>CM060414.1:113798831-118798831 GCA_030545235.1 Helianthus tuberosus | reverse complement strand
TTTTACGTCATCGTAAAAAGCGATTTTTAAAGTTACGACGTAACTATTCCACATTTTATTAATTTACCCTTATAACGTGTTTTCTTTCTATGTTTCGTTGTCCAAACGCGCGTGTGATGTGCTTTTTATCTACGTTTCCATGAAAAAAAAACAACCCGTAGCAACATGCGGGTGATTCCACAAATTTTTAATTCATTCATATATTTAAAACTTTTTTGTATATTCTTTTTAAGAAGATTATATTTTAGGGGCCCGTATTTTATCTTCGCACAGGGCATACATATTTTCGAAGATTTTTCGGAGACGACCCTGTAATATGGCAAAAGTGACCAAACCTCCTCAGGGACCATTTTAGCAGTTTACTCTTAATTATTAAGAAATGTATTGTTTTTATAATTTCTAGGAATAATTATTTATATTTGTAAATAAAAAAAGAATGAAAGAGGTTAACCCGGTCTAAATGACCCCACTAAATAGGATAATGGATGATTTAGATTACGTGGCGCAAAAAGATTAGTGGAATTCAGGGTAGAGGGTTAAGTGCCCCCTCCCGCTTGAATATGTATTACCTACGTGTGAGATTCATAGTTTTTCAAAATATTTGCTTTTAAGTGTTTTTAACAACTTAATAGATTGATCAACACCGACAAGAACCTTCAAGTTGAGACGACACCGAAGGCATTTTGATTCGAATGTATATATATGTACAACCAAAAAGAACACAAACAATGAAATATGTTTCATTGTTTTCATCTCCTTGACAACATCCTTTGAACAAGAAAAACTTTCCCAACTTTGTAACCATCACATTCTTTGCCTCTTTCCAAACATGTTCTGATTGTACAATGTGATCTTCTAATCCCATATATATACAGAGTTTAGCAAAAATAAAAAATGAAAAATAAACATATAATCATGGCTAAAACTCGAAGACCCTTGATAATATGTTGTGTTGTGACTGCTGTTCTTTTGATAATCATCATAGTCACTGCAATCACACTCTACTTCACTCTTTTCAAGCCCAAACAACCCAAAATCACGACTCAAAATCTCACACTCGAATCGTTTTCAACAAATGTTTTTGATCTTACAGATACAAATTTCACGTTAGGGATAACCGTCGGTATAGACAACCCGAATTATGGTGGATTTAAGTATGAAAACAGTACAAGCTATGTAACTTATCATGGAGATGTGGTGGCTGTGGCACCAGTGATGGCAGACACAATCCCGGCTCGAGGACAACACAGTGTTGGCACGACCGTGTTGGTGATCATTAAGAGTTTGATTACAAATCCAAACTTTTCCAAGGATATGGCTACCGATACTTTGAATTTTACTTCAACAACAACATTAAAAGGGAAAGCAACAGCTTTGAAAATCTTCAAAAAGAAGGCTACAACTTATAGTTCTTGTGATATTTCTCTTCATGTTCTCGAAAGAAATGTAACTTCAATTTGCAAATCAAAAGTTAAGTTTTAGATTTTTATTTTGTTCCGTAACATCGAGTTTCATGAGTGAAATATTGTAATATATTGAGTGAGTTTAAAAATAAGAATTCATATATGATAAAAATCAAACTAAATTAACACTGAATTTAGGGTATATTAGAATATGGGGTATGGGGCGGGGGTAGAGGTGTACAAATCGGTTAATCGGTTATTAAAAAACCGGTTAAAAAAAAAACCGGTTTTTTCACCCAAAATAAAAACCGATTTTTTTTATACCCGGTTCCGGTTACTAACCGGTTTTTGAGGTCCAAAACAATAACCGGTTGGGACCGGTTTTTAACCGGTTTTTCCCAAAAAAAAACGTTTTTTTTTACCGGTTTTAACCGGTTTTTTAATAACTGGTTCGGTTAATAACCGGTTTTTGAAGTCAAGAATAGTAACCGGTATAAAAACCGGCGGTTAAAAAAAACCGGTTAAAAAAAAAACCGGTTATAAAAAAAACCGGTTAAAAAAAAACCAGTTTCGGTTTTTTTTTTCCGGTTTCGGTTCTAAAACCAGTTTTTTTGTACACCTCTAGGCGGGGGAGTGTGGCGTGGGTTGGGTACAAACGCCCAAGTCACCACCCCGGGTGGGCTTAGGTTTCGGCGTGGCCCCTTGGGCGGGGGTTTCAGCCTGGGGGCGGGGGTTGTGGCGTGGGTTCAAACGCCCAAGTAACCACCCCGGGTGGGCTTGGGTTTCGGTGTGGCCCCTTGGGCGGGGGTTTCAGCCCGGGCGTTGGACGGGGCTATCAAGATGACATGGCAGGATCTCATTGGCCAAGACAAGTAGCCGTTTGGGCTAGCCGTTGGCCAACGGCTATGTGTTTAAAAAAAATTATTCACTATAAATACTCACACTTCTATTCATTTTTTTACCACAACTACTCCACCTCTTCTATAATCATCTCTATCTTATTTTAAAAAAAAAAAAATTCTCATCCAACCACAATACGAAAAATGAATCCTCAGAATCGTGGTTTTGACCTGAACAATCCGTGGGCATTCTAAGAAACACCTAGCCCAGCATCCAATCGTCCAATTGCTCCATTTTTAATACACTTCACGATGCCGGATATGGCTGGTTACGCATCGTTTATCTCTAATCGTTTGAAGAATGGTGTCGGTCGAAAACACCAATGTCTTTCGCGCAACGCGCGTCATTGAAAAACACTAGTTATTAAAATATATAGAGATTAAAGAAATCACTTTTTAGCCTTTGAATGATACTTAAATATCGGATGATGGACCTCTTTCTTCTACCTTTCCACTTTGTAATTCGCGACCATATGTTTTCTGTTATTGACTTATTTCATCAAAGACTAAAAAGTGAATTCTGATTATTTAATAATTTTTTTTTTTTTTGAAATATATGAATTATTCGCTAATGTCGGGAGGTCTAGCATACGTTGTCTCACCGGTTCCGCACTAGAGAGCCCCCCCCCCCCCCCCCCCCCCCGCACAATAGATTCCCAATTTAAACCATTCAATGAGAAATCACTATCACCCAGATTTGAAATTGAGAGCTGAAGGGGAAAAACTCACCGGGACCCACCATAAGTGGAACTTAAATACATGTGGCCACCACTAGAGCACTAGTGATGGTTATAAATTCTTATTTGAACTTGTATCGCAATTTTATCTCTTACTTCCATACTTAACTTGTAAATATTATCATGACATTATTTTGAAGTCTTACATACAGGGGCGGACTCACCCTTCATGGGTTGGGGTCCACCGACCCCAATCTTTTTATAAAAAGTAATAGAGACGGTATAGAAATTTACTGAAGGACACTAATAAAATTTTTGTATGGAACCTATAATATCAATTTAACTCTTATTTATATAACCAACTTCTTATCTATATCTATAATCTATAATCTCCCATGTATAAAAAAAGTAATTTCCTTTGAAATTTTAAGATGGCATACAAAAAGTCAAGTTTTAATACCTATTTTTTACCACTTTGTTCCATCTATACCCTTCACTCAAAAGATCTCCAAACTCTGCTCGTCTTTCACAACCACCGTAATTGAATGCCATCATTTAAGCCAAAGTAAAGAGACGCCTGCTTCACTTCATCTTCCCCTAACCCCTCCAGTCCCATAAAATCCACCACACACTACATAGCCTCTTGCTTTGCTCCCGGCGCGAACCAACAAGCCACCACCGCCTGCCTCTGCCGGGATTGCAGGTCAGTAGGGTTCCACCCTTTGGTTTCGATTATGGTTGTTGTTTTTCTTTTTATCGCTGTTTTGATTAGGATTGATCTGAAATTGTTCTACAATTAGGGTTAGGGCTCTTAACTTCCTTAATCTGGCCAGATTCAATTTTGTTATATGTATATGTGTCTGCAAGTGTAATTTTGTAGCATATTGTTTTTAGTGGATTTATTTTTATGCAAAATTGATTTATAATTGATTGTTATTTCATGGATTAGGGTTATTTCTAAACAGGTGGGTGTAATTTGGGAAGTAGGGTAAGGAGTAGTGTAAGAGAATTGGTGCTAAGACACTAAAATTGCAGGGGAATTGGCCCTAATATCTTCTCTTTCAGACCTTTTCTTATTATCTTTTCCTTTCTTTTTTGTGATGAGGGTGTAGGTATGTTAACTGAGGTAAGGAGATATTCTAGATGCTTTCAGCATTTTAAGGTATGAGTAGATTGTTTAATAAGGTTTTTCTATAACTTAACATGATTAAATGACATGTTTTCTTTATATTCAACTAGACAACTTGTAAAATACACGTCAACCTATTTGACTGGTTTCATTTTCTTGTGTTTTTTTTTTTTGTAACTTTAATGTGACATTTTTTTTGGTTTGGACATTGTTAGATTGTCTCTATGAATCTGGTTGGATATATACATTACTGATTAATAATGGGTACTTAGATTGATTAACTTACTCATTGATAACTTGATTACAATGTTTGATGGTGTAGGTTCAAGAATGCTTTGGGATCTCTGCTGAATATGAAGGGAAACGTGACCAAAGAAGATGGAAGAACAATGGAGTGTGTGGACCAGTTTAGATCCAGGGAAACATGGCCCATACATGTTGAAAATACTAAGTTTAAAGATTGACTGACATGATTTTCTAGAATGTGTAGCGAATTGACCAAAATAACCACAAAATTGCTTCGGTTGGATTGCAACGCTTTCTATAGGTGAAATTATACTCTAGGTCATCATTCTAATTGGGTTAGTCTCTAGGGTTCACCATCACACTCCATTTCTTTCCTGGTGATTTTTGTTTTGTTGGCATGTGTTCACTAACGCTGCCATTTTGACCTCTATTTTCAGGTATTTGTTACCACTGACCACAACTTGTTCCCGTCAAGAACCGTTTTCTTGGTTATCACTTCTGATAACATTTCAGCTTTCACTGTCGGCCGACGTTTATGCGTCTGTGTTGATCTATGTGACAAAACCCTAAGCGGTCAGTGATTTAAGAGCAGGAATGTAGAGATCTGGGTCCAACTGTTTATTTTACATGAATATTTTGAGGCTGATAAAATTCTTGGCTGTAAGGGTTTATCATCTTCTGATCAAGTCTTTTCACAGGTAACATTTCTTCCTTGGAATCGATTATAATCTTATTGATTTGTAAATCTATTTTCATGTTCATCTTTGGGAATTTTAGAGAAGTCAGGATTGATTATTAGTTGATTATAGATTGATATGCATATACACATAATCACTCATTGGTACACCAGATTAACAACAAAGAATTTGTTTTCTGTCAGGTCCTCAGTGTCCAAATCCAAATTATTCATTTGTCAAGATTGCAGCACCTTAGGCACAGGTTGGTAAAGGGAGACTAGAGACCACACCAATGGATCATGGCTTAGTAGATTTTCTAAAGATGCTGGTGAGTGTTAAGAGATTGATCTTGCGCATATCAAGCCCAAGTCCTGGTGTAACCTGAGCCTATTTCTGATTCAAATTTCATGAGCTAGGGATGTTTACGGTCCGATTTTGTTGGCTTTTAGTTCAAAATGTGAGCTTTGAAAATCTAAAACCGAAACTGAACTGTTGAAAATTAAACCTGAACCAACCCAATCCTTTATTAACGGTTTAGGTGTAATACTTATTATTTAACAAATATATTCTAACATTATCATCTACAAAAATATATTTTAACTTTTGCTGAGAAATCATAGTTACTCATAAACTTGTACATAAATATTGTTATGGGTGTACCAATATTTGTTCATGTAACCTCATCATCTTTGATACCAAGCAACTACAAAGATTCCAATACGCGGGTTTTGGTCCATAAATATCTTACCTAAGAGGCGAGAACATTAATTTAACAATATAATAAAGCACGCTATTCAACTTGATCAACCCTCTCTCTCTGAGGTAATCCAACAGTCGCCGGACCTCCTCCGCCGCTGGATGTGCTCGACGATGAAGTTCTGACCGGGTTAGCGTGTGAGGTTTATTCGGCTCTCTTATTGGTAGAGAACCTTGAGTTTACCTTCCCCCCTAATCTAGTTTAGCGCTTGATCCATTCGCCGTCTAGGGTTGTTTAGAATCCGGTAGGTTCTCTCATGGAGGTTGAGGATGACGGGGGACCTTGGGTGGACCCCAATCTCCGCAAGAAGGCTAAAAACAGGAACAATGGGGTTTTGGGGAAAGAAAGTCAAGGGTCGACCAACATCACTAAGTTCTATGTCTCTAATCTTCCTCAGGGTTGCACCCCGTGGGAAGTCTCGAAATTCTTTGGTGTGTTTGGGGAAGTGGCTGGTGTTTATATTGCTAGGAAGGTCGATAAAGCTGGGAATAGATTTGGCTTCATCAGTTTTAAGAATGTTCGGGACATCAAAGAGATGGAGAGGGCTTTAAATGGTACCAATATGGGTGGGTGTAAGCTTACAGCCAATGTTGCCAAGTTTGCAGTGGAAAACAGGAACGTTTTTTATAATGTCAGAAGTGGAAAAGAGCATAAGAAGGAAAGGGGTAATGGGTATGGGAATCCTAATGTCCACATCAGCAACCTTGCTGGTTTTCATCATGAAGGAGGAAAAACTTTCAGAGATTTGTTCCCTTCGGCTGGTGTTAATTCTATCGGGGAGTCTTCAATGGGTGGGAATGTGAGCTTAACGGTGGATGTTCCAGCTGATACTAGGGCCTTCAAGGATTTGTTTGGAAAAGCTCTTGTGGGGAGGTGTGTGGATCTTTCAACGCTCAATAGGCTTCACAAGTTATTTTCGGTTTTGGGGGTGACGAGTGTGGGCCTGAGTTATCTGGGGGTCTTCAGTTACTTCTTAAGTTCCCTAACGAGGAGAGGTGTTCGGCCTTCATTACTAACAACAACCTGTGGAACAAGTGGTTTTCGGTGTTAGATGTGTGGTTGGGTCAATCTCTCCCGTTCGAAAGGGTCGCCTGGATTAAAATGATAGGAGTTCCTATCCATTTAGCTGTGGATAGCGTTTTCGACTCTGTAGCCGGCAAGTTTGGGAAGGTCTTACACGGGTCTAACAGGTCGCCGGATGATGGTGACCTCTCCGTCAACTGTGTTGGAGTTCTGGTAGGTGATGGGGTGAGAGTTATCGATCAGGTTGATCTGAAATGGGATAACAAGAGTTTTAGGGTGTGGGTTGAGGAGGAGCTGGTAGAATGGGTTCCAGAGTGCTTGGTGGTGGAGGATTCGTCGGAGGAGGGAGTCCCTTTGTCGGAGAAAGTGGAATCGGTGTTGCCATCTCCGGTTAAGTCCCCGGTGGTCGGGGATCAGGCCTCGAACTCCCAGCAGGACCTTCAGTCTTCCCAGGTAGAGGAAAGGTTTCCGCTACATGGGGATTTTAATCGTCCTCAGTCTGGTCAGTGCATGAATGTGGGGCACGAGGTGTTTGCTCAAGTGGAGAGAGAAAATGGAGGTTATATTTTTAATGTTGGGGAAAATCACAGGAAACTAAAAAGAAGGCCCAACATTAGGAGCCCAACTAGAGAAAGGTGTAGTAAGAACCAGACTAGCCCATCAGAAGAGGAAAGAGCTAAAAAGAGGCCCAGGTCAGACGATAGTGTCCCCTTTGACTTAGACAGATTCATAAACAACTGGAATGTTCTTTCAGAGGCCTCAAGATCGGGACAGGGGGTGAACCTGGAGTCGGTTGGTAAGGGCCTTGATCTTAATCAGAGGGCTTGCTCTCAATCCAGGGAAGAGTCGTTGGTTCAAGACGCCGGTAATAAGGAGTTCTCGGCTCAGGAGGATGGGGTTTCTAGCCACAGCCATGATCCTCCAGGTAACATTGCTTTTGAAATTGATGCTACTTTCGTGTTAGGATCGAAATTAGGGGCGGTGTTTG
Source organism: Helianthus tuberosus (assembly GCA_030545235.1). NCBI lineage: Eukaryota > Viridiplantae > Streptophyta > Magnoliopsida > Asterales > Asteraceae > Helianthus > Helianthus tuberosus. The sequence continues at coordinate 118,791,032 of CM060414.1, read as the reverse complement.
GGAATCATGAGCTCCTGGTAAAGGAGGCTATCTTAGGAGAAGGCAATAATGTGGTTTCTCAATGAATGTTCTGTCCGTGAATGTGAGAGGGTTGGGGGGTAGAGATAAGGTTCCGTGGATCAGGCAGTTACTGTCCCTTCATAAGATTAATTTCTTATGCATTCAAGAGACTAAGATTGGTAATTTGGATGATTTTGATATCTCGAGAGTCTGGGGGAACAGGGACTTCGGGTATGATTCGGTGGGTTCCGTTGGTCAATCTAGGGGTCTTCTGTGTTTATGGGACTCCAAGCTGTTTGAGTATATGGATTCGGTTAAAAAAAGGAACTTTATCATTGTTAAGGGCAGATTAAAAGGCTTTGATGTGGATCTGAGTGTGGTTAATGTTTATGCTCCGCAAAGTATCAGTGCCAAAATGGAGTTATGGAATGACTTACAAGCTGAATTAGCGACTGTTGCTGGCTTATGGCTTTTAGCGGGGGATTTCAACTCGGTTAGAAGTAGAGAAGAAAGGAGAAACAGTGCGTTTAAACCTGCTTGTGCTAGGAATTTTAATAATTTTATCCATAATCTTGGTCTCTTGGAATATAATTTGGTTGGTAATCAGTTTACTTATGTCAGAGACAACGGCAGGAAACTAAGTAAAATTGATAGGTTGCTGGTCAACCCGGATTTTTTCAACAAGTGGCCAGAGGCTAGTGTCAGGGTGCTTCACAACCTTCACTCGGATCATAGGCCGCTCTTTCTTTCCACCAATTTGGAGAATTTCGGCCATAAACCCTTTAGATTTTATAATTCTTGGCTGGGTAAAGAGGGGTTGGAGGAGGTAGTTAAGTCAGCTGCTGAGTCATTTTTCTTCTCTGGTGATCCAGATCTGTTTCTTTCGAAAACATTGGCCTTTATTCGCGCTAAGATCAAGATTTGGAGAGACGAGATGGTTAAAAAAGAAGGAGAGGTAGAAAGATCGGCCAGAGCTGATTTGGAAAGATTAGAAGAAATAATGGAATCTAAGGATCTTTCGGAAGATGAGGAATGGACTTATGTGGAATGCAACAAAATTCTAAAAGATTTGAACTCTAAGAGAGGTGAAGACCTTAAGCAAAGATCGAGGATCAAGTGGGCCATCGACGGAGACGAAAATTCGAAATTTTTTCATGGGGTTATTAATAACCGTAAAGCCTCTAATTATATTCTGGGGTTGTCTGTTAACGGAGAATGGGTGTCTAAACCGCCGAAGGTCAAGAAGGAGATCTTCGCTTTTTTTAGAGACGGATTTATTGAGAAACATAAGGACAGGCCGAAGCTTGTGTGTAATGGCATTAATTATCTTGCTGATTCGGATCGTGATCTTCTTGTTGAACCGTTCTCGAGTAAGGAAATTAGGGAGGCCGTTTTTGAATGTGGTGGGGACCGGGCGCCCGGTCCTGATGGTTTTAGACTGAAATTCTTTAAGCATTTTTGGGGTGTTTTTGAAAATGATTTTAAAAAGTTGTTGGAGTTCTTCTATAAGGAAGGTAGGCTGAATGTGGGCTGTGGTTCGTCTTTTATTACGTTGGTGCCGAAGGTAAAAGATCCGGTGGAGTTAAACAATTATAGACCGATAAATTTGGTTGGGGTGATTAGCAAGGTGGTCTCAAAGATTTTAGCTAACAGGTTGAAGATAGTCATTGGAAAAGTGGTGTCGAATTCTCAGTCGGCTTTTATCAAAGGTAAGTACATCCTAGATGGGCCGTTAATTGTCAGCGAGATTATTGCTTGGTGCAAAAGAAACAAAAAGAAAATGTTCTTGTTGAAAATTGATTTCGAGAAGGCGTATGACAACGTGAATTGGCACTTTGTTATTGATATTTTGCATCAAATGGGATTCCCGGACTTGTGGTGTAAGTGGATATGGGGAATCCTTAGCTCCGCGAGGTCCTCAGTGTTGGTGAACGGGTCTCCTACGTTTGAGTTTCAGTGCGAAAAAGGGATGAGGCAAGGTGATCCGATTTCTCCGTTCATTTTTTTACTTGTCATGGAAGCGCTCTCGTGGTTGATGGATAAAGCTATAGAAGAAGGTATTTTCCAAGGTATAAAAATCCCGAACGGTGGTCCTTGTATTTCCCATCTTTTGTACGCGGATGATGCCATAATTTTGGGAGATTGGTCATCGGAAAACGTTAAGAATGTTGTTAGAATTCTTCGGATTTTCTACTTATGCTCGGGTCTCAAAATCAATCTTTCCAAGTCTAATTTGTATGCTTTGGGAGTTGAAGGTAGAGAGGTGGAGGATCAAGCGGCTATGATTGGGTGTAAAGCGGATAATTTCCCGTTCCGGTATTTGGGGATAATGGTAGGAGCTAACATGAGCAACATCAACAACTGGAAACCGGTATATGATGTGTTCGAGGCTAGGTTATCGAAATGGAAGGCCGATTCCCTCTCGATCGGTGGTAGGCTTGTGCTCATTAAGTCCGTTCTCGAAAGTCTACCTTCCTATTATTTCTCGATATACAAAGCTCCTGTTAAAGTTATTAAGGACCTTGAAGGTATGATTAAACGGTTTCTTTGGGGGGGTTCCCAAGAGGGACATAAAATTCATTGGGTGGCTTGGGATAAGGTCTCGATTCCTAAAGACTTCGGTGGGTTAGGGCTGTGTAAACTCAGAGACATTAATTTGGCTCTCCTATCCAAGTGGTGTTGGCGGTATAAGGTGGAGCAGAACTACCTTTGGTGTAAAGTGGTTAATGCTATCCACTGTGGTCCGCGGAATTGGGACTTTTTTCCGGTCAGAAAAAATATGGGAGGTCCTTGGAATAAACTGGTCAAATGGTTCGCCAGATCGATGGTGGATGGTATTCCGTTGAGAAGCTTTTTTAGAGGTATCCCGGGTAAAGGAGACTGTGTTGCTTTCTGGATAGATCCGTGGGTCTCAAGTGATCCTCTTAAAGACATGTTCCCCAATTTATTCCAACTGGAGGTAAATAGAAAGGTTAAAATCAGCGAGCGTATCATGATTGGCAGCGATGGGAGCAGGTTCATCTGGCAGTGGAAAAGGCCGCTCGAGTCGGCTTCGGAGCTGGCTGAATTTTCTCAGCTTTCTTCTATGCTTCTGGTTGTGCAGATAAGTGGGCCTGGATCGGGAACGGGTTAGAAGACTTTAGCGTCGGAGCGGTGAAAAAGGCTATCGTTAAAGGAAATGGTCCGGTGACTCGATCTAACTTTTCGTGGTGTAAATGGCTACCAGCTAAGTGTAATGTTTGTGCGTGGCGGGCGGTCTTAGGTAGAATCCCCATAGTGGACGCGCTCCGCAGGAGAAACGTCAATATTTCTGAATCGAATTGCGGATTTTGTAACGAAGGAGAAGACACGGTATCTCACTTATTCACAGAATGTTATGTTGCTAATGTAGTTTGGAGCTCGATAAGCAGGTGGTGCAACGTGCCGCAGATTTTCGCGTTTTCGTTTCAAGACCTTTTGAAGGCTCATGAGTACTGTGGCTTAAAGGATCCGGAAAAAAACTTTTTTTATGGCATTATTATCATTGCGTGTTGGTGCATATGGAAGGCGAGGAATGAAGCCAGATTCTGTAACAGAAGGTTCCGAATTGAGAAGATTTTAAGCGAGGTGAAGTCGTATGGGTTTTTGTGGGCTAGGAATAGATCAAAGTTTAAAGAATTGTCGTGGGAAAATTGGTGTAAATTTGTAATTATGTAAGTTTCTGTTGTTGTTGGTGCCTCCCGGTTTTCGGGTTGGTCGGTTTCTAATGAAGTTCACATTTCAAAAAAAAAAAAAAAAAAACAATATAATAAAGCTAAATGAATGAAGTAAGTTATTTCATATGATTATTTTTACTTGGAAAAAGTCGCTGCAATTATTGAATAGAGTATAGTTTGTTAAATTTTGTAAAAATCTTAAAAGTAGTAAATTTGTAACTCCATTTTTTTTCTTTCTAAAAAGAAAAAAGTTAGTTACAAGTATCCGAATAATGCTAAAAGTTGTTTGATTTGTACGTAACATATGTCACCAAACACCCTTTTTAGAGACAAATGAAACGTTTGGTCTCAAACAAACAACTCTAACGAAAATTTTCATGTTAAAAGGGTTTGGGTTAAAACAAATATTTGATGTGAAAATGATTCATATATATTTACACTATAGTTTAACAAAAAATATGAAGTTTTAGAATTTGTAGTAAAGCCGAGTTTGAAGATGATTTATAATTTTTTTAACGACACACTAACATACTTCTAAAATACACATATACTAGGATTTGAGCCCTTTATCTTTCGAAAAGATGCTACCTTCACAACCACACCATTTCTCTGGGGGTTTCTAAATTGATCAAAGGTTTACAAGTGTTTTAGAGTTTGATAGATTACATACATATTTTGAACTTTTGTATATGCAATTTTTACACCATTTATGTAAAATACATGGCGAGATCATTTTGGGCATATAATGGCTCTATTTTACGGTTGCAATAACGAGTGTCAGTACAATATATTAGTTCTAAGCACTTTTTTTTTAATATTTTAGTTGTAGGTGCCTTTGCATTTACGATTCTATATAATTTTTGTTAAAAGTCGGTATGCCCGCTGCAAAGTGTGGTTGAACCCACTAAAGTATTGATAAACTAAAAGTCGTCCTCGCCGCCGCATCGTGCGGGTTTCGTACTAGTTAATCTTAAAAATACTAAAAAAGATTACAGATCCATCTAAATAAAAACGTTTGCAAATCATAACGCTTTTAATTTTGATACAACTTTTCTTATATATAAAAAAAAATGAAATGGCCACACGACCCCATTTATTTAAAATCCACGTGTCAAACTGCTAGTGGAACCACACAATACCTAATCCAAGTTGTCCAAAACTCGAAAGCTCATTGGTCAGAACCATATCCAGATTATCCATTTAAAAAACAGATTTCAAAGATAAGGTGCCCATCATCACATATTATTTTCTCCACTCATAACAAAAAGGGCCAAAAACACAAGTAACACAACCAAAAAATGGCTCAATCTGTGGCATCAATGTCCGGCCTACGTGGTTCCTCTCTAGCTGTTTTGGAAGGCAGTCTCCAGCTCAACGGCTCGGCCCGTTTGTCCCCGATGGGCAATGGCCGAGTCGGTGTTGCCCGGACCGGGCTTGTTGTTAGAGCATCACACGGACAGGTTGAAAGCGAGACTAGCCGAAGAGCTATGTTGGGACTTATTGCCACTGGGCTAGCCTCGGGTTCTTTTGTTCAGGCTGTGCTTGCCGATGCTAAACCGATCAAGCTCGGCCCACCTCCGCCACCATCCGGTGGACTGCGTAAGTTTCCGACTTCTTCTAATCCGAAATTAGTACAATTTACGTCCCTGACATTCTTGAAACATGACAGTTTCGTGCAAAAAAACATGAGTTACCTGTCATTTAATTTTTGTCTATGTGATTTGTCCATTTATTTAATTCAATCTTAGTTTATTGGACGAAACTGGCATGTTTCAAGAATTTCAAGGACGAAAATAGTAAAAATTTAAAATTTGGTTTTGCCTGACATAATTGGACAAACAAGAGGGACGAAAATGGCAGTTAACTCAATTAGAAATTGAAACCAATCAATATTCTAAAATCGAAAAACTGAAAATCACTTTTGGTTTGATTTATGTCCAGAGTCATCCGAACTGAGTCATGCACACCCCGAATTAATATATGATCATTTTAAAAGTACTTTACTAATTCAAAACATATATATGGGGCAAAAATATATGCATTGGCAGCTGGAACTCTAAACTCTGATGAAGCAAGGGACCTCGATTTGCCATTGAAGAATCGGTTCTACCTCCAGCCATTGCCACCAGCAGAGGCGGCAGCGCGTGCAAAGGAATCAGCAAAAGAAATGCTAAACGTTAAAGAGTTCATTGACAAAAAGGCGTGGCCTTATGTCCAAAATGATCTCCGTTTGAAGTCGAACTACCTCCGTTTTGACCTCAACACGGTGATTGCATCGAAGCCGAAGGACGAAAAGAAACAACTTAAAGATTTAACCGGGAAGCTTTTCCAAAACATGGCTGATGTAGGTTTTCTTATTTCTTTTAGAAATTGGTAAATTTGAAATAGATGTTCGACTTGGGGGTATTTTTGAAAATCTTTTAAAAAGATAGTAGTCGCAATTTCGCACTTGGTAAGTGTGAGTTGCGACTACCCTAATAGGCTATCCCAAGACAAACATGTATTTCAAAACCACAAAAGTTGTTTTGTTTGGATCACTTGGACACAACCATCAAAACCACAAATGTTGTTTAGTTTGGATCACTTGGACACAACAAAAAGTTGTTATTGGTCTGACGTAATTCTTTGTGTATTTTGCTTGGATCAGTTGGACTATGCAGCAAAGATCAAAAGCTCGGAGGATGCCGAAAAGAGTTACGCTGCGGCTGTATCTTCTCTTAATGATGTTCTTGCAAAGCTTGGTTAAACTAATGTTTGTTTGTTAATGTGATGAATATATGTTGTTATTTCCTGAGTTGAGAAAAGAACTTTGTTGGAGTTTATATTAATTGAATTCAAACTAAAAAATCTCCTAAGTAAACTAAAATGTATGTGTAGGGTTGTAAGGAATCCGAACAAACTTGATGAAAACTAGTTCGCCGTTCGTTCATTTAAGTTTAGACGATAGAATGTAGGAACATCAATGGACAAATTTTCGTCTTTGTGTTTATTAGCAGGGGAGCTTCAAATATACATCTAATTCTACAATAAGTATTCACAATAAGTATTCAAGTATTCTACCATATACGGAAAGTACATGATTGCAGATGAGAATGGGCAAGATATATAAACCATTTGGGACGAGGAAATTCTTAACTCAAATTTTTTTTTTTCTACCATTGTGGTAACCAAATATACATCTAATTCTACAATAAGTATTCACACACTCATTCCAAATAAGTTTGTAATTACATCTTCGCAGTTGCAAAAGAATCAAAACTACTACTTCACGGTGCAAGTTTTGTTACTCTTACCAAATCTTGAAGATAGAAATCCTTAACCGTCCAGATGTCACTCCCAATTAACGATCTCATTACTAATTTTTTTTTTTTTGTTAAATTATTATTTTTTTTTTATTTTTTTTTTTAGCTCGAAAACACATTTCATTCCAATTATCAGGACAAATTACTAAATTGAACATATTAGTTTCTCTATGAGGCTCTACACACTTTTGAAGACAATAGTTTTAAAGTATCCACATTCCACAACAATGTGTAATTATATAGTTCATCCTCATAAGACATTAGATTAAAAGAGAACTAAAGAAACTTCACATTGATAGAATCATAGATGAGGATGTTGAGGTAGATGTTTGGCCACACAATGTTCGACCTAATGAAAATGAAAATTTTCAATAGACATCGGGGGTGATGTATATCTCGGATAAGGTAACGGATGGGAGATTAGTTAAGATGTTTTGGGCATGTGCGGATCGAGGAGACGACGGCATCAGAAAACTGTGGAAACTTTATAGTGGAGGGGAAGGGTGGTAGAGAGATAGACCCAAACTGACATAAGATAGGTGAGATTTGCGAGAGTTTCACCTCTCTAAGAACATAATCAAGGATATTAGATATGTAGACGCCAGACAAAAGTTATAGACTTTTAGCAGAATGCATAGATTTGTTCTAGCCTTTTCTTGGGCCTTAGCTTTCCTTACATTGTTGGTTGCCTCTAGCCTTAGCGTCGTCCTAGCGTATAGATATTTTAGGGGAGCCATTATGGTACTTTCAAAGGGGTTTGTGTTACCTTCTTCTTATCCTCTTCTCTTTTATATGTCACTACTATAGTTGATTTATTCCATGAATCACACTTTATATATATATAGGGTAAGTTTCATTTGAAAATAAAATTAAATTAAGAAGAAAAAGAACAAATGGTACAAATGTAAAACATTAAATAGTTTTTCTCTCAACTCATTTATTATTATCTTTGACTAATTAATTAGTCATAAACACTATCATCCTCCACACTTAAATTTATGCTTACACACATCAAAATTTTTTCTACACGTTTTGAAATTTATCCTACACATTTTGAAATTTATCCTATACAGCTCGTAATTCATCCTACATACCTCGTAATTTATGCTACACTTTAAATTATATAACTTTTTCTTTTTTTGGAAAAATATGTTTCTTTTGAAAAGAAGTTACAAATTTAATGTAGTTAGCTATTAAAATGAAAGACTACCAATTAATGATTCATCTAAGTTTACCAATATACCCTTACACTAATATTAAATGCAAAAATTAAATGAAGTAAAATGAAGCATTCTTATTGGTTGAAATTTCTTCATTTTTATTCTTACAAAAAAATTCTTCTCATTTGAACTCTCCACTATATATATATATATATATATATAGAGAGAGAGAGAGAGAGAGAGAGAAACGGGATCAGAAGCAAACGGTAGAAAGTGTGAGAACGGTAAGAACGCATCCTGGCCCAACACGTGTCCCGCGGCATAGAGAAGGGCGGATGAGTTTTTTTGTCTTTTCATTCTTCTTTTTATTTCCCAACGCGGTATAATGTTTTATGGCGTCTAAGTTTTTTTTTTTGGCGTTAATTGTATTTTTTAAACTTTTTGGCGTTAAATTAATTTTTTTGTGTCACATATATAATTTTTTGGCGTTATAGCATTTTCTGGTTAATTTTTTTTTGGCGTTATGGCGTTTTGTATAATAATTCACTACGAGTCACTATTATTTGCATAAGATTACAATAAGACCAATTTTTTTTGGCGTTTAGTGAATTTTTTGGCGTTTAATACCCTTTACAAGGTGTTTTGCCAGCAGCCGTTCTCTCCAGTTTTCATACTCCTAGCGTTTTGGTGTTTGTAGTTTTTGGCGTTTTATATAATAATGTATTTTATTTATAGAGAATTAGATAACAAATCAACATATAACTTGATATGAAAACAATATAAAATGAAAACAAAAATAATAAAAAATGGTAATCTAATTTCTCTTCCGAATCTTCACTGTCATCAGCCTCTATCTTCTTGAATTTGTTTTGGCGTTTTGAACCTTTTTTTAATACTTTAGCTAGATGCCAACTTTCCTACATAAACCCCGTCTTTTTCTGAAGAAGCTGCTAAGTGGCATCATGTTTTTTGGTGTGATATTCTTGTTTGGTGGCATGTCATTGAAGATCAACTCTTGCTTGATGCTATTTGTAATAATGGAGTCCAAAATAGCATTTTACAGTTGTGTTGAACCCTATCTTCCATGCCTATAATCATCAAGAACAAAGCTCACGTGATGACATATCACTGTCATCAGTCTCTTTTTCTTGAATATTTGTCCATCTCATCCAGCAAAATATTATTGAGTTAACCTCCTGAGAAAAATGATCCATTTCAGTGAAAGCTTTGACATCTGTGGCGTTTTAAAGGGAGTGGTTTCTAGAGGATATGGCGTTTTTGTGTTTTTATAGGGTATGATTAATTTCATTGTGTATAGACCCCTCTCTTATAGGAGTTTTTTGGCGCGTAGTTTAGACGGGACTTTTTATTGTAATAAATGATAGTAATAAAGTAACTGTCTTTTCAGTTACTGTTTTTTCTATTTACTGTGTTGATCAGCTTTTATCAGTTTTATAGGTTATAGACGTCCCATCTTCTAAGTTTGGCGTTTTTTTTAAATGGCCTTATGCAGACCAACATGACAAAATACAATAACGGAGTAAATAAAATATTAAGCAGGAAAAATATTTTTTGTTATTTTTGGCATTTTGTTAGGGTTAACCATTTTTAGTATTATTTTGGCGTTTTGCTAATAAAGATAGAAATATATCATTTAATTATCTTAAAAAAATTACATAGAAGAAAAAAAAAGAGGAAAAAAATTAAAATCCTTCGTCAGAAGGTACTTTATCTGAATAGTATCCATCACTTGTGTCATCTTCTTCCTCCTCCGAGTTTTCATCTTGATCTTCATCAATGTCATCACATTCACCTTCATCAGCTTCTTATTCCTGAAGATTCTGAAGCCTCCACCTGAACATGTCTTACATTAACTCCAATTTTGAGTCTATTTATGTGTTGGTACAAGTGGCGTTATGCAATTCTTCCATGAAACCCAGTCGCTGCTTTGTCATGATGTTCTCTAGCCAGTAGACTTCCTCCTCTCCGCTGTCATATGTAACTGTCACCATGTCTGTTTCATCATTAAAACGCCATGATGTCATGACAGGGTCTGGCTTCACATCTCCTTTGATTGGTCCCAATTTGCTGGTTAATGCTTTCATAAGCATATGTGTTTCATGGCATTCGTTGTCTAGAGCGATGCCAATGGATAAGATTTACTTATGTATCTCTTCTTCCATTTTCAGAATTGCCTTGACCGTCTTAACATACACCCTCATTCTGTTGTCAAAATGGAGGACGTATCGCCTGATTCCCAGAGTGTATCTCCACGAAACGATTGTTGCCAATTTTGGCGTTTTGTTTAAGTTGGCGTTTTTGGTTAAAGATGTTTTTTTTTTTTTTTTTTTTTGCAGAAAATGGATAGATTGAAGTGATTATGGAAGCTATGTTTTTACGTTTGTTTATATAATGATGTTTTTGGCCTCCTAATTTAGGAGGGAATTTCTTGTAATAAATGTTAATAACTGAAATTCAGTTATTTGTGTTGTTTCATCTTCCTGTAATATTCAACGCGTTTTATTTTTAACTTTTGGCGTTTTGTTTTTAATGGCGTTTTATTTTTTGTATGGCGTTTTATCATTTGATGGCGTTTTAAATCTCAACAGTAAAAATACCCTTTTACCCTTAATGAAGCGCGTCCCACATAATAATATTGATGTTATTTACGAAAACGCCACCGCGCAATCTAGTCCATGGATTGTTTTGATCGGACGATCCATAGGCGTTCTAACCATATATATATATATATATATATATATATATATATGTATATATATACTATATATAAAAGCATATCCCAAGGACTTCTTAAGGTAATTTGCCATTCCCTTAAAACACCCTTAATGCATAATGTACAACCTTCTAAAGCACAATATTCATTACGCTTCCAACAATACCCTTCTTTTTTGGGCAGCAAGATCTCAATTAAATTTTAAATTCCCGCTCACTCACTTTACCACCGCATTCCTATCTATACTATCATTGAAACCTAAAAGCAGATCCACTCTTTCCATCTTCACATTCCTACTCTCATTTCTCACACCTCCGAGTTCTCTTTCATTGTGTGAGAAACCCTAAACAGCAAAATCGTGTCATTGTAGTATGAAAATTAGATGCTAGATCTGGAACAAATTTGGGTTTGTTGAGAGAACAAACTCCCTTTGGATCCTACTGTTGTTGCTCCTGCTATTAATGTTATTGATTATATCTCATCTGAAAATCTTAAACCCGTTTCGGATCCGGATGTTAAGTTCAAGGTAAATATGCTTGTTTTTGTGGTTGTTTCAATACCCATTTGGGTTTTTATGTGTTTTGGTAGTTTCTATTATGAAATCTTAGTTTAAACCCTAAACCCTAAAAATGCGTATGTGATTTTCAAGAGAGTAGATCTTTTTTTCAGGAACCCTGTTTTGGGAATTTTTGGAGTTGAAAACTTTTGTGTGATATTTTCATTACCCATTTGTGATTTTGTGTATTTTGATTGTTATCTCATCTGAAATTGTAATCTAAACCCTAAACCCTAAAAATGTGTCTATGATTTTCAAGAAAGTATATCGTTTTCAGGAACCCTAATTGGGGTTTTTTTTGGAATTGATAACTTTCAAATGATTTCTTCATTACCCATTTGTGATTTTGTGTATTTTGGTTTTGTCATCTGAAAATCTAGGACCTTTTTTTCTGATCTTGAAGTTAAGTTTGAGGTAACCATATGTGTTGGGAAGATTCAAAGAGTTATCAGTTGTGCATGTTTACATGGTGGATTTTGTGCTTCTATGCGTGGGAAGATTCAAAGATGTTCCAAGAATGCCCCAATTCCCGGCGGGGAAGGGTCCAGAAGTTTTTCAAGGACGGGCTATGCACTTTATGGAATAAATGCCCATGGATCACGACAAAGTTGAAGAGTTTGTGAAAGAAAAGAAGGTGGTCATTGTGGGGTTCGGGAAATCAGGACTTGACATTGCAAGGGAGTGCTCATATATCAATGGTTAGTTTAAGCTTGGTCACTATCATATTTTAAATATTGTCCCCTAAATAAATTTAGGGTGTTGACAAAACGTCAATAACTATCATAATATTGAAACTTGAGATGGAATAACGGTTAACAAAAGAAAACTCAAACATAATATTAATAATAATAATAATAATAATAATAATAATAATAGATTTGGTTGAAAGTTGTAAAGTTTTCATGCACGATATGTTTCAGGTCCAGAGCATCCATGTTCGATAGTGTATAGGCGTGCTCAGAAGCTATCAAGATGGTTTATATGGGGAATTCCGTTGGGGGATATCATGTTCAGTCGAAGCACAATGCTTTCCGTTCATAAGCCAGAGGAAGGTTTTCTACTTAGTCTTCTAGCCATATTACTCTCACCTGTAGTAAGTTACTCAAAATTAAATTATGTTAATTACTATGATATTTATTAAAAAAAATGTTGACCAACAAGTGAATGAATCACAACATCGTTGGGGAATCATGACCCTCGTCGAAAGTTATGCTAAAATGACTCTTCCACTCTCCAAGTTTAACATTGTGCCACAACATAGCCTTGCGAAAGACATCACCTCGGGTTTGGTTTTGAATATGCTAGATGCCGACAATTTCTTTGAGGATGGGAAGCATCAAGTTGAAGAAATCTCAAAGTTTTGAGTTTTATGAGAAAGGGATTTTCATCAGTGACGACAACATACACATAGAAGCGGACATGGTTATTTTTGTAGTCAAATTCGCGCATATGTTTGAATCAAAAACATTTCGTCACTACATTGCTGACTCACCTCGCGTCCCTCTTTACAAGTAATTTAATTACTAGTACATGTTTTCGCTTTTGAATATCTATAAAAAATAATAATTATTATCTATATGGAATCCATTCATACAAGGATACACTACTAGAAAAATGGGCAATTGTCACCAAAACTTGTCACAAAAAAATGGTAGCAAATTTAGCCACTAATTTGCCACCTCAATGAGAATTAAGTGTATTTGTTATTGCACGGTAGCTAAGTGGCAAAAAGTTTTGTGACCATTTATTTTCGTTTGCAAATTCATGAGAAAAATCTAAAAATACAAAGGTGTGGTTGAATTGCCACCATATTAGTGACGATGAAATTTGAGCGGGATTATTTTTATTTAGGGCGCCATATTATTATCCATAATTAACTCAGTAACCGGCCTCTCCACTTTTTTGAACGGAAAATTAGGGTTTAAATGGAATATTAAAACAAGAAACATTATATTATTCTCCCTTTATACAGCATTCATCAGAGAGTCTGAATCAAATAACAGAAGGTATGATTCTTGTTCCCATGACTTATTGATATATCTTATGCATTATCTAACAAATAATTATAATCCTCGTCCACTCCAACAAGCTAATTTCCAATTGAGACCCTAGAACCCTAATTGAATGCAATTTCCTTTTCTCCATGATTGAATTTTTTTCTTGAAAATATCAATTGATGTGGAATAAATCATCTACATAGTATTGGAATATCAATTATTTTAAAGTGTTGGTTTGTACAATTCTTCAATTGAGTTTTCGTTTTTTCTTTCACTAGATGGTTACAAACGTTTGATTTGTTTTTCAGTTGCTGCTGCGGGTTTAACGTTCTGTTTGTGCTTCTGATTTACAGGTAACTTTTATTTCATGATTTTGAGTGTTTGTTTAATGAATCATGAATGTTCATATGATGATAGGGTTTGTGATTGATCAGATAGGGGTTTTGATATTGTTAAGTTGGTGTGTATTCATGTGTCATGTCATTATTGTTTAATTCTATTAAAAACTTCTATTCACTGTAAAATTAGATACCCTATAAATCATGTAATATGTTCAACCTAATGAATATAACTAACATGCAATTGAGAGAAAATCTAATGAAACAAATCACATTGAAAGAAATGGGAAGTTTACTTCATGTGATCTTTGAAATTCTGCGTATTTTTGTCGTACATTAAAATAAGACACTGTGTTAAGACCTGTTATAATAGTACGAAACGAAACTCGAAGGTACTGACTTGTGTGGCTGGCGACTGAATATTAGCGCTTGTTTGCGATCTAAGAGATGATTGGAGAGGTCTCTGCGGAAGTGATGCAGTAACACCACTTGCCCGTAAAGAAGAAGTGGAACCGAGAGAGCAGTGGTTGCATAAACGCAGCAGCAGTGGCTGCAGATACACAGCAGCGCCGGCTGCAGAGACGCCGCAGCAGCAGATTATTAATCATTGCAGTTTAACTTGGATTATTATCAGATTATTCAACATTAATTAATCACCTCAAACACTACTCTTATGTCAATAAAACCCAAATTCAATTCTTCTATATCACCAACTGTATAATCATCATCGTCATCTTGCATTCAGAAATCTTCATAGCAAACAAAAGCCCTTAGAAAAGCCCAAAAACACGTTAAAAAACAAAAAGCACAGTAACTTGTTTAACTTGGGTTCGCGTCGAAACAGTACGGGTCGAAACGGTTCGATACAAAACGGTATGGGTTGAAACGGTTCGCGTCGAAACGGTACGGGTCAAAATGGTTCGCGTCGAAACGGTACAGGTCGAAACGGTACGAAACTTGTCTGGTGCGAAAACTCGTGTTGGCCCAAAACCAGTTGCGATCCGAAACCCGTCCCATGCAAAATTAGTCTCACTAAGAATACTAAGTTTAAAGAGGGGTAATTTAGTCATTCTCTTTATTTATTTAATTTACCCTAAGAATGCAGCTTTCTTAGACGCTAAAGAAATGATACAAATTTACATTGGGTTTTGAAGATGATACAATGATGAATTAGAACATTGGGTTGGTCTTCAATCTGTCTAGACGCTAAAGAATGGTTGCAGCTTTCTGTAGACAACTGCAACTGATGTTGGTACAGCTGCAGCTTTCTTAGACGCTAAATAATGGTTGCTAATTATAGACAGATGGGGTGTTAAGGGGCTGCACGCTGGGTTGTTCGTTCTGCACAGATGATATGGGCAGGGGCGGAGACAGCTTTTACCCAGCCATAGCACGGGCTACGGCTCAAAGTGGTGTTCGCAGTGTTAATTTTTTGTTTTTTTTTTCGATTTTATATAAAGGATACCCTTAAAACATCGTCCCGGTTCGTCAGAAACAGGTTTGAACAGGTCAGAAACATCGTCCCGATTCGTCCCCGAAGCCTTGAACTCGAACCTGCGTTTCGTTGATCAGATTGGTCCCTATGTTTCGTTGTGAGTTTTTGGTTTCTTGGCCCCTGAAGCCTTGAACTCGAACCTGCGTTTCATTGATCAGATTGGTCCCTACGTTTCATTGTGAGTTTTTTTTGTTGGGTTCAGGCCCCTCTCAAATGCCCTCACAACACACACTCACAGATATATGTAAAATGTGCAGACTGCAGAGAATGGAAAAGCTTGTTGTATATTTTGAATGAATGGTTTAATATCTCATGAACAAACCAGGCTTTATATAGTCTTTACATGCATACGTAAGTAGTAAAAAGAAAACAATAAAATCCTACATTCTAGTTTCTATTCTAAAGAACCGTTACAACCCACTGTACACCTCAACGTTAATGTCTTCCACTACAACGGTAACACTCTTGCAGCCCATGCATTCAACCCGTGTGACCCATTCATGTGAAACCGGTTAACCGGCTTGACCCATACTCGGTCCGAACTTGATTCGTAAATAACCCGCATCCTTTGCGAACCCGTATCTGTGAACTGGCGACTCGATAACGTGTCGACCCGTGACCCGTATACGAACCGATTAACCCAACATTTTTTTGGGATACCCCTGGTTTTAAGGTCTAGTTGCGCCACTGGATATGGGTCAACGCCTAGACTACAGCCCCATCGTTACGCTTCTACAGTGCCTAGTTATGCTGCACAGCTGATATGGGTCAGCGCCTAGTTACGCTGCACAGCCAAATCGACGGATCAAGCCGCAGAGAAATCTTTTTATGATGCTATAGTAAATGAGTCAGTTTCCTCATGTAGTTCCGATCCTACGGTACCGCTGTATGATAATGATGGCAATTGTGTAAAAAATGGTGGCAATATCAGTGGCTAAATGGTATCATAACTCGCAAATTGTGTGAAAAATGATGGCTAAATGGTGGCAATATCGGTGCTAAATGGTGGCAAAATGGTATCAAAATGTGCAAAAACTGATGGCTAAATGGTAGCAATATCAGTGGCTAAATGGTGGCAAAATTGGTGGCTAAATGCAAGGTTTAAAAGAACGGAAATGCTTTTCGAGGCGTTTTCCCTCCGCCTCACGAGGCGTATGCCTTGAGGCGGAACGAGGCGTAAGGCCGAGGCGGTATTAATAAATAAATATAAAAGTTATATATATATATATATTATAAAAAAAATACTAAACATATTAGGAGAAGTTTAAGATTAAATTTGATAAAGACTTAAACACTAAGGGTGAAATAAGTAACTTAGTAATTTGATAAAGACTTAAATGTTAAGGGTGAAAACTGTAACTTTAGTAAAAAGAAAAGATAAGATACGTAAGCTCTGTTGTAACCCTACTTTTTTCTCCATCACGTTCTTTCTTTTCTACCCTAAAATCAACCGCCATCCAAAATCATTTCCATCTGCTCATCTTTTCACCATCGTAACTACATCTGCTCATCTATATCGCACATCTACATCACAGGTAAGCTTTATCTTCTACTTCTTCTAACATATATCATATATGAACAGATTCTTAAGCAAAAACCCTAATTCTGCCGCCCAAAAAACAAACGTACGCCTCTACTAATATGGAACGATTCGTAACGAAACGGACGCCTCACTACACTAAGGCGTACGTTTAATTAGAGAAGGTGAGGCGGCGCCTCAGATACGATATTCTACCGTTCTGCCTCGAGGTGCGCCTCAAAGCGTACGTTTCTGGCGTTTTTTTAAAACCATGGCTAAATGGTATCAAAACGTGAAAAAACTGATGGTTAAATGGTGGCAAATCAGTGGCTAAATGGTATGAAAACGCATCATAACTCGGTGGCAAACAAGGCGGAGCGTATCAAACATGAAGCGGTGGCAAATAATTGTGACCAATTTTGTGGTGGTAAAATAAGGTAGCAAATATAAAAATGGTGGCAATATGGTGGCATTAGGGCAATTGACACGGGTGTTTTTGTCACCGTATTTTCGATGGCAAACTAGTGACAATAAGGAAATTGCTACCATTTTGTAACCAAAAATTACATGACAAAAACCATGTTTTCTAGTAGTGCCGCAACTAGCGGTAATTGGATTTTCTGATGGTCTTTCAAGCCTTTACATCTCTGAAATGAACAGTCGATGAGTGACGGCACTTCTAGAAGGCGCGGTTAAGTTTTGACATTGTCCAGTTACATGGAGACCAATGAAGGGTTTATTTTGATTTTTCTAAAGTTGCAGATGTGTTGGATCCAATTATTGCTCTAGTGTTCTCATGGCAAAAGATGGAATTGAATTGTGCCCTACTTTACTTGATGAAGTTCATGCACGATTTGACACTGATGTTGGCCAGGTATCAGCCACTTTTAATGACATATGTATTAATCAATTGTTTGAATGCCCTTTCAAATTACTTCATTATATAAGGATTGATGTTTGTTAATTTTTTTATTTACTTTGTATGTCTTGTTGGTTGGTATTTGTGTTTTGATCAGTAACCTCTTAAACTTTTGGGTACTCTCGCAGTTATGGTTCCCATTATACTCGGTTCTTCGGCCAGGTTGTTATGAAGATACCAATGGTTGTAGTGGCAGAACAAGAAATTATATGGTGACACCTGTATAGACAACATGCAGAGGTATGTTTATAACTTGTGATGTAATTAAGAAAAAGTTTTATAATATCCAAAGTTTTTTAACATATCAACTTTTTTAACATAGTTTGGAGGAGTTCATTCGCACTTCCAGCATTGGTGTTAAAAGACAAGTACATTGATCTTAGATTAATCCCCGCACTTTCTGAAATTAAGAAAGCTGGCTCACAAATTGAAATTGGAGCGACATTAAAAGTATATCACCAAAAAATCGATAAACTAACAGAAAAACGAGTGCCAACCTATCACGAATAAGAAAACTAACTTAAGTACTATACAATATATCACGAGACGACTGATAAACTAATAGTAAACAGGTATCCTATTGTAAATTGCCACTCCCGCTGCATCGCGCGAGTAATCTTGGACGCCTTTGAATGCATTTGACCCATTAGATGTGTTTTCCCTTAGCTAATTTAGTAACCCGTTTGAAATAAGAAAAGAAGCGAGCCAATATATGTATGTGTTCCATTCTTTTTATTTTTCTTATAACCGGGGATTATTTCTTTTTCTTTTTCTTCTCAATGGCATTTAAGCCTTACATGAAATTATTCAAGGATCCATTTGATGGGTATTTAAAATCTTTACATATATTTCATTTCATTGTATTTACCAAAATGGATAAAAAATCATGATCCGTTCACAAAGAAAGTTGTTGATTTGGATTAAAAAAATTCGTTTATATTTCTAGCCCAAATTATACAATTGGTCAATTTTGGTCTACTGTATGCATCACGTTTTGTTTTCGAAATTTCATATAAATCTGAAGATCCGGGCCGGGTAACAAAAGATCTAAAGGTGAAAATAATGAGAAACCATAGGGACTATCTGAGACGGCCCTTCTACTGTATGCATAGTTAGGTCCATGTTAAATGACTAATTTGCCCTTAATGATATAACAAATCAAATTAAATAATCATTAAATATATATGTGTGTGTCGGGGGGCAATTATTAAAAAAATATAATAAAACCAACCCCCCCCCCCCAACCTTTCTTCTTCTCCAACAAATTAGCAGACCAACAGCAATACCCTCCCAACACTTCTTCTTTGCAATAATCAGTGCTAACATAACATGAATAAGAAAACTAACTTAAGTACTATACAATATATCACGAGACGACTGATAAACTAACGGTAAACGAGTATCCTATTGTTAATCGCCACTCCCGCCGCATCGCGCGGGTAAATGGCTAGTGTGTGTGTGTGTGTATATATATATATATATAATCCTGATACCATACTTTACAAGTTGAGAAAATGTTTTTGGAGTCAGGTGTCACACCCCGACCACGTAAAACAACAAGGCGTGGTGGAAACGTCGGGGAGTGTTGTAACAGAATTATCGTTTCATAACCATGGATACAAAAAGTGTTTCGTTTTATTGATAATATTAAACATTAACATTGTTTTAACACATAACAAACAAGTTTTATATCGACTATCATTGTTTTATGTCACTAAGGCCTCGTCCAGATCCTATGTGTCGCATGCATCCTAGAACGTCAATCAAGCAACAATACCTGAAACATATGTAAAAACAAAGTCAGCAAAGAAATGCTAGCGAGTACATAGGTTTTATAAGAGTATCGGAATCATGGCTTGTTTACATATATTGCAATACCTTGAAAACCTTGTTTTGAAAAGAGTATAACATTGCAACTTAATTAACCAACTCAAATCGAGCGGGTTATAATTTATAAAACCTCGTAGCCATGATTCTTAACCAAAAAGCTTTTTGTTTTAGAAAACCATCTTGTAAAACATCTCGTATAAACTCGTTAATAAATATCGTATATTATTTTGAAAACATCGTTGAGTGACATCGTTTCACTATCGTTTACCCAAGTGAACTAAATAATGCCACGGTATGTAATATGTTAAAAACACTTATATATAAGAAGTACCAGCGGCGTATCTACCATGTTTTCACCATATTACACCTGTCCCATTATCTAACCACTTATCGAAAAGCCAATCGTTTAACATCGTTTCCAAATCGTTCCCAAATCGTTTTTCGTTTAACATCGTTTCCAAATCGTTCCCAAATCGTTTACTCGTTTAAATCGTCCTCGTTTTAATTGTGAAAACTTATACATGATCGTCTCGTTAATAACATTCAAACCTTTGTGACTCGTTCATCGTTCAACTCATTCTTGCATTAACAAACCTCCAAAGGGTAAGTTAACAATCATCAGATTCAGTCGTTACCCACAACACCCACACATAACCATGGGTATAGTGCAATAACGGGATTTGTCATATCCTATGGTACCATAACCTAATACTGGTCGGCTTGATCAATGCTAATGAATGTCGTTCGTTATGTAACTACAACCAACAAGTTCGTTCACATTATCGAAATCGTTAATAGTTTAGTATAAATCGTTCTATTCGTTTTTGAAATCATCGTTTAAACCTTGAAAAACATTTTTGTACATATGAATCACCCCAAAACAATTGAAAACAGTAAATAGGGGAACTATGTACTCACATGTAGTGCAAGGTATCCTCAATCAATAGTACTTCAACAAACTCAAGTAAACCAGAGAAATCAAGCAGCACCTAGTAATTGAATCACTAGTAAATAATAGACGCCTAAATCGGAAGATCGGACAGAATGAGGTCTTGTAAACCAAATGAGTGTTGGAACTCATGTGATATGGTTTAACAAGGCCAACATCCTAAATAAAGCCTAACCTAAGTGCCTTCGACCCATCGCGACCCATTAAGGTAGCTTATGCTACTTTAACACGTTGTTCGCGTGAAACGCGTTCGGAACGTCTAACTAGTCCTATGACAAGTATTATATGCCTATACAAGTTTAATCATGATGTATAATCAGTTATGTGACAAAATTTTAGGTTACATAAGCTTAATTACCAATTATACATGAAAAGGGTATTTTGGTAATTTACCTAAGGCATATAATCTACTTATCATACAACTACCTAAACTAGGTGACCATAAGGTATAACCTCGGAAGGTTAATCCCTATGAAACTATGGTCACTAACCATGTTTGGTCGGATCCTAATGATCGACCAAACAGGTCGTGTTCGAAAGTCTAAGCGGGTGTTTAGTCCGCTTGACTTACGACTCTACACAAGCACTAGACTAAAAAGTGACGAGCTAAACATGCTAAAACATGTTTAGTTAAGTTAGAAAACAGGTTTTGATATCAAAACAAACAGTTTTGATATCCTAGAGTAGTTTGGTTACAAAATACGCGTAAATGCGTATTTTGGCCGAAACTACGACTCGTCACTGAGCCTAGATAACATGGTAATCAGTAGGTATAGTCACTAGGGGCTATAACCATCGTGATTACACTCACGTTATGAAGTTCAACCGAACTTCACATTGACCATAAACTGGTCAATGCAGAAAGTCAAACCCCGTTTGACTTTAACGCTAAAACGAATGAAAAGAACGAAAGAACACTTACAAAGGGTCCCCGCAAGATTTGATTCCAAGTAATCTCAGGTAGGAAGTGAGTAATCACAACCACTTAGAGAAAAACTCAGATCAAATGTGGGTTTTGCAATGGGGATGGAGGGGTATTTATAGGATTTCTAGGACCATTAAGATCGTTCCTCGTAAATCGTGCTTCAATCTAGGCCGTACACATCAAGCCCATGGTTTTATAAAACCATTTGAGCCCATGGTATTGCCCAAAACCAGGTGCAAGTGGTTTAAGAGTGCTTAACAGCTGTAACCAGCTGTTAATCTGGTTTTTCTGTTCTGGGAGGTCCTTACGGACCGTATGGTTGATGGCTTATGGTCCGTAAGCCTTGTGCAGACTAGCCAAGTTTCAAAAATGGCAGAACAGGCCCCTGAAGCCCCAAACTTGATATTTGATGATTTGTGACACGTTTAAGCCCCGTTAACCCCATTTCAAAGCTCTAAAATGAAGTTAAAGTATAGGGCACTTAAAATGTGCTCAAAACTATCTCGGATGTCGGTTCGTTTGGTCGTACGGTTGCGTTGTTCGGTTAATTACGGCGGAAGTTGTAACGAACGCAAAAACGATCCAAATTAAGCGACGAATGGAATTTTCTTATGCCAAACACTAAAATAAAATATATATTCAGAACGTAAGATATGCGTGAAAATGCAAGCTGGTGCACTTTTTGACGCTTTTAGTCCCTGAATGAGCATAAAGTTTATTTTAGCACACCGAACCCTTCAAAGCCTATTTCTAAGCTATGTAAAGGATAATTAGGGTATGTTTAACTTATGGTCATGTTTCGGAATGTTCGTTACAGTTCAAATCGGCATAGTTTCACAGTTTGACACAAATAGTCCCTACGATCGAACAAAGTTGATTTCAACACACTAAACCATTCAAAACTTATTTCTAAGTTATGTGGAGGTTATTTAAATTATGTTAAGCCTATGTAACTATTCCGGTGTGTTTGTCGCGTTATACTGGCTGCGTTTTCGCACCAGTTTGCGTATAACCTTCCAGAACGCGATTTAAAGCTTGCAATCGGAATCGAATCGTATTGAAAAAAATACCAACACAAATACACACATAGAAACACCAAAACACATATAATAACACCAAAGCACATTGTTTAATAAATAATCATCATTGTTTTACATCGTACATCGATTATAGAACACAGTTGTCACAGTCTCCCCTACTTCAGGAAATTTCGTCCCGAAATTATAACTAGAGGAAGCTTGTGAAAACAAATGCGGATATTTCATCTTCATCTGGTCCTCACGTTCCCAAGTAAACTCTGGGACACGTTTGGATTACCAGCGAACTTTGACAAATCGAATCCGTTTGTTCTTCAACTGTTTGTATGTACGTTCCACTATCTCCACAGGTTTCTCGACAAAGTGCATTGTTTCATCGATTTGGATCTCGTCGACAGGAATGTGTAGATCAGCGTAAGCTAAACACTTTCATAGATTGGACACGTGAAAAGTCGGATGAATATTTCCAAGCTCTGGAGGTAGCTCTAGACGATAGGCAAGCTTTCCAATTCTTTCCACAATCTTAAATGGTCCCACATATTGAGGTGCAAGTTTTCCTTTCTTTCCAAATCTCACGACTCCCTTCCAAGGTGAAACCTTGAGTAGGACACGATCTCCGACTTGAAATTCTAAGGGCTTGCGTCCCAAATCCGCATATCTCTTTTGACGGTTTCGAGCTGTCACAAGATTATCGCGGATTTTCTTGATTTTGTCTGTTGTTTCCAGAACGAGCTCAGGTCCAGTAAGCTGAGCTTCACCGGTCTCGTTCTAACAGACAGGTGAACGACATTTTTGACCGTAGAGAGCTTCGAATGGTGCCATATTAATGCTAGTATGATAACTATTGTTGTAAGAGAACTCGATCAGCGGCATATGAGAATCCCAATTACCACCAAAGTCTATCACGCATGCTCTAAGCATATCCTCCAAAGTTTGAATCGTTCTCTCAGATTGGCCATCTGTTTGGGGATGATAAGCAGTGCTTAGATTCAGTTGGGTTCCTAAAGCAGATTGCATGGCCTTCCAGAAATGAGATGAAAATCGAGAATCACGATCGGAAATGATATCTAAAGGAACACCATGTCGTGATACAATCTCGTCTACATAGATCTTGGCAAGCTTCTCAGCAGAGAAATCCTCACGGATAGGTAAGAAGTGAGCAGATTTTGTCAAACGATCAACTACAACCCAAATAGCATCGTGACCTTTAGATGTACGCGGTAACTTAGTAATGAGATCCATGGCAATGTTCTCCCACTTCCAAACCAGTATCTCTGGTTGTACAAGCAAGCCAGAAGGTCGTTGATGCTCTGCCTTGACTTTGAGACAAGTTAGGCATTTCGACACATACAAGGCAACATATTTCTTCATACCAGGCAACCAGATCTTAGTACGAAGATCCTTGTACATTTTATCAGCACCAGGATGGACAGAATATCGAGACTTATGTGATTCGTCCATCGCTAAAGTGCGAAGATCGTCTTGTTTCGGAATCCACAATCAATCCTTAAAATAGAGCAAACCATTGTCTTTCGCTTCGAGCATAAGCTCAAGTTGACGTGGTAATTCCACACCCATCAAATTTTGTGAAACACAAAATTGTTGAGCTTGAAGGAAACGAGATTGAAGATCAGATAGAGTTCGAGCAGAATGAAGCTTGACTCGCTCCTTTCGACTAAGCGCATCGGCTACAACATTCGCCTTACCAGGGTGGTAGTGAATCTCGCAGTCATAATCGTTTAAGAGTTCAACCCAACGTCGTTGCCTCATGTTCAGCTCTTTCTGATTAAGAATATGCTGGAGACTTTTGTGGTCTGTGAAAACCACACACTTCGTTCCATAGAGGTAGTGTCTCCAGATTTTAAGCGCAAAAACCACAGCTCCTAACTCAAGATCATGAGTCGTGTAGTTCTTCTCGTGAATTTTCAACTGTCTAGACGCATAAGCTATAACTTTACCTCGTTGCATAAGAACACAACCAAGGCCTAAATTAGATGCGTCACAGTAGATAACGAAATCATCGCTTCCCTCGGGCAGAGATAGAACAGGAGCATTACATAACTTCTGCTTCAGCGTTTGGAACGCTTCTTCTTGCTTGGGTCCCCACTCAAAAGGCTTATTCTTCTGAGTCAAAGCAGTGAGTGGAACCGCAATCTTCGAGAAATTTGAAATAAATCAACGATAATAACCAGCAAGACCAAGAAAGATCGAATCTCTGTAGGCGTCGTCGGTGTATTCCAGTCCTTAATAGCAGCATTCTTGGATGGATTCACATGAATACCCTGCTCATTGACTATATGACCCAAGAATTGAACTTCTTTAAGCCAGAATTCACACTTGGAGAATTTAGCAAAAAGTTGTTCCTTCTTCAGGAGTTCCAATGTTAAGCGAAGGTGTTGCTCGTGCTCGGCTCGAGATTTTGAATAAATGAGAATATCGTTGATGAACACAATAATGAACTTGTCCAAATAAGGTTTGTAGACCCTATTCATTAAGTCCATAAAGATAGCTGGAGCATTCGTCAAACCAAAAGGCATGACAGTGAATTCGTAATGCCCATATCTTGTGCGGAAAGCAGTTTTGGGAATATCTTATTCGAGAACACGAAGTTGATGATACCCAGAACGCAGATCGATCTTGGAAAAACATGTAGCACCCTGCAGCTGGTCGAAAAGATCATCAATTCGAGGTAGGGGATATCGATTCTTGATGGTAAGCTTGTTAAGCTCACGATAATCGATACACATTCAAAAAGATCCATCTTTCTTTTTCATGAAGAGGACATGAGCTCCCCAAGGTGAAAAGCTCGGTCGAATGAATCCTTTATCAGATAACTCTAGAAGCTGTTTCGATAACTCTTGCATCTCCGACGGTGCAAGACGATAAGGTGCTTTTGCAATCGGGTTGGCATTGGGTACAAGGTCAATATGAAACTCGACTTGACGAACTGGAGGCAAACCAGGCAGTTCATCAGGAAACACCTCCGGATAATCCCGAACAATCGGAATGTCCTGAATACTCTTGCTCTTGTCTTTCTCCTCGGTGACATGTGCTAGAAAAGCAACATATCCTTTTCTCAAATACCTTTCGGCTTCCATACATGACATAAGCTTCAATCCACCTGAAGGTTTCTCGCCACGAATCTCCAGAACATCGCCAGAAGACAAAGGAATACGAATAATCTTATCGAAACAAACCACCTCAGCGTGGTGTTTGGTTAACCAATCCATACCAATGATAATATCGAAACTCCCAAGTTGCATCGTTGTGAGGTTAATAGGAAAAAGATGGTTATCGAGGTTCAACTGACAATTACGAATAATAGAATCGAGAATAAGAAGTTTACCAGTGGCAACTTCAACAGATAAGGGTTTCCTCAGTTTAGTTCTAGGTATCGCAAGCAAAGGCTCAAATGACAATGAAACAAAACTTCTATCGGCACCAGAATCAAAAAGAATAGATGCAGGTTGATTGTTAACAAGAAACGTACCATTGACAACCTCGTTGTCAGCCCTCGCTTCGTTTGCATTCAAATTGTATGCTCGCCCACGAGGGGGATTCACATTAACATTGACGTTCGCATTCGGGTTCACGTTAGCATTCGCGTTTGCATTCACCAGTCTCAGACAGTTGTTGCGGAAGTGACCATACTCTCCACAATTAAAACATGAACCCGGTGGGAATCTTGCAGCATTCCCTAGACCCGGAGCTGGAACCTGAGTAACCTGATTATGTCCCAAACGACAAACATTGGCCAAATGCCCAAGTCTACCACACGTTGTGCATTGTTTGCAAGCTTGTTGTGCAACGTGATGACCGTTGCAACGAGCACAATGAGGTGCGGTACCAGCATACGCTTTCTTTACAGGTGGCTGAGCCGGTGGGTTCTGCGGGTTCTGAGCAGTCTGTGCTGTAACAGCAAAATTCTGGGCAACCTTTCGCTTCCTTGATTTCTTCGACATCTCTCCTTCCTTACCCTTACCCTTTTTCTTGTCCTTCCCTGAATCAGTCGCCTTCTGTTTATCACCCTTGCGGGTGAGTTTACCCTTCCTGACTTGAGTCTCAGTCAGGGTAGCAGACAACTCGATTGCTTGACGAAGGGTAGTAGGATTAACATCGGTCACAATCTCCAGAATAGAATCGGGTAACCCATCGATATATCTCTCGATTGCTTTCTCCAGAGGGGTAACCATGGTGGGACACAATAGACTGAGCTCTTCAAAACGATCCGTGTACGCACGGTGTTCAGCCCCATCTTGCTTTAAATCGTCAAACTCTCGCTCCAAATCCCGAATTTCGTGACGGGGACAAAACTCCTTCATCATGAGAGCCCGAAGCTCTTCCCATGTTTGTGCCAACGCCACTTCGGCACCCCTGTCGCGCATAATACCATTCAACCAGGTAAGCGCTCGCTTCTCAAACACGCTCGAAGCAAATTCAACCTTACGCGCATTCGGACACTGCACGTGTCTGAATGTGCTCTCGATACTCTCAAACCACTGCAGGAGCGCAGTTGCTCCTTGCGACCCAGAAAACTTAAGCGGCTTCGCAGTATTGAAATTCTTTAAATTACACGGCGCATTGTTGTTGTTATTATTGTTGTTGAAT
The DNA here is from genome assembly GCA_030545235.1 of Helianthus tuberosus. Classification (NCBI taxonomy): domain Eukaryota; kingdom Viridiplantae; phylum Streptophyta; class Magnoliopsida; order Asterales; family Asteraceae; genus Helianthus; species Helianthus tuberosus. Next base: position 118,763,968 of record CM060414.1, on the reverse strand, counting down.
ATCTCGTGGACTTGGGTCACAACATCGGGAAGCACAGCAGCCACTTGCTGAGAGACCAGGGCTGCGATTTCTTCAATAGTAAAAGATTGTGCTTCACGTCGAGGAGGCATTGTCTAACAAGGAAACAGGAGAATCGAGTGAGGTTGAAAATTAGGAAAAACAAAAGAGGTATCGACAAAACACAAGGAAGGCGATCATTTGTATGTTACCTCGAACAAACAAACGACACGCAGTGACTAATCAAAGTAAATAGGTCAAAAATAATGTATCGCGAAGACATGCTCGCCTATAAGTGAACACTCACCCCAAGAGTTCCCAGGTAAGAGTGACTGGTCCGATTATGTGGATTTGTACGAACACTCTAGCCTTAGACAGAAAACTCAGGGTACAGGCATTCACTCTTCAAGTTTGCACGTGTTCACATTATTTAGACCCAAACTTTGACGAGATTTTGAAAACTTAAAGGGTTCAAAACCTTACAACAAAGGGTTCAAAACCTAGTAATCAATCATCCTAGAACAGGTGATTAGTTTTCAAAGCGGATTAGAAAATTGTGTTCTCGTTGTGGTTTACACCTAAGGGTAGGTGACGATTTTGTTTTAAAAATCTAAACGCAAATAAACTTGCGTTGGAGTCCTAGAAGTTATAGTCTAGGTCAAATAATTACTAATAAAATAATTCCCTATAACCATTAGCTCTGATACCAACTCTTCTGTCACACCCCGACCACGTAAAACAACAAAGCGTGGCGGAAACGTCGGGGAGTGTTGTAACAGAATTATCGTTTCATAACCATGGATACAAAAAGCGTTTCGTTTTATTGATAATATTAAACATTAACATTGTTTTAACACATAACAAACAAGTTTTTTTATCGACTATCATTGTTTTATGTCACTAAGGCCTCGTCCAGATCCTATGTGACGCATGCATTCTAGAACGTCAATCAAGCAACAATACCTGAAACATATGTAAAAACAAAGTCAGCAAAGAAATGCTGGCGAGTACATAGGTTTTATAAGAGTATCGGAATCATGGCTTGTTTACATATATTGCAATACCTTGAAAACCTTGTTTTGAAAAGAGTATAACATTGCAACTTAATTAACCAACTCAAATCGAGCGGGTTATAATTTATAAAACCTCGTAGCCATGATTCTTAACCAAAAAGCTTTTTGTTTTAGAAAACCATCTTGTAAAACATCTCGTATAAACTCGTTAATAAATCTCGTATATTATTTCGAAAACATCGTTGAGTGACATCGTTTCACTATCGTTTACCCAAGTGAACTAAATAATGCCACGGTATGTAATATGTTAAAAACACTTATATATAAGAAGTACCAGCGGCATATCTACCATGTTTTCACCATATTACACCCGTCCCATTATCTAAACACTTATCCAAAAGCCAGTCGTTTACCCAAATCGTGTAACATCGTTTCCAAATCGTTCCCAAATCATTTAACATCGTTTCCAAATCGTTCCCAAATCGTTTACTCGTTTAAATCGTTTAAATCGTCCTCGTTTTAATTGTGAAAACTTATATATGATCGTCTCGTTAATAACATTCAAACCTTTGTGACTCGTTCATCGTTCAACTCGTTCTTGCATTAACAAACCTCCAACGGGTAAGTTAACAATCATCAGATTCAGTCGTTACCCACAACACCCACACATAACCATGGGTATAGTGCAATAACGGGATTTGTCATATCCTATGGTACCATAACCTAATACTGGTCGGCTTGATCAATGCTAATGAATGTCGTTCGTTATGTAACTACAACCAACAAGTTCGTTCACATTATCGAAATCGTTAATAGTTTAGTATAAATCGTTCTATTCGTTTTTGAAATCATCGTTTAAACCTTGAAAAACATTTTTGTACATATGAATCACCCCAAAACAATTGAAAACAGTAAATAGGGGAACTATGTACTCACATGTAGTGCAAGGTATCCTCAATCAATAGTACTTCAACAAACTCAAGTAAACCAGAGAAATAAAGCAGCACCTAGTAATTGAATCACTAGTAAATAATAGACGCCTAAATCGGAAGATCGAACAGAATGAGGTCTTGTAAACCAAATGAGTGTTGGAACTCATGTGATATGGTTTAACAAGGCCTACATCCTAAATGAAACCTAACCTAAGTGCCTTTGACCCATCGCGACCCATTAAGGTAGCTTATGCTACTTTAACGCGTTGTTCGCGTGAAACGCGTTCGGAACGTCTAACTAGTCCTATGACAAGTATTATATGCCTATACAAGTTTAATCATGATGTATAATCAGTTATGTGACAAAAGTTTAGGTTACATAAGCTTAATTACCAATTATACATGAAAAGGGTATTTTGGTAATTTACCTAAGGCATATAATCTACTTATCATACAACTACCTAAACTAGGTGACCATAAGGTATAACCTCGGAAGGTTAATCCCTATGCAACTATGGTCACTAACCATGTTTGGTCGGATCCTAATGATCGACCAAACGGGTCGTGTTCGAAAGTCTAAGCGGGTGTTTAGTCCGCTTGACTTACGACTCTACACAAGCACTAGACTAAAAAGTGACGAGCTAAACATGCTAAAACATGTTTAGTTAAGTTCGAAAGCATGTTTTGATATCAAAACAAACGGTTTTGATATCCTAGAGTATTTTGGTTACAAAATACGCGTAAATGCGTATTTTGGTCGAAACTACGACTCGTCACTGAGCCTCGATAACGTGGTAATCAGTAGGTATAGTCACTAGGGGCTATAACCATCGTGATTACACTCACGTTATGAAGTTCAAACGAACTTCACATTGACCATAAACTGGTCAATGCAGAAAGTCAAACGCCGTTTGACATTAACGCTAAAATGAATGAAAAGAATGAAAGAACACTTACAAAGGGTCCCCACAAGATTTGATTCCAAGTAATCTCAGGTAGGAAGTGAGTAATCACAACCACTTAGAGAAAAACTCAGATCAAATGTGGGTTTTGCAATGGGGATGGAGGGGTATTTATAGGATTTTTAGGACTGTTAAGATCATTCCTCGTAAATCATGCTTCAATCTAGGTCGTACACATCAAGCCCATGGTTTTATAAAACCATTTGAGCCTATGGTATTGCCCAAAACCAGGTGCCACTGGTTTAAGAGTGCTTAACAGCTGTAACCAGCTGTTAATCTGGTTTTTCTATTCTGGGAGGTCCTTACGGACCGTATGGTTGATGGCTTACGGTCCGTAAGCCTTGTGCAGACCAGTCAAGTTTCAAAATTGGCAGAACAGGCCCCTGAAGCCCCAAACTTGATATTTGATGATTTCTGACACATTTAAGCCCCGTTAACCCCATTTCAAAGCTCTAAAATGAAGTTAAAGTATAGGGCACTTAAAATGTGCTCAAAAATATCTCGGATGTTGGTTCGTTTGGTCGTACGGTTGTGTTGTTCGGTTAATTACGACGGAAGTTGTAACGAATGCAAAAACGATCCAAATTAAGCGACGAATGGAATTTTCTTATGCCAAACACTAAAATAAAATATTTTAATGCTTCCATAAATTTTTGGAGGTCCGGATATATTCAGAACGTAAGATATGCGCGAAAATGCAAACTTATGCACTTTTTGACGCTTCTGGTCCCTGAATGAGCATAAAGTTTATTTTAGCACACCGAACCCTTCAAAGCCTATTTCTAAGCTATGTAAAGGATAATTAGGGTATTTTTAACTTATGGCCATGTTCCGGAATGTTCGTTACAGTTCAAATCGGCATAGTTTCACAGTTTGACACAAATAGTCCCTGCGATCGAACAAAGTTGATTTCAACACACCAAACCATTCAAAACTTATTTCTAAGTTATGTGGAGGTTATTTAAAGTATGTTAAGCCTGTGTCGCTATTCCGGTGTGTTTGTCGCATTATACTGACTACGTTTTCGCACCAGTTTGCGTATAACCTTCCAGAACGCGATTTAAAGCTTGCAATCGGAATCGAATCGTATTGAAAAAAATACCAACACAAATACACACATAGAAACACCAAAACACATATAATAACACCAAAGCACATTGTTTTATTAATAATCATCATTGTTTTACATCATACATCGATTATAGAACACAGTTGTCACATCAGGCGTCCAGGATCCGGAGAAACCTAACTATCTTTTAGGACATCCCACCCTACACAAACCAACCAATAGCTTTTGCTATGGTGTGATTTTAGGTACGTTTATTTAAACTGCCCAAGTTTTCAAACAAAAAACTAATCATATTAAAGGATCTTGATATTTCACCTTTATTTCTGAATTCTGAACATGGATGTCCCTTTAAACAACCCACATAATTCCCGTTGAAACCTAACACACACATACACACACACACAAAGAAGTGGTTGTGCCAAACAATCAAGAAATCTAATAGCATGACTAATGACACGAATTAAAGAAATATTTAACGAATTAAAGGAAATAGCCATCAAGCACACAAATGAAATTGTGTCACATCATAAACAAATTCATCATCATCATCATCATAATCATAATCATGATACTCAGTAAATCCCACCAATAGCAAAACAAAGATAGGGTCTGAGGAGGGTAAGATGTAGACAGCCTTATCTCTACCCCGTAGAAAAAGAGATGCTGCAAGTGAGACCCCCGGCTCGATATCATAAACAAATTAATTGTACATATGTTTGTAGACTTAGTTCTATGAAAGAGGATAGGTTGTGAGAATACAAAGGGTTATTCACTAAATCAAATATCAATCTACTCTAGAATCGATATCAAATTATCAAATTTTCCCTGCACCTGATTCCCAAAGCACACAAATAGAAAAGACATCTAGGGTTGGTCAAATCTGTATCGAAGCATAAAGCAAAGTCTAAAGGATACATATGCAAATACGTTATACCACAATAAGTGACTAAAAAGTTAATCACAAAGTGTTTTATTAGGTTGTAGTTATTGAGTATTGGTAACTATTTTTTTTATTCTCGTACATGTGACACATCTGTTCATTACTTGTTAAAATATAATATATCCTTTCCAATTCAATTCTCTCATTGTTGTTTCCTTTTTTGTTGTGTTTGTTATGAGGTTCGTTTGGGCTTTTATAAAGAATGGGCTGCTGCTAAAAGGATGGGCCACTTGTTTCTCCTAGGCTAATGCAGGTCGTTGTCTTAGGCACGTTTTAGGGTTCTCTCGCCCTTTTTTTATCTCAGCCGCTCCTCAACTATTTTCAATTTATCATTTTCTAAAAGATAGTTGCAGCGTCTCTCTTCTGGTGCTCTCTAGAACATTCACTCAAAAGTTGTTGCTTTCTCCCTCTGTTCGAGTGCATCCTGCTTTGCTGCTGATCAACATACTGTGCAGAACCCTTCGGTTGAAGATCTGTTCCAGTTTGCTGTTTGTAAACGGTGATTACACCGTGTTTGATACCTATTTTGGTTAAACCTTTGTACATCTTGTTCTGTTTATAAAAGGATATCACATTTTCACATGGTATCAGAGCCATAATCGGCTCTCTAGTACCTGTTTCCTTCCTCTGCTGCTTCATATTGAAAGAACAGATTCCTTCAGATCTAGGGTTGTGGTTAAAGATCTAAGGGATCTTGGTGGTACAAGTGAATCTGCCGATTCCTTATCATCCGCTTGAAGATCTCTCTGATTGAAGGCTGAAATCCTAAATCTAGGGTTTGAGTGCACTTATGGTTGGGGGCTCTTCTGATCTCTGCTGATCGCTGCTTGGGTTCATGACCGACTGTATGACTAAAATCCTACCTAGGTTTTCTTTTTCGTGCCTATTGAAGGGGTTCTTGTTGGTCTATGTTACAGAGCAAACCAACAGACCTCTCACTGGTCTTCTTTGCTTATAATCAGACTTGTAACCCTAAGTGAAGGTTACAAGTGTGATTACCGGAGTTAAATGCACCCACTGTGAGATTGTTCTATCTTTGTTCTTTATTTCTGAAATTTTCTTTACTTCCTACATCACTGAGTCAGTGTATCTAGGCATTTTGATGCCGGGTTTAGCAAGTCCGGTTTGATTTTGGGATACAGAGAGAGTCCACTCTGTTGCATTTGTTTGGTTTGTGTGTCAAAGCTCCATGAATATCGTATGCGGATGCACCTTGAGTGACGAACCTCTGATCGGACCTCTGTTCAGGCTTTGCTGTCCTCTGTGTTTTTTATTTGTTCTGTCTCAGCCGTTATCTGTTTGTTGATGTTTGAGTATTACTTGTCTGTCTATGTTTTTTTTTTGTAACTGTTTAGTCTGTGTTATCAACCATGTCTGGTGATTCCGTGATTGTGACACCTGTGTCACTTCAACCATCAAACAAATGCCAAACCAATGAAATATTGTATTTCATACTTGGGATTTGTAAAAATATGTGTATCGTTTGCACATATCAACTCTTGTTCGATTTCAAGCTTTAAATCGCTTTCTGGAGGGTTATACGCGCTCAAATGCGTAAATATAACCAGTTTAATGCAACGAACACTCCGGAATAGTGAAATAGGCTTAACATGCCTTAAATAACCTTTACTTAACTTAGAAATAAGTTTTGAAGGCTTTGGTATGGCAAAATCATGTTAATCGCTTACAGGGACTAAAGTTGACAAAACTGTGAAAGTATGCCAATTTGAACTGTAACAGACATTCCGGAACATGGACATAAGTTAAACATACCATAAATATCCTTCACATAGCTTAGAAATAGGCTTTGAGGGGTTCGGTGTGCTAAAATAAACTTTTGGGCCATTCAGGGACTAAAAGTGTCAAAAAGTGCACAAGTTTGCACTTTCGCGCATAACTTACGTTCTGAATACATCCGGACATCCAAAAATTTATTTAAGCACTAAAATATTTTATTTTAGTGTTTGGCATAAGAAAAATCCATTCTTCACGCCATTTGGATCGTTTTTCGCGCTTATGCACATTCCGTCGTAATTAAGCGAACATCGCGATCGTACGACCAAACGAACCAACATCCGGCATATTTTTTAGCATGTTTCATGTCCACAATGTTTAGGCATCATTTTAGGGCCTTAACGTTGGCCTAACGGGCCTTAAACATGTCGGAAATGGCTTAAACACATAACAGGGACTGAAACTTCAACTTTTGAAACTTGTTGCTGATATGCAGACCTCAGGCGGCCCGCGTAAACCCTAGGCTGTGTCTTACACGGCCCGCGTCAGGCTCCCAGATCAGATTCGATGTTTAAACAGCCTGTTATCAGTTGTTTACCACTCCAAATCCCTTGCACATGGTATTTCTCAATACTAGGGGCTCACATGGTATTGTAAAACCACTATCTTGAGGTGTATGGCCAAGATCAAAGCACAGTTTCCAAGAAACGATCCTAACGGTTCGAGAAACACTATAAATACCCAACCCCCCTTCCATTCAAAACCCACCAAATCTGATCTAAATGCTCTAAGTTGAGGCTTTTGCTTCATACCTGAGCTATTCGATCACGATTTGCTTGCGGGGACCCTTTGTAAGTGTTCCTTCGTTCTTTTATTGCTTTTCGAGTCTGAAAGTCAAACTTTGTTTGACTTTCTGCATTGACCAGTTTATGGTCAATGCGAAGTTTGTTTGAACTTCATAACGTGAGCGTAATCACGATGGTCATAGTCCCTAGTGACTATACCTACTGATTACCACGTTATCTTGGCTCAGTGACGAGTCGTAGTTTCGGCCAAAATGCGTGTTATTGTGTATTTTGTAACCAAACTACTCTTAGGTATCAAAACCATTTGTTTTGATACCAAAATTGTTTTCTAACTTAGTTAAGCATGTTTCAACATGCTTAGCTCGTCACTTTTAGTTTTGTGCTTGTCTAGGGTCGCAAGGGTAAGCGATCTAATCAATCGCTTATGCTTTCGAACCCGACCAATTTGGTCGATCATTAGGATCCGACTAAATACATTAGGTGACCATAGTATATAGGGAATAACCTTCCGAGGTTATACCTTATGGTCGCTTCGTTTAAGTAGTTGTCTGATAGGTAGTTTATATGCCTTAGGTAAACTACCAAAATACCCCTTTGATGCCAAAATTCATTTTAAACATATGTAACATAACCTATGACCTCTAAACTGATTTATCAACAATATTAAACATGTTAAGGCATATTTTACTTATCATAGGACTAGTTAGGCGGTCCGAACGCGTTTCACGCGAACGACGCGTTAAAGTAGCATAAGCTACCTAAACGGGTCGTAATGGGTCGTAAGCACTTAGGTTAGGTTTCATTTAGTATGTAGGCTTTGTAAAAGGATATGACACGAGTCTCTATACTCGTTTGGTTTACGAACCCTCATTCTATCTAAATCCTCTGATTTAGGTCCGGTTTATTAACATAGTTACCTATATTAGGTGCCGTTTGATATCCGTGATCTCTAGCATTGTTTGGTTGTTACTCAAGAACTACTAAGCAATCTCAAGTGAGTACATAGACCCCTCTTTTACTGTTTTCCAAACTGTTTTGGGGTGAAACACATGTGCCTACTTGTTACTTTCATGCTTTCCATGTTTTCACATCATATACCTGCTATGTTAGTTAGTACATTATAGTACATGATTTCATTACATTTCATGCTATGTATGCCCATTGTGTGCGTACTAAGTACATTGTTTTAAATTACATTCTATGCTATGTATGTCCATTGTGTGCATACTTAGTACATTTGTTATTCATCATATGCTTACATTTTGACATTGATATACACAATTCATGATTTACATTAGACATGAACATTTTGACATTGATATACACAATTCATGATTTACATTTGACAATAGACTTTGGACTATACATAAACATTTCTAGAATTGTTAAACATTACATCTTGATGGTTTGGTTTGAGTAAGTGATTTAAGTAACGAGGCGTATGTAATATGATACAAGCACGGTGGATACGCCGATGGTACTTCCTATATATAAGTGTTTGTATGGTATCACATATCGTAGCGTTATTTGAATCATTTCAATTTAAGACACATAACATTTTATACAAATAACATACTTTCACAAGACATTGTTTTACAAACAACTTATCTTATACAAACTCATTTTACATGGTTATTCATTTAACCATACATTATTTTCTTATTTATACATATCATCTGAACTTATTGTTTTTCAAATGATTTACAAAACAAAGCAAATTACAAGGTTCATGACTAAACATTTTCTTAAACATACAAGTCATGAATCCTATTTTCACAAAACCTATGTATCTCACAGGCATTTTTATGCTGACGTACCTATTTTCACATGTGTTTTCAGGAGTTGATGCATAGGACTTATCGAGACATACTTAGGCGGACCTGTGCCTTAGTGACTTAAAACGAGACAAGAACTAGTTAATTTTTGTTATGTACTCTTTGTTTCTTGTTTAAAACAATGTAACTCTCTTATTTGATTAATAAAACGAAACTTCAATTGCCATGGATTTAAAACAATTAATTCTGTTACAACACTCCCCGACGTTTCCGCCACGTTTTGTATGTTCTACGTGGTCGGGGTGTGACAGAAAAGATGGTATCAGAGCCAATGGTTATAGGGAATTAGGTTATTAGTAATTCTTTGACCTAGTCTATAACCTTCCTAGGACCCTAACGCGAGTTTACTTGCGTTTAGTCATAAAACAATACCGTCACCTATCCTTAGGCGACGACCACAACAAGAACATAAATTTCAAAAACCGCTTTGAAAACTAATCATCTGTTCTAGGATGATTGATTACTAGGTTTTGAACCCTCTGTTATAAGGTTTTGAACCCCTTTGAATTTTCAAAACTCTCGTCAAAGTTTTGGGTCCTAAATAGTGTGAACACGTGCAAACTGGAAGAGTGAATGCCTGTACCCTGGGTTTTCTGTCTAAGGCTAGAGTGTTCGTACAAATCCACATTATCGGACCAGTCACTCTTACCTGGGAACTCTTGGGGTGAGTGTCCACTTATAGGCGAGCATGTCTTCGCGATACATTATGAGGATCTATTTGCTTTGACTCAGCCTTTGTGTTGTTTGTTTGCTTCGTGGTTCAAACAAATGACCATCACCCATGATTTTTGGTCGGTAATTGTAACATCCTATTCTTACCCAATGCCATTTCATTTGTTTTCTCTCTTGTTTCCCCTTTTAGAATGCCTCCACGATGCGAAAATCCGGTATCTATTGAAGAGCTGGCAGCTGTCATTACACAGCAAATGACTGCTGCGATCCCGAACATCGTTGCTCAATGTCACCAAGCTCTCAACAACAATAATGCCCTCTGCAACTTCAAGACGTTCAACTCGGCTAAGCCATCCAAGTTTTCTGGGTCTCAAGGAGCGACTGCACTTCTGCAATGGTTCGAGAGTCTAGAGAGCACCTTCAGGCATGTTCAATGTCCAAACGAGCGAAAGGTAGATTTCGCATCTAGTGTCTTTGAGAAACGAGCTTTGACGTGGTGGAATGGTGTGGTGAGAGATAAGGGTGCCGAAGTGGCACTGGCTCAAACATGGGAAGAACTTAGAGCACTGATGATGAAGGAATTCTGTCCTCGTCACGAGATCAGGGCCTTGGAAAGGGAATTCGACGATCTTAAGCAAGACAGCGGTGAACATCGAGCCTACACTGATCGATATGAGGAGTTGAGCCTGTTGTGTCCTACTATGGTTATGCCTTTGGATAAGGCGATCGAAAAATACATTGATGGTCTCCCTGACTCAGTTCAGGACATTGTTACTGGTAGTAACCCCACTACAGTTAGACAGGCCATTGAGCAATCTGCAACCTTGACCGAATCTCAGATCAGAAAGGGCAAACTTTTTCGGAAAGGCGACAAGAAACAAGCAGCTAATGTTCAGGAGGAAACCAAGGAAAGCAAAACCGAACCTTCTAAGAAGCGCAAGGCTTCGCAGAATTGTGCGATTGCTGCTCAACCCAACCAAAACACCCGCAACCAACCAACTCAACCTCCTGCAAGGAAACCTTATGCCGGTACTGCACCGATATGCAACAAATCTAATGCACACCACTTAGCTCACCTACAGTGTCGTTTATGTGCATCATGTGGGCGACTTGGTCACCTGGCAAATGCTTGTCGATTTACCCCAAACCAAGGTGGTCCAAACTAACCTCAAGTAAATCCTGCTCAAGCTCGTTGTCCACCAGGTCCTTGCTTCAACTGTGGCGAGATGGGCCATTTCCGAAGAAATTGCCCAAAGATTGCTAATGCGAATCCAGCGCAGGGATGAGCATCGGACCAACTAGAAGACAATGTTGTTTAGAAATAATCAAGCCTTATGTATTGTTTTCTTTTGTTGTCAAGGTCCATGAAACAGTTGTTGTTGTTTATAAATAAATCTTTTTATTTTACATTGCAATGTACAAATGTGATGGCATGTATAAACAACGTATCCCCTACAATACCAACAATCAAGGAGCCGTATTCCTTGAAGAATAGATTACCCCCCAAAATCTTTCCATTTTATAATCTCTTGCGATTTCCCACAAAAATCCTAAGTACCCGTTTCTTCCAAGGAAACGAAGTACAAGGCGCAAGTTGCAACTCTGTACGAATACCCAAAGTACCACTATAAATTCTTAATAGGGTACCTAAGGGTATTTCTGTATATTCTAAAATTATTGTACCTTAATTCGAATATTGCGTTTTTTTTTTTTTTTTGAAAACGAAATCGAATTTTTGGTAGATCATTCTATCTTTATAGATAGATTCTTGCTAATGTTTAAAGTACCAAATGAAATCCACGGAATGGATTCCTAGTGTGCTTCAAATACATGTACGCAATCAACAAAACAAATTAACAAATTAAAGATCTAGATAAACAATTTTGTGGATGTGTGACTATGTGTTTATGCATTTTACGTTTTCTTTTATGCATTTTTGTGTTTTTGTGTACTCTGGATATTCGTTATCCAAATCCTCATAGAATCTTTCTTATCTTCGTATGAAGGATTCGTAGTAGGATATTAAAAAAGGTACTATCTTAAATCCTTAATGGACTTCTACGTTGTAGTTAAGTCCCTTGGATTATAAAGTACTATTCCAAAGTTTAAAGACATCCTTCGTCGATGTAGTTAAATATTCCTCTTGAGTAGTTTAGTTAAAGAGATCCTACGTCGATCTAAGTTAAATAGATTGGTTCGACAATCTAGTTAAATATATCATGCGTTGATATAGTTAAATAGGCCCTCTGGTGGTCTAGTTAAAGAGATCCTACGTCGATCTAAGTTAAATAGATTGGTTCGACAATCTAGTTATATATATCATGTGTTGATATAGTTAAATAGGCCCTCTGGTGGTCTAGTTAAAGAGATCCTACGTCGATCTAAGTTAAATAGATTGGTTCGACAATCTAGTTAAATATATCATGCGTTGATATAGTTAAATAGGCCCTCTGGTGGTCTAGTTAAAGAGATCCTACGTCGATCTAAGTTAAATAGATTGGTTCGACAATCTAGTTATATATATCATGTGTTTATGTAGTTAAATAGGCCCTCGGGTGGTCTAGTTCAAGAGATTTTTCATTGATCTAAACGATTTTTTCCCCATACGCATTATGAAATGAACTGTGCGGACTGTGCAAGGAATTACGTAATTATGGAGGCCTACATAATTATGGAATTCAGTGCACAGAAACCACAGGAAGTTTTGTCATGTGTTAAGACCTACAGTGACAGGAGTAATGATACGAGAGAAGTCTTGGACCTCGACCAATGTCATTTATTCTTGCACTCCCCAAATTCTAATCTCAATCACACACCAAGTTTCCTATGATGAGTCTTCATAAGAAACATTTTTCAGCCCGTAGTTTGAAACTCCATGTTTTGCTGCTACAAGGACTTCACTTTGGGGGATTGACAATTTCACTAAGAACCCTATCATGGCCCAGAGTTCTACTTAGGGTTCAAGGGGTTCAATCAAAGCGAAAACATCACCGTCATCCTCACAAGTTTCTCCTGAAATTAAATTTCGGGACGAAATTTCCTAAAGTAGGGGAGACTGTGACACCTGTGTCACTTCAACCATCAAAAAAATTCCAAACCAATGAAATATTGTATTTCATACTTGGGATTTGTAAAAATATGTGTATCGTTTGCACATATCAACTCTTGTTCGATTTCAAGCTTTAAATCGCTTTCTAGAGGGTTATACGCGCTCAAATTCGTAAATATAACCAGTTTAATGCAACGAACACTCCAGAATAGTGAAATAGGCTTAACATGCCTTAAATAACCATTACTTAACTTAGAAATAAGTTTTGAAGGCTTTGGTATGGCAAAATCAAGTTAAATCGCATACAGGGACTAAAGTTGACAAAACTGCGAAAGTATGCCAATTTGAACTGTAACAGACATTCCGGAACATGGCCATAAGTTAAACATACCATAAATATCCTTCACATAGCTTAGAAATAGGTTTTGAGGGGTTCGGTGTGCTAAAATAAACTTTTGGGCCATTCAGGGACTAAAAGCGTCAAAAAGTGCACAAGTTTGCACTTTCGCGCATAACTTACGTTCTGAATACATCCGGACATCCAAAAATTTATGTAAGCACTAAAATATTTTATTTTAGTGTTTGGCATAAGAAAAATCCATTCGTCACGCCATTTGGATCGTTTTTCGCGCTTATGCGCATTCCGTCGTAATTAAGCGAACATCGCGATCGTACGACCAAACGAACCAACATCCGGCATATTTTTGAGCATGTTTCATGTCCACAATGTTTAGGCATCATTTTAGGGCCTTAACGTTGGCCTAATGGGCCTTAAACATGTCGGAAATGGCTTAAACACATTACAGCGACTGAAACTTCAACTTTTGAAACTTGTTGCTGATCTGCAGACCTCAAGCGGCCCGCGTAAACCCTGGGCTGTGTCTTACGCGGCCCGCGTCAGGCTCCCTGACCAGATTCGATGTTTAAATAGCCTATTATCAGCTGTTTACCACTCCAAATCCCTTGCACATGGTATTTCTCAATACTAGGGGCTCACATGGTATTGTAAAACCACTATCTTGAGGTGTATGGCCAAGATCAAAGCACAATTTCCAAGAAACGATCCTAACGGTTCGAGAAACACTATAAATACCCAACCCCCTTCCATTCAAAACCCACCAAATCTGATCTAAATGCTCTAAGTTGAGGCTTTTGCTTCATACCTGAGCTATTCGATCACGATTTGCTTGCGGGGACCCTTTGTAAGTGTTCCTTCGTTCTTTTATTGCTTTTCGAGTCTGAAAGTCAAACTTTGTTTGACTTTTTGCATTGACCAGTTTATGGTCAATGCGAAGTTCGTTTGAACTTCATAACGTGAGCGTAATCATGATGGTCATAGTCCCTAGTGACTATACCTACTGATTACCACGTTATCTTGGCTCAGTGACGAGTCGTAGTTTCGGCCAAAATGCGTGTTATTGCGTATTTTGTAACCAAACTACTCTTAGGAATCAAAACCGTTTGTTTTGATACCAAACTTGTTTTCTAACTTAGTTAAGCATGTTTCAACATGCTTAGCTCGTCACTTTTAGTTTTGTGCTTGTCTAGGGTCGTAAGGGTAAGCGATCTAATCAATCACTTATGCTTTCAAACCCGACCCATTTGGTCGATCATTAGGATCCGACCAAATACATTAGGTGACCATAGTATATAGGGAATAACCTTCCGAGGTTATACCTTATGGTCGCTTCGTTTAAGTAGTTGTCTGATAGGTAGTTTATATGCCTTAGGTAAACTACCAAAATACCCCTTTGATGCCAAAATTCATTTTAAACATATGTAACATAACCTATGACCTCTAAACTGATTTATCAACAATATTAAACATGTTAAGGCATATTTTACTTATCATAGGACTAGTTAGGCTGTCCGAAAGCGTTTCACGCGAACGATGCGTTAAAGTAGCATAAGCTACCTAAACAGGTCGTAATGGGTCGTAAGCACTTAGGTTAGGTTTCATTTAGTATGTAGGCTTTGTAAAACCATATGACACGAGTCTCTATATTCGTTTGGTTTACGAACCCTCATTCTATCTAAATCCTCCGATTTAGGTCCGGTTTATTAACATAGTTACCTATATTAGGTGCTGTTTGATATCCGTGATCTCTAGCATTGTTTGGTTGTTACTCAAGAACTACTAAGCAATCTCAAGTGAGTACATAGACCCCTCTTTTACTGTTTTCCAAAGTGTTTTGGGGTGAAACACATGTGCCTACTTGTTACTTTCATGCTTTCCATGTTTTCACATCATATACCTGCTATGTTCGGTAGTACATTATAGTACATGATTTCATTACATTTCATGCTATGTATGCCCATTGTGTGCGTACTAAGTACATTGTTTTACATTACATTCTATGCTATGTATGTCCATTGTGTGCATACTTAGTACATTTGTTATTCATCATATGCTTACATTTTGACATTGATATACACAATTCATGATTTACATTAGACAAGAACATTTTGACATTGATATACACAATTCATGATTTACATTTGACAATAGACTTTGGACTATACATAAACATTTCTACAATTGTTAAACATTACATCTTGATGGTTTGGTTTGAGTAAGTGATTTAAGTAACGAGGCGTATGTAATATGATACAAGCATGGTGGATACGCCGCTGGTACTTCCTGTATATAAGTGTTTGTATGGTATCACATATCGTAGCGTTATTTGAATCATTTCAATTTAAGACACATAACATTTTATACAAATAACATACTTTTCACAAGACATTGTTTTACAAACAACTTATCTTTTACAAACTCATTTTACATGGTTATTCATTTAACCATACATTATTCTCTTATTTATACATATCATCTTAACTTATTGTTTTTCAAATGATTTACAAAACAAAGCAAATTACAAGGTTCATGATTAAACATTTTCTTAAACATACAAGTCATGAATCCTATTTTCACAAAACCTATGTATCTCACAGGCATTTTTATGCTGACGTACCTATTTTCACATGTGTTTTCAGGAGTTGATGCATAGGACTTATCGAGACATACTTAGGCGGACCTGTGCCTTAGTGACTTAAAACGAGACAAGAACTAGTTAATTTTTGTTATGTACTCTTTGTTTCTTGTTTAAAACAATGTAACTCTCTTATTTGACTAATAAAACGAAACTTCAATTGCCATGGATTTGAAACAATTAATTCTGTTACAACACTCCCCGACATTTCCGCCACGTTTTGTATGTTCTACGTGGTCGGGGTGTGACAGTTATTACTACTGATGTTATAACATCCCCTAGTGCTACCCTAGTTAGCAAAATAGATGCTGGTGATCCGCTGTTCCTACACCCTAGTGACTCTGCCAATTTATCTATAGTCAGTGTAAAACTCAAAGGGTCAGAAAACTATAGGATCTGGTCCACTGCCATGTATCTTGCCTTACAGGTGAAAAATAAGATAGGATTTGTTGAAGGTTCTTGTCTTAGGTCTAAACTGATGAGGTCTTGGGTAGAAAATGGGATAGATGCAACTCTATTGTTCTTACATGGATTCTTAACTCTATGTCTGAGGAATTATATCTTGGTCTGGTTTACTCTAAATTTGCTTTCGATGTATGGAAAGACCTAAAAGAAACTTATGATAAGATAGATGGTTCTGTTGTGTTTAATCTATATCAAAAATTCAACTCTTTTAGTCAAAATGGTATGCATGTCTCAGAATATTATCATAAGTTGACTGTATGTGGAAACAATTAGATAAATTACTTGCCTTACCTGCCTGTTCTTGTGATGCATCTAAACAGTTTAATGACTTTAATCATCTAATAAAGCTAATGCAATTCTTGATGGGTCTCGATAGTTCATACCAGTCTGTGAGAACAAATTTATTAACTCGAGAAACTCTTCCCTCTGTGAAGGATGCCTATGAAGTCATCTATAGAGAAGAGTCTCATTTACACTCAAAAAAATTCCGATTTAAAGAAAAAAAGTGTAAAAACTCTTAATCCTAATCTCAAATGTTCTCATTGTAATAAAACTGGTCATACCATTGAGCAATGTTTTGAACTTGTTGGCTATCCTTCTTGGATGAAATAAAAAACTGGTGGGAACAAGGGTAGCAGGGTTAGTAATAATGTCTCTACTGATTCCTCTTCTGTTGTGAGTTCGTTAACAAACGATCAGGGAGCTCAGTTGCTTAGTCTCTTGAATGATAAACCTAAGAGTGACACGCAGAGTAGTAATTTTGCTGGTATGTGTGCAAATTCTATATGTCTAAATAGTTTTGTCAATATTTCATCCAAACCTACTTGTGAAGTTAAACCTGTCTATTGTTTTTCAAACTTTGTTGACAATGGGAAAAAGGCAGGATGGATAATTGACTCTGGTGCTAACCAGCATATATGGTAATGACTGATGACTGTCTTATTAATCAAAAAGATGTCACCGAATTCAACATCAAAGTTAAACACCCTAATGGCACAAGTGATTTGGTAACTAAAATCGGTGATATTAAATTAAGTGACAAAGTCATCCTTTATGATATGTTTGTTGTACCTAATTACTATGCCAACTTAATCTCTGTTCATAAACTTGCTAGAGATTGTAAGCTTACTGTTTCTTTTGATGAACATAATTGTTATATTCATGATTCTCATCTAAAGAAAGTCCTGGTGATTGATAATCAGTTTGATGGTCTATACTTCTGTGGTAGTTCTTCTGTTTCAAATAAAGTGTGTAATGCTAGTTGTGATGTTAATCTTTGGCATGCTAGGTTAGGACATCTTGCTCAACCTGTTCTGCATGTTTTAAGGAATAAATTAAATATTAAAACTAGCTCAAAGTTAGAACCTTGTGAAACTTGTCATAGGGCTAAACTATATAGGGAATCGTTTCCCTTAAGTGACCATAAATCTAAATTGTTAGGTGACCTTGTTCACCTTGATGTTTGGGGTCCCTATAGGGTTTCAAGTAGGGATGGGTTTAGATACTTCCTTACTATTGTGGACGAATTTACTAGAGTTGTGTGGGTATATCTCATGAAGTCAAAGGATGAAGTTTTTTACTATATTAAAGGCTTTTATAATATGCTCAAAACTCAGTTTAGTAAAACAATTAAAACATTCAAGAGTGACAACAGTACTGAATTCATTAATAAACAAATGAATAATTTTTGCTATGAAAATGGTATCTTACATCAAACTTCATGCATTCATACCCCACAACAAAATAGGGTAGTTGAAAGAAAACACATACATCTATTAAACGTAGCTAGAACTTTACTTTTTCAAGGGGGTTTTCCTCTTAAATTCTGGTCTGAATGTGTTCTAACTGCAGCTTATCTAATTAACAGGACTGATGTGTGCAAAATGTAACATATAAATTACATCAAATGAGGCATAAAGCTAACCCTTTTTAGTACTAATGTTGGAAAAAGCGTGTTTCTTTCTTCCTTTTGAATTTACAGGACCAAATGAGCTTAAACAAACAAAGGAACAAATAAGCAGCCAAAACCAACATAAATACAAAGAAAAGGAATAAATGTGACATGTCCGGCCCCTCGGCAGCATCCCCAAAGCAAAAACAAGGCAACAGAAGCCTGACCACAGGGTCGTGCCCAGCTGGGCATGGGGTGTGGTCAGGGCCCTGCACAAAAGACAAACTAGTAGAAGCATATACGCCCACTACGGGGGCGTGCCCAGCTCAGCACGGGGCGTGGTCAACGCAAAGATACGTAGAATCTTGCCAAATCTTGATAGTACAGATACGAAGTTGACCACGGGGCCGTGCCCAGGAGATACAGGGTTGTGTGGGGCCCTCCGCTGACACTTGCAATTAATGAAGGAAGAGAAAAGGCTGGCTACGGGGGCGTGCCCACTGGACACGGGGCCGTGGCCAGAGTTCTGTGCAGGCTATAAATAGGGGTGCTTGGTTCACTTCAAAGGCATCCCTTGGCAAACCACTACTCTCCCACTTTGCCACCACTCCACCACAACTACAACACCAACACCCATCACCATCATCCATCATCCATCTTTAGAGTGTGTAGTAGTCTCGGGATCTAAGATTGATTGTAAGGGTTCTTTCCAATCAAAGGCCATGTTTGGTTAAGCCTCTTACATCACTTGGTGAAGACAAGTCTTTTATGTATTACTTTTGATTTTAAATCTTTCGGCACTTTTTATTTGGGTTTGTATTAATTCCTTTAATAACTAGTTTCTTATGTTGAAGGTGAATTTTTCTTATCATTTTTCCGTGGTGTCTTGAAGTTACTTTACTGTCTATATAAAGTAAAAGATTGCATCATTCATGTCTTTACGGCTATATAAAGGCATGTTGACTACCTGGTCGGGGGTTAAGGGAATGGCTTGGTAAGGTTCTTGCCTTGTTCAGTGTATAGATCCTACAAGGACCTGGTTCAAGCTTACAGGACCTCCTTCAATACCCACTAGTATTGGATGGCGGGGGTGCGAATAGCTTGAACCCCTCATATGTAAATTACTATTAATACTTTAAACCGGCTTCTTGGGATTGTATCCTTGCTGACTCAAACCACTTAGCCGAGGGTAACGTCACCTTCAAAAGAGGGGCCTACCACTTTTTGCATTAATAACTTACTTAATTGTCTTTCAATATTCTGACCCTTTGGGATTGTATCCTTGCTGACTCAAACCACTGGGTTGACGGTAACGTCACATTCAAAAGAGGGGCCTACTACTATAACTAAGATAATCTCTTAAAAAGTCAGAAAGTGCGAAAATCATCAAAGGATACATTAAACTCGAGTCGGATCCATGTGATTATGTCTTGTCTATTTGTTTTTATTTTATTTATATTTATATTTTCATTTTTTAGTTTTTATTTTTATGTTTCAAAACTTTTCTCAAAAGAAAATTTAGATTGATTAGACGTTGAGGATAAACCGGTACTAAAAGCTCTTGTGTCCTTGGACGACCTCAGTATCTTACCAACGCTATACTACGCTCACGATGGGTGCACTTGCCCTAGTGTGTTTTTAGTGTTAGTAGAATATCGTGTTTTATAAATTTAAAAATTGACTAATGCGTAAAATGGGCTTAAAATATCAATAAAAACATATTACACCGAACGCACACCAGGACCCCTTCATCTGTTTTAAATGGGAAGTTTCCGTATGATCTAGTGTTTGGTTTTGCCCCTGTTTTAAGTCAACTTAGGGTGGTAGGGTGTCTTTGTTTCAGCACAGTGTTAAATAATTATGATAAATTTGACATACATGCTGAAAAATGTGTCATGATTGGATATTCAAATGAAAAAAAAGGTATAAACTTTGGAGTCTTGATCAAAAATTGATGGTTTATTCTAGGGATGTCAGGTTTTATGAAACCGTTTTTCCTTTTAAAGAAAAGAAAATGGCTGTTGATCTTGGTACTTTTTCTGAGGTTAATACCCTAAATTTCTTTGATTTATCTGATTTAAACTATACCCAAAGCCCTAGCGTTGACCCAACTCCCAATGATGAGAATGTTCAAATAAGCACTTCATCAGGTTATGAGTCTGAGCAGTCTGGAACCGATTCAGGTGTTACTTTAGGAGTGGCTAATAATTAGCAACCCAGTAACGAAGAATCAGGACTAGACAGGGCTGAGCATGATACTAAATATGAAGACAACAACAATTATGAGGGAGGAATTGAGGATCAACCAAGCACTACTCTTAGGAGATCTTCTAGAAACATCAAATTTCTGTCTAAACTTGATGATTTTGTGGTAGATGGGAAGGTTAATATGGTCTAGAAAGGGACCTAAATTATGCTAACTTATCCCCTGAAGGTCTGTGCTTTGCTTCTGTCCTTAACAAAAGCTGTGAACCTAAAAACTATTTTGAAGCAAAAAGTGACAGTAATTGGGTTGATGTTATGAACTTAGTGTGACAACTGCCAAATTTGCATGCATCCGTACAATTAATTAATCTTGATTAGCGCTTAATGACTGTGCTGAATTACAATTAGTTACTTTCTGATTACTGCATCATACTCACATGTGCATCACATATTGAATAATGTCACATCATTATTACATGCAAACCATATTCACATAAACGATGCACAAAGCACAGTTAGCACAGATCGCGGATAACTCAGAATAATGCTGACAGAACTCAGCACATAGACAGATAGTGTTTTGAGACCCAGTATGGGCCAGAGACTAAGTACTACACTAGTATGGCGTGTAGGGAAGTAAGGACCACAAAACTGCATTCCTAAGTGATAGTTTAAGTGCCGGAAAGTGCCTAAAACTCACCCAAAGTGCTGAATTCAGCATAATTTAGCAAAAATCAGCATTTTAACAAGCTAGTATCATGCAAAAATATGACTAAATGGTCCTGAATGCTTTCCTAAGTGTCGGGAATTAAAAATGTCATAAAAGGGTACATAAAGAACACTAAACAACATAGTTTAGCACATTAGCGAACCAGTATACAACTGAACAACCGGACACTACCCGAAACATCAAAATTACACTAGAAGCATTGTTTTAATGTTTCCAAGCGAGTTATGGGCCCCGGACACCCTAACACACTATATAACACATAATATACATAACACCCTAACTATTATACTTAGAACCTAACTAAATCTCCTAACTTACCATCACCACACAACTAATACCCCCCCTTCCATTCACGGTTTCAAGGGTGCCCCCCCCCCCCCCTTGATTTTATTTGATTCACTTTGATATTCTAATGGATATGTTGTGTACTTAGAAAACATATTATCCAAGAGTTAAAAGAGTAATATGGTTATAAGTATAATCTTGAAGATCATAATCTCGTTCATCTTCTTCACTACAACCCACTTCCATCTTTCTCCTCTCCCTCTCTTGGCTCACGGCCGAAACCACAACCACCCACCATCATCATCATTCATCCATTCCAAGGTGTACACAAGGTGCTAGAAGCTAAGTTAGGAAGCTTGGTGGCATCGGAAGTGGAAGGACCTTCTCTCTTTGCTTTTATCCATCACATTTATCATCTTCATCTTCTTTGGTTCTTCCCTAGCCCTTGTGCTAGTAGTAACCCTCTTTTCACTTGAATTTACTTCTTATTTAGTTGGTTAAAAGATGATGTATGATGAAAATCATGAAGAACACTAATGAACAAGAAGATGAACCTTCACATAAAGCTTAATAACATAAGAATACATATTGTTTAGTGTTGTTTTGCTTCTTGATGATTGATTATTTGTGTTTATGATGTTAAACATCATATGAAACTTACTAGATTATGATTAAACACCTGATCTAGTAAGTTGAGGTGATAATCTTGTGAAAGATCAAGATGATCATCCTTATGTGTAAACATGAACTTGAAGTATGAAGTGTTTTCTTGAATGATGAAGTATGTAACATGTTACTAGTCATAAACTTGGATGATTTCAAAACTATTTTTCTCAAGAAACTAAGTTAAATCACAAGATTTACATAATCATGGATTTAAAGAAACTAACCATGTTTTTAGTGGTGAATCAAGTATAGAAATACATTGTAAACAAGAAAAATACAAGAAGATTGATTTTTGAAAAATCATCATACAAGTTGTAAAAGACTAAGTTTTACAAGAATAAGATTTACAAACAAATAACCATATTTTTAAGGGTAACAAGGCTTACTTAATAACATAGTAAGTTACTACAAGTTTTTATAAAAGTTCAAGTTCATGTTGTTGTATAAATTGCACGATTTTGGCACTTGGTAAGTGTTGATTGAATTGTAGATTGTTTGGGTTGATTTTAAAAAGAAAATGATATGCTTTGAAAGCATGGGAACCTTCATTTCTAGGGGAAACTATGGCAAAATTTTCTAAAAATGTAAACACTTAGAAAAATATTTTTAAATAAATATTTACAGGTATATTTTAACCATGAGTTTCCATATAAACTTTGCCATAATTTTTTATACAAAAATACAAATATTGGAGGTTGGTTTTTATAGATACAAATGGATAAATATATATTTAGAATATATATATACCTTAAAGACATGATGTGTGTGATTAATTGTATACTTTGTGTATTAGTTATATTATTTTAGGATTTAAAATAATATAACTTAACAAAATACCAAGAAATTACAATCCAAAATAATACCAAAAATCTCAAGGAATAAATACACAAGTTACACATATAATATTGGGAAACCGAACGAAAGAATGTAACTTACAAAATATTCCGGAAAATACTTTTATAAGTATATTTTTGGTACATAATATTTTGGACATAAGAAATGAAAATATGATTTTTATGACTATCACCAAGTTAAATCGTATTTTGACAAGAAGGAAATGTATAATTTTTGACGATTAAAAATATATATGTTTTCTTGGGAATTACTAGGAAATATAATATTTTTGGAAAAAAAATATATATTTTCTTGGATAAACTTGAAATACATTATTTTTGGATAAAAATAATTTTATATATTTTCTAAAGTTAGACTTGAAAATATATTATTTTGGAACTACAAATATTTTTGCCAAAAGGAAAAATTATAAATAATTTTTCTAAGTAATAATTCTTAAATATATATATTTTGGGAAATATATATATTAGTGGACTTTTATTAGAAATAATATTCCGGAAAGTTTAACACAAAATTGAGTATACAAATACTTAACAATTACAAGAAAATACGTATTCTCGTACGTGTAAATACACGCTGGAATACGAATACACATGTATGAGATACCCCCATCCTTGGGAAGGAAATGCGAATATAAATACTTGAGAAGTATTATTACGAAAATATTGTTTAACAATAATTCCAAAATTTATAAATATAATTTAAGTTTAAATATTAATTATTTTGACAATAATTATATAAACTGGAATAATATCAGAAACGTAACTCAAAAACATTAATACTAAGACAAGGCACGGCACGGCCCGTTCGTCTAATAGACGTTAGTACATTGTAGGTAGTCGTGTTTGCTGAAGGAAAGTGAGTTACGAGTACTGAAGACGCAAGACAGTGAGTTCATGTCCCCCTTTTCTCTAAACTGTTTTGTTTATTAACTTCGGGGGTGAAATACATGTTACAAAATGATTACATACAATTACAATTGGTATGGTTAGCCTAGGAAAGTACAGTAGATCATGTGAATGGGTAGGCGCACACTTGAGACCATTATATAAGGACCGAGGGGCATGAGTAATAGATCTATTTGGGTGTAGCGATCTCACACCCATGAGGACCAGGGTGGCCCATAGGGTGACTATGTCTTACAGCCGGAAGCCCGGTACAAATTTGCTAGGTTTGAGCCTTCCTACGCCGTCACACATACCAGTGGCCTTGCAAACCAGTGGTGATCTGTTTCCGTGTTTGCTTTCATACCGGGATTTACAAACATACATACATACACTGTTTACGAAGGTTTCATACATACATATACACAAACACATGAACTCGCTCAACTTTTGTTGATGTTTTTAAACTACATGTATTTCAGGGAATTAAGTGGATATGGCGGGTGTTTGCATGTTCCAAGCTGCGTTATGAATAAAAAGATATCATCCGAAGTTATTAGGGTTTAGGAGATGTATCTTAATCCTGGACGAGATACATGGTTCTAAACTCGGTTTTATTTAAGTCTTTTGTTGAGTCTTCGTGAATTCTTTCAAACATGTTATGGTTTGTAACTTAAATTTGAAGTCTACGTCCTAAACAATTATGTTGTGGTATTTTTCAAACTTGATTTATGGATGTACATCGAATGGTTTTATCATATAGTTGTTGTTATGATTGATTGCTATGGTATTAAGAAAGTCACACGATAATCACGCTTCCGCAAAAGTCAGGGTGTGACAACTTGGTATCAGAGCTTCAATCGTAGCGAACTAGGATTCTTTCTCGAGTTTAGACTACGATCATTAGGGCTCTCACGAAAATGTTTTCACAAACATGTTTTCATTGCATACACAATATGCCCAGATCCAGGAGACAAACATTTTTATAAACAAAAGACACATAACATATTTCAAGGAATTCATTTATAGTTCAGTCTGAGAGACTGGGTAGTTAGTCTGTCACACCCCGATATTTCCACGTATTACCGGTGGGCCCGGTGGGGAGTATCGTGACGTAGTTGATATCATCATAGACAATTTATCACAGTTTAATACACAGCGGAAGTCGAAAGATAAAAACATTACAAACCGAATGAAAATAATATCAATTATTACAAAAACGGTTGTAATGGATCCACAGGCGGATCAAAGTTAAAAGGAACATTGTTCAACAGATTTATAAACATCTAAGCTTGCAAGACTCTTTATTGATGTTATGAGTAGCCAGCCTATTCCATCTAGTACCTGCACTTAACCTTTTGGAAAATACGTCAGTTTACACTGGTAAATACAATTAACTGACTCATTTTGAAAATGTTTAAGAAAATTGATTTGAATGCACAAGGCACAAAATAATCTTTTATAACTTGGGATAATTATTTAAAAATAAACTTGTTAAAGAATTACATGTTTATTATGCGTTCAGTAGCCCGGGTTGAATACCAGGTTAAAGATTAATAGACACACCACATGATATAATCCCGCGGCGAGTTATTCTCGAACAGGCGGTTATATCTTTTTATATACGCACCGGCAGGTGTATGCCTACACCCCGTGCTTAAGTCGTAGCCATTTCAATGAATGAACCGATGATATCCAGGACATGGTCATTAGCCCCCCAAAGGCTTAGAATAAATAAAACAGATTAAATGGGTTATCTCAATAATTTAACCTTCATACGATTAAAAATTCAATACCCGACCAAGCGGTATTTTATATACCTTACCCCAAGCCCGTATAAGGGAAAATAAGTTAAAAGTATTTACTTGAGCAAATTATACAAATTTATCCCATC
Source organism: Helianthus tuberosus (assembly GCA_030545235.1). Taxonomy (NCBI): domain Eukaryota; kingdom Viridiplantae; phylum Streptophyta; class Magnoliopsida; order Asterales; family Asteraceae; genus Helianthus; species Helianthus tuberosus. The sequence continues at coordinate 118,738,091 of CM060414.1, read as the reverse complement.
CGTACAAATCAGCAAGTGCAGTTATCTTTTAATGGTCTTCTAAATCTGGAACGAAGGTTTTAATTAACCTATTAGATTCCTAACGGGTCTTACTTAAGTTTAAACTTAGACCGGTTAGTTTTAAAGAAAGGTATACGGTTCAAAACGCATGATTTAAGCGAAGACCGGATTAGAATGTGGTTTAGACCTGAAAAGTATGAAGACTTGTATAATATGGGTAAACTAAACACATTCTGGATTTTGAAGTGAAAATGATAAGGTTTGACCCGTTTCGGTTAATTTATGCAAACTAGTTACATAAACCGTACCGAACGCGATAAATGCATAACGGGTAACCAGATGAGTCATGAACATGTTTTCTAAGTTAATATGCCTTAAATATGTTGTGATATCAGTAGGATACCTTCCATTATGCCCAAAACGGATTTAAAATCAATTTAAGCCCCGTAGGGGTATTTTGGTCATTTTAAGGATTATAAAATAAGTTAAATATTAATCTGAGGTTCTGGTCTAAAAAGATCAGTAAAAATATTTAATTTAATAAGTTATATCAGTAGGGTATTGCGTATATGTGAAATTTATCATTTATAACCAAACTATGCACTGTAGGGGCATTTTGGTAATTTCACATAAGCTTTAAAGATCAAATTTAGAAATCTGAGTTCAAAACTTTTGCTTACTGTTAAAGTATAAAAATTTACTTAAAACATCAGTAGGTATTAAGTCTTATATGCCAAAAATAGTTTTAACCCATACCATGCGTTTAAAACGCGTAAAAAGTCGGTTTTCTGTGATTTTCAGGTTATATAAGGAAAGCTGAGATTTTTATTAGCCCAGAAGGATTAAAATATTTTATTTATCATATAAGATCAGTATCAAAAGATTTGGTATCAATATGTTATGTAAAACTCATTTTATTAGCAAAAAGGGTATAACCGACAATTACCGAATCAAAGCAAGAACCCTATGCCATGATCAGTTTAAAAATAAATAAAAATCTTCAAAACTCCCAAAATATTATATTACATCAGTGGGTAAAAATTTTAGTGTCAAAATTTAGGTTTAGATAGGCTTTATGCAAATAATGTCGTTTAATTAATAAAAAGCTTTCAAATTACGCTATTGAGCATAACTCCTAATTTAGACCTCAAACTGATGTCAAATTTTTAGGACATGTTTATAAATATGTAACAAAGGTTTCTGTCCTCTCACATTTTCAAAAATCTCGTTTTAAGGTCAAAAGGGCATAATGGTCAACATTTAAGCAATTAACGGAAACATGCAACTGAATCGGATTAATTAGGAACCAAGTTGTATAACCTCATATGGTTATTCTAACCTATAACCTGGTCCTAAAGGAACTATAAGGCATATCTAAACCAAGCTAAATCGGGTCAGAACTGAAAGTCAAAGCAAAAGTCTACTTTTGCGACTTTCGGTTCCGAACCGAGCCTAAACCCAAAATTGTCGGGTTGAACATGCTTAGACATGTTCTTACATTAATTACCAAGTTATACAAGTGTTAAAACAGGTTTCATGGCTTCTACATTGTTAATTATGTGTTTATTTGCAAAATAACTTTCTGTTGACTTTTTATAATTAAATTTGACCCGACAATTGACCTAGTTAGAGTGGAAATCAGAGGGTGCCCCTTTAAGGGTTTATTACCCACATAATTACCAACTCATAGTCACTTTCAATTCAAAAAATGACTGGACCATTAGTGATTAATCACTAAGTCAAAGCTTAATTACGACGGCTTTGACTTTCGGTCATTAAACTAATAAAACATGAATTAGGAAGGCCAAGAACACTCACAATGGTCCTTAGCACGAATTATGATCTGATGGAAGCTTGCTTGAAGTCCAGAGAGCTCCAGAGAGTGTATGAGAATGATTTTCAAATGAGCAAGAAAAATGTTGCAACTTATGTTCTTTATATAGTGATTTCAATTGCACAAGATCATTCCAACAAGGTCTACACATGTTTCCTGATCATCCCAGGTGTCCCCTATGCATGAAATACCACTGGTGCAGCCCCTAAATTCGAAAACCATGCATCTAAGGCGGTGGAACAGGCTGAACCTGCAGCTGTCCACTATTTTCTGCCCAGTTACAGGTCTTACGGACCGTAAGCTTAGGGCCTTACAGTCTATATCCACTTTTTAATCTTTATCGCCCAGATCAGCCACCTTACGGTCCGTAAGGCATACACTTTGTGGTCCGTAAGCCTTGTCAGAAGATAAAAATCTTGTGAACTTCTAACATTTGACCATGCAATCTTTTATAACTCGTATCTTTAGTCATTATCAACATAATGGATCCACTTGATCAGGTCTGGTCAATCTTGAAAGTGTTTCCATGCAATGGTGTTGCCTTGGAGTCTTTTGGAATGGATAATGAATGTAAAATTGTCGTTATTGACACATGATCATTTACTTGACAATTGAATTATTTCTCACAAGGTTTAATTCAGATACCTTGGAATTCTTTAACAGACATTTCTTGAAAGGATAATATTGTTTTACTGAGAATTGAAAACGTCAAAAGGTTACTCAGAGGTATAAATTAACATGTTGACACTTTTAATTCCTCCGGTTATCTTTTATCATGATCCAGGTTTATAACACGTTTAAGGTCCATGACACGTGTCTTTATTATATTGGACGGGTTTTTCCGAGGTGTTACATAGTCTGAGAGACTAGTTGGGGCAGTCTGAGAGACTGGGAAGTTTAGTCTGAGAGACTAAGTAGTTCAGTCTGAGAGGTTGGGTGGGATAGTCTGGGAAGACTAGGATGAATACGTGCTTACATTGTTACTACTTACATGCTTATTTGATGTTTGTTGATGTATGTGCATATGTTGTGATTGTTTTGTTACAGATACTATGTCCTCATCTGAGAGTGGACTGTCAGCTACTGTTGACCCCATGGCCATTGTTTCGGACGATGAGATTGTCCCAGACCCTGAGATTTTTACCTCCGACACTGAGAGTGATGATGACGATGATTTCCAGCCTTTTGCATTACCTGACTTTGGCAACGATGTACCGCATGTTGATGGTTTACTCAACGAGGATCCCTTTCTTGTTCCTATTCCTGACCAGGACCATCTCATCCTCAGACATCCCAATGGTGAGCATGCCATGGTTTCGATCCTCGCCCCTTTGCCTCTTGCTGCTTTTCCTTTAGAGGATTTGCCTTTTGATGACCTGTCAGATGATGATGTCGATCTTTTTATTAATGGTCCCCTTGAGGATGCCAAGGGTGATGGAGTTACAGCTGAGGATGTCATTGTTGTTCCACTTGTTGAGATTCCTATGGTTGAGGTTTCCTCTGATCATTCTGCTCCAGATTCTTTCAAGTCTGTATCATCCTCCACTTTGCATGCATTGGGATTGCAGCGTTACCCCACTGATTCTGATACTGATACGGCTTTGTCTGCCGCACCTACTCCTCCACATGACTTTGAGTTTGATGATGAGCCTTGACTTGAGCTTGATTTTATCCCTGACGATCAGCCTATTGATGCACCCGCTGATCTTGAGCCGATACCTACTGACCCTGAGTAGGCACTTGCTCCTGAGCCTATACCTGCCCCTGATCCTCTGCCTGATCATGACCCCATACCTGTTGGCATACCTTTTGATGCACCACTTGTACCCTGATCCTCAGATAGACCCCCGTTACGCATTCACCAGCAATGGGTGGATAGAGGATGATGATGATGATAATATGCCCCCTTTTGTTGAGCCTGTTACTCCCCCACATATACCTGCACCTGTTAATGTCGCCCCATTTCACCCGTTTGTGTCTGATGTACACCGCACTGACCTGCCTATCACATTCTTGCAAGACATCACTCCACCCCGTCCAGGGGAAGGCCCGTCTAGCCAGCAGCCTAGCCATGTTCCACACTTGTCAGCCACATTTCCTTACATGCCTCAGTATACACCGACTGCTCATTTTGCTTCTGCACCGTCAGGCGAGCCACTCATATGGTTTCCGCCGAACACTATGCCAGTTTCTGATCCATACCATCCTTCACACTACACTGGTTACATGAGGGATGATTTACTCATGTCTTTGCAGCTTCAGCAGGAGATTTTGTGTCGTAGAGTCATGGAGCTTGAGAGGATTCCACGTCCTCCACCTTGTTCATGTTAGTCACCTTTTGCGACTCCACTCCTCATTTTCCTTATCCGGATTTTAAAGTTCGATTTCTTACCAAGGAGCAGCAGATTAGCTATCTGTTGCGACACGTTTATGATCTTGAGGAGGAGCTTACGCATGTGCGCAGTTTGCTTCCTGTTCCTCCACCTCCTCCTCCTCCTCCACCATCAGCATAGCCGGTTTTTGGTTTTATGCAGGTAGCTTACTTTTGATGAGAATGTCGCTATTGAGCCTAGCTTACAGAGCCTTTTGAAGACCGCATTTTGATTTTATGACTGTTGTAGATTGGTAGACACTTTGGACAAGGGTAGTGTGACCCTGTAGTCCCTTTTGATGTGATACGATACATTTGTAGAACATGTAACTGTAATTGTGGTCGATAATTTATGAAAGCTCAATCGCAATATTCTCATTATATACATTGTTGAATTACTTGTTTATGCTATGATTGAGATGTAATGTGCTTACCTGCTTAATGAAAGCCTAATTGTAATGTTCTCGTTAAACGTGTTACTAATATACAAGAATGTGCTATGATTGTAATGTACGTGTTTGTTTGTTATACTCTCATTAAACATGATTCCATTTACTTGCTTATGCTATGAGTATGATGTTGCTTGATGTGTTGATATGATGATTTATTTTGTGTATGTACATATGACCTCTACCCGACTATTTACACTCCCTGATCAAATGAGACTTGACCGATCCTAAACTCTTCGTAGAAGATGTCTCAAAGGATCATTCAGCTGCCCATGACCGAGGCGGAATTGCAAGCGCACATCACACAGGCCATCGCACGGCACGAGGTTCTTCGCTACCAACACAGCGAAAATATCTCAGGGAATAACCCACCTAACGGTAATGTTTAAGTCACCTAAGACACATTACAATACGTTTAGACCATTCCATGTGTGCTTTGCTAATACTTTCTGCGATGATAATTGCTTGGTTACAGGTTGTACCTACAAGCAGTTTTTAGACTGCAAACCTCTGAACTTTGATGGCACTGGAGGTGCCATAGCTTTTGTGAAATGGGTCGAGAACGTAGATTCTGTTGTACGAATGAGCGGTTGTACGCCAGAGCAACAAATCCCATACGTTACCGGGTTGTTTCAAGATGAAGCTCTGTTGTGGTGGAACATTCGGGTTCGAATAATGGGCGAAACTGCAGCGTATGCTTTGACATGGGGTGAGCTGAAAGGAATGATGCATAGGGAATATTGTTCTCAGACGGAAACCCAGAAGTTGGAAGGTGAATTCCGGAGCCTGATGATGGAAGGACCAAGGGTGGTGGAGTACGTGCAGAGACTCCATGATTTGTCGCGAGTTGTTTCGTACCTGGTGAAACCAGAATTGAAGAGAATGGGGCAATTCATTTGGGGACTGGCGCCTCAAGCCTTGAGCTTGATGACAGCATCAACGCCACCAACAACTATTGCTGCAAGTAGGATGAGTGTGGCGCTCGCTAAGGAAGCACTTAGATTGGAAAAACTTTCAACCCCCGATGAGAAAAAGGAGACTCCTATAGAGCCATCTGGAGACGACAAGAGAAATTTCGCAAACTTCAAGAAGGGCACTCGGGTGAATAGCAAGAACAGGGCCAAAAAGGGAAAAGAGTACATGGGTATCCTACCTAAGTGCGGCAATTGTCGACGTTATCATATCGGGCGATGCAGATATGGAAAATGTGAAAACTGTGGCAAAGTGGGGCATGTCAAGGAGACTTGTAGGCAAGGTACTGAATGCAGAAATGGAAGCCTGGATGGTAGCAGGAATCACGGAGGAAGCAACGACATCAACGATTATCAAGGTAGAACCAGTGATGAACAGAAACGTGCTCAAGGTTGTTTTAACTACGGAGACAAAAGGCATTTCAGGAAGTATTGTCCTAACAATAAGCAGGCACGAGAAGGAGTGTGCGACATCGGAACTGGGGAAGCACGCCAGGATCCAAGCATGGTTATCGGTACGTTCCCTACTAACCGACACCTTGTGTCTGTGCTAACTAATGCTAGTACCAACTATAACCTCGTTTCATTTAGGGCTTAAGAATATACTTGGGTTAGTAGCAAATAGGGTAGATATCCTATACTTGATAAAACCAACTAATGGGAGGCTAGTAAAAGCCTAAGGAGAAGATTATCCGCACCCCGACGGTAAATAAAGAAATGATCGTGGTTCACAAAGATAAGCAGAATACGCCCCTACAAATTGCCAACTGCATGAAGGCACGAAAGTTTTGCGAAAAAGGTGTACTGCCTCCTTAACACATGACGTGGATAAAGAAGCCAAAGGGCCACAGCTCGAAGATATCCCTGTGGTAAGGAAATAACCTGAAGTCTTCCCCGAAGATTTGTCAGGATTACCTCCTCAACGACAAGTCGAATTTCGCATCGGTTGGTTTTAGGCGCCACGTCTGTAACCAAGGCACCCTATCGACTTGCACTCTCTGAGATACAAGATTTGTCAACGTAGCTTCAGAAGTTGCCAGATTGGGGACTTATAAGGCAAGCTTTTTGCCCTAAGGAATCTGAGTACTGTTCGTCAAAGAAAAGGACGATGATTGTCAAATGAGCCGCAACTACCAGGAGCCAAACGAGCTAACCAACAAGAGTCGGTAACTCTTGCTGAGGATTAACGAATTATTCATTTAACTAACTTTGAGGATCCAACTACTATTTTAAGACTGATCGATGATTGAGTGTCATTATCTGTGAATTCAGGAAGAAAGTATACCGGGGAATTGTGGGACAATAACTTGTTTTAAACATACACAAAAATTGTGTTTCCTGTGTAATGCACAAAACAGTTTTACACAGAATGTGAAAATTTGAGAATCTAGAAAACAAGTACTTAGGACTTTTGGGAACCCAGGTCAAAACTCGTAAAGGTTGTCACTTAGGAACCACACCTGTTAACTCAAGCAAACCCCATTATCCTGACATACATGCTATTTCAGTTAACCAAACAGAAAGTACTCAAATTTCTTTTGTTAAAATCTCCACTTTTGCTTCTAGGGAATAGATGTTTGCATCTCTACTCCCCTTAATGGTAGTTGCATCGCGTTAATTTTCTTCGCTGAGAGCGAACGCACATTTGCTTCGATACTTGGTCATTTCTTCATTTTAGCAAATACTCATTGCTTCATTACTTGGGAACTTATATGTCACACATGCACCATTTGCTACGCATGTGGTTTCGTTTCGAATAAACGCTTCATTGAAGTTCAAATATTATTTTGCTAAAGCTAACTATTGGTTTATGATTCGAATAACCTACATTATTGTAATTATTGGCTCCTTTGCTATCATGCCAACACACTTTCTTGAAATTCCTTTTCTTTCAAGTTACATTCATGGTTTATCTTCGTAACCATGATGAGATTCCCTTGTTGATACATACGTTCATTATCGGGTTAAGCTGAAACCAGGTTCAATTGCTTGAACTTATCCATTTCGCATATTCAATTTAAGACGCCATATGAAGTATTGAGAGCATCATATTCAAATATTTTTGCAAAGGTTCTTTTGTTTCGAGTCGTAGTAGACTTGGTTGGTCTACGACTCCACTAAATCGTTTGTTGGTTTCGATACCTTGCGGTGATACTTTCACAGAATTGAAGCTTGCGCTAATTTGGTTACGCACCTCATACACGGATTTAATTGTCTATTTATTTGTTCTAAATCCATTTTGTTTATCACGATTAAAGCGGTCTCAACACAGTTGTGTGTTAAGACAATGGTACCTAGATTCATTTCATATCACGGCGTACCTCCTAACGATTCTTTCATTATAAATTGAACACCTTGCAGTGTTTATTGCTTTCCATCTTCAATCAGAAACAGTAGTTCTTTGATGTTCCATATTCGATTGAAAACCCCATGACGCAGTTTAAATCAAATTTTCAGAGTTGTTTCAGTACACTTTCCTTTGATTTCAAGCACGGTGAACTTGTTCGGTCACCGCTATTGTTGAAGTATGTCAATTACGACACCTTGTGGTGTCATTACAAATTTGTAGATTGTGCTAATCATGGTCAACCGTTTCACACAAAACTACACATACTTTTGTTTGACTTGTCATTTAAACATTCCTAATGCAACTACGAATTAAGACAATGATACACCAGATTCGCTTGTATTTCATTCGGTGTATTTTCGCAATTCAAGAATGTCACACACTAATCCTTACCATTTATTTATTTGAAAGTTGACAGATCATTTTCATATTCAAGTTGTTGATTTTGAGTTCATATAGCGGGTGCTATGGTTTGTGAAAACTCGTTTGCATATTGTGACCGATTGTTTGAGAATCCATTGGTCAAAACTCCTTTGTTGCACCCCTATTAACTAAGTTACGCTAGATTATACATCTATACATCTCGTGTCCTTTGACATCAAATTCTAGAACACATACCTTTTAACCATTGGGTTCTTGTTGTTAAAATATATCCCTGGATTCACCTGATGGGAATAAGATTTGATTCGATTTTGTGGTTATCTACCCCAGTATTATTCATATACGCACACGCATAATGTAACCCTAAGGAGTTAAGGTAGTATAAATTTCGAGGACGAAATTTTCTTAACAGGGGGAGAATGTGACAACTGCCTAATTTGCATGCATCTGTACAATTAATTAATCTTGATTAGTGCTTAATGACTGTGCTGAATTACAATTAATTACTTTTTGATTACTGCATCATACTCACATGTGCATCACATATTGAATAATGTCACATCATTATTACATGCAAACCATATTGACATAAACGATGCACAAAGCACAGTTAGCATAGTTAGCGGATAACTCAGAATAATGCTGACAGGACTCAGCACATAGACAGATAGTGTTTAGAGACCTAGTATGGGCCAGAGACTAAGTACTACACTAGTATGGTGTGTAGGGAAGTAAGGACCACAAAACTGCATTCCTAAGTGATAGTTTAAGTGCCGGAAAGTGCCTAAAACTCACCCAAAGTGCTGAATTCAGCATAATTTAGCAAAAATCAGCATTTTAACAAGCTAGTATCATGCAAAAATATGACTAAATGGTCCTGAATGCTTTCCTAAGTGTCGGGAATTAAAAGTGTCACAAAGGGGTACATAAAGAACACTAAACGACATAGTTTAGCACTTTAGCGAACCAGTATACAACCGAACAACCGGACACTACCCGAAACATCAAAATTACACTAGAAGCATTGTTTTAATGTTTCCAAGCTAGTTATGGGCCCCAAACACCCTAACACACTATATAACACATAATATACATAACACCCTAACTATTATAATTAGAACCTAACTAAATCTCCTAACTTACCATCACCACACAACTAATACCCCCCCCCCCTTTCCATTCACGGTTTCAAGGGTGGCCCCCACCCTTGATTTTATTTGATTCACTTTGATATTCTAATGGATATGTTGTGTACTTAGAAAACATATTATCCAAGAGTTAAAAGAGTAATATGGTTATAAGTATAATCTTGAAGATCATAATCTCATTCATCTTCTTCACTACAACCCACCTCCATCTTTCTCCTCTCCCTCTCTTGGCTCACGGCCGAAACCACAACCACCCACCATCATCATCATTCATCCATTCCAAGGTGTACACAAGGTGCTAGAAGCTAAGTTAGGAAGCTTGGTGGCATCGAAAGTGGAAGGACCTTCTCTCTTTGCTTTTATCAATCACATTTATCATCTTCATCTTCTTTGGTTCTTCCCTAGCCCTTGTGCTAGTAGTAAGCCTCTTGTCACTTGAATTTACTTCTTATTTAGTTGGTTAAAAGATGATGTATGATGTAAATCATGAAGAACACTGATGAACAAGAAGATGAACCTTCACATAAAGCTTAATAACATAAGAATACATATTGTTTAGTGTTGTTTTGCTTCTTGATGATTGATTATTTGTGTTTATGATGTTAAACATCATATGAAACTTACTAGATTATGATTAAACACCTGATCTCAAGAAACTAAGCTAAATCACAAGATTTACATAATCATGGATTTAAAGAAACTAACCATGTTTTTAGTGGTGAATCAAGTATAGAAATACATTGTTAACAAGAAAAATACAAGAAGATTGATTTTTGAAAAATCATCATACAAGTTGTAAAAGACTAAGTTTTACAGGAATAAGATTTACAAACAAATAACCATATTTTTAAGGGTAACAAGGCTTACTTAACAACATAGTAAGTTACTGCAAGTTTTTATAAAAGTTCAAGTTCATGTTGTTGTATAAATTGCATGATTTTGGCACTTGGTAAGTGTTGATTGAATTGTTGATTGTTTGGGATGATTTTAAAAAGAAAATGATATGCTTTGAAAGCATAGGAACCTATATTTTTAGGGGAAACTATGGCAAAATTTTCTAAAAATGTAAACACTTAGAAAAATATTTTCAAATAAATATTTACAAGTATATTTTAACCATGAGTTTCCATATAAACTTTGCCATAATTTTTGATACAAAAATACAAATATTAGAGGTTGGTTTTTATAAATACAAATGGATAAATATATATTTAGAATATATATATATATATATATATATATATATACCTTAAAGACATGATGTATGTGATTAATTGTATACTTTGTGTATTAGTTATATTATTTTAGGATTTAAAATAATATAACTTAACAAAATACCAAGAAATTACAATTCAAAATAATACCAAAAATCTCAAGGAATAAATACACAAGTTACACATATAATATTGGGAAACCGAACGAAAGAATGTAACTTACAAAATATTCCAGAAAATACTTTTATAAGTATATTTTTGGTACATAATATTTTGGACATAAGAAATGAAAATATGATTTTTATGACTATCACCAAGTTAAATCGTATTTTGACAAGAATGAAATGTATAATTTTTGACGATTAAAAATATATATGTTTTCTTGGGAATTACTAGGAAATATAATATTTTTGGGGAAAATATATATTTTCTTGGATAAACTTGAAATACATTATTTTTGTATAAAAATAAGTTTATATATTTTCTAAAGTTAGACCTGAAAATATATTATTTTGGAACTACAAATATTTTTGCCAAAAGGAAAAATTATAAATAATTTTTCTAAGTAATAATTCTTAAATATATATATTTTGGGAAATATATATATTAGTGGACTTTTATTAGAAATAATATTCCGAAAAGTTTAACACAAAATTGAGTATAAAAATACTTAACAATTACAAGAAAATACGTATTCTCGTACGTGTAAATACACGCCGGAATACAAATATACATGTATGAGATACCCCCATCCTTGGGAAGGAAATGAGAATATAAATACTTGAGAAGTATTATTATGAAAATATTGTTTAACAATTATTCCAAAATTTATAAATATAATTTAAGTTGAAATATTAATTATTTTGACATTAATTATATAAACTGGAATAATATCAGAAACGTAACTCAAAAACATTAATACTAAGACAAGGCACGGCCCGTTCGTCTAATAGACGTTAGTACATTGTAGGTAGTCGTGTTTGCTGAAGGAACGTGAGTTACGAGTACTGAAGACGCAAGACAGTGAGTTCATGTCCCCCTTTTCTCTAAACTGTTTTGTTTATTAACTTCGGGGGTGAAATACATGTTACAAAATGATTACATACAATTACAATTGGTATGGTTAGCCTAGGAAAGTACAGTAGATCATGTGAATGGGTAGGTGCACACTTGAGACCATTAATCCTCGTATAAGGACCGAGGGGCATGAGTGATAGATCTATTTGGGTGTAGCGAGCCCACACCCATGAGGACCAGGGTGGCCTATAGGGTGACTATGTCTTATAGCCGGAAACCAGGTACAAATTTGCTAGGTTTGAGCCTTCCTACGCCGTCACACATACCAGTGGCCTTGCAAACCAATGGTGTTCTGTTTCCTTGTTTGCTTTCATACCGGGATTTACAAACATACATACATACACTGTTTACGAAGGTTTCATACATACATATACACAAACACATGAACTCGCTCAACTTTTGTTGATGTTTTTAAACTACATGTATTTCAAGGAATTAAGTGGATTTGGCGGGTGTTTGCATGTTCCAAGCTGCGTTATGAATAAAAAGATGTCATCCGAAGTTATTAGGGTTTAGGAGATGTATCTTAATCCTGGACGAGATACATGGTTCTAAACTCGGTTTTATTTAAGTCTTTTGTTGAGTCTTCATGAATTCTTTCAAACATGTTGTTGTTTGTAACTTAAATTTGAAGTCTACGTCCTAAACAATTATGTTGTGGTATTTTTCAAACTTGATTTATGGATGAACATCGAATGGTTTTATCATATAGTTGTTGTTATGATTGATTGCTATGGTATTAAGAAAGTCACACCATAATCACGCTTCCGCAAAAGTCAGGGTGTGACACTTAGAGATAGAAGCATTACATAAAAATGACACTTGGAAAATTGTTGATTTACCACCTAATAGGAAAGCTATTGGATTTAAGTAGGTTTATAAGATAAAATATAAATCTAATGGTGAAATAGAGAGATATAAGGCTAGACTTGTTGCTAAATGGTTTAGCCAAAACGAAGGCATTGACTTCTTTGATACTTTTTCACCAATTGTAAAAATGGTCACTATTAGATGTGTTTTGTCCATGGCTGTCCATTTTAACTGGGAAATATTCCAACTTGACATTAATAATGCCTTCCTTTATGGTGAACTCAATGAAGAAGTTTATATGTGTTTGTCTGATGGTTATGATCAATCTTTCTGGACTAAAATTTGTAGATTAAAAAAGTCCTTTTATGGCTTAAAACAAGCTCCTAGGACGTGGAACGAAAAACTCATTAATCTAGGTTTTGAACAAAGTAAGTGTGATCATTCCATGTTTACCATGACCAAAGACTCTAGTTTTATTATTCTTCTTGTCTACGTGGATGATATTATTATAACTGGTAGTTGTCCAAAACAAGTTAAAAAAAAACTAAATTTTACTCAAGTCAAAATTTTCAATAAAAGACTTGGGAAATTTACAATATTTTTTGGGTCTTGAAGTTGTTAAAAATACTATTTCTTATGTTTAAGTCAAAGAAAATATTGCTTGGACTTGCTTGCTGAATTTGGTATGACTGGTTGTAAACCAGTTAGTTACCCCATTGAACCCAATCATGTTTTGACCCATTTATGTGAAAAAGATAATCAACCTTTAACGAACATAACTATTTATCAAAAACTTGTTGGAAAATTAATTTATCTTTCCCACACTAGACCAGATATTGCATATTCTGTGCATGATCTTAGTCAGTTTATGCATTCGCCCACTCAAGCTCACTTTAAAATTGCGTTAAGGCTGTTAAGATACTTCAAGGGTGCTCCTGGCAAAGGAATTCTATTTGCAAAGGAGGACTCTTTGGGTATGAAGGCCTTCTCTGACTCAGATTGGGCTAAATGTTTAGGGTCTCGAAAGTCTATTACTGGGTTTTGTGTTTTTCTAGGAAATAATCTTGTCTCATGGAAAAGTAAAAAGCAGTCCACCGTTTCACGATCTTCTGCTGAAGCAGAATATCGGTCGATGTGTGCTGCGACATGTGAAGTTATGTGGATTTCCAACTTGTTAAAGGAATTAAAGGTCGACGTCAATCTGTCCATTCAGTTATTTTGTGATAACACGGCTGCTATATCTATAGCAGCCAATCCCGTAGTTCATGAACGCACAAAACACTTTGAAATAGATCTTTATTTCTTAAGGGAAAAAAATATCTGAAGGGGCTATTCAAACTATGGGTATCAAATCGGAGGATCAAGCTGCCGACATTCTCAAAAAAGGTCTGTCTACAGGTCCGCATGAAAAGGTTTGTTCTCTCCTTAACATGTTTGATTGTGTCAAGTATTGAATTCAGGGGGGTGTTAAAATATAATATATCCTTTCCAATTCAATTCTCTTATTTTTGTTTCCTTTTTTGTTGTGTTTGTTATGAGGTTCGTTTGGGCTTTTATAAAGAATGGGCTGCTGCTAAAAGGATGGGCGGCTTGTTTCTCCTCGGCTGCTAGTGGTCACTGTCTTGGGCTCGTTTTAGGGTTCTCTCGCCTTTTTTTTATCTCAGCCGCTCCTCAGTTGTTTTCAATTTATCATTTTCTAAAAGATAGTTGCAGCGTCTCTCTTCTGGTGCTCTCTAGAACATTCACACAAAAGTTGTTGCTTTCTCCCTCTGTTCGAGTGCATCCTGCTTTGCTGCTGATCAACGTACTGTGCAGAACCCTTCAGTTGAAGATCTGTTCCAATTTGTTGTTTGTAAACGATGATTACACCGTGTTTGATACCTGTTTTGGTTAAACCTTTGTACATCTTGTTATGTTTATAAAAGGATATCACATTTTCACATTACTCATCAGTGTATGATGTGCTATAGATGATACGTATTTTATACATTAATTTGTCCACACTTTGATAGTATTTTATTGTAAATTTATTAGGTTTTGTACTTACTCATTTCATAAGTGAATTTACAGGTCTTCTTGGTCATTTTATGAAGATTTGATGAAGAACATGTAGATTATGAAGAGTGGAGACATGGTTACTGAAGTTATGAGATTGTAGATTTGATGAAGAAAGAGTAGATTATGAAGAATGGAGACATGGTTGCTGAAGTCATGAGGTTGAAGATAGCCATGATACGGTTGTGTGGCTGCATAAGAGTCGTACACCATAAAATCAGGAATCACAACCGACAATAAAGACCTGATTTGGCTGTATGATTGCATACGCGTTGTATGCCGCAAGTTGAAAAACACTAAATTTTTCCTATTTAAAGAGCTTGACGACCACATTCCAGAGACTCGACATTTTTACCCTCCAACAAAGAGTCTACAATTTTACCCTCTAACCAACTGTTAGAATGTATTAGAAGAGAAAAGTAAGGAGCTTGAGGTGTAGAACATAGCATTCGGTTAAAAACCGTTTTCTGAAGTGGAGATTGGAATATTAAAGCCATTAAACGGATTGTACTTTTCTGATTTCATTATGTTCATGTCTATCTCTCTGATTGCTTCCATTCTAAAGATTATGATCGGCTAAACTAATTTGAGTCATCCAGGTTTAGATGAATTTAGACTTCGCGTGACTTGAATGTATAATTTCACTTTGAACCTTTGTTGACGTTAGTAAGGTTTTGATATTTACTCTTACCACGTGTGTGGGCGCTTATTCATATCGATTTTATCTATGATTTATGTGGTTGTGTCGATTCTAGAGTATAGGCATGTGCTTTAGGATTACCGTAATCTATGTCTAGATTCTTTTCTTCAGTTTATTATCTAGGCTTGACATCTCTAGCGAGTGCATAATGGATTCTGGTGTATTATTGTGGAACAAGTGTGCTACCCTAGGAGTAAACTTGAAAAAAAGGTATAAGAGTTTGCTAGGGTTTTTGATACGATCACGTAACCCACGTAAACAAACCCATGAAGCCCAACAACCATCACACGTTCTCATGCACCATCATTTAGTTTGCACGTCACTTTGTGTTTCCATTTATTATTTCTATTGTTTGCAAATTTTCAGTAGTTAGTGGATAGCTTATTTAGTGGTTAGTTTATTTCCATACTTGCATTGTATGCCTATATAAGGCTTTATGTTTTTAGTAACGATAATGAGAAAAATTGTGGTAAAAAAAAGTCTCTTATTGTCTTTTGTTCTTGGAGCTTGACCCCCTCTAAAGTGACATGCAAACTAAATGATGGTGCATGAGAACGTGTGATGGTTGTTGGGCTTCATGGGTTTATTTACGTGGGTTACGTGATCGTATCAATGCCACGCCCTCGAAAACGTCCTTGTCCTCAAGGACGGTATGAAGTCCCATGGGGGTCGCCATTCGAGTCATACAACAGCATTAGGATCGGTCTCAACATAGGGGCACGGTGGCAACCATGGTGGTCTCCATTCCCTTCTGCCGATGGCATTTGGGTCTGCATCACTGAACTTGGAGCACCGGTTTTCGAATGAGACATGGCCATCGAGCAAGACGAATGTATACAGCACCGGTATGGAGGTCTTGTTGGTGAGAATGGCAGCTTGAGGGTAGGTGGAATCTAATGGTGACTGTTGTGTCGATGATGTCGGAATCGGTGGTGAAGTGACCCTTCCAAGAGATGATGTCGGTGGTATTGGCAGTTCTTGGCATGGAAGTGACGGTGGTGGTACGTGGCTAAGCGGTGGTGGTCGGAAACGATGAAGCATTGCAATAGTGAAAGACTTCCATGTAAGGCGTTCCAGTCCTCGATACCATGAATTGAACCAAGAAAAAGGTTCATCATCGAACGAGTCAACAACATAAGGAAACCGTTCTTCCTCATAAATTGCATAAAAGGAAAAGAACCGTTCCGCATCACAAATCCAACGGGCAGGATTGTAACCGGTGAAGCGAGATAGATACGTGACATCCTCGAGTTCTTCCAAAGCCATGGAGGCTAAGGCTCAATGAAAGCACCAAATGATTGGTTTACGTAGAAAACCTACAAACTCCCAAGATAGATAACCCTTAGAGGGGGTCAAGCTCCAAGAACAAAAAACAAGAAGAGACTTTTTTTTACCACATTTTTTCTCATTATGGTTACTAAAAACACAAAGCCTTATATAGGCATACAATGCAAGTATGGAAATAAACTAACCACTAAATAAGCTATCCACTAACTACTAAAAATATGCAAACAATAGAAATAATAAATGGAAACACAAAGTGACGTGCAAACTAAATGATGGTGCATGAGAACGTGTGATGGTTGTTGGGCTTCATGGGTTTGTTTACGTGGGTTATGTGATCGTATCAGTTTTCCTATACATCGTTGGGTTGATTGTAAAAGCCTATAGCGAGTAATTAATGCAACTTCATAGCATGTTTAGGAAATTCTAAGATATAAGTAGGTGATACCCAATCTTGCCTTTTCAATTAAGGATGTTCGTGTGAGCCAATAACATCAACATTCCTTCTATCAAAGGATTTAAAGCCCCTAGTGGGGTAGTGATCCACTCTAGCACTTCAACTTAGGGGTTTGTTAGTTCTTCATTGTAGTAGATCTTTGGGGTACCTCGCGTGAGGATTTTGGATCCTTCACTATTGAGTCGTCTAGGTTACTCTAGTGTGATCCTAGCCTTATAGCTACAACTGTTATAATCTAAATCATTCATTGGTTAAAAGGATTCGACAAATAGGTTATACATTTTTCTTCCACTTTATTAAATCTCATTTGGTTATTGGTTCTTTTGTTTTCCTTTGCTTCAATTAATCAAAGCATAATTTTAACTATTAGATTAAATAATGATAATGGTTCAGTATTAGGAGTTGCACATCGTAGATCGACATTTGGTTCTTACCTTTACCATTTCGTACACATCATGGTGTTACTCGTTCTACTTTGCATGTTATAGGGACTATTTGCATCATATAGCTATATCGCTTTTTTATATTATGCTATAATTACTTATGTATGTTGACATTTAGATAGGGGTGTTCATGAACCGATCCGATCCGATCGAAGGTCTGCTCATGCTCGGATTGAATTACAACCGATCCGATCTGATCGGATCGAATTTGCAAAACCGAGCACAAAAGTGATGCTCATGCTCGGATTGAATTTAAATCGATCGGATCGTTTTCGCTCGGTTTTGCTCGGTTTTTATCAAATCCTAACTAAAATCGAGCGGATCGTTTTCGCTTGATTGAATTATAAGGCTGCGTTCAACAAAAACAAATCCTAACCTAATTAAAACATGTCCAACACTTTACTAACAAAAGCAATACATAACTAAAATCATGATTCTAAATATGTTCTTAACAATATCAAGAAGCACAAAAGAGTTAATTACTATTTTCGTCCCTGTGGTTTGTCAAAAATCACTATTTAAGTCCATTAGTTTAAAAATTGCGATTTCAGTCCCTGTGGTTTAACTTTCGTAACCATTTCAGTCCACTTCGTAACCATTTCAGTCCCTGTACTTAATAGAATAATGGATTGAAATGGTTACGAAAGTGAAACCAATGGACTGAAATTGTTACGAAAGTGAAACCACAGGTACTGAAATCGCATTTTTTAAACTAATGGACTGAAATAGTGATTTTTAACAAATCACAGGGACGAAAACAGTAATTAACTCAGCACAAAATAAAGTGCGAAATACAAATTGTCATTTAGTTCAAAAGCGATAAACTTCTTCTTTAAGCATGATCATCTCTATCCACAAAATTCAACTTCAAATCAACATATAACCTATAAACACAAGTATTAATTATTAATAAAAATAATTCGAGCGAAACCGAGCGATCGACGAGCGAGCGGACCTTTGCTCATGCTTGGATTGAATTTGAATCGAACCGATCCGAGCGGCTCATTTACAAACTGAGCGGGAATCGAACGAGCATTTTTCGAGCGATCCTCGATCGTCGAGCAGTTTGGACAGCCCTACATTTAGATGATTAACTTACTTCTTATATGTTTATGTATTTGTTATTTACTCTAATACACTAGGATTCCCATACATTTAAGATTTCACATGCACGTCATCGTAGATATGATAGCGTGATACCATATGGTGTGGTGTGATTCAAACTAAAAGGTTTTGCATAATCAGTTTTGGTTATGTAAAAACATTTGACATACCAATCTTCACATATATTAAGAGTGGAAATGAGTTCATTTCAAGAAAACGTGTTCCTAGAGATGAGTCTATATGGACAAAAGAATTCTTAGACCGGTTTTTTATCTTTCTAAAGTGATATGAAGGTTTGTTCAAATATTTTTTAATGGCTAAACTTGCAAACTATAGGATTAGACCCTTGACCTCTTACTACCCTAAATTTTATCTAACTCACTAACACCATTAGAATATTCCCAAATGGATATTAAGGTTTGTTAAATGGGTTGGCATTAGGCTACTCGGTATGGTTGATGGAGGATGGGCCTCCACGTCAGCGCCACGTAGGATGGGGCAAAGATGATGGATCTAAGGAAATGGGGGATGAGTCTAAAATATACATACATATATATATGTATATTTTACGTTTTACGTTAAACTTTTTATGTTTTAAGTTTTACGTTAAACTTTTTACGTTTTACGTAAAACTTTTTACGTTTTACGTAAAACTTTTTACGTTTTACGTAAAACTTTTTACGTTTTACGTTAAAACGAACGCACCCATAAATCGCAAACTCGGTAGGTGTCTCAGATAGATTGTTATCATCATCGACTGGGTGGAAAAAATTAAAAAACCAACAACATCAAAACAATGTGTATCTCGAAAAAAAAAACAGGGTTTGGCTCAGATTTTCCGATAATCAGACGTTCAAAAACCTACCCTCCACCATCCTTGTCGTGCCATCGTCATCAAAATATGCGGTTTTTTTTTTTTTTTTTTGCATCATCACTGCCAAGAATGATCGTCAATATCAATTGTCGGCAAAAAAAGTTTCAGTCGGCACAACGGGCACCACCGGCACCAGCGGGCACCACGGGGCACCACCGGGCACCGCTGTACACAAATCAAAGAACAAATCCAACAAAACATAATCAAACAAACAAGCTGTACAGGTAATCAATCCAACATAAACAAAATCGAACCTTTGGACCCCCACCAGCCACCTGCACCAGCACCAGCACCGACTACTGAAGACAGGTAATCAATCCAACAAAACCAAAGACTCATCGGCGTCGATGCCGGCGGTGGTTGTTCAGGCAAAAACCCCCCAAACCACCTGGGTGTTTGCCGCACTCCGGCAGCCAGAAAATGGCATAAAATATGTGGCTGAGGTGCGTTGTCTGACGTCAGATCAACACCCACTATTTTTCGAAGAGACAGAGACACAAATCAGCACAATCACCCCCCCCCCCCCCATCGACACACCACCACTTTCCATATTCTCAAGGATGCCGACAGCAAGTTCATAAACTCCGGGGGTCGGCAACGCGTTCATCCGGGGGGTCGGCGGTGAGTTCATGTTCTTACAGAAAAAAGATCTTACTAGGAGCTCATCATAACATCAACCACCGCACAAACGGGTCGGGTGCGAGTGAATCTCCCACCACCGACCAACCACCATCACCTCCATTTACCTCCGCCCCCACCATCACCCACCACCCCCTGTCTTCCGACCAACCACCTCCCACCACCGTCTTCCACCACCTACCAACCACCTCCCACCACCTCCCACCATCACCTCACCACCGATCAAACATATTTTGCTTTCTTTATTTAGGAAGGAGACAGAGAGAGATGGGTGAAGATGGTTTTGAACGAATTTGAGAGAGAGAGAGAGACAGAGAGAGAAATTAAGGGATTTCAAAATTTGGGGGTGAGTGAAATATGTCTGTCAGTCAGACTTTAATAGAGAGATGATTTGATATATTGAGTAAATGACTATAATACCCCTTATTCTGATTGGTGGAGAGTGGTTCTCACGGTTCTTACAACTGGGGATGGTTTCTCTTTTAGCGGCTCCCTATATATATATATATATATGTTCAAAACTTTTGTTTTTTAATATATAGGAGAATATATATTATTCTACTTTTCAAAAAACACTGTTCAAAACTTTTGTTTTTTAATATATTGAGAGGGCTTTTGTCTTCTTGTGCCCGTCTTTATCGTCCCACCACTGACAAATGCGACGCCGACGAGGCTCTGGAAATAGTGTGCAGGGCAGCGCCGGGCCAAGACGGGACGGGGACGGTCCCCATACCGTCTAGCCTTATCCAATTATTCCATTTGTTAAATAGTTTCGTTTAGCAAATCAAGGATGTCATGTTCATGAATTCTTAAATCATTTTTTTATGTTTTAGTTTTCAGAATACTTCTATGGTTTTGATTTGATGATGATCGGGACATGGATAACATGAAGAAAATCTTCTCGATTTTCTGCTTTTTAATCATAAGAGAAGAACAAGATGACCATGAAGAACACATTAATTTACATAGACGTAACTCATTAATGTACATGCATGTAAAATGCATCTAGACTAAAATTGAAAGTTGTTTCTTCATGGTCATATCTAACTTCAATATGCCTTGTCCTTATATTTTAAGATAAATTTAAAAACCTTCCAAGTTACCCACTCCATGGGATTCTTTATACTTTTCCTTATTCTTAAATGAGTTAATTACTGTTTGGTTTGTCAAAAATCACTATTTCAGTCCATTAGTTTAAAATTTGCGATTTCAGTCCCTATGGTTTCATTTTCGTAACCATTTTAGTCCACTTCGTAACCATTTCAGTCCTTGTACTTAATAGAATAATTGATTGAAATGGTTACGAAAGTGAAACCATCGAGACTGAAATGGTTACGAAAGTGAAACCACAGGGACTGAAATCGCAATTTTTAAACTAATGGACTGAAATAGTGATTTTTGACAAACCACAGGGACGAAAACAGTAATTAACTCTTCTTAAATTTTAAGGATTATATATATTGATTTCTAATATTTACCAAATCACTTTTCAACCTTTATAATTCATTTTGTGAGTGAAAGAACGGGAAAAAATAATAAAAATCCATAAAAAAGAGTATTATTTAACTGAATAGAGATAAATATAAAGAATCGAATGTGAGTGGTGTTTGGAAAATCTTCAATTGGTAAGGTAAACACGCTTTTTAATTAAGTTATAAGGAATTGGATAAGAACTTGGATGTGATTACTCTGATAAGAGCATTCACAATGGAACCTCCATTTCTATGCGAGTGTAACATTTATATTTGTGAAAGTGGTTGTAAATTGTTGTGAGTGAATGGGAGAGAAAAATGAGGAAAAGTTACTGTTTATCAGTAAATTTGGAGGAGATACTTTCACAACTATAATTTTTTAATAATTTTTGAAAGGGGTTGTGATTGGAAGGGAAAGAAAAATGTAATAATAAAAGTATAAAAAGTATTATTTAATTGAAAAGGAAAGAGAAAAGGTAGTATATTTTAGTGTAATTATATAGATGGAGTAAGAGATTTGATTGTGAATGCTCTAAGAATTTCACTATGTTTTACCATATAATTTCCGAATACTAATATATGTAAGAGTAAATTACAAAAATCGTCATTTATGTATGTTATTTATTGCAAATCGTGTCCTTTATCTTTAATAATTACAAAAAACGTACTCGATGTTTGCAAACTCTACACGTCATGTCCTTTAACCCTAACTCAATTAGTTTCATGGTTAAATAAGGGTAGATTGGTAATTTTACTCATTTACTTAAAATCTATTTAATAATTATATATTTATATATTTTCCACCTATAATTCTCTATTTCTTGTTTTATTCGATCCTCCACCCTCACCAATTGAAATAGTCCCTCATCTCTTTTCTCATCACCAAAACTCCGATCACCGGAATATTCCATGAATCTCATCCCCTTGGTGGTAATACCCACCGGAATATTCCTCATCCTCCTCTACCTCACCATACGCTTCTACAACCATAACAAAAAACAACACTAACAACCGTGACCACCACCAGCGACGCCACTACTACCCACCTGCCGACGCCACCACCACCGTGATCGGTGCATTTTAGGTACACTTTATTGAATAATAAATATGATATAAATGCATCGATATTGTTATAAAACTATATTAGTTACATTTGTTTTGTTGTTGGTAGATTATTAAGAAAATGAATTTAAATTGGTGGATTTATGATAGTATGAGCATGGGTATGGTGGGGCTTGGGTTGGGGCATGAGTTGACACCTGGAATTGGAGCCCCCCCCCCCCCACCGCCTAGTGACATGTCCGTGGGGTATGGCGGGGCGTGAGTTGGGCTTGGGTTGGGTGCACCGCTTGGCAGATTATTAAAAAAAAATTACAAAAAATTTATAAAATTCACACAACATTTATAAAAAAAAAACCTAAAATTTCATTAGATTTTTAAAAATTACATAACCCAAAAAATTACATAATACCTAAAAATTACAAAATAAAAAACCTAGAGCGTTAGGTAAATTTCAAAAAGGGCGGTTTTGTCGAACGCCTTTCGCTCCTTGCCTAGAAATTCAATGTTCGCCACCGCCACCCGGTCCTCGTGGCTTAAATCGCCGCTTGGAACGGCTTCGTAGTAAGCCTTGAAACGATCGAGCTTGGGCCGTAGCTCGCGCCATTTATGTTGGCACGCGTTGAGGTTGTGGCGGTCGTGTCGGACGTTATGTTTGTAGGTTGCGAATGCTTCCCGCCAATATCGTGTTTGGCCGGGTTGCCGACCCTTCATAGCATCAATGACGCTTGTGACGAGAGCCAATTCTTCCTCGTGGGTCCAAGATGCCATCTTCTTCGGGTTGGGGTAGCGGGTTCGTGGGATCAAGTGGGTAGCCGGTGGGGTAGCGGTGGATAGTGACGGTTTGGGATGGGGTAACCGGTGGGGTTGGGGGTTACATTTATAGGGGATGTTGGGGTTGTGGTGACCGCTTGGCTTGGCCAAACGGTTTGAATTTAAAATTCAAACTTTCAAACAACCCGCTATGACATGGCCGGAACAACGAATAGGAGGCCACCAACTCGGATGTCAAGACCGCCCCACGATTGGCTTGAAACCCAAGCCCCAAGGGCCACGCCCCAACCCAAGCCCACCCAGGGTGGTGGCTTGCAGGGGCGGACATACCCTATGTCATGGGGTAGCCCGCGTTGCCCCTTGGCACGACCGCGTTAGTGTAAATTTTTTTTTTTTTTGCGTTTTTCGGATTTCGTTGCCCCTTGATAAATTTTATGTTACCCCTTATGTAAGCCCAAAAAAATTTATTCTACCTAACTAATTACCCAAAACTTATAAAGCCCAATTATCATAGCCCATTTCCCAACCCCATACCCAAATATTTCTACAATAGAAAAAGCCCAAAAAGAATAAGTGAAGAAGTAGCGTGCAGGAACAGTCGAGCAGACCGAAGAAAAAAAAGAAGCAGCGCAGGCCGCAGGAGGTGTCTTCTGTTCTTTGCCACCGCCGTCCGCCGTCCATTTGTCAGCCCTTAACCCTTTGCCACCGCCCACCGCCGTTCCATTCCGCCACTCCATTGATATTGAAGGATTTGTTCCGGTGTCTTCTGGTCCGGTGTTCTGGAAGTCGAGGAAGAGATCAGGTAATTTGAGTTTATCAGTTTTGTTAGAATGATTTGAGTGACTGTTAATTGACTAATTTTTTGATTGATTTTGATCATAATTGACTAGTTCAGACATTTGAGTGACTAATTGTTAGGGCTTATTGTTTAATTTTGTGATTTGAGTGACTGTTTTGTTAGGGCTTATTGTTTAATTTTATAGTTATGACTGTTATGTGCAATTGTTAATTTGTTATAGCTTTTAGGGTTTATGTGAAATTGATTTAGGGCTTATTGTTTAATTTTATTTGTCTTATAAAATTAGGGAATTTGGAAGTTGAAAGATGAAAAAACAAACTCTCATTAGTAGTCTTTTTAAACGAAAATTCCAAGAAAATGATGATTTGGGTGCAACTCCTAGTTCAAATATTATTGACGATAAGCAAGAAAATGAAGATATTGATCCAAGTTCAAAGAATGATATTGATATGCAAGAAAATGAAGATATCGGACCTCTTGGCATGGTTGTTAATACGGTTGGTGCTTCTTGCAAAAGAAAAGATATGATGTTGGAGGCAAAAAAAGAGAGAGTGGAAAACGAAATTCTAGCAGGTGAAATTAACACAGGAAAAGGATTAAACCAAGAGGTTTCCCTTGCCCGACCCGGAGACACACGATGGGGTTCTCATCATAGAACCATCATAAGTTTGTTGAAATTATTTCCGAAAGTTGTTGAGGCACTTACTTTTATTAAACAAGATCGAGAGACCTTTCAACAACGATCCAATGCGTCAGGTATTCTATCATATTTTGAGAGTCTTGAATTTGTGTTTTACATACACTTGTTGAACGATATCTTAGGCCTCACAAATGCTCTATCAAAACATCTTCAAAAAAAGAGTCAAGACTTGTTAGAAGCATCTCATTTGATAAGCGGGACAAAACGAGCTTTGAATCATTTAAGACAAAATGGGTTTGAAAAGATGTTGGCAAACGTAACATCTTTTTTGTGAAAAAAACAACATTAAGATGTTAGATATGGCGGAAAGTTATGGTAATAAAAGAAACCGAAAGTATGTCATTACTAACCGACATCATTTTGAAGTTGAGGTTTTTAATACGGTTTTGGATATGCAACTTTAAGAACTTGGAAGCCGATTTAGTAAGGTCTCAACTAGTTTGATAGAAAATATGTCGGGTTTAAATCCTTGTAATTCGTTTGCTAAATTTGACATATCAAAGATAGTGAAGTTTTCTGAAATGTATCCGAATGACTTTCATAAAGAAGAAAGAGGGGTTCTTACTGGTGATCTTTCGACATTTTATCACACTTTAAAGGAAGATGATAAATTTGCAAATTTAACTGGATTGAGTGGCCTTGCTCGTGTAATGGTGGAAACCGGAAAAAATGAAACTTTTCCTTTGGTTTATCGAACATTGAAGCTAGCACTGGTTTTACCGGTTGCAACCGCAACCGTTGAAAGATGTTTTTTTTTTCTAAAATGAAGCTTATCAAGACGGATTTACGCAATCGGATGGGTGATGAGTATTTGAACAACGCTCTAATTTGTGCGGTCGAAAAAGAAAGTTTTTGTAAAGTAAAATAAGAGGATGTCATGGCCCGGTTTCAAGCTTTCAAAAACCGAAGAGAAGAACTCATTTAGGTACGTGTTTAAATTTATTTATTACCGCTCTACTATCGTTGTTTCGTTTACATTGTATGAAGTACGTTAAATTTTTTTTTTTTTTGAAACGTTGCCCCTTAAGTATTTTTCTAGATCCGCCACTGGTGGCTTGGCCGTTTTCCCCCAACCCACGCCCCAACCCAAGCCCCATACTAAATAATAAATGACACATGACTGAATTTTATAATTTGGAGAATCAAGTTAAATGATGATTTAATGGTGGTTTTGGAAATATTACATGCATATCCTTGGAAATAAGCTAAGAAATTAATTCATGTGTTTATTTTGGTTGTTCATACTCAACGTACAGGAAGAAAAGAATGGCTAAAAAGAAATCACCGATTAGAAATTATGTTGGGCTGCATTATGGAATTAAAGAAACAAGAGTAAACTTCCGTTTTGCTCCATGTGGTTTGGTTGTTTTAACGGTTTTGCCCCAAACCTTTAAAAATAGCCATTTTACTTCTTGATCTTTCTAACTTATATCTATTTTAATCCACCCTCCAAACGACATCCATTTACAACGTTAAAAATAGTCATGTGCCCCTCACATGAGGGGCATTTCGGTCTTTTTCCATCTTTCCTTAATATTAATTATGTGTATTTATTTATATTAGTATAAAGAAAAGTCACTGGGCAATTTATCTCACCCCTCTTTCTCTTTCTTCCTTCTCTACCACCGCCCCAAGCCCCACCATAACTCCACCAGCCGACCACCCCCACCCACCCTACACATTCTCTCTCTTAATGGTAACCACCACCTCCGTTGCCGCATGTCAACACCCACCAACATCTCTGCGCAACGCTCTTCTAAACCCACATCTATTCCGAAAATCAGATCTGAAATCAGACCATGAGTGAAGAAGACTTCAATACAAGTGGTCTAAGGGCTTTCACAGTTGGGGCTTCAATTTGCAGTTTCGTGGGTGGGTGATGGTGCGCGGTTTGGTTCGATTTGTAGGTTCGTAGGTGGGCGATGGCGGCGGCGTTGATGGTGGTGGTGGCGGCTTGGTGATGGTGGGTTTGAAAGGGAGATTCAAGATTGGATGGGCTTGTGCACGGCTTCAAGGTCTGATGGATGGGCTGTGCGGTTGACTCCTATATAAAAGACTGAAGTTTGCATTGATATCAGGCAAAAAAGTGAGAACAGTATTAGGCAATCTAGGGTTTCTCTGATTCATTCGTGTTCATCAGACTAATGCGTTCAATTCATGAGTTCTGGTCAGAGTATAGAGTTCATTGTTGATGATTCATCATATTGATGAATGTCATTAGTTGTATTTCTGTTATTCTTCTTCGCAGATTTTGATATCAGTCTTGGGAATAAAATCACTAGTTTGGTAGTTTGTTATTAAAGATCTTAAGCTCCTGATAGAGAAACTGTGATACTGGCTTTCAGTTATATTTTTTATTTCTGATATTGTTATGGTTGATGGGTGGCAAGTGATTATGATGGCTGATGTGTGTAGTTTATGGTTGTCTTAGGGTATTCCGGTAGGTGGTGGCTGATGTGGTTGCAGGTGACGGCAGCAGGTGGTGGTAGATGTTGTAGCTATTAGATTAGTTATTAAATTGAAGATGCAGGGGAATGGTGTAGAGAGAGTAAATGTGTGAAAAATAAATAGAAAAATTAATAAGTTTGAGTGGAAAAAGACTAAAATGCCCCTCATGTGAGGGGCATGTGACCAGGATTTAACTGTTGAACTGGATGGTGTTAGAGGCGGGGAGTGAAATAGAGATTAGCTTCATAGATCAAGGAGTAAAATGGCTATTTTTAAAGGTTTGGGGCAAAACCTTTAAAACGACCAAACCACAAGGAGCAAAACGAAAGTTGACTCAAGAAACAATATGAAGAGGGATCATGGGTCTGTGGTTTTAAAGGAAATTATACATACCTTTTGGGCTTGGAAATTTAACAAAGGAAGTCGGCTAAACTTGTACGAAAAGTTATCACATCCGATATGCAATAAAAGGGGATCGATTATTCAGCAGCCGTCATGGGGGAACATTAGGAACGAACAGAGCATCACCTTTCATCATTCTCTTCATCTCAAGCCAATCAATGACATCTAACCAACTCGGGATGACAACCGGAGCGGGGAAGACTACGATGCGCGGCTAAACTTCCCGTGACTTCTACCCGGATGAACTTTTGCTTTGTTTTGCATTGAAATTTGTTTACGGATTCTTGTAACTGGTACAGCTTGACCACTTGTGTTGGATTATTGGTAAACGTTTATTGTGTTTGAATTACTTGTCGTTTATTAAGCGTATTGGCAACTTTCTTGCGTTGTTAGCGGGTTAGTAAATTGGTGGGTAGTTGATACAATCAAACGGGTTATTAGGTTGCATAGTGAATCTTAAAAACTATCCTTACTAACTAATCAAATTCATTAATTCCGAGGTCATTTCTATGTGGTGTTTTGAATCGGTAAACAGGTTTTTATGTTAAACGGGTAATTGGGATTTCGGGTGGAAGTTACTTTTTATCATCTTGATTACAACTTCTTTAATTAGTTCTTTTTTTTTTTTTTACAATTAAATTCATCAAACCCCCCAAGTTAGATAATTAGTTTTTAGTTAAGACCTCTACACTGACCACAAATTCCCCGTGGATACGATACCCTACTTACGCTATCTACGTAGTTTATTTAGGTTTTTGATTGACCTTAACGACAGTCATCACACCGCTACAGCCCCGTCGGTCTTGTACGGGTGCGGCGACGGTTAAAATTACGGTTGTAGATCGGGGGTATTTGGGCTCGATTCTAAGTTCTATCCCCTCCTTTTTCCTCTAGAATAAGATTCTGTACACTAACCACATCAATATGAACAATCTTATACAAAAATGGTGTCTTCAATCAAAACCAACACAAAACTGAGCATAAAGATTCATTAATTTCACTCACCCACTTCAAAATTGGTTCAAATATAGTGTTCCACGATGGATGAGAACAATTAGGGGCTGTTAGAGAGTCTAGAACGAGACAGAATGGCATCATCCGCGTTATTGCAAAACGATGGTGAAAACAGGGGTTGTTTGGGTCGACTTTTAGGAAATTTGGGGTTTATGGGGGTGTTGCGAACGGTGCTGGTTAGGGCTTACGAAATGGGGCGAAATGAGTGTTGCAGTGAAGTGGTGGTGGCAGGTGGGTGGCGGTGGTGGTGGCGGTGGCAGGTGGATTCTGGTGGTGTTAGGATTGTTAGAGAGAGAAGGAAAAAGAAGGGGTTGTGTATATGATGTCTGCAAATATATACATATAATTTTAAAGATAATTCTTTTATTTATTGTTTTTTTATTATTTATCTTAGCATTTAGGTAAAATGACCAAGATACCCTCATGTGGGGTCCATTTGGTCAGATTTAACCCACAAAAAATTAACTGAGTTAGGGCTGAAGGACATAACTTGCAAGGGTTTGCAAACATCAAGTACGTTTTCTGTAATTATTGAAGATAAAGGACACAGTTTGCAATGAGTGACATACATAAAGGACGATTTTTGTAATTTACTCTAAATGTAATTAAAAAGATTAGTCCTATAAATGAATCGAACAAACACGAATAGAGGCATGTTCATGTTCGTTAGTTTAATTTTAACTGAACACGAATATAACCGAACCTGTGACAACTGGCAAAAACCGGTAATTTCCGTACACTTTAATTATTATTTAATGACTATAATTATGTGCTTAAACGTCAACATTGTCTGATTTCATACTATACAAGTGAATTCATGCACGTTTAATACTACAAAATATTGCTTTATGCATTAATTAGAGCGTTGCGTCAAAAATACTAGTAAACTCACCGGTAAAACACAATATGTCAACAACCCTACAGAAAGCAGTCAGACATTAGAACTGAGGCCTAGGTGTAGGTCCAACGTCAAGAATACATTAAAAACCAAAGAGTACATACAAGGGTTAACATATAGACGCTCCGAAAGCTATAATACGCACTAAAAAGCACCAGAAACGCACTTTAAGTGCATAATTGTTCTAAATTCAGCTATAACCAGCTTTTAAACAATAAAATATCATACAGAATTTACATTCTATCGTCCAGAATATTTCCCTAAGTGTCGGGGATTGAAAGGGGTGCAAAAGGGTACAAGAAAGACACAAAACGGTGCAATTTAGCACTTAACGAACCGGTATTTAACCGAACAATCGGACATTACCCGGGACACTAAATTTTTTCCACATACATTGTTTTATTATTTTTGACTAGTCATGACCCCCGTTTGTCATAACACCCACTAAAATGGCTGGTAACTAGCCTAACTAGTTATATACTTGGTTTCTAACTATATTATCTATCTACCATTAAAAATTTCACATTACCCCCCCCCCCCCCCTTAACATGTTGAACGGTTATGGTGGTCCCACCAAATCACCCACACCACACTTCATATATCTTGCTTAGATTATGTTATAGATCTTGCTTGTGGGAGTTACTAAAATATGTGAATAAATCTTATAAATCATGGCCCTAAGATCACAATCACACTTCATCATTTCACCTCTGTCACTCACTCTCTCTCTCTCTCTCACTTTCGATCCACCCCAAACCGCCACCCTCACCACCACATAACCACCATCTTAATCCAAGATTCAAGTCCATTCAAGCTACAAAGTTGATACAAGAAGGTTTGCAAGTTAAGGAGCTTTGTTCTTGCCTTCTTCATCATCTTTTCTTCATCTTTGCACTAGAGAATCATCCCTAGCTATAAGCTAGTAGTAAGCTCTTGTTTAACCTTTGATCATCTCATTTTTATGGCTAAAATTTGTAGTATGATGCTTGTGTTAAACACTAAAGTAACAAGAACACTAAGATGATGAATATGAAACTTTACTTGAAACTTGAACACAAAAGATTATATGAAGTTGAAACCTTGTTGGATGAGGGTTGGGTAAATCATAAATGATATTTGATCGTTGGTTCCTTAATAAACCCGTTATTCGGACATTGGTTGATACGATCTAGTAGCGTTGAAACTCTAAAGAAACATGCTGAACTACATTTTCAGCCAACTTCAAAGGGCTGTAAACCGACCATAATAAATCGAAAAACAGAATTTCTGAAGCCTAAATTATGTAATTTCGAAAAACAGATCAAATGGCACTGGAATCGTAATTTTTCGAAGTCGTTTACTATTTTTAAAGGGTCGTTTCGTAACAGCAGCTCAAGCTGCATTTTTCTGCTGAAAATATGTGTTATATTTTTTATCATAACTTGAAACCTGAGTAGAACCAGCCCCTGAAATTTATACAATAGATGATCACTGATGTCAGTGTGACCCCCCAACTGGAATTTCGTAAAACGGACTTATGATGAATTTTAAACGAATTATTCCGTAGGCTGCGGTCAGAAAATAACAAATCTGATCGCAGTTCGGTAAATGATTTTCTATAAAATGTTGATGATGAACTGGACCCCGATATTTTTACATAATAATATTTGATTCGGATAAGACATTCTGTAAATTTGGGAATTATTGGGATAAGTTAACCATTTTATTAAAATGTCCGAAAACAGTCCAGTTTTATATATTAAAACTGAAACGACAAAAGTAGTATCTTGCATGTCAGGACGTCGGGTTGATTATTGGAGAACGATCTAACGTGTTATTTGTTAAAGAAAATGATATGCTACTTAGCATGGTCACCTCCATTTACAAAGGAGACTATGGCGAAATTTTCTGAAAATCCTAACACTTAGTAAATATTTTCTAGACAAATGTTTGCTAGTGTGTTCTAAACTATGCTTTTCAAATATAAAACTCGCCATAATTTTTGTAACAAAAATACACATACAACATACAAGATACATAACTCGGGTGCAAAGTGCAAAATACAAGAAACTTATATTTATTTTTGAGAAAATAATATAAGTAAGACACTTAGTTAAAAATATGAAATATTTTTAACACAAGAAAACATATACATAAAGGACAGTGACTTGTACTTGTACGATACAATCTAGTGACTAACGTTAAGAAAACACGTATAGGTCACGACGTTAATTAAGCAAATCCGGTGAAGTTTACGACGCAAGGACCGCAAAGTTGTGAGTTCTTGCTCCCCCTTTTCTTTTAACTGTTTTCAGTTTTATAACTTCGGGGGTGAAATACATGTTACAAATACGACAATATTTACAAATGGTTTGATGGATACAAGAATTGGGAATGATACGAAAAATCGTGTCACGAATAGGGTACCATAAGCACCATTAATCGTGTACATACTAAGACCGCAGAACAAAATGTTAGATCTAATGGGTTTCAGGGCAGCCCCACTCTTGGTGACCACTAGAACCGAGTAGTGTTTTTGTGTCTCAGTCGTGAATCGACTACAGAAAAATGCCTATGGTTTGGTGACTTCCTATGTCGTGTCACATGTTAATGGCTTTGCAATCCATTAACACTTGATACATACAGAAATACTTGATTTATACATGAGTACGTGGTGTACACAAAAGACTTGACTTATACAAGATACAAATTATGTTTTCATACAAGATATACAAACGTAAAATACAAAAAATTGCATGAATTCACACCAACATTATGTTGACGTTTTCCAAAAACTCACATGTATTTCAGGTAACTAGGATGGATGTGCGCGCGGTTTTACTCATGCTCTTGGATGTCGCTTTTATCTTTGAATAAAGTTGTAAACTTATCAGACAAAATGCTGTCTTGTGATGTAAACACTTAAACCATGTTTTCGGTAATGTAATGTTTGGCATTTTGAAGTTATTTTATGAGCATGTAGTATGTTTACCTTTCGTATGCAATGAGAACCTTTCATGATCACACCTCGTGATTCCGCCGCAGAAAGGGGTGGACAGAATGGCATCAGAGCTGCGATTGTAGTGAACCAGGATTCCTTCTTGAGTCTAGACTACAATCTCTAGGATCCTTTCACGAAAACAATTTTTCAAAAAGTTTTCATTGCATAAAACTTCCCGCGACATCCACTACCTGAAACTGTTTACATGAGTCAAGAAAAGACACTACGAGGCTTAGAGTGCACAGAAGTAGCACTTGGCTTTAACTGAGAAATTACTTGCAATCATGTGTGATAATTAGCATATACATATACTAGAAATAGAATACCACTAGTATACATGACTTTACCTGAAAACAATGGCCTATCTGAAGGAAGAGATACGAGGATGAAACAAACTGTGCGGACTGTGCAAGGAGTTACGTAATTATGGATGCATACATAATTATGGGATTCGGTGCACAGAAATCACAGCAAGTCTTGTCACGTATAGATTCCCTCAGTACAAGAAAAGGTCAAACGTGAACACCAGCCTATTAATATACTCTGCTAGGGTAATAATTGTTTGATGTCACTTATGTGGTATATACCTGTGTAAATATATACTACTACTGTCTAGTATGACGATATCAAACAAATATCTAACCCTGTTGTGTTATGTTCTGTCAGAACATGGCACCAAGAAAAGCTGTGAACGCTCGTGATCAACCTCCTCCTCCCCCACTGCCAAAGACTGCTGAAGAGCTGAACGCTCTACTGGAGGAAAGAATCTCCGCTGCTATCGCCCCATACGAGGCAACCCGTACTGCAGACAGTGGTGGACCGAGCAATGCCAGACGTAATGGGAATGGAGATTCATCTGGAGGAAACGCAGCACAGGGTTGTACTTTCAAGCAGTTTCTCGACTGCAAACCAATGAACTACGACGGTACAGGAGGTGCAGTAGCATTTGTACTCTGGACGGAGAAGGCTGAAGCTACTATCCGCATGAGCAATTGTACCGCGGATCAGCAAGTCACTTTTGCCACTGGGTTGTTTGTTGATGAAGCTTTGACATGGTGGAACTTGCAAGTCCAAACCCTGGGCGATGATGCCGCTTATGGCCTGACATGGGATGAACTAAAGGAAAGAATGAGAGAGAAGTATTGCTCTCGTGCTGAACTCCAAAGATTGGAAACTGAGTTATGGCACTTGACAATGGAAGGTGCTGACATTAATGGGTATACTCGAAGGTTCCACGATCTGTCTAGAGTGCTTCCCTTCATGGTGACTCCCGAATTTAAGCGCGTTGAATGCTACATTTGGGGACTGGCCCCAGAATTTCGCGGCATGGTAACTTCAGCCAAACCTCAAACAATCACTGAGGCTGTAACTCTGGCTGTCAGCCTTACTGAAGATTGTGTTCGTATGAAGAAGCTATCACTGAACCCAACAGAAGAGACCGAGACGCATGCTGAGTCGTCCGGCGACAAGAAAAGAAAACATGTAAACCTGAACCAAGAAACTCATAACAATAAGGGTTCCAACAAGTGGCGTGACACCAACCCGCCTCAGGGGGCGAAATCTCTTGCAGCCATGAATGACGCTCCAGCTAAGGGATACCTGGGCACTTTGCCCAAATGCAATCATTGCAAGCGTCATCACGAAGGGGTTTGTCGCGTTCCGAAGTGTGACAAGTGTGGAAAGATGGGTCACCGCACTGAAGACTGTTGGGGAAAAGGAAGGAATGGAAATGGAAATCGCAACGGTGCTGGTAATGCGAATGGTGGGAATGGAAATGGCAGTGGTAACAGGAATGGTAATAGGAATGGGCAGAACCAACGATGTTTCAGTTGTGGAAGAAATGATCATTTCTTGAAGGACTGCCCAAAAAGAAACAATGCTCAGGCTCGAGCATTTGAAATTGGAGCAAGGGACGCACGCGAGGACCCTAATGTGGTTAACGGTACGTTCCTCATTAACAATCACTTTGCATCCATACTATTTGACATTGGCGCCTATTATAGCTTCATGTATGTGGAATTTAAACGCATGCTTAGAATAGAATCTAGTAGATTAGAAATTCCTTATTCCATTGAACTAGCCAATGGTAAACTTGTTAAGTCGGGCGAAGTTGTTAGAGGTTGCACATTGGAACTTGGGGAACAGAGATTTAGCATCGACCTTTTACCTATTCAATTGGGTAGCTTCGATGTAGTGGTCGGAATGGATTGGTTGTCCAAGAACAAAGCTGAAGTTATTTGTCATGAGAAAATCAATCGCATCCCTTTAGCGAATGATGAAACTCTCATTGTGAATGGAGAAAAGCGAGACGCGCCTCTACGAATCATCAGTTGTATGAAGGCACAGAAATGCTTAAGGAAAGGATGTGTGGCTTTCCTAGCGCATGTTGTAGACAAGAAGGCTGAGGAGCTGAAAATCGAAGACATTCATGTGGTGAAGGAATTCTCTGATGTTTTTCCCGAAGATCTGCCAGGACTACCTCCGCAACGACAAGCCGAATTCCGTATAGACTTGGTTCCAGGAGCCGCTCCTGTAGCCAAGGCACCCTATCGGCTTGCACCATCCGAAATGCAAGAATTATCTACACAACTTCAGGAGTTGTTGGATAAAGGATTTATAAGGCCAAGCTTCTCACCCTGGGGAGCTCCAGTATTGTTCGTAATGAAGAAGGATGGAACTCTGCGGATGTGTATCGATTACAGAGAACTGAACAAGCTCACAATCAAGAATCGGTACCCACTACCGAGGATTGATGACTTATTTGATCAGTTGCAAGGATCAAGCTACTATTCCAAAATCGACATTCGATCTGGATACCACCAGTTAAGGGTACAAGAGGAGAGCGTACCCAAGACTGCATTCAGGACACGTTATGGGCACTACGAGTTTCTTGTGATGCCATTCGGGCTCGGGCTGACGAACGCACCAGCGGTCTTTATGGATCTAATGAACCGCGTTTGCAAACCATATCTCGATAAATTCATGATTGTATTTATCGATGATATCCTGATTTACTCACGAACGAAAGAAGAACACGAGCAACACCTCAGAACTATTCTGGAACTACTGAAGAAAGAGAAGCTTTATGCGAAGTTCTCAAAATGCGAATTTTGGATTCACGAAGTACAATTTCTGGGTCACGTTGTGAATGAGATGGGCATTCATGTAGACCCATCCAAGATTGAAGCAATAAAGAATTGGGAAGCCCCCAAAACACCAACTGAAGTTCGACAATTCTTGGGCTTAGTGGGCTATTACCGACGTTTCATCAAAAATTTCTCCAAGATAGCTCAACCGCTAACGACCCTTACACAGAAAGACAAGAGATACGACTGGGGTTACAAACAAGAGGAAGCCTTCCAACTACTTAAAAACAAGCTATGCGATGCACCGATACTGTCATTACCCGAAGGCACTGAAGACTTCGTGGTATACTGCGACGCTTCACGACAAGGCTTGGGTTGCGTGCTCATGCAACGCCAAAAAGTCATCGCTTATGCTTCAAGACAATTAAAGGTGCATGAAAGGAATTATACCACGCACGACCTGGAACTAGGTGCAGTGGTATTCGCCTTGAGATCTGGCGACACTATTTGTATGGTACTCGATGTACAATCTTCACAGATCACAAAAGCCTACAACACATATTTGATCAGAAGGAATTAAATATGCGTCAACGATGTTGGGTCGAGTTACTGAACGATTATGACTGTGAGATTAAGTACCATCCTGGAAAAGCAAACGTTGTAGCAGACGCATTAAGTCGAAAAGAAAGGGTTAAGACCCTAAGGGTTCGGGCGTTAGAAATTACTATTCGAACGAACCTCACTGCACGTATTCGTGATGCACAACAAGAAGCTCTTAAGATGGAAAACCGTAAAACTGAATACCTGCGAGGTATGTTGAAATATATGGTGCCAAATGAAGAGGGAGCCTTATACTTTAAGAAGCGTATTTGGGTTCCACTCTATGATGGCATACGAGAAGTCATCCTTAATGAAGCACACAATTCAAGATACTCGATCCATCCAGGATCAGATAAGATGTATCAAGACTTAAAAGAATACTATTGGTGGCCGAGACTCAAAAGCGATGTTGCTGTTTACGTTGGAAAATGCTTAACCTGTGCTAAGGTTAAGGCCGAATATCAGAAACCGTCTGGCCTACTATAACAACCAGAGATACCCATGTAGAAATGGGAACAAATCTCGATGGACTTCATAACAAAATTACTCAAGACCCCAAGAGGGCACGATATGATATGGGTGATAGTTGATCGATTGACGAAATCTGCGCATTTCCTACCAATCCGAGAAAAGGATAGCACTGGAAAGCTTGCTGAGATATACATAAAAGAAATTGTGGCACGTCATGGAGTGCCAATCTCAATCATTTCAGACAGAGATGGACGCTTTGTCTCAAGAATCTGGCAATCCTTTCAGGAAGCCTTTGGATCTCAGCTAGATCTAATCACGGCATTCCATCCACAAACAGACGGCCAGAGCGAGCGAACTATAAAACGTTAGAAGATATGCTTCGCGCATGTGTCATGGATCTAGGCGGCTCGGGATCGACAAAAGAGCTACGCTGATCTAAAATGAAAGCCATTAGATTTCGAGGTGGGAGACAAAGTGTTGCTAAAGGTCTCACCTTGGAAGGGCGTAGTCAGATTTGGCAAGCGTGGAAAGTTGAATCCACGATACATCAGACCATTCAAGATTTTGG
The DNA here is from genome assembly GCA_030545235.1 of Helianthus tuberosus. Classification (NCBI taxonomy): domain Eukaryota; kingdom Viridiplantae; phylum Streptophyta; class Magnoliopsida; order Asterales; family Asteraceae; genus Helianthus; species Helianthus tuberosus. Next base: position 118,700,662 of record CM060414.1, on the reverse strand, counting down.
AAAGAAATGGTACCGTGGCATACAAATTGGAATTACCGGAAGAACTTAACGGAGTACATGATACGTTTCATGTATCCAACCTCAAGAAGAGTCCAACACAAGAAGACGTGATCATCCCTGCGGATGAAGTACATATTGATGACGCCCTCCGATTTACAGAACAACCCGTTGAGGTTACCGACTGGAAAGTCAACAAGACCAGGAGGAGCACTGTTAAACTTGTCAAAGTACGTTGGAACTCTAAGCACGGACCCGAGTACACATGGGAACGTGAAGACCAGTTCAAAGAAAAGTATTCCCACCTGTTCAAGAAGACTCCTGCGAGAGCTGGTTCAGCCTGAATTTCGGGACGAAATTCTTTTAACGGGGGGAGACTGTGACAACTGGCACAAACCGGTAATTTCCGTACACTTTAATTATTATTTAATGACTATAATTATGTGCTTAAACGTCAACATTGTCTGATTTCATACTATACAAGTGAATTCATGCACGTTTAATACTACAAAATATTGCTTTATGCATTAACTAAAGCGTTGCGTCAAAAATACTAGTAAACTCACCGGTAAAACACAATATGTCAACAATCCTGCAGAAAATAGTCAGACATTAGAACTGAGGCCAAGGTGTAGGTCCAACGTCAAGAATACATTAAAACCCAAGAGTACATACAAGGGTTAACATATAGACGCTCCGAAATCTATAATACGCACTAAAAAGCACCCGAAACGCACTTTAAGTGCATAATTGTTCTAAATTCAGCTATAACCAGCTTTTAAACAATAAAATATCATACAGAATTTACATTCTATCGTCCAGAATATTTCCCTAAGTGTCGGGAATTGAAAGGGGTGCAAAAGGGTACAAGAAAGACACTAAACGGTGTAATTTAGCACTTAACGAACCGGTATTTAACCGAACAGCCGGACATTACCCGGGACACTAAATTTTTGCCACATACGTTGTTTTATTATTTTTGACTAGTCATGACCCCCGTTTGTCATAACACCCAATAAATGGCTAGTAACTAGCCTAACTAGTTATATACTTGGTTTCTAACTATATTATCTATCTACCATTAAAAATTTCACATTACCCCCCCCCCCCCCCCTTAACATGTTGAACGGTTATGGTGGTCCCACCAAATCACCCACACCACACTTCATATATCTTGGTTAGATTATGTTATAGATCTTGCTTGTGAGAGTTACTAAAATATGTGAATAAATCTTATAAATCATGGCCCTAAGATCACAATCACACTTCATCATTTCACCTCTCTCTCTCACTTTCGGTCCACCCCAAACCGCCACCCTCACCACCACATAACCACCATCTTCATCCAAGATTCAAGTCCATTCAAGCTACAAAGTTGATACAAGAAGGGTTGCAAGTTAAGGAGCTTTGTTCTTGCCTTCTTCGTCATCTTTTCTTCATCTTTGCACTAGAGAATCATCCCTAGCTATAAGCTAGTAGTAAGCTCTTGTTTAACCTTTGATCATCTCATTTTTATGGCTAAAATTTGTAGTATGATGCTTGTGTTAAACACTAAAGTAACAAGAACCCTAAGATGATGAATATGAAACTTTACTTGAAACTTGAACACAAAAGATTATATGAAGTTGAAACCTTGTTGGATGAGGGTTAGGTAAATCATACATGATATTTGATCATTGGTTCCTTGATAAACCCGTTATTCGGACATTGGTTGATACGATCTAGTAGCGTTGAAACTCTAAAGAAACTTGCTGAACTACATTTTCAGCCAACATCAAAGGGCTGTAAACCGACCATAATAAATCGAAAAACAGAATTTCTGAAGCCTAAATTATGTAATTTCGAAAAACAGATCAAATGGCACTGGAATCGTAATTTTTCGAAGTCGTTTACTATTTTTAAAGGGTCGTTTCGTAACAGCAGCTCAAGCTGCATTTTTCTGCTGAAAATATGTGTTATATTTTTTATCATAACTTTAAACCAGAGTAGAACCAGCCCCTGAAATTTATACAATAGATGATCACTGATGTCAGTGTGACCCCCCAACTGGAATTTCATAAAACGGACTTATGATGAATTTTAAACGAATTATTCCGTAGGCTGCGGTCAGAAAATAACAAATCGGATCGCAGTTCGGTAAATGATTTTCTATAAAATGTTGATGATGAAATGGACCCCGAAATTTTTACACAATAATATTTGATTCGGATAAGACATTCTGTAAAAATTTGGGAATTATTGGGATAAGTTAACCATTTTTACACAAAAGTAGTATCTTGTATGTCAGGACGTCGGGTTGATTATTGGAGAACGATCTAACGTGTTATTTGTTAAAGAAAATGATATGCTACTTAGCATGGACACCTCCATTTACAAAGGAGACTATGGCGAAATTTTCTGAAAATCCTAACACTTAGTAAATATTTTCTAGACAAATGTTTGCTAGTGTGTTCTAAACTATGTTTTTCGAATATAAACCTCGCCATAATTTTTGTAACAAAAATACACATATAACATACAAGGTACATAACTCGGGTGCAAAGTGCAAAATACAAGAAACTTATATTTATTTTTGAGAAAATAATATAAGTAAGACACTTAGTTAAAAATATGAAATATTTTTAACACAAGAAAAACAAATACATAAAAGACAGTGACTTGTACTTGTACGATACTTCCACGCACAAAGAAAGGTCATGATGCCATCTGGGTAGTTGTTGATCGTCTTACTAAGTCAGCGCATTTCTTGCCAATCCGTGAGGATTTTTCTGCTGACAAACTTGCTAAAATCTATGTGGATGAAATAGTAGCTCGACATGGTGTTCCTTTGCACATCATTTCTGACAGAGATGCTCGCTTCACTTCTCATTTTTGGAGAACCATGCAATCTGCTATGGGGACCCAACTTAATCTGAGCACGGCTTATCATTCGCAAACGGATGGTCAATCTGAGAGAACAATCCAGACTCTGGAGGATATGCTTAGAGCTTGTGTGATCGATTTTGGTGGTAGTTGGGATTCACATCTTCAGTTGATTGAATTCTCCTACAACAACAGTTATCACACCAGCATCAAAATGGCTCATTTCGAGGCTCTCTATGGTCGAAAATGTCGTTCACCAGTCTGCGGGAATGAGATCGGCGAGGCTCAGCTTACTGGACCTGCCCTCATTTTAGAGACAACAGATAAGGTCAAGAAAGTTCGTGATAACCTTCAGATAGCTAGAAGCCGTCAAAAGAGTTACGCGGACCCAAAACGCAAGCCTTTGGAATTTCAAGTCGGTGATCGAGTATTACTTAAGGTCTCACCTTGGAAAGGTGTGATCAGATTTGGAAAGAAAGGAAAACTTGCACCTAGATATGTTGGAACATTCAAGATCGTCGAAAGAATCGGTAAGGTAGCCTACAGACTTGAGTTACTTCCTGAACTTGGAAATGTTCATCCAACTTTTCACGTGTCCAATCTCAAGAGGTGTTTAGCTGATGAGAACCTCCACATACCACTTGACGAAATTCGTGTTGGTAAAACACTGAAATTTGTTGAGAAACCTGTGGAAATCATGGAACGTGAAGTCAAGTGGCTCAAACGCAAGCGCATTCCTTTGGTCAAAGTTCGTTGGGAAGCTAAACGTGGACCCGAGTTTACTTGGGAACGCGAAGACCAAATGAAGGCGAAATATCCGCATCTTTTCCCACGAGTTTCCTCTAAATAAATTTCGGGACGAAATTTCCACAAGTAGGGGAGACTGTAACATCTGTGCTTGTAATCATTATGAACAGTACCATTATCAATAAAACAATGTCATTTGATCCCAATGTTTTTTTGGTTATGTTTTACATTTTTCATGTTTTGACTTTTATTCAATTTCAAACTCTATATCACTTTCTAGAGAGTTATACGCAAACTGGTGCGTAAACGTAGCCAGTTTAATGCGAAAAATACTCCGGAACATCAACATATACTTAACATACCTTAAATAACCCTTACATAACTTAGAAATAAGTTTTGAAGGCTTTGGTATGGCAAAAACAAGTTAATTCGCTTACAGGGACTAAACTTGACAAACTGCGAAAGTATGCCAATTTGAACTGTAACGAACATTCCGGAACATGAACATAAGTTAAACATACCATAAATATCCTTTACATAGCTTAGAAATAGGCTTTGAGGGGTTCGGTATGCTAAAATAAACTTTTGGGGTCATTCAGGGACTAAAAGCGTCAAAAAAATGCACAAGTTTGCATTTTCGCGCATAACTTAGGTTCTGAATACATCCGGACATCCAAAAATTTATGTAAGCACTAAAATATTTTATTTTAGTGTTTGGCATAAGAAAAATCCATTCGTCACGCCATTTGGATCATTTTTCGCGCTTATGCGCATTCCGTCGTAATTAACCGAACAACGTAACCGTACGGCTAAACGAACCGACACCCGAGATATTTTTGAACACATTTTAAGTTCCCTATACTTTAACTTCATTTTAGAGCTTTGAAATGGGGTTAACGGGGCTTAAACGTGTCAAAAACGCATCGAAAACCAAGTTTTGAGGTTGTAGGGACTGAAACTGTAAATCTGTCAAACTAGGTCCGTAAGTAGGGGCCAGATGCAGCAAAACGTTTTTTTTCAGCTGTTAACAGCCCTTAACACTCTCCAAAGGCCAAGTGTCAAACTCTTATGGTGGATGGCAAATGAGTTACCACAACTTTCCAACAAGTGTACGGCTTAGATCGTGCCCCCTTTTCCAAGAAATGATCCTAACGGTGAACCGAAAACTATAAATACCCACCTCCACCCTTCACTTTTCCTCACAAGAATCTGATCTAATGTGCTCTAAGTTGAAACCTTTGTTTCATACATGAGGTATTTTGATCTAGATTAGCATTCGGGGACCCTTCGTAAGTGTTCCTTCGTTCTTTTATTTCTTTTCGAGTCCGAAAGTCAAACTTTGTTTGACTTTCTGCATTGACCAGTTTATGGTCAATGCGAAATTCGTTTGAACTTCGCAACGTGATTGTAATCACGATGGTTATAGTCCCTTGTGACTATGCCTACTGATTACCACGTTGTCTAGGGTCGTAAGGGTAAGCGATCTGATAAATCGCTTATACCTTCGAACCCGACCCATTTGGTCGATCATTAGGATCCGACCAAACACATTAGGTGACCATAGTATATAGGGAATAACCTTCCGAGGTTATACCTTATGGTCGCTTCGTTTAAGTAGTTGTATGATAGGTAGTTTATATGCCATAGGTAAATTACCAAAATACCCCTTTGATGCCAAAATTCATTTTAAACATATGTAACATAACTTTTGACATCTAAACTGATTTGACAACAATATTAGACATGTTAAGGCATATGTTACTTGTCATAGGACTAGTTAAGCGGTCCGAACGCGTTTCACGCGAGCGACGTGTTAAAGTAGCATAAGCTACCTAAACAGGTCGTAATGGGTCGTAAGCACTTATGTTAGGTTTCATTTAGTATGTAGGCTTTGTTAAACCATATTACACGAGTCTCCATACTCGTTTGGTTTACGAACCCGCATTCTATCCGATCTTCCGATTTAGGTCCGGTATATTAACATAGTTACCTATATTAGGTGCCGTTTGATTCCGTGATCTCTAGCATTGCTTGGTGGTTATCTTAGGACTTCTGAGCAATCTCAAGTGAGTACATAGACCCCTCTTTTACTGTTTTCCAAACTGTTTTGGGGTGAAACACATGTGCCTACTTGTTACTTTCGTGCTTTCCTGCTTTCACATCGTATACTTGCTATGTTCATTAGTACATTTATAGTACATGATTTCATTGTGTTCATGCTATGTATGCCCATTGTGTGCGTACCTAGTACATTGTTTTACATTACATTTCATGCTATGTATGTCCATTGTGTGCATACTTAGTACATTGTTTTACGTTACGTTACATTTCATGCTATGTATGTCCATTGTGTGCATACTTAGTACATTGTTTTACATTACATTTCATGCTATGTATGCCCATTGTGTGCGTACTTAGTACAGTTGTTTTCATCACATGCTTACATTTTGTTATGACATTTGGGTTGTTTACAATGGAACAATACATTCATTAACATTAGCTAAGCCGTTCGTTAGTAGGTAGTGGTACCATAGGAATTGACAACTCCCGTTCCTGAAATCCTGGGTTTGTTTGGATTGGAAGGAATGACCGAATTCGATGTACATAACTTAGATAAACCTTTAATTTGTTTAAGGGTTTATCGCCACAGTCTCAAGGCTTGGATGTACGCATTTTCACAATACCGCATAAATGTTTGTATCAGTAAAGCATGCATTTGTTCCACAAAACATAACTTTGATTTAAACCATGTTTTACTTCAATACCTTGTTTTTGTGCATTTTACATATGGTTTAGTTGATATATTTCACTTACCATACATGTTATTTTTGGGTAAACATTACATGATCTACATTAACATAAACATTTTGACATTGATATACACATTTAGTGGTTTACATTGGACATAGACATTTCAATATGGTTTACACATTAACACATGACAATTCATTTATACATGAACAACTTACATTGATGGTTGGTTTGGGTAAATGATTCAAGTAACGAGGCGAGTGTAATATAATACAAGCATGGTGGATACGCCGCTGGTACTTCCTATATATAAGTGTTTGTATAACATTACATGTCGTAGCGCTACTTAAATCATTTCAATATTTGACATATTACATTTTACATAAACAACTTATTTTCACAAGACATTGATTTACAAAACAACTTATCTTATACAAACTCATTTTTACTTGGTTATTCATTTAACCTTACATTATTCTCTTATTTATACACATCATTGCTTTTTAATGATTTACAAAACAAAACAACTTACAAGGTTCATGACTGACTGTTATTAAACAATTTTTCCTAAACTTATAAGTCATGAATCCTATTTTCACAAAACCTATGTATCTCACAGGCATTTTTATGCTGACGTACCTATTTTCACATGTGTTTTCAGGAGCTTTTCCGTAGGATGATGATCGTGACACTAGGGCGGACCTGTGCCTTAGAGACATAAAATGAAGATAGACTTAGTTTAATTATGTTCTGAACTCTTTATTTCTTGTTTAAGACAATGTAACTCTTATGTTTATAAATAAAATACAACTTTGAATGCCATGGTTATGAAACAATTAATTCTGTTACAACACTCCCCGACGTTTCCGCCGCGGTTGGATGTTATACGCGGTCGGGGTGTGACAATAAGCACCATTAATTGTGTACATACTAAGACCACAGAACAAAAGGTTAGATCTAATGGGTTTCAGGGCAGCCCCACTCTTGGTGACCACTAGAACCGAGTAGTGTTTTTGTGTCTCAGTCGTGAATCGACTACAGAAAAATGCCTATGGTTTGGTGACTTCCAATGTCATGTCACATGTTAATGGCTTTGCAACCCATTAACACTTGATACATACAGAAATACTTGATTTATACATGAGTACGTGGTGTACACAAAAGACTTGACTTATACAAGATACAAATTATGTTTTCATACAAGATATACAAACATGAAATACAAAAATTGCATGAATTCACACCAACATTATGTTGACGTTTTTTAAAAAACTCACATGTATTTCAGGTAACTAGGATGGATGTGCGTGCGGTTTTACTCATGCTCTTGGATGTCGCTTTTATCTTTGAATAAAGTTGTAAACTTATCAGACAAAATGTTGTCTTGTGATGTAAACACTTAAACCATGTTTTCGGTTATGTAATGTTTGGCATTTTGAAGTTATTTTATGAGCATGTAGTATGTTTACCTTTCGTATGCAATGAGAACCTTTCATGATCACACCTCGTGCTTCCGCCGCAGAAAGGGGTGTGACAGAACACACTTTTTTGTTCATATCCGTTTATTAAGAAAATGGTCATGTTCGTGTTTGTTTATTTGCGTTTTTTTAAAATCTAAACGAACAGTTCACGAACGTAAATGAACATAAACAAACATAATCTAACAACAATAAGCAACACAAATGAACATAATTGAACAAACATAAATGGACTTCATTGACTAAACCTAAACAAGCATAAATTTTTTTATATAAATTACTAATTAATTACGATAAATTCCATTTGAGACCCATTTTTATCAATATAAATAGTAGAAAGTTCTTTTTATGTTTAATACTTATATAAATATATAACTACTTATGTATTTAAATCAAAAAGAACATTAACAAATGTAAATAAACGAACATAAATGAACAAACAAATAATGTGTTCATGTTCAATCGTTAAATTAAATGAACAAAAAAAATGTGTTCATGTTCGTTCATTTATTAAATAAACGAATTTCTTGCCGAACAAGTTTACGAACAATTCATGAACGTTTAGTTCATTTACAAGCCTAAAAAGATTATTTAAGCATATACTTCAGACATCAACATAAAAAAGCTACATACATGTAAACAAAGCTACACATATCTCTAAAGTAAAACCTCAAAACTTATTGGGCCATCGATTAAAAAAAGTAAAACAATAAAATCTAACAATTTATTGGGCCATCGATCTAAAAAAGTAAAACAATAAAACCTAACAACTTATTGGGCCCAAATAAAAATAACTGATCCGTGATCCATTAACTTAAATAATAATAATAATAATAATAATAATAATAATAATAATAATAATAATAATGAACATCATTAAATAAAGAAACAAGCACAACAACGACGCAGAACAATCATCAGCCACCACACGACGTCACTACCCCAGCATGGCCTCAGCCCACCATCGTCGACCATTAGTCACCATCACTTACCTTCGTCGACTACCACAACCACTCATATGTTTTTTTTTTTCCAAATTCCTTGATTCCTACAATTCAATCTTAATGGATAAATTGTAAAGTGTTAGAATTTAGTGTTTTGTTAAGCCCGAGATTGGGTGCTTTCTTGGATATTGAACACTAATTGATTAATTGTTAAAATTGGATGTTTTGTCGAGCCCTGAATATAGGGTTTTGTTGAATGTTGAGCGCTAATTGATTAATTGAAATCTTAGATAATATAAACTACGAAGAAGTGATCAAACAATTTGCTATCAAGAATGCTAGGATAGCTTCACGAATCATCAGTTAGCTATTACGGTATTCCCTTCTAGGGAATATTTCATATAATGGTAACCAAGTTTTAGTAGTGTTTCAACTAGGTGACTCATAAATATTTTTGCTCTAATTAAGTAATTAAAGTTTATTTTATTTTCTAATCATATATAGTTTACCTGTTAAGGTAAACTATTCCATGTGTCATTTATTTAGTTTATTTTTTAAATGCGCTGAAATAATTAATAAAAGAGATAATAAAAATCAAATTAAATATTCTAAGTATGATAAAAATTGTCTTGTGTATTCCGAAACCGGAATTGTTTGCTTGTTTCCACACAGTTTGTGCGAGTAGAAGAATAATATTGGTGTATGAAGAAACACCAAGTATAAATCATGGTTTTCTTCTTGTGGGATGATATTATTGAGGGAAGTTAACATGTCATGATATTATTGGATAGGGTAAAAGTTTATAACTCTCCATTTGAGGAGCACCCCTTCCACCATTAACTTTTGCTCTTGATTGACTGGTCAAGTGAGTGAGCCGAGACATTTGTGTTGACCAGCTGATAAGGTGGAGTCTTATCACCATCCTTCGACGTGAGAGTAAGTATCTTTTAACAGGAACAAACAAATGTGTGTTAAGAGTGAGAGAGTAAGATAGCCGATCTTTAAAACTGTGGTTGAAGGCTGATATTTATAGCCGGAGAGTGGGGAGAAGGAGGTGGGCTGGTGGGCCTTGGGCCTGACTTCGTCAACAAGGAATATCTGGTTTGTCTCTTCTTACATGACCGTTAGCGCTTGCAGAGGATTGAGACGTTGGCGCACGGTGATTGGAGCCATGTGGCCTATTGATTTTCCTTGTTGTCGAGTCTGTCACCAGCTATGAGTGAATATTATGGAACAATGAATGGCGCACGCTGATTGGTTACACATCACTGTCCTTTTATACTTCTTGTCTCCTGCACGACTGATCATCGTGATAATTGTGTGGGCATAGCTTAGCGCACTCTGATTAGCTGCAACTCCTACCATCTGTACTATTTATACTTTTATTAGCAGCTATCATTGCATTGTATGTGTAAATGAGGGCTTGCCCACCAGCTCTGGTGATAGATGAGTGTTGTGTTGCTAAGTTTGGTATAACCTTCTGCGTAGGGCCGACTCTTAGGCCGGCCAACTCGTGCCGTCACTCGAGGCCCAAATTTTTAAAGGGCCCGAAAGGTTTCGATGAGCATTTATATATATACTTAATTAGGGGAAGGTTCATTGGGCAACACTAAAAAAATGGGGAACAGCGGGGAACCGACTCAAACGAACTCCGATTGGACTCATTCCAGCGGCGTTGGAACCGGCTCGTCGAACCCTAACTAAGATCTCTTAACCCTAAACCCTAAATCCTAACTCCTAAACTCTAAACCCTAAAGCTAAAAAAATAAGGCTAAAACCCAAGCTAAACCGTAAAATCTAAACTATAAACCCTAAAAGCTAAACCCTAAAGGCTAAACCTAAATCTAAACCCTAAACACTAAAGGTAAACCCTAAACCTTAAAGCTAAACCCTAAGGCTAAACTGATGCAGTTTCGGATGCAATCAAATGGCTCAAGAATGATTGATTAATCAAAGACGATAAATCGAACCAAAGGTTCCAAGAACAAAATTCTTTATATTAATAATCAACCAAAAACTAAAAAATAATAAACCCTAGATGCCCTATTTATAACTATGAAAAAGATAAAAGAGGAAATTCAAATTTTAAATAAAAATATAAGATATGCTGATATGCTCCTGCATCATTCTCTCCCTCTTCGAAAAAAACCCGTCCTCGAGTTTTGTTTGTGAACCAAAGCCACCGGGATCAAACGGAACATCAACCCTATTGCTTTTTATTATGAACCGCCTATACATCTTAACTTTATGGCTCATCTCGCCCAACTCGAGACCTGTACCTATTGGGTCAAAAGAAACGTCACATCGTTTCTTGTTTACTAGCAATACAGAAACTGATCCACTCATTTATGAACCATCAACTAGATTACTTAAATTCTTTGGCCCAACACCATTTTGTATGTTCACATGACATTTCTTATTCGGCCCATCTTCATGAAATATATCACTGTCTTTTTGTTTTTCCATTGGTCCACCATAAGCTACTTGGGATAGCATGCCACTTCCAGATACAACCTTCACTTCCATGCAATTGCCAACAATGTGGCCCACCATAGACTTTTGATTGTCCCCCATAATTGAATAAAACTTCATCTTTTCAGTCGGTTTATCTTCAATCTCAATAATATTAATAATTTGAATTTTCAAACTAATAAATGGAGATACCATATCCCTACTTTCCTTGTTTACCGTAGAAATTTTCAATTCATCCATGATTTGCGGCTCAACAAATCTTGTATCTTCCGTGGTCGATACAACACCACCATTAGCCACCTGATCACAATCCTTAACCATCTCTACTACACCATAAACTACCACATCACCATTGTTATCTACCGTCGTAACACCTTCAACATTATGTATTTTGAAACCTGATTCATCACCCGGTAAGTCACCACCGATAAACCAAGAATACCAATCTTCCTCCCCGTATTCATCATACACGGGAGGAGAATCATAGATAGAGCCGCTATGGGTAGGATGCTCCTCATCCCCGGTTAACTCGTCCCCGACGGGTTCTTCCGGTTCCGTTTCCTCCCATACCGGTAATGCTTCAAGATCTTGGATCCGTTTCTGGAGTCGCATGATCTTTAGATCTCGTGGTTCGGAATCAACTCTGTCGTTGCCTCGGTCGGCGGTTCTACGAACACAGCGTTGATCTTCATCACGAGAACGCGAATCGAGACCATCTCTACCGTTGCCTCGGTCGGCGATTCTACGGACACGAGAGTAATCACTATCACGTCGAGCCATTTGAAAACCAAAGCTCTGACACCACCTGATGCAGTTTCGGATGCAATCAAATGGCTCAAGTACGATTGATTAATCAAAGATGATAAATCAAACCAAAGGTTCCAAGAACAAAGTTCTTTATATTAATAATCAACAAAAAACTAAAAAACAATAAACCCTAGATGCCCTATTTATAACTATGAAAAATATAAAATAGAAAATTCAAATTTTAAATAAAAATATAAGATATGCTGATATGCTCCTGCATCATAAACCCTAAGGCTAAACTCTAAAGCTAAACCCTAAAAGCCAAACCCTAATATATTTAGGGTTTATGGGTTATGATTTAGGGTTTAGGGTTAAGAGATCCTAGTTAGGGTTCGACGAGCCGGTTCCAACGCCGCTAGAATGAGTCCAATCGGAGTTCGTTTGAGTCGGTTCCCCACTTTTTTAGTGTTCCCCAATGAACCTCACACTAATTAATTATATATTTAATATATGTGTTGGTGCATCCGTCTGTCATCTTCGTCTTGTATCGAGTCTTTTATAGAATTGTATAGATTAGGGCACGAAATGTTGATTTCCCATGAAATAGACATGACATTTTCGTGGGGAATTAGAAAATTGTCATTTCGTGGGGAATCAGAAAATAGCACTTTCGTGGGGAATCAGAAACACTATAAATAGGAGAGTCAACATGTCATTTGGGGGGGAATCAGAATATTGTACCGAAGTGCTGCCGGTATTTCTCGTGCTTGTAAACGTCATTCAATCAATAGAAAATACAGTTTGAAGTGTATTGCTTGCTGAATTGAACTCGGTTTCTTAGTTTCCGCCTCTGAAACTGAGATAAACTCTTCTGATCGACTCGTTCGGGTCCCAAATCGATCCTAGAAGTGGTATCAGAGCTCAGGAAGAAGAGTTCTATACAATTCAGCTGCGATTTCTGTTTCTACACCATTCTTTTTCGAAAATCAAAACTTTTCACGGTCAGAATCGGCTCAAATTTTCACACTGTGTTCGGAATTGATAGTTAACAATGCCTTGAAAGTTTCAAGTCCAAATTCGAACTAAAACTGGTTATTTTTGAGGTTCCGCTCGAAAACGTTCGAGAGAATGATGACATCAGCGTGATTCCGCTGGAAAATTTGTTCTAATTCCGCTCCTAATCGACATCCCACTTGAGATATTTGTTGATTCCGCTCCAAATTTACTTGTGGATTCCGCTCGAAACCTGATTTAGCTTGAATTTATTTGTTGATTCCGCTCGAAAAGCAGGTTCAGTTTGAAATTCTAATTCCGCTCCAAAGTTCAGTTTAATTTCGCTCCAGGATACGTTATCTAGTGATTCCGCTCCAGATTATTTGTGTGATTCCGCTCCAACGTGATTGTCGTGATTCCGCTCCAACATGATTGTCGTGATTCCGCTCCAAAATGTTAGTTTGAAATAATAGTTGTCGGTCATTGAACAGAGTAATCACGTGAACTGCTGAATCATTTTATTGAATTAAAAACAATTCTCGGTCCAATCATCTAATGCTTTTGTGATATTGCATCGGCCCAATCATATTTGAGCTGAAACATTGGTTTGTCGGCCACATTAAGTGAATCTTTGAATCCATTTATTGCAATCATTCATCGGTACAATAAGAGTAGATGTCAGCCATTAGTTGATAAAAGAGATTGACGGTTCATAACATTTGTCGGCTGCATGTGATCCAAGGTTGCATGTGATATTGAAACGGCCTAATCAGAATTGAACATTGTGTTTTAAAAGTTGTCGGCTAAGTGGATTTGTTAGGCCCAATCAGCAGTTGAGTAATATCAAGTAAAGCGGGCCAATCAGTTTTGTTTAATCTTGAGTTACCGGTTAAGAGAATTGGGCGGCCCAATAGAAGTTGATTTCAACTAATTTGTGTCAGCCCATGTCATGTGATTGAAAGACCATGTGAAGAATTTATCGGCCGAATTGAATTCACTTTTGATCGATTCTGTCATTCAGTGATCATGTCCTAAACACATTGATCAAATCATCAAATTTTAGAAACAAGTTGGTTAAACAGTTTGCACGGTTTGAGAGTTGAAACAGTTCGTATCTGTTCACATTGTTTGACTGGGTGATGCAGGTGTTTCACTAGGTGATCGTTTGAAAGCTTGTGTGAAATTTGTTGCCAAAGCATGGAATCTGCTGAAGATATAATGTTGTATTACTATGTATCTCAACAGGAGAGTTATTTTCAGGCTAATAAAGAAACAGTCTCAGCAAAAGAAGTTGTTGAAAAAGTTCCAGTTTTTTATCATTCGTCTGATGAAGAGAGTGACAAGTATGAAGAAGAAATCCAAAGACTTGAAAATCTTAAACAACAACTTCCATCTGATCAACGTAGTGGAAAGTTATTTTATGCCGATAAAATTGAAAAATTGAAAGAAAAACAAGTTGAAAAAAGGAAGAATCAAAAGGCAGCAACTGTTAACGAAGAGATCAAATCTGAGAAATATGTAAAAACAACAGCTGAAGAACAAATCAAACCTAGTGAGAAAAAGCAGGTTGAACAAATTTCAACTGTCAAGATTGAGAAAAAAGAATCTGAAAAACCTGTATCTGTGAATCCTGAACCAGAGTTAAAGAAAGAGGTTGCCGAAGACGCACCTATCTTTGATCATTCATTAGAAAAAGAGAGTAAAGATGAAAGTGTTCATAAGGAAAAGAAACAGGTTGAAAATATTTCAGCTTTAAAGGTTGAGACAAAAGCTGATGATAAACAGATTCTTGTTTTGCTGAAAAATTGTGAGAAGTTGACATCTGAAAATGACAAACTCTTGAAGGCGGTTGAGAGTTTGTCATTAGAAAACAAAAATCTTAAAAAATCAGAAAATGTTTTGAAAAATCAGATACACAATTTGGAAAATGAAAAAGTAAAGATTGAAAAAGATTTTCAAAGTCAAATAAAGATTCTTGAAGATGGGAGATCTGTTTTTAGCAAGAATAACCTTGAAAAGCAAAAAATGATAAATTCTCATCTTCAGACGATTATTCGACTTGAAAAAGAAGCTAAATGTGCTCAAAAGAAAATCAAAGAGTTAGAAGGTAAAATCAGGGAATGGGAAGAAAAGTTGAAGGTTTTTGTGAATACTTCAGCTATTCCCTGCCCAAAACCAGTTAATTCAGTTCCAATAAGTGACGATGTCACAAATATGATAAAGTCATAGTTGAAGATTGCGATGAAAAATCTGATGATGAAAACGAAAAAATTGAAAAAAAGAATTTGTTTTTGAAATTAAAAGAAAAATTTCAAGAAACCGTTCCACAATCAACTGAAAAGGGAGAATGCTCTAAGCAAAAACCTTTGAAGAAGAAAGTGGAACAAAAACAAAAGGAGAAAATTTTGAAAAATGTTAAAAAAGAAAATAAAAGTTCATCAGATCAATCATCCAATCGCAATCAAAAATTACAAAAAGTAAAAAATGAAAATTCAAAAATTGTTGGTAATGAGTGGTGCAGGTCGGACCACAGAGCTCAAAGGCCAAATCCAGCAAATAAGAGGAGGAAAGATTATCACCAAGCCAAACAGTGCTTTGATCTAAATGTTTGGACTAAAAATGGTGATTGGTACGATAACAGAGTGTGTTACAGAAGCGGTTATCAAGGACACATTGCTGTTAACTGCCAGAGTTGGAGGTTTGAGTCAAGGAGATGCTTTAACTGCAACATTATAGGCCATATTGCTAGAGATTGCTCAATGAGATCAATGAGAAGATCGAGGGCTGAATCTCAGAAGCGGGTGAAGAAACTAGTCAATGTCAAGTCCAAAGAACAGAAGGTTCAAGAATCTAAAGTTCAAGAAAAGAAAGTGAAGCTTTCACAGGGGCAAAAAGACAGACTGAGGAAGAAGAGGAAGAAAGCGAGAGAGTATCTCGAAAGGATTTTGTCCTCGGGTTCATCTGTTGGTAAAAATAAGAGTTCTGATAAATCGCTTCCTTCGACTGCAATGTCAAGCAAGACGAATTCATCAGATACAAATCTGAGGACGAAAGAGGATAAGAAGAAGAAGAAAGTTGATGGTGATGAATTTGTTTCTTCGGAAACAAAGGAGCCACATGTCGGCGATGAATCTGGCTCATCAGAGTCAGACAAGCCACATTCAGGAAATGATTCTGGTTCATCAAAGCCAGAAGAGCCGGTTGTTGAGGTAAAATCTGAGAATTCTAGTCTAACAGTGGATGATGTGAATTTTCCACCACTGTTGAACAAGAATTCAAAATCACCCAAGGACAGTCAGGCTTGGGTGAAACTTTTCAAATAGAAAAACCTGACTTGCCGGAGATCCCAAGTTGGTAATCGTGGATCAGGAATCGGCATCATTCATAAAATTGTTGTTTGTGAAAATTTAAAAAAAAAATGTTTAAATGTATACAGGTGATGGACTATGCCGGAACTCCCAGGTTGGTAAGTGTGGAGTAGGTATTGGCATTTATTTTGAAATTTACTTTGATAAGTTCATCGTACAAGTGGTATAGAGGTTTGTTCTGACATAGTGAGTACTCAAGGTCATTAATTTGAACTTGATGTAATCTTCATACAAGTGGTTGGAAGATAATATGATGAACCATGCCCCTATAAGTGGTAAAAAACAAACTTATTTTCCGGAAAAATCATTTTGATTAAAACAAACTTAAGTGTTTTGAAATCTAAATGAGAAAATAGTTTGTTGAAAGGGGGAGTTCTGATTGTTTATGCCAAGTGGATGGCGAATTGAAGCAATTCGATATCGGTTGTCACTTTATTGTACAGTTGGTTTTCAAATTTCCTAAAATGTGTTTGCATTTTAGGGGGAGTAAGAAATTTTTAGAAAATCCAAAAACATTTGAAAAATTTGAAAAAGAAAAAAACATGATAAAATTCAAAAATGAGTTTTGTGTCAAAGAAGAGGAAATGATAGTACATCAGTGGACTATCATAGCATGCTAAAGAAATGGAAAGTAAAAATGTGATAAACGGTCTCACTGATGATTTGTCAGTAGGTTTTTGCACATTTAGTAGATTATGACGAGATATAAACCTAAATTCAAACTTGCTTATATCATGGGGAAACATCTCTCGGATATATGGGTAACCCCCGAAATCTTGTTTGAAAGGTCCCTCTTTCTGAGATACTAGGTCTTTATGCTCAGTGATATCTGGGGTATTATCCCGGGACTTCTGATTTTGCGAAAGCAATGGCCTAGTCCCCGGAGAATACTTTCTGCATTGCTTGAAATATAGCGCCGCCCTCAGCATATAATGATGAGACAATAAAATTGCTAATCAATGTTGTTGTAAAAAAAGATCCTCTAAAGGGGACACACCAAAAGTCGAAACCGTCATCTCTCTGCGTATACGGAAGTATCGACCTGAGCTCTCACGGCCCTCGCATTATAACCCCTTACAGATATCATCTGTGGTATACTCACCTGTAAGACTGAATATTGGGATCTAGATACGGGAGTATATTCTGAGGTGGGACACGCGATTAAGTTTAAGTGCTTAAGACATTAATATCGTATCTCGAAACAGTTGAACTTTGTGTGAGAATTTAAGTGGATCAGTATACTGACAATCTAAGTGAATCGTTTAGAACTTAAAATGTATAAAGCTTAACGGTGTTGGTGATTTGTCTCAAAAACTGATATTATCCTCTTACACAAACTCACAAAAATATTGTATGTAAATATTTCTTCTCTATATTTCTTCTCTGTATTTCATTACATTCAAAAATTCAAAAAAAAAAAAATTTCAGTGTGTTTTAGCATAAATTTTGTAAAATACAAAAAGATTTTCGACAACTGGTGTTGGAGAGCTGATTTTCAAAATTCCAAGTGCTAAACATGATGAACAGATGGTTTGGGAGAGTGTGTTGTTTTTTAACATAAAAGTGATATATCTTCAAGTGGTTCATCAATGATTAACATGGTAAAATCATTCTTTGATTGTATTATTCCTGCAAGAGGTTCATTAGATGGTGAGATTGTTTTACGAGTTATCATCAGAAAATTTATTTTTGGGTAGAGAATGTGCAGGTTATTTGAATGATAGAGAGTCAGGTTCCTATACCTGAGGACTGTGTGATTTCAACATGCCAGACTGCGATCCCAGTATATTGAAAGGGGGAGTCTGAAGACATCCGAGTAGAGATTGTTTGTGAGGAGTTTGTTGATGATAGAGAAAAGAGAAGATAAAGATTGAAGGATACTTACAGCGTCAAACATTTCAAAGAAAAGAAGCCCAAAGGCTGATAAAGACTGAAAGTGCGAAGACTCGACACTGAAGACTCCGTCAAGATCCGAGGGGGAGTTTGTTGGTGCATCCGTCTGTCGTCTTCGTCTTGTATCGAGTCTTGTATAGAATTGTTTAGATTAGGGCACGAAATGTTGATTTCCCACGAAATAGACATGACATTTTCGTGGGGAATTAGAAAATTGTCATTTCGTGGGGAATCAGAAAATTGTCATTTCGTGGGGAATCAGAAAATTGCACTTTCGTGGGGAATCAGAAACACTATAAATAGGAGAGTCATCATGTCATTTGGGGGGGGGGGGGGGGAATCAGAATATTGTACCGAAATGCTGCCGGTATTTCTCGTGCTTGTAAACGTCATTCAATCAATAGAAAATACAGTTTAAAGTGTATTGCTTGCTGAATTGAACTCGGTTTCTTAGTTTCCGCCTCTGAAACTGAGATAAACTCTTCTGATCGACTCGTTCGGGTCCCAAATCGATCCTACAATATGTATCTACTGATTATGCAAAAAAGTGTTGGTGGTGGAGTGGAAAAACCATTTCAAGATAATGTAAATGTCTCAAGTTCAAGAATTGACTCCACCACCAAGGTTTTTTTTTTTTTTTAATTTATTTCCCCAACCATAATTTTGGGCCCAAAATTTTTTTATCGCCCGAGGCCTAAATTTTTTTAGGAGTTCTCGGGGACGGCTCTGCTTCTGCGTACATGACTTGTAATATTTTACGCAGTATTTAGGACCATACCCTTCGGTGTATATATATTTGTTCAAGAAACAAGTAAATTTATGTACCATTGACGAAGGTTGTGGTTGTGGTCCTGGAATATGTACTGTGTGTGAAGAAACAATGGGATGCGTCGTTTAATCTCAAAAGTAATATATTGATTATTATTTATTCTAATTTTAATTCGGTGACACTTAAAAATAAATATATAACAAATAATAAATATATAATAAATAATATTATTCTTTGTCTATATTTAAAACAGGAGTCATTATGCATTATACTCACCACCACCATCGTCGGCTCTACGTACGTCTTTGCTGGCTTCTTCGTTAGGGGACTGGGGGTGGATAATTGTTTCTCCGTGATAGGCAACTTCCACGCGTGGAATAAACAAAATTTCCACCGCCACCAAACATATTCAACGTGTGGATAATTGTTTCCGTGATAGTTTTCACGCGTGATAGGCTGTGACTGTGAGTGATAAATGGATGTGAGGGGGTGTGAGGGTTTATGGTTGGGTGTTGTGAGTGATGACCATTGCCACTAACAAGGTTGTGAGTGATGAAAAAATGGTTGATGACATGGCGGAACTTTTTTTTTTGAAAGGTAAATTTCATTAACACAACCGACCCCCTCAAACCGAGGGGACCAAACCACAAACAAACCTTACATAATTACAAATTTACACCAATCATACCAAGAAATATCTTTAAATCTAGTCCTATTTTTGAACCATAAGAAACCCGTGGCTTTAATCTCGCTTATAATCTCCTCAATTTTGATCTCATTATCCCTTTAAAAGCATCTTTCTTATCTCCTTTTAAGCCGACGTGATCGTGGATCTTTGTAATGTCATTGAAGCTGAAGAAAAACAAACTTTGGATGTTACACCACTTACTAATATGGTTCCACACCACCGTAGACACATAACACGAGGGAAAAATGTGCGACACCGAGTCTTCCCCGTCCCCGCAAAGCGCACAAACACCCTCCTGCACCTCTATGTTTCTTCTCCTCAGCGCTTCGACAGTAGCGATCTTATTCATTGCCGTCCTCCACGTGAAAATATTACACTTTTCAGGAATCCACTTGCACTCCTCCGGTCGGTCGAGATGATTTTGTGCATTGCAAATATCCTCGCTAAGAAGGCCGATCCATTCCCACGTGTCTCAACTCTCCACTAACCTAACTTCCAGCAACTTGCTGCAGAGATCAACCAGTTCGTCGACCTCCACCCCGGCCGAGATGACATGGCGGAACTTGATTGGGTTTTATGAGTGATGAGTGATGACCACCCCCACCCCTCTTATGTAGGATGGATGACGTCCTGTTTAAGTAACAAGATTGAAACACTTAAGTAAACTAAAGTAACTTGATTGAAACAAGTATTTTTAACAGTGACTTAATTAAAACGATCCTAAAACTTGGTTACTATTTAATTATGTTTATTGTAACAGCGTTAATCGTCGTTACAAGATTAGAGTATATAATTCGTTAGGGTATAAAGATTTTTTTCAACTAGTACATGACACTTGAATCCTCAAAACCGGCTATGCTAATAACACATCCAAATAAAAATATATGTAATTGCAATAAAACATGAAAATGATGGATTGATGAAAGCATAAAACTTTAAATATTTTAAATTATGATTCAAATTCCAAAATTAAAACACACTAGAGGTATATATATATATATATAGGCTAAGGCTAGACAAAAAACCCACCATTTTGAGAAAACCTTAGAAAACCCAACCTCCCGACATTTAAAAAAAAAAATAATAACACATGTAATATACATGTTTTTAAGAGATTTGGGCCAAAAAAATCAAAAAAGCGCCGAAGGATTTAAAAAAAAAAAAACAAATTTCAGCAACTTTCAGCATTTTTTGTCTAACACATGTTAGTCACCGAAGTTACTGGAACTCGTTTATTTTTTTTTTTTAAAAGTACTCGGCGCTTTTTTGTTTTTTTTGGCCCAAAACTCTTAAAAACATGTATATTACATGTGTTATTTTTTTCAAAAAAAAAAAAATGTCGGGAGCTTTGAGTTTCCAGAGTTTTCTCAAATTTTTAGGGTTTTCTATATAACCCTACCTTATATATATATAGGGGAGGGCTATATAGAAAACCCTATATATATAAAAAAAACCTTAGAAAACCCAACCTCCCGACATTTTTTTTTTTTTGAAAAAAATAACACATGTAATATACATGTTTTTAAGAGTTTTGGGCCAAAAAAATCAAAAAAGCGCTGAAGGGATGATTTAAAAAAAAATAAAATTTCAGCAATTTCTGTCTTTTGTGCCTAACACATGTTAGGCAACCGGACATTGCTGAAATTTGTTTATTTTTTAAAAAAAAAATCCCTTCGGCGCTTTTTTGTTTTTTTTGGCCCAAAACACTTTAAAACATGTATATTACATGTGTTATTTTTTTGAAAAAAAAAATATCGGGAGGTTGGGTAAAAATGGGGGGAGATTTGAGTTTCTAGAGTTTTCTAAAAAATTAAGGGTTTTCTGTCTAGCCTTCCCTTATATATATATATATATATATATATATATATATATATATAAATAAAAGCTTACTGAAGCTATATATGTATATATACTAGAACCACATATATAAACATATATTAGCTAAACATACTAGAGTTACATATCTTTTTAACATACATGAGCTACATTCATATTGTCTACTTCAATTATATTATATATATGAGTTAATTGCCATTTTCGCCCCTAAGGTTTGGGCACACTTGCCATTTTCGTCCAAAATGAAGGTTTTGTACTATTTTGCCCCCAACGTTTGTAACTTTTTGCCATTTTCATCCAAATACCTAACCAAGTTACTTTATATCTTATTATGGGTTATTTTTAACCTAACCAAGTTAGTTTATACCTTATTATTGGGTATTTTTTTAATTTATCAATTATAAGGGGGTAAAACTTGCATTCCCTTCTCTGCTGCAAACAACCAGACGCCATGCTTCCCCTTCCTACGACCATCGCTTCCCTGTTTCTCCTTCCCCAAAACCAATGGCCGCTGCAACACCTGATGCCCTACACAGGAATTCGTTAGTTTTCTGGTTGTGAAGTGGTGACGGAGGGAGTGGGTGAGCTGGAGCGGAGCTCCGACGATGGTGCTGGTCGGCGATGGCGGTGGAGAGTGATTAGGATGGCGATTGTCGGCGGGAGATGATGAATGACTGACAGCGGGTAGTAATCAGTTGGTGGTGTCGGAGATGATGACCTTATAGGGTTGGAAGTAACGATGTGGATATACGTGACTTGTGATTTGGGGTTTCAAGGAAAGAAGATGGTTAACTGTAGTAGCATCTAAGATGGTTAACTGTAGTAGCATCTAATAACTAGAAGATAATTTATAAATTACCCCCTTATAATTGATAAATTTCAAAAATACCCAATAATAAGGTATAAACTAACTTGGTTAGGTTAAAAATAACCCATAATAAGATATAAAGTAACTTGGTTAGGTATTTGGATGAAAATGACAAAAAGTTACAAACGTTGGGGGCAAAATGGTACAAAACCTTCATTTTGGACGAAAATGGCAAGTGTGCCCAAACCTCAGAGGCGAAAATGGCAATTAACTCTATATATATTGTTTGGGAGTGATTATGAATAGTAACTTTATTTTTATAATAATATATAGCTTTTTATTATTCATTATTTAATGTATTATAATAGTTTATTATTATATTTACTTTTAATGACATATTTTTAATTTTTTTTCCTTTTTTAAAAATATATATTTCCTTTACTATTTTTTAATAAATTTTTTAGAACATATATTAATTTATCAATTAATTTGATAGTTCTTTAATAAATTTACGTTTATAACTTTTTTCCAAAAACTTAAGTACGTAGTTGTGCTTAATTTTTTCCCTGACATTCTGTTATAAATTTTGTTAAAAACGAAGATGTACTTAAATTTTGTTAAATCATTCTAATGGTTTGGCTTTCTAAACAACATTTTTTATCTTCAAATCACGTTTGTTTTACATTATCATTTACTTGGTTTCGCCGCAACGCACGACGTAAAAATAACTAGTTTCCTTTACAATTCCTAAGGACGTATGACTACAAGAAAATATACCTTTGGGACTACTTTTTTTAGGCTCTTATGGTCCCTATAGGTCTCAACAGCTTATTTATGATATTTGAATTAGAAAAAAGCAAAAACAATTCAGCTTCAACCTATAGGGACGACAGAATAACCTTTTTTAAAATTTAAGAAAACTATATAGAGATGACATGTCGTTCCTGTAAGTTGTTCTACATGTTTCGTCCCTGTAAGTGTTTTTTTCTTGTAGTACATGTATATGTTTCATATTTTTATTGATTACAATAATCACAAAAAGTTGTAATTTTGGTTTTTGAAATTTTTTCATAAACCATGTGTAGTGAGGCATTAGACCACCCGTACTCATTCAAATGTGGGCGTTTTTATGCCCATCCACGCCCGAGCTCGGCCCCGGTGGGCGTTATTTTGCGAAAAAAAGCTTGGGGCGTCCTATATTCCACACCAGATGGGGGAGCATTTGACCAATTAGACGTTGGCAACAGTAATATTAACGGCTAGTTCATTTATTTTTTTTAATTCAACCATTTTTTATATAAATACTCTCATTCCTCATCCATTTTATACAAGGGTGGGGCATTATCCCACTACGCCTATTTCTTCACAATGCCCCTTTGCTGACAAGGTTGCCACGTGGCGGACAACGCCCAAGGGTGGGCCATTATTTACCCCAACAACTACGCATGGTCTTATTATAATGCCCCTCCCTTGAGGGTTATGTGACATGTGGCATCAAGCTCTCCTTTCAAGATCAAGTCCCTTATCTGGCATTTTCACAATCATGCCAACACCCATTTTCTGAAGATCACGCCCCAAAGGGCAGTATACGGGGCATTCTGGACCGTTAACTTTGCCACGTGTGCACAACTTCACACGCAATCACATTACCACTATATATGGTATTAAGAACCATGAGATAGAAAGAGAGTATGAGATATGAAAGAAAATACAAGAGATACTATGATATTTTTTTAATGAAATTGGCGGTATTATAAAATCAGTATAATTGTGATTTCTCCATTTATCTATGCACACCTTAATTGAACCCAAAATTTGCATTGTTTACAGAAATGCCATTAACTAATCTCGTTCGTTCATATATCAAACAAAATCAAGAGGCGTGATTAGTTTTGATAATTTTCTTAAGAATAAAGACCATACATTATATATGTATGTGTACGTATATATACATGTGGATGTTTATTTTGTATGCTAACACTATATCGCAAATCTTTGTTCACATATACACCAGAAACAGTTTATGCCATCTTCGCATCTGTCTGCTGGACACTCTGGTGGGTCAGAAACGAAGACATCTTCAACAAACAGTTTAGACACGTTTCAAGATCAGTGGGAGACATTAAGGCGGTTTCATTTATGTGGGTAAGTTCGCGTGCAGACAAGCTCGATCTGGAATGGATAAAGGTGGAGTGATTTCAGTTGTCTAATTGAGCACAAATATGTAAACTGTTATTCCCTTTCCTTTTTACGTGCACTTATTGGCGAAGCTTGAGATTTCCGACCGGGGGGTCGAAAACGTATATACCAAAAAATTTCTATAAAACGGAGGGTCGAAAACGTATATACCCAAAAAAATTTTATACGAAAACTACATACTCTCCACTACTGAGCGAAAAGTTCAGGGGTCGGCCGCCCCCTCTATGCTACGCCCCCTCTATGCTACGCCCCTGCTGCACTCCTGAGCATCTTGCGTGGGATTGCTTCTGTTTGTTTCTTCAATAAAACTGCCTCTTTCAAAAAAAAAAAAAAAAACCAAAAACAAAAAACAAAAACAAAAAACAAAAAACAAAAAAATCATATACTCCACATATGAATATCCGGGTTTAAAACATGCATTCACAATATTTTTATTCTAACAAACGTAGAAAACAATCTTGATCTTTGATCACATCAATTTAATGGCTAAGAGTAATTTAAAGTGAATTTAGTAAATAATTAAAATTTAGTAAAAAGCTAGATAGAAGGGGATGAGAGATAAAATTGGTATAGCCAACAATTGTTTACTTTCTTTTCAAGTTTTCCCAATCTTTCTAAACATTCATAGAATCATATACCACATTTTTTTTAAATCATACCTTAAAATCGAGTATTTTTTTCTTTTCAATATGAGTACCCTGTTAACATACTTTATTATTAAAAAAATATTATAATTACATTGTGGGTATAACGGTGTTGTTATATATTAACACAGGATTGATATGTGTCTAGGTCTAGATAACTACGCATATAACCGTGATGTTATACATTAACACGGTATTGATATGTGACTATGTGTTCAAGTCTAGATAACTTTACACATAAATGTGTTGTTGTACATCAACACCTTATTAAGGTATAACAATGAATTTATACGCACGGTGTGATAATATTTTTAAAAAAATTATAAAAGTATATAAATAGTGTACTTATATATAAGAGAAACAAAATCTCTATTTTATGGTCAACTTTGAAAAAAGAATTCCATATAAATAAGTTATGGACGTTTAAATTTAACGGGGAGAACTAATAAATTGACCAAACTACCATTACCATAAATATCTGATGCGTCACATTTCACCTTCTCATTTCTTCCTACGATTACTGGGTTAAAACTGTTAAAAACTTTTCATTTCTTCCTATGATTATTGGGTTAAAACTCTTAAAAACTATTGTGCACGGAACCAACCGCTAAAACAACCATTCATCAATCAAAACATAGCTTATATAGTTTTTATTATATTAACCTTTATGTTTTATTACTATTTCAAATAAGGAGTTAAAAGAAAAAAATATTAATAAGAATAAAAACAAAAAAGAAACGACGACGAAATTGAATGTATAAACTATAAATAGCAAAAATAATATATTAATAAGAATAAAAAAAATAAACGACGACGAAATTGAATGTATAAACTATAAATAGCAAAAAAGAATATATATCATGTAGTTACTACATGACGAAATTGAATGTATAAACTATAAATAGCAAAAAGAATATATTTTATAGTTACTACCTAATATTGAGAAAAAAAAATATAAACTTGAAATTAAAAAGAAATGCCTTATATGATATAATGTATATATTTGTGGGCGCTCGGGGGCAATAGTGAAATGCTACCAACTTTAACGTTATTTTACTAATCTCGTGAAACTAACGTTAAAAGCGGCGGATGATTAATCATGCATCATGTGGTGACGTTGATAGCTGAAAGACTCGGGGGTACATGCACCAATCAGTTTCTGTCCCGATTGTTTGAGTGTTATGTGTCTTAGGTCCAAGACTTGATACAAAACTACAATCAAGCCGGGGGTCTCACTGGAAGTAGCTTTTCTATTCCTACGGAGTAGAGGTAAGGTTGTTTACATCTACCCTACTCAGATCCTACCTTAGCTTTGCTATTGATGAGATTTACAGAGTATGATGATAATGATGATGAAATTAAAAAGAAATTTTTTTTTTCATGCAAAACTAATTAAAACTTTTACGGATTAAAAGTGAGTTAAAAAGCAATTGGTTTTATAGTCTAGTGTCGTCTTGAATTGCTGAGTATATGCATTATAGCCTGGGTTAGAGAACTTTAGGTCCTGGGTGGGTTCGAGTATTACAAAGGAAGTTTTTCCAGATTTATTGAGTTCCTCCTGTGGCACAATAATTATTCAATAATCCAAATTTGTCGTTAAAAAAAATGAGTTAAAAAAGGTTAAAACGTCTACTCCATTAAATATAGACGTAACATATTTTATAAATGATAGTATATTTTTTTTTTGTAACGTATAACAGAATCTTTTCATAACTTTACAAAATAATTTTAAAGAAAAAAAAATACTATAAAAAGACAAAAACAACTCATGATGGCTACAAAAGAAAGCCCAAAACAACGTAAAACATACATATCTGACCAAACATACCTTATCACACACCCCCGTCTCCTCCCTTTCAAATCTTCCTCCTAATTCCCCCATTCCCTGTCCTGCCACCGTCGGCCGCGGTTTTCCGCTGCAAAAAAAGCCACCAAGTACGACCGTTTTACCTATTAAAACCAAAACAAAAGGTTGGTGTTCAAAAAGATTATAAAAAATTCGCGGGTTTTGGTTTCTTTCGCTCTTATGATTCGCAACAAATTGTCTAAACTACATCTAAAGCTTCATAAGTTTTTTCGCGAATCGCTGTGACTTTATTGGTTCTAATATGTTTACAGATCAAACAAAGGAAGGTGCACCGGTTGGGTAGGGAAAGTTGAAAATGTGTAATGTTTGACTTTAATGGAGTCAACGGATTTTGGGTACTTATGGTCTTGTGAAAAGGGTACTCAGGAAATTTCTGTTTGTGATGAACATTTGAAAATGAATCCTGATAGCTTTCAAGTGGACATGGAAGCTTTCTCTCATCTCACCAATAACGATGCTACATTTAATTCAAGATTCCATGTAAGTTTTGATTTAGGTGTTTTTTATAGTATTTTCCTGTATATATACACACAAACCAGTATTTTCGTAGACTATTGAAATCGAAGCAAACTGTTTGCTACAGCCGGTTTGACGCTTTGGTCCATGATTTACCAGTTTTAAAGGTGCATAGGAAAAGTGTCCATTCGATATGGTTGAGGGTTCAAGTCTATGGATTATATGATATGTGACTCATCGATTAAAAGAATAAATTCTAGGTAGTTTGGAGCTTATAACACGTCCTATATATAGACTAAACCAATTGTTTAACAATTTATTGTTTTTCTAAATAATAATCAACATGTATGCACTATTAATGAATCACCTTTACAATTTTAATTTTTTTTTTACTTAAACTAACAATTTTAAAATAAATGAAAAAGTAGTTTGCATTGTCAAAACCGAATTGTTTTGACGGGTCTGGTTGACCCAACTAGTCGTTAGGTTTCACAAAATAATTGTAGTTAAACTTCTCGGCCTTTTTTAACGGCAAGGAACGACGTGTCAATCACCGTGACGCCGGATGCTGTGACCAAAGTCAACTACTCGACCGCCGCCAGCCCATTGGTTCTCCCAAATGTGCGGAAACCCGACCTTCATCCGCTCGAATGCATGACAGTGGAATAATCAATAAAACCTCGCCTCTCATCCAAGTCGAACCGGCGCCACCCGTATTCGCCCTTCACCTGGATGCCGCAAAAAATAATTGGTAGAGTAGAAGTCGAACCTATGTCACAAAGAATACTAAATTTTTCCCCAACCACTACCTGATTCGCAGTTGAAACTGCTCGGCTAAAAACTGAAATGGTCATATGGTATTATGATTAAGTGGGACAAAGGCGAATTCTTGTAACAGTTGAACATATATTATTTTCATTTTAATACTCAAATATAATATTTAGTATTTTATTTGTCTAATTGTTAGTTGCCAAGGAGTTTATCCAGAAAAGGAGAAGAGAAGAAGTTGAGTAATACAAGCGTTGACAACGAGAGAGATGCTATCTTTTCACCTAAAGGTGAGGCCTTTCTTCTCCTTTAATTAGGATAAGGTGATCTAATCATAAAAAAATTATTTAAAATACATATAAATAACAAAATTATTTTTTATATTTATTTTCATTATTACATGCAAGAGGCAAGGAGGAAAACATAGGTTTTTTATAACTCTATTTTACAAAAAAGTTAAACATATTAAACAAGTGGTTGTGGGTTTAAGTGGTTGGTTTTGTAGATATTTATTATTAATAAACAAAAATTTAATGGTTAAAAAAACATATAATATTAAAGGTAAGATGGACCATCAAGGTAAGTTAGGTTAACTACTTAATAATAATGTTTTGAGAGTAGATAAACAATTAATTAATACCTAACTCTCTAATAGAGTTTACGTGTCTAATGGGATCATATATTGACAAAGAAACATCACGTTACAAATTAAGATACTGTTAAAACCATTTTAAAAGATTAATACAAAACCAAATAAGCAAAAGAAATCGAGTAAGTAGTATTAACAACGTATTTACATGTTCACATAATAAAACCCATTATTCTAAGTCGTTATATTTACAAGTTAACCTAATTATTTACAAGAGTAAGTAGTATTAATAACTTATTTACATGTTCAAATAGTTATTTAAATCGACTCGCATTGAAGAAATGGTTAGATTAAACTTTTCATGTTATATCCACATATTAATTTACACGTTAAGATAATTATTTAAATGTAACATTTCATGTTAACGTAATTATTAAAATAAAAAAAACGTGTCACGTTGATTCGACATATTTCCATGTTAATGTAGTTGTTAATTGGGTTTTGGCTCAGTGGCCACCGACACCCATTTAGTGTCTCTTGAGGCCTCCCATTGCGTGGAGGTCGCAGGTTCGAATCCTGGGTACTCCAGGCTCTTCAATCCAATCAAGTTGGCAAAGGTATTTACCGCCAGGGATCGTTGTCGGGTCGTGAACTGGGAAGGGAGATCCCTTCCGAGGCTAAGGATACCGTGCACCTATCATTTTTTTAAACAAAGCCTTTCATGTTAAATTGTGTAATTTATATGTTAATCGTTCAAACTAAAACCTTTAATATTGATTTTTTTTTTTTCATCATTTCTCTTAATTATAAAGGGTGTTTTAGTTTTACTTTTATTATTATTATTATTATTATTATTATTATTATTATTATTATTATTATTATTGTGTTGAATCAAATGAAGTTTTGCTATTAAAAAAAGCTTAGTTTTGCTATTCAAAATGGGGTAGTTTTTAAAAGGTCATACATGATATAATATTATGACCCCGAGATCTATGGACGTAGTTTTTAAAAGTCTTAGTTTTGCTATTCAAAAGGGGTAGCGGCGCACCTTGTTGCCGGTTTACCAGCTATCTTGATGTAAATTCGAACTATAAATAAAAATAAAAATCACTAGTATAATAAAAAATGAAGTTGCTTAGTAAATATATATTATTATCAATTTAATTGAATAAACTACAACTCAATCAAACAAAATTATTCCTTCAGTTACTACTTCCTATCCATATGATCTCAATTGCACATGCAACTTGAATTATTTGATACGTTTCCGGTGGAAAAGTTGGTTTCTGTTCTAATTCCTTTTCTTTAATGTTAAACTTTGTCAACTTCTTTTATCTATTAATATCTTTTCTAATTCCTTTTCTTTAATAATAAAACCTTTTCAACTTTATCAATTAATATTAATTTTAATAATATTAGAGTAAAATGCTAAAATCGTCCCGAGGTTTAGTCATTTTTGTTTTTCCATCCAATATGATTTTTTGTGTATTTGAGTCCTTCACGCTTGTGTTATATTGTCATAAATCCTTGAGTTTGACAATTTATTGTGATTTTCGATCCTCTAAATTTGGCCCAAGGGATGAAAATGACAAGATTTCAAACTTTTTGAATGAAAATGAAAACTCAGGGACAAAAGTTGTAAAAGTGGTCAAAACTCAAGGACAAACTTGACATTTTACTCTTAATATTATCGTCAGAAAATTGATATCGGTATCCATAGGGACCACCGAACCACAAAGCCACCATCAAATAAGCATCACTACCACGGTTGCTGCCGCTGCAGGAACACCGATGAAAAGCATACCCATTGCCAAAAGATCAAGTAGTTTCAAACACACATCGATCATTAACCCAAGTAGAATCC
The DNA here is from genome assembly GCA_030545235.1 of Helianthus tuberosus. Classification (NCBI taxonomy): domain Eukaryota; kingdom Viridiplantae; phylum Streptophyta; class Magnoliopsida; order Asterales; family Asteraceae; genus Helianthus; species Helianthus tuberosus. The sequence continues at coordinate 118,669,922 of CM060414.1, read as the reverse complement.
TGCTCTTCTTTGCCACAATGTAAGCACAATCCTCATCGGTCATGAAATATATATTATGACAAAAGATTATGAAAATGTCACCGTGTTTTTTTAACTTTCCACCATATTCGTACGTTTTGTACGATAAACTTATATGTACATGATCTTTACTCTATATATTATACTATATAGATTCTAATATTTTAAAATTATGCTTCACAACAGTATTTTTTTTAAACGGCAAATTTGGATCACATGGATTTCGTAATTACTTTTTTTAAATACATTATTTATAAAAAAAATTGAAAAGAAAAGAGAAAAGAATGCTATAAAAAAAGTTTTTTTCTCAACCGGAGGCTTTGTAGGGTTTTATATGTGATTCAATGTTTAACATTCTTGTAGAGAAATTAAAAATTTTGGGTTATGGTCCTGTTTGTATTAAACCGGGCTATAACATCGAGCTTAGGCTTGATAAAATTAACATTCTAAAGCATTTCTCAACTCAATAAGCGTGCCTATATTGCCTATTATGGGAACTATATAGTGTAAACTAACATTTCCTGTACATACTTTGTTAACAGGTCAAGCATGGGAACCATAATGCTGATATACTTCACTCTGTCCATGGCCAAGCATAACAAAGATAACACTTCCTAGATTAGTTGCGAAAATTTATACGGAAAAAGTGCTACATGTGAAAAATCTAAGTTACAGTGAATGCAACTTTTTTTTGCCTTTTAATGAATATGAATTTATTCCCTTTAAATTGTTAAATTTTAAAAGTAATGTTATTTGTACCTTTTTCTTGATATTGAATTATCAATCATCATGTCATAGTCCAAAGTTTTATTCATATCAAATTGCGAAATTTTTAGCTAGTAGAGCTTTGAGAGATTCTGGGCATGGAGGACTAGTGTTTCCCGTCTCGATTAAGTCTTAATTCTTGACACGTCCATCATAAATGAGAATAACATTCGCTCTACGTTAATAGCGGATCCAATATTTTACTCTGGGTGAAAATGGTCATGCTAGAACGGACAGGGCCGGCCTTAGAGCAAGTATTTTAAAGCCCTAGCTTTAGGCCATCAACCACACAAGGCCCCCATTTTTAGTAAAAAAAAATGTGTATGTTAATTGTTTCTTTTAAGAATTTGGTAAATTTGCTAAACTCTTTCTTCTTAAATTTTTTATTAGGTGCTTATTCCTTATTATTTTGTATATTAATTAGGTGCTCTGTGAGTTCTTTTTAGTTTATTATAGCTGGTTGTCACTCGGATAAAGTAGGTGGGTTTATAACAACGGAATTTGGAAAAAAAAACCCTAAATTTCTATTTTTCTTTGAACCATCAAAATGGTTGAGCCGGCCCTAAGAACGGATCAAATTTAAATGGTGAGTCTAAAACAGGTCAAACCAAAATAGGTAGGGTAAAAAAACACGTTAAATCACAGTTTAAAGCTTGCCCGTTTTGCCATCTCTAATGAAAGGTGACCTATATCATCCAACTTCTAATTTAAAACTTTACCTGGTTTCGATTACAAATAAACTAATGAAAGGTGATCTATATCGTCCAACTTCTAATTTTAAACTATATCTGTATACATGTTTTAAATTAGAGAGAGAAAAGGAGAAAGCGACAAAAAGAGTTTATGCATATATGAGAAATGAAATAAATGTTAGTGTTAAAGGGTTTAACTAACACATGTAAGGTGCTATAGCTGAAAAGACTAGGGTCTATTGTGATTGTCACACCCCAACCGATGGCGGAAACATCGGGGCGCGGCACTGAGCGAAACAGATTGTCTAAGAGAATCCACAACAACTATTAATGACAATATATTTAAAGGTTAACGTCCCATACCATCAACATATAATGTAAAAACATTTATTTCAGACATTGTTCTCAAAGACAAATAGCAGTTCCGACAACTCGGATTTTATTTAGTTTGTTTCTAGACTCCTCTAGCTTGATTCCACAAAAGCAAGCATAGCATATCATAACATCCTAAACACCTGTCACATACGTTAAAATAAAGTCAATACACATAGTGTAAAGGTGAGCATATAAGTTTAATAGCATATAGTAGCGAAAAGTGATTTACGCATAACCAGCATGTAACACATAAAAATGTGAAGCAAGTAAGCTATCGACAATGACATATGCAACCGACATGACTGCGAGTTGTAAAATGCGCAACACATTATCACCACTGTGACCATGTGAAGTAAAACCCTTAATAACCCCTGTCCACGACAGGTGCTGAGTCCAAACTATAGTACTATCATTGCTAAGGTGTTAGGCAACATTCACTGTGTAAACATAACATACAAGCATTCATCGAAAACACGTATAACATGTGAGGGCGGTTAACGTATAAAAAGTGTTTGCGTTGTGTGATCGATGTGATTTGATGTAGGTAACATATGTAACACCCAAAAGTGTGTAAAGCAAAAAGGGATCGAGTATACTCACAGAGTGTGTTTAGTAAATAAACACAGTCTAGGATTGAAGGGAGCGCTTGAGAGGTTAGCCTGATCAGAGAACGATAGTGTAAGCGTTGAACAGCGTGTAAACAGTTCGTAACGGTGTGTTAAATGAGATGAGGGATCGGATGGTGGTTCGATCGGATGACCGTCCGGGCGGATGGTCATCCGGACGGATGGCCATTCGGTCGGTTGGTCATTCGACTGAAGAGGTGTGTTTGTAAAGTGTTTAACTTTTGAAGTTTTCGTTGTAGTATAAATAAAGTCATTCGATCGGATGGTCATCCGGACGGATGACCGTTTGATCGGATGGCTATTCGATTGAAAGCTGATACTCTTTGCAGTTTTGTAAAATTGTTTAAGTGTTGAACTTACAATTCAAGGCGCCTGGTCGAATAGTCATTCGATCGGATGGTCGTCCGATTGGATGGCTATTCGATCGAGCAACCTTTTGTTAGGATCTGAGTTTGGATTGATTGTGTTTTACGTTTGATTTAAGATGAAAAATGAACAAGTAATGCAGCGGAATTAAAATGGAAATAAACTTTGCACACAATCAAACAGGAGAAATGCTTTCAACACACATGTTTGAACATTGAACCGAATGATTAAATTTATTCCAATCACCGATTACAACTTTACATGCATGTAACAAACTCCCCCTCAGCCTGAGCTCACAGTGTTTGTTCGTACAGGAAGAAAAGTGGTGAAGAGCTAATAGAACAGTACAGGGTACTGTTCTATTTATAGGCACGCCCAAACCACTGTGGCATCTTTGCTGACGTCACCATGATAGTGACATCTAACTTCCTAACAAACTCTATCTACTGATCTAATACAAACACTGCTATGCTATCTACTGATTACAATACATTACATAAGAAAGACTAAACTACTGCTTTATCCTTCCACTGTTGTGACTCCAGCAGTACTTGATATCTTCAGCAGTGCTTGACCCATAGCAGTAGATTGATCAACAGGGCTTTAGTCTTCATCAGTCTTTAACTTGATCAGCAGTTGTAAGTCAGCAGTTGTTGTAAAGGATCAGTGGATGGAGGTCATCAGATGTTGAAACCACTTTCAAGGGGAGAGAATGTAAACATAACATCTGCTTATTTTGGATCCACTGCTCTGATCCAGTTTTGGCTTTAATTATCTGTTCATCTGATACGGTTCAATCCCAACAATCTCCCCTGGAACAGATAATGCCAAAACCCTTCATTATTGTAGATCTTTATTGTCTCATCAGCAGTTCCCTTATCTGACCTTTAAGTTGTAACTCAAAGTCTAGGGCATCTGTGTCATCTTCATCCCTGCACAGTGGAAGATCAAGGAGATCTTGCAAATCTTCAACACTCAGGCCTAGTGCTTGTTCCCTTGATATTTTCTTCACTTCTCCACTGGACTTGATCAGAGTCAGTACATGGGTCTGTTTGTCAGTTTTCCACTTTAGTACCTTTGAGTCCAATGGGTTTCTTGGGAGATTTTTATTAGATGAGGAATTTGGAGATGATGGCCTGGTGATAACTGACTGAGCAGTGCTTTGAGCTTTAGCAACTTTAGGAATATCAGCCATCATTTGTTTAAGGACCATTTTTAAAACCTCATCACCTGCTGCTTGATCCTCTGGTGTTTCTGCATCCATATGTTTTTGCCTCCTTCTTTGATAAAGGATAGCAGCATGTGGAGCAGTAAATTTCCTGACTTGCAGCTTTGGTGGTCTTGTTGAAACCTCTGCTTCAGGATAGTAAGGTTTTTGTGGCACATCTGGATTTTTCTTTCTTAGTTCTTCCAGCTTTTTGTAGCTGACCCTGACTTTATCTTCTTTCCACCTTAACACTTGGTTCCTTGACCCAAAATCAGCAGTGATTAGTTCCTCTTTCATCCTCTTCAGCTCTAACACTTTGTCTGGTACATTTTTCATGTACTTTAACCAAATAGGAGGAGTGTGTCTTACTTTGCCTTCATTCATTTTTTCAATTCTTTCCAACTCCTCTTTGAGTTTACCCACTGTCCATTCTTTATATTGAGCTTTGTCACCTTTGTACCTTTTGAAGGCCATGATGTGCTCCATGTAGTCTTTTCTTAAGGTTTCATCATCTCTTTCTGAAATCTTTTGACACAAATCTTTTGAAAACTGCTCCAAAGTTCTGACTTGTGTGAGCAGGAATTGATAGTGCCTTTGAATTTCTTTATCAGATTTTCCTTGAGAGTTTCTCTTAGAGATATCCTCTGCCTGTTGAGCCTTTATCTTTAAATATTCTTCAATATTGTTTGGCCTTGGATATCCTTGGACAGATGGTAGGTTTCTTTTAGCAGGATCATTTTCAGAATAAAAGGATTTGATCTCTTCTCTGACTGCTATGAGCTCTAAAGGATACTGAATAGATGCTGAAACAATGGCAGTGGTTGGGTTAAAGACTTGTGCAGATGATAGTGGAACAGGGTTTGGAATAGTGACAAGTGGAAGAGATTGTGAAGATGTTGGTGGTGATGGAGAATCATCATCTTTCAAAATGATCCTTCTCCTTTTTCGTTTAGGAGAGGTTGATGATGTTTTGGTTGGTTCAGTGGTGGTGATTTGAGTGGTGGCTATTGAGTGGATGGTGGCTGACTAACAGCTGTTGAAACAACTGGTGTTTCAACCATTGTTGTCATTACAACTGATGATGTGTCATCAGCTGTCTTCTGCTTTTTGGCAGGAGGTGATGGTGGTTTTGTAGTTGTTTTTGGTGGTGATGGTATTTTTGGTGGGGCAGTGGTTGAAGTGGTGTTTGTTGGTTTAACAACTGCTGAAACCACTGAAGTACCAATAGTTGTTGATACAACAGGTGTTGCAACAGTTGTTTGGGTGGAAGATTGATGTGTAGAGGTTTTAGTAAGTTTGGGAGTTTGCTTTGAGGATCTGGATGGTGTGTGTTTGGGTTGCCTCACTTTTCTAGTGGGCTGCTTTCTTTTTGGCTCAGGATTTTCATCATCCTTTGGCTCAGAAATACCCTACTCATTCATATCCATAAAAGCTCTTTTCTCTTGTTCCCACCTGGCTTTAGCCTTAGCCTCCCTACCCTTTTTTACACTTGCTTTTGCATCAGCCAGTGCATTTGTGGTCACCTCAATCTTTTTACTACCATCTGGCAGGGGAATGTCTGTAAGCATACTATCTTTTTGTGGTTAAATATACAGACCATCTTCATACCCCTTCTTTTTCAACTGCTTCAATTTCTCCCCCTTTTTGGCATTATCTGGTGGTAGGTTATTCACAAAGATAACAAAGGGAAGAGCAGTGCCAGTATTGTTTAGTAAATGGGCCTTGATAGCCTTGATATCAGCTTGGGTGTCTTTGAACCTTGCTTCCATGAGATTTCTGATAAAAATCTTGTTGCAGGAGGAAAGTTACTCTTTTGTAAGGTATCTTTTCTCATTTCTTCAGCATACCCCCTCTCAAGAAAATCAGTTTGATACTCGCTTTTGGGAAAATAAGTTTTACCTTGCTGATCATCGAGTTCAAATATGTCTGAAATGGATTGTGGGGTGATTTGAACCTTTTTACCCATGATTGAGGAATTAATGGCTATGATCGTCTCACCTTGAGTCTCAAGTGTGGCATTTTTCCAAAATTCTCTCTGGGTTTTTAGGTAAATCGGAGCATCAGCGATCAACAAAGTTTTGTACTTTGAAGACGACATAGTATCAATGATGGAATCGTAGGTATCGATGTCACCGGGTTTTGTGAGGAGACCCAGATAGTTGTGAGGAGCTTTGTATGGAATTTCGATGGGTGTGGTAGCCATTTTAGTGGCCTTTTTAGAAGATGATTTTGAAGTGGAAGAAGACATGACTGCGTTGCAAAATGAAGAAGATGATGAGGGATTTAAGAGAGAAAGATGGAAACTGCTTTGAGAAAGGAATTTTAGAATTCAATTCGACAGTGTAAAACCCTGTTTGGGGGTTTGAGGAGGGTTTTATAAAGGGAAAAATGAATGCTGACGTGGCAGTGGTTACAAAAAGATCTGACCGCTATGTACTGTCCACGTGCCAACCCCTGATGAATAATGGAAGACAGTTGTTTTATGAAACCACTGATGGAGCAATACCAAGGGTTGTAACGGTACAATGAAAGCAGTGGGTGATTTTAACTATCAGTGGATAGCTTATCAGTGGTTGAAAACACTGATTTTGAAGAACAGTGATCACCAAGGAAATGAGAGAACAGGGGTTGACTTTCAGCAGTGGACAGTATGAAACAGAACAGATGTTGTAGCAAAACAGTGGTTATGGCAGACTTTTAAGGATTTAATGAAAAATTCATTTTTAGCTATTTTTAAGGAGGATTTTTGATTTTCTGAAAGCATTTTAATGCTTTTATTCATAGAAAAACAGGATTTTGCCTGTTATTCCATATTCAGCATGCCAATTCTAGAGATCAAGCTTTCAAAGGTGGATGTGTCTAATGCTTTGGTTAGCACATCTGCCAGCTGATCTTTAGTTGGAACATGGTGCAGAGAAATCAAACCATTTTCATAGCAATCCCTCACAAAGTGATGTCTGATATCAATGTGCTTGGTGGTTGAATGGGAGACTGGATTTTTGATGATATTTTCTGCTGCCTGACTGTCCAACATGAGAAGTGTCTTTAGGGCAGTGATACCAAAATCCAGCAACTGATTTTGAAGCCAAAGCAGTTGGGTTGTACAGCTTGCAGCAGCTATATATTCGGCCTCAGCAGTGCTTGTGGAAACAGCTGCTTGCTTTTTGCTTTGCCAAGACACTCAGTATAACAACCCTAAAGAAACCGACACCCTCGAATTTTTCGACACCCTAATATATTTTAAATTATCCCAATATGTCCTAAAATACACCCCATACGTGAAAACGGACCCCGAATACCTTGAATATTATTAAAAATAATTAAAAAAATCAATTTTTGGGTTTGTCGCGGGCCGCGTAGACCCCTTAGGGATCTTACGCGGGCCGCTAGAGATCAAAAGGGTGGCGCAGCCCGGTGCTGACACGTGTCCGACTCGTGTTGAACCTACTAGCTGACCCGGATCACCTACGCCGTTGACCAGAGTTGACGCGGGCCGCGTAGCCCTTTGTTTATGTTTACGCGGGCAGCGTAAAAGTCGAGATAAGGCACTATAAGTAGCAGGCATCGGGTTTCATCAAAACTCATTCATTTCTTTCTTTCTAAACGTAAATCTCTCACAGTAGGCATTATACACGGGTATAATACCCCCTAAATAGCGAAGTTCTGCTCCGTTGTAAGTATCATAACCCCTGGATACGTATTAGATACTCTTCCCGATTGATCTAGGGTTCCGTAACGGCTGTCGTGGTTCTGCCCGACGTAGTCGTTCGAATGCCGTCTCTGGGAGGGTATTACTAATGTTAAAATGGGTTATTATACTAACACGTGTGCATTTGTGTAAATTATAGATTGTCACCAGGAAACCCTAAAGGATAATCTAAGACAGCAATGTGAGTAATCTCCTTTTTGTTAACTGTTTTTACAAAACCTCACACAATTAATTATATATTAAGCAGTTATTGAGTATTTGTAAGGATACAATTATAGTCGGTATGTTGGGGTTTTGTATACATAATTTGTTACTGGAGGGGTAACATTTCCACAAGTCGGGTCTGACAGTACCGTGGGTGGTAATTGATATGGCTTGGAAACAAATGTAATTGCGAGACCGCCCTCAATACTATACAATGGATTTTATTTAAACTTGATTAAACTGGGATTCACTCACCAGTATTTCCCACTGACAAAATGTTTTTAAACGCGTTTCAGGTAACAAAATGTGAAAGCCAAATAGAAGCCAGCTGGACAGCACTGAAGGCTTGGAAATGTGGCAATAAAGTTACCTAAAAAGAAATAGATGTTTTATTAAATAAAATAGGATTTATTCCTATGAAAATGTGTGTACTGCAAACTTGGATTTTATCCCATGTGTTTAATACTATGAAAATGTGGTATTTTACTATGATAAATATTTCCTAACTACGGTCCTGATGAAAATTCCGCTGCCAAATTAGACAATATGCGATACCACCGAAACTGGCTCGTGGCTGCCCGTTCCTGTATTTGCATAGGGATCGGGGGTTGCGACAGAAGGTGGTATCAGAGCTAAGCCACTGATTCAGCCACAGAAGTATTCTGCTGACACCAAAATTCAATTTGTTAGGAAATAAATTACGGGAATACGTGCATAATTGTATTTTCTTGTTATGTGTTATTTGACTATTTTTTAGTTTACAGTATGAGCGACCAAGGACCATCTGACGCGTACCGTCAATTCTCTGGTTCGCCTAGAAGCGAAGGTTCCTCTTCTCAGCTTGCCCTCTCAGGGTACTCTGCTGATACGAAAGAAGGAATATTCGTGTTTAAGGCTCAGTCTGAAGAGCCATTCCTTCAGAAAAAGAGAGGATGGTTCAGTCGAGGGGCACATGAGCGTAGGAAGCGTATGAAAAAGTTACAAGACCAGAGAGCACTAGCAGCAGCTAAAAGGGAAACCGATGCTTATACCCAGGAAATGATTAATAGGGGTATAGCCAATATCCATATCCTAGCAACCACTGCAGCTGACCCTAACCTGGAGCAAATGATAGCACCCCAATCACAATCACCAATTCCTGACCAACCGATGGAGATAGAAAACCTTGAAAAACATGTAGAAATGCATGATTTTAATCCGGAGGAAATACCTAGGGTACCTGCACCAAATCCCTTAGACCCAAATTACGACCCATGGTGGGATGACAATAGGGACTACGTGCAACGTTACCCGATACACGAAGACATACCCATGCCAAACCTAGGAGCCTACCCAGGGTTAGATCCTCTAGATCCCTACTACGATAATGATGTATTCATTAGGGAGATTTTAGAGAATCCTTACCCATACCAGGCACCTACACCTCCGTACCAGGAACCCGCACCCCAGTTTCCGAACCCAGTCCTAGAACCTGCACCCCCAATAAGTGCAGAAAACGTACAAGAACTTAGGACATTTGTTGGGATTGAACCCTGCCAGAGGAACAGATAATGAAAGCCAAAACTGGATCATGATAGTGGATTCACAATAAGCAACTGGTTACACTAAGTCTTCTCCCTTGAAAGTGATTATAATAGCTGATGGTCTTATATCCACTGTCCGGATACAACTGCTGCTGTTATTCAAAACTACTGATGAAGCCAGAAGACTGCAGAGAACTAAGCACTGCTGGTACAATCTACTGATGACAAAGCACTGCCCAATCAAGGACTGATCAACCTTGAGGAAAGCACTGACATAAAGAGAGAGCAGTAGTTTAGTATATCATCTGTTTCATGTATAGTCAGTGGTTAGGATTAGCAGTGTTTGTATAAGAACAGTAGATACAGGTTGTTAGACTGTTAGACGTCGCTTTCATGGTGACGTCAGCTGAGATGCCTCAGAGGTTTGGATTGTCTATAAATGGGACAGTACTCTGTACTGTTACATTTGATCGTTTTGAGTGAGTTCTTCTCCTCAATTCAATCATTTCATCTTGTGCAACCAACCACTGTAGTATCAGGCTGAGGGGGAGCTTAGTTTGTAAGCTTGCAATGTAATCTTTTGCTTTGAATTGTAATCTTTCGACTCTATGAAAAGCAAATGTTTATCAAACTATTTTTTCCTTTGATTGTGTTTACAAAGTTTGTTATTCATTTCCGCTGCACTTTACATTGTTTCATATTCATTCATTGTTCAAATCATACAAACAAACACAATCATGAGAGCCTCCGATCCTAACAATTGGTATCAGAGCCTGGACAGTCAAATTCGATCTAACAATCAATTTGACATAACAATTCGGCTCAAAATTCATTGATACTAAGGTTGGGTGCATTTAGTTGAAAAACAGAGTGCCGAGTAAACCATGCTCAAAGTGGTTATTCAAAAACTCTGTAAATCAACCAAGATGTCATATGACACACAAATCTCACACAACAAGTGATTTCATGCATAAGACACTCATGATTTTTAGATCTGAAAACATATCTATTAAACTATGGGATTATTTCTTATTTTCAAAATTGATTTCAACTGTTGGTATGAAAGTTGTGATGTTTTCATTATGATTAGATGCTAAAGTATGAACCTCGGATTAACAAAAACTTATGTTCATAAAAACATTAGTGTCTTTGCTAACGAAAGAGAGGGAAATTAAAACTTTAGTCACTTGATCTTATGTGTTGAAAAACAGATTGAGATCCTCAAAAGGAACAAATCAACTCTGTTAAAATACATTAAGAAAGCAGGATAGTCCGTTTCATTTGTAATGAGAGATTAGTCAAAAATTTGTATAAATATGGTTAAACCTTTTAAAACATTACTACAAAATGATTCTGGATTAATTATTCCTTCAATAAAGACCTCCCAGTAAGTATCTCTTTACTTATGAATGGGAAGGGTGAAAGGGGAAGAAGAAAATTCACAAAAACTCAGAAGTGTGTTTATCTCAAAACTTTTGAAGTCAGAAGAAAAGAGTATAAACATAAAACACTTAAGAGTCAAAGTTTGGAGTAATAATGATCATTAGGTAACTATGTGCAACCATTGGTTCAGGGAAAGGTTCAAGTAACAATAGTATTCGTAGAAGAATAAACTTTCAACAGGACTAGACAAATGTCCTCATTTCTGTTGTCAATTAATCAACAAGAGAATGGTACCTAACAGTGGTCAAAATGTATTTAATACTTCATACCACTGTTGTCAAACCACTGACCATTTTCATAAGCTTGAGATTGATATGATTAGGAGTTTCAGTGGTAAATTATACCAGATCCTTTTGTTGCTGTTTTCAGAAAATCCTTTAATTTATTTTAAAAGGGGTTTTCTCAAATAAAGCAGGATATGTCATTCTTCATTTTTCTTTAAGAATAATATATTTTGAACCTTTACTGGTTTTTGATAGTAAAGTTTCAATCTCCTGTCAGGATATATTACCTTTATTTTTGCTGGTAATATTATCCTCAAAATAGTTCAAAAGGAAATGGTTCATGTATCAAGGTCATATCTAACTCAAGTTGGTCTTAAACTAATCAAAGATTGATTGCCAAAAGACATTGAAATACTGGGGTACTAAACCACTGTCAAGGAGTTGTAAAAACTTCAAAAGGTGTAAATAACATGTGGCAAAACTTTGAATGAAAATTCCCAAAACAGTTGCTGACATACTAAGCCTTTCAAATCATTATCATTACCTTATCCCTAACCACTGTTTTGTTCAAACATCTGTTTACTAAATACTGTCCACTGCTGAAAGTCAGCCACTGATCCTTCAGTTTCTTGGCAAGCACTTATGTTCAAAATTAGTGTCTTATCCACTGATATGCTATCTACTGATAGTAAAAATCATCCACTGTTATCACATTATTACCGTTGTAACTACTGATGCTTGGTACATCAGTGGCTCTCAAAACAAATGTTCTCCACTCTTCATCCATTTCATCAGAGGTTGGCACGTGGTCAGTTTTTAGCCCTCAGATTCTCATAACCGCTGCCACATCAGCGATCATTTTTTTTAATAAAACCCTGATCAAAACCCCCAAACAGGGTTTTACACTGTCGAATTGAATTCTAATTTTCTCTTCTCAAAGCAGTTTTCAACCCTCCATCCCAAATCATTCTTTGTTCTTCTTCTTCCTTTCAAAATGACGAAATCAAAATCAAAATCAAAGTCAAAATCATCATCTTCGTCCAAAGAGGTCGATCAAACGGCCGCTGAATCCATTGAAATACCATACAAATCTCCTCATAACTATGTGGGTTTACTCACAAAATCCACAAACAACCACACCTTCGATTCCATCATTGACACCTTATCTGAATCAAAGTACAAAACTTTGATAACGACAGACGCTCCCATTTACTTACAAACCCAGAGAGAGTTTTGGAAAAAGGCGACGCTTGAAAAACAAGACGATAAAGTCATAGCCATTAACTCCTCGATACAGGGTAAGGTGATTCAAATCACTCCACAATCAATCTCAGAAGTATTTAAACTCGATGATCAGAAAGGTAAAACTTCTTTTGATAAAACCGAGTTGAAAACTGATTTTCTGAAAAGAGGGTATGCAGAACAATCAAAGGTAGATACCTTACAAAAAGGTTACTTCCCGTCTGCACCTAGGTTTTTATTTCACACACTTTTGATGTGTGTTTCAAATAAAACAACAACGTTTAACGAAATACCATTGAAGATTCAATGTCTGGGTTACGCTATTTTAAATAGTGAAAATTATAACTATTCCCAGGAGATCTTTAATGACTTGGTGAAAAACGTTGATAGCAAAGCATTTTTACTTTTTCCAAGATTTTTAAGTTATTATTTTAAACAAAAATTTGAAAAAGAAAATGAAAATTTGCTAAAACAAGGTGTTTATTTTCAAATAAAAAGTTTAACACCTGAAACATTCACTAGAATGTTGGCACCTATAAAAACAAAAGCAGAGGTGTTTGAGCAGAATTTAGCAATTGTCACTGCTCCTCAGACATCTGCTGCTGAGCCCACTACTCCAGGTGATCATAGCAGCACTACCACTGCTTTGAAACCCACACCTGCCACTACCAAAAAGACCAAAAAGAAAACATTCAGAAAACCCACCAAACACAAAACAAAGGCAACTCTGGAAGATGAGATCCCAGAGCAACTCCCAGTGACAAAACAAATGTCACCACAAACCATTGCTGCTACTTCCTCACAGCAGTTGGTAGAAAGATCTCCATCATTGCCTCAAACTCCTCTTGCATCCTCACAAAAGGATCAGGTTGTAAGCACAGGGACCCCACAATATGAAGCTCTAGACCTGATCGGATCCATCTTCCTCAGTCCTGATCCCAAGGACATGTCTCTTTCAACACCAATACCCTCACCAATCATAATGCCACAATCAATAATACCCTTGTTGCATGCAGTTGCTATAGCTCAGACACAAACCAGTTCCTCTCTATCACCTGTCACTGAGAGTATACTCCCACAAGTGACTGGGTCTGATGCTACTACTCCTGCTATCCCAGCAACAACTGAGGAGGTTACACCCCATGAGTTACAAGTAACTCTCGGTGGTAGTTCAAGTGGAGCAGCAACTACAACTGATGGATCAACAGATCTTCAGTTGGACAGTTGTTTCATTAATAAGTCTCCCTTGAAGGCAATTTCTTCTATAGCACCTTCGGTAACCACCAGTGAGTTTGTTTTAACCACTGGTACCATCAAAGGATTATCAAGTGCTGAAGAAAGAAGTCCCCAGTACCAAGAACAAGGGGCATAAATGGGTGATTTTTGGGACTCAGTTCCTAAGTCACACATTGGTACAACCACTGCTGGTGGGGATTCAGATGATCCCATTAAAGTGGGTGATGATTCAAAATATCAGGAATTGACGGGCAGAGTTGAAAAACTTGAAACATCAGTTGCTGAGATAAAGGATATGGTGCAGCAGCTGCTAAAAGCTCAAAAAGCACAATCCACTACTGCTCCAGCTCAAGCATCTGCACAACCTGCACCTGCTGCAAATGAGCTGTGGAATATATTCCAACCCTTGCTTGAAAAATAAAAACAGATGGCTGATCAGCAGCATGAAATACATGTGACAATGCTGACAAACATGGTGGAGTCGAGATTTAAAGATACTCAAACAGACATCAAAGCTATCAAGGCTCATCTCCAAAGCACCTCTGGAAAAGTTCCTTCAACTATCCTCTTCATGGATAAACCCCTTGCAGATAATGCCAAAAAGGGGGAGAATATCAAACAGTTGAAGAAAAAGGGAATTGAAGATGGCCTGTATGTTGAACCAGAACAAGGAAAACAGCCATCTAAATCCTCAAAAGGTTCAAAATCTCAAACCACAAAATCTCATATTTCCATCTAAACAGCTGATACACCAGTAGTTACAAAAACTGCTATTTCTTCAACACACACCACTTCAACACACACCACCAAAACCACTGCCCTACCACCATTACCTCCTGTCATAAAACAGAAGACAACAGATGTTACAACATCTGTTGTAATGACAACAGTGGTTGAAACACCAGTTGTTTCAACAGTTGTTAGTCAATCACAAACCACTGCCATTCAATCTCAAACCACTGAGCCACCCAAGACATCATCAGCCTCTCCTACAATAAAAAGGAGAATGATCTTCATACCTGATGATTCACCACCATCAAAAACTACCTCATCACTTTCAACCCCTGCTCAAAAGCAGAAGACATCTACTGACACATCAGTAGTTGTAATGACAACAGGGGTTGAAGCACAAGTTGTTTCAACAGCTGTTTGTCAACCATCCACCACTGCTCTCATCATCCCTACATCACAATCAAAACCCTCTTCATTCGTAAAGCTTCACAAAAGAAAAAGAGAAACAACTCAAGCCACTGATGAAAAATATGATCCTATTGCCGCTAAATATCCACTGGAACTAGATGCTGTGAAAAATGAGATGAGACAATTTTACACCGAGGAAGATCCTTCAAAAAGAAGATTTCCTTCTCTCATTGGCTTCATAGTCCCAGAAAACATGGATGAATATCTCAAAATAAAAGCAAGGCAAGCAAGGATTAGAGCTAAGCTTGAATGCAAAGATGAAGGTGATGAAGCCATTGCAGAAAGAATGGTACTCTTGCTCACAAAAGTCAAGCTGATGGAAGACTATGCACCAGATCTGATCAAAGAAAAGACAGATCAACGAAAAGCAATGAGAAAAGAATATCTTGCATATATAATGAAAGAAAAATTCTATCAAGCTGAAGAAAACCAATTTGAAGAGTGGCCACTGGTTGCTTTGAAGCATGAAGCAAACAGGATTGAAAGGATTAAAAATGATCCAAGTAAGAAGAAGACAGCTCCAAATTGGAATAAGTACAAAAAGCTGATTGCTGATCTTACTTCTGAATACAAAAAGAAAAAACAGGAACTGATAGATGCTAAGGTGGATACTGCTGAAGCCATAGCAAAATGGACAAAGCAGTATACCGACGAAGCTTATGAACGGCTGAAGAAAAGAAAGATAACAGTCTCAGGCACTTCTAAAAGGCCAGACTATAACAAGATAGAACAACAGCTGGATGCTCTTAAAACACTGATCACATCAACAATTAACCCGAGCCTTGAGGTAAATCAAGAGAAAGGAAAACTGTTGACCAGTGAAGAAGAAAAAGAAAAGGAAGCTGAGTACTTCACATATGTCATCAAGAAAATGGATCTAAAAGAAGACAGCTCAGTGAAACTTCAAAACCTTTTCAAAAAGGTATTAACCAAACCTGCATCACCAAACATTTCAGCAGATATCTCAGACAGTGAGCTTGATCAACAAAAGACACAAGAACAAATTGACAAAGAAGTTGCAGAAGACATAGCTGCAGCAAATGAAGTCATAGAAGAAGCCTTCAAAAGAATGTCTGAAGTTCAGGATACTTCTTTACAATTTTTCTCAAGGCTAAAATCTCAAAGCTCATCAGGAAATAAATCTCTCCCAAGAAACCCATTGGGTTCAAAAGTACTAAAGTGGCTCTCTGATCAAAAGACCCATGTATTGACCCTGGTCAGATCCAATGGTGAGATGAAGTATATATCAAGGAAAGAAGCACTAGGCCTTAGTGTTGAAGATTTGCAGGATCTCCTTGAACTTTCATTGTGCAGGGATGAGGATGACACAAGTTCCAAAGAATTTGAAGAAGAATTTAAAAGACAAGCAATGGAACTACTGATGAGAAATAAAAATCCAAAATAATGAAGGGTTTTGGCATTATCTGTTCCAGGGGGAGATTGTTGGGATTGAACCCTGCCAGAGGAACAGATAATGAAAGCCAAAACCGGACCATGACAGTGGATTCACAATAAGCAACTGGTTACACTAACTGTTCTCCCTTGAAAGTAATTATAACAACTGATGGTCTTATATCCACTGTCCGGATACAACTGTTGCTGTTATTCAAAACTACTGATGAAGCCAGAAGACTGCTGAGAACTAAGCACTGCTGGTACAATCTACTGATGACAAAGCACTGCCCAATCAAGGACTGACCAACCTTGAGGAAAGCACTGACATAAAGAGAGAGCAGTAGTTTAGTATATCATCTGTTTCATGTATAGTCAGTGGTTAGGATTAGCAGTGTTTGTATAAGAACAGTAGATACAGGTTGTTAGACTGTTAGACGTCACTTTCATGGTGACTTCAGCTGAGATGCCTCAGTGGTTTGGATTGTCTATAAATGGGACAGTACTCTGTACTGTTACATTTTATCGTTTTAAGTGAGTTCTTCTCCTCAATTCAATCCTTTCATCTTGTGCAACCAACCACTGTAGTATCAGGCTGAGGGGGAGCTTAGTTTGTAAGCTTGCAATGTAATCTTTTGCTTTGAATTGCAATCTTTCGACTCTATGAAAAGCAAATGTTTATCAAACTATTTTCTCCTTTGATTGTGTTTACAAAGTTTGTTATTCATTTCCGTTGCACTTTACATTGTTTCATATTCATTCATTGTTCAAATAATACAAACAAACACAATCATGAGAGCCTCCGATCCTAACAACATTTGGTGAGGAAATTTTAGAGAGTAGTGAAAGAATGCGACAGATGGGAGAGCGACTCGTCTGGAAGTACGACGAGCGCAATATGGATTTCTGGATGAATCCATATCCATGAATGTGATGGTGAAGACGGTAGTAATAATAATAATAATAATATAATATAATATAATATAATATAATATAATATAATATAATATAATATAATATAATATAATATAATATAATATAATATAATATAATATAATATAATATAATATAATATGTGTATGAAAAAAAAACTACGGATGCCTATTATTAGTAGTGTAACTTTAAATTTCAGTCGGTATTGTAATATTAATTTCAGTACTGGTGTGTAATAGATGCATAATATATGAAAATAGAGTAAGTCGTAATGATCGACGCTTTTGACCAAATTGCGTATCATGTGATTGGCTATATTAAATATTATTTTGTGATATTAATACGTGGTAAATGTTTAAAATTCAGATGGCCGACGAAGGAAATCAAGAAAATCTGAATAACGATAACCAGAGTAACATTAACTTGGTTAATGAAAATCCGAGCATCAATAACAATGGAAACCAAATGGATAATAGTGTCATCCAACACATAGTGGCACAAGGAATCATAGACGCAATGCCATTCATTCTTCAAACTGTTAAGGATGCTGATAATAAAAGTAAACATAGCAGTAAGCGACCAATCGAACCAGAACACAGCGTGAACAATGGACCCTTACTTCAAGTGCCCATTCCCAAAAGAAGAAGAACCATGCCTTATGGTTGTTCTTACAAAGAATTCTGGTCCTGCAAACCAATAGAATTCTCGGGTAATGAAGGACCCATTGTAGCTCTACGCTGGATAGAAAAGACTGAGGTTGTTTTAAAAATAAGCAAATGTGCTGAAGAAGACAAGATAATGTTTGCTTCTAATTTGTTTAAAAACTCAGCCTTAGAATGGTGGAACACTATCCTCCAGTCTATAGGAAGTGATAGGGTTTATAATATGGAATGGGAGGAATTTAAGAATATGATAGAAAGGAAGTTCTGCCCTCCCAATGAAAAGGAACAAATAGCGAATAAGTTTCTGAACCTAAGGATGACCGGGGTAGATAGTAAGGGATATACTACCACATTCTTTGAATATGCTAGAAAAGTACCAACCCTTGCATCACCTGAACCAGTATTAATCTCCCATTACATCTGGGGATTAATTGGAGAGATTAGACATGTAGTCAAGGCAGCTAGACCCCAAACTATAGAAGATGCTGTAGAACTAGCAAATACCTTGACAGGTGAGTTAATCCGTACTAGAGAAAAAGACCCGAGGAGAAACCTAGCTCAAAGGCTTACCCAAGAATTCCGTTCTGGGAATTCCAACCGTAGGAATATAGTTTCTACCTCTACACCATACTGCAAGGCCTGCAAGAAAAAGCATTCGGGAAGATGCTCCACTCACTGCAATTTCTGCAAGGCACCAGGACACAAGGAAGAAGATTGTAGGAGAAAATCCAGTAATGGACTATGCTTCAACTGTGGAGAAAAAGGTCACATCAAGCCGAACTGTCCGAAATTGGCTCCAGCTGCGAACAATAAGAATACTAAAAATGCTAGAGCATTTGTTCTGACTGCAGATGAAGCCAAAATGAATCCGGACGTAACCACCGGTACGTTCTTAGTTAATGATGTTTTGGCTAAAGTATTATTTGACTCTGGGGCAAACCAAAGTTTTATCAATACTTCATTTTGCAAACTTCTTAATCAACCATTAACTAAACTCTCACAAGAATGTCTTGTCGAGACAGCGAATGGAGAAACGGTTAGGATTTCTGAAATCTTGCAGGGAGCAAGAATAGAATTTTTAAACCAAAAGTATATTGCAAATCTTTACCCAATGAATCTGGCAGGATTTGATATTGTATCAGGAATGGATTGGCTAATAGCCAATAAAGCTAATATTTTATGTAATCAAAAGTCAATTCAAGTAAATTCAACAAAGGGTTAAAAGATCACAATTAAAGGTGATAAACCATCTAGATCCACAAAATTCATCTCTCTGATGAAAACTGTAAGCTATATAAGAAAAGGGTCTATAGTGTATTTGATTTCTATAATCACTAACACTAAAGGAAAAGAACTAAAAGACATTCTAGTAGTGTCTCAGTTTTCAGATGTATTTCCATAAGAATTGCCAGGACTACCGCCAGACAGAGAAGTCGAATTCAGAATCCATCTGCTACCTGGAACAACACCAATTGCCAAAGCACCCTACCGATTGGCACCCGCAGAAATGCAGGAACTAAAGAAACAGTTAGATGAATTATTGGAGAAATGATTCATACAGCCAAGCTCATCGCCATGGGGAGCGCCGATTTTATTCGTTAAAAAGAAGGACGGATCAATGCGTATGTGCATTGACTACCGTGAATTAAACAAGGTCACAATTAACAATCGGTACCCATTACCAAGGATTGATGATTTGTTCGATCAACTTCAAGGAGCTCGATTTTTCTCTAAAATCGATTTAAGGTCAGGATATCATCAATTAAAGGTACATGAAGAAGACATTTCTAAAACCGCATTCAGAACAAGGTATGGCCATTATGAATTTACTGTCATGCCATTTGGTTTAACCAATGCCCCAGCCGCATTTATGGACATGATGAACCGAATATGTAAACCATATTTGGATAAATTCATAATTGTATTTATAGATGACATTCTTATTTACTCTAAAAGTAAAGAGGAACATGCAAAGCATTTACACGCACTTTTAAGTCTATTAAGAAAGGAAAAGCTTTACGCTAAATTTTCAAAGTGCGAGTTTTGGTTAGAACAGGTACAGTTTCTTGGACACTTAGTTAATCATGAAGGAATTCATGTGGATCCAACAAAGATCGAGGCGATTACCAAATGGAAAAACCCCTGAGTCACCAACCGAGGTTAGAAGTTTCTTAGGATTGGCAGGTTATTATAGAAGATTTATTCGAGATTTTTCTAGAATAGCCATTCCTTTAACTAAGTTAACCTATAAATCCATTAAGTTTGAATGGGGACCAAAGCAAGAAGAAGCCTTTAGAATTCTTAAGCATAGATTAACCCATGCACCCATACTAGCATTACCAGAAGGAACTAAAGACTTTGTAGTCTATTGTGACGCTTCTAAATTAGGTTATGGATGTGTGTTGATGCAACGCCAAAAGGCTATAGCTTATGCATCTAGACAACTTAAGAATCATGAAGAAAATTACTCAACCCATGATTTGGAATTAGGAGCTATAATTTTTGCCCTTAAGATTTGGAGACATTACCTTTATGGTAGTAAGTTTACCATATTTACTGATCATAAGAGTTTAAAGTATGTTTTTGGGCAAAAAGAATTGAATATGAGACAAAGACGCTGGATGGAGATGCTTAGTGATTATGATTGTGATATCCAGTATCATGAAGGAAAAGCAAATGTAGTGGCAGATACTTTAAGCCGAAAGTATCATGAAAATCCAAAAAGGGTACGTTCTCTTAAATTAAATCTGCAAGTAGATTTAAATGATCAGATAAGAGAAGCACAAGAATCAGTAATCAAGGAGGATACTGAAAAATTAAAAGGTATGATTAAGGAATTAGAACAAGGAACAGATGGAATTTGGAGATTCCATGGAAAGAGAATGTGGATACCTAAATTAGGAAACCTATGTCATTGTATATTAGAAGAAACCCATAAGTCTAAGTATACGATGCATCCAGGAAGTGATAAGATGTACCAGGATTTAAGAAAGAATTTCTGGTGGATAGGAATGAAAAAGGATATAACAGCCTATGTTTCTAAATGTTTAACCTGTTCACTAGTTAAAGCTGAACATCAGAAACCCTTAGGATTGCTGCAATAGTTAGAAATGCTAGTGTGGAAATGGGAATTGATAACAATGGATTTTATTACCAAATTACCCAAAACAAAGAAAGTTAATGATACAATCTGGGTGATTGTAGATAGGCTAACTAAATCAGCTCACTTCCTACCAATGAAAGAAACTTTCAGTATGGAACAGCTAGCTAAATTGTATGTAAATGAAATTGTTTCTTTACATGGAATTCCCTTATCAATTGTTGCTGATAGGGATAGCCGTTTTACCTCTCATTTTTGGTCAAGTGTCCAAAAAGCAATGGGAACCAAGTTAAATCTAAGCATAGCTTATCATCCTCAAACAGACAAACAAAGCGAAAGGACAATTCAGACGATGGAAGACATGCTTAGAGCTTGTGTAATTGGTTTCGGAGGTAATTGGGATGATCACTTACCTTTAATATAATTTTCTTATAATAATAGCTATCACACAAGTATCAATGCTGCACCATTCGAAGCACTTTATGGACGAAAGTGCCAAACCCCAGTCTGTTGGACAGAAATTGGGGAAAAGCAACTATCTGGACCTGAGCAAGAAACAACCGACAAGATTATTCAAGTCAAGGGACGACTGAAAGCAGCACGTGATTGACAGAAGAGCTATGCTGATAAACGACGCAAACCATTGGAATTTCAAGTAGGAGATAAAGTATTGTTAAAAGTCTCTCATTGGAAAGGAGCGGTAAGATTCATCAAAAGAGGAAAGCTAAGTCCCAGGTATGTTGGACCTTTTGAGATTATTAGAAGAATAGGACATGTAGCCTACCAGCTACAACTACCAGAGGAAATGGCAGGAATACATGATGTATTTCATGTATCAAATCTCAAGAAATGCTTAGCCAATGAATCACTGATAGTACCTCTTAAGAATATAGAGGTAAATGAACAACTCAAGTTTGTAGAAAGGCCTCTACAGATTGAAGACAGGAAAGTCAAGAATCTCAAGCATAAGAGATTAGTTCTGCTCAAAGTGAAGTGGGACTCCAAAAGAGGACCAGAATACACTTGGGAGCTTGAATCAGAAATGCAAAAGAGATATCCACACTTATTCCAGTAGATCTCGAGGACGAGCTCTAAAATAAGGTGGGGAGGATATAACAACCCTAAAGAAACCGACACCCTCGAATTTTTCGACACCCTAATATATTTTAAATTATCCCAATATGTCCTAAAATACACCCCATACGCGAAAACGGACCCCGAATACCTTGAATATTATTAAAAATAATTAAAAAATCAATTTTTGGGTTTGTCGCAGGCCGCGTAGACCCCTTAGGGATCTTACGCGGGCCGCTAGAGATCAAAAGGGTGGCGCAGCCCGGTGCTGACACGTGTCCGACTCGTGTTAAACCTACTAGCTGACCCGGATCACCTACGCCGTTGACCAGAGTTGGCGCATGCCTCGTAGCTCTTTGTTTATGGTTACACGGGCCGCGTAAAAGTCGAGATGAGGCACTATAAGTAGCAGGCATCAGGTTTCATCAAAACTCGTTCATTTCTTTCTTTCTAAACGTAAATCTCTCACAGTAGGCATTATACACGGGTATAATACCCCCCTAAATAGCGAAGTTCTGCTCCGTTGTAAGTATCATAACCCCTGGATACGTATTAGATACTCTGCCTGATTGATCTAGGGTTCCGTAACGGCTGTCGTGGTTCAGCCCGACGTAGTCGTTGGAATGCCGTCTCGGGGAGGGTATTACTAATGTTAAAATGGGTTATTATACTAACATATGTGCATTTGTGTAAATTATAGATTGCCACCAGGAAACCCTAAAGGATAATCTAAGACAGCAATGTGAGTAATCTCCTTTTTGTTAACTGTTTTTACAAAACCTCACACAATTAATTATATATTAAGCAGTTATTGAGTATTTGTAAGGATACAGTTATCGTCGGTATGTTGGGGTTTTGTAGAAAAAATTTGTTACTAGAGGGGTAACATTTTCACAAGTTGGGTCTGGCAGTACCGTGGGTGGTAATTGATATAACTTGGAAACAAATGTAAATGCGAGACCGCCCTCAATACTGTACAAATGATTTTATTTAAACCTGATTAAACTGGGATTCACTCACCAGTATTTCCCACTGACAAAATGTTTTTAAACGCGTTTCAGGTAACAAAATGTGAAAGCCAAATAGAAGCCAGCTGGACAGCACTGAAGGCTTGGAAATGTGGCAATAAAGTTACCTAAAAAGAAGTAGATGTTTTATTAAATAAAATAGGATTTATTCCTATGAAAATGTGTGTACTGCAAACTTGGGTTTTATCCCATGTGTTTAATACTATGAAAATGTGGTATTTTACTCTAATAAATATTTCCTAACTACGGTCCTGATGAAAATTCCGCTGCCAAATTAGACAATACGCGATACCACCGAAACTGGCTCATGACCGCCCGTTCCTGTATTTGCATAGGGATCGGGGGTTGCGACACTAAGCAATTGCCTAGGAATTGGCACCCTCTTGAAGTGGACTTCCTTGTCTTGTCATATCTAGCAAAGTCACTATCTGAGAAACCTGAAAGCTTGATATTTCCATCAGCTGGATACCAGATACCAAGTGTGGGAGCACCTTTTAGGTATCCGAATATCCTTTTTACAGCAATAAGGTTTGACTTTCTAGGGGCTGATTGGTATCTTGCACAAACACATGTTGCAAACATGATGTCTGGCCTGGATGCAGTTAGGTACAATAAAGACCCAATCATGCTTCTATAAAGAGTTTGATCAACCAAATCATTCTTTTCATCAGACATGACAATTTTATTGGTTGCAATGGGTGTACTGCATGGCTTACAATCATCCATCTCAAATTTCTTTAAAAGTTCTTTGGCATATTTGCCTTGATGGATAAAAGTGCCATTTTGCAGTTGCCTTACTTGGAGACCAAGAAAGCACTGGAGTTCACCCATTGCACTCATCTCAAACTCAGCTGTCATGAGTTGCCTAAACTCTTCACACATTTTATTACATGTGCTTCCAAAAATGATGTCATCCACATAAATCTGAACAATCATCAAATATTTCCCTCTCCATTTCAGAAACAATGTTTTATCTATTCTACCTCTTGTGAAACCAATGGAAAGTAAAAAGGTGGAAAAAGTTTCATACCAGGCTCTTGGTGCTTGTTTCAGGCCATACAAAGCTTTATTTATCTTATAGACATGATCTGGATAAAATGGATCCTCAAAGCCTGGAGGTTGACAAACATATACCTCTTCTTGAATCTTACCATAGAGGAATGCACATTTAATATCCATTTGATACACCTTGATGTTGTGGTTGACAGCAAAGGACAGGAACAGTCTGATAGCTTCCAATCTTGCTACAGGGGTAAATGTTTCATCATATTCAATGCCCTCTTCCTGTCTGAACCCTTGAACCACAAGCCTAGCTTTATTCTTGACAACAATACCCCTTTCATCAGTTTTGTTTTTGAAGACCCACTTTGTGCCAATAGGACTCACATTCTCTGGCAGTGGAACAAGCTCCCATACTTGTTGTCTTCTGAAATGTTGGAGCTCCTCTTGCATGGCTTCTACCCAGTTGTTGTCTTTTAGTGCCTCTTGGTACTTGACTGACTGATGGAGAGATAGGAAACCAGCAAAAAGATAAATGTTTTGGGATTGACTTCTTGTGAGCACCCCTTCATTGATGTTGCCAATGATTTGGTCAGGTGGATGAGATTTCAACAAGATTAGATCTCCTTGGTATGGAACAATGGCATTTAATGGTGAAGGCTGCAGATGTGGATCATCGGAGCTAACCACTGCTGGTGACTTTGATGATCCAGCTGTGGCTTCAAAAGGAGGTGGAATAGGAGGTAATGGAGTGGACACATGTTGACTTTGATCCATTGTTTGAGGACTTTTATCAACAGTGTTTGATGATGAGGAAGCAGGGGTTGATGGGCTACTTTAGTCAACAACTGTTGAGGTAGCAGTGGTTGAGCTTTGACAGCTGTTTTGAACAGCTGCTGCTCTTCCAGTTGATGAAGACTTTTGTTGTGGAATGATGATCTCATATCCTTAGTCTGATGATGAACTTTCTGATGGACCTGCACTGTTAGTCTTGACAGCAGTATTTTCAAAAGTAAATTTATCAAGATCAAGCAATTCTGCAGGGTTTGCTGGGATTTTCATTGATGAAAGTTCATTGAACTTTACATTCAAAGTCTCTTCCACTGTCTTAGTCCTTGTGTTAAACACTTTGTAGGCCTTAGCAGTGGTTGAGTATCCCAGATGATAACCACAATCAATTTTGGCTGCAAACTTTGAGATAGAATCTTTTAAGTTTAAAATGAAGCATGGGCAACCAAAAACTTTGAAATATGAAATCAATGGCTTTATTTTATACAGCAGTTCATAGGCAGTCTTTTGATGCCTGGGGTTGATTAAAACTCTGTTTTGGACATAGCAAGCAGTGTTTACTGCCTCTGCCCAAAACGTTAATGGCAAACCTGAATTAGCAAGCATGGTTCTGGCAGCCTCAATCAAAGTCCTGTTCTTTCTTTCAACAAACCCATTTTGTTCTAGTGTTCTTGGAATGTTGTACTGCCTCACAATTCCTTTTGACACACAGAAATCATCTAACTCCTTGTTTCTGAACTCTGTGCCATTATCACTTCTGAAGATTTTTACTGACAAGTCAAACTGCTTTTCAACCTGTTTCACAAAGTCTTGCAGAATGCCTGCAGTCTCATATTTTGAGTGTAAAAAGTAAGTCCATGTAAACCTAGAAAAGTCATCAACAATAACCAAACAATATCTTTTCTTTCTAAGATTCATGACTTTAACTGGGCCAAACAAATCCATGTGAAGCATTTGCAAACACTTGGTTGTTTTGGACTCTCAATTAATTTGAATGAGCTTTTATGTTGTTTTACTTTTAGGCAGGAAAAACAATGCTCAGAACAGGTGAACAGTTTTTGAGGTAAACCTCTTACTAACCCCTGTTTGGATATAGCAGTGATTGTCTTGAGATTTGTGTACCCCAATCTCCTGTGCCATAATTTTGTCTCTTTGTTTGAAGCAGCAGAGAACAGACAGGCATCAGTCCTGGGGCTCTCTTTTGACATATCCACCACATAAACATTGCCACTTCTTTGAGCAGCAAGTTGAGTTTTTCCATTTTTTATTATTGCTTCAATCTTTTTAACCATTTCTGGTCCAACAATCCTACAACACTCTTTTGTAAAGAATGAGCCATAGCCCTTATCACTCATTTGAGAAACACTTAAGAGGTTGAATTTTAGATTGTCTATTAGATTGACATTTTCAAACTTAACTTTACCAGACTGAACAGTACCAGACCCCAGAACCTTCCCTTTACTATTATTGCCAAAGGATATATCACCCCCTCCATGAGTTTTGAAATCTTTGAGAAGGGCTCTACATCCTATCATGTGCCTGGAGCCTCTACTATCTACATACCAAAGACTATCTAAGCATGCAGAAGCTCCCTGCACATGAAGTAAAAGGATTAGTTCATTTGGGTCTCCAAAGCTAATAAGGCTTTGGATGGGGTCTCAGGAGTGTCTAGGTTAAGTTCAGGTGGATGGGCGGTGGTTAGGTTAGGGGTTTGGACAGTTTTGGAACTGCTTTTCTCTAACCACTATTGGGGGTCTTGCCCAATTATCTGCTGATAACCAAAAGGATACATGTTCACTCTTGGTTTAGAAGGCTTTTTGTAAACCTCATAAACATGTGGGATCCTTTGGTATTGTGGTTGTCCCTTACCTCTTCTGTATTGATTGGCAGGGGGTGCATCAGTCACCTGAACATCTCTTTTGACAGATGTTTGGTTCAGTTGTTTTGTAATAGTTGTTTGAACTGGCACAAACAGTGGTTGGTTCTTGGTGAATTTGACAAATGAACTTGATGAACTCATGGATGTTTTTGCAGTGTACTCATTCTTTTTCACATCAAATGATTTGAGATACACACATTCTTGAGTTTTGTGGTTTGTTTTACCACAGATGGTGCAGCTCTCAGCAGGTACAATGACACTTGTTTTGTTGATATCATATGCTTTTAGATGAAAGCAGTCTTTTGTTAGATGATTCTTCTTTTCACAGAAATCACAAAACAGATTTTTGATCTTTTCTCTTTTCTTTCTCTTTTCAGACTCCTTAGCAACAGAGTTTTGAACCACTGTTGGGATGTCTTTGAGAGGAATAACCTTAGCTTTAGGAGCTTTTACACCATCAGTGGTTGTGAAGTCCATTGGTTTAAAATTTTCAAGAATGTCACACTCATCAGACCATGTGGGTTTAAATTGGTATTTCTCAATTTCCTCAAAAGTTGAGGATCCCACAGATCTTTCCAGAGTGATTTTGTTACCGAGTTTGTCAGTTATCTTAACTTCTTGGCCATTCTTGTTGGTTGGTGTTATTTCAAGTGAGCCAGCTTGTTTTGCAGCAGTGTTTTCAATTTCATCATATTTTCTAAACCCTATGCCAAATTTTACATTGCTTTCAAGCTGTTTTTCAAGCATGACATCATAACCTATGCAAGATTCCACCCATCTTTCACAAGTTATTTGGGTGGATTCCAACTCCTTTTTGCAAACATGAAATTTTTCTATCATTGTTTGGAGTTGGTTCTTGGTTATGCTTTACTCTTCTTTTAGACTGCAAATTTCTTTGTCCTTTTCAGCCAACTTGATTTTAAGCTCTTTTAAAGACTTCTCAAATTTGACTTCATCAGTTAAGACTTTATCCCTAAGGTTTTCATTCACCTCTTTAATGTTAGCAAATGCAATAATGCATTTGTCTGAACACAGATTTTCAAGAACCTGAGGTGATACCTTGGCAGCAGCCATCATGGCACAATCACATTGATGATCATTTTCTTCATCAGCTCTCTGTTCTTTCCCACTTTCTTTCTTCTCTTCTTTTTCTTCTTCTTTGGACCAGGGATCAAACAATGGTTCAATCAGGGTTTCTGAATTTTCTCCCAGCAGTATTTCACCAGCAACTGCAGTAACCACTGCTTCAGCCACTTCATCCACTATTTCAGCACTTAGCTGTTCACCTTCAGTTTCTACCCCTTCTGGTATTGACTCTAATGCCATAAGACAAAATTCATCATTAAAAGTATCATTAGAAGCATAGAGTGCAAAATTTTCATCACCAAGCTCATCAGGCATACTGCTCTAGTCAACAAAACCTTGGGTGAAAAAGCTTTGTTGATCTGGTTGAACTACCGCTGGAGCAGCTTGTTGTGGTGCAACTGGTTGCACTTGAGCCTGAGGGACAGGGGCTTGAACATACTGAATTTGTGGAACAGTGGTTTGAACATAATGCACAGGCACAGGGGTTGCAGCATAGTGAGCAGTGTTAACATGTGTTGCAGGGGTATATTGGGTATAGTGCACAGTGCTTTGTTGTTGTGGTATAGGGTTTGAGCTGGGATGAGTAATAATTGGACCAGTGGTTTGAGTCCTACATTCCCTAGCAAAATGACCTAGCCTATTGCACTTATAACACTTGATTTTTGACTTATCCAACCCCACTTTTAAATTCCCATGTAACCCTGGGAATTTTCTCCCTGTTCTTTTATAGAATTTGCTTGTTCTTACACTAAGCAATGCCAATTGATGCAAAATGTCCATTTCTTCTAAGTCAGTGGGATCAAAGGGCTGTAAATCATTGAGTTCAAAAGACAGATTATCATAGATCTGGCTTTCTCCATTTGCTGTGAAAGCAAAGTTGGATGAGTGAGAATCAAAGTTAAAATTACCACCAGCAGTTATGTCAATAAAATGATCATAACTCTGATCCTTACTACTGCCAGACTCATCTTGACCCAGAAGAGCTGTGCTGCCAAATGAATAATCATCTGCAACTTTGCCAGACTCTTGCAACTTCTTTTTCTGGTTTAACTCCCTTTCATAGGTCAGGAGTCTACCATGAAGTTGGGTCAGTGTCAGATCTTTGAACTCAGTAGAGTTTCTAGTTACAAAGGCAATTATATCCCATTTTTCAGGTAGTGATCTAAGAAACCTGCTATTTTGGGTAGAATTAGGAAATACTACTTTAACAAGTCTTAGCTCACTAATGAGACAACTGAATCGCTCAAACTATTGAGTTAATGATTCACCCTTAATGTGACAAAAGGTTTCATACTGCTGATTCAGAATTTCCCTGTTATTTTCAATTACGTATTCCGTTCCCCCAAATTGTTCCTTAAGTGCATCCCATAATTCCTTGGCACTATTACAGTGTAACAGCCTAGCATAAATTTCATTGGGTAATGCAGATGCAATGATGCTAAATGCTTTGGCATCGAGTTCGAATTTTTGAAAATCAGTTTCTGTATAATTTTCAGGTTTCTTAGGTTCGAACTTCTTTGTATCCTCAGCACTTGGCACCATGGGAACATGTGGTCCAAAAACAACAGATCTCCAACATCCGGTATTCTGTTGAGCAAGGATGTGACCCATCCTTCTCTCCCAGATGTTGTATTAATTTCGTTTCAACATGGGTGGTTTGAAAAGTGAACCGATGTTATTCTTATCATCTTGTGATTGTGACGTCATCCTGGTTATTTTACAGGTACTGATTAATCAACTTTGATGGTGATTAAACCTTACTCTGTTTTTCAACAAAACGAACAACTGTCAGTATCAATGATTGCGAGCTGAACTATTTATGTCGAAATGATTGTTAAATCAAATTTGACTGTCCGAGCTCTGATACCAATTGTTAGGATCTAAGTTTGGATTGATTGTGTTTTACGTTTGATTTAAGATGAAAAATGAACAAGTAATGCAGCGGAATTAAAATGGAAATAAACTTTTCACACAATCAAACAGGAGAAATGCTTTCAACACATATGTTTGAACATTGAACCGAATGATTAAATTTATTCCAATCACCGATTACAACTTTACATGCATGTAACAAACTCCCCCTCAGCCTGAGCTCACAGTGTTTGTTCGTACAGGAAGAAAAGTGGTGAAGAGCTAATAGAACAGTACAGGGTACTGTTCTATTTATAGGCACGCCCAAACCACTGTGGCATCTTTGCTGACGTCACCATGATAGTGACATCTAACTTCCTAACAAACTCTATCTACTGATCTAATACAAACACTGCTATGCTATCTACTGATTACAATACATTACATAAGAAAGACTAAACTACTGCTTTATCCTTCCACTGTTGTGACTCCAGCAGTACTTGATATCTTCAGCAGTGCTTGACCCATAGCAGTAGATTGATCAACAGGGCTTTAGTCTTCATCAGTCTTTAACTTGATCAGCAGTTGTAAGTCAGCAGTTGTTGTAAAGGATCAGTGGATGGAGGTCATCAGATGTTGAAACCACTTTCAAGGGGAGAGAATGTAAACATAACATCTGCTTATTTTGGATCCACTGCTCTGATCTAGTTTTGGCTTTAATTATCTGTTCCTCTGATAGGGTTCAATCCCAACACATTTTCGTTTGAACAATTCGTAAAATCAGTTAAGTTGGAAAGTTTTGCGGTTTAACTGAGACGGCATGATGACGTGTTAAACAACGGAAACCACACCAAGTTAAGCTCAGCCGATCGGATGGGAACCACCCCGTTCGATCAGGCTCAACTGTTCAAGATGAAGTTTCATGTTCAACCCGTGAATCGGTCATCTTCTCCGATGGAAATCCGTTCTCAGACTGATTCTCAACTAGAGTACGAGTAGAGATCCTGAACGAGTCCAGATTCTAACGGTTTTGAGTAAAAAGTGAAAGGTGTTGAAGAAAACAGTTGTTAAACGTTTAGATTTAGGTGAAATCAGTGTAAAAACATGTATAAATCCTTTAGATTCGGACCGTTCTTGGTGAGATGAGGTCACACTTTAGTGTTCATGTGAAGCCATGGTGACGTCACCCTAGAACAGCCCCAAATCAGATGATTTCACGGTGAAAATGTGAGATTTGATGGAGAAGATGATGAGAAAGTGTGTGCTGATGTTAGAAGTACAAGATTTAGGAAGAAAACTTATAAGAATCGCGAGAAATCAAGAGAAAATAGCCTGAAAGTATGTGGTTCGAATGGAGATGTCACATCAATGAACAGTTGATGTGACAGGAGGGGTATTTATAGTGTGCGTGGAAGAAAGGCGGTGTAGAGTGAACGGGTTGGGTGGCCGTTCGATCGGATGGCCATCCGATCAGATGGCCATCCGGTCGGATGTCCATTCGATCGAATGGTCGTTCGATCGGTTGGCTCGTGCGGGTTAGTTTTCCAACCTTCGTTTCGTGCGTTGAGCATTGCGTTGCGTTTAAGCGAGTTGCGAGTAAGCGATGCGATAGTATTTGTAACGCCCCAAAATCCAAATGTCATATATTCGAAATATGTCCTTATGCGTTATATTATGAAATAAATAACTAGGCTATTTAACCTAGTTAAGTGCATGGTAAAAACTATTAAAAGAGAAAAGTAGTGCCAAAAAAAATGTGTTGGAAGTAAACTGGAGGGGTTAAAGTGGATGGGGTGAAACTTGGTTACTAATTAAAAGAAAATATCAACACACATTTCGTGTGTGTGTGTTCTGGATTCGTCCCAGGGCTCCCCAAGGGAGCCAAACCCTAACTCAACAATATTCATCAAATTGAAGGGTGAATCAAAGCTCAAATTCACAACCGAACATGAATTAGTGATCACCAACACAAGGGGATCATAAGGTATGTTAAATTTTGATGTTTAATGAAGTTGAGAAATCTTGATAATCATCACTGGTGGTGATTTCTGTATGAATCATGAAGGTTATGGCCAAATTAGTGATGTATGCATGTTTAGGAACAAACCCTAAGCGAAGACTCTGAGTAAATTGCTAGAGTTTAGGTGTTTGGATGAATTACCACAATTAGTTAAGTGGGTTTATGTTTAATCCATGAAATGGTATGAACTTGATTAGGAATATGTGTAGTATGTGATGTGTATTTGTATATAGTGTGATTATGGTATGGAATTTGTATGATGTTTACTTGTGATGATAAATGAAAGTGATAATTAGGAAGAAACACATGAAATACTTGTACATCATGCTTAGAAAGTAGTACGCACACCAAGTGTTTGATGAAATGTCTAAATGACAATAATATGTGAAATTGTATGCAATTAATGGGTAAACATGTATAGAATGTGGTAATAATGAAATTGATAGTAAACTAACATGAGGAATGCATTTTAGATATAGTTCATGAGAAGATTATGTTAGGTTGATGTTGAGTATGCTTTATGCTTGTTTGAATTGACTAATGAAAGTCATACAGGAGATATGAAATTGATATGATCGTTCATACGTACAATCATATATGCTAACAAGAATGTGAATGTAATGACATGTACGGATAGGAGTCATGTCAACGCGGACATAAGCATGGAAGGACAACGGGCCAAGGATAAACACGGAAGCTATGCTTGAACTCGGATGCACGAGGTAAGTGATTTCCGTAATCACTTCTTAGTTTGATTAAGTAATATGGTGTTTTAAATTAACTAAACATGATGTGTGAGGTCAAATGTGTGTTGTAGACTTTCGTCGTAATTGATGGGGTTAAAGTTGACCAAAATGCCCTTGATGGGTATTTTGGGTAGACAAATCTTAAAAGTAGTTTAGAAACAAGTTATTCGATTAGTGTAATGTTTTGGTCAAGTACGAAGGTGAGGAGTATGGTTTTGTAAGTCAGAAACGTTTTAATGCGTAATTACCTTTAACGGGTCAAAATTTAGCTTTGAGCGTAAACGGGTGGAATAAGATGTAAGGTCTCCGGGAATGAATCTTTTATGACAAATAACCTTGTTATTATCAATTCATATGAAGTTAAGGTCAAACAAACAAGTTATGTGGGTAAATGCATGAACGGGTTAAAATATGGGAAAAAGGGTAATGAGCCGAAGGCTTAAAAGTTATAAATTTCGGTAGTTCAAATATTGAATTTTCACTCCATGTGATGGAGAATTAAATTACGATCGCGTAGGAAAAAGAATCGGGTAAAACGGATCAAAAACGAGGGAGTTATGCTCGTTTCCGTAAAACCGGATCATGCTGGGAATATGCAGCAACCAGCTGCAAAGTTTCTGCCAAAACAGGGGCTAGGCGTGACGCCAAGGCCCTTGGCGTCACGCGAGGCCACCTGGGTTGGCGAAATTCGTTCGTTTGCTCTGTTTTGTCTTGTCTTGGGAACTCGTTTAAACGCGTTTCAAGTTACGTATGACTAATTTAACTTACATTTTTATAAGTTTAAGTGTATGCCCATGTGTAGATAGGTATGTACGTATGTTTATAAGTATGTGAGCAAGTATTTGGATATATGATGGTATGTATGAGAGTAGAAATGTATGAGTTTGGTATGATACAAGTAGGGATGTATGTATGTATATATGTATAATGTCATGAGTGTACGCAATGATGCAGGTATGTGTATATGTAGATACGTATATAATGATGTAGATGTGTTTATATGTAAGTATGCTCGTAGGTTGGTGTGTATGCGCGTGAGTATGTATGCAAGTAGGTAAGTATGCATGTGTGAACGTGTGTATGTATGGAGATAAAATGTATGAAGTTTAGGTACGTATGTAAATCATTTAGTATGATTTAGTTTTTACGATGTTAAGCGAGTACATGGAGATTTAGGTGTAATGCAGGTACAGTATCGAAGACTCACCAGAGACGAGGTACTCAGAAGGAACGTTTAATGTACAGGAATAAAGAAACGGAAAATAAACCAAGGCTAAGCATCGTTTATATTTATAAAAGTTATTAATGCATTGTATGTGTTTGGTGAGTGCAGGTTGTCCGAGCCAGCTTATCAAAATAAAGAGGAGCGATCAAAGACCGAGTCACAAGATAGATTGTACGGGAGTGTTGAGTACGTAACTGAGTGAAGATAGGTTATGTTTTCTTATTGTAAATGAGTATAATAAACGTGTTTATTGTAAAAAGTTTAACCTTAGAAATGAGTTTAAGCGCATCAAGGTGTTTGTAACGAAAGAAATTTTTATGATACGAATTTCCGCTGCGACTTTAGTCATATACGAATTAGGGTCTTACAAGTTGGTATCAGAGCCCTGGTTTGAGGGAATCAAGTACGAGAAGGTAAGTACTTGAACTCAAACTTGTGTGCTCTTGAGATAAGAAACCCGTACAATCTAAGACTCGATCAAGATCCAAAGGTAAAAGCTAATGTAAGTATGTACTTATGTATACGTATAAGGAAACTGACGTTTTTGTATGTGCAAGGTAAGCATAAGTGTTTGAAGAGGATGATTTGTGAATGCAGTCTAGGATGAATACTAAGGCAGGCAAAGAGGTAATAAGCCAAATTTGAATCCAGGTACGTAAATTCGATATGTGGGTATATGTAATAGTAAAACTCATTAAGGGAAGGAAAATTTTAAATGAAGGATAATGATAGTATAGTAAGGAAGAATTGAACGGGATACATGCGCTGAAACCTAAGTCCACGGACATAAGGTGACAATTACATGAAGGCACGAAACTAATATGTGGATTTTGTACCTGGCCAGTACAGGAGAAACGTATGACGTTCGTGAGAATCATGATAATTGTTACAGGTATGTCCGGTAGAGTTGGGTAGATGGTGGGCGTGCGGGTGAAATGGGTAGTAAGACTCTCGGGAAATTGAGAGTACCATGTAGGAATGAAAAGTGTGAGTGATAAAAATAAAGAATGTTGAATCCGTAAGAAAGTACGGATCAACAAGATATGAATGAAATGTTTGAATCCGCGAGACGGATTCAAAGAATGAAATGTATGAATGAAATGATTGAATCCGCGAGACGGATTCAAGGAAGGAAAGGTATGAAGGAAATGTTTGAAACCGAGAGACGGGTTCAAAGAATGAAAAGTGTGAATGCAATGTTTGAATCCGTGAGACGGATTCAAGGGATGAAAGGCAGGAACGGAATGTTTGAATCCGTAAAATGGATTCAAGGAAATGAAATGTAGAAATGATATGTCTGAATTTGCGAAACAAATTCAACACATGTAAGGAATGAAAGATGTGAATGATATGATTGAAATCCGTTAGATGGATTCAAATCATAGAAGGAAGAAAATGTATAAATGGTATGGTTGGAACCGCTAGACGGATTCGAAACATAGAAGTAATGAAAGGTATGAACGTTACGTTTGAATCCGCAGGACGGATTTAAAATAATAAAAAGGATGGAATTAGTCCACTTCAGAACGGGTCGATAGTTTGACCGTGGTTGTGTCAAACGAGTCATATGGGTAAATGTAAAGTAAATAAACAAAAGAATGATCGTAATAGGCATGCAAAACCTAAGTTGTGAAATGAAAGAAAGAAGTTTTGAACCAGTTAGGTGTTAAATGTGTTAGTAATAGACACTTAGGAGCCATAATAAATGACGGGCTACGACCCGGACAATAAAATTAAGTATGAGCAAAAATGATAAGTTTTGCTAACAATACCGAAATGATGTAATGAATGTTTTTGCACGTAAGCATGAATGGAAAGAAGTACGGACGTGTGCCTCAGTACTTATACAATAATTAAGAAATGTCAGTTAAGCTTTGAAGAGTCAAATGAAGGTGGACGATATAAGTAACTAGAATGAAAGAATTACATGTAAGAAATGGAATGTGTGATATGTTATAGCCTGGACGTAGGAAATTGTAGAAGGATTTTAAGTGGGTAATTCCCTAGTATAATGAATGTTTAAATGAAATATGCTAACCGCCAATTTGGTTGATGAAAATGTTAGAACTATGAATGTGATGAAACCAATCGAATTGGTGAAAGAATGCGCACGAGTGGAAGCCCATTACAAGGATGAAGGGAACATAGCCTAGTACGGCTAGTACTCACGAAGAGGCGGATAGATCTGGTTTACGGACCCTTGAATTATGCAAAGAAATCGAGGTTAGTAAAATGTGTAATTCATGTTGGATAGGTGTGAATTGGTAGGTTGAGAAAGACCTACGAAATGACTGATAGGATATGTATGGTATGGTATGGAATGTTAACATTTTTAACAATTGATGTAAAAAGAAAGTATGTCATTAAAAAAAGTGGATTTCAAAAGTTTGAGGAGGAAATTTTGAGTATCTAATGAACTTTGTACAATGAAATTGCACAACACATTTATTTATATAAATTATGTAATGCATGAAGCGAAAGCAATAGTAAAATGAAATGCATGAAATGATTTGAAGGCAATGTAAAGGTATGCCAGGTATAGGTAATTGTAGAAAACGTAGAATGATGTCAAATTAGAGCTGGGCACGTAGTTGTGACTATGAAATAGTAGTTTTGTTGTGATAACAAAACAATAGTTAAATATTATATAGTACATGAAGAGAATGCAATTTTAAGAAACGAGATGAAGGTATTAGGTCCGTCATGAACGGATCATATGAATGTATGTATAACTACAGGTCGAAGAAGTATGTATATTGACCCATTATTAACAGGATATTGGAATTGATTCAAGTAAACAAAATGAAATATTGCACATGATATATGAGTATTAGAATGATGAATGGACCATTAGCTATGAAGTGCGTTAGAAGCTAACACTATTTAGTGAAAGTGACATTAATAAGAACTCTCGGATGGGTTCTTGAAAAACGAAGGATAGTCATTGTGATGGGCTAGCGGTCGTGTCGAGGGGACGTAGAGGAGGGAAAGTTAGTGATTAATAAAGATAAGAAAGGTTTCGGGGACGAAACCTCATTTAAGGTGGGTAGACTTGTAACGCCCCAAAATCCAAATGTCATATATTCGAAATATGTCCTTATGCGTTATATTATGAAATAAATAACTAGGCTATTTAACCTAGTTAAGTGCATGGTAAAAACTATTAAAAGAGAAAAGTAGTGCCAAAAAAAATGTGTTGGAAGTAAACTGGAGGGGTTAAAGTGGATGGGGTGAAACATGGTTACTAATTAAAAGAAAATATCAACACACACCACATACATTTCGTGTGTGTGTGTTCTGGATTCGTCCCAGGGCTCCCCAAGGGAGCCAAACCCTAACTCAACAATATTCATCAAATTGAAAGGTGAATCAAAGCTCAAATTCACAACCGAACGTGAATTAGTGATCACCAACACAAGGGGATCATAAGGTATGTTAAATTTTGATGTTTAATGAAGTTGAGAAATCTTGATAATCATCACTGGTGGTGATTTCTGTATGAATCATGAAGGTTATGGCCAAATTAGTGATGTATGCATGTTTAGGAACAAACCCTAAGCGAAGACTCTGAGTAAATTGCTAGAGTTTAGGTGTTTGGATGAATTACCACAATTAGTTAAGTGGGTTTATGTTTAATCCATGAAATGGTATGAACTTGATTAGGAATATGTGTAGTATGTGATGTGTATTTGTATATAGTGTGATTATGGTATGGAATTTGTATGATGTTTACTTGTGATGATAAATGAAAGTGATAATTAGGAAGAAACACATGAAATACTTGTACATCATGCTTAGAAAGTAGTACGCACACCAAGTGTTTGATGAAATGTCTAAATGACAATAATATGTGAAATTGTATGCAATTAATGGGTAAACATGTATAGAATGTGGTAATAATGAAATTGATAGTAAACTAACATGAGGAATGCATTTTAGATATAGTTCATGAGAAGATTATGTTAGGTTGATGTTGAGTATGCTTTATGCTTGTTTGAATTGACTAATGAAAGTCATACAGGAGATATGAAATTGATATGATCGTTCATACGTACAATCATATATGCTAACAAGAATGTGAATGTAATGACATGTACGGATAGGAGTCATGTCAACGCGGGCATAAGCATGGAAGGACAACGGGCCAAGGATAAACACGGAAGCTATGCTTGAACTCGGATGCACGAGGTAAGTGATTTCCGTAATCACTTCTTAGTTTGATTAAGTAATATGGTGTTTTAAATTAACTAAACATGATGTGTGAGGTCAAATGTGTGTTGTAGACTTTCGTCGTAATTGATGGGGTTAAAGTTGACCAAAATGCCCTTGATGGGTATTTTGGGCAGACAAATCTTAAAAGTAGTTTAGAAACAAGTTATTCGATTAGTGTAATGTTTTGGTCAAGTACGAAGGTGAGGAGTATGGTTTTGTAAGTCAGAAACGTTTTAATGCGTAATTACCTTTAACGGGTCAAAATTTAGCTTTGAGCGTAAACGGGTGGAATAAGATGTAAGGTCTCCGGGAATGAATCTTTTATGACAAATAACCTTGTTATTATCAATTCATATGAAGTTAAGGTCAAACAAACAAGTTATGTGGTAAATGCATGAACGGGTCAAAATATGGGAAAAAGGGTAATGAGCCGAAGGCTTAAAAGTTATAAATTTCGGTAGTTCAAATATTGAATTTTCACTCCATGTGATGGAGAATTAAATTACGATCGCGTAGGAAAAAGAATCGGGTAAAACGGATCAAAAACGAGGGAGTTATGCTCGTTTCCGTAAAACCGGATCGTGCTGTGAATATGCAGCAACCAGCTGCAAAGTTTCTGCCAAAACAGGGGCTAGGCGTGACGCCAAGGCCCTTGGCGTCACGCGAGGCCCCCTGGGTTGGCGAAATTCGTTCGTTTGCTCTGTTTTGTCTTGGGAACTCGTTTAAACGCGTTTCAAGTTACGTATGACTAATTTAACTGATGTTTTTATAAGTTTAAGTGTATGCCCATGTGTAGATAGGTATGTATGTATGTTTATAAGTATGTGAGCAAGTATTTGGATATATGATGGTATGTATGAGAGTAGAAATGTATGAGTTTGGTATGATACAAGTAGGGATGTATATATGTATAATGTCATGAATGTACGCAATGATGCAGGTATGTGTATATGTAGATACGTATATAATGATGTAGATGTGTTTATATGTAAGTATGCTCGTAGGTTGGTGTGTATGCGCGTGAGTATGTATGCAAGTAGGTAAGTATGCATGTGTGAACGTGTGTATGTATGGAGATAACATGTATGAAGTTTAGGTATGTATGTAAATTATTCAGTATGATTTAGTTTTTACGATGTTAAGCGAGTACATGGAGATTTAGGTGTAATGCAGGTACAGTATCGAAGACTCACCAGAGACGAGGTACTCAGAAGGAACGTTTAATGTACAGGAATAAAGAAACGGAAAATAAACCAAGGCTAAGCATCGTTTATATTTATAAAAGTTATTAATGCATTGTATGTGTTTGGTGAGTGCAGGTTGTCCGAGCCAGCTTATCAAAATAAAGAGGAGCGATCAAAGACCGAGTCACAAGATAGATTGTACGGGAGTGTTGAGTACGTAACTGAGTGAAGATAGGTTATGTTTTCTTATTGTAAATGAGTATAATAAACGTGTTTATTGTAAAAGGTTTAACCTTAGAAATGAGTTTAAGCGCGTCAAGGTGTTTGTAACGAAAGAAATTTTTATGATACGAATTTCCGCTGCGACTTTAGTCATATACGAATTAGGGTCTTACAGTATTAAACCATAGTTACACAAATAATATAACTAACACATAACAGCCTAAAAGTAAGTAAGTTTGCGTTTAGAGTTTGCGATGAGATTGCGTTGCGATAGAGTTGCGATTGCGTTTACGAATAATCACTCAACAACAGATATAAAGCACACACAAGTAAGCACATAATAACACACACACATAGAACAATAGCAAGACTGCGATTCGGGTTGCGATGCGATAGTGATGTGATAGCGTTTAAGTAGTTTAGCGTTTAGTTGCGTTTATCGCATTGTTACTTCACATAATAATACATCGTAGACTAAAATAGCGTTAACCAAAGTATCGATTATCAAATTACGAGAGTGCAAGACAATAATTAAGCCATAAATGTCAGATCTGAATAACAACCTGACTTCGACTTTGACTTGTACTTTGACTTTCTAAAAAGTCGGGTTGTTACAGCCTCCCCTACTTTAGGGAATTTCGTCCCGAAATTAAGGCGCGGGCGTAATAAAGAGATGTGGGTATTTAGCCTTCATGTCACTTTCGAGTTCCCAAGTGAACTCGGCACGCGTTTGCCTTCCCAGCGAACCCTCTCTATAGGAATGCGTGAGTGTCGAAGTTTCTTGGTCTCTCGGTCCATGATCTCGACTGGATTTTCCACGAAGTGTAATGTTTCGTCCACTTGTAGATCCTCAAGAGGAACATGTAAATTTTGCTCGGCTAGACACTTTTTGAGGTTCGAAACGTGGAAAGTCGGATGTACGTTGCTGAGTTCCTCCGGTAATTCGATCCTGTGAGCCACTTTGCCAATTCTTTCCAGAATCATAAAGGGTCCAACGTATCGAGGCGCTAGCTTTCCTTTCTTGCCGAATCAGATCACCCCTTTCCAAGGTGAAATCTTTAGGAGTACGTGATCGCCAACTTTGAACTCAAGGGGCTTGCGGCGTTTATCGGCGTAACACTTTTTTCGACTCCGAGCTTTCAAGAGATTGTCTCGTATCTGAAGGATCTTGTCAGTCGTTTCTTGCAATAACTCAGGACCAGTAATTTGCGCATCTCTGATCTCGTGCCATACAATAGGCGGTTGACATTTCTTCCATATAATGCCTCAAATGGTGCCATTTGAATGCTAGAGTGATAGTTGTTGTTGTACGAGAATTCGACTAAAGGTAAATGCGAATCCCAATTACCACCAAAATCTATAACACACGAGCGAACATGTCTTCAAGGGTGCGAATCGTGCGTTCAGTCTGACTGTCGGTATGGGGATGGAAAGCAGTACTAAGATTAAGAGTAGTACCAAGAGCGGATTGAAAAGTTTCCCAAAGGCGCGAGGTAAACCGACCATCGCGGTCTGAGATGATATCACGAGGAGTCCCATGTCGACAAATGACTTCGTCCGTATAGATTCATGCTAATCGTTCAACCTTAAAGTCTTCTCATATCGGCAGAAAATGAGCAGATTTAGTAAGATGATCAACGATAACCCAAATGTTATCGTGACCTGATGGCGTGTGTGGAAGTTTCGTAATGAAATCCATAGCTATACTCTCCCATTTCCACATAGGGATCTCGGGTTGTTCGAGTGAGCCAGAGGGTCGTTGATGTTCAGCCTTAACTTTCGAACAAGTAAGGCATTTCGAAACGTAGAGGGTGATATCCTTTTTCATTCCAGGCCACCAATACCTGGCACGCAGGTCCTGGTACATCTTGTCGGTACCGGAATGAATGGAATATCGAGATTTATGGGCTTCAATCAACAATATCTCCCGAAGGTTATTGTGACTGGGGATCTAAATACGATCGAGGTAGTGAAATATACCATTCGGCTTATTCACTAGTTGGCTTTCATTTCCAAGAATTCGTTCTTCCTTCAAAGTGCATTCGGTAAAACAGGCGTGTTGAGCGTCGTCAGTCAGAGCTTTGAGGTCGTGTTGGGCTTGAACATTACGAACACTATGTTAATAGCTTCGGTGACTGAGAGCATCGGCAACGACATTTTCTTTGTCTGGGTGGTAACGAATCTCACAATCGTAATCGTTGAGAAGTTCAACCCATCTGCGTTGGCGCATATTCAGTTCTTTCTGTTTCAAGATGTGATGTAGGCTCTTATGGTCTGTGAAGACCGTACACTTAGTACCGTACAAGTAGTGTCGCCAAATCTTTAACACAAAAACAACTGCACCTAGTTCAAGATTGTGGGTTGTATAGTTCTTCTCATGGATTTTGAGCTGACGAGAAGCGTACGCGATAAACTTGTCCCGTTGCATAAGAACACAACCAAGACCAAGGTTTGAGGCATCGCAGTAGACTACAAAGTCGTCGTTTTCATCGGGTAGCGCGAGTACGAGAGCGTTGCAAAGCAAACGCTTGAGAGTTTGGAAGGCTTCCTCTTGTTTAGTTCCCCAAACAAAAGGCTTGTCTTTATGGGTAAGAGAGGTGAGAGGAACGGCGATTTTAGAGAAATCTGTGATAAATCGACATTAGTAACCCGCCAATCTGAGAAAAGAATGAACTTCGGACGGGTTTTTCGGTGTAATCCAACTCTTAACTTCTTCAATCTTCGTGGGGTCGACGTGAATACCTTGACTATTGACAATGTGACCGAGGAATTGAACCTCCTCAAGCCAAAATTCACACTTGGAGAACTTGGCGTAGAGGCGATTCCCTTGGAGAAGTTCGAGTACCAAACGGAGATGTTACGCGTATTCGGCTTTCGACTTCGAATAGATCAGGATATCATCAATAAACACGATGACGAAGCGATCGAGAAAGGGTTTACACACGTGATTCATCAAATCCATGAAAACCGCGGGTGCATTGGTAAGACCAAAGGGCATAACGACGAATTCATAATGGTCGTAGCGAGTGCGAAAAGCGGTTTTAGGTATATCTTCCTCTTGAATTCGTAACTGATGATAACCAGAGCGTAAATCGATCTTCGAAAAACACGTAGCGCCTTGCAATTGATCAATAAGGGATAATGATTCTTAATAGTAAGCTTATTGAGTTCCCTATAATCGATGCACATTCGGAACGATCTATCCTTCTTTTTGACGAAAAGGACAGGTGCGCCCCAAGGGGATGTGCTAGGGCGTATGAAGCCTTTATCAAGCAATTCCTGGAGTTGACTCAAGAGTTCATGCATTTCGGATGGAGCAAGGCGATAAGGAGCTTTTGCTATAGGATTAGCTCCAGAAATGAGGTCGATTCGAAAATCAATATCACGAGACGGCGGTAAACCAGGTAAATCGTCAGGAAAGACAGCAGGAAAATCACGAACTACAAGTACCTCTTCCATTGCCTTCTCTTTCTTTTCCTTCTCCGCTACTACAATGTGTGCTAAGAAAGCCTTGTATTCCTTTCGGAGATACTTGCTTGCTTGTAAGCACGACATGAGTTTCAGATCCTTCGATGATACTTCGCCATAAAAACAGAGTTGGTCGCCATTAGCAAGAGAGAAACGAATCATCTTATCGAAACAAACGACTTCAGCACGATTTTCACGAAGAAAATCCATGCCTACTATGATATTGAAACTACCAAGCTGCATCGGAATAAGATCGATCCGGAAGACGTGATTGTTGAGTTCAAGAGTACTGATGTATTGTAAAATACATCCATTTATAATGTAAAGTTTGTGCATATTTCGTATTCGTTTAGTTTAGATTTGGTTAGAATTTCGTTACTTTGATCAAATTCTCGTTTTCCAGGTCTTTAGTGCTAAAAATGTCGAAAAACAAAGAGTTACCGGCTGGGAAACAAGTTGGAATGAAGTTCGGATAGTTGCAGTGCTGAAACTGGTTGAAAAAACAGAGAAGTCTGTGAAAAGTGGGGTGCCGCGTCACGCCACAACCATCCACTTAAGTCGTCGCGCCCCGCCACCATTAAACAAAGAATATTTGTGAGATTAGGGTGTCGTGCTGCGCGACCCTGAAGGCAATTACCCGTCGCGCAACGCGACGAGTTTAATCAGCGGTGAATCTTGTTTGCGGGGCCTGGATACTATATATAAAGTCATCATAATCATTCTAAAACCCTACTTTACGAATTGAGGAGCTTTTGGACGAAAATCAGAGATCTTTGGGAGTGTTTTCGAGTTCGGGAAGCTACCGGTTGAAGATACGAAGTGCGGTAATCATTCCGGTTGCATATTTGCCATTCGGGTGTCTTTACTTTCGTCTTTCTTTCACAGTAATGTTTCGTGTTCTCGTGAATACTTTGTGTTTGATGTTTTTCATGACTATTATTGGCTAAACTTGTTGAACTACCTAGACTTGGATGGATGAATGATTGCTTACGTTTTGATTATATTATGGATTTATGAACACTATGGATATTTATGAATTGTAAACGACTTGTTCAATCGGTTAGATGTATATGCATGCTTAATGTTATTTGAATATTGTTTGTTGCGTTGCATGAATCTTGGTGACGGCCTTTATCACATAATAGAGTCGTGCAAGATTTTAGATTTTTGGTGAGTGTCTATATCACATAATAAATCTTTAATCTTTAGGGTTAAATCGGCCGATAAACCTTAGAAGTAATATTCGGTAATCTCATAAAATCAAGTGTTCTACTAATCATAAATAACTGCAAGGTGCGAGATTATTGCTAGGTCTAAGCGATTAAACCGTAAGGTGGGTCCTTCTTAGGAAGTAAACCTATTAGCTGCTGTCTAGCAAGTCTAACTGAGAAAACAAGTCTATCCTTGGTTTAGATCTCGACAGGGAGTGAGCCTCGTAGGATACTTTTATAAATCCATTAGATGTCTTGCAAGAGAGTCTAATAACCAGTAATTTAACAACCTTTAGGGGATCATAGCGTGCTCTTGAGAAGGGTTAGGGGTCCTTAGATTTCCCGAGAGGTGAGAATTTTATGATCCCGGTTCCATAGTAGACAACTTTCAAATATAATCTTAACTAAAAGCAATCATGATTCCAGTCTAGGTAGTGTTTCCACCATCTGAGCAAAGTTCCACAACAATTCGTTTAGTTAGCTTAGTTAATTAATTTAGTTTAATTGAATTCTTAGGATTTTTAGAAACACCCCCCCCCCCCTAAAACATAAAAATAGTTAAGTGTTGCGTCAAAGTCAGTCTATATAATGTAATTAGCGTAATTCGATAGAGTCTCATGGGTTTGATATCCGGACTTACATTAGCTATACTAGAGTCGAACGGTACACTTGCCGGTTAGTAGTTTAGTGTGTCTTAGTGAGTCTAGAGTATTACTTAGAGTCTAGAATTAGGTTAATTTAGTTACTTTAATTGAACTACTTTTTAGTACATCA
Source organism: Helianthus tuberosus (assembly GCA_030545235.1). Taxonomy (NCBI): domain Eukaryota; kingdom Viridiplantae; phylum Streptophyta; class Magnoliopsida; order Asterales; family Asteraceae; genus Helianthus; species Helianthus tuberosus. The sequence continues at coordinate 118,625,237 of CM060414.1, read as the reverse complement.
AGTTTTTAGCGCCGTTGTCGGGATTCTTGGCAATTGCGTTGATTACTTTGTTTGGACTTCATCTGATATCATTATGTTCTATTTATGTGTTTTGGAGTCGTAGGAGTCTAAATAGTTCAAGTGTGTTTTTATTTTAGAGTCTTTGTTAGAGTCGTCTTACTTGTTTATTTTCGGTTTTGCAGTGAATGCCCCATACACGTTCTCAGGGACCACCGAAGCCGCCAATTGACAAGTTTGCCTTCTCGTCATCTGGTCTAAAGGTTAGTAAATCTTCTACTTCATCTTCAACCACTTCTGACTCTACACTCCAATCTAAACCACCAGCCTTTGATTTCACCCCGAAGTCGTCACCCCACAATTCCCCGCCACCTTCCCGTCCACCTAGTCCTACAACCAATAACCAAGTGGCCAATAGAACCGTTTACGAACAAGCCACCACCGGCTTCACCGATGCTACTTCACCCATCACCCTTCCCAACATTATTAATGATAGGTCCTGGCAAATCCCGTCCTTCATCATGACGGCCATCACTAACTCGTGCCAATTCCACGGCCGTGATGTTTGAGGATGCCCCCGCCCACATTAACCGAATTACCCGCCTTTGTAGCACCTTCTCTATTGAGGGTGTTAATGTAGATGCCAGGTACCTTCAGGTTTTCCCATTTTCTCTCGCCGGCCGCGCAGCCATCTGGTTTGATTCGCAACCAGCGGGAACTTTCACCACTTGGACAGGTTTACGAGATGCTTTCTTAGCTAAATATTTGCCACCCGCCAAAGCATCTCGTCTACGCGATTAGATCCTCATTCTGGATGGAGCCTGATGAGCCTTACCACCTAGCCTGGGAGAGATTCCAAACCTTGATTTCTCGTTGTTCTCAACATGGTTTGTCGGATTGGGCACTCGTAGAAAAGTTCTACAATGGTCTCACCCCTGAGATCAAAGTCTGGTTTGATACTTCAGCTGGAGGGAAACTCATGGGTAAAAAGACAATTAATGAGTGCAATGATTTATTTGAGAGATTCGCCCATTATGACATGGACTATAGCACTACCAGCAGGGCTTCCATTCCTGTGACTACCTACTCGGCCGCTCGAGGGGTAAACCAAGTTGGCTTGGATTCATCGGTAGCTGCTGCTCTAGAGAGGATGGAGAAATCTTTTAAACATGAGCTGAGTGAGATTAAGAAAAAGGTCGATAGATGTGAGGTTTGTAGGGGAGGCCATGATACGATAGATTTTCCCACACTTACACTCGAGCAGGTAGAGTACATTGCAGGTCAGTCTAGGGGTCCGTTTAATAATATTAATTCTAATTATAACTCCAACTGGCGTGGTAATGGTAATAATATTAGTTTTTGCTCTTTCGGTAATCCTCATGGTTTTCCATCTGGTCAGTATTAAAATAGGGGGCCCGGTCTATACACTAGTGGAGGTTCAGGTCAGGGAGGTCAGTTTGGTAGTTCAGGTTCGGGTGGTCAATTTGCTAGTGGGGGGATCAAATCAAGAGGGGCAGGTTAGTGGTAAGGGTTCAGAGGGTAGTCTAAGTAAGATTGAGGAGATGTTTGCTCAGTTAATGGTAAGAGATCAGGTTACTCAGAAAACTTTAACCGAATTTGGTAACTTTGCTAAAAATCAAGAGCAAATAAATAAAAATCAAGAGCTTCACAATAAAAATCAACAATCTGCACTCTTAGATCTTTAGTGACAAGTAGGGGGTATAGCTAAATAGTTACAAGAGAACCCACATGGTCAGTTTTCAGGAAATACCTACCCAAGCCCGACTAACCATTCAGCTAAGGCTATTACTTCCCATAGTGGAAAGAGTTTAGGGGAGGTAGTTAGAGAGAGTGTTGAGATAGAAGAAGAGGAAGAGGTAGATAAGGAGATAGAGATGGTATAACAATCCTCAATAAAACCGACATCCTCATAATATTTCCGACACCCTAATATATTTTAAAATATCCCAATATGTCCCAAAATACACCCCATACGTAAAAACGGGCCCCGAATACCCTAAATATTAATAAAAATAATTAAAAATCTGATTATTAAGTTGAGGCGGGTCGCGTAGACCCCACCCCAACCCTTACGCGGGCGGTTTAAAGGTTAAAATCTGATTTCTTTGATTTTTAAGTTCAGGCGGGCCGCGTAAGACCCCCGTTAGTTAAAGCGGGCAGCGTAAGATCAAAAATGGTAGCGCAGCCCGGTGATGACACGTGTCATCATCGTGGCGAGTCTAGTGCTGATCCGGATCAGCTATAAGTTTGACATGGGATTGACGCGGGCCGCGTAAGCCCCTGTCTTGTTTTACGCGGGCCGCGAGATAACCAGACTCAGCAACTATATAAGCAGGCCATCGGATTTCATTCGAATTCGTTCAAAGTTTCTTTCTCAATCTCAATTTCTAATAATAGGCTTATTATACGGGTTTTATACCCCCCTAAATAGCGAAGTTCTACTCCGTTGTAAGTATTATAACCCCTGGATACGTATTAGATACGCTGCCCGATTGATCTAGGGTTCCGTAACGGCTGTCGTGGTTCTGCCCGACGTAGTCATTGGAATGCCGTCTCGGGGAGGGTATTACTAATGTTAAAATGGGTTATTATACTAACGCGTGTGCATTTGTGTAAATTATAGATTATTCCCAGGAAACCCTTACGGAAAATCTAAGACAGCAATGTGAGTTGATCCGCTTTTTGTTAACTGTTTTTACAAAACCTCATTTAATTAATTATATATTAAACAGTGATTGAATATTTGTAAGAATACAATTATCATGAGTATGTTGGGGTTTTGTATACAAAATTTGTTACCACCTGGTCAAGGAGTAACATTTCCACAAGTCGGGTTCGACAGTACCATGGATGTTAATTGTGATGTCTTGGAAACAAATATAATTGTGGGATCGCCCTCAATGCTGTACAATGGTATTTTATTTAAACTTGATTAAACTGGGATTCACTCACCAGTATTTCCCACTGACAAATGTGTTTAAAACGCGTTTCAGGTAACAAACTGTGAAAGCCAAATAGAAGCCAGCTGGACAGCACTGAAGGCTTGGAAAAATGGCAATAAAGTTACCTAAAATAAAATAGATGTTTTTATTAATAAAATAGGATTTATTCCTATGAAAACGTGTGTACTACGAACTTGGGTTTTAACCCATTTGTTTAATGTTATGAAAATGTGGTATTTTACTCTGATCAATGTTTACTAACTACGGTCCTGATGAAAATTTCTGCTGCCAAATTAGACAATACGCGATACCACCGAAACTGGCTCGCCGCCGCCCGTTCCCGGGGATCAGGAAACGGGGGTTGCGACAGAAGGTGGTATCAGAGCTAAGCCACTGATTCAGCCACAGAAGTGTTCTGCTGACATCAAAATTCTATCTGTTAGGAAATAAATTACAGGAATACGTGCATAACTGTATTTAGTGCTATATGTTATTTGACTATTTGTTAGTTTACAGTATGAGCGACCAAGGACCATCTGACGCGTACCGTCAATTGTCTGGTTCGCCTAGAAGCGAAGGCACCTCCTCTTCTCAGCCTGCCCTCTCAGGGTACTCTGCTGATACGGAAGAAGGAATCTTTGTGTTTAAGGCTCAGTCAGAAGAGCCATTTCCTCAGAAAAAGAGGGGATGGTTCGGTCAAGGGGCGCACGAGTGTAGAAAACGTATGAAAAAGTTACAAGAACAGAGAGTGCTAGCGGCAGTTAAAAGAGAAACTGATGCATATGCCCAGGATATGATAAAAATGGGTATAGCCAATATCCATATCTTAGCGACCACTGCAGCTGACCCTAATCTGGAGCAACTAATAGCACCCCAACCACAGCCACCTATCCCTGACCAACCCATGGAGATAGAAAACCCTGAAAACCAAGTAGAGATGCATGACTTCAATCCGAAAGAAATCCCTAGGGTACCAGCACCAAATCCTCTAGACCCAAATTACGATCCCTGGTGGGATGACGTTAGGGACTATGTGCAACGTTACCCGATACATGAAGATACACCCATGCAGAACATAGGAGCCTACCCAGGTATGGATCCTTTAGATCCCTATTACCACGATGAATACATTAGGGAGATTTTAGAAGATCCTTACCGATTTCAGGCACCTACACCCCCATACCAGGAACCCGCACCCGAGATTCCGAACCCAGTCCTAGAACCTGCACCCCCAATGAGTGAAGAAAACGTATAAGAACTTAGGACATTTGGTGAGGAAATTTTAGAAAGTAGTGAACGGATGAGACAGGTGGGAGAGCGACACGTATGGAAATACGACGAACGCAATATGGATTTCTGGATGAATCCATATCCGTGAATGTGATGGTAAAACGATAGTAGTAATAATAATAATAAAATAATAAAATAAAATATGTGTGTATGGATGCCTACTACTATTAGTGTAATTTTCTTTCTGTTGGTATTGTAATTTTTATTTCAGTACTGGTGTGTAATAGATGCCTAGTATATAGATGAATAGAGTAAAGTCGCAATGATCGATGCTTTTGACAAAAATGCGTGTCATGTGATTGACTATATTAATATTATTTTGTGATATTAATATGGGGTAAATGTTTAAAATTCAGATGACCGACGAAGGAAATCAAGGAAATCTGAATAACAATAACCACAGTAACATTAACGTGGTTAATGAGAATCCGAGCATCAATAACAATGGAAACCAAATGGATAATAGTGTCGTTCAACACATAGTGGCACAAGGAATCATAGATGCTATGCAATTTATTATTCAAACGATTCAAGAAGAGAATAATAAAAGTAAACATAGAAGTAAGCGACCAATTGAACCAGAAACAGCTTAAACAATGGACCCGTACTTCAAGTACCCATTCCCAAAAGAAGAAGAACCATGCCTTATGGTTGTTCTTACAAAGAATTATGGTCCTGCAAACCAATAGAATTCTCTGGCAATGAATGACCCATTGCAGCTCTACACTGGATAAAGAAGACTGAGGCTGTTTTAAAAATAAGCAAGTGTGTTGAAGAAGATAAAATAATGTTTGCTTCTAACTTGTTTAAGAACTCAGCCTTAGAATGGTGGAACACTATCCTCCAATCAAGAGGAAGTAATAAGATCTATAACATAGAATGGGAAGAATTTAAGAATATGGTAGAAAGGGAATTTTTCCCTCCCAATGAAAAGGAACAAATAGCAAATAAGTTTCTGAACCTTAGAATGACCGGGGTAGACAGTAAGGGTTATACTACCACATTCTTTGAATATGCTAGAATAGTACCAACCCTTGCATCACCTGAACCAGTGTTAATCTTCCGTTACATCTGGGGATTAATTGGAGAGATTAGGCATGTAGTCAAGGCAGCTAGACCTCAAACTATAGAAGAAGCTGTAGAACTAGCAAATACCTTGATAGATGAATTAATCCGTACTGGAGAAGAAGATTAGAGGAGAAACCTAACCCAAAGGCTTACTCAAGAATTTCGTACTGGGAATTATAACCGTAGGAATATGGGTTCTACCTCTGCACCATTCAGCAAGGTCTGCAAGAAAAAGCATTCGGGAAAATGCTCCACTCTTTGCAATTTCTGCAAGATGCCAGGACACAAGGAAGAAGATTGCAGGAGGAAATCCAGTAATCGACTGTGCTTCAACTATGGAGAGAAAGGTCATATCAGGCCAAACTGCCCAAAATTGGCTCCAGCTGTGAACAACAGGAACACTAAAAATACTAGAGCATTTGTTCTAACTGCAGATGAAGCCAAGATGATTCCAGACGTGATAGCTGGTACGTTTTCAGTTAATGATGTTTTTGCTAAAGTATTATTTGACTCTGGTGCAAACCAAAGTTTTATTAATACTTCGTTTTGCAAACTTCTAAATCAGTCATTAACTAAACTACCACAAGAATGTCTAGTAGAGACAGCTAATGGATAAACTGTTAGGATTTCTGAAATCTTGCAGGGAGCAAGAATAGAAATTTTAAATCAAAAGTTTATTGCAAACCTTTATCCCATGAATCTGGCAGGATTTGATGTCGTTTTAGGAATGGATTGGTTAATAGCCAATAAAGCCAGTATTTTATGTGATCAAAAGTCAATCCAAGTAAATTCACTAAAAGGTAAAATGATCACAATTAAAGGAAATAAACCATCTAGATCCATAAAATTCATCTCTATGATGAAAACTGCAAGTTATATAAGAAATGGATCTATAGTGTATTTGATTTCTATAATCACTAACACTAAAGGAAAAGAACTAAAGGACATTCCAGTATTATCTCAGTTTTCAGATGTATTTCCCAAAGAATTGCCAAGGCTACCGCCAGACAGGGAAGTTGAATTCAGAATTCACCTGCTACCATGAACAGAACCAATTGCTAAAGCACCATACCGTTTGGCACCCGCAGAAATGCAGGAACTGAAGAAACAATTAGACGAGTTGCTAGAAAAAGGATTCATACAGCCAAGCTCATCGCCATGGGGAGCACCGATTTTATTTGTTAAAAGAAGGACGGATCAATGCGTATGTGCATTGACTACCGTGAATTGAACAAGGTCACGATAAAGAACCGGTACCCATTACCAAGAATCGATGATCTGTTCGATCAACTACAAGGAGCTCAATTTTTCTCTAAAATCGATTTAAGGTCAGGATATCATCAATTAAAGGTACAGGAAGAGGATATTCCTAAAACCGCATTTAGAACCAGGTATGGCCATTATGAATTTACTGTCATGCCATTTGGTTTAACCAATGCCCCAGCCGCATTTATGGACATGATGAACCGAATATGTGATGTAGGGTAAAATACACATATTTGTCCCGTGTAAATTGTGTAATTATTGTATAGTTATTTATTCTTTTTAGTTAGTTTTAGTATTATATTATATTATATCGTGTTTTGGCAGGTTCTGGTGCAAATGGAGAAAAAACGAGTAATAATTAAATAACCAGCCAGTTGAGTGGAGTAGACCGCCAGTGACTAAATTAAAATTGCCGCTATTTGCCTTGATCGGGTCGAACCCACTTATCTCTATATTATATTGAGGAGGCCATAACATTATTACTATTATTTTTGAGGGGATTAAAATTATTATTAAGGAGGGCCGTTTGAAAGAACAGTGAGCTAGCCCATTTGTTGTTTAACAATTTGATGGGCCAAGCCCATTGGTGGACGAATGATTAGTAAGAAAATAAGAGGCTCTATAATTTTGATTCTTGAGGGGAGCAGATACATGCATGCGCCAAATTCAAGATGCCACATTGGGCCATGAAGGTGTCCAGCGAATTTTATATATCAAGTGGAGTTGGGCCTATAATTCGTAAAAGGATATAGTATTTGAGGAGGTCGGTTGGTTGAGGAGGGTAATTCCATTGGAGATATATCAGACGAAAATTAATTGGGCTAGGAACATTCTGGATACATATTTAAAAAGAGCCGACCTTTGACTTTGAAAGAAATATATATATATCATCGGAGGAGGCCGACTAGACATTGATTCATGTTCGATATAATATCAATAGTGGAGTCAACATCAGCAGCACATCTATAAAAGAATTCCATTGGACATCAGATCAGAGAAGGGAACAGACGAATTATTACGAATTTTAGAGTTCTTTGGACATCTTGAAGGCTGTTTTGGAGCTTGGGAAGTGTTCGGGAAGGCGTGGAATCATCGTTGAAGCGCGGGAGCATACGTGATCGAAGAATTCGGGTTTTATACTTTCGTAATCTTTCGTTTTCGTTTGTTTCTTGTTATTTGATGATGAATTCTGATTTGTTGATGATTGTTATGTCTTTTGATACAATGATTATTGGCTAAACTTTTCGTACTACCTAGACATGGTTGAATGATTGCATATGTTTTGATTATTCTTGGATTTTTGAATGCTATGGATAGTTTATAAATTGTAAACGGTTTGTTCTATCAGTTAGATGTGTTTGCGTGCTTGATGTTGTTTAATTATCGTTTATTGCTTCGTTCGATTCTTGGTGACGGTCTTTATCACATAATAGAGTCGGGCTAGGGTTTTAGGTTTTGGTGAGTGTCTATATCACATAATAAATCTTTGATCCTTTAGGGTGAAAATCGAGTAAGTAACCTTAGAAGTAATAATCAGTAATTTAATAAAATCAAGTGTTCTACTAATCGTCAATAGTTGTAAGGTGCGAGATTATTGCTAGGTCTAAGTGATTAAACCGCAAGGTGGGTCCTTCTTAGGAAGTTAACCTTTTGGCTGCTGTCTAGCAAGTCTAGCTGAGAAAACAAACCTATCCTAGGTTTAGGTCTCGTAAGAGAGTGAGCCTTGTAGGATACTTTTATAAACCCATTAGATGTCTTGTAAAGGAGTCTAAGAACCGGTAATTTAACAACCTTTAGGGGATCTTAGCGTGCTCTTGAGAAGGATTAGGGGTCCTTAGATTTCCCGAGAGGTGAGAATTTTAAGATCCCGGTTCCATAGCAGACAACTTCCAATTATAATCATAACTAAAAGCAATCAGGATTCCTGTCTAGGTAGTTCCTTCATCATCCTTGAGTTCAGCCTTCGTGTGAGTTCGTGTCTAGTTCGTTTAGTTAATTTAGTTATTCGTTATTTGCATTCTTAGGATTTTTAGAAAACCCCCCAATCAATAAACAATTAGTTAAGTCCGTGTCAGTCTAAGTCTAGATAGAGTCATTAGCGTAATTTAGTAGAGTCTCTTGGGTTCGATACTCGGACTTCCTTAGGCTATACTGCATCGATCGGTACACTTGCCGGTCGTGTGGTTTAGGGTTTAGAGAGTCTTAGTTTTATAAATTTAAAACTTAGAGAGTCTAGTTTAGGGTTTAATTTAGTTGTTTTTGTTAAACCACTTTTCAGCACATCAAGTTTTTGGCGCCGTTGCCGGGGACTCTTGGCGATTGCGTTGATTACTTTGTTTGGACTTAACTGACATTATATGTGCTAGTGTTTTTGTAGATTGAGTCATAGGAGTCTAATTGTCCGTGTTTTTTTTCTTTCTTATTTATTTTATTTTTCTTGAGTCTTGTAAATATGTGTGAAATTTGTGGAGGACCTCATTTTACTATTAATTGCCCACAATATGAGGGGTCCTCTACGCAATATTATGCTAACCCTTTTGTGCAGCCGCAGCCATATTTTTCACAGGGGTATTCTCTGCAAGGTTATGATCATCGGTCATATTACAATGATCTGTATCAGCAGCCGCAACGTAACCTGGTTCAGACGAGCGATAGAGGTTTTGGGGGTAGTATGAGTAGGATAGAAGAGATGTTCGCTCAGATAATGACACAAAATGCGCAGTTCATAGCGCAAAATCAAGCTACCCTGGAAAGCATGGCTGAATATGCGGAGAGAAATAAAAAGAGAGTAGAGGAGTTAGTTCGAGAGGGGGGTGAGCTAGAGGAAGTAGAAGAAGAGTCAGATGAGGAGATCATTCCAGTCACGGAGACGATAATGGACGACGAAGTCCCACCTCCGGTCCAGAAGGGTATTATATATGACTTCGGGAGTGACTCTGTTGATGAAATAGACGAAGAAGAAGTGGAATTGGGGGATTCCACTGGTTGGATGTTTGGTGCAGAGGAAGAAAGTGAAGAGGTTGATATTAAGTCTTCTGGGGAGGATGAGGTTTTAGAGTCGGAATTGATCGAACCTACCCCTTACGAAGAGACTAAGTGTGGGGATCATCCTGCAAGAGTGGTGGAAGAGGAAGAGCACCACAGCTGGCCCGTGGTAGGGGTAACTGAAAAATCAGAAAAGCCACGAGAGAAGGCAAAGAAAAGAAAGGAAAAGGTTCTGAACCGGAAGAGGATCGAAGGTTGGGGCGAGATGGAGAGGAAGGAGCCGTTCACGCACGATCATTCTTCTCGTTACATGCCACGCATCCGGTTTCTTCCAGGTATGTTTAAATTTTGGTGGTCTGACCCATTTCAAAATTTTAAAATATTTTATAATTCCACCAATATATTTTTGAAAATTTTTGAGGTTCGGGTGGAATTAAACGGGTTGGACAGGGTCCAGGTCAAAAAGAAACCTCCTGATTAAATTCAAGTGTGGGGAGGTTTTGTAGAGTTTGTAATTTTATATATTTGGTATATTTTCGGTAGTTTATATAGTAAGTCATTTATTTTGTATATTGAGTCTAAATTAGAAGTTTTGAGTCAGTCGTTTGTGTCGAGTCGGTATTGCTTTGGTGTTGCTTGTTTTTGTTGATGCAGGTTTGAATATGTACCACCCGTACTCAATCTCCATTCGGGTGAATTTGGAGCTGTTGATCAGATTCAAAGCATTTATCAAACGTACCATAGTTAGTGTCAAAGCCGATCGCGAACGAAATGCTATACGATCGAGCTGGATTGGACGAGAGATTTGGAGCCTACGCATTAATTAAACCAGCTAAGTCCTTTCCGATTTGCCCTTGGTTTTTTATTTCTTATTTATTTTTAGTCTTTTGAGTCGGTTTCCATCCTACATTGAGGGCAATGTAGAGTTTAAGTGTGGGGATGGGAACTATCGTTTAGTGTCTAGTTAGTAGAGTCTTGAGTCATAAAAAAAATTAAAAAATTTTGAAAAATAAAAAAAAATTTGAAAAATAGAAAATGTCTTTTGAAACAAGAAGTTTGCAAAATAAAAACGGAAAATGATAGAAAAGTCGGGTTTTTGTTCGGGTTCAAATAATAATAATAATAATATGAGAATAAAATAATCGTGCTTGTGTCTAGTTTGGGATGCGCGGGTAGGCTCGGTTCGGTTCTGGGTTCCTTTGATTTAAAATATACCTAATTGTCGGTCTACTAGTGGGTTCTCATCTAGGGAGAGTGGGGAAATTGAAACCGCCAAAAATAGTATAAGGGATGCCGTTATAAGCTAAGATCGTTAGAGTTTTTGGTCATTATCTCGTTGAAAAAAAAAATATAGAATAAAAAGTGAGCTAGAAACTAAATGAAAGTAACACAGGTCTATGTAATCCGAGTTGGGGATAGCGACTCTACAGCCGGAATGCCTCTGGGATGTGTGAAATCGCCTTGCCGAATAAAAGTACCGAAACCTAAGTAATCTGTGGTTGGGGATCGCGACTCTACAGCCGGAATACCTCTTGGTTAGGGAAAGCATCGTCTAGACTCACGAGAAAAAAAAAAAAAAAAAGAGAGAGAGAGCAAAAAGCAAAGTCTAAGCTCGTATGAAAAAAAAATAGATTTGATTCTAAACTCTTTGGATCTTGGTATAAGGCGGTTAGGAAATAACCCAGTTGTTGTTCCTTTTGTCCTATAAGCTTGAGGGGGATTAGGTGGACTTGCAATTCTTAGCGTGAGACCCTAGGTAGATTGATCGAACTTGAACTAAATTGCATGATAAGGGCTTGGAACCGGGTTGGGTTTAAGAGGATCGATATACTTGCAATCGCGGTTAACACGAGTTTCGGTTTTAATAAAATAACTTAAGCTTTTGTCCCGTTCGACTATTCCGACTATGATTCCGTTTGCATAATTCTTTTTCGATGACGAAAAAAGATTAAGTGTGGGGATATTTGATGTAGGGTAAAATACACATATTTGTCCCGTGTAAATTGTGTAATTATTGTATAGTTATTTATTCTTTTTAGTTAGTTTTAGTATTATATTATATTATATCGTGTTTTGGCAGGTTCTGGTGCAAATGGAGAAAAAACGAGTAATAATTAAATAACCAGCCAGTTGAGTGGAGTAGACCGCCAGTGACTAAATTAAAATTGCCGCTATTTGCCTTGATCGGGTCGAACCCACTTATCTCTATATTATATTGAGGAGGCCATAACATTATTACTATTATTTTTGAGGGGATTAAAATTATTATTAAGGAGGGCCGTTTGAAAGAACAGTGAGCTAGCCCATTTGTTGTTTAACAATTTGATGGGCCAAGCCCATTGGTGGACGAATGATTAGTAAGAAAATAAGAGGCTCTATAATTTTGATTCTTGAGGGGAGCAGATACATGCATGCGCCAAATTCAAGATGCCACATTGGGCCATGAAGGTGTCCAGCGAATTTTATATATCAAGTGGAGTTGGGCCTATAATTCGTAAAAGGATATAGTATTTGAGGAGGTCGGTTGGTTGAGGAGGGTAATTCCATTGGAGATATATCAGACGAAAATTAATTGGGCTAGGAACATTCTGGATACATATTTAAAAAGAGCCGACCTTTGACTTTGAAAGAAATATATATATATCATCGGAGGAGGCCGACTAGACATTGATTCCTGTTCGATATAATATCAATAGTGGAGTCAACATCAGCAGCACATCTATAAAAGAATTCCATTGGACATCAGATCAGAGAAGGGAACAGACGAATTATTACGAATTTTAGAGTTCTTTGGACATCTTGAAGGCTGTTTTGGAGCTTGGGAAGTGTTCGGGAAGGCGTGGAATCATCGTTGAAGCGCGGGAGCATACGTGATCGAAGAATTCGGGTTTTATACTTTCGTAATCTTTCGTTTTCGTTTGTTTCTTGTTATTTGATGATGAATTCTGATTTGTTGATGATTGTTATGTCTTTTGATACAATGATTATTGGCTAAACTTTTCGTACTACCTAGACATGGTTGAATGATTGCATATGTTTTGATTATTCTTGGATTTTTGAATGCTATGGATAGTTTATAAATTGTAAACGGTTTGTTCTATCAGTTAGATGTGTTTGCGTGCTTGATGTTGTTTAATTATCGTTTATTGCTTCGTTCGATTCTTGGTGACGGTCTTTATCACATAATAGAGTCGGGCTAGGGTTTTAGGTTTTGGTGAGTGTCTATATCACATAATAAATCTTTGATCCTTTAGGGTGAAAATCGAGTAAGTAACCTTAGAAGTAATAATCAGTAATTTAATAAAATCAAGTGTTCTACTAATCGTCAATAGTTGTAAGGTGCGAGATTATTGCTAGGTCTAAGTGATTAAACCGCAAGGTGGGTCCTTCTTAGGAAGTTAACCTTTTGGCTGCTGTCTAGCAAGTCTAGCTGAGAAAACAAACCTATCCTAGGTTTAGGTCTCGTAAGAGAGTGAGCCTTGTAGGATACTTTTATAAACCCATTAGATGTCTTGTAAAGGAGTCTAAGAACCGGTAATTTAACAACCTTTAGGGGATCTTAGCGTGCTCTTGAGAAGGATTAGGGGTCCTTAGATTTCCCGAGAGGTGAGAATTTTAAGATCCCGGTTCCATAGCAGACAACTTCCAATTATAATCATAACTAAAAGCAATCAGGATTCCTGTCTAGGTAGTTCCTTCATCATCCTTGAGTTCAGCCTTCGTGTGAGTTCGTGTCTAGTTCGTTTAGTTAATTTAGTTATTCGTTATTTGCATTCTTAGGATTTTTAGAAAACCCCCCAATCAATAAACAATTAGTTAAGTCCGTGTCAGTCTAAGTCTAGATAGAGTCATTAGCGTAACTTAGTAGAGTCTCTTGGGTTCGATACTCGGACTTCCTTAGGCTATACTGCATCGATCGGTACACTTGCCGGTCGTGTGGTTTAGGGTTTAGAGAGTCTTAGTTTTATAAATTTAAAACTTAGAGAGTCTAGTTTAGGGTTTAATTTAGTTGTTTTTGTTAAACCACTTTTCAGCACATCAATATGTAAGCCATATTTGGATAAATTCATAATCGTCTTCATAGATGTTATTCTCATTTATTCTAAGAATAAAGAAGATCACGCAAAGCATTTGCACGCACTTTTAAGTCTATTAAGAAAGGAAAAGCTTTATGCTAAATTTTTAAAGTGCGAATTTTGGTTAGAACAGGTACAGTTTCTTGGACATTTAGTGAACCATGAAGGAACTCATGTGGATCCAACAAAGATCGAGGCAATTACCAAATGGAAAACCCCTGAATCACCAACCGAGGTTAGAAGTTTCTTAGGATTGGCCGGTTATTATAGAAGATTTATTCGAGATTTTTCTAGAATAGCCATTCCTTTAACTAAATTAACCTGTAAATCCATTAAGTTTGAATGGGGACCAAAACAAGAAGAAGCATTTAGAATTCTTAAGCATAGATTAACTAATACACCCATACTAGCGTTACCAGAAGGAACTGAAGACTATGTAGTCTATTGTGACGCTTCTAAGTTAGGTTATGGATGTGTATTAATGCAATGTCAAAAGGTTATAGCTTACGCCTCTAGACAACTTAAGAATCATGAAGAGAATTATTCAACCCATGATTTAGAGTTAGGAGCTATAATTTTTGCCCTTAAGATTTGGAGACATTATCTTTACGGTAGTAAGTTTACCATATTTACCGATCATAAGAGTTTAAGGTATGTTTTCGGGCAAAAGGAGTTGAATATGAGACAAAGACGCTGGATGGAGATGCTTAGTGATTATGATTGTGATATCCAGTATCATGAAGGAAAGGCAAATGTAGTAGCAGATGCTTTAAGCCAAAAGTATCATGAAAAGCCAAAAAGGATACGTTCTTGTTAGGGGTCATTTTCTTTGCATACATATCCTGACCAATATCCTGCCTTTGTTTGTTTATTTGTGACCAGGATGCTGGAAGGGGATATTGCTAACATCTTGGGCGATATCCTGAGGTTTATTAAATTAACCACGTGCAGGTTAACGGCTGAGGCTTGCTAACGGTCAAGTGGACTTCTTCTCCTCAAGACTCGGACGAGTTTGTTGAAGGAGAGACGTTGAGCCCGAAAGACCAGGTCTACAACGTTCGATGAAGGAATATTCGGTGGATCCCGGAAGTTTAGGATAGTTTGTTATTTTATCTTTACTATAAATAGATGGGGGCGGATCAGTTTAAGGCACACAATTTTCACTAACACTCTCGAACACTTTCACTCTCTAGCTCATTGCAAACACCACACTTGTATTCAAATTTCATTGTAACACGTAGTCGATCCGCACCACATCCTGCACTGTATCCTGACGTTTGAAGTAATAAGAAGAACAAGGCAGCTGCGATTGTCAGCTCCCGAGGTTTTATGCCGGCGATCTAGATTGATCATGGGCTTTCCTCGTACATATCGTGTCGTTTACTTTACTTTTGCTCATTGTTTGATCATAGATACAGCTCAATATCCTGAGCCGTATCCTGAATACTGATTTCCTAATTAGCTCAACAAGCATATTTTCAAATACACTTTCTAGCACACTACCTCACTTTACTAATTTGATCACTTAATTGCTTCGGTAATTTTTGACCAAAACAATTTGGCGCCCACCGTGGGGCAAGTGGTGCTCTCTTTACTAAAAATTTTTGTGAAATCGCTAATCGGCTTTCTATTTTCAAAACTTTTTGCCACATTGTCCATAACGGCCTCAAGATCAAACATGAGTTCCTCTACTGTGTCTGCTATGACTTCTGCTACTACTGGTTCGGTGCTTCCACCACCTCCTCCAAGGATGCCGGCCTCTTCACGACCTCAGGATATTATCCCTACTCGCAGTGTTCAGGAATCTGCTCCTGTTCTAGCTTCTAATGATGAAATTCTCACTTTATTTGGAAGTGTGCAGGAACAAATGAGGCAGCAACAGGAAACAAACCAAATGCTTTTAAGGGAAATACAACTCCTGAAGTCTAGCTCGAGCAGATCTGCTAAGGATAATGTCACTCCATTACATCCCAGAACGTTGAACTTTAGTTCAGCCGTGTATACTGAGGATAACAGGGGGAATATTATGCCCAGCCTTCCTCAGAATCATACTCCTGAAATACCCTCCTCGGTCAGGATGTCAACCATGAGGAGCTCAGGATATGTTTCAGGATATGGGCAAAATCCTCCAACGGGTAACGTGTCAAATAATAATAATACTCATGCTACTAACAATAGTGGATCTTTGCAGGATACAGGTGTAACATCAGCACTTACTAGGGAACTTCAGAAGTTGAAGGACATGATATCTAGTGTACCTGGGGTGGTCCAGCCGATCACGGAAGTGTCCCAAGACAGCCACAAGATATCTCGTTTTGCATATCCTATCTGTGATGCTGAGATCCCAAAGAGATTCCAAACCCCCAACATGAAGCTTTATGATGGAACTACGGATCCTGAAGAGCATATTGCTCGATATAGGGAAAGAATGGAGATTAACCCTATCCCTCCGGAGCTCAAGGAAGCATGCTCGTGCAAGGGATTTGGTTCTACTCTAACAGGATCAGCCTTAAAATGGCTGTTAAACGTTCCTCCTCACTCAATTACTTCGTTTGCTCATTTGGTTAATTTATTTAACAGTCAATTTTCTTGTAGTCGGAGTTTTGAGAAACTAACCAGTGATCTTTACAGGATAACTCAAGGGCCTCAGGAATCCTTGAGAGATTATGTGAACAAATTCAGTCGAGAATCCTTGGATATCCCACATCTTGATGTTGCAACAGCTGTGCAAGCTTTTAAGATGGGATTACAAAAGGATTCTCAGTTTTATCAGGATCTTGTAATGAATCCCTACAGGAATCTAGATGAAGCTCGTAACAGGGCTTTGAGATATATCCGTCTGGAAGATGACAAGAAGATGCAAGAAAGGATGAACTCATCTAACACTTATGAGTCAACTAACAGGAAGTCAGAATCCTCATTCAAGTCATATCGGCCTAAGCCATATGGTAGAAATGAAAATAAGAGAGTGAATGCTGTCGAAGATGAGGATCCTGAACAGTATCCTGAGTTGTCTGAATATTGCTTTTCTGTTAACATTCCTGAATTGATGTATGCCATGCAGGGTCTAGGAGACAAGGCTAGGTGGCCTCGAAAGAATCAACAAAAGGCTGACTGGAAAGATAAGTCAAAATGGTGTGCTTTCCACGAAGATTTCGGACATGTAACTGAGGATTGCATTGCTCTAAGGAAAGAAATAAGCTATCTTCTAAGCAAGGGATATCTGAAAGATCTCTTAGGAAGAAAGAAGAATAAGGGTCAGGATACTGAGAAGGATCCTGAACGAGCAGCATCACCTCCTGCGGATGCCAAGATAATCAACTTCATTTCGGGAGGATCCGACATTTGTGGAACTTCGTATTCGGCAGCAAAGAGACATGCAAAAGAAGCTAAGGCCGAAAGGGGAGACAAACCTGTCAGGATGACTACCCTCACAACTGACAAAGTGATCACTTTTGATGCTGATGATAGGGATACTGTCCAGGATCCTCACCATGATGCTCTGGTAATAACGATATATGTGGCTAACCATTTTGTACGCGGGATATTAGTTGATAATGGCAGCTCCGTCAACATAATCCAACTAGAAACTCTGAAGAGAATGAATGTATCTCCAATGGATATCACTTCAAAGTCTACTGTGCTTGTTGGGTTCAGTGGAGAGGCTAGAAACACAGTGGGAGAGATAAAGTTGCCAATATACGTTGAAGGAGTCAACTCGATACAACGTTTCTGTGTGATGGATTCTCTCTCCTGCTACAACATCATACTGGGAAGACCGTGGATTCACGATATGAAGGCTGTGCCATCAACATATCACCAATGCATCAAGATACCTACACCTTGGGGAGTTGTCAAAGTCGATAGTGATCAGCAGGAGGCGAAAGAATGCTACACATCCTCGATGAAATCCTCAACCAAACCTAGTGCAGCATAGCAATTAAAGATGCGGGCCCAGGATATCGTGGAGGATCCGGAGCAGGATGTGAAGAAAATTATCATGGACCAGGATAATCCCGATATTTCGGTGCTCGTAGGGACCAATATCCCTCAGGATATTGAAGAAGAATTAATTAACTTTTTGAAATGCAGTATGTCAACGTTTGCATGGAAGCATGAGGATATGATAGGCATATCCAAAGATATTATCACTCACAAGCGTGGAATTGATAAATCATTCAAGCCTGTGCAGCAAAAAAGAAGGAAGTTTGCTCCTGAGCGGAACACAATTATCCAGGAGGAAGTTGAGAGATTATTGAAGTCCAGGATGATCAGAGAGGTTAAGTTCCCAAGGTGGCTAGCAAACGTGGTTGTAGTACAGAAGAAAAATGGGAAATGGAGAGTTTGTGTGGACTACATAGACTTAAACAAAGCTTGTCCTAAAGACCCATTTCCTCTTCCCCACATTGATACAATGGTAGATGCCACTGCCGGGCATGAAATGCTGACCTTCATGGACGCATCTTCAGGATTTCAACAGATCCAAATGGAGCCTTCTGACCAGGAGGATACTGCCTTCATGACACCAACAGGTATTTATTATTATACAGCTATGCCTTTTGGTTTGAAAAATGCAGGTGCAACATACCAAAGATTGGTAAACATGATGTTCAAAGACAAACTGGGGGACACCATGGAGGTATATATCGATGATATGGTGGTGAAATCTAAAAAGGCTGAGGATCATCTCCAGGATATCAAGGGAGCATTTGATATCCTGGATCGATACAACATGAAGCTGAATCCTGCTAAATGCCATTTCGGAGTGGGGGCAGGAAAGTTTCTTGGATATATGGTGACAAAAAGGGGGATAGAAGCAAGCCCAGAGCAGATCAAAGCTATCCTGGATATAAAATCACCGTCAAATATGAAGGACGTACAAAGATTAACAGGCCGAGTAGCAGCTTTAAACAGGTTTATCTCGAGATCCTCAGAGAAGTGCAAAGATTTTTATGATATCCTAAAGAAGAACAAAAGATTTGAATGGGGGGAGAAGCATGAAGCAGCCTTGCAGGATTTGAAACGATATCTCTCAACCGCACCTTTATTAATGAAGCCTGAAAATGGTGAACCACTATCCTTATACCTTGCTGTATCAGGGAATGCTGTAAGTGCCGTTCTTGTAAAAGACCATGAAGGTCAGCAATATCCTGCCTACTATGTTAGTAAAAGTTTGCTAGATGCTGAAACTAGGTATTCTCATTTAGAAAAATTGATATTAGCTCTAGTTATGGCATCAACAAAACTTAGGCATTATTTCGAGACACATAGGATACATGTTAAAACAAATTATCCTGTCAAAAATGTGCTCAGGAAACCAGAGATGTCAGGCAGGATGGCCAAGTGGTCAGTAAAGTTAAGTGCTTATGATTTAGTATATGAACCTAGAAATGCCATAAAGTCTCAAGCTTTAGCTGACTTTGTGGCTGATTTCAGTAGTGATATTCAGGATGAGGTAGACCTAGAAGTTCAACAGTTAGGAGAATCCTCAGGATCCTGGACATTGTATACTGATGGAGCATCTAATGTAAGAGGAGTAGGATTAGGAATACTACTAAAATCGCCACAGGGGGACATATTACCCCAGGCTATTAGGTGTGAATTTCCTGCTACTAATAATGAAGCGGAGTATGAGGCTTTAATTGCAGGATTAGAGTTGGCTAAGAGCATGAGTATCAAAAATTTGCAAGTATATGTTGACTCTTTGTTAATTACTAACCATTTTAATGGATCCTATGCAGTTAAGGGTGAGAAATTAATCGAATATCTCGATATTCTCAAAAAATTAGCAGGATATTTCGATGTTTTTATACTTGAACAGGTACCGAGGGAGGATAATGCTGAAGCGGATGCCTTAGCAAATTTGGGATCATCGATCAGGATACCTGAAGGGACCCAAATACCAATATTACATGTATTATATCCTGCAACGAATCCTCAGGATAAAGAAGTAGCGGGTATTCAGGATCCTGGAGCAGAACATCCTGAAAAGGATCCTAAATCCTGGACGGCTCCAATCAGGAGATATCTCAAAGAAGGACACATCCCTGGAAATGAGAATCCTAAGGCATTTAGGATGAAGGTATCATGATTCACTATTATAAATAATATTTTATACAAGAAATCTCTTGCAGGACCGTATTTGAGGTGCTTGGAGGATCCTGAAGCCAAAGAAGTACTTCAGGATATACATGAAGGGGATTGTGGTAACCATGCTGGGGGCAGGTCGTTATTCTCAAAAGTATTAAGGACAGGATATTATTGGCCAACAATGAGAAAGGATGCAGCAGAATATGCTCGAAGATGTGACGCATGTCAAAGACATAGTAACATACTGCATCAACCTGCTGAACCATTATATCCTATTGTTTCCCCTTGGCCGTTTAAGAAGTGGGGTATGGATATAGTGGGAAAGCTACCAAAAGCTCCGGGAGGAAAAGTCTTTATGCTAGCAATGACGGATTATTTCTCTAAGTGGGTTGAAGCAGAAGCATTTGTTCAAGTGAGAGATCAAGAATTAGTATCCTTCATAAAGAGGAATATCCTAACTAGATTCGGAGTACCAGCCGAGATAATCTGTGACAATGGTTCTCAATTTATAAGCAAGAGAACTACTGACTTTTGCAAAAGTTGGGGAATCAAAATGATTACATCTACCCCGGTACATCCTCAAGCAAATGGACAAGCAGAATCCTCAAACAAGATAATTGTCAATAACTTAAAGAAGAGACTTGGAGCCAAAAAAGGAAGATGGGCAGAAGAATTACCCTTTGTTTTATGGGCTGATAGGACAACGGTAAAGAATGCAACAGGCCAAACCCTATTTTCCTTGGTATTTGGAGCAGAAGCAATGATTCCAACGGAAATGACAATACCTACTGCAAGATCTACCCTAAGTGATCCTGAGCAGAATCCTGAAGCCTTGAGTCAGGATTTAGACACTGTAGATGAGAAGAGAGATGCGGCAAGGCTAAGGATGGCAGCATATCAACAGAGAATATCCAGGGCATATAACAAGAATATTAGGACCAGAAGATTTAAGGTTGGAGATTAGGTGCTAAGAAAGGCTTTTCAGAATACTACTAATCCTGCCGATGGTAAGTTAGCTCCAAAATGGGAAGGACCATATGAAGTTGAATCAGAAGCAGGGAAAGGAGCATACAAACTCAAGAATATGGAAGGGGATATGCTACCGAGGTCTTGGAATGCTATACACCTTAAGCTCTATTTCAAGTGAGTTTAGAATTCAATTTCTAACTCAGGATGGTATGAATTCTATCTTTTTTAAATATGTTTTGGTTTAATTTATTCTTTGAAACCCAATACTAACTTAAGCATCGGAGGGGTGTTAACCAAGCAAACACCCACCTTAGTTTACAATTGTTTTGCAGAATATGTTTCAGGATATAGCTCCAGGATATATACTCAGGATAACTCGAAAGATTAGAGGATTGGCCCCCTCTCTCACGTACAAGGGATCCTGATCCCTTCACAGGTTTAAAGGTATTCACCTTTCTTCCGAATTGGGTTTAAACACCCCGCCTGGAGCGCAAGTTATTCAGGGATAGTTCAAGGTGGCGGGACCAGTCCATGTAAAAGTGGCTGACAATTTCGTTACTATTGGCTATATCCTGAATCCTAAAGGTATATGAGGATTGATCACCCTCTCTCACGAAAGGGTATTTTCATACTCTCTAAGGTTTAAAGGTTTTCACCTTTCTAAGTCTTGGAGTTTATACACTCCCGCCTGTAGCGCATGAAAATTTGGGATTTTCCCTAGGATACAAGGGATTTATCTCCAGTACATCCTTGGGTTTTACTCTTGGGACCTAAAAAATTGCCTATACAATGGAAACTGACATTCAGAAGATTTATAAGTATTTGAAGACATTGTACACAGGGGACATTCCTACCAAGGCAGTGATGTAAAGCTCAAAGGCTAAAGTTCGGAACTAGTATGCTAAATATCTCACACAGGGAACATCTTCATTGGAAAAGTTGCAAGGAGATTGAGGTTTGATAAAAGGGTTATATACTACTCCGGGTATGATCTTTCCTTTGTAAGCATCGTTTAAGTTTTTAGTAACATTATGTTAAGTATCCTGATATATTCTCAAAGTCCTTTTCAGGATATTTGATTAGGGTGTTTGAAACTAGTATTAGTTTGGAACTTTGATCATTTAAATATTATCAAAACTTGGTTTTGAAAAGATAGATTGTTTTTCACTTTCTAAAGAAATTTCTACAAAGTTGAAGGAACGTTTGGAAGTTCTATCTAATAAAAGGTTTTTACAGTATATCGCTGAGCATACTAATCAGGATATTTTCATAAGATAGTAATATAAAATTTTTACAAAGCTAAGTAATGCAAGGCAACAGGAAATAAGTCAAAAGATAGTTATATTATTAACAAGTCAAAAGTTGTGCTTTTGGTTTCACCACAAACCGAGGCCCATCCGCCAAAAGCACAATTAGTTTTTACTATACTTGTGTAACGGTTGCAGGATATATCTCAAAACAGGACCTATCCACCTGCAACCGTTATCGCATTCAAAACGAGTTATACTAATTGATGACCAAGGGCTTCATCCTAAAACCTAGGACCCATCCACCTTTGGTCATCACATTGTTCTAGTGCAGGAAAAGTAAATTGTTTATGCAACCGCAACCATGAAATTTAAAAATGGGCTCCGGCCTTGGCACGTATATCCATCATCGCCCACTCCGCTGCCTAAGGGGCAGCACCCTCTTGAACAGCAACCTCCTTCCCAGCGTTCGCACCAGCATCAGCCTCAGGATTCTTCTCGGCATCATCATCAGCATTGGCCGCTTCCTCTGTCGCCTTAGAAGGCCCTTCACCAATATGTTTTGCAGGATGAGCGACGGGATGACCTCCGAGGCCCTGTAGTTTCTCCTCCCAAGCCTTTACATTCCAGGAAGGGCATTCAAAACCCAAATCCATGGCCTCATAAGCCATCCTTATCCTGGCTTGGAGAAGAGAGACGACCACGGATGCTTTGAGGCTATCCCGATATGAACTCATATTCTGCTGATATTGGAGAAGGGCGGCATCTAGTTTGGCTTGAGCATCCTCGTTGGCTTTGTGGAGAGTAGCCTGGTGATCCCGGATCATTGCCTTGTATTTGTCTTCATAATGCTGGGATTTAGCAGCTGCAATGGTTCCTTGGTCAGCTATGGTGGCCTCAGCTTTCTCCAGCTTGATCTCCAACATCTTGTTAAGTCCGCAGGCGTCTTCATACAAGTGCATAAGGCGGTCCAAACCCTATCGATAAAGACACAGGTATCGATGTAAAAATAGGCAGGATAAAGACAAACATACTTGTGCAGGATATTGTAAGGGAAATTTTACCTGTTTGAGGAATGAGGTGGCTTCGTTAAACCCATGATTCGCGAGAGAGAATGTTTCAGAAACAGCTGGGGAGTCCGTCTCCTTTCTCTTCCGAGAGCTAGATGCTCGGGTCCTGGATGCCGGAGGGCCTTTGGGAGCAGAAATAGTCTTCGAGGAGTTAGCCTTTGGTGTAGCAGACGACTTTGGCTTGGATTCTTGTTTGATGGGTTCGAGGCTGGAGTAGCAATCCAACTCGTCAAGTTCGAAACCTTCAAGGTTGACGACTGGTACTACACAAGGGAAGATATTCTTAAACTCATCATACTTTTGAAAAATAATTAATATATGCTGAGAATGTGCTTACCAGACATTTCTGAGCTTGATTTCTGGCTTGAATCTGTAAGAGACAGGGAGAAAGTTCTTTCACTAGCAGGAAGACGGTAGATTTCCTTGATCTTGGATTCGGATTCTGCACTGGGAGGCACTAAATCTCTGAAATTCGCTGCATAAAAACATCAGGATATAAGTCTGGGATACAGTTTGAAGATATAATTGGGGATATTCCTAAAACCCTAAATCCTACCCTTGGTTAACCATTTAACCGGTAGATCGAAACCCTTATCAATAGAGTCTCTTTTTACGAAAAAGAATTTTCGTCGCCATCGATCCTCGTTCTTGGTGGCTTTAAGAACCAGAGGGTTCTTGGAGGTAGAAAACAGAAGAAAACGATGATTGCCGTGGGATCTCAACCGGTATGCTATAGGAAGGTCCTCAACAAGTAGGTTAGGAAAATGATGAGATTTGATTTGATCCAGCACTATTAAAACTCGCCAAACCATTGGCATAACCTGGGCGTAACTAAGGCCGGTGAGGTCGAAAAAGCTAGAAATAAAGGGTGGAAACGGGTACCGGAGTCCAAGAGAGAAGGGGTAGGCAAAGAAACAAACCCACTCATCGGATATTGCATCTGATCGGGCTTCCTGATCAAAAGGGCGAAAGACTGTTCCGGTGGGGAAGGCGCCGGAATCTTTAAGAGCAGCGATGTCGGCATTGTTGAAGCAGCAGATCTCCTTTGCTGGATCAACAATGAAGTTCTGACTTACGAGGCTTGGGGCTGGTCGGTCCGATCGGGATTTCGTTCGTGGTGCCATGAAAAGTATTGAGCAAACTAAAAAAAGATTCAAGAAAGAAGGATAGAAAGGAAAATACCTGATGTCCGCTTGAAGATAAGGATAACCGTAATAAGGAGTCCCTCGGTTAATATAGGATGAATATAGGGGTAAAGAGTAAATAATGCTTTGGAAGTTGCACCGCTGTCATTTCAAGGGTCTAGTCGTATTAATTACCTTAAGTTATGAGGTGAAACTTTTGAAATATATCCGTTGGATTGGTATCCCAACCGATATATTTGGGGACAATTGTTAGGGGTCATTTTCTTTGCATACATATCCTGACCAATATCCTGCCTTTGTTTGTTTATTTGTGACCAGGATGCTGGAAGAGGATATTGCTAACATCTTGGGCGATATCCTGAGGTTTATTAAATTAACCACGTGCAGGTTAACGGCTGAGGCTTGCTAACGGTCAAGTGGACTTCTTCTCCTCAAGACTCGGACGAGTTTGTTGAAGGAGAGACGTTGAGCCCGAAAGACCAGGTCTACAACGTTCGATGAAGGAATATTCGGTGGATCCCGGAAGTTTAGGATAGTTTGTTATTTTATCTTTACTATAAATAGATGGGGGCGGATCAGTTTAAGGCACACAATTTTCACTAACACTCTCGAACACTTTCACTTTCTAGCTCATTGCAAACACCACACTTGTATTCAAATTTCATTGTAACACGTAGTCGATCCGTACCACATCCTGCACTGTATCCTGACATTTGAAGTAATAAGAAGAACAAGGCAGCTGCGATTGTCAGCTCCCGAGGTTTTATGCCGGCGATCTAGATTGATCAAGGGCTTTCCTCGTACATCTCGTGTCGTTTACTTTACTTTTTTCTCATTGTTTGATCATAGATACAGCTCAATATCCTGAGCCGTATCCTGAATACTAATTTCCTAATTAGCTCAACAAGCATATTTTCAAATACACTTTCTAGCACACTACCTCACTTTACTAATTTGATCACTTAATTGCTTCGGTAATTTTTGACCAAAACAGTTCTCTTAAATTAAATCTACAAGTAGATTTAAATGATCAGATAAGAAAAGCACAAGAATCAGTAATCAAGGAAGATACTGAAAAACTAAAAGGTATGATTAAGGAATTAGAACAAGGAACATATGGAATTTGGAGATTCCATAAAAAGAGAATGTGGATACCTAAATTAGGAAACCTACGTCATCGTATATTAGAACAAGCCCATAAGTCTAAGTATACGATGCATCCAGGAAATGATAAAATGTATCAAGATTTAAGAAAGAATTTCTGGTGGATAGGAATGAAAAAGGACATAGCAGCCTATGTTTCTAAATGTTTAACTTGTTCACAAGTTAAAGCTGAACACCAGAAACCCTCAGGTTTGTTACAACAGTTAGAAATGCCAGTGTGGAAATGGGAACTAATAACAATGGATTTTGTTACTAACTTACCTAAAACAAGGAAAGGTAATGATACAATCTGGGTGATTGTAGATAGGCTAACTAAGTCAGCTCATTTCTTACCAATGAAAGAAACTTTCAGTATGGAACAGCTAGCCAAATTGTATGTAAATGAAATTGTTTCAATACATGGAATACCTTTATCAGTTGTTTCTGATAGAGATACCCGCTTTACCTCTCATTTTTGGTCAAGTTTCCAAAAGGCAATGGGGACCAAGTTAAATCTGAGCACAGCTTATCATCCTCAAACGGACGGACAAAGCGAAAGAACAATTCAGACAATGGAAGATATGCTTAGAGCTTGTGTAATTGATTTTGGAGGTAATTGGGATGATCACTTACCTTTAATAGAATTTTCTTATAATAATATTTATCACACAAGTATCAATGTTGCACCATTCGAAGCACTTTATGGACGAAAGTGCCGAACCCCAGTCTATTGGGCAGAAATTGGGGAAAAGCAACTATCTGGACCTGATATAGTACAAGAAACAACTGACAAGATTATTCAAGTTAAGGAACGACTAAAAACAATACGTGAGCGATAGAAGAGCTATGCTGATAACCGACGCAAGCCATTGGAATTTCAAGTTGGAGATAAAGTACTATTGAAAGTCTCTCCTTGGAAAGGAATAGTAGGATTCATCAAAAGAGGAAAGCTAAGTCCCAGGTATATTGGACCTTTTGAGATTATTAGGAGAATAGGACCTGTAGCCTATCAGCTATAACTGCCAGAGGAAATGGCAGGAATACATGATGTATTTCATGTATCAAATCTCAAGAAATGCTTAGCCGATGAATCACTGATGGTACCTCATAAGGATATAGAGGTAAATGAACAACTTAAGTTTGTAGAGAGGCCTCTACAGATTGAAGACAGGAATGTCAAGAATCTCAAGCATAAAAGACTAGTTCTTGTCAAAGTGAAGTGGGACTCCAGAAGAGGACCTGAGTACACATGGGAGCTTAAATCTGAAATGCAAAGGAAATATCCACACTTGTTCCAGTAGATCTTGAGGACGAGCTCTAAAACAAGGTGGGGAGGATATAACAATCCTCAATAAAACCGACATCCTCATAATATTTCCGACACCCTAATATATTTTAAAATACCCCAATATGTCCCAAAATACACCCCATACGTAAAAACGGGCCCCGAATACCCTAAATATTAATAAAAATAATTAAAAATCTGATTATTAAGTTGAGGCGGGCCGCGTAGACCCCACCCCAACCCTTACGCGGGCGGTTTAAAGGTTAAAGTCTGATTTCTTTGATTTTTAAGTTCAGGCGTAAGACCCCCGTTAGTTAACGCGGGCTGCGTAAGATCAAAAATGGTGGCGCAGCCCGGTGATGACACGTGTCATCATCGTGGCGAGTCTAGTGCTGACCCGAATCAGCTATAAGTTTGACCTGGGATTGACGCAGGCCGCGTAAGCCCCTGTCTGGTTTTACGCGGGCCGTGAGAGAACCAGACTCAGCAACTATATAAGCAGGCCATCGTATTTCATTCGAATTCGTTCAAAGTTTCTTTCTCAATCTCAATTTCTGATAATAGGCTTATTATACGGGTATTATACCCCCTAAATAGCGAAGTTCTGCTCTGTTGTAAGTATTATAACCCCTGGATACGTATTAGATACGCTGCTCGATTGATCTAGGGTTCCGTAACGGCTGTCGTGGTTCTGCCCGACGTAGTCGTTGGAATGTCATCTCGGGGAGGGTATTACTAATGTTAAAATGGGTTATTATACTAACGCGTGTGCATTTGTGTAAATTATAGATTATTCCCAGGAAACACTTACGGAAAATCTAAGACAGCAATGTGAGTTGATCCGCTTCTTGTTAACTGTGTTTACAAAACCTCATTTAATTAATTATATATTAAATAGTGATTGAGTATTTGTAAGAATACAATTATCATGAGTATGTTGGGGTTTTGTATACAAAATTTGTTACCACCTGGTCAAGGAGTAACATTTCCACAAGTCGGGTTCGACAGTACCATGGATGTTAATTGTGATGTCTTGGAAACAAATATAATTGTGGGATCGCCCTCAATACTGTACAATGGGATTTTATTTAAACTTGATTAAACTGGGATTCACTCACCAGTATTTCCCACTGACAAATGTTTTTAAAACGCGTTTCAGGTAACAAACTGTGAAAGCTAAATAGAAGACAGCTGGACAGCACTGAAGGCTTGGAAAAGTGGCAATAAAGTTACCTAAAATAAAATAGATGTTTTTATTAATAAAATAGGATTTATTCCTATGAAAACGTGTGTACTACGAACTTGGGTTTTAACCCATTTGTTTAATGTTATGAAAATGTGGTATTTTACTCTGATCAATGTTTCCTAACTACGGTCCTGATGAAAATTTCCGCTGCCAAATTAGACAATACGCGATACCACCGAAATTGGCACGCGGCCGCCCGTTCCCGGGGATCAGGAAACGGGGGTTGCGACAGATGGAGACTCCCGGTAAGGTGCAACATAGGCTAGACCCAGCAAGTACCGCACACACCGAGGAGCCTCAAGTAGAAAAGAGTGTTGAAAAACGTCCCATAGGGGTTAGACGTTCACCGTTAGTTGATAATTCACGCGTTCCCTACCCCGCCCGCCTTAAGCATAAAAAATATGCTAAGGAATATGGGCAATTTCTCGAAAGGTTTAAGCAACTAAAATCCAACATTCCTTTCATCGAAGCCTTACAGTCCATGCCTAAATACGCCAAATTCCTTAAGGACCTTTTCAAACGTAAGGATAAGATAGGTGAGCTTTCAAACATCCCATTGACCGGAGGTTGTTCCGCGGTGGTCTTGAATAAGCTACCGGAGAAACTAACCGACCTGGGTACATTCACCATTCCATGCTTCTTCGGGGGTGCCGTGACCCCCGCCCATGCCTTAGCCGACTTAGGTGCTAGCATCAATTTGATGCCATTTTCTCTTTATGAGAAGCTATGGTTAGGAGAGCTTACACCCACGCGTATGTCATTTTCCTTGGCCGATCGCTCGCTCAAGTATCCTCGTGAAGTCATAGAGAATTTTCTTGTTAAGGTAGATAAGTTTGTGTTCCCCGTAGACTTCGTGGTTTTAGACATGGAGGCCGATGAGAGAGTCCCGATCATTCTTGGCAGTCCATTCCTTTGAACCGCAAAGGTAGTCATCGACGTCTTTGACGGTAAGATTTCACTTCGTGCGGGCAATGAGATAGTTACCTTTGAGATAGATAAAGCCATGCAACATACTAGTGGTAGCGATGATTCTAGTGGTCCGTGTCACTCCGTTTACTTCCTAGATTCGTTTATCTCGTGCGTTGTGAAGGAGGTGTTTCCGCATGGTGCGATTGAGCTATATGATGAAGTTAGTGAGAGATCATGGAAAGTGAATGGCCATCGTTTAAACCATTACCTAGGAGGGCCGATTGACAACACCGAGAAGGAGGAAACTCCTCTCGAAGACATTCCGAACACCACCGTTTAGAGTCTTGAGAGCAATCTCAAGTGTAGAGTTTGTATAATTTGTTTCGTGTCATTTTTGAGTCTTTTCGTAGCTAACGGTAGTTTGTCATAGTGTGTCGTGTCTTTGTTTTGTGTGTTTGAGTATTTTGCAGGAATCACATCCAACGAGGAGTGGAAATTGCGAAGAAAACGGCATTCCAGGTAAGTCCCAGTGTTAGAAAAAAATTAGGATGTTTTGGGATGGTTAGGTAAACGCTAGAAAAAATTCAAAGGCACAAAACAAGAATTTTCACGCAACTTTCTATGAAAAACAAGGGCTCGCGCTACGCCACAATACATGTCTCTTCTGGTCGCGCGATGCTACCCCACAGTCCAAAAAACAGCTTTTGAACCCTCCTGTCACGATACGCGACAGTACCTTCCATTTATCGTAGCGCTACGCGACCCCTTCATGTGAACCCCCTCTTCTGAACCATACCGTAGCGTAGCGTGAACTAGACCCTCCCATACCGTCACGCAGCGCGACCCTGTGCTTTTCGAAATAAAACTGGTCAGACGTCCTTATCTTCCTCAAATCACTCAAAACCCTATTCCACCAGTCACCACCGCCTGAACACATCAAATACCCCCTTTTTTCACCATATCTCCACCATTACATCACCGACTCAAGCCATTTTACCACCCCTGTGATCGGAATTAGGTAGGGAACCAAACTCACCATCGATTTTTCTCGTTTAACCGCTTCATTGCTTGATTTTGGGACACACCATTCACGAAATTTTTCTTTGTTTTCTTGCAAAATTCCAGCGATTCAGGTATGTTTTCTGTTTATTCTCTTATACACTTCGTTTAGAATCCTTGTAGAAGTTTAGTTTTAGTCCTTGTGTGGTCTATCTTGTTGGGTCAGTCGTGTCGAGTCGAGTCCGTGTCGAGTTTAGCATTAGGTTTAAGTTGTTATTCGGGTGCGGATGGATTGTTTGGGCCTTTGGAATATTGATTTGCCAAAGTTGAGGTTCACTTGTCACTCTTGGGGTTATGCTTAGCGAATTTTTCGTTCTGGAAAGTGTCGTCACTTTGTTTAGTATCGTTATTTGGGTGCAGATGATGGTCGGTTTGGGACGTTGAATATGTTTTGGCTGATTATTGATTGGTATGTAGTACAATGACGTGTAAAGTTTCGACCTTGCAACATTGAATTGGACATTTTTTACAAGATGAAAACCTCCTTTAATTAGGCGTAATTTTTCGACGTTAAAATCTGTTTTGAACTATAAAGCAACTGAATTTAAGTAAGGTTGGGCCTCAATGATGGTTTGGTAGGCACTTGAATTTAATTGAGGACAATTAAGGTGCCGGGAAGGGGTAGTGTACATTTGTAACACCTCTAAAATTCACGTCTTATAATGTGTTGACACGTGTCATAAAATTTGAACGTGTGAAAGAAAGTTATAAAAGGACTAAAGTTGACAAACATGGAAAGTATGTGATTATACGGGTTCTAAATGTCAACAGTGAATAAATATACTTCATAATAACCCTACATGATGTTTATGACATCAAACGAATAAATCATGGATCATACGAAGCTAAAAGTGAGAGATTACAAACTACAGGGGTTAAACGTGTCAACATGTTTAAAGATATACCTCTGAGTGACCTTTTGACTAACCCGAAGCTTTGTAACTGTTGAATATGCTCACTAGAATGCACGAAATAAATTTCGTAAAGTTTCGTTATCGTATGAGAAAGTTATGATCAAATTCGTGTACAAGGGGTTAAAGCGTCAACGTTGAAAGTTTGGACTTTTCGGGTGACAATAAAGTTAACCGAGGACTAAACAAAATGGGTATATATCTTGAAGCCCTTATGTATCAAATTAGAGGGTTCAAATTGCAATATAAAGGTTAGTTGACCTTTCGGAAGGGCCAAGAGTCGAATATGCAACAAATAGAAAATGTAAAACCTGGATTCAAGGCCCACGCGGCCCGCGTGGCATTTAACAAGATCTGAGGCGGGCCGCCTGGGACGCCCAGATGCAAAAAAATGTGCTGGTTGCCTGTTCAGCCTTCTAAACGACTTGTGATGCACCTAAACCCTTCCAAGAGGCCCCTAAACGACCCCTAAACACTAGGGACACATGTTGGAAGGTTGTGGTCAGTTGGTAGACTTGTGTGTCAAAGATTTATGGTGATTGAATTCACTATATAAGGCCATGAGTTGCAACAATTGATCATACCATTCATTCTGCAATTGAGGAGCCTTCTGGAGCTTCAAAGCAGACCCAAGTCCTTCCTAATCAAGCTTAGGACTTCAGTAAGTGTTCTAATCCTTTCTTAATTAAGTTTTAGGTTAGTTTTAGCTTAAAAGTCAAACCGTCGTAATTAACGGTTGACTTTAAGATTAATCACTAATGGTCCAGTGATTAGTCGAAGTGAGAGTAGTTATAAGTTGGTAATTATGTGGGTTATAAAACCTCAAAAGGGTTCCCCCTGATTACCACTCCAATCAGGTCAAAAGTCGGGTCAAACTTATATTTAAAAAGTCAACAGGAAGTCTAAAATGCCATTTATGCATAATTAACATTATAGATCATATACAACCTGTTGGATCATTGTTGTAACTTAGTAATAAGTGTAAGAACATGTCTAAACATGTTCAACCCGACAAATTCCTGTAAATACCCGGTTCGGAACCGAAAGTCACATAGTTTGACTTTCACTTTGACTTTCAGTTCTGACCCGTTTAGGCATGTTTTAGAAATGCCTCAGAGCTTTAATTGGACTAGGTTACATGTTAGTACAATCCTCTGTGATTATACACCTTGGTTCATTAGTTATCCAATTAATATGCATGTTTCCGTTAATTGCTCATATGTTGACCGTTATGCCCTTATTACTTTAAAACGTAATTTTTTGGAAATGTAAAAGAGTAGAAACTTTAATTACTGATATATAAACTTTTATGCAAAGTTTGACATCAGTTTGATTTATAGATTAAGAGTTATGCTCATTATCGCAAAATGAAAGCTTTATGTGAATAAAATGGCGTAATTAGCGTATAGCCTAGTTAAGCCTACTTTTTGATATCAAATCTTTTACCCACTGATGCAATATATTATTTTGGGATTTTTAAATATTTTTAATTAATTTTAGGCTGAGCATAACTAGTAGTCGTAGGCTTAATCCGGTAATTGTCGGTTTTGCCCTTACGGGCCATAAAATGAGTTTTACATATCTAAACGACTCCAAACCTTTTGCTACTGATCATATATTATAAATAAATTATTTTAAGCCTTCTGGAAATATAAAAATATCAGATTTAAGTATCGAACCCGGAAATGGCCTTTAATCGCCTTATTAAGCGTTTTTAACGCAAAGTATGTATCAAAATTATATTGGACATACCCGGGTTGATACCTACTGATATAAGAGGAAAATTATAATATTTTAACAGTAAGCAAAGGTTGATAAACTCAGACTCCAGTTTTGAGCTTTTCGGCTTGTGTGAAATTACCAAAATACCCCTACAGGGCATAGTTTGGTTAGAAATGATAAGTTTCACATATATGCTTTAACCTACTGATATAACTTAGCAAATTAAGTATATTTGCTGATTACATCAGACCTGTAACTCAGGTTGTTACTTAAACTCTTTTATAAACTTTTAAATGACCAAACTACCCCTACGGGGCCTAGTTTGTGTTTAAACACGTTTCGGGCATAATGAAAGACATCTTACTGATGTCACAACATATTTGAGGCATAATTAACTTAGGAAACCTGTATATAGCTCTCATGAATACCCGTCACGCTTATTACGCGTACGGTTCGATTTATGTAACAAGTTTACATAAATTAGCCGAAACGGGTCAAACCTTAACGGTTTTATCTCAAAATCCAGAATGTGAATAATAAACCCATATTAAACAAGTCTTCAAACTTGTCGGGTCTAAATCACATTCTATCCGGTCTTCGCTTAATCGTGCGTACGAACCGTATCTTGAAACTAGCCGGTCTAAGCTTAAGCTTAATTAAAGACCCGTTAGGATTCTAATAGGTTATTATAAAACCTTCGTTCCAGATTAGGAGGACCAGTAAAAGCTACGTGCATTTTGCTTATTGTGATTTATACATTGCTCAGGTAAATACTTTTAACTTATTTTCCCTATAAGGGCTTGGGTTACGGTATATAGCATACCACTTGATCGAGCATCAAATCTCCACAGTTGAGTGGGTAGTTGACTAATTTGATCAGCTCGTTTAAACAATCTTGTTTACTTAAAGCCTTTGGGGGGTTAATGACCATGTCCCGGATATCCTTGGCATCATCTTACGAGATGGCCACGACCTGAGCACGGGGTGTAGGCATACACCTGTCAGTGTATAACTCTATGATGTGGTGTGTCTATTGACCTTTAACCCGGACAAGATCCGGGCTACTGAACGCACAAGTAACATGTAATTCGTTCACAAGATTATAATATTAAATAATTCTCCCAAGTTAAAAAGATTAAATTTTGCCTCTGTGCATTTTAATCAAATTATAAAAGATATTTTATGCCACGTGCATCCAAATCAATTTTCTTAAACCATTTTTAAAATGAGTCAGTTAATTGTATTTACCAGTGTAAACTGACGTATTTTCCAAAAAGGCTAAATGCAGGTACTATACGAAATTGGCTGGGTATATTCTCCTTAGCATCAATAGAAGTCTCGCAAGCTTAAGATGCCTAAAGTCTGTTGAACCATTGTTTCCATTTTATGTTCGATCCTTCTGTGGATAAACTTCCGAATATTGTGACATTTGATATTACAATAATAAATTCGGTTGTATTATATTTTCAATTGCTTCCGCTGTGCATTATTAAATATTGTGTTGTTTGACTATTATGTTGCCAACCACGTCACGATACTCCCCCACCGGACCCACCGGTGACACGTGGAAATCCGGGGTGTGACAGGTTGGTATCAGAGCCAACGTTGAGTGAATTAAACACTACCCTTTTGTGTTTAATCTCAATGACACAGTAGCACATTCCTTGACCTTCTGAGTCTAGACTTAACATAGGAAAATTCTCATTCCTAACCTGGAAATTTTACTTCCAAATTTTTGGATACGTCGCCAAGCGAAGATCTGTAATGGGAATTCTCCACATCTGGAGCCTTAAAATGCTGAGCTTCGTACCGCGGCTAGAATGAAACGAGCATCCAAGGAGAGGACACTCAGAAAATAAAATAAAGAAGAAACTCCTCTTGCTGAAGATCGTTTCCTTAATAAGTCCTTATAAGGACACAATTATCTTTCACTCCCTACAAGGACAACATTATTCCTTTCAAGTCCCGCTCAGGGCAACTTTATACTTTTATTTTTATATAGTGGAATGATTAAGTTTAAACTTTCATTCTAAACAAGAAATATTAAATAAATGGAAAATAACATCTCCCTTTTGCAAGATCTACCATTATAATAAAATGGCAAAATCTAAAAGGACAAGACCTAGCTTCGGGTCATATTAAGACCGGCCAAGATGGCAGTTCCTCAATTTAGATTCAGATCCTTATTAACATTTCAAATTAGAAATTGCTCTGCGTTAATTATTATAGAGAATCTTAAGAGTGAAACCTAGCCTGAGTGTCATTATAAAGACCTGGCCAAGATGGTAAGACCTGTTTAAAAGATTCGAATCCCTGTTAACATCTGAAAACTTGTTAACGCTCCTGGCAGGCGTGATTCATTAAAAATCACACACGTCATTTTTATATAGGATTCTTCAAAAGATTCCTAACCCAGTTTAATGACCTCTGAATCCTGGGTTTACATCATTAATTAAGATGATCATATTTTAACCATACGTGGTAACATAATGCCTACGGGCCCTGCTCATTTCCATATGAGCCAAAAGACAGTGGTAGCGATGACTCCCTGTCAGATAAAGGTAATGAACTAGGTTCAAACCTCAAATGCTTTGATTCTCTGAAATCCTAGCATAAAATTTATAATTGTCCTTGTGACTAGGCCTATTGTGCCAATATACCTTCATGCTTTGATTCTCTGAAATCATAGCTTAAAATTTATAATTGTCCTTGCGACTAGGCCTATTGTGCCAATATACTTTCGTGCTTTGATTCTCTGAAATCATAAACTTATAATTTATAAATGTCCATGTGACCAGGCCATTGGGTGCCACTAATAAAACTGTTAATGTTTTATAATTAGGATAAATTATAATAGAAATCCTAAACCTATATGATTAATAAATTAACCAAATATGGTCTCTGCTTACCATGGTTAATGAATTTCCCTTAGGGGCAATTCCGTAATAAACATCCCTTAGAAGGGAAGTGCCTACGGGCTATAGTTAATGTCCTCTGAGACTAAAGACAGTGGTAGCCTACAGCTCCCTGTCAGGAAAGGGTAATGAACTTTGATTCAAACCTTAACGCCGCGATTCTCTGAAAATCATGGCTTATAAATTAAACTTGTCTACGCGACTAGGCCATTTGTGCTATTATTAACTTATAAATTAGGATTTATGATAAAAATCCAGAAAAAAAATAATAATAAATGTCCTTCCTTCCCTGTCAGTATGCATTTTAAAAAGAATCTTAAAGGTGAAACCTAGCCCACGCGGCCAAGATGGTGAAACCTACCCAAGGGATTCAGATCCCTGTTAACACCTAAGAACGTGTTAGCACTCTTGACAAATGTGATTCGAGAAAATCACAACAGCCATCCTTATATTGGATTCTTCCAATTCCCTTATCTAACCTAGTGATTTAGGGATCATGGCTTATAACATCCCATAACACGATCATGTTATAAACATCCGTTAATGATAAAGTGCCTACGGGCTAAACTTGTTGTCCGATAAGACAACGACAGTGATGGTCTTTGACCTCCTGTCTAAAATATTGGACTATGTCCAAACACAATAGTCTATATGATCAATGCGATCATGACTAATATCATCTAATGCGATGATAGTATTATTTAACATCCCTTAGTGATGTTTTGCCTACGGGCTATAATATATTGTCCAATCGAGACATTAACATTGTTATCTTTATGATTCCTTGTCTGAGGTGGTGAGCTGTGCTCAAGCCAAAATAGTCAATATGATTAATGCAATCATGACTTATATCATCTAATAGGATGAACCTATTATAAACATCCATTAGAGATGTTTCGCCTATGGGCCATATTATATCGTCCATGTGTGACAAAAAACATTGTGATCTTTACGATTCCCTGTCCAAGGTAGTGAGCTATGCTCAAGCCTAATAGTCTATATGATCAATGCCATCATGACGAAAATCATCAATACGATGATTAAAAATTTTAACATCCTTAATGATGTTTTGCCTGAGGGCTATATTATATTATCCAATTGAGACAAGGCAATTGTAATCTTTCGTGATTCTTTGCCCAAGGGGGTGAGCTATACTCAAATCCCATAGTCTATACTATCATTGCGATCCTGACTAGTATCATCGGTATGATGATCATAATATTAACATCCCTCGTGATGAAATGCCTACGGGCTATACCTTATTCTAGTGTCGGTAAGACAAAGATAGTAGTGATCTTTATGATCCCCTGTTCTAAATGGTGTAATTATGCCCAAACCTAATAGTCAATATGATCGATGTAATCATGACTAATATCATTAGATACGATGGTTATATATAAACATCCATTAGTGATGTTGATTGGCTTACTTTTCTGCCAAATGAATCGTCTTTCAAGACGATGACAGTTGTAGTCTATGACTCCCTGTCCAAAGGTGAAGAACCACGTTCAAACCTTGAAGCCCTAATCTAATAAGATTGCGGCTAATAAATTTAGGTCCTTGGTGATAGACCATCGCGATATGTTTTAAAGTCATTCATGACAAGCCTATGTGCTATAATTTGTCATTTGTGACAAATTAACATATTAAATGTTAATATTCCTGGTGACATGCCTTGTGCCAGATTTGATAAATGTCCTCATGACAAGGCCGTTTGTGCCATAGCTAAATGACCATTACGACAAGGCCTTCATGCCGTATAATCATTTATGTCCTTCGTGACTAGGCTTTATGCCATATCTTTCTACGTCCATCGAGACAGACTTCTATGCCATATGTGTATACATATAATAAAAGTCTTGTAAGACAAGCCTTTGAGCTATTTATAATCGTCCTTGTGACAAAGACAGTTGTGACATTATGGTCCCCTGTCAAGCAGGTATTGGACTCGCTCCAAACCTTAAATGCCATGGATAGTCCTTTTGTGACCTAAGCTAAATGTAATAGATATACATTCAAAAAGCATTCATTAAGAATGTTCAGAACGGAATAGCCCATACGGTTTATGAATGCCGTGGTTAAATTAAGTCAGGTCATCAGGATGATGACTAAAAATTGTTAAATCTTGGTGATTAGTACCAAGTTTCGAGTATGGAAAACTCGGAGGAGGTAGACGACAGTCGCAATACTATTAATGCGACGAAAGTTAATAAAACTACAAACGTAAACCTCAATATTAATGGAGTTAATCTCCAAGCGGTGGCTAACGCAGCAGTTTGAAAGGCCAAGGGGAAAAGGTCATGAAACAATCCCAAAGAGCCGAATGCTTCTCGCTCTGAATTTCATTCAAAACCATGTTCAATTTCTCATGAGAAGAGTTTTGTTCACACTTCGTATACGAAGGATGAACCAAAGGAGGAAGATAACTCCCAGAAATCTAAGAAAAAAAAAAGACCAAGAACAGGCTTAATAAAAAGCAACAAAAAAATGGTGGAATTGGCCATCCCCGGAATCGAACCTGGGTCTAGGCCGCACCCTTTCGCGCGCCTAGCCAACCGAGCTAGGTGCCTAGTTTGTGAAATTTCCATATTTGGTTGAATATAAGCACATGTACAATAACTTCCTTACTTCTTACTATAAGTCACCTACTTATCCTCCTTATGTTGACTAAGTATTTGAATCCAAGATTTTACCTCTATGTTTTAGTTACTCTTGGCTTGCTTATGTTGACTAAACACTGGAAGGGCTAAAGGAAGAAATGCCTGAACTCACCTAATGAACGCCAAGGGGCAGTTCACGATGTCATCAAGTACATCCCTTATCATTTACCAATTATAATTTCTGCTAAGCGTCCTGACTAAATACAGGCAATAATAAATCTTCATAAACCATAAGCTTAGTAAACTTTTATATTTTCCACAAGGTATAAATTACCAAGGAAACCATAGTATCCGATTCTTCTCGTATCGGCAAGGAATCCTTCCGAAAAATCTAAGAGTACTCTTTCTTTGCATAGAGTACGACAACATATGTTATTTTAATTATTTTTTTTCTCATTGTTTCTATCGCCTGCGAATGCCAAACTATGTTTGATAAAAGTGCCATATGAGGATTGGCGTATTCTAGTGTGTCCCATAGATTACTTCCATGCCTGATCAGTATGGAGGTTTAATACATGGAACCCCTAAGATATCCCAATGATCATATTGTACTAAAGTCGACTAGTAGGATTCAAAGAAGATATCCAGAATGGAATTATCCAAGTAAATGTTCCCGATTAAGAAATTCGTGGACTTGTAACATAAATGTGTCACTTATTTGACACAAGCAATGATGGATGAACTGGAGCCTGAGATATGGAAAAATCTCTGTAGCCTCCTTGTATCTTGATTATCTTCTCATAAGTTTTCCCTGCTTACCTCCTGGAAGGCAGGTAGAATTAAGATTTGTATTCCGCTGTGGGCGGGAGTATTGTGAAAACTCCATATTGATTATGGAATAATCGAAACCTTGATTAAGTAGGTTTTAAGACATAGGCTCATATAGCCTGACTCAATATTCTGAGGATTTTATGTTATTAAATAAGAAAGACGGTTCATATTGCTTATGCATACATACCGCAACCCTAATTAGGCAACGATTAAGAATTTCCATCAGCTACCCAGGATCTAAGGGCAAACTATTGGTAGATAGGCTTGAAGAAGTCTGTGGCCACCTATGTAGCTAAATGCTTGACAAGTGCGCAAGGCAAAGCCGAGCATCAAAAGCCGTCAGGCTTGCTACAACAGCCTGAACTTCCTACGTGGAAGTGGGAAATGGTAACTATGGATTTTATTACCAAGTTACCCAAGACAAAGAAGGGAAATGATACAATATGGGTTATAGCTGATAGACTGACTAAGTCAGCACATTTCTTACCCATCAAGGAGACTTATAACTCCGACATGTTAGCCCAGTTATACGTTGATAAGATTGTAGCCTTGCATGGCATACCTGGGGCTATTATCTCTGATAGAGATACTACATACACGTCGCATTTTTGGAAGAGTTTCCAACAATCTTTGGGCACACGTTTAAATTTTAGTACGGCTTATCATCCTCAGACTGACGGTCAGAGTGAGCGTACTATTCAAACGTTGGAAGACATGCTACGCGCATGTGCGATCGATTTGGGTGGTAGTTGGGATAAGAACCTACCATTAATCGAATTCTCCTACAACAATAGCTACCATACCAGCATTAAGGTTGCGCCTTTCGAGGCATTATACGGTAGAAAGTGTAGATCGCCCGTTTGTTGGGCGGAAGTTGGAGATGTCCAGTTATCAGGACCAGAGATCGTGTTCGAAACGACGGACAAGATTGTCCAGATTCGTGACCGTCTCAAAGCTGCCCGGGATAGGCAGAAGAGTTACGCTGATCCTAAGCGTAAGGATTTTCACTTCGAAGTAGGTGACAAAGTCCTACTTAAAGTGTCACCCTGGGAAGGAGTGATGCGGTTTGGGAAGAAAGGCAAGCTAAGCCCGAGATACATAGGACCTTTCGGGGTTATCGAACGTGTCAGGTCAGTTGCCTATAAGTTAAACTTACCGGAAGAGCTCAGGGGAATTCACAAAGTGTTCCACATCTGCAATCTGAAGAAGTGCTTCGCTGATGAATCACTGGTTATACCACATACAGATGTGCATATAGACGAGAGCTTGAAATTTGTTGAAAAACCTTTTTCGATTGAAGATCGACAGGTAAAGAAGCTTCGAAGGAAGCATGTACCTATTGTGAAGGTCAAATGGGATGCCCGTAGAGGTCCCAAATTCACGTGGGAGGTTGAATCCACGATGAAAGAAAAGTACCCTTACTTATTTCAGTAAATCTTGGGTCGAGATTTATTTTAAGGGGGTGAGGATGTAACACCTCGAAAATTCAAGTCCTATAATGTGTTGACACGTGTCATAAAATTTGAACGTGTGAAAGAAAGTTATAAAAGGACTGAAGTTGACAAACATGGAAAGTATGTGATTATACGGGTTCTAAATGTCAACAGTGAATAAATATACTTCATAATAACCCTACATGATGTTTATGACATCAAACGAATAAATCATGGATCATACGAAGCTAAAAGTGAGAGATTACAAACTACAGGGGTTAAACGTGTCAACATGTTTAAAGATATACCTCTGAGTGACCTTTTGACTAACCCGAAGCTTTGTAACTGTTGAATATGCTCACTAGAATGCACGAAATAAATTTCGTAAAGTTTCGTTATCGTATGAGAAAGTTATGATCAAATTCGTGTACAAGGGGTTAAAGCGTCAACGTTGAAAGTTTGGACTTTTCGGGTGACAATAAAGTTAACCGAGGACTAAACAAAATGGGTATATATCTTGAAGCCCTTATGTATCAAATTAGAGGGTTCAAATTGCAATATAAAGGTTAGTTGACCATTCGGAAGGGCCAAGAGTCGAATATGCAACAAATAGAAAATGTAAAACCTGGATTCAAGGCCCACGCGGCCCGCGTGGCATTTAACAAGATCTGAAGCGGGCCGCCTGGGACGCCCAGATGCAGAAAAATGTGCTGGTTGCCTGTTCAGCCTTCTAAACGACTTGTGATGCACCTAAACCCTTCCAAGAGGCCCCTAAACGACCCCTAAACACTAGGGACACATGTTGGAAGGTTGTGGTCAGTTGGTAGACTTATGTGTCAAAGATTTATGGTGATTGAATTCACTATATAAGGCCATGAGTTGCAACAATTGATCATACCATTCATTCTGCAATTGAGGAGCCTTCTGGAGCTTCAAAGCAGACCCAAGTCCTTCCTAATCAAGCTTAGGACTTCAGTAAGTGTTCTAATCCTTTCTTAATTAAGTTTTAGCTTAGTTTTAGCTTAAAAGTCAAACCGTCGTAATTAACGGTTGACTTTAAGATTAATCACTAATGGTCCAGTGATTAGTCGAAGTGAGAGTAGTTATAAGTTGGTAATTATGTGGGTTATAAAACCTCAAAAGGGTTCCCCCTGATTACCACTCTAATCAGGTCAAAAGTCGGGTCAAACTTATATTTAAAAAGTCAACAGGAAGTCTAAAATGTCATTTATGCATAATTAACATTATAGATCATATACAACCTGTTGGATCATTGTTGTAACTTAGTAATAAGTGTAAGAACATGTCTAAACATGTTCAACCCAACAAATTCCTGTAAATACCCGGTTCGGAACCGAAAGTCACATAGTTTGACTTTCACTTTGACTTTCAGTTCTGACCCGTTTAGGCATGTTTTAGAAATGCCTCAGAGCTTTATTTGGACTAGGTTACATGTTAGTACAACCCTCTGTGATTATACACCTTGGTTCATTAGTTATCCAATTAATATGCATGTTTCCGTTAATTACTCATATGTTGACCGTTATGCCCTTATTACTTTAAAACGTAATTTTTTGGAAATGTAAAAGAGTAGAAACTTTAATTAC
Organism: Helianthus tuberosus; assembly: GCA_030545235.1. NCBI lineage: Eukaryota > Viridiplantae > Streptophyta > Magnoliopsida > Asterales > Asteraceae > Helianthus > Helianthus tuberosus. Next base: position 118,583,410 of record CM060414.1, on the reverse strand, counting down.
TGATATATAAACTTTTATGCAAAGTTTGACATCAGTTTGATTTATAGATTAAGAGTTATGCTCATTATCGCAAAATGAAAGCTTTATGTGAATAAAATGGCGTAATTAGCGTATAGCCTAGTTAAGCCTACTTTTTGATATCAAATCTTTTACCCACTGATGCAATATATTATTTTGGGATTTTTAAAGATTTTTAATTAATTTTAGGCTGAGCATAACTAGTAGTCGTAGGCTTAATCCGGTAATTGTCGGTTTTGCCCTTACGGGCCATAAAATGAGTTTTACATATCTAAACGACTCCAAACCTTTTGCTACTGATCATATATGATAAATAAATTATTTTAAGCCTTCTGGAAATATAAAAATATCAAATTTAAGTATCGAACCCGGAAATGGCCTTTAATCGCCTTATTAAGCGTTTTTAACGCAAAGTATGTATCAAAATTATATTGGACATACCCGGGTTGATACCTACTAATATAAGAGGCAAATTATAATATTTTAACAGTAAGCAAAGGTTGATAAACTCAGACTCCAGTTTTGAGCTTTTCGGCTTGTGTGAAATTACCAAAATACCCCTACAGGGCATAGTTTGGTTAGAAATGATAAGTTTCACATATATGCTTTAACCTACTGATATAACTTAGCAAATTAAGTATATTTGCTGATTACATCAGACCTGTAACTCAGGTTGTTACTTAAACTCTTTTATAAACTTTTAAATGACCAAACTACCCCTACGGGGCCTAGTTTGTGTTTAAACACGTTTCGGGCATAATGAAAGACATCTTACTGATGTCACAACATATTTGAGGCATAATTAACTTAGGAAACCTGTATATAGCTCTCATGAATACCCGTCACGCTTATTACGCGTACGGTTCGATTTATGTAACAAGTTTACATAAATTAGCCGAAACGGGTCAAACCTTAACGGTTTTATCTCAAAATCCAGAATGTGAATAATAAACCCATATTAAACAAGTCTTCAAACTTGTCGGGTCTAAATCACATTCTATCCGGTCTTCGCTTAATCGTGCGTACGAACCGTATCTTGAAACTAGCCGGCATAAGCTTAAGCTTAATTAAAGACCCGTTAGGATTCTAATAGGTTATTATAAAACCTTCGTTCCAGATTAGGAGGACCAGTAAAAGCTACGTGCATTTTTCTTATTGTGATTTATACATTGCTCAGGTAAATACTTTTAACTTATTTTCCCTATAAGGGCTTGGGTTACGGTATATAGCATACCGCTTGATCGAGCATCAAATCTCCACAGTTGAGTGGGTAGTTGACTAATTTGATCGGCTCGTTTAAACAGTCTTGTTTACTTAAAGCCTTTGGGGGGTTAATGACCATGTCCCGGATATCCTTGGCATCATCTTACGAGATGGCCACGACCTGAGCACGGGGTGTAGGCATACACCTGTCAGTGTATAACTCTATGATGTGGTGTGTCTATTGACCTTTAACCCGGACAAGATCCGGGCTACTGAACGCACAAGTAACATGTAATTCGTTCACAAGATTATAATATTAAATAATTCTCCCAAGTTAAAAAGATTAAATTTTGCCTCTGTGCATTTTAATCAAATTATAAAAGATATTTTATGCCACGTGCATCCAAATCAATTTTCTTAAACCATTTTTAAAATGAGTCAGTTAATTGTATTTACCATTGTAAACTGACGTATTTTCCAAAAAGGCTAAATGCAGGTACTATACGAAATTGGCTGGGTATATTCTCCTTAGCATCAATAGAAGTCTCGCAAGCTTAAGATGCCTAAAGTCTGTTGAACCATTGTTTCCATTTTATGTTCGATCCTTCTGTGGATAAACTTCCGAATATTGTGACATTTGATATTACAATAATAAATTCGGTTGTATTATATTTTCAATTGCTTCCGCTGTGCATTATTAAATATTGTGTTGTTTGACTATTATGTTGCCAACCACGTCACGATACTCCCCCACCGGACCCACCGGTGACACGTGGAAATCCGGGGTGTGACAACATTGAGTCCAAGTTAGAGTGTCGTCTTAGTCGTTTTAGTCTAGTTCAAGTCTAGTTTAGTCGGTCTTGGGTTTACGTGCACGTACAAGTTAATTAGGCTCGCCCGTACTCAATCTCCATTCGGGGGAGTTTAGTTCAACTTAGCAATTGTAAAAGGTAACCCGGTTGTTTTTATTTCAACTTTATTTTCAGAATTAAACCGCGAATGAAATGTTGTACGGTTATTCTAATTTTTTAGAAAAAAATTTCAAAAAAAATCCAAAAAAAATAAAAATACCAAAAATAGCTTGTGATTACTGATTGTCTTCTATTTTGTCTTGTTGAATACTTGTTTTGCAGATATGGCAGCTGCAGTAAGTAGCTCAGGAGGTGATCAGAGGCCTCGAAAGAGGGGCCCGGGTCAGCAAGATCAGCCAGTATTGCAAATAGATGCTCAGGATCCGAGGTTGAGAAAAAATCTTATATAGAACTGCTACTGAAAGGATTCTGACATGCAAAATTAAGAACAGAGCTGACCACCCAATACTGCAGTTTGAGTTGAATACAAATGAATGGAAAAAGTATGATAAGCTGAAGGATACTGATCTGTTGCAGCATAGGACCATCGATTGGGGATGGTTAGATGAGATAGGTTCTAGACAGGAAGTGTTGGATCTCTTGGGACCAACGCTGAGAATGATGTTAGATTGTGCTTTGGACTGATATGAGGAGTTAGTCTTGGAGTTCCACAGTACGTGGAAGCATAAAGAGGGAAAATTTGCTGATGATAAAGCTGTATCGTTTAGTCTGGGTAGACGGGTGTTTGAGATGAACATGGCTCGGTTCGCGGTTGCTTCTAGATTTTATACACCCGAGGAGGTTCAGCAGCCCGGTTTTGCTACTAGTTTGAGAGGGGCATACTCTACTGATAGAGAGTATAGTGTTGGAGCGGCAGAGTTACGCCGTTTTTGGAACACCATTTCCGATCACCCTTTCGCATTGACGAACCTGATTACTTCGGTTCGTAATCCGGTATATAGGTATGTTTTAAAACTATTGTCTGCTACTCTTGTGGGGCGGAAATCGAGTGAGAACAAAGCCAATTGGATTGAAATATTCATCTTGATGTGTCGGGTGGAAAATCGAGAGATGAATCTGGCGACTGTGTTGGCTGCCTCGTTTAGTAGGGGGCGTAGAGGATGTCACCGGGCTGCATTGTCTATGGGTCCGTATATCACGCGACTGGGATTGAATTTAGGGGTGTTTGACAAATATAACCCCAGGTTTTTACATGAAGGACCGAAGACGATCATCTTTGGTATGAGGGAGCTGCAGCAAGCGGGTATTGTTTCGTACACTGAGCCTTATGGTTGGGAGGAGATTAGACAGGGGCCACAGGTACAGCCACCTGAGGGACATCCAGCTGCGGATGTCATGATGCAAATTGAGCCCACCCATTGCCAGCGACCACCATAGAGGCACGAGAGGTCGGCTCCGCAGTATCCTCGTAGGCAACCGTCTCCTAAGCCGCTTACTTTGCAGTCTTTATCTGGCTATGTGGAGTAGAGATTTGATAATCTTGAGCAGATGATTCAGACCGGTCAGGATAGACAGGAGGGGGATCTCAGGTATATTATGAGCAGGATGAGTATGGCGATACCTGATTTCTTTCAGCCAGGTGCACAGGCTGGGCCGATTGGTGCAGGAGTGATGGATGATCTGGCTCCCCCATTTAATGTGTTCGGGGCAGATAGTTCAGAAGCCGGTGGATAGGTTAGTAGTGAATCTGAGGAGGAAGAAGGCGAGAGTGGAGAAGAATAGTGTGGGGATGGCGAGGATACAACAGGAGCTGATATTATATCTTTTATTTTTATCTTTTATGCTGTTTTGATCCTCGGTCTTTTGGTTTGTACTTATACTTTGGATATGTTTGAACAGGTCGGTTGGGATGGTTTGGTTGGTTTGTGGTTGAACTGATGCTTAGTATGTTTATACATTATCTTTTGGTTATGATGTTTGTTAGGTTGATGTTTGTTGCCGCTTTCGTTCGCGTGTCCAATTAGGAATTGTTTGCTGAGCGCGTTCAGATTGGAGGGCTTATGTGGAAACGACTGGCACATTGACAGTCTCACATATCAGCTAAGTCATTTTCCACTTGTATATTTTGTATATTTTTCTTTCATTCGGTATTTCGTTTAGTTTGTTAGTGGTAGTTTAGTATGTTTCATCTTTGCATTAGGGTCAATGCAATCTTTAAGTGTGGGGATGGGATATATGTACATAGTAGTAGTATTAGTAGTAGTAGTAGTATCTGTCACACCCCAACCGATGGCGGAAACATCGGGATGAGACGAACAAATCGCTCAAAAGCATCATAACACTAATAGTGACAATATAGATTAAATCAAATTTCATAATGCTAAAATGTAATACAAGATTTCAACATTTCATAAAAAATAGTTCAAAACATTGTTTATTCTAGATGGGTTTCTAGGTTCATCCTAGCTTGTTTTCTTGATCACTTCGTCTATCAACCTGCAACATGTATTAAAATAACATCAACAAAATGTTGGCGAGTATACAAGTTTGATACATAGCATAAAATAGAATAAAATAGCTTAACGTGCCCATATCCAACATGAATAAAATGATGCAAGTTAACAGTTATACCGAAACGATGTTACTTTATATACTCAAACCCAAGAATCCAACGCAATTAACATAGCCTATCCTAAGAGTTTATCGGGAGGTAAAAATAGAATAAACTTAATAATACCCAAAAGAATAGCGGGTGGGGCGTTACAACCTATAACATATGCATAGTACCATAATTGTTAAGGTAGGCTTGCGATCAAGTTAATGAGCATATAGTCATGAAGTGTTCACATTAGCATCACATGTATAACAAGCATCAAATCGCTCCATGTATACATTTGGATAGAGTGTGAATAAACAAGTTTCAAGCGTTGCGTGTTTTTGATATAGAATAAATGTTGCACCCAAAAGTGATAAAATAAAAATGGGATCGAGTATACTCATATTGGTTGCATTTTCTATGTCTTGTGAGTAACACACGAGTAAGATTGAGAATCCAAGGGAAGGAACGAGTGGGAAAGATTATCCTAGATATTCAACATAAACGATTTAGTTTATTTCTACTCCGTTTAACTTAATTATTAAAGAATACGGGCCTAGAAACCATTTAATAATTAAATTATAAAAATACCTTATATTTGAACCTACTCCGTTTTTAATAAAAGTTGGTTCAAAATGTAGACACAAATATTCTCGTTCTAATGACATATTCATTGTTTTATAAAACGTCATATTTTAGAAGTTATAAGCGCCCAATTGAATGAAGCAGTTAAATTAGTTAAAATATATATATAAATAAAATAATCCAAGTTAAACATTCATATGAATGTAGACGTGGACAACATATAAGTTAATAATAATAATAAAATCAAAACAATTGAATTAAATGCAAGTGGACGTGTGCATTAGAAATTTAATACCAAGGGGTGTACGTGTACATCAAATGATGAGAACTTGAGCTCTAAGGTTCTCAATTTAAGTATAAATAGAAGCTCTCATTCAATTTTTCAATTGCTAAATTCTTTTCATCCTCTGCGTCGCCATCTTTCTATTTTCTCTATATATTCAAATTTTATTAATAATAATAAAACTCTGCCCCGTTTTAAGTATTGTAACCCATGATCACTGAGTCGATACCCTGTCCGATTGATTTAGGACCCACCAACGCATGTCAAGGCTCTGCCCGACTAAGTACGTTGGGGTTCTGTCTCGTGACGTAGGGATAAAATTGAATTGGGTTACTATACTCAACACAAATACATTATATATTTTATTAAATAGTTTAGGAGTTATACCCAAAATATAACAACCCTCCTAAAATATTCAGAACCCCCTTATACGTCCTAAAATACACCCCGTATACAAAAAGTGGGCTCCAAATACTTTATTTTTCATAAAAATTTAATAAAAACAAAATTTTTATGTCGCTCGCGGGGTGCGACAACCACCTTTGAGTTCGTCGCGGGCCGTGACAGCTGGCCACCAGGGCGCACCGGGTGACGCCACGTGGCGCAATGCATGTCGAGGCTATGGGGCTGACTCAGCATAGCTATTCCCTACTACCCTAGCTCGCGGGCCGCGAAGACCCTTGTGATCTCTTTCGCGGGGCGCGAGGAACTCGATTTCCAGCCTATAAATGAGATCAATCAGTTTCATTTTTCGCCATTCAATTCTTTTCGATTCTCTCTCAATTACACCCGGGAATTATACCCCATAATTAGTGAAGCTCTGCCTCGTTGTAAGTATTTTAACCCCCGGTTACGTATTAGATACGTTGCCCGATTGATCCGTAACGGCTGTTGAGGCTCTGCCCGACGTAGTCCTTGGAGTTCTGTCTCGGGGAGGGTATAACCAATGTAAATTGGGTTATTATACTAACGCGTGTGCATTATTTAAAATTTTTAGATTATAGCCAGGAATCCACAGGAAATTATCTAAGATAGCAATTTGAGTAATCTCCTTTTTGCAAATTGTTTTTACAAAACCTCATTTAATTAACATTATATTAAACAGTTATTGAGTATTTGTATTCTACAATTATCGTCGGTATGTTGGGGTTTTGTATACAAAATTTGTTACTACATTGTGAGTAGTAACATGACCACAAGTCGGGTTGACAGTATCGTGGGTGGTAATTAAAGTAGATGGAAACAAATGTATTTGCGCGACCGCCCTCAATACTGTAAAACGGTTTTACCTGTCTTGATTAAATTGGGATTCACTCACCAGTATTTACCACTGACAAAAATGTTTTAAACGCGTTTCAGGTAACAAAATGTGAAAGCCAAATAGAAGCCAGCTGGAGAGCACTAAAGGCTTAGAAAAGTGGCTATAAAAGTTACCTAAATAAAGAGATGTTTTTATTTAAATAAAATAGGATTTATCCCTATAAAAATGTGTGTATTGTAAACTTGGGAATTTCCCATGTGTTTAATATTATAAAAGTGTGGTATTTTACTCTGATAAAATATTTCCTAACTACGGTCCTGATGAAATTTCGCTGCCAAACTGATAAATATCGATACCACTGAAACTGGTCGCGGCCGCCCGTTCCCGGGTAATTAGGGTATGTGGGTTGCGACAGAATGTGGTATCAGAGCCACTGGTTTAAGCCATTTAGGTGTTCTTTAATACCTAAAACTTAAACCTTATGTTAGGAAATTAATGTTTTAATTTATGTGATATTCTGTGTAGATAAATTTTCACATGTATATTATGATTTATATGTTATTCTAACAAATTTTGAGTTCACATTATGAGGGACCAATATAATTAAATGTACCCATAGGCAACTTAGGCATATGTATTATGTCTCTAATAGGGATGCCTTACTATTAATTGCATTAAGTTTGCAATGATTGCTTATTCCCTAAATAGGTAAGTACCCCATTTACCTAATATATTTATAAGTTAAAATTTTTGTATTAATTAGAAGTGCCAATCACTACAAAAAATAAAATCCTAAGTAGAAATAAATGGTGCCTATTTATATTGTTAAGCAATTTTATTGCAAATCAATAATTCTTAAGTCGATGTATTATACTAATTGTGGTGATACCACAATTAGTAAAATAAAATATTAAAGTATGATAGATCATCAGTGAAACATTTATACATTGGATATTGTCACAACTTAAGGCTATAACCCCGGTTATAATATATATTATAAAAGTAATATATATTACTTTTATTAAATTTAATATTATAAAAGTAACATATATTATAATTCAATAAATATCTATCATAATTTAATATTATAAAGGTAATAAAAGCACGTAGCAATGAAGTATATATATATGTTCGACGATTTTGATATTTATATAAAAAAATAAAATAAAATAATAATAATAAAATAAATATATAAATTTGACCCAACATTTAATATATGTAATATATTTCTTGTGTGTCGAGATAAAACAATAATGTTGCTTCGATAAATTCATTCAAAGCTTATTATTAGTCTTTATGGCCAATCTTTCGTTACATTATGATGACAATAATAATCACTTTTAAACATGAATCTATATAGAAACTAAAGAGACATCAACTACAGGATATGTGAAAATATTTATAAAGGAGTAATGATAGATTTAGGGATTGTTAGATCGGTTGACTTTGTCAAACTAACATGGATTCAAAAATATAATAATAATAATAATAATAATAATAATGATTATTAAGCTATGTAGATATATAAAAATGACTGATATAACATTTAATAATAATGATATATGTTTTTGATGTAACACATCAACATATGTGTATATTAAAGTATTAAAAATGGCCTTATATTGAAGTAAATCCTGTAAAGTTAGATACGTTTATAAATAGTATATATGTAAGGTTTTACATGTAAATAAGGTTGTACACAAACACTAAAATTTATAAGGTATTTAAATAGCAATTGGAATCTGTTAAACTTTTTAGGATATTTTATATATAAACCGGCTATAGGTATATATATGTGTCCATAGCCGCCATTTCATATATATATATATATATATATATATATATGAAACTATCTTCAATTAGAAACGGCCCTTGCGGGGCGCGGAAAATATATATATATATATATATCCCTATAGATCACAGTATTATACAAGTCTACGTGGTTATTAATGAAAATGTTACTTTACTATATTTTGTTGATACAATTATGTACGGTCATTTTAACCGTAAAGTCACCCTATCGTCTTTAATGACTTTATATACTTGTTATATATAGTACTACATTATATATACATAAATATAGTTTATATATACACAAGTATGTCCCGTAAATAAATACACTTTAAAAATTAACTTCCATTACATAACTGCTATATATTTTATTGGAACTAACTAAACTTTTGGGGTTTATATTGAATGATTATAAAAAAAATTCTAAAATTAATAAAAAAATCAATTGTGTTATTTCAAATGAAATTTAAATATTTCTACCGGAGCCTAATTAGTATATTCCTATATACTAGAGAAAGTAGAGTGATTTAATTTATATTTCCTATATTTATAAGAACTTCACTATATTAAACTACTAGGGGTAAATTTTACCTATAACTTACCTATGGTTTACAGAAAAATGTTTTTATGTTTAAGTCACCCAAAAAAAAAGGTAATAATTTTCATTTTATGATATATTATAAAAGAACAGAAAAGATGAGTCTGATGATTTGTACAATTGGTATATATATATAAATATAAGATAGTAAATAATTGATTTTTACAAGTAAAAAAAATTACAAAAGGAAAACCCCTTTTTCTTACTCGATTTAAATTAATAATTTAGTGTACTATTTATTTACTTATATGATTATTTTACCTAGCACGTTAAAATTTTCCAGAACATTCTAGTTATTGTTTCATTTTCAAACTAAAATTTAAAATGAATGTCTCACATAAAAAAATTGATTCAAATGTGAGTTTAATACGCTTGTCCTTTATATAGCTTCATTTAAAAATCAAATTACAATTTTAATATTGTAATATCTTTAAACAAATTACTATTACTATTGTTTGAGATATACATACATATTCTAATACATGTATATTACTTAATTACCTAATATATTTAGAATCAATTTTAGAAACGTCAAACTTTGTATTACTTACTATAATGCTTCTTTGATAAATAATATAATATACAATAAATTAAGAGTTAAGTTTTAATATTTTAAATTAGTATGGTTCAACCCACTAGTTAAAAGTGAAATTGTTTCCATGAGTTCAGAAAGTTTATATTTTGAGTAATTTATTTCCCTAAACTTTTATTTATCCATCCTTTAAATTCAACAGAAGTTTATTTCAATATATTACTTTTATAAAAGGGTAAATAAAGCTAGGGGAATAAGCTTGATAATTGGTACCATCGGATATATATAAATATTACAAAATAATTTAAGTTTTGATATTAATAAGAGATTTGAATTTTTTTTTCCTAAATAATAAATGTACACATATATAATAGAATTTTTTGGTGGTATACACAATATAATAATCATATATCTTCTGAAGATAAACATAAGAGAAAATAGTACTGGTGATTCTTATAAAAACATGAAGTCATATAAAAATAAATCATGAAACGTGTTATGTAAAAAAAAGTCTCAATAAAATATTCCTTGCAACGGAATCTAAGGGTATATAAGCATAAATAGAGTTAGCTGTAAACATACTCATCATATCGAACCTAGCCATAGTGTCAATGGAGACAATGATATTTTTGTCAAAACTCCATTCTCCAAACAAAAGAAAGTTACAACCATAATAATATCTATGCTTAAACGAAAGGAGTTAGGATTTTGATATTTACTGGTAAATACCTAGAATGGTATTTAGACTTGAACCTAAGGAAAATGCCTTAATATAAGCTTCAAGATAAGCTAATTACTTGCGTAGATAAAATGTGATGGATGTTGGTATGTCGTGAGGATAATGACTAGAACAGTGCAAGTATGATAAATAAGCAATAACACTTGGCCATTGTTATTTCTTGTTTATTAATACTACTCGGTTCTAGAATATGATCCATCATGAGAATACTGACTTCCTTGTTTCGGGATATAAGCCATAAAGAATGATGCATTTTTAAAATCATGATTAGAGAAAATTCTATTTATGGGAAATACAATGATAATTACATGTCCGACAAGACTAAGTATGGTGTAGTAGACTCTCCAGCTTGTCCGGGTAAGATGGGGTACCTCTCCGGCGAGACCGGGTAAGATGGGGTATATGTTATGTAAATGGAATTCCCTAAATAGTACCATGACCTAATGTCTGACTAATATTTGGAAATATGAATCTGTTAAATACATTGACCTTATGAATGGTGTGTATATTATCGTATGTGAAATATATGATTATATAGATATGTATATCTATGTGGAAATCCAAAGACCATAATGATTGACAATTAGGGACAAATCACGAACAGGTGTGTCAATGATAATTTTAGATTTATTTATCATGAATCTCTCGTATACATCTTTAATTCCGATATCAAACATTATTTCGTTTGATCATCCGTCTCGTAATTAGTGCGACAAGACGAACGACAGTAACTCTTAAAGTTGGAACGTCATCAAAAGTATAAGAATTCCCCTTGCGATTATTAAAACATTAGGAAACCTGTAATTAAAAGTTGTGCGAAGACACAAAACATCTAAAAACTTACGCTAATGAGAGTCATTTTACTTTCATTAAGAGCTCTTGAGAAGATAAGAGTAACCACGACTAGATATACTTACAAAGACGCTTTTCCCCTATAATTCTATTAAGATTTATCATTCGGAATCATCAAATTAATTTAGAATGGCAGGAATACATGATATATAATTTAAGGAATACCTAGCTAATGAATCCTTAGTTGTACCTCTTCGAAAATATAGAGGTAAATGAAGAATTTAAGTCCATTAAAAAACTGTGCCAATTAAAGATAAAGAATCTCAAAGCATAGAGAATAGTTCTGGTCAAAATAAAGTGAAGTTCAAAACAAAAACCAGAATATACTTAAGAACTAGAATCAGTGACGAACTAAAAGTATTCATCCATATTTCGGTGAATCTCGATGACGAGATTTAAAACAAGGTGGGGAGGATGTAACATTGCCAAAAAATTTAGTTATAAAATTTAAGATAAAGTATATAAAAACTTATGTTATTAAACGGATAGATCATGGGTAAGTTGACGGTTAGAAATATGAAGTACCTAGACGGGCCAAGAAACCATTTAATAATTAAATTATAAAAATATCTTATATTTGAACCTACTCCGTTTTTAATAAAACTTGGTTCAAAATGTAGACACAAATATTCTCGTTCTAATGACATATTCATTGTTTTATAAAACGTCATATTTTAGAAGTTATAAGCGCCCAATTGAGTGAAGCAGTTAAATTAATTACAATATATATATATATATATATATATAAAATAATCCAAGTTAAACATATATACGTGGATAACATATAATTAATAATAATAATAATATAATAATAATAATAATAATAATAATAATAATAAAATTAAAACATTTGAATTAAATGCAAGTGGACGTGTGCATTAGAAATTTAATACCAAGGGGTGTACGTGTACATCAAATGATGAGAACTTGAGCTCTAAGGTTCTCAATTTAAGTATAAATAGAAACTCTCATTCAACTTTTTAATTGCTAAATTCTTTTCATCCTCTGCGTCGCCATCTTTCTATTTTCTCTATATATTCAAATTTTATTAATAATAATAAAACCCTGCCCCGTTTTAAGTATTGTAACCCATGATCACTGAGTCGATACCCTGTCCGATTGATTTAGGACCCACCAACGCATGTAAAGGCTCTGTCCGACTAAGTACGTTGGGGTTCTGTCTCGTGACGTAGGGATAAAATTGAATTGAGTTACTATACTCAACACGAATGCATTATATATTTAATTAAATAGTTCAGGAGTTATACCTAAAATATAACAACCCTCCTAAAAAATTTAGAACACCCTTATACGTCCTAAAATACACCCCGTATATAAAAATTGGGCTCCAAATACTTTATTTTTATAAAAATTTAATAAAAAAATAATTTTAATGTCGCTCGCGGGGCGCGACAACGACCCTTGAGTTCGTCGCGGGGCGCGACAACCACCCTTGAGTTCGTCGCGGGCCGCGACAGCTGGCCACCAGGGCGCACCGGGTGACGCCACGTGGCGCAATGCTTGTCGAGGCTATGGGGCCGACTCAGCATAGCTAGTCCCTACTACCCCTAGCTCGCGGGCCACGAAGACCCTTGTGGTCTCTTTCGCGGGGTGCGAGGAACTCGATATCCAGCCTATAAATGAGATCGATCAGTTTCATTTTTCGTTGTTAAATTCTTTTCGATTCTCTCTCAATTACACCCGGGCATTATACCCCCTAATTAGCGAAGCTCTGCCTCGTTGTAAGTATTTTAACCCCCGGTTACGTATTAGATACGTTGCCCGATTGATCTAGCGCTCCGTAACGGCTGTTGAGGCTCTGCCCGACGTAGTCGTTGGAGTTCTGTCTCAGGGAGGGTATAACTAATGTAAATTGGGTAATTATACTAACGCGTGTGCATTATTTAAAATTTATAGATTATAGCCAGGAATCCATAGGAAATTATCTAAGATAGCAAATGCGAGTAATCTCCTTTTTGCAAATTGTTTTTACAAATCCTCATTTAATTAACATTATATTAAACTGTTATTGAGTATTTGTATTCTACAATTATCGTCGGTATGTTGGGGTTTTGTATACAAAATTTGTTACTACGTTGTGAGTAGTAACATGACCACAAGTCGAGTTGACAGTACCGTGGTTTATTATTAACGTAGATGGAAACAAATGTAATTGTGCGACCGCCCTCAATACTGTAAAACGGTTTTACATGTCTTGATTAAATTGGGATTCACTCACCAGTATTTCCCACTGACAAAAATGTTTTAAACACGTTTCAGGTAACAAAATGTGAAAGCCAAATAGAAGCCAGGTGGAGAGCACTAAAGGCTTAGAAAAGTGGCTATAAAAGTTACCTAAATAAAGAGATTTTTTATTTAAATAAAATAAGGTTTATCCCTATAAAAATGTGTGTATTGGAAACTTGGGAATTTCCCATGTGTTTAATATTATAAAAGTGTGGTATTTTACTCTGATAAAATATTTCCTAACTACGGTCCTGATGAAATTTCCGCTGCCAAACTGATAAATACCGATACCACTGAAACTGGTCGCGGCCGCCCGTTCCCGGGTAATTAGGGGACGTGGGTTGCGACAAATAACCGGTAATTTAAGAAACCTTTAGGGGATCATAGCGTGCTCTTGAGAAGGGTTAGGGGTCCTTAGATTTCCTGAGAGGTGAGAATTTTATGATCCCGGTTCCATAGTAGACAACTTCCAAATATAATCTTAACTAAAAGCAATCAGGATTCTAGTCTAGGTAGTGTTTCCACCATCTTAGCAAAGTTCCACAGCAATTCGTTTAGTTAGCTTAGTTAATTAGTTTAGTTTAATTGAATTCTTAGGATTTTTAGAACCCCCCCCCCCTAAAACATAAAAATAGTTAAGTGTTGCGTCAGAGTCAGTATAGATAAGGTAATTAGCGTAATTCGATAGAGTCTCGTGGGTTCGATATCCGGACTTACATTAGCTATACTAGAGTCGATCGGTACACTTGTCGGTTAGTAGTTTAGTGTGTCTTAGTGAGTTTAGAGTATTATTTAGAGTCTAGAATTAGGTTAATTTAGTTACTTTATTTAAACTACTTTTTAGTACATCAAGTACAATCACGGAGAACATAACTAATGGTGACGGTTCTTCCGGTGACAATTTCTACGTCGAACGTCGATGGGAGGTTAGCGCGTTTACGGTTTAGGAGCTTCTCAAATTCAAACGACACAAAACAGTTATCGGCTCCAGTATCAAATAAACACGAAGCATAAATATCGTTGACAAGAAACGTACCATTGACAACGTTTTTGTCAGTTTGAGCCTGGCGGACGTTGATGTTAAATGCTCTTCTGCGGGCTGCTGCTGCTGCTGAGACTGCTGCTGTTGATGTTATTGTTGCGCTGGTTGCTGTTGCGGCTCTTGGTTTACCACTCTGTTCGGGCATACATTTGCAAAGTGGTTAGGATCACCACACGCATAGCAGACTCTTGCATGAGCAGCGGGAGCATGAGCTGCTTGAGTACCCTGAGGAGCGGGAAGAGGAGCTGGTAGTGCAGCAGGAGCTTGAACTTAAGATTGACGAGGGTTAGTAAGAAAATTTGCTGTGAAGTGCCCGTAGATGTTGCAATGGACACATAAATGGCAAGCGACCCCAACTGGATGATGGTAAGTACAAGTAGGGCACAGAGGGTGAGGACCGGTATACACATGCTTGGCAGGCGGTGCGTTGGTCACTAGTGCAGCGACTTGGCGGTTCTGGTTCTGAGGTTGGGCAGGAACAGCGTTGAGAGGTGCGGCAGTGATAGCACAGTTCTTGTTGTTGTTGTTGTTGCTCTTGCGCTTGCGGCATGAAGATTTCGATTCTTGAGATGCAGCGGTTTCAGAGGCGGGAGTAGTGGTGACTTGGTTGAGACTTTTGGTGGTGTTCTTGAAGTAACCAGCCATAACTCGCTTGTCATTGATTTCAGCGGGGAGTTGATAAGTCTCTTCGATGGTAGTTGGCTTAGTGGCTTGAACAAAGTCGGCAACACAATCAGGTAGAACGCGAATGTATTACTTGATTGTGATGTCGGGAGTTGATACTTGGCCAGGACAGATGATGCTAAGCTACTTAAAGCAAGAAGTAAGACCAGCATTGTCGCCACCTTCTTGCTTGATTCCCTAAAACTCGTTCTCCAGCTTCTGGAGCTCATGCGGGGGACATAATTCTTTCATCATGACTTCTTTCAGTTCTTCCCAAGAAAGTCCATAGGCTGCTTCATTCACATGCCTGTTTCGCTCCGCAGTCCACCAGTCCAGAGCCCTGGACTGAAAAACTCCAGTTGCGTTAACAGTGTGGAGGTTGTCTGGGCATCCGCTTTGACGAAGAGTGACTTCAATCGAGTCAAACCACTGAAACTTGGCGTTGGGCTCATCTTCACCAGTGAAGTCTTTAGGGCCACATGCCTTGAATTGCTTAAAGATGAAGGGAGATTTAGGTATGTCGCTCTTAGATTCAACAGAGGAGCTGCTCTTCGCCTCATTAATCTCGCTCACGATCTGAGGAATGACCTTAGCCATTTCTTTGGCGATGAGAGAAGCGATGCGTACGTCCTCTCTGCTTCTTTGAGCATTGCGGCGAGTGTGAGAACCAAGGGATGACATTGTTTGCAACAGACATCGTCATATGGTTCAGACGCGATTCGATTATATCGGGTATTGAAAAGTTTAGCGTTTAACCACCATACTATTATTATTTCTCCGTAAAGCACAGAAACACGTCTAACACGTAGGCACATAGTCACGTAGGCACATAATCCACATAAGCACGTAAGTACAGAAGCACGTAGTCCACGTAAGCACATATTAAACTATATTTTGCACGTATTCACCTACATATTTTGCACGTATTCACCTATCTTTCACAGCAGCGTAAAGCGATCGAGAGTTGCAAGTGCGAATAGCAAGTAGCGATTGCGAGTAACATAGTGAGAAATATAGCTTGTGAGAGTTTCGCAATTTGTTAACGTGTTGAGATACGTGTGTGGTGTGAGTCGTGCGCATAAAGCGAAGAGCGAAAAGCGAATAAGTCTCCAAAACCGAAACATATATAAACAATTAAACACATAAGAGCACATAAAATCGAGGAATTCACAAAGTCAGCGATTGCAAACTCAGAATCGAAACAGAGTACCTTGGGTGTTAGGTATTGACTACCCAAAGTGATTCGACTATTCTCAAGGACTTCGAGTATACGCTTTGACCTAATGGAATGTGCTCTCTCATTGGCATGCGGTGAACGGCACTCATCCTTTCGGTTACTACGCGAACTGAGTCGTTGGAATCCATCAAGACTTTGGTGATCATTTTGTAAAACCAAATAGAGAGCGGAACAAGTCATTAAGATGCGGGTTTCACCCCTAACTTAACAACCGTATTCCTATTTATGTGGTAAAACCACGAGAGAGGTAGGGAGAATTTTCGTCGAGATATGGATTTCGCTCCTGACTCAACGCAAATTCTCATGTTTATAGTAAAAATGCACGTAGAGCGAGTAAGTTTATCGAGAGTTCTAGGTTTTCACACCTAATCTCAACAAAATCGCTCAATTGTGTTATGCGAGTGTTTTCGAAATCGTGTGTGTTGTGTCAGCTTTAGGAAAAGCTGTGTAGTTTTCGCGAGTTCGAGAGAGAGTATCGAGTAAGCTCGTATGAAACCCCTACTGGGTTTGCACAAGTCGGACTGCTGGTACTTAGACTATAGACTAGGTCAAATCTAAGACATCGACCCGGACTAGGTCGAGTCTTGCCTAATTCCCTATAGTTATGGCTCTGATACCAATCTGTCACAACCCAACCGATGGCGGAAACATCGGGGCGCGGCATTGAGCGAAACAGATTGTCCAAGAGAATCCACAACAACTATTAATGAGAATATATTTAAGTGTTAACGTCCCATACCATTAACATATAATGTAAAAACAGTTATTACGGACATTGTTCTCAAAGACAAATAGTAGTTCCGACAACTCAGATTTTATTTAGTTTGTTTCTAGACTCCCCTAGCTTGATTCAACAAAAGCAAGCATAGCATAGCGTAGCATCCTAAACACCTGTCACATACGTTAAAATAAAGTCAATACACATAGTGTAAAGGTGAGCATACAAGTTTAATAGCATATAGTAGCGAAAAGCGATTTACGCATACCCAGCATATAACACGTAGAAATGTGAAGCAAGTAAGCTATCGACAATGACATATGCAACCGACATGACTGCGAGTTGTAGAATGCGCAACACATTATCACCACTGTGACCATGTGAAGTAAAACCCTTAACAACCCCTGTCCACGAAAGGTGCTGAGTCCAAACTATAGTACTATCGTTGCTAAGGTGTCAGGCAACATTCACTGTGTAAACATAACATACAAGCATTCATCGAAAACACGTATAACATGCGAGGGCGGTTAGCGTATAAAAAGTGTTTGCGTTGTGTGATCGATGTGATTTGATATAGGTAACGTATGTGACACCCAAAAGTGAGTTAAGTAAAAAGGGATCGTGTATACTCACAGAGCGTGTTTAGTAAATAAACAAAGTCTTGGATTGAAGGGAGCGCTTGAGAGGTTAGCCTGATCAGAGAACGATAGTGTAAGCTTTGAACATCATGTAAACAGTGCGTAACGGTGCGTTGAGTGAGATGAGGGATCGGATGGTGGTTCGATCGGATGACCGTCTGGGCGGATGGTCATCCGGACGGATGGCCATTCAGTCGGTTGGTCATTCGACTGAGGAGGTGTGTTTGTAAAGTGTTTAACTTTTGAAGTTTTCGTTGTAGTATAAATAAATTCATTCGATCGGATGGTCATCCGGACGGATGACCATTTGATCGGATGGCTATTCGATTGAAAGCTGATACTCTTTGAAGTTTTGTAAAATTGTTTAAGTGTTGAACTTACAATTCAAGACGCCTGGTCGAATAGTCATTCTATCGGATGGTCGTCCGATCGGATGGCTATTCGATCGAGCAACCTTTTCATTTGAACACTTCTTAAAATCAGTTAAGTTGGAAAGTTTTGCGGTTTAACCGAGACGGCATGATGACGTGTTAAACAACGGAAACCACACCAAGTTAAGCTCAGCCGATCGGATGGGAACCACCCCGTTCGATCAGGCTCAACTGTTCAAGATGAAGTTTCATGTTTAACCCGTGAATCGGTCGTCTTCTCTGATGGAAATCCGTTCTCAAACCGGTTCTCAACTAGAGTACGAGTAGAGAGCCCGAACGAGTCCAGATTCTAACGGTTTTGAGTAAAAAGTGAAAGGTGTTGAAGAAAAGTTTGAATCAGTTGTTAAACGTTTAGATTTAGGTGAAATCAGTGTAAAAACATGTAGAAATCCTTTAGATCCGGACCGTTCTTGATGAGATGAGGTCACACTTTAGTGTTCATGGGAACCCATGGTGACGTCACCCTAGAACAGCCCCAAATCAGATGATTTCACGGTGAAAATGTGAGATTTGATGAAGGATGATGAGAAAGTGTGTGCTGATGTTAGAAGTACAAGATTTAGGAAGAAAACTTACAAGAATCACGAGAAATTGAGAGAAAATAGCCTGAGAGTGCGTGGGTCGAACGCATATGTCACATCAATGAATAGTTGATGTGACAGGAGGGGTATTTATAGTGTGAGAGGAAGAAAGGCGGTGTAGAGTGAGCGGGTCGGACGGCCGTTCGATCGAATGGCCATCCGATCAGATGGTTATCTGGTCGGATGTCCATTCGATCGAATGGTCGTTCGATAGGTCGGCTCGTGCAGATTAGTTTTCCAACCTTCGTTTCGTCTGTTGAGCGTTGCGTTGCGTTTAAGCGAGTCGCGAGTAATCGATGCGATAGTATTAAACCATAGTTACACAAATAATATAACTAACACATAACAGCCAAAAAGTAAGTAAGTTTGCGTTTAGAGTTTGCAATGAGATTGTGTTGCAATAGAGTTGCGATTGCGTTTATGAATAATCACCCCACAACAGATATAAAGCACACACATTAAGCACATAATAACACACACACATAGAACAATACCAATACTGCGATTCGAGTTGCGATGCGATAGTGATGTGATAGCGTTTAAGTAGTTTAGCGTTTAGTTGCGTTTATCACATTGTTACTTCACATAATACTACATCGTAGACTAAAATAGCATTAACCAAAGTATCGATTATCAAATTACGAGAGTGCAAGAAAATAATTAAGCCAGAAATGTCAGATCTGAATAACAACCTGACTTCAACTTTGACTTGTACTTTTACTTTCTAAAAAGTCGGGTTGTTACAGTGATATATCGGTAGGCTTAACGCTTAAAAGATAAAAGATACCAAGTGATACAAATATAACGAACTATGTACCATGTGGGTAACATACCATCGGCATATGATTTGATGAGTGAGATCAACTCATCCGGCTTCATTTTATAACAGTTGGTTGTCAACATGATCCAATTCACATTTCTAAACCAGCTACTCTTTGGCTTATCTGGAATACCTTTTAGAGCATCTAGAAGCTTCTTGTTGCCCCTAAAAGTAGACACCACAATTTCAACATTCTTTATTTCAGAGAGCAGTTTAGCAAACCGGCCAATTAGTGCTTTTAAAGATTCACCATGAATATAACTGAAACCTTCAAGTTTCTACTTAAGCACATCACTTTGAGAAGATATTTCTAAGTTGCTAAACTGTGATCCCCCAAAAATTTTTGTTTTGATGTAACCGTACCGATAAAAATGTTAAAAAAATGTTCGAAAGTTGTCTTTATAAATTATACCGTTAGACTCGTCTCGAAGTTTCGAGTCTAATGATAGATAATGTTCAAAATCTTTTTTTGTCCTAAAAATCAAACGAATCTAACCATGTTGTCGGTTTGCTAAGATTGTTTGCAGATCAAATTCTGCACTTAAATACATTTAATACCGAACACGTCAGCTGGTTAAAGTTCCACCTTTGCGCACACTCGCACACTCTATTTGGGCCACACACACTGAAGTCGTACACTTCAATTTTGGCCGCACACAGTTTTGTTTGGGCCGCACATTTGTATATTTGGGCCGCACACTTCAATATCGAAACCGTACACAGGTTTGGGTCGTACAGACAAGTTTGGGTTGTACAACTGGTAGTTGGACCACACATTATTAAACTTGGGTCGTACACTTGTATACTCAGCTTAGGTCGCACACTTCTACACTGGGCCGCACACTAACAATCTGAATCGCACATAATTTGATTGATTGGGTAGTATACCTTAATTGGGTTGCACACAGAATATTTGACTGCACACAGAATGTTTGACCGCACACAAAATGTTTGGATCGCACACAAACTTCTTGGGCCGCACACTTACTATTTAGTTCACAAGCTAATAAACCAGACCGCACACAAGCTAAGTCGCACACTTGTGTCCCGTACACGATCTAATAAACCAGTCCGCACATAAACCCACTGACTGCCTTGCAAACAAATCAAAAATCAAATCTCGATAATTAAGGAATGATTCGAAATTCAATTTCTGAGATCCCGAAAAACCTACAAATACACTTTTCACTTTTCCAAAACATATCAAACTTTTGAATTTTTCAAACTGTTTCTTTCAATTTTCATGGCTATTCTTTGAGACAAGCTGTTTGTATAAAAAATTTTTTGACTAAAAACTTAAATATAACCTGTGCAAAATCTAAACACAAAGATGATTAGTCAAATAATGATGATTAAAACATAAATAGTTCAGAACCTCAACCTTTTCGGTTTTGATGAAGCAACAATTTCTTTCGTCTTGTTCTTCGAGTGATATCTCGACCACAAATCTCCTTTTGAAACCTTATATGCACATCTTCCCACCTATTCTGATTTTCGGATTTTTGGATGTCGTGTTTTTACCTATTTACGCGACTATGCCAAACACAAGTTGTTTCCTCCAAGTGCCGAATGTATCTTTATGGGCTATGACTCAAAATACAAGGGTTGTCGATGCTTAGATGCTACCACAAATCGTGTCTATGTTACACGCCATGCTCAATTTGATGAGGAAACATTTCCTTTTAGCGGTCAAATTTCGCCTGTGGACGAGGCCACTTTGGTTTTCTCTAATTTCGATGAAACTCTCCTGGTCATTCCCTTATCAAACCCGTATCCTATTCTCACACCTACCCAGCCCACACCAACATCCATAGCCTTCTCTCCTCCTTGCAGCTTATGTCCTCATTCCTCACCAAATCACACTCCCTCGGCTCAACCTATCTCTACTCAACCTGACCACGCTACCCATCCTGAAGCCCAATCTGCCCCTTCCCAGCCTCCCTCCAGTCCTAATATTTTGGCCGACACCCACGACCCACTATCCCACTCCTCGGCCCATCAGTCCCACCCTACATCCGTACCTCAAAACCAATTCGATAACATTCAACCACCTTCTCAACCTACCACTCATCCTATGCAAACCCGCTCCAAAAGTGGAATTTTTAAACCTTACCATCATGCTGACCTATCCTTATTTTCCAACCTCTTGCATCATGCCTTACTAGCAGCTGCAGATCCATGTGGATATAATTCGGCTGCTAAACATCATAAGTGGGTTAAGGCCATCGAGGAGGAAATTAATGCCTTAAAAAATAATAACACTTGGGTTTTGGTGCCTCATCCCTCCAACACTAATTTTGTTGGCTCAAAATGGATATACAAGACAAAATACAAATCCGATGGGTCGATTAATCGCTACAAGGCACGCTTGGTTGCTCAAGGTTTCACTCAAATACCTAGTCTTGACTTCTCTCATACCTTCAGCCCTATTGTCAAGGCTTCCAATGTTTGTGTTGTTCTTGCTCTTGCCACCATTTATGATTGGCCATTACGACAACTTGATGTTCGTAATGCCTTCCTCAATGGCAATCTCACAGAGACCGTCTGTATGGAACAACCCATAGGGTTCGTTGATACCTGTTTCCCAAATCATGTTTGTCGCTTACAGAAGGCACTTTATGGTCTTAAACAGGCCCCTCATGCGTGGTTTCAGCGTCTTAGCACTTTTCTTACTAACCATGGTTTTCTTTGCAGCAAAGCAGACACATCTTTATTCATTTTCAAACAGAGACAGGTGCTTGTTTGTTTCCTTGTGTACATGGATGACATTATTATTATTGGCAATGACTCTACATTCATCCAGCCCTTTGTGGCTAAATTTCACCAGGAATTCTCAATTAAAGATTTAGGAGTTTTGAGTTATTTTTTGGGTCTTGATGTCACTCACAACAACCACGGCATCTTCTTAAGTCAAGCTAAGTGTTTTGGTCAAAAAATCTGTTGAGGATATTGCAACCAAACTCTTTGTTACGGGGTATGATGCTAATAATGTAGAACAATAACAAGGATCACTTCAGTGTAAATTGCACAAATGACACAAGGATTTATACGGGGAAAAAGCCCTTGATCAAGAGTTGATCTCCGGCACAAAAAACCCCGGGTGATGGAAACTACCGATCACCAAGCTCAAATAAATAAATAAATGTTTACAACTTCGGATAGTAACGAGCTAGGTACAAGGATCACTATCGTGAAATGTGTAAAAGTGAGTGAAAATGAATGAATGTTCGTCGAGAGCTTCAAGTGTGCGAGTATATGAGAGTGTGTAGCTGAGAAATGACTAAGTGTTTTTCTACTAGCTCGTTACCCCTTTTAAAATAAAACTTAACTACAATAACTAACTATCCGACTTTTGTGCCAAGCTCCCACGTTCTCCACAACGTCCATTTTTGGCCAAGCACGTGCGGGATAGTCTGGGAATATTCCCCAGGAATGTCGCCAAGACTAAGTCCGAGTTGAACTTCCTGCAAAACATTCACGAATTCAAAGTAGACAACCGTTAGTACCGGGATCCTTATAGTGATCCATGATCCTGATCCTGCAACACTTCTGAGGATCACTACTTCAGACAGAGTTGAGGATCACTAAATCCAACAGCAAATAAGGATCACTGGTTATTTAGAAATCCACCCCTAACACTATGTATGCCTATGATATTCTAGCTGGGGTCGGTCTCTTGGATGCTCAACCAGTTGCTACTCCTCTGTTTACTTCAAACACTTTTCACTCCCAGGGTGAATCTTTTCACAACCCTATGTTCTATCGTTCATTGGTTGGTGCTCTACAATATTTGACTATTACTAGACCAGATCTCTATTATGCAATTAATCAAGCTAGTCAACATCTTCAATCTCCAACTACATTGCACTTCCAACCGGTAAAACAATTTCTTCGGTATGTTAAAGGAACCCTTGCCTTTGGATTGACTTTCTCCAAACCCACCACCACTACCTTGGTTGGGTACTCAGATGCTGACTGGGCGCCTTGCATTGAAACACGTCGCTCTACCTACGAGTATTCTATCTATCTTGGGGGAAATCTGGTTTCATGGAGTGCCAAGAAACAACCAACTGTCTCTCGCTCTAGCTGTGAATCGGAGTATCGGGCAATGGCAAACACCGCTGCAGAATTCATTTGGCTCACGCATCTTCTTTGGGAACTTCATGCCTTGCCAATGGATCGTCCAACTTTGCTATGTGATAATAAGAGTGCAATTTTTCTTAGTCAAATCCAGTGTCTCAAAAAAGGGCGAAACACATTGATATTGACTACCATTTTGTCAGGGAATTGGTCTCCTCTGGACGTCTTTACACCAAGTTTGTTCCTTCCAATCTCTAGGTGGCAGACATCTTCACTAAAAGTCTCTCAAGGCCACTTTTTGAAAAGTTTCACAACTTATTACGTGTTGGTCCCCCACATGTTCTATTGACGGGGGGTAACAACGTAACATAAATCAAGATCCTTGATTTATGCTATATTTTTTTGTCATTATTGTAAATATATTGTTTCCATTATTAGGTCCATTATGTGATGTATAAATTGTAATCTTCTTTTTTAATAAAATTCATTCCAAGAATTATTCATCTCCACAGAAATTATTGAACCAGTTGATGGAATCGTAGAAAATCTAGTAGTGGGCAATCTGTCATAGGCTGGAAGCTGCTAGCTGGTGGCTGGAAGCTGCTAGCTGGTGGCTGAAAGCTGGTAGCTGTTATCTGTAGCCGGTAGCTGTAGCTTTTTAGATATATTTGGTGTTTGGCAGAGTAGCTGGAGCTTTTAATAAAATGTATAAAATGACTCAAATGGACATAACTAGAAAATTTAAAAGTTTGTGCATTAAAAAGTTCATTATATTTAGAGGTTAAAATAGTCATTTTTTTCCTAAAAGCTTGTAGCTCCTTCTAAACGCTACTAGTAGGAGCGTTCAACCAAAAGCTTCAAGCTCTTAATCTAAAAGCTTCAAGCTTCTTCAACCAAACAAGACTTTTTATTGAGTATGAGCTTTTTGTTAAAAACTTAAAGCTTAAAGCTCCTAAAAGCTCCATACCAAACATACCTGATATAAATTAGGAATGCTTTGAACTATTTTGGTCCTTTCAAGTAGTCAGTTTCCTTTGAAGTTATGTAGAAAATAGTATTATGTTTCCCATAATCATTAAGGTTTTTCATATGGTTTTTTTCACATGTGTTGCAGGCACTGATGGCATCAGAGACACATGAGTTGCAGTTTTTGATGGGCATAATGGTGCAGAAGCTAGTTGACATGGCTTCAGGTATGTTACTGCATACATCTTTTCTTTTGGATACCACAATTTGCTTTTTGTCCAACATATCAAAGGGAATGTTACCGAATAGAGGAGGATATGATTATGATATGCTGCATATCGGAAGGTTGTTTCGTCTCTCTTTCTCGCACACACTCTTAAAATCTCCCTTTTATAGAAACTTTCTGAATCCCTTTATAGAAACTTTATGAAAGTAGACTTATTTGGCACTTTTGTTACAGGATTGAGTTTACACTGTCTAACATCTTTAGTGAAGATTTCCACTTGGAAATTCCTAATGAATCTTTGTTAAATGTGATTCATGATATTGATGCAGCATTCTGTAAGGTTGGTGGTAATTGATGTTTATCCTTCTATTTTTTCTCCTCTCTCTCCTATATATGTTTATTTATGATTTGTGTATTACTTTTTATAAAAGCTTCTAGATACAACTTCAATTCTGGTTCCACAGCACTAGTGATATTAGTGGCAGATAGTCATATTCTTGTTGCCAATATTGGAGACTCGAAGGCATTCTTATGCTCTAACATGTTCCAATCTCCTCCAAATGGCTAAAGGTTAGAAAGTGAAAGCGTTTTCTGAGACATTAATACGATTAAATGAAATAAAGAAATTAATTTTGGATACCTTTGTCTTTTATTGCTACACTTTATTTGCACTAGAAAAGGCACGATTTCAAAAGAAATAAAGAAATATATTTTGGGTAATCGTATAACAGGAGTCACATTGGAAAAAATAATCAATCCAAACATAAAGTATACCAAATTTTGTTACCTTTTATAATAGGAGTCACGCCGTTAAGTACATGAGCAAGCCAATCATCTACCGGTACAAGGTTTCGTCAACCTTATCTCCCGTGAGATCCGTATTAATTCCATGATTGCGCGCCAAAGGAGTAGACATAGCAGAGGTAGCATAGGCAGGTGACGTATTCATTGGTGCAAGCGCATTTTGTAAAGAAAAAGAAAAGTAAAAACCATATAATATTACTTATCAGTACTTTAGTAAAACCACATCGTCGTTTTAATCTATACTTCCTCCCATCCTTTACGAAGATCGCAGTGCCTTCGTTCGCCACCACCATCTGCCGAAAAACATGCAAACATAACCATTCTTCTATTTTATGTGTAAAATATCTATTGGAGACAATCTAAGGTTTGCTGTGATAACTGCTATAAAGAAAGAGAGGATCGTCGCCATCGTCTCTTAGCCGACAAAATCCACGCGATGTACCGGGATGGGGCGGTGGTGCCGGGTCTCGATGGACCGGGGACGATCCCCACACCCACCAGACTAGGAAACCCTACAACTCCTAAAATAGAAATAGAGGTGACAAAAGTTAGAGAGCATATGAGTCCTAACTTTTTTTACAAGTCAATGGCCTTTATCTTGGTTATTACTTTCCAACAAAATAGGTAATAATAACTTTTGTCATATAGTAATTTTTTTAGACTTCTCGATAATTCATTATTATAATAAGCTCAAAGTAGATTTTTAATATGAAAAAGTCATTAATAAATATTAATGTAACTAAAACTCTTAGTTTAGATGGTATGAAATAATTTAGACTGGGGTATATTTTATTAATACTTTTTTGTAGATATTATTTATATTAGAAAAATTAACAAATGAGGAGAATGTAGAATGGTAAAGAATAATGGATATTTTTATGATGATGATGAGAATTTGAGTGGCATTGAAAACAATGTTGATAAACTCTTCTTCATGTGAGGTACTCTAGGAAAAATTTGTAGAAAGCAACTAGAGTAATGAGTAATAATGTATTTCTACTATGGTTTTCTCATAATAATTGACATATTTTATTATGTATTTAAAATTCAATTTAATCTAGTTTTATTTTTTTAGTATGCAACTCGACCCGACCCGACCTGATCCGATCCGATACATACCCAAAAATGAATATTAAACAATACACAATCGACCCAAAAAATTTCCGACCCCATAAAAAAGGTTCTGTGTCCGCCACTGTTCAGAAATGCAATAGTTCATTGTAGAAATTAAAGGGCAAGCGATGAAGCATAGAAGTGTATCATCAACTCATATCTTGTATTTAGAATTGTTTATTGTGGACATATTTTGTATTTCATATGTAGTTGATGAACTTGTACATGGATAGATATGATAATAAAATGCGGGTAAATTTAGAGTTAGAAAGAAGAAGCAACTTGGCCAAATGAAGGCCCCACATATTTATACACATTTACCTGGTCAATGGACGGCTAGTATCATATTGATATAACAGCTACAATTATGTATCTAGAGTGTTCCATATAAATATTTGGAAATTTAAAAAGCTCCAAACTCTAAAGAATTATATACAAGTATAGATCAAGTCAGAAAAGTTAACAGCCAAACTCTAAAGAATTATATACAAGTATAGATCAAGTCAGAAAAGTTAAGAATAATCTAGTATTTTTTTTTTTTTCTAAAAGGGATATACAAGTATAGATCAAGTCAGAAAAGTTAAGAATAATCTAGTATTTTTTTTCTAAAAGGGTGTTAGAAAAAATATATATCGGGTAGTTGAAATGTTTTATTTATTTCTTTCATTTTTCAATTAAAAAGTTTAAAACCCTACCCTTCCCATCTTGAAGATCCAAAGACTGTGGCCGAAGACTGTAACCACACTTAGATCTTGTTAATGCACGAAGATCAAAACCTGCAAGATAAAGAAACCGTTAGGCTCGTCGTAAAGATAAGAGGGCCCCTCTGCGACCACCCTCCAGCGTGAGTATAAGTATTTGGTAGAGAGAGAAAGTAAGGACGAAGGTTCAGAAAATCGTACTTGTGTTGTACTTGGTGGGGGTATTTATATTGGTCAACTTTGATGATGTCATTCGGCAGGACGCACCTATTGATGGTGCGTCTGTTAGTGTTTGGGGGACAGAGCTTTGGGATATGCGTCCCTTGTGATTCGGTTCGGCCCTCTTGAAGGAGGTCCGTCTTCGGCTATGTATCTTCAAGTCCACCAGTTTATCAAGTTCAGGTTTGGAATTGATAAAACTTTTTGCATTTTGTCTAAGACAGACGACATTGGGATATCCATTCGGCGCTGACGTGGCGTCTGTGAGGTAAGTGAGGAAAACCTGTCGATCAGTCACCGCCATGTGTCCGTATCGTTTCCTACCTCGGGAATCGAGATCGGCGCAAATTATTCTTCACAAAAGTAATTTTTTTAAATGGAAAATTTAGATCACAAAAAGGTAATTAAGTTATGGATATCGTAATTACTTTTTTCAAATACATTATTTATATAAAATTTGAAAAGAAAAGAGAAAAGAATGCTATAAAAAAAGTTTTTTTCTCAACCGAAGGCTTTGTAGGGTTTTATATGCGGTTCAATGTTTAACATTCTTGTAGAGAAATTAAAAATTTTGGGTTATGGTCCGGTTTGTATTAAACTGGGCTATAACATCGAGCTTAGGCTTGATAAAATTAACATTTTAAAGCATTTCTCAACTCAGTAAGCGTGCCTATATTGCCTATTATGGGAACTATAAAGTGTAAACTAACATTTCCTGTACATACTTTGTTTTTGTTAACAGGTCAAGCATAGGAACCATAATGCTGATATACTTAACTCTCTCCATGGCCAAGAATAACAAAGATAACACTTACTAGATTAGTTGCGAAAATTTTTACGGAAAAAGCGAGTTACAGTGAATGTAACTTTTTTTACCTTTTCATTTCCTTTATAGGATGCTGTAAATGTAAATATGAATTTATTCCCTTTAAATTGTTAAATTTTAAAAGTAATGTTATTTTTACCTTTTTCTTGATATTGATTTATCAATCATCATGTCATAGTCCAAAGTTTTACTCATATCAAATTGCGACATTTCTAGATAGTAGAGCTTTGACAGATTCTTGGCATGGAGGACTGGTGTTTCCGGTCTCGATAAAGTCGTAATTCTTGACACGTCCATCATAAATGAGAATAACTTTCGCTCAACGGTAATAACAGATCCAATATTTTACTCTGTGGGGGAAAATGGTCATGCTAGAACGCATCAAATTTAAATGGGTGAGTCTAGAACAGGTCAAAGCAAAATAGGTAGGGTAACAAAAGCACGTTAAATCTCAGTTTAGAGCTTGCCCGTTTTGCTATCTCTAATGAAAGGTGACCTATATCATCCGACTTCTAGTTATTAAACTTTACCTGGTTTCGACTACAATTAGATTTTCGTTTTCTAAGAAAGATAAACATAATAACGGTGTCAAATTAAGAATGCCAATTATTTATAAATGCATCATATTTTCACATTTCCTTTGTCATTAGTAAGTTTATTTATCTCATTACAAACCATAAAAAAATATATAGGTGTAGGGTGGTGGGAGTGTTTGCCACACAACCTCTCTCCTTCACATTAGCGTCACATCAGTTTTTTCCACTACTTTTCTTTTACTTGCCACACCTTGTAAAATCATAGGAAATCATACGTCTCACATGCTTCAAATACCGCAACCTATTATATAATATCAATTAGGAACATTTGTAAGCATCAAAGCTTGTATCGTATGCTTAACATTTATTTGAATTATTGTTAAATTCAAAGCATATAGGCATAGAATTACTTTATCAATTTTTAATCCATTTAAAAGCATGTATGTTAAATTGTTGTTAAATAGATATTACTTTATCAATTTTTAATCCAATGTACGATAACACAAGTTTACCAAGAGATATTTATATACTTTTAATTTGAAACATTTGTATGCATCTTTGATTGTAAGTTGTGTTTAAATGATTGTACCTTAATCAATTAGTGGTTGAAGGTTGTGTTTAAGTGGTTGTACCTTAATCAAATAATGGTTTCATTACCTTACAAAATTCAATATGTTTTGTATGCATGTATGGTTGTAAATTGTGGTTAAGTGGTTGTACCCTAATCAAATAATGGTTTCATTATCTTACCATATTCAATCGATTTGATCCATTCAAAGTTGTGTTGTTTTATTTGTAAATTATTATTATTTATAATAATCTAATTAATTTAGCCAAAATCTTGTATACATATAATTTGCAACACATTGATGCAATAGTTGTTGTAATGTATGCATTATGGTTTGTATAGTGGTAATGATATATATTATATATAGATTACGATTAACCTGTCAAACGAGAAAAATGGACGCTGGTTTATTGTAACGCGCGAGTCCTAGATCAACTTAGTTATTTTATTCTATGTTTTACGTTTCGGTTTAATTTCTTCGCATTAACACCGCAACTTCAGTGTCGGTGGTCACTGGCAGTAGTGTGTCATTAGTGCTCGCCCCTGCTGCAACGCAGGGGTACTTATTACTAGTTTTAAATTAAATTTAAAAATCACCCAGTTAATTATATGATTGGCTAGTTTTGGAGGAGAGACCCACCAACACCTCTTTTCTCTTGGCATAAATGGCAAAAGTTTGCACCTCCTTGTCACCTCCTCCACCTGTCGAACCAATTGTCGCCTCACAAGGAGTGGGTGTTGTCGGATTGCTGCATCACGCTAATCGTTGCCAAGTGTAACTGTCGCACCCACTGCCACCACTCTTATGTAGTGCTAAAAGAATGTCAAATATGGTAATCATAACTTTATACAACATAAACCGAACTCAAAACAGTCAAAACAACCAAAAAAAGGCTGTATCAAACAACCAAAAAAGTCTTACTAAATCTACAAGACTATACTATCAGTTTTACTACACACGAAAAACAAGGATCAAAGCCCTAGCTAAATCTAGCACAAGAGAGATTGTGAGAGAACCAAAATCATTAATGTTTTACATATGCTTTTATTATCATGTGTTGCAGGCACTATGGCATGAGAGACACACGGGTTGCAGTTTTTGATGGGCATAATGGTGCAGACGCTAGTTGAGATGGTTTCAAGTATGTTACTTCGTACATCTTTTCTTTTGGATACCACATTTTCCTTTTTTGTCCAACATATCAAAGGCAATTTTACCGAATAGAGGAGGATATGATTATGATATGCTTCATATCGGAAGGTTGCCCCCTCTCTCTCTTGCACACACTCTTAAAATCTCCCTTAATAGAAACTCTCTAAAAGTAGAATTATTTGGCACTTTTGTTACAGGATTGAGTTTACACCGTCTAACATCTTTAGTGAAGATTTCCACTTGGAAATTCTCAAGGAATCTCTGTAAAATGTGATTCATGAAAATTATTCAGTAAAAGACAAAATCTATTGATATAAGAATTGTAGGTCAACACCCACAATCTTGAGGCAAATAGGATTGGGTTGGAGCTGAATTCGGGTTTAGCAAGTCTGCTAAATTTGTTATCGACCCGACCCGGTAAAGAGGAATAAATATCTTATTTTTCTATTTTTGTTCATTTTCCTGTCCATAATTTTACACTCTTACTCTACATTCTAGGTCTACAAGATGAGGGTTTTAGTGATGTTCGTAGTCGTTCTAGAGTTAATCATCTGTATTGTCGGCGAATCTCCGACGTGTTTGGCGGTGTATAAGAAAGGCGGTGCACCGACGGTGTTCCAGTTACCGGAGGGCCCTGGATGGAGCTTACCAAAACATCAATCTACAGCGGGGAGAAGTCAATCGACTATACGTAAAGGCCGATGAAGATATCAGGAAGATGGAACCTTCTGCACCGTCCACCTCCGGATTCCATTTCCAGGTAGTATACATGTTTTGTTTATAGTATTAGTTGATTTGTGGTTTATTTTCAGATTTGTTTATAGTATGCGTTGATTTGTGGTTGATTTTCAATTTTGTTTATATAGTATTAGTTGATTCGTGTTTGATTTTCAGAAAGTTCACAGGATGCATTGATTCTAGGTTGATTTTTAATTTGTTTATAGTATGCGTTAATTCATTGTTAATTCAGTTTTCTTGATAGTATTAGTTGATTCATGTTTGATTTTCGGTTTTGTTTATATCACACCCAGACAACATGGGTCAGTCGTTAACTATTGGTACCAATGCAGCTCCACGGAAAAACTTTGTCTAAGACTTCTACTGAATTTGAACGTCTTTCAAACTATTGTGCCACCTATTCCAACAGTTTCGTTGCCAAAATACCTAAATACCTGAGAAAACATGTTAAAAAGTGTCAGGTTTAATTTACATTAATAAAAAAAATAAATTATTTTTTGAAAGTCATGATAACCCTAGACCACATGTAACATCGCAAACTAGCAAGGAATAAGAAAGATGTTCGCAACCATGAGGCCATAATCAAAACGATAATTTCCTTTTTTCCCTTATAAAAACTCCTTTCAACATATGTTCCTCATTCAAAACTGGAGAGACCGATTATGAGCTCGGGTTTCCTTTTTTCCCTTATAAAAACTCATTTCAACATATATTCCTCACTCAAAACCCGAGCGACCAGTTACGAGCTCGGGTTTGTCAAAAACCGATAGCTCTATCAATATAACATGTGCCTTTCAATAGGTCAATGATTATGACGACAGGGAACATTCCATGGATATACTCACAAAAGGGTATGAGACGAATCTTACTGGAATTAAAAGCAGAAATGAGACGAATCTTACTGGAATTTCACCGGAAAATAGATAGACCCAAAACTTATGTGGAGGCTCCCAAATACCCGACCCTAGCATGCATGGAAAGAAAACTTGAAAACGAGTTCGCCCGAATTTGGTTGAAAAGTATTTAAGTTGGTACATCTTCTTAAGAGTTTCTAATTAGAGAAAACCGACCTCACCATGGTGTTTGGAACATTAAATTTAGTCATTAAAAATGTACTCTTGGCCGGAAAACGGCCGCCAGAAAATTGCTGGCCATCGCGGCTTCGCCGCCGGGTCGCCGGAGCTTGGTTCTTGATAGAGAGTGTAGAGAGAAGTGAGAGAGAATGGAGGTTGATAGAGAAAAAGTTTTGGTGGAATAAGGAGGAAATAAGAGAAAACCCCCTTATATACTACTAGGGTTTTGGTGGAGTGGGCCTCAAGCCCATCATCTAAGCCCATCCTTCTTCAGCCCCCGTCGCACGCACACAACTTTGTTTCAGCCCGTTCTCGTGTAGATTTCAATGCAAATTATTTTAGAAATTAAAATAATAATTTCTATAACCAAAGTAATAATATTATATCAAGATGGTATTAAATCCTAGGTTGATCTGCTTGTAAATTCTTGACGTTTCAACAATCCAAAACTTACTATACTTATAATAATACTTTTTCAACAACACATAAATATTCCAAAACTATTTATTATGATTAACTCGCGAATTCATGATATACCACGCGTGGTGTTCGCTTGCATATGCGTTCTGAACACTGTGTATCGAGTGCGCTTGCATGAACGTTGCGCTTGGAGACCTAAACTCCTTCCGTTATTAAATGTAAATTAATTATTAAAATATTATACGTGGACGAGTCATAAACGGATTATTTGTCTGATGTCGGTACGCTTAACTGTTCACAACGGTTACTGGTAATTCTTAAAATCACCAAACGCGTATTACGACTTACTAAACGGTTTCATTAGCCTTAAAAGAGTAAATTACTTATAATCAAGCCAAAAATACATTATATTATCTAAATTAAATGTATATTATGGTCATAGTTTATAGTATGCTCATGGTTGATTTTCAGTTTGGTTGATAGTAATAGTTGATTTGTGCTTGATTTTCAGATTTTTTTACAATATGCGTTAATTCGTGTAATCGTGTCTGATTTTCAGTTTTGCGTTGATTCGTGTAATCTTGTGATTGTTGATTCGTGTAATCGTGTCTGATCTTCAGTGATCCCCATGTCTGATTGTTATTTCGTGTAATCGTGTTTGATATTCAATTTTGTTACACGATGTTCTGTTGTATTCAAGAATACTACATTTTACAAAGTTGTTCTGATGATTGAAATTTTGTTATGGAAGTGGAAAGATAAAATGTTTGGTCAATGTCTTAGGGGGTGTTTGGGATTGAGTTTGAAATGACTTATTAACTTATTGGAGTCAATAAGTTAATAAGTCATTTGGAAAAGCCCTCCAAATCTAAGATCAATGGACTAGAATCATTCTTACCCTTCTTATTTATTTTATACTTTGTATTTGATCCTAATCCATGTGCATCAATCTATTAATAAAAACATTAAAATTTAATAATTAAGAACTATTTTGATATGCGGTATACATAATGTATTGGTACTCGTACTTATTTTACTTATATGGTACCCATATTGTTTTTGTACTCGTATCGGTACCTAATTGATACCCTTACGAATGCTCAAATAATAGAAAAACAAAGCAGTACCAAAGAGAGTACTGTACCAATATATTTAATATGGTATCCGATACACAATTTTGTTTGAATTCGATACTAATATGAGTGCTGATATAAAAACTGTATCAAGTTCATCCCTACTTTGACTTTCACTTCAGTGCTTCACTAATGCTTGCAACTTGTAGAGTTTTGCTTGATCGACTTTAAAGTAACACATGTATGATAGCCAATAGTGATGCAACGAACCAAACGTTCAACGAACAGTTTGTGAAACATTTGGTGGAAAGTTTGTTTGTGTTCGTCCATTTAGTTTAATGAACGAACATGAACAAAGACTGCGTTTGTTCATAAAATTCCAACAAATAAAATATCTATAAGTTTTGGTGTATTATATATTTTATTCATGAACGTTTGTTTGTGTTTGTTTGTTTTCATTTGTGTCCATGAACATTACTTTGTGTTTGTTAGCTAAAATAACAAACAAACACAAATGAACACGAACACGTTCATTTTCTTAACGAATGAACAAGAACATAAAATCTCGTTTGTTAAGTGTTTATAAACAGTTCGTGAACACACATATTTTTTAAGTTTGTTTGCAGCCAAATAAGGTTTGTTCAATGGGTAAAGAAATGTAAATGTTCAAGAGTATCATGGTTTACATTTTAGTTCAAGAATATCATGGTTTACATTTTGATAGATATAATAATATAACAGTGTAAAGTTAGAATTCTTCTCTATTAAGCAACCAAAAGTCA
This sequence comes from Helianthus tuberosus, assembly GCA_030545235.1. Classification (NCBI taxonomy): domain Eukaryota; kingdom Viridiplantae; phylum Streptophyta; class Magnoliopsida; order Asterales; family Asteraceae; genus Helianthus; species Helianthus tuberosus. The sequence goes on along the minus strand of CM060414.1, from coordinate 118,548,485 downwards.
ATATCCCTCTCCACTAAGCAAACTTGTAAAACTCACGTGTCTAGAAAATGTCATGTTGAGAATGTTGGTAATTTATAGACCAAATAAAGAAATATCCAAACATTAGAGGTACGTTTGAACACATCCAAATAAATTGGTACCAAAACTGAAATTTTTGCAAACTAACAATTCATAAACTAAAAAAATAGTGTCATGCAATTTACACATAACTTTTGACTATTTATTTCAAGTGATATGATATTAATAAATTTAAATTTATGTTTTTATTTTATAATTTCCGATATATAATGTTTTATTAAAAAATGAATATGATTTTGTAATGTGCGTATTGTTATCTATATTTTGATATAAATTTAAAAAAAAAAACGGCATATAAAATTTTATAACGACTTATAAAACGTTATATTTGATACGGCTCCGATTTTTATGAAATTTATATCAAAATGTGGATAAAAATAAACATATCGCAAAACCATATTCATTTTTAGATAACATTATGTTTCGGAAGTTATAAAAGAAAAACACAAATTTGAATTTGTTAATGTCACATCTATATTATAAAAGCCTGTTTCTATATCGTACCGGATTGAGCTCAGAAACAGTTTAACCGAGTGTATCGGACAATTCAAACAAGTGTACCGAATGGTTCAACCACTACTACCGGCCAGCTTGAACCGATACGTGACTCATATCACTTGATACAAATAACAAAAAGATTGGGTAAGTCGAATGTAAACAGTAGGACCTTTGGTAAACTAAAAACTATTATTAATATCAACGTGGCATCGTCTCATTACTTCCGTACAAAAGTCTATATCAATTTCAAATACTTTTCCACTAGAAGACCAAGAGACGACCTTACATTACATATGAATCAGAATTGTCATTTAAAAGTTCAAAAACAACGAAACGATTGTGGTTTTCAGGCGAACGGAGAAAATGTACGGACATAACCGGCGGCAACAGCGCGGCGGAAGCAGTCGGAATGCGGATACTCCGGCGAACTTGAAGAAAATTGCGACGATCGAGCATGCGGCAGTGAAAGCTCACTCCGATCTTCTGGCTGCCGGAGAAAGTGTATCTGCGTGGAGAGTGTCGGAATCGGCGTTGGTGACGCTGAACGCGGTTTCGTTTGAGTCGATGGGGTTTCATATGCAGAATGTTCCCTCACTTAATCGTCTCATGCTCACTGAAGCAAAGGTAAAGTAAAGTTTATCATCATTCATCAATTTTCTTTTCTTTTTTTCCTTTTTTTTTTTGAGAATAAAGGTTTTTATATTTGCAACTTGACAATATGTGGTTTATGTTAAAGTTATTTTAAGTTTTAGTGTAATGGTTATAACTAATGTTTTTAGAATCAACTAAGATCATGCGTAGTGGTAAGGAAGGGTGAATAATGCCCGCATTTTTCGCCATGTGCCGGCGGTACAGTCACCAAGAGCAAGGGACATTATTGGGTGTTTTTCTAAAATAGGTGTAGTGAGGATGTGGACATTATGTTAAAGGGCGTAAAGAATTAAATAAAAATAAAAAAAACAACAAAAAAAGCTATTGGACTAAAAAAAGGAAGATTAAATGCTATTGGCCAAGTTTTCTCCTTCAAAGCGTGATTCAAAACATGCCGGGGAAAAAAAGCTAGATCACGCCCAAGGGGTGGGGATTTGGTGTTTTCGGGTGTGATTGAGGAGAAAAAACGCGAGGATCATGCCCAATACGCATGGTCTAATAGTGGTTCACTGGTATGAGTGGATTTAAGAGCCGAATAATAATATAAAACTTAGACCACCCGTAGTGGGGGGTTTTTGGGCGTTTTTCCCCAAAAAACGCCCCACAACGCCATTCAACCGCCCCCTGGGCATTTTTTACAAAAAAAATGCAAGGGGTGTCCTTTTTGTTTGGCCAATATCAATTTTTGATGGTTTTTTTTTATTGAAATTCTATAAATGTTTTCCGAACCGGACAGATAGCAAACCAACAGTCTTAATGGTTCAGTGGTCAGACTGGATTTAAAAATCGAATGACATCAAAAGTAATATAAAACTTAAAACTATGTAAATGCCCCTCCTTTATCCAAGAGGTGGAGGGTTTAAATTGAGCAAGGTGCATTTATAGGTGGTTAATAAAACTAGTTTAGGATTACGAGCTGTTATAAAAAAATACATTTAATGCAAAACAAAATATGTTTTGTGTGAATTTGCAATTTTAGTAAGTTATGAATACGTAAATAAATTGGTATAGAGTCTCGAGTACTAAATTAATATAAAAAAACACTAAAAAATTTGGAATCCGGTTCCTGTGGTTCACAGGCTGGATCGTAACTGGCCGGCTCAAATAGGGAACAGTTAAAGGGGATAAACCTGACCGGTTCCATGCCCGGTTACTGGTCTGATTGGTTTAATAACACTGGTTGCTACTTATAAATGGTTATATACTAGGTTATAACACGTGTACTACATGGGCCAGACCCATTAATTTACATAAGTAAAAAGCGTATACATAAAAGAAATACGAAAAAGTTACATACTACATAAAGTAGTGACAAAGTAGAATTACAATTACAAATACCCATAATACGTATATAAAAATCATAAATATCCAAAAAAATCCTTGTAAACAACATTTGTTGTTTGACTGGTAGGTTTTCCATCTCTATCAGCATGTTATATTTGATCCTCTAGTAGTGTTCTGAGTTGGTTAAATAATAATCACTTTATCAATGAATCATACCTGTTTTTATAAATTATATGATTTTGTTATAATGATCAACTGATTTTGACTTTGTAGGTCAACTCTTTTATACATTGCTTTGTTGGAGTTCAAAAGATCACATCATTACATGACTTGGAGATGGCAATATGTGAAAGTGAAGGAGTTGAGAGCTTTGAAGAGCTTAAACTGGGACCTATTTTGAAGCATCCACTAGTTGTGCACTATTTTTCTGTTGGGCCTGACGTCACAGAAGTCTGCAAAATTACAAGTGAACAGATTGTCGCTTACCTCAGCAAACTCCCTCGCAAAAAAGGAAAGACCACGGTTGATGAACTATTGGATTCTATAGCAAAGAAAAGGAAAATAAGCCGAGAAAATTTATGCGTACGAATTCAAAGTCTGGGGTACGTGTTTCATATTATGCTAGATATGTTCATACTGACCATAAGCTATCTTAAAATATATGTGCATTCGGAGCTATGCGTTTACTGCTTTTTCCTGCTTACGTTTACAGTATGCACATTGGATATATCATACGTGGAAGGCGATCTGAAGGCACGATTCTAAAGAAGTGTAGTGACGGTTTAGATGTAAAGTCGATTCTTGATGACAACGAGGAGGAGGATGATGATGATGGAAATGCTGCAAAAGATGATGAAATTGATAAAAGTAGAGATGTACAGGATTCTAATCTTTTTTCATCTCAAAATGTTTCATCTGACCCTTCAGCAGCTGCACAAACGCAAGGATGCAGTGATTGTGTTTCTTCACTTGAAGAGAAACAAGGGTCTAAAATTGAATTTTGCACGAAATATGCAACTCACAGGACACCCAAATTAAGGACGATTGGGATGCCAAAGTTTCAAAGTGTGGATGTGGAAACAGGATATATAGATGATAATGCAATTGATGGGCATACATGGAGTTTCATTAAGACATGGAAAGCCTCGTGTGAAAAAGAAGATACTGTAGTTGAGGTATGTTGAAGCTAATACCATATTACATTGTATACCAGTTCATCAAGATTTTGGACAAACATGTATGCAAATGTGAAAGTTCATCAATTTTAGCTTATATTGTCTAATCTTTTGCATATGTTATTGTATGTTCCACCATTATTGTCTTCCAACTTGTATCTTTTCTTGTAGGTATTTGGCAAGATGCTTGAATTTTATGATCCTCAAATGAAGCCAAAGAGGAAAAGTAGAGTTATAAATGCAAAGATGAGTTCATATCCACATGTTGGATTGCTAAATGTTGCAGTAAGTAAATTATGGTCATTGTCATACAATGTTTGACGTCTCATCAATTTTTAGTTAAGTTTTTACAGTTTAAGCACTGCCTTTTGCATTTTGTGAATTCAAGTCTCTTTTTTTTGTTACAGATTGCATCAATAAGGTTTGGTTTGTGGGACCGCATGAGTTCTACTTCTCAAGCGAAAAGTAAAGAGGTAGCAGTAAATACATGTGCTGCTGATGCTTACACAGAAGCCGAGCCAGTTGAAAAAAACACTTCAGTTGCCAATGAGCATGTTTTGGAGGGTAGTGTTGGTACTTAACATGCTTTTTGTGCTATTTATTTCTTAATATTGTTATTCGTTATTAGTTTTATCTCTCTATTTTTCTTCTTAATGTTTCAAAGCGGGTGTTTGGATTGAAGTTTAAACTGCTTTTAATCAGTTTTCATTCTTTGGTACAAGTGATTAGGATTATGAGGTTTTTTATTATAGGTTTTGCTAACAATATTTCTATAGAGTTTTTTAAGTTAAAATATATATAAAATTTGTATGTTTAATCATAAACAGTCAATCACCATGAACATCTCAAAGCGGTTACAAAAAATCAGTTACTAACCATAGCCCTAAGGGACTTAGTTAGCATTTTCTTTTTATTTCTTAGGGTAAGATATTGATCTAAGCAAACTGATTAATAAGAGAAGTGTAAAATGACCAAACTAGCCCTCACTGTAAGCACTTGATTATCTGACTATTGAAGTCAGAGTTGTTACCTTTTGAGAATCATGTGTCATTATTTTTCTTAAGTTACTGGAAAGAATCATACGATCCGTTTTTACTTTTCGGAATATGTTATAATTTATTATTATTATTATTATTATTATTATTATTATATTAATTAGTATTCTTTTGTTTTGTTCACTTAACAGGAATTGCTCTTGAAGATGTTCTGAAATATGTCAAGGCATATTTTGTGTCTCCTGACTATGTTCCTGACAATGTAACTTCGTACCCAAGAAACCAAATGATCTTTTTAAGGGAGATCTGCAAGCTGGAATGTGCTCTAAATCGATATTTTTCTGTTAACAACTTTGAAACCCTTGGGTTTGGAGATATTTTCACCCTCTTAGCAGACCACCTTTCTCTACTACCTACCTCATGGCAAAAGTGCTTCATAGTTACTGAAAAACCCGAGAAACCTTTGGTTAAAGTTTGCATGAGTCAACATTATCTTCTTGAATTATTATCACAAGCCGCTAATACCTTACAGGAAAATGAAACCTTAAGCAAGTCAATGGTGTCCGAGTTGTTAAGAATGCAATTTCCTTCTGCTGGTCTTGCATTACTAGAAGATGATTTTACAGCCGATCATTTGACTACTAGCATTGAGAGTGGTGATAATGTGAACTCGACTATCGTTCTATTTTCTTCGACTTTAACTGATTTTCGGGCAGAAAAGGATGTTTTGGATACTCATGTTTGCACAAATGATGCGGTTGAACTGTTACTTCGGGCTCCAATGTTGGTAGATTTGAACTCATGGTCAAGTTGGGACTTTAAATTTGCACCTTCTTTAGGTCCTCTTGTAGGGTGGTTATTAAGTTACGTAACCACTAAGGAGTTACTTTGTGTAGTAACAAAAGACGGAAAAGCTCTACGGATCGATCATTTAGCTACCGTTGATTCGTTTCTAGATGCGTTTCTTCACGGGTCTTCTTTCGAAACAGCTTTAAACCTCGTTTCTTTGGTTTCTTTATATGGCGGCGAACGAAATGTACCCTTATCTCTTCTAAAATGTCATGCAAAAAATGGTTTTGAAATCATGTTCAAGAATTCGCCAACCATCGCTTCAAGATTTGTTCTTGATTGTCTTAGATATTTACCCAAAGAGTTCAGGCGTTTTGCAGGAGAATTGTTAGTATCTGCGCTTCGATCGATTACTAAAGATGCTCATACGCTGATTCTGAGTGAATGCAAAGGTAAAAAGGATAATATGATGATTCGTGAACTCGGATTATCACTAGGCATTGTGGAATGGTTTGATGATCGTTGTTCAGTTTTGTCTGAATCCAACGAATCAGTTGAAAATAAAAGACCATTTTCAGAAAGTGAAGTCACTCGGTCTCTTGAACTCAATCAACTCAGTGTGATGACTCATAGAGTGCATAATTTTGATGACGGTTGCATTCAGCCAATTTTAAACTCCGAGAGAGAGAAAAATGCTGCCGATATTATCGAGTCTATTAGAGTTCAAGAATTCGGTTTGGACCCTAATATTTCAAGCGCAGAAAATAGCGTTTTAGAGAAGCAACATGCTCGTTTAGGAAGAGCACTTTTCTGTCTTTCGCAAGAGTTATATTCGCAAGACTCGCATTTTCTTCTCGAGCTTGTAAGTTTCTATTTTTATTCTTTCATATGATCCTCTTATTAGAGCATAATTGTAGGCTCAGATTAAGTAGAGAATATAAGGCAATGGCATAATTCTTGTGATTTATATTTCCTTATTTACTGATGTATTAGCATTATATATTCTCTTCCATTGTAATCATCAACTCATACAGAAATACAATTACCTTTAACTAATATGGTATCAGAGCTAGGTTAATACCTGCTCAACTTTTCTGGCCCTTTTACTGCCGCCAGCAACAACCAAACAGCAACCACAGATCAGTACCCGCCATTCAAATACTCCTCCTATCCACTGATTTCAATGGCTACTCTTCCCCTTTTTACCACTCAAGAAAAGACCAACCATAATTCCCATAAATTTGCCTTCACCCTTAATCGTAACAACTATGGGTATTGGAAGGCCATGGTTGAGCCGTTTCTTCTCTCCAACTCCCTATTCGGCTACATCGATGGCACAATCCCTTGCCCCTCACCCAAACTTTCAACAGGAGATGATGCTGCTGATAACCCTAACTATGCACGCTGGATTGCCAATGACGCTCATGTCCGAATGCTTATCATTTCCACTGTTTCAGAAGCATCTTTTCAGCACATTCAGGGAACTACTTCCAGAGAAGTCTGGAAGTCCCTTGAACGAGCCTATGCACCACAAACCGCCTCTCATGAATACACCCTAAAACAACAGTTGTTGAAGCTATCTATGAAAGGAGATGAGACCCCGGCTGATTATCTGAGTCGTGCTCAAGAGTACGCCACAGCCCTTGCAAATATCGGTGAACCACAAAAGGACAAAGACGTGGTCATGCTTGCTATCGCAGGTCTTCGCGAGGAGTACAACGGATTGAAAGGTAACCTTCTTGCTCGTTCCCCACCGGTACAGTTTTCAGAACTTCATGGTCTCTTAACTGATCATGATTAAATGATTCATAAAAACACTGAAACCCAAAACTCTGCTGTCCCGCAAGCCCTTAACACCATCACTGGAAACCCTGCCTCCTCCGTAGCCAACATACAGTCCCAACTCCAAAGCCTCCAACTTCTTGCAACCCAACTCGGATATCAACTAAACCCAATATCAAACCCCATCCAACCAAATCACTCAAATACATCACAGCCACAGGCTTACTACGCTCCCCGAACCTTCAACAACCGTGGTAATAGACGGGGAAACTCTCGTGGAGGTCCACGTGGGAACTTAAACAATTACCGAGGCCGTGACATGAATAGTAACACTCGTCAGTTCTCTTGGGCTTCCACTAAGAATACCGTATTTGGGCATTGTAACAGGTGCGGTATTGGTCACATACCTTCTCAATGCCCAAATCAGCCAGGTCCATCTAAACAGCCTCATCAGGCAAATTATGCTAATTTTTCAGAGGTCGGATCACAGTATGAAGCCATTTGGAAACCTGACACTGGGGCTAACAGTCATGCCTCTCCAGACTTATCCGGTCTTGACAACTCTGAGGCATATCAAGGTAATGATTCTCTCCATGTTGGCGACGGTACACCCCTTCCTATTTTTCATATTGGCTCATCTAACATTTTTACACCACACAAAACCTTTAATCTTTCCAATATCCTTCATGTTCCCGAACTTAAACAAAACCTACTTTCTGTACAAAAATTTTGCTCAGACAATGATGTGTTCTTTGAATTTCACTCTTCTTTTTTTGTTGTGAAGGACGAGTCTACACACACTACCCTTCTTATGGGTCCAAGTGAACAGGGTCTCTACACCATTCGTCTTCCCCAACTCAAGTCCATTCCTAAAGTTGCTTTCACTGCTACCAAAGAGTCCTCCACCATCTGGCATCATCGCCTCGGGTATCCACACCGTCGTGTCTTACAGTCTCTTATTTCTAGTTGTTCCTTACCTGTTTCTGAAAGCATTCATAATTGTTATAATTCTGTGTGTCCTTTCATTGAAAACCGAAGGCCCTTTTTATAAGGGGAAGATACATCAAGAGCTTATCTATACAAGGTAAATGGACAGCTATACTTATCTATACAAGGTAAATTGGACAACTGTAAAGGCTACAATTAATAGGTTTGACTTTGCATATGATTTGAATATTATTTCCGCTAATAGCCCCCCGCAGTTTGATCGGGTGGTATGCACACGGTCAAACTGGATCGAAACGAAGTAAACAGCTCCCTTGACAAGCCCTTGGTAAAGATGTCTGCATATTGTAATGAGGACGGCACATGAAGGACACGAACATCACCAACACGGACTTTTTCACGGACAAAATGAATGTCGATCTCTATATGTTTTGTTCGCTGATGTTGGACAGGATTATCTGACAAATAAACCGCGGAGACGTTATCACAATAGACGACGGAGGCATGACGTAAAGGCACATGTAGCTCGAGTAGGAGGTTACGGAGCCAGGTGACCTCTGCTACAGCGTTGGCAACCCCTCTATATTCCGCTTCGGCACTGGAACGAGATACTGTTGGCTGACGCTTGGAGGACCAGGATAAAAGATTGTCACCAAGGAAGACGCAGTATCCACTCGTAGACCTGCGCGAATTTGGACAACCTCCCCAATCCGCGTCCGAGTAGGCAACACGTGACTGAGAGGGGGTACGTAGAATGCGTATGCCGTAGTTAAGTGTGCCCTGTAGATAACGAATGATGCGTTTCATGAACGCAAAATGAGGTTCCCGGGGGTCATGCATGAAGAGACAAATCTGTTGCACCGCATAAGAGATGTCTGGTCTAGTAAACGTCAGGTACTGAAGAGCACCCGCAAGACTGCGATAAAGAGTGGGATCCGGAAAAGGAGCCCCAGAAGTGGTACCCAGTTTGGCTGCCAGATCCACTGGTGTACTGCAAGGCTTACAGTTGGTCATGGATGCACGGTTGATGATTTCTTTAGCATATTGTTCCTGATTCAAGAATAATCCATGTGCCGTATGAGTGACTTTAATGCCGAGAAAGTGATGTAGACGACCGAGGTCCGTCATGGCAAACTCCCGTGAGAGAGTCTGGATAATCTGTTTGAGGAACGGGTCGGAGGAGGCGGTAAGCACAATGTCATCGACGTAGAGAAGCAAATATGCTGTATGTGGGCCGTGGCTGTAAACAAACAGTGAGTTATCACATTTGCTACTCTTGAAACCGTGGCTCGTAATATAAGATGCAAACCGATTGTACCACGCACGTGGTGCTTGTTTTAAGCCATAAAGTGATTTCTTTAGGTGGCAGACAAAATTGGGGTAGCGTTTGTCAGTGAATCCTGCCGGTTGATGCATGTAGACTGTTTCATTTAAGTGGCCATGAAGAAATGCATTTTTCACATCAAGTTGATGGATTGGCCAAGCCCTAGATACTGCCAAAGATAGAACGGTGCGTATTGTAGCTGGTTTAACAACGGGACTAAATGTATCGTCACAATCAATGCCAACCGTTTGAGATTTCCCATTTACAACCAAGCGTGCCTTGTAACGTTCTAGGGACCCATCTGATTTAAACTTGTGCCGGAATAACCACATACATCGAATTACCGGGTGGTTGTCCGGGCGAGGAACCAATTCCCAAGTGTCATTAACCTGTAACGCATTAAATTCGGCTTGCATGGCTTGTACCCAATTTGGATCCGTAAAGGCTTTACCATAGGTTGAGGGTATCGGAGAGATGGTGGTGGTGTGGAGATTTAGTTTGTGGGTCGGTTTGGAAGATCCGGTTTTGGAACGGGTCGCCATCGGGTGAAGGTTTGGAGGGACGGTGGTTGATTGGGCTGCGGAAGTGTGGGAATGGTGGTCGTGGGTCGGTTGGGTGGGCTGGGAATTGGTAGGTAGTGGGTCTGGTTGGGCCGTTGTGGAGGTAGCAGCGGGCTTAGGCCGGCGGGTATAGGTAATGGGACGGATCGGAGGCGGGCTGTGTTGTGAAGAAGCCGGCGTGGCAGGTTGGACAGAAGGGTTTGGGCCAGTTTGGATAGGAGGGTTTGGGCCAGGAGGAGTTGTGGTAGGTTGTGATGGAATGAAGTCGAAGCCTGGTGGGATGGAGTCATCCAAGAATTGGAAAGTTGTTGTTGGTTGGGGTGTGGTATAGGGAAAGGTGTTCTCGTCGAATGTGACATGACGAGAAATTGAGACCTTGCCCGTAGTGGGGTCGAGACAACGGTAGCCTCGGAAATCGGGTGGATAACCGAGAAAAATGCAACGGGTTGCTCGTGGGTGAAGTTTGTGAGGTTGTGTGGCGGATGTGTTAGGGTAACAAGCACATCCAAACACACGCAAGTGGTCGTATGATGGGTGACGAAGGTATAGGGCAAATGTGGGGGTAAAAAATTTGAGGCGTTTAGTGGGTAAAATGTTGTGAAGATAGGTGGCGGTGTGAAGAGCCTCCACCCAAAAAGCCGGGGGGAGATTGGCATGAATAAGGAGAGATCGAATGACGTCGTTTAGGCGACGAATCATTCGTTCGGCACGTCCATTTTGGGAGGACGTATGAGGACACGCGAATCGAAATAGGAGCCCATTTTGATTTGCGAACGCTTTGAAGGCGTTATTGTCAAATTCGCCGCCAAGGTCACACTGAAAGGTTTTAATTTTTCGGTTGAATTGGGTGTGAATTAAACGGTGAAATTTAGTGAATGTGGGAAAGGTTTCGGATTTAAATTTTAAGGGGTAGACCCAAACAAAATGTGTAAAATTATCTATTAGGACCATATAATATTTATAACCTTGTTTGCTAGGTATCGGGGAAGTCCATAGGTCACAATGGATAATATCAAACGGGGCAAAAGTAGTAGAAGTAGATGCATAAAACGGCAAACGTTTAGAATTTGAAACATGACAAGAGTCGCAAAATGCGGAAACCTTGTTCTTATTACATGGAAAATTAAAAAAACGAATAAGCGTGTCCAAGACTTGAGCACCGGGATGTCCAAGTCGATCATGCCATGGAAGATATGAAGCCGCCACTAAACAAGATGATGGTTCAGGTGCGGTGAATGTGTAGAGATCTCCCTCGCTGTTATGGCGCGAAAGGTGATCTCCAGTTGTAAGGTCCTTCAAAGAAAAGCCATAAGGGTCAAATTCAATAGACACACGGTTATCACGGGTAAAACGACGTACGGATAAAAGATTTTTAATGACTTTTGGGCTGTAAAGGATGTTTGGTAAGATGTAGTTACGGTTGGGTAAGGTGTGATAGCCAGTACCGGATCCAAGTATGGGTAAACAATTACCATCACCAACCAAAATTTTAGTACGTACAGGTAATAAAGATGGGACTTGAATCATACCTTGGTGAGCCGTGAGGTGTTCGGTGGCACCAGTGTCCATAGTCCAAGTCGGCTCGGGTTCATTGAGGACCATGGTTGTGAAAGCGGCTCCTATGTTCGAAGGCTGCAATGCATCGAACTCTTGGCCCTGAGCAAAAGTGGCCGTGCCAGTAGATTGGTTTCTCTGCTGCTGCTGATCTGGTTGAGAGCCCGTGGACCCGTGGGTCTGATCTGATGCTGGGCCGAACTGTTCAAAACCGGGTGGTGGGTAATGGGCCGCGTAATGGGCTGAGGAGGACTGGTTGTTTCTGTGGTTTGGGGCAGGAGTATTGGGCTGAGTAGGGTAAGGACATGGTGGTGGCATCCACCAAGCCCAAGGTGGGTAATTGGTTGGGGATGGGTTTGAGTTTGGAGGGTTGTTTGTATTGTTCCAGGGCAGATAGGCGTTGGGAGTAGGGTTATTATGGTAGTTTGGGCGATACCCACCACCGCGGCCACGACCACCACGAGAGGACCGACCCCGGCCACGACCCCTACCCCGGGTGGAGTAGTAGGCTGTAGCAGAGGAGGGGGTTTGAGGGATGGTGGCAGCGGCAAGGGCGGAGGGTTGGTGTTGTTGACGAGCTTCGAGGCGAATCTTTTCGTCGTTAAGCATGGTCCTGGCGGTATCCCAATCAGCCTGGTTTTGATGGATTAGAGCGGCAGTAGTGTCGTATTCCGCGGGTAAACCGCGGACGAGTTGGAGGACGAGCCGAGACTCAGTGATGGGGTGGTCCACGTCAGCCAGTTGGCTGGCGAGATCCTGTAAACGAGTACAATAATCGTCTAAAGACGAGCAAGCAGCAAGAGTGAGGTTAACAAAGGTAGTTTCCAATGCAGCCGCACGAGCCTGTTTACTGCTAAGTAACACCTTTTCGATGTGTACCCAGGCTTCATGGGCTGTGGTTGCGGTGTGGATGACACGAACGACCAACGAATCGGAGATCGTGTTGAGGATCCACTGGAGAACTAGTGCGTCCAGTTCCTTCCATTCTGGATAGTCTTCAGAATCTTTGGCTGGGCCGGGGGTACCATCGATGTGGTCCAGCACTTTATAAGCCATCGCGTGGAGTTTGAAAAGTTTTGTCAAGGCGGAGTATGTAACTTTCACGCCATCAAGTTGGCGAATTTTGGAGTTAATGTTTGAAACAGAGTATGCGGGGTGAAGAGTGGTGGGTTTTTGGGGTGGTATGGAGGCATCTGCTTTGTCTCCCATCGAAACAGGGACAGAAAACAGGCCGCAGGATATTGATCGGAAAAGAGAAAGGGGGCGACAGAAACCCTAGGCGAGTGATACCATGAAAGCATTCATAATTGTTATAATTCTGTGTGTCCTTTCATTGAAAACCGAATGCCCTTTTTATAAGGGGAAGATACATCAAGAGCTTATCTATACAAGGTAAATGGACAACTATACTTATCTATACAAGGTAAATTGGACAACTGTAAAGGCTACAATTAATAGGTTTGACTTTGCATATGATTTGAATATTATTTCCGCTAATAGTTTCAACAAAATTATCGTCTTGTCTTTGTTCTTCATGTCAAATGGGAAAGTCATGCAAACTACCTTTAAAACTTTCTGCTTTTCATAGTAATCATGTTTTGGACTTAGTTTATTGTGATGTTTGGGGTCCTTCACCCACATTATCTATTGATGGCTAATGTTTTTTTCTATTATGTGTTGATCATCACTCTCGTTACATGTGGCTTTATCCATTAAAACAAAAATCTGATGTCTATACAATTTTTAAAAATTTTGTATCAATGGCTGAAAGACAATTTAGCACCAAACTAAAAAGTGTTCAAACTGATTGGGGAGGCGAATTCCGAAACCTTACACCATTCTTCACCTCTCTAGGCATTGTTCATCACCGCTCATGCCCTCATACCAGTGAGCAAAACGGCACTGTTGAACGACGACATCGCCATGTTGTGGAAACCGGACTTGCTCTTCTTGCCCACTCTAATCTTCCACAACGCTTTTGGCACTTTGCCTTTGACACCGCCACCTATCTCATTAATCGTCTACCATCCCGGACTTCATCCAACAAATCTCCTTACCAACACCTTTTTAACCGAAAACCAGACTATTCCTTTCTTTGAGTCTTTGGGTGTCAATGCTTCCCGTTCCTTCGTCCTTACAACCGTCACAAAATGGACTTCCGTTCCGCACCCTGTGTCTTCCTTGGTTATAGTCCTGATGATCATGGTTATCGGTGCTTTGACCCAGCAACCGAACGTGTCTATGTTGCACGTCACGTCCGATTCAATGAACACATCTTGCCCTTTCGCGCTCCGCCACCACCAGCTACACCCCCACCAGCCTATACCTCAATTTTTCCTGACCCGCCACCATATACTACACCAGAAACCACACCTGAATCCTGCCCAGCTGCCCAAACAGCCCATTCTGATCATCAAACAGCCTCTACCAGCCCAACCGCAACCTCTTCAGCCCAAACCGACCCAACCGAAACCCTTCAACAGCATGTTCCAGACCAAGTACACACTACCCAAACCAACTCCATACCCACAACTTCCCAAAATATCACCCAACTTGCCCGACCGCGTCCTGCAAACTTACGCCCCAACCCAAAACGTACGGATCGTTACAATCCTTCAGCCTACTTTACCACCACTTTCCCTGGTCAACCTACTGAACTTACCTCTTTTACTGTCGCCAACAAATCACTGGAGTGGCGTCATGCCATGGCCGAAGAGTTTCATGCACTTCATAAGAATGGAACATGGTCTTTAGTCCCCTATGTTAAAAATACTAATTTGGTTGATTGTAAGTGGGTGTACAGGTTAAAAACAGATGCACAGGGAAAACTTACTCGCTACAAAGCTCGTCTTGTAGCCAAAGGGTTTCATCAACAACCTGGTATTGACTATCATGAGACTTTCAGCCCTGTTGTGAAAGCCACTACCATTAGGGTGGTTCTTTCTCTTGCGGTTACTCATAAGTGGTCGCTTAGGCAGCTGGATGTACAAAACGCTTTTCTTCATGGTGACTTACAGGAAACTGTGTACATGAAACAACCACCAGGCTTTGTTGATCCCAGCAAACCTAATCATGTTTGCCTTCTTCACAAGTCCTTGTACGGGCTGAAGCAAGCGCCGGCCTGGTTTAATAGGTTGACAACTGCACTCCAGCAACTTGGCTTTCACGGCTCAAAGACGGACCCCTCACTGTTTATACTGAATTCTCGTGGTCATCTTGTCTATGCTCTTATCTATGTTGATGACATTATAATTACCGGCAATAATGACCAGACTGTCAATCACATTATTCAGCGTCTCAGCTCCATGTTTGCCATTAAGGATCTTGGTCCTCTACATTATTTTCTGGGCATTGAGGTTGTTCGTAATGACCTTGACCTCATCTTGTCTCAGCAAAAATACATATCTGATCTCCTGCAGAAGTCCGGTTTGTCAGACTGCAAACCAGTCAGCTCACCAATGAGCGCCTCTCAGAATCTAATGCCTAATGACAGCCCTCTCTTATCTGATCCAACTAAATATCGCCAGATTGTTGGGGCATTACAATATGCCACCTTATCTTGCCCAGACATTGCTTTCTCAGTCAACAAGGTTTGCCAATTCATGCATGCACCCACAGAAAATCATTGGACAGCAGTAAAGCGCATCTTACGATACCTGAAGGGGACAACAGATTTGGGTCTACGCATACGCCATAACTCAGGTTCCCTTCTCCATGCGTTCACTGATGCTGACTGGAACAGCTCCATATCCTCTTCGGTACAAGCATACTCAGACTCTGATTGGGCTGGCTGCCCTATCGATCGTCGATCCACGGGGGGATTTGCTGTATATCTTGGATCGAACCTTATCTCTTGGACAGCACGGAAACAGCGAACTGTGTCACGTTCCTCTACCGAGTCGGAATATAAAGCTCTTGCTGATACCGTTGCAGAATTAATTTGGTTGAAGGCTCTTCTTCGAGAACTCGGTGTTAATATACAGCCGTCACCAACTCTTTGGTGTGACAATTTGGGAGCGACCTATCTCTCTGCCAATCCAGTATTTCATGCACGCACGAAACATGTTAAAGTTGACTATCACTTCGTTCGTGAGCAGGTATCTCAGGGTAATCTACATGTCAAGTTCATCTCCACAAGTGATCAGATTGCTGATGTGTTCACTAAGCCGTTATCTTCACAACGCTTCCAGTCTTTACGGTCTAAGTTGCAGGTCATTCCCCGTCCTCAACTTGCGGGGGGATATTAGAGCATAATTGTAGGCTCAGATTAAGTAGAGAATATAAGGCAATGGCATAATTCTTGTGATTTATATTTCCTTATTTACTGATGTATTAGCATTATATATTCTCTTCCATTGTAATCATCAACTCATACAGAAATACAATTACCTTTAACTAATACCTCTTATTATTTTATTATTATTATTATTATTTATTTATTTATTTATTTATTTATTTTTGCAATAATGACATTTTTTTGTATTGTTACAATGTAGGTTCAGAATGCTGATGATAATTCGTATCCGACAAACGTGGAGCCCACTCTGACATTCATTCTTCAGGAGAAAAGTATTGTTGTATTGAATAACGAACACGGTTTTTCTGCTGACAACATTAGAGCGATTTGTGATGTCGGAAATTCTACCAAGAAAGCATCTAGTGCTGGGTACATTGGCAAGAAGGGCATTGGATTCAAATCGGTATTTCGGGTTACAGATGCTCCAGAAATTCATTCTAATGGATTTCACATCAAGTTTGACTTAACTCAGGGTCAAATCGGGTTTGTGTTGCCGACAGCTGTGCCTCCTTGTGACATCAATTTCTTCACAAACCTCGTCGCATCAAATACCACTGATCAAATGAATACGTACAGTTACAATACATGCCTTGTGCTTCCCTTGAAGTCATTGTCAAAGTCAAAGCCAACAGAAACATCCACTGTAGACGATATCACCTCTATGTTTTCAGATCTTCATCCATCTTTACTACTTTTTCTTCATCGTCTTCGGTGTATCAAATTCAGAAATATGCTTACAGATTCATTCATTATCATGAGGAAAGAAATAATTGGAAACGGTTTAACCAGTGTCTCAATCGGGAATGAAACGTTGACTTGGTTTGTTGAGTCCCGAAAGTTGCAGGGTAATGGTATTCGAAAAGATGTTAACTTTACTGAAATTTCAATCGCTTTCGCTCTTGAAGTTTTGGAAAACGGTAGTTACATTCCAAAGTTAGATCAACAATATGTTTTCGCGTTTCTTCCTCTTAGAACATACGGTTTAAAGTTTATAATCCAAGGTGATTTTATTCTTCCTTCTTCAAGAGAAGAAGTTGACGGTGATAGTCCATGGAACCAATGGTTGTTATCCGAGTTTCCAAACATGTTCATTAGCGCCGAAATGTCATTCTGTAGCCTTCCTGGTTTTAACAATTGTCCCGGAAAGGCTGTTTCGGTCTTTTTGAGCTATGTTCCTCTTGTAGGCGAAGTGCATGGGTTTTTCGCTCAACTTCCGAGAATGATCATATCAAAGCTATGCGCGTCTAATTGTTTGCTTCTAGAAGGTGAAACTGACAAGTGGGTCCCACCGTGTAGGGTTTTAAGAAACTGGAATGAGCAGGCGAAAACTCTTTTGCCTGATAGCTTGATTCACAAGCATCTTGGTCTCGGGTACTTGCATAAGGATATCGCTTTAAGCGATACACTCGCACGGGCTTTAGGTATCAAGAATTACGGGCCGAAAGTTTTGGTTGATGTTATATCTTGTTTATGCCATACAAAAGAAGGTTTAACATCAATGGGACTTAACTGGCTATCGTCTTCGCTTAACGAGTTATATCTAATGTCCCTTCAGAATCCTGTTGATTTTAAAGTTGGCTCTGATGTTATGAATACTTTGACAAAAACACCCTTCATTCCTCTTCTAGACGATAGTTACGGTTCGGTCAACGAGGGCATGATTTGGATGAATGTTGATGGTTCATGGAAAAATCTAGAAGCTTCTACAAGATTGTTTGCCAATCTTCGAATCGTTAATCCTGCACTTTTTAATGGTTCAATCAGCGAAAACTTAACTCAAATGCTTTCTAGAGTTGGCGTTCAACGGTTATCTGCACATCAAGTGGTAAAAGCACACATCTTGCCAGCTATTTGCGACAAAAACAATACTGTCAGCAAAGATCTCATGACGGAGTATTTATCGTTTATAATGGACCACCTACAATCTACTTGCTCAGATTGTTTTACAGAAAGGGAGCACATAATCGCAGAGGTTTACTGTAAAGCTTTTATCTTGACAAATCACGGCTTTGTTATACCTTCAGAGGTTTCAATCCATTTCAGTAATGGTTTTGGAAATCGTATTGATATCGATAGGTTGATCAGTGGCATTGATGTAAAATGGTACGAGGTTGATAAAAGTTGCTTGAAGTATAGTTCTATTCGTAACTGGCGGAAGTTTTTGAATGAAGTTGGAGTCACTGACTTTGTGCAAACCGTTCGAGTTGAGAAAACGGTTCCTGCGTCATCTCAGTTTTTTCTCACAAACATGATGTGGGAGAAAGTGATTATTCCACCTGGATCAAGCGTTAGTGATTGGGAGTCTCAAGAGTTAGTTGATTTGTTAGCAAAAGTATCATTAAGCGGTGATCGTGAAAAATGCAAGTATTTGTTGGAGGTTTTTGATGAAATATGGGATGATTATTATTGTGATAAAGTTGAAGCTTTTTGCAATATAGATGGAGAAGTTAAGTCTTTTAAGTCTTCACTAGTAACTGCTCTCAACGATGTTAAGTGGGTGGTTGCTAGCATGGAAGAAGGGCTTTTTTGTCCAAAAGATTTGTTTCAAAATTGTGAGGCGGTGGGGTTGATTTTTGGTGATAATGCTCCTTATGCGGTTCCACAGGTCAATTTGCGTATCCCTCTTCACTTCTACAACCTTTATATGCCGGTTTGGCCAGGTTTGCGACTTTCGTTCAAAGGTTTGTTTTTTTCGCATTTGGATCCAAAAGACCGAATTGCCCTTTAAGTTAACAAAAAGACAGAAATACCCCTACTTAACGTAGAAAAATTGATGGAGTTAACGAGCCGGATGAAAATGGAAAGATTTCAAGCCTTTTGGATCTAACTGCGGGAAAACAAACCTTTGGTAGAAAGTTACAAAACTGGCCAAACCTAAGAGATGAAAATGACATTTTACTCTTTTTTTAAAACTTTAATATTATCAACTTTGGGCTTTTATGTATATGCAACAGATTCGAAGTGTGAAATTGGTGACTAGCATAGGTTTCAAGAGTACTGTTACCCTTCATGATGCATTATCTATTCTTAATATCTGGAAAAGCTCTGCTACATCTTTCAAAGCTAGGTATTTGTTTATTGAGTTTCTGTATTTTCTATATCATATTGGTGGCAAGTTTGATTTTTTTTTCATTTTTGAATTTGGGTTGTGTTTTATCTAAAACGAGTCCAATCAAAATGCAGCATATCGCAGATGTCGAGATTCTACATGTTCATATGGAAAGAATTGGTTTCTTCAGATCAGAAAAGCATGAACTTACGCAGTGGTTCATTTATATTTGTTCCTTCATCTTCAGCTTCCTCGAGTGAAGTTGTATCTGGTGTACTTTTATCTCCACATGAAGTCTACTGGCATGATAATACGATCACTACAGAATGTGAACAGCGAAAAATGTTAAGCAATTTGTATCCAAGTCTTCATGATTTTTTCGTTAATGAATGTGGAGTAACGGAAAACCCACCACTTCTAGATTACCTTTCGTTTTTACGCCATTTATCAACCGTAAATACTCCACTGGATGCTGCCAAAAAGGTAATATTTATTCACGTTGTTGTTTGACATAGAGGTCGAAAATGGGAAGGTTGGGTAATTGGTCAAAAATGGGTCCGGTGGGGTTGAGTTGACCTTAATTCTTCATGTCCATTTTTTTTGAAATTTTATGAAGAGTAAAGTACACGGATGGTTCTTGTGGTTTACCAACATTTTGGATTTGGTCTCTAGCTTCCCAAAAGTACACGGATGGTCCTTATGGTTTTTCACTTTGTAACGCATTTAGTCTCCAGTCAACAAATCTATAGGTTTTAACATGTCCAAGTTAAGGACTAAATGCGTTACAAAGTGCAAACCTCATGTACCATCCATGTACTTTTGGAAAAAGCCAGGGACTAAATGCGTTACAAAGTTTTGGTAAACTACTGGGACCATCCGTGTACTTTACGAAGCATTTTGATATAAGTGTGCCAAATATTATTACCAAAGTTTTCACATTGGCATTTTCTCAACTTCAAATATGATTTTGACAGGTTTTTGATGTTTTTGTAAAGTGGAGTGATGGACTCAAATCTGGGGTTATGAGTTTCGAGGATATTGAAACATTGAAAAGAAATCTTGAAAAAAAGGAAAATAGGGTTCTTCCGACCGCACAAGATAAATGGGTTTCGTTACAATCATCATTTGGGCTCGTTTGTTGGTGTGATGATGAAAAGCTTGCTGATGAATTTGAGGGGTTGAATAATATTAATTTTTTCTGTTTATGTGAACTTACCGACGAAGAAAAAACGATACTTGAAGTGAAGATCTCTTTTCTTATGAAAAATCTTGGAATTCCTGCTCTTTCAGAGGTTGTTACACGTAAAGCAATATGCTACGGGTCAGTAGACAATAGCTACGAAACTTCATTGGTGAACTGGGTTCTTCCATACGCTCAACGCTACATTTCTTATATGCATCGTGAAAGATATCTTCAACTCAAGCTGTCTGGATTTGAAAAAGTGAATCAGCTGAAGATTGTTGTTGTTGAAGTATTGTATTATCAGAATGTTATAAAACGGTCAAAATTGGTGTCGAAGAAGAGACATGATAGTATTTGCCTTCTTCAGGTATCGTACCTTTTTACGTATGAATGTCAATTGTTAACCACTCGTAGTTAGGGGTGCAAACGAACTGAACGTTCAGCGAACAGTTTGTGAACCGTTTGGCGGGAAGTTCGTTTGTGCTCGTTTTGTAATAAATGAACGAACACGGACAAAAAAAATCCGTTTGTTTAGTTAAATGAATGAACATGAACAGAGGCCACGTTCGTTCGTTTATTTTTGTGAACGTTGAGCAACATGTTCGTTTACGTCCGTTTGTGTTTGATAATTCATCAGTGTTTTTCATTTTTATATTTTATTAAAATACTTCAAAATCCTGAAAAACAAAATATTTAATAAGTATCGGTGTATTATATATTCTGTACATGAACGTTTGCTTGTGTTTGTTTGTTTTCATTTGTGTTCATGAACAGAAGTTTTGTGTTCGTTACCTAAAATTAACAAACAAACAAAACACTTCATTTCCTCAACGATAGCATGAACAAAATATCAGTAAGTGTTCATGAACTGGTCTTGAACACATATTTCTTTAACAAAAAAACACGAACAAGATCTTGTGCGTGTTCGTTCGGTTCGTTTGCAGTCCTACTCGTAGTGTAATAGTTTAAGTTTGAACTAAACTGTTTTCGTAATGATACTTACAGGATGAGATCTTGTACGCAACACCCAACTCAGATTCTCATTCGATATTCATGGAGCTTTCTCGTCTTTTAATGGACGATGATCTTGAACTTCATTTGGCAAATTTTCTTCATATGATTACAACTATGACGGAAGCAGGTTCTACAGAGGAACAAATAGAAACATTCATATTGAATAGCCAAAAGGTGCCAAAACTATCGGGTGAAGAACCCATATGGTCAATTCAATCTATGGGAGTCACGTCTTTTGATACGGTGCCATCAGCTACGACACATGTCACTAAAAGAATCGTTAACCGCGGTTCAACATCTCAAAGTAGCAGAAACTGGCCACCGGCCAGCTGGCAAACGGCTCCTAAATTCATTTCCGGAAGTGTGAGTGATGTAAAGATGCAAGATGTTGTTACGGGAACTGATCTAATCGTACCAACTACTGATGAGGTAGAAATTCTAGAAGCTCCTACAAGTTTGAACCATGAGGGTCAAAGTGGATTGGTTGACCAAGATGGTTTGTCAGGTTTTAGCCAGAAGGACCAGCTGTCGCATGGCTCGATCGATGCAGGACAAGCGTTCCTTACAGGGAGACGTGGTGAGGAACTGGCGTTTAACTACTATAAAAACAAGGGTATCAAAGTTGTGAAATGGGTTAATGAAGGTAGTGAAACCGGGCTACCGTATGATATTGAAGTTTGTGACAATGAAAACCGGAAGGAATACATTGAAGTCAAAACAACTGATTCTAAAACAAAGGACTGGTTTGAGATATCAGTTAGAGAGTGGCAGTTTGCAGTTAAGAAAGGCGAATCTTATAGCATAGCACGTGTTGTTTTGTTGGGAGATAAAAGCGCTCAAGTCACTGTGTTTAAGAATCCGGCTAGGCTTTGTCAGCTCGGTCAACTAAAACTGGCTGTTTTGATGTCAGAGAAGCAGAAGGATGAGTTTGTTCTCTGTTGATATTTATATTTGCTCTATGTTCTTGCATATTTTGTGTATCTAATGTGTTATATATCTATCTATGATGCAGGATTTGTTTGAAACAATTTCTATGGCATGGTCTTTTGCTGTCTTTTTTGAGTTATGTTTAGAATTTCTGCCAATGATTTTCTGTTTATATTAGTTGATTTTCTATTCGTTATATGGTAAAAAATCTTACATGTTTCTAAATTACATGCGTTCTAGACAAGTTTAGACACTTTATTAAATTAGCTCAAGTAATGTTTTTGGGTATTTTTACAAGTTTAGAGACTTTCTTATTTCAAAATCAGGTCCAGAGATTTTCTCATGCAAAATAAACCGGATGTTTTAATAGTATTAAACCTTTTTTTTTAATAGTATTAAACCTAGGGGTAAAATATACAACACAACACGATAATCATCTAACCTGTTTAATAAACATGTGTTTGACTTGATTTGTTTAACCCGTTTAACACATTTTACAACCATTTCTACCTAATAACACCTTTACAACTTCATTCATACCAGCCAACCAATTATCCAGTTTGACACATTTGGATAATAAATTACCCGTGTTCGGTTTACATGATTTTAAGCTTATTTTGTTGTAAATGCTGATACATGCTGGTTAGCAGCTGTAACAGGGTGAAAACGCCAGTTCGATTTCTTTTACAGCCGTGTTTGTAACATTTTTATCCAATTCGTGTAATATACAAGTTTCTAAACTAGTTGATACACACCCCTAGATTAAAATGTTAAAAACACGCAGTCGAGGCAGAGGCAGAGGGAATTCAAACAGAGGTGCACGGTCCTCTTCTTCTCAGCCGCCCAATTCTTATTCTCCTAATAACTGGGCCAATAACCCTTGGGCGGCCCAATGGCTTAGCTCTCAATTCCCTATGCCTTTTATGCAAGCCTAGCCACAATCCCCAACCCGTCTGGCCCACGACTCAACTCCAACTCGGGTGCAGGTATTCTTAAACCACGTCCTCAAGAGGCTTACACTGCTGGCACAACCCCCACGGACATTGCTCAAGCTCTATACACTCTCTCACTGAATCAACCGGACAACTCGTTCATGGACACAGGCACAACTGGTCGCATGGGTAATGAGAATGGTACGTCTTCCCTGTCTATTTTTAATTCTTACACTAATCAAAATATTATCGTCGGAAATGGCATGACCATACCGGTACTCGGACAAGCAAACTTAACCCTACAACCTCCTTTCCCACCTTTCAAGCTAAACAATTATCTTTATGCACCAAACCTTATTAAAAACTTAATTTATGTCTGCCACCTCACAACCGACAATCTTATTTCCATAGAATTTGACCCTTTTGGTTTTGTTATGAAGGACCTCAAGACACGGTCACTTATCCTACCATGTAATAGCACGGGCGACCTATACCAACTTAGCTCTCCCATTTTCAGCGATGTCAAATCTCATTCCAGTTTTGCAGCTATTTCTCTGGATTTGTGGCATCAACACCTTGGACACCCAGGAAATAATTTACTTCAGTCTTTGAAATCTACTTCTTGTATTGATTTTAATAAACTTAATTAAACTTCTTGTCAACCTTGTGTGTTTGGTAAAAGTATTAAATTACCTTTTCGTGATTCTGTTAATTCCACTTTATTACCTTTTGACATTATCCACAGTGAACTATGGACATCACCGATCCTTAGCACTGGCAGTCACAAATACTACATTTTGTTTCTAGATGACCACACCGACTTTCTATAGACTTGCCCACTTAGCAATAAATCTCAAACCTATTCTTCTTTCCTCACCTTTTACAATCACATTCACACTCAATTTGAACGAAACATAAAACAATTTCAATGTGATAACGGACGTGAGTATGCAAACAAACAATTTCAAAATTTTTGCAAACAACACGACATGATGTTTCATTTCTCTTGCCGATACACCTCTTCTCAGAATGGGAAGGCGGAGCGGAAAATACGTACAATTAATAATATGATTCGCACGCTTCTCTCCCAAGCCTCCTTACCTACCAACTTTTGGCATCACGCGCTTGAAGTTGCTACCTACCTTCTTAACATTCTACCCAACAAAAACCGCCAATTTCTCTCCCCAACTTCCCTTCTCTACAATTGCAATCCCGAATACGACCACTTGCGCGTCTTCGGGTGTCTATACTACCCCCTTCTACCAAGCACCATGAGGCGTGTCGAGTGTGATAGGTTTTTAGTTATATTTTAAGCCCTTGTTAACACTTTAGTCAAGTTTTAAATTTATAGAACACGATATTTACTAACACTAAACACACATATGGGCAAGTGCACCCATCGTGAGCGTAGTATAGCGTTGGTAAGATACCGAGGTCGTCCAAGGACACAAGAGCTTTTGATACCGGTTTATCCTCAATGTCTAATCAAATCAAAAGTTTGAGAAAAGGTTTTAAAAATGAAAATTAAAAACTAAAAATGCTGAAAATAAAAATAAAAATACAAACAGATAGACAAGATGAATCACTTGGATCCGACTCGCCTTTAGTGTAACCTTTGATGATTTCCGCACTTTTGCACTTTTTAAGAGATTATCTTAGTTATAGTAGTAGGCCCCTCTTTTGAAGGTGACGTTACCCTCAACCCAGTAGTTTGAGTCAGCAAGGATACAATCATAAAGGGTCGGAATATTGAAAGATAATTAATTAAGTTATTAATGCGTAATGTGGTAGGCCCCTCTTTTACATGTGACGTTACCCTCGGCTAAGTGGTTTGAGTCAGCAGGGATACAATCCCAAGTAGCCAGGTTAATGTATTAATAGTAGTTTACATATGAGGGGATCAAGCCATTCGCACCCCCACCATCCAATACCAGTGGGTATTGAAGGAGGTCCTAGTAAGCTTGACCCAAGTCCTTGCAGGATCTATACACTGAACAAGGCAAGAACTTACCAAACCATTCCCTTAACCCCCGACCAGGTAGCCAACATATCTCTATATAGACCGTAGAGTATGAATGGTGTAAATCTTTTATTTTATATAGACAGTAAAATAACGCCAAGACACCACGGACAAATGATAAGGAAGTTTCACCTTCAACATAAGAAACTAGTTATTAAAGTCATTAATACAAAACCAAATAAAAAGTGCGAAAAGATTAAAAATCAAAAGGATTATACTAAATGTTTGTCTTCACCAAGTGATGTAAGAGACTTAGGCAAATATGGCCTTTGATTGTTAAGAAATCTTACTATCAATCTTGGCTCCCGAGACTGTCACACCCCAACCGATGGTGGAATTATCGGGGCATGGCACTGAGTGAAACAGATTGTCCAGAAGTTTCCACAACAATTATCATTACTATTCAATTTAAAATAACATGTCCCATACCATGTCTCAAACAGTAAACAAATTATTATAGATAAAATCTTGGCAAATCATTCTGTTCCGACAACTCAGATTTAAATAGAGCAATTGTTTATCTGCTTCTAGAGACCCATAATTTAACTACTACAGACAACTATTTGTTGGGCTCTAAAGCTTTATTCTAGCTTTAAATCCTACCAAGTGTGCATCCTAAGCACCTGTCACATACGTTAAAATAAAGTCAATACATATAATGTAAAGGTGAGCATACAAGTTTGATAATAGCATATAAAGTTCGAATTCGTTTACGCATAACCAGCACGTACACATAGTGAAATGAAGCACGTTAGTTATCGACAAAGATCCATCGATACCAATGACTGCGGGTTGACTGCCAAATGCAGTTCGCAATACATGATCACCACCGTAACCATGCAAGTAATTGTCCTTAACAACCCTCGCGAATGGGTGCTGAGTCCAAACTATAGTACTATAGTTGCTAAGGCAGGTAGACAGCATTCCATGTGTAAACATAACAAACACGCATTCATAAGCCACATATAACATGAATTAACGGTTAGCGTTCAAATAGTATTGAGTAGTGTGCTTGATGTGATTTGAATAGTTGTAACGTATGTAACACCCAAAAGTGCATAAAGCAAAAAGGGATCGAGTATACTCACAGCGGTTGATGGATTGAAGGGAGCGCTTAGCGAGTAAAGTTAGCCTGAATAGATTAATAGCATAACGATAAGCAACTCGTAAAACGGAAAACAAGTGTTGGAGAGTCGGACAGCTGGTCGATCAGACAGTAGTTCGATCGGACGGCTGACCGTTCGGTTGTCAGTCCGTTCGGTCCGCTGTCCGGTCGGTCGGTAGGCCGATCAGATGGCTGTTCGAGTGGATTGTTTATTCCTTTGAGAAAGATGTGTTTGTGTATGATGGCTTGACTTTTGAAGTTTTTGTTGTAGCATTTGAAAATATTGAAGTACCTTTACCCTTCAGGTCGGTCGATCGGACGACTGTTCGATCGGCCGGCAACCCGATCGGTTAGGTATTTTAATGAATTGTAGTGAATTGCTTTGGATCGGATGTAACACCTGTGCCTCCACGGCCATCAAACAAATACCAAACCAATGAAATATTGTATTTCATACTTGGGATTTGTAAAAATATGTGTATCATTTGCACATATCAATTTCGGTTCAATTTCAAACTCTAAATCGCTTTCTGGAAGGTTATACGCGCACTAATGCGTAAATATAACCAGTTTAATGCAACAAACACTCCGGAATAGTGAAATAGGTTTAACATACCTAAAATAACCTTTACATAACTTAGATATAAGTTTTGGAAGGTTTGGTGTGGTGAAATCAAAGTTAAATCGCTACAGGGACTAAAGTTGACAAACTGCGAAAGTATGCCAATTTGAACTGTAACAGACCTTCCGGAACATGACCATAAGTTAAACATACCATAAATATCCTTTACAAAGCTTAGAAATAGGCTTTGAGGGGTTCGGTGTGCTAAAATAAACTTTTGTGTCATTCAGGGACTAAAAGTGTCAAAAAGTGCACAAGTTTGCATTTTCGCGCATAACTTACGTTCTGAATACATCTGGACATCCAAAAATTTATGTAAGCATGACTACATTATATTTTAGTGTTCGCCTTAAGAAAAATCCATTCGTTTCGTCATTTGGATCGTTTTTCGCGCTTATGCGCATTCCGTCGTAATTAAGCGAACATCGCGTTCGTACGACCAAACGAACCATCATCCGGCATATTTTTGAGCATGTTTCATGTCCACAATGTTTAGGCAACATTTTAGGGCCTTAAAGTTGGCTTTACGGGCCTTAGAAGTGTCGGAAATGGCCTTAAACGCGTGCAGGGACTGAAACTGCCATTTTTGAAAGTTTTGTGCGGATCAGAAGGCCCAAGCGGCCCGCATTGTCTTTGGCTAATCCTGAAGCGGGCCGCTTCCCACTATCAGACCAGATTAAATGTATTAAACAGCTGGTTGCAGCTGTTTTGCACTCCTAATCCCACTTCCAAGTGTCAATACCTTATGGTGGTGAGCAAATTGAGGCACCATAACATCCCGACAAGTGTACGCCTTGGATTCGAGCACGGTTTTCAAGAAACGATCTTAACGGTTACCCGAAATCTATAAATACCCACCCCCCTTTGGCTTAAAAACCCACAAATCTGATTAAGAAAGCTCTAAGTTGGAACCTTCGTTTCATACCTGAGCTATTTCGATCTGGGTTAGCATTCGGGGACCCTTCGTAAGTATTCTTTCGTTCTTTTCCTTATTTTTACTGCTTTTCGAGTCAGAAAGTCAAACTTTGTTTGACTTTCAGCATTGACCAGTAATGGTCAATGCGAAGTTCGTTTGAACTTCGCAACGTGATTGTAATCACGATGGTCATAGTCCCTTGGGACTATGCCTACTGATTACCACGTTGTCTAGGGTCGTAGGATAAGCGATCTAATAAATCGCTTATACCTCGAACCCGACCCAGTTTGGTCGATCATTAGGATCCGACCAAACACAGTAGGTGACCATAGTAGGTAGGGAATAACCTTCCGAGGTTATACCCTATGGTCACATCGTTTAAGTAGTTGTATGATAGGTAGTTTATATGCCTTAGGTAAATTACCAGAATACCCTTTTCATACATAATTGGTAATGTAGCATATGTAACCTAAACTTTTGTCACGTAACTGATTATGTAACATGTTTAGGCATATAATACTTGTCATAGGACTAGTTAGGCGGTCCGAACGCGTTTCACACGCACGACGCGTTAAAGTAGCATAAGCTTCCTAAACGGGTCGTAATGGGTCGTAAACAATTATGTTAAGTTTCATTTAGTATGTAGGCTTTGTTAAAACCAAAAGACATGAGTCTCTGCACTCGTTTGGTTTACAAACCCTAATGCTACCCGATCCTCCGATTTAGGTCCGGTTTATTAATGTAGCTACCTATACTAGGTGCCGTTTGATATCCGCGATCTCTAGCATTTGTTTAGTTGTCACTCCAGAACTACTGAGCAATCCCAAGTGAGTACATAGACCCCTCTTTTACTGTTTTCCAAACTGTTTTGGGGTGAAACACATGTGCCTACTTGTTACTTTCATGCTTTCCTGTTTTCGCATCATATACTGCTATGTTCGTTAGTACATTATAGTACATGATTTCATTACATTTTATGCTATGTATGTCCATTGCGTTCATACTTAGTACATCGTTTTACATTTACATTTTATGCTATTTATGTCCATTACGTGCATACTTAGTACATTGTTTTTCATCACATGCTTACATTTTGGTATGACATTTGGTTTGTTTACATGGGACAATACATTCATTAACACCGATCATGCCGTTCGTTAGTAGGTAGTGGTACCATAGGAATTGACAACTCCCGTTCCGGACGTCCCAGGGAAAGGGGATGAAAGGAATGACCGAATTCGTTGTTATAAAGACAGATAGACCTTTAATCTGTTTAAAGGGTTTATCACCACAGTCGCCAGGCTTGGATGTATGCATATTCACAATACCGCATAAATGTTCATATTAAATAGTTGCATGCATTTACACAAAACATAGCTTTGATTTAAACCAAGTTTTACTTCAATACTTTGTTTTTGTGCATATGGTTTAGTTGAGACCTTTCACTTGCCATACATGACATTTTGACATAGACATTTGACTTGGATATTTGACATAGACATTTGACTTGGATATTTGACATAGACATTTGACATGGATATTTGACATAGACATTTGACATGGATATTTGACATAGACATTTTGACATAATTTACATCTTGACATGAACACTTTGACATATTATTCAATACATTTGACAATTTGGTTAAACATAGACTTCTTACATTGTTTGGTTTGGTTTGATTAAGTGATTAAGTAACGATGCGTGTGTAATATGATACAAGCATGGTGGATACGCCGCGGGTACTTCCTATATATAAGTGTTTGTATGGTATTACATGTCGTAACGCTATTTGAATCATTTCAGTTTGATATATAGAACATTTCATACAAATAACATACTTTTCACAAGACATTGATTTATAAACAATTTATCTTATGCAAACATATCTTACTTGGTTATTCATTTAACCTTACATTTATTTATACTTATCATCTGATCTTATCGTTTTTCAAATGATTTAAAAGACAAAGCAAACAACAAGGTTCATGACTAAACATTTTCTTAAACATAAGTCATGAATCTTATTTTCACAAAACCTATGTATCTCACAGGCATTTTTATGCTGACGTACCTATTTTCACATGTGTTTTTCAGGAGCTGTTGCATAAGATGATCAAGATACACATAGGCAGACTTGGGCTTTAGTGACAATAAAAGATGCAAGACTAGTTAATTAAGTTGTATTTCTTTGTTTGTTTAGACATTGTAACACTTTTAATTAATAAAACGAAACTTCAATTGCCATGGATTTGAAACAATTAATTCTGTTACAACACTCCCCGATGTTTCCGCCACGTTTAGTATGTTCCACGTGGTCGGGGTGTGACAGAAAAGATGGTATCAGAGCCAATGGTTATAGGGAATTAGGTTATTAGTAATGCTTTGACCTAGTCTATAACCTTCTTAGGACCCTAACGCGAGTTTACTTGCGTTTAGTCATAAAACAATACCGTCACCTATCCTTAGGCGACGACCGCAACAAGAACATAAATTTCAAAACCGCTTTGAAAACTAATCATCTGTTCTAGGATGATTAATTACTAGGTTTTGAACCCTCTATTGTAAGGTTTTGAACTCTCTATTATATGGTTTTGAACCCCTTTGAGTTTTCAAAATTTCGTCAAGGTTTTGGGTTTTAAATAATGTGAACACGTGCAAACTGGAAGGGTGAATGCCTGTATTCTGGGTTTTCTGTCTAGGCAAGCACTTCGTATACATCTCATCAGACGCGAGACCAGTTGTGCTTACCTGGGAATTCTTGGGATGAGTGTTCACTTATAGGCGAGCATGTCTTCGCGATACATTATATTGACCCATTTATTTTGATTACTCACCGTCTCATTTGTTTGCCTTAGGTAACAAACAAATGATCACAATTTTCATTCGTTACCATTCTGTATTGATTATCCAATAACCTTTCACTCGTTTCTTCCTCTATCTTTCATTTTCTTCTAGAATGTCTATTCCTCTCAGCACTGGTCAAATGTCCGAGCAAACAGCCAAATTTGCCCAGCAAATAGGCGAGGTGATACTGAAGTCTGTGGATCTAGGCATTTCCATGGCTCGTCTCAACAATGAAGTCTCTCGTCTCGACAATGAAGCCACTCAAGAACCATCGAAGGCGGCGGAAGTCAAGCCTGCACCAAAATCAAGGAAGCGTAAGGCTTCAATGAAACCCGCAGCGGTTACACCTAATCAAGCGGGACCTAGTCAGGTAGCGATGCCACCAGCTAGGAAGCCGTACTTGGGAGCTGCCCCATGGTGCAAGCGATGTAACCGTCATCATTTAAACCTCATACCCTGCTCCAAATGTACCTACTGTGGACGGTGGGGACATCTGATTTATACATGCCGCTTTGTTGCCCAACACAAAGCTGTTACAAACCTTGCTGCTAACCGACCACAAGTCAACCCTACTCAAGCTCGTTTCCCGCGTGGTACTTGCTACAACTGTGGCGATACGAGCCATTTTAGGAACAACTGCCCGAAGATAGTCAGTGCAAATCCAAACCTTGGATGAGCATTCGGCTGAACAAAGGATGATGCTGTCTTATGCCTTTGTTTCTTTTGTTTTCGTGTATTGTGAAACAATATGTTTTGTTCATAAATAAAAGTTGTTCGCAATTCTGAAATACAAGTATAATTACATGTGTTTATGGCTTTTCCCTATAATACCTACATTAAGGAACGATGTTCCTTACAAACTACTCTGGTCTTTCTCTCTCTCAAATGATCGCTCATGATTCCTTCAAAAATTTTAAGTACTCGTTTCACTCTAAGAAACAAAGTACGGAAAATAAAGTGACATTATGAGTAATCATGCTTCTGCACATCTGTGCCTTGGAATCCTTGGTTAGATAACTAAGGGTATTTCCAAATCTCATACCCATTACGTTTTGATTTTTCAACATACACGGTACAAGTATTTCAAAAACAATCTTCATGATCTCAAAATATTTCATATAGTTTGAAAACAATTTTTCTAGATGCATTGTCTATGTTATTTCAAAAACATTGGCCATGTTATCAAAACCAACCTTTCTAATTTCAAAATATTTCATATAGTCTGAAGACAATATTAACACAATACATTTTCTTATCAAGTGCATGATTTCGAAAAGCATCATTCATGTCTTTCAAAAAAAAACCTTATACATAATTTCAAAATTCATCTCGCATGATTTTAAAACATTTTTGTAAATATATCTACCTAATACACCTACTTTATGATTTCAAAAGTATTATATATAAGGTTTCAAAAAAACGTTAAACACCTTTTTCTTAAAAGAACCCCATGCATAGTTTTCAAAAATATTTTCCTTATACATTGACTTAACCTTCAAAATTCTGCTTCATATGTCGCCTTGGCATATCTAGCATCTCAATTTCATAAGCATTTTTACTTCATGTTTTGACATAAGCACGTCCAGTGCAATGTATCGAAACATCTTCAACTTCAAAAATCCATAAGGGATCTTTTTATCTTCACAATTAGACCCTTGTGGATGATCATCATCCAAAATCAGATTCCTTAATTGGATTCCTGATGTACCTTCATTCGAACACTTCGGTTCCTAATAATCGAAATCGAATTTTCTTTTTGAATCTTTCTATCTTTATAGTTAGATTCTTGATAACGTTTAAAGTACCAAATGAAATCCACGGAATGGATTACTAGTGTGCTTTAAATGCATGTACGCAATTAACAAGACAAATAAATAAACAATCTTTGTGGTTATACGACTATGTGTTATGCATTTTGTGTTTTCTTTTATGCATTTTTGTGTTTTTAATACTCTGGATATTCTTTATCCAAATCCTTGCAGGATCTTTCATATCTTCATATGAGGGATTCGTAGCAGGATATTCAAAAGGTACTACCTTTAATCCTTAAATGGGCTTCTATGTAATAGTTAAGACCCTTGGATTATATAGTACCACTCCATGATTCATAAGAGACCCTTTAGTGGTCTAGTCAAAAAGATTGATTCACAATTTGGTTAAAGAATGACATCTAGTGATGTAACTGAACAGACTCCTGGATAGTCTATTTAAATCATTTATTGATTTAGTCTAAAGGACTCTATGGCAGTCTAGTTACACTCATCACAGGATTGTTCATTTGGTTTTACACTACACATTATAAAATAGACTGTGCGGACTGTACAAGGAATTACGTAATTATGGAGGCCTACATAATTGTGAAATTCAATGCACAGAAACCCAGTAAGATTTATTATGTGTAAGAACCGATAGCGACAACAATAACAAAATGATAACGATGTAATGGAGGTACGGTGGACGCACCAATGACGCTTTATATACTTGTATATAAGTGTCCCTCTTACATTGCAAGCATGATGTTATTAAAGTTACTAGAAGTTCAGAACCCTAGCAAATGTTGTTCGATCTTTTCAACTCCATGTTTTAGACTCTCACAAGTTTCCTCTAAATAAATTTCGGGACGAAATTTCCTAAAGTAGGGGAGACTGTAACACCTGTGCCTCCACGGCCATCAAACAAATACCAAACCAATGAAATATTGTATTTCATACTTGGGATTTGTAAAAATATGTGTATCATTTGCACATATCAATTTCGGTTCAATTTCAAACTCTAAATCGCTTTCTGGAAGGTTATACGCGCACTAATGCGTAAATATAACCAGTTTAATGCAACAAACACTCCGGAATAGTGAAATAGGTTTAACATACCTAAAATAACCTTTACATAACTTAGATATAAGTTTTGGAAGGTTTGGTGTGGTGAAATCAAAGTTAAATCGCTACAGGGACTAAAGTTGACAAACTGCGAAAGTATGCCAATTTGAACTGTAACAGACCTTCCGGAACATGACCATAAGTTAAACATACCATAAATATCCTTTACAAAGCTTAGAAATAGGCTTTGAGGGGTTCGGTGTGCTAAAATAAACTTTTGTGTCATTCAGGGACTAAAAGTGTCAAAAAGTGCACAAGTTTGCATTTT
The DNA here is from genome assembly GCA_030545235.1 of Helianthus tuberosus. Lineage (NCBI taxonomy): Eukaryota > Viridiplantae > Streptophyta > Magnoliopsida > Asterales > Asteraceae > Helianthus > Helianthus tuberosus. Next base: position 118,514,793 of record CM060414.1, on the reverse strand, counting down.
CGCGCATAACTTACGTTCTGAATACATCTGGACATCCAAAAATTTATGTAAGCATGACTACATTATATTTTAGTGTTCGCCTTAAGAAAAATCCATTCGTTTCGTCATTTGGATCGTTTTTCGCGCTTATGCGCATTCCGTCGTAATTAAGCGAACATCGCGTTCGTACGACCAAACGAACCATCATCCGGCATATTTTTGAGCATGTTTCATGTCCACAATGTTTAGGCAACATTTTAGGGCCTTAAAGTTGGCTTTACGGGCCTTAGAAGTGTCGGAAATGGCCTTAAACGCGTGCAGGGACTGAAACTGCCATTTTTGAAAGTTTTGTGCGGATCAGAAGGCCCAAGCGGCCCGCATTGTCTTTGGCTAATCCTGAAGCGGGCCGCTTCCCACTATCAGACCAGATTAAATGTATTAAACAGCTGGTTGCAGCTGTTTTGCACTCCTAATCCCACTTCCAAGTGTCAATACCTTATGGTGGTGAGCAAATTGAGGCACCATAACATCCCGACAAGTGTACGCCTTGGATTCGAGCACGGTTTTCAAGAAACGATCTTAACGGTTACCCGAAATCTATAAATACCCACCCCCCTTTGGCTTAAAAACCCACAAATCTGATTAAGAAAGCTCTAAGTTGGAACCTTCGTTTCATACCTGAGCTATTTCGATCTGGGTTAGCATTCGGGGACCCTTCGTAAGTATTCTTTCGTTCTTTTCCTTATTTTTACTGCTTTTCGAGTCAGAAAGTCAAACTTTGTTTGACTTTCAGCATTGACCAGTAATGGTCAATGCGAAGTTCGTTTGAACTTCGCAACGTGATTGTAATCACGATGGTCATAGTCCCTTGGGACTATGCCTACTGATTACCACGTTGTCTAGGGTCGTAGGATAAGCGATCTAATAAATCGCTTATACCTCGAACCCGACCCAGTTTGGTCGATCATTAGGATCCGACCAAACACAGTAGGTGACCATAGTAGGTAGGGAATAACCTTCCGAGGTTATACCCTATGGTCACATCGTTTAAGTAGTTGTATGATAGGTAGTTTATATGCCTTAGGTAAATTACCAGAATACCCTTTTCATACATAATTGGTAATGTAGCATATGTAACCTAAACTTTTGTCACGTAACTGATTATGTAACATGTTTAGGCATATAATACTTGTCATAGGACTAGTTAGGCGGTCCGAACGCGTTTCACACGCACGACGCGTTAAAGTAGCATAAGCTTCCTAAACGGGTCGTAATGGGTCGTAAACAATTATGTTAAGTTTCATTTAGTATGTAGGCTTTGTTAAAACCAAAAGACACGAGTCTCTGCACTCGTTTGGTTTACAAACCCTAATGCTACCCGATCCTCCGATTTAGGTCCGGTTTATTAATGTAGCTACCTATACTAGGTGCCGTTTGATATCCGCGATCTCTAGCATTTGTTTAGTTGTCACTCCAGAACTACTGAGCAATCCCAAGTGAGTACATAGACCCCTCTTTTACTGTTTTCCAAACTGTTTTGGGGTGAAACACATGTGCCTACTTGTTACTTTCATGCTTTCCTGTTTTCGCATCATATACTGCTATGTTCGTTAGTACATTATAGTACATGATTTCATTACATTTTATGCTATGTATGTCCATTGCGTTCATACTTAGTACATCGTTTTACATTTACATTTTATGCTATTTATGTCCATTACGTGCATACTTAGTACATTGTTTTTCATCACATGCTTACATTTTGGTATGACATTTGGTTTGTTTACATGGGACAATACATTCATTAACACCGATCATGCCGTTCGTTAGTAGGTAGTGGTACCATAGGAATTGACAACTCCCGTTCCGGACGTCCCAGGGAAAGGGGATGAAAGGAATGACCGAATTCGTTGTTATAAAGACAGATAGACCTTTAATTTGTTTAAAGGGTTTATCACCACAGTCGCCAGGCTTGGATGTATGCATATTCACAATACCGCATAAATGTTCATATTAAATAGTTGCATGCATTTACACAAAACATAGCTTTGATTTAAACCAAGTTTTACTTCAATACTTTGTTTTTGTGCATATGGTTTAGTTGAGACCTTTCACTTGCCATACATGACATTTTGACATAGACATTTGACTTGGATATTTGACATAGACATTTGACTTGGATATTTGACATAGACATTTGACATGGATATTTGACATAGACATTTGACATGGATATTTGACATAGACATTTTGACATAATTTACATCTTGACATGAACACTTTGACATATTATTCAATACATTTGACAATTTGGTTAAACATAGACTTCTTACATTGTTTGGTTTGGTTTGATTAAGTGATTAAGTAACGATGCGTGTGTAATATGATACAAGCATGGTGGATACGCCGCGGGTACTTCCTATATATAAGTGTTTGTATGGTATTACATGTCGTAACGCTATTTGAATCATTTCAGTTTGATATATAGAACATTTCATACAAATAACATACTTTTCACAAGACATTGATTTATAAACAATTTATCTTATGCAAACATATCTTACTTGGTTATTCATTTAACCTTACATTTATTTATACTTATCATCTGATCTTATCGTTTTTCAAATGATTTAAAAGACAAAGCAAACAACAAGGTTCATGACTAAACATTTTCTTAAACATAAGTCATGAATCTTATTTTCACAAAACCTATGTATCTCACAGGCATTTTTATGCTGACGTACCTATTTTCACATGTGTTTTTCAGGAGCTGTTGCATAAGATGATCAAGATACACATAGGCAGACTTGGGCTTTAGTGACAATAAAAGATGCAAGACTAGTTAATTAAGTTGTATTTCTTTGTTTGTTTAGACATTGTAACACTTTTAATTAATAAAACGAAACTTCAATTGCCATGGATTTGAAACAATTAATTCTGTTACAACACTCCCCGATGTTTCCGCCACGTTTAGTATGTTCCACGTGGTCGGGGTGTGACATCGGACAGGTGTTCGATCGGACAGGTCAACAAGTCAAAAACTTAATAGATTGTAAAGTGACTCAATAACACGGCTTGCTGACCGATCGGTTGGTAAGTCAACATTAGTCAACAACTTTAAATGAAATGCAAAGTATGGTGCAGTGGGTTGGTTAGCTGATCGATCGAACACTAGTGCTGTTTGATCGGACAACATGCATGAACAATCATGACGAGTTCTCAGCAGGGTGTCTCTTGATCGGACGACTGTTCGATCGGGTGGCACTCCTAGTGCATCGAACATGGTGAAAAGTCGATTAAGTGTTGAAGTATAGTATCTCATGATCCGAAGAGTAATCCGACCGGTCAGTAGTCCGATCGGACAACCGTTAGTTCAATACTAGTCTTCAAATAAATTGATTAAGTGTGGGACCATGTGTTAACCGATCAGCTGGCCAGTCGATCGGCTGACTGTCCGATCGGCTGGCTGTCCGTTCGGACAGCAGTCCGATCGGTCAGCACCCTGACCTGATCAGCCTATTCGTCTAACACTTGGTTGTTCTGATTGTTTGTCGTTTTATTGAGGTATTTTGACAACGAGTCAAACCAAAGATCCCTCGTCTTTACTTGGTTCCCCTGGTCGGACAGGAATCACCCGAATCCGACCGGTGAACTGTTCGGAACGGAGTTTAACGTTCAACCCGAAATCGGTTAACCTCGTGGATAGGATCCGGATCTTGAGCTATGCAAACCACCGGAGTGATTTGTAAGCCGGCACAGGCTCCGTTTCTATCGGTTTGAAGGCATTGAGTGAAAAAGAGTTGGAAGAAAGTTGGAAAATCCATATTTCAATCCTTTTCACTGTGTATATGTTTAGATCTATGAAAGATCTTTGTTTGTTTATGTGGAAATCGGCTAGATCCAAGTTATTCTTGGTGGATTGAGGCCAAAACATGAAGTTCTTCAAGAACCCATGATGACCTCATCCTAGAACACTTGAATCTTGATGATTTCATGGTTAAAAGTTAAGATTTGAAAGATAGAAAGGTGTAGGAGTGCGTGTAGATAAAGAAAGTACAAGATTTAGGACGAAATCTTACCGGAATCGAGAGGAATCTGAGAAAAGGGTGAGCAAAGCGTGCTGGTCGAACAGAGGTTTCCACAAGTGGAAAGGATGACAATGACAGGGGTATTTATAGGATGCCAAATGAGGAAAGTGCTGGCCGATCGGCCAGGCAGCTCGATCGGCTGGCTGTTCGATCGGCTGGTAGCCTGATCGATCAGCTGCACGTTTCGAGTGTTCGGTCCGACGATTTTTGATATTTCGATTTCGGTCGCGAGCGGTTCGATACGATAGGGTTTCCTAGTCAAATTAATTTTAATCTCAACCACTCATATCTTGCACTATCCTTTCTCCAATAATTATCATAGTTCGATTGTGATTCGAGTTCGATGTCGATTGAGTTCGATTGCATTTCGAGTTTCGATTGATTACCACAACATAACAACATAAATGAACATGCACACGTAACACATAAGGCATACACACACGTATAACAATAACTTCGAGTTGCGATTTGATGTTGATTCGATTAGCATAGTTTGATTATCGATTAATTAACTTTATCGCATTGATACTTCCTAAAGTTCACAGTCGATTAGATAGCGATTAACATACGTCGATTATTGTCATTAACAACACTTACTCCACATAATACAATCAAAATAAAGAAATCTCTTTAAATCAAATTCGTATCATCGGTCGTTGACTTTGACCTTGACTTTGACTTTGACTTATGAAAACACGGGGTGTTACAGCCTTCCCTTGTTTAGGGAATTTCGTCCCGAAATTAAGCTGGAAGTTGTACAACACCGTGAATCACTTTCTCTCTCTAGACTTTCTCCTTGAATAACTGCGGGTACTTCGCCTTCATGTCGCTTTCGAGTTCCCAAGTGAACTCTGCGCCTCGTTTGCCTTCCCATCGGACTTTCACAATAGGAATGCGCGAGCGCCTGAGTTGCTTGGTTTGGCGATCCATGATTTCGACAGGCTTCTCCACGAAGTGTAATATTTCGTTCACTTGCAAGTCATCGAGAGGGACATGTAAGTCGTGGTCGGCTAGGCACTTTCGGAGGTTTGACACGTGGAAAGTCGGGTGGACGTTACTAAGTTCCTCCAGTAGTTCGAGTTTGTAGGAAACTTTTCCGATCCTTTCCAGAATCTTAAATGGTCCAACATATCGAGGCGCGAGCTTTCCTTTCTTGCCGAATCGGACCACACCCTTCCATGGTGATACCTTTAGGAGTACGTAGTCACCAATGTCAAATTCAAGGGGCTAAGCAGATAGCTCCGTTTGCTGAGTGCGTCGGCAACAACATTTGCTTTGCCTGGGTGATAACGAATCTCACAGTCGTAATCATTGAGAAGTTCTACCCATCGGCGTTGACGCATATTAAGTTCCTTCTGATTAAAGATATGTTGTAGGCTCCTATAATCGGTGAAGATCGTACACTTGGTACCATACAGGTAGTGTCGCCAAATCTTTAACGCAAAAACAACTGCGCCTAGCTCGAGATCATGGGTTGTATAGTTCTTCTCGTGGCCTTTGAGCTGACGAGATACGTAAACTATGACCTTGTCCCGTTGCATGAGGACACAACCAAGACCAAGGTTGGAAGCATCACAATAGACAACGAAATCATTGTTTCCGTCGGGCAATGTGAGAACGGGAGCATTGCAAAGCAAATGTTTAAGGGTTTTGAAAGCCGTCTCCTGTTTGGTTCCCTAAACAAAAGGCTTGTCTTTATGCATGAGAGCGGTAAGTGGCACAGCGATCTTTGAGAATCCTTTGATAAATCGCCGATAATAGCCCGCTAGTCCGAGAAAAGAACGAACTTCAGATGGGTTCTTAGGTGTAATCCAACTCTCAACGGCTTCAATCTTCGCGGGGTCGACATGAATACCTTGACTATTAACAATGTGACCCAGAAACTGAACCTCCTCCAACCAGAACTCACACGGCGTAGAGTTGGTTCCCCTGGAGTAACTCGAGAACCAAACGTAGATGTTGCGCGTGTTCGTGTTTCGATTTGGAATAGATCAAGACATCGTCGATGAATACGATGACGAAACGGTCGAGATATGGTTTACACACGCGATTCATCAGATCCATGGAAACATCAGGTGCGTTGGTTAAACCAAAGGGCATAACAACGAATTCGTAGTGTCCGTATCGAGTGTGAAACGTGGTTTTAGGTATATCCTCCTCTTGAATACGCAGCTGGTGATAGCCTGAACGTAGATCGATCTTTGAGAAACACGTAGCACCGTGTAGTTGATCAAACAAATCATCGATACAAGGTAGAGGATAGCGGTTCTTGATAGTTAACTTATTCAATTCCCGATAGTCGATGCACATCCTGAACGACCCGTCCTTCTTTCTGACGAAAAGGACCGGCGCGCCCCAATGAGAGGTGCTCGGGCGAATAAAGCCTTTCTCAAGTAATTCTTGGAGTTAGTTTAAAAGTTCATGCATTTCGGATGGCGCGAGTCGGTAGGGATCTTTGGCAATAGGGTTGGCTCCAGGAATGAGGTCGATACGAAAGTCGATATCACGACTTGGTGGTAGTCCGGGAAGATCCTCTGGAAAAACATTAGGAAATTCTCGAACCACAGGAACGTCTTTCACTTCCTTCTTCTCTTTCTTTTCCTTCTCCGCTACTACAATGTTAGCCAAGAAAGCTCTGTATTCGTTGCGGAGATACTTGCTTGCTTGAACACATGACATGAGCTTGAGACCTTTCGAAGTAGTATCACCGTAAACACACAATAAATCACCATTTGCAAGCGAGAATCAGATCATCTTGTCAAAGCACACAACTTCAGCATGGTTTTCGCGAAGAAAGTCCATGCCTACTATGATGTCAAAACTTCCGAGTTGCATGGGAATAAGGTCGATTGGAAAGATGTGATTGTTGAGCTCAAGAGTACAATCACAAAGAACAGAACTAAAGGCGACAGTTCTTCCGGTAGCGACTTCAACATCGAACGTCGAGGAGAGTTGGGAGCGTTTATGACTAAGGAGTTTCTCGAATTCGAACGACACAAATCAATTATCGGCTCCAGTATCAAACAAACATGAAGCATAAATACCATTCACAAGGAACGTACCATTGACCACGTTGTTGTCGGCTTGGGCTTGACGCACGTTGATGTTGAAAGTTCTGGCGTGTGCGGCCTGTTGTTGTTGCTGCTGCTGCTGCTGGGGCTCTTGCTTCACAACCCTGTTCGGGCACATGTTGGCGAAATGGTTAGGATCGCCACATGCGAAGCAGGCTCTGGCTTTGACCGCGGGTGCCGGAGGAGCTTGTTGACCCTGAGGGGCCGTGAGTAGAGCTTGATGAGCATGAGCTTGTCGAACACGGTAGTTGGTAGTAAAATGGCCGTACATATTGCAATGAGCACAAAAACGGCAAGCAATGACAGTCGGGTGGTGGTAGGTACAAGTAGGGCAGAGTGGATGTGGCCCAGTGTATGCACGCTTTGCAGGCGGTGCATTAGCCACAGGCGCCACTACTTGACGCTGTTGGGCTGGTACAGCTTGAATCGGTGTAGTAGTGATCGCACAGTTCTTGTTGCTGGAGCTGTTCTTTCTCTTGTTTTTCCTCTTGTTGCTCGATGAGGTGGTGGTGGTTTCAACAGTTGGTGCGGCGGTGGTAGCTTGATGCAGGTGCTTTGAAGTTTTATCCCAGACACAGGCCTTGACCCGCTTGTCGTTGATTTCAGCAGCCAGTAGATAAGTTTCTTCGATCGTCGTAGTCTTAGCCGCTTGAATGAAATCAGCAACATAGTCAGGCAGGGCTCGGATATACTTCTTGATTGCCATGTATGGAGTCTTGACCTGATCGAGACAAATGATGCTGAGCTGTTTGAAACGAGCAGTGAGAGTAGCGTTGTCACCTTCCTTCTGCTGTATGTGCCAAAATTCATCCTCTAGCTTTTGACGTTCATGAGGAGGGCAGAATTCTTCCAGCATGACTTCTTTGAGCTCGTCCCACGACAGACCGTAGGCTGCATCATTCCCTCGCTTGTTCCTCTCGGCCGTCCACCAGTCGAGTGCACGGGACTGGAAAACGCCGGTAGCATTCAAAGTTCGGAGGTCATCGGGGCAACCACTCTGTCATAGAGTGACCTCAATGGAATCAAACCATTGGAATAGTGCAATAGGACCTCCCTCGCCAGTGAATTCTTTTGGCCCACACGACTTGAATTGCTTGAAATTGAAAGCCTTGGTGGTAGCTTTAGGAGCTTTGGTCCTTGATTCCTCAGATGATTTGCTGACATTCTCGTAAACATCACTCACGACCTTTGCTACATTTTTAGCGATGATGGCAGCAAGGCGTTTGTCTCTCTTTTCTTGTTGAGAAAGTAGGGGATGACGGGATCCAGATGACATTGTCTACAACAGACATCGTCACAGGTCTCAATACATTGTATTCGAATCTCACCCCACACGTCTACTACTTACTAAAGCTTAGGAACACAGTCATGTAACTACGCATACACATAACCACATATTTGCATAATTACAGAAGCACATAATTACATAAGCACATAAGCACATAGGCACATAAGCACATAGGCACATAAGCACATAGGCACATAAGCACATATTCTACGTGTAGCCACCTTCTTATGATTATGCGTGTTCCTTTATCATTTAAGAGGTAGTCAGAATACAGAAACCTATCATTCAAAGTCTGCGAATGTTCGAATATAGCGTTCGTGTCTAGCATATCGAGTAGCGTAGTATTAATCGTATATCATATCATGAGGTCGTCCCTAATTTTAGCGATTTGTTGGCGTTTTGAGATAGAAATGCAGTGCGAGTCGTGCTTGTCGATCGATGCGAAAACAAAATTGAGCAAGTTTCCCAAAATTCAAACGCCTAAACAGGTAAATTCACCTATAAACACATAAAATCAACGAATCATCAGAGTCGACAGTTGCGGGCTCAAAATCGAAACACATAAAAATCGAGGAATGGATCGTCTGCGGCTATTAGACATTGACTAACCAAGGTGATTCGACTATTCACAAGGATCTGTTGTGCACATTTGACCTACCGGGCAGTGCCTTTGCCTCGATTCTTGGGCGTTGGGAACGCATCCCGTTGGTCGTATCGTGACTTCAGGTCGTTGGTGTCCATCGAGACCTTGGTGAGAGTTTTGTAAAATGGGCGGAACAAGTCGTCAAGGTTAGGGTTTCACACCTATCTTAACAACTTCGTCCTTGTTTTAATAAAATAGAGGAGATTATTCATCAAAATACGGATTTCACTACTGATTTGGCATAATCCTCCTTGTTTGCAAATAGAATACGGGTTGATTAGCAACTTTAGTCGAGAATTTGGGGTTTTCACACCTAATCTTGACTTAGTTACTTTTTCATAGTTGCAAATTCGAGTGCAGTGATAGTGTAGCATAAGCAAGAATATCGAGAGATAAGCTCGTACATAATCCCTACTGGATATGCACAAGTCGGTCTGTTGGTTCCTAACTATAGACTAGGTCTCTGAGACATCGACCCGGACTAGGTCGTGTCTTGCCTAATTCCCTATAGTTATGGCTCTAATACCAATCTGTCACACCCCAACCGATGACGGAATCATCGGGGCATGGCACTGAGCGAAACAGATTGTCCAGAAGTTTCCACAACAATTATCGTTACTATTCAATTTAAAATAACATGTCCCATACCATGTCTCAAACAGTAAACAAATTATTACAGATAAAATCTAGGCAAATCATTCTGTTCCGACAACTCAGATTTAAATAGAGCAATTGTTTATCTGCTTCTAGAGACCCATAATTTAACTACTACAGACAACTATTTGTTGGGCTCTAAAGCTTTATTCTAGCTTCAAATTCCTACCAAATGTGCATCCTAAGCACCTGTCACATACGTTAAAATAAAGTCAATACATATAATGTAAAGGTGAGCATACAAGTTTGATAATAGCATATAAAGTTCGAATTCGTTTACGCATAACCAGCACGTACACATAGTGAAATGAAGCACGTTAGTTATCGACATAGATCCATCGATACCAATGACTGCGGGTTGACTGCCAAATGCAGTTCGCAATACATGATCACCACCGTAACCATGCAAGTAATTGTCCTTATCAACCCCCGCGAACGGGTGCTGAGTCCAAGCTATAGTACTATCGTTGCTAAGGCAGGTAGATAGCATTCCATGTGTAAAGATAACAAACACGCATTCATAAGCCACTTATAACATGCATTAACGGTTAGCGTTCAAATAGTATTGAGTAGTGTGTTTGATGTGATTTGAATAGTTGTAACGTATGTAACACCCAAAAGTGCATAAAGCAAAAAGGGATCGATTATACTCACAGCGGTTGATGGATTGAAAGGAGCGCTTAGCGAGTAAAGTTAGCCTGAATGGATTAATAGCATAACGATAAGCAACGCGTAAAACGGAAAATAGTTGTTAGAGAGTCGGATAGGTGGTCGATCGGACGGCTGACCGTTCGGTTGTCAGTCTGTTCGGTCCGCTGTCCGGTCAGTCGGTAGGCCGATCGGATGGCTGTTCGAGTGGATTGTTTCTTCCTTTAAGAAAGATGTGTTTATGTATGATGGCTTGACTTTTGAAGTTTTCGTTGTAGCATTTGAAAACATTGAAGTACCTTTACCCTTCAAGTCGGTCGATCGGACGGCTGTTCGATCGGCCGGCAACCCGATCGGTTAGGTATTTTAATGAATTGTAGTGAATTGCTTTGGATCGGACAGGTCAACAAGTCAAAAACTTAATAGATTCTAAAGTGACTCAATAACACGGCTTGCTGACCGATCGGTTGGCAGGTCAACATTAGTCAACAACTTTAAATAAAATGCAAAGTATGGTGCAGTGGGTCGGTTAGCTGATCGATCAAACACTAGTGCTGTTCGATCGGACAACATGCATGAACAATCATGACGAGTTCTCAGCAGGGTGTCTCCTGATCGGACGGCTGTTCGATTGGGTGGCACTCCTAGTGCATCGAACATGTTGAAAAGTCGATTAAGTGTTGAAGTATAGTATCTCATGATCCGAAGAGTAATCCGACCAGTCAGTAGTCCGATCGGACAACTGTTCGTTCAATACTAGTCTTCAAATAAATTGATTAAGTGTGGGACCATGTGTTAACCGATCGGCTGGCCAGTCGATCGGCTGACTGTCCGATCGGCTGGCTGTCCGTTCGGACAGCAGTTCGATCGGTTAGCACCCTGACCTGATCAGCCTATTCATCTAACACTTGGTTGTTCTGATTGTTTGTCGTTTTATTGAGGTATTTTGACAATGAGTCGATCCAAAGATCCCTCGTCTTTACTTGGTTCCCCTGGTCGGACAGGAATCACCCGAATCCGGCTGGTGAACTGTTCGGAACGGAGTTTAACGTTCTACCCGAAATCGGTTAACCTCGTGGATAGGATCCAGATCTTGAGCCATGCAAACCACCGGAGTGATTTGTAAGCCGGCACAGGCTCCGTTTCTATCGGTTTGAAGGCATTGAGTGAAAAAGAGTTGGAAGAAAGTTGGAAAATCCATCTTTCAATCCTTTTCACTGTGTATATGTTTAGATCTATGAAAGATCTTTGTTTGTTTATGTGGAAATCGGCTAGATCCAAGTTATTCTTGGTGGATTGAGGCCAAAACATGAAGTTCTTCAAGAACCCATGATGACATCATCCTAGAACACTTGAATCTTGATGATTTCACGGTTAAAAGTTAAGATTTGAAAGATAAAAAGGTATAGGAGTGCGTGTAGATCTAGAAAGTACAAGATTTAGGATGAAATCTTACCGGAATCGAGAGAAATCTGAGAAAAGGGTGAGCAAAGCGTGCTGGTCGAACAGAGGTTTCCACAAGTGAAAAGGATGACAATGACAGGGGTATTTATAGGATGCCAAATGAGGAAAGTGCTGGCCGATTGGCCAGGCAGCTCGATCGGACAGCCTGTCCGATCGGACAGTAGTCCGATCGGCTGGCTGTTCGATCGGCTGGTAGCCTGATCGATCAGCTGCATGTTTCTAGTGTTCGGTGCGATGATTTTTGATATTTCGATTTCGGTCGCGAGCGGTTCGATACGATAGGGTTTCCTAGTCAAATTACTTTTAATCTCAACCACTCATATCTTGCGCTATCCTTTCTCCACTAATTATCATAGTTCGATTGTGATTCGAGTTCGATGTCGATTGACTTCGATTGCATTTGGAGTTTCGATTGATTACCACAACATAACAACATAAATGAACATGCACACGTAATACATAAGGCACACACACACGTATAACAATAACTTCGAGTTGCGATTTGATGTCGATTCGATTAGCATAGTTTGATTATCGATTAATTAACTTTATCGCATTGTTACTTCCTATAGTTCACAGGCGTGGGTCGATTAGATAGCGATTAACATACGTCGATTATTGTCATTAACAATACTTACTCCACATAATACAATCAAAATAAAGAAATCTCTTTAAATCAAATTCGTTTCATCGGTCGTTGACTTTGACCTTGACTTCGACTTTGACTTTGACTTATGAAAACACAGGGTGTTACAGAGACTACTACACACACTCTATGATGGATGACGGATGATGGTAGTGGATGTGGGTTGTAGTGGTGGTGGAGTGTGGGTGAAGTGGGAGAGAGGTGGTTTTCCAAGGGATGCCTTTGAAGTGAACTAAGCACCTCTATTTATAGCCTGCACAGAAGCCCGCACACGGCCCCGTGTCCATTGGGCACGACCCCATGTCCATCCTCTTTCTCTTTCTTCATTAATTGCAAATTGTCTGCATTAGCTCCACACGCCCCTATGCCAACTGGGCACGGCCCCTTGTGCAGAAGCGTATCTGTACTATCAAGATTTGCTTAGATTCTGTGAATCTTAGCGTTGACCACGACCCGTGTTGAGCTGGGCATGCCCCCGTGTCGGGAATAGAAGCTTCTATAGCTTTGTCCTTTCTGCATAGACCTAGCCACGCCCCCGTGTCCGCTGGGCACGGGGGCCGTGATCAGCCTTCTGTTTTCTTGTTTTTGCTTGGGAAGATGCTGTTGAGGGGTCGGGCATGCCACGTTTGTTCCTTTTCTTGTATTTATGTTAGATTTTGCTGCATATTTGTTCCTTTTGTTCATTTACGCTTATTTAATCCTGAAAATACAAAAGGAAGACAAAAGCACACTTTTTCCAACATTAGTACTAAAAAGGGTTAGTTTTATACCTCATTTGATGTAATTTATATGTTGCATTTTACACACATCACACCACCATTCAAAAAATAGCCAATCGCTCCAAACCTTGTGTTTTCCTTGGTTACCCACCAAACCATCATGGGTACAAGTGTCTAGACCTTACTATTCACACAATCTTTGTTTCTCGACATGTTCACTTCAAAGAATCCATTTTCCTCTATAGGATCCGTCTACCCACCTCACCTACCTCATATGATTTTCTTCACACCCCCTACATCCTCTTTACTTGAACCACTAAGCAGTTAATGCGGTCCAAAATCGAATAGCGGTCAAGGTCCGCTATATGATATATAGGTTATAGCGGTGGTATAGCGGTAATTTTTATACCATGCATAATTTATGTATTTTTATATATATATATATTATATACATATACCATTAATTTTATATTTTTTTATATATAAATTCACAAGTATGAGGACTAAATATAAACTAATGAAGATGGTGAAGGTTATATGTTAAAATGCCCAAACTTAAATAACCCTAATCATCCCCACTTTCATCATACGCTGTTTTCCCGCTCCCCTTCTCTTCTTCATCAGGCATAGTACCGAGTTATCTCTACAATGGTTCAAAATCATGGAGCAACAACTGATTTTTGTTTGAATTAAGGTTACAATTCCTTTCACTTAACCAATTTTGGTCAAATTTTGACTAATATCTGATCCAGTTTTGACCGATTTGGTCCGATTATAGGCGACTTTTGACCGATTTTTTCAAACTTTGACCTAATTTGACTTTGACCGCTATACAAGTTTCCAAATAGCAGCAAATAGCGGCCAAATAGCGGGCTATAGCGTCGCTAATAGCGGAATCGCTATGAGCCACCGCTATTTGGACCGCTACAAACCCAGACGTCCGCTAACCGCTATAGCACCGCTATAGCGCTACTATTAACTGCATAGTGGAACCATATCAGCCACCCACACCCTCCTCTTCCGCCCATGCCTCATACTACAAACAATCCCACCCACACATCTTCACCTTCGGCCCAATCCACACACCCGGCCTAACACTCACCTTCCGCCCCCCTCTACGGCCCTTCTTTCTCAATCGGCCCAACAACACAATCCAACCCACCATACAAACAACCCTTACGACCCATCCTCTCCGCATCCAACCTCATAGCCAATATCGCATCCCACTCACCCAGCCCAAAGCCCTCCCATTCTTACATACTCCAAACGACCAAAACACCCGACCCAACCTAGTGTGCCAAACCCACCCGACACCTCCCCTCCATCCACTAACCTTCCTCCATCACAACCGGTCCCTCCACCATCATGTTCCATGAGAACGTGTTCCATGGAGGGTATTTCCAAACCTCGCTAACTATTTGACCTTCACACATCTACCACCCCATACCCAAGACCCCTCAAACTGCTTTGTCCACACCGGAATGGTATAGTGCCATGAATGATGAGTTTAGTGATTTAATTAAGAACAAGACATGGGAACTTATCCCGAGAACAACAGACATGAATATCATCAGGTGTATGTGGCTCTTCAAGCACAAGTTTAAATCTAACGGTAGTTTGGAACGGTATAAGGCCCGTCTCATCTGTGATGGTCGTAAAAAACAAGTGGGCATTGACTGTGGTGAAACATTTAGCCCGGTGGTTGAACCAACCACCATCCGTACTGTCTTATCCATGGCTCTCTCTCAGACCTGGTCCAATATTTCGTCACCACCTCCTTCGGCTTTTCCAACAAGTACTAGTGCACTCGTCAGCCGAGGGGGATTTAAAGGTGGCTTTTGAGGAGGATCACGAGGCGGCTATCGAGGTGGCCATCGAGGTGGCTCCCATGGTAATTATGGAGATCGAACTTCTACAACGACGACAGAACCAGGACAAGTTGAATGTTTCTACTGTCATGAACTCGGGCATACCAAATACAATTGCAAGAAACTTTTGGCCCGCCAATCCAAAGGATTTGCTCACCTTGCTGCTACATTTGATGACATTAACACTTTCCTAGCAGAAGAAAGTTCTCATCCTACTGTTACTCCAGTTGCTACTTTTGCTGAGTCAGGTAAATTTGCTAAGAGTCTTGTATCTACTGCACCAAAATGGGTTATTGATTCTGGAGCATCCGAACACATGACTGGTGATCCTCAGCTCCTTTCTGATTTTCAAAAACATGCACCATCACCTTATGTGACTATTGCTGATGGGTCAACTCCAAAAGTGCTTAGTTCTGGTAGTGCAAGCATTACTCCGTCAATCCATTTGTTCTCCGTTTTGAACCTTCCCAATTTTCCATTTAATTTTCTATCTGTTAGTAAAATTACTCGTAGTTTGAATTGTAGTGCCTTATTTCTTCCCGATTCTTGTGTTTTTCAGGATTTGTCAACGAAGAGGATTATGGGTAAAGGACGGGAATCTGATGGCCTATATATACTTGAAACTCAGACACCTTACCCTTTAGCCTGCTCAAATTCGTCACCGTTTGAAGCACATTGTCGATTAGGTCATCCATCCCTCCAAAGTCTCAAGAAGTTGTGTCCTGAATTTTCTCATTTGTCATCTTTGCAGTGTGAGTCATGTCAGCTTGCTAAACACCAACGTGTTTACCTAAGTACTAGAGTTAATAAGAGGGCTACGTCCCTGTTTAAGTTGGTTCATTCTGATGTTTGGGGTCCGTGTCCTGTTCCATCTAAACTTGGTTTCAAGTACTTTGTTACGTTTGTTGATGACTATTCCCGTGTAACTTGGCTTTATTTTATGAAAAATCGTTCTGAAGTGTTTTCTTATTTTTGCTCCTTAAATGCTAAAGTAAAAACACATTTTAATGGCTCTATTCGAACCTTGAGAAGTGACAATGCAAAAGAATATTTTTCAGAATCCTTTCGATCTTACTGTTTGCAAAATGGCATAGTTCACGAGTCATCAAGTATCCATACCCCAGCCCAAAATGGAGTTGCTGAATGTAAGAACATGCATCTACTTGAAGTAGCAAGAGCACTTTTGTTTCAAATGGCAGTTCCAAAACCATTTTGGGCTGATGCGGTATCCACAACTTGTTTTCTTATTAATCGGATGCCATCGATTGTTCTAAATGGAGATATCCCATTTTTGGTTTTGTGTCCTGAAAAACCTTTATATCCAATTCCCCCTAAAATATTTGGAAGTACCTATTTCGTCCATGATACACATTCTCATCCTACCAAGTTAGATCCAAAATCGGTTAAATGTGTATTTGTTGGCTATTGTCGTATCCAAAAGGGTTATCGATGTTTCTCCCCTACTCTTCAGTGATACTTTGTCTCTCGAGATGCCACATTCCATGAAGATGTTCCTTTCTTCCCTGTATCAGATCCTCATCCATTAAGGGAAGATGATGAGTTCCTCATCTATCATCATTCTATAACCCCACAGACACAACCACCCACTACTTCCGATTCACCAGCACCTGAGCAAGCCTCTACATCTGAACAACCTATTGCCTCTCAGGAACCTCGAGTTAATCCTCAACAACCTCCCGTACCTGATATACCTCTTGTTATTCAAGTATATCAATGACGACATCACTCAGATCCTGTTCCTGAACCGTCCAATTCGGCGACAGATTCATCCATTGAATCTCTTGACGATAACCTTCCCATTGCTATCCGAAAAGGTAAGCGTACGTGTACCTATCCTATTGCTTCCTTTGTTTCATATGACAAGTTATCTACAACTTCTCGTTCATTTGTTGCTACTGTCGATTCGGTTTCTATTCCTAAGACAGTAGGTGAAGCTTTGGCCAACTCTGGATGGCGTAATGCTATGGTTGAGGAAATAAAAGCTCTTGAGAAGAATAATACATGAACTCTAGTAAATTTACCTGCCAAGAAAAAGGCAATTGGGTGCAAATGGGTATTTACGATTAAGGTTAATCCAGATGGCTCTCTTGCTCGTTTAAAAGCTCGTCTAGTTGCAAAAGGTTATGCTCAAACTTATGGAATGGATTATTCAGAGGCATTTTCTCCTGTTGCTAAGTTAGCATCGGTTCGTATATTTATATCGTTGGCTGCCACGTATAACTGAGGTTTGTATCAACTTGATATCGAAAATGCATTTTTGCATGGAGATTTGAAAGAAGAAGTTTATATTGAGCAACCACCCGGGTTTGTTGCTCAGGGGAGTCGGATAAGGTATGCAAGTTAAAGAAATCTTTGTATGGTCTTAAGCAATCCCCTCGTGCTTGGTTTGGGAAGTTCAGTACTGTGGTTACTAAATTCGGTTTAAAAAGAAGCTCGTATGATCATTCGGTGTTCTTCACTTCGTCAAAATTGGGATGCATTCTTCTCATTGTGTATGTGGATGATAGTGTAATTACCGAAAGTGATGAAGTCGGCATTCAAAAATTAAAAGGTTTTCTTGGAACTCGTTTTCAAACTAAAGATTTAGGAAGATTAAAGTATTTTCTAGGAATTGAAGTATCTCGGTGTAGAAAAGGGATTTGTTTAAATCAACAGAAATACTGTTTGGATGTTCTAAAAGATTCTGGAATGATTGAAGCTAAGAATTGTGATGCACCGATGATACCGAACATGAAATTAAAAGCATATGATGGGGACCTTCTTGAAGATCTAGAAAAATATAGAAGAATAATCAGTAAGTTAAACTATCTAACCATTACTAGGCCGAATATTGCTTTTCCAGTCAGTGTGGTTAGTCAGTTTATGCCATTCCCTAGAACTGCACATTGGGAAGCTATTTGTCACATCCTCAAGTACCTAAAAGGTGCTCCAGGTCGAGGTATCTTGTATCAGAATCATGGTCATCATATAGTAGAAGGCTTTACAGATACTGATTATAATGGGGACCCGACAGACAGACGTTCTACTACCGGGTGTGTTTTTGTTGGATGCAATCTGTGTCATGGAAAAGCAAGAAGCAAAATGTGGTATCCCGTTCAAGTGCAGTATCAGAGTATAGGGCCATGGCACAAACCACATGTGAGCTAGTTTGGATTCGAAACCTTCTTAACGAGATTGGGTTTAGGAAAACAAAACCCATGAATTTATGGTGTGATAACACAACAAGTATTCATATTGCAAATAACCCCGTGTTTCACGAAAGAACCAAACACATAGAGGTGGATTGTCACTTCACCTGGGAAAAGCTTGAAGATGAAATGGTTACAATGCCTCATGTCAGAACTGGAGATCAATTAGCAGATGTGTTCACCAAAGCCTTGCTCGGAAACAAAATTTACTCTATTTGTAACAAGTTGGGCATGGTCAACATATATGCTCCAGCTTGACGGGGAGTGTTAAATAAAATGGATAAAATATCCACTTGCTAGCCAATAACTTGTTTCAGTAGATAATGTTTCTAGAATAATTATTCTCCAACTTGCCTATTAGAATATTAGTTTCTTATCCTATAAATAGCATGTATATTGTAACCTTTCATAGTGTGAAATACAAGTTGTTCTTTGAGTGTTCACCATTAGTTTTCAGTTTCTTTCAAAACGCAAGTCACAAGAGTGACATATCAAATAGTCAATGATATGATAAACAACTGTTGTACCTCCGACCTGTTAGTAAGTAAATAGTATCGCCATACTTCTACAGGAATATTTGTATCCTTCGCATCATTACCAAAAACTCCAACACCCTTGCTCTTTGAAAACTTACCTACACATAACCAGATATGAAAATAACTATAAGGTGATACACGTGTCAACAAAAACATAAGTATAAAAGATACCTGTTTCATAGTTTAGGTACTTTGTAACACTGATAGTCTTCATCAAAGTCCAGTTTTCATCGGTTCCGAGAAGCGTAGAGGGAAACATGACCTGGAAAATTCATTGAAAAGTTAAACTTGACTAAAAACATTGTACAAAAATATTAAAAGACAAGATACTTGAAGAAAATGCACTTAGAGTGTGAAAGGGTACATTATCCTTGCCCATAAACTGATACAACTCGACATTTTCAGGATTCTTCCACCACTGCTCCCACTCTGGTGTGTAACACGAAGTGATCGAGACGCATCCAATTGGTGCATCAAACCATACATAGAAAACCTAACCATTTTACGATAGGAGAACAATAGTCAGAAATAACTTCTTTATGTGAACATAAATATCATGGTTGTAAAATTCCCGACTAGCCTCCGATTAGTTGCTGATTAATGGCAAAAATCCCGACTAACCTCCGATTTGTCGCTGATTAATTGCTAGTCAGAGTTTCACTGAGTAATTTTTATTTAATCGGCCAATTAATCAGTAGGCGGTCAAAAGTGGTCAAATCCAGTCCTAGTTGGCCAAAAATCGGTGGTAGTCTAGCGATTCTGGCCAGATTCTTGACCCAAACCGGCAACTAATCCTATGTACTTGAAAATATGGGTCGAAGAAGGTGT
Source organism: Helianthus tuberosus (assembly GCA_030545235.1). Taxonomy (NCBI): domain Eukaryota; kingdom Viridiplantae; phylum Streptophyta; class Magnoliopsida; order Asterales; family Asteraceae; genus Helianthus; species Helianthus tuberosus. The sequence goes on along the minus strand of CM060414.1, from coordinate 118,495,152 downwards.
TAAAACATGTCCACTTAAAAAATGCATAAAAATGTGTGTATATATGTAAGAAAAAAACTGAAAATTACATATAAAATCCCAACCCGATTAATTGCTAGTTGGTACCCACCGGCCGACTAGCGCCTAGCAATTCTCACAACACTGATAAATATAATGTAGGTATAAGAGAATAACAACCTTGCCTTCAAAACTCTCGTGAGGGACGGGAACACCCCACTTTAAATCTCGAGTGATGCATCGTTCCCTTAGTCATTCTTTGAGCCACGCGTTTGTTGCTTGAATAGCATTTCAACTCCATGATCCAGCCACTGACATGCTGCTAATGTAATCCCTCACTTTACCCTCCAACTATGGGAGCTGAAGAAACAGGTGATTTATATCACGAATATGACGACTGTTTGCACAGACCTAATTGCAGACCAAATTGGAGTTATAAACAAAATGAATAAAGAAGATCTTAACGTAAAATGTAGTGAAGATTAAGGAAGCAATTTACCTTGCATCTAGGATTAACGAGTTCTGTTGGATTTAATAGTTTGCTACATTTTTCACATTGATCTCCTTGTGCTGAATCATAATGACAACCTGGTGTCGGGCAGCTACCTTCAACAAGGCGGCCAACTAAAAATTTCTGGCATGTATCATAATAAAGCTGCAACATATAACATGTACTTAACTTAAATACATCTGGATTCCGAAATTGATGAATACATACAAATATATAACTATATAAGTCATATGTGTACCTGCTGCATTGTTTTTTCAGATAGCTGACGGGTGGACCGTAGGATAACCCTTAAATGGTATAAATGGTACAAAAATCATATGTTTAAGTGGATTATTTTATGGGATTGGATGACTACGGGTATATAAGTCATATATGTACCTCCTGCATTGTTTTTTCAGATAGCTGACGGGTGGATCGTAGGCAAACCCTAAACGGTATAAATGGTATAAAAATCATATGTTTAAGTGGATTAATTTTATGGGATTGGATGATTACGGGTTGCTTGTTATGTCAGGTACAAAAGGTATAAAAGACGAAGAAAAAGAAAGCTTGGTTGGATGCGGAATTTTTTAGAATTAATTGAAGAAACGAAGTTGGCAAGGCTGGATGCCACCGTAGCTTACGGTGCCTACCGTAAGCTACGGTAGGCCTGACTATTGTATGGATCACCATAGTACAGTGGGAAGCCAACATAAGGATTTCAAGACCACCGTAAGCTACAGTGACCACTGTAGCTTACGCTGGAGGAAGACGTCGAATGGTTGTTTTCTTTAAAGTGTTTGGTGTGGTGTGACTTTTGGATATCTTTTTCACAACAATCATTTTAGAACTTGTATTGGGCGAAAATTAGGTTCCATAACATTAGTTTGGGTGTTTTAATCATTGCTACTTTATCTTTGATCTTGATGAACAACGGATTGGAAGTTATGATGATTCATAAAACGATGAGCGGTTAGTTTTCTTTGTGATCTTCCCAAATGTAAGGTTTTCTTGTGACAATTATGTTTTGTTCATGTATTTCTGGAATAGTAATCTATGCATTTTATGTTTAGTATTATTATGGTGTTGGTGTGATTGTTTGTAGTTTGTTAACTTTGTTAATTTATTTCTAAACCATACCGTTCTTGGTGCCGTTGGCAATCGAGATATGGTGAGAGGGATTAGATTTGGATATGTTAATTGATCATTGGGTGACAACCTCGTGTTTTATGAATCCGAGTACTTGGTCCCCCTTTTATCACAAACAATTGCGCACACACGAGCCATGTCTATGTGGTTCTTTCCAGTTGAACATTAACACTAATTGTCACATAAAACCTGAAAACCGGGAGGGTCACTCTCTCTCTCTTACTTGTTTACAAACTTGCTAGTGATTTGCGACTTAATTTTAGTTTTATAAACCAAACCAATCAAACAACCCAAACTTCGAGATTACTTTTCTGCATTTGAATTTCATTTTTAGTAATTTACAAACTACTTAGTAAACGCATTTTCCACAAACTCCCTATGTTCGATACCCATTTACCACTATCTATTTAGTGTATTTGGTTTATTTTTTAGTGGAACTTCGACCTCACGTCAATAGCCAATTGTTCACCATTAACTTTTTAAAAATTGATTGACAAAGTTCTGTTTGTTGCCAGGGGCGGACTTACCCCTAGCCCAAGGTGGGCGGGCGCACCCCCGGGAAAAAAAAATTTAGTGCTATTTTCCGTTGAAAATCCCGTCCGCACCCCTTGGATTTTTTCGTCCGCACCCCTTAATTTTTTTCATCCGCACCCCTTGGAATTTTTCACTTAGGTAAAAAATGTTATCGATTTATATTTTAATTTTTTTAGTAAACTCTAATTAAAAAAACTACCTAAATTATATAAACTTATATTACCCAACTTAAGCCAAATACCCAATACCTTAACCCACTATTTCATTAAATATAATTAGCCCACTAATTACTAGCCCATTAACCAAACTCAACCTAAGTTCAAACTATAATAATTAAACTAAGCCCAATAGTCCTTTAGAATTCCTCCCGCCCTCCCTCTCTTGAGTCGTCTCCTGCCAGCGATTATCGAACATAACAGCAACCACAACAGCACGTCATCAACAGCCGCGAACCACCGCCGTCCGACACCAAAGGGTAACAAAATTCTTAAATAGGTTTGAAATTTCATGTGTTTTGACGTTGTTTATGGTTGTTTAGATGATTTTTAGGGTGATTACACACGATTTCTAGGGTTGAAAATTAAAATTGAAACATTATGTTATAGAGCGATGAACTTATGAATCAATTTGTTTGTTATAGGAACCATGAGTAGGGACGTTATGGCGCGATTTCTTTTGTTTTACATGACCCGACCTGACCCGACACGACCCGAATCGACCCGATACGAACCGATTTTTTACTTATATATCTAGGGGCCTAAAATTTTTAAAAATGTTCCGCACCCCTATGAAAAAATTCCTGGGTCCACCACTGTTTGTTTGTTGCGCGGTTGAAGTTGGTCCAAATTCATCAAAACTTATGTTAAACCATTGATAGACGTCTCTGTGAATTGCATGATATCTACAGAGAGAAATAATCCACTATTTTTGGATAACTGAACAAAAATTAAAATCCAAAATCAATTGTTCAATTGCCAATGGTTTGTGGTAGTTTCATCACACATATCAAATAACATGAAACACAGGAAGTTGATTACTTATCGCATATTTCTTTCGGAGTGCAATTCTCTTCCAAAGCTTTGGTCTCGGTGGCTGTTCCATACTCATCAGTTCCACAGATGTATACAGCGTCGCACCCCCTCAATCGACAAAAACGTTCAAACACATCCGCACTCAACACACCTACAGTAACAAAATTAGTTCATCATTAACGATCACTCGATCAGTCAATCACAGCGTGCGATTCAACAAGAGAAACCTAATTATATATATACTTAACTTGCAACAGATGACAAAATTATATGTATATATACTAAACAAACCTACAGGTAACAAAATAAGTTCACACTTCATCGTTAACGATCAGTGGATCACAATTTACCGTTCAGCAACAGAAACCTATATGTCTATGTACTAAACTTACAGCCAATGACAATTTACAAGCATATATACTATACACACCTACATGTAACAAAATCAGTTCATCGTTAACGATCAGTTGATCACAATCAATGGCGAGGCTTGGGATTTCTGATCGGGGGTCGAAAATGTATATACCTAAAACAAATTATAAAACCGAGGGGTCAAAAACGTATATACCTAAAAATTTCTATACGAAAACTACATATCGGGCACTACTGAGCAAAAATTTCGGGGGGTCGGGCGCTCCCCCCGCCCCCACTATGCTACGCCCCTGATCACAATTTACAGTTCAACAACGTAAGTATATATGATATACTAAACAATTAAACATACAGCCGATGACAAATTACGTAAGATTAAAACAAAAACATAATTCAAAGTTGAAGAATCTTTCTTAAATGTTTACATTAAAGTTAATATATTTAGTCTTTTTAATTGATATTATTCACATAAGCCTAACCTTCTAATCTATATTAATGTTTCTCCAAAGTTTTTATTAAGACGTTTTCTTTTATGATACTTTGAAAATCATTTAATTTTTATGTTAAATTTTGTTTTTTTTTTTTTTGTAAATAATGGATAAATCATTTCAATGATAAATAAACATGTTAATGTTCTTATTATAAATATTTGACGATCAAGAATAAAATTTATAATTCTTAGTAGCATGGGTTAAACATTTAAACAACTTAAACTTAAGCATAAAAATATATGGATCTGGCCTACTATTATAACTTATCGGTTCGGTTATTTTCGGTTATTGAAAATGGTTATCCGAAAACCGAACTGAAATTTTCAGTTATTAAATATCCGAAAACCGAACCGTCGGTTTTGTTTCGGTTCGGATTTGATTTTTTCGGTTACGGTTCAGTTATTTCGTTTTCTGCTCACCCCTAACATGTATATACACTAAACACACCTACATGTAACAAAATTAGGTCATCCGATCAGTTAATGTACAATTTAAAGTTCAACAACAGAAATATCTACAGGTTACAGTTCAACAACAGAAACATATGCAATTGTTGCCTTCATAGGCGTTGTGGGCCCTATATAGACAACTTTGAGAACAAGTTTGATAAAACCTAATTAGTACACTAAACATATTTGATTTGCTTGTTATTTGTTTATCATCTTAAAAAAATAACCAATTTGCCGCCATAGGTTAGTTTAGACCGAACCACCCCCACACCTATAAACTAAACCCTTAACCCAAATCTTAAGGTTAAATTACATGTTATGTTGTATAAGTGCACTACTATAATAGTAGTATTAAAAAAAAGACGACACGTTAACACTTTTATTTGTGTCGAAAACATATGCTCGAATATATTCGAATGAAAGATAAATTTTTTTTGATCTTATCGTGCAATTTAAAAAAATAATAACATACGGAGAAGATAGAAATATTTAAAAAGTTATATATATATTTTTTTTCAATTTTGGCTCTCCTTCATCCTCCCCAACAGTTTTTAGTGGTTTTCACTTTTGAGTGAGTTTTTTAGTTTTCTCACGTTTAACTAATTTTCTCATGATCCTCTCCCTCTATAGAACTTACAGCCGATAATGTTTCCAAGGTGAGGAACGTTGTTGACGTACGGCAGATCACTGGTGATGAGTATGTTTCTTTTGCCCGGAATCGGAAGCTTCGGTGATTTCGGAAGGTCGCCGGTGAATATATCTGCCATCGTAAACCACCGGAGAATTTTCAAGGGTTTTGACTTTTAATTGAGAGAGAAGATCGTTCGTTACTGCAGCTGTTAGCGTAGTTTCTTTGTTGTAACTGAAACAAAACTCGTATATGAATATGACCATCCACCGAGTTACAAATTCAGCTTTTCACAAAATTGAATGACAATAATAAAAAAAGATTCGTTATTATAAACAAAGATTCGTTATTCTATTTACTCAACATAACATGTGTATTTTATTTTCTAAATAAAAAGTATGTATTAGTTCTCTTCTACAAATTTCGATGGGTTAAATTTATAATTAATGTAATCGGGATTAACTTGATGACCAAAGGGAATTATAATATACATCGAACAAGTTAGGAGGTGAGGGAGGGCACGCTTGTTATAATTCCGAGTGTTTAGGCACAGTTTCGAATGAGGTTCCAAGGGAGCAACGCTCCCTTGACGGGGGTTCGGGGGCAACGCCCCTGTGAGCAGGGTCCAAGGGGTGGCAGCCCCTGGCAGGGGTCAAGCTGTCTATGGAGGCATTTTTTTTAAATATAAAGATATCTGCCTCTGGTAGTAACTCATCCCTAACCCTAAAATTCTCAGACAGTTTTGGTCACAAGTTCTTCTGGTTCATTCACGAATTTGCAATACACATATAGTGTGGTTTGATTTTTCAATCAGACTTGTATCCGATTGAATTATTCGGTAGAACCATTAAAATAATTTGATTTGACAGTGATTACACACCTCTCTAATCATCCATGGTATACAATATTCCCCAACATAATATTTATAGGGTAAATTACATTTTGAGTCCCTGCGTTTTATGATTTTAACCACTTGTGTCACACCCTAATTTTTCTACGTGTCACCGGTGGGCCCGGTGGGGAGTATAGTGACGTAGTTGATATCATCATAGTCAAACAACACAATATTTAAATGCACAGCGGAAGCAAAAGATAAATATATTACAAACCGATATAAAGTAATATCAAGTATTACAAACGGAATGTAAAGGATCCACAGGCGGATCAAAAAAAATAAAATGAATCATTTGTTCAACAGACTTTAAGGCATCCAAGCTTGCGAGACTTATTGTGGACGCTAGAAGACAGCCAACCTATTACGAGTAGTACATGCACTTAACCTTTTGGAAAATACGTCAGTTTATACTGGTAAATACAATTTAACTGACTCATTTTGAAAAGGGTTGAAAATTGATTTGAATGCACGTGGCACAAAACATTTTATAACTTGGGATAATTATTTCATATTATAATCTTGTGAACGAATTACATGTTACTTGTGCGTTCAGTAGCCCGGATCTTGTCCGGGTTAAAGATCAATAGACCCACCACAATATTGAGTTATACACTGACAGGTGTACGCCTACACCCCGTGCTCAGGTCGTGGCCATTTCGTAAAATGATGCCAGGGATATCCGGGACATGGTCATTAACCCCCCAAAGGCTTTAAGTGAACAAGACTGTTTAAACGAGCCGATCAAATTATTCAATTAACCACCCAACGATGTAAGATTTGATGCTCGATCAAGCGGTATTCTATATACCGTAACCCAAGCCCGTATAGGGAAAATAAGTTAAAAGTATTTACCTGAGCTAAATATAAATTCAATCCCAGCCGTATACCACCAAGCAAGTACAGATAGCTTTTACTGGGCTCCTAAATCTGGAACGAAGGTTTTTAATAACCTATTAGATTCCTAACGGGTCTTTAATTAAGCCTAAGCTTAGACCGGTTAACTTTCAAAAGGAAGACACGGTTCAAACGCATGATAAAGCGAAGACAGGTTTAGAATGTGGTTTTGACCCGACAAGCTTGCATGCTTGTTTAATATGGGTAACTTAAACACATTCTGGATTTTGAGACAAAAATGATATGGTTTGACCCGCTTCGGCTAATATATGCGAACTAGTCACAAAAGCCGATCCGAACGCGACAAGTGCGTAACGAGTAACCAAAAGAGTCATATACAGGTTTCCTAAGTTAATATGCCTTTAATATGTTGTGATATCAGTAGGATATCTTCCATTATGCCCAAAACGAGTTTAATCTCAAAATAAGCCCCGTAGGGGTATTTTGGTCATCTTAAAGATTATAAAAGAGTTTATTTATAAATCTGAGTTACAGGTCTGATTTGTACAGTAAATACACTTAATTTAACATGTTATCACAGTAGGGTATGACCTATATGTGAAACTTATCATTTAAAACCAAACTATGCCCCTTAGGGGTATTTTGGTAATTTCACTTAGGCTAAAAAGGTCAAAACTGGAAACCTGAGTTTAAAAACTTTTACTTACTATTAATATATAAAAATATACTAAAAATATCAGTAGGTATCAACCTTATATGTTTAATACGGTCTTAGCACATACTATGCGTTAAAAACGCTTAAAAGGACGATTTGGAGCCATTTCCGGGTTTTCAAAGAAAAGCTGATATTTTTATAATTCCAGAAGCCTCAAAATATTTTATTTATCGAATAAAATCAGTAGAAAAAGGTTTGGGGTCAAAAGGATTTGTAAAACTCATTTTATGGCTTAAAAGGGCAAAACCGTCATAACCCGAATCAACCTAGAGACCTATGTTATGCTCAGCCAAAAATTAAATAAAAATCTTCAAAAATCCCAAAATATTATATTACATCAGTGGGTAAAAATTTTGATATCAAAAAGTGGGTTTAAATAGGCTATACGCTAATTACGCCAATTAATTAACATAAAGCCTTCAAATTACGCTAATGAGCATAACTCTTAATCTAGACCTCAAACTGATATCAAATTTTAGGTGCAAGTTTATAAATCAGTAACTAAGGTTTCTACTCTTTCACTTTTTCAAAAATCACGTTTTATAGTCAAAAGGGCATAATAGTCAACATTTAAGCATTAATCGGAAACATGCATATGAATCGGATAAGTATTGAATCAAGTTGCATAATCTCAGAGAGTTATACTTATATGAAACCTGATCCAAAATAAGCTCTAAGTCAGATCTTAAACACGCATAAACGGGTCAGAACTGAAAGTCAAATTATGCGACTTTCGGTTCCGATCCGGGTTTAGTACTGAAAATTGTCGAGTTGAACATGTTGGGACATGTTCTTACATTAATTACCATGTTATATTAATGATCAAATAGGTTGCATGTACCCTACATTGCTAATTATGCTTAAATTTGAAAATACACATTCTGTTGACTTTTTAAAGTAAGCTTTGACTCGACAATTATCATAGTTAGAGTGGGAATCTGAAAGTACCCTTTTAAGGGTTTGTTACCCACATAAATACCTACTTGTAGGTACTTTCAATTCGAGAAATGACTGAGCGGGTTTCAATTAATCGCAAAGTCAAATTTAAATTACGACGGTTTGACTAATAGCTAATTAACTAAGCTAAAACGAAATCGAAAGGGGTTATGAACACTTACAAGAGTCCTAATTACTATTAGAGATCACTAGGAGGCCTGAGGTTGATCAGAGAGCTTCAGAATTTAGAATGCAAGTGAAGTATCAAGTGAACTCATCACCTATTTATACTTTTCGGGGCCTCACGAGATCGCGACAAGTGTCGGGAGGCCATAACCAGATTATGGTAGGTGTAAAAACCATTTTTGAAACCTGTGGGCTGCCCCTAGAGTCGATTATGAGAGCTAGGAACCAGTTTTGAACAATATCCAGGCTGTTTGCAGCTGTTTTGCACTTCTGATGGACTCACGTGGCCCGTGTAAGAGTCAAAGAGATCTTACGCGGCCCGCCTAGTACTCAGTTCAGCAACAGCAACTTTACTTATTGACAGAAATGGTCCCTGTGAGTCTTTAAGGTCATTTAAGGCACGTTTAAGGCCCGTTAACCTCAATTTAAGGCTCCATCATGAAGTTTAAACATAAGGGACATGAAACATGCTCAAAAACATGTCGGATGTCGGTTCGTTTGGCCGTACGGTCACGTTGTGCGTCGAATTATGACGAAACATGAACGGAGGCGAAAAACGATCCAAATTACACGACGGATGGAATTTTATCAAGGCGATCACTAAAATAAAATATTTTAGTGCTTACATAAATTTTTGGGTCTCCGGAGATGTTCAGAATGTGAGATACGCGCGAAAATGCAAACTTGTGCACTTTTTGACACTTTTAGCCCCTGCATGACATAAAAGTTTATTTTTTGCGCACGAAACACCTCTAAACCTATTTCTAAGCTATACGAAGGATAAATAGGGTATATTTAACTCATGGACATATTTCGTAATGTCTGTTATCATACGAATCGGCATACTTTTGCCGTTTGACGCAATTAGTCCTTAATTGCGCAAAGTAGCGTGAAATGCCGTTTAACGATATCCAAGCCTTCCATGGCCCATATTGCTCATTCCCAAGCATATACGTACATGTTACTACGCTCCCGTTCGCCTAAATGGTCATCGAAGGGCGTAGATTCAAAAGTTGACGCTTTAGGTCCCTCATTTGCGCAAACTTGCGCATTTCATCATTTAATAGTATTGAAGCCTCATCTAATCCATATTAGACATTCTTGAAAGTATTATTAAACATCACGATGCTTCGGATTCGCTAAAAGGTCATTCAGAGGTATAATTAAACATATTGACACTTTTAGCCCCTCTAACTTGCAAAGTTGCGCGTAACTTTACTTATAGGCATAAAAACCTTAGATGGCCATTATTTGGCATTCCCGAGAGTGTAATTAAATATTATTAAGCTCCCGGTTTGTTAGAAGGTCACTCAGAGGTAAGAATTAACATGTTGACGCTTTTAACCCTTTATTGCGCAAACTTTCAATTAATTACGCAAACGACTACACTTATTCATCAAGTGGCACATTTGTGAATATAAAAATCATGAGAGGTTATTTGGAAACTTATTTTAGGTATGCTAACACTTCCAGTCCTTTTATTATCAAATTTTTCGATTTTTCGAAAAATTAGTCCCTTAAATTCAACATTGGACTTTATTAGGGTTTATTACACGTGTCAATACATCATTGGACGTGATTTTACGAGGTGTTACAACTTGAGTCTAAAATGAAAATGTTTAATGCCCTGAGTCCCTATAGCCACTTTTCTTAACTATTTGAGTCCAAATTTTTAACACTGTTAGAATTTTTTGGTTATGTATTGTTAAATGACCAAAATACCCTTATAGTTAAAAAAAATAAAAAAAAAATAAATTATTATTAGATTTTTCTCTCTCTCTCTCTTTTATATATATTTCCCCCACTACCATCAACCCCACCACTGTCACCACTCACCACTGTCTAACCACCGCTATTGAAAACTCTCCACCACCGTCTCACCTCCACCATCAACACCACACCACCCACCACCGCTGCACTTCCACCGTCACCACCTGCAACACCGATCGCTAAACAGATCTGGCAACTCCATTTAAACAGATCTTCAATTTTCAGAATGTCGGCAACATTTAAACCGCACAGGTCTGCAAAACCCACGGTGGTAGAGGTATGGTGGTGGTGTTGGTGATGGTGGTGAGGTGATCTACGGTTTATAACATCCCAGGCCCTAACTTTTAGTCCAAAACAATCCACACATATAAATGCTCCTTATTAGTTCACTTAGGCGATCTAGGGTTTATTGCATCTTCTTCTTCAGCACCGGCGGTCGGTAAGTATCTGCTCAACCAAAATGGTGAAGGGTCGTCAAGGAGAATGCGTCAGGTATTATATATATAATCCCTTTCTACAAGGGTCGTATTATTGGCACACCTTGGGGGATTAAATCGACACCCTCAATACACATCATATAGGCCTATACGATGCGTATTGAGGTGGGTTCAAACTTCTATGTCTGCCAAAGGCTGCCATTGTCCCCTACCGAAAAGTAATACACATCGTATAGGCCTATACGATGCGTATTGATATACGATGCGTATTGAGGGTGTCGATTTAATTTTTGCAAGGTAGCTTCCTGTCACGCGGTAGCTTTCCGTCACTCGAACGGAGATGCAGCACTTTGGACATTTGTTGGTCTTCAAACATCTAGGAAACATTATTTGAGAATACCCATGAATTTATCGAAGCTGTAGAATGAGATCCTCCACTGTTGGGTTATCATCTTTCAACCCCTTTTAGCATCCATGCCTGCTTGAATTGCAGAAAGCAAAGGATAACGAAGATGAACATTGTATTTATCACGAAAATACTGAACAACCGAGATAACAGCTCCGGTTTCATCAGCGGCATTTGGAACAGGAGAGTTGAAAAAACTGCAATTGGAATTGATCTTGGAACAACATACTTTTGTTACCATATTCTTAGTTCAATCAATACCAACTCATCTTTAGTAGTGTTTGTTTGAGAACCTGATTCAGATACAAAACGGTTCTCCAATTCAAAATCAGCAAGCAAATACACAACGGTTCTCCAATTCCAGATCAGCAGGCAAATACACAACGGTTTGTATTTCACATAGCCACCGTTCCCATAGTCAAAAAACGGTTGTGATTTGCACATTCAAAACTGCAATTGAAATTGATCTTGGAACAACATACTTTTGTTCCCATATTGTTCGTTCACTAGAACTATTTGTGTATGCATTCTTTTGGTAGTTAACAGCGCTATAACAGGATGGATGTGACACACACAGATAGATAATATTTGATTGTTTTAGTTTTTTTCCGACTGTTTCAGTTATATTTGAATAAAAAATATCTGATTGAGAAGCACTAAATTAACAACGGTTCTCCAATTCCAGATCAATAATGTAACGAGAAGCGTTGAGATAACAGACATCCATCAAGCTCAAAAAGAAAACTTGTGTTTCCCATAGTCACAAACGATTGCGGTTTGTATTTCGCATAGCCACCGTTTCCGTAGTCACAAACGGTTGCGGTTTGCACATTCAATCTTCAATACTTCATTAAAATACCACTAGTAGAAGAACCCGACACGTCTTCATGTTACGGAGAATGTTCTCGAAATTGAAGGAAAAGGAGTAAAAAAGATGAATTAAGGCGTGCATTGTTTAAATCTGAATCAGTTGTTAGGGTTTCGTTTCTTCATGCTCCAACTAAACCCTTGAATCCCAATGCTTCTCTAAAAATTTTCATTGCACATTCATCTTTCATCCCCATTTTCCCTAAATTTATCGATTATGTTTTTCAACAGGGATGTAATGCAATGATTCCTCTCAATTGAATAGACCAACACTTGCTTCATAGGACTCACTTGAATCATCTCGAATGTAATAACAGTATGTTTAGCACCCGTGCCTGCTTGAATTGCAGAAACTAAAGGATAACGAAGATGAACATTGTATTTATCACGAAAGTATTGAACAACCGAGATAACACCAATTGGAATTGATCTTGGAACAACATACTCTTGTTACCATATTCTTGGTTCAATACCAACTCATCTTTAGTAGTGTTTGTTTGAGAACCTGATTCAGATACACACCGGTTCTCCAATTCCAGATCAGCAAGCAAATACACAACGGTTCTCCAATTCCAGATCAGCAAGCAAAATACACAACGGTTTGTATTTCGCATAGCCACCGTTTCGGTAGTCAAAAAAGGTTGCGGTTTGCAGATTTAATCTGCATTGCTTCATTAAAATTAACAAGGCGGTCTCTTTGCTTCGTCCACTAGAACTATTTGTGTATGCATTCTGTTGGTACTGAACAACAAAATCAGGTTCACAAAACAAGGATCGTTCTAATAGATTAAAGAGAATAAACCCTCGTTTCTTCATCTTCAAGAACAATGATGAACAGATTGGTCATGCGTCAGTGCAGGTGGCTAGAAGAGACATAATCGTGGTGGATTGCGATGGTTTGGGTCTAGGGTTGTCAGAGAGAGAAAAGGAAGCTGTTATTTCAGTTATTTCTGTTGATCCACAAATTCCAACAACTTGTGTCTGTCTGAACCAACCTAAATCGACAAATTCCAACAGTTTCTCCGTCGCTAATTTCTCCACTCACCTGATTGAGAGTAAAAAAGATGAATTGAGGGATACATTAGGAACAAGAAGTCCAACAATCCGTTCATTATCTGTTGTTGTCTAAAACAATATGAATGCATGCAACGAATTTGAAAATACGTTACAACTTTGGGTATATTCGAAACCAACTAAAATACGTTACAATACGTTAAAATACGCTAAAATACGTTAAAATACGCTAAAATAACCTAAAATACGTTAAAATACGCTAACTTACGTTACAATACGTTAAAATACCCTAAAATACGCTAACTTACGTTACAATATGTTAAATACGCTAAAATACGCTAAAATACGTAAAAATACCCTAAAATAGGTTAAAATAAGCTAAAATACGTTAGAATACGCTCAAATACGTCAAAAATACTATTAAATATGCAACAATATGTTAGAATACGTCAAAATACGTAAAAATACGTCAAAGTACGCGACTAACGATATTTCCACACACGTATACATATAATACGACACTATGGAGTACTAGTGGATTTCAAACAAAACTGTACGTAATCATAGAATACGATATTCGCACGCAACCGAACGGCACCGAAATGACTTATGTTGAAGGTATACATAATAAAACTACAAAATATGCGAAAATTCGGCAAAAAACGAGACGTATACGCGTCGAACCAAGGGAAACACGATAACACTAAATTTGAAATAATGCCGTATACGATCGTATAGGCCTATGTTGTATCGTATATCAGCTTAATACGAATCGTATAGGCCTATACGATTCGTATTAAACTTTGAATTTTCTCAAAAATACCCCTGAATTTATCATAAAACCAGGGGTATTTCAGTAAAATCATCGATTAATACGCATCGTATAGGCCTATACGATGCATATTGAACTATAAATTTCTCAAAAATGTTTTTCAAATAAAGGGTTCCATCATTAGAACTTGTTTTCAACAGGGATGTTATGCAATGATTCCTCTCAATTGAATAGACAGACACTTGCTTCATAGGACTCACTTGAATCGTCTCGGAAGTACTGAACAACAGAAATAACAGCTTCTGTTTCATCAGCTGCATCGTTTACCGTCGAATGCATCCTTATTTTTGTAAATCGCACAAACAAGCATGCCTTGAACGAGTCTAGAACACTCGTAATCCTCAACCGGCTTTGAAGCTAGACGGAATCTATGAAAAACTGTTCGATTTCACGGTGAGTGGAGAAACTAGCGATGGAGAAACTGTTGGAATTTGTGGATTTCGGTTGGTTCAGAAACTTAACAAGAGAAGCAACTAAAAAAGCGGTGAATGGTATTTAACGTACACACCGAATTCGAAGATCCTTGCATTAGACACAATTTGTTGGAATTTGTGGACTTTGGTTGGTTCAGATCTCTATTCGGTCATCTTTCCTCTCAATTGAATAGACAGACACTTGCTTCATAGGACTTACTTGAATCAAGCAGGCATGAAATGTCTCACTTAACAAGAGAAGCAACTAAAAAAGCGGTGAACGGTATTTAATGTACACACCGCATTCGAAGATCCTTGCATTAGATATAATTTGTTGGAATTTGTGGATTTCAGTTGGTTCAGATCTCTATTCGGTCATCTTTCCTCACAATTTGGATCTCTATTCGGTCATCAAACAGGCATGCCTTGAAGTACTGAATCAACAGAAATAACTGAAATAACACCTTTGGAATCTATTAACCCACAATTTGTTGGAATTTGTAGACAGACACGCGGTAGCTTTCATTCTACTGTGAACTTGTTCTCTATCAAATGTCTCACTTAACAAGAGAAGCAACTAAAAAAGCGGTGAACGGTATTTAACGTACACACCGCATTCGAAGATCCTTGCATTAGACACAATTTGTTGAAATTTGTGGATTTCGGTTAGTTCAGATCTCTATTCGGTCATATTTCCTCACAATTTGGATCTCTATTCGGTCATCAAACAGGCATGCCTTGAAGTACTGAATCAACAGAAATAACTGAAATAACTCCTTCGGAATCTATTAACCCACAATTTGTTGGAATTTGTAGACAGACACTTGCTTCATAGGACTCACTTGAATCGTCTCGGAAGTACTGAACACCAGAAGGATGAGATATCGGCAGTTAGCTCGAAGAAGTTTCTCTCAATCAGGTGTTCCAATAGATTCTCCCTTTTAACAATGTCCTGTTAATTGTTGGAAATTTGTGGATTTCGGTTGGTTCAGACAGACACAATTTGTTTTCAACGGGGATGTAATGAAATGATTCCTCTCGATTGAATAGACAAACACTTGCTTCATAGGACTCACTTGAATCGTCTCGGAAGTACTGAACAACAGAAGGATGAGATATCGGTAGTTACGAGATTCTTCGAGAATTAGAAAAGGAGAAAATACGGAACGGCAAGGGTAGTATGAGTCTGAGTCCATTGTGGTTCGTGTTAGGTTTGTATTTCCCATAGCCACCGTTTCCATAGTAAAAAACGATTGCGGTTTTCCACATTCAATCTTCATTGCTTCATTATAATTAATAATGCGGTCTCGATTGAAGATGTAATTGCAAGACTGTTTGTCAGGCTTCCAATGCTCACACAGGGTGATAAATAACGCTGATATTGAACGGATTATTGAACCAAGAAAGTCATTGGAATGCCGTAGATGAAGTCAAATGTGATCAAACTTGGATATCAGACGTAAATCTTGAAGAAACGGAACATAATCCCAGATTGTCTAAAGAAGCGCTTTTATCATGTGTGATCCAGAGGTCGGTCTCGGGTGGGCATAAGATCCGTGGGCCCTATTATCGGATTATTGAACCAAGAAAGTCATTGGATTGCCGCAGATGAAGTCAAATGTGATCAAACTTGGACATCAGACGTAAATCTTGAAGAAACGGAACATAATCCCAGATTGTCTAAAAAAGCGCTTTTATCATGTGTGATCCAGAGGTCGGTCTCGGGTGGGCATAAGATCCGTGGGCCCTATTGTCGGATTATTGAACCAAGAAAGTCATTGGACTGCCGCCGATGAAGTCAAATGTGATCAAACTTGGACATCAGACGTAAATCTTGAAGAAACGGAACATAATCCCAGATTGTCTAAAGAAGAACTTTTTATCATGTGTGATCCAGAGGTCGGTCTTGGGTGGGCATAAGATCCGTGGGCCATATTGTCGGATCTGTGACTCCATGGAAGATGTGATTAAGGTAAGCGTGCCGTATCATGTGTCATAAAATGGAACATAATCCCAGATTGTCTAAAGGACAATACTGACAGAGGTGCTGGTCTTTTCTCCCACTGTGCAAACTTGAAAAATCTCACCATAACACATCTAATATGACACATGATAAAAGCGCTTCTTTAGACAATCTGGGATTATGTTCCGTAAATTGGGAACCACATATTCGTGTGTAAAAGCTTGGAAAGATGAATGGATAGAGATCTGTATATACACCCTTGTTAGTTGTTTACCACATGACACATGATAAAGACGCTTCTTTAGACAATCTGGAATTATGTTTCGCAAATTGGGAACCACATTGTAGACTGGTGGGCTTGAATGGTTTTAATAATATTTGAAAATGGAAATAATCGTGTCAAGATCTTTATCTATCATATCATCGACCAACTGCTCGAAATCTCTTTCGTTTCTCGGGTTCGCATTCGACACAACACAACAAAAAATAAATTCAAAAAACTGTAGGCTGATACGCATCGTATAGGCCTATACGATGCGTATCAAGCCCGCCGCCAGACATAACCTGCACCTGTCAGTCTGCCATGTTTTTTACTTTAATTCAATACGCATCGTATAGGCCTATATGATGCGTATTGAATTGAAAAAGTGTGTAGATAGATAGCGGGGTGTGCCATTAGAAAACCCCTTCTACAAACCCTAATCTCAATTTCACATTAAAACATATATAAAACTCACTTTTTGCCGCATTTTATTTTTCAATTTTAGACTCTATACCAGAGGAACGATTCTCGGTTACAAAAGGTACAATAAAACTAAAATTACCATTACATTTTGATTAATTTATTTACTTTATTACCGATATTGAAATTGAAATCTGACATTTGTCGATTTTGTTTTACTGGCGTCAATTAAGTCAACAGGGTAGTAGGGTATATATATATATAGAGAGAGAGAGGAGGGTTTAAATGAGAACGCTAAATATCGCGAGAACCGTGAGAACGAATCAAAAAACCGTGAGAACTTTGTCAAAAACAATTCAAATTCAAAATTTCTTTTTACACTTATCATTATTATTCGAACACAATGTTATAAATTTCATTTATACGTTTAAATTTACGTGAATTCGTAAATAAAGAAAATTTACATATGCGTAAGTTTGCCATTTACACATGTGTAAATTTGTTATATTTACACATGTGTAAAAATTCGAATAAAAGTGATTTTGAGAGGAGAAATGATTTATTTGATGTTGTAAATTCTTTTTTTGATTTTGTATTTTAATTACAAAGATGTTTGTATTAAAAAAATTGGTTTTGATTGGTTTTTTTATTCGTTCTCACGGTTCTCGCAATATTTAGCGTTCTCAAGATAACCCTCCCCTATATATATATATATATATATATAGGGGAGGGTTTAAATGAGAACGCTAAATATTGTGAGAACCGTGAGAACAAATAAAAAAACCATGAGAACTTGGTCAAAAACAATTCAAATTCAATTTTTTTTCTACACTTATCATTATTATTCGAATACAATGTTAGAAATTCAATTTACACGTTTAAATTTACGTGAATTCGTAAATAAAGAAAATTTACACATGTGTAAGTTTTCCATTTACACATGTGTAAATCTGTTATATTTACACATGTGTAAAAAATCTAAAAATAGTGGTTTTGAACGGAGAAATGAATTATTTGATGTTATAAATTCTTGTTTTGATGATGTATCTTAATTACAATGAGGTTTGTATTAAAAAAATTGGTTTTGATTGCTTTTTTCATTCGTTTTCACAGTTCTCGCAATATTTAGCGTTCTCAAGATAACCCTCCCCTATATATATATATATATATATATATATATATATATATATATATAGTGTGAGGTTCATTGGGGAACACTAAAAAGTGGGGAACAGTGGGGAACCGACTCAAATGAACTCCGATTGGACTCATTCCAGCGGCGTTGGAACCGTCTCGTCGAACCCTAACTAGGATCTCTTAACCCTAAACCCTAAATCATAACCCCTAAACCCTAAATATATTAGGGTTTGGCTTTTAGGGTTTAGCTTTAGGGTTTAGAGTTTAACTTTAGGGTTTAGCTATAGGGTTTAGCTTTAGGTTTAGCCTTTAGCGTTTAGCTTTTAGGTTTTATAGTTTAGATTTTACGGTTTAGCTTAGGTTTTAGCCTTATTTTTTAGCTTTAGGGTCTAGAGTTTAGGAGTTAGGATTTAGAGTTTAGGGTTAAGAGATCTTAGTTAGGGTTCGATGAGCCGGTTCCAACGCCGCTGGAATGAGTCCAATCGGAGTTCGTTTGAGCCGGTTCCCCGCTGTTCCCCACTTTTTTAGTGTTCCCCAATGAACCTTCCCCTATATATATATATATATATATATATATATATATATATAGGAGAATGTTCATTTGAGAAGAAATTTAATGTGAGAACAAAAAGAAGAAAGGGCATATTAGTAAAATGCTATTTCATTTATAACTCATATCATTAATTTTTCTTTCTTTAATTAATTAGTCAACCAAAGATTAATTATACTACATATAATCTACAAAACCTACACATATCAAAATTTTCCTACATGTACCCTACACGTTATAGAATTTTATCCTACACAGTCGAAATTTATCCTACACACCTCGAAATATATCCTACACAACTCGTAATTTATCTTACACAACTAGTAATTTATTCTACACTTTAAATTAAGTTGTTTTTTTAAGAGTTAAATGCTTGGTTGGTCCCTGTGGTTTTCAAAAATTGCAGACTTGGTCCCAATGGTTTACTAATTACACGCGTGGTCCCTAAACTTGTCAAAAATGCACTCGGTTGGTCCCTAGCCCTAACATCAGTTAAATTTCTCAGTTAAGTCCATGTTAAATGACCAAAATACCCTTGCTTATTAAACTCTCTTTATAATTTAAATAATCCCTTTGACCACATCATCTTCCCCAAACCTGCAATTGAATGTGCGTGTGTGAGTGGTTGTCGAAGGAGGATGAAATGGCAGGTGGAGTCGCCGGAAAACGGCTCTGATCGCCGGAGGACTTGATCGAGAATCAGAGGGCAAAAGAGGGGTGTTTGATGGCTGCTTTTGGTGCAATTTAGGGTTTTATGTTTAAGGAATTTAGGGTTTCACCCTCAGCTGCTCCCACTCAAACAACCACCGTCGCCGCCACTCAAACGGAATCACCACGCCGTTGATTCAGGTTCGAATCTCTGTGACCATCCATGAACACCCGTGTCTGGCTCCGAACAACCAGACATCAGCGAGTATCCCCCGCCGTCGATCACCGAGCTCCGTCTGTCTTTCTATTTCTCTCACTTCAGTCTCTCTCTCTCTATCCCTCCCCGTCTCTCTGATCCGTCGCCGCCGTACGCCACCACCAAATGGTGGTGGCCGGCCGTTAAAAATCGAGGGAGAATAGGGTTGGTGTGGTGAATTTAAGATGAACGGGGTGGGGGTGTCTCACCGGAGAAACCCGTCGACCGATCAGATGGAAATACGGCCGGAGCCAGAGAAGCTTGTCGGAGGGTGCTTATCGGAGTTAAATGGGTGTGCGACGGCTCGCCGGAATACGGCCAGTGCCGGAGAAGCTCATCAGAGAGAGTGGGGTGTCTGGTTTGTGTGTGTGCGGCTGGTCTGTTGCCTGCCTTAGGGTTATAAATTTATAGTAGGTGATGAAGATGATGATAGTGATGAAGATGCAGTGGGTTTGTTAATAAGCAAGGGTATTTTGGTCATTTAACATGGACTTAACTGAGAAATTTAACTGATGTTAGGGTTAGGGACCAACCGAGTGTATTTTTGACAAGTTTAGGGACCACGCGTGTAATTAGTAAACCATTGGGACCAAGTCTGCAATTTTTGAAAACCACAGGAACCAACCAAGCATTTAACTCTTTTTTTAATTTGGAAAAAGTATATATTTTGAAAAGGAGTTACAAATTTAATTTAGCTACTTATTAAAGGGGAATAATACAAATTAATGATTTATGTAAGTTTACCAATATACCCTTATATTAAAATTAAATACAAATATTAAATAAAGTAAAATAAAGCATTCTTATTGGTTGAAACTTTTTTTTTCTTCTTACAAAAAAATTCTTCTCATTTGAACCCTCCACTATATATATATATATATATATATATATATATATATATACATATATATATTATGTATTAAAAGTTTATGCATTAAAGACTTGTTCCTTGTACTCATGTGCATATAAGACTTGTACTTTGTGTGTAAATGACCAAATTACCCTCATAATTAAGAGACTTGGTGGATGGTGTTATAAATTTGGACTCAAATGGTTAAGAAAAGTGGTTGTAGGGACTCAGGGTGTTAAACATTTTGATTTTGTACTTAAGTAGTTAAAACCACTAAAATATAGGGACTAAAAACTAATTTACCCTTAATTTAAGTTCTTTAATTCAATCTGATTTTTTAAAGAACAATATATTTGATATTGTATTTAAACAAGTTGACCCGCGCGTTGCGGCGGGATATTGATTACTTTTATGCAAATATCTTAATTTTAGTATCACTATATGAAATGCAAAATTTTTAATTTTAAGGAAAACAGTTTTTTTCATTTTACTATATCCCCAATTCCCCATTCTATAATACCACACTCAACTATTTTACTTTAAAATACATAAAGTGTTTAAGGAATAGGCTAATTCTAAAACACACAATTTAATTTAGACCTTTAGGCACAACCAAATTAACCAATGTTGTTTTACCCAACTAATAAAAAATTAAAACCAGTCAACATCAAAACGATACTTATTGACTTTAATTTACCATATTTTAGATTATTCTGTGGATGAAGTTGGTTTCAAATTATCCCAATTTCAAGGTTGATTTGTTTATGTTTTCATAAATGCGTACATGCATTGCAATTTTTAATAAACTCATTTCTGATTAGGTACATATATGAAAAGAACTATAAAATATATAAAAGAACTACAAAACATATACATAAACTTTTGGGAAAATTACCAAATTAGCCAAGAATAAACTTTGACCACCAAATTAGCTATTTGATGCCTCCTTGGAGCAGGGCATCACGGATTCAAATGTGCGGGATGCCTCTTTCAATGTGGAAGTGACACGTGTCTCAATGATTAGATAGACTCCTCCAATGCCCCTCAACAGACTCATCTAATGCCTCAGCAGACTCTTCCAATGCCCCTCAACAGACTCTTCCAACGCCTCAGGCATGAGTTAAAATTTTATGTGGGACCTACCACCCACTTCTACATACAAATTGTACATTAGAAACACATACAGCTTACAATTTTCAACCGCAAAAGAGTCTCATTGCCATTTTCTAAAGGATAGAAGAAATAGTGTTATACCACTTTTATTAAATATGGCTTTGCATATATGAAATTGTAACAGGATTTTGAATCAATATATTTGAAGAATGGTAAATGGTAAAACAGTGAATAAAGCAAAACTTAAAACGAATACCACCATATTATACCATCCAAATTCATCTTTCAGAATCAAAATATCTTCACTCTTCCAAAAAAAAAAAAAAAAAAAAAAAAAAAACTAACTAACTGGTATTATCATCTTATACTTTTCTCATACTATTATAGTATAGGATAATGTACACTCAAAACATACCACAAAAATGGCCATCCCAACCATCAATCCTTCGCTACCACAACAGCACCACCGTCTCCACAACAGCACCACCGAACCACCGCCACAACATCACCATCACCGAACCACCGCAGCACATTTTTTTGTTTGTAACAACGAATCTCTTGTTTCCTCTGTCTCATGCTAAACTCTTCAACATCCATCACGACCACCACCGTCGATCCCGTCCATCTCTAACCTACTTCCCCGTAACCGTCGCCCCACCACCACGCCACCGCCATATAAAAAACGTTGGTGTTTTGTGGCTCCATTCCTTTTCCATAACCGTCTAAATTTACTAAGAAGTAATTGTAAATGTTTAGATCAATCGGTGAGGCCGTGAGGGCTATATAGGGTGTGAAAAGGTGGACGATGGGGAAATAGTGGTCGGAGAGGAGACGCGTCTCTTTGATTCTCAACTGTCATGACGGTTTTTGAAAAGTTTTATTGGACGTTTGTTTTTAACGACTTCCGGTTGTTTAGAGTTTTGATAAATGTTGTTTATGTTTATTATTATTTGATTTGATATGCGGTGTTGTATGATATATGCGATGGGCCGGTGCTATTAATTATGTGAAACGGTGGCAGCTTTTATCTTGAAACAATTTGAAAAGGCATGTAGATGCGATGGTGCCTTGTTATCAATAAGAAAACTTAAACGGTGTGTTTGTGTTCTGTGGACATGATGGTTAAAAAATGCATGTAGTTAGTTTTTTTTATTATATAAAATGAAAGGGTGTTAGTAAAATGAAATAAAGGGTGTGTCTCTTAAATAAATGAGACATGACCCAAGATGATAATTGTATAAGAGTATAATTGAAACAATTTGAAAAGGCATGTAGATGCGATGGTGCCTTGTTATCAATAAGAAAACTTAAACGGTGTGTTTGTGTTCTGTGGACATGATGGTTAAAAAATGCATGTAGTTAGTTTTTTTTATTATAAAAAATGAAAGGGTGTTAGTAAAATGAAATAAAGGGTGTGTCTCTTAAATAAATGAGACATGACCCAAGATGATAATTGTATAAGAGTATAATTTTTACCAGATATACAGAATTATCTCCTTATTTAAGATATTAAAAGCAAATTCAAGTACAATACTTATCTCTTTATCTCGTAATCGTTTATATGAATTTAATCATATATTTTCAAACTTTCTTCCAACGTTTAAAATATTTAATTTTGAATCAAGTCCTTTCTTATCACGTTACCCATAACCTATAAATACACCCAACTCCATCTCGGTTTTTCACAGCCAATATTCTCCAAAAGCCCCTAATTTCTCGTATTATCAAAGTAATCCTCTTTCTGAGCTTTGTTAATCTTTATAATTTTTTTTATAACTTTTTAAGTATTGGTTTTGTTATTTACAGATGGTGATGGGTATCTACGTTAAAACCATGACCGGAAAGGTGATCAATCTCGAAGTCGAAAGCTCAGACACTGTGGAAAACGTCAAGGCCAAGATCCAAGACAAGGAAGGCGTTCCGGCCGACCAACAAAAACTTATCTTCTCCGGAAAGCAGCTTGAAGAAGGCAGAACACTAGGTGATTACAATATCCAGAAGGATGCTACCATCTTTTTGGTTCTACGTCTCCGTGGTGGCATGCAAATATTTGTGAAGACGCTCACCGGAAAGACTATCACGTTGGAGGTGGAGAGTTCGGATACTATCGATAACGTCAAGGCCAAGATTCAGGATAAAGAGGGCATCCCGCCGGACCAGCAGCGGTTGATCTTTGCTGGAAAACAGTTGGATGATGGTCGTACTTTGGCGGATTATAACATCCAGAAGGAGTCTACGCTTCATCTTGTGCTCAGGTTAACAAAAAAATCACTTATAACAATTTTTTTATATACACAAAAGGATAACACCACAAATAACATATAGTGCATGCATGTGACTAAATAAAAGCAAAGTAAATTTCTAAAATCATTCATAGACTAACAAAAAGAAGTTGTATAAAATTCCTTTATCTTAGTACATAAGTAGTTGTAAGTTCGAGTTATAGTTATAGTATATAGAGAGGTTTCTTCCAACAAGACCTAACTCGAATATTTTTTTTTTCAGAAATACAAAAGTATATATAATTAACATATAAAATATATAAGTAAAAACAAAGCTAAATTTCATATATTGCAGGCTAAGGGGAGGGATGCAGATATTCGTCAAGACCTTGACTGGAAAGACGATTACTCTAGAGGTCGAGAGTTCGGACACAATCAACAACGTGAAGGCTAAGATTCAAGACAAGGAGGGGATCCCACCGGACCAACAACGGCTAATCTTTGCAGGGAAACAACTTGAAGACGGTCGTACTTTGTCTGATTACAACATCCAGAAAGAGTCTACCCTTCACCTTGTTCTTCGTCTCCGCGGTGGGGTTTGATGATATTGTGGTTGGTGGTTATGTGGTGGATTGTGGTTTCGTTTAATGGTTTTTATTTTCTCATGAATTGAACAGTATTTTGTTAATTTGGAATGGAACTTGTTTTTTGTGGTTAATCTGCTTTCTTCAATATGGTTTTTCTTTTTCTATTATTGTTGGATTTACTAAAACAGCTACATTCTCATGGGATAAACTGGTACTTATTTTGAAGTGTGATTATTTCATGAGAAGTTTGTAGTTTTCAAACTAACTACTTGTGATTATTCCATTCAAAAGGGGATGGCGGCGCAGTTTGTTGCCCGTCACCTGCTATTCTTATGTAATTTGCCATGTTGACTGGAATGAAATATTTGTCAAAAAAAGAAAAAAAAAAAAGAAAAAAAAAAAAACTTGTGAATAAAGCTTTCATGGGGATTTGACTGAGGACGTCATTTAGGCTATGGGGGTATGGTCCAAGTGGAAATCGGGTGTGAAAAGTCTCATATTATATACTTAATAACAACATACCCTAGCACAATAGCCATGAAACATATAATAGATAATCACCGATAATAACCTTTAATACCTACATAAATCATAATTAATTTGTAAGGATATAAAATTATTATTTTAATATTTACGTTTTTGCAAACAGTATCTTAGCTCATGCAAAGGAAACAATATCTTAATGAAATTTTGACATGCCTAATAAATTGCATCAATCCTATGAGCTTTGGAGACCGACCAATAAGTCTGACGCCACCCAAAAAAAATTATTTTAAAATTTAACAAATAACCTATTATAAACTAAGTATTTTAAAAAAATATCAACCCCATAAGTTCCTTCACTGGCCTAATCATTAAAAAATAACCTAAAAATTAATTAAAAAAATACAATGAAATTCTAGAAATTACTATAAGCACGTAACTCATAAGCTCTAAATTTTCGCAGCCACCATTAAGAGGTACACAAATACAAACATACATATAGGGCCCCAAAGGCGTGTAAGACAACTAAAGCCCATATTTCGGCCCCCACATCTTAAGGGCCGGGTTTCTATATTTCATTTATATATTGATTTGGACCCAATTTCTAGTTCTTTATGTTTGACGCATGCCAGTTATTGACCGACATATTTACCTTCTTATATTTGGGATATTCTTTTGTTGTCTTTATTTCCTTTCCTATTATTGGTGCCTTGATTTTTTCTCTGCCTTGTATATAGCCGATGGCTAGGTTCCTTTTTGGTTGTATCATTTTCCTTGACTATCTCTAGTATCATAACAATTTGCATATGGTATCAGATCGGTCTTGAAAAGATCCTCTAAATCAGTCACAAACCAACCATGGCAGGCGATGAAGGAAAGAAGACCAAGGAAGAACACGTCATCAGTCACGATTCTCCATATTATCTTCATCCCTCCGACTACCCAAGTCAATTGCACGTCAATTACGTGCTAACCGACAGCAATTACAAGGATTGGTCATAAGAAATGATGAATTTCTTGTTCGCCAAAAACAAGATCCGCTTCATAGATGGCACCCTGAAGAAACCAAACAAAGATTCGTCAGAATATATGCCGTGGATGAGGTGCGATGCCATGATCAAAGGATGGTTGAATGCAGCCATGGAAAAGGAAATCAGAACGAGCGTAAAGTACACGGGTACGGCTGGTGAAATCTAGATCGATTTGAAAGAACGTTTTGGGAAGAGCAGTGCAAGAGCGTATGAATTAAACCAGTCCTTGATGACAACTAAACAAGACGGTGTCTTAGTCTCGGCATATTACACAAAAGTACGGGCCATCTGGGATGAGATTGGGTCTGCCCTACCAGTACCGAAGTGCAACTGTGATGGCTGTACCTGCGGGATCGGTAAGAAGATGACATAATTAATTGAAAGGGAGAGACTTTATGAGTTTTTGTTGGGATTGGATGCTGAGTATGGGACTATCAGGACCCAAATCTTAGAATGCAACCCACCCCCTCTCTCGGGACTGCCTACCATTTGGTAGCCGAGGACGAGCAGCAGCGTTCTATCTCCAGAACCAAGAGACATGCTGCGGATGCAACAGCCTTTCAGGCGTTCGTTTCTACTAGGCGTGACCACAACCCGCCGCAAAACAAAAGCAAATCTAAGGAAGTCAAACGAAATGGGGGTGAATCGGTCGAACACTTCACCTTCTGTGGAAAGGACAACCATAATAGGGACGGTTGTTTCAAACGAATCAGGTATCCCGATTGGTGGCCAGGCAAAGTTAAACCAGAAAAATCAAAGCCAATGGCTGCTTGCGTTGAGGGGGAAGTTAGTCCGATACCAGGTATGACCAATGCCGAATATCAACAATTCATAAAGTTGTTCGGAGACAAAGATGGCGAAATCAAAGAAGAAAACGCATAGGTGGCCAACATGGCAGGTAACATAGGTAAAGATGGTGAATGGGTTTTTGACTCGGACGCTAGTGAGCACATAACATATGATCATTCGACCCTTAAAAATAAAATAAAGCGAAAGTATGAGCCGCCCGTCACTATACCTAATGGCGAAGCCATCACCGTTTTGGGAAAAGGCGACTATATTCTCCCAAACGACATAATGGTTAAAGACGTCCTCTATGTTTCAAGTTTCGGGACGAAATTCCCTTTCAAGTTGGGGATGATGTGGAACCCGAGGAAAATCCACAGTCATCCTGATCTACCACTTCACCTCTATGAGACTGCTTATCAAATTTCAGGACGAAATTTCTTTCAAGTTGGGGATGATGTGACAACCCAAACTTTCAAGGTTAGTGGTGCGTGTCGAGTGCAATATGGTTTTATTAATATTTTTAGCCCATTTTATGCATTAGTCAAGTTTTAAATTTATAAAACACGATATTATACTAACACTAAACACACACTTGGGCAAGTGCACTCATCGTGAGCGTAGTATAGTGTTGGTAAAATACCGAAGTCGTCCAAGGACACAAACCGGTTTATCCTCAATGCCTAATCGATCTAATTTTTTTTGAAACATTAAAATAAAACTAAAAATGAAAAGATAAATAAAAATAAAACAAATATAAAAGATAGAATCACTTGGATCAAACTCGTCTTTAATGTATCCTTTGATGATTTTCGCACTTTCGGACTTTTTAAGAGATTCTCTTAGTTATAGTAGTAGGCCCCTCTTTTGAAGGTGACGTTACCCTCAACCTAGTGGTTTGAGTCAGCAGGGATACAATCCCAAATAGTCGGAATATTGAAAGACAATTAAGTAAGTTATTAATGCAAAAAGTGGTAGGCCCCTCTTTTGAAGGTGACGTTACCCTCGGCTAAGTGGTTTGAGTCAGTAAGGATACAATCCCAAGAATCCAGTTTAAAGTATTAATAGTAGTTTACATATGAGGGGTTCAAGCCATTCGCACCCCCGCCATCCAATACCATTGGGTATTGAAGGAGGTCCTAGTAAGCTTGAACCAGGTCCTCGCAGGATCTATACACTGAACGAGACAAGAACTTTACCAAACCATCCCCCTAACCCCCTTCCAGGTAGTTAACGCGCTTTATATAGACCGTAAAGACACGAATGATGACATCATTTACATTATATCGACAGTAAGGTAACCTCAAGACACCATGAAGAGATGATAAAGAAAATTCACCTTCAACATAAGAAACTAGATATTAAAGTCATTAATACAAACCCAAATAAAAAGTGCCGAAAAATTATAAATCAAAAGTAATACATAAAAGACTTGTCTTCACCAAGTGATGTAAGAGGCTTAGCCAAACATGGCCTTTGATTGGCAAAAACTCTTATAATCAATCTTGGATCCCGAGACTACTACACACTCTAAAGATGGTTGATGGATGATGGTGGTGGGTGTTGGTGTTGTAGTGGTGGCAAAGTGGGAGAGTAGTGGTTTGCCAAAGGATACCTTTCAAGTGAGCCAAGCACCCCCTTTTATAGCTAGAACAGAGTCCTGGCCACGACCCTGTGTCCAGCCAACACGGCCCGTGACCATCATCTTCTCTTCCTTCATTAATTGCAATTGTCAGCTGAGGGCACCACATGACCCCGTGTCTCCTGGGCACGGCCCCGTGGACAACTCTTTACTCTACTATCAAGATTATGCGTATCTTAGAATTGACCACGCCCTGTGTAGAGCTAGGCACAACCCCGTGGTGGGCGTAGAAGCTTTGTAGGTTTGTCTTGTTGTGCAGGCTCCTGACCACGCCCCATGCCCAGCTGGGCACGACCCCTTGGTCAGGCTCTGTTTTCTTGTTTTTTGCTTTGGGAGATGCTGCCGAGGGGTCGGGCATGTTATGTTTATTCCTTCTTTTTGTATTTATGTTGGTTTTGGCTGCTTATTTGCTCATTTTGTTCTTTTAAGCTCGTTTGATCCTGTAAATTCAAAAGGAAGAAAGAAACACGCTTTTTCCAACATTAGTACTAAAAACGGTTAGTTTTATGCCTCATTTAATGTAATTTATATGTTGCATTTTTCACACATCAGTTAGCATTACCAAATTCCATGACCTTTAGCTCGTATCGTTACGCTTCATGTGCTATTATATGTTGTAATTGTGAATACACGTATGTTAAACTTGTTAAACTTGGGCGAGTACATTGGGTTGGTTATTAGTGAACGTATGTGAGTTTATTGGTTATTATATGAAGTCAGCTTTTATAAAAGTCTAGTCGAACACTACTTCCGAGTCGCACACTCCGGTTGTGGGCCAAACACCTCATCTCCTTTACTTATGTGTCCTCGACCCAATCCCCTCGATGGTCAAGCTAGGTCTGGTTCACTCATTAGAGCACATACACATATACGAGTTGGTGTATGTGGCTCTCATAACCTTGCAAACAAAAGAACTATAACAAACCCTAACACTCTTCTCATTCTTTCTTATGATCAACTGGCTGCTCTTCTGTCACACCCCGACCACGTAAAACAACAAAACGTGGCGGAAACGTCGGGGAGTGTTGTAACAGAATCATTGTTTCATAACACATGGAAATTGAAATATTGTTTTATTGATTAAAAGAGTTACAATGTCTTGACAATAAAAGAAATATAACATAAATAACTAGTCTTGCATCTTTTATTGTCACTAAGGCCCAAGTCCGCCTAAGTGTATCTTGATAAATCCTATGCATCATATCCTGAAACACATGTGAAAATAGGTACGTCAGCATAAAAATGCCTGTGAGATACATAGGTTTTGTGAAAATAGGATTCATGACTTGTAAGTTTAGAAAGAAGTTGTTTAGCAAAAGTCAGTCATGAACCTTGTAAATTCATTTGTTTTGTAAATCGTTTGAAAAACAATAAGTTCAGATGATATGTGTAAATAAGAGAATAATGTATGGTTAAATGAATAACCAAGTAAAATGAGTTTGTATAAGATAAGTTGTTTGTAAAACAATGTCTTGTGAAAAGTAAGTTATTTGTATAAAATGTTATATGTCTCAAATTGAAATGATTCAAATAACGCTACGATATGTAATACCATACAAACACTTATATATAGGAAGTACCAGCGGCGTATCCACCATGCTTGTATCATATTACACACGCCTCGTTACTTAAATCACTTACTCAAACCAAACCACCAAAGTAAAATGTTTATGTATAATCAAATGTCAAAATGTTTATGTGAAAACCATGTCTAATGTCTATATCTAATGTAAATCATGAATTGTGTATGTAAATGTCAAAATGTTTATGTATGGTAAGTGAAATATATCAACTAAACCATATGTAAAATGCACAAAAACAAGGTATTGAAGTAAAACATGGTTTAAATCAAAGTTATGTTTTGTGTAATACATGCATGCTATACTGATATAAACATTTATGCGGTATTGTGAAAATTCATACATCCAAGCCTTGCGACAGTCGGATAACCCTTTTAGTAAAGGTTATCAAAAAATGTATTCGGATTCGGTCATTCCTTCCATCCAAACAAACCCGAGATTACAGGAATGAGATTTGTCATGTCCTATGGTACCACTACCTACTACCGAGTGGCATGATCGGTGTTAATGAATGTACATTGTCTCATTTAAACAAACCAAATGTCATACCAAAATGTAAGCATGTGATGAATAATAAATGTACTAAGTATGCACACAATGGGCATACATAGCATAAAATGTAATGTAAAATAATGTACTAAGTACGCACACAATGGGCATACATAGCATAGAATGTAGTGTAAAATAATGTACTAAGTACGCACACAATGGGCATACATAGCATAAAATGTAATGTAAAATAATGTACTAAGTACGCACACAATGGGCATACATAGCATAGAATGTAGTGTAAAATAATGTACTAAGTACGCACACAATGGGCATACATAGCATAAAATGTAATCTAAAATAATGTACTAAGTACGCACACAATGGGCATACGTAGCATAAAACACAGTGAAATCATGTACTATAAATGTACTAATGAACATAGCAAGTATATGATGTGAAAGCAGGAAAGCATGAAAGTAACAAGTAGGCACATGTGTTCCACCCCAAAATGTTTGGAAAACAGTAAAAGAGGGGTCTATGTACTCACTTGAGATTGCTCAGTAATCCTTGAGTAACAACCAAACAATGCTAGAGATCACGGATATCAAACGGCACCTAATATAGGTAACTATGTTAATATACCGGACCTAAATCGGAGGATTGGATAGAATGAGGGTTCGTAAACCAAACGAGTATGGAGACTCGTGTAATATGGTTTAACAAAGCCCACATACTAAAATGAAACCTAACCTAAGTGCTTACGACCCATTACGACCCGTTTAGGTAGCTTATGCTACTTTAACGCGTCGTTCGCGTGAAACGCGTTCGGAGCGCCTAACTAGTCCTATGACAAGTAAAATATGCCTTAACATGTCTAATATTGTTACTAAATCAATTTAGATACCAAAAGTTATGTTACATATGCTTAAAATGAATTTTCGCTTAAAAAGGGCATTTTGGTAATTTACCTAAGGCATATAAACTACCTATCATACAACTACTTAAACGAAGCGACCATAAGGTATAAACTCGGAAGGTTATTCCCTATATACTATGGTCACCTAATGTGTTTGGTCGGATCCTAATGATCGACCAAACGGGTCGGGTTCGAAAGTATAAGCGATTGTTTAGATCGCTTACCTTACGACCCTATATAAACACTAAACTAAAAGTGACGAGCTAAGCATCTTAAAACATGCTTAACTAAGTTTAGAAAACAGGTTTGGTATCAAAACAAACAGTTTTGATACCTAAGAGTAGTTTGGTTACAAAATACGCAAGAATACGCATTCTGGCCGAAACTACGACTCGTCACTGAGCCTTGATAACGTGGTAATCAGTAGGTATAGTCACTAAGGACTATAACCATCGTGATCACGCTCACGTTATGAAGTTCAAACGAACTTCGCATCGACCATAAACTGGTCAATGCAGAAAGTCAAACATAGTTCGACTTTTGGACTAGAAAAGCGATGAAAGAACGAAGGAACACTTACAAAGGGTCCCCACAAGATTGATTTCCAAGTAATCTCAGGTAGGAAGTGTATAAACACAACCACTTAGAGAAAAACTCAGATTTCAAGTGGGTTTTGCTATGGGGATGGATGGGTATTTATAGTAAATGGACCACAGTTAGGATCGTTCCTCGAATAACGTGCCTTGATCTCACCCGTACACTTGTCGGAATGTTATGGTAGCTCATTTTTCCCCCACCACCAGTTATTGACAAGTGGCATTGGCCTTTGGGGTGTTTAAGGGCTGGAAACAGGCTGTTAAAAACAAGTTGCTGCATCTGGCCTGATGCGGGCCCTAGTGTGGAGGAACAGGCTATTTTGCATCTGGCCTGATGCGGGCCCGTTATCTTTTTTAGGCCCGTTTCGAATTTCAGTCTCTATTTATATGTTGCTAAAGCTAATGAGAAGTTCAGAATTGAATTTTGAGAAAACTGAATTTTCACTTCAAATTCCGTGGCCTTTGGGTTGCAATTTGGGGGTTGGGGAAGAACACACGGGTATTCTTAGAATCAACGTGTTTGATCTTCGTTTCCGTATCACCTGCTTACGGACCTCAACATTATCAGTGTTGAGGTCCATAAGGACCTTGCAGACCAGAAAGTTTGAAAAATGGCAGAATAGGCCCCTGCAGCTCCAAACTTGGTTTTTGATGCATTTTTGACACGTTTAAGCCCCGTTAACCCCATTTCAAAGCTCTAAAATGAAGTTAAGGTATAGGGAACTTAAAATGTGCTCAAAAATATCTCGGATGTCAGTTCGTTTGGCCGTACGGTTGCGATGTTCGCTTAATTACGACGGAATGCGCATAAGTGCGAAAAACGATCCAAATTACGCGACGAATGGATTTTTCTCATGCCAAACACTAAAATAAAATATTTTAGTGCTTACATAAATTTTTGGATGTCCGGATGTATTCAGAACGTAAGTTATGCGCGAAAGTGCAAACTTATGCACTTTTTGACGCTTTTAGTCCCTGAATGACCCAGAAGTTTATTTTAGCACACCGAACCCCTCATAGCCTATTTCTAAGCTATGTAAAGGATATTTAGGGTGTGTTTAACTTATGGTCATGTTCCGAAATGTTCGTTACAGTTCAAATTGGCATACTTTCGCAGTATGTCAAGTTTAGTCCCTGTAAGCGATTTAACTTGATTTTGCCTTACCAAAGCCTTCAAAACTTATTTCTAAGTTATGTAAAGGTTATTTAAGGTATGTTAAGCCTATTCATTATTACGGAGTGTTCGTTGCATTAAAATGGTTATATTTACGCATCAGCGCGCGTATAACCTTCCAGAAAGCGATTTAAAGCCCGAAATCGAACAAGAAATGATATGTGCAAAAGATACACATATTTATACAGATCCCAAGTATGAAATATAATATTTAATTGGCTTGGTATTTGTTTGATGGTCACAGTGACCCAGGTGTCACAGTCTCCCCTACTTTAGGAAATTGCGTCCCGAAATTTATTCGTAGGAGTCTATCTGTGACTTTGTGTCAAATAACCACCTGAGATATGCAAGGAATAATCCTGTCATTTCCTTAACGGACATTTTTCAGAAATGCATATGAAGGAAGAATCAGGGATATTCATTTCCCTTCCATGGATAATTTTCAGAAACGAAAAATGCACGGAATGAGTCATTTTTCCTTAATGGGTATTCTTCAGAAACGAAAATGAACGGAATGAGTCATTTTCCATAATTTCTACAGAAACGAAAATGAACGGAATGAGTCATTTTCCACAATTTCTTCAGAAACGAAAATGAACGGAATGAGTCATTTTCCACAATTTCTTCAGAAACGAAAATGAACGGAATGAGTCATTTTCCACAATTTCTTCCGGAACGAAAATGAACGGAATGAGTCATTTTCCATAATTTCTTCAGAAACGAAAATGAACGGAATGAGTCATTTTCCACAATTTCTTCAGAAACGAAAATGAACGGAATGAGTCATTTTCCACAATTTCTTCAGAAACGAAAATGAACGGAATGAGTCATTTTCCATAAATTCTTCAGAAACGAAAATGAACGGAATGAGTCATTTTCCACAATTTCTTCAGGAACGAAAATGAACGGAATGATTCATTTTCCACAATTTCTTCATGAACGAAAATGTACGGAATGATTTATTTTCCACAATTTCTTCAGGAACGAAAATGAACGGAATGAGTAATTTTCCACAATTTCTTTAGAAATGCGAATGAACCGAGTTAACTCTAGACACATTACAAAACTCGCTGTGGTTTCTGTGCACTGAATTCCATAATTATGTATGCATCCATAATTACGTAATTCCTTGCATAGTCCGCACAGTTTGTCTTGTAATGTTTAGGGGAGGAAAATCAAACCTGTGATGAGTGTGACTAGACTACCATAGGGTCCTTTTAATTAGTACCTTTGGATATCCTATTATGAATCCCTTATACGAATGATATGGAAGATTCTACGAGGATTTGGATAACAAAAACTTGGATTACACCAAAAACATAAAAGGGAACACATAAGCACATAATCACATAGTTGTTTAACTTGGTTATTAATTTGTTATTAACTTGCTATTGATTGAATATGGATATTCAAGGTACACCAGGAAACCAGTCGATGGACTTCAATGTCCTCTGGGATCTATCTGAAAAGATGGAAAGATCTCCCAAAAATTCGATTTTGTTTTCAAAGAAACGTAATATTCGAATTAAGGAACACAACAATTTTTGGATTTACGGAAATACCCTTAGGTACCCTATTAAGGATTTATAGTGGTACTTTGGGTATTCGTCCAGTGTTGTGACTTGCGCCTTGTACTTCGTTTTCCTTAGAAGAAACGGGTACTTAGGAATTTCGTGGAAACGCAAGATATCATAAAATGGAAAAAAAATTGGGTGGTAGTTTGCTTTTCAAGGAATACGATTCCTTAATATTCGGTATTGTAAGGGATATGTTGTTTATACATACAACCCCATAAATACATTGCAATGTAAATAAAAGAGTTATTTATAAACAATGATAACAACTGTTTCATGGACCTTAACAACAAAAGAAAATAATACATAAGACATGATTATTTCTAAAGGGTGTTGTCTTCTAGTCGGTCAGATGCTCATCCCTGCGCTGGATTAGCATTAGCAAACTTTGGGCAATTTCTTTGGAAATGACCCATCTCGCCACAATTGTAGCAAGAACCTGGTGGAAAGCGAGCTTGAGCAGGATTGTTGTCAGCTTGATTTGGTGCAACTGCAGCTCGGCAAACTTTTGCTGTATGACCTTTACGTCCACAAATTTGGCATTCGTGGCACTTCACACTAGCATGATGATGAAGGTTACATTGGTTGCACAAGGGTGAAGTTCCATTGTATGGCTTCCTAGCAGGGGGTTGACCTGGATGGTCGGCTTGACCATTGAGAGTAACCATGGCGAAGTTCTGAGAAGCCTTTCGCTTCTTTGACCTCTTAGGGGATTCAGTCTGTTCATCCATGGTCTTTGATTCCTCAATTGGTTTCTTGTCACTTTTTCAAAAAGTTTACCTTTCCTGATTTGAGATTCAGTCAAGGTTGCAGATAGCTCAATGGCCTGCCTAACCGTAGTGGGGTTACTACCAGTAACAATGTCCTGAACTGAGTCAGGGAGACCATCAATGTATTTTTCGATCGCCTTATCCAAAGGCGTAACCATGGTAGGACACAACAGGATCAGCTCCTCATATCGATCAGTATATGCTCGATGTTCACCGCTGTCTTGCTTAAGATCGTCGAATTCCCTTTCCAAGGCTCTGATCTCGTGACGAGGACAGAATTCCTTCATCATCAGTGCTCGAAGTTCTTCCCACGTTTGAGCCAGTGCCACTTCGGCACCCCTATCTCTCATCACACCGTTCCACCACGTCAAAGTTCGTTTCTCAAAGACACTAGATGCGAAATCTACCTTTCGCTCGTTTGGACATTGAACATGTCTAAAGGTGCTCTCTAAACTCTCGAACCATTGCAGAAGTGCAGTCGCTCCTTGAGACCCAGAAAACTTTGATGGCTTAACCGAGTTGAACGTCTTGAAGTTGCAGGGGGCATTATTGTTGTTGAGAGCTTGGTGACATTGAGCAACGATGTTCGGGATTGCAGCAGTCATTTGCTATGTAATGACAGCTGCCAGCTCTTCAATAGATACCGGATTTTCGCGTCGAGGAGGCATTCTAAAAAAAGGGAAACAAGAGAGAAAACAAATGAAATGGCATTGGGTAAGAATAGGATGTTACAAATACCGACCAAAATCATGGTTGATGGTCATTTGTTTGAACCACGAAGCAAACAAACAACAAAAAGGCTGAATCAAAGCAAATAGATCCTCATAGTGTATCGCGAAGACATGCTCGCCTATAAGTGGACACTCACCCCAAGAGTTCCCAGTTAAGAGTGACTGGTCCGATTATGTGGATTTGTACGAACACTCTAGCCTTAGACAGAAAACCCAGGGTACAGGCAT
The DNA here is from genome assembly GCA_030545235.1 of Helianthus tuberosus. Taxonomy (NCBI): domain Eukaryota; kingdom Viridiplantae; phylum Streptophyta; class Magnoliopsida; order Asterales; family Asteraceae; genus Helianthus; species Helianthus tuberosus. The sequence goes on along the minus strand of CM060414.1, from coordinate 118,458,674 downwards.
TCACTCTTCCAGTTTGCACGTGTTCACACTATTTAGGACCCAAAACTTTGACGAAAGTTTTGAAAACTCAAAGGGGTTCAAAACCTTATAACAGAGGGTTCAAAACCTAGTAATCAATCATCCTAGAACAGATGATTAGTTTTCAAAGCGGTTTTGAAATTTATGTTCTTGTTGTGGTCGTCGCCTAAGGATAGGTGACGGTATTGTTTTATGACTAAACGCAAGTAAACTCGCGTTAGGGTCCTAGGAAGGTTATAGACTAGGTCAAAGCATTACTAATAACCTAATTCCCTATAACCATGGGCTCTGATACCAACTTTTCTGTCACACCCCGACCACGTAAAACAACAAAACGTGGCGGAAACGTCGGGGAGTGTTGTAACAGAATCATTGTTTCATAACACATGGAAATTGAAATATTGTTTTATTGATTAAAAGAGTTACAATGTCTTGACAATCTAAGAAATATAACATAAATAACTAGTCTTGCATCTTTTATTGTCACTAAGGCCCAAGTCCGCCTAACTGTATCTTGATAAATCCTATGCATCATATCCTTAAACACATGTGAAAATAGGTACGTCAGCATAAAAATGCCTGTGAGATACATAGGTTTTGTGAAAATAGGATTCATGACTTGTAAGTTTAGAAAGAAGTTGTTTAGCAAAAGTCAGTCATGAACCTTGTAAATTGATTTGTTTTGTAAATCGTTTGAAAAACAATAAGTTCAGATGATATATATAAATAAGAGAATAATGTATGGTTAAATGAATAACCAAGTAAAATGAGTTTGTATAAGATAAGTTGTTTGTAAAACAATGTCTTGTGAAAAGTATGTTATTTGTATAAAATGTTATATGTCTCAAATTGAAATGATTCAAATAACGCTACGATATGTAATACCATACAAACACTTATATATAGGAAGTACCAGCGGCGTATCCACCATGCTTGTATCATATTACACACGCCTCGTTACTTAAATCACTTACTCAAACCAAACCACCAAAGTAAAATGTTTATGTATAATCAAATGTCAAAATGTTTATGTGAAAACCATGTCTAATGTCTATGTCTAATGTAAATCATGAATTGTGTATGTAAATGTCAAAATGTTTATGTATGGTAAGTGAAATATATCAACTAAACCATATGTAAAATGCACAAAAACAAGGTATTGAAGTAAAACATGGTTTAAATCAAAGTTATGTTTTGTGTAATACGTGCATGCTATACTGATATAAACATTTATGCGGTATTGTGAAAATTCATACATCCAAGCCTTGCGACAGTCGGATAACCCTTTTAGTAAAGGTTATCAAAAAATGTATTCGGATTCGGTCATTCCTTCCATCCAAACAAACCCGAGATTACAGGAATGGGATTTGTCAAGTCCTATGGTACCACTACCTACTAACGAGCGGCATGATCGGTGTTAATGAATGTACATTGTCTCATTTAAACAAACCAAATGTCATACCAAAATGTAAGCATGTGATGAATAATAAATGTACTAAGTATGCCCACAATGGGCATACATAGCATAAAATGTAATGTAAAATAATGTACTAAGTACGCACACAATGGTCATACATAGCATAGAATGTAATGTAAAATAATGTACTAAGTACGCACACAATGGGCATACATAGCATAAAATGTAATCTAAAATCATGTACTAAGTACCCACACAATGGGCATACGTAGCATAAAACACAGTGAAATCATGTACTATAAATGTACTAATGAACATAGCAAGTATATGATGTGAAAGCAGGAAAGCATGAAAGTAACAAGTAGGCACATGTGTTCCACCCCAAAATGTTTGGAAAACAGTAAAAGAGGGGTCTATGTACTCACTTGAGATTGCTCAGTAATCCTTGAGTAACAACCAAACAATGCTAGAGATCACGGATATCAAACGGCACCTAATATAGGTAACTATGTTAATATACCGGACCTAAATCGGAGGATTGGATAGAATGAGGGTTCGTAAACCAAACGAGTATGGAGACTCGTGTAATATGGTTTAACAAAGCCCACATACTAAAATGAAACCTAACCTAAGTGCTTACGACCCATTACGACCCGTTTAGGTAGCTTATGCTACTTTAACGCGTCGTTCGCGTGAAACGCGTTCGGAGCGCCTAACTGGTCCTATGACAAGTAAAATATGCCTTAACATGTCTAATATTGTTACTAAATCAGTTTAGATACCAAAAGTTATGTTACATATGCTTAAAATGAATTTTGGCATAAAAAGGGCATTTTGGTAATTTACCTAAGGCATATAAACTACCTATCATACAACTACTTAAACGAAGCGACCATAAGGTATAACCTCGGAAGGTTATTCCCTATATACTATGGTCACCTAATGTGTTTGGTCGAATCCTAATGATCGACCAAACGGGTCGGGTTCGAAAGTATAAGCGATTGTTTAGATCGCTTACCTTACGACCCTATATAAGCACTAAACTAAAAGTGACGAGCTAAGCATGTTAAAACATGCTTAACTAAGTTTAGAAAACAGGTTTGGTATCAAAACAAACGGTTTTGAAACTAAGAGTAGTTTAGTTACAAAATACGCAAGAATACGCATTCTGGCCGAAACTACGACTCGTCACTGAGCCTTGATAACGTGGTAATCAGTAGGTATAGTCACTAAGGACTATAACCATCGTGCTCACGCTCACGTTATGAAGTTCAAACGAACTTCGCATCGACCATAAACTGGTCAATGCAGAAAGTCAAACATAGTTCGAATTTCGGACTAGAAAAACGATAAAAGAACGAAGGAACACTTACAAAGGGTCCCCGCAAGATTGATTTCTAAGTAATCTCAGGTAGGAAGTGTATAAACACAACCACTTAGAGAAAAAATCAGATTTCAAGTGGGTTTTGCTATGGGGATGGATGGGTATTTATAGTAAATGGACCACCGTTAGGATCGTTCCTCGAATAACGTGCCTTGATCTCACCCGTACACTTGTCGGAATGTTATGGTAGCTCATTTTGCCCCCACCACCAGTTATTGCCAAGTGGCATTGGCCTTTGGGGTGTTTAAGGGCTGGAAACAGGCTGTTAAAAACAAGTTGCTGCATCTGGCCCCTGCTTACGGACCTCAACATTATCAGTGTTGAGGTCCGTAAGGACCTTGCAGACCAGAAAGTTTGAAAAATGGCAGAACAGGCCCCTGCAACTCCAAACTTGGTTTTTGATGCATTTTTGACACGTTTAAGCCCCGTTAACCCTATTCCAAAGCTCTAAAATGAAGTTAAGGTATAGGGAACTTAAAATGTGCTAAAAAATATCTCGGATGTCGGTTCGTTTGGCCGTACGGTTGCGATGTTCGCTTAATTACGACGGAATGCACGGAATGAGTCATTTTTCAGAAATGGAAGTGAAGGAAGAATCAGGGATATTCATTTCCCTTCCATGGATAATTTTCAGAAACAAAAACTGCACGGAATGAGTCATTTTTCCTTAATGGGTATTCTTCAGAAACGAAAATGAACGGAATGAGTCATTTTCCATAATTTCTACAGAAAAGAAAATGGACGGAATGAGTCATTTTCCACAATTTCTTCAGAAACGAAAATGAACGGAATTAGTCATTTTCCACAATTTCTTCAGAAACGAAAATGAACGAAATGAGTCATTTTCCACAATTTCTTCAGAAACGAAAATGAACGGAATGAGTCATTTTCCACAATTTCTTCAGGAACGAAAATGAACGGAATGAGTCATTTTCCATAATTTCTTCAGAAACGAAAATGAACGGAATGAGTCATTTTCCACAATTTCTTCAGAAACGAAAATGAACGGAATGAGTCATTTTCCACAATTTCTTCAGAAACGAAAATGAACGGAATGGGTCATTTTCCATAAATTCTTCAGAAATGAAAATGAACGGAATGAGTCATTTTCCACAATTTCTTCAGGAACGAAAATGAACGGAATGATTCATTTTCCACAATTTCTTCAGGAACGAAAATGAACGGAATGAGTCATTTTCCACAATTTATTCAGAAATGCGAATGAACCGAGTTAACTCTAGACACATTACAAAACTCGCTGTGGTTTCGGTGCGCTGAATTCCATAATTATGTATGCATCCATAATTACGTAATTCCTTGCATAGTCCGCACAGTTTGTCTTGTAATGTTTAGGGGAGGAAAATCAAACCCGTGATGAGTGTGACTAGACTACCATAGGGTCCTTTTAATTAGTACCTTTGGATATCCTACTATGAATCCCTTATACGAATGATATGGAAGATTCTACGAGGATTTGGATAACAAAAACTTGGATTACACCAAAAACATAAAAGGGAACACATAAGCACATAATCACATAGTTGTTTAACTTGGTTATTAATTTGTTATTAACTTGCTATTGATTGAATATGGATATTCAAGGTACACCAGGAAACCAGTCGATGGACTTCAATGTCCTCTGGGATCTATCTGAAAAGATGGAAAGATCTCCCAAAAATTCGATTTTGTTTTCAAAGAAACGTAATATTCGAATTAAGGAACACAACAATTTTTGGATTTACGGAAATACCCTTAGGTACCCTATTAAGGATTTATAGTGGTACTTTGGGTATTCGTCCAGTGTGTAACTTGCGCCTTGTACTTCGTTTTCCTTAGAAGAAACGGGTACTTAGGAATTTCGTGGAAACGCAAGATATCATAAAATGGAAAAAAATTGGGTGGTAGTTTGCTTTTCAGGGAATACGATTCCTTAATTTTCGGTATTGTAAGGGATATGTTGTTTATACATACAACCCCATAAATACATTGCAATGTAAATAAAAGAGTTATTTATAAACAATGATAACAACTGTTTCACGGACCTTGACAACAAAAGAAAATAATACATAAGAGTCATTTTCCACAATTTCTACAGGCATATAAACTACTTATCATACAGCTACTTAAACGAAGCGACCATAAGGTATAACCTCGGAAGGTTATTCCCTACATACTATGGTCACCTAATGTGTTTGGTCGGATCCTAATGATCGACCAAACGGGTCGGGTTCGAAAGTATAAGCGATTGTTTAGATCGCTTACCTTACGACCCTATATAAGCACTAAACTAAAAGTGACGAGCTAAGCATGTTAAAACATGCTTAACTAAGTTTAGAAAACAGGTTTGGTATCAAAACAAACGGTTTTGATACCTAAGAGTAGTTTGGTTACAAAATACGCAAGAATACGCATTCTGGCCGAAACTACGACTCGTCACTGAGCCTTGATAACGTGGTAATCAGTAGGTATAGTCACTAAGGACTATAACCATCGTGATCACGCTCACGTTATGAAGTTCAAACGAACTTCGCATCGACCATAAACTGGTCAATGCAGAAAGTCAAACATAGTTCGACTTTCGGACTAGAAAAGCGATAAAAGAACGAAGGAACACTTACAAAGGGTCCCCGCAAGATTGATTTCTAAGTAATCTCAGGTAGGAAGTGTATAAACACAACCACTTAGAGAAAAAATCAGATTTCAAGTGGGTTTTGCTATGGGGATGGATGGATATTTATAGTAAATGGACCACCGTTAGGATCGTTCCTCGAATAACGTGCCTTGATCTCACCCGTACACTTGTCGGAATGTTATGGTAGCTCATTTTGCCCCCACCACCAGTTATTGACAAGTGGCATTGGCCTTTGGGGTGTTTAAGGGCTGGAAACAGGCTGTTAAAAACAAGTTGCTGCATCTGGCCCCTGCTTACGGACCTCAACATTATCAGTGTTGAGGTCTGTAAGGACCTTGCAGACCAGAAAGTTTGAAAAATGGCAGAACAGGCCCCTGCAGCTCCAAACTTGGTTTTTGATGCATTTTTGACACGTTTAAGCCCCGTTAACCCCATTTCAAAGATCTAAAATGAAGTTAAGGTATAGGGAACTTAAAATGTGCTCAAAAATATCTCGGATGTTGGTTCGTTTGGCCGTACGGTTGCGATGTTCGCTTAATTACGACGGAATGCGCATAAGTGCGAAAAACGATCCAAATTACGCGACGAATGGATTTTTCTCATGCCAAACACTAAAATAAAATATTTTAGTGCTTACATAAATTTTTGGATGTCCAGATGTATTCAGAACGTAAGTTATGCGCGAAAGTGCAAACTTATGCACTTTTTAACGCTTTTAGTCCCTGAATGACCCAGAAGTTTATTTTAGCACACCGAACCCCTCATAGCCTATTTCTAAGCTATGTAACAGATATTTAGGGTGTGTTTAACTTATGGTCATGTTCCGGAATGTTCGTTACAGTTCAAATTGGCATACTTTCGCAGTTTGTCAAGTTTAGTCCCTGTAAGCGATTTAACTTGATTTTGACATACCAAAGCCTTCAAAACTTATTTCTAAGTTATGTAAAGGTTATTTAAGGTATGTTAAGCCTGTTTCACTATTCCAGAGTGTTCGTTGCATTAAACTGGTTATATTTACGCATCAGCGCGCGTATAACCTTCCAGAAAGCGATTTAAAGCCCGAAATCGAACAAGAAATGATATGTGCAAAAGATACACATATTTATACAGATCCCAAGTATGAAATATAATATTTCATTGGCTTGGTATTTGTTTGATGGTCACAGTGACCCAGGTGTCACATCTTCCTTCCTCGAGATCCATCTCTTCCATTCTAATCACCTTCTTGCTACTCTACACCACTTAGTTAGTTATCAACTGTTGCATTTAAATTCCCTATTGTATTTGATCATGTGTTTGCTTGATGGTCGATGATTGGTGGTATATTAATAATAATAATAATAATGAATATTTAGTGTTGTTAGGAATTATGTATGTATGATTCGAAAAGGATGTATGATGGTTGATGTCTAGGGTTATATGATAGTAGATTTCTCGATGAATGCCTCATTATAGCAAACTGTTACGATTGATCTAGGAGTACACTTGATGTTCATACATAAACTGATGATTTAGAGTTGTTTATAGATAAACTGTTGATGATTATCATGTACAGATCAGTTGTTATTATTGCTTGGATGGTACATGAAAACTAGGATTGTATGATGATGTGTGTTTATTGGAATTATGGTAATAAAGGATCTGAGTTGAATATGGATTATGATGACTAAACTGTTTGAGAATGAATTAGGGTTTATGGGAATCATAGAACCTGTCGTTGATATTGGTTGGTATGGATGAATGGTTGTGAATTTGGGTTAGAACGTGCAAATGGAAATGGCTAATTGTTTGACCGTGATTTAAGGCAAGTTGTAACTAAAACCGCACACTACAACACGCACACTGGAGCTTCTGAACACCCCTATAAAGCATATCGTACAACATGTTGAATGTACATCAGCCTCACATTAATGTGCCACACACTTCTATGCCATACAACCTCTTGAATTGCACAATGTACACCTAAATAATGCATGTCGCGCACTTATACTACGGCTGCACACCCTTATTATGTCGCACACTACCTTAGGCCGTACAATGATATTGGGCCGCACATTCCTGGGGTCGCACACTCGGAGTATGCCACACACTCTGTATGGGTTGTACTCTGGTGGACTGCTGATGTGTGCAAAATGCAACATATAAATTACATCAAATGTGGCATAAAACTAACCCTTTTTAGTACTAATGTTGGAAAAAGTGTGTTTTTGTCTTCCTTTTGTATTTTCAGGATTAAATGAGCTCAAATAAACAAAAGAAGCAAAAAGGCAGCTAAATCTAACATAAATACAAGAAAAGGGACAAACGTGACATGCCCGACCCCCCGACAACATCTTCCCAAGCAAAATCAAGAACACAGAAGACTGAACACGCCGCGTGCTCAGTGAACAAGGGGCGTGCCCAAGTGTCAGCAGAAAAGACAAAGCTGTAGAAGCTTCTATCACCCACCACGGGGGTGTGCCCAGCGGACACGGGGCCGTGGTCAACTCTAAGATTCGCACAATCTGGGGAAATCTTGATAGTACAGATACGCTTCTACACACGGGGGCGTGCCCAATGGACACGGGGGCGTGGTCAACTAATGCAGACAAACTGCAATTAATGAAGAAAGAGAACGAAGGTGGACACGGGGCCGTGCCAAATGGACACGGGGCCGTGCCCGAGCTGTTGTTCAGGTTATAAATAGGGGTGCTTAGCTCATTTGCAAACCATCCCTTGGCACACCACCTCTCTCACACTTCACCCACCACCATCACAACACCATCATCCACCACCATCATCCATTGTCCATCATAGAGTGTGTGAGTCGTCTCGGGATCCAAGATTGATCGTACAAGTTCTTGACAATCAAAGGATAATGTTTGCCTAAGTCTCTTACGTCACTTGGTGAAGACAAGTGTCTAGTGTAATACTTTTTATTTTTAATCTTTTCACACTTTTTATTTGGTTATGTATTAATAACTTTAATAACTAGTTTCTTATGTTGAAGGTGATTCTTCCTTATCGTTTATCTGTGGTGTCTTGGCATTATTTTACTGTCTATATAAAATAAAAGATTTTCACCATTCATATCTCCACGGTCTATATGGACGTATGTTGGCTACCTGGTCGGGGGTTAAGGGAACGGTTTGGTAAGAGTCTTGCCATGTTCAGTGTATAGATCCTGCAAGGACCTGGGTCAAATTTAGTAGGACCTCCTTCAATACCCACCGGTATTGGATAGCGGGGGTCCAAACTCATTGATCCCCTCATATGTAAGCTACTATTAATACTTTAACACGACTACTTAGGACTGTATCCATGCTAACTCAGACTACTTAGCCGAGGGTAACGTCACCTTCAAAAGAGGGGCCTACCACAATATGCATTAATAACTTAATTAATTATCTTTCAATAATCCGACCCTTTAGGATTGTATCCTTGCTGACTCAAACTACTGGGTTGAGGGTAACGCCACCTTCAAAAGAGGGACCTACTACAATAACTAAGATAATCTCTTAAAAAGTGCAAAAGTGCGGAAATAATCAAAGGTTATACTAAACACGAGTTGGAGCCAAGTGATTTATCTTGTCTATCTGTTTTTACTTTATTTTTATTTTTCAGCATTTTTAGTTAGTTTTTATTTTTCTTCTAGTTTAAAACCTTTTTCTAACTTTTTGATTTGATTAGACGTTGAGGATAAACCGGTACTAAAAGCTCTTGTGTCCTTGGACGACCTCGGTATCTTGCCAACACTATACTACGCTCACGATGGGTGCACTTGCCAATATGTGTGTTTGGTGTTAGTAAAATATCGTGTTTTATAAATTTAAAACTTGATTAATGTGTAAAAAGGGCTTAAAATATACTTAAATACCTATCACACCACACGCGCATCAAGTTTTTTTGGCGCCGTTGCCGTGGACACAAGGATTTTACGAAAGTTAGGAATCAACGACCTAATCGTTTTTTCTAATTTTTCTGTTTTTTTAGGATTTTTTCTTAATTTTTCAGTTTCTGCAGAGCTCAGCACGGGTCGTGCCTGGTCGGACACGGGCCGTGCCCAGCGTTGTTACTGACAGTTTTTATTTTCCGAGTTACAGAGAGTTGAGCACGGGCTGTGTCGGTGCAACACGGGGCCATGTCAAACTCCCCAGTAACAAGGATCTAGAAAACAAACGCTGTATCTCCGACCACGGGCCGTGTTCACCTGAGCACGGGGCCGTGGTGAACCTGCTGACCAACGTTCTTTTCTTTTTTTATTGCAGGACTTGGAACCCAGGCGCCACATCTGAACTTTCTACGTAGTGTATGAGCTCCAGTTCTAGTAGAGACATAAAAGAACCTCTAAAAGAACCCGAACGCTTTCTCAAAAAAAGACTTGACTCTAGCTCCGGGGGCAACAAGTATCCACTTTCTATAATGGGTTCTTGCCACACACAAGACAAACACTTGACTCTAGCTCCGGGGGACTCTTAGGTAATCGTCGCCCAAACGAAATATATAATCAAATTGAGGAAATTGCTCAAACCAATTTTCAATGGCACACTCCCCGAGGCAATAAATCTATTGCCCCGAGCGCCCATAAGGTTGATGAAAGCACTTCTTTACAAGCCCAAATCGAGGCCCTTTATTCAAAAATCAAAAAGCTAGAAATGGCAAAAACGGCCTCCGTTATGGCTTGTGAAGGGTGTGGTGGGCCACATGAAAATTGGAGTTGTATGAAAGAAATGGACGAACAAACAGAATCGGTAAACTACACTGATAATAGACCTAGGCCGTCGGATCCTCCAACGGGTACCTACAACCAAGGATGGCGTAACCACCCTAACCTTGGTTAGAGAGATCCCGGCAATAGTAGTAACCAACAAAACCAACAAACAAACTTCAACAACCACAAAATTTCTCTCAACAACAAGGTGGACGAGAAAGGCTTGAAGATACTGTATCTCGCCTCATCTCTGACACCGAAAAGAAAAACTCGGATCGATTTCAGCAATTGGAATTAAATTTCAGAAATCAACAAGCTAGCATTCAAAACATTGAAAAACAATTAAATCAAATAGCTCAAAAATTTTCCCAGAGACCACAAGGCGCGTTACCAAGTAATACCGAAACCAACCCAAAGGCGCAAGTACATGTCATCGCATTGAGAAACCGAACCGTGGGTCCCGAGGTGGCTCCATTACCGCCAGCTAAAAGAAGCCAATCCAGCTATACCACTACTCCACCCACGCCCCAACCAGAGAAGGCTTCTCCACCAATCCAAGAGCCTACTAAGACTCCTCCGGTTCCATACCCCGGTCAGTTAATTCGTCAAAAGACCAATGTACAATTCGCAAAGTTCAAAAATTTACTAAAATAATTGCATGTTAATATTCCATTTATCGAAGTCCTAACCCAAATGCCTAAATATTCAAAATTTATGAGGGACTTCCTCACTCATAAAAGGAAAATTGAATCATTGCAGTTAGTTAACTTAGGCGAAGAATGCTCCGCCTTACTACTCAACAGACTCCCGCAAAAGAAGATTGACCCTGGCAGCTTCACGATTCCTTGCTCAATTGGGGAATCCCTCATTCGCAATGCACTAGCTGATCTTGGGGCTAGCATCAACCTCATGCCCGCATCAATGTTCAAACGACTCAGCCTAGAAAAAACAAGCCCTACAAAGTTGAGCATACAACTACCCGACAGATCCGTCAAATATCCACAAGGTGTCGCTGAAAATCTATTGGTCAAAGTCGGCAATTTCGTCTTCCCGGCCGACTTTGTCATACTAGACATGGAAGAAGATGCCGAAGTCCCTCTCATCCTAGGGAGGCCATGTCTAGCCATAGCCCAAGCGGTGGTAGACATGAATGACGGAACACTGACATTGAAGTTTGTGGAAGAGGAAGTGAAGTTTGGAGTTGGAAAAAGAGTAGAAGACCGACGCTTGGAGTTTGAAGTTTGGAGTTATCAAAAATAACTTTGTTTGAATAATGGCTTCATCAAAATAAAAAAATTGCAAAAATAAAAAGTCTTACGAAAACCGACGCTTTTTACGCCTTTCGCCCTTTCACTAACCACTAACCCAACCACCTACATTTAACCCAAGCCTAACCCTTCACCCAAAAGTCCTCTTGATTTTTACAAAGGTATATAGTTAAAAATGAGGAGGATTGATTGCTTGGCAAGCCTATGGTAGGAGTAAGTTCCATGCCGCTCTCGAGTGATTCACTAAAAATACATCTTCGGCCGAGTGTTGAGTGATCCCCCGTGAGGTATGTGAACTTGTATATAAATGAAATTTAAAAAAAAAAGGCATGTTATGCCCTAATAAGTAATTTATCTTATGTAATGTTTTAAATAAATCATGACGAATAGGATTGTAAATAACTAAAAATAAAACTTAATAAAGAATCTTGGAAATCCCGACACTCTATGACAAGCCCAAAAAACTTCTCTTCTACCCATTCCATTTGGGAGTGTAAAGCCACATTATAAAGAGTTTTGCTTGAGGACAAGCAAAGATTCAAGTGTGGGGGTATTTGATGTGTGCAAAATGCAACATATAAATTACATCAAATGTGGCATAAAACTAACTCTTTTTTAGTACTAATGTTGGAAAAAGTGTGTTTTTGTCTTCCTTTTGTATTTTCAGGATTAAATGAGCTCGAATAAACAAAAGAAGCAAAAAGGCAGCTAAATCTAACATAAATACAAGAAAAGAGACAAACGTGACATGCCCGACCCCCCGACAGCATCTTCCCAAGCAAAATAAAAAAGACAGAAGACTGAACACGCCCCGTGCTCAGTGAACACGCCCCGTGCTCAGTGAACACGGGGGCACGCCCAAGTGTCAGCAGAAAAGACAAAGCTGTAGAAGCTTCTATCACCCACCACGGGGGCGTGCCCAGCGGACACGGGGCCGTGGTCAACTCTAAGATTCGCAGAATCTGGGGAAATCTTGATAGTACAGATACGCTTCTGCACACGGGGGCCTGCCCAATGGACACGGGGGCGTGGTCAACTAATGCAGACAAACTACAATTAATGAAGAAAGAGAAGGAAGGTGGACACGGGGCCGTGCCCAATGGACACAGGACCGTGCCCGAGCTGCTGTTCAGGCTATAAATAGGGGTGCTTGGCTCATTTGCAAACCATCCCTTGGCACACCACCTCTCTCACACTTCACCCACCACCATCACAACACCATCATCCATTGTCCATCATAGAGTGTGTGAGTCGTCTCGGGATCCAAGATTGATCGTAAGATTTCTTGACAATCAAAGGCCATGTTTGCCTAAGTCTCTTACATCACTTGGTGAAGACAAATGTCTAGTGTAATACTTTTTATTTTTTAATCTTTTCACACTTTTTATTTGGTTATGTATTACTGACTTTAATAACTAGTTTCTTATGTTGAAGGTGATTCTTCCTTATCGTTTGTCCGTGGTGTCTTGGCATTATTTTACTGTCTATATAAAATAAAAGATTTTCACCATTCATATCTCTACGGTCTATATGTAGGTATGTTGGCTACCTGGTCGGGGGTTAAGGGAACGGTTTGGTAAGAGTCTTGCCTTGTTCAGTGTATAGATCCTGCAAGGACCTGGGTCAAATTTAGTAGGACCTCCTTCAATACCCACCGGTATTGGATGGCGGGGGTCCAAATTGTTTGATCCCCTCATATGTAAGCTACTATTAATACTTTAACCCGGCTACTTAGGACTGTATCCCTGCTGACTCAGACTAGTTAGCCGAGGGTAACGTCACCTTCAAAAGAGGGGCCTACCACAATATGCATTAATAACTTAATTAATTATCTTTCAATAATCCAACCCTTTAGGATTGTATCCTTGCTGACTCAAACTACTGGGTTGAGGGTAACGTCACCTTCAAAAGAGGGGCCTACTACAATAACTAAGATAATCTCTTAAAAAGTGCAAAAGTGCGGAAATAATCAAAGGTTACACTAAACACGAGTCGGAGCCAAGTGATTCATCTTGTCTATCTGTTTTTACTTTATTTTTATTTTTCAGCATTTTTAGTTAGTTTTTATTTTTCTTCTATTTTAAAACTTTTTCTAACTTTTTGATTTGATTAGACGTTGAGGATAAACAGGTACTAAAAGCTCTTGTGTCCTTGGACGACCTCGGTATCTTGCCAACACTATACTACGCTCACGATGGGTGCACTTGCCCATATGTGTGTTTGGTGTTAGTAAAATATCGTGTTTTATAAATTTAAAACTTGATTAATGTGTAAAAAGGGCTTAAAATATACTTAAATACCTATCACACCACACGCGCATCAACCGCACACTCGTAACCAAGCCGCACACTCTTAAGTGGGCTGATAAATTGTTCGGCCGCACACTTGGAATACACCTACTGGACTGTTAATGCTATGATACTATTTGTGTATGGCCCAGATGCCTATTATGTGCTATGTGATGATTTGTTTTATTACATGCAACCTGTTAAACGATGAATGATTTGAATGAAATCCTAACTGTTAAAGTTGAACATAATTGTAGTATCGTTTTCAGTCCCGAACGAGTCGATCAGAAGAGTTTATCTCAATACGAGTGGCGGAAACAAACGTATCAAGTTCAATTCAGCTTGTATATCACTTTAAACTGTCCGTATATTGATTTCAGATCAAATACAAGCCTGTGGACACTTCGGCAGCACTTCGTTACACTGACCGGAACCTTACTTAAAAATTTCGCTTGACACCCTATATATAGAGCCTTGATTTCGCTTGAATGTGATAAGATGTCAGTTCAAGCGGAATCTCAACATGTTGATTTCGCTTGAAACTAACTAGGCCTCCTTCAAGCGAAATCATCTCCTTCAAGCGAAATTAGATAAAATCTCAAACTACGTGCTCTGTTCTAACATTCTACGTACAAGACTCGATACAAGACGAAGTCCACAGACGCATGCACCAACAGACTCCCCCTCGAATATTGACGAGTCTTCAGTGTCGAGTCTTCGGTTGTCAAACCTTCAGTCTTTATTAGTCTGCTCTCTCTCTCCAAAGATTCTCCATTGTAAGTATCCTCAATCAATTTCTTTCTCTTTCTCGTAATCTTCAGGATCTGAAACTGATTCTACTATCTTCAGACTCCTTCTTGATGTCATCAGACTCCCCCTTTCGCTAACCTGGGATCGCAGTCTGGAATTCACTTTCACAGGTTCTCAGATCGTGACCTGTCACTCATCTAACTCAGGTATCGGAACCTGGTTAACCTGCACAGATCTCTACCCAAAAATAAGTTTCACAAATTTAAAATTTTGCAAATTTAGACACCACTTGCAGGTATAGTTCAAAAGTGATTTAATCTTTGATAACCTTTTGAAAACACACCTTTTTCATACTTTCTTTCCCAAACCTGTTCATCAAGTTTAGCACTTGGAATTTTGAAAATCAGCTCTCCAACATCAGTTGTCGAAAATCTTTTTGTATTTTTCAAAATTTATGCTAAAACACACTAAAATCTTTTTGGATTTTTGAATGTAATGAAAATACAGTAAAGAAATATTTACAAACAATATTTTTGTGAGTTTGTGTAAGAGGATCATATCAGTTTTTGAGACAAATCACCAACACCGTTAAGCTTTAAACATTTTAAGCTCTAAACGATTCACATAGATTGACGATATTGTTGTCTACTTAAACTCAATCTAAAAACTTTCAAAATGCTTACCGATACGTTAAGATATATTAATTTGCACTAAATTCTTATGGACCCCACGATCTCAGCATATCCCCTCATCATGTAATACACTGACTCAAGTAATGCCTTTAAACTTTTATCAACTGTGATTTGTGCGAAAATAAAATAGAATGTTTAAACATTAACAATCAGGTCGATACTTCCGTATACGCAGAGAAAGTCCAATGTTTAAACAAAATAAGAAAATAAAAATAAGTTGAAGTTGTTTAGGCTTTAACCACCAGGTCGATACTTCCGTATACGCAGAGGAGGTCCAAAGCTTAAACGAAACACCAAAGAAAATAAAGCAGAACGTTTCGGCAATAACATCCAGGTCGATACTCACGTATACGCAGAGGATGTCCAATGCTTAAACAAAATAAAGAAATAAAACAAGTTTAAATCTTTGCAAAATAAAATGCACAATCACAGCGACTTTTTAGCAAAGTTGTGAAAGTTCACAAACTTAACCAGTTTTATGTCTTTCGACAATCAACGATTACTGAGTAGGCACACAATCAAGAAGGACAAAACTAAGTACTATGCTTTTGACCATGTTTCCCACTAGAATTAGGCTTTTTCATTTAAGTTTGTATCGTTATCGCAAATCTACTAGTCTAGCAGAGCCTATCGTCACATCTTTAGTGAGACCGTTTATCACATTTTATCTTTCCATTTCTTTAGCATGTTGTGACAGTCCACTGATGTACTATCATTTCCTCTTTTTTACCACAAAAACTCATTTTTGATTTTATCATGTTTTTGGATTTTTCAAATTTTCTAATGTTTTTGGATTTTCTGAAATTTCTTAATCCCCCTAAAATTTAAACACATTTAAAGGAAATTTGAAAACAAACTATACAGGAAACATGACAACTGATATCGAATCACTTCAATTCGCCATCCACCTGGCATAAACAATCAGAACTCCCCCTTACAACAAACTATTTTCCCATTGATTTCAAAACACTTAAGTTTGTTTTAATCAAATGGTTTTTCCGGAAAATTAGTTTTGTTGATTGATTTTACGATTTGCAAGTTAGGGGTTTGGTTCATCACATTGTCTTCCGACCAAATACCACTTGTAGGAAAATGCAAGTACAATTTAATGTCCTTGATTTACCACTTGTAGGTAAAAACCTTTTCAACCAATTTTTCAACCACATGGCTTACCAACCAATACCACTTGTAAGTTACCATATGTAGGTTGAATTCTCAAGATGCCGATTCCTACTCCTCGCTTACCGACCTGGGAGTTCCGGCAAGTCACACTTATGACCAAATTTTCAATTTTTCAAAACAAACAATATAAGAATGACGCCGATTCATGCTCCGCGATTACCAACTTGGGAGCTCCGGCAAGTCAGGTTTTTTAAGTTCGAAATTTTCTCCCAAGCCTGACAGTCCTTGGGAGATTCCGAGTTACCAACACTCGGTTGCTTACCTGCCATCTTTTTCTTATAAAATTCTTTAACCCCCTTTACCTTCCTGTCAATCATTTTACCAAAAATGTTTTGAACTGTGGGGTTAAAAGTCTTTTCAACATCAAATTCTTTCTTTTCAGAAAAGAATTGATTTGAAATTTCAACTTTACCAATTTTAGATTTTAAATTTTCAGCCCGCAATAGTGGAAAATTTGCATCATCCAAAGGCGGAACTGAATTATCCTTTTTCATACCAACCTGTGGCTCCTCTGATTTTGTGGAATCAGATTCATCACCAGAATTATCACTTGAATTCTTAACAACCCATTTTTGGTTATTAAGTTTCTCTTTTCTGTAGAAAACATTTTTCGAACATTCACCAACCTCATATATTGAATTTTCAAAAACTCTGAATCTGTTTGTTGGTGGTTCGGTTTTCTCAATAACCTTTTCTTTCAGTTTACCAGAGACTCCCTGTTTTGTCAGAATTATCTTTGGACAATTCATGGCAATGTGACCAACTGTTTTACATTGAAAACAGGTTCTAGTCTCTATCTTCTTCTGAACAACGCTTTTCTTCATTTCTTCTTGCTTTTTGGCAAGGAATTCTTTGTTCGTCTCCTTCCAGAATGAACTCTTTTGCTCTTTTTCAGCACTTGTTCCTGAAACAAAAACAGTTTTTAATTTATAAATTTTCTCATTTTTATAATTTTTCGGTGGTATAAAACCTAGTCCATTCTTTTTGAAATTACCGTTATGGTTTGGTTTCTTGAGAAAACCCGAACCAGAACTGTAACCCTTTTTCTTGTTTAAACGTTGTTGAACTCTTGTGGTGTAAGGTTTAGATTTTTCAGAAAGATTTACATCTTTTATTACAGAAATATTAATTTCTGTTAGTTTGAAAACCTTTTTGATCATTTCTGGTTTAACACCTCTTATTGGAAAAGCCTCATCAGAATATAATTTGTCAGAATCCTTCAAAGTATATGCTACTTTGATCGGTTCGTCATCCAAATTAGATTTTGATAACAAAAACTCTTTATTATACACCCGTTTTCCCTGTTTGGCTTTTTGACTTGACATGTCGGACTTTGACTTTGACTCTGATTTTGACTCCGACATTGACTCCTCTGTTTCATCCTTATCCAACACCTGATCGACCACTTTTTTTATTAATTCAGACTCATGATCAGTATCAGACGACGTGAAAGTGACATCCATACTTTCTGGCAAGTTATCCGACAACCCAGACTCCCACTGTAAATTCGTTGCCTTTTCGACTCTTTCAGAATTTGGATTTCGAGGAGAATATCCATTTTCGACCGGGGGTGGACATTTGTTATAGACAACACTTGGTTTCTTACCAGAAATCTTCACTTCATCATCTTCTTTTGTTTCGGACTTCTTCTCTTCCGAAGTCTTCTTATCTTCAAATGTCTTCAATTTTTCCACTATGGGGGTAAATCCTGTCAACAACAAAGGTAGAACATGAGTAACTTTTTAATAAATTGTTAACTCTTTCAGTTTCAATTCTTTGTGTTGCCAATTTCAATTCAAGCTCAGCACACTTCTCTGTGTAATAGTTAACATCTTCAAGCTGTCTCATGTAAGCTCCTTTGAGTGTATTCATTGCTACAACTTGTTCACTACTTGACTCGTTGTACTTATTCATCTCTCTGTTCAAAGTATCATATGATTCTTTCAGCCTTTTTATGTTGTGCAGCAATTCATTGTTCCGCATTATCAGAGAGTCACAATTCATACACTTCCCAGCAACCTTGACTACCTCATCATCTGTTTTGATTTCAATTGCTGGAACTTCTTTAACTACTCTCACTTGAACTTCTTCTAAAACTTCTTTTTTTTCTTTTCTTCACCATTTAAACGTTTTCTGACTTTTTTCTGCCCAATAATCATCAGTATAATCATTGATAACATGAGCAACAAATCCTTTAGCCAGTAATTCTTTGTCTGGGCAATAATTGTCCCAACTGAAACCTTCTGCCAATTTTTCATCTTCTTGTTCTGCCACACATACTTTACTATTTGTTGGAATGTATTTATCCCAACTGAAACCACTTCCTTTATCTTGATTAACAAGACATGCTCTCTTTGAATCTTCAATTTCTTTCCTACCATGAGCTGTTTGTGGTTGTTGTTGTTGATGTGGCTGTTGAGCAACTTGATGATATAACGCTTTTCAAATAGTAATCATTGTTTCCAAAGGGACTTTGAGCTCCACTTGCTTTACGATTTGTGCACTCCCTCTTGAAATGCCCTTTTTCCCTGCATCGAAAACAAGTAACTTTAGACTTATCAAATCCTAAAGCTGAAACATGTGCATCGCGAAAATCATCTCTGCCTGTAATTTCTTTAAATTTTTCAGCTCGTCTCAGTACACTAGCCATACACCATTTTATAACCATCAGTTCCATCTCTTCAGCATCAATTTGATTGTAATCCTCTTTTGTTAGCATTGGATTTCCGGTCCTTCCTGCAACTAAACCTCCATAGGATTCAAGCACAGTTACCAACAAAGACATGTGATTTTTAGCAACTTCTTCGGTATAATTCTGATCATTTTCAAGGTTTAAAGCAATGTTGCATTGAAGTACTTTGCCACTCTTTGTTGTAGAAAAGTGTGAATCAAATGTTGGAAATGAAGAAAATCCCATTTTGTTACTCGATCCTTGAGATGGCTTTTCAGAAGATCCCGTTGTATTGAAAGTAGTTTCAACTTTTGGCGAAAACTTGGTTTTGTCATTAAGACCACTTTTGTAGTACAAACCAATGTCTTGCTCTCCATCATAATTCTTCATTCTCGCTATCTTTCGTTGCTCCATTTCTTGAGCTTCAAGCTGTTTAATAAAATCACTCAATGTTAGATCATTAAAACCCGGTTTGTTTTTCAACATCATAAGATACGTGCCCCACTCATCATGTGGCAACGCATTAGCTAACTTTTCAATAAACTCATCTTTATCTTTTCTGATACTCAATCTGTTCATGTTTTTCAATAAATTGCAATATCTTTCAATGATCTGCTTGGTGCTTTCATTTCTTAAACCTCGGAACAAATCGAATTCCTTCTTCATCAACGACTTTTTGTTCTTAAGCATGTCATCACTACCAAGAAACTTTGCTTCTAATTCTGTCCATATCGAATATGCAGTTCCATTATGTTGAAGTAAAATCAAGATGTCTTCTTTAATCGCCTGCTGTAACAAACTAACCATCAACTTCTCATCTTTGTATTTCTTTTTCTCCTCAGCACTCAAATCTTTAACTGGTATTTTCTCTCGATCGCTACCAACAGGTCTAAAATATTGAACTTCAGTATGTTCCCATGCATCTAAATGATAAGCTTCAACCCAGTTACCAAATCGTTCAGCCCATCCACTAAAATCATCAATATCCAAAAGCTTAGGCAGTTTTTGAGTTGTTCCAGTTTCATTTTCAAGCATTGTGTTCTGTGTAATTGATATCGGACTAGCAAAAGCATTGTAAAACTCGTTCTCCATGTTTTAGTTTTCACAAGTTCACAATCTGTCAATCTCAAGCGAAATCACAGTCTAACCAAGATTATCCTGTTCAAGCGGAATACCAACTCAAGCGAAATATCTGATTTCGCTTGAACACACACCCTTTTCAAGCGAAATAAGGTCTTTGAAGCGAAATCAGTGATTCAAGCGAGAACACTCAAGCGAAATATCCCATTTGAAGTGTAATAACAAGTTTGAAGCGGAATCAGGTCGAAATTTCAAGCGGAATCCCGGTTTTCAAGCGGAATCAACCATCAGATTCAAGCGGAATCAGCATGATGTCAGCAATTCGATCTGATTTTGGTTCAATTGATCAAGTAAATGGTCGAATTTTGATCTGAAACTTTCTAGGGTTTGTTAAAACACAATTACGCACATGATATGTGAAAATCAGATGTTTTTAACCGTAAAAACTAGTTCAATTTTAAAAGAAGGTGTAGAAAATCAGAATTTGTGGCTGAATTGGTATGAACTCTTCCTCCTGAGCTCTGATACCACTTGTAGGATCGTTTTCAGACCCGAACGAGTCGATCAGAAGAGTTTATCTCAATACGAGTGGCGGAAACAAACGTATTAAGTTCAATTCAGCTAGTATATCACTTTAAACTGTCCGTATATTGATTTCAGATCAAATACAAGCCTGTGGACACTTCGGCAGCACTTCGTTACACTGACCGGAACCTTACTTAAAAATTTCGCTTGACACCCTATATATAGAGCCTTGATTTCGCTTGAATGTGATAAGATGTCAGTTCAAGCAGAATCTCAACATGTTGATTTCACTTGAAACTGATCAGGCCTCCTTCAAGCGAAATCATCTCCTTCAAGCGAAATTACATAAAATCTCAAACTACGTGCTCTGTTCTAACATTCTACGTACAAGACTGGATACAAGACGAAGTCGACAGACGCATGCACCAACAATAATAGGACTTGGTTGACCAACGTTGAACAAAGTAACATAACTTACCGAGAAAAACTAAGGTGAGTTCACTGCTCTTTCACAAGCATGCGTCCCGATGGGACAAACAAACAAACTTATATCCCTAGAGGGTATACTTTACAAACATATATCCCAGGAGGGGATACGTTACAAATTGTAGTTTAGTTTTGATGTTGGATAATGAAGTCAATTCTATTACCCAAAGTCCCTACTTACTACCAAACTAGTTGCTTAGAGGGCAACGGGGTATTAGTTGATAGCGCTATTAGGTTTGACAACCTCACACCGTACCTGGATAGGACAGGCGTGAACTAATGACCTTAACCACATGGCCAGTGTTGATAGGCACTGACGAGGGCAAACAAACATACGTCACTGCGGTATCGAGTTATTATTAACATGTTTTAAACTAAACATTTACCAACTTTACGATTAAACAAAATAGTGAACTCGTCAGCTTTAGGCTGACACACTTTTCTGCATGCTTGCAGGTCGGTAGATAAGTAGATGCGGGACTTGAAGTCTGGGATGCCGGTGTGGTCATGGGTCGTGGCACTTGGGAAAACATTAACTGTTGAAATGTTTTCAAACAATATGATGTTGAATTTGTTGAACAATATTTTATGAGTCCGCTGAACGTAATCTTGTTCTAAAAATATGTTTTGAATTGCACTATTTACATTGAATGGGAATTTCAATTTATTATATTACTGTTGGTTCAATGTGATTAGTGGCTAGATCCTGGTACGTCACACGCCTCGCGGGGTTTCCGTGTGTGGTATTTTGGGGGGTGTGACATAAAATCTCAAAGTACCCATAACCAGCAGAACAACAATCAATTCAAAACGAAAACAAACACTACCCAACAAATCATCAATCACTCTAACGACCCATACGGGCGGTATTGAGTTCTGTTGGTTAACACAAGAAGACGTAATCCGGTTCTTACTAAAATCAATCGCACTATCCTCCCCAATCGTAGCATATTCCGTCAACTCTCTCGGAATCATTGATTTCGACATCCTCACCGTCAACTACCACTCGTCGGCATCCACCTCACTCGACTCAATCACCACCTCACTAGCCGATCAAACCTCCGTCGCCGTCGTGGACGACGACGGCTTCCTGATCGGTGAAATCTCCCCCTTCACAATATCTTATTGCGACCAAACAGCTGCGGCTGCAATCGCGACACTATCTGCAGGCGATTTAATGGCGTATATCGACTGCGGTAGGCCGCCTGAAGATATAATCAAATTGGTGGAGACAAGGTTAAAACGGAGGAATTTGAAAGGGATGTTGGAATCGTTTTCGGTTTATTTTTCTGAAATTAATGTAAATAGTAAGTTGTGTGCAACACTATCATCATCATCTTATGATGAAATGTTGAATTCTCCTGTGAGTGTGAAGTCTGCGAGGTTTAGTAGGTTGAGTAGCTTCTCGGCTAGGATAACGCGGATGGCCGAGGCGATAGTGTGCTATCCCGGGAGCTCGTTGGTGGCGGTTATGATCCAAGCGATCGCGCACCGGGTTAGCTATGTTTGGGTGATTGAAGAGGATTAGTATTTGACATGCATTGACATTAGTCTCAAGTTCCATGTCCAATGATGGACTGATGTAAGTTGTTTTTTTTATTTTTATTTTATTTTTGATTTTGCATTTGATGGTGTCATGGTACCGGTGTAAATGTTGGTTCTTGCTCGGTAAGGAAGAGCCAACAACTGTGGAAGAGAAGCAATACAACGACCGATGGTCGATGGTCGATATTCAAAGTCGTCAAACTAAAGAAAACATCGAAAATATTTTCATTTTTCAGATGCATTGCCAATTTATTAACGAATAATCTAAGATACACTTGCGAATGAAAACCAGCTATTGTAGCTGCTTAACGGATTCCGGGTACAACAGGTTCATCAAATCCCCAACGAACGGCTAAGAAACTAATTTAACTGATACAACTTTGTTGCAAGTTAAACCTCCATCAAATACATAAACAATACAATGTTTGTGTATGTAGCTCTGGCCACCATGGTAAAACCATATAGGAATAATCGATGGTTTTTATTTTTTTGATTTTTTTTTTACTTTTTTAAATATTTTTGATTTTTTTTATTTATTTATATTTTTAGCCTATCATGTCCAAATCCATCTTGACAAAAACCCATCTTAACCTAAACCCATCCTAACCTATTTCTTAATAAACCCACTTTAACCCATTACCCAAACCTGCCCAACCCACCCATTTTGCCATCCTTATTTAACCTGATACTCAATCTGACTCGACCCGTTTTTGAGACCGATTTTACATGTTTGTATTTGACTGAACCTCAATTTGAATATATGTTTCTTAAGTTATGTATCTTATATTGGAGGCATGTGCATATCTTGCAAAAATTTTTTGGAAACCACAAGTTGCTTCCGTTGGATATATTTTTCTCGCATAGAGGATCCACATGCTTTCCCTCTCATGGTATGTAACTTGGAATGATTAGTGTAAAAGTGTGCTTCTATTTATTGCAATTTGATTATTTTTAACAAAAATTGAAGCCTTTTACTTATTTATTCGAGGGATTGATGGTAGAATAACACTTCGGCCTTTCTTAT
This sequence comes from Helianthus tuberosus, assembly GCA_030545235.1. Classification (NCBI taxonomy): domain Eukaryota; kingdom Viridiplantae; phylum Streptophyta; class Magnoliopsida; order Asterales; family Asteraceae; genus Helianthus; species Helianthus tuberosus. The sequence continues at coordinate 118,435,022 of CM060414.1, read as the reverse complement.
TTCTCTGAAAGAAAGTAATGAACTAGTATATGATTTGGCATCTTTAAAGTGATAATCATTAGGAAATTATGAAGCTTTTTAATTAATAAATTTTCAAATAGATTTATAAAAGTGCTGTTAAAACAATTTATAATAAATCACTTTGCCAAATTGACTTTTGTTATCATTCAATTCAACATATATCTAATGTTTCTTTATTGCGCCCTTTTAGCTGTAAGCATAATGGATCTTCATTTGTTGATAAGATTTCTTATGTTTTAGGCATGCTAAAGGGTGAGCGCAACAAACTTGGCAACCATGTTGAGAAAGAAGCAGTTGAAGATTGTTTTTTAGATTACTATAACGAAATCCCCTGCCACTCAAGGATCAATGGAATGCCATTTGTAGCACCCACCTTCACATGGAATCGTAGGGTTATTAAAGCGAGCGTCCAGGCGCGCCTAGGCGCGAAATAAAGCCCCGGGCCCAACAAATCGCCCTAAGTGCGCCTCGCGCCTTTAATAACTATGCACGGAATTAAGGCTTGTGTCGGATCTTATTTGCTAAGGTTTTCTTACTTTTATGTATGTTTCTTATGTATGCGTTAGATCATATATAGTACATTTTGATTTTGATTCGACGGTGTTAATTTGACTTAGTTTGTGTTTTGACCCGCCGTAACACGTGGCGGGCAGGTTTTACGCCTTACCGTAAATTATTTTGTTCGGATGATATACTAATTGAGTTAGTCTACGTTTTGATGTAGATTGTGTTCGGTGAAACACATCTTCAAAAATGAATTGGGTACCCTGCTGCAACGCGTATTGGTTCAGTTTTATCGTGAATGTGAAGTTAAAAACCTAGATGCAATCATTTTAGGGTAATGTAAAGATTGTATTCCCCTCAAATAGTTTAAAATTCTGTTATATGAAATTTATGTTAAGTTATAATAATGATTTGGGACTAGAACATGGTATGTTGAATCTTTACTTTCATGCATTTGATTATCATGATAGAAATTTATTTGAGGTTTGATAGGAAGCTACAACCTACAGATACGTTCGAGTATTATGACGTGGTCACAACCACCACCTACAAGAGTCTTAGGGGACCGAGAGCCGGTATGATCTCTCAAAACCACCGAAGAAGATGCAGTTTGTTGCACGTCTTTGTGTAAAGTCATTAAGAGCTCGTCATAGTTATAGTGATAGGAAAACGGTTCGGTAACGGCTAGGCACTTTAAACTCTAAATAAAACGGATAGATCTAACGATCTCTTGTGATACAGAATCACCACACAAGAAAACGATTAGGGCAAAACTAAATGAGGATCAAGATACAGATACACCACTTGACTCTAATCTAGGCTCCAAGAACACCATTCAAACATGCCAAGTTTGAACTAGAAAGGAATAATATTAACTCACACTCATAATCGAATCAGTGAAATTAACATAGATATTTTCACAAAACAAAAACCACCTCCCTCTTTTACCATTTTCTCGTACATATAGAAAATAAAAAAAATAAACTGACCCACTACCTAAAAACATGCAAACTGACTTTGACCACTACCACAAACTTTGAACTAAAATGCAAGAAAAATAAAAAGAAGGAAACATGGGAATTAAGTTTCATAAATGGGAAATAAAAACAAGGCTCTAATTTGCTGCAGATGGGTCGGATCATGGCGGTTCTTCAGGTTCGGGTGCGGGTAAAAATATGACCCAATTAATCCATTTTAGAAACTGAACCTGATGTATATCATCCTCCCCTTCTTTAACGAATTTTGTCCTAAAACTTGAATGCTCACTCCTACGATCATCAGCATTTGTGCATTTCCGGGTTCCGGGGTCAAATTGTGCGAATTGTTCTTGTTTATTCCAACATATCAGTCGCTCGGGTTTTATATTTGGTATTTTTATCCAAGGGGGTTTGGGTGCTGATGGAAGGAGATATAACACAGATGAATAGCGGCGATTGTCCATATTTGGAGATGTGAGGCACCAATTGAATGAGTGCCCAATAACAAATGGCCCAAGGAAAGGAAACTGTAAATTACCATTAGGTCCGTTCCTGTTCCATTGTGGTTACCAACAGCAGGCTCAACTTCTTTGATTTTCATTTCTTGCATTTCATTTTGGAAACTCATCATAGTCATAGAAGTTGTGTTTGACATGCGTTTAGCCATGTTAGTGGATGTGGTACCCATAATCTGCTCTGCAATGGTTGTATTCTTCTCTACTAGTTGTGGTTCTGGTTCATCATGAACAACTAATCCAGTCTCTTGATTGGTAATACTGTAAAGAGCTTGTCTCACGAACATGCACTCATCTTCGTCTGGCTCGATCTCGTATTCATCGTACTTGGGCTCCTTATCATGTTGGGCAGAAATGAACTCTTCGGAGGCTCTGAACTCATAATACTCAGATTTGATGATAAAAGTAAGAAACATTTTTTTTTTGGTTTTCTGAAACTTTGAACTGGTAGGAGATGGGATTATGGGAATGGATCAAAATAGAGAGTTTTGAAGGAAAGTGAATCGAAACAAATCGCTTTGGCTCTGATACCAAATGATAGGAAAACGGTTCGGTAACGGCTAGGAACTTTAAACTCTAAATAAAACGGATAGATCTAACGATGTCTTGTGATACAAAATCACCACACAAGAAAACAATTAGGGCAAAACTAAATGAGGATCAAGATACAGATGCACCACTTGAATCTAATCTAGGCTCCAAGAACACCATTCAAACATGCCAAGTTTGAACTAGCAAGGAATAATATTAACTCACACTCATAATCCAATGAGTAAAATTAACATAGATATTTTCACAAAACAAAAACCACCTCCCTCTTTTACCATTTGCTCGTACATATAGAAAATAAAAAAAAGAAACTGACCCACTACCTAAAAACATGCAAACTGACTTTGACCACTACCACAAACTTTGAACTAAAATGCAGGAAAAATAAAAAGAAGGAAACATGGGAATTAAGTTGCATAAATGGGAAATAAAAACAAGGCTCTAATTTGCTGCAGATGGGTCGGATCATGGTGGGTCTTCGGGTTCGGGTGCGGGTAAAAATATGACCCAATTAATCCATTTTAGAAACTGAACCTGATGTATATTATATAGATAGTCCTAATTCCTTTTTGGGAATTCATGTAACAATTTCTGAGGTTTTCACTCAACTTTTTCATATTAGCATAACATAGAAATCTTGGCATAAGTAAACCAACGTTCACGAAATCTTGATAGTGCGTTTTTATGCATTCTAGCATAGCACTAGAAATTTGAAAGGATTCATTCTGCAGAGCATTCATGACACTATATATGACTTCAAGATCAGTTTTCTTGTGTTCCCAGCTCTGTAGGGTGGTCCACACAACCACCAGATTGGTGCACTAGCTGTTGCATTAAAACAATCCATGTCACCTGGATTCAAGGTCTATGCTAACCAAGTTAGAGCCTATGTTGTGTTGGCAATAGAAGTTTGTCTTGTACATCATCATCATATGCAGAACTCGATTCGCCATAATCATGTTTGGGATTCATGGTGAATCAATCGGATAACACACAACACACACTCGAAAGAATAGAGAAACGTTTATGGATATTGTTGTTAATATCTTGGTACCGGTTATGTTCACGGCAGAATGTTTAAATACATGATCGAAGGGGTGGTTGTTTTCGGCAGTTAGCCTTTTGGCGGGATTAACTTCCATTTGAACCGGTGTGTCACTTGAGATACATCCCTTCATTTAAATTCGCTACATAATACACAAATATAAGTATAGTAATTGTTATAACACATAATATACATAATAAGTAAAATATAATCAAGTTTATGTTCTAATACTCCCCCTTAAACTGGATTATATTTACGGGAGTGCATTAAGACGCTCCGATTAGCCTCGTTCACCGCCTTCTCTGCCTGCCGGAAGTCGAACCTCCTTCTCTTTTGAGCTTTCTTCATTCCCATTCAACCATTCCCAGCGAACAGTGCATAATGCTCTCTAACATCATCTGGTATGCAGCCCGTGCTCATTCTCCTCCTTCCTTCCTCAGCAGTTTCTTCATTGTTTCCTGCACATCCTTGAGATTGTTCTTCTCTCACATTACCTTGTACCAACTTGAACTTGTAGTAGTTGTAGGAAACCGTTCGTGCAAAATTAAATAAAACTTTATTCACTTGACTAACTGAAACAATTACAGAATGAAACAAATAAAATACAATTACAACTGAAAAAAATAGACAAACAAGAACAGAAATCCGAACAGAAAAACTGTTCATTGGCTGAGGATCGTGTTAGACACGGGTCCCTTAAAACAAATTTCGTGTCTCCCAGGAGAACACGTTTGTTTCCTGGATACAACAGCCGCAAGCAGTTGTACTGCCGGTCTTGACTCCAACCCGAAGGTGTACCTTGCTAGATTGAGAGAAGAAGATGATAATTCAGTAGGGAGAGAAGAAAGTATAGAGCTGGTGAATTTCGGTGTACTCAATCTGCAATAGGAACCACCTATTCATACAGCAGGTCTTGAAGAAACTGAAAAACGAAATTAATGGGAGAATTAAACTGCATTAAACGTCTTTGATGCACTTTAATTCGTCATTAAATTCGCAGTCAAAAGCATTCACTTCGTCAGTTTCGAGTGCTGAATGTAACTGCATTGACATAACTGCAGCTGGAAGCTTCTGCGCACGCGCGCTTCTGGTGTGCGCGCGCCCAGGTCTGCACGATCAATGCGCGGTGCGTCCGTTAGGCTCACTGCCATGCGCACGTGCGCCATACTCACTCTGGTCCATGCGCGCCTGCGCGCGTGTGCCACGTCACATGTGAGCCTCTACGAGCACGCCACACAGTCGCGCCGTTTTGGCTCATTTTGGTGCGCCGCGCACTTCACATCAGGCCCATGCACCATGCGCCTCCACGCCATGTGTACTTGCGCGCGGACTGCCACGTCACGCGCCTCGAACCTTCACACCACTTGGTCCTTGCAGCCTCTGTGATCTACCACGCGCACGTGGTCAAAAATACAAAGGCGGCTTTTAAGCGGCTCGCGGCGATGCGATTGTGCAAAGTGTGCCACCAAAGCGCCACATTGCGCCTCATCGCCCACGCCACGCGCGCGCGCGTGTGCGAGTGCGAGTTAGGGTGCTTCGCACCCTTCGCGAGTACACTAGTGAGTGCTTCCATGAAACAATAAGGATGGAGAGTTCCCACTTAAATACCCCTTTAAGTTCCATCTCTCATCCGATGTGGGACAAGGTGCCACTTTCCCACTTTTTCAGCATTCAAGTTTCAAAACACCAAACTTTGAGCATCGATATCTCATTCATCTTAGCTCTGTTTTGGACGTGGTTTAGTTCGTTGCGAAGCTCTTCCGACATAGAGCACAAACCCACAAATAAATACATAAAACCCGCTCATTTTATTATATTTATTTCTAGTCCAAAATAGGAAAAAATCATTTTCCTATATTTGTGAAAAATGCTATTTTCACAAAATTTCCAACAATCCCCCACATGAATAGAAATCGATCTATCAAGTTTCAACGATACACGTTCAACAGTTGAGCATTGCAAGATAGGTAGGTGTAACCTTTGAACCTTCTTTTGTGAAGCATACTTAGCCTCCTAGGGTCTTGTAGACACGGGGTCTTTGAACAATCCCCCATTTATGTAGGCGACAATATACATTCACACAATACTCTCCCTAGTCGAGTTAAGACCTCATGGTTGTGTCCGTTCATGGTCATGGAACACGTTCCTGGTTCTGCGAGAGCTCTAGGATTTGCGCCTCCCCACAAATCCATATGAAGCGACCCCACTTCTCTCTAACATAGGTGATTCCTCTGAATCATTAAAAGCATCATGGTTAATTTGGATTTCCTCAAAATCCTTAACCTCAACATGCTTAACCTTTCCTTCATGTCACTGATTGGAATGGACTAGGAAGTATACAACTCCCTTTATTGAATTTTGGGGCACCCCCCACAGTGACTCCCTTTGGGTTTATGATTAAGTTTACCTATTGAACCTAGATCTTGGGATCTCCAGTCAACTAGGTTAGGTTTCCCTCATATTCCCTTCATCTATGGGCTTTAGTCCCATTCCTCTTGACAACCTATACACCTTATCTGTGCTTAAGCCTTTTGTTAACGGGTCCGCAATGTTCTCATTTGACCTCACATAGTCAACTGAGATCACACCCGTTGAGATAAGTTGTCGTACCGTGTTGTGTCTACGTCGAATGTGCCTTGATCTGCCATTGTACATCATGTTTTGTGCTCTAGCAAGAGCAGACTGATTGTCACAATGTATGCAGATCGCTGTCAACGGCTTTGGCCATCTTGGAATATCTTCCACAAATTGACGTAGCCACTCCGCTTCTTCCTCGCTTTTATCTAAAGCGACGAATTCAGATTCCATCGTGGATCTCGCTATAACTGTTTGCTTGGAAGACTTCCAAGCTATAGCTGCGCCAGCAAGTGTAAACACGTAACCACTTGTTGATCTGTGATCCTTTATATCCGATATCCAGTTAGCGTCAGTGTATCCTTCGATCACTGCTGGATCACGGGTATAATGCAATCCATAGTCTCTTGTGTATCTTATGTATCTAAGCACCCTCGTGATAGCTTTCCAATGATCCCCGCTCGGATTACTGGTGTATCTACTTAGCCTGCTCACTGCATATGCTAAGTCGGGTCTAGTACATGTCATTAGATACATTAGACTACCAATGATCCTTGAGTACTCTAACTGAGAAACACTTTCTCCTCTATTCTTCCTTAGGCGTTGGGTATTATCAATTGGAGATCGAGCTATACTCGTATCGTCCGAATTGAATTTCCCAAGGATCTTGTCCACGTAGTGAGATTGACTTAACACAAGACCATTTTGGGTTCTAGTGATTTTTACTCCAAGAATCACATCCGCGAGACCCATGTCTTTCATGTCAAACCTCACTTTCAACATGTCTTTCGTTGAGTTGATCATCTTATCATCACTCCCAATGATAAGCATATCATCTACATAAAGACATAGAATCACATAACCTCTTGGTGTGTCTTTAAAATAAACACACTTGTCGCACTCATTTATTTTGAAACCATTGTCAATCATGACATGATCAAACTTTTGGTGCCATTGTTTTGGAGCTTGCTTCAAGCCATACAAAGACTTGACCAATTTACATACTTTACCCTTGTTTCCAGGGGCAGAAAAACCCTCAGGTTGTTCCATGTAAATTTCTTCTTCTAAATCGGCATTTAGAAATGCGGTCTTTACATCCATTTGGTGAACTTCCAAATTTATTAGAGCCGCAATTGCAAGAACCAATCGTATAGAGGTTATTCGCGTTACAGGCGAGTAAGTATCAAAATAATCTAGACCCTCCTTTTGTCTAAATCCTTTGATCACTAACCTTGCCTTGTATTTATCAATACTTCCGTCGGCTTTCATCTTCCTTTTGAATATCCAACGATATCCAAGTGGTTTACAACCAGGTGGAAGATCTACTAACTCCCAACTATGATTTTGCAATATAGAATCAATTTCATTCTTAATTGCTTCTTGCCATTGAGGTCCTTCCGCGGAGGTAACCGCTTCGCGGTAGGTATTGGGCTCACCCTCAACCATATAGCTCATGAAGTCTGGACCAAAAGATTTTTCAACCCTTTTTCGTTTACTTCGTCTAAGCTCACCCTCCTCGACCTCGGGGCGTTCATGTCTTTCATCTATCCTAGTAGATGAACTTGGTCCTGGTTCATCTAACCATGTAGACGAACTTGGACCTGCTTCATCAACCGCTCTTGATGAAGGCGCATGTGTTTGTCCTAACATAGGAAACACATTCTCAAAATATGAGACGACATTAGGATTTGCCTCTATGATAGTGTGTTTGTGTACATCGGGATTCTTGGACTCATGTACAAGAAAACGATGCGCACTACTTAGATGTGCATATCCAATGAAAATGCAATCAACAGTTTTGGGTCCTATCCTAAGAGCCTTAGGAGGTGGTACAATCACCTTAGCTAGGCACCCCCACACTTTCAAGTATTTGTACGAAGGCTTCCTTTTTCTCCATAGCTCATATGGAGTTTCGTTCCTATTTTTCAAAGGTATCTTATTCAAAAGATAGTTTGCTGAGAGAATGGCGTCCCCCCACATTTCTCGGTTCACTCCCGAGCTTATCAACATGGCGTTCATCATCTCTTTCAATGTGCGGTTCTTACGTTCCGCAACGCCATTTGATTGTGGAGAATAAGGTGGTGTACACTCATGTACAATGCCACTTTTTGCGCATAAATCCGCAAAAGGTGCAACATATTCACCTCCTCGGTCGCTTCTCAAAGCTTTTATCTTCTTTTTAAGTTGATTCTCAACTTCATTTTTGTACAAGATAAACTTCTCTATTGCTTCGTCTTTACTCTTTAGTAAATACACGTAGCAATATTTAGTACAATCATCAATAAACGTGATGAAGTACTTATTTCCTCCACGCGTGGGAACCGCTTTTAAATCACACACATCGGTATGAATTAAATCAAGGGGTTCGGTTATTCGTTCAACCGATTTAAACGATGATCTCGTAAGTTTGGATTCAACACATGTCTCGCATTTGTGATTGGACTCGATATGGAATGTTGGTAACAAGTTTAATTTAATTAAACGTCGTAATGAATTAAAATTTACATGCCCTAGTCTACCATGCCAAACATTAGAAGACTCAATCATGTAAGTAGAAGTAGAAATTTCATTCATTTTCTTGTTTTGGTTAACAACCATTACATTCATTTTGAACATACCATTAAGGGCATAGCTCTTTCCAACAAACATTCCACGTCTAGACAAGACAAAATTGTCCGATTCAAACACTAGACGAAATCCAAACTTGTTGAGCATCCATCCCGACACGAGATTCTTCCGTATCTCTGGGACATAAAGCACATTTGTCAAGGTAAGCTCCTTGCCCGAAGTCATCTTCAAGACGATCGTGCCTTCCCCCTTGATGCTTGCGGTAGCTTTATTCCCCATATAAAGCTTTTCTTCACCCGACGCTTCCTTGAATGTAGAGAAAAGAGCCTTGTCTCCACAAACATGGTGGGTTGCACCCGTGTCAACGAACCATCCTTTTGGGTTTTCACCCATCGCGTTGACTTCTTCAATCATAGCCGCTTCCTCGGTTATCATTGCAATGAGAGGCATACCATCCTCATCAACCATGTGCGCACGCTCACGCTTAGGTTTGTTGCATTGGTTAGCACGGTGCCCCGTCTCGTTACAATTGTAACAAGTACCTTGGAAAGGCGCAGGCTTCTTTTTCACAGCCCCCTTTTTCGGTCCAAGGCTGTTAACCTGTGCTTTCCCTTTGTTGTTGGTTTTACCCTTGCCCTTCTTGGCCTTTGAGGATTCCCCAATTTCCACCATATTTGCTTTAGCCGAAGCTTGCAAAATGGTGCCTTTTTGGGCCACCCTGTTTTCTTCTTCTATACGAAGACGGAGAACAAGGTCCTCGACCGACATTTCCTTTCGCTTGTGTTTAAGATAATTCTTAAAATCCAACCAAGCAGGAGGTAATTTTTCGATCATGGCTGCCACTTGAAACGTTTCGCTGAGTACCATTCCCTCAGCATGGATGTCATTTAGTATAATTTGCAACTCTTGGACTTGGTTCATAACAGTCTTGTTATCAACCATTTTAAAGTCCAAGAAACGGGCGACAACAAATTTCTTTGTTCCCGCATCCTCCGTTTTGTACTTTTTATCCAAGGACTCCCATAATTCTTTGGAAGTCTTGATATTATAGTACACATTATACAAAGCATCCGAGAGACCATTGAGAACATAGCCTCGACATATAAAGTCCGAGTGCTTCCACGCCTCTACCGCGCTCAGAGCCTGAGCATCGGTCTCCCCTTCCGCCGGTTGGGGAGCGGTCTCCGTTAAGAACCTCGCAAGGTTCATGGTGGTCAAGTAGAAGAACATCTTCTGTTGCCACCGCTTGAAGTGGAGACCCGAGAACTTCTCGGGTCGTTCAGCATGATTCGCCACTGTGGACGCTCCCACAGTGTTGGCAGGGGTACCGACAACACCGTTGACGTTGGTATTTTCATTCGACATTCTGAAAAAGTTTCAAGAAAACAAGTTAAATTCTGTTTTCAAAATAATAAAGACGCTACTTTATTATTATTAAGAGTTCAAAAAATTCAGCCGTGTAGCTTCTAAGTCCAACTTTGAAGACTACAATAGTAGGATTTTAAAAACTTCAGCGACAGAAAGGAGTAGAAGCAGATTCTGTTTTGACAAAGTCGCTACTTTGAATCAAAACAGAGAAAAAACTTTTAAAACACAACCTGCTGTGAGGAAAAAAAATTAAATTCACAGCAGAGAAGTTTGAGATTCTACACGAACGGTGTTTTAAAATTTGTTTTAAGATTGTAGGAAACCGTTCGTGCAAAATTAAATAAAACTTTATTCACTTGACTAACTGAAACAATTACAGAATGAAACAAATAAAATACAATTACAACTGAAAAGAATAGACAAACAAGAACAGAAATCCGAACAGAAAAACTGTTCTTTGGCTGAGGATCGTGTTAGACACGGGTCCCTTAAAACAAATTTCGTGTCTCCCAGGAGAACACGTTTGTTTCTAGGATACAACAGCCGCAAGCAGTTGTATTGCCGGTCTTGACTCCAACCCGAAGGTGTACCTTGCTAGCTTGAGAGAAGAAGATGATAATTCAGTAGGGAGAGAAGAAAGTATAGAGCTGGTGAATTTCGGTGTACTCAATCTGCAATAGGAACCACCTATTTATACAGCAGGTCTTGAAGTAACTGAAAAACGAAATTAATGGGAGAATTAAATTGCATTAAACGTCTTTAATGCACTTTAATTCGTCATTAAATTCGCAGTCAAAAGCATTGACTTCGTCAGTTTCGAGTGCTGAATGTAACTGCACTGACATAACTGCAGCTGGAAGCTTCTGCGCGCGCGCGCCCAGGTCTGCACGATCCATGCGCGGTGCGTCCGTTAGGCTCACTGCCATGCGCACGTGCGCCATACTCACTCTGGTCCATGCACGCCTGCGCGCATGTGCCACGTCACCTGTGAGCCTCTACGAGCACGCCACACAGTCGCGTCGTTTTGGCTCACTTTGGTGCGCCGTGCACGTCACATCAGGCCCATGCACCATGCGCCTCCACGTCATGTGTACTCGCGCGCGGACTGCCACGTCACGCGCCTCGAACCTTCACACCACTTGGTCCTTGCAGCCTCTGTGATCCACCACGCGCACGTGGTCAAAAATACAAAGGCGGCTCTCAAGCGGCTCGCGGCGATGCGAGTGTGCAAAGTGTGCCATCAAAGCGCCACATTGCGCCTCATCGCCCACGCCTCGCGCGCGCGCGTGTGCGAGTGCGAGTTAGGGTGCTCCGCACCCTTCGCGAGTACACTAGTGAGTGCTTCCATGAAACAATAAGGATGGAGAGTTCCCACTTAAATACCCCTTTAAGTTCCATCTCTCATCCGATGTGGGACAAGGTGCCACTTTCCCACTTTTTCAGCATTCAAGTTTCAAAACACCAAACTTTGAGCATCGATATCTCATTCATCTTAGCTCCGTTTTGGACGTGGTTTAGTTCGTTGCGAAGCTCTTCCGACATAGAGCACAAACCCACAAATAAATACATAAAACCCGCTCATTTTATTATATTTACTTCTAGTCCAAAATAGTAAAAAATCATTTTCCTATATTTGTGAAAAATGCTATTTTCACAAAATTTCCAACAGTAGTATATAATAACATCCAGGTACATAACATAAACTATCCTCATGTATTCCCCGTCTTCATAATCATGGCCCATATCTTTCGAAACCATTGCCCATAAGTTATTCGAAGTTACAGTTCTATGGCCACCTTCCCTCTTGACTACCATGTAGAGTTCTAACAGATTTACTTTCTTATTATTACCCATATACACCGGAATCGGTTTTGAATTAATCTCCATCTTTACACGTAAAAACCAGTCGATCATCTCTTCAAATTTCCCTTCTATTTCATACTTATATTTCATCACATATTCGCTGCCATTTAACATGTCTAATAGGGCCTTGCAATCTTGAAATTCTTTGAATTTCATTGATTGCAGAATCATCACATTCCAATCAGGTTCGTTGGAAGTAAGATTTAACTTTTCGAAATAATCATTTAAATAATCATATTTGAAACTTTCATGTTCTGATTCTTTATCGATTATGGATTGTTTCTCTCTTGAACCAATTTCATCTTCACGGGTTAATCCGGTTATGTTATTTCTTTTATTCATAAGAGGAGTACTGAAAGTGGGGAAAAGTTTACATCTTTCACCATTAAATTTCACTGTAAAGCCTTGAATCACCAGTTGATCAAGGCTAAGGAAATTTCTATCCAATTCGGGTGTGTAATAAACACCTTGGATTCGAAATTTCTCACTACCAGATGTAACATCTACAGCCCCTATGCCTTGAATGAAATAAATGTGGTTTTCACCGGTGTTTGTTTCAACACCAAACATATTCTTTATCTTTTGAAAGAATCAAGAATACCAGAATAATGACGTTTGAAACTTGTGTTAACATATCAAATTTCCGACCACAGCCCACCATCTGTGCCATTGACTATGAATTCTGAGTTTCGGACTTCATCTTCATCCTGTTTTTGTATTCCTGTTTCAATGATTTGACGGATTAAGAGACTTGCTTCATCGTTCTCCTTCTCTTTGCAGTAGGCAATTTGATGCCCTGGTTGATTACAGTAGTAGCACCGTCTTGGTATTGATTTTGCCAGTGATCGTTCACGTTGTTCATTAGAACAGTGTAAACATGGAAGAACCGTTGCAGATTTGTATACTTTTTCTCCTGCATGATCTGCCGTGGCTTTGATACCACATGTTGGCAGCAGAAGTTTGTCTTGTACATCATCATCATATGCAGAACTCGATTCGCCATAATCATGTTTGGGATTCATGGTGAATCAATCGGATAACACACAACACACACTCGAAAGAATAGAGAAACGTTTATGGATATTATTGTTAATATCTTGGTACCGGTTATGTTCCCGGCAGAATGTTTAAATACATGATCGAAGGGGTGGTTGTTTTCGGCAGTTACCCTTTTGGCGGGATTAACTTCCATTTGAACCGGTGTGTCACTTGAGACACATCCCTTCATTTAAATTTGATACATAATACACAAATATAAGTATAGTAATTGTTATAACACATAATATACATAATAAGTAAAATATAATCAAGTTTATGTTCTAATATGTTTATAATCAAGTTTATGTTCTAATATGTTGTTCAACCTAATACTGTTGATCACTCATTTGACTATTATGTTTTTTTTGGCTAAAATCTTTTTGTAGGTGCTTATGCTTCCTTGACAACCACTTCAACTGTTACAGCCACTACTGCTTAGACGCCATCTGCGGTTGTTGTTTCTTTGAGTAATGGGTCAGTCATAACTATAGTCTCTAAATGTTCTTTTTGTGCAGAATACTGTTGATCACAAATATCTTTAATCGTTCTTTCCGTATTTATTAACGTTTTGATTCATTGGAACGAAAAGAAAGATTTGTAAGTTTGGATTTATGACTTTTTGAGTTTTTTGATTTACTGTGGTTGCTGTTAATAATTACACAAGCGCCGTCATTAATTCGACAAACAGATGATAGATTAAACATGGTGGTGCAGGATTGACAGATTGATTATGGGAAATTTGCTGCTATGCTTAGGAAAGGAAATGGTGGAAATAGGGAGGAGAACAATGAGGAGCAATCTGAAATTTTTTGGTATTCCATGTCCCTTCATTCTACAAACCTTAAGGGTTATTCGACGAATTCAACCAACTTCAAAATGATATAGTGGGTGATGTTGAGTGAAAGAAAGTGAGGAGAAGTAAGGAGGTGACGTGTCAATGGGGGGCGTGTCATGACCTTGGTGGCAATCCAACACACTTTTGGCAGAAAATGAGCCTCCTAAGTATTAACGCGGGAATCCGATGAACATGTGTAACCGACTCTGATCTCATTCGGTCTCAGTTTGAAGTGCGTTTATGTGAGAATAAATCTGCTGTATCTGGATATGGTGGGATGTCAATACGATTGCTTGATTAACCCTCTCGGGGCCGTCCGATAAACGTTTGAGAATGCGGTGGCATCTGGTGCAGATCCAACATCGTTTGACGGTAAAGATTGGGGTGTATCAGATCTATTTCGAGAATATCTTTTTCAAAACGACGCCGTCAGTCAGGTGATTCTAGGGTTTATGAATTTCTAAGTGACGACATTCTAGGGTTTATGATTGTGACTACTTTTTTAAATCACCCTGTTGTTTTGCGGGTGCTGATTTTTTCCTAAGTTGGATTATTTTTATTTTATTTTATTTTAAATATTGTTGATTGATTTGAGTATTTGATGATAATTTTTTAGGTTCCGATTCTGACTCATTCAACGGTTAAATGGTTTCAAGCGAATTCGTTAGTTAGTTCGGTTTCGTGGGATGATACAAGATATGTTAGGAAATGAATGCTATGTTGGTGCTTATAAGGTACGATTCTGAATTAGAACGGGTTCAAAAGAGATGCTAATTAATCAAAGGTCCCACTTTTGAATTTCCCATGGGTCATTCCCCGGATACCCGCCTCTGGGATTGTCGGCTGCTCTTATGTGTACCTATGAGTTCATGTTCAAGTTTATATACGTATGCATTTGCAAATCTATAATTCTTCACCGGTTACTTTTTGTATAACCTGTGACATTCATTTCCTTCATTTGTAACTTGCATTTGTATATGATGATAGTTTTGATTTCAAGAAAAGACAAGGGTATTGTAAATTGTATTTAGTGAAATGGGTGTCTGTATGCTTTCTGTTTAGTTTTTTGCTTTGTTTATTTATTTTTTTTCTTTCTACTTATATTAGGTTTGCTAATTTCTTTGATGGCGTGTTACAATATCTTAAAAAAAAGGAAATACAAGGGGAAGAGTGTCGACAATATTACCGCGGACCCAACCGGACACTTTCCGTAAGTGTGTCTTTCACCCATTATGGGACTGCATTGATTAATTTAAAAAATTGTTGTATGTTTTTTTCATTTTGTTTATTAATTAATTTTTGTTTTGGTGGCTTAGGTTTGTGATGTTTGAAGAAAGCTACGGTTCAAAGTCGGAAGCGCATGTGTTGCGGTCGTTAGCGGTGGGAGAAGAAGTGTCAGGCCCTGTTTTAGATTCGTGGGCACATGCCCTCAACTATAACTCTAAATATCAATTGCAAGGGGCGGCGCGTCGGTTGTTTTGCCTTTACACCACGGTGGTTAGGTTTGCTTGTGCAAGTTTTCCGTGTGCTTGTAGTTGTATTTGCGTGATCACCGAAATTCAAGTTTCGTGTTGATATTTGGAGACGATAATGTAGGAAATTTCGGTATATTAAACAGGCTGTTAATATTGGTCAGGCGGCTATCTCAACTTCGATTGAAGTAATCAATTCGATCAAAGTTGCAGGTTGGTGGGATAATATCAAACAGATAGGAGGATATGATGATTCAACTCTCATTAGCGTGGGTGCTGAAATAGCAAGGAATCCATGGAAGTTCCATCTGATGAACCATGTATATGGAGAGGAGTCACCTGATGGGGATGAAGCGAGACAGGTTGCGGAAGCGAAAAAGTCAGCTATTATGTTTGCTCCTATTTTGCAGGCTTACGCTTCGACCGTGGTGAAGGACACACCTTTAGGAAGGATCAAGGCACTAAAGAAGCATGCTGATGCAAACAAGAACCTGTTCACAAGAGCACGTCGGCTATTCGTGAAAGTCACTAAAACTCGTTGAGACGATATATCTCAAGTGTTTTCCGCTGATGCATTCCGCATTGCAGATGGTTCTAAAGGTGCCAAGTGAAGACTGTCTAGAGTTTGGTGGATGTGGTTTGTTATTTGCTTGTTTGACTATGTTTCTCTTTACATTCTTGTTCAGCAAATGTGATGGACAATGAATCAATGATGTAATTTTACATCACGTACAACTTTTGAAGCAATATGTACAAATAAACACAACGCATTTAAGAGGGATATAACGAATTTTCATGGTTTAGTGACTCAATTTTATTAAAGTCAGACCAAACTTAGATTTAATCCATTTTTCAATTCTTTGGTCTACTTTGTAGCCATATATGCATACACAAACATGATTTAAAATTATAACTTTTGCTAGCTACAGTATGAGGAAATAAGTCTTTTATGATGTAATCATTTTTTTGAATGGTTATGATGTTATCATTAATTTGTTTTTGTTAAAGATGGGCAACTTTCACTTGTTTGATGTCGCTTCACATTATTGAAAGTGTTTAGTTTTTGTTGTTGCTAACTGAGATTAACAGCCGTGTTCCTTTGGGACCAATAGGTCCTGGGTTAGATTCCCACAAGGGGGTTTTTCCTATATTTATTGGGTTTCCTCCTGAATTGGTGTATAGGCATTATGCCTAGTGGAGATGGATATGATCGGGTGGTTCCGCTGGTGGCACGATGATACTCCAGTGGTCCGTCAGTGATCCAAATTTGCCGTTCAAAAAAAAAAAAAACAGCCGTGTTCCTTTTTTTTGTTTGTATGCTTTAATTATTTTTTTAAGTACGTCTTTTCCTCTTAAAAACTTCAGTATGGTTTATCCAGGTAAAATATTTATAAATAGACTACGGTATTAGAGAGCATTGTTTGAGTATTGACTATAATTTCTTTATTTCTTTGTAATTTAACTTTATCACAACTTGGGTGAGGTTCTGTTATTTTAACCATAAAACTTTAAATTTGGTTCTTGGCGTTTACTAAAGTCATCATTCTTCATTTAACATAGAGGGAAAGTGGAGCAAGAAAAAGCATCACCGGAGCGTCTCAGAAGACATGAGACGGTCATGAAGAAGAATCCCATTAGTTCTCGTGTTTGGTCCAGTGGTAATAAGGAATGGCGAGAGGGAACATGAAGACACTCATGAAGAAGAATCCCATTAGTTAGATTGCGAATTGGCCCATGCAATCGATGAAAAAGACCGTGAACCAATAGCCGGGAACAGTACTGAATATTGCGATAAGGGTTTGGGCTTACTCCACCCGGTAAACCTCACTAATGGCACTCATTGTGTTTGTGAGCGGGATCCACCCGGTACCACTTAAGATGTCTTTTTGGAAGAGGTTGTATGAATAGAAAGCGATATACCCGTGACACTCATTTTTATTTCCAAACATATATACCCGCGGCAACGCGCGGGCATTCCACTAGTTTTAATTAGAAGGAAAACACAAGAAAAAACAGAAATTTTGAAACTCTGAAAAAAAGAGAGAATAATTGTGTTTTAAGTTTTTTTTAGGATGATTCAATCTAATTTTGTAAAGAACAATATATTTGATATTACTTTTAATTTGAGTAAACTTTCGTTTTACGCTTTACGGTTTCTTCGTTTTAACGGTTTTGCCTAATTATTTAAAAACAACTATTTTCCTCTAATAGTTTACTATTATTATTTTTTTCCATTTTGGGCGGGTAGCAAAATAGGAGCAAAATGAGGAAAAACATAGTAAATTATTGGAAAAATGATCGTTTTAAATAATTAGGGTAAAACTGTTAAAACGATCAAAATACAGAAGCAAAACAAAACTTTACTCTTTCAATTTTAATCCGACATATAGAATTATCTCCTTGTTTTAAGGTATTACAAAAAGCAAATCTAAATACAAAACTTATCTTTTTATCTCGTAATGCTTTCTCTAAATTTAATCATATATTTTCTAAATTTTCTCTACAACATGGGGCAAAGTTTAAATTATTTAATTTTCTACGAAATCAAGAATCAAGAAAATCTTCCTATCTTCCTATACTAATAAACAAAAATCTTTTTGTACACTTGTCACTCTCTGGTGCCTCCTGACTTTTAATAATAATATTACATATTAATTTTTTATACACAAAATATCTTCCTATACTAATAAACAAAAATCCTTTTGTACACGTGTCATTCTCTGGTGCCTCCTAACTTTTAATAATAATATTACATATTTTTTTATACACAAAATATAATATAATATAATATAATATAATATAATATAATATAATATAATATAGTATAATATTAATTAATATAGTTAGAGATAAACATATAAATTCAAATTTAATTAATCATTATCGATCTAAATTCTAATACAAAACTCCCAATAATACTACATGACATTCTCTCATTCAATTCATTAATAACTATTAATAATATTAATATTGATATTAATAATTAATATTTAATCTAATCTGATAGTATTAAATATAATATAATAATAATGACATATAATTTGATCTGATATGATATTATTAAATATAAATATAATAAGAATCACATATTTCTATGAAGACCTATATAAAAACCCAAATTAATAAAGAAAAGATATCACTCCCAGATGCATATGCGAAAAAAAATGATGCTATAACTAACCTAACATTAGTATTGCTCCATAATGTTATAACGGGTCTAAGATTAGTAAGTAGTTAATTTTTTTTGTTAATAATTTAAATTTAACATGTGAAGGAAGTTAATATTTAAAAAATTGTTGAGAGACTTTTGTGAGACAAAATAAAAGGATGTTTGGTTTTTCATGAGCAAAACATTGTTAAGGGGCTTTTATGAGACAAAATAGAAAGTATGTTCGTTTCCATGTGCAAAAAATTGTTAGAAGGACTATTATGAGAAAAATGTAAAAGTATGTTGAATTTTGTAATTATTATGTTCTTCGGATACAACCACTCTTATCATTCAACCCGTGTAACACACGGGACTATAAACTAGTTCATAATAAGGGAAAAGATCAAATATAAAGTTTATTTTGGCTAGGAAGTGTAGGAAGCAATAGGATTAGGACATGTGGCAACATTTAAAATAAAGAGGAAGGGTATTTTAGCCAATCCAACCCTTTCTTCTTCCTTTTCAAAACCCAGTAACTTCAAAACCCACCATTTTCAAAACCCACCATCTTCAACCATTTCTTCACTTTCTATCTCAATAATCACCACATTATAGTGCGATTTTCATCACAAATCAATGATTCAAACACCCGATCAACGTGTTCTTCAGCTTTTTTGAAGAAAACCCAGTTTAATTTCATAAAAAATCTTGTGTGTTTTCCGGTGATTTTGGAGATAATCACTCGATTCGTTCGATTCGAGCGCTGATAAGTGTTTCTATCATTCAAACTTCGTCAATTGTTGAAGAAATCACTTCGATCCATTTAAGAAATTCTTTAATTTCATTTTTACGATCTGGGTTTTTGATTTAGTCATTGCGTTTTACGATCTTGGCGGGGTTCCGGGGGCAGCGCCCCTGGTAGCGGGGTCCAAGGGGCAGAGCCCCTGACTGGGGTTGAGTTGCAATAAATTGCATCAGAAAATTTAAGTTTCTGTAAATTGCCTCTGGAAAACTGTATTCATAGACAGTGTTTCTGGTTCTGTAAACAACAGGTTCTGGTCATTGCGTTTTAGTTAGATTCTGGTTCTGTGAACAACAGTTTCTGGTCATTGCGTTTTAGACAGTTTCTGGTTCTGTGAACAACAGTTTCTGGTCATTGCGTTTTAGAAATAAAACATTTTTGAAGTGTTTTTACTCATTGCGTTTTAGGTAAACACATTTTTATGTGTATTCAGTTCATTGCGTTTTAGAGAGAACAATTTTTTTTTTTTGTGTTTTTAGGTCATTGCATTTTAGAAATAAGACATTTTTATGTGTTTCTAGGCATTGCGTTTTAGAAATAAGACAATTTTAAGTGTTTTCTGGCCATTGCTTTTTAGAAATAAGACATTTTTAAGTGTTTTCTGGCTATTGCGTTTTAGAAATAAGACATTTTTAAGTGTTTTGGGTGCTTTGCGTTTTAGGTAAAACACATTCAGTCCATTGCGTTTTAGAAATACGACATTTATTTGTGTTTTCTGGTCATTGCGTTTTAAAAATAAGACATTTCTTTCTGTTTTTTGTGCGTTGCGTTTTAGAAAAAGTCATTTTTTTACGCTTTTTTTTCATTGCGTTTTACGCGACTGGGTTTTCTCCATTGAGTTTTACGCAACTGGTTTTTCAAAAAAAAATTCGAAAATATAGCAATAGTATACTCGTTTTAAAGATAAAAAACGCTCGTTTTTTTCGTGCAATTTTTATAAAAAAATAATGTCGTATAAAAAAATTATTAACGTTTAAAAAGGGGGGGGGGGGGGGGGGGAATTGGAGGAGAGATAAACTATTGTGCTAGATTGACTAGAATCCCCCCTAAAAACCCACGCGCCTCTTTTTTTATTCAATTTCATTCATTTAATCTTAGCCATTGATTAACTAAATGGATGGTCAAGATCACTTCCTAGCCTTACTAGTCAAATAAACTTTCTATTGTATCTCCACCCTTTATAATAATATATGTTTAAATAACTCGTTTCTTCGCACGTTTAGCCTATAAATACACCCCATCCCTATTTTTTTTTTCACAACCAAGATTCTCCAAAAAAAAAAAAAAAAACCCTAATTTCTGCTTTAGAGTTCAAAGACATTATCAGAGTAATCCTCTTTTTGAGCTTTGTTCAGTTGTTAATCTTCATATTTCAGCTCTTAATCTTTATATTTTTTTTAATCATGTGGTTATAACTTTTGAAGTATTGGTTTTGTTATGTAAACAGATGGTGATGGGTATCTTCGTTAAAACCATGACCGGAAAGGTGATCAATCTCGAAGTCGAAAGCTCAGACACTGTGGAAAACGTCAAGGCCAAGATCCAAGACAAGGAAGGCGTTCCGGCCGACCAACAAAAACTTATCTTCTCCGGAAAGCAGCTTGAAGAAGGCAGAACACTAGGTGATTACAATATCCAGAAGGATGCTACCATCTTTTTGGTTCTACGTCTCCGTGGTGGCATGCAAATATTTGTGAAGACGCTCACCGGAAAGACTATCACGTTGGAGGTGGAGAGTTCGGATACTATCGATAACGTCAAGGCCAAGATTCAGGATAAAGAGAGCATCCCGCCGGACCAGCAGCGGTTGATCTTTGCCGGAAAACAGTTGGATGATGGTCGTACTTTGGCGGATTATAACATCCAGAAGGAGTCTACGCTTCATCTTGTGCTCAGGTTAACAAAAAAATCACTTATACCAATTTTTCCTTTTATATACACAAAGGATAACAACACAAATAACATATAGTGCATTCTAAAATCATTCATAGACTAACAAAAAGAAGTTGTACAAAGTTCCTTTATCTTAGTACATACTGAGGTTGCTTCCGTTGAAACTTTTGCTTGGCATTTTTTTTTTATATATTTACAAAAGTAGTTGTACGATCCTCTCTCTTAGTATATAGAGAGGTTGCTTCCGGCAAGACCTGACTCCAATATTATTTTTTTAGAATTACAAAAGTATATATAAATAACATATACAATATATAAGTAAAAACAAAGCCAAATTTTATAAAATCACTAATAGACTAGTTGTATCATTACTAATAACATAGATTGCAGGCTAAGGGGAGGGATGCAGATATTCGTCAAGACCTTGACGGGGAAGACGATCACTCTAGAGGTCAAGAGTTCGGATACTGTTGATAATGTCAAGGCAAAAATTCAGGACAAAGAGGGGATCCCACCCGACCAGCAGCGGTTAATCTTTGCGGGTAAACAATTGGATGATGGCCGGACTCTTGCTGATTATAACATTCAGAAAGAGTCTACCCTTCACCTTGTTCTTCGTCTCCGCGGTGGGGTTTGATGATATTGTGGTGGTGGTTATATGGTGGATTGTGGTTTCGTTTAATGGTTTTTATTTTCTCATGAATTGAATAGTCTTTTGTTAATTTGGAATGGAACTTGGTTTTGTGGTTAATCTGCTTTCTTCAATATGGTTTTTCTTTTTGTATGATAAGTATATCTTAATCAACCTATTATTGTTGGATTTACTAAAACAACCACATAACCTATTATTGTTGGATTTACTAAGAGTGCTACTATTCTCACCCCCCCTAATTACTTTTCTTTCCCCCCTCCCCTCACATACGATCAGGTGGGGCCTGCGTGGGACCGACAGTTTTCCTCTCACAAGGGGGGGTGTAATCAGTAAAGAGGGGGGGTGTGTATAGAATTAGCCTTTACTAAAACAACTACATTCTCATGGTGTAAACTGTTACTTATTTTGAAGTGTGATTATTTCAAGAGACGTTTGTAGTTTTCAAAGTAAGCAAGATAATGTGAATAAAGCTTTCATGGGGATATTTTGAAGTGTGATTATTCCAAGTAGAAATCTGGTGAGTCTCATATTATATACTTAATAACAACCCGGGCCGGCTCAATTATTTTCGAGGCCCAAAGCAATATAAAAATTCGAGACTCTTTTTCGATTTTGTTTTCTTTTTTATTCGAACTTTCGGTTTTTATTTGACATCGAAATTACTAAGAACAAAGTTATATATGAATCTTATATAATATCTAGTGAATTTATAAGTTTGAGGTATTTAGAGACTTTTAATTTACTTTATTAAAATCAACTAACGTAAATATATTTTAACTTATGAGTATTATAGAGTTAACCGACTACATAAACATTCTCTAATACTTTTAATTTACATTTTAATACTTGTAAAAATAATACACTAGCTAAATATACAAGAATTTGTTAGTAAAACTAAATAGATAACAAAAGGAAAGCTTTTAACTAAAATATGGTTAATTAAATTTTGAATTGACGATAAAGAAAATGAATGCTTTTTAGTTACAGGCTTCAGTGGTTGGGATTTGAATCCAAAATTTAGAGAAAATGTTTTTTTAAAGTTATGACCGACTTAAACGCTAATGAAAATATAGAGAAAATGGTTTTTAAGAAGTTAGGACAGACTTAAACACCAAACAGTAATGACTAAGAATTCAAAAAAATATGGAAGAAAGTTGTGGCTGTTGGGATTCGAACCCAAGCCTAAAAATTTGAGGACCCAAAATTTTAGTGGGCATTGATCAAAGCAATTATAATATAGAGTAGAGATACAATAGGAAGTTAATTTGGCTAGGAAGGATATGAAGTGATCTTAACCATCCATATAGTTAATCAAGGGCTAAGATTAAATCAGGGAAATTGAAAAGAAGAAAAGAGGCGCGTGAGTTTGTTCAAGTGCATTCTAGTTAATCCAAGCTAATAGTTTCTCTCTCCTCCAATACCCCCCCCCCCCCCCTATTTTTTAAACGTTAATAACTCTTTCATATGACATTATTTTTTTATAAAAATTGCACCAAAAAAACGAGCGTTATTTTATCTTTAAAACGAGTATACTATTGCTATATTTTAAAAACAAATAAATTTAAACCCAGTTGTGTAAAACGCAATAGAAAAACCACTAGTTACGTAAAACGCAATGAAAAAAAAAACCTAAAAAATGACATTTTTCTAAAACGCAATGCACAAAAAACACAAAGAAATGACTTATTTGTAAAATGCAATGGCCAGAAAACACAAATAAATGTCTTATTTCTAAAACGCAATAGACTGAAAACACATAAAAAAGTGTTTTACCTAAAACGCAATGCACAAAAAACACAAAGAAATGTCTTATTTGTAAAACGCAATGGCCAGAAAACACAAAGAAATGTTTTATTTGTAAAACGCAATGGCCAGAAAACACTTAAAATGTCTCATTTCTAAAACGCAATGACCTAAAAAAACAAAAGAAAGTGTTCTCTGTAAAACGCAATAGACTGAAAACACCTAAAAATATGTTTTACCTAAAACGCAATGACTAAAAACACTTCAAAAATGTGTTTTACCTAAAACGCAATGGCTAAAGATACTTAAAAATGTGTTTTTCCTAAAACGCAATAGCTAGAAAACACATAAAACTCTCTTATTTCTAAAACGCAATGGACACATAAAACTGTTTCTAAACTGTTTGTGAATTGTCTGTGAACTGTCTGAATTGTCTACGAATTACAGTCTTCGAAATGAGTCAATTTCTGGAAAATTAATTTTTCTGATGCGGTTTTAGTACAGATCGTGAAAATGAAATTAAAGAATTTCTTACATGGATCGAAGCCGGTTTCTTCATCAATTGACGAAATTTGAAATGATAGAAACACTTATCAGCGATTGAATCGAACAAATCGAGTGATTATCTTCAAAATCACCGGAAAAAACGAGATTTTGTATGAAATTAAACTGGGTTTTCTTCAAAAAAAACTGAAGAGCACGTTGATCGGGGGTTTGAATCATTGATTAGTGATGAAAATCACACTATAATGTAGTGATTATTGAGATAGAAAGTGAAAAAATGGTTGAAGATGGTGGGTTTTGAAAATGGTGGGTTTTGAAGTTACTGGGTTTTGAAAAAGGAAGAAGAAAGGGTTGAATTGACTAAAATACCTTTTTTCTTTATTTTAAATGTTGTCACATGTCATCCTCTTATTGCTTCATATCCTTCCTAGCGAAATTAATCTTCCTATTTGATCTTTTCCTTTATAATATATACATTTAAACTATATATATTTTTGTTAAATGACGACCTATAAAATTTGAGGACCCAAAATTTTAATGACCCAAAGCAATAGCTTTGTTTGGATTGGGCTTAAGCCGGCCTTGATAACAACATACCCTAGGACAATAGCCATGAAACATATATAAATAATAACCTTTATACCCACA
The DNA here is from genome assembly GCA_030545235.1 of Helianthus tuberosus. NCBI lineage: Eukaryota > Viridiplantae > Streptophyta > Magnoliopsida > Asterales > Asteraceae > Helianthus > Helianthus tuberosus. The sequence goes on along the minus strand of CM060414.1, from coordinate 118,410,303 downwards.
TAAATCATAATTAATTTGTAACGATATAAAATTATTTTAATATTTACGTTTTTGCAAACAGTATCTTAGCTCATGCAAAGGAAACAATATCTTAATGAAATTTTGACATGCCTAATAAATTGTATCAATCCTATGAGATTTGGAGACCGACCTTCAATAACACTCTGTTCCCGAGACTCATTTAACAGGGGGAGGGGAGGGAAAAGAGATGAAAATATGAAAAAAACATGTTCTCGAGTTTCATTTAACAGGGAGAGGGGAGGGAAAAGGGAAGAAAATATGACCAAATATGACTATATATTCATCCTCCTAAATTGGAGAGATTATGAGAGAATTTTTCCTTCATCTCCCCTACCCTCACCTCCCCCTGTTAAGTCTTGATGCCACCCAAAGTTAAATTAGATATATGTTTGGATAATGTATATGAATCCAAATAAGACTAATCGGTCTAATATGTTATAAGATTTAAGACAGATAAAAATATAATTATTTGGTCCCAGTTAGTTGTAAGATAAAACATTTATAAAGAGTGTACAACCAATAATTTAGTTTCATATTTTTTTTAAATATGTATTATAAAAAATATTAAAAAATAAGGCCCCTAAAAAATCCGGGCCTCAGCTAGAGGTGTGTGATGCGTGTGTAGCATTATAAGTTTTTATGTATATTTTTAGCCATTTTTAACACTTTAGTCGAGTTTTAAATTTTTAAAACACGATATTCTACTAACACTAAACACACATATGTGCAAGTGCACCCATCGTGAGCGTAGTATAGTGTTGGTAAGATACCGATGTCGTCCAAAGGCACAAGAGCTTTTAATACCGGTTTATCCTCAACGTCTAATCAAATCAAAATTTTGGAAAAAGATTTTAAACATGAAAATAAAAACTAAAAATGCTGAAAAATAAAATAAAATAAAAACAGAAAGACAAGATGAATCACTTGGATCCGACTCGCCTTTAGTGTAACCTTTGATGTTTTCCGCACTTTTGCACTTTTTAAGAAATTATCTTAGTTATAGTAGTACGCCCCTCTTTTGAAGGTGACGTTACCCTCAACCCAGTAGTTTAAGTCAGCAATGATACAATCCTAAAGGGTTGGATTATTGAAAGATAATTAATTAAGTTATTAATGCGTAATGTGGTAGGCCCCTCTTTTGAAGGTGACGTTACCCTCCGCTAAGTGGTTTGAGTCAGCAGGGGTACAATCCCAAGTAGCCGGTTTAATGTATTAATAGTAGTTTACATATGAGGGGATCAAGCCATTCGCACCCCCGCCATCCAATAACAGTGGGTATTGAAGGAAGTCCTAGTAAGCTTGACCTAGGTCCTTGCAGGATCTATACACTGAACAAGGCAAAAACCTTACCAAACCAATCCCTTAACCCCCCACCAGGTAGCCAACATATCTCTATATAGACCGTAGAGAAATGAATGGTGTAAATCTTTTATTTTATATAAACAGGAAAATAACGCCAAGACACCACAGACAAATGATAAGGAAGTTTCACCTTCAACATAAGAAACTAGTTATTAAAGTCATTAATACAAAACCAAATAAAAAGTGCGAAAAGGTTAAAAAACAAAAGTATTACACTAAATGTTTGTCTTTACCAAGTGATGTAAGAGACTTAGGCAAACATGGCCTTTGATTGTCAAGAACTCTTACTATCAATCTTGGATCCCGAGACTACTACACACACTCTATGATGGATGATGGATGATGGTGGTGGATGTGAGTGTTGTGATGGTGGTGGAGTGTGGGTGAAGTGGGAGAGAGGTGGTTTGTCAAGGGATGTCTTTGAAGTGAACCAAGCACCTCTATTTAGCCTGCACAGAAGCCCGGACACGGCCCCGTGTCAATTAGGCACGGCCCCGTGTCTATCCACTTTCTCTTTCTTCATTAAATGAAGTTTGTCTGCATTAGTTGACCACGCCCCCGTGTCCGCTGGGCACGGCCCCGTGTGCAAAAGCGTATCTGTACTATCAAGATTTGCTTGGATTCTGCGAATCTTAGCGTTGACCACTGCCGTGTTGAGCAAGGCACGCCCCCGTGTTGGGAAATAGAAGCTTCTACAATTTTGTCTTTTCAGCAGACACTTGGGCACGCCCCTGTGCCCGCTGGGCACGGGGCATGTTCAGACTTCTGATCTCTTATTTTTGATTGGGAGGATGCTATCGGGGGGGTCGGGCATGCCATGTTTATCCATTTTCTTGTATTTATGTTAGATTTAGCTGTATTTTTTGCTTCTTTTGTCCATTTATGCTCATTTGATCCTGAAAATACAAAAGGAAGACAAAAGCACACTTTTTCCAACATTAGTACTAAAAAATGTTAGTTTTATGTCTCATTTGATGTAATTTATATCTTGAATTTTACACACATCAAATACCCCCACACTTGAAGCTTTGCTTGTCCTCATGCAAAACTCTTTATAATGTGGCTTACACGCCCAAATGGAATGGGTAGAAGAGAAGTTTTGGGCTTGTCTTGAGTGTCGGATTCCAAGATCTTTATTAGGCTTTATTTTTATGTTATTTACAATCTTATTCGTTATGATTTATTTAGAACGTTTCATAAGAGAAATTACTTATTTGGGCATAACATGCCTCTTTAAAATTCTATTTATATACAAGTTCACATACCTCACGGGAGATCACTCAACACTCGGCCGAAGATGTATTTTTGTGAAACACTCGAGACCGGCATGGAACTTATTTCTACCATATGCTTGCCAAGCAATCAATCCTCCTCCTTTTTAACTAAAAACCTTTGTAAATATCAAGAGGACTTTGGGAAGGGTTAGGCTTGGGTTAAAGGTAGGTGGTTTTGGGTTAGTGATGGTTAGTAGAAAAGGGCGAAAAGCGTAAAAAGCATCGGTTTTCATAAAACTTTTTGTTTTTGTGACTTTTTATTCAAACAGAGTATTTTTCAAATAAAGTTTATTTTGAGGAACTTGTTTGTTTATTGCTAGGCTTCAATTTTTTTTTTTTTTTTTTTTTTTTTTTTTTGACAAAGGTCACATGAAGACCGAGCTTTTTACTAAAATAAAAGAGTTTAAAATGAAAAAGGGTTTTTGGTGGGTAAGGGGTGTTTATTTTGTGGGTTTAGAAACGAAAAGGTTTAGGTTCAAAGGGGTTAACTAGGGGGATTTTGGGTAGGTGGTAAAAAAAAATAATGGTGTTGAAAGAAAAAGGGTTAGTTCTAATGCCTCCATCATTTACTTACTTGGGTTTACGTTGATAAGGACCGGGAATGCATCGTCGTGGCAAGTTCTAGAGTCGTAAGAAAACAAACGGCTATTCACACAAGAAACGAAAGATGAGCATTTAGTTTAAAGATGTGTATTTATATGCTCAATTAAAGCCATAAAACTCACTTTTTGTGGGAATGAGTTTTTTAATGTGATCAAGTATATATAATAAAATTTTAACTAGATTTGTCATGCCGTTTCATAATTTTCTTATGTTGGTTCTTTTTATCACGACGCTATCGGTTGTAAATTTGTAAAAATATAACCTTTTTAGAACTTGTTATTCCCAATTTAAACCAAGACAAGTAAAAAAAATGAAAAGTTTTTGACAAAATTTGGGGTGTTTAGCGGTTCCAATAAATTTTGTGTAAGGCTTGTAATTAGGACTTGCAAAATTCAAGGTTTTAGCATCCCCCCCACACACTTAAATTACACATTGTCCTCAATGTGTCCCAAAAATAAGTTTTTAGGTTAATTGAATGTGTAAAAGGTGTGTTAAAAACAAAAAATTATGTTACTGGGCATCTGGACACGGGCTGTAGTGACCGGGCACGGCCCCGTGTTCATATTACCAGAAATAGAAAGTAACAAAAGGCTGGGCACGGGGGTGTGTTCAGTGAACACGCCCCGTGTCCAGTTACCTGAACTGGGCGTTTTTCTGCAGGTCCTTGAGCACGGGGCGTGTTGGCTGAGCACGGCCTGTGCTGAACTTGTTGTAATGAAGAAAAATTGTCAGGCGGCTCTGTTTTTGTGCATGGGGTGTTGGTTCAAGTCTCCCTTAGTATCCTTCACCATCCTGATTGTGTTTTATTCCTGAAAATTAAAACTAAACTAGAAAGCATAAAAGTCAATTTAAAATAAAACTAAGGATAGTTCCGCGGAATGCCTCCGTGGTGCGCCACGTTTATAAGGGTCCTTGGCTAGACCCAAAGTCGGTCATATGTTACCCAAGTGGGATGTTTTGCATCCCATGTTGTACCGTCGGAGAGCATCATCCAAACTTGAGTCTATAACTTTCATGTAATTGACCGGGTCGTCGTCTTCTACTCTCTTACTAACCCCAAACTTCATCTCCTTGTCCCCAACCCTCAATGTTAGTGTCCCACCATTCATATCTACCACTGCGTGGGCCGTAGCCAAGAATGGCCTTCCTAAAATGAGTGGTACTTCGGTATCTTCCTCCATATCTAGTATGACAAAGTTGGCCTTGAAGACAAAATGTAAGACCCTAATATGTATTTGATAAAAGTCGAAGCGGAAATTCGTACCATAAAATTCCTTATGTTATAAACATCTTGACGTACTTAAATTCATTTTTAGAGTTAACTCTTTTACAATAAATACATTTATTGAACTTATTTACAATAAGAAAACATAACTTAGTTTCACTCAATTACGTACTCAAACACTCCCGTACAATCTATCTTGTGACTCGGTCTTTAGTCGCTCCTCTTCAGAATGATAATATGGCTCGAACAACCTGTACTCAGCAAATACATACAAGACATTAATGCATTTTATAAATATAAACGATGCTTAGCCTTGGATTATTTCCGTTCCATTATTCCTTTACATTAAACGTTCCCTCTGAGTACCTCACCTATGGTGAGTCTTCACCTCACCTATGGTGAGTCTTCGATACTGTACCTGCATTACACCTAAAACTCCAGGTACACGAATAACAACGTAGAAAAACTTAATCATACTGAATGACTTACATACGTACCTAAACTTCATACATACATACATACATACATACATACATACATACATACATACATACATACATACATACATACATACATACATACATACATACATACATACATACATACATACATACATACATACATACATACATACATACATACATATATACATACATACGTACACACATCCATGCATACCTGCTTGCATACATACTCACACACATACATGCCAGCCTACATACATACTTACATATATTTACCCTCGAATATACTTACCTACATACATACATTCGCATATACTTACTTACACTTATAAAACATACATACGTATATACCTACATACATACCTACATATATATTTACGATCACCTATAATCATTTTCATATGTTCACACATAATCAATTTACATACCTATGTACATACATTCATGCGTACGTGCCTACATACGTGCATACCTACATACATACATGCGTACATGCCTACTTACATACCTATTACATGCCTTCACACAACCCTACATACATGCATACATTCATACATACTCACTTGAATATATATATATACATACACATACTACCTACATACTTACACACATTCATATCTTCACGCATGCCTACATACGTGCATACGCTCACATATACCTACTTGCATACATACACACATACGTTCATTCATACATAGCACTTATATTCATACATACATACATTCATTCATACGTATCTACTTTCCCTAATACAAGGAATAACTAATCATTGTTAACTTATACGCGTTTAAAAACGGCCCGGGCGGGTTCGCAATGCATCACGGTTAAAGTAAACGATTTTTCGCCAAACTGACACATGCTCGCGTAGCGCTACGACATGCTCGCGCTACGCTAGCACTTGTTTTCGACAGAATGTTTTTTGTTGATGCTGCAGATTTCCAGCACAACCGGATTTCACGGAAACGGCCATAAATTCTTCGTTATTGGTCCGTTTTACCCGATTCTTTTTCCTACGCGTCCGTAACTTAATTCTCCATCTTATGGAGTTAAAATCCGACATCCGGATTAACAAATTCCAGACTTTTAAGTCTTCGGATTACTACCCTTTTTACCAAAAATTGACCCGTTCATAATTTTATCACACCAACATGTTTATTTGAGCTTTAAACTCATGAAATTCATTATTTCAATATCTCCTATCATATTAATCTCAAATCACGGGTTCCTTACGTGATAAAACCCCGTTTACGCTTAAATGCTTATTTTGACCCGTTAAGGGTATTTGTGCATTTTAGTGCATTTGGCCCTAAAAATCATACCTTTCGCTTTCATACTTGTCCTAAGCGTTCTCTTGATCAAATGACTTGTTTCTAACATCTTTTAAAGGTCGTTTGTCCGATATACCCATCAAGGGCGTTTTAGTCAACTTTAATCCCATCATTTACGACGAAGGACTTCAACACATAATTAACCTCAAACATCATGTTTAATTAGTTAAAACACTATATTACTTAAACAAACTAAGAAGTGATTACTGAAATCACTTACCTTATGCGTCCGTGCTCGTATCCGATTCCTTGCCTCATCTTGACCCGTTAACACCTCCTGCTTGAGCTCGTCTCGACGTGATTCCTATACTCTCATTTCATCAAAATCACGCTCTTATTAGCATATTCATTTGTACATGTTAACAATCATATCAATCGCATATTTCACACTTAACTTTCATTAGTCATTTCTAACAAACATAACTCATATAATCATATCCATATACGTTTAAACTCATGTAATTCCTCATGTCATTACATTTAACACGGATTGCTATAACATGTACCATACGACTTCCTATAATCCTACATTTACGACAACGAGTCAAATCAGGTTTCTTATACTTAGTTGACTTTCAAGAGTCAACTATTAACCATATTTAACTATCGACTTATCATCATATACTCGTAACATCACAATCGACTATACGGACGACATTATATACATTTCATCATACATTTGGTGCGCGTACCACCTTCTAAACATAACGTACAACTAATTCATACATAATCTTCTAAACTCATACATAATGCATTAAGTCCTACTACTAATCATCATGTATCATTTCCAAATAAACATCAAACATAGCATCATCATATTTCTCCTAATTCATCTAAGAAGAATTCATCATACCCACATAATACATCAATCTTTCAACAAGACTTGAACATAGGTGGTGATTCTAGTAATCATCTTCTCCATAACTAACGGGTTTCACCTCTAATCATCGAATTAACGCAAACCATACATAACCCATGTTCTATACGAGGATTCTAACCCTTGTACATGATCAATTTCATATTAACTCACGGATTAGAACATAACCCACTTCACCCATGATCACCAATCTTAGATTTAAGACATACCTTATGATCCCCTCATGATGGTGATCATTTATCCATGCTCGGTTATGATTTTAAGCGTCATCTTGCCTTTCAATTTGAGCATAAAGATGAAGTTAGGGTTTGAGGCTCCATGGGAGCCTCCTGCTCCTTCTCAAACAAACGTATGTGTGTGTTTGTGTGTGATTAGTTATTTAATAACTTAACTTTCATTTTTTCCCCACTTTAGCCCCTCGGGTTTGCCTTTAAAGCATATCAGACACTACGTTCATCTTTTAATAGTTTTCACCATGCATTTAACTGGGTTAAATAGCCTAGTTATTTATTTCATAATGTAACACATAAGGACATATTGCGAATATATAACACTTGGATTTTTGGGGCGTTACACAAAATCTCCGACTTTAACCAATAGATTTTCAGCGACACCTTGTGGATATTTTACGGACCTATCGACGAGTTGTATGTTCATTTTTGTAGGGCTTGTTTTCCCTAGTCCGAGTCGATCAAATATTGATGCGGGCATGAGGTTGATACTAGCCCCGAGGTCGGCTAGTGCATTGCGAATGGATGATTCCCCAATTGAACAAGGGATGGTGAAGCTTCCGGGATCGATCTTCTTTTGCATGAGTTTGTTGAGTAGCAAGGCGGAGCATTCTTCGCTTAAATTAACTAATTACAATGATTCGATAATCCTTTTGTGAGTGAGGAAGTCCCTCATAAATTTTGAATATTTAGGCATTTGAGTTAGGACTTCGACAAATGGAATGTTAACAATCAATTGTTTTAGTAAATTTATGAATTTTGTGAATTGCTCATCGGTCTTTTGGCGAAGTAGCCGACCGGGGTACGTTACCAGAGGATTCTTGGTAGGCTCTTGATTTGGCGGAGGAGCCGTCTCTTGTTAGGGTGTCGGCGAAGTTGCGGTTTGGCTAGATCGGCTCTTTTCAGTTGGAGGTAGCGGAGCCCCCTCGGGACCTACGGTATGGCTTCTCAATGTGATGAGATACACTTGCGCCTTTGGGTTGGTTTCGGTATTGTTGGGTAACGCGCCTTGTGGTCTCTTGGAGAAATTTTGAGCTAGTTGATTTAGTTGTTTTTCAATGTTTTGAATACTAGCTTGTTGATTTCTAAAGTTCGATTCCAGTTGTTGAAATCGATCCAAGTTTTTCTTTTCAGTGTCGGAGATGAGGCGAGAGACGGTATCCTCAAGCATCTCTCGTCCCCCTTGTTGTTGTTGAGAGAAATTTTGTGACTTGTTTCTTGGTTGTTGAAAGTTTGTCTGTTGGTTTAGATTTTGTTGGTTACTACTATTGCCGGGTTCTCTCCAACCAAGGTTAGGGTGGTTAAGCCATCCTTGGTTGTAGGTACCCGTTGGAGGACCTGACGACCTAGGTCTATTATCAATGTAGTATACCGTTTCTGTTTGATTATCCATTTCTTTCATACAACTCCAATTTTCATGTGGCCCACCACACCCTTCACAAGCCATAACCGAGGCCGTTTTTGCCATTTCTAACTTTTTGATTTTTGAAGAAAGGGCCTCGATTTGGGCTTGCAAGGAGGTTCTTTCGTCAACCTTATGGGCGCCTGGGGCAATAGATTTTGTGCCTCGGGGAGTGTGCCACTGAAAATTGGTTTGAGCAATTTCCTCAATTTGATTATAAATTTCATTTGGGCGACGATTACCTAAAAGTCCCTCGGAGCTAGAGTCAAGTGTTTGTCTTGTGTGTGGCAGCAACCCATTATAGAAAGTGGATACTTGTTGCCATACCGCAAGACCATGATGAGGACACTTTCTTAGTAGCTCCTTGAACCTTTCCCAAGTTTCATATAAGGATTCCCCGTCCTCTTGTGAATATGTATTAATTTCAGTCATTAATTTAGCTGTTTTAGAAGGAGGGAAATACTTATATAAAAACTTTTCCCAGGTGTTTACCGAACCAACTGGGAGGGTATTAGGCCAAGCCTTAGCTCGGTCTTTTAGCGAAAATGGAAACATTCGGAGGCGGATGGCGTCATTTGATGCTCCATTGATCCAAAAAGTATCACATATTTCCAAGAAGTTAGTAATATGTAAATGGGGATCGTCGTCCGCAAGCCCGTGGAAGGTTGCGGAGTTTTGAAGCATTTGTATCAAATGCGGCCGAAGTTCGAAGTTGTTGGCTTCGACATTCGGTGCATTGATAGCGACACCAAGATTACCTACAGTGGGTCGTAGGTAATCCATGAGGGTACGTTGATCCGCCATTGGAAGTGGGTCCCCCAAAACTTTCTCTTGGTTTTTAGCTTTAAGTCTTTTTCTTAGAAATCGTTCGGGTTCGTCTACAGGTTCTTTTATGTCTCTGCTGGAACTGGAGCTCATACACTACGTAGAAAGTTCAGGTGTGGGGCCTGGGTTCCAAATCCTGTAATAAAAACAAAACGAACGTTGGTCAGAAGTTTTACCATGGCCATGTGCTCAGATGAACACGACCCGTGGTCGGAGTTACAGTGATTGTTTTCCGGATCCCTGTTACTGGGGAGCTCGACACGGCCCCGTGCTCAGCTCTCTGTAACTCAGAAAATAAAAACAGCCAGTAACAATGCTGGGCACGACCCGTGTCAGACCAGGCACGGCCCCGTGCTGCAGTATGTAGAAGCTGAAAATTAAAGAAGAATCCTAAAAAAACAGAAACATAAGAAAAACGATTAGGCCGTTGATTCCTAACTTTCTTAAAATCCTTGTGTCCCCGGCAACGGCGCCAAAAACTTGATGCGTGTGTAGCGTTATAATTTTTTATGAATATTTTTAGCCCTTTTTAACACTGTAGTCGAGTTTTAAATTTATAAAACATGATATTCTACTAACACTAAACACACATATGGGCAAGTGCACCCATCGTGAGCATAGTATAGTGTTGGTAAGATACCGAGGTCGTCCAAAGGCACAAGAGCTTTTAATACCGGTTTATCCTCAACGTCTAATCAAATCAAAATTTTGGAAAAAGATTTAAGCATGAAAATAAGAACTAAAAATGCTGAAAACTAAAATAAAATAAAAACAGATAGACAAGATGAATCACTTGGATCCGACTCGCCTTTAGTGTAACCTTTGATGTTTTCCGCACTTTTACACTTTTTAAGAGATTATCTTAGTTATAGTAGTAGGCCCCTCTTTTGAAGGTGACGTTACCCTCAACATAGTAGTTTGAGTCAGCAAGGATACAATCCTAAAGGGTTGGATTATTGAAAGATAATTAATTAAGTTATTAATGCGTAATGTGGTAGGCCCCTCTTTTGAAGGTGACGTTACCCTCGGCTAAGTGGTTTGAGTCAGCAGGGATACAATCCTAAGTTGCCGGGTTAATGTATTAATAGTAGTTTAAATGTGAGGGGGTGAAGCCATTCACACCCCCGCCATCCAATACTAGTGGGTATTAAAGGAGGTCCTAGTAAGCTTGACCCAAGTCCTTGCAAGATCTATACACTGAACAAGGCAAGAACCTTACCAAACCATTCCCTTAACCACCGACCAGGTAGCCAACATATCTCTATATAGACCGTAGAGATATGAATGGTGTAAATCTTTTATTTTATATAGACAATAAAATAACACCAAGACACCATGGACAAATGATAAGGAAGTTTCACCTTCATAATAAGAAACTAGTTATTAAAGTCATTAATACAAAACCAAATAAAAAGTGAGAAAAGATTAAAAAACAAAAGTATTACACTAAATGCATGTCTTCACCAAGTGATATAAGAGACTTAGGCAAACATGGTCTTTGATTGCCAAGAACTCTTACTATCAATCTTGGATCCCGAGACTACTACACACACTCTATGATGGATGATGGATGATGGTGGTGGATGTGAGTGTTGTGATGGTGGTGGAGTGTGGGTGAAGTGGGAGAGAGGTGGTTTGTCAAGGGATGCCTTTGAAGTGAACCAAGCACCTCTTTTTATATCCTGCACAGAAGCCCGGACACGGCCCCGTGTGCATTGGGCACGGCCCCGTGTCCATCCATTTTCTCTTTCTTCATTAAATGCAGTTTGTCTGCATTAGTTAACCATGCCCTCGTGTCCGCTGGGCACGGCCCCGTGTGCAGAAGCGTATCTGTACTATCAAGATTTGCTTGGATTCTGCGAATCTTAGCGTTGACCACGGCCGTGTTGAGCTGGGCACGCCCCGTGTTGGGAAGTAGAAGCTTCTACAACTTTGTCTTTTTTGCTGACACTTGGGTACGCCCCCGTGTCCGCTGGGCACGGGCCGTGTTCAGCCTTTTGATCTCTTATTTTTGCTTGGGAAGATGCTGTCGGGGGGTAGGGCATGCCATGTTTATCCCTTTTCTTGTATTTATGTTAGATTTAGCTGTATTTTTGCTCCTTTTGTCCATTTATGCTCATTTGATCCTGAAAATACAAAAGGAAGACAAAAGCACACTTTTTCCAACATTAGTTCTAAAAAAGGGTTAGTTTTATGCCTCATTTGATATAATTTATATGTTGCATTTTACACACATCAAATACCCCCACACTTAAATCTTTGCTTGTCCTCAAGCAAAACTCTTTATAATGTGGCTTACACGCCCAAATGGAATGGGTAGAAGAGAAGTTTTGGGCTTGTCTTGAGTGTCGGATTCCAAGATCTTTATTAGGCTTTATTTTTATGTTATTTACAATCATATTCATTATGATTTATTTAGATCGTTTCATAAGAGAAATTACTTATTTGGGCATAACATGCCTCTTTAAAATTCCATTTATATACAAGTTCACATACCTCACGGGAGATCACGCAACACTCGGCCGATGATGTATTTTTGTGAAACACTCGAGACCGGCATGGAACTTACTTCTACATTAGTAGAAACTCATAAATCATTAGTAGAAACTCGAGACCGGCATGCAACTTACTCAACACTCGGCCGAATATTTTTATTAGGCTTTATTTCTAATCATTGTAATCATTAGTAGAAACTCATAAATCATTAGTGTAATGAAGGTTTTAATGATTTATATATTCTTTTCAAGTTTGATCTTATCTTCTTCCATGACGATTCTTGGCAAGATTCTTGAGGTGTTTCGGGGAAACTTACCCCCTTAATGTCAAGCTAGCTAAGGAAGATCATGGGTAAGCAAGGTGTGTGTATGTTAGGGGATGTTTGTTTACCTCTTAATGAGGCTCTTAATGGTTCAGACCTCTTACTGGTTCATCACTTAATGGTTCAGACTGTTTGTTTCACGAGCAGATGTCTGAATGGTTCAAATATTTGCCTCAGAATGGTTAAGGTTTATACAGAGTCTGAATGGTTAAGGCCTCTAATCTGAATTGGTCAGACATTTTCCTCTGAACGGTTAAGTATTATACAGGCTCTTAATGGTTCAGACCTCTTATTGGTTCAGCACATAATGGTTCAGACCTCTTACAAGTTCAGCACTTAACCATTCAGATGTTGCCAAACAGCCCTTTAATGACTTTAATTAATTAAACATAGTTTATTGAAAGTGAGTGAAATAATAGTGTCGCCATTAACATAGGTCATTAGAGTTTCCGCCTAATCCTTAAAATCTACTAACAATCTTACGACGCCATTAACTTGGGTCGTTCATGTTTTCTATGTCTATGTAGAGTCAAAACATGTTGATGCTCTTAACGGTGGTTAAGGTTTTGGATGGGATTTGTGTTGGGTAAGCTCTTGCCTTTGCTTGGCAATAATACCAAAGGGTAAAGGATTTGATATATAAGTAGCTATCTTAGGGGAATTGATGACTCACTGACGGACTAATAAACACTAGGGTTGGCATATCGTGTATACCTGTACACGATAATACATGAATACGATAATACACGATACATGAAATCCCATACACGAACATGACACGATAAGTTATCGTGTCAAGTTTTCCATACACGAACATGAAATATTTTTTAACAGGTATACATGATAATTACTTGTTAATACCTGTTTACTAATGTTTCAATAATGTCACACCCCGACCGTGTAAAACAACAAACCGCTGCGGAAACGTCGGGGAGTGTCGTAACACAATCATTGTTTCACAACACATGGTGATTTAAGTTTTGTTTTATTCCATTAATTGACTCATTGTTTTAATACAAACCAGATAAATACAAATAATTGTCTTTCAAGTTATAAAGTGACAAAGGCACGAGTTCATCCTATGTGTAGCATGCGTCAACAATCATCAGACAGTAGAACCTGAAACATATGTGAAAATAAAACGTCAGCATAAAAACGCCTATGAGTAACATAGGTTTTGTGAATTAGATTCATGGCTTTAGATAACATAAGAAAAAGATTTTATGTTCACAAAAAATAGCCATGAATCTTTGTAAAAAGTTTGATTTCTAAAACACATTGTTTTGATAAAAGGTTTGTAGTATATACAAAAATATACTTTGATTTTGAGATAATCGGAAAAGTAGTATATCAAGATATACTTTAGTTTTGAAATATTTAAATAGATAGTATATCAAAATATACTTTGGTTGATGAAATAATAGGTTTGGTAGTATATCACAAGTTTACTTTGGTTTAAGAATGAAAATATTGGTTAGTATATCAAACTATACTTTAGATTTGAAAGTAGCATATCAAACTATGCTTTGGTATGAAAATAGCATATCCACTATGCTTTGGTAGTATATCAAAATATGCTTTAGTTTGTGAAATAACAAAGTCGGTAGTATATCAAACTATACTTTGGTTTTGTAAATAACATATCAACTATGCTTTGGTAGTATATCAAAATATACTTTAGTTTGTAAAATAACAAAGTCGCTAGTATATCAAACTATACTTTGGTTTTGTAAATAGCATATCAAACTATGCTTTGGTAAACAATATCATATTGGGAGCATATCAACTATGCTTTGGAAGTATATCAAAATATACTAAAATTATGATTTGGTAGTATATCATACTATACTTTAGTAAAACAGTATCACGTTGGTAGCATATCAAAATATGCTTTGGTAGTATATCGAAATATACCATAATCGTGATGTGGTAGTATATCAACTTATACTTTGGTAAACAATAGCATATCAAACTATGCTTTGGTTTTGGAAATAACATAAGATAAGTTTTTATGGCTTAATTGGAAAACATTTGCAATCTATACATTGGTTAATACAATATCACGTTGGCAGCATATCGAAATATGCCTTAGTAGTATACCGAAATATACCATATATCGTGATTTGGCAATACATTCAAACCTTAGTGTATCAAACTACACTTTGGTGACTATAGATTTACCACGAAGGCAAAATCTATTTGGTTTAAATTTTGGTTTCTGACATTCCATACAACAGGAATGGGATGTCAACCTATAGCGCTATATCGTACTACCAATCGGCTCGATCATTGTTAATGAATGTATAAGTAAAAATATGAACCAACAAATAGTCTTACAAACTTTGAAAATCTGTGTTTATGCCATAGATATCAGTTTCAATTTGTCAAAGGATAAGTACTAAGCATGTGTAAACATATAGCTTGAAATCATGAAAATATTGGATATGCACATATGAATCACCCCAAAACATTTGAAAATGTAAAAGAGGAGACTGTGTACTCACTTGAGATTGCAAGTACCATTGATTAAGTGATCTAATAAAGCTCGGGAAATCAAGGAATCAAGTGGCACCTAGTATGGAATCACTATGTTAATAATCGGGACCTAAATCAGGAGATTGGGTAGAATGAGGTCATGTAAACCAAAGGAATGTTGGAACTCGTGTAATATGGTTTAACAAAGTCTACATTCTGATTTGAAACCTATCCTAAGTGCTTTTGACCCGTTATGACCCGTTAAGGTAGTTTACGCTACTTTAACGCGTCATTTGCGCAAATGCGCGTTCAGATGGTCTAACTAGTCCTATGATAAGTCTTATACGCCTAAACATGTTTAATAATGTTGCATATTCAGTTTAAGTGTTAACATTTAGGTTACATTAAATTGAAATTATGCGCAAAAAGCGTATTTTGGTAATTTTCCTAAGGCATATAAACTACCTATCATACAACTAATCAAATGAAGTGACCATAAGGTATAAACACGGAAGGTTATTCCCTATACAACTATGGTCACAAAATATGTTTGGTCGGATCTTAATGATCGACCAAACGGGTCGGGTTTGAAAGTCTAAGTGGTTGCCGAGACCGCTTGACTTACGACCATAAACAAGCACTAAACTAAAAGTGAGGAGTTAAACATGTTAAAACATATTTAACTATGTTAGAAAACTGATTTGATATCAAAACAAAGTGTTTTGATACCCGAAAATAGTTTCGTCGCAAAATGCACATAATCGTGCATTTTGACCGAAACATTGACTCGTAACTTCGACTAGTCAACGTGCTAATCAGTAGGTATAGTCACAAGGGACTATAACCATCATGATTACGCTCATGTTGCAAAGTTCAAACGAACTTTGTCTTGACCAAATAATGGTCAAAGCTGAAAGTCAAACACTGTTTGACTTTCTAACCTGAAATAAATAAACAAGACATGAAAGAACACTTACAAGTGCTCTAGGCTAGAAGGATGACTAAGAAAGCTCAGGTATGAAGCCTCCAACCAAGTGTGATAGCCTCAATTCAGAGCAAAGGTGAAAAGAAATGAAGATGAGCAAGTTGAAGTGAAGTTGGTCATGGTTATTTATAGTAAATCATGATCCTTTAGATCTTTGCTAAGTGTTTGTGTGATGATCAAGGAATAATCAAGACCATACACTTGTTAGGACCTGATTAGGGAACTTGGAGAACACATAAACCAGCCCACAATACCCAAAAACCATGATTAAAACCAAGTTCAGCAGGCTGTTTTGCAAAAAAAAAAAAAAATGGTTTCTGCCAGCTCCAGTTGTCGCGTCCTGCGACACAGACAGCTAAAGTTGTCGCGCCCCGCGAGGGCTTGTTATCTAGATGTTTCAAAGTTTGGCAAAACAGGTCCCTGCATCCTCCAAACTTGTTTTTCGATGCGTTTAACCCCCGTTAACCCAATTTCAAGGCTCTAAAAGGATGTTAAAGCATTGGGGACTTGAAAAATGTTTGGAAATATTAAAGATGTCAGTTCGTTTAGTCGTTCGATGGCATTTTTTGGTTAATTACGACGAAACTTGAACCGCGCGAAAACGATCCAAATTGTACTACAAATGGTATTTTGGCATTCCTATCACTAAAATTATATTTTAGTGATTACAAATATTTTTGGAAGTCCGGATATGGTCAGAACGCAAGATATGCATGTATATGCAAACTTTCGCAGTTTTGACGCTTTTAGTCCCTATGATCAAATAAGCGCATTTTCGCACACCGAACCCTTCAAAACTTATTTCTAAGTTATGTTAAGGGTATTTAGGGTGTGTTTAGCTTATGATCTTGTTCCGGAGTGTACGTCGCTATACGAATTTGCACACTTTTGCAGTTTGTCGCAAATAGTCCCTGTGATCGAATAAATTTGTTTTTGCCATACCAAACCCTTGAAAACTTATATCTAAGTTATAAAGGTTATTTAAGGTATGTTAAGATTGTGTCTCTTTTCCGGGGTGTACGTTGCGTTAAACTGATTACGTTTGCGTAATAGTTTACGTAAAACTTCCAGAAAAGCTACTTGAGAGTTCGAAATCATACTAGATTTGATATACAAACATACATACATACAACAACTTCATAACAACTTGTTTTCACCTTGATTATGTTAGATTTACACATCTTCATATGTTCAAGTTTGGTTTCTTAGATTATGTAACTTGTACATAGCATGAACATGAAGTAAAAATGTGTGTAAGAAGCTTACCACTAGCTCTTGTGGCTAGGGAAGTGGCAAGAACTCAATGCTTCACATCTTCCTTAAACACCTTCTAGCACCTTTGTAATACCTTGGATTGCCTTGATTATGGAAGAAAATGAAGATGTTGAAGTGAGTGGGTGTGGCCGTGAGGTGTAGAGAGGTAAAGGAGAAGAAAGAGTTTAAAAAATATGAAAATGGTAATGTTCTTCAACCCTTTAGTCTTGTTCCTTATATCCACCATCACAACATTAACCAAGGGGCATTATGTTTAATATCTTGATTACACTAGACAATACTTTAATGGAAAAGTGGTGGGGCCACTCTTGGGGCCGGTTAGAAGAGAGGGGGTAATGTGTAAAGTTTTGGAAGTTGTGGGTTAAAGATGTAAGTTAGAAGGTTAAATGTGAAGTTAAGTGTGTTTAAGTATTTTTATGATTTTTAAGGTGTTCTATCACCATAACTAGATTTAAAACATAAAAACTAGGTTTCTAGTGTAATTTTGGTGTTTTGGGTAGTGTCCGGTTAATCGTTCGGTTTCCGGTTCGTTAAAGTGCGAAATTGTGAATTTTACAAGGTATGAAATACCTTTTGTGACAGTTTTCATTCTCGACACTTTTCAAGTTTTTCTGGACACTTAAACATTAATTCTGTATGTTATTTTGATGTTTAAATGCTGATTTTTACTAAATTCTGCAGAATTCTGCATTTAAAGTGCGTTTCGGGTACTTTTTAGTGCTTATTTTAGCTTCCGAAAAGTGTTTATGTTAACCATTGTTACCACACTTGGGTTTTAATGTAGTTTTGATGCTAGACCTACATCTAAGTCCTAAATCTATTGTTTAACTGCATGCTGAAACTATGCTGACACAGCTTGTCTTACCGGTGAGTTTACTAGTCGCTTGGATGCAACGCTTAATGTGTTGCACAATGCGATAAATGAAGTATGAAACATGCATGAATTCATTTGTATAACACGTAAGCATATAATGTTGACGTGTAAACACATAAATGCAGGAAATAAGTAATTATTAAAATAGTACGTAAATTACCGGTTTTGTGCCAGTTGTCGAAAATATGAACAACAAATTTGTGCAAGAACAACAGACTGTGCATGAACAACAGCAACAACATGAACCACAACAACAAAAACATGAACAACAACAACATGAACAATCTGAACTGAAAGCACATGTGAACCAATAGTCTGAATTGAAAGCACAAATCAAAACTGATTGCAGCAAGCTTATGATACTTGTTCAACTTACAATCTGAACTGAAAGCACATGTGAACCTATAATCAGACCTAATGCACAAGTAAATCAAAATGTCCAACTGAAACTGAAACTGATGCACAACTAAGACAAATGTCCATTAGATGTTCAAACCACAAATGTCCATTATCTGATGCACAACTACTGACTATCGAATGCTAATCTGTTCAAACACCAACAACTGAAATATAACCTAATGCACAACTAAGACAAATGTTCATTATAACACAATGAATTGAAATCTAACCAGTCCACAATTAGCATACATAACATTTAAAGTTAATAGGCATACAAAAGAAGGGCAAACCCTGATCATAAACACCAAAAACCCAAAAATGATCAGGATCAATCCAAAATTAACCCTTTTGAAGTTTTATAGTTATCCTAATAGTTACATATATAATATGTACAGCCAACCAACCACCATCGGATTCATGGTCGGCGGCTGAAACAGGGCTCTACCCTAAACCCTCTTCCACCCCTCAAAAGGACTCGATATTGGAGCCTAATCGGTCGTCGAGTCACTTACACACGAATTCCGACTGGAATTCGAAGAAAACTAACCCACATTTAAGATTATACGACGGGCATACATATCGAAATCATAGATTAAATTCAAAATTAAGACAAATGTCGTACCGATCATGTGGAATGTAAACAAGATTACCGAGTATTGCCTCATCGTTGTCGGTAGAGGGCTTGTTCATTTGGACAGAATTTCTTCGGTGAGGTAAGAAGGGTGGAAGAAGGGTAGGAGGATTGAAAATGAGCTTCTCATACAAGCTAGGGGATTAATATGGAAGGGCGGTGTAACTTTTGGGTGAATTTACCATTTTGCCCTTTAAGTTATTAATTAAATAAAGGGATAATAATTGGAAAATATAAGCATGTATGTTATGCAATGCAATCGACAACCACATGAACTTGATTGTTGCATTTTCTTAAATGAGGGTTGTTCACGCGTTTTGGTGTAAACCTCAGGGACGTAAATTGATTACTAAAATCTCATATATGTGGGTTGTGTTTTGTGGTTTGGATGATAAGGCTCCGGTTATCGAGTGACAAACATTATGGTGTTTATGCTGATTAGCATGTTTTGTTTTATATTCATAGTTCTACCATTATGTGTTTGAAGCTTTTATGGACTATTATGGTTTGAATATTGTGTTTTAGTAGTCTTCACTTTGTTATTTATGACTTTGTGGCCGAACCCCACTCTATGGGGGGAAAGATCCATTAAAATGTGAGTTTCGCCTAAGTAGCTTAAGAAAAATTGTGGAGATAACATGTGGTACTCCTTAAAAGTTGAATAAAAGGGCATTTAACACAAACTTTCACCCTTTTGTTTTTTCAAAGAAAACAACACAATAAAAAAATAGAGCATAAAAAATCTAATTCCAAAAATTCAGTACAAAAAATGTAGTACAAAACAAACCTAGTACAAAAATTAGCAAAAAAATATAGTACAAAAAAAAATCAGCACAAAAATACTGTACAATATAGAAATACAACATATTCTTTTTGAGTTTTTAGTTTCATGTTTTATATAGTAATATGGTACTCAAAATAAAGATAGAAAGATACTCGATTTTATTGGGTATTTTTTTTAAAAAATTGTATAAAAATTATGAGCGTTTAAAAAATTATAGGGTTAGGTTAATGCGGAAACTAGTTTTAAGGAGAGAACTTGAGAACTAATGTGAACACAAACAATATAAACCCAAAACAAATAATCGGAAAAGTAGTATATCAAGATATACTTTAGTTTTGAAATATTTAAATAGATAGTATATCAAAATATACTTTGGTTGATGAAATAATAGGTTTGGTAGTATATCACAAGTTTACTTTGGTTTAAGAATTAAAATATTGGTAGTATATCAGACTATACTTTAGATTTGAAAGTAGCATATCAAACTATGCTTTGGTATGAAAATAGCATATCCACTATGCTTTGGTAGTATATCAAAATATGCTTTAGTTTGTGAAATAACAAAGTCGGTAGTATATCAAACTATACTTTGGTTTTGTAAATAACATATCAACTATGCTTTGGTAGTATATCAAAATATACTTTAGTTTGTAAAATAACAAAGTCGCTAGTATATCAAACTATACTTTGGTTTTGTAAATAGCATATCAAACTATGCTTTGGTAAACAATATCATATTGGGAGCATATCAACTATGCTTTGGAAGTATATCAAAATATACAAAAAATTTTGATTTGGTAGTATATCATACTATACTTTAGTAAAACAGTATCACGTTGGTAGCATATCAAAATATGCTTTGGTAGTATATCGAAATATACCATAATCGTGATGTGGTAGTATATCAACTTATACTTTGGTAAACAATAGCATATCAAACTATGCTTTGGT
Source organism: Helianthus tuberosus (assembly GCA_030545235.1). NCBI lineage: Eukaryota > Viridiplantae > Streptophyta > Magnoliopsida > Asterales > Asteraceae > Helianthus > Helianthus tuberosus. Next base: position 118,389,500 of record CM060414.1, on the reverse strand, counting down.
TTTGGAAATAACATAAGATAAGTTTTTATGGCTTAATTGGAAAACATTTGCAATCTATACATTGGTTAATACAATATCACGTTGGCAGCATATCGAAATATGCCTTAGTAGTATACCGAAATATACCATATATCGTGATTTGGCAATACATTCAAACCTTAGTGTATCAAACTACACTTTGGTGACTATAGATTTACCACGAAGGCAAAATCTATTTGGTTTAAATTTTGGTTTCTGACATTCCATACAACAGGAATGGGATGTCAACCTATAGCGCTATATCGTACTACCAATCGGCTCGATCATTGTTAATGAATGTATAAGTAAAAATATGAACCAACAAATAGTCTTACAAACTTTGAAAATCTGTGTTTATGCCATAGATATCAGTTTCAATTTGTCAAAGGATAAGTACTAAGCATGTGTAAACATATAGCTTGAAATCATGAAAATATTGGATAGGCACATATGAATCACCCCAAAACATTTGAAAATGTAAAAGAGGGGACTGTGTACTCACTTGAGATTGCAAGTACCATTGATTAAGTGATCTAATAAAGCTCGGGAAATCAAGGAATCAAGTGGCACCTAGTATGGAATCACTATGTTAATAATCGGGACCTAAATCAGGAGATTGGGTAGAATGAGGTCATGTAAACCAAATGAATGTTGGAACTCGTGTAATATGGTTTAACAAAGTCTACATTCTGATTTGAAACCTATCCTAAGTGCTTTTGACCCGTTATGACCCGTTAAGGTAGTTTACGCTACTTTAACGCGTCATTTGCGTAAATGCGCATTCGGATGGTCTAACTAGTCCTATGATAAGTCTTATACGCCTAAACATGTTTAATAATGTTGCATATTCAGTTTAAGTGTTAACATTTAGGTTACATTAAATTGAAATTATGCGCAAAAAGCGTATTTTGGTAATTTTCCTAAGGCATATAAACTACCTATCATACAACTAATCAAACGAAGTGACCATAAGGTATAAACTCGGAAGGTTATTCCCTATACAACTATGGTCACAAAATATGTTTGGTCGGATCTTAATGATCGACCAAACGGGTCGGGTTTGAAAGTCTAAGTGGTTGCCGAGACCGCTTGACTTACGACCATAAACAAGCACTAAACTAAAAGTGAGGAGTTAAACATGTTAAAACATATTTAACTATGTTAGAAAACTGATTTGATATCAAAACAAAGTGTTTTGATACCCGAAAATAGTTTCGTCGCAAAATGCACATAATCGTGCATTTTGACCGAAACATTGACTCGTAACTTCGACTAGTCAACATGCTAATCAGTAGGTATAGTCACAAGGGACTATAACCATCATGATTACACTCATGTTGCAAAGTTCAAACGAACTTTGTCTTGACCAAATAATGATCAAAGCCGAAAGTCAAACACTGTTTGACTTTCTAACTTGAAATAAATAAACAAGACATGAAAGAACACTTACAAGTGCTCTAGGCTAGAAGGATGACTAAGAAAGCTCAGGTATGAAGCCTCTAACCAAGTGTGATAGCCTCAATTCAGAGCAAAGGTGAAAAGAAATGAAGATGAGCAAGTTGAAGTGAAGTTGGTCATGGTTATTTATAGTAAATCATGATCCTTTAGATCTTTGCTAAGTGTTTGTGTGATGATCAAGGAATAATCAAGACCATACACTTGTTAGGACCTGATTAGGGAACTTGGAGAACACATAAACCAGCCCACAATACCCAAAAACCATGATTAAAACCAAGTTCAGCAGGCTGTTTTGCAAAAAAAAAATGGTTTCTGCCAGCTCCAGTTGTCGCGTCCAGCGACACAGACAGCTAAAGTTGTCGCGCCCCGCGAGGGCTTGTTATCTAGATGTTTCAAAGTTTGGCAAAACAGGTCCCTGCATCCTCCAAACTTGTTTTTCGATGCGTTTAACCCCCGTTAACCCAATTTCAAGGCTCTAAAAGGATGCTAAAGCATTGGGGACTTGAAAAATGTTTGGAAATATTACAGATGTCAGTTCGTTTAGTCGTTCGATGGCATTTTTTGGTTAATTACGACGAAACTTGAACCACGCGAAAACGATCCAAATTGTACTACAAATGGTATTTTGGCATTCCTATCACTAAAATAATATTTTAGTGATTACAAATATTTTTGGAAGTCCGGATATGGTCAGAACGCAAGATATGCATGTATATGCAAACTTTCGCAGTTTTGACGCTTTTAGTCCCTATGATCAAATAAGCGCTTTTTCGCACACCGAACCCTTCAAAACTTATTTCTAAGTTATGTTAAGGGTATTTAGGGTGTGTTTAGCTTATGATCTTGTTCCGGAGTGTACGTCGCTATACGAATTTGCACACTTTTGCAGTTTGTCGCAAATAGTCCCTGTGATCGAATAAATTTGTTTTTGCCATACCAAACCCTTGAAAACTTATATCTAAGTTATAAAGGTTATTTAAGGTATGTTAAGATTGTGTCTCTTTTCCGGGGTGTACGTTGCGTTAAACTGATTACGTTTGCGTAATAGTTTACGTAAAACTTCCAGAAAAGCTTCTTGAGAGTTCGAAATCATACTAGATTTGATATACATACATACATACATACAACAACTTCATAACAACTTGTTTTCACCTTGATTATGTTAGATTTACACATCTTCATATGTTCAAGTTTGGTTTCTTAGATTATGTAACTTGTACATAGCATGAACATGAAGTAAAAATGTGTGTAAGAAGCTTACCACTAGCTCTTGTGGCTAGGGAAGTGGCAAGAACTCAATGCTTCACATCTTCCTTAAACACCTTCTAGCACCTTTGTAATACCTTGGATTGTCTAGATTATGGAAGAAAATGAAGATGTTGAAGTGAGTGGGTGTGGCCGTGAGGTGTAGAGAGGTAAAGGAGAAGAAAGAGTTTAAAAAATATGAAAATGGTAATGTTCTTCAACCCTTTAGTCTTGTTCCTTATATCCACCAACACAACATTAACCAAGGGGCATTATGTTTAATATCTTGATTACACTAGACAATACTTTAATGGAAAAGTGGTGGGGCCACTCTTGGGGCCGGTTAGAAGAGAGGGGGGTAATGTGTAAAGTTTTGGAAGTTGTGGGTTAAAGATGTAAGTTAGAAGGTTAAATGTGAAGTTAAGTGTGTTTAAGTATTTTTATGATTTTTAAGGTGTTCTATCACCATAACTAGATTTAAAACATAAAAACTAGGTTTCTAGTGTAATTTTGGTGTTTTGGGTAGTGTCCGGTTAATCGTTCGGTTTCCGGTTCGTTAAAGTGCGAAATTGTGAATTTTACAAGGTATGAAGTACCTTTTGTGACAATTTTCATTCTCGACACTTTTCAAGTTTTTCTGGACACTTAAACATTAATTCTGTATGTTATTTTGATGTTTAAATGCTGATTTTTACTAAATTCTGCAGAATTCTGCATTTAAAGTGCGTTTCGGGTAGTTTTTAGTGCTTATTTTAGCTTCCGAAAAGTGTTTATGTTAACCATTGTTACCACACTTGGGTTTTAATGTAGTTTTGATGCTAGACCTACATCTAAGTCCTAAATCTATTGTTTAACTGCATGCTGAAACTATGCTGACACAGCTTGTCTTACCGGTGAGTTTACTAGTCGCTTGGACGCAACGCTTAATGTATTGCACAATGCGATAAATGAAGTATGAAACATGCATGAATTCATTTGTATAACACGTAAGCATATAATGTTGACGTGTAAACACATAAATGCAGGAAATAAGTAATTATTAAAATAGTACGTAAATTACCGGTTTTGTGCCAGTTGTCACAAATATGAACAACAAATTTGTGCAAGAACAACAGACTGTGCATGAACAACAGCAACAACATGAACCACAACAACAAAAACATGAACAACAACAACAACAACAACATGAACAATCTGAACTGAAAGCACATGTGAAACAATAGTCTGAATTGAAAGCACAAATCAGAACTGATTGCAGCAAGCTTATGATACTTGTTCAACTTACAATCTTAACTGAAAGCACATGTGAACCTATAATCAGACCTAATGCACAAGTAAATCAAAATGTCCAACTGAAACTGAAACTGATGCACAACTAAGACAAATGTCCATTAGATGTTCAAACCACAAATGTCCATTATCTGATGCACAACTACTGACTATCGAATGCTAATCTGTTCAAACACCAACAACTGAAATATAACCTAATGCACAACTAAGACAAATGTTCATTATAACACAATGAATTGAAATCTAACCAGTCCACAATTAGAATACATAACATTTAAAGTTAATAGGCATACAAAAGAAGGGCAAACCCTGATCATAAACACCAAAAACCCAAAAATGATCAGGATCAATCCAAAATTAACCCTTTTGAAGTTTTATAGTTATCCTAATAGTTACATATATAATATGTACAGCCAACCAACCACCATCGGATTCATGGTCGGCGGCTGAAACAGGGCTCTACCCTAAACCCTCTTCCACCCCTCAAAAGGACTCGATATTGGATCCTAATCGGTCGTCGAGTCACTTACACACGAATTCCGACTGGAATTCGAAGAAAACTAACCCACATATAAGATTATACGACGGGCATACATATCGAAATCATAGATTAAATTAAAAATTAAGACAAATGTCGTACCGATCATGTGGAATGTAAACAAGATTACCGAGTATTGCCTCATCGTTGTCGGTAGAGGGCTTGTTCATTTGGACAGAATTTCTCCGGTGAGGTAAGAAGGGTGGAAGAAGGGTAGGAGGATTGAAAATGAGCAAGTGATTACAAATATTTTTGGAAGTCCGGATATGGTCAGAACGCAAGATATGCATGTATATGCAAACTTTCGCAGTTTTGACGCTTTTAGTCCCTATGATCAAATAAGCGCATTTTCGCACACCGAACCCTTCAAAACTTATTTCTAAGTTATGTTAAGGGTATTTAGGGTGTGTTTAGCTTATGATCTTGTTCCAGAGTGTACGTCGCTATACGAATTTGCACACTTTTGCAGTTTGTCGCAAATAGTCCCTGTGATCGAATAAATTTGTTTTTGCCATACCAAACCCTTGAAAACTTATATCTAAGTTATAAAGGTTATTTAAGGTATGTTAAGATTGTGTCTCTTTTCCGGGGTGTACGTTGTGTAAGGACCGGTTTCTCGACCTAGATGAGTCGGTTCAGAGGAATTCTATCAAATACAGGTGCGGAAAACAAGTATTTGATGTGTAAACAGCTTAATCTTCACTTTAACACTGATTTGTATTGATTAGAAAACAATTACAATCAGTTCTCACACCGGCAGCACTTCGGTATGGAAATCACACTAAAACAACTTCTTCTTTCGCTTGAGCTAACACCCCTATATATAGACTTGGAGATTTCGCTTGGAATGACCTGAAGCGAAATCGTTACATGTTGATTTCGCTTGAGGCTTCAAGCGAAATCCTTTACAAATCCAAATGTTCAAGCGAAATCTTGCTAACACTCTCGTTTTACGTGCCCTGATCTATTCTTGCAAGTCTAAGACTCGATAGAAGACGAAGTCGACAGATGTAGTGCACCAACAGACTCCCCCTCAGATGTTGACGAGTCGACTATCGAGTCACACCAATGCTGTGTCTTCACATCTTCAGTCTTGATCAGTCTCTGGGCTTTTCTCTCTCTATCTTCTTCTCTAGAAACTCCTTGCTCTATCAGACTCCCCCTCACGATTTGCTGGTATTCATTTGTTCTTCAGCAACATCTGCTTTAGGATCAATGTCTGACTCAAATGTTGTTTACAAGATCATTGCCTGGCTTTTATCTAATTCTCTTGATCAGATCTCTTGATTCCTTAAGTTCATCAGCATCAGCAGCTAGCAAACTTTTTATATTCATGATCAGAGTCTGACTTTCGTAAGCTTTGAATGAATTAACCTGGCTCACCTGCAACAATCTTAACCCAGAAATAAATTTTCTAACTTTAACAAGTTAAATGTACCAACAATCTGATATAATCAGATAAATCTCTCTTCTATCATCAACCACTGATGAACCAAAAGTAGGTTTTAAAATACCAATTGTAGGATTTATCAAACCTTTTAGCATTTTCAAATTCACTCCCCCTCACAACCAAGTCATCATGTTTAGCACTTGAAATTTTGATAATCAGCTTTCCAATATCAGTTGTCGAAAATCTTTTTGATTTTTTCAAAAATTTATGCTAAAACACACCGAAAATCTTTTTAGATTTTTGAAGGAATGAAATGCAATAAAGAAATATTTACAAACAATATTTTTGTGAGATTGTGCAAGAGGATCATATCAGTTTATGTGACACATCACCAACACCGTTAAGCTTCATTTCATTTTAAGTTCTAAACAATTTACCTAGATTATCAGTATGTTTGTCCACTTAAATTTTCACACAAAGTTCAACTGATTCGAGATACGTGATTAATGTTTTAAGCAACTTAAACGTATCCGTGTGTCCCACTACTTGAATATACTCCCGTATCCAGAATCTCAATAATCAGTCTTACAGGTGAGAATACTACAATGATATCTGTATATAATTTAGGTGTGCGAGGGCCGAGGGATCTCAGATCGATACTTCCGTATACGCAGAGAGATATCAGCTTCGACTTTTCGGTGTGTCCCCTTTAGAGAATCTTTTTGCTTACAACAGCAGCATATATCAATTTTATTGTTTCAGCATGCTGAGGGTTTAATGCTGTGTTTCAAGCATTGCAACAAGTATTAGCCAGGGACTAGGTCAGAACTACCGTTCAGCAGAAGTCCCGGAATAATACCCCAGATATCATAGAGTATAAAGACCTAGTATATCAGATTAAGAGACCTTTCAAACAAGATTTCAGGGGTTACCTATATATCCAAGTTTGTGTTAACCCACAGAACAAGCAAGTTTGAAATTTAAGTTTATATCTCGTCACAATCTACTAAATGTGCAAAAACCTACTGACATATCCACAGTAAGATTGTTTATCACATTTTTCTATACATTTCCTTAGCATGTTGTGATCGTTCACTGATGTACTATCATTTCCTCTATATGCAACAAAAACTCATTTTTGAATTTTATCATGTTTTTATCTTTTTCTAATTTTCAAATGTTTTTGGATTTTCTGAAATTCTTACTCCCCCTAAAATGCAAACACATTTTAGGAAATTTGAAAACAAACTGTACAAAAAAAGTGACAACTGATATCGAATCGCATCAAATCGCCATTCACTTGGCATAAACAATCAGAACTCCCCCTATCACAAAACTATTTTCTCATTTAGATTTCAAAACACTTAAGTTTGTTTTAATCAAAATGATTTTTCCGGAAAAGAAGTTTTTATGATATAATCATTTGAAGATTCGGAGTGTGGTTCATCACATTGTCTATTTGAAATACCAATTGTAAGTATGGTCCAATCAAGTTCAACTTAATGACCTTGATTAACCTTTTTCATGTATGCACCTACTATACCAAACACAATACCACTTGTAGAAATGTTACGTCTACATCATCATTTTACCAATCAAAATGCCGATTCCTGCTTCGCTCTTACCAACCTGGAAGCTCCGGCGTAGTCATACAACCTGTAAACATCCAAAAACTATCAAAAACTTTTAACCAAAATCTTCAAACATTAGAAAGATGCCGATTCCTGATCCACGATATAAACTTGGGATCTCCGGCATAGTCCTTAGACTATCATGGAAAACAAACTTCCACCCAAGTCTTATTTGACTTGGTGGCTTCCAATTCCTGGGCAGTAGGGTTGTAAGTTGCCTTTTTAGTTGCATAAAAATCTTTAACCCCCTTTACTTTCCCATCAAGCATTTTCTTGAAAATTTTCTTAACATTTCCATTGAATGTTTTTTCAATATCAAAATCTGAGATTTCTATTTTACCAACCATTTGTTGAATCTCTTTCACACTCATTGATTTAATATCAGCATCATTCAACAAATCGTTAATCTCATCTTGTGACTCCTCTGATTTTGTGGAATCAGATTCATTGTCAGAACTATCAACCGATTTCTTAACAACCCATGTTTGGTTGTCTTTTGCCTTCTTTTTGTACATCTTTTTAGAATTTTTACCAACTTCATTATTTGAATTGTCAGAAATTTTGAAGTTTGTAGTTGGTGATTCATTCTTTTCAACCATTTTTTCTTTAAGTTTTTCAGAGACTCCCTTTTTTCTGTTGACTTTGTTTGGACAATTGTGAGCGATGTGTCCAACAACTTGACATTGAAAACAAGTTCTTGTATCTCTTGGAATGTCTCTTGAATGAAAAACTCCAGTTCCTGTTCTTTTTCTTTCAACAAGAAACTCCTGATTTGTTTCTTTCCAGAAAGGTTTCTTCTGTTCATCTTCAACACTTCCACCTGAAACAAATTCTGTTTTTAGTTTAGAATTGTTTACATTTCTGTAACTTTCTTGCTTAATAAAACCTAAACCTTTTCTTTTGTAATTACAATTTTGGTTTGTTTTGTTTTGAAAACCAGAACTAAAATTGTAATCCTTTTTCCCTTTTTTCTTGTTTAACCGTTGTTGAACTCTTGAAGTGTATTTTTTAGGTTTTTCATTAAGATTTAAATTTTTAGTGTCAGAAATATTAATTTCTGTGATTTTGAAAACCTTTTTGATTTTGTCAAATCTAACACTATCCATCGGAAACTCTTTATCAGAGTATAATTTGTCAGAACCATTTAAAGTATATGCAACTTTAAATGTTTCATCATCCAAATTTGCTTTTGATAACAAAAATTCTTTACTATAAGACCGTTTTTCCGATGACTTTGAACTGTTGACTGACGAACTTGAACACCCAGACTCAAACTTTGACTCAGACACCTCCTCAGTATCCAACACCTGATCGACCACCTTTTTGATTAACTCAGACTCATGATCAGTATCAGACGAGGTAAACGTAATATCAATGTTATCTGGTAAAACGTCAGTTGTCTCGGATTTTAACTTTATATTGACTGCTTTTTCGACTTGTTCCTCATTTGGTTTTCTAGGAGAGTACCCTTCCCAGATAGGAGGCGGACACTTGTTGTATTTAACAGTTGATTTCTTACCAGTCTCAGTCTTTGTCTTTTCATCCTGAAATGCTTCAAAACCTGCAACAGTAGGATAAACTCGATCAATAACATAATCAGAACAAGAATAACTCAGTAATAACCTTCTGATCCTTTCATTCTCAATCTTTTCTTTTTCCAACTCTTGCTTTAGATTAGCATTTTCTTCGATGTAATGATTAATTGCCTTTTGCTTTGCCATCAGCGTAGAATTCGTCATTGTTAACGCCTTTTCTCTTTCAGAATTTGTTGTTTGAAGACTTGTCACTATTCTGTTCAACACGTTATAAGATTCTTTCACATAGCTGATATCAGATAGTAACTTTTCTATCAATCTTTCTCTATCAAACAGAGTCACATCTTTTTCTTCACAATTTTTGCAAGCTTCCAAACACTTCTTGCAAGCCTTTTCAATTTCAACAATCTTCTCAATCTCAATTGTTTTTACCACTTCAATCACTTTTTCTTCCTCAGTTACTTTCTCAGCTTCAATCACCTTTTCTTCAACAACCACTTTAACTTCCTCATTCTGTTGTTGTTCTTTAGCAGCTTGTTTCTCCTTCAGTTTCTCCATACGATCTGCAAAATAGAAATGAAAACTTTCAGGAGAAAGATGATGTTTAGCTACATTAATATGTTTCTCTTCCTCATCATCACTGCTACTCTCAATCGGTGTTTTATCAAACTGTGCAGATTTGTCAGAATCATCTTCAGATACACCAGAATCAGATGGTGTTTGATCAAATGTAACTTCCTTTTCTGAAGAAATATCATTCAGCACACTTTCATCTGTACTTAGTGAATCTGCATCAACACTTTCTGAGCTTTCTTCAGATGTAACTGAATGTTCTTTCATTGTTTCACCAATAGATCTCATCCAGGTTGCAAACAAGTCTGGTTCTCTAACAATCTTTGCAATGAAAGCTTTGAAGTCACCCTTTTTATCAACAAACATATCCCAACTGAAACCTTCAGGTAATCTCTCATCATCTTGATCGACTGTGCATGCTTTGCTATCAGAAGATATATAGTTGCTCCAGTTGAAATCTACCAAACATCCTCTCTTTGAATCTTCAATCTTTCTACCATGAGCTGTTTGTGAGTCTTGTAACTGACCAACTTGTTGATAAATGGCTTTCCGGTAGTAATCGTCTTTTCCAAATGGATTCTGAGCGCCACTAACTTCTCTATTCTTGCACTCCCGCTTAAAATGACCTTTTTCTCTGCACCTGAAACAAGTAACTTTAGATTTATCAAAACCTAAAGTAGAAACACAAGCATCAAGAAAATCATTTCTCCCAGTAATTGTTTTGAACTTTTCAGCCCGTCTAAGAACACTTGCAAGACACCATTTGATATCCATTAATTCCAACTCTTCAGCATCTATCTGGTCGTAATCCTCTTTGGTAAGCATAGGATTTCCAATTCGACCAGCCACTAGACCTTCATATGAGATAAGCACAGAACCAAGTAATGCCATATGATCTTTCGCAATGTCTTCAGAAAAAATTTGACCATCTGGAAGATTTAGAGCTATGTTGCATTGAATCACACAACCATTTCCCATCTTTGTGCTTTGAGACTGAAAATTTTCTGATGAAGTCTTTGGATTGACACTTAGATAAGATGAGAATCCACTACTGCTTTTGTTTGAACTTTGATCAATCTTTTATGTAGAATCTCCAGCACTAAACGCAGTCTGGATTTTCGGACTTCTTTCAGCTTCTGGAACTGGAACACTACCCTTGTAATACATCTTTACATCTTGATGACCACTTGGACTGTTCATCCTCGCGATCTTCTGCTGTTCCAAATCCTGACTTTCAATCTTTTCAATGAACTGAGAGATCGACAATCTATCATAAACCCCAGTATTCTTCAGTATCATCAAATAAGTTCCCCACTCTTTCTGAGGTAATGCATCAGCAAGTTTATCCACCCATTCGTCATTTTCCTTTTTAATGTTCATCATTGACATTGTTCTTACTAAGTGACAATATCGTTCAATGAGTTTCTTCGTATCTTCTCCGGGCAAACTTGTGAACAAATCAAATTCCTTTTTAAGCAATGCCTTCTTGCTTTTAATCATACTCGTACTGCCTTCAACTTTGATTTTTAGAGCATCCCATATTGATTGTGATGTTTTGTCATGTTGAAGTAGTATGAAGATGTCTTCTTTGACGGCCTGTTGAAGTAAACTGATCATCATCTTTTCAGCTCGGTATATTTCCCTTTCTTCCTTACTAAAATCTGAAAGCTGTTTTTCAGTCTGCATTTCGGTTTGTGGTGGAGTATACTTTGTTAAAATACATTCCCATGATCTCAAATGATTTGCCTGCACCCAGTTTTCGAATCTATCTTTCCATCCGTAGTATTCTTCAATTCCCATTAGCTTCGGGGGTTTCTGAGTAGTCCCCATTTCATTTTCAGAATTCATGTTCTGAGCAATGGAAGATGAACTAGACGATGTTGCAAAAGCGTTGTGGAAATCGTTATCCATGTTTCAGACACTTTCAAGCGGTACCCTTCAAGCGAAACAATTTAAACTGAACAACTCTCAAGTGAAATTCTTGAAACGAGACCCTTTGAAGCGATCCTGAATGAAACGAACACCTTGAAGCGAAAACTTTGAAGCGAAATCGTTCAAGAAACAGTTTCTGAAGCGAAATCGTTGAAGCGACGGCCCTGAAGTGAAATAGAATGCTGTTTGAAGCGAAATCTAGGTATTGTTTGAAACTTCAAGCGAAATCTACTACTGAAATCTGATCCGTTCAAGCGAAATCCATTCGGAGGTCAATTTTAATCACTTTTAGGTCAAATTTGGCTGTGAAACTTTCAAGGATTTGTTATCTTGTACTTTTAAACAATCTGTGAGAATTTGAGATGATTTAGACCGTGAAAAGTTTCTGAACTGTTAAAAGAAGGTGTAGAAGTAAGAGATTTTGATGAATTTCGGCTGAATTTTGCAGAACTCCTCCTCCTGAGCTCTGATACCAATTGTAAGGACCGGTTTCTCGACCTAGATGAGTCGGTTCAGAGGAATTCTATCAAATACAGGTGCGGAAAACAAGTATTTGATGTGTAAACAGCTTAATCTTCACTTTAACACTGATTTGTATTGATTAGAAAACAATTACAATCAGTTCTCACACCGGCAGCACTTCGGTATGGAAATCACACAAAAACAACTTCTTCTTTTGCTTGAGCTAACACCCCTATATATAGACTTGGAGATTTCGCTTGGAATGACCTGAAGCGAAATCGTTACATGTTGATTTCGCTTGAGGCTTCAAGCGAAATCCTTTACAAATCCAAATGTTCAAGCGAAATCTTGCTAACACTCTCGTTTTACGTGCCCTGGTCTATTCTAGCAAGTCTAAGACTCGATACAAGACGAAGTCGACAGATGTAGTGCACCAACACGTTGCGTTAAACTGATTACGTTTGCGTAATAGTTTACGTAAAACTTCCAGAAAAGCTTCTTGAGAGTTCGAAATCATACTAGATTTGATATACATACATACATACATACATACAACAACTTCATAACAACTTGTTTTCACCTTGATTATGTTAGATTTACACATCTTCATATGTTCAAGTTTGGTTTCTTAGATTATGTAACTTGTACATAGCATGAACATGAAGTAAAAATGTGTGTAAGAAGCTTACCACTAGTTCTTGTGGCTAGGGAAGTGGCAAGAACTCAATGCTTCACATCTTCCTTAAACACCTTCTAGCACCTTTGTAATACCTTGGATTCCCTTGATTATGGAAGAAAATGAAGATGTTGAAGTGAGTGGGTGTGGCCGTGAGGTGTAGAGAGGTAAAGGAGAAGAAAGAGTTTAAAAAATATGAAAATGGTAATGTTCTTCAACCCTTTAGTCTTGTTCCTTATATCCACCAACACAACATTAACCAAGGGGAATTATGTTTAATATCTTGATTACACTAGACAATACTTTAATGGAAAAGTGGTGGGGCCACTCTTGGGGCCGGTTAGAAGAGAGGGGGGTAATGTGTAAAGTTTTGGAAGTTATGGGTTAAAGATGTAAGTTAGAAGGTTAAATGTGAAGTTAAGTGTGTTTAAGTGTTTTTATGATTTTTAAGGTGTTCTATCACCATAACTAGATTTAAAACATAAACACTAGGTTTCTAGTGTAATTTTGGTGTTTTGGGTAGTGTCCGGTTAATCGTTCGGTTTCCTGTTCGTTAAAGTGCGAAATTGTGAATTTTACAAGGTATGAAGTACCTTTTGTGACAGTTTTCATTCTCGACAGTTTTCAAGTTTTTCTGGACACTTAAACATTAATTCTGTATGTTATTTTCATGTTTAAATGCTGATTTTTACTAAATTCTGCAGAATTCTGCATTTAAAGTGAGTTTCGGGTAGTTTTTAGTGCTTATTTTAGCTTCCGAAAAGTGTTTATGTTAACCATTGTTACCACACTTGGGGTTTAATGTAGTTTTGATGCTAGACCTACATCTAAGTCCTAAATCTATTGTTTAACTGCATGCTGAAACTATGCTGACACAGCTTGTCTTACCGGTGAGTTTACTAGTCGCTTGGACGCAACGCTTAATGTATTGCACAATGCGATAAATGAAGTATGAAACATGCATGAATTCATTTGTATAACACGTAAGCATATAATGTTGACGTGTAAACACATAAATGCAGGAAATAAGTAATTATTAAAATAGTACGTAAATTACCGGTTTTGTGCCAGTTGTCACAAATATGAACAACAAATTTGTGCAAGAACAGCAGACTGTGCATGAACAACAGCAACAACATGAACCACAACAACAAAAACATGAACAACAACAACATGAACAATCTGAACTGAAAGCACATGTGAACCAATAGTCTGAATTGAAAGCACAAATCAGAACTGATTGCAGCAAGCTTATGATACTTGTTCAACTTACAATCTGAACTGAAAGCACATGTGAACCTATAATCAGACCTAATGCACAAGTAAATCAAAATGTCCAACTGAAACTGAAACTGATGCACAACTAAGACAAATGTCCATTAGATGTTCAAACCACAAATGTCCATTATCTGATGCACAACTACTGACTATCGAATGCTAATCTGTTCAAACACCAACAACTGAAATATAACCTAATGCACAACTAAGACAAATGTTCATTATAACACAATGAATTGAAATCTAACCAGTCCACAATTAGCATACATAACATTTAAAGTTAATAGGCATACAAAAGAAGGGCAAACCCTGATCATAAACACCAAAAACCCAAAAATGAGCAGGATCAATCCAAAATTAACCCTTTTGAAGTTTTATAGTTATCCTAATAGTTACATATATAATATGTACAGCCAACCCACCACCATCGGATTCATGGTCGGCGGCTGAAACAGGGCTCTACCCTAAACCCTCTTCCACCCCTCAAAAGGACTCGATATTGGAGCCTAATCGGTCGTCGAGTCACTTACACACGAATTCCGACTGGAATTCGAAGAAAACTAACCCACATTTAAGATTATACGACGGGCATACATATCGAAATCATAGATTAAATTCAAAATTAAGACAAATGTCGTACCGATCATGTGGAATGTAAACAAGATTACCGAGTATTGCCTCATCGTTGTCGGTAGAGCGCTTGTTCATTTGGACAGAATTTCTCCGGTGAGGTAAGAAGGGTGGAAGAAGGGTAGGAGGATTGAAAATGAGCTTCTCATACAAGCTAGGGGATTAATATGGAAGGGCGGTGTAACTTTTGGGTGAATTTACCATTTTGCCCTTTAAGTTATTAATTAAATAAAGGGATAATAATTGGAAAATATAAGCATGGATGTTATGCAATGCAATCGACAACCACATGGACTTGATTGTTGCATTTTCTTAAATGAGGGTTGTTCACGCGTTTTGGTGTAAACCTCAGGGACGTAAATTGATTACTAAAATCTCATATATGTGGGTTGTGTTTTGTGGTTTGGATGATAAGGCTCCGATTATCGAGTGACAAACATTATGGTGTTTATGTTGATTAGCATGTTTTGTTTTATATTCATAGTTCTACCATTATGTGTTTGAAGCTTTTATGGACTATTATGGTTTGAATATTGTGTTTTAGTAGTCTTCACTTTGTTATTTATGACTTTGTGGCCGAACCCCACTCTATGGGGGGAAAGATCCATTAAAATGTGAGTTTCGCCTAAGTAGCTTAAGAAAAATTGTGGAGATAACATGTGGTACTCCTTAAAAGTTGAATAAAAGGGCATTTAACACAAACTTTCACCCTTTTGTTTTTTCAAAGAAACCAACACAATAAAAAAAATAGAGCATAAAAAATCTAATTCCAAAAATTCAGTACAAAAAATGTAGCACAAAACAAACCTAGTACAAAAATTAGCAAAAAAATATAGTACAAAAAAAATTCAGTACAAAAATACTGTACAATATAGAAATACAACATATTCTTTTTGAGTTTTTAGTTTCATGTTTTATATAGTAATATGGTACTCAAAATAAAGATAGAAAGATACTCGATTTTATTGGGTATTTTTTTAAAAAAATTGTATAAAAATTATGAGCGTTTAAAAAATTATAGGGTTAGGTTAATGCGGAAACTAGTTTTAAGGAGAGAACTTGAGAACTAATGTGAACACAAACAATATAAACCCAAAACAAATAATGAACCTTCATCACCAAAAAACCTAAACCCACACCTCCTTCAACAACAACAACAAAACAAAAAAAAAACACTATACCACACCGAAAACCTAAACCCACACCACCACCCTCCAAAAAAACAAACGATACCCCGCAAGAAACCCCACAAAAACCTAAACCCCATTCACCCCATCCCCGCCGAAGCTAAATGCTAAAAACTAAACATTAAAGATAAACCCCAAAACTAAATGCTAAAAATATTATTATTTACTTAAAAACATTTTACATTAAAATCGTAACTTTTTATTAGTTAAAAAATCTGTTAATAAAAAATTTCCCTTTCAATTGAAAGAAAAAATCTGTTTATGTGGTTTTGAGTTTTTTAGATAGTTTTGGTTGTGTTTACACTAATTCTCGTGTTCTCACCATAAATGCTAGTTCTTAACGGATACTCACCCTATGTATATATAAAGTATAAAGTAATGTTTTTTTTTCTACGGGTTTGTGTATAAACCGGTTCGGTCTTTGACGCAAGGGAAGGGAACCGTGCCAAACCTACGGTTTGGAATACAAGCCGGACCAGTTTGGAATCGCATTCGGTTCGGGTTTGCCAAACCGGTTTCTGTTCATCTCTACGTAGAACTGTCTAGGTCCAAAACCAGTTAAAAGTTAAAGAGGAACCCGAGGACCGACCCTGAATCATTGGGGTATAATGATCTTGGGTTGTACAGGTAATATGGGTTGAGTTTATAAACGGGCTGGGCAGACTGAATGGGCTTTGTGGTGTAATTTTTGGCTACCACCCCCACCATTGACAACCACCACCTCTGCCCCTTTTTTTCTCTCTAAACCTACCATCCAAAACCAACTCCACTCCCACTGCCACCACCACCAACATATCCTGAATATTATTTTCCCTCCTATAATTCATAATTTCGAATATCTAGGGGACTATGTTCAAGACTATGTGGGAGAATTTCATATAATAACTAGAGTTAGTTAACAATAAGGATTTCTCTAAAACAGACATCAAAATGTATTATATGAGATTTGTGTTATTTTTTTTTGGTAATCCAAGTTCTTAATTTCAGTAACAATACAAGAAGATGGGATTAGCTATGAAAAAAAAAGCCAAATACAAGCCTTTTTGCTACCGGATAAGTTGTCCTTGTGTTCAATCTTGATATGCAAATCTGCTTTCCTTAAAGTAGAAAAAAGATCTGAAGTTGAAAATACTTATAACACAGTTTTGTGTTCTCAAAATCCATACAGCCGGATCAACAATAAATATGTGATTTAAGCATAGTATCATGAGGAGCAAAAATGAAACACTGATTTCATATACTGAGGAAAAACATGAAAATGTTATTTGTTGATCACCACTTCATTATATAATATGATATCATAGAGGGAAGTATAATTAGAATCGGAGTCAGCGGTGTAGTTAGCGTTAGGTAACAATTGATGCAATTGAATTGCAAAGAATAAACAGGAGATAAAGTATAAGAAGAAGAATTACAGAAGAGATGTCGGAATGAACTGTTGGACAACCGATTCATTTGCAGCGGAAAGTTTGGAGGAATTCATGATTACAGTTGTGTAAGAATGTGCAGGAAATGAACAAAACAAGATGTGCAGAATAACAAATGGATTTTGTGGATTAATTGCCGGCAATCAACTATATATGCCACTGTTTTGGCGGTTAATTTGGGCGGGTAACTGCACCAGCAGTTGTGTTTAAAACTTAACCCGCTTATCATCCTAAATACATAAGCTATCATCCGAGTACATATCATAATTACATATAAGTTCAAATAAATATAAAACATATATAAAGTTTAATAATACTTCTAACATAACCCCCCTTAAACTTTAGTTATGTTTTGAAGCTTGCTGCATAACACTTCGATTTGCATCTTCAACGGCTTTCCTCATGTGATTAAAGTTGAATCTCCTTCTCTTCTTTTGTAGATTCCAGTCGTCTTCCCATCCGTTCCCAGCGAAGAGAGCATATTGAGCCGAATCAGCATCATCATGAATATCACCTACACTATTCCTTCTCCTGTGGCAGCCTTGAGAGGGACCTTCTTCCTCGTTCACCATTTCTTTATCATACACTTTTTCCTGCACCGATTTAAACTTATAATAATATTCCAAGACGTCGAGATACATGGCATAGATAATCCTCATGTAATCTCCGTCTTGGTAGTCAAATCCTAAGTCCTTCGCTATTATCGGCATTATATTTTCAGTGGTAACATCTCGGTATCCGCCGTCTCTCGCCACCGGCTTAACAGATCAATCTTCCTTCTGTTCGGAGTGAGTGGAGGAACTGGTCTTGAAGTTATTCCCATGTAAACATTCAGAAACCATTTCACCATTTCTTTGAACTTCTTTTGAAGATCAAACTTGTACTTGAATACATAATCTCGGTCATCAATCATGTTTAGCAAAGCTTTGCAATCAGCAAAGTCATGGAATTCTAATGCCCTTAAGATCATCTGATTCCAATCATTCTCATCTTCATTCGAAACATTTTAATGTTTCGAAGTAAGAATTCAAGTAATCATCTTTGAATTCATCATCTACAGCGCACGGATCTTGCAGCCTTCGTTTCTCACTTAAACCTAATTCTTCCTCTTTTGTTAACCCACTCACTTCGTTTATTGAATTCACTACCGGAGATGAAAACATGGGAAATATTTTACACGCATCGCCGGATTTTCTGACTATAAAACCTTGAAGCGTTAATTGATCAAGGCTAAGAACATTCCGGTCAATTTCCGGTGAATAGAAAACACTGTGTATACGCAGTGTATCATTCCCAGTTTTCATTTCCACCGATCCCACCCCTCGTATGAACAGGAAAGTATTCATCCCTGATCTTGTTTCAACACCCATCATGTGTTTTACCCTTTTGAAAACATTAAGATTACCCGCGAAATGATGTTTAAACGTCGGATTTACGTACCAGATTTCTCCCCATTGTCCACCCTCAGTCCCGGTGACAATCATTTCATTCTGGTAGTGAACATCATCTTCTTGTCTTCTGATTCCGGCGTTGATTGCCTGTTTGATTAGTTGCGTCGCTTCGTCGTTTTCCTTGGCCTTACACATATAGATTTGATGCCCCGGCAGATGGCAGTAGTAGCATAGTCTTACACGAGGGATTCGTCGATCTTTTTCGTTCTTCTTATCAACACAGTGTTGACAAGGCATAGTGGTTGCACTCGGTTTGATTTCTGCATTGTTTCTTGTAGTGGCTCTGATACCACTATGTTGGACAACCGATTCATTTGCAGCGGAAAGTTTGGAGGAATTCATGATTACAGTTGTGCGGGAATGTGCAGGAAATGAACAAAACAAGATGTGCAGAAAAACGAATGGATTTTGTGGACAATTTCGGTTGTATGAAACTGTCTTGATAACCGGATTAATTTCCGGCAATCAACTATATATGCCACTGTTTTAGCGGTTAATTTGGGCGGGTAACTTCACCAGCAGTTGTGTTTAAAACTTAACCCGCTTATCATCCTAAATACATAAGCTATCATCCGAGTACATATCATAACTACATATAAGTTCAAATAAATATAAAACATATCTAAAGTTTAATAATACTTCTAACAGGAACGAGGATGATGATGGAGAGGGAGCAGAACCAGGATGATGATGATGATGATGATGATGATGATGGTGGTGGAAAGTTGCAGGTTTGAATGAACCCTAACGAGGGATTTAGGGGGTGAAAAGAGGGGTTTTATATGGTGGGGTAGTTGGTAGGTAGATAGACATAAATGCCCTCACATGCCAAGCACGTGATCAGAGTTAACTTAAATTTCTAACCTGGTTTGGAGTAAATGACAAAACAGGCAACAAGTTTTCAAAATAAATGATTGTGACTGATCCATTGCAACCCGCTACAACGAAAAGTGTAATTTACCCTATAAACAATTAAACAGTATCAGAATCTTGGGCTGGAGTTTTTAGAGCATTCACATTCTAACCATCAAATTATGTGAGGATGGGTTTTTATATTATAAAGGGTATAAAAAGTGGTTGTGAGTAGAGGAGAGAGAAAATGTTACTGTTCATCTGTATATTTGGGGGGACACTGTTCACCCGTTATAATTTTTTAATATATTTTGAAAGTGGTTGTGAGTGGAAGTGAGAGAAAAATGTAATGATAATATTATTTAATTGAAAGGAGAGAGAAAAAGTATTTGTTTTTAGTTGAAATATATTTATATAGGAGTTGTTTTTTAGTGGAATGTATGTATAATTTGATGGTTTGGATGTGAATGCTCTAGACATCACAATTTTGGGCTGGAACATAAAGATTGCCATTGTTGCTAATAACTGCTATGATAAATTAGTAATATTGTGATTTATATACCAAGTTGGCACCCGCAAACAATAAACGCATTATAAACAATTTAAAGTTGGGGGTTGTTTTGTTGACTCAGGTATGGCATGTCATACTTGAGAACTGAGGGGTTTGTTTGCCTTTCACTTGTTTTATTGGTTTTTGGTTGGTATAAAATTCACCGGGGTAACCCTTTACCCAAAAAAAAAAAAAAAATTTAAAGTTAAAAACATAAGCAAATTAAACAAAGAAACGACAGATTCAAACAATTTAACATTCGTCCGAAATGCGTTGGAAAATAAAGATATAAAATTAAGGTTTTCCTACCAACGTGTTTTTCTTATTGGGAATGCGTTGGAAACCTCTGTTAAACAAAATATTAAGTTGTTGCCGTTTTAAACAAAAATATCTTTAAGATGTTGAAATTCCTATAAACATGAGAACACCAAAATGCAAAGACAACACATATAGTGAATTTCAAACCTACATATTATGGTACAAGCTAAAGTGCATATATACCAATATAAATACACATGCATGCACGAATAACTATCAACTTTAACGTCCACCCAATGTGGTCATAGTTACTTCATTAACAGTACTTAAATCAGTAGCTGATGTATCAAGCTTCTTTGTATAACTTTCTCTACAAAAACCTGGTTCCTTAGGTTCGGGTAGCTCAATGTTATCATAACTTAACATGGCATATACCGTAGACATTTTCGGCCTGTCTTCTGGATATTGTTGCACACACAAAAGAGCAACATGAATACATCGTATGATTTGATTCTCGTAAGATGGATCTTGTACAACAGGGTCAAGTGTCTCCAATGGCTGTCGTCTGTTCCAAAGCATCCATGCCTGATCCAACCATTCCAACAACACTTAGTAAACAAAACTAAAATTAATCAGATGCTTATGCATATGCCTCCATGTTTGTGTGAGAAAGAAGTGGATCGAAACTTTCTAACAAGGATATGCAGAACTTTGTAACAAAACATAAGTCATGTATGCATTGATTGGGTTGTTATACGAAGTTATTACAAAAGTTTGCGGACGAAAACATGAAAGAAATGGCCTACACTATAAAGAGCATACAAGTTTAAGTTATGGGATCGAAAGCAGTGGACGAAACGGTCTCCGTGATCAGATCATGAGACAAACGACCATATGTGGCTTAGCCCAGCTGTCGACCCGAATTCCAGCATTTAGGGCTCCAATTTAGCAATGATGATTCTCCCCCAATTCTAGTGATTACTAAATCATTTGTTTTTTAGTGTAAAACACTTGAATCACTTACTAATGTAATTTACGCGTTTATGATCGAAGTCTATAATTTCAGTACTTAGTTGCTAGTGGTGGCCACGGGTATTTAAATTCCACCTATGGTGGACCCGGATGAGTTTTCCCATCCAGGTCTCAAGTTCGAGGTTGGGTGATAGGGGTTTCTCATTGAGGGGTTTAAGTTGGGGTTCTACGGTTGGCTTGGTTCCAACATGGTCAAATAGTTAGTTTTATTATTGTTTTAAAATGATAAAAATGATTTATATAGACATTACTCCATATTTCAAAAAATTGAACTAAAAATAAGTAAGGTGAGCTCTTAAAACTAGTTTTTCAAACAATAAATTGTGTTTTGCTTCAGTTTAGCAGTTCGGTGCATGAGTATCAGTAATTTTATGATGGAAGCCCTTAGTTATAATTAACACACAGCAACTGAACCTGTAATAAGGTAGCTGTGTAGAGAACTTACATATCCTAAAAGGTTAAGATCATGATCAGGATGGTGAAATGCCCAGTTCTTATAGCCACTTATAATTTCCAACGCGATGACACCGAAGCTGTAAACATCTGATTTCACAGAATAATGGCCAGTCATTGCGTATTCCGGAGACATGTAGCCGCTGCAACAATAAAAAGAGTTAGTCAGGATAAAATTGGCAGCAGTTAGTTCCAATTACTCAAAAAGAGTTAAAGTCGTATATATTGACCAGAGAAAACATCACAAAGACTTGTTGCAATTATAATCACGGGTCACTTGTGATTCATATTAAAACTTAAGGAATTAATATAATTTAAACTAATATTCTCTTAATGTTTCAATACAATGCCCACTTATTTATACTACTTAGCCATAACTATTAATTAACCATTGGGGTTGGTGGCCCGATGGGAGAAATAAACCTTCTAGGAAAACATAAGTTGGTGAGGTCATGGGCTCAAGTCAAACAAGAAGTAAAAATGAAATTTGCAGTAAAAAATTAATATTAGTTAGCCACCTAACTAACTCGCTAACTAACTCTATATATTCGTTCTAACAAAAAAAACTATTTAAATTAATGAGTTTGTTTGATTACATTTCTTATAATCATATTAAGAAAACAAAAAACAAGAAAATATTGATGTTCAGTTCAACCCAAGATGACTTATTTCAATGTTATTTATTTTTATTCAAACTCCTATCACAAAAACACACAAATTTTGCCAACTATTACAGGACTCTGTATGTCTTTAAACTTGACATTGTTGGGCTTTTTCCTAAAGCTTAAATGATTGAATAAAGAGTGAACTACAAGTTTCGACTTTTAATGATATACGGAATGCCATCAAAATTATTGCTCTATATTTGGTTATTCTAGCTCCAGGAAAAAAAACTGAAGTAGAGCAAATCGAAATTGATCATAAGTAAGGTAGCTTACTAGGTTCCTATGATTCTCTTTGTCATTTCTTGCATTTGATCTGTTCCAAATATACGAGCAATGCCAAAGTCCGAAATTTTTGGATTCAACTCGCTATCTAGTAAGATGTTACTAGTTTTGAGATCTCTATGGATGATTCGCAATCTCGAGTCTTGATGAAGATAAAGTAAACCTCGTGCAATACCCTTAATGATGTGGTAGCGCTTTTTCCATGTAAGTTGTTTTCGTGTAGGTTTATCTGTGTGCAAAGAACTAAATTAACTAAAATAATTGTAATGATAAGTTTGAACTGAATGCTTAATAAATTCGTAACATGCTTGATTTATAGATTCGATCACCCAATTATATGCTACACGATGGCATGGCACACCAGATAGAAATGCACTATGTACGGTGCACAAGATCAAAGAAGATCCATGCTCTACTAAATCAGAAGGAATTTGATGATTTATTCGGACAATGTACATAAATCTTATGAATTCAACAACTAAATAGCAAAAATAATATGGTTTTTAGGATGATTTATTAATGTTAATTGTGTGATTTTCCCAAATTATCAACAAAAGTCTAATATTTTTGCATTGTCAATCAACAAACAAAGAAGGCCTTGTTTATTGTACATGGCACTAATATTTCAAGGTTTTTTAAATATTAATATTCAACATCAATAATAACATCATATTAATCAAGAGGGAGTAGTATGTACCATAAATGAAGTTGTTTAAACTTTTATTGGGCAAATACTCGTAGACTAACATTGTTTCATCCCCTTCAATGCAGCAACCCAAAAGCTTAACAAGGTTGCGATGTTGCAACTTTGCGATCAAAATAATTTCATTCTTCAATTCTTCAACACCTTGTGTCGACTTTTCTACAAGCCTTTTTACTGCTATCTCTTGACCATTTGATAATTCACCCTGTGTCATAAGAAAGTGATCCACAAAAGATAATTAGCAGCCACTTGCTCAAGTTTTCTACAGCTAAAACATGGCCTTCATCTGATAAAACACAATTCTTTACATGGTAACACCTAGTAGGAACAACATTAACCCATTCATAAAGAAGGGGAGGTTCAATAAAGAACCACAAATTAATACACAACAAAAAGAACTCTTTTGAGCCATCAGATCACGGAGGGGAAGATAGATATGAGATGCTAAGCATATGTTAAGTGGCAAACGTGGTTAGTTCTGTCCTTCAAACATTTTCCGTTCTCTAGAGAACCCCCTCTCATATTAAATATGATTGAGTTTGGGTTTTCGTTTAAAAATATTGTCAAATAGATAAAATTACATAATTTTGTCACAAAGAGGCTGGTTAAAAGAGTTAAAGTGTTTACAACTTCCAACGGTCAAGTTTGAGGTTATTTGTTATTACTATGGAAAAATTCCCAAAATAGACAAGTTGAATGTCTAATCCATTGAGATCTCGTAAGCCAACCCACGTATATGAAAACTATTTTGTTCACTTAGTGATCACTACGAATAGTTTGTGTAGTGATCACCCATCGAACCACTTTTATTGAACAATTTTACAAAGATGTGCGTTGATGAAGAGTTACCCTGTAGACAGAACCGAAACCGCCTTGTCCAATCTTGTTTCTTTCTGAAAAGTTGTTACAGGCAAGATAAATCGTTTCAAGATCATAAATGGGTAGTTGAAATCCGGAATCTTGATTATCTTCAACATATCGAAAGCTCCCGCTTTGTTGAGCTGTCACACAGGTTCAAGTATATGAATAGTGAAATAAAAGCAAATAATACAAAGACTGAAATTATCTGCTTGAAATAAAGAGTTTGTAGTATCTAATAGATTGAAGAAAACAAAAGAAAGTGTTATAATGGTAGTGACCCCCTAAAACAATTGTGAGGTAGAAAATCTTGGATCCAACAAAATGTAACTATTGGTATGTTAATTACTCGAGTGGATTATAATGGTACCTTTAGAGCTCCGCCCTATTTCGTCTTCTCTTCTATGCCGGACTAGCCAACCAAGGTACCATATGGCACCACCGGATAGAAGTAGTATGCCAATAACGGTTACTACACTAACGATCTTTACGGTTACACGTTTCCTTTTAGCAGCAGCAATTGACTCTGAGAAATTCAATAAACCAACAAAGGAAAATTTAATTTTTTTAAAAGTGCAGCAATGCAAACTTCAACAATATACAGGCAGTGAGAAAGTAGGGATAACATACGCAATTCAGCGTGTGCCATTCGTATGTAAATCTGCTCCTTGCCATCAGGAAAGTTCTTCATATCAACCAAATCACCCATCCAAACTACGCATCTACTTCCATTTCCATAAACATCAACATTAGCATAAGCCATACAACTACAATTCTTTAAACACTTGGCTTCACATACGTGATCCGTTTCATTTCCCCAAACAATCGGATTATCAGGCAACTTCAATGCGCCATATTTAACAAATCCATCTCCATGACCACAGCTCAGTTCATGTTTCCTTCTACATCCACCTGAATAACTAAACAAGCCCCAATCCCGTGGCGAGTCAGGAGTAAACCCACTCAAACATTTGCAACTACTTAGCGAATAACAGATCCCGTAATTCCCACAATTTGCATAGTTATCACATGGGTCGCTGTTGAATGTTACCACCAGGTTCCATTCTCTACTGATGTTAGCTCTCCATGTAAAATACTGAACTGAACCCATCGGTGAAATCACAATTCTAGATAAAACTGATTCATCCAAGATCTCATATTTGAAGTAGAGCTCTTCAGAGTTGTAAACAAACATAGTTTGTAACAACGGATTTGCCGTCAAAGTACTGCTGCCGCTGAACCAGATCCCATCAAACAGACCCCATCTGAACAATTTTCGCGAACCACTTCGTAGAACCAACTGCGGTGCTTCAGGTGGATCCAGGCTAAACCAGTACTCACCTTCAGAGGGATCTTCAATGCTCTTCCAGGACCTAATAAACCTATGCAATCCATCATCCAATTTCCAACCCAGCTTTGAATCTGGTAAAAGTGTATCAGCTGGAAAATCAAAGCTTTCCCAGAAGATAGTTTTGTTCCTTCCATCATCTCTAATAACAAGATTACCTGAATCTAATAACTGCAGAACCGGAGTGACGCTACTCTCGGTAGGCGTGTTATTAGTAGACCAGACAGTACCCAGTGAGCGGTTGTAAAGCGTTAAAACTCCGTTTTTATCTAAGGATACCTTTCCAAATGAATCATGAATTGGGTAGTTCCGATTGGCGACCCAAACCACAGTGAGAGGCAGATTGTGATACCATAATCCCAGAGAGCGATCCCCAGAAGAACCATTGCCAGGACTGAAGAAACCAAATTCAAATCTTTTGTTGGAGGAAACTAAAGTGAAGCCATCCAAAAAGCTTTGGTTGGGTTTCAAGGTGTCAGTTGAAAGGGAGGTTCGGAAGTTTAGAAAAATGAGAGAGCATACCAGTGTGAGAAACAAGATATTGCTCATCTTTTTGCAGGTTTCAATAACATTCTAACTCTGCATTCAAATAGTCTCTTGTTTGGGAAAGGTGACCAATGATGCCCTGGAGTTAATCTAGACAAAAGAGCATTCAAACCAGTTTTTATTGAGTGGGAAAAGGCAAACAATTGATAATTTTTATAACAATATATTATTAGGCTAGTGGGTATGGTTGATGTTTTTTTGAGGATGATCCGCCACGTATGCGCCACGTCATCATCCTCCCAAGATTGGTCCATCCTCCAAAACTAGAGGGCATGGTTAAGTTGGTCCTAGTCATCATCCTCCACCACTTTTATGTTTTTTTTTTTTAATCTTCCACTTTTTTTAACATTTAACAAATAAAGTAACAAAATATTTTCATTAATATTAAAAAACATTACATAAACTTAAAAAAAAAGCAAAAAAAACATAAACTTAAAAAAAAAGCAAAAAAAACATAAACTTAAAAAAAAAACTTAAAAATATCCTAATATATTAAAAGAAGCAACTAGTCTTCGTCTTCCATGTCGTGGTCGGGTTCGTTTTGAGCGTTGTTCCAAATGTACTCCGTTGGGACGACCCTTGATCAGCCGCCATGAAGACTTGAGCCGCGTTCATAATCATGTTGTGCATAATATCATCCTCTTCCGAAGATGATGAATACCACGCAGACGAACCCGATGAAGACATAGAAGAAATTGAAGAAATGGAAGACATGGGTGAAGCCATGATAATTTTTGAGCGAGAAATGGGGTGGTAGTGTGTAAAAACGGTATAAAATATGATGAGTTTTTATAAAAAGGGAAGAGTGGTTTATAAAATGTGAGAGAGATGGGGTGGTAGTGGGTGAAAAGTTGTGAAAAAAATGGTTAAAGATGTGAGTATTTATAAAAATGGAAGTGAATTGGGGTATATTTTGAATTATAACCGTTTGAATATTTAATGTTTATTAGAAAATTAAATTTTTTTTTATTTTGAACGGTCACAATGGATCGGGGCCCCACCACTTAGCTTCGTCGCAAACGTCTAGAACCCGACGTTCAAGACGGGACCGGGGGGGGGGGGGGCACGGTGTTTGGATCGTCGCCGACCCAGGATGATCCGGGGACGAACCCCATGCCGACTAGCCTTATAGCAGCCATGACTTTTGCGGGTTTCAAGCCTACCCCAAGAGTTTCAGAACCAACAGAAAACGGAAATGGGTTACCTAACCGGTCCAATTGACTCTATTTTAACGCTCTTAGACTGCCCGTAATGGGGCGTTTTTTTTTAAAAAAATTGAAAAAAAACGCCCCAAAACGTCCCCCACCCCATTACATACGGCGTTATTGGGCGTTTTATTTGGAAAATTTTGTTGTGGGCGTGTTATTTAAAACGCTATGCACTTGAACCCCACTTTTGTTTTAACCAATCACCTTTGAAAGTTGCCCTGACAACCTTTGACCATTTTGAGAACCCCACTTGAACCCCACTTTTGTTTTATTAAATGGTCTGACAACTTTTGACCATTTTGTTTTTTTTTTCTAAATTGGAAGGGGGTTATTGGAATAATGTCTCACTACACCACTTTATGCTATAATGCCCCATGCTGACTAGGACGCCACGTGGGATAATGCCCCATGGTGGGGGCATTATAAGTTGTTACCACTACGGGTGGTCTTAGGGTGTCCGCAGTGGGGTGCGGGGAGGAGTGGCAAACTAGTTTACCACTCGGTAAACACCAACAAAGTTTGCCGCTTCCAAGTTTACCAAATCGGTGGTGTGATGTCGATGCGGTGAAGTAGAGGGTGTGTGTGGTGGGGTGGGGTCCATTCCTATCTCAACCAATCACAACTTTTTCCTTTTTTTAAATAGTTTACCACTTCACCAAGTATCTAAACCATTGCCAACAATTTTCAGCAAAGTTTAAACACTTTTGCCTGATTGACATGGCGCGCTCTGATTGGTCGGTTTTTTAGCTTACCACTCCAAAGTGTTTAACTACTCCTTACACCCTTAGGTTGGGACAAATGAACCACCAAACCGGACCACATTAAATTTTTTTAATTATTTTATTCTTTTAAAATCTTATTTGTTAAAAAACTCTAAATTTGTTTAAATTTAAGGTTTCATATTGCAGTTACACATAAAAATAAAGTAGTTGTATATCTTTTAAGTTATATATATTGAAATTTTTTTAAAACATCTTGTTGGTCCATCTAATTCAACCTTTGAACTAGTAAGGAAGCCGGTCTGTTAAGTAAACTTTGTAAAAAGGTCACGACATGGTTGCATACCTAGGAAAGATGACATGTACACAGTGGCGGCTATGATGGTGTGCGGGGAGGACTTTCGCACAGGTCCCGTGATTTCGAGGTGCATGTGATTTTTCCGATATATGTTATTTTTTTTTCAATAAAACCCATGCCAATTCTAATATAGGCCCATTAAAAATTATTTTATATGATTTAAAATTTACCTCACTTGACATTAGGTTAATTGAACTTATTACTAATTTGATTTTGAAAAAATAACAATAATAACGGTTTATTATTTTAGCTAGAGTAAATAAATTCTCAGATAGACGCTAATGGATGCACAAATTTCATACTATGGATTCCAACTTTGACTTTTGGATATTTGGTGGGATCCTCCACAGATATATGTCAATGGAAAAAATAGTACACCTAATTACCTAATATATGACACAAATGTATCATAGGTTATGAACTACATTTGTATGAGTATTTGGTGGGAGCGTTCACATTGTGATCCTTTTATCACTTATAGTACAACTAAATACCTAATATATGACAAAAAGTCAAAAATGTATCATAGGTTATGAACTACATTGGTATGTGTATTTGGTGAGAGCGTATTTAAGCAAAAATTTTGGTTTTCATCGATTTTTGCACTTAAAATATAGAATAAATGTATGGACTGCAAAAAAAAAAAAAAAAAAAAAAAAAAAAAAAAAAAAAAAAATTGGCGAACCTCAACAAGGATGAAAGTACCGGCAATATTGAAACCAACCAGGCAAAACCAGGTATTACTAAAAAAAACATTAGTATTCTATTCTTAACATTACTGCCATTAATATTCATTTATTTATTTGTTCATTCGTTTACTCAATAATTATGGTTACTCTTTATGTTTTATTATTTATTATTATATATTTTTTTAATATGACAAACAACATAACAGTTCGCAAGAAAGTCAGATTCGTGGTTAAATCGAACAACAAGAAAAAAGAGGATGTTCAAAACAGCGAAGTTAAGGACATGCACAACAATATCAATGATGAAGGCCATAACAAAGAAAACGAAGCTGTAAACAACAAGGATAAAGCTCGTGACACCAAAAGTAACATTGTGAACGACGAAGAATTTGGTAAGTTATGATACATAACAATAAAAAGAAATACATATGTTCACTTGGAAGCATTACATACAGTTCTGACGCACACACACATTCATATACACATATACATCGTGTATTTTATTTATTTATTTATTTATTTATTTTTATAAACAGCCAACAACATGAACCAGCCATTAGCAAATAAAAGGAAAGGGCCGAAAGCATCTGACACGGCCGATACTGTTACAGGTATGTAATTAGTACGAAATACACGTCATTCATTGTATATGTATTGCACACGTGCACCACGGGTATGATATATGATAATGATATATGTACCAAGTTGTTATGTAAATGTATCGTACTTTATTTACGTGTGAGTTAAATGCATTTTTTAGTGAACACATGCACCACAATTATGGTTGTTAAGCGTTAACATGTGATTATGTGTTATACGTATTGTATTACACGTATGCTACTGAATATGAATGTAATGCACATGTGCATCATAAATGTAATGTAATGTGATATGTGCAACGCAAGTGAACACCAATAATATAACATATAACTGTACTGAAACGTATATATGCGCGAATAAACTCATATATGTTAAACACATTGATACAGTCAGATGGTTAAAACAATAAAAAAAACATGGACTTAAATGTATATTTTGTGAAACGCCTGGACTTTTATGTTAATAAAGTACAATACAGTTACATAACATATAACTATTAAATGTGTTAATAGTTAGTCAGTTAGTTGGTCACGAATTATTGCCAAAAAAAATGTTAACAGTGAATAACAAACTACAGTGGATTCATCCCTAACTTTTATGTTCCCCTATATATATATGTTATATATGTTATCGTGTGATTATATGTTTTATGTGTTATATTACACATGTGATTGAATGTGCATCCAATGCACACGTGCACCATTAATGTAACGTCTGATGTTTTGCAGGGGTGCAAATTAAAGCCAGAAAAACAAGGAAACGCTCAAATGCACCGGATGCTAACAATGACAACCTGGTAAACGAAGGATCTATTAATGTAAAACTGAGGTCGATGAAGTTGATACGCTCAAAAACAGTTGACGATACTGTTACAGGTATGTAATTAATACGCAAATACACATCATTAAATGTATATGTATATGTATTGCACACGTGCACCACGAGTATGATATATTATAATGATATATGTACCAAACTGTTATGTAACTGTATTGTAATGTATTTAGGTGTGAGTTAAATGCATTTTTTAGTGAACACATGCACCGCAATTATGGTTGTTAAGCGTTAACATGGGATTATGTGTTCTACGTATTGTATTACACGTATGCTATTGAATATGGATGTAATGCACATGTGCATCATAAATGTAATGTGATATGTGCAATGCAGGTGAACACCAATAATATAACCTAAGTGTACTGAAATGTATATATGCGTAAATGAACTCATGTATATTAAACACATTGATACGGTCAAAGGGTTAAAATAAGAAAAAAAAACATGGACTTAAATGGATATTTTGTGAAACACCTATACTAAAGTTGTAATTGTATTTAATAGTTAGTCAGTTAATTGGTCACGAATAACTGCCAAAAAACTGTTAACAGTGAATAACAAACTACAATGGATTCATCCCTAACTTTTTGTGTTTCCCTATATATATATATATATATGTTATATTTGTTACCGTGTGATTATATGTTTTGAATGTGCATCCAATGCACTCAAATGCACCTGATGCTAACAACGACAACCCAGTAAACGAAGGATCTGTTACCGTAAAACTGAGGTCGAGAAAGTCGATACGCTCGAAAACAGCTGACGATGAACACAAAGACGCAAAAAACACACGCAACGGTAAAAAAATGAAGGTTACAAACGGTAGTAATTGGTGTTCGATACGAACACGTGTATCTCCGAGACAACTGTGTATAGCGATAAAAGGTATGACGGAGAAACAGAAAGAAGCTGTTAGAAGCCTAGGTTTTGGTAAACTTCTATCAATCCAAACCGACGGCATACCTGGGAGGTTGGGCCATTACGTAGTTGACAATCTTAACAAGGACAATATGGAGATCAATGCAGGATATGTTAATATTAAGATTGATGGGGATGCAATCCACAACCTTCTGGGGATAAGAAACCATGGTATATATCTGGAAACATTCGAATATGTTGAAGTAGATTTTGTGTCTGATGCTTGTCGAATAGATTAGTTATTATTTTACGCTAAATTTGTAATAGTTAGTGAAACGGTCAAACGAACGTGTATTGACCCGCTCGTTTGAAGTGGTCGAACGAGAGGGTTATATGTTTGACCGTGTGGGTTTTGCTAGACAAGTGGGTGTGGGTATAAATACCAACCCTTTGTCATTTGCAAAAGAGAGAGAGAGAGAAGGGGAGCTCATTTTGGGAGTTCCATGTGAGCTTCATTGTGTGGGGGAGAGATCACCACTTGATCTCTCCCTGGATGTATACTCCTTTGGTATTAGTTCGGTTATCATGTAATCGGGCCGATTTGTAATGTTTTACTACCGGATTAATGCAAAGTTGTTTGTTTATCATCTCTAATCTCTCCCGTCTTGAACCGATCTCACACGAATCACGGTTTCGGTCACGAAACAAGGTCCTACAATTGGTATCAGAGCCATGGTGCCCGATTTAGTAAATCTAACCGTTCACTAAATCACATGTGCTCTAGATCTGTGATTTTTGTGCTTTTTGTTCAAGATGTAAAAATGGTGAAAATGGAGAAAAACCCAGATCTGGATCGAGATATTCAGATCTAGCTGAAACAGAACATATACGAGTGTTAGTTTTTCTGTTTTACACCAAACAAACCAAGTTTTCATCTTGTTTCTAAAGAATTTTCGTCAGATCTGGGAATAAACAGTGGCTCTGTTCTTGATGTTCTTGGCGGCTGTTAAAGAAATTTATTGGGTTTCCGACGAAACCCCACTTCCCATGACGAAACGAAACCCTTCGGCGAAACAGATCCTGTTTCGTCGACTTCAGACATCATTCTGTTTCGTCGACAAGAATTCAAGATCCGTTTCGTCGTTCAACACACTTCAAATCTGTTTCGTCGGCCAACATCAAGAATTCAGTTTCGTCGCATAACTAAAAGACTTCTGTTTCGTTGGACCAGATCTCCCTTCTGTTTCGCCGCTGCCCAGGCTGCTGCTGAGTCTGTTCGACTTGCTGGTTTGACTCGGCTTTCAGGGAAATAAAAGAAGAGGAAGATACCAGGATGTTGGCTGCTGTTAACAATCTTTTATCCTGATTGCAGTCTGCATTTGATTTCGATTTGAGATCTGTTCGGATCTTCTTACATCAGCTTCGTTTTGCTCAGATTTTCTTAAATCCGCTGAGATCTGCTCCGCTCCTCTTGTTTGACCAGGTCAGGTGGGGTGTTAATTGATGATGAAGGTGGGTATTCAGTTGAGAGAGGGAGAGATCAGAAGTAGCGGCTGCAATTATGTTTGAAGCTGGTGCTGGGTATCTTCGAAGGTAAAGAAGACAAAGTTGTCGGCTGGATTTTTTATGTAATAAGGGGTTTTGGTTGGTATCTCAGAGGTAAAGAAGGAATGAGGGCAGACGAGGTTGGTGGCTGACATATGTCTAGGGCTTGTTGATTAGGCCCACAATTCTACACTACATATTTACTGGGCCATGAATGCATGTTGGCATTTCTTTATTTTGGGCCATTTACATATTTAGTGTTTGACAAACTTATCTCTTGGGACGATTTGGTTTAGATCAACAAAATTTGTTACAAGTCCAAAGTTGGATCAGGAACACATTATGGGCTACGTGACTTTTCTAAATTTTGAAGTCCAAATTTTATTTAAGACCCACATGACTGCAACTAAAAGTCAAGTTACTTTTCTGCATTTATTGAATTGGGTCGGGTATTCGTGAAGTTTATCTGAGTTGAGCTTCAACGCCAAATTCGTACGGGTTCGGGAGCGCGCGAAATGATGAAGATGATGAAAACTTGATTTTTGAAAAATGTGGGGTAGTCTCGGTTACCGATGCAAACGTCAAATTATGGTGACTTGACTACTATGGGCCAAAAAAAACCAAAAACGGTATGTTCACTTCCACACGTCAATATTTATGATTGTTATCGGTTATTCGTAAATGTTCGAAAGCATTTTGTTTATTGTCATATTCTCGCATTTGAAAATGAACGTATGAACCTGGAACGTCAATACCGGTCCTAACGAGTTCACAAAGTATTTGGAGGGATACAAGTCGGATCCTACGGGGTACTAGGCGAAATTTCTTTATCAACAAGAATATGCAACGAAGAAATCTTTTTGTTTATTGTCATATTCTCGCATTTGGTAACGAATGAATGAACCTAGAATGTCAATACCGGTCCTAACGAGTTCAAAAAGTCTTTGGAGGGATACAAGTCGGATCCTACGGGGTACTAGGGGACGTTCTTATTCAACTAGAATATGCAAAGAAGAAAGTCGTTTTCGTGATTTTTCGGAACCGAGAACATTCAGTGAAGATTGACGACAGTTCCGCTAAGTGAAGGGAATTGGTGAACATTTGAAAGTTGACGACAGTTCCTTTGAAGTGGAGGGAATCTGTTAAGGTTTAGAGATCTTACCAAAGAAATGGGGGAATAAAACGTATGATGAATTTCTTCGGTAAATTTCTAAACGCAATCACAGGTGGTAGAGTTTGTGATTTTCTGGTGATACTAAAGGTTCGGCGTGGAATGTTTTGCACAGACACATATTTGAGGATTTTAATTAATTCTCCAGCCAGCGTGAAGGGTTTTGCACGGAAACATACAGGTATCTAAAGTCGACAGTTGTTTCAAAGCGCTGTTTACTGAAGACCTGGGGGAATCTTTATGAAAGCTGATAGTTCAAGGCTGAAGACCTGCAGGATTCGGTTTTGGGTTTGATGTTTCTTTGGGATTTTACAGGGATCTGGGGGTAACTTAATTCGTTGAGTTTGCAAACGATGTACTTGGTCTAGCTAACTTCCTGAGTACTGATGCTGAAGATCCGTAGTGCATTACATGGTCAACTTCACAATGGCAAGACAATGAGATCTGGATGTAGTTCAACTAAGCATGCTAGTTGAGCTTGCAAGGGATACACTTGGTCTAGCTGACTTTCCTGAGTGTTGATGCTGAAGATTAAAGTGCATTACTTGGTCGATTCCACAAAGACGGTTTACAGAAGACAGTTCACCAGAAATCTCTATCAATGTAGTATGCTTGTATGAAATAGAGTTCTTATGACAAGATCAAGACGTGATGCAGTTTTTAAAGAATGGAACCCTTATCAAATGCCGGTTGGAGTATTGGAAGATCAGCGGAAGATCGGTCAAGTGAGGAAATTGCACAACACCCAACACGGATACGCGTACTTCAAGGGGTAAATGTTTTACAAGGAGCATCAAGATACTACTTACCTGGATCATTGGTCAAGGGGGAATTTGTTAACACAGAGAAGATGAATACTTGACTGAAGATCGATTGCAGTTGCATTTTCGGCATTCAACAGCAACGGACAAGGGGGAATTTGTTGATGCAGATTTTGTGTCCGATGCTTGTCGAATAGATTAGTTATTATTTTACGCTGAATTTGTAATAGTTAGTGAAACGGTCAAACGAACGTGTATTGACCCGCTCGTTTGAAGTGGTCAAACGAGAGGGTTATATGTTTGACCGTGTGGGTTTTGCTAGACAAGTGGGTGTGGGTATAAATACCAACCCTTTGTCATTTGCAAAAGAGAGAGAGAGAGAGAAGAGGAGCTCATTTTGGGAGTTCCCTGTGAGCTTCATTGTGTGGGGGAGAGATCACCACTTGATCTCTCCCTGGATGTATACTCCTTTGGTATTAGTTCGGTTATCATGTAATCGGGCCGATTTGTAATGTTTTACTACCGGATTAATACAAAGTTGTTTGTTTATCATCTCTAATCTCTCCCATCTTGAACCGATCTCACACGAATCACGGTTTCGGTCACGAAACACGGTCCTACAGAATACAAGAAAAATTTTGTTGGGATTACAAAGGAATGGAGAAACATGTACAAGGGTAGTTACGTTACACCTTCAGCCATATCAAAAAACATAGAGGAGAACGGCGATGATGATGGAATAATGTTCAAGCTGAATTTTTTGACATTATTCATGAGCACATTTGTTGAAATTCAAGACCAAGGAGAGTGTGATCTTAATTTCCTACACCATATGACAGATGAAATAAACCCACAACATGTTGATTGGTGCGCGTACATCGTCAATTCGATCAATAAATGCAAAAAAACATGGAGAAGGTGTGACAACAATTGTTTCTTCACGGGCGCGTTAACAATCCTAACGGTATGTATTACATGTTAATGAGATTTCACGTGTAATATGACATGTATTACACATGTGATATGTATTGTGTTTATAGTTAACATTTAATATAAAAAAATGTGCTTGTAATTCACTTGTAATGTATGTGCATTTGTAATTCACACGTGTGGTTCACATATGTATCAACTGATAAATATGTTATAACTATTTTATGTCACACATGTGAACAGCTGTTGTACGTTGATCGAACGAATGTCCCTCCAATAAATGTTGATCGACATATGTTCCCACTTGAATTCTGGACAATCGAAAAGTTGCGAAAGAGGGAGAGAATCGAATTGAAAAATGGAGGTTTTGGCATGGGCGAGTTAAGAGATCAATACGTTTATCCAAAAAACGACACGTCTGAACATGTCACAGAAAACAATTTGAACGAGATAATGCTTTATGATGATATGAGTAATCCAGCTGATTTGACGGTACATTATTGTATACATTTATCCAAACCTGTATTATATATATATGTGTGTGTGTGTGTGTGTGTGTGTGTGTACTCTACACGTGTGCTACATACTTATCATGTAATATTAACAGGGACATGTTACAAAACTGGACGCTCTGTTCGATCGCATCACAAGGGACAAAAAAATATTAGAAAAAGCGTTGTGTGATGCATGTTTGGATTTCTCGGACCTACCTGAGATACAAAACTGCATACAAAAATACAAAACAATATACAAAGAAGTGATTGATATCAATGAACATGTAACGCAAACTTGATGGACACAGTTTTTTGAAGAAAATATTGGAGAAATCATTGCAAAAATGAACAAAGTTGAACATGTGCAAAAGAAGAAAGAACGTGACAGCTCAATGCCAAACTTTGATCTCGGCATTAGTTCACAAGAGTCTTGGAGCATATCAGGTGAAACAAACTTAAAATTTGCTGATCATAAACAAAGCGTGTCTATTAATCAGCCGGTAGACATCAATGAAAAACTGAACGACGACGAACAACTGATATGGTCGTATATGTTGGCAATCGCCCATGACAAGAATGATGGAGAAAAACGACAAACAACTCAAGAAAAGAATGCAACGAAAAAGAAAACAAGAGCAATGTCAGAAGAAGATTCAAAAGCATAACAAAA
Organism: Helianthus tuberosus; assembly: GCA_030545235.1. Classification (NCBI taxonomy): domain Eukaryota; kingdom Viridiplantae; phylum Streptophyta; class Magnoliopsida; order Asterales; family Asteraceae; genus Helianthus; species Helianthus tuberosus. Next base: position 118,352,389 of record CM060414.1, on the reverse strand, counting down.
ACAAATGGAAAAGGAACTGAAGGCAGCAAAAATAGAAGCAGAAAAGAAAGAAGTTGAAAGACTGTTCTTGTAAGTTTTATTACATTTATGCATTATGAAGTTTGCAAACTATTATTATGATTCACATGTGTAACTGATGTGAACATATGTATACAGGAAAGATATTTTCACAACTGCATACGGACTAGAAACAAAAGCGTTTCTGTTATCACACCTTATTCTAGGCAAACAGTTGTACACATGTGCTATAGATTGTTGGGCGGGTGTTTTGAATCATCAAGAAGGTTTGAAAAATAAGGACGGACCTAAACGTTTGTTTTGTTACACGTCGACAATTGTAAGTATTATACGATAATTTTTTTTTTACCATTACTATTAAATATATTCAAACGTTTGTTTGTTTGTTTTTTTCTTTTTTTTTAATAACAAAACAGAATGGATGGATGCTAAACAGAAAGCATACTGTGGAGGCAAGGACAACAGCATTCAAAAAGAACCTGTTAATAGTGCTTGAACGTAACGCCGACAGACTTGATTTGAAATCATATGATGTAGTTGTGATTCATGTATTGGAAAGTCACCACTATTACCTAGTATGCTTTGACTTGAGGGAGCCTTCAATTGAAGATATAGACAATATGCATCCAAAATTTGCTTGGGTATCGATGAAAGACGGTAACAGCTTCACGTCAAAGGGCACACCAAACAAGATTGTAAGTTATTAAATATAATGACAATGACATTAAATAGCGATACACATATGCACCATTTCAATGTGGATGTTGATATCACCTAACATATAGTTTATTATTGGCAGAAACATATCGTATGTGCTTACATGCGTAGTGTCCAACACCCGAGTGCACAAGCATTATCAAGCGTAACACTATCAAAGAAAGAGATTGGCTGGGCAACAAGAGACAACTTCACTGACTGCGGGATTTTCGCCATGCGGCATACGGAGTTGTACTATGGAAAGAACAAACCGTTTGAATGTCGATTCAACAACAGGGAATCAATGCAACAAAGTCAGATAAACAACCTCAGGATGAAATATTGAGCAAGAATCCTGCTTTCTGATGCAAACGTGTTCAAAGAAAATGTTATAGCGGATGCAAAGAATGAAGCGAACACGGCCAAACAGAATGAATTGGATGGTGCAACAGATAAAGGATAGATGGAAAATCGAATGCACATGTGAAACACTATCATTTCGATATTGCTTTTGACTATTATCTCATATTGATACAATCTTTAGATGTTATGATTGATACAATATTATTAGTATAACATGATTGTGCAAGACATATTATGCTTTATGCACGTTTGAATTCTAGCATCTATATTGGATACGAATGTGTATCGGTGTTGACAGTTGTATGCATTTCACGTGTGTAATGTTTTAGCAAACAGTATCATACAAAAGAAAAAACGTATCACAACTTTAATGTAACATAACATAATTTTACGGTAACGTTTGATACTTTAATGTAACATATCATAATTTTACGGTAATGTTATACAGCACACGTGAAATACAACTACATAACTAAAAAAAACCGAATGTATAATGACTTGGATTTTTCTGAATAATTTTATTTGTAATATAATAGCAAGATCATATGAAATATCCATATAAAATGAATGTGAACAAATCCATCATACGTGTAATATAAGGTCAAAATTGATGTTACCATAAAACAAGTAATTCATACATGTAGTATAATATCATATTGAATATAACGTCAAAATATGTAACACCATGTATGCTTATGTAACATAAACTCAATTTTAAACATGTAACACAATCCATAAAAGCATGTCATCACAAACAGGATACATGTGTAATACTAGAAAAAAAAATCCATAATCCCACTAAATTTTTCGTGCACATGTGTAATATAAGAGTCACATTGCTTATTATGTAAAACAATTCTCAATATTGTATGAACCAAATCACTCATCAAGCGGGTCGGACGAACGTATGGTGGATCTTCTAGTGGCCCGAGTACAAATGCGAGATGACGGTCCAGCAGATGTATCACAGTTATACGAATCAACGGCACCAACATGACACGAATCTTCTGGAACAGCAACATTACCAGCTTTAGCAGATTTTGCAGCAGCAGCCGCGGCTTCTTTGGCAGCCCTAACTTTTTCACAATTACGCGAGTCATGATCATTAACATATTTCTTGCATTTTCCACACAACCTGGTAGTTTTAGCACTATTAGCAACAGCCTTTTCCCCGGGACCAATGAGTCGATGGTTGGTACCGCACCCTTTGTTTCGGATGCCTTGTGGCGGATTTATCGAGACTTCCATATCTTCAGGCTGTTTGAGAAGGTCACTGATCACAGCTGATGTCTTGTTACACGCCGGTTCGGTCGGGAATTCACGAAACACACGATTCCTAATTTCTTTAATCTCCCCAGACAACTCAGTAAGTTTACCAATATTTCGCCTTAAACGATCGGTGCACTCAATAACCAACTCAAAAATCTCATTTCGGATTACAGATTCTTCGTCTGTATCAGCAGAATACCTGTTCGCTATGCTAAAAACCCTCCTTGGCAATATGTTTTGTTTCCATCTACCAGGTTGATACTGAACAGGAATTTCATCAACTTAGTTCTATCTATACACACAAAAGGCATGCCTACACAAATAGCCTAGGCGCGTATAATCCATACACGAGCATGAAACCGATCTATCACGTGTATCAAAACTGACCTGCATCACATGTGTATAGGTTACAAATGTTAAAACACATAACTTTGATAATTATAATGAACATATGTAATACAACCATATAATAAGCCAAATTACCTCAAATTCATTAATATCTTTGTAGTTCCTGTTAGTATAAACAATTGTATAAATTTTTACCCCATCAAGTTCTGGTGTTTTCGAAGCAATCTAGCAGAATGTCATGCCTCTATATATCTCTTTTTGCACCTCCAAAAATAGCGTATGTGTATATAATTATGAGTCATGTCTTTCGATAGGCACGTTCTTCGGCATTGATGGTGCTATTGTATTACTTTCGAACTCCATTCTGCGTTGAATGTACCGTTGCCCATCAATTGTTGTGTCGAAACACATCAAGAATTGCACGAGCGTGTTTGTTCCACTAGAATTTGTTTTAAACAGGGAATTCGAACTCTCACACCTTGAGGTGGTTTTCATTAGACAACACATGTGCACGTCCCTAAAATAGCACGGAACCCACTGATCCCTAATCTCATACATCTCGTTCAGCCAATTGTTTTCTTTCAAGTGTAACCCTTCCATAAACAAATTCCATCGTTCTTCAAATTCTTCAGGTGTTATAAACAAATTCCACACAAGCTTGTGTATAGCAGCTCTCAAGTCTATATTTTCCAATACATCACCTGCAATCTGAATATAAAAAATCACAAACATAAATGAATGACATGAAATTATACAACTATTACACGTATGTAGATGAATGTGTGTAAAAATAATATCATACCTTTGCAGGAATTTTCCTAACAATATGCCACATACACGGTCGGTGAATAGACTTATTTAATACACCAGAAACTGCTTGTTTCATCGCAGCATCCTGATCAGTCAACACCAACGTTGGTTGCTTATTGTTATGAGCTTTAAGGAATGTGGTAAGCAACCACGTGTAAGAACCAATTGTTTCATCATATAATAGCCCAACACCAAAGGTGACGCACTTTTTATGGTGATCGACACCGGTAAACGGAACAAATATCATGTTATACCTTCAAAAAAACATAAAACAATGAATTTAGTGTAATATGACAAACATAACATTAGTAATACATTCATTAGTAAAATGAAATCGTTATTACATAGATGTAATACAACAAAACAATGTAACTGATTGTAACCACAGTGTTCGTATCATTATGCAACATAATAAAGATATAAAACTTACTGATTCGTATGATATGTTGCATCAAAACCTAACACATCTCCGAAGGCTTTGTAATTGCATTTGGATACGTCATCAGCCCAGAACAATGATCTCAACTCACCATCGACCACCACACATTCAAAAAGAAATTTGGCCGGTTTATCATACGGGCTTTTAACGTATCAACCACCATTTGTGCATCCTTCTTGCCGATAAAAGACCGTATATCTCTAGTGAAATTTTTGAATTCTACTAAAGTTCCTTGTATGTTATGGTGCCCACCCTTTAACGAAGCTCGAATCTTATGTGCGACATTAGGGCCAATTTTGTTCAAGCTTAGTTTGTGAATGAACCTCTGGTCATCATAACTAAGTTTCCTCCTTTTTCTGGTAAAGTCTAGATTGTCTTTGTCAACCAGTCCATGATTATGAGCTTCAATAAAACCATAAATGAAAAATTGTGTAGTGCCTGGGATAGCTTTAAGCTTTATCTGCGCCCTACAGTCAGTAACTTTGTAGCTGCTACTTCGAGACACTTTAAAAGCACTAGGGTCCATCGATTCAAGTTGTGTTTGCTTAGGTTTACTGGATCTGGTACATTGCATATACCTATGTGTAACAACAGTTCCTTTTTTCTTCATGGCACCCAAACGTACAGAAAAACCAGACCTCTCAACATAATACTTGTACATTTTCTCAACGTCGCTCCATGTGTCAAAAGCCATTCCGATAGTAGGTGTATATTCAGGAGACACCAAAGGTTTCCATAACTTTGTTCCATCAGTTGTTATGTATACATGGATGGTTATATCTCCTTCAATATGAACACAAAAAAATACAGTCAAATAAAGAAAAAAACATTGCACATATTCATTATATTAATATATTTAAAATATGGACATATACTTACATACAACACACACACTTGTAAACATACATATATACATAGGTACAATAAAAAAAACAACATATTAATATTGAAAATACAAACATGTTAACAGTTAATGATATATATAGTTCACATCGTAATACAAACATGTGTACACATGTGTAATACACATTTTTTAATAAATAAATAATTTACCTAATTGATCGACGTCATACAAACGTAATGGACGGACATTATGACTGCCATAACTTGAATTGTTAACATTAGGTGAATCATCGATACGTTCGTGTCCGTCATCATCCTTATCACCTGACCTAGAACCGAATAATGCGTCATCAATAATGGCACCAGTGTTTGTAGAACTGCTAGATGAAGCCATATCTGAACGATTTAACAACAATATCGATTAAACAACAATCAAAAATGTCTGAATTCCGATTATGAACAATATGTGATAAAATAAACATGAAATCCGATTACCTACGATTGTTAAACACGAATTTGGATGAAAAACAGCTTGAATTCGGTATGAGAGTCGTTATATGTATGAGTAATTGATACAATTATGGAATTGATTGATATAATATTCGAGAATTATTGAACACGAAACCTCCAGAAAACAAAATCAAAACTGTGTGTGTGGTTATGAATTGGGCGAAACGTAAAACGTGGAATTATGATTGTTGACAAAAATACCCCTATGTTTAATAGTTTTTTGGTTTTCTCATTTATATCTAGTTTTCTCATGATCCTATCCCTATATATATATATATATAGGGGTCCGCTAAAATAAGAACCACCTCGAGTTGTAAGAACCGCGAGAACTATTTGATCCGGGGCGAGGTGGACCAAATTTTTTTTCATAAACGTCGATGCATGTATTATAAGCACATTTGTAAAAAAAATTCAAAAAAAATATCGTGTGTGTAGTTTTGAGAACCACAAGTTTGTGTTTACGGGTATCGTAAATCTAACCGGAAAATTTACAGTGCCCGTAAACACAAACTTGTGATGCTCAAAACTACACACACGACTTTTTTTTTTTGAATTTTTTTTACAAATGTGCTTATAATACATGCATCTACGTTTATGAAAAAAATTTGGTCCACCTCGCCCCGGATCAAATAGTTCTCGCAGTTCTTACAACTCGAGGTGGTTCTCATTTTAGCGGACACTTATATATATATATATATATATATATATAATGTATTTATGTGAGTTGTTATGAGTGGATGAAGAAACAAATGTATAATAATAAAAAAAAATAAGTATGATTTAATTGAATTGAGATAGATATAAAGGATCAAATGTAGGGTTTCTAATCGTTTTCTTGTTGACTAAGTCAAGGTTAATTAGGGTTTCAAATTGTTTTCTTGTTGACTAAGTTAGGATTAGCAACTTAGAGCATTTACATCCAACCCCCTATTTTCACCCTATATTACCCCAAAAGCTACTATCTTTTCTCTCTCATTTTTAATTAAATAATAATTTTTAATATCTTTATAATTACATTTTCTCTCTCTTCCACTCACAGCTACTTTCAAAATATATTAAAAAAGTATAATGGGTGAACAGTGTCCTCTCAAATTTACAGATGAAGATAAACATTTTCTCTATCCTCTACTCATAACCACATACAACAACTTTTCATAAAATAAAAACCCCCCTCACATAATTTGGGGGGTTGGATGTGAATGCTCTTAGATCCAGGTTGTTCACACAACTCACGTAACCAACAGTTAAGGGGAGCTTTTGTGGCGGCTAGATAACACAACACAATATGTGTGATTTTTTTTATTTTCTTTTCTAAGGGTGTTCCTTTGAAACTTAACGGAGAGGAATGTTCGTTTGACTTTTTGGTGGTGTCTCAAAATACAAAATAATTAAAAGTTCAACAAATTGGATTTAACCATTAAACGTTGATTGTTATTTGGGTTGGACAAGCGGGTTCAATTAAGGATTTGTTCTATTCGTGTTTACGATAAGCATTCGTGATTAGTCTTGCGAGTAGATGGTCCGAATCTGAAATGTTGTTCAGAAATTGATATCAGACGATGACAAACCACCACTGATTGTGATTAAGGATAAAAACACCACAAGTTTGTAGTGCCCAATGTTGACTGCAACTAATTACAACACTTAGGCAATCAGAATCAAGGCAGTATTTCAAGTTCAGGGAAAATTGCAGGCAATAGAACCCGGAGATCAATAAGTTGATGCTAAAAAAGGATGTAGCAGTACCTTTGTTACTTGACGTGAAACCGAATTGGTGTTTTAGGTTGCTCATCTGGGATGCTCTGAAAATTGGTATCATGGGTTGAACAAGTACGAAAGCAAAGATTGAACAATTGGAGTTAGAGTTCGAATCTTCGAAGATGAAAGATATAGAATCAATTGACTTTCTAGGAGGTTGTCGAAAGGTTTAAAACATTTGAAGACAAAATTAAAAACATTAAAATTAGAGGCGAAAATCAGGAGAAATTGATGTTCCTAGTAGATGAATCATTATCGAATCACAAACCTTGTGACAACCGGGGGGTCATATAACCATGGTTGGGGTCGTGGAGGGGTCATGGGCGAGATCTAGGAGGAAACGATACAACGGTTAGAACCGTGGGTCAAAGAGTAGGAAAGGAAGTTATCAAGCGATGACAACTAAGAGGTGCGCTTGGAAGCAACCATCTTTGGAAGAAAGTGAAATAGCTCACTGGTCTAGCTCCATGGCAACAACAATGTATCTGGGCTCAAGTGATTCATCGAAGCGATGAGACATTAATAGAAACTTTTTCAAGTGTTCGTAGCGGAACGTCCTATCAATCGGGGAAGGTTTTCTTTGACAAGACCTGGAGATATCAGAAGTGAGAATTTTGACATGGGTAACGATAAATCTTGTGAAAAAATGATCGCCTACCGGTGGAAGGTTTTCTACGTTCAGTCAATCTACGCATAGTGAATAACCCCGAAGGGCTCGGGTCAAAGGAATATTGATAATCATTATAAACCAAAAAGAAGGAGAACCTGTTGCAACATACGCATCATCGTTCACGTCATCACAAACTAACTAGGTTTGACCACAGTTAGAAAAAGCTCGGTGGTATAGTATGAAAGTTAGAATTGCCTCGAAGAATTTCTTAAGTTGAGATTAATACCACCCGATAAGTCAAAGTAAGGATTATTAAAATCTAATTTCCTTTTTAAACTAACAACTATTTCTTATATTATTTGACATTGTATTTTTACCATTCAAACCAGCCAAGCACATCAAATATTTAAAAATTTATAAAAATCACTAATGAAATACTATAATTATAATTATTCTTCCGTTTTTCATTATTTTAATGAACTTAATTTCGAACTTCGTGATATTTGAATCCTAAGAAACCTTTAAGTAAACAAAAATAAGCTTATTTAAAAATTATAGTTAATTTCATATTAAAGTTATTTGATTAATAGGCAAAGGACTAAATAGGAAGTTTGATCATGCTAATAAGGGTATGAAGTAATCTTGTCCTTACACCTGACTAAGTAAAAAATATTAGGGGAGGGGCACTTTTGGTCCACCACAAATTATTCTAACCACCATCCACCGCCCGCAGCCACTACCACCGCGCTATCGCTCCACGGAATGCGTTGCAACATGAGAAATCGGCTGAAATAGGTACTTATGTTCTCAAATTTCTCAAAAATTTCTACTCAGACTAAAGACATCTCTGAATCTAACATTCCCTTGATGTATTCATGCTTTTGGGCAACATAATTGGTTCCAATTTCATTGAGAAATTAGTGGTACAAATTTGCACGCTAGTGACAAAATGGCTTAAAGAAAATTGCAAAACAGTTTTTAGTTTAGAGGTTCACCAAAAACATTTAGTTATTAACAAGACATAGTAACATCAGTTTGGACTTTCTGTTTATAACACAAGGAAATACACACATTTATTTGTGTTTTTAGTAAATTGTGTTTGTTTTTAGTCTATTGTATTTTATAACAAAATGAAAACACTTACTTTTTGTGTTTTTAGTGTGTTGCGTTTTACAGCACAGTGAAAAAACACATTTTATTTGTGTTTTAATCTATTCTGTTTTATAACACAATATATGATAAAAGACAGTTTATTATACCTTTTGTCCATTGCGTTTCTGAATTATGTTTTATAACATAATGATAAAACAAATTTTTATTTGTGTTTTACTTCATTGCGTTTTATAACTCAACATTGTGTTTTATACATCTGTGTGGGTTTTTGATTTTTTATTAAATGTAAAGAAATTGTATACTCGTTTTAAAGATAAAAAACGCTCGTGTTTGTGGTACAACTTTTAAAAAAATATTGTAGTATAAAACAGTTGTTAATATTTTTAAAAGGGGGGATTGGAGGAGAGGGAAATTATTTACTTTGATGGACTATAATGCCCTCCTTCTAACTCGTGTGCCTCTTTTAAACGATGGAAATCACCTTTTTAATCCCAACCATTAATTACAAACCTAGTGGTTATAATGGCTTTCTAGCCTTCCTAGCTAAATCATAATTCCTATTATATCATAATCCTTGGTTAATAATATAATAACTATACATAACTAAATAATAACTGTCAATAATTAAATAAGAGAGTAAAAGTGCATGACATAGAATAATGAAAAGATTCTTCACACGTTTATTAGTTATAAAGATAGAGAAAAGATGAAGATCCTCTTATGTTAGGTCTGATTTTACAAGGCTTGTGATTAATTAACAAATAAGAACAAACAATTTTGTATTGTAAAGTAAAATAGAATAATCACAAACAAGGAATTATTATCAAAATCTGTTTTTCATTGAATCAAATTGGCTACAAGTTTTACAGAAATATTGACTATACAAACTCCCCCTTAGCCTGATCACAAACAACTCTGTTCGTATAAAAGAAAAGGTAATGTGTGTGATGTGATAAATAAATCGCTAACAGGAGATATCTATTTATACTAAGTACAAAAGTTTTGTTTTTGATTGGCTGACGTCACCCTGATAGTGTGACCCTTAACATTCCTAATAGAAAAGACTCCATAGATGTTGCAAACATGTGTGGGAATCAAACATCTGATCTAACTTTGCTAAAGACTATTAAATAAGTTAATACTGTTACATTAGGAAACATATGTTGCTTAATCAGAAGGAATTTGATGAATTAATAAGTTAAGGAGAGATTTTTTGGCGGCTATAATCTGGGTTGTTCACGTAATTCACGTAACCGACAGTTAAGGGGAGCTTTTGTGGCTGTTAGATAACACAACACAACATGTGTGATTTGTTTTTTTTTTAATTTTCTATCGATGTTCCTTTAAAACTCAAACTAGAGGAATGTTCGTTTAACTTTTTGGTGGTGTCTCAAAATAGAAAATAATTAAAAGTTCAACAAATTGGGTTTAACCATTAAACATTGATTGTTATTTGGGTTGGACAAGCGGGTTCAATTAAGTATTTGTTCTACTCGGGTTTACGAGAGGCATTCGTGATTAGTCTTGCGAGTAGACAGTTCGAATCTGTCACACCCCCAAAATCCACCCGCGGAGTACTACCGCTTGGAGGCGTGACTGACCAGGATCCAGCCACCAATCATATCGAACATACGAGTTAAAAGATATAAAGTTTAACCAATACAATTGGTGTCCAAACAAACACATAGTTAAGTTGCAAGCGGAAGCATAAGTCTTAAATCAAAACATAAGTTTAATTGTTTCATAGTTTAACATGGCACACAGTCGTCCATGTCCCACAACGATCCTCCTCCATGCAAGCTCCAGCTTAAGAACCTAGGGACCTGCAAAGCATGTAGTAACGAGTCAACAACTAGTTGAGTGAGTTCACGGTTGGGTGTTCGTTTTAAGTTGTTTCGAAAACAGTTTCCTTTAGCTGGCATCCTGCCGTGGGGGTTACCCCATAGTTAAAAACGTGACTTGTTTATTCCCGGTTACTCTGGCAATCCTGCCGTGGGGGCTACCCCGTGTTAGTTATCTGGCATTTCGGCCGTGGGGGCTACCCCATGTATATACTAGACTCGTTACCATATCGACTGCTGACTGTAGTCATGTTTATGTGCCCTGAACTGTCAATGTCTATCATCATTGACGTGCCAGTAGTCCATTAGTTCACGCCCGTCCTCTGCGGCACGGTGTGAGGTTTGTCAAACCTAAATAGCGCTATCTAACTAATGACCCGCTCGCCATTGGCCTCGGCGATTAAGTCGATACAAAGATGAGGGACTTCGTGATAGAGTTTTGGTCTAGTACGAGTTATCTGTCCATGAGGACGAGGAATTACATTCCTGAACCAATACTGTCCTACCCAAGGAGGACGAGGAACCCATGTTCCTTAACCCCATTCCCAACCCCTGGGAATCCCATGCTTTGTCGAGGGTGTGAACTCACCTTGGTTTGCTCGGTAGAAAACACAGAAAAGTCAAACAAGCAACGTTGAGGCTACTCACGTCCTATCATAGTTGTATCATACAATCAGGTTCGTATTTAAGTAGTGCACGTATATTCTACACGTATGCTAGCACGTTGCATGCAGTTCATCGACATTCACATTCAACAGTAATATATCAGGTCTGTACACTAGGCCCAAGAGTCCGGCCCAATCAAATAAGCCCATAATTAAACAAGTCCAACAGTGTGTACCCGCATATGATCCCGAGTCGCAACTAGGCGTTTGCGACTCGCAATCGGAGTCGCAACCATGGTTTCGGCCCATGCTGTTTTGGTTACGAGTCGCAACCGGACTCGCAACCGTGGTTTCGGGTCACAAAGTTGGTGTGCTGATCCGGTGTGGTTTCGAGTCGCAACCGGGTGTTTGCGACTCGCAACTGATGTCGCAACCGGGAGATTTCGACTCGTTGTGCTTGGTTTCGAGTCGCAACTGATGGTTACGAGTGGACATAAGCTGATTCGGAACAGTGTACTATCCACTAACATTCTGATTTCATGCAGTTTGTACTATCCAACCAAATTCCTTAAACAAGTTTCTTGTCTGGCAATTTACTAAAAATGGATCAAACAAATCAGAATTCAAATATTCAACCATGTTCTTCATGTTCATCAAATATTCAAAACACATTCAACACCTATTCGGATATTCATATCTTCATTCAACATTTGTTCATCTTATTTCCGGGTTTTTATCCTTAATCACAACATATAATCATGAACAACAATCAAACATTTGAACATATTCAATCCGAGAACATAATAGCACCACATTCAAACATTTTTCTACTTACTCATATGTTAAGTTATCATGAAACATTAGCAACCACTCTAATCATGACTTTGTCTAGAAATCAAGCATATGCATCCTAGGTGAACAACAACAATCTTAACAAGTAAACATGGTATCAAATCATCATCATCAACCGAAAATCATACATCATTATCAACTCAAAACACAATACACATCCGGTTCATAAACATCATCAAACATACACTACACTAGTTAAGTTCTATCATTCATACTATTATTAAACAACAACAAACATCATAGTTTCACTAACCGGTTCAAGTGTGGGTTCAAAGGTGCGAGTGAGGCTTCCAACCGGTGTGTGTGAGATACGATCCGAGAGCTTCTTACGGTTGTTGATTGGATCCGAGAATGAAGGAGAGTATTGTTGTGGTTTAGGGTTTTAGTGTGAGGGTGGAGAGTATGTGTGTAGAGGAGAGTATGAATGTTGTTCAAAATGGTAACATGGCCATCTATCAAGTGTATATATATCCGCTCCAAGCAAAATACCCTAGTGGGCTCTCGGTTAGGCTAAGTGTGTATGTGTGTGCGGCCCAACCGGCCCGTATGTTATACTAGTTCACTCGAGACCACATGGTCTCGAGTCGGGTTCGTGTTATCTCGGTTCCTATATCCATACCTCGCATACATACACATAAGCATACACACGAATAACACATAATCACGTAAAGGTTCATTTGTCATTAATCACATAAGTTATCTAGCCACTCTTTTAAGCATACATGAAGGTTCTAAATTTCGAGTTGTCACATCATCCCCAAGTTGAAAGAAATTTCGTCCCGAAATTTGGTAGGCACTCACTGAGGAAGCTAGTTAAGTTGTATGGTTTTCCTGGGGTGTCACATCCACCCCCCGTTGATCTGGAATTTCGTCCCGAAATTCCGTAGCTTCGGCCTCAGTAGTGGGTGTACTGTTTGCGAACAGTTGGGGATACTTTTGTTTCATCTGATCTTCGCGCTCCCAGGTGAACTCTGGGCCGCGACGTGAGTTCCAACGAACTCGAACAAGAGGTATTCTAGTGCTCTTGAGGACCTTAACATCCCGGTCCGTGATCTCGACTGGTTCCTCGACGAATCGTAACTGCTCGTCGATCGTGAGTTCCTTCAAAGGAACTACGTGGGTCTCATCTGATGGACACTTCTTCAGATTCGACACGTGGAAAACGTTGTGAACTGCACCGAGTTCCGCTGGTAAGTTTAGTCTGTAGGCCACCCTGCCTATTTTCTCAATGACCTCGAAAGGTCCAACGTATCGTGGGTTAAGTTTGCCGCGTTTACCAAAACGAACCACACCCTTCCAGGGTGAAACTTTGAGTAGTACCCGCTCCCCAACCTGGAGCTCGAGTGGTTTCCTGCCCATGTCGGCGTAAACTTTCTGACGTTCGCGAGCTGCCGTCATGCGTTTTCGTATCTGAGCGATCTGCTCGGTTGTATCTACCACATATTCTGGACCAGTGATCTGACTATCTCCCACCTCTGCCCAGCAAAGAGGAGACCGGCATTTACGTCCGTACAATGCCTCAAACGGAGCAGCTCCAATGCTGGTGTGGTAGCTGTTATTGTACGAGAATTCCACAAGTGGCAGATGCTTTTCCCAGCGATTGCCAAAGTCGATTACGCATGCACGAAGCATGTCTTCTAAGGTTTGAATAGTGCGCTCGGACTGCCCGTCCGTCTGAGGATGGTACGCTGTGCTCATGTCTAGTCGTGAGCCGAAGGATTTGTGCATTGCTTGCCACAGCTCTGAAGTAAATCGTGCATCTCGATCCGAGATAATGGAGGTGGGCACCCCGTGCCTCGAAACAATTTCCTTGATGTATATTTCTGCAAGAGTGGAGAACTTATCCGTCTCCTTGATAGCCAAGAAGTGTGCAGATTTTGTGAGTCGATCCACGATCACCCAAATAGTATCGTTCCCGCGCTGGGATCTAGGTAGGCCAGTGACAAAATCCATGGAAATTTGCTCCCATTTCCATTGAGGTATCTCTGGTTGTTGGAGTAGGCCTGAGGGTTTCTGGTATTCCGACTTGACTCTCGCACAAGTCAAACATTTACTGACGTAGGTCGCTATGTGGGCCTTCATGCTAGGCCACCAGTACGTAGTTTTAATGTCGTGGTACATTTTGTCCGATCCAGGATGTACCGAGTAGCGAGACTTGTGTGCTTCGTCCATCACAAGCTCTCGTAGGTTGCCATAGAGTGGGACCCAAATGCGTCCCGTTACGTAGTAAGCGCTGTCTTCCTTTTGTTCTAATCGTTGCCTTGATCCGCGTAGGGCTTCGGCCCTGACGTTTTCTGGTTTCAGTGCTTCTATCTGAGCAGCTCGTATTTGGGAAGGGAGACTAGAGTGGATCGTGAGTTGTAAAGCTCGCACGCGCTTAGGCGCTGTGTCCTTCCGACTGAGGGCGTCAGCCACAACATTGGCTTTGCCCGGGTGATACCTGATTGAGCACTCGTAGTCATTCAGTAGCTCGACCCATCGTCGTTGTCGCATATTTAGTTCTTTCTGTTTGAAGATATGCTCGAGGCTCCTGTGGTCAGTGTAGATGGCGCACTTGGTACCGTACAGGTAATGCCGCCATAACTTAAGTGCAAAAACAACAGCTCCCAGCTCCAAGTCGTGCGTTGTGTAGTTCTTTTCATGAACCTTAAGTTGGCGTGAGGCGTAGGCTATAACCTTATCTCGTTGCATCAATACACAACCAAGACCCTGAATGGATGCGTCGCAGTAGACCACAAAGTCGTCTGTGCCTTCTGGCAAGGAAAGGATAGGTGCGCTACAAGGTCTATCCTTTAGGTGCTGAAATGCCAACTCCTGTGCGTTTCCCCAGCGATAAACAACGCCCTTCTGCGTTAGTGAGGTGAGAGGCTGTGCAATCTTAGAAAAATCCTTTATGAATCTCCGGTAGTATCCTGCCAAACCCAAGAATTGGCGAATTTCCTTTGGTGTACGAGGTGCAGGCCAGTTCTTAATCGAGTCTATCTTGGATGGATCAACATGAATCCCATCCTCGTTTACCACGTGGCCTAGGAAATGGACTTCTCGAAGCCAGAAGTCGCATTTCGAGAACTTTGCATAAAGCTGTTCTGTTCGAAGGAGTTCCAAAATAAGTCGTAGATGCTGCTCGTGTTCCTTCTGACTTTTGGGATAGATCAGGATGTCGTCGATGAAGACTATAACGAACTTGTTCAGGTAAGGCTTGCACACTCGATTCATCAAGTCCATGAAGATCGCAGGTGCGTTTGTCAGCCCAAAAGGCATGACCAAAAACTCGTAATGCCCATAGCGAGTTCTAAAAGCTGTTCTGGAGACGTCCTCCTCCCGGACTCTCAGCTGGTGATATCCTGATCTCAAATCAATCTTTGAATAGTAACTCGACCTTTGTAGCTGGTCGAACATGTCGTCAATACGCGGTAGAGGATAACGATTCTTCACCATTACCTTGTTGAGTCCCCGATGGTCGATGCACACTCTGATGGAGCTAAGCGATAAGGTGCACGAGCTATAGGCGCAGCTCCAGGAGCTAGTTCGATCTGAGACTCGACTTGGCGATGAGGCGGAAGACCAGGTAATTCCTCAGGAAATACCTCTGGATAATCGCGTACAACTGGGCCAAAATGGCAGTGTGGCCCTTTCGCAAGCACTTTTGGGCCTTAAGGGGAGAAATGACGTTCTCAACAGCACTCCTCTTGTCGCCATGAATCATGAGAGGTTCACCATCGGGACCTGGAATACGGACAACCTTCTCGTTGCAAAGAATCTCTGCTCGGTGTTGGGACAACCAATCCATCCCAATGACAACGTCGAAACTACCCAAGACAATAGGAATGAGGTCGATAGAGAAGGTCTGGTCAGCGAGAATAAGTTTACAACCCTTGACTACGTGTGTGGCCTCTAAACTCTTACCATTTGCTAGCTCTACAATGTGCTTGTTGTTCAAGGGTGTTGGAATACGCTTAGGCATTCGACTAACTTCTAGTGACATGTAGCTAGTATCGGCACCCGAATCAAATAAAACTGAAACATAAAAGTCGTCGAGAAGGAACTTACCCGCCACAACATTGGGGTCATTCCTTGCTTCACCTTGGCCGATCACGAACGCCCGCCCCCGGGCTCCATTGTTGCTGTTGTCGCGTTTCTGCCTCATCTGCGGACAGTTCCTCTTAAGATGGCCTTCAGCCCCACAACGGAAACACCCCTTTTTGCTACCCTGCTGCTGCTGGTTTCGGTGTGCAGGGTATGGGCTCTTGCAATCTCTAGCCACATGTCCCGTCTTCTTGCACCGATGGCAGCACGATTCCATACATGACCCGGTGTGGTGTTGATGGCATTTGCGGCATTTCGGCTTATTCCCAAGGTATCCCCCTTGATTTTGGTAGTTCAGCCCCTGCTGTACGAGTTTCCCGTGCGGGTCCTGTTGTATAGGGCCACGACCTTCACTCTGGTGATTACCCCAAATATGCTTGGTGTTAATAAGAGCATTTGCATTGGAGGGGTTGCGCTTGGGTAACTTGCCCTCTTCCACTGCCTGATCAGTGAGCTGGTGCGCCAAACGAACGATTTGTTGGATTGTGGAAAAGTTGGCCGCAATAACGGACCCTCGGATTTCTGGGGCTAAGCCTCTGAGGTATAGCTCGATTCGTCTAGAAATGGGTTGTGACAAGTTAGGACATAAGGCAGCCAAATCGTTGGACCTTTTCGTGTACGCTTCGATCTCTGATCCTTCCATTTTCAAGCCAAAGTACTCTATTTCAAGTTTGAGGATGTCGTCCGGATGACAAAATTCTTCCTTGATCAAATCCTTGAAGTCGCTCCAGGGGGTGGCATTCGCATCTGCTAACCCGAGCATCTGAACTTGTGTGTTCCACCAAGAATACGCTTTCCCTTGCAAGGTACCAGCAGCGTACTCTACTCGCTTACTGGTAGGGCTTTCTCTTTCTTCGAATGCCGATTCGATCCTGCGAATCCAGTGTAGGAGACCTATCGCTCCCTCGGTGCCATTAAAGGTACTAGGTCGACAGTCCATAAAGGTTTTGAAAGTGCACACGGGTGGCTGAACGTGTTGACCTCCTGCGTGTGCAGCTGCAAGTGCTGCGGCAACTCGTTCGTTAATCAGAGCTGTCAACTGGGCTCGTGTCAGGTTAACGGGTCCAGACATGATCTTCATATCAAGAAGAACGTAAGTGAGAGGGGTTCGCGAAAGTACGATGTCAGAAGTGAGCAAGTGCACACGTGTTCAAGCAACAATAGTTATACTAACCAAGCATACCATAAGCAGTGTACTATGTAACTAACAAGTAGGCAATATATACACAGATCATATCACCTAGAGTGTCGAGCCTTGCATGTGGAGTGAAGCATCGTTGTGGACCGTTGAGCACTGTACAGGTTATAGTCTGGTTTTAACAAAAACGTTTTCCCCTTTATTAAAACCAAGTTCTCTATAACCAATGGCTCTGATACCAATCTGTCACACCCCCAAAATCCACCCGCGGAGTACTACCGCTTGGAGGCGTGACTGACCAGGATCCAGCCACCAATCATATCGAACATACGAGTTAAAAGATATAAAGTTTAACCAATACAATTGGTGTCCAAACAAACACATAGTTAAGTTGCAAGCGGAAGCATAAGTCTTAAATCAAAACATAAGTTTAATTGTTTCATAGTTTAACATGGCACACAGTCGTCCATGTCCCACAACGATCCTCCTCCATGCAAGCTCCAGCTTAAGAACCTAGGGACCTGCAAAGCATGTAGTAACGAGTCAACAACTAGTTGAGTGAGTTCACGGTTGGGTGTTCGTTTTAAGTTGTTTCGAAAACAGTTTCCTTTAGCTGGCATCCTGCCGTGGGGGTTACCCCATAGTTAAAAACGTGACTTGTTTATTCCCGGTTACTCTGGCAATCCTGCCGTGGGGGCTACCCCGTGTTAGTTATCTGGCATTTCGGCCGTGGGGGCTACCCCATGTATATACTAGACTCGTTACCATATCGACTGCTGACTGTAGTCATGTTTATGTGCCCTGAACTGTCAATGTCTATCATCATTGACGTGCCAGTAGTCCATTAGTTCACGCCCGTCCTCTGCGGCACGGTGTGAGGTTTGTCAAACCTAAATAGCGCTATCTAACTAATGACCCGCTCGCCATTGGCCTCGGCGATTAAGTCGATACAAAGATGAGGGACTTCGTGATAGAGTTTTGGTCTAGTACGAGTTATCTGTCCATGAGGACGAGGAATTACATTCCTGAACCAATACTGTCCTACCCAAGGAGGACGAGGAACCCATGTTCCTTAACCCCATTCCCAACCCCTGGGAATCCCATGCTTTGTCGAGGGTGTGAACTCACCTTGGTTTGCTCGGTAGAAAACACAGAAAAGTCAAACAAGCAACGTTGAGGCTACTCACGTCCTATCATAGTTGTATCATACAATCAGGTTCGTATTTAAGTAGTGCACGTATATTCTACACGTATGCTAGCACGTTGCATGCAGTTCATCGACATTCACATTCAACAGTAATATATCAGGTCTGTACACTAGGCCCAAGAGTCCGGCCCAATCAAATAAGCCCATAATTAAACAAGTCCAACAGTGTGTACCCGCATATGATCCCGAGTCGCAACTAGGCGTTTGCGACTCGCAATCGGAGTCGCAACCATGGTTTCGGCCCATGCTGTTTTGGTTACGAGTCGCAACCGGACTCGCAACCGTGGTTTCGGGTCACAAAGTTGGTGTGCTGATCCGGTGTGGTTTCGAGTCGCAACCGGGTGTTTGCGACTCGCAACTGATGTCGCAACCGGGAGATTTCGACTCGTTGTGCTTGGTTTCGAGTCGCAACTGATGGTTACGAGTGGACATAAGCTGATTCGGAACAGTGTACTATCCACTAACATTCTGATTTCATGCAGTTTGTACTATCCAACCAAATTCCTTAAACAAGTTTCTTGTCTGGCAATTTACTAAAAATGGATCAAACAAATCAGAATTCAAATATTCAACCATGTTCTTCATGTTCATCAAATATTCAAAACACATTCAACACCTATTCGGATATTCATATCTTCATTCAACATTTGTTCATCTTATTTCCGGGTTTTTATCCTTAATCACAACATATAATAATGAACAACAATCAAACATTTGAACATATTCAATCCGAGAACATAATAGCACCACATTCAAACATTTTTCTACTTACTCATATGTTAAGTTATCATGAAACATTAGTAACCACTCTAATCATGACTTTGTCTAGAAATCAAGCATATGCATCCTAGGTGAACAACAACAATCTTAACAAGTAAACATGGTATCAAATCATCATCATCAACCGAAAATCATACATCATTATCAACTCAAAACACAATACACATCCGGTTCATAAACATCATCAAACATACACTACACTAGTTAAGTTCTATCATTCATACTATTATTAAACAACAACAAACATCATAGTTTCACTAACCGGTTCAAGTGTGGGTTCAAAGGTGCGAGTGAGGCTTCCAACCGGTGTGTGTGAGATACGATCCGAGAGCTTCTTACGGTTGTTGATTGGATCCGAGAATGAAGGAGAGTATTGTTGTGGTTTAGGGTTTTAGTGTGAGGGTGGAGAGTATGTGTGTAGAGGAGAGTATGAATGTTGTTCAAAATGGTAACATGGCCATCTATCAAGTGTATATATATCCGCTCCAAGCAAAATACCCTAGTGGGCTCTCGGTTAGGCTAAGTGTGTATGTGTGTGCGGCCCAACCGGCCCGTATGTTATACTAGTTCACTCGAGACCACATGGTCTCGAGTCGGGTTCGTGTTATCTCGGTTCCTATATCCATACCTCGCATACATACACATAAGCATACACACGAATAACACATAATCACGTAAAGGTTCATTTGTCATTAATCACATAAGTTATCTAGCCACTCTTTTAAGCATACATGAAGGTTCTAAATTTCGAGTTGTCACAGAATCTAAAATGATGTTCATAAACTCATGAAAGATGATGACAAACCACCACTGATTGTGTTTAAGGATCAAATCACCACAAGTTTATAGTGCCCAATGTTGATTGCAACTAATTACAACATGTGGGCAATCAGAATCAAGGCGGTATTTCAAGTTCATGGAATATTGCAAGCACTAGAACCCGAAGTTGAACAAGTTGATGCTAAAAAAAGCATGTGGTAGTAGCTTTGTTACTTTACGTGAAACCTAAAGATTTGGTGTTTTGGGTTGCTCATCTAGGATGCTCTGAAAATGCGGTATGCTGGGTTAAACGAGTACGAAAAGCAAAGTTTAAACAATTGAAGTTATAGTTCGAATCTTTGAAGATGAAAGAGATAGAATCAATTGACTTTCTAGGAGGCTATCGAAAGGTTTAAAACATTTGAAGACAAAATTTAAAACATTGAAATTAGAGGCGAAAATCAGGTGAGGTTGATGTTCCTCGAATCACAAACCCTATGACAACGGCGGCGGGGGGGGGGTCATATAACCATGGTTGGGGTCGTGGAGGGGTCAGGGGCGAGATCTAGGTGAAAACGAGATAATTGTTAGAACCTTGGGTCAAAGGGCAGAAAAGGATGTGATCGATTGACGACAACTAGGAGGTGCGCTTGGAAGCAACCATCCTTGGAAGAATGCGAAATAGCTCACTGGTCTAGCTCCATGGCACCAACAATGTATCTTGGCTCAAGTGATTCACCGAAGCGATGGGACACTAAAAGAAACTCTTTCAAGTGTTCATAGCGGAACGTCCTGTTAATCGGGGAAGGTTTTCGTTGACAAGACCTGCAGATATCAGAAGTGAGAATGTTGACATGGGTAACGATAAATCATGTGAAAAAACGATCACCTACCAGTGGAAGGTTTTCTACGTTCAGTCAATCTACGCATAGTGAATCGGTCCCTAAGGAACCCCTGAATGGCTCGGGTCAAAGGAATACTGATAATCAACAGAATCCAAAGAGAAGGAGAACCTATTACAACATACGCATCATCGTTCACGTCATCATCCACGTCATCACAAAATAACTAGGTTAGACCATAGTTAGAAAAAGCTCGGTGGTATAGTATGAAAGTTAGAATTGCCTTGAAGAATTTCTTAATTTGTGATTAATACCACCCAATGAGTCAAAGTAAGGATTATTAAAATCTAATTTTCTTTTTATACTAACATCTATTTCTTATATTATTTGACATATTATATTTTTTACCATACAAACCAGCCAAGCACATCAAATATTTAAAAATTTATAGAATTCAGTAATAAAATACTATAATTATAATTATTCTTCCGTTTTTCATTATTTTAATGAACATAATTTCGAACTTGGTGATATTTGAATCCTTAAATAGAAACATTTAAGTAAACAAAAGTAAGTTTATTTAAAAAATTTATAGTTAATTTCATATTAAAGTTATTTGGTTAATAGGTATGGGATCTTTAGCTCTTAGTTCTTCAAGTTTCTTGTAGCTCTCTTTGATTATTGGCTCATCCCATCTAGCCATAGATTGCGCTTTAGCTTCTCAATCCTAGTTATTTCATCTAGAAGGGCTTTTGTAGTCCAACCAAAGAATTGAGCTCTTATGGCTATGTAAGGCTTATTTTTCATGATATACTCCAAGTAATCTTCCATTAGTGCTTTTCTGAGCTCAAGGTTGTTTACTGGTCCTTGTGAAGCCTTTTGACTGGCATCTTTGGCAAAATCTTCTAATCTATTCACTTTTGTGAAATCTTCAGATAGAATTTGTTGTGCCTCCTTGTTGGTGCATGTTTGTGACAACAGCTTAGAGTTGGTCTTTGGATATCTTGTAATTAGTTAAACGATAAACAGTTAGCGGGTTTAGCTTTGTAATAGTTAGTTGTAATGTTTGGGCTAACCAAACCCAACGAATTGGGTGTGTGGGGGCGAATTGGGCCTGTCCAATTCGCAGTCCATGAGGTTTAACCTTGGCCCAAGTAGCAAACCTTGTGTTATATAAACAAGGTTAGGCTTTAGGGTTTAGGTTAATCAGCCAAAACAGTATTTGTGAGAGAGCAATTTCGTGAGAGGCTTGTTTTTTGACGAAATTGTGTTAGGGTTTAGATTGATTGTAATTCAGTTTGATTGATAATCAATAGAAACCGAGTTTGAAAGTGATTTGTTGTTCTTCTACTTGTTTCTGTGATATTCTGATCAAGAGGATTCCGCACTCTTGATTGGAAAGACGATTCTGTGAAAGATCCTTACACGTCAAGGGGACCTACAATTGGCATCAGAGCATTAGGCTCGTGGAGGCTCGGTTCAGAATTGTGCTTGGCAGAAACAGGGAGTTGTTTTTCGAATTTTTGAAGATTAGGGTTTTAAAATTTTCAAAATTTTTTGTTGGTTTGATAAAATTTTCTAATTTGTTGGCTGTTTTGATATTCTGGTTTGTTTGATTGCTATTCTGCAGGTTTCAGGATTCAATACTGATTGATTCTGATTGAAGAATTCTGCTTGGAAAGGGTTGAAGATTCGAAGATTTTCTTCGTGTTCTTCACGTTGTTCATCTGTTCTTCGCTGTTTTTCGGAAATTACTGATTAGTTTGCTGATTCGATTCTGCAGGAAGGTGTTAGGAGATCCGGAAAATCATCAAAAGTTTCGAAAAGATTGAATTTCCATATTTAACTGGCGAATTTAAATTAATTTCGCAGACTGACCTGCGATTTTAATAGACCTGCGAAATTACCGGCGAAGTTAAATCCAAAGGCGACTTTGGTAACCGTATAATTTTCCTCAGCGAAATTATTACGGTTTTCGGCGACTTTACAGGTCGTCGTAATCGCGAAATTGAGACAGCGAATATAACCAGCGAAATTGATCTGCGAAATTAACAGCATAATAGTCCAGCGAAATTAACATCATAACCAGCGAAATTAACTTAGCCCAGCGAATTTAATAGGGTGGAATTTTTGTTGGCAAGCGTCGATAAAATTTCAGTGTTTTGCAAATAGAAATTGATCCGTAGCCCGTTAGACAGAACCGTTTGGACCGTTGAATTCCTTGGATTTTTAGGGCAAAAAAAACAGATTTGTGTTGACAACCTTCAAATTTTCGAAAATCCCTAGAACAAAACTCAAAATTTTCGAAATTTTCCAAAACCCTAGTTTTCAGGTTTCAAATTTTCGAAAATTTTAACACTTCCACCCGAATTCTGCAGTCTGCAATTCAAAGACCAAAGACAGTGCAAAAATTTAGGAGGAGTCTGTTGCTGACAGAAGCTATTGAAGCTGAAGCTATCCAAAGACCAAAGACAGTGCAAGACTACATGAAGATTGCAAGAAGACTGAAGACAAAGTTATTTTATGAAGCTATTGTCAAGGGGGAGTTTGTTGGTGCATGTTTGTGACAATTCTGTGAAGATCCATACACATCAAGGGGACCTACAATTGGTATCAGAGCATTAGGCTCTTGAAGGCTCGGTTCAGAATTGTGTTCTGCAGAAACAGGGAGTTTTTTTCGAATTTTTGAAAACTAGGGTTTTGAAATTTTCGAAATTTTTCTGTTTGTTTGATAAAAAATTTCGAAATTCTTGGCTGTTTTGATAAAAAATTTCGAAATTTATTGGCTGTTTTGATATTCTACTTTGTTTGTTTGCTGATTTGCAGGTTTGCTGATTTGTGATTTGGCTGAAATTCGAAGACTGTTCTTTGTTTCTTCATCAAGTTCATCGAATTTGGGTGAAAAGGTTGCTGATTTTGCTGTTTCGATTCTGCAGAAGTTGTTAGGAGAATCCAGAAAATCATCAAAATTTTCGAGAAGATTGAATTTCCTAATTTACTGTCCTGCGAAATTAACTGGATCTGCGAAATTAACAGTCCAGCGAACTTACCGGCGACGTTAAATCCAAAGGCGACTTTGGTAACCGTATAATTTTCCTCAGCGAAATTATTACGGTTTTTGGCGACTTTACTGGTCGTCGAAATAGCGAAATTAATCAGCAAATTTGACCTTTCAGCGAACCAGATCTGCGAAGTAGACCAGCGAACTTAACTTAAACTGATTAGCGAAATTGATCCTGACTGGCTAGCGAAATTAACAGGCCAGCGAAATTAAACCTGCGAAATTAGCCAAAGTGGTGGAATTTCTGTTGGCAAGCGTCGATAAAATTTGACTGTTTCGCAAATAGAAATTGATCCGTAGCTCGTTTGACAGAACCGTTTGCACCGTTGCATTCCTCGTATTTTTAGAAGAAAAAAAAATGACGAATTTGAATGCAAACATGATGAATTTGAATGCACCTAAGATGATGAAGGTGGAGAATTATCTTACATGGAAGGACAACTTCAAATCCTTCATTGAATCTCAGGATGTACGCATGTGGATCTGTATTGAAGATGGGTACATAAACCCAACACACGATTATGAGGGCAGACCACGTAGAACAGACTATGTGAACATGAAAGAGGAAGATAAAAAGATGTATGAGGCTGAAAAGAGAGCCTTGGCTGCGATAAAGATGTCCTTACCTGATAGCATCAAGCATACCTTCACAAAGTACACTAATTCAAAGGATATGTGGGATGCATTACAAAAGCAATATCAGGGAAATGAGAGTGCCACTCAGGCATTCATGGCAGAGATAGTGCCAGTTGATGAGGCTGAAACTACTGTGAGTGATGCTGAATCTGAAGTGAAAAATGCTGAAGCTCAAGTGAAGAATGCTGAAGCAAAAGTGGATGCTGAAGTAGAGAAAGAGAGTGAAGCTGAACAGGTTGTTGCTGATGAAAACTCAGAAGTTCATGAGAAAGAGGTACAATCTAATTCTGTATGTTTGAGATGTCGTGAACTACAGGATGCGGTTGACAGATTGACAACACAAAACCAAAGTCTGGTAAGCGAGATGTCAAACGTAAAAGAGTCAAATTTTTTTGCTAAAAGAAATGAATCTACATACTTGAAGAAGATAAAAGGTTATGAAGCTGAAATTGAAGCTTTAACTTGCAAACTAAATGAAAAACTTCAAGTTATAGAATTAGCTCATGACATGATGGCTGAGAAAACAAAAGAGATTTCTGAAAAATGCAATGAGTTGTCAGATGCACAACTTAAAATTGTTGAACTTGAAAAGAAATTAAGTCAATTCAGAGATTCGTCTTTTGTAATGAAACACATGATGGGTGGGTTAAAGAAGAGTAATGACAAGACCAGTGTGGGCTTCCAGGGCTTTAATGAAGTTCCACCTCCTCTTAGTCATGACTATTCATTCCTGCCTAGTGAAGATGAGCTAGCAAACGTTATGGCATCTGCACCAAGTAGTTTCGGATCCACATCAAGTCAAGGTGATGAGTGATGATGCTAAGGAAAACAATAACAGTGAACCTTTGAAAAAGAAAAATTCACAGCCTAAGAATAAAAATCAAGCTTTTGTTAAAAAGATTAATTTTGTTCAAGGTAGTGATATGAAAAATGAAACTACTGTTATTGAAAATGAATCAAATGTTGAGTTTGCTAAAAATAAAAACAAAGAAAAATCTGAACCCAAGCAAACTGAACATGGTTCATCTAAGGGATCATCACCTTCTGATAAGGGATCTACCTCAGAGACTCCAGCTAAGAAGTCTTTGAAAAGGAGATCGTGCTTCAAATGTCACACCAAAGGACATGTAGCTAGCTGTTGTCCTAACAAAAAGAGTGAAGCACAACTTAGTGAAAAACAAAGAGGGAAATTACCAGAGAAGAAAGGTGATAGTGAGGAGAAAGGCTCAAATTCTCAAAAGAAATCTGCTGCTAAGCAACCAGAGAATGTTGCTGTTGGTGTAGATAAGGCTGAAAAAGGAACTCCACAAGTTCCTCGTTTTCAAAGAAATCAACAAAGATTTCAGCCTAGATCTCCACCAGGCAGATATGACAGACCTAGAAGCAGTTCACCTAGAATGAACAATTTCAATGGAAATACAAATAATTTCAGAAGTCAAGGTCAATATCAAAATCGATACCAAAATAATGGTGGTCGAACTTTTTATAACAATGGCTTTAGAAATTATAACAATAATGCTTCTTGGAATCAAAATCGAAATTTTCAAAGGTCAAATAGTCCAAACACATATAGGAACCCTCAGGACCAAAGACCTTATGGAAATCAAAATCAAATTCCATCAACAGGTCTAAGATCTAAGACTCCAGTTAGGAGTAATGGATATTGGATGGATGTTCTAGTGGTTGGTGAATTTGGACGACCCAAGACCATTAAGGCTTGGGTCCCCCAATCTAACTAATTTCTTAGTTGGTGTGTGCAGGAGCTGCTAAGGAGGATTATCAACTTATGTTGATAGTGGCTGCTCTAGGCACATGAAGGGGGTGTGAGATTGTTCATATTTATATTGATTGATTTAAATTGAAGTTCAAAGTGCTGAGTCGACACACTAGATAACCTGGCAGATCTTTATACTAAAGCTTTTGACAGGGCTCGCTTTGAACATTTAGTCGAACTCAACGGGATGAAGAATCCTGAATAACTGGTTTTTCATAAGAATTTTTGTAAATAGTTTACTGCTTTTCTTAAAAATCAAAAAAAAATTGAAAAATAAAAAAAACATAAAAAAATAGAAAAACAAAAATGAGTTATCACTGTGTGAAAAAGAAGAAATGATAGTACATCGGCAAGTTAGACTGTCACACTGAAATTGAAATTAAATTGCATAAGTGTGATAGCAGCTTCATCATATGATGTACCAGTAGGCAAAAAGCATGAAATAATCAACTTACCAATGTGATATAAACCTAAATAAACTGAATATGAGTGGGGAACACATCAGTGGTGTATGGTTTAATGACCTTAAATCTTGCGTTGATAGATTGCCAAAATATGAAGTTTTGGGTCTTTATACTGTTATTTCATCTGGGGATATCTTGGTTGTCTTTCTGTTCAGAACTAAAATTGTACATGACCCCAGGAAAGAAAGTCACTTGGAATTAGCTCATTTCTATTTGAATGTCTGTATGCTGTCCCGATACACACAATTTTGATCTGATTCTGAAATCTTCTCTGACAAAAGTCGTGTACCTCATCTGCAGCATCCAGATATATGCTGACCTGGAGGTGCTACGCAACGACAGCTTCTGCTGCATCCAGATACATGCTGACCTAGTTGTACGTTGTCGCGCTATAGATCTAATACACCCGAAAGAGGCCCTCAAGTGCCCAAAAGAAACCCAAGAAACCTATATCAAACTGAGAAAAACTCATTTGATCTGTATATTATACCATCTCTGCTAAAGATCTATTCTGTTCTCTTCTCAACCTATTCCCAGTTAAGATTTCAGAAATCTGGATTGGACTTGTGAAATATGTGGTAGGGAAGATACTTGCATGATAGAGTGTGTTGTTTATATTTCCAGGATTTGATTAGTATTTATTTGGGTGTTCATAGTTAAGCAATCAAAACATGATAAAACAGATTATATGCAGACCTATACATTGTCAGGATATCTTAAAGGATGAATTCAGTATACTCACCTACTACGATGAATCTTTGTGCATACCTTGATCGCGGGGGTATATCCTGAAGTGGGACACACTAGTATATCAGTAATAATATTACCTTAACGTATCATACGGTAATGGTACTTGAAATGTTCATGCATTTTGTTTAAGTGGACAAACATACTGGTAATCGTCTTGAACTGCTTTTCACTGAAAAATTAAATAAAGAATTATCTAATAGTGTGAAACAGTTTGATTATGCTGATATGATCTTCTTACCAGTGATTCTCACAAAAATAGAGTGTTTATTGCTTTTGTTATTTACTTGTTTCAGAAAAATATAAAAATACAAAAATAGTGTCTTTTTCTGATTAAAATTCTTAACGTACGGAAAACTGTTATTCTTAGAGGAATTGTTACTGATAGGGGGAGACGGTGTTAGAAAGTGATTTCAAAATTTTAAATCATGCGGGTTATAGGGTGTGTGATTAAAAAGTTTTGCGTGTTGGTGATGAAATTGAAAATGCTTAATCTGTGATACAGTTTAACTATCTCTTGAATAATAATAATTTGTTTAACTTATGTTGAAAAATTCTTATGGTTTCTCGAGATGTTTGTTTTATAGTACACAGATTGAAGCAGTGTGTTGCTGAGAAGTTGCTGTGAAGAGATGAGAGTTTGATTGGATGCATGGTAGAACCTCCTTTCTATATTGCAGACAAAGTTGAAGAGTTTGAAGATTGCTATTCAAATGTTGAACTGGAGTTTACTCAAACGCTAAAGTTTTTGAAGATTTGGTGATTTGATGCATCAGCTTAGGGGGAGTCTGTTGCTGACAGAAGCTATTGAAGCTGAAGCTATCCAAAGACCAAAGACAGTGCAAGACTACATGAAGATTGCAAGATGACTGAAGACAAAGTTATTTTATGAAGCTATTGTCAAGGGGGAGTTTGTTGGTGCATGTTTGTGACAACAGCTTAGATTTGGTCTTTGGATATCTTGTAATTAGTTAAACGATAAACAGTTAGCGGGTTTAGCTTTGTAATAGTTAGTTGTAATGTTTGGGCTAACCAAACCCAACGAATTGGGTGTGTGGGGGCGAATTGGGCCTGTCCAATTCGCAGTCCATGAGGTTTAACCTTGGCCCAAGTAGCAAACCTTGTGTTATATAAACAAGGTTAGGCTTTAGGGTTTAGGTTAATCAGCCAAAACAGTATTTGTGAGAGAGCAATTTCGTGAGAGGCTTGTTCTTGGACGAAATTGTGTTAGGGTTTAGATTGATTGTAATTCAGTTTGATTGATAATCAATAGAAACCCAGTTTGAAAGTGATTTGCTGTTCTTCTACTTGTTTCTGTGATATTCTGATCAAGAGGATTCCGCACTCTTGATTGGAAAGACGATTCTGTGAAAGATCCATACACGTCAAGGGGACCTACACTCCTTATCATTTTTTTTCTTGCTTTTAACAGCAACTATTCTTTCAGTCTATACGATCTTTAATTCCAGGTACTCTTTGACATTGGTAGGCTTTGAATATCTTTTGAGGGATGGAAAGGTAAGTTGGCTAGTGTTAGTTATAGAGTAGAAATTTCTTTCCATACATTTTTAACTCTAATGGGTCAAGTATGGTGATAGGTGGTTTTGTTGGTGGAGATGTAATGGTTAGTGTTGTGGCAGTTGTGGTAAATGGTTGAGGTGTGATGGATAATGTAGTGGTGGTTGTGGTTTTAATTGGTGATGCATCAGGAATTTCTTCATCATTATCTTGTACAATGACTCTTGTTCTCCTGGATCTAGTTCGAAGTGTTGGTGTTTTTTTATGGTGGTTGTGGCAGCTTTGTTGTTGGTTTTCTTTTGATAAGTAGTCATTTGGGAGATTTTGTGTTGGTGGTGGTGATAGTGTGGTTGTAACATCTGCATAAAAATTTAGAAAACATCGAAAGATATGAATCAAGTGAAGTTGTAAAGAAGATCCCTAAGGGGGACACACTCAAAGTCGAGCCTTCATCTCTTTGACTGAACGATAGTTCATACCTGAGCTCTCAAGGTCTCCACTAACCCAGAGTATAAATATCAATATAGTATATTCACTTGTAAGATTAAATCTAGGGAATCTTAATACGGGAGTATATTCTGAGGCGGGACACGCAAAAAAGTTAAGTGCTTAAATCATTAAACTCGTATCTCGAATCAGTTGAACTGTGTGTGAAAATTTAAGTGGATCAGTATACTGACAATCTAAGTGAATCGTTTAGAACTTAAAGTGTTTATAGCTCAACGGTGCTAGTGATTTGTCATAAACAGATTTGATCCTCTGACACGAGCTCAAACAAAAATATTGTCTGTAAATATTTCTTTACTGTTTTACATTTCAGAAAAATACAAAAAGATTTTGATTCTACTTTATTTTCGACAACCGATGTCTGAGAGCTGAGTTTCAAAATCTAAGTATGATGAACATGTTTCTGAAAATTAACAAGTTCATTAATTTGAAACTGTTGATACATATTATGTGGACGCGACTTGGTTCGGTTCAACTCGGTTCGGTTTGACCCGGTTAGGTTCGACTCAAGCCCGACGTCACGACATTCCTCCGTCGTGCGTCCCAGAGTTCGACACGCGAAGCACGGAGCGCCGCAAGCCGGTTCCCACTGCCACATCATCATGACATCATCATGATGATGTCATAAGTTGACTTAGATTGGCAAATATAACTTTGAGAATTCTGTACGTGCATGTGACATGAAATCTGGGCCAATTAGAATGTTTGGGCCTTTGTCACATGGGCCGATCCAAAGTCCAATCGCACAAGTGAACATCATTTAAATACCGAATATCTTAGTGATTTCTGTGGTGGAAAAGAGAGACAAGGCAGACAAGAGTGAAGAATCGCACAAGAGAGAACCGAGAGATTCAAGAGAGAGTTTGCAAAGATTGTTTTGTAAACATTGATTTGTAACCGTCTTTCAAGTATTAATACATTGGTGTTAATCGTTGAGTCTCGGTCTCCTTTTCGTGTTCTTGTCCATCTTTCTATCTCGGTTTGCATCTCCGGTTGGATTCCGCACAACCGGGTGTGTTTGACAACAAGGATTAGGCGACTAGATCCTCCCCTAGCCGGACCTACAAGTGGTATCAGAGCCTTGGCTCTTCTCCTTGTTAAAACCGAGTTGTTTTCGGGTGTGTTTCAGATTTTTTTGAAGTTCACAATTTTCTGAAAAATCAGTTCAAAACTTCGAAATTTCTGGTGTTTTGCTGAAAGTTCTTACAAAAACCATCTTATTTTTCATTTTCACATGTTAAACCTTGGTTTTTAGTGAAGTTTCGAGCATAAATCGGGTTTCGGAAAGTTGTCGGTTTACCGGAAAATGCAAAGTTTCTGGGTTGTTCTTCATATCTTCAAGCAAGCTTCAAAATGTTCTTGATAATATTCTTGTTTGATCTGATTTGGGTTTGAATTTTTGTTGTTGTTTAATATAATATTTGGGTTGAAAGTTGTCTACAAGGAATGATGATGTTTAATTGAAAATTGTGTTTCCAAAAGTTGGTGTAGCCGAAAGTGATCTACTTTGTGTCAGTGGAAAGAAAGTCAACATTCTCAATCGCACAACATTTGTTTCAGTCGTACAAGTACTTGGATCTCACATTAATTCAGTCGCACAAGACCTGACTTTGTCAGTGGATCGCACAACTTGTATCAGTCGTACAAGACCTTCAGCCCAATCATACAAGAAGTTGGGCCTAACGCATAAAAATTGGGCTTGCACAAGGATGTTTTGTCATTAAAGAAGTGGGCTCCTAATTGGGTCTAAGTCTAGTCGCACAAGAATAAGATCAGATTCTTTACAAATTGTGTATACTTTGTCAGTGGATCGCACAAGAGTTAAGTTGCACAAGATATTTGATCGTACAAGATTTGTTTTGAATCGCACAAGACCTGAGTCGCACAAGACATTCATGTTTAGTCGCACAAGAGATCAACTCGCACAAGATTGTTTACTCGCACAAGAGGCTGGTACTCGCACAAGAATTGGGCCTTTCATCAGTTCTGGGCCGAAATTAACTTGTTACTGGACATGTGTTATTTTTTTTAAGACTTGTAACTTATTTTTAACTGTTTGATTTGTGTAATTTAATCAGGTTGTTATCATTCATACATCAAACATGAGTTGTACGAGCCCTTGGGATTGGAGTACGGATCCTCAACCAGATCTAAAACAGATGTCGATGGCCGAATATATGAGGCGTACCATACCTCAACAACAACAACAGTCAATAAGTGCAAGTCAATGGGCAATGGTGTCGAATCAAAATCAGAGCATTCAAAATATTTTGCTTAGTGAGAATGAGACGGGTAGCAACAATCGCCCTCCAAAGTTAAATTACATGAACGACTATCCATCATGGAAGGGTCGTTTCCATAACTACGTTCAAGGGCAAAACACAGAATTATGGACGTGTTTCGTCTCTCCATTTAGTGAAGCTCTTGAAGAAGCAGGATCAAATGCGACAACTTTCAATAACATGCAAGAAGCCGACAAAAAGGCATATGATCTGGAGAAGAAGGCGTATGCTATTCTCACTCAAGCACTTCACAGAGACATCTTTCATCAATTCTCATATTGTAAGACCACGAAAGGTTTATGGGATGCATTGGTAGCGAGAGGAGAAGGAAATGCAGCTACTAGAAAGGTACGCCATGATTTATTGAAGAAAGAGTTTGAATCATTTCAGTTCTTGGAGAATGAAACTCTAAATGATATGACTTCTCGTTTTTATCATTTGATTAGTGAAATGACTTCCTATAGTGTTGCTGCAACTCATCTGGAAATGGTTGCACGATTTGCTGATGCTCTACCTCCTAAGTGGAGTCCATTCATTGAACTTCTAAAGCATACGGACGCTCTGGATGCAGCCAATGTCAGTCTTTATGAATTCATTTAGAAGTTGGAGAACAAGAACGAAGAGGAAATTCGGAAAGCTAAAAGGATTGCAACTGCACCTCCTCAAAACACAGAAATGTATTTGCCTGGTTTTGGTCCTTCAGCTAGTTCTAGTTCAGTTCAGCAACCGAAGCTTCAAATGGCGTTTGTATCCAATACAAACTCTTCTCCGTTTCCATCGCAACCACAGTGGAATCAAAGTGCTTACATGTCACAATCTATACCTCAACCTCCACCTCAAGCCCAACCACAACAACAACAAGCGCATTATACCAATAATCCTTTACCCCAAAACACCAACACTGTCAGAGTTGATACTTCCAATCTTTCAAAAGTCAGTGTAGAAGTTGAAAAGGAACATTTGGAACGTCTCAACACAATGTTCAGTTCATATTGTGGATTGGTAGCAGGTCAAATTGGAAACATCAATATGACAAATGAAGATTATCAGCAGATAGACCGTGATGAAATGGAGTTAATGGATATCAAGTGGGCGTTTGCAAGTGCAGTTAGAAGGGCAAAGGATTTCATGACTCGAACTGGAAGAACTTCGTTGGAAGGCAAAAATGATACGAAGTACGGGTTCAATAAAGATGCGGTTACATGTTACAATTGTGGCGAAAAGGGTCACTTCAAACGTGAGTGCACCCGACCAAGCAAGCAAGGCAATCAGAATCCGTTCAGAAATCAGACGAGTACTTCTAATGCAAATCAAGACAATCCTGAACGAAGGATAGTAGCGGTGAACAACAATCAGAACCAGAACCAGTCTGGACCTTCAAACACCAATCAAGCATTGATTGTTCAAGCTGATGAAGGATGCGATTGGTCTGTACAATTGGGAGATAATGATCAAGGAGGTGGAACTGCATGCTATGCAAAAATTATAAATCACATCAAGCATGTTCACAAGGAAGAATTTTCTGAAAGTGACGACAGCTCGGGTTATAGCGGGAGCTCAGATGAAGAAAGCTCGAATGCAGGAGATTATCATTCTGAAGATGGATCTTTCTCTTCTTAGACTGCATTCATGGCTAATGTCACAGCCTCTTTGAGTCAGGTAAATTCTGAAACTCCTAGCCTATGTAGTGACTGTGCTTATATGAAACATGAATGTGATAGAGTGAAACTTGAATGTGATACGATTCATAGTCACAATCAGAGTTTAGTTGTTGAACTGTCAAAGTGCAAAGAGGCAAACATGGCCTTAGCTCGTAATGAAAAGGAATTTAAAACAGTTATTGAAACCCAAAAGAAAAGTGTTTCCGAATTAACAAAAACTGTTTGTAACAAACAAATTGGTATTAATAACTACATTAATATCATCGAGGAAACAAAGAAAGAGCTAGCCGTGGCGAAATGTGAGCATGAAGCGATCAAGCTCAAATTGGAGAGTTACTCAAACTCCCGATATGTGCTTGATCACATCATTGACGTTCAACACCTAAGTGTAATGTGAAAGGCGTTGGGTATAAGTCATGTCCGCCCCCGTTGAGACACGACTATACCAAGTCGCCCGATGAAGAGGATATGCCTCGGTATGAACCCAGTGTGCCTCTTGATTATGAGGAAGTTACTACTGGCCTAGGGTTCAAACCGGACAATTCATCGGAGGGCCCATCTGATCGGAATGAAAAGTCATCATGTGCTTCAAATCAAAGTTCTCCAACCATTAAGGACTATGATTCTTCAGATGATGAATCAGATGTGAATGACCAGGATGAATCACTTGATGAGATGAAAGGAGTAGAAATTCCAATTGAGAATCATATTCTTTGTGATCCTCCTACTCCTGCCGTGCAACCTGTTGCCAAGCAAGTGATAGATCATGTCAAGGATGTCAAAGATGACAATGAATGTGTGTCTGCTGTTAAGAGCAATAACTTGTTGTATACTTTAGTCGGTGATAACAAAATTTATTCAAACAAAGATTTTCCAATCAAAAACGTCAATCGATCATTGATTGATAAAGTGTTTGAAGATAATACAACTAAGTTTTTGGGAAAAGCGATCCTAAGAGTTTCAGTAAATCAGTGTGATCCTATTCCAAAAGCTGAAGTGAGGAAACAATTTGGTAACCAAAAATTACCGACTAAACAACAACCTGTTGCTTTTATGGGTAAACAGCAACAGCAGCGAGCTCAAAATTCTAAAGGTTCACAACTAAAGGTTAAGACCAAAGGAGCTCATTTCAAGAAGAAAAACAAAGATATCAAGTTTGTAGCATCAAGGGGTACTGATAAAATTGAGACTTTTGAAAATAAATCAAACACCGATTTTATCCAACAGGTCAAGATTTTAAAACGTAACAGCCAAAACAATTACACCCAGCACACAAACGGGTGTGAAGCTAGTACCTCTGGGTCTACAACTTCTATGTCAGGTCGTCGATCAAATTCTCCTAAGTTTGTTGAAAGGAGAACTTGTTTCAAATGTGGGAAGGTTGGGCACATCATTAAAGACTGCAAAAACTCGCCCAAACCAAATTTTGTTGAAAGAGCCCCCTCTGAACAAGGTCACTCACAACGTCGTCCTGTTTCTCCAAAACATGATAAAAGAACTGTTAAAGAACAAGAAACAAAACAACGACGTCAAAACGTCAAAGAAGTTGAAAAGGCGTTAAAACCGGAGGTTGTCCAAACAAAGTCTGTTAAGTTAGAAATTAAAAATGAAAAACAAAAACAGATTTGGAAACCAAAATCAGTAACTGGTTCAGGGGAAGCTCAATCCATTCCGAATCATCAGGAAATCAAAGTCACAATCCTCGATGATGAAGGACGACCCAAGTCTGTTAAGGCTTGGGTCCCTCTCTCCAACTAATCTCTGAGTGAGTGTGCACGATGTTCCAGGAGGAACTATCGATAGTCATAGGATTGTTGATAGTGGAGTGTCCATGCACAAGAACGGCGACAAAGAAGTTGTTGCCTGTGATGGAGAGAAGAAAAAGAAAAGAAGACAGAATTGTCTGTCGAAAGAGATTAAAAGCTTCGACAAAATGCAAATCATTTCAAAGTTTGATTGTTCAAAGTTATAATCGGGTCCCCAGGATAGATTCAATCAAAATGTATGCACCTGCAGCGCGTTTGAAGTTCAAAATCAACAAGATGAACGTGCAGTGTACATTTCTACGCGGTGTGATTGAAGAAAATGTGTTTGTTGAACAAACCAACCGGGTGTGCGGATGCCTTGGCGTGGATTGAACAACCGCACACTACTTCTGAAAGAGAAAGACAAAAACCTTCGTTGGTGCAATGTGGAAGACCAGCCGGACCCAAAGGTTTCTGATCTTGTTGCTGTGAAGAGATTTCTAAGTAGCTACAAAATCGACTTTGAAATCCACACCGGGTGGATATCCAGTTTGGGAGAGCACTCAGATTCCTTGCAATTCACGAAGCAGTTGCAGGATACGGTTTTAAAATTCTAATCTCTCTTTTACTTGTCGATATTTAAGCTGCTTTATGAATTATTATTATCTCGTACAGCACTCTTTGGCCAGACAATGTTGTCATGGTCCGCACCGCTTACCGACATGCCAACACATTTTTTCCAAAATTCGATAAATCATTTCTGATTCAAAATTAATTTTGGTAAACGGCATTGAGGTAAAACATGAGTTAACCAACATCGGGAAATCGTTTTTTGTAAATACCTTTGTGTTTTTAAATTTTATCTTAGTTTGTTGATTTTAGGGGGAGTAAATCCAAATTTGAAAATTCAAAAACATCGAAAAATTTCAAAACCCAAAAACATTGGAAAAACAAAAATGAGTTTCCTGGCGAGAAAAAGAGAAAATGATAGTAAATCAGTGGTCTGTTGAAACCTCTTTAAACCTTAAATGAAAAATATGTTAAGCAGCTCTGTATAAGATGTATCGGTAGGCTCACAATCATTTTAAAGTGTGCAGGGTGATATAAATCTTAAATCGACTGAAGACCAGGTGGGAACCACTCATTGGCATATGGTCTTAGTACCGAAATTTCGTTTGAGAGATTGTCGAGGTTCTGAGATATTCGGTCTTTATGCTGCTTATCATCTGTGTATCATGGTTATTTCTTTTACCGAAAAATAACGGGGACGCAAGTCTAGATCTTCCATGATACCATACATTCGTGTACATATTGCATTTGACCTCAATAAGTGATCAACAATCACATGTCCAAACAAATAAGTGATAATATATCACATTTATCCGGGAGTCAAGTTCGTCTCTTTGCTGTATGAAAGTACTGACCTGTTCACGGACTTGCTCCTGTGCCCTCATGCATATGAAAATCAAGTTCCTCATCAATAAGTGATTCTATCACATAGGGCTTGTTTTCAATCAAATAAGTGAGTTTCTCACATTTTCATATACGGTCAAACAGATGATAATCGGTATACTCACCGGTAAGATGAACTCTCGTGCATACCTTGATACGGGAATGTGTCGTGATGTGGATGAACACCGGTCGGTAAGTATAAATCATACCTTAACGTATCCCCTCGCCATGATTACATCTGATAAGTTGAGCTTATGTGGACAACAATACCGATAATTGTTATAGGATGCTTATCTAATTGTTAACTAAAAGAACAACAAGAGCGTTTTGACAAGACCGTACACTGATATGATTCTCTTACCCTCGAAACTCACAAAAAGAATGTCTGTAAATATTTATTTACTGCTTTCAGTTTCTGTATCTTTGTATATATTTATTTATTGCTTTCCGTCTTTACATTTGAAAAATGAAAATTCTAAAAAGATTTTAGGTGTGTTTTAATATAAACTTTATAAAAGCCAAAAACATTTTGCTTCTAGTTTATTTTTTGATTGACCGATGTTGGAACTCGAGTCTATCCTACCCAAAATCCTGATCGTAAGCCGGAAAACAATTGCATCTTCATAAACAGTCGAAGTTAAAAAGTTTTGAAAGTTAAGAACTAAAATTGAACAAATTTGTTTAAACTTTCAAACTGTTGTCGGTCGGTAGTTGATTGAGATTTGATCTCATATGTGTCGTTTGTTTAATTTGACTATATTCCAAGCGGTTGTTCTCATTATGCGTTTAGCTTTCTTGCATGTGCAGATGCTAAAGGCGAGGAGAACATGTTCGATGACAAGCTTTGGAATGAAGACACGAAGTGGAGGCACTCAAAGTATAAAATGATCGAGTTGCCGTTGACCCTTCATCAACACCACAAGGATCTGAAGAATTGACAAGTCAAAAGAATCACGAGCATAACTCATTGGAGAGTTCATTTTAAGGGGGAGTTTATTGACACACTACCTAAATGAAAAGGGAGTTTGTTGATACACTTTCTACTTACGACGCGTGAAGACTTTGAAGATCCTCCGGCATGGAAGACATGGAAGTTGAACCTCACGAGTAGCGTCCAAGGGGGAGTTTGTTGATACATATTATGTGGACGCGACTTGGTTCGGTTCAACTCGGTTCGGTTTGACCCGGTTAGGTTCGGCTCAAGCCCGACGTCACGACATTCCTCCGTCGTGCGTCCCAGAGTTCGACACACGAAGCACGGAGCGCCGCAAGCCGGTTCCCACTGCCACATCATCATGACATCATCATGATGATGTCATGATGATGTCATAAGTTGACTTAGCTTGGCAAATATAACTTTGAGAATTCTGTACGTGCATGTGACATGAAATCTGGGCCAATTAGAATGTTTGGGCCTTTGTCACATGGGCCGATCCAAAGTCCAATCGCACAAGTGAACATCATTTAAATACCGAATATCTTAGTGATTTCTGTGGTGGACAAGAGAGACAAGGCAGACAAGAGTGAAGAATCGCACAAGAGAGAACCGAGAGATTCGAGAGAGAGTTTGCAAAGATTGTTTTGTAAACATTGATTTGTAACCGTCTTTCAAGTATTAATACATTGGTGTTAATCCTTGAGTCTCGGTGTCCTTTTCGTGTTCTTGTCCATCTTTCTATCTCGGTTTGCATCTCCGGTTGGATTCCGCACAACCGGGTGTGTTTGACAACAAGGATTAGGCGACTAGATCCTCCCCTAGCCGGACCTGCAGAAACTTGAAGTTTTAAATGAAAAATCTGTTACAACTGTCAAAAATCCAGGTATCCATACAATTAATTAATCTTGATTAATGCTTAATGACTGTGCTGAATTACAAATAACTTCTTTCTGATTACTGCATCACACTTACATGTGCATCACATATTGCATAATATCACATCATTATTACATGCAAACCATATTGACACAAATGATGCACAAAGCACAGTTAGCACAGTTAGCGGATGACTCAGAAAAATGCTGACAGAACTCAGCATATAGACAGACAGTGTTTTGAGACCCAGTATGGGCCAGAGACTAAGTACTACACTAGTATGGTGTGTAGGGAAGTAAGGACCACAAAACTGCATTCCTAAGTGATAGTTTAAGTGCCGAAAAGTGCCTAAAACTCACCCAAAGTGCTGAATTCAGCATAATTCAGCAAAAATCAGCATTTTAACAAGCTAGTAACATGCAAAAATATGACTAAATGGTCCTGAATGCTTTCCTAAGTGTCGGGAATTAAAAGTGTCACAAAAGGGTACATAAAGAACACTAAACGGTATAGTTTAGCACTTTAACGAACTGGTATCTAACCGAACAATCGGACACTACCCGAAATATCAAAATTTTACTAGAAGCATTGTTTTAATGTTTCCAAGCTAGTTATGATCCCCGAACATCATAACACACTAAATAACACACTAACAACTAAACACCTAACTATTATACTTAGAATCTAACTAATTCTCCTAACTATCCATCACCACCCAACTAACCCCCCCCCCCCCTCATGTTTACGGCTTCAAGGGTGGCCCCCACCCTTGATTTCATTTGATTTGTTTAGATATCCTAATAGATCTTGAATTGTACTTATGAAACATATTACACAATGGTTAAACACTTATGATGGTTATAAGTAATAACCTTGTGATCATAAGCTCATATCTCACACACACTAAAACACACACAAAATCCTCTCTCCCTCTCCTCCATTCTCGGCCGAGAACAAGGGGCCACACCACCATCATCTTCATCTCACATTCATCCATTCTCAAAACATCACAAGGTGTTAGAAGCAAGATAAGGAGACTTGGTGGCATTGGAGATTGAAGGACCTCTTCCATTTGCTTTTATCCATCACATTCATCACCTTCATCTTCTTGAGTTCATCCCTAGCCCTTGTGCTAGTAGTAAGCCTCTTGTAACTTGAATTTACTTCTCATTTAGTTGGTTAAAAGATGATGTATGTTGTTAATCATAAAGAACACTAATGAACAAGATGATAATCTCTAACATAAAGCTCAAAACCATAAGAATACATATTTTTAGTGTTGTTTTGCTTCTTGATGATTGATTATTTGTGTTTATGATGTTAGACATCATATGAAACTTACTAGATTGTGATTGAACACATGATCTAGCAAGTTGAGGTGATGATCTTGTGAAAGACCAAGATGATCATACTTTATGTTTCTCATGAACTTGAAAATAAAAATGATTTTGTGAATGATGAAGTATGTAACATGTTACTAGTCATAAACTTGGATGATTTCAAAACTAGTTTTCTCAAGAAACTAAGTTAAATCACAAGATTTACATAATCATGAATTTTAAAGAAACTAACCATGTTTTTAGTGGTGAAACAAGTATAAAATACATTGTTAACAAGAAAAATTCAAAAGAATGAATTTTAGAAAAATCATCTTGTAAGTTGTAAAAGACTAAATCTTGTAAAAAAGGGATTTACAAACAAATAACCACACATTAAAAGGTAACTAAGCTTACTAAACTCACTAGTAAGTTACTACAAGTTTTTATAAAAGTTCATGTTGTTGTGTAAATTACTAAATTTTGGCACTTGGTAAGTGTTTATTGAGTTGTTGATTGTTTGTGATGATTTTAAAAGAAAATGATATGCTTTGAAAGCATGGGAACCTCCTTTTTTAGGGGAAACTATGGCAAAATTTTCTAAAAATGTAAACACTTAGAAAAATATTTTCAAACAAATATTTACAAGTATATTTTAACCATGAGTTTTCATATAAACCTTGCCATAAATTTTGTTACAAAAAAATACAAATATTGGAGGTTGGTTTTTATAAATAAAGATGGCTAGATATATATTTTGGATATATATATATATATACAATAAAGACACACATGTGTGATTATTTGTATACTTTGTGTATTAGTTATATTATCTAGGACTTGAAATAATATAACTTAACAAAATACCTAGAAATTACAATCCAAAATAATACCAAAAATCTCAAGGAATAAATATATAAGTTACACACATAATATTGGGAAACCGAACGAAAGAATGTAACTTACAAAATATTCCGAAAAATACATTTATAAATATATTTTTGGTAAATGATATTTTGGACACAAGAAATGAAAATATGATTTTTATGACTATCACAAAGTTAAATCGTATTTTGACAAGAAGAAAATGTATAATTTTTGACGATTAGAAATATATATGTTTTCTTGGGAATTACTAGGAAATATAATATTTTTGGGAAAATATATATTTTCTTGGATAAACTTGAAATACAATAATTTTGAGTAAAAAAATAAGTTTATATATATTTTCTAAAGTTAGACTTGAAATATATATTAGAGTAAACTTCTGTTTTGCTCCCTGTGGTTTGGTCACTTTAACGGTTTTGCTCCAAACCTTTAAAAATAGCCATTTTACTCCATGATGTTTCGTTTTTTTTTTTTGCCGGTTTGCTCCCCGCCTCTAACTCCATCCAAATTGTTTGTTTTTCCATTTTGCTCCCCACAGGGAGCAAACTGGCAACAAAACCAAAACATCAGGGAGTAAAATGGCTATTTTTAAAGGTTTAGGGCAAAACCGTTAAAGTGACCAAACCACAGGGAGCTAAACGGAAGTTTTTCTAAGTACAAATATTTTTGCCAAAAGGAAAAATCATGAATAATTTTTCTAAGTAATAATTCTTAAATATATATATATATATATATTGGGAAATATATATATATTAGTGGACTTTTATTAGAAATAATATTCCGGAAAGTTTAACACAAAAATAAGTATAAGAATACTTAACAATTACAAAAAGGTACGTACTCTCGTACGTATAAATACACGCTGGAATACGAATACACATGTATGAGATACCCCCATCCTTGGGAAGGAAATGCGAGTATAAGTATAAGAATACTTAACAATTACAAAAAGGTACGTACTCTCGTACGTATAAATACACGCTGGAATACGAATACACATGTATGAGATACCCCATCCTTGGGAAGGAAATGCGAGTATAAATACTTGAGAAGTATTATCACAAAAAAAATACTGTTTTAACAATTATTCCATAAACTAATTTAAGTTAAAATATTAATTATTTTAACAAATAAGTGATATAACTTGGAATAATATTGAAGTCAATAAAAGAGACGTAACTAAAAAACATTAACACTACGTCAAAAGTAGGCTACGGCCACACTTTTGGCAAAACCGCCCAGTCACACATTTGAAAAATTGTGTGGCTAAAGGTCATTCATAACATTTTAAAACACTTTTAGCCACACATTATATTATTAATGTGACAATTGTATACCAGTTCAGAACATTTAGCCACACTTTTAGAAAATTATGTGACATGTATTAGCCACAACTTGGGATGTGTGGGCGAAGGTGATCTATAGCCATATATTTTTGTTTCATGTGACCAAAAGTACATGTATTTAATACTTTTAGCCACACTTTAATATAAAAATTGAGACAATTACTAGCCACGCTAGCAAAGTGTGGCCAAATGTGATATACGACCACAATATTTGTTTTCATGTGACCAATAACACATGTATTCAAAACACTTAGTCACACTTTAAGAAAGAAACAATGACTTTTATTAGTCACACTAGCAACATGTGGCCAAATATAATCTACAGCCACAATATTTGTTTCATGTGACTAAAACCAGATATATTCGAGACCTTTAGCCATACGTTAAGAAAAAACAGTCACACTAGAAAAGTGTGGCTAAATATGATCTACGGCCACATTACATGTTAGAAAATGTTGTTAAAAGCTAATACAAATGACCACATATATTATTTTGTATGACCAAAGATAGACAATAACCACACTTAAAATTACAAAATTTCAAGTGGCTTTACATAGATATTCGTCACACCATAATCACTTTGTTTATTATGTGTGACGAAATGATATCAAATGTCACGGAAAAAAAGTGTGACCAAATGTTAAACTTACTACATCTTTAAAAATTTCCCCCAAAATATTTCATCATAAAATTAAACTTCCCCCCTAAAATATTCCATCCTAAAAATTCCCCAAAATATTTCATACTAAAGTTTTCCCCCAAAATATTTCATCATAAAATTTAAACTTCCCCCCTAAAATATTCCATCCTAAAAATTCCCCAAAATATTTCATACTAAAGCTTTCCCCCAAAATATCTCATACTAAAACTTCGCTCTCAAATAATATTCTCATTTAAAAATTAAATTATTTAGTATTAAAAAACAAAAAAAATTCTTACTACGTAGTTAAAAATTCAAACTATTATTAAATACTATATATTTTAAACCAACTTTTTTATTACTCATTTTCTTCTAAATAATACGTTAATATGCATATTAGTACTCGTACCGAATTTCCCCTACAAAATTGTGTTTGGTACCGATTCAGTTCCCACTTTATGGTGTTTTCAGTACGGGTAGTTTTAGTTTGATACGGTACCGGTATTTTACGGAATTTTACTTTCAAATACTCGTACCATCTCGGTACCTGTACCGTATCGAACATTTTCGGTACAGGTACCGCGCGTATCCCTAATCATATATGTGTTGATGTACCATACTAGGCCTTAATGGATATGGACAATAGTGAAACAAATATTTCTAATGAACTAGATTAGGCCTTAATGGATCACAGTGGACAATACTAGATCATACATGTGTTAATGGATCTCAATGAATTATAGTAGATCATACATGTGTTAATGGACCATATTGGGCCTTAATGGAACACAATGAAAAATAGCGGATCATATGTGTTAATGGACCATATTGGTCCTTAATGGATCACGATGAACAATAGTAGATCATATATGTGTTAATGGGC
This sequence comes from Helianthus tuberosus, assembly GCA_030545235.1. Taxonomy (NCBI): domain Eukaryota; kingdom Viridiplantae; phylum Streptophyta; class Magnoliopsida; order Asterales; family Asteraceae; genus Helianthus; species Helianthus tuberosus. The sequence continues at coordinate 118,308,769 of CM060414.1, read as the reverse complement.
CATATTGGGCCAAAATGGATCACAATGGCGAATTGTGGATCATACATGTCTTACATGTCTTGATGGACTATATTAGGCCTAATTGAATCACGATGAATAATGGTAGATCATACATGTCTTAATGGGCCATATTGGACCTTAATGGATCACAATGGACAATAGTAGATCATACACATGTAAATGGACCATATTGGGCCTTATTGGATCACAATGAACAATCGTTGATCAAAACATTTTAATGGACAATATTGGGCCTTAATGGATCACAATGGACACTGTTAGATCATACATATCTTAATGGACCACAATGAACAATAATAGATCATACTTGTCTTAATGGAGAAAATTGGGCCTTAATGGATAACGATGAACAATACTAGATCATGCATGTGTTAATGGACCATATTGGGCCTTAATGGATCACAATGAACAATAGTAGATCAAATTATATCAATAGACCATATTGGGCCTTAATGGATCACAATGGACAATGGTCCAGACTTCTTACTAGTTCAACACTTAATGATTCAGACATTTGCCTCTAAACGATTAAGCGTTATAATAAATTCATTTATAATTTTTAAATTTTGTATTTCCTACGTATCCAAGGTACCACAATGAATTAATAGCTTAATACACTTTGGAGATCTGATCTCTTATCGATAATCTTATATTAAATCATTGTCTCAATGATTTGGTCTTTTCTTCACGTCATCGTTAAATGTTGATCAAGTCATTTTAATAAAGTTTTTTTTTAATTTTTTTTGAACGACAAATCTTTTTTAATGTAAATAGTAATCAATGTTTAATTAATATAAATAACTATTTTAGTTGATTCTAGGGGTGAAAACGAGCCGAGCCGAGCCCGAGCTCGATTAACTTATGAGAGCTCGGGCTCGAGCTCGTTTGTATTTTCTCAAGCTCAAGCTCGACTCGTTTATTATCTGTTAATTAATACCTGGATAACACAGTACTGGTAAAACCGTTGGCAGTTGCTACTATCATAATTGGTATAAAGTTAGTCCAAAATTAAGTTGTATTCGCACATGTATTCGTTTTTATCTATTTCAATTGTTATACTAAATGCTCCTATATTATCAGTACCATAATGAATCGAACCAATGTCGGCGAAAAACGTCGTGAAGAACCTAGTAGCTTGTTAAAATTTTAGAATTAGAAAATGGTTTCTCTCCTAACATTTTCACACCTAAAAAACTCCCTCCGACCCAATTCCGCTTCCAAATTTCAAACTCCCCCCAAAATTTTTAGTATTCCTCCCCATCTATCTTCCTTTCCCTAAAATGTGTTTAGTTTTCACTTTTTATCTTAATCCTAAATTGATTTCCTCTCAACTGGATCTTACAATAAAAAAAATTGGTAACGATCTGTTCCACAACAACAAAGCAAAGCAAGTATGTCTCAAAGCTGCAACCCTATAGCATTAGCAACCATCTGAAACCGACCCGTTACCTCCAGGTCCAGGTTCAACCGATTCGATGACGTGTTGAGAGTGCCTGACAATCGGTAATTTACTGTGTTTTTTACTCCTCGCACAGCAAACATTTCGACCCACACGCACAGACCTCTCCGAGTCACGGCCACCCCCCTCCGTCGGCCGCCCCCTTCCAACAGGTAAACCTAATTTTTTTTTCTTTTTGAGTTTTATAACTTCAGTTTTGTAACTAATTGTTTAAAGGTTTGTGCATAGCTTCAAATCAGCATTGTTAGTCATGAGTCGTGATCCTAAAGGTGTGATTTACTCATCCTTCATCGATTCTAAGTGAAGCCCTAATTGATTATTGAATTCCTAATCAGAAGCTGTTGGAGTGTTTGTAAATTGTAAGTTTGTTGGAACTTTTCTTTAAATTGATATAGTTTCAGATACTAAGATTCATAGTTTTGCTAATGAGTATGATTAAGTTTTATCTGAAGGAATCTATAATTATAGTTTCCTTGTTGTATTCTTTCTTTGGGGTTTTGACCGATTTGTGATGACACAATTTTTGTAGGGTTTTGGTTCTACTTCAGTAGTAATTCAATTGTTCAGATTATTATTATACTCCGTCTCTGAGATGATAATCTGAAATTTGTCGGATTCACTGCCTCCTTTGTTGACAAGGATCTTGTACAGTCAACGATGAGGTAGTAGCAAGAAGGTATATACTTTCTACTTAATCACCGTAATCAGTTATGTTTGGGGTGCAACAACTGGTGTAAAAAAGTACACTTTTGAAGGCCATGAAGCTCCGGTTTACCCTGTATGCCTTCACTATAAAGAGAATATTCAGTTTATATTTTCAACGGCTCTTGATGGAAAGATAAAAGCATGGTTATACGATTACATGGGATTGCGTGTCGATTATGAAGCACCCGGTCGTTGGTGCACTACGATGACATACAGTGCTCTGACGGAACAAGGTTCATCAACACGTTCTCGCTGTTCTTAAAGGTTTTGTAACGACTTTTCTAGTTTTAATGTTTTGGAATTATTTCAGGCTTTTCTCATGTGGGACAAGAAAAGACGGGGAATCACACATTGTCGAATGGAATGACAGTGAAGGGACGGTTAAAAGAACGTGTCTTGGTTTCCGTAAGAATCAGTCGTATTTTCTGCATGGCTCTGTCTTCATCCTGACATATTCAAAAACTAAATACGTATGAAAAGTTTACACAAAAATTATTTGACTAATTACTTTGATAATTTGACATAAGTTTTTCTGTTGGATGTATAGAAATTTGTAAAAGAAATCTTGGAAACAGTTGAGATTTATGCCATAACCGATTCCTTGGTTGGGATTCCTGGGGTTAGCGGTCTATCAACAGAGCAGCGTAAGCGGCTCACAGTTGCTGTTGAAGTTGCTGCTAATCCCTCCATTATATTCATGGATGAACCTACAACCGGACTGGATGCTCGATCAGCTGCCATTGTTATGCGGGCTGTAAAGAATATTGTTGATACAGGAAGAACAATTGTCTGTGCCATTCACCAACCAAGCGTTGACATTTTTGAGGCCGTCGATGAGGTAGAAAATAGATACTTAGTATTTTTGAGCTGTTGGACACTAATTTCTTTATATAGTTTGACATAAAAGATCTCATATATTGCCCATCCATGTTCCTGCAGTTAATCCTATTGAAAAATGCTGGACATATGATCTACTGTGGGCCCTTGGGGCACAATTCATGCAGGGTGATTGAATACTTTGAGGTTAGTTGACCTTATAACAGATGTACATGTTAGACATACATCATCCCTTTTTTTGTTAGCATGATTTGATTTTTTTGCTTCCAGTATGGAAATTTTGTGTATCATAATTGGTAAAATCTTCAATTTACAAGAAATATCTTTGAGACAGAGCATCTCAGGGGTGCCAAAGATTAGAGACAACTATAATCCAGCAACATGGATGCTAGAGGTTACTTCAGCATCAGTGGAAGCTAAAGTTGGAGTTGATGTTGGACAAATTTATTCTACTTCAACTTTGTATGAGTAAGTTACACCTTAGATCCCATCTTTGTATGTCTATGGAGTTGCTGACATTGTTCTTTTTCTTTTTTGCAAGAGTTGGGCTAGGAGGTGTTTAAAAAAGCGAGCTTTAAGCGCGCTTAAAGCGTTAAGCGCTGAAGCGTTTGGTAAAACGCTTTTTCTGGTATGAAGCGCCATAACACGTGATGCGTTTTGAGGCGAGCTTTAAGCGCGAAGCGACGCTTCAGCCCAATCAGGTACAAAAAAATGACGCTTCAGCATAGGTTTAAGTTTGTTTTTAGAAAACAACATTAAAAACGAAAAAGAAAACAAGATTAAAAACGAACAACACATGCAAAAAACAGCCTCACGCGGGCCCGGGTTTTAGGAGCTGCATTCGTGTCTGCAGGACGTGCGGGCACGCACGAGTTCAACCAAATTCCAGTTCAGAAACTCATTTTTTGCACGCACAATATTTTTTTTAATTTTTTTATTTTAAGCGCTTCGAATACGTGAAGCTCTCGCTTCGCGCTTGAAGCTTCGCTTAAAGCTTTTGGAACCAAAACGCTTCGGAGCGCCTCACGCTTTTTTAAACCAAGACGATGAATTGATGAAAATATGCTGTTATAGTAAGCCTGCTTGATCAACACTCCTGCTGTTTTGTTAAGTAAATCCTGCTGACGTATTCAAGGAAACCCCACTGCTGTGATTTTTGACCAGTCGATCGCTGCTAAATACTACCGACCACCGCTGGCCAGATCGGTACTCCCCCGGAGACAGTGGCTCGCTCGAACCACCTTGTCGTCGGCGTCGTACAACACCTCACAGCCACAAAAACTAACCTTGCATTGAAGCAACTATTTTTGCACAAAAAACAACTACCAAATATCCTTTGCTTGCTAATTGATTATCTCATTATCTTGCTTTTCTTTTCCTTAGCTGGACTGCTTCCAATTTCTTTTCTTTTTAATCCCTTGTGTTTACCAATAAAAGCCCACTTTTTTTGTGAAATCCGATGTGGCCATGGAATCACCTAGTCACACATGGTTAGAATATTCATGGTTATGCTTTTTTTGAGTTGAATCAACTCAAACATGCTATTTCACTATGTAAAAGTTCTATATATTGCCTTATGTTGGGTGTTAATACCATATACTTTATGTATAAGTATAATATACTACTAAAGCAAGTCTATTTAATATTATATACATAATCTAATCTAGGGGTGTAAACGAGCCGAACCCAACCCGAGCTCAACTAGGCTGGAGCTTGAGCTCGGCTCGTGGGTAATTTTGAAGCTTGATCATGGCTCGGGTTTGTTTCGTTTATTATTCTATTAACTACTTTATATTTTATATAATTATTATTTAAATATATATATAATATATTAATAAAACATTATATGATCGTTTAGGCTCGTGAGCCGGCTAGAGTAAGCGAAGCTTGGGCTCGTTTACTAAACGAGTTTGTTTCTAGGCTTGTGCTCGAGGTTGCTTAAGCTCGGCTTGTTCAAGTTTTATTTCAAGCCGAGTAGCTCGGCTCGTTTGCACCTTTAAACTTATCTTATAAAAATGAATAATAAAATTAGCAATTGTTTTACTTGGTGATCTGGATGTCGATAAACGGATACCAAACTACCATATGCTTAGATAAGCGTTGATCAACCAAATTGATAGCTCTTATATGTTTTTACCTTTTTAAGTGCGTTTTTAAATACCATGTGAGTGTTGAGATAGTTTTTGAACCCACACCTATTTCATTCATAGTTTTTAAGTAACAATTTTGATTACTTGTTTTAGTGACTTCCCTTGACCAAATGCACACTTCTAGTATGAAGTTTCACCAGGTAAGTTCTCATTTTCTCTACTTAACCAAATATACAGTTCTAGAAAGTATGCTACACCATGAGGATGATATCTTAACATTCTATGTTATTTTAAATTCAGGAGCTAGCTCAAATGAGGCATCTTAGAGGGCTAACGTGATCCGCGTAAGTTTTTTTGTTAATAAGTTGTGTGACCAAGTTTGATTAAAGTTGTATAACTTCTTGGCTATTTTATTGTTAATCAGAAGCATATGCAAGATATATATACGCCACAACAAGCTGGTGGGATTTCGGTATAATTGAGACCCAAGGAAACATCTGAAGAACATGGTCCTTGGTCTCCCTTGACTCTGAGCTAACGGGGCACCAGAAAGCACACGTCTTTGCTCAGCAATATTGTGGAGTGGTGTTAGGCCTTCTAGATCTGGTTCTGTATCTGCAACACAACCATGGAGTGGTGTTACGCCTGCAATGGTTTAAACAATTCCAAAGTTGTCACTGTAGGTACACTAATTCTTGGCATGCTTACAAGTGTTTAATTAGTTTTATATGCTACTCTACATGCTGGTTCTTCGACATCATTCCTATCCCCTCCATCTTATCCGAGAGAAGGTAATACTTGCACTTTGATCTTATAAATTGCATTTTTTTCAAATTGGATTCATGAAACTGACATTTTACTTCACTTTTCACAACAGGTGAGTGATCACCAGAGGGAGGAACTGGAATCAGGCAAAGGCAAGAAACAAGTGGAAGCATAACCAGTGAGTTATTCACACACATTTTTCCATATGTTATTTGCATTGCTGAGCATGTATTCGGACATGCTTTTATTGGGATCGAGTAGTTAAGAAAGCTCAGATCTCATTGATGTCGGGTGGCTGGTCATTGATTGAATTGTTCACAACTTGAATCTGGTGGCTGGTCATTGATTTTGCAATCAAATCTTGGAGCATTCCACAAAGACAAAAGGACTTGATATAAATTTACAGCACTTTCAAGTGTAAAAGCAATGAGTATATGGATTTGAAGAAAAAACCTAGAATTAGTTCTTAGTTTATGTGTAAAGGCATTCCCTTTGCAACTTTGGTAGATAGGTTTTGATTAGAAGTTTGTCTTTGATTAGTATTTTGAAAACTTATGTATAGATTTTGGTTTGTTATTGTTAATATCATTTGTTTTTTAGTTTTTCTCACGGATACTGTATAAAATTTGAAAATAAAATGGCTAATTATATATGAAAATGGCCACATAAAACCACAATAAGTATTTGTGATAAATGTTAGACAATAGCCATACTTAAATTATAAAATTTCATGTGGCGATACATAACTGTTAGCCACACTTTCGTCAGTTTATTTTTTTATGTGGCGGAACAATAACAAATGTCACGGAAAAAACAAATTATGTGTGACCAAATGTTGATAATAGGTACACTTAAAATTACCAAATTTCATGTGGCTATACATAACCATTAGCCACACTTTTGTGACATCGTTTTTTGTTTGTGTGACGAAATAATAGAAAAAGTAATGGGGAAAACAAATACGTGTGACCAAAAGTTAGATAATAGCCACACTTAACATTTCAAAAATGGTGTGTCTAGTAAACGTTTTTGGCCACACATACAATAAAATGTGACTAAATAATAGAACCGGCCACAGTTCGTCACATTATTTTTTGTTTGTGTGACGAGATTATAGCAACTGGCATGAGAAAAACAAATATGTGTGACCAAAGGTTAGACAATAGCCACACTATAATCACTTTGTTTCTTGTTTGTGTGACAGATTGATAGAAATCGCCATAAGAAGAAAAAATGAGTCACCAAAGGTTAGACAATAGTCACACTTAAAATTACAAGATTTCGTGTGGCTATAAATAACCATTAGCCACACTATAGTTACTTTGTTTTTTGTCTGTGTGTCTGTATAATAGAAACAACCACACTTACAGTAAGTTCATGTGACTATATAATAGAAACGACTACATTTACAACAATTCATGTGGCCGTTGCTACTGATTAGCCACACTTAATGGGCAAAAAATTGATCAAAACAACCTTTTTTGCCACACTTTTTTTTAATTGATGTGGCTAAAACAAATTATTTTGGTAATTTATGTGGCTATATAGCAGTAACGGTCACGCTTAAAGTAAATACATGTGGCTGTTGCTATCCTTTAGCCACATTTAATGAAGGAAATGTTAGATTTTAACAAAAAATGTTGGTACCCTATAGCCACACTTTTAAGTTCTACGGCCACTAAAAACTGTGTGTGGCCGTATGATACCTACGATGACTCGAGCTTTGGTCACACTTGACCTGAAACAAATATGTGAGGCGAAAAACATATAGTCACACTTTTTTTGTGTGGCTGTATCCCTATTTTGGCGTAGTGTAATACTAAGACAAGGCACGACCCGTTCGTCTAATAGACATTAGTACATTGTAGGTAGCCGTGTTTGCAGAAGGAACGAGAGTTACGATTATGGAAGACGCAAGACAGTGAGTTCATGTCCCCCTTTTCTTTTAACTGTTTTCAGTTTTATAACTTCGGGGTGAAATACATGTTAAAATTGTTTACGAACGTTTTATACATGGTATGGTTAGCTAAGGAAGGTTACTACTTGATCATGTGAGTGGTGGGTACAACACTTAAAGCCATTAATCCTCATCGTAGGACTGAGGGACATGAGTGATAGATCTATTTGGGTGTAGCGAGCCCACACCCATGAGGACCAGGGTGGCCCATGTGGTGACTATGTCCACATACTGAAGCTGTGGCAAAATCCGCTAGGTTTGAGTTTTCCTGCATCACTTCACACATACCATTGGCCTTGCAAACCATTGGTGATCTGTTTTTCCTTATTGCTCGCATACCAGGATTTGCATACATACAGACATACTATAAAGGTTACTCATATACACACACAAACACATGAACTCGCTCAACTTTTGTTGATGTTTTCAAATTACATGTATTTCAGGGAATTAAGTGGATCTGGTTGGTGTTTGCATGTTCCAAGCTGCGTCATGAATAAAAAGATGTCATCCGAAGTCATTAGGGTTTAGGAGATGTATCTTAATCCTGGACGAGATGCATGGTTCTAAACTCGGTTTTATTTAAGGTCTTTTGTTGAGTCTTCGTGAACTCTTTAAAACATGTTGTGGTCTGTAATTTAAATTTGGAGTCTACGTTTCAGACAATTATGTTGTGATATTTTCAAACTTAATTTATGGATGAACATCTAATGGTTTTATCATATAGTGTTGTTATGATTGAATGCAATGTATTAAGAAAGTGACACCATAATCACGCTTCCGCAAAAGTCAGGGTGTGACGAAATCAGTTTGTGAAGTCTCCAAGGTCATTAATTTGGACTTGAAAGATTATTTGAGAAAATTTTGGATACGAAAACTGTCATATTTGATGACTAGAGTCAGGTTACGGTTTTTGAACTAATTTTGTCAAAACATTTGTGATTAAGGGCGAGGCAATAGTTCTTGGAAGTTTTGAAATAGTTTTAAATTGTTAAATGTGAGCGAAGTTCTCGATCTTAGAATATTTTGAGTCAGCTCACAGTTTTCTGTGAACAAACGATGTCCTGTGATATCACATATTTGAAATGCTCCAGCTTATCCATGTTAAATGCTTAGAGCTAGATTTTCGATTATTGAACTTAAATTGTCAAACATCTTACAAATAGTTTGAGATTTTTCAGATGAAAGAGCCAGACTACGATCCTGATAGCTGAGGCTAAGGGGGAGTCTGAAGACAAGCTCATAGTAAGGGGAGTGTGCGTTCAAAGAACCAAATAACTATCTTGAAAGAGCTTGTACCAGGTGTCGATCCTAGCAGCTGAAAGCACGGAAGCTTAAAGCAAGGGGGAGCCTGAAAGAGAATAAAGGGAGAGTCTGTGGTGCTGATAATGTCAACACTTCTGGAAGACTCGGAGAGAGACAAAAAGCTACGAGATTGACTGCAGTAATATCTAAGAGGAGTCTGTGAGTGCATAATGTCTATCACTTCCGTCAATCACGTACCGTAGCTTAAACAGATGATACAAGACTGGTATTGAATAGAAGAGTGCATGATATGAAGCTAAAGTAGCTTCGTACGAAGCCAGCAGCTTCGTAAGAAGGGAGCATTCAAGGGTTCGTACGAAAGCCAGTAGTCTATATATAGGAGTCTTACGTTTGTCATTTATGACTTTTGGGCGTTCTTGAGGCGAAGCTTTGCCCATTTGATTTCCTGGTGTAAACATTGTTAAATCAGTAATAGAAATCATTGATAATTACATCTTCGTGTTCTATCCACACACGTGATTGGATTCCGCACAACTCATGTGTTCGTACGCATTCAACGGTCAAGGAATCAATCCACATCCTGAATTCACACAAAGTGACTTGGATTAAGGCTTATGTTTAAGTCATTGGGATGTCAATGGTGAAGCCTTGGAGATAAAAGACAAACGAGTTATGATCCTAATGGATGGAGTTAACTATGGTTTTGAGACCTTCCTAAAACCGATGGTTTTGGAATGGTGAAATAAAATTTCATTATTGGGTCTAAACTAAGAAACGAATGTTCGGAAGAGATAGTGCGTTATCTCTTAAATATATGCTGTGAAGAATCAGAATGATGCAACTTTTGTCCACATGCTAGAGTATTGTAAAGCATGCTAGACCAATACTTGTTAATTTATATGCTCGACGGATATTAAATTATTTTTAAACATTCAAAATATGTGATGACATAAGAACAAATTTTGTGCTAAAACAAAACTATAAATATAACTTCACTTTAGTCCAAAGGGATAACTTGGGAGGACCGAATAAATAGATCATTTATAATGATTCCATCTGGTCTCATATACGAAGAACTCATATAGCTCAGAAGCTCTTATGAGAAATATTAATCTGAGTAGAGTAATATAATTGGACGACTACATTGACAAAAAGATGTGGATAATTTTATCCTATCACGCGGGTCTGAAAAGTCATCAAGAGTGGTATTACTCAAAACTTAATTAAAAATGCAAGCAATAAGGGGGAGGAGTGATTAAAAAGACAAACCCTTTAGGGGTATGTAGAAACGGTAGTTGAGAAGTTTTCTCAAACTCCAAATGAAAGGGAGAACCTTTCATCACCCCATTTGGATGCTATCCAATTACACTTAAATGTGGGGGATGACTTGCATTTGAATATGCAATGGTTGGCAATAAGGATTTTAGCAATCCTCATATATATTGCAAACACATGACCAAGTGGAGTACACAATGGTTAGATGGAGTCAATCGAGTAAATTGGACTGGAATGCCAATTGGTTAGATTTAAAATCTAGTAAGATGTCAATTATGACATACCAAAGCCATGATGGAAACGTGTCTAGCCATGAATTGAGTTTCATGTCATAAACAAAGTTAAGATACATAACTAGATCCAAGATAAGATCACGAGTAATAAGTCTTACGAATTGACTAAAGGGCAAAATTGACTAGTAAGTCAAGAACACGTTAGAACAACTAATCTAAATTGAAATTTATTGACATAACAAAGTCAAAGATAATTTTGGATCCAACAACCAGCGTGTTGATAAGAGATCAAGTTGTGGAATGGGACTAAAGCCATGGAAAAAGGGACATGAGGGAAACCTAACCTAGTTGACTAGAGATCCTAAGATCTAGGTTCAATAGGACATCTTAATCATGAACCGAATGGTAGTCACTGTGGGGGCAAAGCTAATATATATGTTTATATATGAGCTAGTATATATATTTATGTCTCCCCTAAACTATAAAAGGGTGTTTAAATATACCCTAGTCCATTCCTATAATATTCAATGACATTGTTATAAGGTTAAGCATAATATGTGGTTAAATGATTTGTGTAAATCATAATAAACCATAATGCTTTTAATGATTTAAAGGGAAATCACCTATGTTGGAGAGAAGTGTGGTCGCTTCGAATGGAATTAGGGCATAACTCCTAGAGCTCCCGCAGAACCAGGAAAGTGCTCCATGACCATTATTGGAGATGAAAAATAAGGAGATGGCCCGGCTAAGGAAAGTGTTGTGTGAATGTATATTGTCATTTACACAAAGGAGAGGTTGTTCAAGGACTTCACGTCTACAAAACCCTAGTAGGCTAAGTATGCTTCAACGGGGAATTTTGTGTGTTTTAATCGATCTCCATTAATGTGGGGGATTGTTGGAAATTTTAGTGAAAAGGAGTTTTTCCCTAAATATTTTGGACATCAATAATAATAATTATATGTGTTGTATAAATAATTATTTATGGGTTGTGTTCTACGTTGTGAAAGCTTCATAATGAACCAAACTATGTTCAAAATGGAGCTAAGATGAATGAGATATTGAAGCTTGAAGTTGTATATTTGGAACAAATAAAAATGAGAAAAATTGATTAAGCGTTGTCAACTTGTCCCACATAGGTGGGATGACAAAACTTGAAGTGGTTTATAAGGAGGAGCACTCCTTATATATTGTTTCCTTAAAGGCAAACACTGGTGGGACCAGAGTTAGGGTGAGCGACACCCTGACTCACGCACGCGCGTGGTGTGAGCGATGGGCGCAATGTGGCGCGCTTTGATGGCACACACTTGCAACGCCGCATGAGAGCCACCTTTGGGTTTTTGTCCGTGAGCGCGTGGTCAGGTACATGGCGAGTGGCAGCTCAGCTTAGGGCGCACCTTGGGTGGCGTAGGCGCATGGTGCAAGTTCCTTATGCGTCTGTCATTGACTACGGCGGATGAGTAGTTTGCACGCGAGTCTAGAAGGCGTAGGACCTCCGACTTCCGAATAATGCGGGTAGGCGGACTTTACGTGGCGCGACACGAACTGCCTGTCGGATAGTAGCCTTGGCGCAGGTCCGCTACCCACACGGGGAACCAGTCAAACTAGTCAACCTCTAGTGAATTAATGTCTAAACGGTTTCAACTCGTTTAATTCTGTCATGAATGAGTATGACAGTTTCGTTGACCATATGAATTTCATTTTAATATAATTAAATCCGGTTTAATACAAGATTTATTGCCTCGTTAATTATATGATTAAAGACAAGGAATGTTTCAACTTTTTGTGAATGTGTATATATGAACCTTGGGTTCATATTTTGAGGATATACGAAATCAGAGGATCTCATAAAAACTATTAGAATCAATCACAACATATTTTAGAGGAGTACTTTAAAATATATACAACTTCTTTTCTGTATTTTCTAAAACACCAAATTATACGTGGTGTAATCTTAGGCACGAGAGTCATCTTCGACAGTACAACTACTGATTCGGTTGTTGTATCCTGGAAACAAACCGTCTGAGAGGAGGTGCGAAATCTGTTTTAATAGCCCCGTGTCAAACACCATACTCAACCAAAACCGTCAGCGGAGTTTCGAATAAGAATGTGTGGTTGAAGTTTTCCAAAGACGTCGATTTGAATAAAGATTGGTAAAATTGATTTGTATTTTATTTATTTTTTCGTATAGTTTTGTAACCGGATTGTACTATCATATTACGAATAACAAGAGTCTAGTTATTATATATTTTGTAATATATTTTTATAAAAACGTTAACATAATATTTCTACAGAGTAAACAACCTAAGGTGTATATCTTGTCCTACTCCTGCTTTCCCAATAATTAATTGTGGATTAGGTATATTACCACGTGAAAGGAAAAATAATGTGGTATAGTAAATCTAGATCAAGGAAAAAAGCATCCTCTTAAATTAATATAATCCTGATATGATCCTCTCATCTCTTCATTTTCTGTGTAATTAATGTTATATTATATAATAGCATGGTCAATCTGTGCAATTAATGTTATATTATATAGTAGCATGGTCAATAAGTCGTTGTTTTCATTTTTAGCCCCCTAAAACACGCTACACAATCTGGTTTTACCATTGTAGGGCTCGTATTTTAGACTCATTATTTGGACTGGTTAAAAATTTTAGATGTTTTTGAAGAATTGAGATATTTTTTTCTTCTAATTTGGTAGCTTTTCTATTTTTTTTTGAAACTTCTAATTTGGTAGCTAACTAGACAGGTTTTTAAAAGTTTTAGATCTCCTTATCGTCGAAAATCGAACTGGTGTAGGTCCGGCTAGGGGAGGATCTAGTCGCCTAATCCTTGTATACAAACCAACCCGGTTGTGCGGAATCCAACCGAGATAGCAAACCGAGATAGAACACGCAAATAATCAACACACAAGACTCAACGATTAACACCACTTGTATTAAACGTATGAAAGGTCCGGTTACAGCTCAATGTTTACAAATCAGTCCTGTAAACTCTCTAAGTGTGTGTGTGTTCTTTGCTAACTGTCTGAGTGTCTCACTGTCGAAGTGAACACAACACACGGGTATTTATACCCAACACAGCGTGTCTGGTCGAAGGATCATGCAGACCGGTCGAAAGATCATCTTTCGACCAGGAACAGCTCGAACGATCCATAAGTACCACGAAAGATGGGATCTTTCGTGGTCCATCTATCGAATGACATCTTTCGAGCAGGTCATCGAAGGATATAGGCAATCCTTCGATGGCACATCCTTCGACCCAACATCTTACAAACATAAAGTTGACTGTTTGGCCAAGTCAAACCAGGAGGATGGTTGACTTGGTCAAACTTGCAAGACTAACAAGACATCGTTTTACATTGTGACCGAATACAGACAAAGTGCAGACATAAGTGCACCAACAACTGGGATATTCATACTAGTCGAATAAATTTAAAAATAAATCAACCATGCATGGGTCTTGTAGTACACACGACATCGAGCCACATCCGCGGCCATTACAGGATAGAATAGTTGGCAAAAGCGACACGAACCCATTCTGGCGGCTAAAGACTCGTTGGTTCCATGAAAATCTATTTGAAGCTGTAAAGTTTCAACATTATAGTATTTAGCCGGTCATTACAGGATAGAATAGTTGGCCAAAGTGACAGAAACATATTTTACTCAACTTTTTTTGACTTTTTGCATTTGTCTTCTTTTTGGTCCATATATTCAGCACAGTACACAAAAATAACTAAAAAGTTTCGCTAGGAGTTAATTACCAACCCCGTGTTCAGATGTATTAAATATATTAGATGATTTAAACCTAGATAATTGGATTTTTGTTGGGAATGGTAAAGTTATTTCAATATTATAAATGGTCAAGAAGTTGTTGCTTAAGTGTTGTATTCGAGTTGGTCTACGTTTCAACGTAAACTTTTTTTAAAAATGAGTCAGGTTAAAATATCATATGTTTTCGTCTTTTTATGTATGTTTTGTAAATTTTGTTTGGAACGGAGTGGAGTCAAATTGTGTTTTTCCCCTTTTTTTCAAAAGCTGCAATTAATCGCTTTTGATAACACGTGTCGTTTTTTCCTTTATACCATTGATGTTTTCTATGTATGAGTTGGGTCACATATAATACGTTATGATTGTACGATATAAACTCGATTTACTTTATGTCTTGATCCAATCGCAATGCTTATATAGGTCAGATTGAGTTCAGTCAGATACTTCGAAACGTAGGTTTTCATATGGTTAACGCATCACAAACCATGCACGGTCGTGCATGGTGATCTATCCCGACAACTGTTGCAACAAGTGTACTTTGATCTCGAGCTTTTGTCTTCATTCAATCTGTATTTTATGTGGGGCACGACCGTGCATATGTATGCACAGGTGTGCCTACCACCTTTCTCCTTGCCCACCAAGTGGTGAGAAGCACGACTGTGCCTTGTTGTGCACGATTGTGTTTCCTTGAAACTTCGTATTTTCGTCTGTTTTTCATCAATTTTTGCTTCTTTTTGATTTTTCACCTTCGAATCTTGTAAAAACTAAAAAGGAACGATTTAGGCAATGTTCCCATTATAAATTACCTCAAAAGTACACATAAATGGGGTAAATTCATTTTATAATTATGTATAATTGATGGTACATAAAAAATACATTGAAAAATAGTCGAAAACATTCATGAAAAATCCAAAAAGATGTTTAGTTGTTTATAGAATAAAAAGCCCACACTTGCCTTATCGTTGATCTTTTGTAGTTTAGTTTGTTTTGGTAGTTTGATGTAATAAAAATCAGATTTCCATCATCTTAGTCTCTGTGAGTGCATAATGTCTATCACTTCCGTCAATCACGTATCGTAGCTTAATCAGATGAAACAAGATCGGTGCTAAACTGAGTTGAACATTATGGTGTTAAATGTTACAGTCCATTCGGACGGATGGACACATAGTCCATCCGAACGAATGCATGTTATGTTCAATTTAGTCCATCCGTCCGGATGAAGGCTCATCCGTCCGGATGGAGTCCATCTGCTAGGTGCATGCGTCCGGATGAGCATTGCCTATAAATAGGAGTGTAGGGTCTTGACATTTAAGAACTTTTGTGACTTGAGTGGGGAAACTCTGTCCATTTGATTTCGTTGTTTTGCATTGTCACGATATCAGTAGAAATCAGTTTATAATTACATCTGAGTGTCTGATTTACACACGTGATTGGATTCCGCACAATTCACGTGTTAGTACGCATTCAATGGTCAAGGGATCGATCCAGGATTCGAATCCACACAAAATAAATAAAAAAGTAAAAAATAACACCGAATGAAAAACATACGTAAAATCATTGAATCACACACACCCGTTGCGGCATGTTAATGCGAAAAAATTAGACATAAACATAAAATGTAGAAAAAAATAACTAAGTCGATTTAGGACCCGCGCGTTGCGACGAACTTGTCAAACGGAGAAAAGTCGACGCGTTGTGACTGGCCTGTTAAACGAGAAAAAAAAACAAACGAAAAAACAATTAACCCCACATGCACGTTGCGGCATGTTAAGTCACAAAATTTAGAACGAAAAGTAAAACTAAAAACTTGCGAAAGATGAAAAACATGAGGTACAAAGTTGAAAATAAAAAGGAGTTGGGGTTAAATTGTAAAAACTGAAAAGCTTTGTGTTAAAAGTAAAAAAGTCAAGGGCGTTAAAATGCAAAAGATAAAAAACATTTAGGTTAAAAGTGCAAAATGCAATTTAAAAAAAAAAACCCAATGCACATGTTACAACAAAATAAAACAAGAATACGTTACTAATTTATAGGTTAGAAATTTATAGGTTAGAAATAGGGTACAACCGTCTCTTTTCAATGGTGTTTGTTCCTTGCATTACAACAGGAGGAATATTAATACATGATACTTGCAT
Source organism: Helianthus tuberosus (assembly GCA_030545235.1). Lineage (NCBI taxonomy): Eukaryota > Viridiplantae > Streptophyta > Magnoliopsida > Asterales > Asteraceae > Helianthus > Helianthus tuberosus. Next base: position 118,292,259 of record CM060414.1, on the reverse strand, counting down.
TACAACAGGAAGGAATAATAATCTATAATCTATACTATTATAAAAAGGAGAAGTGATGTACACACATGTAATTTTACATAGCGACCATCATTTTATGCAATATGTACAAGTAAACACAACACATTTAAAAAGGATATAATAGTAAATAACACTAATTTTTAAGACACTAGAGGGGTAAGATGGTAAATTTACCATGCTCCTCCTTTGCAATTTAAAAGCAAATTCCATATTTGCCCTTGTTACCAACTGAGAAGCCCAGCTATTGAATGCCATTTGATCGGTTTATTCATAAGATGAAGCGAACAGACACCTCCAGAATTGAAAACCCTACATTTATGTCAGGCGTTACATCTTCGTATGCTAAGCAAATCGACGCTTGAGAGAAGGATAAACTGAGCTCATCATCTTCAACATTTGAAAATTTTCCGTCATTTGTAAGACGCCAAAACCCACTCTCCATACTTGCAGCTAAATATCAATTCCATATGAAATTTAAAGTTCAACCGTTAATCGATTTCACAGTGTGAATTATAAGGAAGATGAAGATGATGGTGGCCATCAAACGAGTCGTTGAACACGCTCATCAAAATCCGAGTTAAATCCCAAGGTAAACAAATCAACTCTCTTTTAAAAATTAGGGTTATAGTTACTATAAATTTGGTGTCAAAGAATTTATGTTTAATTTGCTTGTGGAGAAAGTGGAAATAGTTCATGAATTGCAGTTAAGGTGTTCGATGAATTGCCTCCTTGACTGTTAATGTGTTTTATAGCACTGTAATAAGAAGCTGATTGATCCCTTTTGTTGGTTGAATGTTGAAGGGAATTTTCAGTTACCGACATCATTATAATTCTTGAAGATTTCATTCTTTGACCAGCATATTTTTTTTTATTAAAGATTAAATTGACAGACTTGTATTTAGTTTCTTACTCATTACATCCTGACCCAATTGTTAAGTGTGTGATAATTTGTTTTTTTTTTTTTTACTATTATAAGTAACTTGTATGAATCCAATGTGTGACTTGTATGAACACCAATTTTAGAAGGTACTGCTGATGCAGGGGTGTCAATGTGTAATATCAGAAACTAATATTGGTTTTATTTTTTCTTCGTATTGCAGGACCAACATCTTTCCTATTTACTGAATACCTATACGTCGGTATCTTCATGATCTCTTTCGCGGTAATAATCTTTGTCTTTTTGGGATCCGTTGAGGGATTCAGTACCAGTTACCAGCAATGCACATACAACACCACCAAAATGTGCAAACCTGCCCTATTCACCGCAGTCTTCGGCACGGTATCATTCATCCTCGGGGCCATAACTTCCGTTATATCCGGTTTTCTCGGGATGAAAATTGCCACATACACAAATGCTAGAAATACCCTTGAGGCAAGAAAAGGTGTCCGAAAGGCGTTTATTGTTGCGTTTCGTTCGGGAGCTGTTATGGGATTTTTGCTGGCTGCTAATGGTCTTCTTGTGTTGTATATTACAATTAATGTTTTTAAGATTTATTATGGTGATGATTGGGAAGGGCTTTTTGAAGCGATAACGGGTTATGGGCTCGGTGGATCTTCGATGGCGCTTTTTGGTAGAGTTGGTGGTGGTATTTATACAAAAGCCACTGATGTTGGTGTTGATCTTGTTGGTAAGGTTGAGCGGAACATTCCCGAAAATGATCCCAGAAATCCAGCGGTAAATATATATTTTTTGCATATATTTTTGGTGAAGTAGGGGTGGTATTAGCCGTTTGGATCCATCTGATAAAACCATGGTACGTTATGCCTTTCAAGAACGACATCTTTTTTTTTTGGTATCAAATTTAGGTTATCTGTCAGGAGATTAGGTCGCAAGCAAGCGTTTTAGTCGGTAAGGAAATACTTCCATTGGTGATCCCTTGGTCCCTCATGTCGGTGCTTCATCGATTAATGCTTTACCCGCACCTTTTTCCACACCGGCTTCATCAATGGATTAGCGACGCTTACCACTTTCACAGTGTATACCGCCAACAACTTCTTTTGTCGCTAAACCTTCTTTTTATGTGTATTATTTGAATGTATTGTGTAGGTAGTTAAAGATGGATTTAATGGAGAAAGTATAGGCAGAAGGCGACCAAAAATAACCCATATGGTAGAGCTTATTACAAGTGCTCTTCTGCACCTTCCTGCCTAGTTAAAAAGGTCATCTATCTATCATCACTTTAGCATCTTTTAACTATGCTTAAAACCATTGTTAAATGATTTTAGTAGCGGGTTTTGTCATTAACGACTTTACTACCTTTTCTTAAATCGGTGCACATGTATTTTCTTGATTATATATAGGCTTCAAGAGAGGAACATGACAAAAAAGGATGCATATCAGTACTTTGTGATCAAAGGTCAAGAGATAGCTATATCCAAAAACTGGACCCCTCTAAATTGGTATGTGAGTATGTCATATTTTATTTTATTTTTATCCCAAAGTCGATGTTTTATTTAATTTGCTACACCCATTGTTCCAAAAGAAAATAACCCCCAAAATACACTTCTCTTGACCAGTCAAAATGACTTTAGCTTTCAAGATTCGACTTAGAAGTGATAAGAATCCTGTTAAATAGCACTGTAGTAGAAGATGAACCCATTTTGACCCATTTGATACCTAACCCGTCTGAAAAACCGGTTTCAAACCGAGTCGACCCAATGGTTCGGATACCAGTTTATTATCTCGATATTAGAAACCGGTTAAAAAACTGGTTTGTTTGTAAAAAAACAGTTTAAACCGAAAAAAAGTACGGTGTTTTTAATCCCAAACCGGTTGTTACCAGTTCAGGTTCACATCTCCTTAAACCAGTTTACAGTCCGAACCGATTTTATTGCCCAAAAAAACAGCTCGGTTAAAAACCCGGACCGGTTTTATAAAAAAAGCGATTTGTCCACCTCTGGTTGGGCTGGAAGAAGGAGAGAAGAAGAAGCCAAAAGTTGAGACTTCGTCTCATCGGCTCCTATCTGTAATTATTTCAGTTCTTTCCCCCAACAGAGAATGGGTTGAAGATGATTGTAATTGTGACGGTGGAGGTGGTGGGTTGAAGGTGATTGATTGGAAATTCCCGGTTTCAAGCTTCAACTTTCAACGTTTAACAAGTCTCACCGGCCGTGCTGTGTGTGTGAAACCACCGTGATCTTGTAAGACTTGTAAAACAATGTTTGAATTTGTAATGGGTTCACCAGCAGCCGAAAAGGGCGTCATGGCAGTCCAGGCGTAATTCTATAGAAAATCTGGAAATTTTGGTATAAATAGCGTTAGCCTATCGAAAATATCCAAAAAAGTGGCCTGAACCTTGATCCTTGCAGGTTAGTTGGAGTGGATTTAGAGAAGATGGAAGTTTAGGCTACTATATTACACACACAAATGGCCAGATTGCATTGTTCACATGTGTAGATAAATATAGGTTAACCAGCTGGGGTAGCCCAGTTGGCCACCGACACTGTCACACCCCCAAAATCCACACGCGGAGTATCACCGCTTGGAGGCGTGACTGACCAGGATCAAGCCACCAATCATATTGAACATAGTAAGTATTAAATATAAAACAATCAAACCAATATGAAAGGTGTTCAAAACATAAGTGTAAATTCAATGTTTAGCGGAAGCATAAATAAACCCAATCATAAGTAGCCATTTCAAATGTTTAAATATTGTTCATAACATCCACAAACTGTGCCCACAACGACCGTGCCTCCCGTGCAAGCTCCATAAGTACCTAAGGTCCTGCAAGGCATGTAACAGAGGATCAACAACTAGTTGAGCGAGTTCACAGTGAGTTTGTTTAGTTATAGTGTTCGTAAAGCAATTCGTATGTTCATTAGTAATCATGTATCGTATATATCGTATCGCGGCCCTCTAGGCATGTTTGCGAAGTATAGTGGGGATTTCCCATGTTTGCTAGACTAGGTATAGTAGTATCGCGGCCCTTCCTGGCATGTTTGCGAAGATTAGAGTATATAGTTCGCGGCCCTTTCTAGGCATGTGTGCGAAGGTTGTCATAATATCGCGGCCGACCCTTGGCGTGTGTGCGAAGATCGTTTAAATTAGTATAACCAGTCTAGTCTTGTTCTTATCCATAATCCTTCCTCTACCGGGAATCATATATCTAAGTTCCATAAACTGAACGAATAAATAATCCAACCCATTCCCATCCTGGGAATCCCATGCCTTGGCTGTGTGAACTCACCTTGGTTTGCTCGGCAGATACACAAAAGGGTTTCTTGAACTATGAGTGGTCAACCGCGTCCTAATAGGGTTACCATACAAGTCAGGTTTTGACTCAAGTAATGCACATAAGTTTACGCATAACTAACAGGTTTCATGCACGTATAGATCATGGTAGCATTTTAACAGTCAAACAATACATTCAACTTGTGCGATTTAAATAAGCCCAATAGCACTCGGCCCAACATGTTGTGCGATTCACTTAACTACCCGGCCCAATAGTCAAAAGCCCAAACAACAAAATATACGGCCCAAACATTAACATGAAATTATCTTGTGCGATCCGGATGGGTTTGTACGATACAGTTGTGCGATCGGATCCGGTCCAGCCCAACAAGTGTACTCGGCCCAACAGTTAATCAATATAAATTGACTTGTGCGACCCAGCAGTCTTGTGCGACTGGGGTCCTCTTGTGCGAACAGGTCATCTTGTGCGACCAGATGACTTGTTCGACTAAGCTCCTTGTGCGAGTGGACCCCTTATGCGATTAGGGGTCTTGTACGATTGTTTAACAAACTTTCGTGATTTTAGCAATCAGTTACATCTATTCCAATTAATCATTTGACCACTTTAATAGTTTCCATAATTTGCATAAAGTCAATCAACAACAAACAATAACAAACTTAGAAATTATTCGATCAAAACATGGTTTTTATCTCAAATTCATATGAACTCTATCATAATCAAACATGAACAACATAACCAATATCTTATCAAATCGTATGATTCGGTCCAATTACTAGCATACATACTAACTTAACAATTGCGCATATCATCCATATATGAACACACACATCAGCCGATTAACAAACATGAAGCCGATTAGCATATATACAAATCCGATTTAATCATACAATCTCAGCATCTTACAAATCTCGTATAGCATCAAATCACATGAACCGAATACCTAGTATTATCAAACAATATTACTAGCATAACACCCTAGTTCATACATGGCAACTAGATAACAATGAAATACTAACCAGAAGTGTGATACGACAAGCTTGATCGAGAGAAAAAGGCTTCGAGGGAACAAAGCTGCCTTCGGTTCGGATTGAGAGAGAGAGTGTGTGATCTAGGGTTTGTGTGTGTGTTAGGATGTTTGGTAAAAGTGTGAGATGGTTACAACCATCTCATGTGATAATCGACTAGGGGGATGGGCCGAACCCAACTTGGGCTATCCATTGGTTTCGGTTACAAAGCATACGGCCCAACTAACTAAACAACCATTTCACTTGTGCGGTCGGGTGAGTGTTGTGCGGTTGGATCATATTATGCGTTTGGGCCATTATATACATACATATGTTACATAACACAATGCACATAATCATAACAAATCATACATTAATCAATTAATATAGCTCACATCAGCACGTATCATTACACAAGGTAGGTTCGAATTTACGAGTTGTCACATTATCCCCAACTTGAAAGAAATTTCGTCCCGAAATTTAGCATGCGGTTACTGAGGAAGCTAGGTAAGTTGTAATCGTTTACTGGTTTTTCCTGGGGTGTCACATCATCCCCCCGTTGATTTGGAATTTCGTCCCGAAATTCTGCAGTAGTAGCTTCAACCTCAGTAGTAGTTGCATTGGTTCCGAATAACTGGGGATACTTGAGTTTCATTTGATCTTCGCGCTCCCAGGTGAACTCTGGGCCGCGGCGGGAGTTCCAACGAACTTGTACAAGAGGGATTCTCGTGTTCTTGAGGACCTTAACATCCCGGTCCGTGATTTCAACTGGTTCTTCGACGAAGTGCAACCGCTCGTCGATAGTGAGTTCCTTTAAGGGAACTATGTGGGTCTCATCTGACGTACACTTCTTCAGATTCGACACGTGAAAGACGTTGTGAACCGCACTGAGTTCAGGTGGTAAGTTCAATCTGTAGGCCACTTTGCCTATTTTCTCAATAACTTCGAATGGTCCAACATATCGTGGATTTAGTTTGCCGCGTTTGCCAAAACGAACCACACCCTTCCAGGGCGAAACTTTGAGTAGCGCTCGATCCCCAACCTGGAATTCGAGTAATTTCCTGTCTTTATCGGCGTATACTTTCTGACGGTCACGAGCTGCCGCCATGCGTTGTCGTATTTGTGCAATCTTTTCGGTAGTATCAACAACCATTTCTGGACCTGTGATTTGACTTTCTCCCACCTCTGCCCAACAGAGAGGTGACCGGCATTTACGCCCGTACAATGCCTCGAATGGTGCAGCTTTAATGCTTGTGTGGTAGCTGTTATTGTACGAAAATTCCACAAGTGGCAGATGTTTTTCCCAACCATTGCCAAAATCTATGACGCACGCCCGAAGCATGTCTTCTAGAGTTTGAATAGTGCGCTCAGACTGCCCATCCGTCTGAGGATGATACGCCGTGCTCATGTCTAAACGAGAGCCAAAAGATTTGTGCATTGCTTGCCACAGTTCTGAAGTAAAACGTGCGTCTCGATCAGAGATGATAGGGGTTGGCACTCCGTGCCTCGAGACCACTTCTTTTAAGTAAATGTCTGCCAAGGTAGAGAACTTGTCTGTTTCTTTGATGGCCAAGAAGTGAGCAGACTTTGTGAGTCGATCCACGATCACCCAAATAGTATCATTTCCGCGCTGAGATTTAGGTAGGCCAGTAACAAAATCCATGGAAATTTGCTCCCATTTCCATTGTGGTATCTCAGGTTGTTGGAGTGGTCCTGACGGTTTCTGATATTCTGCCTTGACTCTCGCACAAGTCAAGCATTTGCTAACGTATGTGGCTATGTGGGCCTTCATACTAGGCCACCAGTATGTAGTCTTAATATCATGGTACATCTTATCCGAACCTGGATGTACCGAATAGCGAGACTTATGAGCTTCATCCATCACTAGCTCACGTAAATTACCATAAAGTGGAACCCAAATGCGTCCTGTGACATAATAAGCACCATCTTCCTTCTGTTCTAAGCGTTGCCTTGAGCCGCGTAGGGCTTCAGCCCTGACATTTTCTGGTTTCAATGCTTCTATCTGAGCATCTCGTATCTGGGAAGGAAGGCTAGAATGTATGGTGAGTTGTAAAGCTCGTACGCGCTTAGGCGCAGTGTCTTTTCGACTGAGGGCGTCAGCCACAACATTGGCTTTGCCTGGGTGGTACCTGATTGAGCATTCGTAGTCGTTTAGCAGTTCGACCCATCGTCGCTGTCGCATATTCAGCTCTTTCTGTTTGAATATATGTTCGAGGCTCCTGTGGTCAGTGTAGATAGCACATTTAGTGCCGTACAAGTAGTGTCGCCATATCTTAAGTGCAAAAACAACCGCTCCCAGCTCTAAATCATGCGTAGTGTAGTTTCGTTCGTGGATCTTAAGCTGGCGCGAAGCATAAGCAATAACTTTATCCCTCTGCATCAATACACATCCAAGACCTTGGATGGATGCGTCGCAGTAGACTACAAAATCATCCGTGCCTTCAGGCAATGAGAGGATAGGTGCGCTACAGAGTCTATCCTTTAAGTGTTGGAACGCTGTTTCCTGTGCATTACCCCAACGGTAAACAACACCCTTCTGTGTCAGTAGCGTAAGTGGCTGAGCAATCTTTGAGAAGTCTTTGATGAAACGTCTGTAATAACCCGCCAAACCCAAGAATTGGCGTATTTCTGTTGGTGTGCGAGGCGCAGGCCAGTTCTTAATCGAATCTACCTTGGATGGATCGACATGGATCCCATCCTTGTTCACCACGTGGCCTAAGAAGTGGACTTCACGAAGCCAGAAGTCACATTTGGAAAACTTAGCGTATAGCTGTTCTGTCCGTAAAAGTTCCAGTATAAGTCGTAGGTGCTGCTCGTGTTCATCCTGACTTTTCGAATAAATCAGGATGTCGTCGATGAAAACAATGACGAACTTGTCGAGATAGGGTTTGCACACCCTGTTCATAAGATCCATAAATACGGCAGGCGCGTTCGTTAGCCCAAATGGCATGACCATAAACTCGTAGTGGCCGTAGCGTGTTCTGAACGCTGTTTTGGAGACGTCCTCATCCCGGACTCTCAGCTGGTGATATCCTGACCTTAAGTCTATCTTGGAGTAGTAGCTCGACCCTTGCAGCTGATCGAATAAATCGTCTATGCGCGGAAGAGGATAACGATTCTTGATCGTCACCTTGTTGAGTTCGCGGTAGTCTATACACATCCTGAACGTACCGTCTTTCTTCTTCACGAATAACACTGGAGCTCCCCAGGGCGAAGAGCTAGGACGTATAAAACCCTTTTCCAAGAGTTCTTGTAGCTGCTTTGACAGTTCTTCCAATTCAGTTGGAGCTAGACGATAAGGTGCTCGAGCTATGGGCGCTGCTCCTGGAGCGAGTTCGATCTGAAATTCAACCTGACGATGAGGCGGTAACCCGGGTAACTCTTCTGGAAATACTTGAGGAAAATCGCGTACCACTGGAATATCCTCAATCTTCTTCTCTTTCTTCGAGATATCTGTAACGAGTGCTAATATAGCAGTGTGCCCCTTGCGTAAACACTTCTGAGCCTTCAAAAAGGAGATGATGCCACTCACGACACCACTCTTGTCGCCTTGAACTTCGAGAGGTTCTTTACCAGAACGTGGGATACGAATGATCTTCTCTATGTATAGGATCTCTGCTTGTTGTTGGGATAACTAATCCATACCAATGTCGATGTCGAAACTATCGCAACGCTGGGGTCATTCCTAGTATCACCCTGACCAATCACGAACACTCGACCCCTGGCACCATTGCCGTCGTTATTACCCCCGTTGTCTTCCCTAGTTCCCGTTTCCTTGGTTGTGGTTCTGATTCTGGTTCTGGTTCAACCGTGGGCAGTGTCTTTTGAAGTGACCTTCAGCACCATCTGATAACATCCCTTGTTACCATGCTGTTGTCGCCGATTCTATAGATCTTGTGGCTGTTGTTGCTGGTTCTGGTTTGCAGGACATGTGCTTCTACCATCTTTGGCTCCATGACTAAGCTTGTTGCATCAGTGACAATGATTTCGGTTGCACTGCCCGTTGTGGTGCAGTTTACATCGTTTGCACTTAGGGTAGCAGAAGTAGTGGAAGTAGTAGTGGTAGTAGTATCACTGATACGTTGAGGCAGCTTGTTCTGTCCCACTGCCTGGTCTGTGAGACGATGAGCAAGATGAGTAACATCTTGAATAGTAGCAAGATTAGCCGTCATCACATAGTTTTGAATTCCTGGTACTAAGCCTTTGAGGTACAGCTCAAGGCTCTTTATGGGAGGATCCACCATAGTTGGACACAAAATTGCCAGTTTGTTGGATCGTTTCGTGTACGCTTCTATCTCTGACCCCGTCATCTTCATGTTAAAGGACTCCACTTCCAACTTGTGGATGGCATCATAACTACTGTATTCACGTTCGATAGGTTCCTTAAAATCATTCCATGGGGTGGCATTAGCAGCCGCCAGCCCCAGTATCGTAACTTGCGCGTTCCACCAAGTTTGCGCAGTGCCTTCGAGAATATCAGTGGCATATTTCACCTTACGAGCCTCAGGTCATTCACACATTTGAAGACCGATTCGAGTTCCTCGAACTAATGGAGGAGTCCAACAGCTCCTTCCGTGTCGCTGAAAGTAGTAGGACGACAGTCCATAAAAGTCGTGTATGTGCACACAGGTGGCTGAGTGTGTTGACTTGTCGTGTGCGTAAGAGAAATCAAAATTAAGCACAAGTGTTGAGTTACGAGAGTAGGATCTAAAAATCCTAGAGTAAGTGGCGATGGCAGGTTACACCTCCTGCCTGGGCAGCTGCGAGTGCTGCAGTAACTTGTTCAGTGATCGAAGCCGCCAACTGGGCTTGAGTTAGGTTAACGCGTCCACACATGATCTTGACATCAAGGAGAACATGTGGGTGAGAGGTTCGCGAATAGTGCGAAGAGAGTGAGCACACAAGTATTCTCGAGCAATAACATATAGTAGGTTCTGTACTCTAGGCATACCACGAGCAAAGTTCTATGTAGTTCTAGCATGTAGGTAATGTAACATGAATAGTAATACCTATGGTGTTGAGCCTTGCACGTGGAGCGAAGCGTCGTTGTGGATCGTTGAGAGCACTGTTCTGGTTATAGTCTGGTTTTAACAAAATCGTTTTCCCTTTATTAAAACCAAGTTCTCTATAACCAATGGCTCTGATACCAATCTGTCACACCCCCAAAATCCACACGCGGAGTATCACCGCTTGGAGGCGTGACTGACCAGGATCAAGCCACCAATCATATTGAACATAGTAAGTATTAAATATAAAACAATCAAACCAATATGAAAGGTGTTCAAAACATAAGTGTAAATTCAATGTTTAGCGGAAGCATAAATAAACCCAATCATAAGTAGCCATTTCAAATGTTTAAATATTGTTCATAACATCCACAAACTGTGCCCACAACGACCGTGCCTCCCGTGCAAGCTCCATAAGTACCTAAGGTCCTGCAAGGCATGTAACAGAGGATCAACAACTAGTTGAGCGAGTTCACAGTGAGTTTGTTTAGTTATAGTGTTCGTAAAGCAATTCGTATGTTCATTAGTAATCATGTATCGTATATATCGTATCGCGGCCCTCTAGGCATGTTTGCGAAGTATAGTGGGGATTTCCCATGTTTGCTAGACTAGGTATAGTAGTATCGCGGCCCTTCCTGGCATGTTTGCGAAGATTAGAGTATATAGTTCGCGGCCCTTTCTAGGCATGTGTGCGAAGGTTGTCATAATATCGCGGCCGACCCTTGGCGTGTGTGCGAAGATCGTTTAAATTAGTATAACCAGTCTAGTCTTGTTCTTATCCATAATCCTTCCTCTACCGGGAATCATATATCTAAGTTCCATAAACTGAACGAATAAATAATCCAACCCATTCCCATCCTGGGAATCCCATGCCTTGGCTGTGTGAACTCACCTTGGTTTGCTCGGCAGATACACAAAAGGGTTTCTTGAACTATGAGTGGTCAACCGCGTCCTAATAGGGTTACCATACAAGTCAGGTTTTGACTCAAGTAATGCACATAAGTTTACGCATAACTAACAGGTTTCATGCACGTATAGATCATGGTAGCATTTTAACAGTCAAACAATACATTCAACTTGTGCGATTTAAATAAGCCCAATAGCACTCGGCCCAACATGTTGTGCGATTCACTTAACTACCCGGCCCAATAGTCAAAAGCCCAAACAACAAAATATACGGCCCAAACATTAACATGAAATTATCTTGTGCGATCCGGATGGGTTTGTACGATACAGTTGTGCGATCGGATCCGGTCCAGCCCAACAAGTGTACTCGGCCCAACAGTTAATCAATATAAATTGACTTGTGCGACCCAGCAGTCTTGTGCGACTGGGGTCCTCTTGTGTGAACAGGTCATCTTGTGCGACCAGATGACTTGTTCGACTAAGCTCCTTGTGCGAGTGGACCCCTTATGCGATTAGGGGTCTTGTACGATTGTTTAACAAACTTTCGTGATTTTAGCAATCAGTTACATCTATTCCAATTAATCATTTGACCACTTTAATAGTTTCCATAATTTGCATAAAGTCAATCAACAACAAACAATAACAAACTTAGAAATTATTCGATCAAAACATGGTTTTTATCTCAAATTCATATGAACTCTATCATAATCAAACATGAACAACATAACCAATATCTTATCAAATCGTATGATTCGGTCCAATTACTAGCATACATACTAACTTAACAATTGCGCATATCATCCATATATGAACACACACATCAGCCGATTAACAAACATGAAGCCGATTAGCATATATACAAATCCGATTTAATCATACAATCTCAGCATCTTACAAATCTCGTATAGCATCAAATCACATGAACCGAATACCTAGTATTATCAAACAATATTACTAGCATAAAACCCTAGTTCATACATGACAAGATCACCTAGCATGACAACTAGATAACAATGAAATACTAACCAGAAGTGTGATACGACAAGCTTGATCGAGAGAAAAAGGCTTCGAGGGAACAAAGCTGCCTTCGGTTCGGATTGAGAGAGAGAGTGTGTGATCTAGGGTTTGTGTGTGTGTTAGGATGTTTGGTAAAAGTGTGAGATGGTTACAACCATCTCATGTGATAATCGACTAGGGGGATGGGCCGAACCCAACTTGGGCTATCCATTGGTTTCGGTTACAAAGCATACGGCCCAACTAACTAAACAACCATTTCACTTGTGCGGTCGGGTGAGTGTTGTGCGGTTGGATCATATTATGCGTTTGGGCCATTATATACATACATACGTTACATAACACAATGCACATAATCATAACAAATCATACATTAATCAATTAATATAGCTCACATCAGCACGTATCATTACACAAGGTAGGTTCGAATTTACGAGTTGTCACAGACACCCACCTCTTACCAAGAGGTACCGGGTTCGATTCCTGGGGCGAACATAGTACCCTCAGGCGTTGGCTCGGCAAGAGTATTTACTGCCAGGCTTAGGCTTGTCGGGTGGCGGCCTGGGAGGGGTTATCCCCTCCGCGGTCAGGGGTACCGTGCATTACCCTTTTTTTTAGATAAATATAGGTTGATAAAAATGTGTAGAACTCTATATACACTTTCTGTATAAAGGATAAAATGTTCATTAGTTTCTGAATTTTAAAATTGTTTTCGTTTTGTCTCTACTGGTGTAGAAGTTCGAAATTTGCAAGTTGAACACTGATTTTTAAGTGGTAAAGTGTTTTAGTTTTGTTTCTTTTGGAGGTGGAAAAATAGGGAGATAGGGTAGGTAGAGTAACGGGTCAAAATGGATTAGGTTGACCATGACTTTTTTATGTCCAACCGCTTTTGTGCTGCGGCTTTAGATCATGTCGTCTCGGTGCGCTTGTCGCTTATGAAAACAATCCTGGTTCTCAATGCACTATTGTTTCCGAAAGTTTATATTTATATATATTCAACCATTTCATGAATTTATCCTTGATAATATCTTTGCAGACGTGTCACAATCTTGAAAATACTGAAATAGAGCTTTCAAAGGAATCTGAAATTGTTATTAATCCATTTCATAAATGAGCTAGAAGGTGGACACAAATGAATGTTGGACAACTTGACAGACCCGGGTGAGCAAGCTGAACCCAGCACAGAAGGTTGGACAATTTTAGAAGCTGCGACTAAACCAACTGCAATGTCATATAAGGTTTATTAGTAACATCTTAAAGTTTTGTTTTGTTGAGACTTGAGTTTTTTTTGTTCTCAAAGGATTGCAAGATTAAATATTAGTTATGTTGGTTTGTAAGATAAAGATATTAAGAGAACAAACGAAATTGAACATTAGTCTGGTGTCTAATTTTGAAAATATTTGCAGATTCAAAGTGTTTTTCGCATCCCCCACCGTTTACTACCCCCTCCCCAACCCTAAAATAAAAAATAAAAATAGTTTGTTTAAGAAGCTATAATTCGAAGACTTAGTGTTCATGAATAACCCAGGTGGCTTATTGATGTTGTTGCTGGCGCTTGTACCATCGCAATAACCCAGGTTAGTCGCAATGATATTATTACGTCTTTCTATATACATCACATGTGGCGAAATGGGCATGTAGAGTTTCGGGTCTGAATAGGAACCACAATAGCCGACCTGTTTGATCAGTATTATTTTAAGCGGAGTCAAAGACTTACAAAAACACTAATGGACTAATCCTATTCAGGTCTCAATGACTGAAGCTGGTGGTTATCATTTCTCTATTAATTAGAAACTGGGTTCAGTCATGTTTTATCAAAAATTTATGCCATTTCAACGGAACTAAATTATCTTTTATATAAGACTTTTGTTCAGCAGTATAAACAACAAAACGTGGGTACAAAGTGTTAGGAAAGAAACCCGTAATTATCCTACTTATTAGAAGCCAATTTCAGTTACATTTTAGGAAAGGTCTACGCCATATCAAAGGAACTAAACTATCTTTTATAAAAGACTTTTTCTCAGTAGTACAAAATACAAAGTGCTAAGAAAAATTCTTGCTACATTCATTGACTCTCATGATAGTAGGGTCATTTTCATAGATTGGTATGTAAAAGATAAAAGATGTAGGTCGTATCCACTTGAAAATAAAGGTTTGGGAAAGCACACCCCAGTAGAATTATGCACATTACCAATATTGACCGTATCATGTCCAACAAATTGAAAGGGCTTTTTGTGAGATATCTCCAGCTTGTTCAATTTCTGTAAAGAAGCGGATTGTTTGTGGTCCGTTTTGATGATTGTCCGGTCAACGTGGTTCGTAATAGACATCATAATTGATTCTGATATCAGTCCGGACACCCGCCGCAACGCGCGGGCTTCCCCACTAGTATATTAAAAAGGAAAAGTGATGTACAATATTGTAATTTTACCATATTTACAAGTTATAAAGCACAATGTATAAGAATGTGTAAGCCATTTTAGAGGGGTTTCACCCAAAACTTTAAGACACTATAGGGGTAATATGGGGATTTTAGCCTTCGTATTGAATGCACCGGCAGACCCCTCATCTCCCTTCAATTAATCCTTACGATCTTCTCAAATCCCTAATGTCTTCAATCAAACGTATTATGATAGCATTGGAGACGCGCCGGTTACCTCATTCAAGATGGCGTTTGAAGGAGCAAGTGGTCAGTTTCACTTTTATCTCCCTTATAACCTGCCGATATTCACATCACAACTCCAACAGCCTCTGATTCACTACTTATATATCTCTTTGTGGAAGAATAAATGAATAATTGTAATTGTAAATCCCTATATTTCAGAGTAGTGATCTTCGAGCTTTCCTGCCAATCTGTCGTTAGTTGCTGGTGACAGTAAGGGTTTTGCACTTTCCGGTCATATTTAATCGCGTGATTCTAAGAATTTTTGTGATTTCCGTTTTTCACTTGCAGGTCTCAATCAGTTCGCTTGGAAATTAGGGTAAGCTATCATCCTTCAACCTCTCAATAATTTGTAATCTAACCCTTGAAGGTGTTTATGGGAATCAGGTTCTCATTAGTTGGTAAATTCTTCTTATATGTTTTCATTTACAAAGCATTGTATTCTTTAGATCTGTTCTGTAGTGGATTTAGGAATTAATTTTCTTATGTATTCATTGAAACAGGGCTTGTAAATATGAACTACAACTTTGATTGATCATTGGTACATGATGAATTAGACGAAGTGTTCCTGATCGTGCTCTTAAGGTATACATGATTAATTACTAGATTTATTGGTTTTCGCATCAGTTATGTATTTATTGTTGTATTGGGTAGATTGAACTTAATATGGATTCATAACATACTCTTAAGCTCAAAATTGAACCAAAATCGGTTCGTTTGATAGAGTTGAGATTTTGAGGCTCAATGTTTACTACTTGTAGAACCGCGTTAAACAATTTTGTTTACGATAAATACACATAAAATTTTAAAAGAAAATTGCAGATTTTTATATATTTGTTGATGTATGTTTGGTCAATGATTGGACACACCGAGGGAAAACCTTGCAGGAACTGAAGAGTACCTTCGCGCATTACAAGCAGGCCCTCGGGATGGTGAAGTTGCTTCATGTTGAAATTGAAACTTCAACCTACTAGAAAAGACATGGTTAGTAGCATGGATAGATTGATATATTCTACTTACAAAGTCGTTCTTTTGTGTATGATATACTTCTTTTTTTAAAGGTGGATTTATATCTTTTCAGGTGGGAGGAGTTGATCACAGAGTTCTGAGGTGAAGTATGTTATCATATTAGATTTTAATATAACTAGAAATCAAGTGAATAAAAAGTTTTTTTGGTTGCAATGATGTAGCAAAACGTTGCTAGCATACGAAATCGGTTCGTGTCTGGTTGACTTGGGTCGCAAATCAAGATCCAAGCTACACCAATATAGATGAATTTGTAAGAAGGACAAGTCAGTAATGTATCAATATTAACATAGTATGTATCTAGGTTGTCAAAGGCGCTACGCTCACTCATGACACAAAAGCCTCACAATTCGCTTAGGTGCCAAGAGAAAAAATGCAGGCTGAAAGTAAGTTTTATAAATTTTGTTTATTTTTATTAAATTTATTTATTTTCAAACAGGTGACACCAATAGTATGTCATATATGATTGTAGTTTGACCAGTTGTTATTCACTCATTTGATCTTATTAGTTATACGCTTGAGTAACATTGTTTGTATGATTTACTTGGTTCTACTCAGCTAGCGCATCAGGAAATGGTACCTTTTCACCGTTTAAATTTAAACGGCTGGTTTCTTTGAAGGCAGGGAAGAACGAAATTGCTATTTTGAGCATGACTGTAGGCCTCCAAGTAAGTTACTCTTTTTATTGTTTTAACGTTTTCGTTTTATGTGTCTTTTGTATCTATATGATGTGAGAGGAAACCGAATAAACCGACCTAACGGAAACAAAAAACCGAAACGAAAAAAAATACTGAAAGTATTGAAACTGTGTCGGCCTAAAACCTGTTGCGATCCGAAACCCGTCCCGTGCGGAAACTCGTGTCGGCCTAAACCCCGTCCCGTGTGCAATCTCGTGTCGGTCTAAAATCTGTTGCGATCCGAAACCCGTCCAGTGCGGAAACCCGTCTCGGCCCGAACCCAATCCGAACCGAACAGTTCCAATCCAAAACCCGCCACGTGCCAAAACCCGTCTCGGTCCGAAACTCAATTCGAACTGAAACCGTTCCGATCCAAAACCTATTTCGTGCATCAATTCACGTGTATTTTTTTATTGAAGGGTTATGCTTGTCTAAATTAGATGGGAATGTGAGTTCTAGATGTCACTTGTATAAACATCAGTCACTGACCATAATAGTGCAATGTTTTTAAGGCTTATACCATTATTTTGATGGTTTCAGATTCAGTTGTGTTATGAATGAAGCTTCTCATGTTGATAATGAACCTTCCCATGTGACTACCCAGGCAAGTTTTTGTAGAGGAAGGAGAAGCAAAAGCTACTTCAGCTAAATGTCATGTTTATAGAAACACATTATGGGTTCAACATAAAAGTATCTAACATATACTTGAATTGTTATGTTATTTTTTCTATTGAAAAGTTACTAATTTAATAATTATTACAGGCTCTATTAGAAACATAGCATCGGCGTGACGATGTTACGAGGAACGGAAACTCTCTTTCATGAACAAAACATGAAGAAGTGGTTGATGTGAATTTGAAGTCTTCCATGTGTGACTTCATCCCAACCTGAATCTGGTGGCTGTGCTTGGTGATGGATGGATGCCCATGATGATACTGGTTCTACAATTTGCAAGGTCGGAAACATAAATATATCAATAGGAGCCCTCATGTTTATTGCTTTAGTATCATCATTTACCATAAATGTATGTGATCATTTCTCTCTTTTTTTTTACTTTACAAACATTCAGTTTGTTCTTGTGTCATTTTGACGTGTGTAAAACGATCCACGTCACAGGTATTCTTTATTTGATATATCAGTTAAATAAAAAAAATGGGATGAATTTTACATCCTAAACCATAGAGATACAATTTGATTCAATCTTTTGTCCCGCCGCAACGCACGGGTTACCTACTAGAACGAATACGAAGTCTAGGTGCAGTTGATGCATAACTCTGACAAAATTAAGAACAAATCATTACATTATAGCATAACTCTGACAAAATTAAGAACAAATCACAGAGATACAATTAGGTGAAGATACTTATAACACAAGTAACAGTTGTTCTAGGGAAGACGCAGCGAGTACTGTTACAAACATCGGGTCACTGACCATAATAGTACTGTTACATTGTTGCAAGTAAACATAAATGTTTTTTTTATCCGTTGTTCTAGGGAAGAGGCAGCGAGTACTGTTACAAACACATATATGTTAAATTTGAGCTTGGAAATTGCTAGGTTTGAACATTTAAAGTCAAATTTTGACCTTTTGCCTTGCTGATACTTTTTTTAGAACGACAAATTTCTACAATTCAGTCACTTCTGAAACTTGAACCCGTGACCTCCAAGACCTTAGGTGCTTCTACAGGCTTTGCGTTTGCTATTAGGCCACTAACCCCAGTGGTATGTATTACTTTACTACTCATCAAAAATTGTGTGCTAAATTTTTAACTCCACGCACAAAACATGGATTATGCATATTTTGTAGAATACAAACTTCTACGACTATTTTTTTTGTTGAAAGGAAAAAAAGTGTTAGATACCCGTAATGGGTTGTGGTTCGTAATAGGCATTATAATTGAATCTGATATGGGTTCGGACACCCGCCGCAACGCGCGGGCATTCCCACTAGTATATAATAATGTAAAGACTTCCATTACATTATTCAATCCTTAGACCTTGCGTAGTGGGGCGCGAAATGCCCCCATAGCGCCGAGATGGCGCCGGCCACACCAACACGGAGGGCGCTATGCCCAAAAAAAAATTAAAGGCGCTATATTTATCGCGGCGCTATTCGATGGATATTTATGAGTTTTGACCGTTGTCAAACGGTCATGTTTAAAAAAAAAAAAAAAATCAATTTTTTATTTATTTTCACACTATAAATACATTCCAACTCTACCATTTTTTTTACAAATCAATACATTCCAACTCTCATTCTCTCTATATTTTTTAAAAAGTGTTGAAGCTACTCTCACCTTATTCAAAAAAATGGGTTCCCCGTCGGAAGACTCGTTCACCGATATTTACCGAAGATTTTTTTCGCCCGAAGAAGACGCGGAGGAGGAAGAAGCGGTTACGAGTGTGTGTAGTTTTATGATACAAGCACTTGAGCACGTTCGGCCTACTCCCCCTCCACGACCCATCTTGCGGCGCACCTATATCTTGCGAGATCGTGAAGCCGCGAACGAGCGTTTGATGAGAGACTATTTTGATGCGACACCGGTTCACGGACCCAATGTTTTTAGACGGCGTTTTCGTATGAGCCAAAGGTTATTTTTGCGCATTTCTAATGATTTGGAAAATACGTATGATTTCTTTAAGCAAAGAATGGACGCGCGAGGATATTTAGGCTTCACCTCAATTCAAAAGGTCACATCCGCGTTACGCATATTAGCATACGGAAACACGTACGACATCAACGACGAGTACTTGAAGATGGCGGAGAAAACAACCCGAGATTGCGTGGAACATTTTTGCTATGGTATTTTTTATTGACTTTTATTTATTTATTTACTTACTTTTATATATTGATTTTTTAGTAGCTTAGTAGTAAAACTTTTATATATTAAATTATATTTTAGGTATATGCCAGTTATATGGAAAACGTTATTTGAGAAATCCCACTTGGAACGACCTTCAACAAATATATGAGGTGCATCTAGAAAAGCATGGAATACCCGGTATGATTGGTAGCTTGGATTGTCGTCATTGGCGTTGGTATAATTGTCCAACCGCATGGCGAGGTCAACATACACGGGGTGATCAAAAAGGGCCAACTTTGGTATTACTAGCTGTTGCGTCATACGACCTTTGGGTTTGGTCGGCCTTCTTTGGTGTGGCCGGGTGTTTTAACGATATTAATACGTTAGAGGCTTCACCATTAATAGAGGGCTACATTTCTGGAACTATACCAAAGGCCGGTTTTCATGCAAACGGGAACGACTACGAGCATGGCTACTACTTGGGCGATGGTATCTACCCGGAGTATTCGATTATTGTTAAAACGTTCGATGAAACGTTCGATGAAAAAAGAAAGTATTTTAAAAAATTACAAGAGTCTTCGAGAAAGGATATCGAGAGGTGTTTTGGGGTTCTAGAGCAACGATGGCATTTTCTCAGAAATCCTTGTCGCATGTGGCATAAGGATAGAATACGAATGACCATGTATGCTTGCATCATTTTGCATAATATGATCATTGAGGATGATGGAAAAGCGATATGCCAAAACTACATTCCGGAAGATTTCGTCGAAGGAACCCAAGCAACAATGGAAGAGAGACTCGCAAATGCTCAACTATTGCGATCTAGGGACATACATAACACGTTGAAGGCAGATTTGGTTGAGCATGCTTGGGCGATTCGGCCAATTGGATACAACAATGAAGACGAAGAAGATTCCGAGGAAGAAGAGGTTGAGGAATTCGAAGACGGGAACTTTGAAGACGTAGGTTTGGATGCTGGAGAAAACGAAGAGGAAGAAGGAGACAACGAAGACGAAGAAGATTAATCTTTGAAGTGTTGTTTTTTTTATTTTTTTGGTCCAACTTTTTTTTTTTGGAACCGTTTTTTTTTTTAGGTTACTGTATTTTTTTTATGTGTAATGTTTTTTTTTTAATTGTAGTGTAATGTTTTTTAATTTAATGAAATGAATTTTAATTTTATAAAGTTAGAAAATAATTATAAAAAATTAGAAATTAATAATTGAGTAATGATTAGACGGGGGCTTTATGACTACGGACTTAAAATGCATAAGGCCCCATAACGCCCCACGCTGACGTGACGCGCCACGTGTCGCATAACGCCCACAAAGGGGCGTTATGACTACACATGGCCTTAGGGCAGGTGTTTGTCTTTGTAAGAACGTGGGGTATGGTGGGGCTTGGGTTGGGGCATTTGCTGACACGTGGAATGTGAGCCCCCTCCATCGCCTGGTTACGTGTTCGTAGGGTATGGCAGGGCGTGGGTTGGGCTTGGGTGCACCGCGTGGCAGAGTATTCAAAAAAAAAAATTACAAAAAATTTATAAAAATCACACAATATTTATAAAAAAAACCTACAACTTCATTAAAATTTTAAAAATTACATAATACTAAAAATTACATAATCCTAAAAATTACAAAATCCTAAAAATTACAAAATAAAAATCCTAGAGCGTTAAATAAATTTCAAAAAGGTCGATCTTGTCGAACGCCTTTTTTTCCTTGCCTCGAACCTCTATGTTCGCCACGGCCACCCGGTCCTCGTGGCTTAACTCGCCCCCGGAAACGGCTTCGTAGTAAGCCTTGAAACGCGTTGAGGTTGTGGCGGTCGTTACCGACGTTATGTCGGTAGGCTGCGAAAGCTTCCGGCCAATATTTTGTTTGGCTCGGTGGCCGCCCCTTGATAGCGTCAACGACGCTTGTGACGAGGGCAAGTTCTTCCTCGTGGGTTCAAGATGCCATAGCGGGTTCGTGGGATGTTGGGGTTGGGGTGACCGGTGGGGTATCGGGGGATAGCGGTGGGGTTTGGGATGGACCACAGTGGGGTTTGGGATGGACCACACGGTTGGGGTTTGGGGCTTTTTATAGGGGATGTTGGGGTTGGGGTGACCTGTTGGGGTGCCCGCTTGGCCAAGCCAACGGTTTGAAACTTTGAATTTTAAAATTCAAACTTTTCAAATGGACCGCTATGACATGGCGTGGTGAGCAAATTGGAGTCCGCCAGCTAGGATGTCAAAACCGCCCCACGCCCGGCTTGAAACCCAAGCCCCAAGGGCCACGCCCAAACCCAAGCCCACCCGGGGTGGTGGCTTGAGCGTTTTCCCCCAACCCACGCCCAAACCCCCGCCCCATACCCCACGGTCTAAGGTTAGCATTTGTAATTCAGAATGGAGTGGTGACACATCTTGTTACCCGTCTACCTTCTATTTTGATGTAACTTGGCAAGTTTTTTGGTGAAATATAAGGCGATTATTGAAAAAAAATTAAAAAAAAAAACAGCAAACGAGGTAACTATTACACGAAAAAAATTATTAAAAAATATTTGATATAAAAAAAGTATTTTTACATAATTTTTTGAGCTTTTTCAAAGAAACATAGGTACAAGTTGTTCAAATAAAAAAATAATTTTGTACATTATTTAAACCTGTTTTTTAACCTTTTTAGTTTTTTTTTTATTAAAACGGTTTTTATATGTGTTTATATGCAAAAACTCCGAAATAGAATAGGTAAAATTTTATTTTTTACTACTGAAAATGAGCTTTTTAGTGTTTTTACATGTTTTACCATGGTTCTTCAGCTCCTCACTTTTTATGGTTCCCCAATAAAGTCACTCCTTTGTAAATATATTACTTTATACGTACGACTTTGTTTAACAAGATATACTAAATTTTATAGAGAAAAGATAAAGATGGAGTGTGAAGTTAGAAAAGAAAAAAATAACCAAGGAAAGTTAAGGTATAACTTTTTTTTTTTTTTTTTTTTTTTTAAGGTATAACTTGTGACCGCCCCCATAAATTTTATTCCATGCTTTTGACTTTACATTTCGTTTGAATCTCCCATCATTAATCTTTTGTCCAGTTTATGAAAGAACAATAAAGATGGTTTATTTAATTCTTACCTAACTTGGGTCAATTAGTAACAAGGGTTAACTAATGGCAAATGCGGAACAAGTGAAAACGAGGAGACGGCGAGTATCTTCATTGTTTAATTCGAGTTCGAACTCGAACATTTAGGACGACTCGGTCTGAAATTATAAAATAAAAAACTGAAAGTTGAATTCTAATCCAATTTGAACATCCAAAAACTGAATTCGTAATATTATATACCCCAAATGGCAATTTACTAGAAACCTTCATGATCTCTTCGCATGTTATTTATTTTAAATTGATTAAAATTAACGCAAAACGCGACACCTTATATGATTGCCGTGATGCAAATATTAAAATTTATTAAAAAAAATTATATATAATTAATGTATATTTATATACATTTTATTAAAAAACTATAGGTGTTTATTATTTGAATTGAAATATTAAACTCAATATTGAAAGGAATTGAATTTCAGTTTCAATTATAAATACGGTTTTTAAATTTTGGAATTGAAGAGTGATTTGAATTCAGATATCGAGTTTGAATATGTGATTTTTCATATAAACTAGAATTACCACCCGTCGCAATGCGGCGGGGATTCTTTAGTTATAACTAAGTCGATCTAGGACATGCACGTTATGTTGAACCTGTCAAACGGGAAAAAAAATAGACGATGTAAAAACGTTCACCACACATAACATTATGATGTCTAAAATGTCAATGTGTCTATTTTAAACACAATATGGGTACAGTTTGATTACTGAAGTCAAATATAATGGTATTTAGATTATTGGTTAAAAAAATCTTAGATATTGGTTAAAAAATGAAAGGTCAATACAAATAGATAATAAACTCTATTTTTGTAAATAGTTTTTAAGAACCATTTAGGTAAATAGTTTTTCCATCAATACTATATTAAAAAATTAAAGTTTGACATCAAATTGAATTTACTCAAACTCTATTATATATATATATTGTTAGTGATGGACGATGAATAGTAATTTTTATTTTATAATAATACGTAGCTTTTTATTAATTTTTATTTTTAATTTTTTTTCCTTTTTTAAAACCATATATTTCTTATACCATTTTTTAAGATTTTTTTTTCTTTTTTTTAGAACATATATTATCGATTGATTAATTTGATACTTCTTTAATAATTTACGTTTATAACTTTTTCTAAAAACTTAAGTACGTAGTTATGCTTGATTTTTCCCGGACATTCCGTTATAAGTTTTGTTAAAAACGAAATTGTACTTATAATAAAGTATTTATTTGGTTTCATAAAACAGTACAATGATAAACTAAACTGTTATAATGGTTTGGCTTACTAAACAACATATTTTATTTTCATATCACGTTTGTTTTACATTATCATTTGCTCGGTTTCGCCGCAACACGCGATGACAAAAAAACTAGTTGTTATTAATTCTAATCAAATCGGATTTGCTCGAATTCAAACTGAATTTAAGTAAGGTTTTTTTTTTATTTAATTCGAATATAATTCGACTTTCAAAATTTGATTAATACCCCTAACAATGGGGAGGAAGAATCTTACAAAGGGATAACTTGCAACAATTAAAGATTCTTATATTCTATAACTTCTTTTCTTTAACCGGTTGCACAAGAATTCCTTATTTTCGAAATTGGGATATAAATATATCCATCTGCTCACATTCATTGCAATCGACTTCCACAATCCGACAATATAGAAATTGGCATATAAATATATCCATTTGCTCACCTCCATTGTCATCGACTTCAACAATCAGGCAAGGCAACTGAACAAGAAGGTCTCAGGTTCTTCTATTCAGGTTTGCTATCTCAAATTCTTACACGACTACAAATTACATACCAAATTTATTTATGTGTTTGGGTTTAAGTATAAACGGGCTGTGTCAGCTTATGGTCGTATCCACAAACATGTTTAGTTAGAGTGACCGTGTTTAGGTCGACATGTGTGTTTGTATGTTAACCCCTTTAACACGTTTAATTTTGTTTTATTAAGATGGTTTCTATGTCATAATTTAAAATGGATAGTTTATGAAAAAACTAAAAAAATATATAGAGAAATGATCCTTTGGCCGTTTAGCAAAAGAGAGAGATCATCATCAAGTTAAATATAAAATAGTTTTTATGCATTATTTTACTTGCATTTACATTTACATCGACCGGAAATCATAATAACAAATATCATTATTGGTTTCGATAATACCCATACAATACAAGTATCAATATTGTTCGCACCCTTGTCACATATTATTACAAGTACCAATAACAATAACTAATACCTTCTGATAATACCTATACAAATACAAATTGGTTCCAAAAACCATAATACTGACACATAGCTAACACGGAATTCTATTGTAATATATTACTAATAATATTATTACAAGATAAGTAAAACACAACATCACTACCCAACCGCCGAATAAACATTGCACCCTCGTCACCGTTGAAGCAATTGATCGGTCAGGGAAAGAACAATACACGAACCTGATTCTGGGGAAATCCCTTAGCACGACTTTTTAATTTATGTTAGGGGTGGCAAAAGTGATGGGTTGGGGAGATTTGGGTCATGGGTTAGGATGAGTATAGGTTAGGATAGGTTTGTGTAAAGATGAGTTTATTAAAAATTAAAATTTGTTTGGGTAAATATTGGTTCTACTTTCGATGATAACAGGCAAAAAATAAAACATAAAAATTAATGAAAACAAAAAAAAATATACAAAATTTCAAAAGTAAAAAAAAAAACAAATTTAAAAAAACAAAAAATAAAAAAAAATTCAAAAACATAAAAAAATCAGAAAAATAAAAACATGTAAAAAATAAAAAATAAGAAAAAAGTAAAAAGTAAAAAAAAAAACCCAAATGGTTTTTTATTGCCAGGCCTAATTTATGTATCCAATATAAGAAAAAAAACTGAATACAAAATATAGACCCTTCATAACCTGTATATAATGAGGGTGAGATTCGGCTACAAAATCCATTTTTCCTACAAAGTGTACAAAGTCATAAAACACCACAATTTCAGCCATAAAACATATTTAAAATCTACAAATAACATAGTGAAGATCACTAAAACACAATATTCAAATCCTAACAATCCTTAAAAACTTCTAACACACCATCGTACAACTATGAATATAAAACACAACATGATAATCAATATAAAACACACTATTGTTAGTCATTCGATAATCAAAGTCTTATCATCCAAAACGCAACACAAAACCTACAAATATGGTGTTTAGTAATCTTCACTATGCTATTTGTGGGTTTTGAGTATGTTATATGGTTGATATTATGATGTTTTATGACTTTTTACACATTGTAGGAAAAATAGACTTTGTAGCCAACTCCCACCCTAATGATATAACTTGACTTTATATCCAAAATATTGAAATACCAACATCGATAATTATCTCCTGATAATTATTTACTTATTCAATTTGGCTGATTAACGTAAGTTACGTTGACTGACTCAAAATATTAATTAAAACAAACTTATTAAAACCTTTCAAAAAAAAAAAATCAAGATTAATCCAACAATCACACGCGAAATCTCAAAAATGTTTTGGGCATGGGGCAGTAAAAATAAATAGGCCCTGTATAATGTAAACAAAATAATCGTATATAAAAAACCATAACATAAAAATAATTGTTATCATAATTGTAACAATACCTAATGGTCCTAACCCGTAAATTACAACCCGAAAGGTGAAAATCACTTGGAAAATATCAAAATATTAAACATACAATCAAACATCCAATGATACCAAAGTCCTCGGGTATTACAACCCTAAAGGTGAAACCGGCCCTGATAATTCGTGTATCATGTTCAAGCTGAAAAAACGTGGCCTTATGTCTCAACAAAATTGGGTATTAGGCTCAATAAATGTCTAAACCTAATGCCAATGGACTAATAACTAATCTAAACCATAAAAATAGTTTTTTAGTGGGCCTATGTTGGTGTTTGTATGAGTATACCATATTAGTTTTTTTTACATATACGTATCAATATTTTTAAAATAGCGTGCCCTTCGAAATATCGGGCCCTGGCCGGTGTCCTCCCCGCCCTCCCTTAGAGCCTGTCGTGGGTGAAACAACTCGTAAAATATCACGATATACTTTCAATTATAAACAAACATACACGAGTATACCGTAGTATACATGACAAATTCAAAAGTTTGAAACATAGCATACAACATCAAAACAAACCTCAATTCTGGCCAAGATTGCATTGACGGTCAATCTTTTGGTGGCCGCCGGAACGTATGTAAAGCTGTGAAATTAGCTTGAGATGGTGATTTGTAGCGCTGCTCGAAACCTTTTGATCGCTGGACATTGTGTAAATGACGCCTTATATAATTTTTCGCTGGTCGTGGCTTCGCTAGTTTACTTCTGTGTGACATTATGTACCGTAATGGAAAAATTACACATATCCCCTTATTTTCAACTCTAATTACATATTTACCCAACCTAAATTTTAAATTACATATATCCCCCTCTTTAGACAAAATTGCAGAAAACAACCTTTATGTATACCCCAAACTGCACTTTATACCTTTCACTATGAAATCCGCCAAAACCAACCTTTACGTTCATGTTTTGTTACACATCACAACCTTTACACCTAACCTAGTCAAAAAAGTCAGTTAAGTTACCCCATGTGCGATGCATGTGAGGGCATATATGTCTTTTCCTTTGAATAATATATTTAAATAAATAATTAAATCAGATTTTAAAAAACTAATATATATATACCTCTTTTTCTCTTGGCTCTCTCTTTCTATTCAACAAACCCCCACCACCACCACCACCAATTCGGTATCCATTCACCATCAGGGATATCACACTTTCCTGACTCATTATCTTCACAACAATTTGCATAAGTATACATTCAGTTTCAGTACATAATATAACCCATAACAAGCATCAAATCTTAAACCAGATGCACAAAAAGCAACTCTTTTTATAGTAGCAATAAGTCAAATAACAAATGTGCAACAAATTACAACAATTGACTCAATTATCAAACTGTAACACAGATAAATACATATCAATAAGTGAAAATAATTCAACTTCATGATATAAAAAAATACCCAACTAAAAAGGTACCTTCAGGTTGAAATTGATTCAAATCTTTTTACAGTAACAATAACAAATGTGCAACAAACCCCCAACACCACCACCAAATTCAGCCACCGTCACCACCGAATCCAGCCGGCATGAATCAACGATCAGCTTGAATCAATGATCTCTTCCGCCATCGGCTTGAATCAACGCACGTCGTCTCTCTCTAACTCTATCTCTTCAGTGATGATGGCTTCATCTTATTGGTGGTGATGGCGGATGCTCATTCGATCTCTATCCACAAATTCGCTGTTGTGGCAAGCGGAGTCATCAAATCCGTTGCCAGTTTTCGTCACCGGTGATACCACCACCATCATCACCGGTCGCCTCCGCCTCTTTATTCACTCCGACTCTTTCTCTCTCTGTGTTTTATCTCTCATCCAATCTCTCTTTGGGAAAAGACTAAAACAGAAAAGGGAACCACCAAAATCATAACTTACTTTAGCAGAAATCTAAGGTTCAGACGTCGGCGATCGAATAGGTGATGAGACTTCAATCGAAGAGCGTGGACAGAGAAGAGAATAAATGTGGCGGCCTAGGGCTCGAGAGAAAAAGGGTTACGAACTTGTGATAAGGAAATCGATGTTATTGATTTAAGGGGGAGCTGATTCAGATGAAAAGAATTGGGTTTGGGGGTGTTGTCATTGATTTAGGGTTTTAATCATAGGGGTGGCTGAAGGTAGGAGAAGGGTTGGAATTTGATTAAAAAACTATATTAAATGAAAGGCAATGAGAAAAGACTATAATACCCTCACATGCATCGCACATGGGGTAACTTAACGGACTTTTTTGACTAGGTTAGGTGTAAAGGTTGTGATGTGTAACAAAACATGAACGTAAAGGTTGGTTTTGGCGGATTTCATAGTGAAAGGTATAAAGTGCAGTTTGGGGTATACATAAAGGTTGTTTTCTGCAATTTTGTCCCCTCTTTATAAAATTACCCTTTCAAACATTAAAAACCCATGATTTTTGTAATATCCTAAGAATCAAATGCTTAGATACCTCCCTCAGCGACGAATCCAACGATTGTTTCTAATTTCTTTCCCTTGCGAAGATCAATTGTTTAAAACTAACCAACAACGAAACTTTTGATTTCCCTCCTCCCTCGGGGCGATCATTCAGAACTAACCGACTAGTACAAATGCGTTTGATTGTGTTTCTGATCTGATACGTTTTTTATTGTGTTTCTGATCGGAGATCGGAACCATAATGTCACCCGGTCAATGTTTAGGACTAGTCTAAGGAGGTGTTTGAGATTACTTATATTAGTGATTTATTAGCTTATTGACTTTTTGAAAAGTTATAAAGTGTTTAGGTGAAACTATTTTGTGAGAGAAAAAGTCAATAAGTCACTCCATTGTGACTTATTAACTCTTTCAAAAAGTTATAAGTTGTTTTGAAAAGCTAAGCCAAACATGGCCTAAGATACTGAGGTAAATTATAGTTAGAATATGATGAAATTGAGGAAGGAATTTTGGCTATGGTTTTTAGATGCTTTGTACAAGTCTTAAATGGCCAAGGTTATAGTTAAAAGTTAAATAGGCATATTTGATATTTTTTTACTTTTAATGTTTAATACAATAAAGGGTAAAATACTATAATATGTTTTTAGTAAAATAGGCATATTTTATATTTTTTAACTTTTAATAAGGAGATGTATGTAAATAAATTTTTGAGTTGGGTATATATATATATATATATGTAATTTACGAAGTTTGCAGGAGGATGTATATAATTGCCCCATGTAATTGACACTTCTCTTTTTTTTTTCTCTCTCACAACGTTCTATCACAATTCAAGGGCCCAACACTCCCAACAGACCAACCATTATAAATATTAGGGAAAATTACCAAAATGTTGGTTGACTAAGGGTGTTTTCAAATTTGTTACCCTCCTGCGTCCTTGGAAGGACTACTCAGCCTCGGAAGCGTCCGACTTTCACGTGAAGCGTCCGCCTGTCACGTTGAAGCGTGCGTTTCCTTTCAAGCGACACGTGTCCCCCACGTTGAAGCGTCCGTTCCGTTACGAATTGCGGCAGTCACCGACGCTTCATAACCATAATTTTTTTAATGCGCCCCTGTGTACGTTTCCGAGGCCTGGCGGACGCTTCCGAGGCCTTGGCCGACGCTTCCGAGGCTTGACCCGACGCTTCCCTAGGCTTGCCGACGTTTCCCAAGGCTTGACCGACGCTCCCCCGAGGCTTGACCGACGCTTCCCGACACTTACGAAAAAAAAATTGGAAACTCAAAAGCCATTTAACTTTTACCGTTGCACACATTTACCCCACTATATAAACCGTTCACTTATCAAACACCCGCCGTTTTCAAAAATTTTGCAAACAAAATCAGCCATTTTCACTATAACTCCAACGCCGTTAACGACCCGACAATGGCCACCTCCTGGACTGACGTTGAAGACATTGCTCTGTGCGAAGCATGGGAGCAGGCCATGATCAATCCTCCATGTGGAGGACACGGTGGGCTCTGGGTCCGTGTTCAACAGAATTTCGCCCAACTACGTGGTCCGGACCACAACCGGACCGTTGACACACTATCCTCCGGGTTCCGTGTCCTGCGGTTGGAATGTGAGAGATTTGATCGATATTTCAAGAAAGTGGAGACAGAAATGTCGGACCTTGGTGAGGACGATCAGAAGGAGGTTGCATTCATCAACTACCGTCATGAAGAGAGACATGATTTCAAACATGTCTCGGAGTGAGAGGCTATTAGGATATGGTTTTAGATATAATATTATGTGTTGTTTGGTTTTTTATTTTTATTTTTATTATGTTATGTTTCGATGTTTAATTAGTGTTTAATATAAAAATTTTTGACTAAAAAATAACATGTTTTATATCGTTTAAAATTTGCTCCGTTAACATACATCTTAACCGGATCCCATTTTAGAAATGTTTATAAGTTATAAAAAAAAATTTGGACAAAGATACAAAACTGCGTCTTTGGCCGATGCTTCCGAAGCTTCACGGACGCGTTAGCAACTAAGGCGGACGCTTCAACATCGGACACGTGTCGCTTGAAAGGAAACGAACGCCTCAACGTGACAGGCGGACGCTTCAACGTGAAAGGCAGACGCTTCCGAGGCTGAGTAGACCTTCCAAGGACGCAGGAGGGTGACAAATTTGAAAACACCCTTGGTCAACCAACATTTTGGTAATTTTCCCTAATTATTAATTAGGTTACGATAATAATGGCCCAACATAGAATATATGATGTATAAAAAATTTATATTTAGGCCCTTTGGAATTTTGGGCCTTGGTCCATCGCCATACATGCTCGCACTAATCACCGACCTTGAGAAGTATGATGAAGTTGCCACGATGAGAACGTCAGGAGCTTAGTGGAGGGAGAATGTAATAATATACAAATTTTATTTGTAATGGTTCGGATTCCAGAAATTTCCACACTACTCTTGAAGTTCCTTGACCACAAAAAAACTCTATAACCTCCATCCTTGATCTAGCTATAATTTTGGGCCTGGGTCCATCACCCTATATGCTCACACTAATCACCGGCCTTGAGAAGTATGATGAAGTTGCCACGATGAGAACGTCGGGAGCTTAGATGGGGGAGAATGTGATAATATACAAATTTATTTTGTAATGGTTCGGATTCAAGAAATTTCCACATTAGTCTTGAAGTTCCTTGATCGCTAGAAAACTCTATAATATCCATCCTTGATCAAGCTAAAAGAAAACTGTGAAGTATTCAAAGAACGCCCTTAGAATTTATTTTTTTACAACAATTGCATACACCTAAATACCACTTAACTTAACTTTGCACTTGCTTTGTGCGGGACAAACACTGTACCATTAGACCACTACACCTAATTACCACCTAACCTTGCACTTGATTTGTACGGGATAAATACCGTACAGTACCATTAGACCACTAGGTATTCAGTTGCCCTTAGAATATTTAAAAAACCTTATTAATACTTAGAAGTTCTAAAGGTTGAACATGAGACATATGATGTTTTATATACACATAATACCAAAATATAAAATAAGAACGCATGTAAAACGATTAAAAGATGCAACTAGAAACCATGTGGATTTTTAATTGTAAATAACCTTGCATGTGAAAACATTTAACTATATATCGTGTTTTTTTTTTTTTTTTTCAGAGATATGCCTGTGGATAAAAGCTCTTTGTCAACTGAGGTCCAACATGACGAGCCCGCACAAACTGCCAACACTTCGATCGACAATCCAGATATTAAAAAGAACGATGTTGTAGCAGCGAATGATAACCATGATAAATCACCTCAAGAACCCCTTCAAACAACCACTTTAGATGCAAACAAAAATGATAATACCTCTACACCTAAACTTGAAGCCACAACTAATGAACCAGATAAAGCTTCCACAACTCCTTCCATTGATCCATCTTTGGATCCGCCTGCCCCAAGAGCATCATCGCCTAGTAGCGAAAACAATTCATCATCACTTGATGCTCAACCAACCACCACCCCTGAAAAATCCACCACTAAGATACCCGATTCAGACGCAAACAAGCAATCTACTTCAATCCCTGCCGATTCAGACGCAAACAAGCAATCTACTCCAATCTCTGATTCAGATGCTAACAAGCAAGCTACCCATGACTCATCGAAAAGTTCCACCACTATAGATCCAACCTCAAATCAAAATTCTAACCCGGCTAATCAAACCAATCCTCAGATAGCCAATAGTGACGCTATGCAAGCCGCAAATCAGACTACCCAGCAACCCAACAATGAACCTTCTAGCTCTCAGATCCCTGATTCGGATACCAACAAGCAAGTCAACACGGTCGCCACTGATGACTCATCTAAAATTTCCACCACTATGGTTCCAACTTCCAATCAAGATTCTAACGTTGTTGATCAAACTAATCCTCCAACGACAAATAACGACACTAAGCAAGCCACAAATCAGAGTACCAAAACTGCCAGCACTGACGCACAAACCAGCAAGGATAACCAGGGGAACCCATTACCAACTGCTGAACCTTCTACCCCTCAGATTCCTGATTCCGATGCCAACAAACAAGCCAAGGAAGCCATAGATCAGAGTGGCACAGACCCAAACACAGGCAAGAAGAATCCCACAAGTAAGACGTCCCCACAGGAGGATCGAAGGCAACTTGAAACCTTGATAGATCAAGAAATAAAAATTGTCCAGAAAAATTGTCCTAAACTTAAAAAACATGGGGAAACAATAATGGAGGAAGCCAAAAAAGTCTCTGATCAATATAATAAGTTAAAAGAAGAAACTTATGGCATAAAGGAGCTAAAAACTCTCAAGAAAACCGTTACCAAATTGAAGCTTGAGATTCCGCCAAGGTACATGACATATGACGATGACGAGAAACAAAAGAAGCAAAAATTCGGTGTTAAAAGTAGTGACAACATTTCCACTATGTTGCAAAAAAAGATGCCTCGATTGCATGACGAACTCTTCAATAAAAGTCCTGTTTGTAATACTATACATCTACGTTTTAACAAACTCAAACCTGAATTAAAGCCTTGTTTGCTATGTTTTACGGTGTTCCCGGAAAATGCAATCATAAGTAGAAGGTCAATGATTTATTGGTGGATCGGAGAAGGGCTTATTTCCGGAGAAGATGATAGTGTTGAGGAGAAGGCCAATAAAATCTTCAAAGAGCTTATGGACATGGATTTCATTGAGCCTGAGACTAAACGTTCTCGTTCTTATGTGGCCAACTGCAAAATGAACCCACTGATTCGTACTGCATTGGTTATAATCGCAGACAAGGTAAATTTCTTTGATTTTGATAAGTACGGTAACCCAAAAGATTTTGGTAAATTTGATGAGATTGAAAGCCCAGAAGATATGGCAGCTATCTATCCACTTGGTGAACCAACAGAGTTTTTTATTTTCTATAATGAAAATAGGAAACACATATTAAAACCAGAGTTAACTGATTCGTGTCAATTCGCGCACCTTCCTTCATCAGACCAAGTAGAGCCCGTTAATCGTAACGGGGAGGCGATTGATAAAAGTAAAGATTTCTATCTTTACGAAAGAAGGAAGCTCACCACAAAGTCTTATAAGGCATGTTTGATGGGTAGTGGGCTATCCAAAGGTATGCCTTGGGAAAACCTTCATGTGATGTTTAATGTTAAGGACGTAATTCTTGAGTACAAGCCCGAATGGTTTTTACGAATGAAAAACATCAATGTTCTCTTTTTAGGAAAGTGGCAAAGCTCGGATACCCACCATATTGAGGTCGAGGAGTTTGAGTTTTTAGAGAGCTTGGACTATATGAACAATGTACGGTTCTTTAGTCTTCATGGAGTTTCAAGGATTTCCAAGCTTCCAGATTCTATCTCAAAACTCAAAACCCTTCGTATTCTCGACCTTAGAGCTTGCCATAATCTTGAGGAAATTCCAGGAACCATTGGTTTACTCAAGTGTTTGACACATTTGGATATGTCTGAATGTTACTTGCTAAGGAAAATACCAAAAGAGATTTCATCTCTTGAATCTCTTCAAGTCCTTAAAGGGTTTGTAGTTGTCGAATTTCCAGATAGATACATGTGTACCCTCAATGATTTAAGGAATCTGGAACACTTGAGAAAGCTTAGCATGTACACACATATGAAAAACTTCCCTCAAGAAACGCATCTTGAAGCCTTACAAAATATTTTTACTCTTCGTAAACTAACAATCTTGTGGGGTGGGCATGAGTCGACGTCTGATACAAGCAAGGAGAAACAAGATGTTGTAAATGAAAAGAAGCAGAATCTGGGATCCAGACTTATGAGACGTATGCCAAAGAAGACAAAATGGGTACAAGGGACTATGAGAAGACAGAATGCTTTCAGTAATTCAACATTGGGTTCACGACTTGAAAAACTTGACCTCAAGTGCTTCCCACACCGTGAGACACCGAATTGGCTAACTGCAGCCAACCTTCAGGGGTTAAAAAAACTATATATTCGTGGTGGACATTTCTCGGACCTTGGTCAAAATCTGGACATGCTTGAGTGGGATGATTCACCTACCCTGCCCAAAGAAAGATGGAATGTTGATACATTGCGATTGAAGTACTTGGAGGAACTGAATATGGAATGGAGAGAATTGCAGAATCTGTTTCCGAAACTGAAGTCTTTAGAGAAAGTTAAGTGCCCGAGGCTGACGCTCTTTCCTTGCAACGAGCAAGGAGTCTGGAAGAAAGGATCATCGACCACCTGATACAGTTCTTGATTACAAGTTCTAAGGAATAGGTTCAAACACCTATGGTATTCTTTAATTAATAAGTTGTATGTTTGGATTGCTGTTTACATACATCATTATGTATGTAATTTGTGTTTATTATGTTTGTCAGAATAAGAATAAATGTGTGTTTATCAGTTATCACATATGTGTTCCGTTTCTCAAAATGAATGAAATATTGTTTGATAACAAACTTGAAATTGATCGGGAACGGATGAAACTAGATTTGCACCAGGGATGTAAAAATCGTAATTTGCACAATCAATGTAAAAACATAAATAAGTAAATAATAAGGTTATAAACAATAGTTATGGACACAATTTAAAATAATACGTATTTAAGAATATGGTTAGAATTATTATTGAATTTGGTGATTAAACAATAAGAGTATTTGAGAATTTCAAAAAAATTTAATTGGTTCTTAAAAAACACATAAAATGGTGTAAATTTGGTGGTGTGATTTTGTGAGAAGCTTCAAATAAGAAAAATGTATGTGAGATATATAAGAGAGACTCGGTCGACTCAACAATTTTTAAAGCTTAAAGCGAAATTAAAACTTGAAGCCCTTTTTTTGGATTTCAACTTTCAGTCTTCATTTAACATGTAAATAAATAAGATTAAACTTATATATGGGACTTATATAACATCTCATGAATTCATAAACTAAGTGTTTTAATTTGTCAAATAAATTAATACGATAGTCTTAAACTTATAGCAGATGAAAAACCCGAAAAAGCTATGAGTATGTCTTTATTCAATATTACTTTATTAAAATCGCTTAATATTAAAACATTTTAACCGGCTATACTTTACATATTAAAATTCTTTAACATTTGATACATTTGTTTTAGTGTTCTTTACCCAAAAAATACATTTGTTTTAGTGTTTTTCTTTAAAATCAAAACCATAAAAATTCATGTCAACACAAACAATATTTTAATATTTGTACAATAGTTCATGGATAAGATTAAATAAAAAGTTAATTTTGCTTATGTAAAATAAGAAAGAATATTGACCTTTAATTTTTCAGATCAATAGTGCACAGGATAGGACCAAATAAAAAGTTATCCGAGTAAAATAAGAAGCAATCTTAACCTTTCATTTTTCAAATCAAATGTTAAGATCAAGGTTTTCAAACCTGGACCGAATCGGCCGATCGGATCGGGGACCGTAGGCCTAGGCGGTCCGGTTCAGGGTGTTGGATCGGATATGCACTAGCCGGCCGGCCTGAACAGCGACCGGCGGCCTGACCGGGAATTCGGTGACGGTCGGGCCTGCTAACTCGTCGGATCTACCTACAAAAGCTCGCCGGAAATGTTATGTTAGCAGTCGACGTCGCCAATAGCCCTTAATCTGGCTTCAATCCAGCCTTCAATGCAATCGAAAATGTTAGAACAGCCTTCACTAAGGCTTTGGGGTGTGGGGGTCATGGATTGAAACATTATTTCCACATAGGACCATTTATTAAATAGTACACCATCCCCCTCCTTGATTGATGGTGGTTCCCATGGATTAAACCACGATTACCATGACCCTCACATTTGATAATTTTAAAACAAAAATAAATTTAAAAAAAAATAAAGGGGATAGTGGTTTGGGTCATGACCACACCCTTAGGGTAGTGGTTTTGAATGATGGATTAAAGATAGATGACATGGTGCCTATGTGGAGGGTTATGGTGGTCATGACCACACCCTATAGTCTAAGTTAACAAAGTTGTAGGTGGGAATAAATGGGGTTGAAGAAAGAATAGAGAGATAAAGATGAAAAACATTGTAATACAAAAGTTGGCCCTAATCCTTTTTTTTTTTTTTTTTTTTTTTTTTTTTTTTTTTTTTTTTTTTTTTTTTTTTTTGAATACAATGGCCTAATGGAGACAAGTATCTCTTATGGTAAATGAAAACTATCATATTTTAATGTTTTAAATAAAAATTTATGTCATCATAAATCTAATAAACAATAATAATTGTGTGTAATTATTATACATTATTCTATATATACAATTTAGGTAATGTCTTATGAACAGTTGCGCACACGTCATCCAGCTCTCAGATGACATCCACGTGTACACATCACCTGATACATCTATTGCTCACCACCGCTCTTCTCTGAACAAAGCCACCTAACACCGCCGATATACACCTCTCTGCTCACGCTCTTCTCCGAACAACGCCTCTCTGCCCCAAATTGGCGCCAGAGACACAACGCCTACCAAATCGAAAGGTTGCAGCTTTACCTACTTCGTCAACCACAACCTAAGCGACGGTTTCCATCTGACGATTAGGGCTCCAACAGTCAGTTCACTGGGAAGAATCTGGAATTGTAGTATCAAAAGGTATTGTATGATTTTTTTTTTGGATGAATGGAGAGCTCTTTTCTTTGGATATATCATTTCAGTGGGTCACGTAATGTGGAAGAAGAATATGATTCTTGATTTCTGGCTCAATTTGTTGCTAACGTTCTGTCTTTTTGTTTTCTTTTTTGATGGATTTGGGTTTAGTTGGGGTAATATTGAAGAAAAAATTAAAGTTCACCCATTTGCTTTGTATTGTTCATATTGTTGTTGACCTACTGTTAACCAAATTAAAATGCCTATTAAAGGAATATTATGTTTATGCACGGAGGAACAAAATTATGATTATATTTTGTGAATATTTATATATATACAAATGATGAAGGCCCTTAAGAACATTGTACGTTTCCAGGTTACATACGACTGCCATCTGCCTGTCGTCTTCCCACCTCTGCAAAACTTGTCATCCACCCTACCACAGCACTTCATCCTTCCACTTCCTACCTTCTCATCTGCTTTGCCATACCACCTAATGCTTCGAATTTCTACGACCGCTACAGTCGGCATCACCTAATGCATCCGTCCCTCACCATCACTCTTCTACGAGATAACCCATTAACGCCGGTGACACAACCACCACCAAATTCAAGGCTTTCGTCAGGCAATTAAGGCTCCACCAGGTACAATTTGCGCAATTTAGGTTACTCTTTTCAACTTTCATTGTTGGTTACGAAGATAGTTGGGAAATTGTTTAACAAATCTACTATTTGTTTTCAAACTTTGGCGTCTCAGAAGGGCATCAAGCAACAGCGTTCAACACTACTCTGCTCTGAAACTTGCGGCCCTTGACACAACCACAACCAAGTCGAAGGCTTTCGTTAGGCGATTACGACTCCAGTAGGTATGCTTTGACAATTTAGGTTACTATTTTCAACTTCGACTGTTCATTAGGAAGAAAGTTTGGGGAATTTTTTAACGAATTGAGTAATTTTTTCAACTTTGGAGTCACAGAGGGTAATGTAATCTTGAAGAAGACGCTGAAGATTGATTGATCTTAAATGTAGTATATATTGATTGATCTTAAATGTAGTCGCCTGTTTTTGCAGCTTTTTTTTTAAAGCAAAGCGAACCTTCTTTTGGGTTGCGGTTGTTTCGCTTTTCTAAACAGACCCTTTTCGGACTACTGTCATCGACTTATTTTGTCAAGCAAACTAACCTTAGAGTGTATTACCCAACCCACCGCAATTAATAATCTAATTTAAACTAAAATATAATAACCCAACCCACCGCAATTTCGGCCACCGAACTCACGAAAACAACATCGCATCACTATTTTCAGGTATGATTCGATTATTTTTGGTTTCCTTACTAGGCCACTACATTTAAGATCAATCATAAAACACAACAAATACCTTTTTATTTTGTTTTCTGTATACATCATATCGTATTTATAATGAAACCGAAGTTATGCGTGTGTATATATATATAAATGGGAAAGTGAATACGGTGTTGTTACGCGCCTAACCTTACACGTCAAACCTATCAAAACTACGTACTTTTGATTAAAATCCTTAATAAAAATAAATAAAATTAAATCTGTATGTGAATTATATCCCTAATACGTAGTATATTAGGGTATTGCGGTTCATATCCCAAAAAAACTGAAACAGAAAAAGAATCGTGATTCATCCCTGCAGATCACCAATTCCTCCCCATTAATCTATCAGCTTCATCTCTTGATACGATCTCTACATTCAATCTCTCGATCAGGTATTCAGTTAATCAATCATGTATTCAATTAATCGAACTCTGTGTTTTTATCTAAAATCCCTTAGAATTGATTTAGTGCTACTGATGATTTATGAATAAAAGTACCATATACATCATAATTTCAACTACAGGTAACCAACTATAAAAAAAGACCGGTTAACGACTGACTTCCCGCCGCACCGCGCCAATCAAAATCAGTTTTTAAGAAGTCAAAGCCGCCACACTGGTTAGCGTCAACTCATTTAATTGGAAACAGTGTTATGGGTCGACCCGAACAAGGTAAAAAAGATAGTGTGTTATAATTATACGGTGCAAAATATAGTCAAGTAAATGAAATGGGTCAAAAAGTTGAGAACTAATATGAAATGGGTCAAAATATAGTGAATTAAAACTAAACGGGCAAAAATATACTGAGGTAAAATAAAACGAGTAAGTAAAATAAAACAGGTCAAAATAGTGAAATAAAATTAAATGGGTCAAAAAGATGAGAACTAATATGAATGGCTCAAAATATAAGGAACCTGTGGCAGTTTGATATCAATATGGCTGCTAAGGAACCTGTGGTATTAACAATGAAATGGGTCAATCTGCAAGGAACCTATCCATTGGTTTTCTTATGTTTGGTCAAAATTTGGTTTGGTCAAACTTTGGTTTCGCTTTTAATATTTGGAATATATTGATGTACCTATTTTGCTTAGTATGGCTGCTAATGTGAAATTAATAATCATGATTTCAAACATACCCATGGCAAATGTGCACCGTATATAATATAAGGCATATCATAAAAAAAAACTTCTATTAGATAACCACATACAAGAAATTATTACAAGAGTCTTGAGAGCACTACAAGAGAATTTCCCTAACTAAACCGCTAAAAAGTAATTATACTATATGCCATTCAATCTCTTTACATCTTCTTTATGCCTTTCATTTTAGTATCTACTTCAGAAAATGTTGTTTTAACTTCTCCATATCCAGTTGAGTTGCCTATCTTATAGCATCATCTTGATTACTCTTTAGTAACTGGACGAATTTCTTCAACTTTTTACTCTTTAAATGGAGCTCCACTTGAGGATACCTCTTGACAGTGTCGTTGATTTAAGTCTTTAACCACTTGATCTTTCTTTAAGAGATATTGATTTGTGAGACACTTTGACCACCATTGACCCAGTTTTAACCTCAATACCATCTCTTTTAAACTATTCTTTAGCAAAAGCAATTATTCTTTTGTCAAACCTGCAGACCAACACAAAAGCTTAATAAGGCTACTCGGTGTGGGAGGAGGCAAGTCCTTGGAGGATGTCCCTCCACGTCAGTGCCACGTCAACATCCAAGGAGGATGCCCCTCCAAGGATGGCCCAAGGGAAATGGAGGATGGGCCTTTATATATATATGTGTGTGTGTTGTATGTATATGTGTGTGTGAAAAAGGGGAGGCCCGGCACAAACGTC
Source organism: Helianthus tuberosus (assembly GCA_030545235.1). Lineage (NCBI taxonomy): Eukaryota > Viridiplantae > Streptophyta > Magnoliopsida > Asterales > Asteraceae > Helianthus > Helianthus tuberosus. Next base: position 118,251,946 of record CM060414.1, on the reverse strand, counting down.
TTCTGGAGGACGATCAGGACGACCCCGTGGCTGTGGAAATGGTGTACAGGGGCGGCGCCGGGGCTCGACTGGCCTAGGACGCTCCCCACACCGAGTAGCCTAAAACCATCATGTGTAATACTTTTATGTCTTGAAATTTGTGTTCCTAAATCTTCTTTACATGCTTAATATTTGATCACCAGTCTCTAGCAGTGTTATCATCATATAGTCAGCAATATGAACAAGTTAAATCCTCTCTTGCTTTAATTAATCCTCCGAAGTTTCAACTATAAACATTATGAACATATATACTCAAATCACTTAATAACCTAAATTAGAATTGACCACAAGCATGAAATTCATTATACATATAAAGAATCCTTAGAATATGTACATCTGTGATGACTAATTAAAGCTTCCATTTGTGTCATCAGTTTGAACCCAAGTCAGAAATTACCTATTTGAATCATTGAATGCCTAGAAGGTTATTATAAAAAAGTCAATCAATTGAGCAACTTACGGTCCATTGCATATGGTGAAACTTCTTCAACTGGAAATTCCCAATCATCAAAACCCAAAAAGATTTTCAAGCCCTAGAAAAAACACATCTCCTAAGTCATCGCTTTACTTTTTACATACCAAGAGACGCATCGGAAGTAGATTGGATTAAGGATCGAATTAATGGTAACAAAATAGTCAGAAAACTGCTCGATTAGAATAAGGATTGATCGATTGGATTAGGGTTTGAACTACGAAGGTATCTGGGAATGTGTTGGTGATGAAAATGTTTGAGAAATAAAAGTTTTTATTTTTTATTTAAGATTTTATTCAAAACTACGTAGTTTTGATAGATTTGACGTGTAATGTTAGGTGCATAACAGCACCGTATTCACTTTCCCCATATATAAATAGTATCTTTGTTGTAATATAGGTATAAACTCACCAATATTACACACCTTTTTAACGACATATATTAAACAATTCATTCTTCTTTGCCGTAAAGAGCTTATTAGTTTTGTGTCCATTCTTTGTTGCAGGTTCTTACCAACTCATTGTGTTGGTAGCTTCACTTCAGTCTGATAGAATTTGTATTTTTAGTATACTATTCTTTTTACACTCTTACTTTTTATATGCCTTTGTGTACGCACATTTTGTTTGCTTAAAAATATGTTGCCGTCGGACACGTCTGGTAAAAGGCAGAGAATAGCTACCTCTTGTGAAACAGGTGAAACTTCTATCATACCTCGCCACAGGATTTCATAACGGTTGCGTTCAATCATTTCTCAAACTTCAGGGTCAATAGAGAGGCCATTGCCAACGTATTCAGATTGTGGAGATTGCACTTATATTTGTGAACACTGCAGTGCTCTATTTTGGTTTGCTGAGAGGGTTTTACATGCTCCACATGTTCATCATCCTCGTTATAATCAGTGTTGTAAATCGGGCTCTGTGAGGTTGCCTTTTCCTCTTGAACCACCACCTGGTATTAGGCAACTTTTCCAAGATCCTCGGTTCCTGGACAATATTAGAGCATATAACAATATGTTTTCTATGACCTCATTTGGGGCAGAGGTTGACGACACTATTAATGATGGTTGTGGTCCTTACGTTTTTAAAATCTCAGGCTAAGTTTCACATTGGATCGGATCTTTGGGCCCTCCACCTAATGAGAAACCACGTTTTTTACAAATGTACATATACGACACAGAGAATGAGATTTCAAACAGACTCCAATTCTTCAATAACTTAGAGCACCACAACCTTTCAGATAGTATTGTTGGCACGCTCAGCCAGATGTTAAATACCTACAATGGGTATGCTCGCCTCTTTAAAAACGCCGGCGACATCTGCAGAACGACAGAAGACAACTGTTATTCCATTCGTCTTTATAGTAACGTAGCCGATAGAAGATATGGTGCTCCATTTGCAGACGCATTAGGTGGAATAGTATGCAGTGACGATTTCAATGCTAGCAACTGTGACATCATCATTCACTCAAAAGACGGAATGCCTCAGAGAGTTAGTAAGCTTCATCAATCTTATATGCCATTACAATATCCACTTCTATTTCCTTTTGGTGAGGAAGGTTGGTCTCCGAAGCTTCAATTACGTAAGGTCGATGGTTCTAAAGACAAGAGATTGACCGTTAACATGTACTACAGTTACCGGATTCATGAGCGTGCAGGTGTTTATTCCCTCCTCTTGAATTGTGGGCGACTTTTTCAACAGTATTTAGTAGACGTTTATTCGTTTATAGAACAGAATAGACTCGATTACTTTATAGCAAATCAAGATCTATTTCGTTCAGAATATATCGTTGGCATGTATGATGCCCTTTCACGAGGTGATACGGAATGTCGTGATATAGGAAAGCGGATCTTTTTACCATCTTCGTTTACCAGTGGGCCACGTTACATGTATAAGCATTACCAAGACGCCTTAGCAATTTGCAGGGTCCATGGCAATCCGCAATACTTCATCACTTTCACATGCAATGTTAGGTGGCCTGAAATTATGAGATATATGCAACGTGTTGGGTGCGTTAATTCACAAAATCGTCCTGACATCATAGCTCGGGTTTTCCAAATGAAAGTCGAAGAATTTATAAAATTTATAAAATAAGATAAAACATTTGGAGAAGTGGTAGCATGTAAGTTCTTATTTCTCACATTCCAATTTAGTTTCTTTTCTCATCATTACCAAATGTCCCTATATATGTTTCCTTTGCAGATTTATACACTATTTGTCACACCCCGATATTTCCACGTATTACCGGTGGGCCCGGTGGGGGAGTATCGTGACGTAGTTGATATCATCATAGTCAAACAACACAATATTTAAATGCACAGCGGAAGCAAAATATAGTTTCATTTCAACTTTAATAAATTGTAATATTAAGTATCATAAATAGTTGAAAGTAATCCACTGGTGGATCAAAATAAAAAGGAAACATTGTTCAACAGTTTTATGTCATCCAAGCTTGCGAGACTTATTGTGGATGCTAGGAGAAAGCCAGCCTATTACGGGTAGTACCTGCACTTAACCTTTTTGGAAAAATACGTCAGTTTACACTGGTAAATACAATTAACTGACTCATTTTAGAAGGTTTAATAAAATTGATTTGAATGCACGTGGCACAAACTTTTTATAACAAGCTTTGACCCGACAAATGATCTAGTTAGAGTGAGAATCAGAGGGTGCCCTTTTAAGGGTTTGTTGCCCACATAAATACCAACTTATAACTACTTTTAGTTTGACTAAACACTGAACCATTAGTGATTAATCGATAAGTCAAACCTTAATTACGACGGTTTGACTTTTAAGCTAATAACTAAGTAAAACACGATTAAGGAAGGTTAAGGATACTTACCGAAGTTGTAACAACCCTCATCAAAACTATTATTTATTGTATTATTTCATCCAATAGGAAACCCTAATTGAGACACCCAAGTGATTCTGCACAAACCCTAAAAATTTCAAAACAATCAGAATCAGGATCAGGGCCCCTAAAACTCAGAGGGGGTATTCCCTACTTAACGATTATCCTTATAAAACGTTGTCAAAATTGAAATTTACGAAAATGTCGACTCAGCAAGCCTACACCCACACGTGGCCCCCCTATAGTGAAAATGCAACCCTTACGGACCGTAAGGGAGGAGTCTTACGGTCCGTAAGCATGTCAAAATTCGTATATAAATAGCAGACTTTGGGACTGGAATTTGGGCGATTGAACGACGTAAAAACTCGTAATACACACTGAGTTACGTTCTGTTTACTATCAAAATCACTAATTAGTATAGCGGGGTGCTGCTACGAATCAGGGTATTAACTCGATCGCTGCTACGATTCAATGTCCGATCGATGGAAACTATCCGATGGATGTTTTAGTTCTATCCTTTGTCATTCGTCGTGATTCCGACAGGATGTTTGAGTATCACCCGAACTCGGTGAATACTCTGTCATTCGTTGTGAATCCGATGGATGTTTAAGTGATTGCACTTTGTCATTCGTTGTGAGGGTTTTAATCTCGTGAGTTATCGTAATTGCTGTATTAAGTTACCTACCTAGTTCGTATGCACTAGGTTACAAGGTTAAATCAATAGGCTAAGCTCTGCCTGTATAAATCTGCAATATATCAAGGATTATCTGTAGACTAAACTTTGGCCATAGGAATCTGCATGCTTATAAAGTGAGTCATTCTCTTTTTATCAAATTACTTTCAAAAAGCATGTTTATTTTCAAGGTTATAATTACAGGGATTAAGTTTATGTAATCACCATATTACAGCCGCTATGTGGGGTTTTGTATACATTACTTGATAATCTTCACCATTGGACAACGAGTTAGCCAATGGGTGATATGACCATAGTCACAGAAACGAGTCGAGTGACAAGTACCGAGGGTAGTTGGTTGATATAAAAACATTGTAATCGCTCTTAATACTGTAAATTATAACAAACAGGTCGTTTTATTAAATAGAATGATTCACTCAGTATTTTCCGCTGACAAAACCTTTTTAAAACGCGTTTCAGGTAATTACAGTAGATTGGAGTAAGAGATGGATACGACACTGAAAGGCATCAAGAAGTGGCTTATTTATTAATTAAATCAAATTAAGAAATATTGTTTTATGTAATAAAATTTATCTTTATTAAAGCTACCATTGTAAATCATGGGTTTATCCCATCTATTTAATAAATAAAATCCGGTGTTTTCTAAACTCTGATATTTTTCCTAACTCCCGGTCCTGATGAATTTTCCGCTGCAACATTTTCAAAATAATCACCGGTACCACTGGGTTGTTCGCGACTCCCGATTCCGTCCAGGGTGGGTCGGGGGTCGTGACAGAAGGTGGTATCAGAGCCACTGCTTAAAGCCAATAGGTGTTGTGATAATAATACCTAAATAAAAGAGTTAGGAGATTGCTGTTAACTGGTAGCATAGAGGATAGTATTTAGACTTGAACTTAAGAGAAGATGCCTTAATATAAACTTCAAGATAAGCTAAGTACTTTGTAAATAAAGTATGATGGGTTTTGGTATGCCATAAGAATGGTAATTAGAATATTGCAAGATAAGATAAATAAGCAATAACACTTAAATCTTGCTTATTGATATTACTTGGTCTAGAATAAGATATATTACGGGAATACAGATTTCCCTAATTCTGGATAAAAGCCCTAATAAGATAGGCACTTTTAAAATCTTGAAAAGATACTATTTATGGGAAATAGAAAATTTTCTCTGGCAAGACTGGGTATGGTGTAGCAGACTCTCTAGTTTGTCTGGATATACTGAGGTTACCTCTCCGGCGCGAACTGGATAAGACAGGGTATGTAATATGTCAAACGAGTGACAAGATTTCCCTAAATAGTATCATGATCAGATATCTGACTGGTTTTTGGAAATATGAATCTGTTAAATACATTGACCTGATAGATGGTATGTTTATTTCAGCATGTGAAATATATGATTATATAGATATATATATCTATAAGAAATTCCAAAAAGTCAATTAAGAATAAAGCACAAGCATTTGTGTCTAGATTTCTTTATCAGGAATTTCTTTTCCGATATCAAACATTATTTCATTTGATCATCTGTCTCGTAGCTCGTGTGATAAAATAAACAATGGAAAACCTTTAAATTAAAACGCCATCAAAAGAATTTCTAACGCATTACTATAAACTATTAACGCAAGTAAGAAGCATGTAAAGTTGTGATAATGAACAAGAAAACACATGAAAATTTAATCATAAGTCCACAGACGTTAAAATATATTACACACGACTTCCAAGGCAAGACCTTTGGAAAATATAAATTAGGCACGATGACACCAAAGCGAATTTTGAAAAAAACTACTAATCAAAAAGCAGCACTTTGCCATATGATCCTACAACCGACATAAATCTCGCTAAGGTACGTTGTAACAAGATTTCACAACCATCGGTGCACAGTCTAATTAAAGTCATAATTATTATCACTGCAAAAGGAGTCACATACCTTTGCAAATTCCCTATTTCATTTTATTCACATTCCTTGGTAATGTCACTTAACAACGGTTATCACACGAAATTCCAGATAAAAGTTCTTATATTTCTTTCGTTGAAATTCTGACTTTTGCATATAATAAATTAACTTGCGTGTTTCTACTTTCCCTAATAGTCATCATACCATGAGGATTTCTTTCATAGTAGCAAATATTGATCTATTTCATTTCTTGGTAAATCCACACGTTATGCATTGTTTGTTATGCATTTGGTTCATTTGATTTATAAAGACCACTGGAGGGCTTCATTCCGATTTGTTATTTTATCCAAACTCAAATATCATTCCACTTTTTGTACTGTGAACCGCATTATTGCAAAACAATAACTCCTTGATATCGAGTCAATGAATTTCTTGAAAAAAATTAATTTTCTTTGGCATACATAGTTTCTATTGTGACCATGTCCGAACTTTCTTATTAAAACTTGTTTTGTTTAAATCAAGTTCAAATTATTTGACTTGCTCACATTACATATTCATTTCAAGATTCCATATGATGGATGGAAGCTATCATATTCAAAATAGTCCCAACAAGCACTTCATTTGTTTTGAACCATAATAGACTTGTTTAGTCTTCGACTTCATTAAATCATTTCTTTGATCACGATCACCTTGTACTGACGTTTTCACAAAAATTTAAAACTTGCACTAATCTCGTTTATATATATAATATACGGATTTAATTATTTATATAAGTCATCTTAACACAAATCGTATGCTAAGATAATGATACCCAAATTTTTGTCATATTTCAGTGTATCTCTTAAAGATTCTTACAACATCAATCTAGCCTTTTTAGATAATTATTGCTTTAACATCTTCAATCGAAAAACATTATATAAATTTATTATATATGGAAACTTACATAAGTGATTACAAAATAGTAATACTATATTCTTATTAAACCATTGAGGTAAAGCATTTATATATATATATATAGGGGGCCGCTAGAATGAGAACCACCACGAGTTGTAAGAACCACGAGAACCGCGCCCCGCGGGTGGCCGTCGGCGACGAAATTTTTTTTACACCTAGATCCGTATATTTTAGGGGGGGTGTAAAATTTTCGGTTCAAACGGCGCGCCCGAGGGGGTACTTTTTTACGCCCAAAGTTTGGGTTTTTTTAATTTTTCTTTTTTTTTTTACCAAACTTTGGGCGTAAAAAAGTACCCCCTCGGGCGCGCCGTTTGAACCGAAAATTTTACACCCCCCCTAAAATATACGGATCTAGGTGTAAAAAAAAGTTCGTCGCCGACGGCCACCCGCGGGACGCGGTTCTCGTGGTTCTTACAACTCGTGGTGGTTCTCATTCTAGCGCTCCCCTATATATATATATATATATATATATATATATATATATACTAGTCGTTTACCCGCGCGATGCGGCGGGAAACATATCACTTAGGTTGGTGAGTTTAAGGCTGTACGGGGATGTAGTTTCCGATGTGGCGTGCGACGACGATGGTGGCAGTGTAGCAGAACGTGAGGGTCGGTTGCGGCCTTCTTTAGCGGCGGAGAATCGGCGGTGTGTGGCGATTGGTGGTTTTGTGATGGTGTTTGGTGGTTATTGTGTGACAGTCGGTTACCAGCTTCAGGAGAAAACAAAGAAAATTGTATGATTCTAGTTATGTTATGAGGGGTTTTAAAGATGTGGGTAAATCAACGGTTTTGAATGATGAATCGTATCATTAGTTACAATGAGGCTATCGGTAGTGGCGAAGCTTGACGTTTTCGACCCAGGGGGTAACTATGTAAATAACATTTTAAAAAAGAAAACACTAACATCTGCGCGATGCGGCAAAGGCAACTATGTATATAATATTTATTTCAATACAAGTATGTAAGCTTCTCGAAATAAGTTTTAACATCAAATATGCTAGAAGTGATGTCAAACCCCAATATGCATATTTGTTTAATATTATACAAAAGTTTATAATATTTTTGTTTGTTTTCTTAAAGTTTTTTATGTTAATTAACATTAGTATGGTATCATTACGCAGGAAGTATTTTTTCATAAAGTACCTAATGAGGAATTTTTTTAATTACCATTATACATATTTTACCCTTTTTGAAAAAACAGTAGTGTGAACATTCGAGGAAAGTACTTAGTATTTTGCCCTTGGAAGAAAGTCTAAACCGATCATTTTTCACCAGAAAACTTAATATTTAAACAAAAATACATGCAAGATAAAATGACTTACCCCATGTCCATTAATACAATAAAAAAATATAACTCGTAAAATGCTAGAAACCTATGTTGTTTTTGACCCGTAACCTACATGACTCGTTTAATCAGCTGCGCTATTACCCTTTTTGTATAAAGATCACCCACAAGGCCACAATGGTACAAGTCACTTAAAAAACATTTAACATCAATATCCTGGTATGAAAACCGTGACTTCCTTGACTATCTAAACAATCCCTTATCCATTATGACCTACAATATTTAGTGACAACTTCTTTGAGAATAACTATATTAGCAAAAACTTTATTCAACTTCTAGAAGACAAACCTTAATAATAATGATAACATAAACCAATACGGTGAGAATTCAAAATAATAATAAACTTGGTTGGTAAGCCATGTTTTAAAAAAAATAAAGATTATCAATTCTAGGTTAAAACAAAATTTAAAAAAGAAACACTCATTTATCATTAACAAGGTAACTATGCCCATCAAAGGATCTTTAGTCCAAGCTTTTTCAACAAATCCTCAGCTCTTAGGATGTGCATTCCCCTACAGTTAAGATGAAATAACAAGCTTTGTTATCGTAAATATTGAGAAACAAATGTGTTAACCTAGATCTGGTTAAACTCACCAAAGTGTGGCCACCAGAAAATGCAACTATGTCCTTATCAGTTAAGCCCATCCAATAGAAGACATCACAGAGATGTTATGGACCTGCACAAAAGTTAAACTTAGTAATCTATTCATCCAAACAGTTAAATTCAGTAACTATTAATCTAACAATCACGGGTGATAATACGGCATCCAATCATGTGCATCAATGGTAGCTTCAAGCCTGCTGTGAACTCTCAACCTCGGTTTTAAATAGCGTCATGCACTCAAATGCGTTTTGTCTAATAATCTGATGTATTATGCGTGATGCGAGTGCATCAGGTATATGATGTGCTATTTAAATAGTGAGGCCAACCAAGTAACCATCTTGTAAAGAACACTTCGGTAGTGGATAGTGCCTCTTCATCTCCTAGTGTCACACTTCAGCTGCAAGTCTCAACGGTGTGCTTCCATCTTTTAAATATTCAGCAAGCACAGGTCCATATACTGTAAAAGGACTATTATTGCTGTAGGATTTTCCTGCAATAAAACCTTTTTGTGTTATACCCACTCTTTAAAGAACAAATTCTTATTCAAAAAATGATTAGAGTATAAAATTATAAATACTTCGGCAGCTGCTTTAAGTACAACGCGGTGGTGACAATGTAGAATGCGGTACACGTTTTCTCTTAAGTTTGAAATCCTCAAGTGTTATGTTGCATAATACTAATGTTAGTTTTCTTATTCTTAGAATTGGTGTGGCCTATCTGTACCCTACACATCTCAACTAAATAATAACAAACACGCGAATAAGAAAATATAAGTTCTAAACTTACTAATTTAAAAATAAAAATCCGAACACACAAATAACAAACACATAACACATGATGTTATTTCTTCTTAAAATTGCAATTCATAGTCACAAACAATAGGGTTGCAAACGAACCGAGCCGAGCTCATTTAACGTATGAAGGCTCGATCTCGACTCAATTCGAACTTTGTTTTTAGAGCTCAAGCTTGGCACGTATTCAAAGTGTATTGTTTCACTAACAAATAAGTAGACTATTATTTAAACAGTATAATTATCGTAATCCTATTTACATTAATTATTATTTTTTAATTAAGAGGAATTGGACAAAAACATGTTAGTGGGTACATCCCAACTGTTTAACCCTGCTTATTTGCGAACCTCGGTTTCACGAATTTTAAAGACTCAAAATATAAACATTAGGCTTTCCATACCTTCCAATGCTTCTTCATCAGTGATGATATACTATTCGGCACAACCTCGATCTTTCAGAAAGCTATGAGCAAGGTCTTGTTCCTGTTCATTCGATTCATTTGCAGCCCTAGTTATTAACATATGAACTCACCAAATCATATCAAGTGATACATACACACCATCTCAAACGTGTTATAAATAAGCTCATGTTCCAGGCTATGTAGCTGAGAATTAAATAACACTAATTTGTGTAGAAAGGTTGAAATTTTATATATAGCAAGTAAACAAATGTGGATTCAGAGACAACTTAAATAATTGATTAACTCACAAGATAAGATAGCGCTTAAGCATCTCAGTCGTTGACGGATGGTCAGCTTGGCAATTAAAAAACTCATCGTAATATAAGTTTAGTTTAGAAATGCCGAGTGTATACCAGCAATCATACGTTTCATTCACCTAGCAAGAAAAGCGGAAAAGTGTGAAGATATTAGCATTTTTAACGGAAAAAATTTCAAGGTTCACAAATCATGTGGGGTCATATGTCCCGTAGATTACCTTGAATCTATCTTTTGCCATCCATGCAGCGTTGAAAGTTGGTCTGCAATCAAGTGGGAGAGCCTCATTAGGAGCTTCCGCAAAAGCAGTATTACGATGACCGGAGTGATCTGTATAATCTACCTGTGAAAGAACAAAGCAACTAAGATATAAAATCGTGCATCACTATTTCGGGTCGGGTCGTAAGCATACAATTAATCAATGTTTTGAGACCTGCTTTTGCAAGTCAATCATACCAGATGAGAAAAATCTAGGGTTCAGTTGACATGAAACAGAATCTGAACTGAAAATTATACGGTTCAAAACCGAAGAACAAGCAACCAGTACCTTAGTTTAGTAAGCATTAAAGTAGTCGGGGTACAGAAACCGCACTTTGTTGCAGTCGTGGTCTAATGTGTGTGCCAAATACAAAGCCACTCGTAAACGCATTGAGGGATCTCGGAAACACTTGCAGATCTCTAAAGCTCGATATAAACATAACAAAATTAACATTGTTCGATTCATACAATCAAAATCAAGGATATTCATTAGAATTTTTACAATTTAATAGCACACAAAACACAATAAAATAACGAACTTAGGGCCCGTGGTCATTTTCTATCAAATCAGTTAGAAACATACATAATTTATCCATGTTTAATTATTTTGTTATGAATTTTCACGGGTTGATGAAACATCCCATACAACTAATTACTAATCTTGGGTTTGTAAGCATTTTCTATAAAAAAAACGTGAATACGAAAATCCATTTGCACAATCAGTTAAGTTATATACAAATTATACAATATTTCATAATTAAAACCTTGGAGGATGGGAAGCTTTTTATCTCAAGAAATCTTCCACCCATCTTGGGATGAAAACACTATGTAAATATATAACAATATCAGAAATCAATTAAAAATGAGACTACTAACTTGAGAATCGCTATAATCGGAAACAATAAGAATTTTCGTGAACAAAAAAACAAACCCGGTTAATCAAGTAGACTCTATATCCATGTCAGGCAACAACAGTTAACATCTCCTTCTACCGCAAGATTCTAAAAGGGTAACATCAAAGTCTTCAGATTGTTATGATTAGAAACGGTTACAACAATTAGGGTTTCGCTAGTGGAATCAGAATGAGCTAACCTGTGATGATACATCTGGGTTCAGGACTTCTGTGATAAGTCATGGTCGTCAAATCAAGCCCTAGAGAGAGAGAGAGAGAGAGAGAGAGCGAGATGGAGCGCAGAGATATAAAGAGAAGTGAAGAAGGAAGGAAGGAACAAGAACATTTGAATTTTGAAACTCGATTAGGGTTAAAGCTGAGTACAACGAAAACAACCAGTCCATTTTTCTGGTAACATTTAGACATTTTAGGGTTTGATTACCTTTGTGTTTGCTAATCGTTGATGTGGAAGAAAGCCGAAAGAAACCACAACAGAGATGACCGGACGAAACCTTCAGTTAGGGTTTCTTCAAATCGGTGTTCAACCCTGTGTGTTTTCAATTTCATTGATGTTTGTTCTTCATCTCCGGTTGTTCATCATCTGATTTCATCTCAAACCATAGCTTCCGATCCAGATCTGAGAGAAAGAGAGAGAAAGAGAGGAGAAAGTCTGATAAAGTTTGTGAGATGTGAGTTGTGAGAGAGGAGGGAATGGAAAGGGCGATCCATGTGAAGTGGATATCAGCCGTCCAGATTGTGATCCGTGTGAAAAATTGAAAGAAATGGACGGTTGATGATGTATCAGTTGAAGGGTAAAAAGTTTGTGTTTTCTTGTGCTTTAAATCTTGTACATTGTGCATTGAGGGTGTTTTCAACACCTTGCTGAATTACCATTCTGTCCTTCATATATCCTTATTAAAGTAGTATAGATATATATATATAATTTATGTTAAAGTATACTCTCATTTAAGTTTACGTTTAGTTATTTAATATTGATAATTAATTTTATTATTAATAATAAATTAATAACAGAAGTGTTAATATTATTTTTAAGTACTAGGGTTATTGTCAGGGGCAGGTATTGAATAGCCTAGCCTTAGTTAGGCATGGACTGGCCACCTATGCTTAAACAAGGCAGCACTAACCAATATCCACCATGATAATGACTAATTAATATATATAAATTAAGTCATCATACTTATTTAGTAAATTTTAATTATATATGAAAATATATATACTTTGTACTGTAAGGAGAAGATATATTTTCATAAAATAATATAAGAATTAGAGGGACAAATAAAACTATATAAATAATAGTCTATCACATGTTTTGTGGTAACTATGTACAGTAACGCTCTGGCAAGAAAATAACTATATACGAATAATATGATAGTCATCAACTACGCTGGGTTAGGGAAACATTGTACTATATAAGAATAGTCCCCGTTTTCAAATACATTCACAACATTATGAAAATAAGTAATCACATTGAATCGACCCATTAAGTATTATATATATTTACAAAATATTTCACAAATACTTTTGTACAATAAATATTTTTACACATTTATTTACCACTTTCATTTAATGTTATAAATAAAAGTGAATTCTTTTACAAAATAATAATACTAAAATATTTTGTAATGTAATAACTTCATTGCGGTGTTTTGTAATGTATATTACATAATAAATATAAGTTATTTTACATAGTATAGTAAAATACTATAATATTTATTTAAAAGTAGTGACCATTTACATATAGTAAAAATGTATAATAAATAATATATATTACATTTGCTTTACAAATATAATATAAATTGGTCATGCCAAAACAACTTGTTCTTATTATATTTCGATCTGTAGGACATAGTACGAAAAATATGGTCACTAATAGTGTACTATCACATTGTTTCATAATTAAAACAACTTGGAACTTTAAAAAATGATACACTAACTCTATTTTCTTTCCGTGTATCCTTACAATTCACTCATGTCAGCACATTGATTTTCTCATATCATAATTTAATATTTGACAAATCATTTTTCATGCCTTTATTTCAATTGGAACCTGTCAATTCTAAAGTTTTACTCAGTTGCCAATCAAAGTAAACTTTCTTTTGACAAAGAATTTTTATTGATTCTAAAAGTCCTTCACATTTCATTCTAAATATCTATTAATCATATATCTTTTGGATTGAACCTAGTCACCTTAGAAATTATATCATTTCATCTCATTCGTTTGTCATCAATTTCTTGAACTAATTCAGTTGAACCTTTGAATCCTACTTATGGTACAACTCGTATTCACAAAATTAGATATTTTGATTCTGTGACATCTATCTTAATATTGTTTTATTGACTAAAATATAACATCAGTCTAAAAGAAATATCATAAACCAAATCTCGAGGACGAGATTTTTATTAAGGTCGGGAGAATGTAACAACCCTCATCAAAACTATTATTTATTGTATTATTTCATCCAATAGGAAACCCTAATTGAGACACCCAAGTGATTCTGCACAAACCCTAAAAATTTCAGAACAATCAGGATCAGGGCCCCTAAAACTCAGGGGGGGTATTCCCTACTTAACGATTATCCTTATAAAACGTTGTCAAAATTGAAATTTACGAAAATGTCGACTCAGCAAGCCTACACCCACACGTGGCCACCCTATAGTGAAAATGCAACCCTTACGGACCGTAAGGGAGGAGTCTTACGGTTCGTAAGCATGTCAAAATCCGTATATAAATAGCAGACTTTGGGACTGGAATTTGGGCGATTGAACGACGTAAAAACTCGTAATACACACTGAGTTATGTTCTGTTTACTATCAAAATCACTAATTAGTATAGCGGGGTGCTGCTACGATACAGGGTATTAACTCGATCGCTGCTACGATTCAATGTCCAATCGATGGAAACTATCCGATGGATGTTTTAGTTCTATCCTTTGTCATTCATCGTGATTCCGACAGTATGTTTGAGTATCACCCGAACTCGGTGAATACTCTGTCATTCGTTGTGAATCCGATGGATGTTTAAGTGATTGCACTTTGTCATTCGTTGTGAGGGTTTTAATCTCGTGAGTTATCGTAATTGTTGTATTAAGTTACCTACCTAGTTCGTATACACTAGGTTACAAGGTTAAATCAATAGGCTAAGCTCTGCCTGTATAAATCTGCAATATATCAAGGATTATCTGTAGACTAAACTTTGCCATAGGAATCTGCATGCTTATAAAGTGAGTCATTCTCTTTTTATCAAATTACTTTCAAAAAGCATGTTTATTTTCAAGGTTATAATTACAGGGATTAAGTTTATGTAATCACCATATTACAGCCGGTATGTGGGGTTTTGTATACATTACTTGATAATCTTCACCATTGGACAACGAGTTAGCCAATGGGTGATATGACCATAGTCACAGAAACGAGTCGAGTGACAAGTACCGAGGGTAGTTGGTTGATATAAAAACATTGTAATCGCTCTTAATACTGTAAATTATAACAAACAGGTCGTTTTATTAAATAGAATGATTCACTCAGTATTTTCCGCTGATAAAACCTTTTTAAAACACGTTTCAGGTAATTACAGTAGATTGGAGTAAGAGATGGATACGGCACTGAAAGGCATCAAGAAGTGGCTTATTTATTAATTAAATCAAATTAAGAAATATTGTTTTATGTAATAAAATTTATCTTTATTAAAGCTACCATTGTAAAACATGGGTTTATCCCATCTATTTAATAAATAAAATCCGGTGTTTTCTAAACTCTGATATTTTTCCTAACTCCCGGTCTTGACGAATTTTCCGCTGCAACGTTTTCAAAATAATCACCGGTACCACTGGGCTGTTCGCGTCTCCCGATTCCGTCCAGGGTGGGTGGGGGTCGTGACAGAAGTCCTAATTACGACTAGGGATGCTTAGGAAAGGCTTTTGTGCTCCAGGAAGTTCCACAATTGAAGTAATGAGTGAATGAGCAAAAGTTGCAAACACGAGGCCTTTATATAGTGGGTTTAATCCCACTAGATCATGCCATACAAGTCTACCAATGATCATTGATGCATTCCAAGTGTCCCTATACTCTAAAAACAAGTTTAGGCAGCACATAGTATTGCAAAATGGCAACATAAGTCGGTTAAAGGGCTGAACAGACACCTGTCAGTGTTTTCTGGTTCTGGTAGTCGCAGGCGGCCCACGTAAGGATTGGCAGTAGCCTTACGCGGCCCGCGTGAGGATGGGGCTCAGGTAAACAAGTTTTAATTAATTGCAGTTTCGGCCCCCGGTCCTCCTAAAAGTTGTTTCGACTTTATTTCTTGCATTATGAGCCCTCTAAATTGACTTATAAGGACTTCAAGACTTATACCAACTTTGTTAAGTCCTTGGTTAACTTTTGATTACCCGAAAAGTCATAAATTTCTTCGTTGACGCTCTTAACCCTTCGTATACGAATTTTATCATAACTTTCTCATACGATAACGAAACTTGGTGAAATTTTTATCATGCATTCTAGTGAGCATAATTAATCGTTACAAGGCTTCGGGTTCGCTAAAAGGTCACTCAGAGGTATAACTTAAACATGTTGACACATTTAACCCCTGTAGTTTGTATTCTCTCATTTTCTTTCACAGTTAGCTTCGTATGATCCATGATTCATTCGTTTAAGGGTATAAACATCATGTAGGGTTATTGTGAAGTATAATTATCCATTGTTGACATTTTGAACCCTTATATTCCCATACTTTCTTTTTTTGTCATCTTTAGTCCTTCTAATTAAACCTTTAGACGTTTTAAGCCCATGACACGTGTCGATATAATATTGGACATGAAATTTCGAGGTGTCACATCCTCACCCCCTTAAAAGAAATCTCGACCTCGAGATTTACTGAAATAAATGAGGGTATTTCTCTTTCATTGTGGACTCTACCTCCCACGTGTACTCGGGACCTCTACGGGCATCCCATTTCACCTTTACGATCAGTACATGTTTCCTTCGAAGCTTCTTAACCTGTCGATCCTCGATCGACACAGGTTTTTCAACAAACTTCAAGCTCTCTTCTATGTGCACATCTGTGTGTGGTATGACTAGTGATTCATCAGCTAGACATTTCTTCAGATTGCAGATGTGGAATACATTTTGAATACCACTAAGCTCTTTGGGAAAATTTAGCTTATAAGCAACTGGTCTGACAAATTCGATGATCTCGAATGGTCCTATGTATCTCGGGCATAACTTGCCTTTCTTACCAAATCGCATCACTCCCTTCCAGGGTGATACTTTAAGTAGTACTTTATCACCAACCTCAAACTTTAGAGGTTTACGCTTTAAATCCGTGTAGCTTTTCTGCCTATCTCTGGCAGCTTTCAAGCGATCACGAATCTGGACAATCTTGTCCGTCGTTTCAAAGACTATTTCAGGTCCTGTCAGCTGGACATCTCCAACTTCCGCCCAACAAACGGGAGTTCTGCACTTTCTACCGTACAAGGCCTCGAAGGGCGCAACCTTGATGCTAGTATGGTAGCTATTGTTATAGGAGAACTCGATCAATGGCAGGTGGTTATCCCAACTACCACCTAAGTCAATTACACACGCACGAAACATGTCTTCCAAAGTTTGGATTGTACGCTCACTCTGTCCGTCCGTCTGAGGATGGTAAGCCGTACTAAAATTTAAGCGCATGCCCAAAGATTGTTGGAAACTTTTCCAAAAATGTGATGTGTATCTAGTATCTCTATCAGAGATAACAGACACTGGTATGCCATGTAGCGATACAATCTTATCTACGTATAATTGGGCTAACATGTCGGAGCTATAGGTCTCCTTAATGGGTAGGAAATGTGCTGACTTAGTCAGTCTATCTACTATCACCCATATAGTATCATTTCCTTTCTTTGTCTTTGGTAAGTTGGTGATGAAATCCATTGTCACCATTTCCCACTTCCACGTGGGAAGTTCAGGCTGTTGTAGCATACCTGACGGATTTTGATGTTCAGCTTTAACTTATGCGCACGTCAAACATTTGGCTACATAAGTGGCTACAGATTTCTTCAAACCTATCCACCAATAGTTTACCTTTAGATCCTGGTACATCTTATCAGCTCCAGGATGAACGTAATATTTAGAACTATGGGCTTCCTGGAGAATAACATCCCGAAGTCCTCCATAAACTGGAACCCATATTCGTCCATTTAGCCGTAGGATTCCGTCTTTGGCATAGGATAACTGTTCTTCAGTTGCTCCTAGCTTTTCAGCAAGATAGTTAACTTCCAATACAGCTTCCTTCTGCGCAGCTAACAACCTTTCATTCAAACTATTCTTTATTTCCATGCTCTTGGCATTTATTCTAATGGGTTTAATTCTTTCCTTTCTGCTCAAGGCATCAGCGACTACATTTGCCTTGCCTGGATGGTATCGGATTTCACAATCGTAATCATTCAACGTCTCCATCTATCGGCGCTGCCTCATGTTTAAATCCTTTTGGTTAAAGAGGTGCTGGAGGCTCTTGTGATCAGAATAGATCACACACTTGATTCCATACAAATAATGCCTCCATAGTTTTAGTGCAAATACAACGGCACCCAACTCCAAGTCATGGGTGGTGTAGTTCTTCTCGTGCACCTTTAACTGTCGAGAAGCATAGGCAATAACCTTGCCTTTCTGCATAAGCACACATCCCATACCAGTGTGCGATGCGTCGCAGTAAACCACGAATTCCTCGATACCTTCAGGCAATGTCAAAACAGGAGCATTGCTCAACTTTTGCTTGAGAATATCGAAGGATTATTGCTGCTTAGGACCCCAATCGAACTTTATATTCTTACGAGTCAATGAAGTTAGGGGTGCAACAATCCTTGAAAATTTTTCAATGAAACGCCTATAATATCCTGCCAATCCCAAGAAGCTGCGAATCTCTGTAGGTGTCTTCAGCTCTTGCCAATTCATGACAGCTTCAACTTTAGCGGGATCTACCTGGATTCCACGTTCACTAACCACATGTCCAAGAAATTGGACTTCCCGAAGCCAAAATTCACACTTAGAGAATTTGGCGTAGAGCTTTTCTCGATGAAGCAGTTTTAGAATGCAACGGAGGTGCTTCTCATGGTCAGCTTGATTCTTCAAGTAAATAAGAATATCATCGATGAAGACGATGACAAATTTATCCATGAAGGGCCTGCAGACGTGGTTCATGAGATCCATGAATGCGGCTGGTGCATTAGTGAGTCCGAAAGGCATCACTAAGAATTCATAATGACCGTAACGAGTCCTAAATGCAGTCTTATGTACATCTTCATCTTTGACCTTCAATTGATGATATCCATACCTTAAGTCAATTTTGGAAAAATAACTTGCTCCTTGAAGCTGACCGAACAAGTCATCGATCCTGGGTAATGGATACCGATTCTTGATGGTAACTTTGTTAAGCTCTCGATAATCGATGCACAGACGCATCGAGCCATCCTTTTTCTTCACAAACAGGATTGGTGCTCCCCAAGGAGATGAGCTAGGTCTAATAAATCCTTTGGCTAACAAATCATCCAGTTGAGTTCTCAACTCTTTCATCTCTGTTGGTGCCAATCTGTAAGGTGCTCTTGCAACAGGTGCTGCTCCAGGAATAATGTCAATCCTGAATTCCACTTGCCTATCTGGGGGTAAACCAGGTAGTTCTTCAGGGAACACTTCTGGATACTCAGAGATAATGGGTATGTCTTCGATCTTAGGTTTCGGCTCATCAATAGTCACTTGTGCCATGTAGATGACACAACCCTTCTTCAGACACTTAGAGGCCTTGAGCATAGACACTTGCTCAGGCAGTCCATATTGGGTATCTCCCTGAATGGTAAGTGATTCACCAGACGGAGTCTTGATCACCACTTGCTTCTTATTGCAGACAATCTGGGCTTGATTATGAGATAACCAGTCCATGCCTAAAACTATGTCGAAACCGGCTAACTTCAAAGGAAGTAGAGACAAAGGGAAAGAGTGGTTCCTAATGGATATGAAACATCCATCTAATACGGTTGAGGCGGTTTCTAAGGTGCCATCTGCTAACTCCACCTCATATTTCACACCTAGGGTTTTAACAGGTAAATTCAGTAATTTGCAAAACTTATTATCTACAAATGATTTATCAGCTCCTGAATCAAATAGCACTCTCGCATAAACATCATTTATGAGGAAGGTACCTGTGATCACATTATCGTCCTGAACAGCTTCCTTTGCATCCATCCTGAAGACCCTAGCACTGGTCTTTTTCCCATCCTCAGCTTTCTTAGCGATCTTTGGGCAATTGGATTTGATGTGCCCTTTTTCGTTGCAGTTGTAGCACGTAGCATCCTTGATTTTCTTACAGTCTAAGGTCTTGTGCTCAGAAGACTTGCAGATCCCACATGCCCTTGGCTGTGACTGGGATTTCAACTCAAGTCTGCACTTCCCGAAATGGTGCTTCTTACATATTTTACATTTGGGCTTATCACCCTACTGATGACCATCTTTATTGGATCCAGAACTCTTTTTGTGGTCATTGTTTCCCCTATGTCTCTTATCCGATCGTCGTGTGTTATCATCCTCACGCTTCCTTTTCTCAGCGTCAGTGTTTCTTAGCGATCTCTACCTGACCGCGTCCAGAGTAAGGGACAATGATATATCAGCTGCAGACCGAAAAGTAGCTGGTCTGGAGTCCTTCACACTGGCCTTAATTTCTGGGGCTAAACCCCCGATGAAACGAGCTATTCTCTTGGGTTCCGACGTTATGAGATAAGGAACCAACCTTGACATTATATTGAAGCTGGTAAGGTAGGCTTGGCAATCCAGGTTCTTCATAACCAAGGATAAGAAATCAGATTCAATCTTTTCTACCTCATGCTGAGGGCAGTAGTTTTCTCTAATCAATGTCATAAACTGATCCCATGTCAGATTGTACAATGGCATTTTCCCCGTAGCCTGGATCAAAGATCTCCACCAAGCTAATGCCTCCCCCTTGAATGACTGAGACACGAACTTTACCACATCCTTATCAGCGCACCCGCAGATATCAACCATGGTGTCCATCTCATCCAACCATGTCATGCAGTCTATAGCTCCTTTTTCCCCAGTGAAATCCCTAGGTTTGCATGAAACAAAATACTTGTAGGAGCAACCCTTATCACGGGGTCCTTGATTCAGTACGATCCTTTGAGATGGAACACTTTGCTGATTCGAAGAGTGACGATCGTCATCGTCTTTCTTTGGTTCTTCCTTCTTGGAGGGTGGCTTACTATGAGCCTCAGAATGAGTCTTAGGCTTGGAATGGGGTACTGATTGGGCTCTGCTTTGAGTACCGCTTGACTCACTGTACTGCCTATCCAAGGCTTTTATAACAGCATTGTCAATTAATGCTTGGAGCTCTGCGCCAGTCACATTGAACCTAGTGGCGTCATGATTCTCTCTTGGCCGACTGTTGATCTCATCCGAGTCAGCCATTGTTTGAACTGTTACATAAGATATTGACAATAATTTATTTAGGAGTTTATTATGGAATTGCCTTTTATGTCAATTCATCAACCATGGTAAACATAGACCATATTTGGTTAATTTGCTAATCATAGTTATTTAGGATTTCTATTATAATTTATCCTAATTATAAAACAATAACAGTATTATTAGTAGCACAAAAGGCCTAGTCACAAGGACATTTTTAAATCGTAAGCCATGATTTCAGAGAATCAAGGTATTAATGTTTGAGCATAGTTTATTAACTTTCTCTGACAGGGAGTGTCACACCCCTATTTTCCACGTGTCACCGGTGGGCCCGGTGGGGAGTATAGTGACGTAGTTGGTATCATCATAGACAAACAACACAATATAATAATGCACAGCGGAAGCAAAGATAGATTCATTTCAACTTTAAATAAAATGTAATAATAAATATCACAAGTAGTTGAAACGAATCCACAGGCGGATCAAAATAAAATAAGATATTGTTCAACAGTTTAATGTCGTCCAAGCTTGCGAGACTTATTGTGGACGCTCTAGAAGACAGCCAGCCTATTACGTGTAGTACCTGCACTTAACCTTTTGGGAAAATACGTCAGTTTACACTGGTAAATACAAATTAACTGACTCATTTTGAAATGATTGAAAATTGATTTGAATGCTCATGGCACAAAATATTTTATAACTTGGGATAATTATATTACATAATCTTGTAAAGGATTTACATGTTACTTATGCGTTCAGTAGCCCGGTTCGTGCCGGGTTAAAGATCAATAGACACACCACAATATTGAGTTATACACTTGACAGGTGTACGCCTACACCCCGTGCTCAGGTCGTGGCCATCTCGTAAGATAATGCCGAGGATATCCGGGACATGGTCATTAACCCCCCAAAGGCTTTAAGCAAACAAAACATACAATCAAAACATAGCATCTCAATAAATTTAACCACTATTCGATTAAAGAATTTAATGCTAGACCAAGCGGTATTTTATATACCGTACCCCAAGCCCGTATAAGGAAAATAAGTTAAAAGTATTTACCTTGGTAAGTATTTATCTCAACAAGCAATAAGGCAGGTAGCTTTTACCGGTGCTCCTAATCTGGAACGAAGGTTTATAAATAACCTATTAGATTTCTAACGGTCTTTATTTAAGCTAAAGCTTAGACCGGTTATTAAAAGGACGAAACGGTTTAACGCACGATTAAGCGAAGACCGGATAGAATGTGATTTAGACCCGACAAGTTGGAATACTTGTTTAATATGGGTATACTAAGTACATTCTGGATTTTGAGACAAAAATGATAATGTTTGACCCGTCTCGGTCAATTTATGCAAACTAGTTACATAAACCGAACCGAACGCGAAAAGAGCGTTACGGGTATCTAAAAGAGTCATATGCAAGTTCCCTGAGTTAATATGCTCTAAATATGATATAATATCAGCAAGTCATTTCCTATATTGTCCAAAATAGATTTAAACACAATTCATGCTTCATAAGGGCATTTTGGTCATTTTAAAGTATGTAAAAGAGTTAAATTAGAAATCTGAGTTACAGGTCTGGTTTGTACAGCAAACATACTTAATTTAACATATTATAACAGTAGGGTATGACCCATAAGTGAAAATTATCATTTAAAATCAAACTATGCTCGTTAGGGGTATTTTGGTAATTTTACAAGGGCTTAAAATGTCAAAATTTGGAATCTGAGTTTATAAACTTATACTTACTGTTATTTTATAAAAATATGCTAAAAACATCAGTAGGTATCAACCTTATAGATTTAATATGATTATAGTACATACTATGCGATAAAAATGCGTAAAAAGGCGATTTGAAGCCATTTCCGGGTTTGTACAAGAAAGCTGAGATTTTTATACTTCCAGAAGGTTCAACATACTTTATTTAATAAATAAAATCAGTAGGAAGTGGTTTGGGGTCAATCGGATTTATAAAACTCGTTTTATGGCCAAAAAGGGCAATTTCGGTATTTACCGAATTAAACTTAGAACCCTATGTTATGATCAGCCAAAAATAAAATAAAAATCTTTAAAATCCTAAAATATTATATAATATCAGTGAGTAAAAAGTTTTATATCAAAAAGTGGGTTTAAGTGGGTTATATGCTAATTACGCCGTTTAAGTAACATAAAGCTTGTAATTTACGATAATGAGCATATCTCTTAAACTAGGCCACAAACTGATATGAAATTTTCGGTGCAAGTTTATATATTAGTATCAAACGTTTCTACTCTTTCACTTTTTCAAAAATCACGTTTTATAGCAAAAAGGGCAAAATAGTCATATTTAAGCATAAACCGGTAACATGCATATGAATCGGTTAAACATGGAACCAAGATGTAAAATTCCAGAGAGTTAAACATATATGAAAGTTGGTCTAAAATATGCTCTAATGCAGATCTTAACATGCATGTACGGATCAGAACCGATAGTCAAAGAAAAAGTCCATTTATGAGACTTTCGGTTCCGATTCGGGTGTAATACAGAGAATTGTCGAGTTGATCAAGTTGAAACATGTTCTTACATTATTTATAAAGTTATTTTGATGATCAAACAGGTTGCATGTAGCCTACATTGTTAATCAAGCTTAAATTTGCAAAAACATATTCTGTTGACTTTTTACGAAGAACTTTGACTCGACAATTAGCATGCTTAGAGTGTGAATCTGAACATACCCTTTTAGGGGTTTGTTATACTCATAAATACCAACTTGTTGGTACTTTTGATTCGAGATATGACTGAGCACATTTCGTTTAATTGCAAAGTCAAACTATATTTACGATATGTTTGACTTTTAGCTAGAACACTAAGCTAGAGCGAATTAGAGGGTGATATAAACACTTACAAAGGTCCTAACAAGCTTAGTGATCACTTATGAGGATGCCTTGTCGATCAGAATGCTCCAGGAGAAGTCTTGTGAGTTTTTGAAGTTCAAGTGTTTGAATGTTTTGCAACTATGGTGATCTTTAAAGAAGGTTTGATCTGATTTATGGCTTCCTCAGATGTTTACAAGGGTTATAAAGAGTGTCCATGAGTCCCCAACTGCATGAAACATGATTGGTCAAGCCCCTGAGTCGCGAACAGCTGTGGACAACTCAAAACAGAACTGACTGACACCTGTGCGTAGCATTCTGTCGCTGGCAGGCGCTCGCGTAGCGCGAGGAGCCGTCGCGCAGCGCGAGGGCGGGGCGACCAGCTTTATATGTTTTCAAATGTTGCACTTTAGTCCCTGAACTTATAATACGTGTTTAAGCTATTTATCTAGCACTCTTGGCCCTTATATCTGATTTTTATGAACCTTGGGACTTTTATAAACATGGCAAAGTCCTCGGTTCACTTTGCGCTTACCCGAAAAGTCACGAAATTCACGATTACGTATTTAACCTTTCGTGTACGGTTTTAATCATAACTTTCTCATACGTTCACGAAACTTCACGAAATTTTTATCACATGCTCTTGTGAGTATATTTTATTTTTACAAAGCTTCGGGTTTGCCAAAAGATCACTCAGAGGTATAAATTTAACATGTTGACACGTTTAGCCCCTGTAGTTTGAAATTCCTCACTTTCTTTCATCTTTCGCTTCGTATGATCCATGATTTACCCGTTTAAGACTATAAACTTCATGTAGGGTTATTGTAGGACTTATTTATCCATTGTTGGCACTTTGAACCCTTGAATTTACATAGTTTCACCGTTTGTCAACTTTAGTCCCTCTAAAGTTTATTTTCACATATTCAAAGCTTATGACACGTGTCAAGACATTATTGGACGTAAATTTCCGAGGTGTTTCATCCTCACCCCCTTAAAAGAAATCTCGACCCCTAGATTTACTGAAACAAATGAGGGTATTTTTCTTTCATCGTGGATTCTACCTCCCATGTGTATTCGGGACCTCTACGGGCATCCCATTTGACCTTAACAATAGGTATGTGCTTCCTTCGAAGTTTCTTTACCTTTCGGTCTTCAATCGATAACGGCTTTTCCACAAATTTTAAGCTTTCATCTATATGTACATCTGTATACGGTATAACCGGTGGTCCATCAGCGGAACACTTCTTCAAATTACAGATGTGGAACACATTATGGATAGCACTAAGTTCTTCAGGCAAGTTCAACTTATAAGCAACTGATCCGACACGTTCGATAATCTCGAAAGGTCCTATGTACCTCGGGCTTAGCTTGCCTTTCTTACCAAATCGCATCACCCCCTTCCAGGGTGATACCTTAAGCAACACTTTTTCACCTACTTCGAAGTGAAAATCTTTGCGCTGTGGATCCGCATAAGCTTTCTGCCTATCCCTGGCAGCTCTCAATCGATCGCGGATCTGGACAATCTTGTCCGTCGTCTCAAAAACAATTTCTGGTCCTGATAGTTGGACATCTCCAACTTTTGCCCAACAAATAGGCGATCTACACTTTCTACCATATAAGGCCTCAAAAGGCGCAGCTTTTATGCTGGTGTGGTAGCTATTGTTGTAGGAGAATTCAATTAGTGGTAGGTTCTTATCCCAACTACCACCCAAATCGATCGCACATGCACGTAGCATGTCTTCCAAAGTTTGAATAGTACGCTCACTCTGACCGTCAGTCTGTGGATGATAAGCTGTACTAAAATTCAAACGAGTGCCCAAAGATTGCTGGAAACTCTTCCAGAAATGTGACGTGTATCTAGTATCTCTATCCGAGATAATAGACACAGGTATACCGTGCAGAGCTACAATCTTATCAACGTATAATTGAGCTAACATATCGGAGCTATAAGTCTCCTTGATGGGTAGAAAATGTGCTGACTTCGTCAGTCTATCTACTATGACCCATATTGTATCATTTCCTTTTCTCGTCTTTGGTAACTTGGTGATGAAATCCATTGTCACCATCTCCCACTTCCATGTGGGAATTTCAGGTTGTTGTAACAAACCTGACGGTTTCTGATGCTCTGCTTTGACTTGCGCACAAGTCAAACATTTAGACACATAAGCAGCTACGGACTTTTTCAAACCAATCCACCAGTACTTTGCTTTTTAATCCTGGTACATCTTGTCTGCTCCAGGATGAACAGAATATTTGGAACTGTGGGCCTCCTGGAGGATAACATCCCGAAGTCCTCCAAAAATTGGAACCCATATTCTTCCATTTAGTCTAAGCATTCCGTCCTTGTCATGAGATAACTGCTCCTCAGTTACTCCCAACTTTTCTTCAGGATAATTAGCTTCCAGCACAGCTTCCTTCTGTGCAGCTAATATCCTTTTGTTCAAATCATTCTTGATTTCAATGCGCTTAGCATTGATTCTTATAGGCTTTACTCTTTCTTTTCTACTCAAGGCGTCGGCAACTACATTTGCCTTGCCTGGATGGTACTTTATTTCACAATCGTAATCATTCAGAGTTTCCATCCATCGTCTCTGTCGCATATTCAAGTCCTTCTGATTAAACAAATGTTGAAGGCTCTTGTGATCTGAATAGATCACACACTTGGTACCATATAAGTAATGTCTCCAAAGTTTTAATGCAAATACAACGGCACCCAGCTCCAGGTCGTGGGTGGTGTAGTTCTTTTCGTGTATCTTCAGCTGTCTTGAGGCGTAGGCAATAACTTTGCCTTTCTGCATGAGTACACAGCCCATACCAGTGTGTGATGCATCACAATACACCACAAATTCTTCTATACCATCTGGCAATGTTAACACCGGTGCATTGCTCAACTTTTTCTTCAAAATATCAAAGGATTCCTGCTGCTTAGGGCCCCAATCAAACTTAACCTTCTTACGCGTCAACGCGGTTAAGGGCGCAGCAATCCTTGAAAAGTTTTCGATGAAACGCCTATAGTATCCAGCTAAACCCAGAAAACTGCGAATTTCCGTAGGCGTCTTTGGCTCTTGCCAATTCATAACAGCTTCTACCTTAGCGGGATCCACCTAGATACCACGCTCACTTACTACATGTCCGAGGAATTAGACTTCTCGAAGCCAAAATTTGCACTTCGAAAATTTGGCGTAAAGTTTCTCTTGATGTAGAAGTTTGAGGATACAACGAAGATGTTTCTCGTGATCAGCTTTGTTCTTTGAGTAAATAAGGATGTCGTCAATAAAGACGATGACGAATTTATCCAGATAAGGCTTGCAGACGCGATTCATGAGATCCATGAATGCGGCTGGTGCGTTAGTGAGCCCGAAAGGCATCACTAGGAACTCGTAATGTCCATAACGAGTCCTAAACGATGTCTTGTGTACGTCTTCATCCTTGACTTTCAACTGATGATAGCCCGACCTCAAGTCGATCTTAGAAAAATAGCTTGCTCCTTGTAATTGATCGAACAGATCGTCGATCCTGGGCAGAGGATACCTATTCTTGATGGTGACTTTATTAAGCTCACGGTAGTCGATGCACAAACGCATCGATCCATCCTTCTTCTTGACAAATAAGATTGGCGCTCCCCAAGGAGACGAACTAGGTCTAATAAAACCTTTTGCTAATAGATCATCCAACTGCGTCCTTAATTCCTTCATCTCCGTCGGTGCTAATCTATAAGGTGCTCTCGCTATTGGTGCAGCACCAGGGATGATGTCAATCCGGAATTCCACTTGCCTATCTGGTGGTAAACCAGGTAGTTCTTCGGGAAAAACTTCAGGATATTCCGAAATGATAGGGATATCTTCAATCTTAGGCTTTGGCTCGTCAATCGTAACTTGCGCCATATAAATGACACAGCCCTTCTGCATACATCTGGATGCCTTGAGCATGGACACTTGCTCTGGCAATCCATGCTGAGTATCTCCTTGAATGGTAAGTGACTCTCCAGCCGGAGTTTTAACTATCACTTGCTTTTGTTTGCACACAATCTGGGCTTGGTTATGCGATAACCAATCCATGCCTATAACTACATCAAAGCCGGCGAGCTTAAAGGGAAGTAGGGACAAAGGAAAAGAATGATTCCTAATGGATATAACACATCCATCTAAAACAGTTGAGGCTGTTTCTATGGTTCCATCAGCTAACTCCACCTCATACTTCACACTTAAGGCTTTTACAGGCAATTTTAACGACTCACAAAACTTATTATCTACAAAAGACTTATCCGCTCCAGAATCAAATAAGACTCTAGCAAAAACATTATTTACAAGAAAAGTACCTGTAATAACGTTGTCATCTTGAACGGCTTCCTTAGCGTCCATCCTGAAGACCCTTGCATTGGTCTTCTTTCCCTCATCGGCTTTCTTAGCGTACTTTGGGCAATTAGACTTAATGTGCCCTTTCTCGTTGCAACCGTAACAGGTTGCATCCTTCAGACCCTTACATTTCAAAGTCGTATGATCAGTAGATTTGCAGATTCCACATGGCCTCGTGTGGGACTGCGATTTCGTTTCAAAACGACATTTCCCAAAGTGGTTTTTCTTGCAGGTTTTGCATTTGGGTTTATCCCCCGACTGTTGCCCCTCTTTCCTAAATCATGACCCTTTTCTATGGTCGTTATTCCCTCGGTGTCTCTTCTCCGATCTTCGTGAGGTATCGTCCTCACGCTTTCTCTTATTCTCTTCCGAGTTCCTATGTGCTCTCAACCTGACCACGTCCTGAGTGAGAGAGAGAGATAGATCAGCTACTGATCTGAAAGTTGTAGGCCTCGACGCCTTAACACTAGCTTTAATCTCAGGGGCCAAACCCCCAATGAAACGGGCAATCCTTTTCGGCTCAGGGGTTACCAAGTAGGGAACCAATCGAGATAGAGTATTGAAGGTGGTGAGGTAAGCCTGACAATCTAGATTTTTCATCACCAATGATACGAAGTCTGACTCAATCCTTTCCACTTCATGTTGTGGACAAAAATTCTCTTTAATAAGGGCCACGAACTGATCCCATGACATACTGTAAAGTGTGGCCTTTCCGGTAGCTTGCAAAAGAGATTTCCACCATGCTAGTGCGTCCCCTTTAAACGATTGGGACACATACTTCACTACATCCCGTTCAGCACACCCGCTGATATCTACGACTGTATCCATTTCGTCTATCCAGGTCATGCAGTCGACCGCTCCTTTTTCCCCAGTAAAGTCTCTGGGTTTGCATGAGACGAAGTATTTATAAGTGCAAGACGTACCGTGCGATTCATGTTTCTGCTTGATCTTCTTTATCGGGACACTGTTTTGGTTAGAGGAGTGATGATCCTCATCATCCTTCTTTGGCTTATCCTTCTTAGGTACCTCCTTCTGAGAGGGCGGTTTGCTATGACCCTCCGAATGTGTTCTTGGTTTGGAACGTGATGCGGTTCGGGTCCTACTTCGGGTCCCGCTTGCTTCACTAAATTGTCTATTCAGTGCTTTGACCACGGCATCATTCACTAGTGCTTTCAATTCCGCACCAGCTATTAACATTTGAGCATTTTCAGGGTTCTGTGCCGGGCGACTGTTTAGTTCTTCGGATTTGGCCATGTAGTCTTAAATTGCTACATAAAATAAGGACAAGGTCTATTTAGAAGTCTAAACAGTATTATCGTTCTTGACGATTTATTAACCATGGTAAACAAAAGCCATATTAGTTAATTTCAAAAATTTCATTCAGGATTTTTACTAATAATCTTTTTTAGAACGAATTATAATTTTGGCATAATAAGCCTAGTCACGTAGACAAATTTTCTAAATTACAAATTTAGATTTTTGTAGGATTAAGGCTTGATTAAATAAGACAAGTCAATCCTTTTTTCTTGACAGGGAGTTTATAAACTACAGCTGCCTTTTTGTTTTTATGTGACATTAATTATAACCCGTAGGTATTATGTCACAACCAATTATATATAGAAATATTAAAATTTGGATATTTTATAAGAAGGGGTGGCGTGTGATTTTACGGATCACATTAGCCAAGAATGTTAACATGTTTACAGATGTTAACTGAGATTTGAATCTTTTTAAACAGGTTCTACCATCTTGGCTAGGTTTATGACAACATAACAGCTAGGTTTTACCTTTTAAGATCCTTATTAAAATGGTGAATTACAATAAAAATGCTATTTTCCATTTATTCATTTATTATATTTATGCATATAATTTAAAAATGAAAAGCTGAAATTACCATTCTAATTTAAAATTAATGGGTACAAAATTGCCCTAAACGGGACTTTTCATAAATATCATGCCCACGCAGGGGCTAAACAAATAATAAACCCTCGCAGGGGTCAAAATAAAAGACATGCCCACGCAGGGGCTGAACAGAAAGAAAATTACCCACGCAGGGGTAGAGTACAAAAATATATATGTCCACGCAGGGACATGATTAAACAACAAGCAAACAAAGGATTCAATGATCCTTCTTGCTTTTACCCTTGAGCAAGTTTACCACCTTCTGAATCATTCCCCGGTTACGCCTCTGATTATTCTCCAACTCCTGCCGAAATTCTTGACGCACCCCTTGAATCTCCTGTATGATTTCCTGAACTTGGGGTGGCGACATTGTCGGCGCCTGAGGTGGTTGCTGATAGTACGACGGTTGAGGAGGCTGATAAAGCGGAGGTTGGGGCGGTCGCGGCTGCTGATACTGTGGAGGTTGAAGAGGCTGCGACTGTTGATACCCATATGGTGGGTACCCATAAGTCGAGGGTCCTGCAGCCCAGGGACCTCCGTAGGGAGCTTCTTGCTGGAAGGTGTTGGAGTTTGCCGCTATCCAGTACGGATCCTCCATATAGTTGTACCCCGTGTGAAACTGCTGCTCAAAGGGGTTAAATGCTGCAGCATTAGTGTAAGCGGGGATTTGTTCACCAAAACCCTGTGGTGGCTGTGGCTGTGGCTGTGGCTGTGGCTGGGGCGCGACTGGCGCCGTTGCTACTTCAGAGACGGGGTTTGAAGATTCACCCATCTCTGTTTCTTCATGAACCGGTGAGTACCGGCTGCCACTAGAAAGTGGAGCGGTACTGATGCGTATCCCCCCTCGTACTGACATCCGCGGGGTAGTTCTCCTTCGCCTCGGAGGCGGGGGAGGCTGAAGTGGAGGTGCTGCTGCTGGCGGAGTGACCGCTACAAATTGGGAATCCTCAGAAGGATTCTGCTGCTGCTGGGGCTGCTCCTGCTGGTGTAGGGGAGAGTGGTGAGGCAGGTGCAAAGGAGAGTTGTGGTAAGATTGGTGAAGAGGAGAGTGATGGGAAGACTGATGAAGAGGAGAGTGATGGGAAGACTGGTGCAAGGGAGAGTTATGATAACTGGGGGTAAACACCCAGTCATACTGTTTGAACATCTCCTCATAACTATCGGGACCATTGTATGGTGATCCCATGAAAGGTGACCCATCCGAAATCTCGATGGGGTGTTTCGGTGTTCCAGATGGCGGCATGGAAGGGTCGGTATCTTCATCAACGTCCATGTCGTTGCCACCGGGAAAGTGGTCTTCGGGTCCGAGTGGGTTAAAACCCACTGGTTCTTGAAGGTAATCGTCACGATTGTACAGCCCTTGAAAGGTGGGTGACGTGTTGTCAAAAGGTGATGAGGGTCCTAGAGGAATGTAGGACTGCTGTGGGTGATGGGGCTCATTCTCTGAATGAGGCCCAATTGAGTGGGGAATGGATGGTGTGGAGGCTGGTTCAGTGAAGGACCTCCATAGATTTTGGGCATCTGTGTTATGAGAGCCCGAAGGTGTTCGCCGGTGCGAAGGCCCAGCTTCGTGATCATTTGGAGCTGTGTATCCTCCTCGTCCCCCTCGTCCTCTCATTCTTGGCGGCATGTTTAACTACCTGTCAAAAACAAACAAGTGATACAGCAAAAATATAATTTAGTCAAGGTTAGAAAATTTAAACAAAAATTTGGAAATTTCCTAAGTTCTTTGTCTAGACTCGAGAATCGAGGATTGTGCAATTGTGTAACTGAGATTAAACACAAAAGGCTAGTGTTTAATTCACTCAAAGTTGGCTCTGATACCAACCTGTCACACCCCTATTTTCCACGTGTCACCGGTGGGGAGTATAGTGACGTAGTTGGTATCATCATAGACAAACAACACAATATAATAATGCACAGCGGAAGCAAAGATAGATTCATTTCAACTTTAAATAAAATGTAATAATAAATATCACAAGTAGTTGAAACGAATCCACAGGCGGATCAAAATAAAATAAGATATTGTTCAACAGTTTAATGTCGTCCAAGCTTGCGAGACTTATTGTGGACGCTCTAGAAGACAGCCAGCCTATTACGTGTAGTACCTGCACTTAACCTTTTGGGAAAATACGTCAGTTTACACTGGTAAATACAAATTAACTGACTCATTTTGAAATGATTGAAAATTGATTTGAATGCTCATGGCACAAAATATTTTATAACTTGGGATAATTATATTACATAATCTTGTAAAGGATTTACATGTTACTTATGCGTTCAGTAGCCCGGTTCGTTCCGGGTTAAAGATCAATAGACACACCACAATATTGAGTTATACACTTGACAGGTGTACGCCTACACCCCGTGCTCAGGTCGTGGCCATCTCGTAAGATAATGCCGAGGATATCCGGGACATGGTCATTAACCCCCCAAAGGCTTTAAGCAAACAAAACATACAATCAAAACATAGCATCTCAAAAATTTAACCACTATTCGATTAAAGAATTTAATGCTAGACCAAGAGGTATTTTATATACCGTACCCCAAGCCCGTATAGGGAAAATAAGTTAAAAGTATTTACCTTGGTAAGTATTTATCTCAACAAGCAATAAGGCAGGTAGCTTTTACCGGTGCTCCTAATCTGGAACGAAGGTTTATAAATAACCTATTAGATTTCTAACGGTCTTTATTTAAGCTAAAGCTTAGACCGGTTATTAAAAGGACGAAACGGTTTAACGCACGATTAAGCGAAGACCGGATAGAATGTGATTTAGACCCGACAAGTTGGAATACTTGTTTAATATGGGTATACTAAGTACATTCTGGATTTTGAGACAAAAATGATAATGTTTGACCCGTCTCGGTCAATTTATGCAAACTAGTTACATAAACCGAACCGAACGCGAAAAGAGCGTTACGGGTATCTAAAAGAGTCATATGCAAGTTCCCTGAGTTAATATGCTCTAAATATGATATAATATCAGCAAGTCATTTCCTATATTGTCCAAAATAGATTTAAACACAATTCATGCTTCATAAGGGCATTTTGGTCATTTTAAAGTATGTAAAAGAGTTAAATTAGAAATCTGAGTTACAGGTCTGGTTTGTACAGCAAACATACTTAATTTAACATATTATAACAGTAGGGTATGACCCATAAGTGAAAATTATCGTTTAAAATCAAACTATGCTCGTTAGGGGTATTTTGGTAATTTTACAAGGGCTTAAAATGTCAAAATTTGGAATCTGAGTTTATAAACTTATACTTACTGTTATTTTATAAAAATATGCTAAAAACATCAGTAGGTATCAACCTTATAGATTTAATATGATTATAGTACATACTATGCGATAAAAATGCGTAAAAAGGCGATTTGAAGCCATTTCCGGGTTTGTACAAGAAAGCTGAGATTTTTATACTTCCAGAAGGTTCAACATACTTTATTTAATAAATAAAATCAGTAGGAAGTGGTTTGGGGTCAATCGGATTTATAAAACTCGTTTTATGGCCAAAAAGGGCAATTTCGGTATTTACCGAATTAAACTTAGAACCCTATGTTATGATCAGCCAAAAATAAAATAAAAATCTTTAAAATCCTAAAATATTATTTAATATCAGTGAGTAAAAAGTTTTATATCAAAAAGTGGGTTTAAGTGGGTTATATGCTAATTACGCCGTTTAAGTAACATAAAGCTTGTAATTTACGATAATGAGCATATCTCTTAAACTAGGCCACAAACTGATATGAAATTTTCGGTGCAAGTTTATATATCAGTATCAAACGTTTCTACTCTTTCACTTTTTCAAAAATCACGTTTTATAGCAAAAAGGGCAAAATAGTCATATTTAAGCATAAACCGGTAACATGCATATGAATCGGTTAAACATGGAACCAAGATGTAAAATTCCAGAGAGTTAAACATATATGAAAGTTGGTCTAAAATATGCTCTAATGCAGATCTTAACATGCATGTACGGATCAGAACCGATAGTCAAAGAAAAAGTCCATTTATGAGACTTTCGGTTCCGATTCGGGTGTAATACAGAGAATTGTCGAGTTGATCAAGTTGAAACATGTTCTTACATTATTTATAAAGTTATTTTGATGATCAAACAGGTTGCATGTAGCCTACATTGTTAATCAAGCTTAAATTTGCAAAAACATATTCTGTTGACTTTTTACGAAGAACTTTGACTCGACAATTAGCATGCTTAGAGTGTGAATCTGAACATACCCTTTTAGGGGTTTGTTATACTCATAAATACCAACTTGTTGGTACTTTTGATTCGAGATATGACTGAGCACATTTCGTTTAATTGCAAAGTCAAACTATATTTACGATATGTTTGACTTTTAGCTAGAACACTAAGCTAGAGCGAATTAGAGGGTGATATAAACACTTACAAAGGTCCTAACAAGCTTAGTGATCACTTATGAGGATGCCTTGTCGATCAGAATGCTCCAGGAGAAGTCTTGTGAGTTTTTGAAGTTCAAGTGTTTGAATGTTTTGCAACTATGGTGATCTTTAAAGAAGGTTTGATCTGATTTATGGCTTCCTCAGATGTTTACAAGGGTTATAAAGAGTGTCCATGAGTCCCCAACTGCATGAAACATGATTGGTCAAGCCCCTGAGTCGCGAACAGCTGTGGACAACTCAAAACAGAACTGACTGACACCTGTGCGTAGCATTCTGTCGCTGGCAGGCGCTCGCGTAGCGCGAGGAGCCGTCGCGCAGCGCGAGGGCGGGGCGACCAGCTTTATATGTTTTCAAATGTTGCACTTTAGTCCCTGAACTTATAATACGTGTTTAAGCTATTTATCTAGCACTCTTGGCCCTTATATCTGATTTTTATGAACCTTGGGACTTTTATAAACATGGCAAAGTCCTCGGTTCACTTTGCGCTTACCCGAAAAGTCACGAAATTCACGATTACGTATTTAACCTTTCGTGTACGGTTTTAATCATAACTTTCTCATACGTTCACGAAACTTCACGAAATTTTTATCACATGCTCTTGTGAGTATATTTTATTTTTACAAAGCTTCGGGTTTGCCAAAAGATCACTCAGAGGTATAAATTTAACATGTTGACACGTTTAGCCCCTGTAGTTTGAAATTCCTCACTTTCTTTCATCTTTCGCTTCGTATGATCCATGATTTACCCGTTTAAGACTATAAACTTCATGTAGGGTTATTGTAGGACTTATTTATCCATTGTTGGCACTTTGAACCCTTGAATTTACATAGTTTCACCGTTTGTCAACTTTAGTCCCTCTAAAGTTTATTTTCACATATTCAAAGCTTATGATACGTGTCAAGACATTATTGGACGTAAATTTCCGAGGTGTTACAGGGAGTCGTAGACTACTACTGTCTTTTGTCTTTTATGACAATGAGCAGGGCCCGTAGGCACCATATTACCAATGGATGGTCAACATATGATCATCTTAATTGATGATTTAAACCCATGATTTATAGATCATTAAGTTGGGTTAGGAAATCCTTTGAAGAATCCTATTATAAGAATGACGCGTGTGATTTTAACGAATCACGTCTGCCAGGAGCGTTAACATGTTTTCAGATGTTAACAGGAATTTGAATCTTTTTAACAGGTCTTACCATCTTGGCCAAGTCTTATAACGACATGCAGGCTAGGCTATACCTTTAAGATTCTTAGTTAATATTTAAATAGGCAGATTATTTTTAAAAAGAATGATTTTTGATTTATTTATTTCATGTATAATATATTTATGCATATAATGACAAAATGAAATTTATAAACTTAACATTCCATTAATCATTAAAGGAGTACACATTGCCCTAAACGGGACTTTTAACAAAACAACTTACCCACGCAGGGGCTAAACTGAAATACAAGTCCACGCAGGGACCAATTACTTAAATGGATGTCCACGCACGGACTAAAAAGACAAGTCCACGCAGGGACTAAATACATAGATAAATGTCCATGCAGGGACTTGATTTAAATAAGGAAATACAACAATACATATAGAGATTCAATGATCCCTCTTCTTCTTTCCTTTTAACAAGCCTACCAGGCCCTTGAGAAATCCCCGATTATTCCTACGTTCTTCTTGAAATTCCCGTTCCACCCTGTTTAGTCTGTGGAGGATTTCCTCCTGTTCTGGTGGGGAAAACCGTGGTGGCTGTGGCTGAATCGGAGGTCGAGCAGGTATTTGATACCCATGAGTTGGGTATCCCACTCCCCAGGGAGCTCCATATGGTCCTTCAGGATGAAGGGCGTTATAGTTAGCTGCTACGAGGTATGGGTCAGCTTCAGCATAATTATAGTTTGTGTGAGCTGGCTGCTCAAATGGATTATACGTTGTTGACCCAGCGTATGTAGGAATCGGGTTACCAAAACCTAATGGTGGTGGTGGTGCAACTGGTGCAGAATTCACCTCTGGAACTGGGTTTGAGGGCCCACCCATTTGTGGGTCTTCATGCAGTGGCGGATACTGACTGCCACTTGAGTGATGGGGGGTGCTAAAGTGAAAATCCCCTCCTCGCGCAGATATTCGTGCGCCTGTTCTCCTACGCCTTGTTGGTTCTGGAGGTGCTTGATGAATGGGCGGCGGTGGTGGCGGTGGCGTGACTGCCACGAAACGCGGAAGGGTGATCCGTGGAAGGATGAACCATCAGAGACCTCAATAGGGTGTGTGGGGGTTCCAGTCGGTGGTTCCATAGGGTCGGTGTCCTCATCCATATCCATGGCGTGCTCGCCGGAAAAGTGATCCTCCGGTCCCAATGGGTTAAAACCCACTGGTTCTTGAATATAGTTTGCCAGGTTAAACCGGCCCTGAAAGACAGTAGTGGGGTCGCCGAAGGAATGCTGCGAAAGGGATCGCTGGAGAGGTATATATGAAGGTTGTGGGTTATCGGGCTCGTTTTCTGATTGCGACCCAAAGGAGTGTCGATAAGGAGGCGTTGAGCTATGCGAGATAGATCGTCTAGCGGGCTCCAAGTGGGTCCTCCAGTTTCCTTGCGGATCGGCACTCATAGTGGTAGAAGGAGTTCGCCAGTGTGAAGGCCCGGCTTCGTGATCGTTGGGGGGCACTGATTGGCCACTTACCTCTTCCTCCTCTTCGGAATCTTGGCGGCATTGTTAAACCTGTCAACATAACCAAAGATAACAACAAGAACATGTATAAAATAAAAGACAAAAAAAAAATACAAAACAAAACAGAATTTGTCCTATGTTATTTGTCTAGACTCGAAAATTTAGGAATGTGCAATTGTGTAACTGAGATTAAACACAAAAGGCTAGTGTTTAATTCACTCAGTGTTGGCTCTGATACCAACCTGTCACACCCTGATATTTCCACGTATTACCGGTGGGCCTGGTGGGGGAGTATCGTGACGTAGTTGATATCATCATAGTTAAACAACACAATATTTAAATGCACAGCGGAAGCAAAAGATAGTTTCATTTCTACTTTAATAAATTGTAATATTAAGTATCACAAATAGTTGAAAGTAATCCACAGGTGGATCAAAATAAAAAGGAAACATTGTTCAACAGTTTTATGTCATCCAAGCTTGCGAGACTTATTGTGGATGCTAGGAGAAAGCCAGCCTATTACTGGTAGTACCTGCACTTAACCTTTTTGGGAAAATACGTCAGTTTACAGTGGTAAATACAATTAACTGACTCATTTTAGAAGGTTTAATAAAATTGATTTGAATGCACGTGGCACAAACTTTTTATAACAAGCTTTGACCCGACAAATGATCTAGTTAGAGTGGGAATCAGAGGGTGCCCTTTTAAGGGTTTATTGCCCACATAAATACCAACTTATAACTACTTTTAGTTTGACTAAACACTGAACCATTAGTGATTAATCGATAAGTCAAACCTTAATTACGACGGTTTGACTTTTAAGCTAATAACTAAGTAAAACACGATTAAGGAAGGTTAAGGATACTTACCGAAGTCCTAATTACGACTAGGGATGCTTAGGAAAGGCTCTTGTGCTCTAGGAAGTTCCACAATTGAAGTAATGAGTGAATGTTCAAAAGTTACAAACATGAGGCCTTTATATATTGGGTTTAATCCCACTAGATCATGCCATACAAGTCTACGAATGATCATTGATGCATTCCAAGTGTCCCTATACTCTAAAAACAAGTTTAGGCAGCACATGGTATTGCAAAATGGCAACAAAACTCGGTTAAAGGGCTGAACAGACACATGTCTGTGTTTTCTGGTTCTGGCAGTCGCAGGCGACCCGCGTAAGGATTGGCAGTAGCCTTACGTGGCCCGCGTGAGGGTGGGGCTCAGGTAAACAAGTTTTAATTAATTGCAGTTTCGGCCCCCGGTCCTCCTAAAAGTTGTTTCGACTTTATTTCTTGCATTATGAGCCCTCTAAATTGACTTACAAGGACTTCAAGACTTATACCAACTTTGTTAAGTCCTTGGTTAACTTTTGATTACCCGAAAAGTCATAAATTTCTTCGTTGACGCTCTTAACCCTTCGTATACGAAATTTATCATAACTTTCTCATACGATAACGAAACTTGGTGAAATTTTTATCATGCATTCTGGTGAGCATAATTAATCGTTACAAGGCTTCGGGTTCGCTAAAAGGTCACTCAGAGGTATAACTTAAACATGTTGACACATTTAACCCCTGTAGTTTGTATTCTCACACTTTCTTTCACAGTTAGCTTCGTATGATCCATGATTCATTCGTTTAAGGGTATAAACATCATGTAGGGTTATTGTGAAGTATAATTTTCCATTGTTGACATTTTGAACCCTTATATTCCCAAACTTTCTTTGTTTGTCATCTTTAGTCCTTCTAATTAAACCTTTACACGTTATATCAAGAAAAAAACGCAGTTGGGCGACCTTTTAAAACAGACATCATTAGTAATTTGGGATGAAGCCCCCATGAGTGATCGCCGTTGTTTTGAGTGTCTTGATAGATCATTGAAAGATGTTTTAGGAAATGATACGGACCTCTTTGGTGGTATGTCTATACTTCTAGGAGGTGATTTTAGGCAAACTCTCCCGGTCAAACCGAAAAGTACCCGGTCTGAGATTCTCAATTCAACGTTACCAAGGTCTTATCTATGGCCATCTTTCAAAGTATACACACTAACCCAGAACATGCGTCTCAATGGGGATACTCAAAGCTCATCTACTACTCAAACATCTGCTATGTTTGCGTCATGGTTGTTAGATATTGGAAATGGTTTGATTGGCGAACCCGATGCAGATGATCCCCATAATACAAAAACCGTTGAAATCACACCAGACTTTCTTATTCAACAAGAAGCAAACAGTCTTCAATCTTTAATCAACTTTGTTTATGATGATTCAATACTCAAAGATCCATGCGCTAACAATTTGTCAACTAGAGCAATCGTGTGTCCAAAATATGATACAGCTGACAAGATCAACAACATGATTTTAAATATGACTCCTGGAGAAATCAAATCTTATATAAGTCACGACTCTATGATACCTCGTATGCAAAACTCGGTAGATTCTGAAACTTTGTATCCAAAGGAATATTTAAATCAGCTAAGTTTTTATGGCATCCCTCCTCATAAATTAGACTTAAAAGTGAATACTCTTGTAATATTGCTCAGAAACATAAACCAAACACTCGGTCTATGCAATGGCACACGTTTGTTAGTATCCCAATTGTTACCAAAAGTTATAGAGGCATATATAATAACAGGCATATCAACAGGAAAACGTGTGTATATACCTAGAATTAAATTTGTGCATAATAATAAAGACTTACCATTTGTTTTCACAAGATGCCAATTCCTAATAAAAGTGTGCTATGCTATGACAATAAATAAAAGCCAAGGCCAATCTCTTAAAAAAATAGGTGTTTATTGTAACGACTCTCATCAAAAGTCATAATTATTAAAATTAATGTGACCAATAGGAAACCCTAATTAAGACACCCAAGTAATTCTGCGCAAACCCTAAGATTTTCATAATTTTCAGAATCAGGATTAGGGCCCCTAAAACTCAGGGGGGGTATTTCCTAGTTAACGATTATCTGAATTACTTGCTGCCAAAGTTTCAAATTCGAATTCTGTCGACTCATCTGAGCTAGTCCCACACGTGGCAACAAGATAAGCTTAAAGTGTACCTTACGGACCGTAAGGTCACCAAGCTTACGGTCCGTATGCTGCCTTACGGACCTCAACATCAGCAAGCTTACGGTCCGTAAGCTAAGCCAAAATTGTGTATAAATAGCAGGCTTTGGGACAGGCTTCTGGGCATTCGTTCGACGAAGAAATTCACAAAATACACCGAGTTCTGTCCTATTTACTTCAAATAAAACACCCTAAACCCTAATTAAGTATAGCGGGGTGCTGCAGAACAGGGTATTAGCACAATCGCTGCTACGATTCATTTATCCGACGATCAAGATATCCAATGCATGTTTAAATGCCGCCCACATTAGGGTTATACTTTATCGTTCGTCATTAATTTGACGGATTGTCGTTAATTCGATAGGTAAAGTATTATACTTTATCGTTCGTTGTTAATTCAACGGATCATCGTTAATTCGATGGGTAAAGTATTATACCTTGTCATTCGTTGTTAATTCAACGGATCATCGTTAATTCGATGGACAAAGTATTGCATTTTGACATTCATTGTGAGAATTTGATCTCGTGAGTTATCGTAAAAGCTGGATTGATTACTAATTCCAAATTGTGTGCTTGTTATTGAAATTAGGATAAAAGGCTAATCAGTAGGCTAGGCTCTGCCCGTATAAATCTGCAATGTGAGTCATTCTTCTTTTCTCACAGTTTGTGAGTCATTCTTCTTTTCTCACAGTTTGTGAGTCATTCTTCTTTTCTCACAGTTTGTGAGTCATTCTTCTTTTCTCACAGTTTGTGAGTTATTTTATCAAATATTTTACAATACTCCAAATTATTTTCAAGGTTATAATTACAGGGACTAAGTCGTGGATATCTTGAATTACTGGGTAGTGGGGTATTGTGCACATTACTAATTTTCTCACAGTTAGGTTCATTGACCTACTCGGGATAATCACTGTTGGGTTCATTGACCTACAGGGATAATCGTCACTATTTAGGTTCATTGATCTAAATAGTGGTATGACCATCATCACCATTGTGACATGTCACCATTGTGACAGAATGCCAGATAAAAATAAGATAAAAGCCATTGTAATCGCTCTTATGCTGTAATTAATAACTATGCATCATTATGCAAAATAGAATGATTCACTCAGTATTTCCCGCTGACAAAACCTTTTTCAAACATGTTTCAGGTGATCTGTTGTAATTCAGGAAAAGTGCTGGGGAGCATTTCAAGCTTAAGATAGTGGCTCAATATAAAATAAAGAAATGATTTTGTAATATCACGCTTTTATAGTAAAAACCTACTATTGTAAATTATCGGGATTTTATCCCGAATTGTGAAATAAAACAATCAGGAAAAAATTTTAGCTTTAAGCGATCCTGTTTCCGCTGTAAAACTCAATTAAATAAATACCGCAGTATTTTCTGCCGCGGCTCTTGAAACGGGTCAAACCGGGTCGTGGGCCGTGACAGAAAAAGGTGGTATCAGAGCCACTGGGTTAAGCTAATTAAGTATTTAGAAATACTTAATTTTTTCCTGATTACTATTAGGTAATTATGTGTTTTATTAACTGGCTATTTGTTAATGTTAATATAGGCAGATTTTTATTTTGTTGCTCTATTATTGTTAATTGAAAAACATTATATATTTGATTAATATATGGAATTACCTAATATAGTATTACTATATTGTGGTAAAGAAATTATATTTTTATATTTGAAGTATATTTTTATTTAAAATTATTGTTTAGTTAATTATTATTAATAATTTTATTATTAATAATAATATATTAATAATAGTGGTATTAAGATTATTTTTAAATACTATGATTA
Organism: Helianthus tuberosus; assembly: GCA_030545235.1. Classification (NCBI taxonomy): domain Eukaryota; kingdom Viridiplantae; phylum Streptophyta; class Magnoliopsida; order Asterales; family Asteraceae; genus Helianthus; species Helianthus tuberosus. The sequence continues at coordinate 118,209,923 of CM060414.1, read as the reverse complement.
TTATCAAAGGCAGATATTGGATAACCTAGCCTTAGTTATGCATGGACTGATCACCTATGCTTAAACAAGGCAGCATTAACCAATATCCACAATGATAATGATTAGTTAATATATGTAAATTAAGTCATCATACTTACTTAGTATATAGATTTTTATATATTAACTACTGTAATAGTAAATATAAATCTTTAAATATTCTGATTTAAAATTTAGTATTTTTATTATCTACAGTCAAGAAAATTTATAAATAAATTACAAATAAAACCTAGTATGTTTTAATTTGTATTTGTTTTGGTAGTATGAAATACTATTTTTGTTCTATAAAATTTTGTTATGACTTAGTAATTGTATGTATGTTACTAAACAGCATGAGTGATCTGTCGGAAGCCCTTCAGAATTTAAATCTCTATCCAGTAAGAATAGAAGTTTCCAGAGATTTCAATAGGTATATACCAGATATAGAAGAACCTATAGAATTCAATGCTTTACCTCTCGAGAAACCTAAGCCTAAGAAAATGGAAATTGGGGAAAGTTCTAGGCAAATGGAGGAATTACCATCTCAAGAAGAACTAGATTTTATAATGGCAACAGATGATACTATTGAGCCTGTTAATGAAAATAATTTTATGAACTTAGAACCATCTATTCCAAACTCTTCGAATCATTGGAATATAGAAGAATGGTTGGATAATGAAATACTGTTACAAAACCATCCCTATAGGCTTTTTCCTAAGTACAATCCAGAACCTTTATCAAATTTACCAATAAGTAATGAGAATAGGACTAAACTCCATCATTTTGACAACATGGATGCTGGGAATAGGATCCAAGAGACTTTGGGACAAATCTCCTGGAAATACGATGAGAAGAAACGCCGCTACTAGAACATCATCTGACAAAGGATAGGGGATTATGAAACTGTGTTTGTGTAATAGTAATAGTAAAATCAGTATGTGTAAAATAATAAAACGGGTGTATATAGAAACATGATATAAGGAAATATTAGAAAAGTTACAATTTTGTTTGTATATTCGTTTATGTGATTATGTGCAACTAAATTGTGACATTGGATTATTTCCTTTATACTAATTATGTATCTATAAAATAGATATCAGATGGAAAACGCTAATAATGAACCAGTTAATGAGGGTAATCAATCTGAGCAACAATCGGGGAATCAATATGTGACTAGGCAAGATATAGAAAATATCATTGCTCAAGAGATAGCCAACACTATTCCAGGAATAGTTGCTCAAGGGATAGCCAATGCTATACCAGCAATCATTGCTGCTGTTAAAAATCCAATCGAACCGCAACAAGTTGTTCCTAGTAAACGCATTTCTGAAGATAATTTCAGTAATAGCGTAAATGGAGGCGGTAATCATGTTAATCATGATAATGAACCACGGCAAGCTCCGCTCCCTAAGAAAAGGAAAGTTGCAACACCTGGTTGCACTTACAAAGAATTTCTTGCTTGTAAACCCACTGAGTTTGCAGGCAATGAAGGAGCGACTGCAGCACTGCGTTGGTTAGAGAAAACTGAGGCAGTAATTGCCATAAGTAAATGTGCTCAGGATGATCAGGTCATGTATGCATCAAATCTTTTCAAAGAAGTAGCACTAGAATGGTGGAATACGATGTTACAAGCAAAAGGAAGAAATAGAGCTTATGCCATGAAATGGGAAGAATTTAAGAGTCTTGTAGAAAGAAAATTCTGTCCTGAGTACGAAAAAGATCAAATGGCAAATAAGTTTCTAACCCATAGGATGGTAGATGTAAATTGTCGAGGGTATACTACGACATTCTTCGAATATGCTAGAGTAGTACCAACCCTGGCTTCGCCAGAACCGGTACTTATTTCTCGTTACATTTGGGGATTAATTGGTGAGATTCGTAATATCATCAAGGCTGCGAAACCTCGCACAATTGATGATGCAGTAGAATTAGCCAATACTATGACTGATGAGCTAGTACGGACAAGAGAAGAAAATAGAAGGAAGGAAGTAGCTCAAAAGATTACCCAAGAATTCAGTCCGGGTAACCATAACCATTTCAAGAAAGGAGGGAATGGGCAATCTTCTACTAGTCCATTTTGCAACTTTTGCAAAAGGAAGCATTTTGGAAGATGCAAAGGATATTGCAATTTTTGCAAGATCCCAGGGCATCAAGAAGAAGATTGTAGGAGGAAGAAATTTTCAGTTTGCTACAACTGTAGAGAAACTGGACATCTTAGGCCAGATTGTCCAAAACTGAATAAACCATTTGACAATCAAGTCAAACCAGCAGAAGGAGCAAAAAGGAATGCGAGAACCTTTCAGCTGACTACTCATGAAGCCGAGATGATTCCAGATGTGATAGCCGGTATGTTCTTAGCTTACAATGCTTACATGAAAATATTATTCGACTCTGGTGCAAACCAAAGTTTTATAAATACTTTACTCTGCCAAACTCTTAACCTACCGTTAACCAGCATTAGATAAATTTCTATATATTAGAAACGGCAGATGAGAATTCAGTTAAAATAGATAAGGTTATGCAGAACATAGAAATAAGTTATAAGTTTTCTGCAACCCTATTATCTATGAAATTAGTTGAATTTGATGTTGTGATCATTATCTGTGATCAGAATTTCTTAGAAATTCAATCAACCATCGGAGAAGTAATTATGATTACAGGAAATAAACCATGTAAGCCTATGAAGTTCATATCAGTAATGGAAATTGCTAATTATGAAAGAAAGCAAGGAATAGTATATATGATTTTAGTAATCATTAAATACTAAAGATACAGAATTTAAGGAAATTTCTGTAAATTTCGAATACCCAGATATATTTCCAGAAGATTTACCTGGATTACCACCAGATATAAAGATAGAATTTAAAATTCATCTAATTCCAGGAATTTTATCGATAAGCCAGGGAACCTTATCGGTTAGCACAATATTGGTTGTTAAGAAAAAGAAAGACATTCGATGAGAATGAATATTGATTATAGGAAATTGAATAAGGTTATAACTAAGAATCGATACTCATAACTTAGAAATTAGGAGCCATAAATTTTTGCCTTAAGATTTAGAGATATTATCTGTATGGAAGTAAGGATACTATCTATATGGATTATAAGAAGTTAAGATATATATATTTAGGCGAAAAGAATTTGAGGCAAAAGAGATGAATGAAAACCCTATGTAACTACGATTGTGATATTCAGTATCACGAAGGAAAAGCTGAAAACGGCAAGAAATAGTCATAAGAATTATGCAGATAATAGATAAAAGCCGTTGGAGTTCGAGTTGGAGACAAAATACTATTAAAAGTATCTCCTTGGAAAAGAGTTGTTAGATTCGGTAAGAAAGGAAAGCTAAAACCAAAGTATGTAGGATCATTTCCAGTAAATCAACATATTGGACTAGTTACTTACAACTACCAGGAAGGTTAGTTGAAATACATGATATATTTTATATATATCCAATCTCAAGAAATATCTATCAGACGAATCTTTGGTAGTATATTTCTAAGATATAAAGGTAAACAAATAGTATTAAGTAAAGTAGGATTCAAAGACAGGATCCTAATATACTTGGGAACTGGAATCCAAAAGGAAGAGAAAGTATTCTCAATTTTTCCAGTAAATCTCGAGGACGAGATTTTTATTAAGTTGGGGAGAATGTAACGACTCTCATCAAAAGTCATAATTATTAAAATTAATGTGACCAATAGGAAACCCTAATTAAGACACCCAAGTAATTCTGCGCAAACCCTAAGATTTTCATAATTTTCAGAATCAGGATTAGGGCCCCTAAAACTCAGGGGGGGTATTTCCTAGTTAACGATTATCTGAATTACTTGCTGCCAAAGTTTCAAATTCGAATTCTGTCGACTCATCTGAGCTAGTCCCACACGTGGCAACAAGATAAGCTTAAAGTGTACCTTACGGACCGTAAGGTCACCAAGCTTACGGTCCGTATGCTGCCTTACGGACCTCAACATCAGCAAGCTTACGGTCCGTAAGCTAAGCCAAAATTGTGTATAAATAGCAGGCTTTGGGACAGGCTTCTGGGCATTCGTTCGACGAAGAAATTCACAAAATACACCGAGTTCTGTCCTATTTACTTCAAATAAAACACCCTAAACCCTAATTAAGTATAGCGGGGTGCTGCAGAACAGGGTATTAGCACAATCGCTGCTACGATTCATTTATCCGACGATCAAGATATCCAATGCATGTTTAAATGCCGCCCACATTAGGGTTATACTTTATCGTTCGTCATTAATTTGATGGATTGTCGTTAATTCGATAGGTAAAGTATTATACTTTATCGTTCGTTGTTAATTCAACGGATCATCGTTAATTCGATGGGTAAAGTATTATACCTTGTCATTCGTTGTTAATTCAACGGATCATCGTTAATTCGATGGACAAAGTATTGCATTTTGACATTCATTGTGAGAATTTGATCTCGTGAGTTATCGTAAAAGCTGGATTGATTACTAATTCCAAATTGTGTGCTTGTTATTGAAATTAGGATAAAAGGCTAATCAGTAGGCTAGGCTCTGCCCGTATAAATCTGCAATGTGAGTCATTCTTCTTTTCTCACAGTTTGTGAGTCATTCTTCTTTTCTCACAGTTTGTGAGTTATTTTATCAAATATTTTACAATACTCCAAATTATTTTCAAGGTTATAATTACAGGGACTAAGTCGTGGATATCTTGAATTACTGGGTAGTGGGGTATTGTGCACATTACTAATTTTCTCACAGTTAGGTTCATTGACCTACTCGGGATAATCACTGTTGGGTTCATTGACCTACAGGGATAATCGTCACTATTTAGGTTCATTGATCTAAATAGTGGTATGACCATCATCACCATTGTGACATGTCACCATTGTGACAGAATGCCAGATAAAAATAAGATAAAAGCCATTGTAATCGCTCTTATGCTGTAATTAATAACTATGCATCATTATGCAAAATAGAATGATTCACTCAGTATTTCCCGCTGACAAAACCTTTTTCAAACATGTTTCAGGTGATCTGTTGTAATTCAGGAAAAGTGCTGGGGAGCATTTCAAGCTTAAGATAGTGGCTCAATATAAAATAAAGAAATGATTTTGTAATATCACGCTTTTATAGTAAAAACCTACTATTGTAAATTATCGGGATTTTATCCCGAATTGTGAAATAAAACAATCAGGAAAAATTTTTAGCTTTAAGCGATCCTGTTTCCGCTGTAAAACTCAATTAAATAAATACCGCAGTATTTTCTGCCGCGGCTCTTGAAACGGGTCAAACCGGGTCGTGGGCCGTGACATTTATCTTCCACAACCTGTCTTTACTCATGGACAATTATACGTTGCCTTCTCGCGAGCAACATCTCCAAATTCACTTAAAATTCTTATTACGTGTAATGAAGATAATACTTTGAACACTACAAAAATGTGGTGTTTTCTGAGTTCTTGCAAAAACTAAACCACAATGAGGTCATTCTTACAAAATATTCGTTCTACATATTTTTCCTACATTTTCAAATTCTATGACAACACAATATTATATGTAACAATGCTTTCAAACAGGTGCACACAAATGCAGCATGAGAACATTTCCTCTTCAAATTTCTGATCCAGGAAGACTGGAAGACCTGAACAGAAGTCAGAGTTTTAAGAATCTGCATTCCACACTTTAGACCATACGAACCTTACTCTTCATTTCAGACCAGTGATGTAAGTTAACTATCAATAACCGCTACTACTGCTGCAAATATAAAACTTTTAACTTATTTTTACAGGGAGTTTCCATTCAGTGTTTGGGTCATAAAGCTCACTAACATTTTTCAAGTCAAAAACCGCTACAAAACAGGAGACTTTTACAACAGCATAGGGTATACCAACAACAATGCAACAGATTTACATCTCATACAACCAAACACTTTATAACTAGGTATGGCACATAACAACATATTAGTACATTACTATTGTGCTAGGCTGGCATGTGGTTAATGGTCCATCACAATGTTCATACTACAACCACACGCGTAATCCATTGCTACATGTTGATGTCTTCTTAATGCTATGTGATGCTTCCTTCCTCAGTTTTCTGTACAGTCTCACTCATTTGAATATCAGGGAAAGACGTGATCACTATGATGATGATAAGCATTGTAAGATCCATAATATCCTTCTACGTCTACATTGCACTCTAAAATATTCTAACATCTTTTTTTTGCAGATCTCTTAAAATTTACTAAACTGGACCAATCAAATTGGTACGTCAAATTAAAAAGCAGACTTCACATTCAAACGTAAGTGATTCAAATTAGTTGCAATACATTTCATGTGGATACAATTTTCATTTACTGTCCTGTTTTAAGACACGCTTAAGACAACTCTTCGTACGTAGGGTACACGTGCCACGATTTGTCAGTTTCAGTTAGTCGAAAAAAAAACCTTTGGTCGAATCAACAGATGCAAATAAAAGGCTTATTGTCAAAGTGGGAAGCCAACTTTTCCATAGATTATGGTAATTTTTCCTTCGCTTCTTTACTTTGGAAGGTTGAGTTTTCGTACTTCGGCTGAATTGGTGTTTACTATTACTAATGCAGCAATCCTTATGCAGGGTACTCCTTTTTGGCCACATTCGTACTTACTTTACACGTGAATAATGTGGTAATTTTCACTTAGATGGGTACTGCCATTTGTTTTAGATAACATCAACATTGAGTATGTCATTTGTTTTGAATAAATCAACTCAGTATGTCCGTCCAAAGAAACACAAAGTGGAATTCATGAGCGGCAATCAGGTTGCGTTTCGCCTCAATTCGATAGGATCACACCAGAATCCGCACCACACTACCATCGTACTTCAGTCTCTTATATTGTTCAAGCAACATAAAAAGCACATGAGCTACTTACCTCTGCTTCTATTGAAACCCATAAAGGTGCGTAGATTAGGCCCCACATTCTTAGTTCGCTTTGTGCCCCCCCCCCCCAATAAAGTTGATGTAACTTTAAATGTGGCATGTATTCTATTTTTTATTTCTTTATTTTTTGAGTTTGAAATTATCTGATGCTTGTAGAAACTTCACCGTGAAACAAGATTGTGAAAACCTTTTGTGAAGAGAAGGCGATGTTAGTTTGGAGATAACATTCAGTCCAAAGACATACTTGCAGTCGCTTCAACATCCGTCTCCGAATACAAAGGTATGACTAAATGAACGCAATTTGTGAAACCATTTACCCTACTACCGAATCTGCTTTCTCACATAACTAGATTGAAGCTAACCAACATATAACCTTATTTTTTATTGTCAGGAATGCTACACCTACAAATGACACCGGCAACTACAGTGCCAATCAATCAAAGCATGGAAAACACACTGTAATTTTGGTTGTCATTGTATAATAAAAAAATCGCAATCAGTTGCTTACGTCCGTGTTTTTACGCCGCCGCAACGCGCGGCGGGTAAAAATTCTAGTTATACATATAAATATATAGTTCTCATGAATAGTAATTGTAGTATTTGCTTTTTGTAATATTTTATTTGTTAGTGTTTAATCTTTTAGTAATAATTAATTTATTATTCTTTGATTTTTCAGCTATAAAGAGTAAATAATAATTCTTAAGTATTTGATTTTTTTTTTAATTTTTAGTTGGTAATTTTTTGTTTAGCAATCAATTCGATATCGATTTGGTTCATTACAGTATTGGTACGGTAAAAATAAACAGTGGTACCGAAACTAGTGTTGTTCGAATGGTATCGATCAGTTCAAATTGTCACGGTACTGATACCGATATTTATTTATCGTCACAGACAGAGTTGTATAAATAAATAAAAAAATGAAACCAAAAACCATAAAATGAATACAGGTTTTGGTACAGCTGTTGTTTGGTACGATACGCAAGCGACGTGATGTCAGTTTATCGAAAGAAAAGTCAGTAAAAACAAATATCGGTACCGAACCGATGTTCTTGGTTCGCTTTGGGTTCGGTTCACTATGATAGCAGCACGATATATGTTATAAAACAAAAAAAAACCATAAAAGACAATACATACATATATCGATGTTGTTCGGTTCGATACTGTACGGTAGCGATACGAGCTTAGTTATCGAAAGCAAAACAAAAAATAAAAATAAATAATGGTACAGGCAACTCAGTTGGTGTCGATTTTGTTTGGTACCATAGTGTCATGATAGCCGTTTTCAATAAAGTTTATATGATACTGTTGAACAAATAAGCATAGAACGCAAACCAACTAAACCGATTTCAACTGAAAATCGTTGGTACTGATGTTCGTTTTTATTGTTTTTTGTCGATGTAAGGTTTTTTCTTTCGATTACTATAGCGAGTGCCGATACCATAACTAATAGAACAGATGTCCATCAAAATCCCGCGATGAAGCGCGGGGAAATATCACTAGTTATAATTATGAGAAAATCTAGTTCAAAGTTTAGTTAAAAACAAACATATCATAGTTTATTTTGTTAGATTTTTATATATTTATAAAACAACTCACAACAAAACTTATAATAATTTTTAAAACTATTAATCCATATGAAACATAATGCTTCAAATTTTATATTATTATTGATATTGTCACCTGGTTTTTAAATCCGGTCCGACCAGTGAACTAGTAAGTCGTCTGGTTCGACGTTTGGTCCGATTATAAAAACATTGGTTAAGATGAAAGTGTAGGGAAAAAATAAGTTTAAGAGTATTGTAGTAATAGCCTATTTGTTGACTTTTTCTCTCCACATGCAATAGCCTATTTGTTGACTTTTTCTCTCCACATGCAATAGCCTATTTGTTGATGTTCTCTCTCCATATCCAAGTGACATGTATAATCTCCTCTAATTTTTTAAACATTGATAACTTTTTCATACGACGTTAATAACAATTCCTACATCTATAAATAATAATAATAAAGCAAAATAAGCTTAGGCCACATGGCAGTAACTTAAGCCAATCATTGCCACGTGGCAATGAGATATTCCTCCACCATTGATTTTGAGCCGCAATTTGTTTTCTCAATAAGAGGCTTCTCAAACATGCTTCTCATCCGTATCATTCAAAAACCCTAATTGTCTCAAACACAAAAACTCTCATTTAGGTATCTTTATCATCTTCAACTTGCTTTCAGATCTGGATTAATTGTACGTATAACAAGTGTCGGTTTGCAAGTAAACACGAATTCAATTGATTAATTGCGCGAATAACAAGTATGTATAAAATGCGAGTTTCATTATGATTAAAGTCTCGAAGTATATAATTGGCAATGAAATATGAACGTGATACAAATACAAGTTTCCATAAATAGAAATACGATTAAACTTTTTTAAATAAAGAAAGTACAAAATGTGAAGCGTTACAGTCTCCACTACTTTAAGAAATTTCGTCCCGAAATTTATTCAAGAGGAAGACTTTGGAAAAAGGAATTTTGGTAAATAACTTGGGTAATGGGTTAAAGTCGTAAAAAGGATATAGTTGCGCAAAAGATGTGAATTTCATAAACTCAAATGCTTAAACGTGAAAACGGGTCAAATAATTGAACATACAAATTGTGAACCGATAGCTTAAAACATAAAGTTATATATCCAGGTTATGAGTTTACAAGTTAAGAATGTGGGAAAATGTTTTACGGTCAATTAGAAACAAGTTTCGTGCAAAAAGGATGAGAATCCAAGAAGATATGGGGTTTTTACCATAAAGGGCAAAGTTGGAATAAAATGCAGCAACATTGAGCCGTAACCTACGGCTGCCAGTTGTAGGCTATGACAGAAGCTTTCTATTTTTTGTGGGATGTTGGCCGTAAGCTACGGCAGCCAAGCCGTAGTTTACAACGGGTTATATAGGCAAATTGTTATTTGTTGTTTTTGGGTGTACAGGATTGTTAGTTTCGTTATAAACACCATATATCTAACATATTCGATGATTTTATGAAATCTAGGTGGTATTCACGAAGTCACGGATGAAGATCAAGCACATCGAAGAACCGAACACAATCAAACATTAGTTTCCGCGTTTTCTTTAATCGTTTACGAAACCAAATAACATTAACATGTTGAAATGTTTTAAATTCTTATGAAGTTTTGTCAAACCTGAAATTTTGTATGGACGTATATTTGCATTATATATATATATATATATATATATTTTATATATTTTTTTTTTTGCTAATTAAGACCGAGTCTTACAAATGGTAAATAAGTGTCTAAGTGGATATCTTAGTTACTATAGATAATTCAACAAATTGTGTGCATATTAAACATAGAGTTAATTACACAAAATGGGTCCTGTGGTTTATACCTAGTTTCGCCTTTGGGTACTGACTTTTTTAACAAGTTTAGGTTTTATGTTTTAATTTTGTAATACCTTTGGGTACTAACACCAAAATTAGTTAATTGATAACTAAAATACCCTTGCATTTTTTTAAGTTTATCATTGTAACACATTTGGGTACTAACAACTAATTTTATTTAAGTTTATATCAATTTTACAAATCTATTTATTTTTTTATTTTCATCTTTTTATTATATCTCTTAATTAACATAAAATCTATTTATTTTTTTTTATTTTTATATTTTTCTTAAATTTCTTATTTAACATAAAATCTACTTGTTACACAAGTATTTTTTTAAATAGATTTTTTAAATTAAATCTACTAGCTATATAGTTTTATGTAAATTAAATTTCTTACTCGTTTTAAATAATGTAAACCTTACTCGTTTTCAATTTTGGATATATATGATTGATAATAATAATAATAAATATCTTTCATGAAAAAAAAATTTAAGCCATTTTTAACTCCTTTTTTTTCATTTACATTGTACTATTTTAGAAAGATATTTAATTTACATAAAATCTACTAGTTGCACAAGTAAAATCTACTAGCTATATAGTTTTATGTAAGTTAAATATCTTTTTTTACAAAAAATGAGTTAAAAAAAGGCTTAAATTTTTTTTAGTTTTATCTAAAATACCTAGCTATATAGTTTTATGTAAATTAAATATCTTTCTAAAATAGTAAAATGTAAATGAACAAAAAAACGAGTTAAAAAAAGGCTTAAATTTTTTTTACATGAAAGATATTTATTATTATCAATCATTTCTATCCAAAATTGAAAACGAGTAAGGTTTACATTATTTAAAACGAGTAAGAAATTTAATTTACATAAAACTATATAGCTAGTAGATTTTATTTAAAAAAATCTATTTAAAAAATATTGGTGTAACAAGTAGATTTTATGTTAAATAAGAAATTTAATAAAAATATGAAAATAAAAAAAATAAATAGATTTTATGTTAATTAAGAGATATAATAAAAAGATGAAAATAAAAAAAATAGATTTTGTAAAATTGATTTAAACTTAAATAAAATTAGGTGTTAGTACCCAAATGTGTTACATTGATAAACTTAAAAAATGCAAGGGTATTTTAGTCATTAATTAACTAATTTTCGTGTTAGTACCCAAAGGTGTTACAAAATTGAAATCATAAAACCTAAACCTGTTAAAAAAAAGTTAGTACCCAAAGGCAAAATTAGGTATAAACCACATAACCCATTTATGTAATTAACTCTTAAAAATATTGATTTCACACTGTTAAAAACATTGTTGTTGTAGATCATAAGAAATGAAGATCTTGAAGAGTTAAAGGAGCTTGGCTGTAACACCCTCAAATTCCACATGCGGAGTAATACTGCGAGGCGTGCTACTGCCCAGGATCCAGCCAATAATTATTTTGAACCGTTTGCGAAAAATGTAAATTATTACAATTAATAATACAATTAGTGACTAAATTTAAAATTTTCAAAAATATGATTTAAGTTTGCAGCGGAAATGTAATTCAAAACTTATCACGTTTAGAAACCATGGTTTAAATCTATAATATATTAAAAAGAAAAGGTGATGTACAATATGGTAATTTTACCATACGTATCAATTTTAAAGCATCATGTACAAGGTGCTTAAAGCCATTTGAGAGGGTAGTTCTTCCAACTTTTAAGACACTACAGGGTTAAGATTGAAGATTGGGATTTCACATAGAATTCTAAAGGAATCCTAATATAATAGCACGTAAATGAAGAGCTTCAGTTATATCGTTTCAATTCCTTTAAGATTGGGATTTCACGCCCTTCCTCACGAATAATCTGACCCTTCGTTCCAGTCTCCACCCTTGAATTGAATCCACACACACATGATGGAGAGAAGGGATCCAGAGGAGACGATGACAATGATTCAACGGCGGTTGAGGATCAAACCAGATCTAGGGTTACCATCACAGGTATATGTTCTTCATAACTGATTATGGTTTTGTTTTGTTTCACGGGTTGTATAATTCTTTCAATTTCGTTAAAAATTTCATATTATTTGGTCTTAATCTATGCAGTAAATAAAAAAAGATGTAAGATTTTCAATAATTCTTGATCGATTACTCGTCTTTCCATTGTATTTTTTACTATAATCTTAAATTTATCAAAATTAATATGTAGGGTTTGGTAAAAATTTGATCTCGAAAGAAAACCCTAATGGTGGTAGCTGTGAAGCAACCAGTAGAATCTCAATTTTCAGTTATTTGTTTTGATTTTTGTTGAAATTATTAATGGGATTTTGGAATATAGGGTTTAATTTAGGATATTGTTTGGTAATTTATGTTAATTGAATATGTAGGCTATGTTGCGTTAGTATAATATCACGCAGTTTTAGGGGGTGTTTGGATGCACTATTAAACCGATAATGGTTGTTTGGAGGTGCAATTATCAGTTTTGAGTATGACTATTGAGAGAAATGTAGATTTACCGTTGTTTCGCCGGCCACCGACGCTGCTGCTCCGCAGCCGGTCTCACAAGGTATGAACAAATCAGGATTTAATTGTTTCAGTTTCATGTTTTTTTTTTGTTTTGAATTGTATTTTTTAGTTGTTAAGGTTATTACTGGCGCTGCTGCTCCGCAACCGGTCTCACAAGGTATGAACAAATCAGGATTTAATTGTTTCAGTTTCATGTTTTTTTGGTTTTGAATTGTAGTTTTTAGTTGTTAAGGTTATTATTTTATAAATATACTTCTAATAATCTTATTTAAGTTTCAATGTAAGTCAAAGAGATATGGGTGCACAAAAAAAGTGTTGACGATCCACCCTTCTTGGAAAATTATCCATTGATGTGGGGAGTTAAGATGAAATCGACTTTTAGTTTTTGTTTGTTCTTCTCTAATATTATATTCGTTTTTGATGTGTAATTTAGTTTTTTTTTGTCTATGGCAAGTCAAATTAAAAAAAAAACATTCTCTTTTAATTTGCAGACAAAACCAGCATTACCTGCCCATGAGTGTCTTGTTCATTCAAATGATGAAGAGGTGTTTTTTGGCTATGCGCAATCGATCGTCACGATCGATATTCCAACCGCAATGTCGTGTTTTTTGAGGTATGTACATATAACAGAAAGATCTGATTTTAAATGTCCATCTTTTGTGAAATTTTTGTAACGTATTGTTTTCTTTTGTGTTTGTTCAGATAAACATGAAAGTCCAAGGACCTGTTTGTGTCGGAACATGGTGTGTCTTCAGGAGACAAGCGCCGTATGGATATGATGCACCTAAACCGCCTGGCAAAACCTACAACTACTTGCCAAAGTCGTGTTGCTGTTGTTTTGGATAGAAGAGTAAAGGAAAAACAGAAGAGAACCAAAAAAAGTAAGAAGATAAAGGAAGCTTCAACTTACAACTTTTAGCAACTTTATTTTATTATTATTGTTGTTGTTGTTCAAACGCGAGTTTTATTATATCTGGGAGAGGAATTAATAGTGGAAAACATCCTTAATGCCTCAGATACAAGTTTGTGGTGTTTCCTCGGGAGAAACCTTTGCATCACTGCTAAAGGAAGCTATTCATGTCATAAGCTGTGTTATGAAGATAAAACCAGATGGGGAAAGGAGGTAAAACAAACAGAACAAAAATAATTGAATTTTCTTTTCTGCATATTACATTAGCTGAAAGTTTATATTTAAATACATAGGTTGGATGGATTTATGGTTTAGTTAATGAGGATGTCTTAACATGGCTCAAAATACACTGTCATAGTTGGTGGTCAGTGTATTGTAAGCCAAATAGACCTGCATTCAAGGGTTCAGCTCCAGTTAATCTTTTAGACCATCTTCACCAAGTTCTTAGGTGGGCCCTGGGGTTAGTTGAGATCTTATTCAGCAAACATTGCCCAATATGGTACGGGTATGGGTGCGACTTGAAGCCTTTGGGGTGCTTTCATTCTGATGTTGTTATCGAGTGTGAGACTATAAGCCTCTAGAGTGGTTTCATTCTGTTCATGTTGATGTTGTTATCGATTGCAGTTACAAGCATCCTTGAGATTCAATGGGGAGGTGTTAAGATAGACGATTTCTGTAGAAACAAGCAGTTCTGGGTGATCGGTGGTGTGTCAGTTCCTCTTTTCGCACTCTTTCGAGTTGGCTGGAGTGAACACCAACTTCACTGTGACATCAAAGGGAGGGGATGATGGTGAATTTGCAGAGTTGTACCTGTTCAAATGGACACTAATCCTGCTGGTCTTCAACATAATCGGGGTGGTGGTAGGCATCTGGAATGGAGTAAAGGTTCGTTAATGTGATAGTGCATCATTTTTTTATAAAGGAACGGTAATGTGGAAGCTTTAAACTTTTCTTTGCAAGTGTAGTTGGTCACCCTGTTTCTGTTTTTAAATATATCAAAGTTTTCTCAAACATACAATATTAATTCTAAAATTTTGGCTTATTTACATGTGGGTTTTTTTTGCAGCTCAATTGGGCGTAAGGTTGAGGACTCAGGAGGCAATTCGTCCAACAATTATTAGCAGGTATTGGTGTTTTTGTGCAGCTAAGTTGCGTAAGTTTCAAAGAACGAAAGTAATATAGTTTGTTACTTGTCAAATGAAATGAAGTCTGGTCTCTCTTTGCAGCTTTAGATAGCATCAATTTATATCAGTCGGGACACGCGCCGTAACGCACGGGCATTCCCACTATACACATATATGTATATGTATGCCGCTATAAATTTTCATTCTTCAACCATCTGTTTGTGTTTTTTTGTAGCCTTAAGGAGGATTGGGGTGAAGAGGGTGGAGATTTGTGTTTTTTATTGAAATGGATGATAAATGCTATGGTTAAACACGGTAGAATTGTCGTGTGCTCTCTTCCACATAAACCATTTTTAGCTAAAATGTTAGAACTTCAATTTGGAAAGTAGTGATTTTGGATACTGTGTTGATTGACTGCCGATATGGGTATGGAACATACATGAAGGATCGTTTTGATGTATTAGTATGTTTCCTAGACACTAGCTTTATAAGAACAACATTAGACATCCTGTCTTACTATCTTAGCATATGTTTCAAGGCATTTTTTGTGTTATGTTATCACACAGACTCACAATCTTGAAAATATGATAGACATTAATTTGACAAAGACCAATCTGTTGATCTGTAGCTCTTATAATCTTACTTATTCTGTTTCTCAAGATTAAAAGAAACATATGGTGATAAATTTATTTGTCTTTAAGGTTCTTGTCAGTTGTCTATACACTTTTAGTTTTACTTTGATGCAAATCTTGTGATGATTTAAAGAAGCCGTTGATGCTCAAGAAGAAAGGAGGATAAAGTGACTATAAAACGAAAACAAAAACGCTCAATTTGTAATAACATTTGTCGATGGGCTTTTTAAGTTAATGGGAAAGAAAACTTGATTTTTACTAAAAATAATGACTTGGCTGGCTCTGTTTTCTATAAGCCGAGCTCAAGTTTAAAGCATTCGCTTGTTAAGAAAAATGAGCTGAGCTAAAGATTCATGTAATTCATTTGGAAAGTATGTAACATAGATACTTAGCTCAAGTTGATTTTTTTATCCAAGTTAAATTTTTCTTTACTAATAAAAAAAACTAAAGCAACTCGTAGGTTCATAATTGATTAATTAAAACCAAAATATTAAAACCGTTCGGCTTTTGAATACCGTAACATAAATTTTTGTGTTATGGTTATCGCTCAAAACCGAACTAAAATCACTCCATGCATATCCCTAAAATCACCAAACTAAAGTGTTATGTTACCCGCCGCATCGCGCGGGCAACCCACTAGTAATATACAAAATATTAAACTTTCCAAACAACGCACACTCCATCCGTTTGCAATGTCCGCCCGCAGCTGTACCTATAAATCTGCAAGCATGCAGTAGTATGTCAACATAAAGTTGGCGAGTTCACGGTTTTCAAAAAGGTTTTCTTGTTTTATCCAAAACATTAATTATTAATATTAAGTTTACCGTTTATAAAACATGCCACGGGGAGCTACCCCATGTAAGCTACTAAACTGTGTGATACCGAAACTGAGACGACAGTGCATTTTGCCCATGATCAAGGTCTACCATCCTCGATCGGTTATAAGGCCATACTTGTTCACGCCCGTCCTCCAAGGCACGGTGTGAAGTTGTCAAACCTAATAGCGCTATAAACTAAAATCCCGTTCGACAATCCGGCGACTAATCAGTGTACGTGTTTGGGACTTCATGGCAGAGATTCGTTTAGTACACTAGAAACATGAATTATGAGTATTGTTTGATCACTATTCCGTTCCCTCGGAATATTAGGTTCCCAAACCACCGGGAATACATGCTTAAGTGTTAGTTGTGAACCCACCTTTGCTTTGCTCGATAGAAAAAGCATTTGTCCTAAGTTGGTCAACGACGTCCTATTATGGTTACCACTTATTAGGACGGTAAACAAGTAATCACGTATAAGCTACACGTATCTAACACCTATTCATTGAGTTGTGGTACAAGTAACAATAATAGTATGTTATACTAACATGTTCACAATTTTCATAACAAATAATTCAAATGTGTAGTTAAACAAATAAGACTTGGGCCATTACTAGTGTGCGGCCCACTTGTCAGTGTGCGGTCCCACACGAGAGTGTGCAGTCCCACACGAGAGTGTGCGGTTCTACAATTGTGCGACTCAAGAGTGTGCGGTCAATTTTAGGTGTGCGGTTGTATATAAGGGTTTGGGCTCAATCAGTGTGCGGCCCACTAATCAAGGCCAACCACAATAGCTGTGCAGCCTATTAATGTTGTGCGGCCTATTAATACTGTGCAGCACATCAACAAGTGTGCGGCACATCCGAGAGTGTGCGGTCACTTGCTGATGTGCGGTCATGCTGTTTGTGGTGATACTTTGTGCAGCAAGTGATTGTACCATAAAAGTGTATTGTCTTTTATAAGTGTGCGATAAGACTAAAACTAAATAGCAGATTATTCATATTTATGGCAGCTTAATTCAGATAATCCAAATACCAACAATAATCATCAAAATCCTATTAATCTAAAACTTCAAATTCATACAATCAAACCACCAATGAAATCAGACTTATCAACACCTAGCATTACACACATCACCTAACTACCCTAAACATACCATCACAACCAAATTACCAAAAAATCAAGCTAATAGACTACTCACAAGACTGTAAAATGGAAGGGAGGCACAAGACTTAACAGCACCAAACGTACATTATCCAAGAATCCATTAACTTCATCTCGGTCATCATAATTATTCATCAAAGCTCCTATAAATCATTCACTATTCCAAATCTCCAATTACACAATGAGAACACACACTTTCAAGTATATACAGTTAACAACAACATTCATGTATCAGTTTTATTTCATGACAAGTTTCCTTGAACACCCAAAACACTTTGCACATGTCTAGTGAAATGTCCTAATTATCACTATTATCATTCATAAATCTACAAACATGTTCTTATAACAAACCCATGTAACTTCGGCTATTACCAATTCTACACACTAGACAACCAACTTTCAATTCTCATATACACAAAACGGATAACAGCTACAAGAGTTAACATCAGTATACTTATATATTCAATTTGCCAAGAACAGACTAAGCACAAGGCTACAAAATGAATGCACACGGCCGGTCAATATAACTCACACAATACACAAAACAACTTACCTCTTTCACCTCGAGCCATTGCCGTCGTTCCAGCCATCATCGCATCTGTTGCTGTCTTCTCCGTTGTCGGCGCCGTGAGCCGGAACCACCACCATCAGTCCCGAACCCCCAAATCCAAGTAGTAACGGGGCTTGAAGTGACCCGAAACAGAACCCAAACTGAAACGACGAGTCCCGAGCTACTTACCGAAGCCGTGAGTAATCACCACCTCCACCGCTACTGCTGCCGCCAGTCCCACCGTCGCCGACGACGGCAGTGTTCCGCCGTCAGTTCTCTTTCGTCAGCATCAACCATCATCTTTAATCAATAATAAGTCATCATCATCTTTAGCAATAATCATCATCAATATCTTCGACAGATAACAGACGGAGCCGAGAGAGATCGAGAGGGTGGATAAGAGCGTTGTGCAGCTAGTGTGTTTGTAGGTAGGGTTTTAAGTGAAGGGTGGGGGGTTTGCTGGTGTGTGCGACTGGAGCCACTGTGCGGCCGCCGGTATGACCGCCGGAGTCTTTGATCGGACCAGAGAGAGAGAGGGGAGGAGGCTAATGTACGGCTGAAACTTTATTAGGGTTTTTTTTTTTGTTTTAAAACGATGGGGTGAGGGATTAGTTTGTTTATATAGTGTAGGGTTTAGGGGGTTTAGGTAGGTTGGATTGGGCTTGGCCCAAGTGCGTGAACCCTTTACATTTTTACGTGTCTTGCTTAAAAGGACAGACCCCGAGTATTTAAAATCTAACAATAAGTAAATACGTAGATTAATAAATCTTCCGTCGCGTGTTATTATTATTTTAGTAAACAATAATAATAAAAAAAAGACACGTAAAAAATCTTCCGTCGCCCAAAGTTTGGTTAAAAAAAAGAAAAAAGAAGATTTATTAATCTACGTATTTATTGTTTACGTGTCTTTAATTTTTCTTTTTTTTTTAACCAAAGTTTGGGTTTTTTTAATTTTTTTAATTTTTCTTTTTTTTTAACCAAACTTTGGGCGTAAAAAACTACCCCCTCGGGCGCGCCGTTTGAACCCAAAATTTACACCCGGTCTTAAAATATACGGATCTAGGTGTAAAAAAAAATTCGTGGTCAACGGCCACCCGCGGGGCGCGGTTCTCGTGGTTCTCATAACTCGTGGTGGTTCTCATTCTAGCGGCTCCCTATATATATATATATAATTATTTTTTTTGGCTAAATTAAGGTGCGTTTTATGCTTCAAGATAGATAGTAGCTCGCGTTCAATGCATTTCTATGATCTCTACTTTTTACATGGTCTATTGTGTATAGATTAAAATAGTTAACCTCGCGTTCAATACCTTAAGCTTTTTATTCGTAATTATTGGTAACGGGTCAAAACAGGGAGGAGTTGAAAGTAGTAAATTTTTCGTATCGGTTACAAGCCAAAAAAGTCAAGGTTCGCACGTACCTGAGGCCTGAAAACGCCAAAAATGTGCTTTTTGGCGCTTCTTGGGTTTACTCGAGGAACTAAATGAAAAAAGCGATGGCCCTTGCTCACAATCACACTTTTTAATACCAAGATTGTAATGTTTTTGGCGATTATTGTTTGTTTTTTGTGGATGTGAAGTAATGTGTTTGTGCTTTTTGGTAGTTTTTAGGTATTTTGTGTGATTTGCAGTACTTAACAACAGGTTTAGTGTTGAATTATGTGAAGTTTATGGGAATTATTGAGTTTGCGTACCGTTTCTATGGAATCTGCAAGTTCTACGATGATGATGTAAAACTACGTGCACTTAATTTGTTTGCATAGCAATAAAAGTTGGTTGATATAAATATATTTGAACAATATGTTAAGTTATGTTGTGTTTTTTGTAATTTTGCACTTTGTGACTTAAATTTTGAAGGAAAGGTTTCACCTCAATGATTGTGGAATTTATAGTTTAGTAAGGAAAAAAGTGATATTGTTTATGAATTTGTATATATGATTGTTCTTTAATATAGGCTGATGACAGAATGTAAATGACTACAGAGCTGAGCTGGTAGTACGAGTTTCTTCCATTGCGAAAAGTGTGGTACGTACTCATTCTTTCATGGGGTATTCTGGCCTTTTTAATCACTTTTATCTTTCATATTACCACTTTTTATACATGTGTTGTCACTTTTCATTACCACTAAAATGAACTTATGATCCAATTTGATATGTTCGTATCTTACATGTGTTTTGAAGTCTATGTTTCTTATATGCATGTTCTTTTGAAGTTTGTTTCTTATACTAGTGGTGGTTTGTACACCACCAGATGCAATTTTAACAATCTATGGTACAACAACACTATTATTGTTGTGGTTTTCGAAATACTTGGAACACCTAACACATGAATCTTGAAGTCATTGACTATTTTATGTGTAGAATCACAGGATCATGCTTTGATGTAAAGTTGTGTGGTAATCACACTTGTATTGGAAACTCTAAGAAAACCCATTGCCCTATATGTTATGAGGTATGACATTAATGGTGGAAAGATTGGCAGGCAAGAAATGGGTCAATATTACCTTCGTTTATCATTGTAATGGTGTATTATTCCAGTTATAATTTATATCGTCTACTTTTGATAAAAACAAGCTTGCTTTTTGGTAGTTTCTTTTTTTATGAGAGCAAGGCTACAACGATCATGGTTTGTGGACAATGCCATTCATCTGGATTGCTATAGGGAGTTGATCGACCTGGATTAAAGGGATGCTATTTTTGAGCAATTTAATATATTTTTTTCAAGGAACAATGTATTATTTTTTAAAGTGTCTTCTTTTAAGTAATATGATGTACTTACATTCTCTTTTATTTCCAAATGCACATTCATATAAGATGACTTTTTTTTATCTTTCAAATCTATGAACACATCGTTTAAACAAAGTATAGGTTGCAATCATTCAAAACCTTATGGCACATAGAACAACACTAGAAAGTTTTAATTTAGTAATCATTTTGTAATGTTTGGTTGGAAATTAACATTCCAACTTGTTAGTATATAGTCGCAGTGAAAATTTTATCTTTCTTTAGATTTTTTTTTCATATCTAAGCCTATGCATCATTGGTGTTTTCATTGATAGTTTGTCTCATCGCCTTACTGTTTGCTTTGAAAAGCTTACTCTTACGAGCGTGCACCTTGCATTGGAATGTATTAAAAGGAACATGTGACTTTCTCTTAACTGTAACTTTGATATGTCACTTAGTTGCTTGCACGTTTTTCTAATTTATTTTATTATACACTTATAATTAAGAATGTATTGATGCCTTACAGTTTTGTGTTCATAACTCATGCGCCTCATAGCAATATGTTCTAAAGTTATATATACTACATCAAGTGGGTTTGAAGTTATAATGGTTCTAAGGTTGTATATCGTATATCAACTGGATATTAAGTGATTAAAGGTTGTATATAGTACATCAAAATGCTCTTTGTAAGTTTGTGATAATCATATTTTATTATTTTTCGGAAACTAAATATTAATTAACATGTCATATGAAGTTGTGCCAGTTTCAATGGTTTAAAAATGTACTTTTTTAACGTTACAATTTGTTATAATGTTCTATTAATTTGTTTTTGTTGAAATTTAATATGGCTCATGTCGGGTTATTAGGTGTTTATTTGTTTTATTTATATCAATAGTACTTTGGTTGTTTTATTTACTTTATGAACCTAAGACTTCCACAATAATTTCTTTTGGAGAATTTCGTTATGATCATTATAAACATATATCTATATACTATATAATAAAAAAACTAAACAACACTTGTCAATTTTGTCAATTTGTGGTTTATTTTCCCACTCATTACCCATTTACCTATTTTCTCAAACATCTAGATCCTCTTAGCCCATTTGTTATTACCCAAAACATACCCTAATTTTCACTTACCCTCACCTCAGACTCATCAAATCTCTTGATTCTCATCCAAATTTCTTCAACACTGTCTACAAATTGAAGCATCAATGTGATCGCAACATCAAAGTTGTTCAATTTGAAGCACCAATCTCCTCCAAATCTCTCCCTTCTCTGATAATCAAAACACCGATTTAATCCCTCTCTATGAACCAAACCATAATAACCCATGACCGGATTACATTGTAGTTTGAAGAGATTTTTTTTCCAGTTTATTGTTGTGATTATGATGGAATCGTTATTTTAAACCCTTTAAAAACCCCTAATAATGGTTGCCTTCAATTATCAGTAATATTCATTTGTGGGAAGCGTACGTGCAAGGTTTATTTATCTTGTAATTGAATGCTTTATATCTGATCATGTGGTTTTGATTTGTGAAGTTTTATAGGAGATATTGGCTCATGATTTTTAAATAGGGGAATCACTACTTTTGTATTATTTTTTATGAAAATGTTATCATTAACTTGCTAAGAATATGTATGTACAATTAAGATAATTAAGAATAAATCTACATGGATCTGGTTTGCAGTGGGTTAAATTTTTTACTTCAGGAATTACAAAATTATTTGTGACGGGAACTTAATGTATTCTATTTGGATTTTATGGATAAAAGGCAAGAATGTTTTCTAATCAAAATGTAGGAAAATTGTTCATGTGCGAGGTAGGTTGGTTGGATTCTAACGATGAGGTAGCTAAATCTTGAGAAAAGTTTAATTTTATTAAGAAGAGGTTTCTTAGGAATCAACATTTTGGAAGCTTTGGAGAGAATGCCTAAAATGAATCCCATAGGTATACACATTCATTTGTATATTTAGTTTGAGTTGGTATAAACTTTTTCAAGCTTTTAAATGTGATTTGCATATTTTGTGAAGTTCGGGTATATATTTTAATAAGAACCTTAGATTAGACAACATACAAGTTTATGGTTTAACTATGACTATCTATACTTTACTTTGGTGCATTACTTTCCTAGATTACAAAATTTGATCTATGAGGGAACTAGGCTTGTATTTGGCAGTTTCCCCTTTTACTTGGTATTTGAGCGACAATCATGCATGACTAAGAAAGAGTTGAATTAGTAAAGGATACGAAGAGGTGTTATGGACGGGTTTCTCAATCGGGGTTATCTTACAAAAAGAACTACCATTCTACCAGATAGCGTCATTTCGTTCAATTGGTGTTACCGTTCTACCAATCTGTCTCACAAACTCAAGTCATAGCTTCCAATTGAAATCGATTCACGATTCGAGTAGGTTCCTTTTTTATTAATTGGCTTCAATCACTTCATTTCTACAAGTTTTTTTATATTGTTTGTATTTTTTACAGGTTTCTTTTCAAGATAGGAGGACTGGGGGCTAATTCCTAGCTTGATACCTACAACATTTGTTTTTAGATTGGAGGGTCAATTCAATGTAAGGGCATAGTTTAGTAGGTTTACGTTTATCTTGTATAGTTTGATAGTGGGTTAGTTGATTAGGTGGTTTGGCCTTAAATAAATACTTATAGTTGTACGGTTTGGGCTTGGCCCGGTTTATAACTAGGTCACACCCTATGTCACTATAAATAGGGTGAACCTAGGTCTTAGAATGGTTTATTGTTTTTGTCTTTTGATCGACTTGTACCAGACAAACCAAGAGTTTGTGTGCAATTTAAATTACAATCGACATTCTTGTTCTTGTTCTTGTTCATCATTTTCATAAGTTTTCCGCACTTGTGATTGTGTTCGTGATATCAGGTTGAAGATCTCTGGACTTACAATTGGTATCAGAGCCGAAGAAGTCTTTCGAAGGCTCGGTTTTTCTGGATATTGCATGAAGAACAAGACTGAAAAGTGCTTGCAGATTCAACAACACTAAAAAGGTTGAAGTTCTGATTTAGTTTTGTTTTAATTCTTCTTATTCGACTGATCATAATTTTTTAGTATTGAACAAGTTCTGTTTTTTGTGTTTTGGTCGAAGTTTTTAACAAAAATCGGAATATTTGTTTATAGAACAGTGATTTGATAAAAAGTTTAACAAATTCTGTGTTTTGATCTTTTTGGGACGAAGAAATTGTGTTTGCAGGTTATTTGGGGTTTTTGGTAGAAAGGGTCTCTCAGATTTGGTTAACAATTTATTTCCTTAATTGTCGGGATTCATTGTTGATTGATATCTTTTAAACATCTGTGTACGGTATCAAGGGTGTACGATAAGCAAGTGTGCGTTCTGGAAATTAGCCTGTGTGCAGTCCTGTTTGACTTGTGAACTGGACACAAATGTGCGGCCCAAATAACTAGTGTGCAACCCAAGAAGAGTGTGTGCGGTCCATTAAGGGTGTGTACGGTCCAAAGATTAGTGTGCGGTTCATCATTAACTCAGTATCACTTAGTGTGAAGCCCAACTGAGTGTGCGGCTCAATCATTGAGTTGTGTACGGTCCAATTTACTAGTGTGCGGCCCAATTCAAGGTGTACGAGATAGTGTGCGACCTCATTGGACTGAACTGTTGACTGTTGACTGCTGACTGTTGAACTGTTGACTATTGAATGTTGAATTGTTGACTGTGCACCTATTATTGGACTTGGACTTATTTGGACGTGGACACATTTATAATAAATTCGAAAAATATAAACTGTTGAACTAAATTATTATTCAATTATTACTAATAGTTTGATTTTTCAGAAATGGAACTCACTAACTAAACATCGTTGAGTGAAAAGGCTTCCATGAACCAGGATCTGAATAATGTTATTGGAACAAACAACAGGATTCCTAACCTGTTGTTGGGGGGATCGTTCTCAGAATGGAAGTTTCGGTTTGTTCAGTACATGAAGATCAAGGACCTAAAACTTGGAGGTCCATCTGCAGAGGACCAGCTGTGATCACGTATGTAGTGGATGAGAAAAAGGGAATCACGGCTATCAAAAGGGAATCACTGCTGTCAAGCCTACATCAGCTTATGACGATGAAGATTAGGAAAAGACAGAGATTGATGATAAGGTTTTGGCTATGCTACACTCTATGTTGGATCCTGATATTTGTCACACCCCCAAAATCCACCATGCGGAGTATCACCGCTTGGAGGCGTGACGTGACCAGGATCGAGCCACCAATCATATTGAACAACACAATTAAGTAAATGAAACCAACTACAATACGATTGGTGACCTAAAGAAGGTAACCGATTTTAAGATAACAGTGGAAGCATAAAACGTAGGTTCAAAACATAAGTTCACAGTTCATAAGTTTAAAGTCTCAAACATAAGTTCCATAGGTTTATAAAGTTCAATTATTAAGTATGGGGTGTAACAACCCATATTCCACAAAAACCTTCTCCGCATGCAAGCTCCAAAAGCATTTAGCGACCTGTAAGGCATGTAACAACTAGTCAACAACAAAGTTGAGTGAGTTCACGTTTGGTTGTTTGGTTTTAAGTTGTTTTCTGAAAAACGTGGTTTGACTTTCGTTGGCTTATTTGCCGTGGGGGTTACCCCGAAGTTGAAAGTATGTTTAACCATTTCCTTTTTCTTTACCCAATCCATAACCATAACCATGATCAGTGGGGGTTTTCCCCGTTTGAACTACTAGACGGTATGATATCGACTACTACGAATAATAGTTGTGCCCTACATCAGTGTCTTTCATCACTGACAGTTTGCCATAGTCCATTAGTACACGCCCGTCTGAATGGCACGGTGTGAGGTTTGTTAAACCTAATAGCGCTATTAACTAATGACCCGCTCGCCATTGGCCTCGGCGATTAAGCCGATATGAAGAGGGACTTATTGATAGAGTTTTGTCTAGCTAGTTTTAAGGTTGTTGTCCTGCACCAGGAGGACGAACGTACGTATTCTGCACCAGGAGAATTCGTAGGTTTAATAATGGCATCCACTCTATGGAGGATGGCCGTACATATCCTACCCAAGGAGGATATGTAGATTTAGTTTTAATTTTTTAACCCATTCCCAAACCACCGGGAATCCCATGCCTTAGAAAGTGTGTGAACTCACCTCAGTTTGCTCGGTTAGATTCTCAAATATAGCTAACGGTCAAGGTCGGTCAATCACGTCCTAATATGATTACCAGTTAGTCATTTAGTGATTTTCACATAGAACACAAAGTTCCTACACGTATCTATCACACAACATGCATCACTTTAACGGTTTATGCCCATCTAAGTTTCCCATCCATTCCCCACTCAAAATCAAACATACGATAATGCACATAACATATATAACATGTTAGATCATTCACAGATAGCATACTCGACATTTAGACACGCGAGTCACAACTTATGTCATTTCAGCATTTATATTCAAAACCGGCTGCTTTCGGACATTTTAATAAAATAGTTAAATTATTCCAAAAATTCCCAATTTTTTTACAGGATGTCTTAAACGTTCCATATTTTATTTTGTAAAAATATCGGGGTCCGGTTCATTACCAATATTTTATAAAAAATCATATTCCGGACTGAACTCAGATTTATGTATTTCTGACCACAGTCCACAGAACAATTTGTTAAAAATTCATCGAGCGTCCGATTTACGAAATTCCAGTGGGGTAATTACAAATGCATCGGTTGTCATCTACTGTACAAATTTCATGGTCCGATTCATCACAAAACTCAGGTTATGACTGAAAGTATGACACCCATTTATTGCTGTCAAAATTCAGCTTAAGTTGTTGTTACAAATCGACACATTAAAAATAGTAAAGAGGTCCAAAAATTACGATTCCGGTGCCATTAGAACCGTATTTCATAATAACATATTTTAGATTCAAAATATCGGTTTTTCGTTGAGTTTATGACCTGTTTACAGCCATCTGAAGTTGGCTGTAAAACCGGGACAGATTCTGTTTTCACTTTCTAACTTACTAACTTGTGTTCGATTGATTCCGTTAATCATGTTTAGTGACCACAACAACATCACATATTAATATTAATCAGCAAAACATCAGATAATCAACCAATAATCATAATAAAGCAAGTTTCATAAGTTTTACACCATTATTTTCTTTTTATCCATCATATACATCTTCATTACAAGACTTTTAGTTTGTGATCTTTAGTGTTCTTAACTTTAATCATCAAATCACCTATTAACCACTTAAATAACATGAAGAATGAATGGATCTAAGTTCTTACCACTAGCACAAGGCTAGGAGGGTTCGAGTGTAGAAAAGTGGTGGTTAAAAGCGAATAGAGAAGGTCCTTCCACTTCCGAGAGCACCGAGCCTCCTCATGCGAACTCTAGCACCCTTGTATGTGTGTGATTTAGCAAGAACCAAACTTGAAGGTGTGGGTGGGTGTGTGTGTGTGTGTGTGGTCGGTTACAAGAAGAGAGGAGAAGGGGTGAAAATCTTTTTGTGTTATGATTTTGTAAAGTGTTTATTTATGGCCTACTTATTTATAGGTCCTTTCTAGTAACCAAAGGGTGTTATGTCATCAAGATACTAAGCACAAGTAATAAAATAATGAAAAGTGTGTAAGGTGTGTCTCACAAAGGGGGGGGGGGCGATCGGTTAGGGGTATGGTTTAGGGGGTTGGGTTTCAACTACATAGTTAAGTGATCTAGTTATGCTTAGTTAGAACTTTTAAGTAGGTATTTAGTGTGATATGTAATATAACGGGTGTTAGGGTGTTCGGGGCCCTTAACTAGCTTAGAAAAATAAAAACAATGTTATTGTCAATATTTTTATGTTCCGGGTAAAGTCCGGTTGTCAGGTTAGATAGCGTTCCGTTAAAGTGCTTAATTAATCCGTAAGGTGTCCTAAATATATATTTTTGTAACGTTTTTAATTTTCAACACAGGAAAACATAACGGACAATTTAATGACTTTTCTGTAATTTATTTGTTCGTTAACAAACACGTGTAAGCATATTACTGATATCAAAAAGCAGTTACGTAATTCCACACAGTCGTCAAGCACATTAATTATCAATAATAAATTGTACGGAATACATGAAACTTTGAGGGTTGTCACATTCTCCCCCTGTTAAGAGAATTTTGTCCCGAAATTTAGCGCGTGGTTACTGAGGAAGCTAGTTAAGTTGCGTTGTTTTCCTGATTTTCCTGGGGTGTCACATCATCCCCCCATTGGTTTGGAATTTCGTCCCGAAATTCTGTAGTAGCTTCAGCCTCAGTAGTGGTTGCGTTTTTCTTAAACAGTTGGGGATACTTGAGTTTCATTTGGTCTTCTCGTTCCCATGTATACTCTGGGCCACGACGTGCTTTCCAACGAACACGAACGAGTGGTATCCTGGTATGCTTGAGGATCTTAACATCTCGATCCGTAATCTCTACTGGTTCCTCGACGAATCGCAGCTGGTCGTCGATAGTGAGTTCCTTAAGAGGAACTATGAGGGTCTCATCTGATAGACACTTCTTCAGATTTGACACGTGGAATACGTTGTGAACTCCGCTGAGTTCTTCAGGTAGATTCAACCTGTAGGCGACTTTACCAACTTTCTCGGTGACTTCTAATGGTCCGACATAACACGGATTGAGTTTGCCTCGTTTGCCAAAGCGGACTACACCTTTCCAAGGTGAGACTTTGAGTAGCACTCGATCCCCAACCTGGAGCTCGAGTGGTTTTCTTCCCTTATCAGCATAGCTTTTCTGACGGTCACGAGCTGCCGCCATTCGCTGTCGTATCTGAGCAATCCTCTCGGTGGTATCTACCACAAGTTCTGGGCCAGTGATTTGGCTGTCACCAACTTCTGCCCAACAGAGAGGTGATCGGCATTTGCGTCCGTACAATGCCTCGAATGGAGCGGCCTGAATGCTGGTGTGGTAGCTGTTTTTATACGAAAACTCCACTAGCGGGAGGTGCTTTTCCCAGCCATTACCAAAATCGATTACACATGCCCTAAGCATGTCTTCAAGGGTTTGGATGGTGCGTTCAGATTTCCCATCCGTCTGTGGGTGATAAGCGGTGCTCATATCTAAACGTGAGCCAAAAGACTTGTGCATTGCTTGCCACAATTCAGAAGTAAAACGCGCGTCACAATCAGATATAATAGAGGTTGGCACTCCGTGCCTTGATACTACTTCCTTTAGATAAATGTCTGCGAGAGTAGAAAACTTATCCGTTTCTTTGATGGCCAGAAAATGTGCAGACTTGGTCAGTCGATCTACGATCACCCAAATGGTATCGTTTCCGCGTTGAGATCTGGGCAGGCCGGTAACGAAATCCATGGAAATTTGCTCCCATTTCCATTTCGGGATCTCCGGTTGTTGAAGTAGGCCTGATGGTTTCTGATATTCAGACTTGACTCTCGCACAAGTCAAACACTTATTGACGTAGGTTGCTATGTGGGCTTTCATGCCAGGCCACCAATACGTAGTCTTGAGGTCGTGGTACATTTTATCCGAACCAGGGTGTACTGAATAACGAGACTTGTGCGCTTCGTCCATCACAAGCTCGCGTAAGTCTCCATAAAGCGGAACCCAGATGCGCCCTGTTACATAGTAAGCGCCGTCTTCCTTTTGTTCTAGCCACTGCCTCGATCCTCGTAGGGACTCAGCCCTGATGTTTTCTGCCTTCAATGCTTCAACTTGAGCATCACGAATTTGAGCGGGAAGGCTAGAGTGAATGGTAAGCTGTAATGCACGTACACGCTTAGGGATAGTATCCTTTCGACTGAGGGCGTCAGCCACAACATTGGCTTTGCCCGGATGATACTTGATAGCGCATTCGTAATCATTCAAGAGTTCGACCCATCGGCGTTGTCGCATGTTTAACTCCTTTTGCTTGAAGATATGCTCGAGACTCCTGTGATCGGTGTAAATGGTGCACTTGGTACCGTACAGGTAATGTCTCCATATCTTAAGTGCGAAAACAACTGCTCCCAGTTCCAAGTCGTGTGTAGTGTAGTTCCTTTCGTGAACTTTAAGTTGGCGCGATGCATAGGCAATGACCTTGTCACGTTGCATCAATACGCAACCAAGTCCTTGGATGGAAGCGTCGCAATAAACCACGAAATCATTGGTGCCTTTGGGCAATGAGAGGATAGGCGCGCTACAAAGTCTATCCTTTAGATGTTGAAATGCGGACTCCTGTGCATCACCCCAACGATAGATGACACCCTTCTGAGTCAGTGAAGTGAGAGGTTGCGCAATCTTTGAGAAATCCTTGATAAACCTTCTGTAATATCCTGGCAAACCCAAGAATTGGCGGATTTATGTTGGTGTGCGGGGTGCAGGCCAGTTCTTGATCGATTCAACCTTAGATGGATCCACGTGAATTCCATCCTTGTTTACCACATGGCCTAGAAAGTGGACTTCGCGAAGCCAGAAGTCACATTTCGAAAACTTGGCATACAACTATTCTTTTCGAAGAAGTTCCAGCATAAGTCGTAAATGATGCTCCTGTTCCTCCTGACTCTTAGAATAGATCAGGATATCGTCAATGAACACAATAACGAACTTATCCAGGTAAGGCTTGCACACTCGGTTCATGAGATCCATGAAGACCACTGGTGCATTTGTCAGCCCGAATGGCATAACCATAAACTCGTAATGGCCGTAACGAGTTCTGAATGCTGTTTTGGAGACGTCCTCCTCTCGGACTCTCAACTGATGGTATCCCGATCTCAAATCAATCTTAGAGTAATAGCTCGACCCTTGCAACTGATCGAACAAGTCGTCAATACGTGGAAGAGGATAACGATTCTTCACAGTCACCTTGTTAAGTTCGTGATAGTCAATACACATTCTGAAAGTACCGTCTTTCTTCTTTACGAACAAGACTGGAGCTCCCCAGGGCGAAGAGCTAGGACGTATAAAACCCTTTTCCAAGAGTTCTTGTAGTTGTGTGGATAGTTCTTCGAGTTCTGATGGAGCTAGACGATATGGTGCTCGAGCTACTGGCGCTGCTCCAGGAGCTAGCTCGATTTGAAACTCAACTTGGCGATGAGGCGGAAGACCAGGTAATTCCTCAGGAAAGTCGCGCACTATAAGAATGTCTTCAATTCTCTTCTCTTCCGTTGATGTGTCAGTAACGAGTGCTAAAATGGCAGTGTGGCCCTTTCGCAAACACTTCTGGGCCTTAAGGAAAGAGATGATGCCTTCGACAGCACCACTCTTGTCGCCACGAATCATGAGAGGTTCTTTACCAGAACGAGGAATGCGGACGATTTTCTCCTTACAAACAATCTCCGCCTGATGATGAGATAGCCAATCCATCCCAATAACGACGTCGAAACTACCCAGTGTGATAGGAATAAGATCGATAGAGAAAGTCTGACCAGCTAAGACGAGGTTACAACCTTTAACTACGTGCGTGGCTTCAAGACTTTTACCATTTGCTAGCTCTACCGCGTGTTTGGTGTTCAAAAGTGTTAGGGTGCGCTTAAGCATTTGGCTAACTTTTAAGGACACATAACTAGTATCGGCACCCGAATCGAATAAAACAGTAACAAAGAAGTCATCCAGAAGAAACTTACCCATCACAACGTTGGGATCGTTCCTTGCTTCTCCCTGACCAATCACGAACACACGACCCCTTGCCCCATTGCCATTGTTGTTTCCCCCATTGCCACCTCCATTGTTGCCTCCATTGTTATTCCCATTGTGGTTCCCATTTCCTTGGTTATTGTTCTGGTTTTGGTTCAGCTGGGGGCAGTTCCTCTTAAAGTGGCCTTCAGCGCCACACTGAAAGCATCCTTTATTTCCATGCTGATGCTGCTGCTGGTGGTTCTGTGGGGCTTGTTGTTGTTGTTGGCGATTCTGATTTGCTGGTCGGGCGCTCCTGCAATCCTTTGCTTCATGACCAAACTTGTTACACCTTAGGCAACGACCTTTGTTGCACTGCCCGCTGTGATGTTTGTTGCACCGGTTGCACTTGGGGTGGTTCCCTCGGTATCCACCCTGTCCTTGGTTACCAGAAGATTGCTGACCAGGACTCTGGTAGTCATCAGTCTTTCGCTGCTGAGACTGAACTGAAGTAGAACCCTTACCGGAGTTCCCATCCCATTTTCGCTTGTTGTCGGTAGGTGCATCAGAAGTAGTTGCGGCACTGATACGTTTGGGTAGCCTGTTTTGCTCCACCGCCTGGTCGGTGAGACGATGAGCCAACTTGATAATTTACTGAATGGTACCCAGGTTGGCTGAAGTTACGTGGCTTTGAATCTCTGGTACAAGGCCCTTGAGGTACAACTCAATACGTTTGATGGGAGGGTCCACCATAGTTGGACACAGGATGGCCAGCTCGTTTGACCTCTTAGTATACGCCTCAATCTCAGACCCCGTCATCTTCAGATTGTAAAATTCCACTTCTAGCTTGTGGATGTCATCCCGACTACAGTACTCCTCCTTGATCAGCTCTTTGAAACCATTCCAGGGTGTGGCATTAGCAACTGCCAGTCCTAGGAGCTGAACCTGTGCCTTCCACCAGGTTAACGCAGCTCCTTCAAGTGTTCCGGTAGCATATTTCACCCTACAGTCTTCGGGGCATTCACACATCTCGAAAACAGACTCAAGCTTTTCAAACCAGTGAAGAAGGCCCACTGCTCCTTCGGTGCCACTGAAAGTGGTAGGTCGGCAGTCCATGAACGTCTTGAACGTGCACACAGGAGGTTGAGCATGTTGACCTCCTGCTGGATTTGCTGCGAGCGCCTCCTCAACTCGTTCGATGATCAAAGCCGTCAACTGGGCTTGAGTGAGGTTGATACGTCCTCCGCGTCCGCTCATGATCTTCATAACGAAGCAACGTAGGTGAGAAAAGTGTCGCGAAAGTGCGTAAGTGTGGGACGATAGTAGAGAGTAAGCACACAAGGTTCAAATAGCAAATTACCACATTATCTATGCACAGTGAGAACTATCTAACCGACCATATAACATAAATCATACCACTTATGGTGTCGAGTCTTGCACGTGGAGCGAAGCGTCGTTGTGGATCGTTGAGCACTGTACTGGTTATAGTCTGGTTTTATCAAAACTTTTCCCTTTTTAAAAACCAAGTTCACTATAACCAATGGCTCTGATACCAATCTGTCACACCCCCAAAATCCACCATGCGGAGTATCACCGCTTGGAGGCGTGACGTGACCAAGATCGAGCCACCAATCATATTGAAAAACACAATTAAGTAAATGAAACCAACTACAATACGATTGGTAACCTAAAGAAGGTAACCGATTTTAAGATAACAGCTGAAGCATAAAACGTAGGTTCAAAACATAAGTTCAAAACATAAGTTCACAGTTCATAAGTTTAAAGTCTCAAACATAAGTTCCATAGGTTTATAAAGTTCAATTATTAAGTATGGGGTGTAACAACCCATATTCCACAACAACCTTCTCCGCATGCAAGCTCCAAAAGCATTTAGCGACCTGTAAGGCATGTAACAACTAGTCAACAACAAAGTTGAGTGAGTTCACGTTTGGTTGTTTGGTTTTAAGTTGTTTTCTGAAAAACGTGGTTTGACTTTCGTTGGCTTATTTGCCGTGGGGGTTACCCTGAAGTTGAAAGTATGTTTAACCATTTCCTTTTTCTTTACCCAATCCATAACCATGATCAGTGGGGGTTTTCCCCGTTTGAACTACTAGACGGTATGATATCGACTACTACGAACAATAGTTGTGCCCTACATCAGTGTCTATCATCACTGACAGTTTGCCATAGTCCATTAGTACACGCCCGTCCGAACGGCACGGTGTGAGGTTTGTTAAACCTAATAGCGCTATTAACTAATGACCCGCTCGCCATTGGCCTCGGCGATTAAGTCGATATGAAGAGGGACTTATTGATAGAGTTTTGTCTAGCTAGTTTTAAGGTTGTTGTCCTGCACCAGGAGGACGAACGTACGTATTCTGCACCTGGAGAATTCATAGGTTTAATAATGGCATCCACTCTATGGAGGATGGCCGTACATATCCTACCCAAGGAGGATATGTAGATTTAGTTTTAATTCTTTAACCCATTCCCAAACCACAGGGAATCCCATGCCTTAGAAAGTGTGTGAACTCACCTCGGTTTGCTCGGTTAGATTCTCAAATATAGCTAACGGTCAAGGTCGGTCAATCACGTCCTAATATGATTACCAGTTAGTCATTTAGTGATTTTCACATAGAACACAAAGTTCCTACACGTATCTATCACACAACATGCATCACTTTAACGGTTTATGCCCATCTAAGTTTCCCATCCATTCCCCACTCAAAATCAAACATACGATAATGCATATAACATATATAACATGTTAGATCATTCACAGATAGCATACTCGACATTTAGACACGCGAGTCACAACTTATGTCATTTCAGCATTTATATTCAAAACCGGCTGTTTTCGGACATTTTAATAAAATAGTTAAATTATTCCAAAAATTCCCAAATTTTTTACAGGATGTCTTAAACGTTCCATATTTTATTGTGTGAAAATATCGGGGTCCGGTTCATTACCAATATTTTATAAAAATTCATATTCCCGACTGAACTCAGATTTATGTATTTCTGACCACAGTCCACGGAACAATTTGTTAAAAATTCATCGAGCGTCCGATTTACGAAATTCTAGTGGGGTAATTACAAATGCATCGGTTGTCATCTACTGTACAAATTTCATGGTCCGATTCATCACAAAACTCAGGTTATGACTGAAAGTATGACACCCATTTATTGCTGTCAAAATTCAGCTTAAGCTGTTGTTACAAATCGACACATTAAAAATAGTAAACGAGGTCCAAAAATTACGATTCCGGTGACATTAGAACCGTACTTCATAATAACATATTTTAGATTCAAAATATCGGTTTTTCGTTGAGTTTATGACGTGTTTACAGCCATCTGAAGTTGGCTGTAAAACCGGGACAGATTCTGTTTTCACTTTCTAACTTACTAACTTGTGTTCGATTGATTCCGTTAATCATGTTTAGTGACCACAACAACATCACATATTAATATTAATCAGCAAAACATCAGATAATCAACCAATAATCATAATAAAGCAAGTTTCATAAGTTTTACACCATTATTTTCTTTTTATCCATCATATACATCTTCATTACAAGACTTTTAGTTTGTGATCTTTAGTGTTCTTAACTTTAATCATCAAATCACCTATTAACCACTTAAATAACATGAAGAATGAATGGATCTAAGTTCTTACCACTAGCACAAGGCTAGGAGGGTTCGAGTGTAGAAAAGTGGTGGTTAAAAGAGAATAGAGAAGGTCCTTCCACTTCCGAGAGCACCGAGCCTCCTCATGCGAACTCTAGCACCCTTGTATGTGTGTGATTTAGCAAGAACCAAACTTGAAGGTGTGGGTGTGTGTGTGTGTGTGTGTGTGTGTGTGGCCGGTTACAAGAAGAGAGGAGAAGGGGTGAAAATCTTTTTGTGTTGTGATTTTGTAAAGTGTTTATTTATGGCCTACTTATTTATAGGTCCTTTCTAGTAACCAAAGGGTGTTATGTCATCAAGATACTAAGCACAAGTAATAAAATAATGAAAAGTGTGTAAGGTGTGTCTCACAAAGGGGGGGGGGGGGCGATCGGTTGGCGGTATGGTTTAGGGGGTTGGGTTTCAACTACATAGTTAAGTGATCTAATTATGCTTAGTTAGAACTTTTAAGTAGGTATTTAGTGTGATATGTAATATAACGGGTGTTCGGGGCCCCTAACTAGCTTAGAAAAATAAAAACAATGTTATTGTCAATATTTTTATGTTCCGGGTAAAGTCCGGTTGTCCGGTTAGATAGCATTCCGTTAAAGTGCTTAATTAATCCGTAAGGTGTCCTAAATATATATTTTTGTAACGTTTTTAATTTTCAACACAGGAAAACATAACGGACTATTTAATGACTTTTCTGTAATTTATTTGTTCGTTAACAAACACGTGTAAGCATATCACTGATATCAGAAAGCAGTTACGTAATTCCACACAGTCGTCAAGCACATTAATTATCAATAATAAATTGTACGGAATACATGGAATTTTGAGGGTTGTCACAATATTGATGTTGGGGTTCATGAAGCTAAATCTGCCAAGGAACTATGGGATGCTCTTTTGGCCATGTACGAAGGCAATGAAGAAATGAAGGAGAGTAAGAGGGAGATGTTGACTCAGAAGTTCAACATGTTCAATCATTTCCCTAGAGAAACCCTTGAGAATCAAAATTAAAGGTTTATCTCCCTGATCAGTGAAATGAGGACGCATGACATGATGCTTCAAAACTCTGCTGTCAATAAGAAGCTGTTGAATGCTCTTCCAAGGAACTAGGATACAAATGTCACGCTCATCAAAAGAACCAAAGATTTGACCTGCATGAGTTATGCCGAACTGATCTCTCTGCTCAAGTCTTATGAAATGGATGAAAAGAAAAGACTCTACAATCATACCTTGAGTTATAACAATGTTGTTGTTTCATCCAACACAACTTTGGTTTCACAACACGGGGCTGGGTCGTTTTAGATGTTTCCTCCTAGTGTTCCCTCCTACTCTGGATTCGTACATGCTACCCCAATTCAATCTGTGAATCCTGCTCAGTCTGCGCCAACTACTGCTGCATCCGGTCCTACGTCAAGCACCTCAACTCATTTTGTGGTCTCTAAAGAGTTTGAGTAGAATATGGCTTCTATGGCAGGAGTTATGAACTGCTACAATGTCTTTGTTGCTGGATATCACCTTGAAGATGGCTATGGTAGTGTTTTGTGCCAAAAACTTTATCAAGAGAACTGGCAGAAACAGCTGGTAAGCATCAAGCAAGGATCTAAGATGGAATAAATCAAAGATGAGGTGTTTCAATTGCCATGAGCCATGACATTTTGCTCGTGACTGCAGACAGTTGAATAGAGAGAGATCTGATTCAAATGTCACTATCACTGTTACTTCAGCCTCAAGACCTGCTACAGTCCCTACCATTAGACCTGTTACTGTTTCTACCTCAGGTACATCTGGCACAAACCAAAGCAATGTTTCTGGATCTACCTCAGGCAAATCCCAACAATGCTATGGTAGTTCAAGAGGGAGGGGGCTTTGATTGGTCTGCTCAGATGGCTGACCTGTAAATCACTAAAGACACTGTGTATCAAGCTTTTGATGGCTCAGATGCATGACTTCACTCCTTCTCCTACTGAGGTATGTGTTGATGATATTTCTTGTACTTGTGCCTGTGGAGATAAAGTAAGTGGTTATAAAAAACAGGCCAACTCATTAATTATGCAACTAGAATTATCCAAATCTGATTTATATCATATCAAAAAGAAAATCAATGGATACAAGGATATGGTGGAGGCACAAAAACATGATATCCGACAGTTGCATAAAGATTTGAGTCAAGAAAAATGTAAGCATCTCCACTTTAAAGAACTTTCTGAAAAATTAACTGCTGAACTTGATTCTCTAAAATCAACTATTGAAAATATAGAGTTTAATTTAAAAAAAAAATAACGTTTCAAGTGAAAAAGTTTAGAAAATGATAAATAAACAGTTAAAATAGAGTAAAAAGAAACTAGGAATAAGGGTTTGGGATTTGTATGCATTCCTCCACCATACAATCATTTTTATACCACTATTCCTATGACTGAAGAGGAGATTGCCAACATGCCTGACATGGTCTATGGACGGGCTAGTGATGTCAAGGTTGAACCTACAAAACTCAAGAAAATCAAAATTACAAGGCCTGATAAATCTGAAATCAAGTTAGACAAACATGCCTTTAATAAAGCTTTTATAAAACATGTTGATTGATGCGTGTGAAGTGTTATATATATTAGGTGTATATTTTAAGCCCCTTTAACACTTATTTTTAGCCAAGTTTTAAATTTATAAAACACGATATTTCACTAACACTAAACACACATATGGGCAAGTGCACCCATCGTGAACGTAATATAGTGTTGGTAAGATATCGAGGTCGTCCAAGGACACAAGAGCTTTTAGTACTGATTTATCCTCAACGTCTAATCAAATCAAAAAGTTTAGAAAAATGTTTTAAAATAAGAAAAAATAAAAACTAACTAAAAATGCTGAAAAAAAAACAAAAAAAAAAGAAAAAAAAACAGATAGACAAGATGAATCACTTGGTTCGGACTCGTATCTAGTGTAACCTTTGATTATTTCCGCACTTTTGCACTATTTTAAGAGATTATCTTAGTTATTGTAGTAGGCCCCTCTTTTGAAGGTGACGTTACCCTCACCCCAGTAGTTTGAGTCAGCAATGATACAATCCTAAAAGGGTGGATTATTGGAAGATAATTAATTAAGTTATTAATGCAAATTATGGTAGGCCCCTCTTTTGGAGGTGACGTTACCCTCGACTAAGTAGTCTGAGTCAGTAGGGATACAGTCCTAAATAGCCGGGTTATAGTATTAATAGTAGTTAACTTATGAGGGGATCAAAGAGTTTGGACCCCTGCTATCCAATACCGTTAAGTATTGAAGGAGGTCCTACTAAATTTGACCCAGGTCCATTGCAGGACATCTAAACGCTGAACAATGGCAAGACCTTTACCAAACCGTTCCCTTAACCCCCGACCAGGTAGCTAACATACCTCCATATAGACCGTGGAGATATGAATGGTGAAAATCTTTTATTTTATATAGACAGTAAAATAATGCCAAGACACCACGGACAAACGATAAGGAAAGATCACCTTCAACATAAGCAACTAGTTATTAAAGTCATTAATACAAAACCAAGTAAAAAGTGCAAAAGATTAGAAATAAAAAGTATTACACTAGACACTTTGTCTTCACCAAGTGATGTAAGAGACTTAGGCAAACATGGCCTTGATTGTCAAGAACTCTTACGATTAATCTTGGATCCCGAGACGACTCACACACTCTACGATGGACAATGGATGATGGTGGTGGATGATGGTGTTATGGTGGTGGTGGGTGAAGTGTGAGAGAGGTGGTGTGCCAAGGGATGGTTTGAGCTTGAGCCAAGCACTCCTATTTATAGGCTGAACAGAAGCTCGGGCACGGCCCCATGTCCAGTGGGCACGTCCCCGTGTCCACATCCTCTCTTTCTTCATTTAATGCAGCTTTGTCTTATTAGTTGACCATGCCCCCGTGTCCGCTGAGCACGACCCCGTGTGCAGAAGAATCTTTGTACTATGAAGATTTGCCTGGATTGTACGAATCTTTTAGTTGACCACGGCCCCGTGTCCGCTGAGCACGGCCCCGTGGTGGGCAATAGAAGCTTCTACCACTTTGTCTTTTCTGCTGACACTTGGGCACGCCCCTGTGCTGGCTGAGCACGGGGCGTGTTCAGTCCTCTGTTGTCTTGTTTTGCTTGGGAAGATGCTGTCGTGGGGTCGGGCATGTCACGTCTTGTTCCTTTTCTTGTATTTATGTTAGATTTTGATGTCTTTTTGCTTCTTTTGTTAATTTGAGCTCATTTAATCCTGAAAATACAAAAGGAAGACAAAAGCACACTTTTTCCAACATTAGTACTAAAAAGGGTTAGTTTTATGCCACAATTGATGTAATTTATATGTTGCATTTTGCACACATCAAATAACTCCACACTTGAATCTTTGCTTGTCCTCAAGCAAAACTCTTTAATATGTGGCTATTACACTCCTAAATGGAATGGGTAGAGAAGAAGGTTTTGGGCTTGTCGTAGAGTGTCGGGATTTCCAAGATTCTTTATTTAGTTTTATTTTTATTTATTTACAATCCTATTCGTCATGATTTATTTAAAACTTTTCATAAGATAAATTACTTATTAGGGCAAAACATGCATTTTTAAAATTCTATTTATACACAAGTTCACATACCTCACGGGGATCACTCAACACTCGGCCGAAAATGTATTTGTGGATCACTCGAGAGCGGCATGGAACTTACTCCTACCATAGGCTTGCCAAGCAATCAATCGTCCTCCTTTTTAACTTATATTCCTTTGTAAATATCAAGAGGACTTTGTGGGTGAAGGGTTAGGCTTGTGTTAAAGGTAGGTGGTTGGGTAAATGGTTAGTAGAAAAAGGGCTAAAAGCGTAACAAGTGTCGGTTTTCGTAAGACTTTCTATTTTTGTAACTTTTATTTATGATGAAGCTATTATTCAAACAAAGTTATTTTTGATGAACTTGTTTGTTTATTTTCTTTTGCTTCATCATCAACACATTTTTTTTTTTTGAAAAGTCATATGAAAAACCGAACTTTTTACTAAAACAAAGGGTTAAAAATGAAAAAGGATTTGGTTCAAAGGGGCTAACTAGGGGGATTTTGGGTAGGTGGTAAAAAAAGAAAAATAATGGTGTAGAAATAAAAAGGGTTAGTCCTAATGCCTCCATCATTTACTTACTCGGGTTTAAGTTGGTAAGGACCGGGAATGTATCGTCATGGCAAGTTCTAGAGTTGTAAGAACCAAGCGGCTATTCACACAAGAAACGAAAATGAGCATTTAGTCTAATGATATGTAAGTGTTTGCTCAATAAAGGCTCAAAACTCACTTTTGTGGGAATGGGTTTTTATGTGATCAAGTATATATAATTAAATTTTAACTAAGCTTGTCATGCCTTTTCATAATTTTCTTATGTTTGTTCTTTTTATCACGACGCTATTGGTTGTAAATTCGTAAAAATATAACCTTTTTGAGAACTTGAATTTCCCGAGTTAAACCTAGACAAGTAAAAAAAAATGAAAATTTTTGAAAAAATTTGGGGTGATTAGCGGTTCCAATAGAGTTTTGTGTAAGGCTTGTATTTAAGACTTGCAAGATTCAAGGTTTTAGCATCCCCCCCCCCCCCCACACTTAAATTACACATTGTCCTCAATGTGTCCCAAAAATAAGTTTTTAGGTTGATTGAATGTGTAAAAATGTGTAAAAAGCAAAATTTTTGTGTTACTGGGCGCTGAACACGGCCACGTGTTGTTCGGGCACGGCCCCGTGTTCAAGTGCCAGTAACAAAATTAAAACAAGAGAAACAGAAGCCTGGACACGGGGGCGTGTTGGGTGAACACGGCCCATGTCCAGTTACCTGAACTGGGTCTTTTTCTGCAGACTGTGCAGCACGGGGCCGTGTTGGGTGGACACGGCCCGTGCCGAGCTTACTGTAACCGAAGAAATTTGTCGGACGGTTCTGTTTTCCTGCATGGGATGCTGGTTCAAGTTCCCCTTGTATCCTTTGCCATCTTAAGTGTGTTTTATTCATTTCAACACCATCCAAACACCAACTTAACTAAAACCTTCATTCATTGAATCATTAGAGAATTACATACTAGTCCTAAAATTAAAATAGTAGATAGTTAGGTCAACAAAACACAAGAAATCTAAATCCAAGAAGTTCTAGCCTACTATTTATTCTACTAGCAAAACTTCCGAAAAAGATAGATCTTTCGGTTAAAAGTGGCTTGACAACTTCTTCCTCCGGGTATGGGTTCCTCATACGTCGGCGAGCCACTCTTCGATCTCCCTAGGGAGAAGAAAAGCGGGCTCATGAGCATTGGGTTGAGGAGGTGCAACTTCCACCGGGATTTCTTGGAGTTCTTCAAGAGGAGGTTCCGCCGGAATGTCGTCCCAACCGGTAGGATTTTGGATCCCAAGTGTTAGGTTCCAATCCTCTTGAGGGAGGATTGGCTCCATGGGAGGTGTTACCAGAATGTTTAACCTCTGGTGCAGGAGGTTTATTTCCTGGAAACTGTTTTCCAACCCCACCGAGAGATAGTTTATACGGTCAATGAGGACCTCCTCCACCGAAGTCATCTCGTCAAGGGCTTCACGTAGCGCCATTACGTATCTTACGAGAGTTGCTTCAATCGATGGCCTCCTTTCCCATCGACTGTTCCTTGAGTGCGCAGAAGAGGTTCCACTGTTTTGGCTAGACATTCTACGAAAAACATACCAAAAATAGTTTGTTTTAATGAAACAGTACCACGGACACGGCCCCGTGCTCACTGAACACGGCCCCGTGTTCAACTTTCTGCAGATTTTTAGAACAAGGAATCTTGGAGTTTTAAATTATTTTCTCAACTTATGAAGTGTTTTTGAACAAAAATAACTTAAAACAATGTTGTGTAACTTATTTTTAACAAGATTCCTTGAATAAAAACTCAACAATCATCACAATGGAGCTTGGAATCAAGCTTCAATGGAGGTGTTGTTGCAAGAAAGATGAAGAAGAAGGCAATAGATAAAAGAGGAAAGGACAAGATGCTTGTAAGAACCTTCTTTTAGAACATACCTAGGATGGTAAGTCAGAAAATCCTTTCAAATCTCTGTCCCTGGATGGTCCAAATGTGCAGGGTTCTTGGCTGCATTTATAGAAAACGACAGCGTGCTGGACACGGCCCCGTGTCGGCTGGACACGGCCCCGTGTGCAGGCAAGATCCTGACACGTTTTGTCCGTATTCTGACAAAAGTCAGAAGGGAATCTTTTGGTGGACACCGGGGCGTGTTGACCTGGGCACGGCCCCGTGTCGGAAGGCTGTTTTATGAAGTGCGTCTATTTTTAAGGATTTTTTCCGGATCGGGCGGTTCCTTACTGGATGGAACAACCCCAAAGTGCCTAAGATACCTTAATTGATCTAGGTTAAGATGAGAACGCAAGAGGTTGTCGGTGAGGGTGATTCCTATGCTACATGTAG
The DNA here is from genome assembly GCA_030545235.1 of Helianthus tuberosus. Taxonomy (NCBI): domain Eukaryota; kingdom Viridiplantae; phylum Streptophyta; class Magnoliopsida; order Asterales; family Asteraceae; genus Helianthus; species Helianthus tuberosus. The sequence continues at coordinate 118,167,513 of CM060414.1, read as the reverse complement.
GTGGACAAGTCCAACCCTTTTCCGGGATCTCGTTAAAGAAGGTGTATGTCGAATCACTCAGGTCTATGTATGCATCAAACGAGGTTGATGGGGAGTCCTTCACGGCACAATCGACACAGGGACGACTATCGCTCAAGTCCTCACTAAAGTTAGGAGTATCTTTGGAAACAACGAAGTTGTTTGAATGCGTTTCCAACCCTTCTTCTTGGTTATCACCTTGGAAAGGATTACCGAAATCTTTCCTAAGTTCTTTTAACCAATTAATAATTAGATCTTCTAGTTGAAATAATTCATCGAGCAGCATTTCTCCTAGAATATCCGGTTGGGCGCATTCGAGGGAGAGATAGGGATTATTTTTACTTTCGCCCCTCTTAAGGATACTAGGGAACGATGGGTCTATATAGTGGGGTTTATAAGTTAGAAAAAAACATTCTAATTCTTTATGGTTACCACCACATAATTGACACCACATAGGACCATAAGAGTGCCGAAAGTAAAAAGTATCAGTATCACTCATGTTTGTGTCAGAAATTACCAACCGTCGGGATCTTACGGTTCTGTTTTCAGTAACTAAAACTTGGGCACGGGGGCGTGTTGAGTGGGCACGGCCCCGTGTTCAGCTTACTGTCTGACTTAAAACAAGATTGCCAGTTCCAATGATTGGGCACGGGGCATGTTCAGCGGGCACAACCCGTGCTGAGTTCTGCAGAAGCTGAAAAATTAAGAAAAATCCTAAAAAAAAAATGAAAAACAAGAAAAACGATTAGGCCGTTGATTCCAAAATTTCTTAAAATCCTTGTGTCCCCGGCAACGGCGCCAAAAACTTGATGCGTGTGAAGTGTTATATATATTAGGTGTATATTTTAAGCCCCTTTAACCCTTATTTTTAGCCAAGTTTTAAATTTATAAAACACGATATTTCACTAACACTAAACACACATATGAGCAAGTGCACCCATCGTGAACGTAATATAGTGTTGGTAAGATACCGAGGTCGTCCAAGGACACAAGAGCTTTTAGTACCGGTTTATCATCAACGTCTAATCAAATCAAAAAGTTTAGAAAAATGTTTTAGACTAAGAAAAAATAAAAACTAACTAAAAATGCTGAAAATAAAATAAAATAAAAAAGAAAAAAACAGATAGACAAGATGAATCACTTGGTTCCGACTCGTATCTAGTGTAACCTTTGATTATTTCTGCACTTTTGCACTATTTTAAGAGATTATCTTAGTTATTGTAGTAGGCCCCTCTTTTGAAGGTGGCGTTACCCTCACCCCAGTAGTTTGAGTCAGCAAGGATACAATCCTAAAAGGGTGGATTATTGGAAGATAATTAATTAAGTTATTAATGCAAATTATGGTAGGCCCCTCTTTTGGAGGTGACGTTACCCTCGACTAAGTAGTCTGAGTCAGTAGGGATACAGTCCTAAATAGCCGGGTTATAGTATTAATAGTAGTTAACTTATGAGGGGATCAAAGAGTTTGGACCCCCGTCATCCAATACCGTTAAGTATTGAAGGAGGTCCTACTAAATTTGACCCAGGTCCATTGCAGGACCTCTAAATGCTGAACAATGGCAAGACCTTTACCAAACCGTTCCCTTAACCCCCGACCAGGTAGCCAACATACCTCCATATAGACCGTGGAGATATGAATTGTGAAAATCTTTTATTTTATATAGACAGTAAAATAATGCCAAGACACCACGGACAAACGATAAGGAAAGATCACCTTCAACATAAGCAACTAGTTATTAAAGTCATTAATATAAAACCAAGTAAAAAGTGCAAAAGATTAGAAATAAAAAGTATTACACTAGACACTTTGTCTTCACCAAGTGATGTAAGAGACTTAGGCAAACATGGCCTTGATTGTCAAGAACTCTTACGATCAATCTTGGATCCCGAGACGACTCACACACTCTGCGATGGACAATGGATGATGGTGGTGGATGATGGTGTTATGGTGGTGGTGGGTGGTGGGTGAAGTGTGAGCGAGGTGGTGTGTCAAGGGATGGTTTGAGATTGAGCCAAGCACTCCTATTTATAGGCTGAACAGAAGCTCGGGCACGGCCCCGTGTCCACATCCTCTCTTTCTTCATTTAATGCAGTTTTGTCTTATTAGTTGACCACGCCCCCGTGTCCGCTGAGCACGACCCCGTGTGCAGAAAAATCTTTGTACTATGAAGATTTGCCTGGATTGTGCGAATCTTTTAGTTGACCACGGCCCCGTGTCCGCTGAGCACGGCCCCGTGGTGGGCAATAGAAGCTTCTACCACTTTGTCTTTTCTGCTGACACTTGGGCACGCCCCCGTGCTGGCTGAGCACGGGGCGTGTTCAGTCCTATGTTGTCTTGTTTTGCTTGGGAAGATGCTGTCGTGGGGTCGGGCATGTCACGTCTTGTTCCTTTTCTTGTATTTATGTTAGATTTTGATGTCTTTTTGCTTCTTTTGTTAATTTGAGCTCATTTAATCCTGAAAATACAAAAGGAAGACAAAAGCACACTTTTTCCAACATTAGTACTAAAAAAAGGTTAGTTTTATGCCACAATTGATGTAATTTATATGTTGCATTTTGCACACATCAAATACCCCCACACTTGAATCTTTGCTTGTCCTGAAGCAAAACACTTTAATATGTTGCTATTACACTCCCAAATGGAATGGGTAGAGAAGAAGGTTTTGAGCTTGTCGTAGAGTGTCGGGATTTCCAAGATTCTTTATTTAGTTTTATTTTTATTTATTAACAATCCTATTCGTCATGATTTATTGAAAACTTTTCATAAGATAAATTACTTATTAGGGCATAACATGCCTTTTTAAAATTCTATTTATACACAAGTTCACATACCTCACGGGGATCACTCAACACTCGGCCGAAAATGTATTTGTGGATCACTCGAGAGCGGCATGGAACTTACTCCTACCATAGGCTTGCCAAGCAATCAATCCTCCTCCTTTTTAACTTATATTCCTTTGTAAATATCAAGAGGACTTTGTGGGTGAAGGGTTAGGCTTGGCGTTCAATTGCGTAACGACACGTTCGACGTGCGGAATCCGTGAACGTGTGTGACCGAACACACAAGAACGTACTAGAACCTTGATTCTATTGAAAATACACGTGTACAACCACTTGAGAGAGGTTTCTCTCTCTAGACTTTCTCTTTCTACAAGATTTTCTCCAATGTCACAAATGAGCAAAAGTCTTAAACATAACACTAACACTCCAGGTCAAGGCTTTTTAATGAAACATTTCATTAATTACAAGATTGCCACCTTGCCTTTTTACTAGATATAATACTTTAAAGACTTGATTTCTTCAGTTCCTCGCTACGGCTCGGATTGACGAAGGCGATAGACATTAAATGCATCAACAATCTCCCCCTTGGATATTGCCGCAGTCAATCCTTAGTCAAACTCGTAACGACTTGCCTTTCTTTCTCTCTTGATTCTTGCTCGAACAGAATCCAGGTGGATCTGTTTTCAGCTTTTGCTTCCCCTTTCTGTAGTCTCTTCAGGCTCCCCCTTTCGTCAAGCTTCCGTGCTTTTGGGATCGACGCCTGGCTTTTCGTGGCCAAAGAATCAAAACACCTACACGTCTCAACCTCTCGTAAGACAAAATAATTTTGATTCTAAAAGAATTCACTTAAAATTCTCAAACATATAACACACAATATTGTGATTCAAATTAATGAATCATCTAAAAATTTGAGGATTATCTTCCAACTTCTCATCAACTTAACCAACCCAATTGTTCATCTTGTTTAGCCTTTGAGATTTTGAATATCAACTTTTCAACATCAGTTATCGAAAATCTTTTTGAATTTTTTTCAAAAAACAGGCTAAAACACACTAAAATCTTTTTGGATTTTGATAAAAGAGAAATGTAATGCAGAAATGAAATATGTACAAACATATTTTTGTGAGCTTGTGTAAGAGGATCATATCAGTTTATGAGACACATCACAAGCACCGTTAAGCTTTTAATCGTTTTAAGTTCTAAACGATTCACATTGATTGACAATATAATTGTCCTCTTAAGCTCAATCTAAAAACTTTCGACATGCTTACCGATACGTTAAGGTATATTAAGATAGCACTAAATTCTTATGGACCCCATGATCTCAGCATATCCCCTCATCATGCAATACACTAACTCAAGTAATGCCTTTAAACTTTCATCAACTGTGATATGTGCGAAAATAAAGCAGAATGTTTAAACATTAACAATCAGGTCGATACTTCCGTATACGCAGAGAAAGTCCAATGTTTAAACAAAATAAGAAAAATAAAACAAGTTGAAGTTGTTTAGGCTTTAACCACCAGGTCGATACTCCCGTATACGCAGAGGTGATCCAAAGCTTAAACGAAACACCAAAGAAAATAAAGCAGAACGTTTAGGCAACAACATCCAGGTCGATACTCACGTATACGCAGAGGATGTCCGATGCTTAAACAAAATAAAGAAATCAAACAAGTTTAAATCTTTGCAAAATAAAATGCACAATCACAGCGACTTTTCAGCAAAGTTGTGAAAGTTCACAAACTTAACCAGTTTTATGTCTTACGACAATCAGCGATTACCGAGTAGGCACACAATCAAGAAGGACAAAACTAAGTACTATGTTTTTGACCATGTTTCCCACTAGAACTAGGCTTTTTCATTTAGGTTTGTATCGATATCGCAAATCTACTAGTCTAGCTGAGCCTATCGTCACATCATTAGTGAGACCGTTTATCACATTTTAACTTTCCATTTCCTTAGCATGCTGTGATAGTCCACTGATTTACTATCATTTCCTCTTGTTCACAACAAAACTCGTTTTGAATTTTTCAATGTTTTTGACTTTTCAAATTTTCTAATTTTTTTTAAAATTTTTACTCCCCCTAAAATCAAAATATGTTTCAATTTTGATTTTCCGGGAAAATTTGAAAGTAAATGCAATAAACTGTACAAAGAAAAGTGACAAACTGATGAGAATTGCCTCAATTCGCCATCCATTTGGCATAAACAATCAGAACTCCCCCTGACAACAAACTATTTTCCCATTGTGATTTCAAAACACTTAAGTTTGTTTTAATCAAAATGGTTTTTCCGGAAAATTAGTTTTGTGTGCCGTTTCACAAACTTGGGGTTAATCATCATATTGATTTCAACTTCTTGTAGGTTTATCACAAACACAGTTACCACTTGTAAGATAGTTAAATCAAGTACAACTCAATGTCCTTAATTAACCACTTGTAAGGCGAAAAATCACCAGAGTGAAATTTCTCAAGAAATGTGCCGATTCCTACTCCCCAATTACCAACCTGGGAGTTCCGGCAAGTCAGGTTTTTCATTTAAACAGATTCACCCAAGCCTGACGGTCCTTGGGTGATTTAGAATTCTTGTTCAACATTGGTGGATAGTTTGCATCATCCATTGTTAAACCTGAATTCTCAGTTTTTACCTCAACTACCGGCTCTTCTGGCTTTGATGAACCAGAATCATTGCCTGAATGTGGCTTGTCTGACTTTGAAAAGCCAGATTCATCGCCTGAAGGTGGCTTGTCTGACTTTGACATGTCAGATTCATCGCCGACCATTTTCTTCTTCTTTATCTCCTCTTTCGTCCTCAGATTTGTATCTGATGAATGCGTTTTGCTTGATTTACCATTCTTTAGCGAGCAAGACGATTTACCAGAACTTTTATCTGTTTTACCAGTTGTATCCGAGGACAAAATCCTTTCAAGATACTCTTTTGATTTCTTTCTTTTCTTTCTCAGTCGGTCTTTTTGCCCTTGTGAAAGTTTCACTTTCTGTTCTTTCACTTTCTGTTCTGAAACTTTCAGTTCCTTGGGCTTTTCTTTGACTTTGACTGATTCTATCACCTTTTTCTGAGATGCAGCCCTCGATCTTTCAGTTGATCTCATTGGGCAATCTCTTGCAATATGTCCTTTGATTTGGCAGTTATAGCATTTCCTCGTCTCAAACCACTGATTCTGGCAGTTAACAGCAATGTGTCCTTGACTACCACAAGAGTAACACACTCTGTTATCGTACCATTCACCATCTTCACACCAAACACTCAGATCATAGCATTGTCTGGCTTTGTGGTAATCATCACTCCTCCTGAAAGCTGGATTTGGCTTTGAAGTACTGTGGTCAAACCTGCACCACATATCACCAACTTTTTGTGAGTTTAAATTTTCAACTTTTTGTGGTTTTTTATAACGATTGGATGACTGAACTGATGAATTTTTAAACTGGTTTTGAACATTTTCTGATTTTTTAACTTTTTGTTTCTGTTCCACTTTCTTCTTCAAAGGTTTTTGCATAGAGCATTCACCCTTTTCAGTCGATTGCAGAACAGTTCCTTGAAATTTTTTCTCAATTTTTTCATTTTCATCCTCAGTTTTCTCATCACAATCTGAATTGATCGGTTCTGGACACACATAAAGTGCAGAAGTCACAAAACCTTTCAACTTACTTTCTAACTCAGCAATTTTAATCCGATCACTTTTAGCTTCTTTTTCAAGCTGAATGATTTTAGCAAGATGAGAATTGATTTCAATTTGTTTTTCAAGATTATCTTTACCAAAAATATCTCTCTCATCTTCCAAAATCTTGATTTGTCTTTGAAAATCTTTTTCAATTTTTAATTTTTCATTTTCAAAATTTTTTTCTTTCAAAATTTTGTTTTCCAATGTCGAACTCTCCAAATCTTTTAAGAGTTTGACATTGTCTGATTCAAATTTATCACATTTTGAACACTTCTCTGTCATCTTTCCAGCTTCAGCTTTCTTATCAACTTTGATAGCTGAAATGTCTTTAACCTGCTCTTCTTCCTCTTGAACAATTTTCTTAGATTCGAATTTTTCATCAACAGACTTTATTTTTCCAATCTTTTGGAGTTCAAGCTCTTTAGCTTCAATCTCTTCAATGAACAAGCTCAAATTCACGTCTAAATATATCTTTCTCAAATCTAACAAATACGTTCTCCACATATCACCCGGTAAAACATTTGCCAACTTGTCAACCCATTGCTCATTAGTCTTGGTTATCTTCAATCTCCCCATCTCCAAAACTAAATGGCAATATCGTTCAATCAATTCTTTTGTAGACTCTCCCTTGATACTCGTAAAACTATCAAATTTCTTCTTTGCAATATCTGCTGGACTCTGAACACAATACAATTCACAATCCATGTTTCGCTATTTCAAGAATTTTCAGCAATAAATTTTCAATTCACAAACTGAAGTCAATTCAATCACTATGTCAATCCACTGAATCAGATAGATATCCGATTTAGTGACAACAATCTGGTAACAATGAATCGAGTGAAGATTAGTTCTAGCGTGTATCTGAAACTTGTCAAATCTCCTCAGATCACACACTAATAACTCTCAAGCGGAATCGACGGATGTCTGAAGCGAAATCAACCACTAATCTTTCAAGCGAAATCGATGTACTCTGAAACAGTTGGTTCAAGCGAAATCAATTTTTAAAGCTTGAAGCGAAATCAACTGTTATATCTTGAAGCGAAATCCCAAGTAATCAGGTCTGAAGCGAAATCAAATGTTCTTGTTGAAGCGAAATCAAACTGGTTTCTGTTCAAGCGAAATCCTAGACTGATGTCTTCTGAAGCGAAATCTCCATTCTGAAGCGAAATCAATCAAGCGAAATCTAACTGATAAAGGATTTCGCTTGAATTTCAAGCGAAACCTTGCTGTTTCAAGCGAAATCTCGCTGACAGTTACGAAATCAGACACAAAAAATTAGATTACTCCTAAACGACAAGGAATTTCGATCTGAAACTTGGTAGGGTTGTTTAACACCTATTTTCGCACAACATACTAAAAAATCAGCAGATTTGGACCAGTAAAACCCGTTCAATTTTACGATTTTCAACAAAAACGTGACAAAAATGAAAAATTTGAAGAAATCGGTGAAATTCAGATCTGAATTAGCTTAATTCTGGTACGAATTTATGTATTTGGTCAGCGCAATCGAGCTCCTAGCTCTGATACCACTTGTAGGATCGGTTTTGACACCGTTCAATTGCGTAACGACACGTTCGACGTGCGGAATCCGTGAACGTGCGTGACCGAACACACAAGAACGTACTAGAACCTTGATTCTATTGAAAATACACGTGTACAACCACTTGAGAGAGGTTTCTCTCTCTAGACTTTCTCTCTCTACAAGATTTTCTCCAATGTCACAAATGAGCAAAAGTCTTAAACATAACACTAACACTCCCTATTTATAGGTCAAGGCTTTTTAATGAAACATTTCATTAATTACAAGATTGTCACCTTGCCTTTTTACTAGATATAATACTTTAAAGACTTGATTTCTTCAGTTCCTCGCTACGGCTCGGATTGACGAAGGCGATAGACATTAAATGCATCAACAGGTTAAAGGTAGGTGGTTGGGTAAATGGTTAGTAGAAAAAAGGGCTAAAAGCGTAACAAGTGTCGGTTTTCGTAAGACTTTCTATTTTTGTAACTTTTATTTATGATGAAGCTATTATTCAAACAAAGTTATTTTTGATGAACTTGTTTGTTTATTTTCTTTTGCTTCATCATCAACACATTTTTTTTTTTGAAAAGTCATATGAAAAACCGAACTTGTTACTAAAACAAAGGGTTAAAAATGAAAAAGGTTTTGGTGGGTAAAAGGGTGTTTGGTTGGGTTATGAAATGAAAAGGTTTAGGATCAAAGGGGCTAACTAGGGGGATTTTGGGTAGGTGGTAAAAAAAAGAAAGATAATGGTGTAGAAATAAAAAGGGTTAGTCCTAATGCCTCCATCATTTACTTACTCGGGTTTAAGTTGGTAAGGACCGGGAATGTATCGTCATGGCAAGTTCTAGAGTCGTAAGAACCAAGCGGCTATTCACACAAGAAACGAAAATGAGCATTTAGTCTAATGATATGTAAGTGTTTGCTCAATAAAGGCTCAAAACTCACTTTTGTGGGAATGAGTTTTTATGTGATCAAGTATATATAATTAAATTTTAACTAAGCTTGTCATGCCTTTTCATAATTTTCTTATGTTGGTTCTTTTTATCACGACGCTATTGGTTGTAAATTCGTAAAAATATAACCTTTTTGAGAACTTGAATTTCCCAAGTTAAACCTAGACAAGTAAAAAAAATGAAACGATTAGCGGTTCCAATAGAGTTTTGTGTAAGGCTTATATTTAGGACTTGCAAGATTCAAGGTTTTAGCATCCCCCCCACACTTAAATTACACATTGTCCTCAATGTGTCCCAAAAATAAGTTTTTAGGTTGATTGAATGTGTAAAAAGGTGTAAAAAGCAAAATTTTTGTGTTACTGGGCGCTGAACACGACCCCGTGTTGTCCGGGCACAGCCCCGTGTTCAAGTGCCAGTAACAAAATTAAAACAAGAGAAACAGAAGCCTGGACACGGGGGCGTGTTGGGTGAACACGGCCCGTGTCCAGTTACCTGAACTGGGTCTTTTTCTGCAGACTGTGCAGCTCGGGGCCGTGTTGGGTGGACACGGCCCGTGCCGAGCTTACTGTAACCGAAGAAATTTGTCGGACGGTTCTGTTTTCCTGCATGGGATGCTGGTTCAAGTTCCCCTTGTATCCTTTGCCATCTCAAGTGTGTTTTATTCATTTCAACACCATCCAAACACCAACTTAACTAACACCATCATTCATTGAATCATTAGAGAATTACATACTAGTCCTAAAATTAAAATAGTAGATAGTTAGGTCAACAAAACACAAGAAACCTAAATCCAAGAAGTTCTAGCCTATTATTTATTCTACTAGCAAAACTTCCGAAAAAGATAGATCTTTCGGTTAAAAGTGGCTTGACAACTTCTTCCTCCGGGTATGGGTTCCTCATACGTCGGCGAGCCACTCTTCGATCTCCCTAGGGAGAAGAAAAGCGGGCTCATGAGCATTGGGTTGAGGAGGTGCAACTTCCACCGGGATTTCTTGGAGTTCTTCAAGAGGAGGTTCCGCCGGAATGTCATCCCAACCGGTAGGATTTTGGATCCCAAGTGCTAGGTTCCAATCCTCTTGAGGGAGGATTGGCTCCATGGGAGGTGTTACCAGAATGTTTAACCTCTGGTGCAAGAGGTTTATTTCCTGGAAACTGTTTTCCAACCCCACCGAGAGATAGTTTATACGGTCAATGAGGACCTCCTCCACCGAAGTCATCTCATCAAGGGCTTCACGTAGCGCCATTACGTATCTTACGAGAGTTGCTTCAATCGATGGCCTCCTTTCCCGTCGACTGTTCCTTGAGTGCGCAGAAGAGGTTCCACTGTTTTGGCTAGACATTCTACGAAAAACATACCAAAAATAGTTTGTTTTAATGAAACAGTACCACGGACACGGCCCCGTGCTCACTGAACACGGCCCCGTGTTCAACTTTCTGCAGATTTTTAGAACAAGGAATCTTGGAGTTTTAAATTATTTTCTCAACTTATGAAGTGTTTTTGAACAAAAATAACTTAAAACAATGTTGTGTAACTTATTTTTAACAAGATTCCTTGAATAAAAACTCAACAATCATCACAATGGAGCTTGGAATCAAGCTTCAATGGAGGTGTTGTTGCAAGAAAGATGAAGAAGAAGGCAATAGATAAAAGAGGAAAGGACAAGATGCTTGTAAGAACCTTCTTTTAGAACATACCTAGGATGGTAAGTCAGAAAATCCTTTCAAATCTCTGTCCCTGGATGGTCCAAATGTGCAGGGTTCTTGGCTGCATTTATAGAAAACGACAGCGTGCTGGACACGGACCCGTGTCGGCTGGACACGGCCCCGTGTGCAGGAAAGATCCTGACACGTTTTGTCCGTATTCTGACAAAAGTCAGAAGGGAATCTTTTGGTGGACACCGGGGCGTGTTGACCTGGGCACGGCCCCGTGTCGGAAGGCTGTTTTATGAAGTGCGTCTATTTTTAAGGATTTTTTCCGGATCGGGCGGTTCCTTACTGGATGGAACAACCCCAAAGTGCCTAAGATACCTTAATTGATCTAGGTTAAGATGAGAACGCAAGAGGTTGTCGGTGAGGGTGATTCCTATGCTACATGTAGGTGGACAAGTCCAACCCTTTTCCGGGATCTCGTTAAAGAAGGTGTATGTCGAATCACTCAGGTCTATGTATGCATCAAACGAGGTTGATGGGGAGTCCTTCACGGCACAATCGACACAGGGACGACTATCGCTCAAGTCCTCACTAAAGTTAGGAGTATCTTTGGAAACAACGAAGTTGTTTGAATGCGTTTCCAACCCTTCTTCTTGGTTATCACCTTGGAAAGGATTACCGAAATCTTTCCTAAGTTCTTTTAACCAATTAATAATTAGATCTTCTAGTTGAAATAATTCATCGAGAAGCATTTCTCCTAGAATATCCGGTTGGGCGCATTCGAGGGAGAGATAGGGATTACTTTTACTTTCGCCCCTCTTAAGGATACTAGGGAACGATGGGTCTATATAGTGGGGTTTATAAGTTAGAAAAAAGCATTCTAATTCTTTATGGTTACCACCACATAATTGACACCACATAGTACCATAAGAGTGCCGAAAGTAAAAAGTATCAGTATCACTCATGTTTGTGTCAGAAATTAACAACCGTCGGGATCTTACGGTTCTGTTTTCAGTAACTGAAACTTGGGCACGGGGGCGTGTTGAGTGGGCACGGCCCCGTGTTCAGCTTACTGTCTGACTTAAAACAAGATTGCCAGTTCCAATGATTGGGCACGGGGCGTGTTCAGCGGTCACGGCCCGTGCTGAGTTCTGCAGAAGCTGAAAAATTAAGAAAAATCATAAAAAAAATGAAAAACAAGAAAAACGATTAGGCCGATGATTCCTAACTTTCTTAAAATCCTTGTGTCCCCGGCAACAGCGCCAAAAACTTGATGCGTGTGAAGTGTTATATATATTAGGTGTATATTTTAAGCCCCTTTAACCCTTATTTTTAGCCAAGTTTTAAATTTATAAAACACGATATTTCACTAACACTAAACACACATATGGGCAAGTGCACCCATCGTGAACGTAATATAGTGTTGGTAAGATACCGAGGTCATCCAAGGACACAAGAGCTTTTAGTACCGGTTTATCCTCAACGTCTAATCAAATCAAAAAGTTTAGAAAAATGTTTTAAACTAAGAAAAAATAAAAACTAACTAAAAATGCTGAAAATAAAATAAAATAAAAAAGAAAAAAAACAGATAGACAAGATGAATCACTTGGTTCCGATTCGTATCTAGTGTAACCTTTGATTATTTCCGCACTTTTGCACTATTTTAAGAGACTATCTTAGTTATTGTAGTAGACCCATCTTTTGAAGGTGACGTTACCCTCACCCCAGTAGTTTGAGTCAGCAAGGATACAATCTTAAAGGGTGGATTATTGGAAGATAATTAATTAAGTTATTAATGCAAATTATGGTAGGCCCCTCTTTTGGAGGTGACGTTACCCTCGACTAAGTAGTCTGAGTCAGCAGGGATACAGTCCTAAATAGCCGGGTTATAGTATTAATAGTAGTTAACTTATGAGGGGATCAAAGAGTTTGGACCCCCGCCATCCAATACCGTTAAGTATTGAAGGAGGTCCTACTAAATTTGACCCAGGTCCATTGCAGGACCTCTAAACGCTGAACAATGGCAAGACCTTTACCAAACCGTTCCCTTAACCCCCGACAAGGTAGCCAACATACCTCCATATAGACCGTGGAGATATGAATGGTGAAAATCTTTTATTTTATATAGACAGTAAAATAATGCCAAGACACCACGGACAAACGATAAGGAAATATCACCTTCAACATAAGCAACTAGTTATTAAAGTCATTAATACAAAACCAAGTAAAAAGTGCAAAAGATTAGAAATAAAAAGTATTACACTAGACACTTTGTTTTCACCAAGTGATGTAAGAGACTTAGGCAAACATGGCCTTGATTGTCAAGAACTCTTACGATCAATCTTGGATCCCGAGACGACTCACACACTCTACGATGGACAATGGATGATGGTGGTGGATGATGGTGTTATGGTGGTGGTGGGTGAAGTGTGAGAGAGGTGGTGTGCCAAGGGATGGTTTGAGCTTGAGCCAAGCACTCCTATTTATAGGCTGTACAGAAGCTCGGGCACGGCCCCGTGTCCAGTGGGCACGACCCCGTGTCCACATCCTCTCTTTCTTCATTTAATGCAGCTTTGTCTTATTAGTTGACCACGCCCCTGTGTCCGCTGAGCACGACCCCGTGTGCAGAAGAATCTTTGTACTATGAAGATTTGCCTGGATTGTGCGAATCTTTTAGTTGACCACGGCCCCGTGTCCGCTGAGCACGGCCCCGTGGTGGGCAATAGAAGCTTCTACCACTTTGTCTTTTCTGCTGACACTTAGGCACGCCCCCGTGCTGGCTGAGCACGGGGCGTGTTCAGTCCTCTGTTGTCTTGTTTTGCTTGGGAAGATGCTGTCGTGGGGTCGGGCATGTCACGTCTTGTTCCTTTTCTTGTATTTATGTTAGATTTTGATGTCTTTTTGCTTCTTTTGTTAATTTGAGCTCATTTAATCCTGAAATACAAAAGGAAGACAAAAACACACTTTTTCCAACATTAGTACTAAAAAAAGGTTAGTTTTATGCCACAATTGATGTAATTTATATGTTGCATTTTGCACACATCACTGATGTTTCAAAGTAGATTGAGACTCTAAATTTTGAGAAAGATGCAGATGTCGATAAACATTTTCAAGTGTTAAACAATAATGAATCAACTGTTTCTCAAAAATAACCTGAATGGCAAAATCAAAAGAATGAGTGTCAAACTAAATCGACCAGTCTTGAGTTTGCTATGATGAACGATCTGGCTAAGTTTATCAAAGAGTTTGAATCTAGCAAACCTTCGGAATCAACTACTTCATCTGACTCTACATGCGACTCTTCAGAAATAACTAATTGTGAAAACTCAGAATTAGTTGAATCCCTGAATCTAGTGATAAGTAATCTGAAATAGTTGAATCAGAACCTACAGTAACATAATTAGAACCAACAACAGAAGCTTCTGGTGAATCTATATACGGCACCTATTGACTAAGAACCAACAACCGAAGCCGCTGTTCAGCTAGAAAATGTTATTAATTCTGAGTCTGCTGAACAAAAGGTGTCAATTGAAACTAACTGCTTCGGTGCTACAGATTCAACTGACACTGTTTGTGAGAAAGTGAAAGTTACTAACCCGGTTACTTCATCTAAAGAAAAAGTGATTATCGAAGATTGGGTAGAGGATGAGGAGGATGATGATTTTGAATTGCATGCTTTGAAAAATAAAATTCAGAAAAAACTATCTTTTATTTTCTAAAAATTCAAACAATATTTCAATTTCTGCTAGTACTTTAAATTGTGTGGGCTCTGTTTTTTAAGAGGGGTGAATGTTTGGATGCTTGCCTTGATTCTGTTTCTGGTTGTTTAAATTCTGTTGTTTTACCAAATAAATCTAATGCATCTAAAAATCTGTTGGTAAAACAAGTTGGATGGGGTGGTCAAACAAAGTATGTTCCACCTAAGTCAAAATCGAAAAATGTGTGTGCAGATAATCTAGATAATGAAATTTCGAAAACACAAGAAACCAATAAGCAGGGTAAGGATCAAAGTAAGTCAGCTTCGTCAAGGCCTCAGGATCCACACAAGTCTTCAAGTTCTGAAAAGGCTGATAGATCTCCAGCGAAGCCCCATGTGAAACGTCAAATATGTTACACATGCGGCATCGCAGGTCACATAGCAAGAAATTGTCAGCATCGTCCAGAAAAACTCAAGGAAGTGGAGCATCAAAAGGCTCCAAAAGGGAATAACAAACAACCTAAATAGGTGAAGGTTGAAAAACCTAAACCTGTGAAAAGTTTGGATTCCAATGTGAAGCCTTCTGATGGAGATTGGAACAAGGCAAAACTCATAAACAAGAAGAATCAATTAAAATCTCCAAAACAAATTTTGCAAAGTAATTAAAGTTTAACAAATAATAAGCAAATACGGAGACCTAAAAGCCATGTTCAATCTACTCCTTCAAAATCCTCATGTTCTAGTAATAGAACTACCTGCTTAGAAAATAACATGGTTTGGACGAGGGTAACATATATGAATGAGAAGGGTTTATGTAACAACCCGCATTTTCGTGCTCGTTACTCTCGTTACGCCTAGCACCCGAGATTCGGATTATAATGTAATCTATATCGCTTACTACGCTACATCGCTTATTTCAACACGGTATATCGCACTTCACAACGCTTACGCTTATAACGCTTTCGCTCACACTATTGCATCACGTGAGTATCTAAAATACTCGCTCTCGCACCAACGCAACACAAACTTAAAACGTGGTTTTATATATATATATATATATATATGGAGAGGATCATGAGAAAACTACATCTAAATGAGAAAACTAGAAAACTAACTAAAAAAACCTAAAAAAACATACCAAAATTTTCTTTTTTTTTACAATTTTTTATAAAAAAAATCGCTACTTTTTTTGCTTGGAAAAAAAATTCAAAAAAAAAAAAACTTTTTCGTTGTATTACACATGTGCAATATATGTGCATTATATGTGTACTACACATGTGCACTATATCCGTAATAGTGCACATGTGTAGTACAACGATTTTTTTTTTTGAAATTTTTTTTCCATGTGCACATGTGTAATACAATGATATTTTTTTTTTTTATTTTTTTTCCATGCATAAAAAATAGCGATTTTTTTATTAAAATTAAAAAAAAATTGGTATGTTTTTTAGGTTTTTTTAGTTAGCTTTTTGGTTTTCTCATTTAAACTAGTTTTCTTATGATACATCCTCTATATATATATATAAAACTAGATATTTATTATTACCTATGCTTATATGTGTTGATACTCGCTTAAAACGCAACGCAACCTGATATTTAGTACCTCGTTAAAGTACTTTAAGTACTCGAAACTAACTAACGCAACAAAACGCACCAAACGAGCATCCTACACGCGAAACGAAAGCCACATGTGCGAAACACGCGGCTTCGTACGAAGGCCCTGCCTTCGTACAAAGGCAACCTGCACGATAGGGATGAGCTCGGTACCGTCCGGTACCGAACCGGTACCGAAAGAACCAGTACCGAAAATCCTCAAAAGTGAGTACCGGTACCAGTACTGAATATACCCGGTTCGGTACCGGTACGGTACCGGTATTTGAGGGTAAAAACCGGTAAATACCGGTACCGGACCGGTACCGATACCGAAAATGCTAAAAGTCGGTATCGAACCGGTACCAAAAAAGTTTCCGGTTCGGTAAATTCGGTAACGGTACCGGGAACAATTAGCTCATCCCTACTGCACGCATACTCTCCTCTATAAATACCTAGCTCACTCATTCCTTCTTCACCATTGCTGCTTTTTTCACTCAAGAATCGCTCCCAACCTGTTTCCCTCTATTTTCCAAGTAAGATCCATTATTTTTACATGTTTCACAACGATTTCCACTATGATTTTCCAAGAGTTTATCTCCGATTTCATCAAAACTTCTCTATTTTTCATCTAAAACTTCATCTTTTCATCTAAACTTCTCTATTTTTATGAAAACCTTCATCTTTTTCATCAAAACTTCTAATTTTGTTAGGGATTAACACTTAAACGAGTGTATTGGGCTTAGCTTTGGCTTCCCAAGATAGAGATCTGAATATCTCGCACTCACCAAGTGTTTAATCCAAAGAAAAATGGTTTTTCCTCGCACTCAAGCATTTTAAACTCGATTGAAGTTTTCGCCGGTTCGGGCCCGGGTTTTGACGAGGTACCGGTCCAGTCCGGTTTAGTTCTTTTTCCAATCCCAGGTCTGGAACTGGCATGTACCCACGGGTCGGGTAGGAACCGGTTCCGGTAGGACCTCTACCTTTGAAGTGTCATTGGCTCGTCCATATCTTTTTCCATACATCGTTCAGCAGACCACAAGCCGGTGTAACCGGTGAGCCTAGGACCAGACCTAGCAGGACCAAGCATCTTAGAACTGGTTATAGCCTGGGCTGAGGACCGAGGAGCGGTCCATGGCCTAAGCCTGTTTGTGCATCCCTGTTAATAACCTTATGAAACATGTACACATCATCCAAGATTCACAACAAAACCATCAGAACGATTCAAACTTACTACACCTGAGTATCAAAGTTTTAACTACACATCAAGATGCTAAATTTGTCCAGGGGAGCCCAAAAATCAAGCACGAAAGAAAACTAGAGTTCTACCCCAGATCAACATCATTGAGCTGACTTGACACCCCGCATGGTCAAACTTTTGACCAAACAGGAAAGACTAGACCTATGTATAGATCGATGGTGGGGACGAATTTAATTAAAAGTTACAATATAATCACGAAAACGCTACTGCAATAGAACCTTATTTTCACAAAGTACAGGTTGTTGGTTGTTCAAGCAGCCGACTTTATAGAGAGGGCTAACCATGTCAGTTTTGTCGAACTCATAGGGTCAGAACAAAGGGTGGTGCATCCCTTCGTGGACCAGCCACGGTTCGATAGATGTACACTTTATGAGCCTGACTGTCCTCACTATCTTCATCTTTCATGACTTCTACGTTCAACCTGGGCATCTCTTTAGCCAACACCCGACATCCGTTCATAGTCAAATTACAAGCGGACATCCAAAGAGACCTCATTGATTCATATTTGGTCAAACCTGAAAGCAAAGCAGCATTCCCAAACGGGCAGTCTCGTATCTCGAGCTTTCTCAGCCTTGGGCAGCCTCCCAGTACATACTTCAACCCCAAATCACTACTCCCTGCAAAAGCAACAGATAAAATCTCCAAGTTTTTTGCGTATTTCCCGATATACTCGAAAGTTAGATCCGTCAAAAGGCCAGAAACCGCAAGCCTTTGAAGGTTCGGGCAGGTCCTGACCACAGCACCGAAAGCTTCATCCATGGGTTCGTTGGTTACATAATCTGGTTGACCGAGGTTCATTATGCAGAGGCGAAAGTGGGTGAAACCCGGGCAGTTCTGCACGACGGTCGCGACCGCAGCGTTTGTCATTTGATGGCAGAAGTAGAGGACGTAGTGCAGTTTCGGGCAGCCGCGAGAGACTGCGACGAAACCAGACTCGGTCACACCTTCAACATTCTCCTGCTCAAAAGGGTCAGCTGGGAAGACCCGAAGTTCTTCAAGCAACGGGCACCATGATCCAACGGCTTCTAAACCCATATCCCCTACAGTATCAAGAACCTGTAAAACATTACAAGTTTAATTAGCAAGTAAAATGCTATTTTCGCCACTGAAGTTTGGCCACTTTTGCAACTTTCGTCCAAAGGTTTGTTTTTCCGCATCTGGATCCAAAAGGTTTGAAATCTTGTCATTTTCATCCGACTCGTTAACTCCATTCATTTTTCTCCGTTAAGTCAAGGGTATTTTCGTATTTTTAGATATATATTTTATTAAACTAAAGAGCACTATAAGAAATAAAGATCCACCTCTGTTGACTTTTACTTAAAAAAAATTGTCTAAAAAGACGGAAATACCCTTGACTTAACAGAGAAAAATGGATGAAATTAATGAGTCTGATGAAACCGTAGTTGTTAATGGCGAATAGCGACAAATAGTGATAAGGTACCTATATGCTACATAGCGAATAGTGATAAATAGCGGGCGGCTATTTTATAAATAGCGATACACTAGAAAAAAGATTAAAAAAAATTATATGTATGTTACATAAAAATACCCTGGTTTATATGATATTTTATATGTATATTTAACAAATACCTAGAAAATAGCTATATTTAACTGCTATTTATATGTATATTACATAAAAATACCCTGGTTTATATGCTATTTTATATGTATATTTAACAAATACCTAGAAAATAGCTATATTTAACTGCTATATATATTTTAAAAAAAAATGTTGCTATTATCGCTACAACCCTAATAGCGAGTCTAGACCTATACTCTACGTAGCGCGCTATAGCGATCACTACGCTCGCTATTGACAACTATGGATGAAACTGGCAAGATTTCAAACCTTTTGGATCCAGATGCGGAAAAACAAACCTTTGGACGAAAGTTGCAAAACTGGACAAACCTAAGGGACGAAAATGGCATTTTACTCTTAATTAGTTTATCTAGTACACAAATTGATGATTTTCAACAAGTTTTTTCTAAAACTAGTTACCCAGAGGCGGCGTAGACTTTTGCAGTGTATGAGAAGCATTGCTAGCTCAAAGCTGCGCAATGCTGCACAACTCAGGTTTAAGAAAGTAAGACTTGCACATGCGGGGTAGATAATTGGTAGATACAGCGAATTAGTATCCCATAAACCGGAGATAGTCAGTAGGTTTTTACAGCTTCCGAAAGTAGCTTCTAGGTCAGCAACCGGACGGGTAACCAGATCTTGGGTGAAGGTTCCAGTACCAAGTTCTGTCAACTGTGGGGCCCGCAAAAGAAGCTTTTGCAATTGATCTAGATTAATGGTTCGGTTGACTTTCAAAACCCTTAATGACTTGCACCTTGTAACTAGCTTTTCAAGATCGTTGAAGCTGACTTCACTGTTTAAGCTTGCGAAATTTAGCACTTGTAATGTTGTTAAGGTTTCCGGGAAGCAACTTAACCAATCCCCACCAAGATCATCAATCCCGTTCTCTTGTATGTCTAGTTCTGCTAAGTTCCTATTTAGAAAAAAAAAAAAAAAAAAAAAACAATATTTAGCACAAAAGGCAATATCCTCAAAAAGCATATCACAAACCATACAAATGTACACGGAAAGTCCCTGATGTTTACCAAAAAATTGGACTTAGTCCCTAGATTTCCAAAAGTACATAAATTGTTCCCGTGGTTTGCACTTTGTAACGCATTTAGTCCCTAGCCAACAAATCTAAAGGTTTCAGCAGGTCCAAGTTAAGGACTAAATGTGTTGTAAAGTGCAATCCACAGGGACCATCCATGTACTTTTGGAAAACAATTGGGGACTAAATGCGTTACAAAGGGCAAACTACATGGACCATCAGTGTATTTTTTAAAAGCTAGGGACCAAAACGAAAATTTTGGTAAACCAGATTGATATGTAAAACAAGTGAGAGAGATGCAACTTTTGGTTGTAACTTGTAAATAAAGCTTATATGGTTGTATATAGAGCAATGTCTCACGTAGGTAATGTGTGTGCCTCGCACTTTTTAAAACCAAACTTAGTTAGCTCCAAATAACACTAGAAATTGGATCTCAAAAAGATCGAAGTAGTTGTAATTTGTAAATAAATATTTTTCACAGTTATTCAACAAATCAATACAGATTTTTTAAGTCATATTGAATGAAAGCTTGATGGTCCAATAATGAAATACAAACATAATCCTGTAGATGATGACATCAAGAACATGGCATCCATTAATGTTCAACGACAGGTCATATGTCACATCAAGAAAGCAACCATCAAAGCAAAGAAATAAACCATAACTTTATCAACTAAATCAAAGGCAAATAAGTGACTTTGTCCAACCCATACCATGATAAATCTTGCTTTTTTAACTTTGAGTAAATTACAAAACTCATCCTTTATGTATGTATGTTATTGCAAATCATGTCCTTTGTCTTCAATAATTACATTAATCATACCTAATGTTTACAAATCCTAACATGTTATATCCTTTACCCCAAACCCAGTTAATTTTCTTAGTTAATTGTAGTCACGTGGGGCCCACTTGAGGGCATTAATGTCTTTAACCTACCCATCTCTTCCCTCCCAACCCCCCCCCCCCCCCCCCGCGATAAATCTGATAGTACAAGGGGTGAAAGGCACAAATTTTGAAAACCCGTCTTCTCTACCTTCTTGTTTTTTCGACAGCCAACTCCGGCTACCCCTTATTTTCCGGCCAGCTCCAACCACCAACTATTTACCCAGTTTATAGTCCAATTTCATTACCCACCCCATCTTCTTCAACTCTGTAACACCTCTTTTATGAAACCCTAAAACCACCACCGGCTACCTCCTAAATTGCCACCGGCCACTTCCTAAACCACCTCTGAAAATCGCCATTGGTAACCATCATCAAATGTTTTCTTTAGTTTAAAAGATGTATACACTTTAAACTATGATACAAAATTATAATTATAAGAATTCCATTAATTGGAAATGTAGGTCTGCAAAGCAAAGTTCACAACAGTTGTATTAAAAATTCAAAAGTTGTTGACTTAGACTTCGATTTTGTGGAAGTAAACCACTGAAACTTCTAGACGAATTCCAAAATTATGAATATAGCTCATATCAAAAGTTGTTAACTAAAAATCCTTTGATGCTTAAGGTACTTGTGCACTCTGGATTGATTAACTTTACATTTTCTTCATCAGCTTGGTCACGATTTTTGTACGAATCAGAGATGGATAGGTGTGTGATAAAAAATAATGGTGGATTGGGGGAAGGAGCTGGCGGAAGAGGTCTGGATGAGAGGAGAGGGTGATTGGGTTGATGATAAAGAGGGAGAGGGTGATGGCTGAGGATTGGTGGAGGTGGTGGTGGTGTTAGAGATATTAAAAGAAATTAGGGTTATTTGGGGTTTTAAAAGGGATGAAAGAGATGGGTAGGTTAAAAAAGACATTAATGCCCTCATGTGGTCCCCATGTGACTACAATTAACTGAGAAAATTAATTGGGTTTGGGGTAAAGGATATAACATGTTAGGATTTGTAAACATTAGGTATGATTAATGTAATTATTGAAGACAAAGGACATGATTTGCAATAACATACATACATAAAGGACAAGTTTTGTAATTTACTCTTTTATCTTTTGATCCATGTTCATCAAACACCCTATTCTACTGTTCATACTGCTCGATGACCAAGAAATACTGTTCTAGAATGAAACGTTTCCAATAATGGCTTATTACAAAGATTAACTTCAAATAAACCTTTAATAGTCGCTAAAATCACTGCGATTTTCAGAATTGATTTATCTTAATAACAGTTATCCTGACAATAAAGCAAGTAACATGCCTAAGAATTTAAATTATAACTTATACCTTTTTTTACTATCTAAAACAGATTAAAGTTCACATCCAAATCACACACAAATTCCAGTGAAATTTGATTTTTATAGTTCAAATGAGAAATACATTGAAGATACGTTACTATCTATTGCAATTTGCCACGACTAAAACTCAATACACATGTCAAACAATTACCACAGACTTACGAGCTTCAAATTTACATCAAAATCACACACAAATACATGTAATCTAATATCACATTTCTTGCATAATAAAAACTGATTGGCAACTTCATATAAACTGAGAACAAATAAGAAAATCTCACCTGCAATGAGTGGCAATGGCTTTCAATCCATCCGTACTAAATCCATCACAACTCAAAAGCGACAAAGCTTTAAACTCCGGAAAATTCATTGCCAGAAACTCCAAACTCTCGTCACTAACCGCCATCCTCTTCAACCGAAGCTCCTCGAGAAACGGATACGCCTTCGCGAGAACACTCAGCCATGGATAAACATCAGCTCCCCAATCCTCCGGTACCAAATTGAAATCTGAAAACCGAGGTTTCCCCTTCAACGTCACGCTACGAATCTTCGGAAACCTTCCTACAACAATCTCAGGCGATACCGAGTAACAATTTCCGATAAACACATGACGCCTGCTCCACCGCTCAGCGTTGTACCAGTCCTTACAGACTAGAGACACCGAACTCCGGTCCTTGTGCGAATTGATCAGTGAGAGCACTGGTTCTAGAACCTCATCCGGAAATGGACACATAGGAGTTGACTCAGGCGATACCAAATCAGGATCAACCGAATCAACTCGGTCAACCATCCTGGTTCGCTTCTGATTCAGATCCATACTTCACTGAAACAAAAAATCAATTAATATCACAGAACTCAATTTAGTACCAATTCGGTACATGATTCACAGATGAATTTAACCTAAAAGCGCTAAATTTGATGTATTTACCAGTGAAATTTCTGCAAAAACTTCAATCAATCATTGTACTCAATTCAATCAAGATATACAGATGAGAAATTAACCTAAAAACTGCTGAACTCGATGAAATTTCACCGAGAAATTCCTGCTAAAACTTCAATTAAGCATTGTACTCAAATCAGCACACGATTCACTGATAAAATTAACCTAAAAACCGCTAAGTTCAATGAAATTTCACCATTGAAATTCCTTCAAAAACTTCAATCATTCTACTCAATTCATCACAAGATTCACAGATAAAATCAACCTAAAAACCGCTATAATCGATGAAATTTCACCATTCAAATTTAAGCAAAAACTTCAGTCAATCATAGTACTCAATTCATCACAAAATTCACAGATCAAATTAACCTAAGACCCGCTAAATTCGATGAAATTTCACGGTTGAAATTCCTGCAAAAACCTCAATCAATCATTGTACTCAATCCAGCACACGATTCACAGGAAAAAATTACCTAAAAACCGCTAAATTCAATGAAACTTCACCATTGAAATTCCTGCAAAAGCTTCAATCAATCATTGTACTCAACTCATCACAAGATTCACATAACGAATCAATCTAACTCTATGCAATTTCACTGCAAAAGCTTCACAAGATAAAATTAACCTAAAACCACTAAATTCAACGAAATTTCACCGGAAAAAATCCTGCAAAAGCCTCAATCAATGATTCTAATCACTTTAGTTCATGATCTAAACATAGAATCTAATGAATTTCAATACGCCTAATTGGAGAAAAATCAAACTCAAAAAAAGTAAATCTGGACAAATTTATGAAGATTTGGAACTGAGGATCTGTAGATTGAGTGAAATTATTGAAGGAATATGAGAATCAAAGTGAGAAAACGTACATATGGTGGATTGAGGAAATTGATTTACATGATGAAAGAAGCCAATAATGGAAGTATGTGTTTCTCTCTCTAAAACCAGAGAAAAGAAGCCAGCTTACTGAGGAGAGAGAGAGAGAGATGCAAAACAAGTTACATTATAAGTCTCTATACTATATGATACTTACATTTTACAACCTTAGGCTTTTCATTTCAATATAAAGTTTAATTGATATTTGATTAATGAATTTTCTCAATTATTTGATTAAAAGAATAACATAACAATAATTAATAAATGTCAACATGTAAACTATTTCGGTATAAGCACGGTTTTTACAATACATGTATGATGCTGATGCTGATGCTGATGCTGATGCTGACACTTGATATAGTAATTTTTTTTGTGGCAGAAGGCGGAAATTTCAATAGAAACTCAAGCAAGAAGCTCAAGGTAAACATAGTACATGCAATGAAAATAAACAAGACAAAATGCAGAAATAATGATAAGTAAAAGAAACATAGAGTGAGCTAGACATCAATACTGAAACTTCTCCATTTCTCCCAGGATAATTCCAGGAGGCTCCCTCGGGTTTTAACCCATTGGAACGAAACCGCCTTTATGTCGCCAATTAGTCTTTCCATCTGTGGGCTCTTGTGTTTGAAAATGCAGTCGTTCCTTGCACGCCAAATGTTCCAGCAGGTAGCTGCTAGGACTGCCCCCACTGCCCTCTTCACAACCTTCCCAGCTTTATATGCAGCAATGTGTTCCAGAAGTTGGACAACGCTCAAGCTGAACCGAGGGAGTGGAATTTTTATCCATTGGAAAATAACTGACCATGCCCTCTGAGCAAGATCACAAGTGACTAGAAGGTGGTTCACCGATTCCAGTGTTCCCTCACACATTACACAAGCAGTGGAGGGGAGCACGATCCGACGCAATAGGAGCGCTTCTCTCGTCGGAATCCGATCTTGCACCGCCCGCCATAAAAAAACAGTTAACCTTCTTCGGGATCCAATGTAACCAGTTGATAAGTTGAAACAGATACATCGATCAAACACCATAAAAACGAATATCGGTCGCAATGCTATTTGGTCGGACTTGGTTCAGTTTGTAATGGCACTGGTAGGAACGTTAAGCAAACGACAAAAAGAAGACTGGTAATGATGTTGTTCAGGTGGCATCGGTATTGTACATGTACGATACCGACACTTTTAGTCGAAAGAGATACATCGATCAAAAACTACAAAATCAAATACCGGTACTAATGTTATTCAGTTGGAAATGGTTCGGTTCATTATGGCACCTGTAGAAAGATTAAGAAAACCATAAAAATGAAGACCGATACTAATACTTTGGTCTCGTTCAGCATGGTAAAGGACAAAAAAACATGTATATTTAACTTGTATCCTTTTAAATTAAATTTCACCGAAACATAGGTAAATGTCCCCTTACATGATTAAAATAATTTTTAATGAAAATAGTAAACAGTACCACTTTATATAAATAAAAAAACTACATAGTGAAGCTGCTTTAATGACATGTACGTTATTTGCTTCAATCACTATACATTACTATTCATAGTTCGCCTTTTAGTAAATTTGTTATCGAGATGTAGGTAAATTAAGCACGTCGCAAGGACATATTAGAAACTTTGGAGTAAAGCGAATTTGCGTCCATGTGGTTATTTGAAAAACGCGCGTTGAGCCCCTAATCGCTAAAAAACACCTCTAAGCCCATGTGATTTCATTTTGTTGCAATGTGCGTCCTTAGCATTACCTACCATCAATGAATCGTTTGTTTGTTGTGAAATATAAAATTTACCCTCAGGGGTGCATTATGTAATGTGTTTCCCTTATGTCATTATTACCCCCAAATTGATCAAATCTAATTACATCTCACTTTACTAAGAATGTCTCAATGACCATCATCATCTTCGAAAATCATTAAAATAGTACAAAAAATCGAAGATGGTATGTTCTTGTAATGCTGGTAGTTGCATTCACATGTCTTGGACTAATGTAAACGCAGGTTGAAGATTCGTTTGTTGTGTTAAGTGTTCATCATTATCCATCTCCTGTTTCTTTAACGAGTAATCCATCAAGTTATATTTTGAAATTTTGGATTTCAGCAATAACAGACCGAATGTGGTTGGATAATGCAGGCTGATAGTCAGACGTGTCCTAGGTGTGAAAGGGTAATCCGTAGTTTTTTAAGTCGATTAATCAAAAAGATGAATTCGCAAGGACAAGAAGCTTTGGAAGTCACAAAATTTAAGATTGTTATAGAAATTAGTTCGTTGCTGTTTACGGTTTATGTACTTAGCTATTGTCACACCCTCATCGTGTAGCTGTCTCACTTGAAAAACCTGCAAGTGTCTCTTGAGACACAAGAGGTATTGCCTCCTCTACTTATGGGCTAGCAATGATTGATGAACTTGCCCTAGTCACTTGTTGAGGTATACTCTCTATGATTTGTTGTTGAGAGGAACTAGGTATGTGCAAGTCAGTGTTATCAATTACATCAAGCAATTTTTAGAATAATGATGGGATGGTTTTTATGGGTGGTGGAACGAAAAGAAAAGCAACCCTGGGAGAGGGGCTTGAGAAGAGATATTTAAGTGAATCGTCTCCTTCTTAATTTGGTTCCCCTATGCTTATAACACTCTCCTTTTGTGAGGATAAGTGAGGAGTTTGGATAGGTAGAGATTATTGCACCTGTTCTGAGGAAGTAACAACAGATGTTTGCTGCATTTGTGCTACTGCAGGTACCTCTGGCATCTCAACCCCCAGAGATACCTTCTTTTTGGTTTTTCTTTTGGATTTGGGATACGAATGGAAGTGGTTTTGTGGAAATTTATGGTGTGTGTTCCACAATGTTAGGTTATGCACTGTGGTTAACAGGAGCAGTGAGCTCAACAAAAGATGTTGTAACATATGTTGCTTGGTTTTGTAAAACATTTTCTTCACTCACATTTTCTTGACCCTTGTTCATCATGTTGGCAATTGTTTGATTTGAAAGACTACTAATTTCAAGAGCTTCACCATGTGCAAAACTTTCTTGTTTTGAAACACTTTTAGGTAAAAGCTTAACAATCTTGGATATAATAGAAAAGGATTGTCAGTACCCCTCTTGATTGTTTTTATGTTTGCCACCAAATCCATAAACAGTGTTTTGGATAGCTTATAATCTGTATTTGTTAGAATAGCATATCGCAGATACTGATTTTGAAGGGAATTTCATTAACAGTTGTGGTCTTAGTAGACATGCACACCAGGAGTGTATAGAAAAAGAATTTCATTTCTGGTGGGAATATTGGTTTGAAAAGTGTTGCTCCCACCATTTGAGCTTAATATCCCCTTTCTATGAACTCATGTTGTAAGTCATTTTTAGGGATAGTTTCCATACCTGCCATATCATGTAGATTGAACATTATGGAAATGGATTGTGGAGTTATCTCAAAGCGTTGTTCAGAAAGTGGGCTCCTTTGAAAGAAGGAAGATAAGGTCTGTTTACAAAAAGTCTGTTTGAAACCTCTGTTGGGTCTCAACAAACTTTTGGATGACCAAATTAGTGGATGGTACATCTGTTTAACTTTTGGTCAATAGATGGATGGAAACCTCTGTTTGGTTAAAACATAGTTTTGAATGAAAACAATGGTTGGTTTTTGAGAAACAGTGGGTCTGTTTGACTTTTGTTAGTCAAACAGTGGATAAGGAATCCGTGGTTCTTTGTCTCAAACAGTGGTTAACAAAGGTTAAATAAAGTTTGGAACCACTAAAACAAATGTTTCACTCCTTTGAACAGAGTTTTGTTTTTGGTTATTTTCACAAACCTTTCTTGATTTAAATACTACAGTTTTTTCATTTTCTTGATTTAAAAAACAACACGTTAATGTTGCAATTTCTTTTTGATGAATTTTTCAAAAATATTTTTCTTTCTTTTATTCAGATAATGATATGTGCTAGGAAAACCTCTATTTGAACTTTCAAATTACCAACAAATTTCCCTCCCGACAGTAGGTATGGGTCAATTTTGCAGATGATCCAAAGCTTTTTCTGCTTTGGATTTGATGTTTTCTTCCACTGCATCAGCTCTTTAGGAATGGTCATTTGTAACCAGTAGCTTTTGAACCATTTCAAATAATTGCTTTTGACCCTCTACAAGTGCTTTTACACTTGGGTCAAAAGTTGTTTGATCATTTCCAATGAGTTGATCATATCCATGAGGATGTCTGTTGATTCTTGTCTTTTGGGGCATGTGTACCAATTCATCATATACCTATAAGGTACTCTGGTACATGGTGGTTTCCCATAGCCCATTGGAAATGTGTTGTGTGGTGCAGCAGATACTTGAGCATCCCTGTATGTAGGGTATTGGTTCTAGCTTTGTGTGAAAGGTGTGTGACTAGACTCAACTCTTTTGGGAAATGATTGTGAATCCCTATTGATAAGGATATCATCCCTTTTAAACCCCATTTTTCCTTCTGACCTATTTTTGTTGATATCATAGGGTTTTAGAAATGAGCATTGTTGGGTCACATGATTGATTTTTTCCACAGATGGTTCACCCAGATGTTGACTCACAGATGTTGTTTTCTCTGTTAATATCATATGCTCATAACTTAAACTTGTCACACCCCAACCGATGACGGAAACATCAGAGTGAGACGAAAACCAGATTGCTCGAGACTTCATAACTTGCTAATGTGACAATAATTAAGTAAACCATATTTCATTTCATACTAAAAGGAATACATTGTCTTGAAAATTGAAAATACAACATGTTTGCAACTTGAACATAACGAAACAAACGGGAAATACAAAACTTAAATAAATAGGTGCGTTTCTAGTTCACCCTAAGTAGTTTTCTTGCATATCATCATCAATTTCCTACAACATGTATTAAAATAAAATCGACACAAAAGTTGGCGAGTATACAAGTTTGATTACATAGCATACGTATAAAATATTGTCTCAAATCCAACATTGTGACAACCCAGAATTTCAACTGTTGTTAGTTACGATTGGGTTGACGATACAAAATATTTTTTATTATTTGAAATTAATAATAACTTTATTTTAGCGAACACGTTGTAAGTCAACTGAATTCTATTACGATACTTCAAATTTATGTGTACAATGAAAATGCTAAAAACCGAGACGTGAGACATTTAGGGGGTTTTTTATACGCAATGCACACCTAACCCAACTCACCTACACCCAAACCCTAGCATATATATATATATATATATAGTGTGAGGTTCATTGGGGAACACTAAAAAAGTGGGGAACCGGGGAACACTCTTAAAAATTTAACTTAACATGTTAAAAATAAATTTTTTAAACATATTTTTCGGCACTTCTCCTTATATATACTTGTAGAAGCATTTTTAATAAAAAAAATCAAAAACTAAAAATATTAAAAAAAACAATTAAAAAAAGGCTAAAAAAATTTTTTTTTAGAAAATTTTGTTTTTTTACTCGACTAGTTTCTCCTCCTTTTTATAAAGAAAAGCGCTGAAAAAGTTTTTAAAAAAAATTATTTTTAACATGTTAAGTTAATTCTATAAGATATAACTGTTTTTTAAACATTTTTTTTTTATATTTTTAGTTTTTGATTTTTTTATCAAAAATGTTTCTACTTGCGTTTATAAGAAAAAGCGCCGAAAAAAATTTAGAAAAATATTTTTTTTAACATGTTAAGTATAATTTTTAAAAGTGTTCCCCTGTTCCCCACTTTTTTAGTGTTCCCCAATGAACCCTCCCCTATATATATATATATATATATATATATATAGTGTGTGGTTCATTGGGGAACACTAAAAAAGTGGGGAACAGTGGGGAACCGACTCAAACGAACTCCGATTGGACTCATTCCAGCGGCGTTGGAACCAGCTCGTCGAACCCTAACTAGGATCTCTTAACCCTAACCCCTAAATCATAACCCCTAAACCCTCAATATATTAGGGTTTGGCTTTTAGGGTTTAGCTTTAGGGTTTAGCATTAGGGTTTAGCTTTAGGGTTTAGTTTTAGGGTTTAGGGTTAGCGTTTAGGGTTTAGCTTTAGGGTTTAGCATTAGGGTTTAGCTTTAGGTTTACCCTTTAGGGTTTAGCTTTTAGGGTTTATAGTTTAGATTTTACGGTTTAGCTTAGGTTTTAGCCTTATTTTTTAGCTTTAGGGTTTAGAGTTTAGGGTTAAGAGATCTTAGTTAGGGTTCGACGAGCCGGTTCCAACGCCGCTGGAACGAGTCCAATCGGAGTTCGTTTGAGTCGGTTCCCCGATGTTCCCCACTTTTTTAGTGTTCCCCAATGAACCTTCCCCTATATATATATATATATATATAATCATCCCCTTATTCCCTTTCAAACCCTAGCCCTCACTTTTAATTTCTCTTAAACACACATACCTCTGCATTTCCTATAGAGAGAGAAAGTATGGGGATTGGAGAGAGAGGGCAAAGATTGAGAAAGGCATGGAGGCACCGTCGCCGTACATGGTGGTGTGCGGTGACAGCGCCGTTTGACGAAGTAGAGCAGGGCGGCGGCGGTGCGGAGATAACGTCAAAAGATGGCGGTGGTGTTGTGGTGATGTCGAGCGGCGAAGGGTGTGTGGTAGTGATGCGGCGACGTCCGACGCGACTCACAATGGCAGGAATCATGTTCCAAGATTCTGGTCAGGTTAGCGACTTCTGACGGCCTGATCTGAAGATGATGATGTTATCTTCTCTAGATCTCGATGGATCTAAAGACGATACAAGCACGATTGAGCTCAGTCAATGCTCCCCCGTTACCGACAACATCTCAGGAGAGTAGATCTTCATCAGTTTGCCCCCTTTTTACTTAAATCAGTACATCCAAGGTTAGATCTGACACTTTAGGTTGATTTGGTGTTGTTTATTAGTGACTTTTGGCAATTTATGGTGGCGGAGATGATGGTTGTAGGTAGCACAGTGGCTGTCGGCGGCGGAGCCACCCACCGGCCGCATGTCAGTGGTGAAAATAGTGATGGTCGGGTGGTAAGTGAATTTGGTAGTGTTTGGAAACTGAGTTGGTAAGCTTTGGGGATTGTTTGGAGATGGGTGAAAGTTGGGTCTACGCGGGTCAAAATTACGGGTCAAACTGCTCGTTGATGTTCGGGTCAAACGGTCAACTCAACAGATCTGTTCGACACACTTATTTGGGAGAGTTTTGTGTGTCGTTTTGTTTGTGTCTTGGTTTTCCAATGGGGTGTTGAAAGATATTACACGCATTCGATTTTATATATTTGTATATGCGTTGTAATTGTAATAATAGATTGTGAAACGAGCTTTAGCGAACCCGACCCAACTAGCAAAATTTGTTGAGTTGTAAATATATTATATATACGCGGAACGTTCGGGTGGTATGTAAATATATATAGTGTAGAATATATTTTTATATATGAACTTGCCCGAGATATATAATTTAACATTTAGACAATTGATATAGAAATATTTGGAGACCATGATTTTGGTATGAAAATACATTGATATTACTTGGATCTTTATTATTGGGATTTGTCGACAACTTGTGTTGTTGGGATTGGTACAAAAACAGAGGAAACTCTGCCCGATTTTCACAAAAATCTAAAGTACTAAACAAGCTTATAAATTGGATAGTAAACGTTGATATTTAATCTAAGTTTAACTTGGGAAATTTAATAAACGAAATATAATTACTTATGTTTATTTCAAGCGTTAAAGACAAGATACAAGTATATCTTTTAGTTTATCATTAGAGTAGGTTTAGTCACACTTAAAGGATTTTAAAGATAGATATTTTTGGTATAAATATACACATATACGTTTTCCTACACATTAAATAATATACATATAATATATGTATATTTATATGCACGCCTGTAAGGGCATCTTAGCTTTCGGGTTAACGATTATACTATCGGGTCACACATATAACGATTCGGTAGAGTTCGATCACACGTGAAACAACTTTATATTAGTATTGGTTACTTATGACGTGCTAAAATTACTAGGGATGTCTTGGTGGATATTGATATGCTATGCCAGTTCGTGTCGTTGATACATACTACTTTTGGATATAACACGCACCGTAAGGTGACTTTATGGCCCCTACTCTTTTAAATGTTTTAAAACATAGAGGGAGAAAGCATGCGCTACATTGTGGTAAAGTAATGTCACATTACGGTAACGTAATGTCATAATGTTACGATAAGGTAACGTTACAACTGGTAGAGTTTTTGTTATATTGTCAGGGTCACAAAGTAGCATTTATCACGTAAAGTCCTCACAAACCTCGGACTGTTAGTATTAGGTGGATAGCGGGGGGAATTTTGAGTAGTACTACTGGGCCCAACAAGCCCCACTCAAGCTAGTCGCGCTAGCTAGACCGATAATGGTCAACGGGTGTAGAATTGGTCTAACTTCTCGCCATGGTCAGTGATAGACCTATCCCTCAGAGATAACAACAGTCAGCTTCGGTTTCGAACTCTTTCGTGACGTAACATAGGTTAGCTACCTACATATATAACAAGTAACTGCTGAACACTTCAACTTATTGTTTCGGGTTTGAAACAATGGAAACTTTTTGAGAAACAACTTACTTTATAACTGTAACCTAAAACCTGTGAACTCACTCATCATTATGTGTTGACACTTGTTCTTGCTTGTCTTTCTCAGGTTGCTAAGGTAGCACACATCTGGACTAGGATGCATTATAGAGTCTGTTGGTACCCTTTTTACGACCCTGTTCGAATGATGCAACTTTCTTCGATCATAGGGACGTGTGTTTGTGAAGTATATAAACATTCAAAGAATAAAAATAGAGACAGTGAGAGAGTGGGATTTCTACAATGATTAACTCTTATAAAATAAATGAATCATTCTATGAACAAAAGAATTAATCTTTGTTTGGCAGAATCAAACAAAGAAGAAGGGGTCGATCCGAGAATAAAATCGAATCTTGAATGTCACCCCGTGGGCAAAACCAGGGGGTAAACTCACACATAGACTCTATATGTAAAATTTACTTTCAAAGACACACATAATCCTACGAAGGAATTATGTATTTATAGAGAATGCATGTGCTCTATCTCAATTGTGATTGGTTGAAAGGGTTGAAAAGAATATTGGTTTGTGTGCCCAACCATTATTTAATGTGGCTTATCTTCCTTTTTGCACCAACTTGCTTCTTTTTCTTTTCTGTTGAATACTATTCACATGTTGAGATAATTTTCTTTTCTTATGAAAGCTTTTTCATAAGAAAAGATTCATTTTCTTTTCTAATGAATGCTTTTCTTTTCTTATGAAAGCTTTTTCATAGAAAAAATATTTAATGTGTTCATAAGATATATTATCTTATGAACACAATTCTTTGAATTTGTATCGTGTAAGCTCCATAATGTCCCGCTAACATTTTGAAATCTTGTAACCTTGTAGTGATCTTTAATCAAAGAATTAGAAGCTTGATTTTTTCTTTATCAGTCTTCATATTTAGTGCTTCTGGGACGGTTCATCGGACGGTTCGTGTTGACGAAATTAATTCTAAGTAACTTAAACAATTTTCAACAACAAATACAATAAAGTTTCCTAACAATCACCCCCTATTTGTTGTTGAAAATACAAACAATGCGTTTATACTTAGAAATAACAAATAAACTTGTTGAAGATGTATCTTTCTTTTCATCTTGTCACGTTATCATGTAGGCACCTTTTTAGTAATATTCGTTGTCTGTATCTTCAGCAGATTGGCATGAAAGTTTATTTGGCACATGTTCGATTTGTTATGGATGATCATCTGATTATATTTCATTCCTTGTTATAATTCTTTACCTCGATTTGTAATTCCACCTAAATGTATGTGTTATATCTTATATCCCACCCAGAAAGAATATAAGTATCTTCTATCCAATATAGGATAAGTGTTCTAGGGTATCGATTGATTGATGAGGCTTCAAAAAATAACGAGCCATGCAAGACTATAAAAAATGATCTTGAACCGTCGAGTTTTTTTTTTTGGATCAGAGAATCTGATGAAATCTGATGAACGCATCGAAAATATGATTTTTTTACCAGAAAATCTGATGACATCATCAGAAAATCTGATGACACAATCAGAAAATCTGATGACATCATCAGAAATTCTGATGACCTCATCAGAAATCTGAGGGTTTTTTTTCCAGAAATTCTGTTAAATTCATCAGAAATTACCAGAAAATCTGAATAAACGCGTCAATTTTTTTTTAGATGAGATGAGAGGGAATGAGAAAAGGATCATAAGATTGACTTACATATGGTTTTCTAGTAGGATCAAAGTCTGTTGTTCTTTCTTCAAGAAATTTTTGTGAAAAAAATTTAAATGATGAACGATGGTGTATGGTTTTTCTAAAATTTTCACACGATTTTTTTCTCATTTTATCATTACCATTTCATTTTGAAGTTTTAACTGTCTAGAAATTTCTGATTGTCAACATTTTTGGGCAAAAATATTTTTATCAGATTTCAACTTAATGTTACCAGAAACTTAAAGTTCTGTAACAAATGTTTTGTTTCTGATGAACACAAGTTATTTTGTGGTATTAACTTCTCTGTTTTACCATATGCCTTTTACCCATTTGTTTTTCCTTCCCCCCATCCATTTAACAGAAAACAAATTTGTATAAAACATGATATATTAATTTTAAACAGACAAATATAAACAAAACAACCTAATCAAGTTTTATCCCTTCTTCTCCATAGACGATCTGATGGAATAGCCAAAGAGGGGTCTCCAAACCAGTGTTGTGGTGAGTTGGTATGAGCACTGTGTGTTTGATATTCTGTTGAAGTATCACTTTTGCTCTGGTTACCATGCAGGAATACCTCCAAATCCAAGCTGGCTAGTGATTATCCTCATCAGAAAGCGAGGATATACTAAGAAAGACCTGCCAGACCATAGGTTTTTTGTAATATCTTTCATTAGATAATAAGAGAAATTATAAGGGATGTCCTGTACAAGTGCATCTATAGGTTCCATCAACCTGTAGGAGATTTCGTGATGGTTAATGATTTTCTTGGAAAAGCATGCCCCCATTTGAGTTACCAAGTATTGCCATGGCTTTATGAAGCCAGTTTTGGAGATTGGCCTGTGTGGGTTATCCATGTTATACCCCATTTGGTTCAGGGTTTCATCAATATGTGCTCTTGTAAAGATGAGGACATCGTTATCATCATTAAAGTTTAAAACCTGTCCGATTATGTCCTCGGTGATGACAATAGGTGTGTCAAGCACATAACTGCCAATGGAAGTTAAACCCCTACCCTCATGCAGCAGTAATGTTGCATTCCTCCAGAACATCTGCAAGATGTCTGGATAGACCATAATGTGTGCTGAAAGGGCGTAGGCAAGAGGGCTTTGCATGAGCATGTTCAGGATGACTTGGCATCCTTCCCATGCAGGACCTTCAAGGTTAGTCCTGACTCTTAAGTTATGGTATGGATGGTGTGGAAGTGGAAAGCAATCAGGGTGAATACTTGCCATCTTTGGTGAAAATGTATGAAGAAGATTAAAAGTGTTTCTAGGGTTTTTCGGATGAAAGTGACTGACTTAGCTTAAAGTGGTAGTCATTTATAGTGAAAGCTAAGTTTGCCTTAAATGACATCTACCTACTTTAGATTTTGTATCTCTATTTTCTTTGTTATTAAATTTTCTATCAGACAACAAAGAGAATATAAGAGATAAAAACTCTTGCATTTAATGGTTTAGGTGGCCATTTCTGATAATTTATCATCATTATCTGCCCAGACGTCATTTCTATCCCCTTAATATTGATGAGTTATAATGAATGAAGGAGAGAGATATAACTACCATTAACGAGTTCCCAGAAATTTTATATCTGTGACGTTGTCAACTCTAGTCTAAAGAGATAAAATTTGCATTTACCCTAGTCTAAAGAGATAAAATGTGTATTTATAAAATAAATAAAATGAAAGAAAAATAAGAAAAGCAGATATGAACGAATAAATTTACAAAACCGATGAGAAATGATGATTACATAGGACTTTGTTCATGCATGTGAAAAGATAAAGAAAAAATATGATATCTTAAATTTAATCAGAAAATTTGTTGACTTGGTCAACTTCTGATGAGGTATCAGAATTTCTGGTGACTTGTTAATTTTCTGATGGATTATTAGAATTTTCACCAGAAATCTGATCAGTTGGTTGAATATCAGATTTTTTTCATTTTGTGACACAGTTTCTTTTTGTTCAACTTCCATATTGACCATTCCTAATTTGCTGATTAAAAAATTGTGTCTATTTTCATTTAAAGGTTTAGTGAAAATATCAACAAATTGATTTTCTATTGGGACAAAATACATTTCTATGTTACCTTTTTCAACATGATCCTTTATGAAGTGGTATCTGACATCTATGTGTTTGGTTCTAGAGTGATGCACTGGATTTGATGTTATTGCAATGGCACTCATAGAATCACACAAGATTGGAATCTTTGTCAGATTCACTCCATAATCTTTCAGTTGAGTTTGCATCCACAGAACTTGTGAACAACAGCTTGGTGCTACTACATATTCTGATTCTGCTGTGGATGTTGCAATATAGTTTTGCTTTTTGCTTGCCTAACATACTAATTTTTCTCCCAGCATTTGACAGTCACCAGATGTGCTTTTTCTGTCAAGCTTGCATCTTGCATGATCTGCATCTGTGTATGCAATTAGTTCTAAATTTGTGTTCTTAGGATACCATAAGCCAAGATTTGATGTTCCTTTTAGATATCTAAAAACTCTTTTGACAGCTTTTAAGTAAGACTCTTTGGGATTGCATTGATACCTTGCCAGAAAACAAGTGGAAAACATTATATCTGGTCTACTGGCTGTTAGGTATAGCAATGATCCTATCATTCCCCTATAAGTTTTTATATCTACAGGTTTTCCATTAACATCAGAATCTAGTTTGTTTCCTGTGGCCATGGGAGTCTTTGAAGATGAGCAGTATTCTAGTGAATACTTTTTCAAGATGGTTCTGACATATTTTGATTGGCTCAAGAATATGCCATTACTTTGTTGTTTAACTTGTAAACCAATGAAAAAGGTTAATTCACCCATCATGCTCATTTCAAAGTGATTGGTCATAAGTTTTTCAAACTTTTTGAAGAATTTGTCATTTGAGGATCCAAATATTATGTCATCAACATAAATTTGGAGCAAAAGTGTGTGCCCCTTATGTGATTTGAGAAAGAGGGTTGTATCAATTGTACCTTTGGTGAAGCCATAATTGATTAAGAAGTTTGATAATGTTTCATACCATGCTCTTGGAGCTTGCTTCAATCCATACAAGGCTTTGTTTAGTTTGTAAACATGATTTGGAAATTGAGGATCAAAAAGCCTTCTGGTTGATGCACATACACTTCTTCTTCAATTTCACCATTCAGAAATGCAGACTTGACATCCATTTGATAAACTTTTATGTTGTTTGAGCAGCATAAGCCAGGAATATTCTTACAGCTTCAAGCCTGGCTACCGGTGCAAAGGTTTCATCATAGTCTATGCCTTTTTGTTGACAATAACCTTTGACCACCAGCCTTGCTTTATTCCTTGTGATGATGCCTTGTTCATCAGACTTGTTTCTGAATACCCATTTGGAACCAATGACAAATTTGTTGTTTGGTTTGGGTACCAGATCCCACACATGACTCTTTTCAAATTGGTCAAGTTCTTCTTGCATTACTTGGACCCAATCTGAGTCATTCAGTGCTTCCGTGACAGACTTTGGCTCAATTATGCTTAAAAATCCAGCATAAAGACATTCACGAGCTATGGCAGATCGTGTCTTAACACCTACTTCAGGGTCACCAATGATGTCAGCTAGTGAGTGTCCCCTGATCCATCTCAGGTTGTTATATGAACTTGTACTTACTAATGGATTGATGCTTCCCCCTGATCTGTGACCTTTGTCTTGTCAAGAGGATCAGAATTATGATGTTCAATAACATTTTCTGTTGAGATTCCAGAATTCTGATCATTTTGTACATTTTCTGGTGGAGGTTCCAGATCATCTGCAGGGTTAGTACATGACATATTT
This sequence comes from Helianthus tuberosus, assembly GCA_030545235.1. Lineage (NCBI taxonomy): Eukaryota > Viridiplantae > Streptophyta > Magnoliopsida > Asterales > Asteraceae > Helianthus > Helianthus tuberosus. The sequence continues at coordinate 118,129,652 of CM060414.1, read as the reverse complement.
TTGTTTGAAACGTTTATCATATGGTCATGATCTAAAATCTCTTCAGTTAGCTTGTTAAGAAGATCTTCAGAATTTTCAGGTTGTTTTGACAAGCTTATATTTGTAAAATTTCATCAGAAATCTTGGTTTCTGATGAGTCATCAAAAGACACGTATAAGCTTTCTCTTATTGTCCTTGTGTTTAAAAGAAATATTCTATAAGCTTTTGAGGACAATGAGTAACCAAGAAAAATTCCTTTTTCTGCTTTTCTGTCAAACTTTTCCAGACTATCAAAATCATTAAAGACAAAACAATTACAACCAAAGGTGTGTAAAATTTTGATATTACGGACTCTATGGTTGATAATGTTATAAGGAGTTTTCTAATGTCTCTTGTTAATGATAGACCTGTTTTGTGTAAAGCATGCATTTGATATAGCTTCAGTCCAAAAATAAGTGAGCAATCTGGCATAAGCAAGCACAGTTCTTGCTGCTTCTACCAGAGTCCTATTTGTGAGTGCATTTATATCTATCGCCTCCGTCAATCGTACGTCGTAGCGAAAATGGAACAAGACAAGGTTCACGAATGAGGAATATGGATTAGAAGTCCATCCGGACGGATGGTTAAATGCCCATCCAGACGGATGGAGAAAACCCCATCCGGATGGATGAGGGAGCTTCATTTAGTTGTTGCCTAAAAATAGGAGGGTCTTGTATTCATTTTAGAACTTTTGCAAACTTTATCTTTGGAGAGCATTCAAAATCTTGAGAGAGAAAGTAGCAAAGGAAAGATTCAAGGTGTAAACATTGTTAGATCTTTAATCGAATTTTTGATTAATTACGTTCTTGTGTTCGGTCCACACACGTGCACGAATTCCGCATGTCGTACGTGTCATTTCGCAATCGTTTGGGAGTCAAACACGATCCTACAACGCGTTCACCAGTGGTATCAGAGCGGGAGATTGATTGCACGGATCAAATCTACAAGAATATACTTGATTTCATCAGATTCGGAGTGGTTTTCACATCAGATTTGTCAAAATTCTTCTTCTACCCACTTTCTTCACTTTTTGAAACAAAAACTCAAAATTAAACAAGATTTCACGATTAAAAATGGCTGAATTTTTGATATGTGATGCGCAAAACATGATTTTATAATCCTACAAAGTTTCATAACAAAATTCAAAGTTTTGAGGGTTCAAATCGAAGATTTTTGGTCCAAAAAATGGTTTTTCGCTGCTGTTCATGTTCATATAGATGTCCATCCGGACGGATGGGCATGTTTTAGCCCATCCGGACCTTCATCTGGACCTTTATTATCCATTCGGACGAGATTATAGTCCATCCGGACTGAATATAGCTAAGACTTGTCCATTCGGAAGACATACTAGTCCATCCGTAAAGCTCTTTGGTACATCCGGACAATATTGTAAAAATTACTTCCATCCGCTCGGATGTGTAAGTGAATGTCCATCCGTAAACTCACAAAAGTTCATCTGGATAGTGACTTTGAATTTCAACATCAGCGGTCCAATTACAATTTAGAAACAACAGTTTATCAGTCCACTTTCTCTTGGCCCAATAACAATTAAAGGTTTATAGATCTTCGGTCCAATTAAAATTACTGATACAACATTGAATGTTGATTAAAAAGGTCTTGTAGTACATCATTTCACTTGGCTCGATAAAGTTGAGTATCATCTATTGAAATAAAAGTTTTGTGGATTAATTGTTTTAATAACATACTTGTCAGAAATCACGTGAAGTTTTTTTTTTTGAAAAGTGGTTAGCCGACAAAAGGTGTGAAGGTCCAATTAACAATCAGCATTTATTGAAAAGTTATTCAAGTTGTCGGACCAAGAAAAAGTAAATAAGTTGAACGATTCATTAGAGTTTTAATAAAAAAATGGGTTTGGTGACTTTTGTCAGATCATCACTGATAGTCTATGGTTTGGTCCAATAAAGTTTAAAAGCCTTTTGTACATCACGTGTTCCATCCGAACAGTTCTTTGATAGGTCCAATAAGAATTAAGTTGAAGCTTTTGTTCATTCATTAATTCAGTGTTAGGATCAGAAGCTCTCATGATTGTGTTTGTTTGTTATAATTTGAACAAATCAATAGAAATGAATCAGAGTTTAAGTGCAGCGGAAATGAACAACAAACTTTGTAAACACAATCAAAAGGAAAATAGTTTTAGCAAACACATGCTTTTCATTGAACTGAATGATTAGAGTACAAGAATGATTACAGCACTGCTTACATACTAAAACTCCCCCTCAGCAAGATGCCCCAAGGTTGATTGCACAGGATGAAAGGATTAGAGGAGATGGAATCTCCCGGACAATCAATCGAAACCGTACAGGGTACAGTTCCATTTATAGGCATAGTCAAACCACTGAAGCATCTTTGCTGACATCACCATGAAAGTGACGTTTAACAAACTAACAAACTCTAACTACTGATCTAATACAGACACTGCTTATGCTAACCACTGACTACAATATATACCATAAAAGAAGTTAAACAACTGCTGAAACCTCCCACTGATATGAACCCAGCAGTACTTGTTGTAACCCAGCAGTGCTTGACCCATAGCAGTAGATTGAACAGCAGGGCTTTGTACTTCATCAGACTTTAGTGTGATCAACAGTTGTAAGTCAGTAGTTGTACAAATCAGTGGATTGGAGATCATCAGATGTTTCAAATCACTTTCAAGGGGAAAGTCTAGTGCAAACTACTGTTTATTATGAATCCACTGTTGTGAGCTGGTTTTGGCTTTACATCATCTGTTCCTCTGGTAGGGTTCAATCCCAACATTCAGCTCATCCGGAACTGTATTAATATATAGTTGTCCATCCGCTGTATTCACTTCATCCGGAGCAAAATTGTGAGTCAGGCCCATTCGTAAAAGAGAATAAAAAGCCCATCTGGAAGCAAATCAAAATTCTCCATTCGCTACTTTAGTTAATCAAGAGTCCATCCGGGCCTGATGTGTCTTGATACAGTCCATCCGTTTATGTGAACTGTTATACTCCATTTGCTCATTAGACTCATCCGGTCATATATTAGCAAGTTCATCTGGAGCTCAGTTAACTTTCAAAGTCCATCCGAAAGTAGTTATATCCATCCACTAATATTTCGTCATCCGGACCAACTGTGATATTTGGGACTATTCAATAAGTTCATTTGGATCATTTGTTATTCAAGGCTTATTCATATTTCAAATTCCACATCATACACATATTTTCACGTAGTAAATTGTTTGATTTGAAAATTACTCAATTGTGTTTAATTGTTTGCAAGTGCGATAATCAAGGAATCATGGCGGAAGAGTTTTATAAGATGTTTTATAATGCATTCACTTTCGAAACTTCAGAAATTCCAGTAACACCAAAGAATGCTACAACAATGATTTCTGAAAGTTTGAATCATGATAATGTTTATGGAAATCATCAGAGACCACCAAAACTTATGAATATTGAAGATTATCACTGGTGGAGTACAAGATTTGAAAACTGGGTGCAAGCCTATGCTTATGAAGTTGGATCGTGTTAACTATGGGATATGAAAAACCAAGAAATGAAAAACATGAATTAATCACACTTAAACAATTCATAGCCGATGATAAAAAGGAACATTCTAGCGAACTAAGTATGATAACTTTAATTCAACAATCTGTTAGTGATGATATTCTTTCACTGCTTCAGCATGGTGAAACGTCCAAGTCAATGTGGGAAGCGTTAAAGTTGAAAGCTGAAGGCGGGAAAGATATCAAGAAGAACAAGATATCGTTGTTGAAGAAGGAGTTTGACTTGTTTGGCTGCATAAAGGGTGAAACAGTTCGTCAAATGATTGAAAGGTTTTGTCATCTGAAGATCGAGTTAGAGAGGTTTGGAATTTTCAAAGACAGAGAAGAAATTGTTGACAAACTGTTAGGATCTGAGTTTCTTATGATTGTGTTTGTTTGAATTAAAATGAAGATGAATGATAAACAATTGCAGCGGGAACTAAATGGAATAAACTTTCAACACAATCAAATGGAAGAATTGTTTTCAACACACATGTTTAACAGAGAATCGAATGATTATATTTATTATAAACTTCAATTACACTTTGCATGCATGTAATACAATCTCCCCCTCAGCCTGAGCTCACAGTTTGTTCGTACAAAATGAGTTGTGAAGAAAGAGCTAATAGAACAGTACAGTGTACTGTTCTATTTATAGTACAAAGCAAACCACTGAAGCATCTTTGCTGACGTCACCATGAAAGTGACATCTAACCTCCTAACAACCTACAACCACTGATCTAATACAACTACTGCTATTACAAACTACTGAGTACAATACAAACAAAGGATAGAATAAACTACTGCTTCCCATTCCACTGTTATACTCCTAGCAGTGCTTTGTCTTCATCAGCAGTACTTGAATCATGACAGTAGATTGAGCATCAGTGTTTGTCTTCAACAGTCTTTAGGTCTTCATCAGATGTTGAGTGATTAACAGTTGTTGTAGACGAACAGTAGATAGAGGCCATCAGTTGTTAGGGCCACTTCCAAGGAGAAAGATTGAATACAAACATCTGCTTATTCTGGATCCACTGATCTGATCCAGTTTTGGCTTTAATCAACTGTTCCTTTGTAGGGTTCAATCCCAACAATCTTCTCCTGGAACAGATGATGCCAAAACCCTTCATTATTCTGGATCTTTATTGCCTTATCAATAATTCCCTAACTTGCCCTTTGAATTGTAATTTAGAGTTCAAGGAATCTGTATCATCCTCATCCCTGCACAGTGTAAGATCAAGGAGATCTTGCAGATCTTCAACACCCAGGCCTAGTGCTTGTTCCCTTGATATGTTCTTCACCTCACCACTGGATTTGAGCAAAGTCAATACGTGGGTCTGTTTGTCAGACTTCCACTTTAGTATTTTTGAATTCAGTGGGTTTCTTGGGAGAGGTTTTATTGATGATGAGTTTGGAGATTGTGGCCTGGTAATGACTGGTTGAGCAGTGTTTGAAGCTTTTGCAAATTCAGGATTTTCTACTATCATCTGCTTAAGGACCATTTTTATGATGAAATTCCCTTGTGCTATGTCTTCTGCAGTTTCTGCATCCATCTGCTTTTGTCTCCTTCTTTGATAAAGGATGGCAGTAGGTGGATAAGTGGATTTCCTGACTTGTAACTTTTGTGGTTTAGCTGAAACCACTGTTTCAGGATAATCAGGCTTTTGAGGCACACTTGGATTTTTCTTTCTCAACCCTTCCAACCTTTTGTAATTGGCCAACACTTTATCCTCTGACCATCTTGTGATTTGATTCCTTGACCCAAAATCAGCTGTTATCAGCTCTTCTTTCATTCTCTTCAACTTTAAAGTTCTTTCTGGTACATTTTTCTTGTACTTTGACCAAACAGGAGGAGTGTGTTTTACTTTATCTTTGTTCATCTTTTCAACTCTCTCTAACTCCTCTTTGAGCTCACTAAGGGTCCATTCTTTATATTGAGCCTTTTCTGCCATGTATTTCTTGAATGCCATAATGTGTTCAATGTAATCTTTTCTCAGGCTTTCATCATCTCTTTCTGAAAGTTTCTGACAAAGGTCCTTTGAAAACTGCTCTAAAGTTCTGACTTGTGTGAGCAAGTATTGAAAGTACCTTTGGATCTCTTTGTCAGACTTTCCTTGTGTATTTCTTTTAGAGATATTCTCTGCTTGTTGTGCCTTTAACTTCAAATATTCTTCAATGTTGTTAGGCCTATGATACCATTGAAGAGATGGAAGGTTCCTTTTTGCAGGATCATCTTCAGAGTAGAAGGATTTTATCTCCTCTCTAACTGCTGGAAGATATAATGGATACTGGACTGCTGCAGGAACTATGGCAGTGTTTGGATTTTGAGCTTGTACTGAAGAGAGTGGATCAGGGTTTGGAATGATAGCAAGGGTTAGTTGTTGTGAAGATGTTGGAGGTGGTGGAGAATTATCTTCCAATATTATCCTTCTCCTTTTGGGTTTAGGAGAGGTTGGTGGTGTTTTGGTGGGTTGAGTGGTGGTGATTTGAGTGCTAGTGATTGAAGTGATAGGTGGTTGACTAACAGTTGTTGAAACAACTGGTGTTTCAACCACTGTTGTCATTACAACAGATGATGTGTCATCTGATGTCTTCTGCTTTTTAGCAGGTGGCTTTTGTGGAGGTGAGGATGTTTTTGGTGGGGCAGTGGTTGAAGTGTGTGTTGATGTAGTATTGGTGGCAGCTGTTGGGTTAACATTTGTTGAAACCACTTAAGTACCAACAGCTATTGATACAACAGGTGTTTTAACATCTGTTGGTTTGGAGGTTTGATGAGAGGAGCTTTTTGGAGTTTGGGGAGTATGTTTTGTGATTCTGGAAGGTGTGGATTTGGGTTGCCTCACTTTTCTAGTGGGCTGCCTTCTTTTGGGCTTAAGATTTTCTTGTTCATCCTTGGGCTCTGAAGTACCATGTTCTTCCATTTCCATAAAAACTTTCTTCTCCTGCTCAAACCTTGATTTTCCCTTTGCCTCCATATCCTTTTCAGCCTTGCCTTTTCATCAGCAAAAGCATTTAAGGTTACATCAACCTTTTTGGAACCATCTGGCCTAAGAAGATCTGCAGCCAAGTTAGATTTTGCATCTGGTTCAATGTACAGACCATCTTCCCATCCCTTTTTCTTTAACTGCTTCATTTTCTCCCCCTTTTGGCATCATTAGGTGGTGGGTTGTCCACAAAAATGATTGAGGGAGGAGCAGAGCCAGTGGTTTTTAGCAAATGGGCCTTAATTGCCTTGATATCTGCCTGTGTATCTTTGAACCTAGCTTCCATTAAATTTATGATCTTTTGAACTTGAATTTCATGTTGCTGATCAGCATATTGTCTTTGTTGAATAAGCATTGGTTGAAATAAGCTCCAGAGCTCAGTGGGTGTAGGAGCAGATGATGGAGCAGATGCTTGAGCTGGTGCAGCAATGGGTGGTGCCTTTTGTGCTTGTAACAACTGTTGCATCATAGTTTTGATTTCTGCAACAGTTGTGTCAATCTTGTCAACCCTCTCCGTCAATTCTCTATACTTTAAACCATCACCCAATTTAATGGGATTATCTGATTTCCCACTGGCAGTGGTTGTATCAGTGGTTGACTTAGGGAAAGTTTCCCAGAAATCATCCACTGATGCCCCTTGTTCTTGGTACTGGGGACTTCTTTCTTCAAAAGAGGTTACCATTTTAAGTGAACCAGTGAATACTGGAAACACTCTGGTTCCCAAAGAAGAAATTGCCTTCAAGGAAGTCTTAGGGATGAAACTACTGTCCAAGTGTAAACCAGTTGGTTCAACACTTGTAGTAGCTACTTCACTTGAACTACCACCAAGAGTTACATGTAACTCAAGGGGTGTAACCTCCTCAGTTGTTGGTGGGTTAGCAATGATAGGGAGCTCAAACTCAGTCACTTGTTGTGGCATATTCTCAGTGATAGGTGGTTGAGAAGAGCTGATTTCTGTCTGAGCTATATGAAGAGCATCTAACAAAGGCATTATTGATGGTGGAATTGTCGCAGTGAGTATGGGTGTGGAAAGAGAATTTGCCCCGGGAGCTGGGCTGTGGATGATGGAATCAAGTGATTCCAGAGTATCATAATGTGGTGTCCCTGTTCTTACAACCTGATCTTTTTTAGAAGAAGCAGGAGGAGTTTGAGGCTCAGGTTGAGATCTTTCATCCAACTGCTGTGAGGAAGTAGCAGCAGTGGTTATTGGTGACTTTTGTGTTGTCACTAGTAGTTGCTCTGGGATCTCATCTTCCAGAGTTACCTTTTTTGTAGGTTTGGGGGGGTTTTTGTGATTTTTTATGTTTTGGTCTTTTGGTGGTTTTAGGTGTGGGTTTCACAGTAGTTGTTTTGCTGCTGTGATCACCTTGAGCAGTGGGCACAACAGCAGGTACATAAGGAGCAGTGGTTGCTGCTAAAGTCTGCTCAGGAACCTCTGTTTGTGTTTTGGAAATTTTTGACAACCGTGTGAATGTTTCAGGAGTTAGGCTGTTTATTTGACAAGGTTCTCCTTGGATAAGCACATGAGCATTATCCTTTGAAAATTTCTTTTGAAAATAATAACTTAAAAACCTTGGAAATAGTAAAAATGATTTTTTATTAACATTTTTGACCAGATCATTGAAGATCTCCTGGGAGTAGTTAAAGTTTTCCTCATTCAGTATAGCATAACCCATGTATTGGATCTTCAATGGTATTTCATTGAAAGCAGTGGTCTTGTTTGATACACACATTAGGAGGGTATGAAATAAAAACCTTGTAGCAGGAGGAAAACTGCCCTTTTGTAAAGTATCCTTTTTCATTTCCTCTTCATACCCCCTCTCAAGAAAGTCAGTTTGATACTCTGTTTTAGGGAAAGAAGTTTTACCTTGAAGATCATCGAGTTCAAAGACCTCCGAAATGGTTTGAGGTGTTATTGTGACTGGAACTCCCTTTATCGAAGAATTAATGGCTAAGGGCTTTTTATCCTTAGAATCAAGTTTAACATTTTTCCAAAATTCTTGCTGGGTTGTCAGGTAAACCGTAGCATCATAAGTCAACAAAGTTTCGTACTTTGAGGACGAAAGAGCGTCAATGACGGAGTCGAAGGTGGTGGTATGACTTGGTTTTGTAAGTAGACCCAAGTAATTGTGAGGAGCTTTGAATGGAAGAGCCATGGCGTTTTGAATGTGGTTGCGAGAGGAAGAAGATGATGAAGGATTTTAGAGAAATGGATAGTAACTGCTTTGAGAAAGGAATTTTGAATTCAATTCGACAGTGAAAACCCTGTTTGGGGTTTTGATTAGGGTTTTATAAAGGAAAAAAGTGAATGCTGACGTGGCAGCGGTTACAAAAGATCTGACAGATAAGTACTGTCCATGTGCCAACCGCTGATGAATAATGGAAGACAGTTGTTTAGGAAACCACTGATGGAACAAGTATCAGTGGTTTGCTGTGGTGAAATGAAAACAGTGGCTGATTTTGAACTATCAGTGGATAGCCTATCAGTGGGTTAAAATACTGTTTTTGAACAACAGTGATTAACAAGAAAATGAGGAAACAGTGGTTGACTTTCAACAGTGGACAGTATTATCAAAACAGATGTTTGAACCAAATCAGTGGTTATGGCAGACTTTTAAGGATTAATGAAAATTTTCATTTTTAGCTATTTTTAAGGATGGAATTTTGATTTTCTGAAAACATTTTAATGCTTTTATTCATAGAAAAACAAGATTTCGCTTGTTATTCCATGTTTAGCATGCCAATCCTAGAGATCAAGCTTTCAAAGGTGGATGTGTCTAATGCTTTTGTTAGCACATCTGCCAGCTGATCTTTAGTTGGAACATGGTGCAGAGAAATCAAACCTTTTTCATAGCAATCCCTCACAAAGTGATGTCTGATATCAATGTGCTTGGTGTGACAACCCGCACAAAACCAGGTATCCGTACAACTTAATTAATAATTAATTATTACTTGATTACTGTGCTTGATTGAAACTAGCTGATAAACTGCTACCTGCATACTGATACATGCACTTACTTGCATCATACTTTATTTGCTGTCACTACTTTATTTACGTGCTGAACCCTAGTGACAAACATGATGCACAAAAAGCACAGTAGCACCAAACGGATACACAGTAAACATGCTGATATAACCAGCATCAGGCAAATACTGCCTCAAGGCCTGTTAAGAGCCTCATATATTTTGACTACACTGGTAGTGAGTGTAGGATATAAGGGTTGTGTTACCGCGTCTCTAGGAATAAGATACACTGATTCGGATGTGCCAAAAACGTACTTTAAGTACCAAACACAGCACTTTAAATAATTTAACCAGCTTCTAGCTGACTAGTAAAGTGCCAAAAATGAGAAAATATTACTAGACACTTTCTAAAGTGTCGGGAAAACAAAATGTGTCACTAAAAATGTAATAACGACACTTTAAAGTCTTTTGTAACACTTTAACGGATTACTATCCAACCGGACACCCGGACTTTACCCGGAACATGAAAACTTTACTATTTTTATTATTACTCTTTTTCTGAGCCAGTTAGGGTCTCTGATTACCCTAACACCCGTCATAACACGTTACACGTAACTAACGGAGTTTAAAACCTAAACTAACTTAGTTAACACAACTAAACTCCCTAACTAGCACTTAAAATCGAACAAGGACCCCCCCCCCCCATGACCGAACTCGGTCACCCATGTGACCCCACCCTTGTACTTGGAGATTTAGTTGATCTTGTTGTCTAATATCATCACTACATAAGAACCATTGGATAATAGCCCTAATCTTGCCTATAAATACATGGGATTACTAGAGTTCATTATCACTTAACTTCACAAACAAAATCACTCTCTCTCTTTCTTCCTTGGTGGCTCTCGGCCGAACCCCATCATCACCATCATCATACTTTCGGTTCTTGTCTCTCCATTCCAAGATCATTCACACATCACAAGACACGTATAAGGAACTTTGGTGCAAGCGGAACGCGAAGGACCACTCTCGTTGGCTTTTATCCACGCGGTTTTCGTCACAACTCTTCCCTAGCCTTGAGCTAGAGGTATAACCTTTAAAACTTGTTTTTACACTCATCTAAAGTGGTTAAAAGAACTTTCGTCGGTTAAATATCGTTAACACGCGTTTTGAATCTTTAAAGTCTAGTAAAATCACTAAAATGGAGGTTAATAGCATATGTCTTGTGTAAAAGTCGTAGGACTTGAAATTTGTGCTTATTGTGACCCGATCTATAATGTGGTAGCTCAAATCTTCGTTTAACCCGACTTTGAAAAAAATCACGTATCATCACATAAGCTTGTTTTTGATAGATACAAGGGTTAAAAGTGAAACACTACCACATTTTAGAGACATGAACTTGTGTGAAATATTATACTTGTGTAAAAGTGTTTTAACCGGTAAAATGGTGTTTAAAACTAGCGGATCTACGTATCCGCAAGTGGTATTTTTGAAAGACCACACTTTAAAGAAATCATGTTTTTCTAAAGATGGATCTTGCACTAATAAATATGATTTTATAAACCACAAGTGTATAGACACTTGTGAAATAAGGAGATCCGGCAAAGAAGTGTATTTGTCACTTGTTACTAGGAGTTGTAAAGACGGTTTTCTCTAAACACGAGGTTTTTACAAGATTAAAGTTACTTTATATAGAAATCTACATATATAAGGATGATTTACATTATTAATGCGGAAAAACTGCAAGTTCATGCGATTATGCAAATTTACATACTTGTTGACTAGTTTGATGTGTCGGAAATTGTTTGATTGAATAAAGAAGTTGATTGAGTTGATTTGTTAAAAGAAAATGATACGCTTAAAAGCGTGGCCACCTCCAGTTACAGAGGAAACTCTGGCGAAATTTTCTAAAAACCTAACACTTAGACTTTTTACACAACAAGTGTTAGAACTATTTTTGGGCATACTTTTGAAACATAAATTTCGCCAGTACTATATTTTACTAAACATTCGGAGGTGGGATTTTCACAAGGATTAACGTGATAAATATATTTGTCACAACACTGTTTATGATTATTTTGTGAAATACATAAATATTATTTTAGAGTGAAAATAATATTTACAAGCGTTAATGATTCCAAAACTTTGCGAACGCTTCCACAAACATATAAGTTACACCGGTAATTACATTACCACAAGATTGATAAAACGTAACTTACGCACATGTATTGTATCCCCCATCCTTGGGAAGAAGAATAACTATCAAGCATATACAAAATGTAACACGAAATAGTTGTCTAACTATTTCCCGCAAACATAAACTGTAAAGCTAAAGCACGGCCATCCGTCTAATAGAATTAGCACTTGTAGGTCATTGCACAGCTTACAGTATCAGGAGACGCTTGATAGAGTTTACGCATCCACTGTGAGTTCATGTCCCCCTTTTCTCTAACTGTTTTCAGTTTTCTTAACTGCGGGGGTGAAATACATGTTACTTTGTTTACAAGTACTTTATACACGGTATGAATAACGTAAGGAGGTTTAGATCATGTGAATGGGTAGTTAGAACCCCGAGGGACTCGAGCGGTAGATCTATTTGGGTGTAGCGAGCCCAGCTCCCGGTCCAACAGAACAGGCCTCTCGAAGGACTAACAGAACGGATCCGGAGTGACTTGGTACCCAACGCAAAATCAGCTAGGGTTGTATCTTACTTACTTGCTTTTCACGACATGCTAATGGCCTTGCAAACCATTGGTGATCACAAGTCCTCTTACACTGCTACATACCAGGAAACTTTTATACTTACAAGTGTTTTACTTACTCACTTGCACATGAACTCGCTCAACATTATTGTTGATTTTTCAACTCACATGTATTTCAGGAAATTAACGGATTCTGGCACGGTATGAACGTTTTCCGCTGCAACCCTTCATGAAGTCATCTGGGTTTAGGGTTGTGCCTCTTTCCTGGACAAGGCATAATCCCTAAATCACGTTTATGTTTTATTTTAAGTTGTAATGTTATTGAACAAGGTTATGGATACTAGAGTATGTCCGCGTTAAACAATGGTAATGTATGTTGATTTCTAAACTCAATGATGACTTGCATGGTTTTTAAATTCATATAGCTTTGTTATGATTTAGCTATGGTATTAAGAAGTCACACCAAAACTAACCACGCTTCCGCAAAGCCAGGGTGTGACAGCTTGGTATCAGAGCTCTGATCATAGCGAACTAGGATTCTGTCTCGAGTCTAGACTATGATCACTAGGGCTCTCACGAAAACATTTTCTGCATACCACTTAAGTCCAGATCCACATTTTTACAAACAAATGTTGAGCACATTTTATTAATTATAAGTCAGCTTGGAGGGCTGAGGATCGATCTGGAGGATCGAGATGGTTAAGGTAGTTGAGCACGTTGATTTGTTATAAGGTTCGATCTGGAGGATCGAGGTGAATAAGGTAGTTGAGCACGTTGATTTGTTATAAGGTTCGATCTGGAGGATCGAGGTGAATAAGGTAGTTGAGCACGTTGATTTGTTATAAGGTTCGATCTGGAGGATCGAGGTTTGGTTTAAGTGAAGGATAGAACAGTCTTGTAGACTAGATGGTTTTGGCTAGTAAGACTAGGAGAAATTATGTGATGCCCTACTTGGTGACTTATGTGATTATCTGATTATGTGATTGACTGTTTGTGCATACTTGTGTTTATGTTACAGATACATGGATCCGGCTGATTCAGGTGGTTCAGACATCACCAACCCCAGGCGTGTTGTGTCAGATGATTTAGAGTCCTCGGAGCACGAGGTGTACACGTCAGACTTTACCAGTACCGACGATGACGACTTCCAGCCATTCGCCCTACCTGATGGCGACGATGAGCTCCCTATTGATATTCCGGCCGGGGATTTGCCACTAGCAGTGATCCCTGCTCCCATACCCCTCGCTGCTTACCCTGTTCAGGAGTTACCATTCGACGGCGACGAGGACGACGTCGACTTGTTCGAGGAGGAGCCTATGGAGGACGTTCAGGGCGAGGCCCTACCCGCTGTTGCCCCTCTACTGATTGCAGATGCTCCGGCTGCGGATGCACCTGCACTTTCCCCAGCCCAGGACTCCTCTGAGTCTGTGGCTTCTGCACCGACACATACCCTTAGTACGCAGCACTACTCTCACGAGTCAGATTCTGATCATGCATCTTCTGTCGCCCCCATCCCCAGTCCCACTTATGACCACGAGGACGTGGAGGATTCCGACCCTATGTTTCCCCCAGGGTTCGACCCTGATCGTGATTTGGAGTTTGTCCCTATGGACGAGATGATGGAGGATCCTGCTGATCCTATTGATCCTTTCGACCCTATTGATCCTGATTTTGACTTTGATATGGCATTCGATGACTTGGAGCCTGCCCTTGCCCCTGAGCAGGCAGCTGCTCTTGATGTGTTACCAGAGCATGACCCTATGCATGCAGATATACCCCTTGAGCCCATTGCTGTTGATCCCATCGATCCTCTACCCATAGTTGCTGTACCTGTTGACCCACCATTTGAGCACTTGGCACCTGTTGACCCTGTTGTAGCCCCTTTATTTGATCCCGTTCCCATAGAGCCCGGACATGCGCCGTTCGCGGCACAGATGGATCCACCGGACGAGGCCGCACAGCACGGGTGGATCCCGGCTGATGAGGACGTCCCACCACTACCCCCACAGATTCCAGACGCTAGACACACTGACTTTTCGTTTCAGATTCCCGCATATATACCTCCAGCAGGGCCTGGAGAGGGCTCTTCAGCCCACCCATCAGGGCATGTACCGATGCCCATGCCTTTCTTACCACAGATGCCTTTTGTTCCACCTATTACAGCTCCTTTTGGCGTAGCACCCTTCGATCCCACACGAGATCCACTGCTTTGGTCTCCGTTTTCCCCTATGCCACCCACTGATCCATACCACAGGTTCCACGTGGGACACACTATCGAGGATGTATTGATGTCATTCGTACACCAGCATGAGTCGCATGAGCAGCGACTACAGGAGTTGGAGAGAGCCCGCCTGCAGCCATGTCAGTGCCATGGCCGGGTACCCTCTCCGCTACAGCCGTTTCGATCATTACCCCCTGACTATGCTGCTCGTCTTACTACTTTGGAGCAGCAGATTGCCTCCGTTATTCGCACGCAGCAGGCGATGGAGGCAGATTGGTTAGAGATGCGCCGTTTGTTTTATACCCGTTTTCCTCCTCCACCACCACCATCTGCTTGAGCTCATCGATGCCACATGGGTAGGCGAGTGAGAAGGCGGCGATTGCTTTTACTTGCACAGCATTTTTGAGAGACTACATTATGATTTGACTTTTGTTATGTACTTGATGTTGTATCGATACTGATGTAGCTTTTGACAGAGGTGATGTAGCCCCAGTGATTCATGATTGTATGTATACACTTACGATGTGGTCTCATTATTATGGCAATCGCAGTTTTCTCACCATATTTTGGATTCACTTGATTACTTATTTGCATTGTTATGGTATGGGATGTTGTGTGATTGATATTTGTGATATGTGATAACATGAGATGCTATGTGATTATACTATTACTACCGTTATATACGTACGCTATATTACGAACTGATTTACGTATTATAACATCGGAGCCTTCTATGGCCTAATCAACTTAAACCATCTTTTAGAAAGATGCCGCCAAGACGACAACAGCAGCCTATGCCTACCACTCAGGAAGAGCTACAACAAGTCATTGCTGCTGCCATAGCGCAGTACGCAGCTTCTCAGCCAGGAGGGAGCGGAAGTGTTAATCAAGGCAATAACAATCCACCTCACGGTAATACCCCGCCATTCGAACCTACCATGAACTAGTTGGAGATTTTAGCGGTGATGCTAATGCCAAACACATGTTTTAACATACGTGCAGGATGCACCTACAAGCAGTTCTTAGACTGCAAACCAGTTAACTTCGATGGCATGGGAGGTGCAGTTGCCTTTACCCGCTGGGCTGAGAAGACCGACTCTGTCATACGCATGAGCAAATGTGCTGAGGATCAACAAGTCACATACATCTCAGGGCTATTTCTCGACGGAGCCCTATCTTGGTGGAACTTACAAGTCCAAACCTTAGGCGAAGCTGCCGCCTACGCCCTGACTTGGGCCGAATTGAAAGAACTGATGCGCCGAAAGTACTGTTCACGCGCAGAAATTCAGAGGTTGGAGACTGAATTCTGGCACTTAAAGATGGATGGTCCGAAAGTAGCAGAGTACGTTCAGAGGTTTCATGACCTATCTCAAGTGGTTCCTTACATGGTTACGCCTGAATACAAACGAATCGAGCGCTTCATTTGGGGTTTGGCTCCCCAAATAATAAGCATGGTAACCTCCTCCAAACCAGCGACTATCACTGAAGCCATCGATTTGAGCGTGGCTCTCACCGAGGAAGGGATTCGTTTAAACAAGTTTGGTGATGTAAAGGCAAAGGAGAAAGAGACGCATGTTGAGTCGTCCGGAAGTAACAAAAGAAAGTTTTCGAACTTCAAGCTAAGTGTTAGCGGTGATGGCAAGAGAGGAGCACCAAGCACGCCAGCTCAGGGTGCAGCTGGCAGTGGAAGGAGAGGAAAGGGATATATGGGCACCCATCCCAGGTGTAATGCCTGCCAGCGTCACCATTCTGGTCATTGTGGGCTAAAAGTGTGTGAAGCATGTGGGAAACGCGGTCACTCTAAGGACACCTGTTGGGTTGGCACTGGCCGTGGAGGCCAGGGAGGATATGGAAATAGGAATGATAACCGTGGTGGAAATGGGAATCGCCAGCAAGGAAATTTTGGAGGAAACAGAAACCGAGGCAACACTGCAAATCAGGCTGGCAATGCCAACCAGAACAACACCCCAGCTGGAAATGGGGATGGTAATGGGCAGAGACTCGGATGTTATAACTGCGGGGAAATCGGGCATTTTAAGAAGAACTGCCCAACATTGAATCAGGCCCGTGGTAGAGTGTTCCAACTAGAAGCCAGGGAAGCACGCCAAGATCCAAATGTCGTTACCGGTACGTTCCCTATCAATCAACGCTATGCATCCGTTTTATTTGATACTGGTGCCGATTATAGCTTCGTATCGCTAGAATTTAAGAATATGCTTGGGTTAGCTGCTAATAAGTTAGACATACCCTACTCGATCGAATTAGCTAATGGAAAGTTAGTTGGAGCCGACGAAGTAATCAGAGGTTGTGTGATAGAATTGGGAGAACGCGAGTTTACTCTGGACCTACTACCGGTCCCATTGGGAAGCTTCGACGTGGTAGTAGGAATGGATTGGTTATCCAGGAACAAGGCGGAGATAGTATGTCACGAGAAAGTTGTTCGTATCCCAACTGACGATGGTGAGACGATTGTGGTTCACGGAGAGAAGCGTGACACACCGCTAAGATTCATCAGCTGCTTGAAGGCAAGGAAGTGTTTACGGAAAGGATGTGTTGCTTTTCTGGCACACATCGTAGACAAGAAGGCTGCCGAGCCAACAATCGAAGACATCCCTGTCGTAAGGGAGTATCCAGAAGTCTTCCCAGAAGACTTACCTGGACTGCCACCTCAGAGGCAAGTGGAGTTTCACATAGACTTAGTTCCAGGCGCCGCGCCTGTGGCTAAGGCACCATACAGACTTGCTCCATCAGAGATGCAGGAATTGTCAACACAGCTTCAGGAGCTGTTAGATAAAGGTTTTATCCGACCAAGCTTCTCGCCTTGGGGAGCTCCGGTCTTGTTTGTCAAGAAGAAAGACGGAAGTTTCCGTATGTGTATTGACTACAGAGAATTGAACAAGCTGACGATAAAGAACAGGTATCCACTGCCAAGGATCGACGATCTGTTCGATCAACTTCAAGGTTCAAGCTGTTACTCTAAGATCGATCTTCGATCTGGATACCATCAATTAAGGATATAGGAGGAAAGTATCCCGAAAACAGCCTTCCGAACTCGTTATGGACACTACGAGTTCCTCGTGATGCCATTTGGTTTAACCAATGCGCCTGCAATGTTTATGGACTTGATGAATAGAGTTTGCAAGCCATACTTAGACAAGTTCGTGATTGTATTCATCGACGACATCCTAATTTACTCAAAGACGAAGGCTGAACACGAACAACATCTTAGAACCATTTTGGAGCTGCTAAAGAAGGAACAACTGTACGCCAAATTCTCCAAGTGCGAGTTTTGGCTACGCGAAGTCCAGTTTCTTGGACATGTGGTTAATGGGGATGGAATTCATGTTGATCCCACAAAGATCGAGGCAATCAAGAATTGGGAAACACCTACAACGCCAACCGAGATTCGACAATTCTTGGGTTTGGCTGGCTACTATCGAAGGTTCATCGAGGATTTTTCGAAGATCGCTCAACCATTGACGCTCCTGACCCAGAAGGATAAGACGTTTGATTGGGGAATCAAACAGGACGAAGCGTTTCAGATATTGAAAGATAAGCTCTGCAACGCGCCAATCTTAGCTCTACCGGAAGGTACCGACGATTTTGTGGTATACTGCGACGCATCGCGTCAGGGATTGGGATGTGTGTTGATGCAACGCCAAAAGGTCATTGCTTACGCATCACGCCAGCTGAAAGTGCACGAGAAGAATTATACCACCCATGATTTAGAGCTTGGCGCAGTGGTTTTTGCACTAAAGATCTGGAGGCACTACCTGTATGGTACGAAGTGCACAATTTTCACAGATCACAAGAGCCTACAACATATATTTAACCAGAAGGAGTTAAATATGAGGCAAAGACGATGGGTTGAGTTACTAAACGATTACGACTGCGAGATCAAGTATCACCCGGGAAAGGCGAACGTAGTAGCCGATGCCCTAAGTCGTAAAGAAAGAATCAAGCCCATAAGGGTTAGAGCTTTGGAAATGATTGTACGAACCGACCTTCCCTCGCGCATTCGTGCTGCACAAAAGGAAGCTCTCAAGAAGGGCAACCTTGAGGAAGAATATCTCCGGGGAATGGAGAAGCTTTTGGTACCAAACGAGGAAGGGACGTTACATTTTGAGAAAAGGATTTGGGTTCCTCTGTTTGGTGGATTAAGGGAAGTTATTTTCGACGAAGCGCACAAGTCACGGTACTCTATCCACCCTGGATCGGATAAGATGTACCACGATCTTAAAGATTTCTATTGGTGGCCTAGAATGAAAGGCGACGTTGCTGTCTACGTGAGCAAATGTTTAACGTGCGCTAAGGTCAAGGCAGAATACCAGAAGCCTTCGGGACTTCTGCAACAACCAGAGATTCCCAAATGGAAGTGGGAACAAATCTCCATGGATTTTGTTACAAAACTGCCAAGAACGCCAAGAGGCCATGATATGATCTGGGTGATTGTTGACCGCCTAACAAAGTCCGCACATTTTCTGCCAATCAGGGAGAAAGACAGTACCAGTAAACTTGCGGAAATTTACATGAGAGAGATCGTAGCACGACATGGAGTACCACTCTCGATCATCTCTGATAGAGACGGAAGATTTGTGTCAAGAATATGGCAATCTTTCCAAGAATCTTTTGGCTCACAATTGAATCTGAGCACTGCATTCCATCCGCAAACCGATGGCCAGAGCAAGCGAACAATACAAACGTTGGAAGACATGCTGAGGGCATGTGTTATGGATTTAGGAGGTAGCTGGGATAAACACTTACCCTTGGTCGAATTTTCGTACAACAACAGCTACCACACCAGTATTGGTGTTGCGCCTTTTGAAGCCCTATACGGACGCAAGTGCCGATCCCCACTATGTTGGTCTGACGCAGGTGATAGGCAGCTTGCTGGTCCCGAGATCGTCCAAGAGACGACAGATAAGATCGCGCAAATTCTTAAACGCATCGAAGCCGCTCGCCACAGGCAAAAGGCCTACGCGGATCCAAACCGGAAGCATGTGGACTTCCAAGTCGGAGAGATGGTATTATTGAAGGTTTCACCCTGGAAAGGGGTAGCGCGCTTTGGAAAGCGAGGAAAGTTAAATCCACGCTACATTGGTCCCTTTAGAATTCTAGAAAGAATCGGGACGGTAGCATACAAGTTGGACCTACCCGCTGAACTAAATGGTGTTCACGATACATTTCATGTATCCAATTTAAAGAAGAGTCCAACTCAAGTTGACGTTGCCATTCCTATCGACGAGATTCACATTGACGACACGCTCCACTTCGTTGAAGAACCTGTCGAGGTCACAGATTGGAAAGTTAACAAGACCCGCCGGAGCAGTGTCAAACTCGTCAAGGTACGTTGGAATGCCAGACATGGTCCTGAATTCACATGGGAACGTGAGGACCGGATGAAAGAGAAATACCCCCACCTATTTCCTAAGAACCCTGCTTCTACAAGCAGAACTTAAATTTCGGGACGAAATTTATTTAACGGGGGGAGAATGTGACAACCCGCACAAAACCAGGTATCCGTACAACTTAATTAATAATTAATTATTACTTGATTACTGTGCTTGATTGAAACTAGCTGATAAACTGCTACCTGCATACTGATACATGCACTTACTTGCATCATACTTTATTTGCTGTCACTACTTTATTTACGTGCTGAACCCTAGTGACAAACATGATGCACAAAAAGCACAGTAGCACCAAACGGATACACAGTAAACATGCTGATATAACCAGCATCAGGCAAATACTGCCTCAAGGCCTGTTAAGAGCCTCATATATTTTGACTACACTGGTAGTGAGTGTAGGATATAAGGGTTGTGTTACCGCGTCTCTAGGAATAAGATACACTGATTCGGATGTGCCAAAAACGTACTTTAAGTACCAAACACAGCACTTTAAATAATTTAACCAGCTTCTAGCTGACTAGTAAAGTGCCAAAAATGAGAAAATATTACTAGACACTTTCTAAAGTGTCGGGAAAACAAAATGTGTCACTAAAAATGTAATAACGACACTTTAAAGTCTTTTGTAACACTTTAACGGATTACTATCCAACCGGACACCCGGACTTTACCCGGAACATGAAAACTTTACTATTTTTATTATTACTCTTTTTCTGAGCCAGTTAGGGTCTCTGATTACCCTAACACCCGTCATAACACGTTACACGTAACTAACGGAGTTTAAAACCTAAACTAACTTAGTTAACACAACTAAACTCCCTAACTAGCACTTAAAATCGAACAAGGACCCCCCCCCCCCCCATGACCGAACTCGGTCACCCATGTGACCCCACCCTTGTACTTGGAGATTTAGTTGATCTTGTTGTCTAATATCATCACTACATAAGAACCATTGGATAATAGCCCTAATCTTGCCTATAAATACATGGGATTACTAGAGTTCATTATCACTTAACTTCACAAACAAAATCACTCTCTCTCTTTCTTCCTTGGTGGCTCTCGGCCGAACCCCATCATCACCATCATCATACTTTCGGTTCTTGTCTCTCCATTCCAAGATCATTCACACATCACAAGACACGTATAAGGAACTTTGGTGCAAGCGGAACGCGAAGGACCACTCTCGTTGGCTTTTATCCACGCGGTTTTCGTCACAACTCTTCCCTAGCCTTGAGCTAGAGGTATAACCTTTAAAACTTGTTTTTACACTCATCTAAAGTGGTTAAAAGAACTTTCGTCGGTTAAATATCGTTAACACGCGTTTTGAATCTTTAAAGTCTAGTAAAATCACTAAAATGGAGGTTAATAGCATATGTCTTGTGTAAAAGTCGTAGGACTTGAAATTTGTGCTTATTGTGACCCGATCTATAATGTGGTAGCTCAAATCTTCGTTTAACCCGACTTTGAAAAAAATCACGTATCATCACATAAGCTTGTTTTTGATAGATACAAGGGTTAAAAGTGAAACACTACCACATTTTAGAGACATGAACTTGTGTGAAATATTATACTTGTGTAAAAGTGTTTTAACCGGTAAAATGGTGTTTAAAACTAGCGGATCTACGTATCCGCAAGTGGTATTTTTGAAAGACCACACTTTAAAGAAATCATGTTTTTCTAAAGATGGATCTTGCACTAATAAATATGATTTTATAAACCACAAGTGTATAGACACTTGTGAAATAAGGAGATCCGACAAAGAAGTGTATTTGTCACTTGTTACTAGGAGTTGTAAAGACGGTTTTCTCTAAACACGAGGTTTTTACAAGATTAAAGTTACTTTATATAGAAATCTACATATATAAGGATGATTTACATTATTAATGCGGAAAAACTGCAAGTTCATGCGATTATGCAAATTTACATACTTGTTGACTAATTTGATGTGTCGGAAATTGTTTGATTGAATAAAGAAGTTGATTGAGTTGATTTGTTAAAAGAAAATGATACGCTTAAAAGCGTGGCCACCTCCAGTTACAGAGGAAACTCTGGCGAAATTTTCTAAAAACCTAACACTTAGACTTTTTACACAACAAGTGTTAGAACTATTTTTGGGCATACTTTTGAAACATAAATTTCGCCAGTACTATATTTTACTAAACATTCGGAGGTGGGATTTTCACAAGGATTAACGTGATAAATATATTTGTCACAACACTGTTTATGATTATTTTGTGAAATACATAAATATTATTTTAGAGTGAAAATAATATTTACAAGCGTTAATGATTCCAAAACTTTGCGAACGCTTCCACAAACATATAAGTTACACCGGTAATTACATTACCACAAGATTGATAAAACGTAACTTACGCACATGTATTGTATCCCCCATCCTTGGGAAGAAGAATAACTATCAAGCATATACAAAATGTAACACGAAATAGTTGTCTAACTATTTCCCGCAAACATAAACTGTAAAGCTAAAGCACGGCCATCCGTCTAATAGAATTAGCACTTGTAGGTCATTGCACAGCTTACAGTATCAGGAGACGCTTGATAGAGTTTACGCATCCACTGTGAGTTCATGTCCCCCTTTTCTCTAACTGTTTTCAGTTTTCTTAACTGCGGGGGTGAAATACATGTTACTTTGTTTACAAGTACTTTATACACGGTATGAATAACGTAAGGAGGTTTAGATCATGTGAATGGGTAGTTAGAACCCCGAGGGACTCGAGCGGTAGATCTATTTGGGTGTAGCGAGCCCAGCTCCCGGTCCAACAGAACAGGCCTCTCGAAGGACTAACAGAACGGATCCGGAGTGACTTGGTACCCAACGCAAAATCAGCTAGGGTTGTATCTTACTTACTTGCTTTTCACGACATGCTAATGGCCTTGCAAACCATTGGTGATCACAAGTCCTCTTACACTGCTACATACCAGGAAACTTTTATACTTACAAGTGTTTTACTTACTCACTTGCACATGAACTCGCTCAACATTATTGTTGATTTTTCAACTCACATGTATTTCAGGAAATTAACGGATTCTGGCACGGTATGAACGTTTTCCGCTGCAACCCTTCATGAAGTCATCTGGGTTTAGGGTTGTGCCTCTTTCCTGGACAAGGCATAATCCCTAAATCACGTTTATGTTTTATTTTAAGTTGTAATGTTATTGAACAAGGTTATGGATACTAGAGTATGTCCGCGTTAAACAATGGTAATGTATGTTGATTTCTAAACTCAATGATGACTTGCATGGTTTTTAAATTCATATAGCTTTGTTATGATTTAGCTATGGTATTAAGAAGTCACACCAAAACTAACCACGCTTCCGCAAAGCCAGGGTGTGACACTTGGTGGTTGAATGGGATACTGGATTTTTGATGATATTTTCTGCTGCCTGACTGTCCAACATGAGAGGTGTCTTCAAGGCAGTGATACCAAAATCCAGCAATTGATTTTGAAGCCATAACAGTTGGACTGTACAGCTTGCAGCAGCTATATACTCAGCCTCAGCAGTGGATGTTGAAACAGCTGCTTGATTTTTGCTTTGCCAAGACACTAAGCAACTGCCTAGGAATTGGCACCATCCTGAAGTGGACTTCCTTGTTTTGTCACATCCAACAAAGTCACTATGTAAGAAACCTGAAAGCTTGATATTTCCATCAGCTGGATACTAGATACCAAGTGTGGGAGCACCTTTGAGGTATCTGAATATCCTTTTTACAGCAATAAGGTTTGACTTTCTAGGGACTGATTGGGATCTTGCACAAACACATGTTGCAAACATGATGTCTGGCCTAGATGCAGTTAGGTACAATAAAGACCCAATCATGCTTCTATAAAGAGTTTGATCAACCAAATCATCCTTTTCATCAGACATGACTATCTTTGTGGTTGCAATGGGTGTACTACATGGCTTACAATCATCCATCTCAAATTTCTTTAAAAGTTCTTTGACATATTTGCCTTGATGGATGAAAGTACCATTTTGCAGTTGCCTTACTTGGAGACCAAGAAAGCACTAGAGTTCACCCATTGTACTCATCTCAAACTCAGCTGTCATGAGTTGTCTAAACTCTTGACACTTTTTAGAACATGTGCTTCCAAAAATGATGTCATCCACATATATCTGGACAATCATCAAGTCTTTCCCTCTCCATTTTAAAAACAAAGTTTTATCAATTTTACCTCTTGTGAACCCAATGGAAAGAAGAAAGGTGGAAAGAGTTTCATACCAGGCTCTAGGTGCTTGTTTCAAGCCATACAAAGCTTTATTTAGCTTGTAGACATGATTTGGATTAAATGGATCCTCAAAGCCTGGAGGTTGACAAACATATACCTCTTCTTGAATTTTACCATAGAGGAATGCACATTTGATATCCATTTGAAACACCTTTATGTTGTAGTTGACAGCAAAGGCCAGGAACAGTCTAATAGCTTCCAATCTTGCTACAGGGGCAAAAGTTTCATCATAATCAATGCCCTCTTCCTATCTGAACCCTTGAACCACAAGCCTTGCTTTATTCTTGACAACAATACCCCTTTCATCAGTTTTATTTTTAAAGACCCACTTTGTGCCAATAGGACTCACACCCTCTGGCAGTGGTACAAGTTCCCATACTTGTTGTCTTCTAAACTGTTGGAGCTCCTCTTGCATGGCTTCTACCCAGCTGTTGTCTTTCAGTGCCTCTTGGTACTTGACTGGCTGATGGAGAGATAGAAAACCAGCAAAAAGACAGATGTTTTGGGATTGGCTTCTTGTTAGCACCCCTTCACTGATGTTGCCAATGATTTGGTCAGGTGGATGAGACTTCAAGAAGAATAAATCTCCTTTGTATGGAACAATGGCATTTAAGGGTGAAGGCTGCAGATGTGGATCATCTGAGCTAACCACTGCTGGTGACTTTGATGATCCAGCAGTGGCTTGAAATGGAGGTGGAGGAATAGGAGGAAGTGGTGTGGAAACATGCTGACTTTTATCCACTGTTTGAGGACTTTTATCATCAGTCTTTGATGATGTGGAAGCAGAGGTTAATGGGCTACTTTGGTCAACAACTGTTGAGGTAACAATGGTTGAGCTTTGACAGCTGTTTTGAACATCTGCTGCTCTTCCAATTGATGCAGACTTTTGTTGAGGAATGATGACTTCATATCCATAGTTTGATGGAGAATTTTCTGATGGACCTGCACTGTTAGTCTTGACAGAAACATTTTCAAAGGTAAATTTATCAAGATCAAACAATTCTGCAGGGTTTGCAGGGATTTTCATTGATGAAAGTTCATTGAACTTCACACATTCAAAGTCTCTTCCACTATTTTGGTCCTTGTGTTAAACACTTTGTAGGCCTTAGCAGTGGTTGAGTATTCCAAATGATAACCACAATCAATTTTGGCTGCAAACTTTGAGATAGAATCTTTTAAGTTTAAAATGAAACATGGGCAGCCAAAAACTTTGAAGTATGAGATCAGCGGTTTTATTTTATACAGCAGTTCATAGGCAGTCTTTTTATGCCCGGGGTTGATTAAAGATCTGTTCTGGACATAACAAGCAGTGTTTACTGCCTCTGCCCAGAAAGTTAATGGCAAACCTGAATCAGCAAGCATGGTTCTGGTAGCCTCAATCAATGTCCTGTTCTTTCTTTCAACAACCCCATTTTGCTCTGGTGTTCTTGGAATGCTGTAGTGCCTTACAATTCCTTTTGACACACAAAACTCATCCAACTCCCTATTTCTGAACTCTGTGCCATTGTCACTCCTGAAGATTTTTACTGGCAAGTCAAACTGCTTTTCAACCTGTGTAACAAAGTCTTGCAGAATGCCTGCAGTCTCATCTTTGGAATGTAAGAAATAAGTCCATGTAAACCTAGAAAAGTCATCTACAATTACCAAGCAATATCTTTTCTTTTTAAGACTCATGACTTTAACTGGGCCAAACAGATCCATGTGCAACATTTGCAGGAACTTGGTTGTTTTGGATTCTTCAATGGACTTAAAAGAGCTTTTATGTTGTTTTCCTTTTAAGCAGGAAACACAATGCTCAGGACAGGTGAACAGTTTTTGAGGTAAACCTCTTACTAATCCCTGTTTTGACAAAGCAGTGATTGTCTTGAGATTTGTGTGCCCCAATCTTTTGTGCCAAAGTTCTGTCTCTTTGTTAGAGGCAGCTGAGAACAGACATGCATCAGTTCTTGGGTTCTCTTTTGACAAATCAACTACATAAACATTGCCACTTCTTTGAGCAACAAGTTTGGTTTTTCCATTTTTTATTATTTCTTCAATCTTTTTAACCCTTTCTGGTCCAACAATCCTACAACAATCCTTAGTAAAGAATGAGCCATAGTCCTTATCTCTCATTTGTGAGACACTAAGGAGGTTGAATTTTAGATTGTCTATTAGATTGACATTTTCAAACTTAACATTACCAGACTGTACTATACCAGACCCCATCACCTTCCCTTTACTATTATTACCAAAGGATATATCACCCCCTCCATGAGTTTTGAAATCTTTGAGTAGGGCTTTACATCCAGTCATGCGCCTGGAGCCTCCACTATCTACATACCAAAGACTATCTAAGCATGCAGAAGCTCCCTGCACATCAAGTAAAAGGTTAGTTAATTAGGGTCTCCAAAGCCAATAAGGCTTTGGATGGGGTCTCAACAGTGTCTGTGTTAAGTTTAGGTGGATGGACAGTGGTTAGCTAAGGGGTTTGGACAGTTTTGGGATTGTTTTTCTCTAACCACTGTTGGGGGTCTTGCCCTATCAGCTGTTGATACCCAAATGGATGCCTGTTCACTCTTGGTTTAGAAGGCCTTTTGTAAGCCTCATAAACATGTGGGACCCTTGGGTATGGTGGTTGACCTTTACCTCTTCGGTATTGGTTAGCAAGGGGTGCATCAGTCACCTTAACATCTCTTTTAACAGAGGTTTGGTTCAGCTGTTTGAACTGGCACAAACAGTGGTTGATTCTTGATTGGTGGTTTTGATGAACTCATGGATGTTTTTGAGGTGTACTCATTCTTCTTTACATCAAAGGATTTGAGATACACACATTCCTGAGTGATGTGGTTTGATTTACCACAGATGGTGCAGCTCTTAGCAGGCTCAATGATACTTGTTTTGTTAATATCATATGCTTTTAGATGAAAACAATCTTTAGTCAAATGATTTTTCTTCTCACAGAAATCACAAAACAAGTTTTTAACCTTTTTCTTTTCTTTTCTTCTTTTCAGACTCATTTGCAACAGAGTTTGAACTACTGTTGGGATGTCCTTAAGAGGAATGACTTTTGCCTTAGGAGCTTTTACACCATCAATGGTTGTGAAGTCCATTGGTTTGAAGTTTTAAAGAATGTCACACTCATCAGACCATATGGGTTTAAATTGATATTTCTCAATCTCCTCAAAAGTTGAGGACCCCACAGATCTTTCCAAGGTGATTTTGTTACCAAGTTTGTCAGTTATTTTAACTTCTTGGCCATTCTTGTTGGTTGGTATGATTTCAACAGAACCAGCTTGATTTGCAGCAGTGTTTTCAACTTGGTCATTTTTTCTAAACCCTATGCCAAATTTTACATTACTTTCAAGCTATTTTTCAAGCATGATCTCATAACCTTTGCAGGATGCCACCCATTTTTCACAAGTGACTTGGGTGGCTTCCAACTCCTTTTTGCAAACTTTATATTTTTCTATCATTGTTTGGAGTTGGTCCTTGGTTATGCTATGCTCTTGTTTGAAACTGCAAATTTCACTTTCTTTTTCACTCAATTTGTTTTTCAGTTCTTTTATTGACTTTTCAAATTAAACATCAGAAGTTAAAAATCTATCCCTAAGGTTTTCATTCACCTCTTTAATGTTAGCAAATGCTATGATGCATTTGTCTGAACACAAATTTTTAAGAACCTGAGGTGATACCTTGGTTGCAGCCATGATGGCACAATCACATGTATGATCACTTTCTTCTTGAGCTTTCTCTTCTTTTTCACCTTCTTTCTTCTCTTCTTCTTCTATGGACCAGGGGTCGGACAGTGGTTCCAACAGGGGTTTTGAACTTTCTCCCAGTAGTATTTCATCAGCAACTGCAGTAACCACTGCTTCAGTAATTTTGTCCACTGTTTCATCACTTGACTGTCCTTCTTCAGCTTCCAGCCCCTCTTGTATGGTCTCTAATGCTATAAAACAGATATCATTACCAGAAACATTACTTTGAGCATAGAGTGCAAAATTTTCATCTCCTAACTCTTCAGGTAAACTGCTCCAGTCAACCAACCCTTGGGTGAAAAAGCTTTGTTGGTCTGGTTGAACCACTGCTGGTGCAGTTTGTTGAGGTGCAGCTTGTTGCACCTGAACCTGAGGTGCAGGGGCTTGGACATACTGAATTTGGGGAACAGTGGTTTGAACATAATGCACAGGAATAGGGGTTGCAGGATGTGCATAATGGGCAGTGTTTACATGGGCAGCAGGGGTATATTGGGCATAGTGCACAGTGATTTGGTTATTTGGTGGTCTAGGCTTTGAGCTGGGATGTGTAATAATTGGACCAGTGGTTTGACTCCTGCATTCCCTAGCAAAATGACCTAGCCTATTACACTTATAGCACTTAATCTTTAACTTATCCAGCCCCACTTTCAGATTCCCATGTAAACCTGGAAATTTCCTCCCTGTCCTTTTGTAAAACTTGCTAGTTCTCACACTTAGCAATGCAAGTTGATGCAAAATGTCCATTTCTTCTAAGTCAGTTGGATCAAAATGCTGTAAATCATTGAGTTCAAAGCACAGATTGTTAGAGTTCTGGCTTTCTCCATTTGCTGTGAAAGCATAATTGGATGAGTGAGAATCAGAGTTGAAATTTCCACCAGCAGTTATGTCAATAAAGTGATCATAACTCTGATCCTTACTACTGCTAAACTCTTCCTGACCCAAAAGAGCTGTGTTGCCAAATGAGTAGTCATCTGCAACTTTGCCAGACTCTTGCAACTTCTTTTTCTGGTTTAATTCCCTTTCATAGGTTAGGAGTCTACCATGAAGTTGGGTCAGGGTCAGATCTTTAAACTCAATAGAGTTTCTGGTTACAAAAGTTATAGTGTCCCACTTTTCAGGAAGTGATCTTAAAAACCTGCTGTTAACAGTTGATTTAGGAAATTCAGTTTTAACAAGCTTAAGTTCACTTATGAGACAGCTAAATCGCTCAAACTGCTGTGTTAATGTTTCACCCTTAATGTGACAAAAGGTTTCATACTGTTGGTTCAAAATTTCCTTGTTGTTTTTAATTAATTCTTCAGTCCCCCCAAACTGTTCCTTCAGTGCAGCCCACAATTCCTTGGCACTGTTACAATGTAACAGCCCAGCATAGATCTCATTGGGAAGTGCAGATGCAACGATGCTAAATGCCTTGGCATCCAGTTCAATTTTCTGAAAATCCTGGTCCGTATAGTTCTCAATTTTCTTAGGAACAAAGACCTTTAGATCCTCAGCACTCGGCACCATAAGAACGTGTGGTCCATAGATAGCCGATTTCCAACATCCGGTGTTCTGTTGAGCTAGGATGTCCTTCGCTCCCAGATGTGGTATTCATTTCTTTTCAACATGGGTGGTTTGAAGAGAGAACCAATGTTGTTGTTCATATCTTGTGATTGTGACGTCATCCTGGTTGTTTTACAGGAACTGGTTAATCAACTTTGATCATAATTAACCCTTACTCTGTTTTTCAACGAAACAGACAATTTAAAAGTATCAACGATTATGAGCTGAACTATTTATGTCAAAATGATTGTTAGATCAAAATTGACCGTCCAAGCTCTTATACCAATTGTTAGTATCTGAGTTTCTTATGATTGTATTTGTTTAAATTAAAATGAAGATGAATGACAAACAATTGCAGCGGAAACTAAATGGAATAAACTTTCAACACAATCAAATGGAAGAATTGCTTTCAACACACATGTTTAACAGAGAATCGAATGATTATATTTATTATAAACTTCAATTACACTTTGCATGCATGTAATACAATCTCCCCCTCAGCCTGAGCTCACAGTTTGTTCGTACAGAATGAGTTGCGAAGAAAGAGCTAATAGAACAGTACAGGGTACTGTTCTATTTATAGTACAAAGCAAACCACTAAAGCATCTTTGCTGACGTCACCATGAAAGTGACATCTAACCTCCTAACAACCTACAACCGCTGATCTAATACAACTACTGCTATTACAAACTACTGATTACAATACAAACAAAGGATAGAATAAACTACTGCTTCCCATTCCACTTTTATACTCCTAGCAGTGCTTTGTCTTCATCAGCAGTACTTGAACCATGACAGTAGATTGAGCATCAGTGTTTGTCTTCAACAGTCTTTAGGTCTTCATCAGATGTTGAGTGATCAACTGTTGTTGTAGACGAACAGTAGATAGAGGTCATCAGTTGTTAGGGCCACTTCCAAGGGGAAAGATTGAATACAAACATCTGCTTATTCTGGATCCGCTGATCTGATCCAGTTTTGGCTTTAATCAACTGTTCCTTTGTAGGGTTCAATCCCAACATAAACTCGTTGAGGCATTACCGAATGAAGAAGATTGGAAAACGTTTGTGATTGTATTGAAAAATGATGCCAAATTTGATGAGATGACATTAGATAGTCTGATAGAAAAACTGGAAGGACACGATTTGTTGCTACAAAAACAAAACAATATGTCTAGCTCTAGTTATCAACAGAATGTTGATCTGTACTATCGCAGAGGAATGCCACAAAGCAACAAATCTGCAAAGATCAGAACAGCTTTCAGTGCAGATAAAACTGGTGATTCGTCAAACAACAAATCCTCAAGCTATGATCCAGGATACCATTCTTCTTCTACTTCATCCAAATCTGGTCCAAGTCAAGATTGGAAAAATTCTCCACATTTGAACAATGAGTTTGCACAACGGCATATGAGTTTCTTAGCATCTATTCTGGTATCTTATGAAGGTTTAATTGCAGGTAAGATCGGAAATCCGAACATGACGAAGGAGGATTACGATCAGCTTGATCCAGAAGAGATGGAGCTCATGGACATTCGCTAGTGCATGGCTAGTATGATTCGGAGAGCTCAAAGGTTCATGGAGATAACTGGTAGGAAGTGCTTGGATGGCCCAGACATGAATATAGGTTTTGATAAGATCAAAGTTACTTGTTTCAAGTGTAAACAAAAAGGGCACTTCAAGAGGGAATGCACCAACAACAAAGCTGATGATAGCGTGAATCCTTTTCATGAGGATTATTATAAAAGGCCATCTATCATCACAACAATGAACAACCTTCAAGAACAAACCATAAGCAGATTGAAGAAGGATCATCCAAAGAAAAGAAACAAGCTATGATAACTATTCATAATAATGAAAAGTTTAATTGGAATGATTACATTAAAGAAGATGATAACAGATGTATAATTCATGATGATGAAGGGTTTGATTGGAGTGAACATTTTAAAGAAGATGGAGAGCTCAAAGCAGTGGTTGCTGAAATCAAACAGAGTCGAGAGGAAAGACATGCACGCATGAGGCTGGATGACGTGTATGATGCTTACAAGGAAGCAACAGGAGCAAACGAATGGAGTGAAGAAAAAGAATGTTTTGTTGATCCGAACAGAAACCCGACAGTTGATCCTAAAAAGGTAGATTTTGAAGCACTTGTTGCTGCGATTCCAACTGTAGGGGTTTGGTGCAAAGGTCTTGGGAGCAAACTCGACTTTGCGATTATCAGGACACTGAACGTGACTAAAAGTATTCTCAATGCTCTCGAACCATTGAAGAAGCCCAGTTGCTCCCTCAGAACCACTAAACTTGAGCGGTTTAGCCGAGTTAAAACTCTTGAAATTGCATGGAGCATTATTGTTGTTGTTGGGTTGGTTCCATTGAGCAATAAGATTTGGGAACACAGAAGCCATTTGCTGCGCGATGATTTCTGCCAGTTCGGCATTTGGTAGCGGATTTTCGCGTCGAGGAGGCATTCTAAAAAAAAGAAAACATGAAAGGAACGAGTGAGATGATTAGATGAAAAGAATGAGATGAAACAAAAATCGACTAAAGCAAAGATGGTGGTCATTTGTCCGTATCACAAGGCAAACAAACGACACATAGAGACTAGTCAAAGTAAATAGGTAAAAAATAATGCTTCGTGAAGACATGCTCGCCTATAAGTGAACACTCACCCCAAGAGTTCCCAGGTAAGAGTGACTGGTCCGATTATGTGGATTTGTACGAACACTTTAGCCTTAGACAGAAAACCCAGGGTACAGGCATTCACTCTTCCAGTTTGCACGTGTTCACACTATTTAGAACCCAAAACTTTGACGAGAATTTGAAAACTTGGAAGGTTTAAGAGATTGATGATTCATTTTGGCTTTGTGCCTTCCATTATGTTTTGTTTTTGGTAATCACCTAAGGATAGGTGAAGTGCATGTTTTAAAATCTAAACACAAGACAACTTGTGTTGGGGTCCTAGAAAGGTTATAGTCTAGGTCAAAGCGTTACTAATAACCTAATTCCCTATAACCATTGGCTCTGATACCAACTCTTCTGTCACACCCCGACCACGTAAAACATCAAATTGTGGCGGAAACGTCAGGGAGTGTTGTAACAGAATTATTGTTCCACAACCATGGTAATTAAAATTTCATTTTATTCAACAACCAAAGGTGGACTACATTGTTTCAAAACAAAAACCAAAGAGTACACAACATAATTAAACTAAGTCTATCTTTATTTTAAGTTTCTAAGGCACAGGTCTGCCCTAGTGTCACGATCATCATCCTAAGCGACAGCTCCTGAAAACACATGTGAAAATAGGTACGTCATCATAAAAATGCCTGTGAGATACATAAGTTTTATTGATTTAGGATTCATGACTTATGTTTGAAGAAATGTTTAATAGAAATTCAGTCATGAACCTTGTTATTTGTTTTGTTTTATAAATCATTTGAAAAACAATAGCAAAATCAGATGATATGTATATATAAAAGGATAGTGTTTAGTTAAAAGAATAACCAAGTAAAAAGAATTTGAATAAACCAAGTTATTTGTAAAACAATATTTAAATGAAAATGTGTTGTAAATGTAATATGTCTAAACTGAAGTGGTTTAAATGACGCTACGATATGTAATATCATACACGCACTTATATATAGGAAGTACCAGCGGCGTATCCACCATGCTTTTATCATATTACACACGTCTCGTTATTTAAGTCACTCAAATCAACCAACAATGTAACATACTCATGTTTAATCCAATAGTCAAATGTCATTTGTATAACCAAAGTTAAATATGAATCATGTAATGTGTAAACAAAAGTTATGTATAGTAAGTAAAATGAGACTACTTAAACCACAAG
The DNA here is from genome assembly GCA_030545235.1 of Helianthus tuberosus. Lineage (NCBI taxonomy): Eukaryota > Viridiplantae > Streptophyta > Magnoliopsida > Asterales > Asteraceae > Helianthus > Helianthus tuberosus. The sequence goes on along the minus strand of CM060414.1, from coordinate 118,096,454 downwards.
TAAAAATGTACAAAACAAAGTATTTTGAATATATCAAAAAGTTATGTTTTGCAAAGTAAATGCATGTTTTATTGATACAAACACTTATGTGGTAAGTTAACGCATACATTCAAGCCTTGAGACAGACGGATAACCCTAAGTAAAGGTTATCAAAAGAAATGTTTTCGGATTCAGTCATTCCTTTCCTCCAAACAAACCTAGGATGTCAGGAACGAGATTTGTCAAGTCCTATGGTACCATTACTTACTACCGAGCGGCGTAGCTAATGTTAATGAACGTATATAAGTCCCGTTTGTACAAACCAAATGTTATACCAAATGTAAACTTGTTGTATGAAAACAATGTACTAAGTATGCTAAGTTAACATACAAAGTAGAAAAGTCATGTAAGTCAATGTGCTAGGATGCTCAGTCAACATACATAGTAGAAAATGTAATGTAAAACAATGCGCTAATATGCCAAGTAAGCATACATAGCAAAACAAAATGAAATTATGTATTAATAGTGTACTAATGAACATAACAAGTATATTATGTAAAAACATGGAAAGCACGAAAGTAACAAGTAGGCACATGTGTTTCACCCCAAAATGTTTGAAAAACAGTAAAAGAGGAGTCTATGTACTCACCTTTGGGTGCGTTTTTATATGTTAACACAATCCCACAATTTGTTTATTCGTCCTAAATTAAATGAGAATGATTAAATAATCAAAACTCACAAAAATACATGAGTTTCTCCGATACTTGGAATTTTCACATAACTTTGAGATTTCTCGAAAAGTTATTATTTTTGGTTATTTTGGTGTATTTGTATATATGTACTCGAGCGTAACACACCTAACCTTGTCAACATTAACACATGATCATACATATATTGTAAAACACATAGTACATTGTAACACATAAAATAACCCATGAACAACCCATTCTAATGTATGTCGAAAAACACTTATTTTTGTGATTCGGTAACATTTTTCGGGCGTCGGAAGTCGCGTATGACTAACCAATCACCGAGTAAACTTAATATAAGTTAAAATACTTATTTTTATACCAAATATATCAGTTTGGTTACTAATTTAAAACAGTTTTGCAAAAATACTCCGAATAGGCGATTTTCGACCGTTTTACCGCATAGTTTTGCATCAAACGTTATCCGAACCATCTCAAATCGAAACGACTTGAAAATTTGACATAACCCATGTTATTTACTGAATAAAATAATGGCTTTACTAATGATAGTGCAGGTCTTAAATAAAGCACATAAATCATGCAAATTTCACATAATTTACCACTTTTTAAGCTATATGTACAACATGCAAAGCTATCAAACCTATGTCAAAGTTTCATGCCATTATAATACATAAAAAATGTTATTTTTAGTGTTTGTAACCTGATCTAAAACAGTTTTGTCATATAGCCATTTTTCATCATCTCTTGAGCTTTAAATCAACATATTTTCATATGTACAAGTTCCTAGAGCATACTTATCATAACATCATCATTTTATGTTAATCTAAATGCATCAAATATGTGATATATTCAGGTTTATTTGCTGATGTAATTTACATTTAACATATCATACATAAATCACCAAATACTTGCATTCTTACCACCATTCAAGAATATGTAACACTTAAACAAGTACTTAACAAGAAATCAAACTTCAAGACTCATACACACATATATATATGTATGGTCACACACACATATATATACATATCATTTTTATTTGTTTCAAGACCCATTTCATTTTAGATTTCAAGTTTAGTGAAAATCCCAAGATTCAAGAGAAACTTCAATCATCAAGAACAACCAAGAATCAAAAGTATGATTTAAACATAATGTTATACCTTCAAGATTCAAGTAGGTTGTAGGATGAGATTTTGATGATAGGAAGCTTGTAATCACTTGACAACACCTTGGAATCACCTTTAGATCTTCATACTAACTTGAAGGTTGCTAGGAAAGGGACTTGAATGTGAAGAACAAGGTTGCAAGAAGATAAAGATGGAGAGAGAGACAGAGATGGGGACGGTTGTAAGAGGGAGAGAGAAGGAGTGATGGAGTGAAATGATCTTGCTTAGATTATGTGAAGATATAAAAAGGATATGGAGAGATTTGAATGTGGCATGCACTAACAAGTGTCAAAACAAATCTAATGAAATATTTTGCAAGATACTTGAAATATTTGGTTGGGGTCCCCATGTACATATGACCAAAATTTATATATGGGGGGGGGGGGGGTAGAGTGTAACTTTGTTGGTAAATATGTCATATGTAGGCTAAAACGGTAGTTTAACTGGATACCGGGTATTTTATCTAGCGTTTAAATCCCGGTTTATGGTGTTCTAAATTATTTTTATTATACTATAAAAATAAACTTGCCAAAATATTACTGTAATAAATTTCAGTTGCCAAGACTGGCTGTGTTGTCCGCGTTTTGCAATAAAAGCACGGTGCTGCGCAGAAACACGCGGTACGCGCTTAAACTTGAAAAATAACGTTTTTAGGTGTTTTAATTTATTTTTCATCACAAACCTGATTAAAATAAAATTTTAATCATAACAGAATATTTCTAGGATTTAAATATTATCCGGGCGGTCACCAACGTTAGTTTCGCAGTTTTGTCGTAAATAGTTCTTTAGTTCAAATAAACATGTTTTTGCCATACCGAATCCTTCGAAACTTATTTCTAAGTTATGTAAAGGATATTTAGGGTATGTTTGGCTTACGTCACAGTTCCGGAGTGTACGTCACGTTAAACTGATTGCGTTTATGCACCAGTTTGCGTATAACCTTCCAGAAAGTGATTTAAAGCTTGAAATCGGAATCGAATCAATTTGTAAAATCATTAAACATAAATACACACATAATAACACCAAAGCACATTGTTTTATTGATAATCCACATTGTTTTACATTATACGATGCTTACAGAACACAGTTGTCACAGTCTCCCCTACTTTAGGAAATTTCGTCCCGAAATTTTATTCAGAGGAAACTTGTGAAAACAAATGCGGATATTTCGTCTTCATCTGGTCCTTACGTTCCCAAGTAAACTCGGGGCCACGTTTGGATTCCCAGGAAACTTTGACCAAATGAATCCGTTTGTTCTTCTTCTGTTTGAATGTACGATCCACTATCTCCACAGGTTTCTCGATAAAGTGCAGTGTTTTATCAACACGAATTTCATCAAGTGGTATGTGGAGGTTCTCGTCAGCTAAGCACTTTTTGAGATTGGATACGTGGAAGGTTGGATGAACATTCCCAAGTTGAGGAGGTAACTCGAGTCTGTAGGCTACTTTACCGATTCTTTTGACGATCTTGAATGGTCCAACATATCTAGGTGCAAGTTTTCCTTTCTTTCCAAATCTGATCACACCTTTCCAAGGTGAGACCTTAAGTAATACACGATCATCGACTTGAAATTACAAGGGCTTGCGTCGTTGGTCCGCGTAACTCTTTTGACGGCTTCGAGATGTCTGAAGGTTATCACGAACTTTCTTAACCTTATCAGTTGTCTCTAGAATGAGCTCAGGTCCAGTAAGTTGAGCCTCACCTATCTCATTCCAGCAGACTGGTGAACGACATTTTCGACCATAGAGAGCCTCGAAAGGAGCCATGTTGATACTAGAGTGATAACTGTTGTTGTAGGAGAATTCAATCAATGGAAGATGTGAATCCCAACTACCACCAAAATCGATCACACAAGCTCTAAGCATATCCTCCAAAGTCTGGATTGTTCTTTCAGTTTGGCCATCTGTTTGTGGATGATAAGCTGTGCTCAGATTAAGTTGGGTCCCCATAGCAGATTGCATGGTTCTCCAAAAACGAGAAGAGAAGCGAGCATCCCTGTCAGAAATAATGTTCAAAGGAACACCATGTCGAGATACGATTTCATCCACATAGATTTTAGCCAGCCTTTCAGCAGAAAAATCCTCACGTATTGGCAAGAAATGTGCTGACTTAGTAAGACGATCAACAACTACCCAGATGGCATCATGACCTTTCTTAGTGTTCGGAAGTTTGGTAATAAGATCCATAGCAATGTTTTCCCATTTCCAAACTGGAATATCTGGTTGCTCCAAAAGACCAGAAGGATGTTGGTGTTCAGCCTTGACCTTAAGACAAGTAAGGCATTTTGAAACATACAAGGCAATGTCTTTCTTCATACCGGGTCACCAATACTGAGTACGAAGATCCTTATACATCTTATTTGAGCCAGGATGAATAGAATAACGAGACTTATGAGCTTCATCGATAAGCAAAGTGCGGAGATCATCTAGGCTTGGGACCCACAAACGGTCCAGGAAATAATACTATCCATCGTCCTTCAGTTCAAGATCAGACTTAATGTGATAGGGTAATTCCTTACCCATCAAGTCTTGTAAAACACAAGCATGTTGAGCCTGAGAAATGCGTGCATGGATATCGGATCGAGCTTGAATATCAGATTGAACACAAACACAATGAAGCTTAGTACGTTCCTTACGACTCAAAGCATCGGCTACGACATTTGCCTTACCAGGATGGTAGCGAATTTCGCAGTCATAGTCGTTTAGAAGCTCAACCCATCGTCGTTGCCTCATGTTGAGTTCTTTCTGATTGAAGATATGCTGAAGACTTTTGTGGTCCGTGAAAACCACACATTTTGTACCATACAAATAGTGTCTCCAGATCTTAAGAGCGAAGACAACTGCACCCAACTCAAGATCATGAGTGGTGTAGTTCTTCTCATGCACCTTCAATTGTCTTGATGCGTAGGCTATGACTTTGTTCCTTTGCATCAGAACATAACCAAGACCCAATTTAGATGCGTCGCAATAAACAACGAAATCATCATTGCCCTCAGGCAAAGTCAGAATAGGCGCATCACAAAGCTTCTGCTTTAAGGTCTGAAACGCTTCCTCTTGCTTAAATCCCCATTCAAAGGATTTGTTCTTCTGAGTTAGAGCAGTTAAAGGAACTGCAATCTTTGAGAAATTCTCTATGAAGCGGCGGTAATAACCCGCGAGACCAAGAAAATAACGAACCTCAGTAGGAGTAGTAGGCGTATCCCAATCCTTAATCGCACTGATCTTAGAGGGATCTACATGAATACCTTGTTCGTTGACAATATGCCCAAAAAATTGAACCTCCTTAAGCCAAAATTCGCACTTGGAGAATTTGGAAAAAAGTTGCTCTTTCTTTAGGAGTTCCAGAGTAAGACGAAGATGTTGCTCATGATCAGCTTGCGTCTTAGAATATATCAAGATGTCATCAATAAAAACGATGATGAACTTATCTAAATAAGGCTTGCAAACCCTATTCATCAAGTCCATGAAAACAGCAGGAGCATTAGTCAAACCGAATGGCATAACTGTGAACTCATAATGCCCATATCGAGTGCGGAATGCTGTCTTGGGAATATCTTCTTCATGCACCCGAAGCTGATGATACCCAAAACGAAGATCAGTCTTCGAAAAATAAGAAGCACCCTGTAACTGGTCAAAGAGATCATCGATGCGAGGTAGGGGATATAGATTCTTGATGGTAAGCTTGTTCAGCTCACGATAATCGATGCAGATCCTGAAGGATCCATCCTTCTTCTTGACAAAAAGAATGGGAGCACCCCAAGGTGAAAAACTAGGACGAATAAAACCTTTGTCAGATAACTCCTGAAGCTACTTAGACAACCCTTGCATCTCAGACGGTGCAAGACGATATGGAGCTCTGGCAATGGGATTTGCACCAGGTACGAGATCAATACGGAACTCGACTTGGCGTGCTGGGGGTAGACCAGGTAACTCTTCAGGAAACAACTCTGGAAAATCCCGAACAACAGGAATATCTTGGATAGACTTACCTTTGCCTTTATCTGCTGTAACATGTGCCAAAAAGGCCACATAATTCTTTCGCAGATACTTCCGAGCTTGAGTACAAGACATGAGCTTGAGACTACTAGCAGGTTTCTCACCACGAACCTGTAGGATCTCACCTGACGAAAGCGGCATCCGAACAATCTTCTCAAAACAAACTACCTCCGCGTGATGCTTGGCTAACCAATCCATACCCACAATAATGTTGATTGCAAGGGTGTGAGGTCAATAGGAAAAAGATGGTCGTTAAGGTTCAATTGGCAATTGCGAAGAACAGAATCAAGAACAATGGGATCACCACTCGCAACTTCTACTGTGAAAGGCTTACCTAGTTTTGTTCTAGACACTCGAAGCAATGGCTCAAAAGATAATGACACAAAACTCTTATCGGCACCATAATCAAAAAGAACAGATGCGGGTTGATTATTAACAAAGAACGTACCGTTAACCACTTCATTGTCTGCTTGTGCCTCTTGTGCATTCATGTTGAAGACTCGACCTCGAGCCTGAGCTGGATTCGCATTCACCAATCTTGGACACTGATTATGATAGTGGGCCAGATCCCCACAATTATAACAAGAACCTGGTGGGTAGTGAGGTCATGCAGCTTGACCTTGTTGTTGAGCAAGAGGCTGAGCAACTTGTTGAGCCGGGTTCTGAGCTGCCCGATTCTGATTAGCAGGAATGCGGCATGTAGCAGCAAGATGACCAGGTCTTCCACAGTTGGTACATTGACGAAACTGGAGGTGTGGCTGATGATGACCGTTACACCTGTTGCACAAAGGTGCATTGCCTAGATAAGGTTTCTTGGCAAGTGGTTGCGCGGGCTGATTTGGTGCAGCTTGAGGCTGTGCAGTAACGGCGTAGTTTTGGGAAGCCTTTCGCTTCCTAGAACCCTTCGAGGAACCAGAATCCTTACCCTTCTTGTTTTTACCTTTCTTGCTATCCTCTTTGTCAGACGCCTACTTCTTACCTTTCTCGCCCTTTCTGTGCAACTTACCCTTCCGAATCTGCGACTCAGTCAATGTCGCTGCTAACTCGATCGCCTGACGGACTGTGGTAGGGTTACTACCAGTAACGATGTCTTGCAAGGAGTCAGGTAGACCATCGATGTACCTTTTGATAGCCTTATCGAGTGGGGTAACCATTGTTGGGCATAACAAACTCAGCTCCTCATATCTATCAGTATACGCCCGGTGCTCGCCACTATCCTGCTTCAAGTCATCAAACTCCTTTTCCAAAGCTTGCAGTTCATGACGAGGGAAAAACTCCCTCATCATAAGAGTTCTAAGTTCAGCCCAGGTTTGTGCTAGAGCAACTCCTGCACCACGGTCTCTCATAACCTCGTTCCACCATGTAAGTGCCCTTTTTTGAAACACACTGGAAGCAAACTCGACTTTGCGATTATCAGGACACTGAACGTGACGGAAAGTATTCTCAATGCTCTCGAACCATTGAAGAAGCCCAGTTGCTCCCTCAGAACCACTAAACTTGAGCGGTTTAGCCGAGTTAAAACTCTTGAAATTGCATGGAGCATTATTGTTGTTGTTGGCTTGGTTCCATTGAGCAATAAGATTTGGGAACGCAGAAGCCATTTGCTGCGCGATGATTTCTGCTAGTTCGGCATTTGGTAGCGGATTTTCGCGTCGAGGAGGCATTCTAAAAAAAAGAAAACATGAAAGGAACGAGTGAGATGATTAGGTGAAAAGAATGAGATGAAACAAAAATCGACAAAAGCAAAGATGGTGGTCATTTGTCCGTATCACAAGGCAAACAAACGACACTTAGAGACTAATCAAAGTAAATGGGTCAAAAATAATGCTTCGCGAAGACATGCTCGCCTATAAGTGAACACTCACCCCAAGAGTTCCCAGGTAAGAGTGACTGGTCCGATTATGTGGATTTGTACGAACACTCTAGCCTTAGACAGAAAACCCAGGGTACAGGCATTCACTCTTCTAGTTTGCACGTGTTCACACTATTTAGAACCCAAAACTTTGACGAGATTTTGAAAACTTGGAAGGTTTAAGAGATTGATGATTCATTTTAGCTTTGTGCCTTTCATTATGTTTTGTTTTTGGTAATCACCTAAGGATAGGTGAAGTGCATGTTTTAAAATCTAAACACAAGACAACTTGTGTTGGGGTCCTAGAAAGGTTATAGTCTAGGTCAAAGCGTTACTAATAACCTAATTCCCTATAACAATTGGCTCTGATACCAACTCTTCTGTCACACCCCGACCACGTAAAACATCAAATCGTGGCGGAAACGTCGGGGAGTGTTGTAACAGAATTATTGTTCCACAACCATGGTAATTAAAATTTAATTTTATTCAACAACCAAAGGTGGAATACATTGTTTCAAAACAAAAACCAAAGAGTACACAACATAATTAAACTAAGTCTATCTTTATTTTAAGTTTCTAAGGCACAAGTCTGCCCTAGTGTCACGATCATCATCCTAAGCGACAACTCCTGAAAACACATGTGAAAATAGGTACGTCAGCATAAAAATGCCTGTGAGATACATAGGTTTTATTGATTTAGGATTCATGACTTATGTTTGAAGAAATGTTTAATAGAAATTCAGTCATGAACCTTGTTATTTGTTTTGTTTTATAAATCATTTGAAAAACAATAGCAAAATCAGATGATATGTATATATAAAAGGATAGTGTTTGGTTAAAAGAATAACCAAGTAAAAAGAATTTGAATAAACCAAGTTATTTGTAAAATAATGTTTAAATGAAAATGTGTTGTAAATGTAATATGTCTAAACTGAAGTGCTTTAAATGACGCTACGATATGTAATATCATACAAGCACTTATATTTAAGTCACTCAAATCAACCAACAATGTAAAATACTCATGTTTAATCGAATAGTCAAATGTCATTTGTATAACCCAAGTTAAATATGAATCATGTAATGTGTAAACAAAAGTTATGTATGGTAAGTAAAATGAGACTACTTAAACCACAAGTAAAAATGTACAAAACAAAGTATTTTGAATATATCAAAAAGTTATGTTTTGCAGAGTAAATGCATGTTTTATTAATACAAACACTTATGTGGTAAGTTAACGCATACATTCAAGCCTTGAGACAGACGGATAACCCTAAGTAAAGGTTATCAAAAGAAATGTTTTCGGATTCAGTCATTCCTTTCCTCCAAACAAACCTAGGATGTCAGGAACGGGATTTGTCAAGTCCTATGGTACCATTACTTACTACCGAGCGGCGTAGCTAATGTTAATGAATGTATATAAGTCCCGTTTGTACAAATCAATTGTTATACCAAATGTAAACTTGTTGTATGAAAACAATGTACTAAGTATGCTAAGTTAACATACAAAGTAGAAAAGTCATGTAAATCAATGTGCTAGCATGCTCAGTCAACATACATAGCAGAAAATGTAATGTAAAACAATGCGCTAATATGCCAAGTAAGCATACATAGCAAAACAAAATGAAATTATGTATTAATAGTGTACTAATGAACATAACAAGTATATGATGTAAAAACATGGAAAGCACGAAAGTAACAAGTAGGCACATGTGTTTCACCCCAAAATGTTTGAAAAACAGTAAAAGAGGGGTCTATGTACTCACCTTTGGGTGCGTTTTTATATGTTAACACAATCCCACAATTTGTTTATTCGTCCTAAATTAAATGAGAATGATTAAATAATCAAAACTCACAAAAATACATGAGTTTCTCCGATACTTGGAATTTTCACATAACTTTGAGATTTCTCGAAAAGTTATTATTTTTGGTTATTTGGGTGTATTTGTATATATGTACTCGAGCGTAACACACCTAATCTTGTCAACACTAACACATGATAATACACATATTGTAAAACACATAGTACATTGTAACACATAAAATAACCCATGAACAACCCATTCTAGTGTATGTCGAAAAACACTTATTTTTGCGATTCGGTAACATTTTTGGGGCGTCGGAAGTCGCGTATGACTAACCAATCACCGAGTAAACTTAATATTAGTTAAAATACTTATTTTTATACCAAATATATCAGTTTGGTTACCGATTTAAAACAGTTTTGAAAAAATACTCCGAAAAGGCGATTTTCGACCGTTTTACCGCATAGTTTTGCATCAAACGTTATCCGAACCATCCCAAATCGAAATGACTTGAAATTTTGACATAACCCATGTTATTTACTGAATAAAATAATGGCTATACTCATGATAGTGCAGGTCTTAAATAAAGCACATAAATCATGCAAATTTCACATAATTTACCACTTTTTAAGCTATATGTACAACATGCAAAGCTATCAAACCTATGTCAAAGTTTCATGCCATTATAATACATCAAAAATGTTATTTTTAGTGTTTGTAACCTGATCTAAAACAGTTTTGTCATATAGCCATTTTTCATCATCTCTTGAGCTTTAAATCAACATATTTTCATATGTACAAGTGCCTAGAGCATACTTATCATAACATCATCATTTTATGTTAATCTAAATGCATCAAATATGAGATATATTCAGGTTTATTTGCTGATGTAATTTACATTTAACATATCATACATAAATCACCAAATACTTGCATTTTTACCACCATTCAAGAACATGTAACACTTAAACAAGTACTTAACAAGAAATCAAACTTCAAGACTCATACACATATATATATATATATATATATATATATGTACGCTCACACACATATATATATACATATCATTTTTATTTGTTTCAAGACCCATTTCATTTTAGATTTCAAGTTTAGTGAAAATCCCAAGATTCAAGAGAAACTTCAATCATCAAGAACAACCAAGAATCAAAAATATGATTTAAACATAATGTTATACCTTCAAGATTCAAGTAGGTTGTAGGATGAGATTTTGATGATAGGAAGCTTGTAATCACTTGACAAAACCTTGGAATCACCTTTAGATCTTCATACTAACTTGAAGGTTGCTAGGAAAGGGACTTGAATGTGAAGAACAAGGTTGCAAGAAGATAAAGATGGAGAGAGAGAGAGAGAGATGGGGACGGTTGTAAGAGGGAGAGAGAAGGAGTGATGGAGTGAAATGATCTTGCTTAGATTATGTGAAGATATAAAACGGATATGGAGAGATTTGAATGTGGCATGCACTAACAAGTGTCAAAACAAATCTAATGAGATCTTTTGCAAGATACTTGAAATATTTGGTTGGGGTCCCCATGTACATATGACCGAAATTTATATATGGGGGGGGGGGGGTAGAGTGTAACTTTGTTGGTAAATTTGTCATATGTAGGCTAAAACGGGAGTTTAACTGGATACCGGGTATTTTATCTAGCGTTTAAATCCCGGTTTATGGTGTTCTAAATTATTTTTATTATACCATAAAAATAAACTTGCCAAAATATTACTGAAATAAATTTCAGTTGCCAAGACTGGCTGTGTTGTCTGCGTTTTGCAGTAAAAGCACGGTGCTGCGCAGAAACACGCGGTACGCGCTTAAACTTGAAAAATAACGTTTTTAGGTGTTTTAATTTATTTTTCATCACGAACCTGATTAAAATAAAATTTTAATCATAACAGAATATTTCTAGGATTTAAATATTATCCGGGCGGTCACCAACGTTAGTTTCGCAGTTTTGTCGTAAATAGTTCTTTAGTTCAAATAAACATGTTTTTGCCATACCGAATCCTTCGAAACTTATTTCTAAGTTATGTAAAGGATATTTAGGGTATGTTTGGCTTACGTCACAGTTCTGGAGTGTACGTCACGTTAAACTGATTGCATTTATGCACCAGTTTGCGTATAACCTTCCAGAAAGTGATTTAAAGCTTGAAATCGGAATCGAATCAATTTGTAAAATCATCAAACATAAATACACACATAATAACACCAAAGCACATTGTTTTATTGATAATCCACATTGTTTTACATTATACGATGCTTACAGAACACAGTTGTCACAGAAGACGGTTGAGGAGATTGTGGATGAGAGTGAGAAGTTGGTGAAGGAGGTGAAGAAAGAAAAGGTTGCTGATGAGAAGATAGAGAAGCTGAGTGAAGAAGCTGTTGATGAAAAACAGCAAATGAAGAAAGCCGATGAAAAGGCTGAAGAAGCTGTTGCAGAGAAGCAACAAATGATAGAAGATCAAAAGCTAATGGCTGAAAACGCCACGGTGTCCAAAGCTGAGGTAATAATTCAAACTGATTCTTCTTATTCATCAATTAAGATTGATAATATAGCTGAATAACGGTGCAATAAATGCATGGAAACGTGCAAGTCTTGTACTGAAAAGGATAACAATCTAAGATCTAGAGATATAGAGTTTACAAAAATAGAAAGAATTTTCAAAGAAAAATGTCATGAAATGCTTGAAAATGAAAGAGTTTCGAAAGAAAAAGAAAAAGAGCTGACACAGAAATGTGAAAATCTTGAAAAAGAAAACAAAATTTTGAAAGAAAAGTGTTCAGCTGTTTGCAACGAATGTGTTCCAAAAAATAACACTATTCAAGAATTGCAAAAAGAATATGATGTAATGAAACTGTCATATCACACAGTAAAAGAAGCTTATGAAACTTTGAAAACTAGAGTTAAAATTCTAGATGATAGATTGTCTACATACCAGAAAACAACCAAATTTCTTGAAGCAAGATATGAAGGAAAACAAATGGTTTTAAATAAATATATTGATGATGTTGCTAAGCTTAAATAAGAATTGGCTGAAAAAGAAAAATTGGTTAACAAACTTCAAAGTTATCATGCTTCTTCATACATTTTAGAGAGAATTTTCAACATTACACCCAATGGGAAAGAGTCAGAAAAGAACAAAAAGGGAATTGGATCAGAATACCATCAGGTTCCACCACCGTTGGAGAATAATTATACATTCTATGATGGCGAAAAGGTGGAAAAAGCAATAAACATGGTTGACCAATTACCTGACAACATCGATGTGACTTACACCAAATCTGATGATCTTGGTGATTCAGAGGTGGTTGGTAAGGTTGTTGAAAGCAATTTGTGTGAGGAGTCTACCAAACTAGATAAGTCTGAGTCACAAGATGAAAATGAGGGAAGTTTTCATGATAGTTATCTTAAAAATTCAAAATCCTAGAAAAACGAGAATGATGATCCGATAGGATTGGCATACACCATGATTGGATCAAACAAATTATTCTCAGATATTGAATTCCCGATTTAGAATGTGATTTCAGATAAAATCAATAAAGTGTTAAAACTGATAGAAATTCAAAAGTCTGGAATTTCAAAATTTGCTTGAAAGAGCAAGAAGAGTTCTTATAACAAACCTAACTATAAGAAGAAAAATATGAAGGCTGGGTTGGGTTATAAGAAGAAACATAACCATAAACGTTTTGAAAAGACAAATCTTCATAAACAAACGAACTTTGTTCATGGAACAAGTTCTGAAGAAGAGAAAGAACTTCAATTTAGACGACAGTCTAATGAAGAGTTCTATGCTCAGAAGAAACAACAACAAGTTAAAGATGTTTCCAAGAGAACATGCTTTAAGTGTGACCAAATTGGACATCTCAGTCGAAAATGTCCAAATCTTAAACATGTTGGTATTGAGAAAAGAAAGTTTGATGTTGTGAATCAGAAGCCAACTAAGTTTGAAACTAAACAAACTTGGAAGCCGAAAATGTCAAAGGCTGAATCACAACAAAGTTGGAAACTAGTGACACCCAGATTTAAAACAACACAAAGTTGGAAAACAACTGTTGATGCAACAAAACCAAACCAGTTTTGGAAACCAAAAGTTGTTGTTCAAAATCAAAACATTCAAAATGAATCACGATTTTATAAAAGGAATGTTTCAAAAGGCTAAATTTGGGTGGAAAAGAAACAGATTTCTGTGAGTGGTGATAAGACAGAAAATGTTAAAAAGATTTTTGATGAAAAAATTGACATCAAAATAGAAAGTGATTTGGAAATAAATGATAAAATTTTTCCGAAACTATCTAACAGCAATATTAAACAAACCAAGACGTTGAAAGAGTTGAACGAGGCTTGGGATGCACTATTCAAGTAATTGAATTGTGTGAATGTGCAGGTGCTCAAGAAAACAGATGATTATCAAGTTGAAAATGAGTTGAAAATGAATACTGGAGCAGCCTGGCACGAGAGAAGGAGGCTGCTGACCCCTGCAATTGAAAACAGGGAGTTTGTTCATTTCTATACATAAATAAACCATAATTCAAAAATCCTAAAAATTTAAAAACCAAAAATATGTTTTTATTCTGTCAAAATTTAAAAAAATGAAAAATATGTTTGTTTTTAAATTTTTTCAAAAATAAAAAAATTTAAAAAATATGTTAATTGAATATGCCAAAACCCTCACGACGGAACAAACATGATTATTTCACAATTGAAAATGGTTTGAACATTGTTAAAAATCAGTGTGTTGTAAATCATGGAGGTATTTTCTACAAAACAGAGCATGTGAAGCAGAAAATGGATGGCGAAATGAAGTTATCTACATCGGTTTGTCAAATTTTCTTTAAATGTTTTGAATTTTAGGGGGGGTAAGAAAAATTTTCAGAAAATAACAAAACAGTTGAAAATTTGAAAAAGCCAAAAACAGTAGAAAATTCAACATGAGTTTTTGTGTAAAAAGAGGAAATGATAGTACATCAGTAGACAATCACAGTACGCTAAAGAAATAGAATGTTAAAATGTGATAAACGGTCTCACTGATGATATGCCAGTAGGTTTTTACTCATTTAGTAGATTGAATTCGAGATATAAACCTAAATATCAATAACTTTCTTTTCTCGTGGGGAACATCTCTCGGATATATGGGTAACCCCCGAAATCTTGTTTGAGAGGTTGCCTGATTCTGAGATACTAGGTCTTTATTCTGTTTGATATCTGGGGTATTATACTTGGTCTTCTAATATTGCAGAAGCAGTGGCCTAGACCTCATATAATACTTTACGCGCTTTAAAACGCTTACCCTCTGCATAGTGATGTGTGAAAAATGTAACATATAAATTACATCAAATAAGGCATAAAACTAACCCTTTTTTAGTACTAATGTTGGAAAAAGCGTGTTTTTGTCTTCCTTTCGAATTTTCAGGACCAAATGAGCTTAAACGAGCAAAATGGACAAATATATAGCAAAAACCAACATAAATACAAAGAAAAGGAATAAACGTGACATGCCCGACCCCTCGGCAGCATCCCCAAAAGCAAAAACAAGAAACAGAAGACTGACCACGGGGCCGTGCCCATTGGACACGAGTGCGTGGTCAGCTGTCTGCAGAAAAGACAAAGCTGTGGAAGTTTCTACGCCTAGCACGGGGGCATGCCCAGCTCAGCACGGGGCGTAGTCAATGCTAAGATACGCAGAATCTTGTAAAATCTTGGTAGTACAGATACGCTTCTGCCCACAGGGCCGTGCCCGCTGAACACGGGCCATGTGGAGCCCTATGCTGACAAATGCATTTAATGAAGGAAGAGAAAAGGATGGCCACGGGGGCGTGTCCGCTGGACACGGGGCCGTGGTCGGGGTTCTGTTCAGGCTATAAATAGGGGTGCTTGGCTCACTTCAAAGGCATCCCTTGGCAAACTACTACTCTCCCACTTTGCCACCACTCCACCACCACTACAACACCCACATCCATCATCCACCTTAGAGTGTGTGTAGTAGTCTCGGGATCCAAGATTGATCGTAAGAGTTCTTGCCAATCAAAGGCCATGTTTGGTTAAGCCTCTTACATCACTTGGTAAAGACAAGTCTTTTATGTATTACTTTTTATTTTTAATCTTTTGACACTTTTTATTTGGTTTTGTATTAGTGACTTTAATAACTAGTTTCTTATGTCGAAGGTGAATTTTCTTTATCATTTGTCCGTGGTGTCTTGGCATTATTTTACTGTCTATATAAAGTAAAAGATTTACACCATTCATATCTCTATGGTCTATATAGAGATATGTTGGCAACCTGGTCGGGGGTTAAGGGAATGGTTTAGTAAGGTTCTTGTCTTGTTCAGTGTATAGATCCTGCAAGGACCTGGGTCAAGCTTACTAGGACCTCCTTCAATACCCACTGGTATTGGATGGCAGGGTGCGAATGGATTGATCCCCTCATATGTAAACTACTATTAATACATTAAACTGGTTACTTGGGATTGTATCCCTGCTGACTCAAACCACTTAGCCGAGGGTAACGTCACCTTCAAAAGAGGGGCCTACCACTTTTCGCATTAATAACTTAATTAATTATTTTTCAATATTCCAACCCTTTGGGATTGTATCCTTGCTGACTCAAACCACTAGGTTGAGGGTAACGTCACCTTCAAAAGAGGGGCCTAGTACTATAACTAAGATAATCTATTAAAAAGTCCGAAAGTGCAAAAATCATCAAAGAAAACATTAAAGGCGAGTCGGATCCAAGTGATTCATCTTGTCTATCTGTTTTATTTTATTGTTATTTCTCCATTTTAGTTTTTATTTTCATGTTTTAAAATCTTTTCTCAAAAAAAAAAATTAGATTGATTAGACGTTGAGGATAAACCAGTACTAAAAGCTCTTGTGTCCTTGGACGACCTCGGTATCTTACCAACGCTATACTACGCTCACGATGGGTGCACTTGCCCAAGTGTGTGTTTAGTGTTAGTAGAATATCGTGTTTTATAAATTTAAAACTTGACTAATGTGTAAAATGGGCTTAAAATATTAATAAAAACATATCACGCTTTGCACACACCATGTTTTTGGCGCCGTTGCCTGGGACACAAGGATTTTAAGAAAGTTTGAAATCAACGGCCTAATTATTTTTACTTATTTTTGTACTTTTTTTAGATTTTTTCTTAATTTTTCAGTTTCTGTAGACTTTAGCACGGGGCCGTGCCCACTAAACACACCCCTGTACCCAATCTTTGTTACTGGCAATCCTGTTTTAAGTCAGATAGTAGCTGAACACACCCCCGTGTCCACTCTCCAGCTGCTGAAAACAGAACCGTAAGATCCCGACAGTTGGTAATTGTTGGTGCATATGTCTGTCGACTTCGTCTTGTATCAAGTCTTGTAATTAGAATGATTGATCAGGATACGCAAATCGAGAAATGTGTATGAAAAGCCATTTCGCACGAAATGAAGATGTCATTTCGTACGAAATGACTGTGGTCATGACTGTGGTCATTTCGTTTGAACCGTTCCGTGCGAAATGGCTAGGTCTATAAATAGTGGTCTTGTTCAAATCATTTGTAACTTTCTGGTTTCAGAGTCGAACTGCTGCCGAAGTGTCTACTCGCTGTAAAACGTTGTTATATCAATCAAAATACAGTTTAAAGTGAATTGCAAGCTGAATTACCTCAATACGTTTGTTTCCGCCTCTCATATTGAGTAAAAACTCTTCTGAACGACTCGTTAAGGTCGAACAATGATCCTACAAGTGGTATCAGAGCTCAGGAGGAGGAGTTCTTACCGTATTCAGCTTGATTTCATCATTTTTCTGACTACTACACCTTCTTTTCAAAATTAAACAAGTTTTGACGGTTAAAATGGTTTGAATTTCACACATTTTAAGCGAAACATTGTTTTAACAAAGCCTTGAAAGTATTGGATTTAAAATCAACCTAAAAATTGATCAATTGGACAAAAATCTGATCGATAGGATGATGTCAGCAGCTTTTCGCGCGAAATAAGCACTTCATTTCGCACGAAATCACATTCGTGAGGCATTTCGTACGAAACCGTCAGCTCATTTCGTACGAATTGAAAATATTTGGTCTATTTCGCACGAAATAGTTCATTTTGTGTGAAAATCCTTTTATTTCGCACGAAATCACAATTTCATTTGGTCATTTCACACGAAATCAGTCATTTCGTGTGAAAGTTTCTATTTCGTGTGAATTATTTCGTTTGAAGTTGTCTTGCAGGTTATTTCGCTTGAAAAGATCATTCCGTGTGAAAGTGCATTTCGTGTGAAAGTGTTGATTTCGCTTGAAAAACTGATTTTGTAAAGCTTGTTACCGAATCATGGAAGAGGAATTTTATAACGCGTTTGCTACTGGCCCGACTACTCCGGCTACCATTGCTCAGAGCATGAACATGGAAAATGAAACAGGAACCTTACAAAACCCCCGAAACTAATGGGAATTGAGGAGTATTATGGTTGGAAAGATCGATTTGAAAACTGGGTTCAAGCAAATCGTTTGAGATCTTGGGAATGTATTGAGAAAAAATATGTTAAACCTCATACGGATTTGGGAGTTATCAAAGCTATTTCTGAACTGACGGATAAAGAACGAGATATGTACAAAGCTGAAAAGATGATGATTAGTCTACTCCAGCAAGCTGTGAAAGAAGACATCTTTATATTGCTTCAACACGATAATACTTCACGTTCGATTTGGGAAGCACTTAGAATCAAGTTTGAAGGAAGTGAGAAGATGATCAGGAGTAAGAAATCATTGCTAAAGAAAGAATTTGACTTGTTTACAAGTTTGCCGGGTGAATCTTCAAAGAAACTGATTGAAAGATATTGTCACTTAGTGCGATCTATGTCTTTATTAGAAATAGTCAAAGATCAAGAAGAATGGGTTGATAAATTAGCTGATGCTTTACCTCAGAAAGAGTGGGGTACATATTTGATGATCTTAAAGAACACTGGAGAATATGACAAATTGACAATTTCCCAGTTCATTGAAAAGATTGAAGGACAAGATCTGGAGCAACAAAAGATTTCTAGAATGAACAGTCCAAGTGGTCAACAAGACATCAAGATGTATTACAAAGGGAGTGTTCAGGAAGTTGAATCGAGTCCGAAAGTCCAAACTGCTTTTAGTGCAGAAAACTCATCTGGATCAGTCAATCAAAGTCCTAACAGCAGCAGTGGATTTTCTTCATACCCGAGTGTTAATCCGAAGGTTTCAAACTCAAGTCATCAGTTTCAAAGCTCAAGCATCAGTAATGATCATATTTTACATTGCAACATTGCGTTGCATCTTCAGAATGGTCAAAATTTCTCTGAAGAGATCGCTAAAGGTCACATGTCATTACTTGCTACAGTGTTAGAATCATATGAGGGATTAGTTGCAGGAAGGATCGGAAATCCTATGCTGACGAAAGAGGATTATGATCAGATAGATGCAGAAAAATGGAACTTATGGACATTAAATGGTGTTTAGCGAGTGTTTTGAGGAGAGCTGAAAAATTTAAGTTGATTACAGGGAGATATGATTTCAGAGATGCTAATGTTTCTACTTTGGGTTTTGATAAATCTAAAGTTACTTGTTTTCGATGCAGGGAGAAAGGACATTTCAAGAGAGAATGTAAAAATCGAGAAGCAAGTGGAGCACAGAATCCGTTTGGAAATAATGATTATTATCGGAATGCCATATATCAACAAGTTTCTCATCAACCGTATCAACAACAAGAACCACAAACTGCACATGCTAAGAAGGCAATCGAAGAGTCGAACAAGAAAGCTTATTTTGGTATAATTGATCAAGATGATGAAAAAGTAGCAGAAGGTTTTAGTTGGGATAAATACATTCCACCTGATTCAAAAGTGGTAGCTCTCACTGCACAAATAGTTCAAGAACCAGAATTGATGAAAGAATGGATGAGTGTGTTTGACAACAGTGAGAAAATTCAAGATGGAGAGTTTTTTTCTTCAGATGATAGTTCAGAAAATACAACAGTCTTTGATCAATCATCATCTGATAGCAGTGATGATGAAGAAGAGACACAAATAAACATTGGAAAATCTATGTTATCTCCTGAAAGTTTTCAATTTTATTTTGCAGATTGATTGGAGAAGCTGAAGGAGAGACGAGCAGCAAAAGAACAGAAAAAGATACAATGTGAGAGTGTTGTTCAAAAAGAGAAGACAGAACAAAGTGAAAAGGTTAAAACTGAGAAGGTAGTTAAAAATGAGAATGTGGTTGAAGTTGAAAAGATAATCGAAGTAGAAAAGATTGTTGAAGTTATCAAACCGTGTTTAAACTGTTTGGAGTCTTGTAAGCAGTGTGCAGAGAAAGATGAGAAGATGATTGAACTTGAGAAGATGAAAGAAAAATTATTGTTTGATGTCAACTACGTAAAAGAATCATATGATGTGTTGAATAGAACAGTGAATGGTCTCCAAAAGACAAATTCTGAAAGAGAAGATGCGTTGACTATGATGAATGCTGTGATGATGTTAAAGCAGAAAGCTATAAATCATTACATCGAGGAGTGTGCAAAGTTGAAGCAAGAGTTGGAAATCGAAAAGATAGAGAATGAAAGAATCAGACGGTTGTTACAGAGTTATTCTAGTTCTGATTATTTGATTGACAGAATTTATCCAACTGTTGCAGGTCTTGAAGTCTTTCAAGATGAGAAGCCGAAAGAGAAGGATACTGGTAAGAAACAAAGTGTCAGTTATAACAAGTGTCCGCCTCCAATCTGGGAAGGTTATTCTCCCAGAAAACCAAATGAGGAGCAAGTCAAAAAGGCTGTCAATATAAAGTTAAAGTCTGAAACAACTGATGATTTACCAGAAAACATTGACGTCACGTTCACATCGTCTGACACTGATCATGCGTCTAAGTTAATAAAGAAAGTGGTCGATCAGGTGTTGGATAAAGATGAGGAGTCAGAGTCAAAGTCTGAATCTGAGAGTTCGAGTTCATCATTTGACAATTCAAAGTCTTCGGTCAAAAGGGTTTACAATAAAGAATTCCTGTTATCAAAATCTAATTTGAATGACGAACCAATCAAAGTGGCATATACTTTGAATGATTCAGACAAATTATATTCCGATGAGGAATTTCCAATAAGAAGTGTTCAAATTGAAAAGATTAAAAAGGTTTTCAAATTAACAGAAATGAATATTTCTGAAATAAAAGATGTAAATCTTACTGAAAAACCTAAAAAATACACTTCAAGAGTTCAACAAAGATTGAACAAGAAAAAATGTTATAGTTCTGGTTCTGATTTTCAAAAGAAACCAAACCATAACAGTAATTTCAAAAAGAAAGGGTTAGGTTTTATTCCACCGAAAAATCATAAAAATGAGAAAACTTATAAACCAAAAACTGTATTTGTTTCAGGTGCAAGTTCGGAGGAAGAAGAAAAAAGCTCATTCTGGAAACAATCAAACAAAGAGTTCTTTGCAGAAAAACAAAAAATTGAGAAGTATGGAGTTTATCAGAGAAAAGAGACAAGAACCTGTTATAGATGTCAAGAAGTTGGTCACATCGCTTGGAACTGTCCAATGGCTACCAACACAAAACAGGAAGATGTTTCTAAACTCAAAGATAAGATTGTTGATAAAACTGAACCACCAACTGAAAAGTTCAAAGTGTTTAAAAATTCAACATATGAAGTTGGTGAATGTTCGAAAAAGTTTTACAAAAGAAGAGTAAATCTTAATAACCAAAAATGGGTTGTTAAGAAATCAGATGTGAAATCTGGCAATGAATCTGACTCGTCAAAGTCAGAGGAGCCACAAGTTGAGCTAAACTTGAAACTTCAGTGCCGCCAATGGATGATGTTAACTTTCCACCATTGCAGGCTGAAAATTTTAAAAGAAAAATTGAAAAGGTGGAGATCTCGAATCAATTCTATTCTGAAAAGAAAGAATTTGATGTCGAAAAAGCTTTTAATGGAAAAGTGAAACATATTTTTGGGAAAATGGTCTAGGGGAAGGTAAAAGGGGTAAAAGATTTTTATGAAGAAAAAAGAAATGTTGATACCCCCAGTGAAACTGAAAAGGTCACATCCAAGTTTGGTCAGGCTTGGATATCTGTATTTCATATGTGAAAAGTATGACTTGTCGGAGCTTCCAATGTTGGTAATCGTGGAGCAGGAATCAACATCATTCTTGAAAATGATTGTTTGGTAAATCTACAAGTGGTGGTATTATTCTTTAAAATTGTTATATTATATTTTGATTTTCAAATGGTATGGTTGGTAAGTGATCCTTCAAGTGGTTGGAGAAGGGTTTTCGACCTACAAGTGGTTATTGGTAATTCCTACAAGTGGTTAATCAAGGTCATTAAGTTGAACTTGATTTACCTTTCATACAAAATGGCTGAAAAAACAATGTGATGAAACCCCTAAACTACAAGTGATTTGTAAAATCAACAAAACTATTTTTTCAGAAAAACCATTTGATTAAAACAAACTTAAGTGTTTTGAAATCAATGGGAAAATAGTTTGTTGTCAGGGGGAGTTCTGATTGTTTATGCCAAGTGGATGGCGATTTGAAGCAATTCACAACAGTTGTCACTTTATTTTGTACAGTGTGTTTTCAAAATTTTCTTTAAAATGGTTTTGAATTTTAGGGGGAGTAAGAAATTTTTAGAAAATCCAAAAACATTGAAAATTTGAAAAAGGCAAAAACATGATAAAATTCAAAATGAGTTTTGTTGAGAAAAGAGGAAATAATAGTACAGCAGTGGACTATCACAGCATACTAAAGAATTGGAAAGATAAAATGTGATAAACGGTCTCACTGATGATGTGCCAGTAGGTTTTTGCACGTTTAGTAGATTGTGTCGAGATATAAACCTAAATATCAAACTTACTTATTTCGTGGGGAACATCTCTCGGATATATGGGTAACCCCCGAAATCTTGTTTGGAAGACACCTCTTTCTAAGATAGTAGGTCTTTATGCTAAATGATATCTAGGGTATTATCCCGGGACTTCTGATTTTGTGGAAGCAATGGCCTAGTCCCCGTATAATACTTTTCGCTTGCTTGAAATATAGCACCCCCTCAGCATAAAAAATGATGAAACATTGAAAAATGCTAATCATGTGCTGTTGAAGAAAAGATTCTCTAAAGGGAACACACCTAAAGTCGAAGCCATTATCTCTCTGATTTTGCGGAAGCAATAGCCTGAGCTCTCATGGCCCTCGCATTTAACCCTTTACAGATATCATCTAGGTATACTCACCTGTAAGACTGAATATTGGGATCTGGATACGTGAGTATATTCTGAGGTGGGACACGCAAATAAGTTTAAGTGCTTAAAACATTAATCTCATATCTCGAAACAATTGAACTTTGTGTGAAAATTTAAGTGGATCAGTATACTGACAATCTAAGTGAATCGTTTAGAACTTAAAATGTTTAAAGATTAACGATGTTGGTGATTTATCTCATAAACTGATATGATCCTCTTACACAAACTCACAAATATATTGTCTGTAAATATTTCTTTACTGCTTTATCTTAATAATTAAAATCCAAAAAGATTTTCAGTGTGTTTTAGCATAAAATTTTAAAAATATATACAAAAAGATTTTCGACAATTGATGTTGGAGAGCTGATTTTCAAAATTCCGAGTGCTAAACATGATGAATAGGTTTGGGAAAGTGTGTTTGAAAAAGTTTTTCTTACAAGTGGTCATTTGTGTTTATAAATGTTAAATCATTTTAGATGATATGTTTAAGTGATGGTTTGAAATTGATTCTACATATGGTAAGCAGAGATTAAATTTTCAAATTTTAAATTTGTGAAATTTATTTCTGGGTTAAGAATGTGCAGGTTAGCCAGGTTTCGATACCTGAGCTGAATGAGAGCCAGGTCATGATCTTGGAATAAGAACTATTTCAGACTGTGATCCTAGTTTATCGAAAGGGGGAGTCTGAAGATAGCAAGAGGGAGTCTGCTAATGCTAAAGAACTTAAAGAATCAAGAGATCTGATCAAGAGAAGATAGAGTCAGATGAGATCCTGGAAAAGAGAGAAAAGAAGAGTTAGAGATTGAGAATGTTTTACATTGTCAGATACTTTGGAAAGCATGTGAAGATTGATAAAGACTGAAGATGTTGAAGATTTGTACTGAAGACTCGTCGACATCCAAGGGGGAGTCTGTTGGTGCATATGTCTGTCGTCTTCGTCTTGTATCAAGTCTTGTAATTAGAATGATTGACCAGGATATGAAAATCGAGAAATGTGTATGAAAAGCCATTTCGCACGAAATGGAAAGTTCCATTTCGCATGAAATGAAGATGTCATTTCGTACGAAATGACTGTGGTTATTTCGTTTGAACCGTTCTGTGCGAAATGGCTAGGTCTATAAAGAGTGGTCTTGTTCAAATCATTTGTAACTTTCCGGTTTCAGAGTCGAACTGCTGCCGAAGTGTCTACTCGCTGTAAAACGTTGTTATATCAATCAAAAGACAGTTTAAAGTGAATTGCAAGCTGAATTACCTCAATACGTTTGTTTCCGCCTCTCGTATTGAGTAAAAACTCTTCTGAACGACTCGTTAAGGTCGCACAACGATCCTACAGAAATTTCTGACAAAACTATGAGTGATATTGATTATTTTTACTTTCGCTCCTCTTACGGTAAATGGTGTCAAATATGTGGTGGATCTCATAAAGATTTAGAATGTTACTTTCTAACTTACACTCCCACTATTTAGACCTATCATTTCCCTGTAACCTTAAGATGGGCGAAAGTAAAAACGATCCATATCTCTCCCCCGAATGCCCTCAACCATTTCTTTTAGATGACATAATTTCTGAAGAATTATGCCAGCTCGAAGAATTAATTCTCCGAATATTAAAAGAGCTTGAGATGGAAACAAGTTATTCATCACAAGACAACGATCAAGGAGAATTATTGGGGTTGCGTTCGGATTCTAACAACATCGACAATACCGAAAGCACCTCTAACTCTTATGAGGACATGGGCGATAGTCGTCCCTGTGTCGATTATGCCGTGAAGGACCCTCCATCGGTCTCCACCGATGCGTTCATAGACCTAAGCGATTCGACATATACCTTCTTTAATGAGAGCCCGGATAAGGGGAATAAAGATCAATTTCGCCCACCGGTATTTAGCTTAGATTTTACCCTTTCCGATAACCTCTTGCGTTCTTGTTTAAATCAAGAGCAATTAAGGTGTAGGATCGTTTTCTGACCCGAATGAGTCGACCAGAAGAGTTTTTGCTCAATACGAAAGGCGGAAACAAACGTATCAAGTTCAATTAGCTAGATATTCACTTTAAACTGTCTTTAGATTGATTTAACAAAGATTTACAGCAAAATCACAAGGCACCTATTTATAGGCTGGCTAATTTCGCATGAACAGGTTCACACGAAATCACATTCACACGAAATTACTATTTCATGCGAAATTACCAGATGATTTCGTGTGAAATCACTAGTTAATTTCGTGCGAAATTACACTATGTAATTTCGTGTGAAATTACCTTCTAACCTATTTTTGACATTTTCCTCGTATAACGTACCCTGATCTATCTATACACATACAAGACTCGATACAAGACAAAGTCGACAGACGTATGCACTAACAGACTCCCCCTCGGATGTTGACGAAGTCTTCAGTGTCGAGTCTTCAATCCTCAGTCTTTAACAGTCTTCTCGAACTTTTCCAAAGTATCTAACAATGTAAAGCATCCTCAATTTCTCTCTCTTTTTATCTCCAGGATCTCTACCTGGCTCTTATCTCTCTCTAATTCTCTTAACCAGATCTCTTGATTTCTTAAGTTCATCAGCATCATCAGCTTGCATGAACATCAGGATCTGAACTTGTCTCTACAAACTTCTATCCCAAGATCTGTGGCTAGCTCTTACACACTACTGTTTCCTACACAAATCTCTACCTCACAATAAGTTTCACAAATTTAAAATTTTGACAACTTTAGAAACCTCAAGCAGAAATAAAATGATTTAACATTTAAAAATTTCTGATGACCACTTGTAGACAAACATTCAAAAAAAAATTTATTCTCTGAAAACCACTTGTAAGAATTTTTTTTATACACACTCTCCCAAACCTATTCATCATGTTTAGCACTCGAAATTTTGAAAATCAGCTCTTCAACATTAGTTGTCGAAAATCTTTTTGTATTTTTCAAAAATTTATGTTAAAGCACTCTAAAATCTTTTTGGATTTTTGAACTTGAAAGAAAATGCAGTAAAGAAATATTTACAGACAATATATTTTTGTGAGTTTGCGTAAGAGGATCATATCAGTTTTTGAGACAAAACACCAACATCGTTAAGCTTTAAACTTTTTAAGTTCTAAACGATTCACTTAGATTGTCAGTATACTGATCCACTTAAATTCTCACACAAATTTCAACTATTTCGAGATACGAGATTATTGTTTTAGAGACTTAAACTTATTCACGTGTCCCACCTCAGAATATACTCCCGTATCCAGATCCCAATATTCAGTCTTACAAGTGAGTATACCTAGATGATATCTGTAAAGGGTTAAATGCGAGGGCCATTGCTTCCGCAAAATCAGAGAGATGATGGCTTCGACTTTAGGTGTGTTCCCTTTAGAGAATCTTTTCTTCAACAACACATGATTAACATTTTTCAATGTTTCATCATTTTTTATGCTGAGGGATGTGCTATATTTCAAGCAAGCAGAAAGTATTATACGGGGACTAGGCCATTGCTTCCGCAAAATCAGAAGTCACGGAATAATACCCCAGATATCACTAAGCATAAAGACCTAGTATCTCAGAAAGAGGGACCTTTCAAACAAGATTTCGGGGGTTACCCATATATCCAAGAGATGTTCCCCACGATATAAGTAAGTTTGAAATTTAGGTTTATATCTCGAACACAATCTACTAAATGTGTAAAAACCTACTGGCACATCATTAGTGAGACCGTTTATCACATTTTAACTTTCCAATTCTTTAGCATGCTGTGATAGTCCACTGATGTACTATCATTTCCTCTTTTCTCAACAAAACTCATTTTTTATTTTATCATGTTTTTGTCTTTTTCAAATTTTCTAATATTTTTGGGATTTTCGAAATTTCTTACTCCCCCTAAAATTCAAAATCATTTAAAAGAAATTTGAAAACAAACTGTACAAGTAACGTGACAACCGTTGTGAATTACTTCAAATCGCCATCCACTTGGCATAAACAATCAGAACTCCCCCTTACAACAAACTATTTTCCCATTATGATTTCAAAACACTTAAGTTTGTTTTAATCAAATGATTTTTCCGAAAAATAAGTTTCCTTGAAAACACTTGTAGGTTAGGGGATCAATTCATCACCTTGTTCTTTCAAAATACCACTTGTAGAAAATCAAGTACAACTTAATGTCCCTGATTTACCACTTGTAAGTAACAAACCAATAACCACTTGACAGTTTGCTAACCAACAATTACCACTTGTAGGTTGAAATCTCAAGATGACGATTCCTACTCCACACTTACCAACCTGGGAGTTCCGGCAAGTCATACTTGTAAAAACTTTTCAATTTTCAAAACCAATTTTTCAAGAATGATGCCGATTCATGCTCCGCAATTACCAATTTGGGAGCTTCGGCAAGTCCTGATTTTCAATCATAATAGGTTCCATCCTAGTCACAAACCTGGGATGACCCATCTTTACCTGGTTTCTTTGTTTTCTTCTCATAAAATTCCTTTACCCCTTTGACCTTCCCATCAACCATTTTTCCAAAAATATTTTGAACTGTGGGGTTAAAGGCTTTTTCAATATCAAATTCTTTCTTTTCAGAGAAAAATTGATTTGAAATCTCAACTTTACCAATTTTTTGTTTAAAATTTTCAGCTCTCAATGGTGGAAAATTTGCATCATCCATTGGTGGTACTGATGTTTCCAATTTTCATTCAACTTGTGACTCCTCTGACTTTGTGGAATCAGATTAATCGCCAGAAAATAGCTCCTTTGATTTTGATGAATCAGAATCATTGCTAGAACTATTATCAGATTTCTTAACAACCCACTTGTGATTGTCAATATTTGCTTTTCTCTTGTAAAACCTTTTTGAACATTCACCAACCTCAAACTTCGAATTTTTTAAAACTTTGAATTGTTTAGTTGGTGGTTCATTCTCAACCATCTTTTCTTTCAATTTAAGAAACACTCCCTGTTTTGTTTGAATTGCCTTAGGACAATTCTTGGCAATATGACCAAGTGTTTTGCATTGAAAACAGGTTCTCGTTTCCTTTTTCTGAGCAACTTCCTTCTTCATTTCTTCTTGCTTTTAAACAAGGAATTCTGTGTTTGTCTGCTTTCTGAACAATTTCTCTTTTTCTTCTTCAGTTGATATTCCTGAAACAAAAACAGTTTTTGGTTTATAAGTTTTTTTCATTTTTATGATTTTTCGGTGGAATAAATCCAAGACCTTTCCTTTTGAAATTACCCTTATGGTTTGGTTTCTTTTGAAAACCTGAACCAGAACTGTAACCCTTTTTCTTGTTTAACCGTTGTTGATCTCTTGAGGTGTACTTTTTAGGTTTTTCAGAAAGATTTACATCTTTTATTTCAGAAATATTAATTTCTGTTAGTTTGAAAACCTTTTTTTTATCATTTCAGTTTTAACACCTCTTATTGGAAATTCTTCATCAGAATATAATTTGTCAGAATCATTCAAAGTATATGCTACTTAGACTGTTTCATCATTCAAATTAGATTTTGATAACAAAAACTCTTTATTGTAAACCCTTTTCTCCTTTTTCACGGTTGACTTGACGTTTCAGACTTTGACTCTGAATTTGACTCCAACTTTGACTCCTCAGTTTCATCTTTATCCAACACATGATCGACCACTTTCTTTATTAACTCAGACTCATGATCAGTGTCAGACGATGTGAAAATGACATCGATGTTGTCTGGCAAATTTTCTGAAGACTCAGACTCCCACTGTAAGTTGGTTGCCTTTTTGACTCTTTCTGAATTTGGATTTCGTGGAGAATATCCATTTTCAAGCGGAGGCGGACACTTGTTGTAACTGGCATCTTGTTTCTTACCAGAAATCTTCACTTCAGTATCTTTCTTCTTTTCAGAACTCTAGTCTTCAGATATTTCATCTTCATCAAATGCCTTCATGCCTTCCACTGTTGGATAAATCCTGTCAATAACATAAGAAGTACATGAGTAACTTTTTAACAACCTATTTACTCTCTCTGTTTCAATCCTTTGGGTTTCCAGTTTCTGTTCAAGCACAACACATTTCTCAATGTAATTGTTGACAACTTTCTGCTTTGTCATGAAAGCTCCTTGAAGTGTCTTCATTGCTGTTGCTTATTCACTGCTTGACTGATTGTACTGATTCATTGCTTTGTTCAGAACATCATACGTTTCTTTCAATCTATTCATGTTGTGAATCAATATACTGTTTTGTTTCTTCACTGCTTCACAATTTTCACATTTCACAGGAATCTTTTGTACATTAGTTTCTGCTTCTATTTTGAAAGCTGGAACTTCTTTTACTTTTCTATTGATCACAGGAACTTCTTCATCATCACTGCTGACTTGTTTCTTAACTTTCTTCTTTTTCTTTTTAACTTTTCCATCATCACTGTCACTCTCTTCCATCATTCTTAAGTGCTCTTCCATTCTTCTTGCATAATAATCATCATCATTATCACTGTCTTCAGCAACTCGAGCAACAGAAGCTTTGTGATTTGGAGTTTTGTTAGGATCATAGTCATCCCAACTGAAATTTTTCTAGCTAAAACCTTCTGGTAGTCTTTCATCATCTTGATTTATCATTTTTTTTTGTCAGATAGGCTTCATTCTCCGCTGAAATATATCTATTCCAACTGGATCCTTTTGTTGACTTTTTATCATCTTGATTCACCATACAAGCTCTCTTTGATGATTCTTCAATCTCCTTCCTGGCATGAGAAGTTTGTGGTTGTTGTTGATGTGGTTGTTGAGCAACTTGATGATAAATTGCTTTCCGATAGTAATCATTGTTGTTGAACGGATTTCGAGCTCCACTAGCTTCGCGATTTGTGCACTCTCTCTTGAAGTGTCCTTTTTCCCTGCAACGAAAACAAGTAACTTTAGATTTATCAAAACCTAAAGTAGAAACATTTGCATCACGGAAATCATCTCTTCCCGTAATTTGTTTAAACTTTTCGGCTCTTCTTAACACACTTGCCAAACACCACTTTATATCCATCAATTCCATCTCCTCAGCATCAATCTGATCGTAATCCTCTTTTGTCAACATTGGATTCCCGATCCTTCCTGCCACTAAACTTCCATATGACTCCAACACAGTCCCTAACAAAGACATGTGACTTTTTGCAACCTCTTCCGAGAAATTCTGATCATTTTCAAGGTTTAATACAATGTTGCATTGTAACATCTTGCCATTCTTAGTTGCAGAAATGTTTGGATCAAATGATGGATATGAAGAAAAACTTGTTTTGCTGTTTGATCCTTTAGATGACCCTCCGGATGAACTTTAAGCATTGAAGGCAGTCTCAACCTTTGGTGACATGTTATTCTTATCACTGATACCTCCTTTGTAATAAAGACTTATATCTTGTTCACCATCAAAATCTTTCATTCTTGAGATCTTCCTTTGTTCCATCTCTTGAGCTTCAATTTTTTCAATGAACTTACTCAGTGTTAAATTCCCAAAATCTTTCTTGTTTCTCAACATCATGAGATACATGCCCCAAGTTTCATGTGGCAACGAATCAGGCAACTTCTCAATCAATTCTTCATTATCTTTTGTGATGCTCACCCTCTTCATGTTGACTAACAAATTGCAATATCTTTCGATGATCTGTTTAGTGCTTTCAGTTCTTAAACCACGAAATAGATCAAATTCCTTTTTCAAAAGTGATTTTTTGTTCTTAATCATTTCTTTACTTCCAACAAACTTTGATTTTAAAGCTTTCCAGATTGAATAAGCAGTTCCATTGTGTTGCAATAAAACTAAGATATCTTCTTTCACAGCTTGATGCAATAGACTTGTCATCATTTTTTCATCTTTGTATTTCTTTTTATCTTCAGCACTAAGATCTTTAATTGCAATAACCTCTTCATCATCATTCATCGGTCTAACATACTTCGTTTCAACACATTCCCAAGCATCCAAGTAATTTGCTTGAACCCAATTCTCAAATCGTTCCTCCCATCCTTTATACTCCTCGATATTCATGAGCTTTGGCGGTTTTTGCATGGTACCCGTTTCGTTTTCCAACATTGTGTTTTGGACAATGCTGATCGGAGTAGCAAAGGCGTTGTAAAATTCCTCTTCCATATTTAGGTTTTCAAGAATTCACAAACAATCAATTTCAAACGAAATCAACTTTCATGCGCAATAGCCTTTGGTGCGAAATAACCCTGTTCAAACGAAATTACCTGCAATACAGCTTCAAACGAAATCAATTAAAACGAAATCAGAATTTTTACACGAAATAGGTAATTTCGTGCGAAATAACCAAACGAAATCCGGTTTCAAGCGAAATTAACTAATTTCGTACGAAATACTCATGCGAAATATTGATTTCGTGTGGAACTCTCAAACGAAATTCCAATCTGGTGCGAAATAACGCTTATTTCGTGCGAAATACTGCTGATGTCATCATCTCGAGCTGATTTTGTCAAAATTGATCAAGTTTTTGTCCGATTTTAAGTCTGAAACTTTCAAGGGTTTTTTAAAACACTATTGCGCGTATAATATGTGAAATTCAAGACATTTTGACTGTGAAATCAAGTTTAATTTTGAAAAGAAGATGTAGAAATCAGAATTTTCAGCTGAATTGGTATGAATTCTTCCTCCTGAGCTCTGATACCACTTGTAGGATCGTTTTCTGACCCAAATGAGTCGATCAGAAGAGTTTTTGCTCAATACAAAAAGCGGAAACAAATGTATCAAGTTCAATTTAGCTAGATATTCACTTTAAACTGTCTTTAGATTGATTTAACAAAGATTTACAGCGAGTAGACACTTCGGCAGCAGTTCGGTACTGAAACCGGAAAGTTAGAACTACTTCAAACGAAATCACAAGGCACCTATTTATAGGCTGGCTAATTTCGCATGAACAGGTTCACATGAAATCACATTCACACGAAATTACTATTTCGTGCGAAATTACCAGATGATTTCGTGTGAAATCACTAGTTAATTTCGTGCGAAATTACACTATGTAATTTCGTGTGAAATTACCTTCTAACCGAGTTTTGACATTTTCCTCGTATAACGTGCCCTGATCTATCTATACACATACAAGACTCAATACAAGACAAAGTCGACAGACGTATGCACTAACATAAGGTACCTTAGGCACTTCAGTGTTGTTCCCTCCAGTAAAGAACCGCCTGATCTGGACAAATTCCTTAAAATAAGAAAAAAACTTCATAAAACTCTCTAGCCACGAGGCCGTGTCTAGGTCAACACGCCCCGTGCCCACCAAAAAGTTGACCACGGGGTCGTGTCCAGTCCAACACGCCCCGTGTACAGAATACGGATAAAATGTGTCAGAGTCATGTCTGACCACGGGGCCGTGTCTAGCCGACACAAGGCCGTTGTCAGTGTGCTGTCGTTTTCTATAAAGTCAGCATGATTCCTGCACATTTGGACCCATTCCAAAGACAAGATCTGGTGGGATCTTCACATATACCCTACAAGGTATATTCCAAAGAAGATTCTCAACAACCATCTTGTCTTTACCATTTTTGTCTTTTTCCTTCTTCTTCAAAAACTCCTCAAACCTCCATTAAAGCTTGAAACTTCCTTGTTTTCAAGCTTTATTGGGATATTTGCTAGGTTTTTAACCAAGTAATCTTATTAAAACTAAGTTTTATAACACTGTTTTTAAGTTATTTATGCTCAGAAATGTCTCAAAAGTCAGAAAAATAATTTAAAGCACTAAGATTCCTTGTTTCAAAAATCTGCAGAACGGTGGTCACGGGGCCGTGCCCAGCGGACACGGGGCCACTACCGGAGACTTTTGCGTTTGGGCTTGTACCTGCCCCTGCTGTGCACATAGTTGTGTGTAAATGAGATTCAATGTTGCCTGACTCTTCGCATACCACGAGGTGGGAGTTTCCCCCTTTGGTAATCCTGACATCGCAGGTGCTGAAGGACCAGCACCATGACTTGTTGGAGTCACTGTTTGGGCAGTACGGATACCGCTTGCGCGCGTGGGTACAACGTTTATGGCTTCCTCTTCGACGTACTCGTCAGTGGGTAGGTTTTGGACGTGTGAGTTGTCCGATGCCATACCCAATTGAGAGCATGAACTGAATGGTCGGAAAGGGATACCTTGATCAACCATTGATCAAGAGTAACAACTCAGAAAGAAGATGAAAAGTGATTGTAAAAAATCGGCGGGTGCCAATGAAGAAACACCAAACTAATCTGGTGATTAGTTTGTGGTTTGTGCCTCGAAAAATAAAGGTTAATCTTCTTTCGCCTCATCTAAACAGCTACGAAGATCCTGCAAAACAATCAACACACCGTAAGCTCGTTACTGTCACACCCTGGCTTTGCGGAAGCGTGGTTAATTTTGGTGTGACTTCTTAATACCATAGCTTAATCATAACAAAGCTATATGAAATAAAATCATGCAAGATCATCCGTTTGATTAAGTTTTAAAACCAGAGTAACATACCATTGTCTTAGAGACTTACAACACCATAACGTAAAACATTGTCTTAAATAACATAAACATCAACATGAAATAAGCGCAGTTTAAGATTTGTGACTTGTCCAGGAAAGAGTCACATTTCCTAAACTGGGATGACCTTGGAACCCTTATGCAGCGGGAAAACATAACATACCGTGCCAGATCTTTAATTTCCTAAAATACATGTAAGTTGAAAAATCAACAATAATGTTGAGCGAGTTCATGTGTAAGTGCGTATGTAAAAACACTTGTAGGTATAAAAGTTTCCTGGTATGTAGCAGTGTAAGGAAAAAGAGATCACCAATGGTTTGCAAGGCCATTAGCATGTGTGAAGTGCAAGTAGGAAGACTCAACCTAGCAGATTTTGCGTCGGGTACAAAGTCACTCAAGGTCCGTTCTGCTGGGCCTCTTAGAGGTCCGTTCTGTTGGGCCTAGAGTTGGGCTCGCTACACCCAGATAGATCTACCGCTTACGTCCCTCGGTGTTTCTGCCTACCCATTCACATGATCTAAGTAGTAAACCTCCTTACGCTAACCATACCATGTATAAAGTACTTGTAATCAAAGTAACATGTATTTCACCCCCGCAGTTAAGAAAACTGAAAACAGTTAGAGAAAAGGGGGACATGAACTCACAGTGAAGCGTCTCTACCAAGTATCTCCTGCTCACGCAGCTGTGCGACGACCTACAGGTGCTAATTTCTATTAGACGGACGGCCGTGCCTTAGCTTCATGGTTTATGTTTTTGGGAAATAGTTAGACAACTATTTCGTGTTTACATTTTGTAAATACTTGGTAGTTAATCTCCTTCCCAAGGATGGGGGATTCAATACATGTGCGTTCATAAATATTTTCGTAAGTGCGTAAGTTACGTTTTAACAATCGAGTGGTAATATAATTACCGATGTAACTTATATATTTATGGTGAAAGCGTTCGTATTATTTTGGATTCGTTAACGTTCGTAAATATTATTTTTACTCTAGAAATAATATTTATGTATTTTCACAAAATAATCATAAACAGTGTGTGAGAAATATATATTTATCACGTTAAATTTTGTGAAAATCCCACCTCCGAATATTTAGTAAATAAAGTCATGGCGAAATTTATATTTTGAAAACATGTCCAAAAATAATTCTAACACTTGTAGTGTAAATAGTTCTAAGTGTTAGGTTGTTAGAAAAATTTCGCCAGAGTTTCCTCTGTAACTGGAGGTGGCCACGCTTTCAAGCGTATCATTTTCTTTTACAAATCAAATCAACAATCTTCTCAACGTCATCAAACAATATTTCAACATTATAACTAGTCAAAATATACAAATTGCACATATTACATGAACTTGTAGTTTTTCCGAAAATATGAGGTAAATCTCATTACCTTTAGTGGATCTTTATATAGATAAATCCGGTTTCGTAAAAGTCTTGTTTTTAGAGAAGTTCCGTCTTTACAACTTCTTGTCCATTTTTACAAAGATAGTTATTTTGTTGAAACTTGTGTTACACAAGTGTTTACACACTTGTGTGTTCTAAATATCATTCTTGTTATTGTGAGATCCGTCTTTTAGAAAACATGATTTCTTTAACGCTTGGTCCTTTGAAAATACCACTTGCAGATACGTAGATCTGCTAGTTTTAAACACTATTTTGCAAGTAAAAATACTTTTACACAAGTTCATGTTTCATGTGTGGTAGAGCTTCACCTTTTAACCCTTGTATCTTCTAACATAACCTTATGTCATGATCCAAGAACATGACTACATCGGGTTAAATGGTGATCCGAGCTACCACAATCATAGATCAGGTCTAAATAATCATACATTTCGAATACTACATCATTTACACAACTTATGTGCTATTAACCACCATTATAGTGTTTTAAGTAGACTTTAAAGAATCAACTTGCATGTTAACGAGTTTTAACCGATACAAATCCTTTTAACCACTTTAGATTAGTTCAAGAAGGTGTTTTAAGCATTATACCTCTAGCTCGAGGCTAGGGAAGAATCTACGCGCAAAAGAGGTGGATAAAAGCTAAGTAGAGAGGTCCTTCGCGTTCCGCTTGCACCAAGCTTCCTAATATGCGACCCTTGATACTTGTATAACCTTGGAATGTGATGATCAAACTCGATAAAATTGATGGGTGTGAAGGGGATCTCGGCCGAGAGGTCTAGAGGGCAAGAGAGAGAGTTTTGTGTGGAGTTGTGGTGATGGAATGATCATGTAGACATAAGCATGAACTTATAGGTAATTTCTAATGTGATTAACCAATGGACACTATGTCTATTAGATACTAAACATTAGGATTATTATAATAATTAAGTACACAAGGAGTGTCCCCCTCTAGTTGGGGCCGGTTAGGAATGGGGGGGGGGGTTTAGTCCGATTTCAATTAGTAATTAGGTAATTAGTTAGGTTAACTTAAGTGTCTTACCTTGGTTACTAGTATGTTATGTGTTATAACGGGTGTTAGGGTATTCAGGGACCCTAACTGGTTCAGAAAAGATAAATAATGAAAATAACAACATTTTCATGTTTCGGGGGTAGTCCGGTTGTTCGGTTGGATAGTAATCCGTTAAAGTGCTTATCAAAGCTTAAAGTGTCGTTATTACTCTCTTTAGTGACACAGCTTATTCCTGACACTTTGGAAAGTGTCTAGTGTTATTTTTCTCATGTTTTGGCACTTTATTAGTTAGCTAAAAGCTGAATTATTTTGTAAGGTGCTGAGTTTTGTACTTAGAGTACGTTTTAGGCACATCCAGTCATAGTGACTTATCCCTAGAGACGCAGTTCCACAACCCTTGTATCCCTACACTCACCACTAGTGTAGCAACATATCTCAGGCTCTTACAGGCCTTAGAGGCAGTGTCTGCCTGATGCTGGCTTTATCAGCATGTTCAATAGGTTATCCGTGTATTGTGCTACTGTGCTTTTTGTGCATCATGTTTGTCACTAAGGTTCAGTATGTAAATAATGTAGTGACAGCAAGCAAGTATGATGCAAGTAAGTACATGTATCAGATATCAAGTAGCAGTTCATCAGCTAGTTCAAACAAGCACAGTAATTAAGCAGTAAATTAATCATTAATTAAGTCGTACGGATACCTGGTTTGGTGAGGGTTGTCACATTCTCCCCCCGTTAAATAAATTTCGTCCCGAAATTTAAGTTCTGGTTGTAGATGCAGGGTTCTTAGGAAAAAGGTGGGGGTATTTCTCTTTCATCCGGTCCTCACGTTCCCAGGTGTATTCAGGACCATGTCTGGCATTCCAACGAACTTTGACGAGCTTGACACTTCTCCGGCGGGTCTTGTTAACTTTCCAATCCGTGACCTCAACAGGTTCTTCAACGAAGTGGAGTGTATCGTCAACATGAATCTCGTCGGTGGGAATGGCGACGTCAACTTGAGTTGGACTTTTCTTCAGGTTGGATACATGAAATGTATCGTGAACACCATTCAGTTCAGCAGGTAGGTCCAACTTGTATGCTACTAGTCCTATTCTTTCCAGAATTCTGAAGGGACCAATGTAGCGCAGATTTAACTTCCCACGCTTTCCAAAGCGTGCCACACCCTTCCAGGGTGAGACTTTCAATAACACCATTTCTCCAACTTGGAAATCCACATGTTTCCGGTTTG
This sequence comes from Helianthus tuberosus, assembly GCA_030545235.1. Classification (NCBI taxonomy): domain Eukaryota; kingdom Viridiplantae; phylum Streptophyta; class Magnoliopsida; order Asterales; family Asteraceae; genus Helianthus; species Helianthus tuberosus. The sequence continues at coordinate 118,059,616 of CM060414.1, read as the reverse complement.
GATCCGCATAGGCCTTCTGTCTGTGGCGAGTTGCTTCGATGCGTTTAAGAATCTGCGCGATCTTGTCTGTCGTCTCTTGGACGATTTCGGGACCAGCAAGCTGCCTATCACCTGCGTCGGCCCAACATAAGGGTGATCGGCACTTGCGTCCGTAAAGGGCTTCAAATGGCGCGACACCAATACTGGTGTGGTAGCTGTTGTTGTATGAAAATTCGACCAAAGGTAAATGTTTATCCCAGCTACCGCCCAAATCCATAACACACGCTCTCAGCATGTCTTCCAAAGTCTGTATCGTTCGCTCGCTCTGGCCGTCAGTTTGCGGATGAAACGCAGTGCTCAGATTCAATTGTGAGCCAAAGGCTTCTTGGAAGGATCGCCATATCCTTGACACAAACCTTCCGTCTCTATCAGAGATGATTGAGAGAGGTACTCCATGGCGCGCGGCGATCTCTCTCATGTAAATTTCCGCAAGTTTACTAGTACTGTCTTTCTCTTTGATTGGCAGAAAGTGTGCGGACTTTGTTAGGCGGTCAACTATCACCCAAATCATATCATGGCCTCTTGGCGTTCTTGGCAACATCGTAATAAAATCCATTGAGATTTGTTCCCATTTCCACTTGGGAATCTCAGGTTGTTGTAGAAGTCCTGAAGGCTTCTGGTATTCCGCTTTAACCTTAGCACACGTTAAACATTTGCTCACATAAACAGCAACATCGCCTTTCATCCTAGGCCACCAATAGTAATCTTTGAGATCCTGATACATCTTATCCGCTCCAGGATGGATAGAGTACCGTGATTTGTGAGCTTCATCAAAAATAACTTCCCTTAAACCAAAAACAGGGGAACCCAAATCCTTTTCTCAAAACGTAACGTTCCTTCCTCGTTTGGTACCAGTAGCTTCTCCATCCCACGGAGATATTCTTCTTCAAGGTTTCCTTCCTTGAGAGCTTCCTTCTGCGCGGCACGAATGCGCAAGGAAAGATTGGTTTGGATAATCATTTCTAAAGCTCTAACCCTTATGGGCTTGATTCTCTCCTTCCGACTTAGGGCATCGGCGACTACATTCGCCTTCCCTGGATGATACTTTATCTTGCAGTCGTAGTCGTTCAGCAACTCAACCCATCATCTTTGCCTCATATTCAACTCCTTCTGGTTGAATATGTGCTGTAGGCTCTTGTGATCTGTAAAGATTGTACACTTCGTACCATAAAGGTAGTGTCTCCAGATCTTTAAAGCAAAAACCACTGCGCCGAGCTCCAAATCGTGTGTGGTATAGTTCTTTTAGTGCACTTTCAGTTGACGCGATGCGTAAGCAATAACCTTCTGGTGTTGCATCAACACACAACCCAAACCTTGACGCGACGCGTCGCAGTATACCACAAAATCATCAGTACCTTCTGGTAGAGCTAAAATTGGCGCGTCACAAAGCTTATCCTTCAATATCTGAAACGCTTCATCCTGTTTGATTCCCCAATCAAACTTCTTATCCTTCTGCGTGAGGAGCATCAATGGTTGAGCGATCTTCGAAAAATTCTCAATGAATCTTCGATAATAGCCAGCCAAACCCAAGAATTGTCGAATCTCGGTTGGCGTCTTTGGCGTTTCCCAATCCTTGATCGCCTCGATCTTGGTTGGATTCCATCTCCATTTACCACGTGTCCAAGGAATTGGACTTCACGTAGCCAAAATTCGCACTTGGAGAATTTGGCATACAACTGTTCCTTCTTCAGCAACTCCAAAATAGCTCTTAAATGCTGTTCGTGCTCAGCCTTTGTCTTTGAATAAATCAAGATGTCGTCGATAAACACAATCACGAACTTGTCCAAGTACGGCTTGCAAACTCTATTCATTAGATCCATAAAGACTGCAGGTGCGTTTGTCAAACCAAACGGCATAACAAGGAACTCGTAGTGTCCATAACGAGTTCTGAAGGCTGTCTTTGGGATACTCTCTTCTTGTATCCTTAACTGATGGTATCCAGATCGAAGGTCGATCTTTGAATAAAAGCTTGAGCCTTGCAGTTGATCAAACAGATCATCAATTCTTGGCAGAGGATATCTATTCTTGATCGTCAGCTTGTTCAACTCCCGGTAGTCGATGCACATACGAAAACTACCGTCCTTTTTCTTGACAAACAGGACCGGAGCTCCCCAGGGCGAGAAGCTTGGTCGGATAAAACCCTTGTCTAGCAACTCTTGAAGTTGTGTCGACAGTTCCTGCATCTCAGATGGAGCAAGTCTATAAGGTGCCTTAGCCACAGGCGCGGCGCCTGGAACTAAATCGATGTGAAACTCTACTTGCCTCAGAGGCGGCAGTCCAGGTAAGTCTTCCGGGAAGATTTCTGGATACTCCCTTACGACAGGGATGTCTTCAACTCTTGGCTCAGCAGCCTTTTTATCCACAATGTGTGCCAGGAAGGCAACACATTCCTTCTGCAAACACTTCCTTGCTTTCAAGCAGCTGATAATCCTCAACGGCGTCTCACGCTTCTCTCCATGAACAACAATTGTCTCGCCATCTTCGGTTGGGATACGAACAATCTTCTCGTGACAAACTATCTCAGCTTTGTTGCCTGATAACCAATCCATTCCTACTACCACGTCGAAGCTTCCCAACTGGACTGGTAGTAGATCTAAAGCAAACTCACGCTCTCCTAATTCGATCACACAACCTCTGATAACTTCGTTGGCTTCTACTAACTTCCCATTGGCCAATTTGATCGAGTAGGGAATATCTAACTTATTAGCGGCTAACCCAAGCATATTCTTAAATTCTAACGACACGAAGCTATAATCAGCACCAGTATCAAACAAAACGGATGCATAGCGTTGATTTACAGGGAACGTACCAGCAACGACGTTGGGGTCCTGGCGTGCTTCCCTTGCTTCGAGTTGGAACACTCTTCCACGGGCTTGGTTTAACTCTGGGCAGTTCTTCTTAAAATGCCCGATATCACCGCAGTTATAGCACCCAAGTCTTTGCCCGTTTCCACCAGCTTGATCATTCCTCTGATTATGATTCACGGCGCCCGATTGGTTAGCATTGTTGCCTCGATTCTCGTTACCTCCATAGTTTCCTTGTGGGCGATTACCACCACGATTATTATTCCTATTCCTAAATCCTCCCTGACCTCCCTGACCAGCAGTGGCCCAACAAGTGTCCTTCGAGTGGCCACGTTTCCCACATGCTTCGCATACTTTTGGCCCGCAATGACCAGAATGGTGGCGCTGGCAGGTGTTGCATTTGGGCTGGGTGCCCATATATCCCTTTCCCTTCTTTCCTCTACCAGCTGTAACCTGAGCTGGCGTGTCTAATCCTCCTTTCTTAACCGCCACACTGGCGCCCTGCTTGAAGTTTGAGAATTTCCGTTTGTTACCTCCTGATGACTCGACGTGAGTCTCTTTCTTCTTAGGCTCTGCTTCATCAAACTTGTTCAGGCGAATGGCCTCCTCTGTGAGAGCCACGCTCAAATCAATCGCCTCAGTAATGGTCGCAGGCTTGGATGAGGTTACCATGCTTATGATTTGAGGAGCTAGTCCCCAAATGAAGCGTTCAATTCTCTTGAACTCAGGAGTGACCATGTAGGGTACCACATGCGATAAGTCATAGAACCTTTGAACGTATTCTGCTATCTTTGGACCGTCCATTTTCAAGTGCCAGAACTCAGTCTCCAATCGCTGGATTTCTGCGCGGGAACAGTACTTTTTGCGCATAAGTTCCTTCAGTTCGGTCCAGGTCAGCGCGTAGGCAGCAGCTTCGCCTAGTGTCTGTACTTGTAGATTCCACCAGGATAGGGCTCCATCTAGAAACAGCCCTGAGATATAGGTGACTTGCTGATCCAGCGCGCACTTGCTCATGCGAAGAACAGATTCGGTTTTCTCAGCCCAACGAACAAAGGCGACAACACCTCCTGTGCCATCAAAGTTTACGGGCTTGCAGTCTAAGAACTGCTTGTAGGTGCATCCTGCACATACGTTATAACATACGTTTGGCATTAGCATCATTGCTAAAAGTATCCAATTAGGTCATGGTATGTCTAAATGACTTAGTATTACCATGAGGTGGATTATTGTTGCCTTGGTTAATACTTCCGCTCGTTCCTGGCTGGGATGCTGCATACTGTGCTATGGCAGCAGCAATAATTTGCTGGAGTTCTACCTCATTGGTAGGCATGCGTGTCTCACATCTCGGCGGCATCTTCTAAAAGATGGTTTACGTTGGTCAGGCCATAGTGAAACGTACGTATATAGTAATAGTAATAGCACATAACATCTCATGTTATCAATACATCACAAATGTCAATCACACAACGTCCCATGTCATAAAAATATAAATAAGCAATCAAGCGAATCAAATATGGTGAGAATACTGCGATTGCCATATATCGAGACCACATAGTAAGTGTATCAGTACATCCCTGTGTCATACAATCATCAATCAACTAGGGGCTACATCACCCCTGTCCAAAAACTATATCATGTCAGTGTCAAATACGTCAAATACATGTCAACAAAAGTCAGGATCATAAAGTAGTCTCCAAAAATGCTGTGCAGTCCAACAATCGCCGTCTTCTCACCCTCGTCTACCCAAACAGCACTGATGAGCTCTATACAGATGGTGGTGGAGGAGGGGGAAAGTGGGTGTAAAACAAACGACGTAACTGGAGCCAGTCCTCCTCCATGGCCTGCTGGGTACGAATGATAGAAGCAACCTGCTGCTCTAGTGTAAAGAGACGGGCAGCATAATCTGGAGGTAAGGGTCGAAATGGCTGTAGAGGAGAGTGTGTCTGACCATGGCACTGGCATGGTGGCAGCTGAGCTCTCTCAAGCTCCTGGATGCGCTGCGTGTGCGACTCGTGCTGGGCTACAAAAGACATCAAAACGTCCTCGATAGTATACCCCATGTGGAAAGAATGGTAGGGGTCAGTAGGTGGCATAGCAGAGTGTGGTGCCCAAAGGAACGGCTCACTGGTGGGATCTAAAGGTGCCACATGAAATGGAGCAACAGTGGGTGGAACAGATGACATCTGGGGCATGAAGGGGATAGACATCGGTACATGCCCAAAAGGATGGGCTGAAGAACCCTCTCCAGTCCTCGCTGGAGGTACAAACTGAGGAACCTGAAAAGAAAAATCAACATGTCGTGTATCAGGGACCTGAGGGGGAAAAGGTGGAACATCCTCATCAGCAGGTATCCAACCGTGCTGTGCATGCTCATCTGGTGGATCCATGTGTGCCGCGAACAGTGCATGCTCGGGCTCTAGTGGGATGGGATCGGGTGCAACAAAAGGGTGAACAGGTGCAATGTGCTCAACAGGATGGTCAACAGGTATATCAACAACAGGTAGAGGAACGAAAGGATCAACAACAACATGATCGCCCTCTAACAAAGGAACATCCACGGGGAGATCATCAACAGGCGGGTCTGCTATAACAGGCTCAATAGGGATGTCAGCATGTACGGGGTCATGCTCAAGTATAGGGTCTAGAGCGGCTGCCTGCTCAGGAGCGACGACAGGCTCGGGATTATCAAAAGCCATCTCGAAGTCAAACTCGGGGTCGATAGGGTCTACTGGGTCAGCTGGCTCCTCCATGGGCTGATCCATAGGTATAAACTCGATATCACGATCCGGGTCGTATCCCGGGGGAAAGATAGGATCAGAATCCTCTATGTCGTCATGGTCAAACGCAAAACTGGGAATAGGTGCAACAGAGGATGCCTGGTCAGGATCAGAATCATGCGTAAAGTGCTGTGCGCTCAATGTGTGAGAAGGTGCGGATGCCACAGACTCGAAGGAGTCTGGGACAGGAGAATGTGCAGGCGAATCCTCAGCGGGAACGTCAGCGATCATCAGAAGATCGTCCGCAGGAAGAAGGGCCTCGCCCTGGATCTCATCCTCAAAGGGCTCATCCTCAAACAGGTCAATATCGCCCTCAGCCTCGGCGTCAAGAAGAAAATCATATGTTGGATAAACGGCTAAGGGTATAGGGGCCGGAATCTCTACTAGGGGTAGGTACTCAGCGGGAGGGTCATCTGCAGGCTCATCAGCACCATCGGGTAGTGCGAAGGGCTGGAAATCATCCTCGTCAGTACTGGTATAGTCAGATGTGTACACCTCATGCTCGGAGGATGTGAGGTCATCAGATACGATAGGTATGGGTCCAGTGGTGTCCGAAATGCCAGTATCGTCTGAGTCCATAAGTCTGTAACATAAACACAAATATGCTCAAATAATAAGTCACACAATCAGATAATCACACAAGTCACCAAGTAAGGTATCACATAATTCTCCTAGTCAAATTCCTCCCAGTCTCTAAGACTGCTCTATCCTCCACCTCGACCACTTAGATCGAGCCTCGGTCCCCTTGACCGAGCCTCAGCCTTCATGACTGAGCCTACTCTTCCTAGCCTCACTAGCCAACTACCTCGGTCACCTAGACCGAGCCTCGATCCTCCAGACCGAGCCTCAGCCCTCCAGGCTGAGCCTATAATAAATCAACGTGCTCAACTACCTCGGTCACCTAGACCGAGCCTCGATCCTCCAGACCGAGCCTCAGCCCTCCAGGCTGAGCCTATAAATAATAAAATGTGCTCAACATTTGTTTGTAAAAAGTTTTGGATCTGGACTTAAGTGGTATGCAGAAAAATGTTTTCGTGAGAGCCCTAGTGATCATAGTCTAGACTCGAGAAAGAATCCTAGTTCGCTATGATCAGAGCTCTGATACCAAGCTGTCACACCCTGGCTTTGCGGAAGCGTGGTTAATTTTGGTGTGACTTCTTAATACCATAGCTTAATCATAACAAAGCTATATGAAATAAAATCATGCAAGATCATCCGTTTGATTAAGTTTTAAAACCAGAGTAACATACCATTGTCTTAGAGACTTACAACACCATAACGTAAAACATTGTCTTAAATAACATAAACATCAACATGAAATAAGCGCAGTTTAAGATTTGTGACTTGTCCAGGAAAGAGTCACATTTCCTAAACTGGGATGACCTTGGAACCCTTATGCAGCGGGAAAACATAACATACCGTGCCAGATCTTTAATTTCCTGAAATACATGTAAGTTGAAAAATCAACAATAATGTTGAGCGAGTTCATGTGTAAGTGCGTATGTAAAAACACTTGTAGGTATAAAAGTTTCCTGGTATGTAGCAGTGTAAGGAAAAAGAGATCACCAATGGTTTGCAAGGCCATTAGCATGTGTGAAGTGCAAGTAGGAAGACTCAACCTAGCAGATTTTGCGTCGGGTACAAAGTCACTCAAGGTCCGTTCTGCTGGGCCTCTTAGAGGTCCGTTCTGTTGGGCCTAGAGTTGGGCTCGCTACACCCAGATAGATCTACCGCTTACGTCCCTCGGTGTTTCTGCTTACCCATTCACATGATCTAAGTAGTAAACCTCCTTACGCTAACCATACCATGTATAAAGTACTTGTAATCAAAGTAACATGTATTTCACCCCCGCAGTTAAGAAAACTGAAAACAGTTAGAGAAAAGGGGGACATGAACTCACAGTGAAGCGTCTCTACCAAGTATCTCCTGCTCACGCAGCTATGCGACGACCTACAGGTGCTAATTTCTATTAGACGGACGGCCGTGCCTTAGCTTCATGGTTTATGTTTTTGGGAAATAGTTAGACAACTATTTCGTGTTTACATTTTGTAAATACTTGGTAGTTAATCTCCTTCCCAAGGATGGGGGATTCAATACATGTGCGTTCATAAATATTTTCGTAAGTGCGTAAGTTACGTTTTAACAATCGAGTGGTAATATAATTACCGATGTAACTTATATATTTATGGTGAAAGCGTTCGTATTATTTTGGATTCGTTAACGTTCGTAAATATTATTTTTACTCTAGAAATAATATTTATGTATTTTCACAAAATAATCATAAACAGTGTGTGAGAAATATATATTTATCACGTTAAATTTTGTGAAAATCCCACCTCCGAATATTTAGTAAATAAAGTCATGGCGAAATTTATATTTTGAAAACATGTCCAAAAATAATTCTAACACTTGTAGTGTAAATAGTTCTAAGTGTTAGGTTGTTAGAAAAATTTCGCCAGAGTTTCCTCTGTAACTGGAGGTGGCCACGCTTTCAAGCGTATCATTTTCTTTTACAAATCAAATCAACAATCTTCTCAACGTCATCAAACAATATTTCAACATTATAACTAGTCAAAATATACAAATTGCACATATTACATGAACTTGTAGTTTTTCCGAAAATATGAGGTAAATCTCATTACCTTTAGTGGATCTTTATATAGATAAATCCGGTTTCGTAAAAGTCTTGTTTTTAGAGAAGTTCCGTCTTTACAACTTCTTGTCCATTTTTACAAAGATAGTTATTTTGTTGAAACTTATGTTACACAAGTGTTTACACACTTGTGTGTTCTAAATATCATTCTTGTTATTGTGAGATCCGTCTTTTAGAAAACATGATTTCTTTAACGCTTGGTCCTTTGAAAATACCACTTGCAGATACGTAGATCTGCTAGTTTTAAACACTATTTTGCAAGTAAAAATACTTTTACACAAGTTCATGTTTCATGTGTGGTAGAGCTTCACCTTTTAACCCTTGTATCTTCTAACATAACCTTATGTCATGATCCAAGAACATGACTACATCGGGTTAAATGGTGATCCGAGCTACCACAATCATAGATCAGGTCTAAATAATCATACATTTCGAATACTACATCATTTACACAACTTATGTGCTATTAACCACCATTATAGTGTTTTAAGTAGACTTTAAAGCATCAACTTGCATGTTAACGAGTTTTAACCGATACAAATCCTTTTAACCACTTTAGATTAGTTCAAGAAGGTGTTTTAAGCATTATACCTCTAGCTCGAGGCTAGGGAAGAATCTACGCGCAAAAGAGGTGGATAAAAGCTAAGTAGAGAGGTCCTTCGCGTTCCGCTTGCACCAAGCTTCCTAATATGCGACCCTTGATACTTGTATAACCTTGGAATGTGATGATCAAACTCGATAAAATTGATGGGTGTGAAGGGGATCTCGGCCGCGAGGTCTAGAGGGCAAGAGAGAGAGTTTTGTGTGGAGTTGTGGTGATGGAATGATCATGTAGACATAAGCATGAACTTATAGGTAATTTCTAATGTGATTAACCAATGGACACTATGTCTATTAGATACTAAACATTAGGATTATTATAATAATTAAGTACACAAGGAGTGTCCCCCTCTAGTTGGGGCCGGTTAGGAATGGGGGGGGGGTTTAGTCCGATTTCAATTAGTAATTAGGTAATTAGTTAGGTTAACTTAAGTGTCTTACCTTGGTTACTAGTATGTTATGTGTTATAACGGGTGTTAGGGTATTCAGGGACCCTAACTGGTTCAGAAAAGATAAATAATGAAAATAACAACATTTTCATGTTTCGGGGGTAGTCCGGTTGTTCGGTTGGATAGTAATCCGTTAAAGTGCTTATCAAAGCTTAAAGTGTCGTTATTACTCTCTTTAGTGACACAGCTTATTCCTGACACTTTGGAAAGTGTCTAGTGTTATTTTTCTCATGTTTTGGCACTTTATTAGTTAGCTAAAAGCTGAATTATTTTGTAAGGTGCTGAGTTTTGTACTTAGAGTACGTTTTAGGCACATCCAGTCATAGTGACTTATCCCTAGAGACGCAGTTCCACAACCCTTGTATCCCTACACTCACCACTAGTGTAGCAACATATCTCAGGCTCTTACAGGCCTTAGAGGTAGTGTCTGCTTGATGCTGGCTTTATCAGCATGTTCAATAGGTTATCCGTGTATTGTGCTACTGTGCTTTTTGTGCATCATGTTTGTCACTAAGGTTCAGTATGTAAATAATGTAGTGACAGCAAGCAAGTATGATGCAAGTAAGTACATGTATCAGATATCAAGTAGCAGTTCATCAGCTAGTTCAAACAAGCACAGTAATTAAGCAGTAAATTAATCATTAATTAAGTCGTACGGATACCTGGTTTGGTGAGGGTTGTCACAGTTACAAGGAGGAGAATAGGGGGTTCTCCTTGTAACCACCTTCCGGCGTGAGAATAAGTATTTGTTTTGAGGATAATAGTGTGTGTATAAAGTGAGAGAGCAAGAGAGAGATACTTAAACTTGGAGATGAAGTTCCTTATTTATAGCCAAGGTGGTTTGTGAAGGAGATGGGCTGATGGGCTTATGGGCCTTGGGCCTGTGGACGACTGCAAGGAATATCCATTATGTCATCAGCAGCCAAGTGGAGATCGTGGGGCAGTAGTCGGCGCACGCTGAATGAATCCACGTATGCGTCCTTGTGTACCTTTTTGTCTCATGTACGATTGCCCATCATGCAGCACGATCAGGTACAACATGTTGGACGCTTATTGGTCCACTGCTCTGCCACTTGTACCTTTTGTATTTGTCCGATGATTACTTGCATTTCTTATCTCCGCGCGACCTCAAGTATAATCTATGCAGTCGACACAAGGTCAAGGAAGGCAAGTCTTGTATCCAATGAGTTGAGTGTCAAAACTGATCTTGTCTTGGCCCTGACCTCGCGCACGACTTGGAACACATATGTTTAACCGGCGCGAGATCAGGGAAGTTACAAATTTATTTTAATTTAAGTATGGTCTCGCGTGCGACCTGAGCCTATTTCGTATGGTCGGCGCAGGATTTAGGACCATACCCCTTCAATGTGGAATGCGGGGTGCCGTTGTTCACACTGTCATGTGACGCCAGACGTAAGAAAGGATTTATTATATTTTCAAAATATCACCACCACACTTCATCAATTGGCTTATTGAAACCGCACCCGACTTGTTCGATGAATAACTTAGGACATGGCCGGCTATGATGGTGTGGCGGGAGGACTTCCGCACAAGGCCCGTGATTTCGAGGGGCATGGGATTTTTTTAAAAAAATTCGATATATATATTTTATTTAAAAAAAAATGAATTGTAAACACATACCAATTCCAATATAGGCCCATTATCAAATACCTTTTAATGGTTTATAATTTAGCCCACTACATATTAGGTTTATTGGTTCAATACTAATATGATTTTAATAAAAATTATAACACACTTCGATACGTATATGTTATTTAAAAAAAAATTGTAAACAAATACCAATTCCAATATAGGCCCATTATCAAATACTTTTTATTGGTTTATAATTTAGCCCACTACATATTAGGTTTATTGGCCCAATACTAATATGATTCTGATAAAAATTATAACACACTTCAATTCCAATTCCAATATAGGCTTATAATTTATACTTTTTATCGATACATATATGTTTATTTAAATTGTAAACACATACCAATTCCAATATAGGCTTATTATCAAATACTTTTTAATGGTCTACAATTTAGCCCACTACACATTAGGTTTATTGACCAAATACTAATATGATTTAATAAAATTATAGCACACGACGGCAATTTCATGGACTCCTGGAATCTGAAAGGACGAGACAAACAAACTCATCAGACTAACGAACAGTCGAACATCATCACTTCATCAGAACTTCGCTGAATCAATAGGGCTGGGCTGCTGCAAATAGAAGATTTAGAGACGTGAACAAGAACAACATCGATCAGCGACGTGAACAAGAACATCGATCAGAAGATTCAGAACTCAAAAGGTCCGTTCATCGGTTTAGTGTTAATTTTTAAACTGTTAGTCTGTTAATTGTTGTTAACATCAGAACCATGTTGCCCGTATCCGCGTACAGCGTATCGTATTGAATTGACTATTGAGTGTTGTCCTATATTGGTAGATCGCGGTAGTCAGCAAATAACGATGTAAATTGTATATTAATCTTACTAGACAGTATCTATGAAGAGTTGATCTAGGAATTTGCTATGAAGAATGCAAGGAGGGCTGCACGAATCACTGGTTAGCTATTAGCTTATTAGTTATTACGGTATGTAACTCATTAGAATACTATGATTTTGTCATTATCATAATTGCATTGTTTATCAAATACTACAATTTTTGTCATTTCGTAATTATATTGTTTATCGTTAAAGCATATGGGCACATTTTTCGAGCTCGAACAGGGTACGTGAATTCTCAGAGACGCCACTGATTGAGGATATCTGAGAAAACTGCTTGGGTTTATGTGTACATATTTTGTAAAGCCATCATCAATATTTATGAAAATTACGTAAACCAACTCAATTCAATAGCCTTGATTATATGAATAATTGTCCAAATGTGTGTCATGGGCATTACATGCGAGGTTATCATTAGACTCCAGCTATGTTAGAGGCAATGACATCATATGACCTACGGTTTTGACATGATTTCTTTAGAGTAGCGGATTTAAACGATATGAACTTACTTGGCCAGTTACTTGCATTCAGCGACATAATAAACGATAAATGTAGTGTAACATTAAATATATATTATTTTATACTTAATCTAGTAGCCATTATAATCATTTACATTATATAGATAAAAATTATAACAACCTATTAAATAATTAGTTGGTAATTGTTGATGGACCATATTACCCTTATTAACTAATTAGGGTTTCCTCTTGGGTGCATATATATAAAGAGATAATTAGAGGGTTAAAGGGTTAGACTCTAATCACAATAACATCACTCATGAAATCGCTCCTCTCTCCATAACTGAACTCCCTTATTCGGTTTCTTCATCACCATCATTAGATTGCACCCTAAGGAGAAACCAGACCAAGATGACAATCATGTCAAACACTTATTGCTGCGTCTCCATCTGGATTCTCTGCTGGCCTGTACTGATGCAATCAAAGGTATGTTTTCCATTATGTCTAAACAAAACTGATCAACATGTGGTATCAGAGCATATGTTGATTAATCAGTTCTGTTTTCATATCCATTAATTTTGGGATTGAAATCTGGAAAACGGAATTTTGAAAGCCTAATTAAATTCATAGCCGGTTTCGAGTCACATAACCCGAGTCCACTGTTTCGGGGAAAAAGAATGTTTTTTTAATAACTCGGAATCATAATGGTAAATCTTAACTGTCCGAAATCTGTATAAAACTCTTAAAAATTCAGGTTTCGAGTTCCAGAATTATTATTTTATTTATTAGGGTTCTTCATGTTCTTAGTGAAATTCGAATAAATTCCCTTATTTTGGAATGAATTAAGGATTAGAAGGTCTTTTTCCTGTATTTGATTAATTTTTATCCCTTAAGATTTCGAAAAATCTGTCAATGTTATTAGATATAATTTTCGAAATTATTGGATAAATATAAAATATCTTTTAAAAAAGGAAATAAAATATACCAAATCCCTTAAAATTCGAATTTCAAACTTATCACACTAACAACTGTTAACAGAAGTTTCGAGATCATTTGTTTAATGACTCGAGACCATAAGGTCTCTACTCGAGACCATAAGGTCTCTACTCGAGACCATACGGACTCTACTCGAAATCATAAGTGTTCTCAAATCTTCACAACTCGAGACAACGATTTCGACTCGAGACCACAGGGTCTTGACTCGAGACCACTGAGGTTTCGACCAAGGGCTTCAATCTTAATCACTCGAGACCATGGTTGCGACTCGAGATCTCATCAAGCACTCGAGATCTCATAAAACACACTAGTCGAGATCATGATTACGACTCGAGACTGAGGTTGCGACTCGAGACCTCATAATTTTACAAGTTGAGTCGAGACTTGACTCGACTCGAGATCTCACTCGAGACCTCATAACTGAGTCGAGATCTCACTCGAAACTTCATTATTTTAGGCTGTTTAATGTGAACTAAGACTTAGTTAATTAATAAGGATCAAATAATGTTAAGTGTGCATCATAAACATGAATGGCTTGACTTAATAATTGGTTTTTCTAATTACTTAGTTAATTAATAAGGATCAAATAATGTTTTACAAAACCAAAATGGCTTGACTTGAATGAGCTTCTTGTAACACCTCGAAAATTTACGTCCTATAATGTATTAACACGTGTCATAAGCTTGAACGTGTGCAAGTATACTCTAGCGGGACTAAAGTTGACAAACATGGAAAGTATGTGAATATAAGGGTTCAAAATGTCAACAAGGAATAAATATACTTTACAATAACCCTACATTATGTTTATAACCTTAAACGAATGGATCATGGATCATACGAAGCGAATTGTGAAAGAAAGGGAGAGATTACAAACTACAGGGGTTAAATGTGTCAACATGTTAAGATATACCTTTGAGTGACCTTTTAGCAAACCCGAAGCCTTGTAACAATTAATTATGATCACTAGAATGCACCATAAAAATTTCACCAAGTTTCGTTATCGTATGAGAAAGTTATGATAAAATTCGTGTGTGAGGGTTAGAATCGTCAACCTTGAAAATTAAGGCTTTTCGGGTGATCACAAAGTTACCCGAGGACTTGACAAAGATGGTATAAGTATTTAAGCCCCCATATGTCAATATTAAGGGATGAGAATGCAAGAAACCAAGTGAAAATGACCTTTCGGGGGACTAAGGGCCAAATGTGCAATAAAAGAAAACATGTTTACCAGATCAGGAGCTCCAGGCGGCCCGCGTAAGGATTGCCAATACCTGAAGCGGGCCGCGTCCGACTGCCAGTTGCAGAAAAAACAGGCAGGTGCCTGTCCCAGCCTTCTAACCGACTTAAAATACAAGTTTTCGATTCTATGGGCTGCCTATGTTGGTTTTTAGCCTTAGGAGACACTTGTATACATCTTGTAACATCCCTAGACTCATGTGGCAACAATCTTTGATGATCTAAGTCACTATATAAGTCACAAAGTTGCAACATGCAACCACACTTCATTTCTGATCATTTGAGGAGCACAACAGCAGACACAAGACATTCCTAGACCTGCATTAGACACGTGTAAGTATGTTTAACCTTCTCTAATTAAGTTATGCTTAGTATTTAGCTTAAAAGTCAAACCGTCGTAATTACGGTTTGACTTAATGATAAAACACAAACGATCCAGTGTTTTGTCGAAACGAAAGTTGTTATAAGGTGGTAATTATGTGGGCAATTAACCCTTAAAAGGGCACCCACTGATAACCGTTCTAACTAGGTCGTTTGTCGAGTCAAACTTCTTACGAAAAAGTCAACAGAACCGTTAAACATGTAATTAGTGATATAGAAGGCGTGTAACCTATTTTACCATTCTTATAACTTGAAAATAAGTATAAAAACTTGTCTAAGCTTGTTTGATTCGACAACTTTCTGTTTTGAACCGATTCGGAGCCGAAAGTCGCATATTTTGACTTTCTACTTTGACCTCGATTCTGACCCGTTTTTGATAGGATTAGACATGCCTTAAAGTTCCATTAGGACCTAGTTACATGTGTGTATAACCCTCAACGTTTATACCACTTGAAACCTCGATTGTCCGACGTTTCCGTTAATTGCTTAAATAGTGACCATAATGCCCTTATGATCATAAAACGAGATTTTTGGAAATGTGAAAGTACAATAACCTTTGTTACTGATTATTAAGCATGTCCCTAAAATTTCACGTCAATGGCGTAATTAAGAACGCTTTTATTAATTAAACGGCGTCATTAGCATAAAGCCTATCTAAACCCAATTTTTGACACCAAACCTTTTACCCACTGATGTAATATAATATTTTGAGATTTTTGAAGATTTTTAATTATTTTTAAACTGATCATAAGCTAGGTTTATCGCCTTGATTCGGTTAATACCGAATATACCCTTTTCGGCTATAAAACGAGTTTTACAAGTCCTTTTGCTACCAATTCAATTGCTACTGATTTTTAAATAATAAATGAAGTGTTTTGAACCTTATGAACTGACCTGGAAACTCAGAATACTATTTTAACCCGTAAATCGCTTAAAACGACGTTATACGCATATTTAGCGCATCGTAAGGGTTTAAAACCATTTTGCCACATAGGACTTAACACCAACTGATATACCAAGTTAAAATAAACTATTTTACTGATTTATTCAGACCCGGATCACAGGATTTTATTTAATCCCTTTTATAATCTTTAAAAATGACCAAAATACCCCTACGGGGTTTAATATGAGATTAAACTCGTTTTGGGCATAATGGAAGGTATCCTACTGATATCACAACATATTTAAGGCATATTAACTTAGGAAACCTGTTTAGGACTCTTATGATTACCCGTTACCCGTCATACGCGTTCGGTTCGGTTTATGTAACTAGTTTACATAAATTAGCCGAAACGGGTCAAGACTTATCAGTTTCGTCTCAAAATACAGAATGTGTATGAAATACCCATATTAAGAAAGTCTTCAAACTTGTCGGGTCTAAATCACATTCTATCCGGTCTTCGCTTAATCGTGCGTACGAACCGTATCTTCCTCTTGAAAACTAATCGGTCTAAGTTAAGGCTTAATTTAAAGACCCGTTAGGATTCTAATAGGTTATTAAAAACCTTCGTTCCAGATTTAGGAGCCCAGTAAAAGCTATCTGTACTTGCTGATTTGATACGGCTGGGATTGAATTTATATTTAGCTCAGGTAAATACTTTTAACTTATTTTCCCTATACGGGCTTGGGGTACGGTATATAAAATACCGCTTGGTCGGGCACTGAATCTTTAATTGTATGATGGTTAAAGTATTGAGATGTTCCGTTTAATTTGTTTTGTTTGCTTAAAGCCTTTGGGGGTCAATGACCGTTGTCCCGGATATCCCTGGCATCATTTTACGAAATGGCCACGACCTTAGCACACAGGTGTAGGCGTACACCTGTCGGTGTCTCATTTAAAATAACGTGGTGTGTCCATTGATCTTTAACCCGGCTCGATCCGGGCTACTGAACGCATAAGAAACATGTAAATCCTGTACAAGTTTATATATTCAAATAAGTGTCCCAAGTTATAAAATATCATTTGTGCCATGTGCATTCAAATCAATCATTTTTAAAACCTTTTCAAAATGAGTCGGTTGATTGTATTTACCAGTGTAAACTGACGTATTTTCCCAAAAAGGCTAAGTGAAGGTACTAATCGGAATTGGCTGGCTACTCCTAGCATCAATAAAGAGCCTCGCAAGCTTAGATGCCCAAAGTCTGTTGAACAGTGTTATTTTTTTTATCCGCCTGTGGATCCCTTACTTCCGTTGTAAAATTGTGATGTTACATTATTTCAGATTATAATATATTTATCCTTTAGCTTCCGCTGTGCATCTATATATTATGTTGTTTGACTATGATGTTGCCAACCACGTCACGTTACTCCCCCACCGGTGATACGTTGAAATTCGGGGTGTGACATGTTGGTATCAGAGCCAACATTGAGTGAATTAAACACTATCTTTTTGTGTTTAATCTCAATGACACATTAGCACATACCTTGACCTTCTGAGTCTAGACTTAACATAGGAATATTCTAAATCCTCATCTGGAAATCTTGCTTCCAATTTTTATATATTGGAT
Source organism: Helianthus tuberosus (assembly GCA_030545235.1). Classification (NCBI taxonomy): domain Eukaryota; kingdom Viridiplantae; phylum Streptophyta; class Magnoliopsida; order Asterales; family Asteraceae; genus Helianthus; species Helianthus tuberosus. The sequence goes on along the minus strand of CM060414.1, from coordinate 118,042,202 downwards.
ACGTCGCCAAGCGAAGAAGCCGTAATAGGAATTCTCCACACCCGGATCCTGAATTGCTGAGCTTCGTACCGCGGCTAGAATGAAACGAGCATCCAAGGAGAGGGCATTCAGAAATAAAATGAAGAAGAAACTCCTTTTACTGAAGATCGTTTCCTTATTAGTCCTCATAAGGACATATTTATCTTTCAGTCCCTCCGAGGACACATTATTCCTTTCAAGTCCCGCTTAGGGAAACCCTATATTTGTTTAAGTTTTAAAGGAACGATTATGTTTAAAATATCATTCCTATATTATAAGATCTACCATTATAATAAAATGGCAAAATCTAAAAGGAACAAGACCTAGCCTTGCGTCATTTTAAGACAGGGCCAAGACGGTAGTTCCTCAGTTAGATTCAGATCCTTATTAACATCTCGTTTTAAAAATTTTCTGCGTTAAGTATTAAAAAGAATCTTAAAGGTAAACCTAGCCCATATTACAAGGCCAAGATGGAAGAACCTATTCAAGGATTCAAATCCCAGTTAACATCTGAAAATATGTTAACACTCCTGGCAGAAGTGATTCATTAAAATCACACACGTCATTCTTATTATTGGATTCTTCAAAAGATTCCTAACCAAATGTAATGATCTCTGAATCATGGGTTTAGATCATCACTTGAGATGATCATATTTTGACCATACATGGTAATATAGCGCCTACAGGCCCTGCTCATTTCCATATGAACCAAAAGACAGTGGTAGCGATGACTCCCTGTCAGATAAAGGTAATGAACTAGGTTCAAACCTTCATGCTTTGATTCTCTGAAATCATAGCTTATAATTTATAAATGTCCTTGTTACTAGGCCTGTTGTGCCAGCAATACCTTCATGCTTTGATTCTCTGAAATCATGGCTTATAAATTAAACTTGTCTACGCAACTAGGCCATTTGTGCTATTACTAACTTATAAATTAGGATTCATGAAAAAAAAATCCTGAATAAAATAAATATCATTCCTTTCCTGCCAATATAGATATTAAAAGAGAATCTTAAAAGGTTTGACCTAGCTTGAATGTCATTGAAGACCTAGCTAAGATGGTAAAACATGTTTAAAAAGAGATTCAGATCCTTGTTAACATCTGAAAATGTGTTAACACTCCCGACAACCGTGATGCGATAAAAATCACACTTGTCATCCTTATATTAGGAATTTTTCCAAATCCCTTATTTAGCGTAAATGATCAATAGGAATCATGGCTGGTAAACGTCGAAAATGATGTACGCATCAAAACATCCATTTGGGATGTACACATACGGGTAAAGATGAATACATGAAAAAGATAGTTTTATTTCATAACTTCTTGTCAAGACAATGAACTATGAAATTTTCCGACCCAAAGGAATTATCGATTATGTTTTAAAATTTCCCTAGTGACAAGGCCTCTGAGCCATCATAAGTCCTTTGGAACAAGCCCTTGTGCTATATATAAAAGATGTCAGTATGACATTGGCAGTCGTGACTTATGTCCCCTGTCTAATAAATATGAAGGATTATATTCCGCTTAAATTCCAAAGATGGTTTATTTAAACTTAGGCAAAACATAATCAAATAAATTAAATTCTATCTATTGGCCTATATGGTTTAATTGCGCCATGGCTATTTATTCAACAAATTCGACAATTCACAATATAATTAAATCAAATATTACTACTGGTTTGTAGCCTTCAAAGCTTCACCATGGTTGACTCCTCAGAAGCTCACAATCATCCAGTTAATCCAGAATGATGATACAAGACTGAATTTAACGGGCGCCGAGTTACAGGCTATGTTAGATACAGCTGTAAACAAAGCCGTGAACCGAGCGTTAAGGGATCACAAGCGAAAGTGCAATAATACCCCTAAGCAAGGTTGTAAAAAGGGTAAGACCGGTTCAAACTATAACCAGTCTAAGCCAAAGGAGGCTAAACCCGAATGTAAGAATTGCGGGAAGAAGAGGCACTTCAGTAAATGTATATATGAACAGATTAGGGGATGTGGTATCTGTAAAGAGATGGATCATAAGACCCAAGAATGCAAAGAATGGAAAAACAACCAACAGTTGGGTGAAAAACCCAGATGCAAAATCTGCAAGAAACAGCACTTCGGGAAGTGCAGGTATGGATCGAACTCGCATACACGGTCGAGAACTTTTGTATGTGGGATATGCAAGTCCAAGGGGCATAAGACCTTGGACCGCAAGAAGATGGAGGACGCAACCTACTATGGTTGCAATGAAATAGGGCACATCAAAACTATCTGCCCTAATAAAACCAAGACGTCTGGCGAGGCTAAGAAGACCAAAACCGGAAACTCCCAAATGGATACTCAAGAGGCTATCCAAGATGACAAGGTCACAACAGGTACTTTCTATATTAATAACGCTCATGTTAGAGTATTATTTAATTCAGGTTCAGATAAGTCTCTCATAGACAATAGATATTGTAAATCATTAAATCTGCCTGTTAAAAACTCTAAGCGTTACGTATGAAGTAAAATTGACCGATAATACCTCAGAGACTGTTCCAGCAATATTAAATGGATGTTTTATATCCATTAGGAATTACCCTTCTCCGCTGTCCTTGTTTCGTTAATAAGAGGACTCGATATAGTAATAAAAATCGATGGTTTGTCTTGAAAATCAAGCCCATATTGTGGGTGATAAGAAGCAATTAATTATCAAGACTCCTTATGAGACAACCCTCATAATTACATGCATCCGTACGATTAATTAATATTAAACATAAAAAAATGGTGGAATTGGCCGTCCCCGGAATCGAACTTGGGTCTAGGCCACACCCTTTCGCGCGCCTAGCCAACCGAGCTAGGTGCCTAGTTTGTGAAATTTCCATTTTTATTTAATATAAGCACATGTACAATAACTTCCTTACTTCTTACTATAAGTCACCTACTTATCCTTCTTATGTTAACTAAGTATTAGAATCCAAGATTTTATCTCCATGTTTGAATTACTCTTGGTTTGCTTATGTTGACTAAACACTAGAAAGAATGAAGTAGAAACCATTAAGCATATCAGTGGTTACGCTAGAAAGGACATGGTAAGGTATACATCACAGTCATTTGATGGCAATACTCTTAATGAGTAAGGACATTAATGAAATCCTCAAGTAGGATCCTCTTATACATTGTGGAATGGTCCAAGTTTTAAGGACCTTATTAGAAAAACCTAGTATCCGTTTCGCGAAAAAGGAAAAGACAGAATAAGAATTTTCTGACTCTCGCCATAAAAGTTCTAGACAGTCGACAGTATGTCGCAAATTTTAATTCATTGGCTGAGAGAGTACCCTATTCAGTATACCCAAAAATCTAAGCTTAAGGCACATAATTATTAGTGGTTTGACTGCTAAGAGATACGTTTGGGTTAAGACGCTGCTAAGTCTCTCATGAGGTCTTAAGCTTGGCAAACTTTTAGAAATTTTCCATAAAAAACCCCAGATATTAAGCGTAAGATAAAACTTACCTGCGAAATCATAAGAACCATTTCTTTTGTTCCTATCAGAAACCTTCAGTCATAGAGTTCTCGAAATGTCCTCTCTCTAAGAGGAAGTGCGTCAGCATATATAGTGATATCTCTTTAATCTCTATCGATTCCGAATAGGGGTGAGCAAGTTTAGGTCCGGACCGAAAATAACCGAGAACCGAACCGAAAAAACCGAGAACCGAACCGAACCCAAGTACTTAGGTATTTAGATCGGTTCCAATTTTTCATATAAAATAGGGTCGGGTCGGTTCTCGGTTCTTTTCATGGTGAAACCCGACTTGGACCTATGGACCGGAACCGACCCTATATTTAGGGTAGTGAATCGGTTCTGTATTTTATGTTTAATCGGTTCTCGGGTCGGGTCGGGTAATGGTCGGGTCGGGTTGGGTTTGTCCTTTTGCTCACCCCTAATTCCGAATCCCAGATGGTATGATAAAATCGCCATATGAAGATTGGTGTATCTTAATAAGTCCCATAGATTGTTTCCATGCCTGATCAGTATGGAGGTTTAATGCATGGGACCACAAAGATATTCCGAGAGGTCATATGGTACTAAAGTCAACTAATGGTATTCAAAGGAGATATCCAGAATGGAATTGTCCAAGTAAATGTTCCCGATTAAGGAGTTCTTGGACTCATAACATAAATGTGTCACTTAATTGACACAAACAATGGTGGATGAATAGGAGCCTGAGATTTGTAAAAATCTATGTAAACTCCTTGTACCTTGATTATCTTCTCCTAATATTACCCTGTTTACCCCTGAGAGGCAGGTAGAGTTAAGGTAAATTCCGTTTAAGGCTGTGTTATTATGAAATCTCCAAGACGGCTAGTACCATCATTGGGAGAATCGAAACCCTGATTAACTAAATTTTTTTATAAAGGGTTCATATAGTCTAACTCAATATCCTGAGAATGCGGGATAGTTCATGATGAAAGACGGTTCATTTTGCTTATGCATTATTTACCGCAACCCTAATTAGGCAACGATTAAGAAATTGCCATCAACTGCCAAGGATCGTCGATCTGTTCGACTAACGGCAAGGATTAGCTATTCCCTAAACATTAGCTAAGCAGTGGTTGGAATAACCATCTCACCTTAAGATAAGTTTTTCTATAATAGTTGATATATATATATATATATATATATATATATATATATATATATATATATATATATATAGGAATAAGTTAAAATGAGAACCACCTCGAGTTGTAAGAACCCGCGAGAACCACCCCCGCGGGGGGGCGTTGACCACGATTTTTTTTTACAACTAGATGTGTATATTTTAACAACCTACGTAAAGTTTGGGTTTAAACGGCGCGCCCGAGGGGGTAGTTTTTTACGCCCAAAGTTTGGTTAAAAAAAAAGAAAAATTAAAAAAAAAAATAAAAAAACCCAAACTTTGGGCGTAAAAAACTACCCCCTCGGGCGCTCCGTTTAAACCCAAACTTTACGTAGGTTGTTAAAATATACACATCTAGTTGTAAAAAAAAATCGTGGTCAACGCCCCCCCGCGGGGGTGGTTCTCGCGGGTTCTTACAACTCGAGGTGGTTCTCATTTTAACCTTCCCCTATATATATATATATATATATATATATATATATATATAGGGGGCCGCTAGAATGAGAACCACCACGAGTTGTAAGAACCACGAGAACCGCGCCCCGCGGGTGGCCGTTGACCACGAAATTTTTTTTACACCTAGATCCGTATATTTTAACACCGGGGGTAAATTTTGGGTTCAAACGGCGCGCCCGAGGGGGTAGTTTTTTACGCCCAAAGTTTGGTTAAAAAAAAAAGAAAAATTAAAAAAATTAAAAAAACCCAAACTTTGGGCGTAAAAAACTACCCCCTCGGGCGCGCCGTTTGAACCCAAAATTTACCCCCGGTGTTAAAATATACGGATCTAGGTGTGTAAAAAATTTCGTGGTCAACGGCCACCCGCGGGGCGCGGTTCTCGTGGTTCTTACAACTCGTGGTGGTTCTCATTTTAGCCATCCCCTATATATATAAGCATCAAGGCTGCTCCTTAGGAGACCTTGTATAGAAGAAATTTTAAAAATCTTTGGTTATGACAATAGATTGGTAGGTCCAATTAACAGGATCTGAAAGTTGTATTGGAAACAACAAATAAGATCACGCAAATTCATAATTTTCAGTAAGTTGCCAGTATTCGGCAGAAAATCTAGAATTAATGAGAGTGGCAACCCTTCAAGTTTCTTGTTGAGGAATAAGGTTCAACAAAAGATATCACCCAGGAAGGGTGTGTCAAATTTGTTAAAATATCAGGCTAGTTAAGCTCTGAATATATGGAATCATTTGAAGGAAATCGAATGTATCAAGATTAAGTAGCTTATAAGCTAAAACCTACTTAAGGAGCTTAGCGGAGCTCGTAATATATTGCACACTAGTGACTGAATGATGTGTTTCGCCAATAAGTCAAGAAGCGCTATCAAATAATGATATGCAAATTTATGATGTGATGAGCATCCTGTATCGATTGAGGATCGACAGGTTAAGAAGCTCCAAAAGGATACATATACCTATTATAGGAGTCACTTTGGAAGCTTGGAAAGACTCCAGATAGGTTATAGAAGTTAAGCCCATTATGCGACAAAAATTACTTCAAACATTTTAGAAAATCTCGAGGTCGAGATTTCTTTTAAGGGGGTGAGGATGTAACACCTCGAAAATTTACGTCCTATAATGTATTAACACGTGTCATAAGCTTGAACATGTGAAAGTATACTCTAGCGGGACTAAAGTTGACAAACATGGAAAGTATGTGAATATAAGGGTTCAAAATGTCAACAAGGGATAAATATACTTTACAATAACCCTACATGATGTTTATAACCTTAAACGAATGGATCATGGATCATACGAAGCGAATTGTGAAAGAAAGGGAGAGATTACAAACTACAGGGGTTAAATGTGTCAACATGTTAAGATATACCTCTGAGTGACCTTTTAGCAAACCCGAAGCCTTGTAACAATTAATTATGATCACTAGAATGCACCATAAAAATTTCACCAAGTTTCGTTATTGTATGAGAAAGTTATGATAAAATTCGTGTGTGAGGGTTAGAATCGTCAACCTTGAAAATTAAGGCTTTTCGGGTGATCACAAAGTTACCCGAGGACTTGACAAAGATGGTATAAGTATTTAAGCCCCCATATGTCAATATTAAGGGATGAGAATGCAAGAAACCAAGTGAAAATGACCTTTCGGGGGACTAAGGGCCAAATGTGCAATAAAAGAAAACATGTTTACCTGATCAGGAGCTCCAGGCGGCCCGCGTAAGGATTGCCAATACCTGAAGCGGGCCGCGTCCGACTGCCAGTTGCAGAAAAAACAAGCAGGTGCCTGTCCCAGCCTTCTAACCGACTTAAAATACAAGTTTTCGATTCTATGGGCTGCCTATGTTGGTTTTTAGCCTTAGGAGACACTTGTATACATCTTGTAACATCCCTAGACTCATGTGGCAACAATCTTTGATGATCTAAGTCACTATATAAGTCACAAAGTTGCAACATGCAACCACACTTCATTTCTGATCATTTGAGGAGCACAACAACAGACACAAGACATTCCTAGACCTGCATTAGACACGTGTAAGTATGTTTAACCTTCTCTAATTAAGTTATGCTTAGTATTTAGCTTAAAAGTCAAACCGTCGTAATTACGGTTTGCCTTAACGATAAAACACAAACGATCGAGTGTTTTTTCGAAACGAAAGTTGTTATAAGGTGGTAATTATGTGGGCAATTAACCCTTAAAAGGGCACCCACTGATAACCGTTCTAACTAGGTCGTTTGTCGAGTCAAACTTCTTACGAAAAAGTCAACAGAACCGTTAAACATGTAATTAGTGATATAGAAGGCGTGTAACCTGTTTTACCATTCTTATAACTTGAAAATAAGTTTAAAAACTTGTCTAAGCTTGTTTGATTCGACAACTTTCTGTTTTGAACCGATTCGGAGCCGAAAGTCGCATAGTTTGACTTTCTGCTTTGAACTCGATTCTGACCCGGTTTTGATAGGATTAGACATGACTTAAAGTTCCATTAGGACCTAGTTACATGTGTGTATAACCCTCTGCGTTTATACCACTTGAAACCTCGATTGTCCGACGTTTCCGTTAATTGCTTAAATAGTGACCATAATGCCATTATGATCATAAAACGAGATTTTTGGAAATGTGAAAGTACAATAACCTTTGTTACTGATTATTAAGCATGTACCTAAAATTTCACGTCAATCGGAGGTCTAGATTAGGAGATATGCTCAATGGCGTAATTAAGAACGCTTTTATTAATTAAACGGCGTCATTAGCGTAAAGCCTATCTAAACCCAATTTTTGACACCAAAGCTTTTACCCACTGATGTAATATAATATTTTGAGTTTTTTGAAGATTTTTAATTATTTTTAAACTGATCATAAGCTAGGTTTATCGCCTTGATTCGGTTAATACCGAATATACCCTTTTCGGCTATAAAACGAGTTTTACAAGTCCTTTTGCTACCAATCCAATTTCTACTGATTTTTAAATAATAAATGAAGTGTTTTGAACCTTATGAACTGACCTGGAAACTCAGAATACTATTTTAACCCGTAAATCGCTTAAAACGACGTTATACGCATATTTAGCGCATCGTAAGGGTTTAAAACCATTTTGCCACATAGGACTTAACACCAACTGATATACCAAGCTAAAATAAACTATTTTACTGATTTATTCAGACCCGGATCACAGGAGTTTATTTAATCCCTTTTATAATCTTTAAAAATGACCAAAATACCCATACGGGGCTTAATATGAGATTAAACTCGTTTTGGGCATAATGGAAGGTATCCTACTGATATCACAACATATTTAAGGCATATTAACTTAGGAAACCTGTTTAGGACTCTTATGATTACCCGTTACGCGTCATACACGTTCGGTTCGGTTTATGTAACTAGTTTACATAAATTAGCCGAAACGGGTCAAGACTTATCAGTTTCGTCTCAAAATCCAGAATGTGTATGAAATACCCATATTAAGCAAGTCTTCAAACTTGTCGGGTCTAAATCACATTCTATCCGGTCTTCGCTTAATCGTGCGTACGAACCGTATCTTCCTCTTGAAAACTAATCGGTCTAAGTTAAGGCTTAATTTAAAGACCCGTTAGGATTCTAATAGGTTATTAAAAACCTTCGTTCCAGATTTAGGAGCCCAGTAAAAGCTATTTGTACTTGCTAATTTGATACGGCTGGGATTGAATTTATATTTAGCTCAGGTAAATACTTTTAACTTATTTTCCCTATACGGGCTTGGGGTACGGTATATAAAATACCGCTTGGTCGGGCATTGAATCTTTAATTGTATGATGGTTAAAGTATTGAGATGTTCCGTTTAATTTGTTTTGTTTGCTTAAAGCCTTTGGGGGTCAATGACCGTTGTCCCGGATATCCCTGGCATCATTTTACGAAATGGCCACGACCTTAGCACACAGGTGTAGGCGTACACCTGTCGGTGTCTCATTTAAAATATTGTGGTGTGTCCATTGATCTTTAACCCGGCTCGATCCGGGCTACTGAACGCATAAGAAACATGTAAATCCTGTACAAGTTTATATATTCAAATAAGTGTCCCAAGTTATAAAATATCATTTGTGCCATGTGCATTCAAATCAATCATTTTTAAAACCTTTTCAAAATGAGTCGGTTGATTGTATTTACCAGTGTAAACTGACGTATTTTCCCAAAAAGGCTAAGTGCAGGTACTAATCGGAATTGGCTGGCTACTCCTAGCATCAATAAAGAGTCTCGCAAGCTTAGATGCCCAAAGTCTGTTGAACAGTGTTATTTTTTTTATCCGCCTGTGGATCCCTTACTTCCGTTGTAATATTGTGATGTTACATTATTTCGGATTATAATATATTTATCCTTTTGCTTCCGCTGTGCATCTATATATTGTGTTGTTTGACTATGATGTTGCCAACCACGTCACGTTACTCCCCCACCGGGCCCACCAGTGATACGTGGAAATTCGGGGTGTGACACTTCTGATGTATCATTTCTGGCCAAAGCTGATTTGATACATCTACTTATCGTTCAAGTATTACGAAAGCTATGTTAAGTGTGCATCATAAACATGAATGTCTTAATATCTGGCCAAAGCTGATTTAATTCCTTCATAGATGGCATACTTAACAAGTGCATAACTAAAGTGATTGTCTCAATTTCTGGCCAAAGCTGATTTGTTACAACCACTTTGCACACATGCTTAAATGATTACACTTCTGGCCAAAGCTGATTTGTCTTTGTTTACGTAGAATTTTAAATAAGTCTATTATTTTGATGTTAGTAATAGACATATCACAACCTCTTCACATAATGATCCTTATATTAATGATCCTTAATTAATTTTTATGATCATTTCGTCTGCCTTATTTTTAGTACCCATAATTTTTACTCACTATAATTTTCTTCTATAAATCTATATCTCACCTACTCTAATTTTTAAACCTAAAATGTTTTGCTTTATTTAAAGTTTCTATAAGATTAGCTCTTAAATGAAATCCTTGATTATCTCTTAAGACACGATAATCCTATTGCTCTCTTCTGATAAAGCACTACGGAAGAAAAGTAGAGCATGATGATTAGGATAAATCGAACATGATGTCTCTCATGATAATCAAGATCTCTCTAACATAAATGCTATCACTAAAAGGTCATTCCAAATTAAGTCTTTCCTAAGACAAACCTATTATTTGCGGAATAATCACTAGAGCTCCTAAGATGCATGCCTTCATTTAAAATTCTAAACTATAAGGTTAAGTGGTATATGTGAATACATTATAATGTACAATACCATGACCCATAAAGTTAGGGGCTTACGCATGGAAATAAGTACATTTTTTCAGTACATTACATACTAAGATTTTCACTTGTACAATTTGATGCCTTATAAATCAACTATAACACTCAAAAGTACCAAAGTATAACGAGTGTGTTGATAAGCAACATATGTACAAAGAAATAAATGTTTGAAGCTAGAAGATAAGTTGTTACTCACCTTATAACCACTTAAAACTTTAAAAGAGGATTGTTCTAAGGTCTATAGACAAATTACAAGTAAAAATTCTAACTTTAAGGTTCTTCAAGGGAAAATCTCACTGCATAATTATGCCATTAGACTAGACATAAGCAACGAGACTATCCATTATTCAAAAGAACAGTTGAATAAGTTAATTAGATAGTCACTTACTAATGATATTTAAGTCTGGTAATTTTAATATTCCATTTAACACATGATTAGTTGACTCTAGTTCTAAACGTTTCTTTACCAGAAGTCAACAAATAACTAACATGAGAGTTAGTGACAAAATTAAATGTTAAGGCTATAAGAACCATAATAAGCAGTCTTCTAACAACGTCTTTCGATACCTTATATATTCTGAAGATTAATCAGAATATAGTATCATAATTAAGCAATGTTATGAATGTTGTGAGGTTTGCATAGTCAACATAAAGTCACACTTACCTTAAACTCTCATCTTTTTTGTTCTAAATGTCTGGATTGAAACATTACTAAGATAAAACTAGATGATACCTTACACTTTCACAACTTTTGTCATCATGCAAATGAGAATTTGACGAAAGGAAAATGAGACTTATAAATTTCATCCATTATAACCGAAATTCATGAGAAATCATGACATGGTTAATGAGGATGATTTTCTTTCATCTAATCTTATTCTAAGTGATTTTAAATCATGACGTTAAAGCCCTAAAATATGACTTGGCTTAAGGAATAAGCATGGGTCCATCATAAGTCATTCATTGACATTCGTGGAACTTATTCCAAATGGAATATTCAGACATAATTCATTTATCATTTAAAATGCTATCAACTTGTATCTAAATTTTGTCGCATATGGCCCACGGTCTTAGAAGAAATCTATTCATATACTTAATAAGATTTCTATTAAATATGTCCCTGAGTTTTCTTATGACATCTGGACACTAAAGAAATCAAATAAAGTCTAACATATATATGATAGGTTCCCACGTCACGTACCTCATTGAAACTTCTCTTGTATCATTTCTAGAGATATCAAAGATCAGTGGGAGCATTAAGTGTCTTAATAATAACTTGCAATAGTTTCAAGAGGTGGGGGAGTGAAAACTTTATATTACTTCAATTTACACCTCTTTTACACCTCTTGTACAAGACACCGCTCCATCACGACACTGTTTCATCAATACTTGTCTCCTTAAAATCTAATGCTACTCTTACAAAAGTTTCATTGTTGCTTAATTGTGGACACACTTAGATTTCTTACCTAAACTAACATAATCCTCAACAAGAGAAACTACAACGACTAACGTCATTAACTTGTTTCTCTATTAGAATTTGTTGGTCGTTAAATATTGACCCTAAGCATGCTGAGTTCCTAAAGATTTCTAAGGTCAGTGGGAGCAGTCAAAGTTCTTATCATGACTTGCAAGGAATACAAGAGGTGGGGGGAAGAGTGTCATTAAATTTCACTCCGAATTTAACTCCGATTACACCTCTTGTACACCATACTGCACCAACTCTTACAAACTTAGAATCCTGAAAATGATAGCAACCTAACCAAGAGCTAATCCATAAAACTGAAACTTCTAATAAACCCAATAATCAACTTAGGAGGTCATCTAGGTTTAAAAACCTACTAACTTTGATGATTACATAACCTCCCTAATTGAAGTTGAAATGGATTTTGGAAAAGTTTACTGATCCTATCTCTTCAAAATATGCCATTAGCGTCAATCAATCCTCTGAATGGAATAAAAATGTTTTCTAGTAAAACTGATTTTATGTGTTCATATAACGTTTGGGATTTGATTGAATTACCTAAGAGTGTTCATAAGTAAACCAAATCCTAATATAAGCGTTAAGACACTAAGAAGCATGATTGATTGTCAAAGGTTGTACTCAGGAAGAGATAAATTATTAAAGAATCTTTATTACATATCTAACAAAAGATTTTTTTAAGGATCATCACCGTTCTAGTAGCTTATAAATAGTTTTGAGCTGCATTAGATGAACATTAAAACAATTTTCCCTAACAATTGGATGACACATTTACATGTTCATAAAACAACCTGAAAGTTCCAAACTGAAGGTTAAAGAACAGTTTGTCTATAAGCCAATAAAATCCATGTATGGGTTAATGCAAACATCATAATGTGATGAAATCTTAACGTAATTATTTTCATCAACAACCAAGTGGATTAATGTACCTACCTTAAAATGAGTGGGAGCAACTAAATTAAACTTGTCTATATAGATGATATTCTTTTGACAGGTATATGTTACATAAGTCAAAGCATTGTTAACACAAACTTTGATATAATAGATCTCAGATATATCTCTTACGTGATAGATATCATAACATACCGAGATAGACCCAATGGGACAATAGTATTGTTCCATAAGTTTAACATTAAATGGGTCCTTACATATGTAACAAAATACTGCTCTCCTTTAGAGGATAACATGATAAATGAGATTATTTCCTTACGCTTCATTAATTAGAAGCCTTATGTAAGTTTAAGTCTATACTCGTTTAGATATTACTCACATTGCAACACACTAGATATGTCTAGATTAATGTGAAGCATCTAATGGAGTATTAAAATATCTATAAAAGGAAACGAGAGAGTACAATTTAAAGAAGAAGTGAGAATTAAAAACCGGTTTATTACTCTAACTTTGTGATATTCAAAGATGCAAGAATGTAATTCTGGGTATATCTTTATGTCAGCAGACAAAACCTATCTTATGGAGGAGTCATAATAAACTGATAATAACAACCTAAGTTATAACGACATAATATAGTCACTAAATGTTGTTGGAAATTTATCAGTGGACTCATAAGTTTATTAACTCCATATAATTAATGTTTTGAAGACTTAGTATGATAAATTCAGCTACCATGACTCCTTGAACAGTAACAGTTCAAGAGGTGCTGCATTAAATTTCGATACGCGATTAATTATTCGTTTATAAACGAATTGAGGAAACTAAGTTTTGTATCGAATACATTCATGATATGCTTAAGGATCCTATAACTGAAGGGCTATTACCCATAAGTCTTATTAAGAGAGCTCATAGACGGGTATTAATTGATGGTCGTGCGCAACTGCATATCGTACTATGAATGAGTAAGTATTAGTTAATTTTCCTCATCAGTTTGATTTTGTATGTCTCTAAGAATATGTCAAGTCGACATAATGGCATATAGACAAATAAAGTTACAAATCAAACAAAGGGCTTATGTGTATTTTGATCATGACGATTAGGTTTTAAATTAAGGCTATAGTATGACTAATGGGGGTCCTGAGTCGCATAATGATTCCACGGCTGTATTTCTCTGCTATAGTACTTGTTTAAGGCTAAAATGAGTGTTAACTCCTGATCAGGCTTATCTAATACTCATAGTAAATGATTACTCGGCTAAGTGGGAGAATGTAAGATTAAATATATATTATTTTATATTTAATCTAGTAGCCATTATAATCATTTACATTATATAGATCAAAATATATAACAACCTATTAAATAATTAGTTGGTAATTGTTGATGGACCATATTACCCTTATTAACTAATTAGGGTTTCCTCTTGGGTGCATATATATAAGGAGATAATAAGAGGGTTAAAGGGTTAGACTCTAATCACAATAACATCACTCATGAAATCGCTCCTCTCTCCATAACCGAACTCCCTTATTCGGTTTCTTCATCACCATCATTAGATTGCACCCTAAGGAGGAACCAGACCAAGATGACAATCATGTCAAACACTTATTGCTGCGTCTCCATCTGGATTCTCTGTTGGCCTGTACTGATGCAATCAAAGGTATGTTTTCACATGTTTTCCATTATGTCTAAACAGGACTGATCAACATGTAGCACCTAACACATAATTTGAATAAGATGAGCACCACAATATTATAGTATATATCCCAACTATGCAACATTTGTCAAATCCTTTACGTGCCTGCAAGATGCAAAAAGAAAATGATTTAAAATAGCATAAGAAGCTACTACAAAGGACATTGAACGAATGTTTGGTGTCTTCAAACAACAAACTCATATAGTGAAACCTTCGGTACGAGCATAGAAACTCGAAAAAAATAAGACATTTCATGTACGCTTGCATCATACTATACAACATGATCTTAGAGTATGAAGTCCAAATGATTTGTGAGTTCAGCAACAACGAGTGAGAAGCAACAATCAAATTAAAGGAAGTCAGTGAAGAAAAAAATGTGCAAATGTGGTAAATACGCAATTGCGTGATACAAAATAATTTGCGTCTGAATTTGGTGGAATATATTGTCACACTTCACGCAAGTGATCAATGTAGTAACTAGTTTCACTTTTTATTAAAATATATTACAAAATAAATAATAAATAATAACGAGACTCTCGTTATTTGTGGGAAATTCGACTAGTACAATATCGATTACAAAAACTAAATAAACGAAAATAAAATACAATATAATTGTACGAATCTTGATTCAAGCAAGCGTCTTTGGAAACTTCAACCGCACCTTCCAGATCGAAACTCCGCTGCAAGACAAGCAAAATTGTTGACAATTTTTGGTTGAGGCACGTGTTCAACACGCTTCCCTTAAAACAGATTCCACGCCTCCTCTCAGACGGTTCTGTCTCCCAGGGTACAACAACCGGAACAGTATGTGTACTGCCGGAGATGACTCTCATGCCCGAGATAGCACCGGGTATAACGGTGTTTATACAATTAGGAAAAAATATGAAGTTGAGAAAAGAATAATTTAGAGAGTGCTCCTCTCTAAATTTTCATGGAACAAAATTTCATGTATATTTTCCTCTTAGTCCCTTTAGAATGAGTGTTCATTCTTTTTATAGCCATACATATAAAGAGCTAATTAAAACCCAACAAATATTGTCATAATTTAGACAATTAAACAAGATCATTGATCTTGTAATAAACGGGTTTAAATCTCTTCATAAATGGACTTTAGGGGTTCGGTTAAAACTATCATTTCTCTTAATGACTAGAAATAAACGAGTTGAAACAGTTAGTTTGACCAAGTCCAACCAGCTGTTTTGTTACTGCTGCAAACCTGCGCGCGCTTGAACTGGCCTGCCAGTCTGCATGCCACGCCATATGGAGTTGCGCACCACACAGAAGCCATTTCGCATACCAGGACGCCACCTGGTCATGCGCCATCTATACTCACGTGCCACACGGATGCCATTACGCATACCAGGACGCCACCTGGTCATACGCCATCCAAACTCGTGCGCCACTTGAAGTCTTCGCCATAGCCAATGTCGTGCGCCATGCGCCTAAGGAGCTTGCGCTACATCGACATGAGCCATGCCATGACATCTGCCTACGCCACCCAAGGGTGCGCCAAACGCGGACCCGCCATGTATCTGACCACGCACTCATGGGCAAAAAATACAAAGGCAGTATGCGAAGTTCAAAGCGCACACATTGGGCTTATAGCCCACGTCAAGCGCGCATGTGTGCAGGTACGATGCACCCTTTTGGGTCCCCACTAGTGTTTGCCTTCAAGGAGTGCTCCTCCTTATATACCACTTTAAGTTTTGTCATTCCACCTATGTGGGATAAGTTGACAAAACTAATCCATTTTCCTCATCTTTGTTTGTTCCAAAACATACAACTTCAGAGTTCGATATCTCATTCATCTTAGCTCTATTTGGACATAGTTTGAACACAAACCCATAAATAATTATTTATACAACACATATATAAATATTATTGATGTCCAAATATTTAGTGAAAAACTCATTTTCACTAAATTTCCAACAATCCCCCACATGAATGGAGATCGATTAAAACATCCAAAATTCCTGATAAAACCTCGACAGTCGAGTATTCCTGGATAGGTAGGTTTTGCCTTTGAACCTTCCTTTGTGAAGCATACTTAGTCTACTAGGGTTTTGTAGACGTGATGTCCTTGAACAACCCCCCCCCCCATTTGTGTAAACGACAATATACATTCACACAATACTTTCCCTAGCCGGGCCATCCCCTCACTATCGTGTCCTATTATGGTCCTGGAACACTAGCCTGGTTCTGCGAGAGCTCTAGGATTGCGTACCCCACAATGCCATTTGAAGCGACCCTACTTCTCTCTCACATATGTGATTCCTTTGAATCATTAAAAGCATTATGGCTTACTATGATTTCCACAAATCAATTAGCTATATATTTTGCTTAGCCTCATAACAATGTCACTGAATATTATAGGAATGGACTAGGACGTATTTAAACACCCTTTTATAGTTTTAGGGGGATATATGAACACATACACTAGCTTATACATAAACATATATATTATCTATGCCCCCACAGTGACTACCCTTCGGTTCATGATTAAGTTGTCCTATTGAACCTAGATCTTGGGATCTCCAGTCAACTAGGTTAGGTTTCCCTCATGTTCCTTTTCCATGGGATTTAGTCTCATTCCACAACTTGATCTCTTATCAACCCACTGGTTGTTGGATCCAAAATTATTTGTTGACTTCGCTAAGTCAAGAACAATAATTTTCAGTTTAGATCAGTTGTTCTAACATGTTCTTGACTCGCTAGTCACTTTGCCTTTTAGTTGATTCATAAGACTTATAACCCATGATCTCAACCTGGATCCAGTTACGTACCTTGTCTTTAGAATGACATGAAATTCGATTCATGGCTAGACACGTTTTCACCATGCCTTTGGTGTGTCATGACTGACATCTTACTAGATTTTGAATCTAACCAATTGGCATTCGAGTCCAATCTACTCGATTGACTCCATATAACCATTGTGTACTCCACTTGGTCATGCGTTTGCAATATATGCAAGTCACCCCCACATTTAAGTGTAATTGGATAGCATCCAAATGGGGCGATGAAAGGTTCTCCCTTTCATTTCGAGTTTGAGAAAACTTCTCAACTACCATTTCCACATTCAAATGCAAGTCACCCCCACATTTAAGTGTAATTTGGATAGCATCCAAATGGGGTGATGAAAGGTTCTCCCTTTCATTTCGAGTTTGAGAAAACTTCTCAACTACCATTTCTTCATACCCTAAAGGGTTTGTTTCTTAAATGGCTCATCCCCCCCCATATTGCTTGCATTTTAATTAACTATCCCTTTGGACTAAAATGCAGTTATTTATATTTTTGTTTAAGCAAAAAAATCTTTATTATGTCATCACATATTTTGAATGTTTAAAGTTAATTTAATCTCCGTCGAGCATATAAATTAACAAGTATTAGTCTAGCATTCTTTAGACCACATTACTCTAGCATGTGAATGGAAGATGCATCATTCTGATTCTTCACAACCTTAAGAGATAACACACTATCTCTTCCAAACATTCGTTTCTTAGTTTAGACACAATAATAAAATTTTATTTCACCATTCCAAAACCATCGGTTTTAGGAAGGCCTCAAAACCATAGTTAACTTCATCATCATAACTCATTTGCCTTTTTATCTCCAAGGCTTCACCATTGACTTCCTAACGACTTAAACATAAGTCTTAATCCAAGTCACTTTGAAGAAAAATCTTTGTATAAAATCACTTGAGTCTTGAGATATAGCCAATTAGATTGACTTTCAACAACAAAGCATTCACGTATGCCTATAGTGATATATATACATTTACGTTGTTGTTTCATTAATACCATGTATTGGGATACTCTCCCAAATTGAGGACCAAGCCTCCACATAGTTTAAACAACGTTGATGGTGGTAGAAGCATCTACAAGTCCATCACTATTGTAAATTTCCGTTAATAAATTTGCTAAATTTATTAAAATCATTTACAATAATAACATATATTTCTTTCATATGTTATATTCTTTGAAAACTTACATGTGCATTTCCATGTTGATGCTCTCAACATTAGATGACATATCTTGTTTTCGTGCATTTCATCTCAAACAATCACCACGTTTCTCACGAACTCGTTATACGTTTGATGTTTTATTTGTGACTTATTACATAAGTCATGATCACAACCCGCTCGTTGTGTTCGTGTAAATTATTTTTTACAATTTGTATCAAAATGTGTATCCTTTTGACAACTTATTAGTAGTCCAAAATAACGGATACACCAATGATATCTAAACATTAAATCCCAAAGTGTTATTATTTTCAACACACTTTAGAACGAAATAAACGCAATTACATCGTTCTGTCATGTTTTGAGGTACTCCCTCAATGGAACACGTATAACTTGTTTCGTCTTGAAATTCTAAACTTGAATAATCACAAGTTGTCCAAAATATAAAGTTGTTTACAATTAACTACTCGCAAGTAGTAAAGCAACTTATTATGTATATAACAACATCGAGTTGTTTTTCACAGAATAGTCTTTCCAAGACTATTATATGGTTCAAGACGTTATACTTCTCGTGAAAGTATCGAATCATTTATAATTCGCAAAGACATGTTTTATTCGTTCAAAACATTTTTCGTTTTTTTTGCAAGTGTTTTAATATTAAACTATATATTTATGTTTTGATTACAAATCAAGACAATAACCTTATAATAGTTTAATAAATAAAACAATTTCAAACTCGCTCATTTGAAAATAAAACGAATACACATCGTTTTAATAAATGGTTTATCATATTCAAGCCATTTCTAACCGCTATTAGATAATAACGATTATCAATCGTTAAAATGAGTGGTTTGTATGATAACCAATTCTAATATGCTAATTAGAATTTAAATGTTGAATAAACATTCAAAATATTCGGTTTTTATAAAGTAAACCGCTTCTAATGCGCTCGTTAGAAATAAAACGAATACAATTATTCACTTTTGGTTTAAATGAACGTTTTCTAACACGCTCGTTAGAAATGAACACAAATCTTTTCTAACACGCTCATTAGAAAATATATAAAACGATTACAAATCATCTTAAATAGTTAATCATAGTTAACCCGGTTCTAACCCGCTCGTTAGAAATTACGATTGCAAATCGTTAAAAAAGTTGGTTATAGATAAACTAATTCTAATACGCCCATTAGAAAATTAAACGATTATTTATTGTCATAAGCCGTTTTTGGTTTATATAAAATAAACGTGTTCTAACCCGCTTGTTAGAGATAAACAATTGACAAAGTCGTTAAATCGTTTCTAACGTGCTCGTTAGAAAATAAACAACTATCAGACTCTTTAAATCGTTTCTAACACGCTCGCTAGAAATAATCGATTACAAAATTTGTTTCGAAGTTTATAAAAAAAATATAAACTATTTCTAATACGCTCATTAGAAATAAACAAATAAAAATCGTTTAAACGTATGTGGAAAAATCCGTTTCTAACTCGCTCGTTAGAAATTTAATAGTTTAGATGAAACCGTTACAAGGTTTATTATCCAAACTAATTGCCTCCAACACGCTCGTCGGTTATTATTTGAAATAATAATATTTTCTAACATGCTCGTTCGAAAATCTAAACGTTATATTTTCTAGCACGCTCGTTAGAAAATCTAGTCGTCTTATACAAGCTAGTTTTACACAATTATCGTATCTAACACGCTCATTAGATATAAAAGGTGATATTAAAATTTATTATTCTATAAAATTCTAACACGCTCGTTAGAGATATAAAAAAGTTTTACTTTTGTTATTCTTTCAACAACGTTTCTAACACGCTCGTTAGAAGATATTAAAATTAGTTATTTTATAAAATAATTATTTTCTAATATGCTCATTAGAAAATAAATATATTTCATGACTTTTAAAGCCAACATAAATATATTCAATTATGGTTACTAACAAGCTTGTAATAAATAAATTAAACGTTACAAACATTTAATTTGTATGGGGTTACAAAATATATATTTCTAATACGCTCATTAGAAACTTTTAGTATTTCAAAAACATATTGAAATACATATTATTTTGTATATGGTTTGGTTTATCTAAACACGAACAAAAAACCCATAAACTTTAAAACCTGAATCAAAACAGTCGTTTTGCAACCCGGTATTCGGATTAAAGATTGTACTCCAATCATAAAATTAATCCGGATCATTGTACTAAATAAATATTTCCCAAAAAAAAAAAATATTTTCAAGATTTTAACAAAAATCCCATTAAATATTTTAACTTTCGTGAACCTAAATCCTCGTAGAGAAGGGATTTAAGATTGTAGCAACAATCTTCACGAAAGTCTGTTTTAAGATTGTAGGAACTAGTTTCACTTTGTATTAAAATATATTACAAAATAAATAATAAATAATAACGAGACTCTCGTTATTTGTGAGAAATTCGACTAGTACAATACCGGTTACAAAAACTAAATAAACGAAAATAAAATACAATATAATTGTACCAATCTTGATTCAAGCAAGCGTCTTTGGAAACTTCAACCGCACCTTCCAGATCGAAACTCCGCTGCAAGACAAACAAAATTGTTGACAGTTTTTGGTTGAGGCACGTGTTCAACACGCTTCCCGTAAAACAGATTCCGCGCCTCCTCTCAGACGGTTCTGTCTCCCAGGGTACAACAACCGGAACAGTATGTGTACTGCCGGAGATAACTCTCATGCCCGAGATAGCATCGGGTATAACGGTGTTTATACAATTAGGAAAAAATATGAAGTTGAGAAAAGAATAATATAGAGAGTGCTCCTCTCTAAATTTTCATGGAACAAAATTTCATGTATATCTTTCTCTTAGTCCCTTTAGAATGAGTGTTCATTCTTTTTATAGCCATACACATAAAGAGCTAATTAAAACCCAATAAATATTGTCATAATTTAGACAATTAAACAAGATCATTAATATTGTAATAAACGGGTTTAAATCTCTTCATAAATGGACTTTAGTGGTTCGGTTAAAACTATCATTTCTCTTAATGACTAGAAATAAACGAGTTGAAACAGTTAGTTTGACCAAGTCCAACCAGCTGTTTTGTTACTGCTGCACACCTGCGCGCGCTTGAACTGGCCTGCCAGTCCGCACGCCACGCCATATGGAGTTGCGCACCACACAAATGCCATTTCGCATAACAGGACGCCACCTGGTCATGCGCCATCTATACTCGCGTGCCACACGGATGCCATTACGCATACCAGGACGCCACCTGGTCATGCGCCATCCAAACTCGTGCGCCACTTGCAGTCTTCGCCATAGCCAATGTCGTGCGCCATGCGCCTAAGGAGCTTGTGCCGCATCGACATGAGCCATGCCTTGACATCCGCCTACGCCACCCAAGGGTGCGCCATACGCGGACCCGCCATGTATCTGACCACGCGCTCATGGGCAAAAAATACAAAGGCGGTATGCGAAGTTCAAAGCGCACACATTGGGCTTATAGCCCACGTCAAGCGCTCATGTGTGCAGGTACGATGCACCCTTTTGGGTCCCCACTAGTGTTTGCCTTCAAGGAGTGCTCCTCCTTATATACCATTTTAAGTTTTCTCATTCCACCTATGTGGGACAAGTTGACAAAAACTAATCCATTTTCCTCATCTTTGTTTGTTCCAAAACATACAACTTCAAGCTTCGATATCTCATTCATTTTAGCTCTATTTGGACATAGTTTGAATACAAACCCATAAATAATTATTTATACAACACATATATAAATATTATTGATGTCCAAATATTTAGTGAAAAACTCATTTTCACTAAATTTCCAACAATCAAGTTTAGTTTTGTTTTAATTATCACTTTATTTTTAATTTCCAGTACTTATTTAATTATTAGAGTAATTTTATTTACGAAGGTAATTTTTATTAATAATTTTCATTGTTAAAACTTAAAAGTATTTAAAAATATAAATATGGTGTGGTAAAAAGTAAACCATATCCTTTAAATGAAGAATGCAATGAATTCTTACGTGGCAGCTTAGTGAGCTTAGTTATGAAGTTCTAAAAGCACTCTTTTAACGTATCTTTTTCTTAATTTTTTAGCTCGCACTCTTTTAATTTATCTAGTGGTAACAAACATAAATTACAATATTAGAGTAAATTATAAATTTTATCCTTTATGTATATACTAAATTGTAGGTGGTCTCCTTTGTCTTCAAGATCGACTGGTTTTATACTCCACGTTTCAAAATCTTACACGTTTTGTCATTTAGGCCAAACTCAGTTAGAAATCTCAGTTATGTTAGGTCACGTGAGGTGCACACGAGGGTAGAATAGTCTTTTCCCCACCCCTTTCTATTTCCCTCTTTTAAACCTACCCCCCCCCCCCCAAAAAAAAAAAAATAAATAAATAAATAAACCTCAATCATTCCATTATTCACAATCGTCGTCCCTGACTTTTGAGACTTGGGGTTTTAGCCACAATGAACAAACGATCAAAGTCACAATGTTGCAGGATGAAGATGGCTAGTATATTCGAGACAAACTTGAAAATGATCAAGTCATTCAACTGTATGGTAAGTTAAAAATTCAATTTCATAACCCTATTTTAGATTTTTTTTTTTTTAAATTTTGTTGATCAACTGTTGATTAATGCCATGCTGATCGACATTTTGCAGATAGTTTTCCTAATTTCTTCAGCATTTGCTTTAATCATGGTGGTAGGCTAACATCAACTCCTAGACAAACATATGTTGGAGGGAAGATAAATTGTGTGGACTTGATAGATATAAACAAGTTTTCTGTTCCTGAAGTTGATTGTATGCTGGATCAGTTAGGCTATTATAGCATAAACCAAATTTATTACCAGTTTTTAAATCCTGAAAAAAAAAACCCTAGACAATGGTCTTGAAAAAATAAGCAGTAATCAAGACTTTCTGAACTTGGCTCAATATCTTGAAATGCACAAGGTCATCAATGTATTTATCACATATGGATTAAAAACATGAAGCATCTGTTTTGCTCACCTACTAAACCTAAAATCACTATTGAAGAAATAGATGATCCTAGATGTTGGTGCATATGTCTGTCAACTTCGTCTTGTATCGAGTCGTGTAATAAAATAGGATAGACTAGCGCTCGGTTTACGAGAAAATAGGATTTTAGGTGAAACAGGCCAGTTCACACGAACTGGGATGTCCAGTTCGTGCGAAGTGGGTGTGTCAAGTTCATAGGAAGTGGTGTGCCTATAAATAGAGAGTCCAGGTCTTTCATTTTTAACTTTGTCATTCTGGTAGCGAAGCTCTGCCGAAGTATCTCCAGACCGTGTAAAGCTTTCAAATCAATACAAGAGATAGTTAAAGTGATTCCTAGTGCATATCAAGCTGAATGAAGCTCAAATCAATGAATTCCGCCTCTGATTTGATCAAGAACTCTTCTGATTGTCACGTTTAGATCGACACAACGATCCTACACTAGACCATATGCTCTTGTTCATTTTAACCTAAATGCAGATGTTAGGCACTATAGTGGGTTTGCAGAATCCAGTAGGGGTAGGCAAGATAATATGGATGATGTGTAACATGTGTGAGGTTTACAATGGAAAGACTTTGGAAGGGAGG
The DNA here is from genome assembly GCA_030545235.1 of Helianthus tuberosus. Classification (NCBI taxonomy): domain Eukaryota; kingdom Viridiplantae; phylum Streptophyta; class Magnoliopsida; order Asterales; family Asteraceae; genus Helianthus; species Helianthus tuberosus. The sequence continues at coordinate 118,018,181 of CM060414.1, read as the reverse complement.
GACAGGCCTATCATATATGCATTTGAATACATAAGCGAGCTTCTAGTGAGGAGGATTGTCACTGTCTTGAACTTAATAGGGAAAAGTGAAGGGTTGCTCACACCAAAGGTAACGAAAGTATTTGAAGGGATCAAGCAAGATGCAACTCACTACCATGTTCAACTTAATGGAGGGGATTATTATGATGTTAGTGGAAAACCAAACAATGCACGTGTGGTGAATTTGGCTACAAGGACTTGTACTTGCAGGGGCTGGGAAAAAACAAGTAATAACAGTACTTATTAGTGGATGGTTTTAATGCTTCTTAGGTGTTGGTTTTAATGCTTGGTATGGTTTACAGGTATGCTATACAGACATGTTGTGGCTACAATATGGGAGAAGGCTATTAATGGAGGAAGTGTGGGTGCTTTAGAGAGTTGGGTTCATCCAGTTTACACAATGGGAAGGTACAAACAAGTGTATTCTTTTAAGGTGAACCCTAATAAAGGCGGGATTGTATGGACAAAGATTAAGGCTCCTATAGCTATTACACCAACAAAACACCACACACAAGTGGGTAGACCTGTTAGGCCTTTTATCTCAGGATCTGTTCGAGTAGAACGTGGCTGGATCGATCAGAATCAAGGTGCGGAATCCCTTGATAATGTCACAGAATCAATAATGACAAGTTCAACGTTTAATCCGTCTGAATTCTATTAGAAAATGGTGAAAATACAGAGGTTCCGGTAGAAGTTCAGACTGGCAGAGCTTCGCTACAAGTTCAGCAAAAGGTATGAAATGTCTAACAGGGAGGGTGTTAAGTGTCACCCGATCGGATGGTGATCCGATCGGATGGCCATCCGATCGGATGACATTCGTCGTCCGACGGATTTCACTTTTACATTTATGTGCCATTTCCTGAGTTGTCTTTACACAAACATACATACAAGTAAATACATATACAAAATTACATACACAGCACAAAATAAGACTCGATGCAGATGGAATCTACAGACATATGTACTAATAGACTCACCCTTGGATGTAGCTGTAGTTCCTTCTTGCATAGTCTTCAATCCTTCCTGCTGCGTCTTCTTTCCTTAGCTCTCTGCCTTCTCTTTCTGCTTTTTCTTCAAGCATCTTTCGTCTGAGAGGCCTACCAACTTCATTCCAATATTTTCTGTATTCAGGATCACCATCACGCTTCCTATCCCAACGTGGGATCTTGTTCTCCTCTTTCTCAATAGGTGTCTGGTCTGTTGGTGGAGGTCTCATGAGCTTGTACCTTCCAAGTCTCGCAGATTTTTTAGCAATCTCTTTAAACCTCTGACTGCGGTTGTATCTCTTCAAGAACTTATCAATCTATAGGTCTCTCCACTTAGATTTCCAGTATCTCCTAGAGTTGATGTCTTTCGCATAGCACACAGCCACTATCTTCTGATATTGCATAGCTTGAAATTTATCTGGCTTCTCGTACCCAATCTTGTTATAGAATAAGCAATCAATATCCTTCTTCGAACAATTCACCAGCCACATAGGATCCAACACGCTGATCCTTCTTGATATTCCAGTGGACTTGTCAAATAGAGAGATCGCCGCTTCCGCTATGCTTTGATTATACAACCAACCTTGAAAATCTTCATGAAAGTCTTGTTCCATTGCACGTAGCGGCATATTCTTCAAACACCTCAGCGGCTTTATATCCAACGTGATATCTTTCTCTCCTGACTCCAGAATAGTGACAATTTGTTTTAGAAATTGCAGCTTCCAATCTGGAAATCTTACTTTTGCTTGTTGCTTTATATAATCCCACAAGTGTTGATCATGCTGCTTCACATCCAAACCATAGTAAAATTGCTTTATATTCTTTGTCTGCACCAATTCTTCAACATCCCACCACGGGAGGGTTTTAATGTCTGACAAGAATTCGAAGTATTGAACCCCTTGCTCCCTTCTAACAGCATACACTTATAGATCTTCCAGATAACCCCAAGACAAAATATCTCCCCATGATATATCAGCTTCATGCGTGAAGTATTGAAGAGGTCTTATAAACTTTCTTTCTTTCGGAATCACTTTGAACCATTTCTTTCTTCATCAAGATTTTCTCGTGGAATGGTTCTTGGAACACCTTCAGAAGTTATCTTCTCCACAATCTTCCTTCTAACTTCGTCTTCATTCTGTTCTTTAAACATTTCAGCAAGAGACGGAAACGTTCATCAACACCAGCATAATAAAATACTGTCTCTTCACCAGACGAATCAGATCCTTCTTCAACTAAAACATCATTATACTTATCAGCCTCTTGAGCATACTTGAATTCATATTCTTTTTCAGGTGACGAAGGTATCTCATCTTCAATATCAAACTTGAATTTTCCGTCGTTTAACCTCAATTCCTCTAACATTTCAGCCCTGGACCTAGGCACCTCTAACTCCCCCTCAACTCGAGCATTCAAATAAATAACAGCTGGTTGCGTGAGGAATACCTGGTCTGCATATTTCTTTCCTAATGAAGAAGACTCTTGTTGTTGATCCTCCTCTTGTTCGTTGATTTCATCATTCATAAAATCTTCTATCTTCTATTGAACAGAGGGATTCACAATCAATAATCCCGACGAGCCATGATCATGATCATCATCATCTTTATCTAGAATATCATCCTATGAACGATCATAATTATCATCATCATCAAGGATATCTTCCAACTCTTCATCTTCTTTCTCTTCTTCCTCTTCTACTTTCTCCTATTCTTTCCATCTAAGTAACAACACTTTATGTTATTTTGCCTTCTTTTTCTTTTGTTCAACTTGAACTCGACGAATGATTTCATCAAAGCTATAAGATGGAATAGTAGCTTCACCAACAAGTATGAAGCCGTGAGCTTGATTAACCTCAGCATTTATCATCTCTACATCAGCTTGACTCGAAGAACCACCAGCTACAGGTTGACTTGAAGACCCAAGTGTTTCTTCTTTATCAATAACCAAACCTTTCCTTCTCTGAGTAGCTTCCTGAGCCAACTCTCTTTCCCTTTGAATCCTTCTTTCTTAAACCCTCTGAATCTCTATGTTGTTGTAGATAGAATGAACGTCGATGCCCAAATGATGTTCCATCACCGTATATAACATACTAAGTTGTTCATCCTTCACTGCTTTATCAGCCTTCATTGCTTCCATCTCAAGCTTCATCGCTTTGAATTCATTTCCAGACGCTTTATGGAGTTCACTTATCAATTGATTTATGTAGGATCGTTGTGTCGATCTAAACGAGACAATCAGAAGAGTTCTATATCAAATCAGAGGCGGAATTCATTGATTTGATCTTCATTCAGCTTGATATGCACTAGGAATCACTTTAACTATCTCTTGTATTGATTTGAAAGCTTTACACGAACTGGAGATACTTTGGCAGAGCTTCGCTACCGGAATGACAAAGTTACAAATGAAAGACCTGGACTCTCTATTTATAGACACGCCACTTCCTATGAACTGGACACACCCACTTCGCACGAACTGGACATCCCAGTTCGTGTGAACTGGCCTGTTTCACCTAAAATCCTATTTTCTCGTAAACCGAGCTCCAATCTATCCTATTTTATTAGACGACTCGATACAAGACGAAGTCGACATACATATGCACCAACAGACTCCCCCTTGTATGTTGACGAAGTCTTCGGTGTTGAGTCTTCAGTATGACGAGTCTTCAGTCTTGATCAGTCTTCACGCTCTTTCCAAATTATCTGACATTGTAAGCATCCTCAATCTCTATCTTTCTCTCGCTTATCAGCATCAGCAGCTTCTGGCTTTAATGTTTTCAGACTCCCCCTTTCAATAAGCTGGGATCGCAGTCTGGAAATCACAATCTACAGGCTTTGGATCGCAGACCTGGCTCTTCCAAAGCTTTTACCTGCACAATCTCTACCCAAAAGTAAGATTTTTATTTATAACAATATTAATCTCTGCTTACCACTTGTAAAATCAAACTTAAACCAACACTTGTAGATATTATTCAAAATGATTTAACATTTATAATCTCTTATGACCACTTGTAAAAATACCATTTTTCTTATTTCTAAACAAACTCTCCCAAACCTGTTGTCCATCATGTTTAGCACTTGGAATTTTGAAAATCAGCTTTCCAATATCAGTTGTCGAAAATAAGATGAAATAGAATCTTTTTGATTTTTTTCAAAAATTTTATGCTAAAACACATAAATGAAAAGCAGTAAAGAAATATTTACAGACAATATTTTTGTGAGTTTGTGTTAGAGGATCATATCAGATTTTAACAAATCACTAGCACCGTTGAGCTTTAAACACTTTAAATTCTAAATGATTCACTTAGATTGTCAGTATACTGATCCACTTAAATTTTCACACAAAATTCAATTGTTTCGAGATACGAGATTAGTGTTTTAAGGACTTAAACTTATTCGCGTGTCCCACCTCAGAATATACTCCCGTATCCAGACTCCTATATTCAGTCTTACAGGTGAATGTACACTAATGATATTTGTAAGGGGTAAATACGAGACCATGAGAGCTCAGGCTATTGCTTCCGCAAAATCAGAGAGATGATGGCTCGACTATAGGTGTGTTCCCTTTAGAGAATCTTTTCTTCAACAGCACATGATTAGCATTTTTCAATGTTTCATCATTTTTTATGCTGAGGGTGAGCTTTACGATTAAAGCAGTGCAAAGTATTATACGAGGACTAGGTTATTGCTCTCGCAAAATCAAAAGTCCTGGTATAATACCCCAGATATCATCACGCACAAAGACCTAGTATGTCAGAAATAGAAAGCCCTTCAAACAAGATTTCGGGGGTTACCCATATATCCGAGAGATGTTCCCCACGAACTAAGTAAGTAATGATATTTAGGTTTATATCTCGAAAACAATCTACTGAGCGTGTGAAAACCTACTGGCATATCATCAGTGAGACCGTTTATCACATTTTAACTTTCCAATTCTTTAGCGTACTGTGATAGTCTACTGATGTACTATCATTTCCTCTTTTTCACAACAAAACTCATTTTGATTTTATCATGTTTTTGACATTTTCAAATTTTCTAATGTTTTTGGATTTTCTGAAATTTCTTACTCCCCCTAAAATTCAACACCATTTAAAGAAAATTTGACAAACCGATGTGAATTCTTCAATTCGCCATCCACTTGGCGTAAACAATCAGAACTCCCCCTGACAACAAACTATTTTCCTATTATGATTTCAAAACACTTAAGTTTGTTTTAATCAAATGGTTTTTCCGGAAAATTAGTTTTATTGTAACCACTTGTAGGATTGGGGTTTCATTCATCATTTTCTTCTTTCAACCACATGTGAATGAAAGTTAAATCAAGTTCAACTTAATGACCTTGATTAACCACTTGTAGGTCCTTATCAACCAATACCACTTGTAACTCAAAATATAACAATTTTGAATTTCTCAAGAAAGATGCCGATTCATGCTCCACGATTACCAACTTGGGAGCTCCGGCAAGTCAGGTTTTTCAGTTATAGAGATTCTCCCAAGCCTGACGATCCTTGGGAGTTTCCGAGTCATCGTCACTCGATTTCTTACCTTTCTTTTTCTTTTCATAAAATTCCTTTACCCATTTGACCTTCCCATCAACCATCTTTCCAAAAATATGTTTTACTTTGGGGTTAAAGGCTTTTTCAACATCAAATTCTTTCTTTTCAGAAAAATATTGATTTGAAATCTCAATTTTTCCAACTTTTGATTTTAAATTTTCAGCCCGCAATGGTGGAAAATTTTCATCATCCAGTGGCGGAACTGAATTTTCACTTTTTAGCTCAACTTGTGGCTCTTCTGACTTTGACGAGTCAGATTCATCGCCAGAAAATAGCTCCTCTGATTTTGACGAATCAGAATCACTGCCAGAACTGTTTTTTGATTTCTTAACAACCCACCTTTGGTTGTTAAGCTTCACCTTTCTTTTGTAAAAAATTTTTGAACACTCACCAACCTCAAATTTTGAATTTTTGAAAACTTTAAATTGTTTGGTTGGTAGTTCATTTTCAACCATCTTTTCTTTCAATTTTTCAGAGACTCCCTGCTTTGTGTTGGTTGCCTTTGGACAATTCAAGGCGATGTGACCAACTTTGTTGCATTGATAACAGGTTCTCGTTTCCTTCTTCTGATCAGCTTCATTCTTCATTCCTTCTTGCTTCTTCGCAAGGAAATCTTTGTTCGATTGCTTCCAGAATGAGCTCTTTTCTTCTTCCTCAGATGATGTTCCTGAAACAAAAACAGTTTTTGGTTTATAAATTTTCTCATTTTTATGATTTTCTGGTGGAATAAAACCTAAACCTTTCTTTTTGAAATTACCGTTATGGTTTGGTTTCTTTTGAAAACTCGAACCAGAACTGTAACCCTTTTCCTTGTTTAACCTTTGTTGAACTCTTGAGGTGTACTTTCTAGGTTTTTCAGAAAGATTTACATCTTTTATTTCAGAAATATTAATTTCTGTTAGTTTGAAAACCTTGTTGATCATTTCAGTTTTAACACCTCTTATTGGAAATTCTTCATCAGAATATAATTTGTCAGAATTATTCAAAGTATATGCTACTTTGAATGTTTCGTCATTCAAATTATTTTGTGACAACAGAAAATCTTTATTGTAAACTCTTTTAACCGGTGATTTCGGACTGTCAACTGATGAACTTGAAGTTTCAGACTCAGACTTTGACTCTGACTCCTCATCCTTATCTAACACCTGATCAACCACTTTCTTTATTAACTCAGACTCATGATCAGTGTCGGACGATGTGAATGTGACATCAATGTTGTTTGGCAATCCATCTGAAGGTTCATTTTCCCACTTTAAATTTGTTGCCTTTTTTAATCTTTCTGAATTAGGATTTCATGGAGAATATCCATTTTCAAGCAGGGGTGGACACTTGGTATAATCGACACTATGTTTCTTACCAGTATTCTTCACTTTAGTATCCTCTTCTCCAAACGCTTTCATTCCTTCTACTGTAGGGTAAATCCTGTCAATCACATAAGAAGCATATGAGTAACTTCTCAATAACCTGTTTACCCTCTCAGTTTCTATTCTCTAAGTTTCTAGTTTTTGTTCAAGTTCAGCACATTTCTCAATGTACTTATTGATGTTTTTCTGCTTCGTCATGAGCACTCCATTGAGTGTCTTCATAGCTAACGCTTGTTCACTACTTGACTTGTTGTATTGATTCATAGCTTTGTTTAAAACATCATAAGATTCTTTCAGTCTGTTGATGTTATGAATCAATTTGTTGTTGTGCCTTTTCACAGTATCACAATTTTCACATTTTTCAGGTATCTTTTCTGCATCAGCTTCCTTTTCAACCTTGAAAGCTGGAATTTCTTTAACCTGCTTCTTTATCACTCGAACATCTTCATCATCACTGTCATCTTGTTTTTTAACCTGCTTTTTTTCCACTCGAATATTTTCATCATCACTGTCATCTTGTTTTTTAACCTGCTTCTTTTTCACTCGAATATTTTCATCATCACTGTCATCTTTCGCAGCTTGTAATTTTTTGTACTCTTTCATTTTACCTGCATAATACAAATTATCATCATCACTATCATCTTTTTCTTTAACAGTTGCTGCTTTATGATTCTTCTTTTTCACAGCTTGTTCTTCTTTGATCTTTTCCGTTTTACCTGCAAAAAACAAATTATCTTTATCAGATGAAAATTTTCTTGCAAAATATTCAAGCTTTCGAATCTCTTCACTGTCATCATCATCACTCTTTTCATCTGATGAGTGATTAAAGATTGGTGCTCTTTCTGAAGCTTCTTTTGTTGCAACTGGTTCTTCTTCGATCTTTTTAGGACTGTACTGCTGAGATTGATAGTAAGCATACGCCAATTCTTCTTCAGCAGTTGAATCTTCATAAATTTGAGCAACAAATGCTACTTTTGCTGAAGTTCTGTTAGGATCCCACTTATCCCAACTAAAGCCTTCTGGAAGCCTTTCATCATCTTGATCTATCAGGCCATAACAAGCTCTCTTTGATGGCTCCTCGATCACCTTCTTAGCATGTGTAGTTTGTGGTTGTTGTTGTTGATGCCATTGTTGAGCAACTTGATGATAAATCGCTTTTCGATAATAATCATTGTTGCCGAATGGATTTTGAGCTCCATTTGCTTCGCGATTTGTACATTCTCGCTTGAAATGCCATTTTTCCCTGCAACGAAAACAAGTAACTTTAGATTTATCAAATCCTAAAGTGGAAACATTAGCATCACGAAAATCATCTCTTCCAGTGATTTGTTTAAACTTCTCAGCTCTTCTCAACACGCTCGCTAAACACCACTTAATATCCATTAATTCCATCTCCTCAGCATCGATCTGATCGTAATCCTCTTTTGTCAACATTGGATTTCCGATCCTTCCTGCAACTAAACTCTCATAAGACTCTAAAACTGTCACCAACAAAGACATATGACCCTTAGCAACATCTTCCGAGAAATTCTGACCATTCTCAAGATTTAATGCAATGTTGCATTGTAGTACTTTGCCATCCTTGGTTGCTGAAAAATTTGGATTGAATGATGGATATGAAGAGAATCCAGTTTTGCTGTTTGATCCTTGAGATGATCCTCCAGAAGAACTTTTTGCATTAAATGCAGTTTCTATCTTTGGTGCAATGTTGGTCCTATCACTAATACCTCCTTTGTAATATAGACCAATGTCTTGTTCACCATTAAAGTCCTTCATTCTCGCCATCTTTCGTTGTTCCATCTCTTGAACTTCGAGTTTCTCAATAAACTGACTCAACGTTAGATTTCCAAATTCTTCATCATTTTTCAACATCATAAGATACGTGCCCCAAACATCTTGTGGCAACGCATCGGCCGACTTTTCAATCCATTCTTCTTTATCTTTCTTGATGTCTAATCTCTTCATGTTCATCACCAAATTGCAATATCTTTCAATAATCTGCTTGGTGTTTTCAGTTTTTAATCCACGAAATAGATCAAATTCTTTCTTCAAAAGTGATTTTTTGTTCTTGATCATGTCTTTACTTCCAACAAACTTTGCTCTTAGTGCTTTCCATATTGAGTGTGCACTTCCGTTGTGTTGTAATAAAATCAAGATTTCCTCTTTAATGGCTTGTTGCAATATACTCATCATCATCTTTTCACTTTTGTATTTCTTTTTCTGATCATCACTTAGATCTTTAATCGCAACATTTTCTCCATCATCATCAGTCGGTCTAATATATCGTTGTTCAACACATTCCCATGCATCTAAATGATTTGCTTGAACCCAATTTTCAAAACGTTCCTCCCATCCACTATACTCCTCAATATTCAGGAGCTTAGGCGGTTTTTGCATGGTTCCCATTTCATGTTCTAAGTTCAAACTCTGAGCCGTAGTGATCGGGGTAGCAAAAGCGTTGTAGAATTCGTTTTCCATGTTTTGGTTTTTGAAAGTTTACAAAATCAGGCCTTTTAAATGAACTGAAAATATTTCAAACGATCTGGACTTAAATCCAATCGAACTGGAGCTGGTACGAGCTGACTTTGGTGCGAATTGATGAGTTCAAACGAAGTGGAAGCTTTTCAAACGAAGTGGAACCTTTTCAAACGAACTGGTTCTCTAAATGATCACTTCGTGCGAATTAAATGCTGATTCAAACGAATTGGACCTATCACACGACTTGGGGTTCAATTCGTATGACCTGGGGTTCTTTTATGCTCTTCGTACGAGCTGGTATAACAAACTTAAACGAATTGAACTCACTACACCTGACCTGAGCCCAAATTTCAAACGAATTGGGCCATGTTCGAACGATCTGATGGGTTTTTATCAAAATTGATCACGTTTTAGATCGATTTAAGTTCTGATTCTTTCAAGGATTGATTAAAACTGTATTTCGCGTGTTATATCTCAAAATCAGTTCATTTTATCCGTAAAATCTTGGTTAATTTGATGAAAAAGTGTAAAAGAATGAGTAGAAGTCAGAATTTTTGGTGAAAACAAGCTGAAATGGTAAGAACTCTTCCTCCTAAGCTTTGATACCACTTGTAGGATCGTTGTGTCGATCTAAACGAGACAATCAGAAGAGTTCTTGATCAAATCAGAGGCGGAATTCATTGATTTGATCTCCATTCAGCTTGATATGCACTAGGAATCACTTTAACTATCTCTTGTATTGATTTGAAAGCTTTACACGGTCTGGAGATACTTCGGCAGAGCTTCGCTACTGGAATGACAAAGTTACAAATGAAAGACCTGGACTCTCTATTTATAGGCACGCCACTTCCTATGAACTGGACACACCCACTTCGCACGAACTGGACATCCCAGTTCGTGTGAACTGGCCTGTTTCACCTAATGTCACACCCCGACCACGTAGAACATACGAAACGTGGCGGAAACATCGGGGAGTGTTGTAACAGAATTAATTGTTTCAAATCCATGGCAATTGAAGTTTCGTTTTATTAATTAAAAGTGTTACGATGTCTTAATAAACAAAGATATACGACATAATTAACTAGTCTTGCATCTTTTATTGTCACTAAAGCCCAAGTCTGCCTATATGTATCTTGATCATCTTATGCAACAGCTCCTGAAAAACACATGTGAAAATAGGTACGTCAGCATAAAAATGCCTGTGAGATACATAGGTTTTGTGAAAATAGGTTCCATGACTTATGTTTGAGAAAATGTTTAGTCATGAACCTTGTAATTTGCTTTGTTTTGTAAATCATTTGAAAAACAATGAGTTCAGATGATATGTATACAATAAATGAATAATGTATGGTTAAATGAATAACCATAGTAAAATGGATTTGTATAAGATAGGTTGTTTGTAAAACAATGTCTTGTGAAAAGTATGTTATTTGTATAAAATGTCAACGCTGAAAGTCAAACAAAGTTTGACTTTCTGACTCGAAAAGCAGTAAAATAAGGAAAAGAACGAAAGAATACTTACGAAGGGTCCCCGAATGCTAACCCAGATCAAAATAGCTCAGGTATGAAACGAAGGTTCCAACTTAGAGCCCAATGATCAGATTTGTGGGTTTTTAAGCCAAAGGGGGGTGGGTATTTATAGGAAAAGTAGAGCCGTTAGGATCGTTTCTTGGAAAACGTGCCATGATCCAAGGCGTACACTTGTCGGAAAGTCATGGTGCCTCAAAATGCTCACCACCATAAGGATTGGACACTTGGCAAGGGGTTAGGGAGTGCAAAACAGCTGAAAACAGGCTGTTAAGTACTCTGCATCTGGTCTGAACTTGCTTTACGGACCTCAAAGCTGCCAATGTTGAGGTCCGTAAGGTAACAACTTTGGCAGATTTACAGTTTTGGTCCCTGCAGCCCCTAAACTTGGTTTTCAATGCATTTTTGACACGTTTAAGGCCCGTTAACCCCATTTCAAAGCTCTAAAATGAAGTTAAAGTATAGGGAACTTAAAATGTGCTCAAAAATATCTCGGATGTCGGTTCGTTTAGCCGTACGAACGCGATGTTCGCTTAATTACGACGGAATGCGCACAAGCGCGAAAAACGATCCAAATGACGTGACGAATGGATTTTTCTTATGGCGAACACTAAAATATAATATAGTCATACTTACATAAATTTTTGGATGTCCAGATGTATTCAGAACGTAAGTTATGCGCGAAAATGCAAACTTGTGCACTTTTTGACACTTTTAGTCCCTGAATGACGCAAAAGTTTATTTTAGCACACCGAACCCCTCAAAGCCTATTTCTAAGCTATGTAAAGGATATTTATGGTATGTTTAACTTATGGTCATGTTCCGGAATGTCTGTTACAGTTCAAATTGGCATACTTTCGCAGTTTGTCAACTTTAGTCCCTGTAAGCGATTAAACTTGATTTCACCACACCAAACCTTCCAAAACTTATATATAAGTTATGTAAAGGTTATTTAAGGTATGTTAAGCCTATTTCACTATTCCGGAGTGTTCGTTGCATTAAACTGGTTATATTTACGCATTAGTGCGCGTATAACCTTCCAGAAAGCGATTTAGAGCTTGAAATCGAACAAGAATTGATATGTGTAAACGATACACATATTTTTACAAATCCCAAGTATGAAATACAATATTTCACTGGTTGGGCATTTGTTTGATGGTTGAAATGACACAAGTGTTACAGTCTCCCCTACTTTAGGAAATTTCGTCCCGAAATTAATTCGTAGGAGTCTGTCTATGACTTTGTTTCAAATAGTCATCAAAGATATGTAGCATAATCTGATTATTTTCCTCAACGGATATTTTTCAGAAGTGAAAATGAATGGATGATTCATTTTTTTCTCAACCGATTCTTTGTCAGAAATGGGAATGAAGGAATAATCCACGGATATTCATTTCTCTCAACGGGTATTCTTCAGAACGAAAATGAACAAACGGGGTCATTTTCCTCAACGGTTTGTTCTTCAGAATTTGAAATGAAAGAAAAATCAACGGATATTCATTTCTCTCAACGGATATTCTTCAGAACGAAAATGAACAAACGGAGTCATTTTCCTCAACGGTTTGTTCTTCAGAATTTGAAATGAAAGAAAAATCAACGGATATTCATTTCCTCAACGGATAAATCTTCAGAAACGAAAATGAACTAACGGAGTCATTTTCAACGGTTGCTTCCTCAGAGTTGGAAATGAAGGATTACACAACGGATATTCTTCAGAACGGAAATGAAAAGATAAACCACGGATACTCATTTCCTCAACGGATATTCTTTAGAACGAAAATGAATGGATAATTCATTTTCCTCAACGGTTATTCTTCAGAATGGAAATGAAAAGATAAACAACGGATACTCATTTCCTCAACGGATATTCTTTAGAACGAAAATGAATGGATAATTCATTTTCCTCAACGGTTATTCTTCAGAATGGAAATGAAAAGATAAACAACGGATATTCATTTCCTCAACGGATATTCTTCAGAACGAAAATGAATGGATAATTCATTTTCCTCAACGGTTATTCTTCAGAATGGAAATGAAAAGATAAACAACGGATATTCATTTCCTCAACGGATATTCTTTAGAACGAAAATGAATGGATAATTCATTTTCCTCAACGGTTATTCTTCAGAATGGAAATGAAAAGATAAACAACGGATACTCATTTCCTCAACGGATATTCTTCAGAACGAAAATGAATGGATAATTCATTTTCCTCAACGGTTATTCTTCAGAATGGAAATGAAAAGATAAACAACGGATATTCATTTCCTCAACGGATATTCTTTAGAACGAAAATGAATGGATAATTCATTTTCCTCAACGGTTATTCTTCAGAATGGAAATGAAAAGATAAACAACGGATATTCATTTCCTCAACGGATATTCTTCAGAACGAAAATGAATGGATAATTCATTTTCCTCAACGGTTATTCTTCAGAATGGAAATGAAAAGATAAACAACGGATATTCATTTCCTCAACGGATATTCTTCAGAAGTGAAAAATGAATAGCTAGTTCATTTTTCCTCAACGGATGCTTCATCAGAATTGGAAATGAATAGGGTTAACTCTTGATACATGATAGAACTTCCTGTGATTTCTGTGCACTAAATTCCATAATTATGTATGCATCCATAATTACGTAATTCCTTGCACAGTCCACACAGTTTGTTTTGAAATGTTGTGGGGAAAGATATCAAACCTGAGATGAGAGTGACCAGACTACCATAGGGTCCTTTTAATTAGATCAACAGAGGATCTTCTTAATTAGGCCACTAAGGAGTCCTTTCAGCTATATCATCACATGATATCCCTAACCAGATTTTTAGATCAATCTGTTTAACTAGACCACTAAAGGGGTCTAATTATGAAGTAGTACATTATAATCCAAGGGACTTTAACTACAACGTAGAAGTCCATTAAGGATTTAAGTAGTACCTTTGGGTATCCTACTATGAATCTCTTGCACAAAGATATGTAAGATTTTACGAGGATTTGAATAACATAAATTGGATCACATGACACATAAAGGATAACACATAAGCACATAACCACATAATTGTTTAATTGTTATTTTCTTGTTATTGATTGCTATTAACTTGGCGCCTCGTACATCGTTTCTCTTGGAAGAAACGGGTACTTAGGATTTTCGTGGAAACGCAAGAGATTATACAAGGGAAGAAATTTGGAAGTAGTCTGTTCTTCAAGGAATGCGGTTCCTTGATTGTCGGTATTGTAGGGGATATGTTTATACATGCAACCACATAAACATATTGAAATGTAAATGAAAGATTTATTTATAAACAACAATAACAACAACGGTTTCATAGATTGTGATAAAAGAAAATAATACACAAGGCTCGATTATTTTCTAAACAGCGTTATCTTCTGTCGGTCAGATACTCATCCCTGCGCTGGATTTGCATCAGCAAGTCTTGGGCAATTTCTACTAAAATGGCCCATCTCGCCACAGTTGTAGCAAGATCCCAGTGGGAAACGAGCTTGAGCAGAATTGTTGTTAATCTGATTTGGTGCTGCTGCTGTTGGGCAAACCCTCACTGTATGACCTATAAGTCCGCAAACTTGGCATGTGCGGCACTTCACACCAGCATGATGATGTAGGCCACATTGGTTGCACATGGGTGCAGTTCCTTTGTAGGGTTTCCTGGCAGGGGGTTGAGCTGGTTGGTTGGGGACGGCTTGATCATTGTGAGCGACCACGGTGAAGTTCTGAGAAGCCTTTCGCTTCTTTGACTTCTTAGAGGATCCAGTCTGTTCATCCATGGTCTTTGATTCCTCGATTGGTTTCGATTCCTCGACCAGTTTCTTGTCACCCTTTCGGAAAAGCTTACGTTTCCTGATCTGCGATTCAGTCAAGGTTGCAGATAACTCAATGGCCTGCCTAACAGTAGTAGGGTTGCTACCAGTCAAAATGTCTTGTATTGAGTCGGGAAGGCCATCAATGTACTTTTCGATCGCCTTATCCAAAGGCGTGACCATGTTTGGGCATAACAGACTTAACTCCTCATAACGGTCCGTGTAGGCTCGATGCTCACCGCTGTCTTGCTTAAGATCATCAAATTCCCTTTCCAAAGCCCTGATCTCGTGACGAGGACAAAACTCCTTCATCATGAGAGCCCTAAGTTCGGCCCATGTCTGTGCTAGAGCAACTTCTGCACCACGATCTCTCATAACCCCGTTCCACCACGTAAGGGCTCTCTTCTGGAACACACTCGAAGCAAACTCGACCTTGCGATTGTCAGGACACTGCACATGGCGGAAAGTATTCTCAATGCTCTCGAACCATTGAAGAAGCCCAGTCGCTCCCTCAGAACCACTAAACTTTAGTGGTTTCGCCGAGTTAAAACTCTTGAAATTGCATGGACCATTGTTGTTGTTGTTGGCTTGATTCCATTGAGCAAAGAGGTTTGGGAATTGAGCAGCCATTTGCTGCGCAATGATTTCTGCCAATTCGGCAGTCTCTATCTGGCTTTCGCGTCGAGGAGGCATTCTAAAAGAGGAAACATGAAAAGAAACGAGTGAGAGAGTTAGACGAAACGAATGAGGTGAAACAAATCTGATGAATGCAAGGATGGTGGTCATTTGTTTGTTACTACAAAGCAACAAACGACCTCGATGATTAAAGTAAATAGGTCAAAAATAATGTATTGCGAAGATATGCTCGCCTATAAGTGAACACTCATCCCAAGAATTCCCAGGTAAGCACAACTGGTCTCGCGTCTGATGAGATGTATACGAAGTGCTTGCCTAGACAGAAAACCCAGAATACAGGCATTCACCCTTCCAGTTTGCACGTGTTCACATTATTAAAACCCAAAACCTTGACGAGATTCTTGAAAACTCAAAGGGGTTCAAAATCTTGTAATAAATCATCCTAGAACAGATGATTAGTTTTCAAAGCGGTTTTGAGATTTATGTTCTTGTTGTGGTAGTCGCCTAAGGATAGGTGACGGTATTGTTTTATGACTAAACGCAAGTAAACTCGCGTTAGGGTCCTAAGAAAGTTATAGACTAGGTCAAAGCATTACTAATAACCTAATTCCCTATAACCATTGGCTCTGATACCATCTTTTCTGTCACACCCCGACCACGTAGAACATACGAAACGTGGCGGAAACATCGGGGAGTGTTGTAACAGAATTAATTGTTTCAAATCCATGGCAATTGAAGTTTCGTTTTATTAATTAAAAGTGTTACGATGTCTTAATAAACAAAGATATATGACATAATTAACTAGTCTTGCATCTTTTATTGTCACTAAAGCCCAAGTCTGCCTATATGTATCTTGATCATCTTATGCAACAGCTCCTGAAAAACACATGTGAAAATAGGTACGTCAGCATAAAAATGCCTGTGAGATACATAGGTTTTGTGAAAATAGGTTCCATGACTTATGTTTGAGAAAATGTTTAGTCATGAACCTTGTAATTTGCTTTGTTTTGTAAATCATTTGAAAAACAATGAGTTCAGATGATATGTATACAATAAATGAATAATGTATGGTTAAATGAATAACCATAGTAAAATGGATTTGTATAAGATAGGTTGTTTGTAAAACAATGTCTTGTGAAAAGTATGTTATTTGTATAAAATGTCATATGTATCAAACTGAAATGATTCAAATAACGCTACGATATGTAATACCATACAAACACTTATATATAGGAAGTACCAGCGGCGTATCCACCATGATTGTATCATATTACACACGCATCGTTACTTAATCACTTAATCAAACCAAACCAAACAAATGTCAAAATGTCTATGTCAAATATCCATGTCAAATGTCTATGTCAAATATCCATGTCAAATGTCTTTGTCAGAATGTTATGTATGGCAAGTGAAATGTCTCAACTAAACCATATGCACAAAAACAAAGTATTGAAGTAAAACTTGGTTTAAATCAAAGTTATGTTTTGTGGGAAATGCATGATCAAATGTCAATCATGTTAAAATGTCTATGCCGAAATGTCTATGTCAAATACGGTTCACACGGTTCACAGATACAAACGGTTCACAGATATCAACGGATCACAGTCAAATGATTACAACGGTTCAATATGTAGTATAATGTGTTCATATGCTGGATAAGCATATGCAACAGAAAAGCAACGTAAAACAATGTACTAAGTACACACACAATGGGCATACATAGCATGAAATGTAATGTAGAACGATGTACTAAGTACGCACACAATGGGCATACATAGCATAAAATGTAATGTAAAACAATGTACTAAGTACGCACACAATGGGCATACATAGCATGAAATGTAATGAAATCATGTACTATAATGTACTAATGAACATAGCAAGTATATGATGTCAAAACAGGAAAGCATGAAAGTAACAAGTAGGCACATGTGTTCCACCCCAAAACAGTTTGGAAAACAGTAAAAGAGGGGTCTATGTACTCACCTGAGATTGCTCAGTAGTCCTTGAGTAACAACTAAACAATGCTAGAGATCGCGGATATCAAACGGCACCTAGTATAGGTAGCTACATTAATAAACCGGACCTAAATCGGAAGATCGGGTAGCATTAGGGTTTGTAAACCAAACGAGTGTAGAGACTCGTGTCATTTGGTTTAACAAAGCCTACATACTAAATGAAACTTAACCTAAGTGTCTACGACCCATTACGACCCGTTTAGGTAGCTTGTGCTACTTTAACGCGTCGTGCGCGTGAAACGCGTTCGGACCGTCTAACTAGTCCTATGACAAGTGTTATATGCCTAAACATGTTACATAATCAGTTATGTGACAAAAGTTTAGGTTACATATGCTTAAT
Source organism: Helianthus tuberosus (assembly GCA_030545235.1). NCBI lineage: Eukaryota > Viridiplantae > Streptophyta > Magnoliopsida > Asterales > Asteraceae > Helianthus > Helianthus tuberosus. The sequence continues at coordinate 118,000,430 of CM060414.1, read as the reverse complement.
TACCAATTATACATGAAAAGGGTATTCTGGTAATTTACCTAAGGCATATAAACTACCTATCATACAACTACTTAAACGATGTGACCATAGGGTATAACCTCGGAAGGTTATTCCCTACCTACTATGGTCACCTAATGTATTTGGTCGGATCCTAATGATCGACCAAACTGGGTCGGGTTCGAGGTATAAGCGATTTATCAGATCGCTTACCCTACGACCCTAGACAACGTGGTAATCAGTAGGCATAGTCCCAAGGGACTATAACCAACGTGATTACACTCACGTTGCGAAGTTCAAACGAACTTCGCATTGACCATTACTGGTCAACGCTGAAAGTCAAACAAAGTTTGACTTTCTGACTCGAAAAGCAGTAAAATAAGGAAAAGAACGAAAGAATACTTACGAAGGGTCCCCGAATGCTAACCCAGATCAAAATAGCTCAGGTATGAAACGAAGGTTCCAACTTAGAGCCCAATGATCAGATTTGTGGGTTTTTAAGCCAAAGGGGGGTGGGTATTTATAGGAAAAGTAGAGCCGTTAGGATCGTTTCTTGGAAAACGTGCCATGATCCAAGGCGTACACTTGTCGGAAAGTCATGGTGCCTCAAAATGCTCACCACCATAAGGATTGGACACTTGGCAAGGGGTTAGGGAGTGCAAAACAGCTGAAAACAGGCTGTTAAGTACTCTGCATCTGGTCTGAACTTGCTTTACGGACCTCAAAGCTGCCAATGTTGAGGTCCGTAAGGTAACAACTTTGGCAGATTTACAGTTTTGGTCCCTGCAGCCCCTAAACTTGGTTTTCAATGCATTTTTGACACGTTTAAGGCCCGTTAACCCCATTTCAAAGCTCTAAAATGAAGTTAAAGTATAGGGAACTTAAAATGTGCTCAAAAATATCTCGGATGTCGGTTCGTTTAGCCGTACGAACGCGATGTTCGCTTAATTACGACGGAATGCGCACAAGCGCGAAAAACGATCCAAATGACGTGACGAATGGATTTTTCTTATGGCGAACACTAAAATATAATATAGTCATACTTACATAAATTTTTGGATGTCCAGATGTATTCAGAACGTAAGTTATGCGCGAAAATGCAAACTTGTGCACTTTTTGACACTTTTAGTCCCTGAATGACACAAAAGTTTATTTTAGCACACCGAACCCCTCAAAGCCTATTTCTAAGCTATGTAAAGGATATTTATGGTATGTTTAACTTATGGTCATGTTCCGGAATGTCTGTTACAGTTCAAATTGGCATACTTTCGCAGTTTGTCAACTTTAGTCCCTGTAAGCGATTAAACTTGATTTCACCACACCAAACCTTCCAAAACTTATATATAAGTTATGTAAAGGTTATTTAAGGTATGTTAAGCCTATTTCACTATTCCGGAGTGTTCGTTGCATTAAACTGGTTATATTTACGCATTAGTGCGCGTATAACCTTCCAGAAAGCGATTTAGAGCTTGAAATCGAACAAGAATTGATATGTGTAAACGATACACATATTTTTACAAATCCCAAGTATGAAATACAATATTTCACTGGTTGGGCATTTGTTTGATGGTTGAAATGACACAAGTGTTACAGTCTCCCCTACTTTAGGAAATTTCGTCCCGAAATTAATTCGTAGGAGTCTGTCTATGACTTTGTTTCAAATAGTCATCAAAGATATGTAGCATAATCTGATTATTTTCCTCAACGGATATTTTTCAGAAGTGAAAATGAATGGATGATTCATTTTTTTCTCAACCGATTCTTTGTCAGAAATGGGAATGAAGGAATAATCCACGGATATTCATTTCTCTCAACGGGTATTCTTCAGAACGAAAATGAACAAACGGGGTCATTTTCCTCAACGGTTTGTTCTTCAGAATTTGAAATGAAAGAAAAATCAACGGATATTCATTTCTCTCAACGGATATTCTTCAGAACGAAAATGAACAAACGGAGTCATTTTCCTCAACGGTTTGTTCTTCAGAATTTGAAATGAAAGAAAAATCAACGGATATTCATTTCCTCAACGGATAAATCTTCAGAAACGAAAATGAACTAACGGAGTCATTTTCAACGGTTGCTTCCTTAGAGTTGGAAATGAAGGATTACACAACGGATATTCTTCAGAACGGAAATGAAAAGATAAACCACGGATACTCATTTCCTCAACGGATATTCTTTAGAACGAAAATGAATGGATAATTCATTTTCCTCAACGGTTATTCTTCAGAATGGAAATGAAAAGATAAACAACGGATACTCATTTCCTCAACGGATATTCTTTAGAACGAAAATGAATGGATAATTCATTTTCCTCAACGGTTATTCTTCAGAATGGAAATGAAAAGATAAACAACGGATATTCATTTCCTCAACGGATATTCTTCAGAACGAAAATGAATGGATAATTCATTTTCCTCAACGGTTATTCTTCATAATGGAAATGAAAAGATAAACAACGGATATTCATTTCCTCAACGGATATTCTTTAGAACGAAAATGAATGGATAATTCATTTTCCTCAACGGTTATTCTTCAGAATGGAAATGAAAAGATAAACAACGGATATTCATTTCCTCAACGGATATTCTTCAGAACGAAAATGAATGGATAATTCATTTTCCTCAACGGTTATTCTTCAGAATGGAAATGAAAAGATAAACAACGGATATTCATTTCCTCAACGGATATTCTTCAGAAGTGAAAAATGAATAGCTAGTTCATTTTTCCTCAACGGATGCTTCATCAGAATTGGAAATGAATAGGGTTAACTCTTGATACATGATAGAACTTCCTGTGATTTCTGTGCACTAAATTCCATAATTATGTATGCATCCATAATTACGTAATTCCTTGCACAGTCCACACAGTTTGTTTTGAAATGTTGTGGGGAAAGATATCAAACCTGAGATGAGAGTGACCAGACTACCATAGGGTCCTTTTAATTAGATCAACAGAGGATCTTCTTAATTAGGCCACTAAGGAGTCCTTTCAGCTATATCATCACATGATATCCCTAACCAGATTTTTAGATCAATCTGTTTAACTAGACCACTAAAGGGGTCTAATTATGAAGTAGTACATTATAATCCAAGGGACTTTAACTACAACGTAGAAGTCCATTAAGGATTTAAGTAGTACCTTTGGGTATCCTACTATGAATCTCTTGCACAAAGATATGTAAGATTTTACGAGGATTTGAATAACATAAATTGGATCACATGACACATAAAGGATAACACATAAGCACATAACCACATAATTGTTTAATTGTTATTTTCTTGTTATTGATTGCTATTAACTTGGCGCCTCGTACATCGTTTCTCTTGGAAGAAACGGGTACTTAGGATTTTCGTGGAAACGCAAGAGATTATACAAGGGAAGAAATTTGGAAGTAGTCTGTTCTTCAAGGAATGCGGTTCCTTGATTGTCGGTATTGTAGGGGATATGTTTATACATGCAACCACATAAACATATTGAAATGTAAATGAAAGATTTATTTATAAACAACAATAACAACAACGGTTTCATAGATTGTGATAAAAGAAAATAATACACAAGGCTCGATTATTTTCTAAACAGCGTTATCTTCTGTCGGTCAGATACTCATCCCTGCGCTGGATTTGCATCAGCAAGTCTTGGGCAATTTCTACTAAAATGGCCCATCTCGCCACAGTTGTAGCAAGATCCCAGTGGGAAACGAGCTTGAGCAGAATTGTTGTTAATCTGATTTGGTGCTGCTGCTGTTGGGCAAACCCTCACTGTATGACCTATAAGTCCGCAAACTTGGCATGTGCGGCACTTCACACCAGCATGATGATGTAGGCCACATTGGTTGCACATGGGTGCAGTTCCTTTGTAGGGTTTCCTGGCAGGGGGTTGAGCTGGTTGGTTGGGGACGGCTTGATCATTGTGAGCGACCACGGCGAAGTTCTGAGAAGCCTTTCGCTTCTTTGACTTCTTAGAGGATCCAGTCTGTTCATCCATGGTCTTTGATTCCTCGATTGGTTTCGATTCCTCGACCAGTTTCTTGTCACCCTTTCGGAAAAGCTTACGTTTCCTGATCTGCGATTCAGTCAAGGTTGCAGATAACTCAATGGCCTGCCTAACAGTAGTAGGGTTGCTACCAGTCAAAATGTCTTGTATTGAGTCGGGAAGGCCATCAATGTACTTTTCGATCGCCTTATCCAAAGGCGTGACCATGTTTGGGCATAACAGACTTAACTCCTCATAACGGTCCGTGTAGGCTCGATGCTCACCGCTGTCTTGCTTAAGATCATCAAATTCCCTTTCCAAAGCCCTGATCTCGTGACGAGGACAAAACTCCTTCATCATGAGAGCCCTAAGTTCGGCCCATGTCTGTGCTAGAGCAACTTCTGCACCACGATCTCTCATAACCCCGTTCCACCACGTAAGGGCTCTCTTCTGGAACACACTCGAAGCAAACTCGACCTTGCGATTGTCAGGACACTGCACATGGCGGAAAGTATTCTCAATGCTCTCGAACCATTGAAGAAGCCCAGTCGCTCCCTCAGAACCACTAAACTTGAGTGGTTTCGCCGAGTTAAAACTCTTGAAATTGCATGGACCATTGTTGTTGTTGTTGGCTTGATTCCATTGAGCAAAGAGGTTTGGGAATTGAGCAGCCATTTGCTGCGCAATGATTTCTGCCAATTCGGCAGTCTCTATCTGGCTTTCGCGTCGAGGAGGCATTCTAAAAGAGGAAACATGAAAAGAAACGAGTGAGAGAGTTAGACGAAATGAATGAGGTGAAAAAAATCTGATGAATGCAAGGATGGTGGTCATTTGTTTGTTACTACAAAGCAACAAACGACCTCGATGATTAAAGTAAATAGGTCAAAAATAATGTATTGCGAAGATATGCTCGCCTATAAGTGAACACTCATCCCAAGAATTCCCAGGTAAGCACAACTGGTCTCGCGTCTGATGAGATGTATACGAAGTGCTTGCCTAGACAGAAAACCCAGAATACAGGCATTCACCCTTCCAGTTTGCACGTGTTCACATTATTAAAACCCAAAACCTTGACGAGATTCTTGAAAACTCAAAGGGGTTCAAAATCTTGTAATAAATCATCCTAGAACAGATGATTAGTTTTCAAAGCGGTTTTGAGATTTATGTTCTTGTTGTGGTAGTCGCCTAAGGATAGGTGACGGTATTGTTTTATGACTAAACGCAAGTAAACTCGCGTTAGGGTCCTAAGAAAGTTATAGACTAGGTCAAAGCATTACTAATAACCTAATTCCCTATAACCATTGGCTCTGATACCATCTTTTCTGTCACACCCCGACCACGTAGAACATACGAAACGTGGCGGAAACATCGGGGAGTGTTGTAACAGAATTAATTGTTTCAAATCCATGGCAATTGAAGTTTCGTTTTATTAATTAAAAGTGTTACGATGTCTTAATAAACAAAGATATACGACATAATTAACTAGTCTTGCATCTTTTATTGTCACTAAAGCCCAAGTCTGCCTATATGTATCTTGATCATCTTATGCAACAGCTCCTGAAAAACACATGTGAAAATAGGTACGTCAGCATAAAAATGCCTGTGAGATACATAGGTTTTGTGAAAATAGGTTCCATGACTTATGTTTGAGAAAATGTTTAGTCATGAACCTTGTAATTTGCTTTGTTTTGTAAATCATTTGAAAAACAATGAGTTCAGATGATATGTATACAATAAATGAATAATGTATGGTTAAATGAATAACCATAGTAAAATGGATTTGTATAAGATAGGTTGTTTGTAAAACAATGTCTTGTGAAAAGTATGTTATTTGTATAAAATGTCATATGTATCAAACTGAAATGATTCAAATAACGCTACGATATGTAATACCATACAAACACTTATATATAGGAAGTACCAGCGGTGTATCCACCATGATTGTATCATATTACACACGCATCGTTACTTAATCACTTAATCAAACCAAACCAAACAAATGTCAAAATGTCTATGTCAAATATCCATGTCAAATGTCTATGTCAAATATCCATGTCAAATGTCTTTGTCAGAATGTTATGTATGGCAAGTGAAATGTCTCAACTAAACCATATGCACAAAAACAAAGTATTGAAGTAAAACTTGGTTTAAATCAAAGTTATGTTTTGTGGGAAATGCATGATCAAATGTCAATCATGTTAAAATGTCTATGCCGAAATGTCTATGTCAAATACGGTTCACACGGTTCACAGATACAAACGGTTCACAGATATCAACGGATCACAGTCAAATGATTACAACGGTTCAATATGTAGTATAATGTGTTCATATGCTGGATAAGCATATGCAACAGAAAAGCAACGTAAAACAATGTACTAAGTACACACACAATGGGCATACATAGCATGAAATGTAATGTAGAACGATGTACTAAGTACGCACACAATGGGCATACATAGCATAAAATGTAATGTAAAACAATGTACTAAGTACGCACACAATGGGCATACATAGCATGAAATGTAATGAAATCATGTACTATAATGTACTAATGAACATAGCAAGTATATGATGTCAAAACAGGAAAGCATGAAAGTAACAAGTAGGCACATGTGTTCCACCCCAAAACAGTTTGGAAAACAGTAAAAGAGGGGTCTATGTACTCACCTGAGATTGCTCAGTAGTCCTTGAGTAACAACTAAACAATGCTAGAGATCGCGGATATCAAACGGCACCTAGTATAGGTAGCTACATTAATAAACCGGACCTAAATCGGAAGATCGGGTAGCATTAGGGTTTGTAAACCAAACGAGTGTAGAGACTCGTGTCATTTGGTTTAACAAAGCCTACATACTAAATGAAACTTAACCTAAGTGTCTACGACCCATTACGACCCGTTTAGGTAGCTTGTGCTACTTTAACGCGTCGTGCGCGTGAAACGCGTTCGGACCGTCTAACTAGTCCTATGACAAGTGTTATATGCCTAAACATGTTACATAATCAGTTATGTGACAAAAGTTTAGGTTACATATGCTTAATTACCAATTATACATGAAAAGGGTATTCTGGTAATTTACCTAAGGCATATAAACTACCTATCATACAACTACTTAAACGATGTGACCATAGGGTATAACCTCGGAAGGTTATTCCCTACCTACTATGGTCACCTAATGTATTTGGTCGGATCCTAATGATCGACCAAACTGGGTCGGGTTCGAGGTATAAGCGATTTATCAGATCGCTTACCCTACGACCCTAGACAACGTGGTAATCAGTAGGCATAGTCCCAAGGGACTATAACCAACGTGATTACACTCACGTTGCGAAGTTCAAACGAACTTCGCATTGACCATTACTGGTCAACGCTGAAAGTCAAACAAAGTTTGACTTTCTGACTCGAAAAGCAGTAAAATAAGGAAAAGAACGAAAGAATACTTACGAAGGGTCCCCGAATGCTAACCCAGATCAAAATAGCTCAGGTATGAAACGAAGGTTCCAACTTAGAGCCCAATGATCAGATTTGTGGGTTTTTAAGCCAAAGGGGGGTGGGTATTTATAGGAAAAGTAGAGCCGTTAGGATCGTTTCTTGGAAAACGTGCCATGATCCAAGGCGTACACTTGTCGGAAAGTCATGGTGCCTCAAAATGCTCACCACCATAAGGATTGGACACTTGGCAAGGGGTTAGGGAGTGCAAAACAGCTGAAAACAGGCTGTTAAGTACTCTGCATCTGGTCTGAACTTGCTTTACGGACCTCAAAGCTGCCAATGTTGAGGTCCGTAAGGTAACAACTTTGGCAGATTTACAGTTTTGGTCCCTGCAGCCCCTAAACTTGGTTTTCAATGCATTTTTGACACGTTTAAGGCCCGTTAACCCCATTTCAAAGCTCTAAAATGAAGTTAAAGTATAGGGAACTTAAAATGTGCTCAAAAATATCTCGGATGTCGGTTCGTTTAGCCGTACGAACGCGATGTTCGCTTAATTACGACGGAATGCGCACAAGCGCGAAAAACGATCCAAATGACGTGACGAATGGATTTTTCTTATGGCGAACACTAAAATATAATATAGTCATACTTACATAAATTTTTGGATGTCCAGATGTATTCAGAACGTAAGTTATGCGCGAAAATGCAAACTTGTGCACTTTTTGACACTTTTAGTCCCTGAATGACACAAAAGTTTATTTTAGCACACCGAACCCCTCAAAGCCTATTTCTAAGCTATGTAAAGGATATTTATGGTATGTTTAACTTATGGTCATGTTCCGGAATGTCTGTTACAGTTCAAATTGGCATACTTTCGCAGTTTGTCAACTTTAGTCCCTGTAAGCGATTAAACTTGATTTCACCACACCAAACCTTCCAAAACTTATATATAAGTTATGTAAAGGTTATTTAAGGTATGTTAAGCCTATTTCACTATTCCGGAGTGTTCGTTGCATTAAACTGGTTATATTTACGCATTAGTACGCGTATAACCTTCCAGAAAGCGATTTAGAGCTTGAAATCGAACAAGAATTGATATGTGTAAACGATACACATATTTTTACAAATCCCAAGTATGAAATACAATATTTCACTGGTTGGGCATTTGTTTTATGGTTGAAATGACACAAGTGTTACACCTAAAATCCTACTTTCTCGTAAACCGAGCTCCAGTCTATCCTATTTTATTACACGACTCGATACAAGACGAATTCGACAGACATATGCACCAATAATTTAGCGTTTGATTTATATCGTTCAGCTTCTTGTTCTTCAGATGTAGATCAGTAATTTCCATTGAAAGTTGTTCAAAGAGTTGAGCATTATCATCAATATCTCCTTCCATTTTCTTTAACTTCTTCGCTTGTTTGATCATGACAGACTTTATTTCTTCATTCACTTTCATCAATTCTTCAAGTTGCTTCTTTAACTCATGACGATCAGCTTCAGCCTTAGTTTTTTCTTTCTCAAGAATACTAACTTTCTTTTCCAAAGCTTTGACAGATGCATCATGAAACATATCAAACTCATCATCAAGAAGAATATCATCTTTCAGTTCTCCTCGAATGTTTGGAAACCCTTCAAATGGATCAGGAAGAACAGTTTTCTTGGGCTTTGAAGACTCAGCATCATCTTTCTTTTCTGGTGGTGGTGGTGGTGGTGTAGATACCCTTACTTCATTAATCTCCACTTCATCATCACCAGCTCCTGATTTCTTTTGACTTTCAGGCTCTTCAACACTTTCAACTTCTGGTGCCTTAGGAATTTCAACACTTTGAACTTTTTCAGCATCATGACCCTTAGAAGTTTCAATGTGCTTTTCACTCTTGCCGCTTTGGCTTTCAGGCATAGAAGCACCTCCTTTCCTTGCCCTGAGGTTTCTTGGAATAACGCCTGTTTGAACAACTTTTCTCTTTATCCTTAACTTCTTTTTCTCTTGCTGTTGGTGTATATGTAGTATCTTCATCATCAGATCCTTTCTTCTTCTTTTTCTGTGGTTTCTTCTTCAACTGAACTTTCCCAACACCTATTCTTTCAATTTCAGACTCTGTTTCAGAAGATTCATCGTCAGCATCACTTGAATCATCATGAACAACTCCTTCAGGCTCTTTCTGTTTAACACCTTCAGTTTGAATACTTGCACTTTGATCTTTTGCAGTTGTATCTTCAGTAAGCTTTATGTATTGCTCAAACATCACCTTTGTCAAATCAATCCCTTCTTGAGATAGATCAGCTGGATTCACCACTGGTTCATCTATTAAACTTGATTGTGATTCCCTTGAAGGCCCTGCAAAACAAGCATTGAAGCATTCATTAGTATAATATAACAATTAATGTTCTAACTTCTCTTATGACTCCCCATTTCAGCTATACCCTTAACAACAATCTTTGGAGGAACAACTTTAGGAACAGATACAACTGGGGATGTCTTCAGAGTTCTCTTTCTCTTCCCGTCCTTCACAAACCAATATCTTAACTTTTTCTCTTGCATCTCCCTCATCTTATCATCTTCATTCTCTGAATTGCTGTTATCATGTCTCCATGCATCATTTTCAGAAGCAACATATCTTGGATTATCAATCTTGCAAATCATTCTCCTTGCTCTTGGTTCAGGATCATCTTTCTTTGGATTTTTAGATAATCTGCTTAAAGTATCAGCTGTCATGTTTCGTAGGCCTAATATATCAGTAGGATCCTTTGGAAGATCTTTAAATTGATCATCTATCATCATCTAGATAAAAACTAGGATACATAATATACTTTCCACTTCCTACATTGTCTACCATATGGTCAAATATTACTTGTGATACATTATATGGCCTGTTCAGCACCAAGAAAGTAATGACATTCATGATATAATCTGATGTCTCATCATAAGCTCCCTTCCGATGTGACAAAGCATGCACTATGCAGTGAATTAGGAACTTATAGGGTGGGCTAAACATAGTCTTAAGATATATTCCGTTCAAATGTCCTGTAAAACCCATTCTGCACCATAAACCCTTGCACAATCGTTTAGGAATAATGATAGGATCATTATCAGAATCCCCTAACTCCAAAACTCGTCTTAAGTCTCCCACATTAATCTTGATTTCAACATCTATATCTTGACCATTTTCATCCTTCTTTCTAACAGCTGAATAAATCATCTTTTCCTTTTCCTCATACCTCTCCGAACTCCACAACCTTCTCACATGTGATTCATATACTATTGTTCTATCGGTTAAGGCCTTATTAATCTTACTCTCCCTAAAATTTTTTGCCATTACTTTAAAAGGAGTATTGTCTGTATAGTGTGCATCCAACATACAGTAAATATGGCGAGATTTATCCCAATCTAATGCTCTTCCCTGCAAAAATACACAACAATTAGCATTTGCACAAGTTTCAAGACATAAAGACACAAGTGATAAAAATTTTGAAAACTCAAAAATTTTCTAACACTGGGAAGGTCCACTCTATTCAGTACTGAGGATCGGATGGTGATCCGATCGGATTGCCATTCGATCAGATGAACCATCTTATATAGTTAACAGACAAGCCATGTGCATATGGATCGGATGGCCATCCGATCGGATTGCCATCTGATCGTATTGTCACTCGATCCTTGTGACAAATGGATAAGCTCCTTTGACAAGTCAACCCTCTTGAGTGAGTGGAATGGATCAGATGGCCATCTGATCGGATTGCTTCTCAATTTTTGACAAGATTGAGCAGTTGATGAAATTTTTTTGTCATTATGTGATGTCGATCGGATGGCCATCCGATCGGATTGCCACCCGATCGGATTACCACTCGATCATTGACAAGAGATCTACAGTTCACGTGATTGTGTGTTTTGGATCGGATGGCCATCCGATCCGATTCCCATCCGATTGAGATGCCATCTTTTCCAAAAACAACTTGTGAACAGTAAAGGCACAGAAATCAAGGCAATACTTAGAAAATATTTCAAACATGAAGTGCTTTAGATCGGATGGCCATCCGATCAGATTGCCATCTAATCAAGATGCCATACTATCCAAACAAACACCTTTAACAGATAAAGCACATTTTTCAAGACAAAACATTTAGCAATATTTTAATCATTAAATGCATTGGATCGGATTGCCATCCGATCGAGTTGCCACTCGATTCAACTGTCTTGAAGAATACTTTGAACAGATTATGAACATCAAAATTTTTCTAAGTTAATCACCAAATTGAACACAGATCCATGTAGAGATTACTCCAGCGATCAAAACCATATGTTCATCTTTTTCTAACTCGGCCTAGATTGAGACTAATTTCACTTTTTGTGCACCGAAGTCCGAACGACTCTAAACATGAAATCTCTAGATCTAACATGTTTTTGCACAAATTGAGACGGTAAACCTATAGATCTAAGGCCTGTGAACAAAACCCTATGTCCAGATTCTAACAAAACTCATTAAAATTGCCTAGATCTAAGATTTTCACTCCGACAGTCGTCGACATCAATAACAGTCATCAAAAACATCAAATTAAACGTTGAAAATCAGTAATCTTACCTTTCCCATTGTGAAGGTTGAGCGTGCCAACAATCCAATGTGATGTGGAAAGCAAGAAAATGAAAATCAGATCAAGAAAGTGAGAGTGTTTGAGAGAGTGTCGGATGGTTGCCCGATCGAGTAAAGGTTTGACTGTACAACATTGAGTTCTATATATAGGGGTGACCAAGTGTCGGATGGCCATCCGATCGGATTTCCATCCGATCGGATTGTCATCCGATCGGATTTCCATCCGATCGGATTGTCATCCGATCCAAACGGCTCCCTTTGACTTTCGATGTTTTTACCTTTTGACTTTTTTCCATTTTATTAGATTTGGCCAGTTTTAGAAATCCACTTAATTATCTAGGTCCAAGTTAATGACCCTAGGCACTTAATTTTCCTACCAAGTCCAAGTTAATGACCTTGGTTGACCCGAAACAAAACAAACTGACATTTTGTTCAAATTTTTCAAACACTTTTTCATGAAAATTTACAAGTCTCAAGTTAATGAACTTGTTTTGACTCTGAATTTTACCAAGTTTTTCAAGATTAGCTCCCAACCTTATCGTCTAGTTCAGAAACTTCCTGCTCTGCTTCATGACTGCGAGTCTAAAGATCAGCTTTCTACCTTGGTTTGTCGATAAAACTAAAGCAAAAATGTAAAATCTTTTTGAGATTTTAAGAAAGTTTAAACTAGAAAACTATAAAATCTTTTTGGGTTTAGATGCTAAACAGAAATGAAATGAAATCCAGTAAAAGTAAACTATTTACAAACATATTTTTGGTGAGCATGTTAGGGGATCATATCAGCTATCGACAAGCTACAAGTACCGTTGAGCTTGATTACACACTAAGTATTAAACAATTCACTTTGATTGCCGATATACTGATCCTTTTTAAGTTTTCACACAAATTTCAATCTGTTTAGGATACAAATAAGTGTTTTAATAGCTTAACTTATACGCGTGTCCCACCTCTGAATATACTCTCGTATCTGGACTTCTATATTCAGTCTTACAGGTGAACGTACAATAATGATATCTGTAACGGGTAATGTGAGGCCATGAGAGCTCAGGTTAGAATTTCCGTTCAGACAGAGAGATGATGGCTCGACTTTCGGTGTGTCCCGTTTGGGGATCTTTTCTTCAACAGCACATGATTAGCATTTTGCAATGTTTCATCATTTTTTATGCTGAGGGTAGGCTTTAAGATTAAAGCAGTGCAGAGTATTATACGAGGACTAGGCTATTGCTTCCACAAAATCAGAAGTCCTGGTATAATACCCCAGATATCATTAGGCACATAGACCTAGTATGTCAGAAATAGAAAATCTTTCAAACAAGTTTTCAGGGGTTACCTATATATCCGAGAGATATTCCCCACGTAATAAGCAAGAAATGATTTTAGGTTTATATCCCAAACAAATCTACTAAAAGTATAAAAACTGTAACAATCCTAAATAAAACCGACACCCTCGATTATTTCCGACACCCTAGTATATTTTAAAATATCCCAAAATGTCCCAAAATACACCACATACGCGAAAACGGGCCCCAAATACATTAAATAGTATTAAAAATAATTAAAAACTGAATTTTTAAGTTGAGGCGGGCCGCGTAAGACCCACCCCAACCTTTACGCGGGCCGCGAGAGGCTAAAAGGTGGCGCAGCCCGGTGCGGCCACGTGACCCAACACACGGCAAGCCTACCTGATGACCCGGATCACCTACACGTTGACCTGGAGTCAACGCGGGCCGCGTACGCCCTATGCTTGTGTTACGCGGGCCGCGAGAGAACCAGACTCAACAACTATATAAGAAGGCCATCGGGTTTCATTCAGAATCGCTCAAATCTTTCTTTCTAAACGTGAATTTCTGATAATAGGCATAACACTCGGGTATTATACCCCCTAATTAGCGAAGTTCTGCTCCGTTATAAGTATTATAACCCCTGGATACGTATTAGATACGCTGCCCGATTGATCTAGGGTTCCGTAACGGCTGTCGTGGTTCTGCCCGGCGTAGTCGTTGGAATGCCGTCTCGGGGAGGGTATTACTAATGTTAAAATGGGTTATTATACTAACGCGTGTGCATTTGTGTAAATTTTAGATTATCACCAGGAAATCCTTATGGAAAATCTAAAACAGCAATGTGAGTTGATCCACTTTTTGTAAACCTTTTTGTTAACTGTTTTACAAAACCTTAAATACTTTTCCATGCGAATAACAGTTATTGAGTATTTGTAAGAATACAATTATGATGAGTATGTTGGGGTTTTGTATACAAAATTTGTTACCACCTGGTCAAGGAGTAACATTTCCACAAGTCGGGTTCGATAGTACCATGGATGTTAATTGATATGTCTTGGAAACAAATATAATTGCGAGATCGCCCTCAATAATGTACACTGGGTTTTACTTAAACTTGATTAAACTGGGATTCACTCACCAGTATTTCCCACTGACAAATGTTTTTAAAAACGCGTTTCAGGTAACAAAATGTGAAAGCAAAATAGAAGCTAGTTGGACAGCACTGAAGGCTTGTAAAAGTGGCAATAAAGTTACCTAAAAGGAAATAGATGTTTTTCTTAAATAAAATAGGATTTATTCCTATAAAAATGTGTGTAATGCAAACTTGGGTTTTATCCCATATGTTTAATACTATGAAAATGTGGTATTTTACTCTGATCAAATATTTCCTAACTACGGTCCTGATGAAAAAATTCCGCTGCCAAATTAGACAATACGAAATACCACCAAAACTGGCTCGCGGCCGCCCGTTCCCGGGGATGTGGGATCGGGGGATGCGACAAAAACCTACCGGCATATCATCAGTGAGATTTCTTAACACCTTTTAAACATTACAAATCTTTAGCATACTGTAACTGTCTAGCTGATGTACTATCATTTCCCCTTTTTACACAAACTCTTTTTGGGTTTTCTATTGTTTTTGGATTTTGAAAATATCTCATGTTTTTGGATTTTTTCATTTTTTATTGTTTTTGTATTTTCTGAAAATATATCTATCTCCCCCTAAATACCAAAACAACTAAAAATACGACAAACCAGTGCAGTCTGCTTCTCAACATCATCTGCAGTGGTATTCTCATCAACGCCAAGTATCCCGTCCGCATCCGACAACAACCTCATACCATTCAATTTTAAAAGATATTGAAAACGTGATCTATCAAAAGCTTTGGTATGCAAGTCTGCCTTTTGTTCGTCGGTGCGGATTTTGTCAATTCGTATTAACTTCTTCTCGAAGCAATCTTGAATGAAATGATGACGAATTTCAATATGTTTGGTTTCAGTGTGATGTACCGGATTTTTTGTTATGTTTATTGCTGCCTCATTATCAAAAAAAATAGGTGAAGTAAGAAATTGCAAACCGTAGTCACGCATCTGTTGCTGAATCCATAGGATCTGAGAGCAGCAGCTGCTGACAGATACATACTCTGCTTCACATGTTGATAGAGCAACAGAGGTTTGCTTCTTACATTGCCACGTGACCAGTCGGGGTCTGAAAAATTGGCATCCTGCAGTTGTTGATTTAGCATTGACTTTGCAGCAGTCGAAATAAGAATCAGAGTACCCTTCAAGCGTGAAGTCACCATCCTTTGGATACCATAACCCCAAGCTTGGAGTTCCTTTCAGGTAGCGTAATATCCTCTTGACGATTGACATATGCGAGGCTTTGGGACTCGATTGATATCAGGCCACGAGGCAGGTTGGGTACATTATATCAGGCCTTGATGCTGTCAAATACATTAGCGACCCGATCATGGAGCGATATAACATTTCATCGACCTTCTCTCCGGTGAGATCAGGGTTGATACCATGATTCGTTGCTAATGGGGTGGACATTGGAGCAGTCCCGGACATCCCGAATTCCTCCAGAACATCGTGAATATACTTTGTCGGATGTATGAAGGTTCCTTCGGGCATTTGATTGACCTAGAGCCCTAAGAAGAACTTCATCTCACCCATTGAAGACATTTCGAACTTCTACTTCATTACTTTCTCAAAATCTTTGCAGAGTTCTTCATTTGTTGACTCGAAAATAATGTCATCAACGTAAATCTGTACTATCAGAAGATGACCATCGACTTCCTTTGTGAAAAGAGCGGCGTCCACCTTGCCTCGGATAAAGACGTTGGCGAGCAAATGTTGAGAGAGCGTCTCGTACCAGGCTCTCGGGGCCTGATGCAAGCCGTACAATGCTTTGTCCAAGAGGTAGACCTTATCTTTGTGAATTGGGTCGGTGAAGCCCGGTGGCTGACCAACATAAACCTCCTCTTTCACCTTGCCATAGAGAAATGCCGACTTGACATCTAGCTGATATACTTTGAATCCTTTCCATGAAGCAAACTCTATGAAGATTCTGATAGCTTCAAGTCGAGCAACAGGAGCGTAAACCTCTGTGAAGTCTATCCCCTCTTGTTGACTGAAACCCTGGACCATGAGTCGAGCTTTGTTACGAACAATAACACCTCGATTGTCTCTTTTATACTTAAACACCCACTTCGTGTTTATTTTCCTGTGTCCATCAGGCAAGTCCACCAGTTTCCATACACCAAGCTTTTCAAACTGACTCAGCTCCTCTTGCATTGCGATGACCCATGAATCTTCAGTCAGTGCTTCCTTATAGGTTCGCGGCTCAATCTGCGAAATGAAACAACTAAGTGAAAATTCAGTTTGTAAAGGAGCAACTTTAGTATAAAAGCAAGTAAGTCCATGGTCAATCTGGCTTCTGGTGCGAACGTCTGACTGCAATTCTCCAATTATCAACTCCTCTGGATGATATGAAAGAGTCCTCGGCATCACTTCGCCAGGAACATCCACCTCGCCTTCCAAATTAGTAATGTTCTGATCCGCAACTTGTTCATTGTCAAGAATTGTCTGATCTGAAGATTGGATTTGCTCCCCCTCAGACTCTGAATCACCACGATCAAAAGTAGGAATATCATCAGATTCTGAATTATCATTGACCACCGTCTGATTTTCAGGAGCAGGTTCGCGTTCCGAAGTAGTCGGAGTTTGCTGAACTTCATCATTCTCTCTAGTATGACTTGGACCAGCTTCATCATCATTGGAAGTTTGTTGTTGACATCTAGAAGACCTTTCTGGAAACCTTCCCTGAGATGCTTCATATTCTCATAAAATATTCAAATCATCAAAGAACTCTGGCTCTTCTTCTAACTCGAAAGAATTCCATAAGGTATCGTAGTTGAATCATCAAGAGTCTGCGAGCTTCTGTGGAGGCATAGTATATCCTTGATATTCAACATGCTGTGCTTCGATGATCCGCTTTAGACTTCAAACAAAGACCCTTCTGAGTGGACTGGCATACCTCATAAAGATTCCTTCAATGCTCTTTGAACCAATTTTTCCATCGGGATCTAGAACTGTGCAGGGAGACCCGAACGGCTCTAAATACTCGAGATTAGGCTTGCGATTGTTGATCAACTCGAAACATGTCTTGTTATGCTTCTTCACAGTAAGTACCCTGTTGAGTGTATAGCAAGCGGCTGATACTGCTTCTGCCCAGAAATTGATAGGTAACTTGGAATCAACAAGCATCGTTCTCGCCGTTTCAATCCGCGTTCTGTTCTTTCTTTCTGCGACTCCATTCCGTTGCAAAGTATATGGTACGCTGAATTCTTGCAGTATACCTCTTCTATTACAGTATTCCTCCATTCTGTTGTTTTTAAATTCTATACCGTTGTCACTTCTTAGTCTTCTAATGCTAGTTCGGTACAAATTCTCTATCATCTTGAATAGTCTCAGCAAACTCTCAAATGTATCGTCTTTTGACTCCAAGAACGTCACCCACGAGAATCTCGAATAGTCATCAGTGACTACTAGGCAATAGAGATCACCCGTTATGCTCTTGACATTCACAGGACCAAAGAGATCCATGTGAAGTCTTTCCAATGGCTTCGAGACAGAGTTCATCTTTTTGCACGGGTGGGATTTCTTTCGTTGCTTCCCTTTTATACAACTGATACACTCCCCCTCAAGATGAAAACTCTTAAAGTGAACACCTTTCACCAAATCATTATGCACCAGGTAGTTCATCTTGCTTAGGTGAATGTGGCCCATCTTCCGATGCCACAGTTGCGACTCCTTTTCAGTGGCTCTTGACATGAAGCAATGAGTTTGACCCGTGATAGTCGTAGCGTCGCTCATATCCAATACATACAGATCATTAACTCTTGGTGCTCTCATGATGATCCACACCTCGGGGATGACAAACCCCGACTTCAGAATCAGACATTCTTTATCAGTGAAATGTGTCGAATACATTCTATCACAAATTTGAGAAATGCTAAGAAGATTGTTCTCTAACTCGGAGATGTAATTGACTCTTTCAAATGTGATTACACCATTTGATAATGTTCCTTCACCAATGATACGTCCTCCTTGATTACCAGCAAAACCAACGTAACCACCGTTAAACCCTCTAACATTGTAAAGCAGGGTTTTTCTCCCTGTCATGTGCCTGGATGCTCCACTATCCATAATCCAACGTGAGATAGATCTCGGGAGCTCCTGCACATTTCAAAACATTCAGTTAGATTTTGAAGAAACCCAAGCCTCTTTCGACTCGGGTAGCTTGACGTTTAGGCGTGTGGTTTTGGTGTACAATGGTGGGAAATTCTTGTCATTCATCTTAAGACTCTCTTCAGATCTAATCTCAACCTCTTTATACAAAAAGAATTCCTTTTCTGGAGGTTGACTAGATGATTGTTCTTTCTTTGGAACATACTTCTTCCCTGGAGGGGTCGAAGTTTGTTTCTCAAGTTTCTCATAAAAGTCCAAAGGTACATTCATCTTCTTAGTTGAAGATGATTGTTTTGCAGAATCAGAAACCTTTGGTTTTGAAGTACTTGATGTCGTAGCCTCAGATTTTGGCTTCCACGTTTGTTGCGAAGAAGCGACCCGTTTATAAAATTTATCAGTTTTAGTTACCGACTGTTTTACGGGTTCAATTTTGACTTTGATGTTTTCTTTTTCAATATTTTCTTTTCAACAAACACTGGAGCTTTTCCTTTGACATCGTTCTTCTTTCTTGGATTCTCAACAACCACAGACTTAGGCTTCAAGTTGGTGCAATTTCGTGCAATGTGTCCAACTTTATTGCATTTGAAGCATGTGCGAGTGTCAACTTCCCGACTTTTGCCTTCAGTCTGAGGCTGTGAGGCCTTTTTCTCAAAGAATTCTTCATTTGATTTTGAAAAAAATTCCGATTCTTGTTCGGAATGTGAACTTGAGCTTTTCACAAACACTTTCTTTTCGACAAACTTTTTGTTTTGAAGGTTCCTTTTCTGATTGTTCTTACCACCCTGATAACCACCCGACCATCTGTTTTGGTTGTTATTGTTAAAACGTGGTGGTACAACATGTTTCTTATAGTAAGATTTATCTTTTTCAAAATTCAACATTCTTTTGGAACTTTTCAATCCCTCAATTTCAGAAACATCGATTTCAACCAATTTGAAAATTTTCTTCAACTTGTCAACATTCACATTCTCAAGTGGAAATTCAAGATCTAAATACAACTTATCAGAACCAGACATCTTGTACATCACAAGAGTAGGTCCGTCATTTGAGTTGTTTTGGGATTTTGGTTTCGGAATGTAGTTATTCAAAAAGCACTCTTCATCCTCAGTCGAATCACTGTCAGATTTTAAAAAGTTTTCAACCACATTTTTTACGACTTCAGACTGAACATTGTCTTCATCAGATGATGAAGTGAATGTGACATCGATTGTTTCTGGAAGTTTTACATCATTTGATTTCTCATTTGTTTCAACTTCATTATCCAATCCAGACTTTTTCTTTGAAAAATTGTTTAACACGGGTGGTGGAACTTGATGATAACCCACTCCCGTTCCATCTGAGTATACATCTTCACAAGATTTGTTCTTTCCAATGGGTTTGGGAACTATGTGTTGAAGAATAAAGCTCGCGGAGCTGTAACTGTTCAGTTTCAGATTGATTCTTTCATTCTCAATCTTAGCTTCCTGAAACTGAAGCTTAAGATTTGCAATCTCATCCAATTGCTGGTTGATTTGTCTTTCTTTTGCCTGAAGAACACCAGACAATTGAATATTTTCTTTGTATGTTTTACCATTTCGCTCATCAGAATCTTTTATTGTTCTTTTCAGCTTCTCATGATTTTCAGAAATTTGTCTTTTTTCATGAATTAACTTTTCATTTTCTTTCTTAAATCATTCTACATCTGTTTTATCTTTTTCAATTCTTACTGTTAATTCTTTTATTCTCTCATTTGAGGCTCTCATCAGTTTATCTCGACTTAAGATTTGATCTTCAACCATTTTGGCTTTCTCAACCAGTTCTTGGGTCTTTTTTATTGTGAGATATGCATTTGTGCTGCAAACTTTGCAATCTTTCATGCAATTTTTTCAATCACTCTATGTTTTAGCTTTATTAGTCTTACCTGACTCATTTGTTGAATCACTACTACTGACCTTGCTTGTTGACTCAGACGCAGATTTGGAATCTACTTCTAGTACTTTTGCTGCAAGCACTTTATCTGCCATCTTTGTCAGGTTCTCTGCAGTCATTTCTTTTGTTGTGTCGATTATCCCATCGTCGACTTTCCTTGACTTTAACTCTTCCTCTTCAGCTTTCTTTGCCGCATCTCTCTCTCTCTGTTCATCTTCTTGCTTCAAGGATTCAATGACAGTTTCAACTATGAGTGTTGATGGTTCAGGAATTATGTTGCCTTTTGGGTCCAAATAACACTCACGATCCGAATCCCATCTGTTTGCCTTTTTGGCTTCTTTCCAGGCTCGATAGTTTCTATCTTTAATGCTTTGAGCTATCATCTTTCGATAGGTGTATTTTTGCTCTTCAGTTCGTGTATCTTTATATGGTTCAACTTTTGCCATGAATGCAAAACCTACAGCATCATCTTCTGGTAAAAACTCACTCCAGTCGAAACCTTCATCATCTTGAATCACAGCTAAGGCTCTTGACTTTTCCTTTGGAGTCTCTTCGATTTGCTTCATTCGGGGCGGCTCTTCTCGATTTCGGTGATATACAGCCTTTTTGTAGTAGTCGTCGTGAAATGGATTAGCTGTTTCGTCCACTGCTGAGTTCTTGCACTCCCTCTTGAAATGCCCCTTTTGTTTGCAATTAAAGCACGTCACTTTCGATTTATCAAAACCCAACTTTGTCGAAGGCCCACCAATTGAATTTCTTCCTGTTATCTCCATAAACCTTTGTGCTCTTCTGATTACGCTAGCCATGCACCAGCGTATGTCGATTAACTCCATCTCTTCAGGATCAATCTGATCATAATCTTCTTTCGTCAGGTTTGTATTCCTGATTTTCCCAGCGACCAAGCTTTCATATGATTCTAGGATTGAAGCAAGAAACACTATTTGTTGTTTAGCTGTTTCTTCATTAAAGTTTTGTGCATTGTTCAGGTTCACAGCTATATTGCACTGAAAGACGTTTTTGGGAACATTCTGCTATTGCTGATTCCCTGAAACTGATGAAGAAGAACCTCCATGATAACCACTGCTGGGTACAGAACTGCTGCTTTGCTTTTCTTGATTCATCGTGGTTGAACTTTCAGCAGAAAATGCAGTTTTTGGTGAAGTGGTCTTAGGAATCATACTACCCCTATAGTAAAGATCAACATTTTGTTGGTACGGGGTGTTATTAACTTTATTCATCTTCTTGATTTCCAACTCATGACTTTCAAACCATTCTATCAACCAGTCAACAGTCATATCTGACACATTCATGGTGTTTTTCAGAACCAAAGCATAATATTGCCAATCATTTTCATCTGGCAACGATTCAAATAACTTCTCAACCATCTCTTCTTCTATGATCGTTATCCCATGTCTGACAAGCTCTATTTTCAGATGATAAAAACGCTCAATCATCTTTAGCACAGTCTCATTCCTCATTCATGCAAACAAGTCGAACTCCTTTTTCAGTAGACGTTTCTTGTTTTTCACTATCTCAGCCCCTCCTATACACTTCTTCTCTAACTTGGCCCACAAATCTTTCAAATTGTCGTAACTAATCAAAGAAATAATATCATCTCTAACAGATTGATGTAACAGGGCTATACATTTTTGTTCAGCAACAAATGTATCTTGTTCAGTTTCGTTCAAGTTTTCATAATCTTTTCTTCCAATATCGTAACCATTTCTCATACACTTCCAGCTCTGATAAGCAAACTCTTTCAACCAATATTCAAATCTGCCTGCCCATCGGTTGTAGTCTTCAATTGCCATTAGCTTTGGCGGCTTGTTATACGTACCATAGGCGTTATCGATACTCAACGAATCTGCAATCGCCTTCTTCGGATTTGGATTTGTGTTGGTCCTTGTATTTGTTTATGCATCTCCGGTGTTGTATGCAAAGACATCGCTGAACGGGTTTAGGAATTCGTCTCCCATTTTGAAAAGCACCTGAAAATTTTCAAACACTTAGAGAAAATTTCACAACTTTCAAAAATTTCAAGCAAATGTACTTGGGTCGGATGGTGATCCGATCGAGTGGTGATCCGATCGAGTTGTGATCCGATCGGATTACACAGCCAAGTAACAATTGTCGGATTACCAAGTGTCGGATATGCAAATGTCGAATGGCTACCCGATCGGATGGTGATACGATCGGATGGTCGTTCGATCGAGTGACACAAGATACTTGAAAACTTTAACCTTCATCACTTCACCGATCGGATGGTGATCCGATCGAGTGAGATGATGACGTCAGCGAGTGAAACAAGAACTTATCTAAGCCAATCCGATCGGATGGTGATCCGATCAGGTGGGATAATGACGTCAGCTAGTAAATGAAGAACATAGTCTATGCCAATCCGATCGGATAGCTATCCGATCGGGTGGATGACATCAGCAACAACGATGAACTCAACATGGTTTTTGCTTGATTTGATTCAGTTTTAGTTCGAATTTTTCAATGAAAATTTGAAGGATTGATCTTTGTTTAATTCCAATTCGTTTGATATGAAAATTACTCAATTTCATCCGTGAATTCTTGTTAAATTTTGAGTTTTCTCTGTTTTAAGATGTAAAAAGGTAAGAACAGCAAGAAATGAGGTAGAAGATGAGAAATTTGCCAAAATTTCAGGTGAAATTTGACAGAAATCGACAAAGAATTGCTAAAAATTTGGTGAATTTGCAGTTTTCGTCTCCGATTCAACCTCATGTAGCTCTGATACCAATTGTTAGGCCTTTTATCTCAGGATCTGTTCGAGTAGAATGTGGCTGGATCGATCAGAATCAAGGTGCGGAATCCTTTGATAATGTCACAGAATCAACAAAGACAAGTTCAACGTTTAATCCGTCTGAATTCTATTAGAAAATGGTGAAAATACAGAGGTTCCGATAGTAGTTCAGATTGGCAGAGCTTCGCTACAAGTTCAGCAAAAGGTATGAAATGTCTAACACTAGCTAGCTATTTATAGGCAACCAGGGAGGGTGTTTAGTGTCACCCGATCGGATGGTGATCCGATTGGATGGCCATCCGATCGGATGACATTCGTCGTCCGACGAATTTCACTTTTACATTTATGTGCCATTCCTTGAGTTGTCTTTAAACAAACATACATACACATCACAAAATAAGACTCGATGCAGATGGAAGCTACAGACATATGTACTAACAAGACCAAAGAAGTTAAGGAAAAGATATGCAATTGAGATCGAAGAGCTGGCCCAATCTTGTAGGATGTCCAAAAAGCACACTAAGGGGGCATGTACAAAGTGTAAGAAAACATGCCACAATTCTAGGACATGCAAGGGTGAAGGTGAAGCTGTGAAAGGTGGAAAAGCAGGGAAAGGTGTAAAAGTTGGGAAGGATGGCAAAACTAGGAAGGGTGGAATAGCATAATTTGATGTTGTCTTATGCAGTTATTGGAGTTTGTACATTTTGGCTACTTTATGTCTTTTCAACAAATATTTTAGGCTTTTAAACCTGTTTTGGTGATGGCTACTTTAGAACAATTTATACCTAGCTATTGTATGGTTTAACTTATCTATCTATGTTATGATGTTTGTCTTGGAAATTTGGTCATTTTTATAGCAGGTGACATGGGCCAGATTTGGTTATTTTTATAGCAGGTGATATGGGTCAGATTGGGTCAATTGTGCTGACTAGTTTTGATTATTTTGTGCAGGTGAAATGAGTCATTTTTGCTAGCCAGTTTTGGTCACTTTGTACACATCACATGTACATTACACTTTACAATTGTGCACTTTGTTTTCGTCATTATGTACACTGCATAATTGTACACTTTTTTTGATCAGTTTGTACACTACACATGCACATTACTTGGTCACTTTGTAAACTGCACTTTCTTTGTACACTTTACAATTGTTTGGTCTTTTGCACTTGGTTGGTCATTTAGACTTTATACTTCACACTTGTTTGCTCATTCGGATTTGTTATGGTCTTTTACACTTGTTTAGACATCTACACTTTGAATTGTATACTTGTTTTGGTCATTTATTCTACACATTGTATTAAAGTGACACTTTACACTTGATATTACATAAGTTCCACTTTCCATTAATAGTTAAAACTTGCACATTACATAAGTTGCATTATAAACATATATAAGAAACCAAATCCAACTAATAACGGCCTAAAACAACATAACATACATAACAAAACAAATCCAACTAATAACCAAATACTGCATAATTTTATTTATTTATCTTCAACGTCTTTCATTTTACCTTGAAGCAACCTGTTTGATTATTCTAGATTCATATTTGTTGGTGCACAAATGTTTGTTAACTTCGTCTTTATCGAGTTTTGTGTCTAGATAGGATTAGCCAGCATACAGCAGGTTAGAAACTAGGGTTTGTGAGTAAGTGGGTAATTTCACTTGAAATAGCCACTGGCTATTTCACACGAAATTAGAAATTGTAATTTCGCTTGAAATGGCCAGTGCCACTTTCATGCGAAATCACCTCCACTATATATAGGTGTGTTGCTAGTTCATTTGTAACTTTTCTGATTCAGAGCCGAGGTGCTGCCAGTTTGTCATTTGATTTGTAAAAGCTTTGGAATCGATAATAAGAAGATAATTAGAGGAAAACAAGCTGTTACAAGCCTATTTCTCTGATTCCGCCTTTGAACTAGATGTATAACTCTTCTGATTGACTCGTTCGGGTCACACGTCGATCCAACAAGTGGTATCAGAGCTCGGTCGAAGAGTTTATACCGTTTTCAGTTTGATTTCATCTGTTTTTCTCACTTCTACACCTTCTTTTCAAAATTAAACGAGATTTAACAGACAAAATGGTTTAATTTTCACACATTAAATGCGAAACACTGTTTTAACGAATCCTTGAAAGAATTGGACCAAAATTCGAACTAAATCTGGATCAATTTGACAAAATGGTGACCGATTTGATGATGTCATCATAATTTCGCTCGAAATTGTCGTTGTGATTTCGCACGGAATTACGTTTTGGGACTAATTTCGTTTGAAAATGCTGCTGGTTTCACACGAAATCACTAATTCCGTTTGAAAGTACTGTTGTTTCACATGAAATAACTAATTTCGTTTGAAATTGCCTTTAATTTCACACGAAATCAGATTCCGTTTGAGCATTCCACACGAAATCAGCTATTTCGTACCAAAGTGACTTGATCTCGTTTGAAACCAAGCTAATTCCGCATGAAAATAGATTTTACTTGGTGATTTCGTTTGGAAACACTATTCCGTGTGAAAACCCTAATTTCGTGTGAAGTAATTTCGTGTGAATTGGTATTTCGTTTGAGTGGATATTTCGTTTGAAAGCTGATTTCGTGTGAAAGATAATATCGTTTGAGCTATTTCGCTTGAACTGATTTCGCTTGAAAGTGTTGTTAAAATCAAAAAAAAATTCTAAGTGTTTGTTGATTGTTACAGGTATTTGAAAGATGGATGATTTTATGAATCCATTTAGTGACGTGTTTGCATTTACCAGTGGTTCGGGTGATGGCACATCAAATAACACGAATGAAACTACATCAACACCGAGTGCAAAGAAAATTATTTCTGATGCTATGAGTGTAGACAGTGCATATGGAACATACAATAAGCCGCCCAAGTTGATGGTAATTGAAGATTACAACAGGTGGGCTACAAGATTTGAAGAATGGCTTCAAGCGTTTGCATATCCAAGCTGGAAAAGCTTAATGAATGGTTTTGATTTGGGGAGAACGGATTATGAAAATTTAGAAGAAAATCAAATAGAAAGATATGTTGCTGAACAAAAGTGCATTGCTTTGCTTCATCAGTCTGTGAGAGACGACATCATTTCATTGATTGAGTACAAAGATTCGAAAGATCTATGGGAGAAATTGAGAGTGAAATGTGTGGGTAGTGCCGAGATTGTTAAAAACAAAACGAAATTGTTAAGAAAAGAATTCAATTTGTTTGGTTGTTTGAAAAACGAATCCTTGCCAAAGATAATTGAAAGATTCGGGCATTTGAAGTTAGAACTTGCAAGAAACGGAATCGTATACACTCGAGAAGAATTGGTTGACAAACTGTTTGACTCACTGCCTAATGATAAAGACTGGCAGTATTTTGCTTTGATGCTGAAGAACACAGTTGAACCAACTAAACTGACGGTTGATTTGTTAATTGAAAGATTAGAAAGTCATGATTTGGAGATCAGGAAATCGAACAAAGTCAGCTACTCCTCATATCAGCAGAATGTTGAGTTGTATTATCAAGGTAGTATGACCCCGAAGACTGTGTCTCCTAGGACAGCATTTTCAGCAGAAAATTCAAACATGGTAAATCAAGAAACTCCAAGCAGTGGCTATCATGGAGGTTCATCTTCAACTGCTCAAAGTCAATCAGTTCCGAAGAATCTGTTTCAATGCAACATTACTGTGGATCTCAAGAATGCACAAAATTTCAGTGAAGAATCCGCCAAGCAGCAAATGGTGTTTTTAGCGTCTGTGTTAGAATCGTAAGAAAGCCTCGTTGCAGGAAAGATAGGAAACACCAACCTAACAAAAGAAGACTATGATCAGATCGACCCTAAGGAGATGGAGTTGATTGATATAAGGTGGTGTATGGCGGGTGCAGTGAGAAGAGTGTAGAGATTCATGGAGATTACCGGAAGACAGTCTATTGGTGGACCTTCTACCAAGTTAGGCTTTGACAAGTCAAAAGTCACGTGCTTTAAATGTAAACAAAAAGGTCATTTTAAGCGTGAGTGCCGAAATGCTTACACTGATGATACTACAAACCCTTTTCGAGAGTATTATTACAAAAGAGCAATTTATCATCAAAATAAAGTAGAACCTCCCAGGATGAAGCAGATAGAGGAGGCACCCAAAGAAAAATCCAGAGCACTTGTTGTTTTTCATGATGATGAAGGTTATGATTGGAGTGATGTTTTGCCAGAGGAAGATGCAGTTGGATATGCCTTTACAGCAGCAAAGATTGTTCCTTTTAAAGACACCAGATCTGAAGAAGTGAAGTACGTCAACAGGAAGGCATCAGCTCAATACATGAAAGGCAAAATCTATCGTACATGGATGGAAGAAAAGAAAGCAAATTGATGGGATCCTGATAGAGAATGTTATCTCGATCCTAATGGAAACATAGCTGTTGATCCAGATACTTTCGATGTTGAAACTCTTACCAAACAAATTGCTGAAGAAGAAGAAGCCAGGCAAAGAATGTGGTGGGGAGGAGGAGAAGCTGATGTGAAAGAGAAAGAGAAAGAGCCGCAGCCAAAGAAAGTTGATGACGGGATTATTGATACATCACAAGAATTCACAGCTAAAAATTTGAAGAAGATGGCTGACAAAGTGCTTGCTGCAAAAGAGCTAGAGGTAGTTTCTGGTTCTGGAACTGAGTCTAAAAGCAAGGTCAGTCAGAATGATGCAATCAATGAGTCAGGTAAGAAAGATAAAACTGAGAGCGACTGCAAAAATTGCATGAAAGACTGCAAGGTTTGTAGTACACTTGCTTACCTTAACGGTAAAAAGACCGAAGAACTGACAGGAAGAGTCAGAAATGCTGAAGATCAGATTTTAAACCGTGACAAAATGTTGAAAGCTTCGAACGATAGATTAAAAGAATTAACTGAGAAAATCGAAAATGATAAAAATGACATAGAAAGAATTAGGAAAGAAAATGAAAAGTTGATTCTTGAAAATCGTCAAATTTCAGAAAATTTTGAGAAGCTAAAACGAACGGTAAAAGATTCTGATGAAAGAAATGGTAAAACAACCAAAGAAAATCTTCAACTGACCGGTGTTCTTATAGTAAAAGAAGAACAAATCAACGAACAACTGGATGAGATTGCTAAGTTGAAGCTTCAGTTTCAAGAAGCTAAAATTGAAAATGAACGCATCCAGTTGAAATTGAACAGTTACAACTCTGCAAGCTTTGTTCTTCAACATATCATTCCTAAACCAATTGGAAAGAACAAAGTAGGCGAAGATGTATACTTTGATGGAATCGGGGTTGGATTTCATCAGGTTCCACCTCCAGTTTTAAATAATTTTTCATAGAAAAAATCAGGGTTGGTTAATGATGAAGAAGAAAATGAAGTTAAACTTCCAGAATCAATTGATGTCACATTCAGTTCATCATCCGATGAGGATAGTGTTCAGTCCCTAATTGTTAAAAGCATGGCTGAAAATGTTTTGAAATCTGAAAGTGATTCAGCTGAGGATGAAGAATGTTTTCTGGACAAATACATTCCGAAACCAAAATCCAAAAACAACTTAAATGAAGAACCTACTCTTGTAATGTACAAGATGTCGGGATCGGATAAGTTGTATTCGGATTCTGAGTTTCCACTGGAGAATGTTAATGTTGACAAATTGAGAAATGTGTTCAAGTTGATTGAGATTGATGTGTCTGAAATTGAAGGTTTGAAACATTCTAAGAGGTATTTGAATTTTGAAAAAGATAAGTCTTATTATAAGAAACCTGTTATACCACCGTGTTTTTCTAACAACAATCAAATCAAATGGTCGGGTGGTTATAAGGGTGGTAAGAATTATCAAAGAAGGAATTTTCTAAACAAGAATTTTGTCGAGAAAAAGGTGTTTGTAAAAAGTTCGAGTTCTCATTCTGAGCAGGAATCTGAATTTTTTTCAAAAACCAATAAAGAATTTTTTGAGAAAAGGGCCTCACAACCTCAGACTGAAGGCACAAGTCGGGTAGTTGACACCCGTACATGCTTTAAGTGCAACAAAGTTGGACATATTGCACGAAAGTGCACCAACTTAAAACCTAAGTCTGAAGTTGTTGAGAATACGAAAAAGAAAGATGATGTAAAGGGAAAAGGTCCAATGTTTGTTGAGAAAAAGTTTTTAAAGAAGGAACATGTCAAAGTCAAAACTGAAACCGAATCTGTAAAGAAGTTGGTAAATAAAAATGAAAATTTTTACAAACGGGCTGCGTCATCTCAACAAGCATGGAAGCCAAAATCAAGTTCTCCAAAACCAAAGGTTTCAGAGTATGAGAAACTTGAGAAACAAACTTCTGCCCAATCAGGGAAGAAGTATGTTCAGAAGAAAGACCAACCATCTGGTCAACCTCAAAAAGATGAATTTTTCTTATTAAAAGAGGTTGAGGTTGGGACTGAAGAAAGTTTAAAGATGAATGATAAAAATTTCCCGCCATTATACACCAAAACCACGATTCTCAATGTCAAGCTACCTGAGTCAAAAGAGGCTTGGGTGGCATCAAAATCTAACTAAATGGTTGTGATATGTGCAGGAGCTTCCAAGATCCGTTTCACGTTGGATTATGGATAGTGGAGCTTCTCGGCACATGACGGGGAAGAAGACCCTTCTGTATGATGTTCGAGGGTTTAATGGAGGATATGTGGGTTTTGCAGGAAATCATGGTGGTCGAATAGTTGGTGAAGGAACTTTATCGAATGGTATTGTCACGTTTGAAAGAGTAAACTACATCGACGAGCTTGAAAACAATCTTCTGAGTATTTCTCAGATTTGTGATTGTATGTATACAACGCACTTTACAGACAAAGAATGTTTGATCTTGAAACCAGGATTTGTTGTTCCCGAAGAGTGGGTTATCATGAGAGCACCCAGAGTCAATGATCTGTACGTGTTGGACATGAGTGTAGCAACTACTACCACGGGTCAGGCTCACTGTTTTATGTCAAGAGCAACGGAAAAAGAATCACAATTGTGGCATCGAAAGATGGGTCACATTCACTTGCGAAAAATGAATCACCTGGTGCATAATGACTTTGTTATTGGTGTTCATGTGAAAGGTTTTCATCTTGAGGGGGAGTGCATTAGCTGTGTCAAAGGCAAGCAAAAGAAGAAATCTCACTCTAGGAAGAAGGAAAACTCAATCTCGAGACCTTTAGAGAGACTTCATATGTATCTGTTTGGTCCAGTAAATGTCAAATGCATAACTGGTGATCTCTATTGTCTAGTAGTTACAGACGATTACTCAAGATTTTCATGGGTATTATTTTTGAAGTCAAAAGATGAGACGTTTGAAAGATTGATGACGTTGTTCAGAAAAATTGAAAACTTGTACCAAACCCGAATCAGAAGAATCAGGAGTGATAATGTTACGGAGTTCAAGAACAACAAGATGGAAGAATATTGTGATGACAGAGGTATATTGCAAGAATTTAGTGCTCCTTACACTCCGCAGCAAAATGGATTAGCTGATAGAAAGAACAGGACGCTAATTGAAATGGCTAGGACGATGCTTGCTGATTCGAAATTACCAGTCAACTTTTGGGCAGAAGCAGTGTCAGCCGCTTGCTATACACTCAACCGGGTTCTTACAGTGAAGAAATTCAACAAGACATGTTTTGAGCTAATCAACAACCGCAAACCGAATCTGAAGTATCTGGAACCGTTTGGGTCTCCCTGCACAGTTCTAGAGCCTTTTGGAAAGTTTGGTGCAAAGAGCATTGAAGGAATATTTGTGGGTTACTCAAGTCCATTAAAGCGAGTCTTTGTTCCAAGCTTGAAGCGGATTATCGAAGCACACAATGTTGAGTGTCAAGGTTATACCATGCCACCTCAGAATCCAGGCGACTCATGGCGTTTTAATTACGATACTTTGTGGGATTCGTTTGACTTAGAAGAAGAACCAGATTTCTTTGACGAGTTGGATATTCTAAGAGAGTATGAAGAATCACAAGAAAGATTTCCAGCTGAGTATTCTAGACGTTGTTATTCTTTAAAGTGTACTGTTGATACAACAAATACAAGACCAAGGCCTGTAGCGATATCTCCAGGTAAAAGGGTTCAAGGGTTTCGATTAGCCTAACGCAGGTCATGGGGTCCTCCCACGTTTGTAGCACGTGGGGTTGGATCACTTGTTTATTGATCGCTTTTGATTCCAGCTTGAAGGGAATTCAAGCTGGAATGAAGTTGTTAGCGAAGCAATGCTGTTTGAAGTGAAGAAGAGAAGCAAGTATGAAACTTGTTCTCAAGAGAAGAGAGAAGATCTGAGAGTATGTGTTAGCTCAACTGATCTGGTGTCCCTGATATGGTTGTTGGAGCTGGTACTTATAGATAAAATGTATTCTATAAGAGGAAGCTCGTGACCATGGATCCAAGGCTACAGTGGAGGAATTACCCGTTTGGGGGTTGGAGGCTTTAGACCTGTGGATAAAAGGTTGTTCTCTGTGCACATGTTCTGTCTGTGCAGAAATGGTTCACACGTTAAGTGTTGATGTGACTAGACACTGTGCTTGTCCTTTTTACTGTTCACCTGAGTTCGCGCGTTTTGAACCTCTCAACCTTTTAACCTTTTAAGCTGTTATGTATATTAGTCATTTTATTAAGATTTGGGCTACCCCCGTCATCAGCCCCCCAAGTCAGAGGTGTTTGGGATGTAAGCTCAAATGCTTCTGACTTTTACACATTATTTTTTATTGCTTAAAGGCTTCAAGGCTTTAAGGCGTTTGAGTTTTGGGATTTGAATTTCGGAATGATAGTAGATGTGATAGGCTTCAAGGTTTTAAGGCTTGAAGGCTTCAACTTGTCTCACTCAAGAGGAAGTTGAGGCTTTTTGTAAAGAATGGGGGCTCGACCTAAAGTTTAATCCGGTGGCTCTGGGTTTTGGCAAATCGATCGATTAGTGTCCCGTTGGTTCGATTGCTCTTTATTGCTGAGTTTTCGAGTTTTCCAACTTGTGTCATTCGTTTTCGGTCTTTGTTCTGAATATTTTATAGTATTATCGTGTGTCTCTTGGTCAGTTGCGTCCTCAAGGTCTTGCTGGGACTTTACACTTTGAGGTTTTGTGAAAGGGTATGGCCCATCGTTGTTGTTCCGATGTTTCTTCCGGTTGACCAAGAACGACGATTCACGTTTGATACATCCCCAGATGATGTTTATTTGATTTCCTCAATGGTTGCTACCTTTGATTCTTGGAAGGACCGATTTTTCAGGATTTCTGAGTCCATTGTTCCCTTCAAGCTTGTTTGGAGGCACCCTGATGCTGTGTTAAACAAGCTTGAGCCATTTGAGTCTTAACTAGGTAGTTGGTTGTTAAAAGTCATTAGGAAGTGTCCTTCGAGGCTTCGTCCCTTTCCTAAACACTTTTTAGTGTTGATGGGTGTGAGCACTTAGTGGGACAAGCCGGATCGTGGCCCTGTGCTTATGAGGGATGATCAGGGTATGATGTTTTGCCTTAAGCTTTATCAAGAGTGATGATACCTCTGATGTTGTGTTTGGGGATGCTGAGGCTACCCCCGGCGAAGATGTTGTTGCCAGAGGTGCTGAACACAGGTTCGAGGGTTCAGGTTATGTGAACGTTCCAAATGTCAAAGGCTTTACTAGGTTCCGTACTTCCAAAGCTTCTATTCGTTGTTTAACCCGACGTATGTTAAAGGTAGCTGACCATCCATCGGCCTCTGAGCCAGTGCAACTGAGTGATGTCATAGAGGCTTCAAACGTTTAGACGTTGGGGTTGAGGAAAAAGACGAGGATTTGTCCTTGGTGATTAGTAATGGGAGTAAATCGGCAGGTAAGAAGGTTGTGAGCTTGAAGGGTTTCGGTAAAGGTGGTGAAGGTTCCATCAATGTTAATCCCGACGAGGTTTATGTGCCTGATTGGAAGGTCACAGTTGGTGACAACTTCAGGTATTCATCCATTTGTGAGGATATTCTTACCCATTTTGTTACTTCTACTGTTCGAGGTTCTTGCTCATCTATGGACGATGAACCGATGATCTCGAAGATGATGATGGGTGCTTGCAAGCTTGCAGCCTTGCTTCTAGAGGGTGTATCCCGATTTCGCAAAAGGATGCAAGAATATGAAGTCTTTTCGAAGAAGAGGGATGAGATGAAAGCTTCAATGGTTGCTTTGAGAGAAGCTGAGGGCTACGTTGAGAAAGCATTGTTGTTTGAAGATTTGAGGAGTTATCTTCCCGCACAAGACTAATATGGTTGAGTTGGAAAAACGCTTGGAGACTGACAAGGTTTAGGTCAGGGTCGAAAAGGCTGCCTTGGAGGTTCAGAAAAAAGCCTTATTAGAGGAGAAAGAAGGGTTAAAGGCTTCACTTGCCCAGGCAACTAGTGATAATAAATGGCTCATTGAGCATGGATTCCAGCAAGTGGTTACCTATCTTCTCTATTCATCGGAGTTCAAAAAGGTCTTGGGTGATGTGTACACCGAGCTTCTTGCTCATGGGAGACACCAAGGTTTGTTTGCTGGTTACAAAGCTTTGTGAGCCTGGGGAGCCTCAGGAAAAGTCTTCTCTTTTTCAACCTAAAGCATTCGAAGTCTTCAAGGAATCTGTTTTGAAGATATGGCATATGATTTACCCTTATATGGGTGAAGTCTCCAAGTGTTTTGGTAAACCTTTGACTGTCTTGCAAGAGCTAAAACCCAAGGGCCTTAATGAGGCTGTTTGTAACGAAGTGTTAAAGTCCCTCTCGAAGAAACGTCCTTGCTTCGGAGATAGCGAGGAAACATGTTCTAAAGGTGGTGAGGGCTCAAAGGGTTCAAGCCTTGAAGCCTTCGAGTAGCGGGTGCAGCAGGGAGGAAAAAGAGGAAGGCTAAAAAGACCCAAGATGATGGAGGTTCGAAGAAAGATGATGCAGCAAAGTCTACCATCCCCGACGTTGCTAAGTGAAGAAAAACCTTAATTCATAGCTTTCTTAGCATGTCGAACAATGTTATGGGTTGTTTGTTTGAACATCTTTTGATCTTAAAGGAACCGTCTAGGTCCCTTGGTGGTTAAAGCCTGGAAGGCTTGTGGACAATGTTTTATGTTTGATGGCCAGTATGGCCGTTGCTATCTTTAACTTATATTGCTATATTTATTGTGTTGTTCTGTTTACCCCCTTGTGTTTTCATTGGTTTTGTATGTTGTCTTTGTTTTGGGCGGTGCATCTTATGTTACTTATACCTTAAAGGGTTCAGTGCTGCAGTCACTTAGCCTTAGGATATTTTTAACAAGAAGATACAACCTCTATCCTATGTATGACATTCACTTAGAGTCTTTTTGGTTCGTAAGCCAATGTTGGGGCTTAAGGAAAATTTGGTGTGGGCTGTTCAAACCCGTCTATGAAACATGTTTTTTAAGATTTCTATGAGTCTCATGGAGTTGTATTGATTTAGGAACTCACCCCTTATATAGGTCCATTCAACCCTTGAACCTATTGAGCGATGTGGCCTGGGAGCTCATCCCCTTACATGGCCCTTGCCATGGAGTTTCTTGCTAGGTTCTCAACCTGATTATAGGATAGAAAGACAAATTCATTGTTCATTCATTTCAAAGTACTTTGATTACTAGGGGAATAGAACAACTTTTTGGAACTATTTGTAACACGTTTTGGTTAAACATGGAAACTTTTAAGGTTTTCCCATCCCAATGGCGGGGAAGCTTTTTGCCTTGCGGGCCTGCCAGCTTGTATGATCCCCCTTTGTAGGCTTTAAGGATAGTGTATGGCCCTTCCTACTTAGGGCCAAGCTTTCCTTGGCTTTCTTTCTTGCAGGCATCATTATTTCGAAGCACAAGGTCCTTAGGCTTGAAGCGTTCATGCTTCACCCGTGTATTGTAATACAATTCCATGTTTTGCTTGTACCTTGTTTTTCGTATGGCTGCTTGATCACGAGCCTCTTCGAGGAGTTCCAAATTCAACATCGTCTCTTTCTTATTTGGCTTGAGGTCGATGTTAATTGTTCTTTGTGTTGTTGCTCCGATTTCAGCTAGGATTACAACCTCTGATCCAAATACTAGGCTGTAGGGTATTTTCTTGTGGCTCGTTTTCTCGGTTGTTTAAATTTCCAATAACACATTGGGAAGCTATTCGAGCCAGTTGTTGTCGTATCTTCCCAGTCGAGATTTAATCCTTTCAACAATGTTGTTGTTTGTCCTATTAACTTGGCCATTGGGTTGTGGGTGAGCTACCGAGCTGAATACTTGGGTTATTCTGAACTCCTTACACCAGGAGCTAGAAGGCTTCTCGGCAAACTACTTCCCGTTATCCGTGACTAGTACCCCTGGAGCCCAAAATGACAGATTATGTTTTCGTAAACGAAATCAATGACTTGTTTCCCTGAGATTTTTGCCAATAGTTTTACTTTTGGCCACTTGGGGAAGTAGGCCACGGCTTAACAATATGGTCCAACAATGTCCATTCTCCACTTACGAAATGGCCAAGTCGAGGAGGTGGGAACGGGGTCATGTTTGGTTCTTTTGGGTACCGGAGCATGTAACTGTCAAGCTTCACATTTTCACAGTTGTTCGAAGGTATCTCGATGCATGGAAGGCCAAAAGTATCCGAGGTTCATTAACTTTGACACTACCAATCTTTGGCCATAATGAGCCCCACATATCCTTTCGTGAACCTCTTTAATCAGATATTGGCTTTGTTCTGGGTCAACGCATCGTAGTAGTGGTGCAAGGTATCCTTTTTGTAAAGGATATCTCCTTGTAACACATACTGCCATGGCTTGATACGAACTTTTTTAGCCTCAGTCTGGTCATTAGGTAATTCACCATTTTTGAGGAACTTTTCAATGGGATTCATCCAATTTGGCCCTTCTTTAGTGATCACATCTTGAACCTCAAGTTTTTTGGATGGATGGGGTTTTTAATACCTCAATTAGTACCTTCTTGGTGAGGTGGGCAAATGTAAGAGATACAAGCTTGCTTAGTGTATCAGTTCTCTTGTTTTGAGATCTTAGAACTTTTTTGATGGAACATATTTGAAATGTGTTCATCAATTCCTTTAATTTCTCTCGGTACTAATACATGTTGGGTTCTTTTGCTATGTAGGTGTAATTGTCTTGGCTTGAGAGAGTTTGTGAGGACTTAAAGCTTTTGAACCCCATTTCTTTGGCTATGTAGTTGTCAGTTACTTGGTTTGAAACAAGCAACGAGTCTGTGAAGACTTGAAGCCTTTTGACACCCATATTTTTTTGCAAGCTTGAGCCCGACAACCAATGCTTCATACTCAGCTTCGTTGTTTGTAGTCTGCAATTCAAGACGAAAGGCATACGTGAATTCCAATTCATTAGGATCAATTAGAACAAGCCCTGCTCCTAACCCTTCAATGCTGGAAGCTTCGTCGGTAAAGAGCTTCCAAGTATGGGGGTCGAAAGGTTCAGTGGAGACTGTATCGACTTCCGTTGTGACTTCTTTAGGGACTTCTATGATGAAGTCAGCTGAGACTTGGGCTTTGACAGCTTTTCTCGGGACATAGGTGATTTTTCAAGCACATTCTTAATAGGTTAGTCAGTGACCACTTGTATCCAGTGTGACTGAAAGTACCTTCGAAGCCTTCTAGCCATTTGGACTAGGGCTAGAGGAAGTTTTTCCGAAGAATAATATTTGATTTATGCTAATTTTGAAGTTTTGAAAAAGTAAACGGGTATCTGAACTTTGTTTCGTTCAATGATCAGAGCCGTACTTATGATCTTTTCAGCAATCGAAAGGTAGATAGAGGTCGTTCCTCCTGTTTCCGGAGCCAAAATGGCTGGGAGTGAAGCCAAGTGTTACTTCATTTGGTTGAAGGCTTTCTTTTGAGGTAAAACACTTCAAAGCTGTAAGCTTTACATCAAAAGTCTTTCTTGTTAGCACATCCCTTGAGGGGTTGGCTTTTATGCTTTGTTTCCCCATGATGTGCCCTAGAAACGAGCACTTAACTAGATTAAGCTTCATGTTAATCTTTCTCAAGTTTTGGAAGGTTTATTGTATGTCATAGAGCATTTGGTATTCCGTTTTGCTCTTGATCACCAAATCGTCAACATAAGCTTTAATGTTCTTGCCGATTTATCCGGTAAACGCTTTGTCAACCAGACGTTGATAAGTGGCATCTGCATTTCTTAAACCAAAAGGCATTTTTTGATAGCAAGATATACCTTTATCAGTGTGGAATGTGGTTTTTCTTCATCTTCTTTTTTCATTAGGATCTGATGGTAACCCTTTTAGGCGTCAAGAAAACACTTGAACGGGAAGCCTGTGAGCAAGTTATCCTTGAGGTCTATATAGGGCAGCGGGTAGCAATACTTTGGGCATGCTTTGTTCAAGTCTTTAAAATCGATATACATTCTTCAAGACTTGTCGGGTTTTCGAACCATTAAGGGATTGGCCACCCATGATTGATACTTGACCTCTCGAAGGATTCCGGCTAGGATAAGTTTTTCCATCTCTTGGCACTCTTCTTTGGCTTCTTTCAGGGGCTTGATTCCGTTTCTTTTGTATAATGGGATTAATATCAGGTGGCATCCATAACTCATGTTCAACAATGCTACGAGGGGTGCCGGTCATATCTTCCGAACACCAAGCAAAGACATAGTGCAAGAGCAGCTTTTCAAGGTATGAGAGGGTTTCCTTGGAAAGGTTAGTGTTTACCCTTATCCCCCGTCGAGGATATTTTGGGTTTATGTCCAACCCTTGTTCATCGTCTTCGTCCTTTCTTGAGCTTTTCCCTTCAACCACAAAAGCTTCTTGGGTAGGTTGAAGGGTTGCTATCCCTTTTTCAGTGGGAATCTTCACAGTACCTTGACCAACTGAAACTGCCATTCCAAACACACTTTGCCTGGCCTTCCTATGATGATATCATAGTTGGAGGGGATATTGATCACCGCAAAAGTGAGTAGTTCGGTTCGTCCCTTTGGTTTCTCGTTGAACAAACATTATGGGTTATTTGGCCTAAAGGCTTGATAGGTATGTCTGCGATACCTTCGATAGAGGATTCAGACTGTTGAAGCTTTGAACGTTCATCGTCGCTGAGAGGGTTAAAGCATTTCTCAAACATGATTTTGGTGGTTGCACTGGAGTCAATGTAAGCCTTTTGTGTCTTAATGGTTCCTATGTTGGACTCCATCACTAGAGGGTTTGAAAGCAACTCTCCTTATGTTGATGTTCCCATGCCTTGAAATGATGGGGTTTGTGGGAAGCTTTGTTTTCAAGGTCGACCATGTTCACTATTATTATTATTATTATTATTATTATTATTATTATTATTATTATTATTATTATTATTATTATTATTATTATTATTATTATTATTATTATTATTTAACCATCTTGTCCTTGACCCCTTTAACCAAGTGAGCCACTTCGGACTTGACGGCTTCTTCGATCCTTTTTTTTTGGTTTTGGAAGAAATTATTGGTATGATGACCTTTCTATTCGTGAAACTCACCATATTGGCTTGATTTTTCCGATCTTTTGTTTTTTGGCAAAGGTTGAGGAGGGTGGAAGTTGTGTTTTACCCCTTCGGTTGCCAAGATCTCTTGCGGAGTCTTGGTTAAGGCTGTAAAGTTTGTGGTTTTTTCTCGGCTTGGAGGGTTCCGGCCTTCAGGCCTTCTGGAATCCGAACCTTTGAACCCCTTTGTCATAAAATCCATACCAGTTAAGAGTTCTCTCTTTTTTTCTTTGATGTCTACAGCTTATTCTCCTCGAATGTGGGCTTCAGCCCTTTCAAGTGTTTCTTCAAGGGTTTTGGGTAGGCATTTATTGAAGTCTCTTGCGAGATATTTGGAATTTATAGCATTCATGAACCCTGCAACCCTAATCTTTTCATCGGCGTAAGTTAAACCTTCCTTCTTGTAACTTTCGATGAAGTCTCTGAGACTTTCATCATCACATTGTTTGGTCTGGAAGATTACCGTGGCGTCATTGACATGCCTCTATTGTTATAGGGAACTTTTGCTAAGATCGTCAAAGGTCTGAACGCTTCGTCCAGGAAGGTCATTGAACCATATGCGTGAAAACCCTTCAAGGGTTTGCATGAACATGAGACAACATTCAGAGTTGGGTCATTTTTCAATTCTTGCAGTCCCGGCGAAGATTTGGAGGTAGTCTTTAGTACCGTGATGGCATCTTTATCTGGGTTTGAAACTCGTAATCAACGATTTGTTGGGAGAAGCAAGACAAGTTT
Organism: Helianthus tuberosus; assembly: GCA_030545235.1. NCBI lineage: Eukaryota > Viridiplantae > Streptophyta > Magnoliopsida > Asterales > Asteraceae > Helianthus > Helianthus tuberosus. The sequence goes on along the minus strand of CM060414.1, from coordinate 117,961,069 downwards.
GTTGGGCTTGTAGGGTTTTGAGAGGTCTTCTACTACCCTTGAAGCTGGGTTACCGTTTGAGGTACCCTGGTGAGTGGTTGGTACTTGGTTGATGAAGTTAAAGCTAAAACCTTGAAGGCTTTCTGTGTCATCATCCAGCTTTCACGTGCTGCAAAGGAAATTGTGCCATCATTTGTGTCATCAGCTAGGGCATAAGGTTAAATCCTTAAAGGCTTTCTGATGGTACTAATAAAAGATGCCATTATCTATGTCATAAGGTTAAAGCCTTAAAGGCTTACTGTATAAGGCATTCCCATGGATGTGCTCATGACCGCACCTCGAGCCAAAGGCAGGGTGGCCATGGCTTGTTTTCACGAAGTAGCAATGGGAGGGGGAACACTTGAAGCTGGTGACTGCCATAATTGATCAAGAGTGGTTTTATGCCCCATAGGTGCACCGGTTGTAACAGGTTGGGGGGTAAATAAGGGAAAAGCGGTTGGACTTGGCCTCCCCAAAAGCTAAAGGGCTTGAGTGGTTGGTCTGTCACACTAGGACCAGCTTCAAGGTAAGATGTGGCTGAACATGAGCTGCTAAAAGGAAGAGATAGAGGGCCATGTGATAATGAGGGTTCAGACTCCTCATAATTTAGTCTTATTCTCACCATTTTTTCCCTTTCTAAGCTCACATGCTAGTTGAGAAGAAATCTCAGTTGTAAGAAATTTCTAGCTACTCCCTCGGGTGTTAGATCTATGCGTTCCGGTGTATGCATTACATCAATTTGAGTAGGTGCAACCCCTGACCGAGATGGGTTTGTGTTTGAAAAGAAGTGAACTCCGGGAACATATCCCGGTGGAGTACTTCCGGGAGTAGAAAGAGGTGTAGATAGGACCGGTGAGATCCGACCCGAATTTGGTGTTAAATCGGTGTTGTTAGGCACCTGATTTACCTGACCGAGAGACTCGCTTTCAGACATGATGTAAAGAGAAAATGGAGCTACACAACTAGTCTTTAAGATAAAGTAAGCGGCGTAGCCCCACGGTGGGCGCGAACTTGTTGATACAACAAATACAAGACCAAGGCCTGTAGCGATATCTCCAGGTAAAAGGGTTCAAGGGTTTCGATTAGCCTAACGCAGGTCATGGGGTCCTCCCACGTTTGTAGCACGTGGGGTTGGATCACTTGTTTATTGATCGCTTTTGATTCCATCTTGAAGGGAATTCAAGCCGGAATGTAGTTGTTAGCGAAGCAATGCTGTTTGAAGTGAAGAAGATGTCACACCCCCAAAATCTACACGCGGAGTATCACCGCTTGGAGGCGTGACATGACCAGGATCAAGCCACCAATCATATTGAACATTGTAAGTAATAAATACAAGTCATTCATCAATACGAAAGGTGTTCAAAACCATAACATAGTTAAACGTTTAGCGGAAGCATAAAAATGTAAACCCAACATAAGTTTAAATGTTTCAAATGTTTAGCATGGCACGCAGCTGTCCATGTCCCACAACGACTCTTCTCCACTCCCATGCAAGCTCCATAGATACCTAACGACCTGCAAGGCATGTAACAGAGAGTCAACAACAAAGTTGAGCGAGTTCACAGTTGGTTGATCAGTAATAAGTTCGTTTAATAAATCGTAAGTTCGTTTATAACCATGCCGTGTATTACTAGGCCATTTGTATGTTCATCTAGTGGGGGCTTCCCATGTTGTAAGTTCAATTAGTGGGGGCTTCCCATGTTGTAAGTTACTAGACTAGTTGTATCCATAAGTATCCTTCCCAATCCGAGGATAGTAGTAAGTATAAGTTTACGTAGGTTTTACGTAAGTGCCCTTCCCAATCCGAGGACAGTGGTACGTAGCGAGTACAAAGATTTAGCGCTTGCGTCCTTCCCAATCCGAGGACGGTAGTACGTAGGTTTTACGTAGGTTTTGTGCTGGTGTCCTTCCCAATCCGAGGACAGTAGTACGTAGGTTTTATGTAGGTTTTAGCACAGGCGTCCATCCCAATCCGAGGACGGTGGTAAGTAGTCTAGTAATAATGTGAGTACAAGTAATCATTCAATCCCATTCCCAATCCACCGGGGAATCCCATGCCTTAGGAGTGTGAACTCACCTTGGTCTGCTCGGTATGCTAAGTTATGTGCCCACAAATAATCAGTCAAGTCCTATAGTGTGCACGTATACTCAATCAGTTCAAGTTCGTAAAGTTTCACATACATTCAATATCACAGTAATAACACAGAGTGTGCTTAGCAGCTAGCATCTTGTATCATGTAAACAGTTAATCAAATCCATGCAACTTCATGCTTCTCCTAATGTCTTTCGCAGTTTAATCCAACATAGTTATCCAATATCACACTTAACAGATTTAACAAGTTTAACTGGACTAATACATATCACAAGGGTTACACAGTTAACAGAGTTAACATCTAACCGAACTAACAACTAAATGTGTTTCATGCTTAACTTAACAGAGTTAATAAGTTTAACAGAGTTAAACATATTACTAGAGCTAACAACTAACCGATTTAACAAACTAACAGGGTTAACAATACAGAGTTAACAAGCTAACGAGGTTACTAAACTAACGGAGTTAATGTGTCCATGCATTCAATGAAATCACGTGGGATGAAAACACCTCTGGCGGCGAAATCACCCAGCGACGAAATCACTTTCGTCTGGTCTTTTGTGTTTTCGTCTGGTTAGTGTTGTCATCTCCAACAGTTACGTAATCCAAACCCAACCAATCATCTAACAATTATATCGACCAATCACTCAATCTTATGAACAATCAGAATCATCGTTTCAAATCATCATGCAGCAGAATCATCATTCCATTCACCCTTTAGACATATTTACATATTCATCTCAAAAATCACATGGCTACTGACAACACATGCCTTATCATATTATATGCACTATCATATTAAATTATTCAATTCACCTAACATCACCACCCAATGTCAAACAATCCAATCATGTGCTCTTATCAAATAACTCATAGGTTGTAATACAATCACATGCCTAATGAAAATTCCCATGCAACATACACACACTGGCCGACAATTCTGCAATGATCCTTATCACTTGGTTGCATTATCAAGCCTTCACATGCAAACGATAATCATAACAATCTGATATCATCAAGAATCAAACCCTAGTTATGATCTAAACATTACTCAACAATAGTTAATACAGATTTCTAATAGATTGTCAAGAGATGGGTTTTAAATCAGCCAATCATACGATCCTAATCATTACATGATCACAGTTTGTTCATGATTGCCAAACAATTAGTCAACAACAATTTAAATCAAATAAACATCGAATAATTCTCAGCAACAATTTAAAGGTACAGGTAGTACACTAACCACTAGATCGATAGGTATGATTGCAGGTAAAGGACTTGCAAAAAAGAAGGAGTTTGTAAAGGATGGAACTGCCGTATGAAAGCTAGGGTTTTACAATAACCTATTTCATAACTTAGCGTGTTTAAGCAAACAGTTCAGGCCACTGGGCCGCGTTTGACCTTGGGCCCAACATCTCCGACGAAATCCAAAGAGATTTCGTTAGTTCACAGATGGCGAAAACCCCTTGTTTTCACCAGGGGTGTTTTCGTATGGGAGGTGTTTTCGGCTATGGGGTGTTAGGCAATAGCTCCATGTTTTAAATAATTATACAAATCCAATATGTATAACATATATACACATAATACACATATCACAAATATCACTTATTTAGCACCTCAAATGATTATTAAACACACTTAGCAAGTACATACGAAGTTAAATCGGATAGAGACCTTGAAAACTCGAGTTGTCAAATTATCCCCAACTTGCGAGAAATTTCGTCCCGAAATTTAGCACGTAGTTACTAAGGAAGCTAGTTGTGTTGTGTAGTTTCTTGGTTTTCCTGGGGTGTCACATCATCCCCCCGTTGATTTGGAATTTCGTCCCGAAATTCTGTAGTAGCTTCAGCCTCAGTAGTGGTTGTACTGTTTCCGAACAACTGGGGGTATTTGAGTTTCATTTGATCTTCTCGTTCCCAGGTAAACTCTGGGCCACGACGGGAGTTCCAACGAACTCGAACAAGAGGTATTCTGGTGCGTTTGAGGACCTTAACACCCCGGTCCGTGATTTCAACTGGTTCCTCGACGAATCGCAACTGATCGTCGATAGTGAGCTCCTTCAAAGGAACTATGAGAGTCTCATCTGACAGACACTTCTTCAGATTCGACACGTGAAAGACGTTGTGAACTGCACTGAGTTCTGTTGGTAGGTTTAGTTTGTAGGCCACCTTGCCTATTTTCTCTATGATTTCGAAAGGTCCGACGTATCGTGGGTTAAGTTTGCCTCGTTTGCCAAAACGAACCACACCCTTCCAGGGTGAAACTTTGAGTAGCACTCGATCCCCAACCTGGAGCTCGAGTGGTTTCCTGCCCTTATCGGCGTAGCTTTTCTGACGGTCACGAGCTGCCGCCATGCGCTGTCGTATCTGAGCGATCATTTCTGTTGTGTCTACCACAAGTTCTGGGCTAGTGATCTGACTATCCCCCACCTCTGCCCAATAAAGAGGTGATCGCCATTTACGCCCGTACAATGCCTCAAACGGAGCGGCTTTAATGCTGGTGTGGTAGCTGTTATTGTACGGAAATTCCACTAGTGGCAGATGTTTTTCCCAACCGTTGCCAAAGTCAATCACACATGCCCTAAGCATGTCTTCAAGGGTCTGGATGGTGCGCTCAGACTGCCCATCCGTTTGTGGGTGATAAGTTGTGCTCATATCTAAACGTGAGCCAAAGGACTTGTGCATTGCTTGCCACAGTTCAGAAGTAAAACATGCATCACGATCCGAGATAATAGAGGTGGGCACCCCGTGCCTCGAAACCACTTCCTTCAAGTAAACGTCTGCTAAAGTGGAGAACTTGTCTGTTTCTTTGATAGCCAAGAAGTGTGTAGACTTTGTGAGTCAGACCACGATCACCCAAATAGTATCGTTACCACGTTGAGATCTAGGCAGGCCAGTAACGAAATCCATGGAAATTTGCTCCCATTTCCATTGTGGTATCTCTGGTTGTTGGAGTAGGCCCGATGGTTTCTGATATTCAGTCTTGACTCTCGCGCAAGTCAAACATTTGCTAACGTAAGTTGCTATGTGAGCTTTCATGCTAGGCCACCAATATGTAGTTTTCAAGTCGTGGTACATCTTATCTGAACCAGGATGTACCGAGTAATGAGACTTATGCGCTTCATCCATCATAAGCTCGCGTAAGTTTCCATAGTGTGGGACCCAGATGCGTCCTGTTACGTAATAGGCACCGTCTTCCTTTTGTTCTAACCGTTGCCTTGAGCCGCGTAGGGCTTCAGCCCTGACATTTTCTGGTTTCAATGCTTCTACCTGAGCATCTCGTATCTATGCAGGAAGACTAGACTGAATAGTGAGTTGCAACGCTCGTACACGCCTAGGTGTAGTATCCTTTCGACTGAGGGCGTCGGCCACCACATTGGCTTTGCCCGGATGGTACTTTATAGCACATTCGTAATCGTTTAAAAGCTCGACCCATCGACGCTGACGCATGTTCAACTCTTTCTGCTTGAAGATATGCTCGAGACTCCTGTGATCGGTGTAGATGGTGCACTTGGTACCGTATAGGTAATGTCTCCATATCTTGAGCGCAAAAACAACAGCTCCCAGCTCTAAATCGTGTGTAGTGTAATTCTGTTCGTGAATCTTAAGTTGGCACGAAGCATAAGCAATGACTTTATCCCGTTGCATCAACACACATCCAAGACCCTGAATGGATGCGTCGCAATAGACCACAAAATCGTCTGTGCCCTCTGGCAATGAAATAATAGGTGCGCTACAAAGTCTATCCTTTAAGTGTTGGAATGCTGATTCGTGTGTATTACCCCAACGGTAGATAACGCCTTTCTGAGTTAGTGAGGTGAGGGGTTGTGCAATCTTGGAGAAGTATTTGATGAACCTTCTATAATAGCCCGCCAAACCCAAGAACTGGCGGATTTCTGTTGGTGTACGAGGTGCAGGAAAGTTCCTGATCGAATCAACCTTGGATAGATCAACATGAATCCCATCCTTGTTTACCACGTGGCCTAGAAAGTGGACTTCACGAAGCCAGAAGTCGCGTTTTGAAAACTTGGCGTACAGCTGTTCTGCTTGAAGGAGTTCCAAAATGAGTCGTAAATGCTGCTCGTGTTCCTCCTGACTCTTCGAATAGATCAGGATGTCGTCGATGAAAACAATAAGGAACTTGTCAAGATAAGGTTTGCACACTCTGTTCATAAGATCCATGAAAACCGCAGGCGCGTTTGTTAGCCCGAATGGCATGACTAGAAACTCGTAGTGGCCGTAGCGAGTTATGAATGCTGTTTTGGAGACGTCCTCATCCCGGACTCTCAGTTGATGGTAGCCTGACCTCAGGTCAATCTTCGAGTAATAGCTCGACCCTTGCAACTGGTCGAATAAGTCATCGATGCGTGGAAGAGGATAGCGATTCTTCACAGTCACCTTGTTCAGTTCGCGGTAATCTATGCACATACGGAAGGTACCGTCTTTCTTCTTCACATATAATACTGGAGCTCCCCAGGGTGAAGAGCTAGGACGAATGAAACCCTTATTCAAGAGTTCTAGCAATTTCTTAGACAGTTCTTCCAGTTCAGTTGGAGCTAAGCGGTAAGGTGCTCGAGCTATAGGTGCTGCTCCTGGTGTTAACTCAATTTGGAATTCGACCTGGCGATTAGGCGGTAGACCAGGTAGTTCCTCAGGAAACACTTGAGGGAAGTCGCGTACAACTGGAATGTCCTCTATCTTTTTCTCTTTCGCTGATGCGTCAGTAACAAGTGCTAAGATAGCAGTGTGGCCCTTTCACAAACACTTCTGAGCCTTCAGGAAGGTGATGATGCCAACCACGGCACCACTCTTGTCGCCTTGAACTTCGAGAGGTTCTTTACCAGAACGGGGAATACGAACAATCTTCTCCTTGCATAGGATCTCTGCTTGTTGTTGAGATAACCAATCCATACCAATGACGATGTCAAAACTACCCAGGGCTATGGGAATGAGATCGATAGAGAAAGTCTGAACAGCGAAGACAAGATTACAACCCTGAACTATGTGTGTAGCCTCTAGACTTTTACCGTTAGCTAATTCTACGACATGTTTGGTGTTCAAAAGTGTTGGTGCGCGTTTAAGCATTTGGCTAACTTTCAGAGACATATAACTGGTATCCGCACCCGAATCAAATAATACAGTAACATAAAAGTCGTCGAGAAGAAACTTACCCATAACCACATTAGGATCGTTCCTTGCATCACCCTGACCCAACACAAATGCACGACCCCTGGCACCATTGTTTCCATCATTGTTTCCCCCGTTGTTGTTCCCATTGCCCCGATTATTGTTGTTATTGTTCTGATTCTAATTTAACTGAGGGCAGTGTCTCTTGTAGTGACCTTCAGCTCCGCACTGAAAGCATCCCTTGTTACCCTGTTGCTGTTGCTGGTTCTGCGGTGTTTGCTGTTGCTGCTGACGATTCTGATGTGCAGGTTGTGAGCTCCTGCAATCTTTGGCTTCATGACCCATCTTGAGACATCTCTGACAACGAACCTTGTTGCACTGATCACTGTGGTGTCTGTTGCATCTGTTGCACTTTGGGTGATTTCTTCGATATCCACCCTGTCTTTGACTACCAGAAAATTGCTGACCGGGGCTCTGGTAGTTATCAGTCTTCCGCTGTTGTGCCTGAGACTGGGCTGTAGCTGAACTCTTGCTGGAATCCCCATCCCATTTCCGCTTATTGTCACTGGGAGTAGCAAAAGTAGTAGCATTAGTAGCACTGATACGTTTGGGCAGCTTGTTCTGTTCCACAGCCTGGTCTGTGAGACGATGAGCCAACTTGATGATCTGTTGAATGGTGCCTAGATTTGCTGAGGTCACGTGACTTTGAATCTCTGGCACTAGACCCTTGAGATACAGTTCGATACGTTTGATGGGAGGGTCTACCATAGTAGGACACAGAGTAGCCAACTCGTTCGATCTTTTAGTGTACGCTTCAATTTCTGACCCCGTCATCTTTAAGTTGTAAAACTCTACCTCCAGCTTATGAATGTCGTCACGGCTGCAGTATTCTTCTTTGATCAATTCCTTGAAATCGTTCCATGGGGTGGCGTTAGCAGCAACCAACCCCAGGATTTGGACCTGACCGTTCCACCACGTGAGCGCTATACCCTCAAGAGTACCAGTAGCATATTTCACCCTACGAGCCTCAGGGCATTCACACATCTCAAAGACGAATTCGAGCTTTTCAAACCAATGGAGGAGTCCAACTGCTCCTTCCTTGCCACTGAATGTCCTAGGACGACAGTCCATGAAAGTCTTGAAGGTGCAAACAGGTGGCTGAGCGTGCTGACCTGTTGTGTATAAGAATCAGGACAAGGTTAAATACAAGAGTTGGTTTAGGAGTGTAGGATCTAAAGATCCTAGTGTGAGTTACAACTGCAGGGTATACCTCCTGCTTGTGCGGCTGCAAGTGCCGCAGCAACTTGTTCGTTAATCAGAGCCGTCAGCTGGGCTTGAGTCATGTTAACGCGTCCACTCATGATCTTCACAAGTAAGAGAACATAAGTAAGAAGTGCGTCGTATCAATACGCAAGTGTGGAATGACAGAAGAGTGTGAGCATACAAGCTTTCAAATAGTAGTTGTGACGTTCATCTAAGCATACTATGAGCAAAGTTCTATGTAATCTAGCAAGTAGGCAATGTAAACATGAACAGTATTACCTATAGTGTTGAGTCTTGCACGTGGAGCGAAGCATCGTTGTGGATCGTTGAGCACTGTTCAGGTTATAGTCTGGTTTTAACAAAACTTTTTCCCTTATTAAAACCAAGTTCACTATAACCATTGGCTCCGATACCAATCTGTCACACCCCCAAAATCCACACGCGGAGTATCACCGCTTGGAGGCGTGACATGACCAGGATCAAGCCACCAATCATATTGAACATTGTAAGTAATAAATAAAAGTCATTCATCAATACGAAAGGTGTTCAAAACTATAACATAGTTAAACGTTTAGCGGAAGCATAAAAATGTAAACCCAACATAAGTTTAAATGTTTCAAATGTTTAGCATGGCACGCAGCTGTCCATGTCCCACAACGACTCTTCTCCACTCCCATGCAAGCTCCATAGATACCTAACGACCTGCAAGGCATGTAACAGAGAGTCAACAACAAAGTTGAGCGAGTTCACAGTTGGTTGATCAGTAATAAGTTCGTTTAATAAATCGTAAGTTCGTTTATAACCATGCCGTGTATTACTAGGCCATTTGTATGTTCATCTAGTGGGGGCTTCCCATGTTGTAAGTTCAATTAGTGGGGGCTTCCCATGTTGCAAGTTACTAGACTAGTTGTATCCATAAGTATCCTTCCCAATCCGAGGATAGTAGTAAGTATAAGTTTACGTAGGTTTTACGTAAGTGCCCTTCTCAATCCGAGGACAGTGGTACGTAGCGAGTACGTAGATTTAGCGCTGGCGTCCTTCCCAATCCGAGGACGGTAGTACGTAGGTTTTACGTAGGTTTTGTGCTGGTGTCCTTCCCAATCCGAGGACAGTAGTACGTAGGTTTTACGTAGGTTTTAGCACTGGCGTCCTTCCCAATCCGAGGACGGTGGTAAGTAGTCTAGTAATAATGTGAGTATAAGTAATCATTCAATCCCATTCCCAACCCACCGGGGAATCCCATGCCTTAGGAGTGTGAACTCACCTTGGTCTGCTCGGTATGCTAAGTTATGTGCCCACAAATAATCAGTCAAGTCCTATAGTGTGCACGTATACTCAATCAGTTCAAGTTCGTAAAGTTTCACATACATTCAATATCACAGTAATAACACAGAGTGTGCTTAGCAGCTAGCATCTTGTATCATGTAAACAGTTAATCAAATCCATGCAACTTCATGCTTCTCCTAATGTCTTTCTCAGTTTAATCCAACATAGTTATCCAATATCACACTTAACAGATTTAACAAGTTTAACTGGACTAATACATATCACAAGGGTTACACAGTTAACAGAGTTAACATCTAACCGAACTAACAACTAACTGTGTTTCATGCTTAACTTAACAGAGTTAATAAGTTTAACAGAGTTAAACATATTACTAGAGCTAACAACTAACCGATTTAACAAACTAACAGGGTTAACAATACAGAGTTAACAAGCTAACGAGGTTACTAAACTAACGGAGTTAATGTGTCCATGCATTCAACGAAATCACGTGGGATGAAAACACCTCTGGCGGCGAAATCACCCAGCGATGAAATCACTTTCGTCTGGTCCTTTGTGTTTTCGTCTGGTTGGTGTTGTCATCTCCAATAGTTACGTAATCCAAACCCAACCAATCATCTAACAATTATATCGACCAATCACTCAATCTTATGAACAATCAGAATCATCGTTTCAAATCATCATGCAGCAGAATCATCATTCCATTCACCCTTTAGACATATTTACATATTCATCTCAAAAATCACATGGCTACTGACAACACATGCCTTATCATATTATATGCGCTATCATATTAAATTATTCAATTCACCTAACATCACCACCCAATGTCAAACAATCCAATCATGTGCTCTTATCAAATAAGTCATAGGTTGTAATACAATCACATGCCTAATGAAAATTCCCATGCAACATACACACACTGGCCGACAATTCTGCAGTGATCCTTATCACTTGGTTGCATTATCAAGCCTTCACATGCAAACGATAATCATAACAATCTGATATCATCAAGAATCAAACCCTAGTTATGATCTAAACATTACTCAACAATAGTTAATACAGATTTCTAATAGATAGTCAAGAGATGGTTTTTAAATCAGCCAATCATACGATCCTAATCATTACATGATAACAGTTTGTTCATGATTGCCAAACAATTAGTCAACAACAATTTAAATCAAATAAACATCGAATAATTCTCAGCAACAATTTAAAGGTACAGGTAGTACACTAACCACTAGATCGAGGGGTATGATTGCAGGTAAAGGACTTGCAAAAGAGAAGGAGTTTGCAAAGGATGGAACTGCCGTATGAAAGCTAGGGTTTTACAATAACCTGTTTCGTAACTTAACGTGTTTAAGCAAACAGTTCAGGCCATTGGGCCGCGTTTGACCTTGGGCCCAACATCTCCGACGAAATCCAAAGAGATTTCATTAATTCACAGTTGGCGAAAACCCCTTGTTTTCACCAGGGGTGTTTTCGTATGGGAGGTGTTTTCGGCTATGGGGTGTAAGGCAATAGCTCCATGTTTTAAATAATTATACAAATCCAATATGTATAACATATATACACATAATACACATATCACAAATAACACTTATTTAGCACCTCAAATGATTATTAAACACACTTAGCAAGTACATACGAAGTTAAATCGGATAGATACCTTGAAAACTCGAGTTGTCACAGAAGAGAAGCAAGTATGAAACTTGTTCTCAAGAGAAGAGAGAAGATCAGAGAGTATGTGTTAGCTCAACTGATCTGGTGTCCCTGATATGGTTGTTGGAGCTGGTACTTATAGATAAAATGTATTCTATAAGAGGAAGCTCGTGACCATGGATCCAAGGCTACAGTGGAGGAATTACCCGTTTGGGGGTTGGAGGCTTTAGACCTGCGGATAAAAGGTTGTTCTCTGTGCACATGTTCTGTCTGTGCAGAAATGGTTCACACGTTAAGTGTTGATGTGACTAGACACTGTGCTTGTCCTTTTTATTGTTCACCTGAGTTCGCGCGTTTTGAACCTCTCAACCTTTTAACCTTTTAAGTTGTTATGTATATTAATCATTTTATTGAGATTTGGGCTACCCCCGTCATCATGTACCAACAACGTCTTTAAAGTGTACCAACAACGATTTCCCGATATCGATCCTCACCCGAAAACCGACATCGGGAAATCGTTTTTGTAAATACCTTTGTGTTTTTAAAATTTTATCTTAGTTTGTTGATTTTAGGGGGAGTAAATCCAAAATTTGAAAATTCAAAAACATCAAAAAATTTCAAAACGCAAAAACAATAGGAAATCAAAAATGAGTTTCCTGGCAAGAAAAAGAGAAAATGATAGTACATCAGTGGTCTGTCTAAACCTCTTTAAACTGAAATGCAAAATGCAAAATGCAAAATGTTAAGCAGCTCTGTATAAGATGTATCGGTAGGCTCTCAATCATTTTAAAGTGTGCAGGGTGATATAAACCTTAATCGACTGAAGACCAGGTGGGAACCGCACATTGGGATATGGTCTTGCTACCGAAATTTCATTTGAGAGATTGCCGAGGTTCTGAGATATTCGGTCTTTATGCTGTCTTATCATCTGGGTATCATGGTTGTATCAAACTGTAAAAATAACGGAGACGAAGTCTAGATCTTCCATGATACTATACATACGTGTACATATTGCATTCGACCTCAATAAGTGATCAACAATCACATGTCCAACAAAATAAGTGATAATATATCACAAATTCTTTGCGGGAGTCAAGTTCGTCTCTTTGCTGTACGAAAGTACTGACCTGTTCACGGACTTGCTCTTGTGCCCTCATGCATCGAAAATCAAGTTCCTCATCAATAAGTGATTCTATCACATAGGGCTTGTTTTCAAATCAAAATAAGTGAGTTTCTCACAACTTTTATACGGTCAAACAGATGATAAACAGTATACTCACCGGTAAGATGAACTCTCGTGCATACCTTGATACGGGAATGTGTCGTGTGTGGATGAACACCGGTCGGTAAGTATAAATCATACCTTAACGTATCCCCTAAACATGATTACATCTGATAAGCTGAGCTTATGTGGGCAACAATACCGATAATTTTTATAGGATGCTTATCTAAATGTTAACTAATTAAAAAAAAGAGTGTTTTGGCGTGACCGTACACTGATATGATTATCTTACCCTCGAAACTCGCAAAAAGAATGTCTGTAAATATTTGTTTACTGCTTTCGTTTCTGCATCTTTGTATATATTTATTTATTGCTTTCCGTCTTTACATTTGAATAATAAAAAAATCCAAAAAGATTTTAGGTGTGTTTTAATCTAAACTTTATAAAAGCCAAAAAGATTTTGCTTCTAGTTTATTTTAGATTGACCGATGTTGGAACTCGAGTCTATCCTACCCAAAATCCTGATTGTAAGCCGGAAAACAATTACATCTTCATAAACAGTCGAAGTTAACAAGTTTTGAAAGTTAAAGGATTAAAATTGATCATTTTCTAAACTTTCAAACTGTTGTCGGTCGGTGTTTGATTGAAATTTGATCTCATATGTGTCATATGTTTAATGTTAACTATATTCCAAATGGTTGTTCTCATTACGTGTTTAGCTTTCTTGTATGTGCAGATGCGACATCAGAATCAGCTAAAGGCGAAGAGAACGTGTCAGATGACAAGTCGTAAAGTGAAGACACGACGTTGATGCAATCAGAAGATCAAGATGATCGGATTGCAGTTGATCACTCATCAACACCACAAGGATCTAAAGAAAGATACGGAAGACGAACCTCATGAGTAGCGTCCAAGGGGGAGTTTGTTGATACACTTTCTATTTACGACGCGTGAAGACTTTGAAGATCCTCCGACATGAAAGACACGAAAGACGAACCTCATGAGTAGCGTCCAAGGGGGAGTTTGTTGATACACTTTCTACTTACGACGCGTGAAGACTTTGAAGATCCTCCGACATGAAAGACACGGAAGACGAACCTCGTGAGTAGCGTCCAAGGGGGAGTTTGTTGGTACACTTTATGTGGACGCGACTCGACTCGGTTCGATACGGTTCGGGTCGACTCGGTTAGGTCCGGCTCAAGCCCGACATCACGACATTACTCAGTCGTGCGCCCCAGAGGTCGACACGCGAAGCACGGAGCGCCGCAAGCCCATTCCCGTTTACACATCATCATGACATCATCAATGTGATGTCATGATGATGTCACAACATTTGTCCTATGTTGAAACTAAATGAAAGATTTAAACAGAAACATGTCTGGGCCGTTTCACTTCATGTAGGCTTTGACTTGAAGTTGGGCTTTTGACTTTGGATTGGGCTCATTCTACAACTCGACGAAACAGGAAGGTTTAGAATTAATATGTATGTCGACGAAACAGAATGTGTTTCGTCGACTTTAGTGTTTCGTCGTGTCCTTTATGCGTTTCGTCAGTCTGTGTCTGTGTCTAGTATAAATACCCCTCACAGTTTCTGTGTGAAACTGATGAGAGCTGTAAGACTTTGAGAGAGTCTGAAAAACATTGTTTGTATATGTTTGTGGTTGTACTCATCCCTAATCAATAGATATTGAATCTTTGGTTACGCGTGTGTTTTACACTTTGTTTGGTTTGCACCGTCACGGGGATTCCGCACCCGTTACCGTGTTTGTGATAAACAAGGATAGGTTTTCGTTATCGATCCTCACCGGAAAAACGGGACCTACAGACGTCAACGGCAAACTTCCAATGACGATGAAGCCGGTCCTAGTAATGCTGGAGAACATGATGATATTCAACAAACTCCTGACAATCAGACGATAGTCCATGATAATCAAGAATCTGATGATAGACCTATATTCGATCATGGTGATTCAGATTTTGAGGGGGAGCAGATCCAAATTTCAAGCCAAACAATTCCAGTCAGTGAACAAGGTGCAAATCCGAATGTCACAAATTTGGAAGGCGAAGTAGATTTTCCAGGCGAGGTGATGCCGAGAACTCTTTCGTATCATCCAGAAGAGCTGATTATTGGAGAATTACAATCAGGCGTTCACACTAGACGTCAAATTGACCAAGGGCTTACTTGTTTTTATTCTACAGTTGCTCCGTTACAAACTGAGTTTTCACTTAGTTGTTTTATTTCGCAGATTGAACCGCGAACATACAAGGAAGCGTTAACTGAAGATTCTTGGGTCAACGTGATGCAAGAGGAGCTAAGTCAGTTTGAGAAGTTGGGTGTGTGGAAATTGGTAGACTTGCCTGATGGTCAAAGGAAGATAAACACCAAGTGGGTGTTCAAGTGTAAGAGAGACGATCGAGGGGTTATTATTCGTAACAAAGCTCGACTCGTAGTCCAGGGTTTCAGTCAGCAGGAGGGGATAGATTTCACTGAAGTATATGCTCCAGTTGCTAGACTTGAAGCGATCAGAATCTTCCTAGCATTTGCATCTTGGAAAAATTTTAAAGTTTATCAGTTAGATGTTAAATCGGCGTTTCTATATGGGAAGGTAAAAGAGGAGGTATATGTTGGACAGCCACCGGGCTTCACCGATCCAATCCACAAAGACAATGTTTATTTATTGGATAAAGCGCTGTGTGGTTTACACCAGGCCCCGAGAGCTTGGTACGAGACATTGTTTCAACACCTGCTTGCCAACAGCTTCATCCGTGGAAAAGTGGATGCCACTCTCTTCACCAAAGAGGTCGACGGACATCTTCTGATAGTTCAAATATATGTGGATGACATCATATTTGGGTTAACAAATGAAAATCTGTGCAAAGATTTTGAAAGAGTTATGAAGCAAAAATTTGAAATGTCATCGATGGGTGAGATGAAATTTTTCTTAGGACTTCAGGTTGATCAACTACCTAAGGGAATTTTCATACATCAGACGAAGTATGTTCATGATATCTTAGAGAAATTTGGGATGTCAGGTTCTACTCCAGCTTCCACCCCATTATCGACGAACCATGGGATAAACCCTGATCTCACCGGAGAGAAGGTAGATGAAACGTTGTATCGTTCAATGATCGGATCGCTGATGTACTTGATAGCTTCTAGACCCGATATCATGTATCCAACCTGCCTCGAAGCAAGATTTCAGTCTAACCCGAGAGCTTCGCATATGGTGATTGTGAAACGGATATTATGCTACCTGAAAGGAACTCCATCACTGGGATTGTGGTATCCAAGAGAAGGCGATTTCACGCTCGAAGGGTATTCCGATTCCGATTTCGGATGCTACAAAGTTAACGCTAAGTCAACAACAGCGGGGTGCCAGTTTTTCGGATCACGACTGGTTATCTGGCAATGCAAAAAGCAGACCTCTGTAGCTTTGTCCACATGTGAAGCCGAGTATGTATCTGCTAGCAGTGCTCTCAGATCTTGTGGATCCAACAACAGATGCGTGACTATGGTTTGCAATTTCTTAACACCCCTATCTTTGTTGATAATGAGGCAGCGATAAACATTACTAAAAATCCTGTTTATCACGCTAAAACGAAACACATTGAAATTCGTCATCACTTCATCCGAGATTGTTTCTAGAAGAAGTTGATACGAATTGAGAAAATCCACACTGACGAACAAAAAGCTGATTTACATACCAAAGCGTTTGATAAAACTCGTTTTCAATATTTGTTAAAATTGAACGGTATGAAGCTTTTTTCGGTGTTGGAGGAGATTCTTGGCGTAGATGAAGGTACCAATGTAGATGATGTTGAGAAGCAATCTGCAATGGTTTGTCGATTTTTTACTTGTTTTGGTATTTAGGGGGAGTATAGGGTAATATTTTCAGAAAATACAAAAACAGTAAAAATTTCAAAAATCCAAAAACATGAGATATTTCAAAATACAAAAACAATAGAAAACCATAAAAGAGCTTGTGTAAAAAGGGAAAATGATAGTACATTGGCTTGACAGTTACAGTATGCTAAAGATATGTAAAGTTTAAAAGTCTTAAACAGTCTCGCTGATGATATGCCGATAGGTTTTTACACATTTAGTAGGTTTGTTCGGGATATAAACCTAAATCTTTACTTGCTTATTTCGTGGGGAACACTACTTGGATATATAGGTAACCCCTGAAATCTTGTTTGAAATATCCCTCTTTCTGAAATACTAGGTCTTTATACTTAGTGATATCTGGGGTATTATCCCGGGACTTCTGATTTTGCGGAAGCAATGGCCTAGTCCCCGTATAATACTTTACCGCTTGCTTGAAATATTAAGCATCGCCCTCAGTACAAAAATGATAAAACATTAAAAAATGTTAATCATGTGCTGTTGTAAAAAAGATCCTCTAAAGGGGACCCACTTAAAGTCGAAGCCGTCATCTCTTTGCTGAACGGAAGTTCTCATCTGAGCTCTCACGGCCCTCGCATTTAACCCCTTACATATATCATCTGTGGTATACTCACCTGTAAAACTGAATATTGGGATCTGGATACGGGAGTATATTCAAGAGGTGGGACACATGAATGAGTTTAAGTTCTTAATTCATCTAATTCGTATCCTGGACAGATTGAAATTTGTGTGAGAATTTAAGTGGATCAGTATATCGACAATCTAAGTGAATTGTTTAATTATGTGTATGAAATCTAAGCTTAACGGTACTTGTGACTTGTCGAATAGCTGATATAATTCCTTAACAAGCTCACCAAAAATATGTTTGTAAATAGTTTACATTTACTACATTTCATTTCTGTTTAGCTTTCTAGTTTTAGAAACTTTATTAAAAATCCAAAAAGATTTTACATTTCTGCTTTATTTTCCGACAAACCAAAGTAGAAAGTTGATCTTCAGATTCAAAATTTGAAGAAGATGCAGGAAGTTTCAGAGCTGGACAGATGGGATGTGAGCTTAATATGTTAAACTTGTAATTTTTCAGAAAACTGTTTGAGAATGTTTTAATAAAGTCAGTTTGGAATTGTCTCAGATCAACCAAGGTCATTGAGTTGAACTTGGTAGATAAATTGAGTACTCAGGGTCATTAACTTGGACCTGAATACTTAAGTGGATTTCTAGAAACTGATAAAACATCAAATGAAGTTAAAATGGAGAATAGATTGTAATGTCAAATTCTTGAGAAACACGAAACAAGATCCCCATGGCAAAAAATGTATAAAGATTGAACCAGAATTTGAGCTCCAGCATATTGAGAGGGGGAGTCTACATTCTGGATCAACATTCAAAAGGGAGTTTGTAGATAGAGATTGAAGGATGCTTACAGTGTCAGACAAATTGGACAGAGCAAGAAGATAGACAAAGACTAAAGACTAAAGATTTGATGCTAAAGACTTCGTCAACATCCAAGGGGGAGTCTGTTGGTGCACAAATGTTTGTTAACTTCGTCTTTATCGAGTTTTGTGTCTAGATAGGATTAGCCAACACACAGCAGGTTAGAAACTAGGGTTTGTGAGTAAGTGGGTAATTTCGCTTGAAATAGCCACTGGCTATTTCACACGAAATTAGAAATTGTAATTTTGCTTGAAATGGCCAGTGCCACTTTCATGCGAAATCACCTCCACTATATATAGGTGTGTTGCTAGTTCATTTGTAACTTTTCCGATTCAGAGCCGAGGTGCTGCCAGTTTGTCATTTGATTTGTAAAAGCTTTGGAATCGTTAATAAGAAGATAATTAGAGGAAAACAAGCTGTTACAAGTCTATTTCTCTGATTCCGCCTTTGAAATAGATGTATAACTCTTCTGATTGACTCGTTCGGGTCACACGTCGATCCAACAATATTTGCTTCTTGTGGGTTCATATTATCTGCTTCTACGTTGTTCCTAGCCTTAAGCAATCCAGGTATGATATCCACACACCTTTGACACCTTTCCTGATCCAGTTAGAAATCTCAGTTAAGTTAAACAGTAGAATACCAAAAATATATACACTTTAAAACACCAATGACACAAATGCCATGGTAATCGACATTACCTGGCCAAAACAGGAATAAAAATGATGACCAGGATTCTTGTTTGTCCATGAAGTTAGTATTACGACATCTTTTCCACAATGGCAGAAAACCATGATCGATTGCAGAATCAAACCCTTATTTTGCGTATTTGCAAGATGAAGCCGTAATTTCATTACTAATGAATTGAGGGTTTTGGGGAGTTTTACAAGGGGGAAATAAAAAGGGGTGCGGAAAATACTATTCTACCCTTGTGGGCACCTCACGTCCTGACTTAACTGAGATTTCTAACTGGATTTGGCATAAATGACAAAACTTGTAAGATTATGAAACATTAAGTATAAAACTAATCAATTTTGAAGCCAAATGACACCGCCTGCAATGTGGTATATACATAAAAGACAAAACTTGTAATTTACTCGTAATATTAAGTACATTGGTGCAAGGACTGATTTCTCCACATTACATAGAATAACGACTTTACACCAAAAAAAATTAAAAAGCCAACTTAAGTTTAAAAGGCATAAGTAGATAAACAATTATATTTGGCGTTTCTAGATATGAATAGATCAATAGAACTAAAAAGGCATGTTAGTTGTATAGCTTGAAGTAGAGGATATTCTTTAAAAACATTTTGGTTAACGTAACTTCACACAAGAGTGACTTTTTTAGAAATTTTATTCACTACCACTTTATTCCCTTACCAATGCGAAATAACAAATTATTTCTAACTTTCTAAATTTTACATTTTTTTCCTTTTTCACCAGTGTTATATGACAAGTTTTACAAACTTTTAAGAAAGAGGTATTGAGATAAACTTTCGTTTGAGGTCACAAAATAGGTAAAATAGGTCCATCAGCCATGATCGGCAATTAAAAACTCTTTTGATCAAGAACACCAATAACCTGAGAAGTTCCTATTGGAGTCGATAAACATAATGAATGTTCATTGTAGAGACATCCCTTCACAGTCTAGTTTAAATAAAAAATCAGTATTGTCGTTTAATATATGTTTTACTCAACTCTTTTATGAAATGGTTTTTTAATCCATCGAACGATGATCTTCAGTAACATTAATCTTGTATAAAACGTAGTCTGACTATATGTATGGGAACATGGTTTTTTAGCTTATTTGAATAAGCTTATTTGAAGAAGATGGTTTTTTACTTATTACACACAATGATATTATACCCCCTCTCATAATACAAAATAACTTAACAAACAACTAAAGATTAATTATTAATTATCAACTTATAGAATATAAGCTAATCCAAACACTTAAAAATAGCTTATCAAATAAAAGAAAATAAGCATAAGCTACTTTAAAATATAAGCATAAGCCAAAAAAATAAAAGCTAGGCCAAACACCCCCTAATTCCTTTCTTATTCTTTTTTAGCTTTTCCTATAATTAATATACTTTGCTCCCGTTGGAGTTCTTTTTTCATGAAAAACACGAAATTGGACTACTTTTATGTTACATTTCTTCTCAGATGAATAAATCAGTTATATCATAAATGCTTATTTTAATGCATTGATCTTTTAGTAAAAAGGTTTTGAAAGCCTTTTAACATGTGATCAAACTCTTTTTTATGATTATATCAAAGTTCACACAAGAACCAATATATAATTAGGAAGTAAATAAAAAAAGGGAAAATCACGAAATTGGCCAAGATTCTGCCGTCTTTTCCAAAATGGCCAACTGACACCCCTGGCCAAGCCGTTTCCACCAACTGAAACGGTACAAGGATTCCTTTCAACGCCCCTCCAACCAGAGCATGCCACGTGTCCGACAATTGCTGAAACGGCTTGAAGGCGTTTCAGAGAACGCCACGTGTCCACCCATTGCTGAAAGAACTTAGCCGAGCCATTTCACTTGGCTCCTGGTGAAAGAAGTTAGCCGAGTACCTTCAGTGAGCCAAGCCGTGTCCTAAGGTTGGAGCCGAGCCGTTACCGTACACACGTAGACCCCACCACTGCAAGCCAAGTCGTTTCCCCCTATGCTTTGTGCCGTCTCAGCCTCTTTTAAGCCGTTTCAGCTGTGCCGAGCCGTTTCAGCTGGCTTAAGCCGGTACAGGCTTCTAAAGCCGTTTCAACCTCTTGTTCGAGTCGTTTCAATGCGGTCCTTTATATATTTATATTTGCCCCTTTTTTGTGTGTGTTTGTGCAACGGATCCCTCTAAAGTTATCTAAACAGTTAGATTTTGTAGCAGAAACTTAAAATTATGAAGATTCATTTGGTTGTATACAGCGGCGGAAAGTGGGAAATCGTTAATGGAAAGTTGGAGTATGTTGCTGACTGATTCAAGTAGACGTGGTTTAGAGATTGAACCCAACCTTTCATACATTGCTCTTTTAAGAAAAGTTTCAAACATGTGTAGTACTACAAACATTACCAAGTTATCGTAACGGTTGTCTTCGTTTAGTGATCCAATCGATATAATTAATGATGAAGATCTTGCAATTTTTTTATAATTTTGCTATGGAAAATATTTTTGAAATTTATAAATTATATGTCGTTGAAGGGTTTTGTGCTGGGTCATCTAGTTTTTAACCTCCGAATAAATTTAAAGTTCCTGATTTAAATGTTTGTATTGATGAAGAAAATTATGACGTTTTAAACGACTACCAACCAAATCCCGATAATTCATTTGAAAAGTGTATGCCATCTTCATCAATTACTTTTGAGCTAGGGCACGTATTTAATAACAAAGAAGAAATGAACTTGAGTTGGGAAAAAAATGTTTGTTAGAACGCTTTGAGTTTAAAGTAGATAGATCTTCTAAAAGGCGGTACGAAGTGTCATGTTTTGTGGACGGTTGCGCTTGGCGTTTTCGTGCATACAGTTTTGGCGGTAGTGGGTTGTTTTTTGTTAAGAATTTTAACGATAAACACACGTGCTCGAAGACGCTAACGTACCCACATCTTCGTCAGGAAAACCCAAAGGTTGTGGCTCACTATCTAAAAGAACCTTTAAAAGACATTGGTAGAATATATCGTTGTAATGATATAGTGAAAGATTTTAGACAAAGATTCCAAGTTGAGATAACTAGTAGTCAAGCTTGGCGTGGAAAAACTCTGGCACTAGAGCGTTTAGAAGGAACAACCAGAGATTCATTTGCAGAACTACCATTTTACTATTACAATTTAGAGCGAGCAAATCCGGGTTTTGTCACTCATATCAAGACTGATGACGAGCGTTGGTTTGAAATGGTCTTTGTCGCGATTGGTGTTGCGGTAAGTTACAGCTTCCCTTTTTTTCCTCAAACTACATCTTGTTGACCTTTTTTTAAATTATTTCATTTCAGATTCGTACCTTTATGTGTAATCTAAGACCGGTGGTGATCATTGATGCTGCACACTTAAAGGGTGAATTTAAAGGAACCTTATTTTTAGCAGTCGGGTCGGGATGGATGGAAACAACCAAATTTTACCAATTTCCTATGGAATAGGATAATCAGAGGATGGTGAATCTTGGACATGGTTTCTATCAAAGCTTAGAGAATGTGTTGGTGAAATACCCGACATGGCGATAATATCGGATAGAGCAAATTCTATACACCTAGCTGTTAGAAACGTCTTTCCACGTACTTATCACGGTTATGCTGTCGTCATTTAATGATGAACCTACGTTTACCGTCCGATAAAAAAAAGAAAATGAGAAGCTGTGGTGG
The DNA here is from genome assembly GCA_030545235.1 of Helianthus tuberosus. Taxonomy (NCBI): domain Eukaryota; kingdom Viridiplantae; phylum Streptophyta; class Magnoliopsida; order Asterales; family Asteraceae; genus Helianthus; species Helianthus tuberosus. Next base: position 117,938,715 of record CM060414.1, on the reverse strand, counting down.
AAGACATGCAAATCGTACCGGCTGTCTGATTTTAATGAGTCATTCAATACTCTTTGTCTTGCCGTTCCTAGAGTACGTCACACTCTAACAAGTATTGGGTTCGGTGGATGGGCAAGGGCGCATTGTCCCTGCAATCGATATCATTATATGATATCTAACCACGCGGATTCTATTAACGCTTTAAGACACTCACGTAAAATGCCGATAACGCAACTCTTAGAGTTCTTCCGGCAATCTGTACAGAAATGGTTTTATGATCGCTGGTTGCAAGGTATTCATGAAAAACATTTACTTACACAATGGGCACAGAAGAAATTTTTTTAAAAAATTGAAGGGACTAGAACCTGGACTGTTTCTGGGATTGGGTTAAACACTTATTCTGTTGCAGATAGTGGAAAGGGGGTTTTCGTTGACTTTATTAATCGAAGTTGTAGCTGCCGAGTTTGGCAGGTTTCTGGTTTACCGTGTGGGCCTGTTATTACCGTGTCAAAATTTTTAGGTGAAACCGATTGCAGTAAGTATTGCTACCCGTGTTTCTCAAACGAAGTCTATAAAAAAACTTATGAAGAAGCAATTAATCCTCTTCCTCATAGGTCTGAATGGGAGACTCCAGAAGACCTTATCAATCTTCAGCCGCCGCATATGACAAAGCGACAGGCCGGTCGCCCTCGAGAAAACCACCGGATCTTATCCCGCGGGGAAGAACCTACTCTGTTGTATTGTTCCCGGTATAGCTCATACAGTCATCATCGGGATGTCTATCGGCAGCCCATGCCGTCAGAAATTCGTACTCGCAAAGGCCCAGACAAAGGGAAAGGGAAAGAAACCGATGATCCTGATCATCTTACACAATCTCCGTCTAATTATATGTTTCCGTCTTATAACTTGGGAGACTTTTAATAGTATTATTTGTTTTTTGTGTATTGTAATTTCTCAAATAACGTAGTAAATCTATTTGCTTGGAAATAATTAATATTGAAAATCATTTCATTACAATCTGTTATTATTTTATATTACATGCATACATAGAACCATCAAACATTAACAGGAGTGAAGCGTCCGGCGTAGAGTTCATCTGCCATGTGTAACACCCCGTGTTTCGAAAGTCAGAGTCAAAGTCAAGATTGAAGTCAAAGGAAGAAAAGATTGCTAATTGCGATCTGGCTCTCCTTGCTCAATTCCTGTTTTGACTTCTTTGGCTTGTAGATAGTCTATTTTATGTTTTACGTTAGTTGTATTATGTTGAATATCTATTAATAATCGCATAGTAATCGCCATTTATCGCATGTTTAATCGCTTTATCGCTATCGCAATCGCACTTGCAACTCCAATTACGCATTTTGGTTATTATTATACGTGTGTGTGTGCCTTGCGTGTTACTTGTGCATGTTTATTTATGTTAAGGGTGGTAATCAATCGAAACTCAATCGCAATCAAATCGCAAACGCTAAACGAACACGAAATAAGGATGCTTGTATGTTGATATAGTAGTTGGGATTAAAAGTAATTTGTCTAGGAAATTCTCTCGCATCGCAACGCTCGAAATCGCAATCAAAACGGCAAAACTTGTCGCACCGAACACTCGAACCAAGCGACTGATCGATCAGGCGTCCAGGCGATCGACCGGCCGATCGATCGAGCTGTCGCTCGATCGGCCAGCTGTTCGACCGGGCTGCCAACCGATCGACCAGCCCCTTTCCACTTTGGGTAACCCTATAAATACCCCATGTCACCATCAAACTTTCCACTTTTGCTCTCTGACGTCCGACCAGCGCTCTAACCTTGCTTTTTCTCCGATTTCTCACAATTACGGTAAGATCTCAACCTAAATCTTGTACAACTTTAATCTACACACGATTCTACACCTTCCTATCTTTTGAATCTTAACTTTTAATCGTGAAATCATCAAGATTCAAGGTGTTCTAGGATGACGTCATCATGTGTTCTTGAGAACTCCATGTGTTGGCCTCAATCCACCAAGAACAACTTAGATCTAACCGATTTCCACATAAACAAACAAAGATCTTTCATAAGATCTAAACTTATTCTCAATAAAAAGGATTGAAAGATGGTTTTCCAACTTTCTTTCAACTCTTTTACACTCAATGCCTTCAAAACCAATAGAATCGGAGCTTGTGCCGACTTACTACTCATTCTTGTGGTTGTGTTGGTTCAAGATCTGGATTCTATCCACGAGACTACCAATTTCAGGTTAAACATGGAACACCGTCTCGAATAGTTAATTGGTTGGATTTGGGTGATCCCTGTCCGATCAGGAGTACCAAGTATTGACGAGGTTCCTGTTGCTTAACACGTTATCAAAACATCTCGATAAAATGACAAACTATCAAAACAACCAAGTGTAAGATGAACGGAACAACCAGGATGGAATGCCGTCCGATCGGACTGTCGTCCGAACGAGTTGTCACCCGTTCGATCTACACCTTGGTCCCACACTTAACTTTTGTTTTTAAAACCTTGAAGGATGAACATTGAACGAAGGGCTGACCAATCGGGTTACCATTCGATCGGACTCCCACTCGACCATGTGATGTTCTGACTTCAACACTTAAACAATTTTCAACATGTTCAATGCACAAAGGGTACCACCCGATCGAACAGCCGTCCGATCGAGTGACAACCTGCTGGGAACTTGTTTTCGCTGAAGTGCCCAACCTATCGGACTGTCGCCCGATGGAACGGTCGTTCGATCAATCGACCTGAAGGATAGAAGTACTTCAATGTTTTCAAAATGCTACAACAAAAACTTCAAAAGTCACATCCTTCCCAAAGGAAGTAACAATCCACTCGAACGGTCATCCGACCGGACGACCGTCTGAACGGACTGTCACTCGAACGACCAGCCGTTCGATCGGACTACCATCCGATCGAACTACTGTCCTACCCACTTGCACTCTGTATCGTTTTACGCGTCGCTTATCGTTATGCTATCAATCTGTTGAGGCTAACCCTACTCTCTAGCGCTCCCTTCAATCCATCAATCGCTGTGAGTATACTCGAATCCCTTTTTGCTTTACGCACTTTTGGGTGTTACATACGTTACTTATACAAAATCACATCGAACACACTACGCAATACTTTAATCGCTAACCAATTACCGCATGTTATACGTGACTTAATGAATGCTTGTTTGTTATGTTTACACATGGAATGCTGTCTACATGCCTTAGCTACGATAGTACTATTAGTTTGGACTCAGCACCTGTTCACTCAGGGGTTGTTAAGGATAATTACCTACATGGCTCACAGTGGTGAGTGTGTATCGCGAACTGCCTTGGGCAGTCAACCCGCAGTCATTGGTATCGATAGGTTCATGTCGATAACTAACATGCCTCATTTTACACTGTGTACGTGCTTGTTATGCGTAACGCTTTCGAACTCTATATGCTATTATCAAACTTGTATGCTCACCTTTACACTATGTGTGTTGACTTTTACTTTAACGTATGTAACAGGTTCCTAGGATGCTTATTTGCTTTCTTTGCTGTGAAATCAAGGTTAGGAAAGACCTAGGTCAACAATAAACAATTGTCTGTAATAAAAATCTGAGTTGTCGGAACAGAACAATTTGACTAGATCTTTTCTGTAATAATTGTATTTTCATTTATGACATGGTATGCTTTAAATATTTGGTAAATATAGTTGTTATGGAAACTTCTGGACAATCTGTTTCGCTCAGTTCCATGCCCCGATGTTTCCGCCATCGGTTGGGGTGTGACAGATTTTTATCAAAGCCATAACTATAGATAATTAGGCAAGACTCGACCTAGTCCGGGTCGATGTCTTAGAGACCTAGTCTATAGTTAGGAACTGACAGACCGATTCGTGCACGTCCAGTAGGGATTATGTATGAGCTTACTTCTGTTTCTCGCTATTCTCGCCTACGCTACACTATCACAGCACTCGAATTTTCAAATATGATTGAGCGATTAAGTCGAGATTAGGTGTGAAAACCGCAAACTCTCGACTAAATTGCTTGTTTAACCCACATTTTTGTATCTATAAACACGAGAAATTGCGTTGAAATAGGAGTGAAATCCATACTTTGACGCATAATTCTCCTCTATTTTATCAAAAACAGGAACGAAGTTGTTGAGTTAGGGGTGAAACCCGAACCTTGACGACTTGTTCCGACCTTTACATGGTTTTACAAAACTCTCACCAAAGTCTCGACGGACTCCAACGACTTGAAGTCACGATATGACTAGAAGGATGCGTGCCGAGCCCAAGACTCGAGGCAAAAACACAGCCGTGAAAGTCAAAATGTGCACAGCAGGTCCCTGTGAATAGTCGAATCACTTTGGGTAGTCAATGTCTAAATAGCCGCAGACAATCTATTTCTCGATTTTTATATGTTTCGATTCTAAGCCTGCAACAGCTGACTCTGATAATTCGTCGATTTTATGTATTTGTATGTGTATTTACCTGCTTATGTGTTTTAATTTTTGGAGACTTATTCGACTTTCGCTTTCACCTTGATTGACATGCACGACCCGCATTGCATATCCACCTCAAAACGCTGACAAATCGCTGCTACCATAAGGAACCACCGTACGCTATGTTGCTTGCTATATTATTCATACTATACTACTCGCTATGCTATGCGCGAACGCCCTTCTCGAACGCTCGAGAACTTGAATGATAGGTTTCTGTATTCTGACTGCTCCCATGTGCTTTTAAGTGAATTACGTACTTATATGCTTCTGTGTTTTGTTTAATACGTGCTTATATGCTTATGTGTTTCTATGCCCTATGTGCTTATGTGCTTCTATGCTTATGTGAATCTGTGGTTATGTGCATATATGAATACGTGACTATGTTCCTGAGCTTTAGTAGTATTAGACGTGTGAGGTGAGATTCAATTATGACGTGTCTGAGACCTATGACGATGTCTGTTGTAGATAATGTCAACTAGACCATCATCTGGATCCCGTCACCCATGACTTTCTCGCCAGGAACAGAGAGACAAACGCCTTGCTGCCATCCTCGCTAAACAAGTGGCAAAGGTTGTGCCTTAGATCGTGAGTGAGATTTATGAGAATGTTAGCAAATCAACTGAGGAGTCCAGAACCGAAGCTCCTAAAGTTGCTACCAAGACTGCTTTCAGCTTTAAGCAGTTCAAGGCTTGCGGTCCAAAGGAATTCACTGGAGAAGATGGCCCAATGGCTACGTTTCAATGGTTCGATTCTGTCGAAGTCACTCTACGACAGAGTGGATGTCTGGAAAATCTCCGCACTCTAAACGCTACCGGCGTCTTCCAGTCCCGCGCATTAGACTGGTGGATGGCCGAGAGAAACAAACACGGAAATGATGCAGCCTATGAGCTGACGTGGGAAGAGTTGAAGGCCATCATGATGGACGAATTCTGCCCTCCCCATGAACGCCAAAAGCTGGAGGATGAATTCTGGCACATTAAGCAGAAGGAAGGTGACAACGCTTCCCTGACTGCCCGCTTTAAGCAGCTCAGCATCATCTGTCCTGATCAAGTGAAGACGCCCAACATGACGATCAAGAAGTACATTCGAGCTCTACCCGACTGTGTTGCAGATTTTGTGCACGCCGCAAAGCCAGCAACGATCGAGGAAACATACTTGCTTGCCGCCGAAATCAACGACAAGCGAGCAAAAACTTGTTTTTTGGATAAAACTTCAAAGAACCTACACCAAGTTACCGCCGCACCAGCTGTCGAAACCGCCGCCGCTCAACCGTCAAAGTCCTAACACCGCAAGAAGAACAACAACAACAGCAGCTCCAGCAACAAGAACTGTGTTGTCACTACCACTGCTGCTCCACTTCAAGCTGTACCGGCTCAGCAGCAGTCTTACCACCGACCAGCACCAGTTACCTATGCACCGCCTGCAAAGCGCCATACACAGGTCCTCACCCTGCCTGCCCGACATGTTCTTATCCTCCCCCGGTGGGTCTCGCCTACCGTTTTTGCGCTCACTGCAACATGTACGACCACTTCACTGCCAACTGCCGTACTGGTCCCCGTCAAGCACCAGCTCAAGCCACTGCTCATCAAACTCTTCTCCCAGCCCCACAAGGCCAACAAGCAACTCAGGCACCCGCGGTTAACGCCCGAGACTGCTTCGCATGTGGTGATCCCAACCACTTTGCGAACATGTGCCCGAACAGGGTTGTGAAACAAGAGCCTCAGCAGCAGCACCAGCAGCAACAGCCTCAGCAGCAGCAACAAGCCGCCCGCGCCAGAACTTTCAACATCAATGTGCGCCAAGCCCAGGTTGACAACAACGTGGTTAATGGTACGTTCCTTGTGAATGGTATTTATGCATCGTGTTTGTTTGATACTGGAGACGATAACTGCATTGTGTCGTTTGAATTCGAGAAGCTTCTTAGTCGTAAGCACTCCCATCTCTCCTCGACGTTCGATGTTGAAGTCGCCACCGGAAGAAGTGTCGCCGTTAATTCTGTTCTTCATGATTGTACTCTTGAGCTTAACAATCACCTCTTCCCAATCGACCTTATTCCGATGCAACTCGGAAGTTTTGATGTCATAGTAGGCATGGACTTTTTCGCTAAAACCATGCTGAAGTTGTGTGCTTCAATAAGATGATTCGATTCTCGCTCGTGAATGGTGATTTATTGTGTGTTTATGGCGAAACTGCTTTGAAAGGTCTCAAGCTCATGTCATGTGTCCAAGCTAGCAAGTATCTTCGCAAGGAATACACAGCTTTCTTGGCGAACATTGTAGTTGCGGAGAAGGAAAAGAAAGGAAGACCTGGTGTAAACGATGTTCCAGTGGTCCGAGAATTTCCTAACGTTTTTCCTGATGATCTCCCCGGACTTCCGCCAAGTTGTGATATCAACTTTCGTATCGACCTCATTCCTGGAGCCAACCCTGTTGCCAAAGCTCCTTACCGACTCGCACCGTCCGAAATGCGTGAACTCTCAAGTCAGCTTCAGGAATTACTTGAAAAAGGCTTCATTCGCCCGAACACCTCTCCTTGGGGCGCGCCAGTCCTTTTCGTTAAAAAGAAGGATGGGTTGTTCAGGATGTGCATCGACTATCGGGAATTGAATAAGCTGACTATCAAGAATCGCTATTCCCTGCCTTGCATTGATGATTTGTTCGACCAGCTACAAGGTGCTACATGTTTCTCGAAGATCGATCTACATTTAGGCTATCAGCAGCTACGCATCCAAGAGGAGGATATACCCAAAACCGCTTTTCGCACTCGTTACGGCCACTATGAGTTCGTTGTTATGCCTTTTGGTTTAACCAACGCACCCGCGGTTTTCATGGATCTAATGAATCGCGTGTGTAAACCTTATCTCGACCGTTTCGTCATCTTGTTCATCGACGATGTCTTGATCTATTTCAAGTCGAAAGCCGAACACGCACAACATCTACGTTTGGTTCTCGAGCTACTCCAAGGGAATCGACTCTATGCCAAGTTCTCCAAGTGCGAATTCTGGCTGGAGGAGGTTCAATTCCTTGGTCACATTGTAAATAGTCAAGGTATTCACGTCGATTCCGCGAAGATTGAAGCCGTTAAGAGTTGGATTACACCCAAGAACCCGTCCGAAGTCCGTTCTTTACTCGGACTAGCGGGATATTATCGACGATTTATCGAAGGATTCTCAAAGATCGCTGTGCCGCTTACCGCTCTCACACATAAAGACAAGCCTTTTGTTTGGGGAACCGAAAAAGAGTCTGCTTTCCAAACCCTCAAGAGCATGCTTTGCAATGCTCCTGTTCTCTCATTGCCCGACGGAAACGATGACTTCATTGTCTATTGTGATGCTTCCAACCTTGGTCTTCGTTGTGTCCTCATGCAATGAGACAAGGTTATAGCTTACGCATCTCGTCAGCTCAAAATCCACGAGAAGAACTATACAACCCATGATCTCAAGCTAGGCGCAGTTGTTTTTGCCTTATTGATTTGGCGATACTACCTGTACGGTACCAAGTGTACGATTTTCATCGATCATAGGAGCCTACAACATATCTTTGACCAGAAGGAACTTAATATGCGTCAACGCCGATGGGTAGAACTTCTCAATGATTATGACTGTGAGATTCGTTATCACCCTGGCAAAGAAAATGTCGTTGCCGACACTCTCAGCAGACGGAGTTATTTACTTAGCATCCGTGATACCCGAGCCCAATTCGATCTCGAAACCCTCATCTGCGAAGCCCAGCATGCTTGTTTTAACGAGCGCACTCTAGATAAGGAAAGAATCTACCACGATGGAGCTCAGCTTGTGAATAAATCGAATGGGATATTCCACTACCTGGACCAAATTTGGATCCCTAAACGGACCAATTTATGACAGACTCTGATGGACGAAGACCACAAATCCTGATATTCCATTCATCCTGGTGCCGAAAAAATGTACCAAGACCTTCGCTACAAGTACTGGTGGCCGGGCATGAAAAGTGATATCGCCCTCTACGTTGGAAGGTGCCTGACTTGTTCAAAGGTTAAGTCTGAACACCAAAGACCCTCTGGCTTACTCGAACAACCCCCGATCCCTGTGTGGAACTGGGAGAGTATAGCTATGGACTTCGTAACCAAGCTCCCGCGCGCGCCATCAAGTCACGACAGCATCTGGGTTGTTGTTGACCGTTTGACCAAATCAGCTCACTTTTTGCCAATACGGGAAGACTACAAGGTAGAACGATTATCCCGAATCTACACCAATGAGATCATTTGTCGACATGGTACGCCTCGCGACATCATCTCTGACCATGACGCTCGGTTTACCTCGCGACTGTGGGAAATGTTTCAAATGGCTCTCGGTACTACGCTTAATCTAAGTACCGCTTTCCACCCTCAAATCGACGGTCAGACTGAGAGAACGGTCCGTACTCTTGAAGACGTGCTCCGTTCGTGTGTCATAGATTTCGATGGTAATTGGGATGCATACCTGCCGTTAGTCGAATTCTCGTATGTTGGGATTGAACCCTATCAAAGGAACAGATAATTAAAGCCAAAACCGGATCAGAGCAGTGGATCCAGAATAAGCAGATGTTCATACAAGTCTCTCCCATTGAAAGTGGTTTCAATATCTACTGACCTCCTATCTACTGATTGTGCAAACTGCTGACCTACAAACTGCTGATCAAGTAAAGGCCAGATGAAAGACTAAAGCTCTGCTGACCAATCTACTGCCTTGAGTCAAGCACTGCTGATCCGGACAAGTACTGCTGGGTTCACCGCAGTGGAAGGATGCAGCAGTTATTTAGATGTCTTTTATGTAATGAAATATAATAGCAGTAGTTAGCATAGCAGTGTTTGTATTGATCAGAGGGTAGAGTTTGTTAGGAGGTTAGATGTCACTTTCATGGTGACGTCAGCTTAGATGCTCAGTGGTTTGCTAGTCCCTATAAATAGAATAGTGCTCTGTACTGTTCTATTAGCTCTTTGCAAAATTGTTTTCCTGCACGAACAAACACTGAGCTCTGGCTGAGGGGGAGTTTGTATTCAATCATCGCATTGTAATCGTAATTGAAATAAATTCAATCTTTCGGTTCTTTGTAGAAAATGTTTGATCAAAGCAATTCTCTCGTTTGATTGTGTGTAAAGTTTGTTTCCATATTAATTCCGCTGCACAACTCATCCATCTTCATCTTATTTCAAACGTGAAAACACAATCAATACCAAACTCAGATCCAACAATTGGTATCAGAGCTTGGACAGTCAAAATTTGATTTAACAATCATTTTGACATAAATAGTTCAGCTCATAATCGTTGATACTGATCGTTTGTTCGTTTGTGTTGAAAAACAGAGTAAGGTTTAATCACCATCAAAGTTGATTAATCAGTGCCTGTAAAACAACCAGGATGACGTCACAATAACAAGATGATAAGAATAACATTGGCTCGCTTTTTGAACCACCCATGCTTAAACGTAATGAATACAACACCTGGGAGAGAAGGATGGGTCACATCCTTGCTCAACAGAACACTGGATGTTGGAGGTCTGTTGTTTTTGGTCCCCATGTTCCTATGGTGCCAAGTGCTGAGGATGTAAAGAAGTTCGTTCCTAAACCAACTAAAAACTATACTGAAACTGATTTTCAAAAGTTCGAACTCGATGCCAAAGCATTTAGCATCATAGCATCTGCATTACCTAATGAGATCTATGCTGGACTGTTACATTGTAACAGTGCCAAAGAGCTATGGGATGCATTGAAGGAACAGTTTGGGGGAACCGAAGAAGTTATTGAAAACAATAGGGAAATTCTGAATCAGCAGTATGAAACCTTCTGTCACATTAAGGGTGAATCATTGACCCAACAGTTTGAACGTTTTAGTTGTCTCATTAGTGAGCTAAGACTTGTTAAAGTTGAAATTCCAAACTCAACACAAAATAGTAGGTTTCTTAGATCACTACTTGATAAATGGGACACAATTGCATTTGTGACTAGAAACTCAGCTGAGTTCAAAGATCTGACCCTGACCCAACTTCATGGTAGACTCCTGACCTATGAAAGGGAGTTGAACCAGAAAAAGAAGTTGCAAGAGTCTGGCAAAGTTGCTGATGATTGTTCATTCGGTAGCACAGCTCTTTTTGGTCAGGAAGAATCTGGTAGCAGTGGTAAGGATCAGGGTTATGATCACTTCATTGATATAACTGCTGGTGGGAATTTTAACAACCCTGATCCTCACTCTGCAAATTATGCTTTTACTGCAAATTGTGAAAACCAGACGTCAGATAATCTGTGCTTTGAACTCAATGATTTGCAACACTTTGATCCCACTGACTTAGAAGAGATGGACATTTTGCATCAATTCGCTTTGCTTAGTGTAAGAACAAGCAAATTCTACAAAAGAACAGGGAGAAAATTCCCAGGGTTACATGGGAATTTAAGGGTGGAGTTGGATAAATCTAAAATAAAGTGTTACAAGTGCAATAGGCTAGGTCATTTTTCTAGGGAATGCAGGAGTCAAACTAATGGTCCTATAATCACTCATCCCAGCTCAAACCCTAGACCACAAAATCAAAGCACTGTTCACTATACCCAATATACCCCCTGCAGCTCATGTTAACACTGCTCACTATGCTACAACCCCTGTGCCTGTGCATTATGTCCAAACCACTGTTCCACAAATTCAGTACGTTCAAACCCCTGTCCCTCAGGCACACGTGCAACCTGTTGCACCTCAAACAGCTGCTCCAGCAGTGGTACAACCAGATCAGCAAAGCTTCTTCACTCAAGGCTTTGTTGACTGGAGCAGCATGCCTGATGAGCTCGGTGATGAAAATTTTTCACTCTATGCTTTTAATGAACCTTCTAATGGTGAATTTTGTTTGATGGCATTAGAGTCAATACCAGAGGGGGTAGAAACTGAAGGTGAACTGCTAAGTGCTGAAACAGTGGATAAAGTGACTGAAGCAGTGGTTATTGCAGTTGCTGGTGAACTGCTGCTGGGAGAAAATTCAGAAACCCTGATTGAACCACTGGCAGATCCTAGGTCCGAAGATGACAAAGAAGAAAAGGAAGAGAAGAAAGCAAGTGAGAAAGAAGACAGAGCTGATGAAGAAGGTGATTTTAAATGTGATTGTGCCATGATGGTTGCTGCTAAGGTAACACCTCAAGTTCTTGAAAAACTGTGTTCAGACCAATGCATTATTGCATTTGCTAACATCAAAGAGGTAAATGAAAACCTTAGGGATAAAGTCTTGTCCGATGAAGTCAAATTTGAAAAGTCATTAAAAGAACTTAGAAACAAATTGGCTGAAAAGGATAAAGAAATCAGCAGTCTTAAAGAAGAGCAAAGCATAACCAAAACTCAAATCCAAACTATGGTAGAAAAATACCAAGTTTGCAAAAAGGAGTTAGAGTCCACCCAAATCACCTGTGAGAAATGGGTGGAATCCTGTAAAGGATATGAGGTATTGCTTGAAAAACAGATTAAAAGCAATGTGAAATTTTGTATTGGTTATAGAAAATATGATGATGATTACACTGCTTTTGAAAAATCTGTTCAAACCACTGATGTAACCACTGAGTTCATCCCCACAAACAAGAATGGCCAAGAAGTGAAAATCACTGATAAACTTGGGAACAAAATCACACCTGACAGACCAATGGGATCCTCTACTTTAGAGGAAATTGAGAAATACCAGTTTAAACCCACTTGGTCTGATGAGTGTGACATTCTTGAAAATTTCAAACCCATGGACTTTACAACCACTGATGGTGTTAAAGCCCCAAAAGCAAAAGTCATTCCTTTTAAGGACATCCCAACAGAGGTTAAAAACTCTGTTGTAAAGGAGTCTGAAAAGAGAAAGAAGAGAGAAAAGATCAATAACTTGTTCTGTGAATTTTGTGAAAAGAGAAACCATCTAACAAAAGACTGTTTTCATCTAAAAGCATATGATCTAAACAGAACAAGTGTCATTGTTCCTGCTGAAAGCCGCACCATCTATGGTAAAACAAACCACAAAACTCAAGCATGTGTGTATCTCAAAAACTTTGATGTGAAAAAGAATGAATACACTGCTAAAACATCCTTGAGTCCATCAACATCATCTTTCAAATTCACCAAGAAACAACCACTGTTTGTGCCAGTTCAAACAGCTGAACCAAACATCTGTCAAAAGAGATGTTCAGGTTACTGATGCACCACCTGCCAATCAGTTCAGAAAAGGCAAAGAACAACAGTCTTTCCAAAGGATTCCACACGTTTATGAGACCTACAAAAGGCCCTCTAAACCTAAAGTGAACAGGCATCCTTTTGGGTACCAACAGGTGATTGGGCAAAATCCACAACAGTGGTTAGAAAGAAATAGTCCTAAAACTCCAAACCCCTGACCTAACCACTGTCCATCAATCTGCATCCATCCCAGACACTGTTGAAACCCCATCCAAAGCCTTATTGGCTTTGGAAACCCTAATGAACTAATTCTTTTACTTCATGTGCAGGGAGCTTCTGCATGCTTAGATAGCCTTTGGTATATAGATAGTAGAGGCTCCAGGCACATGACAGGATGTAAAGCCCTACTCAAAGATTTCAAAATCCATAGAGGGGGTGATATATCCTTTGGGAATAATAGTAAAGGGAAAGTTCTGGGGTCTGGTACAGTACAGTCTGGTAATATAAAATTTGAAAATGTCAATCTGATAGACAATCTGAAATTCAACCTCCTGAGTGTTTCACAAATGAGTGATAAGGGGTATGGGTCATTCTTCACAAAGGAGTGTTGTAGGATTGTTGGACCAGAAATGGTCAAAAAGATTGAAGCAATAATAAAAACTGGAAAAACAAAACTTGTTGCTCAAAGAAGTGGCAATGTTTATGTTGTTGATATGTCAAAAGAGTGTCCCAGAGCTGATGCCTGTCTGTTCTCAGCTGCCTCTAACAAAGAGACAGAACTTTGGCACAGGAGACTGGGGCATACAAATCTCAAGACAATCACTGAAATTTCAAAAAATGGCCTTGTAAGAGGTTTGCCACAAAAACTGTTTTCATGTCCTGAGCACTGTGTTTCCTGTTTAAAAGGAAAACTGCATAAAAGCTCTTTTAAGTCCATTGAAGAGTCCAAAACAACCCAGTGTTTGCAAATGCTGCACATGGATTTGTTTGGCCCAGTTGACGGTGATGTGCGGTAAAGTGTTACTTATTTTAGGTGTATATTTGAAGCCCTTTTTAACACTTATTTTAGCCAAGTTTTAAATTTATAAAACACGATATTTCACTAACACTAAACACACATATGGGCAAGTGCACCCATCGTTGAGTGTAGTATAGCGTTGGTAAGATACCGAGGTCGTCCAAGGACACAAGAGCTTTTAGTACCAGTTTATCCTCAACGTCTAACCAAAATAAAAGTTTAGAAAAATGTTTTAAATTAAGAAAATTAAAAACTAACTAAAATGCTGAAAATAAATATAAAAAAAAACAGATAGACAAGATGAATCACTTGGTTCCGACTCGTATCTAGTATAACCTTTGATTATTTCCGCACTTTTGCACATAATTAAGAGATTATCTTAGTTATTGTAGTAGGCCCCTCTTTTGAAGGTGACGTTACCCTCACCCCAGTAGTTTGAGTCAGCAGGGATACAATCCTAAAAGGGTGGATTATTGGAAGATAATGAATTAAGTTATTAATGCAGTATTGTGGTAGGCCCCGCTTTTGGCGGTGACGTTACCCTCGGCTAAGTAGTCTAAGTCAGCAGGGATACAGTCCTAAATAGCTGGGTTATAGTATTAATAGTAGTTAACTTATGAGGGGATCAAAGAGTTTGGACCCCCGCCATCCAATACCGTGAAGTATTGAAGGAGGTCCTACTAAATTTGACCCAGGTCCATTGCAGGACCTCTAAACGCTGAACAATGGCAAGACCTTTACCAAACCGTCCCCTTAACCCTCGACCAGGTAGCCAACATATCTCCATATAGACCGTGGAGATATGAATGGTGAAAATCCTTTATTTTATATAGACAGTAAAATAATGCCAAGACACCACGGAGAAACGATAAGGAAAGATCACCTTCAACATAAGTAACTAGTTATTAAAGTCATTAATACAAAACCAAATAAAAAGTGCAAAAGATTAGAAATAAAAAAGTATTATACTAGACACTTTGTCTTCACCAAGTGATGTAAGAGACTTAGGCAAACATGGCCTGGATTATCAAGAACTCTTACGATCAATCTTGGATCCCGAGACGACTCACACACTCTACGATGGACAATGGATGATGGTGGTGGATGATGGTGTTGTGATGGTGGTGGGTGGTGGATGAAATGTGAGAGAGGTGGTGTGCCAAGGGATGAGATGAAATGAATCCAAGCCCTCCTATTTATAGGCTGAACAGAGAGCTGGACACGGCCCCGTGTCTGTCTGACAATCTCTCTCCTCATTAATTGTAATTCGCAATTACAATAAATGCGCCTGCTGTACTTTCGACACGCCCCCGTGTCCGCTGAGCACGGCCCGTGGTGGGCAATAGAAGCTTCTATAGGTTTGTCTTTTCTGCTGCTTCTTGGGCACGGCCCCGTGCTGGCTGAGCACGGGGCGTGTTCAGTCTTCTGATTTCTCTATTTTGCTTTGGAAGGTGCCGTTGAGGGGTCGGGCAGTCCACTAATATTCCTTTTCTTGTATTTATGTTGGATTTAGCTGTCTTTTTGCTTCTTTTGCGTTTTTGAGCTCATTTAATCCTGAAAATACAAAAGGAAGACAAAAACACTCTTTTTCCAATATTAGTACTTAAAAAGGGTTAGTTTTATGCCTCATTTGATGTAATTTATATGTTGCATTTTACATACATCAACGGGTGGTCCGTTGGACAACCCTTAAATGGTTTAAAAAGATTAAAATTCCATGCTTTACTTGGTTATTTGCTTGAACTTAGTAACTACGAGTTGTTTGGTTTTGCAGGTACTTAATTGCATAAAATATGCCTTTATGATGCTTAAATGGAAATTGCAAGACATGCATACAGTTGGACTTTTTGAGGGCAATTAATTAATTTAAACATAAAACATCATCATCAACATTGACTTTAAAGTCACGCAGATCAAGAGAAGAGGGGACTGTTTGGGCCGCCATATTCATATAAGAGGTCATTTGTGAATTTTTTTTTTTGGTTTTCTTTGAAAATAGTCAACAACAAGCATCATCATTAAAATAGAGTGGGCGGCACATGTGGTATATTAATTGAGACCATCATCTAATATCGGCATAATACACGTGCACTTCTAGGGGGTTTGGTTTTGGTCAACAACATCATTACAAAGAAATAATAGTCATCAAATCATCATCACGGCACATACTTGGACTCTTTTGGACGGTTTTGGGACACACAAGGGGCGATTTGGCTTGTTCTTGCTTGGTTTTGGACAATTCCTAACATTCGGTTTATGTTTTCGATTCCTATGAACATTAGACTTGTTGTTATGATGATTCACCAAGTTATGTCCGGCTAAACTTGTGGTGATCATCCTGAATTGAAGGTTTGTCTATGACTTTTGTGTTTTGATTCGTATTTCTAGAATAATAGACTTGCAATGCATATGTTTATTATGGTGTGTGAATGTTTGTTTATTGTTGATTGATGTTATAATCATATCCTAAATCGTACGTTCTTGGTGTTGCTAACAATCGAGATATCACGAGAGGGATTAGGGTTAGATATTAATCAATTGGTTATCGGGTAACAACCTCGCGTTTTCATAATCCGAGTACTTAGTTCCCTTTTATCACAACAAACAATCATACATGAATCATGTCTATGTGATTCTTTCTAGTGAATTTAACACAATTGTCAAAAGCAAACCGGAAGTTTAGGATGATCGCTTTCTCTTAATCTGCTTAACAACCAATTTGATTTGCAATTAGTTTTTAATTTAGTTTTCTCAAACAACAATCCAAATTCATTGATCTTTATTTTCTGCAAATTAGGTTAATTGTAGTTTAATCGCAAGGCTATAAAAACAACACATTTTCCACAAACTCCCTGTGTTCGATACCCACTTGCCACTATCTATATAGTTGTGTTATTGGGATTAAATTTGCGTGACCACGACAATCACGTCAAATTTTGGCGCCGTTGCCGGGGAGTAGTGCGCAACGTGTGTCAGTTTGTTAGTTTTGCTTTGTTATTTTCGGGTTTACACTGGAGTGTTTAGTGTGCAGGTTCTACAGGTGCATGCATACTAGAGGCTCTCACAAAGCGTCACCATTGTCATTTGATCCGGAGATCGAAAGAACGCTAAGGCAAAACCGAGTTTTACTACGCGAAAACAGAATCGTTGGTTCACCCACTTCACCCATTACACCAAGAAACATCATGGACGAAACACTAGTACCACCCACAACGGGTCAAACGACTTCAACATTTATACCTACTTCCACACAACCATCACCAAACACCACTATACCAAACACCACTACAATTCCTACTCCAATCCATGATACTACACCATCCAACACTACAAAACCGATTACTACTCAAGTTGAACCCAGTCTTACCTTTAGCCCATCTGCCACCATTCCACCATTATCACACTTCTTTCCTCCGACTACGGGTCAATCATCTTCTACTCACTCAGTACCACAAAGCTCAACCGTTATCCATACTACCTCTACATATCGACCATCGAACCAACCCGGTATGCAATATTCGTCTTATCCTTATATGCAATCTTCGGGTATAGGAGGAGATGGGTATTTTGAAGGTTATGAAGAAGAGTTTGAGGGATACGAGGAAGAAGGATATGCTTATGGGGGTGATCGAGATCAAGGAGAGTTTGGGTATGTGCCGGGTCAATCTCAAGGGATGGCAAGTGTAGGTGGAGTGCCACAACAACAACAACTTATACCGCAACATATTTGACCAAGACCACAAGGGCCACCAATGCAACGCCCTATCCCATTGCAACAAATTCGGCCACAAAATGTACAACCACAATTTCAAAGGCCGATTCAACAACCACCGATGCCACAACAACAATTTCAACCACCGTTCGTACCACAAGGGCATATACCAAGACCTATGGGTCCTATTCGTCCAAGGGGTCGTGTGGGTGTACCAAGAAGGCATCTTAGAGATCATGCAAGAGGTATTGAAGCGCATTTCAGGCCAGTGATTACTCATAATCCGTCACCGGTAGTTATTCCTCACAATGACCAAGGAAGGACATTCGAAGTTCGAACCAACTCGTTACAAAGTCTGCCAAAGTACAAAGGTCTAGCAACAGAAGAGCCTTATTTTCATTTAGAGGCCTATGACTCGATTTGCAACACTCTTGGGAGTCAAGGTTTCTCGGTCGATGATGTGAAGTTGGTCTTATTTCAATTCTCTTTGGAAGATAAGGCAAAGAAGTGGTTCTACACTTTGCCTTCGGCATCTATTTACACTTGAGGGGAAATGCAACAAACTTTCTTAGACGAATTTTATACCGCCCAAAAGACCAATGATGCTAGGAAAGGGTTGAGAAGTTTCCAACAACAACAAGGCGAAATGTTCCATGAAGCCTTCGAGCGCTTAAATATGATGATTAAAAATTGTCCACACCATGGGATTGAGCTTTGGGAGTTGATGAACGCCTTTCATGAGGGGTTGAGTGCCGAGGATGCACGTGATCTAATGTCCATCACAAATGGGACTTTTGGAACAAATTATGAAGATGAGGATTGGGAGTTCTTGGAACAAATGGCCATTACTTCAAAGAGGAAAGCTCAAGCATCAAGGAGAGCACGACCGGCTGTCACGAGATCGCAAGTTCATGCAGTTGATGATGGTAATGTTCTACCCTCTAACCAAATTTATGATGTTTGTGCTATTTGCAATGAAATAGGTCATGCGGCTGAAAATTGCCAAGGAGGTGATGGGCAATACGAAGAGGTTCATGCTGTGCAAGGTCAAGGAGGGGGTGGTAGGAACTTTAACATGAATTCTAACACTTACCACCCCGGGTTGAGGAATCACCCAAATTTCCGATATGGAAACTCTTCAAATCAAGCTAACCCGAATTTCCAAGGAAACCAAGGATTTCAAAGGCAATATCAAACGGGTCAAAGCTCTTCGGGTGGAAACGAAGTAATGGAGATGTTGAAGGCAATGCAAGTTGAAATGCAACGAATGAATCAACGTGATGAGGTTCGAATGCAAAAGGATGAGGCCCGTGATAAAGCTATTCAAACTTTGACTACTCAAATGGGTCAACTTGCGAGTGAAGTGGCGATTTTGAAGAAAGCAAAAGGCCAACTACCAAGTGATACAGTGCCAAATCCCAAGAACATAAAAAGCATTAACATCAATGTGGTAAGCACCGTTCCTAGTACCGAATTTAATGAAAAATGTCTAACTTCTTCGTGTCAAGTGAATGCATGTTTGGAAAAGATGCCGGAGTCGAGAATGATAAAGAGTATGAAGCGCCAATCGTGCCTATCCGTGTGGGAAAATTAAAAATCCCTCACGCATTGTTGGACTACGGGGCAAGCATGAGTGTGCTACCAAGCGATCTATATGATATGTACGACTTTGGTCCACTTGAAGGTATAGACACCATGGTGAGCTTGGCGGATGGAAGTTGGAGGCGTCCACGGGGAATGGTTAGGAATGTTAAGATTCAGTTGGGAGAATTTGAATACCCGGTGGATTTTCTAGTTTTGGACTATGCTTCTACCAACATGGCATCACAACAAAGGGTGATTTTAGGTCGACCGTTTCTCTATACGGCAAATGCTCAAATTGATTGTAGAGAAGGAATTATTACCATGACCGAAAGGAACCGTAAGTTGTCATTTGATGTTCAGAATAAGATGATTAGTTACGATTTTGTTGAGGCGAAGGATAGCGGGTTTAGTGAAAAGGTGTTTCAAAGAATGAGAAAAAATCACCCACTGGACCGTGAAGAAACATATATGGGTGCGAGCAAGAGTGTATTTGATTACCCACCGAGTCAAAACAAGATAGATGTATTTTGTTCAATGACACAAGGAAGTGATGGAGATGGCAGGAACCGATTCTTTGAGCCACCATAAATGGGGGTGGCTCGGTCTGGCTGAAGACTCAAAACTTAGCGCTGCTCGGGAGGCAACCCGGGGTTTTATATTGATCTTGTTGTTTTTATCTTTCTATGTTTCAGGGCCATGGCGACACTCAAGTGTGGGGAAGATGTGCGGATATTTGTGTGAAGGTGGTGATAGGAAATTGGATCATTTACAACATCTGTTGTGGAAAACTTCACCAGGTCAATGTACTCTTTCCTTAGTCTTGTTGTGTTCTTTAGCTTTGAAATATTGGTAGTTAGTAGTTTGCATTTGTTTATAAAAAAAAAATCCAAAAAGAAATTTGGGGTTTGAGAGTTTAAGCTTTTGTTGATGTTGAAGGGTTTTAGCGATCAACTCTTCCCAAAACCATACATTGGGACAATGTATCCCAAGTGTGGGGATAGGGGAAATTTTTGAGACTTTTAAAAATTTTGTAAATCCGAGCGAAAATTGTTAAAATTTGAAAGCTTGATAGTGTACCATTTGACACACCGACACCCATTCCTAGTCTTTTCTTGGTGAGGATTTGAGCCACACATGATTGTTATTGATATTTCATTGTTTGAGTGGCGGTGTGTGTTGTGTGTTATTAGAACTTGTGTGTGAATACTTGTTAAATCCTAGAATTTGCATGCTTTTGAAAATGATAGGGGGACTTTTAGGAAGCCTCGTCTAGATGTGTGAGAGTGCGGGATTGGTGGATTGGACCTCATACATTACATATATGAGCTTGGTATTGTGAGGGGTGGGGGTTTGGTCCTTAGAAAGCCATGTTGAGCCTTAGACCATTCGATTGTGACCCGAGCCTACTTCCTACAAAAATTTTACCTTTTGAGATGACCTGGTTTAGGAGATTTAGTATGTAGTATTGATGTTCTTGTATATATTGTTGAGTTTGATGTGTTATAAAAAAAATGAAATGAAATGAAAAAAAAAAGAAAAGAGAAAGAGAAAAAAAAATTGTATTTAGTTGCAATAGTAGTTGAGAATGTTGAAGAAGTTGTGCATATATTTGATGGTTGCTTTGTTTAGTGGTAGAAATAAAAACCGGGTCAAATCAATTAGCTATCGCATATATATTCCACCATTTTCCTACCTTTACACCTAGCCCCGTTGCAACCCGCAAGTCCCTTTGATTCTAAAGCATGTTAGATATTTGTTAGGAGGAAACTTGATTTGTATCCAAGCTTATTGTCGCGCACACACACACACGCATTGAGTGGTTTAGCATTATGTGCTAATATTTCTTGTCACCGAGAGTTTTTGTGAGGGGTGTGTCTTGTGGTATGATTGAAAGTTAGTAAAAGGACGATATATTTTAGCTTGGTTTGCATGTTGATCGTTTGTGGTTTTGAAATAATTTTCGAATGGGTTGCTTGGGACAAGCAACGGGTAAGTGTGGGGATGTGACGGGTGGTCCGTTGGACAACCCTTAAATGGTTTAAAAAGATTAAAATTCCATGCTTTACTTGGTTATTTGCTTGAACTTAGTAACTACGAGTTGTTTGGTTTTGCAGGTACTTAATTGCATAAAATATGCCTTTATGATGCTTAAATGGAAATTGCAAGACATGCATACAGTTGGACTTTTTGAGGGCAATTAATTAATTTAAACATAAAACATCATCATCAACATTGACTTTAAAGTCACGCAGATCAAGAGAAGAGGGGACTGTTTGGGCCGCCATATTCATATAAGAGGTCATTTGTGAATTTTTTTTTTGGTTTTCTTTGAAAATAGTCAACAACAAGCATCATCATTAAAATAGAGTGGGCGGCACATGTGGTATATTAATTGAGACCATCATCTAATATCAGCATAATACACGTGCACTTCTAGGGGGTTTGGTTTTGGTCAACAACATCATTACAAAGAAATAATAGTCATCAAATCATCATCACGGCACATACTTGGACTCTTTTGCACGGTTTTGGGACACACAAGGGGCGATTTGGCTTGTTCTTGCTTGGTTTTGGACAATTCCTAACATTCGGTTTATGTTTTCGATTCCTATAAACATTAGACTTGTTGTTATGATGATTCACCAAGTTATGTCCGGCTAAACTTGTGGTGATCATCCTGAATTGAAGGTTTGTCTATGACTTTTATGTTTTGATTCGTATTTCTAGAATAATAGACTTGCAATGCATATGTTTATTATGGTGTGTGAATGTTTGTTTGTAAATTGTTGATTGATGTTATAATCATATCCTAAATCGTACGTTCTTGGTGTTGCTAACAATCGAGATATCACGGGAGGGATTAGGGTTAGATATTAATCAATTGGTTATCGGGTAACAACCTCGCGTTTTCATAATCCGAGTACTTAGTTCCCTTTTATCACAACAAACAATCATATATGAATCATGTCTATGTGATTCTTTCTAGTGAATTTAACACAATTGTCAAAAGCAAACCGGAAGTTTAGGATGATCGCTTTCTCTTAATCTGCTTAACAACCAATTTGATTTGCAATTAGTTTTTAATTTAGTTTTCTCAAACAACAATCCAAATTCATTGATCTCTATTTTCTGCAAATTAGGTTAATTGTAGTTTAATCGCAAGGCTATAAAAACAACACATTTTCCACAAACTCCCTGTGTTCGATACCCACGTGCCACTATCTATATAGTTGTGTTATTGGGATTAAATTTGCGTGACCACGACAATCACGTCACCAGTTCAAGTCATGAGTCTAAAGAAGAAGAGATATTGTTTGGTTATTATTGATGACTTTTCTAGGTTTACATGGACTTTCTTTTTACACTCAAAAGATGAGACTGCAGGCATTTTGCAAGACTTTATGACACAGGTTGAAAAGCAATTTGACCTTCCAGTAAAAGTCTTCAGGAGTGACAATGGCATAGAATTCAAAAATAAGGAGTTGGATTCCTTCTGTGTGAAGAAAGGGATTGTAAGGCAGTACATCATCCCTAGAACACCAGAGCAAAATGGGGTAGTTGAAAGAAAGAACAGAACTTTGATTGAGGCTGCCAGAACCATGCTTGCTGATTCAGGTTTGCCATTAACTTTTTGGGCAGAGGCAGTAAACACTGCTTGCTATGTCCAAAACAGAGTTTTAATAAACCCCAGGCACAAAAATACTGCTTATGAAATTCTGTATAAAATTAAACCACTGATCTCATATTTCAAAGTCTTTGGCTGCCCATGCTTTATTTTGAATTTAAAAGATTCCATCCCAAAATTTACAGCCAAAGTAGATGGTGGTTATCATCTAGGATACTCAACCACTGCCAAGGCCTACAAAGTGTTCAATACACGGACCAAAGCAGTGGAGGAGACTTTGAATGTAAAGTTCAATGAACTTTCATCAATGAAAATCCCAGCAAATCCTGCAGATCTGTTTGATCTTGAAAAATTCACTTTTGAAAATACTGCTGTCAAGACTAACAGTGCAGGTTCATCAGAGGATTCAACACCAGACTATGGGTATGAAATCATTATCCCTCAAAAGTCTGCCACAATGGGAAAAGCATCAGTTGTTCAAAACATCTGTCAAAGCTCAACCACTGCTACGTCAACAGTTGTTGACCAAAGTAGCCCATCAACCACTGCTTCCACATCATCAAGCACTGTTGATAAAAGTCCTCAAACAGTGGATCAAAGTCAGCATGTGTCCAAACCTTTACCTCCTATTCCACCACCTTTTGAAGCCACTGCTGGATCATCAAAGTCACCAGCAGTGGTTCGCTCAGATGATAAACATTTGCAGCCTTCACCAACAAATGCCATCATTCCATACCAAGGAGATTTAATCTTCTTGAGATCTCATCCACCTGATCAAATCATTGGCAACATCAATGAAGGGGTGCTCACAAGAAGCCAAACCAAAAACATTTGTCTTTTTGCTGGTTTTCTATCACTCCATCAGCCAGTCAAGTACCAAGAGGCACTGAAAGACAACAGCTGGGTAGAAGCTATCCAAGAAGAGCTCCAACAGTTTAAAAGACAACAAGTTTGGGAGCTTGTACCACTGCCAAAAGATGTGAGTCCCATCGGCACAAAGTGGGTCTTCAAAAACAAAACTGATGAAAGGGGCATTCTTGTCAAGAATAAAGCCAGGCTTGTCGTTCAAGGTTACAGACAGGAAGAGGGGATTGATTATGATGAAACATTTGCCCCTGTAGCAAGATTGGAAGCTATAAGACTGTTCCTGGCCTTTGCTGTCAACCACAACATGAAGGTGTTCCAAATGGATATCAAAAGTTCTTTCCTCTATGGTACAATTCAAGAAGAGGTGTATGTTTGTCAACCTCCTGGTTTTGAGGATCCATTTTATCCAGATCATGTCTACAGGCTAAACAAAGCCTTGTATGGCCTGAAACAAGCACCTAGGGCCTGGTATGAAACTCTTTCCACCTTTCTACTCTCAAATGGTTTCAAAAGAGGTACCATTGATAAAACATTGTTTCTAAAATGGAGAGGGAAGGATTTAATGATTGTACAAATTTATGTGGATGACATTATTTTTGGAAGCACATGTAAAATGTCTGAAGAGTTTAGGGAACTCATGACAGCTGAGTTTGAAATGAGTGCAATGGGTGAGCTGTAATGCTTTCTTGGTCTCCAAGTTTAGCAAATGCAAAATGGAACTTTCATTCATCAAAGCAAATATGCAAAAGAACTTTTAAACAAATTTGATATGAATGATTGTAAACCATGCAACACACCCATGGCAACAAATAAGCTGGTCATGTCTGATGAAAAGGATGAGCTGATTGACCAAACTTTATATAGAAGCATGATTGGGTCTCTTTTGTACCTAACTACATCTAGGCCAGACATCATGTTTGCAACATGTGTCTGTGCAAGAAGTCAATCAGCCCCTAGAAAATCCAACCTTATTGCTGTAAAAAGGATATTCAGATACATAAAAAGTGCTCATACACTTGGTATCTGGTATCCAGCTAATGGGAATATCAAGCTTTCAGGATTTTCAGACAGTGATTTTGCTGGATGTAACACCACAAGGAAGTCCACGTCAGGAGGGTGCAAGTTTCTAGGTGATTACTTAGTTTCATGGCAAAGCAAAAAGCAAGCAGCTGTTTCAACATCCACTGCTGAAGCTGAATACATTGCTGCTGCAAGCTGTACAGCCCAACTCCTGTGGCTTCAAAATCAATTGCTGGATTTTGGTATCACTGCCTTAAAAAAACCAATCATGTTGGATAGCCAGACATCAGAAAATATCATCAAAACTCCAGTCTCCCATTCAACCACCAAACACATCGACATCAGACATCACTTTGTGAGGGATTGCTATGAAAAAGGTTTGATTTCTCTGCATCATGTTACAACTAAAGACCAGCTGGCAGATGTGCTCACAAAAGCATTAGATACAGCCACTTTTGAAAGTTTGGTCTCTAGGATTGGCATGCTAAACATGGAATAACAAGAAAAATCTTGTTTTTCTACGCATAAAAGCATTAAAATGTTTTCAGAAAATCAAAAATTCATCCTTAAAAATAGCTAAAAATGAAGTTTTCATTAAAATCCTTAAAAAGTCTGCCATAACCACTGTTTGTTCAAAAGTCTGCTCTACTTCAAAATGTCTTTCCACTACTGAAAGCCATCCCCTGTTCTCTTATTTCCTTGATAAACTCTGTTGTTCAAAAGAAGTGTCTTATCCACTGATATGCTATCCACTGATAGTGAAAATCATCCACTGCTTTCATTTGTTACCGTTGTAATCACTGCTTTCATCAGTAACTTTCATAAAAGTACTGTCCTTCATTTCCTCAGAGGTTGGCATGTGGGCAGTACATAGTGGTCAGTACTTTTGTAACCGCTGCCACGTCAACATTCACTTTTTCCATTATAAAACCCCCACTTCACACCAAAACTGGGTTTTACTGTCAAATTGAATTCTCAAAAATTTTCTTCTCAAAGCAGTTTTTCTTCAAATTTCTTCACCATCTTCTTCGATCATCATCTTCAAAATGACAAAATCGAAGCCATCTGAAAAAACCACTTCCAAATCATCTTCAAAAGAGGTCTCTCAAAAGGCCAAACCCATCGAAATTCCACACAAACCTTCTCACAACCTTCTGGGTTTACTCACAAAACCCGGCACCACAGAAATTTTCGATTCCATCCTTGATATCATCTCTGCATCAAAGTACAAAACTTTGTTAACAACAGACGCCCCAATTTACTTGGTAACCCAAAGAGAGTTTTGGAAGAATGTAACCCTTGACAAACAAGGTGACACCGTTGTAATCACTGCTTTCATCAGTAACTTTCATAAAAGTATTGTCCTTCATTTCCTCAGAGGTTGGCATGTGGGCAGTACATAGTGGTCAGTACTTTTGTAACCCCTGCCACGTCACCATTCACTTTTTCCATTATAAAACCCCCACTTCACACCAAAACTGGGTTTTACTGTCGAATTGAATTCTCAAAAATTCTCTTCTCAAAGCAGTTTTTCTTCAAATTTCTTCACCATCTTCTTCGATCATCATCTTCAAAATGACAAAATCGAAGCCATCTGAAAAACCCACTTCCAAATCATCTTCAAAAGAAGTCTCTCAAAAGGCCAAACCCATCGAAATTCCTCACAAACCTTCTCACAACCTTCTAGGTTTACTCACAAAACCCGGCACCACAGAAATTTTCGATTCCATCCTTGATATCATCTCTGCATCAAAGTACAAAACTTTGTTAACAACAGACGCCCCAATTTACTTGGCAACCCAAAGAGAGTTTTGGAAGAATGTAACCCTTGACAAACAAGGTGACACCGTTGTAATCATTGCTTTCATCAGTAACTTTCATAAAAGTATTGTCCTTCATTTCCTCAGAGGTTGGCATGTGGGCAGTACAAAGTGGTCAGTACTTTTGTAACCGCTGCCACGTCACCATTCACTTTTTCCATTATTAAACCCCCACTTCACACCAAAACTGGGTTTTACTGTGGAATTGAATTCTCAAAAATTTTCTTCTCAAAGCAGTTTTTCTTCAAATTTCTTCACCATCTTCTTCGATCATCATCTTCAAAATGACAAAATCGAAGCCATCTGAAAAACCCACTTCCAAATCATCTTCAAAAGAGGTCTCTCAAAAGGCCAAACCCATCGAAATTCCACACAAACCTTCTCACAACCTTCTGGGTTTACTCACAAAACCCGGCACCACAGAAATTTTCAATTCCATCCATGATATCATCTCTGCATCAAAGTACAAAACTTTGTTAACAACAGACGCCCCAATTTACTTGGCAACCCAAAGAGAGTTTTGGAAGAATGTAACCCTTGACAAACAAGGTGACACTGTTGTAATCACTGCTTTCATCAGTAACTTTCATAAAAGTATTGTCCTTCATTTCCTCAGAGGTTGGCATGTGGGCAGTACATAGTGGTCAGTACTTTTGTAACCGCTGCCACGTCACCATTCACTTTTTCCATTATAAAACCCCCACTTCACACCAAAACTGGGTTTTACTGTCGAATTGAATTCTCAAAAATTGTCTTCTCAAAGCAGTTTTTCTTCAAATTTCTTCACCATCTTCTTCGATCATCATCTCCAAAATGACAAAATCGAAGCCATCTGAAAAACCCACTTCCAAATCATCTTCAAAAGAGGTCTCTCAAAAGGCCAAACCCATCGAAATTCCACACAAACCTTCTCACAACCTTCTAGGTTTACTCACAAAACCCGGCACCACAGAAATTTTCGATTCCATCCTTGATATCATCTCTGCATCAAAGTACAAAACTTTGTTAACAACAGACGCCCCAATTTACTTGGCAACCCAAAGAGAGTTTTGGAAGAATGTAACCCTTGACAAACAAGGTGACACCGTTGTAATCATTGCTTTCATCAGTAACTTTCATAAAAGTATTGTCCTTCATTTCCTCAGAGGTTGGCATGTGGGCAGTACATAGTGGTCAGTACTTTTGTAACCGCTGCCACGTCACCATTCACTTTTTCCATTATAAAACCCCCACTTCACACCAAAACTGGGTTTTACTGTCGAATTGAATTCTCAAAAATTGTCTTCTCAAAGCAGTTTTTCTTCAAATTTCTTCACCATCTTCTTCGATCATCATCTTCAAAATGACAAAATCGAAGCCATCTGAAAAACCCACTTCCAAATCATCTTCAAAAGAGGTCTCTCAAAAGGCCAAACCCATCGAAATTCCACACAAACCTTCTCACAACCTTCTAGGTTTACTCACAAAACCCGGCACCACAGAAATTTTCGATTCCATCCTTGATATCATCTCTGCGTCAAAGTACAAAACTTTGTTAACAGCAGACGCCCCAATTTACTTGGCAACCCAAAGAGAGTTTTGGAAGAATGTAACCCTTGACAAACAAGGTGACACCATTGTAATCATTGCTTTCATCAGTAACTTTCATAAAAGTATTGTCCTTCATTTCCTCAGAGGTTGGCATGTGGGCAGTACATAGTGGTCAGTACTTTTGTAACCGCTGCCACGTCACCATTCACTTTTTCCATTATAAAACCCCCCACTTCACACCAAAACTGGGTTTTACTGTGGAATTGAATTCTCAAAAATTCTCTTCTCAAAGCAGTTTTTCTTCAAATTTCTTTACCATCTTCTTCGATCATCATCTTCAAATTGAAAAAATCGAAGCCATCTGAAAAACCCACTTCCAAATCATCTTCAAAAGAGGTCTCTCAAAAGGCCAAACCCATCGAAATTCCACACAAACCTTCTCACAACCTTCTAGGTTTACTCACAAAACCCGGCACCACAGAAATTTTCAATTCCATCCTTGATATCATCTCTGCATCAAAGTACAAAACTTTGTTAACAACAGACGCCCCAATTTACTTGGCAACCCAAAGAGAGTTTTGGAATAATGTAACCCTTGACAAACAAGGTGACACCGTTGTAATCACTGCTTTCATCAGTAACTTTCATAAAAGTATTGTCCTTCATTTCCTCAGAGGTTGGCATGTGGGCAGTACATAGTGGTTAGTACTTTTGTAACCGCTGCCACGTCACCATTCACTTTTTCCATTATAAAACCCCCACTTCACACCAAAACTGGGTTTTACTGTCGAATTGAATTCTCAAAAATTGTCTTCTCAAAGCAGTTTTTCTTCAAATTTCTTCACCATCTTCTTCGATCATCATCTTCAAAATGACAAAATCGAAGCCATCTGAAAAACCCACTTCCAAATCATCTTCAAAAGATGTCTCTCAAAAGGCCAAACCCATCGAAATTCCACACAAACCTTCTCACAACCTTCTGGGTTTACTCACAAAACCTGGCACCACAGAAATTTTCGATTCCATCCTTGATATCATGTCTGCGTCAAAGTACAAAACTTTGTTAACAGCAGACGCTCCAATTTACTTGGCAACCCAAAGAGAGTTTTGGAAGAATGTAACCCTTGACAAACAAGGTGACACTGTCATAGCCATTAACTCTACTCTAAAGGGAAAAGCAGTCAAGATTACACCACAATCAATTTCAGAGGTCTTTCAACTCGATGATCAGGAAGGCGCAATTTCTTTTCCCAAAAACGAGTTAAAAAATGATTTTCTGGAACAAGGGTATAATGCAGAAGTAAAAAAGGACACCTTACAAAAAGGTTACTTCCCTTCTGCAACAAGATTTTTATTTCATACCCTCCTAATGTGTGTTTCATACAAAACCACTGCCTTTAACGAAATACCATTAAAAATTCAAAATCTGGGATATGCTATTCTTCAAGGAGAAAATTTTAATTATTCTCGGGAAATTTTTAATGATCTGGTTAAAAATGTTGAAGCAAAGGCATTCTTACTATTTCCAATATTTTTGAGTTATTATTTTGAAAAGAAACTTGGTAAGAGTGATACTGCTGCAATAAAACAAGGTGCCTTTATTCAAATAAACAGCTTAACTGCTGAAACTTTTACAAGAATGTCAACACCGTGCAAAACACAAGCAGAGGTACCTGAGCAGAATTTAGCAGCTACCACTGCTCCTCAGGTATCTGCTGCTGAGCCCACTGCTCAAGGTGATCAAAGTAGCAAAACAACTGCTTTGAAACCCACACCTACAATCACCAAAAAGCCAACAAAAAGAAAAACTCAAAAACCACCCAAACCAATCAAAAAGGCACCTCTGGAGGATGAGATACCAGAGCACTTGCCTGTGACAGCACAAAAGTCACAAGAAACCACTGCTGCTTCTTCCTCACAACAGTTGGTAAAAATATCTCAACCCATAGCCGAAACCCCTCCTGTCTCTTCTCAAAAGGAACAGGTTGTACATATAGGGACACCACATCATGATGCTATGGAATCACTTGCTTCCATCATCCACAGCCCACTGCCCGGGGCAAATTCTCTTCTCACACCAAATCTCACATCCACAATTCCCCCACCAACTAAACTTCTGTTGGATGCAATTGATTTGAACCTGAAACTAACCAGTCCTTCTCAATCACCTATCAATGAGAACATGCCTCAACAAATGACTGGGTCTGATGTATCAATCTTTGCTAACCCACCAACACAACCTGAGGAGGTTACAAGTAACTCTTGGTGGTAATCCAAGTGAAGCAGCCAATACAAGTGCTGAACCCACTGGTTTGCACTTGGACAGTGGTTACATCAATAAGACTTCCTTGGAGGCAATTCCTTACATAGCACCTCTGCCAACCACCAGTGGATTTGTTTTTACCACAGGTAAAATCAAAAGGTTGTCAAGTGTTGAAGGAAGAAGACCCCAGTACAAAGAAAAAGGGGCATCAGTGGTTAATGTTTGGAGTACACTCCCTACCTCAACCACTGATAAAACCACTGCTAGTGGGAAATCAGATGATCCCATTAAATTGGGTGATGGTTTAAAATATATGGATTTGACGGAACGAGTTAACAAACTGGATACAGCTGTTGCAGATATAAAAGACATGCTACAATAGTTAACAAACTGGAACGAGTTAACAAACTGGAACGAGTTAACAAACTGCTATTCCACCTCAAGCAACTGCTCCACCACAAGCACCTGCTGCAAATGAGCTATGGAATCTATTTTAACCTTTTCTCCAGCAACAAAAACAAATGGCTGATCAGCAACATGAAATACATGTAGAAAAGCTGAGAAACATTATGGAGTCTAGGTTCAAGAACACACAAGCAGACATCAAGGCACTCAAGGCCCATATCTTCAATTCCACTGGCACTGCTCCTCCAACTGTACTTTTCATTGATCAATTACCCTCAGATAATGCCAAAAAGGGGAAGGAAATTAAAGAATGGAAGAAGAAGGGAGTAGATGATGGTCTCTACGTAGAACCAGAAATGGAAAATATGACCAAGCAGATACCTTTGCCAGATGGTAGCAAAAAGGTTGATGTTACCCAAAATGCACTTGCTGAAGCTATTGCAAGTGTAAAAAGGGACAGAGCGGCAAATGATATGTCAAGGTGGAATAAGGAGAAAAGAGCTTACATGGAGCTGAATGCGCAGGGTTGTTCTGGGCTAAAGGATGTTCAAAATCCTGAGCTAAAAAGAAATCCCACTAGAAAAGTGAGGGAACCCAAGTCCACACCATCCAGACTCAAAAAGCATACTCCTAAACCATCATCCAAAAGCCCCCAACATCAAACCTCCATCCAAACAGCTGTTGTAACTCCTGCTGTATCAACTACTGCTGGTACTTCAGAGGTTTCAACATTTGTTATCACTTCAACACACACCACTTCAACACACACCACAACCACTGCCTTACCACCACCACCATCACCACCAAAAACAACCTCACCACCATCTCCTCCTGCCAAAAAGCAGAAGACAACAGATGTTACAACATCTGCTGTAATGACAACAGTGGTTGAAACACCAGTTGTTTCAACAGCTGTTAGTCAATCACGAACAACTGCCACTTAAATCACCACCACTGATCCACCCAAAACATCATCTGCCTCTCCTAAAATAAACAGGAGAAGGATTTTCATACCAGATGATGATTCACCATCACCACCACCAACATCTTCAACATCTCTATCACTTGTTACAATAACCAAACCTGTTCCTCTTTCATCAGCACCAGTACAACAATCAATCCCTGTCATTACTCCTGCAGGTGTCCAATTTCCTCTAGAACTTGAAGCAGTTAGAGAAGAGATCAAATCCTTCTACTATGAGGATGACCCTGCTAAAAGGAAGTTGCCATCAGTCAAAGGATATTCAAGGCCAAACAATATTGAAGAATATTTGAAAGTCAAAGCTAAACAGGTAGAGGATATCTCAGAAAGAAATGCACAAGGAAAATCTGATAGGGAAATTCAGCAGAATTACCAATTCTTGCTCACACAGGTCAGGTCCTTTGAGCAATTTGCAAAAAAATGTATGTCAACAGATCTCAGAGAGAGCAGATGAAACTTTGAGAAAAGACTACATTGAAAGCATCATGGCAACAAAGAAGTACAAGGGAGAAAAGCACAGGTACAAGGAGTGGACCATCCCTGAGCTTGAGCAAGAAGCAGCCAGGATTCAAGAAATGATAAAGAAGAAGGTCAAACACACTCCTCCAGAATGGTCAAAGTACAAAAAGAATTTGCCTGAAAAATCACTTGAGCTGAAGAGAATGAAAGAGGAACTGGTTGCTGCTGATTATGGGTCTAAACATCAAGTGTCAAGATGGAAAGAAGATGTAGTCAGGGCCACCTACAAAAGGTTGGAGGAACTAAGAAAGAAAGATCCCACAGTTCCTCAAAAGCCTGACTATCTTGAAGCAGAGGTTTTAAAAAGACCATCAAAACTGCAAATCAGGAGAGCCATTGCTCCAGCTGGTGCAGCCATCTATAAAAGAAGGCAACAAAAACAGTTGGGTGGTGAAACCATCCAAGAGCTGATAAAAGGAGATGCCCTTGTAAAAGAAGGCATAAAGAAAATGATTATAGAAACTCTTGGTTTGGATCAAACTGCAAGTGCTGCTCAGACAGTCATCAATAGGCCAGCTTCACCAAACACCTCATCCAATATAAATCTCCCAAGAAACCCACCAGGCTCAAAAGTACTAAAATGGGAAACTGACAAACAGACCCAGGTATTGACTATGATCAGGTCTGGTGGAGAAGTGAAGAAAATAACAAGGGAACAAGCTCTTGGCCTGAGTCTTGAAGATATGCAGGATCTCCTTGATCTTCCACTTGGTAGGGATGAAGATCACACAGACGCCCTAGACTTTGAGTTACAACTTAAAGGTCAGATAAGGGAGCTGTTGATGAGGCAATAAAGCTCCACAATAATGAAGGGTTTTGGCGTTATCTGTTCCAGGGGGAGATTGTTGGGATTGAACCTTATCAAAGGAACAGATAATTAAAGCCAAAACCGGATCAGAGTAGTGGATCCAGAATAAGCAGATGTTCATACAAGTCTCTCCCCTTGAAAGTGGTTTCAACATCTGCTGACCTCCTATCTACTGATCGTGCAAACTGCTGACCTATAAACTGCTGATCAAGTAAAGGCCTGATGAAAGACTAAAACTCTGCTGACCAATCTACTGCCTTGAGTCAAGCACTGCTGATCCGGACAAGTACTGCTGGGTTCACAGCAGTGGAAGGATGCAGTAGTTATTTAGATGTCTTTTATGTAATGAAATATAATAGCAGTAGTTAGCATAGCAGTGTTTGTATTGATCAGAGGTTAGAGTTTGTTAGGAGGTTAGATGTCACTTTCATGGTGACGTCAGCTTAGATGCTCAGTGGTTTGCTAGTGCCTATAAATAGAACAGTGCTCTGTACTGTTCTATTAGCTCTTTGCAAAATTGTTTTCCTACACGAACAAACACTGAGCTCTGGCTGAGGGGGAGTTTGTATTCAATCATCGCATTGTAATCGTAATTGAAATAAATTCAATCTTTCGGTTCTTTGTAGAAAATGTTTTATCAAAGCAATTCTCTCATTTAATTGTGTGTAAAGTTTGTTTCCATATTAATTCTGCTGCACAACTCATCCATCTTCATCTTATATCAAATGTGAAAACATAATCAATACCAAACTCAGATCCAACATCGTACAACAACAGTTATCATTCCAGCATTCAAATGGCACCATTCGAGGCTTTATACGGAAGAAAATGTCGATCGCCAATTGTGTGGCACGAGATTGGTCACTCGCAACTAACCGGTCCCGAGCTATTGCAAGAAACGACTGACAAAGTCCTCCAAATTCGAGACAACTTGTTGAAAGCTCGAAGTCGACAGAAAAGTTACGCCGATAGACGACGCAAGCCCCTTGAATTTGACGTTGGGACTACATACTCCTAAAGGTATCACCTTGGAAGGGTGTGGTCGGATTCGGCAAGAAAGGGAAACTAGCGCCTCGATATGTTGGACCTTTTAAGATTCTGGAAAGGATCGGAAAAGTCGCCTACAGACTCGAACTACCGGAGGAACTTAGTAATGTCCACCCGACTTTCCATGTGTCAAACCTCCGAAAGTGCCTGGCTGAGCATGATTTAATTGTACCTCTCGATGACCTCTAAGTAAACGAAACGCAACACTTCGTGGAGAAGCCTGTCGAAATAATGGATCGCCAAACCAAGCAGCTCAGACGCTCGCACATTCCTATTGTGAAAGTCCGATGGGAAGGCAAGCGAGGCGCAGAGTTCACTTGGGAACTCGAAAGTGACATGAAGGCGAAGTACCCGCAGTTGTTTGTTACGGCTTCGGCCTAATTTCGGGACGAAATTCCCTCAACTAGGGGAGGCTGTAACACCCCGTGTTTTGAAAGTCAAAGTCAAAGTCAATATTGAAGTCAAAGGAAGAAAAGATTGCTAATTATGATTTGTCTCTACTTGCTCAATTCCTGTTTTGACTTCTTTGACTTGTAGATAGTCTATTTTATGTTTTACGTTAGTTGTATTATGTGGAGTATCTATTAATAATCGCATAGTAATCGCCATTTATCGCATGTTTAATCACTTCATCGCTATCACAATCGTACTCGCAACTCGAATTACGCATTTTGGTTATTATTATACGTGTGTGTGTGCCTTACGTGTTACTTGTGCATGTTTATTTATGTTAAGGGTGGTAATCAATCGAAACGCAATCGAAACTCAATCGCAATCAAATCGCAAAAGCTAAATGAACACGAAATAAGGATGCTTGTATGTTGATATAGTAGTTGGGATTAAAAGTAATTTGTCTAGGAAATTCTCTCGCATCGCAACGCTCGAAATCACAATCGAAACGGCAAAACTCGTCGCACCGAACACTCGAACCAAGCGACTGATCGATCAGGCGTCCAACCGATCGATCGAGCTGCCGCTCGATCAGCCAGCTGTTCGATCGGGCTGCCACAAGCCCCTTTCCACTTTGGGTAACCCTATAAATACCCCATGTCACCATCAAACTTTCCACTTTTGCTCTCTGACGTCCGACCAGCACTCTAACCTTGCTTTTTCTCAGATTTCTCGCAATTCCGGTAAGATCTCAACCTAAATCTTGTACAACTTTGATCTACAAACGATTCTACACCTTCCTATCTTTTGAATCTTAACTTTTAACCTTGAAATCATCAAGATTCAAGGTGTTCTAGGATGACGTCATCATGTGTTGGCCTCAATCCACCAAGAAAAACTTAGATCTAACTGATTTCCACATAAATAAACAAAGTTCTTTCATAAGATCTAAACTTATTCTCAATAAAAAGGATTGAAAGATGGTTTTCCAACTTTCTTTCAACTCTTTTACACTCAATGCCTTCAAAACCAATAGAATCGGAGCTTGTGCCGACTTACTACTCATTCTTGTGGTTGTGTTGGTTCAAGATCTGGATTCTATCCACGAGACTACCGATTTCGGGTTAAACATGGAACACCATCTCGAACAGTTAACTGGTTGGATTTGGGTGATCCCTGTCCGATCAGGAGTACCAAGTATTGACGATGTTCCTGTTGCTTAACACGTTATCAAAACATCTCGATAAAACGACATACTATCAAAACAACCAAGTGTAAGACGAACGGAACGACCAGGACGGAATGACGTCCGATCGGACTGTCGTTCGAACGAGTTGTCACCCGTTCGATCTACACCTTGGTCCCACACTTAACTTTTGTTTTCAAAACCTTGAAGGATGAACATTGAACGAAGGGCTGACCGATCGGGTTACCATTCGATTGGACTCCCACTCAACCATGTGATGTTCTGACTTCAACTCTTAAACAATTTTCAACATGTTCAATGCAAAAAGGATGCCACCCGATCGAACAGCTGTCCGATCGAGTGACAACCTGCTGGGAACTTGTTCTTGCTGAAGTGCCCAACCTATCGGACTGTCGCCTGATGGAACGGTTGTTCGATCAATCGACCTGAAGGATAAAAGTACTTCAATGTTTTCAAAATGCTACAACAAAAACTTCAAAAGTCAAGCCATCATACACAAACACATCCTTCCCAAAGGAAGTAACAATCCACTCGAACGGTCATCCGACCGGACGACCGTCCAACCAGACTGTCACTCGAACGACCAGCCGACCGATCAGATACCATTCGATCAAACTACTGTCCTACCCACTTGCACTCTGTATCATTTTACGCGTCGCTTATCGTTATGCTATCAATCTGTTCAGGCTAACCCTACTCTCCAGCGCTCCCTTCAATCCATCAATCGCTGTGAGTATACTCGAATCCCTTTTTGCTTTACGCACTTTTGGGTGTTACATACGTTACTTATACAAAATCACATCGAACACACTACGCAATACTTTAATCGCTAACCAATTACCGCATGTTATACATGACTTAATGAATGCTTGTTTGTTATGTTTACACATGGAATGATGTCTACCTGCCTTAGCAAGGATAGTACTATTAGTTTGGACTCAGCACCTGTTCACTCAGGGGTTGTTAACGACAATTACCTACATGGCTCACAGTGGTGAGTGTGTATCGCGAACTGCCTTGGGCAGTCAACCCGCAGTCATTGGTATCGATAGGTTCATGTCGATAACTAACATGCCTCATTTTACACTGTGTATGTGCTGGTTATGCGTAACCCTTTCGAACTCTATATGCTATTATCAAACTTGTATGCTCACCTTTACACTATGTGTTTTGACTTTTACTTTAACGTATGTGACAGGTGCCTAGGATGCTTATTTGCTTTCTTTGTTGTGAAATCGAGGCTAGGAAAGCCCTAGGTCAACAATAAACAATTGTCTGTAATAAAAATCTGAGTTGTCGGAACAGAACAATTTGACTAGATCTTTTCTATAATAATTGTATTTTCATTTATGACATGGTATGGGACGTTTTGCTTTAAATATTTGGTAAATATAGTTGTTATGGAAACTTCTGGACAATCTGTTTCGCTCAGTGCCATGCCCCGATGTTTCCGCCATCGGCTGGGGTGTGACACCATGTACTGTCTATATCTGAAACAAGGATCCTAAAGGTTTCCTTCGTTCCATGTTAACGAACGTTCGCGAACAAGTTTTTCCATTAGCATACATATGATGACTCCTGAATTTCTGCCAATACGATCTGTATGATCAGGCCACACGACATCCCCTACTATTTGCATGGCACCCGTCTCATATATTTCTGAGTGTTGCAAGTATAATATACGTCCCAGAAACCACAAGAATAGAGACTCAAATTCCATCACAATTTGATGTACTCTTCTGTGTAAACAAAATGAATCTCCGAAATTAATCGTGTCACAAGTATTGGAAAAAAAAAACTTTAGATTCTAGTGACTTTATATTTATTTTAAAAAGTAACCAATTTTGTTCCTTGTTTGGTATAGGAATGTAAACCTACAAAAAATGTATAATCTTAGCTTGTAACTCAATTTTGTAAATTTAAAAAAAAAAATTCTTTACAAAAAAGTACATTACATTAAACACGTTTAAGTTCTTATTCCATAAAAAACCCCCACATTTATAAAACTGAACTAAGCTAGTCGGTATGGTCTTACACTTCAGAATCATACTCTAATCCTTTTTCCATTTCCGCACGATAAGCTTTAAAACGCACTTCATCGTAATATCTTTCGAAATCTAATTCCTCGTCAGAGTCTTCTTCAGTAGTAACCGTCACACATTCTTGTGGAATAATCTGGTCACAAGGAAGTTATCGTTCATGGGTGTTAGGTAACACCACAAGGAGATTGTCGTTCATGGGTGTCTCACGTGTTGGCTGTTGCACCGGGTTTGGGGGGTTAGGGGTTTGGAAATTGTTTGGTTCGAGGTTATCTGAGGGTGGGTTTGGGTGGTTAGGCGTTTGGGAAATGTTGATGTTGATGTTGATATGAATGTGTAAGTGAATGTTGTGTTCTTGATTTGCCATGAGGAAAAAAAAGGGGGATACCAGTTTAGTAGTGGACAAAGATTTGTTTAAATAGGTGTGGAGTAAGAATGGGACTCGTGCATTGGTATATATGGTAGACGTGTTTACCGGTAAAATAACCGTAAATATAAAATCTCATTGAAAATTGAATAAAATTAAATTAAAAAAATGATTAAGCCTATCGTATCAATTTCCCAGAATGGAGAATATGTTGCTGTAGAATCATCTGCGTATCTGTTTGCAGCAATATCTTGTTCGTTTAACATGTTGATAAAATTTGGCGGTAGAATTGTCCAAAGATAATCGTTTGACAACACCGTCCTTGCATTTATTTCAATCTCTCGTTGATACATGAGTTTGTTACACCATGCTTTCACGTGCTATAAAATAAGGGTAATTTATTTATTACAAAAATTATTAAACTAATTATTATTATGAAATTATTTCTTATTAACGTACCGTTTGTTGAATAAAACCAGCTCCACTAAATCCAAGTAGCCCCCCCCCCCACCAGTCTTTTCCTAGTGGTGTTATCCCCATGTATGAAGAATAGCAAGTAGGAGTATCGCCATCGTAGTAAAATTCTAGAACATTTGGAGACCAATGATCAACCCGATCTTGTTGATTGATCCAAACTATGTTTTGTACGGAAGGAGGAATGCTTGTCATTAGTAATACCTTAAAATATGTCTTTGTATAATGGTGGAACACATGTATATATACACATAGAGAGGAGTACAAATGTATTTAATTTTTTAAACCAAAAGAAAACAAAATAAAATAAATTTTAACGATTTATATATAACATTAATAGTCGTACAATTATCTTACAAATACGGCTTCGTCATCTAAGACGTTGTCACTAGCAGTATCGGGTAACAAGGAATTGTAAAAAAGTAAAGCTAGTTGACGTCTCATTCGGTACGTAGTTGCCTCAGTATCTTCACCATCGTTCAACGGTTTTTTATTTATCAACCTGTCTAGATATATGCAAACCCAAACTCCACAGTCTCCCAAAGCTCCGGACTGCTGAGGAGCGTCACTTGCATAAATAACGTGGAAGAGATAATGTAACCGTAACGGTCTGTCGGAAGCATGAATCTGTAGTCAATGGTCAAAAACAAAATTTATATGACACACCACTTCCGCTCTTCCATTTTCCAAAGATTTGAAGCTTGAAAGGCTAAAACCCCAACAAATTAACACAGTTAGAAAGATGTATTTCGGAGTACCAATCTATTAAATCTGGCTAATACTTGTCTTATATCGTTAGCGTGTAATCAACAAGGTTGAAAACGCCTAAAAACCAGTGGACGCCTTGTATATACAACGGTACGTACATCTATATAATAACTTGTGCCGCAAAATATTAATTCAATACGAAATACATGTATCCAGTAATCAATTTGAATGTTCCATGTCATACCCCAACCGATGACTGAAACATCGGGGCATGGCACTGAGCGAAACAGATTGTTCAAGAGAAATTCCATAACAATTACTTTACCAAATAGTTAACATTACTTCCCATACCATAACCTATTGAGAAAGTAAGTTATTACAGACATAGATATCTCCAAAACAAATAAAACTGTTCCGACAACTCAAATTCAAATAAAAATACATTGTTTGTTTGTTTCTAGACTCTCTCCTACTTGATTCCATCAAAGAGCAAGCAAGCATCCTAGCATCTTAAGCACCTGTCACATACGTTAAAATAAAGGTCAATACACATAGTGTAAAGGCGAGCATACAAGTTTGATAATAGCACAATAGAATTCGAAATCGTTTACCCATAACCAGCATGTATAACGTATAATGTGAAACATGTAAGTTATCGAAAAGATCCTATCAATACCAATGACTACGAGTTGACTGCGAG
This sequence comes from Helianthus tuberosus, assembly GCA_030545235.1. Taxonomy (NCBI): domain Eukaryota; kingdom Viridiplantae; phylum Streptophyta; class Magnoliopsida; order Asterales; family Asteraceae; genus Helianthus; species Helianthus tuberosus. Next base: position 117,899,036 of record CM060414.1, on the reverse strand, counting down.
TAGCGAGTGCACATCATATGTTCACCACTTCGAACACGTGAAGTATTGTCCTTAACAACCCCTGAGTGAACAGGTGCTGAGTCCAAACTATAGTACTATCGTTTCTAAGGCAGGTAGACAACAATCAATGTGTAAACATAACAAACAGGCATTCATCGAGTCACGTATAACATGCATTAGAGGTCAGCATATAAATAGTGTTTGCGTTGTGTGTTTGATGTGATTTAGAATAAGTAACGTATTTAACACCCAAAAGTGCATAAAGCAAAAAGGGATTGAGTATACTCACAGATTGTGTTTAACAAGTAAACACTCTCTTGGATTGAAGGGAGCGCGGAGAGGGATTAGCCAGAACAGTTAACGGTAGCATAAACGATGAGTGGCGCATAAAACGATGTGAGCTTTCCTTTCTTGCCGAATCTGATCACCCCCTTCCAAGGTGCAACCTTTAGGAGTACGTGATCGCCAACGTCAAATTCAAGGGGCTTGCGGTGTCTATCAGCGTAACTTTTCTGTCGGCTCTGAGCTTTCAATAGATTGTCTCGAATTTGGAGGATTTTGTCAGTCGTTTCTTGTAACAGCTCGGGACCGGTAATTTGCGCGTCTCTGATCTTGTGCCACACAATAGGCGATCGATATTTCCTTCCGTATAAAGCCTCAAATGGTGCCATTTATATGCTAGAATGATAACTGTTATTGTACGAGAATTCGACCAAAGGTAAGTACGTGTCCCAATTACCATCGAAATCTATGACACACGAACAGGGTGCGGATCGTTCTTTCAGTCTGACCGTCGGTTTGGGGATGGAAAGCGGTACTTAGATTAAGAGTAGTACCGAGAGCAGATTGAAACGTTTCCCAACAACGCGAGGTAAACCGACCATCGCGGTCACAGATGATGTCACGAGGCGTCCCATGTCGACTAATGATCTCGTTGGTGTAGATTCGGGCTAATTTTTCTACCTTTAAGTCTTCTCGTATCGGCAGGAAGTGAGCTGACTTAGTAAAACGGTCAACTACAACCCAAATGCTATCATGACCAGATTGAGTACGCGGAAGTTTCGTTATGAAGTCCATAGCTATACTCTCCCATTTCCACATCGGGATCTCGGGTTGAACGAGTAAGCCAGAGGGTCTTTGATGCTCAGCCTTGACCTTGGAGCAGGTCAGGCATTTCGAAACATAGATGGCGATATCCTTCTTCATGCCCGGCCACCACTACTTGTAGTGCATGTCCTGGTACATTTTGTCAGCACCGGGATGAATAGAATAGCGAGATTTGTGGGCTTCGTCCATCAGAAGTTGTCGCAAGTCCGTACGCTTGGGAATCCAAACTCAATCCAAGTAATGAAAGATACCATTTGATTTATTCTCAAGTTGGGCGCCATCGTTTAGAATCCTTTCCTTCTTCAAAGTTTGCTCGGTAAAACAAGCATGCTTGTCACGGATAAGAGCTTCGAGATTAAACTGGGCTTGGGAGTTATGAACACTAAGCAAGTAACTTCGTCGACTGAGAGCATCGGTAACGACATTTGCTTTGCCTGGATGGTAACAGATCTCACAGTCGTAATTGTTGAGCAGTTCTACCCACCGGCGTTGACGCATATTCAGTTCTTTTAGGTTAAAGATATGTTGTAGGCTCCTATGATCGGTGAAGATCGTACACTTGGTACCATAAAGGTAGTGTCGCCAAATATTTAACGCAAAAACCACTGCGCCAAGCTCGAGGTCGTGTGTGGAGTAGTTCTTCTCGTGGATCTTGAGCTGTCGAGAAGCGTAAGTGATAACCTTGTCTCGTTGCATAAGAACACAACCAAGACCAAGGTTTGAGGCATCGCAGTAAACTACGAAGTTGTCGTTTCCGTCGGGCAGTGAGAGCACGGGAGCATTGTAGTCTGTTGATGCACAAGAATGTCTGTTGACTGCATCTTCATCAAGTCTTAAATCAAGAAAGTCAAGATTGGATCTTAAAAGTCAAGATTAGGGTTTTTAGGTTAATTTCGCTTTAATGGTCATTATGTTAATTTCTCTTTAATGTCATTAGGTGATTTCGCTTTAATGTACATTAGGTGATTTCGCTTCAGTGTCACTGACACATGAGCGAAATCAGGACTAGTATATATACCTAGCATGTGTTCATTTGATAGGACATAGAAGAGAGACCAGGTCATTGTTACGGTACTGAAACTCTGTCAAATTGATCTCAGAAAGCAATAAAAGTGAAGGAATTGAATAGGAAAGCTGTTGTTACGTTGCGTATACTGATTCCGCCTTTATACGTGATGTTGAACTACCTTGACTGATCGTTTAGGGTCACGACACTGTCCAACAAGTGGTATCAGAGCTTCAGGACGAGGAGTTCATACTACTACAGCTGAATCTACAAAAATCTCTCATTTCTACTCACTTTCTTTGATACTTTTTCGATTTGAACTAGTTCCTACGGTCGAAATGGTCTGATTTTTTAATATAACATGTAAAATACAGTAATAACAAATCCTGGAAAGTATCAGATTAAAATTCGAATTAAAACTTGGTCAAAATGGTTAAAAGGTGATTCCGCTTTAACGGACAACACTTGATTTCGCTTTAAAGAACATTAACTGTTAATTTCGCTTAAACGAACAAGTTAATTTCGCCTCAACGAACAAGTTAATTTCGCCCCAACGAACAAGTTAATTTCGCTCATAAGGACAAAAGTTAATTTCGCTTCAACGGACAAAATCTAATTTCGCTCCAAGGAACATAAGTGATTTCGCTCGAGTGAACAATTGTGATTTCGCTCGAGAGGACATTGTGGTTGATTTCGCTTATCAGTCAATCTGACTGATTTCGCTTCAGTGTCAGTATTTGTAAAAAAAAAATTTCAAAATTTGTCTAAGTGTTTGATAATCTTGCTGGTACATTCACGATGGATGATCTTTTCATGAACCCGTTCAGTGACATGTACGCGTTTGCTGGAAACTCGGGAGATGTTACATCTACAAGCAATGAGAACGAGAATCCACCAAAAGAGAGGAAAAAGGAAGCTTGGGAATCTGAAAGTGCATTCGGAACATTCAATAAACCCCCAAAGCTAATGGCTATCGAGGAGTACAGTCGTTGGTCCAGAAAATTTGAAGATTGGATGATGGCATTCGCATTTCCAAGTTGGAAAAGTTTGAAGAACGGTTATGATCAAGGAAACAAGAATGGTGAAGTCTTAACACCATCTGATGAGATTGATTCATTCGTAGCCGAACAAAAGTGTGTGGCATTGTTATTTCAGTCTGTTCGGAAGGATATCATTTCACTAATAGTCTATTCAAATGCTAAAGACCTCTGGGAAAAGTTAAAACATAAATGTTTAGGAAGTACTGAAATCGTGAAAAACAAAAAGAAACTTCTTAGGAAAGAGTTTGATATGTTTGGTTGTCTTAAGAATGAGTCAGTGTGTAAAATGATAGAGAGGTTCGGTCATCTGAAGCTGGAATTAGCAAGACATGATATCAAGTATTCTGATGATGAGCAAGTAGACAAGTTGTTCGATTCATTGCCAGACGAGATGGAGTGGAGATATTATGCTCTCATGCTTAAGAACACTATTCCTTCTGAATTGTTGAAACCAGATTTGGTGATTGAGAGACTTGAAAGTCATGAACTGGAATTGAAGAAGACGTACAAAGTTAATCACTCATCTTATCAGCAGAATTTGGATTTGTACTATCCAAAAAGCATGATGCCAAAAGCAACTTCTCCAAAAACTGCGTTTTCTGCTGAAAATGTGTCGACAGCCGGCAAAGAAAGTCTAAGTGGTCAAAGCAGTGGAAGTCACAGTGGTTATCACAGTGGATCTTCATCTTCTGGAAGTCATTCTGATGCAAAGAATCGTTTTCAATGCAACATTGCAATAGACTTGAAGAATGCTCAGAACTTTGATGAGGAATCGGCCAAGCAGCAGATGATCTTTCTAGCATCGGTGTTGGAATCGTATGAAGGATTAGTAGCTGGGAAGATAGGTAACACAAATCTGACGAAAGAAGATTACGATCAGATTGATCCGGAGGAAATGGAACTGATCGATATTCGTTGGGCTATGGCAAGTACTGTTCGTCGTGCACAAAGATTCATGGAAATCACTGGGAGAAAGACAATTGGTGGTGCTTCTACTAAGTTGGGATTTGATAAATCGAAGGTGACTTGCTTCAAGTGTAAGCAGAAGGGTCATTTCAAGCGAGAATGTCGAAACGCTTATGCTGATGAATCGGAGAATCCTTTCAGAGATGATTACTACAAGAAGGCAATTTATCACCAGAATAAATATGAGCCGCCTAGATTGAAGCAGGTTGAAGACAACAAAGAGAAATCTAGAGCTCTTGCAGTGATTTATGATGATGAGGGGTATGATTGGAGTCAAGAGGTTCTACCAGAAGAAGATGCGGTTGGTTACGCATTCATGGCGAAAAATGAACCTATTCCATGGAAAGATGAGAGAACTGAAGAGCAGAAGTATAAATACAGAAAAATGATTTTGGAAAACAAAATTACTAGACTTTCTAGTATCTATTTGGATGCAAAGAGAGCCAACAGATGGGATCCAGATAGAGAGTGTTATCTTGATGAGTATGGAAATATTGCAATCGATCACAAAACTCTTGATCTGGAAGTCTTAATCAAGGAAATGAAAGAAAATGATGAGTATTGGCAACACAAATGGTGGGGAACTCCAACTTCGAAAATGATTTAAGAAGAGAAAGAGAAAGAGAGAAAAGAGAAAGAAGAGATCGAAAAATCAAAGAAGATTGATACTGGAGTTATCGATACAACGCAGGAGTTGACTGCAGAGAATTTGGGAAAAATGGCTGACAAAGTGCTAGCTGCCAAAGCACTTGAGGTAGACTCTAACTCCGTGTCTGAGTCAAAAAGCCAGGACAATCCAAAGTCGTCAACAAATGCGTTCGGTAAAAAGATTGAAGGAAATGCTGATTGCAAAAATTGCAACAAAGAGTGCAAATTTTGTAGCACAGTCACATATCTCAACATTAAGAAAGTTGAAGATCTGACAGCTAAGGTCAGAAATGTTGAGAATCAGATTCTTGGTCGTGACAAAACAGTTAAAGCTTCAACTGAACGGATAAAAGAATTAACTACTCAAATGGAAACTGATAAAATTGATCATGAAAAAATTAAACAAGAAAATGAAAAGTTGATTCTTGAAAACCGTCAGATTTCTGAAAAATTTGAAAAACTCAAAAGCACAATGAAAGATTGTGATGATCGAAATGGTAAAACTTTTAAAGAAAATGAACATTTAAAAGCAGTGCTTAGAGTTAAAGAAGAATCAATCAATAAACAACTGGATGAAATCGCTAAATTGAAACTTAAAGTTCAAGAGGCTGTAATTGAAAACGAGCGAATCCAGTTGAAGCTTAACAGTTATAGCTCCGCAAGCTTTGTTTTGCAACATATCATTCCCAAACCCATTGGGAAAGATAAAGCGGGCGAAGATGTGTATTCTGATGGAACCGGGGTGGGTTTTCATCAAGTTCCACCACCTGTTCTGGCTAACTACACGAAAAAGCAATCTGGTTTGGTTGAAATAGAGGAAGAAAGTGTAGTTAAACTTCCTGAAAACATTGATGTTACTTTTACATCATCTGATGATAGTGTTCAGACAGAGATTGTTAAGAGCACAGCTGAAAGTGTTTTGATGTCTGATTCAACTGAAGATGATGGGTGTTTCTTAGACAAATACATTCAGAAATCAAAGTCCAAAAACAACTTAAGTGATGAACCGGGTCTTGTGATGTACAAGATGGCTGGATCTGATAAGTTGTATTCGGATTCTGAATTTCCGATTGAGAATGTTAATGTGAAAAAGTTAACAAATGTTTTCAAATTGGTTGAAGTTGAGTTGTCGGAAGTGAACAGTTTGAAACAAACAAAAAGGCAAAGGAATTTTGAGAAAGATAAAGCTTACTACAAAAAGCCTGTTGTTCCACCAAGGTTTTATAATAACAATCGAAACAATTGGTCGGGTGGTTATAGGGATGGTAAGAGTTATCAGCAAAGAAGGTTTCAAAACAAAAGGTTTGCTGAAAAGAAGGTGTTTGTGAACAGTTCGAGTTCACTTTCTGATGAGGAAAATGAAATTTTTTCAAAGTCAAATAAAGAGTTCTTTGAGAAAAGAGCTTCACATTATCAGTCTGAAGGCCCAAGTCGAGTTGTTGATACTCGTACATGTTTTAGATGTAACAAAGTTGGTCACATTGCAAGAAATTGCACCAACTCCAAGCCTAAGATTGAAAATGTGAATATTCAACAGAAGAAAGTTGATGTGAAGGGTAAAGCACCAATCGTTGTTGAGAAAAAGAATGTGAAAAATGACAACATCAAAGTGAAAAATGAACCCGTAATGAAAGTGGTAACTAAAAATGACAAATTTTATAAGCGGGTTGCATTATCTCAACAAGTTTGGAAACCAAAAGCTGAATTGAAAATTTCAACTTCTGAAGTGAAAAAGGCTGAAGAATCAATTACGGTTGATTATGATGCAAATTTTCCACCTTTGAAGGCTGAAAATTTCAAAATTCAAATTGCTAGAGTCAAGGTTACACCTAAGGCTGATGAGGCCTGGGTGGACACCATGTTCGAATAAGCAGTTTGAATTGCCGGAGCTTCCTTGTTCGCGAAGCATGAATCGGCATCTTTATTAAAGTTGGTTAAATTGAAGTTTGTTTTGTGCAGGATCTTCCACAACTGGTATCCAGATGGATTATGGATAGTGGTGCATCTCGACATATGACAGGAAAAACTGCATTGCTGTATGATGTGAGAAACATTAATGGTGGTTATGTGGGATTTGCTGGTCATGAAGGTGGTAGAATTGTTGGTGAAGGAACGTTATCCAATGGGATTGTGACGTTTGAGAGAGTTAACTACATCACTGAGCTGGAGAACAATCTGCTTAGTGTCTCGCAGATTTGTGACAATCAGTATACTACTCACTTCACTGATAAAGAATGTTTGATTTTGAAACCTGGTTTTGTTATCCCTGAAGAATGGATTATTATGAGGGCACCTAGAGTGAATGATTTGTATGTGTTAGATATGTCTGTAGCAACTACAACTACTGGTCAAGCACATTGTTTTGTGTCTAGAGCAACTGAGAAAGAATCAAGATTGTGGCATCGAAAGATGGGGCATATACATCTTAGAAAAATGAATCACTTGGTGCACAATGATTTGGTATTGGGAGTTAATATCAAAGGTTTTCATCTGGAAGGGGAGTGCATTAGCTGCATCAAAGGCAAGCAGAAGAAAAAGTCACACCCTACAAAGCAAGTTAATTCAGTTTCGAGACCTCTGGAAAGACTTCACATGGATTTGTTTGGTCCGGTGAATATCAAAAGCACTACAGGAGATTACTATTGTTTGGTCGTTACTGATGATTATTCCAGATTTTCATGGGTTTCTTTCTTGAAAACGAAAGATGAAACATTTGACAGTTTGATGGGGCTGTTCAGGAAGATTGAGAATTTGTACCAAAGGCGTATCAAGAGAATTCGAAGTGATAATGGTACTGAATTCAAGAACAGCAAGATGGAAGAATTTTGTGATGAAAGAGGTATTTTGCATGAATTTAGTGCTCCGTACACTCCGCAACAGAATGGAGTCGCAGAACGTAAAAACCAGACACTAATCGAGACAGCTAGAACTATGCTCGCAAATTCAAAGTTACCAATTAATTTTTGGGCTGAAGCTGTTTCTGCTGCATGCTATACTCTCAACAGGGTTCTCACTGTCAAGAAGTTCAACAAAACATGTTTTGAGCTAATCAATAATCGCAAACTGAATTTGAAGTATCTAGAACCGTTCGGGTCACCTTGTACGGTTATAGAGCCTTTTGGAAAGTTTGGTCCGAAGTGCATTGAGGGAATATTTGTTGGTTATTCAAATCCGTTGCGACGTGTCTTCGTTCCAAGTGAGAAGCGAATTATTGAAGCTGCAAATGTTGAATGTCAAGGTTATACTATGCCGCCGCAGAATCCTGGTGATTCATGGCGTTATCATTATGACAAACTTTGGGATTCGTTTGACATGAGAGAAGAATCAGAGAATGATGAAGATTTCTTTGATGAGTTGGATATTTTGCGTGAATATGAGTCGCAGTTAAGGTTCCCAGCTGAGTATTCGAGGAGACCACGGGAAACTTCAAATGATGATGAAGCAGGTCCAAGTAATGCTGGTGAACATGATGATGTCCAACAGAATGAAGTTGCTCAAGATAATCAGTCGGCTCAGAATGATAATCTAGAAGCTGAAAACATGCCAGTATTTGATCACGGTGATTCAGATTCAAATTCTGAGGGGGAGCAAATTCAGATTTCAGGTCAAACAAACCAAGTTGGTGAACAAGATGCAGAGCAGAATGTTACTAATCTGGAGGGAAATGTAGAGGTTCCGAGTGAAGTGATGCCACGAACTTTTTCATATCATCCAGAGGAGTTGATCATAGGAGAATTGCAAGCTGGTGTTCGCACTCGAAATCAGATTGATAAAGGGCTTACATGTTTTTATACAAAAGTTGCTTCTTTGTAAACTGAATTCTCATTAAGTTGTTTTATCTCGCAGATTGAACCAAGAACTTACAAAGAGGCGCTTACTGAAGACTCTTGAGTCAATGCAATGCAGGAGGAACTTAGTCAATTTGAGAAATTGGGAGTGTGGAAGTTAGTTGATTTGCCGGATGGTCAAAGAAAGATTAACACTAAGTGGGTGTTTAAGTGTAAGAGGGACGATAGAGGAGTTGTTGTAAGGAACAAAGCTCGACTCGTTGTTCAGGGATTTAGTCAACAGGAGGGGATTGATTTTACCGAAGTCTATGCTCCTGTAGCACGACTAGAGGCAATCAGAATTTTCCTAGCATTTGCGTCTTGGAAGAACTTTAAAGTTTATCAGTTGGATGTTAAATCGGCTTTTCTCTATGGGAAGGTTAAAGAGGAGGTTTATGTCGGTCAGCCACCGGGCTTTTCCGATCCAATCCACAAAAACAAGGTCTACTTATTGGACAAAGCGCTGTATGGTTTACACCAAGCCCCGAGAGCCTGGTACGAGACTTTGTCTCAACACCTACTAGCCAACAAGTTCATTCGTGGAAAAGTGGATGCCACTCTTTTCACTAAAGAAGTCGATGGTCATCTTCTGATAGTTAAGATTTATGTGGACGATATAATCTTTGGGTCGACAAATGAAAATTTATGCAAAGATTTTGAATCAGTGATGAAGCAGAAGTTTGAAATGTCATCAATGGGGGAAATGAAATTCTTTCTGGGATTACAAGTTGAACAACTTCCTGAGGGAATTTTCATTCATCAGTCAAAGTATGTTCATGATATTCTAGAGAAATTTGGGATGTCAAGTTCTACTCCAGCTGCTACCCCACTTGCAACAAATCATGGGATTCACCCAGATCTCACCGGAGACAGTGCTGATGAAACATTTTACCGTTCCATGATAGGTTCTTTAATGTACCTAACTGCTTCACGTCCTGATATCATGTACCCAACGTGCCTCGCAGCAAGATTTCAGTCTAACCCGGGAGCATCGCATATGATCATTGTGAAGAGGATATTGCGCTACCTGAAAGGAACTCCTTCATTGGGGTTGTGGTATCCTAGAAAAGGTGATTTTACGCTCGAAGGGTATTCCGATTCGGATTTCGGATGCTACAAAGTCAATTCAAAATCAACAACTGCAGGATGCCAGTTCTTTGGTCCTAGATTGGTTACCTGGCAGTGTAAGAAACAAACGTCTGTGGCGCTATCTACTTGTGAAGCGGAGTACGTTTCTGCTAGCAGTTGCTGCTCTCAGATCTTGTGGATACAGCAACAGATGCGCGACTACGGTTTGCAGTTTCTTAACACACCTATTTTTGTTGATAATGAGGCTGCAATAAATATAACAAAAAATCCAGTACATCACGCTAAAACTAAACACATAGAAATTCGTCATCACTTTATTCGTGATTGCTTTGAGAAAAAGTTGATACGAATTGAGAAAATCCACACTGACGAACAGAAAGCTGATTTACATACCAAAGGTTTTGATAAAAATCGGTTTAAATATTTGTTAAAACTGAATGGTATGAAGCTTCTTTCAGTGTCAGATGGCATTATTGGCGTTGATGAGAGTACTGTTGCGGATGAAGACGAGAAACAATCTGCAATGGTTTGTCGAATTTTTACTTGTTTTGGTATTTAGGGGGAGTAGATGTTTGTACATAGTTATTTTTCAGAAAATACAAAAACAGTAAAAAAATGCAAAAATACAAAAACATGATAAAATGAAAAAGAGCTTGTGTATATAGGGAAAATGATAATACATCAGCTAGACGATCACAGTATGCTAAAGATTTGTATAGTATAAAAGAGTTAAACAATCTCACTGATGATGTGTCGATAGGTTTTCACACATTTAGTAGATTTATTCGGGATATAAATCTAAATTCAAACTTGTGAATTCGTGGGGAACACTACTTGGATATATAGGTAACCCCTGAAATCTCGTTTGAAAGGTCTCTTAATCTGATATACTAGGTCTTTATACTCTATGATATCTGGGGTATTATTCCGGGACTTCTGCTGAACGGTGGTTCTGACCTAGTCCTTGGCTAATACTTGCTTCAATGCTTGAAACACAGCATTAAACCCTCAGCATGCTGAAACAATAAAATTGATAAATGTTGCTGTTGTAAGCAAAAAGATCCTCTAAAGGGGACACACCGAAAAGTCGAAGCTGATATCTCTCTGCGTATACGGAAGTATCGACCTGAGATCCCTCGGCCCTCGCATACCTAAATTATATACAGATATCATTGTAGTATTTTCACCTGTAAGACTGATTATTGAGATTCTGGATACGGGAGTATATTCAAGAGGTGGGACACATGAATGATCTAAGTTCTTAATTCATCTAAATCGTATCCTGAGTAGATTGAAATTTGTATGAGAATTTAAGATGGATCAGTATATCGACAATCGAGGTGAATTGTTTAAGTCTGAGTATGAAATGTAGCTTAACGGTACTTGTGATTTGTCTGAAAAGTTGATATGATTCCCTGACACGCTCACCAAAAATATGTTTGTAAATAGTTTACTTAGTTTACTTTCTGCAATTTAAGTTTTCTGTATTTCATTTCTTAGTTTAGATCACTTTATAAAATCCAAAAAGATTTTATTTCTGCTTTATTTTCCGACAAACCAAAGTGGAGAGTTGATTGTTGGATTCTTAGATGTTTGAAGCAGATGCAGGAGATTCTGAACTGAAGAATGAGGAGAGCTTATATTTGATGAAGTTTGAATTGTTTGAAAAGTTAAACACAAGTTCATTAATTTGATATTTGTTATTTTCAGAAAATGTTTGAAATGTTTTTAAAATTAGTTTGATTCGTCAAATGATCAACCAAGGTCATTAATTTGGACTTGGTAGATTAATCAAGTGATCAGGGTCATTAATTTGAATCTGAATACTTGAGTGGATTTCTAAAACTGATAGTTTGTGAGTTATATTTGAAAGATAGAATTGTAATGTTTATTGGTTGAGTAACAGGTTTGGACTTCATAATTCCCAATGGAAGCTAAATGTCAAAGCTTGAACCAGATTTCTCAGATTCTAGCATATCGAGAGGGAGAGTCTGTGAAAGGGGGAGTCTGGATCAACATTCAAATGGAAGAAAGAAGTTAGAGTCAGGAGGACAAGATCCTGAAACCTGTGAAGATAGAGTGCTTATAATGAGACGACAGAGAGTTAAAGAAAAGACTAAGACTGAAGACTCAGGATCTGAAGATTACGTCAACATCCAAGGGGGAGTCTGTTGATGCACAAGAATGTCTGTTGACTGCATCTTCATCAAGTCTTAAATCAAGAAAGTCAAGATTGGATCTTAAAAGTCAAGATTAGGGTTTTTAGGTTAATTTCGCTTTAATGGTCATTATGTTAATTTCGCTTTAATGTCATTAGGTGATTTCGCTTTAATGTACATTAGGTGATTTCGCTTCAGTGTCACTGACACATAAGCGAAATCAGGACTAGTATATATACCTAGCATGTGTTCATTTGATAGGACATAGAAGCGAGACCAGGTCATTGTTACGGTACTGAAACTCTGTCAAATTGATCTCAGAAAGCAATAAAAGTGAAGGAATTGAATAGGAAAGCTGTTGTTACGTTGCGTATACTGATTCCGCCTTTATACGTGATGTTGAACTACCTTGACTGATCGTTTAGGGTCACGACACGGTCCAACACATTGCAAAGCATGATCTTGAGGGTTTGAAAGGCTTCCTCCTGCTTGGTTCCCCAAACAAAAGGCTTGTCCTTGTGCGTAAGAGAAGTAAGCGGCACGGCGATTTTGGAGAAACCTTCGATAAAACGGCGATAATAGCCTGCCAGTCCGAGGAAAGAACGGACTTCAGACAGATTCTTGGGTGTAACCCAACTCTTAACGGCTTCGATCTTCGCAGGGTCAACGTGGATACCTTGACTATTGATAACTTGACCCAAGAATTGGACCACCTCTAGCCAAAATTCACACTTGGAGAACTTGGCATAGAGACGGTTTCCCTGGAGTAACTCAAGAACCAAACGTAGATGCTGCGAGTGTTCGAATTTTGATTTGGAATAGATTAGGATATCGTCGATGAATACGATTACGAAGCGATCAAGGAAGGGTTTGCACACTCGATTCATTAAATCCATGAAGACTGCAGTAGCGTTGGTCAAACCAAAAGGCATGACAACGAACTCATAGTGACCATAGCGGGTTCGAAAGGGAGTTTTGGGAATATCCTCCTTTTGAATGCATAGTTGGTGATAGCCTGAGCGTAGATCGATCTTAGAAAAACACGTAGCACCTTATAACTGATCAAACAAATCGTTGATTCGAGGCAAGGGATAACGATTCTTGATTGTCAACTTATTTAACTCCCTATAGTCGATACACATCCGAAACGAACCATCCTTCTTTTTGAGGAAAAAGACGGGCGCGCCTTTATCAAGAAGTTCCTGGAGCTGACTCGAGAGTTCGCGCATTTCGGAAGGAGCGAGACGATACGACGCTTTAGCAACAGGGTTTGCTCCAGGAATGAGGTCGATTCGGAAATCGATATCACGAGCGGGCGGTAAGCCGGGTAGATCATCCGGGAAAACGTTAGGAAATTCACAAACAGCGGGGGCATCATTTACTCATGGATTACTTTTCTTTTCCTTCTCCGCTATAAAAATGTGCACCAAGAAAGCTTGGTATTCCTTGCGAAGATACTTTCTTGCCTGGACACACGACATGAGTTGGAGTTTCTTCGACGCGACTTCTCCGTAAACACACAATTGATCACCATTAGCGAGCAAGAATCGAATCATCTTATCAAAGCAAACAACTTCAGCATGGTTTTCACGAACAAAGTCTATGCCTACTATGACGTCAAAACTACCGAGCTGCATCGGAATAAGGTCGATAGGAAAGACGTGATTGTTGAGTTCGAGCGTACAATCACGAAGACCAGAATTGACGGCGACGGTTCTTCCGGTGGCAACTTCAACATTGAACGTCGAGGGGAGATGAGCGCGCTTACGATTGAGGATCTTTTCGAATTCAAACGATACAAAACAATTATCTGCTCCAGTATCAAATAAACACGTAGCATATATACCATTCACAAGGAACGTACCATTGACCACATTGTTATCGGCTTGGGCCTGGCGGGTGTTAATGTTGAATGTACGTCCGCGGGCTGCTGGTTGTTGCTGCTGTTGCTGAGGCTGTTGTTGTTGTGGCTCTTGCTTGACCACTCGGTTCGGGCACATGTTGGCGAAGTGGTTGGGATCACCACATGCATAGCAAGCTCTCGCATTGATCGCAGGTGCATGAGCCGCTTGATGGCCTTGAGGAGCAGCAAGTAGAGCTTGTTGAGCAGGAGCTTGACCTTGGGCTGGAGCAGGGTTTTGACTTGGACCTGTACGGCAGTTGGCGGTGAAGTGGTCGTACATGTTGCAATGCGCACAGTATCTGCAGGCGATTCCCACCGGGTGGTGATAATTACAAGTAGGGAAAGCCGGGTGAGGACCAGTATACGCACGCTTTGCTGGCGGTGCATTGGTAACCGGGGCCGCTACTTGGCGGTGTTGATGTTGCTGTGGAGCTGGAACTGATTGGAGCGGGGCAACATTAGTCACAACGCAATTCTTGTTGCTGGAACTGCTGTTGTTCTTTCTTTTGCGTCTCGAGAGCTTGGATGACTGAGCAACGGTGGCGGTTTCAGTGGTTGAAGCAGTGGTAGCTTGATGCAGATTCTTGGGAGCTTTATCCCAGATACCAGACTTGACTCGCTTGTCGTTGATCTCATCAGCGAGCAAGTAGGTTTCTTCAATCGTTGACGTCTTTGCAGCTTGAACGAAATCATCCACGTAATCCGGAAGCTCTACGGATATACTTCTTGATGGCGATTTCGGGCGTCTTGACTTGGTCCGGACAGATTATACTCAACTGCTTGAAGCGCGCAGTCAAACCAGCATTGTCACCATCTTTCTGCTTAATGTGCCAGAATTCATCCTCCAACTTTTGGCGCTCATGGGGAGGGCAGAACTATTGCATCATCACGTCCTTCAACTTATCCCATGTTAGCTCGTAAGCTGCATCATTTCCGCGTTTGTTTCTCTCGGCCGTCCACCAATCTAAAGCGTGGGACTGGAAGATGCCAGTTGCGTTCAGAGTGCGGAGATTGTCAGGACAGCCACTCTGGCGCATGGTGACTTTGATAGAATCAAACCATTGAAACATGGTCGTAGGCCCATCCTCGCCGGTAAACTCTTTCGGGCCGCAGGCTTTGAACTACTTGAAGCTAAAAGTAGCTTTTGGCGAATCACTCTGGGACTCTTTAGAAGACTCTCTTGCATTCTCGTTCAGTTCACTCACGATCTGAGGGATGACTTTGACGATTTGACTTGCGACGAGAGAGGCGAGTCTCTTGTCAGCGTGCTTACGCCTAGCAGCTCGTGAGTGTAGGGATCCAGATGACGACATTGTCTGCAACAGACAGCGCCATAGGTCTCAAACACAGTTTCGCTTAATCATCGACTATACTAGGATCTAATGTAGACTAGCGACTCACCATAAAGCTCAGGAACACATTAGTTATATAAGCACATTGACACATAATCAAAGAATCACATAACACGTAGGGCACAGAAACATGTAGGCACGTAAGGCACAGAAGCATATAAGGCAGTCAGAACACAGAACCCTTACTATATGTTGCACGTATTCCCTATCCTTCACAGCACGTATAGCGATTAAGTACAGCGATTTCGAGTATCGAGCAGCGGTTGCGAATAATGACCAGTGATTTGTTTGTGTTTTGAGATAGATGTTTAGTGCTAGTCGTGCGTGTTGATCAAAGCGAAGAGTGAAAAGCGAGCAAATCACCAAAATTGAAACATGTAAACACATAATATCCACATAAAATCGATAAATCACAGAGTTGGCGGTAGCAAATCCAGAATCGAAACAAATAAAATTCGAGGATAGATTATCTGGGTGCGAGACATTGACTACCCAAAGTGATTCGACTATTCACAAGGACTTTAAGTGCACACTTTGGCCTTCGAGACTGCGCTCTCGCTTCGATTCGAGCTGTTAGGATCGGAGGGACTCTTGATTATGTTTGTTTGTTATAATTTCAACAAATCAATAGAAATGAATCAGAGTTTAAGTGCAACGAAAATGAACAACAAACTTTGTAAACACAATCAAAGAGGAAAATAGTTTTGATAAACACATGCTTTTCATTGAGTCGAATGATTACAATACAAATCAAAAGATTACAAAGCAAGCTTACAAACTAAACTCCCCCTCAGCCTGATACTCCATGGTTGATTGCACAAGATGAAAGGATTGGACTAGAGGAGAAGAACTCGCTCAGTCAATCAAATGAAACAGTACAGGGTACTGTTCCATTTATAGGCACAGTCAAACCACTGAAGCATCTTTGCTGACATCACCATGAAAGTGACGTTTAACAAACTAACAAACTCTAACTACTGATCTAATACAGACACTGCTTATGCTAACCACTGACTACAATATATAATCATAAAATAAGTTAAACAACTGCTGAAACCTTCCACTGATGTAAACCCAGCAGTACTTGTTGTAACCCAGCAGTGCTTGACCCATAGCAGTAGATTGAACAGCAGGGCTTTGTACTTCATCAGACTTTAGTGTAATCAGCAGTTGTAAGTTAGCAGTTGTACAAATCAGTGGATTGGAGGTCATCAGATGTTTCAAATCACTTTTAAGGGGAAAGTCTAGTGCAAACTACTGTTTATTGTGAATCCACTGTTGTGACCTGGTTTTGGCTTTACATCATCTGTTCCTCTGGTAGGGTTCAATCCCAACAATCTCCACCTGGTACAGATGATGCCAAAACCTTTCATTATTCTGGATCTTTATTTTCTCATCAGAAGTTCCTTAGCTTGTCTTTTAAATTCCACTTCAAAGTCCTTGGAACTTGAGTCATCCTCATCCCTGCACAGTGTAAGTTCAAGGAGATCTTGTAGATCTTCAACACCAAGGCCGAGTGCTTGTTTCCTTGATATGTACTTCACTTCACCATTGGATCTGATCATAGTCAATACATGGGTCTTTTGATCAGACATCCATTTTAGCATTTTTTAACCCAATGGGTTTCTTGGGAGAGGTTTATTGACTGATGAGTCTGGTGATTGTGGCCTTGTGAAGATTTGTTGAGCAGTATCCTGAGCTTTTATCTGTTCAGGATTTTCAGCTGCCATTTGTTTAAAAGCCTTGTTGATGATCTCATTTGCTACATCTATATCTTCTGTTGTTTCTTTATCAATCAGTTCTTGTCTCTTTCTTTGATCTAACTCAATGTCTGAGATGTCTGTTGATGTAAGCAGTGGTTCAGAAGTTTTGATCTGCTATTCTGGCTTTATGTGATCAGGCTTCTTTGGTGTGTCTGAATCTGTCATCTTTCTTTTCTTTAGCCTCTCATAAGCCTCATCTGTATATTGCCTAGTCCATTTTGCTATGACATTGGCAGGTTCAACATTTGCATCCACCAGCTCTTGTTTCTTCCTTTTGTACTCTGAAGTAAGATCAGCAATGAGCTTTTTGTATTTGCTCCAGTTTGGAGCTGTCCTCTTCTTTCTTGGGTCATTTTTTATTCTTTCAATTCTTTTTGCCTCATGCTTTAATGCAACTATTGGCCATTCTTCGAATTGTTTTTCTTCAGCAGGATATAATTTTTCTTTCATGATGTATGCAAGATATTCTTTTCTCAATTCTTTTCTTAGATCTGCTTTGGGTGGTAAATTTGACATTTCTTTGCTCAGATCTCTTGCATAGTCTTCCATCTGTTTGAATTTAGTGAGCAAAAATTCCATTCTTTTAGAAATGGCTTTGTCACCTTGATCTTCACATTCAAGTTTGGCTCTTATCTTAGCCTGCCTTGCTTTGAGCTTGAGATATTCATCCATATTTTCTGGGTTTCTGAAGCCTATGAGAGAAGGAAATCTTCTTTTTGAAGGATCATCCTCAGTGTAGAATTGTCTCATCTCATTTTTTATAGCTTCCAGTTCCAGTGGATATTTTGCAGCAATAGGATCATATTTGTCATCATCAGCCTGAGTTGTTTTTCTTTTTCTGGTGTAAGTTTTTTTCCAGTGAAGGAGTGCTTTTGGGTGATTTGTTGATTGGAGTGAAGATGGCTTGAAGTGAAGTGAGAGTGCTTGGACTGACAGGTGTTGAGACAACCAGTGTTTCGACCACTGTTGTCATTACAACAGATGTTGTAACATCTGATGTCTTCTGCTTTTTAGTAGGAGGTGATGGTGGTGAGATGGTTTTTGGAGATGATGGTGTTTCTGGTGGGGCAGTAGTTTGAATGGTTTGAGTGAGAGCAGTTGTTGTAACTGAGGTGGTGGTTGTTGGTTTAACAACTGCTGAAACCACTGAAGTATCAACTATTGTTGAGACAGCAGGTGTTGCAACAGCTGTTTGGGTGGAAGATTGATGTGTGAAGCTTTTAGGAAGTTTGGGAGTGTGTTTTCTGGATCTGGATGGTATGGATTTGGGTTGCCTCACTTGTCTAGTGGGCTTCTTCTTTTCATCCTTGGGATTTTCATCATCCTTTGGCTCAGAAGTACACTGCGCATTCAGTTCCATGAAAGCTTTCTTCTCTTGTTCAAAGTTTGCTTTTTTCCTTTGCTTCCAAATCACTTTTTACCTTTGCTTTTTCATCAACAAGGGTCTTAGTGGTATCATCAATCTTTTTAGAGCCATCTGGTTTCACTTTCTCCCCCTTTTTGGCATCATCTGGTTTTGGGTTATCTAAAATTATGATAGAGGGAGGAATAGTGCCAGAGGTGCTCAATATGTGGGCCTTAATTGCCTTGATATCAGCTTGAGTGTCTTTAAACCTTGCGTCCATAACATTCCTGATCTTTTGAACCTGAATCTCATGTTGCTAATCAGCTAGTTGTTTTTAATGGTTAAGCAATGGTTGAAATAAATTCCACAACTCATTTGTAGTGAGAGTGTATGTTGGCTCAGCTGTTGAAGTTGATGCAGCAGTGGATGGTACCTTTTGATCTTTCAACACCTGTTGCAGCATGCCTTTGATTTCTGCAACAGATGTGTCTAGTTTGTCTACTCTAGCCGTCAATTCTTGGTACAATAAATCATCACCCAACTTAATGGGATCATCTGATTTCCCACTAACAGTGGTTGTATCAGTGGTTGATTGAGGAACTATATTCCAAAAATCATCCACTGATGCCCCTTTTTCTCGGTACTGGGGACTTCTTCCCTCAACACTTTATAACCTTTTGATGGTACCAGTGGGCAAAACATACTCACTAGTGGTTATCAGAGGTGCTATGGAAGGAATTGCCTCCAAGGAAGTCTTATGGATGTAACCACTGTCCAAATGCAAACCAGTGGGTTCAGCACTTGTAGTGGCTGCTTCACTTGGATTACCACCAAGAGTTACTTGTAACTCAAGGGGTGTAACCTCCTCAGGTCATGTTGGTGGGTTAGCTATGATTGATACATCAGACCCAGTCGTTTGTTGAAGTATATTCTCATTGATAGGTGAGTGAGAAGGACTGGTTTGTGCCTGGTTCAAATCAATAGCATCCAATAATAATTTTGTTGGTGGGGGAATTGTGGAGGTGATGTTGGGTGTAGAAAGAGAATTGGCCCTGGGCATTGGGCTGTGGATGATGGAAGCAAGTGATTCCAGAGCATCATATTGTGGTGTCCCTATCTGTGCAACCTGTTGTTTTTTAGAAGAAGCAGGAGGAGTTTCAGTCATAGGTTGAGATATTTCTACCAACTGCTGTGAGGAAGTAGCAGCAGTGGTTTCTTGTGACTTTTGTGTTGTCACTGGCATATGCTCTGGTATCTCATCCTCCAGAGTTTCCTTTTTTTTTTATAGGTTTTGGGGGTTTTTGAGTTTTCTTCTGTTTTGGCTTTTTGGTAATTTTAGGTGTGGGTTTCAAAACAGTTGTTTTGCTACTTTGATCACCTTGAGCAGTGGGCTCAGCAGCAGATACCTGAGGAGCAGTGGTAGCTGCTAAATTCTGCTCAGGCACCTCTGCTTGTGTTTTGCAAGGTGTTGACATTCTTGTAAAAGTTTCTGCAGTTAAGCTGTTTATTTGAAAAGAGACACCTTGTTTTATTGCAGCAGTGTTGGGATTGAACCCTACCAAAGGAACAGATAATGAAATCCAAAACCGGATCACAACAGTGGATTCACAATAAGCAGCAGTTTACATTAGACTTTCCCCTTGAAAGTGATTATAACACCTGATGGTCTTTATCCACTGTCCGGATACAACTGTTGTTGTTATTCAAAACTACTGATGAAGGCAGAAGACTGCTGAGAACTAAGCACTGCTAGTACAATCTACTGATGGCAAAGCACTGCCCAATCAAGGACTGATCAACCTTGAGGAAAGCACTGACATAAAGAGAGAGCAGTAGTTTAGTATATCATCTGTTTCATGTATAGTCAGTAGTTAAGATTAGCAGTGTTTGTATAAGAACAGTAGATACAGTTTGTTAGGCTGTTAGACGTCGCTTTCATGGTGACGTCAGCTGAGATGCCTCAGAGGTTTGGATTGTCTATAAATGGAACAGTACCATGTACTGTTACATTTGATCGTTTTGAGTGAGTTCTTCTCCTCAATTCAATCCTTTCATCTTGTGCAACCAACCACTGAAGTATCTGGCTGAGGGGGAGTTTAGTTTGTAAGCATGCTTGTAATCTTTTGATTTGCATTGTAACCTTTCAACTGATGAAAAGCATTTGTTTATCTAAACTATTTTCTTCCATTTCTCTTTATGATTGTGTTTACAAATTTGTTGTTCATTTCCGCTGCACTTAAACTTCATTCATTTCTATTTGATTTGTTCAAGTTATACAAACAAGCACAATCATGAGAGCCTCCGATCCTAACAATTGGTATCAGAGCTTGGACAGTCAAATTCGATCTAACAATCAATTTGGCATAACAGTTCAACTCAGAATTAGTTGATACTAAGGTTGGTTGTATTCAGTTGAAAAACAGAGTAACGAGTAATTAGTTCAAAACTGTTATTCTTAAAACTCTGTAAAACAACCAAGATGTCATATGACACACAAATTTCACACAACAAGTGATATCATGCACAAGTCACTCATAATTTTCAGATCTGAAAACATATCTGTTAAACTATGGGATTATTTCTTATTTTCAAAATTGATTTCAACTGTTGTTATGAAACTTGTGATGTCACTATAATGTATGTTAAAGTTGAACCTCAGATTAACAAAAGCCTATGTTCATAAAAACATTAGTGTTTTTCCTAACGTAAAAAGAGGGAAATTAAAAATTTAGTCATAAGAACTTATGTGTTGAAAACAGGTTGAGATCCTCAAAGGAACAAATCAACTCTGTTGAAATACATTAAGGAAACAGGAGAGTCCGTATCATATGTAATGTGAGATTGGTCAAAAATTTGTACAAATATGGCCAATCCTCTTAAAACATTACTGCAAAATGATTCTGGATTAAGTATTCCTTCAATACAAACCTCCCAGTAAGTATTTCATTACTTATGAATGGGAAGGGTAAAAAGGGAAGAAGAAAAATTCACAAAAACTCAGAAGTGTGTTTATCTCAAAAATTTTGAATTCAGAAGAAAAGAGTATAAACATAAAACACTTAAGAATCAAAGTTTGGGGTAACAATGGTTATTAAGCAACTATGTGCAATCATTGGCTCAGGAAAAGTTCATGTAATAATAGTATTTCCAGTAAATGAATGTACAAGAGGACTAAACAAATTTTCAAAATCTTCACATGATAACAAAGTCTATAACCGGATTTTCAAAAACTCATGTGAACATGTGTCCTCATTTCTGTTATCAATCAATCAACAAGAAAATGGTACCAAACAGTGGACAAATGTCAAACCACTGACCATTTTCATAAACTTGAGTATGAAATGATTTTGTGCTTTATTAAAATTTTACTAGGTCCTTTTGGTGCTGTTTTCAGAAAATCCTTTATTTATTTTTCTGAAAAAGGATTTTCTCGAATAAAGCAGGATATATCATTCTTCATTTTTTTAAGAATAATATATTTTGAACTTTTACTGGTTTTTGATAGTAAAAGTTTCAATCTCCTGTCAGGATAGATAACCTTTATTATTGTTTGGTTATATTATCCTCAAGCAGATCAAAAGGAAATGGTACATGTCAAGGTCATGTCAATCTCAAGTTTGTTTTTACACTATGCAAAAGATTGATTATTAACAGATCTTAAAATACTTGGGTACTCTTGTTTTAATTTAAATATTATAGCAAGGATGAGTAGCCTTAGTAAAAAGTGTACATCATCTGGGGTACTAAACCACTGTCAAGGAGTTGTAAAAGCTTCAAAATATGCAAATGACGTGTGGTAAAACCTTGAATGAAAATTCCTGTAAAAGTTGCTGATATATTGAGCTTTCATTTCATTACCATTATCATATCCCTAACCACTGCTGTGTTCAAACATCTGTTTCTTAAATACTGTCCACTGCTGAAAGTCAATCCCTGTTCTCTCACTTCCTTGATAAACACTGTTGTTCAAAGCAGTGTCTTATCCACTGATGTGCTATCCACTGATAGTGAAAATCATCCACTGCCACATTATTACCGTTGTAACTACTGATGTTTATTTCATCAGTGGCTCTCCAAAACAACTGCCCTCCTTTATTCATCCATTTCATCAGAGGTTGACACGTGGTCAGTTTTTAACCTTCAGATCTTGGTAACCGCTGCCACATCAGCATCCGTTTTTCTTTTCCCTAAATAAAACCCTGATCAAAACCCAAACAGGGTTTTACACTGTCGAATTGAATTCCAAAAATTCTCTTCTCAAAGCAGTTTCCAACCTTCCTTCTCAAAGCATTCTTCGATATTCTTCATCAAAAATGACGAAATCAAAACCAAAATCACCATCATCTTCCAAAGAGGTCGCTCAAACGGCCGCTGAACCCGTTGAAATACAATACAAATCCCCTCATAACTATTTGGGTCTACTCACAAAACCCACAAACAACCACACCTTCGATACCATCATCGATACTATATCTGCATCAAAGTACAAAACTTTGTTAACAGCAGATGCTCCTATTTATCTGCAAACCCAGAGAGAGTTTTGGAAAAAGGCTACGCTTGAAAAACAAGATGAGAAAGTCATTGCCATCAACTCCTCGATACAAGGTAAAGCGATATAAATTACACCGCAATCAATCTCCGAAGTCTTTAAACTCGATGATTAGAAAGGTAAAACTTCCTTTGATAAAGCCGAGTTAAAAACTGATTTCGTAAAAAGGGGATATGCAGAACAATCAAAGGTAGAAACCTTACAAAAAGGATACTTTCCTTCTGCACCAAGGTTTTTATTTCACACACTCCTGATGTGTGTTTCAAATAAAACAACATCTTTTAACGAGATACCATTAAAGATTCAATGTCTGGGTTATGCTATTTTAAATAATGAAAATTACAACTATTCCCAGGAGATCTTTAATGACTTGGTAAAAAATGTTGATAGCAAATCATTTTTACTTTTTCCGAGATTTTTAAGCTATTATTTTAAACAAAAATTTGAAAAAGAAAATGAAAATTTGTTAAACAGGGTGTCCATTTTCAAATAAAAGGGTTAACAACTGAAACATTTTCTAGAATGATGGCACCAATAAAAACAAAAGCAGAGGTGCCTGAGCAGAATTTAGCAGTTATAACTGCTCCTTAGACATCTGCTGCTGAGCCCACTGCTCCAGGTGATCATAGCAGCACAACCACTGCTTTGAAACCCACACCTGCTATTACCAAAAAGAAAACATCCAAAAAGCCCCCCAAACCCAAAACAAAGGCAACTCTGGAAGATGAGATCCCAGAGCAAATTCCAGTGACAACACAAATGTCACCACAAACCACTGTTGCTACTTCCTCACAGCAGTTGGTAGAAAGATCTCCACCTTTGCCTCATACTCCTCCTGCATCCTCACAAAAGGATCAGGTTGTAAGCACATGGACCCCACAATATGAAGCTCTGGATTCAATTGGATCCATCTTCCTCAGTCCTGATCCCAAGGACATGTATCTTTCAACTCCCATACCCTCACCAATCATACTACCACAATCCATGCTACCTTTGTTGCATGCAGTTGATATAGCTCAGACACAAACCAGTTCCTCTCTATCACCTGTCACTGAGAGTATACTCCCACAAGTGACTGGGTCTGATGCTACTACTCCTGCTATCCCAGCAACAATTGAGGAGGTTACACCCCCTGAGTTACAAGTAACTCTCGGTGGTAGTTCAAGTGGAGCAGCAACTACAACTGATGGATCAACAGATCTTCAGTTGGACAGTTGTTTCATTAATAAGACTCCCTTGAAGGCAATTTCTTCTATAGCACCATCGATAACCACTAATGAGTTGGTTCTAACCACTAGTACCATCAAAGGTTTATCAAGTGCTGAAGAAAGAAGTCCCCAGTACCGAGAACAAGGGGCATCAATGGGTGATTTTTGGGACTCAGTTCCTAAGTCGCACATTGGTACAACCACTGTTGGTGGGGATTCAGATGATCCCATTAAAGTGGGTGATGATTCAAAATATCAGGAATTGACGGGCAGAGTTGATAAACTTGAAACATCAGTTGCTGAAATAAAGGATATGGTGCAACAGCTGTTAAAAGCTCAAAAAGCACAATCCACTGCTGTTCCACCTCAAGCACCTGCTCCACCACAAGCACTTGCTGCAAATGAGCTCTGGAATCTTTTTCAACCCTTACTAGAAAAACAAAAACAAACAGCTGATCAGCAGCATGAAATGCATGTAAAAATGCTGACAAACATGGTGGAGTCAAGATTTAAAGATACTCAAGCAGACATCAAGGCTATAAAGGCCAGCATACAAAAGACTGCCCATGGTGAAAAAGTTCCTTCAACTATCCTCTTCATGGATAAACCCCTTCCAGATAATGCCAAAAGGGGGAGAAAATCCAGTTGAAGAAAAAGAGAATTGAAGATGGCCTGTATGTTGAACCAGAACAAGAAAAACAGACATCTCAATCCTCAAAAGGGTCAAAATCTCAAACTTCCACCCAAACAGCTGATACAACAGTAGTTACAAAAACTGCTAGCAGTAGCCAAACAGCTGCCGCCTCATCACACATCATCACAACCACTGCTATACCACCATCATCTACAATCATATCACCACCATTGCCTCCTACCATAAAGCAGAAGACAGCAGATGTTACAACATCTGTTGTATTGACAACAGCGGTTGAAGCACCAGTTGTTTCAACAGTTGTTAGTCAGACACTGTCCACCATTCAAACCACTGATCCACCAACGACATCATCAGCCTCTCCTACAATAAAAAGGAGAAGAGCTTTCATTCCTGATGATGATTCACCACCACCATCAAAAACTACCTCACCACCTTCAACCCCTGCTCATAAGCAGAAGACATCTACTGACACATCAGTAGTTGTAATGACAACAGAGGTTGAAACACCAGTTGTTTCAACAGCTGTTAGTCAACCATCTACCACTGCTCTCATAATTCCTACATCACAACCAAAACCCTCTTCATCCATAAAGCTTCACAAAAGAAAAAGAGAAACTACTCAGCCAACTGATGAAAAATATGATCCTGTTGCTGCTAGATATCCACTGGAACTAGAAGCTGTGAAAAGTGAGATGAAACAATTTTACACCGAGGATGATCCTTCAAAAAGAAGATTTCCTTCTCTCATAGGCTTCGTAGTCCCAGAAGACATGGATGAATATCTCGAGATGAAAGCAAGGCAAGCAAAGATCAGAGCTAAACTCGAATGCAAAGATCAAGGTGATAAAGCCATTTATGAAAAATTTGAATTTTTGCTCACAAAAGTCAAGCTGATGGAAGACTATGCACAAGATCTGATCAAAGAAAAGACAGATCAACGAAAAGCAATGAGAAAAGAATATATTGCATATATAATGAAAGAAAAATTCTATCAAACTGAAGAAAACCAATTTGAAGAGTGGCCACTGGTTGCCTTGAAGCATGAAGCAAACAGGATTGAAAGGGTTAAAAATGATCCAAGCAAGAAGAAGACAGCTCTAAATTGGAACAAGTACAAAAAGCTAATTGCTGATCTTACTTCTGAATACAAAAAGAAGAAACAGGAATTAATAGATGCTAAGGTGGATACTTCTGAAGCCATAGCAAAATGGACAAAGCAGTATACCGACGAGGCTTATGAACGGCTGAAGAAAAGAAAGATAACAGTCTCAGGCACTTCTAAAAGGCCAGACTACAACAAGATGGAACAAAAGCTGGATGCTCTTAAAACACTGCTCACATCAGCAGATAACCCGAGCCTTGTGATAAACCAAGAGGAAGGAAAACTGTTGACTATTGAAGAAGAAAAAGAAAAGGAAGCTGAGTACTTCACAGATGCCATCAAGAAAATGGATCTAAAAGAAGATAGCTCAGTGAAACTTCAAAACCTTTTCAAAAAGGTATTAACCAAACCTACAACAGATATCACAGACACTGAACTTGAACAAAGAGAAAGACAAGAGCTGATTGAACTAGAAACTGCAGAAGACATAGCTGCAGCAAATGAAGTCATAGAAGAGGCTCTTAAACGAATGTCTGAAGTTCAGGATACTGCTTTACAATTTTTCTCAAGGCCAAAATCTCCAAGCTCATCAGGAAATAAATCTCTCCCAAGAAACCCATTGGATTCAAAAATACTAAAGTGACACTCTGATCAAAAGACCCATGTATTGACCCTGGTCAGATCCAATGGTGAGATGAAGTATATATCAAGGAAAGAAGCACTATGCCTTAGTGTTGAGGATTTGCAGGATCTCCTTGAACTTTCATTGTGCGAGGATGAGGATGCCACAAGTTCCAAAGAATTTGAAGAAAATTTTAAAAGACAAGCAAGGGAACTACTGATGAGAAATAAAGATCCACAATAATGAGGGGTTTTGGCATTATCTGTTCCAGGGGGAGATTGTTGGGATTGAACCCTACCAGAGGAATAGATAATGAAAGCCAAAACCGGATCACAACAGTGGATTCACAATAAGCAGCAGTTTACATTAGACTTTCCCCTTGAAAGTGATTATAACATCTGATGGTCTTTATCCACTGTCCGGATACAACTGCTGCTGTTATTCAAAACTACTGATGAAGCCAGAAGACTGCTGAGAACTAAGCACTGCTGGTACAATCTACTGATGGCAAAGCACTGCCCAATCAAGGACTGATCAACCTTGAGGAAAGCACTGACATAAAGAGAGAGCAGTAGTTTAGTATATCATCTGTTTCATGTATAGTCAGTAGTTAAGATTAGCAGTGTTTGTATAAGAACAGTAGATACAGTTTGTTAGGCTGTTAGACGTCGCTTTCATGGTGACGTCAGCTGAGATGCCTCAGAGGTTTGGATTGTCTATAAATGGAACAGTACCCTGTACTGTTACATTTGATCGTTTTGAGTGAGTTCTTCTCCTCAATTCAATCCTTTCATCTTGTGCAACCAACCACTGAAGTATCAAGCTGAGGGGGAGTTTAGTTTGTAAGCATGCTTGTAATCTTTTGATTTGCATTGTAACCTTTCGACTGAAGAAAAGCATTTGTTTATCTAAACTATTTTCTTCCATTTCTCTTTATGATTGTGTTTACAAAGTTTGTTGTTCATTTCCGCTGCACTTAAACTTCATTCATTTCTATTTGATTTGTTCGATTTATACAAACAAGCACAATCATGAGAGCCTCCGATCCTAACAAGCAGCATCATTCTTACCAAGTTTCTTTTCAAAATAGTAACTTAAAAATCTTGGAAAAAGTAAGAATGGCTTTTAATCAACATTTTTAACCAAATCATTAAAGATTTCCTGGGAGTAATTAAAATTTTCTTCTTGAAGAATAGCATATCCCAGATTTTGAATCTTTAATGATATCTCATTAAAAGATGTGCTTTTGTTTGAAACACACATTAGCAGAGTATGGAACAAAAATCTTGTTGCAGGTGGAAAATTACCTTTTTTGTAAGGTATCCCTTTTTATTTGCTCTGCATAATCCCTTTCAAGGAAATCAGTTTTTAACTCATTTTTTGGAAAAGAATGTTTACCTTGCTGATCATTGAGTTCAAAGACTTCCGAGATGGATTGTGGTGTGATTTGGACAGCTTTACCCTTTAGAGAGGAGTTAATGGCTATGACGTCTTTTCCTTGTTTGTCAAGGGTAATATTCTTCCAGAACTCTCTTTGGGTGTCCAAATAAATTGGAGCATCTGCTGTTAACAAAGTTTTATACTTTGATGCAGACATGATATCAATGATGGAGTCGAAATCATTAGTGGTGCCGGGTTTTGTGAGAAGACCCAGAAGGTTGTGAGAAGGTTTGTGTGGGATTTCGATAGGTTTAGCCTTTTGAGAGGCCTCTTTGGAAGATGATTTTGAAGTGGATTTTGCGGAGGACTTCGATTTAGTCATTTTGGAGAAGACGATCGAAGAAAGTTGTGAAGGAATTTGTGGAAATGAGATGAAAAACTGCTTTGAGAAAGGAATTTTTTATGAATTCAATTCGACAGTAAAACCCTGTTTAGGGTTTTGAAAGGGGTTTTATGGAGAAAAAGTAAATGCTGACGTGGCAGCGGTTACAAAAGGTCTGACCACTATGTACTGTCCACGTGCCAACCTCTGACAAAAGATGAATAGTGGAAGATAGTTGTTTAAGAAACCACTGATAGTACAAGTATCAGTGGTTGCTAGAAGGACATTTGGGCCCACAGTGGGTGACTTTCACTATCAGTGGATAGCATATCAGTGGTTGAAAACACTGATTTTGAACATCAGTGCTTTTCAAGGAAACAAGAGAACATGGGTTGACTTTCAGCAGTGGACAGTTTTTCTGAACAGATGTTTGTAACAGATCAGTGGTTATGGGCATGAATCATGAAATTAAAAATCTAGATTGGTCTGCAACTTTTGATATATCTTTAACAGCTGTTTTGTACACCCCCTGTTTTGAAGTATCTGTAAAATGACATCCTTTGCAAAACACATTTTAGATGCATATTGTCAAGATTAGCATATCAGCAGATCTTTCAGAGATTTACATTCAGGATTATAAACAGTGGTTTGATATCCCTGGTGATAAAAACCTTTTATATTGACCACTCATTTTGTGTTTTAATCTTTTGAATAAACCATGAGTAATCAAGCATTTTAAGGTCAGTTAGCAATCAAACTTTTATCAGTGAAGACAACTTGAGTTTGAAATAACCTTATCTATTTCACCAAAACCTTTTGAGCTAGTTTTCAAGGAAAGTATCACCCTAAGAAAAAATAAGGGTTCTACTTCCTGACAGGAGTTTGAGACTTTTACTATTAAAACAAGTAAAAGTACAAAATATATCATTAAAAAAACAAGAATAATATATCCTGTTTTATTGAAGAAAAACCTTTGCAAAAACAATAAAGGATTTCTGAAAACAGCAACAATAAGATCTAGTGAATTAAAACTTGATATATGATTATCACATCATTCTCAAGTTTAGGAGTATGGTCAGTGGTTTGAAATACATTTTAATCACCTCTGCTTTGAGACCATTTCCTAATCAGTTGATTGCAACTATGAGGAGACATGTTCACATAAGTTTTGAAAGCCCTTTTATAGACCTTATTACCATGTGATGATTTTGAGAGATTTTGTCCAGTCCTCTTGTAAGCTTAATCAACAGTGATACTTATGTTACCTGAATTTCCCTGAATCAGTGAGTGCACACGGTTGCTTGATGACCATTTTTAACCCAAATTTTGAACTCTAAAGTGTTTTGTATTTATATTCACTTCTTTTGACTTCAAATGTTTTTGATATAAACACACTTAAGAGGTTTTGTGATTTTTTCTTCTTCCCTTTTTATCCTTTCCATTGATAAGTTTTAAATACTTACTGGAAGGTTCTAAGGAAGGAATACTTTGATTCCAAAACCATTTTTCAGCAACGTTTTAAGAAATTTGGTCATTTTTGCAAATGCTTATGCCAAATTTCACATTACATATGATCTGAGCAATTTTAAATGTTGATTTTTCTTAATGTATTTTTAACACAATTGATTTGGTTCTTTTTGAGGATCCTTAAACTGTTTTTCAATACATAAGATCTGACAGCTAAAGTTTTGATTTCCCTCTTTTAGTACTAATAAGGACACTAATGTTTTATCTGATCATAGCCCTTTGTTAAACATGAGGTGAACACCTTAGCAACAGTTATGATGAGAACATCACAATCTTCATAATAACTTTAGAAATCAATTTTGTAATATGAATAATCCTACCAACGTCACCAGATGATTTTTTCAGATCTGGAACTATTGGTGATTTATGCGTGATTTTGCCGTTACGTGAATTTTGTGTGTCTTATGACATCCTGGTTGTTTTACATAGTTTTTGAATAGCCACTTTGAACGTGATCACTCGTTACTCTGTTTTTCAACTAAATACGATCAACCCTAGCATCAATGAATTTTGAGCTGAACTGTTATGTCAAATTGATTGTTAGATCGAATTTGATTGTCCAAGCTCTGATACCAATTGTTAGGATCGGAGGGACTCATGATTGTGTTTGTTTGTTATAATTTGAACAAATCAATAGAAATCAATCAGAGTTTAAGTGCAGCAGAAATGAACAACAAACTTTGTAAACACAATCAAAGAGGAAAATAGTTTTGATAAACACATGGTTTTCATTGAGTCGAATGATTACAATACAAATCAATAGATTACAAAGCAAGCTTACAAACTAAACTCCCCCTCAGCCTGATACTCCATGGTTGATTGCACAAGATGAAAGGATTGGACTAGAGGAGAAGAACTCGCTCACTTAATCAAATGAAACAGTACAGGGTACTGTTCCATTTATAGGCACAGTCAAACCACTGAAGCATCTTTGCTGACATCACCATGAAAGTGACGTTTAACAAACTAACAAACTCTAACTACTGATCTAATACAGACACTGCTTATGCTAACCACTAACTACAATATATAATCATAAAATAAGTTAAACAACTGCTGAAACCTTCCACTGATGTGAACCCAGCACTACTTGTTGTAACCCAGCAGTGCTTGACCCATAGCAGTAGATTGAATAACAGCGCTTTATACTTCATCAGACTTTAGTGTAATCAGCAGTTGTAAGTTAGCAGTTGTACAAATCAGTGGATTGGAGGTCATCAGATGTTTCAAATCACTTTCAAGGGGAAAGTCTAGTGCAAACTACTGTTTATTGTGAATCCACTGTTGTGACCTGGTTTTGGCTTTACATCATCTGTTCCTCTGGTAGGGTTCAATCCCAACACGAGCGATCGGCATGTATCCTTCCAGTTACAGTGTGACCCAAGTCATTGGAGTCCGTCGAGACTTTGGTGAGAGTTTTGTAAAACCACATTTAAAGAGTAGAACGAGTCATCAAGGTTCGGGTTTCACCCCTAACTTAGCGACTACGTTCCTGCTTGTGTGATAGAATCATGAGATAGATAAAGGGATATGCGTCGAAGTATGGATTCCACTCCTGATTCAACGCAATTTATCCTGTTTTTAGTAAAAATAATAATTCGAACGAGTAATCTCGTCGAGAGTTTGCGGGTTTCACACCTAATCTAAACCAGATCATCCGTTTATGTGTGTAATCAGTCTTAGGAAAGGCTGATCTTGCGTAGAACTGTAGTATGCGATGTTGGCACAGGTCATGTAGTGTACAGCGAGTTCGAGCTGAGAAATAGCGAGTAAGCTCGTACAAAACCCCTATTGGGCATGCACAAGTTGGTATGTCGGTACTTAGACTATAGACTAGGTCGTTTCTAAGACATCGACCCAGACTAGGTCGAGTCTTGCCTAATTCCCTATAGTTATGGCTCTGATACCAATCTGTCACACCCCAACCGATGACGGAAACATCGGGGCATGGCACTAAGCGAAACAGATTGTTCAAGAGAAATTCCATAACAACTATTTTACCGAATAGTTAACATTACGTCCCATACCATAACCTATTGAGCAAGTAAGTTATTACAGACATAGATATCTCCAAAACAAATAAAACTGTTCCGACAACTCAAATTCAAATAAAAATACATTGTTTGTTTGTTTCTAGACTCTCTCCTACTTGATTCCATCAAAGAGCAAGCAAGCAAGCATCCTAGCATCTTAAGCACCTGTCACATACGTTAAAATAAAGGTCAATACACATAGTGTAAAGGTGAGCATACAAGTTTGATAATAGCATAAAATAATTCGAAATCGTTTACGCATAACCAGCATGTATAACGTATAATGTGAAGCATGTAAGTTATCGACAAAGATCCTATCAATACCAATGACTGCGAGTTGACTGCGAGTAGCGAGTGCACATCACATGTTCACCACTGCGAACATGTGAAGTATTGTCCTTAACAACCCCTGAGTGAACAGGTGCTGAGTCCAAACTATAGTACTATCGTTGCTAAGGCAGGTAGACAGCTGATGTATGTAAAATACAACATATAAATTACATCAAATGAGGCATAAAAATAACCCTTTTTAAGTACTAATATTGGAAAAAGAGTGTTTTTGTCTTCCTTTTATATTTTCAGGATTAAATGAGCTCAAAAACGCAAAAGAAGCAAAAAGACAGCTAAATCCAACATAAATACAAGAAAAGGAATATTAGTGGACTGCCCGACCCCTCAACGGCACCTTCCAAAGCAAAATAGAGAAATCAGAAGACTAAACACGCCCCGTGCTCAGCCAGTACGGGGCCGTGCCCAAGAAGCAGCAGAAAAGACAAACCTATAGAAGCTTCTATTGCCCACCACGGGCCGTGCTCAGCGGACACGGGGGCGTGTCGAAAGTACAGCAGGCGCATTTATTGTAATTGCGAATTACAATTAATGAGGAGAGAGATTGTCAGACAGACACGGGGCCGTGCCCAGCGGACACGGGGCCGTGTCCAGCTCTCTGTTCAGCCTATAAATAGGAGGGCTTGGATTCATTTCATCTCATCCCTTGGCACACCACCTCTCTCACACTTCATCCACCACCCACCACCATCACAACACCATCATCCGCCACCATCATCCATTGTCCATCGTAGAGTGTGTGAGTCGTCTCGGGATCCAAGATTGATCGTAAGAGTTCTTGACAATCAAGGCCATGTTTGCCTAAGTCTCTTACATCACTTGGTGAAGACAAAGTGTCTAGTATAATACTTTTTATTTCTAATCTTTTGCACTTTTTATTCGGTTTTCTATTAATGACTTTAATAACTAGTTACTTATGTTGAAGGTGATCTTTCCTTATCGTTTGTCCGTGGTGTCTTGGCATTATTTTACTGTCTATATAAAGTAAAGGATTTTCACCATTCATATCTCCACGGTCTATATGGAGATATGTTGGCTACCTGGTCGGGGGTTAAGGGAACGGTTTGGTAAAGGTCTTGCCATTGTTCAGCGTTTAGAGGTCCTGCAATGGACCTGGGTCAAATTTAGTAGGATCTCCTTCAATACTTCACGGTATTGGATGGCGGGGGTCCAAACTCTTTGATCCCCTCATAAGTTAACTACTATTAATACTATAACCCGGCTATTTAGGACTGTATCCCTGCTTACTCAGACTACTTAGCCGAGGGTAACGTCACCGCCAAAAGCGGGGCCTACCACAATACTGCATTAATAACTTAATTCATTATCTTCCAATAATCCACCCTTTTAGGATTGTATCCCTGTTGACTCAAACTACTGGGGTGAGGGTAACGTCACCTTCAAAAGAGGGGCCTACTACAATAACTAAGATAATCTCTTAATTATGTGCAAAAGTGCGGAAATAATCAAAGGTTATACTAGATACGAGTCGGAACCAAGTGATTCATCTTGTCTATCTGTTTTTTTTATTTTTATTTTCAGCATTTTAGTTAGTTTTTAATTTTCTTAGTTTAAAACATTTTTCTAAACTTTTATTTTGGTTAGACGTTGAGGATAAACCGGTACTAAAAGCTCTTGTGTCCTTGGACGACCTAGGTATCTTACCAACGCTATACTACACTCAACGATGGGTGCACTTGCCCATATGTGTGTTTAGTGTTAGTGAAATATCGTGTTTTATAAATTTAAAACTTGGCTAAAATAAGTGTTAAAAAGGGCTTAAAATATACACCTAAAATAAGTAACACTTTACCGCACATCAACAGCAATCAATGTGTAAACATAACAAACAGACATTCATCGAGTCACGTATAACATGCATTAGAGGTCAGCGTATAAATAGTGTTTACGTTGTGTGTTCGATGTGATTTAGAATAAGTAACGTATGTAACACCCAAAAGTGCATAAAGCAAAAAAGGATTGAGTATACTTACAGATTGTGTTTAACAAGTAAACACTCTCTTGGATTGAAGGGAGCGCTGAGAGGGATTAGCCTGAATAGTTAACGGTAGCATAAACGATGAGTGGTGCGTAAAACGATGCAAAGGTACCAAGTATCAGATGGTAATCCGATCGGATGGCAATCTGATTGGATGGCCAATCGATCAGATGTCAATCCGTTCGGATGGTCATCCGATCGGATGGCCATTCGATTGGATTGACACCTCGTTTGGTAAGGATGTGTTTGTGTATGATGGTTTGTCCTTTGAATTTTTTGTTGTAGCATTTTGAAAATAGAAAAGTATCTCTACCCTTCAGGTCGGTCGATCGAACGGTTGCTCGATCAGACGGCGATCCGATTGGCGAGGCTTCTCAGTTGAGAACAAGTTCACAGCAGGATCGTCACTCGATCGGATGGCTATCCAACCGGGTGGCAATCCGTATGTATTGAACATGTTGAAAATTGATTAAGTACCAAAGTCCCAGACGTCACACGATCGGATGGTCGTTCGATCGGATGGCAATCCGATCGGACGGTAATCCGTTCGACGTTCAGATCCTTGAAAAGTTTGAATAAAAATTTTAAGTGTAGAACCAAGTGCAACCCGATCGGATGGCAATCCGATCGGACGGCAATCCGTCCCAATGATCTGATCGTCTTGACACTTGATTTTCTTTGAGGTTTTGTAGTTTTGAACGAGAAGTTATGATATCTTGCTTAAACAACAGGAACCCCATCTCGACCCAAGTGATCCGATCGAACAGGAATCACCCTCGTCTGACAAGTTCATGGTTCAAGATGGTTGTTCATGTTCAAACCCGAAATCAGTAGTCTCTTAGATAGAATTCGGATCTGGAACTAACACATCACTAAGAATGAGTAGAAGATCAGAACAAGCTCCGATTCTATCAGTTTTGAGTGCATTAAGTGTAAAAGAGTTGAAAGAAAGTTGAAAGACCTTCTTTCAATCCTTTTAACCATGAACATGTGTAGATCTATGCTAAAACATTGATTAATCTTGTCGAAATTCTTCAGATCTAAGTTGTTCTTGGTGGAATGAAGCCAAACTTTGAAGTTCGTAAGAATTTCATGATGAAATCACCCTAGAACACCTCAAATCCGGTGATTTCACGGTTAAAAGTTAAGATTCAAAGGTGGAAATGATGTAGAAGTGGGTGTAGATCATAGAAGTATAAGATTTTGGTTGGAAACTTACAAGAATCAAGAGAAATCGAGGGAAATGAGAGCTTGAGTGCGGCTGGTCGAACAAGGAGCTGTCACATCACAAATGATGTGACAGGTGGGTATTTATAGGGTTTCCCAAAAAGGAAAGTGGTGAAGTGTCAGGTCGATCGGGTGGCAATCCGATCGGGTGGCAACTCGATCGGGTGACAATCCGATCGGACGGCAATCCGATCGGATGGCCACTCGATCGGTTGGCCACTCGATCCTAGTGTCCGGCGCGATGAGTTTTGTTGTTTCGATTCGCGTATTGAGCGTTACGATGCGATTCGAGCGAGCGATGCGATGCGATAGTATTACCCATTAGTTACACAAATAACATAACTACTATATCTAACATACCATCACTATAGTTAAGTTGCATTTAGCGTTTGCGATTCGATTGCGATACGATAGATTGCGATTGCGATTAACACCTCAACATAAACATAACATACACAAGTAACACATAAATAGCACACACACGTAAAACAATATCCAGAACACATAATTCGAGTTGCGATGCGATAATGATAAGCGATAAATTGATTAGCGATTAATATGCGATTACAAGTCAAAGAAGTCAAAACAGTAGTCAACGGTATGTATTGGTGGAAAGGGTTCAATCTCGCCGGTGAAATAACCCTTGAACGTCTGGTCGACGTCCCGCGATTGAAAATAACTCTGAAAATAAGGGGGTAAAATACTCCAGCGGGCACTTGCATCTCTTGAATGAAACAAGTGGATCATCCACCCAAATATATATTGTTAAACATTCTAAAGTTAGTTTGAAAACAATATACAAAAAAATATATAAATTTATTTCTTTATAGTTTTTATATATAGACGACATTACTTACATCATCGCTTAACCAGCCACTACCTTCCTCACCCAGCAATGACTCCTAAAAATCTGGACCGACACATCCACCCATTGTTAGGGAAAGATGTCTATTTCCACTACCTGTGTAACGCCTGCGTCCCTAGACTTTTATCTATTTGACACTTTTTACCCCTATACTATGTGGTAAGTGATACTTTTGATACATTGTGAATCTAGTACTATGATTCTTGATACTTGATACTTGGAAACTATGATTCTTGATACTTGATACTTGGAAACTATGATTCTTGACTCTTGATACTTTGGTGCTTGACTCTTGAGGCTCGTGAAACTTGAGACTTGGTTGAACGAGGGACTGGAGTCTTGTCACTGGCGGAAACTATGGAAACTATTGAAACTTTTGTGTTATGTGATACTATTACCCAATAATACGCAATGCAACGCTTAATCTAACTCACAAAACGAATCAAAGACGGGAATGCGGAAAGGATGGGATTGGCCGAATGGTAATCCGATCGGATGACCATCCGATCGGATGACCATCCAATCGAATGACCAACCGATCGAATGGCCATTCGACCGAGCCGCCAACCGATCCGTGCACACCACCTCACTCTCTCCCTCTGACACTATAAATAGGCCTGTCACATCATTCTCACTGTTGTGACAGCCTCACTCGATCCAGACGCACGCACTCCTACTTTTCTTCATTTCTCGACGATTTCGGTACGTTTCACACTAGCTTCTTGTACATCTTTAATCTACACGTTATTCTCTACATGATTCTCCTTTGAAATCTAAATTTTCACCGTTGAATCCCTAAGATTTGAGCTCTTGAAGGTGATGTCATCATGGCAGTTTGTACCAAACTGTTGTGTGATGTCATTCTAGTCAAGATCCAGCTCAGATCTAAGGAATTTCAAGTGTTTTACACTAAATCTCAACCAAATCTAGACTTTGTCAGCTAAAACTTATGCTTATCTTCATCTTTTCTTAACTTGTCACTTAAAATGGTGGAATCCGGATCTAAACAGACTATAGACTTGATAATTAGTCTGGAGTTGGTTTGGAGAAGGATTGTTGCCAAAGAAGATGACCGGGGTATGAATTTTGACATAAGCACCGTCATGAACGGACGCCTGAACGGACTGGGGTGATTCCCATCTGAACAGATCGGTTGTACACTAAAGTGCTTACTGTTGTCTCAATATGTTCCATGTCGTCGCGGTTTAAACAGAAACTTAGAAAACTTTACAAGGGTGTGAACGGGACAAGGACAACCTAATCGAATGGCAATCGGATAGCCATCCGATCGAACTGCCATCCGATTAGGTGACACTTGCCTCTTAACATTAAAAACTTTGAATTCTTGATCATCGATCGGCAATCCGATCGGATAGCTATCCGATCGAACAGCCATCCGATCGAGGCGACATGTCTCTTGGAATCTTTCAACACTTAGAAACTTTTTCAGAAACTTGAACACTTGGTATCAATTTGGAATCATGACACTACAATCGAACAACCATTCGATCGAATGGCCATCCGAACGGATGACCATCCGATCGGATGGCAACCCGTCTCTCACTCATAACAGCCACATCAATCGAATGGCAATCCGATCGGATAGCCATCCGATCAAACTGCCATCTGATCCAGTGACTGACCCGACACTTTGCGCAATCTCTTTGTTTTGTCCGACTCTTCTCTGTTGTAATCTAATCAGGCTAACTCTAAAGAGCTCTCTTTGATCCAACAACAGTTAATCTGTTAAGCAATCACTATGAGTATACTCGATCCCTTTTTGTTTTAAACTTTGGGATGCAACATGTATTCAATTAAACTATGATACTTGAGACTTTTGAAAACTAAGCTCTATCCTATGTGTATGTGAAACTTGTGATTCTTGTATTTTATGTGCTATGTGGACGTTTAATCCAGGGTGTGTAGTTCCGCCTTAACAATAGTAGCGCTATAGGAGATGCACCTCCCCATTATTCTCGGGGGTATTGTTCAGAGGATTCTAGTTTTCCTTGAGACTTGGGAAAACACTAAAGTATCGGGATACTTGGGCTATCACTTGTTGGACTGCGAACACTAGCATGGCTGAAACTATTTTTGTGTCATTCACATTATGGATATGAGTTGTTTTTAATCTATATGCTATTATACAAACTTGTATACTCACCGGTACATTTTTGTACTGACTTTATTTTAATACATGTTGCAGGCTAACAAGATGCTAGGAATCATGAAACAAGCTAGGATGGAACTTAGATACTCCACGTAGCTAAATCTAGTAACTTTGAAACAATGATTATGTTTGTGTTGGTTTGATACTATGTTTTGGTGGTCGATGTTTGTTTAGACAATTGCATGAAACGAATCTAATTCATATTGAAACTACTTAGTGTTATGGATTCTCGTGAGCAATCTAAACGCTTTGTGCTCGCACCCCAATGTTTCCTCCATCGGTTGGGGTGTGACAGATTGGTACCAGAGCCATAACTATAGTGAATTAGGATAAGTAGGAATACTTGCCCTAGTCTATAGTTATAGGAATCTTGACTCTTATTTGTTGTTTAAGACTTATGCATTCTACCGTATGTGCTTCCTAGCAGCACAGTTTCCTGCTAAACTTACATGCCTTTCCTAAGGCTGATACAATATACACTTTGTACTTTGAAAACGATGCTAGTCATTGTTTGTATTTTGCACGAGGTTTTCCCTCAAGACAGGAGTGACGTCCGAACCTTGATGGAAAATCTCCATATTATTCTAGTAGGTCTTGTCTGCGGATAAGTACCGATGCTATTAGGGTACGATGTTGTCAAGTTAGAGCTGTAACTCAAATCTTGATAAATAAACCCACTCTTTGACGTTTTATGTCTCGCCAAAGTCTCAAACTTCCATTCAATTAGGTACCTGAAATGACCAAAAGGACGAATATCGTAGGCCTAACATCGATGACGTATTTGTCTGAGTAAGTCAAGACGCGTTACATCAATTCGAAAGGGGTTCGAATCACTTTGGTTTGTCACCTTTCCTCTACCCAGAACAATCCCATGTTTTATGAGCCTATTTTTTATGCTATATCTATTTTATGGGTGGTTTTAAACTTAAATCTTCGTTTATCTTGAGGCTTTTTACACAATTCGCACGTATGTCCGCAATCTAAAACACTAATTCTAATCTCAGAATCAAACTAAATTTATGAAGCTTTGTTCATGATGTTGATGTGTACAAAATGCAACATATAAATTACATCAATTGTGGCATAAAACTAACCCTTTTTAGTACTAATGTTGGAAAAAGTGTGTTTTTGTCTTCCTTTTGTATTTTCAGGATTAAATGAGCTCAAATTAACAAAAGAAGCAAAAAGGCAGCTAAATCTAACATAAATACAAGAAAAGGAATAAACGTGGCATGCCCGACCTCCCCGAAAGCATCTTCCCAAGCAAAACAAGAGAGCAGAAGGCTGAACACGCCCCGTGCTCAGTGAGCACGGGGGCATGCCCAAGTGTCAGCATAAAAGACAAAGTTGTAGAAGCTTCCATCGCCCACCATGGGGCCGTGCTCAGCGGACACGGGGTCGTGGTCAACTATAAGATTCGTAGAATCCTGGCAAATCTTGATAGTACAGATATGCTTCTGCACACGGGGTCGTGCCCAGCGGACACGGGGCCGTGGTCAACTAATAAAGACAAGAGCAATTAATGAAGAAAGAGAAGGATGTGGACATGGGGCCGTGCCCGAGCTTCTGTTCAGCCTATAAATAGGAGTGCTTGGTTCAAGCTCAAACTATCCCTTGGCACACCACCTCTCTCACACTTCACCCACCACCCACCACCCACCACCACCATAACACCATCATCCACCACCATCATCCATTGTCCATCATAGAGTGTGTGAGTCGTCTCGGGATCCAAGATTGATCGTAAGAGTTCTTGACAATCAAGGCCATGTTTGCCTAAGTCTCTTACATCACTTGGTGAAGACAAAGTGTCTAGTGTAATACTTTTTATTTTTAATCTTTTCGCACTTTTTAATTGGTTATGTATTAATGACTTTAATAACTAGTTTCTTATGTTGAAGGTGATTCTTCCTTATTGTTTGTCCGTGGTGTCTTGGCATTATTTTACTGTCTATATAAAATAAAAGATTTTCACCATTCA
This sequence comes from Helianthus tuberosus, assembly GCA_030545235.1. Taxonomy (NCBI): domain Eukaryota; kingdom Viridiplantae; phylum Streptophyta; class Magnoliopsida; order Asterales; family Asteraceae; genus Helianthus; species Helianthus tuberosus. The sequence goes on along the minus strand of CM060414.1, from coordinate 117,858,783 downwards.
TATCTCCACGGTCTATATGGAGGTATGTTGGCTACCTGGTCGGGGGTTAAGGGAACGGTTTGGTAAGAGTCTTGCCATTGTTCAGTGTATAGATCCTGCAAAGCACCTGGGTCAAATTTAGTAGGACCTCCTTCAATACTTAACGGTATTGGATGGCGGGGGTCCAAACTCTTTGATCCCCTCATAAGTTAAACTACTATTAATACTTTAACCCGGCTACTTAGGACTGTATCCCTGCTGACTCAGACTACTTAGCCGAGGGTAACGTCTCCTTGAAAAGAGGGGCCTACCACATTATACATTAATAACTTAATTAATTATATTTCAATAATCCGACCCTTTAGGATTGTATCCTTGCTGACTCAAACTACTGGGTTGAGGGTAACGTCACCTCCAAAAGAGGGGCCGACTACAATAACTAAGATAATCTCTTAAATAGTGCAAAAGTGCGGAAATAATCAAAGGTTACACTAAACACGAGTCGGAGCCAAGTGATTCATCTTGTCTATCTGTTTTACTTTTATTTTTATTTTTCAGCATTTTAGTTAGTTTTTATTTTCTTAGTTTAAAACATTTTTCTAAACTTTTGATTTGATTAGACGTTGAGGATAAACCGGTACTAAAAGCTCTTGTGTCCTTGGACGACCTCGGTATCTTACCAACACTATACTACGCTCACGATGGGTGCACTTGTCCATATGTGTGTTTAGTGTTAGTAAATATCGTGTTTTATAAATTTAAAACTTGACTAAAAAGTGTTAAAAGGGGCTTAACATATACATTAAAAACTAATAACACTCACGTACATCAAGTTTTTGGCGCCGTTGCCGGGGACACAAGGATTTTAAGAAAGTTAGGAATCAGCGGCCTAATCGTTTTTTCTTATTTTTCTATTTTTTATGATTTTTCTTAGTTTTTCAGCTTCTGCAGAACTCAGCACGGGCCGTGCCACGTCGGACACGGGCCGTGCTCAGCATTGTTACTGGCAGTTTTTATTTTCCAAGTTACAGAGAGCTGAACACGGGGCCGTGTCGGTGCAACACGGGGCCGTGCCCAACTCCCCAGTAACAGGGATCCGGAAAACAATCACTGTATCTCCGACCACGGGCTGTGTTCACTGAACACGGGGCCGTGGTGAACCTTCTGACCAACGTTCTTTTCTGTTTTTGTTGCAGGACTTGGAACCCAGGCGCCACATTTGAACTTCCTACGTAGTGCATGAGCTCCAGTTCTAGTAGAGACATAAAAGAACCTCTAGAAGAACCCGAACGCTTTCTCAGAAAAAGACTTAAAGCTAAAAACCAAGAGAAAGTTTCGGGGGACCCACTTCCAATGGCGGACCAACGTACCCTCATGGATTACCTACGACCCACCGTAGGTAATCTAGGCGCCGCTATCAATGCACCGAATGTCGAAGCCAATAACTTCGAACTTCGGCCACATTTGATACAAATGCTTCAAAACTCCGCAACCTTCCATGGGCTTGCGGACGAGGATCCCCATCTACATATTACTAATTTCTTAGAAATATGCGATACCTTTCTGATCAATGGAGCATCAAACGACGCCATTCGCCTTCGAATGTTTCCATTTTCACTAAAAGACCGAGCTAAGGCTTGGCTTAACGCCCTCCCAGTTGGCTCGGTAAACACCTGGGATGAACTAGCCCAAAAGTTTCTATATAAGTATTTCCCTCCTGCTAAAACGGCTAAATTAATAACTGAAATTAATACATATTCACAAGCGGATGGGGAATCCTTATATGAAACTTGGGAAAGGTTCAAGGAGCTACTAAGAAAGTGTCCTCATCACGGTCTTGCGGTATGGCAACAAGTACCCACTTTCTACAATGGGTTGTTGCCACACACAAGACAAACACTTGATTCTAGCTCCGGGGGACTTTTAGGTAATCGTCGCCCAAATGAAATATATGATCAAATTGAGGAAATTGCTCAAACCAATTTTCAATGGCACACTCCCCGAGGCGATAAATGTATTGCCCCGGGCTCCCATAAGGTTGATGAAAGCACTTCTTTACAAGCCCAAATCGAAGGCTTGTGAAGGTGAAGGGTGTGGTGGGCCACATGAAAATTGGTCTCGGTTATGGCTTGTGAAGGGTGTGGTGGGCCACATGAAAATTGGAGTTGTATGAAAGAATTAGATGAACAAACAGAAACGGTAAACTACATTGATAACAGACCTAGGCCGTCGGGTCCTCCAACGTGTACCTACAACCAAGGATGGCGTAACCACCCAAACCTTGGTTGGAGAGATCCCGGCAATAGTAGTAACCAACAAAACCAACGAACAAACTTTTAACAACCACGAAACTTTTCTCAACAACAAGGTGGATGAGAAAGGCTTGAAGATACTATATCTCGCCTCATCTCCGACACCGAAAAGAAAAACTCAGATCGATTTCAGCAATTGGAATCGAATTTTAGAAATCAACAAGCTAGCATTCAAAATATTGAAAAACAATTAATTCAAGTAGCTCAAAATTTCTCCGAGAGACAACAAGGCGCGTTACCAAGCAATACCGAAACCAACCCAAAAGCACAAGTACATCTCATCACATTGAGAAATCGAACCGTGGGTTTCGAGGAGGCTCCATTACCGCCAGATGAAAGAAGCCAGTCCAGTCAAACCACGACTCCACCCGCACCCCAACCAGAAAAGGCTTCTTTACCAAATCAAGAGCCCACCAAAACTCCTCTGGTTCCATACCCCGGTAGGTTAATTCGTCAAAAGACCGATGAGCAATTCGCAAAATTCGAAAATTTACTAAAACAATTGCATGTTAATATTCCTTTTATCGAGGTCCTAACCCAAATGCCTAAATATGCAAAATTCATGAGGGACTTCCTCACTCACAAAAGGAAAATTGAATCATTGCAATTAGTTAACTTAGGCGAAGAATGCTCCGCATTAGTACTCAACAAACTCCCACAAAAGAAAATTGATCCTGGAAGCTTCACTATCCCTTGCTCGATTGGGGATTCCCCCATTCGTAATGCACTAGCCGATCTTGGGGCTAGCATTAACCTCATGCCCACATCAATGTTCAACCGTCTCGGCTTAGGAAAAACGAGCCCTACAAAGATGAGCATACAACTAGCCGACAGATCCGTCAAATTTCCACAAGGTATCGCTGAAAATCTATTGGTCAAATTTGACAATTTCGTCTTCCCAACCGACTTTGTCATCCTAGACATGGAAGAAGACACCGATGTCCCTCTCATCCTCGGGAGGCCATTTCTAGCCACTGCCAAAGCAGTGGTTGATATGAATGACGGAACACTAACATTGAAGTTTGGGGACGAGGAAGTGAAGTTTGGAGTTGGAAAGAGAGTAGAGGACGAAGACCCGGTCGACTACATGAAGGTCATAGACTTAAGCTTGGATGACGCTCTCCGACGGTGTAACATGGGATGCGAAACATCCCACTTGAGCGACATATGACCAGGCTTTGGGTCTAGCCAAGGACCCTTATAAACGTGGCGCACCACGGAGGCATTCCGCGGAACTATCCTTAGTTTAATTTAGATTAGCTTTTATGTTTTCTAGTTTAGTTTTAATTTTCAGGAATAAAACACACTCGGGATGGCAAAGGATAACAAGGGAAACTTGAACCAGCACCCCATGCAGGAAAACAGGGCCATCCGACAGTTTTCTTCATTACAGTAGGTTCAGCACGGGCCGTGTCCGCCCAACACGGCCCCATGCTGCACAATCTGCAGAAATGACCAGTTCAGGTAAACTGGACACGGGCCGTGTTCACCCAACACGCCCCCGTGTCCAGGCTTCTGTTTCTTTTGTTTAAATTTTGTTACTGGCACTTGAACACGGGGCCGTGCCCGCACAACACGGGGCCGTGTCCAGCGCCCAGTAACAACAAAATTTTTCTTTTTCACACCTTTTACACATTCAATCAAACCTAAAAACTTATTTTTGGGACACATTGAGGACAATGTGTAATTTAAGTGTGGGGGGGATGCTAAAACCTTGAATCTTGCAAGTCCTAATAACAAGCCTTACATAAAACTCTATTGGAACCGCTAATCACCCCAAATTTTTTTCGAAAATTTTCATTTTTTTTACTTGTCTAGCTTTAATTTGGGAATTTCAAAATTCTAAAAAGGTTATATTTTTACAAATTTACAACCGATAGCGTCGTGATAAAAAGAACCAACATAAGAAAATTATGAAAAGGCATGACAAGCTTAGTTAAAAATTAATTATATATACTTGCTCACATAAAAACCCATTCCCACAAAAGTGAGTTTTGAGCCTTTATTGAGCATACAAATACATATCTTTAAATTAAATGCTCATTTTTCGTTTCTTGTGTGAATAGCTGCTTGGTTCTTACAACTCTAGAACTTGCCACGACGATACATTCCCGGTCCTTACCAACTTAAACCCGAGTAAGTAAATGATGGAGGCATTAGGACTAACCTTTTTCTACACCATTATTTTTCTTTTTTTTTTACCTACCCAAAATCCCCCTAGTTAACCCCTTTGAGCCTAAACCTTTTCATTTCTTAACCCAAACCAAACACCCTTTCACCCACCAAAACCTTTTTTTATTTTTAACCCTTTGTTTAGTAACAAGCTCGTTTTTTTTCGTATGACTTTCAAAATATATATATGTATATATATATATATATTGATGATGAAGCAAAAGAAATAAACAAACAAGTTCATCAAAAATAACTTTGTTTGAATAATAGCTTCATCAAAATAAAAAAAATGCAAAAATAAAAAGTCTTACGAAAAACCGATGCTTTTTACGCTTTTCGCCCTTTTACTAACCACTAACCCAACCACCTACCTTTAACCCAAGCCTAACCCTTCACCCAAAAGTCCTCTTGATATTTACAAAGGTCTATAGTTAAAATGGAGGAGGATTGATTGCTTGGCAAGCCTATGGTAGGAGTAAGTTCCATGCCGCTCTCGAGTGATTTACTAAAATACATCTTCGGCCGAGTGTTGAGTGATCCCCCGTGAGGTATGTGAATTTGTATATAACTAAAATTTTAAAGAGGTATGTTATGCCCTAATAAGTAATTTATCTTATGAAAAGTTTTAAATAAATCATGACGAATAGGATTGTAAATAAATAAAAATAAAACGTAATAAAGAATCTTGGAAATCCCGACACTCTATGACAAGCCCAAAAACCTTCTCTTCTACCCATTCCATTTGGGAGTGTAAAGCCATATTATAAAGAGTTTTGCTTGAGGAAAAACAAAGATTCATGTGTGGGGGTATTTGATGTGTGCAAAATGCAACATATAAATTACATCAATTGTGGCATAAAACTAACCCTTTTTTAGTACTAATGTTGGAAAAAGTGTGTTTTTGTCTTCCTTTTGTATTTTCAGGATTAAATGAGCTCAAATTAACAAAAGAAGCAAAAAGGCAGCTAAATCTAACATAAATACAAGAAAAGGAATAAACGTCGCATGTCTAACCTCCCCGAAAGCATCTTCCAAAGCAAAACAAGAGAGCAGAAGGCTGAACACGCCCCGTGCTCAGTGAGCAGGGGGCGTGCCCAAGTGTCAGCATAAAAAACAAAGTTGTAGAAGCTTCCATCGCCCACCAAAGGGGCCGTGCTCAGCGGACACGGAGTCGTGGTCAACTATAAGATTCGCAGAATCCTGGCAAATCTTGATAGTACAGATATGCTTCTGCACACGGGGTCGTGCCCAGCGGACACGGGGTCGTGGTCAACTAATAAAGACAAGAGCAATTAATGAAGAAAGAGAAGGATGTGGACACGGGGCTGTGCCCACTGGACACGGGGCCGTGCCCGAGCTTCTGTTCAGCCTATAAATAGGAGTGCTTGGTTCAAGCTCAAACCATCCCTTGGCACACCACCTCTCTCACACTTCACCCACCACCCACCACCACCATAACACCATCATCCACCACCATCATCCATTGTCCATCATAGAGTGTGTGAGTCGTCTCGGGATCCAAGATTGATCGTAAGAGTTCTTGACAATCAAGGCCATGTTTGCCTAAGTCTCTTACATCACTTGGTGAAGACAAAGTGTCTAGTGTAATACTTTTTATTTTTAATCTTTTCGCACTTTTTAATTGGTTATGTATTAATGACTTTAATAACTAGTTTCTTATGTTGAAGGTGATTCTTCCTTATCGTTTGTCCGTGGTGTCTTGGCATTATTTACTGTCTATATAAAATAAAAGATTTTCACCATTCATATCTCCACGGTCTATATGGAGGTATGTTGGCTACCTGGTCGGGGGTTAAGGGAACGGTTTGGTAAGAGTCTTGCCATTGTTCAGTGTATAGATCCTGCAAAGGACCTGGGTCAAATTTAGTAGGACCTCCTTCAATACTTAACGGTATTGGATGGCGGGGGTCCAAACTCTTTGATCCCCTCATAAGTTAAACTACTATAAATACTTTAACCCGGATACTTAGGACTGTATCCCTGCTGACTCAGACTACTTAGCCGAGGGTAACGTCACCTTCAAAAGAGGGGCCTACCACATTATGCATTAATAAATTAATTAATTATCTTTCAATAATCCGACCCTTTAGGATTGTATCCTTGTTGACTCAAACTACTGGGTTGAGGGTAAAGTCACCTCCAAAAGAGGGGCCTACTATAATAACTAAGATAATCTCTTAAATAGTGCACAAGTGCGGAAATAATCAAAGGTTACACTAAACACAAGTCGGAGCCAAGTGATTCATCTTGTCTATCTGTTTTACTTTTATTTTTATTTTTCAGCATTTTAGTTAGTTTTTATTTTCTTAGTTTAAAACATTTTTCTAAACTTTTGATTTGATTAGACGTTGAGGATAAACCGGTACTAAAAGCTCTTGTGTCCTAGGACGACCTCGGTATCTTACCAACACTATACTACACTCACGATGGGTGCACTTGCCCATATGTGTGTTTAGTGTTACTAAATATCGTGTTTTATAAATTTAAAACTTGACTAAAAAGTGTTAAAAAGGGCTTAACATATACATTAAAAACTAATAACACTCTCGCACATTAATGTCAATCTATGCGAGAATCTTTTTCAACTATGATACTATACGAAGCTATTTGATGAATCTATGTGTTATTGTGGTTGTGAAACACCAAACGGAACATGGCATAGAAATACGAGACATAAGTGACGTGTCTGAAACATGGTGGATACGCCGCTGGTACTTCCTATATATAAGTGTTTCAGGCATGTTACCAACTATCGTACCAAGTGTCATGCGAAACTTAGTGTTTTGCAGACCGGTGATGAGGATGTTGAATTCTAAAACTATGGGGAACTACTTGTGTAATCTATGTGGAATCTAAGTATGATCTATGTGTGTAATCTATGCGTACTCTAGCGTAATCTATGTGTAATCTATGTATGTGTTGTTTTGAGAAACAAAATACGAAACGTAGCCTAGCGCCGAAGACGAGGCAGACGTGGCATGTCCGAAACATGGTGGATACGCCGCTGGTACTTCCTATATATAAGTGTTTCTGGCATGTTACCGAGCCTTCGTACCACGCGCTAAGTGAAGTTCATAGTTTGTAGACTCGGGTTGAAGTTGTTGAAATCTATTGGGTTAATCTATGTTGTTGAATCTATTTGGTTAATCTATGTGGTGGTTTTGTGGTGAAATCTAATGTTGTGGTTAACGAAGCATGACACCGACGTGGCATGATTGAAGCATGGTGGATACGCCGCTGGTACTTCCTATATATAAGTGCTTCCGTCATGTTGCCAGACATTCGTAGCACGTGCCATGCGGGATTTCATTGTGTGTGGGTTGTTAACACTAATCTACGTGAAACTATGTGGATCTATTGGAATCTATTGAAAACTATTGGAATCTATTGAAATCTATTGAATCTGTTGAAATCTATTGGAATCTACATGAGTCTATTGGAATCTATGTGAATCTATGAGGATGATGATGAGTGTGTTTTGCGACACGTAACATGACACCGAGTATGAGGCGGAGGCAATGTGCCCGAAGCGTGGTGGATACGCCGCTGGTACTTCCTATATATAAGCGTTTCTGACATGTTGCCAAACTTCATACAACGTGCCATGTGAAAGTCGTGGGTTGTGGTGTTAAGTCTACTAGAAAGCTATGTGTAACTTGAATCTTTAATCTATGTGAATCTTGTTGAACCTTGAGCCCTATTCTATCGTGTGTGAATCTATACTGTGAGAATTTAGACTTATCTGATCCTCTTATTGGATCTTTAGATGTCTTCTCGTAAGCTATCTGACACTCTCAAGAGATCTAGGGAGAAGTCTCAGAAAAAGATGATGTCCTTCATGGCCGACCAGATTGCTCGAGTCGTGCCAAAGATGGTCTCTGATATCCAAGGATCAAACACGCCTCCATCCTCTGTGGACTCAAAGGCCGAGAATCTAAAGCCTACAAAGTTCAGCTACAAACATTTCATCTCTTGCAACCCTAAGCCTTTCACGGGCAGTGATGGGGTGACTGCTATGCTCAAGTGGTTTGACAGAATTGAGGTTACTTTTATCAATAGCGAGTGCCCAGATCATCTAAAGACTAGGAGTGCGACTGGGATGTTTCAAGGCAGAGCATTGGAGTGGTGGTAAAATGAGAGAAACATCCGTTCGAATGAAGAAGCCTATGCTCTTCCATGGACTGAGGTGCGTGAACTAATGATGCTTGAGTTCTGTCCTCTCCATGAACAATTGAAGCTTGAAGAAGAGTTCTGGCACTTGAAGCAGATTGGTGATGATAATCTGGCTTATACTACCCGTTTCAAGCAACTCAGTTTGATCGTTCCTCACTTGATTTCTACCCCTAAGCGTATGATAACCAAGTACATCAATGGTCTACCTCCTGCTATGCGTGGTTCTATTGAAGCAGCTCAGCTCGAAACTATTGAGGAAGTCTACCGTCTTGTAGCTAGTCTCAACAACAACCGTTTTTGTGATAAGCAGTTTGCTAACTCTGCTCCCGCCAAGTCTGCACATCAAGTTACCCAACAGCCAAGTGGCAGCAAGAACAAGAGGAGAAAGTCTCAGGGTTCAGGATGCAATGTTATTGTTCCTGCTGCTGCTGTGCAGAACCCTGCTGCTAAACCTGCTCCTGCTGCTGCTATGCAGAACCCTACTGTACCTGAAGATAAGAAGCAGTGCTCTGGGTCTTACCCCAAGTGTACCACCTGCAACTTTCACCAACCTGCAGCCTCTGCATGTCGTTTGTGTACCAACTGTAATCGCTATAGACACACGACTCCTTATTGTCGTCAAGCTAACCCTGCTCAGCCAGCTTAGCGAGCCCCAGCTCAAGCAGCTATACCAGCTCTCCCAGCTCCCTAGCAGAATCCGAGGCCCGTCAATGCTTTTCATGCATGCTACAAATATGGAGATACTACTCATCTTTGTAACCAGTGTCCTCAGCTGAACCAGGACCAACAGCCAGCCGCTCGTGGGCGAGCGTTCAATCTTAATGCGAACCAAGCTCGTAACAACAATGGCGTCATTAATGGTACGTTTCTCGTAAATAACCTTTACGCTTCAATTCTATTTGATACTGGTGCCGATAGAAGTTTTGTGTCCGTGGAATTTGAATCTTTGCTAAACTGTGAACGCTCTAAGTTACCTAAGTCGTTTTTGGTAGAGATTGCCGATGGGAAATCTATTCTAGTTGATTCTATTCTTTGTGGTTGTTCCTTGATTCTTAACGACCACGTGTTTACTATTGATCTAATACCCATGCAATTAGGTAGTTTCGATGTCATAATCGGCATGGATTGGTTATGTAAGAACCATGCCAAGATTGCTTGTCACGAGAAGTTTGTTCGTCTACCTCTTCCGTCCGGTGATGTTTTGCATGTCTATGGAGACCGACCTTCGAAAGGACTAAGGCTGATGTCATACACTCAAGCGAGCAGATGCTTACGTAAACAGAACTTTACCTTCTTGGCCCACCTAGTGGAACAAAAGGGCAAAGGGAAGAACATAAGCGATGTCCCAGTAGTATGTGATTTCCCCGATGTCTTCCCTGAAGATCTTCCTGGTCTTCCTCCTCCTAGATCCGTTGATTTTTGTATTGATCTTATACCTGGTGCGACTCCTGTTGCCAAGACTCCCTATCGACTTCCACCTTTTGAGATGCAAGAGTTGTCCAGGCAACTACAAGAACTGCTCGACAAGGGATTCATTCATCCAAGTACCTCCCCGTGGGGTGCTCCTGTGCTATTCGTCAAGAAGAAAGATGGCTCGTTCCGTATGTGTATCGACTACCGTGAACTTAATAAGCTTACCGTTAAGAATCGTTACCCTCTCCCTCGTATTAATGATTTATTCGACCAACTACAAGGTGCGGCCTGTTTCTCGAAGATTGACCTTGGTTATGGTTATCATCAGCTTTGTGTACTCGAGGATGATGTACCCAAAACTGCCTTTCGTACTCGTTATGAACATTACGAGTTTGTGGTCATGCCCTTTGGATTGACCAAAGCACCCACTGTGTTTATGGACCTTATGAATCGTGTTTGTAAGCCCTATTTGGATCGTTTTGTGATAGTCTTTATTGATGATATTCTCATTTATTCTAAATCTAAAGCTGATCATGCTCGTTATTTACGCTTGATGCTTGAACTTTTACGTGGTGAACGCTTGTATGCTAAATTTTCTAAGTGTGAGTTTTGGATTGATGAAGTTCAATTTCTTGGTCATATCGTTAGTAAGCAAGGTATTCATGTTGACCCATCTAAAATCGAAGCTACGAAGAATCGGAGTACGCCAAAATCTGCATCTGAGATTCGTTCCTTTCTAGGATTGGCGGGTTATTACCGCCGATTCATCTCAGACTTTTCTAAGATTGCTGTTCCTCTCACTTCGTTGACTCAAAAAGAGAAACCTTTTGTTTGGGGTTCCGAGCAAGAGGAATCTTTTTAGGCTCTTAAGACCCTTTTGTGTAACGCTCCTGTTCTTACTCTACCTGATGGGAATGACGATTTCGTGGTATATTGTGATGGCTCAAACCATGGATTGGGCTGTGTGCTTACGCAGCGGGACAAGGTTATTGCTTATGCCTCTCGTCAACTCAAAGTAAATGAGAAAAACTACACTACTCACGATCTGGAACTTGGTGCAGTTGTATTTGCGTTAAAGATCTGGCGACACTACCTGTATGGTACAAAGTGTGTGGTTTTCACTGACCATAAGAGCCTTCAACATATCTTTGACCAAAAGGAACTGAACATGCGATAGAGATGTTGGGTGGAATTTCTTAACAACTACGACTGCGAAATTCGCTATCATCCTGGTAAGGCGAATATAGTGGTCGACACTCTTAGTCATAAAACTCATGTCAAGGCTATTCGTATCTTTAGTGACCTGCATGCTTGTATTCGTGAAGCTCAGTATTCGTCAGCTAATGAAGGTAGTCTATCTGTTGAAGTTCTTGGTGCTAACGTGAATCAACTCGAAACTAAATCTGATGGTCTTCAATACTATCTCAATCGCATCTGGGTGCCGGATCACGATAATCTTCGTGAGCTCATCATGAATGAGGCTCACAAATCTCGTTACTCTATTCATCTAGGTGCCGATAAGATGTACCATGATCTGCGTATGACTTATTGGTGGCCTGGTATGAAGAAGGAAATTGTTGTATATGTTTCTAAGTGCCTTACTTGTATGAAGGTTAAGGCTGAACATCAGCGTCCTTCTGGACTCTTAGAACAACCCGAAATCCCAGTCTGGAAATGGGATGGCATTGCTATGGACTTTATTACTAAACTACCACGTACACCTAATGGTCACGACAGTATCTGGATGATTGTTGATCGTTTGACCAAATCAGCCCACTTTCTTCCTATTCGCGAAGATTATAAAGTGGATAAACTTGCTCGAATCTATACCGATGAGATTATATGCCGTCATGGCATCCTTCTTGACATAATATCTGATCGTGATGGTCGTTTTACCTCATATCTTTGGCAAACTTTTCAATCCGCTATGGGTTCTCATTTGAATCTTAGCACGGCCTTTCATCCTTAAACGGATGGGCAGACCGAGCGTACCATTCAGACCCTAGAGGATATGCTCCGTTCTTATGTCATCGACTTTGGTGGTAACTGGGATGCACATTTACCATTGATTGATTTCTCGTACAACAACAGCTATCATTCCAGTATTCAGATGACTCCTTTCGAAGCTTTGTATGGCCGCAAGTGCTGGTCTCCTCTCAGCTGGCATGAGATTGGTGACAAGCAGTTTACTGGCCCTGAAATTATTCAAGAGACAACGGATAAGATTCTTCAGATCCATGATAACTTGATCAAGGCTAGGAGCAGACAAAAGAGCTATGCTGATAATAGGCGTAAGCCTCTGGAATTTGATGTTGGTGACCGAATTCTTCTTAAGGTATCTCCCTGGAAGGGAGTAGTTCATTTTGGTAAGAAGGGAAAGCTCGCTCCTCGCTATGTGGGTCCTTTCAAGATACTCGAAAGGATTGGCAAGGTGGCATACAGACTCGACCTGCCACAAGAACTAAACAACGTGCATCCAGTGTTCCACGTATCTAATCTACGTAAATGCCTAGCCGACGAGGAACTGGAGGTTCCCCTTGAAGACTTGCAAATAAACGAAGCGGTACACTCTATGGAGAAATAGGTCGAAATCATGGATCAAGGTGTCAAGCGACTGAGGCGTAGCAAAATTCCCGTAGTCAAGGTTCGATGGGAAGGAAAGCGTGGCACCGAATTCACTTGGGAACTTAAGAGTGAAAAGAAAACCAAGTATCCGCAGCTCTTCGAGCAGTCTTCTTCCTAGATTTTGGGGACGAAGTCTCATAAAGGAGGGGAGACTGTAACGCCTGCGTCCCTAGAATTTTACCTATTTGACACTTTTTACCCCTATACTATGTGGTAAGTGATACTTTTGATACTTTGTGAATCTAATACTATGATTCTTGATACTTGATACTTGGAAACTATGAGTCTTGATACTTGATACTTGGAAACTATGACTCTTGATACTTGATACTTGGAAACTATGACTCTTGATACTTGATACTTGGAAACTATGATTCTTGACTCTTAATACTTTGGTGCTTGACTCTTGAGGCTCGTGAAACTTGAGACTTGGTTGAACGAGGGACTAGAGTCTTGTCACTGGCGGAAACTATGAAAACTATGGAAACTTTTTTGTTATGTGATACTATTACCCAGTAATATGCAATGCAACACTTAATCTAACTCGCAAAACGAATCAAAGACGGGAACGCGGAGAGGATGGGATTGGCCGAATGGCAATCCGATCGGATGACCAACCGATCGAATGGCCATTCGACCGGGCCGCCATCCGATCCATGCACACCGCCTCACTCTCTCCCTCTGACACTATAAATAGGTCTGTTACATCATTCTCACTGATGTGACAGCCTCACTCGATCCAGAAGCACGCACTCCTACTTTTCTTCATTTCTCGATGATTTCGGTACGTTTCACACTAGATTCTTGTACATCTTTAATCTACATGTTATTCTCTACATGATTCTCCTTTGAAATCTAAATTTTCACCGTGAAATCCCTAAGATTTGAGCTCTTGAAGGTGATGTCATCATGGCGGTTTGTACCAAACTGTTGTGTGATGTCATTCTAGTTAAGATCTAGCTCTGATCTAAGGAATTTCATGTGTTTTACACTAAATCTCAACCAAATCTAAACTTTGTCACCTAAAACTTATGTTTATCTTCATCTTTTCTTAACTTTTCACTTAAAACGGTGGAATCCGGATCTAAACAGACTATAGACTTGATAATTAGTCTGGAGTTGGTTTGGAGAAGGATTGTTTCCGAAGAAGATGACCGGAGTATGAATTTTGACAAAAGCACCGTCATGAATGGATGCCTGAACGGACTGGGGTGATTCCCATCTGAACAGATCAGCTGTACACTAAAGTGCTTACCATTGTCTCAATACGTACCACGTCGTCGCGGTTTAAACAGAAACTTAGAAAACTTTACAAGAGTGTGAACGGGACAAGGACAACCTAATCGAATGGCAATCCGATCGAACTGCCATCCGATCAGGTGACACTTGCCTCTTAACATTAAAAACTTTGAATTCTTGATCGTCGAACGACAATCTGATCGGATAGCTATCCGATCGAACTACCATCTGATCGAGGCGACATGTCTCTTGGAATCTTTCAACACTTAGAAACTTTTTCAGAAACTTGAACACTTGGTATCAATTTGGAATCATGACTCTAGAATCGAACAACCATTCGATCGAATGGCCATCCGAACGGATGACCATCCGATCGGATGGCAACCCGTCTCTCACTCACAACAGCCACATCAATCGAATGGCAATCCGATCGGATAGCCATCCGATCGAACTGCCATCCGATCTAGTGACTGACCCGAAACTTTGCGCAATCTCATTGTTTTGTCCGACTCTTATCTGTTGTAATCTAATCAGGCTAACTCTAAAGAGCTCCCTTTGATCCAATAACAGTTAATCTGTTAAGCAATCACTATGAGTATACTCGATCCCTTTTTGTTTTAAACTTTTGGATGCAACATGTATTCTATTAAACTATAATACTTGAGACTTTTGAAAACTAAGCTCTATCCTATGTGTATGTGAAACTTGTGATTCTTGTATTCTATGTGCTATGTGGATGTTTAATCCAGGGTATGTAGTTCCGCCTTAACAATAGTAGCGTTATAGGAGATGCACCTCCCCATTATTCTCGGGGGTATTTTTAGGAGGATTCTAGTTATCCTTGAGACTTGGGAAAACACTAAAGCATTGGGATACTTGGGCTATCACTTGTTGGACTACGAACACTAGCATGGCTGAAACTATTTTTGTGTCATTCACATTATGGATATGAGTTGTTTTTAAACTATATGCTATTATACAAACTTGTATATTCGCTGGTACATTTTTGTACTGACTTTATTTTAATACAGGCTAACAGGATGCTAGGAATCATGAAACAAGCTAGGATGGAACTTAGATACTCCACGTAGCTAAATCTAGAAACTTTGAAACAATGATTATGTTTGTTTTGATTTGATACTATGTTTTGGTGTTCTATGTTTGTTTAGACAATTGCATGAAATGAATCTAATTTATATTGAAACTACTTAGTGTTATGGATTCTCGTGAGCTATCTGAATGCTTAGTGCTCGCACCTCGATGTTTCCGCCATCGGTTGGGGTGTGAGAACCTGGATACCACTACTTGATAAAAGCAATTTGTCTATCCTCATTACTTAACTTTTTGGTTTGTTTATCTTTAATCCTTTTATAAGCAACATACGGGGAAAGCAAAGCTGCAGCGGGCTTTACTAGTCTTTCGGATCGTCTCAATTTGATCATTTCAGGATCCTCATTCTACAACAATGAGGATATATAAGAATAAACAGTTCGTAAACGTAGCTTCACGGGTAACCAATAAATATAAAAATGTAAAAAATGTAAAAACTTACAAAATCTTCATGCATCATTGGGGTCATAGAGACGTGGTAGACATTATCGTAGTTAAGAAAAGAATCAGCAACATCCTACAAGAAACCATGACGGTTAAATTAAGGGTTATTAGTAGATATTGTTATTTTAAAAAAATAATTGACAAAGCACGTTACATTATCACTCTGAGTGTGCGACTGTTCTTTTCACGTTCGCACGTTCACTGGAGTCCTGACAGGTTGTTCTTTTGGGGTCGAACGATATGTATCCAATACCTCTGACATTATCACTCTGAGTTTCCGGTTGTTCTCGTCCAACAATGATTTTAATTTTGAAATCATGTCATTCTCGTAATTTGCTCCAAACGTGGACTGATCCGGAACAAAATTTTGTTGCGGTATTTCCTGTCGATCCGGTGACGGATTAAAACCTTGATTCGTGACATCGTCACCAAACAAAGTGTTCATGATAGACCTCAACTGTTGTGGATCGACAACGGGAGAAGACTGCATTTCGTGTGGAATTGGACCCGGGAACTCTGTGGGCATTTGGATGGGGATTTCAGTGGCCATTGGAACCGGATTTTCGCCCGGCATTGCATTGGCATACATCCGACATTCGGCGTCTAAATAATCTGAACTAGATAAATACCACGTGCTTTGCAGCTCATTTTCAGTGGGCAATATAAACAAAGGTAGCTTAAATTCACATTTCTGCAATGTTAAAACAAAAAAAAACATTAAAAAAATTTACAATATACTGAAAAATATAATTAATAAATTATTTATATTTAAAGATAAAGTTTTTTACCTTTACCGCTAGTTGAAGCATGCCGTCCACAGTTACCCTCATAAACTTCTTCCCTTCATTCCATCCCAAAAATCGGGGAATCGTCTCACCTTCAAACCAGTCCCTTGAACGCTTAAATTGGGGAAAATCTCCAAAACCCACATCTACATAAGAGGATTTATTAAAATTTTATCTAAGTTTCTAAATAACTGTACTAATTGACATTCACGGGTACCTTGAAGGGCCAGACAAATCCCGACAAAGAAAAACCTTTAGCGTCTCCCTATTGCCGATTGTGCAAATTGTATACGGCATTATACGTACTTTCCCAAAAATAATTACCCCATGGATATTGTCTGAATTCTTCTAGATTATCCACAAGGTCTAGGAGTATATTATCAACGACATTGGTTTTTTGCCAACCCAAAAAACCTTGACCGATAAGCATTAGGAGACATATTCTCGTGCCGTCATGTTGGTTAAAATCCAGGAGGTTCTCGAATAAAGACATTATTTTTCCAAAATTAACAGTTGATCCAGGTCGAAAAAATATGTTCTTAAATGAGTTCGGGTTCTCTATAGGTGGCCAAAATGTAGCCCCGTTATTAAACAAAATTGTTTAGGGGTGAATGCAAATAGGTCGCCTCCTAATCTATAGGAAATACCAAGACGGGGAAAAGGAGTCGATATTTGTAGTTGTGCAACGCCTATTAAAAGAAGGCTATAACATATGGTGCATCTATTGTCAAAATACGGTCCGAAACACGTTTGCCTAATCGCCGTTTTGATCTCCGGAGTCATTATGATATGCAAAGATTCTAAAACACATCACTTTTCTCTTACTTTAATGGTTGAAATCTATATAAGAAGAAAAAAAACAAATAAAAATAGTATATGAATTCAAAAAAAAATCTTATCTTTTAGACAACAGTCCGCAAACTTTTTACCGGGCATGGAGGGGGGTCCGTGGAAGCTTCTTCCATCACGTGGTCGTTTGGAATGGAGTGGGGCATGTTCCCGACATCATTTGGCATGTTCACGTGTCGGTTGAAGTTTCCAAAACCATCCATAGTTAATTTACCTTTTCAAGGGGGGCCCACAACTAATGTCGAATGAGTGTGATTAGTGGTCCCAGACGGGTCAACAATCCTTCGGATCTTCAACGCTGGGTCTTCAAGTCAATTGCTCCAAAGTGAGAAAAAGTTAGAAAGTGTTTTGGTCCACAACGTTTGTTACATCTATGGAACACGGCTCGGATCTTCTTGACTCGGCTTGAATGTCGTCTGACGGGGCACTCGATAGTTTATTGGAACATGTACACTGAAACGGCTAGAACAGAATGCGGAAACGGCTCGAATAACGCCTGACGGGACACCGATTCTTTATTGGAACATGTGAACTTAAACGGCTCAAACAGGATGTGGAAACGGCACGAAGCTTGTTAACCCGGCTCGAATGTCGGTTGAGGGGGCACCAATACTTCTTTATTGGAACACGTGCACTGAAACGGCTCATGCATTTTGTGGAAACGACTTGGATCTTGTAAATTTATTGGAACACGTGCAATGAAACGACTTTGCATTTACTTTCTTGGAGGGTGTTCCCTGAAACGGCTCGGGCAGTGTGTTGAAACGGCTCGGGCAGTAACTTTATTGAAAGGAGTGCGGGCAAACGGCTTAGAATTCTTTTTCAAGTTTTTTTTTCATTTTAAATAAGATCACAAAATATTCGTACATCGCCATTGAGAAACCTTGAAACAAATAATGTCTGACAAAAGTAAGAGTGACGTATACTGCCGCAACCAGTTAACAAATCATCAACGTGGATTCTAAAGAAATGGAGGGCACCCAGACACCCGGGTGAAACTTCGTCGTCGGAAGCTTCACAGCCACGGGTGTCGGAAGAAAACAACTTTGTAACTAATCGTCAAAGCTTACACCCGAACAGAGGCGGTAGATGGGCAATTCCAGACGACGAATCTGAGAATTAGTGAAAAGATGTTGCAACATTTTAAAGTAATGGGAACGCCACATTCTGTTATTCAGCTGTTTTCACTCGTTATGTAGAGTTGGACAAAAAATTTTGGGGCACTATGTTAGGCTTTCGTTGTAACGGCTACCTAACAGCAACGGTAATTTCGTTAGGGTGTTTTTTTTTAACAAATTTTGTATTTTTACTGTTTATTACATGTAATTTGTATTAATATAATATTCATTATACAGCATATTGAGGGATGGACTGGAAGACTAATGGCTTGGAGAAGAAGAAAGCTACAAAGGGATCCCACGTTAAATTTGCGGTGGACAATTCTTCCACCACAATTCTATGACACGTTACTAGAGTCCGTTCCTAAGAGCGTGGTTGGTTATGGAAATGGTAAAGTATACCCATTTCCTTCCTTTTTTGACGTGGATTTCGTGTTTTCCCACTACCGATTGACAATAACGAATGGTTGTTGGTACGGTTAGAGTTGGCATCCCAGGAATTAGTTTTCTACCCGTTTGAAAACCTTTGTGGATGAGGAGACAAATTTAGGGCAGTTATTATTCCACGGTTGACGAAGCTCAAGGTGTATTTAACTGGTTTGCTGGTGCATTTGCAGTATTGGAAAAAGACAGGCAAACTGTCACACCCCGACCGCGTTAATACAACAAACCGCGGCGGAAACGTCGGGGAGTGTCGTAACAGAATCATTGTTTTACAACACATGGATTCAAGTTTCGTTTTATTGAGTTAAGTTTATTACATTGTCTCGAATATTAAAAAAAACATGAACATATTGTCCTTCATTGTTATTAAGTCACTAAGGCCTCGTCCATCCCTATGTGAGCATGCATCATAATCATCATCAAACATCATCAAACTATGGTACCTGAAACATATGTGAAAATACGTCAGCATAAAAATGCTGGCAAGTAAATAGGTTTTGTGAGTATGTTAGATTCATGGCTTTGAGTTCATATTGCAATACCTCGTCCAACTACGAGAGTTGTCGAGTGTGTACCTAGAAAACAAAAGAGTTTGATATTCCAGTATGTTTCTATCAACTTTTACAAGTTGATATATATATAAACCAAAACCATTGTGGCCATGAATCTTAACTGAAAACATTTGTCTTTGTAAACCAAGTAGTAAGTCGTTGTTGAAAGTAAACATTGTATGGTTTATATTGTTAAGAAAACCTTGTAGTGTAACTTTGTTTTGAAAACGTCCAAGTGATCTAGATAACGTAACGACATGTAATATGTTAAAAGCACTTATATATAGGAAGTACCAGCATCGTATCCACCATGCTTTTATCACATTACACACGCCCCGTTACCCAATCACTTACCATAACCCAATCGTTCAATAGTACAAATAGTTCCAATCGTTCAAATAGTTCAAATAATTCACATAGATCAACTAGTTCCAGTGGTTCAATAGTTCACATAGATCAATAGTTCCAGGGGTTCAATAGTTCACATAGTTCAATAGTTCCAGTGGTTCAATAGTTCATATAGTTCACATAGTTCCAGTGGTTCAATAGTTCACATAGTTCAATAGTTACAGTGGTTCAATAGTTCACATAGTTGAATTCGTTGTGTTCAATATAAACCATAGCATTCGTTTTAGAAAACTTAAAATCGTTTGGCACATATGAATCACCCCAAAACAATTGATAATAGTAAAAGAGGGGAACTATGTACTGACATTGAATGCAAAGTATCCTCGATTAAATGAACTTAACAAAGCTCGGGCAAACCAAGGAAATCAAGTGGTAGCTAGTAATCGGATTGCGAAGTTAATAAATCGACGCCTAAATCGGAAGATCGGGTAGAATGAGGTCTCGTAAACCAAATGAGTATTGGAACTCATGTGATATGGTTTAACAAAGCCTACATTCTAAATCAGAACCTATCCTAAGTGCTTTCGACCCGTTACAACCCATTAAGGTAGCTTACGCTCCTTTAACGCATCGTTCGCGCGAATGCGCGTTTGAGACCCCTAACTAGTCCTATGACAAGTATTATATGCCCTAACATGTTTAAATATGTTGCATATCAGTTTAGGTGACAAAAGTTATGTTATATATGCTTAAAATCCAATTATGCATGAAAAGGACATTTTGGTCATTGTCCTAAGGCATATAAACTACCTATCATACAACTAATTCAACTAAGTGACCATAAGGTATAACCTTGGAAGGTTATTCCCTATACAACTGTGGTCACAAAACAAGCTTGGTCGGATCCTAATGATTGACCAAACGGTCGGGTTCGAAAGTCTAAGCGGTTGTTAAGACTGCTTATCTTACGACCCTAAACATGCACTAGACTAAAAGTGACGAGTTAAACATGTTAAAACTTGTTTAACTAAGTTAGAAAACAGGTTTGATATCAAAACAAAGTGTTTTGATACCTAAAAATAGCTTCGTCGCAAAATACGCATAAACACGTATTTGACCGAAACTTTGACTCGTCACTTCGACTAATCGACGTGGTAATCAGTAGGTATAGTCACAAGGGACTATAACCATCGTGATTACGCTCATGTTGCAAAGTTCAAACGAACTTTGTGTTGACCAAATCGTGGTCAAAGCAGAAAGTCAAACACTGTTTTACTTTCATGCTTGAAAAGCATAAAAAGCATGAAAGAAGCTTACAAAAGGTCCAAGCAAGGAAGAATTGATCCAAAACACTCAGGTATGAAGTCTTAAACTTCAACTTAGAGCAGATTTTGAATCAATTATGAGGAATGAAGTGAAGAACCCATGTCTATTTATAGTAAGTTTGGATCAAGGAGATCATTCCATGTGTTAGTAGGTTAAATCTTGACCCTGCACTTGTGGAACATGGTTTCTAATACAATGGGATGCTCTAAAACAAGTCCATAGTATTGAAAAATTTGCATAGAAGACCCGGAAATTCAAGCTAGTTGCTGAAACAAGGTTTCTGCCTAGATAGGGCCGTCACGTCGCGCGATGGAAAAAGTCCTTAGGCATCGCGCAGCGCTACGGCTAGGCTGCTAGTTTCAGAATTTTACAAAACAGGTCCATGCACACTATTTAGTGCATTTTTGATGCGTTTGTTAACCCATTTTCAAGGCTCTACATTGAAGTTAAAGTATAGGGGACATGAAATATGCTTGGAAATATATCGGATGTCGGTTTGTTTGGTCGTATGGTCGCGTTATTCGGTTAATTACGACGAAACACGAACGGACGCGAAAAACGATCCAAATTACACGACGAATGGTATTTTTGCATTCCAATCATTAAAATAAATATTTTAATGATTACAAAAAATTTTTGGATGTCCGGATATGTTCAGAACTTAAGATATGCGCGTAAATGCAAACTTCTGCACTTTTTGACGCTTTTAGTCCCTATTAATCAAATAAGCGTATTTTCGCATAACGAACCCCTCAAAGCCTATTTCTAAGCTGTGTAAAGGATATTTAGGGTATTTTTAGCTTATAGTCATGTTCCAGAATGTTCGTTACTATACGAATCGGCATACTTCCGCAGTTTGACACAAATAGTCCCTACGATCGAATAAACTTGTTTTCGACACACCAAACCCTCCAAAACTTATTTCTAAGTTATGTAAAGGTTATTTAAGGTATGTTTAGCCTATGTCACTGTTCCAGAGTGTTTGTTGCATTAAACTGATTATATTTACGCATCAGTTCGCGTATAACTTTCCAGAAAACGATTTAAATCTCGAAATTGAACAAGAATTGACATGTGCAAAAGATACACTTATTTATACGAATCTCAAGTATGAAACACAAGATTTCATTGGTTTTGAATTTGTATGATGGTCGTGGAAGCACATATGTCACACAAACCAGAATGTTGCATAACTCATGAGCTAAATGATAACTACGTGATTTCTAACAGGTCAATCGTAGGCAATGAAGCTGTCTATCTGTGTATGCTTATGTAGCATCTCGTTACGGACAAACCAATTAACATTACTGTAGACGTCAAACAAATATGTTTGTCATATAGACAATTCATGGCCGATAAACTGTATTTTTGGCGGTGTTTGCCACGCCCAAATGTTGTTAAATAAAATAAGTCTTCTTTTTAATATTATATCATAACTTGATTACATTGGGAAATGTTCATCAATTCAAAGCTATAAATACAGACATTGCTCTTCCCATTTAACCCCATATAAATTTCATTTCAAAGTTCCCACAAGCAAAAAAAAAATAAAAAAATAAAAAAATAAAAAAATGAATTCTTGGACCGACGAGGAAGATATTGTTGTTGTCGTTTCGTACGCTGCCGCTCGTGATCTGGGCACCTATTCAACTCCCGATCCTACGTTATGGGGGCAGGTTTTCAACTTTTTTTGCATTCACCTACAAGAGACGACCCGAAGTGTCGATGTCTTGAGGACTCGTCTTGCTTTTCTACGCTTCAAATGTGCCCGTTTTTTAGGAAAGTACGAATACGTTAAAAAAAATCAGGCGAACATGGAAGAAAAAGAGGTCATTGAAGAGGCCCTGCTCGACTACGCAATACTTTATGAGGAGGACTTTCACACCTTTCAGTGTTTGAAACTTTGAAAATCTATCTGTAATCCACGAATTTAATTTGTAATATTTAGGTTGTAACGTTCAACTTAAATTTGTAATGTAACGTCACCTTTGTTAGACTTTAAAACATTTGAACATGTTTTTATCAATTTGGTTGATTCGTTGATTAGTTATCTAATGGTACTGTTCAGTTTATAATGCTTCATGTTTTTATCAGTTTGGTTGATTCGTTTTTTAAATGTATGTAACAGAAATGAAACTAATATAAATGGTTATAAAGCTATAAGATAACCGGCCCAATAGTTTTTTGGGCCCAAACAGCCCACACGATTACAAAATATTTGAACGGCCCAACAGATTTAAAATTTTAAGTTATTATAAACATAAATTTTTATAAAACCGTTGATTCAATTTGTTTTAAAACCGTTGGAAAAGTATGCAATATGGCCAAAACAGCCAAAACTTTGAAACGACCCAATTTGGCCCTTAGGCAAAAACAGCCAAATTGAGTTAAACGACCCAATGGTTTTTGGGCCCAAACAGCCCACACGGTTGTAAAATATTTGAACGGCCCAATAGATTTAAAATTGTGTTCTTGATTTAGGACTCTTTTATTCACATATCAATATTAAAATTATATAGATTTGTGAAATATTAAAAGCATATATAATAATAAATTTCATGCAAAAATAACTTAGTACGCACTTTTTCTGAATTCTCGTTATATAAAATTAAAATATTAAAATTCGCGTTTGTTGAGTTTCTTGTGTATGTGAACCGGTGATTTTAAATTTTTAAGTTATTATAAACATAAATTTTTATAAAACCGTTGATTCATTTTGTTTTTAAACTTGTTATAAAATAAAACATATTTAACCCAAACTGTTTTCGGCCCAAACAGCCCACACAGTAAGTATACAACGAAAATGGGCTAATATGGCCCTTAGGCCCAAACAGCGAAAATGGGCCAAACATGTTAACCGACCCAAACAGATTCCCAATCCAAAAAAGTTTTTTATATTAATATAATATACCTAAATATTAAACAAAAGATAATAAAAATAAACACAAAAAAACAGAAAAATAAAATAAAATAACCATATCCTAATAGATTCCCACTCCGAGACGTGTTTGAATTCACGTCCAACTTCGTGACGGTAGTTGATGAGGGTGACTTGCTTCGTGTTCTACTCACCAAGGTCCGACATTTCTGACTCCACATCCTTGTAGTATCGCTCGAACGTCTCACAGTCCAAGCGGATGACGCGGAACCTTGAAGATAACGCGTCGACGGTCCGGTTGTGGTCCGGACCACGTAGTTGGGCAAAATATTGTTGTACATGGACCCAAAATCCCCCTGCCCTCGACGCGGAGGATCGGTAATCGCCTCCTCCCAAGCCTCACACAAAGCAATATCTTTGACATCTGTCCAGGAAGAGGAAGCCATTTTCGTGTTGGTCTTTGAAACGACGTCTGAAAGAAGTGAACGACTGAGACGGTTGATCTTTGAAATGGCGTGTGAAAGGAGTTAAGTGAACGGGGTGAGAGGGGGTGAGGGTTTACATAGTGGGTTAAAAGGAGGGGTTATAAATTACTGCAATTGAGTTCTTTAATGTTTAAACACGGCTGTTGAGGGTTTAATGTTTAAACACGGCTATTGAGTTCTTTATTATATTGTTTTTTCCTTTTTTTTTTTGCATGGAAATTTACTGCCATTGTGGGTGGTTATTATAATATATCGAATGAAAAATAAGTAAACTTTATTATTATTTAATACAAAGTACATAAAAAACATAACACGTAAAAATACAAACATAAACATTTCAACTATAATACGCCAAGCCGTATTCAAATAACTACGCCAAACCGCTGCATCCGACTAGGTGGAAAACCGAGAGAAAAATAGTAAAGTAGGAGTGAATCTATTTCTGCTTCTGGAATTTGCATCAAAACACCTTATCAATGATAAAGATGCGTCTTGAACTGGTAAGTTCCATCTACACTCACTGGGTAAGTAGAGGGAACACTTCCGAAGAGAAGACACTCCAATATGAGAAACGACATCAAAAGGAAATTTGTCAATTAAAACCCAGAAACACGTTTACACTAACAAATACGTGTGGTTTCGTAAATATTTCTTGCATTTGATACATGAAAACATCTATGAGAAACAAATAATGGAGAGTGGATAACATTTTCTATGGGATTTAAGTGTGGTAGAGGGATCCGTTGAACAATCACACACAAAGAATAGGGGGAAACGGCTTTAGAAGCCTGTACCGGCTTAAGCCAGCTGAAACGGCTCGGCACAGCTGAAACGACTTAAAAAGAGGCTGAGACGGCACAAAGAATAGGGGGAAACGGCTTGGCTTGCAGTGGTGGGGTCCACGTGTGTACGGTAACGACTCGGCTCCAACCCTAGGACACGGCTTGGCTCACTGAAGGTATTCGGCTAAGTTCTTTCACCAGGAGCCAAGTGAAACAGCTCGGTTAAGTTCTTTCAGCAATGGGTGGACACGTGGCGTTCTCTGAAACGCCTTTTAGCCGTTTCAGCAATTGACGGACACGTGTCATGCTCTGGTTGGCGAGGAGTTGAAAGGAATCCTTGTGCCGTTTCAGTTGGTGGAAACGGCTTGGCGAGGGGTGTCAGTTGACCATTTTGGAAAAGACGGCTGAATCTTTGGCCAATTTCGTGATTTTCTCAAAAAAATAAAATAAAAAATAAACCTTAACTTCAGGGAGGAAAAACTGTAACAGAAAATTTGTTAGAATATGACGTAAGAGCTACAAAAGTAATTACTTGTTCCTTACTTTACAATTTTTATTTAAGATAACAGTAGAAGTTTGGGTAACGTAATTCACATTTATCACAATTTTTATTTTACAATATTACCTATATCAACAAGATACATGGCAGAGAATAGTGTTTCTCTGCCATCGGAGAAAATGGGCGATGAGTAATAGTGTTAGACAGCTGCTTTGCACTTCCTTATTGATCCAGCTAAATTACTTTTTTTTTTCTTGTTTAAATTCACAGTTTTGCCATTTTTTGGTTTTTTTCCCTACAAGCTAAATTACGATCCGGCCCTCGGTTTAAATTTACATTTTTCCGTTGTTTTTGATTTTTTTTCTCTGTCAAATTACGATTTCCCCCGGTGTAAAAATAAAGTCATGCGATTGTTTTTTTTTTTTTTTTTTTGAGAAAACTATATTAGTGTTTTATTTTAATTGGTTGAGTTGGTGCAATTTTTATTCATGCCAGAGGGCTGCCTAACACACGCTTATTTGTCCTGAAAAAAAGACAATTTTGCCCTCAGTTTAAATTATAGTATTTTCATCGTTTTAGTTTTTTTTTATAGCAAAAATAATGTAGTGTTTTGTTTTAATTGGTTGACTTAATGTAATTTTTTTAGATCGTGTTATGAGTAATACGTACAAGTAATCGAAACACAGACATATATGTTATGAGAGAAAAATATTCCGCTTAGTACTCCACTAACACATGTGAGACAAAAACTAATTGATACCCGTAGAAGTTTGGGTAAGGGTTTACATTTATCATTATAGTAAGAGAGGAATGTATTCTAAAAGCTTAAAATACCTTTCTTTTCATGAGAATTGAAAGGATAACATTCTTCATAAGTTTTTACTATATCAATCTCAAAATAGAATCTTCGATATAAATGATATTTGTGGAACTCTTTTTATGAAAATATCTATATATGACTATAAAAAAACAATTGGCAAATGCCATTATATGACCACGTTAAGGTTGTTTAAGCTTATAACTGTTTTTTATACATTTTAAAATAAAAGTATTTTTCAGGTGACAAAATTTCCGTCTAAAGCAGAATTAGCGTCTAGTTTTGTATGTATTGTGTGTGTAAATGTATCACTATAAATAAGCAACGATTTTAAGCTTAGCTAGTTGTACCCTTAGCTTTGGGTGGGTGTAAAAAAATTAGAATTTATTTTTTAACCCAAGTCTTTTTATTTGTTGCAAATTTAACTTACAAAATTGATTTTGTTCACCTTAAAGCCAAAACTTTTCTTCTTTTACAGTTTAACCTCACAACTTTTCTACTTTTCATCTTTCGCAAATTTTCGATTTACGTTTCGTACTAAATTTTACGAGATGCCATGGAACAACGTGCTTGTGAAGTTCAATGTTTTTATGTTTCGTTCATACATTAATTGGGTGGTTTAAAAAAAATTAGAGGTTTACTTTTTAACCCAAGTCTTTCTATTTGTTGCAAATTTAACTTACAAAATTGATTTTGTTCACCTTAAAGCCAACACTTTTCTTCGCTTACAATTTAAACTCAAAACTTTTCTACTTTTCATCTTTCACAAATATTCGATTTACGTTTCGTACTAAATTTTATGAGTTACCACAGAGCAACGTGCTTATGTGGTTCAACGTTTTTACGTTTCGTTTATAATTTTGCGAGTTAACACGGCACAACTGTCACACCCTAACCGATGACGGAAACATCGAGGCGCGACACTAAGCGAAACAGATTGTCCAAGAGAAATCCATAACAACTAATATTACCGAATATTTAACGTTAAGTCCCATACCAAAACATATCCCGCAAAATAGTTATTACAGACATAATATCTCAAAAACAAATAAACTATTCCGACAACTCAGATTTAAATTGTTCGTTTCTAGTCTCTCATTCCTACTTGATTCCACAAAAGCAGATAAAGCACAACATCCTAAGCACATGTCACATACGGTAAAATAAAGTCAATACACATAGTGTAAAGGTGAGCATACAAGTTTAATAGTATAATAGAGTTCGAAATAGTTTACGCATAACCGGCATGAAACATGTATAAAGTGAAAGTTAGTAGGTTATCGACAGTGAAATATGCACAGACGTGACTGCGAGTTGTAGAATGCGCAACACATATCCCCACTGGGACACGTGAAGTAAAGCCCTTAACAATCCCTATCCACGACAGGTGCTGAGTCCAAACTATAGTACTATCGTTGCTAAGGTGTCAGGGAACAATCACTGTGTTAACATAACATACAAGCATTCATCGAATAACACGTAGCATGCAATAACGGTCAGCGTATAAATAGTGTTTGCGTTGTGTGATTGATTTGATTTGAATATAGTTAACGTATGTAACACCCAAAAGTGCGTAAAGCAAAAAGGGATCGAGTATACTCACAGATTGTGTTTAACAAGTAAACACTCTCTTGGATTGAAGGGAGCGGTGAGAGAGATTAGCCTGAACAGTTAACGATAGCATAAGCGAAGAGCGGTGCGTAAAACAGTGCAAAGGTGATAAGTGTCGAATGGTAATCCGATCGGTTGACCATTCGATCGGATGTCAATCCGTTCGGATGGTCATCCGATCGGATAGACATTCATTTGGATTGACATCTGTTTGGCAAGGATGTGTTTGTGTATGATGGCTTTGAAGTTTTCGTTGTAGCATTTTGAAAATAGAGAAATATCTCTACCCTTCAGGTCGGTTGATCGAACGGTGGTTCGATCGGATGACGATCCGTTCGGCGAGGTATTTCTCAGAGAACAAGTTCATAGCAGTATTGTCACTCAATCGGGTGGCAATCCGTTGGAACTGACTATGCATTGAACATGTTGAAAATTGTTTAAGTGTTGAAGTTCCAAACGTCACATGGTCGGATGGTCGTTCGATCGGACGGCAATCCGTTCGACGTTCATATTTTTAAAAGTTGAGGAAAAGTTTAAGTGTTGAACCATCAAGTGCGATCCGATTGGATTGCAGTTCGATCGGATGGCAATCCGATCGGACGACAATCTGTCCCGCGACCTGATCGTGTTGCTAACTTGAAGATTCGTTAAGTTTTGGAGTTTGTTCGAGATGATATGACGACGTGCTAAATAATAGAAACCCCATCATGACCCAGGTGATCCGATCGAACGGGAATCACCCTAGTCCGGTCGGTCAACTGTTCGAGACGGTGGTTCGTGCTTAACCCGAAGTCGGTTGTCTCTTTGATAGAAAACAGATCTTGAACCGACACATTACTAAGAAGGAGTTGAAGATCAGAACAAGCTCCGATTCTATCGGTTTTGAGTGCATTGAGTGTAAAAGAGTTGAAAGAAAGTTAGAAAACCATCTTTCAATCCTTTTAACCATGAATATGTGTAGATCTATGCGAAAACAATGTTGATTGATGTGGAAATCCTTCATATCTGAGTTGTTCTTGGTGGAATGAGGCCAATACTTGAAGTTCATAAGAACTCCATGATGACAGCATCCTAGAACACCTCAAATCCATTGATTTCTCGGTTAAAAGTTAAGATTCAAAGGTAGAAAAGGTGAAGGAGTGCGTGTAGATCATAGAAGTACAAGATTTAGGTTGAAAACTTACAAGAATCGCGAGAAATCGGGAGAAAGAGTGCTTGAGCGAGCTGGTCGAGTAGAGGAGCTGTCACATCACAAATGATGTGACAGGGGGTATTTATAGGGTTTCCAAAAGAGGAAAGTGCGAAGGGTCGGATTGGCCACCAATCGGATGGCAACTCGATCGAATGGCAACTCGATCGGATGGCCACTCGATCGGTTGGCCACTCGATCCAGGTGTCCGGCGCGTTGAGTTTTGTCATTTCGATTCGCGTGTTAAGCGTTGCGTTGCGTTTCGAGCGAGCGATGCGATAGATTAATAATAAACACACAAATACTATATCTAACATACAATCATCATAAATAACTGGCGTTTAGCGTTTACGGTTCGATTGCGATTGCGTTTCGATTTATCACCACACAACATAAACATAAATAAACATGCACACGTAACACGTAAGTAACACACACACGTAAAACAATATCCAGAACGCATAATTCGAGTTGCGAGTGCGATTGCGATGCGATAAGCGATAAAGCGATAAAACATGCGATAAACATCGATTTAACCTCGATTGTTCACAGATACTCCACATAATACAACTAAAGCAAATAAAATAAAGATTCGATTACAAGTCAAAGAAGTCAAAACAGTAGTTGAGCAAGGAGTGACAGATCGCAATTAGCAATCTTTTCTTCCTTTGACTTCAATCTTGACTTTGACTTTCGAAACACGGGGTGTTACATCCTCCCCTACTTAAGGGAATTTTGTCCCGAAATTAGGCTTTGGCCGTAACAAACAACTGCGGGTACTTCACCTTCATGTCGCTTTCGAGTTCCCAAGTAAACTCTGCGCCGCGTTTGCCTTCCCAGCGGACCTTCACAATGGGAATGCGTGAGCGTCTGAGCTGCTTGGTTTCTCGATCCATGATCTCGACAGGATTCTCCACGAAGTGTAATGTTTCGTCCAGTTGAAGATCCTCCAGTGGAACTTGTAAATCATGCTCAACCAGACACTTTCTGAGGTTCGAAGCATGGAAAGTCGGGTGGACGTTGCTAAGTTCCTCCGGTAGTTCGAGTCTGTAGGCCACTTTTCTGATTCTTTCTAGAATCTTAAAAGGTCCAACATATCGAGGCGCGAGCTTGCCTTTCTTGCCGAATCTGATCACACCCTTCCAATGTGATACCTTTAGGAATACGTGATCGCCAACGTCAAATTCAAGGGGCTTGCGTCGTCTATCGACGTAACTTTTCTAACAACTCCGAGCTTTCAGCAGACTGTCTCGAATTTGCAGGATTTTGTCAGTTGTTTATTGCAACAACTCAGGACCGGTTATCTGCGAGTCCCCGATCTCGTGTCATACAATAGGCGATCGACATTTTCTTCCGTATAATGTCACACCCCCAAAATACCACATGCGGTGAACCCGCTAGGTGTGTGATGTACCAGGATCTAGCCACCAATCACATTGAACTAAGATCAAGTTATAAAACAAAGTTTCCATTTATAATGATAAAACATTCATAAACATAATCCAAGTTTAACATGTTCAGTGGAAGCAAATAGTAAATCACTGTTCAATCGTTTCAAAAACCAATGTATGTGAAATCAGTAAACAAGTCTTGCAATTCCAAGCAGTAAGATCCATGACCACTCCAGCCATCCAGATAGCAAGTTCCTTGTCAATAATACCTAACGACCTGAGAGCATGCAACAAGTGTATCAGCCAACGCTGGTGAGTTCATAGTTTTACGAAAACGTTGGTTACCAAGTGTTTAGTTCAGTTCATTGATTATAATGTTGATAATAACTCGAGTACAAGATGGCTCCAGATTATTTTTTTGCCCTTCCCCAATGCCCATATCTAAGCATTGGTCATGACTGGGTCATTAGTTCACACCCGTCCTCTCATGTACGGGGTGAGGGTGCCAAACCTAAATAGAGCTATCAACTAATACCCCGTTACCTCTCAGGTAACAAACAAGATGGGACTTAATGGTGATAGGAATTGAGTATATTATCCAACATCCCAGTTTTACCCAAATGACTTATTCTTCTCAGGAATACCCAATTATTGCCCCACCCACCGGGACGCATGCTCAAGAGGAATGAACTCACCTTTGATTTGCTCGGTATGTTAAGTTACCCGTCCAAGTTGGTCAACCCAAACCCTACCGTGGTTACCAATCAACATAAGTCACATAATCAAGCAAGTCACTTATTTCACATAGTTTGAATCTATTACATGATCACCTCATATTGCATATCAAGTACTCAGTTATCAGGATAACATTCAACAAATGGATTGACTACCCATACAATTTAGGTCAAGACCCTCACAACTAGTTAACATTACTATCATGCCTTAAACAGAAAATCACAACACATGTGTTCAATAACATAACACCACTGATCTACTGTTTCGACCATCTACCACCTCGACGAACTATCACATGTGACGAACTATCATTCTTCGTCGGAATCACATGTAACGAACTATCAAATCTTCGTCGAGACCTGATGGTGACGAAGTATTAAATCTTCGTCAAGACTAGGGTTTGGCGAAGTATCATAAAGTTCGTCAGGATCACGTAATCAACAGTTACACATTTCCAAACAGAATCAAAGGGTCAAACAACGGTTATAGCATACAATCAAGCAAACCCTATATACGGCTCATCATCACAACTAATCATTCCTAACATTGAATCACAATAACACGGATTTAACGTAAGTCTTAATCATATACATAATTACGATTTCAATCCAATCCCCGATGCTCTCATTCACATGTAAATCAGACTACTAGTTTCATTAACCAACAACATTATCATGAATATGAACATACTCAATTCATCGATCCTCATCATGCACAATTCTAGGTTTACAATATCATTAATGAACCCTAATCACGTAAAATCATAACATCAGGATCTCATCGAATAGTAACGTTAGACACTAACCGTGATACTATAGTGTTTGGATTAGCCGAGATGGAAAGGCTTCGAGCTTCCCTACTGCCGTCGCATAAAGGATAGGAAAAGAGGACTTTAGGGTTTCTGTATACGTCTCGCGATTATAAGGGTTATACAAACACTTACCAATAATAGTTGGGCCGTGAGACAGACTGGGCCGAGGCCCCTTGCCGATGAACCTCCTCTTCGACGAAGTTTCATACTTCGTCGGAGGATGATGACGAAGGATAGTTGTGCGACGAAGATTGGTTTGACAAGGGCCTAATCTTCATCGAGATGAGATGGGGTTTGACGAAGACCTAACCTTCGTCGGGTGTGTTACAGAATCAGGATTAAATATGATTATAAGGATTACACAACACTTAAGTTTTCCATGCACACTCCAAAGTAACAATACCTTAATTAATCAACTAAACTACACACGACACCACGTAAAACAAATCGTAAAGACAGAATTGTGAAACAAGTGATGTGCATAGGAAAGACCTTGAAATCTCGGGTTGTCACATCATCCCCAACTTGAAAGAAATTTCGTCCCGAAATTTGATCAATAACTCAAAGCAGCACGATGCTAGATCAGGATAACTGTGGATTTTCCGCAGGTGCCACATCATCCCCAACTTGAAAGGGAATTTGTCCCGAAATTCACCAGTTGCATCAGATTTAGATTGGTCAGTTGGGAATAAGTGAGGGTACTTGAGCTTCATCTGATCTTCACGCTCCCACGTGAACTCCGGTCCACGTCTTGAGTTCCAATGGACTCTCACGATCGGGATTCGACTATGCTTACGGACCTTGACTTCCCGATCCACAATTTCGATTGGTTCTTCGACAAACTGCAATTTGTCGTCGATTTTCAGTTCTTGAAGTGGTACCACAAGTGTTTCGTCGGACAAACACTTCTTTAGTTGTGAAATATGGAAGACATCATGAACGTTACCCAACTCAGCAGGTAACTCAAGTTTGTAGGCCACTTTACCAATTCGATCCAGAATCTTGAATGGGCCTACATAACGTGGATTAAGCTTGCCGCGCTTCCCAAAGCGCACCACACCTTTCCAGGGCGAGACTTTCAGCATAACTCGATCGCCTACAGCGAACTCCAAGGGTTTCATACGCTTGTCAGCGTAGCTTTTCTGACGGTCGCGCGCCGCCGCCATACGATTTCTGATCTGGACAATCTTCTCAGATGTTTCAAGAACAAGTTCCGGACCGGTGATCTGGCTGTCACCCACCTCAGCCCAACAAAGAGGAGAACGACATTTCCGGCCATACAATGCTTCAAACGGAGCTGTCTGGATGCTACTGTGGTAACTGTTGTTGTAGGAGAACTCGATCAGCGGCAAGTGTTTCTTCCATCCCTTACCAAAATCGATCACACATGCTCGCAGCATGTCTTCAAGTGTCTGGATGGTTCGTTCACTTTGACCATCCGTCTGTGGGTGATAAGCGGTGCTCATGTCGAGACGCGAGCTGAATGACTTATGCATTGATTGCCACAAATCAGATATGAAACACGGATCACGATAAGAGATAATCGAGGTTGGCACCCCGTTTCTAGAAACCACTTCCTTCAGATAAACAGCAGCAAGTTGAGAGAACTTATCAGTTTCCTTGATCGCAAGGAAATGCGCAGATTTTGTGAGGCGGTCAACGATCACCCAGATGGTATCGTTTCCGTTTTGAGTTCTTGGCAAACCAGTGACGAAATCCATAGCAATGTGCTCCCATTTCCACATGGGTATTTCTGGTTGCTAAAGCAGGCCTGAGCGTTTCTGACACTCTACCTTGACTTTCGCACAA
Source organism: Helianthus tuberosus (assembly GCA_030545235.1). NCBI lineage: Eukaryota > Viridiplantae > Streptophyta > Magnoliopsida > Asterales > Asteraceae > Helianthus > Helianthus tuberosus. The sequence goes on along the minus strand of CM060414.1, from coordinate 117,824,867 downwards.
GTCAAACATTTACTCACATACGTTGTGATGTTAGCTTTCATCTTCGGCCACCAATACAAGACTTTGAGGTCCTGATACATCTTATCCGAACTCGGGTGAACAGAGTATCGAGACTTGTGTGCTTCGTCCATCACAAGCTCCCTAAGATTTCCAAACATAGGAACCCATATCCGTTCCATAAAATAATATATACCGTCAGATCTTTCCACGAGTCGTTTCTCCATGCCCCGCAAATACTCAGCTTTAAGATTTTCTTCCTCACGCTTCTGTCTGAGCCGAACGCATCTGATCAGGAAGATTTGAGTGAATAGTGAGCTGTAAGGCTCGGACACGCTTGGGTTCTGTTTCCTTTCGACTAAGAGCATCAACTACAACGTTAGCTTTACCTGGGTGATACTTGATGGCACAATCGTAGTTGTTTAAGAGTTCTACACAGCGACGTTGTCGCATATTCAATTCCTTCTGGTAAAAAATATGCTGGAGGCTCCTGTGATAGGTGTAGATAGTGCATTTGGTACCGTACAGATAACGCCTCAAGATTTTTAACGTGAAAACCACGGCCCCCAACTCCAAGTCATGAGTCGTGTAATTCTTCTCATGGACCTTCAGCTGCCGAGAAGCGTAAGCTATCACCTTCTCGTGTTGCATCAGCACGCAACCGAGACCCTGAATAGAAGCATCACAATATACCACAAAATCCTCGGTACCTTCAGGTATGGACAGGATTGGTGCACTACAGAGTTTCTGTTTCAAAAGTTGGAAAGCACCTTCCTGCTTCGTCCCCCGAGAGTATACCACGCCTTTCTGTGTCAACGAGGTAAGAGGTTGTGCAATCTTTGAGAAATCCTTAATAAATATGTGATGGTACCCAGCGAGGCCCAGAAATTGTCGCACCTCCGAAGGATTCTTCGGTGCCGCCTAATTTCTAACAGCATCAATCTTAGTAGGATCCACGTGTATCCCCGATTCATTAACAATGTGACCAAGGAAGTGCACTTCTTGTATCCAGAAATCACACTTAGAAAACTTCGCGTAGAGTTGCTCCTTCCTTAGGAGCTCCAGGATAAGATGTAAGTGTCGCTCGTGGTCCTCCTTGCTCTTAGAGTAGATCAAGATGTCATCGATAAACACAATGACGAAATCGCCGAGGTACGGTTCGCACATACGGTTCATGAGGTCCATGAAAACCGCCGGTGCATTTGTCAACCCGAATGGCATAACCAGAAACTCATAATAGCCATACCGTGTTCAAAAAGCTGTTTTAGGGACATCTTCCTCTCGGACTCTCATCTGATGATAGCCTGATCTTAAATCAATCTTCGAGTAAAAACTTGACCCTTGCAACTGGTCAAACAAGTCGTCGATACGTGGCAAAGGATAGCAGTTTTTGATGGTCACCTTGTTAAGTTCCAGATAATCAATACACATACGAAAGGACCCGTCTTTCTTCTTCACAAACAAAACTGGGGCTCCCCAAGGTGAAGAACTGGGTCGGATAAAACCTCTGTGCAACAGTTCTTGGAGTTAATTTGACAGCTCTTGCAACTCTCCTGGTGCAAGATGATAAGGAGCACGGGCAATCGGGGCTGCTCCTGGTGTAAGGTCAATCTGAAATTCCACCTGACGGTGTGGAGGTAAACCAGGAAGCTCTTCAGGAAACACATCAGAAAACTCGCGAACAACTGGAAGGTCTTCAATCTTCCTTTCTTCAGGTTGAGTATCAGCAACAAGAGCTAAAATAGCAGGGTAGCCCTTTCGTAGATACTTCTGGGCTTTCATGGCTGAGATGATGCCAACCATTGCACCACTACGATGACCTTGAACCGGCAAAGATTCTCCACTGGGGAGAGGGATACGCACGATTTTCTCTTTACAGAGAATTTCCGCTTGATGCTTAGACAACCAATCCATGCCAACGACCACATCAAAACTTCCAAGAGTAACGGGGAGTAGGTCAATGTCGAACACTTGACCCATAAGATCGATTTTACAGCCAAAAAGAACATTATTATCATGAATATGAACATACTCAATTCATCGATCCTCATCATGCTCTCATTCACATGTAAATCAGACTACTAGTTTCATTAACCAACAACATTATCATGAATATGAACATACTCAATTCATCGATCCTCATCATGCACAATTCTAGGTTTACAATATCATTAATGGACCCTAATCACATAAAATCATAACATTAGGATCTCATCGAATAGTAACGTTAGACACTAACCGTGATACTATAGTGTTTGGATTAGCCGAGATGGAAAGGCTTCGAGCTTCCCTACTGCCGTCGCACAAAGGATAGGAAAAGAGGACTTTAGGGTTTCTGTTTACGTCTGGCGATTAAAAGGGTTATACAAACACTTAACAATAATAGTTGGGCCGTGAGACAGATTGGGCTGAGGCCCCTTGCCGATGAACCTCCTCTTCGACGAAGTTTCATACTTCGTCGGAGGATGACGATGAAGGATAGTTGTGCGACGAAGATTGGTTTGACAAGGGCCTAATCTTCGTCGAGATGAGATGGGGTTTGACGAAGACCTAACCTTCGTCGGGTGTGTTACATAATCAGGATTAAATATGATTATAAGGATTACACAACACTTAAGTTTTCCATGTACAGTCCGAAGCAACAATCCCTAAACTACACATGATGTCACGTAAAACAAATCGTAAATACAAAATTGTGAAACAAGTGATGTGCATAGGAAAGACTTTGAAATCTCGGGTTGTCACATATAAAACCTCAAACGGTGCCATTTGAATGCTGGAATGATAACTATTATTGTACGAGAATTCGACTAAAGGTAAGTATGTGTCCCAATTACCACTTAAATCAATGACACACGAACGGATCATGTCTTCAAGGGTGCGAATCGTTCTTTCAGTCTGACTGTCGGTTTGGGGATGGAAAGCGGTACTTAGATTAAGCGTAGTACCGAGAGTGGATTGAAACATTTCCCAAAGACGCGAGGTAAACCGACCATCGCTGTCAGAGATGATGTCGCGAGGCGTCCCATGTCGACAAATGATCTCATTGGTGTAGATTCGGGCTAATTTTTCTACCTTATAGTCTTCTCGTATCGGTAGGAAATGAGAGGATTTAGTCAAGCGGTCAACGACAACCCAAATGTTGTCGTGACTTGATGGCATGCGCAGAAGTTTCGTTACAAATTCCATAGCTATACTATCCCATTTCCACATGTGGATCTCGGGTTGGACGAGTAAGCCAGAGGGTCTTTGGTGCTCGGCCGTGACTTTCGAGCAAGTCAAGCACTTCAAAACATAGAGAGCGATATCTTTCTTCATGCCCGGCCACCAGTACTTATAACGAAGGTCCTGGTACATTTTGTCGGCACCGGGATGAATAGAATATCGAGACTTGTGGGCTTCGTCCAGCAGAATCTGTCGTAAATCGGTCCGCTTAGGGATCCAAATTCGGTCCAGATAATGGAAAATCCCATTCGACTTATTCAATAGCTGGGCTCCATCGTTGAGAATCCTTTCCTTCTTCAAAGTGCGCTCGGTGAAGCAAGCGTGTTGGGCTTCGCGGATGAGAGTTTCGAGATGATGTCGGGCTTGAACATTACGAACGCTATGCAAATAGCTTCGTCGGCTTAGAGCGTCGATAACGACATTTGCTTTGCCAGGATGATAACGAATCTCACAGTCGTAATCATTGAGAAGTTCCACCGATCGGCGTTGACGCATATTCAGTTCTTTTTGGCTGAAGATGTGTTATAGTCTCCTATGGTCGGTGAAGACCGTACACTTGGTACCATAAAGGTAGGGTCGCCAAATCTTCAACGCAAAAAAAAACTGCGCCTAGCTCGAGGTCGTGGGTTGTATAATTCTTCTCGTGGATCTTGAGCTGACAAGATGCGTAAGCGATAACCTTGTCCTGTTGCATGAGAACACAACCAAGACCAAGGTTCGAGGGATCGCAATAGACAATGAAGTCATCGTTTCCGTCGGGTAGAGCGAGGACGGGAGCATTGCAGAGCATATGCTTGAGGGTTTGAAAGGCAGTCTCTTGTTTGGTTACCCAAACAAAAGGCTTGTCTTTATGCGTGAGAGAAGTAAGCGGCACGACGATTTTAGAGAATCCTTAGATAAATCGGCGGTAATAGTCCGCTAGTCCGAGAAAAGAACGGACTTCAGACGGGTTCTTAAATGTAACCCAACTCTTAACAACTTCGATCTTTGCAGGGTCTACGTGAATACCTTGACTATTAACAATATGACCGAGGAATTGAACCTCCTCCAGCCAAAATTCACACTTGGAGAACTTAGCATAGAGTCGATTCCCTTGGAGTAGCTCGAGAATCAAACGTAGTTGTTGCGCGTGTTCGGTTTTCGACTTGGAATAGATCAGGATATCATCGATGAATACGATGACGAAGCGGTCAAGAAATGGTTTACGCATGCGATTCATCAGATCCTTAAAAACCGCGGGTGCGTTGGTTAAACCAAAAGGCATAACAACGAACTCATAGTGGCCGTATCGAGTGCGAAAAGCGGTTTTGGGTATATCATCCTCTATAATGCTTAATTGGTGATAGCCTAAGCGTAGATCGATCTTTGAGAAACACGTAGCACCTTGTAACTGATCAAACAAATAATCGATTCGAGGTAGGGGATAGCGATTCTTGATTTTCAACTTATCCAACTCCCTATAGTCGATGCACATCCGGAACGAACCATCCTTCTTTTTGACGAAAAGGACTGGTGCGCCCCATGGAGAGGTGCTAGGGCGAATGAAGCCTTTATCAAGCAATTCCTGGAGCTGACTCGAGAGTTCGCGCATTTTGGACGGAGCGAGTCAATAAGGAGCTTTAGCAACAGGGTTGGCTCCAGGAATGAGGTCGATACAAAAGTCGATATCACGACTCGGAGGTAATTCGGGTAACTCATCGGGAAACACGTTAGGGAATTCACAAACAACGGGAACATTGTTCACTCCTGATTTACCTTTCTTTTCCTTCTCCGCTACTACAATGTTAGCCAAGAAAGCTCTGTATTCCTTGCGGAGATACTTGCTAGCTTGGACACACGACATGAGCTTGAGACCTTTCGAAGGAGTTTCGCCATACACACAGAGTTGATCACCATTAGCGAGCGAGAAGCGAATCATCTTATCGAAACATACAACTTCAGCATGGTTTTCGCGAAGAAAGTCCATGCCTACTATGACGTCAAAACTACCGAGCTAGATCGGAATAAGGTCGATAGGAAAGACATGATTGTTGAGTTCGAGAGTACAATCACGAAGAATAGAATTGACAACGACGGTTCTTCCGGTGGCAACTTCAACATCGAACGTCGAGGGGAGATGGGCGCGCTTACGATTACGGAGCTTTTCGAATTCAAACGACACAAAAGAGTTATCGGCTCCAGTATCAAACAAACACGAAGCATATATACCATTCACAAGGAACGTACCATTGACCACGTTGTTATCGGCTTGAGCTTGGCGGACATTGATGTTAAAAGTGCATCGGCGGGCTGCTGGCTGTTGTTGCTGCTGCTGCTGGGGCTGCTGCTATTGTGGCTCTTGCTTCACCACTCAATTCGGGTACATGTTGGCGAAGTTGTTGGGATCACCACACGCAAAGCAAGCTCTAGCATGGATCGCGGGTGCAGGAGCCGCTTGTTGGCCTTGAGGAGCAGGAAGTAGAGCTTGTTGAGTAGGAGCTTGGCCTTGAGCTGGAGCTGGAGCTGGAGCTGGAGCTTGATGTGGACCAGTACGGCAGTTGGCGGTGAAATGGTGTTGCAACCCTCATCCCCTAACAACCCGGGAACGGGCGGCCGCGGCCAGTTTCGGTGGTATCCATGTGTTTATCATTTTGGCAGCGGAAATTACATCAGGACCGTAGTTAGGAATTATTTTATCAGAGTAAAATACCACACTTTTAATATATTAAACACATGGGAAAATCCCAAGTTTCAAGTACACACATTTTTATAGGGATAAACCCTATTTTATTTAAATAAAACATCTCTTTATTTTAGGTAACTTTATTGCCACTTTTCCAAGCCTTCAGTGCTGTCCAGCTGGCTTCTATTTGGCTTTCACATTTTGTTACCTGAAACGCGTTTAAAAACATTTTGTCAGTGGGAAATACTGGTGAGTGAATCCCAGTTTAATCAATTTAAGTAAAAACCATTGTACAGTAGGCGGTCGCGCAATTACATTTGTTTCCATCTACTTAATTACCACCCACGGTACTGTCAACCCGACTTGTGGTCATGTTACTCCTCACAAGGTAGTAACAAATTTTGTATACAAAACCCCAACATACCGACGATAATTGTAGAATACAAATACTCAATCACTGTTTAATGTAATATTAATTAAGTGAGGTTTTGTAAAAACAGTTTGCAAAAAGGAGATTACTCACATTGCTATCTTAGGTTTTCCTTTAGGGTTTCCTGGTGATTATCTATTAAATACACAAATGCACACGCGTTAGTATAATAATCCAATATTTACATTAGGAATACCCTCCCCGAGACGGCATTCAAACGACTACGTCGGGTAGAACCACGACAACCGTTACGGAACCCTGGATTAATCGGGCAGCGTATCTAATACGTAACTGGGGGGTTATGATACTTACAACGAGGCAGAACTTCGTTAATTAGGGGGGGGGGTATTATACTCGGAGATTATGCCTACTATGCAGAAATTTTGAGAGAGAAAGAGATTTGGGACGAATTGTGAACTGAAGCCAACGACCTTTATATATAGTGCTGATCTCAGACCTTGTCGCGCCCCGCGTAGCAATCTTTCAGGGCCTTCGCGGCCCGCGAGGCCACCTAGGGTAGGCCCTAGCTTGGCTGACTCGCCACTAGGCTTGACACGAGTGGTGCCACGTGGCGGCTCAGGGGCTCGCCTGATCTCCTTGTTGTCGCGGCCCGCGTAGGAGGTAGCCAAAGGCTACACGCCCCGCGAGAGACCATTAAATCTTGTTTTTAATTAATTTTAATGAAAATAAAGGTATTCGGGCCCTGTTTTCGTATACGGGGTGTATTTTAGGACATATTGGGGCACTTTAAATATATTAGGGGTGTCGGAATATTTTAGAGGGTATTTCCTTTGCAATTCCTCCCCACCTTGTTTTAGAGCTCGTCCTCGAGATCTACTGGAATAGATGCGGGTATTTCCTTTGCATTTCTGATTCAAGCTCCCATGTGTACTTTGGTCCCTTTTGGAATCCCATTTTACTTTGACCAGAACTAATCTCTTGTGCTTGAGGTTCTTAACTTTCCTGTCTTCAATCTGTCGAGGCTTTTCTACAAATTTAAGTTGTCCATTTACCTCTATATCCTTAAGAGGTACTACCAGTGATTCGTCGGCTAAGCATTTCTTGAGATTGCATACATGAAATACATCATGTATTCCTGCCATTTCCCCTGGCAATTGTAGCTGATAGGCTACAGGTCCTATTATTTTAATAATCTTAAAAGGTCCAACATACCTGGGGCTTAGCTTTCCCCTTTTGATGAATCTTACCACTCCTTTCCAATGAGAGACTTTCAATAATACTTTGTCTCCTATTTGAAATTCCAGTGGCTTTCGTCTGTTATCAGCATAACTCTTTTGTCGATCACGTGCTGCTTTTAGTCGTTCCTTGACTTGAATGATCTTGTCTGTTGTTTCTTGTACTATCTCGGGTCCAGATAGTTGCTTTTCTCCAATTTCTCCCCAACAGACTGGCGTTCGGAACTTTCGTCCATAAAGTGCTTCGAATGGTGCAGCATTGATACTTGTGTGATAACTTTTATTATAAGAAAATTCTATCAATGGTAAGTGATCGTCCTAATTACCTCCGAAATCAATTACACAAGCTCTAAGCATGTCCTCCATTGTTTGAATTGTCCTTTCGCTTTGTCCGTCTGTTTGAGGATGATAAGCTGTGCTTAGATTTAACTTGGTTCCCATTGCTTTTTGGAAACTTGTCCAAAAATGAGAGGTAAAACGACTATCTCTGTCAGAAACAATTGATAAAGGAATTCCATGTAATGAAACTATTTCATTTACATACAACTTAGCTAATTGTTCCATACTAAAAGTTTCCTTCATTGGTAAGAAATGAGTTGACTTAGTTAGCCTGTCTACAATCACCCAGATTGTATCATTACCTTTTCTTGTTTTGGGTAATTTAGTGACAAAATCCATTGTTACCAATTCCCATTTCCATACAGGCATTTCTAACTGTTGTAATAAACCTGAGGGTTTTTGATGTTCAGCTTTGACTTGTGGACAAGTTAGACATTTTGCAACATATGTTGCTATATCCTTTTTCATTCCTATCCACCAAAAATTCTTTCTTAAGTCCTGATACATCTTATCACTTCCAGGATGCATCGTATACTTAGACTTATGGGCTTCTTCTAATATACGGTGGCGTAGGTTTCCTAATTTAGGTATCCACATTCTTTTATTATGGAATCTCCAAATTCCATCTGTTCCTTGTTCTAATTCCTTAATCATTCCTTTCAATTTTTCAGTATCATCCTTGATTACTTATTCTTGTGCCTTTCTAATTTGTTCATTTAAATCTACTTGCAGATTTAGTTTAAGTGAACGTACTCTTTTTGGCCTTTCATGATACTTTCGATTTAAAGCATCAGCTACTATGTTTGCCTTTCCTGCACGGTACTGGATATTACAATCATAATCATTAAGTATCTCTACCCAGCGTCTTTGTCTCATATTCAATTACTTTTGCCCGAAAACATACCTTAAACTCTTATGGTCGGTGAAAATGGTAAACTTACTACCGTAAAGGTAATGTCTCCAAATTTTAAGGGAAAAAATTATGGCTCCTAATTCTAGATCATGGGTTGAATAATTCTCTTCATGATTCTTAAGTTGTCTAAAGGCGTAAGCTATAACCTTTTGACGTTGCATCAATACACATCCATAACCTAACTTAGAAGCGTCACAATAGACTACAAAGTCTTCAGTTCCTTCTGCTAACGCTAATATGGGTGCATGGGTTAATCTTTGCTTAAAAATTCTAAAAGCTTCTTCTTGATTTGGTCCCCATTCAAACTTAACAGATTTACAGGTTAGCTTAGTTAAGGGAATGGCTATTATAGAAAAATATCGAATAAATCTTCTATAATATCCGGCCAATCCTAAGAAACTTCTAACCTCGGTTGGTGACTCAGGGGGTTTCCATTTGGTAATCGCCTCGATCTTGGTGGGATCCACATGAATTCCTTTATGATTGACTAAATGTCCAAGAAACTATACATGTTCTAACCAAAACTCGCACTTTGAAAATTTAGTATAAAGCTTTTCTTTTCTCAATAAACTTAGTAGTGCGTGCAAATGCTTTGCATGTTCTTCTTTACTCTTAGAGTAAAGAAGAATATCATCTATAAAGACAATTATGAATTTATCCAAATATGGCTTACATATTCGGTTCATCATGTCCATGAATGCAGCTGGGGCATTGGTTAAACCAAATGGCATGACAGTAAATTCATAATGGCCATACCTTGTTCTAAAAGCAGTCTTAGGAATGTCCTCTGCCTGTACCTTTAATTGATGATATCCTGATCGTAAATCGATTTTAGGGAAAAATCGAGCTCCTTGCAATTGATCGAACAGATCATCGATTCTTGGTAATGGATACCGATTTTTAATTGTGACTTTGTTCAATTCACGGTAGTCAATGCACATACGCATTGATCCGTCCTTCTTTTTAACGAATAAAATTGTTGCTCCCCATGGCGATGAGCTTGGCTGTATGAATCCTTTTTCCAACAATTCGTCTAACTGTTAGTTCCTGCATTTCTGCGGGTGCCAAATGGTAAGGTGCTTTGGCAATTGGTGTTGTCCCTGGTATCAAGTGGATTCTGAATTCGACTTCTCGGTCTGGCGGTTACCCTGGTAATTCTTCTGGAAACAAAACTGAAAACTGGGATACTACAGGGATATCGTTTAATTCTTTTCCTTTAGTGTTAGTGATTATGGGAATCAAATACACTAATGATCCTTTTCTTATATAACTTGCTTTTTTCATCACAGAGATGAATTTTGTGGATCTAGATGGCTTATCTTCTTTAATTGTGATCTTATCACCCCTTGGTGAATTTACTTGAATTGACTTTTGATCACATAAAATACTGGCTTTATTGGCTATTAACCAATCCATTCCTAATACAACATCAAATCCTACCAGATTCATTGGGTAAAGGTTTGCAATAAATTTTTTATTTAAAAATTCTATTCTTGCTCCTGCAAGATTTCAGAAATCTTAATGGTTTCCCCATTTGCTGTCTCTACTAGACATTCCTGTGGGAGTTTAGTTAATGGTTGATTGAGAAGTTTGCAAAATGAAGTATTAATAAAACTTTGGTTCGCACCAGAGTCAAATAATACTTTAGCAAAAACATCATTAACTAAAAACATACCGACGATCACATCCGGGATCATCTTTGCTTCTTCTGCAGTCAGAACAAATGCTCTAGCATTTTTAGTATTCTTGGTGTTTGTAGCTGGAGCTAGTTTTGGACAGTTTGGCTTGATATGAACTTTTTATCCACAGTTGAAGCACACCCCATTATTAGGTTTCTTCCTGCAATCTTCCTCCTTGTGTCCTGGTATCTTGCAGAAATTGCAGTAAGTTGAGCATTTTCCCAAATGCTTTTTCTTACAAGCCTTGCAGTAGGGTGCAGAGGTAGAACCTACATTTCTCCCACGGTTGGAATTTCCATAACGAAATTCTTGGGTAAGCCTTTGAGCTAGGTTCCTCCTCTGATCCTCTTCTCGTGTACGCACTAATTCATCAGTCAAGGTGTTTGCTAGTTCTACGACTTCTTCTATAGTTTGAGGTCTAGTTGCCTTGACTACATGCCTTATCTCACTGATTAATCCCCAGATGTAACGGGAGATTAATACTGGTTCAGGTGATGCAAGGGTTGGCACTATTCTAGCATATTCAAAGAATAACTTAGTATAACCCTTACTATCCACTCCAGTCATTCTAAGGTTTAGGAACTTATTTGCTATCTGTTCCTTTTCATTGGGATGGCAGAACCTTTCTACCATGTTTTTAAATTCCTCCCACTCCATATTGTAAACCCTATCACTTCCCCTAGACTGGAGGATAGTGTTCCACCATTCTAAGGCTGAGTTCTTAAATAGATTGGAAGCAAACATTATCTTATCCTCTTCCACACACTTGCTTATTTTTAAGACAGCCTCAGTCTTTTCTATCCAGCGTAGAGATGCAACGGCCCCTTCATTGCCCGAGAATTCCATTGGTTTACAAGACCAGAATTCTTTATAAGAACAACCATAAGACATGGTTCTTCTTCTTTTGGGAATGGGCGCTTGAAGTATGGGTCCATTGTTTACACTATTTTCAGGTTCAGTGGGTCGTTTACTATCTTACTTTTATTATCTGCTTTCTTAACTGTTTTGATAATATATGGCATTTGTTAGACCCAGTACAGGATCAAAACAATCTTCTTTTCACGTAATATGGCAAGTGATTTCAGTAGATGTGAAAAAGATGTGCGGAAATGGAAATCAGACTTTCAAGAAACAAGACCTACAGAATTATCAAGTTTATATCACTTAGAAACAAAATGGTTTACAAAGTGATTGTAAGATTATTATCTAATACAAACGAATCTTGAATTCTGTGGGGGAGAGAGCAATGGAGTTTAGGTGTATCTGTGAATGCTAAGCTTCAAACTCACTTTACTTCTCCTGGTTGAGCCTTCTATTTATAGTCGGCTCGTATGAATAAACAATAGTTTATTCATACAATAATTCCTGCAAAAAGTAGCCAATTGACATATTCATTGATTCCAACGTTCAAGTTGGCTTTTTCATCATGTTTTCATTTAATGTCAACTTGCTTCGGTAATTGTGGCAGGACAGAGCCAATTTCAGACAAGTGGGTTGTTTCATCAGAAATTCTGATAAACCACTTCATCAGAAATTCTGATGAACAAATCATCAGAAAATCTTTGATGATCAGAATCGTCAGATACTGATGATATTTCATCAGAAATATCATCAGATCCATCAGAAATGACCTTTTCTGATAATCCAATTCGGCTCTTGATCAACTTGTAATTCTTTGAAGTCGATGTTGTGCTTTTCCAGTTGTCCCATCTGATCTTCTTTTTCTAGTTCGTGATCTTCAGGACTGTGATCTCTTCATAGACACAGTTGATTGTGCTTTTCTTCAATACTTACAAATAAAGTTTCCAAACAGTTTCCCCCTAAGTATTGTAAGAAAAAGAACTACCTCATAAACAGAAAAATTCCCAAACGTTGGAAATATAATACTTGAAAATATAAACCAGTTACTGAAGTTCAAACAAATTACATAAAAGATGAGAAGTTAAATAAATAGTTCTTTCAGTTAAGTTTCACTCTCTTATGTGTATCTCCTGTCTTTAGCTTCTTTTTGTAGGAGATGTATTTGTTGCAGCTGACATACATGTCTTTATACCATTCTCTTGCTTGAATCCATTCTTCAATCATCTGCTCAATTTCTTTTCTGCTTTCCTCCATGTTCTTTTCTATCTTCTGAAGATGTTCTTGTCTTTTGTTCATGGTTTTCAAGATATACCTCAGAGTTTGATTTGAGTACTTGCAGATGTCAACACTTCTGAACATAGCTTTGTTTTCATCCTGATCTCTGAAGATTACACCATAATCTTGTTCTTTATTTGCATTTGTCAGTATGATGATGTCTCCAGATCTTGCATCTTCTACTATGTTTGACGGAACTTTTGTCTTTGGTGATCTGACATATACCTTTTTGTTGTGTACATGCTCAAAATTTATGCATAGATCAAAGTCTGAAAAAGCTATTCTTTCAAACAGCAGTATTCCAGCCTTTGATATGCCATTTAATGCTCTTCTGACTTCTTGATTATTTTTCTTTTCCTTTTCATAATGATCCTTCATAAACAGAATGTCTAAAGGATGCAACTGGTCAGCTATTTCTTCACCAGTCACCTTCTGTTCTTCTCCATTCTCCCTCTGAAGTGTGTATCTGTTTTGCACATTAGTTCCTCCAATATCATCAATTGCACTCTTTACTTCACTTACGTTTAGAATTCTTTTTACTGGATTCCAATTTTGTTTGTGAATGCTGCTTGGCCCTCTTTTTATTCTTTCTTCTCTTAAGTCCAATCTGGTTGGAGATAGTGATCTTGGTGCTGTATCTTCTTTTGTCAGATAGTAGCTCACTAGATTGGTCTCAGGAAATATCATCACATCTCGTGCAATCTCTTTAACCATGATAGACTTGGTTTCAGAGATCTTTCTCTTAACAGTCTTTGATTTTGTTGCTGACTCTCCTTCTTGTTCCCATTCATTCATTATTTGTTTATTCATATACTTACTTATTGCAGAGTCATCCGATACTGTTGGATTTGGAACAGATGCTAGTAATTTCAAATTTGTAATAACTTGAGGTTTTGCAGTTGCTAACCTTTTCAGTATTTCGTCTTTTGGAACATTCGGAGGAGGACCCATCACTGTGGTTCCAGCTTTTGTGATTGGTGAGATTGATGATTGTTGAGGAGTTGACTTTGGAGCTTCTTGATGTGAGCTTTCAGCAGGAATTTCTTTCATGAGTTCTTGTGGATTCACTTTGGCTAGTTTTGCAAAATTGAATTGCATCTTCTCTACCAGTTGTTGCACTTCTTTTACCTGTTTTGAGTTGCTGTGTATGTTTTTCTGAATATTTGTGAATTCAGTTTTAGCTTTTGTTTGAATTTCAGCCCATTCTTTTGACAGCTTCTCAAGGGCATCTGTGATACTATTATTACTTGCCCTTAGTATGGTAACTTCTTCCAAAACTCTGCTTGTGCTACTTGACTTCCTTGATTCAATCACTTTTGCAACTTGTGCTTTGATTTTTTCTATTTCTGTGAGAATCGTTTGGATTTCTGATGTAGAGATGTTGGATTCTGGTGCCTTTTCTTTCATCTTCTGAAGAGACTTTAGTGCTTCAGTGTTTTCTTCAGTTTGTTTCTTCATTTCCTTCACTGACTCTGACAAAGTCTTCATATCAGCCTTTTGACCTTGTATTTCTGACAGCAACATATCAAGTTTTTCTTCTACTGGATTTAAATTTTCTTGGTTCATGGGGTTTTCAGGGATAATTGGAACAACAGATGTTCCTTCTAACGTTCCAGCTGCAAACACATTTGCTGTTGTTTTAGAGATGATGGGGTCATTTTCAGCCAACACACTTGGTGCAGCTTTGAATATACCAGAATCATCTCCACCAGTGATGAGAAACTCATTCTCATTCTGGGTTTCCTTATGTCCTTGAATCATATCAGTATATGATCCTCCATAAGTTTTTGAGGTAAACAAATTACCTTTATCCAGATTTCCTTGATCAGTTTCCTGATCTCCATCTGTTGGGATCTCATCCTCTTCCTCATTTTCTGATTCAGAGTTGAGATTTATGGAACTAGTAACCTCTTGATCAACATTCGTTGTTCTGTATTCTATTTTGTAAGAAACGTTAACAGAACTTTCTGAGTTTGTTTCTTCTCTGTGAGTTTCTACTAGAACCGTGTTTAAAAGGGATGTACCAGCAATGCGAGATTCATCATGATGAATGACTTCAGTGGCTTCAATGTCAACATTGTGTGTTTCTCCAGCAATGTGTGATCCTGCATCATGTGTTTGATGGATTTCAAATTCATGATGAATTCCTGCTTCATGAATCTGTTGACTTTCAGCATGCTTTTCTTCATTTTCTGGTGATTTGGCTATCTCCCAGTTAGCTTTTTCCAGAATTCTTTTTTCTTCTACACCCTCATTTTCTGATGGTGAGGACTTCTCATTGTCTCCTTTTTCTGTTGATGAAGAACAGTTCACAATTTCTCTGCTTGGTTCTTCTGTGGGAGAGGTTGATTTTGTCAGAAGTTTTTCATGTTGTATTCTGTATTGTGAGTCTGGTGCAATGAAGCATAACATGCTTTCTGGTAACACAGGAATATCTTTGTCTGATTCCCATCCATGATTTGAACTCCAGGCCTTCATTGTTTTTGATCTCCAGATGTCTTCTAAGATTGGAATCTCCATGTTTCTTTCAGCAAATGCTTCAGAAATGAAAATTGAGATTAACCTTGGATATGGCAGATGAGAGGTTATTTTTCCATTTCTAGTGATGATTGATCTTTTGAGAAGATTAAAGATTTCTGATCCATAATCAATTTTGAACCCATTTATGAGTCCAAACATGATTGTTAGAATAGCTTGATTGATTTGATCAGTTCCTCCTATTTTTGAGGTGAGACATTTGTTTAACACTTTCATCATCACTTGCCAGATAGTTGGCAATTCACTTCTTCTTATTGCTCCAATTTTGTTGACATCTCTTTTCTTGTATCCAAGCCTAATGACAAAGTCTAATAAATCTTCTTTGCTTGGGGCTTCAGTGTAACTGCCAAGAACAGGCAGTCCAAGCCATTCTCTTACTCTTGCTGGAGTTAATGTTACATAGATATTTCCCCAAACATGAGCAGACACCCGATTTTCTTCAACTTCTTTAAAAGTGTAAACAAATTGATGTAGCATCCTTTCTGGTATTTCTCTTTCTTTTGTCAGTGCACCTGTGATTGGACATTTTGTAAGATATTCTACCAGAAGTTGACATCTTTTATCATACTCTGAATACTCTGTATTCAGCAGCAGATTGTTTTCCTTCATTGGTAAAAATTATGCTTCCTCGACAAAAGGTACTTCATGTTGATCAATTGGAATATTGAGGTTAACTTCTGCCATTTTTGGAGTTAGGGTTTGAGATTTAGGGATTTTTTGATTTACGAGTGAAAAACAGGGGATTTTAGGATATAAGGAAATTGAGAGTATTGTGGTTGTATGAAGTAGAAGGTGTTGAAGGGGTATAAATCGTGGTATGAGATGGTGATAAAAAGATCATTAATTGTCTTTATAACCGTTAGATCGTGGATTCTTAGATTTTGGTTCAAAAAATAACCATTGGATCGTGGGTGTTAAGACTTTAATGAAATTGTTTATCATGGAATCGTGGTTATGCCCTTTCAACTTGACTTTTCAATTTGTAGTTTCTTCAATCTTTTCTTGAAAGTGGTGCACTGATTTTTTATTGGAGAAAGCTATCGGTTCTATGACACCTTTTCTTCTTTGTGGACCCCTTTTGATAAGTGGTCCAATTATCTTCCTTCATGTGTACCCTCTTTCTTCATAAGTCAGAAAGTCCCATTCTGATAAAATCATCAGAAATTCTGTTGACCATATGTATTCTTTTGTTTTGACTTATGTTGTCTTTTTGACATGTAGCTAATAGAAATAATTAGTCCTTTTATCAGAATTTCTGAGATTTCCCCCTAAACTTATGAGTGCTTTTTTTTTTTGAGATGAGAGGGAATAAGGAAAGATCAAAAGACTTACATTTGTTTGTCTGGTAACATCCAAGTTTCTTTGACTTTTCTGATATTTTCTAAAAACATTTTGTTATCATTGAAATTTTATCAGAAAATTTTGACAAACCAGATTTTGTCCCATTTTATCAGAAAATTTTGAGTTTGACTTCTGATGTTCATTTTATCTTTACCTATTTCCCAAAATCACAAACCAGAAGATTAGTAAGCAAAAAAAATTTTTACAAGCAAAACAGATAAAACCTAATCAATATCTACACCTTCACCATGTTCCATTTCCAACAATAATAATTGATCAGTTATCATCCCAGAGTTGTTGTTAGTGGGTACAAGCACGCTAAGACCCATGTTTTCTTGAAGTCTCATATCAGCCCTTGGATAACTTGCAGGAATGCCTGCAAAGTCTAGCTGACTTGTGATTATCTTTGTTAGAAAACGAGGATACATCAAGAATGGCTTTGCAATCCACATGTTACTTACAAAATCACTCATCAGATAATGAGAGAAGTTGTAAGGTACCTTAAGTACCAGTGCTAGTAGTATAGGCTCCATCAATTTCAGAGATATTTCATGATGATTGATGACCTTCTTTGAAAAACATGCACCCATCTGGGTGACCAGATATTGCCATGGCTTTTTAAAGCCATTTTTGTTGATTTCCCGTTGTTGGATTGGTGTGTGATAACCCATTTCCTTTAAGACATTTTCCTTCTGATACCTTGTGAACATCAGAACATCATTATCATCATTTAGTTGAAGAGCAGTCCTGATGGTGGCTTCATTTAACAGAATTTGCTGATTTAGCACCTCACTCTTGATGGTCATCTGCTCCCTGTTATGAAACTCAGATAGTGTTGCATTTTTTCAGAAGATTTGAAGAATCTCTGGATGAACACTTATGTGAGCAGTGAGAGCATAGCTCAAGTTGCTATTCATGAGCATCTTGAGTACAACTTGACACCCTTCCCACTGAGGACCGTCCAGATTTGTCCTCAATCTTAGATTATGATATGGATAAAGAACAAGTGGGAAACATGCATCTTTGATAGAGTTCATTTTGTGAGTATGTGTGATTATGTGATGAAGAAGAGAAGTGAAGATGACAGATTTTAACTCAAAGTGGTGAATTTTTATAGTAAATTTAATATTTGCTATAAATGGAAGCTACCAACTTGTGGACTTTCTTCACTGCAATCCTTGTTATTTTAATGATTACCAGAGACCAGAAAAAAATACCAGAGATAAGTTCCTTCTTCACTACATTAATTTATCTAGGTGGCTAATTTCTGGTAATGTATCATTGTAGCCAACCAATATGTCACTTCAACCTTTTTAAACATGATGGTGTGTAATAAATGATGGAGAGAGAAATATCTATTTTAACGAGTTCCCAGATATTTTCTGTTTGTATGACGTTATCAGCACTAAAAAAATATTATAAAAAAAATTTCAAACAAAAACAAGCAATATAATAATATATAAACAGGGAATATGAATGCAGATGTTAACATGTTGTTGTTTGTTTCAATGAACTACGATAATTCTGACTATCAGCCCTTTTTGCTGAAGATTCACCAGAATTCTGATGATTTATCAGATATTCTGATGTTGAATCAGATTTTCTGACAGCTTCATCAGAAATTTTGATAAATTGACATAAGAATTCGATTATCACTAAAGCAATTATCTAAGTAGTTTTTATCAATGAATTGACCATAACAAAGCGAATTATATGTTAAACCTTTCAACAAAGACTACTCTCTTTTATGGTTAAACATCCAAATTTCTGCAACCATACCCCATGATCCTCCCTTTCACTCTATTTTCAAAATTTACCATTTTACCCAGCTTTGAAACAAAGTTGCTGAGTAAGCTCCTGTCCCCAGTCATGTGCTTGGAGCTTCCTGAGTCGCAGTACCAGATCTGCTGCACATGATGGTCCTGAAATGAAATGATTAGAGGGTTTTTGGTACCCAGGCATGCTTGGGTACTGTTTCTAATGAATTTTGAAACATTTTTTTTACTTCTTCTTGGTTTTGCATCAGAAACTCTGTTATATGCTGAGCCATTAACAGATTTTACATTTTTCTTTTGAAGATGGTGCTGGACAAGCTTCAGTATGTCAACACACATACAAGAGTTATCAGAATTTTCTGATATTTCCTCTTGTGATGGAATGATTGGATAATTTTGAAAAGATGAGTGAACTGCTTCTGGAGTTTTTACAGATTCTTGACTGCAATCACTCTTGTTTGTTTTGAAGTTTGGTTTGTCAAAAAAAAATTCAGAACAGATTGATTTGCAAGATTCAGATTCAGATTCTGATACTAAATTATCAGAAATTTGATGAGTTGCTTTTACAAAGATAGTGGGTTTCTTTCTATTTGAGCTTATAGTACTTGTATAGCCTAAACCCTCTCCTTTGTTCTTAGGCGTGGACTCAATAAAATTTATGAACTCTTTAGCCTGTTGAAAACCTCTTACATTGATTTCTTTGTTATTTATTTTCTTGTAAAGATCTTTTCTTTCATTTTCATAAAACTCAATTTTTGCTCTTTGATCTAAACTGTCCTCAATAAGATGTTGGTTTTCAAGAATGATTTTATTCAAAGTCCTTTGCAACTCATCAGATTTTCTAATATCTGATTTATGTTTTTCTTGCAGATTTAGAAAATCTGACATGAGCTTGTTTAGCTTGTGTTCAAGATCAAGATTGTCTAAATTTACCTTTTGTTCTGAAGTTTCTGGTAGTCCTTCAGAGAGTGCGATGAGGCAAAAATTTGCCAACTCTTCTTCTTCATCATCAGAAGAATCATCAGATAACCATGTATCTGTTCCAGCAATTAAGCTTACTTGTTGCTGCTTCTTTGCTTTTTCAAGCTTTTTCTCATAATAGGCAACATCCTTCAGCTTTTTGGTCTTGCATTCTGATGCATAATGACCTCTCTACTTGCACTTGTAACACACAACTTCAGCCTTCCATTTATCCTTAGATCTAAACTCTTCTTTAGATCTTCCATCCATCCTTCCTTTGTCACTCCTCTGGTATCTCTGGTTACCTCCCCTCAACCTCTGCTCAAATGTTTTGGTGAGCAGTGCTATTGCTTCAGCAAAAGCTGAAAAGTCTGATGATGCATCAGAAGTTTCAAGATTTTGACTGTTTGAAGGTTGTGGATCATTTGTTGTTGTTGATCTTTGTGAGTTGGAGATTAGAGCTAAAGATCCCCCTCTTTGAATAGTTTCTTCAAAAATTTCTTCCTCTCTGGGGATCAAGATGCTGTATAAGTCATGAAGACTCATGTTTCCTAGTTCTAAGGTTGATGAAAAAGTCATGGTGAGACTTCTCCATTCTCTAGGAAGGGCATCAAGAAATTTTATGTTTCTTTCATCGTTTGATTTTGTTATACCAAATTTCTTTAGCTCGTTTAAAAGTTTAGTAAATCTTTGATATGTATCATTTAACCTTTCATTTGGCAAACTTTTAAACCTTTCATAAGATGAGACATTATTTGTTCTTTTGTTTCTTCTCATCCTTTCTCCTCCTTCACAAAGGTTTTCCAACTGATCCCATATTTCCTTAGCTGATGCACAAGCATCAACTTGTGAAAATATGTCATTGGGGATGGCCATAATTAAAAGTGACTTAGCCCTTTCATCCCCAGCCACCTTTTCCTTGTCTTCCTCACTCCAAAGTATTTCACTTTTGGGAGCTTGGGAGGCAGGGATAGCAGGTGATTGGTCAGTTGATGGAATAGCTGGTATGGCAGTCATTGGTATATGTGGACCCCTTTCAATGGATTGAAACAGAGCTCGGTCATGACCATTAAGGAAATTGACCATCCTGATTTTCCACTGGGGGTATTCCTCTCTGACCAGAGTCGGAGGTTTAGACATAGAACCAATGTTAAAAGCATTATTCCAGGATTGAAAGCTAGCCATACTTAGAGAAAAGAAGATGAGCGATTGATCGTTTGAAAATAGTTTATTCAATCTGCTCTGATACCAATTGTTAGACCCAGTACAGGCTCAAAACAATCTTCTTTTCACGTAATATGGCAAGTGATTTCAGTAGATGTGAAAAAGATGTGCGGAAATGGAAATCAGACTTTCAAGAAACAAGACCTACAGAATTATCAAGTTTATATCACTTAGAAACAAAATGGTTTACAAAGTGATTGTAAGATTATTATCTAATACAAACGAATCTTGAATTCTGTGGGGGAGAGAGCAATGGAGTTTAGGTGTATGTGTGAATGCTAAGATTCAAACTCACTTTACTTCTCCTGGTTGAGCCTTCTATTTATAGTCGGCTCGTATGAATAAACAATAATAAACAATAGTTTATTCATACAATAATTCCTGCAAAAAGTAGCCAATTGACATATTCATTGATTCCAACGTTCAAGTTGGCTTTTTCATCATGTTTTCATTTAATGTCAACTTGCTTTGGTAATTGTGGCAGGACAGAGCCAATTTCAGACAAGTGGGTTGTTTCATCAGAAATTCTGATAAACCACTTCATCAGAAATTCTGATGAACAAATCATCAGAAAATCTTTGATGATCAGAATCGTCGGATACTGATGATATTTCATCAGAAATATCATCAGATCCATCAGAAATGACCTTTTCTGATAATCCAATTCGGCTCTTGATCAACTTGTAATTCTTTGAAGTCGATGCTGTGCTTTTCCAGTTGTCCCTTCTGATCTTCTTTTTCTAGTTCGTGATCTTCAGGACTGTGATCTCTTCATAGACACAGTTGATTGTGCTTTTCTTCAATACTTACAAATAAAGTTTCCTAACAGCATTGCATCTATTATCCCTTGTGCCACTATGTGTTGGATGACACTGTTATCCACTTGGTTTCCATTATTATTGTTGTTCGGGTTATCGTTATCCAGGTTATTGTTACTCTGGTTATCGTTATTCTGGTTTTCCTGGTTCACTTCGTTGTCCAACTGAATTTTAAACATTTGCCAATTATTAATATCACAAAATAATATTTAATGCAAACATTCACATAACACGCATATTGCTCAAAAACGTCGAACATTGCGACTTACTCTTTCTTATATATTATGCATCTAATACAAACTAATACTAGAATCTAAAATTACAATACTATTATGCACCACTAACCACAAAGTGGTCTATACTACGATAGATATATTATTATTATTATTATTATTATTATATATATTTTTTCATACACACATATTATATATATATTTATCATTATATTATTATTACTTTCATCATCACGGATATGGGTTCATCCAGAACTCCATATTACGCTCGTCGTACTTCCAGACGAGTCGTTCTCCGATCTGCCTCATCCTGTCACTATTTTCTAAAATCTCCTCACCGAAGGTTCGGAGCTCTTGCACATTTTCTGCACTCATTGGGGGTGCAGGTGCTGGTACTTGATCTCGGTACTGTGGCATGGGTTCTTCCTAGGGGTATGGATTTTCTAGGATTTCCCTAATGTATTCATCATTATCATAGTAGGGATCTAGAGGGTCCAGTCCTGGGTAAGCTGCTAGGTTTGGCATGGGTTCGTCTGTTAGGTGGTAGCATTGCACATAATCCCTACGATCATCGAACCACAGGTCGTAGTCTGGGTCTAAGGGATTGGGTGTTGGTATCCTGGGTATCTCTTCTGGGTTAAAATCATGCATTTGGATTTGGTTTCGGGGTTGTTTTCAATCTCCATTGGCTATGTGGGAAACAAGGGTAATGGTTGAGGGGCTATGAGTTGCTCCAGGTTTGGGTCGGCAGCGGTGGTTGCTAAGATATGGAAGTTTGCTAAACCCCTATTGAGCATGTCTTGGGTGTGGGCATCTATTTCTCTTTTAGCGGCTGTTAGAATTCGATGCTGTTGTAACTTTTTCATTCTCTTCCTACACTCATGGGGTCCCCTACTGAACGATCCTTTCTTTTTAGGAGGGAATGGCTCTTCAGACTGAGCCTTAAACACGAATATCCCATCTTCATTGTCAGTTGAATACCCTGAGAGGGCAGGCTGTGAAGAGGTGCCTTCGCCTCTAGGTGAGCCGGATAACTGACGATAGGGGTCGGAGGGTCCTTGATCGCTCATACTATAAACTAAAAAATAGTCAAATAACACACAACAATAAAATACAGATATGCACGTGTTTCCGTAATTAATTTCCTAACGATTTGAACAATATCTTGGTGTCAGCAGAACACTTCTGTGGCTGAATCAATGGCTTAGCTCTGATACCACCTTCTGTTGCAACCCTCGTCCCCTAACAACCCGGGAATGGGCGGACGTAGCCAGTTTCGGTGGTATCCAGGTGTTTATCATTTTGGCAGCAAAAGTTACATCAGGACCGTAGTTAGGAAATATTTTATCAGAGTAAAATACCACACTTTTAATATATTAAACACATGGGAAAATCCCAAGTTTCAAGTACACACATTTTTATAGGGATAAACCCTATTTTATTTAAATAAAACATCTCTTTATTTTAGGTAACTTTATTGCCACTTTTCCAAGCCATCAGTGCTGTCCAGCTGGCTTCTATTTGGCTTTCACATTTTGTTACCTGAAACGCGTTTAAAAACATTTTGTCAGTGGGTAATACTGATGAGTGAATCCCTGTTGGTACATACATCTGTCGTCTTCGTCTTATATCGAGTCTCGGGTTTGTTGCAGATCTGAACAAGAGTGATGTCATCATTCTTGATGATGACATCATAATAGTGACATTACAAGTGACATCAATGATGACATCACAACATTACAACATCACGTGAAATTGCATGCAAACATGAAACAGATAGTTGAGATCGCTTGAAATGTTAAGTCATGTAGTTCGCTTGAAGACAAATTAGAAGGTTCGCTTGAAATGTTAAGTAGGTGTTTCGCTTGAACGAGTATGTGTATGTTCAAGCGAGACCGTGAACACTATATATAGGCATGTCATGTATTCATTTGAAGCAAATAGGTGAGAGACTAGAAATCGATACCGAAGTGCTGCCGGTATTTTTCGTGAATGTAATAGCTGTTAAATCAATATACAAGAGGTTTAAAGTGATATTCAAGCTGTTTCGACATCAGTTTCTTATTTTCCGCATCTGAAACTGATAAAATCTCTTCTGAACGACTCGTTCGGGTCACAAATCGATCCTACAAGTGGTATCAGAGCTCAGGAGGAAGAGATCTTGCCAAAACAGCCTGTTTTCATCACTTTTTCTGATTTCTACACCATTCTTTTTCAAAATAAAAAATTTGTCACGGTTAAAATTGGCTCAAATTCACACATATTGTGCGTAATCATAGTTTCGCTTGAAATCTGTTCGATTTTTGCTGACGTCATTGACTGTTCAAGCGAACATAACATCGTGAGTCCGCTTGAAACTGGTATCTAGCTTGAAAAACAGTGTTGAGTCCGCTTGAAATTGACATCTCGCTTGAAAATACATTGATCTTTCGCTTGAAAATACACTTTGGTATGATTCGCTTGAAAAATCTTTCTGAGTCCGCTTGAAAACAACGACCGCTTGAAAACATTGACCGCTTGAGTGTGTACGTCGAGTTTTGTGTAAATCATTAAACGAGGGTGCCAGTACTTCGGGAAATGAAATCACATGTTTATGTCAGTTTGAATGTGATTCTCGTAAACTGTTATGGCTATTTCACGTTTTGTCGGTTTAATGGATATTACGACCCAATCACAATTTGATGGTCTTAAAGTGTTTCGGTCCAATTTATGGTTGCATGTGAAATAGTATTAGTTTTATCAAATATCAGAATTTACGTGAACAACAGAGTTTGTCGGCCACATTCTAAAAAGGGTCCAATCAGATTGTATGGTTTGAGTTAAGTCACATGAAGTGAAATTCCATTCATGACATCACGTGATTTTTGTTGTTATCAAATTTTCATGTGACAGCCAGCTTTAATTTGAGATAAAGGTTCAATAGAATTCGTGTAAATCAGAAACTGCTTCAGCCCATGTGATTTTGCTCGGCCCAAGTTGCATCCTCATTAACGGCCCAATCCTTATTGTTTGTAGTCAGCCCACGTTATTCATACATCAGCCCAAATCAGAAATTTGTTCATCGGCCCAAATCAGAAAGTTAAAGTTCTTCGGTCTAAATCATTTTCTAGCCCAAGTGAACTTCATTGTTTACGATCCATTGGAAGCCCATATTTCGTGGCCCATTTGATCTACTTCATTCATTCAGTTTGCAGAATACATTAAACTAGTCTACAAATCTTCGACACGAGTCCTAGATCGATTCAATCGTCACACATTTTTACATATTCTGTCCATTTAAACTGATTGTTTGTTTGCTTGTTTCAGGTATATTTTTACGAGGTAAACCAGTTCGTTTGAAAACTTGTTTGAGGAATTCTTCGATATCGAATCATGAGTGAAGAGTTTTACAACGCATTTGCAACATCCCCGACTAGTCCAGCTGTCATTACTCAAAACATGAACATGGAAAATGAAACCAGAACATTACAAAAACCCCCGAAGCTAATGAATATTGAAGAGTATTATGGTTGGAAAGATAGGTTCGAAAACTGGGTACAAGCTTACCATCTAAGATCATGGGAATGTATTCTAAAGAAGTATGTTCTACCACGGACAGATCTACAAGTTATCAAAGAACTCTCAGAATTTAGTGACAAAGAACGTGACATGTACCGAGCTGAAAAGATGATGATCAGTTTACTTTAGCAGGCTATCAAAGAAGACATTTTTGTGTTGCTACAACATGACAAAACTTCAAAGTCAATCTGGGATGCTCTTAAAGTCAAGTTTGAGGGTAGTGAGAATATGATCAAGAGCAAGAAGGCGCTGCTCAAGAAAGAATTTGATCTGTTTACAAGTTTGCCCGGGGAAGATACAAAGAAGCTGATTGAAAGATACTGCCACTTGGTGCGATCCATGTCGATGCTTAGTATAACAAAAGATCGTGAAGAGTGGGTAGACAAATTAGCTGACGCTTTACCGCAAAAAGAGTGGGGAACATATTTGATGATTCTGAAGAATACTGGGGTTTATGACGGGTTGACGATTTCTCAGTTTATTGAGAAGATAGAAAGTCAAGATCTGGAACAACAAAAGATCGCGAAGATGAATAGTCCAAGTGGTCAACAAGATGTAAAGATGTATTACAAAGGCAGTGTTCCAGAAGTTGAAAGAAGCCCGAAAATACAAACTGCATTTAGTGCTGGAGATTCTACAGAAAAGGTTGATCAAAGTCCTAAAAGCAGCAGTGGTTTCTCTTCATATACGAGTGTTAATCCAAAAAGCCCAACTTCAAGTTTTAGTTCTCAAAGTACCAAAAGTGGAAGTGGTTATGTGGTACAATGCAATATTGCCTTGAATCTTCCAGATGGTCAAAGTTTTTCTGAAGAGATTGCGAAATATCACATGGCTTTACTTGGTTCTGTGCTACTCTCTTATGAAGGTTTGGTCGCAGGACGGATCGGGAATCCTATGCTCACAAAGGAGGATTACGATCAGATAGATGCTGAAGAAATGGAACTTATGGATATCAAATGGTGTCTAGCTAGCGTTCTGAGAAGAGCTGAAAAATTCAAGCTGATTACTGGAAGAAATGATTTTCTTGATGCACATGTTTCTACTTTGGGTTTTGATAAATCTAAAGTTACTTGTTTTCGATGCAGGGAGAAAGGTCATTTCAAGAGAGAATGCAAGAACCGAGAAGCAAGTGACGTGAAGAATCCATTCGGAAAAGATGACTACTACCGGAAAGCCATATGTCAACAGGTTGGTCAACAACAACTACAAGAACCACAAGTGGCTCATGGTAGAAAAGTGATCTAGTGTAACACCTCAAAAATTCACGTCCTATAATGTATTGACACGTGTCATAAGCTTGAACGTGAGAAAGTATATTTTAGAGGGACTAAAGTTGACAAACATAGAAAGTATGTGAAAATAAGGGTTCAAAATGTCAAAAATGGATAAATATACTTTACAATAACCCTACATGATGTTTATACCCTTAGACGGATAAATCATGGATCATACGAAGCTAAAAGTGAGAGATTTCAAACGACAGGGGTTAAATGTGTCAACATGTTTAAGTTATGCCACTGAGTGACCGTTTGACAAACCCAAAGATTTGTAATGATTAATTTTGCTCACTAGAATAAGTGATTAAAATTTCACAAAGTTTCGATAAAGAATGAGGAAGTTATGACAATATTCGTGTACGAGGGGTTAAAGCGTCAATGTTGAAAATTATGACTTTTCGAGTGATAACAAAGTGATCAAGGACTAAATAAAGTAGGTATAAACCTTGAAGCCCTTGTGTGTCAATTTAGAGGGTTCAAATTGCAAGAGTAAAGGTGGATTGACCTTTCGAAGAACCAAGAGCCAGGGATGTAAACTGAAAAAGTGATTTTTTCCCTGATGACAGCCTTGAGGACCTCAACATTGGGGACCTTGAGGTCCGTAAGCTAGGACCCAGATGCAGAAACTCGTAAAAATTGGCTGTTCAGCCTTGGAACTGATTTTTAATCATTTGTTTCACTTCATGGGCGACCCCTAGACACCCCTAAACATCTAGGGACACTTGTTAAGATGTTGTGGTCATTCATAGACTTGGGTGTCAAGAATTTGTGGTGATCTAAACACTATATAAAGCCACTAAGTTGCAACACATTCTTCACACTTCACTTGTGCAATTCTGGAGCTTTTGGGAGCTTAAGAGCAGATACAAGACCTTCCTAATCAAGCTTAGGACTTCAGTAAGTTTTCTAATCTTTCCTTAGTTTAAGTTTTAGCTTAGTTTAGCTTAAAAGTCAACCGTCGTAATTAAAGGTTGACTTAACGATTAATCACTAATGGTCCAGTGATTAGTGGAATCAAAGGTAGTTATAAGTTGGTAATTATGTGGGCTTTAAACCCTTAAAAGGGCATCCACTGATTCCCATCCTAACTAGGTCATTTGTCGAGTCAAAGATGATTAGAAAAAGTCAACAGAAATGTAATCTTTCGTTTAACGCATAATTAACAATGTAAAAGGCGTGTAACCTATTTTATCATTCATATAACTTGATAATAAGCATAAGAACTTGTCTAAGCTTGTTTGATTCGACAACTTTCCGTTTTGAACCGATTCGGAACCGAAAGTCGCAAAGCTTTGACTTTTGCTTTGACTTCAGTTAGTATGATTTGGAAATGCTTTAGAGCTTCCTTAGGACCAGGCTACATGCTAGTATAACCCTTTGTGGTTGGTTCATTGATTGACCCATTCGTTTACGCGTTTCCGTTAATTGCTCATATGTTGACCATTATGCCCTTTACACCTTAAAACGTGATTTATGAAAATGTAAAAGTGTAGAAACCTTAATTACGGATATATAAACTTGTATGCAAAGTTTGACATTAGTTTGAGGTATAGATTGAGAGTTATGCTCATTATCGCAAATTTAAAGCTTTATGTTAATTAAACGGCATAATTAGCGTGTAGCCTAGTTAAGCCTACTTTTTGATATCAAACTTATTACCCACTGATGTAATATATTATTTTGGGATTTTTAAAGATTTTTAATTAATTTTAGGCTGAGCATAACTAGTAGTCGTAGGCTTAATCCGGTAATTGTCGGTTTTGCCCTTACGGGCCATAAAATGAGCTCTACTTATCTAAACGACTCCAAACCTTTTGCTACTGATTACATATGTTAAATAAATTATTTTAAGCCTTCTGGAAATATAAAAATATCAGATTTAAGTATCGAACCCGGAAATGGCCTTTAATCGCCTTATTTAGCGTTTTTAACGCATAGTATGTATTAAAATTATATCGAACATACCCGGGTTGATACCTACTGATATTTGAGGCAAATTAAGATGTTTTAACAGTAAGAAAAGGTTGATAAACTCAGACTCCAGTTTTGAGCTTTTCGGCTTATGTGAAATTACCAAAATGCCCATACGGCGCATCGCTTGGTTATAATCTATAAATTTCACATATATACTTTACCCTACTGTTATAACTTAGAAAATTGAGTATGTTTGCTGTTTACATCAGACCTGTAACTCAGTTAAACATCTAAACCCTTTTACAACCTTTAAAATGACCAAACTACCCCTACGGGGCATAGTTTGTGTTTAAATTCGTTCCGGGCATAATGAAAGACATCTTACTGATGTCACAACATATTTGAGGCATAATTAACTTAGGAAACCCGTTTAGGACCCATATGGTTACCCGTTACGCCTCTGGCGCGTTCGGTTCGGTTTATGTAACTAGTTTGCATAAATTAGCCGAAACGGGTCAAACCTTATCCTTTTTATCTCAAAATCCAGAATGTGTTTAGTTTACCCATATTATACAAGTCTTCAAACTTGTCGGGTCTAAATCACATTCTATTCCGGTCTTCGCTTAATCATGCGTTTGAACCGTAAAACTTCCTTAAAACTAACCGGTCTAAGTTACGACTTAAATAAGACCCGTTAGGAATCTAATAGGTTAATAAAACCTTCGTTCCAGATTGAGAGCCCCAGTAGAAGTACTTGTGCTTGCTGATTAGAATATACGGCTGAGTATAAATTGCATTGCTAGCTCAGGTAAATACTTTTAACTTATTTTCCCTTATACGGGCTTGGGATACGGTATTATAAAAAATACCGCTTGGTTTTTAATCGGAGATGATTAAATTGCATAATCCCGTTTTAATCTGTATTGATTGATAACAAATAACATTGGGGGTTAATGACCATGTCCTGGATATCCTTGGCTCATTTTAAAAAGTGAATGGCCACGACGTAAGCACAAGGTGTAGACAAAACACCTCCTGTTGCATATGTATAACGTATACTCACTCGTAAGGGTGTCTTCTTGTGAGATTATATTTGTGGTGTGTCGATTAATCTTGTCCGGCTTGTATTGTATAATCACCGGCCCTAAATGTTGGACAACCATGTAAATCGGATACAAGATTTTTATTAATAAAATTGTCCTAAGTTATAGAAGATTAATTTTGCCTCTGTGCATTTTAATCAATGTGTCAAGATATTTTGTGCCGTTTGCACTCGAATAACTTTTCAAACTCTTTTTCCAAAATGAGTCGGTTAATTGTATTTACCAGTGTAAACTGACGTATTTTCCAAAAAGGTTAAGTGACAGGTACTAAACGAAATTTGCTGGAAGCTCAGGGCGTTAATAAGGAATCTTGCAAGTTCTAGATGCCTGAAGTCTGTTGAACAGTTTTCTTTTCTTTTATTGATCCGCCTGTGGATCCTTTACTTTCCGTTGTAATACTTTGATATTACTTTATATTCGGAATGTAATATACTTATCTTTTGCTTCCGCTGTGCATTTATATATTGTGTTGTTTGACCATGATGTTACCAACTACGTCACGATACTCCCCTACCGGGCCCACTGTTGACACGTGGAAATCGGGGTGTGACATCTAGGATTCAAAAAGAGCATGTCTGGGGAATCAAGAGAACTTTAATTGGAATTTTCAAGATGATGAAAAATTGCCTGAAGGTTTTAGCTGGGATATGTTTGTGAATGATAAAGGAGATTTCAAAGCATTTATTGCTAAAATTTTGAAAGAACCAGATATGTTTACCACATGGATGAAGTCTATTGGTGAGACTGTGAAGAATGTGGAGGAAGAGTCTGTTGCATCTAAAGAAAGTTCACAAAGCTCAGATGAAAGTTCACAAAGTGATAAAAGTTCAGAAAAGGAAGTTGTTTTTGATCAAACACCAGCTGATTCTGGTTCTTCGGATGATAATTCTGACAAATCAATAGAGTTTGATCAAACACCAACTGATGACAGTAGTGATGATGAAGAAGAACGACATATTAATGTTGCTAAAACTCATCTCTCTCCTGAAAGTTTTCATTTTTATTTTGCAGATCGCTTGGAGAAACTGAAGGAGAAACGGGCTGCAAAAGAACAAAAAGAAATGAAGTCTGAAAGTGTTGCTGAAGAGACTGTTGAGATTGAGCATGAAGGTGAAATAGATAAGGTGACTGAAGCTGAGGAAGTTGTTGAAGTTGAAAAGATCATAGAAATTGAAAAGATTGTGGAAGTCATCAAGCCTTGCACAAAGTGTTTGGAACCTTGCAAGGAATGTGCAGCAAAAGATGAAAAGTTGGCTGAGCTTGAAAAGATGAAGGAACAGTTATTGTTCAATCTCAACTATGTGAAAGAATCTTATGATGTCTTGAACAAAACAGTAACCGGTCTTCAAAAGACAAATTCTGAAAGAGAACAAGCACTAACGATGATGAATGCTGTGATGATGACAAAACAGAAAGCTATAAACTTCTACATCGAAGAAAGTGCTAAGTGGAAGCAAGAGTTGGAAACTGAAAAGATTGAAAATGAGAGAATCAGACGATTATTGCAAACTTATTCTAGTTCTGATTATCTTATTGATAGAATTTATCCGACTGTTGCAGGTATGGAAGCTTTTCAATATGAGAAGACAAAGAAGAAGGATATTGGTAAGAAACCGAGTGCTAGCTATAAGAAGTGTCCGCCTCCGATTTGGGAAGGTTATTCTCCCAGAAAACCAAATGAGGAGCAAGTCGAAAAAGCAGTCAATATAAAGTTAAAGTCCGATGTAACTGATGAATTACCAGAAAACATTGACGTCGTTTTTACATCGTCTAACAATGATCATGAGTCTGAGTTAATAAAAAAGGTGGTCGATCAGGTGTTGGATACAGATGAGGAGTCTGAGTCAAAGTCCGGGTCTGGAGGTTCAAGTTCGTCAGTCAACAGTCCAAAATCGTCGGTTAAACGGTCTTACGGTAAAGAGTTTTTGTTATCAAAATCGAATTTGAATGATGAAACATTTGAAGTAGCATATACTTTGAATGAGTCTGACAAATTATATTCTGACAAAGAGTTTCCAATAAGAAGTGTTAGATTTGAAATGATCAAAAAGTTTTTCAAAATGACAGAAATTAAGATTTCTGAAATAAAAGATTTAAATCTTACTGGAAAACCTAAAAAATACACTTCAAGAGTACAACAACGATTAAACAAGAAAAAGGGTTACAATTCTGGTTCTGGTTTTCAAAAGAAACCAAACCATAATGGTAGCTATAAAAAGAAAGGTTTAGGTTTTATTCCAACAGAAAATTATAAAAATGAGAAAAATTCTAAAACAAAAACAAAATTTGTTTCAGGAGGAAGTGCAGAAGAAGAACAGAAGAAACCTTTCTGGAAACAATCAAACCAGGAGTTTCTTGCTGAGAAGAAAAGGAATGGAACTGGAGTGTTTCATCCAAAAGAGACTCGAACCTGTTTCAAATGCAATGAAGCTGGTCACATTGCATGGAACTGTCCGAAAAATGCTAAGACTAAACAGGGAGTTTCTGAAAAACTGAAAGAAATAGTTGTTGATGTTGAACCACCAACCGAGAAATTCAAAATGTTTGAAAATTCAACTTATGAGGTTGGTGAATGTTCTAAAAAGAATTTTTACAAAAAGAAAGCAAAAGATAACCAAATGTGGGTTGTCAAGAAGGGTGATGTAAAAGTCAGCGATGATTCTGGTTCCACAAAGCCAGAAGAGCCACAAGGTGAGGTAAAAGAGATAATTTCTGTATCTTCAGTGAATGATGATGAATTTCCATCACTGAAGTTTGAGAAGATTAAACAGAAAGTTGGTAAGGTTGAGATCTCGGATCAATTTTACTCTGAGAAGAATGAATTTGATATCGAGAAAGTTTTCAATGGAAATGTTAAGAAAATTTTTGGGAAAATGCTTGATGGGAAAGTAAAAGGGGTTAAAGATTTTTACGCAACAAAGAAAGCAACTTTTAACCCAACTGAACAAGAGCTAAAGGAGCTAAAAACACCCAAGGTTGGTCAGACTTGGGTGGAAATTCTTTTCCCTTGAACATCTGACTATGCCGGAGATCCCAAGTTTGTAATCGTGGATCAGGAATCGGCATCTTTCTTAGTAATTGATTGTGTGTTTGAATCTTAAAAATAGTTGAATTTTTACAGGATAAGTGTGAATTGCCGGAGCTTTCAGGTTGGTAAGTGTGAAGCAGGAATCGGCATTTTTATTGGTAAAATGATTTTGTGTAGATGTGGTATTCCTACAAGTGGTTTATGGAAGGTTTTCACTTTCAAGTGGTAAATCAAGGACATTAAGTTGTACTTGTTTTTCCTAAAAGTGGTTAATCAAGGTTATTAAGTTGAACTTGATTGGACCATACTTATAATTGGTATTTTGAAAAACAATGTGATAAACCAGACCCTAAACTTTACAAGTGATAAAATCAACAAAACTTATTTTCCGGAAAAATCATTTTGGTTAAAACAAACTTAAGTGTTTTGAAATCATAATGAGAAAATAGTTTTGTGATAGGGGGAGTTCGGATTGTTTATGCCAAGTGGATGGCGATTTGATGCGATTCGATATCGGTTGTCAAGCTTATTGTATAGTTGTTTTCAAATTTCCTGAAATGTGTTTGCATTTTAGGGGGAGTAGAAATTTTCAGAAAATCCAAAAACATTTGAAAATTTGAAAAAGGCAAAAACATGATAAAATTCAAAAATGAGTTTTGGTGTCAAAGAAGAGGAAATGATAGTACATCAGTAGACAGTTACAGTATGCTAAAGAATTGTATTGTTTAAATAGCGTTAAACAGTCTCACTGATGATATGCCGATAGGTTTTTACACATTTAGTAAGCTTTTTCGGGATATAAACTTAAATTCAAACTTGCTTATTTTGTGGGGAACACTACTTGGATATATAGGTAACCCCTGAAATTTCATTTGAAAGGTCCCTCTTTCTGAGATAATAGGTCTTTATGCTCAGTGATATCTGGGGTATTATCCCGGGACTTCTGCTGAATGGAAATTCTGACCTAGTCCCCGGAGAATACTTTCCGCTTGCTTGAAACATAGCGCCGCCCTCAGCAAATTGATGAAACAATAAAATTGATAGGCATTGTTGTTGTAATACAAAAGATCCTCTAAAGGGGACACACCAAAAGTCGAGCCGTCATCTCTCTGCTGAACGGAAGTTCTAACCTGAGCTCTCACGGTTTTGTACTATAATTTATTCCCTTACAGATATCATCTGTGGTATACTCACCTATAAGACTGAATATTGGGATCTGGATACGGGAGTATATTCAAGAGGTGGGACACATGAATGAGTTTAAGTTCTTAAAACACCTAACTCATATCCTGAATTAGTTGAAATTTGTGTGAAAATTTAAGTGGATCAGTATATCGGCAATCTAAGTGAATTGTTTAATTCTTAATGTGTAACTAAGCTCAATGGTACTGGTGACTTGTCAGAAACTGATATGAATCTCTTGCACAAACTCACAAAAAATATTGTCTGTAAATATTTCTTTACTGCATTTCTTTACATTCAAAAATCCAAAAAGATTTTCAGTGTGTTTTAGCATAATTTTTTGAAAAACTCAAAAAGATTTTCGACAACTGATGTTGGAAAGCTGATTTTCAAAATTCTAAGAGCTAAACATGATGAACAAATGGTTTGGGAGAATGTGTTTTGAAAAAGAAAAATGATTAATTTTTTGCAAATGGTTCATCAGAATTTATCATTGATAAATCATTCTAGTTTAATTTGAGAGAGAATCTGGGTTTATAAATTTGTTAAATGTTAAATTTGTGAAATTTATTTCTGGGTTAAGAATGTGCAGGTGTAGCCAGGTTTCGATCTTGAACCTGATGATAGAGAGACAGGTTCTGATACCTGAGGAATTTGTGATTTTATCAAGCCAGACTGCGATCCCAGTATATCGAAAGGGGGAGTCTGAAGACATCCGAGTAGAGACTGTTCGTGGGGAATCTGTTGAGGAGAAGGAGATAAAGTTTGAGGATGCTTTCACTGTGAGATATTTCAGAGAGCATTCAGACTGATAAAGACTGAAGACGTTGAAGACTCAACACTTAAGACTCGTCAACATCTGAGGGGGAGTCTGTTGGTACATACATCTGTCGTCTTCGTCTTATATCGAGTCTCGGGTTTGTTGCAGATCTGAACAAGAGTGATGTCATCATTCTTGATGATGACATCATAATAGTGACATCACAAGTGACATCAATGATGACATCACAACATGACAACATCACGTGAAATTGCATGCAAACATGAAACAGATAGTTGAGATCACTTGAAATGTTAAGTCATGTAGTTCGCTTGAAGACAAATTAGAAGGTTCGCTTGAAATGTTAAGTAGGTGTTTCGCTTGAACGAGTATGTGTATGTTCAAGCGAGACCGTGAACACTATATATAGGCATGTCATGTATTCATTTGAAGCGAACAGGTGAGAGACTAGAAATCGATACCGAAGTGTTGCCGGTATTTTTCGTGAATGTAATAGCTGTTAAATCAATATACAAGAGGTTTAAAGTGATATTCAAGTTGTTTCGACATCAGTTTCTTATTTTCCGCATCTGAAACTGATAAAATCTCTTCTGAACGACTCGTTCGGGTCACAAATCGATCCTACAATCCCAGTTTAATCAAGTTAAGTAAAAACCATTGTACAGTATTGAGGGCGGTCGTTCAATTACATTTGTTTCCATCTACTTAATTACCACCCACGGTACTGTCAACCCGACTTGTGGTCATGTTACTCCTCGCAAGGTAGTAACAAATTTTGTATAAAAAATCCCAACATACCGACGATAATTGTAGAGTACAAATACTCAATCACTGTTTAATGTAATATTAATTAACTGAGGTTTTGCAAAAACAGTTTGCAAAAAGGAGATTACTCACATTGCTGTCTTAGGTTTTCCTTTAGGGTTTCCTGGTGATTATCTATTAAATGCACAAATGCACACGCATTAGTATAATAACCGAATATTTACATTAGGAATACCCCCCCCCCCCCCCCCCCCCGAGACGGCATTCCAACGACTACGTCGGGCAGAACCACGACAGCCGTTACGGAACCCTGGACTAATCAGGCAGCGTATCTAATACGTAACCGGGGGTTATGATACTTACAACGAGGCAGAACTTCGTTAATTAGGGGGGGGGTGGTATTATACCTACTATGCAGAAATTTTGAGAGAGAAAGAGATTTGGGACGAATTGTGAACTGAAGCCAACGACCTCTATATATAGTACTGATCTCGGACCTTGTCGCGCCCCGCGTAGCAATCCTTCAGGGCTTTTGCGGCCCGCGAGGCCAGCTAGGGTAGGCCCTAGCTTGGCTGACTCGCCACTAGGCTTGACACGAGTTGTGCCACGTGGCGGCTCAGCGGCTCGCCTGATCTCCTTGTTGTCGCGGCCCGCGTAGGTGGTAGCCAAGGGCTACGCGCCCCGCGAGAGACCATTAAATCTTGTTTTTAATTAATTTTAATGAAAATAAAGGTATTCGGGCCCTGTTTTCGTATACGGGGTGTATTTTAGGACATATTGGAGCACTTGAAATATATTAGGGGTGTCGGAATATTTTGGAGGGTTGTTATAAATGGTCGTACATGTTGCAGTGCACACAGTATCTGCAGGCGATTCCCACTGGGTGATGATAGGTACAAGTAGGGCAAGCCGGTGAGGACCCGTATACGCACGCTTAGCTGGCGGTGCGTTGGTGACCGGTGCCGCTACCTGGCGGTGTTGGGGCTGCGGTTAAGCAGGGACAGCTTGAAGAGGAGTGGTAGCGGTGACATCGCAATTTTTGCTACTGTTATTGTTGTTCTTCATCTTGCGACGAGAGGACTTTGAAGACTGCGGGGCGGTGGCGGTTTCAGCGGTTGCAGCAGTTGTGGCTTGATGCAGATTCTTGGAGGCTTTATCCCAATACCCAGACTTGACTCGCTTATCGTTGATCTCAGCAGCGAGTAAGTAGGTTTCCTCAATTGTTGTCATCTTTGCAGCTTGAACGAAATCAGCCACGCAATCCGGAAGAGCACGGATATACTTCTTGATGGTGATTTCGGGCGTAGTAACTTGGCTCAGACAGATTATGCTTAGCTGCTTAAAGCGAGCAGTCAAACCAGCGTTGTCTCCATCTTTCTACTTGATATGCCAAAATTCGTCCTCCAGCTTTTGGCGCTCATGGGGAGGGCAGAACTCTTGCATCATGACGTCCTTCAACACATCCCACGTCAACCCATAAGCTGCATCATTTACGCGTTTGTTTCTCTCGTCCGTCCACCAATCTAGAGCTCAGGATTGGAAGACGCCAGTTGCGTTAAGAGTACGGAGATTATCAGGACAGCCACTCTGGCGCAGGGTGACCTCGATTGAATCAAACCATTGGAACTTGGCCGTAGGCCCATCTTCACCGGTAAACTCTTTCGCCGCAGGCTTTGAACTGTTTGAAGCTAAAAGCAGCTTTTGGTGAATCAGTCCTGGACTCTTCAGATGACTTGCTAGCGTTTTCGTTCAACTCACTAACAATCTGAGGGATAACTTTAGCCATTTTCTTAGTGACGAGGGCGGCGATGCGTTTGTCATCATGATTGCGGCGAGCGGAATGTGAGTGAAATGATCCAAATGACGACATTGTCTGCAATAGACAGCGCCATAGGATTCAAAACGCTATATAATCGAATCTCGCCTCACACGTACCACTACTAAAGCTCAGGAACATGAACATTGTAACACGTTGACACATAAGCACGTAGACATATAAACCACAGAATCACATAAACACATAGGGCACAGAAGCATGTAATCACATAGACACATTAGGCAGTCAGAACACAGAAACCATATTATATTTTGCACGTATTCACCTACATTCAGGGTCCGCGAGTGCGAGAATAGTGATTGCGATTATCAAGTACACAACGAGTAACATAGCATGAGTTTATCCACAAGTAGTAGCGATTTGTTGGCGATTTGAGATAGACGTGCAGTGCGAGTCGTGAGTGTCGATCAAAGCGAGAGGGAAAAGCGAATAAATCACCAAAATCGAAACACATAAACAGATAAAATCACATAATCACATAAAATCCACATAAAAGCGATGAATATCAGAGTCAGCGGTGCGAAATCCATAATCGAAAACACATAAAATCGAGTATAGATTGTCTGGGTGCGAGACATTGACTACCCAAAGTGGTTCGACTATTCACAAGGACCTTTGGTACACACCTTGACTTTCGGGATTGTGCTCTCGCCTCGATTTTGGGTGATCGGCACGCATCCTTCCAGTTGTAGTGTGACTTCAAGTCGTTGGAGTCCGTCGAGACTTTGGTGAGAGTTTTGTAAAACCAAACTAGAGTACGGAACAAGTCATCAAGGTTCGGGTTTCACCCCTGACTTAACAACTTCGTTCTTGTTTTGATAAAAATATAGAGGAAATTTGCGTTAAAGTACGGATTTCACTCCTGATTCAACGCGATTTCTCCTGTTTATAGATAAAAATGCGGGGCGAACAAGAAATTTAGTCGAGAGTTTGCGGTTTTCACACCTAATCTCGACCCAATCACTCGTTCATTTTTCGAAAATTAGAGTGAAGTGATAGTGTAGTGTTCAGCGAGTGCGAGCGAAAAATAGCAAGTAAGCTCGTACAAAACCCCTAAAGGGTATGCACAAGTCGGTCTGTTGGTACTTAGACTATAGACTAGGTTGTTTCTAAGACATCAACCTGGACTAGGTCGAGTCTTGCCTAATTCCCTATAGTTATGGCTCTGATACCAATCTGTCACACCCCAACCGATGACGGAAACATCGGGGCGCGGCACTGAGCGAAACAGATTGTCCAAGAGAAATCCATAACAACTAATATTACCGAATATTTAACATTAAGTCCCATACCAAAACATATCCAGCAAAATAGTTATTACAAACATAATATCTCAAAAACAAATAAATTGTTCCGACAACTTAGATTTAAATTGTTCGTTTCTAGACTCTCATTCCTACTTGATTCCACAAAAGCAGGTAAAGCACAACATCCTAAGCATCTGTCACATACGTTAAAATAAAGTCAATACACATAGTGTAAAGGTGAGCATACAAGTTTAATAGTATAATAGAGTTCGAAATAGTTTACGCATAACCAGCATGAAACATGTATAAAGTGAAAGCTAGTAGGTTATCAACAGAGAAATATGCACAGACGTGACTGCGAGTTGTAGAATGCGCAACACATATCCCCACTGGGACACGTGAAGTAAAGCCCTTAACAACCCCTGTCCACGACAGGTACTGAGTCCAAACTATAGTAATTAATGAAGTTTACTCATTTGGTTATTTATAAAAGTAAAACGTCTAATAAGTAAATAACATGAAAGATAATACCTTTACTTTGAAAAGAACGTTAGATGAAGCATTAGAGGGAACTGAAGGCCAAATTGCAGACTTAAGACAAGGTAACATGCTAAGGAAACCACTGCATTTACACACAAAAAAAAACAGAGGCTATCCGCCCAATGTAATTGGTTAGCCGGTATCGCTGGAATCCATGAGTATGGTAACTGGTTCGCATGGTTAACAAAAAATCTAGAAAACGAACAATAAATAATAATTGAGTGCATACCTCTTGACCGGACATATTTCTATATTAGATCCATACCAATAAGATGTGCAAGCCTCACGAACTACCAAAAGTTCATAAATGACATTAAATCTTTTAAATATTATCAAGTTTCTACCTCATAAATCAAGAAGTTGCAGGCTACTTACCTTACTGAAACAGAGAATAAAAGGAAATGATAAAACGCAATAGAAACTGTATGCATATATAATAACACACACTTTTAAGTTTCATTTCCTTGCATGTTAAATAGGGGTGCTAAACGGGTCGTGTTTGCGGGTTCAGCCCGACCCGAAAATCGTGCCATACATATGAACCCAAACATGACCCGAATATTCGCATGTTGACCCGAACCCGGCTGATCAACCCGATTTTTTTTTTATTTTTTCTATTTTTTTCAGCAAATTAGTAGCTGGCAAATTCTTTCAAAACAGGAATCTTTTGGACATTCGTACTGACCTACATATTTACTTGTTAAAACATAGTCGAGTAAGAGCCGTAGTCTGGCTTTGTCACTATGACCTTAAAAAATTAGACTTTACTTTTTATAAAAAAAAATAATAATAATAGAAAGGCATCAATAACATCTCTTAACTCGGAAATCTATAAGTTTAATCTCTAGGCATACAATGTATATATATACCAGCCAATCATTAAAGCCTAATGCAACAATAATCTCAGATTATTAACACACTAAGTAAAAAAGAAAAGGAATGTTAGCAAAAAAAAGAAAAAAAAAAACAACTCAGCCAATCCGTTTTTACCCATACAAAAATGACCTGTTTAAAACCCAACCTATTTTGTCCCGTTACCCAGGTTGCCCAACCAGACCTTTTGGTCACCTCGGAGAATTGGCATAAATCAAAGACACCTGCTTATCACAAAGAAACTACAAAAATAGTAATGATAAGACAAAGATCAAAAATGCAAATTTATATGGTGGAGCTGATTCATAAGGACATAACATAAATGATGAAAAACAATTAGGAAAATTTGATAATAAGAGAAACAGTATGCCGCCTTTATGATAAGTAGCAGAATAAGGCCACCTCAGCCAATTCGTTTTTACCCATACAAAAAATGTTTACATGTAAACCAACTTAGATGGTCCGTTTTTACACATACAGGAAATGACCTATCTCAAAACCCACCTATTTTGACCCGTTACCGATATAGAAAACGACCTCCCTAACCAACAGTTATTGAGACAAAAACTAAAAAAAGGATATTTTAGTGCGGATCGAAATGGTCATGTGGGTTGGTTTGACCCATAACACTTTTTTCACACAAAATGCATTAGGAGTCTTATGCTTAAAAAACACACTTTGGATGGCTTTTGACTCTTATTCAACAACTCACTTTCAAAAATAGGAACATCAAGATATATAGGACAAACATACTTGGTAGGTTCCAGACCTGCAACTTCACATAGCTCATGCAACTGATTTTCAACCATATAACGACCGCGCCATGATCTGTCCTAAATGCAATACCCGTTCAATAATAAGAAAATGAAATTTGGATATAGATTGGTGCAAATGACTATCACATCAAGAAAAAAAAAACAAACCCGGAAGAGGAACTTAGGTGTAGGAGAAAAGGAAGCAAAACGGTTGATTGCGAAGTAAGTTCCTACAGGGGGTCGTTTCTCGCGAACAAAATCTTTACAGAAGACATCAGTGACTATATTGTAGACATGAAAAAACAGTAATAAAAATACCAATAAGCATTCATACATTTACAAAAACATCAATTACCAGTCAATAAAAAACTCAATTAAGTTTCAAGTTTAGAAATATACTTTCCATTGATCATGAGCAATTAAAGGGTCACCGGAAAGAATAGCAGGAAAACAGTTGTGAAGTAACCGGCAACGAACTGTAAAAAAGACATGAAACACTCGTTAATATGTATTAATTAAAAGACATGTCAACAAACACCTTGTCTACACTAATCTCGAAACAAAATTACATGATTCAAACCAAAATATCAGTCCTAAGTTAAAGTTATGGAAGACTAATATTACAAAAAAAAAAAAAATTCCAAACTAATTATTTGATTGGGAGTGAAATTGATCAAACATACATTCTTGAAACCCTAATTTAAAACTTAAATTGACTAAAACCTTGTCGATCCGAACCCTAGATGACGCTAAACCACCACCGACAACCAACTCCACCTATATCGCCGCCTTATGCGGTATCCCCAAAAAACCATCAGTTTTAGGATTCAAATGGAACCGGCGATTAATGAAAAAAAAAAGCTGGATCTTCAATCTTCAATCCTATAACATTCAAAAAATTTAATCAAACAGTAAAATCAAAACTGAAATCTTGTGACATCTATCTAAGCCCTAAGAGATACCCTATCCAATGGAGTAAGCAAAATAACCTTACCTGACAATCGTTTTTATCGAAGCCCTAAGAGATGCCACAAATCGCTAATTAAGTCTACCCAAATTGAACGCTACAAATCGATATCAAACATAGGAACGGTAAGGATTGCAAAATATAGAACGAACGACTATGGAAAAATAAACCCTATAAAAATATCGTCTAATCACGAAAATCATACCTAACCTGAAACACATCACAAACAATCTGAAATCAAATTGGGGACGTGCGATTCCGATTAGAAATTTCAACAATGGCGACTCGACAGGCGAAAGGATTTGCAGCGGCAGGAAGTTGATTCCAATTAGGGTTTCTTCCACAACAAAATCATCTAGTAATGCTAAGATTGATTGGGAAAGACGAAGATGTGAAAGATGGATTCTGGGAAAGGATGTGGCGTCTAGGGTTTGCTATAGGATGGAGAGGAGATGAGTTTATGAGAAAAAGGTATATAAAGGATCCGTCTTTTCATAGAATTGGGTCAATAAAATGAGTTCGGATCCCGCTTCACTATTGAGAAAAACGACACATCATTTTTCCGCCAAAAATCAACCTAAGAAGCCCTAATACAGTGACACGTGTCCCAAATTTTTTTCATTTATTATATATAATAGATATATAACAATTAATTTTCTTTATAGTTACCATGTCCGCGTACTCCCCAGTACTCTCCGAGTACTCCGATTACTCCCCAGTCGGCCGACTAGAGACCGTCTAGCGACTTTTACAACACTGGTTCACGGTCATTTACGAAACTTTAACATAATAGAACCCTTGGTAAAAACGGTTTTAATATATAACAACTTAAAGTAGTGATTATTTTTAATTCCAATATGTAATTTAAAGTTTGAATATACTTACAAAGCAATCGAGTTCTGAATATAAACTTTAAACGTAATTTAGAGTTTGGTTTCTCACTATAAACCGGGTTTCAATTGTTTGTTTAACACCCACTTAAATAAATAAACCTCATTGTAAATGAAATACACTCTTTTTTAGGCCTATAAACAAATCAAACGAAGAAAGATGGCATGACATGTTTAAGTTGGTCATTTAACTTCAAATAAACAAACAAATGAACATGCACACCTAAACAGACAAGTTTTCTTATTCATGATCGAATTTTAAGAAAATGAATGTGTTCTTGTTTGTTTATGTCCATGCGTTGATATTATAAACGAACGGAATGAACATAAATGCACATTAATGGACAAAATAAAATAAATGAAAAAAAAAACAAATAAACATGTAATGTATGGTTTGAGAAAATTTAGCTCAAATGAATTATGTATTATTGATCACTACGTATAAGGATACAATACAGGATTCTCACAAGAAACAAAATCATTTACAATTTATACTTACATAAGAGATAATAGTAAATAATTTAAACAACAAAGTCATCCCTTATTGTTAACTTGGTGATAGACAAAGAACTTAACGAAAAAGTCTTCAAACAAAGTTCTTGGGAAAAGTTTAGTAATTAAAAATGTCCACCCACCACTAGAAGCTTGGTAGAAACAAACTTATACAAAAACATACTTTTTAAGGAGTTTTCCCCTTATGTCCATATCCCACCTTTTTCTTTATATATATGTTGATGTACCCTCCAGATGTTGTGTACTTTGAAGATTGAGTGTTTCTTTTAGATCTTTCTTTTGGTTTGCATCCACAATTATTTTACCAACTGGGGCACACTCAAAGAACAAAAGATCATCTTTATCGAATTCCAGAAACTTTAACTGTCTTCTTCTTCAGGTATCCATCCCGCTTTCCCAGTCGATGTCTTTATTTTAATGGCGTACTTTCTCTCTTTCTTAAAAAAATGCAACGTTTTAAACCCGCTTTGATTTTTTGTCCTTTCAATGTTTAAACACTTTGTATATGGTTTGGTAACAAGTTTTGTTATTTATTTATTTTGTCTAAAGTGATCTGGATACAGTTTAGAGTCGTTGATCTTGTTCTGGATGGAATTGTACTGCGTATGTTGTAAAATTTTCTAGAGTTCTATCTTATTCTTGTGCCATATGTGAACACATTATAAGGTGGAAACATAAAACAATTGCAACATTGAGTGATGAACTTTGACACAAAATCTTGAACACAAAAGTATTGATGAACATGCTTGTTAAATCAACGATGCTTTTTCTAATTTCTGATATAACTAACCTGTTTTAACCGAACAATACAGATATTATAACTAATTTAAAACTGAAATGTGAATTATAAGGTTAGTTTTAAATCATAAACGCCCATCCAGTGGCGGATCTAGGATTCCGACCAAGCGGTAACGAAATTGAAAAAAAGTCAAATTTTTCCAAAATTTACACTAATTTTTCCAAAGAGTTAATTGCCAAAATCGTCCCTGAGGTTTGGGCACGTTTGTCATTTTCATCCAAAATGACACTTTTGTACCAAATTGCCCCCAACGTTTGTAACTTTTTGCCATTTTCATCCAAACCACTAACTTAGTTTATTTTTTTTTTTGTTAAGTTGGGGATATTTGGATGAAACTGACAAATATAAAACAACAGAGACGATTTTGGCAATTTACTCAAACCTTTTTTAATTTCTTTTATTTAATTATTTTTCTTACATATATAATAAAAAAATATACATGGAGTTTTTAGAAAAAAAAAATTAATATTTTTGTCATATAATTTTTATAAATTTTCATCCAAATCACTAACTCGGTTTATTTAGTCTGTTAAGGTGAAGGATGTTTTAAATTTTATAAATTAAGATATAAATTAATTTACAGCTTCTTTATATAAATCAGTTTTATAAAGAGAAAACGTCATTGGTGTGCAACACATAGCAATCGATTACAACTTTTAGTATTTATCAGTTGTAGATATAGAAAAAAACTGTAAAACGTTACATATTTTTTAAATGTGTTGAGCACCTAGAAAATATGTCGGTAGAAATAAAATATTTATTTAATT
The DNA here is from genome assembly GCA_030545235.1 of Helianthus tuberosus. Classification (NCBI taxonomy): domain Eukaryota; kingdom Viridiplantae; phylum Streptophyta; class Magnoliopsida; order Asterales; family Asteraceae; genus Helianthus; species Helianthus tuberosus. The sequence continues at coordinate 117,780,605 of CM060414.1, read as the reverse complement.
AAGATTATAAGGGTAACTAACTAATACTTATTCTGAGTGGCTTTAGTAAAAAACTTTTGGTTCATAGCATTATAATTACAATTTGGTGGGTAATTTTAAGGTTTGGTAACGATACATTGTTTGATTAGAGAGGGGGGCAGTGGCTTCTGTTTTTCATTAGAAACGAATTTAAAAGAGTAGAAGATGAATTACAAACTTGGTACAGATGATAAGATTTTTTTATTTGACCTTTTTAATAAGGTCACTAGCATTTTAGTTTTATAAAATTTAGAGGTTTAAGTAGATTTTATTTTTATAAAACTGTTCTTTATAAACATCCTTCGTCTTAATAGAACAATTAACTTAGTTAGTGGTTGGATGAAAATTTATAAAAACTATGTGACAAAGCTATTATTTTTTTCATATAAAAATTGCATGTATATTCTTTTTTATTATATATGTAACAAAATTAATTAAATAAAAGAAATTTAAAAGAGTTTGAGTAAATTGCCAAAATCGTCCCTGTGGTTTTATATTTGCCAGTTTCATCCAAATATCCTCAACTTAACAAAAAAAAAATAAACTAAGTTGGTGGTTTGGATGAAAATGGCATAAAGTTACAAACGTTGTGTCACGACCCCCGACCCATCCTGGACGGAATCGGGAGTCGTGAACAGCCCAGCGGTACCGGTGATTATTTTGAAAACGTTGCAGCGGAAATTTTATCAGGACCGTGAGTTAGGAAAAATATCAGAGTTTAGAAAACACCGGATTTTATTTAATAAATGGGATAAACCCATGTTTTATAATGGTAGCTTTAATAAATTTAAATTTTATTACATAAAACAATATTTCTTATTTTGATTTAATTAATAAATAAGCCACTTCTTGATGCCTTTCAGTGCCGTATCCATCTATTACTCTAATCTACTGTAATTACCTGAAAAGTGTTTTAAAAAGGTTTGTCAGCGGGAAATACTGAGTGAATCATTCTATTTTGCATAATGATGCATAGTTATTAATTACAGCATAAGAGCGATTACAATGGCTTCTATCTTATTTTTATCTGGCGTCCTGTCACAATGGTGACATGTCACAATGGTGACGATGGTCATACCACTATTAGATCAATGAACCTAAATAGTGATGATTATCCCTGTAGGTCAATGAACCTAACAGTGATTATCCCGAGTAGATCAATGAACCTAACTGGGAGAAATTAGTAATGTGCACAATACCCCACTAACCAGTAAGATATCCACGACTTAGTCCCTGTAATTATAACCTTGAAAATAATTTGAGGTATTGTAAAATAGTTGATAAAAAGAGAATGACTCACATTATAAACATGCAGATTCATACGGGCAAAGTTTAGTCTACAGATAAGCCTTGATATATTGCAGATTTATACAGGCAGAGCTTAGCCTATTGATTTAGCCTTGTAACCTAGTGCACACGAACTAGGTAAATAACTAATACAGCTTTTACGATTACTCACGAGATTAAAACCCTCACAACGAATGACAAAGTGCAATCACTTAAACATCCATCGGATTCACAACGAAGGACATAGTATTCCCCGAGTTCGGGTGGCACTCAACATCCTGTCGGAATCACAACGAATGACAAAGGATCACCCTAATGTGGGCAGCACTTAAACATCCATCGGATAGTTTCCATCGATCGGACATTGAATCGTAGCAGCGATTGAGTTAATACCCTGTATCGTAGCAGCATCCCCCTACTAATTAGTGTTTTTGATAGTAATTGGACGATATCTCAGCGTACATTTGGAATTTGATCGTCGCTCAAATGTCAGAATTCAAGTGCCAAGGCCTGCTATTTATACACGAATTTTACCAGGCTTACGGACCGTGACAATTAACCCTTACGGTTCGTAAGGGACACCTAATTCTTATAGGGTAGCCACGCGTGGGACTAGGCCTGCTGAGTCGACAGTTTCTCGAAATTAAATTTAGACAACGAGTTATTTAGGATAATCATCAAGTAGGGAATACCCCCCCCCCCCGAGTTTTAGGGGCCCTGATCCTGATTCTGATTGTTCTGTTATTTTTAGGGTTTGTGTAGAATCACTTGGGTGTCTTAATTAGGGTTTCCTTTTAGATAAAATAATAAATAGGAATTTTAATGAGGGTCGTTACACGTTGGGGGCAATTTGGTACAAAAGTGTCATTTTGGACGAAAATGGCAAACATGCCTAAACCTCAGGGACGATTTTGGCAATTAACTCTTTTCCAAAATTTACACTAATTTTTCCAAAATTTTTCCGACCAAGGGGTAGCGGACGCCACCCCTTACATACATATAGGTCCGCCCCTGCGCCCATCCCCACCAGGGCACCAGTTGATGTCGATTTGCTGTATATAAACCACTTTCTATGTGGAATTACAAAAGAAAAAAAATCATTAGGTAATTCATTTTAATGGTCTAAATTGCGAGTATGTAAACGCAAAAAGACATAAGGGTGAAAGGAGTGGTTAAACATTTGGAATAGGTAAACTCTCAAATCAGCCAATCAAATAGTGTCACGTCAATTTACCTATTTTGTTTACCTAATGGCCAAAAACGTTGGCGGTGGTTTACTTATCTTGGATTAGGTAAACTATTATTAAAAAAAAACATATAAATGAAACCATCCAATTATCGGTCCCCCTTCACCTTCCCCGCTTCGGTAAACCTTCACCGATGTCCTCCTATCACCGAGCGGTAAACACCATTGGCGGCGGTGTTACCGCTCGATAAACACCTTTACCGCTGGTGTTTACCGCCCACTCCGTTCACCCTAACGAAGGGATTCATTATCAAACTCTCTTTGTGAACTATATAATTTAAATATAAACTAGGATTGCGACCCTCCGCAATGCGGCGGGGATTCTTTAGTTATAACTAAGTCAATCTAGGACCCGCACGTTATGTTAAACCTGTCAAACGGGGAAAAAATAGACGATGTAAAAACGTTCACCCACACACGCACGTTGCGTCGTGTTAACTCGCAAAATTTAGAATGAAACGTAAAAACGTTAAACCTAAGACGCATGTTGCGATGTGTTAAGTCACAAAATTTAGAACCAACCATAAAGCGAAAAATTTGCGGAAAATAAAAACTATAAAGGACCAAAGTTGAAATTAAAAAGAAATTATGAGGATAGATTACAAAAGATAAAAATTTTTGGGTTAAAAGTAAAAAAAAACAAATATTTTTGAGTTAAAAGTAATTTATGAAATACTTTTGGGTGAAAAGTAAAAAAAAATCATTTTTTTTTGTAAAACCCCAAAGCCAACGTTACGACAACCATATGCATAACCATTTTTTCTTTGAAAACCCCCCAAAGCACACCCCGCATTGTGGCAGGGCGTAAAACGATGTCAAATAGTACTAATGTTACACAACCGTCATCGACCACCAACACTGACTCGACCTAGGATATGCGTGTTACGACGAACCTGTCAGACATGGAAAAATAGAGGTAAAACGTTGAACCACACATGTACGTTGCGTCGTATTAACTCGAAAAAATTAGAACTATACGTAAAACGAAAATTTTCGAAAGATGAAAAGTATAAGTAACAAAAGTTGTGAAGTTAAAATGCAAATAATGAAAAGTTTTGGGTTAAAGTTAAAAAAACAAATTATGTAGGGTTAAAATTGTAAAAGGTAAAAACCTTTGGGGTTAAAAGTAAAAATAAACTTTTTTTTGGAAAACACCCAAAGCACAATGACGAACCTGTCAAAGATGGAAAAATAGAGGTAAAAACATTGAACCACACATGTACGTTGTGTCGTATTAACTCGAAAAATTTAGAACTACACGTAAAACGAAAATTTGCGAAAGATGAAAAGTATAAATGACAAAAGTTGTGAAGTTAAATTGGAAATAATGAAAAGTTTTGGGTTAATGTTAAAAAAACAAATTATGTAGGGTGAAAATTGTAAAAGGTAAAAACTTTTAGGGTTAAAAGTAAAAAATAAACTTTTTTTAGAAAACACTCAAAGCACAATGTACAAATGATGATGCACAAAGAAGTTACAAAGTTATATATGGAATAATTGTCTCTTGAGTAAATTAATGTGGTTTATAAAAAATAACAAGATCAGCTACTAATAGTTTAAAGGTTTCAACTTTTCATTTTATAACAACCTGAGGTATTTAAATTAATTTTTATTAACTTTTCTGTTAAATTAGAGTCAAATTACTAAAATACCCATTTACAATTACAGGAGCCATTTATATAATTAATTTTATTATACTCTACAATTCTCACACCTCTTTTTTTCTTATCTATATTCCATAATTTATGCCTATAGAATTATGTTGTTAATTTTGACAGGTCTTTTTTTTTTTTTTTTTTTTTAATTCTTGCTTCGAAAATATATATCAAAATCTGCTTTTTCCCGTTTGGAATTTAAGGATAATCAAGATCCTTCTTCTCCCAAAAACAGCAGACCCTTATCCTTGATTCACCAACTAAAACACAAAGCTAAATCCTTGATAATAATGGCCCCTATAGTTACAAATGGGTATTTTAGTAATTTCATTTTAATTTAACAGAAAAGTTAACAAAAATTAGTGTTAATACTCTAGATTGTTATAAAATGAAAAGTTGAAACATCAAAATGTAATTTTAAACTATTAGTACATAACTTTGTTACTTTCCATAAACCATATGGACTAACGGTGTCAGATTTATGTCTGGGTTGGAGGTCAATGAGCTGTCAGATTTATGTGGGAGGTTGCTCGATGTTACTCTTGTTGATCGTACTGATTCGTGGGAATGGATAGGTGCCGATGATAAGGTGTTCAGTGTGAAAGCTGTTAAAAGGTTACTTAATGAAGCTGGGGCGCAGAATGCTCATCCGGTGGAGCCGCTCGAAGAATGTAAATGGATCCCAGATAAGTGTAACATATTTATGTGGAGATCGGCGATGAATCGAATAGCGACGGTGGAAGCATTAAAAAAAAGAAACATCGAGGTTCAAGAGGAGTCTTGTGTTTTTTATAGGGATGGTGTGGACTCGGTTGAGCATATCTTCTCTTCTTGTCATATTGCGGCGGTGGTATGGAACCATATTAGCAGGTGGTGCAACACTCAAAATCTATTTTTTTCGGTTTCAAAGATATTTTGGAGATTCATGATCATGTGGGTTTGAACGGAGTTAAAAAGGAAGCTTTCAAAGGCATTGTGAGGATCACGGTTTGGAACATTTGGAAAGCTAGAAACAAAGCAAGGTTTGAAAGCAAAGAGATAAATGCGGGCGATATTATCAGTGAGGTGAAAGCGTCAGGTTTTTTGTGGTTCAAAAATAGGTCAAGGTTTAAAGATCTGTCGTGGTATGATTGGTGTAAATTTGTAATTATGTAGTTGGTTTGTTTTTTGGGGCCCCTCGGTTTGAGGGTGTCGGTGGTTCTTTAATGAAGTTTACCTTTAAAAAAAAACGGTGTAACAAACTCTTATCGGTTATATTTTTTTTAACAAAAGCTTTCCTTTTAAATACCACCTAATCAATCTGCTCTTGTAGAGATTCGAACCCAGCCACACGTAGGGGCAATTATTTTTTGTTAATTTTTATATAATAAATGAATAAACAAAAATACATGTCTAATTTATTCATTCACGTGTAGGTATATTTGTTTATGTTATTTATTTTCGTCCGTTGTTATTATACATGTATGTATGTGTGTGGGTGTATATATATATATACATATATATATAGGGGAGGGTTCATTGGGGAACACTAAAAAGGTGGGGAACAGGGGAACACTTTTAAAAATTATACTTAACATGTTAAAAAAAATATTTTTCTAATTTTTTTTCGGCGCTTTTTCTTATAAATACAAGTAGAAACATTTTTGATAAAAAAAATCAAAAACTAAAAATATAAAAAAAATGTTTAAAAAACAGTTATATCTTATAGAATTAACTTAACATGTTAAAAATATTTTTTTTTAAAAAAAAATTCAGCGCTTTTCTTTATAAAAAAGGAGGAGAATCTAGTCGAGTAAAAAAATAATTTTTCTAAAAAAAAAAAATTTTAGCCTTTTTTTAATTGTTTTTTTTAATATTTTTAGTTTTTAATTCTTTTTATTAAAAATGCTTCTACAAGTATATATAAGGAGAAGCGCCGAAAAAGATGTTTAAAAAATTAATTTTTAACATGTTAAGTTAAATTTTTAAGAGTGTTCCCCGGTTCCCCACTTTTTTAGTGTTCCCCAATGAACCTCACACTATATATATATATATATATATATATATATATATATATATATATAGGGAGCCGCTAGAATGAGAACCACCACGAGTTATGAGAACCACGAGAACCGCGCCCCGCGGGTGGCCGTTGACCACGAAATTTTTTTACACCTAGATCCGTATATTTTAAGACCGGGTGTAAATTTTGGGTTCAAACGGCGCGCCCGAGGGGTTGTTTTTTACGCCCAAAGTTTGGTTAAAAAAAAAAGAAAAATTAAAAAAACCCAAACTTTGGGCGTAAAAAACTACCCCCTCGGGCGCGCCGTTTGAACCCAAAATTTACACCCGGTCTTAAAATATACGGATCTAGGTGTAAAAAAAATTTCGTGGTCAACGGCCACCCGCGTGGCGTGGTTCTCATAACTCGTGGTGGTTCTCATTCTAGCGGCCCCCTATATATATATATATATATATAGGATAAAGATAGACAGAAAACCCTATTTACATAGAAAACTTTGAAAACTCAAATCTCCACCCATTTTTACCCAACCTCCCGACATTTTTTTTTTTGAAAAAAATCACACATGTAATATACATGTTTTAAAGTGTTTTGGGCCAAAAAAAACAAAAAAAGCGCCGAATGGATTTTTTTTAAAAAAAAATAAACAAATTTCAGTGCCTAACATGTTTTAGGCAACAATGCTGAAAGTTGCTGATTTTTTTTTTTTTAAAAAGATCCCTTCGGCGCTTTTTTGATTTTTTTGGCCCAAAACTCTTAAAAACATGTATATTACATGTGTTATTTTTTTCAAAAAAAAAATGTCGGGAGGTTGGGTTTTCTAGGGTTTTTCATATAGATAGGGTTTTCTATGTAGCCCTACCCTATATATATATATATGTTTTACCCATTTTTTAACTATTTTTTTATAGTTTTAGTTTTTTATTTTTTTTATTAAAAATGCTTCTACATGTATTTATAAGGTGAGGCATTGAATTTTTTTTTAAAAAAAACTGATTTTTAACATGTTAAGTTAAATTTTTAAAAAGAGTTAAATGCCATTTTAGTCCCTGTGGTTTGGGTCATTTTGCCAGTTTAGTCCAAATGTTTCGTTTTTAACCTGTGAGTCCAAAAAGGTTTCACGGTTGTCATTTTAGTCCACTGGGTTAACTTCATCCATTTTTTCTGTTAACGAGAAGGCCAATTCGGTCATTTTATATGGCTGAATTGCCCTTTTAGTTAACAGAATTACATACAAAATGACCGAATTAGTCTTCTCGTTAACAGAAAAAATGGATGAAGTTAACCAAGTGGACTAAAATGGCAACTGTGAAACCTTTTTAGACCCACAGGTTAAAAATGAAACATTTGGACTAAACTGGCAAAATGGCCCAAACCACAGGGACTAAAATGGCATTTAACTCTTTTAAAAATGTTCCCCGGTTCCTTACTTTTTTAGTGTTCCCAAATAAAACTCACACTATATATATATATATATATATAGGGTCGGGATTTGGAGAAAACGGTAGAAAGTGTGAGAACGGTGAGAACGCTTATGGATCGTCCGATTAAAACAATCTATGGACTAGATTGGCGTGGTGGTGTTTTCCTAAATAACATCAATTTTATTAATTGGACGCACCTAATTAAGGGTAAAAGCGTCTTTACACCTCTATACCAAAACGACATACTGATGAATAAAACGCCATTACGGACCAAATCACATCGCTATATAAACAAAAAACATCCAAGATATAAAAACACACCCCCCAGAACCTGAAACGCCATATTTTCAACTATATACTATTCAACTTACAACGCCAAAATCCCTAAAACATCAAACACAACTACTCAAAACGCCATATTTTCTACTATATACCATTCATCTTAGAAAACGCCAAAACACTCAAACATCAAAAGATTCCAAAAGATCGACGGTTCTTTCAGATACACTATTTCCTCAGTAAAACGCCAAAAATGCCAAATATCGTTTCTTGTATATACAAAATATTGTTCTACGTCAAAGTTTCGGATAATGCATTCTACCCTGAGGTGCTGGGACTCAAATAACATTTTGCTGCATGAGATGGACAAATCATAAGCAAAAAGATGCTGGGGTCAGACTTATGTCATTTTCTGTGTTTTGTTCTTGATGAATATTTTATTGGCATGAAAAGACGAATGACACTAATGAGTTGTTTGAAGATACATATTCAAAAAAAAAAAAAAACTCATGTCATTTTGTCTTTTCAAACGGCAAAAAAAACACAAGCATGGCTAAGCTAAACCACCAGCGAGCATGATTCAATGAATAAAGAGACTGGTGACAGTGAAGATTTGGAAGATGAATTGTTTTTATTTTTATTTTTTTAATTTTCTTTTTCTATTGTTTGCTATGTATTTTTGAACTTAGAAAAAAAAATACATTATCTTAATAAAACGCCAAAACAGTCATAATGCATATGAAAACGCCATAAATGAAGTAAAAACGCCAAAAACTCCAAAACTATAATGAAAGTAATTTGCGAAAGTAATAATTAACAAAAGCTAAAAATGAAAAAAAAACGCCAAAAACTACTTAAACTAATTCAAAAACGCCAAACCTGGGAGACGGAAAGCCTATGACCCTAAAAACTCATAAAAAGCTGAACATAAAAAACAGTAAAAATACACAGTAAACTGAAAAGACGGCTACTTTATTAATATCATTTATTATAAATAAAAACCCGCCTAAACTACGCGCCAAAAACAACCTATAAAGAGAGACTTCTCTACACAAACAACTTATCACAAAACCAGAAAACAAACGTCATATTCCCAAGAAACCATTCACTTTAAAAACGCCAAAAAATAATACTTAAAAAATCCACAGATGCAGAACCTCGATTCTGCTATATTGAGTATTGATCTGAGTGTGGTTTCACTAAATGGATTCTTCTGTGAGTTGGGTATCTCTATAATTTTTTGATGAATGAGATGGACAAATATTCAAGATAAAGAGACTGATGACACTGATATGACATCATGTCACTTTGTTCTTGATGGATATATGGATGGCATGAAGGGATCAATACATTAGAGCAGGCGTTGGTCTTCAACATGTCATCAAACAAGTATATATCCACCCACCATAAAGGATGCCACAAAAAATAAGCATCTACTAAAGACGGGCATTATGTAGGAAAATAAGGATCTAAATAAGGCATTCAAAAAACAGGTTCAAAAAGCCAAAAAAATTAAAGTAGAAGAGGCTGATGACAGTGAAGATTTGAATGACAAATTAGATTATAATTTTTAATTTTTTTTCATTTTCTATTGTTTTGTTATGTAATTCTTTCTTGTTTATCATCTAATTCTCTGCTATTTTCAAAAAAATATTGAGTATAAAACGCCAAAAACTACAAACAACAAAACGCCTGATAGTTTGAAAACTGTGAGAACGAATGCTAGCAAAGTATGAGGTTGCTATATAAAACGCCAAAAAACGCAAACAAGGAATTACTGGAAAAATCAACACTAATTGACAGATGAAAATTGAAAATAAACAGTAAAATAAAGAGACGGTATCATTTATTGCCAAAGTGAAGACGGTGAAATTGCAAGGGCTAAGGAGAGAGTTTGAAACTCTACAGATGAAGGATGGTGAGCCCGTCGCTGACTTCTTGTCACGAACAATGAAGATTGTTAACCAGAGACGAGCATATGGAGAAACGGTTACGGATCAAACAGTGGTTGAGAAAGTGCTCAGGAGCTTGCCAGTGAGATGGGATCATGTTGTAGCCGCCATCGAAGAGTCGAAGGATCTAAGTGTCTTATCCTTTGATCAATTGATGGGGTCACTACAAGCTCATGAAGCAAGAGTGAACAGAGGTGTAGAATCCGTGAATGAGGAACAAGCGCTTCAGGCAGTCTCAAGGGAACAAACCGGTACACAAGAAGAGGAGAGAACCGGTTCATACAGAGGTAGGGGAGATTCTCATCTCGCAGTCGTGGAAGAGGACGCGGTAGGTTCTCAGGAAGGGGCAGAGGTAGCATTCAGTGCTACAATTGTAATAGGTTTGGGCATGTGAAGGCTGATTGTTGGAGTGAACCCCATGTTCAGGCTGCGGTTGAAGAAACAGAAGAGGAAGATGAGAATGAGAACAGATTGTTTATGGCTATTGGAGATGAAAAGAAAGAGAAGGGTGATGTGTGGTTCGTTGATAGCGGATGCTCAAACAACATGACTGGGAAAAGGAAGTTAATTCAGAATGTTGATGAAACTAGAAGGTTGAATGTGAAAATGGGAAATGGAAAGTCCATCAAGGTAGAAGGAATGGGTGATGTAAAGTTACAAGTGAACGAAGGGCAGTTCAAGGTAATTCATGACGTACAATTCTCACCTGACTTAAGTTACAATCTTTTGAGTGTGGGTCAGTTGATGAAGAGTGGGTATGCTCTATTATTTGATGATAATGTATGTACTATCACTCACAAGAAGTCTGCAAAAGTTGTATGTGTTATTCCTATGTCAAACAATAACACTTTTCCACTAAATGTCTCTCAACATACAAAGTTGACTGGATCACAAGCACTCGTTGCAGTTGGTAAAGAAGAATCACTGTTATGGCACAAGAGATATGGTCATCTTCATGAGCAAGGGTTGGATATGCTGAGCAATAAGAAGCTTGTGTACGGGTTACCGAATATCTATGCATGGGATGTAACACCCCGTGTTTTCGGAAGCCAAAGTCAAAGTCAAGGTCAAAGTCAACGACCGATTCGCGCAATTTGACTTGTAGTAGATTTCTTTTGGATGTTTATTTTAGTTGTATTATGTGGAGTAAGTGTCAATAATTACAATAATCGACGTATGTTACTCGCGAACTATTCGACTTACGACTGTGAACTATAGGAAGTACAATGCGATAAAGCTTAACGATAATCAAACTATGCTAATCGAATCGACTTCACAATCGCAACTCGAACTACGTATTTTAATTATTGATATACGTGTGTGTGCCTTACGTGTTACCTGCGCATGTTTAAATTCTGTATGTTGTGGAAATCAATCGAAACACGAAATGCAATCGAACTCAATCGACATCGAACTCGAATCACAATCGAACTATGATAATTGGTGGAGAAGGGATAGTGCGAGATATGAGTGGTTGGGATTAAAAGTAATTTGACTAGGAAACCCTATCGCATCGAACCGCTCGCAACCGAAATCAAAATATCAAAAATCGTCGCACCGAACACTCGAAACGTGCAGCTGATCGATCAGGCTACCAGCCGATCGAACAGCCAGCCGATCGGACTGCTGTCCGATCGGACAGGCTGTCCGATCGAGCTGCCTGGCCGATCGGCCAAAACTTTCCTCACTTGGCATCCTATAAATACCCCTGTCATTGTCATCCTTTCCACTTTTGGAAACATCTGTTCGACCAGCACGCTTAGCTCATCCTTTTCTCAGATTTCCTCTCGATTCCGGTAAGATTTCCTCCTAAATCTTGTACTTTCTTGATCTACACTCACTCCTACACCTTTCTATCTTTCAAATCTTAACTTTTAACCCTGAAATCATCAAGATTCAAGTGTTTTAGGATGATGTCATCATGGGTTCTTGAAGAACTTCATGTTTTGGCCTCAATCCACCAAGAATAACTTGGATCTAGCCGATTTCCACATAAACAAACAAAGATCTTTCATAGATCTAAACTTATACACGGTGAAAAGGATTGAAACATGGATTTTCCAACTTTCTTTCAACTCTTTTCCACTCAATGCCTTCAAACCGATAGAAACGGAGCCTGCGCCGGCTTACAAATCACTCCGGTGGTTGCATGGCTCAAGATCCGGGTTCTATCCACGAGGTTAACCGATTTCGGGTTAAATGTTAAACTCTGTTCCAAACAGTTCACCAGCCGGATTTGGGTGATTCCTGTCCGACCAGGGGAACCAAGTAAGGACGAGGGATCTATGGTTCGACTCGTTGCCAAAATACCTCAATAAAACGACAAACAAACAGAACAACCAAGTGTTAGACGAATAGGCTGATCAGGTCAGGGTGCTGACCGATCGGATTGCTGTCCGAACGGACAGCCAGCCGATCGGACAGTCAGCCGATCGACTGGCCAGCCGATCGGTTAACACATGGTCCCACACTAGATCAATTTATTTTGAAGACTAGTATTGAACGAACTGTTGTTCGATCGGACTACTGCCCGATCGGATTACTCTTCGGATCATGAGATACTATACTTCAACACTTAATCGATTTTTTCAACATGTTCGATGCACTAGGAGTGCCACCCGATCGAACACCCGTCCGATCAGGTGACACCCTGCTGAGAACTTGTCATGCTAAAAATACCTAACCGATCGGGTTGCCGACCGATCGAACAGCCGTCCGATCGACCGACCTGAAGAGTAAAGGTACTTCAATGTTTTCAAATGCTACAATGAAAACTTCAAAAGTCAAACCATCGTACACAAACACATCCTTCTCAAAGGAAGAAACAATCCACTCGAACAGCCATCCGATCGGCTTACCGACCGACCGGACAGCGGTCCGAGAGGACTGTCAACCGAACGGTCAGTCGCCCGATCGAACTACCGTCCGATCCATCAGCTGTCCGACTCTCCAACACTTGTTTTCCGTTTTACGCGTCACTTATTATTGTGCTATCAAACTATTCAGGCTAACCCTACTCGCTAAGCGCTCCCTTCAATCCATCAACCGCTGTGAGTATACTCGATCCCTTTTTGCTTGATGCACTTTTAGGTGTTACATACGTTACAACTATTCAAATCACATCAACCACACTACTCAATACTATTTGAACGCTAACCGTTAATGCATGTTATACGTGGCTTATGAATGCTTGTTTGTTATGTTTACACATGGAATGTTGTCTACCTGCCTTAGCAACGATAGTACTATAGTTTGGACTCAGCACCCGTTCACACGGGGGTTGTTAAGGACAATTACTTGCATGGATTACGGTGGTAATCATGTATTGCGAACTGCCCCGGGCAGTCAACTCGTAGTCATTGGTATCGATGGATCTATGTCGATAACTAACGTGCTTCATTTCGCTATGTGTTCGTGTTGGTTATGCGTAAACGAATTCAAACTTTATATGCTATTATCAAACTTGTATGCTCACCTTTACATTATATGTATTGACTTTATTTTAACGTATGTGACAGGTGCTTAAGTTGTTTGTATGCCTAGCTCACTGTGAAATCGAGGCTAGGAAAGGTCTAGGATGCTCTCTGCGCAGTGATGAAATCAAAGCTAGGAAAAGAGGTCCTAGAAACCAATAAATAAACTATCTATGTATAAATCTGAGTTGTCGGAACAGAATTACTTGCCTAGATTTTATTTGTAATAATTTGTTTACTGTTTGAGACATGGTATGGGACATGTTATTTAAATTGAATGGTAATGATAATTGTTATGGAAACTTCTGGACAATCTGTTTCGCTCAGTGCCATGCCCCGATGTTTCCGCCATCGGTTGGGGTGTTACAGATTGGTATCAGAGCCATAACTATAGGGAATTAGGCAAGACTCGACCTAGTCCGGGTCGATGTCTTAAATACCTAGTCTATAGTTAGGAACCAACAGACTTACTTGCGCATATCCGATAGGGATTTGTATGAGTTTACCGATATTTCTCACTTATGCTACACAATCACTGCACTCGAATTTTCAGCTATGAAAGAGCAATTAAGCCGAGATTAGGTGTGAAAACCGCAAACTCTAGACTAAAGTTGCTTGAACAACCCGCATTTTATTTACAAACAGAGAGAATTATGCCAAATCAGGAGTGAAATCCATATTTTGGTGAATAATCTCCTCCATTTTATCAAAACAGAAGCGAAGTTGTTAAGCCAGGGTTGAAACCCTAACATCGACGACTTGCTCCGCTCATTTTACAAACTCTCACCAAACTCTCGACGGACTCCAACGATCTGAAGTCACAATATGACTAGCGGGATGGGTGCCAAACGCCCAAGAATCGAGGCAAAGGCATTGTCCTGAAGGTCAAATGTGCACAACGGATCCTTGCGAATAGTCGAATCACTTTGGTTAGTCGAAGTCTACTAGCCGCAGACAATCTATTTCTCGATTTTTATGTGTTCGATTCTGATCCCGCAACTGCCGACTCTGATGAGTCGTCGATTTTATGTGCTAAATGTGTGTTTACCTGTTTACGTGTTTAAACTTTGGAGATTCACTCGATTTTTGCTTTCACTTCGATCAACACATACGACTCGCACTGCATTTCTATCCCAAAACGTTAACAAATCGTTGAATTGTGGACGACCTTATGCTACGATGTACGCCTATACTACGCTAATCAATATACTAGACAGGACCGTTATATTCGAGAAAATCGCAGACTTTAAATGATAGGTTTCTGTATTCTGACCGCCTCTGTAACTGCGTGTATATGTGCTTTTGTGTTTCTGTGCTCTATGTGCCTACGTGATTTCATGACTATGTGCTTCTGTGACTATGTGAATCCGTGATTTCGTGCCTATGTGTTATGTGATTACGCGTGTTACTGAGCTTTAGTAAGTAGTAGACGTGTGAGGTGAGATTCGGATACAATGTGTTGAGTCCTGTGACGATGTCTGTTGCAGACAATGTCGTCTGGATCCCGTCGTTCCCTACTTTCTCGTCAAGAAAAGAGAGACAAACGCCTTGCTGCCATCATCGCTAAAAGTGTAGCAAAGGATGTGAGTGATGTTTACGAGAACGTCAGCAAATCGTTTGAGGAATCGAGAACCGAAGCTCCTAAAGCTGCCACCAAAGCCTTCAATTTCAAGCAATTCAAGTCGTGTGGGCCAAAAGAATTCACTG
This sequence comes from Helianthus tuberosus, assembly GCA_030545235.1. Classification (NCBI taxonomy): domain Eukaryota; kingdom Viridiplantae; phylum Streptophyta; class Magnoliopsida; order Asterales; family Asteraceae; genus Helianthus; species Helianthus tuberosus. Next base: position 117,765,562 of record CM060414.1, on the reverse strand, counting down.
GCGAGGGAGGTCCTACTGCACTATTCCAATGGTATTATTCCATTGAGGTCACTCTACGACAGAGTGGTTGTCCCGATGACCTCCGTACTCTGAATGCTACCGGCGTTTTCCAGTCCCGTGCACTAGACTGGTGGACGACCGAGAGGAACAAGAGAGAGAACGATGCAGCCTACGGTCTGTCGTGGGACGAGCTCAAGGAAGTCATGCTGGAAGAATTCTGCCCTCCTCATGAACGTCAGAAGCTAGAGGATGAATTTTGGCACATACAACAAAAAGATGGTGAAAATGCTGCACTCACTGCTCGCTTCAAACAGCTCAGCATCATTTGTCCCGATCAGGTCAAGACTCCAGATATGGCAATAAAGAAGTATATCTGAGCCCTGCCTGACTGTGTTGCCGATTTCGTGCAAGCGGCTAAGACTACAACGATCGAAGAGACTTATCTAGTGGCCGCTGAAATCAACGACAAACGGGTCAAGGCTGGTGTCTGGGATAAAACTTCAAAGCACATGCATCAAGCTACCAACGCCGCACCAACAGCTGAAACTAGGGCTGTTCATGAGCCGAGCCGAGCCGAGCCAGGCCAAGCTCGGGCTCGGCTCGATTATAAACCGAGCTGGCTCGGCTCGGCTCGGATTTGAAACCGAGCTGAAAATCTAAGCTCGGGCTCGGCTTGGTTTTAAACCGAGCTAGCTCGGCTCGGCTTGGTTTGGCTCGATTTTATAAAAAAAAACTAATATATACCTCTTAAAATTTAATAGCCTAAAATATTATTCAATAATTTAAAAGAATATATTCAAAATAAGTTCAACCTAATACAATTCAAACCAAAATCAAGTTTAACAACGCAAAATAAGTTTTAATGTCAATAAAATACATTATTAGTTCATTAGTATGGTAATCAATCTTTAAATATGCCATAAATATCAAATTACAAACCTATATACATGTAAATAATAATCAGTTTTTTTTGTAATATATTATAATGTATATAAAATTAAAACTTATTATAAGTAAAATAATTCGAGCTAAACCGATCTGAGCTACAAAGCGAGCCGAACCGAGCCAGCTCGGCTCGTTACGAGCCGAGCCGAGCTAGGCTCACTTTCTAACCGAGCCGAGCCGGCTCGGCTCACTTTTAAACCGAGCCAAATCGAGCGAGCTTTTTCCGAGCTAAATCCGAGCGAGCTTCGAGCAAGCTCCGAGCCGCGAGCTTTTTGAACAGCCCTAGCTGAAACCACCACCTCATCGAGCAACAAGAGCAAGAACAAGAGAAAGAACAACTCCAGTAACAAGAACTGTGCGATCACTGCTGCACCGATACAAGTTGTACCAGCCCAACAACGTCAAGTAGCGGCACCTGTGGCTAATGCACTGCCTGCCAAGCGTGCATACACTGGGCCACACCCGCTCTGCCCTACTTGTACCTACGATCACCCGACTACCATTGCTTGCCGTTTTTGTGCTCATTGCAATATGTACGGCCATTTCACCACCAACTGCCGTGTTCGACAAGCTCCTGCTCATCAAGCTCTACTCACTGCCCCTCAGGGTCAACAAGCTCCTCCGGCACCCGCGGTCAACGCTAGAGCCTGCTTCGCATGTGGCGATCCTAACCATTTCACCAACATGTGCCCAAACAGGGTGGTAAAACAAGAGCCCCATCAGCAGCAGCCTCAACAGTAGCAGCAACACCAGCAGCAACCGCAACAACAAGCAGCACGCGCACGAACTTTCAACATCAACGTGCGTCAAGCCCAAGCCGACAACAACGTGGTCAATGGTACGTTCCTTGTGAATGGTATTTATGCTTAGTGTTTATTTGATACTGGAGCCGATAATTGCTTTGTGTCGTTCGAATTCAAGAAACTCCTTAGTCGTAAACTCTCCCGACTCTCCTCGACGTTTGATATGGAAGTCGCTACCGGAAGAACTGTCGCCGTTAATTCTGTTCTTCGTGATTGTATTCTAGAACTCAACAATCACATTTTCCCAATCGACCTTATTCCGATGCAACTCGGAAGTTTTGATGTCATAGTAGGCATGGACTTTTTTCGCGAAAACCATGCTGAAGTTGTGTGCTTCGACAAGATGATTCGATTCTCGCTCGCGAATGGTGATTTATTGTGTGTCTACGGTGAAACTACTTAGAAAGGTCTCAAGCTCATGTCATGTGTCCAAGCTAGCAAGTATCTCCGTAAGGAATACAGAGCTTTCTTGGCTAACATTGTAGTAGCGGAGAAGGAAAAGAAAGAGAAGAAGGAAGTAAAAGACGTTCCTGTTGTTCGAGAATTTCCTAATGTTTTTACATAGGATCCTCCCGGACTACCGCCAAGTCGCGATATCGACTTTCGTATCGACCTCATTCCTGGAGCCAACCCTATTGCCAAAGCTCCCTACCGACTCGTGCCATCCGAAATGCGCAAACTCTCAAACCAACTCCAGGAATTACTTGAGAAAGGATTCATTCGCCCGAGCACCTCTCCTTGGGGCGCGCCAGTCCTTTTCGTCAAAAAGAAGGATGGGTCGTTCAGGATGTGTATCGACTATTGGGAATTGAATAAGCTAACTATCAAGAACCGCTATCCCCTACCTTGCATTGATGATTTGTTTGACCAACTACAAGGTGCTACGTGTTTCTCGAAGATCGATATATGCTCAGGCTATCACCAACTAGGCAACTACGCATTCAAGAGGAGGATATACCCAAAACCGCATTTCGCACTCGTTACGGCCACTACGAATTCGTTGTTATGCCATTTGGTTTAACCAACGCACCAGCGGTTTTCATGGATCTGATGAATCGCGTATGCAAACCATATCTCGACCGTTTTGTCATCGTATTCATCGACGATGTCTGGATCTATTCCAAATCGAAAACTGAACACGCGCAACATCTACGTTTGGTTCTCGAGCTACTCCACGGGAACCAACTCTATGCCAAGTTCTCCAAGTCTGAATTCTGGTTGGAGGAAGTTCAGTTTCTGGGTCACATTGTTAATAGTCAAGGTATTCATGTCGATCCTACGAAGATTGAAGCTGTCAAGAGCTGGATTACACCTAAGAACCCGTCCGAAGTTCGTTCTTTTCTCGAACTAGCGGGCTACTATCGACGATTTATCGAAAGATTTTCAAAGATCGCTGTACCACTTACCGCTCTCACGCATAAAGACAAGCCTTTTGTTTGGGGAACTGAACAAGAGTCTGCCTTTCGAACCCTCAAGCATAAGCTTTGCAATGCTCTTGTTCTCACATTGCCCGATGGAAACAATGATTTCATTGTCTATTCTGATGCTTCCAACCTTGGTCTTGGTTGTGTCCTCATGCAATGGGACAAGGTTATAGCTTACGCATCTCGTTAGCTCAAAATCTACGAGAAGAACTATACAACTCATGATCTCGAGCTAGGCGCAGTTGTTTTTGCGTTAAAGATTTGGCGACACTACCTGTATGGTACCAAGTGTACGATCTTCACCGATCATAGGAGCCTACAACATATCTTTAATCAGAAGGAACTTAATATGCGTCAACGCCGATGGGTAGAACTTCTCAACGATTACGACTGTGAGATTCGTTATCACCCAGCCAAAGCAAATGTTGTTGCCGACGCACTCAGCAGACGGAGTTATCTGCTTAGCACTCGTAATGTTCAAGCCCAACACGATCTCGAAACTATCATTCACGAAGCTCAGCATGCATGTTTTAATGAACGCACAATGAAGAAGGAACGAATCTACCACGATGGAGCCCAGCTTGTGAGCAAATCAAATGGGATATTCCACTTTCTAGACCGAATTTGGATCCCTAAACGGACCGATTTGCGACAGATTTTGATGGACGAAGCCCACAAATCCCGGTATTCCATTCATCCCGGCGCCGACAAAATGTACCAGGACCTTCGCTATAAGTACTGGTGGCCGGGCATGGAAAGGGATATTGCTCTCTATGTTGGAAAATGCCTGACATGTGCAAGAGTCAAGGCTGAATATCAAAGACCCTCTGGCTTACTCGAACAACCACCGATCCCTATGTGGAAGTGGGAGAGTATAGCTATGGACTTCATAACAAAGCTACCGCACACGTCATCAGGTCACGACATCATTTGGGTTGTGGTTGACCGATTGACTAAATCTGCTCACTTTTTGCCAATACGGGAAGACTACAAGGTAGAATGATTAGCCCGAATCTACACCAACGAGATCATTTGTAATCATGGTACGCCTCGCGACATCATCTCTGATCGTGATGCTCGGTTTACCTCGCGACTGTGGGAAACGTTTCAAACGGCACTCGGTACATCGCTAAATCTAAGTACCGTTTTCCACCATCAAACCGACGGTCAGACTGAAAGAATGATTCGTACTCTTGAAGACATGCTCCGTTCGTGTGTCATAGACTTCGGTGGTAATTGGGATAAATACCTGTCGTTAGTCTAATTCTCGTATAACAACAGCTAACATTACAGCATTCAAATGGCACCATTCGAGGCTTTATACGGAAGAAGATGTCGATCGCCTATTGTGTGGCACGAGATCGGCCATTCGCAATTAACCGGTCCTGAGCTATTACAAGAAATAACAGACAGAATTTTCCAAATTCGAGACAACCTGGTAAAAGCTTGGAATCGACAGAAAAGTTATGTCGATAGACGACGCAAGCCCCTTGAATTTGACGTTGGTGACTACGTACTCCTAAAGGTATCACCTTGGAAGGGTGTGGTCCGATTCGGCAAGAAAGGAAAGCTCGCGCGTCGATATGTTGGACCTTTTAAGATTCTGGAAAGGATCGGAAAAGTCGACTACAGACTCGAACTACCGGAAGAACTTAGTAACGTCCACCCGACTTTTCACGTCTCGAACCTCCGAAAGTGCCTGGCTGAGCATGATCTAATTGTACCTCTCGATGACCTTCAAGTAAACGAAACACTACACTTCATGGAGAAGCCTGTCGAAATCATGGATCGCCAAACCAAGCAGCTCAGACGCTCACGCATTCCAATCGTGAAAGTCCGATGGGAAGGCAAACGAGGCGCAGAGTTCACTTGGGAACTCGAAAGCGACATGAAGGCGAAGTACCCGCAGTTATTCAAGGAGAAAGTCTAGAGAGAGAAAGTGATTCACGGTGTTGTACAACTTTTAGCCTAATTTCGGGACGAAATTCCCTAAACTAGGGGAGGCTGTAACACCCCGTGTTTTCGGAAGCCAAAGTCAAAGTCAAGGTCAAAGTCAACGACCGATTCGCGTAATTTGACTTGTAGTAGATTTCTTTTGGATGTTTATTTTAGTTGTATTATGTGGAGTAAGTGTCAATAATTACAATAATCGACGTATGTTACTCGCGAACTATTCGACTTACGACTGCGAACTATAGGAAGTAACAATGCGATAAAGCTTAACGATAATCAAACTATGCTAATCGAATCGACTTCACAATCGCAACTCGAACTACGTATTTTAATTATTGATATACGTGTGTGTGTGCCTTACGTGTTACCTGCGTATGTTTAAATTTTGTATGTTGTGGAAATCAATCGAAACACGAAATGCAATCGAACTCAATCGACATCGAACTCGAATCACAATCGAACTATGATAATTAGCGGAGAAGGGATAGTGCGAGATATGAGTGGTTGGGATTAAAAGTAATTTGACTAGGAAACCCTATCGCATCGAACCGCTCACAACCGAAATCGAAATATAAAAAATCGTCACACCGAACACTCGAAACGTGCAGCTGATCGATCAGGCTGTCCGATCGAGCTGCCTGGCCGATCGGCCAGCACTTTCCTCACTTGGCATCCTATAAATACCCTTGTTATTGTCATCCTTTCCACTTTTGGAAACCTCTGTTCGACCAGCACGCTTAACTCATCCTTTTCTCAGATTTCCTCTCGATTCTGGTAAGATTTCGTCCTAAATCTTGTACTTTCTTGATCTACACGCACTCCTACACCTTTCTATCTTTCAAATCTTAACTTTTAACCATGAAATCATCAAGATTCAAGTGTTTTAGGATGATGTCATCATGGGTTCTTGAAGAACTTCTTGTTTTGGCTTCAATCCACCAAGAATAACTTGGATCTAGCCGACTTCCACATAAACAAACAAAGATCTTTCATAGATCTAAACTTATACACGGTGAAAAGGATTGAAAGATGGATTTTCCAACTTTCTTTCAACTTTTTTCCACTCAATGCCTTCAAACCGATAGAAACGGAGCCTGCGCCGGCTAACAAATCACTCAGGTGGTTGCATGGCTCAAGATCCAGGTTCTATCCACGAGGTTAACCAATTTCGGGTTAAACGTTAAACTCTGTTCCAAACAGTTCACCAGCCAGATTTGGGTGATTCCTGTCCAACCAGGGGAACCAAGTAAGGACGAGGGATCTATGGTTCGACTCGTTGCCAAAATACCTCAATAAAACGACAAACAAACAGAACAACCAAGTGTTAAACGAATAGGCTGATCAGGTCAGGCTGCTGACCGATCGGACTGCTATCCGAACGAACAGCCAGCCGATCGGACAGTCAGCCGATCGACTGGCCAGCCGATCGGTTAACACATGGTCCCACACTTGATCAATTTATTTTGAAGACTAGTATTGAATGAACTGTTGTTCGATTGGACTACTGCCCGATCGGATTACTCTTCAGATCATGAGATACTATACTTCAACACTTAATCGATTTTTTTCAACATGTTCGATGCACTAGGAGTGCCACCCGATCGAACACCCGTCCGATCAGGTGACACCCTGCTGAGAACTTGTCATGCTAAAAATACCTAACCGATTGGGTTGCCGACCGATCGAACAGCCGTCCGATCGACCGACCTGAAGAGTAAAGGTACTTCAATGTTTTCAAATACTACAACGAAAACTTCAAAAGTCAAACCATCGTACTCAAACACATCCTTCTCAAAGGAAGAAACAATCCACTCGAACAGCCATCCGATCGGCCTACCGACCGACCGGACAGCGGTCCGAGCAGACTGTCAACCGAACGGTCAGCCGCCCGATCGAACTACCGTCCGATCGATCAGCTGTCCGACTCTCTAACACTTGTTTTCCGTTTTACGCGTCACTTATTATTGTGCTATCAAACTATTCAGGCTAACCCTACTCGCTAAGCGCTCCCTTCAATCCATCAACCGCTGTGTGTATACTCGATCCCGTTTTGCTTTATGCACTTTTGGGTGTTACATACGTTACAACTATTCAAATCACATCAACCACACTACTCAATACTATTTGAACGCTAACCGTTAATGCATGTTATACGTGGCTTATGAATGCTTGTTTGTTATGTTTACACATGGAATGCTGTCTACCTTCCTTAGCAACGATAGTACTATAGTTTGGACTCAGCACCCGTTCACACGGGGGTTGTTAAGGACAATTACTTGCATGGATTACGGTGGTAATCATGTATTACGAACTGCCCCGGGCAGTCAACTCGTAGTCATTGGTATCGATGGATCTATGTCGATAACTAACGTGCTTCATTTCGCTATGTGTTCGTGCTGGTTATGCGTAAACGAATTCGAACTTTATATGCTATTATCAAACTTGTATGCTCACCTTTACATTATATGTATTGACTTTATTTTAACGTATGTGACAGGTGCTTAAGTTGTTTGTATGCCTAGCTCACTGTGAAATCGAGGCTAGGAAAGGTCTAGGATGCTCTCTGCGCAGTGATGAAATCAAAGCTAGGAAAAGAGGTCATAGAAACCAATAAATAAACTATCTATGTATAAATCTGAGTTGTCAGAACAAAATTACTTGCCTAGATTTTATCTGTAATAATTTGTTTACTGTTTGAGACATGGTATGGGACATGTTATTTAAATTGAATGGTAATGATAATTGTTATGGAAACTTCTGGACAATCTGTTTCTCTCAGTGCCTTGCCCCGATGTTTCCGCCATCGGTTGGGGTGTGACATGGGAGAAGTGTGAAAGTTGTGCAAGTGAAAAACAAACAAGAAACCCATTTCCAAAGGAAGCTCTACGAGCTACAAGAGTTCTTCAGCTTGTGCATGCAGTGTAGTGGGGCCCATCCCAACTCCTTCCCTTGGTGGTAATAGGTATTTTCTATTGTTTACAGATGACTATAGTAGGATGTCTTGGGTTTATTTTCTAAATCAAAAGTCAGAAGCATTTGGAAAGTTTAAAGTTTTTAAGGCTAAAGTGGAAAATAAAACAAACAAAAAGGTGGTCACTTTAAGGACAGACAGACGGGGGGGGGGGGGGGAGTTCTGTTCCTTTGAGTTCAACAAATTTTGTAAAGATCATGGGATAAATAGGCAACTTACGGCTCCGTACACACCTGAGTAAAATGGTGTAGCGAAACGTAAGAACCGAACTGTGTGGGAAATGGCTATGTGTATGTTAAAAGGAAAAAAATTGAGTGACTTGTTTTGGGGTGAAGCCGTGGCTACGGCTGTGTATTTGTTAAGGTTGTCACCAACCAAAGCTTTAAATAATCAAACTCCTTTTGAAGTTTGGTATGGAAGAAAACCCTCTGTCGACCATCTCAAAGTTTTTGGATGTCCTGTATATGTTATGATCCCAAAACAACAAAGAAAGAAATTAGATTCTCGGTCAAAAAGAGGAGTCTTTATTGGGTATTGTCCACAGTCAAAAGCTTATAGAATTTTTGATATAGAGACAAAGAAAATTATTGTGAGCAGGGATGTATTGTTTCTAGAGAAAGCAAGCTGGAAAGTTGATAAAGAGGGGCTACCAATAGAGGTGGTACAAGCTATGATGGGGTATGATGGTGATGGGTCCTTAATTGACTAAAATGATGGTGATGGATCACCTCCACACTCTGCAACAACAAATGAGAATTCCCAAAGTCAAGATGGGAATAATTCTAATATCCAAGGGTCAACCACAAATGGTGGACATGATGCAAGTGGGAATAGTAGTGTTGGATCCAGTTCTTGAACACCTTTTAAAGAAAGAAGCTTGGCAGATCTTTATGAAAATATTGTACCCATGCTGGATGAAATTGACTACTCATGTCAATTTGCTCTCTCTCTCTCTCATGGAACCAACCACTTATAAAGAAGCCTCGGAAAGTGAAGAATGGATGCGGGCCATGAAGGAGGAACTTAGTGCACTTGAGGAACACAAGACGTGGACACTTACAGATCTCCCTACTGGAAAACAAGCAATAGGCCTAAAATGGGTGTTTAAAGCAAAGATGGATGCTCATGGTCAAGTGAACCGTTATAAAGCTCGAATAGTGGCCAAAGGATACGTCCAAGAATACGGGATTGATTATGAAGAAACTTTCTCTCCGGTTGCACATTTTGAAACAATACGGCTCATCTTGTCTCTTGCAGCTCAAAAGGGATGGTTGGTTTACCAATTTGACGTTAAATCTGCGTTTCTGAACGGGTATCTACAAGAAGAAGTGTATGTCACGCAGCCTCCTGGGTTCAAAGTTAAGGGAGAGGAGCATAAAGTATTCAAGCTACACAAGGCTCTATATGGGTTAAAACAGGCCCCGAGGGCCTGGTACAGCAGGATCGATCGGTTTTTTATAGAGAATGGATATGAACGAAATCTCAACAAGCCGACTATGTATGTTAAGCGAGGTAAGGTTGGTGAATTTATTGTTATATGTCTATATGTTGATGACATAATTTACACGAGCTCGTCGCATGAAATGATACAGAAGTTTAAACAAGAGATGATTAAGGAATTTGACATGATTGATATTAGAGTCTTAAAGTATTTTTTAGGTCTTGAAGTCATGCAAAAAGATGGAGGAATCTTTGTTTCACAGAAGAAGTACACATTAGAGTTATTAAAAAGGTTTGGCATGGTGTCATGCAAGATAGCTATAACTCCCATGAACACCAACGAGAAACTCAACATGGTAGGAGACTCGGTTGATGCCTACATGTACCGAAGCATGACCGGTGGGTTAATTTATGTTACGCACACTCGACCCGATATCGCTTTTTCAGTTGGAATAGTTTCTCGATATATGCAAAAGCCATCAGTTTATCACTATGGTGCTGCCAAACGGATTATGAGGTATCTCGCAGGAACGGTCGGGTTTGGTTTATGGTATGTCAAGACCAATAATGTGAAGCTCTTAGGGTTTACGGATAGTGATTGGGCTGGTACTTCAGAAGACATGAAAAGTCTATCGGCAAATGCATTTTTTCTGGGTACGGGTGTTATATCGTGGATGTCGAAGAAACAAGCAGTGGTGGCACTTTCCACCACCGAAGCCGAGTATGTCGCAGCAGCTACCGGAGCTTGTCAAGCTATTTGGATGAGAAAGATGTTGAAGGAACTTGGTCATGAACAACTGGAAGCAACCCCCATAATGTGTGACAATGAATCTACAATTTTCTCACCAAGAACCAAGGATTTCATAGCCGAACTAAACACATAAGCATAAAGTATCACTTCATTCGAAGTTTGGTGGAAGAAAAGGAAATAGAGATTATGCCGTGTGATACAAAGGAGCAAGTGGCTGATATTTTTACTAAAGCTCTTGGAGTGGAGCAGTTCTGTGTTCTGAGGTCTAAGCTGGGAGTGAGAAGCATTTGAATTATAGGGGGATATTGATATAATTCAATTGCATGCATGAACTATTTGCACGTGTTTCTTATTTGTCTTTGTTTATTTTATGTTTAATAGTAGTGGGTCAAGTAATGTAGTGGGTCAGTTGTGTCAGTTACCTTTTGCATGTTTGTGTCGTGGAGTCATGGTAGTTTTGTTTTTTGCCTATTTAAGCATTGTGTGATGAATGAAATTAGTAAGTTTTTCTGCCAAAGTAATTCTTGTTCCTTAAATAATCCGAGTGACCGTGAGAGTGTGTATTCTCTGAAACCAACATAAAGGTGGTGAACTTATTACCATAGTTTGGTTGTTGATGACTCACTTCGGTTTCGGAGATCAATTCCAACCAAATAAACGTAATAAAAGAGTAAAGCTACATGTTGGCAAGTAATTTCGACTTTTTTCCAACTGCTTGAAGGATCTTGAAGAGCATAAATAAGTTTACCGATTCTAGACTGCAAAACGAATCATTATAAACAAATTATTACTATATGTTAATAAATCAACTGAATGAACAGTTGATTTATTATATTATATTCATATCATAATATATTAATACTTATTAGAGTTAAATGCTTGGTTGGTCCCTGTGGTTTTCAAAAATTGCAGACTTGGTCCCAGTGGTTTACTAATTACACGCGTGGTCCCAAAAGTTGTCAAAAATGCACTCGGTTGGTCCCCAGCCCTAACATCAGTTAAATTTTCCAGTTAAGTCCATGTTAAATGACCAAAATACCCTTGCTTATTAACAAAACCCAGCCTCTGCATCATCTTCATCACCAATCCATTGAGAGTAAACAATTTATATTCTTCATTCAGACCATTGATGATCTGATGAACTAAATCTTCATCAGAAAAAGAGTCACCAGCAGCATTCAAGGCATCAACCAATTCTTTAGCACGACTACCATAGTCGGTGATATTTTTGTTTCTTGTTTTGGAAGATAAGACTGAGTTCTATACTGATTTTGTTTGGCAAATGTTTGTTGATTAAAGGATTCTTCCAGATTATGCTACAATTGAGATGAAGATTTGGTACCTCGTGCAAGATAGAGCATAGATCTGAAGAAAAAATTTAGCAAATTATTCATTGAATTTGATTGTGATTCTGTTGTTGTAGATGAGAATGAACTGGATGAGTTTGAGTTTGAAACTACCATTGTTTAGATCAGAATTAGAGAATAGATCTGAAGAAAAAATCAGATCTGAAAGAAGACAGATCTTGGAAGAACAGAGCAGACGATCTGGGTTAAACCACCAACGATTTGTGCATCCAAACCCTAGATCTGGGTCAAATCACGAACATCGGTTACCAGGGAGGGGATGATTTAGGGTTCTTGTCACAAATCTGGAATTCTGAAATCGTGTCTGGTGCTTGTTTTCCACCGCCTGTGCCTCCACCGCTGCCGCCGTGAGCGACGGCGCTACCCCCGTTCCACCATCTTCTCCGTTCTCTTCTCTCTCTTGTCGTCTCTCTCCTCTATCTTCGCTTCTGATCTTCGTCGCCGGAAAAGAACGAGAGACAGAGATGGGGTGTGGGTTTGTGAAGATGATGGTGATGAAGATGATAGTGATGAAGATGACCTAGTGATGAAGATGATGATGGGTTTAACCAAGTCAAAAGTAAAACTAAACAAAAATTATAAAGAGAGTTAATAAGCAAGGGTATTTTGGTCATTTAACATGGACTTAACTGAAAAATTTAACTGATGTTAGGGCTGGGGACCAACCGAGTGCATTTTTGACAACTTTTGGGACCACGCGTGTAATTAGTAAACCACTGGGACCAAGTCTGCAATTTTTGAAAACCATAGGGACCAACCAGGCATTTAACTCTACTTATTATTATTTTCTTTATTTCCTGGTCTCAACCAATACTGGTATCGAAAATTGCGGTATGGTCCAGTTCATTATCGGCACATGAAGGTAAAAATCGGCACCAACCTGATACAGAAAACGCCAAAAGTCGGTATCCCGGTACGGTCCAGTTCATTATCGGTACATGAAGGTAAAAATCGGCACCAACCTGATACAGAAAACGCCAAAAGTCGGTACCGGATTGAGTTTGAAAATCTTTTAGTTTGGGAAATTCGGTACTGCTAGACATTACCATTTACTCATCCCTGATCAGAGCTCGGTGGCAACTGGTATCGAAAATACCGGTTACGGTACCGGTATATGAAGATAAAAATCGGTAGCGAACCGGTACTTGGAATGCCAAAAGTCGGTACCGAATTGGTACTTAGGATCCTTCTGTTCGGGAAATTTCGTACCGGTACCCAGTATTATTTGCTCATCTCTGAGACTCTGACCACGGGTTTCATGCCAACAACATCATTAACATACAACTTTTTTGGTTGATTTTCTTTTGATTATTTTTTATTGCTTTTTACATTTTCTTTTTATTCTTCTTAGTGGTTCCGTGTGCAACGCGCTCATAGTGATTTTAAAACACATGTAAACACAGACTAAATAATAAAAGAAGTTCGCCGCAACGCGGCTAGGGTGATAAACCTAGTTGAAGTGAATATCGTAATTTGCATTTCAAAATATTATTAGCTTGATAAATAATTTTTATAATATTATGTAAATAAGAAATAAAATAAGTGTTTTGAACTCAATATTACATTATAGTTGGTTAATGTGTGTTGGTTATATTTCTTCTATTGTTTTTAACGGCGGAACACTTTATATATATATATATAAAAAGAGCCCCGTAAGAAGCTGGAGAGAAACTACAACAACAAAAAGCAAGAAAAATCTGCCACCTCTCCCGTTTCGGTGCTGGGCATCTGGCCCTATGGCTGAGCCAAATGAGTTTTGGGTTTTCCCACTGTCTCTTCTTCGATTCCCCTAAATGTTTACACATTTGATGTCAAGGGGTTGCTACAAGAATCTACATCTAGCCATCTCCACCCCTCAGGTTAAACATTGGGTGTTCAGAACCCACTGTAAGCCGTCACTAGAACTTCCCGATCTAGGGTGATTGGTGTGAACCATTGTTTCCATCAAGCACCTCCAACCGCCTCGTCAATCCAACCAAATCAGAATGTTTTGTATTTCTAGTTTGGTACTGTGTATGGCCAGTGGTAGAGCCAAGACATTTTTCCATTGGGCCTGGTGTTGGATTTCTGTCAAGTTGATGTTAGAATTTCCGGTTCACCTCGTTTTTTATCAATAAAGTTCCATCAAGAATATCTAAAATCACTAAAGTGTTACAACTAATTGCAATCAAGTTTCATGTTTCAATCATGTATCAAGTTTAACATCTAATTTCTTTATTATTAAAATAATGGAATGTAGATTTGAAGAAAGAAAAGACACTAACCTGAATGTGCGAGCAAGAGAGAGAACTAGAGATGGAAAATGAGGTTTGAGTTGGTCTCGAAGAAATAGATAGCAAATCACATAATTTTATCTTTTATATTGTCTGATTCAGAACCTAATCATATTAGGTATATATGTGTCTGCATAAAAAAGGTAATTGTTTAATTAACCTTCTTATTGTAACTAATATGTTTGATTTAGTGTACAATCTCAATAACGATATTAACAAATCATGTAGTAACAATATCATGAAAATTCTACACTAATCTGTATGATTAAGTCATAAAACACAATCATATCGTAAAATCATAACAAATCGAAGAGTCTAGAACAGAAAATTAAAGAATATGTGCTGACCTAAAACGAAGAAATGAAAGAGATCGTGCAGTGATTGGACAAGAAAACACGCGGAAAGTAATACTGGAGGGATTGACCAGTGAGAAATTGGAAGAGGACGATGATTTGTGAGATGCCGTCCTTTGTATTTATAGAAAATCCAACAACAATGGACTGTGGGTCAGCTCCGCCTAAAACCACTACCATCACCCGAAAAGTTTAGAGTTTACAAGACCATCATCAACTAAAACAACATCAGATATCAACCAGAAAAAATAGGGCTTACATTCAAGAATGCACAACAACAGTGAACCAACATACTTCTAAAACCTGAACAACCATTATAAAACCGACCCATGCTCACTATATATATCTTAATCATCAAAATCAAAACAACCGACCCATGTTCGTCGTACAACCGCCGTCTACAATGGCATCATTGATTCTTCCAAAAATCCGAGCTACAAACTACGAAACTTGGAAACCTGCAAAACTACAGAAAACCTGAAATCATGCTTATAGTGTGTATAATACTACATATTTGAGTACACAAGTCAATGAAATTAGAGATACAGGAGGATACGATATATACTACACATCTTTACAATTAAGGGCCTAGACTAAAATGTAATCGCAAGAATATGAAGAGGTTGATTATCTAATATTGCTCCTCAAGCGATATGGTGGCGGTCCAACGTGAAGCATGTGTCGAAAGTAAGTGACTTGCGTTTTGAGGACTCTTTGTGAAGATATCCGCCTCTTGGAGCTTGGTTGGTACAAACTTAGTGAACAACTTCCATGATGAGACAAATTCACGAATAAATTGATAATCCAAATTAATCTAGGAAACAAGATTTTGAGTGGGAAACAGAGCATTTCGATTATCACATAGGAGAGTAGGGCGATCAGGAGGTAGCGCATGTAATTCTTGTACAAGATGTGTTATCCAAATAATTTCAGCAGCAGCATTTGCCATAGCATGATATTTAGATTCACAACTTGACCGAGAAACTATAGGTTGCTTCTTTGCACTCCTAGAAATAACCATAAGTGGTGCGGTGAGTTTCTAAGCATCGAGCCCAATCAGCATCAGAATAACCAAGGAGACCACTATGTGATGGACGACTGTAGTGTAGACCAAATCCTATAGTGCCTTCAACATACCGAAGAATGTGTTTCACTTCCTGATAGTGGTGAGTAGTTCGAGCACGCAAAAACTGACTTGCTTGATTAACTGCGTATGAAGTAACACGTCGTGTGATGGTGAGATACTGTAGGTCCCCTACAATGGACCAATAGTGTGTAGTGTCAGGAAACCTGTCACTTGTAGAGACAAACAAAATATTTGTTCTTATAGGTGTTGGAGCTGGTTTAGCATCCAACATTTTAGCACGAGTTAAAATATCTGTAGCATATTTAGATTGATTAAATAATAGTGCATTTTCTGTGTATGTAACTTCTAGCCCAAGAAAGTAGTTGAGTTCTCCCAAATCCTTAATCCCATAATTTTTCTTCATTAAGGTGTTTAACAAAGGTGGTGAGAGATTGGGTTTGATTACCGATTAGGATGAGATCATCAACATAGACAAGGAATTACAAGATACGGGTATCCTTTTTGAAGATGAATAGGGATGGCTTAGTGTGACTATAAGTAAAGCCAGTGTGAATAAGAAAGTTACTCATGTGATGAAACCAAGCTCTAGGAGCTTCTTTGAGCCCATAAAGAGCCTTGTTTAATTTGCACACGTGATTAGGGTGTTTAGGATCAACAAACCCATGTGGTTGTTCCATGAAGACACATTTAGTTTGATGTCCATGTAAAAACACATTGTTGACATCTAACTATAACAACCCCCAAAAATACATTGAATTATAACGCGACAGGTGTCCAAACTCTATGTTTAATTCCGATTTGTGGTCGGAGAGGAACCAAATAAGTCAAAATGGGGAACGGTATAAAGTCCAAGGACTAAATATGCAAAAATGCCAAAATTTTGCTTCTGGAGGTCCCTTACGGACCGTAAGCCACCTCTTACGGTGCGTAAGAGGTGCTCACCGACAACAAGATGGCAACTGGCCTGCCAAGGTTGCCATGCTGCCACCTAGCTCTGGTTTGTGCCACTCTAACTCTCCTTCCGCCAAGTGTTGTGAAACAAATCAACTCCTAATGTTCTTTGGCAATACTTGTCATGATTTAGGACCATTTGGAGGAGTGAAAAAGTGGTGATCATAGTGTTCTTTACACTCACACCTTCTCAATTCACTTCTAAATCTTTCTTGGAGCATTTCTTAATTCACTTCTAAATCTTTCTTGGGTTAAATTATGGCTTCTTTTTTTTCTTCTTTCCTTTTTGATTACACGAGTAAGTTTTTTTTAATACCTGTTACGTTTTCTATGTATGAGTCGAGTCACTTATGATTGTACGGCATAAATTCAATTTACTTTACGTTTTGATCCAATTATAATGTTTATATATGTTACATTGAGTTCAAACGGATGCATGATGTTTAAACACGTATTTTCATATGATTAGCTCATCACATAACGCTTAGACTAATCCAATCGATGTTTGCGATGTAGCTTCGCCGCAACGCGCGCGGATTCTATTACTAGTGTTATCTTATTTTTATTCCCTTATCAGCGTAAAATAACAAAGTTTATTTCTAACTTTTTGAATTTTACATCTCCCCTATATCTCTACTCACATAAATATTGTAGAGCTTTTTACTACTTTTACTACGCAGAGTACTACTTTCATTGCAGCAACTTTCATAATAAGAATCTAATTGAGTCCACACCGTCCATTCATAGTTTCTTTGTTACATCATACGACATACGATGTACTGCTACATAGAGTTGAGAAAGGAGGCTCTTGTAGGTAACTCTGATACCTGCTACAACGCCATTGTGACGTCACCCCAGCTGCTTTGATACCTACTACACCGCTACAGTCGGAAACAGATCCCGACGATCACTTGATAAGTATGAGAAATTGGGGAAAAAGAAAACGAAGATGACTAGGTAGAAAGGGGAAAATAAAGACTTTGGTTAAAAGTGTTTTTGAATTGATCTAATTTTGTGTTTGGAGATTAGGTTTAGCTCACTTAGACTTCAATTATTATTACATTAATTAACTTCAAATATCATGTACTATATCTTTTGGTTTGGGTACATAGTAGCAGATTAGGTTTAGCTCACTTAGTTACAGACTTTGGTTTAGCTCACTTAGTTACGCATTTTATTACACGTACAGTTCATTTGGCAATCTGGGCAACAATTTCGGTGCGTTTACGTTACATGGTTCTTTATATTTATAAAGTTAGGTTTTAAAGAAAAGGTTTACAACAACATCTTGACGTTATTTTCTTTTCACGATTTCATGTCCCGCTGCAACACGAGGTCCTAATACTAGTTTTTACTTAATCATCAATATTATATGACAAGCTTTACAAACTTTTATGAAAGAGGTATTGAGATAAAACTTCATTTTGGGGTCACAAAATAGTCCAGAGCCATGATAGCCAATTGGAAACTCTTTTAATCAAGAACACCAATAACATGATAAATTCCTGTATAAGAGCATCAATATAAATAAAACATCAATACCATCATTAAATATGTAGGATAAATTACACTTTTCGTCCTTTATGTTTGTATCGGATTGCAACGGATGACCTTTAACTTCAATAATTACAGTCACAGTCCTTTATTTGCCAAACTCATTACACCTTACGTCCTTTGGCTCTAACCTGGTTAATTTTTTCAGTTAGATCTAGTCATGTGCATTGCACGTGAGGGTAAATTTGTATTTTCACCATCTTAGGGACTATTTTTTTTATGTCATGTCACCAATATCCTTTGCTTTTTCCTGTCTTGATTATTCTTGAATGTTGTTTGATTCCAAAATCAAGAAAACCGAAACTCGTTCCCTTGTTTTTAAACATTGGTTATAGGCTTATGGTACTTCCACTGTTCCACTAGAATAATCTACCATATTACAATAACATGAGACATTCTGCAACTATTTTTAATGAAATCTTCACCAAATTACCTAAAAAGTAAGTGATTACCCGTACCAAAATGATTGAAACTAAAACTGATCACATAATATATACACCCTCTATAATTATAAATCTATGAACCAGACTATTTTGCATCTTTGAATCTCATATCCCACTCGTGCTTGTCATAGTCTTGTTCAGACACGTCTTTATCAGTAGTAAACACAATCTGATACTTAGATCTGAATCGAACCGTGATAAGCGCAGATCTGAATTGATGGTTAACAAGGCTTGCAAATTAAAAAAAAAAACTATGTGATAAGGGTCGATCTGAATCAAGGCTTAGGGGCAGATCTAAATCAACGCTTAGGGGCGGTGGGTGTGACGTGGTGGTGGCCGACTGTGAACGGTGGCCGGAGTAGTGGTGGTGACGAGATTTGGTGGTCGCCGGCAGCTGAGTTGCAGATCTATCTGTGAAGGATCCGACATGGCAGCTGGGTTGGTTGCAGATTGTGACTTATTTTGTAAAGTGGTGGCGGGTGGTGGTGGCAAGATGTGATGGTTATGATTTTAAAGTTAGGGACTGTTTGGCTGAGCTTTTCAAAAGAGCTTATTTGCTTTCAAAATAGCTTATTTGCTTATTTGCTTTCTGAAAAGCAAATAAGCAAATAAGCTCTTTTGAAAAGCTCCATTTTAAAGCTTTTCAAAACAGCTTATTGACTTATCTGTTTTTCAGAAAAGCAAATAGAAAAATAAGCTGTTTTGAAAAGCTTAGCCAAACAAGCCCTTAGAGAATTGGGGAAGATGATGTATATATGTAACTTTTTTAGTTTTATTTATTAAATATTTAAATAAAAGTATGAATTGACAAGAATACCCTTAAGTGAATAAATTTAACTTAAAATTTTAACCTGGTTAGAGCCAAAGGACGTAGGGTATAATGAGTTTTGTAAATAAAGGACCGTGACTGTAATTATTGAAGTTAAAGGTCATCCGTTGCAATCCAATACAAACATAAAGGATGAAAAATGTAATTTACCCAAATATGTATTACTCGTCTGTCTTATAAAGTTGCTTTTAGGTCCATCAATGTTCATATTGAGTAACATTAATCTTGTATAAAACGTTCTTTGCTATATGTATTGGTGCACAAAACACATTTTGCCTTTTCCTTATTCTTTTTTTAGCTTTTCCTGTAGTTGATATACCTTGCTCGTCTGTTTTATAAAGTTGTTTTTAGCTCCATCAAATGTTAATATTCAGTAACATTAATCTTGTATAAAACGTTGGTTGCTATATGTATTGGTGCACAAAACACATTTTTCCCTTTTCCTTACTTTTTTTTTTAACTTTTCTTATAGTTAATATACCTTGCTTCCATATGAGAGTTTTCTTTATGATGAAAAAAATGAAAAAAACACGATACATACTACTTTTATATTAAAGTTATTAAATAAATAAATTAGGTCTATCGATGCATAATCACATATTATAATGCATCGATCTTTTTAGTAAGAAGGTTTTAAAACTTGAAAGCTTTTAACACGTGATCAATTTCTCCTTTAATTATATAAAAGTTCACACGAAAACTAATATATAAACTAGAACTAAAGTAAACACCATTGTGAGAACCAATATATAAATTAGAAGTTAAGAAAATCCTATTTAAGTTCCTTGGAAAGTGTATAAGAGAAACTCTTTAAGAATATGACCTAAGTGACAAAAGTAATTACTTCTTTCGTAACTATTTTATAAATCTTATTTGAACACCTTTATCTCTGTGGAAAAAAAACTTTGGGTTTCCTTGGAGACCCGGGTTCGATCCCCACCCACTGCATTTGGGGGACGTCCCTATGATGGATCGCTCCTACCGAGGCATGGTTCGATCCGGAGGGCAACCCCGGTTTTCACCCAGCTGTTACCCCAGCGGCTTTACCCGTGTGGGGGCAGTATGGTTTCCGGGCGAAGGTCAGTTCCCGTTCGCGGCCGGGGCCCGATAGAACATCGCGTCCGCAACGGCCTGACGGGGGATTGTCTTTGACAAGATCCCGGTGACCGATAGGTCCTGTACATAGAAAGTCACCCTTCAAAAAAAAAATCTATCTATCTATCTATCTATCTATCTATCTATCTATCTAGAGAGAGATTCATTAAAGAACCATAAATAATAAACTAGGAAACCACTAGTTTTATACGAAAAAAACTCATTAAAAAATTAGTTAACATAGAAAATAAAATATTTTTACACAGCTTGGGCATATAAACACCTATAGAAGCCGTTTAAATGAAAATAGATATTTTGTAAAATCTGTTTTTACCTTTTCTTAAACTCTTTTTTGAATTTTTTTTGTGATTTTTTATTTTTAAATTTTTTAGTTAAACGACTTCTATATGTGTTTATATACAAAACATTCGAAAAAAAGATTGAGTAAATATATTTATTTACATGTAGAAATGAACTTTTTTGTATATGTTTTAGGGCCTGTTTGGTTGGCTCTGAATGAAACCATTCAGAGGTCAACCTCTGATTCGGTCAGAGGTTTGCTTGTTTGGTTGGCAAAACACCAGCCTCTTAATGGTTATCATTCAGTCTGTACCATTCAGTGATAAGAAGTTGCTGAATGAAAAAAAGACTCCTTGCTACCCTTCCCTTCCCTTCTCTGTATCAAAAACAAAACCCTACAAACCATTTCCCCTTTCACCTCTCATCACCAACACCTCCGCCCCCACCCCTCTCCTCACCACCTCCCGCCGGCTGCCACCATCTACCACCACCATCTCTCTTGTCACCATCCCAAAACCGCTGCTATAACCCACTAGCACCATCTCAACACCACCGCCACCACCTGCCACCATCTACCACGGCCAGAAAGAAAGAAAAAAAAACATGGAGCTGTAAGGATTCTTAAAGAAATAGAGGAAACAAAAGAGAAGAAAAGGGGACCTCGTTCTTACCAGAATTTCGTCAAACAGGAGCACTACCGCCGCCGCCACGGCGGCGCAGCCGAAGTCGTCGGAGCTCGATGTCGCTCGCCGGCTTTCCTTCTCACTCGAGCTCTCTCTCTCTCTCTCTCGTTCTCTTTCCTCGTTTCATCGTAGCACCACCACCAGACGGTGGTGGTGGTGGTGGTCGGCCATTGAGGGGGAAGAGAGTGGGGTTGAGAGGTGTGTGGCTGATGTTGTAGTTCTGAGGTTTTGAAGGAGAGTGAAGATGATGATGCTTTGTCTGTGTTTAGTGTTTCTTGAAGATAAGGTTGTAGACCAACAATGAGAGGGAATTTGATAGGTAGCGGCCGAAAAAAATGACAAGGGTTACGGTTAGAAACCCCACTCTTTTGTAATCAATTAGGTATTTAATTTTGTTGAGAGGGGTAAAAATGTCATTTTACACAGTCATTCAGATGTGCAACCAAACAACACTTTACTGGTTCAGCACTTACTGGTTCAGAGCCTCTTACCCATTCAGACCTCTTATTCATTCAGCACTTATTGATTCAGATGTTGCCAAACAGCCCCTTAGTGTTTTATCCATTGTCTCTAGTTCTCCATTTTTTATGGTTTCTTAATCGACTTACTAATATATATATATATATATATATATATATATGGTAGAGCTAGGTAGGAAACCCTTATGTTTTTAAAAAACCCTAGAAAAACCCAACCTCCCGACATTTTTTTTTTTGAAAAAAATAACACATGTAATATACATGTTTTTAAGAGTTTTGGCAAAAAAAAAAAAGGCATCGAAGGGATCTTTTTAAAAAAAATAAACAAGTTTCAGCATTTTTTGCCTAACACATGTTAGTCACCGAAGTTGCTGAAAGTTGTTTATTTATTTTTTAAATAATCCTTTGGCGCTTTTTTGTTTTTTTGGCCCAAACCTCTTAAAAACATGTATAGTACATGAATTATTTTTTTCAAAAAAAAAATGTCGGGAGGTTGGGTTTTCTAGGGTTTTTTAAAAACATAAGGGTTTCCTACCTAGCATTAGCCTATATATATATATATATATATATATATAGGGCCGCTAAAATAAAACCACCCCCAGTTGCGAGAACCACGGGAACCACTCTCCACCAATCAGATAATGACACCCAAAAGAGTAATATAGTCATTTAATCAAAACAATGAAATCATCTCTCTCTCCTATTTAAAGTCTCTTTTTAAAGTCAAAACCATCAAATCATCTCTCTCTCCTCTTTTGTCTTTTGCAAAAAAAGTTTTTATATAAAAAAAAGTTTAAAACCGTAAAAAAAAATTCGTAAAAAAAACGTAAAAAAGTTTAAAAAACGTGCGTGTAAAAAAAGTTTTAAAAAAAAGTTAAAAAAAAGGTTAAAACCGTAAAAAAATTTCCGTATAAATTTTTTTCTTTGTTAAAAGTTTTTGTAAAAAAAAATTTGTAATATTTTTTTTTGTGAAAAGTTTTTGTAAAAAAAAAAGAATAAAACCGTAAAAAAAGTTTTTGTAAAAAAAAGTATAAAACTATAAAAAAAAAGTTTAAAAACGTGTGTATAAAAATACGGCGCATTAATACAGGACGAAAAATAGGGCGTAAAAAACGGCTCGTAAAAAAACCGGGTGATAAAACGACGCTTAAATACGAGGCGTAAAACGACGCGTAAAAACGGGGCGAAAAAATGGCGCGTAAATCCTGGCGTAAAAACGGCGAGTAAAAAACAGGGCGTAAAAAACGGCTCGTAAAAACGGTTTTTGTAAAAAAAAAAAGATCTGACAAAAATTATTTTTTCTAAAAAAAATCAGATTTTAAAATGTTTTTTAATTAAAAAATCTGATTTTAATAAAAAAAACAATTAATTTAATAAGATAAAAATAATAAAAAAACAATATATATACAATAAGACAAAATAAACAAATTTACTAAACTGCCCTTTTGACATTAAAATATTAAAAACATAAAAATATAAAAAGAATTTAATACTATTTTTATAATTTTTAATCTCATCCATCCATCTTCAAAGATCAATGGTTAGAAAGTGGTTCTCGTAGTTCTTTTAACTAAGGGTGGTTTTCATTTTAGCGGCCTTATATATATATATATATATATATATATATATATATATATATATATATATATATATATATTTCAAATGAGAAGAAATTTTTTATAAGAATAAAAAAGAAGAAATTTCAACCAATAGGAATCTTTTATTTTACTTCATTTAATTTTTGTATTTAATATTAATGTAAGGGTATATTGGTAAACTTAGATAGATCATTAATTGGTATTCTTCCTTTTTAATAGCTAACTACATTAAATTTGTAACTTATTTTTAAAAATTATATTTTTTTAATAAGAAAAAAATTAATTTAAAGTGTAGGATAAATTACGAGGTGTGTACGATGAATTACGTACCGTGTAGGATAAATTTTAATGTGTGTAGGATAAATTTCAAAACGTGTAGGATAAATTTTGATGTGTGTAAGCAAAAATTTTAGTATGGATGATGATAGTCTTTATGACTAATTAATTAGTCAAAAATAATAATAAATGAGATAAGATAAAAACTATTTAATATTTTATAATTGTAGCATTTGTTCTTTTTGTTCTCAATTTAATTTTCTTCTCAAATGAACCTACCCCTATATATATATATATATAGGCCGGTTATCATACAATATGCCTAATCGTACAATACGTACGCTATAACCACGGCCGTCTGATCATCTCAAATAACCCCCGTGTTTAACTATTAAACTAATCAAATAAACATATATATATGAAACCGCCAAGGTTAAAATCGTGCATTACGAAATAAAAAACCCTGGTAATCAGCAAACAAAACCTCAAAATCATAATGTAAGATTCTTAATCAAAAACGTAATAAAAAAGATATAACAATTACTCAAAAAACGATCGATTCCTATTCACCATATCCTTCTTCGAATTGAACTTCTGATGAATTTGGAAATTCAGAACTGAAACAAATCGATGGACCGACTAATGAAGAAGATGATGCAGGGTGAAAATCAAAAAACAAAGGGTGCGTTTTTGTAAAGTTTGCGAATTCATATAATACACATGCTATTGCAATTAAAAGTTAATAATCTTTGAAAATTCATATAATTTGCGAATTCATGTTTTAACACATGCGATTTCAGTAAAAAGTTAATAATCTTTGAAAATTCATATAATTTGCAAATTCATGTTTTAACACATGCGATTTCAGTAAAAGGATTTATCTTCTGATTTCTTAAAGTTTGCGAATTTGTTTATGTTTCAAATGCGATTTTGAAAAAAACACTTCAACTAATTTCAAATTACTGTCCTAAAAATGCAAAAAAAAAATAATAAATAAAAAAAATTAACGAATCTTAAAAACTAAATTAGAAGTAATTTATATAAAAAAACTTAATTTATTACAGATATGACTGTAATTTGACATGTAATGATCAATTTTACAATAAATACTACTGAACTTACCACCCTACCTACATAATAAATTTACTATATTAATATAAAAAACCCAGATATAACTAACTTCCATATTAAGACATACATAAAACAAACACAAACAGACCAACAAAAAATGGCATCTGAAGATGATGAAAAAATCAAAAACATTGCAATCAAAGAGCTATTGTCAACTCGCACGTTGACAGAAGTCACAGAACTAAGCACTGATGTAAACTCTTCTCATCTTGTTCTTGATGTGCAGGGCAAAATTCTTGAACAAATCAAGAAAAATCAAGATATATGGGAACGCCTACTTCAAGAACCACCATCAAGCTTCAAGGACAGAGCTTTGGAACATATAAAGGAGCAATCTCGAGCTGATGACTTAGCCTTCTCTTTCCTGACAGATGCTCTAAACACTGTGAAGGAGAAGATGGAGTTCTGCTCTTCTGAACCTGAGAAAATCGTTGCTTCAAGTAGCTAAATTCTCTTTTTAATCGTTTTGTGGTTGTGGCTGTGTTAGACAATAACAACTATATTTATATTTGGTGTACATGTTTTAAACACATATTATATTTGCTTATAAATATTAAATCACATGAATGATATTGCCATCTGTCACATAAAAAACAAGTGAAATCGAATGTACTAAAAGTGAAATCACATGTACTACAAATATTAGATAACTCAAATCGCATGTTTATATAGTAAAATCGCATGAGAAAATGATATAAACAAAATGAATACAAAATCGCATGTGTTTCGTGTGAATTCGCATGTACATTTAGAAAAAACTACTCATCCTCATCATCTTCCGAAACCTCCAACCACTGATCTTCTTCTTCAGATCCAATATCACTACTGTAATCTTCAAACTCATCTTCCTCTTCGTCGTCTTCGACCTCATTGTCTTTGTCTCTGGCAGCATTTTCGATCTGGACGCCCTTCGTCTTCTTTTTTTGCTGTTTACCTTGTTGTTTGGCTTTGAGCTCCTCGCAAGTCCGAATGTCATGACCTTTTTCATTACATACGCTACATGTCCTTGACCTTTTCCCTATGCGGCTGATCATTTGTTCCTTCTTAGATTTAATCCTTTTATGCGAGCCGCGACCTTTGTTTCTTATACCAGCCGGAACACGGACAGTAGGAGGAGCATCAGTTACTGGTTGTTGATAACCAATCAATTTTGAAAATCGATCAAATTTTGGATCAAGTTGCTGGGTTATGCGACTCTGATCAACTCTCTCTTTAAGCTGCATCCTTTGATCCCTCACTAAAACAAGTTGATCAAGGTCAGAAATCAAATTGCTAACCAAATACTCCCCTGTGTGGATGATTTCACGAGCAATCCGTTTAGCCTTGTGTTGCACATCCTTGCCACCCACATTTAGATTGTACTTCACATTTAACTCGTTCGGCACCACATCCTTCGTCCATCTCTTCGTAACATATTTGTTTGGTATTTCTTTAACACTAAACATCTTGAAAAGAAAATAGATGTGTTTGCATAGCAGCCCATACTGCTCAAAACGCAAACAGCTACAGTGCAATTACATCATTTTCACGATTCTTGAACCACACCTAGGAAAAACCAAAAAAAATTATAATAAAACAGAAAATCGCATGTGTAACATAACAATTTCGCATGTCTAAAAATCATGTAACTGAATAAAATTTAATATCGCATGACAAAACCAAAATCGCATATTGCAGAATAATCATCTGAAAAAAAAGAAAATCGCATGTAGGTTATCAATAAAATCGCATGTTTGAGATATATATGCTATAGTACCTCCAATAAACCATCTCCATGGGCTTTAAAGTCCTTCAACAATATCCTGATCTGTGGACCCTCTACTTTGGTGTCCATCGGCAGACATTCAGAAATTGTACCACAAATCTCTATTTGCTGATCAAAGAATATAGACCTGGTGAATCACTTAGCAACATCTTTTTCCAAAGAAGTTCCGCTCAAATCAGCAGGCTCAGTATATCTTGAAATATGATCATTCTTTCTATGATTAAATCGTTGGACATCCATTGCACCATCAAAATGATTCATAAACTCTACGAGAGTGAGTTGTGAATTAGCCACCTGGCAGAAAAAATGGTTCTCACTCTCTGATCTTGAAGTTGTTCTCATGAGTCCCGACATTGGCTCGTGCCGGTAAAAAGCCGGAATCCACATAGATCTCATCACAAACATATCATCAATCCATTTGTTTTCTGTGAGACCGAACTCAATCATCACCAACTTCCACTGTCTCTCGAATTCTTCGGGCTTAATGGAATCAGTCCATACAATGTCGCACATCCTCCTTTTAAACTCATCGTTATTGCACAACTCGTGTCCAACCTATAACAATAAATGCTTTTTATATCAGCCTAAAACATGATATAAAAAAACATAACGCTAACGAAAGACAATATAGCATGCTATACCTTATCTGCCACTTTTTTCATTATGTGCCACATGCACAATCTGTGTCTGCTGATAGGGAAAACCTCCTCGATAGCCTGTTTCATAGCAGGGTCTTGATCCGTCACTACAACGTTTGGTTGCCGACCAAATGACTTTAAGAATGAATTCAGAAGCCATTTATATGATTCAATGCTCTCCGATGCCAACAACCCAGCTCCAAGCGTTACATTTCGACAGTGGTTGTCAATGCCAGTGAACGGAACAAAAACCATCTTGTACCTGAACAAACACATGCGAAAACACGTTTAAAACATGCGAAAAAGACAAATATCACATGCGAAAACAAACAGTATAACATGCGATATACTCAACATCAAATCTTCAACACGTCTACACATGCGATATTACAAGCTCATAAAGACATATAAACATGCGAAAATTAGTAAAAAAACATGTTTGTCTTGAAAAACTTACCTGTTTGTCTTGAAAGTTGCATCGAACGATATCACATCCCCAAATTCCATATAGTTAAGCTTGCATAAACCATCAGCCCAGAACAAACCAGTTAACCGTTTGTCGTCATCAACAGAATATTCAAATGAATAATCAGCTAAATACTGTTTTTTGTATGTCATCCTATTAATCACCATGTCAGCGTCATATTCTCCTATATAGCTGTTAATTCGCTTCCTAAAATTTTTTCAATCATCAACCGTGGCACCAACGTTCTCGAAACCACCATAACGTTTCCTCATTATATGGAAAGCTTTGACAGGACCAAGGTTTAAAGTGCCTAGTTCCCAAACCAACTCCTCCTGGACATTTGACAATTGTCTGTAAGCTGGCAACATGTGAATATCATCTTGGCATACAAACTCATGATTATGGCCATCAACAAATCTCTTTATTGTATATAATCTACCATCCACAGTGCAAATCATAAGTTGATCTTTACATCCAGTTCTAATAGACCCCCTGTTCCTTGTTTTGAATTGCTTTTTTGACTTCGAATGATCATCAATACACAGTGGCTTATGTCCCTCTTTAGAACAAACAAAATACTTAGTTTTGATTATACCACCACTGTATACTTCACCACCTTTCCGAATAGAAAAACCAGCTAACTTAGCATATGATTGGTAAAACGCATATGCTTGTTCAATAGAGATAAATTGCATTCCAACAACAGGTGTAGCTGATGCTTGAACCTCCGGAGTGTAAACCCTTTCATCTACAAAGAAACAATATCAGAAAACATAACCACGTGCAAATTATCGTACTAGTACATGCGACATATTAACTCCATCATAAAAGAACAAACACACATGCGAATTGACGGTACAAAAACATGCGAAAATGATGATTTTGATTAATTTGTTTTATATATGCGATTTATTATACCATAACATGCGAAAATGCATAAAGAAAAAAATCAAATGCGAATTGTAACAGTAATAACATGCGAATTTGTGCATGTTGCTTTCATATAAAAAATATAATCAACATTCAAACTTCCAAAAACAGCTACAACAATATAAAATAATTGCTACGATTAAACAATAAAACAAGTATAAGAACAATTTAGAGATCTGAATTATCATAATTACCATTAAAAAACTCGTTTACAACACTTGTACTTCCAATTGGATTTGGATTTGCAGGTGGCGGATTTAAAACATCCTCAATCGAAACTCTCTGATATGCAGATAATTGAGAATGATCATCGATCGGTCGAGTTTCTTCAAAATCAACATCTGTTCGTCCAGTGCTGCTCTGTGGATCCATCGAAAAAAAAACAAATTGAATGAAACCCTAACACAGAAGAACGAAAACTGCAATTTGAGAATTATGATTAATTTGAAACTGATTCGAAAGATAATTAACGGGATATTAGTGTAACGAACATCTCGCTGATTGAATGATGAGACAAATTTGCCCTCAGATGATTGAATTAATTGTCTGATTTAACCTTATTAAAGAAAAACTGAATCAGGATACGTGTACGGCTCAAATTCTCGCGTATGTAATGTACGATAACCTTATTTGTACCATACTCTTTACCTATATATATATATATATATATATATATATATATATATATATATATATATATATATATATATATAAGGGGAAGGTTCATTTGAGAAGAAAATTTTATTGAGAAGAAAAAGAATAAAAGGGTATAATTGTAAAACATTAAATAGTTTTCTTTTCTCATCTCATTTATTATTATGTTTGACTAATTAATTAGTCATTAAGACTATAATCCTCCACATTAAATATTTTTGCCTACACACATCAAAAGTTATCCTACACATTTCGAAATTTATCCTACACATATTAAAATTTATCCCACACAACTCGTAATTTATCCTACACGCCTCGTATTTATCCTACACTTTAAATGAATTTTTTTTTGTGAAAAATATATATCTTAAAAATAAGTTACAAATTTAATATAGTTAGTTATTAAAGATGAAACTACCAATTAATGATGTATGTAAGTTTACTAATATACTCTTATAGTTACATTAAGTACAAATATTAAATGAAGTCTAATAAAGCATTTCTATTGGTTGAAATTTCTTCTTTTTTCTTCTTACAAAGAATTTCTTCTCATTTGAACCCTCCACTATATATATATATATATATATATATATATATATATAGTGTAAGGATAGAAAACAAATTGATCTTAACGTGCTATTTACATGAGAATTGAGGATAATTTTTTTTTTTGAATTTTTATTCATCTTCTCAAGCTTGGTTTAGTAGAAAAAAAAGTTATATAATTTTATTTTTAATGTTTTAGGACTAAAATTCATGATTGACTAGATGGGAAAAAAATTCAAAAGAAAAACTCTTTACTTTTCATATTTAGCATATTAAGATCCACTTGTACAATAACCTTACCATATATATATAGAGGAGGAGGAGTTGGGTAGAAAGTGGGTTTTTCCTAGAAAGTCTAGGAAGCAATAAGAATGTGACACGTGGCATGGAGGGATTTTAACTAAAAGGGCACTTGTGTAATTTGACATTTTATTTTATTTTTGGAATTTTATCTCTCATTAACTAACAATGCCTAAAATTATGGAAACTGTTTCTCCAAGATTTTTTGTATTTCGCAACCTTCTCCTTCTTCGTCTTCGTCGTCATCAAACACTTCTCCATCTCCGAGTTCATCATCACCATTCAAATATTGTTCGTATCATCTCCGTTTTCTTGACGATGTGTTTTAACAGCAAGCAAATTAATACAGTTGTGTTTTAGCAGCAAGCAGATTCATACAGTTGTGTTTTAGCATTTAGATTGATACAGTTGTGTTTTAACAGCAAGCAGATTCATACAGTTGTGTTTTAGCATTCAGATTCATACAGTTGTGTTTTAACAGCAAGCAGATTCATACAGTTGTGTTTTAACAGCAAGCAGATTCATACAGTTGTGTTTTAGCATTCAGATTCATACAGTTGTGTTTTAACAGCAAGCAGATTCATACAGTTGTGTTTTAACAGCAAGCAGATTCATACAGTTGTGTTTTAGCATTCAGATTCATACAGTTGTGTTTTAACAACAAGCAGATTCATACGCTGTGTTTTACCATCCATGCTGGTAATGCTGGAGGGTTTCTTGACGCTGTGTTTTAACAGCAAGCAGATTAGCAAGCAGATTAATACGATGTGTTTTCTTGATGTCTTTCTTCATGAAGGATAGAAGGAAGAGAGAGTGAGAGAGAAAGGGAGAGAGAGAGAGAGAGAGAGAGAGAAAATCGCATGAAATGTAGGGTGGTTATGGAATGACAATTATTTCCATATTTAAAAAAAACTAAATGACATATCTACCCCTGATTAATTAAATAATCCTATTTATAAGAAACACATATTACCAAAATGCCACCAAGATGATCTCAACCATTAAACACACTCATTGGATGGCCCAGATCGCTTCCTAGACTTTCTAGGAAAAACACACTTTCCGTATATGACAAAGATTAACTGTGTGGAAGAGGATTATAGTACGAGAACAAGAGGAACAAATCCAAATTGTTAAGTTATTTATTTATGGTTTATACATGTTTAGATTTTTTAAGATTGATAAAGTAAATTATTTATGTGTTCTTATAGTATTTTTTTCTTTATATATATATATAAAGGGTTAGGGTAAAATGAAATCTTATACGAGTTGTTATAACTTAGAGAACTCGGCCTTACGAAAGATTTTTTCAAAAATTTTTTTACCAAAAATCTTTAGAAAAATCAACTATTCCAAAAAAAAATTGTTTTTTTTCATTTACGTTAGCCGTAAATGCTGTAAAAAGTAATGTCATGCTTATGTCATTAGCTTTTTACAGCTACTGTAAGTGGTCGAAAAATACCACTTCAAAATTTTTTATTAAATATTTTTTATGGCCGTCTTTCTATCCGTTTAAATCTAGGGGTGTGAAAAAAATGGTGGCAAAACTCGCACGGGAAGACCGGGTTCAATAAATTCTTACAACTTGAGGGAGTTTTCCCTTGATCTTGATCATATATATATATATATATAGGGATCGGTTCAAATGAAAACCACCACAAGTTGTGAGAACTTTTCAATCCTGCGCGAAACGTAGATGAAAACATTATAAATACATTTGTAAAAAAAAATTTGTCAAGTTGTTAGTTTTGACTGATTCATATTTTTTACGCGATGGTGTAAATTCTGTATCGAGCTAAATATTTTTTACGCCTCATGTAAATATGGGTATGCGGTATTTTTTTTTAATTTTTTTTTGCTGAAACAAGTGATATTTTTTACGACTTTTGGGAAAAAAAATTCAGAAAAACCTTTTGTATGGCTTAGTTCTCATGGTTCTCACAACTCGGATGGTTCTCATTTTAACCGTTCACTATATATATATATAGGGTAGAGTTCATGCGAGAAACACCTTTATTGCGAGAACCGCGATAACCAATATGAACACAACAAAATAAAACCACTACACCACCAAAAACCTAGAAAACCCTAAACCCCCCCCCCCCCCCAGCCACCCAAGCTAAATGCTAAAAACTAAACCATAAAGCTAAACCCCAAAAAAACCATAAAAAATCTTTAAAATTATAAAAAAAAAACACAAAATTTTTTTTATTTTTTTTTTTATTAAAATCGATACTTTTAGTATCCAAAATGAAAGTTGTTTTTTTTTTAAATTATTAACGAAAATTAGTGATTTTTATAAAAGAATATTAAAAAAAATTGTGTTTTTTAGATTTTCTTAGGTATTTTCGTTTGTGTTCACATTGGTTCTCGCAATAAATGGTGGTTCCTAACGAATCCTTCTCCTATATATATATATATAGTCGGGTTCCTGCGCAAAGTGTATTTTTTCCTACAAAGTGTAGGAAGCGATCTGGGCCATTCGATGGGTGTGTTTATTGGTTGAGATCAAGTCAATGGCATTTTGGTAATATTTGTATGTCATTAATTAATTGTCATAATAGGTTAGGGGTAGTCTGGTCATTTTACATGTTTTAAATCAATCAAATAATTGTCATAAATAACTCAAGCTCCTACAATCTCATGATTTTTCCTCTCTATCAAAAACCAAGAAAACCCTCTTTCATACCAAAAATATCTTGAATCATGGATCAAGATAACAAATTCGGATTGAAATATAAGCACGATTGATACCATGTTTATCATTCCATTCGCAATTCATCATCTTCTTCTAAAGCACATTCAATTCGTATTTCACTTAGTTCGTCACATTGTGTTTTATCACTAGAACACACTACTATGAAACGCATCCAGTATCTAACTTCAAGTGTAGTAAAAGACAATACTATGATAAAACACAATGTGTAGAAACTAGAAACCGATAAAACACAACGTCAAGACAGTGTTATTTACATTGATATTGTTTTAAGGATTGATGTTTTAAAGGTACATTGTGATTAAATCCTGCATATACATGTATCCACTATGTTTTGTTGAAGACAATGTTGTTTTTTAAAGTTTGATCATAGTACTGTGTTTTACTACACTTGATGTTGGATACTAGATGTGTTCATAGTAGTGTGTTTTAGTGATAAAACACAATGTGACGAACAAAATGACTATTTTGGTAAAGGTGTTATTTTTTACATTGATATTGTTTTAAGAATTGATGTGTTAAAGCTACATTGTTATTAGATCCTCCATATACATGTATTCAGCATGTTGTTTGTTGAAGACAATGTGTTTTTTTTTTTAAGTTTGATCATAGTATTGTGTTTTACTACACTTGAAGTTGGATACTTGATGTGTTCATAGTAGTGTGTTTAAGTGATAAAACACAATGTGACGAACCAAATGAAATGTGAATTGAATGTACCTTAAGAGAAGATGATGAATTGTAAATGGAATGATAAACATGGTATCAATCGTAATACAACCGTCAGTTCGAAATCAATGAGATATTTGGTTTCCTTAGATTTCTCATATGTTAGTTTAGAATATAATAAATCCCAAAATTAAAATAAAATAAATATCAAATTACAATCTTGCCCTTTTCATTAAAATAACTAATTACCACATGTCATTAGGATGTGGCTTCCTACACTTTGTAGGAAAAATTGGCTTTGTAGCCAACTCCTACAATATATATATATATATATATATATATATATATATATATATATATATATATATATATATATATATATATATATATATATATATATATATATATATGTGTGTGTGAAAGCCCTTCTAGTTGGAAAAACCTTGAAAACCCTTGTGAAATAATCTAAAACAACATATTTTTATAAAAAAAATTAGGGAATGCAATATATATATTTTTTTGCGTTTTGAGAAAAAAATATATGAAAAAAGCGTTGAGTAGATATTAAAAAAATAACTTTCATATGTTACATATGTAACCATGTTGTTTATTAAAATAGTGTTACACACCTAGGAATATTTATTTTAAATGTCCTTTGTTGCTTTTTTAATTTGTTATGCTAAAAACGCTTGAAAATTTGTATATTAATATATTACGTGCCCTAAAATTGTTAAAAAAAAATATATTGTTTTAGATAGTGTTACACAAGAGTTATACAGAGTTTTCAAAGTTTTCTCATTGTCGATCAACAATGCTCTTTTCTGAATTTGGCAAGTGATTTCAACAAATGTGAAAATAGTGTGCAAAAATAGAAATCAAACTTTCAAGAAATACAACTACATAATTTTCAAGTTTCTATCACTTTGAAACAAGGTTTACTAGGTGATTTGTAACACCCCGATTGCGTAATACAACAAACCGCGGCGGAAACATCGAAGAGTCACGTTACAGGAAATTGTTTCACAACACATGGTACGTAAGGTTTTGTTTTATTGAATTAATGAATTACATTGTCTTGGGAAAATACGAACAAATCATCACACATTAACACCTGTAACATATGTGAAAAGACGGTCAACATAAAAAGCCGGTGAGTAACATAGGTTTTGTGTGTGTCAAATTCATGGCTTTGTATTCGTTATTGCAGTACCTCATCCGACTACGAGAGTCGATAAATGAAAACCTTGTATCAAAAGTGTTTAGTATTGCAATATGTTTAACCAACTAAACAAGTTGGTATAAGTTATAAAACCTTGTAGCCATGAATCTTGACAAAAAGCGTTTCTTTTGTAAAACCGAGTAATAAATCGATTTAAAAGAAAACATTGTATGATTTATATCTTTAAGTGAAAATCGTTCATGACTTGTCCAAAACCATTTGTCCTTGTTGAAGTGATTTGGATAACGTTACGATATGTAATATAATAAAAGCATTTATATATAGGAAGTACCAGCGGTGTATGTCGCAACCCCAGTCCCCTAATAACCCGAGAACGGGCGGCCGCGACCATCTCCGGTGGTATCGGTGTTTTTCATTTTGGCAGCGGAAATTACATCAGGACCGTAGTTAGGAAATATTTTATCAGAGTAAAATACCACACTTTTATGATATTAAACACGTGGGAAATTCCCAAGTTTTCAGTACACACATTTTTATAGGGATAAACCCTATTTTATTTAATAAAAACATCTCTTTATTTATGTAACTTTTATAGCCACTTTTCCAAGCCTTCAGTGATGTCCAGCTGACTTCTATTTGGCTTTCACGTTTTGTTACCTAAAACTTGTTTAAAAACATTTTGTCAGTGGGAAATACTGGTGAGTGAATCCCAGTTTAATCAAGAAGAGTTTTATCCTTTAACAGTATTGAGAGCGATTACAATGTTTATATCTACACAATTACTCATTCAGTACTGTCAATCTTGACTGGTGGGTCATATTACACATTGGCTATCTCGTTGTCCAATGGTAACGTGTTTCACATTTTGTATACAGAACCCCAACATACCGGCTGTAATTGAAGAACTACAAAGACTCAATCCTTGCTAATCACATTGTAAATTATTTAAGGTTTTGTAAAAACAGTTTACAAAAAGGAGATTACTCACATTGCTGTCTTAGGGTTTTCCTTAAGGATTTCCTGGTGATTATCTATTAATTACACAAATGCACACGCGTTAGTATAAAAACCCAATATTTACATTAGTAATACCCTCCCCGAGACGGCATTCCAACGACTACGTCGGGCAGAACCACGACAGCCATTACGGAACCCTGGATCAATCGGGCAGCGTATCTAATACGTAACCGGGGGTTATGCTACTTACAACAAGGCAGAACTTCGTTATTTAGGGGGGGTTTATTATGCCCGAAAATCACTTTAGCTATGTAGAATTTTGAGAGAGAGAAAAAGAATGAACGAGTTGAGACTGAGGCTGAATGCCTCAATTTATAGTGTCCATTCGACTTCCATCGCGCCCCGCGTAAACATCCTCCAAGGGCTTCGCGGCCCGCGAGGCCAGCTAGGGTAGGCCCTAGCTTAGCTGACTCGGTCACTAGGCTCGACACGAATGGTGACACGTGGCGGCTCAGAGGCTCGCCTGACCTCCTAGCTGTCGCGGCCCGAGTAGATCATCGTCAACACATTCACGGCCCGCGAGCAAGGGCTGAATCTTGTTTTTATTTTATTTTTAAATATATATGGTATTTTGGGCACGGTTTTCGCATACGAGGTATGTTTTAAGACATGTAGGGATATTTTAAATATATTAGGGGTGTCGGAAAAATTTTGTAGGGTTGTTATATCCTCCCCACCTTGTTTTAGAGCTCGTCCTCGAGGTCTACTGAAATAGGTGTGCATATTTCCTTTGCATCTCCGATTCAAGCTCCCATGTATATTCTGGTCCTCTCCTGGAGTCCCATTTTACTTTGACCAGAAATAATCTCTTGTGTTTGAGGTTCTTGACCTTCCTGTCTTCAATCTGTAAAGGCTTCTCTACAAATTTTAACTGCTCATTTACCTCTATATCCTTAAGAGGTATTACCAGTGATTCATCAGCTAAGCATTTCTTGAGATTAGATACATGAAATACATCATGTATTCCTGCCATTTCCTCTGGCAGTTGTAGTTGATAGGCTACTGGTCATATTCTTTTAATAATCTCAAAAGGTCCAACATACCTGGGGCTTAGCTTTCCTCTTTTGATAAATCTTACCATTCCTTTCCAAGGAGAGACTTTCAATAACACTTTGTCTCCTACCTGAAATTCCAATGGCTTTCGTCTGTTATCAGCATAACTCTTTTGTCGATCTCGTGCTGCTTTCAATCGTTCCTTAACTTGAATGATTTTGCCGATTGTTTCTTGCACTATCTCAGGTCCGGATAGTTGCTTTTCTCCAATTTCAGCCCAACAAACTGGAGTTTGGCACTTTCGTCCATAAAGTGCTTCGAATGGTACAACATTGATACTTGTGTGATGGTTGTTATTGTAAGAAAATTCTATCAATGGTAAGTGATTATCCCAATTACCTCCGAAATTAATTACACAAGCTCTAAGCATGTCCTCCATTGTCTGAATTGTTCTTTCGCTTTGTCCGTCCGTTTGAGGATGATAAGCGGTGCTTAGATTTAGCTTGGTTCCCATTGCTTTTTGGAAACTTGTCCAAAAATGAGAGGTAAAACGGCTATCCCTATCAGAAACAATTGATAAAGGAATTCCATGTAATGAAACTATTTCATTTACATATAGTTTAGCTAATTGTTCCATACTTAAAGTTTCTTCATGGGTAGGAAATGAGCTAACTTAGTTAGCCTGTCTACAATCACCCAGATTGTATCATTACCTTTTCTTGTCTTGGGTAATTTAGTAACAAAATCCATTGTTATCAATTCCCATTTCCAAAGTGGCATTTCTAATTGTTGCAACAAACCTGAGGGTTTCTGATGTTCAGCTTTAACTTGTGAACAGGTTAGACATTTTGCAACATATGATGCTATATCCTTTTTCATTCCTATCCACCAGAAATTCTTTCTTAAGTCTTGATACATTATACTTAGACTTATGGGCTTCTTCTAATATACGTTGGCGTAAGTTTCCTAATTTAGGAATCCACATTCTTTTCTTATGGAATCTCCAAATTCCATCTGTTCCTTGTTCTAGTTCTTTAATCATTCCTTTCAATTTTTCAGTATCATTCTTGTTTACTGATTCTTGTGCTTTTCTAATCTGTTCATTTAAATCTACTTGCAGATTTAGTTTAAGAGAACGTACTCTTTTTGGTTTTTCATGATATTTTCGACTTAAAGCATCAGCTCCTACGTTTGCCTTTCCTGCATGGTATTGGATATTACAATCATAATCACTAAGTATCTCCATCCAGCGTCTTTGTCTCATAGACAATTCCTTTTTCCCGAAAACATACCTTAAACTCTTATGATCAGTGAAAATGGTAAACTTACTACCGTAAAGGTAATGTCTCCAAATTTTAAGGGCAAAAATTATAGCTCCTAATTCTAAATCATGGGTTGAATAATTTTCTTCATGATTCTTAAGTTGTCTAGACGCATAGGCTTTAACCTTTTAACGTTGCATCAATACACATCCATAACCTAATTTAGAAGCGTCACAATAGATCACAAAGTCTTCAGTTCCTTCTGGTAACGCTAGTATGGGTGCGTTGGTTAATCTTTGTTTAAGGATTCTAAAGGCTTCTTCTTGTTTTGGTCCCCATTCAAACTTAACAGATTTACAGGTTAACTTACTTAAGGGAATGGCTATTCTAGAAAAATCTTGAATAAATCTTCTATAATAACCGGCCAATCCTAAGAAACTTCTAACCTCGGTTGGTGACTCAGAGGTTTTCCATTTGGTAATCGCCTCGATCTTTGTGGGATCCACATGAATTCCTTCATGATTAATTAAATGCCCAAGAAACTGTACATGTTCTAACCAAAATTCACACTTGGAAAACTTTGCATAAAGGTTTTCTTTTCTTAATAGACTTAGAAGTGCGTGCAGATGCGCTGCATGTTCTTCTTTGCTCTTAGAGTAAATGAGAATATCATCTATAAAGACAATTATAAATTTATCCAAATATGGCTTACATATTTGGTTCATCATGTCCATGAATGCGGCTGGGGCATTGGTTAAAACAAATGGCATGACAGTAAATTCATAATGGCCATACCTGGTTCTAAAAGCGGTCTTAGGAATGTCCTCTTCCTGTACCTTTAATTGATGATATCCTGAACGTAAGTCGATCTTTGAGAAAAATCGAGCTCCTTGCAATTG
This sequence comes from Helianthus tuberosus, assembly GCA_030545235.1. Lineage (NCBI taxonomy): Eukaryota > Viridiplantae > Streptophyta > Magnoliopsida > Asterales > Asteraceae > Helianthus > Helianthus tuberosus. The sequence goes on along the minus strand of CM060414.1, from coordinate 117,726,821 downwards.
ATCAAACAAATCATCGATTCTCGGTAATGGATACCGATTTTTAATCGTGACTTTGTTAAATTCACAGTAATCAATGCACATACGCATTGACCCGTCCTTCTTCTTGACGAATAAGATCGGTGCTCCCCATGGTGATGAGCTTGGATGTATGAATCCTTTCTCCAACAATTCATCTAACTGTTTCTTCAGTTCCTGCATTTCTGCGGGTGCCAAACGGTAAGGTGTTTTGGCAATTGGTGCTGTTCCTGGTAGCAGGTGGATTCTGAATTCAACTTCTCTGTCTGGCGGTTTCCCTGGTAATTCTTCTGGAAATACATTTGAAAATTGAGATACTACAGGGATATTTTTCAATTCTTTTCCTTTAGTGTTAATGATTATGGAAATCAAATACACTAATGATCCTTTTCTTATATAACTGGCTGTTTTCATCACAGAGATGAATTTTGTGGATCTAGAGGATTTATCTCCTTTAATTGTGATCTTTTCACCCCTTGGTGAATTTACTTGGATTAACTTTTGATCACATAAAATACTGGCTTTATTGGCTATTAACCAATCCATTCCTAATACAACATCAAATCCTGCCAGATTCATTGGGTAAAGGTTTGCAATAAATTTTTGATTTAAAAATTCTATTCTTGCTTCCTGCAAGATTTCAAGAATCTTAATGGTTTCCCCGTTTGCGGTCACTATTAGACATTCTTGTGAGAGTTTAGTTAATGATTGATTGAGAAGTTTGCAAAATGAAGTATTAATAAAACTTTGGTTTGCACCAGAGTCAAATAATACTTTAGCAAAAACATCATTAACTAAAAACGTACCGGCGATCACATCCGGGATCATCTTTGCTTCTTCTGCAGTTAGAACAAATGCTCTAGCGTTTTTAGTAGTCTTGTAGTTCAGGGCTGGAGCTAGTTTTAGACAGTTTGGCTTGATATGACCTTGTTCTCCACAGTTGTAGCATATCCTATTGTTAGGTTTCTTTCTACAGTCTTCTTCCTTGTGTCTAGATATTTTGCAGAAGTTACAGTATATGGAGCATCTTCCAGAATGTTTCCTTTTGCAATACTTGCAATAGGGTGTAGAAGTAGAACCTATATTTTTCCCACATTTGGAATTTCCAGAACGGAATTCTTGGGTAAGCTTTTGAGCTAGGTTTCTCCTCTGGTCTTCTTCTCGTGTATGCACTAATTCATCAGTCAAGGTGTTTGCTAGTTCTACAGGTTCTTCTATGGTTTGAGGTCTAGCTGCCTTGACTACATGCCTTATCTCACTGATTAATCCCCAGATATAACGGGAGATTAATACTGGTTCAGGTGATGCAAGGGTTGGCACTATTCTAGCATATTCAAATAATAAAGTAGTGTAACCCTTACTATCCACTCCAGTCATCCTAAGGTTTAGGAACTTATTTGCTATCTGTTCTTTTTCATTGGGAGGGCAGAACTTCCTTTCCACCATATTTTTAAATTCCTCCCATTCCATATTTTAAATCCTGTCACTTCCCCTAGACTAGAGGATAGTGTTCCACCTTTCTAAGGCTGAGATCTTAAATAAATTGGAGGCAAACATTATCTTATCTTCTTCTGCGCACTTGCTTATTTTTAAGACTGCCTCAGTCTTTTCTATCCAGCGTAGAGCTGCAATGGTCCCTTCATTGCCCGAGAATTCCATTGGTTTACAAGACTAGAATTCCTTATAAGAACAACCATAAGACATGTTTCTTCTTCTTTTGGGAATGGGCACTTGAAATATGGGTCCATTGTTTACGCTGTGACTAGGTTCTATATGGGTTCGTTTACTTCCATTACCACTTTCATCATTATTTTCCGCATCCCTAACATTTTGGATAATAGCTGGCATGGCATCTCTAATTCCTTGGGTTACAAGGTGTCAAATTTCACTATTATTTATTTGATTTTCATTATTCTGGTTTTCCGGATTTGCTGCGTCGGCCATATGGATTTTAAACAATTACCAAGTATTAATATCACAGGACAATATCCAATTCAAACAAGCACACGACAAGTATGTTGATCAAAATCATCGAGCATTGCGACTTACTCTATTTTATAGTATGCATCTATAATTATTACAATACAACTGGAATAAAAATACAATACTATTATGCATCACTAACCACGAGGTGGTCTATACTACAACATGTATATTGTCATTTTTTTTCAAACATACACACATATTATATATATACATTTATTATTATATTATTATTATTATTATTACTAATGATAGGGGTTCATCCAAAAGTCCATATTACGCTCGTCATTGTCACACCCCCAAAATACCACATGCGGAAACACCGCGAGACGTCTGACGTACCAGGATCCAAGCCACCAATCACATTGAACTATAATAAATATTTAAATAAAACATTTGATTCATTTCATAATATAATTCCAAGTCATAAGTTAAAACCCAAGTAAACGTTCAGCGGAAGCATAATGTAAATTGTTAATCAATTGTTTCAAAACAAGTGTTCAAAACCAACGAAACAAGTATCCAAGAGTCTCGACCCATGACCACTCCAGCACTCCCAGATAGCCAGTCCATAACCAAGAATCTAACGACCTGCAAGCATCCAGACAAGTGTGTCAGATGACGCTGGTGAGTTCAAAGTTTGTTAACACGTTTTAGTTACCAGATATGAGTATAAAACATTTTAGAGATTAGATGTCATTATTAACTCGATTACCGCAGATGGCTCCAGATTATTTGCCCAAACCCCAATGCTCTATCATACATTGGTCAAGTGGTTAAGGTAATTAGTTCACGACCGTCCTCCTCGGTACGGTGTGAGGGTGCCAAACCTAATAGCGCTATCAACTAATAACCCCGTTGCCTCCCCGGCAACCAATCGGTATATGATGGGACTTAATGATAGAAATGAGTGTAATAACCAACATCCCAGGTTTAACATTCCAGTCAAACCCAAAACCCGACATTCCTCCCCTGAACGTTACCCGATATCCCTCCCCGGGATGCATGCTTGAAAAAGGCAGTGAACTCACCTTGGTTTGCTCGGTTTGTTAAGTTACCCGTTTCCAAGTTAATCAACCAACCCTACCTTGGTTACTAATGAATATCAGTTTCACAATTAAACAAGTCATTATTTTCACACAGTTTATATCACAGTATGTCAGGTAGCAAATACACCTTTCTAACACGTGTTCACATCTTATGTGAATGTCACAAAGTAACACATAACATAACAAGTGAGGTTGCTATACCAACTAATCGAACCAAGTTTCTCATTCTCATAGACATATCACAAAGATCGTATACACACACAAGTATTTATCATAATCAACATCACAGGCACCTACTGTTCAGCTCATATACTTACACGACGAGATACCCTTATGACGAAAGATAATCTTTCGTGGGATGCACGATGAATAACCCCATGTTTCGTCGAGATGTGGTGCGACGAAAATCCCCATGTTTCGTCGAGATGCTTGTCGACGAAAAGTCATTATTCGTCGACCTAAGATTCGTCGACTGTCTTTGACAGTTTCAACGTATCCCCAAACCCTAATGTTTACAGTTACTTTTTCGCAGATCACAATCCAATCGGTTTCTAGGTTTATCATGCAAGCATATCATCGTTTTCACTAACAACAGTTTACCAATAACACCATTAATCATCATAGATAGTAACATCAAAACATTATCGTACATCATTCATACGAAGCCTTACAGTTAGCATGCAACCATTATTGTAACCCTATCAATTCATCAATTAGATACGACACCAGAATCACATTTAAGCAATCATCGATCATAGGGTTTCCTAGCCTCTAGCAACAACCTAAACATTCAATCATCTAACTGCACGATGTCATAGACGAACCCTAGCCTCACATAAGGTTATCACGCAATTACGCCAACAATTAACACGATGAATACTAACCAATGATAACGATATGGTAAGTCAGATCGAGATGTAGAGCCTCGTGATCCCAAGGTTGTCGCCGCACAGAGCAGAGAAGGTGTTCTAGGGTTTTGAGTTTATGAATGTCGACCACTAATGTTTATGCAAACAAGATTACGAAACAAGTAACTTGGGCCACGAATGATTCTGGGCCGAGGCCCCATTCCAGCGAAAGACCTGCTCGACGAAGAACCCATCCTTCGTCGAGACTAAAGATGGCGAAACACCCCTTTCTTCGTCGAGTGAGATTTGCGGCGAAAAACATTAAATAATTATATTTAATATTTCACATTTAACAACCCAACTTTACGCATTTACATTTAACATTCAAATAACTACTCACAACATCACATAGACGAATAGAAATCAAAAACAGGATTACGAAACAAGTAATTCGCAGGCAAAGGACCTTGAAATCTCGGGTTGTCACATCATCCCCTACTTGAAAGAAATTTCGTCCCGAAATTTGATAAGCAAACCCAAAATAGCACGGCGTTAGATCAGGATGACTGTATATTTTCCGCGGGTGCCACATCATCCCCAACTTGAATGGGAATTTCATCCCGAAGTTCACTAGTTGTGCCAGACTTAGATTTGTCAGCTGGGAATAAATGTGGGTACTTGAGCTTCATCTGATCCTCGCGTTCCCATGTGAACTCCGGTCCACGTCTTGAGTTCCAATGAACCCTCACGATCGGGATTCGACTATGCTTGCGGACCTTGACTTCCCGATCCATAATCTCTATTGGTTCCTCAACAAACTGAAACTTGTTGTCAATCTTCAACTCTTGAAACGGTACCACAAGTGTTTCATCGGACAAACACTTCTTTAGCTGAGAGACATGGAAGACATCATGGACGTTACCCAACTCAGCAGGCAACTCTAACTTGTAGGCCACTTTGCCAATTCGTTCCAGAATTTTGAATGGCCCGACATAACGAGGGTTAAGCTTGCCGCGTTTTCCAAAACGCACCACACCCTTCCAGGGTGAGACCTTCAACATAACCCGATCCCCAACTGTGAACTCCAAAGGTTTCCTACGCTTATCAGCGTAGCTTTTCTGACGGTCGCGTGCTGCTGCCATACGATTCCTAATCTGAACAATCTTTTCTGAAGTTTCAAATACAAGCTCCGGACCTGTGATCTGGCTGTCACCCACCTCGGCCCAACAAAGAGGTGAACAACATTTTCGTCCGTACAATGCTTCGAATGGAGCTGCCTGGATAGTGGTATGGTAGCTATTGTTATAAGAAAACTCTATCATTGGTAAGTGTTTCTCCCAACCCTTGCCAAAATCAATCACGCACGCTCGCAGCATGTCTTCAAGTGTCTGGATGGTTCGTTCACTTTGACCATCCGTCTGTGGGTGATAAGTAGTGCTCATGTCGAGACGCGAGCCGAACGATTTGTGCATCGACTGCCACAAATCCGAAATGAAATGCGGGTCACGATCAGAGATAATAGAGGTCGGCACCCCGTGCCTAGAAACCACCTCTTTAAGATAAACAGCAGCAAGTTGTGAGAACTTATCTGTTTCCTTGATTGCAAGAAAATGTGTTGACTTCGTGAGACGATCAATGATCACCCAGATGGTATCGTTTCCGTTTTGAATTCTCGACAAGCCTATGACGAAATCCATTGGGATTTGCTCCCATTTCCACATGGGTATTTTTGGTTGCTGAAGTGGACCTGAGGGTTTCTGATATTCTACTTTAACTTTAGCACAAGTCAGACACTTACTCACATAACTCGCGATGTAAGCCTTCATCTTCGGCCACCAATACAAAACCTTGAGATCCTAATACATTTTATCCGAACCCAGATGAACAGAGTATCGAGACTTGTGCGCTTCGTCCATCACAAGTTCTTTAAGATTTCCAAACAAAGGGATCCATATTCGTTCCATGCAATAGAGAATACCATCAGATCTCTCTACCAACCGCTTTTCCATGCCCCTTAAGTACTCTGCTTCAATGTTTTCCTCTTTCAATGCTTCGGTTTGTGTAGAACGGATCTGGTCAGGCAAATTAGAATGGATGGTGAGCTGCAAAGCGCGAACACGTTTGGGTTTCGATTCCTTTCGACTGAGGGCATCAGCTACAACGTTAGCCTTACCCGGATGATAATTGATTGCGCAATCGTAGTCATTTAAGAGTTCCACCCAGCGACCCTGTCGCATATTTAATCCCTTCTGGTCAAAGATATGCTAAAGGCTCATGTGGTCGGTATAAATAGTGCATTTAGTACCGTACAGGTAATGCCTCCAGATTTTAAGCACAAACACCACGACTCCCAGCTCTAAGTCGTGCGTCGTATAATTCCTCTCGTGAACCTTTAACTGTCAAGAGACGTAAGCTATCACATTCTCGCGTTGCATCAACATGCAACCGTGACCCTGAATGGAAGCATCACAATATACCACAAAATCTTCTGTGCCTTCAAGCAAAGACAAGATCGGTGCGCTGCAGAGCTTTTATTTCAACATCTGGAAAGCATCTTCTTGCTTCGTTCCCCACGAGTATACTACACCTTTCTGTGTCAACGAGGTAAGAGGTTGAGCGATCTTCGAGAAGTCTTTAATAAATCTTCGATAGTACCCAGCAAGGCCAAGAAATTGTCGCAAATCTGAAGGAGTCTTCGGTGCCGCCCAATTTCTAATAGCGTCAATCTTTGCAGGATCCACGTGTATTCCCGATTCATTCACAATGTGGCAAAGGAAGTGCACCTCTCGAATCCAGAAGTCACACTTAGAGAATTTCGCGTAGAGCTGCTCCTTCCTCAGAAGCTCCAAAATAAGACGCAAATGTCGCTCGTGATCTTCCTTGCTCTTTGAATAGATCAGAATGTCGTCGATAAACATGATAACGAAGTCGTCGAGATACGGTTTGCATACACGGTTCATGAGGTCCATGAAGACCGCTGGCGCGTTCGTCAACCCAAACGGCATAACTAAAAACTCATAATGCCCATACCGCGTTCGAAAAGCCATTTTAGGAATGCCCTCCTCTCGGAATCTCATCTGATGATAGCCCGATCTTAAATCGACCTTCTAATAAAACTTGACCCCTGTAACTGGTCAAACAAGTCGTCGATGCGTGGCAAAGGATAGCGGTTCTTGACAGTCACCTTGTTGAGCTCCCGATAATCAATACACATACGAAAGGACCCATCTTTCTTCTTTACAAACAAAACTGGGGCTCCCCAAGGCGAAGAACTGGGTCGAATAAAGCCCCTGTCCAATAACTCTTGTAGTTGATTAGATAACTCCTGCAACTCTCCAGGTGCTAAACGATAAGGAGCACGAGCAATTGGAGCCGCTCCTGGTGCAAGATCGGTCTGAAATTCCACTTGACGGTGAGGAGGTAAACCAGGTAGTTCCTCAGGAAATACATCAGGAAATTCATGAACAACTGGTAGGTCTTCGATCTTTCTTTCTTCAGATGGAGTATCAGTAACGAGTGCTAGAATAGCAGGATACCCCTTTCGTAGGCACTTCTGCGCTTGCATAGTTGAGATTATACCAACCATCGCACCACTGCGATGCCCTTGAACCGATAAAGATTCTCCACTGGGGAGAGGAATACGTACGATCTTATCTTTACAGAGAATTTCTCCTTGATGCTTAGACAACCAATCCATACCAACCACTACATCAAAACTACCGAGGGTAACAGGAAGGTGGTCAATGTCAAACACTTGACCCACAAGATCTAATTTACACCCAAAAAGGACATGCGAAGCTTCAATCGTTTTACCATCGGCTAATTCTACTGCATGCTTAGCTTCTAGAGGTGTTGGAGCTAACCCTAATCACTGACTGAACTCTAGGGACACATAACTCCAATCGGCCCCGGAATCAAATAATACAGAAGCAAAGAGGTTGTTCATAGAAAACGTACCAGTCACGACATTGCGGTCGTTCCTAGCATCACCAGCACCAATCGGAAATACCCTTCCACGAGCACCATTGCCCCCATTGTTGCCGTTATTGTTGTTCCCAGCATTGTTGTTGTTGTTCTGACGGTTGTTGTTATCATTGGCGTTCTGATTCAGCTAAGGGCAATCCCATTTAATGTGGCCCTTATCCCCACACTGAAAACACCCCTTCCGAAAGCCTTGGTTCTGATGGGGCTGCTGCCTTTGCTGTTGCTGATGCTTTGGGTATGGAGCTCTACAGTCTTTTGCCACATGGTCCACCTTGTCGCACCTATAGCAAGCCCGAACACACGGTCCATGATGATGATAACCACACTTGTTGCACTTTGGCTTCTTACCATAGGAGCCTTGATTCGGATTGCTGCCCTGGCCTTGGTTAACTGAGGACGACTGACTGAAACTACGATTATTGCTGTTGTCAGGCCTTTTCTGCGACTGGCTTGCACTGGTTGCTTTGTCGGCATCATTCCATTTACGCTTGTTATCACTAGCAGGTGTGGTAGCTGTAGCAGCAGGGGTAGTAGCTGAAACACGTGGCGGTAGAGAACCACGCTTGACCTCTTGGTCGGTAATCTTATGTGCTAAACGGATGATCTGAGGCAGATTGTTGAGATTCGCAGCAGTAACCAAACTCTTTACCGATGGTGCCAGGCCTTTGATGTATAACTTAATTCTTTGAGGTGGGGGTCGAGACAAGTTAGGGCACATGTTTGCTAGCTCATGTGACCTCTTCGTGAATGCTTCAATTACGAACCCCTCCATCTTCAGATTGTAGTACTCGTTCTCAAGTTTCAGAATTTCATCACAAGGACAGTACTCCTCCCGCATCAACTCCTTGAAATCATCCCAAGTCGTTGCATTAGCCATTTCAATGCCCAACATCTGCACCTGGGCATTCCACCAAGTTAAGGCACCATCCTCCAAGGTGCATGTAGCATACTTCACTCGGTCCCCCTCAGGACAGTTGCACATAGCGAACACTGACTCAGCCTTCTCAAACCAACGTAGTAACCCCACAGCCCCTTCAGTCCCACTGAATGTCTGTGGTTTACAATCCATGAATGTCTTGAAAGTGCAAGCAGACGGGTGGTTTTGATTCTGATTCGCTTGCTGACCTAATGGACGAAAGAAAATTCAACACAAGGGTAAGAGTTGGATGCTCGACACAAGAATAAGGAGTAATTGGCACATTTCGTACCAGCTTGGTAGGCTGCCAAAGCCTCAGCTACACGGGTGTTAGTCAAATTTGTCAACTCAGCCTGTGTCATCGCAATGTGACCACGCCCATGGCCTCGTCTGCTCATGATTCTATATAAGAGAAGGGAAAAGGTTAAGGATTGAGATAAGGTAGGAGTCAAACCTCACAACGACTTCTACAAATAACTATGCTTACATCAAACAACAGAACGGAACCCCTTTCACACTCGTTAAGCCTCGCTGGGACTCACATGCACCCCATATTATTATTATTATGTGTGCACCCATAATAATAATACAATTTGCATGTTTATCTCAGTTCCTCCCAACTCGTGCTACAAGGTTCCTCAAATTCGAGTAACAAATCAGAAGTCACCACAAAACATAAGTCACGAAAGTCTAACGGAGTATCACATTGTGACTCTATCAATCTCATAACCCAGGAAAATACACATAAATTCAGTCTGTAGTGCTAAGTGTGTAATCATGTGCAACATCATACAATAGTGTACTCTAGGTATGCTATGCCATAAGTAAACGAGATACGAACCTTGCGATCTGGAGCTGAGTGTCATGGTCAATTTCGAAGCTGTTCGGTTATAGTCTGGTTTTATAAAAAAATGTTTAAAACCTAGTTCACTATAACCAGTGGCTCTGATACCAAACTGTCACACCCCCAAAATACCACATGCGGAAACACCACGGGACGTGTGATGTACCAGGATCCAAGCCACCAATCACATTGAACTATAATAAATATTTAAATAAAACATTCGATTCATTTCATAATATAATTCCAAGTCATAAGTTAAAGCCCAAGTAAACGTTCAGCGGAAGAATAATGTAAATTGTTAATCAATTGTTTCAAAACAAGTGTTCAAAACCAACGAAACAAGTATCCAAGAGTCTCGACCCATGACCACTCCATCACTCCCAGATAGCAAGTCCATAACCAAGAATCTAACGACCTGCAAGCATGCAGACAAGTGTGTCAGACGACGCTGGTGAGTTCAAAGTTTGTTAACACGTTTTAGTTACCAGATATGAGTATAAAACATTTCAGAGATTAGATCTCGTTATTAACTCGATTACCGCAGATGGCTCCAGATTATTTGCCCAAACCCCAATGCTCTATCATACATTGGTCAAGTGGTTAAGGTAATTAGTTCACAATTGTCCTCCCCGGTACGGTGTGAGGGTGCCAAACCTAATAGCGCTATCAACTAATAACCCCGTTGCCTCCCCGGCAACCAATCGGTATCTGATGGACTTAATGATAGAAATGAGTGTAATAACCAACATCCCAGGTTTAACATTCCAGACAAACCCAAAATCCGACATTCCTCCCCGGAACGTTACCCGATATCCCTCTCTGGGATGCATGCTTGAAAAAGGTAGTGAACTCACCTTGGTTTGCTCGGTTTGTTAAGTTACTCGTTTATAAGTTAATCAACCAACCCTACCGTGGTTACCAATGAATATCAGTTTCACAATTAAACAATTCATTGTTTTCACACAGTTTATATCACAGTATGTCAGGTAGCAAATACACCTTTCTAACACATGTTCACATCTTATGTGAATGTCATAAAGTAACACGTAACATAACAAGTGAGGTTGCTGTACCAACTAATCGAACCAAGTTTCTCATTCTCATAGACATATCACAAAGATCGTATACACACACAAGTATTTATCATAATCAACATCATAGGCACCTACTGTTCAGTTCATATACTTACACGACGAGATACCCTTGTGAGGAAATATCATCTTTCGTCGGGATGCACGACGAATAACCCCATGTTTCGTCGAGATGTGGTGCGATGAAAACCCCCATGTTTCGTCGAGACGCTTGTCGACGAAAAGTCATTATTCGTCGACCTAAGATTCGTCGACTGTCTTTGACAGTTTCAACGTTTCCCTAAACCCTAATGTTTACAGTTACTTTTTCGCAGATCACAATCCAATCGGTTTCTAGGTTTATCATGCAAGCACATCATCGTTTTCACTAACAACAGTTTACCAATAACACCATTAATCATCATAGATAGTAACATCAAAACATTATCGTACATCATTCATACTGTGACAACTGGCACAAAACCAGTAATTTCCGTACAATTTAATTATTATTTAATATCTGCAGTTATGTGATTAAATGTCAACATTGATTGATTTCATGCTATACTTATGAATTCATGCACGTTTTATACTACAAGAAATTTGCTTTATGCATTAATAATAGCGTTGCGTCAGAAATACTAGTAAACTCACCGGTAAGACACATTGTGTCAACAATTCTACAGAAAGCAGTCAGACAATAGAATTGGAGCCTAGGTGTAGGTCCAAAGTCAAGAATACATTAAAACCCAAGAGTATATACAAGGGTTAACATATAGACTTCCCGGAAGCTAAAATACGCACTAAAAAGCACCCGAAACACACTTTAAATGCAGAATTATGCACAAATCAGCTATAATCAGCTTTTTAACACATAAATATTATGCAGAATTCATGTTTTATTATCCAGAATACCCTCCTACGTGTTGGGAATTAAAAGGGTCACAAAAGGATACATAAAGGACACTAAACGGTGCAATTTAGCACTTTAACGAACCGGTATTTAACCGAACAACCGGACATTACCCGGAACATCAAAATATTACTAGAAGCATTGTTTTAATGTTTCTGAACTAGTTATGATCCCCAAACACCATAACACCCCTTATAACATAATAACACATCAAGTCCCTAAACTTTACACTTGAAACTAACTTATTTATGTAGTTAGTAAATTAAAGTTACAATGCCCCCCCTATATTGTTTACGGTTGCAAAAGGGTGCCCCCCACCAAAATATTGCCAATATATCTCTTGATCTTGCTTGATCTCATTAGATTGCTTGTGATCTTTCCAAGATATCATATGATCTTATAAGATCTCAAAAGATCTATAAGAAGACATGAGCACACTACCTCTCACTTCACACACACCACACTTCATCTTCTCCTCCCTTGCTCCCCCACCTACGGCCGTGACCATCACCCTACATCACCATCATTCTTCAATCAAGTTTATCCATTCCAAGCTTAACCTAAGGTGCAACAAGGTGTTTAAGTAGGTTTAGAGCTTGAGGATCTTGAAGAACCTTCTTCATTTGCTTTTACCCACCATCTTTGTCATCTTCATCTTCAAGTGTTCTTCCCTAGCCCTTGTGCTAGTAGTAAGCTCCTTGTAACTTGTTACTTCATATATTGTTGGTTCAAAGATAATGAACAATGATAAACTTGAAGAACACAAAAGAACATGATCATGATACTTTAACATAAGCTTAAAAATATAAGAATACATGTTGAATATGTTGATTTGCTTCTTGTTGATTGATTATTCGTGTTAGTGATGTTAGACATCATAAGAAACCTACTAGATTGTGATTAAACACATGATCTAGTAAGTTAAAGTGGTGATCTTGTGAAAGACCAAGATCTTCATGCTTTATGTCTCCATGAACTTGAATAATGAAAGTGATCTTCATATGTAAAGATGATTTAAACAAAATACAAATCTTGTAAATAGATGATTACAAGAATAATTTTCCCAAGAAACCAAGTTTATTTATGAGATTTACAAAGTCATGGTTTCTAAATAAACTAACCATATTTTTAGTGTTTAAACAAGACTAGAAACATGTTTGTAACAAGAAAAATACAAAAGAAATATTTTTAGAAAAATCATCTTACAAGTTGTAAATGACTAAATCCTTTAATAAAGTGATTTACAAACAAATAACCATGTTTTTAAGGGTAACTAAACCTACTAAATAACATGGTAAGTTACTACAAGTTTTTACAATACTTCAAGTTCATGATATAGTGTAATATACTTGATTTTGATACTCGGTAGGTGTTGATTAAGTTGATGATTGTTGTGATGATTTTAAAAGAAAATAAACACATGTTTTGAAAACATGGGAAACCTCCATTTTTAGGGGAAACTATGTCAAAATTTCTATAGAATTTTGACACTTAGAAAAATATAAGTTTTGGTGAAACTTACTCCCTAAAAATATTTACCAAGGTTTCCCTAATTTTTATGTAAACTCCAAGTTAAGAAATGATGATTTCTTCAAGATAAAAATTGATATTAAGTATGTATATTTTTGAGAAAAATATATATATTTATTGATCACCAAATTTTGTGCTAAGTGTATGTAGTATGTATTATATGTAATGGTGTGTTAAGACTTGAAAATACACTAAATACTCCTAAGGACATAACTCGGGTGAAAAATAAAAGAGAATATACTTATGAAAATATATTTCTTAATAGATTATGTAACTTGGATAAGTTATGAACATGAAATCAAGTTTTGGATAAAATACATAACTCGGGTGAAAAATACAAGATACTTATATTTATTTTTGAGAAAATAATATAAGTAAGATACATAGTTAAAAATATAAGTATTTTTAACACACAAAGAACAAATACATAAAAGATGGTGACTTGTACTTGTGCGATACAAGTCTAGTGACTAACGTTAATAAAACACGTATAGGTCACGACGCTATATAAGCAAACCCGGTGAAGTTTACGGCGCAAGAAACGCAAAGTTGTGAGTTCATGCTCCCCCTTTTCTTTTAATTGTTTTCAATTTTATAATTTCAGGGGTGAAATACATGTTACTAAATGTTTACAGAAAAGTGAGATTATGTCCCCACTTTTAATCCTTTACATACTTTTTAAACTTGGGGAAAATACATGTGTTATGGTATGATGGATACAAGAACAAAGAATGATACTAGAAATAGTGTCACGAATAGGGTACCAGAAGAACCATTAATCGTGTACATACTAAGACCGCAGAACAAAAGGTTAGATCTAACGGGTTTTCGGGCAGCCACACTCTTGGTGATAACTAGTACCAAGTAGTGCTTTTGTGTCTCAGTCGTGAATCGACAACTAGAAAAATGCCTATGGTTTGGATGCTTCCTATGTCGTGTCACATGTTAATGGCCTTGCAACCCATTAACAATCTTGATATATACAAAGATACTTGATACATACAAAATTACATACCATGTTTTCATACAAAGTGTACAAACGTTCAATACAAAAATTGCATGAATTCACACCAACATTATGTTGACGTTTTTCCAAAAACTCACATGTATTTCAGGTAACTAAAGTGGATGTGCGCGCGGTCTTACTCATGCTCTTGGATGTTATTTATGTTTATCGTTGAATAAAGTTGTAAACTTTTCAGACAATATGCTGTCTTGTGATGTAAACACTTAAACCGTGTTTTCAGTTATGAAATATTTGGCAGTTGAAGTTATTTTTACGAGCATGTAGTATGTTTACCATTCGTATGCAATGAGAACCTTTCATGATCACACCTCGTGCTTCCGCCTTGGAAAGGGGTGTGACAGATTGGTGTTAGAGCTGCGATTGTAGTGAACCAGGATTCCTTCTCGAGTCTAGTCTACAATCTTTAGGATCCTTTCACGAAAACAATTTTTCAAAGAGTTTTCATTGCATAAAACTTTCCGCGACATCCACTACCTGAAACTGCTTTCAAAGAGTCAAGAAAAGACACTACGAGACTTAGGGTGCACTGGAGTAGCACTTGTCTTTGACTAGAAATTACTTGCAACTATGTGTGATAACTGATATATACATGTATTAGAAATAGAATATCTCAGGTACTCGTGACTTTACCTAAAAACGGTGGCCTATCTGAAGGAATTGATACGAGGATGAAACGAACTGTACGGACTGTGCAAGGAGTTACGTAATTATGGATGCATACATAATTATGGAATTCAGTGCACAGAAACCACAGCAAGTCTTGTCACGTATCAGACGGGATTTCTTCAATACAAGAAAAGGTCAAACGTGAACACCCTTCCCCCAGCTTATTAATACTCTTTTGAGTAATAATTTAGGGTATAAAGACAAGAACCGCCATTGTGAAGTAAGATATTTTGTCCTTTACATATATTAAACTTGTACTTTGGGGAGATGTAACCCTTATGCATTTTGTTCGCAAACAATGATGTAACTAGTTGTTCTGATATGTGTAAAGACTCGGTAAATATCTTGCGACTCACCAGTATTTATCTATTTATGCATGTTTATTACTGTATGAATTGATTTATACGTTTGGCGGATTGTTTGTTGTCACTTATGTGAGTATATGTCTGTGTATATATACTACTACCGTCTCGTATGACGATATCAAACAAATGTCTAACCCTATTGTGTTGTGTTCTTTCAGAACATGGCACCCAGGAGAGTTGTGAACAATCGAGATTCTGATTAACCTCCTCCTCCTCTTCTACCAAGGACTGCTGAAGAACTGAATGCCCTACTGGAAGAAAGGATATTCGCAGCTATCGCTCAATACGAGGCGAGGCGAACCGCACTGAATAAAGTGGAGGACCAAGCAATGCTAGATGTAATGGGAATGGAGATTCATCTGGAGGAAACGCAGCTCAGGGCTGCACTTTCAAGCAGTTTCTCGACTGCAAACCGCTGAACTACGACGACACTGGAGGTGTAGTGGCTTTTATACGCTGAACTCCAAAGGTTGGAGACTGAGTTCTGGCACTTGACCATGGAAGGTGCTGACATTACTGGTTATACTCGAAGATTCCACGATATGTCGAGAGTGATCCCCTACATGGTGACTCCCGAATTTAAGCACGTTGAACGCTACATTTGGGGATTGCCTCAGAATTCCGCAGCATGGTAACTTTGGCCAAACCTCAAACAATCACTGAGGCTGTTACTCTGGCTGTCAGCCTTACTGAAGATGTTGTTCGTATGAAGAAGGTATCGCTGAACCCTACTGAGAAGACCGAGACGCATGCTGAGTCGTCTGGTGACAAGAAAAGGAAGCATGTGAACCTGAATCAAGCGACACGCAACAACAAGGGTTCCAACAACAAGAAGCGTGACCCCAACCCGCCTCAGGAGGCAAAACTCTTGCAACCATGAATGACGCTCCTGCCAAAAGGTACCTGGGCACTCTGCCCACTTGCAACCAGTGCAAGCGTCATCACGAAGGAGTTTGTCGCATTCCAAAATGCGACAAGTGTGGAAAACTGGGTCACCATGCTGAGGATTGTTGGGGAAAAGGAAGGAACGGGAATGGAAACCGCAACGGTGCTGGTAATAGGAACAATGGTGGAAATGGAAATGGCAATGGTAACCGGAATGGTAAGGGATCTGGGCAGAACCAAGGATGCTTTGGTTGTGGAAGCAAGGATCATTTCATAAAAGATTGCCCAAGGGGGACCAATGCTCAGGCTCGGGCATTTGTGATTGGAGCAAAGAACGCACGCGAGGACCCTAATGTGGTCACCGGTACGTTTCTCGTTAACAATCACTTTGCATCTATACTATTTGACACTGGTGCCGATTATAGCTTCATGTCTGTGGAATTTAAACGTATGCTTGGAATAGAATCTAGTAGATTAGATATTCCTTATTCCATAGAACTAGCCAATGGTAAACTTGTTGAATCAAGCGAATTTGTTAGAGGTTGCACATTAGAACTTGGTGAGCGAAGATTTAGCATCGACCTCTTACCTATTCAATTGGGTAGCTTCGATGTAGTGGTCGGAATGGACTGGTTGTCCAAGAGCAAAGCTGAAGTTGTTTGTCATGAGAAAATCATTTGCATCCCTCTAGCGAATGATGAAACTCTCATCGTACATCGAGAAAAGTGAGCGCGCCTCTGCAAATCATCAGTTGTATGAAGGCATAGAAGTGCTTAAGTAAAGGATGTGTTGCCTTCCTGACGCACGTTGTAGATAAGAAGGCTGAGGAGCCGAAACTCGAAGACATTCCTGTGGTGAAGGAATTCCCTGATGTTTTTCCCGAAGATCTGCCAGGATTACCTCCGCAACGACAAGTCGAATTCCATATAGACTTGGTTCCAGGAGCCGCTCCTGTAGCCAAGGCACCCTATCAGCTTGCACCATCCGAAATGCAAGAATTATCTACACAACTTCAGGAGTTGTTGGATAAAGGATTTATAAGGCCAAGCTTCTCGCCTTGGGGAGCTCCAGTATCGTTCGTGAAGAAGAAGGATGGAACACTGTGAATGTGTATCGATTACAGAGAACTGAACAAGCTCACAATCAAGAATCGGTACCCACTACCGAGGATTGATGACGTATTTGATCAGTTGCAAGGATCAAGCTATTATTCCAAGATCGACCTTCGATCTGGATTCCATCAGTTAAGGATTCAAGAGGAAAGTGTACCAAAGGTTGCATTCCGAGCGCGTTATGGGCATTACGAGTTCCTTGTGATGCCATTCGGACTGACAAACGCGCCAGCAGTATTTATGGATCTGAGGAACCGCGTATGCAAACCATATCTCGATAAATTCATGATTGTATTTATCGATGATATCCTGATTTACTCGCGATCGAGAGAAGAACACGAGCAACACCTCAGAACCATTTTGGAACTACTGAAGAAAGAGAAACTTTATGCAAAGTTTTCAAAGTGCGAATTCTGGATTCGCGAAGTACAATTTCTTGGTCACGTTGTGAATGAGAAAGGCATTCATGTAGACCCATCCAAGATAGAAGCCATAAAGAATTGGGAAGCCCCCAAAACCACGACTGAAGTTCGACAATTTTTGGGCTTAGCAGGCTATTACCGACGGTTTATTGAGAATTTCTCCCAGATAACCCAACCGCTGACTACCCTTACACAGAAGGACAAGAAGTACGACTGGGGTGATAAGCAGGAAGAAGCCTTCCAACTGCTCAAAAATAAGCTATGCGATGCACCGATACTATCCTTACCCGAAGGCACAGAAGACTTTGTGGTATACTGCGACGCTTCGCGTCAAGGTTTGGGCTGTGTGCTCATGCAATGCCAAAAAGTCATCGCTAATGCTTCAAGACAGTTGAAGGTGCATGAAAGAAATTATACCACTCACGACCTAGAGCTAGGAGCAGTGGTATTCGCCTTGAAGATCTGGCGACACTATTTATATGGTACTCGATGTATAATCTTCACGGATCACAAAAGCCTACAACACATATTTGATCAGAAGGAATTAAACATGCGCCAGCGACGATGGGTTGAGTTGCTGAATGATTATGACTGTGAGATTAAGTACCATCCTGGAAAGGCTAACGTTGTAGCAGACGCGTTGAGCCGAAAAGAAAGGGTTAAGACCCTAAGGGTTCGAGCATTAGAAATGACTATTCAAACGAACCTAACTGCACGCATTCGTGACGCACAACAAGAAGCCCTTAAGATGGAGAATCGTAGAGCTGAATACCTCTGAGGTATGCTAAAGAATTTGGTGCCAAACAAAGAGGGAACCTTGTACTTTAAGGGATTTATTTGGGTTCCGCTCTATGGCGGTATTCGAGAAGTCATCTTACATGAAGCTCATAAGTCCAGATACTCGATCCATCCAGGATCGGACAAAATGTATCAAGACTTGAAGGATTACTATTGGTGGCCGAGGCTTAAAAGCGATGTTGCTATCTATGTTGGAAAATGCCTAACCTGTGCTAAGGTTAAGGCTGAATATCAGAAACCGTCTGGCCTACTGCAACAACTAGAGATACCCATGTGGAAGTGGGAGCAAATCTCGATGGACTTCATAACAAAATTACCCTGGACCCCTAGGTGGCACGACATGATATGGGTGATAGTTGATCGATTAACAAAGTCTGCGCATTTCCTACCGATCCGAGAGAAGGATCGCACTGGAAAGCTTGCTGAGTTGTACTTGAAAGAAATCGTGGCATGTCATGGAGTGCCTGTCTCAATTATTTCAGACAGAGATGGATGTTTTGTCTCAAGGATCTGGCAATCCTTTCAGGAAGCCTTTGGATCTCAATTAGATCTAAGCACGACCTTCCATCCACAAACAGACGGCCAGAGCGAACGAACCATACAAACACTAGAAGATATGCTTCGCGCATGTGTTATGGATCTAGGCGGCAGCTGGGATACTCATCTACCCTTAGTTGAGTTTTCCTACAATAACAATTATCATACAAGCATAAAAGCCGCACCGTTCGAAGCTCTGTATGGCTGCAAGTGTCGCTCGCCATTATGTTGGGCAGACGCTGGAGACAAACGTATGGTTGGTCCTGAACTTGTACAAGAGATAACCGACAAAATTATGTAGATCCGAGAGCGCATTAAGGCAACTCGAGATCGAAAAAAGAGCTACGCTGATCGGAGACGAAAACCCTTAGAATTCGAGGTGGGAGACAAAGTTTTGTTAAAGGTCTCACCTTGGAAGGGCATAGTAAGATTCGAAAAACGTGGAAAGCTGAATCCACGATACATCGGACCATTCAAGATCTTGGAAAGAATTGGTACCGTGGCATACAAGTTAGAATTACCGGAAGAACTTAATGGAGTACATGATACGTTTCATGTATCCAACCTCAAGAAGACCCAACCCAAGAAACACTGATCATCCCCGCGGATGAAGTGCATATTGACGACACCCTCCGATTTACAGAAAAATCCGTTGAGGTTACAGACTGGAAAGTCAACAAGACCAGAGGGAGTAGTGTCAAACTTGTCAAAGTATGTTAGGACTCTAAACACGGACCCGATTATACGTGGGAACGTGAAGACCAGTTTAAAGAAAAGTACCCCCACCTGTTCAAGAAAACTCCTGCGAGAGTTAGTTCAGCCTGAATTTCGGGATGAAATTCTTTTAACGGGGGTAGACTGTGACAACTGGCACAAAACCGGTAATTTCCGTACAATTTAATTATTATTTAATATCTGCAGTTACGTCATTAAATGTCAACATTGATTGATTTCATGCTATAGTTATGAATTCATGCACGTTTTATACTACAAGAAATTTGCTTTATGCATTAATAATAGCGTTGCGTCAGAAATACTAGTAAACACACCGGTAAGACACATTGTGTCAACAATTCTGCAGAAAGCAGTTAGACAATAGAATTGGGGCCTAGGTGTAGGTCCAACGTCAAGAATACATTAAAACCCAAGAGTATATACAAGGGTTAACATATAGACTTCCCCGGAAGCTAAAATACGCACTAAAAAGCACCCAAACCGCACTTTAAATGCAGAATTGTGCACAAATCAGCTATAATCAGCTTTTTAACACATAAATATTATGCAGAATTCATGTTTTATTATCCAGAATACCCTCCTAAGTGTTGGGAATTAAAAGGGTCACAAAAGGATACATAAAGGACACTAAACGGTGCAATTTAGCACTTTAACGAACCGGTATTTAACCGAACAACCGGAAATTACCCGAAACATCAAAATATTACTAGAAGCATTATTTTAATGTTTCTGAACTAGTTATGGTCCCCAAACACCATAACACCCCTTATAACATAATAACACATCAAGTCCCTAAACTTTACACTTGAAACTAACTTCTTTATGTAGTTAATAAATTAAAGTTACACTTTGCCCCCCCTATATTGTTTACGGTTGCAAAGGGGTGGCCCCCACCAAAATATTGCCAAGATATCTCGTGATCTTGCTTAATCTCATTAGATTGCTTGTGATCTTTCCAAGATATCATATGATCTTATAAGATCTCAAAAGATCTATAAGAAGACATGAACACACTACATCTCACTTCACACACAACACACTTCATCTTCTCCTCCCTTGCTCCCCCACCTACGGCCGTGACCACCACCCTACACCACCATCATTCTTCAATCAAGTTCATCCATTCCAAGCTTAACCTAAGGTGCAACAAGGTGTTTAAGGAGGTTTAGAGCTTGTGGATCTTGAAGAACCTTCTTCATTTGCTTTTACCCACCATCTTTGTCATCTTCATCTTCAAGTGTTCTTCCCTAGCCCTTGTTTGTAAGCTCCTTGTAACTTGTTACTTCATATATTGTTGGTTAAAAGATAATGAACAGTGATAAACTTGAAGAACACAAAAGAACATGATCATGATACTTTAACATAAGCTTAAAAATATAAGAATACATGTTGAATATGTTGATTTGCTTCTTGTTGATTGATTATTAGTGTTAGTGATGTTAGACATCATAAGAAACCTACTAGATTACGATTAAACACATGATCTAGTAAGTTAAAGTGGTGATCTTGTGAAAGACCAAGATCTTCATGCTTTATGTCTCCATGAACTTGAATAATGAAAGTGATCTTCATATGTAAAGATGATTTAAACAAAATACAAATCTTGTAAATAGATGATTACAAGAATAATTTTCCCAAGAAACCAAGTTTATTTATGAGATTTACAAAGTCATGGTTTCTAAATAAACTAACCATATTTTTAGTGTTTAAACAAGACTAGAAACATGTTTGTAACAAGAAAAATACAAAAGAAATATTTTTAGAAAAATCATCTTACAAGTTGTAAATGACTAAATCCTTTAATAAAGTGATTTACAAACAAATAACCATGTTTTTAAGGGTAACTAAACCTACTAAATAACATGGTAAGTTACTACAAGTTTTTACAAAAACTTCAAGTTCATGATATAGTGTAATATACTTGATTTTGACACTCGGTAAGTGTTGAATGAGTTGATGATTGTTGTGATGATTTTAAAAGAAAATAAACACATGTTTTGAAAACATGGGAAACCTCCATTTTTAGGGGAAACTATGTCAAAATTTCTATAGAATTTTGACACTTAGAAAAATATAAGTTTTGGTGAAACTTACTCCCTAAAAATATTTACCAAGGTTTCCCTAAGTTTTATGTAAACTCCAAGTTAAGAAATGATGATTTCTTCAAGATAAAAATTGATATTAAGTATGTATATTTTTGAGAAAAATATATATATTTATTGATCACCAAATTTTGTGCTAAGTGTATGTAGTATGTATTATATGTAATGGTGTGTTAAAACTTGAAAATACACTAAATACTCCTGAGTAAAAATACAAAATACACATACAACATGCTTAGACAAATACAAGAGAATATATTTATGAAAATATATTTCTTAATAGATTATGTAACTTGGATAAGTTATGAACATGAAATGAAGTTTTGGACAAAATACATAACTCGGGTGAAAAATACAAGATACTTATATTTATTTTTGAGAAAATAATATAAGTAAGATACATAGTTAAAAATATAAGTATTTTTAACACACAAAGAACAAATACATAAAAGATGGTGACTTGTACTTGTGCGATACAAGTCTAGTGACTAACGTTAATAAAACACGTATATGTCCCAACGCTATATAAGCAAACCCGGTGAAGTTTACGGCGCAAGAAACGCAAAGTTGTGAGTTCATGCTCCCCCTTTTCTTTTAACTGTTTTCAGTTTTATAATTTCGGGGGTGAAATACATGTTACTAAATGTTTACAAAAAAGTGAGATTATGTCCCCACTTTTAATCCTTTACATACTTTTTAAACTTGGGGAAAATACATGTGTTATGGTATGATGGACACAAGAACAAGGAATGATACTAGAAATAGTGTCACGAATAGGGTACCAGAAGCACCATTAATCGTGTACATACTAAGACCGCAGAACAAAAGGTTAGATCTAATGGGTTTTCGGGCAGCCACACTCTTGGTGATAACTAGTACCAAGTAGTGCTTTTGTGTCTCAGTCGTGAATCGACAACTAGAAAAATGCCTATGGTTTGGATGCTTCCTATGTCGTGTCACATGTTAATGGCCTTGCAACCCATTAACAATCTTGATATATATATACAGAGATACTTGATACATACAAAATTACATACCATGTTTTCATACAAAGTGTACAAACGTTCAATACAAAAATTGCATGAATTCACACCAACATTATGTTGACGTTTTTCCAAAAACTCACATGTATTTCAGGTAACTAAAGTGGATGTGCGTGCGGTCTTACTCATGCTCTTGGATGTTATTTATGTTTGTCGTTGAATAAAGTTGTAAACTTTTCAGACAATATGCTGTCTTGTGATGTAAACACTTAAACCATGTTTTCAGTTATGAAATATTTGGCAGTTGAAGTTATTTTTATGAGCATGTAGTATGTTTACCATTCGTATGAAATGAGAACCTTTCATGATCACACCTCGTGCTTCCGCCTTAGAAAGGGGTGTGACAGATTGGTATCAAAGCTGCGATTGTAGTGAACCAGGATTCCTTCTCGAGTCTAGTCTACAATCTTTAGGATCCTTTCACGAAAACAATTTTCAAAGAGTTTTCATTGCATAAAACTTTCCGCGACATCCACTACCTGAAACTGCTTTCAAAGAGTCAAGAAAAGACACTACGAGACTTAGGGTGCACTGGAGTAGCACTTGTCTTTGACTAGAAATTACTTGCAACTATGTGTGATAATTGTTATATACATGTATTAGAAATAGAATATCTCAGGTACTCGTGACTTTACCTAAAAACGGTGGCCTATCTGAAGGAATTGATACGAGGATGAAACGAACTGTACGGACTGTGCAAGGAGTTACGTAATTATGGATGCATACATAATTATGGAATTCAGTGCACAGAAACCACAGCAAGTCTTGTCACGTATCAGACGGGATTTCTTCAATACAAGAAAAGGTCAAACGTGAACACCCTTCTCCCAGCTTATTAATACTCTTTTGAGTAATAATTTAGGGTATAAAGACAAGAACCGCCATTGTGAAGTAAGATATTTTGTCCTTTACATATATTAAACTTGTACTTTGGGGAGATGTAACCCTTATGCATTTTGTTCGCAAACAATGATGTAACAAGTTGTTCTGATATGTGTAAAGACTCGGTAAATATCTTGCGACACACTAGTATTTATCTATTTATGCATGTTTATTACTGTATGAATTGATTTATACGTTTGGTGGATTGTTTGATGTCACTTATGTGAGTATATGTCTGTGTATATATACTACTACTGTCTCGTATGACGATATCAAACAAATGTCTAACCCTATTGTGTTGTGTTCTTTCAGAACATGGCACCCAGGAGAGTTGTGAACAATCGAGATTCTGATCAACCTCATCCTCCTCTTCTACCAAGGACTGCTGAAGAACTGAATGCCCTACTGGAAGAAAGGATCTCCACAGCTATCGCTCAATACGAGGCGAACCGCACTGAAGAAAGTGGAGGACCAAGCAATGCTAGACATAATGGGAATGGAGATTCATCTGGAGGAAACGCAGCTCAGGGCTGCACTTTCAAGCAGTTTCTCGACTGCAAACCGCTGAACTACGACGGCACTGGAGGTGCAGTGGCTTTTGTACGCTGGACGGAAAAGACTGATGCCACTATCCGCATAAGTAAGTGTACCGCGGATCAGCAAGTCACTTTTTCTACGGGGTTGTTTGTTGATGAAGCTTTGACTTGGTGGAATTTGCAAGTCCAGACTCTGGGTGATGATGCTGCGTACGGCATGACGTGGGATGCGCTAAAGGAACGTATGAGAGAAAAGTATTGCTCTCGTGCTGAACTCCAAAGGTTGGAGACTAAGTTCTGGCACTTGACCATGGAAGGTGCTGACATTACTGGTTATACTCGAAGATTCCACGATATGTCGAGAGTGATCCCCTACATGGTGACTCCCGAATTTAAGCACGTTGAACGCTACATTTGGGGATTGGCCTCAGAATTTCGCAGTATGGTAACTTTGGCCAAACCTCAAACATTCACTGAGGCTGTTACTCTGGCTATCAGCCTTACTGAAGATGTTGTTCGTATGAAGAAGTTATCGCTGAACCCTACTGAGAAGGCCGAGACGCATGCTGAGTCATCTGGTGAAAAGAAAAGGAAGCATGTGAACCTGAATCAAGCGACACGCAACAACAAGGGTTCCAACAACAAGAAGCGTGACCCCAACCCGCCTCAGGAGGCGAAAACTCTTGCAACCATGAATGACGCTCCTGCCAAAAGGTACCTGGGCACTCTGCCCACTTGCAACCAGTGCAAGCGTCATCACGAAGGAGTTTGTCACATTCCAAAATGCGACAAGTGTGGAAAACTGGGTCACCATGCTGAGGATTGTTGGGGAAAAGGAAGGAACGGGAATGGAAACCGCAACGGTGCTGGTAATAGGAACAATGGTGGAAATGGAAATGGCAATGATAATCGGAATGGTAATGGAGCTGGGCAGAACCAAGGATGCTTTGGTTGTGGAAGCAAGGATCATTTCATAAAAGATTGCCCAAGGGGGAACAATGCTCAGGCTCGGGCATTTGTGATTGGAGCAAAGAACGCACGCAAGGACCCTAATGTGGTCACCGGTACGTTTCTCGTTAACAATCACTTTGCATCTATACTATTTGACACTGGTGCCGATTATAGCTTCATGTCTGTGGAATTTAAACGTATGCTTGGAATAGAATCTAGTAGATTAGATATTCCTTATTCCATAGAACTAGCCAATGGTAAACTTGTTGAATCAAGCGAAGTCGTTAGAGGTTGCACATTAAAACTTGGTGAGAGATGATTTAGCATCGACCTCTTACCTATTCAATTGGGTAGCTTCGATGTAGTGGTCGGAATGGACTGGTTGTCCAAGAGCAAAGCTGAAGTTGTTTGTCATGAGAAAATCATTCGCATCCCTCTGGCGAATGATGAAACTCTCATCGTACATGGAGAAAAGCGAGACGCGCCTCTGCGAATCATCAGTTGTATGAAGGCACAGAAGTGCTTAAGGAAAGGATGTGTTGCCTTCCTGGCGCACATTGTCGATAAGAAGGCTGAGGAGCCGAAACTCGAAGACATTCCTGTGGTGAAGGAATTCCCTGATGTTTTTCCCGAAGATCTGCCAGGATTACCTCCGCAACGACAAGTCGAATTCCATATAGACTTGGTTCCAGGAGCCGCTCCTGTAGCCAAGGCACCCTATCGGCTTGCACCATCCGAAATGGAAGAATTATCTACACAACTTCAGGAGTTGTTGGATAAAGGATTTATAAGGCCAAGCTTCTCACCTTGGGGAGCTCCAGTATTGTTCGTGAAGAAGAAGGATGGAACACTGCGAATGTGTATCGATTACAGAGAACTGAACAAGCTCACAATCAAGAATCGGTACCCACTACCGAGGATTAATGACGTATGTGATCAGTTGCAAGGATCAAGCTATTATTCCAAGATCGACCTTCGATCTGGATACCATCAGTTAAGGATTCAAGAGGAAAGCGTACCAAAGATTGCATTCCGAGCACGTTATGGGCATTACGAGTTCCTTGTGATGCCATTCGGACTGACAAACGTGCCAGCGGTATTTATGGATCTGATGAACCGCGTATGCAAACCATATCTCGATAAATTCGTGATTGTATATATCGATGATATCCTAATTTACTCGAGATCGAGAGAAGAACACGAGCAACACCTCAGAACCATTTTGGAACTACTGAAGAAAGAGAAACTTTATGCAAAGTTTTCAAAGTGCGAATTCTGGATTCGCGAAGTACAATTTCTTGGTCACATTGTGAATGAGAAAGGCATTCATGTAGACCCATCTAAGATAGAAGCCATAAAGAATTGGGAAGCCCCCAAAACCACGACTGAAGTTCGACAATTTTTGGGCTTAGCAGGCTATTACCGATGGTTTATTGAGAATTTCTCCAAGATAGCCCAACCGCTGACTACCCTTACACAAAAGGACAAGAAGTACGACTGGGGTGATAAGCAGGAAGAAGCCTTCCAACTGCTCAAAAATAAGCTATGCGATGCACCGATACTATCCTTACCCGAAGTTACAGAAGACTTTGTGGTATACTGCGACGCTTCGCGTCAAGGTTTGGGCTGTGTGCTCATGCAACGCCAAAAAGTCATCGCTTATGCTTCAAGACAGTTGAAGGTGCATGAAAGAAATTATACCACTCACGACCTAGAGCTAGGCGCAGTGGTATTCGCCTTGAAGATCTGGCGACACTATTTATATGGTACTCGATGTACAATCTTCACGGATCAGAAAAGCCTACAACACATATTTGATCAGAAGGAATTAAACATGCGCCAGCGACGATGGGTTGAGTTGCTGAATGATTATGACTGTGAGATTAAGTACCATCCTGGAAAGGCTAACGTTATAGCAGATGCGTTGAGCCAAAAAGAAAGGGTTCAGACCCTAAGGGTTCGAGCATTAGAAATGACTATTCAAACGAACCTTACTGCACGCATTCGTGACGCACAACAAGAAGCCCTTAAGATGGAGAATCGTAGAGCTGAATACCTCTGAGGTATGCTAAAGAATTTGGTGCCAAACAAAGAGGGAACCTTGTACTTTAAGGGACGTATTTGGGTTCCGCTCTATGGCGGTATTCGAGAAGTCATCCTTAATGAAGCTTATAAGTCCAGATACTCGATCCATCCAGGATTGGACAAAATGTATCAAGACTTGAAGGATTACTATTGGTGGCCGAGGTTTAAAAGCGATGTTGTTATCTATGTTGGAAAATGCCTAACCTGTGCTAAGGTTAAGGCTGAATATCAGAAACCGTCTGGCCTACTGCAACAACCAGAGATACCCATGTGGAAGTGGGAGCAAATCTCGATGGACTTCATAACAAAATTACCCAGGACCCCTAAGGGGCACGACATGATATGGGTGATAGTTGATCGATTAACAAAGTCTGCGCATTTCCTACCGATCCGAGAGAAGGATAGCACTGGAAAGCTTGCTGAGTTGTACTTGAAAGAAATCGTGGCATGTCATGGAGTGCCTGTCTCAATTATTTCAGACAGAGATGGATGTTTTGTCTCAAGGATCTGGCAATCCTTTCAGGAAGCCTTTGGATCTCAATTAGATCTAAGCACGGCCTTCCATCCACAAACAGACGGCCATAGCGAACGAACCATACAAACACTAGAAGATACGCTTCGCGCATGTGTTATGGATCTAGGCGGCAGCTGGGATACTCATCTACCCTTAGTTGAGTTTTCCTACAATAACAGTTATCATACAAGCATAAAAGCCGCACCGTTCGAAGCTCTGTATGGCCGCAAGTGCCGCTCGCCATTATGTTGGGCAGACGTTGGAGACAAACGTATGGTTGGTCCTGAACTTATACAAGACACAACCGACAAAATTATGTAGATCCGAGAGCGCATTAAGGCGGCTCGAGATCGACAAAAGAGCATAGTAAGATTCGGAAAACGTGGAAAGCTGAATCCACGATACATCGGACCATTCAAGATCTTGGAAAGAATTGGTACCGTGGCATACAAGTTGGAATTACCGGAAGAACTTAATGGAGTACATGATACGTTTCATGTATCAAACCTCAAAAAGAGTCCAACCCAAGAAACAGTGATCATCCCCGCGGATGAAGTGCATATTGACGACACCCTCCGATTTACAGAAAAACCCGTTGAGGTTACAGACTGGAAAGTCAACAAGACCAGAAGGAGTAGTGTCAAACTTGTCAAAGTATGTTGGGACTCTAAACACGGACCCGATTATACGTGGGAACGTGAAGACCAGTTTAAAGACAAGTACACCCACCTGTTCAAGAAAACTCCTGCGAGAGTTAGTTCAGCCTGAATTTCGGGACAAATTCTTTTAACGGGGGGAGACTGTGACAACTGGCACAAAACCGGTAATTTCCGTACAATTTAATTATTATTTAATATCTGCAGTTATGTGATTAAATGTCAACATTGATTGATTTCATGCTATACTTATGAATTCATGCACGTTTTATACTACAAGAAATTTGCTTTATGCATTAATAATAGCGTTGCGTCAGAAATACTAGTAAACTCACCGGTAAGACACATTGTGTCAACAATTCTGCAGAAAGCAGTCAGATAATAGAATTGGAGCCTAGGTGTAGGTCCAACGTCAAGAATACATTAAAACCCAAGAGTATATACAATGGTTAACATATAGACTTCCCCGGAAGCTAAAATACGCACTAAAAAACACCCAAAACGCACTTTAAATGCATAATTCTGCACAAAACAGCTATAATCAGCTTTTTAACACATAAATATTATGCAGAATTCATGTTTTATTATCCAGAATATCCTCCTAAGTGTTGGGAATTAAAAGGGTCACAAAAGGATACATAAAGGACACTAAACGGTGCAATTTAGCACTTTAACGAACCGGTATTTAACCGAACAACCGGAAATTACCCGGAACATCAAAATATTACTAGAAGCATGTTTTAATGTTTCTGAACTAGTTATGGTCCCCAAACACCATAACACCCCTTATAACATAATAACACATCAAGTCCCTAAACTTTACACTTGAAACTAACTTATTTATGTAATTAGTAAATTAAAGTTACACTTTGCCCCCCCCCCCATATTGTTTACGGTTGCAAAGGGGTGGCCCCTACCAAAATATTGCCAAGATATCTCTTGATCTTGCTTGATCTCATTAGATTGCTTGTGATCTTTCCAAGATATCATATGATCTTATAAGATCTCAAAAGATCTATAAGAAGACATGAGCACACTACATCTCACTTCACACACACCACACTTCATCTTCTCCTCCCTTGCTCCCCCACCTACGGCCGTGACCACCACCCTACACCACCATCATTCTTCAATCAAGTTCATCCATTCCAAGCTTAACCTAAGGTGCAACAAGGTGTTTAAGGAGGTTTAGAGCTTGTGGATCTTGAAGAACCTTCTTCATTTGCTTTTACCCACCATCTTTGTCATCTTCATCTTCAAGTGTTCTTTCCTAGCCCTTGTTCTAGTAGTAAGCTCCTTGTAACTTGTTACTTCATATATTCTTGGTTAAAAGATAATGAACAATGATAAACTTGAAGAACACAAAAGAACATGATCATGATACTTTAACATAAGCTTAAAAATATAAGAATACATGTTGAATATGTTGATTTGCTTCTTGTTGATTGATTATTAGTGTTAGTGATGTTAGACATCATAAGAAACCTACTAGATTGCGATTAAACACATGATCTAGTAAGTTAAAGTGGTGATCTTGTGAAAGACCAAGATCTTCATGCTTTATGTCTCCATGAACTTGAATAATGAAAGTGATCTTTATATGTAAAGATGATTTAAACAAAATACAAATCTTGTAAATAGATGATTACAAGAATAATTTTCCCAAGAAACCAAGTTTATTTATGAGATTTACAAAGTCATGGTTTCTAAATAAACTAACCATATTTTTAGTGTTTAAACAAGACTAGAAACATGTTTGTAACAAAGTCATGGTAAGTTACTACAAGTTTTTACAAAAACTTCAAGTTCATGATATAGTGTAATATACTTGATTTTGACACTTGGTAAGTGTTGAATGAGTTGATGATTGTTGTGATGATTTTAAAAGAAAATAAACACATGTTTTGAAAACATGGGAAACCTCCATTTTTAGGGGAAACTATGTCAAAATTTCTATAAGTTTTGGTGAAACTTACTCCCTAAAAATATTTACCAAGGTTTCCCTAATTTTTATGTAAACTCGAGTTAAGAAATGATGATTTCTTCAAGATAAAAATTGATATTAAGTATGTATATTTTTGAGAAAAATTTATATATTTATTGATCACCAAATTTTGTGCTAAGTGTATGTAGTATGTATTATATGTAATGGTGTGTTAAGACTTGAAAATACACTAAATACTCCTAAGGAGTAAAAATACAAAATACACATACAACATGCTTAGACAAATACAAGAGAATATATTTCTTAATAGATTATGTAACTTGGATAAGTTATGAACATGAAATGAAGTTTTGGACAAAATACATAACTCGGTTGAAAAATACAAGATACTTATATTTATTTTTGAGAAAATAATATAAGTAAGATACATAGTTAAAAATATAAGTATTTTTAACACACAAAGAACAAATACATAAAAGATGGTGACTTGTACTTGTGCGATACAAGTCTAGTGACTAACGTTAATAAAACACCTATAGGTCACGACGCTATATAAGCAAACCCGGTGAAGTTTACGGCACAAGAAACACAAAGTTGTGAGTTCATGCTCCCCCTTTTCTTTTAACTGTTTTCAGTTTTATAATTTCGGGGGTGAAATACATGTTACTAAATGTTTACAGAAAAGTGAGATTATGTCCCCACTTTTAATCCTTTACATACTTTTTAAACTTGGGGAAAATACATGTGTTATGGTATGATGGATACAAGAACAAGGAATGATCCTAGAAATAGTGTCACGAATAGGGTACCAGAAGCACCATTAATCATGTACATACTAAGACCGCAGAACATAAGGTTAGATCTAATGGGTTTTCGGGCAGCCACACTCTTGGTGATAACTAGTACCAAGTAGTGCTTTGTGTCTCAGTCGTGAATCGACAACTAGAAAAATGCCTATGGTTTGGATGCTTCCTATGTCGTGTCACATGTTAATGGCCTTGCAACCCATTAACAATCTTGATATATACAGAGACACTTGATACATACAGAATTACATACCATGTTTTCATACAAAGTGTACAAACGTTCAATACAAAAATTGCATGAATTCACACCAACATTATGTTGACGTTTTTTTCGAAAAACTCACATGTATTTCAGTTAACTAAAGTGGATGTGCGCGCGGTCTTACTCATGCTCTTGGATGTTATTTATGTTTATCGTTGAATAAAGTTGTAAACTTTTCAGACAATATGCTGTCTTGTGATGTAAACACTTAAACCGTGTTTTCAGTTATGAAATATTTGGCAGTTGAAGTTATTTTTACGAGCATGTAGTATGTTTACCATTCATATGCAATGAGAACCTTTCATGATCACACCTCGTGCTTCCGCCTTAGAAAGGGGTGTGACCCATACGAAGCCTTATAGTTAGCATGAAACCATTATTGTAACCCTATCAATTCATCAATTAGATACGACACCAGAATCACATTTAAGCAATCATCAATCATAGGGTTTCCTAGCCTCTAGCAACAACCTAAACATTCAATCATCTAACTGCACGATGTCATAGACGAACCCTAGCCTCACATAAGTTTATCACACAATTACGCCAACAATTAACACGATGAATACTAACCAATGATAACGAGATGGTAAGTCCGATCGAGATGTAGAGCCTCGTGATCCCAAGGTTGTCGCCGCACAGAGAAGAGAAGGTGTTCTAGGGTTTTAAGTTTATGAATGTCGACCACTAATGTTTATGCAAACAAAATAACTATTGGCACAACTTGGGCCACGAATGATTCTGGGCCGAGGCCCCATTCCGGCTAAAGACCCTGCTCGACGAAGAACCCATCCTTCGTCGAGAGTAAAGATGGCGAAACACCCCTTTCATCGTCGAGTGAGATTTGCGGCGAAAAACATTAAATAATTATATTATATATTTCACATTTAACAACCCAACTTTATGCATTTACATTTAACATTCAAATAACTACTCACAACATCACATAGATGAATAGAAATCAAAAACAGGATTACGAAACAAGTAATTCGCAGGAAAAAGGACCTTGAAATCTTGGGTTGTCACAGGCATATTTCCAGATGAGTCGTTCCCCTATTTGTCTCATCCTTTCGCTCTCTTCTAAAATCTCCTCACCAAAGGTTTGGAGTTCTTGCACATTTTCTATGCTCAATGGGGGTGCAGGTGCTGGTATGGGATCTGGGTATTGTGGCATTGGTTCTTCCTGAGGATATGGATTCTCTAGGATTTCCCTAATGTATTTATCATTATCATAATAGGGATCTAGAGGGTCCAGACCTGGGTAAGCTGCTAAGTTTGACATGGGTTCTTCTTATATTGGGCAGCGTTGTTGATAATCCCTGTGGTCGTCAAACCACGGGTCGTCGTCTGGGTCTAAGGGATTGGGTGCTGGTACTCTAGGTATCTCAGTTGGGTCAAAAGCTGGTGCTGGGATTTGGATTTCCGAGTTGACTTCAATCTCTATTGGTTGTGTGGGAAACAAGGGTAATGGTTGGGGTGCTATGAGTTGCTCTAAATTAGGGTCTGCAGCTGTAGTTGCTAGAATATGAAAGTTTTCTAGACTCCTATTGAGCATATCTTGGGTGTGAGCATCTGTTTCTCTCTTAGCGGCTGCTAAAACTCGCTGTTGTTGTAAATTTTTCATCCTCTTCCTACATGCATGCGCACCTCTACTGAACCATCCTCTCTTTTTAGGAGGGAATGGCTCTTCAGATTGAGCCTTGAACACGAATATCCCATCTTCATTGTCAGCTGAATACCCTGAGATGGTAGGCTGTGAAGAGGTACCTTCGTTTTGAGGTGAGCTGGACAACTGACGGTAGGCGTCGGAAGGTCCTTGGTCGCTCATACTGTAAACTAATAAATAGTCAAATAACACATAACAATAAAATACAGATATGCACGTATTTTCGTAATTAATTTCCTAACATTTTAAATAATATCTTGGTGTCAGCAGAACACTTCTGTGGCTGAATCAGTGGCTTAGCTCTGATACCACCTTCTGTCGCAACCCCAGTCCCCTAATAACCTGGGAACGGGCGGCTGCGACCATCTCCGGTGGTATCGGTGTTTTTCATTTTGGCAGCGGAAATTACATCAGGACCGTAGTTAGGAAATATTTTATCAGAGTAAAATACCACACTTTTATAATATTAAACACGTGGGAAATTCCCAAGTTTTCAGTACACACATTTTTATAGGGATAAACCCTATTTTATTTAATTAAAACATCTCTTTATTTAGGTAACTTTTATAGCCACTTTTCCAAGCCTTCAGTGCTGTCCAGCTGGCTTCTATTTGGCTTTCACATTTTGTTACCTGAAACGCGTTTAAAAACATTTTGTCAGTGGGAAATACTGGTGAGTGAATCCCAGTTTAATCAAGAAGAGTTTTATCCTTTAACAGTATTGAGAGTGATTACAATGTTTATATCTACACAATTACTCATTCAGTACTGTCAATCCTGACTGGTGGGTCATATACTCATATTACACATTGGCTATCTCGTTGTCCAATGGTAACGTGTTCCACATTTTGTATACAAAACCCCAATATACCGGCAGTAATTGAAGAACTACAAAGACTCAATCCCTGCCAATCACATTGTAAATTATTTAAGGTTTTGTAAAAGCAGTTTACAAAACTCACATTGCTATCTTAGGGTTTTCCTTAAGGATTTCCGGGTGTTTATATATTAATTACACAAATGCACATGCGTTAGTATAATAACCCAATATTTACATTAGTAATACCCTCCCCGAGACGGCATTCCAACGACTACGTCGGGCAGAACCACGACAGTCGTGACGGAACCCTGGATTAATCGGGCGGCGTATCTAATACGTAACCAGGGGTTATAATACTTACAACGAGTCAGAACTTCATTATTTAGGGGGGTATTATGCCCGAAAATCACTTTAGTTATGTAGAATTTTGAGAGAGAGAAAAAGAGAATGAACGAGTTGAGACTGAGGCTTAATGCCTCAATTTATAGTGTCCATTCGACTTCCGTCGCGCCCCACGTAAACATCCTCCAAGGGCTTCGCGGCCCGCGAGGCCAGCTAGGGTAGGCCCTAGCTTGGCTGACTCGGTCACTAGGCTTGACACGAATGGTGACACGTGGCAGCTCAGGGGCTTGTCTGACCTCCTAGCTATTGCGGCCCGCGTAGATCATTGTCAACATGTTCGCGGCCCGCGAGCGAGGGTTGAATCTTGTTTTTATTTTATTTTTAAATATATTTGGTATTTTGGGCTCGGTTTTCACATACGGGGTATGTTTTAAGACATGTAGGGATATTTTAAATATATTAGGGGTGTCGAAAAAAATTTGGAGGGTTGTTATAGTGTATCCACCATGCTTTTATCGTATTACACCCGTTTCGTTATCTAAATCACTTACCATAAACCAATCGTCCGTGTTATAAACCAATCATCCATGTTATAAACCAATCGTCTGTGTTATAAACCAATTGTCCGTGTTATAAACCAATTGTCCGTGTTATAAACCAATCGTCCTTGTTTTGTATAAACAAATCTCCGTGTTTTAATTGTGTAAACTGTGGTCATTTTGGTGAATACATTCAAACCTGTGATGACTCGTCTAGACCACCAAAGGGTCTATTTAACTATTCGACTAATAAACCACCAAAGGGTTTGTTGAAAATACAGTTTCTATCGTTCCCCAAACTTCCCCACAAGCCACGGTAAATCTGGTAACGGGATTGTCAGTCCTATGGTACCATAACATACTACTGGTTTGCTTTGCCGAAATTAATGAATGTCATTCATGTTATAGATAATGCACCTACAAGTTTCCCACATTATTGAAATTATATTGTTATATATAAACCATAGACTTTGTTTTGAAAACTTGAAAATGGTTTAGCACAATGAATCACCCTAAAACATTTAGAAAACGTAAAAGAGGAGAGCTATGTACTCACTTGGGATTGCGTATATGTTTTGTGTAAACAAAGCTCAAGTGGTTCCTAATGTATCGGATAACTATATGTTAGTGTATCGAGACTTAAACGGAAGATCGGATAGAATGAGGTATATAAACCAAACGAGTGTTGGGTCTCGTATAATATGGTTTAATAAGCCTTACATTCTGATGATAAAGGGTTCCTAAGTGCTTTGATCTGTTACGACCTGTTAAAGTGGTTTACGCCACTTTAACGGGTCGTAAGCGTAACTATGAGTTCGGATCGTTAAATGAATCCAATGACGAGTTTAATATGACAAAACAAGTATAATTATGTTGTAACATCAGTTTAGATGTCAAAACAATGGTCTTATATGCTTGAAACCATTTTATGCGCCAAAAGGGCATTTTCGGCAATTTAAAAGAACTAGAGAGAACATTTACTTGTGTTGAAGAACACTTTTGTGACACTTGTGCTCTGTAAACACCGCACGATGTAGGACAATATCTTTTATCAAGAAAAAATGTGTTTTTGGTCTCAATGTTTGCTTTTTATGTTTGACAATTTCACGTTTTGATTTTAAGTTCGATTTCAAGCTTTAAATTGCTTTCTGGAAAGTTATACGCAAAATGATGCGTAAACGTAATCATTTTAACAGGACAAACACTCCGGAACAGTGATATAGGCTTAACATACCTTAAATAACTTTTATATAACTTACAAATAAGTTTTGAAGGCTTTGGTGTGTCAAAAACAAGTTTATTCGATCACAGGGACTATTTGCATCAAAGTGCGAAAGTCTTCTGATTCGTACTGTAACGAACATTCCAGAACTAGATCATAAGCTAAACATACCCTAAATATCCTTTACATAGCTTAGAAATAGGCTTTGAGGGGTTCGGTATGTGAAAATATGCTTATTTGATCAATAGGGACTAAAAGCGTCAAAAAGTGCATAAGTTTGCATTTACGCGCATATCTTATGTTCTGAACATATCCGGACATCCAAAAATTTTTTGTAATCATTAAAATATTTTATTTTAGTGATTGGAATGCAAAAATACCACTCGTCGGCCAATTTGGATCGTTTTCGTGTCCGTTCGAGTTTTCATCGTAATTAACCGAATAACGCAGCCGTACGACCAAACAAACCGACATCTGAGATGTTTTCAAACATATTTCATGTCCCCTATACTTAAACTTCATTATTGAGCCTTGAAAATGGGTTAAAGGGGCTTAAACGCGTCAAAAATGGCTTAAACATGCTGCAGGGACCATTCTTGCCAATTTTTGAAAGTTTCTGGCTCAGGTAGGCCGTAGCATCGCGCCACGGCAAAGGGGTGTTGCCGTCGCGGCACGCGATGCCCCTATATTGACAGAAACTCCATTTTCAGCAACCAGCTTGAATTTCAGGATGAACTTGTTTTATAGCTCCCATAATATCCTAAACTATGTGCCACAAATGTATGGCTAGGATCAAAGCTCAAAACACATGGAATGATCTCAATGGTTCTTGATTTCCTATATAAACCCATCTATTTTCATTCAAACATGCCCATTCCTTCATTTCCATCTCAATTCTGATCTGGAGCTATCCTTTGACTGGTTGAAGGCTCCAGTCTTCTAGTTTTCTTTGTTCTTGATCAAGCTTGGACCTCTTGTAAGCTTCTTTCATGTTTTTTATGCATTTCAAGCATGAAAGTCAAACACTGCTTTGACCAGTTTATGTTCAATGCAAAGTTTGTTTGAATTTTGCAACGTGAGCATAATCACGATGGTTATAGTCCCTTGTGACTATACCTACTGATTACCACGTTGATTAGGCGTAGTGACGAGTCAAAGTTTCGGTCAAAATATGTATTTATGCGTATTTTGAAATGAAACTATTTTTGGGTATCAAAACACTTTGTTTTCATATCAAACTAGTTTTCTAACTTAGTTAAACATGTTTTAAAATGTTTAACTCGTCACTTTTAGTCTAGTGCTTGTTTACGGTCGTAAGTCAAGCGGTCTAAACCACCGCTTAGACTTTCAAACCCGACCCATTTGGTCGATCGTTAGGATCCGGCCTAGCATATTTTGTGACCATAGTTGTATACGGAATAACCTTCCGAGGTTATACCTTATGGTCACATAGTTTACTTAGTTGTATGATAGGTAGTTTATATGCCTTAGGAAAATGACCAAAATGCCCTTTTTGCACATAATTTCATTTTAAGCATATGTAACTTAAATTTTGACATCTAAACTGATTATACAATGTTATTAAACATGTTAGGGCATATAATACTTGCCATAAGACTAGTTAGGCTATTCGTTTGCGCTTTTACGTAAATGACGCGTTAAAGTAGCGTAAGCTACCTAAACGGGTCATAATGGGTCATAAGCACTTAGGTTAGGTTCCGTTTTAGAATGTAGGCTTTGTTAAACCATATCACATGAGTTCCAACACTCATTTGGTTTACATTACCTCATTCTATCCGTTTCCTCGATTCATGTCCCGATACACTAACATAGTATCCGTTACACTAGGAACCACTTCGACACTTGAACATTTGATCCTTTGAGCTTTGTTATACCTTTTGAACAAGACCTACACGCAATCCCAGGCGAGTACATAGTTCCCTCTTTTACCATTTTCAAATATTTTGGGGTGATTATATGTGTAACCGATTTGTTTTTCAAATGTATGGCATATATGTGTTTACTAAGTGCTTTTATGTGTACTATTCCGATTATGCAAATAAGATGTTTATTCAAATCCTTAAAAGATCTATCTATCTTTATACTTAGATTCTTATAGGATGTTTGAAGTGCAGTCTTATATCATCCTATCTTCATAGTGAGATTTTTAAGAAGTACTTTACAGGACGACGGTTAAGGTTTATGTGTAGATTGTCGGTGATTTAGATAACGAAACTAAAGTAATACAATAAACACATGGTGGATACGCCGCTGGTACTTCCTATATATAAGTGTGTTTATTGTATTACCCTTCGTGGCGTTATCCTGAATCACCATTAGGGTTTAGGATATTGTGATACGATGATTCAGTTTGATAGAAACCTGATCCTTTTAGTGTCAACTTATCTTTATAAATTGATACTTGTTGGATGTTTAGAGTGCTAATATTGGAGTCCTTGTTTGGATTCATTGAGTACTTTAATGCGTATGCGACTAAACAATATGACGAGAACCGGATCCCTGAAATATTTATCTATCTTTATATCTAAACATACATGGGATGTTTAAAGTGCTAATATTGGAGTCCTTATTTGGATTCATTGTGTACTTTAATGCGTGTTTACAAGTTGATTGACGATTATGTGTTTATGTGGTAGTTGTGCTTTTGATAACAAAACGGGTGTAATAAAATAAGAACATGGTGGATACGCCGCTGGTACTTCCTATATATAAGTGTTCTTATTTTATTATTCTTGTAGCGTTATTCGAATCACTTTAGAATTATGTGTACGATTGTTTCAATGTTCGATTATCAAATTCCTCGTAGAATCTCCCATATCTTTATATGTTAGATTCTTGGAAGGATAAATAAAGTATTATTATGAATCGTTGTAAGGACCTTCAAAAATGTCCCAAACCGACCCATAAGTGAAAACCCGGACCCCTGAAACCCTAATCTATATTAAAAATCAAGAAAATCCTATTTTTTTGCTCCTCTCGCGGGCCGCGTAAAGGATAAGCATCTTGAAGGGTCTTACGCGGGCCGCGTAAGACCCATTTTTCACCTATAAATAGAAATGGCCATGGGCTGTTCACTGGTGTCGAAACCAAATCTCAAAAACGAAGTTATACTGCTCTAATTCGTAAATTACATTCACGGTAGTGAGGCGCTGCTACGATACAGGGTATTAACTCGATCGCTGCTATGATTCAATGTCCGATCGATTGAAACTATCCGATGGATGTTTATGTGCTACCCACATTAGGGCTATACCTTGTCATTCGTCGTGAATTCGATGGATGTTTAGGTATTGCACTTTGTCATTCGTTGTGAGGGTTTTAATCTCGTGAGTTATCGTAAATGTTGTATTAGTTACTGACCTAGTTCGTGTGCATTGTTATTTAAATTAGGTTACAAGGCTAATCAGTAGGCTAAACTCTGCCCGTTAAACTTGCAATGTGAGTCATTCTCTTTTATCAAAAGTGTTTTACAATACTCCATTTTCAAATGTTATAATTACAGGGATTAAGTCATGGTTATCTTGAATCACTGGCTAAGTGGGGTATTGTGCACATTACTAATTTCTCACGGTTAGGCTAATAAATCCTAACAGTGATAATCATCACTACTTGGGTGAAAGGACCCAATAGTGGTATGACCATCGTCACCAGGTGACACGGCGCCAGATAAAAATAAGATAGAAGCCATTGTAATTGCTCTTATACTGTAATTGATAACTAATGTATCATTTTATATACTTGAATGACTCGCCAGTATTTCCCCGCTGATAAAATATTTTTAAAACATGTTTCAGGCGACCTGCTGTAAATCAAGGAAAACGTGCTACGGAGCACTAACAAGCTTGAAGAGGTGGCTCACTAAAATGAATAAACATGTTTTGTAAATCAAGGAATTTCCTCGTGAAATTCCTCTATTGTAAATTACGAGGCTTGTCCCAGATTATATAATAAAATAATTGGGCATTTTCAAATTTTAAAAGATCCTGTTAAATCTTCCGCTGTCACATCAATTAATAAATACCACGGGTTCCTGTCCCGCGGCTCCTGACCGGGTCAAACCGGGGCTGGGGCCGTGACAATCGTTTACTTGATTTATATAATACTCACACAAGTTTTGATTTATTTCAAAATGTAGGATCGTTGTGCGACCTAAACGAGTCGATCAGAAGAGTTCGAATCCGAATCAAAGGCGGAATTCGATGATACGGACTTGATTACAGTTTGATTCACGCTTAGAACCACTTGTTTATTGATTTCAAAGCAATACAGATATGTTGACAATTTGGCAGCACCTCGGCTCTGAAATCTCGAACCTTACAAATGAGAAACCATGCTCAGGTATATATAGGCATGTCCAGTTCACATGGAGTGGCTTCACACGACCTGGCCAGAGTCAGTTCATACGAACTGGTCCTAACCAGTTCATGTGGACTGGCCTAACCAGTTCATGTGGACTAGCCTAACCAGTTCATGTAGACTGGCCTAACCAGTTCATGTGGACTGGCCTAACCAGTTCATGTGGACTGGTCATCCTTCACTACAATTCTAATGTCTAGCTTATCGAGCACTGGTTAATCCTATCTAATTAAAAGACTCGATACAAGACGAAGTTGACAGACATTTGCACCAACAGACTCCCCCTTGGAAGTTGACGAAGTCTTTGGCATCGAGTCTTCGGTAAACTTCAGTCTTGATCTATTTTCTCACTTTTTCCAAAACATTTTGACACTGTAAGCATCCTCAATCTCTTTTCTTCTATCTCTTGATCAGATCTCTTAATTTCTTAAGTTTAACAGCATCAACAGCTAGCATTCGAACCTGGCTTTTACAATCTTCAAATTCCCCCTTGAATGTTGATCCAGAATCTGTATCTGACCCTTACATCTTCAGACTCCCCCTTTGAATAAGCTGGGATCGCAGTCTTGAATAGCTCTTGTTCTAGAATCGAATTCTGGCTCAAACTCTATACAGACTTAGCCATGGGAATCTGCACAATACTCTACCCAACAATGAATTTCACAACTTTTAAAATGTAACAAATTTAATAACATAGGGTAGATATTGTTCATCATTCATACAAACTAATTATCAAGTCCAACTTAATGACCTTGAATTATCATTTGAAGAATTATTAAAACCCCAATCAATATAAACATTGATCATTTTTCATTTTTTCTTCTCTCAAAAACATTCTCTCCCAAACCAATGTGGTTCATCATGTTTAGCACTCGGAATTTTGAAAATCAGCTTTTTAACATCAGTTGTCGAAAATAAGATGAAACAAAATCTTTTTGAATTTTCAAAAATTTATGCTAAAACACACTGAAATCTTTTTGGATTTACGGAAATAAACTATATACAAGCATCTTTTTGTGAGTTTGTGTTAGAGGATCATATCAGTTTATGACAAGTTACAAGTACCGTTGAGCTTAGTTACACAACAAGAATTAAACAATTCACTTAGATTGCCGATATACTGATCCACTTAAATTCTCACACAAATTTGAAACTGATTCAGGATACGAATTAGGTGTATTAAGAACTTAAACTTATTCATGTGTCCCACCACTTGAATATACTCCCGTATCCAGATCCCAATATTCAGTCTTACAGGTGAGTATACCTAGATGATATCTGTAAGGGGTGAATTGCGAAACCTTGAGAGCTCATATTTTTGTTGAGATGAAGGCTCGACTTTTGGTGTGTCCCCCTTGGGGATCTTCTTTACAACAGCACATGATTTAATCTTTTCGATTTTTCATCATTTTTTATGTTGAGGGTGTGCTTTTATTTCAAGCATGCGGAAAGTATTATACGAGGACTAGGCCATTGCTTCCGCAAAATCAGAAGTCCCGGGATAATACCTCAGATATCACTAAACATAAAAACCTAGTATCTCAGAAAGAGGGACCTTTCAAACAAGATTTCGGGGGTTACCCATATATCCAAAAGATGTTCCCCACGAAACAAGCAAGTATGATATTTATGTTTATATCCCGAAAAAGTCTTACTAAATGTGCAAAAACCTATCGGCATATCATCAGTGAGACCGTTTAACGCTATTTAATCAATACATTTTTCTTTAGCATACTGTAACTATCTACTGATGTACTATCATTTCCTCTTTTTATAACAAAACTCATTTTGATTTTTTGATGTTTTTGGATTTTTGATTTTAACATGTTTTTGGATTTTTCAATTTTTCAAAATTTCTAAAATTTTCTACTCCCCCTAAAATCAAAATATGTTTCAATTTTGATTTTCTGGGAAAATTTGAAAACAAAAAAAAACTGTACAAATAAAGTGACAAACTGATGTAAATTGCTTCAATTCACCATCCACTTGGCTTAAACAATCAGAACTCCCCCTGTCAACAAACTATTTCCCATTATGATTACAAAACACTTAAGTTTGTTTTAATCAAAATGGTTTTTCCAGAAAATTAGTTTAGTGTGACATCTCACAAACATGGGGTTTTCATCACATTGTTCTTCAATTTACCACTTTATGATCAGGTTTAATCAGGTTCAACTTAATGATCTTGATAAACCACTTGTAGGTTCTCATCAACCACTTGTAAGTATAACAATATCACAGATTTCAATTTTTCAAGAAAGATGCCAATTCCTACTCCCCGATTACCAACCTGGGAGTTCCGGCAAGTCAGGATTTTTATTTAAAAAGATCCACCCAAGCCTGACGGTCCTTGGGTTTGCCAGCTTTTTGATTTAAATTTCCGTTTGACAATGATGAAAAATTTGCATCGTTCATTGTCGACACGGAATCATCACTTTTTACCTCAATTTGTGGCTCCTCTGACTTTGATGAATCAGATTTATCGCCCGAACGTGGCTCTTCTGACTTTGATGAGTCAGATTCATTGCCAAAACGTGGCTCTTTTGCTTCCGAAGAAACAACTTCATTGCCAGAAGATGGCTCTTTTGTTTTTGCAGAAACAAATTCATCACCATCTTTTATTCGAACCCAATTCTCACAGGATTTAGGTTTTCATAAATTCATCAACCTGTGACATGAACAACCTTTCACAGTTTCTTTTATACTTGAAAACTTTGATAAAGATTTTATCCGAAAAATTAACTTTCTTTGATTTTTTATCAGTTTGATTAATTAATTTTTCTTTCTTTATCCTCTCTTTTGTCCTCAGATTTGTATCTGATGAATTCGTTTTGCTTGACTGGCCATTTTTTGTTGAGCAAATCGATTCCTCAGAACTTTTATCTGAATCACCAGTTGTACCCGAGGACAAAATCTTTTCAAGATACTCCCTCGCTTTCTTTCTTTTCTTTCTCAGTCTATCTTTCTGCACTTGTGAAAGTTTCACTTTCTGTTCTTTCTCTTTCTGTTCTTTGGGCTTTTCTTCAATTTTGAATGATTTCTTCATCTTTCCATGAGATTTAGCCCTCGATCTTTCCTTTGATCTAATTGGGCAATCTTTGGCAATATGACCTTTGATTTG
This sequence comes from Helianthus tuberosus, assembly GCA_030545235.1. Lineage (NCBI taxonomy): Eukaryota > Viridiplantae > Streptophyta > Magnoliopsida > Asterales > Asteraceae > Helianthus > Helianthus tuberosus. The sequence goes on along the minus strand of CM060414.1, from coordinate 117,683,253 downwards.
ACATTCATAGCATCTTCTTGTCTCAAATCCCTGACTCTGGCAGTTAACAGCAATGTGTCCTTCAAAACCACATTTGTAACACACCCTGTTATCGTACCATTCTCCACTTTCAAACCACACACTTAGATCGTAACATTGATTTGCCTTGTGGTAATCATGACTTCTCCTTTTTCTATTACCATAATGATTTGTCTCTGAAAGATCTTCATTCCATCTTCTCTTGTAAGCTTGATTTGACTTTTGAGCACCGTGGTCTAACCTACACCACTTATTACCAACTTTTTGTGAGTTTTGATTTGCAACTTTTTGTAATTTTTTATCATGATTGGATGATTGAACTGATGATCTTTTATTGTTGTTTTGAAAATTTTTTGAATTTTTAACATTTTGTTTTTGTTCTACATTCTTCTTAAAAGGTTTTTGCTTAGAGCATTCACCTCTTTCAGTAGATTGTAAAACAGTTTCTTGAAATTTTTCTTTTAATTTCAAAAATATTTTCTTTTTATCATCTTCATCGTCAGTTTTATCATCACAGTCTTCAATTATGACCTTGTCATAATTTGTGGCATTGTCACTTATTGGAATTTCATTGATCGGTTTTGGGCATACATGATCTGGTATTAATGACGAAGTCACAAAACCTTTCAATTTTTTTGCTAAGTCATTGATTTTATTTCTAGCACACTCAACTTCATTTTCAAGTTGAGTAATTTTCTCAAGATGAGAATTTATTGCCTTTTCATTTTCAATTTTATTTTTATCTAAAACAGATTTTTCATTTTCTAAAACTGTTATTTGATTTTGAAATTCTTCTTCTTTACCTTTTAAAACTTTGTTTTCCGATGTCAAACTGTCCACTTCTTTTAACAGTTTGACATTTTCATACGTTGATTTTTCACAATTTGAGCACTTCTCAGACATCTTTTCAGCATCAACTTTTTTCTCATCCTTGATAGCTGGAATTTCTTTAACCTCTTTTTTCTCTTCTGCTTCACTTGACTACCACATTCTCTGTCTTGCTTCTTCCTCTTCTGCTATTTGCTCGATGAGAGTTTCAACACTGACTGATGATGGTTCAACAACTATGTTTCCTTTAGGATCCAAATAACATTCCCGATCAGCATCCCATCTTTTTGCGCTTTTTGCCTCTTTCCATGTTCGATATATTTTATCTTTCATCAATTGGGCTAACATCTTCCTGTTGACATATTTTACTTCTTCTGTTCGGGTATCTTTGAAAGGAACATGTTTTGCCATGATTTTATCTCCTTGTATTACCTGAATCGAACAACCACAATTAGTTCAAACAATATCAAACAACTTGAATAGGACGGGTACTTGAACGAGTGTGTCAGTGACACTAATCGGGTGACAATACTGTGGATAGTGTGACAATTCTGTCCGTTCGAGCTGTTTTGACTTTTTGACCACAACCAATGAACTTTGAATTTCAAATGCAACCTTATCTCATGCACATGCAAACTGATGAATCAAAATTCTGACAAATAGTAATGGCCGACAACTTTATATCAAGTAATTCTTATAGGACCTTTACTTTTAGTGGGCTGACAAAATAAGAGAAACTCTTTCTGTGATTGGGCCGAGATATATGAAGTCACATGGGCTGATGAATTCACGTGATTTGTTCAGTTTTAACAGGTATGATATATCAATTTATTGGGCCGAGAGGTTAATGGAAAGCATGTTATATGAAATTTTCAAAATAAATGGCCGACACTTTTAATTGATCACATCTAAGTGGACCTATGACATGTTTTATGTGAATTGATAAGGCTGGCAATATGTAGTCAATAACAATAAAACTAGCCGACAACTTCAAGTGTCAATATGATATTACTGAGTAATCAATTGCATCACATGAAATCTGATCACATGAATATCTCAATTGATGACTGGACCGATGGACTGAACATGCAATCAATAATCAATAAACCCAAGGTAATCACGTGATATAGTCTGAGAAATGTTGACAAACAATCTGAATATGCTTTCACACCGTAAGACCTGATGTGCTTTCAAATCGTACGACCTGAACAAAGTTTCAAATGATCTGGTGACCTTTTATCCACTTCGTATGGAAGGAATGATTCAAATCAAACCATATGAACTGAACCTCCCATGCAAACTGATACAGAAGATATTCAAACTCCGATTTTTGATGAAATTGAAACCTTAGGATTGATATAAATCAAATTCCGATCCCAATGAGGTATTTTTAGTTCAATAATATCCACTGAATCGTTCTAGATCTAGGTTTGAAACTCCTGTTCATGCGAGTTGGACCAGATTTCAAACAAACTGATTGTATTTTGTTAATCGATTGATTAAAACTCAGTTTTACAGGTTTTGTGACAAATTCAGATCATATTAACCGACGAATCTCGGTTAATTTCGAAAAAATGTGAAAGAAAGGAGTAGAAATCAGAGAATTCGATGAACACAAGCTGAATAGGTATGAACTCCTCATCCTAAGCTCTGATACCACTTGTAGGATCATTGTGTGACCTAAACGAGTCAATCAGAAGAGTTCGAATCCGAATCAAAGGCGGAATTCGATGATACGGACTTGATTACAGCTTGATTCACGCTTAGAACCACTTGTTTATTGATTTCAAAGCAATATAGATCTATTGACAATTTGGCAGTACCTCGGCTCTGAAATCTCGAACCTTACAAATGAGAAACCTTGCTCAGGTATATATAGGTATATATAGGCATGTCCAGTTCACATGGAGTGGCTTCACACGACCTGGTCAGAGTCAGTTCATACGAACTGGTCCTAACCAGTTCATGTGGACTGGCCTAACCAGTTCATGTGGACTGGCCTAACCAATTCATGTGGACTGGTCATCCTTCACTACAATTCTAATTTCTAGCTTATCGAGCACTGGTTTATTCTATCTAATTACAAGACTCGATACAAGACGAAGTTGACAGACATTTGCACCAACACAAAACAGTTATTATTAATCCTTGATTGAATTTCTAATAACTCATTAACGAGTTTTACGATGATTTAAACGAGATTATGATGTACAATTTCAAATGGCATAAAAATGACTTAGCAATAATCATATTGCCATATACAAAACTATTTGCCACGAGTTTTCACAATCAAGATTATGTATTGCAATACTAAACTTTTTGTCATTCTTTGGCTTCAAGATTTATTTTCAATTGACAGCTCTCGTAGTTGTCAAAGTATTGCAATATCAAATGTTTTTGCCATTTATTTTGCTAACAAAACCTATGTACTCGTCGGCATTTTTATGCTGGCGTATTTTCACATATGTTTCAGGTTTTCAACTATTCAAGCATGCAACACATAGGACTACATACGGGCCTTAGACTTCTTAATCAAAAGACAATTACATGTATTCTTTGTTTGTAAAACGATGTTAATAATATTGAAACAATTTAGTACTAGTAGTTGTGAGTAATTTGTAACGTGACACTCCGATATTTCCGCCGCGTGTTGTTGTATTACACGATTGGGGTGTTACAGATTGGTATCAGAGCACTGGTTATAGGGAATTAGGTTATTAGCATGCCTTAAACCTAGTCTATAACCTTCCTAGGACCCAAACATGAGTAGACTTAGGAACTCCTTCCTAAATCCTCATCCTTATTCGTGCCACAACTACACTATGAATTACAAATCATCTAGCCCTAGATGATTTATCCTGAACCTTAGGCTTCATGCCTTAAGGTGTTCCTTAAAATGTTTTTCTCAAAACATTTTTATTGAAATATTTCTCAAAATGTTTTCTTAAACGTTTTCATCAAATTATTTCACAACATGTTTTATCTCAAACGATTTGTATCAAAAGATTTCTTAAATGTTTTCCTCAAACGTTTTTCATCGGAATCTTGGGTTTTAATAATATGAACACATGCAATCTGGAAGGGTGGATGCCTGTACCCCGAGTTTTCTGTCTAAGGCTAGAGTGTTCGTACAAATCCGCATTATCGGACCAGTCACTCTTACCTGGGAACTCTTAGGGTGAGTGTCCACTTATAGGCTAAAGCATGTCTTCATGAAACATTATAAAAACCTATCCATCCTGACAATGTCGAATGATTTCTAAACGACCTTTGTAACACTACTCATTCATACTACCCTCGGTAATATGTTTGCTATTTACGACAATCGAAACAAATTTCCTTTCACAATACTAATTCATCATATTACCTTCGGTGATATGTTTGATTCGAGACAGTTGAAATGAATTTCATTTCATTTCACGACACTATGAAATCCTATTTTATTTTTGAAACACTACCTTTGTCTTCCAAAATTTCAAATTTTTACCATTTGGATGAGAATTTTTAAAAAATTTCAAACACAAAGTTTCTTTATTTTAAAAGTTTAATTTAAAACATTTTATCTTAAAAACAATAAATTTTTAAACAATAAAGGAATTTTTAACACAAACCATTAACTTGGTTTGGATTCTCTCATCCAAAAAAAAAATCCACAACAATGTATTTTCTAGATACAAGAACGAGACTTATGAACAATATTTTACTAAAGTCAGAATTTACACTATATATTCTAAGTACAAGAGCGAGACCTATGAACGAGATTTTTACTAGTCCAAAATTTTCACTACACAATGATGTTACAAACTCATAACAATTTGATGGATCTAACTTATTTGATTTTAACTTTAGCTATACTTTCAAGATGCCTCCTAGACGCGATCAAACTGAGAAGGCTACTCTCGCAGCCACAATCGTTCAGCAGATGACTGCTGTGATTCTGAACCTCATTACTCAGATAAACCATGCAAATAACAATAACAATAATAATAATGCTCAGTGTGACTTCAAAACGTTCAATTCAGCTAAGCCATCGAAATTTTCTGGGTCTGAAGGAGCAACTGCGCTCCTACAATGGTTTGAGAGTATAGAGAGCACATTCCGCCACGTTCAGTGTCCCAATGAGCGCAAGGTGGATTTCGCCTCGAGTGTCTTTCAAAGGAGAGCACTCACTTGGTGGAACGGTATTATGAGAGATCGAGGTGCCGATATGGCAATGGCACTAACGTGGGAAGAATTTAAGGATCTTATGAAGAAAGAATTCTACCCACAAAGCAAAATAAGGGCACTTGAAAATGAGTTCTATCATCTAAAACAAGATAGTGGGGAAAACCGTGCCTACACTGACCGATTTGAACAGCTAAGCCTACTTTGCCCCACTATGGTCACACCTTGGATCGTGCCATTGAAAAATACATTGATGGTGATCTTGTCCAAGACATTGTCACTAGCAGCCAACCTGCAACGCTTAGGGAGGCTAAGGAATTAGCCGCCATCTTAACCGACTCCCAGGTTAGAAAAGGTAAACTATTTAGAAAAGGAGACAAGAAACAAAACACTGAAACTACTAATGAGAATTCAAAACGAACAAAGGCCGAATCTTCTAAAAGTTCTAGGAAGCGCAAGACTTCAAAGAATTTTGCAATTCTTGCACCAGTTCCACTAAACTCGGTACCCTTTAAAGGATTTTATCGTGGAAAGCAACCTCGATGCAATCATTGCAACGATCATCATGCGACAAATTCTCCTTGTCGCCAGTGTACAATCTGTGGTCTATTTGGACATCTAGCTATGACCTGTCGTATCCAGAACCGAGCAGCCCCTACTCAGACTCGCCCTCGAGCATGTTTCAATTGTGTTGATTTAAATCATTTCAAGTGAGACTGCCCCAAGCTTGCCAATGCTAGTGGACGAGTGTTCAATGTCAATGAGGCTCAAGCTAATAATCAAGCACTTATGATCATTTGAACCTCTATATTTTCTGTTTATTTTCGAAAAAAATGTACATATTTCAACTATGTTTGTAATAACAATATAAATTTCAAGAAGTTTATCTTTATCCTTGTTATTCAATTTCCAATTACAAACTCTAATGTGATTACACTATGTGTGATTACAACTACAAGCTGACTTTGAGGATTCCGTTCTTTAGGAACTAAATCTTGTAAATTAGCATACCATGATTGCACTCTAGTCCATTCATACGAACTTGGCAACACGATCGATACGAACACTATGAACAAGTTAATACTATTTTGTGATCATGGCATTACATACATGATTTGTTTATTTAATATGTATAGAACGTGATTACAAATACAATTTACTTCGTATGTTGACTTAACATACTTAGTACATTATTTTCAAATACATTTTGCTTAGTGTGTTAACTTAGCGTATCTAGCGCATGATTTGAAAACATTTTCTCGATATGCTTACAATATGATAACAATGCATTATTAGTATATGTTGCACTCTACCTGTTTGGTTAGTATGAAACATATATAAACATTTGTACTAGAATAAAATACCTACTACTAAATTTGTTGTATGCAAAACAAGTAGTGCTATCATTGCTAGTATGAAATACGATTCGATTTGAAAGATGTTATGTTGTGACGATGTTTATTTGATTTAGACGATAATTCTACCTTATTATTTGTTTACCCTCGCTTAACAAGAGAAGCTATGTGGACCATGCGACGAAACGAGTAATTATGGGTGCACACTTAATTATGAGATTCGACGCATGAGAATCATAGTAAGCCTTGTTAAGTATGGTGGCATAAAATCTAGAGTGATTAAGGTAACGGGAGAAGTATGATGTGATAAGAACACGGTGGATACGCCGATGGTACTTCCTATATATAAGTGTTCTTATTGTGTTATTCTTCAGAACGTTGCTAAGATCACTTGGTGATTTTATGTTATCTTGGACCATTATGTGATTATGTGCTTATTTGATATTTTTGTGGTTATTTGCAATGGACGACGACGAGTACATTCATTAACTCAAATCGAGCCGACCGGGAGTATATTATGGTGTTAAAGATGACGATCTTGATGCCATAGGTATGTTGACCCGTCTCCTATGCATGAGATGCTCATGGTACATGGGATGTACCTCGTGGAACGTTAGAAACCGTGTACGTGTAGGGCTTGAATGTACCCCCCTTTGTTTGCTAGGAATTACACTAAGGTGTTGTTTGTTTTTTCAGAGGTAAAATGTCTGCAGTCTGCGGACCATATCTGCAGACATATGAAGCTGAAGAGGTGGACCAAACCTCTGCAGTCTGCAAGAAGAAGGCTGTTTGTTTTTTAACTTCTGCAAGCTGCTTAAATAAACTGAAATATAAATAAACTGATTTTATTTAACTAAAAAGAATTTTTTAACATTCAAACATAAATAAGAGTTATACAATACTGAAATAATATTCATAAAAAGACAATAACATTTTGTTAAATCATTGAATCCATGCTTTGCATTAACTGCTCATCAATCTCATCTCGTAACTGAGTCATATATTCTCGATCCGATGCAGTACCATGTGCTTCATAAGTGCTAGAAGTGCCTGCATGTTTTTCTGTCCAAAATCATAACTTGCAACTCAAGCATTCAAACAGCCGTAAATTCATTTCTCTATCAAACAATAACCAAAACCTGCAAACAGCCATAAAACTTGTGATTTTTCGGTGACTGCGATGGATGGTGGTGGCGTTGGTTGACGACGGTTGCTGTGGTGGTGAATGTTGATTTTGCCAGGCCTACCCATACATTTAGACTAATTTATAGGGCACCACATGTCCACATACGTTATTATTGTGCATAAGAAATAAACAAACAGAAAAAAGAGTAGGCGTATCATGTTATGAACAAGGAAACAGGAAAGGATAAAAGCCATGTGCAACATTCAGAAAGAGATGGAATTGTCAACACAAAAGAAGCACCTCATTTTCATAAAACAAAAAATATATATTTTTCTCTTTTTCGCCAAAAAGTGCAACAAGTAGAAGAAGAGTACATACATCTGAATCAGACGTGAAGTTGAAATATTGAAACAATATTTCCACAACCAAGAAAACAAGACCCACGACGATACCAAGGGATTCAGGCCTGCAAGAAAGATAGCAGTGTCAAAAAGAAATACGCTAAAATTTGAGAATACTACAGCCTCGGTTCCTATTTATATGTTATGCATATCCATAAGAACAACTATATTGACCGACCTAAACGAATTATAGATGACGGCGGTTGCAGCAACATTATATAACCAGCTTTATTTCAGTTATATTTTATCAGTTCAATACTTATTAATCACCAGTGGATCAATTCTATACTTATTAATCACCAAGGGCTGCTTTTTTCAATCATTTTTTTAGCACAGAAGACATGTAATATATATTTGGCAGCCATATGGCAATAGCATCAACTTCAACTCAATTGTCATCTTAAATCACAAGTTTGTATTAATATAATCACGCAATTCATATTTAGGCATATCATCGAGCAGCTTGTATGAATACTTTCAATACAATATAGAAAAATCCAACTATCTTCATTTCACCCCCAAAATCACAAGTTGAAAGAACAACGTTTATTCATACGCAAACCCAGTTAAGACTCCAACCGTACACTTCATGCTTTACAATCTAAACTACGAAACATTTTAAACTAACCATTTAGCAAGCAACTGTATCAGAAACAATATGGCATCTAAATTAAGTTAATCATTAACGATCGGTGAAAAGAACATATACAATCACACAAAGATCAGACCGAACTCCGAAGATAAATCAAAGGAGGCCAATCAAAGCTGTATATACAATCACACAAAGCTCAGCTTTTAAATCGGCGCCTAAACATACAAGAAAGCATACGTTTTTTCAGAAATTTGTAACAATAATAATAATCAGAGACAAGAGGTATATGCACAAACGAGAATCCTTCATAGATTTATGGATTTGATTACTGTATTATCTTACCCTAAAGCTTTAAGATGAAATCTGGTTCTGCGACGGATTTGACGGAGAATGGGAAGGGACGAATGGGGGTCGCCGGAGGCAGCGAAGGGGCGAATGGGGGTTGCCGGAGGAAGAGAAGATGGAGGTGTCGCTGTGGAGAAGAATGGATCTAGGTTTTTGAGGTGTGTTTTGAAAGAGCAGAGGTTTAGAAGAGGTTTGAGGATGTTAGGCCAGGTCTGTGCGAGGAAGAGGTTTTGAAGAGGTTTTTTAATGAAATCACTTCTAAAAAACAAACACGCTGCAGACTCAAACGTCTGCGCGTGGCCTGCGCGGGGCAGACATAAGAGGTTTGGAAGTGCTTTTCACAAAAAAACAAACACCCCCTAAGAGCTTAGTGTAACATAGTGCCATACTCAAACGATTTTTGAACACTGGTCGAATTTCTCTTTAAATTCACAAATTTCAATGGGCTGTATACCTTGAGATATTTTGAATATCCCAAATCACATTTTGAATCCCCTAAAATTTCCAACACCAAATGATGCTCCGCATCTTTCGGATCTAGCAATTTGCTTATCCATCAGTTGTTTCAATTACACTCTACGGTCTCCTTCGAATAAATTTCGGGACGAAATTTCCTAAAGTAGGGGAGACTGTGACACTTGTGCTCCGTAAACACCGCACGATGTAGGACAATATCTTTTATCAAGAAACAATGTGTTTTTGGTCTCAATGTTTGCTTTTTATGTTTGGCAATTTCACGTTTTGATTTTAACTTCGATTTCAAGCTTTAAATCACTTTTTGGAAAGTTATACGCAAACTGATGCGTAAACGTAATCAGTTTAACACGACAAACACTTTGGAACAGTGATATAGGCTTAACATACCTTAAATAACTTTTATATAACTTACAAATAAGTTTTGAAGGCTTTGGTGTGTCAAAAACAAGTTTATTCGATCACAGGGACTATTTGCGTCAAACTGCGAAAGTCTTCTGATTCGTACTGTAACGAACATTCTATAACTTTATCATAAGCTAAACATACCGTAAATATCCTTTACATAGCTTAGAAATAGGCTTTGAGGGGTTCGGTATGCGAAAATATGCTTATTTGATCAATAGGGACTAAAAGCATCAAAAAGTGCATAAGTTTGCATTTACAAGCATATCTTACGTTCTGAACATATCCGGACATCCAAAAAATTTTTGTAATCATTAAAATATTTTATTTTAATGATTGGAATGCAAAAATATCACTCGTCGCGCAATTTGGATCGTTTTCGCGTCCGTTCGAGTTTTCGTCGTAACTAAACGAATAACGCAACCGTAAGACCAAACGAACCGACATCTGAGATGTTTTCAAACATATTTCATGTCCCCTATACTTAAACTTCATTATTGAGCCTTGAAAATGGGTTAACGGGGCTTAAACGCGTCAAAAATGGCTTAAACATGCTGCAGGGACCATTCTTGCCAGTTTTTGAAAGTTTCTGGCTCAGGTAGGCCGTAGCGTCGCGCCACGGCAAAGGGGTGTTGCCGTCGCGACACGCGACGCCCCTATATTGACAGAAACTTCATTTTCAGCAACCAGCTTGAATTCCAGGGTCTTTTATGCAACTTTTTCAAAACAATGAACTTGTTTTAGAGCTCCCATGGTATCCTAAACTATGTGCTACAAATGTATGGCTAGGATCAAAGCTCAAAACACATGGAATGATCTCAATGGTTCTTGATTTCCTATATAAACCCATCAATTTTCATTCAAACATGCTCATTCCTTCATTTCCTTCTCAATTCTTCTTTGGAGCTATCCCTTGACTGGTTGAAGGCTCCAATCTTCTAGTTTTCTTTGTTCTTGATCAAGCTTGGACCTCTTGTAAGCTTCTTTCATGCTTTTTATTCATTTCAAGCATGAAAGTCAAACAGTGTTTGACTTTCTGCTTTGACCAGTTTATGGTCAACACAAAGTTCGTTTGAACTTTGCAACGTGAGCGTAATCACGATGGTTATAGTCCCTTGTGATTATACCTACTGATTACCACGTTGATTAGGCGTAGTGACGAGTCAAAGTTTCGGTCAAAATACGTATTTATGCGTATTTTGCAACGAAACTAGTTTTGGGTATCAAAACACTTTGTTTTGATATCAAACTTGTTTTCTAACTTAGTTAAACATGTTTTAACATGTTTAACTCGTCACTTTTAGTCTAGTGCTTGTTAAGGGTCGTAAGTCAAGCGGTCTAAACCACCGCTTAGACTTTCGAACCCGACCCATTTGGTCGATCATTAGGATCCGACCAAGCATATTTTGTGACCATAGTTGTATAGGGAATAACCTTCCGAGGTTATACCTTATGGTCACATAGTTTACTTAGTTGTATGATAGGTAGTTTATATGCCTTAGGAAAATGACCAAAATGCCCTTTTTGCACATAATTTCATTTTAAGCATATGTAACTTAAATTTTGACATCCAAAGTGATTATACAATGTTATTAAACATGTTACGGCATATAATACTTGTCATAAGACTAGTTAGGCTATTCGTTTGCGCTTTTGCGCAAATGACGCGTTAAAGTAGCGTAAGCTACCTAAATGGGTCATAATGGGTCATAAGCACTTAGGTTAGGTTCTGTTTTAGAATGTAGGCTTTGTTAAACCATATCACATGAGTTCCAACACTCATTTGGTTTACAATACCTCATTCTATCCGTTTCCTCGATTCGTGTCCCGATACACTAACATAGTATCCGTTACACTAGGAACCACTTCGACACATGAACATTTGATCCTTTGAGCTTTGTTATACCTATTGAACAAGACCTACACGTAATCCTAGGCGAGTACATAGTTCCCCTCTTTTACCGTTTTCAAATATTTTGGGGTGATTCATATGTGTAACCGGTTTGTTTTTCAAATGTATGGCATATATGTGTTTACTAAGTGCTTTTATGTGTACTAGTCCGATTATGCAACTACGATGTTTATTCAAATCCTTAAAAGATCTATCTATCTTCATAGTTAGATTCTTATAGGATGTTTGAATTGTAGTCTTAGATCTTCCTATCTTCATAGTGAGATTTTTAAGAAGTACTTTACAAGACGACAGTTATGGTTTATGTGTAGATTGTCGGTGATTTAGATAACGAAACTAGAGTAATACAATAAACACATGGTGGATGCGCCGCTGATACTTCCTATATATAAGTGTGTTTATTATATTACCCTCGTGGCGTTATCCCGAATCACCATTTGGGTTTAGGATATTGTGATACGATGATTCAGTGCGATAGAAACCTGATCCTTTTAGTGTCAACTTATCTTTATAAATTTATACTTGTTGGATGTTTAGAGTGCTAATATTGGAGTCCTTGTTTGGATTCATTGAGTACTTTAATGCGTATACGACTAGACAATATGACGAGAACAGGATCCCTGAAATATTTATCCATCTTTATAGCTAAACATACATGGGATGTTTAAAGTGCTAATATTGGAGTCCTTATTTGGATTCATTGTGTACTTTAATGCGTGTTTACAAGTTGATTGACGATTATGTGTTTATGTGATAGTTGTGGTTTAGATAACGAAACGGGTGTAATAAAATAAGAACATGGAGGATACGCCGCTGGTACTTCCTATATATAAGTTCTTATTTTATTATTCTTGTAGTATCCGAATCACTTTAGGATTATGTGTACGACTGTTTCAATGTTCGATTATCAAATTCCTCGTAGAATCTCCCATATCTTTATATGTTAGATTCTTGGAAGGATAAATAAAGTATTATTATGAATTGTTGACTTGATTTATATAATACTCACACAAGTTTTGATTTATTTCAAAACATTTATTATTAATCCTAGATTGAATTTCTAATAACTCATTAACGAGTTTTACGATGATTTAAACGAGATTACGATGTACAATTTCAAATGGCATAAAAATGACTTAGTAATAATCATATTGCCATATACAAAACTATTTGCCACGAGTTTTCATAATCAAGATTATGTATTGCAATACTAAACTTTTTGTCATTCTTGGCTTCAAGATTTATTTTCAATTGACAGCTCTCGTAGTTATCAAAGTATTGCAATATCAAATTTTTTTGCCATTTATTTGGCTAACAAAACCTATGTACTTGCCGGCATTTTTATGCTGACGTATTTTCACATATGTTTCAGGTTTTCAACTATTCAAGCATGCAATGCATAGGACTGCATACGGGCCTTAGACTTCTTAATCAAAAGACTAGTACATGTATTCTTTGTTTATAAAACGATGTTAATAATACTGAAACAATTTAGTACCAGTAGTTGTGAGGAATTTGTAACGTGACTCCCCGATATTTCCGCCGCGTATTGTTGTATTACGCGATTGGGGTGTTACAACTCTCAAAACTCAGTTAGGAGACTTCCAATCAGCTGGAAACAAGCTCCAAGATAGAGAGAAAGAAATTTTGAATGGTGCAAGTTGAAATGATCAACTTGGTGACCTATTTATAGTGATCAAGATGCCACCAAATCATGACAAGTGCCTATCCAGGTGTTAAGGCAACGCTTAGTGTCCTTCAAGTTGTCCAAAGGAGAAGAAAAGTGGAAGAATTCACGACTTGGGGGCCAAGAAATGCAGCTGAATTGCCAGCTGCCAGTTTTGCTGTGCTGGGCACTACTTACGAACTGTATAAGGTCCTGACTTACGGTCTGTAAGCCTTGTGCAGTTAAAATGTTTTGGTTTTTGGCGGTTTTGGCCCCCGGGCTTGTATTATCACTTGTTTGCCATTTTAACCCCTTTAACCTAATATTTAGGTTATATAAAGGTGTTAAGGCATATGTGATTTGGATTTTTGTTCCGTAAATGTTACGAATATCGTTTAGCTCGATCATTCGATCACGCATTTTGTAAATAAAATATAAGATTTTATTAAACACGAAAATGTTCGAAATCGTACAATGTTTAATTGCAAATGTCGCATGATTGTTAGGTTATTGGCTAATACAAACGAATACTTTAAAAATTTTGTAATGAAGGGCAATGAAGTTTTTGTAGTATGTAATAAATGTTTGGCTTAACTCATTCTCCTTTCGGTGTTGGGTTCTTTATTTATAGAGAACATTTTACATGAATAAACATTTGTTTATTCATGCACTTGTCTGCATAAAGTAGCTTTTTGGCATATTCATTGAACCCGTCCAAGGTCCACTTGCTACTTTACTATGGTGGTAGAGTCTTATCTTATTGACAAGTTGATTCATTAGATTTTCTAATGAATAACTTACCAGAAATCTATTGACTTGGTTACCAAATTTCTGATGAACAGATTTCCCAAGATTCTGATGAAAAATACCAATTTTATGACTTATCAGACAGGTTCTTTTTGTCCGTCCTTCTTTGCTTGTGATTAGTTTATGATGTTTGTTGAAGATGTTGCTTGTCTTTCTATTTGTCTTGTTATCTTATATGATCTCTTGACCTTTGTCATCTTCAGGATATAATCAGAATGTTCCTGTTTTTCTTCAACAATTACAATAAGTTTCCAAAATAACCCTTCTCTCTCTCTCTCTCCCTATATATATATATATAGAGAGAGAGAGAGAATTAGCGTAAATGAAAACTCTTATGAGTTTCGAGAATATAGAGAACTCGGCCTTACAAAAGGTTATTTAAAAAATTAAATTTACCAAAAATCCTAACACATTTAAAAAAAATAGTTTTTCTTGATTTACACCACCTATAAAAACACTTACAAGTGGTATAAATGCTAATTCATTTTGATGTCAGCACCTTTTTATAACAGCGTAAAAAGGCTGAAAACAACGTTGCGAAATTAGTTAAGCATTTGATTACACGAACAGTTCATTTGGCGACCAGGGTAAGGATTTGCAACAATTTCGGTGCGTTTAGGTTACATGGTTTTTTATATTTATAAAGTTAGGTTTTAAAGAAAGGGTTTACAACCACATCTTGACGTTATTTTCTTTTCACGAATTTATGTACCGCTGCAACACGGGGTCCTAATACTAGTTTTTACTTATTCATCAATATTATATGACAAGCTTTATATTTTTTTATGAAAGAGGTATTGAGATAAAATTTCGTTTTGAGGTCACAAAATAGTCCATGAGCCACGATAGCCAATTGGAAACTCTTTTAATCAAGAACACCAATAACATGAGAAATTCCTGCATAAGAGCATCAATATAAATATTGGAGTCGACATTCCTACCTAATGAATGTTCATTGTTGATGAGAAATCTCATCAGTGTCTAGTTTAAATAAAACATCAATACCGTCATTAAATATGTATTACTCGTCTGTTTTATAAAGTTGTTTTTAGCTCCATCAAATGTTAATATTCAGTAACATTAATCTTGTATAAAACGTTGTTTGCTATATGTATTGGTGCACAAAACACATTTTGTCTTTTCCTTACTTATTCTATTTTTAGCTTTTCCTATAGTTGATATACCTTGCTCGTCTGTTTTATAAAGTTGTTTTTAGGTCCATCAAATGTTAATATTCGGTAACATGAATTTTGTATACAAGGTTGTTTGCTATATGTATTGGTGCACAAAACACATTTTTCCTTTTCTTTACTTTTTTTAACTTTTCTTATAGTTAATATACCTTGCTTCCATAGGAGAGTTTTCTTTATCATGAAAAAATGAAAAAAACACGATACATACTACTTTTATATTAAAGTTATTATATAAATAAATTAGGTCTATCGATGCATAATCACATATTATAATGCACTTATCTTTTTAGTAACAAGATTTTAAAACTGGAAAGCTTTTAACATGTGATCAATTTCTCATTTAATTATATAAAAGTTCACACGATAACCTGTATATAAACTAGAACTAAAGTAAACACTATTATGAGAACCAATATATAAATTAGAAGTAAAGAAAACACTATTTAACTTCGTTACATCAGAAAAGTGTATCAGAGAAACTCTTTAAGAATATGCCCTAAGTGAAAAAAGTAATTACTTCTTCCATAACTATTTTTACAAATCTTATTTGAGCACCTTTCTCTTCCTCTATATCTATCTATCTAGGGAGAGATTCATTAGAGAACCACAAAAAAAGTAACTAGGAAACCACTAGTTTTATACGAAACAACTCATTAAAAAATTAGTTGACATACAAAATAAAATATTTTTACACAGCTTTGGCATATAAATACCTACAGAAGCTGTTTAAATGAAAAAAAAAGTATTTTGTAAAAATCTTTTTTTACCTTTTCTTAAACTCTTTTTGATTTTTTTTTTGATTTTTGATTTTTTTTATTTTAACGACTTCTATATGTGTTTATGTACAAAACATGTGAAAAAAGATTGAGTAAATATATCTATCTATAATACTATATTAAGAGAACTGGGTTTAAACGAGTTATATAAATTTTATTTTTTTATTTAAACGACTTCTATATGTGTTTAGTAGAAAAAAGGAGTTATATAAATTTTATTTTTAAGGTTTTAGGACTAAAATACGCGCTTGACTAGATGGGAAAAAAAATTCAAAAAAAACTCTTCACTTTTCATATTTAGCATATTAAGATCCACTTGTATAATAACCTTACCATATATATATATATATATATATATATATATATAGAATCACGTTAAAATGAGAACCACCTCGAGTTGTAAGAACCGTGAGAACTACACCGTACGGGGCGAGGTGGACCATTTTTTTTTCACAAACGTAGATGCGTGTATTATAAACACATTTGTAAAAAAATTAAAAAAAAAAAAGTTTTTGAGCACCACAAGTGTGTGTTTACGGGTACCGTAAATTTTCCGGTAGGATTTACGGTACCCGTAAACACAAACTTGTGGTGCTCAAAACTACACACACGACATTTTTTTTTGAATTTTTTTTTTTTACAAATGTGTTTATAATACACGCATCTACGTTTATGAAAAAAAATTTGGTCCACCTCGCCCCGTACGGTGTAGTTCTCACGGTTCTTACAACTCGAGGTGGTTCTCATTTTAGCAGTCCCCTATATATATATATATATAGAGAGAGAGAGAGAGAGAAAGTATAATGTACAAAACTGCTTATCATACATTATCGTACGCGACAGACTATATAACGTGCGTTATTATTTTTTTTTGCCAGTATAACGTGCGTTATTTGTATCCCATGCGTGATTATAGGCTCTCATGCGTGATTTTGTACCTCCATGCGTGATTATCACAAAAACTAGGGTTCCATGCGTGATTTTTCCCTGATCCGACGGTTGGCGCTATCGCGTACATGATGTACGATAAGGGGTTTTGTATGATAACCTTTCCCTATATATATAGTCTTAGGATCCTGTAAAAATGACACTTTTCGTGAGAAGGCATAAAGATTCATATGTAGACATCTTGTTTTAGACTTAGGCATAATGTTTTGGGTTATTTTGGCAAGAAAAACACCAAACATAACAATTTAAAACACAATGCAATGAATTCTAGGGTTAAAACTTAAAACACCATGCCAAGAACGTTAAGTGGTGTGTTTTAAGTGTTAAGTAGTGTGTTTTAAATTTCACGCCCCTAATACGTTGCATTGTGTTTTAAATTGTTATATTTGGTGTTTTTTTTACTAAAACAACCCAAAACATCATGTCTAAGTTCAAAACATGATGCCTACATGTCAAATTCTATGCTTTCTCACACTTCTCACGAAAAAGGTCATTTTTACAGGAACCTCACCATATATATATATATATATATAGGAGAAGGATCCGTTAGGAACCACCCTTTATTGCGAGAACCACGAGAACCAAGTGTGAACACAACCAAAAAATACCTAAAAAATCAAAAAACACTCAAAAAAAATTTTTAATATTTTTTATAAAAAAATCGCTATATTTCGTCACAAAAAAAAAATTCGAGTAACAATTATCCATGCACATGTGCATATGTATCATTTATTTGACAAATTTCGTAATACATTACTAATATCAGACAATTGCAGTTTCATTTACACTTCATTCATAATACATTACTTTTTACATTAACACTATTAGAAATGCGCATATGCATCTACATGTATGAACATGTTATAACGTGTTTTGGTACAGCACTTTGAATACACCTTCCATTTCATATATCATACCATCCATAATACACTACCATTACCTCCTACCATCCGTAATACAATACCATTGCCTCCTACCATCCATAATACAATACAATACTATTACCAATATTTCACTTTATTACATGTATATCAACACCCTTTATACCATCCAAATAACATATTACATCATAAATTGACAAATATAATCGAATCATCAACCACTAGATATAACTAACCAAAACACATGTTAGTGCATACGTCTGTCGACTTCGTCTTGTATCGAGTCTTGTACATAGAATGTTAGATCAGGGCACGTATTTCGAGATATATGTAATTTCGCTTGAAGGATGTAATTCCGCTTGAAAGTGTCAAGCCCATTTCAAACGGAATTAGTAATTCTGCTTGAAATGTAATCTCGCTTGAGGCTGTTTCAAGCGGAATTAGTTGCCTATATATACCCTTCATACGAAATTAGTTGTAATAGTTCCGGTTTGAGCCACGAAGTGCTGCCGAAGTGTCGTCTCGCTGTAATTTGTTATCAAATCAATCATACGATAGTTTAAAGTTTATATCTAGCTGAATTGACATCGATACGTCTGTTTCTGCCTTTCGTATTGGGAAAAACTCTTCTGATCGACTCGTTCGGGTCAGAAAACGATCCTACAAGTGGTATCAGAGCTCAGGAGGAAGAGTTCTTACCAATTCAGCTGCAATTTCTGATTTCTACGCCTTCTTTTCAAAATTAACAACTTTTTACGGTCAAAATGTCTTGATTTTCACACATCATACTCGGAATTGTATTTTAACAAATCCTTGAGAAAATTAGACCTTAATTCGATCTAAAATAGATAAAAATTGTAATTTCGTTTGAAAAACCAGTGCGAGATGATGATGTCAGCAGCTCTTCATACGGAATTAGAGCTTAATTCCGCTTGAAACCGGTATTCCGTTTGAGTTGTTGGTTGATTCCGTTTGAAATTGGCTTATTTCGCTTCAACGCGTAATTCCGTTTGAACTGAGTATTTCCGTTTGAAAAGAATTCCGTTTGAAGTTTGTAATTCCGTTTGAAAACGACTGTTTGAACATTTCTTGAAAACCGAATCATGGAAGAGGAATTTTTCAACGCATTTGCTACTCCAGTTACCCCGATTACTCTTGCACAGAACACGATGTTGGAAAATAAAACAGGGACTATGCAAAAACCGCCTAAGCTCATGAACATTGAGGAGTATAAAGGTTGGGAAGGACGTTTTGAAAACTGGGTACAAGCAAATTATTTGGATGCTTGGGAATGTGTTGAGACGAAATATGTGAGGCCGATGAATGATGATGAGGAGATTATAGCAATAAAAGACCTTAGTGCTGTAGATAGAAAGAAATACAAAGATGAGAAAATGATGTTGAGTCTACTACAACAAACTGTGAAAGAAGATATCTTGGTCTTATTACAACACAATGGAACTTCTTATTCAATATGGAAAGCATTAAGATCGAAGTTCGTTGGAAGTCAAGAGATGGTTAAAAACAAAAAGTCACTTCTGAAGAAAGAGTTTGATCTGTTTCGTGGGTTGAAAAATGAGAGCACTAAGCAAATCATTGAAAGATACTGCAATTTGTTAGCCAACATGAAGAGATTGAGCATTGACAAAGATAATGAAGAGTTGATCGAAAAATTGGCCGATGCATTGCCATATGAAACTTGGGGCACATATCTCATGATGCTAAGGAACAAGAAAGGGTTTAGCAGTCTGACACTGAGCAAGTTCATTGAAAAATTTGAGGCTCGGGATATGGAACAGAGAAAAATTTCAAGAATGAAAGATTTCGATGGTGAACAAGACATTGGTCTCTATTACAAAGGTGGTATCAGTGATAAATCCACCAACATGTCACCGAAGGTTGAGACTGCATTCAATGCAAAAAGTTCATCAGGAAGTTCATCTATAGGATCAAACAGCAACACAAGTTTTTCATCATATCCATCATTTGATCCGAACATTTCAGCAACAAAGAATGGCAAGAAGCTACAATGTAATATTGTACTGAATCTGGAGAATGATCAGGATTATTCCGAAGAAGTTGCAAAAAGTCACATGTCTTTGTTGGGAACTGTGTTGGAGTCGTATGGAAGTTTTGTGGCAGGTCGGATCGGGAATCCAATGCTTACAAAAGAGGATTACGATCAAATAGATGCTGAAGAGTTGAAATTAATGGATATAAAATGGTGTTTGGCAAGTGTGTTGAGGAGAGTCGAAAAGTTTAAACAAATTACGGGAAGAGATGATTTCTGTGATGCAAATGTTTCTACTTTAGGCTTTGATAAATCTTAAGTCACTTGTTTTCGTTGCAGGGAAAAAGGACACTTCAAGAGGGAGTGCAAAAACCGCGAAGCAAGTGGAGCTCAAAATCCGTTCAACAACAACAATGATTACTATCGGAAATCGATTTATCATCAAGTTGCTCAACAACAACAAGAACCACAAGTGGTGTCACACCCCTTTCTGCGGCGGAAGCACGAGGTGTGATCATGAAAGGTTCTCATTGCATACGAAGAGTAAACATGCTACATGCTCGTAAAATAACATTCAAATACCATAATTTGAAAACATACGTTAGCGTTTACATCGCTAAGTCGCATAAAACATTGTCTTAAAAGTTTACAACTTTATTCAAAGTTAAACACAAGCGACATCCACGAGCATAAGCTAGACCACGCGCACATCCATCCTAGTTACCTGAAATACATGTGAGTTTTTGGAAAAACGTCAACATAATGTTGGTGTGAATTCATGCAGTTTTGTATTTCATGTTTGTATACTTTGTATGAAAACATAGTTTGTGAGTAAATCAAGTTTTCATATATAAATCCAGTTTCATGTGTACACCACGTACACATGTATAATTCAATTTCTTCTTGAGTACCCCACGTACTTCAAGTATAATTCAATCTTTTCTTGAGTAACCCACGTACTTCAAGTTATACATCAATCCTCTTGAGTACCCCACGTACTTCAAGTTACATATCAATCCTCTTGAGTACCCCACGTACTTCAAGTTATACATCAATTTTTGTATGGTATGAATTTTATGTAAATACAGTATTTCTGTAATTATCAGATTGTTAATGGGTTGCAAAGCCATTAACATGTGGCACGACATAGGAAGTCACCAAACCTAAGGCATTTAATTGGTATATTCTGAGACACAAAAGCACTACTCGATTCTCGCCCCGATCGGTAGTGTGGCTGCCAGGCACCCGTTAGATCTAACCTTTTGTTCTGCGGTCTAAGTATGTACACGATTAATGGTGCTTCTGTACCCTATTCGTGACACTATTTCTCATAACGCATCCTACTTGGTTCTCGTTCTCACCAAGCGCGTTTCTTGTTATCATTTCTCATGGCGCCTCTTACTTGGTTCTCGTTCTCACCAAGTGCGCTTCTCATATTCTTATATTTCGTCACACTTGGTTCTCGTTCTCACCAAGTGTACATCTTGTATTTATATTTCGTCACACTTGGTTCTCGTTCTCACCAAGTGTACTTCTTGTATTTATATCATACCAATTATAATTTTTTGTACATTTGTACATGTATTTCACCCCCGAAGTTATAAAAACTGAAAACAGTTAAAGAGAAAAGGGGGAGCATGAACTCACAACTTTGCGTTCCTAGCGTCGTAAACTCCACCGGATTTGCTTAATTAACGTCGTAACCTATACGCGTTTTCTTAACGTTAGTCACTAGACTTGCGTCGCACAAGTGCAGTCACTCTCTTTTGTGTATATTTTCTTGTGTTAAAAATATTCTATATTTTTAACTACGTATCTTACTTATATTATTTTCTCCAAAAATAAATATAAGTCTTTTATGTTTTGCACTTTGCACCCGAATTATGTATCTTGTATGTTGTATGTGTATTTTTATATTTCTACTCCTCATGAGTAATCAGTGTATTTTTAAGTCTTAATACACTAGCACGTATAACACATACTATATATACTTAGCACAAAAATTGGTGATAAAATAATATATATTTTTCTCCCAAAAATATATATACATAGTATCCATTTTTATTCTTCAAGAAATCACCATTTCTTATCATCAAAAATTAGGGAAACCTTAGTAATACTTTTAAACACATTTTTAGGGAATAAGTTTCTCAAAAACTTATATTTTTCTAAGTGTCAAAATTTATAAAAATTTTGACAGAGTTTCCCCTAAAAATGGACGTTTCCCATGTTTTCAAAACATGTGTTTATTTTCTTTTGAATTGTCAACAATCATCAATAACCATCAACAATCATCACTAATTTCATGAACTTGAATATTTACAAAAATGTGTAGTAACTTACTAGCACATTTAATAAGTCTTGTTATCTTTAAAAATAAGTTTAACTTCTTAAAAACTTCATTTTTAAAGAATATGAAGTTTTACAACTTCTAGTCGGTTTTTACGAAAACTATTTCTTCGTTAACACTTTTGTTACACAAGTATCCACACACTTATTTGTTCACAAAAACCACTTTTGTTTGTGTAAGATCCGGTTTAGAACATGTGATTTCTTGGACACTTGGTCCTTTGAAAATACCGCTTGTAGATACGTAGATCTACTAGTTTTAAACACTTTTGTACAAGTTAAAACATTTTTACACAAGTTCATGGTTTATGTGTGGTAGGGTTTCACCTTTTAACCCTTGTTACTTCTAGAATAGCTTTATGTTAAGATCCATGATCTTACCAAACCGGGTTAAACGATGATCCGAGCTACCACATCATAGATCGGGTCTAGATAACCATATATTTCAAATACTACAACTTTTACACAACTTAAATGCTATTAACCACCATTTTTCATGCTTTTAGTAGACTTTTGTGCATCTTTTCGCATTTTAACGAGATTTAACCAACACAAATCCTTTTAACCACTTTAGATAAGTTCAAATATAAGTTTTAAGTGTTATACCTCTAGCTCGAGGCTAGGGAAGAATCTATGCGCAAAAGAGGTGGATAAAAGCAAAGTAGAGAGGTCCTTCGCCTTCCGTTTGCACCAAGGTTCCTAATATGCGACCCTTAACACTTGTAGATGCTTGAAATATGAAGACCAAGATCGAAAATATGATGGATGGAATAGGGATGTTTGGCCGTGAGTTAGTATAGAGAAAGAGAGAGTTTTTGGTTGAGTGAAAGTGAGGTGAATGATCATATGAATAAATCTTCCAACTTATAGACAAATCTCAAGTATATTGTCCAAAGGTTCATATGCTTACTAGATATTTAACAAGTTTGATTTTATTAATCAAGAAAGGACAAAGCATGTCCCCCCTAATGGGGACGGTTGTAAAAAGGGGGGGGGGGGGGGTAGTTAGTTCGGTTCCAAGTATTAGTTAGGTTAAACTAAGTTAAGTTAAGTGTTTAACCCCGTTACTAGTGTGTGGCGTGTTATGACGGGTGTTAGGGTAATCAGGGACCCTAACTAGCTCAGAAAAGGATACATAATGAAAATAATAATATTTTCATGTTCCGGGTATAGTCCGGTTGTTCGGTTGCATACCGATTCGTTAAAGTGCTAAAGCACACTTTTTAGTGTCTTTTAAGTACCCTTCTTGTCCTCTTTCAATTCCCAACACTTAGGGAAATATTCTGGATAATAAAACGACATTTCTGCATAATATTTATATGTCTAAATGCTGAATTATTGCTGAATTGTATAAATTCTGCACTTAAAGTGCGTTTCGGGTGCTTTTTAGTGCTTATTTTTGCTTTCGTAATGCATATCTATTAACCCTTGTATGTACTCTTGGGTTTTAATGCATTCTTGTCGTCGGACCTACACCTAGGTTCCAATTTTATTGTGTGACTGCTTTCTGCAGTTCTGTTGACACATTGTGTCTTACCGGTGAGTTTACTATTATCTTGACGCAACGCTCTCGTTTATGCATAAAGCAATATTTTGTAGTATACAACGTGCATGAATTCACTTGTTTAATCATGTGTTCAGACATTGCTGACAATTAAGCACATATTAGCAATCATTAAACAATAATTAATGTGTACGGAAATTACCGGTTTGTGCCAGTTGTCACAGTCTCCCCCCGTTAAAAGAATTTCGTCCCGAAATTCAGACTGAACTAACTCTCACTGGAGTCTTCTTGAATAGGTGGGGATACTTTTTCTTGAACTGGTCTTCACGTTCCCATGTGTACTCGGGTCCGTGCTTAGAGCTCCAACGTACCTTGACAAGTTTTACGCTGCTCCTCCTCGTCTTGTTGACCTTCCAGTCAGTAACCTCAACGGGTTTTTCTGTAAATCGGAGGGCTTCATCAATATGTATTTCATCCATCGGGATGGTCACGCTTTCTTGCGTTGGACTCTTCTTCAGGTTGGATACATGAAACGTATCATGTACTCCATTAAGTTCTTCCGGTAACTCCAACTTGTATGCCAAGGTACCAATTCTCTTCAAAATTCTGAATGGTCCGATGTATCATGGATTCAGCTTTCCACGCTTTCCAAACCTGACTACGCCCTTCCATGGTGAGACTTTTAACAACACTTTGTCTCCCACCTTGAAATCTACCGATTTTCTATTTGGATCCGCGTAGCTCTTTTGTCGCTCTCGAGCCGCCCTAATGCGCTCTCGGATCTGCGCAATCTTGTCGGTTGTCTCTTGTACAAGTTCAGGACCAACCATACGTTTATCTCCGGCATCTGCCCAACATAAGGGCGATCGGCATTTGCGGCCATACAGAGCTTCGAACGGCGCGGCTTTTATGCTTGTATGATAGCTGTTATTGTAGGAAAACTCAACTAGAGGTAGATGAGTATCCCAGCTGCCGCCTAGATCCATGACACATGCGCGAAGCATATCTTCTAACGTTTGTATTGTCCGTTCGCTCTGGCCGTCTGTTTGCGGATGGAATGCCGTGCTCAGATCTAACTGAGATCCAAAGGCTTCCTGAAATGATTGCCAGATTCTTGAGACAAAGCGTCCATCTCTGTCTGAAATGATTGAGATTGGCACTCCATGACGTGCCACAATTTCTCTTAGGTATATCTCTGCAAGCTTTCCAGTGCTATCCTTCTCTCGGATTGGTAGGAAATGCGCAGACTTCGTCAATCGATCAACTATTACCCATATCATATCGTGCCCTCTCGGGGTCCTGGGTAATTTCGTTATGAAGTCCATCGAGATTTGTTCCCATTTCCACACGAGAATCTCTGGTTGTTGTAGTAGGCCGGACGGTTTCTGATATTCTGCCTTAACCTTAGCACAGGTTAGGCATTTTCCAACATAGACTGCAACGTCGCTCTTGAGTCTCGGCCACCAATAGTACTCCTTCAAGTCTTGATACATTTTGTCCGATCCTGGGTGGATCGAATATCTCGATTTGTGGGCTTCATTAAGGATGACTTCTCGTATGCCACCATAGAGTGGAACCCAAATACGCTTCTTAAAGTATAAGGCTCCCTCTTCGTTTGGCACCATGTATTTCAGCATACCCCGTAGGTATTCAGCTTTACGATTCTCTTCTTTAAGAGCTTCTTGTTGTGCATCTCGAATGCGTGCAGTGAGGTTCGTTCGAATCGTCATTTCCAATGCTCGAACCCTTAGGGTCTTAACCCTTTCTTTCCGGCTCAACGCGTCTGCTACAACGTTTGCCTTTCCAGGATGGTACTTAATCTCACAGTCATAATCATTTAGCAGCTCGACCCAACGTCGCTGGCGCATATTCAATTCCTTCTGATCAAATATGTGTTGTAAGCTTTTGTGATCTGTGAAGATTGTACATCGAGTACCATATAAATAATGTCGCTAAATCTTCAAGGCGAATACCACTGCACCCAGCTCCAGGTCGTGAGTGGTATAATTTCTCTCATGAACCTTCAGTTGTCTTGAAGCGTAAGCGATGACTCTTTGGCGTTGCATGAGCACGCAACCCAAGCCTTGTCGTGAGGCGTCGCAGTATACCACGAAGTCTTCAGTGCCTTCGGGTAATGATAGTATTGGTGCATCGCAGAGCTTGTTCTTAAGTAGCTGAAAGGCTTCTTCCTGTTTGTGACCCCAATCGTACTGCTTGTCTTTCTGAGTAAGGGTAGTTAGCGGTTGAGCTATCTTTGAGAAATTCTCAATGAATCGCCGATAGTAGCCCGCTAAGCCCAGAAATAGTCGAACTTCAGTTGGGGTCTTGGGAGCTTCCCAATTCTTTATTGCTTCAATCTTGGACGGGTCTACATGAATGCCCTTTTCATTCACCACGTGACCAAGAAATTGTACTTCGCGAATCCAGAATTCGCATTTCGAGAACTTTGCATAAAGTTTCTCTTTCTTCAGTAGCTCCAAGATGGTTCTGAGATGTTGCTCATGTTCTTCTTTCGTTCGCGAGTAAATCAAGATATCATCGATGAATACAATCACGAATTTATCGAGATATGGTTTGCATACGCGGTTCATTAGGTCCATAAAGACCGCTGGCGCGTTCGTCAATCCAAATGGCATCACAAGAAATTCGTAGTGCCCATAGCGTGTTCTGAATGCAGTCTTTGGCACACTTTCATCTTGGATTCTCAGCTGATGGTATCCAGATCGAAGGTCGATCTTGGAATAGTAGCTTGATCCTTGCAGTTGATCAAATAAGTCATCAATCCTCGGTAGTGGATACCGATTCTTGATTGTGAGCTTGTTCAGTTCCCTGTAATCGATACACATCCGTAGTGATCCATCCTTCTTTTTCACGAACAATACTGGAGCTCCCCAGGGCGAGAAGCTTGGCCTTATGAATCCTTTATCCAACAACTCCTGGAGTTGTGTAGATAATTCTTGCATCTCGGATGGCGCAAGTCGATAGGGTGCCTTGGCTACAGGAGCAGCTCCTGGAACCAAGTCTATACGGAATTCGACTTGTCGTTGCGGAGGTAGTCCTGGCAGATCTTCAGGGAACACATCAGGAAATTCCTTCACCACAGGAATGTCTTCGAGTTTCGGCTCCACAGCCTTCTTGTCTATAACGTGTGCTAGGAAAGCGACACATCCTTTCCTCAAGCACTTCTGTGCCTTCATACAACTGATGATTCGAAGAGGCGCGTCTCGTTTTTCTCCATGCACGATGAGAGTTTCACCATTCGCTAAAGGGATGCGAACGATTTTCTCATGACAAATAACTTCAGCTTTGTTCTTGGACAACCAGTCCATTCCGACTACTACATCGAAGCTACCCAATTGAATAGGTAAGAGGTCGATGCTAAAATTTCGTTCACCAAGTTCTAGTGTGCAGCCTCTAACAACTTCGCCCGATTCAACAAGTTTACCATTGGCTAGTTCTATGGAATAAGGAATTTCTAATCTACTAGATTCTATTCCGAGTATGCGTTCAAATTCCACCGACATGAAGCTATAATCGGCGCCAGTGTCGAATAATATGGATGCAAAGTGATTGTTAATGAGAAACGTACCGGTGACCACGTTAGGGTCCTCGCGTGCGTCTCTTGCTCCAATCACAAATGCTCGAGCCGGAGCGTTGTTTCTCTCTGGGCAGTTCTTCATGAAATGATCATTGCTTCCACACTTGAAGCATCCTTGCCCTTTCCCGTTGCCATTCTTGTTACCAGCACCGTTCCCATTTCGGTTCTTTCCATTTCCCCAACAGTCTTCTGTTTGATGACCCAATTTACCACATTTGTCGCACCTTGGAATGCGACAAGCTCCATCATGGTGATACTTACATTTTTGGCATCTAGGCATGGAGCCTTGGTATGCTTTGGTTGCATGGGTTTTCATCTCCTGAGGCGGATTAGTGTCGCGCTTCTTGTTGAAACCCTTGTTGTTGCGAGTAGTTTGGTTCAAACTTGTATGCTTTCTCTTTTTGTCACCGGACGACTCAGCATGCGTCTCGGCATTTTCTGTTGGGTTTAGAGATAACTTCTTCATGCGAACACAATCTTCAGTCAGGCTGACAGCCAGAGTTACAGCCTCGGTGATTGTTTGTGGTTTGGCCGACGTCACCATGCCACGAAACTCTGAGGCCAGTCCCCAAATGTAACGTTCAACACGCTTGAATTCGGGAGTCACCATGTAGGGTAGCACTCTTGACAGATCGTGGAACCTTCGAGTGTAACCATTGATGTCAGCACCTTCCATAGTCAAGTGCCAGAACTCTGTTTCCAGCCTTTGGAGTTCAGCACGAGAGCAGTACTTCTCTCTCATCCTTTCCTTCAGTTCCTCCCAAGTGAGGCCATAAGCGGCGTCATCACCCAAAGTTTGGGCTTGCAGGTTCCACCAAGTCAGAGCTTCATCGACGAATAACCCAGTAGCAAAAGTGACTTGTTGATCCGCGGTACACTTGCTCATGCGGAAAGTAGCTTCAGTCTTCTCCGTCCAGCGCACAAAAGCTACTGCACCTCCTGTGCCATCATAGTTCATCGGCTGGCAGTCGAGGAACTGCTTGAAAGTGCAGCCTGGAATTGATTCAACCAATTCATATGTGAGCAATCGAAGAAATAATGAAACAAGGACCGTTCATAAATTTCCTCATGCTTAGCACAGTGCCTTAAGGTTACCTTGAGCTGCATTGCCTCCAGACGAATCTCCATTCCCATTACGCCTAGCGTTGCTCGGTCCTCCACTGTCTTGAGTTCGGTTCGCCTCGTACTGGGCGATAGCAGCGGAGATCCTTTCCTCCAGTAGAGCGTCCAGCTCTTCAGCAGTTCTTGGCAGTGGGGGAGGAGGAGGTTGATCGTCATTGCGAGCATTCACAGCTTTCCTGGGTGCCATGTTCTGACAGAACATAACACAACAGGGTTACACATTTGTTTGATATCGTCCTACTAGCCAGTAGTATCATATATATTCACAGGTATATATACCACATAAGTGACATCAAACAATTATTACTCTAGCAGAGTACTTAGTAGGCTTGCACTGAGGGAATCTATACGTGACAAGACTTGCTGTGATTTTTGTGCACTGAATTCCATAATTATGTATGCATCCATAATTACGTAACTCCTTGCACAGTCCGCACAGTTCGTTTCATCCTCGTATTTCTTCCTTCAGATGGGCCATTGCTTTCAGGTAAAGTCACATATACTTGTGACATTCCACTTCTAGTACATGCTAATTATCACACATAATTGCAAGTAATTTCTAGTCAACGACAAGTGCTACTCAAGTGCACTCTAAGTCTCGTAGTGTCATTTCTAGACTCATGTAGACAGTTTCAGGTAGTGGATGTCGCGGGACGTTTTATGCAATGAAAACTCTTTGAAAATTGTTTTCGTGAATGGATCCTAGAGATTGTAGACTAGACTCGAGAAGGAATCCTGGTTCACTACAATCGCAGCTCTGATACCAATCTGTCACACCCCTTTCTGCGGCGGAAGCACGAGGTGTGATCATGAAAGGTTCTCATTGCATACGAAGAGTAAACATGCTACATGCTCGTAAAATAACATTCAAATACCATAATTTGAAAACATACGTTAGCGTTTACATCGCTAAGTCGCATAAAACATTGTCTTAAAAGTTTACAACTTTATTCAAAGTTAAACACAAGCGACATCCACGAGCATAAGCTAGACCACGCGCACATCCATCCTAGTTACCTGAAATACATGTGAGTTTTTGGAAAAACGTCAACATAATGTTGGTGTGAATTCATGCAGTTTTGTATTTCATGTTTGTATACTTTGTATGAAAACATAGTTTGTGAGTAAATCAAGTTTTCATATATAAATCCAGTTTCATGTGTACACCACGTACACATGTATAATTCAATTTCTTCTTGAGTACCCCACGTACTTCAAGTATAATTCAATCTTTTCTTGAGTAACCCACGTACTTCAAGTTATACATCAATCCTCTTGAGTACCCCACGTACTTCAAGTTACATATCAATCCTCTTGAGTGCCCCACGTACTTCAAGTTATACATCAATTTTTGTATGGTATGAATTTTATGTAAATACAGTATTTCTGTAATTATCAGATTGTTAATGGGTTGCAAAGCCATTAACATGTGGCACGACATAGGAAGTCACCAAACCTAAGGCATTTAATTGGTATATTCTGAGACACAAAAGCACTACTCGATTCTCGCCCCGATCGGTAGTGTGGCTGCCAGGCACCCGTTAGATCTAACCTTTTGTTCTGCGGTCTAAGTATGTACACGATTAATGGTGCTTCTGTACCCTATTCGTGACACTATTTCTCATAACGCATCCTACTTGGTTCTCGTTCTCACCAAGCGCGTTTCTTGTTATCATTTCTCATGGCGCCTCTTACTTGGTTCTCGTTCTCACCAAGTGCGCTTCTCATATTCTTATATTTCGTCACACTTGGTTCTCGTTCTCACCAAGTGTACATCTTGTATTTATATTTCGTCACACTTGGTTCTCGTTCTCACCAAGTGTACTTCTTGTATTTATATCATACCAATTATAAATTTTTGTACATTTGTACATGTATTTCACCCCCGAAGTTATAAAAACTGAAAACAGTTAAAGAGAAAAGGGGGAGCATGAACTCACAACTTTGCGTTCATAGCGTCGTAAACTCCACCGGATTTGCTTAATTAACGTCGTAACCTATACGCGTTTTCTTAACGTTAGTCACTAGACTTGCGTCGCACAAGTGCAGTCACTCTCTTTTGTGTATATTTTCTTGTGTTAAAAATATTCTATATTTTTAACTACGTATCTTACTTATATTATTTTCTCCAAAAATAAATATAAGTCTTTTATGTTTTGCACTTTGCACCCGAATTATGTATCTTGTATGTTGTATGTGTATTTTTATATTTCTACTCCTCATGAGTAATCAGTGTATTTTTAAGTCTTAATACACTAGCACGTATAACACATACTATATACACTTAGCACAAAAATTGGTGATAAAATAATATATATTTTTCTCCCAAAAATATATATACATAGTATCCATTTTTATTCTTCAAGAAATCACCATTTCTTATCATCAAAAATTAGGGAAACCTTAGTAATACTTTTAAACACATTTTTAGGGAATAAGTTTCTCAAAAACTTATATTTTTCTAAGTGTCAAAATTTATAAAAATTTTGACAGAGTTTCCCCTAAAAATGGACGTTTCCCATGTTTTCAAAACATGTGTTTATTTTCTTTTGAATTGTCAACAATCATCAATAACCATCAACAATCATCACTAATTTCATGAACTTGAATATTTACAAAAATGTGTAGTAACTTACTAGCGCATTTAATAAGTCTTGTTATCTTTAAAAATAAGTTTAACTTCTTAAAAACTTCATTTTTAAAGAATATGAAGTTTTACAACTTCTAGTCGGTTTTTACGAAAACTATTTCTTCGTTAACACTTTTGTTACACAAGTATCCACACACTTATTTGTTCACAAAAACCACTTTTGTTTGTGTAAGATCCGGTTTAGAACATGTGATTTCTTGGACACTTGGTCCTTTGAAAATACCGCTTGTAGATACGTAGATCTACTAGTTTTAAACACTTTTGTACAAGTTAAAACATTTTTACACAAGTTCATGGTTTATGTGTGGTAGGGTTTCACCTTTTAACCCTTGTTACTTCTAGAATAGCTTTATGTTAAGATCCATGATCTTACCAAACCGGGTTAAACGATGATCCGAGCTACCACATCATAGATCGGGTCTAGATAACCATATATTTCAAATACTACAACTTTTACACAACTTAAATGCTATTAACCACCATTTTCCATGCTTTTAGTAGACTTTTGTGCATCTTTTCGCATTTTAACGAGATTTAACCAACACAAATCCTTTTAACCACTTTAGATAAGTTCAAATATAAGTTTTAAGTGTTATACCTCTAGCTCGAGACTAGGGAAGAATCTATGCGCAAAAGAGGTGGAAAAAAGCAAAGTAGAGAGGTCCTTCGCCTTCCGTTTGCACCAAGGTTCCTAATATGCGACCCTTAACACTTGTAGATGCTTGAAATATGAAGACCAAGATCGAAAATATGATAGATGGAATAGGGATGTTTGGCCGTGAGTTAGTATAGAGAAAGAGAGAGTTTTTGGTTGAGTGAAAGTGAGGTGAATGATCATATGAATAAATCTTCCAACTTATAGACAAATCTCAAGTATATTGTCCAAAGGTTCATATGCTTACTAGATATTTAACAAGTTTGATTTTATTAATCAAGAAAGGACAAAGCATGTCCCCCCTAATGGGGACGGTTGTAAAAAGGGGGGGGGGGGGGTAGTTAGTTCGGTTCCAAGTATTAGTTAGGTTAAACTAAGTTAAGTTAAGTGTTTAACCCCGTTACTAGTGTGTGGCGTGTTATGACGGGTGTTAGGGTAATCAGGGACCCTAACTAGCTCAGAAAAGGATACATAATGAAAATAATAATATTTTCATGTTCCGGGTATAGTCCGGT
Source organism: Helianthus tuberosus (assembly GCA_030545235.1). Taxonomy (NCBI): domain Eukaryota; kingdom Viridiplantae; phylum Streptophyta; class Magnoliopsida; order Asterales; family Asteraceae; genus Helianthus; species Helianthus tuberosus. The sequence goes on along the minus strand of CM060414.1, from coordinate 117,650,958 downwards.
TGTTCGGTTGCATACCGATTCGTTAAAGTGCTAAAGCACACTTTTTAGTGTCTTTTAAGTACCCTTCTTGTCCTCTTTCAATTCCCAACACTTAGGGAAATATTCTGGATAATAAAACGACATTTCTGCATAATATTTATATGTCTAAATGCTGAATTATTGCTGAATTGTATAAATTCTGCACTTAAAGTGCGTTTCGGGTGCTTTTTAGTGCTTATTTTTTCTTTCGTAATGCATATCTATTAACCCTTGTATGTACTCTTGGGTTTTAATGCATTCTTGTCGTCGGACCTACACCTAGGTTCCAATTTTATTGTGTGACTGCTTTCTGCAGTTCTGTTGACACATTGTGTCTTACCGGTGAGTTTACTATTATCTTGACGCAACGCTCTCGTTTATGCATAAAGCAATATTTTGTAGTATACAACGTGCATGAATTCACTTGTTTAATCATGTGTTCAGACATTGCTGACAATTAAGCACATATTAGCAATCATTAAACAATAATTAATGTGTACGGAAATTACCGGTTTGTGCCAGTTGTCACAAGTGGCACATGGTAGGAAAGTAATCGAAGAATCATCAAAGAGAGCTTGTATGGTGAATCAAGAAGATCAGAAATCATCGAAAGGTTTCAGTTGGGACAAATATATCTCAGCTGATAATAAAGCATGCCTGATAAACCAAGATGATGAAAAGTTACCAGAAGGATTTAACTGGGAAGGTTTTAGTTGGGATGATTATGATCTAAACAAAACTTCACATCATAAAGCTTTTGTCGCTCGAGTTGAAGAAGATAGTGATGATGATAAAGAGTATTATGCAAGAAGAATGGCAGCTCATTTGAAAATGATGGCAGAAAGTGATAGTGAAGATGAAAAAGCTAAAAAGAAAAAGAAAAAAGTCAAAATACCAGTCAGCAGTGATGATGAAGAAGTACCTGTGGTAAGGAAGAAGTTAAAGATATTCCAAAGTTCAAAGTTGATGCAGAAGCTAATGCTAAAAATGTTCCGGTGATTTGTGAAAATTGTGAGATTATGAAAAAGAAAAATAGCGAATTGATTAACAACATAAACAGGTTGAAGGAATCATACGATGTTCTGAACAAAGCAATGAATCAGTACAATCAATCAAGCGAAGAACAAGCAACAGTATTGAAGACACTTCAAGGAGCTCTTATGATAAAGCAGAAAAGTGTTAACAATTACATTGAAAAATGTGTTGTGCTTGAACAAAAATTGGAGACACAAAGGATTGAGACAGAAAGAGTAAACTGTTTGTTAAAAAGTTACTCATGTACTTCTTATGTCATTGACAGGATTTATCCAACTGTTGAAGGCATGAAGGTATTTGAGGATGATGAAGTAACTGGTGATCAAAAGCTATCTGAAGAAAAGACTCCTGAAAAGAAAAAAGAAAAGAAGAAGGATACTAAAGAAAAGACATCTGGTAAGAAACAAGGTGTCAGTTACAACAAGTGTCCACCCCCGCTTGAAAATGGATATTCTCCGAGAAATCCAAATTCAGAAAGAGTCGAAAAGGCAACAAATTTACAGTGGGAGTCGGAGTCTTCAGTTAACTTGCCAGAAAATATTGATGTTACGTTTACATCGTTTGACACTGATCAACAATCTCAATTGATGAAGAAAGTAGTGGATCATGTGTTAGATAATGATGAAACGGAGGAGTCAAAGTCGGAGTCTATGTCAGAGTCAAAGTCTGAGTCCAGTACTCCGAGTAAAACAGACAAACAGGGTAAAAGAGTTTACAATAAAGAATTTCTTCTATCAAAATCTAATTTGAATGACGAAACATTCAAAGTTGTATATACATTGAATGATTCCGACAAATTATATTCTGATGAGGAAATTCCAATAAGAGGTGTTAAACCTGAAATGATAAAAAAGGTTTTCAAACTAACAGAAATTAATATTTCTGAAATAAAAGATGTAAATCTTTCTGAAAAACCTAAAAAATATACCTCAAGAATTCAACAACGTTTAAACAAGAAAAAAGGTTACAGTTCTGGTTCAGGTTTTCAAAAGAAACCAAACCATAACGGTAATTTCAAAAGAAAAGGACTTGGATTTATTCCACCGAAAAATCATAAAAATGAGAAAATTTATAAACCAAAAACTGTATTTGTTTCAGGAACAAGTGCTGAGGAGGAACAGAAGAGCCCATTCTGGAAACAATCTAACAGAGAATTCCTTGCCAAGAAGCAAGAAGAAATGAAGAAGAAAACTGTTCAGAGAAAGGAGACTCGAACCTGTTATCAATGCTATGTAGTTGGTCATATTGCCCATAATTGTCCAAAGGCAATCAACAAAAACCAGGGAGTTTCTAAACTGAAAGAAAAGATGGTTGAAAATGAACCACCAACCAAACCTTTTATAGTGTTCAAAAACTCAAAATTTGAGGTTGGTGAATGTTCAAAAGGATTTTACAAAAGACGAGCAAATCTTGACAACCAAAAGTGGGTTGTTAAGAAATCTGATGATAGTTCTAGCAATGATTCTGATTCGTCAAAATCAGAGGAGCTATCTTCTGGCAATGAATCTGACTCCACAAAATCAGAGGAGCCACATGTTGAGTTGAAATTGGAAACATCAGTACCTCCAATGGATGACGTCAATTTTCCACCATTGAGGGCTGAGAATTTTAAACAAAAAGTTGGTAAAATTGAGATTTCAAATCAATTTTTCTTAGAAAAGAAGGAATTTGATGTTGAAAAAGCCTTTAACTCCAAAGTGAAACACATTTTTGGAAAAATGGTTGATGGGAAGGTAAAAGGGGTTAAAGAGTTTTATGAGAAAAAATTGAAGAAACCAGGTAAGAGTGTTTCGTCCCAGGTTTGTGACTGGGATGGAACATATAATGAACAGTAAAAATCTGGACTTACCGGAACTCCCAGGTTGGTAATTGGGGAGTAGGAATCGGCATCTTTCTTGAGAAATTCACGAAAGTGATTTCGACTTACCAAGTGGTAATTGGTTTGTTATTATAAGTAGGTTAATCAAGATCATTAGGTTGAACTTGATTGGTCTATACTTACAAGTGGTATTTTGAAAAACAATGTGATGAACCCCTAACCTACAAGTGGTTTTATGAAATCAACAAAACTAATTTTCCGGAAAAACCCATTTGATTAAAACAAACTTAAGTGTTTTCAAAATCACAATGGGAAAATAGTTTGTTGTAAAGGGGAGTTCTGATTGTTTATGCCAAGTGGATGGCGATTTGAAGTGATTTGATTTCAGTTGTCATTTTATTTGTACAGTTTTGTTTTCAAATTTCTTTTAAATGATTTTGCATTCTAGGGGGAGTAAGAATTTCAGAAAATCCAAAAACATTTGAAAATTTTGAAAAAGCCAAAAACATGATAAAAATTCAAAAATGAGTTTTGTTGTATAAAAGAGGAAATGATAGTACATCAGTGGACTATCACAGCAGGCTAAAGAATTGGAAAGTCAAAATGTGATAAACGGTCTCACTGATGATGTGCCAGTAGGTTTTTACACATTTAGTAGATTGTGACGAGATATAAACCTAAATTTCAAACTTACTTATATCGTGGGGAACATCTCTCGGATATATGGGTAACCCCTGAAATTTCGTTTGAAAGGTCCCTCTTTCTGAGATACTAGGTCTTTATACTCAGTGATATCTGGGGTATTATCCCGGGACTTCTGATTTTGCGGAAGCAATGGCCTAGTCCCCGTATAATACTTTATGCTTGCTTGAAATATAGCATCGCCCTCAGTACAAAAATTGATGAAACATTGAAAAATGTTAATCATGTGCTGTTGAAGAAAAGATTATCTAAAAGGAACACACCAAAAGTCGAAGTCGTCATCTCTCTGCTGAACGGAAGTTCTGACCTGAGCTTTCACGGCCCTCGCATTTAACCCTTTACAGATATCATCTGTGGTATACTCACCTGTAAGACTGAATATTGGGATCTGGATACGAGAGTATATTCTGAGGTGGGACACACGAATGAGTTTAAGTACTTAAAACATTAATCTCATATCTCGAAGCAGTTGAACTTTGTGTGAAAATTTAAATGGATCAGTATACTGACAATCTAAGTGAATCGTTTAGATCTTAAAATGTTTAAAGCTTAATGGTGTTGGTGATTTGTCTCAAAAACTGATATGATCCTCTTTCACAAGCTCACAAAAATATTGTCAGTAAATATTTCTTTACTGTATTTCATTATATTCAAAAATCCAAAAAGATTTTAAGTGTGTTTTAACATAAATTTTGAAAAATGCAAAAAGATTTTCGACAACTAATGATGGAGAGCTGATTTTCAAAATTCCAAGTGCTAAACATGATGAACAAATGGTTTGGGAAAAATTGTTTGAGTTTGTTTGAAAAGAAAAGATTTTGAAAGAAAATTATTTTTCATACAAGTGATTCATCAGAGATTGATATTGTTAAATCATTCTGTATAAAATTTGTAAATGATGATTGGTTTTGTGTTTACAAGTGATAAATAGAGAATAAATTTGTAAAATGTTAAATTTGTGAAATTTATTTCTGGGTTAAGATTGTGCAGGTTGATGTGTGCAAAATGCAACATATAAATTACATCAATGGTGGCATTTTTAGTACTAATGTTGGAAAAAGTGTGCTTTTGTCTTCCTTTTGTATTTTCAAGATTAAATAAGCTCAAACAAGCAAAAAGACAGCAAAATCTAACATAAATACAAGAAAAGGAACAAACGTGACATGCCCGACCCCACAACAGCATATTCCCAAGCAAAACAAGAAGACAGAAGACTGAACACGCCCCGTGCTCAGCCAGCACGGGGACGTGCCCAAGTGTCAGCAAAAAAGACAAAGTGGTAGAAGCTTCTATTGCCCACCACGGGGCCGTGCTTAGCGGGCACGGGGCCGTGGTCAACTATAAGATTCGCAGAATCTAGGCAAATCTTCATAGTACAGAGATGCTTCTGCACACGGGGTCGTGCTCAGCGGACACGGGGGCGTGGTCAACTAATAAAGACAAGCTACAATAAATGAAGAAAGAGAAGGATGTGGACACGGGGTCGTGCCCACTGGACACGGGGCCATGCCCGAGCTTCTGTTCAGCCTATAAATAGGAGCGCTTGGCTTGAGCTCAAACCATCCCTTGGCACTCCACCTCTCTCACACTTCACCCACCACCATAACACCATCATCCACCACCATCATCCATTGTCCATCATAGAGTGTGTGAGTCATCTCGGGATCCAAGATTGATCGTAAGGGTTCTTGACAATCAAGGCCATGTTTGCCTAAGTCTCTTACATCACTTGGTGAAGACAAGTGTCTAGTGTAATACTTTTTATTTTTAATCTTTTCGCACTTTTTAATCGGTTTTGTATTAATGACTTTAATAACTAGTTTCTTATGTTGAAGGTGATTCCTCCTTATCGTTTGTCCGTGGTGTCTTGACATTATTTTACTGTCTATATAAAATAAAAGATTTTCACCATTCATATCTGCACGGTATATATGGAGGTATGTTGGCTACCTGGTCGAGGGTTAAGGGAACGGTTTGGTAAGAGTCTTGCCGTTGTTCAGCGTTTAGAGATCCTGCAAGGGACCTGGGTCAAATTTAGTAGGACCTCCTTCAATACTTAACGGTATTGGATGGCGGGGGTCCAAACTCTTTGATCCCCTCATAAGTTGACTACTATTAATACTATAACCCGACTACTTAGGACTGTATCCTTGCTGACTCAGACTACTTAGTCGAGGGTAACGTCACCTCCAAAAGAGGGGCCTACCATAATTTGCATTAATAACTTAATTCATTATCTTTCAATAATCCGACCCTTTAGGATTGTATCCTTGCTGACTCAAACTACTGGGTTGAGGGTAACGTCACCTTCAAAAGAGGGGCCTACTACAATAACTAAGATAATCTCTTAAATAAGTGCAAAAGTGCGGAAATAATCAAAGGTTACACTATACACGAGTCGGAACCAAGTGATTCATCTTGTCTATTTGTTTTTATTTTTATTTTTTGAGCATTTTAGTTAGTTTTTATTTTTCTTAGTTTAAAACATTTTTCTAAACTTTTTGATTTGATTAGACGTTGAGGATAAACCGGTACTAAAAGCTCTTGTGTCCTTGGACGACCTCGGTATCTTACCAACACTATACTACGCTCACGATGGGTGCACTTGCCCATATGTGTGTTTAGTGTTAGTAAATATCGTGTTTTATAAATTTAAAACTTGGATAAAAAGTGTTGAAAAGGGCTTAATAAATACATTAAAAACTAATAACACTCACGCACATCAAGTTTTTGGCGCCGTTGCCGGGGACACAAGGATTTTAAGAAAGTTAGGAATCAGCGGCCTAATCGTTTTTCTTATTTTTCTATTTTATTTTTTTTAGGATTTTTCTTAATTTTTCAGCTTCTGCAGAGCTCAGCACGGGCCGTGCCTGGTCGGACACGGGCCGTGTCCATCCTTGTTACTGGCAGTTTTTATTTTCCGAGTTACAGAGAGCTGAACATGGGGCCGTGTCGGTGCAACACGGGGCCGTGCCCAACTCCAGTAACAGGGATCCGGAAAACAATCACTGTACCTCCGACCACGGGCCGTGTTCACTGAACACGGGGCCGTGGTGAACCTTCTGACCAACGTTCTTTTCTGTTTTTGTTGCAGGACTTGGAACCCAAGCGCCACATTTGAACTTCCTACCTAGTGCATGAGCTCCAGTTCTAGTAGAAACATAAAAGAACCTCTAGAAAAACCCGAACGCTTTCTCAGAAAAAGACTTAAACCTAAAAACCAAGAGAAAGTTTTGGGGGACCCACTTCCAATGGCGGACCAACGTACCCTTATGGATTACCTACGACCCACTGTAGGTAATCTCGGCGCCGCTATCAATGCACCGAATGTTGAAGCCAATAACTTCGAACTTCGGCCGCATTTGATACAAATGCTTCAAAACTCTGCAACTTTCCATGGGCTTGCGGACGAGGATCCCCATCTACATATTACTAATTTCTTAGAAATATGTGATACCTTTCGGATCAATGGAGCATCAAACGACGCCATTCGCCTTCGGATGTTTCCATTTTCACTAAAAGACCGAGCTAAGGCTTGGCTTAACACCCTCCCAGTTGGCTCGGTAAACATCTGGGATGAACTAGCCCAAAAGTTTCTATATAAGTATTTCCCTCCTGCTAAAACGGCTAAATTAATGACTGAAATTAATACATATTCACAAGAGGAAGGGGAATCCTTATATGAAACTTGGGAAAGGTTCAAGGAGCTACTAAGAAAGTGTCATCAACACGGCCTTGCAGTATGGCAACAAGTATCCACTTTTCTACAATGGGTTGTTGCCACACACAAGACAAACACTTGATTCTAGCTCCGGGGGACTTTTAGGTAATCGTCGCCCAAATGAAATATATAATCAAATTGAGGAAATTGCTCAAACCAATTTTCAATGGCACACTCCCCGAGGCAATAAATCTATTGCCCCGGGCGCCCATAAGGTTGATGAAAGCACTTCTTTACAAGCCCAAATCGAAGCCCTTTCTTCAAAAATAAAAAAATTGGAAATGACAAAAACGGTCCCGGTTATGGCTTGTGAAGGGTGTGGTGGGCCACATGAAAATTGGAGTTGTATGAAAGAATTAGATGAACAAACGGAAACGGTAAACTACATTGATAATAGACCTAGGCCGTCGGGTCCTCCAACGGGTACCTACAACCAAGGATGGCGTAACCACCCAAACCTTGGTTGGAGAGATCCCGGCAATAGTAGTAACCAACAAAACCAACGAACTAACTTTCAACAACCCCAAAACTTTTCTCAACAACAAGGTGGACGAGAAAGGCTTGAAGATACTGTATCTCGCCTCATCTCCGACACCGAAAAGAAAAACTCGGATCGATTTCAGCAATTGGAATCGAATTTTAGAAATCAACAAGCTAGCATTCAAAACATTGAAAAACAATTAAATCAAGTAGCCCAAAATTTCTCCGAGAGACCACAAGGCGCGTTACCGAGCAATACCGAAACCAACCCAAAAGCGCAAGTACATCTCATCACGCTGAGAAACCGAACCGTGGGTCCCGAGGAGGCTCCATTACCGACAGTTGAAAGAAGCCAACCCACGACTTCACCCGCACCCCAACCAGAAAAGGCTTCTCCACCAATTCAAGAGCCCACCAAGACTCCTCCGGTTCCATACCCCGGTCGGTTAAATTGTCAAAAGACCGAAGAGCAATTCGCAAAGTTCGAAACTTTACTAAAACAATTGCATGTTAATATTCCTTTTATTGAAGTCCTTACCCAAATGCCTAAATATGCAAAATTTATGAGGGACTTCCTCACTCATAAAAGGAAAATTGAATCATTGCAATTAGTTAACTTAGGCGAAGAATGTTCCGCCTTAGTACTCAACAAACTCCCATAAAAGAAAATTGATCCCGGAAGCTTCACGACTCCTTGCTCGATTGGGGAATCCCCCGTTCGTAATTCATTAGCCGATCTTGGGGCTAGCATTAACCTCATGCCCACATCAATGTTCAAACAACTCGGCCTAGGAACAACGAGCCCTACAAAGATGAGCATACAACTCACCGACAGATCCGTCAAATTTCCACAAGGTGTCGCTGAAAATCTATTGGTCAAAGTTGACAATTTCGTTTTCCCAACCGACTTTGTCATCCTAGACATGGAAGAAGACGCCGATGTTCCTCTCATCCTCGGGAGGCCATTTCTAGCCACCACCCAAGCAGTGGTTGATATGAATAACGGAACACTAACATTGAAGTTTGGGGACGAGGAAGTGAAGTATGGAGTGGGAAAGAGAGTAGAAGACGAAGACCCGGTCGACTACATGAAGGTCATAGACTCAAGCTTGGATGACGCTCTCTGACGGTGTAACATGGGATGCGAAACATCCCACTTAAGTAACATATGACCAGGCTTCGGGTCTAGCCAAGGACCCTTATAAACGTGGCGCACCACGGAGGCATTCCGCGGAACTATCCTTAGTTTAATTTAGATTAGTTTTTATGTTTTCTAGTTTAGTTTTAATTTTCAGGAATAAAACACACTCGGGATGGCAAAGGAAACAAGGGAAAACTTGGACCAGCACCCCATGCAGGAAAACAGAACCGTCCGACGATTTTCTTCGTTAACAGTAAGTTCGGCACGGGCTGTGTCCACCCAACACGGCCCCGTGCTGCACAGTCTGCAGAAAAGACCCAGTTCAGGTAACTGGACACGGGCCGTGTCCACCCAACACGCCCCCGTGTCCAGACTTCTGTTTCTTTTGTTTAATTTTTCTTACTGGCACTTGAACACGGGGCCATGCCCGGATAAAACGGGGCCGTGTTCAGCGCCCAGTAACACAAATTTTTACTTAATTCACACCTTTTACACATTCAATCAACCTAAAAACTTATTTTTGGGACACATTGAGGACAATGTGTAATTTAAGTGTGGGGGGATGCTAAAACCTTGAATCTTGCAAGTCCTAATAACAAGCCTTACACAAAACTCTATTGGAACCGCTTATCACCCCAAATTTTTTCAAAAATTTTCATTTTTTTTACTTGTCTAGGTTTAAGTTGGGAATTTCAAAATTCTAAAAAAAGTTATATTTTTACGAATTTACAACCGACAGCGTCGTGATAAAAAGAACCAACATAAGAAAATTATGAAAAGGCATGACAAGCTTAGTTAAAATTTAATTATGTATACTTGATCACATAAAAACCCATTCCCACAAAAGTGAGTTTTGAGCCTTACCAACTTAAACCCGAGTAAGTATATGATAGAGGCATTAGGACTAACCATTTTTTATTTCTACGCCATTATTTTTCTTTTCTTTTTTTTACCACCTACCCAAAATCCCCCTAGTTAACCCCTTTGAGCCTAAACCTTTTCATTTCTTAACCCAAACCAAAAACCCTTTCACCCACCAAAACCTTTTTATTTTTAACCCTTTGTTTTAGTAACAAGTTCGGTTTTCCGTATGACTTTAAAAAAAAAAAATATGTGTTGATGATGAAGCAAAAGAAATAAACAAGCAAGTTCATCAAAAATAACTTTGTTTGGAATAATGGCTTCATCAAAATAAAAAGTTAAAAAATAGAAAGTCTTATGAAAACCGATGCTTTTTACGCTTTTTCGCCCTTTTCTACTAACCACTAACCCAACCACCTACGTTTAACCCAAGCCTAACCCTTCACCCAAAAAGTCCTCTTGATATTTACAAAGGTATATAGTTAAAAAGGAGGAGGATTGATTGCTTGGCAAGCCTATGGTAGAAGTAAGTTCCATGCCGCTCTCGAGTGAATCACTAAAATACATCTTCGGCCGAGTGTTGAGTGATCCCCCGTGAGGTATCTGAACTTGTATATAAGTAGAATTTTAAAAGAGGCATGTTATGCCCTAATAAGTAATTTATCTTATGAAAAGTTTTAAATAAATCATGACGAATAGGATTGTAAATAAATAAAAATAAAACTAAATAAAGAATCTTGGAAATCCCGACACTCTATGACAAGCCCAAAAACCTTCTTTTCTACCCATTCCATTTGGGAGTGTAAAGCCACATTATAAAGAGTTTTGCTTGAGGACAAGCAAAGATTCAAGTGTGGGGGTATTTGATGTGTGCAAAATGCAACATATAAATTACATCAATGGTGGCATAAAACTAACCCTTTTTTAGTACTAATGTTGGAAAAAGTGTGCTTTTGTCTTCCTTTTGTATTTTCAGGATTAAATGAGCTCAAATTAACAAAAGTAGCAAAAAGACAGCAAAATCTAACATAAATACAAGAAAAGGAACAAACGTGACATGCCCGACCCCACAACAGCATCTTCCCAAGCAAAACAAGAAGACAGAAGACTGAACACGCCCCGTGCTCAGCCAGCACGGGGGCGTGCCCAAGTGTCAGCAGAAAAGACAAAGTGGTAGAATCTTCCATTGCCCACCACGGGGCCGTGCTCAGCGGGCACGGGGCCGTGGTCAACTATAAGATTCGCAGAATCTAGGCAAATCTTCATAGTACAGATATGCTTCTGCACACGGGGTCGTGCTCAGCGGACACGGGGGCGTGGTCAACTAATAAAGACAAGCTGCAATAAATGAAGAAAGAGAAGGATGTGGACACGGGGCCGTGCCCGAGCTTCTGTTCAGCCTATAAATAGGAGTGCTTGGCTTGAGCTCAAACCATCCCTTGGCACACCACCTCTCTCACACTTCACCCACCACCCACCACCACCATAAGACCATCATCCACCACCATCATCCATTGTCCATCATAGAGTGTGTGAGTCGTCTCGGGATCCAAGATTGATAGTAAGAGTTCTTGACAATCAAGGCCATGTTTGCCTAAGTCTCTTACATCACTTGGTGAAGACAAGTGTCTAGTGTAATACTTTTTATTTTTAATCTTTTCGCACTTTTTAATTGGTTTTGTATTAATGACTTTAATAACTAGTTTCTTACGTTGAAGGTGATTCTTCCTTATCGTTTGTCCGTGATGTCTTGGCATTATTTTACTGTCTATATAAAATAAAATATTTTCACCATTCATATCTCCACGGTCTATATGGAGGTATGTTGGCTACCTAGTCGGAGGTTAAGGGAACGGTTTGGTAAGAGTCTTACCGTTGTTCAGCGTTTAGAGATCCTGCAAGGGACCTGGGTCAAATTTAGTAGGACCTCCTTCAATACTTAACGGTATTGGATGGCGGGGGTCCAAACTCTTTGATCCCCTCATAAGTTAACTACTATTAATACTATAACCCGGCTACTTAGGACTGTATCCTTGCTGACTCAGACTACTTAGTCGAGGGTAACGTCACCTCCAAAAGAGGGGCCTACCATAATTTGCATTAATAACTTAATTCATTATCTTTCAATAATCCGACCATTTAGGATTGTATCCTTGCTGACTCAAACTACTGGGTTGAGGGTAACGTCACCTTCAAAAGAGGGGCCTACTACAATAACTAAGATAATCTCTTAAATAAGTGCAAAAGTGCGGAAATAATCAAAGGTTACACTATACACGAGTCGGAACCAAGTGATTCATCTTGTCTATCTGTTTTTATTTTTATTTTTTCAGCATTTTAGTTAGTTTTTATTTTTCTTAGTTTAAAACATTTTTCTAAACTTTTTGATTTGATTAGACGTTGAGGATAAACCGGTACTAAAAGCTCTTGTGTCCTTGGACGACCTCGGTATCTTACCAACACTATACTACGCTCACGATGGGTGCACTTGCCCATATGTGTGTTTAGTGTTAGTAAATATCGTGTTTTATAAATTTAAAACTTGGCTAAAAAGTGTTGAAAAGGGCTTAATAAATACATTAAAAACTAATAACACTCACGCACATCACAGGTTAGCCAGGTTTCGATCCTAAGCAGGATGTGAGCCAGGTTACGATCTTGATCATCTGTAAGAGCCATATTTGATCCTGGACCTAAAGTTCATGCAAGCTGATGATGCTGATGAACTTAAGGAATCAAGAGATCTGATCAAGAGAATTAGGAAGATCAACATTCGAGGGGGAGATAAGTTGATCAAGATAAGAGAGAGATTGAGGATACTTTACAGTGTAAGATACTTCAGAGAAGTCGAGAAGACTGATAAAGACTGAAGATGCGAAGACTCGACACTGAAGACTCCTCAACATTCGAGGGGGAGTCTGTTAGTGCATACGTCTGTCGACTTCGTCTTGTATCGAGTCTTGTACATAGAATGTTAGATCAGGGCACGTATTTCGAGATATATGTAATTTCGCTTGAAGGATGTAATTCCGCTTGAAATGTAATCTTGCTTGAGGCTGTTTCAAGCGGAATCAATTGCCTATATATACCCTTCATACGAAATTAGTTGTAATAGTTCCGGTTTGAGCCACGAAGTGCTGCCGAAGTGTCGTCTCGCTGTAATTTGTTATCAAATCAATCATACGACAGTTTAAAGTGTATATCTAGCTGAATTGACTTCGATACGTCTGTTTCCGCCTTTCGTATCGGGAAAAACTCTTCTGATTGACTCGTTCGGGTCAGAAAACGATCCTACACATGTATATGGGCCTACTTCATCATTTAAAATCACAAACTTTTTGTACCCAAACACGTTATATGATGGTTATACATAATGATGCACATGTGCATTCTTAATATGTGTAATGTAAAAATTAGTGTATTGCGAATTGTAATGTAAATGAAAGTGCATTTTTCTACTACTAGTAATATATTACAGAATTTGTCCAATAAATGATACATATGCACATGTGCATCCATAACTGTTATTTGAAATTTTTTTTTTGGTAACGAAATATAGCAATTTTTATTAGAAAAATATTTAAAAAAAAAGTTTTGTGTGTTTTTTGGATTTTTTGTGTTCACATTGGTTCTCGCGGTTCTCTCAATAAGGGTGGTTCTCGCATGAGCCATATATGTATATAGCTTAAGGCTCATGCGAGAACCACCCTTATTGAGAGAACCGCACGAACCAATGTGAACACAACCTAAAAAACCTAACCCCCACACCCCCGCCCCCCAAAAAACCTAAACCCCCCCCCCCCAAGCTAAATGCAAAAAACTAAACCCCCCCCCCAAAAAAAAAAAAAAAAAAAAACCTAACCCCCCCTCAAAAAAAAAACCCAAGTCCCCACCCCCCAAAAACCTAAACCCCCCCCCCCAAGCTAAAATGCTAAAAACTAAACCCCCAAAAAACCTAAAAAAATTAAAAAAACACAAAAACAAAATTAATATTCTTTACATTAAAATCGCTACTTTTAGTGGCAAAAAAAATGTTTTAATTTTTTTTTTTTTTTGCTACTAAAAGTAGCGATTTTTTTATAAAAAATATTTTTTTTAAAAATTGTGTGTTTTTTTAGCTATTTTTAGGTATTTTTGGTTGTTGTAACATCCGTGCTTGTAATCATTGTGAACAGTTCTATTATCAATAAAACAATGTTATTTGATCCCAATGTTTGTTTGGTTGTGTTTTACATTTTTCATGTTTTGACTTTTATGTAATTTCAAACTCTACGTCGCTTTCTGGAGAGTTTTACGCAAACTGATGCGTAAACGTAATCAGTTTAATACGACAAATACTCCGGAACATCAACATATACTTAACATACCTTAAATAACCTTTACATAACTTAGAAATAAGTTTTGAAGGCATTGGTATGGCAAAAACAAATTTATTCGTCTACAGGGACTAAACTTGACAAACTGCGAAAGTATGCCAATTTGAATTGTACCTAACATTCCAGAACATGACCATAAGTTAAACATACCATAAATATCCTTTACATAGCTTAGAAATAGGCTTTGAGGGGTTCGGTATGCTAAAATAAACTTTTGGGTCATTCAGGGACTAAAAGTGTCAAAAAGTGCACAAGTTAGCACTTTCGCGCATAACTTACGTTCTGAATACATCTGGACATCCAAAAATTTATGTAAGCACTAAAATATTTTATTTTAGTGTTTGGCATAAGAGAAATTCATTCGTTGCGTCATTTGGATCGTTTTACGCGCTTGTGCGCATTCCGTCGTAATTAAGCGAACATCGCGTTCGTACGACCAAACAAACTGACATCCGACATATTTTCGAGCATGTTTCGTGTCCACAATGTTTAGGCATCATTTTAGGGCCTTAAAGTTGGCTTGACGGGCCTTAGAAGTGCCGGAAATGGGCTGAAAACACAACAGGGACTGAAACTGCCATTTATGAAACTTATTTTCTGATCAGAAGCCCCAGGCGGCCCGCCTGAGGTTTGTCTGATCCTGAAGCGGGCCACATACACCTCCCAGATCAGATAAGATCGAACAGTCAGCTGATTCCAGCTGTTTAATCCTCAACCACATGCTCACACTTGACCTTTCAGCTGATTAAAAGCCTTTTTTTTTAGCACCATAACTTTCCAACACATGTACGGGTAGGATTCGAGCACGGTTTCCATGAAACGATCTTAACGGTTACCCGAAAACTATAAATAACCCCCCCCCCCCATTACTTCAAACTCACTAGAATCTGATCTAAAAGACTCTAAGTTGGAACCATTGTTTCATACCTGAGTTATTTGGATCTAGATTAGCATTCGGGGACCCTTCGTAAGTATTCTTTCGTTCTTTTATTGCTTTTCGAGTCCGAAAGTCAAACTTTGTTTGACTTTCTGCATTGACCAGTTTATGGTAGATGCGAAGTTCGTTTGAACTTCATAACGTGAGCGTGATCACGATGGTTATAGTCCCTAGTGACTATACCTACTGATTACCACGTTATCTAGTCTCAGTGACGAGCCGTAGTTTCGGTCAGAATACGTATTCTTGCGTATTTTGTAACCAAACTACTCTTAGGTATCACAACCGTTTGTTGTGATACCAAACCTATTTTCTAAACTTAGTTAAGCATGTTTTAACATGCTTAGCTTGTCACTTTTAGTTTAGTGCTTATATAGGGTCGTCAGGTAAGCGATCTAAACAATCGCTTATACTTTCTAACCTGACCCGTTTGGTCGATCATTAGGATCCGACCAAGCACATTAGGTGACCATAGTATATAGGGAATAACCTTCCGAGATTATACCTTATGGTCGCTTCGTTTAAGTAGTTGTATGATAGGTAGTTTATATGCCTTAGGTAAATTACCAAAATACCCCTTTGATGCCAAAATTCGTTTTAAACATATGTAACATAACTTTTGACATCTAAACTGATTTGACAACCATATTAGACATGTTAAGATATATTTTACTTGTCATAGGACTAGTTAGGCGTTCCGAACGCGGTTCACGCGAACGACGCGTTAAAGTAGCATAAGCTACCTAAACGGGTCGTAATGGGTCACAAACACTTAGGTTAAGTTTCATTTTAGTATGTGGGCTTTGTTAAACCATGTTACACGAGTCTCCATACTCGTTTGGTTTACGAACCCTCATTCTATCCGATCCTCCGATAAAGGTCCGGTTTATTAACATAGTTACCTATATTAGGTGTCGTTTGATTCCGTGATCTCTAGCATTGCTTGGTGGTTATCTTTGGACTTCTGAGCAATCTCAAGTGAGTACATAGAACCCCTATTTTACTGTTTTTCCAAACGTTTTGGGGTGGAACACATGTGCCTACTCGTTACTTTCGTGCTTTCCTGTTTTCACATCACATACATGCTATGTTCGTTAGTACATTATAGTACATGATTTCATTACATTTCATGCCACGTATGTCCATTGTGTGCATACTTAGTACATTGTTTTACATTACATTTCTGCTATGTATGTTAACTGATAGCATGCTAGCACATTGATTTACATGACTTTTCTGCTTTGTATGTTAACTTAGCATACTTAGTACATTGTTTTCATATAACATGTTCACTTTTGCTATGACATTTGGTTTGCACAAACGGGACTATTATACGTTCATTAGCATTAGCTACGCCGCTCGGTAGTAAGTACTGGTACCATAGGACTTGACAAATCCCATTCCTGACATCCCGGGTTTGTTTGGATGTAAGGAATGACTGAATCCGAAAACATTTCTTTTGATAACCTTGACTGAAAGGGTTATCCGACTCTCTCAAGGCTTGAATGTATGCGTTAACTTACCACATAAATGTTTGTATCAATGTAACATGTATTACTTTGCGAAACATAACTTTTTGATATATTCAATTTACTTTGTTTTGTGCATTTCTACATTTGGATTATGTGACAATACTTTACTTATAATACATAACATTTGTTACACATTACTTGACTACGTTTGGACTTATAAACATTTGACATGGCTTATACAAGGACTTTTGACTATTGGTTTAAACATAGACTTTATACATTGGTGGTTTGTTTAAGTGATTTAAGTAACGAGGCATGTGTAATATGATACAAGCATGGTGGATACGCCGCTAGTACTTCCTATATATAAGTGTTTGTATGGTATTACATATTGTAGCGTTATTTAAATCATTTCAATTTGGACTTATACATTTTACACAAGTAATACAATTTTCACAAGACATTGTTTACAAACAACTTATCTTATACAAATTCATTTTACATGGTTATTCAATTAACCATGCATTATTCTCGTATTTATACATATCATCTGAACTTATTGTTTTTCAAACGATTTACAAAACAAATCAAATCACAAGGTTCATGACTAGACTTTATTAAACAATTTCTTAAACTTAAGTCATGAATCCTATTTTCACAAACCTATGTATCTCACAGGCATTTTTATGCTGACGTACCTATTTTCACATGTGTTTTCAGGAGTTTTTCCGTAGGATGACGATCATGACACTAGGGCGGACCTGTGCCTTAGAGATTTAAAATGAAGATAGACTATGTTTAATTATGTTAAAAACTCTTTGATTCATGTTTAAAACAATGAAACTCTTGTGTTGATAAATAAATACAACTTTGTATGCCATGGTTATGAAACAATTAATTCTGTTACAACACTCCCCGACGTTTTCCGCCACGTCTTGTATGTTATACGTGGTCGGGGTGTGACAGAAGAGTTGGTATCAGAGCCAATGGTTATAGGGAATTAGGTTATTAGTAATGCTTTGACCTAGACTATAACCTTTCTAGGACCCTAACTCAAGTTATCTTGTGTTTAGATCTTAAAACATGTACATCACCTATCCTTAGGTGATTATCAAAACAAGAAACCAAATTTTTCGAAACGATTTTTGAAAAAAAAAAAAAAAAAAAAAAAAAAAAAAAAAAAAAAAACAATCTTCTGTTTTTGAATGATTTATTACAAGGTTTTTGAACCCTCTTTTGTAAGGTTTTGAACCCTTCCAGTTTAACTAAAATTTTTGGCCTTGTTCCTTCAAATTTTCAAAATCTCGTCAACGTTTTGGGTTTTAAATAATGTGAACACGTGCAAACTGGAAGAGTGAATGCCTGTATTCTGGGTTTTCTGTCTAGGCAAGCACTTCGTATACATCTCATCAGACGCGAGACCAGTTGTGCTTACCTGGGAATTCTTGGGATGAGTGTTCACTTATAGGCGAGCATGTCTTCGTGATACATTATTTTTGATCCATTTACTTTGATAAGTCACTGTGCGTCGTTTGTTTGCTTGGTAATGCGGACAAATGACCACCATCTTTGCTTTTGTTAATTTTGTTTCATCTCATTCTTTTCATCCAATCATCTCACTCGTTTCCTTTCATGTTTTCCCTCTTTTAGAATGCCTCCTTGACGCGAAAACCAAATAGCGACTGCCGAACTGGCAGAAATCATTGCGCAGCAGATGGCTGCTCAATTCCCAAATCTCTTTGCTCAATGGCAACAAGCCAACAACAACCACAATGCTCCATGCAAATACAAGGATTTTAACTCGGCTAAACCACTCAAGTTTAGTGGTTCTGAAGGCGCGACTGGGCTTCTTCAATGGTTCGAGAGCATTGAGAATACTTTCCGCCACGTGCAGTGTCCGGATAATCGCAAGGTCGAGTTTTCTTCGAGCGTGTTTCAGAAGAGGGCTCTCACATGGTGGAACGGGGTTATGAGAGATCAGGGTGCAGAAGTTGCTCTAGCGCAAACTTGGGCTGAACTTAGGGCCCTTATGATGAGGGAATTCTGTCCTCGTCATGAACAGCGAGTGTTGGAGAAAGAGTTTGAGGACTTGAAACAAGATAGTGGCGAGCACAGGGCTTATACTGATAGGTTTGAAGAGTTGAGTCTGCTTTGCCCAACTATGGTTACCCCACTCGACAAGGCTATCGAAAGATACATCGACGGCCTACCTGACTCAGTACAAGACATCATTACTGGTAGCAACCCTACCACACTCCGTCAGGCGATCGAGTTATCAGCGACATTGACTGAGTCGCAGATTCGAAAGGGGAAGCTGCACAAAAAGGGTGACAAGGGTAAGAAGCAGGTGTCTGATAAGGACGATAGCAAGAAAGGTCAAAACAAGAAGGGAAAGAATTCTGGAGGGTCTAGGAAGCGGAAGGCTTCCCAAAACTATGCTGTTACTGCACAGGCTTAAGCTGCACCAAATCAGCATGCGCAACCACTAGCCAAGAAGCCTTATCTTGGCAATGCACCTTTGTGCAACAGGTGTAACGGCCATCATCAACCACACCTCCAGTGTCGTCAGTGCACCAACTGCGGAAGGCCTGGTCATCTTGCTGCCACCTGCCGCATTCCTGTTAACCAGAACCAGGCAGTTCAGAACCAAGCCCAACAAGTTGCTCAGCCTCTTGCTCAGCAACAAGGTCAAGCTGCACGACCTCATTTTCCTCCTGGTTCGTGCTACAATTGTGGGGATCTAACCCACTACAGGAACTGGTGCCCAAGGCTAGCCAACCAAAATCAGAATCAGAACCAAAAT
Organism: Helianthus tuberosus; assembly: GCA_030545235.1. Lineage (NCBI taxonomy): Eukaryota > Viridiplantae > Streptophyta > Magnoliopsida > Asterales > Asteraceae > Helianthus > Helianthus tuberosus. The sequence continues at coordinate 117,631,593 of CM060414.1, read as the reverse complement.
CAGGCTCAGGCTCGAGGGCGAGCTTTTAACTTGAATGCCCAAGAGGCGCAGGCGGACGATAATGTGGTGAACGGTACGTTCTTTATTAATAATCAGCCTGCATCAGTTCTTTTTTATTCGGGTGCCGACAAGAGTTTTGTGTCATGGTCTTTTGAGCCATTACTTCGCGTGTCTAGAACAAAACTAGGTAAACCTTTGACAGTAGAAGTTGCTAGTGGTGAACCCATTGTTCTTGATTCTGTTCTTCACAACTGCCAGTTGAACCTTAACGACCATCTTTTTCCTATTGACCTCACGCCTATGCAACTTGGAAGCTTCGACGTTATTGTGGGAATGGATTGGTTATCCAAGCATCACGCTGAGATAGTTTGTTCTGAGAAGATTGTTCGTGTGCTGCTTTCGACAGGCGAGATCCTACAGGTTCAAGGTGAGAAACCTGCCGGTGGTCTCAAGCTCATGTCTTGTTTTAAAGCTCGGAAGTATCTGCGGAAGAACTATGTGGCTTTCTTAGCACATGTTACAGAAGATAAAGGCAAGGGTAAGTCTATTTCAGATATTCCTGTCATTCGGGATTATTCTGAAGTTTTCCCTGAAGATTTACCTGGTCTACCCTCAGCACGCCAAGTAGAGTTCCGCATCGATCTCGTACCTGGTGCAAATCCCATTGCCAGAGCTCCATATCGTCTTGCGCCATCTGAGATACAAGAGTTGTCTAAGCAGCTTCAGGAACTCTCTGACAAAGGTTTTATCCGTCCTAGCTTTTCACCCTGGGGTGCTCCCGTTCTTTTTGTCAAGAAGAAGGATGGATCCTTTAGGATGTGTATCGATTATCGTGAGCTTAACAAGCTTACCATCAAGAATCGATATCCCCTACCTCGCATCGATGATCTCTTTGATCAGTTACAAGGCGCTTCTTATTTTTCGAAGATTGATCTACGTTCCGGATATCATCAACTTTGGGTGCATGAAGAAGATATCCCCAAGACAGCGTTCCGTACTCGTTATGGGCATTATGAGTTCACGGTCATGCCATTCGGTTTGACTAATGCTCCTGCTGTTTTCATGGACTTAATGAACAGGGTCTGCAAACCTTATTTGGATCAGTTCGTCATTGTTTTTATTGACGACATCTTGATTTACTCCAAGATGCGAGCTGATCACGAGCAACATCTTCGTCTTACTATGGAACTCCTAAAGAAAGAGCAACTTTTCGCCAAATTCTCCAAGTGTGAATTCTGGCTTAAAGAAGTTCAATTCTTAGGACATATCATCAACAAACAAGGTATTCATGTAGATCCCTCCAAGATCAGTGCGATTAAGGATTGGGATACGCCTACTACTCCTACTGAGGTTCGTTCTTTTCTTGGTCTAGCGAGTTATTACCGCCGCTTCATCGAGAACTTCTCAAAGATCGCAGTTCCTCTAACTGCTCTAACTCAGAAGAACAAACCCTTTGATTGGGGGTACAAACAAGAGGAAGCTTTTCAACACTTGAAGCGGAAGCTTTGCGACGCGCCTGTTCTAACTTTGCCTGAGGGCAATGATGATTTCGTCGTTTATTGCGATGCATCTAAATTGGGTCTTGGTTGTGTTCTTATGCAAAGGAACAAAGTCATAGCATACGCATCGAGGCAGTTGAAGATACATGAGAAGAACTACACCACTCATGATCTTGAGTTGGGTGCAGTTGTTTTCGCTCTAAAGATCTGGAGACACTATTTGTACGGTACAAAATGTGTGGTTTTCACGGACCACAAAAGTCTTCAGCATATCTTCAACCAGAAAGAACTCAACATGAGGCAACGACGTTGGGTTGAGCTTTTAAACGACTATGACTGCGAAATTCGCTACCATCCTGGTAAGGTGAATGTCGTAGCTGATGCATTGAGTCGTAAGGAATGTACTAAGCTTCATTGTGTACGTGTTCAATCTGTTATTCAAGCTCGATCCGATATCCAAGCACGCATTTCTCAGGCTCAACAATCTTGTGTTTCACAAGGTTTAATGGATAAGGAATTTCCCAATCACATAACGCCTGCTTTGGAACTGAAGGACAATGGATCATATTACTTCATGGACCGTTTGTGGCTCCCAAGCCAGGATGATCTTCGTACCTTGCTTATGGATGAAGCCCATAAGTCGCGTTATTCTATTCATCCGGGCTCAGATAAGATGTATAAGGATCTTCGTATTCACTATTGGTGGCCTGGTATGAAGAAAGACATTGCCTTATACGTATCAAAATGCCTTACTTGTCTTAAGGTTAAGGCTGAACATCAGCGTCCTTCTGGTTTATTGGAACAACCAGAGATCCCGGTTTGGAAATGGAAAAACATTACTATGGATCTCATCACCAAACTTCCACGCACAAAGAAAGGTCATGATGCCATCTGGGTAGTTGTTGATCGTCTTACTAAATCAGCGCATTTCTTGCCAATCGGCGAGGATTTTTCTGCTGACAGACTTGCAAAAATCTATGTGGATGAAATTGTGGCTCGACATGGTGTTCCTTTGAACATTTCTGACAGAGATGCTCGTTTCACGTCTCATTTTTGGAGAACCATGCAATCTGCCATGGGGACCCAACTTAATCTGAGCACGGCTTATCATCCGCAAACGGATGGTCAATCTGAAAGAACAATCCAGACTCTGGAGGATATGCTTAGAGCTTGTGTGATCGATTTTGGTGGTAGTTGGAATTCACATCTTAAGTTGATTGAATTCTCCTACAACAACAGTTATCACACCAGCATCAAAATGGCTCCTTTCGAGGCTCTCTATGGTCGAAAATGTCGTTCACCAGTCTGCTGGAATGAGATCGGCGAGGCTCAACTTACAGGACCTGCTCTCATTTTAGAGACAACTGACAAGATAAAGAAAGTTCGTGATAACCTTCAGACAGCTAGAAGCCGTCAAAAGAGTTACGCGGATCCAAAACGCAAGCCCTTGGAATTTCAAGTCGGTGATCGAGTATTACTTAAGGTCTCACCTTGGAAAGGTGTGATCAGATTTGGAAAGAAAGGAAAACTTGCACCAAGATACGTTGGACCATTCAAGATCGTCGAAAGAATCGGAAAGGTAGCCTACAGACTTGAGTTACCTCCTGAACTTGGAAATGTTCATCCAACTTTTCACGTGTCCAATCTCAAGAGGTGTTTAGCTAATGAGAACCTCCACATACCGCTTGACGAAATTCGTGTTGGCAAAACACTGAAATTTGTTGAGAAGCCAGTGGAAATCATGGAACGTGAAGTTAAGTGGCTCAAACGCAAGCGCATTCCTTTGGTCAAAGTTCGCTGGGAAGCTAAACGAGGACCCGAGTTTACTTGGGAACGCGAAGATCAAATGAAGGCCAAATATCCGCATCTTTTCCCACGAGTTTCCTCTAAATAAATTTCGGGACGAAATTTCCCCAAGTAGGGGAGACTGTAACATCCGTGCTTGTAATCATTGTGAACAGTTCTATTATCAATAAAACAATGTTATTTGATCCCAATGTTTGTTTGGTTGTGTTTTACATTTTTCATGTTTTGACTTTTATGTAATTTCAAACTCTACGTCGCTTTCTGGAGAGTTTTACGCAAACTGATGCGTAATCGTAATCAGTTTAATACGAAAAATACTCCGGAACATCAACATATACTTAACATACCTTAAATAACCTTTACATAACTTAGAAATAAGTTTTGAAGGCATTGGTATGGCAAAAACAAATTTATTCGTCTACAGGGACTAAACTTGACAAACTGCGAAAGTATGCCAATTTGAACTGTAACTAACATTCCGGAACATGACCATAAGTTAAACATACCATAAATATCCTTTACATAGCTTAGAAATAGGCTTTGAGGGGTTCGGTATGCTAAAATAAACTTTTGGGTCATTCAGGGACTAAAAGTGTCAAAAAGTGCACAAGTTTGCACTTTCGCGCATAACTTACGTTCTGAATACATCTGGACATCCAAAAATTTATGTAAGCACTAAAATATTTTATTTTAGTGTTTGGCATAAGAGAAATTCATTCGTTGCGTCATTTGGATCGTTTTACGCGCTTGTGCGCATTCCGTCGTAATTAAGCGAACATCGCGTTCGTACGACCAAACGAACTGACATCCGACATATTTTCGAGCATGTTTCATGTCCACAATGTTTAGGCATCATTTTAGGGCCTTAAAGTTGGCTTGACGGGCCTTAGAAGTGCCGGAAATGGGCTGAAAACACAACAGGGACTGAAACTGCCATTTATGAAACTTATTTTCTGATCAGAAGCTCCAGGCGGCCCGCCTGAGGTTTGTCTGATCCTGAAGCGGGCCGCGTACACCTCCCAGATCAGATAAGATCGAACAATCAGCTGATTCCAGCTGTTTAATCCTCAACCACATGCTCACACTTGACCTTTCAGCTGATTAAGAGCCATTTTTTTTAGCACCATAACTTTCCAACATATGTACGGGTAGGATTCGAGCACGGTTTCCATGAAACGATCTTAACGGTTACCCGAAAACTATAAATAACCCACCCCCCCCCATTACTTCAAACTCACTAGAATCTGATCTAAAAGACTCTAAGTTGGAACCATTGTTTCATACCTGAGTTATTTGGATCTAGATTAGCATTCGGGGACCCTTCGTAAGTATTCTTTCGTTCTTTTATTGCTTTTCGAGTCCGAAAGTCAAACTTTTTTTGACTTTCTGCATTGACCAGTTTATGGTCGATGCGAAGTTCGTTTGAACTTCATAACGTGAGCGTGATCACGATGGTTATAGTCCCTAGTGACTATACCTACTGATTACCACGTTATCTAGGCTCAGTGACGAGCCGTAGTTTCGGTCAGAATACGTATTCTTGCGTATTTTGTAACCAAACTACTCTTAGGTATCACAACCGTTTGTTGTGATACCAAACCTGTTTTCTAAACTTAGTTAAGCATGTTTTAACATGCTTAGCTCGTCACTTTTAGTTTAGTGCTTATATAGGGTCGTCAGGTAAGCGATCTAAACAATCGCTTATACTTTCGAACCCGACCCGTTTGGTCGATCATTAGGATCCGACCAAGCACATTAGGTGACCATAGTATATAGGGAATAACCTTCCGAGATTATACCTTATGGTCGCTTCGTTTAAGTAGTTGTATGATAGGTAGTTTATATGCCTTAGGTAAATTACCAAAATACCCCTTTGATGCCAAAATTCGTTTTAAACATATGTAACATAACTTTTGACATCTAAACTGATTTGACAACCATATTAGACATGTTAAGGAATATTTTACTTGTCATAGGACTAGTTAGGCGTTCCGAACGCGGGTCACGCGAACGACGCGTTAAAGTAGCATAAGCTACCTAAACGGGTCGTAATGGGTCACAAACACTTAGGTTAAGTTTCGTTTTAGTATGTGGGCTTTGTTAAACCATGTTACACGAGTCTCCATACTCGTTTGGTTTACGAACTCTCATGCTATCCGATCCTCCGATAAAGGTCCGGTTTATTAACATAGTTACCTATATTAGGTGCCGTTTGATTCCGTGATCTCTAGCATTGCTTGGTGGTTATCTTAGGACTTCTGAGCAATCTCAAGTGAGTACATAGAACCCCTCTTTTACTGTTTTTCCAAACGTTTTGGGGTGGAACACATGTGCCTACTCGTTACTTTCGTGCTTTCCTGTTTTCACATCACATACATGCTATGTTCGTTAGTACATTATAGTACATGATTTCATTACATTTCATGCCACGTATGTCCATTGTGTGCATACTTAGTACATTGTTTTACATTACATTTCTGCTATGTATGTTAACTGATAGCATGCTAGCACATTGATTTACATGACTTTTCTGCTTTGTATGTTAACTTAGCATACTTAGTACATTGTTTTCATATAACATGTTCACTTTTGCTATGACATTTGGTTTGCACAAACGGGACTATTATACGTTCATTAACATTAGCTACGCCGCTCGGTAGTAAGTACTGGTACCATAGGACTTGACAAATCCCATTCCTGACATCCCGGGTTTGTTTGGATGTAAGGAATGACTGAATCCGAAAACATTTCTTTTGATAACCTTGACTGAAAGGGTTATCCGACTGTCTCAAGGCTTGAATGTATGCGTTAACTTACCACATAAATGTTTGTATCAATGTAACATGTATTACTTTGCGAAACATAACTTTTTGATATATTCAATTTACTTTGTTTTGTGCATTTCTACATTTGGATTATGTGACAATACTTTACTTATAATACATAACATTTGTTACACATTACTTGACTACGTTTGGACTTATAAACATTTGACATGGCTTATACAAGGACTTTTGACTATTGGTTTAAACATAGACTTTATACATTGGTGGTTTATTTAAGTGATTTAAGTAACGACGCATGTGTAATATGATACAAGCATGGTGGATACGCCGCTAGTACTTCCGATATATAAGTGTTTGTATGGTATTACATATTGTAGCGTTATTTAAATCATTTCAATTTGGACTTATACATTTTACACAAGTAATACAATTTTCACAAGACATTGTTTACAAACAACTTATCTTATACAAATTCATTTTACATGGTTATTCAATTAACCATGCATTATTCTCTTATTTATACATATCATCTGAACTTATTGTTTTTCAAACGATTTACAAAAAAAAACAAATCAAATCACAAGGTTCATGACTAGACTTTATTAAACAATTTCTTAAACTTAAGTCATGAATCCTATTTTCACAAACCTATGTATCTCACATGCATTTTTATGCTGACGTACCTATTTTCACATGTGTTTTCAGGAGCTTTTCCGTAGGATGACGATCATGACACTAGGGCGGACCTGTGCCTTAGAGATTTAAAACGAAGATAGACTATGTTTAATTATGTTAAAAACTCTTTGATTCCTGTTTAAAACAATGAAACTCTTGTGTTGATAAATAAATACAACTTTGTATGCCATGGTTATGAAACAATTAATTCTGTTACAACACTCCCCGACGTTTTCCGCCACGTCTTGTATGTTATACGTGGTCGGGGTGTGACAGTTGTGTTCACATTGGTTCTCGCAATAAAGGGTGGTTCCTAACGGATCCTTCTCCTATATATATATATAGAAACGGGATCAGAAGAAAACGCCCAAAAGTGTGAGAACGGTGAGAACGCATTCTGGCCAAACACGTGGCGCGGGATATGATCAAGGGGTGATGGGTTTTTTTGTCTTTTCAATCTTCTTTTATTTTCCCCACGCGCTATAACATTTTCTGGCATCTAAGATTATTTTGGCGTTAATTGTATTTATTAAACTTTTTGGCGTTGAATTAATTGTTTTTGTGTCACATAGATAATTTTTTGGCGTTATACCGTTTTCTGGTCAATTTTTTTGGCGTTTTTTGGCGTTGTATAATACTTCACTATGAGTGATTAATATTTTCATAAGATTACAATAAGACCAAATTTTTTTAGTGGCGTTTAGTGAATTTTTTGGCGTTTAATACATTTGACAAGGTGTTTTGCCAACACCCGTTCTCACAGTTTTCATACTACTAGCGTTTTGGTGTTTGTAGTTTTTGGTGTTTGTAGTTTTTGGCGTTTTATATAATAATGTATTTTATTTGTAAAGAATTAGATATCAAAACAACAGATAATTTGATAACAAAACAATATAAAATGAAAAATTAAAAATTAAAAAAATAAAATTGGTAATCTAATTTCTCTTCCGAATCTTCACTGTCATCAGGCTCTTCTTTTTGAATTTGTTTTTGGCATTTTGAATCTTTGAATACCTTAGCTAGATGTCAACTTTCCTACATAAACACCGTCTTTTTTAGACGAACATGCTTAGTGGCATCATGTTTTTTGGTGTGATATTCTTGTTTGGTGGCATGTTATTAAAGATCAACTCTTGCTTGATGCTATTTATAATAATGGAGTCCAAAATAGCATTTTACATTTGTGTTGATCCCTTTATTCCATGCCAATATTCATCAAGAACAAAGCTCACATGATGGCATATCACTGTCACCAGTCTCTTTTTCTTGAATATTTGTCCATCTCATTCAGTAAAAGATTATTAAAATAACCCCCCTCAGAAGAAGAATCCATTCAGTGAAAGCTTTACCATTTGTGGTTATTTTAACTAGCATTTTTGGGGGTTTTAAACTGAGTGGTTTCTAGAGAGTATGGCGTTTGTTTTTCTGGGTGTAATCAATTCATTGTGTATAGACCTCTTTCTTATAGGAGTTTTTTGGCGCGTAGTTTTGGCGGGATTTTTTTATTGTAATAAATGATAGTAATAAAGTAACCGTCTTTTCAGTTACTGTTTTGTATTTACTGTTTTGATCAGCTTTATCAGTTTATAGGTGATAGACGTCCCATCTTCTAAGTTTGACATTTTTTTAAATGGCGTTATGCAGACCAAGATGACAAATACTAAGCAGGAAAAAATATTTTTTGTTTTTTCTGGCGTTTTGTAAGCAATAACCTTTTTTAGTATTTTTTTTGGCGTTTTGCAAATAAATAGAGAAATATATCATTTAATTATCTTTAAAAAAAGAAGATTACACAGAAGAAAAAAAAAGAATAAAAAAATTAAAACCCTCAAGTTCTCAAGTGGGCAAAAGTTCTAAATGTTCAAGCTAAGCTCCCTATTTGTAGGATAAGCCCATTCGCCCCAAACACTCCTTGTCCATCCGTCCGGATGGACTATATTACATACATTTCTTGGGGATGGACGTATATCTAACAATGTGGACCTAATCAAGCTTAGATTACTTAACGAAATATGTTCGTCATCTAAATATCTACAATTCTGAACCATGTCTTGAACATTTTCCTGCTACGATACGTGATTGACGCAAGTGATAGACATTATGCACTCACAAAAGTACAGAGGGGGATCCTAGCACTTGGATTTCCTCTTGATAACCTCTATGAGAAAACACAGACGGTTATACGAAGATTAACCAGAAAATTTGGATCGAACAATGCAAATCTAAATGTAGACCCAGTCATCCAATCATGGCGTTTTGATGAAGACACTGACATAGTGACTGTCGTATGTGACAACGGGGAGTAGGAAGACTACACGGTTGAAAACATCATGACCAAACAGAGTCTCGGGTTCCTAGAGGAGTTAAACAACGCAACATGTTTGAACACAGACATGACCCTAAAATTGGCGTTATTGCATGACATGTTCATATGGAGGTTTCAAAATCTTCAAGAAGAAGAGACCAATGAAAGTGAAGATTTGGATGAGAAATTGGATGAAGAATCCGAAGAAGAAGACGAGGGGAGCGATGGATACTTCTCAGACGAAATCCCTTCTGACGAGGAGTTTTAATTTTTTTTTCATTTTTTTTTGTCATTTTCTGTGCATTGTTATGTACTTTTCCACTAATAAAATACTTTATTTCTCTAATTAGATATAAAACGCCAAAATGCCACAAACCCCAAACACCAAAAGTTAATTAGTTGTATTTTGGCTTCTTTATCTAAAACGCCAGAACATTATTTTTCCTTACAAAAGTTAATTAGTTGTATTTTTCCTTCTTTATCTAAAACGCCATTCATACAAAACGCCAAACTTAATGATGGGACGCCTTACAGCTTTAACAGATAAAAGATGAACAAACAATAACTGAAACGATGGAAACTTTATTACTAACATTTATTATAAGAAATTTCTTCCTAAACTACGCGCCAAAAACGTCTTATATAAATAACGTCTCGGGACCTTCCATTGATCACACCAAAAACAAACGCCATATTTTACTGAATACCATTCAATTTATAACGCCAAAAAGTTCAGAAACCACAGATAGCAAACGTCGTTTCTTGGAGATTCCGATTTGTTCTCAATAAAGTTTCACTGAATGGGTTGGACAACATTCTTAAATTGAGGATTAACTCAATAAGATTTTGCTGAATAAGATGGACAAAATCTTCAAGATATAGAGACTGATGACAGTGAAGATTTGGATGAGAAAAAGAGACCGATGACAGTAAAGATTTGGATGAAGATAAAGATGAAGATAAAGATGAAGATGAAGATGAAGAAATGAGGGTTTAACAACAACAACAACAAAAACACACGAATCACATATTAACCAAGCGAAAAACCCACTCACAATCACACCTAGAAAAAATCATCCACACATACGACGTCGATCTATGTCTCCAACCTTCCACACAACCACTTCAACAATCAACAACCATAGATCAAACAAAAAACAAACGCCATATTTTCCTGAATATCATTCAATTTATAACGCCAAAAAGTTCAAAAACAACAGATGGCAAAACATCGTTTCTTGGAGATTCAGTTTTGTTCTCAATATAGTTTCACTGAATGGGTTGGACAACATTTTTAGTGTGAGGATTAACTCAATTGGTTTAGACTATTGCATCTACTTGTTTCTAAACGCCTTGAATATTATTTACAATGTGGATGTCTGATATATGTTTCAAAACGCCATAACATTATTTTACCTTACAAAAGTTAATTAGTTGTATTTTGCCTTCTTTATCTAAAACGCCATTCATACAAAACGCCAAACTTAATGATGGGACGCCTTACAGCTTTAACAGATAAAGCTGAAGAAACAGTAACTACAAACAGTAACTGAAACGTGAAAACTTTATTACTAACATTTATTATAATAAATTCCCGTCTAAACTATGCGCCAAAAACATCTTATATAACCAACGTCTCGGGGCCTTCTATTGATCACACCAAAAACAAACGCCATATTTTACTAAATACCATTTAATTTAAAACGCCAGAAAGTTCAAAAACCACACATGGCAAATGTCGTTTCTTGGAGATTCAGTTTTGTTCTCAAATAAAGTTTCACTCAATGTGTTGGACAAAATTCTTAAATGAGGATTTTGTCTATCTCATTGAGCAAAATCTTATTGAGTTTATTCTCAACTATTTTATTTACTGAAAAATGTTCTTTTTCTTTGGCGTTTATGTGTGTGTGCGATCTTCTATGGTTTGTTATGTATCTTCCAAATCACATGTTATTGAAACAAGGCCATTGAAACATAAACGTCATTTTCAAATATTACTTTGAATAAAACGCCATTGAAACAAGCATAAACAACAAAACGCCATATATGTTGCATATGTGTTACATGATTTGCAGGAACACATATGAAAACGTCATCAAATATTACTTTGTAGAACGGAATCCACGTTAGATGTCATATATCTCGGAAGCTTGGAGAAGAACGTGAACAATGACAATCATGTCCCTGCATATCATTTAGTGCCCCTGCCACGTGTTTGACCAGGATCCGTTCTCACCATTTTCACACTTCCAAATGTTTTCCCCTGATCCTGTTTCTATATATATATATATATAGGGGAAGGTTCAAATGAAAACCACTAGTTATTGTGAAAACTCGAAAACTAATTAAAAAAGCGAAAAAAACATACCAATTTTTTTTTATGCATACCAATTTTCGCACATTTTTATATTTAAAAAAAATTGTAGTGCACATGTGTAATACTACACATGTGTATGTGTACTACACAACTACACATGTGTACTACAAATTTTTTTTTTTTTTTTTTGAAAATTTTTTTATTTAAAAAAACCTGCGATTTTTATAAAAAAAAATGAAAAAAAAATAATTTTGGTGTGTTTTTTTAGACTTTTTTTAATTAGTTTTCGAGTTTTCACAATAAAAGTTGTTTTCATTTGAAACTTCCCACATATATATATATATATATATATATATATATATATATATATATATATATATATATATATATATATATATATATATATATAGGAATAAGTTAAAATGAGAACCACCTCGAGTTGTAAGAACCAGCGAGAACCACCCCCGCAGGGGGCCGTTGACCACGATTTATTTTTTACAACTATATGTGTATATTTTAACACCCTACGCAAAGTTTGGGTTCAAACGGCGCGCCCGAGGGGGTAGTTTTTTACGCCCAAAGTTTGGTTAAAAAAAAAAAGAAAAATTAAAAGAAATTAAAAAACCCAAACTTTGGGCGTAAAAAACTACCCCCTCGGGCGCGCCGTTTGAACCCAAACTTTGCGTAGGATGTTAAAATATACACATCTAGTTGTAAAAAAAAAATCGTGGTCAACGGCCCCCCGCGGGGGTGGTTCTCGCTGGTTCTTACAACTCGAGGTGGTTCTCATTTTAACTATCCCCTATATATATATATATAGGGGATGGTTCAAATGAAAACCACTTTTAACGCGAAAACTCGAAAACTAACTAAAAAAAACCTAAAAAACACACAAATTTTTTTTTTCAATTTTTTAATAAAAATCGCTGGTTTTTATATATAAAAAAAATTTCAAAAAAAAAAAATAATAATTTTTTTTTGTGTAGTGCACATGTGTAATAATACACATGTGTAGTACATATATTACACATGTGCACTACACAAAAAATAAAAAAAAAATTTGAATTTTTTTTTATATAAAAAAACCTGCGAAATTTGGTTTGCAAAAAAAAAAAAAAATTGTGTGTTTTTTAGGCTTTTTTTAGTTAGTTTTCGAGTTTTCGCGTTAACTAGTGGTTTTCATTTGAACCTTCCCCTATATATATATATATATATATATATAGGGTAAGGTTCATGCGAGAACCACCCTTATTGCGAGAACCACGAGAACCAATGTGAACACAAAATAAAATCTAAAAAACACTCAAAAAAACACTCAAAAAATTTTTTTTAATATTTTTTTAATAAAAATCGCTATATTTCGTTACCATAAAAAAAAAAAAAAAAAAAAAAAAAAAAAAAAAAAAAAAACTTTTTTTTTCGAGTAACAGTTATCTATGCACATGTGCATATGTATCATTACTTCAACAAATTCAGTAATACGTTATCAGGAATAGACAATTGCACTTTAATTTACAATACCATTAGTAATACACTACTTTTTACATTACCAATATTCAAAATGCACATGTGCATAATTAGGTATAACCATGATATAACGTGTTTTGTTACAAAAAGTTTGTGATTTTGAATGGAGAAGTAGGCTCATATACATGTTTTTTGGTTAGTTATATCTAGTGGTTGATGGTTTGGTTATAGTTGTCAATTTTTTATGTAATATGTTGATTGGATGGTATAAATGGTGTTTACATACATGTATTAAAGTGAAAATATTGTTAATGGTATTGTATCATGGATGGTAGGAGATAATGGTATTGTATTATGGATGGTAGGAGGTAATGGTAGTGTGTTATGGATGGTATGATAGATGAAAAAGGAAAGTGTATTCAAAGTGGTGTACCAAAACACCTTATTTAATGTTGATACATATAAATGCACATGTGCATTTCTAATATTGGTAATGTAAAAAGTAGTGTATTACATATGGTAGTGTAAATAAAGTGCAATTGTCTAATATGTGTAATGAATTACGGAATTTGTCAAAGAAATGACAAAAATGCACATGTGCATGCTTGTGTATTATGGATGGAACGATAGATGAAAGAGAAAGTAGTGTACCAAAACACCTTATTTCCTGTTAATACATATAAATGCACATGTGCATTTCTAACATTGTTAACGTAAAAAGTAGTGTATTACACGTGGTAGTGTAAATGAAAGTGCAATTGACTATTATTTGTAATGAATTACGGAATTTGACAAAGAAACGATACATATGCACATGTACATGGATAACTGTTACTCGAAATTTTTTTTTTTTTTTTTTTTTTGAAAATTTTTTTTTATTTTTTTTATTAACAAAATATTGCGATTTTTTCAAAAAAAATAGTAAAAAAATAAAAAAAAAAATTTGGGTGTTTTTTAGATTTTTTTAGGAATTACTGTTTGTGTTCACACTGGTTCTCGCGGTTCTCGCAATAAGGGGTGGTTCCTAACGGATCTTTGTCATATATATATATATATATATATATATGAAATTCAACCTACTTTACATGTTCTTTTCTTTTTGTAATGATCATACATAGAATATCTCCTGAAGCCTTCAAAATTGAAATACCTTTTTTTTTCCTTGAACTCAAGACAAAAGGATAACACCCTTCATAAGCTTTTGTTATATCAATCTTACAATATTATTTGAAGTATATTGCTACGAATGTTCAAAAAAGACAAACACAAACAAAAATAGAGATTTAATAAATAAAATAAACCCTAACCATCGCCACCGATTATTTGAAGTACATTGCTACGAATGTTCAAAAAAGACAACCACAAACAAAAATAGAGATTTATTAAATAAAAAACCCTAGGTATCGCCACCGAGTTCAAACCCTAAATAGGACAGCCTTGTTTTCAATTTCATTTCTTCTTTTCTATTTTCAGTTTGTTAAAATAAAGCTTCGTTATCAATACAAGATTCAAGACACGATAGCTAAATCTTTACCGAGCAATCATCTAAAAAAAATTTATTTTTAAAGATAATATAATGGCTAGTTTGTCACTATAAGCTTGTTCATTGTTTAATTTAGGGGTGCCTTATTCCCACATACCCTATATCTTATTTTCACATCCCCTATTGTATACGGCCGTATACAATTATACGGCTCGTATAGAATGTTTTTTAATAGGAAAATGCGCAGAGAATGTTTTTTTTGGTTTTATTATATACGGCCCGTATACAGTTATACGAGTCGTATACATGTGTATACGATTTGTAAAACGTATACGGCTCAATTGATTTATTTTTGTGGGTTTTTGATGTTAGGACATGTATACGGGCCGTATAACTATATACGGGCCGTATATATTGGCTTTTTTCATGTATCACGTTTTATTCCCGTAAAAACACAATCATTCTAGGGTTTCTAAAACTCTTCATCACCTTTAACAATGTCGATAAACGTTGATCGGAACATGCCGCTTAAATCGGAGCACAGGTAGAGTAACGTTACCGATCAGTCCGTTGATGAAAACCTTAGCGATCGCAGAGATCTTCGTGTTGGTTATTTATCGATTCCGAGTAACTAGTAGAAGAACCTGCCACAAACAAGTTCTCCACAGTTTGCTATTCAGATCTCTGTTCGGTCATCTTTCCAAACTACAACACACGATACTTTTAATAAGCTGTCATAGTTGTCAAATTCGATTTCAACAAATCTTTTCATTCTCCTTCAATTTCTAAAACATTCTCTGTTACATGAAGACGTGTCAGGTTCTTCTACTAGTGGTATTTTACTGAAGTATTGAAGATTGAGGCGGGCATTGTTTAAATCTGAATATAACTAGATGTTACGTGTATCAGCGTTGTTTATCACCCTGTGTGAGCATTGGAAACCCGACAAACAGTCTTGACAACTGTGACATTTTATCTATCTTTGTGTGTCACATCCATCCTGTTATTGCAATCGATATGATTAATTTTTTCAGATTTTTTTCTAATTAGCGTTGTTAACTACCAAAAGAATGCATACACAAATAGTTCTAGTAGACGAAGCAAAGAGACCGTTGTGTATCTGAATCAGGTTCTCAAACAAACACTACCAAAGATGGGTTGGTGAAAAATACCGGAGCTGTTATCTCGGTTGTTCAGTACTCTCCTATATCAACTTGAACGGTTGATGGTTACAAGGATCGTTCTAATAGATTAAAGAGAATAAACCATTTTTTACCAATTTTCACTCCAGTAGTTGAAACTTGAGCGCAGGAATCAATTCAAAACCCTCACCCTCAAAAATCAACCAGAAACCAAAGGAAAAAAGGGTTGATAATGGCTGATGGTTCTTCGTTGAGGAAACCAAACGTAGACGGAGATGATAGGCCTGGTAACCGGAAGAGAAATCAATTGTATTTTTTTAGTTGCTTCTCTGGTTAAGTTTCTGAACCAACCGAAATCCACAAATTCCAACAGTTTCTTCATAGATTTCGTCCGGTTTCCAAACTCTTTCACACAAAGTTAATATTCACTGTGGTGGATGCAAGCATAAAGTTAGAAAAAATACTCAAGTTGAACGGACGATATGTATCAACAAATTGTGAGTGGGAATATGGCTATGAAGAATATTATGGATAAACAATCACCGTATACGGGTTTTTCTGCTAGTTATTCGGAATGTTTCGAATCATCACAGAAGACGTGTCGGGTTCTACTGCTAGTAGTATGAGTCTGAGTCCATTGTGGTTCGTGAATGTTTCGAATCATCACGACAAGGATCGTTCTGATAGATTAAAGAGAATAACCCTTTTTTTTACCATTTTTTACCATTTTTTACCCATAGTATACGAGCCGTATAATAATATACGGCCCGTATACAACCATCGTATACATTGTATACGATCGGTAAAAATATTTTTTACCAATGGTATACGGCCGTATAAACCGTATACGACTCGTATACATATGGTAAAAAATGGTAAAAACCTCTTTAATCTATTAGAACGATCCAATAAACGAAGAAACCAAACGTAGACGGAGATGATAGGCCTGGTAACCGCAAGAGAAATCAATTGTCTCAAACACTACTAAACATCTGCTTTCTGAATCTGAATCTGAATGTTAACTTTTTAGTTGCTTATCTTGTTAAGTTATGTATTTACGAAGCTGACAAACACATTGGTATTTTCTCAAAATGTGCAAACTTGAAGAATCTCACATTAAAGATCTATACACAAACTCTTCTACATCTTTTAACCAGTTGTCCATCACTTAAGACCTTGAAAGATTTGTTGAAATCGAAGCATTCACGAACCACGATGGACTCAGACTCATGTTCAAGTAAGTGTCTAAAAATCTAAAAATTCAGGTTTACCTTGTAAATTTCTCAAAACAAACTCTCGTTTCTTCATCTTCATCTTCATTTGTTGAGAAACCATTATCTTGTCTTTCAGAAGAGTTTGTATTGAACCAAGAATACTACAAACATTCTATACCTTGCAACGTATACAGGTGCAAGAGAATGGCGAGTTATTTTTCAGTTATTTCTGTTGAATCACAAATTCCATTGTTTAAACCAGAATCAGGTTCTCAATACAAGGATCGTTCTAAGAGATTAAAGAGAATACACCATTTTTTTACCATTTTTTACCATAGTATACGAGCCGTATCAGAATATACGGCCCGTATACAATCGTCGTATACATTGTATACGATCGGTAAATTTGTTTTTTACCGAGCGTATACGGCCGTATAAACGGTATACGGCCCGTATACATATGGTAAAAATGGTAAAATAAGGTCTTTCTTTCCTTTTTTTTAGTTGCTTCTCTTGTTAAGTTTCTGAACCAACCGAAATCCACAAATTCCAACAGTGTCTTCGTGGATTCCGTCCGTTTTCCAAACTCGGTCATTCCTTATGATACATGAACGTTGTATTCTTGTCTTTCAGAAGAGTGCTGTAATAGAGAAATCATCCTATATCTTTTATCAACCAAAGAGGCATCAAGGACAGATAATACTTCATTTGTCGAGAAACCATACTGTCAAGAAACTAACATCTTTTAATACTTCATTGCGTATGTGCTTGTGCTGTAGAAACCGGTGATGAATTTGTGTATCTAAATCAGGTTCTCTGCCTTAGATCGGTCATTCCTTGTGATACATGAACGTTGTATTCTTGTCTTTCAGAAGAGTGCTGTAATAGAGAAATCATCCTATGTCTTTTATCAACCGAAGAGGCATCAAGGACAGATAATACTTCATTTGTCGAGAAACCATACTGTCAAGAAACTAACATCTTTTAATACTTCATTGCGTATGTGCTTGTGCTGTAGAAACCGGTGATGAATTTGTGTATCTAAATCAGGTTCTCTGCCTTAGATCGGTCATTCCTTGTGATACATGAACGTTGTATTCTTGTCTTTCAGAAGAGTGCTGTAATAGAGAAATCATCCTATGTCTTTTATCAACCGAAGAGGCATCAAGGACAGATAATACTTCATTTGTCGAGAAACCATACTGTCAAGAAACTAACATCTTTTAATACTTCATTGCGTATGTGCTTGTGCTGTAGAAACCGGTGATGAATTTGTGTATCTAAATCAGGTTCTCTGCCTTAGATCGGTCATTCCTTGTGATACATGAACGTTGTATTCTTGTCTTTCAAGACAAGGATCGTTGGAAGGATTGTAGTAGCAGGACATTGGTACCACTGTGAAAATTGCATCAGGAGGGGAGAGAGTCTGATACAATAAGGATGTTGGGAATTATACTACTCAATTTCGAGAATATTCTCCCCTGTGTATGTGCTTGTGCTGTAGAAACCGGTGATGAAAAGTTTCAACCAAAGGGAAATCCATGAAACGAAAGGGATTTCGAGCAGTTGGTATTGAACCAACAAAAGTCTGCTGGCAAGAATCTTTTTTCACATGGTATTGAACCAAGAATATGATACCTTCGAGATACTTCGTGTTAGTTTGATTTGAATTTTGAAAGTTGGATGTCCGTTATCTCAACCGAACGTTAATTGCTATTGTTTTAAATAACAACAGATAATGAACGGATTGTTGGTGGATAACGCAAACAAGTTCTCCACAGTTTGTTATTCAGATCTCTATTCGGTCATCTTTCCAAACTACAACACACGATAAGTTTAAACTTTATAGTGTGTGATTTGACCAGGAAATGATTGGAGGTGAAGGTTCAGTGCACGAAAAGTTTCTTACGAAATGTACGTGACAAAACAAATATGTTGGGAATTAAACGCATGTCCGTAATCCCGCGTTGATAGCTTCCGTTTTATTCAGACTCCTTACAACTCTCATCAAATGCCTCACCCTTCCTTTTATTCTATAAATATTAAATAAAGAATAACACCATGCCCGTAATCCCGCGTTGATAGCTTCCGTTTTATTACAGTCATACGACACGTTTTCTTGTTCTTCAATCTTTATTACTTGTTAATGTTTTATTTTGAGCACCTCACCACTCTAAAATATTTTAAAAATCAAAATTTCGTTCCATACGGGCCGTATACTGTTATACGGCCCGTATACACGTTCGTATACATTGTATACGACCATTCAAACTTATTTACACATGGTGTATACGGGCCGTATAACAGTATACGGCCCGTATACACCATGTGTAAATAAGTTTTCCCATGTGTTAATATTAGGACCCTTAATTTAACATGGAATTAAAAGAAAACCAGGTTGTATTTGATAACACATATATTTGATTTTGTAACAGTGGTTATTCTTGTTATTAATATATAGGTAATTTATCATCATCATCATTATTATACAGTAATCTCCAAATAATGTGATATGATAATATTAACAGGGGTGGAACTAGGTAAATACCAATTAGCGGGAAAAGCGTCGGAAGTGAAAAATAAAAGGACGCGGTGACATTTTTGTAATGATAATTACATTATTTAATAAATAATTACTTTATAATAGAATTGTTCTAAAGTAATAAAATTAAGCTACTAATAAACTCTAGCATAATTACTATTACTCTAATACAATTTTGTTATAGCGTGGTTATTTTATTCAGAGTAATTACGAAAATGACACCGCAAAAATCTTTTTCTTAGTTCCTATAGTTGAAACGCTAAAACTTATTTGTATTTAATTCAAACTCATGGTAGTATAATAATAATTATAAATGACTTTTTGTGTCGCCCCATCTTTTTCTTTATATTTTTTTAATAGTAAATCTTAAATATTCCTAAAATACACCAAATAAATCATAATCTATTTATTATTTATTGATTGGGATTGAACCTAAGACTTTCCACTAAAAGGATAAAGCCTCTATCAAGTGAGGTAACCTTGAATCGACACCTTTTTTCTTTATATATATGGTGTTTGAAGGTTTAGTTGTTGTCTACTTTGAAGATTGAGTATTTCTTTTGCATCAGTCTTTTGGTTTGTATCCACGTTGATTTTACCAACTGGGGCACACTCAAAGAACAAAACATCATTTTATTCAGGTATGTATCGTTCTTTCCCTACCAATGTCTTTCATCTTAGTGCCATTCTTTCTCAAAAGATTCAACCTTAGTAACCCATTATAATATACTAATATGTCTTTTTTTTTTCTTTTTTTCTTTTTTACTATTTTTGAAGACTTTTTTTAATGCACTTCGTATATGATTGCTATAATTAGGATTGTTTATAAAGAGATATGGTAGATTAAATTATAAAGTTGATCCATAAACAGAACAAAGAAAATGAGCCAACATATGGTTTAGTTATTTTTGTAATAACCGAGTGTAGTTATACTATATATTACGTTCACTGTTTTCTCACTTCTAAATGAAAAGGTTTTTGTTATTTTTTATTTGATTCTGGTAAATATATAATGTGCTAAAGTTGGTTCGTTCACCAACTGAACTCCCAATAATTTTAACTAAACCAATTAGGTGTTAAACTTTTAAAACCGAGATGTCGATTCTAAGTTTAGTTTTGAGTCGTAACCACCCATGCCCACCCATAGTTTATGTCCATTTGCTATATGTAAACCGTTTTTACGTGAAATTAGAAAAAAAAAAAAAAAAAGAATAAAAAAAAGAAAGAAAGAAAGAAAAACACATTAGCCATTATAGGTAATTTCATTGAACTGTTTATGAACATATAAAAGGCAGTATCTGGCAATTTTTGTCCATGGAGTCATGATGGGTCCACATTATTGCAAAATTCAGGTTTGTGCATATTTCAACTACTACCTTAAAAGGTAACTTACCAAAACGACTTAGACTAAAAGGTATGGAGAGGGTGGGCTCGGATGGGTTGAGCGTCCACGTAGGCGCCACGTAGGCGGCTCGTGGGGATGAGCCTCCATCATATTTGAGGGGGATGGGGCCCCACCTCATTATTTTATAATTTTCTAAGTTTTAATTTATTAACTTAATAAAAACTTTATAAAAATTAAAAACTACAACATAAAACAACATAAAAAAAATTACATTTCTTAAAAAAAAAATTACCGAAAAATAAAAATAAAAAAGAGTAAACTTCCGTTTTGCTCCCTGTGGTTTGGTCACTTTAACGGTTTTGCCCCAAACCTTTAAAAATAGCCATTTTACTCCCTGATGTTTTGGTTTTGTTGCCAGTTTGCTCCCTGCGGGGAGCAAAATGGAAAAACAAACAATTTGGATGGAGTTAGAGGCAGGGAGAAAACTGGCAAAAAAACCGAAACATCAGGGAGTAAAATGGCTATTTTTAAAGGTTTGGAGCAAAACCGTTAAAGTGACCAAACCACAGGGAGCAAAACAAAAGTTTACTCAATAAAAAATTACATTTCCTAAAAAAAACTACTCGTCTTCGTCTTCGTCCTCGTCTTCGTCCTCGTCACCGTCCGCTACGTTAAAGTTGTTCCAAATATGTTCTACCAAATCCTGTTGAAGGTTTGCATGCGTGAAGTCGTTGGTTAGCGAGAACGAGTTTAAATCCTGTTGTGGCGGATCTACCGGGACAGTATTCCCGATAGAAGCATTCTCATCATACTCACAAATTGCCCGACCTTCGTCTTCAATAATCATGTTATGGAGCAAAATGCAAGCGTACATACACAGGCGCAACCTCTTCGGTGTGAACGCACGTGCCGGTTGTTCAAGGATGGCCCATTTTTTTCGTAAGACACCAAAAGCACGTTCGATGTCTTTTCTTGCAGCTTCTTGACGCTTGGCAAATTTTTTTCTTTTTTCGTCATCGGGATGTGGAATAGTCTTCACAATTGTAGACCAAGACGGATATATCCCGTCAGGAAAAATGGTGAAAATGGGAGAGTTTTTATAGAAAAATGGTGAAAATGGGAGAGTTTTTATAGAAAAATGGATGAGATAGAGGGTTATTGAAAAATGGAAAAATGATTTTTTTTTTTTTTTAAAGAAAATAGCCGTTCAAACGGCTAGTTGTTTTGAAAGTGGGTCGTCTCATTCGGCGTGGGGGAGACGTTTGGGCCGGGCCGGGGCTAAGGGGGGCGGTGTGGAGGCTCGGCGCCGGACCAAGCCGGGGCTAGCCGACCCATACCCATTAGTCTTAACACAACGAATGTTTATTAAACTCTCTTGGTGAATTGTTGAAATGAAAATTTATGTATTTAACAAATGAAAGAATTAAACTCTCTTTGGTGAATCGTTGAAATGAAAGAATATGAACAACATTTTTTTGTTTATTTAAGCAAACAAAATAAACAAGAACACATGCATGTTTTTATTGTGTATTCTTGTGTGTTCATTTATATTAGTTGCAGTGACGGGTCCAGGATTTTTTGTTAGCGGGTGCCAAACATGAGCGGATCAACAACATAAAAAATCATTATCTTGTAATAAAAAGAAGAAGAAACGAACATCGATCTAGTCACTGATTTTTTAACTTAAAAATCCAATATTTTTAAAGAGTTTTTTCCCAAACTAGTGTAGGTGGAAAACTTATTTACCAAAATGGGTTATTTGAAAAATATTTACTAAAATAGGTGCTTTTTAAAAACTTAATTTTTCTCACTCTTAATCTTATTGAATAAAAACTAATTTGATTGTAGAAATTATTCTTTTCAAAAACATAAGAAAAGAGTTTTACAATAAATATCAAAAATATATTTTTTTTTGTTGGATCGTGATAGTTTTGAAAAAAAAAATTAATGCTTCTTTAATTCTCTTATTAATATTTTGTTTAAACTCTTTTAAAATAGAAATATGTTTAGTCTTTGATGAAAATTTTCTACTTATTTTATAAATACTTATTTATAAAGTTTTTTTTTCAACCCAGTAAATTTTCTACTTATTTACATGTGGTAATAAAATACCTTTTTTGAGATTTAACTATATATAATGTGATAAAAAAATATAAGTATGTGTACTGAATTTGAAAAAATAATGGCACTTTTAACTAGTTTCTTTTAAAAATTAATTTTATTTAAAAAAAGAAATCTTATATTTTCATCTACACTTTTTTATGTTGTAACCTGAAGGAACAATATAACAAAAAGTACGTCCATGTGGCTTAGAAAATTTAATAGTAAGTCTAATTTTATAAAATACTCATCCCACATAAAATCCAATGAACAATACAACCCACAGGTAAAGGTATGTAAAATCATTTCAAAAAAAAAGATATTAATACTTTTTTTGAGAAATTAAAAGGAAACATATTTATAAATATATACGTAAAAAGATTACAAAAACATTTATGAAAGGCAATAATGTTTATATTTTATGAAAAGTTAAATAAAGCTCATACAAAAAAAATAAAAAAAATAAAAACTTTTTATACAATATCATAATTCAACAACATAGTTTCTAAATTTTCTAAGCCCCATTGAGACACTTTTTATTTATATTGTTAATTCAGGTTACAACATAAAAAAGTGTATATGAAAATATAAGATTTCTCTATTTTAAAAGAGTTAAAACAAAATATTAATAACAGAATTAAAGACGCATTATTTTTTTTTTTACAAACTATCACGATCCAACAAAAAAAAATATATATTTTTGTTATTTATTGTAAAACTCTTGTCTTATGTTTTTGAAAAGAATAATTTCTACAATCAAATTAGTTTTTATTCAATAAGATTAAGAGTGAGAAAAATGAAGTTTTTAAAAAAGACCTATTTTGGTAAATATTTTTCAAATCAACCATTTTGGTAAATAAGTTTTCCACCTACACTAGTTTGGGAAAAAACTCTATTTTTAAAACTAGACTGATGATCTAACCGACAACTCAGTGAACGAGTCGCTTTGTACAAAAGAGGTTACTTCATAATCAATTAATAATTTGTGGAAGATTCGAAAATATATTAAAATGTATAGTATACGATGAAAGTTAATAGGAGTGATGATAATAAGCTAAATATAAATCACTCATAAATGTAGAATAACTAAATAAGTTAAGATAACAATTTAAAGTAGGATAAAATGAAACAAGGATATTTAGATAAGTCATCAGAATTCAATTAGATTGTCATTTATCATAGCTTCCTTGAATAAATTTGACTAAATATTTTAATATATCTTTTTAAGTTCTATCCCCGATGCTCCTTATTCTCCTTTATTCTTCACATCTGCTGCTCCAGGTCGCCTTGATCTCTTTCGATCGCCATTACTTTTTTCTCGCCAAGGGGCCTGCTATTAAAATTGATGGGTGCCTGAATATTTTAAGTAAATTTTTTTAATGAACTTTACACTATTAAGGAAATTTTGAGGGGGTGCCTTGCCACCCACTAAGCCTCAAGTGCATCCGCCCCTATTAGTTGTATGGTTTTCTTTTACAAACACACACAAAAACATGTATATATAAATATAGGGCAATTATAGAGGAAAAAACCATATGAGTTCAAAAAACACAAGAAACAAAATAGATGTTTCATATTTTGCCATGTGTTATAGCTTTTTCATAAATGTGACGCCTAATAGTTTTCGTCAAGAGAGAGAGAGATTATATACCTTTCTTATCTGTTACATATATGTAATATCACATGTTACATTTTTTTTTCAACATCAGATTTTGTAGGGTTTACGAAGTGTAACATTTTCGAACTTAGAATGTTACGAGTTTCAATGTGTAGTGCATGTACAATATATTTTACATGTTTTATAAAAAAAAAATTAGTGTAACAGACAAACCTATTATACCTTTTCGTGTCGAACAGAAAAACGGAAAAATAAAAAGTTGTTATATTTACTTTTGTTAGTCTGTTACACATGTTATAAAAGTTGCTTTTGTAACATCCAAATTTATCTATAGATTTTTTGATGGACAGTGGAGATTGTGTTTTTTGAACTCAAAGGAGATTTCTCTATATCCTTGTCCTATATATATATATAGGATCAAGATCAAGGGAAAACTCTCCCGAGTTGTGAAAAGTTAGCGAACTCGGCATTTCCCTGCGAGTTTTGGCCCCATTATTTTCACACCCCTAGATTAAATTGTTTAGGACTACTGTAAAAAAAAATTTTAAAAAATTGAAGTGGTGTTTTCCGTCTCCTTACAGCATCTGTAAAAAACTAATGACATCCCTTTTTACAGCATTTATGGCTGCCGTAAATGACAAAAAAAGCAGACAAGATTTTTTTGAAAAGTTGATTTTTTTAAGAATTTTGGTAAAAAAAAATTTTTTGAAAAAACCTTTAGTAAGTTTGAGTTCTCTAAGTTCTCACAACTCGTATAAGTTTTCATTTTACCCTAATCCTATATATATATAGGGTAAGGATAGTGTAAAAAGGGCCTAAAGTGTGAGAAGTGTGAAAAGTGTATTATAACACTATATATAATACTAAATACCACCATATAAACACCGTATAACAATATGTAACACCATATAATATCATATAACACTATGTAACACTATATATCATTATATAACAAATATAACACTATACATCTATCATAGACATGCTATCAGACAACCTATAGTGTTATATTTGTTATATAATGATATATAGTGTTACATAGTGTTATATGGTATTAGATGGTGTTACATATTGTTATACGGTGTTTATATGGTGTTATATAGTATTATATATAGTGTTATAATACACTTCTCACATTTCTCACACTTTGAGCACTTTTTACAGGATCCTCTACCTATATATATATATATATACTAAAAGAAACACATGGTAATTGAGGACCGTAAAAAAAAACAATAGGGATCCTAAAAGAAACACTTGGTTATTAAAGACCGTAAAAAACATTCTGGATCATATATTTTCAGCAAGGAAAAACAAACAAACAAAAAAGTTTACTACTAATTGCACATTTTCAAGGTTTTTTATAAGAATTATACACATGTGTATGTTGTCAGTTTGTAATTGTGCATATATGCATATTATCAAACTTATAGGTATAATACTTATTTTTCAATTTTAAATACATAAATATATATATATATGTACATTAGAAAAAGAATGTTCAGAATCATAATTTTTCCTTATATACATATATGTACATCATTTACACAAATTGTACATATATATATACATTATCAAAACATATATTTATAATACTTATTTTTCAATTTTAAAAACGGATATATACATGTGTATAACTAAAAAAAACTAACTGGAATAGGGGCGATTTGAAAAACAATGTAAAAAATTTGTATTTTTTTTGCATTTTTTGTTTAGGAAAAACAAGTGGTTCAAAATTGTTTTCATTGTTCTCAATTACCCTAGTGCTTCTCACATGATTCTAACCCTACATATATATATATAGAGAGAGAGAGGAGATCATGCGGAAAGTGTGTTTTTCCTAAAAAGTGTAGGAAGCGATCTGTGCCATAAGATGAGTGTGTTTAATGGTTGAGATCATTTTGATGGCATTTTTGTAATATATATGTCTTTAAAATAGGCTAATTTATTCGATTGGGGGTAAATGTGTCATTTAAGTTGTTTTAAATAAGGAAATAACTACTAATCATAAAACCACCTCCAAAAATGTCGCCATTTTTTCTCTCTCTCTAATCCCTCACATTTGAAAACACCAAATCCTGCAAAAAATAATGATAAATCAGATCTAGATGTGTTCATAGTAGTGTGTTTTAGCGATAAAACACAATGTGACGAACTAGTGACTGACTGCTAAAACACAACATCAAGAATGCCAAAATCATATCAACCAGTAACTGATAAAACACATTGTTATGAAACAGTAACTGAAACCAGTAACTAATAAAACACATTGCGATGAAACCAGTAAGTAACTGATAAAACACAACGATAAAAATCCTCTAATTAATCCAATGA
The DNA here is from genome assembly GCA_030545235.1 of Helianthus tuberosus. Taxonomy (NCBI): domain Eukaryota; kingdom Viridiplantae; phylum Streptophyta; class Magnoliopsida; order Asterales; family Asteraceae; genus Helianthus; species Helianthus tuberosus. The sequence continues at coordinate 117,604,960 of CM060414.1, read as the reverse complement.
TCAACTATTAAAACACAATGGTATTAGTCTGTTTGCTGGTAAAACACAATGTCAAGGAATCCTCCAGTAAATCAAACAAAAAATCAAGTTTAATACTCAAAGGTATTAGTATGTTTACTGGTAAAACACAATGTCAAGAATTCTTCCCACAAATCAAACAAAAAATCAAGTTTAATACTCAATGGTATTAGTCTGTTTGCTGGTAAAACACAATGTCAAGAATCAAGAAATCCTCCAGCAAAAATCATTGTATGGATTGTATGATTTAAATTAAAACTATTAAAACACAATGATATTAGTCTATTTGCTGGTAAACACAATGTCAAGAAATCCTCCAGCAAATCAAACAAAAAATCAAGTTAATACTCAATGGTAATAGTCTATTTGCTGGTAAAACACAATGTTAAGAAACCCTCCAGCAAAATCAAACAATAAATCAAGTTTTATCCTCAATGGTATTAGTATGTTTGCTGGTAAAACACAATGTCAAGAAATCCTCCAGCAAATCAAACAAAAAATCAAGTTTAATACTCAATGGTATTAGTCTGTTTGCTGGTAAAACACAATGTCAAGAATTCTTCCAGCAAATCAAACAAAAAATCAAGTTTAATACTCAATGGTATTAGTCTATTTGCTGGTAAAACACAATGTCAAGAAATCAAGAAATCCTCCAGCAAAAATCATTGCTAGTAAAGATGTTGTGAAAGACCAGATTTACGAATTCCCTGTGAATATGTTGTATGGATTGTATGATTTAAATTAATACTGTCAATTTGAATTAAATGGGATATTTAGTTTCCATAATTATCTGGTACGTTAGTTATCCTAATAATATAATCCATAATTAAAATAATATTCAAATTACACAAATGCTCTTTTTGTTAAAAACCATCCATGCCATATGTCACCTTCATATTGCTTCCTAGACTTTCAAGGAAACCTTGGCTTTCTAGCCAATTCCAACTCTCTCTCTCTCTTTCTCTCTCTCTCTCTCTCTCTCTCTCTTTCTCTCTCTCTATATATATATATATATATATATATGGTAGGGACCTAAGAGAAAAACATGCTAATTGAGAATCGTGAAATGATTCTGGACCACATATTTTCTCTAAACAAAAAAAAAATTTACTTCTAATTGTAAGGTTTTTTTATATATACACATGTGTATGTTGTAAATTTTTAATTATACACATGTCATGTGTATACAAACGTATATACAATATAGTTAAAGATTGACAATATACACATATGTATATATAAAAAAACACCTGAAAGATAAAGCTATGATTTTTCAAAATAAAAAATTGAAATTGTTTAACATATTTTCTTAGCAAAAAATGTGTGGTACATAATTGTTCTTAAGGTTCTCAAATAGTCTAGTGATTCTCACATTACCCTAACCCTATATATATATATATATATATATATATATATATATATAGGGGAAGGTTCTATGCAAAACACAAAATGTTGCGAGAACACGCAGAACACAATGAATTACCTATTTTTTCAATCCTAAAAACCTAAAAAGTAAATGAAAATGTTGTAGATGTAAGATTTATTTTTTCTTATACCAGAATTCAAAACAAAATATGGTAAATTTTCATGTTTTGTATAACCTACACATATGTAGATTATGTGTATTTTAAATTACCAACATGTATGTATGCTACGTGTAAGTAAAAAAATATGGCTTTTTATGTATATATAATACACATATAAATGTAAGAAACATAAAATTTAAAAAAAAACATGAAACTTAAATCCCAAAATTTAGTGTTTTAGAGTTGTTCTTTTTGTTCTCGCAATAGTTATTGTTCTGTAATGATCCTCATCCTATATATATATATATATATATATATATATATATATGAGAATCAAGTTAGACGAAAAATCAATTTAATAGTAAAACATTAAATAGTTTATAATTCCTTACATTAATTATTCCCTCTCTAATTAATTACTCAAAATTTCATTTTATCCTAAGCACACAAAATTTAATCCAACATATATCCTACACATTATTGAATTTTATATTATAGATGTCGAAATTTATCTCTAAACTTTATCAGACACAACTCGTAATTTATCATACACACGCCATGTTTATCTTACAGTCTTGCTAAATTTTATTTAAATATAAATTTGAAGATAAGTTATAAATTTAATATAGTTACCTATTAAAAAGAAAGACTAGAGGTTAATGATCTATGTAAGTTATCGATATACTTTTAAATTAATATTAATTACAAATATTAAATGAAGTAAATGAAACATTTTTATTGGTTGAATTTTTTTTTCTTTTTATAAAGACTTTCTTCTGATTTGGAACCTCCACTATATTTATAAACATATAGATAACAATAAAAAATAAAAAAAAAACATATATATAACAATAAAAAAACAGAGATATATAAACATATAGATAACAATAAAACAGTTAATTAAATACCTAATAATTTCATTTGCAAGTTTTTTCTGGAAATTTGTGCATTATGTTCGGAATTTATTAGCATTATAATTTTATTTTAGAGTTATTTATGTTTATTTAAGTAAAGTGAAGTCAGATAACTGAATAATGGGAACCTTTAAATGCGGACAAGAAACCTTACAAAAGCTAGTGAGGAATCATTAAGTTAGAACAATATCTCTCCGCAAGGTGTCATTGCTTTGATCCTCTTGATCTAAAAACCTTACTGGCATATGATAGATTCGGAAGCCTCACTCGTCAGCCTTAAACTATCATCTCTCATAAAGATTCCTCGGGTCTTCAGTGAACAATGTTCTGCAGAACAGTTGTTGACTTTAGAAACCTGTAAGTTTTCGTGCAAAACTCTTCACGCTGGAGAATTAATTAAAATCCACAAATATATGTCTATGCAAAATGTTCCACGCAGACCCTTAGGTATCACCAGAAAATCACGAACTTTACCGCTTGTGATTATGATTAGGAAGAGAAAAATGCCCAGATAGTCCCTGTCATTTGCTCTATTTTCACCTATAGTCCCTAACTTTCTAAAATTACATCTATAGTCCCCAACGTTTGCCCACCCATTTCTTGGATAGTCCCTAGCGTGGATGGGGGTTGCTTTTTGGTGTTTAGTGGGTGTGAGCTGACTAAAATACCCTTCATTAAAAAATAAAAATAAAACATTAATTGATCCTTTATAAATATAAATGGGTACAATCAATATTATTTAATTATAACAACCCCACCCCAAGACCTTTCTCTCTTTCTCCTGTTTGTTCTTTCTCGTCGAATAGCCACCACTCACCACCACCACACTCCTCTCTCTCTCTCTCTCTCTACCCTCTCTCTCTTTTGGTCACCAAAAGAAATCTATGGAAAAACAATGGTGTGTAGGTGGAGCTGATCCATGATAGTGAGTGGTGATGGCGGCGGTGGAGGTGATGGTGGCGAGCGTTGGTGGTTGTGGCGGGGGGTGGTAATGGTGGTGGTGATGATGGCGATGATGATGATAGTGGTGGTGGCTGAGGGATGATGGCAGCGGTGTAGGTCAATGTGATGGTGGTTGTGGTGGTGGTTTTCTAAAGGAGAGAGAATAGAGAGAGAGAGGTGTCTGTATTGTATGTATGTGTGTGCTATATGTATATATAAAATAATATTATAAGAAGTGGGTCCCATAAACATATATATAATACTTAATTAATTTTTTTTTACATTAAGGGTATATTAGTCATTTCTCACCCACTTAATAGCAAAACCTAATCCCCATCCACGCTAGAGACTATCTGAGAAACAAGAGGGAAAACGTTAGGGATTATAGCTGTAATTTTAGAAAGTTAAGGACTATAGGTGAAAATGGGGCAAATTACATGGACTGTCCGGGCATTTTTCTCTGTTTAGGAATTTACCGAAGAAATCAAAATTATTAAAATTTTTACCCCCCCCCCCCCCCGTTTCTTTGGTGAATTCTCTAAACCTCAACAATTTTCCTCCTCGAAGCGGAACTGTCGTTTTCTTCTCTAAACATATTCCCTCCACAAAGCGGAATTCTCTCGTGCGAAAGTAAATTTAACGTTTTGGCCCACAATAGTCACCAAATTTGATGTTACACCGGTAACTGTGACTACCCCACATTTGATGATACACTCGAGGGACTTGCATCAAGCCACAAAAAGATTTCTTCAGCAAACAGACATGATCTAGAAAATGAGCATCATGAAAACCCATAGGTTGATGCATATACACTGTTTATTCAAACGACCATGAAGAATAGCATTCTTCACATCCAATTAGTGTAGTGACCAATCTCTAGAAACTACAATATTGAGGGCAGTGCAAAAAGTAGCAAACTCTACAAACGGACTAAATGTTAACTTGGAGTGGCAACAAAAGTGAATGAAAATAAACGGTGGCAAATGATAGAGTTTCAACTGTATTCAACAATTCTTGAATATAGGGGCAACGACAATTCTAGAATAAGGAAAGCAACGCCAGTGTTGTAAAAAAATCGGGATCAACTCGAATAAAGAGGCAACGATAGTTCAAGAATAAGGAAAGTAATGACAATATTGGAATATAGGTGAAGTCAGACTAGAACGACAAAAGCAGAGAGAGACAAACTACCACATAGAGATAGCGGTCCACGCGCTCTCACATGACGACGTGCAGACGATTTGTGGAGTGAAGGCGACGCGCCTAGTGGTGGTTCGGTGACAAAAAATGTTTCCTATATGGTGGTGTTTGACGTGATGGCGGTAGCGGTAAAATGTAATGAATACTCGAAAAAAGTTATTTAATAGGACTATACATTCCGTACTTACAAGGTACTCACAAATGGTTGGCTCTAATAGGAATAGTGAACGTTATAGGACAAGGGCGACAATTGACTAGGTAACAAGAACCCGGCTCTAATAAAATGTAATGTGAATTGAGATAACTAAATAATTATTTTGAATTTGGATTCATCTTTTTTACTATACTATATTATAAAACATATAAAGATATAAGGAGTACAAGAAGTTAATTTTATATAATTTAAAACTTGAAGTAATACAACTTATAAAACACATGGTGCGATCTCTTAAAACGTATTGTGACTTTTAAACTAATTACCCCACCGACTTTTAAACGATCATACTTTTTTATACATTGATATTTTATTTTCTTTAATTTGAGAATTTAATTAATATAGTTTTTTTTCATTTAAAAAAGATTAACATGTTACGTAATTAAAGGTACATGTGTTTTTTGCCACATCGTGCAGACACCCCTGGTGGTCATAAACATACATATGAAAAACACTAGAAAAATATCTTGGACCCATAAGCAACATAAAACTTAAATCTAATAGATAAATATGAATCAATATAATTAACAAAACATACTTTACCTTTGGTCGATTCTAAGGAAACCTTTTAATTGAATCATTAAAAAATCAACTGTAAAACAGCTCCTAAGCTGTAAAAGAAATATTAATAAATATAATTAACAATTTATCTTCCTATAAGTTTGCAAAGCCGGCTTTGAGCCAGCGCAGAAAGTGCCAGCGCACAGGGCCCATAATATCAGAGGGCCCAAAATTGTTTAATTTTATATTATAAATAGGATAAATTACAGTTTTCGTCCTTTATTTTTGTATTGGATTGCAATGGATGACCTTTAACTTCAATAATTACAGTCACAGTCCTTTATTTGTAAAACCTATTACACTATAGGTCCTTTAGCACTAACCATGTTAACTTTTAATGTTAAGTGAGGTCATGTGCACCTCATGTGAGGGCAAAACAGTCATTTAATACATAAAACAAAAAGAATTTTAAAATTCAAAAAACTTATAAAAAATCTATAAAACCCCTCACTATTTATCTCTCTCCCAACTGACTCTCTCCATAGTACTTTCTCTCTCTACAACAATCATCTACTTCTACAACCACCATCATCATCATCATCAGGATACCACTACCTACAAATACCATCGACCACTGACATCATCACCATCACCATCACCATTGACCTCCATAGTCCCTCCACCATTAGAATCCAACCCCTCACGTTTTTCGGTGGTTGCAAAACTCAGATTTGATGAAAGATCGAAGAGGCAACATTCTTGTGGTGGTGGACAACGAAACAGATCTGGATTGTAACCCTCGTTTTGTTTACCCCACCCCAAAAATCACAAAAAAAAACGATTCTGTCCACCGCCACTGTGACGGTGGTAGATCTACCCAGCTCGGACCTGTCAGGTGACAACCATAGACGATGAGTGATATTCATACTCAGATCTGGCGAATCGAGTTAAAAATGAAATCCTGATGCCGCAAGATTAAAACTTTGGGGTAAACTTGCATACACCACACCTACAGTTTAAACGGGGTCATACGGTAGTAGAAGTGGTGGTGGGTTTGTGGTTGTGGTGGTGATTGTGTTGTGACTGTGATAGGAAAGAGAGTGAGAACGATAGAGAGAGAAGCCTTGGCAAACTGGTATTTTTTATTTTTAGATAGTATTATAAAAAGAAATAAAACAATTATAAGTCAACTGATGAGGAAAAAAAACACTTTAGGAAATGTTTCGAGTCCATTGCACAATTTGCAATTGAAGCATACAGTCAATTAAATAATATTATTTTTTTCTCAAACAAGATCATGTAAAAATATTGGATGAAAAAGTAAAATAGTTGTTAATATATAATTGTTTGATCTGTTATGCGGTTTGTCACGGTGTTAATTGGTGGTGTTGGTTGCTGGAGGTTGGAGGTGGTGATGATGGGTGGGATAAAGAAAGAGGGGAGGTTTTATAAGGGGGATGAAACATGAAGGTTAAATGACATTTTTGCCCTCACATGGGATGCACATGACTTCACTTAATGTTAAAAACTAACCTAGTTAGTGTTAAAGGACCTAACGTGTAATGAGTTTTACAAATAAAGGATTGTAACTGTAATTATTGAAGTTAAAGGTCATCCATTGCAATCTGATACAAACATAAAGGACGAAAATTGTAATTTACCCTTATAAATATGTAAATATATTGGAGAAAACAAATATAAAGACTGGCTCTTTGGCTCAATTGGTCCATCTCTTCTCTATGGTACCAGAGTTTCCTTGTTCGAATCCTGCAACTGTTGTCTATTTTTTTATACTTTTTTTGGGTTCCTTCATATTTTGTTTATGGGCCCCTCACGAATTTCAAGCCGATGTTTTAGTCACTAATTTTGATTTTCCACGTATAAATTTGAGTGTCCTTAAATTTGTAAGTTGTTGTTCTCTCATTTAACCATTCACGTAAAAAACTTTTACATGTTTTCATATTAAATTCATAGTTTCTTTTATTTCTTATTTAATCTTTTACAATATAAACCTAGTCGAACTCAATCTCTTGTTCTATTTATTTTATTTGCATGAAAAGGTTGGTGTTGTCAAATTAAATTGGATACGTTTAAACGTATTAAAGTTCTTTTTGTTCAAAGAATTTGAGTGCTAGTTCTTTTTACTTGTGTGGAGGGTGTTGAACTATTGTTAGGTGTATAAATTTATTTGTAAAATGACGCTCAGATTTATTGTTTTTAATTGATGCTAAAGTTGAGTTGTGTATTCACTCTGTGAACATAGATAATTGTGATAATTGGTACGTTTTCTTATCATTCCTGAAACTAATTTTGCTGATTTTCATACTATTTTTAAGATGATACCTGAACTCTATATTTCAATTGAAACATGTGATGTGCATATTAAATTTTGGTTGCTGATGGTGGACTTTGAGATATAGAAAATGTCGTCAGACACCTAGAAACTTATTCACCGCTTGAATGCGTATGTATGGAGAACATGACGTTTCGTTTAACTAGTGAACATAGATCATTTTGCTACAATAACTTTTCTTATTTATTCTTATTACACCTATCGTTCTATTACCGATTATATATACATATAAATTATATTTAGGGCCAATTTTGGTTTACTCGCACATGGCCCAAGAATTCTTAAGGATTCTCGGGGACAACCCTGTAAGTTTGTTTGTGAAAACTATCTTGGACCCATGAGCTTTATAAAACTAAATACTAATAAAGCAGTATTAATAAAAATAATTAATAGCTTATAAAACTAAATTCTAATAAAGCAGTATTAATAAAAATAATTAATAGCATATGCTCGTGTATAAGTTTATTTGTGTTTGTTTATTTTCAGCTACTATATAAGCAAATTAATATAAATGAACTTTATTTTTCTAAACGAACAACTAAATATATTTGTCTATGTGTTGGTGTTTGTTTATATGTTCCATTAAACATAAACGAATAACACAATCCCCATCACGTTAGCTGGTTTTTTCATGGACCTATGTTAATTGAAACAAACTTGCAGGAAAGTGTTATACACATATGTAAGAATGTAATTAATCAGAATAAAAACTTTTACTTGAGGCTTGTAAAGTTATGTTTATGCTAGCCACAGATTTAGATATTATGATCAACGGCCGATCACATTAACATACTTTAATCTTGCACAGATAACTAAAGAAGCTTTTGCAAAGCATTAAAAATGGGGAGAATGATGTTGGAACCAATCCCTCCGAAATGGAAACAACTATGGGATACATGGGATCTCCGAAGCTTCATCATTTTAAGTCTTTTATTACAAACGTTTATGATTTTCGTTGCTCCTTTGCGGAAGCGAACAAAAAGTAACTGGGTAATGATGTCATTGTGGACTGCATACTTGTTAGCAGATTGGGCGGCTAACTTTGATGTTGGGCTTATCTTAAATAGCCAAGGGGACCCTAGTAGTAACTCTGGCAAAAATGATAAGACCCCTGTGGTACATAAAGACCTTCTTGCCTTCTGGGCACTGTAAGATTAAATATATTTATTTTATATTTAATCTAGTAGCCATTATAATCATTTACATTATATGGATCAAAATATATAACAATCCTATTAAATAATTAGTTGGTAATTGTTGATGGGCCTAATTACCCTTATTAACTAATTAGGGTTTCCTCCTGGGTGCATATATAAGGAGACTTATGTTGAGGTTCTAAGGTTAGACACATAACCTAACTAATTCACATAACATCATCAATCGACCTCCTCTCCATAACCGATTCCCTTGTCGGTTTCTCATCATCACCATCATTAGATTGCACCCTAAGGAGGAACCAGATCAATCTGACGAACATGACGTCTACTGCAATCTTTAGTGTGATTACTGGCTAATCAGGTACACACGTCTTATTTTCTTGTTCATGATTGAATTTACATTATTAGGGTTTATGTTTTACCCATGTTCTTATGATATAATCAACATGTGGTATCAGAGCAATGTTGATTATATCAATTCAATTATATATATCAATCGAATATTGATGGATTAGTTTTCTGAAGTGGTTTTGATAAACAATTGCAATATTTTACGAAATAATCTAATGGTGAAAAATAATTCTGCCATAACTCTTGCGCAGACACCAAATAAATTTTCGATATGGACAAATTGCTATAATTATTATCTATCAAAATCCATAATCTTGAAATTTGTAAAACAATTAATGGCATGGATTTATATATGAATTCCATCGATAAATTTGTTTTATTTTTCCAATTTCTACAACTTTAGTTTTTTCAAGATTCCAAAATTTAATATTTCATCATCGTTTCATTAGTAGATGATTTATTTGTTAGTGGCCTTGATATTCTAGAATTAATATGCCTTTGATTATTTTGGCGTAATATATATCAATATTGAAAGTTGTTTGATTATTATTTCACTTATACATGTTATTATTGGATAATATTTAGAGAATAATTTTATATCCTTAAATTATGTAACTTTATCTCCAAGTTTCGTATAAGATATTATAAACGAATAACTAACTTGGATAGATACACACATTCATGTTGTTCTTAGGAAAATTCGAAATTCCTTTATGTTTTGGAATATAATTTGGATTTTGAGTGTTATTTCCTGTTTTGATCTGTTTTGCATTCTAAAGATTTTCGAAATCTGTTAATAGATAATCAAATAAAATTTTGAAATATTTTGATAAAATCAGATCATCACTAAAACAGGAAACCATATCTCCAAATCCCTAAGAATTCGAATTTTCATTTATGTTTTCACGGTAACAGCTGTTTACAGGAGGTTCGAGGTCATCATTAACGAGTCGAGACCAAGATCTCGACTCGAGACCACAAGGTCTCGACTTGAAATCATAAGGGTTCTCAAATCGTCTCTACTCGAGACCATAAGGTCTCTACTCGAAATCATAACTGTTCTCAAACCTTTACTACTCGAGACAACGATTTCGACTCGAGACCATAAGGCTTAGACTCGAGACCTCATAATGTTACAAGATGAGTCGAGACTTGACTCGAGATCTCACTCGAGACCTCATAACTAAGTCGAGATCTCACTCGAAACCTCATTATTTTAGGCTGTTTAATGTGAACGAAGACTTAGCTAATTAAATGATTGGTTTTGTAAATATTTAGTTAATTAATAAGGATCAAACAATGTTTTTACAAAACCAAAATGGCTTAACTTGAATGAGCTTCTGATGTATCATTTCTGGCCAAAGCTGATTTGATACATCTACTTATCATCCAAGTATTACGAAAGCTATGTTAAGTGTTGTTGATGCACTTTGTGTGGACGCGACTCGGCTCGGTTCGACTCGGCCTTGAAGACTTGAAGACACGAAGATCGAGACAAAGCTACAGCCAAGGGGGAGTTTGTTGGTGCACTTGTGTCTGTACTTTGTCTGTATTTCGTCATGATACAAAACGATGTCTTTAATGTAAGGTTGATGTAAGTTTGACCAAGTCAACCATCCTCCTGGTTTGACTTGACCAAACAGTTAGAGAAATTTTGTAAGCTGGCTGTGTCGAAGGATGTGTCATCGAAGGATTGTTTTATATCCTTCGATGATGAGCTCGAAAGATAGACCACGAAGGATAGACCTCGAAGGATATCATCCTTCGTGGTGAATGTGATCTTTCGATGGGCTTTCTGGTCGACAGATGATCTGTCGATCAATCTGTCTGATCCTTCGACCAGACCTGCTGTGTCGGGTATATATACCCATGTGTTGTGTTCAGTTCGATAGATTAGACGAGAGAGAGCATTCTGTTGAGAGCACACACACGAGAGAACTTTGAGAGTTTGCAGAATACATCTGTGAACATTGGACTTGTAACCGAACCTTTCATACGCATTAATACAAGTGGTGTTAATCGTTGAATGTTGTGTGTTGTGTTTGTGCTTATTCTCGTATAAAGTCTCGGTTGCATGCTAGCTTGGATTCCGCACTCGCTAGTGTGTTTGATATAACAAGGATAAGGTTTTATCTCATCCTCGAGAGGGACCTACAAGTGGTATCAGAGCTTTGGCTCTTCTCCTTGTTAAAACCGAGTGTTTTCGGGTGTTTTCCGGGTGTTTGTAGTTTATATTTTCTGGAAAAACTTGTTAAAATCGGGTTTCGGATTGTTGTCGGTTTGCAGAAATATTCATATTTCTGGGTTTGTTCTTCTTATCTTCAACCGATATCTTAAGTGTTCTTGGTATTTTACACTTTTGATCTTAAAATTTTTAAATTTCAAAGTGTTTGTGTGTTGGAAGTTGTATTTTGATTAAAAATATTGGACATTACCCGGTTGGTGAAAACCTGCATGTTCAGACCTGAAAGATATGGTCTGAACATACTTTCTGCCGAAAGTTCTCACCAACCCATCAACTTTTCACCAACCTGTCACCCGTTGTCAACTGTGTCAGAACCGATCGAAAGATATCCTTCGAAGTCGAAAGATCATCTTTCGACCAAAGGAGGTTCGACAGATAGTCATCATTCGAGCATCCTTCGAAGTGTGAGACTTATCTTTCGTTCCAAGGAATATTTTCGAAACATACATCTTTCGGTCTTCTGCTCATTTTCGAAAGACTAGGATCCTTCGATTGGGGAGTCTTTCGAAGTCATCTTTCGTGTTCATCTTTCGGTCTACAGTCCTTTTTCGAAAGATAAGGATCCTTCGTTTGGAGAATCTTTCGAAAAACATTGTTCGACACTCAACAGTGATCTTTCGAACACTGTTGATCCTTCGAACAGGTGTTGATCTTTCGATCCTTGTTTGTTTACGTTTAACAGGTTGTGCTTTTCAGGTCTTTCAATTCTTGATCCTTCGACTGGTTGTTTATCCTTCGAGTTTTTAACATAGTTTGTGAAAATTAAATTTTTAAAAGGAGAAAACTTATTTTTCAAATTTTAAATCAATTTTCACTTAATATATTAATTTTCATAAAATGGGAACAAACGGTCAGTGGGATCCAACCGCGTGGACTCAAATAACTTCGACTCCACAATCATCAGCTATGCAATCTACGCAATCTACGTCAGATTTCGACAAAACTGCATGGATGCGAGCTATTGCCCCACCTCAAGCTGCAATGATAACTGCAAATCAATGGGCTTTGGTCACAAATCAAAGCAACAGCATTCAATCTATGATGCAGAACGACAGTGAAACTGGTACAAGCACAAAACGGCCAAAGTTAAATCACATCAATGATTGGGGATGGTGGAAAGAAAGGCTGAGAACTTATGTTCAGGGACAAGGTCAAGATCTATGGATGTGCTTCTTCACAGCTTTTGAAAATGAGTTGGAAGTTGCAGGATCTAATCCACAAACTTACAGCACTTTGTCTGAAGAAGATAAAAAGAAGTTTGAGTTAGAAAAGAAGGCATTCATGATTCTCACACAAGCTCTCCATAAAGACATTTACCACCAGTTTGTTTACTGCACGACTACTAAAAGCTTGTGGGATATGCTCACGTTACGGTGTGAAGGAAATGCTCAATCTAGAAAGATCAAGCAAGAATTACTGAAGAAAGAGTTTGAAGGGTTCACGTGTTTGGAGAATGAGACTTTGGCAGACTTATCTACAAGGTTCCATCACTTGTTGAGCGAGATGTTTGCTTTTAAAGTCACTGCCACTCCACAAGAATTGGTGAAGAGATTCGCTGATAGCTTACCAGCAAAGTGGAGCAGTTATCTTGAAATTCTCAAAGAAAATGGTGTTTTAGAAACAATCACCGTTTATGAATTAATTCAAAGATTGGAGAATAAGGATGTAGAAGAAAAGCTGAAGGCAAAAAGAACACAAACTCCTCAAAATACAGAAATGTACTTTGGGATTGCAGGAGGTATCAGTGGAGAAAAACCAGCTTCTCAACACGCGAAGCTTCAAACAGCTTTCATCTCAAGCACCGGACCTTCGACAACAGATCAGTTTGATCCTTCAGCATACACGATGATGTATTCAGGACCGAATGTGCAACCGACAGCTCAGCAGCAACAACCACAACAGCAAGGGTTTTATGGAAGCTCTTCAAACTTTCAAGCCACTTCCAATCCTAACACAGTCAGACTAGACACTTCCAACTTTTCCAAAGTCAGTGTCGAAGTAGCCAAGGAGCATATGGAGATGTTGAATACCTTGGTTAGTGCTTATAGTGGGTTGATCGCAGGTCAGATTGGGAATATCAATCTAACCAATGAAGATTATCAGCAAGTGGATAAAGAAGAGTTTGAAATGATGGATATCAAATGGGCTCTTGCTAGTGCAATTCGAAGAGCAAAGGAGTTTATGGAAAGGACGGGAAGAACCAACTTGGAAAACAAGAAAGACACCAAGTATGGGTTCGACAAGAAAGCTGTCAAGTGCTTTAACTGTGGCGAACGGGGTCATTTCAAAAGGGAATGCACAAGACCAGCTCAGCATGGAAATCAAAATCCGTTCAGAAATCAAGGCAACCAGCAGAACCAGAACGGGAACAATGTTCGTACGTTGATACCTGTCAACAACCAAGGCCAAGCAGGGTCATCAAATGCCAACCGGGGGCTGGTGGTTCAAATAGATGAGGGTTGTGATTGGTCACTTCAGCTTGGAGAAGGAGGAAATGGTGGAACAGCATGTTTTGCTGAAGTCGTAAAGGATTTAAAGCACGCCAGTGGTGGAGAATCTTCCACCAATGGTGTTGCATCTTCTAAAGATGATGACGATGACAGTTCTGGTTATAGTGGAAGCTCAGATGAAGAATCCTCCATTTCAGGAAATGATCATGTGGATGAGACATCAAGTGCGTCAGTCGATGCAAATATTGATGAGCTTTTGGAAGAAGCTGCAGCAGGAACTGAAAGAAGATCTAATTTGATGGATCAAGCTGCTTACTCTTCGTCTTCTCTCCATTCAGCCTTTATGGCTAATGTCGACAGTTCATCAGGTCAGGTATGTGTCGATGAACCCACTGTAGTTAGCTGTGAAAAGTGTGATAGTTTAAATGTTAAATATGCAGAAAAGGAAAGTCAGTTTGAAATCACACACAAACACAATCAACAATTGATTGTAGATCTTGCTAAAGCAACTGAAGCTAACGTGTTTTTAACCAGAAATGAAAAGGAATTTAAAACAACAATTGCGTCATTAAGACATGATGTTTCAGAATTACAAAAAGCTGTTTTGCGAAAACAACATGCTAACAATGATCTTATAGACACAATTGAAAAGCAGATGGTAGAGTTGGCAACCGCTCGATGTGAATGTGAAACAATCAAGCAGAAATTGGAAAGTTATTCCAATTCCCGCTATGTATTGGATCACATTATTGATGTTCAAAAGAAAAAGGGGGATAAGAAGTGTATGGGATTCAAATCATGTCCTCCCCCAATGAATCACAATTACTCCAAATTGCCTGATGACGAGGATATGCCCCGTTTTGAACCTACTGTGCCACTCGGTCTAGATGACTTTGCAGCAGGCCTCGGGTTCACAACGGGTACATCATCCTCGGGTCAATCTGAATCTGAGAATGAGACTGATTCATCGTGTGTTAAGGAACAGAGTCCTCCCGTTGTTGAGGATACTGATTCTTCGGATGATGAATCTGATGAAATTGTGAACCAACAGTCTAACTCGGTTACAACAGATATTCCAATCGAGAATCACATCCTGTGTGATCCACCAGTGAAACCGAGTAAGACTGAAATGTCAAAAGAAATGGAGTCGATTGTATCAAGTTTTGAAGGGAGTAACTTGTTGTACACGCTCAAAGGAGATAGCAAAATCTACTCTAACAAAGATTTTCCAATTAAAAATGTAAATCAAGATTTAATTGAGCAAATTTTTGAAGGATGAACTGATAAGTTTTTGGGGAACAAAAGTGGCAAAGTTACCGTCACTCAATGTGATCCAATTCCGTGTGAACAAGTTAGAAAACAATACGGAAACCAAAAACTACAAGTTGAGCGAAAACAACAAGTCAATTCCGGAAAAGGTAAGGTACAGGGAAAGAAGGCTCAGAACAAGAATGTTCAAGCACCTAAGGTTCAACAACAATGGGTGCAAAACAAAAGAGCTCCTGTTAAGAAAAGAGAACCGAGAGTGAACTTTGTTGGATCCACGGGTTCAGATAAACTTGAAACATTTCAGGATAAATCTAACATTGATTTTGTAAAACAAGTTAGAATTTTAAAACGAAATGATCAGAATAACTACACCCAACACACCAACGGAGGTGATTTAGGTCCAAGCACGTCTAGATCACAAAGTTCATTGTCTGGTTCTCCGTCTGTTCATCAACATGTTTCTCCGAGGTTTGTAGAGCGGAGAATGTGTTTTGAGTGTGGCACAATTGGGCATATTGTAAGATACTGCCCATACCTGCAAAAGTTGAAGGCAAAAACAAGTGCTCCCCAAGAAACCAATTACCAAAAACGATCATTTTCCCCGAAACAAGACCCACGTGTCTTGAAAGAAAGGGAAAAGAAGTTAAAACAAAAGAATCAAAATGTAATTGAAAAGGTCTTAAAATCAGAGGTCAAAGAAGAAAAACCTGTTCAAGCAAAACCTAAAACTGTAAAACCAGTAAATGCTAAAACAATTAATACAAATACTGGTAAAGGACAAACAGCTTGGAAACAAAAACAGGTAATTCAGTCAGGGGGAGCACCACAGGTTCTTTTTCCTAATCATCAAGTGATTGAAATCACTTTTCTTGATGATCAAGGACGACCCAAGTCCACAAAGGCTTGGGTCCCTCTCTCCAACTAATCTTTGAGTGAGTGTGTAGGATATTTCAGGAGGAACTTTCGATAGTCGTAAGATTGTTGATAGTGGAGCATCCTTGCACAAAATAGGCAACAGAAGAAATTGCTGCCTTTGATGGAGAAAAAAAGTAAAGGGAAACAGAAATGTCTGTTGAAAGAGATTGAAAAGCTTCGACAAAAATGAAAATCATTTCAAAATGTGAATGTTCAAGGCTTTGATCGGGTCCCCGGGATAGATTCAAATCAAAATGTACGCGCCTGTAGCACGTCTGAAACTTTTCGAAGATTCATGGATTTTTCTTCCACAAGAAGTTCAAAGTCCACAAGATGAACGTGTAGGGTACTTTTCTCTGGTGTGATTGAAGAAAATGTGTTTCTTGAACAAACCAACCGGGTGTGCGGATGCCTTGGCGTGGATTGAACAACCGCACACTACTTCACAAGAGAAAGACAAAAACCTTCGCTGGTGCAATGTGGAAGACCAGCCGGACCAAAAGGTTTATGATCTTGTTGCTGTCAAGAGACTTCTCAGTAGCTACAAAATCGACTTTGAAATTCACACCGGGTGGATATCCAGTTTGGGCGGCACTCAGTTTCCTGGCAATGCACGAAGCAGTTGCAGGATACGGTTTTAAATTTCTAATCTCTCCTATACCTGTCGACAATTAAGCTGCTTTGTGAATTATTATCTCGTTCAGCACTCTTTGACCAGACAATGTCGTCATGGTCCGCACCGCTTACCGACATGCCAACTGATTTTTCCAAAATTCGCTAAATCATTTCTGATTACAACTTAATTTTGGTAAACGGCATTGAGGTAAAACATGAGTTAACCGACATCGGAAAATCATTTTTTTTTTGTAAATACCTTTGTGTTTAAATTTTGTCTTAGTTTATTGATTTTAGGGGGAGTAATCCAAACTTTGAAAAATCCAAAAACATTGAAAAATTTCAAAAACACAAAAACAATAGAAAAACAAAAATGAGTTTCCTGGCGAGCAAAAGAGAAAATGATAGTACATCAGTGGTCTGTCCAAACCTCTTTAAACCTTAAATGAAAAACGATAAGCAGCTCTATATAAGATGTATCGGTAGGCTCACAATCTTTTTAAAGTGTGCAGGGTGATATAAACTTAAATCCGACTGAAGACTGGGTGGGAACCATTCATTGGCATATGGTCTTAGTACCGAAATTTCGTTTGAGAGATTGCCGAGGTTCTGAGATATTCGGTCTTTATGCTGCTTATCATCTGGGTATCATGGTTGTATCTTTTTCCGAAAAATAACGGGGACGCAAGTCTAGATCTTCCATGATACCATACATACGTGTACATATTGCATACGTCCTCAATAAGTGATCAACAATCACATGTCCAAACAAATAAGTGATAATATATCACATTTATCCGGGAGTCAAGTTCGTCTTTCTGCTGTACGAAAGTACTGACCTGTTCACGGACTTGCTCCTGTGCCCTTCATGCATATGAAAATCAAGTTCCTCATCAATAAGTGATTATATCACACAGGGCTTGTTTTCAAATCAAAATAAGTGAGAATCTCACATCATATACGGTCAAACAGATGATAATCGGTATACTCACCGGTAAGATGAACCCTCGTGCATACCTTGATACGGGAATGTGTCGTGATGTGGATGAACACCGGTCGGTAAGTATAAATTATACCTTAACGTATCCCTTCGCCATGAGTACAAATGATAAGTTGAGCTTATGTGGACAACAATACCGATAATTGTTATAGGATGCTTATCTTAATGTTAATTAACTGAACAAAGAGAGTGTTTTTGGCATGACCGTACACTGATATGATTCTCTTACCCTCGAAACTCGCAAAAAGAATGTCTGTAAATATTTATTAAATGTTTCCTGTTTATGCATCGTTGTAAATATCTATTTATTGCTTTCCGTCTTTACTTTTGAAGAATGAAAAATTCCAAAAAGATTTTAGGTGTGTTTTAATATAAACTTTTTAAAATCCAAAAAGATTTTCCTTCTAGATTATTTTTGATTGACCGATGTTGGAACTCGAGTCTATCCTACCCAAAATCCTGATCGTAAGCTGGAAAACAATTGCATCTTCATAAACAGTCGAAGTTAACGAGTTTTGAAAGTTAAAGGTTTAAGATGAATATTTTTCTAAACTTTCAAACTGCTGTCGGTTGGTGTTTGATTGAGATTTGATCTCATATGTGTCGTTAGTTTAAATGTTAACTATATTCCAAGCGGTTGTTCTCATTATGCGTTTAGCTTTCTTGCATGTGCAGATGCTAAAGGCGAGGAGAACATGTTCGATGAAAAGCTTTGGAATGAAGACACGAAGTGGAGGCACTCAAAGGATAAAATGATCGAGTTGCCGCTGTCCCTTCATCAACACCACAAGGATCTGAAGAATTGACAAGTCAAAAGATTCACGAGGATGACTCAATGGAGAGTTCAATCTAAGGGGGAGTTTATTGACACACTACCTAAGTTAAATGGGGAGTTTGTTGATACACTTTCTACTTATGACGCGTGAAGACTTTGAAGATCCTCCGACTTGAATGTGACAGAAGACGAACCATCACGAGTAGCGTCCAAGGGGGAGTTTGTTGATGCACTTTGTGTGGACGCGACTCGGCTCGGTTCGACTCGGCCTTGAAGACTTGAAGACACGAAGATCGAGACAAAGCTACAGCCAAGGGGGAGTTTGTTGGTGCACTTGTGTCTGTACTTTGTCTGTATTTCGTCATGATACAAAACGATGTCTTTAATGTAAGGTTGATGTAAGTTTGACCAAGTCAACCATCCTCCTGGTTTGACTTGACCAAACAGTTAGAGAAATTTTGTAAGCTGGCTGTGTCGAAGGATGTGTCATCGAAGGATTGTTTTATATCCTTCGATGATGAGCTCGAAAGATAGACCACGAAGGATAGACCTCGAAGGATATCATCCTTCGTGGTGAATGTGATCTTTCGATGGGCTTTCTGGTCGACAGATGATCTGTCGATCAATCTGTCTGATCCTTCGACCAGACCTGCTGTGTCGGGTATATATACCCATGTGTTGTGTTCAGTTCGATAGATTAGACGAGAGAGAGCATTCTGTTGAGAGCACACACACGAGAGAACTTTGAGAGTTTGCAGAATACATCTGTGAACATTGGACTTGTAACCGAACCTTTCATACGCATTAATACAAGTGGTGTTAATCGTTGAATGTTGTGTGTTGTGTTTGTGCTTATTCTCGTATAAAGTCTCGGTTGCATGCTAGCTTGGATTCCGCACTCGCTAGTGTGTTTGATATAACAAGGATAAGGTTTTATCTCATCCTCGAGAGGGACCTACAAGTGTGCATCATAAACATGAATGTCTTAATATCTGGCCAAAGCTGATTTAATTCCTTCATAGATGGCATACTTAGCAAGTGCATAACTAAAGTGATTGTCACAATTTCTGGCCAAAGCTGATTTGTTACAACCACTTTGCACACATGCTTAAATGATTACACTTCTGGCCAAAGCTGATTTGTCTCTGTTTAAGTAGAATTTTAAATAAGTCTATTATTTTGATGTTAGTAATAGACATATCACAACCTCTTCACATAATGATCCTTAATTAATTTTTATGATCATTTCGTCTGCCTTATTCTTAGTACCCATAATTTTTACTCACTATAATTTTCTTCTATAAATCTATATCTCATCCACTCTAATTCCTAAATCTAATATGTTTTGCTTAAAGTTTCTATAAGAATTAGCTCTTAAATTAAATCCTTGATTATCTCTTAAGACACGATAATCCTATTGCTCTCCTCTGATAATGATTACTACAGAAGAAAAGTAGAGCATAATTAATAGGACAAATCGAACACGATGTCTCTTATGATAATCAAGAACTCTCTAACATAATTGCTATCACTAAAAGATTATTCCAGATTAAGTCTTTCCTAAGACTAATCTATAATTGTGGAATAATCACTAGAACTCCTAAGATGCATGCCTTTATTTAAAATTCTAAACTATAAAGTTAAGTGGTGTATGTGAATATATTATAATGTACAATACCATGACCCATAAAGTTAAGGGCTTACGCATGGAAATAACTACAATTTTTCAGTACATGACATACTAAGATTTTCACTTGTACAATTTGGTGCCTTATAAATCAACTATAACACTCAAAAGTACCAAAGTATAATGAGTGTGTTGATAAGAAACATATGTACAAAGAAATAAATGTTTGAAGCTGGAAAATAAGTTGTTACTCACCTTACAACCACTTAAACTTTGAAAGAGGATCGTTCTAAGGTCCATAGTCAAAATACAAGTACAAAATTCCAACTCTAAGGTTCTTCAAGGGAGAATCTCACAGCATAATTATGCCATTAGACTAGGCATAAGCAACGTGACTATCCATTACTCTAAAGAACAGTTGGATAAGTTAATTAGGTAGTCATTTCCTAATGATATTTAAGTATGATAATTCTAATATTCCAATTAACACATGATTACTTGACTCTAGTTCCATACGTTTCCTTACCAGAATTCGACAAATAACTAACATGAGAGTTAGTGACAAAACTAATTGTTAAGGCTATAAGAACCATAATAAGCAGTCTTCTAACAACGCCTTTCGATACCTTATATATTCTGAAGATTAATCAGAATATAGTATCATAATTAAGCAATGTTATGAAGGTTGTGAGGTTTGCATAGTCAACATAAAGTCACACTTACCTTAAACTCTCATCTTATTTGTTCTAAATATCTGGATTGAAACATTACTAAGATAAAACTAGATGATACCTTACATTTTCACAACTTTTGTTATCATGCAAATGAGAATTTGACAAAAGAAAAATGAGACTTATAAATTTCATCCATTATAACCAAAATTCATGAGAAATCATGACATGGTTAATGAGGATATCTAATCTCATTCTAAGTGATTTTAAATCATGACGTTACAGCTCTAAAATATGAATTGGCTTAAGGAATAAGTATGGGTCCATCATAAGTCATTCATTGACATTCGTGGAACTTATTACAAATGGAATATTCAGACATAATTCATTTATCATTTAAAAGACTATCAACTTGTATCTAAATTTTGTCGCATATGACACACGGTCTTAGAAGAAATCTATTCATATATATACTTAATAAGGTTTCTATTAAAAATGTCCCTAAAGTTTCTTATGATATCTGGACATTAAAGGAATCAAATAAAGTCTAACGTATATGTGATAGGTTCCCACGTCACGTAGCTCATTGAAACTTATCTTGTAGCATTCTAGAGATATTAAAGATCAGCGGGAGCATTAAGTGTCTTAATAATAACTTGCAACAATTGCAAGAGGTGGGGAGTGAAAATTTTACATTACCTAAATTTACACCTCTTGTATAAGACACTGCTCCATCTTGACACTGTTCTATCATAACTTGTCTCCTTAAAATCTAATGCTACTCTTACAAAAGTTTCATTGTTGCTTAATTGTGGGCACACTTAGATTTCTTACCTAAACTAACATAATCCTCAACAAGAGAAATCACAACGACTAACGTCATTAATTTGTTTTCTCTATTAAAATTTGTTGGTCGTTAAAAATTGACCCTAAGCATGCTGAGTTCCTAAAGTTTTCTAAGGTTAGTGGGAGAAGTCAAAGTCCTTATCATGATTTGAAAGGAATACAAGAGGCGGGGGGAAGAGTGTCATTAAATTTAACTCCGAATTTAACTCCGATTACACCTCTTGTACACCATACTGCACCAACTCTTTCAAACTTAGAAGGAAAATGATAGCAACCTAACCAAGAGCTAATCCATCAAACTGAAACTTCTAATGAACCCAATAATCAACTCAGGAGGTCATCTAGGTTTAAAAGCCTACTAACTTTGATGATTACATAACCTCCCTAACTGAAGTTGAAATGGATTTTGGAAAAGTTTACCGATCCTATCTCTTCTAATTAAGCCATTAGTGTCAATCAATCTTCTAAATGGAATAAAACAATTTTCTAGTAAAACTGATTTTATGTGTTCGTATAACGTTTGGGATTTGATTGAATTACCTAAGAGTGTTCATAACTAAACCAAATCCTGATACAAACGTTAAGACACTAAGAAACATGATTGATTGTCAAAGGTTATACTTAGGAAGAGATAAATTATCAAAGTTTTCTTTGAGGATCATCACTGTTCTAGTAGCTTATAATAGTTTAAGGCTACATTAGATGAACATTAAAAACAATTTTCCCTAACAAACTGGCTGACACATTTACATGTTCATAAAACAACCTGAAAGTTCTAAACTGAAGGTTAAGGAACACTTTGTTTGTAAGTCAATAAAATCCATGTATGGGTTAATGCAAACATTATAATGTGATGAAATCTTAACGTAATTATTTTCATCAACAATCAAGTGGATTAATGTACCTACCTCAAGATGAGTGGGAACAACTAAAATAAACTTGTCTATATAGATGACATTCTTTTGACAAGTATATGTTACATAAGTCAAAGCATTGTTAACACAAACTTTGATATAATAAACTCAGAGATATCTCTTACGTGATTGATATCATAACATACTGAGATAGACCCAATGGGATATTAGTTCCATTCCATAAGTTTAATGGGTCCTTACATATGTAACAATCAATATTGCTCTCCTTCAGAGGATAATATGGTAAATGAGATTATTTATTTACGCTTCATTAATTGGAAGCCTTACGTAAGTTCAAGTCTATACTCGTTTAGATATTACTCACATTGCAACACACTAGATATGTCTAGATTAATGTGAAGCATCTAATGGAGTATTACAATATCTTTAAAAGAAACGAGAAGCTATAATTTGAAGAAGAAGTGAGAATTAAAACCGGTTTATTACTCTAACTTTGAGATATTCAAAGATGACAAAATGTAATTTCGGGTATATCTTTATGTCAGCAAACAAAACCTATTTCATGGAGGAGTCATAATGCACTGATATTAACAACCTAAGTTATAACGACATAATATAGTCACTAAATGTTGTTGGAAATTTATCAGTGGACTCATAAGTTTATTAACTCCATATAATTAATGTTTTGAAGAGTTAGTGTGATAAAGTCAGCTACCATGACTCCTTGAACAGTAACAGTTCAAGATGTGCTGCATTAATTTTCGATACGCAATTAATTATTCGTTTATGAACGAATTGAGGAAACTAAGTTTTGTATCGAATACATTCATGGTATGCTTAAGGATCCTATAACTGAAGGGCTATTACACATAAGTCTTATTAAGAGAGCTCATAGACGGGTATAAATTAATGGCCGTGCGCAATTGCATATCGTACTATGAATGACTAAGTATTAGTTAATTTTCCTCATCAGTTTGATTTTGTATGTCTCTAAGAATATGTCAAGTCGACATAATGGCATATAGACAAATAAAGTTACAAATCAAACAAAGGGCTTATGCATATTTTGATCATGACGATTAGGTTTTAAATTAAGGCTATAATATGATTAATGGGGGTCCTGAGTTGCATAATGATTCAACGGCTGTATTTCTCTGCTATAGTACTTGTTTAAGGCTAAAATGAGTGTTAACTCCTGATCAGGCTTACCTAATACTCATAGTAAATGATTACTCGGCTAAGTGGGAGAATGTAAGATTAAATATATTTATTTTATATTTAATCTAGTAGCCATTATAATCATTTACATTATATGGATCAAAATATATAACAATCCTATTAAATAATTAGTTGGTAATTGTTGATGGGCCTAATTACCCTTATTAACTAATTAGGGTTTCCTCCTGGGTGCATATATAAGGAGACTTATGTTGAGGTTCTAAGGTTAGACACATAACCTAACTAATTCACATAACATCATCAATCGACCTCCTCTCCATAACCGATTCCCTTGTCGGTTTCTCATCATCACCATCATTAGATTGCACCCTAAGGAGGAACCAGATCAATCTGACGAACATGACGTCTACTGCAATCTTTAGTGTGATTACTGGCTAATCAGGTACACACGTCTTATTTTCTTGTTCATGATTGAATTTACATTATTAGGGCACCATTTCTTTTGGTGCACCTTGGTGGTCCGGACACAATTACAGCTTTTGCGTTGGAAGATAATGAGTTGTGGCTCCGCCATCTTTTTGGTCTTGTCTTCCAATGTGCAGCTGTTGTTTATGTGTTTATTATGTCACTTCCACATAACCGGCTATGGATTCCCACTATGTTGATGTTTTTTACTGGAATGATAAAATACATTGAGAGAACACGTTCGCTTTATCTTGCGAGTGCCGATAGATTCAAAAATTCAATGCTTAAAGAAGCCAACGTGGACTCTTCAAAACTCATGCATATATGCAATTCCATGAGGGAAGCAAAACTACCAGCTCAAATTGAAATGATTCCTGTGGCTGTGCATGATGGAGTGAAAAAGATCAACACAACTAACAAGGCTATAAAGGGGACTTTAAGTCAACTGGAATTGGTGCAGTATGGTTATCTGTTCTATGAAATATTTATAGGTCTTTTTGTTAATCGATTTTACAATCAAACGGAACGGAATCAAAGCCGCAGTTTCTTTTTAAATCGGAACTCCAAAGACGCATTCAAAGTGATTGAGGTCGAGTTAAACATCATCTAATGAAGTTCTCTTCACCAAGTTTCCTGTGGTTTACGGTAAGTATGGAGCCATTAGTCGATTCTTTTCTTTGGTGACTGTTTGTTTAGCAATCATAATATTCAAAATGAAAAGCAAAACAAACTTCAATGAAGCTGATGTTATGATTACTTATGGTTTGCTCTTTGGCGCTGTAAAACCCTTGCAGGATCAATCAATGATATCAACAATATCTTGTGAAAGTGCGGAAATCAATCACAAGACGATTCAAGATTAAATAATGATAATAAAGAACGATAATTGAGAACAATAGAAATCACAAACCAATAGACTCTTGCATTCAACGATAAACGTAGACTGATACAAGATCTAGCAAAAGAACTCGGTTCCTCTCCTTGTGTCGCCCCCACTTGTCACCAAAACAACAACCTCAAACAATGAGGTAAATGTTGTTTAAATACAAAACTAACTGGGCCACTAACTTAAGCTCATAGCGACACAAGCCTACTAACCCAACCCATACATAATCGGCCCAAACATATTAATTAAACAAAACATAGAAACAACCCTTTAACTTTGCTAACCTACATGAATAAACCTTCAGGTTCCAACAATCCCCCCCTAGGTTTATGCATGAAGGTTCTTCTGACTTCAATTTCCTTGATCACCACCACTTACACTATCCTTATAACCACCAAATCCCTTCTTATGAATATGCAAAACAGATGCTACAGCAGCAGTCCAAGCTTTAGCTATTTCCTCATATTTCTCTGTAGCTCTAATCTGATTACATGCCAAGACTTCCAGATCTTCACCAGCAAGATTTAGCAAATCAATTTGATCAAACAAAGTATAACTCATCTCTCCATCACATACAATCACTGCCTGCCCAAGACGTTCATTATATGCCCAAAAGTGTAATGTCTTCAATGCTCCTTTGGGAATCTTTCTCACCAACGGAATTGTCTTCTCTTTATCTGTAGCTGGCCAATGCACAATCTTCATACGTTTGTTTGTGTAAGGATCTCTAATCCCTTTAGCTGGTTTAACAATGGAATCTGCCGTACGCATCGAGGGAAAACCTCTAGCAACCTCCCTCTTCAACCTCTCAAAGAATGCATATCCAGAACCACCAGGTTTATCATCCACATAAGGTGCATTAGACAAGTCTGTCAAATCCACCTTAGTAAAAGACTGAAACTGTCCTGAACGTTTGTACCACTCGACAGGTCCAACTTTTCTTCTTATCCACCATCTCTTACGATCATGGTCATATCCCCAGCTAACTACACCAGAACGATTTCCAACTTTATCATAAATAGTCTCACCAACATCCATTAAATGATGGGTTGCATGAGCATCTTCATCATCTGGATTCATATTCTTGTTCTTCAAGATCACTAACTCTCTTTTCTTTTTCATCCTCTCTGCCTTCTCTCTGTTTGCAACTGGATCTGTAACTCTTGTGAAATATTTTTCCATTTCAGCACTTCTTTCAGCATCATCTTTAGCAATAGCTTTTCTTCTGTTTTCAACATCAGTTGGATCAGAAAATTCTTGTCCAAACTTCTTTTCCAACTTTCCTCGTAAATCATAAACAATATTGAACAACAAGCTAACGTCTCCTTGAAGTTGTTCAATCTGTTGATCTTTCTTCACAATAGTGTCTTCAAGTTGAATAATCTTTGCATCTTTATGAATTGAATCTTGCTCAAGCACAACCATTCGTTTCTTCATGTCTCTCATGCTGATAAATTCATCTTCATCACTTGAATCACTATCAAATGGCATTCTTAGTGGTTCTTCAGGCCTTTTACCACTAGAACTGCCAGGTTCTTCATGAACAATTCCAGAAGGTCCAACATCAACAATTCCAGAGGGCCCAGCTTCATCGTGAACTTCAACATTGGGCCCAGCTTCATTTTGAACTTCAACATTCATCGTAGCTATATCATCTCCTTGAATACCAACATCAAACTCAAAGAAATTTTCTGCAGTGGTGGTAGTATCGCTAACATTCCTTTCAAAATCGAAGTCATACATACCTTCGTCATCATCAGCAACGTTTACGGATTGATCTTTTCCTTGTTCAACAAACATTCCGGGTCTAGGATCCCTCCTTTTCCTTTTTAATGGCATGGAATCAGAATCCGTAGGGCTTTCATCAGGCTCTTCAGTTGATACTGACAGATTGGAAGGAGGATTTCCCATCTTGTCAGTCACTGACTTTAACAGCATCGCCAAACTTTCAGCAGAAATCACGGGTGGAACAACAGAAACAGCAGAATCAACTTCAGCTTCAGGAGGAAGCTCTTCATCTTCACCAGAATCACACATAATCTCAACGCCTTCATCGTCAGAGTCTATCGTTAAAATCTCTGTCTCAGGCTGGTCTTCAGCATCCATACGAATATCATGTTCTTCAGCAACAATAGCACTTGCAGGTACACTATGCACTGAAACAGATTGTGCTATTACTGGATTTTCACTAACATCTTCCGTCTCTGCAAACTGACCAAACTTCTCCAATTTAATCAAACCTTCAAACTTCTTCTCAGTACCCTTCTTTGCAGTAAGAGCACCAAAACATGAAGGACCCATAGGCTTTAATTCCAACGTATCACCAGATCTCTTCAATTCCGGATAACGCTCATTCAAAATCATCTGCACAAATCTTGGATACATAAGAAACTTATCCTTTCGAAGCCCAATTGCATTTCTCTTCATAGCTTCCAAAATATATCTTGAATAATTGAACGGCTCATTTGTAATCACACATATCAAAGCAGCAGACCGAGTAGTATTCAACTGATCAATTCCCCCTCTATTTTCTGTCATGCACAAAAGAAACATATGCAGCAACAGACGCCAGTATGGATGCACAAACTTCTTTACCAATGGTGGAAACTTTCCTTCGTAGCTTAAACGAGGCAAAATTGCTTCTACTGCTCTAGCTGGAAGTTCTATAGGATCTGTTTCCTGATCATTAAATCTTAGCACTTCTCTAATCATCTGCTCAGTCACTACAACTTTCTTTTCTTGAATTTCAGCAACTATAGCTCCCTTTCCATCAACGACTTCTACTTTAGCACTCTTCCAAAAATCTTGAATAAGGCTTTCATAAACAACTGGATTCTCACGAAGAGCATGAACAATCCGGCATGTATTTAGACCTTTCATCAATGACGTGAACAGCTGCTTGTGTTTCTCTGGTGGAGGTGCTAAATATCCAACTTGATTATGAGAAGATATAAACTTTAAATCCATTTTCTGCACATAACACAAATCAAATAAGTTTCCAACTCTCAAATATAACAGTGATAAAAATAAAAACCAAAACAAACACTGTTACTGTTCACTCGAAACCATGAGTCGCAACCAGTTGTCTATGAGTCGCAACCATGAGTCGCAACCGACAAACATTGAGTCGCAACCATGAGTCGCAATCTTGAGGTTGCGACTCGTAACCACTGATTTCGAGTCCTAAGTGTTCTTGATTTCGAGTCAACATCTTCAAAACTTCATCGGAAACATCATCGGAAACTTCAAATCTTCATCGGAAACATCATCGGAATCTTCAAATCTTCATCGGAATCTTCAACAAACATTTATAATTCCTGCAAAACTTGAATAATGACGTCATTATACCTTGATGATCAATGAGTCGCAACCGGAGATTGCGAGTCGTAACCGGAGATGAATCGGAATCTTCAACAAGTCACCGGAGCTTTTGAGAGAGAATCAGACTTGGTTGCGAGTGAGAAATGAGGTCTCGACTCGCAACCGCCCTTTTATACCACAAATCTGATTATGGGCCAACATGGGCTTTTAACTCTTGGGCTCAATTTTAACAGATTGGACTTTGACAGATTTATCAAAATATCTTAACATAAATCCATTTCAAAAACTGATTTAATTTTAATGAAAATTATCCATTAAACCTTTTGAGCAATGTTTGCAAAATAAAAAAAAACCTAAAAACAAAAAATAACAAAATTATTTACAAATAAAATAAGGAAATTTGCATAGATACTCAGGGATCAAATCACAAGGTTTTGGGCTTGACTTCACTTATCAACACTGATCTACTACTGAATGATCTAGACAATTGCCAGTATACTTGTCCCCTTAAACTCATCTCCCTAGACCTTTTCCATATAACTGCCTGTAACTCAATTTATCATGTTTTGATATCTTAACAATGAACACTCAAAACAAATACTAATCAAATCCCGAAATTATAACAGCACACTCTATCATGCAAGTAGCTTCCCTACCACATATTTCACAAGTCCAATCCAGATCTCTGAAATCTTAACTGGGACTAGGTTGAGAAGAGAACAGAATAGATCTTAAGTAGAGATGGTATAATATACAGATCAAATGAGTTTTTCTCAATTTGATATAGGTTTCTTGGGTTTCTTTTGGGCACTAGAGGGCCTCTTTCGGGTGTTTAATTGATCTACAAAGCGACAACGTACAGCTAGGTCAGCATGTATCTGGATGCAGCAGAAGCTGTCGTTGCCTAGCACCTCCAGGTCAGCATATATCTGGATGCAGCAGAGGAGATACACGACTTTTTCAGAGAAGATTTCAGAGTCAGACCAAAATTGTGTGTATCGGGATAACATACAGACATTCAAATAGAAATGAGCTAATTCCAAGTGACTTTCTTTCCTGAGGTCATGTACAATTTTTAGTTCTAAACAGAAACAGCCAATGTTTTCAGTCTTAAGGATAGAGCCTACCAACACATCATACTAGAGTCAAACTATTTCGATACTGGTCTTACATGAGTCAGCCCTCAACCATAATGTGTAAAATCATTTCATTTCCCAGTCATGCCACACTTGTTTTTGTATTTTTCAATTTTTTAATGTTTTTGTATTTTTTTTAATTTTTTTTAATGTTTTTGTATTTTTCAAAAATTCTCCCCCTAAATTTGAGCATAAATAAAAACTACCTAAGAATAGAAAACTTTATGAACAAATTTACCTACGAAAAAAAAAAACAAAACATGCTCAGTCAGTAAAACGGATCATTTTCAGAAAATCCACAAGCACTCTGAATTTCGAGCTGCTGACAGGTTTAGTGAACAAATCGGCAGCATTTGCATCAGTGTCGATTTGTTCAAGAGTAATAAGACCTCTGTCAAAACAGTCTCGGATAAAATGAACTTTAATATCAATGTGCTTGGTTTTGGAGTGAAAGACAGGATTTCGAACAATTTGTATTGCAGCATCATTATCGCAGTAAATAGTAGTGTTTAGATAAGTCAAACCATAATCCTGCAATTGATGTTGCATCCACACCACTTGAGAGCAAGACGCCGAAGCAGCAACATACTCGGCTTCAGCTGTAGATATCGCCACTGTTTGTTGTTTCTTGCATTGCCAAGAGATGAGCCGATCACCCAAAAATTGGCATCCCGCAGATGTAGATTTCCTGTCACTGTCAGTACCTCCAAAATTGCTGTCAGAGAAAGCAAACAAGTCAAAATTGGAATCCCTCGGATACCACAGGCCAAACCGAGGTCGGCCTTTAAGATATCGAAAGATCCTTTTAACAGCAGTAAGGTGAGAAGTTTTAGGATTAGCCTGATAGCGTGCACAATTGCAAACAGCAAACATAATGTCCGGACGGCTAGCTGTGAGATACATCAATGACCCGATCATGGACCTATATTGACGTTGATTGACAGACTCTCCTTCTTCATCTTCAGTCAATAGTGGTCTCTCTGCCATAGGTGTTTCAGCAAGCTTTGCGTCCGTGAATTTGAATTTTTCCAGCACATCATCCACATACTTCCCTTGATGAATAAGAATTCCTTGTGAACTCTGCTTGACTTGTAAACCCAAAAACAGTGTCATCTCCCCAAGAGCACTCATTTCAAACTTCTTTTACATAACTCCCTCGAACTCCTTGCAAAGCTCCTCACTTGTAGATCCGAAAATGATGTCATCAACATAAATTTGAACTAATATCTGATCCTTGCCCACTTTCTTGATAAACAGAGTCTGATCTATTGTGCCACGTGTGTACCCATGAGCCAGTAGATGTTCAGTTAATGTAGCATACCAAGCTCTTGGTGCTTGGTGCAATCCATACAATGCCTTGTCTAGCTTATAAGCATATTCTGGATGATCCGGATGTACGAACCCTGGTGGCTGCTCAACAAAGATTTCTTCCTTCACCTTTCCATATAAAAACGCTGTCTTGACATCCATCTGATATACAGTGAACCCCATATATGACGCGTAAGCTAAGAAAATCCGAATGGCCTCAAGTCGAGCAACCGGAGCATATACTTCATCATAATCCAGACCTTCTATTTGTCGAAATCCCTGAACCACCAACCTTGCCTTATTTCGAACAATAACCCCTGCAGAATCTTGCTTGTTTCGAAAAACCCATCGAGTTCCAAGTTTACGCTTTCCTTGAGGCAACTTGACAAGTTTCCATACTCCAAGTTTTTCAAACTGGTTCAGCTCTTCGTGCATAGCATCTACCCAGCCAGGTTCCTGCAAAGCTATATCAATAGTTTTAGGTTCGATTTGAGAAAGATAACAAGAATATAAGCAAGTATTAATAGTTCCTGATTGACTCCTGGTCAAAATTCCTGCATTTACAGGACCAATCACATTCTCGATTGGGTGATTGCGTTGAACGCTCGTAGGTATAGCCAACTCAGGTACAATCTCCTCTTCAGTGGTGGTGTTGCTAGACTCCCCCTCATCAGGTGCTGTAGTAGTGTGAACTACAGGAGAAGTGACAACACAATCCTCAGGAATTGGTTCAGGAAATAAAACAGAGTCACTAGTTGATGCACCCTCAGGAGATCGATTGAACGTAGGAGTTGGTGTAGGATGTTGCGTAAAAACCATTCCCGGTGGATCAATGGTATGATGCCTCACGTTGTCTTGCATCTGTGCTTCGTCTTCTGTATCTTCAAACGACAATGGTTGTTTGGGAATAGACACACCTGCAACTGAAACATCACTTGACAAAATGTTAAATGATTTAAACAGAGCAGAATAATCGTATAACCATTCTGGACCAACTCTAGCGTCCGTAGCATTCTCTTCAAGCCATTCAATGTTGCACGACTCGACGACCTTTTTAGTTACTTTGTTGTATACCCTATAAGCAGAGCCTTTAGCATATCCAACAAAGTAACATTCGTCACCTTTGACTTCAAACTTTCCATTGGAGTCCATTAGTAATAATACACATGGACAACCAAAGATACGAAAGTGTGAAACCGAAGGTTTATGTCCTTCCAGAATCTCATAAGGGGTTTTCATGTGACGTTTGTTTACTAAAGCATGATTCTGGATATAACAAGCCGTGCTAACTGCCTCGGCCCAAAAGAAGCTAGGAAGCTTTGAATCAGCCAGCATAGTACGCGCAGCTTCAATGAGAGTACGATTCCTTCTTTCAGCCACTCCATTTTGTTGTGGAGTTCGAGGCGCACTGAACTGACGATCGATTCCCTTATCAATGCAAAAAGTATCCAAAGTAACATTCTTGAATTCTGTCCCATTGTCTGATCGAATAGCCTTCACCTTAGTACTCGCTTGATTTTCAGCCAAAGTAATGAATTGTTTTACCAAGACAGCAGTTTCACTTTTGTGGCTGAGAAAATACACCCAAGTGTAACGAGAGTAATCATCGACGATTACCAGACAGTAAGCTTTCTTCCCAATGCTCAGCACATTCACTGGACCAAAAAGATCCATGTGAAGTAGTTCGAGGACAGCTTTTATCGAGAGTACTGGTTTAGTCTTATGAGGTTTTCGATGAGCTTTCCCTTTCGCACAAGCAACACATTTCTCCACCAACATGAAGTCCTTGATTGGAAGATCACGTACCAGTTGACCTTTAGCTAGACGGTTCAGATTTTTCATATTCACATGGCCAAGTCGACGATGCCACAACAGACCATCATGCTCCGAAATTTTTGAAAATAGACAAGTGATCTCTTCACACGGTTTCTTATTCATATCAATGACGTAAGCATTACCTTTCCTTTCAGCTGTCATCAAGAACCAATCTTCTGGAATAACAATCCCAGGCTTAAGAACATGACATCCCTTCTTCGTGAAATGAACTGAATTCCCTCGATCACAAATCTGCGAAATACTTAACAGATTGTGTTTCAGTTCTGGAACATAATTAACATTTTCAAAACTTAAGACGCCGTTTCGAACAGTTCCTTTCAACGTGATTCTGCCTGACTCTCCTCCCGCAAATGAGACATATCCACCATTAAACTCTTTGATATTTTCTAGTTGGGATAAGTCTCCTGTCATGTGCCTGGAACAGCCACTATCCATGTACCAGAGGCGCACGGTAGTCCTCCACAGCTGTTCCTGCACGATTAACGGGATTAGTTAGATTTAGGAACCCAGCCCATAGTGGATCTGGGTTTTCCTTGTGCATCAATATATGTCACTCTCTGCCACACTAAATTATCTTTATTCAGAAATTTTGAAACATCCCTTTTGGTGACATTTTGATGACATGATTTCATTGAATTGGATTGCATGCCATTAGCTTTAGGTTTCCAAAACTGTCTTGACCAGTTAGAATTGAAACTTTCATAAGCGTTACCAAAAGAATTACTTCGATTTCGCTGAAAATTTGTTTGTCTATTCTGATATTGATTATAGCGTTTGGCTGCATTCCAATCCTGATCAGAAGGTCTAGTCCTGTGATAGTTGTTCTTCATTGTCTTAGTCTTTGCAGACATCATGGACTTCGAACAGTGATATCGATTAGACGTGACCTTCTGATTTCGCTCTGATGTTGTCTTGTTCGGTGTCCTTGGGAGTTTGCCACAATTTCTGGCAATGTGACCAGCAATGCCACAGTTAAAACATGTTTGACGTTTCACATTTTGAATATTCTTGACATTTTGACTCTGTTTGCTTAATTTCGTGTGATTTGATGTTTTAGTTTTCTGAACATGTTTAACTTGCGGTTTTTCTTTAGACAACTTTTCTTCTAATGATCTCTCTCTTAGATCAGCATCCCTTTCATGGTTACTTAGTCTTGATTCCGAATTTGAACATGTACGAGTTTCATCCAAATGCGTTTTATCAAGGCATTTGTCATCTGAAACCGATTCAGGTTCACTTCCCGAACAAGAAGAAGTCTCAACAATATGCTCTTCCTCAATGCATTTGTCATGTGAAACTGATTCAGATTCCTTTTCTGAGCCTAAAGAAGTTTCATCAATATGCATTTTCTCAGAGCATTTATCATGTGACACAGATTCAGGTTCATTGTTTAACACAGTTTCCAATGGGGTCCCACTAGATTCAACATTAGGGACACCCACTGAGACAGATTCAGAAGAAGAATCAGGATACTCTTGATTTTCTTGAGAAGTCGTTTCAGTGGTTTCACTGAATGCATCCTGAGGGACCTCACCTGTAACATTTTCACAAGCTGAAACACTAGAGATGTTAGGATCACAAACATTTGTTGAAAAACAGTCATCACCACACTTATTGTTCAAATCATCCACACAAACATTATCAGTTTTGCCCAAAACATCAGGCTCACAAGACGAAACATAAGCTGAAAACGACGCAAACAAAGAACTAGTAAAAGCAATGTCCGACTCAGTTGGTTCAGAATAATGTTCAAAATATGGTTCAGAAACATTTGAAATAATAACCGGTTCACTCCCATGAACATCATCACACTTTACTTCAGAGCTATCATCTGCACACGAAGATGAAACATTAGGATCAATTGTGCCTTTGTGAACAAAATTTATAGGGGCAGACTTCCTTTTCTCAATTGGTCTGTCATTGAACGATGACTTATTATTTTTGGGACCATAAGTCATTTTACTTTCATTAGTCATCTCCTCCTCAGTCATGGGTAAATAAGTATAATTATCATTATAGGGAGGAGGAGCCTTATTGAAACCCAAACCACACCCTTTCTTTTCCTTGTATGCAAGTTGTTGATCACAAAGATTTTTAACCAATTTACTGGAAGAATCAAACTTCTTGATATTTAATTCATTAATTTGATATCTGTTTTGAATATCTTCCAGTTCCTTAGTTAAAATGCATACCTTTTCTTGAGCTTCTAGGAAATGGGC
Organism: Helianthus tuberosus; assembly: GCA_030545235.1. Taxonomy (NCBI): domain Eukaryota; kingdom Viridiplantae; phylum Streptophyta; class Magnoliopsida; order Asterales; family Asteraceae; genus Helianthus; species Helianthus tuberosus. Next base: position 117,570,146 of record CM060414.1, on the reverse strand, counting down.
TGTTTTTACACTCACATCATCCTTTAGCTTGATGATGTCTTTTCGCTGGGCTTCAATCTTTTCTTTATAAAGCTTCTCATTTTTAGACAAAGTAAAATTTTTATTTTTTATGTCATTATAATCTTGAATGAGCTCAGCGTTGTGTATTCTGTAAGCCTCAACCCTTTCCCTACACTCAGGAGTACAGAAGACAGAAATTACCTCTTCTTTAGTGAGACCTTTAACAGGAGCTGAAAGAATTTGAGTCATGAATGCAAAATCATCAGCTTCAGTCTCTTCCTCTGGCTTTGGGCTATGTTCGCTTGAAGTCATGAAAGCAATGTTGGATGTGGCAGTTTGATTCTCTGGAGCTGATATGTTCAGACGCTCAATTTCTGAAGTCCAATCAAAGTTGAGGTTGGGCTGAACCACCAGTGCTTGTGCTAATCCTTGCGGCTGTGGACTTCCAGAAGCAGTAGCATCTGCTATACTTGTAGTGGTCACAAGAGCTCTTTCTCGATTAGGAGTTGCAGGTTGGGCAGGAGTTGCAGGAGTTTGATCTCTGTTTATAAGCGGCTGTGGGCAGTTTCGAGCATAGTGCCCTTCCTCATGACAGTTGAAGCAACGAAGATTAAAGGGCACTTTAGCAGCTCCATTCCATGCATTTCCCCACCTGTTTTTACCTGTTCTTTTCACAAACTTTTGGGCTCTGAAAGCTGCCATCGCCATCTGCCAGGTGATGTCCATTTCTTCAACATCATCTGGATGAATCTGTTTCAGATCATCAGGACACCACTTTGGTGGGTCAAGTTTTCCTGCAATAAAAGCATTCAAACAGTTGATCACTGAAGCTGCAATATCCAAGTTTTCCTTTGATTGTTTAGCAAAGAAAGCTATCATTTCGTTGTTAGCAGCGGAAGCAGAAGCAGCAGTAGAGACAGTTCCAGAATTTGGAATTGAAGCAGGAGGAGCTGGAGAGACGACTTGATTAGAGGATCCAGATGAGTGCACCTTTGCTGAAGTTGGAGTAGTGGATGAAGTATTTCGAAACATCTGAAAACCACCTTGAGACAATAATGTTGTGTTGCTGTTGTTAGAGGAAGCGGGAGCAATGGAGAAACCGGCAGCTAACATACTGTTCTTGTAATTTGTTTCTCTTTGTTTATCATCCAGTTCGCACGCCTTAATGTGAGAGATCATTTCTGACAGAGTACATCTAGCAAGATCTTTAGTCTTCTTGATCATAGCAACATGATGATCCCAACTCTTTGGTAGTGCATTAAGAAGTTGTCGGTTTGTAGATGCATTTGTTGTATGAATTTCTTCCATTTGCATTTGAGTGATCAGCTTCACAAACCTCTGAATCTGATTGTCTACCGTTTCACCATAAATATGGTTGAAGTTGTTGAAGTTTTGTTGCAGCAGATTTCTTCGGCTCTCTTTCATATCTTCGTTTCCTTCATATACTTCGATCAGAGAATCCCACAATTCTTTGGCAGATTTGCAGGTGCGAAAGCCAATAGCAACATCAGGACCCAAACCCATGGTTAAGTAGGAAAGAGCTCGATCATCTTCTTCAACAATGAGCAAATCATCTTCAGTGTACTGATCCCTAGGTTTCTTTACCTTAAGACCTGGTTCAGTTGAGCTTTCCATCATGATTTCCCTAGGACCTCGCAAAATGCTTCGCCACAGCTTATAATCCTTAACCTTAAGATGCTGTTCAAAGCGCCACTTCCACTCAGGAAAATCATTAGCATCAGTTAACCTAGGAATGCGTGTTGTGGTACCAAGCTTTGAATCCAATTCTTGTTGTTCTTTAAGAGCAGTCAATTCACTGTTGTTTGACGACATGTTTAATTAATTAGTTAATTAATTAATTGAATTTTGTTTTAAGTCCAAAAGTCAACAGTTCAAATGTCCGTAAATCAGTGTCGTTACTGCTGTGGTTGCGAGTCGTAACTGCTGTGGTTGCGAGTCGTAACTGCTGTGGTTGCGAGTCGTAACTAAAACAGGATGAGCCGAAACCAAGGTTGCGAGTCGTAACAACTTCGGTTGCGAGTGGAGACTGACTACTGGTTGCGAGTCGCAACTGAAACAGGATGAGCCGAAACCGTGGTGAATGCGAGTCGAAACCAAAACGTGATGAACCGCAACAATGATGGTTGCGAGTCGTAACCAGAACGTGATGAACCGCAACAGAGATGGTTGCGAGTCGGAACCTGCAAAACAGATAAGAGATAAGAACTGTTGACTCGTAATCCCGGATTTCCAGCACTTCCAAAATTCAAAGATTTGAGATCTTTGAATTTTCTTCAATCAGCTCCGAACAATCAGCAAACAGATTTCTGAAAATTATACGATCCAAATCAGTAACAATTTTTTTTAACAAAATCACCAAGAACAGATCCAAAACAGATCGGTAAAACTAGTTCCTTTCACTGCAAAACAATCACCACAAACCAGATTAGTAATAACTGTTTAATCTTGAATCTGATTGATATCAAAACCGAACCAAGAATGGTTTCTTGGCTCTGATACCAATTGTAAAACCCTTGCAGGATCAATCAATGATATCAACAATATCTTGTGAAAGTGCGGAAATCAATCACAAGACGATTCAAGATTAAATAATGATAATAAAGAACGATAATTGAGAACAATAGAAATCACAAACCAATAGACTCTTGCATTCAACGATAAACGTAGACTGATACAAGATCTAGCAAAAGAACTCGGTTCCTCTCCTTGTGTCGCCCCCACTTGTCACCAAAACAACAACCTCAAACAATGAGGTAAATGTTGTTTAAATACAAAACTAACTGGGCCACTAACTTAAGCTCATAGCGACACAAGCCTACTAACCCAACCCATACATAATCGGCCCAAACATATTAATTAAACAAAACATAGAAACAACCCTTTAACTTTGCTAACCTACATGAATAAACCTTCAGGTTCCAACAGGCGCATTGGTTTTGGATTTAACTGGCCTAGTCATTTTCTTTTTTTCTGACTGGACCATCATTGCTTTGCGGAAATCACCTGATTTCGAGCCCGAAAACTCTCTCAAGTCCAAGTGCATCACCTCTTTTCTCCGACTCCGTACCGGCGTGGGCACAATTAATCAGGTTATTAGATAAAATATATAAATTATCATATATTATGATTATGTCAAACTAATATATATATATATATATAGGGATGAGCAAATGGTACCGGCACCGATTTTACCGAATAGGGTACATTTCGTTACCGACTTTTGACATTTTCGGTCCGGTACGGTACCAGTTCGGTACTGGTACCGAACCGTACAGTACCGGGTATATTCGATACCGAACGGGTATCATGTTCATCCCTATATATATATATATATATAGAGAGAGAGAGAGAGAGAGAGAGTTAAGTTCTGATACAAATGAGTCTTAACATACAAATTAGCTTAACGTGAAAATGAAAGAGTGGCTTTTTTTAAATTCTTTTTACTCATCTTACTAAGCACGTATTTCAGTTTTAGAATCTAAAAGAAACAAAATCGTGATTTTACACTAGTAGAGTAATTATGTAATTTATGTAAAGTAATTATAATTACTCTACTAGTGTAAAATTATGATTTTGTTCTACATTTTTCAATTAAACATTATTCTTAAGTAGATGGTAAAAAAAAGGTTCATTCACTTCTCATGTTAAGCCCATTTTATATGTTAAAGGTGAATTTGTATTTGATCCCTATACTATTTATATAGGGTTGGGTTCAACTGAAACACCAAAAATAGTGGAGACACAGAGAACATTGCATTTAACATATTAAAAGAATTATTTCAAATAACATTTCGGTGCTTTTGTATATAAATATATGTAGATGCTTTTTTAAGAAAAAAATCAAAAACTAAAAACTAAAAAAAAATGCTTCAAAAACAGTTAAAAAGGTAAAAAAAAAATTACAAAAATGATTTTTTTATTTGAATAGCTTCTATACATCTTTATATACAAAAGCTCCCAAACAATTTTTGAAAAAAAATAAAATAATAAGTTTTAACATTATACATTGAATTTTTATGATACATTTAATATGTTAAATGCACTGTTACTTGGTTCCCCATTTTTTTAGTGTTCCCCATTGAACCTCACTATATATATCATTATCATCATACTCAGTAAATCTCATCAATAGCAAAGCTAAGGTAGGGTCTGAGGAGGTAAGATGTAGACAACCTTACCTCTACCTCGTAGGAGTAGAGAGACTGTTTCTAGTGAGACCCCCGGCTCGATAGTAGTTTTGCATCAAGCCTTGGACACAAGGCACATAACACTCAACAATCGGGACAAAGGCTGATTAGTGTATGTACCCTTTTGTCTTTCGGCTATCAACGTCACCACATGATGCATGATTAACCATCCCCCTCTTTTAACGTTATTTTCACGAAATTGGTAAAATAATGTTAACATTAGTGCACTTTCACTTTTATCCCCCGAGTGTCCACACATGTATACATTATATGTGCATACCGCAAACGGGGCTAGATCCTCACTATATATATATATAGAGATATATAGAACCTCACTATATATATATATATATACACACACACAAACACATATATGGTTAGGGTAAAATGAAAACTCCCACGAAATGTGAGAACTTAGAGAACCCAGCCATACGAAAGGTTTTTTCAAAAACTTGTTTTTACCAAAAATCCTAAAAAATCATTTTTTCCAAAATAAAAAAAAATAGTTTTCACCACCTGTAAAAACGCTTACAAGTGATGTAATTGCTGATTCATGCTGATGTCAACAACTTTTTACAACAGCTTAAAAATGATGGAAACGCCACTACGAATTCTTTTTACAATTATGGTGCGGGTTTAGGTTTTTTTTTAAGGGAGGATTGGGGTGTGTGTGTGTATGTGTATATATATATATATATATATTGGGGAGTGGGGTTGGGGATTCATTGTTTGTTTTGATTTTATTTTGTTTGTTTTCATACTAGTTCTTAAGTTCTCTTCTTAAAGCTAGTTTCACCATAAACCCTACCATATATATAAACGGGGAGGATATATACTAAACTCTTTGTTAGAGACTAAATCCACTAAGCTCTATAACATAAAAAATCGTTTTGTTTATAAAAATTTAGAACATGTAATATGCATACTTTCAAGCGGCTTTTTATATAGAAAAAAAATTCAATAAAAGACAGAGCTATTTTTTTTAAAAAAAATATAAAAAATTAATTAAAATGTTTAACGTAACATGCATCACAAGTAGGGCTGTCCAAACTGCTCGACGATCGAAGATCGCTCGACGATCGCTCGAAAAATCCTCGAAAAATGCTCGTTCGATTCCCGCTCAGTTTGTAAATGAGCCGATCGGATCGGTTCGATTCAAATTCAATCCGAGCATGAGCATAGCTCCGCTCGCTCGTCGATCGCTCGGTTTCGCTCGAATTATTTTTATTAATAATTAATATATATATTTATATTATAGATTTTATAGATAAAAACCCAAAAAAATATAATAGCCCAAAAAAAACTAAAAGCCCAAATAACATTCAACCCAACTTAATATTTAATATATAAATCTAAGTATCTAACCCTAAATCTATTCTTCCCTAATCAGTCGTATTCAAATTGCCGCTCTAATCTCGGTCTCACTCTCCGGTCTCCACAGTCACAGACTCACAGTCTCCGTCTCCGACCCTCTAATCTCCGACACACATATCGCCGCTGTCTCTAGTCTTCAATCTTCGGACGGTCTTCAACAGTTCTTCAATCTGCTGTTTTTTTTAATCTGTTGTTTTTTTTAATCTGCTGTTTGGTATGTTATGTTTCTGTTTGGTATGTTTGTTATAGTAGCATAGAGAAAGATGGAGATCGATGACATTCGACAGTTGGCAAAATTTTGATGTAAACATAGTTGGTGATTAGCTGTTGTTTGTCCCAGGTCCTTTCTAGCTTCTTGCTAGTTGGGCCTGGTTGGTTGTATTCGCACTTTATTTTGTGTTGCTTTTATATTCGCACTTTATTTTATGTTTCCTATGTATTCGCACTTTATTTTATGTTGCTTTTGTATTCGCACTTTAAGTTAGAATTTGTTTTTGTTGAACGAAGCCTTATTATTCAATCGAGCGAAAACGATTCGCTCGCTTTTTTTTTAGGATTTGATAAAAACCGAGCGAAACCGAGCCGATCGGATCGGTTCGATTCAAATTCAATCCGAGCATGAGCATCACTTTTGCGATCGGTTTTACAAATTTGATCCGCTCGGATCGGATCGGTTGTAATTCAATCCGAGCATGAGCAGACCCTCGATCGGATCGGATCGGATCGGATCGGATCGTGAACACCCCTAATCACAAGTTAGCTATATGTTACGTTGGTGTTACATATGTTAGATATGTCATGTAGGGTTTAGTGGATTTAGTCTTTAGGATAGAGTTTAGTATATCTATTCCTCCTCTCTCTTCCTTTTTCTCTCTCTCTCTTATATGTATAGATTCCTCCTCTCTCTTTCTTTTTCTCTCTCTCTTTATATATATATATATATATATATATATATATATATATATAGGGTAAGGATATATAGAAAACCACTTTTAGCTAGAAAACCCGGGAAACTCTAAGCTCCCGACATTTTTTTTTTTGAAAAAAATAACATATGTAATATACATGTTTTTAAGACTTTTGGGCCAAAAAAAACAAAAAAGCGCCGAGAGGATTTTAAAAAAAAAAATAAACAAATTTCAGCATTTTTTGTGTAACACGTGTTACATAGCAAAGTTGCTGAAATTTGTTTATTTTTTTTTTTTAAATCCCTTCGGCGCTTTTTTGTTTTTTTTTTGCCCAAAAATCTTAAAAACATGTATATTACATATGTTATTTTTTTCAAAAAAAAAATGTCGGGAGCTTAGAGTTTCCCGGGTTTTCTAGCTAAAAGTGGTTTTCTTTTTATCTTTAGCCTATATATATATATATATATATATATATATAGGATCAAAATCAAAGGAACACCCTTCCGTGTTGTGAGAACCTAGAGAACTCGGCCTTCTCTTGCGAGTTTTGCCCCTATTTTTTTCACAACCCTAGATTAAAATGTTAGAAAAGACTGTCGTAAAAAAATTTAAAAAAAAATTCGAAGTAGTGTTTTTCGGCACTTACAGCATTCGTAAAAAAACTGATGACATAAGCATGACACCACTTTTTTATAGCATTTATGGCTGCCGTAAATGAAAAAAAAACTAGTTTTTTTAATTTTTTAATTTTTTCGGAAAAGTTGATTTCTTTAGGATTTTTGGTAAAAAAACAATTTTGAGGCGTAGTTCTCTAAGTTTTCACAACTCTTATAAGTTTTCATTTTACCCTAACCCTATATATATAGGGTTAGGTTCATTAGTAAACAAACCCCTCGATTGTGAACACTAGTGAACTAATCTTAGCCCTTAATTATCAATACACAGGTGTAAGTCAATGGCGAAGATTTGACGATAGAAATACACTAATGTATTTTACGATTTGATGATGTAAATCAATAGTCAGGATTTGTTCACTTAGTTCACAAATAAAATAGTGTTCACTCTATAACCTCACCATATATATATATATATATATTTAGCGGTAAGATAAAATAAAGAGTGTATTTTGCCTAAATAGGATGAGAAGAAATCTTAACCTTTCATTTTTAAAGTCAATGGTTAAGATGAAAATGTAGGATAAAAGAGGAGTGTAAGGGTATCTTTGGAAAATCTTAATTATTGACTTTCTCTATCCACATGCAACGCACACACATATTTCAATCTCATTTTTTAAACGTTCATAACTTTTTTATACGACATTAGTTTTTCATAAAATTTCACCATAAAATCGAGCATTCTTTTATCTTTAATTTGAGTACAATATTTCTATATAAAAGATGACAACTAAAAAAACACACAAAAATGTGCGTATTTCTATGTTGTATTACATTTTTTGTGCTGAATTTCACTACATTTTCGTGTTGTATTTGTGTACTACATTTTTGTGCTGAATTTCTTTGTCTTAATTTTTTTTGTTGAATTTTTTCTGCTGGATTTTTTTACTAGATTTTGTTTGTGTTGATTTTTTGATGTTATATTTTTTGTACTAGATTTTTTTGTGCTATTCTTTTTTGTACTGGATTTTTTGTGCTACATTTTTTGTACTGGATTTTTTTGTTGTATTTTTGAGAAAATAAAAGGGGTGACACATGTCATCTTCATACTCCTACTTATAAAAACCAAAATGTTTTAGTATCAAATGTCATCCCTTCCTACTTATAAGGAGTGACACATGTCATCATCACAACACTTCTTAGGCTACTTAGGCAAAGCCCACTTTTTAGTGGATTCTTTCCCTATACATATATATAGAGGCATGTTAACGTACAAAATGGCTTAACGTACATTGCGTAAGCGATTGTATTTTCAACGTCCGATTTTATTATTCAACATGCTATCTATCAAAAAATATATAACATGTGAAATTGTCAAAAAATATATAACATGCGATTTGTCAAAAAATATATAACATGCAAAATTAATTGTCCATGTGATTTCTCAACATATATCCAACATGCGATTTCCATTTTTACGTATGCACTTTTTCCAAATAACATGTAATTTCTAAATCGCGTACGTAATGTACGTTAAGGCTAATTGTACGATACACTTTATATATATATAGAGAGAGAAAGGTTAACATACAAAAAGTCTTATCATACTTCACGTACGCGACAAGCGTAACCATCAGATCAGGGCCATAATCACGCATGGATCAGTTAATCACGAATGGGAGCAGTTATTTGGTGATAATCACGCATGGGAGGTGATAATCACGCATGGGTATGTTAATCACGCACGTTATGATGGTAAAAAAATAATCACGCATGTTATGTATTTGGTCGCGTAGGTTAATGTACGTTAAACAGTTTTGTACATTATACTTTCTCTCTCTCTCTCTCTCTCTCTCTATATATATATATATATAGGAGAGGGTTCAATTAAAAACCCTTAATTAAAGTGAAAACTTGAAAACTAATTAAAAAATCCTAAAAACATGCCAATTTTTTTTTTTACAAATTTTCGCTATTTTTTATATATAAAAAAACTTTTTTTTCAAAAAAAAAAAAAACTTGTACTGCACATGTGCATTATTTGCTTAAAGTTAGCTTTTGAGTTTAGTTTAGCTTTTAGGGTTAGGTTTTTGGAGGATTAGGATTAGGTGTTTGGGGGAGTTCGGTGGGGGTTTAGGTTTTTTCGGGTTTATGTTTATGTTTAGGGTTTAGTTTTAGGTTTTTTTTTTTGTGGGGGGGGGGGGGGGGGTAGGCTTTTGTTAGGATGGTGAATTTAGGTTTTTGGGGGGTACGGGTGGGGGGTTTAGGTTTTTTGGGGGGGGGGGGGGGTTAGGTGGTTTAGGCTTTTCCATATTAGTGCGCATGCGCAGTATAATTTTTTTTTTTGAATTTTTTTATATATATAAAGTAGCGAAAATTTATATAAAAATTGATATGTTTTTTTAAGTTTTTTTAGTTAGTTTTCAAGTTTTCAGAATAAAAGGAGTTTTAACCCTCCTATGTATATATATCTATACTATATAATAAAAGAAATCATGTTTGGTACACTTGTCATCATATTAGGCCATGTACTCTATGGATAATTATCATTTAGTTTAATATCTTCTAATTAATTATAGATAATCTCCTACGAAATATTATTTAGTTTAATCTCTTCTACCTAATTATAGATAATTATTATTGCTACGAAATATTATTTAGTTTAATCTCTTCTACCTAATTATAGATAATTATTATTTATATTAAATACGGGATTTCTAGAATGTTGGTTGACCACAAATGTTATTGTGATGACTACGATATTCAGAAGAAAAAAAATCAAATTTGATCATTGTGATGACTACGATATTTAGAAGAAAAAAACCAAATTAGATCATTTTACACATAATTATCACCCCTAATATCGTGGCATCATTTTTCACATAGTTATCCCCCTATAAATAGGGATAAACATGATTGTGATTATTAGTTAGGTTGAATTATTTGAATAAGACTTATTATTGATTTTATTTGTTTCGAAACACCTAAACTTTAATCCAAAACACATTTAAAATTGTTATGTACCAAGTTAAAAATGTCATTACATATAGATGTTTTGTAATAAAAAATGGTTAAATGTATAGACACTAATAAAATATATTATTTTATTTGAACTTTAAACGTGTTGATAGGCCTTCATATTTAATTAAACGAGTCAAACATATCGACCGAAACTAAGTTTGGAAATGAGCCGAACCATTTGTAAGCTACTCGAGACTGGCTAACTAAAAGCTCGAATCAAGGTGAACTTAAGTACTTGAGCTAGAGCATAAACGAGAGCTTATTTAGTAAACGATGTAGAGCCTGGCTTCTTATATCGAGTTTGAGCTAGAACCTACGGTTTTATATGAATATAATAACTTTTATTTAATATAATAACAAATATAACTAAATCCATATTCTAATAAACGATTTCAATTAATGATACGTGACATTATCTCCTTTAACCTCAAAATTATACTGATATTTTATTTTAATTATTTTTATAATTAATATATGAATATCACTAATCTTTATCCTTATGTTTTAAGGATAACTAAGATCTATTGTTATTCAAATTGTTTAATACTTTTTTAATTAACTCGTGCAATACATGGGTTTATTTAAGATATAAAAGTTTTTATTACTTAATATATAAAATAGCGTTTATTCAACCCGTGTAACACGGGGTTCTAAACTAGTATGGTTATATTTGAATAACATATATTCTATCTAATACAGATACATCCCAAATCTCGTAGATGGTCAAAAACCATTCCATCTTACAATCTTATCTACTACTGCGTTCACCCACGTCCGAAACTATGGGGAAAAGTTGTCGACATGTTGGGGCTTAGTGACTTTCTTGATAGCATCTTTTATGTAAAACCAGAAGCATTCACTGGGAGTCTTAAAGAGTTCATCTTCAAGGAGCTCAAAACGAAATCAGAACTTGCTGATGACTTGGAAACCACGAAGGAGATAATTACAGCACGCGGTGATTGGGTTCTTCGAGTCGAAGACGGTTGGACTGTCTTACTCAAATATGTTGCAGCCAGTGGCGAAGCTTGAAAAAAAAGTTCGGGGGGTCGGAAAGTAACGGACCTAAAACAATTTTTCTATTGCGTAGTTTCGAGGTGTATGTTCGGGTCGGACGTCGGCGATTCGATTCGGGTCGGGTCGGGTCAAACATTAAAAAAGAAGTTATCATTTTATTCTTCCACATAGCATAATCTAATAACAAAACAAGTTAACAAATCACCCTAAATTTCAAACTCTAATTTCTATCTAAATCAAATAACAATAAGATTAAACAAATAAAATTAGACATAGTTACAGAAAAATTCAACAAGTTTAGGGCAAAAATTTCAGACCAATTTCACCCCTAATTTCAACCTAAATCACATAAATTGCAGCTCTAAATTAAACCGAAAGATAAAAAAACACATACCTTTAACCTTATAAAGATTGAAGAAGTCGAACAAGAGTACAAGACCACAACAACGAGCAGTGTTTTGGCTTTTGTTCTCGAACAAGAAGCTAAAGTTGAACAGTTCTGGAACCTGCGTCCCCCCCCCCCCCCCTTTTCTGCAGTTCTGGCTTGTGGTTTTTGTTCTTCTGGTCGATGTCCCAAAGTAAATGAATTTGGGTTTTTTTAATAGGGTGGGCTTTTAAGTTGGGTTATATAATGATTTGATTTGGGTTATATAATATACATTCTAGTATTCTACCAAATATAATGATTTATGCTATATAATATTTGGACTAATTAAATATTTTATTTGGGCTATATAAATAAAAAAAAGTAAAACCGAAGGGTCGAAAACGTATATACCTAAATTTTTTATAAAACCGGGGTGTCGAAAACGTATATACCTACAAAATCCTATACGAAACGTACATATATAACACTACTGACCGAAAAGTTCGGAGGGGCGGGCGCCCCTCCCCGCCCCTTAAATCCTTCGCCCCTGGTTGCAGCTGTCGACTACGATCAAAGTCTTATTCTGTGGCACATCGCTACTGAACTATTATACAACAAAGATACCGCTACCGATAGCTCCAGCAAAGACAAAGAAAATAGGGAGATTTCGAAACTCTTATCTGATTATATGTTATACCTTCTATCCATGCAACCAAGCATGATGTCAGCAGTTCCAGGTATTTCACAAATACGTTTTCTCGATTATTGCGCAGAGGTTTTCGCCCATGTCAATGAAATTTCCAAATATCAAAGATCAACGGATTCAGAGCAGATAAATGCTTGTATGAGCATTTATAACGTGCTAACAACCGATAATGTGAACGTGAAGCCGATCTTGTTTAAAAGTAGACGCTTGGCAAAAGAATTGGTGAAGATAGAGAATAGCTTGAAAAAGAATAAATGGGAGATTATAAGCAAGGTATGGGTGGAGATGTTGTGTTATGCTGCAAGTAACTCACGACCAGAAATGCAAATAGCACCAGTGAGTAAAGGTGGTGAACTTATTAGTATAGTGTGGCTGTTAATGATTCACTTCGGTTTGGGGGACAAATTCCTAGAAATCGATGAAAGTAATGAAGTAGCACGACTCATTGTTGGCAAGTAGTTACGAGTATTATCTCAACTGCATCTAGTATCCAGAAGAGCATAAATACTTTACCGTTTCAAGATTGCATAAATATAAATAAATTGAAGTAATTTTGATTATTTGCATTTGAAAACTAGAATAATAAATGTAATAAGTGTTTTAAGATCATTGATTATTGCATTATACTTGGTTAGTGTCTTGGTTATAGTTCTTGTACGTATTGATATATGTTACGAAATGTAGATGACAAAGTGGTCGGTTGAAGAAACGAGCTTCTCCCTTGGTTTTGTCATTGTGTTTTGAATTGGGATCATAGTTTGGGTTTCAGGAATTTCTATTGGGCTCGGCCCATTATTAGGGTTTAAGGTCTAAATATTGGTTTTTGGGTGAAGTTCTTATGATTCGGCACAGAAATGGTTCAACCCGTTAAACCGGGTTGTACCGGTACAATCGGGTTAACTAGTTAACCCTATATAGTTTCATAAAATGCAACTTCAACTCAAAAAATAATCAAAACTACATGCTTCTATAATAAAAAAATGGGTCAAGTTATTCTACAAATGCTTCTAATTGTAAGAAGTGTAAGAAGAATTTATAGAGTGACAAGTGTCCAATAACCTAAAACTAAACCCACTACATCACCACCAAAAACCTAAACACCCACCCCCACCCCACCACCACCCAAAAACCTAAACCCCCCCCCCCCCCCCCCCGGCAAAAAAACAAAAAACTATACCTCACCAAAAAAACCCCCAAAAAACCTAACCCCCCCCCCACCCCACCCCCCAAAAACCTAAAAAAAAATATAAAAAAAACTAAACACCCACCCCCACCACCACCCAAAAACCTAAACCCCAACCCCCTCGGCAAAAAAAAAAAAAACAAAAAAATTTTTTTTTTTTTTTTTGGGTGGGTGATGTGGGGGGTGGGGGTGGGGGTTTTTGGTGGTGGTGGATGTTTAAGTTTTTTTTTTTTGGTGGGTTTTTTTGTGTAGTGGGTTTTTTTAGGTTATTGGACACTTGTCACTCTATAAATCCTTCTTCCACTTCTTATAATTAGGATCCTTTGTATTTGAACCTAATCCATAAAATAATAAGGGTCTACATATTCACACACCCTAATCCCTATTTACACACCCTCGTATACGCCTCGTATAGATCTATACGTCGCGTATAACCTTTTTCAATTTCCAATAAAATCTCTGATTATGTCATATTTTGTCTTATATGTCTCGTATAGGCCTATATGGGGCGTATAGACGAAAAAAACCGTTTTACCCATGAGTTAGGCCTATACTGGGGTAAATTGGTCTTTTTTGGCTCTCTTATATGCTTAGTATAGGCATGTATGAGGCGTATGTATATAATGCAAATTACCATTTTACCTCTGACTTAGGCCTAGACTAGGGGCAAAACAGGGCTATAATGGTCTTTTGGACCACACTATACGCCCAGTCTAGCCCTATATGCGGCATATATTTTTATTTTTTTTGTTTTCTCTTTTTAATATCTATAACACTAATATTAATTATAAAAAAACTCATATTAATATCAATAACACTAATATTAATTATAAAAAACTCATATTAATTATAATAACACTCATATTAATTATAAAAAACTCATATTAATATCAATAACACTAATATTAATTATAAAAAAACTCACATTAATTATAATAACTCTAATATTAGTTATAAAAAATCATATTAATTATAATAACTCTAATATTAATTATAAAAAAACTCATATTAATTATAATAACTCGTATAGGCATGTAGGTTTGGTTTAGGTTTCGTATAGGCCTATACAGGTGTTGTATCATATCATGTACTTGTTATTTTTATTTATTTAAAATATAAAACTTGTTTTTGTATAAAAGTTTGCTAAAACGTTTAATATTGTATAAAATGTTTGTTAAAAAAATAAAAAAAAAACCTTATATACGTCCCATATAGGCCTATACGTGGCATATATGGGGCATGGGTCATATATGAGACCTATACGAGGGGTCCTATACGCCCCATATAGGCCTATACGAGACATATAGGAGTAGTCAAACCAGAACTGACATGAGTCGGACACTGAGTTTGATGTAACCCTATACGAGACATATACGAGGCAAAGGGTGTCTAAATAGGTAGATAGGGTGTGTGGATAGTTTTAGCCAAAAATAATTCAAAAGTTAATCAAGATAAATAAATAATCTAAAAGTAATCAATTTTCCAGCAATGTTATTTTAATGAAAGTGTACAATAGGTTTATGTCATTAGAGTGTACCAAAACATCATATTTTTAAAAATTTAAAAATCAATTTTGAAGATTTTGTATACCGGTTTAACAATTTGACCCGGTATAACCGGATTTACCGGTGGTTTAGACCTTGTATCATCTCCTCGTTTTACCAACCTTAAATGTACCGGAACCGTGTCATGTATCCGATATTACTAGCCGGTTCAAACAGGTATTTAAAACATTGGTTACATCTCCAATATGGGATATGTTGACTTTAGGAAGTCAACATGAAAAGAAAAACACTCACGAATATAAAGACCCTCGCAAAGGTGAGTGGGAGTGAAACAAAATTCTGAGTGAGCACCCTGGTTTATTCCATAGAATATGATGTCGGTGTTCGTCAATGGGACGTGTAGATGTAGTAGACGTTGGAGTAATGTCAAAGCCAGGTGGTAAAATGGGATAAATTGTAACCTTGGTTCCTCGTCATAAGACATTGTACCCTAACACCTCAAAATAGCACTCCAGTAATACGCTACAGAATAATCCACATAGTGTTGTCTAGATCAAGTGGTGTGAGGCTTATATTTCTCTTAAGAGATGCAAATCCAACTCACTTGGTGCAGAGTAAAACACTAGTGAACAATGATAGGAGACCCAAGGAAACCTCGGTTTGATCCTTGAGCCAAACAGGTTTTACCGGTAATTTCACCGTCATGCCTACGCGCGGGTGTGTTACCGGGTTTTCCTCGGAATTGGTGGCGGACTCGGGTTACTCTCAAAGTACTCTGTTTGGTCTAGTGGGTGCCCCGAGAGTGCTCGAGATTGATTCTGTTGACCGTTTAAAAAAATACGCTACAGGTGGCAAGTAGCAAAATTTTATTAGTCTAGTAGAATTTTGTTGTCAAGTAGTATTTGCTAAAGAGTGATTATTATCATAATTAAAAAAAATGTCATAGTGTCCTTTTTTCAATTTGTTTATTTCGCAACCCATATGCTATTTGTACCACATCTCACCCCTATAAATGTGTGTATTATTTTGCATGTATATAAATAAAAAATAATCAACTAATAAACAAGCTTGATCTTTAAGTATGAAGTTCTACACGAGGCTATAGTTCTTTTAAGCTAAACAGGTCGATGGCAAGCTTAGGCATGTTCTGGCTCACATAAGCCCGTGGTGCACAAAGGACGCGGATTTTGTCCAAAAATGGAGGGTGCTTTTTCGATCACATGTTTTGTCATATAATGTCAAAGGGGGAGATGGCAAACCGGAATTATGTTGACATAATTTGAAAAGGATACAAGATTAAGCCAATAAGCCAAAATGCAGGCTCACCAGGAACTTCATAAGGCAGAACCAATCACATAAGCGATTAAATCCCTGTAAAAGCCTAAACCTAGAACCCTGCATAGTGAAGTCAAGGGATTAGAACGATTGTTGGAGTCACGGTATCATTTATGCAACTAGCTTTTCCCATCTCATAGAAATCATCATGTACATCAATAATCTCCTCTCTTGTGAACAGAAGGATCGTCAACTTAAATAGATACATATGCAAAATATGATTAAGAGAAAACCGATGCAAAATTCTCAGTAGTAGTAGCTTGACCGAGGCTGATATTGGTTATAATTTGGTGCATGCGAGGTGTTATGTCCATATGACTTCATTGGATCAGGAGCTCCATATGTTGAACCTTCACAGAATAAAAAGATGCAACATTAACACCTACAAAACGCGCTACACTCTATCCGTCCTTCAAAGTAGCAAAAATTGAATCTACATGCATGTGCTAGACATGTAGCCCTGCCTTCTAGTCTAATGATTGAAATACAAAGATGATGTGTTTAGAATTTTTCATGTTTTGGTTTTTATTGATAACATAAAAGGAGTTATAATACATATAAGGTTCCTTCTGTCTCACAAGACCAAGTATAAACAACTGGAGCCCGAACTTGAAAAACAACTTACATTTCGAGATGGGGTTGTAATCAAATCAGGCCGAGCCAGGTTGAGCTCGAGCTTAAACGAGCCGGCTCGGCTTGTTTATTTTACCGAGCTGAGCTCGGCTTGTTTATTTTACCGAGCTGAGCTCGGCTCGTAAAATGTTCCAGCCAGCTCGAGCCGGCTTGTTAATAGTTTTTAATATTTTTTCTACGATTATTGATAACATAAAGAACAAAAAAAACCACACATATATCTATAGTGTTGTATTAATTTTTCTAATATTTTAAAGTTCGAATGGTCATATTAAAAGTATTATATGTATAATTTTTGTTTATTTTCCCATATTTTTATATGTTATTGATTAATTAAACTTAAAATGTTAACACTTCAACCCATTGTTTTAAAACACGGCTAAGGCGTGCGCCTCAAGGCGCGGCGCCCAAAAAACGATTCTGAGGCGCACCTCAGGGTTATGTTGTACGTGCGCCTCAGAGGGGTTGAGGCGCTAAAAAGACTGCGCCAGGGGTTTTTGATACTTGTTTTTGATGTTTTTGAATTTTTGTGTCAATTTCAAGCAATTTATGTCTTTTTTATGTGTGTTTTTGATCATTTTGATGACTTCGATGATGATTTTAGTTAGTATTATTATTTTTATAAGATATATAATTTTTATATTTATTTTGTAATTCCGCCTCGGGCTTATGCCTCGGTTTGCCTCGAGGCTTACGCCTTGTGAGGCGAAGGAAAAACGCCTCAAAACTCGTTTCCGTTCTTTTAAACATTGCTTCAACCCCCTCTCACATATTATTTTATTCTAGCACATTTAAAACTAAAATTAATCTGTATAAAATAAAATAACTCAGCCAGCTCGCGAGCTCACGAACTGAGCCATGCCTAGCTGAAGCTCGATTACAAATCAAGCCGAGCCGGCTCATTTGCAACCGAGCTGTTTCTGGAGCCGAGCTTTGTGACTTGTGAGATTCACTTACCATGCGGAATTGACGTAACTGGGGATAGAAAGGGAGTGTGCATATCAACTTGGGGGACAAAAGGCGGTCCACCATAGGCACCATACAGAGATGAGCTTGTAGTAGTATAGCGTTCTACAGGGGCAGCATGGTAATTTGCGTTTGCAGTGTACTGAGGAGATAAATCCATGTTTTCATTAGTGGGAGTATGGTTAGATGAGTTTCTCTGATAAAAGTTGGACATGGCAACCGGAGCCACTGCTCTGTGCTCATATCCATTGTAACTACGACGATGATTTAAATCATCCCTAGAAAGAATTCTGTCTTGCAAGTGTCCACCTGAACATAAAATCATGTAATTTATTAATTAGTTTATTAGCACGGCCAAAAAACTACACGTGACAAAAAGGACGGTTTGGGTAATGGCCAATGGGTCAAGGCAGGTAATTCTGGTACAGGTCTGCTCAGGCTGAATTGACCTGAAACACGTTGTCCAAAAGTTTTAGTTTTTTTAGAGTAAAATGCCATTTTCGTCCCTGAGGTTTGGTCAGTTTGCGAATTTCGTCCAAAGGTTTGTTTTTCCGCATCTAGATCCAAAAGGTTTAAAATCTTGCCATATTCATTCGGCTCGATAACTCCATCCATTTTTCTCCGTTAAGCCAGGGGTATTTCCGTCTTTTTTGCTAACTTAAAGAGCACTTCGTTCTTTTTCATTTTATGTAAAAAGACCGAATACCCCTTAAAAAGACCGAATAGCCCTTTAGCAAAAACGACAGAATTACCCCTAACTTAACGGAGAAGAATGGATAAAGTTAACGAGCCGGATGAAAATGGCAAGATTTCAAAGCCTTTGTCTCCACTCTCCAGATGCTGAAAAAGAAACCTTTAGACGAAAGTCACACAACTGGCCAAACCTCAAGGAAGAAAATGGCATTTTACTCTTATAAACAATCAGTGAGCCAGATAAGAAATAACCACGCAATCTAAGAGGTTTATATACGTCAAACTTACATAAAAAATAACCCAAACTGACCCATACATATTAGCATAGTTGTTAATAGCGCTCATAACGAGCGCTATAGGGAATAGCGTAGCGAAGCGCTCATTCATCACTATCTAAATTTGGTGCCTCCATAGCGAGTAAATAGCGGGATTTCAGGTTTTTTGGTTTTTTTTTTTTCGTTTAAATATAAACAGCCATAAAATATAGATGTACAATAGCTGGATTTTAGGTTTTTTGTTACATATACGTATAGAAACACCGTATTTGGATATAATATACATATAAAATATTACTAATTTTTTCTTCTAGTGTATCGCTAAACGTAAATTAGCGTCCGCTATTCGCTATTAACAACTATGTTCATTAGTAAACAAGTGGAAAGTGCCACTTCTACATGCCACATATGGTTGCAAATGAAAAACAGAAGATACCTGATGGAATCGTTCGATATTGTAATTTGGAGGTGTCGGAATGCGCTGAAGTTGGATGACATAAATGCGTTGGACTCTCTAGAGGATGATGATACGTCAAGCCAGATTGCAATTTTGCTTTCATTTCATCCAAACACTTCTTTGACTCGGTCATGTTGAGTTCGATGTATATGACCTATAAATCAGAAGGGTAACATTTTAACATAGCTACAAAAGTAATATACTATATGCACACACACGTGCATGCATATATGTGTGTGAATGCGTGTGCATAGTTGTCGATAGCGAATAGCGACAAATAGCGACAAGGCACCTATAGGCTACGTAGCGAATAGCGACAATTAGCGACGGCTATTTTATAAACAGCGATTACACTAGAAAAAGAATTTTGAAAATTTTTATATGTATATTACATCAAAATACCCTTGTATATATGCTATTTTACATGTACATTTAACAAAAACCTACAGATCCAGCTATTTTATAGCTATATCTAATTGATATTAACATCAAAAGAAAAAAAAAACCTAACTGTCGCTAAGTTCGCTATTTGTCGCTAAGACCCATATAGCGACACTTGGTCACATGGCTACATAGCGCGCTACAGCGGTCGCTATAGCCGCTATTAACAACTATGTGCGTGTGTTGTATAAAAATGTATAACACGGTCGTATAGTGATGACCTGATCAAAACACTCATCTGTCCCAGGCATATCCTTGCTTCCAGGCAAAACAAAATTTGCTGAAAGTACAAAACAGCACCATCAGTCATAAATCATTGAGATCATACCTTAGACTTTGAATCGAAAATAATAATGACAAAATCTTATCATTAAAGGGGGTGTTTTAAAATCTGAAATTATAGTATGTTTGGGTTTCTAATTATTTAGAGTCATATAACCACATTTGGATGAGCAGATAAGAGGTTGTGGTTTGAAACATGAACCCAAACACCACGTGAGTTTTCGTGTTTGACCGTTTGACACGAACATAACCTATCTAACCCAAAAAAAAAAATTTGTTTTATCTTGTTGTATATGTATACTCTAAAATTACAAAGTTACAACAAAAGATACAAACGTATATAAAAAACTATGGTTAACCTATAAACCTAGTGCTTATTTTGTCTTTGATCTTTTAAATTTGGCATAGAATTCCCAATCAGTTTAAGTTGTTATTGCATATAACACATTAAAAATAAATAAATAAACCGTAACACATCCGTTTAACTAAACGTGTCAGTGTGTTTGACCCGAAACTGACATGATCACGTTAAGACTAAACCCAAACCAGCAAATAAGTTTTAAAAAGCGAGAGACGCACAAAAGCGACGAGGTCTAAAACCGAGGCGCGAAGCGCAAAGCGTAAAAGCGGAGAGCTTTTCGTACCCAAGGAGTAATCATTTACCTAAAATTGTGAGACAAGTAACTTCTATATATGCTTTAATATTTAAATAACCCATATATACAACCTAAGAAGCACAAAATCTCTACTATACACTCAAAATACAACTAACGAAGTTATATGACAATCAATAAAACTCCATAAAAAGCAAAAAAAGGAAAAAAAAAACTAAGTTAGAAAACGTTTTGGGTTAAAAATTTAAAATAGTACTATAACATTAAGGATGAAAACTGTAATTTTGTGAAAACAAAAGACAAAAAGTAAAAAGGGTGTAAACCCTAAAAAAGTTCAGCCGTCACTCTCTATTTCATATCTAGCCATCACTCTTACATCTCCTTCTCTCAAAAGCACTTCAAATCGTTAATTCTAGCAATATTATCTCCAATTTTATGAATAGCCAGGTGTTTCATCTTCACAGCTATTGTTGTTTCTACACAGAACATGTAATTTTAGTATAAGGTCCTTAAAGCGCACGCTTAAGTGCCTCATCACCTAACAAAAAAAGCGCTCAAGCGCACCGCTTCTTGGGTTTACTCTAGGCGCTAAGCAAAAAAGCGAGGGATTCTGAGCCTTGATGAGCCTCGCGCCTAGGCGCGCCTAAGACGCGCTTTTTAAAACCAGGAGCGAATTGCATGTTAATTTCATCTCGTGTTAAAAATTTACCTATCATTTTATTGATAGCTTCAGCAGGAACCTCCTTTCCTGTTTCCCTACATCTTTTCTCACTGCGAGCTTTGAGATCTTCGGGCCGAGAGAAAGCTACAACTGCAATCTGATTTTCTCCAATAAATATATAATATATTATTATATAGAATATATTATTATATTATCTACATGTTATATAAGTAATAATCTTATGCCATGTACCTTCTGAAAGTTAGTAAAAGGCGCCAATTTGCGCTTACGCGCACTCTTGTAGACATTTGTCTGGTCTATAATTAAGTTACACGGTCTTTTGGAAGCCCTGGCTAACAGGGTATTAAATATTGCAGTTGCACGGTCCATTAAGCGATCAAAACGCTCACCGTAGTTTTGCTTGCGAAGCAGACCAGGAACCTAAAGATGTCAAAAAGCTAAAGTTCAGACTCATTTACTTATCAACGGATCCATTCAGATTATGTTCCATCTATTGATATAAAAAAGAGTTAATGTTTGTCGTCTTTGTGGTTTGTTGAAAAATAACAATTACAGTCCATTAGTTTAAAAATTGCCAAAACAACACCAGTACTTTCACTTTTGTAACAATTATAATCCAACTCCGGTAACCCCATCCAATTTACAGTTAATATTACTTTGTTAAATGAGAGGTATGTTAGTCTTTTCACCAAAAACTTAATGGTAAATTGGATGGGGTTAACGGAGGTGGACTGTAATTGTCAAAAGTGAAAGTACTAGTAGTCTAGTACTATTTTGGCAATTTTTAAACTAATGGACTGTAATGGTTATTTTCAACAAACCACAGGGACAAAAAACGTAATTAACTTTATAAAGAAGTTTGATCAAAGTAAACTGGTCAAACAGGTTAAACAGGTCTAAATCATTTTATACAAAAAATTCTATTACTAATGAAATAAGATTAACTTTGTAATCATAGTTGACATGCTAATTATTTTATAATATATAAAAAAGAAAAGAAACCTTCATTTGATCGAGAACCAAATTTGTTCCAAGCAGAATATATCGTTTTTCGGGGTGGTCATTGACCCATCTTTCGGCCCAAGTAGTCTTCCCAGAAGCAGGTAAGCCAACCATCATGATTAACTCACAGTTCCGTTCATCAGAAAACGAAGGTCCCATCAAACCATTTCCATCCGCAAACGCACACGACCACGGTCTATACCCATCTTGTGGAACCAAACCATCTTCATAGCTAAACTGCAACTGAACCACAACATTTTTCAAAAGAACATGTGGGAAAACAGCCGGCCCACCGTTAACCAAACGGCTCGCAGTACCAAGCCATTTTCCATTCTTGGCAAAACCGATAGAACCCATTGGTCCACTTTCCAAATCAACAGCACAAAGAATCGTGTCCCCAATGTCAAAATTCTCGCCATAAGTGGAAAACTTTCTGGAATTGGAAAACTTTCCAGTTCCTCCAAACCCGAAGCTGTGTTCAGTTTCACCGAGGTTTCCTACCTTGTCATCCACCGTAGAGATGCCGACGCGACAGAGGTGTTTTTGACCAATGGGAGTGTCGTCCATGTCAACGGGCTGACCCGATACTATTTTACAGCTAAAGCAATACTTCCCTCCGGTTATACCTACATTGGCCCGGGTGCCGGACCAGCAATAAGCAAATCCATGCTCATAAAGTGCAGAACCTTGGAGGCCGTTTCCTTCGATATCAAAATCTAGTAAGAGACCAAAAAAAACCCACTTGTCAGCTAATTTCATCTAATTGAATTTGTAATATGACTACAAACATTAGCTGTCCTAGGCAAGGTTTAAAAGAACAGAACCGACTACCGAGCCTCGAGGTGTTTCCCCTTCGCCTCACCAGGGCGTAAACCTCGAGGCGAACCGAGACGTAAGCCCGAGGCGGAAGTTAAAACTAAATATAAAAATTATATATCTTATAAAAAAAATAAAATAATTGACACAGAAAGTCTAAAACATCAAAAAACACACATAACCCCATGAGGTGCATGTTTTCTTAACGCTCGGCCTTAGAGGCGTACGTACAAGCATAACCCCATGACTCCATGAGGCGCGCCTCATACACATTTTCTTACCGCCTCGCCTCGAGGCGTACACCTCATCATTTTTTTAACCGTGGTCCTAGGAAGGGATGTGGCTGAGCCCGAGCTTGACTAGGCTCGTTTAACTTACAGAAGCTCCAACTTGGCTCATATCATAGTTGTTAAAAGCCATCGCCTCTTGCGCCTAGGCCCATTTTTCAGGCCAGGCGAGGCAATTGCGCTTTCAGTCGAGGAAATTGCTCTTTAATTCTCCAGTTGATAATTCAGGCGCACATTCCTGCGAGATTCCTAGATTCCGGAGAGCTTCCGGCCAAATTCTCTAAATTCCAACAAGATTCTAGGCTCTAGCCAGATTTCTACTTTTATTCAAGGAAAACTACTTTATAACACTAATACACTAATATTTTGGTACTAATTAGATGATATAAAGTGTTACATTACATAATAGACTTTGTTTATTTTATTTGAAGAGTAGTATTCTTTTTTCTAACACGTAATATATTTTTAATTTTTTTTCATTATGCGCTTTATTTTTCTCAGACCCTCGCTTTTTTGCGCTTTGCGCCTAGGCCCCAAGCGAGGCCTGTGCGCCTAGTGCCTTTAATAACTATGGCTCATATATTACTTTTTTAATTAACTTATTTACAATTATAACTATTTTCATATATTTTTAATTATAACATTTATATATAACATAATGTATACTATTTAGTTACTTTCATCAATGATTATATAAATTATTATATATTTTTATACATAATGATAATTATTATATAAATTTATCTTTGGTATATAAAAGGAAAATTACTAGTTTAGTTCACGAGCAAGCTCGAGCTGAGTAACTGAAGCTCAAGTTCGGGCTTGTTTATCAAACAAACTTATTCTTAGGCTCGAGCTTTTAACAAACCAACCTCGAGTAGCTCACGAGCCGCTTGGCTCTTCTACACTTCTAGACTCCTAGGGTTTCTTAACATAAACAGACAATTAAATACTGTATCAATTTCACGAGATGCAAATCGTTAACACACCTAGATCAACAAAATTGGAAACCCTAACTCATAACTAAACCAAAAAAAAACACAAATTCGTACAGCATTCAAGACATAATAATCTAAATTTACACAGCACATGACACGCACATTATCGAGAAACCTGATTCTAGGGTTTTGAATTGGAAGAAAAGAGAGAGAGATGATATAATGAGTATAGAAAGTGTATACCTAGATCACAATCGGCAGGGTTTAGAACGACGCGATGAGAGTTGATCGGAGATAGTGAACGAGGATGATAATATAGTCTCGGTTTCTTTTCCGGTGACAGGTGTTCGAGTGCTGAATAACGTTCCCGCTTCACCGACGACGGCATGATTTTCAATTTTCAAAAGAGGTGGGAGGAGAAGAAGAAAACGAAAATGAAGGATATAAAAAACAAAAGAGTGAGAGAAAGAGGGATTGGTCAATAATTTAACATTTACACATTTATAACTTTGTCAATTTTTTATCTTTAATCCTATTTTTTTCATGTGGTTTGGTCACTTGTTACTCGGTAGTCCCTACAAAGTGTGTGTAATGTAGGTCCGGTTTGGCGGATCGTCATTAACGTTTACGGAGATATCTAATCCTAAGTCAGATGTGTAGAATCCATCAGAAATAGGTAGAAATACAAGATTTCACAATTTTCTATGTTTTATATATATTTCACAGTTCTGGCACAATTTTGACAATGTTTCGCCTCACAGTCCGTCTCCAAAGTTATCGAACACTCAGTCTGCACATCTATTTATAGACATTTACATTCGTGCGGACTAGAAGTTACGTTCGTGCGGACCAAACTGCTCTCGTACGAACTTAAATTACATTCGCACGAACCTGCTCATCCGTGCGGATGAACTACATCCGTACGATGAGCTAGTTTTACATACACAACTCATATTTGATATTTCTAGCCCTATTACATCAAGACGTAGGCAACAGAAATATGCAGAAATGTAAATATACTAAAATATAATATTTACAGATAATTTTTATGTGAGAAAACGTGCCAGAGGATCATATCAGTTTTAATGAGACATATCAGCTGCACCATTTATCTAAGAAACACTTAGTTTAAAAAATTCACGTGAATTGTCGGTATTGTTGTCCACTTAAACTCAATCTAAAAACTTTCGTTATGCTTACCAATTCGTTTAAGGTACATTTAATTTGCACTAAGTTCTTATGGACCCCACGATCTCAGCATATCCCCTCGTCGTGTAATACACTGACTTAAGTAATGCCTTTAAACTTTCATCAACTATGATTTGAATAAAAATAAAGCAGAATGTTTAAACATTAACAATCAGGTCGATCTTTCGATACACAGAGAAAGTTCAATGTTTAAACAAAACAAGAAATAAAAAAAACAAGTTGAAATTGTTTAGATCTTAACCACCAGTTTGATATTCTCATATACGCAGAGGTGATCCATGATTTAAATGAAACACCAAGTAAAATAAAGCAGAAACGTTCAGGCACTAACATCCAGTTCGATACTTTCGTATATGCAGAGGATGTCAAATGCTTAAACAAAATAAAGAAATAAAACAAGTTTAAATCTTTTGAAAATGAAATACATAAACACAATGATTTTTTCAGTAAGTTGTGAAAGCTCACAAATTAACTGGCCGGTTTTTATGCTCTTCAGCATACAACAATTATCAAGTAGGTACACAGTCATGAAGGACAAAACTAAGTACTATGCTTTCAATCGCGTTTCCTACTAGAACTAGGCTTTTCATTTAAATTTGTATCGTATTTTATTTTGTCCTAGGATACAGCAGTTGATTCAGATAACAGTTCTGAAAAATCGTTTTACTCTCCAAAGAATGATAAGTCAAGTAAAATGAATTCATCAGATACAAATCTAAGGACAGAAGAGAGAACACTGGAAAAGAAAATTATTCATCAAACAGTTGCGAAACCAAAGCAAGTTTGGAAAGCTAAGGTTTTGAATGACTCAGAAGAAATTTTGAAACTGTTTGATGACAAACGAGATTGTCAAATCTTGTGTTTCTACCCATTTCTGATGGATTCCGCACATCTGACTTAGGATTAGATATCTCCGTAAACGTTAAGGACGATACGCCAAACCGGACCAACAAGTGGTATCAGAGCAAGAGGTTGATATCTACAGAAACTACAAGACTTTGACACATAAAACATTCTTTCTACACATTTTTCTTACTTTCATAGTTTTCACAGTTAAACTAGACCGTTTTTTCCATGGATTGTGAAAAACTCAGTTTTAAACAACATATTGAAAAAACAACTTAAAATTCAAACGTTTTCATGCCGAATTTTTGAAAAACGAGAAAAACCAGATTTTTGTTCTTCGTACGGAAGTACTCGTTCGCACGGACTAGATTACATTCGCACGAACCAAGTACGTCCGCACGGAAGAAACACTTGATTTGTTTTTCTGAAAATTTTCATTCGCATGAACGTGTGTTCATTCGTTTGAATTGCTTCGTCCGCACGAAAGTGATTTCATTTTTTCAAATTTGTTATCTTCGCATGAAAGTAAATACCTTTGCGCGAACCAGACTCATTCGCACGAAAGAAACTAATCCGTATGAAAAGATCTCATCCGCACGAAAGGTTTTTGTCCGTTTAAACGAGTTCAAAAATTGTTTGGTTGACAAAATTTGTTAAAATGCCAGAAAGTGATTATCAAAGGTATAGAAATCAAGAGAGTGTAAGAGATAGATTTGAAAATTTTAAAATCAAAGAAGATGAGACGTTAGAAGAAGGGTTAGACAGATATAGAAAATTATTTCATGAAATGAATAAAGTTGGTGTTTACAAATCTTATGTAAAGAAAATGAAAAGTAAATTGAATCATTATCATCAAATTGGTATGAACGGTATGTTTGGCAAAAGTAGCTGGTGGCTGGAAGCTGGTAGCTAGTAGCTGTAGCTTTTTAGATAGATTTGGTGTTTGGCAGAGTAGCTGGAACTTTTAATAAAATGTATAAAATAATCAAAATGGACATAACTAAATTAAAAAGTTTGTGCATTAAAAAGTTTATTATCTTTAGCGGTTAAAATAATCATTTTTTCCCTAAAAGCTTGTAGCTCATTCTAAACGCTACTAGTAGGAGCGTTTAACAAAAAAACTTCAAGCTCCTAACCTAAAAGCTTCAAGCTCGTTCAACCAAACTATACTTTTTATTGGGCATGAGTTTTTTCTTAAAAGCTTAAAGCTAGAAGCTCCTAAAAGCTCTTAAAAGCTCCATGTCAAACGTACCCAAAGTGTTGAGAAAAATAAGGATTGATGATTATGTTGATGAATATGATTTCATAGA
This sequence comes from Helianthus tuberosus, assembly GCA_030545235.1. Classification (NCBI taxonomy): domain Eukaryota; kingdom Viridiplantae; phylum Streptophyta; class Magnoliopsida; order Asterales; family Asteraceae; genus Helianthus; species Helianthus tuberosus. The sequence continues at coordinate 117,542,460 of CM060414.1, read as the reverse complement.
TATGATTGAATCAAAGATACCAAAAGTTGAAGAGAAGAAATATTTAAGGCTAAAAATGGAAAGAGAATAGATGGTGGTGAAGAATATTGAAGTTAAATAATCCCTTACATCTACGAATGAGGCTTCATGTTCTGAACCAATGTGCTTAAAATGTACTCAATCTAGAACAGACAATGCCAAACTTCTGAAAGATGCGGAGAGTTTGACATTAGAAAACAAGATGAAACAGATTTGAAAAATCAAATAACAATTTTAGAAAATGAAAAATTGTTTTTAAATAATATTGTTTTGAAAATCAAATTACACTAAATTCTCACTTTGAGAAAACTCAACTTGAAAAAGAAGTTGAGATTGCTAAAAATAAAGTTGAGGATTTAGAAAATAAATTGAAAGGTTTTGTTGTCTCGTCCTTAATGCTAGATCATATGGTTCCAAAACTAATCAAGAAAAATGAAGAAACTGTGGAGGACGAGTATGAATTTTGTAATCGTGGTATTAGGTATAAACCGCCAGGATAAGGTAATCATGCTAAATAAAAAAAACGGTTTTACCTGATAATACCAAAAATAAAATTCCCTCAGTTGAAATTTCAATAAGTGACAATGTCACAAATTATGACGAAGTCATAATTTAGGATTGTGATGATGATAAAAGTAATAAAAAAAAAGAAATAATTTTAAAACTAAAAGAACAATTTCAAGAAACTGTTTCACCATTTGCTGAAAAAGGTGAATGTTCAACTTCTAAGCAAAATGGGGAACAAAACCAAAAATAAAATGTTAAAAATTCTAAAAATTTGAAAAACAAAACTCACAAAATTTTGAAAATAAGTGGTGCAGGTTTAGCCACAGTGCTTCAAAGTCAAATCAATAATCCAGAAGAAGCTGGAGTGATAACTATTACACGTCAAATCAATGTTATGATTTGAGTGTTTGGTCTGAAAGAGAAGATTGGTGCGATAACAGGGTGTGTTAAAATTGTGGAAAAAGTGGACACATTGCTGTTAATTGCCTGCGAAAGAGATTTGATACGAGAAGATGCTATAATTGTCAAATCAAATGTCATATTGCCAAAGACTGTCCAATGAGATAGAAGAAAGAATCGTTGGATAAATCTCACAAGAAAGAAGAAAAGAAAACTGAGAAAGCAGGAGAAAAGCACCAAGAATTGAGAGTGAAATTATCTCAAAGGCAGAAAGATAAATTGAGAAAGAAAAGAAAGAAAGTTAGAGAATATTTGGAAAAGATTTTGTCCTCGGATTCAACAGTTGATTCAGATAACAGTTCTGAAGAATCGTTTTGCTCTCCAAAGAATGATAAGTCAAGTAAAATGAATTCATCAAATACAAATCTGAGGACAGAAGAGAGAAAAGTGGAGAAGAAAATTATTCATCAAACAGTTGCGAAACCAAAGCATATTTGGAGAACTAGAGTTTCAGATGAAGTTTCTACTCTAGTGGAAATTTCGAAACTGTTCGATGATAAAAGAGACTGTGAATGGACTGCTGTTACTAAAATTGATGAATTTGGTCACCCTAAATCCATTATGGATTGGGTTCCAATTCAAAACTGATTAAAGTTTATTTGTATGTGCAAGATAACCAGGCTTCAAGCAAACGTCTATTCAGAAGCAGTGGTTGTTCATGCAGAGATGAAAGTTTGGTGTTCCACACAAACAAAATGATAGTATCGAGTTCACATTCGTAAAAATTCATTAAATTGTCAAAATGATGGTTAAACAAAAGATTATTATTTTTTATTTCGAAAAGATGTTTTCAATTTTAGCGGGTGAATTTTTTTTTTTAAATTGTCAAAATCCAAAATTTCTGTAAAATGAAAAACATCATTTCAAAATCATTTCAGATAGATAAAATTTTCAAAAAGCCAAAAATAATAGAAAATTTTAAAATGTCAAAAACATTGAAAAATGAAAATGAGATTACTTGTTGCGAAAAGAGGAATCGTCGTTAACATTTACGAAGATATCTAATCCTAAGTCAGATGTGCGGAATCCATAAGAAATAGGTAGAAACACAAGATTTCAGGGAAGCAAGGACCACAGACTGAATAGGAGTTGCAGGATAATTCCAGGATAGGATGAACCACTATTAGGAAACATCTGAAAAGATCCACCCCTTTGTTGAGAAACCAAGGTCGTGTTTGATGAAACGCCAGCATTGTTGTAGCTAGAGGTGTGGTTGTAATATCTGTAACGCCCGACGTTTTCATACTTTCTGTATTTAGAAACCTTTGCTTGTAATTCTATTTTTGGAAACTTTGTATTCTTGTAATCGTCGTTTCGTTGTAATCTTTGTAAAATCCGAGACTTAGATCATAAGGAAATTCGCATTTTCGTTACATTTATGTTATATACGATTCATGCATGTTCATACGTTCAAAAATATTATTCATGTGATACTTTATTCTCAATTTGTGCAAAATATGTCAACTTGCAAACTTATGATCTACATACTCGATTTATGTGAAATACGACACTAATTCTCGACAAATATACATTTTTATACTTGTTTTAGGTTTGTTTTATAAAATAATTACATTCCATACCCTTAAGAATGATTCTTGTGATTAAAACACCCAAAAGTATGCTTAAAACATCAATTATGGAAGTCTAGGGGTGTGAAATGTCAAAATATCAAACTTTTGCCCAAACCCGGGCTCTCACCGGCCGCGACTCGCCCAAGGTGAGTCTTCGCGGGCCGCGAGGTCTTGTAAACCGAGACTAGCTCAATTAGGCTCGATTTCTTGGAGGGTTTTGGTGTTATTTTGAGTTTAAACTTGTGTTATGACATTAGATGTGCACCAAACCCAATCCTCCCCTATAAAACCCAAGTGTATTCCACACATTTTTCACTTTACAACACTCATAAAACACTCTCAAATCTCTCTCAAAACAGTTGTCAATTAGGAACATAATCAGATTCATACAAAGTAGTTCAAGTGAGCATATCTCACTCATTTCTTGTTCTTTTCCATTGATTCTTTTTCTCCATTACTTGGAAAAACCTTAGGGACGATTCCACAGGTTTTCCATGGAAACCCAAGATTTGGAACGTCACCAAAAAGGCTCCAAAGTGGACTGAAACTTTCTGTTTTTTATTTAAACTTTGTTAAACTTAGTTAAACTTGAGCTATCTCATCTCATTCCTATGTCCTTATGCTTATAATCAATTGAATGGTTAGTTGGGCTTAAAAACAAGGTTGAGACAAGTAAAATCAGAGGTTAAAACCTCATAAACTTTCTGTTTTGTTTAGGGTTTAACCCACAAGCACTGTTGCAGAAATCGGCCTAGGCGGCCGATTAATCGCCGCCTAGGCGCTAGGCGGTAGCTAATCGCCTAATTTTAAGCAAATCGGTCAATTAATCGGTCCAGGTCAAAATCGGTCCTAGTCGGTCAAAAGTCGGTCCTAGTCGGTCAAAAGTCGGACTAATCGGACTAATCGGACCATGGTTTTTTTGGTAAAAATCGGTCCTGGTCGGGATTAATCGGTCCTGGTCGGGATTAATCGGTCCTAGTCGGGATTAATCGGTCCTAGTTGGTCAAAAGTTGGTTAATTTTTGAATTTTTATGTGAATTTTGAAGTATTTATGTGAATTTTGAAGTATTATTTTTATATTATTGGGTATATATATATAATTTTGAAAAAATACATATAAAAATCCCATTCCGATTAATCCCGATTAATCCCTATTAATCCCGATTAATCCCTAGGCTGTACCTCACCGCCCGACTAGCGCCTAGCGCCTTCTACAACATTGCCCACAAGTAGTGTTCAAGCTTAAAGCTTGATGTTTGTGTGATTATAGGACAAGCTTGGGCTATCCTACTTGAAAATCCACACACTACTTGATATTTTCCATAGATTAGTTGTTCTTATTCCTTTCTTACTTGTAAGTTCATGACCCTCCTTGTTGTTTATAACAATAAGTGTAGTGGTGAACAAAGAGGTGCCTAAATGGAAGACTTGTTCTTCCTACCTCATGCATGAATTCTATGATACAAATAAGTTCCTAAATGGTGGATTTATCATCCTACCTCATATTTGACCTATATGATATATGATATACTAATATAACTTGTATAATATATTCAAGAAACCAAACTCTTGATGATGAACTAATGGTCATTTGTCAAGATAGTAGGTTACATCATCTTAGTCATTGATAACTTGTCATGATTCTAATGGAACTTTGTTCCATGAAAACATTCAAAACTCTTTCGAGTTTCATAGTGTCAAGAACAAGTGTCATGTGTGTTAGATGATTATTTTCATATGTATACTTTCATGTATTTGAAACTCCGAATCTATAATCTTCTGTTAACTTCCAATACTCACACACCTATGTTTCTTCGTGTAGAAGGACAAGGTGCTCCAAACTAAACAAACAAACACTCGCGGGATATCAAGTAGGAAGTTTGCAAAACCGTGAGTATACTCGATCCCGTTTTCCTTTTTATCACTTTTGGGTGCAACATGTATGCTATACAAAATTACACTTCACATGAAACTATTTTAAACTCTATCCATGCTTAACATGAAACTATATGATGCTTGTTAGACTTGTATGCTAATGTAAACTATTTGTGTCGATATATGCTTCATTAACTTTGCTAGCCTACCTTAACAATTATAACGCTATAGGATTAATGCACCGCCCACGAAACTTGGGGTATTGTTAAGTTAAACATGTTAACCTCCCGTTATTCGTTGGGATAGGCTATATTAACGCGTTGGATTCTTGGGTTTGAACATATAGTATACCGTTTCGGCATGCTTGTAAACTTGCAAATTATGATTCATGTTGGATATGAGACTTTAAACAATTTTATTCTATATTATGCTATGTGACAACCTGTATTTTGTAGAGTCTTTCCCTTGAACTGATCCCTTCTCATGCTTTATGCTTCAATGTATTTACGTGCATGTTATTTGGAATGGTAAATGTATTTGCGTGCATTCTATTTGGAATGGTAAATGTATTTGAACAATTGTGAATTATAAATGTGTTACGTAAATGTTTTAAGTATGTATAATATTGTCTTGTCGCACGTGATCTCTGTATCGCACACTTTGTACAATGGACTGAAAATACCTCATGTATTGATTGACTTCCTCGGCCCATAACACTTGAAGTCCAATCCGAGCCGAGCCCACACACCCTATTTTATGTTACATGATATTTTATGTTATGTTACATGTATTTGTACATTGCACATTACATGTACCATTTTATGTTACATGTATTTGTATATTGCTCACTATGAACGTAGCCTACATAACAATTGTAGCCCACATGACAACTGTAGCTCACCCCAAACCGTGACACTATGTGTCGGCCCAAGTGAATGGACTCAAGCCCATTCCGGATATAGTGTAATCGCCCAAACCATTGATTATATTAAGTTATGTATTAGGTTGATTATTATCATAAACTCAAACAAACCCTACCCTCCTCTATATTTTTACGTACGGCAGAAGAGGACCCCCCCCTGTTCGAGATAGCATCTTGATCAGTCAGGTTTCTGGTTAGTGGTTCTTACTTGTTGACTTTCATATTTGTGTGATATTATTCATATGTGATAGTGAATGATTAGACGGTGTTGGTTATTTGTTGCGTGTATTGATCATACGTATGGGTCGTATATATGATAATGATAATGAGTTTAATATTGTTTAGCTATGCTTGTTTATGTTTGAAGTATGGATGATGCGAATAATAACGGATGAATTGTGAAACCTGTTAGTGTGTTTAATGTTGAGTGATGATGTTGATATTTCATGATATTTGCTAATCGGGTATGGGTTGGATTTTATTCATGGATTGTTATGCATGATTAGGGTAGGTTATATTGCTTAGGGTTACAACAATAAAAAGTATGACATATTGTGTAATGTTGGTTTTGATTAAATACTTACTGATAATGTTGATGATGTTATATGTTGGGCTATAATTTGGTGTGAACATGATTATATGAACTAGTAATATTTGAGTTATTGTTTTGGGTTATTAGAGGAACTGTTAGTCGGTTTAGAAAGTACCATGATCATAAGATTCATATAAGTGACATGTATGACTTTGATTACATATTAATGATAACAAGGAGTTTTTTTGAGTTAGTGGGTAAATTGAATTGGACTTGTAATACATAATGTAATTGGGATTCACACCATCATTCGGACCAAACGAAACAGCCAGCCCACTCCAACGGAGATTGGGCCTCATCAATGGGGCGGAATAAAACTGTGAGACGTTAGTGGGCTGGATTGTGTGGACCGAAGCCTAATGGGATGACACAACTCAAAGTACAAAACTGTAGCAACATTAAGTCATGTTATAAATTAGGTTTGGACTTCGATGGGCCACTTATACACACATATGCATTTGGGCCGAACACTTGTTGGGCCGCACCTCTCGGATAGTAGGTTTTGGGCTGTGGTTTGGAGCCGAGCCCATTATGGATATGTGTACTAATTATGTGTATGATTGTGTTATATAATTAATTGATGAGTAGTAGATGAACCTAGAGTACATTGTACATGCTTTATGGTAATTTTCGTGCGTGACAACGTGATCAACTTGGATGCAAACTGATTGTTGTATGTATATGAACATCATAGGCTTTGATTAACTAAGTGTGATTAAGTAACTGGTCTTACCGAGCAAACTGAGGTGAGTTCATCTCTCTTGAGCATGCGTCTCGGTGGTTGGGACAGTCTTTGGGTATCCATGAGAGGGATTGGTTCTGGGTAAATCATGGGTATTCCTGAGAGGAATATGTCTTTTGGGTAAATCTGGTATGTTGGATAATATACTCATCCTATCACCATTAAAGTCCCTCCGTGTTGTTTGGTTACCTGAGAGGTAACAAGGTATTAGTTGGTAGCGCTACTTAGGTTTGGCACCCTCACCCCGTACCAGAGAGGACGGGTGTGAACTAATGACCTAGTCATGACCAATGCTTTGATAGGAGCATTGGAGAAAGGGCAATGTAAATCAGGAGCCGTCTTGTATTCGGGGTATTATCAACATTATATTCAATGAACTGAACTAAACACTTGGTAACTAACGTTTTCACAAAACTATGAACTCACTAGCGTTGTCTGATACACTTGTTGCATGCTCGCAGGTCGTTAGATGTCTTGGTTTTGGAACTTGCTGTCTGGAGTAGCTGGAGTGGTCACGGGTCGACTGGAGGGATTCATGTGTTTGAACTATTGATACTATACATTGGTTTTGAAACAGTTTAACTTTGGTTTCCTATTTGCTTCCGCTGAACATGTTGGTTTTCATTTAAACTTGTTGATGAAATTTTTCGTTAATGATTGAGTATTTCATTTAGAAACTTGTATGGGTTCAATGTAATTAGTGGCTCGTTGTTGGTATGTCACACGCCTAGCAGGGACATTCCCTAGGTGGTATTTTGGGGGTGTGACATGCTATGTAACAAAACTTGTATACTCGCCAACTTTTTGTTGATATATTTTAATACATGTTGCAGGTTAATTGACGAGATATTGTTGAGAAGAAATGCAATTTAGGTGGACTTAGATACACACCTAGATTAATTTTGTTATTTCAATGATATGTTTTTGAGACAATGTTGTTCTTTTTTAATCTTGTATGACAATCTAGCTTTGAAATGAAATTTGAATTTAATTTATATTGTCACATAGTGTTATGAAGTTTTGAGCAATTTGTTCGTCTCATCCCGATGTTTCCGCCATTAGTTAGGGTGTGACAATATCTTTGCTTGTCATCCATTTCATAGGACTTTAGAAGAGAAATCAGTTCGGCAAGGCTCATTCGAGTGAGATCTTTTGTTCGTTTAATTAAGATGACATTTGTATCCCAATTTCGTGGAAGACCATTAAGCAGCTTCTTGTTGACAACGAAATTTTCAAGCATCATGTCATGTGTCCTCATATCACTGATCAAAGCAATAAACCTTTGAATCTGGTTTTCAAGAGACTCTCCAGGATAATGATTAAACATGTTGAATCGTTGAGTCAACATTTCCCTTTTGCTCTCCTTCATCTCCTCATTTCCCTCATACATAGCCAAAAGAGCATTCCACAGTTCTTCAGCAGATTTTCCTCACGAACCCCAATGTCAATTTCGGGAGCTAAGGCAGAATGAAACATAGCCAGAGCCTTATAATCAATTTCTATCTTTTCATAGTCTTCACCATCATAAGCTGATACAAGTTTGACGACAGTAGTTCCCTTTTCTTATCTACCACGTAAGTGATAACAGCTGGTCCTCTGCAGATCGATCTCCAAGCCTTGGGACCCTTGATTTCATATGTTGTATGAAGCAAAACTTTCATTTAGAAAATGATCCTCCTAGCAGCAAACTTGGAATCTTGTTATTTGTTCCAATGACATTGTCTATATCTTGATTAATTGTAACCTTTTCAGTGACAGATGTTTGATTAATTTGCTCCATTTTTGAAAATATAAACTGTCAGTAATGATAGAATAATATTTTAACTTAATTGTTGATATTTTTCAATTTTAATAAGATGTTAATTTGTCCAATCAAACATCCAGACTAAATTCCTAGAGTATCGTACACTTCAATTAGGGTTACACAAAGTTATGTTGGGCCGCACACAGCTTATACTGGATCGTACACAACTTTAATGTGCCGCACACTTAGTTGGACTACACACTCAGTAGACTTGGGCTTATCACAAACATAAACTTGGTCCGTACACCTTTATCCTTAATCGCACACCAATATAATATAACTGGGCCGCACACTGGTAGAATTAGCCGCACACGCTGTGCTGTATGGAGAGTACCCTTAATTGATTAACTTGTAGACAACCTATGATATGGTCCCGTACACAAGTCGTGTACACTGATTGTTTTGGTAACAAACCACAACTAAATCCCGAGTTTAGAGGAAAGAAAGAATTTTAAAATTTTGTTAATCCTTTCCACCAATAACTCCGATAAACCTACAAACACAATCATCACTTCCAAAAACAGTTCAAATGAACACTTTTCAAAACTATTTTTGATCTTCAAAACTGTTATTCGAGAAATGTATTATTTTGTATAAATTTTTTTTGAATGTACACTTATAATGCGACCTGAGAAAAATCTGGACACAAATACAATTAGTTAAACAATGATAATCAAAATAGAAATGACTTAAACCATCAACCTTTTCAATTTCGTAGAATCTGCTAATATTTTCTGAAAGTCTCCGGGCCCCCTGGATCGATGACGAACAACATCCACTGCCCTCTGTTAGTGCACGGAATGTCTGTTGACTGCGTCTACAAAAAGTCTGAAGTCAAGATTGGTCAACAGGAGGTCAAAGTGTAAATATTGTGTGAAATAGGGTTAGGATCGCTTATGTGTCATTGTATTAGTCTGGACCGCTCATGTGTCTTATGTGGATCGCTTATATGTCAAGTGTTCTGGATCGCTCATTTGGCATGTCTTATGAGCGGACCAGAAACTCTATATATAGGTTGAGTGGTTCATTAGTGAAAAAGGTGTATGTGTGTGCTTGGGAGCCGAAACTCTGTCAAAATTTCATCAGAAAGCAATAAAAAGATAGGAATTGAAAGGATATGCTGTTGTAACTTCATATATGTTGATTCCGCCTTCATACATGAAGATGAGCTACTCTGACTGACTTTTAGGGTCAAAGAACGGTCCAACAAGTGGTATCAGAGCTTCAGGACGAGGAGTTCATAATACATCAGCTGATTCGACACTATTATCTCATTTCTACTCTATTTCTCTTTTATTTTTTCTTCGGATTATACAAGTTTCTACGGACAGAATGATCTGAAGTTCAAGTATATTGAGCGAATTTGTCTTTTAATCAATCTATAACAATATCAGACCTTAAAACATAGTAAAACTCAATCAATTTTAAGAAAATTCGATCAGTTTTCGAACAGAAAATTCATTATCAGATCTGGAACGATTTTGCGGTCAAAATTGAACAATAAACATATCATTGTGATCGGAATTGTGTATAGAATAATCCTTGAATGTTTCAGATTAAAACTTGGATTAAAAATGGTCAAAATCGGTTAAAAACTGTGGTCCGCTTTTACGGACATCGATAGGTCTGTTCATAAATCACATCTGGTCCGCTTGTAATTACTTGTTTGATCCGCTTATCCGGACACAGTTGGTTCGCTTATCTGACATTTGACTGGTCCGCTCAAACGGACACTATCTGGTCCGCTCGAACGATCATTACTTGGTTCGCTCGAACGAACAAGTCTGGTCCGCTCGAACAGACATAGTCTGGTTCGCTTTTAATACACTTTCTGGTTCGCTGTTACATACATTATCAGATCCGCCCGAACTGATTTTTGCTTATTGGTTCGCTTATCTGAACCTGTTTGGTCCGCTTATCTGTCACGTGCACAGATTGGTTCGCTTTTGTGGTTCTGTTTTTCAAAAATCTCGAAAATTGTTCTAAGTAATGTCTGATTTTGCAGGTACATTCAAAATGTTTGATGAAAAGGAAAACAAAAATCTTGAAAATTTAAATGATTAGATTTGTGAATCTTGGTGTGGAAGATTAGGTGATAAGGATGTTTATGTTAAAAGATTCGAAAATTTGTTGTGTATGAAGAATGAATCAGTGGAGAAGTTGGTAAAACGGTTTGATGAGTTAGTTTACAAGTTAGAAAGACATGGGATATATTTTTCAAAGGATGAAAAAATTTCAAGATTTGTTAATGCTTTACCTTTGGAATGGGATAAATTCGTGAATGAACTGAAACGGGATTCTAGTTTATCACGTTTTGATTTAAGAAGTTTCATAAATACAATAACAAATCATAGGAGTCATAAAGATTCAAGAAAAAGGGAGTTATTGGATGAAATAAAAGGAGAATCAGAAAAGATAGATTTGGATGTGATCATTGAAATGAGAAAACGAATCACTGTATGTCTTGCAGCAAAAAATGTTATGAGATACGATATTAAGAGGGGTTGTTATATTGATGAAAATATGAATCCTCTTGATTTTGTTAAAATTTTCTGTGCAGGAACATACAAGATGGAAACAAAGAAAGAAGTTGATGATGGAAAGATGAATGGAAAATGCTCGAAATGCGAAAAATCAGAAACAGACAATGTCAAACTTCTGAAGAATGTAGAAAGTTTAACATTGGAAATCAAAAGCTTGAAGGATGAGAAAGAATCTGATAGTAAACAGATTCTTGAAATGAGAGAAAATTGTGAAAAGTTGATGTCAGAAAATGTCAAACTGTTGAGTGATTTGGACAGTTTGACATTGGAAATTAAAAATTTTAAAGAAAAAGAAAATGTTGTTGAAAATGAAAAATTAAAAATTGAAAAAGATTTTCAAAATCAAATAAAGATTTTAGAAGATGAGAGAGATATTTTTGGTAAAGATAATCTTCAAAAACAAATTGAAATCAATTCTCATCTTGCTAAAATCATTCAGCTTGAAAAAGAAGCTGAAAAAGCTCGGATGAAAATCAAAGAGCTTGAAGTTAAATTGAAAGGTTTTGTGACTTCGGCACCATATGAGTGTCCAAAACCGATCAATTCAGTTCCAATAAGTGATAATGTCACAAATTTTGACAAAGTCAAAATTGAAGATTGTGATGAAATATCTGATGATGAAAAAGAAAAGAAAAGAAAAATATTTTTAGATTTACAAGAAAAATTTAAAAATACTGTTTTGCAATCTACTGAAACAGGTGAATGTTCTAAACAAAAACCTGTTAAGAAGAATGCAGAACAGAAACAAAAAGATAAAAATTTGAAAAATTCTAATAATGAAAATAAAAGCTCATCAGATAAGTCATCCAATCATTATCAAAAATCACAAAAATTTAAAAATGAAAACTCACAAAGTGTTAGTAATAAGTGGTGCAGGTTTGACCACAGTGCTTCAAAGCCAAAACAAATTTTCAAGAAGAGTGATGATCACCACAAAGCCAGACAATGTTATTATCTAAGCATATGGTGTGAAAGTGGTGAATGGTACGATAACAGAGTGTGCTACACTTGTGGTGTGAAAGGACACATTGCTGTTAACTGCCAGAATTGGAGTTATGAAACAAGAAGATGCTATAATTGTCATATAAGAGGACATATTGCCAGAGATTGCTCGAGGAAATCGATGGGAAGATCGAGGGTTGAATCTCAAAGAATGGCAAAGAAGCCAGTCAACGTCAAGCCCCATGAACAGAAGGTTCTAAAACCTAAAGTTCAGGATCAGACAATTCAAGAAAAGAAAGTTAAACTTTCACAAGGGCAGAAAGACAGACTGCGAAAGAAAAGGAAGAAGATGAGAGAGTATCTCGAGAAAATTTTATCTTCGGGTTCAAAGGACAGTTTGAATAAAAGTTCTGATGAATCAATTCACTCGACTGCAAAGCCAAGTAAATTGAATTCTTCAGATGCAAATCTGAGGACAAAAGAGAAAACGGAGAAAAAGAAGGTTGTCGGCGATGAATCTGGCTCCTCAAAGTCAGACAAGCCACATTCAGGCCATGATTCTGGTTCATCAAAGCCAGAGGAGCTTAGTGTTGAGGTAAAATCTGAGAATTCAGGTTTAACAATGGATGATGCAAATTTTCCACCATTGTTGAACAAGAATTCTAAATCACCCAAAGATAGTCAGGCTTGGGTGAAACTTTTCAAATAGAAAAATCTGACTTGCCGGAGCTTCCAGGTTGGTAAGTGTGAAGCAGGTATCGGCATCTTTCTTGAGAAATTCACAGAATTGGTAACTGTGATATTTCAACTTACATGTGGTAAATCAGGGACATTAAGTTGTACTTGATTTTCTACTAGTGTTTGTGTTGATAGAATCTTGAATTGTTAAATCTTTCAAAATGGTTAAAGGAGAAAATAGTGATGAAATAATTCCCTAACCAACAAGTGGTTTGTTAATTCAACAAAACTAATTTTCCGGAAAAACCATTTGATTAAAACAAACTTAAGTGTTTTGAAATCATAATGGGAAAATAGTTTGTTGTCAGGGGGAGTTCTGATTGTTTATGCAAAGTGGATGGCGAATTGAAGTGATTTGATATCAGTTTGTCACGTTTCTTGTATAGTTTGTTTTCAAATTTTCCTTGAAAATCAAAATTGAAACATATTTTGGTTTTAGGGGGAGAAAAATTTTGAAAAAAATTAGAAAATTTGAAAATGTCAAAAACATTGAAAAAATGAAAATGAGTTTTGTTGTGAAAAAGAGGAAATGATAGAAAATCAGTGAACTATCACAGCATGCTAAAGAAATGTAATGTCAAATGTGATAAGCGATCTCACTAATGATGTGACGATAGGCTCAGCTAGACTAGTAGATTTGCGATAACGATACAAACATAAATGAAAAAGCCTAGTTCTAGTGGGAAACATGGTCAAAAGCATAGTACTTGGTTTTGTCCTTCTTGATTGTGTGCCTACTCAGTAATCGCTGATTGTCGAAAGACATAAAACTGGTTAAGTTTGTGAACTTTCACAACTTTGCTGAAAAGTCGCTGTGATTGTGCATTTCATTTTGCAAAGATTTAAACTTGTTTTATTTCTTTATTTTGTTTAAGCATCGGACATCCTCTGCGTATACGTGAGTATCGACGTGGATGTTGTTGCCTAAACGTTCTGCTTTATTTTCTTTGGTGTTTCGTTTAAGCTTTGGATCACCTCTGCGTATACGGGAGTATCGACCTGGTGGTTAAAGCCTAAACAACTTCAACTTGTTTTATTTTCTTATTTTGTTTAAACATTGGACTTTCTCTGCGTATACGGAAGTATCGACCTGATTGTTAATGTTTAAACATTCTGCTTTATTTTCGCACAAATCACAGTCGATAAAAGTTTAAAGGCATTGCTTGAGTCAGTGTATTGCATGATGAGGGGATATGCTGAGATCGTGGGGTCCATAAGAATTTTAGTGCTATCTTAATATACCTTAACGTATCGGTAAGCATTTTGAAAGTTTTTAGATTGAGCTTAAGAGGACAAACATATCGTCAATCAAGGTGAATCGTTTAGAGCTTAAAATGATTAAAGCTTAATGGTGTTAGTGATTTGTTTCATAAACTGATATGATCCTCTTACACAAACTCACAAAAAATATTGTTTGTATATATTTGTTTACTGCATTTCTTTAAACTCAAAATCCAAAAAGATTTTAGTGTGTTTTAGCATAAAGTTTTGAAAAAAATTCAAAAAGATTTTCGACAACTGATGTTGAAGAGCTGATATTCAAAATTCCAAGTGCTAAACATGATGAATTGGATTGGGAGAATATGTTGAATACTTTGAATGTCATATACAAATGTTTTAAAAGACTGTGTGGTTAGTTTATCAAGGTCATTCATTTGAACTTGATGTAACTAGTATGATTGATTGTGTTAATGATGTCTACCAGTAAGTTTACTAAATTCAATTGTTATAAATTTGTGAAACTTATGTTGAGGTAGAGGATGTGCAGGTTAACAGGTTGTAAACTTCATTATTCCCAAATGGAAGCTAATTGTTAAAGCTTGAACCAGATTTCTCAGATTCTAGCATATCGAGAGGGGGAGTTTGTGAAAGGGGGAGTCTGGATCGATAGTCAAAGGGAAGTTGAAGTTAGAGCAAGGTGATGCTGAAACCTGTGAAGAATGCTTGTGAAGATAGACAGAGTTGGTGAAAAGACTAAGACTGAAGACTACGGATCTGAAGATTGCTGAAGACTACGTCAACATCCAAGGGGGAGTCTGTTAGTGCACGGAATGTCTGTTGACTGCGTCTACAAAAAGTCTGAAGTCAAGATTGGTCAACAGGAGGTCAAAGTGTAAATATTGTGTGAAATAGGGTTAGGATCGCTTATGTGTCATTGTATTAGTCTGGACCGCTCATGTGTCTTATGTGGATCGCTTATATGTCAAGTGTTCTGGATCGCTCATTTGGCATGTCTTATGAGCGGACCAGAAACTCTATATATAGGTTGAGTGGTTCATTAGTGAAAAAGGTGTATGTGTGTGCTTGGGAGCCGAAACTCTGTCAAAATTTCATCAGAAAGCAATAAAAAGATAGGAATTGAAAGGATATGTTGTTGTAACTTCATATATGTTGATTCCGCCTTCATACATGAAGATGAGCTACTCTGACTGACTTTTAGGGTCAAAAAACGGTCCAACACCCTCGATTCAAGATGTGAAACATCAAAAACATAAAAGATAGAAAGATGTAGAAGATGAAACCCTTTATTATTGAATCATTCATCACAGATTTACAAACCGAAAAAGTATACATCATCTTCTACAAGCTAGTTTAGATCGCTAAGATCTAAACTTAGCTTTCTCTCACTAACACATAGTCTCTCTCTCTCTCTCTAGAATGTGCACACACTGATGAAGGATTACAAGAGCTTGTAAGAGTTGATTACCATAATCTAACCTATACACACATATATATAGGCTAGGGCAACAAACTCGGACACCACAAACAATATATAGTCCGAATATAACATCATATATTCGGACAACAAACAAACAAGTAAACTCTGAACTTAAATCAACAAACTTAGACGCAAGTGAGGTCCGAAATTATACTATATTCGGACTACTCCATACAAATTCGGACAAGCATGATTAAGACAAACACAAGGAGGTCCGAATTTGTTGTAAATTCGGACTCCTTTGATCCATACAAATTCGGACTCCGTCATGCTTCAACATCTTTGACTTGGGCTTTTGACTTTGTTGACTAGAACTGATAAAGCACAGTTACCAGCAAGAGCTGCACTTACAGACTCCCCCTTAACTGTTGCTATCAGTTCTGTATGGCATCGATAATCTTCAGTTACCGGATACCGCGCTTACAGACTCCCCTTGACTGATGATGTTATGCCTGCTTTCAACTTTGGCTGAGACCTGATCTTTCCGGCAGAGCACAACGATCTTCAACTCTTCTAGTAAAAGACTTCTTGATGATTACTTAAATGGTCGCTTTGTGAAACCTGAAGAATCCAACATCAAACGATGTATATCCTCCCCCTCAAACTACTCCCGAGTCAAGTTAACGCGAACCATCCTACAATCCTCATGTAAGAACATTGCTCGAAACCTTAATCTTCAAACCTAACCAGCAGCAGAAAGAAACATTTGATTTCCAATGCCCAACCTTGAACACTTCAAACTTCACTAAGACATGAAGTTCTGTTTGATAACTTAATAACAAACTGAACTCCGTAAATGTACATCCACCATCTTGATCAAAAGTCTTCAACCCTTCATGTATGATCTCATCTCGTCACGTATATTCATGAATCAATCTTCTATCTTCACAAATTCACTGAATCCCTGATGGCTTTCATCTCCGATCTTCCCCTCAAATCAAGAAGCACCACATTATTTCGAGAACAGACTAGCAACTGTCTTGGAAGAGGGACTAAGAAACTAATCTTCTCTACTCTAAACAACATCTAATAAGGCTCAATCTTTAACTAGTCGTCAACTGAGAAATCAACTTCATCATTTCAATACTTGATTAAAAACACAAACACACTTGACAAAACTCCATCACACACGAGCTTTTTCATGCACAAGCTTTAGATTTACGAAGAAAAGAGGAAATTTTAACTCCCCCTCTTTCTTTATAAACTTTCAAAGTCCAACCAAGTCTTATTTTATTCACCTCTAATGCTCGATAATAGTCCTAACTTGTTACACAAATCTCTAGTAAGAGCCAAATTCCAACACCGAGAATCTTGTAAATATCCGTGGACCGCCACTACCGAACAAAAAATTCTCGAAAAAACTTCATTAAATTTTCCCAAACACTCTACTTATCAAACTTATCAAAATCCATCATTTATGAAAAATGGAATTTTGACATTTTCATGCCTTTTTTTTCTCCACACCCTCACTTATTCCGGAGAACACCTAAAACCAGGAACAAATCCAATAAACCGGAATACACTGGTAAACTCGGAACAATGTGAGATGATAAAACAAAATTGGATCAAAACCCAAACTCACAAATT
Source organism: Helianthus tuberosus (assembly GCA_030545235.1). Lineage (NCBI taxonomy): Eukaryota > Viridiplantae > Streptophyta > Magnoliopsida > Asterales > Asteraceae > Helianthus > Helianthus tuberosus. Next base: position 117,525,441 of record CM060414.1, on the reverse strand, counting down.
CGGAACAATTAAATTAAATCCCAAATTTGGACTAGACTAGGAACACAAATTTGGATAAGATCAATGAAACAAATTAGAACTCGAGGCTCTTATCAAATTCAGACAAAAATTAATCCCACAAATTCGGACAGGAACAAAGATAAATTCGGACATGTAGGACTTCTAAATTCGGACAGGATCCAAAAGTAAATTCGGACACCTTAATTCGGAATCAAATTCGGATTTTCCAAATTCGGACAACCAAACTTCCGAATTTATTTTCCAAGCGTGACTTCACACAAGGTCTTTAATAAACACTTAAGGAACAAGTTCGGACAACCTCAAGTTCGGACAATAAATTCTGAATCTCTAACACATACAGAAATCCGGACAAAGCAATTTCAGATCAAACCTCAGATCTGCAGCAACTTGGAAAACAAGAAAACCATCTCAGTCGACGAACAACTTCAATTTCTTCAAGTTATCTGAAGAATCTTCACGTCTCCATGATGTTTGGCGGAAACAAACATCAAAATCAAGAGCAATGGTGATTCGAAAGGTGGTTAGACCATTCCGAATCGGTAACCATGCTCTGATACCACTAAAAGTCCCGGGGACCCCCTGGATTGATGACGAACAACATCCACTGCCATCAATTCAAGACGTGAAACATCAAAAACATAAAAGATAAAAAGATGTAGAAGATGAATCCCTTTATTATTGAATCATTCATCACAGATTTATAAACCGAAAGAGTATACATCATCTTCTACGAGTTGGTTTAGATCACTAAGTTCTAAACCTAACTTTCTCTCACTAACACATAGTCTCCCTCTCTATAGAATGTGCACACACTAATGAAGGATTACAAGAATTTATGAGAGTTGATTACCCTAATCTAACCTATACATATATATATAGGCTAGGGCAACAAACTCAGACACCATAAATAATATCTAGTTCAAATATAACATCATATATTCGGACAACAAACAAACAAGCAAACCCTGAACTTAAATCAACAAACTCGGACACAAGAGAGGTCCGAATTTGTTGTAAATTGGACTCCTTTGATCCATACAAATTCGGACTCCGTTATGCTTCAACATCTTTGACTTGGGCTTTTGACTTTGTTTACTAGAACTGATAAAACTCAGTTACCTAGCAAGAGTTGCACTTACAGACTCACCCTTAACTATTGCTATCAGTTCTGTATGACATCGATAATCTTCTGTAACCGGATACTGCGCTTACAAAAACAAGGATCACGACAAAATCTGAAAAATATGTAAAACAAAATTTAATAAAAAAACTAAACTCTTTCAAGTTTGTTATGCAAAAAAAAAATAAAAAAATATAAAATCCAAAAATGAAAACCAAAAAAGACAAAATAAAGTACTATTCATTCACATGTTATGAATATGGTTGGTGGGTGGGGTTCGGCTACAAAGTCCATTTTTCCTACAAAGTGTACAAAGTCTTAAAACACCACAATTTCAGCCATAAAACACACTCAAAACCCACAAATAACGGAGTGAAAATCACTAAAACACAATATCTAAACCCTAACATTCCATTAAGACTTCAAACACACCATCGTAGAACTATGAATATAAAACACAACATGATAATCAACATAAAACACACTAGTGTTAGTCATTCGATAATCAAAGTCTTATCATCCAAAACACAATACAAAATTCTCAAATATGGTGTTTTAGTAATCTTCACTTTGTTATTTGTGTGTTTTGGGTGTGTTTTATGATTGATATTATGGTGTTTTATGACTTTTTACACTTTGTAGGAAAAATTGACTTTGTAGCCAGCTCCCACCCTATGGTTGGTAATATGTATTATATGTATAATGTATAATGTACACACTAATAATTTGGCGTTATTTATGTTAAAATCTCAACCTCTCATAGATATTTCTTTTATTTCTCAGTCATCCCATATTTACATATAATAACAAGCCACTTCTTTCTTTCGAAGTTATTATCACACTACAACAAAATAAAGTGGAATAACTATTATGCTTCTTTAAAATTGTAGCAGAATGATAATTACTTTACATCATGCAATTTGTATCATTCGCACGTTAACCCTCTATTGTACATGATCCCACCACAATATTGTAAATTATCCATACTTAAATCATAATATGATGAATTTGTCACTATCTTTCTATTAAACTCAAACTTGTAATGAATATTAAACTTTGCTATTACATAAAGTAATAAATGAAATGTAAGACAATCAAACAAATACATCCAATTCGGTAAGTCTGTAAAGCTTATAGCCATGACCATAACATACAAGAACCGAAGTTGTGGGAGGAGTTTGAATTCAAGTGGGTGTTGTCTTTGGAGTAGGGAACATGTGTGGCATTAGTTATTAATATAGTTGGGTGGTTCCTTAATCACAACCGTAGATGAGCTTGGATTTCAAGGGCTTGGATGGTAGCAAATCTCAATCCGTATGGTACTGATCTCTTATTGGATATTATGCATTTGATCTGTCATTGTTTGGGTTAGATTGCACATGGCATAAGAATTGTCTAGCTAGAATTTGGTGTGAATTGTATGTCTTGCATTACTTTTTGTGCCATGCATTAGCCTACTAGGGTTGGTAGTATGTGATCACTGATAGGGTTCTTTTCCCACTTGTTTAGGGTGTAGGTAGCGGTTAAATACTTTGAATAGATAAACTCTTAAATCACCCAATCAAACAGTGCCATGTTATTTTGTCTATTTTGTTTACCTATTATTCAAAAACGTTAACAGTGGTTAGACACTTTAGATAAGGTATTTAAAAAAAGGAAAATGTGTGATTGGTTGAGAAGGCACGGACCCCACCACACACCCCTCTCTCTCCCCTTTTCCTTCACCTTCACCGATTCGCCCCCAAAATCATTAAACTTGATCGGTAAACAATTGTGGCGGTGGTCACCGATCGGTGCCGAAGACCTTCACCTAGTCGACACCGTATACCCTTAGGGCCCAAACTATATGTAAGATTTTAATCTAAAAGGTGTGTCTCATAAAATCTATTTCATCAGTGTATTTAAATTTTATATAATAACAAAACATGAAGGGTCTTAGGAACAGTGAAAAAACTAGACAAGTTTTGAATGTTATTTACGATATTGCCATTCTTCTCCTATTTTTCTTCTCCTTCATCCACTCCCAATTTCTCAACCCTTTCTGATCAACAACAACAATGGCTTCCTCATCTGCTCCTTCATTCTCAACATTCACTTCCACTTCTCGCTTCAACGACGTCGTTCCGTCATCCTCTTCATCTCCTTCATCACTCCTTCACAGATTCTCCGATCGCCACTCTCCGTCACGTTCCGTTTCAATCACCGCCAAATCCTCCAACTCCGGTAACTTTTCCCGTGATGATCCGGAGTCAGCTTCCGGAGATAACGGTACGGATATGAATTATTACTAATTTTACATCTTTTTGTTGTTAGATTACATGAATTTTAGGTTAGAAATGTCAGAACTGTAAGTAATTGTGTAGTTTTATGCTCTACAGATCTGATTTTGTTGCATCGGTTATCGGTATGAATTATTAATAATTCTACATAGTTTTGTTGTTAGATTACATGAATTTTAGGTTAGAAATGTCAGCACTGTAAGTAATTGTGTAGTTTTATGCTCTACAGATCTGATTTTGTTGCATCGGTTATTGATATGAATTATTAATAATTCTACATAGTTTTGTTGTTAGATTACATGAATATTAGGTTAGAAATGTTAGAACTGTAAGTAATTGTGTAGTTTTATTCTCTACAGATCCGATATTAATTAACCTCAATATCGTAATGATATATTGTAGTTCTACATACTTTTGTTCTTAGATTACAGGAATTTTAGGTTAGAAATGTCTAGCACTGTAAGTAATTGTGTAGAATTATGCTCTATAGATCTGATTCTGATAAACGTCAATATAGACAGTGGCGGAACCAGAACTTTTTAATTGGGGGGTCGAATCATATTTTTTCTACGTTCTAGAACTTTTTAATTGAGGGGTCGAATCACATTTTGTCTACGTTCGCTGGTGTGTACTAATTCCTTTCGGTGCACTATATTCCAACCGGCCAAAATGATCAAATCAAGTTTCTTTAGGCGTCTACCAAAATCTTCTTAGGAAATTTGACTTTTTGGTTGCGAAAGGTTTTTATTAAGAGTTGTCGGCTTGTATAATAACAATTACCGTCGATTCTTAGGAACAGTACACCAATTGACCAAGTTTTGAATCATATTTACGGTACTGCCACTGTTTCTTTTTGTCCAACATAGCGAGGGAAGGGAGCAGATTAACGGTAGAGAGAAGAAGAAAGAGAGATAGAGATAATCGAAGCCATGCCAGCCTGTTCCGGTGACCATCTCTCTTCAGCCCCCTGTTCCAGCGACGACGAGTGGCATTGATACTAGAGGTTAATGGTGATTATTGACTCAAAACGAAGCAGACCATAGCGCCTAGGGTTCCAGCAGAACTCCGGCGAGTCAGACATGTTGTGCATGTCCCGTTTTGGTGTAGACGCCAAACACCAAGGTACCGACAGTGTGGTAAGTTCTGACCTATTGCTTCATTTACAATAGTGTGTGTGAGGATAATGGCTCCAATGGGTTACAAATAGGAGAAAAGACGAAGGTAGATTATGTGAAAACAAACAACGAGATTCAGGCGATGGGGAGATCGGAAGGTATTCAGGCAATTGTGAAGGCCAACGAGTTCTATGATGAAGACCAGATGCGCCTTTACCACCAATTGGCAACATGACTTCCATATTCGTGATTTAGCCAAATTCTACAAATCATTATGTTGTGTGTTTTGGTTGGTTCAATTTGATTGTCACTATACCTAAGGTCTTGGGTTTCTTAGTCATCAACTTGGTTTAGGTATTCGTTGCATTTTATTTGATCGATTTAAGAAGATTACCAACACCCATGTAATGGTTTGAAGTTGATTTCAGTGAATGCTTTTCATTTTGGGGATTTGAGTTACATAGTTTTACGGGTCTGATTAACTCAGTCAAATAGTTTAAAGATGAACATTAACTAAATGTGTTCAACTACAAATTTTTGTTTTCATTTGATTACATGGAATGTATTTTCTAACAATATACTATTGAGTTTTGATTAGGTTTTGTGACAAAATTTACATGTGTCAGCAGCAGTTGCTGATGGTGTAATGGCTACATAGGTAAGAAGGTTTGTTTTTCCTTCCCCTTTGAAACTTTTATTATAAATATTTCCAAATAAAAGTTCTATAGGTGACAGTGATTATGTTTGTAATGGGCTACAAAGGTAAGAAGATTTTGAGTACCAACAGTAAGTCCTTTATTGTGCAGGCTCTTACTTTTGTGTAGATGAGATTGATGCTATAGTTGTCACTCTTATTAGGATGAAAGCTCAGGAATTTACAAATGATCAAATGGGTCAATTTGGATATAAAAAATGGCAGCATGTGATTTTTTCAATACAGGGTTTCACATCACGGTTGGGTCTGGCAAGATACTTCAGCTCGGAGTCGTCAGTGGCCCCGTTTAATTTGTGTGAAGGTTCACAATACATTTTTGCATTTAGTTACCCGAAGAATACAGTTGTTACTCTTGGCACGGAGAGAAGCTTAGTTATTTAAGCTGCTTCTTATATGAATACACTTGAATTTTTATGCAATTTGTGTTTAATTATATAAGTTTTCATGTATGATAGGGGAGTTCTTAAAATTGTATTTTTCCGAATAATTATAATTTATTACATACTGATAGTATTCATTTAAGTTAAATTACACAAATATTATTATTATCATATATCATTTTAAACGTTGTATTTGACTTGCAGCTTTATAAAATGAGAAACTTCATGGTATCATACTTATGATACATACATGTTCTATGTAAGTGTTCTATGGAACATGGGTGGACCTACCCTTTCGCCAGAGTGGGCGGCCACGCCCCTTGAAAAAAAAATTAGTGTATATTTTAGGCAAAAAAATCCGACCGCAACCCTTGAAAATACGGTTGAACACCTCATCCGCATCCCTAGCAAATGATTTTTGGGTCCGCCACTGCTATGGAATGACCATTTCTTCACTGTTATTGTTGATCTTATAATTAATCAACTAACTAACGAAGGTGCTAAATGTGTCATGTTGTATTGCAGTTTATTTGGTTACGACTTAAGTTAGGTAAAATCAAGGGACAAAGGATCAAACCTAGGAGTAGCGTTTGTATCGGTGATTATCGGTATAGTAGTGACCAGTAAATACGAAATAGGTTTAAGACTTCCTTCCTTTTGTTTCCTTTTAGTGACTTTTCTTTGTGAGTTTTATGTTGTTTTAAGAACTATCATTATGAATATAATAATGAATGACAGTTACCCGCCGCGAAGCGCGGAGTTCTTTACTAGTTTATCTTAAATTATGAAAGTTTTTTTGGGGTCCGTCCCCTTCGCTCAAAAAGAAAGAACCAAGACAGGCCGAAAATTTACTAATTTTTCTGCTAATTGAATATATAGAGCCGAACGCAATACATTGCTCGATCTTGCTTGAATCGTTTGCAATTTTTCAGTTCAACTAAACAAGAAACTGATTAAAAAAAATATAAACACAAAATTTTACTAATTTTTCTGCTAATTGAATATATAGAGCCGAACGCAATACATTGCTCGATCTTGCTTGAATCGTTTGCAATTTTTCAGTTCAACTAAACAAGAAACTGATTAAAAAAAATATAAACACAAAATAAAATAAAAACAATGAACTTTATAATTTTTTGGACTAATCGAACTGTAAAAAACATTACTTATCCTGGTTATGATTTGAAATATTTAGCTATTGGGTTGTTCAAAATTCTAATCAAACTAATAGATTTAATTGTAACTTTTTTTAACGGTTAATGAATACTATATAAGTCTGGTCACCTAGGCAAACCATTGGCAAAAGGTCATCCACGTCCTACGTATACAGACAACACTGGTGACTAAGCCCACCCACCATTCTAGGAGAAACCCATCGCCCGAAGACCAACCATGGTAAAATCTCTGGCTCACCTGAAACAAATTGCAAGCAAATTACACCACATGAGACTCCAACCCATGGCATACACATTAGAAGGTCATGGGGTTATCTTCTCCCAAACCAACTGATATAAGACTTGATGAGGATACGTCCCTGACCGGACCGAATCACCGCCACAAATAGAGCCGAATCATGGCAGATTAAGGTCGTACCGGACAATGCACCATAATACGAACCGGACAAATATGTTGGTGCGGCGTAACTAACTGGGTCCCACCTCCATAACTGCCATGATAGCGACTGTTCCGGCCCTAACTAACTTTCCACGTCAGCACACCCAAAGACTATAAATACCATACTTGGACCTCCAAAAGGGGTAATTGCTACTTTCTCTCTCTAAACTCTCCTCTCTCTCTCGCTGACCTATTTCCTCCTCACAAATACTTATTCTCACGCCCGAGCTTGGTCACAGAGAGGCCCCCCTCCCTGTGACGAGGCTAACGGTGTGTTTGTTCTCTTGTGATCTTGCAGGTTCCTTGCTTGGTCATCTGAAGCTCTACTCTGACCAGGTCGTACCAACTGGTTCTTGAGTCTTCAGTGGCGCCATCCCCTCGAATTCACATAATTCGTTTCTGTGTTCTCGTTAATTTGAAATCATGGCAGAATCGACGACAACAGTCTCCACCAGCACTTTCCCATCTTACAATGATATATGGGAAGGAAACACTAACTCCACAACTGCTTCAACAGCAGTTGTCGCCTCAGCAGCTTCGATAGGATCTGCGTCGGCTCCTCCAGCTGCAAATCCTGTAGGCGGAAGTTCTGTCACCACGCTGTCTGTTACTGCCCCGGTTGCCACGCCATTACCTACCTTCGACAACGCTTTCCTTTTAAGGAATGCTGATCTGTTGCGTCAGTTACAGCAGCAGCAACAACGAGATGAGATGTTGCAAAGTCTCCGAGCAAATTTGTTTAACAACGTTTATCCAGGGGGAAATCCCGTCTCTGTTGGAACCTTCGCTTCTGGATCTATGGTAAGTTCTATGATCTCCACTCCTATAACTCATGTTACACAATTTTCTTCGGTTACAAGTGCTCCGATGAATAACGGTCTAAACGACCTGTTTCTCCAGGGATCTATGGGTTTAAACCCCCAAGATCAAGAGTTGCTCATGCCATATCACCCCACGTCTATGACTTCCCAATCCAAGTTCACGTTACGGATCGTCAATGCTCCACTTCCAGCTAAGCTGAAGATGCCTCCTACGTTAAAGTTTTACGATGGAACGTCTGACCCGGACGACCATATGTTCGCGTTTGCCGGAGCGGCTAAGGTCGAGCAGTGGCCTATGCCAGCTTGGTGCCTTATGTTCGCCCAAACTCTCACTGGATCGGCAAGGGTTTGGTTTGATGGGTTGCCAGAAGGGTCGATCGACCACTTCGAAGATTTCCGACGTATTTTCTTGCAAAATTTCTGTCAGCAGCGACGTTGCAAAAAAGACATTACTGAGGTTCACCATATAAAGCGCCGAGACGGAGAGTCCGTAGAAGATTTTATCGACCGCTTTAATCGAGAAAGCATGCAGATAAGTGGCGCGGTTGACCAACTCCGAGTCTCTGGGTTCTGTCACGGAGTTCGGAACAATCAACTTGTGGAGAAACTCCATGAAGATCTCCCAAAAACTATGGAGACGCTTATGGAGAGAGCTCGAGCCTTCGTTCGGGGAAAAAGTGCCTGCGGTCAACCGAGCGAAGCTACAGCAAGAAATGCCAAGGCTCGAACCACTTCATGGAAACGCAATGCGTCGCCACCAAAAGATAGAAGCAGCAGTTGGAACAGAAACCGTGGCCCGTATCAGAAGTCGGATCGAGGCAGTTTCCGAACAGGAAACGTGCGTTTTAACACTTTTTCCGAGCTCACCAAATCACCAAGTGAAATCCTCAGCACGGAGACTACTCGTTTCCCTACGCCGTCGAAGCAACGACCCACCTCGGACAGCCATTCCAAGAAATATTGTGAATATCACCGAGACAAGGGTCATACAACTGATGAATGTTGGGCTCTGAAGCAAGAAATCGAAAAGGCTGTACGGTCCGGTAAACTCTCGCACCTTGTGAAAGAAGTGAAAGACGGGAAGAAGTCAACAACGGCAATTGATAATCCGAACACCGAGCCCGGAATCAACATGATCCGGTCAGCCGAGCCAAGAGGGGTAAAACGATCGAACCAGCATATGGCAGCATGGATGCACCAACCAACATACTTCCCTCCGATCGATCCAGATGATGCTCGGGACGGACCAATTACAATTTCGACCGTCATCGCCGGACATTTGGTCCGACGAATTTACGTGGATGGAGGAAGCGCCTTCGAGATCATGTATCTACAGTGTTTCCAGCAGCTGAACCCCCAAGTAAAGGTGAGGTTAATTGAAGTCTCCACCCCTCTAATTAGTTTCTCCGGAGAGGTGGTCCGCCCGATAGGACAGATCACCCTTCCGACCACATTCAAAGAGGGTGACAAAAGCCGGACAGTCCAACTAACTTACTTGGTTGTTGGCACTCATTCATCGCATAACATAATACTCGGACGGCCTGGATTAAGAGCTCTCGGGGCAATCAGTTCAACAATACATGGAGCTATTAAATTCCCTACTGAGGCCGGAGTTGCTACTATCTTCTCAGAATCAAGCTCGTTTGTCGCCGAAGTAAGACATGCAGCGGAAACGAGCTCCAAAAAGTCCGAGGTACCTACGGAGCTTTGGACAATCAATCCAGATTTTCCCGAACAACAAGTAGCTATTGGTGCTCAGCTCCCAAAATGAACAAAGAAGCTCCTATGGGAATTATTAAGTAATTCGATAGATGTTTTTGCATGGAAGCACTCTGATATGCAGGGAGTCCCCAGATCTATGGCACAACATCACCTGAACGTGAAAGAATCAATCAAACCAATTGCACAAAGGAAAAGGCACATGGCGCCGGATCGAGCCAGAGCAATCGCAAAAGATGTTAAGAGCCTCCTAGATGCGGGAATCATTCGAGAAGTCCGGTATCAAACATGGGTGTCAAATCCCGTTCTGGTGCGGAAAAAAGATAATTCATGGAGAATGTGCATCGATTTCACCGATTTAAATGATGCATGCCCGAAATATTTTTTTCCTCTACCGGAAATCGATGAAAAAATTGATTCCGTTGTCTCGTTCAGATTGAAGTGTTTTTTGGATGCTTACAAAGGATATCATCAGATTCAAATGGCGGTCGAAGATGAGGATAAGACAGCCTTCGTCACCAATGAAGGGGTGTATTGTTTTACTAAGATGCCGTTCGGTTTGAAAAATGCCGGCGCTACGTACCAGCGCCTGATGAGCAAAGCCTTTAAAGATCAGATCGAGCGAAATGTAGAAGTATATGTTGATGATATCGTGATCAAAAGTCATGATGAGGCCACCATGCTAAAAGATATACTGGAAACGTTCACCCGACTCCGAAGCATCAACATGAAGCTAAACCCCAAAAAATGTACGTTCGGGGTAGAAGAAGGTAAGTTTCTGGGGGTCATGGTTGGGTCAAAAGGTTTGCGAGCCAACCCGGACAAGGTTGACGCTGTTCTTACAATGAAACCTCTGACGACGGTTAAGGAAATCCAATCCTTAAACGGACGATTAGCTGCTCTCCATCGGTTCTTATCAAAAGCAGTAGATAGGTCGCTCCCGTTCATGGATGTCCTCAGAAAAAGCTTCCGATCGGAGTTTAAATGGACGGAAGAAGCCGCACGAGCTTTCGAAGAGCTTAAAGCTTGTCTGGGCACTTTGCCAACTCTCACCGTGCCAGAAGAAGATGAGGTGCTAACGGTATACTTAGCCGCGTCGTTTGGAGCTATCAGTGCGGTGCTAGTTGCTCACCGTACCGGGAAGCAAATCCCCATTTATTACGTAAGCCGAACGTTAAAAGATTATGAAACAAGATACTCAAACTTGGAGAAATTGGCCCTGGCGCTAGTCCATGCTTCGAGAAGGCTTCGCCGATACTTTCAAGCCCACCCAATTGAAGTACGAACGGATCAGAGAATCCAGCACGTTCTCCGTCGACCTGAAGTTTCAGGTCGAATGGCAAAATGGGTGATAGAGTTGGGCGCGTTCAATATCACTTTCCGAACCAAAGGACCATTGAAGGGGCAAGTAATAGCCGATTTCCTAGTAGAAATTCCGGAAGACAAAGGACGGGAAGATGTTGAAAAAGCTCCAGAAAAACCTTGGTCCTTGTATACCGACGGAGCCTCTAGTTCCGAAGGAGCAGGGGCGGGTCTAATTCTCACTGATCCAGAGGGAACGGATATAACATACGCGCTCCGGCTGGAGTTTAAAAGCTCAAACAACGAAGCTGAATACGAGGCTCTCTTGGCTGGTCTGCGTCTAGCGCTAAAAGTCGGAGCAAAAAATGTCGTTGCCCATGTAGATTCATTGCTCGTAGCAAACCAAGTAAACGGGGAGTACGAGGCAAGGGAAGCAAGCATGATCGAGTATCTCGAACAAGTGAAGCAAACTATGGCATCTTTTGAAGCATGTAAGGTCGAGCATATTCCCCGTAGCAAGAACAAGAAGGCTGATGCCTTGAGCAAGTTGGCGTCGGTATCATTCAGTCACCTAGCCAAAGAAGTAAGAGTGGAAGTTTTGACTGCACCGTCAATTGCAACTCCGCAGGTTATGCAGGTCGAAGCACCATCGCAAACATGGATGACGCCTATAATTAACTACTTGGTGCATGACGTTTTACCGACCGATAAAGCGGAAGCAAGAAAGGTCCAAATCAACTCTCTTCAATACCAGATGCAAGAAGGAGGCTTGTACCGGAAGACTTTCCTTGGGCCCCTGTTAAAATGTCTGGATCCGGAGCAAGCCAGTTACATCATCAGGGAAATACACTATGGCATTTGTGGCATCCATGCCGGACCTAAGATGATTGTAACAAAAGTAAAAAATGCAGGGTATTACTGGCCCGGGATGCATGAAAGTGCGGTAAAAGAGCTCCAACAGTGTGACGAGTGTCAAAAGCACGCACCAATCAGCCTCCGAGCCAAGAATGAAATGATACCGGTAACTGCTGCATGGCCCTTCCAAAAGTGGGGCGTTGATATTGTCGGGCCTTTTCCAAGATCAAGCGGAAGCGCTCAGTATTTGCTAGTCGCAGTGGATTATTTCACCAAATGGGTGGAAGCTCGACCGTTTACAATCATCTCCGGCTACAACGTGACGCGGTTCTTTTGGGAACAAATAGTATGCCGATTCGGTCTTCCACTCTATATCATAAGCGACAATGCAAAGCAATTTGCTGAAAACCCATTCAAGCGCTGGTGTGAAAATCTAAAAATTAACCAAGTCTTTTCCTCGGTTGCCCACCCTCAGGGTAACGGGCAGGTTGAACAGATTAATCGACGAATCGTTGATGGGATAAAGAGGAGGCTTGGTTACGAAGGAAAAGGCTGGGCCGATGAGTTACCGAACGTTTTATGGGCGCACCGGACACTGCACAAAACTAGCAACGGAGAAACACCGTTTAGTCTAACTTACGGTACCGAGGCAGTGATTCCCGCCGAGATCGGACTCCCAAACCAGAGGTGTAAGAATTGGGAGGAAAACGAGCATGAACTCCGGTCCAACCTTGATTTGTTAGAAGAACGCCGAAACGTCGCGACAATCAAGGAAGCCCGGTACAAGAAAAAGATTGAGAAGTACTACAATGCTCGGGCTAAACTCTACAAGTTCAAGGTCGGAGATTACGTGCTCCGAAACAACGATGCGAGCCGCATCGAAGCCCCTGGCAAACTAACCCCTAAGTGGGAGGGACCGTACCGAGTCAAAGAAGCCAGCGATAAGGGCTCGTATGTGTTGGAGAAGATTGACGGAACTCCAGTGCCCCGGACGTGGAATGGGGTGCATTTAAAAAAGTGCTTCATGTGAATGGCCTGCTACGGCTAAAAAGATCGCTATTTTATTGTTCTTTATTTCCAATTTCCGTATGTAATTCGGGAGGGTAATGCCCCGACAAATTTCTATTTCCATTTGTAACCGGGATGGTTTTCCCCGGATCTATGATTAGTAAATCAATAAAGCGATCTGTACTTTTATAAGTATAAAGAATTGCATGCGTATAAGTTCGAACAACTCCATAAATGTGCACAAAACGGGCCGCGACCCATGCCTCGCGCCGATCGAGAAGGCTTAAATAGTTTAAAAAAAAAATATAGTAAAATCTATTAAGCAAGTGATCCGTATTCAACGTGATCCAATCACAAAATAACGTGACAAAGTAAAGGAGTCAAGAAACTTCTCTATCACGACTCGGTCACCAAAGATGACCGAACGAAACCTGGTCGAACAGTAATAATTTGGACGCAAATTAAAAAACCAAGTAGCCAGGCACAGATAAAAAAAACGCTAGTTCGTACAAAGCTACGATAATATATAAAGCCGGAAGTTAAAATTGTATAATTACATGCCATTATAAAAATATGGTAACAAAAGTTGTACGGTAGCAGAACTAAACATCAGGCTTCAATGTCATCCTTTACAATGGGAAGCAAACTTTCCTGTTTGATGACAGACAATGGTTTATCCACCACCTCCGCCACTTTCCCGAGAATGGAGATGTGGAAATTGTCAAAGGCCTTTATCGCAACATTTAGCGCATCCTCTGCTCCTTTGTCATACCCCGGTACCTCTTCGGCAGAACGTACCGATTCATGAGCTGCTTTAAAACCTTGTTTAATCCCTTCATTCACTCCGACCGCGTTAACATTATTTACCAAATCCGCAACTACTTTCTCCAACTCCGGGCTCTGATGCACCAACTTGACTACCCAAGCAACTCCATCCGTCAGAAACCACTGCTTGGTTAACATAAGCTCCGACGTCTGAGAATACAACTCAACCATTTCAGCATCCCAGCGAGTTAGCGTACCTTTCGCTTCATCAATTGTCGCGGCATGCGATTCGATCGCACGGTCACGCGCTCTCTTGAGTTCCTCATTATCTACAGAAGGATAAAAGTAAGATAGCAAAAAAAAAAAAAAAAAAAAAAAAAAGACCTTTGAAAGACAAGTTGTAGACATACCACTCATCAGACGATGATGATCGGCCAGAAGGTGGTCATAAGATGTTTGCACTTCCTTTAGTTCAGCTGCATGCATTTTCTCCGCATCAGACAATTTTTTCTCCAAAACACCAAACTTCGACTTAAGGATTTCCAAGTCTTGAAGAGCTTCGTCTCGTGCCTCGTAGGCAGCTGCAGCCGAAGCTTGAGTGGACTTGTTAACCTCTTTTGCTTCCAAAACTTGTTCCTTCAAACGCTCAATCTGAGACCGGAGAGAGGATAGTTCTTGCTTCGTCTTCGATCGAACATTATCTTCATTTTTTAAGTTGGCAATCTCGCGTCGGAGCTTGTTACAAGTTGACTCCGACTCGATCCAACGTTTGTACGACTCCACCACCAATGAATTAGATTGAGCTTGATTTATCATAAGGGCATTCCCAAGCTCCGGGCCGCTCATCTTCCGATAGTGAGAATGCTCAGCAGGAGTCCCCAAATGAAACAATGCCATTTTCGCCGACAGAGCATCCACTATCCGGTCCTTGTTCGTCAGCGACCACTCCGGAACGTACTTTTCCAATGCTCGAGTTGAGTCCATATCCTCAATGCCGCCCGAACCTAACTCCCGTGATAAGAAAACAGCTTCAGTATTAAACCACAAAGGGGACGAAGAGGCACTGTCCCCACCATCAACAGGCTTGGGGCTCGGCCTTGACACGTTAGAAGCAACCCCCGTGGTGAACTTACCCGAAGGAGAAGGTTCGATCTTCTTGGGATCGGACATAAGAACATCAGTGACAACCTTGGTGGCACCTCCCCCGAAGGACAATGGGCTCGACGGAATGTTTAATGGATGGTCCCTTGGGGTACGACCCCCATGAAGATGAGCGTCTAAATTCGCTAACACGCCTCCAGCAGCAGAAAACTCAGTAACTTGGTCATCATCGTCATCTAGAGTGATAGTTTTAAGATCCGTCTTCGTCTTCTTTTGCCTAGGTTTCGGACCAGACTTAGACGGAGCCCTCTTCCTCTTCAAGTTAATCTGAGGCTGCTCCTCCTCTTCCTCCTCTTCCTCATCATCATCGCCACCCTCCTTTAAATTTTCAGCACGTTCTTCTTCATCCCCCACAGACAAATGTACACCTTCATCATCGATCACAAACTTGGAACCGGACCCTTTGGACCCGATCGAACCAGTTTCCTTACCCTTACCTTTACCGCTGCCGGTCACCATCACAGTCTGAGCCGGTGCAACATCCGCTATCTGCGCCACAGGAGCCGAGCCCGAACCTCCTTTCCCAGCTGAACCTCCATGAACTTCCGGAGCCTCGGGCTCCCGAATTTGATAAAGATTCTCCTGCACGACTGTGAGGTACGGCGGATCACTTTTCGGCGTCCTAGTGGCCCGGATCTCCAGCTCCTTGGAATCAAAGGACTTTAGCCTCAATGCTTCCCTCAAACCCATAGCTACAAAAGAAAAAGAGGGCAAGCAAGTAACATCCGAAGTCCAATGCATATAAAAAAAAATGAATGAGATAATGATGAAAATAATATGGTTATACACGCGACACGATGAGCACCGTATCAAAAGTAAAGGCATGACTAACCCTGTCCGTTCCACTTAAGGGTAGGATACCACTCCGGTTCGGACCAAATCGTGCTGATCCGTCCCATGACAAGAATGTGTTCCGGATAACTCTGTATGCGACCTGCTTCTTTAATCAAGTTTGCATATAACTCCCTATCAAATTCAAAATCTTCTGGAAGAGGAGGTGGGAACTTCATCTTTTTGGTCCTCCATACCATAAACTCCGGAACGCACCGATCATCAACATAGAAAAATCGTTCTTTCCAGTCCTTTATGCTAGTAGTAATCCATGTATAGCAGCAGGAATTCTTATCTCTGACCTCGAAAGTGTACCAGTTGCCGGACCGATTCAATTTGTAAAAAGCCCGGAACACATCCAAGTCCGGGTCGGACCCCAAACTACGACAAGCCAACTCAAAATGACACACCTTGGCAAGGCCGAAGGGGTTCATTTGAGAAATGTGAACCTCGTGAAACGTAAGAACTCCGATCAAGAACTTCGTCAAAGGAAGACGATAGTTACAATCATCGAATAAACGGGTGTAAACCCCTATCTTCCCCGGAGGAAACGGATAAATGGGCGTGTCCTTTTTTGGGAGAACGGGGTGCAGAGATGCAGGGATTGCATATCTTTCAACATACCAAGCTAAACCGTTTTTATTCAAAACGTTAAAGCAAGCGGACAAGTTGTTTTTCGCCATTTTTTAAAGGAAGAAACTAACCTGTTTTTTTTTACGGATCGCCTGCTTTTCAAAGAAAAAAGAAGTGTTTGGTATACAGGAATGAGACCTGGCAACTTTACTTAAACTAAAGGGGTTCGATATTAAATTTCCAATTGTTGGTTTAAATTATCCAATTTGCCTGTCTCCGCCACTAAATTCTCTTTGGTAGTGTTTGGTATACAGGAATGAGAGGTGTAATAGAATGGATGATTACGAGGGAATGAAGAAAAAGGTGTTTGGTTGGTCAGTGGAATGGAATCACCCATTCCAAAAGGCATTCCATTCCCTCAAAATCATTCCTTCCACCCCCATGTTTTTTTCCATTCCATTCCCTCTTGCACCATTCATCAACACCACAACCCACCACCTTCGCCACAACCCACCATCCCCACCCCCACCACCACCCACCACCGGCGTCATCGCCGCCACCCGCCACCACCTCACCCCGACAGCCACCATCGCCGCCGCCACCCACTCGCCACCGTTATCACCCACAGCCGCGACCAACCGCCAACGCCACTCCTCGTTGCCCACCACCATCGTCGACGCCACCACCATCGCCACCACCAACCACCGCCGTCACCCACCGCCACCTCTGCTGCCACCCACCACCAACGGCCACCTTGCCGCCACCACCACTCGTCGTCACCACCGCACCGCCACTCGCCTCCACCACCACCACCACCCATCGCCGCCGCCGACACCCACCACCGCCATCTACAACCACCCACAATCACTACCACCAACCACCACCACCACCACTCACCCCTGATTTTATTACTCCATTTTTCTTGCCTACCGAAGAATACACAATAATAATTCATTCCATTCACATATGGTAACCAAACAAGACATGGAATGGTAATGATCTATTGCATTCACTCGTCCATTCCATTCCTTCATTCATTCCATTACCCCATACCAAATAGACCATTGTGTTTATATATTATCATAATATTAGATGTTACAAAGTGGCCTCCCAAATATTTATGGCCTCCAAAAGTATGGATTCTATCCTTAAATCAGCCCTTGGCTTGCTTGCATCAATGAAAATGTTGACAAGAATTAAAAATATATAACGTATTCCATGTCATATTTGATTCGTTACTTTCATTGAATTATATAGAATTAGACTAACTTGTAATTGGCAGATTTGCTGTCTAACCTACGTATTATTATTCGTATGGCCAAATGATAGTACATTTGAATATAGTGTATTTACTTATCATACACTAAAGTTTTCCTTGTTAATATAATACTAGTGTTAACCCATCTGTGCGTTGCGGCGGAAATACCGTATGTATACGAAACTGTTAAACAAACTGAATTCAACACGTCTACATCTTAAGCAAAGTTCGTATAGCAACGTAGATAGGAAAACCAAACCTAACTACAAATTAACATAATACAAAATCGATAAAAATATGTTTCGCGTAGAAAATAAACGTAAAATATTACTTAAATTTCACATGTTTAGATTTCCATTGAAAATCAAATATTACACCATTGGTCCTTGTGGTTTTTACCAAATTTCAGTGTCGGGTATTAATAGTTTTTTGTTGCAAAATCAGGTATAAATATTCTAATTTGTCACAATGTTGAGTACTAAGGCCAAACCTTGTTAACTTTTTTGTTAAGTCTCACTAAACTAACTAAAATGCTCTTTAATAATTAAAATTTATAGTCATTTTGTAAAACTTAGACACCGCAGAGACTATATGTGTTAAATAACCAAACTTGTTAAATCAAACAAAAAGGAAGCCCACCTTTCAGGGGGTCTTCTGCGGCAAAGTCGCCGGATTCAGGCCATATCAGATCCGTAAAAATTGTCCGTTTAACTCGTTTTTTCGTTAATGTTTATTTCCAGCAATATCAAAACTAACAACTCGTTTGTATCATGTATAAACTGCAAATTATACTTATCCCTAATCCGTTTAACTCCTAAATTCCCATCATCCTTACGATCCGGTATATCTTCAATTTGAATATAAATATACGCCTCTTGACTCGATGCAACCTCATTCCCACACATTTTCACAACCAATTTCGTCTCTACAACTGTACGGAGCCGCGTCAGCATACCGGAATTCTGGCAATGCAATTCTTGTACATAACATCGCAAACTTGTACGAATATCACATGGTATTTGGTCGTTTTATCATACAGAACCAAAGCTCCATATTTATTTTAACTTACAAAATTGTTATATTCCTCGATCAGAAATTTGTTTTAGTTATTTATATAAATCATAACTTAGTTTATTATTTAGATTAAGTTAAAAAGTTTTTTTTACTACCATATTATTTATAAACTCAAAGTTTATAAATAATAAACTTCACATCCATTTAATTTTATAAGAAATGTTAAAAAAACAGAAAACATTACTTTTAATTATTTTAGTCAAATATAATTAATTAAAAAATTAAGCTTTAGTTATTAAAGGGCATTTTAGTCATTTTAGTAAGACTTAACAAAAAAGTTAACTAGGTTTGGCCTTAGTACTCAACATTGTAACAAGGTTTGGCCTTAGTACTCAACATTGTGGCAAATTAGAACGTTAATACCTGATTTTACAACAAAAAATTATTAGTACCTGACATTAAAATTTGACAGAAACCACAACGACCTACGGTGTAATTTTTTCTAAATTATTCTTTGGAAATTTAAAAAGAATTAAAAAAACTACCCCATTTAACAATTTTTACTCTTAGCTAATATAGACTCTGCTTTCAAAATTTTAGCTCTTCAATATCTAAAATTCTAAAAAAATACAAAATTTTACATTAAAAAGATGTATATAAATTTACTTTTTTTATCTAAAAATACTAACCTACTATTTATTCTAACACGTAACTTCTAAGGCCATGTGTAGTCGAGCATTATGAGGGGGTGAAAAGGGGCTATGGCGCCCCATAGCATGGAACACCGTCCCCCGGGGCGTTATGGGGGGTTATAGTTCAAGTCGTGATACATATAGCGGTGTTACACATTGATTGCTCACACACACACACACATATATATATATATATAACTTCTCTCTCTCTCACACACACATATTGTGACACCTGTGTCACCTCAACCATCAAACAAATTCCAAACCAATGAAATATTGTATTTCATACTTGGGATTTGTAAAAATATGTGTATCGTTTACACATATCAACTCTTGTTCGATTTCAAGCTTTAAATCACTTTCTGGAGGGTTATACGCGCACTGATGCGTAAATATAACCAGTTTAATGCAACAAACACTCCGGAATAGTGAAATAGGCTTAACATACCTTAAGTAACCTCTACATAACTTAGAAATAAGTTTTGGAAGGTTTGGTATGCCGAAATCAAGTTATATCGCTTACAGGGACTAAAGTTAACAAACTGCGAAAGTATGCCAATTTGAACTGTAACAGACATTCCGGAACATGACCATAAGTTAAACATACCCTAAATATCCTTCACATAGCTTAGAAATAGGCTTTGAGGGGTTCGGTGTGCTAAAATAAACTTTTGGGTCATTCAGGGACTAAAAGTGTCAAAAAGTGCACAAGTTTGCACTTTCGCGCATAACGTACGTTCTGAATACATCTAGACATCCAAAAATTTATGTAAGCACTAAAATATTTTATTTTAGTGTTTGGCATAAGAAAAATCCATTCGTCGCGTCATTTGGATCGTTTTTCGCGCTTATGCGCATTCCGTCGTAATTAAGCGAACATCGCGTTCGTACGACCAAACGAACTGACATCCGACATATTTTTGAGCATGTTTCATGTCCACAATGTTTAGGCATCATTTTAGGGCCTTAAAGTTGGCTTTACGGGCCTTGGAAGTGTCGAGAATGGCCTTAAACACGTGCAGGGACCAAAACTGTAGATTCTGAAACTTATTTCTGATCTGTGCAGGCCAGGCGGCCCGCGTAAGATCTATGTGAATCCTTACGTGGCCCGCGTCAGACTCCCAGAACAGATAAGAACGATCAGTCAGCAGATTCCAGCTGTTTAATCCACAACCACATACTCACACTTGACCTTTCAGCTGATTAAGGGTCATTTTTAGTCACCATAACTTTCCAACAAGTGTACGCACAAGATTCGAGCACGGTTTCCATGAAACGATCTTAACGGTTACCCGAAAACTATAAATACCCAACCCACCCCATTGCAAAACCCACAAGAATTCTGATTTGAGAAGCTCTAAGTTGAAACCATTGTTTCATACCTGAGCTACTTGGATCGGGATTAGCATTCGGGGACCCTTCGTAAGTATTCTTTCGTTCTTTTATTGCTTTTCGAGTCTTTTCGAGTCTGAAAGTCAAACTTTGTTTGACTTTCTGCGTTGACCAGTTTATGGTCAATGCGAAGTTCGTTTGAACTTCGCAACGTGAGTGTAATCACGTTGGTTATAGTCCCTTGGGACTATGCCTACTGATTACCACGTTGTCTAGGGTCGTAGGGTAAGCGATCTGATAAATCGCTTATACCTTCGAACCCGACCCATTTGGTCGATCATTAGGATCCGACCAAATACATTAGGTGACCATAGTAGGTAGGGAATAACCTTCCGAGGTTATACCCTATGGTCACATCGTTTGAGTAGTTGTATGATAGGTAGTTTATATGCCTTAGGTAAATTACTAGAATACCCTTTTCATGTATAATTGGTAATTAAGCATATGTAACCTAAACTTTTGTCACATAACTGATTATGTAACATGTTTAGGCATATAACACTTGTCATAGGACTAGTTAGACGGTCCGAACGCGTTTCACGCGAACGACGCGTTAAAGTAGCATAAGCTACCTAAACGGGTCGTAATGGGTCGAAAACGCTTAGGTTAGGTTTCATTTAGCATGAAGGCTTTGTTAAACCATATGACACGAGTCTCTATACTCGTTTGGTTTACGAACCCTCATTCTATCCAATCATCCGATTTAGGTCCGGTTATTAACATAGTTACCTATATTAGGTGCCGGTTGATATCCGCGATCTCTAGCATTGTTTGGTTGTTACTCAAGGACTACTAAGCAATCTCAAGTGAGTACATAGACCCCTCTTTTACTGTTTTCCAAACTGTTTTGGGGTGAAACACATGTACCTACTTGTTACTTTCATGCTTTCCTGTTTTCACATCATATACTTCCTACGTTCATTAGTACATTATAGTACATGATTTCATTGTGTTCATGCTATGTATGCCCATTGTGTGCGTACTTAGTACATCGTTTTACATTACATTTTATGCTATGTATGTCCATTTAGTTCATACTTAGTACATTGTTTTACATTACACTTATGCTATGTATGTCCATTGTGTGCATGCTTAGTACATTGTTTTACATTACATTTCTGTTGCATATGCTCATCCAGCTTGTGAACACATTATACTGCATTTTGAACCGTTGTAATCATTTGACTACGTGAACCGTTTGTATCTGTGAACCGTTTGTATCTGTGAACCGTTGGTATCTGTGAACCGTTTGTATCTGTGAACCGTTTGTATCTGTGAACCGTTTGTATCTGTGAACCGTTTGTATCTATGAACCGTGTGAACTGTATTTGACCATACATAAACATTTCTACAATTGTTAAACATTACTTTGGTGGTTTGGTTTGATTAAGTGATTAAGTAACGATGCGTGTGTAATATGATACAAGCATGGTGGATACGCCGCTGGTACTTCCTATATATAAGTGTTTGTATGGTATTACATATCGTAGCGTTATTTGAATCATTTCAGTTTGATACATATAACATTTTATACAAATAACATACTTTTCACAATACATTGTTTTACAAGCAACTTATCTTATACAAACTCAGTTTACAATGGTTATTCATTTAACCATACATTATTCTCTTATTTATACATATCATCTGATCTTATCGTTTTTCAAATGATTTACAAAACAAAGCAAAATACAGGGTTCATGACTAAACATTTTCTCAAACATAAGTCATGAAACCTATTTTCACAAAACCTATGTATCTCACAGGCATTTTTATGCTGACGTACCTATTTTCACATGTGTTTTTCAGGAGCTGTTGCATAAGATGATCAAGATACACATAGGCAGACTTGGGCTTTAGTGACAATAAAAGATGCAAGACTAGTTAATTATGTTGTTTTTCTTTGTTTGTTAAGACATTGTAACACTTTTAATCAATAAAACGAAACTTCAATTGCCATGGATTTGAAACAATTAATTCTGTTACAACACTCCCCGACATTTCCGCCACGTTTTGTATGTTCTACGTGGTCGGGGTGTGACACACACACATATATATATATATATATATACATACATATTATATAACTGATACGCGGTTGAAAACCGGTGCTTTATTGTGTCTAAGTTTATGTTTTTACATAACTTTTAGTTTCGAATGGCCTACTTTTGATTAAAATTGTATTTTGCAGGTCTAACGGAGTTTAAAGAGCTGTTTGGAAGCTTTACGGAGCATCGGGAGTGAACGGGATCAACCGGGGACGCAAAATTAATAAAACAGGAAACGAAACCCTACAAGGGGGGTCATCGACTCCCTCAGGGCCGTCGGCAACGCACCTGCGTCGATGGAATTTGCGTAGATAGCAGGTTATAGTGTCGGTAGAAAAATGCAAATTCTAGGGGGCGTCGGCGACGCTAGGGGGCGTAGGTTATCCCCTCCAAATTACTCCGACGCTGAATTTTGCCCAAATGTTGTTTTGACCGGGTTTTGACTAAAGATTGGGGTTTTTATGGGGGTTATGAAATTTTGAATACCACCTATCATTCTTAGAGCCAAGATCATCATCTCCTTCACCTCTAACCTTCCACTAACTTCTCTAACCCCTAACTCATCATCAATCACATTCCTAACCCTAACCCTAATCCACCATCACCATCATCATCATCACCAACCTTTCCACCATCATCTTCATCCATCCACACTCACCATCCAAACCCTAAATCCTAACCTTCATCATTCCTCCAAGACTCAAGGTCATGGCTCGATGTTCGTGTTCGTCACCCGGGGTTCATGAAGCATCAACTCCATGAGCGACTAGTCTCTCCGGGTTTCACCCCGGTGTAGATTTCTGTAAGAATTCCAGGGTTTCAACATTTTGTATTTGATTTGATTTCATGACAAGTTGTTTAGTATTTGAAACCTTTGATAATTGTCTTACATTTGTTTCGAATTCATAAATTGTCCAGTGATGATAAAATTTGAATTTGCGAAATGGTTATGTGCAATTATGCCTTATCTTAGGTTAGGATTTACATGTTCTTGGTAAAGAAATGCACTGTGGTCCATTATCTATGACGTTGATAGTTTTTGGCACCTAATCCACGTGACACTAAATTCGTTAATCACTATATGCAACTGAACCAAGTTAAAACATGTAGGAACCCTAGGTCTTACAATTATCAAACCGGGTGTGGAACTTGGTTCTAAATTATTGTTTTTAACAACTTCGTTAAGTTTTGCAATCATAGTTTGTTGGTGCATTACGTCTGTCGACTTCGTCTTGTATCGAGTCTTATACTAGAATTGTTAGATCAGGGCACGTTGTACGAGAAAATAGGTTTTGTGTGTGGATGGTTAATTTCGCATGAAATAGCAAGTCTTGCTATTTCGCTTGAAATGAACAGTTGTAATTTCGCACGAAATTACAATTGCTTATTCCGTGCGAAATTACCAAGCCTATAAATATGGGAGCTGCCATCTCATTTGTAACGTTTGTGATTCCGGTACCGAAGTGCTGCCGACGTGTCTATTGATCTGTAAACCTGTTAAATCAATAATACAAGACAATTAGAAGTGAATCAAGTTGTTTTCAAGTCAATTCATCTGTTTCCGCCTTTTGAATTGATTAGAATTCTTCTGAACGACTCGTTTGGTCGTGAAAACGATCCTACAAGTGGTAGAGTTCTTACCAAAACAGCCATAAATTCTGTTTTCTACACATTCTTTTCAAAATTAAACAAGATTTAACGGTCAAAATGACTTGATTTTCAAACATATTGTGCGAAACAATATTTTAATGAATCCTTGCAAGAATTGGACCTTAATTCGATCTAAAACTGATAAAATTGGCTATTTCGCTTGAAAAACAGATCGGTCATAACGATGTCAGCAGTATTTAGCACGAAATTAGCAATTGATTTCGCTTGAAATTGCTATTTCGTATGGATTGTATCTTGATTTCGCACGAAATTACTTTTGTGGTTAATTTCGTTTGAAATTGTTGTTAATTTCGCACGAAATTATATTTCGTTTGGTCTGTTCGAACGAAATTACTATTTCGTTTGAAAGTTCTGATTTCGTTTGTGTTGGTATTTCGTTTGAATCTGTATTGCAGGTTATTTCGCTTGAAGAGATTATTTCGCTTGAGGAATTTTGTTTGAAAGTGTCTGTTTTGAAAAACTTGTTACTAAATCACGGAAGAGGAATTTTACAATGCATTTGCGACACCGGTTGCTCCAGTTAAGGCTGCTGAAACTCTTTACAGTGAAAACGAGACGGGAACTTATCAAAATCCGCCAAAGCTTATGTACATCGAAGATTTTAGAGGATGGCAAAATCGTTTTGAGAACTGGGTGCAAGCTTATAAGTTTGACGCGTGGTGTTCATTAGAGAAAAATTACGAAAAAACCAAAAAATGAACGTGGGATTGAAAAGGCTTTCTGTGATTATTCAGATGTTAAAAAATTGAAATATACAAGCGAAAAAAATGATGATCAGTATTCTTCAACAAACAGCTAAAGAAGATATCTTTGTTTTACTCCAACATGAGGGTACTGCAAGATCAATTTGGATTGCATTGATTCAAAAGTTTAAAGGAAGTGCAGATATGATCAAGAACAAAAGGGCTTTACTAAAGAAATCATTTGATATGTTTGTAGCCTTAGAAGGTGAAACAACAAAAAAGACCATTGATAGATATTGTCATTTGGTTTTGGAAATGGGAAGATTGGAAATAAAGAAAGAAGACGATGAATGGGTTGATAAACTAGCCGATGCTTTACCACAACAGAAATGGGGAACTTATTTGTTAATCCTAAAACACATGAGAAAATCTGAAAATATGAATCTGGCACAGTTTATTCAGAAGATTGAAGAGCATGAGTTGGATATCCAGAAAACTGCTATCATGTCTAATCCAAATGCTCAACAAGATGTGAGTTTATATTACAGAGAAAACAAATTTGAAGTTACTCCAAGCCCAAAGATTCAAACTGGTTTCAGTGCTGATAGTTCTTCTGGAACAAAGGGAAGTACTATGACTCAAAGTGGTGGATCTTCGTCTTCATATTCAAGTTTTGATCCAAATTTTACAACACCAAGTCATCAACAAAAGAATTCTACAAATCTGCAGTGCAATGTTACCTTGAATATTCAAAAAGGTCAAAATCTTTCTCCGGAAATAGCTAAGCAACACATGGCATCACTCGTTGCTATGTTGGAATCATATGAAAGTTTGATTGCTGGTAGAATTGGTAATCCGATGCTTACCAAAGAGGATTATGACCAAATTGATGCGGAGGAACTTGAGTTGATGGACATCAAGTGGTGTCTAGGCAGTGCAGTTAGAAGAGCAGAAAAATTTACACAAGTCACCGGAAGAGATGATTTTCGAGAAATGAGTGCATCTCCGATAGGGTTTGACAAATCAAAGGTCACTTGTTTTCGTTGCAAAGAAAAAGGTCATTTTAAGCGTGAGTGCAAAAACAAAGAAGCAAATAGAAGACAAGATCAGTCTGGAAAAAACAATTATTATCAAAAATCAATTTTTCATCAGATTGCTCAACAACCACAAACTGCACACGCACGTACCATTGAAGAGAAAAGAGCTTGTTATGGTATAATTGACCAAGATGATGAAAAAGTTGCAGAGGGATTTAGCTGGGATAAATACATTCCACCGGGTTCAGGACTTGTTGCTAGAATCTTAGAAGAACAAGGAGTCAAAAGAACAAAGATCTTTAGATCATCAGAAAGTGATGATGATACTGATGACGAGGAAGAGTACATTAATAATGCAAGAAAAAGTTTAGACTCATTTAGTTTTAATTTGTTTTTTGCAGATAAGATCGAGATGTTGAATGAGAAGAGGGCTGCTAGATTGAAAAAAGAGTTAGAGAAAAGAAGGATTGCTGAAGAAAAAGGCAAAGTTGGAAGCTGAAAAAGCAAAAGCTGAAGAAAATTCAACAGAAAAAGTCGAAGATGAAGAATGTGAGGTAAAAATAGAATGTGATGAAGAAACAGATGTGGTTGAAAATATAGTTGAGAAAGTGGTAGAGAAAATCATAGAGGTCGAAAAAATAGTCGAAGTTGAAAAAATTGTTGAAGTTGAGAAGGTTGTCGAGGTTGAAAAGATAGTTGAAGTCATTAAACCTTGTCAGAAATGTTTAGAATCTTGCAAAGATTGTGATGAGAAGAATAAGAAGATCGTTGAATTAGAAAAGCTGACAGAAAATTTATTGTCTGATGTGAAGTATGTGTAGGAATCTTATGATGTGCTGAATAGAACAGTTGATGGTTTGAAAAAGACAAATACAGAAGTTGATGCTGCTATGAAGATGATGAGTTCAACTTTAATGACAAAGCAGAAGGTCATCAATGAATATATTGAAGACTGTGCAAAGTTAAAGCAGGATTTGGAACTTGAAAAGAGTGAGAGTGAAAGAATCAAAAGATTGTTGTTGAGCTATACAACTTGTGATTATTTGATTGATCGTGTTTATCCTACTGTTGCAGGTCTTGAAGCATTTCGAGATAAAGAAACGGAAGAGGATACTGGTAAGAAACAAAGTGTCAAATATAACAAGTGTCCGCCCCCGATTTGGAATAGTTATTCTTCCAGAAAACCAAATGAGGAACGTTTAAATAAGGCTCTCAACATCAAGTTAAAGTCTGAAACCATTGATGAGTTACCAGATAACATTGATGTTACATTCACAGCGTCTGACACTGATCATGAGTATGAGTTGTGTCACACCCCTACTTTCCACGTGTCACCGGTGGGCCCGGTGGGGAGTATCGTGACGTGGTTGGCAACATAATAGTCAAACAACACAATATACAAATATGCATAGCGGAAGCAAATGAATAAAATACGATTCAACTTTAGTAATATTGTAATATCGTGTATCACAACAGTTGAATGTTTGTCAACAGAAGGATAAAAAATAAATAATAGTTTAACAGACTGTAGGCATCTTAAGCTTGCGAGACTTCTATTGATGCTAAGGAGAAATCCCAGCCAATTACGCTTAGTACCTGCATTTAATCTTTTTGGGAAAATACGTCAGTTTACACTGGTAAATACAATCAACTGACTCATTTTAGAAAATGATTGAAAATTGATTTGGATGCACGTGGCATAAACATTTTATAACTTGGGAGAATTATTTAAATATATAATCTTGTGAACGAATTACATGTTCCTTATGCGTTCAGTAGCCCGGACGTACCGGGTTAAAGATCAATAGACACACCACATCAACTTTTTATGCACTGACGAGTGTACGCCTACACTCCGCGCTTAGGTCATGGCCATTTCGTAAAATGATGCCAAGGATATCCGGGACATGGTCATTAACCCCCCAAAGGCTTTTAAGTAAACAAGACTGTTTAAACGGGCCGATTAAATTATTCAATTAACCACCAAACGATGGAAGATTTAATGCCCGATCAAGCGGTATTTTAAATACCGTAACCCAAGCCCGTATAGGGAAAATAAGTTAAAAGTATTTACCTGAGCAATGTAATAATCACAATAAGCAAAATGCACGTAGCTTTTACTGGTCTCCTATTCTGGAACAAAGGTTTATAATAACCTATTAGAATCCTAACGGGTCTTTAATTAAGCTTAGGCTTAGACCGGTTAGTTTCAAAGATACGGTTCGGACGCACGATTAAGCGAAGACCGGATAGAATGTGATTTAGACCCGACAAGTTCAGAGACTTGCTTAATATGGGTATTTCATACACATTCTGGATTTTGAGATAAAACCGTTAAGGTTTGACCCGTTTAGGCTAATTTATGTAAACTAGTTACATAAACCGAACCGAACGCGTAATAAGCGTAACGGGTATACATATGAGTCATTTACCGGTTTCCTAAGTTAATATGCTTCAAATATGTTGTGACATCAGTAAGTTGTCTTTTATTATGCCCGAAACGAATTTAAACACAAACTATGCCCCGTAAGGGTAGTTTGGTCATTTATAAGGTTATAAAAGAGTTTAAGTATTAACATGAGTTACAGGTCTGATATAATCAGCCAAAATACTTAGTTTACTGATTTATAACAGTAAGGTATTGTAGATATGTGAAATTTATCATTTATAACCAAACTATGCACCGTAGGGGCATTTTGGTAATTTCACATAAGCCGTAAAGCTCAAAACTGAAGTCTGAGTTAAACAAATTTTGCTTACTGTTAAAATATTATAATTTGCCTCAAATATCAGTAGGTATCACCCTTGTATGTTTAAAAATAGTCTTAGTACATACTATGCGCTAAAAACGCTTAATAAGGCGATTAGAAGCCGTTTCCGGGTTCTATATATAAAGATGATATTTTTATTAATTCAGAAGGCTTAAAATAATTTATTTATCATATGTGATCAGTAGCAAAAGGTTTAGAGTCAATTAGATGTGTAAAACTCATTTTATAGCCCGTAAGGGCAAAACCGACAATTACCGGATTAAGCCTACGACTATAAGTTATGCTCAGCCTAAAATTAATTAAAAATCTTTAAAAACCCCAAAATAATATATTACATCAGTGGGTAAAGATTTTGATATCAAAAAGTATGTTTAAATAGGCGATACGCTAATTATGTCGTTTAATTAACATAAAGCTTCTTAATTACGCTAATGAGCATAACTCTCAATCTACACCTCAAACTGATGTCAAATTTTAAGTGCGAGTTTATATATCAGTAATTAAAGTTTTTACTCTTTTACATTTTCAAAAATCACGTTTTAAGGTGAAAAGGGCATAATGGTCAACATATGAGCAATTAACGGAATCATGCATTTTAATCGGTTAACTAATGAACCATGGTGTATATTACATCAGTGGGTAAAGATTTTGATATCAAAAAGTATGTTTAAATAGGCTATACGCTAATTATGTCGTTTAATTAACATAAAGCTTCTTAATTACGCTAATGAGCATAACTCTCAATCTACACCTCAAACTGATGTCAAATTTTAGGTGCAATTTTATATATCAGTAATTAAAGGTTGTACTCTTTTACATTTTCAAAAATCACGTTTTAAGGTGAAAAGGGCATAATGGTCAACATATGAGCAATTAACGGAATCATGCATTTTAATCGGTTAACTAATATACCATGGTGTATAATCACAGAGGGTTATACAAGCATGTTACCTGGTCCAATTAAGGCTCTAAGGTATTTCTAAATCATACCAAAACGGGTCAGAACTGAAGTCAAAGCAAAAGCCAAAGCTTTGCGACTTTCGGTTCCGAACCGGGTCTAAACAGGAAATTGTCGGGTTGAACATGTTTAGACATGTTCTTACACTAATTACCAAGTTATATTAATGATCAAATAGGTTGTATGTGTTCTACATTGCTAATCATGCATAAATTAGAAACTAAGTATCCTGTTGACTTTTTATTAACAAGTTTGACCCGACATTTGACCTAGTTAGAGTGGGAATCAGGGGGAACCCTTTTAAGGGTTTATTACCCACATAATTACCAACTTATAACTACTTTTAATTCGAGATTTGACTGATCCATTATTAACTAATCTCGAAGTCAAACCGTAATTACGACGGTTTGACTTTTAGCTAAATAACTAAGCTAAACTCAATTACAGAAGGTTAAGCAAACTTACAAGTGTCTAATGGTCGATTTGGAAGGCCTGGAAGGTGCTCTTATGCTCCACAATTGATCAGAAGTTGTTTGAGGAATGAATGATCAAAGTGTTGCACTTAGGAGCTTTATATAGTAACCAAGGCTCCACAAAGTGTTGATAAATAAGTCTACTACTGACCATAACCTTCCCACAAGTGTCCCTAGAGTTCTAGGGGTTGCCTAGGGGTCGCACATGAAGTGAAACATCCGTTTTGGGTCGATTATGCGCGAATACAGGAGGCTGTCTTCACTTTCTGTTACTGGGCATCTGACGGGGCCCGCGTAAGGTCAGGTTAACCCTTACGCGGCCCGCCTTAGTCCTTCTGATCAGATTTTTCATTTTCAAGTTTCCGCATATTCGTCCCTTGGCTCTTCGAAAGGTCAACTAGTTTATTTCTTGCAATTTGACCCCTTATTATTTACCTACAAGGGCTTTAAGATTTGTACCCACTTTGCCAAGTCCTTGGACATTTCATGTTAACCCGGAAAGTCATAATTTTCAACGTTAACGCTTTAACCCCTCGCACACGAATTTGATCATGACTTTCTCATACGATAACGAAACTTTTTGAAATTTATATCGTGCATTCTAGTGAGCATAATTAACAGTTACAAAGCTTTGGGTTTGTCAAAAGGTCACTCAGAGGTATAACTTAAACATGTTGACACATTTAACCCCTGTAGTTTGTAATCTCTCACTTTTAGCTTCGTATGATCCATGATTTATTCGTTTGATGCTGTAAACATCATGTAGGGTTAATGTACAATATATTTATTCACTGTTGACATTTAGAACTCGTATTCTCATATACTTTTCATGTCTGTCAACTTTAGTCCTTTCAGAACATTCTTTCACACGTTCAAACATATGACACGTGTCAACACAATATAGGACGTGAATTTTTCGAGGTGTTACATCCTCACCCCCTTAAAATAAATCTCGACCCCGAGATTTACTAAAATAAATAAGGGTACTTTTCTTTCATCGTGAATTCAACCTCCCACGTGTATTCGGGACCTCTACGGGCATCCCATTTGACCTTTACAATAGGCACATGCTTCCTTCGAAGCTTCTTAACCTGTCGATCTTCAATCGACAATGGTTTTTCCACAAATTTTAAGCTCTCATTTATATGCACATCTGTATGTGGTATAACCAGTGATTCATCAACGAAGCACTTCTTCAGATTGCAGATGTGGAACACGTTGTGAATTCCATTGAGCTCTTCAGGTAAGTTCAACTTATAGGCAACTGACCCGACACGTTCGATAACCTCAAAAGGTCCTATGTATCTCGGGCTTAGCTTGCCTTTCTTACCAAATCGCATCACCCCTTCCAGGGTGATACTTTAAGCAATACCTTGTCACCTACTTCGAAGTGAAAGGATTTACGCTTTGG
Organism: Helianthus tuberosus; assembly: GCA_030545235.1. Taxonomy (NCBI): domain Eukaryota; kingdom Viridiplantae; phylum Streptophyta; class Magnoliopsida; order Asterales; family Asteraceae; genus Helianthus; species Helianthus tuberosus. The sequence continues at coordinate 117,493,754 of CM060414.1, read as the reverse complement.
ATCTGCGTAACTCTTCTGCCTATCTCGGGCAGCTTTGAGACGGTCACGAATCTGGACAATTTTGTCCGTCGTTTCAAAGACTATCTCTGGTCCTGATAATTGGACATCTCCAACTTCCGCCCAACAAACGGGCGTTCTACACTTTCTACCGTATAATGCCTCAAAAGGCGCAGCCTTAATGCTGGTATGGTAGCTATTGTTGTAGGAGAATTCGATTAATGGTAGGTGGTTATCCCAACTACCACCCAAATCAATCACACATGCACGTAGCATGTCTTCCAACGTTTGAATAGTACGCTCACTCTGGCCGTCTGTCTGAGGATGGTAAGCCGTACTAAAATTCAAACGTGTGCCCAAAGATTGTTGGAAACTCTTCCAAAAATGTGACGTGTATCTAGTATCTCTGTCAGAGATAATAGACACAGGTATGCCATGTAAAGCTACAATCTTATCGACATACAGTTGGGCTAACATATCGGAGCTATAAGTCTCCTTTATGGGTAGGAAATGTGCTGACTTAGTCAGTCTGTCTACGATCACCCAAATGGTATCATTTCCTTTCCTTGTCTTAGGTAACTTAGTGATAAAATCCATAGTTACCATTTCCCACTTCCACATAGGAAGTTCAGGCTGTTGTAGCAAACCTGACGGCTTCTGATGCTCGGCTTTGACTTGCGCACATGTCAAGCATTTAGCTACATAGGTGGCTACAGACTTCTTCAAGTCTATCCACCAATAATTTGCCCTTAGATCCTAGTACATCTTATCAGCTCCAGGATGAACGGAATATTTAGAACTGTGGGCTTCCTGGAGGATAACATCTCGAAGTCCTCCATAAATTGGAACCCATATTCGTCCATTCAATCTCAGAATTCCGTCTTTGCTGAGAGATAACCGCTCCTCAGTTACTCCTAGCTTTTCATTAGGATAGTTAGCTTCCAACACAGCTTTCTTCTGTGCAGCTAACAACCTTTCGTTTAAACTGTTCTTTATCTCAATGCTCTTGGCATTAATTCGGATGGGTTTCACCCTTTCCTTTCTGCTCAAGGCATCAGCGACTACATTCGCCTTGCCGGGATGATATCTGATTTCACAATCATAATCATTTAAAGTCTCCATCCAACGGCGTTGCCTCATGTTTAAATCTTTCTGATTGAACAGATGCTGGAGGCTCTTGTGATCAGAATAGATCACACACTTAATACCATATAAATAATGCCTCCATAGCTTCAGTGCAAATACAACGGCACCCAACTCCAAGTCGTGGGTGGTGTAATTCTTTTCATGCACCTTTAATTGACGTGATGCATAGGCAATAACCTTGCCTTTTTGCATAAGCACACACCCCATGCCGGTGTGCGAAGCATCGCAGTAAACTACGAATTCTTCGGTACCTTCAGGTAATGTCAGCACAGGAGCGTTGCTCAACTTCTGCTTCAAAATATCAAAAGATTCTTGCTGCTTGGGTCCCCAGTCGAACTTAACCTTCTTCCTAGTCAAGGAAGTTAGGGGTGCAGCAATCCTTGAAAAATTTTCAATGAATCGCCTGTAGTATCCAGCCAAACCTAGGAAGCTACGAATCTCCGTAGGTGTCTTTGGCTCTTGCCAGTTCATAACTGCTTCAACCTTAGCGGGATCCACTTGGATACCACGCTCGCTCACCACATGTCCAAGGAATTGGACTTCTCGAAGCCAAAACTCACACTTGGAAAATTTGGCGTAGAGTTTCTCGTGATGTAGAAGCTTGAGAATACAACGAAGGTGTTTCTCGTGGTTAGCCTGGTTCTTAGAGTAAATGAGAATGTCGTCGATGAAAACGATGACGAATTTATCTAAGTACGGCTTGCAAACGCGATTCATGAGATCCATGAACGCGGCCGGTGCATTAGTGAGCCCAAAAGGCATCACTAGGAACTCGTAATGACCATAACGAGTCCTAAATGCAGTTTTGTGTACGTCTTCATCTCTAACCTTCAATTGATGGTAGCCTGACCTCAAGTCAATCTTCGAGAAATAACTTGCCCCTTGTAACTGATCGAACAAATCGTTGATCCTGGGCAAAGGATATCTATTCTTTATTGTGACCTTGTTAAGCTCACGGTAATCGATGCACAGACGCATCGATCCATCCTTCTTCTTGACAAACAGGACTGGCGCTCCCCAAGGAGACGAACTAGGTTTAATGAAACCCTTGGCTAGCAATTCGTCTAGCTCTGTCCTCAATTCTTTCATCTCCGTTGGTGCCAACCTATAAGGTGCTCTAGCAACTGGTGCTGCTCCGGGGATGATGTCAATTCTGAACTCCACTTGCCTATCTGGTGGTAAGCCAGGTAGTTCTTCAGGAAAAACTTCAGGATATTCAGAAATGACAAGGATGTCTTCTATTTTTGGTTTCGGCTCATCAATGGTAACTTGTGCCATGTAGATGACACAACCCTTCTTCAAGCACTTCGAGGCCTTGAGCATAGTCACTTGCTCAGGCAATCCATACCGGGTATCTCCCTGAATGGTGATTGATTCGCCAGATGGAGTCTTGATCATCACTTGTTTTCTATTGCAGACAATCTGGGCCTGGTTATGAGATAACCAGTCCATGCCTAAAACGATGTCAAAACGCGCTAACTTCAAAGGAAGTAGGGACAGAGGAAATGAGTGGTTCTTAATGGATATGAAACATCCATCTAAAATGGTTGAGGGGGTTTCTATGGTACCATCAGCTAACTCCACCTCGTACTTTACGCTTAAGGTTTTAACAGGTAAATTTAGCAATTTGCAAAACTTATTATCTACGAAAGACTTATCAGCGCCTGAATCAAAAAGCACTCTTGCATATATATCATTTATGAGAAATGTACCTGTTATCACATTGTCATCCTGGACTGCTTCCTTTGCGTCCATTCTAAAGACTCTCGCATTGGTCTTCTTGGCCTCTTCAGGCTTCTTGGCGTATTTAGGGCAGTTGGTTTTGATGTGCCCCTTCTCATTGCAACGGTAGCACGTTGCATCTTTCAGCTTCTTTCAATCCAAGGTCTTGTGATCCGCGGACTTGCATATCCCACAAGCATAGGCTTTTGACTGAGTCTGTGAGTTCGACTCGAGTCTGCACTTTCCATAGTGCTGTTTCTTGCAAATTTTGCATTTGGGCTTCTCACCAGACTGATGCCCATCTTTCCTTGACTCAGACCCCTTCTTGTTGTCACCGTTTCCACGGTGCTTCTTGTTCGACCTCCGTGAGTTATCATCTTCACGTTTTTTGTTCTCGGCATCTTTGTTCCTCAGCGATCTTTGTCTGACCGCATCCAGAGTAAGGGACAAAGATATGTCAGCTACAGATCTAAAAGTAGCTGGCCGAGAGGCCTTTACGCTTGCCTTTATCTCGGGGGCTAAACCACCGATAAAACGAGCTATTCGTTTTGGTTCCGGGGTCACCAGATAAGGAACCAACCGGGACATTGTGTTGAAGCTCGTTAGGTAAGCTTGACAGTCAAGGTTTGTCATCACCAATGATAGAAAATCAGATTCTATCTTCTCCACCTCATGCTGAGGGCAGTAATTTTCCCTGATAAGGGCAACAAATTGATCCCAAGACATATTGTACAATCGGATTTTCCTGGTGGCTTGAATCAGTGATCTCCACCAGGCTAAGGCTTCCCCCTTAAATGATTGCGATACAAACTTGACTATATCCTTCTCAGCACATCCGCTGATATCCACAACCGTGTCCATCTCGTCTAACCACGTCATGCAGTCAATGGCTCCCTTTTCCCCAGTAAAATCCCTGGGCTTGCACGAGACAAAGTATTTATAGGAGCAACCCTTAGTACGGGGTTCTTGTTTTAGTACATTCTGCTGAGACGGAGCACTGTGGTGGTTTGAGGAGAGTCTATCATCATCTTTCTTGGGAGGTGGCTTCGAATGCAGTTTAGATATGGTCCTACTTCGAGTCCCACTATACTCTTCGTACTGCCGCTCTAAAGCCTTTGTAACAGCGTCGTCAACCAACGCTTTCAATTCAGCACCCGTTAAAGTAACTCGGGCGTTATCAATATTCTCCACTGGATGGCTATTAATTTCATCTGAGTTAGCCATTTTAATTGAACTGTTACAGAAAACATGGACAATAGTTTATTTGGGAGTTTATTATGGAATTGCCACTTAGGGTAATTCATTAACCATGGTGAACAGAGACCATATTTGGTAAATTTATTAATCATATTTATTATGGAATTGTCTTTTATGGCAATTCATTAACCATGGTAACAGAGGCCATATTTGGTTAATTTATTAATCATATTCATTTAGGATTTTAATATAACTTATCCTAATTATAAAACCATAACAGTTTTATTAATAGCACAAAAGGCTTAGTCACATGGACAATTTAAATTATAAGCCATGATTTCAGAGAATCAAGGCATGAAGGTTCGAATCATAGTTCATTACCTTTTTCTGACAGGGAGTCATAACTACCACTGTCTTTTGGCTCATATGGAAATGAGCAGGGCCCGTAGGCACCATATTACCACGTATGGTTAAATATGATCATCTTAATTGATGATTTAACCCATGATTCAGAGATCATTAAGTTGGGTTTGGAATCTTTGTAAAGATCCTTATATAATAATAACGTGTGTGATTTTTAAATGAATCACATCTGCCAGGAGTGTTAACATGCTTTCAGATGTTAACTGGGATTTGAATCTTTTTAACAGGTCTTACCATCATAGCCCGGTCTTTATAATGACAATCAGGCTAGGTTTCACTCTTAAGATTCTTAGTCAATAATTAAGTAGGCAGATACATTTTTAAAAGGAATGATTTTGATTTATTTATTTCATACATATTTTATGCATATAATAGCAAAAATGAAATTTATAAACTTACATTCCGTTAATTTAAAAGATTACATGTCGCCCTAAACGGGACTTTTCAAATAGACAATTCACCCACGCAGGGGTTTAACAACAAGCATACCCACGCAGGGGTCAAAGCAAGCAACATAATAGTCCACGCAGGGACTTAAACATACAATATACCCTCGTAGGGGTTAACAGAAAAATAGACCCACGCAGGGGTCAAAACAAACAAACATACCCACACAGGGGCTAATACAGCAAGACAGGCCCACGCAGGGGCTTATTTATACAAGGAAAAATACAACAACAGTGGAAGGATTCAATGGTCCTTCTTGCTCTTCCCTTTGATCAAACTTGTCAATCCTTGGAAGAAGGTCTGTCGCTCTCTGCGTTCCCTGTGGAAGTCTCACTCGACCTGATCCAGTCTCTGTAGAATTTCCTCCCTTTCTGGGGGAGAAAACCGTGGCGGCTGCGATTGCGTCCGTATTATCGGTCTGGCAGGTATCTGGTACCCATGAGTTGGGTACCCCACTCCCCATGGATCTCCATACGGTCCTTCCGGGTGGTGGGTGTTATAGTTAGCCGCTACCAAGTATGGGTCGGCTTCGGCGTAGTTGTAGTTGGTGTGCACCGGCGGCTCAAACGGGTTATACGCCATGGAACCTGTGTATGCTGGAATCGGGTTATCAAAACCCATAGGTGGTGGTTGCGGTGCAACTGGGTGCGAAGGCCCACCCATCTGTGGGTCTTCCTGAAGTGGCGGGTAATGGCTGCCACTTGATTGGCGTGGGGAGCTAAAATGGAAATCCCCCGCTCGCGCAGACATACGCGCTCCGGTTCTACTACGCCTTGGCGGTTGTGGGGGTGCCGGCTGAACTGGTGGTGGTGGAGGTGGTGGCGTGACTGCCACAAATCGGGAATCCACAGAGGGATCCTGCTACTGCTGCTGCTGATGAGGCGACGAATGATGCGAGGGTGTGAAGTACCACTCGTGCTGAGTAAACCTCGCCTGAAAGCTGTCTGGACCACCGTAGGGTGATTCGTGGAAAGAAGATCCATCCTAAATCTCGATGGGGTGGTTCGGTGTACCGCTTGCTGGCTCGACGGGATCCGTGTCCTCGTCCATGTCCATAGTGTTGTCCCCCGAGAAGTGATCCTCCGGTCCCAATGGGTTAAAACCCACTGGTTCTGGTAAGTAGTTTGCCGGATTAAACCGGCCCCTAAAAACAGGTGTAGGGTCACCAAAGGAGTTATGCGATAAGGATCGCTGTAATGGTATGTAGGAAGGTTGCGGGTTGTTGGGCTCATACTCCGGCTGCGGCCCATAAGGGTTATGAACGGGAGGTGTTGAACTGTGTGAGACCGTCCGTCTAGCCGGCTCAAAGAGGTTCCTCCGGTTCTGCCGAGGATCGTCACTCTCCGTGGTAGATGGAGCTCGCATATGCGAAGGTCCAGCTTCATTATCATTGGGGGCGGTGACTGGCCCCTTGCCTCTTCCTCTTCTTCTAAAGAATCTTGGCGGCATTTTTATCCTGTCAATACAACATAAGATAACGACAAGAATATATATAAAAATAAAGGACAAAACAAAGTGGAATTTGTCCTATGTTATATGTCTAGACTCGAAAGTTTAGAAATGTGCAATTGTGTCATTGAGATTAAACACTAAAGGCTAGTGTTTAATTCACTCAATGTTGGCTCTGATACCAACCTGTCACACCCCTACTTTCCACGTGTCACCGGTGGGCCCGGTGGGGAGTATCGTGACGTGGTTGGCAACATAATAGTCAAACAACACAATATATAAATATGCACAGCGGAAGCAAATGAATAAAATACGATTCAACTTTTGTAATATTGTAATATCGTGTATCACAACAGTTGAATGTTTGTCCACAGAAGGATAAAAAATAAATAATAGTTCAACAGACTGTAGGCATCTTAAGCTTGCGAGACTTCTATTGATGCTAAGGAGAAATCCCAGCCAATTACGCTTAGTACCTGCATTTAATCTTTTTGGGAAAATACGTCAGTTTACACTGGTAAATACAATCAACTGACTCATTTTAGAAAATGATTGAAAATTGATTTGGATGCACGTGGCATAAACATTTTATAACTTGGGAGAATTATTTAAATATATAATCTTGTGAACGAATTACATGTTCCTTATGCGTTCAGTAGCCCGGACGTACCGGGTTAAAGATCAATAGACACACCACATCAACCTTTTATGCACTGACGAGTGTACGCCTACACTCCGCGCTTAGGTCATGGCCATTTCGTAAAATGATGCCAAGGATATCCGGGACATGGTCATTAACCCCCCAAAGGCTTTTAAGTAAACAAGACTGTTTAAACGGGCCGATTAAATTATTCAATTAACCATCAAACGATGGAAGATTTAATGCCCGATCAAGCGGTATTTTAAATACCGTAACCCAAGCCCGTATAGGGAAAATAAGTTAAAAGTATTTACCTGAGCAATGTAATAATCACAATAAGCAAAATGCACGTAGCTTTTACTGGTCTCCTATTCTGGAACAAAGGTTTATAATAACCTATTAGAATCCTAACGGGTCTTTAATTAAGCTTAGGCTTAGACCGGTTAGTTTCAAAGATACGGTTCGTACGCACGATTAAGCGAAGACCGGATAGAATGTGATTTAGACCCGAAAAGTTCAGAGACTTGCTTAATATGGGTATTTCATACACATTCTGGATTTTGAGATAAAACCGTTAAGGTTTGACCCGTTTAGGCTAATTTATGTAAACTAGTTACATAAACCGAACCGAACGCATAATAAGCGTAACGGGTATACATATGAGTCATTTATAGGTTTCCTAAGTTAATATGCTTCAAATATGTTGTGACATCAGTAAGTTGTCTTTTATTATGCCCGAAACGAATTTAAACACAAACTATGCCCCGTAAGGGTAGTTTGGTCATTTAAAAGGTTATAAAAGAGTTTAAGTATTAACCTGAGTTACAGGTCTGATATAATCAGCCAAAATACTTAGTTTACTGATTTATAACAGTAAGGTATTGTAGATATGTGAAATTTATCATTTATAACCAAACTATGCACCGTAGGGGCATTTTGGTAATTTCACATAAGCCGTAAAGCTCAAAACTGAAGTCTGAGTTAAACAACTTTTGCTTACTGTTAAAATATTATAATTTGCCTCAAATATCAGTAGGTATCACCCTTGTATGTTTAAAAATAGTCTTAGTACATACTATGCGCTAAAAACGCTTAATAAGGCGATTAGAAGCCTTCCGGGTTCTATATATAAAGCTGATATTTTTATTATTCCAGAAGGCTTAAAATAATTTATTTATCATATGTGATCAGTAGCAAAAGGTTTAGAGTCAATTAGATGTGCAAAACTCATTTTATAGCCCGTAAGGGCAAAACCGACAATTACCGGATTAAGCCTACGACTATAAGTTATGCTCAGCCTAAAATTAATTAAAAATCTTTAAAAATCCCAAAATAATATATTACATCAGTGGGTAAAGATTTTGATATCAAAAATTATGTTTAAATAGGCTATACGCTAATTATGTCGTTTAATTAACATAAAGCTTCTTAATTACGCTAATGAGCATAACTCTCAATCTACACCTCAAACTGATGTAAAATTTTAGGTGCAAGTTTATATATCAGTAATTAAAGTTTCTACTCTTTTACATTTTCAAAAATCACGTTTTAAGGTGAAAAGGGCATAATGGTCAACATATGAGCAATTAACGGAATCATGCATTTTAATCGGTTAACTAATGAACCATGGTGTATAATCACAGAGGGTTATACAAGCATGTTACCAGGTCCAATTAAGGCTCTAAGGTATTTCTAAATCATACCAAAACGGGTCAGAACTGAAGTCAAAGCAAAAGTCAAAGCTTTGCGACTTTCGGTTCCGAACCGGGTCTAAACAGGAAATTGTCGGGTTGAACATGTTTAGACATGTTCTTACACTAATTACCAAGTTATTTTAATGATCAAACAGGTTGTATGTGTTCTACATTGCTAATCATGCATAAATTAGAAACTAAGTATCCTGTTGACTTTTTATTAACAAGTTTGACCCGACATTTGACCTAGTTAGAGTGGGAATCAGGGGGAACCCTTTTAAGGGTTTATTACCCACATAATTACCAACTTATAACTACTTTTAATTCGAGATTTGACTGATCCATTATTAATTAATCTCGAAGTCAAACCGTAATTACGACGGTTTGACTTTTAGCTAAATAACTAAGCTAAACTCAATTACAGAAGGTTAAGCAAACTTACAAGTGTCTAATGGTCGATTTGGAAGGCCTGGAAGGTGCTCTTATGCTCCACAATTGATCAGAAGTTGTTTGAGGAATGAATGATCAAAGTGTTGCACTTAGGAGCTTTATATAGTAACCAAGGCTCCACAAAGTGTTGACAAATAAGTCTACTACTGACCATAACCTTCCCACAAGTGTCCCTAGAGTTCTAGGGGTTGCCTAGGGGTCGTACATGAAGTGAAACATCCGTTTTGGGTCGATTATGCGCGAATACAGGAGGCTGTCTTCACTTTCTGTTACTGGGCATCTGACGCGGCCCGCGTAAGGTCAGGTTAACCCTTACGCGGCCCGCGTAAGGTCAGGTTAACCCTTACGCGGCCCGCCTTAGTCCTTCTGATCAGATTTTTCATTCTCAAGTTTCCGCATATTCGTCCCTTGGCTCTTCGAATGGTCAACTAGTTTATTTCTTGCAATTTGACCCCTTATTATTTACCTACAAGGGCTTTAAGATTTGTACCCACTGTGCCAAGTCCTTGGACATTTCATGTTAACCCGAAAAGTCATAATTTTCAACGTAAACGCTTTAACCCCTCGCACACGAATTTGATCATAACTTTCTCATACGATAAAGAAACTTTATGAAATTTATATCGTGCATTCTAGTGAGCATAATTAACAGTTACAAAGCTTTGGGTTTGCCAAAAGGTCACTCAGAGGTATAACTTAAACATATTGACACATTTAACCCTTGTAGTTTGTAATCTCTCACTTTTAGCTTTGTATGATCCATGATTTATTCGTTTGATGCTGTAAACATCATGTAGGGTTAATGTACAATATATTTATTCACTGTTGACATTTAGAACTTGTATTCTCATATACTTTTCATGTCTGTCAACTTTAGTCCTTTCAGAACATTCTTTCACACGTTCAAACATATGACACGTGTCAACACAATATAGGACGTGAATTTTTCGAGGTGTTACAAATTGTTAAAGAAAGTGGTCGATCAGGTGTTGGATATGGATGAAGAGTCAAAGTCGGAGTCTAAATCTGAAAGTTCAAGTTCATCAGAAAAGAGTCCGAGTTCATCAGTCAAACGGGTTTACATTAAAGAATTTCTGTTATCAAAATCTAATTTGAATTATGGACCAATCAAAGTGGCATATACTTTGAATGATTCAGACAAATTATATTCTGACGAGGAATTTCCAATAAGAAGTGTCAAAAATAAAATGATCAAACAGGTTTTCAAATTAACAGAAATTAATATTTCTGAAATAAAAGATTTAAATCTTCATGAAAAACCTAAAAAATACACTTCAAGAGTTCAACAGAGATTGAACAAGAAAAAAGGTTACTGTTCTGGTGCTGGTTTTCAAAAGAAACCAAACCATAATAGTAATTTCAAAAAGAAAGGTTAAGGTTTTAGTTCTTCAGAAAATTATAAAAATGAGAAAACTTACAAAATAAACACTAAATTTGTTGCAGGAGGAAGTGCTGAAGAGGAACAAAAGAAACCATTCTGGAGACAGTCAAACCAGGAGTTTCTTGCTGAGAGGAAGAAGAATTTGAATAAATTTGTACCAAGAGTTGACAGAAGAACCTGTTTCAAATGTCAAAAAGTTGGGCATATTGCTTGGAACTGTTCAAATTCCAACAATACAAAACAGGGAGTTTCTTCTAACCCTGAAATGATTAAGAAACATGTTGATAAAAAGAAACAATCAGCTGAGAAATCTAAAGTGTTTGAAAATTCGATTTTTGAAACTGATGATGTTTTAAAACATTTTTATAAAAGAAAAGTCGATTTGAACAAACAGAGATAGGTTGTAAGATCTGAGAGTAGTTCTGACAATGAATCTGATTCCATAAAATCAGAGGAGTCATTTGTTGAGAAAAATGAGAAGAATTCCGTTCCAGAGATGAACGATGAAAACTTTCCACCATTGACAAAAGAAAACTTTAGGCCAAAAGGTAAGATTGATATTTCAGATCAATTCTTTGCTGGTAAAGAAGAATTTGATGCTGAAAAGGCTTTCAATGGGAAAGTCAAACATATTTTCGGAAAGATGGTAGATGGGAAGGTAAAAAGTGCAAAATATTTTTACAGATTAAAAGGAGGTTGGGATAGAGTTGAATCAAAATCACCTGAGACTGGTCAGGCTTGGTGACTGCATTTTCTACTTAAAATTCTGACTTGTCGGAGCTCCCAGGTTGGTAAGTGTGGAGCAGGAATCGACATCTTTCTTGAGAAATTCACAAAAGTGATATTTCGACTTACAAGTGATGGTATTATGCTTTAAATTGTTATATTTCGATTTACAAGTGGTAAGTGGTTGAAAGAGGTTTTCACCTACAAGTGGTTAATCAAGGACATTAAGTTGTACTTGATTTATCATTCATACAAGTGGTATTTTGGAAGAATAAGATGATAAATTAAACCCCTAACCTACATGTGGTTTATGAAATCAACAAAACTTATTTTCCGGAAAGACCATTTTTGATTAAAACAAACTTAAGTGTTTTGAAATCACAATGGGAAAATAGTTTGTTGATAAGGGGAGTTCTGATTGTTTATGCCAAGTGGATGGCGAATTGAAGCTTGAAAATCAGTTGTCACTTTGCTTGTACAGTTTGTTTTCAAATTTCCTTTAAATGATTTTAGAAAAATCCAAAAACATTAGAAAATTTGAAAAATAAAAAACATGATAAAATGAAAAAGAGTTTTGTTGTATAAAAGAGGAAATGATAGTACATCAGTGGACATTCACGACATGCTAAAGAATTGGAAAGTTAAAAATGTGATAAACGATCTCACTGATGATGTGCTAGTAGGTTTTACACATTTAGTAGATTGTGTCGAGATATAAACCTAAATTTCAAACTTGCTTATATCGTGGGGAACATCTCTCGGATATATGGGTAACCCTCGAAATCTTGTTTGAAAGGTCCCTCTTTCTGAGATACTAGGTCTTTATACTCAGTGATATCTGGGGTATTATCCCGGGACTTCTGATTTTGCGGAAGCAATGGCCTAGTCCCCGTATAATACTTTTCGCTTACTTGAAATATAGCACCACCCTCAGTACAAAAAATGATGAAACATTGAAAAATGCTAATCATGTGCTGTTGAAGAAAAGATTCTCTAAAGGGAACACACCTAAAGTCGAAGCCATCATCTCTCTGATTTTGCGGAAGCAATAGCCTGAGCTCTCATGGCCCTCGCATTTTAACCCTTTACAGATATCATCTAGGTATACTCACCTGTAAGACTGAATATTGGGATCTGGATACGGGAGTATATTCTGAGGTGGGACACGCGAAAAAGTTTAAGTCCCTGAACGACCCAAAAGTTTATTTTAGCACACCGAACCCCTCAAAGCCTATTTCTAAGCTATGTAAAGGATATTTATGGTATTTTTAACTTATGGTAATGTTATGGAATGTCTGTTCCAGTACGAATCATCATACTTTCGCAGTTTGTCGAATTTAGTCCCTGTAAGCGATTAAACTTGATTTTGCCATACCAAAGCCTTCAAAACTTATTTCTAAGTTATGTAGAGGTTATTTAAGGTATGTTAAGCATATGTTGATGTTCCGGAGTGTTTGTTGCATTAAATTGATTGCGTTTACGCACCAGTTGGCTTATAACTCTCTAGAAAGCGATGTAGAGTTTGAAATTGAACAAAAATCAAAACATGCAAAATGTCAAACATAAATAGACAAACATTGGGATCAAATAACATTATTTTATTGATTTGGATATTTTTTTGACGGTCGTGGAGGCATAGGTGTCACAAATAGAACAGTACCCTGTACTGTTCTATTAGCTCTCTTCTTCCACAAGTCATTCTGTACGAACAAACCATCTGTGAGCTCAGGCTGAGGGGGAGATTGTATGCATGCATGCATGCAGTAGTGTTGATTATTGTAACTAAATACAATCATTCGATTCTATGATAAACATGTTTGCTTAAAACAATTCTCTCTTTGATTGTGTTGAAAGTTTATTCATCTAATTCCACCGCAATTATTTCTAGTTCATCTTCATTTAATTAAACAAACACAATCTTATCAAACTCAGATCCTAACAATTGGTATCCGAGCTTGGACAGTCAAACTTGATCTAACAATCATTTTGACGTAAAAAGTTCAGCTCAAAATCGTTGATACTTTTAATTGTTCGTTTCATTGAAAAACAGAGTAAGGTTTAATCACGAGCAAAGTTGATTAATCAGTGCCTGTAAAACAACCAGAATGACATCACAATCACAAGATATGAACAATAACATTGGTTCTCTCTTCAAACCACCTATGTTGAAGAGAAATGAATACAACATCTGTAAGCGAAGGATGAGTCACATCTTAGCTCAACAGAATACTGGATGCTGGAAGTCGGTTATCTTTGGACCACATGTTCCAATGGTGCCAAGTGCTGAGGATCTAAAGGTTTTTGTTCCTAAGAAAATTGAGAACTATACAAACCAAGATTTTCAGAAAATTGAACTGGATGCCAAGGCATCTAGCATCGTTGCATCTGCACTACCAAATGAGATTTATGCTGGACTGTTACATTGTAACAATGCCAAGGAATTGTGGGATGCACCTAAAGAACAGTTTGGGGGGACTGAAGAAGTAATTGAAAATAAAAGGGAAATTCTAAACCAACAGTATGAAACCTTTTGTCACATTAAGGGTGAAACATTAACACAGCAGTTTGAGCGATTTAGTTGTCTCATAAGTGAACTTAAGCTTGTTAAAACTGAATTTCCTAAATCAACTGTAAACAACAGGTTTTTAAGGTCACTTCCTGAAAAATGGGACACAATTGCTTTTGTAACCAGAAACTCTGTTAAGTTCAAAGATCTGAACCTGACCCAACTTCATGGTAGACTCCTGACAATGAAAGGGAGTTGAACCAGAAAAAGAAGTTACAAGAGTCTGGAAAAGTTGCAGATGATTATTCATTTGGCAACACAACTCTTTTTGGTCAAGAAGAATCTGGTAGTAGTAAGGATCAGAGTTATGATCATTATATTGATATAACTGCTGGTGGAGCCTTTAACAACCCTGATTCTTACTCAAACTACTATGCCTTCACAACTAGTAGTGAAAACCAGAATTCTGATAATTTGTGGTTTGAACTCAATGATCTGCAGCATTTTTATCCAACTGACTTAGAGGAAATGGACATTCTGCACCAACTTGCACTGCTGAGTGTTAGAACCAGCAAGTTTTACAAAAGGACAGGGAGAAAATTTCCAGGGTTACATGGGAATTTAAAAGTAGGGCTAGATAAGTCAAATATTAAATGCTATAAGTGCAATAGGTTAGGTCATTTTGCTAGGGAGTGCAGGAGTCAAACCAATGGACCAATTATTACACATCCTGGCTCAAACACTAGACCACAAAATAACCGAAACACTGTGCATTATGCCCCTGCTGCTCATGTAAACACTGCTCACTATGCACACCCTGCAACCCCTGTTCCTGTGCATTATGTTCAAACCACTGTTCCTCAGATACAGTATGTCCAGGCCCCTGCTGCTCAGGTTTAGGTGAAATAAGTTGCACCTCAACAAGTTGTACCAGCAGTGGTTCAACCAGATCAGCAAAGCTTTTTCACCCAAGGCCTTGTTGACTGGAGCAGCTTACCTGAAGAGTTAGGAGATGAAAGTACAGAACCCCTGTTGGAACCACTGTCTGACCCCTGGTCTGAAGAAGAAGAAAAGAAGAAACAAGGTGAAAAATAAGAGAGAGCTCAAGAAGAAAGTGATCATACATGTGATTGTGCCATGATGGCTGCAACTAAGGTATTACCCCAGGTTCTTAAAAACCTTTGTTCAGACAAATGCATCATAGCATTTGCAAACATTAAGGAGGTGAATGAAAACCTTAGAGATAGGTTATTAACTGGTGAAGTACAATTTGAAAAGTCTTTAAAAGAACTGAAAATCAAATTGTCTGAAAAAGAGAATGAAATTTGCAGCATCAAACAAGAGCATAGCATAACCAAGGACCAACTCCAGACCATGATAGAAAAATATCAAGTCTGCAAAAAGGAGTTGGAAGCCACCCAAATCACTTGTGAAAAATGGGTGGAATCCTGCAAAGGTTATGAGATTATGCTTAAAAAATAAATTGAAAGCAATGTGAAATTTGACATAGGGTTTAGAAAAAAATGACCAAATTGAAAACACTGCTGTAAATCAAACTGGTTCTGTTGAAATCATACCAACAAACAAGAATGGCCAAGAAGTTAAAATAACTGATAAACTTGGTAACAAAATCACTTTGGAAAGATCTGTGGGGTCCTCAACTTTTGAGGAGATTGAGAAATATCAATTCAAACCCACATGGTCTGATGAGTGTGACATTCTTGAAAACCTCAAACCCATGGACTTCACAACTGTGGATGGTGTCAAAGCTCCTAAGGCAAAGGTCATTCCTCTTAAGGACATCCCAACAGTAGTTCAAAACTCTGTTGCAAAGGAGTCTGAAAAGAAGAAAAGAAAAGAAAAGGTTAAAAACTTGTTTTGTGATTTCTGTGAGAAGAAAAATCATTTGACCAAAGATTGTTTTCATCTAAAAGCATACGATATTAACAAAACAAGCATCATTGTGCCTTCCCAGAGCTGCACCATCTGTGGTAAAACAAACCACCTCACTCAGGGATGTGTGTATCTCAAATCCTTTGATGTAAAAAAGAATGAGTACACCTCAAAAACATCCATGAGTTCATCAAAACCACCAATCAAGAAACAACCACTGTTTGTGCCAGTTCAATCAGCTGTTACAAAACAGCTGAACCAAACCTCTGTTAAAAGAGAGGTTCAGGTAACTGATGCACCCCCTGCTAACCAATACCAAAGAGGTAAAGGTCAACCACCATATCCTAGGGTCCCACATGTTTATGAAGCCTACAAAAGGCCTTCTAAACCAAGAGTGAACAGGCATCCCTATGGATATCAAGAATTGATTGGAAATGGCCCCCAACAGTGGTTAGAGAAACAAGTTTCAAAAATTGCTCAATCCCCTGATCTAACCACTGTCCATCTTCCTGACCTTAACATAAACACTGCTGAGATCCCATCCAAAGCCTTATTGGCTTTGGAGACCCTCCTGAACTAATTATTTACTTGATGTGCAGGGAGCTTCTGCATGCTTAGATAGTCTTTGGTATATAGATAGTGGAAGCTCCAGGCATATGACTGGACGTAGAGCCCTACTCAAAGAATTCAAAACTCATGGAATATATCTTTTGGTAATAATAGTAAAGGGAAGGTGATGGGTTCTGGTACAGTACAGTCTGGAAATGTTAAGTTTGAAAATGTCAATCTGATAGACAATATAAAATTCAACCTCCTTAGTGTCTCTCAAATGAGTGACAAAGGTTATGGTTCTTTCTTTACTAAGGAGTGTTGTAGGATTGTTGGACCAGAAATGGTTGAAAAGATTAAAGAAATAATAAAAAAATGGAATAACTAAACTTGTTGCTCAAAGAAGTGGCAATGTTTATGTAGTTGATTTGTCAAAAGAGAACCCAAAAACTAATGCCTGTCTGTTCTCAGCTACCTCTAACAAAGAGACAGAACTTTGGCACAGGAGATTGGGGCACACAAATCTCAAGACAATCACTGCTTTGTCAAAACAGGGGTTAGTAAGAGGTCTTCCTCAAAAACTGTTCACCTGTCCTGAGCATTGTGTTTCCTGCCTAAAAGGAAAACAACATAAAAGCTCTTTTAAGTCCATTGAAGAGTCCAAAACAACCAAGTGCTTCACATGGATCTGTTGGGCCCAGTTAAAGTCACGAGTCTTAGAAAGAAAAGATATTGTTTGGTAATTGTAGATGACTTTTCTAAGTTTACATGGATTATTTCTTACATTCCAAAGATGAGACTGTAGGCATTCTGCAATACTTTGTCACACAGGTTGAAAAGCAGTTTGACTTGCCAATAAAAATCTTCAGGAGTGACAATGGCACAGAATTCAGAAATAGGGAGTTGGATGAGTTTTGTGTATCAAAAGGAATTGTAAGGCAGTACAGCATTCCAAGAACACCAGAACAAAATGGGGTAGTGGAAAGAAAGAACAGAACTCTGATTGAGGCTGCCAGGACCATGCTTGTTGATTCTGGTTTACCATTAACTTTCTGGGCAGAGGCTGTAAACGCTGCCTGCTATGTCGAGAACAGAGTTTTAATAAACCCCAGACATCAAAAGACTGCCTATGAAATTCTGTATAAAATCAAACCACTGATATCATATTTCAAAGTTTTTGGCTGCCCATGCTTCATTTTAAACTTAAAAGATTCCATCTCAAAGTTTGCAGCCAAAATTGATTGTGGTTATCACTTGGGATACTCAACCACTGCTAAGGCCTACAAAGTGTTTAACACAAGGACTAAGTCAGTGGAAGAGACTTTGAATGTGAAGTTCAATGAACTTTCTTCAATGAAAATCCCTGCAAATCCTGCTGAACTATTTGATCTTGATAAGTTTACTTTTGAAAATGTTTCTGTCAAGGCTAATAGTGTAGGTTCACCTCAAAATCCTCCATCAGACTATGGATATGAAGTCATCATTCCACAATAAAAGTCTGCATCAATTGGAAGAGCAGCAGTTGTTCAAAACAGCTGTCAAAGTTGAACCACTGCTACCTCAACAGTTGTTGACCAAAGTAGCCCCTTAACCCATGCTTCCACATCCTCAAGCACTGTTGATAAAAATCCCCAAACAGTGGATAAAAGTCAGCATGTTTCCACACAAATTCCTCCTATTCCTCCACCTCCATTTCAAGACCCTGTTGGATCATCAAAGTCACCAACAGTGGTTAGCTCAGATGATTCACATCTGCAGCCCTCACCTTTAAATGCCATTATTCCATATAAAGGAGATCTAATCTTTTTGAAGTCTCATCCACTGACCAAATCCTTGGCAACATCAGTGAAGGGGTGCTCACAAGAAGTCAATCCCAAAACATCTGTCTTTTTGCTGGTTTCCTATCACTTCATCAGCCAGTCAAGTACCAAGAGGCACTAAAAGACAACAGCTGGGTAGAGGCCATGCAAGAGGAACTCCAACAGTTTAGAAGACAACAAGTATGGGAGCTTGTACCACTGCCAGAGGGTGTAAGTCCTATTGGCACAAAGTGGGTCTTCAAAAATAAAACTGATGAAAGGGGTATTGTTGTCAAGAATAAAGCAAGGCTAGTGGTTCAAGGGTTTAGACAGGAAGAGGGCATTGATTATGATGAAACTTTTGCCCCTGTAGCAAGATTGGAAGCTATCAGATTATTCCTGGCCTTTGCTGTCAACCACAATATAAAGGTGTATCAAATGGACATTAAATGTGCATTCCTCTATGGTAAAATACAAGAAGAGGTATATGTTTGTCAACCTCCAAGTTTTGAGGATCCATTTAATCCAAATCATGTGTACAAGCTAAATAAAGCTTTGTATGGCTTGAAACAAGTACCTAGAGCCTGGTATGAAACTCTTTCCACCTATCTTCTCTCTATTGGTTTCACAAGAGGTGAAATAGACAAAACACTGTTTTTAAAATGGAGAGGGAGAGACTTGATGATTGTCCCGATTTATGTGGATGACATCATTTTTGGAAGCACATGTTCTAAATTATGTGAAGAGTTCAGACAACTCATGACAGCTGAGTTTGAGATGAGTGCAATGGGTGAACTCTAGTGCTTTCTTGGTCTCCAAGTAAGGCAACTGCAAAATGGTACTTTCATCCATCAAGGCAAATATGCCAAAGAACTTTTAAAGAAATTTGAGATGGATGATTGTAAACCATGTAGTACACCCATAACAACCACAAAAATAGCCATGTCTGATGAAAAGGATGATTTGGTTGATCAAACTCTTTATAGAAGCATGATTGGGTCTTTATTGTACCTGACTGCATCTAGGCCAGACATCATGTTTGCAACATGTGTTTGTGCAAGATCCCAATCAGCCCCTAGAAAGTTAAACCTTATTGCTGTAAAAAGGATATTCAGATACCTAAAAGGTGCTCCCACACTTGGTATCTGGCATCCAGCTAATGGAAATATCAAGCTTTCAGGTTTCTCAGATAGTGACTTTGCTGGATGTAGTACAACAAGGAAGTCCACTTCAGGAGGGTGCCAATTCCTAGGCAGTTGCTTAGTGTCTTGGCAAAGCAAAAAGCAAGCAGCTGTTTCAACATCCACTGCAGAGGTATAACATATAGCTGCTGCAAGCTGTACAACCCAACTGTTATGGCTTCAAAATCAATTGCTGGATTTTGGTATCACTGCCTTAAAGACACCTCTCATGTTGGATAGTCAGGCAGCAGAAAATATCATAAAAAATCCAGTTTCTCATTCAACCACCAAGCACATTGATATCAGACATCACTTTGTGAGCGACTGCTATGAAAAAGGTTTGATTTCTCTGCACCATGTTCCAACTAAAGATCAGCTGGCAGATGTGCTAACAAAAGCATTAGACACATCCACCTTTGAAAGCTTGATCTCTAGGATTGGCATGCTGAACATGGAATAACAGGCAAAATCCTGTTTTTCTATGCATAAAAGCATTAAAATGTTTTCAGAAAATCAAAATTTCATCCTTAAAAATAGCTAAAAATGAAAATTTTCATTAATCCTTAAAAGTCTGCCATAACCACTGTTTTGGTTCAAACATCTGTTCTGATTGTTACAGTCCACTGCTGAAAGTCAACCTCTGTTCCTTCATTAACCTTGTTAATCACTGTTGTTCAAAATTAGTGTTTTAATCCACTGATGGCTATCCACTAATAGTTAAAAATCAGCCACTGTTTCATTTTACCACTGTAAACCACTGATATTTGATCCATCAGTGGTTTCCTAAACAACTGTCTTCCATTACTTATCACAGGTTGGCACGTGGACAGTACTTATCCGTCAGATCTTTTGTAACCGCTGCCACGTCAGCATTCACTTTTCCACCTTATAAAACCCTGATCAAAACACCAAATAGGGTTTTCACTGTCGAATCGAATTCAAAATTCCTTTCTCAAAGCAGTTACCATCAATTTCTCTCAAAGCTTTCATCGTCTTCTTCCTCTCTCAATCACACTCCAGTCACCATGGCTCTCCCATTCAAAACTCCACATAACTACCTATGCATACTTGAAAACCCAAGTCAAAGCACAACCTTCAACTCCACCATTGATGCTCTTTCGACCACAAAGTACAAAACTTTGTTGACTTGTAATGCTCCTATCTACCTGGATACCCAAAGAGAATTATGGAAAAATGCTAAACTTGATGTTAAGGACAAAAAGCCCTTAGCAATAAATTCATCCATCCGGGGTATTCCAGTTACCATCACACCTCAGACTCTTTCAGAGGTCTTTGAAATCAATGATCTTACAGGTAAAAGCTCTTTTCCAAAAACAGAGTACCAAACCGATTTTCTTGAGAGAGGGTATGAAGAGGAAATAAAAAAAGATACTTTGCAAAAGGGCAGTTTTCCTCCTGCCATGAGGTTTTTATTCCATACCCTCCTCATGTGTGTGTCAAATAAAACTACTGCTTTCAATGAGATACCACTGAAAATTCAATATCTGGGTTATGCTATAATGAATGAAGAAAATTTTAACTACTCCCAGGAAATTTTCAATGACATGGTCAAAAGTATTTAAAGATAATAAGAAACCATTTCTTTTGTTTCCAAGGTTTTAAAGTTTTTACTTACAAAAGAAGTTTTCCAAGGATAATGCACATGTGCTAATCTAAGGAAATCCTTTTCAAATAAACAGCCTTTCTTCTGAAACCTTTACTAGGCTGTCAAAACCTTCAAAAACACAAACAGAGGAGCCTGAGCAGAATTTAGCAGCAACAACTGCTCCATAGGTTGCTGCTGTTGAGCCTACTCCTCAAGGTGATCACAGCAGCACAACAACTGCTGTGAAACCCACACCTAAAATCACCAAAAGACCCAAAAAGAAAAATGTCCAAAAGCCCCCCAAACCCATTAAAAAGGTAACTCTGGAAGATGAGATCCCAAAGAATATACCTGTGACAACACAAAAGTCACCAATAACCACTGCTGCTACTTCCTCACAACAGTTGGATGACAGATCTCAACCTGAGCCTAAAACTCCTCCTGCATCCTCTCAAAAGGATCAGGTTGTATCCACAGAGACACCACAATATGAAACATTAGATTCACTTGAATGTATCTTCAATAGCCTAGCTCCCGGGACAAATTCTCTTTCTACACCCATACTCACAGCCCAACTTCCACCATCAATGCTATCTTTGTTGGATGCACTTGATATAGCTCAGACAGAAATCAGTTCTTCTCAACCACCTGTACTTGAGAATATACCTCAACAAGTGACTGAGTCTGGGCTCCCTATCTCTGCTAACCCACCAACAACTGAGGAGGTTACACTGCAGGAATTACAAGTAATTTCTGTCAGTAGTTCAAGTGGAGCAGCTACTACAAGTGTTGAACCCACTGGTTTACACTTGGACAGTAGTTTCATTAATAAGACTCCCTTGAAGGCAATTTCTTCTTTGGGAACCATAATACCCACTGGTGTGTATCCAATATACACTGGTGAAGAAAGAAGACCCCAATACCAAGAACAGGGGGCATCAGTGGATGACTTTTGGGACACTTTTCCTAAGTCAACCACTGATAAAACCACCACTGGTGGGAAATCGGATGATCCCATTCACTTGGGTGTTGGTTTAAAATATAGAGAATTGACGGAGAGGGTTGACAAATTTGACACATCTGTTGCAGAAATCAAATCTATGCTGCAACAGTTGTTACAAGCTCAAAAGGCTACACCCACTGCTGCAACATCTTCTCCATCTCCTGCTGAGCTCTGGAATTTATTTCAACCTATGCTTCATCAACAGAGACAAGATGCTGATCAACAACATGAAGTTCAAATTCAAATGATCAGAAATTTGATGGACGCTAGGTTCAAGGATACATAGGCAAATATCAAGGCAATTAAGGCCCATTTACTACAAACCACTGGCACTGCTCCTCCTTCAATCATCTTTGTTGACAATCCTCTTGATGATGCCAAAAAGGGGAGAAAAAGAAGAAGGGATATGAAGATGGCCTATACATGAAACCAAATCCATTGTCAAGGCTGGTTGCAGAAATCGCTAGGCCAGATGGTTCCAAAAAGGTTGATGAGACTCAAAATGCTTTTGCTGCATTAAAAGCAGGCATGAAAGAGTCAATGGAAATAAAAGGGTCTAAAAGGTTTGAGTAGGAGAAGAAAGTCTTGATGGAAAAGGAAGAGCAGGGTACTTCTGAACCTAAGGAAGAGCAGGTTATTCCTAAGCCAAAAAGAAGAAAGCCTACTAGAAAAGTAAGCCAACCCAAATCCACACCTTCCAAAACCATCAAACAAACTCCCTAAATCCCCAAAAATTCCTCTCACCAAACCTCCAAACCAACAGATGTTAAGACACCTGTTGTATCAATAGTTGTTGGTACCTTAGTGGTTTCAACAGATGTTACCCCTACAACTGCCATCACTACCACATCAACACACACTCAATCCACTGCTTTACCAAAAACAACCTCACCACCACAAAAGCCACCTGTCAAAAAGTAGAAGACATCAGATGACACATCATCTGTTGTAATAACAACAGTGGTTGAAACACCAGTTATTTCAACAACTGTTAGTCAAACACCTACCATCTCAATCACCACCACTCAACCCACAAATACACCATCAGCCTCTCCTAGGCACAAAAGGAGAAGGGTAACCAACATTGTACTGGAAGATAACACTTCCCCAACTCCAACATCTACACAACCACTGACCCTTGTCACTATTCCAAACCCTGTTCCATTATCTTCAGCTCAAGTTCTGAATTCAAATACTGCTATTGTTCCTGTGGGATTACAATACCCATTGGATCGTCCAGCAGTCAGGGAGGAGATCAAATCCTTTTACTCTGAAGATGACCCTGCAAAAAGGAATCATCCTTCCATTCAAGGTTATCCTTTCCCAAGAAACATAGAAGAGTATCTTAAGATAAAAGCTCAACAAGTAGAACATATATCTAATAGAGATACAGAGGGAAAGTCTGACAAAGAGATTCAGAGAAATCTGCAATACCTGCTCACCAAGGTCAGAACTTTTGAACAGTTCTCAAAAGATCTTTGCCAAAAATTGTCTGAAAAGGATGATGAAAGTATGAGGTAAGACTACCTTGAATATATCATGGCATACAAGAAGTACAGAGCAGAAAAGCATCAGTACAAAGAATGGACTATCAGTGAACTACAAGAAGAGATAGCCAGAATACAAAAGATGCTTAAAGAAAAGGTAAAACAAACTTCTCCAGTCTGGGCCAAGTACAAGAAAAATGTACCTGAAAGAACCCTGAAGCTAATAAGAATGAAAGAAGAACTGATAGCTGCTGATTATGGGTCAAGGAACCAGGTTACAAGATGGTCAGAGGATAAAGTGTTAGCAACCTACAAAAGTTTGGAAGAGTTGAGGAAAAGGGATGCCACTGCTCCTCAAAAGCCTGATTATCCAGAAGCAGTGGTTCCAGTAAAACAACAAAAGTTACCAATCAGGAGATCCACTGCTCCACCTGCTGCCATCCTTTATCAAAGAAGGAAACAAAAGCAGATGGATGCAGCAACCAAAGAAGACAAGGATCAAGAAGAGCTTATCATGAAGATGGTCCTTCAGAAACTTTTGGCAGAAAAACAAGAATCAGCACAATCTCAAGACCCTGCCAAAGTTGTCATCACAGGGGCCACAATCTCCAAACTCATCTGCAATAAAAACTCTCCCAAGAAACCCATTAGATTCAAAGATACTAAAGTGGAAATCTGATCAAAAGACCCACGTATTGACTCTGCTCAGATCTAATGGTGTGGTGAAGCAAATATCAAGGGAAGCAGCACTTGGCCTGGGTGTTGAAGATATGCAAGATCTCCTTGAGCTTCCCCTGTGCAGGGATGAGGATGATGAGGACTCTATGAACTTTGAATTACAATTCAAAGGTCAAATTAGGGAACTCTTGATGAGACAATAAAAATCCAGAATAATGAAGAGTTTTGGCATCATCTGTTCCAGGGGGAGATTGTTGGGATTGATCCCTACAAAGGAACAGTTGATTAAAGCCAAAACTAGATCAGATAAGTGGATTCACAATAAGAAGTTGTTTGCATCAGTCTTTCCCCTTGAACGTGGCCTAATATCTGATGTCCTCTATCTATTGTCCTTCTACAAAACTGATGATCTTCAACAACTGATGAGAGCTAAAGACTGTTGGAGATGAAACACTAATGCTCAATCTACTGTCATGGTTCAAGTACTGCTAAAGACACAAAGCACTGCTAGGAGTATAACAGTGGAATGAGAAGCAGTAGTTTAGTCTATCCTTTGTATTCATTGTAATCAGTAGTTTGTAATAGCAGTAGTTGTATAGATCAGTGGTTAGAGGTTGTTAGGAGGTTAGCTGTCACTTTCATGGTGACGTCAGCAAAGATGCCACAGTGGTTTGTTCTGTACTATAAATAGAACAGTACCCTGTACTGTTCTATTAGCTCTCTTCTCCCACAAGTCATTCTGTACGAACAAACTATCTATGAGCTCAGGCTGAGGGGGAGATTGTATGCATGCATGCAGTAGTGTTGATTATTGTAACTAAATACAATCATTCGATCCTATGATAAACATGTTTGCTTAAAACAATTCTCTCTTTGATTGTGTTGAAAGTTTATTCATCTAATTCCGCTGCAATTATTTCTAGTTCATCTTCATTTAATTAAACAAACACAATCTTATCAAACTCAGATCCTAACAACAAGGTTCACACCCGGTTCAACAATTGCAAAGCCAAGGGTTACTACACGTTTTAACTCGGTTTAGATGAGTTAGATCGTTAACGGTTTTATAATCATAAGGCTTAGGTGCCAATTGCTATCAACGTTCAAGACGGACCATAATGCACTTCGTTACCTCGGACAATTAAATCCTATCACAAGACAAGGCATAAATACACATATTCATTTCACAAAGTCAAATTTCATAACTCATTCGACAATTTGTAAAATCAATACAAACGTAAGACAATTATTGTGACAACTCGTATAAATCCTTGTTACGTTTCGCTTTACTTTGTAATTACACGTACGTTATATGAATTGAATGTGTTGTTTGATTATTTTCTTGAATGATTATGAAACTTGGTAAGGTGTGATGTGAATTACGTGAAACCGAAACCCAAAACTGAGATATTGGAATACGTTATTTTGTGAAACGAAGCGTGGTAATATATTGCTTTGCGATACGAAACATTTTAATTAGTTATTTCGAGAAACTTGCGAAACCATCACTTTGTAAACCCAACCCAAACCCACCCCCTCTCCTTTTTGCACCACCAACAAGCCCAACCCCCACCCCAAGTCCTCTTGTTCGAAACATTAGGCCCAAACCCACACCCTCTTGTTCCTTGCAGCCCATTAAGCCCAACTTCCCTTGTGTTTTAATTTATACGTATATGCATGGATCAAGAAATTAGAAACCAAAACCCTAACACCCATAAGGTGTGCGACGGCCAGAAGGGAACCCCCCCCCCCTTTGCGCAAACCCCCTCTTGTTCAGCTTCTTGATTCGCCTCTTCCTTCCTCGTTAGCCCTTCTATTCGCTCCAAGGTTAGTATTCTTGATTTGGATTGTGATTGATGGTGTAAATTTGTGCAAACATGGCTGTGATTTTTAGTTGTTATGCTAGGGTTTTGTTGTTGCATGATTTGTTTCGGTTAATTATGCGATTGTGTGAATCAATTGATGATACGCATGCGTACATGATCATTGGCTGCGTTTTTGTGAAAATCATAATGTTTTATATCTAGGGTTTCGTGATTATTGATATGGTTAGGTGGTAGTTGATGGTTAGCCTGTTTTTAGTTGTTATTAGGAAGAGTCAGGATCGTTTACACGCGTTTTGGTGTCGTTTAAATGTAAAACAGAATGCTGATTGACGAAAACATCCAAATTCAGTTGGCTGTAAACGGACTGTTATAAATCGAAAAATTGATTTTCTAAAGTCTAAATTATATTTTTTCGAAAAACACTTCAAATGGAGCTGGAATCATATTTTTCTGAGGTCGTTTGCTATTTTTAATGGCCTGTTTTGTACAGCAGCTAAAGCTACATTTTTTCTGCAGAAAATGCGTGTTATGTTTTTTGCCATAACTTGTAATTTGAATAGATTTAGGTCATGAAATTCATACAGTAGATGGGCTCGGGTGTCTTCGTAAATCTCCAATTGGAATTTCATCAATCGGACTTATGATGAATTTTAAATGAATTTTTCTGTGGACTGCAGTCATAAAGTGACGAATCTGACTGTAGCCCAGTAAATGATTTTTATAAAATAATTGATAACGAATTGGATCCAGAGATTTTTACACAATGCGTCGTGGTCCGTTTGGAACTTTCTATAAATTTTTGAGAATTTTTGGAACAAGATAACTATTTTATAAAAAACCCAAAAACAGCCCAGTTTTGGATGTTAAAGTTGAAACAGCATAAGTTGTGATTTTACGTGTCTAGATGTCGGTTTTGCTATCTGATAATGATCCAACTTGTTATATGTCAATGAAAGTGTTATGTGAAATATTGTGTGCTTGTTCATCAGTAGTTATAGGTGGGATATGTATATGTACGGAAACTGTCAAAGTGAGTGCATGTTATGTGGTAGATGCGTGTAGGAGTTTCGTGCCATATTTGAACACACTAATGAACTAAATGGTAATCATACTAGGACGTGATTGACCTACCTTGACTGTTAACTAATGTTAAGAGACCAACCGAGCAACCAAAGGTGAGTTCACACTTTTTCTACAAAGCATGGGATTCTCGGTGGTTTGGGAATGGGTTAAATAACAACAATCCCCCTTGGGTGGGATACAACCTGCGTATTTTCCTTGGGTAGAATACGTACCTCCGCTCTCCTTGGGAAGAGTGACAACCTTAAACTTACTAGACAACAACTATATCTTAAGCCCCTCTTTTTTATATCGACTTAATCGCTGGGCCATTGGCGAACGGGTCATTAGTTAAATAGCGCTATTAGGTCTGACAAGCCTCACACCGTGCCACAGAGGACGGGCATGGACTAATGGACTTGGGCACCTAGTCAATGATGATAGACATTGACTCAGGGTACTCAACATAACTTAAGTCCGTAGTCGATATGGTACGGGTTTAGTGGTTTAAAACAACGGGGTAGCCCCCACGGTATGTGGTTATGAGAACAAGGAACTTAACAACACATGGTTTTGGAATAACTTATGGTTTTTGGAACAACTTTAAAACAGACAACCAACTGTGAACTCGCCAACCTTTTATTGACACGTTACCACATGTTTTGCAGGTCGTTAGGTACATGGCTGGGACTTGCACGAGGAGTGGGCGTTGTGGCAGGGAACCGACTGTTGGGTTCCTAATATTGAAACTTTATGCTTTTAAACTGCTTTATGGGTTTTAATACTATATGCTTCCACTAAATTTTGAATTTGGTTTTGGACTTTGGTTTTGGGAACACTAAACATTTTGTTTGCTATGGTTTCACTTTACTTTACTTAATGTTTATTATGATTGGTGGTATGATCCTGGTCAGTCACACGCCTCGCGGTAATACTCCACTTGTGGATTTTGAGGGTGTGACAATTATCTAATGATTAAAATGCAATTCAAATTGTCACAAACCGAATATTAAACAAGTAGCAAACTCTAAACCTTACAAAAGTCTACACCGGGGGGAAACCCACAAGAATTAGCCGCTCATAGTTGAATGAACACGATCACTGGATGATTGAAGCTCGAACATGGACATCTTGAAGCCTTGAGGATGATAGTGATGAAGGTTAGAGTTGTGGTGGATGGTTATGGAGAATGGATTGGTGGGATGATAGGGATTAGGATTAGGAAGTGAGGATGGATGATCAATTCGGGTGATAGTGGATGATTTGGGTGGATTGGAATTGAGATTGGGGGTGTTTTTGGCTCCAAGATAGTGTTTCAAACTCCAACAATGCGTAACTCCGTAAAAAATGGCCAAAACAATCAATATAACCCGTCCCCAAAAGTTGGAAATCAAAATTTTGCGTTTGGAACATAGGAGGGGAGTCGCCAACGACTTAGGGGGGTGTCGGCAACGGCCTCTGGTTGTCTCAGTTTCTTCCGACACACTAATCCACTACTTACGCGACAATTTGGTGGACGAAACTATCTGGGGGGCGTCGCCTACAACCCATGTGGACGTCAGCGACAACCCCTCTAACCTTGGGTTTATGTTTTTCAATTTCTTGCTCCCGGTTGACCCATTTTCCATCCCGATGCTCCGTATAGCTCCTTAAACTCCGTTAGACCTGTAAAACATAATTCCAATCAAAAGTTGGCTATTCGAAACTAAAAGTTATGTAAAAACATACACTTAAGCATAAAGAAACACCGATATTCGACCACGCATCACTTACGTCTTTTAGCACTAACTAGGTTAAGTTTTTTTGGTTAAGTATGACATGTGACTTGCACATGAGGTTACATTGGTAATTTTACTTGTCTATTTATTTAAAGACTTTCTCTCTCTCCCCCAAATTACTCTTTCTCTCTCTAAAGTCTCTCTCTCTCTCTCACCCTCTATATCCTAGCTACCGCCACCAAGTTCCACCACCACCCACCACCCACCACGTTCCACCACCATAATCATCGCCATAAGCACCACTCACCAACACCACTGTCAAACCCACATACTTTTCTATCTCTCACCCTGGCTCCCTCCCAGCCGTTCCGCCACCATAAAACAAGACAACCCTACCCTTTTATTTAAAACCCTTTTGTTCTTCTTCTCCACCCGTCACCATTACCTTTGCCTGCCTACAGTACCTGCGATTTTGCTCATCATAATCTATACAACAAAAATATATAAAACTCACTCTGTTTAATATTCCTTATGATCCTAACTTTTATTCATATAAACAAATTGTTACATTCATATATATATATATGCTTATCCCAAATCACTTCAGCCTATACACATTTTTTCAAAATAACCATAAGACAGAATTAATGGCTCTGCTTGTCACAATTAGGGATGAGATTTTTTACCGAAATACCGGTACCATACCGGTACCGTATCGATGCCGTACCGTACCGATCATAAACGGTACCGGTATCGGTAATAGATTTTCAAAATTCGGTATCGTTAGAAAATGGTCACTACAAGAAAAGTGACCATTAGAGACTAAATTATTGGGGACTGATATATTAGTCTCTAATAATCAATATCTAAGACTGATTTATCAGTCACTAATAATATTAGGGACTGATTTCTATGAGACATATACTAGTTACTGAAAATCAGTCTCTAATATCTTGACACCTTATTTGAGACTAAATTTTAGTTGCAAATATGGTTGCGCCTATAGATTTCTAAATGGACACTTATTGGCTACAAAATTTCAGTCTCAAATATGTTCTCTCTATAATGCAAAATAGCGCGTATGTTTTGGAGACTAATCTTTAGTCTTTAATATAGATAGAACATATTAGGGACTGACCATTTCAGACTAAAGTATGAGAGACTAATATATCAGTCTCTAATACACAATACTTAGGACTGATTCCTCAGTTACTGATAATATTAGGGACTGATTTTTATGGGACTTATGTTCTTAAAGACTAAATTTCTGTCATAAATACATATATGTGTAATTTAAGGTTTTATAGAGAAACTTATTGGCTACTGAATTTATGTCCCAAATACGTTCACTTCATAATGAAAAATGGCCCAAACTGTGACAACCGGTAATTAACGCCTTTTAATTACGCGATTAACAAACCTTTAAGGCGATAATTAATAGTGTTTAAGGCACGAGTTAACCCAATTAGGCTTTTGTAATGCCTAGGAACGCCTACTCGACTTTACAGTACGCGAATGATAATCTGCGGAGAAACTGCGTAACGATAAACGATAACGAACTGATGCCGTACAAAATACCGACAACGCCGACAAATACGAATTTTATACGCATATTTTATATTTATAAATTTAGTTTTTATGAAATTTTCATGCTTTCGAACGACAGAAAACGCAAACGTGAACGATAAACACGAAAACAGTAACGCACCGACAATCAACGACGAAACGGAAGCACCAGACTCGAATTATGTCTCGATATCTAAATATTATGATATATGTAGCTTCGTTTTCAAATTTTACTATCCGTAGTTGGAAACGGATCGCAAAACGGACAAGAAACGACGAACGGAACATTTTACGCGTTTTAACGCGACAACGATCATACGCGTTTAAATACGATATACTACACAATTTTTAGCACTTCGGTTCCAAACACTTTATTTTACGTCATTTTACAAAGTTCGGATTCGAAAATGGGTTTTCAAAAACATATCGGGCCGCGAAAAATGGGCTTGTGGGCCTGGGGCCCAAGCCCAAGTGGAAGACCTAGTATATAAACACCTTATCTCATCTTTTTGGGTCATTTGAAACCCTAAACAATCCTGCGCACACAACCACACCACTGCTTTCTCCTTCTCCTTCGATCACGGACACACAACCAGACACCCCTTCATCTTTCTGCTCTCCACCTCACCCGATGATCGAAATCGAGCTCCGGCGACGAGCACACCCCCCCCCCAAACCTTCGCAGTTCAGAAACAAAAGGAAAAGAGAGAGCCGCCGCACCGGCGGCGGCGGCGTGGGATCTTTTCAGCATTGACGAAAACAAGATCAGAGAGAGAGAGAACGGGCGACGAAGCCGCTCACGGCGGCGGCAGTGGAGAACCGACGGTGGTGGTGTGTCTCCGACGAGCTCCGGTTAGTGAACCGAGTATGTTATTTTTGTTTCTTACTCAGATCCGTTAGATCTTGTGCACTCAAAATCCACGTTTTATGTTTGTTTTCTTTCCGATGATGATAATATTTGGGTGTTTATCTTAACTTCTATTCTATAGTGATGTTTTGATATTGAATAGATTTGGCTAACTTTTAATTTTGTTCATGTCTACAGATTGCTAAGAAAACTACTATTTTAAACGTTGCAAGACTTGTTGCTTTATAAAATGTAAACATTCAATTGAAGATAATACGATGAAGGTGAAGTTAAAGTTAAACTAAGACCCATCACAAAACATGAAGCATAGAAGCCTGCAGAATCCTACACATTGACGGATAAGCGAATAGATATACAATAGTTGATGTATTATACCCAATATTATTTTTTTTCTATTTTTTTATTTATTTAGTTTTAAGAGAATACTTGATGTATTTATATTGTATATTAACCTAAAATGGTATTGTATTTGAGATTATATTTCAGTCTATAAAAGAAACACATTAAGGAATGAAATGGTCTGGTATTAAATACTAATTTCTAGTCTTTAAAACACTTTATGAGAGACTAAAGTGCCATAGAATCGTGAACCTAATGAAATGTATTGGAGACACAACCTACCCGGTTTAAAGGACTAATTATCACTCCCTAAAGAAATGCATTAAGGACTAAAATATCATAGTATTCGAGACTAATTTGTAGTCACTAAAGATATGGATCGGGACTGAATTAATGAGGTACTGAGGGTAAATTAGGACTGATTTTTTATGTATTAGAGACTGACTGTTAGTCCCTATTGGTGTCATACAATCGGGACTGATTTTTAGTTACTGAAACCACTATCTAGTACTAGGTATCTAGGACTGGCAAGGGACTGGCAAATCAGTCCCTGATAACCATTAGGGACTGATTTTAATGTATCAGATACTGATTTTTCAGTCCCGAATACTCATTTTTTTGTAGTGGGTATCGGTACCGGTATTTTTTGGTAAATACCAGTATTAATACCGAATTTATTAATGACTTTATGCATTTTGCTATTATCTTAGATCCCACTATGAAGTTATATTTTCTTGAACTTTGTTTTACAAAGTTGATTAGGTATGACATAACAAAAGAAAATCCTATGGCCGAAGAAGCAACTGAAAAAAGGTGTCGGGTATGGTGCTAGATATCGAGAATAGGTTACACGGCTTGTTTGAAACATATAAAGTACGGTTCGATAAGGTTGTTAATAACTCGGCATCTCAAGAAACGCGTAATGAAGATGTTGTGGAATGTGATTGTGAGAATGACTTTTTTTGCGGAGTTTCTAAATGTGGATGAAAGTAACTCGGTTGCAATAGATACCGAGTTAAAGAGGTACTTACAAGAACCAAGAGTTGATTTTACTAAATGGTTTGATATACTTATATGGTGGAAACAAAATGCGATTAGATTCCCAATCGTGTCTCTGATGGCTAAAGGTAAAATGTTTTTATCTTTTCAAGCTTCTTTTACATTTTTTTGTTACATTAATTTGTTTATTAAATTTGTCTATTTAATTATTACATATTTTGGCAATTCAAATTTCCACCGTTGCGTCCGAGTCGGCATTTAGTACGAGCGGTCGTGTCCTAGACGCATATAGAACAAGATTGTCAAGTAATATTGTTGAAGCTTTAGTTTGCACTCAAGATTGGGTGAGAAAATCAAGAAAGCCAATTATTGATGATATAGATGATATTTTAAAGGATGACGAAATTGCCATAGGTAAAATAGTTGTTATTCATTCAATGGTTTGATTGTCAAATAATATGTATTAACTTTCTTTCTTGGTTTTCTACAGACATTGAAGATGTGATATGCAAAACGAAAGAGGAAAAGGGAAAATCCAAAACGATTAGCGAGATTAAACCAATAACAAATTTATTTTATTTGGTTAATTTAATCAATTATGATACTCTTTTGAATATGTTGGAATTTTTATGTTAAAAGTCGAACCCATGGATGTTTACCTTTTGATTTTTTTTACTTCTTAATATGTTTACCTTTTGTTTACATTCCTCTATATATTACTCTAGTTCAGTTAACAATGGATGGATGGGTTGCACATGATATTTTTTTTAGGTAAACTAATGGATGACACCAAAGCGGTACCAATGTGGTAAAGTACCGAAATACCGGTACCGATACCGGTACCGAATCTATAAATATGGTACGGTAATCGGTATCCACATTTCCTCAATTTCGGTAACATTATTTATGGTATCGGTACCGGTACCGGTACCGGTATCGTACCGATCTCATCCCTAGTCACAATTCAATGAAAAAAAGTGTTGCCTGTTCACCCAACGAAGCACCACCGTTTGTCAATCATATTTCAAAATAACCATAGCCTATTTTTTTAAATCTTGATAGTTGCTAAAGAAGCACCACCGACGTTGTTCAAATACGATATGGTCACCGTCATTGTCTTATTGCTCTGCCACCGTTCATATATGACCGGAGAAAAATGCAGATATAAAAGCTTTGAAGTCCACTCAACCAAACATCTGAAAGCTTCAAAAAATTATACAGATCTGAAAGCTAATGGTATGATGGTGGTTATTTAAGATGGCGACATGGATCTAGGGTTTCTCAGTCAGAACACTGCACCTCCACCACCTTCATTCTTCACGGATTTCTTGGCCTGAGAGAAGAGAGAGAGAGAGAGAAAGAGAGAGAGAGAGAGAGAGAGGATGTAGATGGTGTCAGATTTGGTAGTTATTCCGATGGCCGGTGGTTACAGGCTGCGGTGGTAGCAAGGCTGTGGTGGTGATCTGTTACAGAGAGTGTGTTAAAAAATAATAGAGAGTAAAAGTAGGGTTTACAAGGGAGAAGAATCAATGGGGTAAAGGACATAAATGCCCTCACATAAGGTGCATGTGACATAACTTAACCTTTAAAATTAAACAGGGTTGTGCCAGATTGT
Source organism: Helianthus tuberosus (assembly GCA_030545235.1). NCBI lineage: Eukaryota > Viridiplantae > Streptophyta > Magnoliopsida > Asterales > Asteraceae > Helianthus > Helianthus tuberosus. The sequence continues at coordinate 117,459,769 of CM060414.1, read as the reverse complement.
GGTTGTAATTATTAAAGTTAAAGGGTATCCATTGCAGTACGATACACACATAAATGACGAAAAGTGTAATTTACCCTTTAATATAATGTTCTAAATATGCAGTCTTATAATTTGGAGATTAATGCATGTTATATAACTATATAAGTTTATGTTTTTGTTACAATAATTATCATGACATGTTGTTTTAAACATAAAATGTTTATGGAAAGTTAATTCATAGACTCACCATCACAAGTTACAAAACCTAACATGTTTTAACATGCATATTAGGATAGTATGTGAGCATTATTAGCAAAGGAAAAAATGGTCATGGGCACATGCTCTCTACCCTGAGTAGAGAGTTAATGAGATGCGATTTGTTTAGCAAATGGCTGTCATTTATTCTTTTGCATTGTCGTTACCATAGCTATCGATAGCGAGCATAGCGCCCGCTATAGCGAATAGCGTAGCGATGCGACGCTATGCTGCTATCTGATTGTTAGCGCCTAAAAAGCAAGGAAATATCGGGAAATTAGTTTTTTATTTTTAATAAATACATGTAGCGACTGAAAAAAGAAGCGCATTTGTAGGTTTTTTTGTTACAGGATAGAAAATAGAAGCATATATCTTCCATATTTACCGGATTTTTCATAAAATACACATATAAAAATTCATTCTATTGTATCGCTAAACATAAAAGAGCACCCGCTATTTCATCGCTATCGTTACGTAGCATATAGGTAGCTTTTCGCTATCGTTCGCTATTCGCTATTGGTAACTATGGTCTTTACATGTATTTTTAGGCTTTTATATGGTGGCATGGGTAACATTAATCGTTTTGGTTATCATACGGCTCAACCTCTATGGTTTTTTAGAGATGATCCTTTGACATCAAGAATCTATTTAGTTATCATATTGGCCTGATCTGTGTAGTTATCATATTGGCTAAGTTATTGCCTCCCCTATCGATGTTAACTTAGAAATTCAGATCTTTGAATCGAGTGTAAGTTTATATGTAATAGTTTTATAAGACATTCGTGATTTAGTTTTGACGGCCTGATCGAGTCGATTTCTTCAAGGAACGATTACCTAGCAGTGATGCCGGTGTTGTTATTTCTGCTATGTGACCACATCGGGAGTACATGTTTTCTATTGAGGGTACTCTCCACGGATCATTGATATGACCACGGTTCTTTAATGGTCAGATATGGTCTACGAGGGCCAGGTAGCATATTCCGATCAGGTCTATGGAAGGTGAGGTATTGTTCGATCCTTTTAGTTTGATTTTGACAAGTGACTGTTCTTTTTCTTTTTTAAGTTTGCTATGATAGGTGTTAATTGTTTGTTTTGTTTACATCTTTTCCATTTTATACTTATAGTTTGGTTAACAAGAAAGTCATGAACAGAGGTGGCAAGATTCAGCAAATCATTTCTTCAATGTGAGGTCATTTTTTCCATATTTTATTATTCAATTTAGTGTCACACCCCAAAAATGTCGCAGCGGAATATAAAACGTAGTGGTGACGGAAGTTGGTGCCCATAAATATCTTGCTGGAACAATGCATTATAATGTTGGACATTTCAACTTAATTAAAACATAGTTTTTAAACATAAAGTTTCGAAGTACGACACAACCACATCATAGTTTAGTTGTCTTGATCCTTATGGATCTTATTACATAGGTCCCAAAGTTTTAAAAGTTTGTCTAACACATTATCAATCTAAACATGCATCAACAACCACAAGATACGCCATAATTCCTGAAGCCGAACTCAAGTACCTGAAGAACACGTTAAAAATCAAGTGTCAACGCAAAGGAGGGTGAGTTCACATATCCAAATTTAAATAATTTGATCTAAGGAAAAACTTTCTAATTATGTGTTTATTATCAAAACATCCATATAATTTAAGAAAGTCAATTTTATTTCCTTTATAAAAATCCGAGGGTCAGCCGTCGCAAGCGTTTTCTGAAAATCTTTGAACAAAAGCATCTTCCCAAGGTTTACATATTAAATTGATAGCATCAAATGTTTGGACTCGTAAGTTAGCAAGACATTACGAACTATATATTAACAATGAAGGTATAATCAAAGTTAGACTATAACATAATATCAACTCGTCGTTTGACTTGACACAGGGCGACCGGTCACGACGGGGTTGTTAACCAGATAGATCTACCAATAATTTACTCGCGTGCAATACTTAAATGATTAAACGACATTACTTGCGCACAACCTATAACGGGGCCATCTATAATGCCTGCCTCATGAACAATATATATATCCTACTAATACTGGATAAATTTAATATATCATGTTGTACGAATTCCCCGAAGTCCCCACCAAAACATAAGCCTATAACCCGATACTCATTCTCTTGAGATCAAGCGAATTCGTCCCAACTTTAGATTTAAGCAATTTTATATCTACACGGTCGTTTTCTCTAAAACACCATAATAATCCCCGTTTCTCCCCGAAACATATTTATTCACAAAAACTGTTTCTACCCGAAACATATATATATTTAACAAATTCGTATATTTTCCATGAAAATATACATTTTATGTATCAAAGGTATGTTTTATTCAAAAACATCTTTAAACCTTTTAAGGCGTGTTCTTCCCCCAAAACATATACAAAACGGTAAAAAGAGGGGGTTTAGTGACACTCACCTTTGGGTGCGTATTATAAATAGTGCAATCTCACAAATTGATTTCTACATGGCCTAATATACGTAGGAATGATTTATCAATCAATATATATCTCAAAATTCCTAAGTTTCTCCGAATCTTAGAATTTTCACATAACTTTGAGATTTTCTCGAAAAGTCATTATTTTTTATTATGTTGGCACATTAAGATATATATGAGTTCGTATATATATTATTATTTTGCGACTTGAACGATTTTATTGGTGACCATTATCATGTAAATCCATTAATACTCCCGTTTATACGTAATATATCTACGATTTGCGCATTGTAATATATATACATAAACGTGCACATATACTAAATATCATAACAGGCGAAATCTCGTTAACTGATTTATTTTTATCATTTTTGTTGGTGCATTCATCTGTCGTCTTCATCTTATGTCGAGTCTCGGGTTCGTTGCAGATCTTTACAAGAGTGATGTCATCATATTGAATGATGACATCACAATATGACATCATCAAATGACATCACCTCACAAGAAGACAAAACAAGTTGTAAACAGAATATTCAATTAGACATAAGTTGTCGGTTTCGCTTGAATTGTTAACAATTGGATTTCGCTTGAAGTGTTTCCAAGCGAAATCTGAATAGTATATATAGGCTTGTGTAGATTTCATTTGTAACATTTTCTGAAATTCCATACCGAGGTGCTGCCGGTGTGAGGACTGATTGTAAACGATAGTATATCAATATAATCAGTGTTAAAGTGATACGCAAGCTGTTTCGCAATCGGTTTCTTAGTTTCCGCCTCTGAAACTGATAAAATCTCTTCTGAACGACTCGTTCGGGTCGAAAACCGATCCTACAATTTTTAAAGCATGTATACATAAAATAACTTATCAAGTTAACCTATGTATCAATTTTCATGCTCGACAAACAAGTTACACATTTAACGCGATTCTACCTATTCTACCGCTTTAAGCGCACAAGTGTACATGCATAGTCTAAATTCCCGCTATCATGTCAACACTTAACATATTATCACATACACATATCTAAATCACATAACACATTTTAACACATAAGGTTCCCCATAAATAGCCCATGCTAGTGTACATTGTAAAACGCGTATTTTAGTGATTCGGTAACGTTTTCGGGCGTCGGAAGTCACATATGACTAACCAATCACCAAGAAAACTTAATATAAGTTAAAGTATTTATATTTGTACAAAAATATCACTTTACTTGCTGATTTAAAATAGTTTCATAAAAATCCTTCGAAAAGCCGATTTTTAACCGTTTTACCGCATAGTTTTGCATCAAACGTTACCATAACCGTCCCAAATCGTAACAACTTGATATTTTAACATAATCCATGTTATTTACTGATTAAAATGATGATTATAATCAGAATAGTGCAGTTTTCATGTAAGTCACATAAATCATGCGATTTCACGTATTTTACAACACTTAAGCACCAAGTACAACATGCAAAGGTAGTAAATGTAACACCCTTAGATTTTTTTCCTAAAATTATCACTAGGTTTATACATTTTCATACCAAAAGATAATAAAGTTACATAAGTTTCAAAAGTATCCTAACCCTTAGTCAACAATTGACTAAGGTAGAACATACAAGAGTTGTTTGTGAATCTGTTTACAACCCAAGAACAAAGTTTAAGTAGAAATAAAAACATAGCGGAAGCGTTCAAAATTTCGTGTTCGGTTCTTTGACATTACTTGATCGCCGTCCATAAAGTCCACCACGTCACCTAGGGTCAAAACCAATAAAGATATTAGTTTTGACTTAGACATATAAGAATTAAACATATAATCCAACATCAAATAAGAAATCAAGGGATTTAGACAAATTCAGGTTCCACCGTAAATTACGGTGTTACCGTAATTTACGGTGAGATCTGAAAATTTCTTATTCACCGTAAACCAGGGGTTATACACCGTAAAACATATGACCTCCACCGTAAATTACGGTATTACCGTAATTTACGGTAGTACCTGGGGATTTACGTTTTGGTTTGGTTTGTTCATTTCACTCGGCCAAATTCTCGGATGTTTCATTCTAACACACCAACATGTTAATTCCCTGCATTATTAATGTGTTACTTACCAATTCATAACTAAAACCAAGTCAATCATCATTCGAAACAAAATCCATGCTTTATTGGATTGTTTGACCCGTTTGGCTCGTCTAGAGGACCTTTCTATATGACGACTACCAACAAGTTCCAATCGATTTCTGATCAATCATTCATTATAGCGACATCACCGCTTTAATTTAACACAACTCTTAATTTACAATTCAACTACGCATTTTATAACCATCAATCATTACTTAATGTAACGGGTCAAGTCACATACCTTAGCGCACTCCCTTCAACCGTGAGTCTCCACCGGCTTGTCCGCTTGACGTTCCGGTATCTTGTCCTATAGAGTTCAATCCAACACATGTTTAGAACTCTTTTCATATCATAATTCGCATAATACACCGGACATCATGATTATGCGTTTTAACTCGAAATTTCAATTTTTCAAGCCTTCATAGAGGCATTTCAACAAACACTTCATATGCAGAATTTTTATATCTTTAGAAATCAACTTCTTAGCTTGCTAATTAGCTATCTTGACAACAATAGAGCCCTCCTATAGTGTTTTAAGCATCATATCTTTCTGGAATCACTTTCAACAATCAAATTACACTAGAATAACCCTTCTTAACCATAGTGTTCATCATCTTCATGTAAAACCCACAACCCACCTTCAAGGTGTTCATGGAACTTTCTGAATTGGGTCATGATTTCTCAAATAGTTAACTAGGTTTTACTTCTAAACACCTAATCAACCTTAATCTAACCAAATGACACACATGCAAGCATCTAATTTCAGTTTTACAAAATCATGAGAATTTCAAGTTGATAGATTTCATCAAATTTCACATACCTTAGAATCCTCTTGCAGTGAGGATTACGATTCTAGGCTCAAAATTCAGTTTGGACCAGATTTGCTCCTTCAATTGTGGATTTTAGTAGAGTTCTAGGGTTGATTCATGGTGGGTGTCGCCCCTGATGTTTTCTGGTCGACCAGGAATTGAAGTGGGGGGTTAAGTTTGTGTTTTGTTTGTTTATTAGACTTTAAATTTCAGTTTTAACAACTTTAACCCCTTCACTTTGATCATTATTGATTTTAGTAAGCTTTAACTCTACTTTATGGTTATTTCTAGTCTTTTAACTAATTAGGTTAAATTCCCTAGTTAGTAAATTCTCGTTTATATAAACCTTACTAATTCCAGTTTAAGGTTTTAAAATTTTCGGGGTGTTACAAGTCCACCCCCCTTAAAAAGGGTTTCGTCCTCGAAACCGCAGTACGTACCAAATAAAGTAGGGTGAAGACGTCGCATCTCCTCTTCGGACTCCCATGTAGTGTCCGAACCCTTCCTATGCTCCCATTTGACTTTGACTTGTTCGATTTGTTTATTTCGTAAACGTTTGACCTTTCTGTCTAAAATTTCAACCGGTCTCACTACATAATTTAGACTATTATCCACTTCGATATCATCGTAATGGATATAGGTCGTTTCGTCAGCTAGACACTTTCTTAATTGAGATACGTGAAACGTGCCATGGATCCCACTTAGCTCCTCCGGTAGTTCAAGACGGTAAGCTACCTTGCCAACTCTCCCGATAATTTTAAATGGCCCGATAAACCTTGGGCTTAACTTCCCCTTCTTTCTAAATCTAATAACGCCTTTCCACGGGGACACTTTTAGCATGACCATGTCACCCACTTGAAATTCAATTGGCCTTTTCCTTTTATCTACATACGCCTTTTGCCTGTCTTGAGCCGCTTTCAAGTGTGCTCGAACTTTATCGATCTTTTCGTTCGTGGCTCTTACTATGTCTTGATGGGCGAGTTCGCGTGGACCCACTTCACCCCAACAAACCGGGGTTCGACACTTCCTACCGTAAAGCAGTTCGTATGGTGCCATTTTAATACTAGATTGGTAACTGTTGTTATAAGAAAACTCAACTAACGGTAGGTGAACATCCCAACTGCCTCCAAAGTCGATTATACACGCCCGTAACATGTCTCCTAATATTTGTATCGTTCTTTCACTTTGTCCATCCGTTTGAGGATGGTACGCAGTGCTAATGAACAATTTGGTCCCCATTTGTTCTTGGAATTCACGCCAGAATTTCGAGGTAAACCGGGTATCCCTATCGGACACGATGGACACCGGCACTCCATGACGTGCTATGATTTCATTGGTATAGACTTCTGACATCTTTTCTGACGTATAAGTCTCATGAATCGGAATGAAGTGAGCACTTTTCGTCAATCTATCCACCACTACCCATATGGCATCAAAACCACGATTTGTCCTAGGCAGTTTGGTTAACAGGTCCATTGTAAGATGTTCCCATTTCCAAACCGGAATTTCCAACGGTTGGAGTTTGCCATAGGGTTTCTGATGCTCCGCCTTGACTTGTAAACATGTCAAGCATTTTTCCACATATTTCGCCACGTCCCTCTTCATTCCGGGCCACCAATAATTTTGTTTCAAATCATTGTACATCTTGGTCGCACCCGGATGAATTGAATAACGAGATTTATGAGCTTCATCAAGTAGAAGCGCCTTTACTCCACAGGTATGTGGGACCCATATCCTTCCGGATCGAGTCTTTAACCCGTGATTTCCATCCGACAAGTCTTTCAACTGGCCAATTATTCTTTCCTTCTTCCAATTCTCTTCTTTTACTGCTTCTAATTGCGCCTCACGAATACGTTCAAGTATACCCGAGGTTACCACGAGTTGCATCGATCGTACTCGTATCGGGACATAATCCGCTTTTCTGCTCAGAGCGTCCGCTACCACATTTGCCTTTCCGGGGTGATAATGTATCTCACAATCATAGTCTTTCACCGTTTCCAACCATCGCCTTTGTCGCATATTTAACTCCTTCTGATCGAAGAAGTATTTCAAACTCTTGTGGTCGGTGAATATGGTGCATTTTACCCCGTACAAGTAATGCCTCCATATCTTTAATGCAAATACCACCGCTGCCAACTCTAGATCGTGCGTGGGGTATTTCTTCTCGTGTAACTTCAATTGTCTCGAGGCATAGGCTATTACCTTGCCCCGTTGCATCAACACGCAACCGAGCCCTGATAATGAAGCATCCGAATAAACCACCATGTCTTCGACTCCGTCCGGCAATGTCAGTACCGGAGCTTGAGTTAGCCTTTCCTTTAGCGTCCGAAACGCTTTTTCTTGATCGACTCCCCAAATAAACCTTGCTTTCTTTTGGGTTAGCTTTGTTAGCGGCGATGCAATCTTGGAGAAATCTTGGATGAATCTCCTATAATATCCAGCAAGCCCCAAAAAGCTTCTAATTTCCGAAGGGTTCTTCGGAGGATTCCATTTTGACACCGCCTCTATCTTGGACGGATCTACCAAAACTCCGTCGGCATTTATGACATGGCCGAGAAATTGTACCTCTCGTAACCAAAAGGCACATTTAGAGAATTTTGCATATAACTTCTCTCGTCTAAGTGTCTCTAACACTTCCTGTAAGTGGTGTGCGTGTTCAGCTTCATTTTTCGAGTACACCAAGATATCATCGATAAACACAATGACCGACTTATCTAACATTGGCTTGCAAACCCGGTTCATGAGGTCCATGAAAGCCGCGGGCGCATTTGTTAGGCCAAATGACATCACGAGAAATTCGTAATGTCCGTATCTTGTGCGGAAAGCCGTCTTCGGCACATCTTCTTCTTTGACCTTTAGTTGATGATACCCCGATCTAAGGTCAATTTTGGAAAACCAATTCGCACCTTGTAGTTGGTCGAATAAATCATCTATCCTCGGGAGCGGGTATCGATTCTTTATCGTGAGTTTGTTCAACTCCCGGTAATCAATACACATACGCATACTCCCGTCTTTCTTCCTCACGAACAATACCGGTGCGCCCCAAGGAGACACACTCGGCCTTATGAATCCCTTGTCAAGCAGGTCTTGGATTTGGGACATTAACTCTTGTAGTTCCGACGGTGCAAGTCGGTACGGGGCTTTTGCCACAGGTTTCGCACCCGGAATCAATTCGATCCCGAACTCTACTTCTCGTTCAGGCGGTATCCCCGGTAAATCTTCCGGAAAAACATCTCCATAATCTCGTACTACCGGTACATCTCCAATCTTCCGTGATTCTTTCTCGGCTTCATTTGCATAAATTATGAATGCCTTGCATCCTCGCTTCATGAGCTTGTGAGCTTTCAACATCGAACATACTATGGGGTTGCCTCGTTTTTCGCCATAAATGGTGACGTGTTTTCCGCTCGGAGATGTTAGTTTTATCTCTTTGCGAAAACACACGACCTTTGCATGGTATTGATATAGCCAATCCATCCCCACGACCACTTGGAATTCTCCCATCGACATCGGGATTAGATTTATCAAATATTCTTCATCGTCGATGCTCAGTTTACAATTTTCACATACATCACAAACAATAAAGCTTTTGTTATTACCTATCTCTACTTCTAAAGGCACAGGTAATTTCGTTAGAATAAATGAAGGATGTCGAATAAACCCATATGAAACAAAGGATTTATTCGCACCCGTATCAAATAAAACGTGTGCGGGAATTGAATTTACAGCAAATATACCTGAGACCACGTCAGGTTCAATCTTCGCTTCTGCGGCAGTTAGTTGGAAAGATCTTGCCTTTGCTTTCGGGGCTTCACCTTTTGATTCTTGCCCATCCTTCTTTCCGACTAATTCCGGACATTCCGACTTCTTGTGACCCGTTCGATAACAGTTGTAACAAACCGTCACCTTCTCCGGGCATGACAAAGCCATATGTCCCGTTTTCTTGCATATGGGACAAGGCTTATCCTTGTAGCGACATTCGCCCTTATGATTCTTCCCACAAATTTTACAACCTGATGTACTACCTTTAGCATCTGATTTCTTTGCAGATTCATTCGTTCTTGCTTTCTTGGCAGGGCTTGGATTTACATCTTGTGCCCTTCGTTCACCCCGTTCTATACTCTTCTTCAATTCAATCTCCCTTTCCCGAGCAGCATTGACAATCTCGGTAAGGGTCTCGTACTTTGAAGGAGTTATGAACTCTCTATATTCAGCACTTAGCATGTTATGATAATAGTAGACCTTTTGCTCTTCATTCGTTATCAGGTCATCACAGAACTTCATCTTATCCATAAACATCCCCGTGATCTTGTCTATGGATTCACCTTTGTGTCTGAGTTGCATGAATTCTTCCTTGATTTTATTTATGACCGCCTTGGGACTATGGTGTTTAAGAAACGGCGTCTTAAACTCCTCCCAAGTCATGGCCTTAGCCGCTTCACTTCCAATCTCCTTCTTTTTGTTATCCCACCAATCTTTCGCTTGACTCCTTAGTTGACCCGTACCATAGGCTACGTAGTCTTCTTCGTCACAATGGGTTCTCTCGAATACTCCTTCGATGTCACTTAGCCATCGTTGGCACACTATTGGGTCAACCTCCCCATTATATGTTGGTGGTTTACAAGCCATGAATTCCTTGTATGAACAAGGCTTTCGTCCTCCTCGTTTCTCCTTTGCTACATTTGAATCATCTTCTAGTTTCTTGATTCTATCTTCTACTATTGATAAAACCGTGTGTTGGATTTTATCAATAAAACCCGACAAACTGTTTTCGATCGCCTTCCCAACCTCTTCGGCAATCACTTCCCTTACTTGTTCGGTGACTCTTGGCACCGCATTATCATTGCCTCCATCAGCCATCTCGATTTCTGAAATGTTTACATAGATTGTTAAACATTCCATTTATAACACATGCTTTACTTGTCTTGTTTTAATCAAGTTTATAACTTGATTTAATCATTCTTGTTTTAATTCAATCAAGTCCGTAACTTGATTTAATAATTCTTGTTTCTATTCAATCAAGTCCGTAACTTGATTTGATCATTCTTGTTTCTATTCAATCAAGTCCGTAACTTGATTTGATCATTCTTGTTTCTATTCAATCAAGTCCGTAACTTGATTTGATCATTCTTGTTTCTATTCAATCAAGTCCGTAACTTGATTTGATCATTCTTGTTTCGATTCATTTCTTGTTTTCGAGTGAGCTTACACACTCTTTTCATGCATATTGTTCATTTCTCATTCTATACATAGTACATAATTTATTACCAAAACAAGTTAGTTCTTACCGGACGATCGATCAAGCTTGAACCGAACACTTATTGACAACCATGAGCTCTGATTACCAACTTGTAACACCCTTAGATTTTTTTCCTAAAATTATCACTAGGTTTATACATTTTCATACCAAAAGATAATAAAGTTACATAAGTTTCAAAAGTATCCTAACCCTTAGTCAACAATTGACTAAGGTAGAACATACAAGAGTTGTTTGTGAATCTGTTTACAACCCAAGAACAAAGTTTAAGTAGAAATAAAAACATAGCGGAAGCGTTCAAAATTTCGTGTTCGGTTCTTTGACATTACTTGATCGCCGTCCATAAAGTCCACCACGTCACCTAGGGTCAAAACCAATAAAGATATTAGTTTTGACTTAGACATATAAGAATTAAACATATAATCCAACATCAAATAAGAAATCAAGGGATTTAGACAAATTCAGGTTCCACCGTAAATTACGGTGTTACCGTAATTTACGGTGAGATCTGAAAATTTCTTATTCACCGTAAACCAGGGGTTATACACCGTAAAACATATGACCTCCACCGTAAATTACGGTATTACCGTAATTTACGGTAGTACCTGGGGATTTACGTTTTGGTTTGGTTTGTTCATTTCACTCGGCCAAATTCTCGGATGTTTCATTCTAACACACCAACATGTTAATTCCCTGCATTATTAATGTGTTACTTACCAATTCATAACTAAAACCAAGTCAATCATCATTCGAAACAAAATCCATGCTTTATTGGATTGTTTGACCCGTTTGGCTCGTCTAGAGGACCTTTCCATATGACGACTACCAACAAGTTCCAATCGATTTCTGATCAATCATTCATTATAGCGACATCACCGCTTTAATTTAACACAACTCTTAATTTACAATTCAACTACGCATTTTATAACCATCAATCATTACTTAATGTAACGGGTCAAGTCACATACCTTAGCGCACTCCCTTCAACCGTGAGTCTCCACCGGCTTGTCCGCTTGACGTTCCGGTATCTTGTCCTATAGAGTTCAATCCAACACATGTTTAGAACTCTTTTCATATCATAATTCGCATAATACACCGGACATCATGATTATGCGTTTTAACTCGAAATTTCAATTTTTCAAGCCTTCATAGAGGCATTTCAACAAACACTTCATATGCAGAATTTTTATATCTTTAGAAATCAACTTCTTAGCTTGCTAATTAGCTATCTTGACAACAATAGAGCCCTCCTATAGTGTTTTAAGCATCATATCTTTCTGGAATCACTTTCAACAATCAAATTACACTAGAATAACCCTTCTTAACCATAGTGTTCATCATCTTCATGTAAAACCCACAACCCACCTTCAAGGTGTTCATGGAACTTTCTGAATTGGGTCATGATTTCTCAAATAGTTAACTAGGTTTTACTTCTAAACACCTAATCAACCTTAATCTAACCAAATGACACACATGCAAGCATCTAATTTCAGTTTTACAAAATCATGAGAATTTCAAGTTGATAGATTTCATCAAATTTCACATACCTTAGAATCCTCTTGCAGTGAGGATTACGATTCTAGGCTCAAAATTCAGTTTGGACCAGATTTGCTCCTTCAATTGTGGATTTTAGTAGAGTTCTAGGGTTGATTCATGGTGGGTGTCGCCCCTGATGTTTTCTGGTCGACCAGGAATTGAAGTGGGGGGTTAAGTTTGGGTTTTGTTTGTTTATTAGACTTTAAATTTCAGTTTTAACAACTTTAACCCCTTCACTTTGATCATTATTGATTTTAGTAAGCTTTAACTCTACTTTATGGTTATTTCTAGTCTTTTAACTAATTAGGTTAAATTCCCTAGTTAGTAAATTCTCGTTTATATAAACCTTACTAATTCCAGTTTAAGGTTTTAAAATTTTCGGGGTGTTACAGTAAACTTTATGACAAAGTTTCATGCTATTATAACACTTCAAATATTAATATTTTTAGTGTTTAGAATCTGATTAAAAATCATTTTTATCAAATTATATCTAAATCATCATTTCATGATCATATATCAACATGCATGCTTAAGTACAAGCATCTAATGCATCAATATATCATCATCATCATTTTATATAAACTAAAATATATTCAACATATATTTAAATCATGTTCAAGTATTCAAGAACATCATAATCCACTTATGATCATTTCCTCATCATTTATCATAAATGCAAGAATCTTGTTCTTACATATTTATGAACTAACAACACAAATTCAATTGCATGCATACACATACATACATATATGGCCATACCTATATACATGCATATAGTTCTAAAATTTCACTTTTCACATATTCATCTAAACCACAAAACCCCCTTTTTAGTTCATACATGCATTAATTTCCAAGAATCAATCAAACATGTATCAATCAAAAATCAAAACCCAACCTCATACACACATGTATACACACACACACACACACATACACACACACACACACACACACACACACTGCCACATGCACACATACATACATCCCCATTTTTATTTTGTGCAAAAACCCATTTGTTATTGTTTTCAAGTTAGTGAATCATTCAAGAACTTTGAGATTCCATCATCATCAAAATCATCAAGAATCAAGATCAAGGTTTTTAAAGTGAAGTTTATACCTTCAAGATTTTGATGGGTTTTTAGCAAAGGTTGATGATATGGAGCTTGATTCTTGCTTGAAACACCTTAAAATCACCTTTAAACCTTCCAATGGACTTGAAAACACCTTGAAATGATCTTGAATCCCCAAGAACAAAGATGGAATTTTTGAAAATGTATGGATATAGGGTGTTCGACTGAAGCTTTGTGAGAGAGAGAATGAGGAAGATTGTTTGTGATCCTGTCTTGGATTTTGAAAGATTCAGAAGGTTTTAGAAAAGGAACGATCATTACTTGGTTATTTTCTTGGCCACCAAGTGTCGAAGAGAGGAGAGAGAACCCTCATCTAGCCGCCACCTATCTCATATACACACACACCATACACGTATACATATATATACTAGATAACGGGTATTTTATCTAGCGTTTTAATCCCGATTTATGGCATTTTAAATTATTTTTATCACTCTATAAAAATATACTTGCCAAAATATTACTGAAATAATTATCAGTTGCGTTGACTGGCTACGTTGACAGTATTTTGTCAGATACGCGCAGTATCGCGCGGTACGCGCTTAAACCCGAAAAATAGAGTTTCTTAGCGTTTTAATTTATTTTTCCTTCCGAACATGATTAAAATTACCATTCTAATCATAACTAATTATTTCTAGGATTTTTAACGTTGATGGGGCGGTCACCGACGTTCGTTTCGCATTTTGTTCGTTACGCGATAAGCGTTTATCTTATTATTGCCAACATAATTTTTATCAAAGTTTGGATTTACCAACACATCAAATATCACACATAAACATTAATATCAGTCAAATACAACCTTTTATTCATTCACGACACATGTTACGTTAGTACGGTATAGCCTAAATAGCCGGGTGTCACAGTCTCCCGCTGATTAGGAAATTTCATCCCCGAAATTCTACTCTACATGTTTTGTTTTCGCACTAGGTGGGAAGAGATGAGGATATTTCCGTTGCATCTGGTCCTGTCATTCCAGGTGAACTCGGGTCCTCGTTTAGAATCCCCGCAAACCTTGACCAACTTAATCCTACTCCTCCCGAGTTTCTGAATTTTTCAATCCAGGACCTCTACCGGTACTTCGATAAATCTTAGTTTATCATCAACACGAACCTCACTAGGGGGTATAATTAGCGTCTCATCCGACATACACTTTTTCAAGTTGGAGGCATGAAACACATCATGAACTCCACTCAACTCTTGTGGCAGCTTGAGCCTATATGTGACTGATCCAACTCGAGATGCGATTTCGAAAGGACCTATTTAACGCAGGCTCAGTTTTCCCCTTTTCCCAAATCTCATAATGCCTTTCCAAGGTGACACCTTCAACATAACACGATCACCAACCTGAAACTCCAACAACTTCCTCCGATTATCCGCATAACTCTTCTGTCGATCTGCGGTAGCTTTCAACCTCCCCTTGATCTGGACAACCATGTCGGTGGTTTCCTGGATAAGCTCGGGTCTGGTCAATTGCTTCTCGCCGACTTCAGACCAACAAAGAGGCGATCGACACTTCCTTCCATACAAGGCTTCAAACGGAGCGGCCTTGATACTAGCGTGATAACTATTGTTGTAAGAAAACTCAGCCAACGACAAATGAGTATCCCAACTTCCTCCGAAATCGATCGCACACGCTCTCAACATATCCTCTAACGTTTGAATGGTTCTCTCGCTCTGACCATCCATTTGAGGATGATACGCAGTACTCATGTCCGAACGAGAACGCAACGATTCCTGAAGAGATCGCCAAAACCGGGTGTCAAACCGTCCGTCTCTATCTGAAATAATCGACATTGGTACTCCATGACGGTCTACAATCTCGTTGAGGTATAACTGCGATATCTTCTTAGTATTGTCTGTTTCCTTAAGTGCTAGGAAATGAGTAGACTTTGTCAATCGATCCACAATTACCCGTATCGTATCATGTCTACGTGACGTATGGGGTAATTTGGTGATAAAGTCCATCGTAAGATGCTTCCATTTCCACTTAGGAATCTCTGGTTGCTGCAGGAGCCCAGACGGCTTCTGATGTTCAGCCTTAACCTTCGAGCATGTCAGACATTTACTCACGTAAACCACAATATCTTTCTTCATATTCAGCCACCAGTATAACTCCTTAATATCCTGATACATCTTGGTAGAACCAGGGTGAATAGAATATATGGATTTATGAGCCTCGTTCATAACCAGTTCACGTAGGTTACCTTTAAGTGGAACCCAAATCCGGTTCATGAAGTACATCACTTCATCCGCTTTTGGTATCAGTTCACACTCTAAACCTCTCAAACCTTCTCTTCTCAGGTTCTCATCCTTTAAAGCTTCTCGTTGTGCTTCACGAATTTGAGCAGTCAAACTCGTTTGTATAGTTAAACCCAAAGAACGCACACGCAGAGGCTTCTCCTGCTCCTTCCTACTGAGCGCATCAGCAACAACATTTTCTTTACCCGGGTGATAATGAATATCATACTCGTAATCGTTGAGTAACTCTATCCAACGCCGTTGTTGCATATTGAGCTCTTTCTGATTAAAGATGTGCTGGAGGCTCTTATGGTCTGTGTAAATCGTACACTTCGTGCCATACAAATAATGTCTCCAGATCTTCAAGGTAAACACAACAGCCCCTAACTCCAAATCATGCGTCGTGTAATTCTTCTCGTGCACTTTCAATTGTCTGGATGCATAGGCTATCACTTTATCCTTCTGCATAAGCATGCATCTGAGGCCCAAACGTGACGCATCACAATACACAATGAAATCATCATTTCCCTCAGGAAGGGAAAGAATTGGTGTACTACACAACTTTTCCTTCAACAGCCGAAAAGCTTCCTCCTGCTTTTCCGTCCAATCAAACTTCTTCTCCTTCTGGGTCAATAGCGTCAATGGCTGCGCTAATCTGGAGAAATTCTCTATGAATCTCCGATAATACCCAACAAGTCCTAAGAATTGTCGCACCTCTGACGGAGTCCTTGGCGCTTCCCAATTCTTAATCGCCTCTATCTTTGACGGATCCACGTGTATACCTTTCTCATTTATGACGTGTCCGAGAAAATGAACTTCTCGAATCCAGAATTCACACCTACAGAACTTGGCATACAACTTCTCTTTCCCTCAGCCGCTCCAGAATCAACTTCAGATGTTGCTCATGATCTTCTTTGGTTTGCGAATAGATAAGTATATCATCAATGAATACTATCACGAATCTATCTAAATAGGGTTTGTATACCCTATTCATGAGATCCATGAACACAGCTGGCGCATTGGTTAAGCCAAAAGGCATGACTAAAAACTCGTAATGGCCATAACGTGTTCGAAAAGTAGTCTTCGGAACATCTTCTTTAGCAACCTTCAACTGGTGATATCCTAAACGCAAGTCGATCTTCGAATAGTAACTGAATCCCTGTAGCTGATCAAATAAATCGTCAATTCTCGGTAGAGGGTACCGATTCTTTATAGTCAACTTGTTCAGCTCCCTATAATCAATGCACATCCTGAAGGAACCATCCTTCTTCTTAACGAACAAAATAGGTGCACCCCAAGGCGAAAAGTTTCGTCGAATGAAACATTTGTCTAGTAGCTCTTGAAGATGATTCGACAATTCTTTCATATCTGACAATGATAATCTATAAGGAGATTTTGCAATCGGTGCAGCACCGGGTACCAGATCAATTCTAAACTCGATCTGTCTCACAGGGGGCAATCCAGACAACTCTTCAGGGAAAACTTTCGGATAATCAAGAACTATAGGAATCTCTTCGATCTTCCCACCTTCAACCTTCGTATCCACTACGTTAATAAAAAACGCAGGATAACCCTTACGCAACATCTTATGCATCTTCATAACACTAACAACTCTCGATACTCGACTCAATCGGTCACCGTGAACGACTATAACTTCACCACCACCAGGACGAGGTATCCTCACTTGTTTCTCCGAACAAATAATCTCAGCTTTATTCTTGGATAGCCAACCCATCCCAACAACTACATCGAAACTACCTAGCTCCACTGGTAATAAGTCGATACTAAAACTATGATCGACTAACCGAATACTACAACCACGAATGACTTCGCTAGTCTCTATCAATTTACCATTTGCTAATTCTGTCGTATACTTTTTACTTAGCTTACTTGTTGGAGAACACATAAATGGTTCAAAGTTTTTCGAAACAAAACTCATGTCACCTCCAGTATCAAAGAGTACGAATGCAGAATGGTTATTGATCAAGAACGTACCGGTAACAACAGTAGGATCATCACATGCCTTCCCAGCATTCAGCTCGAACGCTCTGCCCCTAGCATTCTGACCCTTTGCTTTCGGACAATCTCTCTTGAAATGTCCCTGCTCTCCGCACTAGAAGCATCCCTCGAGCTTAACTCCCTCCGAAGTACTCTTAGCATAGCACTCGCGAGTCACATGCCCAGTTCGACCACATCTGGCGCATTTTCTCTGCTCATCACATGAGTCTTCCTAACAGAACCACTCTTGCCATCCCTGGCATTATCCTTTCCTGAACCACTAGAGTTAGCCACATACGCTTTCCTCGAGCTGCGTTTCTTCTCACGCTTCTCATTGGTATCCTTCTTGTTAAAGCTACCTTTGCGAGCAACATCATTCTCTAATGATTTCGCCAGAGTAGTAGCTTCTAGATAGGTAGTGGGTTTCGCTGATGTAACCATACTACGAATTCGTGGCGATAGCCCCCAAATGTACCTCTCTATCTTAACGTAATCAGGAGTGACCATCCGTGGAACCAACCTAGCTAAATCGTTGAACCGAGATGTATAAGCTCTGACATTCAGGCCTTCCATGGTCAGATTCCAGAAGTCGGACTCAATCTTCTGTATCTCACTACGCGGGCAGTATTCCTTCAGTAGTATCTCTTTCAGTTCATTCTAGGTTAGACCATAGGTAACGTCTTCACCCATTATCTGAACTTGTGCATTCCACCAGGATAAAGCTTCGTCAAGAAAAGAACAAGAAGCATACCTAACCCATTGATCATTAGCACAACCACTGATTGCCATGACAGACTCCATCTTCTCGATCCATCTAGTGATATCAAGTGGTCCTTCAGCACCAGTAAATGATCGTGGGTTACAGCCTTGGAATGTTTGTACGTACATCCGTGCACTGTTCATAAGGTTAATGAAAATCAGAATTACGCTCTGATTATATCATAACACAGGAACTACTAAAACTTTTCGATCATTATATTACCTTGAGGGTTTCCGATATGTGCTCCACCAAAACCATGCCCATGAGTACCACGTCCACGTCCCTGGCCATTATTCTGGTTAGCATCGCGCTGTTCCATGGCAAAATTAACATGTTGGGCTATGAGCTATGCCAACTCCTCTAGGGTGGTAGGTAGTCCAGGACCCTGTTTCGCTTTTGGCGGCATTTCGTCGTTTCTATTATTACAACGTAATAACAATATAAGACGATATCCAAAAATAATTCAATCATTAAATGCTAGTGGACCAAACATTGCGCATGTATCATATCCACATAATAGTGAGAACAATTTTTAAACCAAAAGTAACCCATTCGATATTTATACCAAAAATTATAAAGCTTGTTTTTAGTACAACAACTAATCAAAATTTGGTGTATCAACATCAACACCAATCAACAAGTTCATATGAAATTTCCTACTAAATATCCAAAAATTTGGCATGCAAGCCAATAAGGGTTTATCAAAAGAGACATACAATACAAACAACAGAAACAACAAACAACTAACACTTCAATCCCAAGAAGTCCAACATCTTCCTAACAAGCTCTTCCAGCTCCACTATTCTCCAGTGCATCTGATCCATCGCACTGTTGTCCAGATCCTTCAACTCGTCGTACCAGTCCATCTGTCCCTGTAGATCCTTCATCTGTTCCCTAGCTGAGTCCAAGTCTCCGCACAGAGTGGCGAACTGTCGGTCACAGTGACAACATCGATCAACCCATACTCCTTTCTGCTTCTTGGAAGCAGATGCTGTCTCAGCTCGTGATGTCGATGAATCTCTCCAACAGGTCTAATCCTCTTCCTACGTCGATAGTAGACCAAGAGAGGTGTAGTAGGAGCCCGCGACTCGATCAACGGTAAGGATGACTCAGTAATAACAGGTGGAGTGATCTCAGTAGTGGGCTCGACAATGACAGTAGGTGGGACGACTAATGGCTCTAATGGTTGAGCCGTGACGATAGTGGCATCCACCATTGGTGCGATACTGAAAGATCCTCCGATCATAGGGACACCTCTATCCACGTCGTCGATAAGTGGCACGTTGCTTGATGATTGTGCCGTCTCATGGATCGAGGGAGGAACATCATCATCGTCGTCTATCCATCCGTTGCTTGTAAAAGCATAACGGGGGTATACCTGGCTGGCGAATGCAGCAGAGTCGACATGGAATGACGAAGCGCATTCGGCCATACCAACCATCTGTGGAGTCGTGAGGGGTATCTCTGACAAAATGGATCTAGGTGAAGTCTCGAATTCAGGCTCGCTACCTGAGTCATGAATCTCGATGACCTCGTGCTCGTGCGACATCTGTGACATATATAACCGTACAAAGTAAGTGTGTGTTCAAATGAAAAATAACACGTAAGGCCCAAATAAACAGATTAACACATATGCACATAATCACGCAATGGTTTTCATACATGATAAAAATCGATGTTTATTTTAAAAATTTTTGGCTTCGCGAATTTTGGACTTTAATCTCAAAATTCTTTGGTTGAAGTCTAGAGTTTTCCCAGAAAACATCTAGTTCGCTAACAACCGTTGGCTCTGATACCAACTTCTGTCACACTCCAAAAATGTCGCAGCGGAATATAAAACGTAGTGGTGACGGAAGTTGGTGCCTATAAATATCTTGCTGGACGATGCATTATAATGTTGGACATTTCAACTTAATTAAAACATAGTTTTTAAACATAAAGTTTCAAAGTACGACACAACCACATCATAGTTTAGTGGTCTTGATCCTTATGGATCTTATTACATAGGTCCCAAAGTTTTAAAAGTTTGTCTAACACATTATCAAACCAAACATGCATCAACAACCACAAGATACGCCATAATTCCCAAAGCCGAACTCAAGTACCTGAAGAATACGTTAAAAATCAAGTGTCAACGCAAAGGAGGGTGAGTTCACATATCCAAATTTAAATAATTTGATCCAAGGAAAACCTTTCTAATTATGTGTTTATTATCAAAACATCCATATAATTTAAGAAAGTCAATTTTATTTCCTTTACAAAAATCCGAGGGTCAGCCCTCGCAAGCGTTTTCTGAAAACCTTTGAACAAAAGCATCTTCCCAAGGTTTACATATTAAATTGATAGCATCAAATGTTCGGACTCGTAAGTTAGCAAGACATTACGAACTATATATTAACAATGAAGGTATAATCAAAGCTAGACTATAACAGAATATCAATTCGTCGTTTGACTTGACACGGAGCGACCGGTCACGACGGGGTTGTCAACCCGATAGATCTACCAACAATTCCTCACGTGCAATACTTAAATGATTAAACGACATTACTTGCGCATGGACTATAACAGGGCCATCTATAATGCCTGCCTCATGAACAATACATATATCCTACTAATACTGATAAAATTAATATATCATGTTGTACGAATTCCCCGAAGTCCCCGAAGTCCCCACCGAAATATAATCCTATAACCGGATACTCATTCTATTGAGATCAAGCGAATTCGTCTCAACTTTAGATTTAAGCAATTTTAAATCTACACGGTCATTTTCTCTAAAACACTATAATAATCCCCGTTTCTCCCCGAAACATATTTATTCACAAAACCGTTTTTACCCGAAACATATATATATTTAACAAATCCGTATATTTTCCATGAAATATACATTTTATATATCAAAGGTATGTTTTATTAAAAAACATCTTTAAACCTTTTAAGGCGTGTTCTTCCCCCAAAACATATACAAAACAGTAAAAAGAGGGGGTTTAGTGACACTCACCTTTGAGTGCGTATTATAAATAGCGCAATCCCACAAATTGATTCATACATGTCCTAATATACATAGGAACGTTTTATCAATCAACATATATCACAAAATTCCTAAGTTTCTCTGAATCTTAGAATTTTCACATAACTTTGAGATTTTCTCGAAAAGTCATTATTTTTTATTATGTTGGCACATTAATATATATATATATATATATATATATATATATATATATATATATTATTAAGATTTTGTGACTTGAACGATTTTATTGGTGACCATTATCATGTAAATCCGTTAACACTCTCTTTTATATGTAATATATCTACGATTTGTGCGTCGTAATATATATATACATAAACGTGCACATATACTAAATATCATAACACGTGAAATCTCGTTAACTTATTTATTTTATCATTTTTAAAGCATGTATACAGAAAATAACTTATCAAGTTAACCTATGTATCAATTTTCATGCTCGACAAACAAGTTACACATTTAACACGATTCTACCGCTTTAAGCGCACAAGTGTACATGCATAGTCTAAATTCCCGCTATCATGTCAACACTTAACATATTATCACATACACATATCTAAATCACATAACACATTTTATCACATAAGGTTCACCCATAAATAACCCATGCTAGTGTACATTGTAAAACGCGTATTTTAGTGATTCGGTAATGTTTTCGGGCGTCGGAAGTAACGTATGACTAACCAAACACCAAGTAAACTTAATATAAGTTAAAATACTTATATTTATACTAAAAATATCAGTTTACTTACAGATTTAAAACAATTTTGTAAAAATCCTTCGAAAAGTCGATTTTTAACCGTTTTACCGCATAGTTTTGCATCAAACGTTATCGTAACCGTCCCAAATCGTAACGAATTGATATTTTAACATAATCCATGTTATTTACTGATTAAAATGATGGTTATAATCATATTAGTGCAGTTTGTCACACCCTGACTTTTACGGAAGCGTGTACGTGTGACTTGATCAGTTTCATTGCATTCAATTATAATAAACAACTATATGAATAAAACATGATGTTCATCCATTCATAAGTATAAAACGTTACAAACACCAGTCATTTAAGTTTCAACCAACACAACCTCTGATTAAGTTACAAACCAACAAAAGTGGATGACATCTAAACTTGAAATTTACATCTTGAAAACAACACCAGCGCCCAAGATCCATCTTGTTTCCTGAAATACAAGTAATTTTGAAAACATCAACAAAAGTTGAGCGAGTTCATGTGCTTTGTATGTGTTCCAATAATCTTGTAAACATTTGTAAGAATTCCTTTGATAACCGGTATAAAAGCGTCTATGAACAGATCAATTAATGTTTTGCAAAGACATTAATATGTGTGCAAAGGCGTAGGAAGGCTCAAACCTTTGCGGATTTCGTACCGGGCCACTCGACTAGAACGACATAGTCACCACATGGGCCAACTCGCGGACCCATGGGTGGGGCTCGCAACACCCAAATAGATCTATCACTCACGCCCCACGGTCTTTATACAAAGATTAATGGTCTTAAGTTAACGCCTACCCATTCACATGATCTAACAGTTCATTCCTTAGCTAACCATACCATTGAAAACGTTTGTAACATGTATTTCACCTCCGAATGTTATAAATCCGAAAATAGTTAAAAGAAAAGGGGGGGACATGAACTCACTGGTTTGCGTCCGTAGTCTTGTAACTCAAAGATCCTTCTTACGAGTCGTACAACTACCTACACACGTACCATGTTTTATTAGACATTTAGGTCGTGTAACGACTCCTAGTCTTAGTTGTTTATTAAGACTTATTTTTGGGAATTTAGTATTCTTTGAGTTATACGGTTGATATGTATTATATAATTATTAGTTAAAATAAGAATATTTTAACTTAAACTATTTTATCCGATTATTTGGAATATTGTTAAAAATAATATATTTTTAACTTGGTTTATCATGTATTTCTCACATATGTATTTTCCAAGTATTGGTGGTGTATTCCGGTATGTATTTATACGTATAGGAATACATATTTTCTTGTATTTGTTAAGTATTTTATATTTAAATTTGTGTATAATTTTCCGGAATATTATTTTTATACAAAAAAAATCACCACTTTATATTCTTAAAATATACATATTTTAAGAGAATTTTTATAGAAAAATATCTATAAATTTAGTTGGTAAAAATAAGTATACTTTCATTTATATCTTAAAAATAATATATTTTTAAGATTAAACTTAGAAAAATATATATTTCTAGTTTTCACCAAAAATAATATATTTTTGAATTGTTTAAGAAAATATTTATTTTTCT
The DNA here is from genome assembly GCA_030545235.1 of Helianthus tuberosus. NCBI lineage: Eukaryota > Viridiplantae > Streptophyta > Magnoliopsida > Asterales > Asteraceae > Helianthus > Helianthus tuberosus. The sequence continues at coordinate 117,435,942 of CM060414.1, read as the reverse complement.
CCACTAAAAAAAATATATTTTCTACTTTGACAAAATATGATATATTTCATAATAGTTGTAAAAATTTATATTTTACCGTTTCTTCGGTTTCAAAAATACCGTTTGTCACATTTGTTAAGTTACGAATTTATTTCCGGAATATATATTTATATATATTGTCCAATGTCCTTTGTCCAATTTGTCCAATATTCAGGTATAAATTAAGTGTGTTTCGGGCACTTTCTGGCACTTAAATCGTCACTTGGAAGGCTGTTTTATAACCCCTATTTTCCTACATAGTATTCTAGTGTAAATCTTGGTTCTGGGCCTTATTCTGTGTCCTAACATGTTGCCTGTCTGTGTTCTGAACTCTCGTCAGTAATACTAGTTTGTCTGATAAGTGTTCTAGCTTTGTTTCGTGCACTGATTAGATCGTTTCAAGTTGCATTCATCCTTCATAAATAACATGCAGTCATGTAATGTATTTGTATGTCTATGACAGCAATCAGAAAATCATTCATATCATAGCTTAATCCTGCACATCCATTAAGGTACAAATTATTGTTTATATTGTACGGAATACGTGGAAAAGTGCCAGTTGTCACACAGTTTTCATGTAAGTCACATAAATCATGCGATTTCACGTATTTTACAACAGTTTAAGCACCAAGTACAACATGCAAAGCTAGTAAACTTTATGACAAAGTTTCATGCTATTATAACACTTCAAATATTAATATTTTTAGTGTTTAGAATCTGATTAAAAATCAATTTTATCAAATCATATCTAAATCATCATTTCATGATAATATATCATCATGCATGCTTAAGTACAAGCATCTAATGCATCCATATAACATCATCATCATTTTATATAAACTAAAATATATTCAACATATATTTAAATCATGTTCAAGTATTCAAGAACATCATAATCCACTTATGATCATTTCCTCATCATTTATCATAAATGCAAGAATCTTGTTCTTACATATTTATGAACTAACAACAAAAATTCAATTGCATGCATACATATACATACATATACGGCCATACCTATATAAATGCATATAGTTCCAAAATTTCACTTTTCACATATTCATCTAAACTACATAAACCCCTTTTCAGTTCATACATACATTAACTTCCAAGAATCAATCAAACATGTATCAATCAAAAATCAAAACCCAACCTCATACACACATGTATACACACACAAGGCCACATGCACACATACATACATCTCCATTTTTATTTTGTACAAAAACCCATTTGTTATTGTTTTCAAGTTAGTGAATCATTCAAGAACTTTGAGAAACTTCCATCATCATCATCAAAATCATCAAGAATCAAGAACAAGGTTTTTAAATTGAAGTTTATACCTTCAAGATTTTGATGGATTTTTAGCAAAGGTTGATGATATGGAGCTTGATTCTTGCTTGAAACACCTTAAAATCACCTTTAAACCTTCAAATGGACTTGAAAACATCTTGAAATGATCTTGAATCCCAAAGAACAAAGATGGAATTTTTGAAAATGTATGGATATAGGGTGTTCAGCTGAAGCTTTGTGAGAGAGAGAATGAGGAAGATTGTTTGTGATCTTGTCTTGGATTTTGAAAGATTTAGATGGTTTTAGAAAATGCACAATCATTACTTGGTTATTTTCTAGGCCACCAAGTGTAGGAGAGAGAGGAGAGAGAACCCTCATCTAGCTTCCACCTATCTCATATACACACACCATACACGCATATATATATATATATATATATATATATATATATATATATATATATAGATCAAAAACTGGTATTTTACTGGATACCGGGTATTTTATCTAGCGTTTTAAATTATTTTTATCACTCTATAAAAATAAACTTGCCAACATATTACTAAAATAATTATCAGTTGCCTTGACTGGCTGCGTTGACAGTATTTTGTCAGATACGCGTAGTATCGCGCGGTACTCGCTTAAACCCGAAAAATAGAGTTTCTTAGCGTTTTAATTTATTTTTCCTTCCGAACATGATTAAAATTACCATTCTAATCACAACGAATTATTTTTAGGATTTTTAACATTGATCGGGCGGTCACCGACGTTCGTTTCACATTTTGTTCGTTACGAGATAAGCGTTTATCTTATTATTGCCAACATAATTTTTATCAAAGTTTGGATTTACCAACACATCAAATATCACACATAAACATTAATATCAGTCAAATACAGCCTTTTATTCATTCACGACACGTGTTACGTTTGTACGGTACAGCCTAAATAGCCGGGTGTCACATTTAGTGCCTTTATATGTGACAAATGAATACATGGTGTCTAATGTGAACATGTTCGATGAAATACCTATTGACATTTTTTCTTCCTTTTTAATTTAATTATTTATATATTATAAATTTGCAACATCTCAATGCAATGAGAGTTGTAAATTATGCTTGTAATATTGCACCAGTTATGTAGGTTTTGTGCTGGGATTGGGTAAACTAGGAGGTGGATGACTCAAATAGGCCACTGATACACGCGTCAATAATCCACCTTAATATGAAAACCCTAAACTATCATATTTTTCCATACACAGGTGTGGAGAGAGATATCGTGAGAAAGAGAAATAGGAGAGAAAATAATTCGATGACGATGGCAGTGTCACCATCCTGATTCTTCTGTTTTGCACCACCGTGACAACAATTTCTTCTCATGTGAGTTTTAGGTTTTCGTTAGACACCTATTCAAGGTAGTAAAACCACCATCCAACTCGTCTTTATTTTCTAATCCAAAGCCCTATGGTTCGGGCAATTAATTTATCACATCTGAACACTAATTTTTGCACTTGAAACCAGGTGGGCGAGCTAGGGTTATATTGGAGAAGAAGATGAAGTTGTCTATTTGCTTCTGAGTCAAAGTAAGAGGAGAAGTGGAAGAGAAAGAAGAGTCGGATGATGTATGCTTTTCATTAACATGTTTATAACCATCTTAGGAACCCCCTTCTGGTAAGATATCGTCGGCACTCTTGGTCTCGCTGCTGATGTTAGCCACATCAACACCAGATCTGATTATTGTGTAGTTTTTTTACATCAGTAGTTTTCTATGATTAATTATGTTGATTTGGCTCACATTTTAGGTTTTTTTAATTTAGTGTATTTAGGATTTTTATATTTTTACTGTTTCTTGCGTTACAGTAGTATAGCTGCTCTATAATAGAGAGAGAGGATGAGAGATTTTCAACAATGTAAGTATATACTTATTTTTGTGTTTTATGTTTACTTTTAAGCTTTATTTAAATACGTTGAATGTTTCTGGACATATATGTATTGAATCTTGCTTTGGAAAAAGCCTGTTTAGTCAATGTTTAGATATTTATTTTGAAATATAAAATAGATGTAATTTGTGTGGTTAACGGGGGTCAAAATGGATCGATTTTTTAATCGTAGTAATTAAATGCTTAGGGAAGATGAGTAGTATTGTTGTAATTCAACCGTATGCTCATGAGTAGCCATTACATTTCACTTCAATGTTGTTCACATTAAAGTTACAATCAATAAACATGAACTCTTGTATATTATAAAATGCCATATGGGAGGGATTTACCGTTATTGTTTGCTTATTCTCAGGCTTGAATGTTGAATTCAGATGGAGAACTGAGAAAGAAGTAATATCTGGGAAAGGTGAACTGAGAAAGAAGTAATTTCTAGAAAAGGTACTTTTGATACACCGGTTATATCGAAGCAAAATAGGCAGTAGGTGTGGGATATTTAGGCTACTCGGTGCGGAGGAGGGTAGTCCTCAAAGGATGCTCCGCCACATAGGCATCCACGTAAGCGGGTGTGAGGATGAGCCTATATATATATATATATATATATATATAGGGTGGGGTTCCTCTACAAAGTGTGGTTTTCCTACAAAGTGTAGGAAGTGATATTGACCATTAGATGAGTGTGTTTGATGGTTGAGATTAGCTTGATGGTATTTTGGTAATATATTTGTCTTAAATATAGGCTAATTTAATTGACTGAGGACAAATGTGTCATTTAATTTATTTTAAATAAGGAAATAACTGTCATACCATAACTTCCCCACCATTTTCGCAAGTTTCTCTCTCTCTCTCTTTCTATCTTCTCTCCTCGGAAACTACTGTGTTTTAAACCTCTACAGCTCCGAACCTGGTGTGTTTTATATTATGTATTTAAGACAATGATGTGTTTTATTTTGTGTATTTAAGACACTAGTATGTCTACATTGAATCAAACATTGGTGTGTTTTATATTTTGTATTTCAGAACACTAGTGTGTTTTACATCAGACGCTGGTGTGTTTTATGTGTAATGGGTGTGTTTAATTATGAAAACTGATATAACACAATGTGAAGAGCCTAGAAACAGATAAAAGAAAACGTCTAGAAAATTATAGATGTGTTTTATGTTTCGAAATTAACGAGGGGATGTGAAAACTGATATAACACAGTGTGAAGAACAAGAAACTAACACACCTTAAAGAAATAATGGAATGTGAATACGAATTTGCGATCATAATGATATAAAATATTATAGTCGATTTTGAAATCAATGGAGATATGCAGTTTCCTTAAATAACTCGTTAATTTGTTTAGGATAATAAATCTTCCATAATTAAAATAATTATTCAATTACCATTATACCCTTTTGTATAAAATAACTAAATGCCACATGTCTAAAGGAGATTGCTTCCTACACTTTCTAGAAAAAGTAGGTTTTTTTGTAGCGAACTCCTACCCTATATATATATATGTATATATATATATATATATATGTATGTATGTATATATATGTATGTATGTATATGTGTGTGTTGGGGGGGCGTCGAGACCGGTTGCAGGAAGCCGTTGAAGACGGTGACGGGCCTGAGGGGTGGGGAGGTGGTGCGGCGCGAGAGTATGACGGGCAGGGGACGACCCCCATACCGTCTAGTCTTAGAGATCTCATCCAGTTTTTCAAATCTATATTTCTTTCTCTTATAATTCTTATTTCCACAGTTGGTAAAAAAATATTTTGTTTTTTGTACTTTCACTGTATAACTTTTAAGACAATGTACTCAAGGTTCCAAGTTATTGTTTCCCGGATATCCTCATGGATCAATAGACACACTCGCAGCAAGATATTATTGGCTGGATATATATTTAATATTAAAGAAAACAAAATCATCATTGTCTCTAAACCCTCTCCCTCTGTGTCCGCGACTAGCCCTCCGTCCACCACCCCTCTCCCTAACTGGCGTCGGCGTCTGATGTTTCAATGAACCCCGTTGCTTGGCACCATGGTATCATGGCCTGATGCATAATTTTAGGACATGATTATGTGGTTAAGCAACTTTTCTTATTTACATTACAACCAAGTTTTGATATTGTTTCGAGTGATCTGCAAACGCCTGAACAGAAGAGTGAAGCTGTAAGCAAAGTCAATGAAACCATTCTTGGAATCTTCTTGATTGTTATATATTATTGGGTATGGACATTTTATACCTTAGTAGGTTGATCGTTAATAGTATCTTATGTTAAGTTCCAAATAGTTTGTCTTGACAATTTTGGCGCATTCGCTGCTTTCAGATCCATCGGCACATAACTCCAAGCATGGTTATTTTCTTCTGCAAGGTTTGGTAAGATTAGATGTGGATTGGGATAGATATGCAACTAGAATAAGTTAAAAGAACATGTATACTATCTTTTACATAAATTGAATGTAAATTTTGTAAGTACCTTTTATATAATCAATGTTACTAAATAGTGTTTATGCTTTGTTTGTATATGCGCCTTAATTCGTAGGCCTCCGGCTGCAATGCGGCGGGGCTTATATCTAGTTATTTTTATTTTTCTATGTTTTGATCCAAGTTTTCAACCTATTCGATGGGATGCGCCTCTTAATTTTTTTTATTGTTCTTTAATTTAGCTATTAATTTTTTTTAAGTTTTGATCTAACAATAATGAAACATGTTCGATGAAATGGCTTTGTGAATATTTTTATTCTTCTTTTTTAGATTTAATTATTGATTTCTATATGTTTTTGTGACGAAGACACAAGGGCTTCAAAGAAAAGCAAAATCAAAAGGAATATTGGATTTTAATAATCTCAACTATTTGCTATTGGCCACCAACAGGCCCAACTTTAAAAATAATTACTGGTAGTCCTAACTTTTAACATATTGGCCTCCAATGGACCCTGACTAACAGAACCCTAATGCCGTTAGTCTCCGGTCACCGGAAAAACATTTTTTGGCCGGAAAACTCAACATTTTTGTCCCAAACCTCTTTGTAACCTTAGATCGGACTTTAGAAACCTTTTTCTGGACAAAACCGTTTTCTGGCGACCGGTGACTAATGACGTTAGGGTTCTGTTAGTCAGGGTCCATTGGTGGCTAATATATCAATAGTTGAGACTGCCGGTGGTTATTTTTGAAGTTGAAACTGTTGGCGGCCAAAAGCAAATAGTTGGGATTATTAAAATCCAATATTCCAAATCAAAATAATTTGAGTTGAAGGACTGGTAAGAAAAGTCAAATGTCAAATCTGAGAAAATTAATTGCACATCTAATTTATTGGTGCATAGGTAATAGGGAACATTAACTTTGGTGGGTGGGTGTTTTGGTGTGCGTTAGGAATAACGTGACGCATTGCTACTCGAGATAATTGAAGGTGTTAATACGGTTTGGATAGTTCGATTTGCTGGGTTGTGTTGGTTCATGTGGTGTATTTCTTTTCTTTTCTTTCGAGGGTATTGGAGTATTTTCTGCATGATTTAACAAACAACCAGGTTGACTTTAATTTTGACTGGTTGGTCCGCAATGGTTCTTTTGGCAGAATGACATGACTAAGCAAAAGATAGCATTGGTCATCATGAGTTAGGAAGCTATGGAAGTTCAAGACGGCTCGGATGAAGATGTGCTAAAGGGTGGTCACTGATAAAGGCCCAAGTTTTGTAGAGAAGGCAATGTTACCTTATCAGTGAAATGAAAGATAGAAGGCGAGAAATAAAATAATATTATATGAAGGACGTTATACGATCTATATTATTCAAGGGTACAATGTAATCTTTAGAGACTTATAATTTTTGCTTATTTGTTTTTGAATTCATTGTAATTTAATATTACTTAAGTAATGGAACGTTTCTTTTATTTAAAAATAACACTGTTAAATAATCTAATTTACTTTAAGATCACCCGTGTATTACACGGTACTCAGAATATAATCTTATATATGTGCAACACTACAACCTAATTGGCTCTACTATACCACGTGAATCATGAGGCAATTAAACATAACTAAGCCTTAAGGAGATACTCATACTTCAGCTTTAGTACAAGTGCTAAAGCAACAAAACACATCTCGGACCATTTCCTTTCCCCTTTTTTCTTTTGGGCCTTTCTAGGGTTTAGATACTTTGCTATCTTATATGTGTTATTCTTTAATCTTGCAAACAACATGAGACTAGACTGGACTACCTTTATGTTACATTTATTTATTTTTTATTCATAACAGCTTATTTTAATTTTTTAATGCTTTGAAGTTTTATCTTTTAAGGGTTATTGGATTTTAATAATCCTAAGTTTCACCAGTTGGCCGATAATAATCCCAACTTTAAAATTTCCCTCTAATAATCCCAACTTGTAAAAGTTTGGCCGCCATTGATCATTTTCAAACATATAAGAACTTAGTCTCCTCAATAGATTCAATTACACCTAGAGACTCCTTAATTGATTTAAGTGCACCTATGTTAGAAAATGATTAATGACGGCCAAACTTTTACAAGTTGGGATTATTGAAGGGAAATTTTAAAGTTGGGATTATTATCGGCCAACTGGTGAAACTTAGGATTATTAAAATCCAATAACCCATCTTTTAATAACAGTTTTCATGTGGCCAGTCGACGTCACAAGGCTATTCAGTGTGGGGCGTCTAGTGGCGAAGCTTGAAAAAAAAGTTATGGGTCAGAAGATAACGGACCTAATTTTTTTTTTCTATCGCGTAGTTTCGAGGTGTATGTTTAGGTCGGACATCAGTGATTCGATTCGGGTCGGTTCGGGACAAACATTAATATCAAATAAAAAACGTTCTCAAACTAAAACGTAAACATTGTTTAACAAACAAATGAACAATTTCACCCCTAATTTCAACCTAAATCACAAAAACTGAAGCCCTAAATAAATTAAACCTAAAGATAAAACACATACCTTGAAGATTGAAGAAGCACTAATTCGATTCCAGCCGTTGCTTTCTGTTCAGCGAAGATCGAACAACACCAGCTAGCCCACTGCCAGCGATTTTGGTTTTCTTTCTGTTCAGCCGTTCCTTTTCTTCTTCTTCTTCTTCTTCTTCTTCTTCTTCTTCTTCTTCTTCTTCTTCTTCTGTTCAGCGACCTGGTAATCTAATCAACAAATATTGGGTTTTTTTTATAGTAAGAGTATTTGGGTCATTGATTGGCTTTTAATTTTGGGCTATAATAAAAATAACAATATCGTTTTGGGCTGAAACTGAATAGATCTGATTTGGGCTATATAAATATTTTTTTTTTATAAAACCGGGGGGTCGAAAACGTATATACATAATTTTTTTTAAACCAGGGGGGGGGGGGAACGCATATACCTAAATAATTCTATACGAAAAGTACATACGTAACACTACTGCGCGAAAAGTTCGGAGGCGGGCGCCCCCCGCCCCTATCATCCTGCGCCCCTCGGGGCATCGTCCATGCCCGACGACGTCCCCCAACACCATTTCCATAGGGGCGACATCGTGCTGAGCTGCATGAAGGAGACGTTGAAGACGGGCCGAGTAATGACAAAATAATGCCGTTGTCAAACGGCTATATTAAAAAAAATTCAATTCCCCACTTTTTAAATGGCTACTTTTATAAAAAAAAAATTAACTATTTTTCCTCTAAATACACATCTTTCACCCCATTTTTTAAACACTATAACCAACACTCTCTCTCAACTTTATAAAATTCTTTAACTTTTTATAACTTTTGCCATGGATCCATACAATCCGAACAACACGAACCCAAACGCTAACCCAAACCCGAACCCAAACCCAAATGTTTTCTCGGTACCCGGCTACTATCCTACGATGGATCCGAGTTGGTCATCCTCATAAATTTCTCTCAACGCTTTCTCGGGTTTCTAACAAACCCCCAACGCTTTCTCTCAAATGGGCCAAATCCAATCCATGCAACAAATGCAATCGTTGCAACAAATGATGATAAGAAACCCGTTCAACTCGCAATTTCAATCCCAACCACAACCTTCACCAACACCGGTAGAATCGTCTCCCCAACCACAACCCTTAGAAGATGACGTTGAAGAATGTGCTCCGGAGACGCAACCCCAATCCTCGAAACGGAAAAAAGGGAAGCAAGTGGTGCGTGAAGCCGGTGACAAAGATCAACCTTCGAGAGCCAAGGAAAAACCTTGGACAAAGATCGAGGAGGAGGCGTTAGCGAAGGCGTGGGTTAACACATCAAAAAGCCCCATTGTCGGTATGTAAAAATATATAAATTTTATACTAAAAGTATATAAATTTTACATTTTTTTATTTATGCTTTTGTTACATTCTAAAAATATAGGTAGCAACTAAACCGGTGATGGGTTTCGGAAAGAAATATTATCAAAGTTCCTTGCGATTATGGAATAAGGTCATTATCTCGATCTCGAGACCATCTCTTCGAAGTGGCGAAAGATGCATCCGGTCGTGAACCGATTTGCCGCGATATATAATAATTTATATACTAGTAATCGGGTCGTTTTCCCACACGTACGGGCATGGGATGTTTTGCGAACCAATAACAAGTGGGTGGCGATTCCAAACGAGATTGCAATGGCTAAAGGGACAAAAACCTCGGAGACCGTAAGTTATAGTGCAGGGGGCTCGGACGCACGATGCCAAATAAATATAAACGACGAGCCCGAATTTGACGAAGAAGAGTACGAAGTTCGAGAGGAGGCACGTCCCCTGGCAGGGACAAAGCCAAAAAGGCAGCGACTGCAAAAAAACAAACCGCAACGGGGGGCAGTTCCAAAATGGACGAGTTTATGACCCAGTTCAAAGCATACACCGAGGTCACAACCCAAAAGGCAAAAGTGAAGGAACGTGAAGTGGACGAACGGGTTCGGTTGAAGCAAGAAAGGAACGAACTAAAAGAATAGGAGACAATGACAACCGATATCAACTTGTATCCCGAAGAAGACCGAGCGATTTTACGTAAAATGAAAGAAAAGATCGCGAAAAAATGGAATTCTTAGGATTTTTAATTTTTTAGATTATGTTTTTTTCTAAGTTATGTAATGTTTGTTTTTTAGTATTAATGATTTTATTTTATATCTTATTAAATGTTACAAATAAAAATTTGTTTATTTTTTTTACATAACAAATAGCAATGAAGAGACACGAACATGGAACTGCCAAGCAGCAAGTTTGTTCATTTGATAACTAATTATCTAATTATATAGTGAATTTCATTCAAACTTTTTTCAAAACTTGAAACCTTGCAAATATAAGTGTACAATGTGAGGTTTTCTGTTTTAAGAGTTAACATACTTTACGTTTTAATATCTTTACATCATTTTCAAACCAGAAGAATATCTCCTAAAAACTTAAAATACTTTTCTTCTTGAAAACTCAAAGGATAACATTCTTCATATGCTTTTGTTAATTATATGGATCTCAAAATATCATTTTTGTTTTTTCTTCCATGTTGCATGACACTTCCAGATCATGTCTCTAATCTCTTTTTTATGCAGTGGCGGACCCATCAATTATTTGTTGAGGGTACGGATAAATGGTTCAAGCATATTCATGGGGTGTGGTCGGGTTTTTTGACTAAAAAATACACTAATTTTTTTTTTTCAACGGGTGCGCCCGTCCACCCTAGGCTTCACTAGGTCCGCCCCTGCTTTTATTTGCTCGGAAGACCAGTTAGCATTTCAATTTCTGGTAGTTAAGTTAAATTATTTATTGCTATATTGTATTTGTACAAATGATTATATAAATGTGACACTGTCATCTCATTTTAAATGAGTATATTTAGTATGAAAAGATAAGAATAAAATTTTAATATTTTATTTTGGTGAAGTCATTTTAATATACTTCTTTACTTCTTATCTTCCATTTACAACTGGACTCACGCCCATCACGTTTTGCAATGGAATTTTCAGTCGCAAAGCAGACGTCACAAAAGTTTGCAAAATAACTGCAACCTACGATTTTTATCCTTCATAATTACAATATCGTCTATGTAGTAAGATTTTTATGATTAACTTTCTTTAAGTTTGCTACTTCCTATATCCTATTTTTTTTTTTTTTTTGCTGTAAAACTACTCGGGAATAAATACGGTAATTTGGTTCGGCTCGTTACGGTGTCGACACTTGCTATATCAACGAGAATCAATGGGTTTCGTTTCTTTATTCGTTATAGTACCGGGCTATAACAATCCAAAGTGGAAACCTGGAAAAGGTATATAATGTTTGACATGACTCGGTTTCAAATAAAATTTATATCGAAACATATATAAAAATAAGCACGTCGCAAGGGTATATTCGGAATTTTATAAAACACTATTTTAGTTTCAAATAAAAGTTATATTGAGATAATAACAATAACAATAATAATAAACGTGTGACGTCTCATAATAGTTTATTCGAGATTTTATAATTATAGGTTATAAATTAGTTATATTATTAAAATAATCAAATTAATTAATTTTATGAAGAGCTAAGGTGTTGTTTGTTTTTGCAGACATAAATTGTCTGCAAGCTGATTTCATCTGTTTTTATGTCTGCAGCTGCAGATGTGGTCTGAAAATCTGTAAGCTGAAAATATAAGAATGTTTGTTTTTATAAGTTGATACCAGTCTGAAGCGCATCAAACAATGACGAAACATTCACATTCCGCTTCGATCTAGCGGAGGAGAAGAGGGAGGTCGGAGAAGGAGCTGGTCACCGGAGGAGGAGGGAGGTCGTCGGAGAAGGAGGTAGGTCGCCGGAGGAGGAGGGAGGTCGGAGAAGAGGTAGGTCGCCGGAGGAGAAGAGGGAGGTCGGAGAAGGAGGAGGAGCGGCGGTGGGAGGGGCTGATGTTTGAGGGAGGAGAAGAGGGAGGTGTGAATATGTTTTAAGAAGGAGATCCATAGCTTCTTTTTTAAGATTAAAAAAGCTGAGTTCAGATCTGTTTAAAAAAAAAAAAACAGTCTTCAAGGGTAACGTTTGCACGCCTGCAGACATCAGCCCCCTTAAAAATGTTTGAAGAAAAAACAAACATCTCCTAAGTGTCATTGTGTCAAGGTTTGTATGAGGCTATTTATAGAGATACAAAAATTAATAGCGTTTCTTAGGCACTATTCAAATAAATTGTGTTTTGCATATATGTCGTAATAATACTAATTTTAAAGTTTTATGTATCTTTTAGTTATCTTGTATTGGAATAAACCCTTTTTCAACTTAATGAATTCACCCGCCCGTAGGCACGACAGTGAAATTACTAGTAAAACCCGTTTGGCTCAAGGATCCAACCTAGGTTTCCCTGGGTCTCCTATCATTGCCCACCAATGCCTCACTCTGCACCAAATAGGAGTCGAACCTCTATCTCTCAAGAGAAATGCAAGCCCTCCACCACTTAATCTAGATATCATTGGCTCAACTTAATGTTAACATCTTAACATATTCTGTATACGTAAAAGGTCGGTGACATAAATAATTGCCCCTAGGCTTTCTTACTTGACATAATAAGGCCTTAAACTTTCTAATTTGATATTTACATTCCCTATATTTTCCAAATACTTTATAAAATCTTATTTTCTTCACCATGAGTTCTCACTTTTCAAATTTATGCCTACAATTTTATTCTGTCTTAAAAGAAAAAAAAATATTTTCTTACCTAGTTATTTTTATTTACATGTCATTATAAATTCATGTTTCTACGTAATTTTTTTGAAAACCAGTTAGATCAAATATAATGTACGTTTTCAATTTGTCTACGTTTTGACATTTTAATGTATGTGCCGGTATAAATTTGTGTTTCAATAACAACGATTTAAATTCACATTTTGCCGTAAATTGTTTTTCAGAAACAAGTTTGGTCACTACTACAAAAACTGGTATTTGCTACGGTCAAATCCGTAGCAAATCCGTAGCTAACACCCATTTTGCTACGGATTTGCCACGGATTTGGTCCGTAGCTACAAGTCTCGTCGCGAATTTATTTGCTACGAACTTTGCTACGGAAAATTATATTTTGCGACGGGTTTAGCTACAAAAAGTGACGTCGCTATTTTAGCTACAGATTCGCTACGAAAAAGTTTGCTATGGTTTTTTGCTATGGTTTTTTTGCTACGAAACTTTGCTACCATTTTTTTGCTACAGATTATTAGCTACGGAGTCTTTTTGCTATGGATTTTAGCTACGGTTTTTTAGTTACGGAACTTTGCTACCATTTTTTGGCTATGGATTATTAGCTACGGAGATTTTTTCGCTATGGATGCTAGCTACGCTTTGTCGATGACAATTTGCTACGACTTTGCTACTATTTTTGCCACGGATTTGTTGCAATTTGGCCATGAAATTTGCTACATATATGCTAGGGATTGGCTACGGAAATTTGCTATCTTTTGCTACTCATTTTGTTACCGAATTTAGCTACGAATTTCATTTCAATTTTGCTATGAGTATAGCTATGGGTTTTGCAAGGTTTTTGAAGCAGATTTAGCTACACATCTGGTCTTAAATTTTCCAAGCATTTTCGTTTTTTATATTGTATACTACTTTTTGCCACTAAACATTATAATCAAATCTCAATAAACAAAAAAACTATACCAAAGACAAAAACTCAAAACCAAATAGAAAAATAACTCAAAGTTTCAAACATAACCAAAGTAACATGATAAAGATCCAAGTTATCCCAAGTCCCAACGCAACAATAAAGATCTAAATTAACCCAAAGCAACGATAAAGATCCAAAAGAAATACAATAAAGTTCAACATATCTAAGTTGGTGGCGGGTTTTGTGAAAGCAATTGAATTCTCTCGTTCATTTCGGCGTACAACCTCGCACTTTCTTCGATTTTCTCCATCACAGCATGCTTCTCTATCTTATCTTGTTCCAACTCCGCAATTTTTTCCTTCAAACGTTGCACCTATAACGTCCAAAGCAAACATGACCCGTTAAAATCCATTATCACGCCTTATAACATGACACATTATATGAAGTTCATTACATCTAAATGGGGCTGTTATAGCACATTACAAACAAACCTAACTCAATATAAGCTGATATATTTACATACATAACCTACTATTAGTTTTTTATCACATAAAAATGTAGTTTTTTTTACCAAAGTATTACGAACCTCGTCACTGTCACTTCTATCTTGCGGATTTGAACTATGGGTAATCGGCATTTACAAATTGAAATACATGATGTTTTGAAGTTAAAATATGTAACTGGAATGTGAATCACATAAATAGATCTTTCAGTACCAGCTTTCTTAATCCCAGATGAATCAAAAGACAACAAAGAATCATCTATTTATGGACACCAGCAACCTGTACTTGCAGCCTTGTCTGTAAAATCATAAATACACAAAAAAAAAAGGAATCATTACCGTGGTCTTGACTCCTGAACACCAACATGAAACTAAAAACTTGAAGCTAAACTTGAACATACACATATAATCTTGCAGGTTAATAATCAAACCTGCCACTTATTATCACCAAAACACACCACTCAACACAAACTGTCTGTATCACAGTTACAAAATATCATCTATCAAGTTTCAATTATAAAACTTTAATACCTTCAAATTGAAACTCTAGTGTAAAGTTCCACCAACTGCCAAGTTTCAATTATAAAACTTTAATACTTTCAATTATAAAACTTTGACCTGTTTTGAAAAAGGATATAATATGATTGTAGTGGCATACCAATGATATTTGAAATACAATAAGGTTATATAAGATATTTTTACATTTAGATATTGAAGGAATCTAAAACAAACGAGGGGATTCACGGCTTACCGCGGCTGTCGTCGCTCCATCTGCCATCGTCGGCAACCACCATCGGCACGTCACCATCTTCATCAGTCATCACCGCCACCGCCACTGAGATGCCACGCCGCCGCCTCCATGTGCAGCGGCTCTCCTGTTGCTTCCGATCTGCAAGTGTGAATGGGGGGGGGGGGTAGTTGTGTGAGTGCACGCCACCACCATCTGGTGGTGGCTGCCGATAAGCAGAAGACAGAAGGGGGGGGGTCTCGCCCGTCGGAGAGAACCACCAGCAGCGCCGGTTCTCTGTGGTTGTCGGAAATATCTCCGATCGTCGGAGTTTGAGAGGGACGAGGGGGTAGGTGTTGTCGGAGAGTCTAGCCGGCTCCTCTCTATAATTCGCCGGCGAAGGAATCGAGAGGGAGAGAGCAGGGACTTGTGGGTAAGATGTGTTTGTCTGGTTTTGTGTTAAAAGTTTTGAGAATATGAGCCCTTTTGATGGTTCAAGATTATCTTTCAAGTGTCGATGGGGATTGGAATAGACGGTGTGGATCATAATCCCTGTGCTGCATTTCTATTGGTTGTGTTTTAGAAGCTTTATGAGTTGTAGCTTTGATATGTTGTACCTTATGCATTACATTATATATAGTAATAGATATATAGATAGGGGACCGCTAGAATGAGAACCACCCCGAGTTATGAGAACCGCGAGAACCACACCATCTGGGGCGAGGTGGACCAAATTTTTTTTTACAACTAGATATTTATATTTTAAACACATTCGTAAAAAAAAAAAAATTAAAAAAAATGTCGTGTGGGTAGTTTTTTACACACAAAGTTTGGTGTTTTTTGTTTTTTTTTTTTCACCAAACTTTGGGTGTAAAAAACTACCCACACGGCATTTTTTTTTTATTTTTTTTTACGAATGTGTTTAAAATATAAACATCTAGTTGTAAAAAAAAAATTTTGGTCCACCTCGCCCCCGATGGTGTGGTTCTCGCGGTTCTCATAACTCGGGGTGGTTCTCATTCTAGCGGCCCCCTAGATATATATATATATATATATATATATTAAAAATAATCCGAGTCGAACCGAACTGAGCAGACCTTAGGCTATGGGGTGTGGGGGGGCGCCATCCCGCCACCTCAGCCTCTATAGCGCCCCTAGGGGCTCCATCACCACACCCTCCATGTTAAGGAGGGGGCGTCATCAAGCTTCCGCCAACATGATGGCGAGAGATGGCGAGAGAGGGGGGGTTATCAGCTGGGGCCCACTTGTTTGCACCAATCAAATTTGTTTTTTTTCTCTATAGCGCCCCTCACCACACCCTCCATGTTAAAGAGGGGCTCCATCGCACACGTGGATCCTATGTGGCACCTATAAAGCCTCATGGGGCTCCATCCACACCCCATAGCCTTATAGCATGTTAATTCTAAACTTTAATAAAGTTAACAGTCAAACATATAAGTCCGGAAACTTTGAGCTCATGAACATCAACATTTTTTCCGAGTTCTCATTGCTTTGTTTCAATTTCTCTTCTAGTAAAGCCACTTGATTTCGAAGTGCTATTATTTAAAAATATCAGTAATAAATTTATTGTTATAAAAATTAACATTCAAAATAATTATCATAAAATTTTCAGATTTAAATTCGAAATATTTTATTTAATATGAATTTTTAAAGATTAAACTGTTTTAAATTTATAAAAATTGTTTTATAAATCATTTTGACGGGTTTTACAATTTTAATAAATGTATCAATATGTAAACATCGGGGTTTGTCGAAGTCCGGTCAACAGCGCGGATATGCAGGTTTAAATATATATATTTTATATTTCTAAAGTGTATATATATATAACATAAATCTGAGATATGAACAACGATGGTGGTAGTCCAGCCGGTTATTCATGTATGTGTGTTCGAGGGGCGCGGGTTCGAGTCTTGTTGGTGACCGATTCGAACCGTGTAAAATTGACCTTTTTTTAACTATTTTTAAGTAATTAATATTTTTGATTTTGATTTTTGTATAGTATATATTATTAATTATTTTTTATGATTTTGCTATAGTATATATTATTAATTATTTCATCAATTTTGCAACGGATTTGCTATGAGTTTTGCTACGAAATTCATTTGCTACGGAATTTCGTAGCTAATTCGTAGCAAAATATGTAGCAAACTCGTAGCAAAATGTGCCACCATTTTTTTCCGTAGCAAAATTTGCCACCATTTTTTTCCGTAGCAAAATTTTCATGGTTTTGCTACGGATTTTGCTACCGGTTTTGCTACGTTATATGATTTATATTAATTTCATCAATTTTGCTACGGATTTGCTATGAGTTTTGCTACGAAATTCATTTGCGACGGAATTTCGTAGCTAATTCGTCGTAGCAAAATATGCTCGTAGCTAATCCGTAGCAAACTCGTAGCAAAATTTGCCACCATTTTTTTCCGTAGCAAAATTTTTATGGTTTTGCTACGGATTTTGCTACCGGTTTTACTACATTATTTGATTTATATTAATTTCATCAATTTTGCTACGGATTTGCTATGAGTTTTGCTACGAAATGCATTTGCGACGGAATTTCGTAGCTAATTCGTAGCTAATTCGTAGCAAAATATGCTCGTAGCTAATACGTAGCAAACTCGTAGCAAAATTTGCCACCATTTTTCCGTAGCAAAATTGCCCACGGATTTGCTACGGATTTTGCTACCGGTTTTGCTACGTTATTTGATTTATATTAATTTTGTCACTTTTGCTACGGATTTGCTACGAGTTTTGCTACGAAATTCATTTGCGACGGAAGTTCGTAGCTAACCGGTAGCTAATTCGTAGCAAAATGTGTTCGTAGCTAATCCGTAGCTAAGTCGTAGCAAAATCTGCCACCACTTTTTTCCGTAGCAAAACTCCGTAGTTGATGCCTGTTTTTGTAGTAGTGGGTCAAATTTAATACGTTTTCATGCTTATTTTTGCGTACAAATTCGGTTGGTCTACGTTTGACGTAAACTGTGTTAGGGAATGAGTCGGATCAAATATAATACATGTTCATTTGAAGGTATAAATTCAAATTATTTTACATTTTAACTCCGCTAAGTCTTGATGCAAAAGTAAGGGTGATGTAGTTATTAGGTGGAACGCTCACGAAACGAACAAACTCGGGTTTGATTCCGTTTCTTTTGTAACAACAATGCTTTAGATTGGATACGTTAAAACACACGTTTTCATATGATTAACGTCCACATAACATGCCACAAACTACAAAACAAAAAAGACATCGTCGCCACAACACAAAACCTATGACAACAATCTAGTTGTCCTTAAACGAAAAACATATTAACTATATATTATAATAGTTTCTTAAAGTCCTAACTTTAAGTATTAAATAAATCGTATGTCACTACCTTTTCCATTTAGAAAAAAATAATCTTGTTTATTGTTTTTCACTTGACCGGTTAAGCTTCAATCAAAATATATCTTATTTAAAAAAACTCTGTTATCTCACAAATCATTTTTATTTTTATCTTATTTATAAACATTTATCTTTTTAAATTCTTGTTTTTATACACTCATAATAATCTAATGAAAGATAAATAGTAGTTTTTTATTTATAAAAAAACTATTATAGCAGTTTTTTAAATTATAAAAATATGATGTAGATATGATGCTTCTGATGTAAAGTGAAAATGATAATTTTTAAACATTCCATCTTAAATTTAAAAAATAGAGAGATTTAGTTAGTGGAGCTCTTAAACTCTTACACTTAAGTGACTAATTCTGTATACATGTTTTTTTTTTTTTTTTTTTTTTTTAAATGATACCTTTTATTTTACATATATTTTTAATTTAATCATTTAGAACTCGACAATAATTTTGAGTTGTTTTTTTTTAAATGATACCTTTTTGTTTAACATATATTTTTAATTTAATCATTTAGAACTCGACAATAATTTTGAGTTGTTCTTTAAAAAAACCAAATAAAGTAATAAAAAACAAACAAAATGAGGATTTTTTTTTTTTTTTTTTTTTGTGAGTTTGTCTTTCTACCACAGCCACCTATTTCTTTAAATAGTGCTTGAAGCTGATGTAGTTATTGTGTTTCCCTCTCTAGTGCCTGCAAATCTCTATACTTTGAATGTACTCACATTGGTTTCACCAATTTGGGTAAACTCGAACAAAACTTCTTTTTGCAGTTCTAGTAACCTTAGCTGCCTTATTCTTCTTCTTCTTCTTCTACTTCAGGTACCCCACTTATGTTTATAAATTTCATATTAATGGCAAGCTTTCTTACTTTCTTTCTGTAAAGATAATTTCCAACTTTGAATTCTCATATTAGTTTCAAAGTTTTTACTTTTCCAAAAACATTCAAGCAAATATGAGTTATGTGAATAGTTTACATGTTTAAACACACTTTGTATTTGGTTTCTGCTTCAAGGTTACTTGTTTAAGTGCTATGGATTAATCTTATGCCTATGTTACGTAGTTTTTACACATCATTATTTTATAACTACAAACTTAAGCAATGAGTCGGCAAGGTACATGATGTGGTGGTAACATGCCTCCCCTCTATCCAAAAGGTAATGAGTTCAAATCTTGTAAAATACGGGTTATAAAAAATATTTAAAAGTATTGCCGTCAAAAATAATCAAGAACAATGCACGTGTTACCATATAGTCTCTTCTCCCAATTTTATTATTTTTTTAAAAAAGAAACACTTTTTACCTCAAAAGTTATAATTTAAAAAAAAGAAACATAAATTAATTGAGTAGAATTTGTTTTATTTACCGGTTAATTATTCAAATTAAGTATACGCCGTCGTCAATGTGGGGCTATCCCACTTGGTAGATGTATTGTCTCTTAAAGGAAATGTCTTAGGTTCAAATTCGGGCATAGGTGAATAATTTAAGATTATTGGTGTAATAGAGTATAAGCAAGCGTTGTCATTAAAAAAATATACGTCGTCCAACATATGATTTAATAGTTAATTCTAATCATCAATCAGGTATACGTAGTCCACATATGATTTAATAGTTAAATTTAATTATTTATATCAATGATTATCATACTGATTAATGATTTTTATTCGATTAATAAACCGTAAAAAAATAGAACATGGCTGTTAATTTTCTTCTACAAAGCAAGAAAAATTATTAACAAACCGTAAAAGATAGAACATGCCTGTTAATTTTCTTCTACAAAGCAAGAAAAATTATATACGGTAACCAATAATATGACTGTTTTCTCTTTCTCTTTTGTTTTTTATTCATTTTTTTTTATATTTACGAATATATATATTTGGGTAACACGTGACATTCACTAATGGCATCACAACATTAGTTTCCTGCTCAAATGTATTTTTTTTCCAAAGGAAACCAACAATTTAATTGTGTTCCCAAATAACTCTCATTTTTTCTCTAAATCATTTTTTTTTTTCAAATTTTTAATCTATATTTCTCATTCATGTGTATACTTATCTTTATTAATTAATTGTTTAGTTTGATTTTTTTTAGAAAATTTCATTTTTAGTGTTCAAATTAACTTGAGTGTGTATAGTTATCGTAAGTAAAGTCAAGGTGCAAACTTCTAATCCCATTTACAATTTAAAAGAATTTGATAAAACATTCATTTTTTACTTTTTTTGTTTGTTTTAAGAAAATAGAGCAAAGCCATTCATTACTCATTCATTTATCAACCAACTGGCCGGTAGCTCAGTTGGCCAGCCTCACCCATCTCTTCCCAAGAGACCCGGATTCGAATCCTGTGGCCGGTGTAATACCACACAGGCTCTTCGATCTCGGTGGGGATTCACCGCCATGCAGCCATGGGGCTAGGCTAGCTGCAGAGTTGTAATACTCCGGCGGATGGGAGGTCCGTGCAAATAACCCCCCCCCCCCCCCCCCCCCCCCCCCCTCCCCACTCATTCATTTATCAAGTGAATTCAGTTAGTATCACTTTAAAATTGGACAAAAACATGTTTAAGAATATCCATCCAACAAGGTATAGTTGTGAACTTATCCTTTTTAAATTTTCTTAAGATTACTTTTATTTTAATCAACTCCTAGAGTTTTAGGTAGTATAACATGAATTTTTAGTAGCTAATTATGTGATGCTTTTTCTTCATGTTTGTGGGCCAAAAAGAAACTGATGACTAGAAAAACAAGTAGGAAACATCATTTGAGCGACATGAAAGAAATTAAGAAAACATAACTGATCCAACGAGCTCTTCCTTATTTTAGTTAATTGAATTTCGATATTCCATTTCACATAATTATTTTCATAGCATAATGACAAACTCAACAACGACCATGGCTACACCTGGACTTGATGTTATTTTTTGTTTCATCTTATTCTTTTGTGCCATTGAATGCGATCCTTTTGATAAGTTTTCTATTCGCATTGACTGTGAAGAGATTCTCTAATTTCATATGTTGTTTGGTGCAAAATACAACCTAATTACTAATTAGGTCGTTAAAATAAGCAAAACAATACTAACACTTCAAACATTGAGTATTATTTAATGTGCTATGCAATTTAATTTATATTTCATTTATTTTTAGAGTTATGACTTATATAATTTTGAGTTAATTGCTCGGATGGTCCCTGTGGTTTCACGTTTTTTCACGTTTAGTCCCCACCTTTTGAAAATAGCAGGTATGCTCCCTATGGTTTGTAATTTTGTTACTCGGATAGTCCCTGGGTAGATATCAGTTAGTTTAGAAATAGTCGGTATGCTCCCTATGGTTTGTCATTTTGTTACTCGGATGGTTCCCAGAGTAAATGTCAGGGGACTATCCGAGTAACAAAATGACAAACCATAGGGAGCATACCTGCTATTTTCAAAAGGTGGGGACTAAACGTGAAAAAATGTTAAACCACAAGGACCATCCGGGCAATATATAATACATAATATATGTATATATAAATCGTTATCCTTATCCGATCCTATCCTATCCTATCCTATATACTTCTAATAGAAGATTACTAAAAATGTCACATGTCAGCACCGCATCACCTTTCAAAATAATTGTTTTTAATCAAAATTACATATATAATTTTTTTAAATTGGGATAATACTATTGAATAACAATTAACATCGTTTATTCTAAAATCATTAGCTTACTATCCGCTCTTACTTCAAATATATTTTTTCATATTTTTGAATGAAATTTTCACACAAAATAGATTTGTTAGAAATTTTCTTATATAAGATTTATAATGCGAATGATAAAAATGACAAACAAACAATTTTTATTTTATAACCTATGTAATACACATGAATATAACCTAGTTTACTTTAATAAATTGTGACATTTTTAGCAATATGTAAATACATCTATATCATATCCATCCTACTTATAGGCTCGTCTTCACCCATAACTAAAATGATCCATTCTCTTACGCTCACCAAAAGTTTTGCCAAAATTATAGGATGATTATTAAAATAGTTAAAGTTGACTGAAACTTTTCTACAACAGACATGGAAGTTTAGTACTCCCTAAAACCACATGCTAAGCCATAATCAACATCCAAAATGCAGGCTTAGCCAACACTTTTCATCAAAAGTGTGTGCTTAGCCAACTTTCCTAGCCGTCTCGATCAAATGTATAGGCGAGATTTTAGTTGTCTCATCCGACGGAGTAGATGTGACGGCGGCAGAATAATTTGTTAAAGGTTAAATTAATATGCCCATTTTTAAAAATATTTTTGTCAACTTTTACTATTTTAGTAAATTTCCACTAAAATAATCTTTAGACTAGACTGTACTAGACATATTAGAGTAAAATATACACACATTTAGACTAATCACATCAACAACTTTGTAGATAAGATACTTTGTGTGAAGCAACCAAAGATGGCAAGAATGCTGGTGGACATTCCAATCCCTCCTAAGTGGAAGCAACTATGGGATACATGGGATCTCCGATGCTTCATCGTCTTAAGTCTTTTATTACAAACGTTTTTGATTTTTGTTGCTCCTTTACGAAAACGAACAAAAAGCTACTGGATAGTCATGCCATTGTGGTCTGCGTACCTGTTGGCGGATGCCACGGCTAACTTTGCTGTTGGACTTATCTCGAACAGCATGGGGAACCCTGGTGAGAATGCAGGCAAAAAAAGTAGGACTCCTGTGGAAAATACAGATCTTCTTGCCTTTTGGGCACCATTTCTTTTGGTGCACCTTGGTGGTCCAGACACCATTACGGCTTTCGCGTTGGAAGATAATGAGTTGTGGCTCCGCCATTTACTTGGTCTTGTCTTCCAATGTTTAGCTGCGGTTTATGTGTTTGTTCAATCACTTCCAGATAACAGGCTATGGATTCCTACAACGTTGATGTTCGTGACTGGAATCATCAAATACGCCGAAAGAACACGCTCGCTTTATCTTGCGAGTGCTGACAAATTCAAAGAATCAATGCTTACGGGTCCGGATCCAGGTCCAAATTACGCTAAACTCATGGAAGAATATGTTTCTAAGAAAGAATCCAAACTTCCGACATCAATCGAAATGATTGAAGAACTGGAAACATCGACCAAATCAGCTAACAAGGCTAAAAAGGGGAGGTTAAAAGAATTGGAGGTCGTCCAATATGGTCATGTGTTCTACAAAAAATTTAGAGGTCTTATTGTTGATACAATTTTCAGTCAAAAAGAACGAAATTTCAGTCGCGATTTCTTCTTGAATCGCACCGCCAAAGATGCATTCAATGTGATCGAGGTCGAGTTAAACTTCATCTATGAAGTTCTCTTCACCAAGCTTCCTGTGGTTTATGGTATGTTCGGAGCCATTTGTCGGTTTTTCTCTCTCGCATCTGTTTGTTTAGCAATCATTATATTCATAATGAAAGGCAAATCAAACTTTAGCGAAGCTGATGTAACGATTACTTACGGTTTGCTTTTTGGGGCATTGGTTTTGGATTTAACCGCTCTATTCATGCTCTTGTTTTCGGACTGGACCATCATTGCTCTTCGAGGATCACCAGATGTCGAGCCCGACAACTCTCTCAAGAGCAAAATCATCGGTTGCTTCCTCAGCGTTTTACTCTTACTCAGGAATGAGGCTACTCTTCAGGTTATATTACATACAGTATTATACTATTAGTATACACGATGATTATAGTTATGTCTAACTAATATATCTAATCTAATATAGGGAACCAAAGGGGATTCGAAAACCAAAACTTGTGGGCGGCGGATGCAGGTAATGGGTCGAAGGTGGTCGGAAACCATTGGTACTTTCAACCTTATCGATTACTGCTTGCATAAAGAGTATACGGGAAAACGTTTTCGAAAATACATAGGAGAATATACATGGGAAAAAGTTTTCAACATGTTGGGGGTTAATGAGCTTCTTGATAGCTTAATTTATGTAAAACCACAAGCATTCACTGGGAGTCTTAAAGAGTTCATCTTCAAGGAGCTCAAATCGAAATCAGAACTTGCTGATGAGTTGGATACCGCGAAGGAGATAAGTACAGCACGCGGTGATTGGGTTCTTCGAGTCGAAGACGGTTGGGCTGGCTTACTCAAATATGTTGCAGGTGTCGACTACGATCAAAGTCTCATTCTGTGGCACATCGCTACTGAACTATTATACAACGAAGATACCCCTACCGATAGCTCCAGCAAAGACAAAGAAAATAGGGACAACTCGAAACTCTTATCTGATTATATGTTGTATCTTCTTATAATGGAATCTAGCATGATGTCGGCAGTAGCAGGTATTGCACAGATACGGTTTCGAGATACTTGTGCCGAGGCCAGAAGGTTTTTTGTTGACATGAAAGGTGAAAGTAAAGGCAAATATGATGATGGTATGCTCAAAACTGCTTGTAATGAGATTTACAAAGTCGTGACCGAAGTTGAACCAGTAGCGATAAAGGGAGACCGGAGCAAGTCGTTGCTATTTGATGGTTGCATTTTGGCAAAAGAATTGGTGAAGATAGAGAATAGTTTGAAAAAGAATAAATGGGAGATTATAAGCAAGGTATGGGTGGAGTTGTTGTGTTATGCTGCGACTCACTCACGGGCCAACATGCAGGCAGCACAAGTGAGTAGAGGTGGTGAGCTTGTTACCATAGTTTGGTTGCTTATGAGTCATTTTGGTTTAGGAGAGCAATTCCAAATCAATGAAGGTCAAAGCAGAGCAAAACTCATTGTCGGGAAGTAGTTTCAAGTTCTATTTGGGCCATGGGAAATGCATCACGTGTGGTGGAGAGCGGAGAACATCATTAATAAAATTAAGGATTTCTAAATAGTTTTTTTTTCTTTTTGTTTTGGATAATGCATCACATGTGGTGGAGAGCGAAGAACATCATCAATAAATTAAGGGTTTCTAAAGATTTTTTTTTTCTTTTTGTTTTGGATGGATGAAACATTATGTAATGCTCATTAGCTTTAAAGAGTAATAATAATAATAACCATTGTGGATGAATTAATGAAGTTAGTTTTGATAATAACTAGAATTACAACCCGCCGCAAAGCGGCGGGATTCTTTAGTTATAATTAAGTCAATTTAGGACCCGCGCGTTATGTTGAACCTGTCAAACGGGGGAAAAATAGACGATGTAAAAATGTTCACCCACACACGCACGTTGCGTCGTGTTAACTCGCAAAATTTAAAACGAACCGTAAAAACGTTAAACCAAAGACGCACGTTGCGATGTGTTAAGTCACAAAATTTAGAATGAAGCATAAATCGAAAAATTAGTGGAAAATGAAAACTATAAAGGACCAAAGTTGAAAGCAAAAAAGTTGTGAGGATAGATTGCAAAAGATAAAAAGTTTCGGATTAAAAGTAAAAAAACAAATAGTTTTGGGTTAAAAGTAATTTATGTAATACTTTTGGGTGAAAAGTAAAAAAATCAATTTTTTTTAAAAAACCCCCAAAGCCAAGGTTACAACAACCATATGCATAACTTTTTTTTGAAAAACCGTCAAAGCCAATGGTACAACTACCATATGCATAAAGTAGTTGCTTATTTATAAGATTTTAATAGTATTCCTCGCATTTCATGGCGGGGATTGGTTGGTATCATTTAACTTCTTTACGATATCTACACTCGATGTAACAATCAAAAAAGAAGAAACAATAAATATTACAAGCGATTTCTGAGTTTTCTTGGTAAAATGGTGTTTTGGGGGCTGATGGTTTTGACATATGGCCGGTAGAGGTTGAAAATAATTTTGTAGAATGGGTGTTATGGTTGTCGTACAAGCGGATTGTCGGACTTGTTGGTCTAATCCGATTGTACTATAATATGTTAAAAAGCATTCATTCGCCTAAGAAAGTACAGGTCACCGGGTTTGATGATTGGACGTTCGCCGGAGTTTGCAAAGGTTGCAGAAGATGGCGGAGACATTGCCGGAGGACAAGATGAAGTTGATTGTTTTCTCTAACTATTCTACATTTGGTGTTGATTGAACTTTGAAACACGATTGAAAAGAAACATATTACGTAAATGATTTTTTTAGGATGGCGTAAGATGTTACCAATCGTGCTTGTTTATCTGAACTGTGTGTTAGATTGATCGACTATCTCTATAGGTTTTATATTCTGTGTTGATTAAATTTTGATTATGTGATTGAAGAGACATAATTTATGTAAATGATTTTTCTAGCGTCTTCTGCAACTCCTGCGAACGTCCGGCCAACGCAAAAAAATGCTTTTTAACATAATCCGCTTGTAGTACAAGCGGATTAGACAAACAAGCCTAAAATCCGTTTGTACGACCAGCATAACACCCATTCTTCAGATATTTTTTCAATCTCCACCGTATGCATGCCAAAACCATCCGCCAAAACACACCATTTTACCACCCCCTCCCCCCCGGCAAAAAAAAAAAAAAAAAATTAACCGACTTCTGGTTAAAATTTGAACCTGTCACCTCATTTTGTAAGAACCCACTTTTTTTAATTCTGTAAAAATATAAGAAATATACTCGAACCAGTAAAAAAATAGCAAATAATATTTCGGTTGGCATTTCACTATGTGTAAAATGGAGTTATATTTCATGGTTTAGAAAAAAGGCTAAAACTATTGGCACATTCAATGTGCGTATTTGCACACTTTAAGGTTTATGTACACCACGTACAGAACTGTACTGATGTATAGAGTTGCATAAAAATCAGTGTTTTACTGGTATTAGTTTTGGTCTGGCAGCACCTATACGTCGCGTATAGGCCTATACAGGGCCATATATAACGGTTTTTTTACAAATATTTTATGGAATATTAATAATTTTAGCAAAGTTTTATAATAAAATAAGTTTTCTTTTTTAAATAAATGAAAAATATGTTTTTTACGAACATTTTTTACGATATTAATCATTTTTATACGATACTAGACTATCGTATTGTTGTATAGGTGTAGTATAGGTCCCGTATTGGCCCATAGATATAGTATCGTATCATATAGTGTAGTATTACTTAAGTCTCGTATAGGTGTGGTGTGGTATGGTGTAGTGTAGATCCCGTATTGGCCTCGTATAAGCCTATAGGTATGGTGTAATATAGATCCCGTATAAACCTATATTATTCGATACTACACATATAGGCCTATACGAGGCCTATAGGAGACTTATACTACACTACGCTATACGATAGAATACGATACTACCTCTATACGCATATGCGGGACCGATATAACACCTATAGGACTATACGAGACCTATAGGCCTATACAAGACCTATACTACACCTAATGACCTATGTTGGAGAAATACTACAACTATACGATACTATACGATAGTATACTATACTATAATACACGTATAGGCATATACATGACCTATACTACACCTATACGATACGCTACTACACTATTCGATAATATACAATACGATAAGATATTGTCACACCCCGATTTTTGGTGGGCCCAGAAGGGTCTAGACGTGAGGGTTGGATACCAGTTACAATCACAAGTTAATTTAATAACAATGTAGCGGAAGTATTAAGATTAAAAATAAACATTCATATCATTAAAAGTATTTAATAATCAAAGTACGAATTGTTCAAGATGTTCAAATAAAGCCCACAGGCGGATAGAGACGAAAAGAAGCTTAGAGATCATATGCCTTAAGCTAGGAGTTGCAAATTCCATTGCTTTTATCATAGCCGACCCAGATTCCCAGCCTAACAGTCAAGGTTCGGAACCTGCAGTTTAGTCTTTTGAAAATACGTCAGCTTTCGCTGGTAAATACAATTAACTGACTCATTTTGAAAATAGTTTTTCAAAAATGATTTTAATACATAGAGAAAACCCGTAGGTAATCATTTAATATTTCTTGGGATTTATTCTTGTCACCAGATTTACATATTTGTCATATGATGGGAATCAGATATCAAAGCCAGTCATTTTCAATGCTATAATGATTAAGGTACACACCAAAGTTGAATAAAACATGTCTTACAGTCGCTATGCCTACCCTTGCACGCTATTCTGTATGGCCATATTAGTCTATGAGTCGGGATGCCCGGATACGGTACCAATAACCCCCAATCATTTCAGTTATCAAATACTACGGATTAAACCGAGTTCTTACATTTATGGGTTATCATAGGCGACTTATTTATGTAATACCCGCTCCAAGTGGCGTATTCGCCATACCCCAAGTTTAAAAAAAATAAGTTAAGAGTAT
Organism: Helianthus tuberosus; assembly: GCA_030545235.1. Classification (NCBI taxonomy): domain Eukaryota; kingdom Viridiplantae; phylum Streptophyta; class Magnoliopsida; order Asterales; family Asteraceae; genus Helianthus; species Helianthus tuberosus. The sequence goes on along the minus strand of CM060414.1, from coordinate 117,407,332 downwards.
TTACCTTTTAGCTAGCTTCCAACCGTTACCGATTTTCAAATATAGTAAAAGCCATAAAGACTAAGAACTAAACTCAAGTCCGATTATCTGAGGGGTTCTATAATCTAGAATGAACAGATTTAGCTATCTGTTAGAATGTACACGGGTCATAGGTTAGTTCCTTTGACACGACGCGTTATGTAATAACAGGATTAATCGCTAGATTAAGCATAAACCGATTAGAACGTGGTTTATACCTACCTGAGTGTGAGGACTCATTGGATAAAGGTATTTTAGACCAACATTCTGATTTGGAATGATTTAAAATAGTTTTGACCCGTTAAGCCTAGTTTATGCGAACTAGGTTCACATAACTAGTTACGCGCATAAAAAAGAGTTCGGAAGGTCGGATGAGCTTATCACAAGTCTTATTATCAAAATACATTTTAATTTAAAGTATATACTAATATAAAGTCAGATTATACTTTAGTTTGATTTAAAATCATTTGATTATCTTATTTGAGCAAATAAGGGCATTGTGGTCATTTATAAATATAATTTCAAGACTTGTCAATTAATCTATCTAACGAACTGACCATGTAGCATAACTTCAGTGAGTTACGCTTAACAATAACATGGTTCTAAAACAACTTTAAAATAACCCTGAACATTGACTAAATGGGTCAGAATCAACAGTCAAAGCAAAAGTCAAACTACTTGACTTTTTACGTAGAATAAGACCCTAAACTGAATTGGACAAGTTGAACATGTTATAGTCAATTAATATTAGTTATAAAACTTGTATACATGATAAAACAACTGAGTTTTAAGTTATAGAACTCATTTATGCATTTTAGTCGAAAATTCAAGTTTTACGAAAAAATGCTCAACTTACAATTCGACTAGTAAACGAGATCGTTTGAAGTTATGATCGCAGAGGAATCATACCAACATTATTACGATCACGTAGTAAAGTTTGGACCGAACTTTACTTTGACCAAAATGGTCAGAAGCTAAAGTCAAACAAAAAGTCAACTGTTTGGCTTTAGACTTAAAAATAACTAAATTAAAGGAACTTGCACTAAAGTAACACTTACTTAGAAGTGTTTGGCAGCAAACGAACTAAGAATAGGAGTCCTCTGTCACAACCCCCGCCCCCTTATCTGTCCCGGGAACGGGCGGCCGCGAACATTCGTTTGTGGTGGTATCAGTTATTAATTTGGCAGCGGAACTTACATCAGGACCGTAGTTAGGAAATATTTTATCAGAGTAAAACCACCTTATTTTATTTTAATAATCACATTGGTAAAACCAAGTTTCTGATTACAACATTTTCATAGGGTTAAACCTTCTTTTACTGAGATTAAAACATCGTATTTTAGGTAACTTTTATAGCCACTTATTTTCCAAGCCGTCAGTGCTCTCGAGCTGGCTTTTTCCCAGTTGGCTTTCACATTGTGTTACCTGAAACATGTTTTTAAAAATATTTTGTCAGCGGGAAATACTGGTGAATGAATACCAGTTTAATCAAGAAACATTTTATCGATTAACACAATATTGAGAGCGATCACATTGTTTATTTCTACACAATTAGTCATTCAGTACTTGCCACTCGACCGGATCTATGGCTATGGTCAAGTTACACATTGGCTAACTCATTGTCCAATTGTAACGGATTGTCGTATCGACATACTACTCGCAAGTAGTAAATTTTGTATACAAAACCCCATAATACCGGCAGTAATTGAAGAACTACAAAGACTTAATCACCGCTTAATCACATTGTAAAACAATTAAGGTTTTGTAAAGCATTCCAAAAAGGTTAACAAAAAGAGGATAAACTCACATTGCTATTTTAGACTTCGCGTAAGGGTTTCCTGGATATAATCTATAATTTATACAAATGTACATTGGTTAGTATTATAACCCTTTGAAAATATTAATGATACCCTCCCCGAGACGGCATTCCAACAACTACGTCGGGCAGAACCATGACAGTTGTTACGGAACCCTAAATCAATTGGGCAGCGTAACTATTACGAAACTGGGGTTATAATACTTACATTGGAGCAGGACCTTGCTAATTAGGGGTATAATACCCGACTATAATATGCCTACTACAGAAATAGTGATTTGAGAATTGAGAATGAACGAGTAAAAATGAAATCCGATGCCTGCTATTTATAGTTGTGAAATCTGGTCTCCACGCGGCCCGCGTAAGGGTAGACAGGAGTCTACGCGGCCCGCGTTGACTTCGGTCAACTGCGTAGCTTAGCCGGGTCATCAACTAGCTTCACCACGTGTCGACACGTGGTGGCTTCCGGAGGAGGGCAGGTGGTCTGTCTTGTTGCGGCCCGCGTTAACTAATGGTGTGGCCTTACGCGGCCCGCCTAAACTTAAGATTCACCGAATTCAGGTTTCATCCTTCATACTGCCCGCGTAAGAGTTGAGGTGGGTTATACGCGGCCCACCTCAGATTAAAAATAAGATTTTTAATTTATTTTTAATGCTATATTATATTTCGGGCTCGATTTTCACATACGGGGTGTATTTAAAGACATATTGGGACATTCTAAAATATACTAGGGTGTTAGAAATATTATAAGGGAGTCGGTTTTACCGAGGGTTGTTACATTCTCCCCACCTTGTTTTAAATCTTGTCCTCGAGATTTTGGGTTATGAAATTTCCTCGGAGTTAGATCAAGTCTTGTAGCTATCAACAATAGTGTTAAAACGTCTTGGGAAGCATCTAGTGGACGAAAGTTCGGAAACATTGTCTTTTGAGCAGAAAATCAACTTATCTGGTCTTGAGGTAGTGTAAGAATAATAGACAAGATGATTAAAGCAATATGAGGTTGTCAAAAGAGTTATGTTGTTAACAGATAAAAATTTTCTAAGTAGTTAAAGTTTCTTTATGGAAAGGGTAGTCAGATTTGTTACAAGAGGAAGTCAAGTTTCAGTTATATTGGACCATCTGTTAATCAAGTAGAGCTCGTGGCTTATTATTTACAACTAACAAAAATGATATATGTAAAAAAAAAATGCTTAGCAGACGAATCCTTAGTGAGATTTTTCTGAGAACTTTTGAAGAATTTAAGAAACATAATTGTTTCGATTAGTTCCAGGAATTATTTAACTGAACATGATATAATTTTAGGTTCACAAGATCAATGGGGACATATGATTTGAATATAAACGATTTTTAGGGATAAAAAAATTCAATGTCAAAAGAGAACTTACCTTGTTTGTTTAAAAAGAACGTTGAATCAATAATCTCAATTGAAGATAGAAGTATGAAAAATGATTTGTCAATAGTCAACCCAAAAATCAGCGACGTTTATTTAAATAGCAAAGGTACACTGGATAATACAATAGAATTTAGTGTATCATAGTCTTAACACATAATTGTATCAAGATTGAATGATAAGTCAAATGAATGACGTATGATTAGGGCTTATTATTAGCACAGGCTGCAAATTTATACAGACACCGCAAGGTGTTGTAGTTACTGGAAAAATTAAATAATTACGGTGACCAAATGAATTCACCGTTTTCGAAATTAACTAAAAATTTCAAATGAAGTGAATTGGGATATTCAAAAGATAGGATGTTCGAAAGAAATAAATATTATAGGATCAATTCAAAAATAAAGGAAATGTTGGAGGTACATTGGAATAAGAATCTTAACACAAAATCGTATTAAGACTAGTTTAGGATAATGAGTCAATAAATAGACAATTTCGTACCTCAAATGTGAAAATGAAATAAGTCAAAGTTTCAAAGAAATCGCCACCGCAAGGTGTCATGTATTAATAAATGATGGATTAGAGTTGTAAACTTTGAATAGGTGTACTATGATTTAAACAAATGAATTTTCATTGAATATGATGATCTCAATTCATCATATGGGATTTTGAATCGAATGTACAGGAGCAAATTCAAATAATTTGAGCTTGGTGTGGATATATTCAAATAATGGATATATGTATTGATAAGAATAGTTTCAATCAGGTAAGTAATGTTTGAAAAGAAAAGGAGTTGTCCAAGAAATTTGTTGGCTTGATTATCAAAAGTCAACATTTAGGTTATAGATTATCAGAACGAATGTAACGAAGTATTAAAATTCAAGAATAAATGATCTTTTGAAATGAATTTTCATGCATGCTAAGCAATGTATGAGCATCATATGGATTTGTCAAGAAATGAGACAAATGAATATTGGCTTTATGAAAGAGAAATAAAGACTTCTTATTATAAAACTTGGATCAAATTCAAAAGTCAATTTAATACTTTAGTACTGACAAAACGTAAGGGTGCTTTTATTGAAAGTTTGATGTTGTCTCTGGTGTTGGTAGATTTTTTTTATGCGTCCTCCATAACTTCATATAGGTTTCTGGCCTCATTGTCGGGTGCCTTAGATAGTTTTGGGCAGTGGTAACGGAAGTGACCTGGATCTCCACATTTATAACATACATTGGTTTCCCTTCTCTTTCTACATTTTTCTTCTGTATGTCCAGCTTTTTTGAAGTAGTTACAACGGAGTATCTTCTTAGAATGGTATTTCCTTGCGTGCTTTTTGCTGTTGTAGGTAGGCTGTGCAGTTTCTGATTTCATTCCTTTATCCTTAGAGGATTTGTTATAGTAGAATTCCTTATAGGAGTAGCCATAAGTTGTGGTTTCCTTTCGTTTGGGAAATGGAGTTTTGATATGAGTATCGTAACTTCCATTGATACTAGGGTTAGGTTTGAAGTGATGGGTATGCTTACAGTGGATAGTAGGATTCTTGTTTATAGGCACAGAAATCTTAATAGCTTCAATGATTGAGGGTATGGCATTTGATATTCCTTGAGCTATTATATTTTCTAGAGTGTTTTTATCCCAAAAATTTTCATTACCAGTCCGAATTTCTTGATCACATGTTATTTCCTTTGACATCTGAATTACAAACATGGTCAGATATAATTATTACAGTATTAAGCAATCATGCATGCATATTTTGTGTAGCACACTTATAGTTATAACTATTCGTATTACATGTTGGTAGATACAGATATGTATATTTTATAAGAAAAATGCATATATTATATATTGTTTCTCCCTTTAGTGGGATGGCTTTTCTCTATACTGCCTTAATTTAATTATATTTCCAGAACTCATGACTGGATGGGTATAAAGATAAGAACTTTATACGAAATCCGTCCTGGACCCTTTATAAATTTTAAGAGATGGTGTTATCACAAATATCCTTAAGGTATTTTCTGAATTAAAGATGGGTGAAATATGTTTTGAATAAATATATAGGTTTCCTTCTTTAATAAAACTTATCCTTTTTCAAAAGATATTTGTTTGTAGATACTATCAAGAAAATCGTGTCTTGCATATATATATCAATATAAAGTTTTAAAATTTCCTGTAATGCATTCATATAATATCAATTCAAAGAATTCCTATTACATAACTAGTTTGTATTATTTAATTATTATACATTAGCCATCAACTCAAATACTTTTCTTTATAATTTAGGATACACAATCCTATAACTAATATAACTGGTTAATCTTATAATCTTATATTAACTATTTCCATGCATAAGACCTATTCTGGACATACCTTAATATTAATTAATTATAGAAATGCTTTCATCGTTTAGTTAGGCCTTTCTACGTAGTTTAACCAACCCAAATCTCTAAAATTTTAAATGATTTTATTTAATCATGAATACCCATCATATTCATTTAATCGTTTATTTTATTGCTAAGTATTTTAATAGAAATCTTTACAAGTAATCTCAACATCAGTTATTTCATAAAATTATGAAAGTATGAAGTTTTATGGTCAACTAGTTATAAACTAGAAAGGATAAAATGAAGTGGTAAATTGGTGCACCTGGGTTTCAAAATTTGCTTTGGCTAGATCCACTAAAGCAATCTTTTTAAAAAAAATTATTACTTCTTAAAATCCTTTCGGTTAATTTAATAGATTTGGTTTTATTTATTTAAATATAAATCATTTTGAAACAATATTATTAAGACCACAAAGTTTTAAAGCTTTATACCATATATTTCCATATGTATTTTAAATCAAAGTAAATGATTGGTTCTAAAAGAGAGTTATAAACATGACTGTTTTGTTAATAACTAACTTAGTTTGATGTATATTAACAATTGAAGGTAATTAAATACATTTTTATAGGTATACAAATGATTACATTTGTACATTTTATATATCAGATCTAATGATATATATATATATATATATGACAATATTAAAACATGTATTATTAATAAATCGTGTAATTATTTTAACTGATCAACTCCTATTTTTAAAAATATTTCATGATTCTTTTAACTATTTTAACGTATACATATTTGAGTAGGTGATATTAATTATCACAGATAAATTTCTAGTACAAACATTTGGGTACAATTATAAAAATGGATTGATTAAAAACGGCGAACCTTGCGACTTATATATATATATATATATATATATATATATATATATAGGGAGAAGATCATGCGAGAACCACCTCTTATTGCGAGAACCGCGAGAACCAATGTGAACACAACAAAAAATGCCTAAACATAGCTAAAAATCACACAATTTTTTTTTTTGAATTTTTCAATATTTTTTATAAAAAAATCGCTACTTTTCGAAGCAAAAAAAAAAAAAAAAGCGATTTTAACATAAAAAATATTGAAAAATTCAAAAAAAAAATTTTAGATTTTTTTTTGATTTTTTTAGATTTTTTTTAGATTTTTTTAGGTTTTTTAGGGGTTTAGTTTTTAGCATTTTAGCTTAGGGGGGAGGTGGGGGGGGGGGGGGGGTTTAGGTTTTTGGGGGGTGGGGGAGGGGGGTTTAGGTTTTTTTTGGGGGGGGGGGTTAGGTTTTTTTTTTTTTTTGGGGGGGGGGGGTGGGGTTAGGTTTTTTTAGCTATTTTATGTTGTGTTCACATTGGTTCTCGCGGTTCTCACAATAAAGGTGGTTCTCGCATGAGCTCCTCCCTATATATATATATATATGTTTATTACAAACTATAACTGGAATTCAAAATATACTAGTGATTATGCATCTGTAACTTATTTTAGTCTATCTAAGTTATATGAGTATTAGGCTCAACATGCTTTTATATAAGGTTTATTCTATCTCCTGTCTCTACTAAATTGTTTATCTAATAGGCGAAGTTCCTTTAAAGTTTCTAGCTCATAGGTGGCATGGATGTTAGTACTGGTTTGGTGGTCCAACTATTTAATATAAGTTGGCATTTACCGCTGTAGTGGCTAACATATGGAGATTTACCCATTGCCCATCTAATTCATCTTCCCATGGTAGGTTATTGCCTGTTTCCTGAGTTTGAGTATTTATTTCCTGAGTAATTATCAATTCCTTTGGTTGTGATTTCTTTATTCTCTTTATTTTCTCTTGACTCTTTCTAATAATCCTATTTCTCTTCTTAGTGGTAAATGGTTTCTCAGACTGTGCCTTACGAATAAATATTCCTTCCTCAGTATCTGCTGAGTATTCTGAGGGATTTGGTTGAAATGAGGTTCCCTTATCTTTTGGTTAACTATCTAGTTGACGATAGATGTCCGAAATTCTTTGCTTACCCATACTGTAAACTAACAAATAGTCAAATAATATAAAACACATAATCACATAAGTTATTTCCTAAAACAGAATTTAAAATTTAAGTGTCAGCATAACACTTCTTTGGCTTGAACCGGTGGCTAGGCTCTGATACCACCTTCTGTCACAACCCCCGCCCCCTTATCTGTCCCGGGAACGGGCGGCCGCGAACATTCGTTTGTGGTGGTATCAGTTATTAATTTGGCAGCGGAACTTACATCAGGATCGTAGTTAGGAAATATTTTATCAGAGTAAAACCACCTTATTTTATTTTAATAATCACATTGGTAAAACCAAGTTTCTGATTACAACATTTTCATAGGGTTAAACTTTCTTTTACTGAGATTAAAACATCGTATTTTAGGTAACTTTTATAGCCACTTATTTTCCAAGCCGTCAGTGCTCTCGAGTTGGCTTTTTCCCAGTTGGCTTTCACATTGTGTTACCTGAAACATGTTTTTAAAAATATTTTGTCAGCGGGAAATACTGGTGAATGAATACCAGTTTAATCAAGAAACATTTTATCGATTAACACAGTATTGAGAGCGATCACATTGTTTATTTCTACACAATTACTCATTCAGTACTTGCCACTCGACCGGATCTATGGCTATGGTCAAGTTACACATTGGCTAACTCATTGTCCAATTGTAACGGATTGTCGTATCGACATACTACTCGCAAGTAGTAAATTTTGTATACAAAACCCCATAATACCGGCAGTAATTGAAGAACTACAAAGACTCAATCACCGCTTAATCACATTGTAAAACAATTAAGGTTTTGTAAAGCATTCCAAAAAGGTTAACAAAAAGAGGATAAACTCACATTGCTATTTTAGACTTCGCGTAAGGAGGATAAACTCACATTGCTATTTTAGACTTCGCGTAAGGGTTTCCTGGATATAATCTATAATTTATACAAATGTACATTGGTTAGTATTATAAACCTTTAAAAATATTAATGATACCCTCCCCGAGACGGCATTCCAACAACTACGTCGGGCAGAACCACGACAGTTGTTACGGAACCCTAAATCAATCGGGCAGCGTAACTATTACGAAACTGGGGTTATAATACTTACAATGGAGCAGGACCTTGCTAATTAGGGGTATAATACCCGACTATAATATGCCTACTACAGAAATAGTGATTTGAGAATTGAGAATGAACGAGTAAAAATGAAATCCGATGCCTGCTATTTATAGTTGTGAAATCTGGTCTCCACGCAACCCGCGTAAGGGTAGACAGGAGTCTACGCGGCCCGCGTTGACTTCGGTCAACTGCGTAGCTTAGCTGGGCCATCAACTAGCTTCACCACGTGTCGACACGTGGTGGCTTCCGGAGGAGGGCAGGTGGTCTGTCTTGTCGCGACCCGCGTTAACTAACGGTGTGGCCTTACGCGGCCCGCCTAAACTTAAGATTCACCGAATTCAGGTTTCATCCTTCATACTGCCCACGTAAGAGTTGAGGTGGGTTATACGCGGCCCGCCTCAGATTAAAAATAAGATTTTTAATTTATTTTTAATGCTATATTATATTTCTGGCTCGGTTTTCACATACGGGGTGTATTTAAAGACATATTGGGACATTCTAAAATATACTAGGGTGTTAGAAATATTAGAAGGGAGTGGGTTTTACCGAGGGTTGTTACATGCTCTTATGCAGAGGAACGCGCCTAGCAGATGTAGAGAAGAAATGAATGGAATGAGCAAGTTTTGCAATGAAGTTCATGGCTATTTATACTTGGTGATGATCAAGGAGATCATTTCAAGTGTCCATGATCCTTCCAAGATGTTCCCAGGTGTCAAACACTGAGTAGAAGTGGCATAAATTTAAGATAGGTGTTAACTTGGGAGAAATCCTTGGTCCCCAAACATAATTCTGTCTCTGACGATCCTTTAAGGACCGTAAGGGTTAAGGCCTTGTGGTCTGTAAGGACCTAAGGCGCGCATGAAATCAACAAGCTTAAGGACCTAAGCCGCAAGGCTTTGTGGTCCGTACGATCACCGGAACATGAATTTTAATATGGCTACGGACCGTAAGCCAAAGGCTTTGCGGTCCGTATACGACCACCAAAACTTACATTTTGAGATTTTTGCAAGTTTAGTCCTTGGACTTTACATCTTTGGCCATTTGTCACTTTTAGCTCCTCTCCTTCCTCGTATTAGGGATTAGTTGAAGATCCGGGATGCGTTTTATCTAATGCACAATAGAATTTCATTTCTCCTTCCCAGATTCAGGATTAGTTGTAGATTCAAAGATACATTTTAGTTACCGTTCAACGTATGTCCTTCCTCCTTCCACATAGTCGAGATTAGCTGGAGGTTTCTCCTTCCACATAGACGAGATTAGTTGGAGAATTTGACACATGTCGTAACATAGTTGGACGGAATTTTCGTGGTGTTACAGATATGATACTATACTAACTTATGGGCCTATATGGGACCTATACTACACCTACAGACAATTTACACGGCCCCGTGCCTGGTAGGCACGACCCCGTGACCTTCTTTTTCTTTGTCTTTATTAAATGAGATTGTAAGTTCAGATGCTCTAATTGACCGATTTGCCATCTAATCTACATAGTAGTGTTTGTATTGCCAAATGGGAGCACGTTTGAACATGGTGTATTTATGTAATATACATCCACTTAGGAATAACATAGTGGTATTGGTGAATTAGATAAGATTTAGGGTAGTAGGAGGTCATGAGTTTAATTCCTATAGTGTACAAGTTTAGTCATTAAAAAAAGTAGTATACACTAAATTTTACCTTAATGATATGATCTACCCTTTTCACATAAAAGTAATAATAAATTATTTGAGAGTAGAGTTTGGCTACAAAGTCTAAAACTCGTAAAAAGTGTGATAAGTCTATGTATTCATTGTGTTATAATTTTTAGGTAAGATGTTTTAGATTCTATCGGCATTTTATTAAATAGAAAAACACCAAACATAACAATTTAAAAAACAATATAATTTATACAACGCACGAATTTTCAAAACACGCCGATTAACTTTCTTGCCATTGTTTTAAATTTAATGTCTAGAATGTGACAATTGTCAAAAATCCAGGTATCCGTACAATTAATTAAATTTAACGTCTAGTACATAGACAGACGTTGTATTGAGACACAGAATGAGCCACAAACCAAGTACTACACTAGTATAGAGTGTAGGGAAGTAAGGATCGCAAAACTGCTTTTCTAAGTGATAGTTTAAGTCCCGGAAAGTGCCTAAAACTCACATAAAGTGTTGAATTCAGCAAAATTCAGCAAAAAAATCAGCATTTAAACACATTAATATTATGTAGAAACTTGGTAAAATGGTCCTGAATGCTTTCCTAAGTGTCGGGAATTAAAAGTGTCACAAAAGGTAACATAAAGAACACTAAACTGCAAGTTTAGCACTTTAACGAATCAGTATCTAACCGAACAACCGGACACTACCCGAAACACCAAATTTACACTAGAAGCATTGTTTTAATGTTTCCAAGCTAGTTATGATCCCCGAACATCAAAACACCTCCTAAAAATATCTAATAACTGAAACACGTAACGAATATTTGAATTTGAACTAAATTGCAACTAAGAGATTAAACCTACACCTAGAAACCCCCCCCCCCCCTAACCTATGGACGGCCATGCCTCACCCCCCATACCTTCAAGATTTTATTTCACTATTATATTAGATCTTGTGTTACTTTTTGCAACATATTACACATGAGTTAATTGGTTAAAATGGTTTATAAGTAAACCTTGGAGATCTTGAGTTCATTACTTCACATACTCAAAAACACACATCTTATTCTCCTCTCTTGGGAGCTCTCGGCCGAACCACATCCCACACACACTCACCTTCAATCAATCTTCTTCATTCATTCCAAGATCATACAAGGGTGTTAGAGTCCATACAAGGAAGCTTAGTGGCCTTGGATCTTGAAGGACCTTCTCTATTTGCTTTTATCCACTCATTTTCTACTCTTGATTCATCCATAGCCTTGAGCTAGTGGTAAGATCCTTGAACACTCCGTATTACTTCTATTTTAGTAGGTTAAAAGATGTTACATGTTGATTATTATGAAGAACACTAAAGAACCACATAAAAGAAACATGAACATAAGCTTAAATTATAAGAAATCATGAAGAAATCATGTTATTTATGTGTTGTTAAACTTGATGATTGTTGCTTGCTTGTGTAAATGATGTAGATCATCATATGATCTTGCTAGATCATGATTAAAAACATGATATGGCAAGATGAAAGGATGATTATGTTAAGAAATCAATAGATCATCCTTATGTAATCATGAACTTGAAGTAAGAAAGTTGTTTTCTTGAAAAATCATGATCAAAGTAAGATGTTAAACATATAGATCTAGAGATTTGTAAGTGGTATTTCAAAGAAACCAAGTTAAAAACATAAGTTTCATATAATCTTGGTTCTTACATAAACAAGACTTGTTTTTAGTGATTAACCAAGTGTAGAGACACTTGTGTAACAGGAGAATTTCATAAGGAAACATTTTTGTAAAATATGATTACAAGTTGTAAACATCTAAGTCATGCAAGAATGATGTTTTTATTTAAACAACCACACTTTAAAGGGTAACTAAACTCACTAAACACACTGCCAAGTTACTACAAGTTTTCATAAACTTTCAAGTTCATGAAGTAATAGATTAAGCATGATTTTGGCAAAATTGGTAAGTATAAGTTGTGTAGAGTTGATTGTAAATTGATGGTGATGATTTTACAAAAGAAAATGATATACTTGAAAGCATGGAAACCTCCATTTTTAGGGGAAACTATGGCAAAATTTTCTAAAAATATAAACACTTAGAAAAATATTTTCAAACAAATATTTACAAGTGTATTTTTGTTGGGATTGAACCCTACCAGAGGAACAGATAATGAAAGCCAAAACCGGTTCACAATAGTGGATTCACAATAAGCAGATGTTTACATCAAGCTTTCCCCTTGGCAATGGTTATCTAACAGCTGATATACTTAAAAGTACTGCTTAGAAGAACAACTGATGAACCAAACACTGATGAAATGCTAAAGACTGTTAAGGACAAACACTGACGCTCTATCTACTGCTGTCTCTTAAGTACTGCTGAAGACACAAGCACTGCCCATTCAAGGACTGATCACCTTTGAAGAAAGCACTAATGCTCAACATCAGTGCTTAGGCTACATCAGTGGAAAGTGAATCAGTAGTTTAACCATGTCTTGTATTTCATTGTCAATCAGTTGTTAGACATCAGTAGTTCGTATAGAACAGTGTTTACAGGTTGTTAGGTTGTTAGATGTCACTTTGATGGTGACGTCAGCTGAGATGCCTCAGCGGTTTGGTTTGTCTATAAATGGAACAGTACTCTGTACTGTTACATTTGATTCGTTTTAAGAGAGTTCTTCTCCTCAATTCAATCCTTTCATCTTGTGCAACCAACCACTGTAGTATCAGGCTGAGGGGGAGTTTAGTTTGTGAACTTGCAATGTAATCTTTTGCTTTGAATTGTAATCTTTCGACTCTATGAAAAGCAAATGTTTATCAAACTATTTTCTCCTTTGATTGTGTTTACAAATTTGTTTTCACTTCCGCTGCACTTAAACTCTGTTCATTTCTATGGATTTATTCAAATTAGACAAACAAACACAATCATGAAGAGCCTTCGATTCCAACAATTGGTATCAGAGCTTAGACAGTCAAATTCGATCTAACAGTCAATTTGACATAACGTTTCAGCTCAAAATTCATTGATACTAAGGTTGATTGTATTTTGTTGAAAAACAGAGTAACGAATGTTCATGCTTAAAGCTATTGTTCAAATACTCTGTAAAACAACCAAGATGTCATAAGACACACAAATTTCACACAACAAGTCATATCATAAACAAGTTACTCTTAGTTTTCAAATCTGAAAAATGTCTGTTAAACTATGGTATTATTTCTCCTCGTCAAAATTGATTTCAACTGTTATTATGAAATTTGTAATGTTTTCATTATATTAGATGCTAAAGTATGAACCTCAGAATAACAAGAACCTATGTTCATAAAAACATTAGTGTTTTTGCTAACGTAAAAAGAGGGAAATTAAAACTTTAGTCATTTGATCTTATGTATTGAAAAACAGGTTGAGATCCTCAAAAGGAACAAATCAACTTTGTTAAAAATACATTAAGAAAATTTGGGGTCAATGTTGTCCGTATCATATGTAATGTGAGATTGATTGAAAACTTGTGCAAATATGACCAATTCTCTCAAAACATTACTGAAAATGATTCTGGATTAAGTATTTCTTTAATTAAGACCTCCCAGTAAGTATTTCATTACTTATGAATGGGAAGGGTAAAAAGGGAAGAAGAAAATTCACAAAAACTTAGAAGTGTGTTTATCTCAAAACTTTTGAAGTCAGAAGAAAAGGGTATAAACATAAAACACTTAAGAGTCAAAGATTGGGGTAACAATGGTCATTAAGCAACTATGTGCAATCATTGGTTCAGGAAAGTTCAGGTAACAATAGTATTCCCAGTGAATGAATTTACAAGAGGACTAGACAAATTTTCAGAATCTTCACATGGTAACAAAGTCTATAACAGGGTTTTCAAAAACTCATGTGAACATGTGTCCTCATTTCTGTTGTCAATCAATCAACAAGAAAATGGTACCAAACAGTGGTCAAAATGTATTTACAATTTCATACCACTGTTGTCAAACCACTGACCATTTTCATAAAACTTGAGAATGATATGATTAAGTGTGTTATTGAAAAATATATCAGATCCTTTTGGTGCTGTTTTTGGAAAATCCTTTATCCTTTAATTATTTTTCCGGTAAAGGATTTTCTTAAATAAAGCAGGATATATTATTCTTTATTTTTCCTTAAGAATAATATAGTTTGTACTTTTACTGGTTTTTGATAGTAAAAGTTTCAATCTCCTGACAGGATATAGAACCTTTATTTTTGTTGGTAATATTATCCTCAAAATGGATCAAAAGGAAATGGTACAAATGTCAAAGTCATGTCAAACTCAAGTTTGTTTTTACACTGAGCAAAAGATTGATTGTTAACTAGGGCTGTAAACGAACCGAACGAGTACGAACAAGACCTTGTTCGTGTTCGTTTGTTAAGAAATATATGTGTTTGCGAACAGTTTATGAACACTTATCAAACGGGATTTTATGTTCGTGTTCGTTTGTTAAGGAAATGAAATTGTTCGTGTTCGTTTGTGTTTGTTTGTTAATTTTAGGCAATGAACAAAAACGAACGTTGACGAACACAAATGAGCACAAACTAATGTTCATGTTCATGAATACAAACAATCGTTCATAAACAGAATATATAATACACGGACACTTATTAGATATTTAATTTGTCGGAAATTTGAAGTATTTAAGTAGATATATAAACTAAAAACACTAATGAACTATCGAACATAAAAAACACGTTACTGAACGTTCACGAACATAAACGAACGAACATGACCTCTGTTCATGTTTGTTCATTTAACTAAACGAACGGAATTTCTTGTTTGTGTTCGTTTGTTTAATAAACGAACGAACACAAACGAACTTCCCGCCGAACGGTTCACGAACTGTTCACCGAACGTTTGGTTCGTTTACAGCCCTATTGTTAACAGATCTTAAAATACTTGGGTACTCATGTTTTAATTTAAATATTATAACAAGAATGAGTTGCCTTGGTAAAAAGTCTACATCATCTGGGGTACTAAACCACTGTCAGAAATTTGTAAAAGCTTCAAAATGCGTAATTGACATGTGGCAAAACCTTGAATGAAAATTCTCAAAACAGTTGCTGATATACTAGTCTTTCAAATCTTTTACCATTTACCCTAACCACTGTTTTGTTCAAACATCGGCTTCCTAAATACTGTCCACTGTTGAAAGTCAACCACTGATCCTTTCATTCTCTTGGCAAGCACTGATGATCAAAATCAGTGACTTATCCACTGATATGCTATCCACTGATAAAAAAAAAATCATCCACTGTTATCATATTATTACCGTTGTAACCACTGATGCTTGTTTCATCAGTGGCCCTCAAAACAACTGTCCTCTACTCTTCATCCATATCATCAGAGGTTGGCACGTGGTCAGTTTTTAGCCTTCAGATCATAATAACCGCTGCCACATCAGCGATCACTTTTTCCCTAAATAAAACCCTGATCAAAACCCCCAAACAGGGTTTTACACTGTTGATGCGTGCGAAGTGTCGTATATATTAGGTGTATATTTTAAGCCCTTTTTAACACTTATTTTAGCCAAGTTTTAAATTTATAAAACACGATATTTCACTAACACTAAACACACATATGGGCAAGTGCACCCATCGTTGAGTGTAGTATAGCGTTGGTAAGATACCGAGGTCGTCCAAGGACACAAGAGCTTTTAGTACCGGTTTATCCTCAACGTCTAATCAAAAATAAAAGTTTAGAAAAAATGTTTTAAACTAGAAAAATAAAAACTAACTAAAATGCTGAAAATAAAAATAAAAGAAAAACAGATAGACAAGATGAATCACTTGGTTCCGACTCGTATCTAGTATAACCTTTGATTATTTCCGCACTTTTGCACATAATTAAGAGATTATCTTAGTTATTGTAGTAGGCCCCTCTTTTGAAGGTGACGTTACCCTCACCCCAGTAGTTTGAGTCAGCAAGGATACAATCCTAAAGGGGTGGATTATTGGAAGATAATGAATTAAGTTATTAATGCAGTATTGTGGTAGGCCCCGCTTTTGGCGGCGACGTTACCCTCGGCTAAGTAGTCTGAGTCAGCAGGGATACAGTCCTAAATAGCCGGGTTATAGTATTAATAGTAGTTAACTTATGAGGGGGTCAAAGAGTTTGGACCCCCGCCATCCAATACCGTGAAGTATTGAAGGAGGTCCTACTAAATTTGACCCAGGTCCATTGCAGGACCTCTAAACGCTGAACAATGGCAAGACCTTTACCAAACCGTTCCCTTAACCCCGGACCAGGTAGCCAACATACCTCCATATAGACCGTGGAGATATGAATGGTGAAAATCTTTTATTTTATATAGACAGTAAAATAATGCCAAGACACCACGGACAAACGATAAGGAAAGATCACCTTCAACATAAGTAACTAGTTATTAAAGTCATTAATACAAAACCAAATAAAAAGTGCAAAAGATTAGAAATAAAAAGTATTAAACTAGACACTTTGTCTTCACCAAGTGATGTAAGAGACTTAGGCAAACATGGCCTTGATTGTCAAGAACTCTTACGATCAATCTTGGATCCCGAGATGACTCACACACTCTACGATGGACAATGGATGATGGTGGTGGATGATGGTGTTATGGTGGTGGTGGGTGGTGGATGAAGTGTGAGAGAGGTGGTGTGCCAAGGGATGAGTTGAAATGAATCCAAGCACTCCTATTTATAGGCTGAACAGAGAGCCGGGCACGGCCCCGTGTCCGCTGGGCACGGCCCCGTGCCTGTCTGACACTCTCTCTCCTCATTAATTGTAATTCGCAATTACAATTAAAGCGCCTGCAGTACTTTCGACACGCCCCCGTGTCCGCTGGGCACGCCCCGTGGTGGGCAATAGAAGCTTCTATAGGTTTGTCTTTTCTGCTCCTTCTTGGGCACGCCCCCGTGCTGGCTGAGCACGGGGCGTGTTCAGACTTCTGCCTTCTCTATTTTGCTTTGGAAGGTGCCGTTGAGGGGTCGGTCAGTCCACTAATGTTCCTTTTCTTGTATTTATGTTGGATTTAGCTGTCTTTTTGCTTCTTTTGCGTTTTTGAGCTCATTTAATCCTGAAAATACAAAAGGAAGACAAAAACACTCTTTTTCCAATATTAGTACTTAAAAAGGGTTAGTTTTATGCCTTATTTGATGTAATTTATATGTTGCATTTTGCATACATCAAATACCCCCACACTTGAACTTTTGCTTGTCCTCAAGCAAAACTCTTTAATATGTGGCTTACACTCCCAAATGGAATAGGTAGAAGAGAAGGTTTTGGGCTTGTCGTAGAGTGTCGGGATGTCCAAGATTTTTTTGGGTTTTATTTTTATTTATTTACAATCCTATTCGTAATGATTTATTTAGAACGTTTCATAGGATAAATTACTTATTTGGGCATAACATGCCTTTTTAAAATTCCATTTATATACAAGTTCACATACCTCACGGGAGAAATCACTCACACTCGGCCGAAGGTGTATTTTTAGTGAATCACTCGAGAGCGGCATGGAACTTATTCCTACCATAAGCTTGCCAAGCAATCAATCCTCCTCCTTTTTTAACTTTTATACCTTTGTAAATATCAAGAGGACTTTGTGGGTTAAGGGTTAGGCTTGGGTTAAAGGTAGGTGGTTGGGATAGTGGTTAGTAGAAAAAGGGCGAAAAGCGTAACAAGTGTCGGTTTTCGTAAGATTTTCTATTTTTGCAACTTTTTATTTTGATGAAGCTTTTATTCAAACAAAGTTATTTTTGATGAACTTGTTTGTTTATTTTCTTTTTGCTTCATCAACAACACACATTTTTTTTTTTTTTTACAAAAAAACCGAACTTGTTACTAAAACAAAGGGTTAAAAAAAAATGAAAAAGGTTTTGGTGGGCAAAAGGGTTTTTGGTTTGGGTGATGAAATGAAAAGGTTTAGGCTCAAAGGGGCTAACTAGGGGGATTTTTGGGTAGGTGGTAAAAGAAAAAGAAAAAGAAAAATAATGGTGTAGAAATAAAAAGGGTTAGTCCTAATGCCTCCATCATTTACTTACTCGGGTTTAAGTTGATAAGGACCGGGAATGTATCGTCATGGCAAGTTCTAGAGTTGTAAGAACCAAGCGGCTATTCACACAAGAAACTAAAAATGAGCATTTAGTCTAAAGATGTAAATTTGTATGCTCAATAAAGGCTCAAAACTCACTTTTGTGGGAATGGGTTTTTATGTGATCAAGTATATATAATCAAATTTTAACTAAGTTTGTCATGCCTTTTCATAATTTTCTTATGTTGGTTCTTTTTATCACTACGCTATCGGTTGTAAATTTGTAAAAATATAACCTTTTTGAGAACTTGAATTTCCCGAGTTAAACCTAGACAAGTAGAAAAAATGAAATTTTTGAAAAAATTTGGGGTGATTAGCGGTTCCAATAGAGTTTTGTGTAAGGCTTGTATTTAGGACTTGCAAAATTCAAGGTTTTAGCATCCCCCCACACTTAAATTACACATTGTCCTCAATGTGTCCCAAAAATAAATTTTTAGGTTGATTAGATGTGTAAAATAGTGTTTAAAAAGCAAAAAATTGTGTTACTGGGCACTGAACACGGCCCCGTGTTATCCGGGCACGGCCCCGTGTTCAAGTGCCAGTAACAAAATTGAAATAAGAGATACAGAAGTCTGGACACGGGGGCGTGTTGGGTGAACACGGCCCGTGTCCAGTTACCTGAACTGGGCGTTTTCTGCAGGTGGTTCAGCACGGGGCCGTGTTGGTTGGGCACGGCCCGTGTTGAACCTTCTGGACTGGAGAGAATTGTCGGGTTTCCTTATTCTTGTGCATGAGTTCATTTTTCTCGTTCCCCTTTTCATCCTTTACCACCATGAGTGTGTTTTATTCCTTACAAACCATCCAAACCTTAAAACCATCATTTCATTTCATCATAGAGAGAACTTACATAGTCCTAAATTAAACTAGATAAAACAAGGAAATAATAAACCATGGAGTCCTAGCCTTTACTTTATTTTAATTAGCAAAATTTCCAAGAAGTAATTAATCTTGGTTAAACAAGGCCTTTTTGAACTCCATCTTCCGCGTGCGGTTCTCCTCAAATGTCGGCGAGCCATTCTTCCACCTCCCTTGGAAGGAGAAAAGAAGGCTCATTGGCATTGGGTTGAGGAGTCTCGATTTCCACCGGGATCTCTTGTTGGTGTTCCAAGGGAGGTTCCGCTGGCAAATCTTCCCACCCGGTAGGGTTGTTGATTTCGAGTGCCAAGTTCCAATCCTGCTGAGGAAGGACTGGTTCCATTGGGGGTGCTACAAGAATATTTAACCTCTGGTGCAAGAGGTTAATTTCTTGGAAGCTGCTTTCAAGTCCCATCGTAAGATCGTTAATACGGTCGATTAGGACCTCCTCTACTGAAGTCATTTCGTCGAGAGCCTCCCTTAATGCTACCACATAGTGCACAAGTGTAGCTTCAATGGAGGGTCTCCTTCCTCTTCGGCTGTTTGACGAATGCACAGAAGATGTTTCGCTGTTTTCACTCGACATCCTACGAAAAATAAACTGAAAATAGTTTATTTTAATGAAACAGTGACCGGGCACGGCCCCGTGCTCACTGAGCACGGCCCCGTGTTCATCTTTCTGCAGAATTCCGGAGCAAGGAAACTTGGATTTTTAAGTTATTTTCTGAACTTGTGGTGCCTTTTCAGCTACTAATAACTTAAAACAATGTTACATAACATGTTTTTACCAAGATTCCTTGAACAAAACTCATTAATCCCTACCACAAAGTTGGAAGAATTCCAAACTTTCAATGGTAGTTCTTGGAGAAAGATGGAGAAGAAGGAAATGACTAAAAGAGGAAAGGACAAGATGGGTTGTTGGAACCTTCTTTTAGACTTACCTAGGATAGTTTGAGAGAAGATTCCTGCAAATCTCTGTCCCAAGTTGGTCCAAATGTGCAGAATTCTTGGCTGCATTTATAGAAAACGACAACATTCTGGACACGGCCCCGTGTCCGCTGGACACGGCCCCGTGTGCAGGTGGAGTTCTGACACAGTTTGTCCGTATTCTGACGTGCTGATCAGAATGGAATCTTTTGATGGACACGGGGGCGTGTTGGCTGGACACGGCCCCGTGTCGAGGGACTGTTTTATGAAGTTGTCTAGTTTTTAAGGAACTTGTTAGTATCGGGTGGCTCCTGACTGGTTGGAACAACCCCAAAGTGCCTAAGATACCTTAATTGTCCTAGACTAAGGCGAGAACGCAAGAGGTTGTCGGTGAGGGTAATTCCTATTTTCATTCTAGGTGGACAAGTCCAACCCTTTCCCAGGCTCTCGTTAAAGAAGGTGTATGCCGAATCGCTCAGGTCTATGTATGCACCGAACGAAGTCGATGGGGAGTCCTTCACGGCACAATCGACACAGGGACGACTATCGTCCAAGTCTTTGCTAGGAACGAAGGTATTTTCGGGAGCAACGAGGTTGTCGGAATGCGGTTCCAACATTTCTTCATGGTTATCGTCTTGGGGTGGATCAATAAAATCCTTCCTAAGCTCTTTTAACCAATTCAGAATTAGCTTTTCTAGTTGAAATAACTCATCAAGGAGCATTTCCCCTAGAATATCTGGCTGGGCGCATTCGAGGGAGAAATAGTGCTTATTTTTACTTTCGCCCCTCTTAAGGTTGTAAGAAGTCGGTGGGTCCATGTAGTGGGGCCTATAATTTAGAAAGTAGCATTTTACTTCTTCATGTTTGCCACCACATAATTGACACCACGTACCATAAGAGTGCCGAAAGTAAAAACAATTACTATCACTCATGTTTATGTCAGAAATTACCAACCGCCGGGATCTAACGGTTCTGTTTTCAGTAAGTGAATCTTGGGCACGGGGGCGTGTTGGGTGGGCACGGCCCCGTGTTCAGCTTACTGTCTGACGTAAAACAGGATTGCCAGTTCCAATGATTTAGCACGGGGGCGTGTTCAGCGGGCACGGCCCGTGCTGAGCTCTGCAGAAGCTGAAAAACTAAGAAAATCCTAAAAAAATAAAAAGAAAAATAAAAGATGATTAGGCCGTTGATTGCTAACTTTCTTAAAATCCTTGTGTCCCCGGCAACGGCGCCAAAAACTTGATGCTTGCAAAGTGTCGTATATATTAGGTGTATATTTTAAGCCCTTTTTAACACTTATTTTAGCCAAGTTTTAAATTTATAAAACACGATATTTCACTAACACTAAACACACATATGGGCAAGTGCACCCATCGTTGAGTGTAGTATAGCGTTGGTAAGATACCGAGGTCGTCCAAGGACACAAGAGCTTTTAGTACCGGTTTATCCTCAACGTCTAATCAAAAATAAAAGTTTAGAAAAAATGTTTTAAACTAAGAAAAATAAAAACTAACTAAAATGCTGAAAATAAAAATAAAAGAAAAACAGATAGACAAGATGAATCACTTGGTTCCGACTCGTATCTAGTATAACCTTTGATTATTTCCGCACTTTTGCACATAATTAAGAGATTATCTTAGTTATTGTAGTAGGCCCCTCTTTTGAAGGTGACGTTACCCTCACCCCAGTAGTTTGAGTCAGCAAGGATACAATCCTAAAGGGGTGGATTATTGGAAGATAATGAATTAAGTTATTAATGCAGTATTGTGGTAGGCCCCGCTTTTGGCGGTGACGTTACCCTCGGCTAAGTAGTCTGAGTCAGCAGGGATACAGTCCTAAATAACCGGGTTATAGTATTAATAGTAGCTAACTTATGAGGGGGTCAAAGAGTTTGGACCCCCGCCATCCAATACCGTGAAGTATTGAAGGAGGTCCTACTAAATTTGACCCAGGTCCATTGCAGGACCTCTAAACGCTGAACAATGGCAAGACCTTTACCAAACCGTTCCCTTAACCCCCGACCAGGTAGCCAACATACCTCCATATAGACCGTGGAGATATGAATGGTGAAAATCTTTTATTTTATATAGACAGTAAAATAATGCCAAGACACCACGGACAAACGATAAGGAAAGATCATCTTCAACATAAGTAACTAGTTATTAAAGTCATTAATACAAAACCAAATAAAAAGTGCAAAAGATTAGAAATAAAAAGTATTAAACTAGACACTTTGTCTTCACCAAGTGATGTAAGAGACTTAGGCAAACATGGCCTTGATTGTCAAGAACTCTTACGATCAATCTTGGATCCCGAGATGACTCACACACTCTACGATGGACAATGGATGATGGTGGTGGATGATGGTGTTATGGTGGTGGTGGGTGGTGGATGAAGTGTGAGAGAGGTGGTGTGCCAAGGGATGAGTTGAAATGAATCCAAGCACTCCTATTTATAGGCTGAACAGAGAGCCGGGCACGGCCCCGTGTCCGCTGGGCACGGCCCCGTGCCTGTCTGACACTCTCTCTCCTCATTAATTGTAATTCGCAATTACAATTAATGCGCCTGCAGTACTTTCGACACGCCCCCGTGTCCGCTGGGCACGCCCCGTGGTGGGCAATAGAAGCTTCTATAGGTTTGTCTTTTCTGCTGCTTCTTGGGCACGCCCCCGTTCTGGCTGAGCACGGGGCGTGTTCAGACTTCTGCCTTCTCTATTTTGCTTTGGAAGGTGCCGTTGAGGGGTCGGTCAGTCCACTAATGTTCCTTTTCTTGTATTTATGTTGGATTTAGCTGTCTTTTTGCTTCTTTTGCGTTTTTGAGCTCATTTAATCCTGAAAATACAAAAGGAAGACAAAAACACTCTTTTTCCAATATTAGTACTTAAAAAGGGTTAGTTTTATGCCTTATTTGATGTAATTTATATGTTGCATTTTACATACATCACTGTCGAATTGAATTCCAAAGTTCTCTTCTCAAAGCAGTTTCAAACCTTTCTTCCCAAATCACTCCCTGATCCTTCTTAATCAAAATGATGAAGTCAAAAGCAAAATCAAAATCTAAACCAAAACCAAGACCATCTTCCAAAGAGGTCGCTCAAACGGCCAAAGAATCCATCGAGATACCATACAAATCTCCTCACAATTATCTGGGTTTGCTCACAAAACCCACCGATAACCACACCTTCAACTCCATCATTGATACATTATCTGCATCAAAGTACAAAACTTTGTTGACAGCAGATGCTCCCATTTACCTACAAACCCAGAGAGAGTTCTGGAAAAAGGCGACGCTTGAAAAACAAGACAATAAAGTCATAGCCATTAACTCCTCGCTACAGGGTAAAGTGATTCAAATCACTCCACAATCAATCTCTGAATTCTTTAAACTCGACGATCAGAAAGGTAAACCTTCTTTTGATAAAACCGAGTTGAAAAAGGATTTCTTAAAAAGAGGGTATGCAGAACAATCAAAGGTAGATACCTTACAAAAAGGTTACTTCCTTTCTGCACCAAGGTTTTTATTTCACACACTTCTGATGTGTGTTTCTAATAAAACAACAGCTTTTAACGAGATACCATTAAAGATTCAATTTCTGGGTTATGCTATTTTAAATGGTGAAAAT
This sequence comes from Helianthus tuberosus, assembly GCA_030545235.1. Lineage (NCBI taxonomy): Eukaryota > Viridiplantae > Streptophyta > Magnoliopsida > Asterales > Asteraceae > Helianthus > Helianthus tuberosus. Next base: position 117,383,494 of record CM060414.1, on the reverse strand, counting down.
TATTACTATTCACAGGAGATCTTTAATGACTTGGTAAAAAATGTTGATAGCAAATCATTTTTACCTTTTCCAAGATTTCTGAGCTATTATTTTAAACAAAAATTTGAAAAAGAGAATGAAAATTTGCTCAAACAAGGTGTCTATTTTCAAATAAAAGGTTTAACAAATGAAACATTTTCCAGAATGATGGCACCAATAAAAACAAAAGCAGAGGTGCCTGAGCAGAATTTAGCAGCTACCACTGCTCCTCAGGCATCCACTGTTGAGCCCACTGCTCCAGGTGATCATAGCAGCACTACCACTGCTTTGAAACCCACACCTGACATTACCAAAAAGACCAAAAGAAAATCTTACAAAAAGCCCACCAAACCCAAGAAAAAGGCAACTCTGGAAGATGAGATCCCAGAGCAACTGCCTGTGACAACACAAATGTCACCACAAACCACTGCTGCTACTTCCTCACAGCAGTTGGTAGAAAGATCTTCACCATTGCCTAAAACTCCTCCTGCATCCTCACAAAAGGATCAGGTTGTAATCACAGGGACTCCACAATATGAAGCTCTGGACCCAATCGGATCCATCTTCCTCAGTCCTGATCCCAAGGACATGTCTCTTTCAACTCCCATACCCTCACCAATCATACTACCACAATCCATGCTACCTTTGTTGCATGCAGTTGATATAGCTCAGACACAAACCAGTTCCTCTCTATCACCTGTCACTGAGAGTATACTCCCACAAGTGACTGGGTCTGATGCTACTACTCCTGCTATCCCAGTAACAATTGAGGAGGTTACACCCCCTGAGTTACAAGTAACTCTCGGTGGTAGTTCAAGTGGAGCAGCAACTACAACTGGTGGATCAACAGATCTTCAGTTGGACAGTTGTTTCATTAGTAAGACTCCCTTGAAGGCAATTTCTTCTATAGCACTATCGGTAATCACCAGTGAGTTGGTTCTAACCACTGGTACCATCAAAGATTTATCTAGTGCTGAAGAAAGAAGTCCCCAGTACCAAGAACAAGGGGCATCAATGGGTGATTTTTGGGACTCTGTTCCTAAGTCACACATTGATACAACCACTGCTGGTGGGGATTCAGATGATCCTACTTACGTGGGTGATGATTCAAAATATCAGGAATTGACGGGCAGAGTTGAAAAACTTGAAACTTCAGTTGCTGAAATAAAGGATATGGTGCAGCAGCTATTAAAAGCTCAAAAAGCACAAACCACTGCTGTTCCACCTCAAGCACCTGCTCAACCACAAGCACTTGCTGCAAATGAGCTCTGGAACCTTTTTCAACCCTTGTTGAAAAAACAAAAACAAACAGTTAATCAGCAGCACAAAATGCATGTAAAAATGCTGACAAACATGGTGGAGTCAAGATTTAAAGATACTCAAGCAGACATCAAGGCTATAAAGGCCAGCATACAAAAGACTGCCCATGGAGAAAAAGTTCCCTCCACTATCCTCTTCATGGATAACCCCCTTCCAGATAAAGCCAAAAAGGGGGAGCTTAGTTTGTAAGGATGGTTGTAATCATTTGATTTACTTTGTAATCTTTCAACTGATGCAATTCATGTGTTTTTCAAATCCAATTCTCTTCATGATTGTGTTTACAAAGTTTGTTGTTAATTTCCGCTGCACTTAAAATCTGTTCATATCTATTTGATTCGTTCAAAACACACAAACAAGCACAATCACTAGAGCCTCCGATCCCAACAATTGGTATCAGAGCACTTCAAAGAAGCATGAACAAATGATGAAGCTTGAACAACATATTGAAAACCTCAAAACACTGTTCAGGTCAACAGGAAATCATATTTTTGTGTCAAACCTAGAAGAAGGAGAACAGCTGACTAGTGAAGAGGTAAAGGAAAAGGAAGTTGAGTACTTCACAGAAACCATCATGAAAATGGGTCTAAAAGAAGAGAGCTCAGAAAAACTTCAAAACCTTTTTAAAAAGGTGTTAACTAAGCCTGCATCACCAAATACTTCAGAAGTTTCAGACATTAAGCCAGATCAACAAAAGAGACAGGAGCAGATAGAAAAGGAGACTGCAGAAGACATAGCTGCAGCAAACAATGTTATTGAAATGGCCTTCAAACGAATGTCTGAAAGTCTGCAAGTTTTCATAAGGCCAACATCTCCCAACTCATCTCTGAATAAATCTCTCCCAAGAAACCCATTGGGTTTAAAAGTACTAAAGTGGATGTCTGATCAAAAGACCCACGTATTGACTCTAGTCAGATCCAATGGCGAAGTGAAGTACATATCAAGGAAAGAAGCACTAGGCCTTAGTGTTGAAGATTTGCAGGATCTCCTTGAACTTACACTGTGCCGGGATGAAGAGGATACAAGTTCTCAGGATTTTGAGCTAAAATTTAAAGAACAAGTCAAAGAACTTCTGATGAGAAATAAAAATCCAGAATAATGAAGGGTTTTGGCATTATCTGTTCCAGGGGGAGATTGTTGGGATTGAACCCTACCAGAGGAACGGATAATGAAAGCCAAAACCGGTTCACAATAGTGGATTCACAATAAGCAGATGTTTACATCAAGCTTTCCCCTTGACAGTGGTTATCTAACAGCTGATATACTTAAAAGTACTGCTTAGAAGAACAACTGATGAACCAAACACTGATGAAATGCTAAAGACTGTTAAGGACAAACACTGACGCTCTATCTACTGCTGTCTCTTAAGTACTGCTGAAGACATAAGCACTGCCCATTCAAGGACTGATCACCTTTGAAGAAAGCACTAATGCTCAACATCAGTGCTTAGGCTACATCAGTGGAAAGTGAATCAGTAGTTTAACCATGTCTTGTATTTCATTGTCAATCAGTTGTTAGACATCAGTAGTTCGTATAGAACAGTGTTTACAGGTTGTTAGGCGAAACCAAACAAGAAATGTAACTTACAAAATATTCCGGAAAATATGTTCACAAATATATTTTGGTAAATAATATTTTGGACACAAGGAACGAAAATATGATTTTTATGATTATCACAAAGTTATATCATATTTTGACAAAGGAAAAATAGAGCATTTTTGACAAATGTAAACATATATACTTTCCTTGGAATTACTAGAAAATATATTATTTTTTGGGAAAAATATATATTTTCTTGAGTAAACTTGAAGTACATTATTTTTGGATGAAAATAAGTTTATATATATTTTCTAAAGTTAGACTTGAAAATATATTATTTTGGAACTACAAATATTTTGCCAAGAGAAAAATTATAAATAAATTTTCTAAGAAATAATCCTTAAATATATATTTTAGAAATATATATGTTGGTGGACTTTTATTAGAAATAATATTCCGGAAAGTTTAATACAAATTTAAGTATATGAATACTTAATGAATACCATAAAACACGTATTCTCACACATATAAATACACACCGGAATACGACACCAATACATGGCAAAATATGTAAATACAAGAATGCGAATACACATGTATGAGTTACCCCATCCTTGGTATCATCAGCAACGGTTCTATTTATAGGCACTAACAAACCACTGAGCATCTAATGCTGACGTCACCATGAAAGTGACATCTAACCTCCTAACAAACTCTAACCTCTGATCAATACAAACACTGCTAGACTAACTACTGCTATTACATTATATTACACAAAGACAGAATAAACAACTGCTGCATCCCTCCACTGCTGTGAGCCCAGCAGTACTTGTTCGGATCAGCAGTGCTTGACTCAAGGCAGTAGTTTGAACAGCAGAGCTTTAGTCTTTCATCAGCCTTTACTTGATCAGCAGTTGTGGGTCAGCAGTTTGCACGATCAGTAGATAGGAGGTCAGCAGATGTTGAAAACCATTTTCAAGGGGGGAGACTTGTATAAAACATCTGCTTATTCTGGATCCACTGCTCTGATCCAATTTTGGCTTTAATTATCTGTTCCTCTGGTAGGGTTCAATCCCAACAATCTCCCCCTGGAACAGAAAATGCCAAAACTCTTCATTATTGTGGAACTTTATTGCCTCATCAACAGTTCCCTTATTTGCCCTTTAAGTTGTAGCTCAAAGGTTAAGGCATCTGTGTCTTCATCATCCCTGCTAAGTGGAAGATCAAGGAGATCCTGCAAATCTTCAAGACTTAGGCCAAGTGCTTGTTCCCTTGATATTTTCTTCACTTCTCCATCAGACCTGAACAGAGTCAATACATGGGTCTGTTTGTCAGTTTCCCACTTTAGTACTTTTGAGCCTGATGGGTTTCTTGGGAGATTGTTATTTGATGAGGAGTTTGGTGACGATGGCCTATTGAACACTGTCTGAGCAGTGCTTGCAGGTTGTTCCAATTCAGGATCTTCTTTCATCATTAATCTAATGCCCTCTTTTACAATGGCATTTCCAGCATATAGATCTTGAACTGTTTCAGCATCTGACTGGTTTTGACTCCTTCTTTTGTAGATGGTAGCACCAGTTGGAGCAGTGGTTCGTTTGACTAGCAGCTTTGGTGGTCTTTTTGAGACCTCTGCTTTGGAATAGTCAGGCTTTTGAGGAACTTTGGGATCTTTCTTCCTCAATTCTTCTAACCTTTTGTAGGTAGCTCTGACCCTATCTTCTCCCGACTTTGTCACAAAATTCTTTGACCCATAATCAGCTGCTATCAGCTCTTCTTTCATTCTCTTCAACTCTAAAACCTTATCAGCTTCAATCTGTTTGAATTTTTCAGGAGGAGTCTGCTTGACCTTATTTTTTATCATATCCTGAATCCTTGCTGCCTCTTTTTCAAGTTCAGGAATGGTCCAGTTTTTGTACATATGTTTCTCCCCCTTGTATTTCTTGTAGGTCATGATGTTCTCAATGTAGTATTTTCTCAAGGACTCATCTGCCTTTTCTGAGAGTTGCTGACATACATTTTTAGCTAATCGCTCCATAGCACTGACCTGTGTGAGTAGGAACTGATAGTTTTGCTGAAATTCTCTATCAGTTTTCCCTTGTCTGTTTTTGATTGCGATATCCTCTGCATGCTTGGCCTTGAGTTTCAAATATTCTTCAATATTGTTAGGCCTAGGATATCCTTCAACTGATGGCAAACTCCTTTTAGCTGGGTCGTCCTCATAATAGAAGGATTTGATTTCTTCCCTAACTGCAATGAGTTCTATAGGAAATGAGACACCCGCAGGAGGTAATGGCTTTAGTATTTGAGCTGAAGAGAGAGGTATGGGTTTTGGAATTGTGACAAGTGACAAAGATTTTGAAGATGTTGGTGGTGGAGTTGTGTCATCATCTTTTAGAATTAGTCTTCTCCTTTTTGTTTGAGGAGGGACTGATGATGCTTTGAATGGAATAGTGGTGATAGTTTGAGTGGCAGTGGTTTGTGGTTGGCTAACAGCTGTTGAAACAACTGGTGTTTCAACCACTGTAGTCATTACAACAGATGTTGTAACATCTGCTGTCTTCTGCTTTTTGTCAGCAGGTGAAGTTGTTTTTGGTGGTGATGATGGTAAAGCAGTGGATGTAGTGTGTGTTGATGTGGTGTGTGTTTTAGTGAGAACAGATGTTGAAGCCACTGAAGTACCGGCAGTAGTTGATACAACAGGAGTTACAACAGCTGTTTTGGATGGTGGTTTTGGAGCAGACTTTGAACGTCTGGTTGGGATGGATTTGTGTTGCCTTACTTTTCTAGTAGGCTTCTTCTTTTCCTCTGCAGGATTTTCATGATCCTTTGACCCAGAAGTACCCTAATCTGGATAATTCACCCTAGCTTTCTTCTTGTCCTCTCTATCCTTTTTGACACTTGCAACTGCTTCTGCCAGTGCATTTGTGGTTTCATCAATTTTCTTGCTACCATCTGGCAAAAGGAAATTTTTGGTCATGTTTTCTATTTCTGGTTCGATGTAAAGACCATCATCTATTCCCTTCTTCTTCCACTCCTGAATTTTCTCCCCCTTTTTGGCATTATCTGGAGGAGGTTGATCAATAAAAAGGACAGTTGGGGGAGCAGTGCCAGTGGTATGCAGGATCTGGGCTTTTAGAGCTTTGAGATCAGCCTGGGTGTTCTTGAACCTAGACTCCAATGTATTTCTCAGCTTTAGTACATGTTTTTCATGTTGCTGATCTGCCATTTGTGCTTGTTGATGGAGAAAAGGTTGAAATAAATTCCAGAGCTCATTTGTAGCAGATGATTGTGGTAGGGCAGGTGCTTGAGGTGGAACAGCAGTGGATTGCACCTTTTGTACTTGTAACAACTGTTGCAGCATATCTTTGAGTTCTACAACAGAGTTATCAAGTTTTTCAACACGATCCGTCAATTTCTGGTACTTTAAACCATCACCCAATTTAATGGGATCATCTGATTTCCCACAAGCAGTGGTTTTATCAGTGGTTGTGGTAGGGAGTGTACTCCAAACATTAACCACTGATGCCCCTTTTTCTTGGTACTGGGGTCTTCTCCCTTCAGCACTTGACAATCTTTTGATGTTGCCAGAGGTCAAGAAAAGTCCACTGGTAGATGTCAGAGGTGCTATGGAAGGAATTGCCTCCAAGGAAGTCTTATTAATGTAACCACTGTCCATCTTCAAACCAATGGGTTCAACAGTTGTAGTGGCTGCTTCACTTGGATGACCACCAAGAGTTACTTGTAACTCAAGGGGTGTAACCTCCTCAGGTTGTGTTGGTGGGTTAGCAAGGATTGATACATCAGACCCAATCATTTGTTGAGGTATATTCTCATTAATAGGTGGTTGAGAAGGACTGGATAGTGCCTGGTTCAAATCTATTGCATCCAACAGAAGTTTAGTTGGTGGAGGAATTGTGGATGTGATGTTTGGTTTAGAAACAGAATTTGCCCCGGGAATTGGGTTGTGGATGATGGAATCAAGGGATTCCAGAGCATCATGATGTGGTGTCCCAATTTGTACAACCTGTTCTTTTTGTGAAGAAGGAGGAGGATTTTCGGTTATGGTTTGAGATATTTTGACCAACTGCTGTGAGGAAGTAGCAGCAGTGGTTTCTTGTGACTTTTGTTTTGTCACTGGCATTTGCTCTGGTATCTCATCCTCCAGAGTTGCCTTTTAATGGGTTTGGGGGGTTTTTGATTTTTCTTTTTGTGTGGCTTTTTGTGGATTGTAGGTGTGGGTTTCAAAACAGTTGTTCTGCTGCTTTGATCACCTTGAGCAGTGGGCTCAACAGCAGATACCTGAGGAGTAGTTGTAGCTGCTAAATTCTGCTCAGGTACCTCTGCTTGTGTTTTGCAAGGTGTTGACATTCTTGTAAAAGTTTCAGTAGTTAAGCTGTGCATTTGTAAAGAGTCACCTTGGTTTATTATAGCAATATCATTCTTACTGAATTTCTTTTCAAAATAATAGCTTAAAAACCTGGGAAACAGTAAGAATGATTTTGTTTCAACATTTTTAACCAAATCATTAAAGATTTCCCGAGAGTAATTAAAATTTTCTTCTTGAAGAATAGCATATCCCAGATTTTGAATCTTTAATGGTATTTCATTGAAAGCAGTGGTTTTGTTTGAAACACACATTACGAGGGTATGAAATAAAAATCTTGTTGCAGAAGGGAAGTAACCTTTTTGTAAGGTGTCCTTTTTGACCTCTGCATTATATCCTCTTTCCAGAAAATCATTTTTTAACTTGTTTTTGGGGAAAGAAATTGTACCTTCCTGATCATCGAGTTAAAAGACTTCTGAAATTGATTGTGGTGTGATCTTGACGGCTTTTCCCTTTAGAGAAGAGTTGATGGCTACTACTGTGTCTCCTTGTTTTTCAAGGGTGACATTTTTCCAAAACTCTCGTTGGGTTGTCAAGTAAATTGGTGCATCGGCGGTTAACAAAGTTTTGTACTTTGATTTAGCCATTGTGTCGATGATGGAGTCGAAAGCATCTGTGGTGCCGGGTTTTGTGAGAAGACCCAGAAGATTGTGAGATGGTTTATGTGGGATTTCAGTGGGATTGGCCTTTTGAGAGGCCGCTTTCGACGATGATTTTTAGATGGGTTTTGCAGATGGCTTTGATTTTGTCATTTTAAGGATGATGATCGAAGAAATTTGTGAAGAAATGAGATGAAAAAACTGCTTTGAGAAGAGAATTTTTGAGAATTCAATTAGACAGTAAAACCCTGTTTTGATGGTGAGTGGGGGTTTTATAAAGGAGAAAGTGAATGCTGACGTGGCAGCGGTTACAAAAGGTCTGACTACAATGTACTGTCCACGTGACAATCCCTGATGAAATGAAGGACAATACTTTTATGAAAGTTACTGATGAAGGCAGTGGTTATGGAAGTAGTGGATGATTTTCACTATCAGTGGATAGCATATCAGTGGATAAGACACTGCTTTTGAACAACAGTGTTTATCAAAGAAATGAGAAAACAGGGGTTGACTTTCAGCAGTGGATTGACTTTGAAGCAGAGCAGACTTTTGAACAAGCAGTGGTTATGGCAGACTTTTAAGGATTTTAATGAAAATTTCATTTTTAGCTATTTTTAAGGATGAATTTTTGATTTTCTGAAAACATTTTAGTGCTTTTATTCATAGAAAAACAAGATGTTGCTTGTTATTCCATGTTTAGCATCCCAATTCTAGAGACCAAGCTTTCAAAGGTGGCTGTATCAAGTGCTTTTGTGAGCACATCTGCCAACTGGTCTTTAGTTGGGACATGATGCAGAGAAATCAAACCTTTTTCATAGCAATCCCTCACAAAGTGATGTCTGATGTCGATGTGTTTGGTAGTTGAATGGGAAACTGGATTTTTGATGATATTTTCTGCTGCCTGGCTATCCAACATGAGTGGTGTCTTTAAGGCAGTGATACCAAAATCCAGTAACTGGTTTTGAAGCCACAGGAGTTGGGCTGTACAGCTTGCAGCAGCAATGTATTCAACTTCAGTAGTGGATGTTGAAACAGCTGCTTGCTTTTTGCTTTGCCAAGAGACTAAGCAATCACCTAGAAACTGGCACCCTCCTGATGTGGACTTCCTTGTGGTGTTACATCCAGCAAAGTCACTGTCTAAAAATCCTGAAAGCTTGATATTCCCATTAGCTGGATACCAGATACCAAGTGTGGGAGCACTTTTTATGTATCTGAATTTCCTTTTTACAGCAATAAGGTTGGATTTTCTAGGGGCTGATTGACTTCTTGCACAAACACATGTTGCAAACATGATGTCTGGCCTAGATGCAGTCAGGTACAACAAAGACCCAATCATGCTTCTATATAGAGTTTGGTCAATCAGCTCATCCTTTTCATCAGACATGACAAGCTTATTTGTTGTCATGGGTGTGCTGCATGGTTTACAATCATTCATATCAAATTTATTCAAAAGTTCTTTAGCATATTTGCTTTGATGAATGAAAGTTCCATTTTGCATTTGCTGAACTTGGAGACCAAGAAAGCATTGCAGCTCACCCATTGCACTCATTTCAAACTCAGCTGTCATGAGTTCCCTAAACTCTTCACACATTTTGTTACATGTGCTTCCAAAAATAATGTCATCCACATAAATTTGGACAATCATTAAATCCTTCCCTCTCCATTTTAGAAATAGTGTTTTATCAATGGTACCTCTTTTGAAACCATTTGAGAGTAGGAAGTTGGAAAGAGTTTCATACCAGGCCCTAGGTGCTTGTTTCAGGTCATACAAAGCTTTGTTTAGCCTGTAGACATGATCTGGATAAAATGGATCCTCAAATCCTGGAGGTTGACAAACATACACCTCTTCTTGAATTGTACCATAGAGGAAAGCACTTTTGATATCCATTTGGAACACCTTCATGTTGTGGTTGACAGCAAAGGCCAGGAACAGTCTGATAGCTTCCAATCTTGCTACAGGGGCAAATGTTTCATCATAATCAATCCCCTCTTCCTGTCTGTAACCTTGAACCACAAGCCTGGCTTTATTTTTGCAACAATGCCCCTTTCATCAGTTTTATTTTTAAAGACCCACTTTGTGCCGATGGGACTAACATCTTTTAGCAGTGGTACAAGCTCCCATACTTGTTGTCTTTTGAACTGTTGGAGCTCTTCTTGCATGGCTTCTACCCAGCTCTTGTCTTTCAGTGCCTCTTGGTACTTGACTGGCTGATGGAGTGATAGAAAACCGGCAAAAAGACAAGTGTTTTGGGTCTGGCTTCTTGTGAGCACCCCTTTATTTATGTTGCCAATGATTTGATCAGGTGGATGAGATCTCAAAAAGATTAAATCTCCTTGGTATGGTATGATGGCATTTGTTGGTGAAGGCTGAAGATGTGTATCATCTGAGCTAACCACTGCTGGTGACTTTGATGACCCAGCAGTGGCTTCAAAAGGTGGTGGAATTGGTGGTAATGATGAAGACACATGCTGAGTTTTATCCACTGTTTGGGGACTTTTGTCAGCAGTGTTTGTTGATGTGGAAGCAGTGGTTGATGGGCTACTTTGGTCAACAACTGTTGAAGTAGCAGTGGTTGAGCTTTGACAGCTGTTTTGAACAATTGATGCTTTTCCCATTATGGCAGACTTTTGAGGGATGATGATTTCATACCCATAGTCTGGTGTTGCATCCACTGATGTACCTGCACTGTTAGTCTTGACAACAGTATTTTCAAAAGTGAATTTTTCAAGGTCAAACAGATCAGCAGGATTTGCTGGGATTTTCATTGATGAGAGTTCATTGAACTTCACATTCAAGGTCTCCTCCACTGCCTTGGTCCGTGTATTAAACACTTTGTAGGCCTTGGCAGTGGTTGAGTATCCCAGATGATAACCACAGTCAATTTTGGCTGCAAATTTTGAAATGGAATCTTTTAAGTTCAAAATAAAGCATGGGTAGCCAAACACTTTGAAATATGAGATCAGTGGTTTGATTTTATACAGAATTTCATAAGCAGTCTTTTTGTGCCTGGGGTTTATTAAAACTCTGTTTTGGACATAACAAGCAGTATTTACTGCATCTGCCTAAAAAGTTAATGGCAAACCTGAATCAGCAAGCATGGTTCTGGCAGCCTCAATCAAAGTTCTGTTCTTTCTTTCCACTACCCCATTTTGCTCTGGTGTTCTAGGGATACTGTACTGCCTTACAATCCCTTTCTTTACACAGAAGGCATCCAACTCCTTATTTTTGAATTCTGTGCCATTGTCACTCTTGAAGACTTTTACTGGAAGGTCAAATTGCTTTTCAACCTGTATCACAAAGTCTTGCAAAATGCCTGCCGTCTCATCTTTTGAGTGTAAAAAGAAAGTCCATGTAAACCTAGAAAAGTCATCAACAATAACCAAACAATATTTCTTCTTTTTGAGACCCATGACTTGAACTGGGCCAAACAAATCCATGTGCAGCATTTGCAAACACTGGGTTGTTTTGGACTCTTCAATGGACTTATAAGAACTTTTATGCTGTTTTCCTTTTAAACAGGAAATGAAATGTTCAGGACAAGAAAACAATTTTTGTGGTAGGCCTCTTACCAAACCATTTTTTGAAATTTCAGTGATTGTCTTAAGATTTGTGTGCCCCAGTATTCTGTGCCACAGTTCTGTCTCTTTGTTAAAGGCAGCTGAGAACAGACAGGCATCAGCCCTGGGACACTCTTTTGACATATCAACAACATAAACATTGCCACTTCTTTGAGCAACAAGTTTTTATTATTGCTTCAATCTTTTTGACCATTTCTGGTCCAACAATCCTACAACACTCCTTTGTGAAGAATGACCCATACCCCTTGGCACTCATTTGTGAAACACTCAGAAGGTTGAATTTTAGACTGTCTATCAAATTGACATTTTCAAATTTTACATTGCCAGACTATACTGTACCAGACCCCAGAACTTTCCCTTTACTGTTATTTCCAAAGGATATATCACCCCCTCCATGAATTTTGAAATCTTTGAGTAGGGCTTTACATCCAGTCATGTGCCTGGAGCCTCCACTATCAACATACCAAAGGCTATCTAAGCAGGCAGAAGCTCCCTGCACATGAAGTAAAAGGATTAGTTCATTAGGGTTTCCAAAGCCAATAAGGCTTTGGATGGGGTCTCAACAGTGTCTGGGATGGATGCACATTGATGGACAGTGGTTAGGTCAGGGGTTTGGACAGTTTTAGGACTGTTTCTTGCTAACCACTGTTGGGGGTCTTGACCAATCACCTGTTGGTACCCAAAAGGATGCCTGTTCACTTTAGGTTTAGAGGGCCTTTTGTAGGTCTCATAAACGTGTGGAATCCTTTGGTAAGACTGTTTTTCTTTGCCTTTTCTGAACTGATTGGCAGGTGGTGCATCAGTAACCTGAACATCTCTTTTGACAGATGTTTGGTTCAGCTGTTTTATGACAGCTGTTTGAACTGGCACAAACAGTGGTTGGTTCTTGGTGAATTTGACTGATGATGTTGATGGACTCAAGGATGTTTTAGCAGTGTATTCATTCTTTTTTACATCAAAGTTTTTGAGATACACACATGCTTGAGTTTTGTGGTTTGATTTACCACAGACAATGCAGCTTTCTGCAGAAACAATGACACTTGTTTTGTTTAAGTCATATGCCTTTAAATGGAAACAATCTTTTGTTAGATGATTCCTTTTCTCACAAAATTCACAAAACAGGTTATTCATCTTTTGTCTCTTCTTTCTTTTTTCGGATTCTTTTGCAGCAGAGTTTTTAACCTCTGCTGGGATATCCTTGAGAGGAATGACTTTAGCTTTTGGAGCTTTAACACCATCAGTGGTTGTAAAGTCCATAGGCTTGAAATTTTCAAGGATATCACACTCGTCAGACCATGTGGGTTTAAACTGATATTTCTCAATCTCCTCAAAAGTAGAGGATCCCATTGGTCTATCAAGTGTGATTTTGCTACCAAGTTTGTCAGTGATTTTCACTTCTTGGCCCTTCTTGTTTGTTGGAATGTACTCAGTGGTTACATCAGTGGTTTGAACAGATTTTTCAAAGTCAATGTTTTCATCATCATGTTTTCTATAACCAACCCCAAATTTCACATTGCTTTTAATCTGTTTTTCAAGCATAACCTCATACCCTTTGCATGATTCCACCCATTTTTCACAGGTAATCTGGGTGGACTCTAACTCCTTTTTGCAAACTTGGTATTTTTCTACCATAGTTTGGAGTTGAGTTTTGGTTATGCTCTGCTCTTCTTTCAGACTGCTGATCTCTTTATCTTTTTCAGCCAATTTGTTTCTAAGTTCTTTTAACAATGTTTCAAATTTGAATTCATCAGACAAGACTTTGTTCCTAAGGTTTTCATTTACCTCTTTGATGTTAGCAAAAGCATTAATGCAATTGTCTGAACACAGTTTTTCAAGAACTTGAGGTGATGCCTTGGCAGCAGCCATCATTGTACAATCACATTGATGATCCTCTTCATCATCAGCTCTTGCTTCTTTCCCACCTGCTCTTTTCTCTTCCTCTTCTTCTTTGTCCTCTTTGGGCCATGGATCTGTCAGTGGTTCAATCAGGGTTCCTGAACTTTCTCCTAGCAGTAGTTCACCAGCCACAGCAGTAACCACTGCTTCAGTCACCTCATCCACTGTTTCAGCACTTAGCTGTTCACCTTCAGTTTCAACCCCCTCTGGTATTGACTCTAAAGCCATCAAACAAAATTCATCATTAGAAGGTTCATTAAAGGCATAGAGAGCAAAATTTTCATCACTAAGCTCATCAACATGAAAAACATGTACTAAAGCTGAGAAATACATTGGAGTCTAGGTTCAAGAACACCCAGGCTGATCTCAAAGCTCTAAAAGCCCAGATCCTGCATACCACTGGCACTGCTCCCCCAACTGTCCTTTTTATTGATCAACCTCCTCCAGATAATGCCAAAAAGGGGGAGAAAATTCAGGAGTGGAAGAAGAAGGGAATAGATGATGGTCTTTACATCGAACCAGAAATAGAAAACATGACCAAAAATATCCCTTTGCCAGATGGTAGCAAGAAAATTGATGAAACCACAAATGCATTGGCAGAAGCAGTTGCAAGTGTCAAAAAGGATAGAGAGGCCAAGAAGAAAGCTAGGGTGAATTATCCAGATCAGGGTACTTCTGGGTCAAAGGATCATGAAAATCCTACTGAGGAAAAGAAGAAGCCTACTAGAAAAGTAAGGCAACCCAAATCCATCCCAACCAGACGTTCAAAGTCTGCTCCAAAACCACCATCCAAAACAGCTGTTGTAACTCCTGTTGTATCAACTACTGCTGGTACTTCAGTGGCTTCAACATCTGTTCTCACTACAACACACACCACATCAACACACACTACATCCACTGCTTTACCATCATCACCACCAAAAACAACTTCACCTGCTGACAAAAAGCAGAAGACAGCAAATGTTACAACATCTGTTGTAATGACTACAGTGGTTGAAACACCAGTTGTTTCAACAGCTGTTAGTCAACCACAAACCACTGCCACTCAAACTATCACCACTATTCCATTCAAAGCATCATCAGTCCCTCCTCAAACAAAAAGGAGAAGACTAATCCAACTCACACAGGTCAGTGCTATGGAGCGATTTGCTAAAAATGTATGTCAGCAACTCTCAGAAAAGGCAGATGAGTCCTTGAGAAAAGACTACATTGAGAACATCATGACCTACAAGAAATACAAGGGGGAGAAACATATGTACAAAAACTGGACCATTCCTGAACTTGAAAAAGAGGCAGCCAGGATTCAGGATATGATAAAAAATAAGGTCAAGCAGACTCCTCCTGAAAAATTAAAACAGATTGAAGCTGATAAAGTTTTAGAGTTGATGAGAATGAAAGAAGAGCTGATAGCAGCTGATTATGGGTCAAAGAATTCTGTGACAAAGTGGGGAGAAGATAGGGTCAGAGCTACCTACAAAAGGTTAGAAGAATTGAGGAAGAAAGATCCCAAAGTTCCTCAAAAGCCTGACTATTCCAAAGTAGAGGTCTCAAAAAGACCACCAAAGCTGCAAGTCAAACGAACCACTGCTCCAACTGGTGCTACCATCTACAAAAGAAGGAGTCAAAACCAGTCAGATGCTGAAACAGTTCAAGATCTATATGCTGGAAATGCCATTGTAAAAGAGGGCATTAAATTAATGATGAAAGAAGATCCTGAATTGGAACAACCTGCAAGCACTGCTCAGACAGTGTTCAATAGGCCATCGTCACCAAACTCCTCATCAAATAACAATCTCCCAAGAAACCCATCAGGCTCAAAAGTACTAAAGTGGGAAACTGACAAACAGACCCATGTATTGACTCTGTTCAGGTCTGATGGAGAAGTGAAGAAAATATCAAGGGAACAAGCACTTGGCCTAAGTCTTGAAGATTTGCAGGATCTCCTTGATCTTCCACTTAGCAGGGATGATGAAGACACAGATGCCTTAACCTTTGAGCTACAACTTAAAGGGCAAATAAGGGAACTGTTGATGAGGCAATAAAGTTCCACAATAATGAAGAGTTTTGGCATTATCTGTTCAAGGGGGAGATTGTTGGGATTGAACCCTACCAGAGGAACAGATAATTAAAGCCAAAACTGGATCAGAGCAGTGGATCCAGAATAAGCAGATGTTTTATACAAGTCTCCCCCCTTGAAAATGGTTTTCAACATCTGCTGACCTCCTATCTACTGATCGTGCAAACTGCTGACCCACAACTGCTGATCAAGTAAAGGCTGATGAAAGAATAAAGCTCTGCTGTTCAAACTACTGCCTTGAGTCAAGCACTGCTGATCCGGACAAGTACTGCTGGGTTCACAGTAGTGGAGGGATGCAGCAGTTGTTTATTCTGCCTTTGTGTAATATAATGTAATAGCAGTAGTTAGTCTAGCAGTGTTTGTATTGATCAGAGGTTAGAGTTTGTTAGGAGGTTAGATGTCACTTTCTTGGTGACGTCAGCTGAGATGCCTCAGCGGTTTGGTTTGTCTATAAATGGAACAGTACTCTGTACTGTTACATTTGATTCGTTTTGAGAGAGTTCTTCTCCTCAATTCAATCCTTTCATCTTGTGCAACCAACCACTGTAGTATCAGGCTGAGGGGGAGTTTAGTTTGTGAACTTGCAATGTAATCTTTTGCTTTGAATTGTAATCTTTTGACTCTATGAAATGCAAATGTTTATCAAACTATTTTCTCCTTTGATTGTGTTTACAAATTTGTTTTCACTTCCGCTGCACTTAAACTCTGTTCATTTCTATGGATTTATTCAAATTAGACAAACAAACACAATCATGAAGAGCCTCCGATCCTAATAATTGGTATCAGAGCTTGGACAGTCAATTTTGATTTAACAATCAAATTGACATAATAGTTCGGCTCAAAATTCATTGATACTAAGGTTGGTTGTATTCAGTTGAAAAATAGAGTAACGGGTGATAACGCTTAAAGTTGTTATTCAAATACTCTATAAAACAACCAAGGTGTCATATGACACACAAATCGCACACAACAAGTGTTATCATGCACAAGTCACTCATAGTTTTCAGATCTGAAAACGTATCTGTTAAACTGTGGTATTATCTCGTCTTTTCAAAATTGATTTCAACTGTTGTTATGACGTTTGTGATGTTTTCATTATATTTAAATGTTAAAGTATGAACCTCAGATTAACAAAAGCCTATGTTCGTAAAAACATTAGTGTGTTTGCTAATATAAAAAGAGGGAAAGTAAAACTTTAGTCATTTAGATCTTATGTGTTGAAAAACAGGTTGAGATCCTCGAAAGGAATAAATCAACTCTGTTAAAAATACATTAAGTAAACCAGGGGTCAACATAGTCCGTGTCATATGTAATGAGAGATTGGTTAAAATCTATACGAATATGACCAAATTTCTCGAAACATTACTGCAAAATGATTATGGATTAAATATTCCTTCAATAAAGACCTCCCAGTAAGTAATTCATTACTTATGAATGGGAAGGGTAAAAAGGGAAGAAGAAAATTCACAAAAACTCAGAAGTGTGTTTATCTCAAAATTTTTGAAGTCAGAAGAAAAGAGTATAAACATAAAACACTTGAGAGTCAAAGATTGGGGTAAAAATGGTCATTGAGCAACTGTGTGCATTCATCTGTTCAGGAAAAGGTTCAGGGAAAAATGGTAATTCCGGTGAATGAACTTCAAAAGGACTAGACAAATTTTCAGAATCTTCACATGGTAACGAGATCTATAACAGGATCTTCAAAATTCATGTGTCCTTGTGTCCTCATGTTTGCAATCAACTGACAAGAAAATGGTACCAAACAGTGGTCAAAGTGTATTCAAAATTTCTTACCACTGCTGTCAAAACACTGACCATTTTCATAAACTTGAGAATGATATGATTACGTATTTTATTGAAAATTTACCAGATTCTTTTGATGCTGTTCTCAGAAAAGTCTTTAACCTATTTTTTTTTACAAAGGATTTTCTCAAATAACCAGGATATATTATTCGTTTTTTTTAAAGAATAATATATTTTGAACTTTTGCTTATTTTTGTTGGCAATAGTTGCTGTTACCTGTCAGGATATAGTAACTTATTTTTGTTGGTATTATTGTCCTCATATATGGGTCAAAAGAAAATGGTACATATGTCAAGGTCATGTCATACTCAGGTTTATTTTAAACACTAATCAAAGGTTGATTGCTAAACAGTGCTTAAACTACTGGGGCACTCATGTTTTAATTTGGATATTAAACGAAAATGAGTTGCCTTAGCAAAAAGTTCTCATCATCTGGGGTACTAAACCACTGTCAGAAATTCGTATAAGCTTCGAAATATGAAAATAACATGTGGCAAAACCTTGAATGAAAATTTCTTTAAAAGTTGCTGACCTAATGGGCTTTCAAATTGATATCATTATCTCACCCCTAAACACTGCTTTGTTCAAACATCTGCTCTCTAACTACTGTCCACTGCTGAAAGTGAACCACTGTTCTTCCATATTCATTTGGTTTCCAAAACAACTGTTCTCCATAATTCATCTTTTCATCATCCGTTGACACGTGGTCAGTTTTTAGCCTTCAGATCATAATAACCGCTGCCACATCAGCGATCACTTTTTCCCTAAATAAAACCCTGATCAAAACCCCCAAACAGGGTTTTACACTGTCGAATTGAATTCCAAAGTTCTCTTCTCAAAGCAGTTTCAAACCTTTCTTCCCAAATCACTCCCTGATCCTTCTTAATCAAAATGACGAAGTCAAAAGCAAAATCAAAATCTAAACCAAAACCAACACCATCTTCCAAAGAGGTAGCTCAAACGGCCAAAGAATCCATCGAGATACCGTACAAATCTCCTCACAATTATCTGGGTTTGCTCACAAAACCCACTGATAACCACACCTTCGACTCCATCATTGATACATTATCTGCATCAAAGTACAAAACTTTGTTGACAGCAGATGCTCCCATTTATCTACAAACCCAGAGAGAGTTCTGGAAAAAGGCGACGCTTGAAAAACAAGACGATAAAGTCATAGCCATTAACTCCTCGATACAGGGTAAAGTGATTCAAATCACTCCACAATCAATCTCCGAAGTCTTTAAACTCGATGATCAGAAAGGTAAAATTTCTTTTGATAAAGCCGAGATGAAAACTGATTTCGTAAAAAGGGGATATGCAGAACAATCAAAGGTAGATACCTTAGAAAAAGGTTATTTCCCTTCTGCACCAAGGTTTTTATTTCATACACTTTTGAGTTGTGTTTCAAATAAAACAACAGCGTTTAATGAAATACCATTGAAGATTCAATGCCTGGGCTATGCTATTTTAAACAATAAAGATTACAACTACTCCCAGGAGATCTTCAATGACTTGGTAAAAAATGTTGATAGCAAATCATTTTTACCTTTTCCAAGATTTCCGAGTTATTATTTCAAATAAAAATTTGAAAAAGAGAATGAAAATTTGCTTAAACAAGGTGTCTATTTTCAAATAAAAGGTTTAACAAATGAAACATTTTCCAGAATGATGGCACCAATAAAAATAAATGCAGAGGTGTCTGAGCAGATTTCAGCAGTTACCACTGCTCCTCAGACATCTGCTACTGAGCCCACTGCTCCAGGTGAACATTGCAGCACTACCACTGCTTTGAGACCCACACCTGACATTACCAAAAATACCAAAAGAAAATCTTACAAAAAGCCCACCAAACCCAAGAAAAAGGTAACTCTGGAAGATGAGATCCCAGAGCAACTGCCTGTGACAACACAAATGTCACCACAAACCACTGCTGCTACTTCCTCACAACAGTTGGTAGAAAGATCTCCACCATTGCCTCAAACTCCTCCTGCATCCTCACAAAAGAATCAGGTTGTAATCACAGGGACCCCACAATATGAAGCTCTGGACCCAATCGGATCCATCTTCCTCAGTCCTGATCCCAAGGACATGTCTCTTTCAACCCCCACACCCTCACCAATCATACTACCACAATCCATGCTACCTTTGTTGCATGCAGTTGATATAGCTCAGACACAAACCAGTTCCTCTCTATCACCTGTCACTGAGAGTATACTCCCACAAGTGACTGGGTCTGATGCTACTACTCCTGCTATCCCAGCAACAATTGAGGAGGTTACACCCCCTGAGTTACAAGTAACTCTCGATGGTAGTTCAAGTGGAGCAGCAACTACAACTGATGGATCAACAGATCTTCAGTTGGACAGTTGTTTCATTAGTAAGACTCCCTTGAAGGCAATTTCTTCTATAGCACCTTCGATAACCACCAGCGAGTTAGTTTTAACCATTGGTATCATCAAAGGATTATCAAGTGCTGAAGAAAGAAGTCCCCAGTACCAAGAACAAGGGGCATCAATGGGTGATTTTTGGGACTCAGTTCCTAAGTCACACATTGATACAACCACTGCTGATGGGGATTCAGATGATCCTACTAACGTAGGTGATGATTCAAAATATCAGGAATTAACGGGCAGAGTTGAAAAACTGGAAACCTCAGTTGCTGAAATAAAGGATATGGTGCAAGAGATTTTGAAAGCTCAAAAAGCACAATCCACTGCTGTTCCACCTCAAGCACCTGCTCCACCACAAGCATTTGCTGCAAATGAGCTCTGGAATCTCTTCCAACCCATGCTTGAAAAACAGAAACAAATGGCTGATCAGCAGCATGCTATACATGTACAAATGTTGACAAACATGGTGGAATCAAGGTTCAAGGATACTCAAGCAGATATCAAGGCTATAAAGGCCAGCATACAAAAGACTGCCCATGGTGGAAAAGTTCCCTCCACTATCCTTTTCATGGATAACCCCCTTTCAGATAATGCCAAAAAGGGGGAGAAAATCAAGTTGAAGAAGAAGGGAATAGAAGATGGCCTGTACATTGAACCAGATCAAGAGAAACATACATCTAAATCTCAAACCACAGAACCTCAAACTGTCATCCAAACAGCTGATACAACAGTAGTTACAAAAACTACTGCTAGCCAAACAGTTGTCATATCATCAACACACACCACTCCATCACACACCACCAAAACCACTGCCCTCACATCATCATCATTACCTCCTGCCATAAAGCAGAAGATAGCAGAAGTTACAACATCTGTCGTAATGACAACAGTGGTTGAAGCACCAGTTGTTTCAACATCTGTTAGTCAAATACAAACCACTGACACTCACTCTCAAACCACTGATCCACCCAAGTCATCATCAGCCTCTCCTACAATAAAAAGGAGAAAGATTTTCATACCTTATGATTCGCCACCACCATCACCACCATCATCACAATCTTCAATCCCTGCTCAAAAGCAGAAGATATCTGCTGACATATCAGCAGTTGTAATGACAACAGCGGTTGAAACACCAGTTGTTTCAACCACTGTGAGTCAGCCATCCACCACTGTTTTCACCAGTCTCACATCACAACCACAAAGCTCTACACCAGAAAAAGAAAACTTACTCAGCCAGATGAGGACAAATATGATCCCACTGCTGCAAAATATCCGTTGGAACTAGAAGCTATAAAAAATGTGATGAGGCAATTCTACACTGATGATGATCCTTCAAACAGAAGATTTCCTTCACTCGTTGGCTTCATGGTTCCAGAAGACATGGATGAATATCTTGAGCTCAAAGCAAGACAGGCTAAGATAAGAGCCAAGGTTGAATGTGAAGGTCAAGGTGATGAAGCCATTGCTGAAAGATTGGAACTTCTGCTCACAAAAGTTAAACAAATAAAAGATTTTTCACAAGAGCTGAGCAAAGAAAAGGCAGATCAACGAAAAGAGATGAGAAGAAAACTTCTTGCATACATCATGCAAGAAAAATTTTATCCCGCTGAAGAAAACCAATTTGAAGAATGGCCAATAGTGGCTTTAAAGCATGAAGCTGATAGGATTGATAGAATAAAGAACGATCCTAGAAAGAAGAAAAATGCTCCAAATTGGAGCAAATACAAAAAGTTCATCACTGACCTAACAGCTGAGTACAAAAGAAAGAAACATGAGTTGGTGGATGCAAAAGTGGACACTGCCAATGCCATATCAAAATGGTCAAAGCAGCATAGTGATGAAGCCTATGAAAGGCTGAAGAAAAGGAAGATAAATGTTTCAGGAACTTCAAAGAAGCATGAACAAATGATGAAGCTTGAACAACAGATTGAAAACCTCAAAACACTGTTCAGGTCAACAGGAAATCCTATTCTTGTGTCAAACCGAGAAGAAGGAGAACAGCTGACTAGTGAAGAGGTAAAGGAAAAGGAAGTTGAGTACTTCACAGAAACCATCATGAAAATGGGTCTAAAAGAAGAGAGCTCAGAAAAACTTCAAAACCTTTTTAAAAAGGTGTTAACTAAGCCTGCATCACCAAATACTTCAGAAGTTTCAGACATTGAGCCAGATCAACAAAAGAGACAGGAGCAGATAGAAAAGGAGACTGCAGAAGACATAGCTGCAGCAAACAATGTTATTGAAATGGCCTTCAAACGAATGTTTGAAAGTCTGCAAGTTTTCACAAGGCCAACATCTCCCAACTCATCTCTGAATAAATCTCTCCCAAGAAACCCATTGGGTTTAAAAGTACTAAAGTGGATGTCTGATCAAAAGACCCACGTATTGACTCTAGTCAGATCCAATGGCGAAGTGAAGTACATATCAAGGAAAGAAGCACTAGGCCTTAGTGTTGAAGATTTGCAGGATCTCCTTGAACTTACACTGTGCCGGGATGAAGATGATACAAGTTCTCAGGATTTTGAGCTAAAATTTAAAGAACAAGTCAAAGAACTTCTGATGAGAAATAAAAATCCAGAATAATGAAGGGTTTTGGCATTATATGTTCCAGGGGGAGATTGTTGGGATTGAACCCTACCATAGGAACAGATAATGAAAGCCAAAACCGGTTCACAATAGTGGATTCACAATAAGCAGATGTTTACATCAAGCTTTCCCCTTGACAGTGGTTATCTAACAGCTGATATACTTAAAAGTACTGTTTAGAAGAACAACTGATGAACCAAACACTGATGAAATGCTAAAGATTGTTAAGGACAAACACTGACGCTCTATCTACTGCTGTCTCTTAAGTACTGCTGAAGCCACAAGCACTGCCCATTCAAGGACTGATCACCTTTGAAGAAAGCACTAATGCTCAACATCAGTGCTTAGGCTACATCAGTGGAAAGTGAATCAGTAGTTTAACCATGTCTTGTATTTCATTGTCAATCAGTTGTTAGACATCAGTAGTTCGTATAGAACAGTGTTTACAGGTTGTTAGGTTGTTAGATGTCACTTTCATGGTGACGTCAGCTGAGATGCCTCAGCGGTTTGGTTTGTCTATAAATGGAACAGTACTCTGTACTGTTACATTTGATTCGTTTTGAGAGAGTTCTTCTCCTCAATTCAATCCTTTCATCTTGTGCAACCAACCACTGTAGTATCAGGCTGAGGGGGAGTTTAGTTTGTGAACTTGCAATATAATCTTTTGCTTTGAATTGTAATCTTTCGACTCTATGAAAAGCAAATGTTTATCAAACTATTTTCTCCTTTGATTGTGTTTACAAATTTGTTTTCACTTCCGCTGCACTTAAACTCTGTTCATTTCTATGGATTTATTCAAATTAGACAAACAAACACAATCATGAAGAGCCTCCGATTCTAACAATTTTAACCATGAGTTTTCCATATAAACTTTGCCATAATTTTTGGTTACAAAAATACAAACACTGGAGGTTGGTTTTTATAAATAAAAGTGGATAAATATATATTTAGAATATATATATATATACAATGAAGACACATATGTGTGATTATGTGTATACTTGGTGTATTAGTTATATTATTTTAGGACATGTAATAATATAGCACATCAAAATACCAAGGATTACTATCCAAAATATTACCAAAGATCACAAGAAATAAATATACAAGTTACACACAAATTATTGGCGAAACCAAACAAGAAATGTAACTTACAAAATATTCCGGAAAATATGTTCACAAATATATTTTGGTAAATAATATTTTGGACACAAGGAACGAAAATATGATTTTTATGATTATCACAATGTTATATCATATTTTGACAAAGGAAAAATAGAGCATTTTTGACAAATGTAAACTTGAAGTACATTATTTTTGGATGAAAACAAGTTTATATATATTTTCTAAAGTTAGACTTGAAAATATATTATTTTGGAACTACAAATATTTTGCCAAGAGAAAAATTATAAATAATTTTTCTAAGAAATAATCCTTAAATATATATTTTAGAAATATATATGTTGGTGGACTTTTATTAGAAATAATATTCCGGAAAGTTTAATACAAATTTAAGTATATGAATACTTAATGAATACCATAAAACACGTATTCTCACACATATAAATACACACCAGAATACGACACCAATACATGGCAAAATATGCAAATACAAGAATGCGAATACACATGTATGATATACCCCATCCTTGGGAAGGAAATATAAGTATTAATACTTGGGAAGTATTAAGTTAATATTTATTGTGTAACAATTATTACAAAACTTATAAATATAATTTAAGTTAAAAAATTAATTATTTTGACAATAATTATATAACTTGGAATAATATCATAAGCGTAAAAGAAACGTAACTCAGAAACGTTAACACTAAGTCAAGGCATGACCCGTTCGTCTAATAGACATTAGTACGTTGTAGGTAGTCGTGTTCGCCAGAGAAGTACGAGTTACGATTGTTGAAGACGCAAAACAGTGAGTTCATGTCCCCCTTTTCTTTAAACTGTTTTGTTTATTAACTTCGGGGGTGAAGTACATGTTAGAAAATGATTACATACAATTACAAGTGGCATGGTTAGCTTTGGAAAGTATAGTAGATCATGTGAATGGGTAGGCGCACTCCTAAGACCATTAATCCTCGTGTTAGTACCAAGGGACATGAGTGATAGATCTATTTGGGTGTAGCGAGCCCACACCCATGAGGACCGGGGTTGGCTCATGAGGTGACTATGTCTTACAGCCGGAGGCCCGGTACAAATCTGCTAGGTTTTAGCCTTCCTACGCCGTTGCACATATGTTAATGGCCTTGCAAACCATTAATCGATCTGTTTCCTTGTTTTCTTTTATACCGGGGTTTACAAACATACATACATACTTTCAATGATACAAAGGTTTATACATACACACAAACAAACACATGAACTCGCTCAACTTTTGTTGATGTTTTTAAACTACATGTATTTCAGGGAATTAGTAAGTGGATCTGGCGGGCGTTGGAAGTTTTATGCTGCGTTGTGAATAAAGATGTCATCCATGGTTGTAAGGTTGGGTTGGGTGCCTTATTCCTGGATGAGACACGTCTCCCAAACCTTGGTTTTATTTAATATCTTTTGATGAGTCCTTGGTGAACTCTAAAACAATTCGTATGGTTGTAATTTGAATTTGAAGTCTACGTCTTAAAACAATGTTGTGATGTTTTCAAACTTATTTAATGGATGACAAATTTATGGTTTTATCATATAGTGGTTGTTATGATTGAATGCAATGGTATTAAGAAAGTCACACCATAATCACGCTTCCGTAAAAGTCAGGGCGTGACAGCTTGGTATCAGAGCTTCGATTGTAGCGAACTAGGATTCCTTCTTGAGTCTAGACTACAATCATTAGGGCTCTCATGAAAATGTTTTCACAACATAGTTTCATTGTATACACGAAACGCCCAGATCCAGGAAGACAAACATTTTTACAAACAAAAGACATGAAACACATTTCAAAGTTTATGTTTATGATTCAGTCTGAGAGACTGAGTAGTACAGTCTGAGAGACTGGGTAGTACAGTCTGAGAGACTGGGTGGTTCAGTCTGAGAGACTGGGTAGTTCAGTTTGAGAAACTTGGAGGTTTAGCTGAGAGACTAGGTAGTTCAGTCTGAGAGACTGGGTGGGATAGTCTGGGAAGACTAGGATGGATACGTGAATACATTGTTATTAATTACATGCTTAATAATGATTGTTGATATATGTGCATATGTTGTGATTGTTTTGTTATAGACACTATGTCTTCATCTGAGAGTGGACTATCTGATACTGTCGACCCCATGGCTATCGTTTCGGATGATGAGATTGTCCCCGAGCCTGAGATTTTTACCTCCGACACTGAGAGTGACTCGGAGATGATGTCGGATGATGACGATGATTTCCAGCCTTTTGCACTACCCGACTTTGGCGACGATGTACCGCATGCTGATGGTTTACCCGACTAGGATCCCTTTCTTATTCCTATTCCTGACCAGGATCATCTCATCCTCGGACATCCCGATGGTGAGCATGTCGTGGTTCCGATCCTCGCCCATTTGCCTCTTGTGGCCTTTCCCCTCGAGGATTTGCCTTTTGATGACTTGTCTGATGATGATGTCAATCTTTTCATTGATGGTCCCCCTGATGATGCCCAGGGAGATGGAGTTGTAGCTGACGATGCCATTGTTGTCCCACTCGTTGAGGTTCCTGTTATTGAGGTTTCCTCTGATCATTCTGTTCCAGATTCTTTCGAGTCTGTATCATCCTCCACTTTGCATGCATTGGGATTGCAGAGTTACCCTACTGATTCTGATACTGACACGGCCATGTCTGTCACACCTACTCCTCCACATGACTTTGATCTTGACCTTGAGCTAGACATTTCCCCTGACGATCAGCCTGTTGATGCACCCGCTGAACCCGAGCCGATACCTACTGATCTTGAGCTGGAACCTGCACCCGAGCCTTTACCTGATCATGATCCTGTACCATTTGGCATACCTATTGTTGCACCGCTTATACCAGACCCAATTCCTTCACCTGCTGACCCTGCTGCCTTTGCCAGTCATTTAGACCCTCGATATGCGTTCACCAGCAATGGGTGGATAGACGATGATGATGATGTACCCCCTTTTATTGAGCCTGTCACTCCCCCACATACACATGCACCTGTTGATGTTGCCCCTTTTCACCCGATTGTGTCCGATGTAGACCGCACTGACCTGCCTATCACCTTCTTATAGGACATTCCCGCACCCTGTCCAGTGGAAGGCCCGTCTAGCCAGCAGCCTAGCCATGTCCCACACGTGTCAGCCGCTTTTCCTCACACGTCTCAGTATGCACCTACTGCTCATTTTACTTCTGCACCGTCAGGCGAGCCACTCATATGGTTTCCGCTGAACACCATGCCAGTTTCTGATCCCTACCATCCTTTGCACTTTATTGGTTACACGAGGGATGAGTTACTCTTGTCATTGCAGCTTCAGCAGGAGATCCTGTGTCGTAGAGTTATGGAGCTTGAGAGGACTCCACGTCCTTCACCTTGTTCATGTCCGTCACCTTTTGTAACTCCACCTACTCCTCTTTTGCCATATCCAGATTTTGATGTTCGATTCCTCACCATGGAGTAGCAAATCAGTTATCTGTTGCGTCGCGTTTATGATCTTGAGGAGGAGCTAGCGCATGTGCGCAACTTGCTTTTTATTCCTCCACCGTCATCAGCATAGCCGGTTTTTGGTTTTATGTAGGTAGCTTGCTTTTGATGAGAGTATCGTTATTGAGCCTAGCTTGCAGAGCCTTTGGAAATCACTTTTTGAGTATATGACTGTTGTAGACTGATAGACATTTTGGACAAGGGTAGTGTGACCATGTAGTCTCTTTTGATGTGATACGATACATTTGTAGAACATGTAACTGTATTTGTGGTCGATGATTTATGAAAGCTCAATCTCAATATTCTCATTATATGCGTTGTTAAATTACACATTGGTAATATGAATGTGATGTTATGTGCTTACTTGCGTTGATAAATGCTATTACATAAATGTACTACATACTTATATACATAAGACCTGACCTATACAATCTTCTTTTAAAAGATGCCTCCACGAAGAAACAATCAGTTGCCTACAACAGAGGCGGAACTGCAAGAACGGATTTCACAAGCAATCACACAACACGAGGCCTTGCGCTCTGAACACAGCGGAGGTACCTCAGGAAATAACCCACCTCATGGTAATGTTTAAGTCCCTTAAGACACATTACGTTACGTTTGGACATTCCATGTGCGTTTGCTAATGCTTTCTGTGAATGATGTTGCTTGTATAGGCTGTACATACAAGCAGTTCCTTGACTGCAAGCCTCTGAATTTCGACGGCACTGGAGGTGCTGTAGCTTTCATTAGATGGGTTGAGAAAACCGATTCTGTGCGGAGAATGAGTAAGTGTGCGCCGGAGCACCAGGTCACCTACATTTCTGGACTTTTCCTAGACGGAGCTCTATCGTGGTGGAACCTCCAAGTGCAAACTCTGTGAGAGGAAGCTGCGTATGCTATGACATGGGATGAGATGAAAGAACTTATGCGCAAGAGGTACTGTTTAAGGGCTGAGATTCAAAAGTTGGAAACCGAGTTCTGGAATCTAAAGATGGGATGGTCCAAAGATTGCTGAGTATGTACAGAGATTCCATGACCTGTCTCGCGTAGTTCCTTACATGGTTGAACCGGAGTTCAAGCGAATCGAGGGTTTTATCTGGGGATTGGCACCCCAAATCATGAGCATGGTGACTACTTCAAAGCCTCCAACAATCACTGAGGCCATTGAACTGAGTGTGGCAATGACTGAAGAACCGACCAGGCTGAACAAGTTTTCAATCTCTGATGGAAAGAAAAAGGAGACTCATGTCGAGTCATCAGGAGAGAACAAAAGGAAGTTCTCCAATTTCAAGAAAGGTACCCAAGGAAACAATAGTGGTAGCAAGAAGAGGGATATGAATCCACCAGCCGAGGTTAAGACTGGTGCTGCTACATCTGGTGCTGAGGTTAGAGGAAAAGGATATATGGGCACCCTGCCCAAATGTGATGTGTGTCAGTTTCATCACACTCGACGATGCAGAGCTGGAAAGTGTGAGACGTGCGGAAAGGTTGGCCATGCCAAGGAGACCTGTTGGTATGGTGCGGTCGTGGTAATGGTGGTCAGAGAGGTAATGGTAACGGAAATGGAAATGGTAACCGTGGTGGAAATGGGTATGGAAACCGCAATCAAGGAGGAAATGGCGGTAATGGAAATTGTGGTGGTTTTGGAAACCAAGCCGGTAGTGGAAACCGCAACCAGAACAACAACCAAGGTGGTACTGGAAACAAGCAAGGATGCTTTAGCTGTGGAGATATTGGGCATTTCAAGAGAGATTGCCCAAAGGACAATCAAGCCCAAGGAAGAGTCTTCAACATAAGCTCGTCAGGATCCGAACGTAGTTACGGGTACGTTCCCTATCAACCAACACTTTGCATCTGTACTATTTGATACCGGTGCCGATTATAGCTTTGTGTCCCTAGAGTTTAAGAAAATACTTGGATTAGTTGCCAGTAAGCTAGATATTCCGTACTCGATAGAGCTAGCTAATGGAAAGCTAGTAGAAGCGAATGAAGTCATTAGAGGTTGAGTAATAGAGCTTGGGGAGCATGAGTTTACGCTTGATCTTCTGCCAGTCGAGTTGGGAAGCTTCGATGTGGTAGTTGGAATGGATTGGTTATCGAGCAACCGAGCGGAGATCGTATACCATGAGAAGATAATCCGAATCCCGTTGGTGAATGGAGAGACGATTGTAGCGCATGGAGAGAAGCATGATACGCCTCTAAGGATTATCAGTTGTTTGAAGGCCCGAAGATGTTTGCAGAAAGGATGTGTTGCCTTCTTGGCGCACGTCGTGGACAAGGAAGCCGCTGAGCCAAAGCTGGAAGATATCCCAGTTGTAAGGGAATATCCTGAGGTCTTTCCCGAAGACTTGCCAGGATTGCTGCCACAAAGACAAGTTAAATTCCACATTGACTTAGTTCCAGGCACTGCGCCGGTAGCTAAGGCACCTTATCGAATTGCACCCTCAGAAATGCAAGAGTTGTCGACACAACTTCAAGAACTTTTGGACTAGGGATTTATTAGACCAAGCTTCTCGCCTTGGGGAGCTCCAGTTTTGTTCGTCAAGAAGAAGGACGATAGTTTTCTCATGTGTATCGACTACCGAGAGCTAAACAAGTTAACCATCAAGAATCGGTATCCTTTTTCGTGGATTGGTGTTCTCTTTGATCAACTTCAAGGTTCGAGTTATTACTCCAAGATCGATCTTCGATCAGGCTATCACCAGCTGCGAATTCAAGAAGAGAGTATATCGAAGACTGCCTTTAGAACTCGAAAGGGACATTACGAGTTTCTAGCGATGCCGTTTGGTTTGACAAACACGCCAGCAGTATTTATGGATTTAATGAACAGAGTCTGCAAGCCATATCTCGATAAATTCATGATTGTGTTTATCGACGATATTTTGATTTATTCAAGAACGAAGGAAGAGCATGAACAACACCTTAGAGCTATTTTAGAGCTGCTTAAGAAAGAGAAATTATACGCAAAGTTCTCGAAGTGCGAGTTCTGGTTGCGTGAGGTTCAGTTCCTTGGTCATGTAGTAAACGAAGATGGAATTCATGTGGATCCCACCAAGATCGAGGCGATCAAGAATTGGGAAACTCCGAAGACGCTGACGTGTGCGTATATATACATAATATTGCAATGAAATTACACACGATTTGGTTTTAAATTTATAAAAGTGATTATTACTTTTACATCAAAACACACACGAAAGAGGCAAGTGTACCCCGTCACATATGTAGTAAAGTATCGGTAAGAACCAAGTATCGATCCAAGGAAATGGGTGGAGAAATAATACTAGACCTTTGTCACTAAACTACCGGTAAAAACATAAGTTGTTTGATTTTAATTAAACTAAAGTAAGCGTAAACAAATACATAATAAAAACATAATAGATAATAAATAAATAGCCTTGCTTAATACACAACCAAAGCATGTCAACTAAGTCGGTTTTGGCACTAGAAGCATTTGATCAATTCTCCAATTTCAAGACAATTAGTATCCCTTTCGGGAATCCTAACTTGACAATCATTCGGAAAGTTAAAACGATAAACACACTTTAACCACCTAAAATTTTTCTTTAACGTGCAATTGATAAATGTCTATGAAAATCTCTTAAAAATGAGTTAGTCATCCGTTAGGAGTTTTCTAACCGCACTTAATCAAGGAAAGCGACACCGATAAACACAATGCAACCACCGAGACAAGCATAAACTAGATTAAATCACAACCGAGTTCATTTTACAAATCTTGCATAATAATTCACCAAGATAGCAATTTTGGCCTAAACTACTAACTAAGCTAACAAATCATGGCAAGAATTTATAACGACACCATCTAACCCGTTAATGTCCTTACGTGACGGCAAGCTCTCTTGATTAACAATAATTACATTTTATTAAATCACTAACCATTTCTAGTATCATGATGCACACATTTAAACCAAGCTAAACTAGTTAACCAAGTTCAAAGTTTACTAATACAAGATTAATTAAGCTTCATTTTTCAACTATCTTAACTAACCAAATACCGATCATCCATTACAATTACTTATAATTAAGAAATCAATATCAATAACAAGGTTGCAAACTAATCATCAAAGATTAACATAGAAAATACTTCCAAATGTCATTACAAACAAAGATTAACATACTAATGGCTATAATCAAGCAAGGGATTGTTGTGTTTTTGCCCAAAGGCTACAATAATACATAAACATTAATCTAAATGCTTGAAAGATTAACAAAATCTTGGAAAGATTAGAAAACCAAACCATAAACAAGCATAAGATTAAGAATCTGGAAGATAACGAAGCTAATCGGCACAATGTAGCTTGAATCCGGGTGAAAGCAGAAGCCTCCAGAGCCTGAAAATCGCCAGAATCGCTTCCAAAATGTCCAGAGTTACGAGCAGAATGTTTCTGCAGGTTTTTTATATTTTTTCGATCTCGCACGGTCGTGCACTTTATGGCACGACCGTTCACTTTTTGCATTATTGGAGGTATGGTGCACCATACCGCATGACGTCATCAGATCTTGACCAGCTGGAGCTGGTCATCGCATCCGCACGGGGGTGCGTTCCTGAGATTTCATTGCATCCACACGGGGGTGCCACCAGTCGCACGGGGGTGCGTTCCCGAGATGAGCTTTGTTGTCGCATCCGCACGGGGGTGCGTTCAGTCGTACGGGGGTGCGTTCCCGAGATGAGCTTTGTTGTCGCATCCGCACGGGGGTGCCACCAGTCGCACGGGGGTGCGTTCCCGAGATGAGCTTTGTTGTTGCATCCGCACGGGGGTGCCACCAGTCGCACGGGGGTGCGACTTGCCCAGGTCAGAATTTTCCACAGAATGTTCGCAGTTAAGCCGTTTCGCCCGGAAAATCCTCGTTTTCACTATCATCTTGTCTGGTATGCTATTTTAGGCTTGTAAACAAAAGTATACATAATTAAGTATCCGAATAACGGTTTTACGGCCGAAAACGCATAAAATGGGGATAAAATGGGGGACTAAAATATGTGTAAATTAGCGAATATCAGAGGCCAACCGAAATTTGACAATTTTTGGGTTTGGCAGGATATTATCGCAGATTCATTGATGATTTTTTGAAAATCGCTCAACCGTTGACCTCCCTCACTCAGAAGGATAATAAGTACGAATGGGGAGATAAACAAGAAGAAGCTTTTCAGCTGCTTAAGAACAAGCTTTGCGAGGCACCTATTTTATCCCTACCCGAAGGCACCGATGACTTCGTGGTATACTGTGACGCCTCGCGTCAGGGATTAGGTTGTGTGCTGATGTAGCGACAGAAGGTTATCGCTTATGCTTCACGCCAGTTAAAGGTTCATGAGAAGAACTACACCACACATGATTTGGAATTAGGCGCAGTGGTGTTTGCATTAAAGATTTGGCGACATTATCTGTATGGTACGCGCTGTACGATCTTTACCGATCACAAGAGCCTACAACATATATTTGATCAGAAAGAGCTTAATATGAGATAGCGACGATGGGTTGAGCTGTTAAACGATTATGATTGTGAAATCAAATATCATCCAAGAAAGGCGAATGTAGTGGCAGACGCCTTGAGTCGGAAAGAGAGGATTAAGCCCATAAGGGTTAGGGCTTTGGAAATGATTATACAGACAGATCTCTCGTTGCGCATCCGTGCTGCATAGAGAGAAGCTCTTAAGAAGGATAATCTTGTGGACGAATATCTCCATGGGATGGAGAAACAGTTGGTACCCAATGAGGAAGGAACATTGTGTTTCATGGGAAGAATTTGGGTTCCCTTTTTTGGTGGTCTTAGAGACGTGATTTTTGATGAAGCACATAAATCAAGGTACTCGATCCACCCAGGATCGGATAAGATGTACCAAGATTTGAAGGATTTCTACTGGTGGCCAAGACTAAAAGGTGATGTTGCAACTTATGTTGGAAAGTGCTTGACATGTGCCAAGGTAAAAGCCGAATATCAGAAGCCTTCAGGTCTTCTACAGCAACCCGAGATACCCATGTGGAAGTGGGAGCAAATCTCAATGGATTTTATAACCAAGTTGCCAAAGACACCCCGAGGTCATGATACGATTTGGGTAATCGTAGACCGCTTGAAGAAATCTACGCACTTTTTACCAATCAGAGAACAGGATAACACTGGTAAGCTAGCTGAGCTGTACCTAAGGGAGATAGTTGCATGACATGGAGTGCCTATCTCGATTATATCTGATAGAGACGGAAGATTTGTGTCAAGGATTTGGAAATCTTTCCAAGAAGCATTTGGTTCTCAGTTGAATTTGAGCACTGCTTTTCATCCACAGACGGACGGTCAAAGCGAGAGAACGATTCAAACACTTGAAGACATGCTACGAGCCTGCGTAATGGACATGGGTGGCAGTTGGGACACTCACCTGCCTTTGGTTGAGTTCTCTTATAACAACAGCTATCATACAAGCATTCAAGCTGCACTGTTTGAAGCTCTTAACGGACGCAAGTGTCGATCGCCGTTATGCTGGGCAGATGCGGGCGATAGACAGCTAGTTGGTCCCGAATTGGTTCAAGAAATGACAGATAAGATCATACAGATCCGAGAGCGCATTAAGGCGGCTCGAGACCAAAGAAGGAAACCTTTGGAGTTTGAAGTGGGAGATATGGTTTTATTGAAAGTCTCACCTTGGAAAGGTGTGGCACGCTTTGGGAAGCGTGGAAAGTTAAACCCACGATTCATTGGACCGTTTAAAATCCTGGAAAGGATTGGTCTTGTAGCATACAAGTTGGACCTGCCTGCAGAACTAAATGACGTTCATGATACATTCCATGTATCCAACCTGAAGAAGAGTCCAACACAGGAAACGTTGGTTATTCCTGCTGACGAAGTTCACATTGACGACACACTCCATTTTACAGAAGAACCCGTTGAGGTTACGATTTGGAAAGTTAACAAAACTCGAAGGAGTAGTGTTAAGCTTGTTAAGGTTCGATGGAACGCACGTCACGGCTCAGAGTTTACTTGGGAGCGTGAGGACCGCATGAAAGCTAAATACCCGCATTTATTCCCTAACACCACTGCAGCTAGTAGTAGAGCTTAAAATTTCGGGATGAAATTTTCTTAACAGGGGGAGAATGTGACAACTGTCAAAAATCTAGGTATCCGTACAATTAATTAATCTTGATTAATGCTTAATGACTGTGCTGAATTACAAATTAACTGCTTTCTGATTACTTCCATACACATACATGAGCATCATACATTGTTTAATGTCACATCAATATTGCATGAAAGCTATATTGCCTTAAATGATGCATTAAGTACAGTTAGCTCAGTTCAGTACATAGACAGACGTTGTATTGAGACACAGAATGAGCCAGAAACCAAGTACTACACTAGTATAGAGTGTAGGGAAGTAAGGATCACAAAACTTCTTTTCTAAGTGATAGTTTAAGTGCCGGAAAGTGCGTAAAACTCACATAAAGTGCTGAATTCAGCAAAATTCAGCAAAAAAATCAGCATTTAAACACATTAATATTATGTAGAAACTTGGTAAAATGGTCCTGAATGCTTTCCTAAGTGTCGGGAATTAAAAGTGTCACAAAAGGTAACATAAAGAACACTAAACTGCAAGTTTAGCACTTTAACGAACCAGTATCTAACCGAACAACCGGACAATACCCGAAACACCAAATTTACACTAGAAGCATTGTTTTATGTTTCCAAGCTAGTTATGATCCCCGAACATCATAACACCTCCTAAAAATATCTAATAACTGAAACACGTAACGAATACTTGAATTTGAACTAAATTGCAACTAAGAGATTAAACCTACACCTAGACCCCCCCCCCCCACCTATGGACGGCCATGCCTCACCCCCCATACCTTCAAGATTTTATTTCACTATTATATTAGATCTTGTGTTACTTTTTGCAACATATTACACATGAGTTAATTGGTTAAAATGGTTTATAAGTAAACCTTGGAGATCTTGAGTTCATTAGTTCACATACTCAAAAACACACATCTTCTTCTCCTCTCTTGGGAGCTCTCGGCCGAACCACATCCCACACACACTCACCTTCAATCAATCTTCTTCATACATTCCAAGATCATACAAGGGTATTAGAGTCCATACAAGGAAGCTTAGTGGCCTTGGATCTTGAAGGACCTTCTCTATTTGCTTTTATCCACTCATTTTCTACTCTTGATTCATCCCTAGCCTTGAGCTAGTGGTAAGATCCTTGAACACTCCGTATTACTTCTATTTTAGTAGGTTAAAATATGTTACGTGTTGATTATTATGAAGAACACTAAAGAACCACATAAAAGAAACATGAACATAAGCTTAAACTATAAGAAATCATGAAGACATCATGTTATTTATGTGTTGTTAAACTTGATGATTGTTGCTTGCTTGTGTAAATGATGTAGATCATCATATGATCTTGCTAGATCATGATTAAAAACATGATATGGCAAGATGAAAGGATGATTATGTTAAGAAATCAATAGATCATCCTTATGTAATCATGAACTTGAAGTAAGAAAGTTGTTTTCTTGAAAAATCATGATCAAAATAAGATGTTAAACATATAGATATAGGGATTTGTAAGTGGTATTTCAAAGAAACCAAGTTAAAAACATAAGTTTCATATAATCTTAGTTCTTACATAAACAAGACTTGTTTTTAGTGATTAACCAAGTGTAGAGACACTTGTGTAACAAGAGAATTTCATAAGG
Organism: Helianthus tuberosus; assembly: GCA_030545235.1. NCBI lineage: Eukaryota > Viridiplantae > Streptophyta > Magnoliopsida > Asterales > Asteraceae > Helianthus > Helianthus tuberosus. The sequence goes on along the minus strand of CM060414.1, from coordinate 117,347,976 downwards.
AAACATTTTTGTAAAATATGATTACAAGTTGTAAACATCTAAGCCATGCAAGAATGATGTTTTTATTTAAACAACCACACTTTAAAGGGTAACTAAACTCACTAAACACACTACCAAGTTACTACAAGTTTTCATAAACTTTCAAGTTCATGAAGTAATAGATTAAGCATGATTTTGGCAAAATTGGTAAGTATAAGTTGTGTAGAGTTGATTGTAAATTGATGGTGATGATTTTACAAAAGAAAATGATATGCTTGAAAGCATGGAAACCTCCATTTTTACGGGAAACTATGGCAAAATTTTCTAAAAATATAAACACTTAGAAAAATATTTTCAAACAAATATTTACAAGTGTATTTTAACCATGAGTTTAACATATAAACTTTGCCATAATTTTTGGTTACAAAAATACAAATACTGGAGGTTGGTTTTTATAAATAAAAGTGGATAAATATATATTTAGAATATATATATACAATGAAGACACACATGTATGATTATGTGTATACTTGGTGTATGAGTTATATTATTTTAGGACATGTAATAATATAACACATCAAAATACCAAGGATTACTATCCAAAATATTACCAAAGATCACAAGGAATAAATATACAAGTTACACACAAATTATTGGCGAAACCAAACAAGAAATGTAACATACAAAATATTCCGGAAAATATGTTCACAAATATATTTTGGTAAATAATATTTTGGACACAAGGAAATGAAAATATTATTTTTATGATTATCACAAATTTATATCATATTTTGAAAAGGAAAAATAGAGCATTTTTGACAAATGTAAACATATATACTTTCCTTGGAATTATTAGAAAATATATTATTTTTTGGGAAAAATATATATTTTCTAAAGTTAGACTTGAAAATATATTATTTTGGAACTACAAATATTTTGCCAAGAGAAAAAATTATAAATAATTTTTCTAAGAAATAATCCTTAAATATATATTTTGGAAATATATATGTTGGTGGACTTTTATTAGAAATAATATTCTGGAAAGTTTAATACAAATTTAAGTATATGAATACTTAATGAATACCATAAAACACGTTTTCTCACACATATAAATACACACCGGAATACGACACCAATACATGGCAAAATATGAAAATACAAGAATGCGAATAAACATGTATGAGATACCCCATCCTTGGGAAGGAAATACAAGTATTAATACTTGGGAAGTATTAAGTTAATATTTATTGTTTAACAATTATTTCAAAACTTATAAATATAATTTAAGTTAAAATATTAATTATTTTGACAATAATTATATAACTTGGAATAATACAGAAGCGTAAAAGAAACGTAACTCAGAAACATTAACACTAAGTCAAGGCACGGCCTGTTCATCTAATAGACATTAGTACGTTGTAGGTAGTCGTGTTCGTCTAATAGACATTAGTGGTATGGTTAGCTTTGGAAAGTACAGTAGATCATGTGAATTGGTAGGCGCACTCCTAAGACCATTAATCCTCGTGTTAGGACCGAGGGACATGAGTGATAGATCTATTTAGGTGTAGCGAGCCCACACCCATGAGGACCGGGGTTGGCCCATGAGGTGACTATGTCTTACAGCCGGAGGCTCGATACAAATCTGCTATGTTTGAGCCTTCCTACGCCATTGCACGTATGTTAATGGCCTTGCATGTGACAACCCGAGTCTTCAAGGTCCTTACTCTACATGTTACACGTTTCGCAAAGTGTTTTCATAATTCGTATGCATTGTAACTTGTTGTTCATGTTGATATATGTTTAAGTGTTTGTATGATTGTTTGGTTAGTTAATAAATGGTTATGAACTATTTAAGATTAGGTAGACTTGTTACATGCATCTTTTGTGAGATTAAACATTAGACTTTCGCCACCATACAAACTCGATGAACTACGTGACTTTCGTCACACTTTCCAGTCGACAAAACACTAGGGTTTCGTCCAGTAGAGTTTCGCCGAAATGGGCTTTTGGCCCATGTGAGGCCCAAATGTGTTTAGGTTATAAGAACTGTGTCTACGCATAAGATACGTAAGTTGAAATTAGCGAAACCCTAGAATCTCTCTCTCCCCTTCCCATCCAAACTCTGTGCGACGGCGATTACCATTCCGCTCGGAGCTTTTGCTAGTTTCATCTCGTAATCGGTTAGTTTAAAATTATCCGATCAAACCTGCTTGTTATTTGTTTGATTGTTTTGTGTGATGGTTTTGGGTCACTGTGGATTTGGGTGTCGTGTTAGAAGGTGTGCTCTCATGTCTTATCAACTAGGGTTCGGTGTTTCGTTGATGATCAATTAGAATAGGATTGCAGGATAAGAACTCTATGGTTCATATTCATCGGTGTTTTGTTTGATTTTTGTATATTATGTTATTGCCTGTGAATATTAAATGATTATGTGATATAGGTTCGTGCATGACGATGATCTGTTAATATGGAATTTGTGATTAAGTTTGATGTTGGTAATTGATGGGTTAAGGGTTCTTAAGATTACTGCCAGAGGGATGGGGGCGATGCTAAGAAAACTGTCATGTTAGGGTTGTGAATCTTGAACGGTTATCCGTGATGACGAAAGCCCTTTCAACGAAATGCCCAGTTGATGAAACTCCTTAAGGTTTCGCCACCCATTGTGCCGATAAAACATCTGATGTTTCGTCATCTATGTGTCGACGAAACACTGGGTGTTTCGCCGTTGGAGTTTCGCTGCCCAGGATTTAGTTCATGGCAGACTATGGTTGAAACTTGAGTTACACGCATGATCTTATTGATGAAACACCACTGCTGTTGCTAAGGGTATGAGTAACTACGCATTGACTGAGGAAACATGACTTGTTTAATACGAGTAATACATTTAACTGTTAGGTACACATTCAATTGTTAAGTACTGTTATGGAACACGCATGTGAACTGTGGATGTGTATGAGCTTGGATAACTGTTTATGTGTTAATCAGAAACTATTGCTTGAATGCACACCATGAATACAATTTGTATGTGAACCAAGTGATTGCAAACTGATTTCGTGTACATGCATATCATAGGCTTTGACGGATTTATTTGTGAACAAGTAACTAATCATACCGAGCAAACCTAGGTGAGTTCACTACTTTTGAGCATGTGTCCCGGTGGTTGGGGACAATCAGTGGGTATCTCGGGGAGGGATAAATCTTTTGGGTAAAACTGGGATGTTGGATAATAATCTCACTATATCATTCTTAAGTCCCATCTTTTTGTTACCGGAAAGGTAGCGGGGTATTAGTTGGTAGCGCTACTTAGGTTTGGTACCCTCACCCCGTACCGGAGAGGACAGGTGTGAACTAATGAGCCAGTCATGCCCAGTGCTTTGATAGGAGTACTGGGGAACGGGCAGTATCGAGATATTATCAACATTACTTTCGGATTTGTTAACAAACTGGATTAAACACTTGGTAATTAACGTTTTCGTAAAACTGTGAACTCACCAGCGTTGTCTGACACACTTGTTGCGTGCTCACAGGACGTTAGGTAATTTGGATGGGAACTTGCTATCTGGATGGCTGGAGGGGTCATGGTCATGTCGCTGAGGATGACGTGCATGTTATTTAAACACTATTACATTGGTTTTGAGAATACATTAAACATTATTATGTCGTTTGCTTCCGCTGAATCTGATAACTCTTGTTTGACAATTATGATTACTTAATTTAATAAGCATAAATTTGGCAATGTTTGTTATTGGTTCAATGTGATTGGTGGCTTGGATCCTGGTACGTCACACGTCCCGCGGTGTTTCCGCATGTGGTATTTTGGGGGTGTGACAGTTTGGTATCAGAGCCACTGGTTATAGTGAACTAGGTTTTAAAACGTTTTTATAAAACCAGACTATAACCGAACAACTTCGAAAATCGACCATGACACTCAGCTCCAGATTGCAAGGTTCGTCTTCTGTTTACTTTATGCATTACTTGCTTAGTAGTTACTCACACCTGACTTGCATGAAACAACATATCTGGTACCTTGATGTGATTACCTGTGCTGCATGTCTTAGTAGGGCTAGATAGTGCGGCACTACCTTTCGACTCTAGTGACTATGAATTATGTGATGCCTTTCGTTTTACTATTTGAATGTGGGGGAAACTTTGAGCGCAAGTTAAGAGGCACTGAGATGAGCATGCAAATTGACTTATTATTATGGGTGCACACATAATAATAACGTGAGGTGCATGTAAGTCCCAGTGAGGCTTAACGAGTGCGAGAAGGGTTCTGCCCTATTGTTTGGTGTAAACTTTGTAGTTAGTGGATGTCAACGTGAGGTTCGACTCCTACCTTGTCACAATTCTTAAATTTGTTCCCTCATCTTATATAGAATCATGAGCGGACGAGGTCACGGACGTGGTCATATTGCGATGACCCAGGCTGAGCTGACAAACTTGATTAACACACGTGTGGCTGAGGCTTTGGTAGCCTACCAAGCTGGTACGATATGTGCCAATTACCTTTTGTTCTTGTGTCGCATACACAACTCTTACCCCTGTAATGTATTTTCTTTCATCCATTAGGTCAGCAAGCGTAGAACCAAAACAATCCACCTGCTTATACGTTCAAGATGTTCATGGATTGTAAGCCACAGACCTTCAGTGGGACTGAAGGGGCTGTAGGACTCCTGCGATGGTTTGAGAAGGCAGAATCGGTGTTTGCAATGTGTAACTATCCTGCTGGGGACAGAGTGAAGTATGCTACGGGCACACTCGAGGATGGTGCCCTGACATGGTGGAATGCCCAGGTTCAGATGTTGGGCATCGAGGTGGCAAATGCCACTACTTGGGATGATTTTAAGGAGTTGATAAGGGAGGAGTATTGTCCTCGTGATGAGATTCAGAAACTAGAGAATGAGTATTATGATCTAAAAATGGTGGGATCCGAGATTGAAGCATACGTGAAACAGTCTCATGAGTTGGCTGTCACACCCTGGCTTTGCGGAAGCGTGGTTCATTTGGTGTGACTTCTTAATACCATAGCTTAACCATAACAAAGCTATATGAAATAAAACCATGCAAGATCATCCATAGATTTAAGTTTTAAAACTGAAGTAACATAACCTTGTCTTAGGGACTTACAACATCATAACATAAAACATTGTTTTGAGAGACATAAACATCAACATGAATAAAACGCAGTTCAAGATTTGTGACTCGTCCAGGAAGAAGTCACATTTCCTAAACTGGGATGACCTCGAAACCCATATGCAGCGGGAAAACATAACATACCGCGCCAGATCTTTAATTCCCTGAAATACATGTAAGTTGAAAAATCAACAATAATGTTGAGCGAGTTCATGTGTAAGTGAGTAAATAAACCTGTGTATGTATAAAAATCCTGGTATGTAGCAAATAAGGAAAAAGAGATCACCAATGGTTTGCAAGTCCATTGATATGTGTGAAGTGCAAGTAGGAAGACTCAAACCTAGCAGATTTAGCGTTGGGTACAAAGTCACCCCGAGGTCCGTTCTGGTTGGGCCTGGGGTTGGGCTCGCTACACCCAGATAGATCTACCGCTTACGTCCCTCGGTCCTACAATGAAGATTAATGGCCTCCAGTTTCTGCCTACCCACTCACATGATCTAAGTAGTAAACCTCCTTACGCTAACCATACCATGTATAAAGTACTCGTAATCATAGTAACATGTATTTCACCCCCCGCAGTTTAGAAAACTGAAAACAGTTAAGAGAAAAGGGGGACATGAACTCACAGTGGTGCGTCTCTACCAAGTATGCCTCCAAATCAAGCAGCTGTGTGATGACCTACACGTACTAACTCTATTAGACGGACGGCCGTGCCTTAGCTTTAGGGTTTAAGTTTTCGGGAAATAGTTAGGCAACTATTTCGTGTTTATATTCTGTATATACTTGGTAGTCATTTTCCTTCCCAAGGATGGGGGAATTAATACATGTGTGTTCGAAATATACTATTAAGTCTCACTTAAAAATACATTTTATTTCCAACTCCAAAATATAAATATTCTTCTCAAAAATATTATATTTTCTATTACATAAGTTTTCCCAAAATAATACCTTGACAAAAACACGCGTTAAGTCATATTTCCTTAAAATGCGTAAGTTACGTTTTAATGATCGAGTGGTAATAATAATTACCGGTGTAACTTATATACTTATCGTAGAGACGTTCGTATTATTTTGGATTCGTTAACATTTGATAGTATTATTTTTACCCTAAGAATAATACTAGTATTTTCAAAAAATAATCATAAACACCTGACAAGTGTCGTTAAGAAAAATATATACTAAATATATATTTACCAAGTTTTATTTTGTAAAAATCCCACCTCCGATGTTTTGTAAATATAGTCTTGGTGAAACTTATATTTTGAAAACATGTCGAAAAGTATTTCTAACACTTATAGTGAAAATATTTCTAAGTGTTAGGTTTTTGGAAAAATTTCGCCAGAGTTTCCTCTGTAACTGGAGGTGGCCACGCTTTCAAGCGTATCATTTTCTTTTACAAATCAAACCAACAATTTTCTCAATCAACATAAGCATTATTCAAACCATCAAACTAGTCAAAATAGATGTAAATCGCAAAAATACATGAACTTGCGGTTTTTCCAAAATATGTAGTATCTTTCCATTATTTTTAGTGGATCTTTTGTATAAATCAACCCAGTTTCGTGAAAGTCTCGTTTTTAAAGAAAATAAATTTCCACAACTTCTTGTCAACATTTACGAAAATAGTTCTTTCGTCAAAACTTTGTGCTACACAAGTGTCTACGCACTTGTGTGTTTACAAAAGCACTTTTGGTTATGTAAGATCCGTCTTTAAAAATATGTTTTCTCTTGACACGTGGTCCTTTGAAAATACCGCTTGTAGATCCGTAGATCTACTAGTTTTAAACACTATTTCACAAGTAAAATCGCTTTTACACAAGTTCATGATTCGTGTGTGGTAGAGTTTCATCCTTTAACCCTTGTTACTTCCAAAACAACCTTATGTCATGATCCAAGGTCATGACCAATCCGGGTTAAATGACGATCCGAGCTACCACAACATAGATCGGGTCCAAATAATCACACAATTCAATTACTACAAGCATTTTTAGTAGACTTTTATGTATCATTTTGTATGTTTGCGTCTTTTAACCGTTACATATCATATTAACCACTTTAAAATGGTTCGAGAAGGCGATTTAAGCAACTTACTACTAGCTCGAGGCTAGGGAAGAATCTAGACGCAAAATGAGTGGATAAAAGCAATGTAGGGAGGTCCTTCGCCTTCCGAATGCACCAAGCTTCCTTGTAGGTGATCCTTAACACTTGTATGCACTTGGAATTGGTTGATCAAGATCGAAGGATGGATGGATGGTTGTTGTTGTTCTCGGCCGAGAGCCAAAGAGAGAGGGAGAGAGTGTGTGATTTGTGTAATGTGTGGTGAATGTTATGTTGAGTTATGACATGATCTTATAGACAAACTTCTACACCATTAACCATTGGTCCCTATGTCTTCAAGATCTTAAGCATGGGTGATTAATTTAATCATCAAGTACAAGAGGTGTCCCCCCTTGGGGACGGTTTCGTTAAAAGGGGGGGGGGTCTTGGTTCGATTCCAACTAGTAGTTAGGATATTAGTTAGGTTAATCTAGTTAAGTTAAGTGATTAACCCGGTTACTAGTGTGTTGTGCTTTACAGTGGATGTTAGGGTATTCAGGGACCCTAACTGGCTCAGAAAAAGACAAATAATGTTATTGACAATATTTTCATGTTCCGGGTATAGTCCGGTTGTTCGGTTGGATAGTAATCCGTTAAAGTGCTTAACAAAGCTTTAAAGTGTCGTTATAATTATTTTTAGTGACACAGCTTATTCCTCCAAAGTGTCAGGAATATTTTCCTCATGTTTTGGCACTTTATTGGTTAGCTAAAAGCTGGATTGTTTATTAAAGTGCTGAGTTTTTGTGCTTAGAGCACGTTTTAGGCACATCCAGTCATTGTAACTTATTCCTAGAGACGCAGTTCTACAACCCTTGTATCCCTACACTCACCACTAGTGTAGTAAAATATTTCTGGCTCATACAGGCCTTAGAGGCAGTGTTTGCCTGATGCTGGCTTTATCAGCATGTTCAATAGGTTATCCGTTTATAGTGCTACTGTGCTTTTTGTGCATCATGTTTGTCACTAAGGTTCAGCATGTAAATAATGTAGTGACGGTAAGTAAAGTATGATGCAAGTAAGTACATGTATCAGTATTCAAGTAGCAGTTTATCAGTAATTTCAAACAAGCACAGTAATTAAGCAGTAATTAATTATTAATTAAGTCGTACGGATACCTGGTTTAGTGAGGGTTGTCACATTCTCCCCCCGTTAGAAAAATTTCGTCCCGAAATTTTAAGTTCTGCTTGTAGATGCAGGGTTCTTAGGAAATAGGTGGGGGTATTTCTCTTTCATCCGGTCCTCACGCTCCCAGGTGTATTCAGGACCATGTCTGGCATTCCAACGAACTTTGACGAGCTTGACACTGCTCCGGCGGGTCTTGTTTACTTTCCAATCCGTAACCTCCACCGGTTCTTCAACGAAATGGAGCGTGTCGTCAACATGAATCTCGTCGATGGGAATGGCAATGGTATCTTGAGTTGGACTTTTCTTCAGGTTGGATACATGAAATGTATCATGAAATGAATGGAGTTCAGCAGGTAAGTCCAGCTTGTATGCTACTAGTCCTATTCTTTCCAAAATTCTGAAAGGACCAATGTAGCGCGGATTTAACTTTCCACGCTTTCCGAAGCGCGCCACACCCTTCCACGGTGAAACTTTCAATAAAACCATTTCTCCAATTTGGAATTCCAAATGTTTCCGGTTTGGATCTGCATAGGCTTTCTGTCTGTGGCGAGCTGCTTCGATGCGTTTTCGGATCTGCGCAATCTTGTCTGTCGTCTCTTGGACGACTTCGGGACCAGCAAGCTGTCTATCACCTGCGTCAGCCCAACATAGGGGTGATCGACACTTGCGTCCGTAAAGAGCTTCGAATGGCGCGGCACCAACACTGGTGTGGTAGCTGTTGTTGTATGAAAATTCGACCAAAGGCAAATGCTTGTCCCAGCTACCGCCCAAATCCATAACACACGCTCTCAGCATGTCTTCCAAAGTCTGTATCGTTCGCTCGCTTTGACCGTCAGTCTGTGGATGAAACGCAGTGCTCAGATTTAATTGTGAGCCAAAAGCTTCTTGGAAGGATTGCCAAATCCTTGACACAAATCTTCCGTCTCTATCAGAGATGATTGAGAGAGGCACTCCATGACGTGCGACGATCTCTCTCATGTAAATTTCAGCCAATTTGCTAGTGTTATCCTTCTCTTTGATTGGCAGAAAGTGTGCTGACTTTGTTAGGCGGTCAACTATCACCCAGATAGTGTCATGACCTCTTGGCGTTCTTGGCAACTTTGTAATAAAATCCATTGAGATTTGTTCCCATTTCCACTTGGGAATCTCAGGTTGTTGCAGAAGTCCTGAAGGCTTCTGATATTCGGCTTTAACCTTAGCGCATGTTAAACATTTGCTCACATAAACAGCAACATCGCCTTTCATCCTAGGCCACCAATAGTAATCCTTGAGATCTTGGTACATCTTATCCGCTCCTGGATGGATAGAGTACCGCGAGTTGTGAGCTTCATCGAAAATAACCTTCCTTAAACCTCCAAACAAAGGAACCCAAATCCTTTTCTCAAAACATAACGTTCCTTCCTCGTTTGGTACCAGTAGCTTCTCCATCCCACGGAGATATTCTTCTTCAAGGTTTCCTTCCTTGAGAGCTTCTTTCTGCGCGGCACGAATGCGTAAGGAAAGATCGGTTCGGATAATCATTTCTAAAGCCCTAACCCTTATGGGCTTGATCCTCTCCTTTCGACTTAGGGCATCGGCGACCACATTCGCCTTCCCTGGGTGGTACTTTATCTCGCAGTCGTAATCATTCAACAACTCAACCCATCGTCTCTGCCTCATATTCAGCTCCTTCTGATTGAATATGTGTTGTAGGCTCTTGTGATCTGTAAAAATTGTACACTTTGTACCATAAAGGTAGTGTCTCCAGATCTTTAATGCAAAAACCACTGCGCCAAGTTCCAAATCATGTGTGGTATAGTTCTTTTCATGTACTTTCAATTGACGCGATGCGTAAGCAATAACCTTTTGACGTTGCATCAACACACAACCCAATCCTTGACGTGAGGCATCACAGTATACCACAAAATCATCCGTGCCTTCCGGTAGTGCTAAGATTGGCGCATTGCAGAGCTTATCCTTCAATATCTGGAACGCTTCTTCCTGTTTGATTCCCCAATCAAACTTCTTATCTTTCTGCGTGAGGAGCGTCAATGGTTGAGCGATCTTCGAAAAATCCTCAATGAACCTTCGATAGTAGCCAGCCAAACCCAAGAATTGTCGAATCTCGGTTGGCGTCTTAGGCGCTTCCCAATTCTTGATCGCTTCGATCTTTGTGGGATCAACATGGATTCCATTACCATTAACCACATGCCCAAGGAATTGGACTTCACGTAGCCAAAACTCGCACTTAGAGAACTTGGCATACAACTGTTCCTTCTTCAGCAACTCCAAAATAGCTCTTAGATGCTGTTCGTGCTCAGCCTTTGTCCTTGAATAAATCAAGATATCGTCGATAAAGACAATCACGAACTTGTCCAAGTACGGCTTGCAAACTCTATTCATCAAGTCCATAAAGACTGCAGGTGCGTTTGTCAAACCAAACGGCATAACAAGGAACTCGTAGTGTCCATAACGAGTTCTGAAGGCTGTCTTCGGGATACTCTCCTCTTGTATCCTTAACTGATGGTATCCAGATCGAAGGTCGATCTTTGAATAAAAGCTTGAACCTTGCAGTTGGTCGAATAGATCATCGATTCTTGGCAGAGGGTATCTATTCTTGATCGTCAGCTTGTTCAACTCCCGGTAGTCAATACACATACGAAAACTACCGTCCTTCTTCTTGACAAACAGGACTGGAGCTCCCCAAGGCGAGAAGCTTGGTCGGATAAATCCCTTGTCTAACAACTCTTGAAGTTGTGTCGACAGTTCCTGCATCTCAGACGGAGCAAGTCTATAAGGTGCCTTAGCCACAGGCGCGGCGCCTGGAACTAAGTCAATGCGGAACTCTACTTGTCTCTGAGGTGGCAGTCCAGGTAAGTCCTCTGGGAAGACTTCTGGATATTCCCTCACGACAGGGATGTCTTCTATCTTCGGTTCTGCAGCTTTCTTACCCACAATGTGTGCCAGGAAGGCAACACATCCTTTCTACAAACACTTCCACGCTTTCAGGCAGCTGATAATTCTTAACGGCGTATCACGCTTCTCCCCGTGAACCACAATTGTTTCACCATCTTTGGTTGGGATACGAACGACCTTTTCGTGACAAACTATTTCAGCCTTGTTGCCTGATAACCAATCCATTCCTACCACCACGTCGAAGCTTCCCAACTGGACTGGTAGTAGATCCAAAGCAAACTCACGCTCTCCCAATTCGATCACACAACCTCTGATAACTTCATTGGCTTCTACTAACTTCCCATTAGCCAATTCGATTGAGTACAGAACATCTAACTTATTAGCGGTTAAACCAAGCATATTCTTAAACTCTAACGACACGAAGCTATAATCGGAACCAGTATCAAATAAAACGAATGCATAGCGTTGGTTTACAGGGAACGTACCAGTGACAACATTGGGATCCTGGCGTGCTTCCCTTGCTTCAATATGGAACACTCTTCCACGGGCTTGGTTCAACTCTGGGCAGTTCCTCTTAAAATGCCCAATATCACCACAGTTAAAGCATCCAAGTCTTTGCCCGTTTCCACCTCCATTTCCAGCTTGGTTGTTGTTTTGGTTCGCATTACCAGCTTGATTCACATTGTTGCCTCGATTCCCGTTTCCTCCATTGTTCCCCTGTGGGCGATTCCCAATACCGCCACGATTATTATTTCTATTCCCAAATCCTCCTTGGCCTCCCCGGCCAGCACTAGCCCAACAAGAATCCTTCAAGTGACCAGTCTTTCCACAAGCTTCACATACTTTTGGCCCGCATCAGCCAGAATGGTGACGTTGGCAGGTGTTGCACTTGGGTTGGGTGCCCATATATCCCTTTCCTTTCTTCCTACTACCAGCTGTAACTTGAGCTGGCGCGTTTGGCTCTCCTTTCTTAACAACCACACTGGTGCCCTGTTTGAAGTTCGAGAACTTCCGTTTGTTACCTCCGGTTGACTCGACATGAGTCTCTTTCTTCTTTTGCTCAACATCAGAAAACTTGTTCAGGCGGATAGCCTCCTCAGTGAGAGCCACGCTTAAGTCGATTGCCTCAGTAATTGTCGCAGGCTTGGATGAGGTCACCATGCTTATGATTTGAGGAGCTAATCCCCAAATGAAACGCTCAATCCTCTTGAACTCCGGAGTGACCATGCAGGGTACCACATGCGATAAGTCATGGAACCTTTGAACGTATTCTGCGATCTTTGGACCTTCCATTTTCAAGTGCCAGAACTCAGTTTCCAATCTTTGGATTTCCGCGCGAGAGCAGTACTTCCTGTGCATAAGTTCCTTCAGTTCGGTCCAGGTTAGCGCGTAGGCAGCAGCTTCACCAAGTGTCTGTACTTGCAAATTCCACCAAGATAGGGCTCCATCCAGAAATAGCCCAGAAATGTAGGTGACTTGCTGGTCTGGTGCACATTTGCTCATGCGGAGAACAGATTCAGTTTTCTCGGCCCAACGAACAAAGGCGACAGCACCTCCTGTGCCATCAAAGTTGACCGGTTTGCAGTCTAGAAACTGCTTGTAGGTGCACCCTGCACATACATTGTAACATGTGAACAGCATTAGCATGTTTGCTATAGATATCCAATTAGGTCATGGTATGTCTAAATGACTTAGTATTACCATGAGGTGGATTATTGTTGCCATTGTTGTTAGAGCTGCTTCCGCTGGGTCCTCCCTGCGAGGCGGCGTATTGTGCGATGGCAGCAGCGATGACTTGTTGGAGTTCTGCCTCATTGGTAGGCAACGACATTTGACGTCTCGGCGGCATCTTCTAAAAGATGGGTTTATGTCGGTCAGGCCATAATAAAGATTCCATGTTATAATACGTACGCTTTATTATGATAGTAATAGTACATAACATCTCATGTTATAATCATATCAATCACACAACATCCCATGTCACAAACATTAATCACACAACATCTCATGTCATAGAATATAAGTAACCAAATCAAGCATCAAATATGATGAGAATACCGCGATTGCCATATATTGAGACCACATAGTAAGCGTACAAGTACATCACAGTGTCATACAACATCAGTCGACTAAGGGCTACATCACCCTAGTCCAAAAACTATATCAAATCAGTGTCATTACATCAAATACATGTCAACAAAAGTCAGAATCAAAATGTAGTCTCCAAAAATGCTGTGCAGTCAAAAGCATTTGCCGTCTTCTCACCAGCGTCTACCCATACGGTACTGAAGAGCTCTACACGGATGGCGGTGGAGGAGGGGAAAGTGAGTGTAAAACAAGCGACGCAAAAGGAGCCAGTCCTCCTCCATGGCTCTCTGGGTACGCAAGAAAGAAGCAACCTGCTGCTCAAGTGCCAAAAGGCGTGCAGCATAGTCTGGTGGTGAAGGTCGAGAGGGCTGCAAAGGAGAGTGGGTCTGACCCTGACACTGACACGGCGGCGGCCGGGCTCTCTCAAGCTCCTGAATGCGCTGCGTGTGTGCCTCGTGCTGGGCGACAAAAGACATCAAAACGTCCTCAATAGTATACCCCATATGGAAAGAATGGTAGGGGTCAGTCGGTGGCATAACAGAAGGTGACGTCCAAAGAAACGGCTCACTGGCTGGATCAAAAGGTGCCACATGAAATGGAGAAACAGAGGGAAAAGTAGCAGACGGTGGTATAGCAGGGATAGATACCGGTACATGTCCAAAAGGGTGAGCCGAAGAACCCTCTCCAGGTCGAGCTGGAGGTGTAAACCGAGGAAAAGTAAAAGAGGTATCAACGTGACGGGTATCAGTGATATGAGGAGGAATAGGTGGAACCTCGTCATCAGCAGGAATCCACCCATGCTGGGCGTGCTCATCTCGTGGGTCAATCTATGCCTCAAAAAGTGTACGATCAAACTGAACTGGCATAGGATCATGGTGAGGTGCAACAAGAGGGTCAACTGGTGCATCAGCAAAAAGTGGGGGATCAACATGATCAGCAGCAATGACATGATCGCCCTCCAACAACGGAGCATCTGCAGGGTGATCATCAATAGGTGGGTCAGCAACGACAGGCTCAATAATAGGTGCGTCAGCATGAACTGGGTCGTGCTCAAACGCAGGGTCCAGTGGATGCTCGGGATCATCGAAGGCCATCTCAAAATCAAATTCAGGGTCGATGGGATCAACTGGGTCTACTGGGTCGACTGGATCCTCCATAGGCTGATCCATGGGTATAAATTCTATATCCTGATCTGGGTCGAATCCTGGGGGAAAGACAGGATCGGAATCCTCCACATCATCATGGTCGAAAGTAAAACTAGGAATAGGGGCAACAGAGGATGCCTGGTCAGGATCTGATCCATGTGAGAAGTGCTGCGCACTCTGGGTGTGTGAAGGTGCGGAGGCCACAGACTCGAAAGAGTCTGGGACCGGAGAGTGAGCGGGTGACTCCTCGGCGGGAGCATCTGCGATCATCAAGAGATCACCAGCAGCAAGAAGGGCCTCGCCCTGAACCTCCTCTAAGGGCTCATCATCAAACAGATCGACGTCGTCATCATCGTCGGCGTCGAGAAGCAAATCGTAAGCAGGATATGAAGCAAGTGGTACGGGAGCAGGGATCTCCACTAACGGTAGGTCCCCGGCCAAAGGGCCATCAGCGAGCTCATCAGCACCATCAGGTAAAGCAAAGGGCTGAAAGTCGTCCTCGTCCGTGCTAGTAACGTCGGAGGTGTGGACCTCGTGCTCTGAAGGCTCTAGGTCATCTGATACTATAGGTCTAGGTCCTGTGGTGTCTGAGTCACCTGTGCCAGAGGTGTCCATGGTGTCTGTAACATAAACACAAACATGCACAAACAGTCAATCATACAATCAAATAATCACATAAGTCACCAAGTAAGCAATCAAATAATACTCCTAGTCCCACTAGCCTCCCAGCCTCTCAGACTGCTCTTCCTAGTCCCACTAGCCAATTCTCCTAGTCCCACTAGCCAATTCTCCTAGTCCCACTAGCCAACTACCTCGATCTCCCAGACCGAGCCTCGGCCTTCAAGACCGAGCCTCAGCCTTTCCGGACTGAGCCTAAAAATAATAAATAAAATGTGCTCAACATTTGTTTGTAAAAACATTTTGGGTCTGGACTTAAGTGGTATGCAGTAAAAATGTTTTCGTGAGAGCCCTAGTGATCATAGTCTAGACTCGAGAAAGAATCCTAGTTCGCTATGATCAGAGCTCTGATACCAAGCTGTCACACCCAGGCTTTGCGGAAGCGTGGTTCATTTGGTGTGACTTCTTAATACCATAGCTTAACCATAACAAAGCTATATGAAATAAAACCATGCAAGATCATCCATAGATTTAAGTTTTAAAACTGAAGTAACATAACCTTGTCTTAGGGACTTACAACATCATAACATAAAACATTGTTTTGAGAGACATAAACATCAACATGAATAAAACGCAGTTCAAGATTTGTGACTCGTCCAGGAAGAAGTCACATTTCCTAAACTGGGATGACCTCGAAACCCATATGCAGCGGGAAAACATAACATACCGCGCCAGATCTTTAATTCCCTGAAATACATGTAAGTTGAAAAATCAACAATAATGTTGAGCGAGTTCATGTGTAAGTGAGTAAATAAACCTGTGTATGTATAAAAATCCTGGTATGTAGCAAATAAGGAAAAAGAGATCACCAATGGTTTGCAAGTCCATTGATATGTGTGAAGTGCAAGTAGGAAGACTCAAACCTAGCAGATTTAGCGTTGGGTACAAAGTCACCCCGAGGTCCGTTCTGGTTGGGCCTGGGGTTGGGCTCGCTACACCCAGATAGATCTACCGCTTACGTCCCTCGATCCTACAATGAGGATTAATGGCCTCCAGTTTCTGCCTACCCACTCACATGATCTAAGTAGTAAACCTCCTTACGCTAACCATACCATGTATAAAGTACTCGTAATCATAGTAACATGTATTTCACCCCCCGCAGTTTAGAAAACTGAAAACACTTAAGAGAAAAGGGGGACATGAACTCACAGTGGTGCGTCTCTACCAAGTATGCCTCCAAATCAAGCAGCTGTGTGACGACCTACACGTACTAACTCTATTAGACGGACGGCCGTGCCTTAGCTTTAGGGTTTAAGTTTTCGGGAAATAGTTAGGCAACTATTTCGTGTTTATATTCTGTATATACTTGGTAGTCATTTTCCTTCCCAAGGATGGGGGAATTAATACATGTGTGTTCGAAATATACTATTAAGTCTCACTTAAAAATACATTTTATTTCCAACTCCAAAATATAAATATTCTTCTCAAAAATATTATATTTTCTATTACATAAGTTTTCCCAAAATAATACCTTGACAAAAACACGCGTTAAGTCATATTTCCTTAAAATGCGTAAGTTACGTTTTAATGATCGAGTGGTAATAATAATTACCGGTGTAACTTATATACTTATCGTAGAGACGTTCGTATTATTTTGGATTCGTTAACATTTGATAGTATTATTTTTACCCTAAGAATAATACTAGTATTTTCAAAAAATAATCATAAACACCTGACAAGTGTCGTTAAGAAAAATATATACTAAATATATATTTACCAAGTTTTATTTTGTAAAAATCCCACCTCCGATGTTTTGTAAATATAGTCTTGGTGAAACTTATATTTTGAAAACATGTCGAAAAGTATTTCTAACACTTATAGTGAAAATATTTCTAAGTGTTAGGTTTTTGGAAAAATTTCGCCAGAGTTTCCTCTGTAACTGGAGGTGGCCACGCTTTCAAGCGTATCATTTTCTTTTACAAATCAAACCAACAATTTTCTCAATCAACATAAGCATTATTCAAACCATCAAACTAGTCAAAATAGATGTAAATCGCAAAAATACATGAACTTGCGGTTTTTCCAAAATATGTAGTATCTTTCCATTATTTTTAGTGGATCTTTTGTATAAATCAACCCAGTTTCGTGAAAGTCTCGTTTTTAAAGAAAATAAATTTCCACAACTTCTTGTCAACATTTACGAAAATAGTTCTTTCGTCAAAACTTTGTGCTACACAAGTGTCTACGCACTTGTGTGTTTACAAAAGCACTTTTGGTTATGTAAGATCCGTCTTTAAAAATATGTTTTCTCTTGACACGTGGTCCTTTGAAAATACCGCTTGTAGATCCGTAGATCTACTAGTTCTAAACACTATTTCACAAGTAAAATCGCTTTTACACAAGTTCATGATTCGTGTGTGGTAGAGTTTCATCCTTTAACCCTTGTTACTTCCAAAACAACCTTATGTCATGATCCAAGGTCATGACCAATCCGGGTTAAATGACGATCCGAGCTACCACAACATAGATCGGGTCCAAATAATCACACAATTCAATTACTACAAGCATTTTTAGTAGACTTTTATGTATCATTTTGTATGTTTGCGTCTTTTAACCGTTACATATCATATTAACCACTTTAAAATGGTTCGAGAAGGCGATTTAAGCAACTTACTACTAGCTCGAGGCTAGGGAAGAATCTAGACGCAAAATGAGTGGATAAAAGCAATGTAGGGAGGTCCTTCGCCTTCCGAATGCACCAAGCTTCCTTGTAGGTGATCCTTAACACTTGTATGCACTTGGAATTGGTTGATCAAGATCGAAGGATGGATGGATGGTTGTTGTTGTTCTCGGCCGAGAGCCAAAGAGAGAGGGAGAGAGTGTGTGATTTGTGTAATGTGTGGTGAATGTTATGTTGAGTTATGACATGATCTTATAGACAAACTTCTACACCATTAACCATTGGTCCCTATGTCTTCAAGATCTTAAGCATGGGTGATTAATTTAATCATCAAGTACAAGAGGTGTCCCCCCTTGGGGACGGTTTCGTTAAAAGGGGGGGGGGGGTCTTGGTTCGATTCCAACTAGTAGTTAGGATATTAGTTAGGTTAATCTAGTTAAGTTAAGTGATTAACCCGGTTACTAGTGTGTTGTGCTTTACAGTGGATGTTAGGGTATTCAGGGACCCTAACTAGCTCAGAAAAAGACAAATAATGTTATTGACAATATTTTCATGTTCCGGGTATAGTCCGGTTGTTCGGTTGGATAGTAATCCGTTAAAGTGCTTAACAAAGCTTTAAAGTGTCGTTATAATTATTTTTAGTGACACAGCTTATTCCTCCAAAGTGTCAGGAATATTTTGCTCATGTTTTGGCACTTTATTGGTTAGCTAAAAGCTGGATTGTTTATTAAAGTGCTGAGTTTTTGTGCTTAGATCACGTTTTAGGCACATCCAGTCATTGTAACTTATTCCTAGAGACGCAGTTCTACAACCCTTGTATCCCTACACTCACCACTAGTGTAGTAAAATATTTCTGGCTCATACAGGCCTTAGAGGCAGTGTTTGCCTGATGCTGGCTTTATCAGCATGTTCAATAGGTTATCCGTTTATAGTGCTACTGTGCTTTTTGTGCATCATGTTTGTCACTAAGGTTCAGCATGTAAATAATGTAGTGACGGTAAGTAAAGTATGATGCAAGTAAGTACATGTATCAGTATTCAAGTAGCAGTTTATCAGTAATTTCAAACAAGCATAGTAATTAAGCAGTAATTAATTATTAATTAAGTTGTACGGATACCTGGTTTAGTGAGGGTTGTCACATTGGCTATCATGTGCCCGAATTTATCCCGACCTCCGCACCGGAGTATAGAACTGTTCATCAAGGGATTAGCTCCACGGGTGAAGGGTTTGGTTACTACAGCTAACCTCAAAAACTTACTTTAGATTGTCCGTTTGGCTCATAAGATCACCGATCAGGAGGTGGAGAGTGGTTCGCTACCACCGCGCGTTTCTGCCACTACTGCTGCTGCAACCACAACAACTACGCCCACTACTGATAGCAAGCAGAAATGGAATGATGTAGATAAGGGGATGAACTCGAATTAGTCATAGAAACAGCCAGACAATAACAGCAATCGCAGCTTCAGCCAGTCCTCTGTTAATCAAAG
Source organism: Helianthus tuberosus (assembly GCA_030545235.1). NCBI lineage: Eukaryota > Viridiplantae > Streptophyta > Magnoliopsida > Asterales > Asteraceae > Helianthus > Helianthus tuberosus. The sequence continues at coordinate 117,328,729 of CM060414.1, read as the reverse complement.
CCAGAGCAACAGTTCGGGTCAAGGTTCTTACGCGGGAAACTACCGAAGTGTAATAAGTGCAACTATCACCATCAGGGATAGTGTACCCGAGTATGTCACAGGTGCAACAAAGTGGGGCATATGGCCAGGGATTGTAGGGTTTCACTTCCGAATCAGCAGCAGCACACCCCGCAACTGCAACAGGCACAACAGTAGGAAAGGCAACAACCCCAGCAAAACCGTGGAAATCGTAAGGGATGTTTTCAGTGTGGGACCGAGGGTCCCATCAGGCGAGACTGCCCTCAGCTAAATCAGAATGCTAGTGGTAACAACAATGGGAACAACAATGGAAACAACAACAATGGGGGCAACGGTGGAAATGGCGCGCATGGGAGAGTGTTCACTATTGGAGCTGGGGAAGCTCGTAACGATGGCAATGTTGTGACTGGTACGTTTTCTGTGAACAATCTAATTGCTTCTATTTTATTCGCCTCTGGTGCCGATTGGAGTTATGTGTCTTTGGAGTTCAGTTGCCAGTTAGGGTTGACTCCCGCACCTCTTGTAATAAGCATGTAGTAGAACTAGCTGATGGTAAGTCAATAGAAGCTTATCATGTTCTTTTTGGTTGTAAACTTGAGCTCATGGGTCAAGTGTTTGACATTGACCTACTCCCTGTTACTCTTGAAAGTTTTGATGTGGTCGTTGGCATGGATTGGTTGTCTAAGCATCAGGCGGAAATTCTCTGTAAGGAGAAGATCGTGCGTATCCCTCTCCCCAGTGGGGAATTCTTGTCAGTACAGGGGCATCTCAGTGGTGCCATGGCTGGCATCATCTCAGTCATGAAATCCCAGAAGTGTCTACGAAAGGGCTACCTTGCCATTCTAGCTCTTGTCACCGATTCACAAGCTAAAGAAAGGAAGATCGAGGATCTTCCAGTTGTTCGCGAGTTTCCTGACTTGTTTCCTGAAGAGTTACCTGGTTTACCTCCACATCGTCAGGTGAAATTTCAAATTGACCTTATGCCAGGAGCAGCTCTGATTGCTCGTGCTCCTTATCGTCTTGCACCAGGAGAGTTGCAAGAGCTGTCTAACCAACTTCAAGAACTGTTGGATAGAGGTTTTATCCGACCCAGTTCTTCGCCTTGGGGAGCCCCAGTTTTGTTTGTAAAGAAGAAGGACGGGTCCTTCCGTATGTGTACAGATTATCAAGAACTCAACAAGGTAACAGTTAAGAACCGCTATCCTTTACCGCGTATTGACGACTTATTTGACCAGTTGCAAGGGTCAAGTTTTTACTCGAAGATCGATCTAAGGTCGGGCTATCATCAGGTGAGAGTCCGAGAGGAGGATGTTCCTAAAAAAGTTTTTAGAACACGATTTGGGCATTATGAATTCTTGGTTATGTCGTTCGGTCTAACAAACGCACCAGCAGTCTTCATGGATCTTATGAACCGGGTGTGCAAGCCGTATCTCAAAGACTTCGTTATAGTGTTTATCGACGACATTCTGATTTACTCAAAGAACAAGGAGGATCACGAGCGGCACTTGCGTCTTATCTTGGAGCTCCTGAGGAAGGAGCAACTCTACGCGAAACTTTCTAAGTGTGACTTCTGGATTCGAGAGGTACACTTCCTTGGCCACATTGTTAATGAATCAGGGATACACGTGGATCCTGCTAAGGTTGATGCTATCAGGAATTGGGCGGCACCAAAGAATCCTACGGAGGTGCGATAATTTCTTGGTCTCGCTGAGTATTATCGAAGATTTATCAAGGACTTCTCGAAGATCGCTCAACCTCTCACCTCGTTGACACAGAAAGGTGTTGTGTATTCTTGGGGAAGCAAGCAGGAGGATGCATTCCAACTATTGAAACAGAAACTCTGCAGTGCACCGATTTTTGCTCTACCTGAAGGTATCGAGGATTTTGTGGTTTACTGTGATGCTTCTATTCAGGGGCTTGGTTGCGTGCTGATGCAACACAATAATGTGATCGCTTATGCTTCTCGACAACTGGAGGTTCATGAGAAGAATTACACGACTCACGACTTGGAGTTGGGGGCTGTGGTTTTCGCATTGAAGATCTGGAGGCATTACCTGTACGGTACTAAATGCACTATTTATACCGACCACGGGAGTCTTGAGCATATTTTAGACAAGAAGGATTTGAATATGCAACAGCGTCGCTGGGTAGAACTCTTAAATGACTACGATTGTGCCATCAAGTATCACCCCGGTAAAGCTAACGTTGTAGCTGATGCCCTTAGCCGAAAGGAATCGAAACCAAAACGTGTGTGAGCCTTACAGCTCACCATTCATTCAAACCTTCCTGATTAGATTCGTTCGGCTCAGACTGAAGCATTGAAAGAGGAAAACATTGAAGCTGTGTATTTACGAGGCATGGAGAAACGACTTGAGAAGAGATCAGATGGCATTTACTATTTTATGGAGCGGATATGGATTCCGTTGTTTGGCAACCTTAGAGATCTTGTGATGGACGAAGCGCACAAGTCTCGATACTCAGTTCACCCATGTTCGGATAAGATGTATCAAGATCTTAAAGTCCTGTACTGGTAACCGAAGATGAAAGCTCACATCGCGGCGTACGTTAGTAAGTGTTTGACTTGTGCAAAAGTCAAGGTGGAGTATCAGAAACCCTCAGGCTTGCTACAACAACTAGAAATACCCATGTGGAAATGGGAGCAGATTGCTATGGATTTCATCACTGGTTTACCAAGAACTCAAAACAGGAACGATACCATCTGGGTGATCGTTGATCGTCTCACGAAATTTGCACACTTCCTTACGATCAAGGAAACAGATAAGTTCTCTCAACTCGCTGTTGTGTATCTGAAAGAAGTGGTTTCTAGGCACGGGGTGCCAACCTCTATTATCTCAGACCGTGATCCGCGCTTCATATCTGAGTTATGGCAATCAATACATAAATCATTTGGCTCACGTCTTGACATGAGCACTGCGTATCACCCACAGACGGATGGTCAGAGTGAGCGAACCATCCAAACACTTGAAGACATGCTGCGAGCATGTGTGATTGATTTTGGTAAGGGCTGGGAGAAACATTTGCTGTTGATCGAGTTCTCCTATAACAACAGTTATCACACTAGCATCCAGGCAGCACCGTTTGAAGCGTTGTATGGCCGGAAATGCCGTTCTCCTCTTTGTTGGGCTGAGGTAGGTGACAGCCAGATCACAGGACCGGAACTTGTTCTTGAAACTTCGAAAAAGATTGTTCATATCAGGAATCGTATGGCGGCGGGGCACGACCGCCAGAAAAGTTACGCTGACAAGCGTAGGAAACCCTTGGAATTCACTGTAGGCGATCGGGTCATGTTGAAAGTCTCACCCTGGAAGGGTGTAGTGCGTTTTGGGAAGCACAGCAAGCTTAATCCCCGCTATGTTGGGCCATTCAAAGTTTTAGAAAAGATTGGTAAAATGGCCTACAAGCTCGAGTTACCTGCTTAGCTGGGTAACGTTCATAATGTTTTCCACGTCTCGCAATTAAAGAAGTGTTTGGCTGATGAAACACTGGTGGTACCGTTTCAAGAGCTGAAGATCGACGATAAGTTACAGTTTGTTGAAGAACCAATCGAAATTATGGACCGGGAGGTCAAGGTACGTAAACACAGCCGTATCCCGATCGTGAGAGTTCGTTGGAACTGAAGACGTGGACCGGAGTTCACGTGGGAACGCGAGGATTAGATGATGCTCAAGTACCCACATTTATTCCCAGATGACAAGTCCAAGCCTGGCAAATAGAAATCTAACGCAACTAGTGAATTTCGGGACGAAATTCCCGTTCAAGTTGGGGATGATGTGGTACCCGCAGAAAATCCACAGTCATCTTGAGTTAACGTCGTGCTGTTTTGTATTACTTGCCAAATTTCGGGATGAAATTTATTTTAAGTTGGGGATGATGTGACAACCTGAGTCTTCAAGGTCATTACTCGACATGTTACTCATTTTGCAAAGTGTTTTCATAATTCGTATGCATTGTAACTTGTTGTTCATGTTGATATATGTTTAAGTGTTTGTATGATTGTTTGGTTAGTTAATAAATGGTTATGAACAATTTAAGATTGGGTAGACTTGTCACATGCATCTTTTGTGAGATTAAACATTAGACTTTCGCCACCATACAAACTCGACGAAACATGTGACTTTCGTCACACTCTCCAGTCGACGAAACACTAGGGTTTCGTCCAGTAGAGTTTCGCCGAAATGGGCTTTTGGCCCATGTGAGGCCCAAATGTGTTTAGGTTATGCGACTTGTGTCTACGCATAAGATACGTAAGTTGAAATTAGCGAAACCCTTGAGTCTCCTCTCCCCTTCCATGCCAAACTCTGTGCGACGGCGATTACCATTCCTCTCGGAGCTTTTGCTAGTTTCATCTCGTAATCGGTTAGTGTATAATTATCCGATCAAACTTGCTTGTTATTTGTTTGATTGTTTTGCGTGATGATTCCGGGTCACTGTGGATTTGGGTGTCGTGTTAGAGGGTGTGCTCTCATGTCTTATCAACTAGGGTTCGGTGTTTCGTTGATGATCAATTAGACTAGGATTGTAGGATAAGAACTCTATGGTTCGTATTCATCGGTGTTTTGTTTGATGTTTGTATATTATGTTATCAATTGCCAGTGAATATTAAATGAGTATGTGATATAGATTCGTGCATGACGATGATCAGTTAATATGGAATTCGTGATTAAGTTTAATGTTGGTAATTAATGGGTTAAGGGTTCTTAAGATTATTGCTAGAGGGATGGGGGTGATGCGAAGAAAACTGTCATGTTAGGGTTGTGAATCTTGAACTGTTATCCGTGATGACGAAAGCCCTTTCAACAAAATACCAAGTTGACAAAACTCCTTAAGGTTTCGCCACCCATTGTGTCGACGAAACATCTGATGTTTCGTCATCTATGTGTCGACGAAACACTAGGTGTTTTGCCGTGGGAGTTTCACCGCCCAGGATTTAGTTCATGGCAGACTGTGGTTGAAACGTGAGTTACACGCATGATCTTATTGATGAAACACCACTGCTATTGCTAAGGGTATGAGTAACTACGCATTGACTGAGGAAACATGACTTGTTTAAAACGAGCAATACATTTAACTGTTAGGTACACATTCAAGTGTTAAGTACTGTTATGGAACACGCATGTGAATTGTGGATGTGTATGAGCTTGGATAACTGTTTATGTGTTAATCAGAAACTATTGCTTGAATGCACACCATGAATACAATTTATACGTGAACCAAGTGATTGCAAACTGATTTCGTGTACATGCATATCATATGCTTTGACTGATTTATTTGTGAACAAGTAACTAATCATACTGAGCAAACCAAGGTGAGTTCACTACTCTTGAGCATGTGTCCCGGTGGTTGGGGACAGTCAGTGGGTATCCCGGGGAGGGATAAATCTTTTGGGTAAAACTGGGATGTTGGATAATAATCTCGCTCTATCATTCTTAAGTCCCATCTTTTTGTTACCGGAGAGGTAGCGGGGTATTAGTTGGTAGCACTACTTAGGTTTGGCACCCTCACCCCGTACCGGAGAGGATGGGTGTGAACTAATGACCCTGTAGGATCGTTCGGTGACCCTAAACAGTCAATCTGAGTAGTTCATCATCATTTACAAAGGCGGAATCAGTGTAAATGACGTCAAACAGCTTGTTTCCTTTTAATCTTTATCTATTGATGATTTCCTGAGCTTTTTACAAACAATTCTGACAAAAATTTGGCAGCACCTCAGCTCTTACACACTAATTTCGTACCAAATGAATCAGACACAACAGGTATTTATAGGCAACATAATTCCGCACGAAACATTCACATGATATTACTAATTCCATGCGAAATTAGTAATTCCGTATGAAATACTTAATTCCATGCGAAATTACATCAGTGTAATTTCGTGCGAACTTACCCTAAAACCCTGTTTCTCGATTTCCGTGCCCTAATCTATTTTAATCAATACAAGACTCATTAAAGACGAAGTTAACAGACATCAGTGCACCAACAGACTCCCCCTTGGATGTTGACGAAGTCTTTAGCATCCTGTCTTCAGTCTTTAGTCTTGATTGATCTTGACATTGTAAAAGCTCCCTTTAAACTTCTATCATCAAACTCTAATCTACAATCTCCTCTTTGAATGTTGATCCAGAATTCTGACTCCCCCTTTCACAGACTCCCCCTCTCGATTAGCTAGGACTTGAATTCTGATTCAAACCTTGACATTTTATTTGCCATGGAGAATTTGATTCCTGTTTCCTGCACAATCTCTACCTAAATGTAAGATATATGACAATAACAGTTTCAAACTAAAACTTACCATTTTCTCTTCAGAGCTATAAAATCCACTTAAGTATTCAGTTCCAACCTAATGACCCTGATTACTCAATTAATCTACCAAGTCCAACTTAATGACCTTGGTTGATCTGAGATAAATCTCACTGAGATTTGAAAACAAACTTGTTTAAACATTTTCTGAAATTTACAAGTTTCAACTTAATGAACTTTTTTTTGACTTTTCAATTTCACAAGTAACAAATTAAGCTCCCAACTCATCATCCAGTCCAGAAACTTCCTGCATCTGCTCCAAATTGTGAATCTGAAGATCAACTCTCCACTTTGGTTTGTCAAAAATAAAGCAGAAGTGAAAAATCTTTTTGGATTTTAAAAAAATTCTAAACTAGAAAATGAAATACAGAATTAAAATGCAGTAAATGTAAACTATTTACAAACATATTTTTGGTGAGCGTGTTAGGGAATCATATCAGCTATACGACAAGTCACAAGTACCGTTAAGCTTTGATTACATATTCAGATTTAAACAATTCGCTTAGATTGTCAATATACTGATCCACTTAAATTTTCACACAATTTTCAATCTGTCCAGGATACGGATTTAGTGTTTTAAAAACTTAAACTCATTCATGTGTCCCACCTCTTGAGTATACTCCCGTATCCAGATCCCAATATTCAGTCTTACAGGTGAATATACCACAGATGATATCTGTAAGGGAATAAATTACGATCGAAACCGTGAGAGCTCAGGTCAGAACTTCCGTTCAGCAGAGAGATGACGGTTCGACTAAAGGTGTGTCCCCTTTAGAGGATCTTTTTTACAACAGCATTGATTAGCAATTTTATTGTCTTCATCATTTATGTTGAGGGCGGCGCTATATTTCAAGCAAGCGATAAAGTATTCTCCGGGGACTATGCCATTGCTTCCGCAAAATCAGAAGTCCCGGGATAATACCCCAGATATCACTGAGTATAAAGACCTAATATCTCAGAAAGTGGGATCTTTCAAACAAGATTTCAGGGGTTCCCTATATATCCAAGTAGTGTTCCCCATGAAATAAGTAAGTAAAGATTTAGGTTTATATCCCGAACAAACCTACTAAATGTGTAAAAACCTATCGGCACATCATCAGCGAGACTGTTTAACTCATTTAAACTTTCCATTTCTTTAGCATACTGTAACTGTCAAGCCGATGTACTATCATTTTCCCTTTTTACACAAGCTCTTTTCCAATTTTCTATTGTTTTTGGATTTTTAAAATATCTCATGTTTTTGTATTTTTGTCATTTTTTATTGTTTTTGTATTTTCTGAAAATAATACCCTATACTCTCCCCCTAAATACCAAAACAAGTAAAAAATCGACAAACCATTGCAGATTGCTTCTCAACATCATCTACAATGTCTCCTTCATCAATGCCAAGAATCTCCTCCAACACCGATAAAAGCTTCATATCGTTCAGTTTTAGAAAATATTGAAAACGTATTTTATCAAATGCTTTGGTATGTAAATCAGCTTTTTGATCGTCAGTGTGGATTTTCTCAATTCGTATCAACTTCTTCTCGAAACAGTCTTGGATGAAGTGATGACGAATTTCAATGTGTTTGGTTTTAGCATGATGAACAAGATTTTTAGTAATATTAATTGCTGCCTCATTATCAACAAAGATAGGGGTGTTTAGAAATTGCAAACCGTAGTCGCGCATCTGTTGCTGGATCCACAAGATCTGTGAGCAGCAACTGCTAGCAGATACATACTTCGCTTCACATGTGGATAAAGCCACAGAGGTCTGCTTCTTGCATTTCCAGGTGACCAATCGTGATCCAAAGAACTTACACCCCGCTGTTGTTGATTTAGCGTTAACTTTGCAGCATCCGAAATCAGAATCGGAATACCCTTCGAGCGTGAAATCGCCTTCTCTAGGATACCACAACCCCAGTGATGGAGTTTCTTTCAGGTAGCGTAATATCCTTTTCACAATCACCATATGCGAAGCTCTCGGGTTAGATTGAAATCTTGCTGCGAGGCAGGTTGGGTACATGATATCGGGTCTTGAAGCTGTCAAATACATCAGCGATCCGATCATGGAACGATACATCGTTTCATCTACCTTGTCTCCGGTGAGATCAGGGTTTATCCCATGATTCGCTACTAATGGGGTGGAGGCTGGAGTAGAACCTGACATCCCGAATTTCTCCAAGATATCATGAACGTACTTCGTTTGATGTATGAAAATTCCTTTGGGTAGTTGATCAACCTGCAATCCCAAAAAGAATTTCATCTCACCCATCGATGACATTTCAAATTTCTGCTTCATAATTCTTTCAAAATCTTTGCAGAGTTGTTCATTTCTAGACCCAAATATGATGTCGTCCACATATATTTGAACTATCAGAAGATGACCGTCGACCTCTTTGGTGAAGAGAGTGGCATCCACTTTTCCACGGATGAAGCTGTTGGCTAGCAGGTGTTGAGACAATGTCTCGTACCAAGCTCTCGGGGCCTGGTGTAAACCATACAGCGCTTTATCCAGCAAGTAAACCTTGTCATTGTGGATTGGATCAATGAAGCCCGGTGGCTGACTGACATATACCTCCTCTTTTACCTTCCCATAGAGAAATGACGATTTCACATCTAACTGATAAACTTTGAAGTTTTTCCAAGATGCAAATGCTAGGAAGATTCTGATCGCTTCTAGTCTAGCAACTGGAGCATAAACTTCAGTGAAATCTATACCCTCCTGCTGACTGAAACCCTGGACTACGAGTTGAGCTTTGTTACGAACAAAAACTCCTCTATCATCCCTCTTGCACTTGAACACCCACTTAGTGTTTATCTTCCTTTGACCATCAGGCAAATCTACTAACTTCCACACACCTAACTTCTCGAATTGGCTCAGTTCCTCCTGCATCGCATTGACCCAAGAATCTTCAGTAAGCGCCTCTTTATAAGTCCTTGGCTCAATCTACGAAATAAAACAACTCAGTGAGAATTCAGTTTGTAAAGGAGCAACTTTTGAATAAAAACATGTAAGCCCTTGATCAAGTTGTCTTCTAGTGCAGACGCCTGACTGCAATTCTCCGATTATCAACTCCTCTGGATGGTATGAAAGTGTTCTTGGCATCACCTCGCCTGGAACATCTACCACGCCTTCCAAATTTGTGATATTCTGATTTACACCTTGTTCATCGACTGGAATTGTTTGTCTTGAACTCTGGATTTGCTCCCCCTCAGAATATGAATCATCATGGTCAAATACCAGTCTATCATCAAATTCTTGATTATCGTTGACTGCCGTCTGATTGTCAAGAGTTTCCTGAATATCGTCATATTCACCAGCATTACTTGGAGCTGCTTCATCATCGTTCGAAGCTTTTTGTTGACGAACAAAAGTTTCTGCTGGGAATCTTTCCTGCGATTCTTCTTCATACTCTCTCAAAATATCCAACTCGTCAAAGAAATCCTGTTCTTCTTCAATGTCAAACGAATCCCACAATTTATCATAATTAAAACGCCATGAGTCACCGGGATTCTGAGGCGGCATAGTATACCCCTGACACTCAACATGTTGTGCTTCGATGATCTGCTTCAAGCTTGGAACAAAGACTCGTTTCAATGGACTAGCATAACCCACGAAAATTCCTTCAAAGCTCTTTGCACCAAACTTTCCAGAAGATTCTAGAACTGTACAGGCAGACCCAAACGGTTCAAGATACTTCAGGTTAGGAAAATTAACTGGTAGCTTTGAATCAGCAAGCATCGTCCTGGCCGTTTCAATTAGCGTCCTGTTCTTTCGTTCGGCTACTCCATTTTGCTGCGGAGTGTAAGGAGCACTAAATTCTTGCAATATACCTCTCTCATCACAATATTCTTCCATCTTGTTGTTCTTGAACTCAGTACCGTTATCACACCTGATTCTTCTGATACGGGTTTGGTACAAGTTTTCAATTTTTCTGAACAACGCCATCAAACTTTCAAATGTCTTATCTATAGACTTCAAGAATGATACCCATGAAAATCTGGAATAATCATCAGTTACCACAAGACAGTAGAGATCCCCTGTAATACTTTTGACGTTTACTGGACCAAACAGATCCATATGTAGTCTCTCTAACGGTCTGGAAACTGAATTGACTTTCTTTTGAGGATGTGATTTCTTCTTTTGCTTGCTTTTGACGCAGCTAATGCACTCCCCTTCCAGATGAAAACCTTTCACATGAACACCAGTAACTAAATCGTTATGCACCAGGTGATTCATTTTCCTCAAGTGAATATGCCCCATCTTTCTATGCCATAATCTCGACTCTTTTTCTTTTGCTCTTGACACAAAACAGTGTGCTTGACCCGTGGTTGTAGTTGCTACACTCATATCCAACACGTACCGATCATTCACTCCAGTTGCCCTCATGATAATCCATTCTTCGGGAACAACAAATCCTGGTTTCAAGATCAAACATTCTTTGTCTGTGAAATGTGTTGTATACATCCTATCACATATTTGAGATATGCTCAGAAGATTGTTCTCAAGCTCAGCAATGTAGTTAACTCTTTCAAACGTGACAATGCCATTGGATAGCGTTCCTTCACCAACAATTCTACCACCTTGGTTACCTGCGAACCCTACATAACCTCCATTGAAATTTCTAACATCATACATCAACGCTGTCTTCCCTGTCATGTGCCGAGAAGCTCCACTATCCATAGTCCATCGTGAAACGGATCTTGGAAGCTCTTGCACCAATTAAAATATGATCATTTAAAATAAGCTGCCCAAGCCTCATCAGACTCAGGTAACTTAATCTCATCAATGCACTTCTCAACCGACTTAAGAGGCGGAAAATTTTTATCATTCATTTCCAATTTGTTATCAACAACCTCTTTAATGTCAACTTTAACCTCATTTCCCAATGAAACATTCTTTTTCACAAAATTTTCATAAGAAATTGGAATGTTTTCTTTTCTGGTTTCATTTTGAAGAATCTTTTTAGGAACAACCTTCTTCTCTTGTGGAGTTGAAGTTTGTTTCTCTGATTTTGGTTTCCATATTTGTTGAGATGAAGCAACCCGTTTGTAAAACTTGTCATTTTTAGTTACCACATTTTTAACAGGTTCCGTTTTGACTTTGATGTTTTCATTTTTCAAAACTTTCTCAACAACCATTGGAGTTTTTTCCTTTGCATCAACCTTCTTCTTTTGATTCTCAACAACTTCAGACTTAGGCTTAAAGTTGGTACACTTTCGTGCAATATGTCCAACTTTGTTGCATTTAAAGCATGTACGAGTATCAACTACCCTACTTGTGCCTTCTGGACTACGAGTCGAGCTTTGTTACGAATAACAACTCCTCTATCATCCCTCTTGCACTTGAACACCCACTTAGTGTTTATATTCCTTTGACCATCAGGCAAATCTACTAACTTCCACACACCTAACTTCTTGAATTGGCTTAGTTCCTCCTGCATCGCATTGACCCAAGACTCTTCAGTAAGCGCCTCTTTATAAGTCCTTGGCTCAATCTGCGAAATAAAACAACTCAGTGAGAATTCAGTTTGTAAAGGAGCAACTTTTGAACAAAAACATGTAAGCCCTTGATCAAGTTGTCTTCTAGTGCGGACGCCTGACTGCAATTCTCCGATTATCAACTCCTCTGGATGGTATGAAAGTGTTCTTGGCATCACCTCGCCTGGAACATCTACCTCGCCTTCCAAATTTGTGATATTCTGATTTACACCTTGTTCATCGACTGGAATTGTTTGTCTTGAACTCTGGATTTGCTCCCCCTCAGAATCTGAATCATCATGGTCAAATACCGGTCTATCATCAAATTCTTGATTATCGTTGACTGCCGTCTGATTGTCAAGAGCTTCCTGAATATCGTCATATTCACCAGCATTACTTGGAGCTGCTTCATCATCGTTCGAAGCTTTTTGTTGACGAACAAAAGTTTCTGCTGGGTATCTTTCCTGCGATTCTTCTTCATACTCTCTCAAAATATCCAACTCCTCAAAGAAATCCTGTTCTTCTTCAATGTCAAACGAATCCCACAATTTATCATAATTAAAACGCCATGAGTCACCGGGATTCTGAGGCGGCATAGTATACCCCAGACACTCAACATGTTCTGCTTCGATGATCTGTTTCAAGCTTGGAACAAAGACTCGTTTTAATGGACTAGCATAACCCACGAAAATTCCTTCAAAGCTCTTTGCACCAAACTTTCCAGAAGATTCTAGAACTGTACAGGGAGACCCAAACGGTTCAAGATACTTCAGGTTCGGAAAATTGACTGGTAGCTTTGAATCAGCAAGCATCGTCCTGGCTGTTTCAATTAGCGTCCTGTTCTTTCGTTCGGCTACTCCATTTTGCTGCGGAGTGTAAGTAGCACTAAATTCTTGCAATATACCTCTCTCATAACAATATTCTTCCATCTTGTTGTTCTTGAACTCAGTACCGTTATCACACCTGATTCTTCTGATACGGGTTTGGTACAAGTTTTCAATTTTTCTGAACAACGCCATCAAACTTTCAAATGCCTTAGCTATAGACTTCAAGAATGATACCCATGAAAATCTGGAATAATCATCAGTTACCACAAGACAGTAGAGATCCCCTGTAATACTTTTGACGTTTACTGGACCAAACAGATCCATATGTAGTCTCTCTAACGGTCTGGAAACTGAATTGACTTTCTTTTGAGGATGTGATTTCTTCTTTTGCTTGCCTTTGACGCAGCTAATGCACTCCCCTTCCAGATGAAAACCTTTCACATGAACACCAGTAACTAAATCGTTATGCACCAGGTGATTCATTTTCCTCAAGTGAATATGCCCCATCTTTCTATGCCATAATCTCGATTCTTTTTCTTTTGCTCTTGACACAAAACAGTGTGCTTGACCCGTGGTTGTAGTTGCTACACTCATATCCAACACGTACCGATCATTCACTCTAGTTGCCCTCATGATAATCCATTCTTCGGGAACAACAAATCCTGGTTTCAAGATCAAACATTCTTTGTCTGTGAAGTGTGTTGTATACATCCTATCACATATTTGAGATATGCTCAGAAGATTGTTCTCAAGCTCAGCAATGTAGTTAACTCTTTCAAACGTGACAATGCCATTGGATAGCATTCCTTCACCAACAATTCTACCACCTTGGTTACCTGCAAACCCTACATAACCTCCATTGAAATTTCTAACATCATACAGCAACGCTGTCTTCCCTGTCATGTGCCGAGAAGCTCCACTATCCATAGTCCATCGTGAAACGGATCTTGGAAGCTCCTGCACCAATTAAAATATGATCATTTAAAATAAGCTGCCCAAGCCTCATCAGACTCAGGTAACTTAATCTCATCAATGCACTTCTCAACCGACTTAAGAGGTGGAAAATTTTTATCATTCATTTCCAATTTGTTATCAACAACCTCTTTAATGTCAACTTTAACCTCATTTCCCAATGAAACATTCTTTTTCACAAAATTTTCATAAGAAATTGGAATGTTTTCTTTTCTGGTTTCATTTTGAAGAATCTTTTTAGGAACAACCTTCTTCTCTTGTGGAGTTGAAGTTTGTTTCTCTGATTTTGGTTTCCATATTTGTTGAGATGAAGCAACCCGTTTGTAAAACTTGTCATTTTTAGTTACCATATTTTTAACAGGTTCTGTTTTGACTTTGATGTTTTCATTTTTCAAAACTTTCTCAACAACCATTGGAGTTTTTCCCTTTGCATCAACCTTCTTCTTTTGATTCTCAACAACTTCAGACTTAGGCTTAAAGTTGGTACACTTTCATGCAATATGTCCAACTTTGTTGCATTTAAAGCATGTACGAGTATCAACTACCCTACTTGTGCCTTCAGTCTGAGGTTGTGAGGCCCTCTCCTCAAAGAACTCTTCGTTCGATTTTGAAAAAATCTCAGACTCTTGCTCGGAATGAGAACTCGAGCTCTTTACAAACACCTTTTTCTCAGCAAACTTCTTGTTTTGAAAATTCTTTCTCTGATATTTCTTACCACCCTGATAACCACCCGACCATCTATTTTGATTGTTGTTATAAAAATGCGGCGGTACAACAGGCTTCTTGTAGTAAGCTTTATCTTTTTCAAAATTCATTTGCCTCTTCGTCTGTTTTAAACCTTCAATCTCAAACCGATCAATTTCAACCAATTTGAACACATTTTTCAACTTAGCAACATTAACATTCTCCAGTGGAAACTCAGAATCCGAATACAACTTATCCGATCCCGACATCTTGTACATGACAAGAGTAGGTTCTTCATTTAAGTTGTTTTTGGACTTTGATTTCGGAATGTAATTGTTCAGAAAACACTCTTCATCCTCAACTGAATCACTATCCGACTTCAAAACACTTTCAGCCATACCTTTCACAATATCAGTTTGAACACTATCATCGGATGAAGAAAATGTAACATCAATTGACTCTGGAAGTTTTATTTCATTTGTATCATCTTCATTATTAACCAACCCAGACTTTTTCTTTGAATAATTGTTTAAAACTGGCGGTGGAACCTGATGAAACCCAACCCCAGTTCCATCCGAGTAAACATCTTAGCCTGCTTTGTTTTTCCCGATAGGTTTGGGAACAATGTGTTGCAAAACAAAGCTTGCGGAGTTGTAACTGGTTAATTTCAGATTGATACGCTCATTCTCAATCTTAGCTTCTTCAAACTGAAGCTTCAATTTAGCAATCTCATCCAGCTGTTGGTTGATTTGCTCTTCTTTGTATCTCAGAACAACAGTTAAATGCTCATTTTCTTTATTGGTTTTACCGTTTCTTTCATCAGAATCCTTTACCGTTCGTTTTAATTTGTCAAAATTTTCTGATATTTTACGATTTTCAAGAACCATTTTTTCATTTTCTTTCTTAATTCTTTCTACTTCAATTTTATCATTTTCAATTTTCTCAGTTAAATTTTTAGCTCGATCATTTGAAGCTTTGAGCATTTTATCACGTTCTAGAATCTGATCTTCAACCTTTCTGACTCTTTTTCTCAGTTCTTCAACCTTAGTATCACTAAGGTAAGTGAGTGTACTACAAAACTTGCAGTTTTTTCATGCAACTTTTGCATTCACTATCACCTTTGACTTTCTTACCTGTCTCACTTGTTGAACTGTTTGGACTGACCTTGCTTTTAGACTCAGATTCAGACTTAGAGTCTACCTCAAGTTCTTTTGCAGCAAGCACTTTATCAGCCATCTTTCCCAAGTTTTCAGCTGTGAATTCTTGAGAAGTATCGATAATCCCATCATCAATCTTCTTAGACTTCAGCTTTTTCTCTGCTTCTTTTTCTTTCTCTTCTTTCTCTACATCTTTCTTTTCTTCACCTCCACACCATCTTCTCTGTCTGGCATCTTCTTCTGCTTTGAATTCCTCAATGAAAGCTTCTATACTAAGAGTTTTCACATCAATATCAATGTTTCCTTGAGGATCCAGATAACATTGTCTATAATCATCCCATCTCTTTGCTTTCTTTGCTTCACTGTACACCCTAGATAATCTCATCATCTTGAATTCTGCTTTCTGGCTTGGTATTTTTCTTCTTCAGTTCTTGTGTCTTTGACAGGAACTTCTTCTTCTTTTGCTACAAATGCATACCCTACTGCATCTTCTTCCGGTAACACATCACTCCAATCGTATCCCTCAACATCATGAATGACAGATAGAGCTCTTGATTTCTCTTTATGGTTATCTTCAAGCTGCTTCATTCTGGGGGGTTCCGATTTGTTATGATGGTAAATCGCTCTTTTGTAGTAATCTTCACGGAACGGATTTGCAGTATCATCAGTGTAAGCATTTCTGCACTCTCGTTTAAAATGACCTTTCTGTTTACACTTGAAACACGTCACTTTTGACTTGTCAAAGCCTAACTTGGTAGAAGGTCCACCAATAGACTGTCTTCCCGTAATCTCCATGAAACATTGCGCTCTTCGGACTGCACTGGCCATACACCACCTGATGTCAATCAGTTCCATCTCTTCAGGATCTATTTGATCATAGTCCTCCTTAGTCAGGTTGGTGTTTCCAATCTTGCCTGCCACGAGGCTCTCGTACGATTCTAACACCGAAGCTAAGAACACCATCTGTTGTTTTGCTGACTCTTCACTAAAATTTTGTGCGTTCTTCAGATCTACAACGATGTTACATTGGAACAGATTCTTTGATGTAGATTGGCTTGAACTTGTTGAAGAAGATCTACTATGAAAACCACAGTGAGGAATTTCTTGATTCACATTGTTTGAACTCTCTGCAGAAAATGCTGTTCTTGGAGAACCAGCCTTTGGTAGATTTCCTCTGTAGTACAATTCCACGTTCTGCTGATAAGATGAATTGTTGACTTTGCTAGACTTCTTGATCTCCAACTCGTGACTCTCTAGTCTCTCGATAAGCAGATCCACAGTCAACTCTTCAGACTTGATAGTATTCTTCAGCATTAACGCAAAGTACTGCCAATCTTGTTCATTCGGCAGCGAATCGAACAATTTATCAACCAACTCCTCTTGAGTATATACAATTTTGTGTCTTGCCAGCTCCAATTTCAGATGCCCAAATCTCTCAATCATTTTGGAAACAGACTCGTTTTTAAGCAATCAAATAAATCAAACTCTTTTCTTAGCAGTTTCTTTTTGTTTTTCACAATCTCAGCACTACCTACACACTTAACCCTCAGTTTTTTCCCAAAGATCTTTTGAACTTTTATATTCAATTAATCAAATTATATCATCTCTCACGGATTGATGTATCAACGCGATGCACTTCTGTTCAGCAATATATCTTTCAATATCATCAGGATCTGTCAAACTTTCACCAAAACTTTCTCCTCTAGTGTAACCATTCTTTAAACTTTTCCAGCTTTGATATGCAAAAGCTTGAAGCCACTCATCAAATCTTGTAGCCCACCTATTATAATCTTCTATCGCCAACAACTTTGGAGGTTTGTTATACGTCCCATACGCACTTTCAACACTTAATGTATCCGAAAGAGTCTTTCTCGCACTCGGAGCTTTCTCGTTTGTGTTGTTCGATGTGTCGTTTGAAGTATCATCTCCACCATTTCCAGCAAAGGCAAAGATATCACAAAATGGATTGAAATCATCCATCTTCACGTACCTGAAATGATCAACAAACACTTAGCAAAATTTTTGAAAATTTTGAAAAGTTGCTTTCGAACGGAATTAGTTCACACGGAATTGTGAACTTCAAATGAGATTACTTTCATACGATATTAGCTTCAAACAAAAATACCAAGAGAATCTAATTCCGTGCGGAATTAGATTTGTTTCAAGCGAAATTAAGTCTCAGTGTGTAATTCCGTGCGGAATTACAGAATTGTTTCAAACGGTATTACAATTACGTCAGCATATTCGAACAGAATTTCACACGGAATTATAAATTTTGTCCAATTTTGATCGATTTAAGGTCCAAATCTTTCAAGGATTAGTTAGAACTATGTTTCGCTTGATATATGTGAATTTCAGGCCATTTCAACCGTTAAAACTAGTTCAAATCAGAAAAGAAGGTGTAGAAGTGAAAGAATCCGATGAAATCAAGCTGAATTGGTATGAACTCCTCGTCCTGAGCTATGATACCACTTGTAGGATCGTTCGGTGACCCTAAACAGTCAATCTGAGTAGTTCATCATCATTTGCAAAGGCGGAATCAATGTAAATGACGTCAAACAGCTTGTTTCCTTTTAATCTTTAACTATTGATGATTTCCTGAGCTTTTTACAAACAATTCTGACAAAAATTTGGCAACACCTCAGCTCTCACACACTAATTTCGTACCAAATGAATCAGACACAACAGGTATTTATAGGCAACATAATTCCGCACCAAACATTCATGCGATATTACTAATTCCATGCGAAATTACATCAGTGTAATTTCGTGCGGAATTACCCTAAAACCCTGTTTCTCGATTTCTGTGCCCTAATCTATTTTAATCAATACAAGACTCATTAAAGACGAAGTTAACAGACATCAGTGCACCACCAGACCCAGTCATGCCTAGTGCTTTGATAGGAGCACTGGGGAACGGGCAAAACATACATCAGGAGCCATCTTGTTCAGTATCAAGATATTATCAACATTACTTTCGGATTTGTAAACAAACTGGATTAAACACTTGGTAATTAACGTTTTCGTAAAACTGTGAACTCACCAACGTTGTCTGACACACTTGTTGCATGCTCGCAGGACGTTAGGTAATTTGGATGGGAACTTGCTATCTGGATGGCTGGAGGGGTCATGGTCATCTCACTGAGGATGACGTGCATGTTATTTAAACACTATTACATTAGTTTTGAGAATACATTAAACATTATTATGTCGTTTGCTTCCGCTGAATCTGATAACTCTTGTTTGACAATTATGATTACTTAATTTAATAAGCATAAATTTGGCAATGTTTGTTATTGGTTCAATGTGATTGGTGGCTTGGATCCTGGTACGTCACACGTCCCGCGGTGTTTCCGCATGTGGTATTTTGGGGGTGTGACATTGCAAACCATTAATCGATTTGTTTCCTTGTTTGCTTTCATACCAGGATTTACAAACATACATACATACTTTCAATGATACAAAGGTTTATACATACACACAAACAAACACATGAACTCGCTCAACTTTTGTTGATGTTTTTAAACTACATGTATTTCAGGGAATTAGTAAGTGGATCTGGCGGGCGTTGGAAGTTTTATGCTGCGTTGTGAATAAAGATGTCATCCATGGTTGTAAGGTTGGGTTGGATGTCTTATTCCTGGATGAGACACGTCTCCCAAACCTTGGTTTTATTTAATATCTTTTGATGAGTCCTTAGTGAACTCTAAAACAATTAATATGGTTGTAATTTGAATTTGAAGTCTACGTCTTAAAACAATGTTATGATGTTTTCAAACTTATTTAATGGATGACAAATTTATAGTTTTATCATATAGTGGTTATTATGATTGAATGCAATGGTATTAAGAAAGTCACACCATAATCACGCTTCCGCAAAAGTCAGGGTGTGACATAGAATACATTTAATTGTGTCTTAAATTGTATTTTTGGTGGTTTTTTTTATATAATACCATGTCATAAACATCTAAAACATCATTCTTAAAATGTAAACTAAAATGCTTACATAGACTTGTCACACTTTTTAAGAGTTTTTGACTTTGTGTCCAACTTCTAACCGTCACCTAAAAACAAGGGTGTTATTAATTTTAGAGCATTAGTTAAACCAAGAAAATCAAGAATGTTATGAATTAATATCTATTTATTGTGTGACTATCCACTTGTGTTTATCATTATATTATGACTCTCCATGTACTTAACTCCCATCTCTTCATGTACTTAACTCTCATCTTATAAGCCTATAAATAGAGGCATATGGGATCCATATTTTACATCAATAAAAATCCGTCTTCCATTCTCTCATTCTTCTTTATACATTGCTAGTAGGTTGTTGTTTCACAACACGTTATCAGCACGAAAGTGCTAGGTCAAAAAGTTGAAAATTGTCGATAATCATTCGCATGTAAACCATTTGTTGATTTGGATTTGACATCCTTTGATGCGATTCATATGTGGATGCTTTGTGTGTATGGCGGCTATTGAATGCCTCTTCTCGATCCCTTCTATGAACTAAATGAGGTAGATCTTATCTCCCTCTAGTAACCATCTAATTTCTATTTTTGTTTATATAATCTCTTATCCACAAAAAATAAAAATAAATAAATAAAAATAAACACCATGTTAAATCATCTTATTAGTAACTTCATTCATAATTTGGCTAATAATAAGCATAATTTTTATTATTGTTTATACTATCAATAAAATCCGAGTTTGCTCTTGAAAGAACGGGACACGACCGACTCTTTTTTGTCAGTCAGGTAACAATATATTTGTTTGTATATATGATACCTTAAGTTTGACAACTTATTCGAACCACGCATGATACCATGAAATCGATTTTTAATTATTTTTTGAATGTGGTGCAGCCCCATGCCCCATGGGGATGATAAGGTTTGTATGATGAAGATAAATAACTAACAATACCTTTTAAACTATTTAATCATTCGGAAATTTCATATAATATTGGATTAGATAAATTGTTTTCTCACCCTTGCGTTCTGAAAATGTCGGTTCGAACTTGTAGCCGTACCAATACCGTCAGTGATATTTTTTGTTATATTGTGTTTTTGATTTGTTGCGACACATACCCAGTTAATTAGCCTTTTATTTACTTAAACTAGAGTATACTATAGAGTAGCCTTTTGTTATATTTTTTTATTACATAACTAATGTTTAAGTTTCTTTTTATTAGATTCTATTAATTAGCAATTAAATAAATGTATACGAGACCATCGTTTCTCCTTCCACATAGACGGGACTTTGTCTTCACCAAGTGATGTAAGAGATTAGCCAAACATGACCATAGTTTGACAAAAGCTCTTACTATCAATCTTGGATCCCGAGACTACTACCCACTCCAACTCTAATGATTATGGTGGATGATGGTGGTGTTGTGGTGGTGGATGTGATAGAAATGGTTTGTCAAGGGATGAGTTGTAATTAAACCAAACGCCCCTATTTATAGTTGGAAACAGACAATTTACACTGCCCCATGCCTGGTAGGCACGACCCCATGCCCTTCTTCTTCTCTGTCTTTATTAAATGAGATTGTCAGTTCAGATGCTCTAATTGACCGATTTGCCATCTAATCTACATAGTAGTGTTTGTATTGCCAAATGGGAGCACGTTTGAATATGGTGTATTTATGTAATATACATCCACTTAGGAATAACATAGTGGTATTGGTGAATTAGATAAGATTGAGGGTAGTAGGAGGTCATGAGTTTAATTCCTATGGTGTACAAGTTTAGTCATTAAAAAAATGTAATATACACTAAAGTTTACCTTAATGATATGATCTACCCTTTTCACTTAAAAGTAATAATAAATTATTTGAGAGTAGACTTTGGCAACAAAGTCCAAAACTCTTAAAAAGTGTGATAAGTCTATGTATGCATTGTGTTACCATTTTTAGGTAAGATGTTTTAGATTCTATTGGCATTTTATTAAATAGAAAAACACCAAACATAACAATTTAAAAAACAATATAATTTATACTACGCACGAATTTTAAAAACACGCAGATTAACTTCCTTGCCATTGTTTTAAATTTAATGTCTAGAATACATTTAATTGTGTCTTAAATTGTATTTTTGATGGTTTTTTTTATATAATACCATGTCATAAACATCTAAAACATCATGCTTAAAATGCTAAAATGCTTACATAGACTTGTCACACTTTTTAAGAGCTTTTTACTTTGTGTGCTACTTCTAAGCGTCACCTAAAAACAAGGGTGTTATTAATTTTAGAGCATTAGTTAAACCAAGAAAATCAAGAATGTTATGAATTAATATCTATTTATTGTGTGACTATCCACTTGTGTTTATCATTATATTATGACTCTCCATGTACTTAACTCCCATCTTGTAAGCCTATAAATAGAGGCATATGGGATCCATATTTTACATCAATAAAAATTCATCTTCCATTCTCTCATTCTTCTTTATACATTGCAAGTAGGTCATTGTTTCACAACACGTTATCAGCATGAAAGTGCTAGGTCAAAGAGTTGAAAATTGTCGATAATCATTCGCATGTAAACTATTTGTTGATTTGGATTTGACATCCTTTGATGCGATTCATATGTGGATGCTTTGTGTGTATGGTGGCTATTGAATGCCTCTTCTCGATCCCTTCTGTGAACTAGATGAGGTAGATCTTATCTCATTGTAGTAACCATCTAATTTCTATTTTTGTTTATATAATCTCTGGTCCACAAAAAAAATAAATAAAAATAAACACCATGTTAAATCATCTTATTAGTAACTACATTCATAATTTGGCTAATAATAAGCATAATTTTTATTATTGTTTATACTATCAATAAAATCATACATTGCAATTTATAATCATTGAAAGTTCAACATCCTCGTAAATGTACAAATTTTTATTCTTATTTTGTCTTATACAAACTCTTTACACTATGTGTTAGATTTTTTTTCTATTATATTCAAAAGCATCGTAGCTCCATAATATGCCATCATGGAGTTGTTATTTTGATATATGTTTTTTTTATTTCGAATAGATCCTGCTACATTATTGTATATTTCATTGTTCGGATTTTAAGTAATAGAAAAATTCTTGGATAAGTTGATTAAAATAACTAAAACCTTTTCATTGGGTTTCTGTTGAAAAACTTCGAACATTTTCCGTTATAAAATAACTTACAACTAATGCATGGAAATTGAGATGAAAGATGTTTTGTATAATTTGAAAACCTTGAAAAGACAGAATATTATGTGCTATTATCTAAAATCATAACTATTATAGAAAATATGTTTATATACAAGTAATAAATGAGCGCATGTTAAGTATAACCTAAAATAAATTCATGAAGATATTTGTTTATTTTTCAAGTTAGAGTGACAAAACCATGTATGTGGATATTTGTGATTGGTTATATCGCGATGAGTTACTACATAATATTCATATTTCATAAATAAATACATATTTCATAAAACTGATGAAAGCATGTTATATCATAAGGTTGTGTCATAAGTCATTTTTTATAGTGACATAATATAAAGTGATGCATTGTATAATCATCACCTTGTTATAAATATATTTTATGATATGACTATCCACATGCATAACTCCATTGACATTTAAGTTGTATTCAATGATAGCCCTATAAATAGTGGCTTTTGTATTTCATACATACATGAATCAGAATTAGTTCTCCTATTCTCTTTCTATTTTACTTTCTATAATCATTTTTCTTTATGTTTATAGTTATACGTTGGTTGCTAGTAGGTCGTTGCTTCACAACACGTTATCAGCACGAAAGTGCTCTCTCCAAAATCCATATTATCTCCTTCTCTAATTCCTTGTGAACATAAGCAACCGTCTCGGCGTAACGTATCCGACAACATGAATGCCACACCCGTCAGAGATCCGAGTTTGCTCTTGAAAGAACGAGACATGGCCGACTCTTTTTGTCAGTCAGGTAACAATATATTTGTTTGTATATATGATACCTTACGTTTGACAACTTATTCGAACCACGCATGATATCATGAAATCGATTTTTAATTATTTTTTGAATGTGGTGCAGCCCCATGCCCCATGGGGCTGATAAGGTTTGTATGATGAAGATAAATAACTAACAATACCTTTTAAACTATTTAATCATTCGGAAATTTCATATAATATTGGATTAGATAAATTGTTTTGTCACCCTTGCCTTCTGAAAACGTCGGTTCGAACTTGTAGCCGTACCCATACCGTCAGTGATATTTTTTTGTTATATTTTGTTTTTGATTTGTTGCGGCATATACCCAGTTAATTAGCCTTTTATTTACTTAAACTAGAGTATTCCAAAGAGTAGCCTTTTGTTATATATTTTTTTTGTTACATAACTAATGTTTAAGTTTCTTTTTATTCGATTCTATTAATTAGCAATTAAATAAATGTATTTAAGATTTCAATAAATTTTTTTAAATATATTAAAAAAAAACAAGGATTTGCATATCATAGGATCTTGATATTTATAAGTTTTACTAGTACTATATTACTTATTTTGAATATAATTGGTAATGGCCGACCTTGTAAATCCCAATATTTATTTAATCAACGTTTATGTTTTTATTGATCTTATATATATATATGAGAATACGGTCCTTTATTTTAATTGGAAGGAAAAAACTTTAAAACTTTTAGTTTTGAAAATCAACTTATGTTTCATCGTCCGTTCTTATAATCGGTTTTCTAACTCATAATGTATTTGTTGATATTATCACATATATTTATATTCAACATAATTTACGAAGAAAATGTATGAATTGTAAATATTCAAACATATGAAATGTTTTGTGTTCTAAAAGATTGATATACCCTTTTATATTACTGGGAACAAGATAATTTTATTATTATGGAATAATGGCTTAATTACAAGTATGATGATATGCTAGTTAGAACTCTATAGTAATAATGAAGTTATTTGTTTATGTTTCAAAGTATGATGATAGATTATATGCAAGATATATTTTTAGGTTACATCGCGATTAGTTATATGCTGAGGTTAGTATATGAGTTATAAGCATTTGCTTACAATTGATGGAAATTAAGAACTTCATATGTCAAAATTTTTTACCACATATTTGTTTAATATGCTGACATGTTATAATACCTATTGGTTATTGATTTTATGAGATGGCATATATTATTTATGATAGATAGACGATAGTATAATCTGTGATTTATTATCAATTTCATGAATAAATATGTATATATGTGACATCCGAAGTGCTACTCTCTATATCTCATTACCAAGCCACAAAAGTTTGTAAGATTATAAACCAATTGATCTACATGACTAGATCATGCATTACTTCTCAAATTATATTATGATGTGAAAGGATTAACTATAAAGAAAATCTGAATAAAACAATTTCCATTTGTAACAACTCAACTATTCTTTTGAATTCGAAGAAACATATAAAGGTTCAAGTGACTTTATATCTATATGTCTAAGAAAGTAATGATAGAGAATAAATACACTAGAAGTGTCATACTATCTAAATTTTATTATTGGTTAGTGGAAGGTTATAAGGTTTTAGACCGATAAATCATAATGATTCAATCATATAATTGATGTTATGTGGTGAAAAGATTAGTTATACATGTGGAATAAAACAAGTTCCATCGTCAAACCTCAAATATGCTCTTGAAGAAGCAAGATTGTTAAAGAATATGTAAGGTTTGAAACAACCTCCATGAAAGTTGTGTGATTCTAATCCATTCATGAAGTGAATGTGATGATGGAATGACCAATGTAAGGTCGCGATCATGTGTGTAACAACAAAGAAAATTGTAATGATGTCACCATGATAGTTGTTTGGTTATAATCCATTCCTTGAATTGAATGTGATGATATAATAATTGGTGTAAAGTTCGTAATCATGGTAATTATGGAAATTATTATGATGCTCATGTAATGAGATCAACCATGTTAATAATGTGATGACTATACAATGATCATTATAAAGGTCGTAATATATAAGATTGATAAATCTTATACGACTCAACTACTTCTTAATTGATGGTAAGCAAAGAGAATATTATTTACAAGGAAAAATTAATTAAATTCTTTTCATTGTCACACTTGAGACATATGTTCGTAAAGTAGCAATATCATTATAAGAGTCATGAAAAAATGATATGCTCTTATACTCATGTAACTGAGTAAATAATGAAAAACTATGAAGCTTGTTTTGGTTCTACTCCATTCCCAAAAGTGAATGTGATTATATATTAATCATTGTATATGTAATGATGGACCTAATTGAGAAACTTGTAATGATGAGAATGGCTATAAGAATTGTAATGATGGTCATTTTAATAATGATAATGGACCACAAATTGGCAAACTAAGGAGTGATTGCATAACGTGATGGTTTGAACTTTGAAGTTGTTATATATTCTCTCGTATCATACGTTTTGTATTACATACGAGCAAGTAATAAACATACGATCATAAACCAGAAGCTTATGGATCATAATTATTTAACTAGTTCGCATGACCGGTTAGACCACACCGAGTCAATGATGATGTGAAACATAATGAAGAACTAGAAGATTCTTCAAGCTGATAATTGGCATGTATTGTTTTGCTCTTAAGGGAAATTTTATTTTTGCCAAATAAAGGAGGGTGTGTATCCCTAAATATTTTGGAAGTGATTAAAGGATATGCATATCCCAACATGATACCATTTAGTGTTTTAAATCGATGCATCGTCTAAATGGTTATCAAATCCACAACCTGAAGTTTGTATGATTGTGACTTAGCTAATGTGATAGCAAGCATATTAATCCAGATTATTATATTTATTTGATAATAGTGAATTTGATTCCCAAGTTATTAACGATCATTGTAATAAGTATTATTGTTGAGATGATCACTAAACGTCTACTATTGGTTACAAACCCAATGATCATGAGAGGGGAAAAAGTTCATTTAGGTACATGTAATTTTATAGATAGTACCATCAATTCACATCAAGCCAATAAGTTATACTTCTCCCCAAACAATTGGTTTCTGGTCAGGAACCAAAGATGTTTCATCAAAGATTTTGGTTGTGCGACATATATTGAAACTCATCCACCACACGCACAAAGATGGGACTTCTAAAAAGTTTGACAATATGTTGGGTATAAATAATCTTCTATGATTAAATACTTAAAGCCATTAGTAAGAAATTCGTTTATGGCTTATTGGTTTTCAATTTAATGAATGAATGTTCCTAACATTACAAGGAGATAACAGGCAGTTGAAAAGTGAAAAGTGAAATGAATTATCATTTCATCTTGATCCTCAGACTATAAACTATGAACTAGAAGTTTAAAGTATAATTCATTTATCAATATTAAAGAACAAATTACCAGACAAGTTCACTTACCTAAATAGAGTGACTAAGTAAGTCACATAATTAAATGCTTATGCTCCAGTTTTATTTGTGTCCCAAGAGGACAACCACATATTTTTGTAATGAGTCTATTGCACGCCTAAAGCGAGGTAAACTAGTTGATTCCAATAATAAAATTCCTCAAAAATTGGAGCAAGTAATTAAGATGGTCAAGTCGAGGTTATAGTAATAAGATCTCCTGATGAGATAATAGACATGATGGTTCAAGAAGAACCTCAGGTACCTGAAATAAAGAGATCTCGATAAGTTGTATCTTGCCTAAGATATGTATGGAATCGAAATAAAAATCGACATGGTTGTACTTTTGTATATAATGTAGCGCTTAAAATGATTAAATGATGAGGATCAAGATTTAAGATCTGCCTATGAATGAATATTAAGAAATGATTGGCCAAAATAGAAAGACGCAAATAAGGCAGAGTTTAGTTCTCTAATAAAATGGAAAGTTTCTGGACCAACAGTCCATACAACTAAAGTTGTAAAATATGTCGGATACAAAAGTGTCTTTTATGCGAATCATGTGAAAATCAAATTAAGTGATATAAGTCAAAATTGGTGGCACAAGAATTTTCACAAAGACCTATGATTGATTATGAGAAAACGTATTCTCCAGTGGTGGATGCATTGACTTTCCAATATCTTATTAGTCTGGTAATATATAAAAGAGAATTGACATGCGTCTTATGAAAGTTATGTATCACTTGATACTAAGTCATATAAAATAAGTTCTCGAGAATATTATGATTATTATATAAATTCAGATCTGAACACATATACATGTATATGTTATTGAATTGAATATAATTGGAACTCCCCATGAGTATCCTAAAGCCTTTGAGTGCTTAAGAGGTTAATTGAAACACCTTATGGATGTAATTATTGTGCACCAATACTCCAATAAACAGACATAGAAAATGCGTACCTGGTTGTTATGGCATCTCAATGTACACAGTGTACAAACATGGTACAATATGGATTTTGGAGATAAAAGAAAGTGTTCATGATATTTTTGCATATGATTTAGATATCTATGTGTTAAAAGGGCAAATTTATGTAGCAAACTTCTAAAGAGTGAAAGCACATGCATATTTGGATAAGATGGAAAGAATTCCCTCATGGGTTGATACTGCTAGAAGCATTAATGACGTAAAAACCACAAGAACGTATTATATGAAGTTGACAAAATACGTATGGACTAAAATAGTTGGGTCGAGTGTTGTACAATTCGAGATATTCACATAAAGAGGGATAAAAGTTTAATTAAATTAGCCATGTTCTATGAACATTCTACTTTTAAAAGTTCACTATAATCGCAATTTACAGTAATGATGTCTAGGCATCATTGAGAGAAATTGTCGAGCTTTTAGAGGGAGAATTTTTGAATGACCTTGGCACGGTCTAATTATTACTCGAACTGCAGTTCGAGTATATATGTAATTATATTTTACTAATCCCTCAAGTACATATAGAAGATGATGTTTGGATATTCCAGTATGGACATAGTTGAACTTTAAAGTATGTTAAAGGTTGTTAAGTCATTAATTATAAGAAATGCCTATTATCAATTCCTACCAAAGTAGAGATTCTCATTGTAGAAGTACCATCGTTAAATGCATAAGTGCACTAATATGTTTTGCTAGCTGTGTATGGTTATAATATCTTTCACTTGAGCTTATTGTCATGATATAACCTTTGTCAAGTGAAGAGACATTGGAATGAGTTCAAACAAACATTTCAGGTATAAACGATATTTGATTATATTTTACTAACCCATCAAAACAAGTTTGGTTAGTCTTGTAGATGCAGGAATGTAACGGAACACAGTCATGGACATATGATAATTTTTGGAAAGGGGCACCTAAAGTCTCGTTAGAAGATTATACAACATTTCTCAACATAAAGGATTGCACATTAAGGGATCAAGCGACAACTTATTCACTACAAAGGCTTTGTTCGACTTTCAAGTAAGATGGACACACGTCACTTAAAGGACACATGTTAAAATGAGGGGGAGACTTATTCAAGTTGCACTCTTTTTCCCTTGACTAAGTTTTGTCCCACTGGGTTTTCTTAGTAAGGTTTTTAATGAGGCAACATACCTAATTCAGAAGTATTAAGGGGAGAGAATACGCGCTGCACTCTTTTTCCCTTAGCTGAGGTTTTGTCCCACTGGGTTTTCCAAGCAAGGTTTTTAACGAGGCAGCACTACCAAGCGTATAATACATTGTTTTCTTTTATCACGTGGATAGTCAAGGGGAGTGTTATAAATATATTTTATGATATGACTATCCACATGCCTAACTCCCATTGACATTTAAGTTGTATTGAATGATAGCCCTATAAATAGTGGCTTTTGTATTTCATACATACATGAATAAGAATGAGTTCTCCTATTCTCTTTCTATCTTACTTTCTATAATCCTTTTTCTTTATATTTATAGTTATACGTTGGTTGGTAGTAGGTCGTTGTTTCACAACACACCTTTACATATTACCATAAACCTTTTTAGTAGTGTTCTTGATATATTTTAATATTCAATCATGATAGTAAGTCAAATTAATTATATGTATTTTATTATACTTGATAAGAAGGCATCTTATCAATTATATATTGTATAATTTGACTTTATACAATATATTTAATATGTCATCGCTTATGCATATAGACAATATTGAATAGAGCAATTGTGTTAAAATTGTGGTTTGTTATCATTTTTATGAAAGCTTATGACCATGCTTAGTCACAAAGTGTGAGACTCCAGAAAGTTTATTATAAAGTTATGGAGCAAGATCATTGAAGAATATATACGTTTTAAAACAACCAAATGTGAAAGTTGTATGAATCTAATCCATGAAGTGAATGTGATGATATAATGACCAGTGTAAAGGTGAAAGTCATGTACACAACTATGAAAATTGTAATGATATCACCATGATAGTTGTTTGGTTATAAACCATTTCTTGAACTGAATGTGATGATATAATAATTGGTGTAAAGTTCGTAATCATGGTAATTTAGGAAATTGTTACGATGCTCATGTAATGAGATCAACCATAATAATAATGTGATGACTATACAATGATCGTTATAAAGGTCGTAAGATATAAGATTGATAAATCTTATACCACTCAACTACTTCACAATTGATGGTAAGCCAAAGAGAACATTATTTACAAGGAAAAATCGATTAAATTCTTTTCATTTGTCACACTTGAGACATATGCTTCTAAAGTAGCAATATCATTATAACAGTTATGAACAAATGAAATGATTTTATACTCATGTGACCAAGTAAATAATGAAAAGCTATGAAGCTTGTTTTGGTTCTACTCCATTCCCAAAAGTGAATGTGATTATATATTAATCATTGTAAATGTAATGATGGACCTAATTGAGACACTTATAATAATGAGATTGACTATAAGAATTGTAATGATAACCATTTTAATAATGAGATGGACCACCAAAAGTGGCAAACTAAGGAGTGATTGCATAACGTGAAGGTTTTAACTTTGAAGTTATAATATATTCTCTCGTATCATACATTTTGTATTACATACGAGCAAGTAATACACATACGATCATAAACCAGAAGTTTATGAATCATAATTATTTAATTAGTTGGCATGACCAGTTAGACCACACCGAGTCAATGATGATGTGAAATATAATGAAGAACTAGAAGATTCTTCAAGATAATAATTTGCATGTAATATTTGCTATCAAGGGAAATTATATATTTGCAAAATAAATGAGGGTGCGTATACCTAAATATTCTGGAAGCGATTAAAGGATATGCATATCCCAACATGATACCATTTAGTTTTTTTTTAAATCGATGCATCGTCTAAATGGTTATTAAATCTGCAACCTGAAGCTTATGTGATTGTAGCTTAGCTAATGTGATAGCAGGCATATTAATCCAAATTAGTATATTTATTTGATAATAGTGAATTTGATTCCCAAGTTGTTAACGATCATTGGAATAAGTGTGATTGTTATCACTAAACGTATACTATTGGTTAGAAAGCCAATAATCATGAGAGGAGCAAAAGTTCATTTAGGTACATGTAATTTTATATATAGTACCATCAATTCACATCAAGCCAATAAGTTATAGTTCTCCCCCATACAGTTGGTTTTTGGTCAGGAACCAAAGATGTCTCATCAAAGATTTTGGTTGTGCGGCATATATTGAAATTCATCCACCACACCTTACAAAGATGGGACTTTTAAAAATTTGAGAATATGTTGGGTATAAATAATCGTCTACGATTAAATACTTAAAACCAGTAGTGAGAAATTCATTTATGGCTCATTGGTTTTCACTTTAATGAATGAATGTTCCCAACATTAGGGGGAGATAACAAGCAGTTGGAAAGTGAAAAGTGAAATGAATTATCATGTCATCTTGATCCTTAGACTACAAAATATGAACTAGAAGTTTAAAGTATAATTCATTCACCACTATTAAAGAACAAATTACCAGACATTTTCACTGACCTAAATAGAGTGACTAAGTATGTCACATAATCAACTGCTTATGCTCCAGTTATATTTGTGTCCCAAGAGGACAACCACATATTTGTGTAATGAGGTTATTGCACGCCTAAAGCGTGGTAGACTAGTTGAATCCAATAATAAAATTCCTCGAAAATTGGAGCAAGTAATTAAGATGGTCAAGTCGATGTTATAGTAATAAGATCTCCTGAAGAGACAATAGACATGATGGTTCAAGAAGAACCTCAGGTACCTGAAAATAAAGAGATCTCGATAAGTTGTATCATGTCTAAGATATGTATGGAATCTAAATCAAAATTGATGTCGTTATGCTTTTGTATATAATGTAGATCTTAAAATGATTAAATGATGAGGATCAAGATTTAAGATCTGCCTTTGAATGAATATTAAGAAATGATTGGCCAAAATGGAAAGATGCAAATAAGGCAAAGCTGAATTCTCTAATGACATGGAAAGTATCTGGACCAACAGTACATATGACTGAATTTGTAAAATATATTGGACATAAACGGGTCTTTTATGAGAATTATGTGAAAATCAAATTGAGTGATATAGAAAAATTGGTGGCACAATAATTTTCGCAAAGACCTATGATTAATTATGAGGAGACATTTCTCCAGTGGTGGATGCATTGACTTTCCAATATTTTATTATTCTGGTAATATAAAGAGTGAATTGATATTCATCTTATGAATGTTATGTATCATTTGATACTGAGAGTTTACATGAAAGTCCCGAAGGATTAAATTATGTACGTCATGTAAAGTAAGTTCTCGAGAACAATGTGATCATTGTATACATATTCGGATTTTGAATATGTTATGATTTTTTACATGTTGGATATAATTGAAACTCCTGGTGAGTTTTAAAAGCAATTAGGTGTTTAAAGGTTAATTGAAACATCTTAATGATGTAATACTTGTGCACCAAGAAATGTACATAGAAACTTGTACCCAGTGATTGTGATATCTCAATAAATAGAGTACACGCATGGTACAATATGGATTTTGTAGATAAAAGCAAGTGTTCATGACATTTTTGCATATGATATAGATATCTATGTGTTATATGGGAAATTTTATATAGCAAAACTCATGAAGAGTGAATGAACACGTATATTTGGATAAGATGGGCAAAATTCCCTCATGGATTGATAATGCCAGAAGCATTGATATAAAAACATCAAGAATGTACTATATGAAGTTGACAAAATACGTATGGGCTAAAATAGTTGGGTCGAGTGTTGTACAACTCGAGATATTCGCATAAAGAAGGATATAAGTTGATTAAATTAGCCATGTTCTATGAACATTCTAGTTTTAAAAGTTCACTATAATCGCAATTTACAGTAATGTTGTCTAGGCATCATCGAGAGAAATTGTCGAGTTTTTAGAGGGAGAATTTTTGAATGAACTTGGCACAGTCTAATTGTTACTCGAACTGGAGTTCGAGTATATATGTAATTATATTTTACTAGTCCCTCAAATACATCTAGAAGATGATGTTTGGATATTTTAGTATGGACATAGTTGAACCTTAAAGAAGGTTAAAGGTTGTTAAGTCATTTGTTGTAAGAAATGCCTATTATCATCTCCTACCAAAGTAGAGATTCTCATTCTAGAAGTACCATCGTTAAATGCATAAGTGCATTAACATGTTTTGCTAGCTATGTATGGTTATAATATCTTTCACTTGAGCTTATTGTGATGATATAACCTTTGTCAAGCGAAGAGACATTGGAATGAGTTCAAAGAAATATTTCAGGTATAAACGATATTTGATTATATTTTACTAACCCATCAAAACAAGTTTGGTTAGTCTTGTAGATGCAGGAATGTAATGAAACACTGTCGTGGACGTATAATAATTTTTGGAAGGAGGCACCTAAAGTCTCGTTAGAAGATTATACAACATTGCTGAACATAAAGGATTGCACATGTTAGGGGTTAATTATTATACTTATGGATCACTTATCCTTAGACCCGCCTGGATCACTGATCCTTAAAGTCTGAGGATTACGGATCCTTATTATTTTTATAACTTAACTAACAGTTGTTCCTTGTATATTTTCGTAATGGCATGCAGGTCATGGGCAATATGGACTGAGTCATGGCGAGAATATCGGACTGGAATCGTTGAAGATGCTGCACGTGTGAAAATGGTTCAATGTTAACTTGGTTGGATGTGGTCTTGCACATATTTCAGACTTGTTTGTTATTTCTATTTTAAAGGGGTTGATCAAACTTTAGATAACAACAATTGCTATTAGAAGAAACACACATTCTCGCAAATACTAGCTCTTGAATACACTTACACTTTAGCAAACATTGTAAAACACTTGATCAACTTCTAAAGTTGTAAACTCTTGTTAGCTTAATTCATTTGATAGTGATAGTTTTCACTATCCGAGGTTATTTGTGCCGGAGATCACATTGAGATCAAGGGTTTTTTCCTCGTACAAATCCTTGTGTTCATTGTTCATTACATTTCACATTTGTTCGTTCGTTTATCAAACATACAAGCACACTACCTCACAAAATCAGATTTGCTACATTATCCTTTGTTTGATTTTTTACCAAAACAGTTTGGTGCCCACCTTGGGGCAAGTGGTGCTTCCATTTTTGAAAAAAATCTTTTTTTGTTCATTTCTGTTCAACATCATAACTTCCATGGCTTCTCAGGGAAAATCCACTTCAACTTTTATGCCGGCGGTTAGTGCATCATTGCCTCCAATTCAACCACAATACCAGAAAAATCCGGATAACACTTAGAAGAAGACTTCATCAGTCTTCCAAGGATCAAAAGTTTCTACTAGTTCTTCTTCTACTAATACTAATAGTGATATTTCTGTTTTGTTTTCGCAGATAAAGAGCTATATGGAACAACAGGACAAGACTAACCAGAGGATCCTCCGGGAGATTGATGACATCAAGAAAGAGAAGAGGCCAGCAGAGGATCACTCCCCACTGGTGCCCAAAATGTTGGATTTTGTCACCCCAGCAAATGCAGCTCAGCAGTCCAGGATGCCCAACACGCAACCTCAAGGATCATCCGTTTCACAACAGGGATCACTAGCAATGACCCTTCCTCAAGGATCATCGATCCATCAGCCTGGATCAATTAGCCATGACCCTTCCTCAAGGATCCTCTATTCATTAACATGGAGCAGTTACAACCGACCAGCATCAAGGATTCTTCATCCGGTCTGAAGGATACATGGAGACATTTTATAACAACTCTCCCAAAACCATTAAAATACTCCTACACATCTTAAAATATACCCCGTATACGAAAAACAAGCATAAAATACCTTTATATTAATGAAAAATCAATTAAAAACAAAAATATATGTCGCTCGCGGGGCGCAACCGACTTCTCTGGGCCTGTCGCGGGCCGCGACCCAGTGACACCAGGCTGCACCCGGTTCCGCTACGTGGCCATATGCGTGTTGAGGCTAGTAGTTTAACTCGACCAAGCTAGGCCCTAGCCTAGTGGCCTCGCGGGCCGCGTAAGTATTAGAGCAGGCGCTCGCGGGCCGCCATAATTCCAGCCTATATAAGGAGTGGTCGAGCTCAGTTGAAATCGTTCAAAAATTTCTCTCTCTCTAAATATTATAAGCTAAAACTCTCGGGTATTATACCCTTAAAAAGCGAAGCTTTGTCTCGTTGTAAGTATTATAACCCCCGGTTACGTATTAGTTACTCTACCCGATTGATCTAGGGCTCCGAAACGCATGTCAAGGCTCTGCCTGACTCAGTCGTTGGAGTTCTGTCTCGGGGGTATGGCTAATGTAAATTGGGTTATCTTACTAACATGTGTGCATTGTTTAATTTTAATAGATTATAACCAGGAAGTCACCAGAAAGCAGTAGTATTATCTAAATCAGCAAAGTGAGTACATTTATTTTTGTAAACCTTTTTATACAAACCTCAATTATTTTTAAATTATGATAACAGTAATTGAGTCTATGTATTCTACAATTACTGTCAGTATGTTGGGGTTTTGTATACATTACTTGTTACTATACTGTGAATAGTAGCATGAGCACAAGTCAGGATTGACAGTACCGTGGGTGGTAACTGGGTAGATATAAACATTGTAATCGCCCTCAATATTGTAAAATGATAAAAGTTTGTTTTGATTAAATTGGGATGCACTCGCCAGTATTTCTTGCTGATAAAATGTTTTTAAAACGCGTTTCAGGTAACTTATTGTGAAGCTAATAGAAGCCATCGGGAGCGCACTGAAGGCTTGGAAAAGTGGCTATAAAAGTTACCTAAATAATAATGCATTTTATTTCAATAAATTAGGGTTTATCCCTATAAACATATTATAATGGAAACTTGGGTTTTTCCCATGTATTTATTATTTATAAAAGTGTGGTGTTTTAACTCTGATAAACTATTTCCTAACTACGGTCCTGATGTTAATTTCCGCTGCCAAACTAATAAACACCGATACCACCGGCTTTGTGCAAACTTGCGGCCGCCCGCCCCTCTGGGCAAGGGGTCGGGGGTTGCGACAGGATGTGGTATCAGAGCTACAACCAATGGTTTAAGCCACATAAGTGTTCTGCTGACACCAATATTTTTATCAATTATGTTAGGAAATAATCAATGTGATTATGTGTATATATGTATATATGTATATTATTATTTTGTCTTATTTGACAATCTGTTAGTTTACAGTATGAGTGAGCAAGGTACGTCTGACGCTTACCGTCATCTAGATAGTTCCCCCAAGAGTGAAGGAACCTCGTCACAGCCTACTCCTTCGGGATATTCTGCTGATACAGAAGAGGAAATTTTCATCTTTAAGGCGCAATCCGAAGAACCGTTCCCTTCAAAAAAGAGAAGATGGTTCAGTAGGGGAGCACATGGGAGGCGAAAGAGGATGAAAAAGTTACAACAACAAAGAGCGTTAGCAGCAGCCAATAGGGAAGTAAATGCCCAAACTCAGGAGACAGTTAATAGATATTTGGCAAACTTTCATATGCTAGCCACCACTGCAGCAGATCCAAACCTTGAACAGATAGTTGCACCACAACCATTGCCATTATTTCCAACCCAACCAATAGAGATAGAACCTAACCAAGGAAACCAATTTCCCATACCAGCATTTGAACCTAACGAGATACCTAGAATCCCAGCACTTAATCCTCTAGCGTATGATCCATGGGAAGATGAGCATAGGGATTATCAGGAGCTCTATCCTCAGGAAGAACCAATACCAAATCCCATATCACAGTATACCGACCTTAATCCTTTAGATCGATATTGGGATAACGATCGATATGTATAGGAAATATTAAGCAACCCGTACCCATATGGAGAACCGTTACCTCAGTACCCTGACCCAGTACCCGCACCAGGACCACCCATGAGTGACGAGAATGTGCAGGAACTCCGCCCATATGGTGAAGAACTGATAGAAGGAGGAGAGAGAATATAACAGACAGGAGAAAAGCTCGTGTGGAAGTATAACGAGCTGAAATTTTGGGTGAATAACCCCTAATAATATGTGTGTGTGTGTGTGTGTGTGTGTAGTTTGGAAAAAAATAATATATATATATCAAATCAACTAAAATATATAACCTAATACCTATCGATGCATAACTAGTAGTGTGTTTAAATTTCAGTTGTAGGTTGTACTATATATATATATATATAGAGAGAGAGAGAAAGGTTAACGTACAAAACTGCTTAACATACATTACGTACGCTACAAATTACAACACGCGTGATTAAGTTTACAACGTGCGTGATTATATTTTGAACAATTTTGCCATGCGTGATTATGCACACTTATGCGTGATTATGTACAAAACGTGATTAGGGTTTTAACTTCATAACTTGCGTGATTTTCAAATGAACTAGCGTAATTTCATCGCGTACGTTATGTATGTTAAGCCGTTTTGTACATTATACTTTCTATATATATATATAGGGGACCGCTAAAATGAGAACCACCTCTAGTTGTAAGAACCGTGAGAACTACACCGTACGGGGCGAGGTGGACCAAATTTTTTTTCATAAACGTAGATGCATGTATTATAAACACAAGCATCTACGTTTATGAAAAAAAAAATTGGTCCAACTCGCCCCGGATCAAAAAGTTCTCACGGTTCTTACAACTGGAGGTGGTTCTCATTTTAGCGGTCCCCTATATATATATATATATATATATATATATATATATATATATATATATTTATGTATAAAAAGCGTAAAAGTCGCAATGTTCGACGTTTTTGATCAATTGTTTGTATGGTTGTTTGTATTAAATTGTATTCTGTGATATTAATACCTGATAAATGTTTGTAAATCCAGATGGACAACGAAGTAAATTAGGAAAACCAGAATAATGATAATAATGGAAACCAAGTAGATAATAGTGCCATCCAACATATAATAGCACAAGGAATTATAGATGTTATCCCATATATTATCAAGTCTGTTAAAGAAGCAGAAAATAAAAAAAGTGGAAGTAAACGACCACCTAGTGAACCCAGTCACAACGTGAATAATGGACCGCTACTCCAATTACCAATTTCAAAAAGAAGAAGAACCATGTCAAATGGTTGTTCTTATAAAGAATTCTGGTCTTGCAAACCAATAGAATTCTCTGGCAATGAAGGAGCCATTGCAGCTCTACGTTGGATAGAAAAGACGGAGGGAGTCTTAAAAATAAGCAAATGTGCAGATGAAGATAAGATTATGTCTGCTTCTAATCTTTTTAAGAATGCAGCCTTAGAATAGTGGAATACTATTCTCTAGTCTAGAGGAAGTGATAAAATTTATAATATGGACTGGACTGACTTTAAGGACATAGTTGAAAGGAAATTTTGTCCTCCTCATGAAAAAGAACAAATCGCTAATAAGTTCCTAAATCTTAAAATGACTGGAATAGACTGCAGGGTTACACTACCATATTCTTCGAATATGCTAGGATAGTGCCATCCTTAGCTTCACCAGAACTAGTATTAATCTCCGGTTACATCTGAGGATTAATTAGTGAAATCAGACACGTAGTCAAGGCAGATAGACCACAAACCATAGAAGAAGCAGTAGAACTAGCCAATACCTTGACTGATGAATTGGTACGTACGCAAGAAGAAAACCAAAGAAACAACCTAGCTCAAAGGCTTACCCAAGAATTTCGTCATGGAAATACCTACCGTGGGAAAAGTACAGGTTCTACTTCCGCACCTTACTGTAAGTACTGCAAGACGAAGCATTCAGGAAGATGTTCAATATACTGCAACTTCTACAAAATTTCCAGACACAAGGAAAAAAGACTGGTGTGTGTCGGGTGTATTATGATTTTATTGATATTTTAAGCCCATTTTACACATTAGTCAAGTTTTAAATTTATAAAACACGATATTCTACTAACACTAAACACACACATGGGCAAGTGCACCCATCCTGAGCATAGTATAGCGTTGGTAAGATACTGAGGTCGTCCAAGGACACAAGAGCTTTTAATACCGGATTATCCTCAACGTCTAATCAAACTAAAATTTTTAGAAAAGGTTTTGAATGAAAAATAAAAACTAAAAATGCTGAAATAAAAATAAAAACAGATAGACAAGATCAATCACTTGGATCCGACTCGCCTTTAATGTATCCTTTGATGAATTCCGCACTTTTGCGCTTTTTAAGAGATTATCTTAGTTATAGTACTAGGCCCCTCTTTTGAAGGTGATGTTACCCTCAACCCAGTGGTTTAAGTCAGCAAGGATACAATCCCAAAGGGTCGGAATATTGAAAGATAATTAATTAAGTTATTAATGCGAAAAGTGGTAGGCCCCTCTTTTGAAGGTGACGTTACCCTCGGCTAAGTGGTTTGAGTCAGCAGGGATACAATCCCAAGTAGCCGGTTTAATGTATTAATAGTAGTTTACATATTAGGGGATTAAGCCATTCGCACCCCCGCCATCCAATACCAGTGGGTATTGAAGGAGGTCCTAGTAAGCTTGACCCAGGTCCTTGCAGGATCTATACACTAAACAAGGCAAGAACCTTACTAAACCATTCCCTTAAACCTTGATTAGGTAGCCAACATATCTCTATATATAGACCGTAGAGATATGAATGGTGAAAATCTTTTACTTTATATAGACAGTAAAGTAATGCCAAGACACCACGGACAAATGATAAAGAAGTTTTACCTTCAACATAAGAAACTAGTTATTAAAGTCATTAATACAAAACCAAATAAAATGTGTGAAAAGTTTAAAAATCAAAAGTAATACATTAAATGCTTGTCTTCATCAAGTGATGTAAGAGACTTAGCCAAACATGGCATTTGATTGACAAGAACTCTTACGATCAATCTTGGATCCCGAGACTACTACACACACTCTAAGGTGGATGATGGATGATGGAGGTGGATGTGGGTGTTGTAGTGGTGGTGGAGTGGTGGCAAAGTGGGAGAGAGGTGGTTTGCCAAGGGATGCCATTGAAGTGAGCCAAGCACCCCTATTTATAGCCTGAACAGAAGCCCGGCCACGGCCCCGTGTCCGGCTGACATGTCCCCGTGGCCAACCCTTTTCTCTTCCTTCATTAATTGCAATTGTCTGCATTAGGCTCCACACGGCCCCGTGTGCAGAAGCGTATCTGTACCATCAAGATTTGCAAGATTCTGCGAATCTTAGCGTTGACCATCCCCTGTGCAGAAGCGTATCTGTATCATCAAGATTTGCAAGCCCCCGTGTCCAGTGGGCACGGGGCCGCGGTCAGCCTTCTGTTTCTTGTTTTTGCTTGTGAAGATGCTGTTGAGGGGTCGGGCATGCCACGTTTATTCATTTTCTTTGTATTTAAGTTAGTTTTTGCTGCATATTTGTTCCTTTTGTTCGTTTAAGCTCATTTGGTCCTGAAAATACAAAAGGAATACAAAAGCACACTTTTTCCAACATTAGTACTAAAAAGGGTTAGTTTTATGCCTCATTTGATGTAATTTATATGTTGCATTTTACACACATCAAATACCCCCGTACTTGAATCTTTGCTTGTCCTCAACCAAAACTCATTATTATGTGGCTTACACACCCAAATGGAATGGGTAGAAGAAAAATTTTGGGCTTGTGTTGAGTGTTGAGAATCGAAGATCTTTTGTTGGGTTTAATTTTTATACTATTTACAATCCTATTCGTTATGATTTATTTAGAACGTTTCATAAGAGAAATTACTTAATTGGGTAAAACACGCCTCTTTAAAATTCCATATAAGTTCACATGCCTCACGGGAGATCATTTAACACCCGGCCGAAGATGTATTTTTGTGAAACACTCGAGACCGGCATGGAACTTACTTCTACCATAAGTTTGCCAAGCAATCAATCCTCCTCCTTTTTAACTATAAACCTTTGTAAATATCAAGAGGACTTGGGGAAAGGGTTAGGCTTGGGTTTTGGTTAGTGGTTAGTAAAAAGGGCTAAAAGCGTAAAAAGCGTCGGTCGTCGTAAAACTTTTTTTTGTGACTTTTATTCAAACTAAGCATTTTTAAACAAAGTTTCTTTGAAGAACTTGTTTGTTTATTGCTAGAATTTCATTTTTTTATAAAGAAACATCACAAGAAAACCGAGCTTTTTACTAAAATAAAGGGTTGAAAAGAAAAAAGTTTTGGTGGGTAAAGGGTGTTTGTTTTGTGGGTTTAGAAATGAAAAGGTTTAGGCTTAAAGAGGTTAACTAGGGGGATTTTGGGTAGGTGAAAAAGAAAATAAAAAATAGTGGTGTTGAAAGGAAAATGGGTTAGTCCTAATGCCTCCATCATTTACTTACTTGGGTTTAAGTCGGTAAGGACCGGGAATGTATCGTCGTGGCAAGTTCCAGAGTCGTAAGAACCAAGCGGCTATTCACACAAGAAACGAAAAATGAGCATTTAGTTTAAAGATGAATGCTTGTATGCTCAATAAAGGCTCAAAACTCACTTATTGTGGGAATGAGTTTATAATGTGATCAAGTATATATAATCAAATTTTAATTAGATTTGCCATGCCGTTTCATAATTTTCTTATGTTGGTTCTTTTTATCACGACGCTATCGGTTGTAAATTTGTAAAAATATTACCTTTTTAGAACTTGTTATTCCCAAATTAAACCAAGACAAGTAAAAAAAAAGAAAAGTTTTTGAAAAAAATTTGGGTTGATTAGCGGTTCCAATAGAGTTTTGTGTAAGGTTTTTTGTAAGGACCTGCACGAAAATGTCCTAAAACAC
Organism: Helianthus tuberosus; assembly: GCA_030545235.1. Lineage (NCBI taxonomy): Eukaryota > Viridiplantae > Streptophyta > Magnoliopsida > Asterales > Asteraceae > Helianthus > Helianthus tuberosus. The sequence goes on along the minus strand of CM060414.1, from coordinate 117,287,120 downwards.
TCCGTAAGTGAAAATCCGGATCCCTAAAACCCTAATTTTTATGAAAAATCAAGAAAATCAAAATTTTCAAGTTGGTCGCGGGCCGCGAAAGATCCAAGGGAGATCTACGCGGGGCAGGACAGCCATGCAACTCTCCGGATAAGCTTTAGTGCCACGTGTCGCACACGTGGCAGGCCTAGAGGGTGACACGGCAGCCCTAGCCGTAGCTAGGGTGGCCCTCGCGGGCCGCAAAGGATGTTCCTTCAGGTCTACGTGGGCCGCAAGAGACTCAAATTTTTGCTACAAATAGTATGTTGCATAGCCAGTCCTCTGTGCTTAAAAATTTCTTCAAAATCACTATCATTCTGCTCAAAAATTCTGTTCAAAGAGTCGAAACGCCACTACGATAACGGGGCAATAATTCGATCACTAGTACGATACAATGTCCGATCGATTGAAACCGATCCGATGGATGTTTAATTGCTTCCTGAATTCGGGCTATACTTTGTCATTCGTCGTGAGGGTTTTGATTTCGTGAGATTATCGTAAATGTTGTATTAAGTTACTAACCTAGTTTTGTTTGCATTATTTAACTAGGTTACCAGGCTTAATCAGTAGGCAAACTCTGTCCGCCTAAACTTGCAATGTGAGTCATTCTATTTTTATCAAATTGTCTTGTAAAACCTTAAATGTTTTCCAGTTATACTTTGCAGTGATTAAGTCTTTGCTAAATCTTGAATTACTGGCAGTAATTGAGGTATTGTGCACATTACTGCTGTTTTCTCACTTTAGGTGGGCGAGCCTAATTAGTGATATACGTCACTTTTGGGTGACAGGACCCAATAGTGATATGACCACAGTCATAGATCCGGTCGAGTGACAACTGAACCAGCTAATCATAAGATAGGGGCAAATGTGAAAACTCTTAATGCTGTAAATTATAACCATGTGTCGTTTTATACAAATTGAATGACTCGCAAGTATTAACCGCTGATAAAAATCTTTTTAAACATGTTTCAGGTGATTTACTGTGAACAAGGAATAGTGCCGCGTAGCACTCTAGCTTGAATGAAGTGGCTCAGTAAATAAATAAACATGTTTTTGTAATCAGGGGATTTCCCAGTGAAATTCCTTTATTGTAAAATACGGGTTTGTAATCAGGGGATTTCCCAGTGAAATTCCTTTATTGTAAAATACGGGGTTTGTCCCAAAATTTATAATAAAATAATCGGGTGTTTTCAATTCAAACGATCCTATTAAAATTTTCGCTGTCAAATTACACACCAATACCACGGGTTTCTGCCCCACGGTGTCCGAACCGAAAAAAATGGGACGGGGGCGTGACAGAAAATGTGGTATCAGAGCCACTGATTTAAGTTAATTAAGTATTTGAAAAATACTTAATTTTCAAATTGCCATTTTGTGATTCTGTGAAAATTTAAATTATAATAAATAAAATATTAATTTAAATTTTTGTGTTTTCTTCATGTGTGCCTAACAGCATTAATGAACTATCGGAAGCCCATCGAAATTTCACAATCCATACCACTAATATGGAGATTTCCGGAACCCAGTCCGGTTATCAGGCTGATACCGAGGAGCCACTGTGTTTCATGCCCAGCCCCAGGAGAAACCCAAACCTAAAAAGAGGAGAAGGCTTCTGGACTGGAAGCGAGGACGCAAGAAGAAGCCCGCTGCCCAAAAGGTGAAAAAGACGGAGGATCCAAAAGGAAAAGGAGAAGAAGTAGGGGAAAGCTCTTACCAGGCCCAGGAGTTGCCACCTTGGGAGGAACTCGATAGAAAACTTGCAAAATCTGACCTCATCGGACCTGCTGATGAAACCCTTTTCAATTTCCCCGCCCAATCAAAAACTTCCTATAAATTTGGAACCTGCTATCCCGGACCCAATTGTCAACCCTCAACCTTTTACAAGACAATTAGAAGAATGGTGGACGAGCGACTTGCATTTTTAAAATTTTATGAATAACCCAAATGTGTACTTTCCCCAGTTTGATCCTGAACCTGCACCATTCCCACCCATGAACCCGGAGAGCGTTGCCGAATTACGCCGCTACGGCGAGGAACTGGTGAATGCGGGAAATCAGATTCGAGAAGTAGGGGAAAACATCACGTGGAAGTACGACGAGAGGGAGCGTCCTTTTTAAAAAGCCAGTTAACTATGATTAAATATTTTGTATAATAATAATATGAGAAAAAAAAAACTATAAAATAATATTGTATAATAATAATAAAATAAAATATCTGGAAATACCTAGCTTGTATGGATGCATAATATATAAAAATATAAATGTCGCAATGTCGACAATTTTGGGCTATATGTGTTGACTTAATTATATTTGTGCTTTGGCCTCTTGTGTTTAGTTGCTACCCATTTTGTGACAATAATTTATATATATTGTTAATTATTCAGATGGAAAACGTAGTAAACCAACTGGTCAACGAAGTTAACCAATGGGAACAAAATAATGAAGAACATTTGCTCAATAGACAAGATATAGAAAATATCGTTGCTCAAGGAATACCCAACGCTGTCCCAGCAATCGTCACTGCTGTTAAGAATCCTGTTGAACCTTCCCAAGCCAACCATAGCAAACGCACTCGTGACGATAATTTCAGTAACAGTGTAAACGGGGGCGGCAATAATAATAATATGGTTCAAGCCCCATTTCTTAAGAAAATGAAAGTGACAACGACTGGTTGCACTTACAAAGAATTTCTTGCCTGTAAACCAGTCGAATTTGCAGGCAATGAAGGGGCGATCGCCGCACTACATTGGTTGGAAAAGACCGAAGCTGTGATTAAAATAAGTAAGTGCGCAGAAAAAGACAAGGTGATGTATGCATCCCACCTTTTCAAAGAAGAGGCGATGGAATGGTGGAACACGGTGCTGCAAGCTAAGGGAAGTGACGTGGCTTATGCCATGAGTTGGGAGGAATTTAAGGAATTGGTAGAAAGAAAGTTTTGTCCCTCTTACGAAAAGGAACAAATGACATATAAGTTCCTGAACCACCGGATGGTGGATGTTGACTGTCGAGGGTATACTTCGAAATTCTTCGAGTATGCTAGAATTGTACCAACGCCGGCTTCGCCAGAACCGGTGCTTATTTCTCTCTATATTTGGGGATTAATTAGCGAGATTCATGACATAGTCAAGGCTGCGAGACCCCGAACAATTGACGATGAGGTCGAATTGGCCAACACCTTGACTGACGGGCTGGTGCGCACAAGAGAAGAAAACAGGAAAAAGGAATTGGCCCAAAAGATTACCCAAGGGTTCCGTGGGGGTAATAATAGTAGTAATTTCAAGAAAAAGGGAACCGGGCAGTCCTCCATACCGCCATTTTGCGAAAATTGTAAAAAGAAACATTTTGGAAAATGTAAGGAAAGTTGCAATTTCTACAAAAGACCGGGGCACCGAGAGGAGGAATGTAGGAAGAAATCCGTAATCTGCTATAATTGCGGCAAAACAGGACACTTCAAGCTCGATTTCCCAAAATTGGTTAAGCTAGCTGACAACAAGGCCAAACCTGCCAAAGGAACTAATAAGAAGAATGGAAGAGCCTTCCAGCTGACAACGCAAGAAGCAGATATGATTCCCGATGTGATAGCTGGTACGTTTCTTGTATATGACGTTTACGCAAAAGTATTATTTGACTCTGGTGCAAACCAAAGTTTTATAAATACTTCATTTTGCCAAGCCCTTAACCTACCTTTAACCAAACTTAGGTAAGTTTTTACTGTAGAAACAGCAGAAGGAAACTCAGTTAATATAAATCCTCTGTGATAAGAATTCCATAGAAATATTTACACCAGCAGGAGAAGTAATTTTGGTTACAGGAGATAAGCCGCGTAAACCAATGAAGTTCATTTCAGTAATGAAAGTTGCTAGTTATGAACGAAAACAAGGAATAGTGTATATGATTTCGGTAATCATTAACACTAAAAGTAAGGAACTTAAGGAAATTCTAGTAGTATCAAAATACCCGGATGTATTCCCAGAAGAGCTGCCTGGATTACCACCAGATAGGGAAGTAGAATTTAGAATTCATCTAATCCCTGGAACTAAATCAATAGCCAAGGCACCTTATCGGTTAGCACCCACCGAAATGTTAGAACTGAAAAAGCAGTTGGATGAATTGTTAGGCAAAGGATTCATACAACCCAGTTCATCGCCTTGGGGAGCACCTGTGTTGTTCGTGAAAAAGAAGGATGGTTTGATGCGGATGTGTATCAATTATAGGGAATTGAATAAAGTTACAATTAAGAATCGATACCCATTACCTAGGATTGATGATCTTTTTGATCAACTTCAGGGATCTAGATAGTTTTCTATGATAGGCTTGCGCTCTAGATATCATCAGTTAAAGGTACAGGAAGAAGACATACCTAAAACTGCTTTCAGGACTAGGTATGGTCATTACGAGTTTACAGTCATGCCCTTTGGATTAACGAAGGCTCCTACAGCATTTATGGACATGATGAATAGGATCTGTAAGCCGTATCTGGATAAATTTGTAATTGTCTTCATCGATGATATACTTATTTATTCCAAAAGCCAGGACGAACAATGTGAGCACCTACATGCACTCTTAACCCTGTTAAGAAAGGAAAAGCTTTACGCCAAATTTTCGAAGTGTGAATTTTGGCTACAAGAGGTGCAATTTCTAGGACACATGATAAATCACGAAGGCATTCACATGGATCCCTCCAAGATAGAAGCGATCACAAATTGGAAGGTCCCGCAATCCGCCACGAAAGTTAGAAGTTTTCTAGGATGAGCTGGATACTATAGGCGCTTCATCAAAGACTTTTCTAAGATAACTGTTCTATTAACTAAGCTAACCTGTAAAACTGATAAGTTTAAATGGGGACCCAAGCAAGAGGAAGCCTTTAGGATCTTAAAGAAAAGATTAACAAACGCCCCAATTCTCGCCTTACCAGAAGGAACCGAAGATTTTGAAGTTTACTGTGATGCTTCCAATCTAGGATTAGGTTGTGTGCTAATGCAACGCAAAAAGGTAATTGCGTATGCATCAAGACAGTTGAAAAAGCACGAGGAAAATTATACGACTCATGACTTAGAATTGGGAGCGATAATTTTTTCCCTTAAGATTTGGAGACATTATCTGTATGGAAGTAAGTTTACTGTCAATACAGATCATAAGAGTCTAAGATACATATTTGGGCAAAAAGAATTAAACACGAGGCAAAGAAGATGGATGGAAATTTTAAGTGACTACGACTGTGACATTCAATATCACGAAGGAAAAGCAAATGTAGTAGCAGATGCCCTAAGTCGTAAGTACCATGAAAAGCAAAGGCAAGTTTGTGCTCTTAGATTAAATCTACAATTAGATTTAATGGAACAACTGAAGAACGTTCAGGAAACAGCAATCAAGAATGATGCTGAAGGAATGAAAGGATGGATAAAAGAATTAGAGCAAGGGACCGATGGAATTTGGAGATTCCATAAGAAAAGAATCTGGGTACCTAGACAAGGAGATCTAAGAGATAAGATTTTAGAGGAAGCCCATAAATCTAGGTATACGATGCATCCTGGTAATAACAAGATGTATCAAGATTTAAGGAATAATTTCTGGTGGATAGGGATGGAAAAAGACATAGCCAGATACGTTTCTAAGTGCCTAACTTGCTCGCAAGTTAAGGCAGAACGCCAGAAACCCTCAGGTTTACTTCAACAGTTAGAAATGCCTGTATGGAAATGGGAACTAATAACAATGGATTTTGTTTCTAAGCTACCCAAAACCAGAAAAGGTAACAATGCAATCTGGGTGATTGTAGATCGGTTAACCAAATCAGCTCATTTTCTACCGATGAAAGAAACCTTTAGCATGGAAAGATTAGCTAAGTTATACGTAGACGAGGTAGTATCCTTACACGGAGTCCCATTCTCGATTGTGTCAGATAGGGATAGTCGTTTCACTTCGCATTTCAGGACAAGTTTCCAAGAAACAATGGAGACACGATTAAATTTAAGTACTGCATACCATCCCCAAACAGATGGACAAAGTGAAAGGATGATCCAAACCCTGGAAGACATGCTCAGGGCATGTGTAATAGATTTTGGTGAAAATTGAGATGACTACCTACCCTTAATCGAATTCTCTTATAATAATAGTTATTACACAAGCATCAATGCTGCCCCGTTCGAAGCACTGTATGGACGAAAGTGCCGAACTCCAGTATGCTGGGCAGAAATAGGAGAAAGTCAATTATCAGGTCCCGAGATTGTACAGGAAACCACCGACAAGATAACTCAAATTAAGAAAAGACTTAAAACGGCTCGAGATCACCAGAAGAGTTATGCAGAAGATCGACACAAGCCGTTAGAATTTCAAGTTAGGGATAAGGTACTATTGAAGTTTCTCCTTGGAAAGGAATAGTTCGATTCGGTAAGAAAGGAAAGCTAAGTCCAAGGTATATAGGACCGTTCACAATTACCCAACGAATAGGACCAGTTGCCTATAAATTACAACTACCAGAAGAACTAGCCGGAGTACATGATGTGTTTCATGTATCTAACCTTAAAAAGTGTTTATCTGATGAATCACTGATAGTACCTCTTCAAGACATAGAGGTAAATGAAAAGTTGAAATTCATTGAGAAACCTCTTCAAATAGAAGACAGAAAGGTCAAACACCTTAAACACAAAAGATTGGTACTGGTCAAAGTCAACTGGGATTCGAAAAGAGGACCTGATTACACATGGGAGCTGGAATCGGAAATGAAGCGAAAATATCCTTACTTGTTCCAGTAAATCTCGAGGACGAGATTTTAAATAAGGTGGGGAGGATGTAAGGACCTGCACGAAAATGTCCTAAAACACCCCGTAAGTGAAAATCCGGACCCCTAAAACCCTATTTTTTATGAAAAATCAAGAAAATCAAAATTTTCAAGTTGGTCGCGGGCCGCGAAAGATCCAAGGGAGATCTACGCGGGGCGCGACAGCCATGCAACTCTCCGAATAAGCTTTAGGGCGGCGTGTCGCACACGTGGCTGGCCTAGGGGGTGACACGGCAGCCCTAGCCGTAGCTAGGGTGGCCCTCGCGGGCTGGGAAGGATGTTCCTTCAGGTCTACGCGGGCCGCGAGAGACACAATTTTTTTCTATAAATAGTACATGGCCAGTCCTCTGTGCTCGAACATTTATTCAAAATCACTATCATTCTACTCAAAAATTCCGTTCAAAGAGTCGAAACGCCGCTACGATAATGGGGTAATAACTCGATCACCGCTATGATACAATGTCCGATCGATTGAAACTGATCCGATGGATGTTTAAGTGCTGCCTGAATTCGGGATATACTTTATCATTCATCGTGAGGGTTTTGATTTCGTGAGATTATCGTAAATGTTGTATTAAGTTACTAACCTAGTTTCGTTTGCATTATTTAACTAGGTTACCAGGCTTAATCAGTAGGCAAACTCTGTCCGTCTAAACTTGCAATGTGAGTTATTCTATTTATATCAAATTGTTTTGTAAAACCTTTAATGTTTTCCATTTATACTTTGCAGTGATTAAGTCTTTGCTAAATCTTGAATTACTGGCAGTAAGTGGGGTATTGTGCACATTACTGCTGTTTTCTCACTTTAGGTGGGTGAGCCTAATTAGTGATATACGTCACTTTTGGGTGATAGGACCCAATAGTGATATGACCACAGTCATAGATCCGGTCGAATGACAACTGAACCAGCTAATTATAACATAGGGGCAGATGTGAAAACTCTTAATGCTGTAAATTATAACCATGTGTCATTTTCTACAAATTGAATGACTTGCCAGTATTTCCCGCTGATAAAAATCTTTTTAAACATGTTTCAGGTGATTTACTGTGAACAAGGAATAGTGCTGCGTAGCACTCCAGCTTGAATGAAGTGGCGTAGTAAATAAATAAACATGTTTTTGTAATCAGGGGATTTCCCAGTAAAATTCCTTTATTGTAAAATATGGGGTTTGTCCCAAAATTTATAATAAAATAATCGGGTGTTTTCAATTCAAACGATCCTGTTAAAATTTCCGCTGCCAAATTACACATCAATACCACGGGTTTCTGCCCCACGACATCCGAACCGGAAAAACTAGGACGGGGGCCGTGACATTTTTGTTGGGGCTTGCAAAATTCAAGGTTTTAGCATCCCTCCCCACACTTAAATTACACATTGTCCTGAATGTGTCCCAAAAATAAGTTTTTATGTTGATTGAATGTGTAAAAAGGTGTTTAAAAACAAGGTTTGGTGTTATTGGGCAACTGGCCACGGCCTCGTGCTGGATGAGCATGTCCCCATGGTCAGAGTGCCAGTAACAAAAACTTACAGAAGGTGGCCACGGGGGCGTGCTTGGTGAACACGGCCCCATGGCGGGCAGTTTTCAGACAAACAACAGGTATAGGGTGGTGGACACGGGGGCTTCCTGGCTGAGCATGGCCCCGTGGTGACAGTCTGCAATCAAATGAAATAGGTTTTTGGCTTTCGGTTTGGGTTTCCGGGCTTGTGTAGCATTAATACTTAGTGCCTCCAAGCTTCCTAGGTACCTGTTTTGCTTAAAATACCACACCACACAACAAATAACAAACATCCTAAACATACCAATGTTAATCATCCACATCACAAACTAAAAAAAAATGCAGAAAAGTAAAAGTGTTAAAGAAAGTAAATTGTTCAAACTTTGGCACGCAGGCCAGATAATTGTTCATGAGATAAGGGGTTAACCTGATAGAAGCCGCATCCGTGTCACACCACCTCCGATGCCTCCACATCAATCCATGTCTTCATCTTCATCATCTCATCCTCGATACACCGTATGCTCTCGGATGTGGCTGATGTCATCTTGCATATTGGAGATGTTCCTCTCCATTGCTCCAACCCGGGTGTAGGTGTTGTTGGCCATGTTGTATGTGTTGCGGGTGCACAAGAGGTTTTCCTGCAAAAGATCATGTAAGCTTTGATGGTTAGGAAAACCACCCCATTCAGAAGAGGATGAGCCCGCATGGCCCTGAAATTGAGGAGGATGATGGATTGGGGCAGTGTGAAGAACAAGGGCCTCCTGTGGGTTCCAAACATGTCCCTGAACGGTTTGAAATCGGACCGTCACGTCACCCACCTCGTTGATGATTCCCATTGAGCGGCATATAACGAGATCCACCTTGCCTGACCAAGGACCTTTACGGAAGGATCTTGGCATCTTTTGAACGAAGTTCTTGTAAAGGCAGTAGATCCACCCCCCAAAGAAGATGGGTGTCGGAGCGGTGGCCAGTTGGTTCAGGTGCATGTTTCGGAGGAGCAAGTGTGGAACATCAAGAGGGACACGGTTGTGGATGCAGTGTAAGACCGTCAGATCACGTAGGCTAACAACACCGGTACTGTCACGCCGTTGATTGAGCGAGTTGCTAAGGACCATATGAATGTAGCAATATAGAGGGTCCCGCAACTGGGAGCTTTTGGTTTGGCTTGGATTGTATGGATCTTCCCCGATTTGAGACCATGCCGTCTAACGCATGTCTGGCAAGATTTCACGGAGACCACCTGTAACACCCTCAAAATTTTACTTGAATTTAATACTAATTTTATACATTTTATACAAAAGATATTAATTTGACATAAGTTTCATAAGTCAAGTTCACAAATAGCATAAACCTTAGTCAACTAATGACTAAGTTGGAACATTCAAAAGTTGTTTAAGAAATTGTTTACAACCCATGAACAAAGTCTAAGTAAGATTAAAACATTGCGGAAGCTTCAAAAGTCGTGTTCGGTTCTTCGACATTGCTTGACCGCCATCCGTAAGATCCACCTCGTCACCTAGGGTCAAAACCATTAAAACATTAGTTTTGACATTGTTATATAATACATAAACATGAGATCCAACATCAAATTTTAAATAATAAAATAAGAGTTTTTCTGGTTCCACCGTAACTTACGGTGTCACCGTAAGTTACGGTAAGTCCTGGAAAGCTTTTGGTCCACCGTAAAACAAGGGTGAACCACCGTAAGTTCATGACCTCTACCGTAAGTTACGGTACTACCGTAACTTACGGTAGTTCCTGGAAATCCATGTTTTTGTTTTGTTTGTTCATTACACTCAAACCCAACTCTCGGATTTCAGTTTTCTAGGATACCAATGCATTAAAATCTCGAATTTCTAATATGTTATATATTAACCAATATCAAAGATCAATCCATCATAATCCGGAGCATTAACCATGCCTTACTTGATTATTCGACCCGTTTGGCTCGTCTAAGGAATCCTCCATTGTGACGACTACCAACGAGTTCCAACCAAATTTGATCTATTATTCAATATAGCGACATCACCGCTTTAATTCAAAACAACCCTTATTCTAGAATTCAATTACGCATTTAATAATCATCAAAATCTACTTAATGTAACGGGTCAAGTTACATACCTTCAAAGTGGATCTTTCAAACGTGGTTCGCCGCCCGCTTGTCCGCTTGACGCTCCTGCGCCCTTTCCTATAGAGTTCATTTATGACAATGTTTAGAACTCTCTTTAAACCATGTATCACATAATACATCAAAACATCATGATTATGCGTTTAAACTTGGGATTTCTGTTTTAAGCCTTCATAGAGGCATTTCAACAAACACTTCATGTGCATATTTTTACATGATTAAACATCAAATCTCTAGTTTATTATTTGGCCCGAATTTCACATCCTTCAACCTTTTTACATGATTGATAACTTCAAATTTTCTGGAATCACTTCAAAATTGCCAAATTACACTAGATTAACAATCTATTTCCTAGTGTTCATCAAATTACACATAACCCACTAATCACCTATAATGGTGTTCATGGATTCACTATAATTTCATATGATTTCAGCTTGTATTTGTCTAGGGTTTGTCCCTAGACACCATAGTTGTTCCTAGATCATCATAAGACATACATGCAACTATAATTTCAGATTTTCCCAATTACATGAGAAATTCAAGTTGAGAGTTTTTATGAAATTTTACATACCTTGTAATCCTCTTGTGATGAGGATCAGTAATCTATGCTTTAATTTCGATTTAAACTTGGATTGAGCCTTCAATTTGCAAGTTTAGTGAAGATTTAGGGTTTTGATGTGTGGGGATCGCCCCCTGCTATGCTTGTACGACCAGACACCTCCTTGTGGGGTGTTTGGTGTGTTTTATTTGATTAATTAAAATTAAGTTTCAATTTTTACAACTTAGGTCCCTCCATTTTGATCAACATTTAATTTAGTTGCTTTTAACCCTACTATAGGTTATTTCTAAACTTGTAACTAACTAGGTTAAAATTCCTAGTTGGTAAATTCTCATTTATTTATACTTTATAATTCTAATATAAAGTTTTATATTTTCGGGGTGTTACAAGTCCACCCCCCTTAAAAAGGGTTTCGTCCCCGAAACCGAAGTACGTACCAAATAATGTAGGGTGGAGACGTCGCATCTCCTCTTCGGACTCCCACGTAGTGTCCGAACCTTTCCTATGCTCCCATTTGATTTTGACTTGGTCAATTTGTTTATTTCATAAATGTTTGACCTTTCGATCTAAAATCTCCACCGGTCTCACCGCATAATTCAGACTATTATCCACTTCGATATCATCGTAATGGATATAGGCCGTTTCGTCTGCTAGGCACTTTCGTAATTGTGACACGTGAAACGTGCCATGAATCTCACTTAGTTCCTCCGGTAGCTCAAGGCGGTAAGCTACCTTGCCAACCCTTCCGATAATTTTAAATGGCCCAATAAACCTCGGGCTTAGCTTCCCCCTTTTTCTGAATCTAATAACGCCCTTCCATGGGGAAACTTTTAGCATGACCATGTCGCCAACCTGGAATTCGATTGGCCTATTCCTTTTATCAGCATACGCCTTTTGCCTGTCTTGAGCCGCTTTCAAGTGTGCCCGAACTATTTCAATCTTTTCATTCGTGGCTCGTACAATATCTTGGTGGGCGAGTTCACCCGGACCCACTTCACCCTAACATACCGGGGTTCGACACTTCCTACCATAAAGCATTTCGCACGGTGCCATCTTAATACTAGATTGGTAGCTGTTATTATACGAGAACTCGACTAACGGTAGGTGAACATCCCAACTTCCTCCAAAGTCGATTATACACGTCCGTAGCATGTCCCCCAATGTTTGTATCGTTCTTTCACTCTGTCCATCCGTTTGAGGATGGTACGCAGTGCTAATGAACAATTTGGTTCCCATTTGCTCTTGGAAATCTCGCCAGAAATTTGAAGTAAACCGGGTATCCCTATAAGACACAATGGATACCGGCACCCCATGACGTGCTATTATTTCATTAGTGTAAACTTCTGACATCTTTTCTGACGTATAAGTCTCACGAATCGGAATGAAGTGAGCACTTTTCGTCAATCTATCCACCACTACCCATATGGTATCAAAACCACGATTCGTCTTAGGCAACTTGGTTAATAGGTCCACTGTAATATGTTCCCATTTCCAAACCGGAATTTCTAACGGTTGGAGTTTGCCGTATGGTTTCTGGTGCTCCGCCTTGACTTGTAAACATGTCAAGCATTTTTCCACATACTTCGCCACATCCCTCTTCATTCCAGGCCACCAATAATTTTGTTTTAGATCATTGTACATCTTGGTCGCACCCGGATGAATTGAATATCGGGATTTATGAGCTTCATTAAGTAGAAGCGCCTTCAACCCACAAGCATGTGGGACCCATATCCTTCCGGATCGAGTCTTCAACCCGTTATTCCCATCCGTCAAATCTTTCAACTGACCGATTATTCTTTCCTTCTTCCAATTCTCTTCTTTTACTGCTTCTAATTACACCTCTCGAATACGTTCAAGTATACCCGAGGTCACCACGAGCTGCATCGACCTTACTCGTATTGGGACATAGTCCGCTTTTCTGCTCAGAGCATCCGCCACCACATTAGCCTTTCCGGGGTGATAATGTATTTCACAATCTAAATCTTTCACCGTTTCTAGCCATCGCCTTTGTCGCATATTTAACTCCTTCTGATCAAAGAAGTATTTCAAACTCTTGTGATCGGTGAATATGGTGCACTTTACCCCATATAAGTAGTGCCTCCATATTTTTAAGGCAAATACCACCGCAGCCAACTCAAGATGATGGGTGGGATATTTCTTCTCGTGTATCTTCAATTGCCTCGAGGCATAAGCTATAACCTTGCCCCGTTGCATTAAAACGCATCTGAGCCCCGATAGTGAAGCATCCGAATAAACCACCATGTCTTCGACTCCGTCCGGCAATGTCAGTACCGGAGCTTGAGTTAACTTTTCTTTTAGCGTTTGGAACGCTCTTTCTTGATCGACACCCCAAATGAATTTTTCTTTCTTTTGGGTTAACATTGTTAGCGGTGACGCAATCTTGGAGAAATCTTGAATGAATCTCCTGTAGTATCCCGCAAGCCCCAAAAAGCTTTTGATTTCTGAAGGGTTCTTCGGGGAATTCCATTTTGACACAGCCTCTATCTTTGACGGATCAACCAATACTCCGTCGGCACTTATGACATGGCCAAGAAATTGTACCTCTCGTAACCAAAAGGCACATTTAGAGAATTTTGCATATAACCTCTCTCGCCTAAGTGTCTCCAACACCTCTTGTAAATGGTGTGCATGTTCAGCTTCACTTTTTTAATACACCAAAATATCATCGATAAACACAACGACCGACTTATCCAACATTGGCTTGCAAACCCGGTTCATGAGGTCCATGAAGGCCGCGGGAGCATTTGTTAGCCCAAATGACATCACGAGGAATTCGTAATGTCCGTATCTCGTGCGGAAAGCCGTCTTCGGCACATCTTCCTCCTTGACCTTTAGTTGGTGATACCCAGATCTAAGGTCAATTTTTGAAAACCAGTTCGCACCTTGTAATTGGTCGAATAAATCATCTATTCTCGGAAGCGGGTATCAGTTCTTTACCGTGAGTTTGTTTAACTCCTGGTAATCGATACACAAGCGCATGCTTCCGTCCTTCTTTCTCACGAACAATACCGGTGCGCCTCAAGGAGACACCCTCGGCCTTATGAATCCCTTGTCAAGCAGGTCTTGAATTTGGGACATCAACTCTTGTAATTCCGACGGTGCAAGTCGGTATGGGGCTTTTGCTACGGGTTTTGCGCCCGGAATCAATTCAATTCCGAACTCTACTTCCCGTTCAGGCGGTATCCCCGGTAAATCCTCCGGAAACACATCTTCATAATCTCGTACTACCGGTACATCTTCAATCTTCTGTGATTCTTTCTCGGGCTCATTTGCGTATATCATGAATGCCTTGCATCCTCGCTTCATAAGCTTGTGAGCTTTCAACATTGAGCACACTATGGGGTTACCTCCTTTTTCGCCATAAATGGTGACGTGTTTTCCGCTCGGAGATGTTAGTTTTATCTCTTTACGAAAACACACGACTTTTGCATGGTGTTGGGCTAGCCAATCCATCCCAACGACTACTTGAAATTCCCCCATTGACATCGGGATTAGGTCTATCAAGTATTCCTCATCGTCGATGCTTAATTTGCAGCCTCGACAAACATCACAAACTATAAAACTTTTGTTGTCTCCTATTTCAACTTCTAAGGGCACAGGTAATTTCGTCAATACAAATGAAGGATGTCAAATAAATCCATGCGAAATGAAGGATTTATTCGCACCCGTATCAAACAATACACGTGCTGGAATTGAGTTAATTGTGAATATACCTGAAACCACATCGGGTTCTGTCTTCGCTTCAGCCGCAGTAAGTTGGAAGGACCTAGCCTTCGCTTTAGGAGCTTCTATTGGGGACTCTTTAACATCTCTCTTTCCAACTAAGTCCAGACATTCGGACTTTTTGTGGCCGGGTTGATAACATTTGTAGCAAACAGAGACCTTTCCCGGGCATAGCGAGGCCGTGTGCCCCGTCTTATTAGATATGGGGCATGGCTTGTCTTTGAACCGACATTCCCCTTTGTGTCCCTTCCCGCACACTTTACAACTTGGCGACCCACCTTTAGCATCCACCTTCTTTCCCGATTCTCCAGTTCGGGCTTTCTTTGTAGGGCTTGGGTTTACATCATGTGCCCTTCGCTCACCTCTTTCGACTTGTTTCTTCAACTCGATTTCCCGTTCCCGAGCAACGTTAATGATTTCGGTAAGGGTCTCGTATTTGGAAGGAGTCATAAACTCCCTATATTCAGCGCTCAACATATTGTAGTAGTAGTAGTATATTTTATGTTCTTCGTTCGTCACCAATTCACTACTAAACTTCATTTTATCCATAAACATCGCCGTGATCTTGTCTATGGTTTCACCCTTGTGCCTAAGTTGCATGAACTCTTCCTTGATTTTGTTAATGACCGCTTTGGGACTATGATGTTTAAGAAATGGTGTCTTAAAATATTCCCCATGTCATGGCCCTTGCCGCTTCGGCCCCTATTTCATTCTTTTTGTTGTCCCACCAATCCTTGGCTTGTCCACTTAATTGACCCGTTCCGTAAGCAACGAAATCGCTTTCATCGCAATGGGTCCTTTCAAACACCCCTTCTATGTCGCCCAACCATCTTTGGCAAATTATCGGATCGACTTCCCCGTTATAGATTGGCGGTTTACACGCCATGAATTCCTTATATGAGCACCCTTTACGTTCTCCAGTTTTGTCTTTCAAAAGGTTGACCGTATCCTCCAACCTTTTAACTCGTTCTTCTACGAGTGTCAACACCGTACTTTGAATATTGTCTATAAACCCGGATAGACTGCCTTCAATTGCCTTTCCTACTTCCTCGATAATTATTTCTTTCATTTGTTCGCTGCTTGTCAGCACCGGATCATTATTGCTCCCTTTCGACATCTTGAAACTGAAATGTTTATATCAAACGTTAAACATTTCATTCATGACATTGCTTTGTTTGTTTCGGTTTAGCCAAGTTCCTAACTTGCTTTAACCGTTCACATTTAATGCACTTTCCGGGTTTGAGTGTGTTAACACGCTCTTCCCATGCATATCAATTCGTTTCTCATTCCTTACATAATACATAATTTATTAACATAATGAGTTAATTTTTACCGGACGATCGATCAACCTTGAACCGAACACTTTGTTGACAACCTTAAGCTCTGATTACCAACTTGTAACACCCTCAAAATTTTACTTGAATTTAATACTAATTTTATACATTTTATACAAAAGATATTAATTTGACATAAGTTTCATAAGTCAAGTTCACAAGTAGCATAAACCTTAGTCAACTAATGACTAAGTTGGAACATTCAAAAGTTGTTTAAGAAATTGTTTACAACCCATGAACAAAGTCTAAGTAAGATTAAAACATTGCGGAAGCTTCAAAAGTCGTGTTCGGTTCTTCGACATTGCTTGACCGCCATCCGTAAGATCCACCTCGTCACCTAGGGTCAAAACCATTAAAACATTAGTTTTGACATTGTTATATAATACATAAACATGAGATCCAACATCAAATTTTAAATAATAAAATAAGAGTTTTTCTGGTTCCACCGTAACTTACGGTGTCACCGTAAGTTACGGTAAGTCCTGGAAAGCTTTTGGTCCACCGTAAAACAGGGGTGAACCACCGTAAGTTCATGACCTCTACCGTAAGTTACGGTACTACCGTAACTTACGGTAGTTCCTGGAAATCCATTTTTTTGTTTTGTTTGTTCATTACACTCAAACCCAACTCTCGGATTTCAGTTTTCTAGGATACCAATGCATTAAAATCTCGAATTTCTAATATGTTATATATTAACCAATATCAAAGATCAATCCATCATAATCCGGAGCATTAACCATGCCTTACTTGATTATTCGACCCGTTTGGCTCGTCTAAGGAATCCTCCATTGTGACGACTACCAACGAGTTCCAACCAAATTTGATCTATTATTCAATATAGCGACATCACCGCTTCAATTCAAAACAACCCTTATTCTAGAATTCAATTACGCATTTAATAATCATCAAAATCTACTTAATGTAACGGGTCAAGTTACATACCTTCAAAGTGGACCTTTCAAACGTGGTTCGCCGCCCGCTTGTCCGCTTGACGCTCCTGCGCCCTTTCCTATAGAGTTCATTTATGACAATGTTTAGAACTCTCTTTAAACCATGTATCGCATAATACATCAAAACATCATGATTATGCGTTTAAACTTGGGATTTCAGTTTTAAGCCTTCATAGAGGCATTTCAACATACACTTCATGTGCAGATTTTTACATGATTAAACATCAAATCTCTAGTTTATTATTTGGCCCGAATTTCACATCCTTCAACCTTTTTACATGATTGATAACTTCAAATTTTCTGGAATCACTTCAAAATTGCCAAATTACACTAGATTAACAATCTATTTCCTAGTGTTCATCAAATTACACATAACCCACTAATCACCTATAATGGTGTTCATGGATTCACTATAATTTCATATGATTTCAGCTTGTATTTGTCTAGGGTTTGTCCCTAGACACCATAGTTGTTCCTAGATCATCATAAGACATACATGCAACTATAATTTCAGATTTTCCCAATTACATGAGAAATTCAAGTTGAGAGTTTTTATGGAATTTTACATACCTTGTAATCCTCTTGTGATGAGGATCAGTAATCTATGCTTTAATTTCGATTTAAACTTGGATTGAGCCTTCAATTTGCAAGTTTAGTGAAGATTTAGGGTTTTGATGTGTGGGGATTGCCCCCCCTGCTCTGCTTGTACGACCAGACACCTCCTTGTGGGGTGTTTGGTGTGTTTTATTTGATTAATTAAAATTAAGTTTCAATTTTTACAACTTAGGTCCCTCCATTTTGATCAACATTTAATTTAGTTGCTTTTAACCCTACTATAGGTTATTTCTAAACTTGTAACTAACTAGGTTAAAATTCCTAGTTGGTAAATTCTCATTTATTTATACTTTATAATTGTAATATAAAGTTTTATATTTTCGAGGTGTTACACCACCCGTGTTTTCTTCGTCTCCGGCGTCCTCTTCGGAAAACAACCCAATAATTTCCCCAAACTGTGCAATGGAGATTGAAAGTACTTCTCCCGCACAACGGAATTCAACCCCCTCCCCATCAAACGGCTCTGCTTTAGCTTTGAACGCGAAAGTGCTATAGAACTCCATGTTGTATTCGTGGACCGAAAGGAGTCTAGTGTAGAGCGCCGCCCTTAGTGGACCCGTGACTAGGTTGTTGAAGCGATCTATCTGTCCCACAGCTTCCAAGGTCTCGAGGCATAGTTGTCTTGGTTTACCCTCGGGCCTTGTCTGAAGAACTTCAAATCGGGCTCGATAGTTCCATTCATTCTGATTGAAGCGTGTGAATTTCTTGGCCATCTGAAAGAAAACACAAAATAATTAGCATGAAACAATAAATTTCCGAAGAAAACTGAAAACAGCAAGCTGAACACGACCCCGTGGCCAATGGCCACGCCCCGTGTTCGGATGATTTTTGCTGGCCAAGCCCCCGTGCTCGCTGAGCACGACCCCACGTCTGTTTCCCAAAAATTCCATTTTTCGACCCGGTTCGAAAACTTGAAAATTTTTGGTTGAGTAGGGGCGGTTTTCCCCGAAAATGAAACCCCAAGTGCCGTTTTTCCAAAAACAAACCGTTTACCCCGTCAATTTCATCTTTTTCAGTTAAAAACAAGGGTTTGAGGTTTTTGTTTGAAATCGGGCATATCTACAAACAATTCAAGTTGATTTACTTCCTATAACATGCAACTATATTACTACTAACAAATCTAAGCAAAAATTTAAGGTTTGATTCGGTTCAAGTTCAAGAACCCTAGATTTTCCCCAAATTTTTGATGTTAAACTACATGCAAATCATTAATCTAACTAACTATGATGATAGAATCATACCTTGACGTTGTTGAACGGTGGAAGAACGTGAAAATCTGCAGAGATTTGCGAAGGAATCAGAGAGTTTTCAGGGAAACGGGTCATGTTGAAATGAAGAATGAAAAGAAAAAAGGGTTTTATCCCCGACAGTAGCCGGCCACGGCCCCATGTCCAGCGGGCACGGCCCCGTGGGTGGGTAAAAATTAAATATATTTTTTTATAAGTGCACGTGTGAGTGACCTGTTTCCCGAAACTTGGTTTTAGAAATCTTAACGATTTAGAAGCTTTCCCGTCGTTCGTTACCTACAAGATATGATGTTGATGCACAAACCTTCATTTATTCGTCGGCCGCTTGTAGCGAGATCTCCTCCTCTTCATCCTCAATGAATCCTTGATAAAGCTTTAGCTGTTGGCCATTGACTTTGAATGGAATTCCATTCCGAGATTTAATTTCAATTGCACCGTGTGGAAAAATATGGGTGATAGAAAAAGGTCCCGACCACCTAGACTTTAATTTACCGGAAAATAATCAAAGTCGTGAATTAAACAATAGAACTTGATCTCCTGCCCGAAATTCATTAGGTTTAGTGTGTTTATCATGCAAATTCTTCATTCTTTCCTTATAAATTTCGGATTTAGAGTATGCGTGATTCCTTAGTTCGTCTAATTCATTTAATTGACAAAATCGATTTTTACCGGCAATTTCTATGTCTAAGTTTACGTTTTTTATTGCCCAGTAGGCTTTGTGTGCTATTTCTACTGGCAAATGACAACTTTTTCCATAGACAAGCTTATATGGGGTGGTACCTATGGTTGTTTTATATGCAGTTCGAAAAGCCCATAAAGCGTTGTCTAATTTATCGTCCCATTCCTTTTTATTTAACCCTACAGTTTTCTCAAGTATTCTTTTTAAACCTCGATTAGTCACTTCGGCTTGTCCATTTGTTTGAGGGTGATATGCGGTTGAGATCCAGTGATGACCCCATATCTTGTTAAAAAAATTTGAAGTTGATGGTTACAAAAATGGGTACCCCTATCACTTATTAATGCTTTTGGAGTTCCAAAACGAGAAAATAATCGTTTCAGGAATCTTACCACAACTCTTCCATCATTCGTTGGAAGAGCTTCAGCTTCGGCCCATTTTGACAAGTAATCCACTGCCACAATTATATATTTGTTTCCTTTTGATGGTGGGAAAGGTCCCATAAAGTCGACTCCCCACACATCAAAAATTTCACAAACAAGAATGCTATTTTGCGGCATTTCATTTTGGAAGAAATATTACCTGATCGTGGGCATGCATCAGATGTCTTGATAAGACTTTTGGCGTCTTTATAAATGGTTGGCCAATAAAATCCTGAATCAAATACCTTTCGTGCGGTACTAGTGGCACCATGATGTCCTTCGTATGGACCATCATGACAATGGCGGAGAATTCTTCTTGCCTCACCACCATGTACGCATCGTCGGATAAGTTGGTCGGCACACATTTTGAAAAGATAAGGGTCTTCCAAAAAATAATGCTTTACATCGGCAAAGATTTTTTTTCTTTGATGATGTGACCATCCTTTTGCGATTATTCCACTAGCTAAGTAGTTAGCGTAGTCGGCGTACCATGGCTCTTTTCGGTATTCCACCATTTCTAAGGACTCCGTTGGAAATTTTTCATTGATTAGCTCGTCCCTAGTTGCCTCCAAAGCTGGATCTTCCAAGCCGGAAAGATGATCTGCAGCGGTGTTTTCTGCTCCTCTTTTGTCTTTTATTTCAATGTCGAATTCTTGGAGGAGTAGAATCAATCTGATTAAATGTGGTTTAGCATCCTGCTTCTTAAAGAGATAACGAATGGCTGCATGGTCTGTATAAACTATCATTTTAGAAAGAACAAGATAAGAACAAAATTTATCAAAAGCAAATACTACAGCTAGTAATTCTTTTTCCGTTGTTGTATAATTTTCTTGTGCATCGCTAAGTGTTTTACTAGTGTAATAAATTGGGTGAAAATGCTTATCTTTTCTTTGTCCCAAGACGACTCCAACTGCAAAGTCACTCGCATCACACATGATTTCAAAGGATAATTTCCAATCAGGCGCTATCATGATAGGTGCTTTGACTAGCATTTCTTTTAGTGTTAAAGATGCTTGGTTGCAATCCTTGTCAAAGATGAAAGGAGCATCTTTTTCAAGTAATTTTGTTAAAGGTCTTGAGATTTTAGAAAACTCTTTGATAAATGGTCTATAAAATTCGGCATGTCCTAGGAAACTTCTGATGGCTCTAACGGAGGATGGGGGTGGTAATCGGGAAATAGTGTCTATTTTAGCCCGATCAACCTCCATTCCTTCGCTTGAGGTTTTATGACCGAGTACTATTCCATCTGTTACCATGAAATGGCATTTTTCCCAATTAAGGGCGAGGTTAGGTTCCTCACATCAGGATAGCATTCGTTCAAGGTTATCGAGGCAATGGTCGTATGAATCTCCAAAGATAGAAAAGTCATCCATGAAGACTTCCATAGTCTTTTCTATCATGTCATGGAATATGGCCACCATGCAACGTTGGAAAGTTGCGGGGGTATTACATAGACCGAAAGGCATGCGTCGATAAGCAAAAGTTCCGTAGGGACATGTGAATGTTGTCTTTTCTTAGTCTTCGGGTGCTATCGGTATTTGAAAGTAACCTGAAAAACCATCTAAAAAACAATAAAATTTGTGACCGGATAATCTTTCTAACATTTGATCAATAAAGGGTAAGGGAAAATGATATTTCCTTGTTGCCTCATTTAATCGACGATAATCTATACAAACTCTCCATCCGGTGACGGTTCTAGTTGGTAATAATTCATTTTTTCGTTAGTGACCACCGTCATACGTCCTTTCTTAGGAACTACTTGGACGGGACTTACCCAAGGACTATCGGAAATCGGGTAGATAAGTCTGGCGTTAAGTAATTTATGACTTCATTTTTAACCACTTCTTGGATGCTTGGATTTACTCTACGTTGTGGTTGTATTACCGATTTATAGTCATCGTTCATTAAAATTTTGTGCACGCACATGGAAGGGCTTATTCCTTTAATGTCTACAAGCTTCTAAGCGATCGCGTTTTTGTGTTTTTTCAAAAGTGTGATTAATTTTTCTTTTTCTACACTAGTTAATTTTGACGAAATAATTACAGGTGACTTACCATCCTTATCTAGAAAAGCATATTCCAAACCTTTAGGGAGTTCTTTGAGCTCGAGTGGTAGGTCTTTAGGAGACTCCTTATTTGGTTGCTCATTTTGGTTGAGTACCAAAAAGGTTTGTTCAATGGCGACATCTTCTTCAACAAAGTAGTCGATTTCTACTTCCGTATCGGGTGGCTCATCTTCATCTTCAATTAGGGGGGTCATCATTGCCGATTGGATATTTCATTGAACGCTCAAGATCGATACTTCTTTTGAATGCCCCTAATTGAGTGGGTAGATTGCTTTGCTTCCGACTTTTCAAAGCTTCGTGGGTTTTCACAAAAGGTCGTCCCAACCTGAGTGGAGCGTCATCAAGGATGATGAAGTCGGTAGGGACTACCATTTGATTTGTTTGGACTAACACATCTTCAACTATTCCTACTGTTTTTATTGTTTTCTGATTAGATAGAAAAATGAGTATTTGAAGTGGAGAAAAATCACCAATACTTAATTTTTCGAAAATGTAGTTTGGCATTATATTAACACAAAGATCTTTATCAACTGTAATATTACTAATAAAGGAATTTTGAAAGAAACATGAAACCATTGTAATGTTAATTCAAATGGATCATCTTTTATTAGTGTAGTTTGATCATTTGTTAACTTAATGCTTACCATTTCGTCAATTTTAGTGTTAGTGGTTAACTTTTTTAAAAACTTAGCATGAGTAGGTACTAAACAATGGTTTCCGAAAGAAGGTGACAAGAGGGTAATTCCTTGAAAATTAGTCTCTTTTAGAATTTTAACGTTGTCGGACTCACCTTTTTCGTTGTTTAGTTCATGTGTCGGTTTTTCACTTACATGTTCTTCCATTTTTTACCTTTTCAACTATCACTTTTTTGGTACAAGTTACCTCTTCCTTTGCGTGGGATTCCTCTTCCCTTGCGCGAGCTTTTTTTATATAGCGCTCGATAGTTTTAAGGTGTTCTATTATCTTTTCGGCTACGGAGGAGATAGTTGGTGGTTCGTCAAAGCGATCGGAATAAATATCCCCACTGCTTGAGTTCGGAAGTTCGATCCTTGGTTCCTCATAATACTCATATGAGGTAGATGGTTCATACCATTGTTCCTCATTGTAAGTATATGATGGATATGGGTCATAACTTGGTTCTTCATAATACTCATATGAGGTGGGTTGTTCACGCCATGGTTCCTCATAGTAAGTATACGAAGGAGAAGGCTCATTACTTGGTTCTCCAAAGTATGAGTATGAAGGCTCATAACCTTGGTTCATCAAGATATGAGTATGAGGGAGAAGGTTCATACCTTGGCTCTTCATTGTGTGTGTATGAAGTGGTTGGCTCGTACCTGGGCTCCTCATAGTATGTGTACGAAGGGGATGGTTCAAAGAGGTCACAATATTGCACCGAATGAGGATTACCACAAATGGTACAATACTCTTCTTCGTAATCATCCTCCTCATAGTGGTAGTTGTAACCTCCTGAGTATTGATCCATAAGAATCACTCAGCAGACCACAACAGAGTCTCGGGACCAGAAAACAAAAATAAAAACGGAAACAGAGGCTCACCACGGCCCCGTTGTAAGATTCTGTATCTGGGCGTTTTGAAAAATGTGACTGGTTTGGTTCAGCATGGGGGCGTGTTCAGTGAGCACGACCCCGTGTTCAGACTCTGTATCTGGGTGTTTTGTTAATTTTCATGCAGTACGGCCCCATGTTCAGCGAACACGGCCTCGTGTTCAGACTACTGTAATGTAAAAATGTGCGCGCAGTTTTAAAAAGGTTTTGAAAAACGATTAGACCGTCAATTTTAAGCTTTCTAAAAATCCTTGTGTCCCCGACAACGGCGCCAAAAACTTGGTGTGTGTCGGGTGTATTATGTTTTTATAAATATTTTAAGCCCATTTTACACATTAGTCAAGTTATAAATTCATAAAACACGATATTCTACTAACACTAAACACACACATGGGCAAGTGCACCCATCGTGAGCGTAGTATAGCGTTGGTAAGATACCGAGGTCGTCCAAGGACACAAGAGCTTTTAATACCGGATTATCCTCAATGTCTAATAAAACTAAAATTTTTAGAAAAAGATTTAAATGAAAAATAAAAACTAAAAATGTTGAAATAAAAATAAAAATAAAAACAGATAGACAAGATGAATCACTTGGATCCGACTCGCCATTAATGTATCCTTTGATGATTTCCACACTTTTGCACTTTTTAAGAGATTATCTTAGTTATAGTAGTAGGCCCCTCTTTTGAGGGTGACGTTACCCTCAACCCAGTGGTTTGAGTCAGCAAGGATACAATCCCAAAGAGTCGGAATATTGAAAGATAATTTAATTAAGTTATTAATGCGAAAAGTGATAGGCCCCTCTTTTGAAGGTGACGTTACCCTCGGCTAAGTGGTTTGAGTCAGCAGGGATACAATCCCATGTAGCCGGTTTAATGTATTAATAATAGTTTACATATAAGGGGATCAAGACATTCGCACCCCCGCCATCCAATACCAGTGGGTATTGAAGGAGGTCCTAGTAAGCTTGACCCAGGTCCTTGTAGGATCTATACACTGAACAAGGCAAGAACCTTACTAAACCATTCCCTTAACCCCCGACCAGGTAGCCAACATATCTCTATATAGACTATAGATATATGAATGGTGAAAATCTTTTACTTTATATAGACAGTAAAGTAATGCCAAGACGCCTCAGACAAATGATAAAGAAGTTTCACCTTTAACATAAGAAACTAGTTATTAAAGTCATTAATACAAAACCAAACAAAAAGTGCGAAAAGTTTAAAAATTAAAAGTAATATATTGAATGCTTGTCTTCTCCAAGTGATGTAAGAGACTTTGCCAAACATGGCCATGTTTACAAGAACTCTTACGATCAATCTTGGATCCCGAGACTACTACACACACTCTAAGGTGGATGATGGATGATGGAGGTGGATGTGGGTGTTGTAGTGGTGGTGGAGTGGTAGCAAAGTGGGAGAGAGGTGGTTTGCCAAGGGATGCCTTTGAAGTGAGCCAAGCACCCCTATTTATAGCCTGAACAGAAGCCCGGCCACGGCCCCGTGTCTAGCGGACACACCCCCGTGGCCAACCCTTTTCTCATCCTTCATTAATTGCAATTGTCTGCATTAGGCTCCACACAACCCCATGTTCACTAGGCACGGCCCCGTGTGCAGAAGCGTTGACCACGCCCATGCTGAGCTGGGCACGCCCCCGTGGCAGGCGTAGAAGCTTCCACATCTTTGTCTTTATCTGTAGACACCTGACCACACCCTCGTGTCCAGTGGGCACAGGGCCGTGGTCAGCCTTCTGTTTCTTGTTTTTGCTTGTGAAGATGCTGTTGAGGGGTCGGGCATGCCACATTTTTCTTTGTATTTATGTTAGTTTTTGCTGCATATTTGTTTCTTTTATTCGTTTATGCTCATTTGGTCCTGAAGATAACAAAGGAAGATAAAAGCACACTTTTTCCAACATTAGTACTAGAAAAGGGTTAGTTTTATGCCTCATTTGATGTAATTTATATGTTCCCATTTTGCACACATCAAGGACTGTAGGAAGAAACCCAGCAATAAGCTATGCTTCAACTGTGGAGAAACAGGGCATATCAAACCGAAATGTCTGAAACTAGCTCTAGCAACAAACAACAAAACTACCAAGAATGCCAGAGCATTTGTTCTGACAGCTGAAGAAGCCAAGATGATTCCGGATGTGATTGTCGGTATGTTTTTAGTTAATGATATTTTTGCTAAAGTATTATTTGACTCTGATGTAAACCAAAGTTTTATTAATACTTCGTTCTGCAAACTTCTCAATCAACTATTAACTAAACTTCAACAAGAATGTCTGGTAGAAACGAAGAATGGAGAATCCATTAAGATTACTGAAATATTGCAGGGAGCAAGAATAGAAATTTTAAACCATAGTTTTATTGCTAACTTTATCCAATAAATCTGGCTGGATTTGATATCGTATTAGGAATGGACTGGTTAGTAGCCAATCACGCCAGTATTCTATGTGATAAAAAATCAGTGCAAGTAAATTCACCAAAAGGAGAAAAGATCACAATTAAAGGAGATAAGCCAACTAAGTCCACAAAATTCATCTCTGTGATGAAAATAGCCAGCTATGTGTAACAACCCGACTTTCGAAGTCAAAGTCAAAGTACAAGTCAAAGTCAAAGTTAAGTCAAAGGAAGAAAAGATTGCTAATTGGATCTGTCATTCCTTGCTTAATTATTGCTTGTACCCTCGAACCTAGTTAATTGATACTTTAAATTACGCTTGTTAGTTGTATTATGTGAAATAACAATGCGATAAAGATAACTAAACGCTAATCTACCTAACGCTATCACATCGCTATCGCATCACAATTCGAATTACAGGTTATGGATATTGTTTTAAGTGTGTGTGCTATTATGTGTTACTTGTGCATGCTCATATTTGGTTGAGGTGATTATTCGAAAACGCAATCGCAATGATATCACAACGCAATCTCATCGCGAACTAAAAATCTATGGTTTACTTTTGTGATTATTAGTAGTTGTATTATTTGTGTAAGTAATGTGTAATACTATCACATCGCTTACTCGCAACGCATCGCAACGGTCAACGCACAAAACAAAAAGTCAGAAACCAACTGGCAAAAGCCATCTTATCGAAGGACCATTCGATCGAATGGTCATCCGTCCGGATGCCCTCCGACCTGATCTCTCCACCGCCTTTCTTCTCCTCTTGCCTATAAATAGCACCTGTCACATCAGCTTTTCACTGATGTGACAGCTCTCCTCTGACCCAGCTCTTTCTTAGGCTATTTTCTCTCGATTCCTCGCGATTCTTGTAAGTTTCTACCCCAAATCTTGTACTTTCTTGATCTATACACACATCTTCATCATTTTCACCAACAAAACTCATCATTTCACCATGAAATCTGTCTGATTCGGGCTGTTCTAGGATGACGTCATCATGGGTGTTCATGAACACCAAAGTGTGACCTCATTTTACCAAGAACAACTCAAATCTAAAGGATTTTCTACAATATTTTAACTCTTATTTCTCCTAAATCTAAACATTTTCCTAGTGTTTCAAACCTTTCTTCAACATTCTAAACTTTTCACATAAAACCGATAGGATCCAAGCTCATGCAGGCCTTCTACACATTCTCTAGTGAAATGTCGGTCTGAGAACGAATCACTATCAAAGAGATGACCGACTTAACAGGTTGAACATAATGTTCCGTCAAGAACAGTTACCGAACGGACGGGGTGATTCCCATCCGATCGGAGGACTTAGGCTCGATGGGGTTTCCGTTGTTTAACACGTTGTCATACCATCTTGGTTCAATCGCACAACTTTCAAAACTTAACAAATTTTACAGCTTTCCAACCGAATCAGTGACCGAACGAATAGCCATCCGATCGGATAGCCATCCGATCGAACGGCTATCCGACCGGACGACTTAAGTTGCCAAACACATAAACAAACTTTCAATCTATGCTAACCTCCACTCGGATCTCCATCCGAGCGGATGGCCATCCGTCTGGATGACTGTCCGACCGGACGACCTGAGAAGGTAGAAACATTTCATTGTTTTCAAAATGCTACAACGAAAACTTCAAAGTTCCATCATACACAAACACATCCATCCCAAACGGACAGCCCTCTGACCGAATGGTCCTCCGTCAGGATGACCATCCGTCCAGAAGGTCATCCGATCGGATCGCTATCCATCACGCACCACTTCGACGCACCGTTTTACGCACTGTTCAATGCTTATACGGTCGTACTGTGTCAGGCTAACCTCTCAGCGCTCCCTTTAATCCAAGACTGTGTTTATTCGTTAAAAACGCTCTGCGAGTATACTCGATCCCCTTTTACTTTAAGCACTTTTGGGTGTTACATACGTTACTTATATCAATCGACACACAACGCAAACACTTTTATACGCTAACTGCTCTGCATGTTATACGTGTTATTCGATGAATGCTAGTATGTTATGTTTACACAGTGATTGTTGCCTGACACCTTAGCAACGATAGTACTATAGTTTGGACTCAGCACCTGTCGTGGACAAAGGTTGTTAAGGGATTTTCTTCACGTGTCATAGTGGTGATATGTGTTACGCATTCTACAACTCGTAGTCACGTCTATGCATATTTCATTATCGATAACTTACCTGCTTCACATTATACATGTTACATGCTGGTTATGCGTAAAATCGCTTTCGCTACTATTATACTATCAAACTTGTATGCTCACCTTTACACTATGTGTATTGACTTTATTTTAATGTATGTGACAGGTGTTTAGGATGCTGTGCTATGCTTGCTTTGTGGAAATCGAGCTAGGGGAGTCTAGAAACAAACTAAATAATTTATGAGTTGTCAGAACAGTTTTTATTTGTCTTTGAGAACAATTTATCTGTAATAACTGTGCTACTTTATATGTTACGGTATGGGACGTAATGCTTAAATATTTTGTAATCATAGTTGTTATGGAACCTCTTGGACAATCTGTTTCGCTCAGTGTCGTGCCCCGATGATTCCGCCATTGGTTGGGGTGTGACACTATGCAAGGAAAGGATCACTAGTGTATATGATTTCCCTAATCATTAATACTAAAGGAAAAGAATTAAAAGATATTCCCGTAGTATCTAAATTCTCAGATGTTTTTCAGAAGAGTTACTTGGATTACCGCCAGATAGAGAGGTTGTATTCAGAATTCACCTAATACCAGGGGCAACACAGATTGCCAAGGCACCTTACCGTTTAGCACCAGCGGAGATGCAAGAACTGAAGAAACAGTTGGACGAACTTCTGGAGAAATGTTTCATACAGCCTAGTTCATCACTATGGGGAGCACCAATCATGTTTGTTAAGAAAAAGGATGGATCAATGCGTATGTGCATTGATTACCGAGAATTGAACAAGGTTACGATTAAAAATCGGTACCCACTACCAAGAATCGATGATTTGTTCGATAAACTGCAAGGAGCTTGATTCTTTTCTAAGATCGATTTACGCTCAGGATATCATCAATTGAAAGTACAGGAAGAGGACATTCCTAAAACTGCTTTAAGAACACGGTACGGTAATTATGAATTTACAGACATGCCATTTGGTTTAACCAATTCCCCAGCCGCATTTATGGACATGATGAACAGAATATGTAAACTATATCTGGATAAATTCATAATTGTCTTTATAGATGATGTTTTTATTTACTCTAAGAGTAAAGAGGATCATGCAGAGCATTTGTTTATACTTTTAAATTTGCTGAGAAAAGAAAAGCTTTACGCTAAATTTTCAAAATGAGAATTTTGGTTAAAGGAAGTGCAATTCCTTGGACACCTGGTTAATCATGAAAGAATTCATGTAGATCCCACAAAATTCGAGGCGATTACTAAGTGGTAAGCCCCTGAATCGCCAACGGAGGTGAGAAGTTTTCTTGTACTAGCAAGTTATTATAGACGTTTTATTCAATATTTTTCTAGAATAGTCATTCCCTTAACGAAATTGACCTGTAAATCAGTTAAGTTTGAATGGGGACCAAAACAGGATGAAGCTTTTAGGATTCTAAAGCAATGGTTAACCAACACACCCATACTAGCGTTACTAGAAGGAATTGAAGACCTGGTAGTCTATTGTGACGCTTCTAAATTAGGTTATTGATGTGTGTTGATGCAGCATCAAAAGGTTATAGCCTATGCCTCTAGACAACTTAAAAATCATGAAGAGAATTATACAACCCATGATCTAGAGTTAGGAGCTATAATTTTTGCCCTTAAAATTTGGAGACACTATTTTTATGGTAGCAAGTTTACTGTTTTCACCGATCATAAGAGTCTAAGATATGTTTTTGGGCAAAAGGAGTTAAATATGAGACAGGGACGCTGGATGGAGATTCTTAGTGATTACGATTGTGATATCTAGTATCATGCAGAAAAAGCTAATGTAGTAGCTGATGCTTTAAGTCGAAAGTATCATGAAAAGCCAAGACGAGTGCGTTCTCTTAAGTTAAATCTGCAGATATATTTAAATGAGCAAATTAGAGAAATACAAGAAACAGTAATCAAGGACGATACTGAAAAATTAAAAGGAATGATTAAGAAATTAGAACAAGAAACAGATGGAATTTGGAGATTCCATAAGAAAAGAATCTGGATACCAAACAAGGAAACCTACGCCACCGAATTTTAGAAGAAACCCATAAGTCTAACTATACGATACATCCTAGTAATGATAAAATGTATCAAGACATACGAAAAAATTTCTGATGGATAGGAATGGAAAAGGATATAGCAACCTATGTTGCAAAGTGTCTAACCTGTTCACAGGTTAAAGCTGAACATCAGAAACCCTCAGGTTTATTGCAGCATCTAGAAATGCCTATATGGAAATGAGAATTGATAACAATGGACTTTGTTACTAAATTACCCAAGACACGAAAAGGTAATGATGCAATCTGGGTGATTGTAGACATATTAACCAAATTTGCTCATTTCTTACATATGAAGGAAACTTTCAGTATGGAACAATTAGCCAAGTTATATGTAAACGAAATAGTTTCATTACATGAAATTCCTTTATCTATTGTTTCTGATAGAAATTGCCGTTTTACTTCTCATTTTTGGACTAGTTTCCACAAAGCAATGGGAACCAATTTAAAACTAAGCACAACTTATCATCCTCAAACAGTCGGACAAAGCGAAAGGACAATTCAGACAATGGAGGACATGCTTAGAGCTTGTGTAATTGACTTCGGAGGAAATTGGGACGATCATTTACCCTTAATAGATTTTTCCTACAATAACAGCTATCATACCAATATCAATGCTGCACCATTTGAAGCACTCTATGGACGAAAGTGCCGAATTCCAGTCTGTTGGGCAGAAATTGGAAAAAAGCAACTTTCTGGATGAGAGATAGTACAAGAAACAACGGACAAGATTATTCAAGTCAAGGAAAAACTGAAAGCAGCAAGGGATCATTAAAAGAGTTATGCTGATAACAGACGAAAACCGTTGGAATTTCAAGTAGGAGATAAGGTATTATTAAAAGTTTCTCCATGGAAAGGAGTGGTCAGATTCGTCAAAAGGGGAAAGCTAAGCCCCAGGTATGTTAGACCTTTTGAGATTATTAGAAGAATAGGACCAGTAGCTTACCAGCTACAACTGCCAGAGGAAATGACAGGAATACATGATGTATGTCATGTATGTAATCTCAAGAAGTGTTTAGCAGTTGAATCGTTAATGGTACCTCTTAAGGATATAAAGGTAAATGAGAAACTTAAGTTTGTAGAGAAACCGCTACATATTGAAGATAGAAAGATCAAAAATCTCAAACACAAGAGATTAGTTCTGGTCAAAGTGAAATGGGATTCCAAGAGAGGACCAGAATACACTTGGGAGCTCGAGTCAGAGATGCAAAAGAAATATCCACACCTGTTCCAGTAGACCTCGAGGACGAAATCTAAAACAAGGTGGGGAGGATATAACAACTCTCCCAAAACCATTAAAATACTCCTACACATCTTAAAATATACCCCATATACGAAAAACAAGCATAAAATACCTTTATATTAATAAAATCAATTAAAACCAAAAATATATGTCGCTCGCGGGGCGCGACCGACTTCTCTGGGCCTGTCGCGGGATGCGACCCAGTGACACCAGGCTGCACCCGGTTCTGCCATGTGGTCGTATGCGTATTGAGGCTAGTAGTTTGACTCAACCAAGCTAGGCCCTAGCCTACTGGCCTCGCGGGCCGCGTAAGAATTAGAGCAGGCGCTCGCGGGCCTAGAGCCGCCATAATTCCAGCCTATATAAGGAGTGGTCGAGCTTAGTTGAAATCGTTCAAAATTTCTTTCTCTCTCTAAATATTATAATCTAAAACTCTTGGGTATTATACCCCTAAAAAGCGAAGCTCTGCCTCGTTGTAAGTATTATAACCCCCGGTTACTAATTAGTTACTCTACCCGATTGATCTAGGGCTCTGTAACGCATGTCAAGGCTCTGCCTGACTTAGTCGTTGGAGTTCTGTCTCGGGGGTATGGCTAATGTAAATTGGGTTATCTTACTAACACGTGTGCATTGTTTAATTTTAATAGATTATAACCAGGAAGTCACCAAAAAGCAGTAGTATTATCTAAATCAGCAAAGTGAGTACTTCTATTTTTGTAAACCTTTTTATACAAACCTTAATTATTTTTAAATTATGATAACAGTGATTGAGTCTATGTATTCTACAATTACTGTCGGTATATTGGGGTTTTGTATACCTTACTTGTTACTATGCTGTGAATAGTAGCATGACCACAAGTCAGGATTGACAGTACCGTGGGTGGTAGTTGGGTAGATATAAACATTGTAATCACCCTCAGGACTGTAAAATGATAAAAGATTGTTTTGATTAAATTGGGATGCACTCGCCAGTATTTCTTACTGATAAAATGTTTTTAAAACACTTTTCAGGTAACTTAATGTAAAGCTAATAGAAGCCAGCGGGAGCGCACTGAAGGCTTAGAAAAGTGGCTATAAAAGTTACCTAAATAATAATGCAGTTTTATTTCAATAAATTAGGGTTTATCCGTATAAACATATTATAATGGAAACTTGGGTTTTTCCCATGTATTTATTATTAATAAAAGTATGGTGTTTTAACTCTAATAAACTATTTCCTAACTATGGTCCTGATGTTAATTTCTGCTGCCAAACTAATAAACACCGATACCACCGGCTCTGTGCAAGCTCGCGGCCGCCCACCCCTCGGGGCAAGGGGTCGGGGGTTGTGACACATTTTCGGCCCAAGGATCCTAATTCAACAATCAAGGATTTATGGATCACGCATCCAGACCTCCAATGCAGACTTACTCTAGTCCTAATGTATTTCAGGATCAAGGATCCTTAGGCAGACAGTATTGGGGAAGCTCTGAAATTCATGAAGGGGATTTTATCCCAGTGCAAACTATTACTTCTTATGGACCTACTGTTGTACCAGACACGTCTTACCCTCGATATACCTCTAGCATACCAACTTCGAATCAGTCAGGAGGTAACAATTTAAATACTTCTTTTAATACTAACTTTGGTTATGTGCAGGATGCAGTAATCAACCAAGCTATGGCCAGAGAACTACAAAAGCTTAAGGATATGATAGCCAGTGTCCCTGGAGTGGTTAAACCTATTCCTGAGATCCCGAATGGAAGTCATAGGATATCTCGATTTGCACATCCTATATGCGATGCTGAGATACCAAAGCGTTTTTAAACCCCCAATAGGAAGTTATATAATGGAACTACTGATCCAGAAGAACATGTAAGCTCAATATAGAGAAATAATGGAAATCAATCCCATTCTTGAAAGACTAAAAGAAGCCTGTTTATGCAAGGGCTTTGGATCTACATTTACTGGATCAACATTGAAATGGCTGCTAAGTCTTCCTCCCTACTCTATAACTTCATTCTCTCATTTAGTTAACTTATTTAATAATCAATTCTCATGTAGTAGAACATTTAAAAGGTTAACTAGTGACTTGTATAGGATCACCCAAGGCCGTGATGAATCACTTAGAGACTATGTTACTAAATTTGGTAGAGAATCCTTAGAAATCCCAAACTTAGACATAGCTACTATTGTAGAAGCCTTTAAAATGGGATTACAAAAAGATTCTCCTTCCTATGATGATCTTGTCATGACACCATGTAGGAACTTGGATGAAGTAAGAAACATGGCTCTAAGGTTCATCAGCTGAGAGGATGACAAAAGAATCCAGGATAGATTATTTGGATCATCAAAGCATGAGAAGCAAGGATCATACTTTAAGAACAATCGATCCAAGCAGTACTCCAAACATGATAACCAGAATGTTCAATTTGTTGAACAAGAAGAAGATGAGGAAGAATATCCTCACAATCTGAATATTGTTTTTCTGTTGACAATAATGAATTGATGCTTGCCATACAGAATTTAGGTGAGAAAGCTAGATGGCCTAAGAAGAATCAAAAGCCTACATCATACAAGGATAAGTCAAAATGGTGTGCATTCCATGAAGACTTTGGCCATCTCACTGATGAGTGCATTGCATTTAAAAAGGAAAGGGGCTATCTTCTAAGCAAAGGTCACTTAAAAGAGTTGTTGGGAAGAAAAAAAGTCAAGGATCTAGGATCCTGACAAGTTGATGCCCAAATCATCAACTTCATTTATGGAGGTTCTGATATACGTGGAACATCATTCTCTGCAGCTAAAAGACATGCTAAGGAGACTAAGCTGGAAAATGGAGAAAGGCCTATCCGAACTTCAACTCTAACTCAGTAGAAAATCATATTCTTTGATGAGGATGACCGTGTTGACATCTAGGATCCTCATCACTACAGTTTAGTCATTACTTTGTTTATATCTAACCATTTTGTTCGCATGATCCTAATTAATGGTGGGAGCTTAGTGAACATAATTCAATTGGATACCCTCAAAAGGATGAATATCCTGGAGTCAGAGATAGTTCCGAGATCATCCGTCCTTGTAGGATTCAGCGGAGAGACAAATAATACGTTGGGGGACATCAAACTCCCAATATATATTAAGGGGATAAACACCATCCAAAAATTTTGTGTTATTGACTGTTTGTCTTGTTGCAATGTGATCCTTGGCAGGCTATGGATACATGATATGAAAGTTATGCCTTCTACATACCATCAGTGTGTGAAGCTACCAACTCCATGAGGAGTAGTGAAGATCGAAAGTGATCAACAGGAGGCCAAGAACTGTTATACCTCCTCCATGAAGCCAGCTTCAAAGCCAACGGCAACATAGCAGTTAAAGTATCCTCCAAGAGATGTCATGGAGGCAAGAGAGTAGGACATCAAGGATATAACACTAGATCCTGAGGATCCTGAATCC
This sequence comes from Helianthus tuberosus, assembly GCA_030545235.1. NCBI lineage: Eukaryota > Viridiplantae > Streptophyta > Magnoliopsida > Asterales > Asteraceae > Helianthus > Helianthus tuberosus. The sequence continues at coordinate 117,252,177 of CM060414.1, read as the reverse complement.
GAAATTTTTATAGGATCCGGGATCCTTGACAGTATTGAGCAGGATCTAGTATCCTTCCTCAAGAGGAGAAAATCTACCTTCGCTTGGAAGCATGAGGATATGACAAGTATATCCAAAGATATTATTACTCATAAACTAGGTATTGATAAATCTTTCAGGCAATTCACCAAAAAAGGAGGAAGTTTGCACCTGAAAGGAATGCTATTATCCAAGAAGAGGTGGATAAACTGTTAAAGGCATGTATGATTAGGGAAGTTAAGTATCGAAAATGGCTAGCCAATATGGTAGTTGTTCAAAAGAAAATTGGAAAGTGGAGGGTATGTGTTGATTTTACTGAATTAATAAAGCATGTCCCAAGGATCCTTTCCCTTTACCACACATTGACTCCATGGTGGATGCAACAGCGAGCCATGAATTGCTTACTTTCGTGGATGCTTCATCTGGATTTCAACAAATCTAAATGGAACCATCTGATCAGGAGGAAACAACATTCATGACCCCAACAGGCATATACTGTTATATTGTTATACCTTTTGGATTGAGAAATGCAGGTGCCACTTATCAAAGACTAGTGAATATGATGTTCAAAGAGAAACTTGGAGACACTATGAAAGTGTACATTGATGAATTGGTGGTGAAGTTCAAGAAGGCTGAGGATCATCTCAAGGATCTCGAAGTGGCATTCAACATCCTTGATCAATACAACATGAAGCTAAATCCTTCAAAATGTCTCTTTGGTGTCAAAGCTTGGAAGTTCCTAGGATACTTGGTGACCAAAAGGGGATTGAAACTAGTCCTGAACAGATCAAAGCAATAGTGAACATCAAGTTTCCAACCAATGCAAAGGATGTTCAAAGATTAACAGGAAGGATTGCAGCATTGAACAGATTCATCTCAAAGTCATCAGAAAAGTGCAAGGATTTCTACGATATACTAAGGAAGAATAAGAAGTTTGAGTGGACCCAGAAGCATGAGGCTGTTCTTAAGGCTCTTAAGGATTACCTATCCTCAGCACCAGCCCTGATGAAACCAGAAGATGGTGAACCATTACCTTGTACTTAGTTGTTTCAGGTAAGGCAGTAAGTGTTGTCTTAGTTAAGGATCATGAAGGCCAACAACATCCAGTGTACTATGTAAGTAAAAGCCTTCTTGATGCTGAAACTAGGTATTCTCACTTAGAGAAGTTAATTCTTGTTTTGATTATGGCTTCCACTAAACTTAGACATTACTTTGAAACACATACTATTATTGTTAAGACTAATTTTCCTATTAAGAATGTTCTCAGGAAGCCTGATTGTAACACCCCAAAATTTTTATGTGCTATTTAATAAAAGTTAATGATGAATAAGTAAGAATAGATTATAAGCCCTTAATTATATAAACACCAAACTTGAGGGACCACATGGGAAAAGTAGGAAAGTTAAAATACTAAAACTAAAATTAACACTCACACTTTAGGAAGTGTGTGTGTTCGATCTGGGCAAAAAGAAGAAGGGGGAAAACCCTCAAACATCTCAATTCCTCAAAATTAAAGTGATATTTGGCTAAATGTTACTAGATGGGTTAAGAATTTCGATCACCTAAGTGTTCTCATCAACAAGTAAGTCTAATTTTATGATTTAATGATTTTGATGAAATGGGTTATGTGTAATCCGTGAATGTTTATTGAAATTGAGTAGGAATTCTAGATAATATGAACATATAGAAGTTATAATATGCTTATTTCGATTATGTCGATGTTTTGGTGAAAACCCCGTTTGTAGTAATAGTAGAATGAAGATGATGATGATTACATGTGTTATGTTTAATAGAATTTTGATGGATGAAGTTAGATGTTGTAGGATGTTGTGAATGAACCTAATTAGAATGAAAGTTATGTGATAATTGTTACATCAATGATTTTGATATGAAATAGTAAGCTTATGCACAAGATAATTGTACTTTATGCTTTGAAAATAGTACGCACACAACATATGTTCGATGAAATGCCTAGGCTGATTAGGTTATCCTTTGAGCATGAAATTCTTGTTGAATTAATGAATTTAGTATGAAAATGAGATTTGTATGCGGATAACTAACGTTAGAAATAATAATTGAAATGTGCATATGAAATGAATTATTATGAATGCTAAAGGTAAGATATGGTAACATATACAGTAGAAACTCGATAAATTAATACTCGATTATTTAATAAACTCTCTAAGATAATATTTTTTGCCGGTCCCGACTCGGGGATAGGGTGCTAAATTAATAATTCGCTAAAATTATAAGATAATACATTTTTGATAATTTCTTTAGACCCCATATAAAATATAAATTAATAATTCCTTAGATATAGCATATTACATGAATGATTTATGAAGGTTTCTTGAAAAATGACTCAATTGTCTTTTGTTTTTTGTTGAAATCAATTTCCCCTTGAATCTCGTCTCTAATTTTCCTTAGCATGGTAAGAACTTCTGGTGTTGTTTTCTTATAGCTCAACAAGAAATTGTTCAATGTGATTGCCGCTTTAATAGCTTCGTTTCGCGAAGGGGGCTCCATTGTAGAAATTTCAATTAATAATTAATAAAATATTAATTAATATATAAATTAATAATTATTAATTTATCGATTAATTAATAACTCTTTTAATTAATAAATTTTGGTGGTCCCAAGTGTATTATTTTATAGAGTTTCTACTGTAGGTGCCAAGAAGGAAGAAAGCTCAAGCCATAAAAAAGCGCAAGCAACGCAGGACTACGGTAAGTTCATATGAACTTTATTTACTCTATTTGTAGATTTATGAATGATAATATTTGGTACTTTGAATTTAGTGTAAATTTCCGTTATGGATCATGATTGATAGATGCAAATAGTTTATATTGAGAAATGTTCCAAAGATGATGTTGTAGGGAATATGAAATGACCCGTCTAAACGGGTTGGAATGATAAGTAGAATGATTGTTGGAATGTTTAGGAATTGACTGGTTCATAATGGGTCAAACGATGTAAGTATGTTGAAATGTATGGTATTTAGCGATTCATTATAAATGAGTCGCAAAGTGGTATGTTGGATGTTAGTAAAGTAACATGTCATGTTAACGGGTCGAATAATGATTGGTAATTAAAGGATTCGAATTGGTTATGTATTACGAACAGGCAAAGATTCTGTTGTTTGAATGATAGGTAAATCCCATGCTTGATTTGCGGCACGCTCGGACCGAATACACAATGTCGACTTTTATGTGCTTCCGGTTAATGTTTTCTTTTGTAAAAGGGTCAAAATAGTTTCGTTAATTAAATGTAAAGTTGTGTCTAGGATGTTCGTAACTAGGTTGGATTTTAAACTCTTTTGGGTAGTTTGGATAGAATACTTATGATGAATCTCGTTTGGTCATAACTTTGACATATTTTGAAAAGTGTTGTAGGACCTAATTTGAATATTGTTGTTAAAACAGAGGGAAAGTTCTTATTACAAACGGGTCATGCCAAAATTTTTGTAGAATTGTATGAAGTTTATGTTATTTATTAAATGTCGAAAAGTTGGGCGTTTCAAGTTGGTATCAGAGCCGAGGTTTGAAAGATTCAAGTATTAGAGCAAAATGCCTGAACTCAAACCAAAAGCTCGTATGAAGGTTTGTTCGTTCCGCAGCGCTATGCAAGTAAGTAAATTATAAATTTGATTATGCTTGTAGTTAGAAGTAGAAAGGGATTTATAGGCTATTTGCTTTTAAACCGAATTTTATGGCAAACGAAAATGCTAAACGGGTCCGCAATTAAATTACGGACACATAGGAAAAAGAATCGAGTAAAATGGACAAGTAGAACTAAAGATATGAAGTTTTAAAGATTTAATGTTGGAAAATTTGGGAGCTGGGTATCTGCAGCAACCCAGAACGAACAGTCTGTAAAAAAGGAGACGTCGCGCCATGCGACACCTAACCTGAATCGGCGTCGTGTTATGCGATAGCGGTCGCGGGCCGCGACAGATAGCTCTTAAGCTATCGCGGGCCGCGACGCCCCCTAATGTTGGCAAATTTTTTAAATTTTTTTTTTTGTTTTGAATGCATGACTTGTTTTAAATGGTTATTAAAGCCTCGTAATCAATGTTTAATAGAAATTTTGATATTAAGAAAGATGAGGTAAAGTATATATGTATATGAAAGGATGAAAAGGTAAATTGTTGTGATCAAAGGTCTTGATCTACGCGATACGGCATGATCGTCATGGACGATAATGTATAAAGTATGCATAGTAACTTGAATGAAATATGCCAAAATGAGTTCAAATATGGTGAAGAGATGTATGAAAAGAAAATCTAATAAATGAGATAAATTTTTTGTGTAGATGGCGGATAATGTAAACGTGAATGATGATATAGCGGCTTAACATGAAGCAATAACTGAAAGAATTGTGGAAGAAGTAGCGAAGGTAATAGAGGCTAGTAATCCTCGGCTAGCTCAAGAAGTTGAAGGTCAATTGTTGGGAATAGTCAACAAATTAGTGATGTCCAAAGTTGAAGAGCTAAAGGAAATGATCAATGAATTGCAAACGAAGAAAAGCACTCGAAGGTGCACGTATAAGGAATTTATGGCATGTAACCCCTTGCCATATAAAGGGGAAATTAATCTGATAACCTGTCAAAGATGGATTTCAAGCACCGAGGCCGTGTTTGTGAGAAGTAGATGCGAAGTGGAGGATCAAGTGATGTTTGCTATGGGTCTCCTACAACTCCAAGCAAAGGATTGGTGGGACGCATATTCGAAGGAATTAGGGGATGATAAAGTACAAGCATTAACATGGCAAGAGTTCAAGGAGCCATTTCTGAAATATCATAGCCCACAATCCGCAATTGATAAGATTCAAGAAGACTTCTTACGTCTTCGACAAAAGGATGAAACGATTGACGAGATAACGAATAAGTTCCTTGACAAGGTGAAGTTTTGTGGGGAGATAGCGGGGACTGAGAGGTTGAGAATTCTACGTTATCATGCTATGTTAAAGGCTGAATATCGTGAGTTCATAAATCCTTCCAAGTGTGAAACGTTGAATGAGTTAATCGACTGGGCAAGAGATAGGGAGATTGAGTTAAGATGGCAGGTTGAACGGGGGGAGAAAAGGGTGGTGGAAAAGACAACCAACCCAAACGCATCAAAAAAGGCAAGATATCAAGATCAAAATAGGAAAGGGAAGACAAGTAGTGGAATCCCGACTTGTAAGACGTGCGGGAAACATCATTCGGGTGAATGTTTGCTGGGAAAGAAAGGGTGCTACAAATGTGGGCAAGAGGGACATCCGTATTATAAGTGCCCCAAGAATCCAAAAACGTGCTATAATTGTTATCAAACAGGGAACATTAAAGCAGAATGCCTGAAACTTCAACAAGGGGCAAAGAAAGATGGAAAGAAGGATGAGCCTTCCAAGGCTCGTGGAAGGATGTTCCAGTTAACCTCGGATGAAGCTAAGACTAGCCCGGATGTGGTTTCAGGTATATTCTTAGTTAATTCTTTGCCTATGAATGTTTTATTTGATTCCGGGGCTAGTAGATCGTTTATTTCAAATGAATTGTTAGTTCATCCATCGTTTATGCTTGAAAAGATGTTATTACCCTTAGAAGTGGAAGTTGCTGATAGTAAAAGCTATTTGTTACATGATATCTGTGGAAACTGTAAGATCTTAATTGAAGATGAGGAATTTAGTATAGATCTTGTCCCGATGTACATGGGGGAATTTAAAGTAGTTGTAGGAATGGATTGGCTAGCCCAAAATCGCGCTGAAATTTAATGCGAAAAGAAAGTCATTCATGTAGTAACCTCGGGGGGGGGGGGGACGGGTAAGTGTCCAGGGAGATAGGGTCATCAAGTCGAAATTGTGTTCTTTAATCAAAGCCGTCAAACATGTGAAGAACGGGGGTAAGGCGTATCTATCTTATATGATTGACACCAATCGAGGTATTCCAAAGCTTGAAGATGTGAATGTAGTGAACGAATACCCAGATGTATTTCCGGAAGATTTATCGGGGCTCCCGCCTGAGCGGGAAGTAGAATTTAAAATAGAGCTTAACCCGGGTGCAAAACCGGTAGCTAAAGCTCCTTATCGGTTAACCCCGACCGAAATGAAAGAATTGATGATGCAACTTTAAGAGTTGCTCGATATGGGTTTTATTAAACCAAGTGTTTCACCATGGGGAGCGCCCGTATTATTCGTGAAGAAGAAAGATAGTTCGATGCGAATGTGCATCGACTATCTAGAGTTGAACAAGTTAACGGCGAAGAATCGTTACCCGTTGCCCAGAATTGATGACCTATTTGACCAGCTTCAAGGGGCAAGTTGGTTTTCGAAAATCGATCTGCGGTCGGGTTATCACCAACTGCGTGTACGAGAAGAAGATGTGCCGAAGACTGCGTTTCGAACGCGGTACGGACATTACGAGTTTTTAGTAATGTCCTTTGGGCTAACGAACGCACCAGCTGCGTTTATGGATTTAATGAATTGCGTGTGCCGGCCTATGCTTGATAAGTATGTAATCGTTTTTATTGATGATATACTAATATACTCCCGAAGTGAAGCAGAGCATGCTTCCCACTTACTTGATGTATTGGAAACGCTTCGTAAGGAAAAGTTATATGCAAAGTTCTCAAAGTGTGCCTTTTGGCTTAGAGAGGTACAATTTTTGGGTCATGTAATCAATGCGGATGGTGTCCATGTGGATCCGTCCAAAGTAGATGCGGTAATGAATTGGGTACCCCCGAAGAATCCAAGCGAAATAAAAAGTTTTCTAGGCTTGGCTGGGTGTTACAGAAGATTTATCCAGGATTTCTCCAATATAGCCTCGCCCATGACGAAGTTAACAAAGAAGAGTGAAAAGTTTATATGGGGCGAAGAACAAGAAAAAGTGTTTCAGACTTTGAAAGAAAAGCTCTCAAATTCTCCGGTGTTGACATTACCGGATGGAACGGATGATTTGGTAGTGTATACTGAAGCCTCCAGCCAAGGTTTAGGTTACGTGTTAATGCAAAAGGGTAAAGTCGTTGCTTATGCTTCAAGACAACTCAAGCAGCATGAAAACAATTACCCAACTCATGATCTAGAATTGGCGGCGGTCGTATTTGCCTTGAAGATATGGAGGCACTACCTATATGGGGTGAAATGTACAATTTACTCGTTTCATAAAAGCCTCAAATACTTTTTCGAGTAGAAAGATCTTAATATAAGACAACAAAGATGGTTGGAACTCATTAAGGATTACGATTGTGACATTCATTACCATCCCGGGAAGGCTAATGTAGTGGCGGACGCTCTAAGTCGAAAAGGGTACCCGCCTCCGATTCGGGTAAAATCTATGAAGATGGTAGTCACTTCTAAACTTCTTGGTGAAATACGATAAGCCCAAATTAGATCTTTGAATGCCAATGATCCAAGAAAATAAAGGACGAAAGGATTTATTCACGTATTAGAAGAGAATGCGAATGGTATGAAAATGAGGTATGACCGAATCTGGGTACCTCGGGAATGTGAAGTGAAAGAATTACTTTTGAATGAGGCTCATAAGTCTCGATACTCCGTCCATCCGGGAGCCACAAAAATGTATCGAGACTTGAAGATGAATTATTGGTGGCCGGGAATGAAAAGAGACATTGTCAAGTATGTTGCTAAGTGTTTGACATGTTCTCAAGTGAACGCTGAGCACCAAAGACCATATGGAAAGTTGCAGCCGTTAGAGATACCGGTGTGGAAGTGGGAACATGTAACGATGGATTTGGTGACTAAATTTCCTAAGACAAGGAAGGGGCACGATGCTATTTGGGTAGTCATTGACCGACTAACCAAAAGTGCACATTTCTTACCCATTTGGGAGACATATAATTCGGAAAAGATGGCGGAAGTTTATACAAATGAGATTATATCTTGACATGGGGTTCCGGTGTCTATAGTTTTCGACCGGGATACCCGGTTCACATCTCGTTACTGGAGGAAGTTTCATGAAGAATTGGGGACCCAATTACATATAAGCACCGTCTACCATCCACAAACCGATGGTCAGTCGGAATGAACTATCCAAACATTGGTGGATATGCTAAGGGCGTGTGTTATGGATCTTGGGGGAAGCTAGGATGATAATCTACCTTTGGTAGAGTTGTCATATAACAATAGTTATCATAATAGCATAAAAATAGCTCCCTACGAAATGCTCTATGGAAGGAAATGTAGAACCCCGGTTTGTTGGGGGGAAGTGGGACAACGCGAACTTGCGCCAAAGGATGTAGTAGCTGAAACGAACGAAAAGATTGCTATGGTTAGATCAAGGATAAAGGCGGCACAAGATAGGCAAAAGTCTTATGCGGATCGGCGAAGGTGACCAATAGAGTTTCAAGTGGGAGATTATGTGTTGCTAAAAGTCTGTCCATGGAAAGGGATAATTCGTTTTCATAAACGCGAGAAGTTAGGTCCTCGATACATTGGACCATTCAAGATACTCGCTCGGGTCGGGACGGTAGTGTACTAGTTAGAATTACCACCCGCATTGGATGGAATTCATAACACTTTTCATGTGTCGCAACTGCGGAAGTGCCTCGCAGATGAGACGGCATACGTACCTTTAGATGATATGAAGTGGATGAGAAGTTGAATTATGTTGAAAAGCTCGTCTGTCACACCTCCAAAATACCACCTCGGGAGTGTCCCTGAAAGGCGTGTGACAGACTGACAATGAGCCACCAATTACATTGAATCCACAAGTCTCGAAATAAAATTCCCAATTTAATTATAAAAATCTCAACAAGAGTTTATACGAAAAACCACTAAGTTCAGCGGAAGCTTTATCAAAACCATAATTTAAATATTCTCAAAGCAAATGTACGAAAAACCGATATTCCAATAAGTGTATCCAATCAGCACAATCCATGACCACTCAAACCGCTCCAAACAGCAAGTTCCACATCCAAGGAATCTAACGACCTGCGAGCATGCCACAAGTGTATCAGACAAAGCTGGCGAGTTCACAGTTTAAGAAAATGTTTGTTACCAGATATATGAAACAATTCATTAACAAATGCAAGTAATATCGTTAATATCTCAATTCCGAACAAGACGGCTCCTGATGTACATGACTGCCCTTTCCCACGTACTCCTATCCAGTACTGGGCCCGACTGGGTCATTAGTTCACATCCGTCCTATCTAGGAGCGGTGTGAGGGTGCCAAACCTAAGTAGCGCTACCAACTAATACCTGTTACCCTCCAGGTAACAACATAAGGGACTTACAAGAATGATAGGTGAGAATATTAACCAATATACCCGTTTTTACCCAAAAGACTTATCCCTCCACGGGATACCCACTGACTGTCCCCAACCACTGAGACGCATGCTCGAATGTAGTGAACTCACCTTTGCTTTGCTCGGTAAGATTAAGTACTTGTTTATCAATTGATCAAACACGTCCTAAAAAGGATTACCGATAACAGTCAGTTTTACATGCATTTGGCAAACAACTAATTCATGTATTCAAGGTTCACATCGAGCATATTCACTGCTCATGAAACGCACACGTGCAATCCAAATCACGACAGTTTATTCATCTATATGGGGCATCACCCAACTGCTTAACATGTAACTACTCAACATGTCATATACATACATACGTGACCTATCCGTACACCCTCCAACCCCGCTGTTAAACATGTATGGCCCAAAGATAAAGTATGTATGAACACAATTACTAGCAAATGTAAACATCCATTGTCCAACCAATTCACACTATGTGCGGCCACTGCCTTGGCAGTCTTACTCGGCCCAACATTGCTGGCCCAAGTCCAGTCGTGTTGTTCCATTGGTTCCGGCCCAGCTGGGTTGTGTGCACTGTAAAGTTCTTGGCCCAAATTCAATGACCCAATTTAAATAGATGTGGGTGTTCGGTCATCGTATGCGGCCCAGTAATAACAACCAATCTTCAAATCCTATACCCGATTCATTAAATGATTGTTTCAATGTCTGACACTTTCTACATACAATTTGTAATCACTGTGACATCACATATCATCTCATCAGTGACCAATGGGGATCGACCAAATGGGTATTATCATTCTGTTAATATATTTTAGCATACAAATGGGTGACCAATCAACAATTAATTCACTTATACAAGCAGCCCATTTATGAAGCATCAAGCCTAAACTTAATTGGTCTAACTATGTGTGTGTGTCTAACCGATATGTGCGGTCCAATCCTCACAACTTACAAAAAACAAAACAAAACAATTTCATTAATCATTCATCATCATCATCGCACATTCTGACACATTATTATTATACCATATTGTTTGATTATGTCCATCACATGGGTTTTGACAATTGAGAATCGAACAAAATACAAGTGGCCGACAACTGTTATGTGCATACAAATATCATTGGCCAATGAAGTTAGTGGCTGCCATTCCATTTATTAACACATGCCATTCTAATTTGTTTCATCATAAATAATTTATACTAGCATAAACCCTAATCCATCTATTCATCACCTACAAGTAGTCACATGCATTCATCATTGACAATGTTTACATATTTTCTTATATGCGATCACAGGAGTTACCAAGAAATCACATCACACAGTCCGAACCACATGGTTTTCATCAGTACTATTTTCATAAGTAATAATTCAACACAACACAATCAATTAGCATAAACTTTATAAACACAACGGATGGGAGGCACAAGACTAACCAAGAGCACCAATTGAGATAGAGTATCGAAAAGGGGGGGGGTCTTGAGGTCTGCTGCCGTCGCACAAGAGGTAGATAGGGTTTGTTTTGGAGTTGTAATATTCACGTATACATGTAGTTAAATGGATAAAGAATTGGGCCACCTATATTAGCTAAACAACTAGTGACTTGGGCCAATCTTACATGTTACTAAAACAGTAGTTGGGCCGGTTGATGCTACATGCCATGTTTGGGCCAAGTCCGATCTCTTATGTCTAGGGTTTGTTAATCGAACAAGCCGGCCCAATCGTAAGCACATTATGGAGACTGGCCCGCTACACACACACACACCGCACAACCACCAAACATATATTAGCACGTTAAACAGGGTCACGGGTCGAATAAATAGATTTAAAACAACAACGTGGAAATCACACCACCGAAGACACTCACCATGAAACTTCGGGTTGTCACATCATCCCCAACTTGAAAGAAATTTCGTCCCGAAATTTGACAAGTAAGCATGAAGGAGTGAAGTGAGAAATCAAGATTGTTGCGGATTTTGCTCAGGTGCCACATCGTCGCTATAACGGATTCTAAGGTGAAGCAACTCCGCAACAAGTCCATTCGACAAGTATTGGTCCAATGGCAACACCGAAAAGGATCGGATCTTATGTGGGAAGAGGAGGATGACATGCGAAGGCACTACCCGGAATTATTTGGTACCGAAACCTCCTTTAAGGGGGGTAGACTTGTAACACCCCAAAATTTTTATGTGCTATTTAATAAAAGTTAATGATAAATAAGTAAGAATAGATTATAAGCCTTAATTATATAAACACCAAACTTGAGGGACCACATGGGAAAAGTAGGAAAGTTAAAATACTAAAACTAAAATTAACACACACACTTTAGGAAGTGTGTGTGTGTGTGTTCGATCTGGGCAAAAAGAAGAAGGGGGAAAACCCTCAAACATCTCAATTCCTCAAAACTAAAGTGATATTTGGCTAAATGTACTGCATGGGTTAAGAATTTCGATCACCTAAGTGTTCTCATCAACAAGTAAATCGAATTTTATGATTTAATGATTTTGATGAAATGGGTTATGTGTAATCCATGAATGTTTATTGAAATTGAGTAGGAATTCTAGATAATATGAACATATAGAAGTTATAATATGCTTAATTTCGATTATGTCGATGTTTTGGTGAAAAACGCATTTGTAGTAATAGTAGAATGAAGATGATGATGATTACATGTGTTATGTTTTATAGAATTTTGATGGATGAAGTTAGATATTGTAGGATGTTGTGAATGAACCTAATTAGAATGAAAGTTATGTGATAATTGTTACATCAATGATTTTGATATGAAATAGTAAGCGTATGCACAAGATAATTGTACTTTATGCTTTGAAAATAGTACGCACATAACAAGTTCGATGAAATGCCTAGGCTGATTAAGTTATCCTTTGAGCATGAAATTCTTGTTGAATTAATGAATTTAGTGTGAAAAAGAGATTTTTTATGCGGATAACTAACGTTAGAAATAATAATTGAAATGTGCATATGAAATGAATTATTATGAATGCTAAAGGTAAGATCCATAGGTGCCAAGAAGGAAGAAAGCTCAAGCCATAACAAAGCGTAAGCAACGCAGGACTATGGTAAGTTCATATGAACTTTATTTACTCTATTTGTAGATTTATGAATGATAATATTTGGTACTATGAATTTAGGGTAAATTTCCATTATGGATCATGATTGATTAGATGCAAAGAGTTTATATTGAGAAATGTTCCAAAGATGATGTTGTAGGGAATATGAAATGACCCGTCTAAACGGGTTGGAATGATAAGTAGAATGATTGTTGGAATGTTTAGGAATTGACTGGTTCATAATGGGTCAAATGATGTAAGTATGTTGAAATGTATGGTATTTAGCGATTCATTATAAATTAGTCGGAAAGTGGTATGTTGGATGTTTCCGAATGGAAGTAAGGATGTTAGTAAAGTAACATGTCATGTTAACGGGTCGAATAATGATTGGTAATTAAAGGATTCGAATTGGTTATGTATTACGAACTAACAAAGATTTTGTTGTTTGAATGATAGGTAAATCCCATGCTTGATTTGCGGCACACTCGGACCGAACACACAATGTCGACTTTTATGCGTTTTCGGTTAATGTTGTCTTTTGTAAAAGGGCCAAAATAGTTTCGTTAATTAAATGTAAAGTTATGTCTAGGATGTTCGTAACTAGGTTGGATTTTAAACTCTTTTGGGTAGTTTGGATAGAATACTTATGATGAATCTCGTTTGGTCATAACTTTGACATATTTTGAAAAGTGTCGTAGGACCTAATTTGAATATTGTTGTTAAAACAGGGGGAAAGTTCTTATTACAAACGGGTCATGCCAATTTTTTTGTAGAATTGTATGAAGTTTATGTTATTTATTAAATGTCGTAAAGTTTGGCGTTTCACTGATATGTCAGGCAGAATGGCAAAATGGGCAGTTAAACTTAGTGCATATGACATTAAGTATAAAACTAGGACTGCCATTAAGTCTCAAGCTCTAGCTTACTTTGTGGCTGATTTCAGTAGTGATCTACAAAGGGATGCTGAATTAGAGGTACACAACTTGAGGAGACCAAGGATCCTTGGACACTCTTCACAGATGGAACCTCAAATGTCAAAGGATCTGGACTAGGCTTACTACTAAAATCGCCACAGGGGACATAATACCCCAATCTATTGCATGTGAATTTCAAACAACTAACAATGAAGCAGAATATGAGGCCTTAATAGCAGGTCCACAATTAGCTAAACATATGAGGATCAGGTATCTTCAAGTATATATTGATTCATCGTTAATTAATAACCATTTTAATGGATCATATGCTGTTAAAGGTGAGAAACTAATTAAATATTAGAAATAGTCAAGAAATTGGGAAATTCTTTCATTTTTTGGGCTTGTCCCCAGCTAAGGTATCTTATACCTTCTAAGGTTTAAAGGTTTTCACATTTCACACGAATTGGGTTTTGACACCTCGCCAGTAGCGCACCTTTATCCAAGTATGGTTCGAGGCAATGGGACTAGTACACGCTTAGTAGTTGACAATTTCATTGTTATTGGCCATATGTAGGATCTGAAGTATAATGGTAGACGTACCATACATCCGTTATCCTAAGGTTTCTAACGTTTTCACGTTAGCTAGATGACCAGATAACTCATCTGGGTTATGCCTGATAACCTAGCTAACCAGGTAACTTGTCTAAGTTATAAAAATCTGACACTAAAATAATACCCACAGCTCTACTGTTATGCTATAGGTCAATTCTCGAATGAATTTTCCCATCCAAACCAAGTTATAACGATTCCCGACCGCAACCTTGTTTTCGGTAATTAACCCAACACTAACTAATACCAGGACTGAAGTAGTAGAGCACTGACACATATACCCCGCGTTATTGCTGTGCTTACTTATTACGTAAGTTTTCACTACCCCACTTTCAAACTGTTTTACTGTTTTACTTGGGGTGAAATGCATGTTACGTACATACATACTTGTACATACATACATGTTGTGACATGAATTTTCTGAGTTATACTAACACACGAAAAGTCCCCACAAACACGAGTGATCAACTATATGCCGGTGGATGTGTGAATAGTACTATTGGTCTGACAACCCCAATTGAGCTGGCACGAATGCCATTGGTTCTACTGCAATTGCACATGTCCATGCACTTTCTGTGAACATGCTATGTGGTGTTAGACATAGCTACTTGGGGTGGTAAAGTGCTGAGGTGTCGGTTGTGGGACACGGCACTTTAGAACAATCAAGGTTTCACTTGTGGGCTTAGTATAATTTCATGTCAAACATACCTAATCAATCGGTTCAAACTAAATTGTGAAACAAACTAAAATAGTGAAACTTACCAACTATTTGTAGTTGACCGTTTAAACTTAACATGCTTTTTAGGTAAAACTAAAGAAGAATATAGGGGAGTACGAATGGGTTTCAAGTTTTGTTGATCGGAAATTACTGTACATAGAAGCTTGCTTAGCAAGGGACAAACAACTTTTGGAATACTAGTGCCTGTACATTAAAACTTAGTATGTAATCAAATGTTGTAACCGATGCTTGTGTTGTGTATTACAATATCCTTTTAAATAGCACGTTTGTACCATGTATCTGTTGCACCTCGTGTGCGCTTCCGCTGCGAGTCGGGGTGTGATAGAAGATGGTATCAGAGCCATCGGTTATAGCGATTTAGGTATTCCTAGAGAGCCTAGACTATAATCATAAGTGCAACTCTCCACAGCAAGAATCTATAGTAACCAAGTAGTATGGTTATTACCAGGATAGCCTTGTCGGGCAAATAAGTTATTGTGGTCCGGAACATAATAACTTATCTTCTTGTACTTGGGTATTCTGAGAACGCCATTGAGAGAGGATAAGAAGCGAACACGAGTACTAACACAAAAAGTATATTTGAACTTTGATGCAAACGTGCACTTATAGGTATAATAGTGACTGTTGTTTATATGTGTTTGTGTGTTTATTGGATTGTTAATAGTTGTGATGCAATACAATTTGATAATTGATATACATACCAATATATACGCATTTTTATGTTATAGAATGGCCCCAAAACGAGCAAATAACCTCACAGAGGCAAACATCGCACAACTATTAACCTAACAACTACAAACTGTTATTCCAACGATAGTGGCTCAAGTAACTGCGAGTATTAACGCAAATGCACAAAACCCTCAGCCTAATTCGACCGTGGCTCCGGTTAATCAAAGCAATGAGGTGCAGAGATGCACATATAAACAATTCATCGAAGGCAAACCTATAGAGTTCAACAGTACTGAAGGGCCAACGGGGATTGTTCGATGGATCGAAAAGATGCAGGTCGTTATCAACATCACAAATTGTCCGGAGGAATGTATTGTGAAATATGCGACTTCTATGTTTATCGACTACGCTCTGAACTGGTGGAATACTATAATTCAGACCCGGGGACAGGAATTCATTGCCCATATGACGTGGGATGAACTTAAAACACTTCTGATGACCCAATTTTGTCCGAAAAATGAAATACAAAAACTGGAACATTGATATAAATGGACCAAACGGGAATTTTAGGAAAAAGATCTTTGAGATCTCTTTCCTTTTTTTTTTTTTTTTTTCAATTCTCTACTCTAATATCAATATTGTAATAATATCAATATTGTAATCTTTATTGTAATCTTTTTTTTCTATTACTCTAGATCGTATATAGTGTAGTTGTATATTTTCATTTCCGAATTTCATTTTTTGTTTAGCCACGCACCATTGCCTTAGGTTAAACTAAAAAAAAAAAGACTATTTAGAAAACTAGTCAATGGTGGCCCTCCATGGATTCACCTATATAAGCCGCGGCTAAAGTTGCAAAAATAAGAGCTTGAATACCACTTGTAAATAATCCAAGGAACATGACGGGGATAGGAACCACTGAAGGTACTAAAGAAACAAGAACAACAACTACTAATTCATCGGCTAATATATTTCCGAAAAGTCGAAAACTAAGCGATAGGGGCTTTGTGAAATCTTCTAAGATATTAATAGGTAAAAGAATTGGAGTTGGTTGAATATATTTCCCGAAATAACTCAATCCTTTTTTGGTAAGACCTGCATAGAAATATGCCACTGACGTGAGTAAAGCCAAAGCAACAGTAGTATTTATATCATTCGTGGGTGCGGCTAACTCCCCATGAGGTAATTGTATGATTTTCCTGAGGGGGTTACCACCACATCCTCTCCCGATAGACTCGAAGCTCTTCATAGTCAGGCGTGGTAGAAAATCTTCTCTCAAAAAGAGACAGACCAGAGATGACAGAGGAAGGTATTCGGTTCAAAAAAGATACGGCAGTCAGAACAGCTTCAGTCCAAAATTGACTAAGGACAGAAGCAAGCTACAAGCATTAGCAACCGCTTTTGTTTAATCTTAAAAAAAAAAGAAGCAGCGAAGAAAACAAGACAGTAAGTTGTTGCGCTAACTCGCTAGCGCTAGCGCACTACGGCTTTTCAGCCTCCTGCAGTTCATTCCATTCTCTTCGCTACACTCGACTTAAACCACCTACGAACTCACCCATAAGGAAACTTGTCAAGTAGGTCTTTCGAGCCTTTCCTTTTTTTACAAATCCGGTAAGGTGGGGTATTATCCTTAAGTCTGCTTTATAAATCTTTAGTCGTCTTTCAGTACTGGCGAAGCTTTAGTTGAAGACCCTTCAGTGCCGTTTCGTTTGGTCCCCTGGGTACCTTCTCCGCACTTAGCTGTAAGCATTTCAAGTAGATAAAATCATAAAAGAAGAAATGGGAAGGAGTACTTACATTACGCGATGCGCTATTATTTGAATCCGAAGGTCAATCATTCCCAGTGAAGGTATGGGGGAAAAGGAGTACGTTAGTCAAATAGAGGGCTCTCACGGGGGCGTAGTCCATGGCTTTAGCCTTAAGCTTGGGCTGTAGTTCTTGTATTGGGCGAACCAAAGCGTTAAATAGCGCCGTTTAGTGGCGTGCAGGGGGTAGTCGTCTTGTTGTGCTGGTAGGTGCGACTATGTGAGTTGACAAGAATACACTGCGGTATGTGTGAGTAAAGATTTTCCTTAGTGATCCAAAGGAGCAAGTAGAGTTACTGCAGACTGGCTTCCCCCCGTATACCCCCGCGGATGCGGATTTCCTACCATTGAAGGAAATAGATCAAACTGCTAATCCCACCCACGCGATGCCCTACCTGATCCATTTCAAATCCAGCCGGAGGTCTTCGAGCCTTGTTACGAACTAAAGTTCTAAAGCAAAGCGCCCTCCCCAGCCCAGGTCAAAGGTCTCCCCGCTCTTTTTAGGGGGTTCGTTACGGTCAGCAAATAAGCCCCGCATCGTATCAATAGCGATTCAGATCACCTCCCCAAGCCTGCCTAACCTAATTGTGTGTGAGCAATCAATCGTGACAAGTCGACCGATCCATAATGAAAGCACCTGAACCTGCAAATGCAAGGAGCAGATCATGTGGGCTACACTAACCATTTTAACACCCTTGCTCGTTTGTTACCAGATATGGTCAGAAACGAATCAAAGCAAATAGAACGTTATATATGGGGATTGGCCCCAGAAGTCCGAAGCATTGTAAACTCAGTAGAACACTTAACAATGGAAAGAGTTGTGTCGAGGTCTGGCACGATTACTTTTGATATGGTAAGGAGGAATATATTGAAGATGCCAGGAGAGTCATCAGGTGCCAAAAGAACCGACTATGACTATAAACCACAGGGATCACAACCACATAAGCGTATTCAGTTGAACAACCAAAATTATGCAATTACTACCTCAGATCCGAGACCGGATAATTATAAAGGACCATGGCCAAAATGTAATGAATGTGGTTACCATCACCTGGGCGAGTGCCGAACCGTAACCTGCAATAAGTGTTAGAAAGTGGGGCACTATGCCCGTAACTGCAAAACACCTGCTGAACCAACAAACCACCCTACCTAACCTACTCGTTCCCAAACCACCCGATCCCAAACAAATCAACAACGACCCCATCAACAAAACCCACAACTGACCTATCCCCGTACTTGCTATGAGTATGGAAGTACGGAGCACTTTAAACGAAACTGCCCGAAACTGAACCAAGGACCCACAGGAAAGACAAACCAAGGGCAAGCTTCAACTTCCAACCCAGCTCGAGGGCGCGTGTTCGTTATAGGATCCAGTGACGCACGACAAGATCCTAATATAGTGACAGGTACCTTCCTTGTCTCTGACCAGTTTGCTTCTGTGTTATTTGATACTGGTGCAGATAAGAGCTTTGTTTCTATTAACTTCCTACCATTATTAAGTATGTCGGCTAGTGAGCTGACACATCCTTATTCTATAGAACTCGCTAACGGTAAACCTATAACTAGTTACCAAATTATCCACGATTGTCCCTTAACCCTTAACGACCACCAATTCCTCATTGACCTTCTACCTGTAGAACTTGGAAGTTTTGATATAGTAGTGGGAATGGACTAGTTGTCCAAGTACAAGGCGGAAATTATCTGTGAACAGAAGATTGTTAGAATTCCTTTCCCTAACAATGAAGTGATGATGGTTCAAGGAGAAAAATCTGGTGCTATGTTACCCCTTATATCTCACCTAAAAATGTTGAAGTGCCTACGACAGGGATGTGCTGTGTATATGGAAAATGTGGCAGCAGTGGAACCAAAGGAAAGACTTATTGAAGACATTCAAGTTGTACGTGATTACCCAGATGTTTTCCTGAAGAACTACCCGGATTACCACCTGACCGACAAGTCGAATTCCGTATCGACTTAATTTCGGGAGCAGCTCCGATCGCCAAGGCGCCTTATCGCCTTGCGCCTTCCGAGATGCAAGAGTTATCCACTCAACTACAGGAACTGCTGGACAAAGGTTTATTCGTCTTAGCTATTCCCCTTGGGGAGCGCTAGTATTGTTTGTCAAAAAGAAGGACGTGAGCTTTAGGATGTGGATAGACTACAGGGAGCTGAACAAAGTCACAATCAAGAATCGATATCCGCTTCCACGGATTGATGATTTATTTGATCAGTTACAAGGAGCCTGTTACTTTTTGAAAATTAATCTCAGATCGGGGTATCACCAAGTAAAAGTTCAAGAGGAAGATATCCCTAAAACAGCCTTTCGAACTCGGTACGGTCACGATGAGTTCCTGGTTGTGCCCTTTGGGTTAACCAATGCACCAGCAGTGTTTATGGACCTCATGAACTGAGTTTGTAAACCATATCTAGATCTATTCCAAGAGTAAAAAGGAACACGAGCACCATCTACGAGCCATACTGGAGATATTGAGAAAAGAGAAGTTGTACGCTAAGGTGTCAAAGTGCGACTTCTGGTTACAAGCGGTGCAATTTTTAGGACATGTGGTAGATCAACAAGGGATTCATGTTGACCCTAGTAAGATCTAAGCTACTAAGAATTGGCAAGTGCCTAAGTCTCCGAAACAGATACGCCAATTCTTGGGATTGGCTGGATATTACCGTCGCTTTATTGAGAACTTTTCCTGCATTGCTCAATCCCTAACTGCCTTGACACAGAAAGATCGAAAGTACGACTGGGGTGAAGAATAAGAAACGACTTTCCAATTGCTAAAACAAAAACTGTGTGAAGCCCCAATTCTAACACTTCCGGAGGGAAATGAGGATTTTGTCGTATATTGCGACGCTTCTCGACGAGGTCTAGGATGCATACTGATGCAAAGAAACAAGGTAATAGCATACGCTTCACGACAATTAAAAGTTCATGAAAAGAACCATACAACGCATGACTTAGAGCTTGGAGCAGTGATTTTTGCACTTAAGATTTGGAAACACTACTTATTCGGTACAAAGTGCACGGTTTACACGGATCATAAAAGCCTCCAGCACATATTTGACCAGAAAGAACTGAACATGAGGCAGCGGCGATGGGAGGAACTGTTAAATGATTATGATTGCGAAATTAAGTATCACCCTGGCAAGGCAAATGTAGTAGCTGATGCCTTGAGCAGAAAGGATAGGGTGAATCCGCTTAGAGTACAAGCCCTAGGGACGCTTGTCCAAACAAGTCTCAAGGAACAGATTCGTGCTGCGTAGATGGAAGATTTACCGGAAGGTCAAATAGAAAAGAAAGAATAACATGGGAACGAGAAGAACTTTGAGAAGAAAGCTGATGAAGTAATGTACTTCAAAAATGGGATATGGATTCCTACTCTCCATGACCTACGTCAGCTAGTTATGGATGAGGCTCATAAATCTAAGTACTCTATTCACCCAGGTACAGACAAGATGTACCACGACCTTAAGGGATTTTATTGGTGGCCGGGTATGAAAGAGGACATAGCAGAGTATGTGAGCAAATGCTTGACTTATGCCCGAGTCAAGGCAGAATATCAGAAACCCTCGGGAATGTTACAACAACCCGAAATACCTCAATGGAAATGGGAGCAAATCACGATGGACTTCGTGACCCATCTTCCAAAAACACCCCGAGGTGATGATGCGATTTGGGTAGTAGTAGATAGACTAACCAAATCGGCGCACTTTATTCCGATTCGTACTACCTACAACACCGAGAAATTGGCCGAGATCTACACGAATGAAATTGTGGCTAGACACAGGGTACCAGTTGCAATCATTTCAGACCGTGATAGTCATTTCACTTCACATTATTGGCAGCAAATACAAGAAGCTTTGGGGTATAGAATAGACCTGAGTACGGCTTACCATCCCCAAACCGACGGCCAATCGGAACGAACTATCCAGACATTGGAGGATCTGCTTTGTGCTTGGGCCCTAGACTTTGGAGGAAGTTTGGATAAGCATCTTCCTCACATTGAATTCTCTTACAACAACAGCTATCATAGTAGCATACAAGCCGCACCCTACGAAGCACTATATGGCCGGAAGTGCAGATCGCCACTTTGTTGGGCCGAAGTGGGCGATTCTTAACTCACGGGGTCTGAACTAATTCAAGAGACGACAGACAAGGTGCATAAGATCCAAACTAGACTGAAAGCGGCACGGGATCGGCAGAAAAGTTACGCCGATGTTCGCCGGAAACCGTTGTCGTTTGAAGTAGGTGACAAAGTACTGTTAAAAGTGTCACCGTGGAAAGGAGTGATAAGGTTTATCAAGGCCGAAAAGTTGGCTCCAAGGTACATTGGGCCGTATGAAATTATTGCCAAGGTTGGATCCGTAACGTACCGAATGAAATTACCAGAAGAACTGAGCACAATTCACGATGTCTTCCACTTATCCAACTTAAAGAAATGTCTCACGGATGAAGCAGCTATTATACCATTCGAAGATGTGCATGTTAATGACAAACTCTACTTTGTGGAGGAACCGGTAGAAGTCGTAGACGGGAAGACCAAACAACTACGTCATAACAAAATCTCGCTGGTGAAAGTTCGGTGGAACTCGAAACAAGGGCCTGAATACACGTGGGATCGGAAAGATGAATTCCGCAGGAAATACCCGCACCTCTTCCCCAACTAGAAACATCAAATTTCGAGGACGAAATTTCTTAACCGGGGGAGAATGTGACAACCACGGCAAAACCAGGTAAACCCTAATTGTGTCTGAAACAATAATTATACGTTCAAGTTACACAATTCGTGAAACGATAACAAACATGAATCGGATAAATCTGATGGTACGTTATGAGTGGTACATGATCAATAATGACAAATAGTGTGATCAAGATGCCTCAGTGTGATAAAAACAGGTTAAACAGAAGCTTACCGTTTAACAGTGCACAAACCAAATAATACCGAATTGGATACAAACGATAGTGTTGTACATGATTCTAAGGGCACAGAAATACTTGAATATGATATTTAGACCATAACGTAAGATTTGAGGCCTTAACAGGTAGTTGGCACGTTAAACAAAGCAGCTTCCGGTTAGCGGAACGCCTTTGATTTTAGCGCAACCGGAAACAACCAAACATGCAACGAACAGTTAGTCAAGCATAAAAACACTTATTTAACATAAATATAAGTTATTCTAAGTCAAGATATCAAAGTGTATTGATTTCATTGTCGATGGGTTCGGTTTTCAAAACCGTTAAAAACCACGCGAAAAACGCGCGAAAAAGAGCCCGTTTGGTTTACCCGTGACGCGGTTAAAACCCGATAACGAACCTAGCTCAAAAGATTAGCTGATACTTATCATTTATCCTCAAAATTTGTGTCTTTGACTAAGTCAAAGGGGTCTAGAAACCCCTTGACATTTCCATACGACACTTAAAAAGGCATGCTTCTTCATTGTTTCATTTTTATCACCTTTCAAAATACGTCCTCAAAACCTTATACCTTCTGTTCCAGCAAGTATACATCAAAATACAACAAATTCTTGAGGTATGATAATGGTTTTAATTATGTTTCTTATGTTTTTCATACTTAAAACATGTATTTAACAAAAGAAATCATTTTGAACCATGAAATAATATTTTTTTTTTCTTAGCAAAAAGGTTGCTCCAACCTAAATAAGATAGAATAAGATCATACATGCTGTTTGGTATTGTAAAACATCAGATTATGGATCAATAAACCAACATATTCGACAATTTTCGGTCAAATCAAACACTAATCGAAAAATAATGGTTCTAAGGCTTGATTGACATGGGTTTTTTTGCATATTTGTATTGTGTGTTATGTATAGGTACTATACAAGAAAGAACTAAGTCTTTAAAAGTACAAGGATCGCTTGAATCGACAAGAAACGCTAGGTATAACTTCTAAAAATCGAATCTAGGAGATACAAAATTGTTTAAAGCATAACTTGGTCCGTGGGTGTTCAATGAACTTGAAATTTTTCAGGCTGATTATACATGGTGAAAATAAGACTCGATTAAAATTTTAGAATTTTTTGAATTTTTGGTGATTTTTGGTGAATTTTTAACTTTTTTAAAGAAATAATTTTTGGATAAAATAGTGAACGAGCTCAATAAATCACTAAAAATTTCAGAGATGTTGAGTTTAATATGAGGAACATCCTTGAAAAGTTTGGGGATCATTGACTGAATTTTACTTTGGGTTTCAAAAATCGCGTCGTCACGAAGTTTCGGTAGCCGGAAACGCAGTATAACAATTTTGGAAAGATCTCATATTTTCCAGGAAGTTCCTAATTACTAGTGGTTAGTCTGGGTTATGCTTGATAACCTAGATGACCAGATAACTTCTCTGGGTTATGCCTGATAACCTAGATGACCAGATAACTCGTCTGGGTTATGCCTGATAACCTAGATGACCAGATAACTCGAATGAATTTTCCCATCCGAACCAAGTTATAACGATTCCCGACCGGAACCCTGTTTTCGGTAATTAACCCAACACTAACTAATACCAGGACTGAAGTAGTAGAGCACTGACACATATACCCCGCGTGATTGCTGTGCTTACTTATTAGGTAAGTTTTCACTACCCCACTTTCAAATTGTTTTACTGTTTTACTTGGGGTGAAATGCATGTTACATACATACATACTTGTACATACATACATACATGTTGTGATATGAATTTTCTGAGTTATACTAACACACGAAAAGTCCCCACAAACACGAGTGATCAACTATATGCCGGTGGATGTGTGAATAGTACTATTGGTCTGACAAACCCAATTGAGCTGGCACAAATGCCATGGGTTCTACTGCAATTGCACATGTCCATGCACTTTTTGTGAACACGCTATGTGGTGTTAGACATAGCTACTTGGGATGGTAAAGTGCTGAGGTGTCGGTTATAGGACACGGCACTTGAAAACAGTCAAGGTTTCACTTGTGGGCTTAGTATAATTCCATGTCAAACATACCTAATCAGTATGTTCAAACAAAATTGTGAAACAAACTAAAACAGTGAAACTTACCAACTATTTGTAGTTGACCGTTTTGTAACCCCCCATAAACGGGTTTGGTAATCAAACCACGTTAATAGTAAAGACGGGTAAAATACCGTTAGTGGTAAAAATTAACCCGGTAAATATTAGGATTTAAATAAATAAACTTGATGTTAATTAAAAAGGAGGATAAATACTTTGAGAAAACAAAGTATATAGAAGGCTCGAGTTAACGAGACTTAAAATAAAACGGGTTATGACTTCCCGAACCCACTAAGTGACTAGGAATATTAACCTAGTTAGTTATGTGTTGTTAGAACAATAAGGGAAACTAGAAATAGTTAAACCTTTTATAAAAACAAAACATGAGGGGCTAATAGTGCCAACTGGAGGAAACTTATTTATTAAAACTAAAAATAAAATACAACACACACTTGGTAAGTGTGTGTGTGTGCGTAGGAAACGATCAGGCAGGGGGTTCTTTCAAAACCCTAAAGCTCATGAAATCCAGCAAAATCAAGGAGAAATCAAGCAAAGAAATTAGGGCTTTAACCAAAATCGTGATCACCAAGCTAAGGGGATCGTAAGGTATGTCGAATTTTTGATATTTATGAAGTTGAGAATTCTTGATGTGCATAAGAAATTCGAAATTGATGTTGCATGATTGTGGTATGGATGATATTGAAGTGAAATAGTGTTTAGGAGTAAACCCTAGACAAGAATATATTGAAATCATGCCTAGCTCAAGTAAATTCAGATTTTGTTGATGCTAAATTCATGTATGAGATGTTTTTAGGGTTTTGATTGCTAAAAATTAGTGTTATGATGTAAAGAACATGCTTAAATTGAAAGCTGAATGCAAACAGCTCCTGGTCAGAATTTACAGCCAACTTGTATTGGCTGTAACCTGAACAAAACGTGACAAAAATGTGTGTTTTTTTGAGTCTAAAATGTAATTCCAGGAAATATCTTTAAAACCCCACTGGAATCGCATTTTTTCGACGAAAATTGAGCGTTTTATGAATTTTTCCGTATCAAAGGTTCAAGCTGCGTTTTCTGGCAGAATTTGCAGCCCATTACGAATGTCATAACTCAATTTAGGGATTTAGTTATGATCTCAAATTTTTACTGTAGATAATTTTAGGCGATTAAAAGAATTGCCAATTGGAATTTCGTCAATCGGATAAACGAGGAATTTTTAATGAATTTTTTCGTAAGCTGCAGTCAGAAGTGACGAATCTGATTGCAGCTTAGTAAATGAATTTTTTCGAATTTTTGGTAAAGAGTTAGATCTTGAAATTTTAACACAAGGCCTAACCCTACGAGAGGTACGCCACATAAAAAAATCATAATTTTTGAAGACTTGTAAACAGGTTAAACAAGTCACCAAAAACAGCTCATTTTCAGTGATATGAACTTGCCTAATTAATGTTAAAGCTTGGCTAAACCACTAGTTATGAAACTTGATTATAATAGGTATTCGGAAGAATGCTAAATAGTATGATGAAACAGGTTTCGTTATAAAAGAGAACCCTTGGTTCTTGCAAAAATGAATAAAGAAACTAGTCACGATAATCGTTTGAACTAGTTAAAGAAATTAGAAGTATAATGAATTTGATGATAAAACTAGTTAAAACGGTAGTGTAGGAATAATGCCTATCGGATATTTGACAAATTGCTTAAATGAATTGTTGAATTTGATTGTGTAATTGCTCGTGTTATAGGTCGTTTGACTTTTAAAAGTCAAACTGACCAATAATGAAATCAATTTGGTGATTTTGATATAAAGTCCGTAAGGTGAGATAGTCTTGATAATAATGACTAATCTAATCACCTTGCGAATGATAAAAGGTAGATTGACGCTCAAAAAGCTAGGTGGAAGCTTGGGTAGAAGCGGGTCAAACGGAACTAATACGCGTGAGCATAATCGGAATTCAAGGTAAGTTAAGCTTACACCCCCTTGGTATTATGATACATTTACTTGTGAGTATTGATTTTTGAATTATGACAAGTATTTGAAAATACTATATTCCGGCATGATACAATGTAAGCCAGAATAAGGAAATATGGTAAGAAACCATAAACTATGGTAAAAAGGGGTAAAAACGGTAGACTAGTCGGGTGAAGACTAACCAATATGGAATTTTGAACATCACGTTATAGGGTGAACCGTAATGGGTAAAAGCGATTGAATAAAAATCCGTACATGAGTTGACGGATAGATAAAAGGTTTGAAAAGATAACCATTTGGTGTAAATCTTAACGGGTCAAATAATTCAAGTAATGACATTTAAGTAATAAGAACTCACGGTGTAAACCGGAATAGGGTTAAGGGGCGGGATGGTATTTAAAAATATCATCTTATGTTGATAAATGGTCACTTTCGGCTAAACAGGTCAAATGGTAAGTTAATACCATTTGACAATAATACTAATTGATGACCGCTTGTTAAGTGTTGTGATTTCAGGAAAGCACATACGGTTTGTAATGCTTTTATCTAGAAAATTTAAAAGCAAAAGATATTTAAACGGGTCAATATGTTGACCCGAGCCAGGTACGCATATTTTGAGTTATAGCTAGAAGTAATAAGATGGTCAAATATTGGTGAAAACCCTTCGTCATATAATGAGGGACTGAAGTTGACCAAAATACCCATGAACACTGAACCGGGTAAACGATCCTTATGAGCCGTTTAAGAACGTGTTTTACAATCATGTAAGTTATAGGTAAATAACAAGTGGACTATGCATAACGAAGGGGAAAGATTTAAACTTAAAATGTTTAAATCTTCAAAACGGGTCAAAAGAATTATGCGCATAGAATGAGTACTAGCCGCGTAATTCATAAAAGATTACAGACCCGAACTAAAGATTTTGAGATAAACATGTTGATGTATGCTTAATGGTCAATTAGAAACAAGTTTTGAGGTTTAAAACTTGAACGGGTCAAAAGTCTTTAAAAAAATGAATTTTAAAGTCAAGGGCTCAAAGCCCATTATTTTATGAATTCAGATGTTAACTTGAACTCCATATGATGGAGGATTAAATTACGAATTCGAAGGAAACAAGAATTTTGAATAATGGATAAATGAATTGGATGGAAATATGTTTATAACTTGTTGTGAAACTATCAAAACTAACTTTTATGTTGGTTTTGACTTTAGGAATGTCTTATGGAACTCCGGATGAGGATCAAGCAAGAAAGGAGAACCGAACACATGTCTCGAAGCTTCCGCAACGATCTTATTTTGTTCTAGTTTAAAAAGTGGATATTGTAAACACTTGAAAATTATATTTTGGAATGTTTTTAAATTATGTAAGAAGTTTAACTTGGAAAAGTTTTTTTGTAAGCTTGCATTTTCATACAAAATGCGTGTTTAATATTATAATATTGATTAATAGAGACGGGTCTTACACGTTTAAACTTAACATGCTTTTCAGGTAAAACTAAAGAAGAATAAAGGGGAGTACGAATGGGTTTCAAGTTTTGTTGATCGGATATTACTGTACATAGAAGCATGCTTAGCAAGGGACAAACAAATTTTTGAATACTAGTACGTGTACATTAAAACTTAGTGTGTAATCAAATGTTGTAACCGATGCTTGTGTTGTATATTATAATATACTTTTAAATAGCACGTTTGTACCATGTATTTGTTGCACCTCGCATGCGCTTTCGTTGCGAGTCGGGGTGTGACATGTTCCCTAACGGAATAGTATCTCTCCCAACAAAGAAAAACTGGTTTCTCCAGTTAGTATCATTCTTGGTGGTTTTTAGGAGTGGGAGTGGATGTTATGGTTTGGCTTTGAACTAAAATATGTGGGAACCATGGGAGACCAGATTGGAAAGACATGCTAGTTCAGAAAGGTTGAAGAACCCCTCATCTCTGATGATTCGCTCGAAGGTGTATAGCACTCTCCATAACATCGGCATGGCCTGACTATAAGACAGGCCAGTTAATGAAAAGAAGCGCTGAGTGAACTCAAGAAAGGATATGAGTAGCCTATTTGGAACGGGGCTGCTGGAAAACAGACCTAGGTTGAGGATACGGAATCACTTTTGACTGAAGAGTCAAAAGAGCGAAACACAGTGTTTGGTGGAAAACGGGTGTAGAACTGATCAACTTCAGGATCAGTGAATCGACGCAACTCTGAAGATGGGGTTTTCAACAGATTCTGACTCTTGGGAGGACTATCAAGGTAGGACCTTTGTTTGGTGAAGATCTGGTAACCATCTTCGTCATAACTGATGCTGAAGAAAGATGAGGATCAAGAAGAAAAGAGAGGATTTTTGGAGAAGAAGAGAATACCTGATAATGCTCCAGATGAAGGATTATAAAAGCCTCTTATGCATTTAAATGATCTCTTGGTCTTATCTCCAAGCTATATAATCGCAATGATAAGCTAGACCGATCATATCATTGATGTAAGCCAGACCGTAATGGCTAGTGCGCATTAAAGGGAAATATGGTTGATCAATTTGGTTGATAATCAACCATATTTGGGGGCAATTGTTAGGGGTTAATTTTTTATACTTATGGATCACTTATCCTTAGACCCGCCTGGATCACTAATCCTTAAACTCTGATGCAGGAAGTCTGAGGATCACGGATCCTTATTATTTTTATTACTTAACTAACAGTTGTTCGTTGTATATTTTCGTAATGGCATGCAGCTCATGGGCAATATGGACTGATTCATAGCGAGAATATCGGACTTGAATCGTTGAAGATGCTGCACGTGTTGAAATGGTTCAACGTTAACTTGGTTGGACGTGGTTTTGCACATATTTCGGACATGTTTGTTATTTCTATTTTAAAGGGGTTGATCAAGCTCTAGATAACAACAATTGCTATTAGCAAAAAACACACACTCTCGCGAATACTAGCTGTCGAATACACTTACACTTTAGCAAACATTGTACAACACTTGATCAACTTCTGAAGTTGTAAACTCTTGTTAGCTTAATTCATTTGATAGTGAGAGTTTTCACTATCTGAGGTTTTTTGTGCCGGTGATCACATTGAGATCAAGGGCTTTTTCCTCGTATAAATCATGTGTTCATTGTTCATTACATTTCACATTTGTTAATTCGTTTATCAAACATACAAGCACACTACCTCACAAAATCATATTTGCTTACATTATCCTTTGTTTGATTTTTGACCAAAACAACACATTAAGGGATCAAGCGACAAATCATTCGCTACAAAAGCTTTGTTTGACTTTCAAGGAATATGACACATGTCACTTATAGGATACATGTTAAATGAGGGGGAGACTATTCAAGTTGCACTCTGATGTGTATAAAATTCAACATATAAATTACATCAAATGAGGCATAAAACTAACTCTTTTTAGTACTATTGTTGGAAAAGTGTGCTTTTGTCTTCCTTTTGTATTTTCAGGACCAAATGAGCTTAATTGAACAAAAGGAACAAATATGCAGCCAAATCTAACATAAATACAAAGAAAATGAATAAACGTGGCATGCCCGGCCCCTCGACAGTATCTCCCCAAGCAAAAATCAGAGATCAGAAGGCTGACCACGGCCCCGTGCCCTGCAGACACGGGGGCATGGCCAGATGTCTGCAGAAAGGACAAAGTTATAGAAGCTTCTATTCCAAGCACGGGGGCGTGCCCAGCTCAACACGGGTCATCGTCAACGCTAAGATTCGCAAAATCTTGCAAATCTTGATAATACAGATACGCTTCTGCACACGGGGCCGTGCCCAGTGAACACGTGGACGTGTGGAGCTAATGCAGACAAATTGTAATTAATGAAGAAAGAGAAAGAGGATGGCCACGGGGCCGTGTCCGGGCTTCTATACAAGCTATAAATAGGGGTGCTTGGCTCACTTCAAAGGCATCCCTTGGCAAACCACCTCTCTCCCACTTCACCCACACTCCACCACCACTACAACACCCACATCCACCACCATCATCCATTATCCACCTTAGAGTGTGTGTAGTAGTCTCGTGATCCAAGATTGATCGTAAGAGTTCTTGACAATCAAAGGCCATGTTTGCCTAAGTCTCTTACATCACTTGGTGAAGACAAGCATTTAATGTAATACTTTTGATTTTTAATATTTCCGCACTTTTTATTTGGTTTTGTATTAATCGCTTTAATAACGAGTTTCTTATGTTGAAGGTGAAACTTCCTTATCATTTGTCCGTGGTGTCTTGACGTTATTTTACTGTCTATATAAAATAAAAGATTTTCACCATTCATATATCTACGGTCTATATAGAGATATGTTGGCTACCTGGTCGGGGGTTAAGGGAATGGTTTGGTAAGGTTCTTGCCTTGTTCAGTGTATAGATCCTGCAATAGGACCTCCTTCAATACCCACTAGTATTGGATGGCGGGGTTGCGAATGGCTTCATCCTCTCATATGTAAACTACTATTAATACATTAACCCGGCTACTTGGGATTGTATCCCTGCTGATTCAAACCACTTAGCCGAGGGTAACGTCACATTCAAAAGAGGGGCCTACCACATTACGCATTAATAACTTAATTAATTATCTTCCAATATTCCGACCTTTTGAGATTGTATCCTTGCTGACTCAAACCACTGGGTTGAGGGTAACGTCACCTTCAAAAGAGGGGCCTACTACTATAACCAAGATAATCTCTTAAAAAGTGAAAAAGTGCGGAAATCATCAAAGGTTACATTAAAGGCAAGTCGGATCCAAGTGATTCATCTTGTCTATCTGTTTTCTTTTTATTTTTATTTTCATGTTTAAACCTTTTCTAAAACTTTTGATTTGATTAGACGTTGAGGATAAACCGATATTAAAAGCTCTTGTGTCCTTGGATGACCTCGGTATCTTACCAACACTATACTACGCTCACGATGGGTGCACTTGCCCATGTGTGTGTTTAGTGTTAGTAGAATATCGTGTTTTATAAATTTAAAACTTGACTAATGTGTTAAAAAAGGGGCTTAAAATATAAAGAAAAACATAATACACTCCACACACCAAGTTTTTGGCGCTGTTGCTGGGGACACAAGGAGTTTAAGAAAGTTAGGAATCAACGGCCTAATCGTTTTTCTTATTTTCTATTTTTTTAGGATTTTTCTAAATTTTTCAGCTTTTGCAGAGCTCAGCACGGGGCCGTGCCCGCTGAACACGACCCCCGTGCCCAATCTTTGGTACTGGCAATCCTGTTTTAAGCCAGACAGTAGCTGAACACGGGGCCGTGCCCACTGAACACGCCCCCGTGCCCAAGTTTCAGTTAATGAAAACAGAACCATAAGATCCCAACAGTTGGTAATTTCTTGCATAAATATGAGTGATACTGATCATTTTTACTTTCGCTCCTCTTATGGTACGTGGTGTCAAATATGTGGCAGATCTCATGAAGATTTAAAATGTTATTTTGTAAAATTACACTCCCCACTATTTAGACCCACTGTTTTCCTGTAGCCTTAAGATGGGCGAAAATAAAAACAATCCCTATCTCTCCCTCGAATGATCTCAGTCATCTCTTCTAGATGAAATGATTATCGAAGAATTATTTCAAATGGATGAAGTAATTCTCCAATTGATAAGAGAACTTGAGAGGGAAATAAACAATTCGTCTCAAGACGACTATCAAGGAGAATTGTTGAGGTCGCATTCGGAATATAACAACATCGTTGCTCCCGAAAGCA
Source organism: Helianthus tuberosus (assembly GCA_030545235.1). Taxonomy (NCBI): domain Eukaryota; kingdom Viridiplantae; phylum Streptophyta; class Magnoliopsida; order Asterales; family Asteraceae; genus Helianthus; species Helianthus tuberosus. The sequence goes on along the minus strand of CM060414.1, from coordinate 117,220,426 downwards.
CCTCTAAATCTTGTGAGGACTTGAGCGATAGTCGTCCCTGTGTCGATTGTGTCGTGAAGGACTCCCCATCGGTCTCCACCAATGCATACATAGACCTGAGCGATTCGACATATACCTTCTTTAACGAGAGCCCGGATAAGGGAAATAAAGGTTGGTCTCGCCCACCTGTATTTAGCTTAGGATTCACCCTTTCCGATAACCTCTTGCGTTCTTGTCTTAAACTAGGGCAATTAAGGTATCTCAGGCACTTCGGTGTTGTTCCGACCAGTAAGGAACCACTCGATCCAGATAAATTCCTTAAAAATAGACGAAACTTCATAAAAACCTCTGGCCACGGGGCCGTGTCCAGGTCAACACGCCCCCGTGCCCACCTGAAGATTCTTGTCTGACTTTAGGTCATAATACGGACAAAAAGTGTTAGAAACTTGTCTGCACACGGGGTCGTGTCCAGCCGACAGGGGGTCGTGTCCAGCGTGCTGTCGTTTTCTATAAATGCAGCAAGATTCCTGCACACTTGGACTCAATCCAAAGACAAAGATCTGGTGGGATCTGCACATATACCCTACAAGGTATATTCTAAAGAAGGATCTCAACAACCATCTTGTCTTTTCTACTTTTGTCTATTGCCTTCTTCTTCATTCTCTCCTCAAACCTCCATTAAAACTTGAAATCTCCATGATTTCAAGCTTTATTGTTATAATTGTTAGGTTTTTATTCAAGAAATCTTATCAAAAATAAGTTTTACAACACTGTTTTAAGTTATTACTGCTCAAAAATGCTTCAAAAGTTAGGAAAATAATTTAAAACTATAAGATTCCTTGTTTCAAAAATCTACAGAGAGGTGGCCACGGGGCGGTGCTCAGCGAGCACGGGGCCGTGGCCATAGTACTGTTTCATTAATTTGAAATTTTTTGGCTTGTTTTCTTAGAATGTCAAGCCAAAATAGCGGAACCTCTTCAGCACATTCAAGGAACAGTCGCAGGGAACGAAGGCCTTCAATCGAAGCAACCCTCGTGTGTTATGTGATGGCACTAAGAGAAGCTCTCGACGAAATAACATCCGTAGAAGAAGTCCTTATCGACCGTATCAACTATCTAACGGTGGGGCTAGAAAATAGCTTCCAAGAAATCAACCTTTTGCACCAAAGGTTGAATATTCTTGCAATGGCTCCTATGGAACCAATCTTTCCCCAAGAAGATTGGAACTTGGCACAAGAAGTCATTAACCCCACCGGGTGGGATGACATCCCCGCAGAACCTCCTCTTGACAACTTACAAGAGGTTCCGGTGGAAGTCACACCCCCTCAAAATGAGGACGCCAATGAGCCCGCCTTCCTTCTCCCTTGGGAGATAGAAGAATGGCTTAATGATGTGTGAGGGGCCCTTGCCGGAGAAGAAGTTCTACAAGCCTTTTTCAACCGAAAAAGTTATCTCTTCGGAAGTTTTGTTCTTAAAATAAAAAATATCTAGGCTAGGACTTCTTTGTGGTTTGAGATTTCTTGTATTCCATGACCTATTTATCCAGATTTAGTTTATGCTTTCTTATTTTAGGACATTATGTAATCCATTCTTAAATGAATGATGGTTTTTAAGTAACAAATGGTGTTTGGATGATGTTGTAATGGTTGAATGCACTCAAAATGGTGAAGGTTACTAAGGGAAACTTGAACCCACACCCCATGCACAAAAATAGAGCCTCCCGACATATTTTCTTCAATACAGCAAGTTCAGCCCGGGGCCGTGCTCACCCCAACACGCCCCAGTGCCCAAGGATCTACAGAAAACGCCCAGTTCAGGTAACTGGACACGGGGCCGTGCTCACTGAACACGCCCCCGTGCCCAGACTTCTGTTAATTATGATACTGGCGATCTGAACACGGGGCCGTGACCAGACTAACACGGGCCCGAGTCCAGATGCCCAGTAACATAAAATTTTGTTTTTAAACACCTTTTTACACATTCAATCAACCTAAAAACTTATTTTTGGGACACATTGAGGACAATGTGTAATTTAAGTGTGGGGGGATGCTAAAACCTTGAATTTTTGCAAGTCCTAATAACAAGCCTTACACAAAACTGTATTGGAACCGCTAATCACCCCAAATTTTTTCAAAAACTTTTCATTTTTTTTACTTGTCTTGGTTTAATTTGGGAATAACAAGTTCTAAAAATGTTTTATTTTTACAAATTTACAACCGATAGCGTCGTGATAAAAAGAACCAACATAAGAAAATTATAAAACGGCATGACAAATCTAGTTAAAATTTGATTATATATACTTGATCACATTATAAACCCATTCCCACAAAAAGTGAGTTTTGAGCCTTTATTGAGCATATAAGCATACATCTTTAAACTAAATGCTCATTTTTCGTTTCTTGTGTGAATAGCCGATTGGTTTCTTACGACTCTAGAACTTGCCACGACGATACATTCCCGGTCCTTACCAACTTAAACCCAAGTAAGTAAATGATGGAGGTATTAGGACTAACCATTTTTCTTTTCAACACCATTATTTTTCATTTTCTTTTTCACCTACCCAAAATCCCCCTAGTTAACCCTTTTGAGCCTAAACCTTTTCATTTCTAAACCCACAAAACAAATACCCTTTATCCACCAAAACCCTTTTTTTATTTTTTAACCCTTTATTTTAGTAGAAAGCTCGGTTTTCTTGTGACGTTCCTCATCAAAAAAAAAAAGAAGTCTAGCAATAAACAAACAAGTTCCTCAAAGAAACTATGTTTGAAAGTGCTTAGTTTGAATAAAAGTCACAAAACCAAAAAGTTTTACGATGACCAAGGCTTTTTATGCTTTTAGCCCTTTTTACTAACCACTAACCCAAAACCACCTACCTTTAACCCAAGCCTAACCCTTCCCTAAGTCCTCTTGATATTTACAAAGGTTTATAGTTAAAAATGAGGAGGATTGATTGCTTGGCAAGCATATGGTAGAAGTAAGTTCCATGCCGGTCTCGAGTGTTTCACAAAAATGCATCTTCGGCTGAGTGTTGAGTTATCTCCCGTGAGTTATGTGAACTTGTATATAAATGGAATTTTAAAGAGGCATGTTATGCCAAAATAAGTAATTTCCCTTATGAAACGTTCTAAATAAATCACAACGAATAGGATTGTAAATAGCATAAAAATAAAACCCAATAAAGATCTTGGATTCCCGACACGCAAGACAAGCCCAAAACTTCTCTTCTACCCATTCCATTTGGGTGTTTAAGCCACATAATAAAGAGTTTTGCTTGAGGACAAGCAAAGATTCAAGTGTGGTGGTATTTGAAGTGTGTAAAATGCAACATATAAATTACATCAAATCAGGCATAAAACTAACCCTTTTTTAGTACTAATGTTGGAAAAAGTGTGATTTTGTCTTTCTTTTATATTTTCAGGACCAAATTAGCTTAATTGAACAAAAGTAACAATATGCAGCCAAATCTAACATAAATACAAAGAAAATGAATAAACGTGGCATGCCCAGCCCCTCGACAGCATCTCCCCAAGCAAAAACAAGAGATCAGAAGGCTGACCACGGCCCCGTGCCCAGCGGACACGGGGACGTGGCCAGATGTCTGCAGAAAGGACAAAGTTATAGAAGCTTCTATTCCCAGCACGGGGGCGTGCCCAGCTCAACACGGGTCGTGGTCAACGCTAAGATTCGCAAAATCTTGCAAATCTTGATAGTACAGATACGCTTCTTCACACGGGGCCGTGCCCAGTGAACACGGGGGTGTGTGGAGCTAATGCAGACAAATTGTAATTAATGAAGAAAGAGAAAGAGGATGGCCACGGGGCCGTGTCCAGCGGACACGGGGCCGTGTCCGGGCTTCGGTACAGGCTATAGATAGGGGTGCTTGGCTCACTTCAAAAGCATCCCTTGGCAAACCACCTCTCTCCTACTTCACCCACACTCCACCACCACTACATCACCTACATCCACCACCATCATCCATCATCCACCTTAGAGTGTGTGTAGTAGTCTCGGGATCCAAGATTGATCGTAAGAGTTCTTGACAATCAAAGGCCATGTTTGCCTAAGTCTCTTACATCACTTGGTGAAGACAAGCATTTAATGTAATACTTTTGATTTTTAATATTTTCACACTTTTTATTTGGTTTTGTATTAATGACTTTAATAACTAGTTTCTTATGTTGAAGGTGAAACTTCTTTATCATTTGTCCGTGGTGTCTTGGCGTTATTTTACTGTCTATATAAAATAAAAGATTTTCACCATTCATATCTCTACGATCTATATAGAGATATGTTGGCTACCTGGTCAGGGGTTAAGGAAATGGTTTGGTAAGGTTCTTGCCTTGTTTAGTGTATAGATCCTACAAGGACCTGGGTCAAGCTTACTAGGACCTCCTTCAATACCCACTGGTATTGGATGGCGGGGGTGCGAATGGCTTGATCCCCTCATATGTAAACTACTATTAATACATTAACCCGGCTACTTGGGATTGTATCCCTGCTGACTCAAACCACTTAGCCGAGGGTAACGTCAGCTTCAAAAGAGGGGCCTACCACATTACGCATTAATAACCTAATTAATTATCTTCCAATATTCCGACCCTTTGAGATTGTATCCTTGCTGACTCAAACCACTGGGTTGAGGGTAACATCACCTTTAAAAGAGTGGCCTACTATTATAACTAAGATAATCTCTTAAGAAGTGCAAAAGTGCGGAAATCATCAAAGGTTACATTAAAGGCGAGTCGGATCCAAGTGATTCATCTTGTCTATCTGTTTTATTTTTATTTTTATTTTTATTTTTCAGCATTTTAGTTTTTATTTTTTATGTTTAAACCTTTTCTAAAACTTTTGATTTGATTAGACGTTAAGGATAAACCGGTATTAAAAGCTCTTGTGTCCTTGGACGACCTCGGTATCTTACCAACGCTATACTAAGCTCACGATGGGTGCACTTGCCCATGTGTGTGTTTAGTGTTAGTAGAATATCGTGTTTTATAAATTTAAAAGTTGACTAATATGTTAAAAAGGGCTTAAAATATAAAGAAAAACATAATACAACCGACATACACCACACTCTTTTTCCCTTGACTATGTTTTGTCCTATTAGGTTTTCTTAGTATGATTTTTAATGAGGTAGCATACCTGATCCTAAAGTATCAGGGGGAGAAAATGTGCGCTGCACTCTTTTTCCCTTAGCTGAGGTTTTATCCCACTGGGTTTTCCTAGAAAGGTTTTTAACGAGCCAACATCACCAAGCGTATTAAAGAAGAGTATATCATCATGTGGATAGTTTTGCCAAGTGGATAGTCAAGGGGGAGTGTTATCAATTAATATCTATTTATTGTGTGTCTATCCACTTGTGTTTATCATTATAATATGACTCTCCATGTACTTAACTCACATCTCTTCATGTACTTAACTCCCATATTGTAAGTTTATAAATAGAGGCATATGTGATCCATATTTTACATCAATAAAAAATCCATCTTTCGTTCTCTCATTCTTCTCTATACATTGCTTTGAGGTCGTTGTTTCACAACAAAGAACACAAATATTAACATAAAAATCCTTCAATTGGATTAACAATATCACTATTAGAATTGACAACCCTAGTGTAACAATTTGAACACCAATATTTTTTTTGAACGGCTAACAAAATAAATCTTGAGCACTTTCGTGGCACCCATTGGACCAAAAGGAATACTCCGAAAGCAACCCGAGTCCACCACCAATTCCAGGGAAAACCCACCCGGTAACCCACCCGCACGTAGGCACTACGGTGAAATTACCGGTAAAATCCATTTGCCTCAAGGATCGAACCTAAGTATCTGTGAGTCTCCTGTTGGTTCAGTTATGTTTAATCATAATGGAAAACATAAAACATACCTGTTACAGCATTCAATGCAGTGGAGAATCCAGTAATGGAGTTCGACATGCTTGTCATCGTGATCTGGTTCCTCCTTAGGGTGCTGACTGATGATGGGGACTTAGAGGACCGAAAAGGGTATCGGTTAGGAGAGGAGGTCGAATTTGATGTTATGCTTATGGGGTGTTTCTAATTTTGTAACTGAGTAACCCTTTAACCTCCACATAATTCTCCTTATATAAGCACCCAAGAGGAAACCTAATTAGTTAATAAGGGTAATATGGTCCATCAACAATTACCAACTAATTATTTAATAGGTTATTATATATTTTGATCTATATTATGTAAATGATTATAATGGCTATAGATTAAATACTAATACATAATATATTTAATCTTACATTCTCCCACTTAGCCGAGTAATCATTTACTATGAGTATTAGATAAGCCTGATCAGGAGTTAACACTCATTTTAGCCTTAAACAAGTACTATAGCAGAGAAATACAGCCGTTGAATCATTATGCGACTCAGGACCCCCATTAATCATACTATAGCCTTAATTTAAAACCTAATCGTTATGATCAAAATACGCATAAGCCCTTTGTTTGATTTGTAACTTTATTTGTCTATATGCCATTATACCGGTTGAACATATTCTAAGAGACATACAAAATCAAACTGAGGAAATTTCATTAACATAAAACATAAGCTAGTACAATATGCTCAAATAAGGTCTTTACTAAATCCCATATTCCGAACATGTTCTTCATAAACCTTAGGAGGGAGACCTTTAGTCATCGGATCCGCAAGCATATCTTTAGTACTAATATACTCGATACAAAGATTATTTTCCTCAACTCGTTCTCGTATGAACAGATATTTTGTATCGAGATATAAACCAGCTCCAGTCGAACTGTTACTGTTCGAGAAACTAACGGCAGCTGAATTATCACAGTAAAGCTTCAATGGTCTAGAAATGGAATTAACGATTTTGAGTCCAGCGATCAGATTTCTAAGCAACATTCCATGACAGGTTGCGTTATAAACAGCAATGTACTCTGCCATCATTGTGGAAGTTGTGGTCAACTGTTGTTTATGACTCTTCCAAGAGATAGGGCCGCCTGCTAACATAAAGATATAGCCCGAAGTGGATTTCTTGTCATCTTTGCACTTTGCAAAATCAGAATCAGAATAGCTTACCACTTCTAAATGATCACTTCTTCTATATGTCAGTTTATAGTCTTTCGTCCCTTGCAGATATCGAAGTACCTTCTTAGCTGCTTTCCAGTGATCTAAGCCAGGATTAGTCTGATAACGGCCTAGCATTCCAGCAATATAAGCGATATCTGGATGAGTACAGACTTGAGCATACATCAAGCTCCCGACTACTGACGCGTAAGGTATCTGGCTCATTTGCTCCTTCTCAACCTCTGTTGTCGGACACTGGAAAGAACCGAAAACATCTCCCTTAACTACTGGAGCGACGGAGGGTTTGCACTGTTGCATGTTATATCGTGTAAGGACACGATCTATGTAAGCCTTCTGGGACAATCCTAAGATCCCTTTGTGTCTATCTCGGTGAATTTCGATGCCAATGACGTAAGAAGCATCTCCGAGATCCTTCATGTCGAAGTTATGCGAGAGTAACCGCTTCGACTCATGCAACATGTCTAAACTATTACTTGCCAATAGAATATCATCTACATAAAGGACAAGTATAGTAAAGTTACTCCCACTCATCTTGAGGTAGGTGCATTGATCCACTTGATTCTTCATAAAACCTTGCTTCTTCATGACTCCATCAAACTTGAGGTACCACTGACGTGATGCTTGTTTTAACCCGTAAATGGATTTCTTCAACTTACAGACTAGATGCTCCTGACCTTCAGGTTTAAAGCCTTCAGGTTGTTTCATGTAAACATCTTCGTCCAAATCTCCGTTAAGGAAAGCGGTTTTAACGTCCATCTGATGTAACTCTAAATCAAAATGAGCTACTAGGGCCATGACGATCCTTAATGAATCTTTACGAGAGACAGGTGAAAACGTCTCTTGATAATCAATTCCCTCTTTCTGAGTGTAGCCCTTTGCAACCAATCTCGCTTTGTAGCGTTCAACGTTACCATTCGGATCCAGTTTTGTTTTGAATACCCATTTACATCCTACGGGTTGGGCTCCGTTGGGTAATTCTACCAAATCCCAAACGTCATTTTTCTTCATGGATTCAAGCTCTTCAATCATTGCTTTATTCCATTCAGAAGACTGATCACTGCTAATGGCTTCATTGTAAGAGATAGGATCATTTAGCTTTCCAGGATCCATTTCAGTCAGGTAGGTAACATAATCATCCCAATTAGTAGGCCTTCTTTGCCTAGATGACCTCCTGAGTGGATTATCGGGTTCAGTGTTTTCTTGGTTATGAGCGTTTGATGTGCCTTCGTCATGAGGTATAATAGGTTCTGATTGTAGAGGTGAATTTGCAGTTGGTGCAGTAGCTTCAGGTACAGTAGTTGCATTGGGTACAAGAGGAGTAATCGGAGTAATGGTAAGCGACGAGTCTCTCCCCCCCGCGTCTTGTACTTCTTGCAATTCTTCGTAAGGGTTGGTACTGCTCCCACTGACCTTGAAATCCTCCAGGAACGCACCACGCTTGGTTTCAACAATACGGGTGACATGGGAAGGACAATAGAGACGATAACCCTTAGAGTTCTCAGGATACCCGATAAAGAAACAGGTAACTGTTTTAGGGTCAAGTTTCCTTAGGAAAGGATTGTAAAGTTTTGCTTCAGCAATGCAGCCCCATACTTTCATATATTTAAGACTCGGTTTCCTTCCTGTCCAAAGTTCATAAGGAGTTTTAGGGACAGACTTAGAAGGAACTCTATTGAGTATATGAACAGCTGCTTTTAACGCTTCAGTCCAGAGGAATAATGGTAAATTAGTGTTGGCTAACATACTGCGCACCATGTTCATAAGGGTACGATTTCTTCTTTCAGCGACACCGTTCTGCTGAAGTGTACCAGGCATGGTGTATTGGTTCACAATCCCCTGGCCCTTACAAAACTCATAAAATGGACCAGGAGCTTGACCCACATCAGTATGTCTTCCATAATATTCACCGCCTCTATCTGATCTCACAACTTTAATCTGACGATCTAATTGCTTTTCAACTTCAGCCTTATAATCTTTAAAAGTTGTAAGAGATTCAGATTTCTCCTTAATAAGATACAAGTACATGTAACGAGAATAATCATCAATAAAAGTGATAAATGAAGTATGTCCTGTTATGCCAGCGATTTGGTAGGGACCACTAATGTCAGTGTGAATGAGTTCTAATAAATTAGAGCTCCTAGTGGCACCTTTCTTATTCGCTAATGTCATTTTACCTTTAAGACATTTGACACATGTTCCAAAATCAGAGAAATCGAGAGGAGGTAAGGCTTCATCCTTTACGAGACGATTTAATCGTTCTCTTGAGATGTGGCCTAAACGCTGATGCCACAACATGGATGAAGTTTCTAAGTCTCGTTTCTCTTCCATCTTTGTGAGTGATTCATTTATGTTATATGACAACAAAGATTTGGAAAAGTTATCTTCTAGTTCTAATCTATAGAGACCACCATCCAGAATACCAGTACCATAAAGAACAGAATCATAAAGGATAGAGAGTTTGCGATAACCATGGGAAACAATAAAACCGTCCATGTCTAACTTTGGTCCTGATACAAGGTTCCGAGTTACCTCAGGAACATATAAGGTATCATAAAGTTTAATACATAAACCAGTTTTCATAACTAATTGTAATGTTCCAATGGCCTTCACTTCTAATTCTCGATCATCCCCAACCTTAAGCGTTCTTTGGTTTCTTTCCAGCTTCCGGATTGAAAGGAATCCCTGAGTAGAATTGGTAACATGAACCATAGAACCAGAATCAAACCACCAAGAATTAGCTGGAACACTTAAATTATAGGACTCAAGTATCATAAAATAATCGTTACCTTTCTTAGCCAGCCACTCCTTAAAGTTAGGGCATTCCTTCTGCATGTGTCCTGTCTTTTTACAGAATTTGCAGCGGATACTGCCTAAGGAGTTCTTAGAGCTGGAAGGTGCACTTGTATTAGGATTAGGATTAGGCCTTTGGACTTTTGAAGCATCCTTCCTCTGATAATTGTTCTTCCTCTTCTTAGGATTGGAGGTGGTGAAGTTTGCAACATCAGTAGTGCGATCCATCCTCATACGCTCTTCCTCCTGTACGCACATGGCGACCAGCTCACTCATCATCCATTTGTCCTTCTGAGTGTTGTAATTGATCTTGAATGCTTCAAAGGATGAAGGAAGCGAAGTGATGATAAAATGAACAAGGAAACCATCACTGATCTCCATTTCCAGCCCCTTCAGCTTATTGGCCATGTCATTCATCATCATGATGTGTTCGCGAATGCCGCTCCTCCCATCATACTTAGTTGTCACCAGCTTGAGGATAAGGGTACTAGCGTGTGCTTTAGACGTCCCTTTGAATTGCGCCTCCACATGTTCCAAGTAGGTTTTAGCATCTTCAGAATCAGGAATGGCTCCCCTGATTGCATTGCTTATGGACTGCTTCATGAACATGAGAGACATGCGGTTACACCTAGTCCACTTGTCATGAGTTAACTGCTCAGCAGCAGTACTTTGAGTGGTAAGATCCGCTGGCTTATTCTCTCTTAGAGCATAATCAAAGTCCAGCAGCCCAAGAGTAAGCATGAGAGCATCCTTCCATGCAGCAAAGTTATCACCAGTCAAATGTGGAATCCCGCAATTGGGTGCTGATAGTGGAAATAAGATGAGCAAGTTATGATACTAATGAAGAAGTCCTAATGTGATCTAAGGGCACGTTAAACTAAGGCAGGCATGAATAATGACCATTTTACATTATGAAGCTGTGATATTGTCTATTACTAACATCAAAATAATAGACTTAGTTAAAAAATTCTACTTAAACGAAGACAAAACAGCTTTGGCCAGAAGTGTAATCATTTAAGCATATGTGCAAAGTGGTTGTAACAAATCAGCTTTGGCCAGAAATTGAAACAATCACTTTAGTTATGCACTTGTTGAGTATGCCATCTATGAATGAATTAAATCAGCTTTGGCCAGAAATTAAGACATTCATGCTTATGATGCACACACAACATAGCTTTCGTAATACTTGAACGATAAGTAGATGTGTCAAGTCAGCTTTGGCCAGAAATGATACATCAAAAGCTCATTCAAGTTAAGCTATTTTGGTTTTGTAAAACATTATCTGATTCTGATTAATTAACTAAGTAATTACAAAACCAATTATTTAATAGCAAACCAATTATTTAATAGCAAAAAATTTTTAGTTCACATTAAACAGCTTAAAATAATGAGGTTTCGAGTCACAACCTTGTTGTCTTGAGTCGAGACCTTTGTCTCGAGTTATGACCTTATGGTCTTCGATTCATGATCTAATGGTCTCGAGTCGAGATCTAATGGTCTCGAGTCGAGACCTCTGTCTCGAGTTGTAAAGGTTTAATGGCCTGATGATTTCGAGTCGAGACCTTGTTGTCTCGAGTCGAGACTGATGGTCTCGAGTCGTAATCTGATGGTCTCGAAACTTCCTGTTAACAGCTGTGAATGTGGAAACATAACTGAAAATTCGAAATCTAAGGGATTTTGAGATATGATTTCCTATTCTAATGCTGATCTGATTTTATCAAATATTTCGAAAATCATAATCTGTTTATCTAATAACAGTTTTCGAAAATCTTTAGAGGGCAAAATCAGATCAAAACAGGAAAAAACACTCAATATCCGAATCATATTCCAAAACATAACAGAATTTTCGAAATTTTCCTAAGAACATGATGAACCCTAAAAAATAAAACATAAATTCTGGAACCCGAAACCTGAATTTTAAGGCTTTTCTAAAACAGATTTCGGTCACAAGATTACCCAGTTGACTTTGAATGAACATATAATTAACCTTTTCCGAAAACAGTGGTCTCGAGTCATCCTTTATGACTCGAAAATTGGCTGTTCATAAGATCTTCAAAAAAATTCTGTTTTCTAAGTTTCAATCCCAGAATTAATGGATACGAAAACAGAACTGACTAATCAACATATGCTCTGATACCACATGTTGGTTCAGTTCTTTTTAATCATAATGGAAAACATAAAACATACCTGTTACAGCATTCAATGCAGTGGAGAATCCAGTAATGGAGTTCGACATGCTTGTCATCGTGATCTGGTTCCTCCTTAGGGTGCTGACTGATGATGGGGACTTAGAGGACCGAAAAGGGTATCGGTTAGGAGAGGAGGTCGAATTTGATGTTATGCTTATGGGGTGTTTCTAATTGTGTAACTGAGTAACCCTTTAACCTCCACATAATTCTCCTTATATAAGCACCCAGGAGGAAACCTAATTTGTTAATAAGGGTAATATGGTCCATCAACAACTACCAACTAATTATTTAATAGGTTATTATATATTTTGATCTATATTATGTAAATGATTATAATTGCTATAGATTAAATACTAATACATAATATATTTAATCTTACATCTCCTATCAATGCCTCACTTTGCACCAAGTGAGAGCCGAATCTGCATCTTCCAAGACAAATGTAAACCTTTCAGCACTTGATCTAAAGATCATTGGTAAGAACACCGATATTAACGCAAAAACCCCTCAATAGGATTAACAGTATCACCATTAGAATTGACAACTCTAGTGTAACAACTTGAACGTCTAGTTCAAAACTTCAAATCGTAAATCAATGCCACAACGTTGATTTTTTATTATGGGATTGAATTTGTTAACCTTGATTAACATTAATCTTTTATAAGTGCAGCCTACTTGACTCTACTGTACCACGTGATTCATGACACAATTAAACATGTTTAAGCCTTAATGAGATACTCACACTTTAGTACAAGTGCCAAAGCAACAAAACACATCTCTGGCCATTTCCTTTTCCCCCTTTTTCTTTTGGGCTTTTCCGGTGTTTAGATACTTTGCCATCTTAAGAGTTCTTCTTTAATCTTGCAAACAACATGAGACTGTTCTGGACCGAACTACTTATGTAATATTGTATAATGATTCTTATTCAAACTTTTTTTAAAAGTAGAAACCATGCAAATATAAGTGTCCAATGTTGGGTTTTCTTTTCTTACTAGTTATCTTACTTTACGTTTGAATATCTTTATATCATTTTCATACTAAAGACTTCAAATACTTTTCTTCCTGAAAACTCAAAGGATAACATCCTTCCTACACTTTTGTAATTGTATGTCTCAGAATATCATTTCTGAATTTTCTTCCCGGTTGCATGACATCATTTCCATGACACTATCAATCCCTTTGCTGGATGATCACTAAACCATTTCAATTTCTGCCACTAGGGTTGGTAGTACAGTGACCAGAGACACAGAAATTCGCCATTAAAATAAAAAACATTTCAATTTCGAACAGTTGACGGGTTCTTAGAATTTAACAAGGATGTGAAATTCTGAATGTTAAGTCAGATTATTTATTGTCATCATTTAATTGTAAACTAGATGTACCACTCGCGGGCGTAAAACCGTGCCGAATAGTACCAATGCAACACCACCATCAGCGACAAACAAAACTGAAGTTACGACGTGTTAATATGATTAATTAGACTGCAACGTAAAATATTGAAAATAATAATTAAGTCGATTTAGGACCCGCACGTTGTAACGAAGCTGTCAAAAGGGAATAATGTACGACATAAAAACGTTGAACCACATATTAACTCGCAAAATCTAGTATGAAATGTAAAAACGTTGAACCACACACGCACGTTACACCGTATTAACTCGCAAAATTTAAAACGAAAAATCTGCGAAATATGAAAAGTATGGAGGACTAAAGTTGAAAGTAAAAAAGTTGTGAGGTTAAATTGTAAAAGATGAAAATTTTTGGGTTAAAATTAAAAAAGTCAAATAGATTTAAGTTAAAAATGTAATATCAATTTTTTTTTTGGAAAACTTTCATAGCATTTAAGTACCTCACCTATATACATAATTTTTTTTTTTGAACGGCAAATTTGGATCACTGGCGGACCACTGGAGTATCATCGTGCCACCAGCGGAACCACCCGATCATATCCATCTCCACTAGGCAATAATGCCTATACACCAATTCAGGAGGAAACCCAATAAATCTGGGAAAAACCCCCTTGTGGGAATTGAACTCATGACCTAATGGTCATAAGCCTTGTCCCACCCCTAAGATACCACTAGGCTATAATGCCATGGGTCCTATATACATAATTATGTTGCTAATTCATAGTTTATTTATAATATGATTATTCAAGTCATCTCTTTTTAATGGAGTGTCCATTTAGTATGAAAAGATAAGAAGAAATTTTAAAATATTATTTTGGTGAAGCCATTTTAATATGGCTCATTCTATTCGCACCCCCCTCTCTTACTGATTACACCCCCCCTTGTGAGAGGAAAATTGTCGGTCCTACGCAGGCCCCACCTGTAAATATGTGAGAGGAGGGGGTGTAGAAAGTAGATAGGGGGTGTAGAAAGTAGTACCCTTTAATATCCTTCTTGTGACGGATTCAATATTATTTTTCATTGGGTTTACTTATTTAGATGCTACATTTTCATATGACTTAACATAAAAAAATCGGGTCAGGTCAACGGTTCGAGTTAGGTAAGATCCTTAAAAAACACCATCATTAAAAATTGAGAAACACGTAATACAATTCCGTGAGGATGCAAACTGAGAAACACGTAAAATGATTCCATAAGGATGTAAACCGAACCTGTTGCGTTGTATGTTGAGGGAAGCAGTGATCTTTTGTTTGTTAAAATTTCTTATGTTGCTAAGGTTAATCACAAAGCCTTTGCTAACTTGATTTTGTGCATAACCAACCAATTTATGATTAAGTATTCAACTCTCCTTATTTGCTTTTGTAGCAGTTTTATCTTTTTCTTTATGATGTTTTTTTTGGCAGTCTAAAATCTTTGAAATGTCATGTACTCTAAAATCATACAACCATACTTGGTATTACTCTATTGTTCTTTCGAATGATATTGTATTACTGTTATTAAAGTATGTGATTGTTGTTGAATTTCAAATATAATGCAAACACCTTAACAACTTTTGTATATACAACTTAAGTTTATGCATCTACGAGATCTTATAGAAATTAATGGTGAAGTGTCTTTTATACATATTTGTGCTAGATGGTGTTGTAAACCTTGATTATTGACTACAAATGACTAGAATAACCAATCAATTGTGCTTAGAATAATCTTGATTATTGACTACAAATTGACTACTGAATCATTATGTCCGGTTCCAACTAATTTGGGGTAGTGATTAGTGAAGGACTTGCAACCAGGAGAGGAGATTGACTCTATGATTTTTTAATGTTATCTTCTACATACATCAAATTCAAATTCAAATTTCAATATATTAAAAATTAACACCACTAATCAGATTTTGAAGTACACTAAATCGTAAGTATCAACACAAGTTAAAATTAACATAAAAATTTCTATGTTTTAACACATTTAAACCCAACACACTATAAACTAACATCATTAATCATAATTTAAAGCATATTAAAAGACAACAAATTAACAACTAAGATGACTAACATCACGCGTTTTGTTTAACCCTAATGGGTTTTACAAATAAAAAAAATACCAGAACAAAAAACGGACTAATCCGTGACAACAACTCGGGATGACAATGTTTGAAACGGCGCACTTTACCAATTGAGCACTAGACATTTTATGTAATGTGTTCACCCATAATTTACTTATGGGTTCCTACTGTATTTTCTATATAGGTTGTCACTAAAAATAAAAAACCGAATGTGTTTCTATAAACCTGTTTTATTAAAGTAAATCCGCCCCTGATCCTTTTATCTTATAGTATGAAAAGATTAGAATAAATTTTAAAATATTTTTTTGGTGAAGTCATTTTAATATACTTTTATCTTACATTTACATATAAAACTAAATTTCTATCGCAAGACCTTTTTGTCCGTTATTTATATTCTATCTAACTCTTAGGCTGGACAATTAGCTGGGTGGCGCCCTCAACACCATCCTTCTCCGTCAAAGGAGGGCACTATGGAACCCTCGGCCATCACAATGGCGAGAGCCAAAGAGTTGTGTGGTGGGGCCCACCTTGAGTGAGCCAATCAGATATTTTTTCTTTACTGTTTTTTTTTCTTTAAAGTAGAGGTGTGCAGAATTCGTTTCAAATTTGAAAAATTCGAAATTCGTTTAAATTCGATTCGGTTATCAAGAATTCGTTTCGATTATAAGAATTCAAATTCGATTCCGGTTATCAAGAATTCGTTTCGATTATAAGAATTCAAATTCGATTCAATTCGAGTCAAGTAGATCGAATACGAATTTATAATTTCAAATTCGATTCGATACGAAATTCGAATAAAAATTATACATTTTTATTTATTATTTTGATATATAATACATATATAACTTTTTTTAGGCTATGCTATAATTTTTTTTCAAATTTTTTTCCAAGTATTAAAATTACCCATTACCAAACCCACTACATGGTCCATAACTAAAACCTAAGTAACAAATCTATTAATAGATTTCTAAGCGAAAAAATATTAACTTGTAATGTGGAGTGGTTGTTCCCGACTTCTTGTTTTGAATTTTAGACTTGTGTTACTTTACTTGAAACTTTTTAATGTGATATCGTACTTTATGCCTGCTTTAAAATTTATGTATAATTTTGAAAGTTTTTTACATGTTTTTAAAGAATCTGAATTAAATCGAATTTATTCGAATTCGAATTTTTAAGCGAATACGAATCGAATACGAATTGGGTTTTTTATTCGAATACGAATTCGAATCGAATTCTGTAGGTTTTAATTGAATTCGAATCGAATACGAATTCAAGGAAAATTAGAAATTATTCGAACAATTCGATTCGAATAATTCGAAAATTTGATATTCGATTCGATGAAACCCCTACTTTAAAGGGAGCGCTAAACCACACTGTCAATGTTGCCTTAAAACATACGTGATGCTGATGTGACATGATACAGCTTCTAAGAACTTTATCCCACACCATGTAGTCTAACTATTGCTTAAATTATACCTCTTTTTACTGCTGCCATTTCCTGCGCGTTCGTCTCTAATCATATGACGTGTGAGTCCGCTAGCTCTTTTAACTAATTATATATTATTGGTTGATTTTTATTATCACGTTTGAGTAATTATGATCATGTTTGCCCACTATCGACTATGCTTGGCCAAGATTAACCGTTAAAAAAGATTTGCGACTGAATTAGCGCGTCACTAAAAGAAATTTCATCATTTTACTCACAAATCCTGGTCATTGTATTTTTTGTAGCAAAACTTGCAATTAATGGACTGAAATACCGTCGCAAATTTTACAACAAACTTCTGACCATCGAATTTTGCAATGGAATTTTTAGTCACAAAACAACCAATGGGTTGGTGGTCATTTGGTAAAGGCTAAGCCTTTAAACACCTTAGGAGGGAGAGATCTTGGGTTCAATTCGCATAGACGACACGATTAAAAGAAATTTGCGTTTCAAAAAAATAAAATAAAAGAAAAACATATTTTCCTAAAGCCGTAAAATTAAAATAAAAGAAAAACATATTTTCTTAAAGCAGTAAAATTAGGAGATAATAAACTGGATCGATGTAGAAAAATATTGTTGTTTCCTGATTTCCGACTTGTCTGTTCAGCTTCCACCAAAACTTAGCAACTTGTAATTCTTCAATAATTTGTAAATAAATTAACTACGAATATTTGACTGTACAATTTACGTAGAATGATTCACACTTTTTAAGTGAATAATTCTGTATACATTTATCAAAAAAGTGATATTTTTTTTAAAACCAAATAACATAAACGTATGAGTATTTTAATTATTTATTTTTTGTGGTTTTTGTCCCTCTACCATGGCCACCTTTTTCTATAAATAGTGCTGGAAGCTGATCTAGTTATTGTGTACTTTAGAGATTGAGTGTTTCTCTGTCTGGTGTCTGCAAATCTCATCTTTTGTTTATATACTCACTTTCCTTTCACCAATTTGGGCACATTAAAAGAACAAATCATCATCTTTATGCAGTTCCAGTACCCTTAGCTGTCTTCTTCTTCTTCAGGTATCCCACTTACGTTTATAAGTTTCATATTAATGCCAAACTTTCTTACTTCTTTCACTCTCAAAAGATAATTTCCAATTTTGAATTTTCATATTAGTTGCAAAGTTTTTTGTTTTCCATAAACATTCAATGCAAATATGAGTTATGTGAATATTCCATGTTTAAACACTTTGTATATGGTTTCTGCTTCAAGCTTACAAGTTTAAGTGTTATGGATTAATGTGTTAGACCATAGAGATATACAGTCACACGGTCACGTGTCCTTATCATTGTTCTTAACAATGTCATGTAGTTTTTACACATCATTAATTAATTTCTAACGATGCATTTGTCCATAGTAATATTTTATAACTAAATTATTTATTTTAATAGAATGTATCCAGAAATCTTTTAGGGTGTCCGGAGTGGGCTCGGCAAAGGGTTCGGCAAACCCCCATTGCCGCGCGGCAAACACCGCCGCCAACCCTTTGCTGAAGCGGTTTGTTTGGTCACGCGGGGAGGGCTCGCGGATTCGGGGAAGATGATTGTAGGAGAGAGAGGGAGTGTATCAGAGAGAGAGGGTAGTGTGGGGTGGGGTTCATTCCAATCTCAACCAATTGCACCTTTTTTTCTTTTTCTTTTTAAATAGTTAACCACTTCACCAAGTTTCTAAACCATTACCAACACTTTTGAGTATAGTTTACCACTTTGACATGGCACACTCTCATTGGTTGATTTTTTAGTTTGTCACTCTCAAGTGTTTAACCACTCCTTACACCCTTATATAACTTCGCCGTTGTTACCATTCCGTCCATTCGCCGCACTCAGTTCCGTGACTGCAGCACTTAGCCTCGTCATCGCCAATATCGGCTTCGATCAACGAACAGGCATGAACGAATCTTGTTGATTGATTAACCTTTATATATTTTAGAATAAAAGTGATTTAATTTAAACTAAAAATTACATTTCATCATTTATATTTTCCATATCGTATCAAAATATATATTGATAGCCTGTTAACTTGCAAATATTACATAATATATGAAACTTTAGTTACTTTAGAGAGACATAAAAAATTACCATTTCAATGTTTAATCAAGTCGCTTAATTTGTGTTTTTGTTTCTTAAAAATAAGTCAACTTTCATTTGGCATTCTAAGGGGGTAGGGGGTGGTCACTAGTGATAGAATTCTATCACTCACAAGCACCAATCAAGTTCCGCCATGTCATCAACCATTTTTCCATCACTCACAACCTTTTTTGGTGGCAATGGTCATCACTCACCACCACAACCAACAATTTCCCCCAACCAACAATTACCCTAAAAAAAAACCATCACAGCCGTGAAGAAATTAACGAAATCAGATTTCGTGGTGATATAACGCGTTTTCGTTTATGGTGGCGGTGGCCCATCACGCGTTGAAAATGGCCATCACGGTCATATAAGTGACCGCCCCGCCTGGCCTTATAATGTGATTATTTTTACTTTTTTACATTAACTAAACAATAATTAAGTTTCGTAAGTATTTAAATTATGTCAAACTGAAAAACAAAAAATACAAACTAGTAATCAAAATACATTAAATTTTCTTTTAGTTCACTTATTTTTTATTTTATAAAAATATTTATAAATAAAATCTCATTATTAAACTCCTACCTAGTGAAAGGTGAGTAACTTTAGATAACTTTTTTTTTATCCTTGCTTTAATTAGACGATATCGAAACCAATAAGTAAAATTTTCTTAAAATTTATTAGAAGAGCTTTAGTTTTAGTTTTTAAATTTGAACAACAAATTATAGGCAATAATATACTTTTTTGATATTTAATAGTGATATCTAGGTCCACATGAATGTTCGTCACACGTCCTTCTACACGGATGGTGTGTTTTTATCTTAGGATATTGTTGTGCACCCTTTCTATATGCTATTAACATGTGGACACCTAAACCTATTGCAATGTTGATGAACCTTAACATCAATTCTAGCTAGAAAGACAAAAGCATTGGTGAAATGTTTGTTAATTGACCAAAATAATTGAAATAATATTGAAGATTTTTTGTTGAGTGGTTGAAAAATCTGAACAATTGAATCATGACTGAAAAAAACAAATCAACAAAGAAATCGATGTTTTGGTAGGAATTTTAGTAACCAGATTTTATCATTAAGTTATGGTTGCATTGCATGTGCATAAATAACTAAACTGAACACCACCCTTAATTTTTATATCTTTATTTTTAAAAATAGTATATTATAATATAATTGTTAGAATGTTTTATTATAGCTGTTCGTTACATTCCTCCTTTCTAAATTGACAAGTTTGTTGTTTTTGTTTGACCCAAATTTGATTGAATTTATTAGCATAATGAGTTTGAATCAACTCACACCTTTTCTTTTCCAAATAACCATATCACCTATAACCCAAATACACTAATTATAGGTTTGCTTTCACCCATAAATAAAATTTCTAATAACCACATCATTTATAACCCAAAAAACTGATTTATAACCCATAGTTGGTGCGCATATGTTGTCTATCAACCATCATTTATGTGAAATCAGAAAAATAAAGATTAGGTAACTTTTTTTTTTTTTTGACGGCAAATATTAGGTAACTGAGTTGAATATACAAATTATACCATGTAAAAGCTAAACGGATTAATTAAGTTATTGCAATCCATTTTGAGCATTATCAGGTGTTAAATAGTTTATCAACATACTCAACAAGATGATCTACAGTTACTTTCCTTATCCCTAGAAAGTTGTTCATTCTAATTTACCCGGTGCATTGTTTTAGCGACAAGGATTTCTTGGAAGCAGTCTCTTTGTCCTAAAAAACAGAGGGTGAGATGCAAGCAAATCCTACCTCTATCTTTGTCCTTACCAATAACTTAAGTGTTAATATTAATTATTAATGGGATTTTATGAGTATGATTGTTGTTTTTATTTATTCATTGTCAACAAAAATAATAATTTACTAGTGTGTTAAATTTGACAGAGTTGCAGGAAACTTTCTAATACATATATAGATATATATCTATATATGTAAGAATGATGGATATAAATCACTTATTGAAAATTTGATTCCAAGCTATTGGTCAGTAAGTTGTGTTTATGTTGATCACTCAAATATTCACTTAAGGTGTAAGGGAATATTACCAAAATAATCAAATGGAAATTTAGCAGTCCCCAAAAGCGTGGCAAAGCATTACCCAATGCTCTTCATCAAAAGCGTCGGCTTAGGCGACATTTTCCTAGCCGTCTCAAAGTGTAGTCTAAAACCTAATCGTCTCGACCGCCAGAGAAGATGTGGTGGCTTCCGGTTAGAGGAAATGATGCTAATTACTTTGGTGAATGCTAAATTTTTTATGTCTATTTTGAAAAGGTGTTTTTTTTTTTTTTTTTTGTCAACTTTGAAGTTTTGATAATTTTCCACTAAAATGAACTTTAGACTAAAGTGTAGTGTCAATTATTGAGTAAAACAAGCAAAAATTCAGACTAATCACATCAACAACTTTGCAGATAACTTTTGCAAAGTAAGAAAAAATGGCGAGAATGCTGGTGGACATTCCCATCCCTCCGAAGTGGAAACGACTATGGGATACATGGGATCTCCGAACCTTCATCGTAATCAGTCTTTCATTACAAATGTTCCTGATTTTCGTTGCTCCTTTTCGAAAACGAACAAAAAGCTACTGGCTAGTCATGCCATTGTGGTCTGCGTATTTGTTGGCTGACGCCACAGCTAACTTTGCTGTTGGACTTATCTCGAATAGCATGGGGAACCCTGGTGAGGACGCGGGCAAAAAAAGTAGAGACCGCGTGGAAAATACAGACCTTCTTGCCTTTTGGGCACCGTTTCTTTTGGTGCACCTTGGTGGTCCGGACACCATTACGGCTTTCGCATTGGAAGACAACGAGTTGTGGCTCCGCCATTTACTTAGTCTTCTCTTCCAGTGTGTAGCTGCAATTTATGTGTTTGTTCAGTCACTTCCAGATAACCGGCTATGGATTCCTACAACGTTGATGTTTGCAACTGGAATCATCAAATACGCCGAAAGAACACGCTCGCTTTATCTTGCGAGTGCTGATAGATTCAAAGAATCAATGCTTACGGGTCCGGATCCGGGTCCAAATTACGCAAAACTCATGGATGAATATGTTTCTAAGAAAGAATCCAATCTTCCGACATCAATCGAAATGATTGAAGAACTGGATACAACGACTAAATCTGCTAACAAAGCTAAAAAGGGGAGGTTAACAGAATTGGAGGTGGTGCAGTATGGTTATATGTTCTATAACAAATTTAGAGGTCTTATTGTGGATACAATTTTTAGTAGAAAGGAACGGAGTTTGGGTCGCGATTTCTTCTTGAATAGGAATGCGAAAGACGCGTTTAAAGTGGTTGAGGTCGAGTTAAACTTCATCTATGACGTTCTATTCACCAAGCTTCCTGTGGTGTATGGTAAGTACGGGGCCATTAGTCGGTTTTTCTCTCTCGCGACTGTTTGTTTGGCAATTGTTTTATTCGTAATGAAAAGCAAAACAAACTTCAGTGAAGTTGATGTTACGATTACTTACGCTTTGCTCTTTGGCGCATTGGGTTTGGATTTAACTGCTCTATTGATGCTCTTGATTTCGGATTGGACCATCATTACTCTTCGGGAATCACCTGATGATGAGCCTGTCAACTCTCTCAAGAACAAAATCATCACAGGATTTCTCAAACTCAGGACCGAGGGCACACTAAAGGTAATTAGATACAATATGTTAGCTAGTATTTATTAGACAAGGGATTATTGTAATTATGTCTAACTAATATATTCTATCCAATACAGGCAGTCAAAAACGATCATAATTCGAAAAAAGATGATAAATTGAAAGGGGTTGATCCGCCACAGCCCTTGAAAGAAGGTGATAAAACGAAAGGGGTTGATCCGCCAGAACCCTCAAAAGAAGATGATAAAATGAAAGGGGTTGATCCGCCACAGCCCTCGAAAGAAGATAATAAAGTGAAAGGGGCTGATTTGCCACAACACAAACTTCTTAGGGGGTATATGTTAAAACGAAGGTGGTCTGAAACCATTAATACATTCAACCTTATCGACTACTGCTTGCACCAACGTCCCGAACAATGGGAAAAAGTTTTCGACAGGTTGGGGATTACAGGGCTTCTTGATGGCATCTTTTATGTAAAACCAGAAGTATTCTCTAGGGATCTTAGAGACTTCATCTTCTCAGAGCTAAAATCAAAATCAGAACTCGCGGATGACTTGGAGACCGCTAAGGAGATCAGTTCCGCGCGTGGTGATTGGGTGCTTCGAGTCGAAGAAGGTTGGAGTAATTTACTCAAATATGTCGTAGGTGTGGACTACGATCAAAGTCTCATTCTATGGCACATTGCTACCGAATTATGCTACAACAAGGAACTCGATAACGAGATCAAAATGAAATCCAACGAAGGAGACAAAAAGTATAGGGGCATTTCGAAACTCTTATCTGATTACATGTTGTACCTTCTTATCATGCAATCGAGCATGATGTCCGCAGTAGCAGGTATTGCACAAATTCGGTTTCGGGATACTTGTGCTGAGGCCAAAAGGTTTTTTAACGAGAGAAAAGGCGTCGAACCAGGTACATTTACAAAAATAAGAGAAAATTATGATCTTAACCACGTACAAAGGTGTATGGAGATTTTCGATGTATCGACCGAAGTGCAACCGGTAGCTATAAAGGGCGACCGAAGCAAGTCGTTGTTATTCGATGGTTGCATTTTGGCAAAATGCTTGATGGAGATACAGGAAAAAAAACCGGAATTGGATAAATGGGTGATTATAAGCAAGGTATGGGTGGAGTTGTTGTGTTATGCAGCGAGTCACTCACGAGCCAACATGCAAGCAGCACAAGTGAGTAGAGGTGGTGAGCTTGTTACCATAGTTTGGTTGCTGATGAGTCATTTTGGTTTAGGAGACCAATTCCAAATCAATGAAGGTCAAAGTAGAGCAAAACTCGTTGTTGGCAAATAGTTTCAAGCTGTATTTGGGCACATGTGGTGGACAACATCATCAATAAATTAGGGTTTCTAAAGAGTTTTTGTTTTCTTTTTCCATTTGTTTTCGATTGAAGGAACAATATGTAATATGCTATAAGTTTTAGCTAATAATAATAACTACGGATGATTTATATGATTACGAGATGCTAGATCTAATAAACTTTTGTTATAATGGTTTAAGTAATTAAACAACATAACTAAAAATAAAATAAGAATTTACAAGAAGAAATGTCGATATTAATGTTATAAATGTTGATGACATTGTTTACTGGAGTTTCAACATATAAAGATATGTAATCAATTATCTTTTCTATAATTTACTTGATAAAAAATAAGACATGGATCATGATTAATCTTATATAATGGCTCAAACACGTATTAACAATGACGTTGTAGCCCAAAACCTTTAGATTGCCTCTCTTAATGAATAAGGGACCAAATTTTATTTTAGGTTACTAAACCACAATTTACAACCTTATATTATAGTATGAGGCAAAATCAGTATAGACGCTCTAAAGGAACTTATTGCCATCTACAAGAGTTAAATGCCTGGTTGGTTCTTGTGGTTTCCAGAAATTGCACCATTGGTCTCAAGGCTTCACTAAATACACCATTGGTCCCAATACTTACAAGATATAAACTCGCTTGGTCTTTGGCACTGATATCAGTTAACTATCTTAGTTAAAACACCCCATGTTCTTGGCACGTGAGGGTATATGGTCATTTCACATAAATAAAAAGAAAACAAAAATTCTTCATCACCCTTCAATGCGACCTTTTGGTACTCGGTGGTTCCAATCTCCCCTATAACCTGATTTTCGATTGTTAAAGCTTCCATCAATGTCAATGTATCTCATCTTCCCTCTAACTTGTTTTTTTATTCTTGCCTCAGTCGACCCGATCTCAAGTTTTTTATCAGAACCGCAAGTTGAAAGCGAAGATTCAGGTTGATCTGAGATCCACCTACAAAGATTCAGAAGTAGGTAAACCGTAACGCTAGGTGCTTTGATTTGTTTTTTGTTTTGTTTTGTTTCTCATTCAGTATTTGTTTATATTTGACAAATCATGTTGATGTGTTGGTTTTGCATGTCATAATTCATGTGTTTAAGTTTCCAGGTAATGGGTAATGACATAACTGGACTTGTTCCTCCTTATGTAGCTAGCACCTCTATGGGTTATTTCCTTGTTAGTATTGTCATTGCTTCAATACCGCCTGGATTTCTCTCTAACTCCTCTTCTAGTTTCTTACCATACAAAATCTACACAAAGAGTCATAATTAAGAAAGATGAGGACCTTTGTTTGGTGAAGATCTGGTAACCATCTTCGTCATAACTGATGCTGAAGAAAGATGAGGATCAAGAAGAAAAGAGAGGATTCTTGGAGAAGAAGAGAATACCTGATAATACTCCGGATGAAGGATTATAAAAGCCTCTTCTGCATTTAAATGATCTCTTGGTCTTATCTCCAAGCTATATAATTGCAATGATAAGCTAGACCGATCATATCATTGACGTCAGCCAGACCGTAACGGCTAGTGCGCATTAAAGGGAAATATGGTTGATCAATTTGGTTGATAATCAACAATATTTGGGGGCAATTGTTAGGGGTTAATTTTTATTGTTATGGATCACTTATCCTTAGACCCGCCTGGATCACTGATCCTTAAAGTCTGATGCAGGAAGTCAGAGGATCATGGATCCTTATTATTTTTATAACTTAACTAACAGTTGTTCGTTGTATATTTTCGTAATGCCATGCAGGTCTTAGGCAATATGGACTGAGTCATGGCGAGAATATCAGACTGGAATCGTTGAAGATGTTGCACGTGTGGAAATGGTTCAACGTTAACTTGGTTGGACGTGGTCTTGCACATATTTCGGACATGTTTGTTATTTCTATTTTAAAGGGGTTGATCAAGCTCTAGATAACAACAATTGCTATTAGCAGAAAACACACACTCTCGCGAATACTAGCTCTTGAATACACTTACACTTTAGCAAACATTGTACAACACTTGACCAACTTCCGAAGTTGTAAACTCTTGTTAGCTTAATTCATTTGATAGTGAGAGTTTTCACTATCCGAGGTTTTTGTGCCGGAGATCACATTGAGATCAAGGGCTTTTTCCTCGTACAAATCCCTGTGTTCATTGTTCATTACATTTCACATTTGTTCATTCGTTTATCAAACATACAAGCACACTACCTCACAAAATCAGATTTGGTTACATTATCCTTTGTTTGATTTTTGACCAAAACAACACATTAAGTGATCAAGCGACAAATCATTCGCTACAAAAAGCTTTATTCGACTTTCAAGAAAGATATACACATGTCACTTATAGGATACATGTTAAAATGAGGGGGAGACTTATTCAAGTTACACTCTTTTACCCTTGACTATGTTTTGTCCCATTGGGTTTTTTTAGTAAGGTTTTTAATGAGGAAACATACCTGATCCAAAAGTATCAAGGGGAGAAAATACGCGCTACACTCTTTTTCCCTTAGCTGAGGTTTTGTCCCACTGGGTTTTCCTAGCAAGGTTTTTAACGAGGCAGCATCACCAAGCGTATTAAAGAACAATATATCATGTTGCCACCTAGAGAATCTCCAATTGTTTCGATCAATTCGATCGGGCACTCGTCATCTATTTTCATTGTTCAACTCTTTAACAACACGAAGACAGAATTTTTCGCAACTCAATCATAGTTTTGTCAAGTGGATAGTCAAGGGGGAGTGTTATGAATTAATATCTATTTATTGTGTGACTATCCACTTGTATTTATCATTATATTATGACTCTCCATATACTTAACTCACATCTCTTCATGTACTTAACTCCCATCTTGTAAGCCTATAAATAGAGGCATATGTGATCCATATTTTACATCAATAAGAAATCCATCTTCCGTTCTCTCATTCTTCTCTATACATTGCTAGGAGGTCGTTGTTTCACAACAAAGAACACCAATATTAACGCAAAAATCCTTCAATTGGATTAACAATATCACTATTAGAATTAACAACCCTAGTGTAACAATTTGAACACCGATATTTTTTTTGAACGGCCAACAAAATAAATCTCGAGCACTTTCGTGGCACCCATTGGACGAAAAGGAATACTCCGAAAGCAGCCTGAGTCCACCACCAATTCCGAGGAAAACCCGGTAACCCACCCGCACGTAGGCACTATGGTGAAATTACCGGTAAAATCTGTTTGGCTCAAGGATCGAACCCAAGTATCTGTGAGTCTCCTATCATTGCCCATCAGTGCCTCACTCTGCACAAAGTGAGAGTCGAATTTGCATCTTCCAAGACAAATATAAGCCTTTCACCACTTGATCTAGAGATCACTGGCAAGAACACCAATATTAACGCAAAAATCTCTCAACAGGATTAACAGTATCACCATTAGAATTGACAACTCTAGTGTAGGGAAGGCAATGGGTCAGGTTTGGGACGGGTTTAGGTAATCCCAAACCCAAACCCGGTTAGATAAGCTTGTCCCAAACCCGTCCCAAACCCGTCGGGTTTCTAGCGGGTAAATACCCATCGGGTATCAGATATACCCGCGGGTTTCGGGTAAACCCGTTAATTTAAAAAGATTACTCGTTGGGTATAATCATCTCAAAACCCATTGGGTATCTATTGGGTAACTACTAACCGGTTACATTTTGTATTGTCATTATAAAAATATATATCAAATAACTATAATATATACGGAATAGAATACATATATGTGTAAAAAATGGATGTATCATATATATACATATTTAAGAATATAAAAGAAATTATATCGGATATACAATCGGGTAAACGGGTACACTTTATCGGGTAATTGGGTCGGGTAAACGGGTATATCACTAAATCCCAAACCCGTCCCAAACCCGCAAAAAAAATAAAAACCCATCCCAAACCCAATTAACCGACCCCAAACCCGTCCCAAATGTGTCGGGTTTCGGGTTTACCCAGCGGGTTCGGGTTTGATTGCCATCCCTACTCTAGTGTAACAACTTGAACGTCTAGTTCAAAACTTCAAATCATAAATCAATGCCACAACGTTGATTTTTTATTACGGGATTGAATTTGTTAACCTTGATTAACATTAATCTTATATAAGTGCAGCCTAATTGACTCTACTGTACCACGTGATTCATGACACAATTAAACATGTTTAAGCCTTAATGAGATACTCACACTTTCGTACAAGTGCCAAAGCAACAAAACACATCTCTCGCCATTTCCTTTTCCCCCTTTTTCTTTTGGGCTTTTCCAGTGTTTAGATACTTTGCCATCTTAAGAGTTCTTCTTTAATCTTGCAAACAACATGAGACTGTTCTGGACCGAACTACTTATGTAATATTGTATAATGATTCTTATTCAAACTTTTTTTAAAAGTAGAAACCATGCAAATATAAGTGTCCAATGTTGGGTTTTCTTTTCTTACTATTTATCTTACTTTACGTTTGAATATCTTTATATCATTTTCATACTAAAGACTTCAAATACTTTTCTTCCTGAAAACTCAAAGGATAATATCCTTCCCGGTTGCATGACATCATTTCCATGACACTATCAATATTCCCTTTGCTGGTTGATCACTAAACCATTTCAATTTCTTTACCACTAAGGTTGGTAGTCCAGACAGAGACAAAGAAATTCGCCATTATAATAAAAACCATTTCAATTTCAAACAGTTGACGGGTTCTTAGAATTTAATAAGGTTGGGAAATTCTGAATGTTAAGTCAGATTATTTATTGTTATCATTTAATTGTAAACTAGATCTACCACACGCTGCCAATGCGGCGAGAGCGTAAAACCGTGTGGAATAGCACCAATGCAACACCACCACAAGCGACAAACAATACTGAAGTTACGACGTGTTAATGCGAATAATTAGAGTGCAGCTTAAAATATTGAAAATAAGAATTTAGTTGATTTAGGACCCGCACATTGTAACGAACCTGTCAAACGAGAAAAAAATGGACGACATAAAAACGTTAAACCACATATTAACTAGCAAAATCTAGTACAAAACATAGAAACGTTGAACCACACACGCACGTTACACCGTGTTAACTCGCAAACTTTAAAACGAAACGTAAAACGAAAAATCTGCGAAATATTAAAAGTATTGGGGACCAAAGTTTAAAGTAAAAATTTTGTGAGGTTAAATTGTAAAAGATAAAATTTTTTGGGTTAAAATTAAAAAGTCAAATAGATTTTTGTTAAAAGTGTAATATCAATTTTTTTTTAAAAACTTTCAAAGCATTTAATTACCTCAGCTATATGCACAATTATGTTTCTAATTTATAGTTTATTAATGTTAATAATATGATAATTCAAACGTGACACGTCATCTCTTTTTAATGGAGTGTCCATTTAGCATGAAAAGATAAGAATAAATTTTAAAATATTATTTTGGTGAAGCCATTTTAATATCTAATGATGGATTCAAGATTTTTTATTTTATTGAGTTTACTTATTTAGATGCTACATATTCATATAAAAAAAATCTGATATTCATATGAGTTAACATAAAAAAAATCGGGTTGGGTCGACGGTTCGAGTTGGGTAAGATCCTTAAAAAAAACACAGTCATTAAAAATTGAGAAACACGTAATATAATTCCGTGAGGATACAAATTGAGAAACATGTAAAATGATTCCATGAGGATGTAAACCGAACCTGTTGCGTTGTATGTTGAGGGAAGCAGTGATCTTTTGTTTGTTAAAATTTCTTATGTTGCTCTTCTTTAGGTTAACCACAAAGCCTTTGCTAACTCGATTTTATGCATTATCAACCAATTTATGATTAAGTATTCAACTTTCCTTATTTTCTTTTGTAGCAGTTTGATCTTTTTCTTTATGATGTTTTTTTGGCAGTCTAAAATCTTTGAAATGTGATGTACTCCAAATTCTTACAACCATACTTGGTATTACTCTATTGTTCTTTCGAATTATTAAAGTATGTGATTGTTGTTGAATTTCAAATATAATGCCAACACCTTAACAACTTTTGTATATACAACTTAAGTTTATGCATCTATGAGATCTTATAGAAATTAATGGTGAAGTGTCTTTTATACATATTTGTGCAAGATGGTGTTGTAAACCTTGATTATTGACTACAAATGACTAGAATAACCAATCAATTGTGCTTAGAATAATCTTGATTATTGACAACAAATTGACTATTGAATCATTATGTCCGGTTCCAACTAATTTGGGGTAGTGATTAGTGAAGGACTTGCAACCCAGGAGAGGAGATTGACTCTATGATTTTTTTAATGTCATCTTCTACATACAACAAATTCAAATTTCAATATATTAAAAATTAACACCACTAATCAGAGTTTCAAGCACATTAAAGCTGAACATTCCTAAATAGCTAAATCGTAAGTATCAACCCAACAAGTTAAAATTAACATAAAAAATTCTATGTTTTAACACATTAAAACCCAACACACTATAAACTAACATCATTAATCATAATTAAAAGCACATTAAAAGACAACAAATTAAAAAAACTAACATGCCTAACCTCATGCGTTTTGTTTAACCCTAATGGGTTTTACAAATAAAAAAAAATATATACCAGAACAAAAAAACGGACTCATCCATGACAATAACTCGGGATGACAATATTTGAAACGACGCGCTTTACCAGTTGAGCGCTAGACATTTTATGTAATGTGTTCACCCATAATTTACTTATGGGTTCCTACTGTATTTTCTATAAAGGCTGTCACTAAAAGTACAAACCGAATAGGTTTCTAGGAACCCGTTGTATTAACGTAAATCCGCTCTTGATCCTTTTATCTTATAGTATGGACATATTAGAATAAATTTTAAAATATTTTTTTGGTGAAGTCATTTTAATATCCTTTTATCTTACATATACATATCAAACTAAATTTCCATCCCAAGACCTTTTCGTCCGTTATTTATATTCTATCTAACTCTTAGGCCGGACAATTAGCTGAGTGGCGCCTTCAACACCATCCTCCTCCGTCAAACGAGGGCACTATGGAACCCTCGGCCATCACAATGGCGAGAGCCAAAGAGTTGTGTGGTGGGGCCCATCTTGAGTGAGCCAATCAGATATATTTTGTTTATTGTTTTTTATTTAAAAGGAGCGCTAAACCACACTGTCAATGTTGCCTTAAGACATACGTGATACTGATGTGGCGTGGCGTGATACAGCTTCAAGAAGCTTTGTCCCACACCATGTGCCTAACTATTGTTTAAATTATATCCCTTTTCTACTGCTGCCATTTCCTGAGCGTTCGTCTCTAATCCGACGACGTGTGAGTCCGCTAACTCTTTTAACTAATTATGTATTATTGGTTGATTTTTATAATCACGTTTGAGTAATTATGATCATGTTTGCCCACTATCGACTATGCTTGGCCAAGATTAACCGTTAAAAAAGATTTGCCACTTAATTAGGTCGTCATTATAAGAAATTTCATCATTTTCATCACAAACCGTGGTCATTGTAATTTTTGTTGCAAAACTTGCAATTAATGTAGGACTGAAATACCGTCGCAAATTTTACAACAAACTTCCGACAATCGCTTTTTGCAATGGAATTTTCAATCGCAAAACAACCAATGGGGTGGTAGTGCTTTGGCAAAATGTAAACACCTTGAGAGAGAGGTCTTGGGTTCAATTCACACAGACGACACGAATAAAAGAAATTTGCGTCTCAAAAAAAATAATTAAAAGAAAAACATATTTTCTTAAAGCCGTAAAATTAGGAGATAATAAACTGGATCGAGGTAGAAAAATATTGTTGTTTCCTGATTTCCGACTTGTCGGTTCAGCTTCCACCAAACCTTAGCAACTTGTAATTCTTCAATAATTTGTAAATAAATTAACTACGAATATTTGACTGTACAATTTATGTAGAATGATTCACACTTTTTAAGTGACAAATTCTGTATACATTTTTCAAAAAGTGAATTTTTTTTTTACCTAACACATATTTTTAATTAATTCATTAATAAGACAATAATTATTTTATGTCCTATTTTTTAAAACCAAATAACATAAACATATGAGTATTTTAATTATTTATTTTTTGTGGTTTTTGTCCCTCTACCACGGCCACCTTTTTCTATAAATAGGAGTGTTTCTCTGTCTGGTGTCTGCAAATCTCACCTTTTGTTTATATACTCATTTCATTTCACCAATTTGGGCATATTTAAAGAACAAATCATCATCTTTATCCAGTTCCAGTAACCTTTGCTGTCTTCTTCTTCTTCTTCAGGTATCCCACTTACTTTTATAAATTTCATATTTATGGCAAACTTTCTTTCTCTCTGAAAAGATAATTTCCAATTTTGAATTTTCATATTAGTTGCAAAGTTTTTTGTTTTCCATAAACATTCAGCAAATATGAGTTATGTGAATAATTTCCATGTTTAAACACTTTGTATATGGTTTCTGCTTCAAGTTTACAAGTTTAAGTGTTATGGATTAATCTTAGGGGGTGGGGGTGCTCCACTTTCCATCACTCACCACACTCAATCATGTTCCGCCATATCATCAAACTTTGTTCCATCACTAGTGATAGATTTTAGTGTGGTGGTGTCTATCACTAGTGTTAACATCTGTTATCCGGTTTAAACTTGAAACACCCCCAACGGTAATCTATCTCGACAACACGTGGTCACCAGCACGCCTGGTCACAAGGACTGATGGCGGTGTTATACGCGTGGTCACCCACACACAACGCTCCATCACGGGGCACCCCCACTCCGCTTATGCTTATGTTATCTCCCAAAGAAACACTAACGCACACGTTAGACCATAGAGATATACAGTCACAAGGTCATGTGTCCTTATCATTGTTCTTAACAATGTCATGTAGTTTTTACACATCATTAATTAATTTCTAGTCCTTATCATTGCTCTTAACAATGTCATGTAGTTTTTACACATCATTAATTAATTTCTAACGATGCATTTGTCCATAATAATATTTTATAACTAAAGAATTTATTTTAATAGAATGTATCCCGAAATCTTTAATATACCTGAAAATTAGGAGAAATTACCAGTTAAACTTGATATATATTTAGAGTAATATGTTACAAAGTCTTTTATATAACTGATAATTAGGAGAATTTTTATATATTACAGCGAATTTTTTTATATATTTAAGTAAATATAATAAGTTATATATAAGGACATTATATATGTAAGAAGTAAGAACATCATCCCCATAATAAAATTTAGATGAGAAATTCACACCGTAAAGTAGTCATCTTTCAATGTTGGGGAAATTAAATGACATAGAAATGTAATTAAGTTTAGCTACTATTCCAATTAAATTAACCATACTTATATTATTTCTTTAAAATAACCTAACTTTAATTTCGTGTTCTCTAATAGTATGTAATTCACATGTCACCAGGTTACTATTTTTTTTTTTTTCTTTTCTTTTTTGTAATATTCAAAATTGTCATATAACAATAAAATATAAGAAATAAAAGTATGATTAGTTTTAATTTCAAATCCTCTCCTCCTCAATTGTCGTACACCTTTCTTTCTCATCACTATCGGAAGAGTCATTCCATTCAAATAAATCGGCATCTCCTTCTACGATCAGGGGAAGAACTTGGTAACGCGAAATCCAATCATCAGCCTTTAAAAATACCTTGTGACCTATCCTTATTGTCCTCTGTTCCGCTCAAACTTCGCTGCCGCACACGAGTTCGGTGCCGCCGCTATTTTCTGATCAATACAGACCGTCATCACCGCGCCCCACCTTTGCCGTTGTTACCATTCCGTCCATTCGCCGCACTCAGTTCCGTGACTGCTGCGCTTAGCTTCGTCATCGCCAATATCGGTTTCGATCCACGAACAGGCATGAACGAATCCTGTTGATTGATTAACCTTTTATATATTTTAGAATAAAAGTGATTTTACTTAAACTGAAAATTACATTTCATCATTTATATTTTCCATATCATATAAAAAAATTAAAAAAAATAATCAAACCTGACACATCATTGGTAACCTGTTAACTTGATAATTACATAGTATATGAAACTTTAGTGACTATAGAGAGACATAAAACTTAATTGGGACGATCGTCAAACAAGATTACATTTTTATGAAGTTACCCCTTCAATGTTTAACCAAAGTCACTTAATTTTTGTTTTTGTTTTTTTAAAAATAAGTCAACTTTCATTTGGCATTCCAATAATGTGATTATTTTTACCTTTTTACATTAAATGATGTAAATGTAACGTATAAGGGGACCCGGGGTGGAGGGGAAAATCCCCGTGATGAAATTATACAACGCATGGAAAATTACAAAACACCACCGCCACATCACTTTATCACGCGTAAAATTTTATAACGCGTGGAATTTTTAACGCGTGATGTTTTGATTGTTGTGAGAGAAATTGTTGGATGGAGGGAAATTGTTGGGTGTGGTGGTGTGTGATGGACAGTGTCATTAAAAAAATTGTTAGTGATAAAATAATGTTTGATGACATGGCGAAACTTGATTGTAAGTTGTGAGTGGTGGAATTTGTACAAGTGATGACCACCCCTACCCTCAAATAAGTTATTCTTTCTTTTTCAAATTAACTTGAAGTTTAAAGTAGTAGTTTATAAAGAATATCGCTAAACAATAATTAAGTTTCGTAAGTATTTAAATTATGTCAAACTGAAAAACAAAAAAATACAAATTAGTAATCAAAATACATTAAATTTTCTTTTAGTTCACTTATTTTTTAATTTTTTAAGAGTAACTGCCATTTTGGTCCCTGTGGTTTGGCCAGTTTTGCCACTTTAGTCCAAATCTCAAACTTATTACATCCAGGGCCCTGTGGTTTGCATTTTATTGCCATTTTAGTCCAAAATCCAAAAACCCTCTA
The DNA here is from genome assembly GCA_030545235.1 of Helianthus tuberosus. Classification (NCBI taxonomy): domain Eukaryota; kingdom Viridiplantae; phylum Streptophyta; class Magnoliopsida; order Asterales; family Asteraceae; genus Helianthus; species Helianthus tuberosus. The sequence goes on along the minus strand of CM060414.1, from coordinate 117,185,484 downwards.
TTTTGACTGTTGAAAACTGATTATTTTGTCCTTTAGTGCAGGGGCATTTTGGTCATTTTTTAAATTCCTTTTTTTTTTTTGCAATTAAAACCAGATCAAGAACATCATCATCAAACCCAGAAATCATCTTAGAACATCATCATCAAACCCAGAAAATTCATCTTGAGCAATCTTCAAACATCATCATCAAACCCATAAAATTCATCTTCAAACATCATCATCAAACCCAGAAAATTCATCTTCAAACATCATCATCAAAACCTAGAAAATCAAGATCATCAAAACCGGCAGATCTGAACCACCATCTCTCATGGCGCACCACTATCATCTCCGTCCGATCTGAGCCATTACCGTCACCTAAACCAATGTAATGATAGTAAACTCAAGACATGAATTAAACATATTCCGATGAATATACTCAACATGAAAACCCTAAAAATTAAACAGCCGCTACCTCTAATCTCTCTCACTCTCTGGAAGCACATAAACACACACAGTTGAAACCCGGTTTGCAATCTGAAATTGAGAGATGTGAAGATGTTTCTAATCAATCGCGTGAGGACACGTGGACTCGCCGGATCGAAATCAGCAGCGACGAAGTGGTATAAGATGTTTTCCGGACAGGATGTGTGGCGGAGGACGGAGTGTACGACGGCAAAGAAGGCGGTGGTTGTTTGCAGTTGTTTGTGATTGTTGTGATTTGACGGTGGTTGAAGGTGAGTGCATTGATGAACAATGATGGTGATTTACGGTGGTTGCACGGGTTGAAGAGTGGTGACTGTTGGGTGTTGAACGGTGTTTATGAAGACGGACACAGATGATGAAGACGGATCCGAAGTGATGGGAGATGGTTGATGAATTTGTGAAGAAGATGATGTTTCATTTGTGAAGAAGATAAAGGGATAAAGGGATTATTTATTTTAATTTAATTAATAATTTGTTATAATAATTCATAAATGACCATTTTGCCCCTGAAGATAAGGACAAAACAGGGGGTTGAAATTGGGGATTCTGGTCAAATTTCACTTTTGGACTAAAATGGCAACAAAATGCAAACCACAGGGCCCTGGATGTAATAAGTTTGAGATTTGGACTAAAGTGGCAAAATTGGCCAAACCACAGGGACCAAAATGGCAGTTTACTCATTTTTTAAAACATTTATAAAAAAAATCTCATTATTAAACTCCTACCTAGTGAAAGGTGAGTAACTTTAGATAACTTTTTTTTATCCTTGCTTTAATTAGACGCTTTCGAAACCAATAAGTAATATTTTCATAAAATTTATTAGATGAGCTTTAGTTTTAGTTTTTAAATTTGAACAAATTATAGGCAATAATATACTTTCTGATATTTAATAGTGATATCTAGGTCCACATGAATGTTCGTCACACATCCTTCTACACGGATAGTGTGTTTTTATCTTAGGATATTGTTGTGCACCCATTCTATATGCTATTAACATGTGGACACCTAAACCTATTGCAATGTTGATGAACCTTAACATCAATTCTAGCTAGAAACACAAAAGCATTGGTGAAATGTTTGTTAACTGACCAAAATAATTGATATAATATTGTAGTTTTTTTGTTGAGTGGTTGAGTTGCTATGTTGAAATAATCTGAACAATTGAATCATGACTGAAAAAACAAATCAACAAAGAAATCGATGTTTTGGTAGGAATTTTAATAACCAGATTTTATCATTAAGTTATGGTTGCATGTGCCTAAATAACTAAACTGAACACTAACTAGACCCTTAATTTTTATATCTTTATTTTAAAAATATTATATAATATATATGTTACAATTATTAGGCCATGTTGTGTACTCTAACATATAGAGTGTTAACAATGACATGTCATATTAACTAACATTGCAAATCAGTCACTCCTTGTGTTAAAGTGCATTAAATGAGTTATGTGTTAAAATATTAACCAAATATTAAGAGATTGAATTAATTATTATTTTCTTTTTTAGACAAAAACCCAATGTTAAAATGCATTAAACGAGTTATGTGTTAATATGTTAAACCATTTCTTTAGAGTGAGACAAATTGAAATGAGGAAAAAAAGTTGATTTGTCACTTAGGTGGAGTTAAGTTAAGTTAAAATATACCCAAAGATCTTATAGTCAGGGGCGTACCCACCCCAAGCCATGGGTGGGTAGGCGCACCCCATGAAAAAATATTTTTAGTGTTAATTTTCGTCGGAAATCTCGGCCGCACCCCTTGGAAATTTTCACTCACACCCCTTGAAAATTTTCAACCGCCCCACTTAGAAAAGAATATTATGAATTTATACAAAAAAATTAAACAATGATTATTTAATATATAACTATATTAACACAATTTATATAATTATTATTTATCATTCACTTAATTAGTTAACTCAATATCTAAAATATGTTTTTTATTAACCCAAGTCCAAAAATAACCCAAAGAAATTTGAACTAAATAAAAGAACCCAAACCCATCTAACCATTCTAATTCCAAATACGCCCCAAAAAAACTCCCAGCGACTTGATACCACTACTCACGACCGGACGACTTTTTTTGCTGGAAAAATCAAAATTTCAGTTGGATCGACCCATATTAAGCCATAATTCTGATATAGAACTAGTATGGTTTCTTTAATTATTTATTTTTTTGTTTTATGTGCTGATTAAAAGAAAATATAGATGTGTAAGATTTTGATCTTTTTATGTTTTTTGATTTTTTTTTTTTTTTTGTTCTAGACTTGTAGTTAAATGTTTTTGTTGTTTTATTTATAGATTTGTGTGTTTAAATGAGTAGTTATAAATAATCAACATTTAATACTAGGGCATAAATGTTTGAAAATAAAATTGAATATTATGGGCAATGGTTGAATATTATTGTTTATTTTATTTAAGTGTTTAGCGTTGTTTTATGAACTAATTGAGCGAATTATATGTGATAGGAACAATGAGTAGGAATGTAATGAACTTATGGCGTGTTTAGTATCTTTAGATGATGTTTGTGATATATTTCAAAAAATGAAAACCTGTAGGGCACAATTTTAAATACGTTTGTAATGACGTTTGATGTGTTTTTGATGATTCTATAAATTTTAGTTTGATATTCTTTTGTCTTATATGACCCGACCTGATCCGCCCCGCTATAATCGGTTTTTATATAGTTAGGGGTCTAATATCTTTGAAAATATTCCGCACCCCATGAAAAAAATCATTAGCCTGACATGACACTGGTTATAGATTTCTATAAAGTAATATGTTCGTTACATTCCTCATTTCTAAATTGACAAGTTTGTTGTTTTTGTTTGACCCAAATTTGATTGAATTTATTAGCATAATGAGTTTGAATCAACTCACACCTTTTCTTTTCCTAATAACTCAAACACACTAATTATAGGTTTGCTTTCACCCATAACTAAAATTTCTAATAACCACATCATTTATAACCCAAAAAAAGTTATTATATGTTCGCTTTCGCCGAGAACTAAAATAATATGCTCTAATGCTCAACCATAGTTGGTGCGCATATGTTGTATATCAACCATCATTTATGTGAAATCAGATAAATAAAGATTAGGTAACTTTTTTCTTTTCTTTTTTTTTTGAACGGCAAATATTAGGTAACTGAGTTGAATATACAAATTATGCACATGTAAAACCTAAAAGGATTAATAAAGTTATTGCAATCCATTTTAAGCATTATCAGGTGTTAAATAGTTTATCAACATACTCAACAAGATGATCTACAGTTATTTTCCTTATCCCTAGAAAGTTGTTCATTCTAATTTACCTGGTGTATTGTTTTAGCATCAGAGATTTCCTGGAAGCAGTCTCTTTGTCTAAAAGATAGAGGGTGAAATGCAAGCAAATCATACCTCTATCTTTGTCCTTACTAATAACTTAACTGTTAATATTAATTATTAATGGGATTTTATGTGTATGATTGTTGTTTTTTTATTTATTCAGTGTCAACAAAGATAATAATAATTTACCAGTGTTTAAATTAGACAGAGTTGCAGGAAACTTTCTAATACAGATATAGATATAGGAAGTGGATCATTACATAACACTAATTAAGTAAGAATGTTGGATATAAATCACTTATTGAAACTTTGATTCCATGCTATTGGTCAGTAAGTTGTATTTATGTTGATCACTCAAATATTCACTTAGGCCGGAGGGTGTGGGGACGCCACCCCCGCCAGGTCAGCTGCTATAGCGCCCCGGGGCGCTATCCACCCACACCTCCGGAATTAAGGAGGGGGCGCCATACATGGCTCGCCAACATGGTAACGAGGGAGGAGGGGGTTATCAGCTGGGGGCCACTTGTTTGCACCAATCAAGTTTTTTTTTTTTTTTTCTTCTCTATAGCGCCTCTAGGGGTTATACCACACCCTCCATGTTAAGGGGGGGGGGGGGTTATAAAGCCACTTGGGTGACGTGGCGCCTACGTGGCGCTGAGGTGTCCTTTATAACCCCCAACACACACCCTCCAGCCTTAAGGTGTAAGGGAATATTACCAAAATAGTCAAATGGAAATTTAGTAGTTCCCAAAAGCGCTGCTAAGCATTACCTGATGCTCTTCATCAAAAGCGCAGGCTTAGGCGATATTTTCCTAGCCGTCTCAGTCAAAAGTGTAGGGTAAATCATAATCGTCTCGTCCGACAGAGAAGATGTGGTGGCTTCCGGTTAGAGGAAATGATGCTAATTAGGGGCTGTTTGTTTGCATCTTAACAGCCTCTTAATACCCCCATGTCTGACCGAGTCAGATTTCAGAGTGTTTGTTTCATCCCTCTTAAAACTTACCCAGCCTCTTATTATCCTCTGACCGAGTCATACATTACCATGAGTCTGACTGAGATCTGAATGGAATTTTGACAAGCTTGCCCTCATCCACACTGCCCCTTCATCTCCACACCTACCGAATCAACATAACCGCCACCACTGTCGGCCGCATACCCTACCCTATCTCAAACCGAACCTGATGTTGATTCCAACTCAAACTGAAACAAATCGCGTAGCACTAAACCAAACCACCTACTTCCTTGTAAACTCAGAAAATAAATAAAGAAAAGTAAACTCACCACTATCTTCATCGCATTGCTGCCGTCGGCAGGCTCCGGCCGTCGGAGTGACGGGGCTCCCGTCGCTCCTCGTTCACTATTTTCTCTCGCCGAACCCAACCACCACGTATAACTTCCTGCTGTCACACCTCAACTCAAAACAACTCGAATCCACCGCTGAATCCACCGCCGCAAGGCGGCTCTCCGCCGTCACTCTCTCTCTCTCTCTCTCTGGTCTCTCTCTTCCGATCTCGTCTGCAGCCATCGCTGTTTGTCGGCGAGGATGGGGGTGGCTGTGGTTGTCGGATTTGTGGCTGGAGTTTTTAAGAAGAAGAGGGGTGTTATTGTGATGTGGTCCTGTGTTTTACAAATGAAGGAGATAGGGTATGTGGGTTTTGCTTGTCTGGATACAGATGAGGTTCTTGTTGTTGTTGAAGATCGGTGGTGGGTGTTGTGGTGGTGACGGTGGTGTTGATGGTGGAGGGATGGAGATGGTTTAGGTAGAGAGAGACAGAAAGTTTGGAGGTGATTAATGATTGAATGACTGGAAATGATCTATCTAGACAACATGTGTATATATATATATAATAATAAAATGGTTTTTTTAATTAAAAGGGGTAAAAATGTCATTTTACACGGTCATTCAGATGTGCAACCAAACAACACTTTACTGGTTCAACACTTAATGATTCAGAGCCTCTTATCCATTCAGACCTCTTACTTTGGTGAATGCTAAATTTCTATGTCTATTTTGAATTTTTTTTTTTTTTTTTTTTTTTTTTTTTGTCAACTTTGAAGTTTTGATAATTTTCCACTAAAATGAACTTTAGACTAAAGTGTAGTGTCCGTTTTTGAGTAAAACAAGCATAAATTTAGACTAATCACATCAACAACTTTGCAGATAACTTTTGCAAAGTAAGAAAAAATGGCGAGAATGCTGGTGGACCTTCCAATCCCTCCGAAGTGGAAACGACTATGGGATACATGGGATCTCCGAACCTTCATCATCGTCAGTCTTTCATTACAAACGTTTCTGATTTTTGTTGCTCCTTTTAGAAAACGAACAAAAAGCTATTGGATAGTAATGCCATTGTGGTCTGCGTACTTGTTGGCTGATGCCACGGCTAACTTTGCTGTTGGGCTTATCTCGAATAGCATGGGGAATCCTGGTGAGAATGCGGGCAAAAAAAGTAGAGACCCCGTGGAAAATACAGACCTTCTTGCCTTTTGGGCACCATTTCTTTTGGTGCACCTTGGTGGTCCAGACACCATTACAGCTTTTGCGTTGGAAGATAACGAGTTGTGGCTCCGCCATTTACTTGGTCTTCTCTTCCAGTGTGTAGCTGCAATTTATGTGTTTGTTCAGTCACTTCCAGATAACCGACTATGGATTCCTACAACGTTGATGTTTGCGACTGGAATCATCAAATATGCTGAAAGAACACGCTCGCTTTATCTTGCGAGTGCTGATAGATTCAAAGAATCAATGCTTACGGGCCCTGAAGCAGGCCCGAATTACGCAAAACTCATGGATGAATACGTTTCCAAGAAGAAAGCAAACCTTCCGACTTCAATCGAAATGGTTGATGAGCCGGATCAAGCTGCCAAATCAGCTAACAAGGCTAAAAAGGGGAACTTAACAGAATTGGAGGTGGTCCAGTATGGTTATATGTTCTATAAAAAATTTAGAGGTCTTATTGTGGATACAATTTTCAGTAGAAAGGAACGGAGTTTGGGTCGCGATTTCTTCTTGAATAGGAACGCGAAAGACGCGTTTAAAGTGATTGAGGTCGAGTTAAACTTCATCTATGAGGTTCTATTCACCAAGCTTCCTGTGGTGTATGGTAAGTACGGGGCCATTAGTCGGTTTTTCTCTCTTGCAAATGTTTGTTCGGCAATTGTTTTATTTGTAATGAAAAGAAAAACAAACCTCAATGAAGTTGATGTTACGATTACTTACGCTTTGCTCTTTGGCGCGTTGGGTTTGGATTTAACTGCTCTATTTATGCTCTTGATTTCGGATTGGACCATCATTACACTTCGGGAATCACCTGATGACGAGCCTGTCAACTCTATCAAGAACAAAATGATCACGAAATTTCTTAAACTCAGGACCGAGGGCACACTTAAGGTAATTAGATACAATATGTTAGCTAGTATTTATTAGATAAGGGGTTATTGTAGTTATGTCTAACTAATATATTCTATCCAATATACAGGCAACCAAAAGCAATGTTAATTCGAAAAAAGATGATAAAATGAAAGGGGTTGATTCGCCAAAGACCTCGAAAGAAGATGATAAACCACAGCCCTCAAAAGAAGATGATAAACCGAAAGGGGCTGATCCGCCACCCAAACTTCCTAGGTGGTATATGTTAAAACGAAGGTGGTCTGAAACCATTAATACATTCAACCTTATCAACTACTGCTTGCACCAACGTCCCGAACCATGGGAAAAAGTTTTCGATAAGTTGGGGATTACAGGGTTTCTTGATGGCATCTTTTATGTAAAACCAGAATTATTCTCCACGGGACTTAGAGACTTCATCTTCTTGGAGCTAAAACTAAAATCAGAACTAGCAGATGACTTGGAGACCGCGAAGGAGATCAGTTCCGCACGTGGAGATTGGGTGCTTCGAGTCGAAGAAGGTTGGGGTGACTTACTCAAATATGTTGCAGGTGTCGACTACGATCAAAGTCTGATTCTATGGCACATCGCTACAGAATTATTATACAACCAGGAACTTGGTATCGATAGTCATAACATAACCAACAAAATGGACATAAAGGGTAAGAAAATCTCAAAACTCTTGTCTGATTACATGTTGTACCTTCTTATCATGCAATCTGGCATGATGTCGGCAGTAGCAGGTATTGCACAAATACGGTTTCGAGATACTTGTGAAGAGGCTAAAAGGTTTTTCCTTGACATGAAAAATGTCGAACCAAGTGATCAATCGGGAAATGGAACAGGACAAATACCTAATGAAGCTGGGGGTAAGCACAAACACGCTTGTAAAGAGATTTACAATGTAGCAACCGAAGTGCCACCCGTAGCGATAAAGGGCGACCGGAGCAAGTCGTTGTTATTCGATGGTTGCATTTGTGACAACCGTCACTTTTCCGTACATTCCGTACACTAGATGAACAGTAATTTGTACTTTAATGACTGTACATGATCTAGTTACCAGACAAATAAATTTCTGAATTCCCATGCAAGTGAATTCATACACATTTTGTGTTACAAAATATGGCTTTATGCATAAACGAGAGCGTTGCGTCAGAAATATTAGTAAACTCACCGGTAAGACACATCGTGTCAACAGAACTGCAGAAAGCAGTCAGGCAATAGAATTAAGGCCTAGGTGTAGGTCCGACGACAAAAGTGCATTAAAACCCAAGAGTACATATAAGGGTTTAATTTATAGACATTGCGAAAGCAAAAATAAGCACTAAAAAGCACCCGAAACGCACTTTAAGTGCATAATTTTGTATAATTCAGCTATAATCAGCATTATAGCACTAAAATATTATGCAGAAATTATGTTTTATTATCCAGAATACTTCCCCAAGTGTTGGGAATTAAAAGGGATACAAAAAGGTACTTAAAGGGTACTAAAAGTGTAATTTAGCACTTTAACGAATCGGTATCTAACCGAACAGCCGGACTTTACCCGGAACACCAAAATATTGCTAGAAGCAATATTTTTATTTTTCTAAGCTAATTAGGGTACCCGAATACCCTAACACTCTATATATTACATAACACACCTAAAAGCACCAACTTAACTCTTGATCCCCTAACTAGATCACTAACTAGCTAGTTGAAACCCAACTAGAACCCCTTTCCCCCAACCATACGGTTATGAGGGGATATCCCCACTTTGATTTGTTTCATTTGTTTAATGGGAATGTTTGGTACTTGGGAAACATAGTACCTAGTGGACACTAAATTAGGTTATAAATAAACAAATAACCACCATCACTTCCATTAACCTACACTCACACAAGATTCCTTTCTTGCATTCAAAAAGCTTCGGCCGAACGTACTCAATACACCCCACACTTTCTTTTGTTTATTAAATTGGCACATGTTAGATTTTTAGAAGCATATTATATGTTGGATAAAACAAGAAGTTTGATTATTAAATATACACTAAAGTCTTCCACCTTCTTTCATCAAACAACACCCTAAGCTTCAACTTTTCCTTCCTTCTTCCTTGAGTTCAGCCGAACACCTCCACCAACAAAGCTCCACCCTCAAGTTTGATACTAGCCATTTTTCATGCACACATAGAAGTAAGAGGTCGCATATTAGGAGTCTTGGTGCACTCGGAGCGCGAAGGACCACCTCCGTTAGCTTTTATCCACCCATTTTCCACCAAGAATCTTCCCTAGCTTAGAGCTAGAGGTATAACACTTAAAACTCTTATTTAATCATATCTAAGGTGGTTAAAAGGAATTTTGTCGGTGAAATATCGTTAACATACATTTTGAAGTATTAAAGTCTAGTAAAAACTCTAAAAATGGTGGTTAATAGCACATAAGTTGTGTAAAAGTTGTAGTATTTGAAATATATGGTTATCTAGACCCGATCTATGATGTGGTAGCTCGGATCATCGTTTAACCCGGTTTGGTAAGATCATGGATCTTAACATAAAGCTATTTTAGAAGTAACAAGGGTTAAAAGGTGAAACCCTACCACACATAAACCATGAACTTGTGTAAAAATGTTTTAACTTGTACAAAAGTGTTTAAAACTAGTAGATCTATGTATCTACAAGTGGTATTTTCAAGAGACCAAGCATCAAAAGAAATCACATGTTCTAAACCGGATCTTACACAAACAAAAGTGGTTTTTGTGAACAAACAAGTGTGTGGATACTTGTGTAACAAAAGTTTTAACGAAGAAATAATTTTCGTAAAAACCGACTAGAAGTTGTAAAACTTCATATTCTTTAAAAATAAAATTTTTAAGAAATTAAACTTATTTTTAAAGATAACAAGACTTACTAAATGTGCTAGTAAGTTACTACACATTTTTGGTAAATATCCAAGTTCATGAAATGGAGAAAAATTTGTGATTGTTGTTGATGATTATTGATGATAATTGTTGTTGATGATTGTTGACGATTTAAAAGAAAATAAACACACGTTTTGAAAACGTGGGAAACCTCCATTTTTAGGGGAAACTCTGCCAAAATTTTTATAAATTTTGACACTTAGAAAAATATAAGTTTTTGAGAAACTTATTCCCTAAAAATGTATTTAAAAGTATTACCAAGGTTTCCCTAAGTTTTGGTGACAAGAAATGGTGACTTCTTCAAAAATAAAATGGATATTATGTATATATATTTTTGAGAGAAAAATATATATTATTTTATCACCAAATTTCGTGCTAAGTGTATATAGTATGTGTTATACGTGCTAGTGTATTAAGACTTAAAAATACACTAAATGCTCATGAGGAGTATATACATAAAAATGCACATACAAAATACAAGATACATAATTCGGGTGCACAGTGCAAAACACAAAAGACTTATATTTATTTTTGGAGAAAATAATATAAGTAAGACACGTAGTTAAAAATGTAAGAATATTTTTAACACAAGAAAATATACACAAAAGAGAGTGACTGTACTTGTGCGACGCAAGTCTAGTGACTAACGTTAAGAAAACGCGTATAGGTTACGACGTTAAATAAGCAAATCCGGTGAAGTTTACGACGCACAGGAACGCAAAGTTGTGAGTTTATGCTCCCCCTTTTCTTTAACTGTTTTTGGTTTTATGACTCTCGGGGGTGAAATACATGTTACACATATTACAATTTTTACAAATGGTAAAAATACGAGAAGCACTCTTGGTGAGAACGAGTACCAAGTGCAATATGATTTGAGAATACAAAAGAATACGAGAAGCACTCGTGGTGAGTGCAATATGATGAGCTATAAGAAATGCCTAGAAAATACTAGATCATGTGAGCTTAAACTAGATATTGAGATGCCATTAATACTTAATTAGGGACGAGGGTTAGATCTAACGGGTACGGCCGAGCCCCACTCATGGTCCTTATGTGACCTCTTGAGTGCTTCGGTGTCCCAGTCGAGGGAAATCGACACAGTCGAGGTTAATCGACACAGTCGAGGGAAATCGACACAGTCAAGGAAAATTGACGCAGTCGAGGTTAATCGACACAGTCGAGGGAAAATCGACACAGTGAAAGGAGAAAATACTAAAGCTCCCTATGTCCTCACATGCCTTAATGTCCTTGCTCATACACTCATTTAGTACGTGGTGTACACAAGAAAACGTGATGTATACAATAAATACTTGATTTGTAAAGGTTACAAACTATGTTTTCATACAAGATACACAAGACGCATGAACTCGCTCAACTTTATGTTGATGTTTTCCAAAATTACATGTATTTCAGGTGACAGGATGGATCTTGGGCGCAAGTGTCATAACTAGAAGTAGACTACAAGTCTAGATGTCATCCACTTTTGTTAAATTGAAACCTTGTCAAAGGTCGTGTTTTGAAGACTTAAACAACAAGTATTTGTAATACTTAAATTTTCATAAATGGATGAACATCGTTTTGATCATGTAGTTGTTTATTACGATTGAATGCAATGATAACAAGCTAGTCACACATCATACGCTTCCGCAAAAGACAGGGTGTGACAGTTTGGTATCAGAGCTTCGATTGTAGTGAACTAGGATTCTTTCTCGAGTCTAGACTACAATCACTAGAGTTCTCTCACGAAAATATTTTACAAAAAGGTTTTCATTGCATTCACGAAAGCGCCAAGATCCACGAGTCAGACACCTTACAAAGAAAATACAAGGCAAGGACATTAGTGAGGAATACCTTTAGAATAAGGTGCCAACCAAAGCATAGTCTACACGAGTTAGACTAGCCAAAAAATGACCCCCAAAAACGAGAGTTATACGTGATATAATGCATTAAATTGCTTGATTATGCTAAGTAGCATATATGTTATTGATATACATACATACAAATAAGTGTACGGAATGATTATTGACGTGAATGAGATACTTTCGACTCCGACTCCTATTACTATACGTAACTCGCACGATGAAGCTACCGACCTCGCGTCCTTTGCAAAGCTCATGGCTGGGAGTGATTACCAAACAAGATGCTGAGCTTGCTTCCGTAGGAGATGGCTGCTCTTCCGATCGTGAAGGTGCCTAACTACGGTGAAGATGACGAGGCAGAGGCGGTAACCTTGAACAAATTCTCAATCAACGGGACGAGATCCCTGTGGCTCATGTGAAGCAAGATTGACGATATGCTTAACCAGAAAAGGGAGATGAAGTATTCATCTCGAAGGTGCCCCTCCAACTACTAGGAATTCTTTCTATTCCTATTCCATCTAATCATCGTGCCTATACGCGCGTAACGATAACGAGTGTTAGCGCGTGGACCACTGCAATGGTCCTTTCCATGACAGAGGTATAAGGACAGTAGTGTCCCCTCCTTGATTAATCATCTGCTTGGACGAGAGAAAATTTGGGGTAACTGTGCAAGACAATTTATTATTACGGGGGCCCACGTAATAACAACTTGTAGTGCACAGAAATCCTGGTGGACTCTGCGGGTCGAGCTAATGAAAACCATACAAAATTTATCTATAGGTGTCCTCACCTTCATCTGGTAGAACAACACATAGATCAGTGCTTTAGCACGATAGAAAGTAGGAAGCCTGTCTTAGCCTACTTCGTGACTGACACTTCTACCTGCATGCGAGACGTTTGAGAAAGCGATATTTAAGCAAGAGAGGTGGAATGACATTTAGGAAGAATCAGTGACGATACACTCCCTATCACCTCTACACAAACAACCCCATCAAAGGGGAAATATACGCACCAGTCAAGCTAAAGACCTAAGAAAACCAATGTAGCAGGAAATAACTGAAACTTGAATGACCAAGACGATGTAGCCTTGGGATCATCTCAAACAATATGCCAAGTTGGCAAGCCTATGTGAAGGCTCAATAACTGTTTCCTCGCTTATACACTGGTTATATATACGTGTGAAAATTGGTGGGCTTATGGTGCTATGTATATCATAGACAATTGAAATGTTGTCTAACCTACTTCATACCATTTTGGCAGAAGAGAATGCCGCCCAGGCGAGACACAAACACCAGTACGTTGCCAAGGACAGAAGCCGAGCTGCAAGAACGCATCTCGCAGGCAATTGCACGACATGAAGCCCTCCGCTCTGAGCACAGCAATGGCACTAATGGAAATAACCCTCCAACTGGCTGCACCTATAAACAGTTCCTGGACTGCAAGCCATTAAATTTTGATGGCACAGGAGGTGCCGTTGCATTTGTTCGTTGGGCAGAAAAGACTGACTCCATTCTAAGAATGAGTAACTGTTCGCCCCGACAGAGTGTTACTTATATCTCAGGGTTATTCGTAGATGGCGCACTCTCCTGGTGGAACCTTCAGGTTCAAACCCTTGGTGCAGATGCTGCTTATGCACTAAGCTGGGACGAGCTCAAGGAAATGATGGAAAAGAAATACTGTTCTAGAGCCGAAATCCAGAAGATTGAGGTGGAGTTCTGGAACTTGAAAATGGATGGACCGAAGATTCCTGAATACGTCCAACGATTTCACGACTTGTCTAGGGTTGTCCCCTACTTAGTCACACCGGAATTCAAAAGGGTTGAACGATTCATTTGGGGACTTGCACCTCAGATCAGGGGCATGGTTACTACCTCAAAGCCCTCAACCATTGCAGAGGCTATCGATATGAGTGTCACCCTTACTGAAGAAGCTCTACGTGCGGGAAAATTTTCAGAATCCGAGGATAACAAGAAAGAGACTCATGTGGAGTCATCAGGCAATAAGAAGAGGAAATCTTCGAACCTAAAGATGAGCACACAAGTGGGTTATGGAAGCTCTAAAGCAAACAAAAGAGAGAAAGTAAATCCGCCACTTGGCGGGAAAACTGTTGGAGCCACTAATAAGGCCGGAGGTAAAGTTTACTCGGGGACTAAGCCAAGGTGTGGGAAATGCAATTTTCACCATGAAGGTCGATGTCTGAGGCCTAAGTGTGGAAAGTGTGGAAAAGAAGGGCACAGCAAGGACGCCTGTTGGGCAAAGGACCCAGATGGAAGGAATAAGAGAATACCAGGCTGCTACAAATGTGGTGAAGCAGGGCACTTTAGGAAAGATTGCCCTAGGAAGAAACAAGCAAGGAAGGGTTTTCACGATCGAAATTCGTGAGGCACGCCAGGATCCAGATGCGGTTACGGGTACGTTCCCTAATAACCAACCTTATGCATCTATTTTTAATACTGGCATCAACTTCACCCTTGCATGCTTAGAACTTAAGAAACTGCTTGGCCTAGTCTCAAGTAAGATAGACGTCCCGTATTCTTTAAAAATGGGCATATAGAAGGATAGTTTAAACAGTCGAAGCAATTAAGGATCGTAATTAGGCACTCAGAGGACCGGAACCTTCTGTTCCCATTGACTCGCGAAGTCATAATATGATAGTCAGCATGGATCAGAAATCCAAGTATAGAGCTGAAGTCGTTCAATATGAGAAAATCAGACGCATCCCTCTGCGGATGATGAAACCTAACTATCCTGCAATAGGTGCAAGGATGCTAGACCCCACAAGGCGGCAGATCTACGACATCCCTCATTGGTCGAAGAGGCATAGAAACGCCTCCGAGTAGACTGCGGAGCCTGAAGACATCCCCGTGATGGAAGAAGCCCCAGTAGCCTCTTCTGAAGACTTGCTAGGAACGCCTCTCTGTAGCGACGAGAGGAGTTCAGGATAAATCGCGTGCCAGGAGCAGCACCAGTGACGAATGAAGCCATACCGACTAGCTTCACCAACGAAGCATGAACCTCTGATATAACTGCAAGAGCTGCTAGACAGAGGAAATTAAGGACATAACATCCTTAGTTAAGGAGACAAGGAGAAAGTTGGTAGTCTTCACTTTACATAAACTTCAGAAAATTGAGAATCAGAATCCTTTACCCAGGGACCAACTTGAGGACAAGAGGTCCTCCACTGTGAATACAAGTGGAAATATCCCTAAAACGACCTATAGGACTTGCTTCGAGCATTACAAGATCCTTGTCGTATCATTTGGCTTGACACATGCATCGACAATATATTCATGGACCTCATGAATCGAACGTGTGAGCCATACCTGGATAAGTTATATACTTATTGACTACATTCTTATATGGCCAACGACCAAGGAAGGTCGTGAGCAACAGCCGCAATTTACCTTGCAACTCTTAGAGAAAGCACAGTTATGTGCAATGATGACGAAAAGCGGATTTCGAGTTCGCGAAGGGAGAACTTTATGGATAAGAACGAAGTTTACGCCAACCCTGCAACCAAGAGCTCAAGAGCTAGAGTTGAAATTATGTGACGTCTCTCGACAAGTCTCGATTGTACGTCGATGCAACGAGACCACGACATTGCACACGCGACACATTGATTAAGGAATCACGAGAAGAGATCTTGAGATAGATACAGTGATTGCGCGCCGCAACTGGACGTCATTACCTGAAAGAAAACGTTGCACGATCTTTATTGATCACAAGGGTTGCAACACACCGATGATCATAAGAACTCGAATATGAACTGAGCTGCTGAACGATGCAGACTGTATGAACACAATACGTGCTTGTGTGATAAACTTTGATGAAAAGTCGGAACACTCACTTGCCCTTAGTGGAGTTTTCCTACAACGGTATCTATCACACCGCCGTCTAAACCGCTTCGTGTAAAGCTTTAGACGGAACATAATGAGTAAATTTCCGTCATGTTGAACGGAGACCAGAAATAAACAATCAACTGGCCCGAGATGGCCCAGGAAAACTAGAGGCCAGATCGTTCAGATATGTGATCATATCAGGACAGCCCGCAGAATACAGAAAGATTACGCTGATGAGCGGCAGAGATCGTAAGAATTTGAGACAAGAAGTATGACTAAAATGAGAGCCTCGCCTAGAGAAGGCGTAGTGTGTTTTGGAAAACGAAAAGGTTGAATCCCCGGTGTAGGGATCAGAACCATTGCTCACAAAATGAAGCTCCCAGAAAAAGATCAGTGGTGATCGCGACACAATCATGTGACTAGTCTGTAGAGGAGTCTGACTTAAGGAACAGTCGTTGTTCCCACAAATAAGATTCACGTCAATGACAAACGACAAGATTTACTATAGAAACCTGTTGAGGTTTTGGACCAAGAGTCCGTGATACTATAGAAACCTGTTGAGGTTTTGGACCAAGAGTCCGTGATACTATAGAAACCTGTTGAGGTTTTGGACCAAGAGTCCGTGATACTATAGAAACCTGTTGAGGTTTTGGACCAAGAGTCCGTGATACTATAGAAACCTGCTGAGGTTTTGGACCAAGAGTCCGTGATATTATAGAAACCTGTTGAGGTTATGGACCAAGAGTCCACAAGATACAGAAAAGTCATGATCGACTTACTTGAGTATGAAAGAATTCATGACATGACCCAGAGATTTCATGGGAACATGAAGACAAAGCATGAATCTAAGTGACCATATTGGTTTCACAACTCCCCTGCGACCGATGGCATCGCTTGAATTTCAGGACGAAATTCTTTTAACGGGGGGAGACTGTGACAACCGTCACTTTTCCGTACATTCCGTACACTAGATGAACAGTAATTTGTACTTTAATGACTGTACATGATCTAGTTACCAGACAAATAAATTTCTGAATTCCCATGCAAGTGAATTCATACACATTTTGTGTTACAAAATATGGCTTTATGCATAAACGAGAGCGTTGCGTCAGAAATATTAGTAAACTCACCGGTAAGACACATCGTGTCAACAGAACTGCAGAAAGCAGTCAGGCAATAGAATTAAGGCCTAGGTGTAGGTCCGACGACAAAAGTGCATCAAAACCCAAGAGTACATATAAGGGTTTAATTTATAAACATTGCGAAAGCAAAAATAAGCACTAAAAAGCACCCGAAACGCACTTTAAGTGCATAATTTTGTATAATTCAGCTATAATCAGCATTATAGCACTAAAATATTATGCAGAAATTATGTTTTATTATCCAGAATACTTCCCCAAGTGTTGGGAATTAAAAGGGATACAAAAAGGTACTTAAAGGGTACTAAAAGTGTAATTTAGCACTTTAACGAATCGGTATCTAACCGAACAGCCGGACTTTACCCGGAACACCAAAATATTGCTAGAAGCAATATTTTTATTTTTCTAAGCTAATTAGGGTACCCGAATACCCTAACACTCTATATATTACATAACACACCTAAAAGCACCAACTTAACTCTTGATCCCCTAACTAGATCACTAACTAGCTAGTTGAAACCCAACTAGAACCCCTTTCCCCCAACCATACGGTTATGAGGGGATATCCCCACTTTGATTTGTTTCATTTGTTTAATGGGAATGTTTGGTACTTGGGAAACATAGTACCTAGTGGACACTAAATTAGGTTATAAATAAACAAATAACCACCATCACTTCCATTAACCTACACTCACACAAGATTCCTTTCTTGCATTCAAAAAGCTTCGGCCGAACGTACTCAATACACCCCACACTTTCTTTTGTTTATTAAATTGGCACATGTTAGATTTTTAGAAGCATATTATATGTTGGATAAAACAAGAAGTTTGATTATTAAATATACACTAAAGTCTTCCACCTTCTTTCATCAAACAACACCCTAAGCTTCAACTTTTCCTTCCTTCTTCCTTGAGTTCAGCCGAACACCTCCACCAACAAAGCTCCACCCTCAAGTTTGATACTAGCCATTTTTCATGCACACATAGAAGTAAGAGGTCGCATATTAGGAGTCTTGGTGCACTCGGAGCGCGAAGGACCACCTCCGTTAGCTTTTATCCACCCATTTTCCACCAAGAATCTTCCCTAGCTTAGAGCTAGAGGTATAACACTTAAAACTCTTATTTAATCATATCTAAGGTGGTTAAAAGGAATTTTGTCGGTGAAATATCGTTAACATACATTTTGAAGTATTAAAGTCTAGTAAAAACTCTAAAAATGGTGGTTAATAGCACATAAGTTGTGTAAAAGTTGTAGTATTTGAAATATATGGTTATCTAGACCCGATCTATGATGTGGTAGCTCGGATCATCGTTTAACCCGGTTTGGTAAGATCATGGATCTTAACATAAAGCTATTTTAGAAGTAACAAGGGTTAAAAGGTGAAACCCTACCACACATAAACCATGAACTTGTGTAAAAATGTTTTAACTTGTACAAAAGTGTTTAAAACTAGTAGATCTATGTATCTACAAGTGGTATTTTCAAGAGACCAAGCATCAAAAGAAATCACATGTTCTAAACCGGATCTTACACAAACAAAAGTGGTTTTTGTGAACAAACAAGTGTGTGGATACTTGTGTAACAAAAGTTTTAACGAAGAAATAATTTTCGTAAAAACCGACTAGAAGTTGTAAAACTTCATATTCTTTAAAAATAAAATTTTTAAGAAATTAAACTTATTTTTAAAGATAACAAGACTTACTAAATGTGCTAGTAAGTTACTACACATTTTTGGTAAATATCCAAGTTCATGAAATGGAGAAAAATTTGTGATTGTTGTTGATGATTATTGATGATAATTGTTGTTGATGATTGTTGACGATTTAAAAGAAAATAAACACACGTTTTGAAAACGTGGGAAACCTCCATTTTTAGGGGAAACTCTGCCAAAATTTTTATAAATTTTGACACTTAGAAAAATATAAGTTTTTGAGAAACTTATTCCCTAAAAATGTATTTAAAAGTATTACCAAGGTTTCCCTAAGTTTTGGTGACAAGAAATGGTGACTTCTTCAAAAATAAAATGGATATTATGTATATATATTTTTGAGAGAAAAATATATATTATTTTATCACCAAATTTCGTGCTAAGTGTATATAGTATGTGTTATACGTGCTAGTGTATTAAGACTTAAAAATACACTAAATGCTCATGAGGAGTATATACATAAAAATGCACATACAAAATACAAGATACATAATTCGGGTGCACAGTGCAAAACACAAAAGACTTATATTTATTTTTGGAGAAAATAATATAAGTAAGACACGTAGTTAAAAATGTAAGAATATTTTTAACACAAGAAAATATACACAAAAGAGAGTGACTGTACTTGTGCGACGCAAGTCTAGTGACTAACGTTAAGAAAACGCGTATAGGTTACGACGTTAAATAAGCAAATCCGGTGAAGTTTACGACGCACAGGAACGCAAAGTTGTGAGTTTATGCTCCCCCTTTTCTTTAACTGTTTTTGGTTTTATGACTCTCGGGGGTGAAATACATGTTACACATATTACAATTTTTACAAATGGTAAAAATACGAGAAGCACTCTTGGTGAGAACGAGTACCAAGTGCAATATGATTTGAGAATACAAAAGAATACGAGAAGCACTCGTGGTGAGTGCAATATGATGAGCTATAAGAAATGCTTAGAAAATACTAGATCATGTGAGCTTAAACTAGATATTGAGATGCCATTAATACTTAATTAGGGACGAGGGTTAGATCTAACGGGTACGGCCGAGCCCCACTCATGGTCCTTATGTGACCTCTTGAGTGCTTCGGTGTCCCAGTCGAGGGAAATCGACACAGTCGAGGTTAATCGACACAGTCGAGGGAAATCGACACAGTCAAGGAAAATTGACGCAGTCGAGGTTAATCGACACAGTCGAGGGAAAATCGACACAGTGAAAGGAGAAAATACTAAAGCTCCCTATGTCCTCACATGCCTTAATGTCCTTGCTCATACACTCATTTAGTACGTGGTGTACACAAGAAAACGTGATGTATACAATAAATACTTGATTTGTAAAGGTTACAAACTATGTTTTCATACAAGATACACAAGACGCATGAACTCGCTCAACTTTATGTTGATGTTTTCCAAAATTACATGTATTTCAGGTGACAGGATGGATCTTGGGCGCAAGTGTCATAACTAGAAGTAGACTACAAGTCTAGATGTCATCCACTTTTGTTAAATTGAAACCTTGTCAAAGGTCGTGTTTTGAAGACTTAAACAACAAGTATTTGTAATACTTAAATTTTCATAAATGGATGAACATCGTTTTGATCATGTAGTTGTTTATTACGATTGAATGCAATGATAACAAGCTAGTCACACATCATACGCTTCCGCAAAAGACAGGGTGTGACAGCATTTTGGCAAAAAAATTGGTGAAGATAGAGGATAGTTTGAAAAAGAATAAATGGGAGATTATAAGCAAGGTATGGGTGGAGTTGTTGTGTTATGCTGCAACTCACTCACGGGCCAACATGCAGGCAGCACAAGTGAGTAGAGGTGGTGAGCTTGTTACCATAGTTTGGTTGCTTATGAGTCATTTTGGTTTAGGAGAACAATTCCAAATCAATGAAGGTCAAAGCAGAGCCATACTCCAAGTTGGCAAGTAGTTTCGAGTTTTATTTTGGCCAAGGTAACTGCATCATATGTGGTGGAGAACAACACTAATAAATTGTTGGTTTCTAAAGTGTTTTTCTTGTATTTCCATTATGTTATGGATAGAAAAGATTATGTAATGCTTATAAGTTTTTACTAATGATCATAACTATGGGCGAGTTAAAATGATTATTATCTTAGATTTGATAAATAACTTTTTAACTGTTTAAGTATACTTAGAAGTAAAAATAAAAGGAGAATTTATATGAAGAAATGTCAATGTTAATTTTATAAATGAACATGATTATTTACTTGAGCTGAGAGAATTTACATGAAGAAATGTCAATATTAATGTTATAGGGTTAAGTTATTGTACAAATAGATTTTTGAATTTTTTTCCATCTTATTAAGCATGTATTTTAGTTCTAGAATAAAAAAAAAATCATGATTTTATACTAGTAGAGTAATGATGTAATTTTATAGATTAATTATAAATCGTAGTGTAATTATAATTATCATACAATAATTACTCTACTATTGTAAAATCACGTATAAGAATGAAGGTGCTCTTGGCTCGATGTCGTTTTTCTATTCTACTAGAATCCTTCTTTTTTTGATTGGGTTGTAATGTAAATAGTTCGTGATGGAGCTCGAATAGAAAGCATTGATGAATTTCTTAGGGACAACGATCTAGGGTTAATGCCAATCAATAAATTGGAACAACTTCGTAAGTATATCTTCGATATAGAAATCGAAAGGATCCAATTCGAACAAATTTTCAATTAATTTGTCGGAACGGCTAAAACTTTTTCGATCCATAGTGTATCGCACACGCTGCTACCATTTTGAAAGGATTAAGAACAAGAGTGTTCTACCATCTAATAGTAGATTGACAAATTGTTGGGCCTAGCTGGATTTGAACCAGTGTAGACATATTATCAAAGAATTTACAGTCAGTCCCCATTAACCACTCGAGCATCGACCCAATGCCTAATTTATTTTAGACATTCCACAATATTGTCTCCCTGGAAGATTTGACAAATACATATCACTTGATCTAAAATATAGTCGTTTCTTTCTTTTTTTTTTATATATATTTGCAATTAAACATCATTCTTAAGTAGTAGGGGGAAAGTTATCCAAAAAAAATAAAATTATCTCCTTCAATTCTTACGTTAAGGGTAAATTGTATGTTAAAACTCATTTGTATTGGATATTTACACTAATGTTATAAATGAACTTGATTATCTACTTGAGCTGAAATAAATATATATTATCGATTAGAGAGTTAATATTCCCACACCCCTCATCTCTATCTCTCTTTATATATACATAGATATATATAGAGAGATAGAGTGAAAACGATGTGAAAATAGTGAGAGCCTATGGATTATCTTTTCTATAAGCAACAACTGACTAAACTTAAGACATGGATAATGATTAAGCATAAACATTGTTTAAGCATAGTCATAGAATTTTATCAATTTGATTAATCAAAGAGCTAGTAGCCTGGATTTGGCCTCTCATATAAACATTTTGAGTACATATTTCTCTCATTGTACTACATCTAATCCTAAACCTTTTTACTAATCCTAACCCTTTTAGATTGACGTGCTACTATCACCAGTGACGAAGTTTGAGATTTCCGATCGAGGGGGCGGATGTCACCGGACCTAAATTTTTCTATAAAACTGGGGGTCTAAAACGTATATACCCAAAATTTTCTATACGAAAACTACATACTCTCCATTATTGAGCGAAAAGTTCGGGGGGTCGACCTCTCGCTCCCGCCCTACTTAATCTTCGCCCATGACTATCACAGAAGAAGTCACATAAACTAATATGAACTATAAACTAAAATGTATTAAGTATTTAATCCATTGCACTTTTGAAATTAAAGACTCTTGGTAACCGGTGGATGATCTCTCCACTAACCACCTTGGTTCGTTTGACGATCTGACGTGCGCAGAAGAAACGAAGGCATGTGTGATCCAGTTGGCTAGTTAGCGCATATACGTTGCATAATTATAACAAAAAATGAATTGAAAAAATAGAAATAAAAAATGTCAAATGAAAATGACACTGAAAAATGCAACTGTTATCCTCTAAATCTCCATAACCATGTTTTGAATTTTAAAATATGAACAATGACCAGGGCCGGCTCGTAGGGTGTGCAGGGTGGGCCACCAAACAGAGCCCAAAGTCTCATATGGCCCATAAAAATTTCGTGTTTTACGTTTAAATTAAATACCAATCAAAATACCAATGACAGTGCCGTTCCTACGTTTTCGGAGGCCCTAATCGAACTACGAAGTGGTGGCCCTTTTGCAAAATTATCATTTTCAACATATTTAGTAACATACACTAACAACCAAACTCATCTAATCACATTTCAACCCAAAAATCACATACAATCATAAACAAATAACAAAATTCATCAGCTTATGATTAAAACCATCTCACCTCACAATCAAGTTTATCCTTGAGCAACTTCTGCAGATAAATAATCACTGCATCTCTTTTCTTTTCAGCAACAATCGTGGGCTGAAAATTTGAAATGATTCCTTCTGCAGCTTTCTCCGTTGTGTTCCACTGCTGAATCCCAATTGAACAAGCATCTGATTGTGACGATGCTGGCTCCTCACCGATCAAATTCGAACCAACCACCGCGTCTTGTTTGACTCCCATAAATCAAGAACCAAAAAGGGACAATTTTTAACAAAACCCAGATTCTATTTCGTCAAAATTCCATCTGGGTATCTCCAATCGGAGGTCAAAATTCGGGAAATTTTGACTTCTTTTGGATTTAAATTTGAAGGAATTGCAATCGTCGGCTGATTCGAGGGGTTTTTAAACACTTCAGGGTGCGGCTCATTCGAAGGAATTGCAATCGATTTGATTTGATTTTCATAATGCTTAGGCCCAAAAGAATATTATTCAATAGTTTGGCTAATATTACTGAAGGAGGAGGCCCAAAATACAAAATCTTGAGGCCCTTAAGTCTGGAGGCCCTAGGCCTTTGCCTAGATTCACAACCCATTGGGTCGGCTCTGACCAATGATATGTTGATATAGTTTAGATGGTTGAGCGCTTCAGTTAATTCACATTCACATGAGATACAAGTTCGAAACCAGGAATCCCATTTAAGTTTTTAACTTTTTTCATCTCACCCCACCCCATCTTTAAGGGCCTTGTTTCAAAACATCCATTTGATCACCAGAAACGAAAAGCTGCAATAAAAATTAGAGTGCTTGCTTGGAAAATTGGAACACCTATGGCAGA
This sequence comes from Helianthus tuberosus, assembly GCA_030545235.1. Classification (NCBI taxonomy): domain Eukaryota; kingdom Viridiplantae; phylum Streptophyta; class Magnoliopsida; order Asterales; family Asteraceae; genus Helianthus; species Helianthus tuberosus. The sequence goes on along the minus strand of CM060414.1, from coordinate 117,161,671 downwards.
TGATGTTTGAAAAACATGAATGATTTGGTGGATGAAACGAAGGTGCTGTTTGTTTTTGAAGAGGTAAAATGTCTGCAGTATGCGGACCACATCTGTAGACATCTGTTGAAGAAGAGATGGACCAAATGTCTGCAGTCTGCAAGAAGAAGACTGTTTGTTTTTTAACATATGTAGACTTCTAAAACAAACTGGTGGAGCTGTGCAGACGGTGGACGGTGATGGTGGTGGACGGTGATGGTGGTGGACGGTGGTGGTGGGTGTTGGACGGTGATGGTGGCGGTGGATGGTGGACGGTTGTGGTGGTGGGTGGTGGATGGTAGACAGTGGTGAGTGGTGGTGGTAGACGGTGGTGGTGGGTGGTGGGTAGTGGTGGTAGACGGTGGTGGTGGGTGGTGACGGTGGTAGTGGTGGTGGTGGTGACGGTAGGTGGACAGTGGTGGTGGGTGGTGGACGGTGGTGGTAGACGGTGGTGGTGGTGGTGGCCGGTGGTGGTGGTGGTGGCCGGTGGTGGACGGTGGTGGTGGGTGGTGGACGGTGGTGGTGGATGGTGGACGGTGGTAGTGGGTGGTGGACGGTGGTGGTAGTGGACGGTGGTAGTAGACGGTGGTGGTGGGTAGTGGACGGTGGTGGTCGGTGGTGGTGATGATTGTGGTGGTGGTGGTGGGTGGTGACGGTGGTGGTGGTGGTGGTGATGGTAGGTGGACGGTGGTGGTGGGTGGTGGACACTGGTGGTTGTGGTGGTCGGTGGTGGTGGGTGGTGGATGGTGGTGGTGGTGGTGGTGGTGGTGATGGTAGGTGGACGGTGGTAGTGGGTGGTGGGTGGTGGACACTGGTGGTTGTGGTGGTCGGTGGTGGTGGTGGTGGGTGGTGGACGGTAGTGGTGGGTGGTGGACGGTGGTGGTGGGTGGTGGCCGGTGGTGGTGGGTGGTGGACGATGGTGGTGGGTGGTGGTGGGTGGTGGCCGGTGGTGGTGGGTGGTGGTATTTAACCCTCTGCAGACCTTAAAAGTGGTTGGACCAAGTCTGTACCAAGAAGACCTCACGCATACCTTTTTTAATGAAACGTCTTCTGGAAAACAAACAGTCTGCGCGTGGCAATGTCTGCGCGTGGTCTGCGCCGCGCAAACAGAAGAGCCTGCGCAGATATTTTATCAAAAAACAAACAGCACCGAAGAAATCAATGGTGGCAATGAAAGAAATAAAGGGTCTAGATTTTGAGGAGAATGCGAAGAATGCTAAGGGGGTGTTTGGTTAGCGATATGATTTGAAATTGGAATTTGTATAGGAATTAGAATTTGAATGAATTGAATTTGGAATTTAAGCATTTCAATTAGAATTGGAAATTGTTGGAATTGGAATCTCAATTCCATTTTGGTTGTATTTGGTTGTCAAATGAATTGGAATCCATCACCACGGCACCCACAACCACCAGTTCGGGTCGAAATGGTAAGCGTCGAAACGGTTCGATTCGAAATGGTACAGGTTAAAATTCTACGGGTCAAAACGGTTCTCATCGAAACTGTACGGGCCGAAACGGTTCACCTCGAAACGGTACGCGCCGAAACGGTACGCACCGAAACGGTTCGCGTCGAAACAGATCGCTTGAAACGGCGCGGGTCGAAACGGCGCACGTCGAAACCGTTCGAGTGGAAACGTTACGGGTCGAAACCGTTCGCGTCAAAACGGTACGAGTCAAAACAGTTCGCGTCGAAACGGTACGGGTCGAAACCAGTATGGGTCGAAACGGTTCAGATCAAAACGGTACGGGTTGAAATGGTGCGGGTCGAAACGGTCGAAGATTACAATGAATTTACTATAATATTCATTGCATATTTATGGGTCGAAACGGTCGAAGATTACAATGAAACGGTACGGGTCGAAACCAGTATGGGTCGAAACGGTCGTTTGCCCGATATACCTATCAAGGGCGTTTTTGTCAACTTTGTTCCATCTTTTACAACAAAGGACTTCATTGCATATTTAACCAATCCTACTACTTAACTACAACTCTAATCGCACATACCTTGCTCGGATCAAAGCTATGACCTGTTTTAATAATTCATCCACCAAATTGCTAGATGATAGCAACGCAATCCTTTCGCTATTCATTCTGTAAATTCGTAATACTTGACAAACAATTCATTAGTCGATATTACCAAATGGTGATATCTTCACCATTTGACCCATTAAATCTAATTGTCCATTTTATCCTTGTGGGATTTTAATTAGTCATTATTCCCTCCATGTAACTTATCCCTTCATTAACTCGTAACCAAAATTACCATATTACACTTTTACCCTTTTAACCATAAAACTTAGTCTCTTATCATGACTACATGTTCCGACCTGTATCAAAACTTGTCGGAACATCATACTTCACATATTCACTTACCATGTTTTGTAATCTATTCAACGAGTAGATATTCTATAAAAAGGGGGTAAGCTTTAGTTACATTGCATCCAAGTACGCTTCCCGTGCGCATAAGTTCCATTTGACCCGCTTCTTTCCCAAGCTTCCACGCCACTTATCAAGCATCAAACTATCATATATCATTCTCAAGATAGTTAGCTTATTCATCATTCATCACCACCCTTTCATCACACAGATCTTTTATTAAAATCATCATTCGACCTCATAACATGCTAATCTATCATATCTTCTCCGATTTCTTCAAACATTCACACACATATATGTTTTTAAACATTATTAACATAAGCAACTCATCATTTTCATCATGTTATACAAAACCCACTTCATCACTACTTTGCTAATCACTTACAAATGATCTAATCTTAATTACCTCATAATTTCATCATACATTTGGTGTGTATACACTACCTCCTAAGCATAGTGTACAACTAATTCATGCATATTCTTCTAACCTCATACACAATTCATCAAATTCCTCCTTTTAATTAACATGAATCATTCATACATAAACATCAAACATACTAGTATCACATTTCTTTCAATTCCTCTAACAAGAATCTATCATACATATCAAAATACATCAATATTAAGCAAGAATTGGGCATGGGTGATCATTCAAGTCGTCATCATCACCATAACCAACGCGTTTCACCTAAAAACATCAAATTAACCCAAACCATGCATAATCCATGTTCCAAATGATGATTCTAATACATACTCATACTCAATTTCATACAAATTCGCGATTTACAACATAACCCACTTCGTGCATAATCACCAATCTAACTTTTAAGACATACCTTGCGATCCCCTTGTGAAGGTGATCATTAATCCATGCTTGGTTATGAATTTAAGCTTCATTTAACCTTTCAATTTGATGATTTCTTGATTAGGGTTCTTGAGCTCTCATGGTGCTCCTAGCTCCTTCCAGAACACACGTACGTGTGTGTGTTTGTGTGTGTATTTCATAAATAAATTTAACTTTCTTTTTACCCCACTTTAGCCCCTCAAGTTTGCCACTAAATTATACTTGGCACAACTTTCATCCTTTAATTGTTTCTACTGTATTCTTAACTAGGTTACATAGCCTAGTTATTTATTTCTTGATGTACCATATCAGAACATTTGCGAATATAAACATTCGGGTTTTGGGGTGTTACACATTAACATATAGGAAGGATTTTGAATTTCTTTAGTTAAAGAAATTTGAAAGAATTCATTCCTAATTTCAATTTCAATTACCCTGTCAACCAAACACTTGAAGAATTGAATTGGGATTCCAATTTCATCAAATTTTGTGAACCGAATATCTTAAGAGATGGAATTCAAATTCCAATTCATATAAATTCCATTGAATTCCTGTTAACCAAACGCCCCCTAAGACTTAGGTAAGTGCAGACCATTAAAGGGGTATATAATTAATATTACACAGTTAACAACCATTGCATTGTCTCTTCATCCTGGTGATTCCTGAAGAGTATTGCAGAGTTTGGTTGTCACTTAAATGTGTTTGACACTCTGCAATATTACAACAATTTCAGGATGTAGAGACAATGCAATGGTTGTTAACTCTGCAATATTAATATAAGAGTAAACTACCATTTTGGTCCGTGAGGTTTGGGCAGTTTTGCCATTTTAGTCTAAAACTTTCATTTTGGTCCCTGTGGTTTCAGTTTTGTGCCATTTTGGTCCAAAAGTGAATTAAGCTCATATTCCTCAAATTAAATCCTTGTTTTTTGTCCTTATCTTCAGGGGTAAATTGGTCATTATCATTTTATTATAACTGATTATTAATTAATAATAAAACTAAATAAAAAAAATCTGCATCTTCCCCAAATGAGTCACAAGCAAACCCTAATCCAAACCCCAATTCTCTGCAACCATCATCTTCTCCACCCCATTCTGCTCTCTGCAACCATCATCTTCTCCACCCCATTCTCCACCACCACCCACCTCCCACAACCACCCGCCCCTAACCCATGAGTTTGTTCTGGCACACAAATCATCAAAATAATCATCAAACAGAGTATCATCATCATCTCTTCTCCAAACTCCTGCAACCATCATATTCAAACAATTTACAGTTCTATGATATTCTCAAACAGAGTATCATCATCATCATCAATCAATGGGGAAATACATGAGGAAACCTAAATTCACCGGCAACACAATAGCTGTACTCGATGTTTCTCTCAGTGTTCAAACTAGAGCCAAAACCCTAGCGTTGCAGAAACTTCACGCTCTCAATTCTTCCACCGCAACAACATACGGAATCATATTATCTAGAACTACGCAGCTGTAGGCTGGAGAAGCCTCTGGCTCAACGATTAACATGCTGCCGACAACGAAACCCTAACCCTAGTGGTTTGAACTCTTCTTATTCTAGCGATGGCGGCTGGTAGTTTTCTAGGGTTCCGATCCGGTGGTGGGCGATGGCGGTTAGAGGTGGTGGAGTGTTTCTGGTGGGCGATGGCTATTAGAGGTGGTGGTGGATGTTATCCGGTTGGTGGTGGGTGTTTGATTAAGTTCTGTGTGTGTGGTGATAGAGTTTAGAGAGAGAGAGAGAGGGAGGAGAGAGAGACTAAGTTTCAGTTTTTATAATTTAGTTTTATTAATTTTAATTGATAATCAGTTATAATAAAACGTAAATGACTAAAATACCCCTGAGGAAAAGGACAAAAGTTGAGGGTTTATATAGGGGAATCTGGTCTGTTTTCATTTTTGGACCAAAATGACAACAAAACTGAAACCACAGGGATCCAATTGCAAAAAAGTTTGAGATTTGGACTAAAGTGGCAAAATTAACCAAACCACCGGGACCAAAATGACATTTTACTCTTAATTATATACCCCTCTAATGGTTTATCCTGTCATAAATCCAATAATTACACAAAGTTTGGACACTTAGCACAATTTATGACACAAAAACTTCTTGCACATGAACATTTAACTACATTGTGCATGCTAGGGGTGCAAACGAGCCGAGCTACTCGCGAGCTACTCGAGCTTGGCTCGAAAAAAAGCTCGAACGAGCCGAGTTTAAACGAGCTCGAGCTCGAGCCCGAGTCTAAAAAACAAGCTCGTTTAGTAAACGAGCCCGAGCTTCGCTTATCGAGCTCGAGCCGGCTCGCGAGCCTAAACGAGCTTTCTGTTTATATATTTTTTATTAATATATTAAACATATATTTATATAATAATAATTACCATTTATATAAATATAAAAAAATAACTTAATTATATGTATAATAATAATTATAATTAATATAAATTAATTAATAAATACTAAACAAGTCGAGCCCGAGCCTAGCTCGAGCTTGAAAAATTACCTTCGAGCCTGCTCGAGCTCGAGCCTGATCGAGCTCGGGCCTGATCGAGCTCGGGCTCAGCTCGGCTAGTTTGTACCCCGAGTGCATGCTAATTAATGGTTCATTGAGCATGACCATTATATATAAAATTGCATATCAAACTTGAAAGGTTTATAGCGTATGATCGCCTTTTGGTTCACAGCGCATGACGTCATGCACTTTCATTAAGAATAGTTTTGTGCAAATTTTATGTTTCAATGATTCTGAAGTGTTTTGTTCATGATTTTGCTCCTACAATGACCGATTAATGTTTTTTGATAGACCTAAAACAATTACTGATAAAAACATCCAATTAAACTTGTTCTTGAGCCTAGGGTTTCACTGTTACAACTCAGGATCAAATCATTCAATTCGAATTTGAATGTATCAATTCAACTCATGAACACACTTAAAATTACTCGCCTAAAATAAGGCCTATGATTATTAAGCCTAAAAGCCATCTACTTTTAACAAGATCTAGAACCTAGGGTTATACCTTTTGAACTATGTTATCGACTTGGTAAAACTGAAGTTGTTTGTTCCAATTAAACACACAAGTATGATCAGAATACCCCGAAAACCAAAACCCATAACAATAATTCCATTTTCAAACACATTATCATAGATTGAATTCAGGTATGGGGTTTCTGATAAAACCGAAGAACACATATGAAGACGATGATGAACCGATGATGATATTATACTGATTCTCACCTACAAATTATTAGTAGAACACACTACAACAGTTTTTTGTTTAGATTCCACAAGGTGACATCCGTTTTTATGAATTATTGAAAGCTCTCCAACAGTAAACAAGTGAAGAACTACGCATCACCTGACCACTTTTATACGCAGTGCTTGAGTCATGCGATGTGTATGACTCATGTTTAGTGATTTCATTGAGCGTGACTAATGCTCTTAGTTAACTAATCAAAGTTGACTTTTCAAGTTTTGCCAAGTTCAGACACTCACACGTTCAACCAAGTCCAAGTTAATGACATTGGTTAAACATTTTCATTCCTGCAAATTTAGTGATGATAAAAATTCATCCTGTTTTACATTTTGCCCATTCAAATTCAATCAAGATTTAACGTTTTTATATAAAACCAACTTTCCAAAATGTGACATGTTGTGCTTCCGGTCAACCAACTTTGTTTAGGAGAAAAGATTTTGTATTCCAACATCTGTTCATCCAAAATAAATTGAAATGTAAATATTTTTTATTTTTACAAAGTTTATGCTAAAAGACTCCGAAAATCTTTTTGTAATTTTTAAAATGAAATGCAATAAATGTAAACGTATAGAAATAATCTATTTACAAAAAAAAACTTTTTGTGAGAAAACGTGCGAGAGGATCATATAAGTTTTATAGTTTTATGAAACACTAAGTTTCCACAGTTCACGTTGATCATCAGTACATTTGTCCACTTAAACTCAATCAAACGTGTTTTTAATTCTTAGTGGTACGATTAGATACTTTCAATGTACTAAATTCCTATGGGTCCCACAGTCTCAGCATATGCCCTCATCGTACAATACACTAACTCGAATAACGTCTTTAAATTTTTATCAACAAAGATTTGTGTAAAAATAAATTCGAACACTTAAACACTAACAATCAGGTCCATCTTTCGATATGCAAAAAAAAAAAAAAAAACTCCAATGTTTAAGTAAAACAAAGAAATAAAATAAGTTGAAATGTTTAGGCCTTAACCTCCAATTCAATATATTGGTGAATATGCGTAGAAGTGATCCAAGACTTAAACGAAACCCAAGTAAAATAAATTCAAACGTTTAGGCAATAACCTCCGGGTTGATGTTTGTGAACATATGCAGAGGAGGTCAAATGCTTAACCAAAATAAAGAAAATCAAACAAATTGAAATCTTTTGAAAACAGAAACACATAATCACAGTGACTTTTTAGTTAGCAGTGAAAGCTCACATACTGACTTTTCAGTTAGCCGTAAAAGAACCGAAAACAATGGAGGCCGGGTATCGACCCCGGGACCTCCGAGTTAACAGCGGTGTACTCAACCACTGGACTACTCTTGTTTTTGGGATATAACAGCTCTACTGATTGTTTTAAACGGTTCGCTGATTAACCCGCGACCTCCCTGATATAGGAATACAACAACAACCATTGTACTAACTTTGTTTTTCTCACTTATATGATCGGCTACTTATTTTAAATTAACCCAGTTCAATAGTTTCAATTCAGAAAAATAAAATGATGCAAAAAATAAGGGATGACCGGGTCTCCCTCTAGCTCGTTGTTTTATAGACATAACCCAAACCACGAGACCAACATGCCATTTGATGTTAATTAAAGTTACGTTTTAATTTTAAATTGTGCAAGCTTGTATCTTCTTCCCCATAACATTTCCTAACCCGAAACCCTAGCCCTTAAATCTTAACATTCAAAACGCCCAATGCATTGTTTACAGGCATTACATTAGGGGGTTTGATCTATAATGTAAACCAAATAGAACGACGCTTAAAGAACTTACAATGATCGGGTCTTGACAGGTTCCAAGTAGCTCTGGCAAGGTACAACTCGAAGGAATTGGGGGTTGTAAAACATAAGAGGCTCGTTATGTGATGTGTATAAATACTAAAACGATCAGTAATCGTTTGTTTGGAGGCCTTGATCCAGTTTTGATTAGATACCGAAAATAAATGATTTCAACGTTTAAGGAACGATATGGCGTGTTAACAAGGGTTGATTAAGTTTCTAGATGTAGGGTTTGGTTTTTGGTAACACAATTTCATTGATTTGATGAAGATCTTACCGAATCAAACGAATCCGGTGAAGTTGTGAGCTCTTGCTTGGGCAGCAAGTTTATGGATTCAAAATATAGTTCGAGTCTTGGGTGCTGTTTGTTTTTTCAGATGTAAAATGTCTGTAGTCTGCGAACCACATCTGCAGGCATCTGCAAGAGAAGATGTGGCCCAAATGTCTGCAGTCTGCAAGGAGAAGAGGGTTTGTTTTTTTCTTCAAAAACAACTTCAACCACACAACTCACACACAAGCTCTCTCTCTCTACTCTCTCTCTCTCTACAACCACCACCACCACACCACCTCTGCCACCACCACCGCACCACCTCCGCCATCACACCACCGCACCACCTCCGCCATCACACCACCGCCTCTCTCTCTCTCTCTCTCTACGGTCTCTCTCTCTCACAGAACATTCTCTCTCTCTACAACCACCACCGCCGCACCACCTCCGCCACCACCACCGCACCACCTCCGCCATCACACAGGTCTCTCACATATCTCTCTCTCTCTCACATGTCTCTCTCTCTCTCACAGATCTCTCTCTCTCTCTCTCACAGGTCTCTCTCTCTCTACGGTCTCTCTCTCTCACCGATCTCTCTCTCTCACAGATCTCTCTCTCTCACAGATGGGTTTGGTGGTGGTGGGTTTTGACGATGGTGGTGGTGGAGGTGGTGGCGGAGGTGGTGCGGTGGTGGTAGGGGAGAAGAGGAAGAAGAAGAAGAGATTGTGTGAAGATCTGATCTGTTTTTGTTAAGCTATTGTCCATAGCTTTTTTTTTAAGCTATTAAAAGCCATTTTAAGATCTTCTCTTTTTTTTTTTTAAACAAACAGTCTTCAAGTGCTTATGTCTGCCCGCCCGCAGACATAAGCTCTTTACAGACAATATAAGCAAAAACAAATAGAACCTTAGTTTAAAAATATACAGACAAATTGTGAACTAACACAATTAAAGTTGTGGTGGAGTGGTCGTTGATGTGTGTGCTTGATTCGGGAACAGGTACAAACACAGGGTTTGAGTCCCGTGGTCTGCCCCTTCCCTTTATTTTTTGTTCCTATTTTGACAATTTTCAAGGTGTGACAGTTTTAGTCCCCGAACTTCCATAACTTGGTTTGATTGCAATATTGTTTATCCTTCAGTTATATCTATACAAATACAAATAAAATAAATTAATAATAAGATTTCCATCTTTATTTATAACGTGAAAAAAAACGGTCTACAACTGATTCAAATCGAATTTTTGAAACGTGTTGGCACTACGTCAAAAAAGGCTTACGGCCACATAAAAAAAGTGTGACCATATGCCTTTCGCCACACTTTTTTTTCTCAGCTCAAGTGTGACCAAAGGTCGAGTCATCGTAGGTATCATATGGCCACATTCACTTATGGTGGCTGTAGCAACGTAAACTGTGGCTAAAAGGTCTTGTTGAAAATCAGTCATTTTGTCCGGTAAGTGTGACTAAAGGTGTAACAACAGCCACATGAATTTACTATGAGTATGGCCAATTCTATTATATAGACATTAATAAGTTTGTTTTAGCCACATCAATTTTTAAAAAATGTGGCAAAAAGGTTTTATAATCAAGCAAATAGTCCATTAAATGTGGCTAAACAGTATCAATGGCCACATGAGTTTAGTGTAAATGTGAGCGTTTCTATTATATAGCCACGTGATTTTACTATAAGTGTGGTTGTTTCAAATGTGACCTATGGCCACACTTTTTCGAAAACCTCCATGCCACACTTTCAAATAAATGTGTGGCTAAAGGTTATTAATGACATTTCAAAACCTTCTAGCCTACTTTTAGCCACACATTTTAGTTATTCATGTGACCATTGTATAACAATTCAAAACTTTTAGCCACACTATAAGAAAATAATGTGACATTTACAAGCCACAACTTGAAAAGTGTGGCCAAATGTGATCTATGGCCACATATATTTGTTTCATGTGACAAAAAACACATGTATTTGACACGCTTAGCCACACTTCAAGAAAAAAAATGTGACATATATTAGCCACACTAGCAAAGTGTGGCCAAATGTGATCAAAGATCACATTATTTATTTTCATGTGACCAATAACACATGTATTTGAAACCTTTACCCGCACTTTAATAAAAAACTGTGACACCTATTAGCAGCACTAGAAAAGTGTGGCCAAATGTAATCTATGACTATAGTATTTGTTTTATGTGACCAAAAACACATGTATTCAAAATCTTTAGCTACACGTTAAGAAAAAAATGTCACACAAGAAAAATGTGGCCAAATATGTTCCACGGCCACGGTATATGTTTCGTAATGTGGCTAAAAGCTATTACATCTGGCCACGTATATTATATTGTGGGACAAAATGTTAAACAATAGAGACACATAAAATAAAATAAAAAATCTTATGGCTTTACATAAAAAGTCGTCACACCATTGTCAGTTTGTTTATTTTGTGTGACGAAATGATATCAAATTTCATTGAAAAATGTGTGACTAAAGATTAAAATTACTTTTCTTTTTTGAAATCCTTAAAATTCCCTCCAATATATTTTATCATAAAATTTAAACTTCCTCCCAAATTATTTCACCTAAAAATTTCCCTCCAAAATATTTCATTTTAAAAGTTCCCCCAAAATATATCTTTTTAAAACTTCCCCCTCAAATAATATTATGATTTGAAAAATTACATTATTTAATAAAAAATTCTTACTACATAATTAAAATTCAAAGTAATATTAAATATTATATTTTCTAAATTATATTTGTTATAACTCGTTTTCTTATAAATAATATACTAATGTATACATACATTTTCTATTTTATAAACAAATTTTTTTTAAAATCATATATTTTTAAAGTATATAAAGTTATAAATTTCATTTTATTGATTGAGTAATTTCCTTCCAAACTTATATTTTTCGTTTAGTAAAGCATATTAGGTCTTAATATATCAAAATAGACAATTCGTAGATCACATATGTCTTAATATACCATATTGGGTCTTTGTCGATCACAATGAGCAATAATAGATCATATATGTGTTAGTGGGACCCCATATTGAAACTAAATAAATCACCATGGACAGTAGTAGATCATACATGTATTAATGGATCATATTGGGCCTTAATGGGTCATAATTGACAATAGTCTATTATATATGTCTTAATGCACCATATTGGGCATTAATAGATCATAATGGACAATAATAGATCGTATATGTCTTAACGGACCGTATTGGGCCTTAGTGGATCACAATGAATAATAGTAGATTGTGCAAGTTTTAATGGGCCATATTGGGTCTTAATGGATCACAATGAACAACAAATTGATCATACATGTCTTAATAGGCCATATTGAGCCTAAATGGATCACGATGGACAATAATAAGTCATACATGTTTAATGGAGCATATTGGACCTTTATGGATCACAATGGACAATACTATATCATACGCTTCTTAATGGGCCATATTTGACTCAAAAGTAGGTCGTGCATGTCTTAATGGATCTTATTGGGCCTTAATGGATCAACATGAACAATAGTAGACCATATATGTTTAAATGGACCATATTGGACCTTAATGGATCACAATGGACAATAGTAGATCAGAAATGTCTTAATGGGCCATATTGGGTAGGTTAAAAGAGCAAGGCGTGAGCTTGTTAACTCGGGTGCGATAGAAGCTCTTGTTGATTTGCTTTGAAACGGTGATGTTTTGACCAGATTAGTAGCGAGGAACGCGTTAGGGGTAATATCGTCACATGTAGATTATATTCGACCCGTTGCGGAACATGGGGTTATTCCGTTATACGCTGAGCTTCTTCAGGAACAAGAGCCTTTGGTAAAGAGATTGCCGAGGATGTTTTTTGTATTTTAGCTATTACCGATGATAATGCTGTTGCAATCGTTGAACATTTGGTGACGATTATGTGAGGTAATGATAATGAAAGTGTAGGCGCAGCTGCTGATGTCGTGTGGGACCTATCAAGTTATAAACACGTATTACCGGTTTTTCATAGCATTGGTGTGATATCTCTTTTGGTCGAGCTTTTGAGGAGTGATGATAGTAACGTTAACGAAAAAGCTAAAAAAAACATTTTTTTCCTTGTTTAGTATGATTTTAAAAACTAAAAAAACATGAGAACCGTATAGCCCAGTTGAGTAGTTCATGTTCGAGTAGCAGTGTAGTGTCAAGACTTGCATCAGTCGAGTGTTTGTGAGATGCAACTGAGTCGATTTATAATAGATATTATAATTGAATCGATATCAATCGGGACACCCGCCGCAATGCGCGGGCATTCCCACTAGTATAGTATAAATTAGCAACAACTTGCAATACGAGTTGTACTTTGTGCATTGTAAGATGTATCCGTTTTGTGGGCTCTGTTTGTTCTATTGGGCTATGTGGGCGGTTGATGCCTCATCATCATATATCATCAACACCACCTCACAAACATCTCCTCAGTAACCCCGGTTCGGCAACCTGCCAGATTCCAACGGTAACGCCGGCGATTCCAGCCAATTTCTCCGGCCTGATTCCAGCTGTCAATCTCAACCCACGCGCTGTCTACCCCTACTCTCAGCACCTGGTTTGAGTTTTTACCTTGAAACCCTAGCGATATGAATCGAGAAAGAGAACGGAAAAAAAGAGAGAGTGTGTGTGGCGGAGGAAGACGGCCGACGACCTCTCCATACCTGATGACGCATCTTTTCCGGATTTCCATCGTTATTTGATTTCTTTTGTAATGTTAGGTTATTGGTCCTAATTTTTTGTTTCTTCGATGAGGTTTTTTTGACTTCTACTTCTTTATCGCTCTCTGGTACGTACAAAAATAGGGTATTCAAAGTTTCAGAAACACAAAATTAGGGTTTCTTCGTCGAAATACGCATAAATTGTTGTTCATGTACTGAATGATCCTCTGCTTGGTGCGAGATGCAGAAGTCTCAGCGGACAATGCCTACCAGGTATTCTCACTGGAATTCGCCAATCTTCCTTACCTCGAGAATTTGTACGATCTTTCTTGTTTGTTAAATTAACTTCCATTGTTTGTTTGTTTGTGTTTGATAGTTGAATTGTGTATTTAATTGTTACAGAGACTTAACTCGCAACTGTCTCAGTGTCACAATTCCTCCACAATGGGGATCTATGCAGCGAATTGTAAACATGTAATTCTACTTTGTGTATAAATTTTAATATACATTGACTTTGGATCATAAGGCGTTACGTTTGAGTTTTAATTCAATCTTGTTAATTTTGATTAATCCTTGGTCGGTAACCCAACTCCTGACTAGCACCTAGCAATTTTTACAATCAGGGATTTACTGTCATTTTTAACTTATGTAATTGTTGTTTAAAGACAAACATGTTCAGTGAAAAAACGGCTAGGGTTTATTCATCAGAAAACATCAAGTACAAATGAAAAGAAAATAAACATTATATAGCCAGGCTAACTAATCTAAACATATTTTATTACGCTAACAATTGTTATTTTGCTGTTTGTGACTATAATTCTGTTATTAATTAGATCCGTAGAGGACAACATGATGTCTGGAGCAATTCCTGATGAACTTGGGAATCTTACAAGCATTGAGAGACTGTAAGACTTTGTGAAATTTGATGATATTGGTGTGGATATTTTTGGTATACAACTGTTTCATTTTCTGTTGTAGAATTGTAGAATACTGAACTCCAACTTTTTCACTGGGGAATTGCCTGTATCATTTGCAAATCTGATCAATATGAAGGAGTTGTGAGTTCTACTATTATTCTTTGATCATTATATGGCTAGTCAGGTAGATGAAGTTACTTATATTTATTTTTGTTTCTTACGTAGTCATATTTGCAGTAACAACTTCTCTGGGGAGATCCCGGATTTCATTGGAGACCTTTCTTCCCAAATTGGGGATCACTGTATGATTTACGTACCTTGTTTCTATTTATTGTAATACGTTTCTTATTTATTGTAATACGTATGTTTATTAGATACACATTTTTTAAATGCTCTATTTGTCCTGGCATGAAGGCATCGGTCATTGACCCTGCAGATATAGCTGGACTCAAATCTGCACTAGATAACCACAAAGTTAGTAGTAGTAGAAATTTGAATCCAACTTTATAGCCTCTATGTAATTTATAAAAAAAGGAATAAATGTTTACATGTTGTTTAATGTCACAGGTTAGTATTTTTTTTCACTGAGTCGCCAACTAACCTGTTTCTTAGATAGATGTGTTGACATCGAGCTGGTTTCAAAGCTGTGCCATGCTAAAGGAGCCTTGGTTTGCATTGATGGAACGTTTGCTACACCTTTGAACCAGAAGGCTCTTGCGCTTGGTGCTGACATTGTTGTGCACTGCGCAACCAAATATCTTGGTGGTAACAATGATGTAAGCATTTATATCTTTTAGCTAATCTATTTTTACTGGCATTGTGAATCTTGTTAACTTTTTTTTTCTAGGTGCTTGGTTGCTGTGTGAGTGGATCTACTAAAATAGTTTCTCAAGTTCGTATGGTGTATCATGTTTTAGGTGGCACTATTAATCCTGTAAGTAATCCTAGTATCCTACATTGTCAGCTTTTCGTTATTGGATCTACTAAAATAGTTTCTCACGTTCGTATCCTACATTGAAAACGCTAAAGTTACATATACAACAGCAGAATTCCACTGCAAAGAGGATGTCCGAAGTTTTAGAGGCACGTCCTAAGGTACTTTTAGTTTATCACATAAGGGCAACATCTTAGATTGGTGGCAAAACACGTGGGCCCGACCAGTAGGCTAACGGGTCAAAGTGTGTTTGGGCCGAAATCTATAACTTCATATTATGGGTTGGGTCAAGTGACCCGCAAACACTTTTTTGTTTATCTTTTACTAGTTATTACTTTTTGAAGACAATAACCGTCATATTTTGTAAATAAGACGGTTAGAGGGTACAGCGAGTTATGTGTAATCTTTACAGGTGAAGCATGTCTTTTATCCAGACTTGAAAAGTCATCTCGAACATGAACTTACAAAGAAACAAATTACTGGTTTTGGTGGTGTTGTCGGTTTTGATTCTGGGTCTGAATTGACAAGCATTTGTTTATCCTGCAGGCTAATACAAAATTTGATATAGATATTAATGAAGATGATTTGGAAGACGAGTGTACCAACTATGGTCGGGTCAAGTGTATATTTGTTGACAAGTATGTGTTCAAGTTCTTTATCCGAGTCTACTAGGATGAACATTTGTTAGATGTGGAAATCACCATAACATGGGGTTTACAAGTAGCATGAATAAAACACTTGGAGGATCATACAAGATCAGAACCGGCCACCGGTCACAAGTTTACTTCTCACCACAATAGTAGTAATGTGGCCACAAGCCCATGGATGCAAATTTGCAGCACTTTTAGGTCTAAAACATTGAGTGTATGGACTTGAAGAAATAGTTCTTAGTTTATGTGTAGTCATTTTCCTTTGCATCTTTTGTAGGTAGATTTTTATTAGAAGTTGATGTTTATAATCAGTTGTACTATTTAAATTGAAAACTTCTGTTATTATTGTTAATAGCATTTTATTATTGTTAATAGCATTTGGTTTTTAGTTTTCTCATGTTTATTGTAGTTTTTATTTGACAAAAAATTGAAAATAAAATGGGTATTTACTCGAAAATGGTCACATATAATGACAAAATATGTGTGACCAAAAATTAGAAAATAGCCACACTTAAAATTACAAAATTTCGTGTGGCTATACATAATGACTAGCCACACCATAATTACTTTGTTTTTTGTTGTGTGACCGAATGATATCAAACGTTATGGGAAAAGAAAGTTATATGTGACAAAAGATTAGACAATAGCCACACTTATAATTACAAAATTTATTGTGGCTATACATAACCATTAGCCACACTTTTATCACTTTGTTTTTTGTTTGTGTGACGGAATCATAGCAAATGTCATGGGAAAAACAAATACATGTGACCAAATGTTAGACAATAGCCACACCATCATTACTTTGTTTCTATTGTGTGACGTTCTGATAACAAATGTCATAGGAAAAACAAATATATGTGACCAAAAGTTAGACAATAGTCACAATTAAAATTCCAAAAATGTTTTCTATATCTAGTAAAAGCTTTTAGCTACACTTATAATAAATTCATGTGACTATGTAATAGAATCGGCCACACTTACAGTAAATTCATGTGACCGTTGCCACCTTTTAGCCATACTTAATAGACAAAATGTTTGATTACAACCTTTTTTGTCACACTTTTTTTTAATTGACGTGGCTAGAACATACTTTTTAGTAAATACATGTGACTATATAATAGAAACAGTCACACTTAAATTAAATTCGTGTGATTGTTGCAACCCTTTAGCCACACTTAATGAAGGAAATGCTAGATTTTAACAAAAAATGTTGGTACCCTTTAGCCACACATTTAAGTTCTAAGGCCACTAAAAAGTAGGTGTGGCTGTATGATACCTACGATGACTCGAGCTTTGGTCACATCTGACATGAAAAAAATATGTGTGGCGAAAGACATATGGTCACACTTTTTTTGTGTGGCTGTATCCTTATTTTGGCGTAGTGTTAGGGGGTTTGATCTATAATGTAAACCAAATAGAACGACGCTTAAAGAACTTACAATGATCGGGTCTTGACAGGTTCCAAGTAGCTCTGGCAAGGTACAACTCGAAGGAATTGGGGGTTGTAAAACATAAGAGGCTCGTTATGTGATGTGTATAAATACTAAAACGATCAGTAATCGTTTGTTTGGAGGCCTTGATCCAGTTTTGATTAGATACCGAAATTAAATGATTTCAACGTTTAAGGAACGATATGGCGTGTTAACAAGGGTTGATTAAGTTTCTAGATGTAGGGTTTGGTTTTTGGTAACACAATTTCATCGATTTGATGAAGATCTTACCGAATCAAACGAATCCGGTGAAGTTGTGAGCTCTTGCTTGGGCAGCAAGTTTATGGATTCAAAATATAGTTCGAGTCTTAGGTGCTGTTTGTTTTTTCAGATGTAAAATGTCTGTAGTCTGCGAACCACATCTGCAGGCATCTGCAAGAGAAGATGTGGCCCAAATGTCTGCAGTCTGCAAGGAGAAGAGGGTTTATTTTTTTTCTTCAAAAACAACTTCAACCACACAACTCACACACAAGCTCTCTCTCTCTACTCTCTCTCTCTCTCTCTCTACAAACTCTCTCTCTCTACAACCACCACCACCACCACACCACCTCTGCCACCACCACCGCACCACCTCCGCCATCACACCACCGCACCACCTCCGCCATCACACCACCGCCTCTCTCTCTCTCTCTCTCTACGGTATCTCTCTCTCACAGAACATTCTCTCTCTCTACAACCACCACCACCGCCGCACCACCTCCGCCACCACCACTGCACCACCTCCGCCATCACACAGGTCTCTCACAGATCTCTCTCTCTCTCTCTCTCTCTCACAGGTTTCTCTCTCTCTCTCTCAGATCTCTCTCTCTCTCTCTCTCTCAAAGGTCTCTCTCTCTCTACGGTCTCTCTCTCTCACCGATCTCTCTCTCACAGATCTCTCTCTCTCTCACAGATGGGTTTGGTGGTGGTGGGTTTTGACGATGGTGGTGGCGGAGGTGGTGCGGTGGTGGTAGGGGAGAAGAGGAAAAAGAAGAAGGGATTGTGTCAAGATCTGATATGTTTTTGTTAAGCTATTGTCCATAGCTTTTTTTTAAGCTATTAAAAGCCATTTTAAGATCTTCTCTTTTTTTTTAAACAAACAGTCTTCAAGTGCTTATGTCTGCCCGCCCGCAGACATAAGCTCTTTACAGACAATATAAGCAAAAACAAATAGAACCTTAGTTTAAAAATATACAGACAAATTGTGAACTAACACAATTAAAGTTGTGGTGGAGTGGTCGTTGATGTGTGTGCTTGATTCGGGAACAGGTACAAACACAGGGTTTGAGTCCCGTGGTCTGCCCCTTCCCTTTATTTTTTGTTCCTATTTTGACAATTTTCAAGGTGTGACAGTTTTAGTCCCCGAACTTCCATAACTTGGTTTGATTGCAATATTGTTTATCCTTCAGTTATATCTATACAATACAAATAAAATAAATTAATAATAAGATTTCCATCTTTATTTATAACGTGAAAAAAAAACGGTCTACAACTGATTCAAATCGAATTTTCGAAACGTGTAGTTTTTTCTAGTGCCGATTTTTGGTTTCAACCGTTTGTGAACTTGTGGTGTGATACCAAACAAACATTCAAATTGCAAACAAAATACATTTTATAATTGAAGATTACTAGTCCGACGAAGATCTACAATCATCTAAGATTGTCTTCGTCGTATAGCACAATAGCCCATTGAATGTGATTAAGCATGTCAAGAAACATTAACGAAACAAATGTAAACAAAAGAATACCTTTAGAACTCTTCAACGATAGTGGTTAAGAACAGTACTAGTGACGTAATGTTGGTTGATATTGGTGGTGGTGGTAACAGATTTGGAGTGGGGAAGATTAAGAAAAAGCATTACCAATGCATTAACAAATACGTATGCTCCTACTCGAACAAATTGCCTTTTCTTAAATTCCATTATTTTTTATTAAAATTTATATAATGGGAAAAAAATATGAAAGTTAATTTATGTAGGATCGTATTGACGATCAAATGAGTCAATCTGAGTGATAACACCACTGTTTATAAGGCGGGATCAGATAAACAGCTTGAATCAACAAGAAATGAGTATAAAAACACTGAAAAACACTTTAAACACTGGTTCTCATATAAATCTGACACGAAAATCCGGCAGCGGTTCAGTACATCAATCTGCAGAACTATTGCAAATGAGAAACCAACTAACCTATTTATAGGCAAACGAGTTCGCTTGAACAAGACTCAAGCGAAACCATATCATGACCCTTTCGCTTGAACTTGACATCACAAGTGTTCAAGCGAAACCCTAACATATAACATTAAATTTACAAAACAGCCCCCTGATCTATACATTAATGACATATTAGACCCTAGACTAAGACGTAAGCTTTAGACATCGTGTACCAACAAACTCCCCCTTGGATACAGCCGAAGTCTTCAGTCTTGGTCTTCAAGCTTTACAGGGATTTGAACTTCTCTTCATGAGACTTAGGCTTCTTCAGTAATGCTTGCCTAATCTTCTCATTCTCTTTCACAAATTTCAATCTTTCTTCTTCCTGCTCTCTCATAAACTTTCCTCTGTTCTCCTCCAACTTCTTTCTTTCCTTATCAGCTTTCAACTTAACTTTCTCTTCAAGTTTCCACCATTTAGAGTTCCATTTGTTATTTGCATTGATGCCTTTTTGAAAACAAATAGAAACAACTCTTTGAAATTGCATTGCTTGCTCTTTGTCTTCAGCTTTAAAACGAATCTTGTGAATGAACAGACATTCTATATCTTTTGCAGAGCAGTTCACAAGCCACATCGGATCAAACACATAGATTTCTCTAACTTCACTACCAGCCCGATAGGTAATCACCGCTTCAGCTGATCTACAACTATACACCCAATCCATGAATCCTTTATAAAAATCTTGTTCCATTTGTGGCATTGGTATAATCTTCATGGTTCGTGGCTTCTTAATACATAAAATTGTTTCTTCAAGCCCAGTTTCAGGATTCACTCTTCTATCTTTCTTTGGGTAATGTGGTTGCTAGTGCTTGAAATTCTTCAATGCTTCAAACTTTATACAACGCCACATTTTACGATCGTTCTTTTTTACTGGATAATCTAACGTTTTGACTTGAGCCAATTCATCAACATCCCACCAGGGCAATGACATAATATCATGTAACTTCTCAAAATATTGCACGCAGCATTCTCTTCTTATCACATAAGCATTCACTTGAGGTAGAAAACCCCAGCTTATGATATCACCCATTGAAACACTTCTATCTTTCTGGTAAAACTTCAACGGCCTCTTGAACTTTCTTTCATTTGACTGTCTGAACCATTTCTTATGATCTTCTTTCTGAGTATCCTTTTTCGTGTCATCAAAATTTACTTCTTTGCGAATTTCTTCAACTTTACGCCTCAATTCTTCTCTATTCTCCTTAGTAAAGAATTCCATCATAGTTGGCAAACCCGAAGTATCAACGTTAGCATCATCTTCATCCGTGCAATCTTCTACTTCAACTCGATCATAAAGATCTGCATCTTCCACATATTTATACTTATATTCAACTTTTTGATTCATATCAAACGCATTTAACTCTTCTACAACATCGGACTGAACTTCATTTTCTTTTACATTGAACATCTTAGAAACTTCATCTAATGTGTATGTATGTCTGAACTCTCCATCTTCAATTTCAGGTTCAATGCATAAGATCTGCTCTTCAACAGTATCAACACTTTGATTACCAGCAGACCCCCCCTTTCCTGTTACATCCTCTGACTCTTCATTTATTGCATCATTCATTAAATCATCTGCATTTTGTTCTTTCGACCTTTCAGAAATCATAAAACCGGATGCATCTTGATCATCATCATCATCATCATTTGAACTACTAGCAGAAAATATTTTCTCATTATCATCATCTGCTTCATCATCATCCTCTTCTTCATCTTCCTCTTCAATATCTTCTTCAACTATACTATTTTTACCACAAATGACTCGAACTGATGAAATCGGTTCAGGTTGTTCAACTAACACTAAAGCAGTTCCTGATGTATCCTCAGGTTCTTTACCCTTTCTTCTCATTTCTGCATCAATGACCGCTTGCTTCTGAGCTTTAACTTCTTGACGCATAATTTCATCATATTTCTGCTCCAGAGGCATTCCAACCACACTTTCTAAAACCATCTTCAACACATAATTTTCATGTTCATTTTTAGCCTTGATATCTTTCAATTCTTTGTTTTTCAACTTGAAATAATCATATTGTTGATATTTGCGTGTCTTCTCTTCTAACAACTCTGCTATCTGAACTTTCATAAAATCCATCTATGTTTCATTAGTTTCAATCTTCTTCATCAATTCTTTATTATCACCTTCCAACTTCTTTACTCGTATTTCAAGAATTTGTTCACGATCAGAAACCTTTTTGTTCTCAGCAACTAATTTCTTGTTATCATCCAACACTTCATCCATCTTCTTCTCCAACTTCTTCACTTGTTCATCATTTATAAAGCTAAAATCTACAACACCAATATCTTCAATATTGTCATGAGGAATATGAAGACCTTTGCTAGAAGAACTAGGTGTTAGTTGTATTTGTGTGCGAGGTGGTGTTTGGAAACGTTCTTGTGATGTGAATAAGGTTTGTTGTGGAGGTGATTGTATTGGTGATTGATGTGATGGTGGTGTGTGTTGTCTTGGTGGTGAGGGTTGTTTTGGAGGTGATTTGTGTGGAGATTGACGTGGTAAAGGATCATGTGGTGGAGATGGTGATTTGTCAGCTACACGAATCTCCTTCTTCCCAACCACTATCTTCAAAGACTTTGGTTTTTGAGGTGTCTGAATAATCTTTTTAACTACACCTTTCTTTCTTCTCTTTGAAACCTTTTGAACCGGAACTTCAATTTCTTCTTGTGATGGTTCATACGGTTCATCATCATCTTTCTTGCTTCTTTTCTTCTTTTGGTTTTCTTTTGCTGCCGCTGAAACTGCAATCTTGTATCTTTCTGTTTCATCAACGTCATCTTCAGAAGAAGAAGAATCTTTACCAATATCAACAACTTTATCACCTACAGTATCTTGTTCCTTCTCCTGTTCATTAAAAAGATTTAAATCTTTTAGTATCTTTAAAGAATTTGGAGATAAACGAACATCTACTCCTACACTTTCTTCCACTACCATCTCTGTTTCAACATCAGCCATAGCTTCAGTCACAGTCTCGACTTCAGCTTCTTTTTCAATTTCAACATCGGATTCATCAATCAGCAAAGTCTTGGCAGTTTTCTTTTGCTTTTTCTTAGGTTGTGATGACGATTCTTCACTTTGTTTCACTTTTGGAGTTTCCTTTCTAACTCTTTTCTTCTGTTCTTTTACAAACCATACGTTTCTATTTGTTTCAAACTCCTCAAGAACTTTCAATTCATCAGCATATGCAGCTTCCTTCATCTCTTCTGAATTCCTCCAGTTTTGATGATTTACAGGATCTGGATCCTGATAATTTGCATCTTTTAGAGCTCCAAACAAAGCAACTGGATCGGTTGGTTCTGGGTGATTCGGATAATAACGTGCCAGACTTTTAACTGAATCATTGTCCATATGAGAGAGAACCAACAAATCATTCATCTCATCTCTGACAATATCTGGATAAGCATGATCGATAATCATCTGAATAAATCTAGGATACAACCAAGTTTTCCTCCTAGATGTCACTTCTTCAACAAGATAATGAAATACAATATGTGAAAAATTATATTTCTTGTTTAGAACCAATGCCACTACCATATTCATATGGTAATCCCTCATTGCATCGTAACTTCCTTTCTGATAACTTAAGCTCATAAGCACTGAATGTATCAAAAATTTATATGGCTTTGTAAATTTTGACTTTAAACAATTTGCCGCATTCAAAAATCCTTTATAACCCATCCTTAACAAGCACCCTTTTACCATCCGTTCAGGAAATTTCGTAGGACTATTTTCTTCATCTGGAAAGTTTATAACTTCTCGAACCACTGCTTCTGTGATTATAATTGGCTTTTCTTGGTTATTCACTTCCACCACAGATGTAATTGTCTTGTCGGTTTCATCATACACAGCATTTGCCCAAAAGCGTTTGATATGTGACCTAAAAACTGCACGCCTGTCAATCAATGCTTTCTGCAATGGCATACGTCTCATGAAGTCTAAAATTTCAGCAAATTCAGTCAAGTCCGGACTCCTTTCCACATCCAGATCACAACAGCTATTATGTAGTGCATTGAAAACAACTTTCGATGGCTGCACAAACACAAATACCCTATCATTAAACATTTTTTTATAAAAAATTTAACAGTTGCAATACATTCAGCAATTTTTTAAAACAATTTGTCTCAAGCAGAAGAGATTCAAGCGAAGGGGTCTTCAAGCGAAGGGGTACCATCTCGCTTAAACATGACATAAATCTCAAGCGAAGGGGTCTTCAAGCGAAGGGGTACCATCTCGCTTGAACATGACATAAATCCCAAATTGTTTTAATTGATGAAATTGAAACTACAGATGTAAAGATCATTCAATTCCGAGTCTACTGACATCAAATTCATTCCCAAATTCTACCAAACAAGATCCAGATCTGAGATTATAAAAACTATCGAATCGCCAAAATCATAAACCTCAAGATCTGATGCAATTAAACACTCCTATGAACATCTACAATCAAAACCGACTACAAAAACATATTCTGTTTCAAGATTTATGCAGTTTAAAACCCTAAATCTAACAATTTAACGAACAGACCACAAAAATCTCAAATACAGAACAAATCTTGGAGAAAAACTTACATTCACCATGTTATTAGATGAGTACACCAACTAATAACAACAGATTTGTGAAAATTTTGGCAGCGTAACGCCTGGAACACGAAGGTTTTGGAGATCGCTTGAAAACGCCCAGAGAAAAGTTGAAGCGATATGATGTGATAAATGTCTTCAAGCGAAAGGGTTTCATGTCTTATATATAGCCAGAAGGGTATCGCTTGAAAGTGACATCCAAGTCTTCAAGCGAACCCCATGTAAGTGAACTCCCATCTTGAAGCGAAACCATGTTTAATTTTTCAAAAAAAAAAATAACTTTTTAACATTTTTCAGATTAATCACTGACACACCCAGTTGACTAAGTCCAAGTCAATGACCTTGATCAACTGCTTGGTCCACCAAGTCCAAATTAATGGCCTTGGTTGACCGAATTATGAAATACACAATCATTTTATTCTGAAAATAGTTCAAATGAATGAACTTTTGAACACATTGAACTTCTAATTACTTTTTAACTGTCCAACACTGTACCAAACATTTTTTCTGTATCACCAGCTTACCCAGCCCTCATCATACACTGACATGATCTGCACTAAGCTTTGATCTTCTGATTCCCAATGTCAGTTGTCGAAAATAAAATGAGAAACAAAAATCTTTTTGGATTTTTAACTAGATAAACTGAAAGCTGTACACACAATCTTTTTGTGAGCGTATTAAGGGATCATATCAGCTGCCGACAAGATACAAGTACCGTTAAGCTGAATTACATTACCAATATTAAACAATTTGCATTGATTGCCGATATACTGATCCACTTTAAATTTTCACACATTTCTCAATCTGTTCAGGATACGGATTTAATGTTTTAAGACTTAAACTTTTATATGTGTCCCACCTCAGAATATACTCCCGTATCCAGATCCCAATATTCAGTCTTACAGGTGAGTTTTAACACAAATGATATCTGTAAGGGGTTAATAAATTATGAAGAATCATGAGAGCTCAGGTCAGAACTACCGTTCAGCAGAGAGATCATGACTCGACTTTTTGGTGTGTCCCCTTTAGAGGATCTTTTTTACAACAGCATTGCTAAGCAATTTTATTGTCTTATCATATATGCTGAGGGTGATGCTATATTTCAAGCATTTGCGGAAAGTATTATTCTAGGACTAGGTCAGTACCACCGTTCAGCAGAAGTCCCGTAATAATACCCCAGATATCACTGAGTAAACAAACCTAGTATATCAGAAAAAAGAATCTTTCAAACAAGATTTCGGGGGTTACCCATATATCCGAGAGATGTTCCCCACACAAAAGCAAGTAAATTTTATGTTAATATCCCGAACATATTTACTGAATGTGTAAAAACCTATCGGCATATCATCTACAAGACTGCTTAACATATTTATACATTACATTTCTTTAGCGTACTGCACCTGTCTAGCTGATGTACTATCATTTCCCTTTTTTTACACAAACTCATTTTTACTTTTTCAAATGTTTTTGGTTTTTGTAGATTTTATCATGTTTTTGTATTTTTCTGCAAACTTTCTCCCCCTAAAAAGAAAAACATATTTTTGTGTTTTTGTTTTTATCAAAAAGCAGAAAATAAACTGTACAAACAAAATTGACAACACGACAAAAGTTCACGTCAGATCGCCGCCCAACTCGGCTTCACATTCAATAACCCTCCCAGATTGCAGATTTTTCATCCCGTTCAATTTCAAAAGATAATAAAATCTCTTTTTGTCAAATGGTTTAGTATAGAAATCCGCTTTCTGATCATCGGTGTGCACGTGTTCAATCCGAATTAACTTTTTCTCGTGACAATCACGGATAAAGTGGTGACGGATTTCAATGTGTTTTGTTTTCGAATGGTGAACCGGATTTTTAGTGATGTTAATAGCTGCTTCATTGTCCACATAGATAGGAGTATCTAAGAATTGCAACCCGTAGTCACGCATCTGCTGTTGGATCCAAAGGATCTGCGAGCAACAGCTGGAGGCTGAAACGTATTCAGCCTCACAAGTAGAGAGCGCTACTGCGGTTTGTTTCTTACACTGCCAGGTGATGAGACGAGTTCCAAAGAACTGACACCCAACAGTGGTGGACTTTGCGTTTTGCTTGTAGCTCCCAAAATCAGAATCAGCAAAACCAGATAAAGTAAAATCACCCGATCGAGGATACCACAAGCCAATGCTTGGGCAGCCTTTCAAATACCGTAAGATACGTTTCACTATGGTCAAGTGTGACTGCTTTGGATTTGACTGATATCTGGCGCATAGACACGTCGGGTACATGATATCTGGACGGGAAGCCGTGAGATACATCAGAGAGCCAATGATAGATCTGTACAATGTCTCGTCCATCTTCACACCATTCTCGTCTGGACATATCCCATGATTCTGTGCAAGGGGGGTTGATGCAGGACTGCAATCTGTCATATCGAACTTGTCGAGCACGTCCTTCACATACTTTGATTGGTGAATGAAGATTCCGTCGGGCATTTGTTCCACCTGCAGCCCGAGGAAAAACTTCATCTCCCCCATCGAACTCATCTCGAACTTCTTTTTCATTACCCTCTCAAATTCTTTGCAAAGATTATCGTTGGTGGATCCAAAAATGATATCGTCTACATAAATCTGCACGATCAACAAGTGGCCTGCCTCTTCCTTAGTGAACAAAGTGCTGTCTACTGTCCCTCTTGTGAACCCGTTGTCCAGCAAGTATGTCGAAAGCGTCTCGTACCAGGCTCTCGGGGCCTGGTGAAGTCCGTACAGTGCTTTATCCAGTAGATACACCTTGTTTTTGTGTAGTGGATCTGTGAACCCCGGTGGTTGCCCCACATACACTTCTTCTCTGATAGTTCCGTAAAGGAAGGCTGATTTGACGTCAAGTTGATATACTTTGAAATTTTTCCATGACGCGAAAGCTAGAAAAATCCGGATTGCCTCAAGTCTGGCAACCGGTGCGTAAACTTCATCATAATCTATTCCTTCCTGTTGACTGAAACCTTGAACCACAAGTCGCGCTTTGTTTCTCACCACGACACCTCTGTCATCACGCTTGCACTTAAAAACCCATTTTGTCTTGATTAACTTCTGATTTTGTGGCAAATCGACAAGTCTCCAGACGCCCAGCTTTTGGAACTGTTGCAGCTCCTCCTGCATTGCATTTACCCAGCTATCCTCAGTCAATGCCTCTTTGTAGGTTCTGGGCTCTATCTGCGAAATAAAACATTTTAATGAGACTTCTTTCTGCATATCAGCAATAGATGAATAGAAACATGTAAGAGCTTGGTCTATTTGATGTCGGGTTTTGACACCACTTTATAGGTCGCCAATAATCTGTTCTGAGGGATGATAAGACAACGTTTGTGGCATAACATTTTCAGGCACATTTACTTCCGATTCCAAGCTCGATATGTCAAGATCAACGGTTTGATCCTCAGCTTCCGTTGGATCCTCGTCAAAAGTCGGAGCGGGTTCCGCTTCTGAGTCGTCAGATTCATCAAATGATGGAGCTGGTTCCTCTGTTTGTTCGTGAGCTGTTCCACTCGGTCCTGCTTCATCATCGTGAGTACCCACAGTTTGTTCTATCGGTCTAGATACTTGTTCCTGTGACACAGTTTGTTGATACAGGTACATAAGAGCTAATTCCTCCTCACTCGGCTCGACCGGCAGATCAAATGACTCCCAGAGCTTATCGTAGTCGAACAAGAATCTTTGTCTGGGAAGTTGTGATGATGGAGTGTGCTTCTGACAATCCACGTGTTGAACTTGAATCACCTTACCCAGGCATGGTACAAACACCCTCTTGAGTGGGCTAGCGTAACCTACAAAGAAACCTTCATTAGCTTTAGCACCAAATTTACCATTTTCATCAATAAAAGTGCAAGGAGAACCAAAAGGCTCCAAAAATTCAAGATTTGGCTTATAACGGTGCAGCAACTCAAAGCAAGTCTTTTTGTACTTCTTGACAGTTAGAACTCTATTCAATGTGTAACAGGCTGCTGATACTGCTTCACTCAAGAAAAAAATTGGTAGCTTGGAATCGGCTAACATTGTACGGGCTGTCTCAATCAGGGTTCGATTCTTTCGTTCAGCTACGCCGTTTTGCTGTGGTGTATACGGCGCACTGAATTCATGAAGAATTCCCTTCTCGTTGCAGAACTCGTACATCTTGTTGTTCTTGAATTCCGTTCCGTTATCACTCCGAATCCTCCGGATTGGCAGTTTATACACCGTTTCCATTTTCTTGAAAAGCACCATCAAAGACTCAAAAGTTTGATCTTTTCGTTCCAAGCACACTACCCAAGAAAATCTCATAAAATCATCAGTCACCACCAAGCAATATAAGTCTCCGCTGATGCTCTTTACGTTGACAGGCCCGAAGAGATCCATGTGCAATCTCTCAAGAGGTAACCTGATTGTATTCATCATCTTCAATGGGTGTGACTTCCGAATCTGCTTTCCTTTCTTACACGCTACACAATCATCATTTAAATGAAAATTCTTCAAATTTACACCATCAACTAAATCATTATGTACTAAAAAGTTCATTTTGCGAACATGAATGTGGCCCATCTTACGATGCCACATTATTGAATCTTTTTCCGTCGCTTTAGTTTTTGACACAAAACATTGTTTCTGATGAGTTGTTGGTGTTGCTACTCTCATATCAAGATAGTACAAGTCGTGTTCTCGTGGAGCACGCAACAACACCATCTCATCAGGGATTTTAAACCCTGGTTTCAAAACCACACATTCAGTTTTTGTAAAATGTACACTAAACTCTTTATCACAGATTTGCGAAATACTGAGTAAATTGTTTGTTAACTCGACTATGTAATTCACTTCGTTGAACGAAATTACGCCATTTGACAGCGTTCCCTGACCAACGATCCTTCCACCTTGGTTCCCAGCAAATCCAACATAGCTTCCATTTACAGATTTGACATCATAAAGCAGAGCAAGCGTCCCAGTCATATGCCTTGAAGCGCCACTATCCATAATCCATTTTGACAAAATCAACTTGGGCAGCCCCTGCAAACATCATAGCAAATTCATTCAAACAATGAACTCCATGACTTTTTAACTTCTGAAACACTCCCAAACACTACATCACACTTCTCATCAGTCTTAGGAAAATTAAACGTGACATTTTGAACATCAGTTTTAGCTTTTTGTTTTACTTCATTTTTGATCGGGGGAAACTCTGCAAGAAATCTATCAAGTTCAAATTCAAACTCTTGTTTATCATTAGCACCCATTTTTGAAGCATAAAATTCCTTTGTCCCTTTGACTTTTCTGTCAACCATTTTTCCAAAAATATTTAAAACATTTGGATTAAATGCTTTTGAATCAAACTTTAACTCATTCTCCATTTTCTTCACCTCAACTGATTGTTTTGGTTTAACCACCCATGATTGAGTTTCAAAAACCTTTGTTTCATTTTTCAAAATGTTTTCCATCCTTTTCTCCTCGACCGATGGTTTCGACTTTGCAACCCATGATTGATTTTCAAAAATTTTTGTTTTTAGATAAATCTTTGAAGTCTTTTGAGACTTTGAAGATTCGCCAATCTCGAATGTCGATTTCGGCTTATCTTCCGACTTCAAATATTCACCCCTCTTCAAGATGCGGATTGGTGAAACCATTGGTTTTTTACCCTTTTTGTCATCTGGTGACTTAGGTCGAGGTTTTTGAACAACAAGTTTAATGACAGGTTTTTCGAAAACTTTCTTGCATTGTTTTGCCATGTGCCCGATTTCATTGCAGCGATAACAAACTCTTTTGTCATATTCAACAAAAGTTGATTTGACTGATTCTTCTTTCAGTTTCTTTGCTGCATTGAAATCGTCTACTGCTTTTTGACTAAAAATGTATTCCTTCTCATCATCCACACTTGGTCCAACAACAAAAACATCATACATTTTATCTTTTGACTTGACAACCTTCTTAGCCATCTTTTTCTCAAAACCAATTCCTTTGTTTTTAAAGTTGTTACCAATTTTCTTGTTACCATTACCTACCCATTCCTTTTTCCCCGAGTTGTTAGAATGTAATGTAACAAACGATTTTTTAGGTTTTGAAAAGAATTCTTTGTTATTAACCTCATCAATGTTCATCTCAACCAATTTAAAAACTTTCTCAACATTCTCAATTTTCACATTCTGAAGAGGATACTCGAAATCGGAGTAAAGTTTGTCTGTTCCAATCATAGTGTATACTACCATAATCGGATCATCATTCGCACTCTTGTCCGATTTCGGTATGAACCGTTCCAAGAAATTACCCTCATCTTCAGAATCTATAGCATCTTTCTCAGATTGAGACTTCTCAGAGTTATCAATCTCTTCATCTAACACCTTATCAACAACAGTTTTGATAACCTGTGATTCGTTATCGGTATCGGATGCAGAGAATGTAACATCGATGCTTTCAGGCAAATCATCCTCAATTGATCTCAATTTGAGATTCAAAGCAGCTTCCACCCCATCTGGATATTTCTGTGTGTAATGATTCCACATTGGGGGTGGAACGCTCTTAAAGACTGGTGTTTCATCAGGCTGTTTCGGAACAATCTGTTCAATCACGTATGAAGATGCAACATAACTCATCAACTTCTTATCAATTCTTTCATTTTCAATTTTTGTTAACTCCAATTCCCTTTTTAATGAAGCAATGGTGTCCAGATGAAAATTGATTTCTTTTTGTTTATCCATAACAGTTGATTTTAGCAATTTCGTGGCTTTGTCATTTTCAAGACTTTCATCTTGAATCATTTTTATAGAGTTAGCCAATTTGTCATATGCTTCTTTTACTTCGCTCAGATCAAATTTTAACATGTCTGCATGATGTTTCATTTCCTGATACTTAGTGTCTTTCTCAAGACACTCCATGCACGGTTGTAAACACTTCTGGCATGGTGTTTCAGGAATTGAAACGAATTTTTCAACAACCTATTCATAACAAAAAATTTTCACATCTTGTTTACCGACATTTTCTAATTTAGACTCAGACACTTTGACTTCCTGAACTCCAGATTTCTGATCAGACTCCTGTTGGACTGACACAGTACTGACAGATTCTGACTTCTCGAGTTCTGAATCTACCTCTCTTAGCTTCACCATGAGAGCTTTGTCAGCTATATCTTTCAAAGTCTCTTCAGTCAACTCTTTCGACACATCTATCAACTCTTCAACGACTTCTTTCTTCTCTTCAAACCTAGGACATGATCCAGTCCTTGGTTCTTTAAAGTAACCTGCAAAAGAATCAGAAATGTTAGTAGGCAATACAGATTTTATTAAACTTCCCAAAACCTCTTGCTCAGACTGATAATAATACACTTCAGCAGCTAATTCTTCAATATCAATTGCATTATCAGCAGAAACCTCTTCAACACCCACAGAAACCTTTTCAGCCACTATTTCTGGCTCAGACACCGTCTCAGAAATTTCAACAACTTCAGCCATCATGGCCTGTCCATCACTACCAGGGATATACTTATCCCAGCTGAAACCTGCAGCTACCTTCTCATCGTCTTGATTTACGATCAACGCTTTTTCCGGTTTATTCTCAATTTGTGGTCTTTGAACAGTAGGCTGTTGATTTGGTCGGTGATAGATTGCTTGCTTGTAGTAGTCGTTGGTGAACGGGTTTTGATGATTATTTACTTCACGATTCGGGCATTCTCTCTTGAAATGACCACGTTCTTTACACTTGAAACACGTAACTTTCGATTTGTCGAACCCTAATTTCTGATCGGGGCCTGATAAACTGTTCCGGCCTGTAAATTCCATGAAACGTTGTGCCCTTCTAACCAAACTTGCCATCCCCCATTTTATATCGATCAACTCAAGCTCTTCCGGGTCGATCTGGTCGTAATCCTCTTTTGTCATATCAGGATTACCAATCCTACCCGCCACTAAGCCTTCATAAGCCTCTAGAACGGAAGCAAGTACTGCAATGTGTTGTCTCACGGCAGTTTCAGTAATTTCATTTCCATTCTTAATATTCACCGCGATGTTGCACTGCGCCCCAGAAACATAAGCCTGATTATTTGAACTTGTAGAGCTTTGAGGTGAAGATTGCTCTTGAGCTTTGAAATTTGGATCATAGTTCACAAATGGTGAAGGCTTGTTTGATTGTGGAGTGTTTGTAGAACCACTCGAATTTGCATCAGCACTAAAACCCGTCTGTATCTTTGGACTTTGATTTGTTGCAACAGGAATACTTCCTTTGTAATAAAGAGATATGTCTTGCTGCACATTTGCTGAATTCATTTGTTTAATCTTTGTTAATTCCAATTCATGTGCTTCGATTTTCTCAATGAAACCACTCAAATTCATATTAGCAAAACTTGTATTGTTCTTTAACACCATCAGATACGTTCCCCACTCATCATAAGGCAATGCGTCTGCTAATTTATCAATCCACTCTTCATTAGTCTTGGTTATCTTCAATCTTCCCATCTCCAATACCAAATGACAGTATCGTTCAATCAATTGCTTTGTGGTTTCCCCTTTCATGCCCGTAAAAATGTCAAACTGCTTGTTTATCAAAGCCTTCTTGCTTTTCATCATCTCTCCACTTCCTTCAAACTTTAACATCAATTTATCCCAAATGGATTTTGAATTATCTTCGTGTTGTAACAGTACCAAGATATCCTCCTTAATTGCTTGTTGAAGAATGCTCATCATCTTCTTTTCAGCTTTAAAATCAGCTTGTTCCGTTTGAGTCAAACTTCCAATCACTTTTGCATGACCCATACCATCTACAGGAGGTACATATTTTGTATCAATCTTCAACCAGCTCTCAAAATGGTTTGCTTGAACCCACGTTTTAAATCTTCCTGCCCAACTAGAATATTCGTCGATGTTCATGAGTTTAGGGGGCTTTTGCATCGTTCCCAATTCGTTTTCCATAGTGACATTTTGAACAATGCTCCCTGAAGTTTGTCCTGCTGCCATACCACTGCCCGCAAACAAGTTATAAAAATCTTGATGTTCCATTTTTAGTAACACTTTACCGAATAGATTTTAAGGTTTTCAAACACAAGTTTTTCACAAACTCAGACAATCGAACAATAACACGAACACAATGGACTTTTGAGAAATCAGCAACACTCAAGCGAAACCCTTTTTTAAAAAAAATTCAAGCGAAACAGGTAAACTCAAGCGAAAACCCAGAGGTTTTCAAGCAAAACCCTAAGTGATCCCAAGCGAAAGGTACTCTTCAAGCGAAAAGGTTTTCTTCGCTTGAGATAATCACACTTTTTCAAGCGAAAACCAAGTATGTCAAGCGAAAGGATGTGTTTCGCTTCAAACTGCCATATTTTTCAAGCGAAATGATTAAAATTCAAGCGAGAGACTCGTTTTTCAAGCGAAAGGTTACAGTTCGGTACAATTCGGTCAAGCGAAACCCTGTTTTAAGCCATTTTTTACCACTTTTAGGTTGAATTTTAAGCTGATTCTCTCAAGGGTTTGTTAATACTTAGGTACGCACACAATGTTCAAAAATCAGTCCATTTCGTCCGTGTAAACGTCCAGAAATCAGAATTTGTGTAGAAAAAGACGTTGATTCGGGTGTTTTTACTCATGACTGGCTCTGATACCAATTATAGGATCGTATTGACGATCAAATGAGTCAATCTGAGTGATAACACCACTGTTTATAAGGCGGAATCAGATAAACAGCTTGAATCAACGAGAAATGAGTAGAAAAACACTGAAAAACACTGGTTCTCATATAAATCTTACACGAAAATCCGGCAGCGGTTCAGTACATCAATCTGCAGAACTGTTGCAAATGAGAAACCAACTAACCTATTTATAGGCAAACGAGTTCGCTTGAACAAGACTCAAGCGAAACCATATCATGACCCTTTCGCTTGAACTTGACATCACAAGTGTTCAAGCGAAACCCTAACATATAACATTAAATTTACAAAACAGCCCCCTGATCTATACATTAATGACATATTAGACCCTAGACTAAGACGTAAGCTTTAGACATCGTGTACCAACAATTTAGTAAGGAAATGCCTAAAGTTCAAACATGATCACATAACATACAAACCTACTTTATACGCCAACAACCATCAGTACCTTATAAAAATATCACTATTTTACATGAAAAATCCATGATAACTCTTTAAAAAATTAAACAAAAAAATATGAATTCTTTCTTACCGCTGAACCCAAAAAAAATGCCAAGTTGAAGAAGCAACTCCATGCTCATTAGTGAAATGATAGAACACTAATTTGGTGCTAATCGAGAAGATTAGAGCCAGCGAATCAACAAACAACCTCACACAAGCCTATTGATAACCTTAATCAATCGTAAACACAAAAGTAGAATATACAGAAACAAACTCATGAAATTGAAAACTATGGAACAACATGTGATTTGTACACTAACATTACAGATATCGTTGAAAAAAGCTTGCAATCGTAGGAAGTTATCGATGATTCACACAACTACAATCAATTTTAGGGATATCATTTCAGAAGTCGCCGATTAAAAATAAAAAAATCAGATAGAAGTATGAGACTATCAACATGTGATAACGAATTTGATGAAATTAGGGATGATATATACATACCTTCAGCTTCAGACACAAGAGGCTACACTTGAAGAATTAGGGTTTGAGATGTTGTATCATGAAGAAGGAACATGTTCAATCGGGTTCACAAAGAGATGGTGGAGTAAGTAAGAGCGATGGAGAAGTGGCAAGGAGATTGAAGAAGAAGAAACCCTAAAGAATCTTCGGGTTATAACATCAAACGGGTCAACATGAGATATCCTTAAAAAATAATAAAGACCCATTAATTTTCCTGCCCAAAATTTTGTGAGGTTACACCACAAGATGCCACATGTCCCAAACCTTATTTATTCATTATACTAGGTTACTTACCCATGTATTACACCGGTTGAATACAAAACACAATATAAAATAAAAAAAGTGTGCACAACGCAACATTAGGCCAAATATAAGAGCCGAAAACAACTTCAATTTTTTTTTATATTAAACCAACAACAATAGTAATAATAACAATGGAGTACATCCCACCTCTAATTAATTACAATAATAGCTTATTGAACCATCATTTGACATAACATTGAGTTGACAACATAGACCGTAAATTCCAATTAAAATGGAGATATACTATGATCGAGTTTGTAGTTGTTGAGGTATAATATGTGGGACTGTAACGAATGCAAGCAATCGATCAGAAACCATTTCTGTTGCAGCCTCAAGTCAAGACTCACATTGCAGCCTCAAGTCAAGACTCACATTGAAGCTTATTAACATGGTTGCAATGTATGAGTGTCCAAGCAATGCAATTGCAATGTAGTCTAGTCTTTCTGTCAATTCTACGACACTGTGTACCAACAAATATTATGATTAAAGATGAGTTTTAAATATCAAAATAAGTGTGTTATATGTTCACATAAAGAAGCGATGAAAATGTAACACCAGCTGTAAATAGTGTCAAGGTTACCTCAAAAAGAGTTTGTTTTCATCCGGCGACAACTTCCCGCTATCTAAACTCAAGGACAAAAATTTATGATGCTTTATTGGATCAAACTCAATTGATTTTTGTATCATCGCCCATTATCTTGTCTTGAAAGACAAACAATTTAGAATTTGTAAACATGCTGTCATTTAAAAATTCGACTTCCTACAGGTGATGCTCGAGCAGACCTGAGTTATTCATAACGATCCAATAAAAAATACATATGATTTTTTGTGCAATTAAAAATAAAATTTAGAACACTAATCATGTAATACAATTACAAATTTCATTGTTTTAATCAATGTAATTACTTTTAATATAAACATCAAAACACCAGAACATAAGCAAATCCATCTTTATTTTAAAACATCACAACTATCAATATTTGTAAACCCTAATTGTAAACTAGTGAAAAAAGCTAAACCACCTTTAAATCAAATTTCAGAACATGAACATCCTTTGAAACTAAAGACGGATGAAGAAGACAAGAAGCTTATAATGTGACACATGTGTCACTTCAACCATCCAACAAATGCCAAACCAATGAAATATTGTATTTCATACTTTGGACTTGTATAAATATGGGTATCTTTTGCACATATCAATTCTTGTTCGATTACAAGCTCTAAATAGCCTTCTGGAACGTTATACGCGCACTGGTGCTTAAAATATAACCAGTTTAATCCAGCAAACACTCCGGAATAGTGAAATAGGCTTAACATACCTTAAATAACCTTTAAATAACTTAGAAATAAGTTTTGAAGGCTTTGGTATGACAAAATCAAGTTAAATCGCTTACAGGGACTAAATTTGACAAACTGCGAAAGTATGCCAATTTGAACTGTAACAGACATTCCGGAACATGGCCATAAGTTAAACATACCATAAATATCCTTTATATAGCTTAGAAATAGGCTTTGAGGGGTTCGGTGTGCTAAAATAAACTTTAGGGTCATTCAGGGACTAAAAGCGTCAAAAAGTGCACAAGTTTGCATTTTCGCGCATAACTTACGTTCTGAATACATCCGGACATCCAAAAATTTATGTACGCACTAAAACATTTTACTTTAGTGTTTGGCATGAGAAAAATCCATTCGTCACGCATTTTGGATCGTTTTTCGCGCTTATGCGCATTCCGTCGTAATTAAGCGAACATCGCGTTCGTACGGCCAAACGAACCAACATCCGACATATTTTTGAGCATGTTTCATGTCCACAATGTTTAGGCATCATTTTAGGGCTTTAAAGTTGGCTTTACGGGCCTTAGAAGGGCCGGAAATGGGCTTAAAACACAACAGGGACCAAAACTGTCACTTTTGAAACTTGTTTTCTGATCAGAAGCTCCAGGCGGCCCGCCTGAGTTTTGTCTGATCCTGAAGCGGGCCGCATCAGCCTTCCAGATAGTAGAAACATGCAGGAACATCGAATCTGGTCCGTTCCACTTGTTGCAAATGGTTTTGGGGAATCTATGGGCTGGTATTGAGGGCACATGGTATTACAAAACCATGTGTGCACATGTATGGACAAGATCAAAGCACAATATTCGAGAAACGATCTTAACGGTTCTCCGAATCCTATAAATACCCAACCCACCCCATTGCAAAACCCACAAGAATTCTGAATTGAGAAGCTCTAAGTTGAAACCTTTGTTTCATACCTGAGCTACTTGGATCGGGATTAGCATTCGGGGACCCTTCGTAAGTATTCTTTCGTTCTTTTATTTCTTTTCGAGTCTGAAAGTCAAACTTTGTTTGACTTTCTGCATTGACCAGTATATGGTCAATGCGAAGTTCGTTTGAACTTCGCAACGTGAGTGTAATCACGTTGGTTATAGTCCCTTGGGACTATGCCTACTGATTACCACGTTGTCTAGGGTCGTAGGGTAAGCGATCTAATAAATCGCTTATACCTTCGAACCCGACCCATTTGGTCGATCATTAGGATCTGAACAAATACATTAGGTGACCATAGTAGGTAGGGAATAACCTTCCGAGGTTATACCTTATGGTCACATCGTTTGAGTAGTTGTATGATAGGTAGTTTATATGCCTTAGGTAAATTACCAGAATACCATTTTCATGTATAATTGGTAATTAAGCATATGTAACCTAAACTTTTGTCACATAACTGATTATGTAACATGTTTAGGCATATAACACTTGTCATAGGACTAGTTAGGCGGTCCGAATGCGTTTCACGCGAACGACGCGTTAATGGAGCATAAGCTACCTTAATGGGTCGCGATGGGTCGAAAGCAGTTAGGTTAGGTTTCATTTAGTATGTAGGCTTTGTTAAACCATATGACACGAGTCTCCATACTCGTTTGGTTTACAAACCCTCATGCTACCCGATCTTCCGATTTAGGTCCGGTTTATTAACATAGTTACCTATATTAGGTGTCGTTTGATATCCGTGATCTCTAGCATTGTTTGGTTGTCACTCAAGGACTACTGAGCATTCTCAAGTGAGTACATAGAACCCCTCTTTTACTGTTTTCCAAACTGTTTTGGGGTGAAACACATGTGCCTACTTGTTACTTTCATGCTTTCATGTTTTCATATCATATACTTGCTATGTTTATTAGTACATTCATAGTACATGATTTCATTACATTTTATGCTATGTGTGCCCATTGTGTGCATTACTTAGTACATCGTTTTACATTACATTTCATGCTACGTGTGCCCATTGTGTGCATTACTTAGTACATCGTATTACATTACATTTCATGCTACGTGTGCCCATTGTGTGCATTACTTAGTACATCGTTTTACATTACATTTCATGCTATGTGTGCCCATTGTGTGCATTACTTAGTACATCGTTTTACATTACATTTCACGCTATGTATGTTCATTTGATTACATACTTAGTGCATCGTTTTCACATGCTTACATTTTGGGTATAACAATACCGCATAAATGTTTGTATCAGTATAGCATGCATTTGTTACACAAAACATAACTTTGATTTAAACTGTGTTTTACTTCAATACCTTGTTTTTGTGCATTATACATATGGTTTAGTTGATATATTTCACTTACCATGCATGACATTTTTGGTTACACATTACATGATCTACATTAAACATAAACATTTTGACAGTGATATACACATTTAGTGGTTTACATTGAACATAGACATTTCGATATGGTTTACACATTATCACATGACAATTCATTTATACATGAACAATTTACATTGATGGTTGGTTTGAGTAAGTGAATGGAGTAACGAGGCGTGTGTAATATGATACAAGCATGGTGGATACGCCGCTGGTACTTCCTATATATAAGTGTTTGTATGGTATTACATATCGTAGCGTTATTTGAATCATTTCAATTTGGACATATAACATTTTATACAAATAACATACTTTTCACAATACATTGTTTTACAAACAACTTATCTTATACAAACTCATTTTACATGGTTATTCATTTAACCCTACATTATTCTCTTATTTATACATATCATCTGATCTTATCGTTTTTCAAATGATTTACAAGACAAAGCAAATTACAAGGTTCATGACTAAACATTTTATCAAATATAAGTCATGAATCCTATTTTCACAAACCTATGTATCTCACAGGCATTTTTATGCTGACGTACCTATTTTCACATGTGTTTTCAGGAGATGATGCATAGGACTTATCAAGACATACTTAGGCGGACCTGTGCCTTAGTGACTTAAAACGAGACAAGAACTAGTTAATTTATGTTATATACTCTTTGTTTCTGTTTAAAACAATGTAAACTTTCATGTTTGATTAATAAAACGAAACTTCAATTGCCATGGATTTGAAACAATTAATTCTGTTACAACACTCCCCGACATTTCCGCCACGTTTTGTATGTTCTACGTGGTCGGGGTGTGACAGAAAAGATGGTATCAGAGCCAATGGTTATATGGAATTAGGTTATTAGTAATGCTTTGACCTAGTCTATAACCTTTCTAGGACCCTAACGCGAGTTTACTTGCGTTTAGTCATAAAACAATACCGTCACCTATCCTTAGGCGATGACCACAACAAGAACATAAATTTCAAAACCGCTTTGAAAACTAATCATCTGTTCTAGGATGATTGATTACTAGGTTTTGAACCCTCAGTTATAAGGTTTTGAACCCCTTTTGAATTTTCAAACTCTTGCCAAAGTTTTGAGTCCTAAATAATGTGAACACGTGCAAACTGGAAGGGTGAATGCCTGTATTCTGGGTTTTCTGTCTAGGCAAGCACTTCGTATATATCTCACTAGGTTATCACCCGGGAATGCTTCCCGGGTTGTTTATTTTTATTAGTTAGTAAACATGTTTTTTTTATTAAAATGTAACATATTATTTCATTAAACTTTTACTCGACGTTGATTAATTGTTAATCTTTCTGTAGGGATGAGCATTTGGTACCGATACCATATCGGGTTTATTCGATGCCTGTACCCATTTCTCGTTTTTCGGTACCAGTACGATACCGATATTTACGTGTTAAACACCGGTAAATACCATAATGATTGTTATAGCATCAGAGACGGTTTAGAGTCCTTTACCACTGACCATGATGGATACATAAATTATTAGAAGTCAGAATGATCATACATGAAGAGAAAAAAAACTAATAAGATCAGCACACGAACACTATGTTAGAACGTGAAAAGTCACATTTAAATTTTGGTTGGTGATGATGCTTTGAAGAAAATCAATGCAACCATCATGAAGAATACAGCGTTCACCAGTACGTTTATCATCTTCAAGATTCAAACCCTTGAGTACATTCGATTCGATCACTTTCATGTTTGCCCTTCTCTCAAATTTTGATAGTTGTTCAAGTGTCGTCTTCAATCCCTTGAAATCAAACTCCTTAACTGCAAAACCACCATAAAAAATACTTGATCTAGGGCCTACTGCAGTTTTATAATTATCTGATTACTTTGATATTAGTGGTGGCAAGATGGGCAGTTGGGTAACATGTCAAAACAAACTCATGTCAAGACCGTCCAACCCGCAAACCACTTCACTTTTATAATAGTTAACGTCATGTATTATTAAATAAATGAATTTCGAGCAACTTTAACTTGTTTGACCCGTTTGACGTGTTACCTTTTTAGCAAAAGTGTTGAGATTAAACGCAACCCGAGTATTAATGCTCGATGATAAAGTTTCTACAAAGTATCAACCTCTTCACTTGTCAAAGAAACACTTAATTTGTCCAGCACAAATTCAGTAGTAGTCTCGAACAATGATGCCTATATGTTATAAAGAAAAAAGAAAGTTAAACCAGAAATCAAGTAATAGTTTTCTATAACATAGATCACTATTATAGGAGGGTATTGAGACTTCCAGAATCAAAAACATCTAATCAAGCCATAGTTAGTCAAAACTAATTCCTAATATGTAGTACCCAAACACTAAATTAGTGAACCGGTAAACATCATAACTACTTTACCTTCACAGAACTAAATTAGTGCATTGTTCTTCACACACGAAGTTGGTAACACCTGCATTTTTTACCATTGAGGAATTATAATGTATAATAATGTAAATGAACATGGAAAGTTCAAATGAATATCTTTAATACCAGTTCATCATTTGCCTCTAGTATTTGAAAAAAAAAAGTGAACACCTTAAATGGCACACGATCAAAGAATGTTGATTACACACTTAGAAAATAATTGAAAGTCACTAAAAAATCAGCAGTATGTATTTCAAAAGTTTCAATGTATTCGTGACATTTAGAATGGAAGATATTTACTATATTCAAAGTATAATCACAACCTATCTTCCAAAATTAATATCAAATTTGTTTTTAGAGTCAAATATGCTTAGTTTCAAAAGCCATCTATATCAAGTGTTGTTTCAAAAGCCATCTATAGCAGTTAAAAGATATTCCATGTCAACATAGAAACCATTTTCGAATAAAAAAATTATGTTGAAAACTATAAACTTTATTTACATACTTTGTAAAATCATCAACCAGGTAATAGATAGTGATACTTGGTTTCCAATATGAACATCAAAAAATTAAGCTAAGCACAACTCATTGGAGATGAAGAGGACAATCAAATTTAACTCACGATCAAAATCGATGAATTATCTTTTCAAATACATACAAACACTCAAGATTCAAAGAGAAAGAAAAACCTTTGTTTTGGTCTCGCACTTGACATCCAACTGCTGAAACCTAAGAGTAAGATGTCCAGCAAGCCGATTTCCGAATATCCATGGCACGCAATGACAGCCCGGCTCAAGAACATCATCAAACTTCCCAAAATTTTCCTTTATAGCAACAGTAGATTGATCTACTTAAACCAAACAGAGGAAGTTCCCTATGATTTCACACTAAAACCAACACAACCAAACTCATTAGCATGCCTTCCTTCACAGAGTCATTTCATCAAACAACTTGGCTACAATAATCTCCCAACAAAATCACACAATCCCACCAATCGCAGCCTATCTCTTCGCCGTCATCCATTGTCGTCCTCGCCTCCACCTGACCCACTGCATGCCCACAGAAAAAAAAATGTAATAATAGTAATCAATAACCTCCGGTTATAAAAAAAAAATTGAGGTTTCAAGGTTTAAAGCACCTAGGCCTTAAAAGTTTATACTTTTTCTCATAAAATGTTAAAGTTTTTTGGTACTTTAACAATCATTGATCAACCACCCAAAACCATTAACCATATAGTGAAACTATATAAAGCATAAAAATCAACTTTTACACTGCAATTTTCTTCCATAGTCCGTCATCTCCATAGTCACCTCTACCGAGTAGCTGGCCTGCCTAGATAAGCAAAACATGATTTATTAGAAAAAGTTAACCCAAAATTTCATAGTAGAGTTAAATGTCAAAATCATCCCTGAAGTTTGGGCACTTTTGCATGTTACATCCTAAATAAGATTCTTTTTTTTTTTTGTAATTGGACCCTCACATTTCATTTTTGTTGCCATTTCCATCCAAATCACCAACTTGGTTCACGAAATTGCCAATCGTCATTGATTTAACGAAGTTGCCAAAATCGTCCCTGAGT
Organism: Helianthus tuberosus; assembly: GCA_030545235.1. NCBI lineage: Eukaryota > Viridiplantae > Streptophyta > Magnoliopsida > Asterales > Asteraceae > Helianthus > Helianthus tuberosus. The sequence goes on along the minus strand of CM060414.1, from coordinate 117,119,137 downwards.
TGACGATACATTTTAACTGAGTTAGTGATATGGATGGAAATAGCAACAAAAAAAATGTTATTTTGGATATAACAGACAAAAGTGCCCACACCAAGGGACAATTTTGGCATGCTACTCTTTCGTAGTATTTCAATTCAGTTGACCCTCTACAAGGTTCAGAAGTTGGGTACAACCTTATCGGGATGATGTTTGAGTGCAGCTTTCCTATATGCTTTTTTAATATCTGTTGCTGAAGCAGTTGAGTCAACTCCCCTGTAACATTCAAAATCAAAACTTCATTATTTCATAAAAGAACATACTCGTTCAAAATCAAGTACTTATGTAACATGTAATAAAAAGAACTTACAATATGAGGTAGGCATTTAAGGGGATTCCCTTTCTGGATTCAATTTCAACATTAGAAAGCTATATTTTTATTTTACATTTAAACCCCAAAGCCGACCAACCTGGCACGAACTAACCCGAATACCCAAACCCGACCAACCCAAACTTTAAATGGGTCGGTTATTGGGTCACTTTTTCCCAGCCAAAAACCTGAACTACACGACCCGAAAAATCCAAAACCCGGAAAACAATGGGTCGATGTCGGGTTTGTTTTATTTCTAACTGTTCAACTAATTAAAATAAAAAAATAGATAGAAGGGGCAGATGGGTCAAGAACAACACAATAATGTAAGTTGAACCATAGACCTCCTAGATCTTTGACTCCAATTTTTGCCAGTTTAGTTGATTCCACTTTGATCTATTTTGACTCTACTAAACAGAAGTTTCTCTCATGTCCTTCATCAAATTTTGTTGAGTTTGTGAAAATTATCATATATATATATATGTCGAGCATACATAATAATATTAATTAATAATACTTCATTGTAAATTGGATAGATGGACTTTGCTTTAAATTAATGAAGTTTCAGTTCTCATATGACCCAATCTATAAACAAATTAAGAATATGATGCATACGAAAGACTTTTTAATTGATTTTGAAGCTATTTTCAAACAATTAAATATAGGGTTGTCAATCTTCCTCAACCTCACATATATACATGCATATTGAAAAAGGATGTCAAATTGTCAAGCCCACTGTACATCAAAGGGCAATAGCTCTTTCTAAGAATAGATGTTTCTTTTAATTTATTTGTAGTGCAACATGCAACAACTCATTTTAGAAATTTGGCAAACCCACTATACATCAAAGGTAAATAAATTTAATCTGAAGGTAAAAAGAAAAAAACTTACGGTGATATTGTTGAGGAGATGAAAAGCAAACACACTTTAGCCGAGACCCAGAGTCCGTCTCCAAGCCTACAAGAAATCTGAAAATAAAAGCGCGTAACTAAAATTGGAGGCCTAAGTCGTAATTGTTATTCGATTTTTTGAATATTCGGTTGAAATCAAAGAGAAGCGTAGAAATAAGAATCCGACCAAGGCTGTATTTTGGGTAAAAAATCTTGTATTTTTAGTGTACTTATAAAGAAGCCAAGCCTGGAATCATGTTTTTTTAGTGTCATCATCTTGTATTGTAGACAACTGTCATTCGAAAGCGGTACATCATCTCTCCTCATAGCCTCTGCAAATTTCTCCTTCAACCCAGCAAGAACTAAAAGGGTCAAAACAAAAAAAAATTAGTCAATAACATGAGAATCAAACCATAATCCCAAATTAGCAAAGAATCAGACTTTTTTCAAGTATCTAATCGAGGTAAACAAAACACAAGTACATCAGATTAATAAACAACCTGCAACAAAAGCCCAAAAGTAAAAGAAAAATGAAGATTGTTTCTTGAGAAAAAAGAAAGTAAAATCAAAATCCCCAAATAGCAAAGAACTAAACTTTTTTCCAAATATCTAATCAGGGTAAAAGAAACTTTGAACAAAACTCACTTGCAACAGATCAAAATAAACAAAGAAAGACGGAGAGATGAGAAATCCCGATGAGAGTGACGGCTGGAATTCTTGAGACGACCTAGGGTTTGGAGAGAAAAAACAAAGACAGAAAGAAAGATATAAATTCGAACATGAACAAAAGGATTAACAATTAGCAAAAGAAGATTTCTTTACCTGATTATTGAAGCTTGAATCATATGGATCAGAAGAGAAGAGGAAGCGTACATCAGAAGGAAGAAGATGAAGATCTAGGGTTTAGAAAAAGAAAGCGTGTTTTTTAGAGGAATTTATATCATCGGAATATAAAACGGGTCGGGTTACAAAAAAGAAAGATCCGCGTGATTTTTTTGGCTGCATATTCAGTTTCCCGCCAAAACTCAATTCTAAAGGCTCTAATCTAATGCCACATCAGCCCAAATCTTCTTGTTTATTATATATAATAGATTAGACGCGAGACCAGTTGTGCTTACCTAGGAATTCTTGGGATGAGTGTTCACTTATAGGCGAGCACGTCTTCGCGATACATTATTTTTGACCTGTTTACTTTGATTAATCACCGAGGTCGTTTGTTGTTTTGTAGTAACAAACAAATGACCACTATCCTTGCTTTCATCAGATTTGTTCATCTCATTCTTTTCGTCTAATTCTCTCACTCGTTTCATTTCATGTTCCCTCTTTTAGAATGCCTCCACGACGCGAAAATCCGGTATCTATTGAAGATCTGGCAGCTGTCATTACACAGCAAATGACTGCTGCAATCCCGAACATCATTGCTCAATGTCACCAAGCTCTCAATAACAACAATGCCCCCTGCAACTTCAAGACGTTCAACTCGGCTAAGCCATCAAAGTTTTCTGGGTCTCAAGGAGCGACTGCACTTCTGCAATGGTTCGAGAGTCTAGAGAGCACCTTCAGGCATGTACAATGTCCAAACGAGCGAAAGGTAGATTTTGCATCTAGTGTCTTTGAGAAACGAGCTTTGACGTGGTGGAACGGTGTGGTGAGAGATAGGGGTGCCGAAGTAGCACTGGCTCAAACGTGGGAAGAACTTCGAGCACTAATGATGAAGGAATTATGTCCTCGTCACGAGATCAGGGCCTTGGAAAGAGAATTCGACGACCTTAAGCAAGACAGCGACGGACATCGAGCATACACTGATCGATATGAGGAGCTGAGCCTGTTATGTCCTACCATGGTTACGCCTTTGAATAAGGCGATCGAAAAATACATTGATGGTCTCCCTGACTCAGTTCAGGACATTGTTACTGGTAGTAACCCCACTACGGTTAGGCAGACCATTGAGCTATCTGCAACCTTGACTGAATCTCAGATCAGGAAACGTAAGCTTTTCCGAAAGGGTGACAAGAAACCGGTCGAGGAATCGAAACCAATCGAGGAATCAAAGACCATGGATGAACCGACTGGATCCCCTAAGAAGTCAAAGAAGCGAAAGGCTTCTCAGAACTTCGCCATGATTACTCACAATGATCAAGCCGTCCCCAACCAACCAGCTCAACCCCGTACTAGGAAGCCATACAATGGAACTTCACCCTTGTGCAACAAATGTAACCTTTATCATGATGCTATGGTGAAGTGCCGCGAATGCCAAATTTGTGGACGTAAAGGTCATACAGCAAAAGTTTGCGTAGCAGCAGTTGCACCAAATCAAGCTAACAACAATCCTGCTCAAGCTCGCTTTCCACCAGGTTCTTGCTACAAGTGTGGCGAGATGGGTCATTTCCGAAGAAATTGCCCAAAGCTTGCTAATGCTAATCCAACACGGAGATGAGCATCTGACCGACTAGAAGACAACACCTTTTAGAAATAATCATGTCTTATGTATTATTTTCTTTTGTTGTCAAGGTCCATGAAACAGTTGTTATCATTGTTAATAAATAAATTTTTTTTATTTACATTGCAATGTATTTATGTGGTTGTATGCATAAACAACATATCCCTTACAATACCGACAATCAAGGAATCGTATTCCTTGAAAAGCAAACTACTCCCCAAAATTTTACTATTTTATAATCTCTTGCGTTTTCCACGGAATTCCTAAGTACCTGTTTCTTTCAAGGAAAACGAAGTACAAAACGCAAGTTACAACACTGGACGAATACCCAAAGTACTACTATAAATCCTTAATAGGGTACCTAAGGGTATTTTCGTAAATCATAAAATTTTTGTGTTCCTTAATTCGAATATTACGTTTCTTAGAAAACAAAAATCGAATTTTGGGAGTTCTTCATATCTTTTCAGATAAATCCCAGAGGACATTGAAGTCAATTGACTGGTTTCCATATCCATTTTCAATCGATAACAAGTTAATAACAAATTAAACAACTATGTGATTATGTGCTTATGTGTTCCCTTTTATGTTCTTGTGTAATCCAAGTTTTGTTATCTAAATCCTCGTAGAATCTTCCATATCTTTGTGTACTATATTAAATCCTCAATGGGCTTTTACGTAATAGTAAAGACCCTTGGATTATATTGTACTATTCCATAATTAGACCCCTTGAGTGGTCTAGTTAAACAGATTGATCCAAAAATCTGGTTAGGAATATCATGTGATGAGATAGCTGAAAGAACTCCTAGGTGGCCTAATTAAAAGGATCAGTTGTCAATCTAATTAAAAGGACATTATGGTAGTCTAGTCACACTCATCACAGGTTTGATTTTTCCTCCCCTTCATATTACAAACAAATTGTGCGGACTTTGCAAGGAATTGCATAATTATGGATGCATACATAATTATGAAATTCAGTGCACGGAAACCACATCAAGTTTGGTCGTTTCTGAAGAAATTGTGGAAAATGACTCATTTCGTTCATTTTCGTTTCTAAAGAAATTGTGGAAAATGACTCATTTCGTTCATTTTCGTTTCTGAAGAAATTGTGGAAAATGACTCATTTCGTTCATGTTCGTTTCTGAAGAGGTTGTGGAAAATGACTCATTTCGTTCATTTTCGTTTCTGGAGAGGTTGTGGAAAATGACTCATTTCGTTCATTTTCGTTTCTGAAGAGGTTGTGGAAAATGACTCATTTCGTTCATTTTCGTTTCTGAAGAAATTGTGGAAAATGACTCATTTCGTTCATTTTCGTTTCTGAAGAGGTTGTGGAAAATGACTCATTTCATTCATTTTCGTTTCTGAAGAAATTTTGGAAAATGACTCATTTCGTTCATTTTCGTTTCTGAAGAAATTGTGGAAAATGACTCATTTCGTTCATTTTCGTTTCTGAAGAGGTTGTGGAAAATGACTCATTTCGTTCATTTTCGTTTCTGAAGAGGTTGTGGAAAATGACTCATTTCGTTCATTTTCGTTTCTGAAGAGGTTGTGGAAAATGACTCATTTCGTTCATTTTCGTTTCTGAAGAGGTTGTGGAAAATGACTCATTTCGTTCATTTTCGTTTCTGAAGAGGTTGTGGAAAATGACTCATTTCGTTCATTTTCATTTCTGAAGAAATTGTGGAAAATGACTCATTTCGTTCATTTTCGTTTCTGAAGAGGTTGTGGAAAATGACTCATTTCGTCCATTTTTTTCGTTTCTGAATAATGCCTGTTGAAAATAACTCCGTTCATTTTTCAATTCTGAAAAATGTCCGTTAAAGAGAAATAACAGGATTATGCCTTGCTTATCTTTGATGGTTACTTAACACAAAGCCACAGATAGACTCCTACGAATTTATTTCGGGACGAAATTTCCTAAAGTAGCGGAGACTGTGACACCTGTGTCACTTCAACCATCCAACAAATGCCAAACCAATGAAATATTGTATTTCATACTTTGGACTTGTATAAATATGTGTATCTTTTTCACATATCAATTCTTGTTCAATTACAAGCTCTAAATCGCCTTCTGGAAGGTTATACGCGCACTGGTGCGTAAATATAACCAGTTTAATCCAACAAACACTCCGGAATAGTGAAATAGGCTTAACATACCTTAAATAACCTATAAATAACTTAGAAATAAGTTTTGAAGGCTTTGGTATGACAAAATCAAGTTAAATCGCTTACAGGGACTAAATTTGACAAACTGCGAAAGTATGCCAATTTGAACTGTAACAGACATTCCGGAACATGGCCATAAGTTAAACATACCATAAATATCCTTTATATAGCTTAGAAATAGGCTTTGAGGGGTTCGGTGTGCTAAAATAAACTTTAGGGTCATTCAGGGACTAAAAGCGTCAAAAAGTGCACAAGTTTGCATTTTCGCGCATAACTTACGTTCTGAATACATCCGGACATCCAAAAATTTATGTACGCACTAAAACATTTTACTTTAGTGTTTGGCATGAGAAAAATCCATTCGTCACGCATTTTGGATCGTTTTTCGCGCTTATGCGCATTCCGTCGTAATTAAGCGAACATCGCGTTCGTACGGCCAAACGAACCAACATCCGACATATTTTTGAGCATGTTTCATGTCCACAATGTTTAGGCATCATTTTAGGGCCTTAAAGTTGGCTTTACGGGCCTTAGAAGGGCCGGAAATGGGCTTAAAACACAACAGGGACCAAAACTGTCACTTTTGAAACTTGTTTTCTGATCAGAAGCTCCAGGCGGCCCGCCTGAGTTTTGTCTGATCCTGAAGCGGGCCGCATCAGCCTTCCAGACAGCAGAAACATGCAGGAACATCGAATCTGGTCCGTTCCACTTGTTGCAAATGGTTTTGGGGAATCTATGGGCTGGTATTGAGGGCACATGGTATTACAAAACCATGTGTGCACATGTATGGACAAGATCAAAGCACAATATTCGAGAAACGATCTTAACGGTTCTCCGAATCCTATAAATACCCAACCCACCCCATTGCAAAACCCACAAGAATTCTGATTTGAGAAGCTCTAAGTTGAAACCTTTGTTTCATACCTGAGCTACTTGGATCGGGATTAGCATTCGGGGACCCTTCGTAAGTATTCTTTCGTTCTTTTATTGCTTTTCGAGTCTTTTCGAGTCTGAAAGTCAAACTTTGTTTGACTTTCTGCATTGACCAGTATATGGTCAATGCGAAGTTCGTTTGAACTTCGCAACGTGAGTGTAATCACGTTGGTTATAGTCCCTTGGGACTATGCCTACTGATTACCACGTTGTCTAGGGTCGTAGGGTAAGCGATCTAATAAATCGCTTATACCTTCGAACCCGACCCATTTGGTCGATCATTAGGATCCGAACAAATACATTAGGTGACCATAGTAGGTAGGGAATAACCTTCCGAGGTTATACCCTATGGTCACATCGTTTGAGTAGTTGTATGATAGGTAGTTTATATGCCTTAGGTAAATTACCAGAATACCCTTTTCATGTATAATTGGTAATTAAGCATATGTAACCTAAACTTTTGTCACATAATTGATTATGTAACATGTTTAGGCATATAACACTTGTCATAGGACTAGTTAGGCGGTCCGAACGCGTTTCACGCGAACGACGCGTTAAAGGAGCATAAGCTACCTTAATGGGTCGCGATGGGTCGAAAGCAGTTAGGTTAGGTTTCATTTAGTATGTAGGCTTTGTTAAACCATATGACACGAGTCTCCATACTCGTTTGGTTTACAAACCCTCATGCTACCCGATCTTCCGATTTAGGTCCGGTTTATTAACATAGTTACCTATATTAGGTGTCGTTTGATATCCGTGATCTCTAGCATTGTTTGGTTGTCACTCAAGGACTACTGAGCATTCTCAAGTGAGTACATAGAACCCCTCTTTTACTGTTTTCCAAACTGTTTTGGGGTGAAACACATGTGCCTACTTGTTACTTTCATGCTTTCCTGTTTTCATATCATATACTTGCTATGTTTATTAGTACATTCATAGTACATGATTTCATTACATTTTATGCTATGTGTGCCCATTGTGTGCATTACTTAGTACATCGTTTTACATTACATTTCATGCTACGTGTGCCCATTGTGTGCATTACTTAGTACATCGTTTTACATTACATTTCATGCTACGTGTGCCCATTGTGTGCATTACTTAGTACATCGTTTTACATTACATTTCATGCTATGTGTGCCCATTATGTGCATTACTTAGTACATCGTTTTACATTACATTTCACGCTATGTATGTTCATTTGATTACATACTTAGTACATCGTTTTCACATGCTTACATTTTGGGTATAACAATACCGCATAAATGTTTGTATCAGTATAGCATGCATTTGTTACACAAAACATAACTTTGATTTAAACTGTGTTTTACTTCAATACCTTGTTTTTGTGCATTATACATATGGTTTACTTGATATATTTCACTTACCATACATGACATTTTTGGTTACACATTACATGATCTACATTAAACATAAACATTTTGACAGTGATATACACATTTAGTGGTTTACATTGAACATAGACATTTCGATATGGTTTACACATTATCACATAACAATTCATTTATACATGAACAATTTACATTGACGGTTGGTTTGAGTAAGTGAATGGAGTAACGAGGCGTGTGTAATATGATACAAGCATGGTGGATACGCCGCTGGTACTTCCTATATATAAGTGTTTGTATGGTATTACATATCGTAGCGTTATTTGAATCATTTCAATTTGGACATATAACATTTTATACAAATAACATACTTTTCACAATACATTGTTTTACAAACAACTTATCTTATACAAACTCATTTTACATGGTTATTCATTTAACCCTACATTATTCTCTTATTTATACATATCATCTGATCTTATCGTTTTTCAAATGATTTACAAGACAAAGCAAATTACAAGGTTCATGACTAAACATTTTATCAAATATAAGTCATGAATCCTATTTTCACAAACCTATGTATCTCACAGGCATTTTTATGCTGACGTACCTATTTTCACATGTGTTTTCAGGAGATGATGCATAGGACTTATCAAGACATACTTAGGCGGACCTGTGCCTTAGTGACTTAAAACGAGACAAGAACTAGTTAATTTATGTTATATACTCTTTGTTTTTGTTTAAAACAATGTAAACTTTCATGTTTGATTAATAAAACGAAACTTCAATTGCCATTGATTTGAAACAATTAATTCTGTTACAACACTCCCCGACATTTCCGCCACGTTTTGTATGTTCTACGTGGTCGGGGTGTGACATATAAAACCAAAGAGAACGTTTGCTTACGAAATCGAAAACTATGGTGTTTAATTGATTAGATCCACAATTACAAACTGATCAGGAGACGTAAAATCTGAGACGAAGTATCAAACGGACCGAACAAACAACAATAAACTAAAGGGGGACAATGAAAATCATACCTAAATAGAATCACAACACCAGATTTCTGAAATCGAAGCAGGGACATGTGAATTTGAGAGGAAGATCGACATAAATACTTTGATGAAGGTAACTAGGGTTTGAACAGATAAAGGAAGGGGAAGGTTCATTTGAAAAGAAAAAGAACAAAGGGTAATTTTGTAAAATATTAAATAGTTTTTTCACTTATCTTATTTGTTATCATTTTTTACTAATTAATTAGTCATAAAGACTAGTATCATCCACAAACTTTTTTTGCCTACACACATCAAAAGTTATCTTACATATTTCGAAATTCATCCTATACGTTGAAATTTATCCTACACAACTCGTAATTTATCCTACACTTTAAATTATTTTATTTTATTTTTTTGAAAAAATATATATTTTGACGATAAGTTACAAAAAATTGAATGTAGTTAGCTATTAAAGAGGAAGACTACAAATTAATTATCTTGGTAGATTTACCAATGTACCCTTATAGTAACATTAAACTCTTATATTAAATGAAGTAAAATAAAGCATTCTTATTGGTTGAAATTTCTTCTTTTTTCTTCTTACAAAAAATTTCTTCTTATGTGAACTCTCCACTATAAAGGAAACTGTGTGAAAGAGAAGGTGCAAGTCACCGGTAAAGAGGTAACAATTGGGCCAGTCTTTAAAAGGCGCGTGTTTTAAATTATATTGCTAATTGACAGCCAGGTGTCACAATTTTGGTTGAAAACATAATGTGAACAGTGTCGGAGATTGACCAAAAGTTCTGGGGGCGGAAAGTCATGGAACCAATTTTTTTTTTGCTGTCGTTATGTTTCAGGTTATATGTTCGAGGTGGATATTCGAATCGGGTTGGGTCAAATAACAATAACTCCAATAAAACTACATAATCTTCATTCATTCAAAGTTAAATGAGGCGTTCTTACACATAAAAAACGCTAAATATTGTTTAACAAAAATAAAGACCAAATATTTATAATGATGCAAGATAAATGTTAAGTACCTAGATGAAGAATTACAACTCAATCAAACGATTTTTAAGATAAATGGTAAGTACCTTTAAAATCTTCAAGATAAAAAAGAACACTCAGCTTTGATTTATATATAAAGTAGTAACAAACTTTAATTAAAGTCTAGAGTTAAATGCCATTTTAGTCCCTAGAGTTTGGGCCATTTTGTCAGTTTAGTCAAAAAGTTTCATTTTTCGCATGTGGGTCCAAAAAGGTTTCACTGTTACCATTTTAGTCTACTAGGTTAACTTCATCGATTATCTCTGTTAATGAGAAGGGCGATTCGCTTAACAGAAAAAATGACAAGTCGAAGAAGAAACTCCATGCTTATTATTGAAATGATAGAACACTAATTTGGTGCTAATCGAGAAGATTAGAGTCAGCGAATCAACAAATAACCTCGCAAAAGCCTATTGATAACCTTAATCAATCGTAAACACAAAAGTAGAATATACAGAAACAAAATTATGAAATTGAAAACTATGGAACATGTGATTTGTACACTAACCTTACAGATATGATTCACACAACTACAATCAATTTTAGGGATATCATTTCAGAAGCTGCCGATTAAAAATAAAAAAATTAGATAGAAGTATGAGACTATCAACATGTGATAACGAATTTGATGAAATTAGGAATGATATATACATCCCTTCATCTTCAGACACAAGAGGCTACACTTGAAGAATTAGGGTTTGAGATGTTGTATCATGAAGTAGGAGCACGTTCAATCGGGTTCACAAAGAGATGGTGGAGTAGGTAAGAGCGATGGAGAAGCGGCAGGGAGAATGAAGAAGAAGAAACCCTAAAGAATCACCGGGTTATAACATCAAACGGGTCAACACGAGATATCCTTAAAAATAACAAAGACCCATCAATTTTCCTGCCCAAAATTTTGTGAGGTTACACCACAAGGTGCCACGTGTCCCAAACCTTATTTATTTATTATACTAGGTTACTTACCCGTGTATTACACGGGTTTAACACAAAACATAATATGAAATAAAAAAGTATGTAAAACACAGCATTAGGCCAATATAAGAGCCGAAAACAACTTCATTTTTTTGAAATTAAACCAACAACAATAGTAATAATAACAATAGAGTACATCCCACCTGTAATTAATTACAATAATAGCTTATTATACCAGGATTTGACATAATGTTGAGGTGATAACATAGACTGTAAATTCCAAATAAAATAGAGATATACTATAATCGAGTTTGTAGTTGTTGAGGTATAATATGTGGGGTTGTAACAAATGCAAGCAATGGATCAGAAACCATTACTCTTGCAGCCTCAAGTCAAGACTCACATTGAAGCTTCTTAACATGGTTGCAATATATGAGTATCCAAGCAATGCAATTGCAACGTAGTCTAGTCTTTCTGTCAATTCTATGTCATTGTATATCAACAAATATTATGATTAAAGATGAGTTTAAAATATCAAAATAAGTGTGTTATATGTTCACTTATAGAAGCGACGGAAAGTAACACCAGCTGTAAATAGTGTCAAGGTTACCTCAAAAAGAGTTTGTTTTCATCCGGCGACAACTTCCTGCTATCTAAACTCAAGGACAAAAATTTATGCTGCTTTATTGGATCAAACTCAATTGCTTTTGTATCATTGCCCATTATCTTGTCTTGAAAGACAAACAATTTGGAATTTGTAAACATAATGTCATTTAAAAATTCGACTTCCTACAGGTGATGCTCGAGTAGACCTGGGATTATTCATAACGATCTAATAAAAAAATACGTATGATTTTTTTGTGCAATTAAAAATAAAATTTAGAACCTTGATCATGTGATACAATTACAAATTTCATTGTTTTAATCAAAGTAATTACTTTAAATATAAACATCAAAACACCATAACATAAGCAAATCCATCTTTATTTTAAAACATCACAATTATCAATATTTGTAAACCCTAATTGTAAACTAAATAAAAAAAAAAAGCTAAACCACCTGTAAATCGAGTTTCAGAAAATGAACATCCCTTAAAAGTAAAGACGGATGAAGAAGACAAGAAGCTTATAAAACCAAATAGAACGTTTGCTTACGAAATCAGAAACTTTCTGTGTTTAATTGATTAGATACACAATGACAAACTGATCAGGAGACGTAAAATTTGAGACGAAGTATCAAAAGGACCGAACAAACTACAATAAACTAAAAAGGGACAACAAAAATTATACCTAAATAGAATCACAGCACCGGATTTCTGAAATCGAAGCGGGGACATGTGAATTTGAGAGGAAGATCGACATAAATACTTTGATGAAGGTAACTAGGGTTTAAACAGATATAAAGGATGGGGAAGGTTCATTTGAGAAAAAAATTAATTGAGAAGAAAAAAGAACAAAGGGTAATTTTGTAAAACATTAAATAGTGTTTCACTTGTCTCATTTATTATCATTTTTTTACTAATTAATTAGTCATAAAGACTAGTATCCTCCACACAAACTTTTTTTGTCTACACACATCAAAAGTTATCTTACATATTTCGAAATTCATCCTACACGTTGAAATTTATCCTACACAACTCGTAATTTATCCTAGACTTTCAATTATTTTATTTTATTGAAAAATATATATTTTGAAGATAAGTTACAAAAAAGTTAGGTTAGATGTTAAAGAGGAAGACTACAAATTAATGACATGTATAGATTTACCAATTTACCCATATAGTAATATTAAATTCTTATATTAAATGAAGTAAAATAAAGCATTCTTATTGGTTGAAATTTCTTCTTTTTTCTTCTTACAAAAAAATTCATCTTATTTAAACTCTCCACTATAAAGGAAACTATATGAAAGAGAAGGTGCAAGTCACCGGTAAAGACATAACAATTGGGCCGGTCTTTAAAAGGCGCGTGTTTTAAATTTTGTTGCTAATAGACAGCCACGTGTCACAATTTTGGTTGAAAACATAATGTGAACAGTGTCGGAGATTGACCAAAAGTTCTGGGGCAGAAAGTTATGGGACCAATTTTTTTTTCCTATCTCTATGTTTCAGGTTATATGTTCGAGGTGGATATTCGAATCGGGTTGGGTCAAATAACAATAACTCCAACTAAAACTACATAATCTTCATTCATTCAAAGTCAAGTCAAATGAGGCATTCTTAAACATAAAAATGCTAAATATTGTTTAACAAAAATAAAGACCAAATATTTATAATGATGCAAGATAAATGTTAAGTACCTAGATGAAGAATTACAACTCAATCAAACGATCTTTAAGATAAATGGTAAGTACCTTTAAAATCTTTAAGATAAAAAAAAGAACTCTCAGCTTTGATTTATATATAAAGTGGTAACAAAGTTTAATTAAAGTCTAGAGTTAAATGCCATTTTAGTCCCTAGAGTCTGGGCCATTTTATCAGTTTACTTAAAAGGTTTCATTTTTCACCTGTAGGTCCAAAAAGGTTTCACTGTTGCCATTTTAGTCAACAGGGTTAACCTCACCCATTATCTCTGTTAATGAGAAAGGCGATTCGGTCATTTTATATGGCCGAAGTGCCTTTCTAGTTAACAGAATTGCATATAAAATGACCAAATTGTCCTTCTGGTTAACAGAAAAAATAAATGAAGTTAACCCAGTGGACTAAATGGCAACCATGAAACCTTTTTGGACCCACAGGAGAAAAATGAAACATTTAGACCAGACTGGCAAAATGTCTCAAACTACAGGGCCTAAAATGGCATTTAACTCTAAAGTTTATAAATATTTGAGTTAATTTCCATTTTAGTCCCTGAGGTTTGTCCTAATTTGCTATTTTAGTCCAAATAGTTTTTTTTTTGCCTCTGTGTCCCTGACTTTTCCTTTTTGTTGCCATTTTGATCACATATCCTAACTCCATCCAAAAACCCCATTTTTAACCCGGGGTATTTTGGGGATTTTCATTTTAAATCTTTTCATTTGCCATTTTGATCCAATTCTAAAAAATCAAAAAAAATTCTAAAAAATAAAAAAATCTTAAAAATAAAATAAAATCTAAAAATCAAAAAAAATTCTAAAAAATCAAAAATTTCTAAAAAAATCAAAAAAATTCTAAAAAAAATCATAAAAATAAATAATTCTAAAAATAAAAAAATTCTAAAATCAAAAAAATTCTAAAAAATCAAAAAAATTCTAAAAATTCTAAAAAATAAAAAAAATCATAAAAATAAAAAAATTCTAAAAAATCAAAATAATTCTAAAAAATTAAAAAATTTCTAAAAAATCAAAAGAATTATAAAAAATCAAAAGAATTCTAAAAGAATCAATAAAATTCTAAAAAAAAAAAATCTAAAATGGTGAAGTGTTAAGTGGTGAAACATGGTAGTTATAAAGTTTGGAGAAGTGGTAAGATGATGAAACATGTAACATAATGTAATTATTAGACTCACTCACTTTGGAGAAGTGGTAAGATGGTGAAACATGGTAGTTATAAAGTTTTAATTTCATTCAGCATCTTGCATCTTGCTGGACTTTGATTTGTATTGTCTTTGGTTTTAATGGAAGTTAGTTTTACTGTTAAAAAATTGAATATAAAGTTTTATTCTTTTATAATCAAAGTGTTCAACAGAGAGGTCATGGACTCCTTACCTCTTTTGGTTCCATCTCTAAGCAGATTAACAACAGAAATTCATTTATCCATTTAAAAAACACAGAGAATCTAACATAGTAAAAAAATAAAACTCTAAAAAAGCGGCAGAAATCCATTTATTCATGTTTGTTTGATTTTTTAGAATCTTTTATTTTTTTTAATTTTTTTGATTTTTTAGAATTCTTTTGATTTTTTAGAGTTTTTTTGATTTTTTAGAATTTTTTTATTTTTAGAATTTTTATGATTTTTTATAATTTTTTTTATTTTTTAGAATTTTTTTATTTTTTAGAATTTTTTGGTTTTTAGATTTTTTTTTATTTTTTGATTTTTTTATAATTTTTGGATTTTTTAGAATTTTTTTTTATTTTTTAGAATTGTATCAAAATGGCAATTGAAAAGATTTAAAATGAAAATCCCAAAAAATACCCAGGGTAAAAATGGGGGTTTTGGAAGGAGTTTGGGTATGTGATCAAAATGGCAACAAAATGGAAAAGTCAGTGACCCAGAGGCGAAAAAAAAACTATTTGGACTAAAATGGCAAATTTGGACAAACCTCAGGGACTAAAATGGCAATTAACTCTAAATATTTATAAAACTTACTAATAGCCCGTTCTTCACATTTTTTAATTCAATACGAAAATATGTATAAATATTTTTGACAATAAACTTGGTAGGGGCAGTGGAATTTTAGACAAAATAATTGATAGGGGCGGACTTATATAATTTTAGAATTTTCAGATAAAAATAAAAAAATATTACACTTTTTGTAGGAGGGAGAGGGTGCAAAAATAAAAAATATTACACTTTTTGAAGGAGGGGGAGGGTGCACCCCGGTTTCTTAAAAGCTACGCCACTAATTATGAATTCATGTGTACATTATCTATATCTATACTATATTAACTAGGTGTACACCCGTGTGAATACACGTATTTGTTCTCATAACGATCGGAATCAAATACTAAAAAACATATTATAATAAATTTATTTAAATTCTTTATGTTTAGTTACATATGTTTATAAAACAATGTTAAATGTTTATTGTTTAGTGTACATGTTTGATGTAGAGAATAAGGTAAGTAATTGATAATATTTTGTCTAAAATGAAAGCATGACCTAATTTTATGTTGTCTAATAACTTCTTATATATGACCTTATTTTTTTTTTGACACATTGTTAGTGTAAAATTCAGTAAAGGTCCATTGTTATTGTATAATTCAATAAAAGGCCTATTCAGTATAGATTCTAAGTACCCTGCTCCATATCAAGTACCCTCGCCAGCCCTAGGCCGCTCCCCATACCGAGTAGTCTTAGGAGAAGAACCAAATTAGGTTAGGATATACTTTTATTTTAATGAACCCCAAAATAATAACCCAATTGGCAAAGGCCCAATACCAACCGTAGTTCTTCTTCTTAACCCTATTATTGATCAGTTGTAGAATCACAAAGTCAAACACAACTAATCCATATCAATAAAAGAAATATGTATAGATTATAAGAAGGCTGACTGGGGTGTACTACTAAAATATGAAACCAAAAGAATAGTTGAAACATCTATTGACTAATTTAAAATTTAGAAGAACCTGAATTCTTGTAATATATTAATAAATATTTTTGCATGCAACCAAAAGAATAAGAAAGAAAAAACAAAAGCAATTCATTATTCGGAAATTCAACATTGTGATTTCTCTCTTTTGTATACCATATAATTTTGTATGTTGTTGGTGCCTAATGTCTATGCTATCACAGGCTACATATGTACCAAAATGCCTTGTATAACTTTTCATATAAGAATATAAAAATAGATCATTAAAAACCAATCTTTTAGTCATAAACATGCTTTTAGAATATGAAATCGCTGAGCTGAGATTGTTTCTCATTTACCTAGTGCTTGTTGAAAATATAAGCGCTATCTTCCACTCCTGCATTCAAGCAATTCATCCGGTGCCTGTAAAACATCCACATAATAGTGAAAAGACGTTGTCCCATAATTCGAGTTGACTTCGCTTATTCAAGACTGATGTAGATAGTGATTGCAATTTAGCTCCACATTTTCATTTATTTTTTTGTAAAATAATTACACTGAACTTAAACAATTTTTCCCTTGAGCCAGATTAACTTTCATCAAAGTCAAAGTTAAAAAGTCAACTGCTGATAAACAAAGTTCAAATGGGCTACTTGATTGCATCTGGATTAGCTAAACCACTAACATTACTGAAAAGTATATGAATTGAATCAACATATTGGAGAGCTTTAAAAAAAGGAACAATTTTAGTAATTTAATTCACAATAAAAAATTATATGTACATAAAAAACTATTGTGATAAATGTGAACCATACCAAGCAAAGTGATCTTCACAACAAACGGAGCCTACGATGATTGAAATTCCTGCTGCTTTCCTGAATATTCAAGATTTAGAAACACATGTTATGAGTTGTTAAGACATACATATTCTTGGTTTACGATTACGAAGCGAAAACAAAGTTCTATATTTTCATGAAAATAGTTACATACCAGGTTGTGTTGTACATGTCATAGAACTTGTCAAAGGCTTTATCAAAGCTGTAGGATCGTTTTTGACGATCAAATGAGTCAATTTGAGTCAATACACGACAGTTTGAGTGGCGGAAACAATCAAACTGTTTTGAATCAGAAAGAAATGAGTAGAAACAGAAGATATCACGTTAAACTACACTTCTCATTCATATATGACTTGACAAACCAGCAGCAGTTCGGTACAAGAACAATGGGATTGTTACAAATGAGAAGCTAACATCACCTATATATAGGCATACACCTTTCGCTTGAAACAAACACTTGACGGTTCAAGCGAAAGCTTATAATTCAATTCAAGCGAACTTACATAAAAAACAATATAAAAATCTTATTTCTTGCACTGTTTCGTGTTTTGTGAGATGTTGAATTCATGTGATGCAAGAGATGATGTCATCGATATGATGTCATCATTTAATATGATGACATCATTCTTGTTCAGTTCTGGAACATAACCAAGACTCGATATAAGACGGAGTCAATAGACATATGCACCAACAGTCTCCCCCTTGGATGTTGACGGAGTCTTCAGTACGAGACGTTAGCATGTCAAAACTTCAGTTTTAATCAGTCTTCACACTCTCTCTTCAATCACCCTATTGCTAACAGACTCCCCCTTACGTTGTTTCGGGATCGTAATCTGATATAGCACTCTCTATCTTCTCAGCATTAGCAGCTTTCACAGATTCAGGACCATCTCCTGGCTCTCCGTAGCAACAAGATCAGGAACCTGGCTTTTACGTCTACAGACTCCCCCTTTCGACAAGCTGGGATCGCAGTCTGGAATTCACTAGCTGCATACCTGCATACACTCCATCCAACAGTAAGATTTGACTTTATGCTTACCTCTTGAATTTAAAATGATTAAATTTGTTTCAAATTAATGATCCATTTATCCATTTCAAAAACCTTTCTCAACTCAAATAAACTTTCCCAATCCAATATCATTCATCATGTTTAGCACTTGAGATTTTGAAAATCTGCTCTTCAACATCAGTTGTCGAAAATCTTTTTGGCTTTTTCAAAAATTTCTGCTAAAACACACTAAAATCTTTTTGGATTTTTGTTTTTAATGAAATGCAGTAAAGAAATATATACAGACAATATTTTTGTGAGTTTGTGTAAGAGGATCATATCATTGAGACAAATCACTATCACCATTAAGCTTTAAACATATTAAGTTCTAAACGATTCACGTTGATTGACGATATAGTTGTCCTCTTAAGCTCAATATAAAAACTTTCAAAATGCTTACCGATTCGTTAGGGTATATTAATTTTGCACTAAATTCTTATGGACCCCACGATCTCTGCATATCCCCTCATCATGCAATACACTAACTCGAGTAATGCCTTTAAACTTTTATCAACTGTGATTTGTGCGAAAACAAAGCAGAATGTTTAAACATTAACAATCAGGTCGATACTTCCATATACGCAGAGAAAGTCCAATGTTTAAACAAAATAAGAAAAATAAAACAAGTTGAAATTGTTTAGGCTTTAACCACCAGGTCGATACTTCCGTATACGCAGAGGAGGTCCAAAGCTTAAACGAAACACCAAAGAAAATAAAACAGAACGTTTAGGCATTAACAACCAGGTCGATACTCACGTATACGCAGAGGATGTCCAATGCTTAAACAAAATAAAGAAATCAAACAAGTTTAAATCTTTGCAAAATGAAATGCACAATCACAACGATTTTTCAGCAAAGTTGTGAAAGTTCACAGACTTAACCAGTTTTTATGTTTTTCCACAATAAGCTATTACTGAGTAGGCACACAATCAAGAAGGACAAAACTAAGTACTATGCTTTTGACCATGTTTCCCACTAGAACTAGGTTTTTTCATTTAAGTTTGTATCGTTATCACAAATCTACTAGTCTAGCTGAGCCTATCGTCACATCTTTAGTGAGACCGTTTATCACATTTGACATTTCATTTCTTTAGCATGCTGTGATAGTCCACTGATTTACTATCATTTCCTTTTGTTCTCAACAAAACTCATTTTTAATTTTTCAATGTTTTTGGCATTTTCAAATTTTCTAAATTTTTAAAAATTTTTCTCCCCCTAAAATCAAAATATGTTTCAATTTTGATTTTCTGAGAAAATTTGAAAACAAACTGTACAAGAACATGACAACATGATATCGAATTGCTTCAATTCGCCATCCACTTGGCATAAACAATCAGAACTCCCCCTGACAACAAACTATTTTCCCATTATGATTTCAAAACACTTAAGTTTGTTTTAATCAAAATGGATTTTCCAGAAAATAAGTTTTGTGTGCCATTTCATAAACTCGAGGTTTCATCACCTTGTTCTTCAAATTACCACTTGTAGGAAAGATGAATCAAGTACAACTTAATGTCCTTAATTAATCTTTTGAAAGTCGAAATATCACTGAAGTGAATTTCTCAATAAAGATGCCGATTCCTGCTCCACACTTACCAACCTGGGAGCTCCGGCAAGTCAGGTTTTTCAGTTAAAAAGATTCACCCAAGCCTGACAGTCCTTGGGTGTATTTGAGTTATTTTCATTCAGGGTTTGAACATTCCTTTTTGTTTCATAAAATTCTTTAACCCCTTTTACCTTACCCTCAACCATCTTTCCAAAAATATTTTTTACTTTGCTACTGAAAGCCTTTTCGACATCAAATTCTTTCTTTTCAGAATAGAACTGATTCGAAATTTTCACTTTCCCATCTTTTTGTTTAAAATTTTCAGTCCGCAATGGTGGAAAGTTGATATCATCCATTGGCGTAACTGAATTTTCTCCTTTTTAATCAACAGATGTCTCCTCTGATTTTGACGAATCAGATTCATTGCCAGAACGTGGCTCTTTTGCTTCCGAAGAAACAAATCATCGCCAGGAACTTTTTCTTTCTTCACACACCATTCTGTCCTCAGATTTGTATCTGATGAATTCGTTTTGCTTGATTTGTCATTCTTTGGAGAGCAAGACGATTTATCATAACATTTATCTGATTTTCTTGTTGTATCCGAGGACAAAATCCTTTCGAGATACTCTCGTGCTTTCTTTCTTTTCTTTCTCAGTCGATCTTTCTGCCCTTGTGAAAGCTTCACTTTCTGTTCTTTCACTTCTTGTTGTTTCTGTGCTCTGGGCTTTTCATCGACTTTGACTGATTTTTTCTTATTTTTCTGAGATTCAGCCCTCGATCTTCCCTTTGATCTCATTGGGCAATCTCTGGCAATATGTCCTTTGATTTGGCAATTATAGCATCTTCTTATCTCATACCACTGATTCTGGCAGTTAACAGCAATGTGTCCTTGAACACCACAAGTGTAGCACACTCTGTTATCGTACCATTCACCACTTTCACACCAAACGCTCAGATCATAACATTGTCTGGCTTTGTGGTAATCATCACTCCTCCTGAAAGTTGGATTTATCTTTGAAGCACTGTGGTCAAACCTGCACCACATATTACCAACTTTTTGTGAGTTTTGGTTTTTCAATTTTTGTGGTTTTTTATCTTGATTGGATGATTGAACTGATGAGCTTTTATTGTTGTTTTGAAAATTTTCTGAATTTTTAACTTTTTGTTTCTGTTCTACTTTCTTCTTAACAGGTTTTTGCTTTGAGCCTATTTCAGTCGAATGTAAAACAGTTTCTTAAAATTTTTCTTTTAATTCCAAAAATATTTTCTTTTTCTCTTTTTCATCATCAGCTTTATCATCACAATCTTCAATTATGACTTTGTCATAATTTGTGACATTGTCACTTATTGGAATCTCATTGATCGGTTTTGGACATATAAGATCTGGTGCTGATGACGTATTCACAAAACCTGTCAATTTCTTTTCAAGCTCATCAATTTTATTCCGAGCAATTCCAGCTTCATTTTCAAGCCGAATGATTTTCTGAAGATGAGAATTTATTTCAATCTGTTTTTCAAGATTATTTTTAAAAATAACAGATTTTTCATCTTCTAAAACCTTCATTTGACTTTGAAAATCTTTTTCAATTTTTAATTTTTCATTTTCAAACTCTTTTGCTTTTTCTTTCAAAACCTTGTTTTCTAATGTCAAACTGTGACAACCCGTGATTTACGGCTCCTAATTACGTGATTAACAGGTAATTAACGCGATAATAAATAGTGTTTACAGCGCAAATTAACTTAATTAGGCCTTGGGAATGCCTAGGAGCGTTTATTCGACTATACAGTGCGCGTGTGGTGATTTACGGAAAATCTGCTGAATATCTAGCGACAACGAACTGATGCCGTACAAAATACTGACAACGCAGACAAATATTAAATTTTTACGATATATATTAGCTTCGTAATTATATTTTTGTGACTACAGTCGAAACCGGATCGAAAAATGGATTAAAGACGGCAACGATACAATTTTTCGCGATTATTACCGTGATCGACGAACGGGCGTGCAAACAACGACTACCGACCGTATTTTTGTGTATTTTAATTTTTGACGTTAAACGGAGTTCAGGGTTTTGACAACGGGTCTCGTAGGATTTACGGGCCACTTACGCACGGGGGTTGAGCTTGTGGGCCCTGGGCCCAAGCCTAAACCTACACATGATATATTAGATTGTATAAATAACATCTCTTCAAATATCAACAAAATCCCTTCAAGATCTAGACAAAAATCTCTATAGATTGGTAAATCTGTACAAAATATTTTAACCAGATTTCACAAGATTCTTCAAATCTTTAAACCACTATATATGACCATATCTCTACTCTTTGATTTGTCTGCACATTTCACACATAAGAAAAGGGGGTCTTTCCTCTCTCTCTCTCGGTTCCATTATCAGACAACAACAAAACCCAACCCAGCCGACCACCCCTTACCTCTCTCGGTTCTCCGGCAATTCGGCCACATGGAGCGGAACCGGTGGCTCCGGCCACACCCCTTCAAGGCCGACACCTCAAGCAACCCCCCTCTCTTTTTCGAGCAACCAAACGAACCACCACCACTGACCGGTGGTGGTGAGCGGCGGCAAAGAGAGACAGAGACGGGAGAAAGAGAGAGACTAGGCGGAGAGAGAGAGAGAGCGACTGAGAAGAGTGAGAGAGATGACGCGGAGAAGAAACAGCGCCGCCGTGAGTGGCGGCAGCGGACGGCGACAACAGCCATGGTCGAGTCTCAGCTCGTGTTTCATGTCTCGGCTCGGCTCAAGTTCATGCGTTCGGGTGTTACGGGTCTGACTCGGCTTCGGTTCAGCTGGCGGTTCAGCGGGTTCAAGGTTCGGGTGACGTCTCGGGTCCCGGGTCAGATCTAGTGTGGTTCGGGTCGAGTCAGTAGGTTCGAGTTATAGTTCAAAGCTTTCGGTTCGGTTGACTCGGTCAGACCGAGTCAACAGCGGTCAAACAGTCAACAACGGTCAACTGGTCAACGGGTTTAGTCGGGTCAGATATGATTCGAGTTAGATGATGGCTCGGGTCACGGCTCGGTTATGGGACAGCCATGGTTCAGTTCGGTTCAAGGGTAGTTCGGTCAACGGCTCGAGTCAAGCGGCTGGGTCAGACTCAGCTTCGGATTTGGTTGACTCGGTCAACCGAGTCGACTCAGTCAACTCAGTTGACTCGGTCAACTCAGTCAAACATTTCTGCAAATCGACACGAGGATTTGGTAAAGATTAGTGACTCGATTCATTTATTATAGTTTTAACGTTTCACGTGATAACGAGCTCGAACCGACCTATTTATAAGTTACATTTGATATATACATATATGTTTGCCGAAATTACATTTATAGTTTAGTTGAATCTTGATAAAAATTTCGACACTTTAGTTGTCGGGGCGTCCAAAAATAGAGGAAACTCTGCCCGTTTTTCGAGAAAATCCAAGTTTTATTATAAAACAAAACGTGCTTTCTGAGCGACTTTTATAAAACGAGATACGAATATAAAGTCTTTTTAGACAACAACTTATCAAAGATTCGGAGATTATTTACAACACATAAATATAGTTATATATTTATTCTAAATGCCGTACAACGCAAATTCTTCTACAAAAATAAATATGGTTTATATATTTATTTTCAAACATAACAACTCGACGATTCCTCTATAAAATAAATATAACTCTTCATATTTATTTTATACGCCTAAACGGCATATACGTATATTTTTGGCAAATATACACAAGACGTGATATATATAATACAAGTTATTATATATTACTTTCATACGAAACGCGATATATAATACGAGTTTGTTATATGATATTTTCATAAAAATATTCTTTTATACACGTATGACTACTCGAGACGGCTAACACACCTACAACGATATATTTATATATTTTTATATAAATATTTATTCTTTTTAAGTCTCTCGGAAACTAAGTCTTTTTCAAGACTTATTAAACTGCTACTGACATTAAACGAGATTTAACACGTATAACTTAATCTTTTCCATTAAGTTAACAACTTACCATTGAATCGTTCGATTAACGATTCGGTAGAGCTCGGTGACACGTAGACTAGTTACCGCTTTTATTTAGAAACTTATTAGGTATTCCGTGTTAGGAATATTGTAGAATGCACGCTAGCGAGTCTCATCTTGGAAACGACATCAAGAAGTCGTAATTAGCTAGCTTTGCACAGGAATATTCAGGTGAGTTCATAACCCCACTTTTTACGGCTTTACATTTTTATAAATGTTTTCGGGGTGGAAAGACATGCACGTTTTGCAAAAACATACGAAGTTTTGAACTAACGCAAAACTCGTATTTCTAAATCATATTACGAAAGGGATTTCGGGGGACACAAATGATTTACGAAAGGTTTATACTAAATATACCGGTTTTTACAAAACAAATGCTTATTTTCGAAATGTGAATGATATTCGGCCAGGGTGACCGGGAATCTGGTCAGGGTGACCAGGAATCTGGTCAGGGTGACCAGGGATCTGGTTAGGGTGACCAGGGATTTATTTTATACATGGTATGTTTAGCGTAAGGAGGGTTACTACTTAGATCATGTGAGTGGGTAGGCGCAACTTGGGATCATTAATCCTCATTGTAGGACCGAGGGACGTAAGCGGTAGATCTATCTGGGTGTAGCGAGCCCAACCCCAGGCCCAGCAGAACGGACCTCGGGGTGACTTTGTGCCCAACGCAAAATCCGCTAGGTTTGAGTCTTCCTACTTGCACTTCACACATATCAATGGCCTTGCAAACCATTGGTGATCTCTTTTTCCTTATTTGCTACATACCAGGGATTTTATACTTACGGAAACTTCTTGTTCATACAAATTAACTACCATGTTTTATACAAATTCAAAGCATTATGCGGGTATGGAGTCAAAGTCAGGGTGGGCATTGACAGTTTTGCGAGCATTACAAATACAAGGCTTTACAAATACATGGTTTTATGAACATAACGTGTTACAAACACAACGTTTCCATATAACTTGGCAAGAAAATGATTTTTAAATTCGTTTTCTCAAATACTATTTCAAAAACCGGTTACTCCAAAGATTTATTTCAAATCTTTCACAACTCAAAAGATTTATTTCAAATCTTTTACAAACAAACTATGAACTCGCTCAACTTTATGTTGACTTTTTCGCATGTTTCTTTCTCAGGTTACAGTTCTAAGACAAGGCACGGTTGGAATAGGAGAACCATTGGAGACTCGAGTACTTAGTGGGCGTTCATTTTCTAGAAGTCTTTGCTATATTTGCTTCCGCTGTGCAATGAAGATACCAGTCCGGTCACGCCAATGCTCTGATAATTTCGGGGTGTGACAGATTGGTATCAGAGCTATAGGTTACAGCGAATTAGGTTCCTGTTGTGATACCTAGGCTCTAACCTCACTTTTCTCTGGGACTTAGACTATTAAGACGTTGAATACATACAGAACGCCTAGTACTCGAATATGGTCTCCAACCGTTGCCGAAAAACAAACAGTCAAAAATTTTGTTTTCAAACATACGCTAAAGTGGTGTTTTATACACGGTACACAAAACGATTACATACAGTACACAAAAATCTGAGAGTTTAGGAAACATGCATTTAAGACCTTCGGAACAGGGATTCAGTCTGGGAGGCTAGTGGAACTAGGAGATTCAGTCTGAGAGGCTGGGAGGATAGTCTAGTGGGACTAGGAGATTCAGTCTGAGAGGCTGGGAGGATAGTCTAGTGGGACTAGGAGATTCAGTCTGGGAGGCTGGGAGGCTAGTGGGACTAGGAGGACTATTTGATTATATGATTGATTATTTGCGCATGTGTGTGTTTATTAAAGGTCATCACGTAGGAACCGCGAATATTAACTCGGGCACACCCTATTATCCATATTGCCTATGATATTTTAACTTCCCGAGCAGGCATCCTACGCATAACAAAACGCTAGCGCATGAGAATGCATAGAACTCAAATTTTACGCCAACGGATGTCGGGGTACATCACCTTCTACGCGGCACACAACGCTAGTGCACAGGTATACGTGAAACTTAAGCTATACATCAACGGAGATTGAAGTACGACACATACGATTATCGAGGCGAGGCCTTTGAGAAGGAACGATGACGCAATTTAACGACGACGCTAGATTCCTGTCAGCAGGAGAACTAACGATCAGGAAACGACAACTTGTCACGCGATCCTGCAACGACACGAATCACGCCAGGGAGAAGACGATTGTCTCCGCATCCCCCCTACCTAGCTAATGACAAGTACGATATGTTTGACATTCCATGGTAATGTCACCTAACAATTGGTCGTCACACGAAACCCCGGGTAAAGTCCTCAAAATTTCTTTTATTGAAATTTCGACTTTTACATTTACTGAGTAGATTTTCGTATCTCTACTCCTCTTAAGGGTCATTGTATCATGATCATTTCTTTACAAGTTACATACATGGTTTTTCGTTGTGACCATGCCGAAAGTTTTCTTATCGATACATATATCTATTGTCGGATTGCGCTAAAACCAAGTTCAATTGTTTGAACTTGCTCATTACACTTATTCGATTCGAGACACCATATGATGTATTGGGAGCATCATATTCAAATCAATTTTTAACGAACACTTCATTTGTTCCGAGTCGTAGTAGACTTGTTTGGTCTACGACTCCAATAAATCATTTGTTGATTTCGACACCTTGTGGTGGTGTACTCATTAACTTGAAGCTTGCGCTAAACTCGTTTACGCGTCTCATGCACGGATTTAATTATTTCTTTATTAATTTGTTTTAAATCCGCTTTGAATTATCATATTAAAGCAGTCTTAACACAATCGTGCATTAAGACAATGGTACACAAATTCATCTCATATTCCGGTGTACCTCATAACGGTTCTTTCAACATCGATCGAATGCTTTGCGACATTCATTGCTTCTTCACCTTCGATCGAAAACATTATTTCTTTGATGTTCGAATTTCAATTGAAAATTCTACGATGTCATTTGAAACAAACTTTCGGATTCACTTTATTACGCTTTCATGTGACTTCAAACACGGTGGATTTGTTTGATCACCGCTATTATTGAATTATTTGAATACGACACCTTGTGGTGTCAGTACAAACTTGTAGCTTGGGCAAATCATGATTGAGCGTTTCATGCAAAACACAGGTGATACTTGTTCGATCACCCCTATTATTGAATTGTTTCATTCATTGCGACACCTTGTGGCGTCGATATGACTTGCAGCTTGCGCTGATCACGATCGAGCGTTTCATGCAAACTATTATATTTGAGATTGTTGATTCTAAGTTCATCTAGTGGATGTTATTGCTTCTAGAACTCATTTACATGTTATAAACGTTAATATGGAATTCGATTGGTCGAAGTTCCTGTTCATTGTTGGATCCTTGTTAACTTAGTCACACTGGTGACTGTATCATTACGTCTCGTTTCCTTTGACATAAATTACTGAGACACATTGCTTTTACCGTTGGGTTCTTATTGTTGAGAAATGTCATGATTCGGATAAGTCTTGTTTCGATTACGCTGTCATTCACTTTGTTATTATTCGGACTTACCTGCGAACAACACAATTCTGAGGAGATAACATAGTCTAAATTTCGAGGACGAAATTTCTGTAACAGGGGGAGAATGTGACAACCCGTGATTTACGGCTCCTAATTACGTGATTAACAGGTAATTAACGCGATAATAAATAGTGTTTACAGCGCAAATTAACTTAATTAGGCCTTGGGAATGACTAGGAGCGTTTATTCGACTATACAGTGCGCGTGTGGTGATTTACGGAAAATCTGCTGAATATCTAGCGACAACGAACTGATGCCGTACAAAATACTGACAACGCAGACAAATATTAAATTTTTACGATATATATTAGCTTCGTAATTATATTTTTGTGACTACAGTCGAAACCGGATCAAAAAATGGATTAAAGACGGCAACGATACAATTTTTCGCGATTATTACCGTGATCGACGAACGGGCGTGCAAACAACGACTACCGACCGTATTTTTGTGTATTTTAATTTTTGACGTTAAACGGAGTTCAGGGTTTTGACAACGGGTCTCGTAGGATTTACGGGCCACTTACGCACGGGGGTTGAGCTTGTGGGCCCTGGGCCCAAGCCTAAACCTACACATGATATATTAGATTGTATAAATAACATCTCTTCAAATATCAACAAAATCCCTTCAAGATCTAGACAAAAATCTCTATAGATTGGTAAATCTGTACAAAATATTTTAACCAGATTTCACAAGATTCTTCAAATCTTTAAACCACTATATATGACCATATCTCTACTCTTTGATTTGTCTGCACATTTCACACATAAGAAAAGGGGGTCTTTCCTCTCTCTCTCTCGGTTCCATTATCAGACAACAACAAAACCCAACCCAGCCGACCACCCCTTACCTCTCTCGGTTCTCCGGCAATTCAGCCACACGGAGCGGAACCGGTGGCTCCGGCCACACCCCTTCAAGGCCGACACCTCAAGCAACCCCCCTCTCTTTTTCGAGCAACCAAACGAACCACCACCACTGACCGGTGGTGGTGAGCGGCGGCAAAGAGAGACAGAGACGGGGGAAAGAGAGAGACTAAGCGGAGAGAGAGAGAGAGCGACTGAGAAGAGTGAGAGAGATGACGCGGAGAAGAAACAGCGCCGCCGTGAGTGGCGGCAGCGGACGGCGACAACAGCCATGGTCGAGTCTCAGCTCGTGTTTCATGTCTCGGCTCGGCTCAAGTTCATGCGTTCGGGTGTTACGGGTCTGACTCGGCTTCGGTTCAGCTGGCGGTTCAGCGGGTTCAAGGTTCGGGTGACGTCTCGGGTCCCGGGTCAGATCTAGTGTGGTTCGGGTCGAGTCAGTAGGTTCGAGTTATAGTTCAAAGCTTTCGGTTCGGTTGACTCGGTCAGACCGAGTCAACAGCGGTCAAACAGTCAACAACGGTCAACTGGTCAACAGGTTCGGGTCAACGGGTTTAGTCGGGTCAGATATGATTCGAGTTAGATGATGGCTCGGGTCACGGCTCGGTTGTGGGACAGCCATGGTTCAGTTCGGTTCAAGGGTAGTTCGGTCAACGGCTCGAGTCAAGCGGCTGGGTCAGACTCAGCTTCGGATTTGGTTGACTCGGTCAACCGAGTCGACTCAGTCAACTCAGTTGACTCGGTCAACTCAGTCAAACATTTCTGCAAATCGACACGAGGATTTGGTAAAGATTAGTGACTCGATTCATTTATTATAGTTTTAACGTTTCACGTGATAACGAGCTCGAACCGACCTATTTATAAGTTACATTTGATATATACATATATGTTTGCCGAAATTACATTTATAGTTTAGTTGAATCTTGATAAAAATTTCGACACTTTAGTTGTCGGGGCGTCCAAAAATAGAGGAAACTCTGCCCGTTTTTCGAGAAAATCCAAGTTTTATTATAAAACAAAACGTGCTTTCTGAGCGACTTTTATAAAACGAGATACGAATATAAAGTCTTTTTAGACAACAACTTATCAAAGATTCGGAGATTATTTACAACACATAAATATAGTTATATATTTATTCTAAATGCCGTACAACGCAAATTCTTCTACAAAAATAAATATGGTTTATATATTTATTTTCAAACATAACAACTCGACGATTCCTCTATAAAATAAATATAACTCTTCATATTTATTTTATACGCCTAAACGGCATATACGTATATTTTTGGCAAATATACACAAGACGTGATATATATAATACAAGTTATTATATATTACTTTCATACGAAACGCGATATATGATACGAGTTTGTTATATGATATTTTCATAAAAATATTCTTTTATACACGTATGACTACTCGAGACGGCTAACACACCTACAACGATATATTTATATATTTTTATATAAATATTTATTCTTTTTAAGTCTCTCGGAAACTAAGTCTTTTTCAAGACTTATTAAACTGCTACTGACATTAAACGAGACTTAACACGTATAACTTAATCTTTTCCATTAAGTTAACAACTTACCATTGAATCGTTCGATTAACGATTCGGTAGAGCTCGGTGACACGTAGACTAGTTACCGCTTTTATTTAGAAACTTATTAGGTATTCCGTGTTAGGAATATTGTAGAATGCACGCTAGCGAGTCTCATCTTGGAAACGACATCAAGAAGTCGTAATTAGCTAGCTTTGCACAGGAATATTCAGGTGAGTTCATAACCCCACTTTTTACGGCTTTACATTTTTATAAATGTTTTCGGGGTGGAAAGACATGCACGTTTTGCAAAAACATACGAAGTTTTGAACTAACGCAAAACTCGTATTTCTAAATCATATTACGAAAGGGATTTCGGGGGACACAAATGATTTACGAAAGGTTTATACTAAATATACCGGTTTTTACAAAACAAATGCTTATTTTCGAAATGTGAATGATATTCGGCCAGGGTGACCGGGAATCTGGTCAGGGTGACCAGGGATCTGGTTAGGGTGACCAGGGATTTATTTTATACATGGTATGTTTAGCGTAAGGAGGGTTACTACTTAGATCATGTGAGTGGGTAGGCGCAACTTGGGATCATTAATCCTCATTGTAGGACCGAGGGACGTAAGCGGTAGATCTATCTGGGTGTAGCGAGCCCAACCCCAGGCCCAGCAGAACGGACCTCGGGGTGACTTTGTGCCCAACGCAAAATCCGCTAGGTTTGAGTCTTCCTACTTGCACTTCACACATATCAATGGCCTTGCAAACCATTGGTGATCTCTTTTTCCTTATTTTCTACATACTAGGGATTTTATACTTACGGAAACTTCTTGTTCATACAAATTAACTACCATGTTTTATACAAATTCAAAGCATTATGCGGGTATGGAGTCAAAGTCAGGGTGGGCATTGACAGTTTTGCGAGCATTACAAATACAAGGCTTTACAAATACATGGTTTTATGAACATAACGTGTTACAAACACAACGTTTCCATATAACTTGGCAAGAAAATGATTTTTAAATTCGTTTTCTCAAATACTATTTCAAAAACCGGTTACTCCAAAGATTTATTTCAAATCTTTCACAACTCAAAAGATTTATTTCAAATCTTTTACAAACAAACTATGAACTCGCTCAACTTTATGTTGACTTTTTCGCATGTTTCTTTCTCAGGTTACAGTTCTAAGACAAGGCACGGTTGGAATAGGAGAACCATTGGAGACTCGAGTACTTAGTGGGCGTTCATTTTCTAGAAGTCTTTGCTATATTTGCTTCCGCTGTGCAATGAAGATACCAGTCCGGTCACGCCAATGCTCTGATAATTTCGGGGTGTGACACAAACTCTCTACATTCTTCAAGAATTTGGCATTGTCTGATTCAGATTTTTCACAGTTTACGCATTTCCCAGGAATCTGTTTATCATCCGATTTCTTTTCATCCTTCAAATTTTTTATCTCCAATGTCAAACTCTCCAAATTCTTCAAAATTTTGATATTGTCAGCTTCAAATTTATCACATTTTGAGCACACTGGTTCAGAACTTGAAGCTTCATTTTTCTCGGATTCTTCATTTTTCAACACTACCTCTGTCTCTGTCTTGTATGTGCCTACACAAAAATTTTTAACAAAATCAAGAGGATTCATACTTTCATCTAGATAACAACCCCTCTTAATATCATATTTCATAACATCTTTTGCTACAAGACACATATTGACTCTTTTGCATATTTCAACAATCACATCCAAACTTATTTTGTCTAGATTTTTATCTATTACATTCATCAAATTTTTCTTTTTCTGATTATTCTCAAGATTATGTGTTTTAAGTTCTCTGATGAATACTTTTGGATAACAATTTGAAAATCTAGAATCATTTTTCAGTTTATTCAAAAATTCATCCCACTCTGACGGTAACGCGTCTGCAAATCTTGATATCATTTCAGCATCTGACATCCTTATCTCGTACATTTTTTATTTTTCAATTAGATAATTAAACCGTTTTTCCAACACATCCACTGTTTCATTTTTCATACACAAAAAACATTCAAATCTTTTATCCCAAACATTCTTATTCTCATTCTGATATCTACTACCCCAAACCCCATCAAACCAATCATTTAACCTTTCAAGGTTATAGTTTTCCTCTTCGTCAAACATTTTAACCACACTTTCTTTGTTAAATGACATGGTTTTTTTTTTAAATTGTTTTTAGCTCAAAGTCCATCAAATTTTAACTTCTCGGTATTTGCACCTTGTAAATCACCTCGAATCACCTGCAAACAAACAAACAAACGATCAGTTTTAAACGAACTGAATACGTGAAAGTATGTGTTAATGAAATCAATCTAAGACTCGTGTCAAAGATTTGCGGACTCGTTCCAATGTTGTTCGGGTGAAATTACTGACTGAAAGAGCCGATCAATCAATGGACAGTGTTGGGCCGATTAATACTCAATGATGATTGAGCCAATTAATAAGATCAAAACACATGGGCCGATGAAACAATTAATCAAATCAAATACAACTTTGGGCCGTTAATGATGGTGAGACTTGGGCCGAATAATCCACTAAAACCGACAACCAATTTCACAGCTCAAATATGATTGGTCCGTGATCTCTGACTCTTGGGCCGATGAACTCACATGCAAAGTCTGATTAATTGTATTTCAAATAAACCTCTCAAATTGTCACATGCACTTTACAATGATTCTTGATAACAACTGTTATGAATATCAGATGCACATAACAAAACTGTCAGATCACATGCAACAATAAATGTTTTTCTCTTTCGTATAAACACAAATCACCAAAGGAATCTATTCTTCATCGATCACTGTTACACAATCACATGCACTATATGAATTGATGTAATAAATGGCTGACACTTAACACATGCAAACATACAGTCCTCGATATCAACAGATGTATTTGGCTATTCAATAAAGACGTTAAGACTTTTAAGTTTCAATTAACAATGAGACTTGATTGGACCTCAATGTGTATTAATTGTTCAACACCTAGTAAAATGAAACCGATCACATGGAGCCTGAATACTTCAATTTACTAGACCTGGAAACTATAAAAATGAAATGATAATATCAATGCACTTATGACTGATCAAACCGATGCAACATGTCACAAATCACAAGATCTCTTTTCCCAATTACTGATAACCTCGTAAACTGTTTCACAATTTTCAAACTTCACCGTTTCACAATTCAAGCGAACTTAACGTACACTCAAGCGAATGCTGATTTCAAGCGAAACCACAACAATAGTCGGTTTCGCTTGAAATAACCTCACAAATTCAAGCGAAACCTAAATATTCAAGCGAAAGCCTGTGTTTCGCTTCAAACAGCACCACTTTTTCAAGCGAAACCCAACTGTTTGTTCAAGCGAAAGGTAGTTTTCAGGTCATTTTTACAAGTTTTACTTCGAATTTTAAGCTGATATTCTCAAGGGTTTGTTAAAACTCAGTTTTACACACACTGTCCAAAATTCAGTCCATTTTGTCCGTGTCAAAGTCCAGAAATCAAATTTTGTGTATAAAAATCAATTGATTCAAGTGTATTTACTCATAACTGGCTCTGATACCAATTGTAGGATCGTTTTTGACGATCAAATGAGTCAATTTGAGTCAATACACGACAGTTTGAGTGGCGGAAACAATCAAACTGTTTTGAATCAGAAAGAAATGAGTAGAAACAGAAGATATCACGTTAAACTACACTTCTCATTCATATATGACTTGACAAACCAGCAGCAGTTCGGTACAAGAACAATGGGATTGGTACAAATGAGAAGCTAACATCACCTATATATAGGCATACACCTTTCGCTTGAAACAAACACTTGACGGTTCAAGCGAAAGCTTATAATTCAATTCAAGCGAACTTACATAAAAAACAATATAAAAATCTTATTTCTTGCACTGTTTCGTGTTTTGTGAGATGTTGAATTCATGTGATGCAAGAGATGATGTCATCGATATGATGTCATCATTTAATATGATGACATCATTCTTGTTTAGTTCTGGAACATAACCAAGACTCGATATAAGACGGAGTCAACAAACATATGCACCAACAAAAGCAAAAGTGACAAGCAAGAAGATCTTTGATATCAGTCAACTTACAACTTGATTTACAACATTTAACCTGTGACAATCACTAATTAATCACCATAACCCACAAAACATATAGAAGAATTTCGGCAAAAGAAACACAATTTATATGCAAAAATGCGGCAAAAAACACTCACCTATCACAAAATGATATTTTACAATCAAGGAGTGTTGCCAGAGTAGATACCCTATGGCAGGCGTTGCATTTGGCTGCTACAGAATTCTTGCCGATTTGGTGGCATCTGTACACAAGGAAAAGCCCTATAACTGTCAAAATATGATGCAGTAAACAGGTAACAAAATCTTATTTTTTTTTAAAGTGTGCTTTGAAATAATAGGGTAGAAGAGTTACATGCAAATCTCGAAGCGATAAAAAAGCATAAGCAAATACACGAGCTAGTGAAGAAAGAATATATAAAATATTATAATGAACCTTTTGTATAGTTCAAGAAGATCCTTGGGTATAACATTTGATCCATTTGAAGATGATGATACCTGCATAGAAATTAAGCAGTTTATAATGTTATCATATGGTTGACGAAAACGTCTTAGATTCAAAATACCAAAGTACCTGGTTACCAGATGCAACTAATCAAACAAAACAGTGGGACACATCATGCAATGATGCATTTATGCAATAGTGTTTAACATGTGTTTGTCTAAGCTTTATGTTGTACCATTCATAAGTAAATAGGCTGATCTCCCTGTTGACCAGCGATGATGGTTGAAATCCCAAATGTCTCCTCCACTTTCAAAAACTTGTAATGGGACTTTAGGTCCACACGACAACAACGGCTAAATCCTGACATCAAACAATAATCGTGTTAAACGCAATGCTTTCTTGGAACGTTTTAAAAATTACATATATCCACACTAACGCCCATAAAGTTGTTACATTACATACCTGGAAGAGTAAAACAGAAAATGTGGCTCGTCCATGACGTGATGTGCTCTCACCTCGCTCCTGCAATACCTGCAATACAGGTTCATCTTGTAAAGCTATATGATAAGATGGTAATATAAAATATAACAGCAGTACTCATTTTTGGATCGATGATTACCTGCAGGACAACTGCTGTAGAAAATAATGCCAACCCATTACGGATGAAAATTGCAGCAGGTCCTGGCAGTCTGCATACAATATGAGCAACTAATCCCACCACACCAGCTGTCGCCAACACCTGTATCAGTGTATCACCAACAAAATTAAAATAAACAGTAGCACAACACAAAATGTATAGACCAGATTATTTGTAGTTACCTGAGCAGAACCCAATCAAAAAACGTATTTCTTCATGGAACTCAGCCTTTCAACAGAAAGCTGTGAACAATAACAATAGCACAAAACATGGACACATAATAAGATACTCATATCATATAGCACAAAACACATGCCTAAATTCTTTACCAATGAAACAACTGAACAATCCAATGATCCATTAAAGAAAAAGTTAAAACTGCCAAGACAAATCAATCCTTCAGATTCTGGTAACAAATATTACCAGCATAACTGTCTATGCAAATAGTGTGAGTGTTGAAAGTGATGGTAAATCAAACTTACAACCAAAATAAAACCCTACATGATACAATACCACAATATTAGATGTGTAAACAATGACGATAAGTTGTATTATGGAAATTATACCTTTCTTGGAAGGGTTGTAAGCAATCCTTTGAGAAGTAGGTGAACTTTCCACTTGCCAGCCTTGAGAATGGCTCCAGACGATTCGACGCTAGAATCCGGTTAACCTCCTTTAAGAAGCAAACTTCCTACAACAAACAAAAAACGAAACCACAAAACCTGTTAAGTAACCAAATAAAAAATGAGAAACATAGATGTCCGAAAAAGAAGAGTAAATCGCTAAAATCATCCCTGACGTTTGTTCACATTTGCTAAATCCACCCCAAAAAGTTTTTTCCTCATAGAGACCACTGAGGTTTTTAAAAAGTTGCTAGATACATCAAAAAATGACTAAGACTATAAGAATATTAAATTGAAGAGGGGTAATTTAGTCATTCTTTTAATTTACCCCCTTTTTTACAAGGTTATTAAATGCCCTTATATGTTTTAATTTAACGCTGTCATTGTATATTTTTTCGGTTTCATTATACAGTTAATGCTGTCATTATAGGTTTCATTTCATATATTAACGCTGCACAAGTGGTCGAGATACAGTTAATGATGTTCGTTAACTGCTGTTAAGTGCTGTTAGCTGCTGTTAGTTAACTGCTGCTCGTACATATTGTCCACTGTTGGTTAACTGCTGCTCGTTATCTGCTGCTGTTCGTTAACTGCTGCTCGTTATCTTTTGTTGTTCGTTAACTGCTGCTCGTTATCTGGTGGTCGTTCACTAAAAAAGATCAAATCAAATATGCTACTCCCAAATCAATCAGCTCTATCACAAACACCAAATCCGAACCACTTTACCCAATCTAAATCCACTTAAACACTTATTACATCAATAATTACACAATGCTCTCTAACCAAACACAAATCAGTTATGTTAAAAGAACAATAACCTAATCAGTTAAGTTTCCCCTTTCAATGGATTTATTATAATGTCATAAGCATGGGCAACATGTATGTGATCAACAAAGCTTAAAACATTAATTTATCAAAACCACAAAATAGGCATATAATTGTAAACAGTAAAGAATTTTGAGTAGAAGCATACCTACTAAAAATATTCGTAATTCTTTTATTGGTGTTATTTTGATCCCTCAAACACCTGGTCAAAGATTCAAATGAAATCGCGAGGCTTCAAATGATGTTTTGAGGCTTTAAATCTATTTTTTCCAATGACCAGCTCTGTTTTCCAATGACCACTTGAAAACAAAACAATTACATTTTACATCATTTATTTGCTACAAATGACATATTAGAATAAAATCAAAACTATTATAGGCAAGCAATACTTACAGAAGTAGACATGGCTTTCAATTTCACCCCACCAGTTTTCCCAACCTATAAATTGATCACATATAAACACAAAATCAAAACCTATAAATCAAATCGATCAACAATAAAAAAACCAAAAACAAAGCCTTAATTCAAATAAACCACTCACAACAGCAATAGACTTAATATAAGGATTCTCCACTTTAAGCAGCTTCATCAACTCACCCTACAAAATCAAGATGTCAAACCCTAGATCGATACATGTTAGAGATGGAATCCACCTCCTACATCTTTTGAATTGCCAGGTATATAAATCTCCATTAAAAACCCTAAATCTAAGAAATAGGAGAAGATAATAAGATGAAGGCGATTGTCGACTTGGATTCAAGATTTTTACCTTGATTTGGAGCGGCTACAGGTTGTTCTCGGAAGCAGGAGGTCAGAATCTTCTTGGAACTTCATAGATTTGGGGATTTTGAAAACAGAAGAAAGAGAGAAACATCGCCTGTGATATTGAATAGAGAAGAAAGAGAGAGTTGGATGGAGATATGATATATTCTGAGTGCATTAAATGGCCAAAACAACTCCCTATGCATTTCAAATTTTGCCTCCTAAAAAAACAATACAATAAATAAAAATCTGATTATTATATAGATAATATTTAGATAGTATAGTTTTTATATATATAAAAAAACGAAATTATGACATAAGCATGGGCAATGTGGCATAGCTGAGAGGCTGACACGTAAGCAAAGTGAGGTCAGCCTCTAAGCTCCTTTAATAGATAGTAAGTATAGATAAGCATATCCAAAGGACAAAAATGGTCATTTGCCACTTTTTTAACATGTACAAGTCTTTAAAGCATCTTGTACAATCATCTAAAACACAAATAATAAAAATATTAAATCCCTAAGAGTTAACTGCCATTTTCGTCCCTGTGGTTTGGTCACTTTGGCCATTTCAGTCCATTTTTCAAAAATGCGCCATTTTCGTCCCCCACGTTCTGGAAAGGTGCCATTTCAGTCCAAAAATCATAACCCAGTTAAGTCAGTTTGTAAATAAGGACTGATTGTGTAAATTTGTAACATAAAGGACTGATTGTGTAAATTTGAAAAATGGACTGAAATGGCAGTTAACACCACCACCACTAGCCCTGCCACCACTACCACTCCGCTGCCACCACCACCACCACCGCCACCACAGCCCTGCCACCACCACCACTCCGCTGCCACCGCCACCACTGAAATGGACTGAAAAATGGACTTGAACTCGATACCGAAACGGAGGTGATGAACGTGACCGGAGACTGATGACGAACGGAACAGTGAAGATGGTTGAAGGTGTGATGATGATGGTTATTTGAAGGAGCGATGTTGCTGATACGATGATGATCGAGAAATTCGAGAACTTCGAACACGGAGAAAGGGAGTGCGACGGAGGTGGTAGTGCAGCAGGTTGCTGGCGGCGGTGGGGTACTGTGGCGGTAGTAAGGCGGCGGTTCGCCGGTGACGATGGTAGTGCAGCAGGGCTCCGGTGAGCGTTTCTTGTTCTGTTTTGGGTAAACATATCGATTGTATAGGTGAGGGTAACACAACCACGTACTAGAACTTGGTAACACAATCAGAAGATTGTAAGAAAATAGGATGCAACAACATAAGAATAAACTAGAAGAAGACAAGAAGAAAAAAAAAAGATTTGGAATGTGGGTGACATAGTTTTGGAATGTGGCCTCTCTTAAATTGATATGACGTAATTGTGAATGAGAAATTTATTTCTCATTGGGTGGAAGGTAGAAGGGATATGTGTTCTCGTGGAGATGCAAATCATTGGCCAATGGCCACTCGTTAAATTGACTATTGTTTGGTCACCGGAGCCCTGCTGCAACATCGTCACCGGCGAACCGCCGCCTTACTACCGCCACAGTACCCCACCGCCGCCAGCAACCTGCTGCATTACCACCTCCGTCGCACTCCCTTTCTCCGTCTCGTCGCCCCTTTCTATCTCTCTGTTCCTCCCTCCTTTTTCTCTCTCGCTGTCGTGCCGCCGTACGCCACCACCAAATGGTGGTGGCCGACTGTTTAACCAAGAAAAAAGGGGGGTGTCGGGTGGTTGTTCGTCGGAGAAGACCAAATGATGATGAAGGTCGATGATGATCGATGATGATGACGATGATGACGTTGATGGTGGTGGCGGTGGCAGCAGAGTGGTGGTGGTGGCAGGGCTGTGGTGGCGGTGGTGGCAGCGGAGTGGTGGTGGTGGCAGGGCTAGTGGTGGTGGTGGTGTTAACTGCCATTTCAGTCCATTTTTCAAATTTACACAATCAGTCCTTTATGTTACAAATTTACACAATCAGTCCTTATTTACAAACTGACTTATCTGGGTTATGATTTTTGGACTGAAATGGCACCTTTCTAGAACGTGGGGGACGAAAATGACGCATTTTTGAAAAATGGACTGAAATGGCCAAAGTGACCAAACCACAGGGACGAAAATGGCAGTTAACTCAATCCCTCCAATCCATCAAATTATACATACATTCCACTAAAAAACAACTCCTATATCAATATATTTCCTCTAAAAACAAAAATACTTTTTCTCTCTCCTTTCAATTAAATAATATTATCATTACATTTTTCTCTCACTTCCACTCATAACCACTTTCAAAATATATTAAAAAATTATAACGGGTGAACAGTGTCCCCCAAAATATACAGAAGAACAGTAACATTTTCTCTCTCCTCTACTCACAACCACTTTTTATACCCTTTATAATATAAAAACCCCTCCTCACATAATTTGATGGTTAGGATGTGAATGCTCTAAAGCAATGGATTATTTGGGCGGCCAGATCTGTCGTTCAATTTTTGAAGGGTCCTAATATTAACACATGGGAAAACTTATTTACACATGGTGTATACGGGCCGTATACTGTTATACGGCCCGTATAGAATAAAACAACTTGACAAAGTCTGTGCCAGCAGACTTTGTCAGTTGTTTTTATTCTATACGGGCCGTATAACAGTATACAGCCCGTATACACCATGTGTAAATAAGTTTTCCCATGTCGTATACAATGTATACGAACGTGTATACGGGCCGTATAACGGTATACGGCCCGTATAGAACGAAATTTTGATTTTTAAAATATTTTAGAGTGGTGAGGTGCTCAAAATAAAACATCAAAAAGTAATAAAGATTGAAGAACAAGAAAACGTGTCGTATGACTGTAATAAAACGGAAGCTATCAACGCGGGATTACGGGCATGGTGTTATTCTTTATTTAATATTTATAGAATAAAAGGAAGGGTGAGGCATTTGATGAGAGTTGTAAGGAGTCTGAATAAAACGGAAGCTATCAACGCGGGATTACGGACATGCGTTTAATTCCCAACATATTTGTTTTGTCACGTACATTTCGTAAGAAACTTTTCGTGCACTGAACCTTCACCTCCAATCATTTCCTGGTCAAATCACACACTATAAAGTTTAAACTTATCGTGTGTTGTAGTTTGGAAAGATGACCGAATAGAGATCTGAATAACAAACTGTGGAGAACTTGTTTGCGTTATCCACCAACAATCCGTTCATTATCTGTTGTTGTCTAAAACAATATCAATTAACGTTCAGTTGTGTATACAAATTCATCACCGGTTTCTACAGCACAAGCACATACAGAGGGAGAATGTTCTCGAAATTGAAGGAAAAGAAAAAATGGTTGTTGATGTTTTTTCTCTATCAGGATTTTGTTGAGTCGTCGGGAAAACTTTTCCTCAGGGGAGGGTGAGTAGTATGAGTCTGAGTCCATTGTGGTTCGTGAATGTTGGAAGAACCCGACACGTCTTCTGCTGCCTCTTCGATTGGTAAAAGACATAGGATGGCTTTTAATACAGGCTCTTTGTCGGTTGTGGTTGATTTATAGGAGGAGGTTATGAAACGAATATATGTTTATGCGAACATCCTTATTTTGTCACGTACATGCGTTTAATTCCCAACATTCTTATTGTATCAGACTCTCTCCCCTCCTGATGCAATTTTTACAGTGGTACCAATGTCCTGCTACTACAATCCTTCCAACGATCCTTGTCTTGAAAGACAAGAATACAACGTTCATGTATCACAAGGAATGACCGATCTAAGGCAGAGAACCTGATTTAGATACACAAATTCATCACCGGTTTCTACAGCACAAGCACATACGCAATGAAGTATTAAAAGATGTTAGTTTCTTGACAGTATGGTTTCTCGACAAATGAAGTATTATCTGTCCTTGCTGCCTCTTCGGTTGATAAAAGACATAGGATGATTTCTCTATTACAGCAACTAAAAAACGGAAAGAAAGACCTTATTTTACCATTTTTACCATATGTATACGGGCCGTATACAGTTTATACGGCCGTATACGCTCGGTAAAAAACAAATTTTACCGATCGTATACAATGTATACGATGATTGGATACGGGCCGTATATTCTGATACGGCTCGTATACTATGGTAAAAAAATGGTGTATTCTCTTTAATCTCTTAGAACGATCCTTGTAATGAGAACCCGATTCTGGTTTAAACAATGGAATTTGTGATTCAACAGAAATAACTGAAAATAACTCGCCATTCTCTTGCAAACTCTTCTGAAAGACAAGATAATGGTTTCTCAACAAATGAAGATGAAGATGAAGAAACGAGAGTTTGTTTTGAGAAATTTACAAGGTAAACCTGAATTTTTAGATTTTTAGACACTTACTTGAACATGAGTCTGAGTCCATCGTGGTTCGTGAATGCTTCGATTTCAACAAATCTTTCAAGGTCTTAAGTGATGGACAACTGGTTAAAAGATGTAGAAGAGTTTGTGTAGAGATCTTTAATGTGAGATTCTTCAAGTTTGCACATTTTGAGAAAATACCAATGTGGTCATTTTCAAGTGTGAGATTAGCCAAACGAGGATGAAAGATACTCAAACCATCTGATCCCGTTGTTGCAAACTCCTTTAATGTGAGATTCTTCAAGTTTGCACATTTTGAGAAAATACCAATGTGTTTGTCAGATTCAGAAAGCAGATGTTTAGTAGTGTTTGAGACAATTGATTTCTCTTGCGGTTACCAGGCCTATCATCTCCGTCTACGTTTGGTTTCTTCATTTATTGGATCGTTCTAATAGATTAAAGAGGTTTTTACCATTTTTTACCATATATATACGAGTCGTATATGGTTTATACGGCCGTATACCATTGGTAAAAAATATTTTTACCGATCGTATACAATGTATACGATGGTTGTATACGGGCCGTATATTATTATACGGCTCGTATACTATGGGTAAAAAATGGTAAAAAAAGGGTTATTCTCTTTAATCTATCAGAACGATCCTTGTCGTGATGATTCGAAACATTCACGAACCACAATGGACTCAGACTCATACTACTAGCAGTAGAACCCGACACGTCTTCTGTGATGA
The DNA here is from genome assembly GCA_030545235.1 of Helianthus tuberosus. Taxonomy (NCBI): domain Eukaryota; kingdom Viridiplantae; phylum Streptophyta; class Magnoliopsida; order Asterales; family Asteraceae; genus Helianthus; species Helianthus tuberosus. Next base: position 117,076,959 of record CM060414.1, on the reverse strand, counting down.
TTCGAAACATTCCGAATAACTAGCAGAAAAACCCGTATACGGTGATTGTTTATCCATACTATTCTTCATAGCCATATTCCCACTCACAATTTGTTGATCCATACTATTCTTCATAGCCATATTCCCACTCACAATTGAGTATTTTTTCTAACTTTATGCTTGCATCCACCACAGTGAATATTAACTTTGTGTGAAAGAGTTTGGAAACCGGACGGAATCTATGAAGAAACTGTTGGAATTTGTGGATTTCGGTTGGTTCAGAAACTTAACAAGAGAAGCAACTAAAAAAATACAATTGATTTCTCTTCCGGTTACCAGGCCTATCATCTCCGTCTACGTTTGGTTTCCTCAACGAAGAACCATCAGCCATTATCAGCCCTTTTTTCCTTTGGTTTCTGGTTGATTTTTGAGGGTGAGGGTTTTGAATTGATTCCTGCGCTCAAGTTTCAACTACTGGAGTGAAAATTGGTAAAAAATGGTTTATTCTCTTTAATCTATTAGAACGATCCTTGTAACCATCAACCGTTCAAGTTGATATAGGAGAGTACTGAACAACCGAGATAACAGCTCCGGTATTTTTCACCAACCCATCTTTGGTAGTGTTTGTTTGAGAACCTGATTCAGATACACAACGGTCTCTTTGCTTCGTCTACTAGAACTATTTGTGTATGCATTCTTTTGGTAGTTAACAACACTAATTAGAAAAAAATCTGAAAAAATTAATCATATCGATTGCAATAACAGGATGGATGTGACACACATAGATAGATAAAATGTCACAGTTGTCAAGACTGTTTGTCGGGTTTCCAATGCTCACACAGGGTGATAAACAACGCTGATACACTTAACATCTAGTTATATTCAGATTTAAACAATGCCCGCCTCAATCTTCAATACTTCAGTAAAATACCACTAGTAGAAGAACCTGACACGTCTTCATGTAACAGAGAATGTTTTAGAAATTGAAGGAAAATGAAAAGTTACTCGGAATCGATAAATAACCAACACGAAGATCTCTGCGATCGCTAAGGTTTTCATCAACGGACTGATCGGTAACGTTACTCTACCTGTGCTCCGATTTAAGCGGCATGTTCCGATCAACGTTTATCGACATTGTTAAAGGTGATGAAGAGTTTTAGAAACCCTAGAATGATTGTGTTTTTACGGGAATAAAATGTGATACTTGAAAAAAAGCCAATATATACGGCCCGTATATAGTTATACGGCCCGTATACATGTCCTAACATCAAAAACCCACAAAAATAAATCAATTGAGCCGTATACGTTTTACAAATCGTATACACATGTATACGACTCGTATAACTGTATACGGGCCGTATATAATAAAACCAAAAAAAACATTCTCTGCGCATTTTCCTATTCAAAAACATTCTATACGAGCCGTATAATTGTATACGGCCCGTATACAATAGGGGATGTGAAAATAAGATATTGGGTATGTGGGAATAAGCACCCCTTTTTGAATTCCCTTTACTCATCCCAAGAAACTCATTACTCTCACTATCAACTTTTTGAGTTTGTCTCAGTATTCTCTCATCTTCTCTCACAGAAACCCTAAAACGCAAGATTAGTCAAATCTTGAAAGATTTTAGTCCTTAAATCACTGTTAGGGGGCTACAATCAAACGAACAAGAGGCTGAGAGGTATTGGTTTCTCATAATCGAAAGAAGGATGAAGGGCAGTGACGAACTGGGTTTTGTTCGGAGTTTCAAGGGTAAGGTTATTAGTGTTCTTTTGCTTATTGGCTCGAATGAAGCTCTAATTCGAGTCCAACGTCTTGCTACAGGTACAGTTTCTGATTTTAGTTAGGGTTTTTTTTAATAATTGTTTAGAAGGTTTGCTGGACCTCTAATGCTCTAAGCCTATTCAGGTATGATTTCTATGGTCTACTTGATTCTGGATTTGGATTATGTTGATGGCTACCGTAATTCTTCTGAACTCATGGTTGTAAACCCTATATTTTTTTTTACAAATATTCTGATCTGTTTATGAGTTTTTTGATTTTTTTCCGTTGTTCAGTAGATGATTATGGCATTAGGTTCACCTGAGATGTGATTTCTTCTATGTTGAAGGCTATGATGATCCAGATCTCCGTTTAGGTCTGTTAACTTCATATGCCCATCTTTATTTGTCGTTTGTTTCATTTTGAATGGATTAAATTTTTTTTTTTTTATTTCAGGGTGCAAGTTTTGACGCACTTGCAAAGCTCTTGATGAAGGATATCATAATTCTTGAATTACTGGTATGTTTCTGGTAACTTCATATGATTTTTTGAGATCTAGGGTTTCATCTTTACTAATGAGATATAGTTTGTTTTTCTATGAGGCTCCATGATGGTTCTATTAGAAATATTCTTGTTTTTAATTGTTGAGTGTTGATTCTGTTATATTCAAAGACGTTTTTTCTTATATCTCACATTTTTATTCATCAATGGTGTTTATTGCTGAATTTTATTTTCACATATTTGTTTAGATTAAGTGCGAAAGTTGTAAAAATGGTCAGGGACCTGTATGTAGAGAAGAGGAGTCGTTTCTGATGGTCAATCTACTGCTTACAGAAGTTATGATGAAAGGGTCATGGCCCCTGATGAATGTATATTCTGTAATTGTTTCATTGCATTCAGTGATTTGATATTCACATGATAATCAATGTGTTGCACAATTGGCTATTTGAAATTTTTTTATTTGCTTTTTAAAAAGTAGAGAAGTGAATCCATTCAATGAGTTATATATGGTTATAAAAATATTAACTATAAGTTCTTGATTTTGGCTGCATAATGTGCTATATCTGCAGTCTGATCCAAACATAGAGAGCCTAAAGGCAAAACTCAGAGGAAATCTGTGAAGAAAAATCAGTTCATGTGCAGCTACAAGAACTTGAGAAAGAGTAGGTAATTCTGCCCTTATTGCCATTAAATTTATTATAACTTTAGTACATAGGTTTGTTCTAAAATTGATCACAATGGCTAATTACATGTTTTTCTCTTAAATATACAGAGTGATTAGGAGTCTTGTTGCTGCTATACAAGTTTCAAATGAAGAATCAATTGTCAGCTGTTTTTATTTCACCTCACCCAGTTTCCAGTGGGCTACATTTGGATTTCGGGGGTTTTGTAAGTGCTTGATAAAATAATCCTAGGGTTTTATCTTCAGTTTATTACTATTTAGCTTTAGATGATCATGCAATGTAACAACTGAGATTTGTTTTTGAGTTAGAGAAGAGTTGATGTTGTGTAAAACACAAAACTGAAACTTTTGAAAGGGGTAAAACCCAAAATTGATTCAGTCCTCAGTAATCAAGATGGTTCTAATAAAATGAGGTTATTATTGAGTATTAGACTTCCGATAATTATGTGATAGATGTACACATTTATAGCAAATATTGTTGTCATATTTAGATAGGCATATTGTATCTCTATATATTATTTTAGATGGTGAAATATCAATCAACGATTCTTTGCCTACTTTCATTGAGCTTTGATAAATCAACTTTTGGTTTAAAAAAAGCAGGTGAATCTGATATTGAGGGATGTGTTGATAAATCTAATGGAAATCTTGAAGTGGGTATGAATGAAACCCTAAATGTTGATGATAAAGGGTTGTTTTGGGATCAGAGGTGTTGGATTTGCTCAATGATTCAGTTGTTTCTTGTTCAAAAGGAGGAAACAAGTTGATGTCTATAAATTTGGGTGAAACGGGTCCTAGGAACGTATACTTGAAAGCGGATCAGAAATTTTAGAATCTGGAACATTTGCTGATGATACAACAGTTGTCAATGGTGGTTATGGTGAGTATATTTGTATTGTTTAATAAATTGCTAGATTATATGTAATGGGTGATTACAGAGCTTACATACATTGTTTCTTGTAGAACTTTAACATAGTATTTATACAAAAATCTTTTCAGTTGGATCAAACAAGAATGCGAATCTTTTGATTTAGGATATAAGCGTGGTTTTTTTTTTTTTTTTTTTTTTTTTTTTGCAGCCTCAAGTTCAATGAGGTAATGAGTAATTTTTCGTGGGGTTTACATCACATTTAACAAAAAAAAAACACTAATTTTGGATTCACACGCCAGGCGAATGGTAAGGCCTCTATAACCAGCGTTTCACTTAGTATGTCCTTTTACAGCTTTGGCAGTTTTAGCGTCTTTTTCTGGTTGGCTATATTTGTGTTCACATTCTTATGATTTGTCTTCATATATTTATACAGATGGGAAGCTTGTCTAAAATCCGTTGATGGCATTTGGGCTCTATGATGATACAAAAGTGTGCGCAAATCTACAGGCTTTTCATGAGCGGTAAATTATCCTCCTATATGTACATGCTTTTGTAGTTGGTAAAAATACTTATTTTTGTTTGGGTAATGTGTCAAAACAAGTCGGGCCCGTTTGACCCTTACACTTTTTGTCCAAGCTATTTTTAATTTCTTATTCATAATTGTTGTGTCAAATACGCTTCCAAAATGTATATTGTTTCAGTAATAATGTGGCTTTGTGAATTGAAATTAAGAGTTTATGGACTCAGGGATTTAATTGATTGTTTGGATCAAACTAAGTAATGACCATTTCTATGTAATAAAGCAAAAAAGATAATTAGTAAACTCAGAAAACACATCACTAAAAGCTTGTGTTACATCCCTATATACGTTAAAGTTTCCAAAAAAAAAACCTTAATTAACTTATGCTTCTAATGTTAGGTCATGGGTGGTATCACGCTTGTGAGAAACAAATAGAAATACAGCAGCTCGCTGTTGTCAAATCAGCGGCGGCAAAGAGTAAGTGTCTGGTGGACAAAGCCAATATCCATTGAAAGTTGCTCCTGAAGAAAGTTACGGTGTTGTTATGGTCGATTTTTATGATCCCATTGGTCTACGTACTCTGATCCCTGGTACTTGTACTCTAAAGATCAAGAAAGTATATTATGCGCGCCTTGCAAGAAAAGCTGAGTTAAAGGGTGTTTGGGGCTATATGCAAATTGCGACATGGAAGCCACTCTGGATAAGTGCTAGAGATGACAATATTCATAGGAATTTCATTGCTGGCACCTGATGACTCGAAAGGTATGTATTTGCTCCATCATTACAACTTCAGCTTGAGATGACAATATGGCTAGGTTGGGTCGTGTGGTGTTGTGTTGTGTTGTGTTGTGTTGTGTTGTGTCGTGTCGTGTCGTGTCGGGTTGGGTCGGGGTCAAAATGGGTATTCGGGAGGACACACCGAATATACTAAGTAGGATAAGATATCATTTGCAAGCTATGTAGGATGCGATGATAGTTCACCTCTAATAAGCTAATATTCATTTTCTCAGGTGGATGGGGACAAAAGGCATTCAAGTGGACGAGACTCTACAACAAGTGATGGGTCAACATTCTTATCTGATTATGTGTTTGTTTGTTTCTGTGAGGTTTTGAATGTACGAGTTTTACATCTAAACTAAACTTTGTATTTATAAAGATATTTTAGGCTTTGTAAGAGTTTTAGAATTTATATGGTCTTTTATGATAAAAACATACATTATAGTTTCATTCTTATTTTTATCTTGAAGCCCACATCAGAATTAGTTTGAATGAAGCTGCATTAATTCTGGCTAACTTTGAGCTGATTATACTTTTGCTGTATATAAACACTCTGGTCTGATTTTATACGGCATGTTTTGGTATACAACCGAAAATCAAACCAGTCGCTACGTTTTGAAGATTTTGAAACCGACACCGCGAAACCAAACTGAAGACCTGTTTTGGTGGTTTTACGATTTGAAACCAAACCGTGATCACCCCTGCAATATATCACCAAACGACTATAAACTAAAGGTAAACGAGAATCCTATTATAAATTGCCTTTGCCGCCGCATCGTGCGGGTCGAAAGCTAGTTTATATTTATATGTATAGAGATACAGGAGTAGATGTTAGTTATTGTATTTTATTATATTTGTTTCTTTTCATTTGTTATCCTAGTTGTATCATTTTCAACTTTTCATTAACTTAAAAAAATTATTATTTATATTTTTATTACTCAGTGCCTATAAAGTACACTTGCTAACCTACAACCATATTCTTCTCAAATCTACCAGAAACCAAGTTAATTACATATATTTTAAGTAGGGGTGTTCACGATCCGATCCGATCCGATCGAGGGTCTGCTCATGCTCGGATTGAATTACAACCGATCCGATCCGAGCGGATCAAATTTGTAAAACCGATCGCAAAAGTGATGCTCATGCTCGGATTGAATTTGAATCGATCAGCTCGGTTTTGAATCGATCGGCTCGGTTTCGCTCGGTTTTTATCAAATCCTAAAAAAAAGCAAGCGGATCGTTTTCGCTCGATTGAATAATAAGGCTTCGTTCAACAAAAACAAATTCTAACTTAAAGTGCGAATACAAAAGCAACACAAAATAAAGTGCGAATAGAAACGAAACATAACAGAAACCAACTGGTTACCAAATAGAAACGATTTAACATATAAACAGAAATAATCTGCTAAACATACAGAAACAATCTGCTTAACATAACAAACAGAAACATAACAGACGATTAGACTGAAGTTATACGACTGAACGATTTAACATACCAAACGATTTAAGACCGTCCGACGAACTGTTGCAAACTGAAGACCGGAGATTGAAGACCGTCCGACGAACAATTGCAGATTGAAGACCGCTCAGTTTGTGTCGGAGACTAGAGAGCGAAACACAGGAGCGGCGACTGAATTGTGAGTGAATACTGAATACTCTTTTGAATAGGATTTAGGGTTAGATACTTAGATTTACGTATTAAATATTAAGTTGGGTTGGGTTGAATGTGATTTGGGCTTTTAATTTTTTTTGGGCTATTATATTTTTTGAGTTTTTAATCTATAAAATCTATAATATAAATATATATATTAATTATTAATAAAAATAATTCGATCGAAACCGAGCGATCGACGAGCGAGCGGAGCTATGCTCATGCTCGGATTGAATTTGAATCGAACCGATCCGATCGGCTCATTTACAAACTGAGCGGAAATCGAACGAGCATTTTTCGAGCGATCGTCGAGCAGTTTGGACAGCCCTAATTTTAAGGCTTTTAAACTTTAAAAACTTAATTATTAAGTTGTTTTTACTAAGAATAGTATATTGTCATGGCTAAATTATAATTCTTTTTTTTGTAACTATAGTATTGTCTCGAATCAAATCATTCAATATTATTTTAACAGCCGTCCTAATAGTTGAATCATCAAGAGCAATGTTTTTTGTGTACACTTGAATGCCTATAAAATGCATGCATCAGCTTAGAACACAAACACATTACACATATATACACATTATATGGCGATGGATCAAATTGCACACAAATTCATACAAGTGAACGGGCTAAAGCTTCATGTAGCTGAGATCGGTTCGAAGTCGTCTCCAGCAGTTATTTTCCTTCATGGATTCCCGGAGATATGGTTCACTTGGGGCCACCAGATGATTGCCGTGGCGAAGGCTGGTTTTAGAGCAATTGCACCCGATTTCAGAGGATACGGTCTGTCGGATTCACCTGCAGAGCCCGAGAAGGCCTCCTTCACTGATCTTGTCAATGATACTGCCTCTATCCTTGATTCTCTTGCCATCTCTAAGGTATGCTTTTCATAACTGAACATATACACATTTTCAGTTTCCTGTTTTGAACATGTAATTCTCAGGTATTTGTGATTGGCAAAGATTTTGGAGCAATTGTTGCCTACCCATTGGCCCTTCAATACCCAGAGAAAGTAGCTGGGATTATTACACTCGGTTTGCCATTTATGCCCCCAGGTGCCTTCACCGAGCAATTTGTCCTCCCGGATGGCTTCTACCCTCGAAGATGGCAAGTCTGTATAATCTATGAACCCTAAACCCTAAACTCTAAAAGTTAACATGGTATTTATATTATTTGAAACTTTGATTAGGAACCTGGAAGAGCCGAAGCTGATTTTGGTCGCTTTGATGTTAAAACTGTGGTGAGAAACATCTACATTTTGTTTTCTCAAAGTGAATTGCAGATAGCCCATGAAAACCAAGAGATAATGGATTTGGTTAAACCTTCGACTCCTTTACCCTCTTGGTTCACTGAGGAGGATATTGAAACCTATGCGGCTGCATTCGAAAAGTCTGGATTTCGAACTGCACTCCAAGTTCCCTATAGGTGTGTATTTTGACTCTACTGTCAAACCTATCACATTTTCAAACATTTTATATTTATCTCTATTTATATGACAAAATCTTTGTAGGACACTGAACACAGTTGGGTCAGAAGTACAAAATCCTAAAGTCGAAGTTCCAACAACTGTGATCATCGGTGAGGCAGAGTATTTGTTGAAAATTCCAGGAATGGGTGAATACATAAAGAGTGGAGAGGTGAAGAAATATGTGCCCAACCAAGAGACTATATACGTTCCTCACGGATCTCATTTTCTTCCCGAGCAATTCCCCGACATGGTGAATGAACTTGTGATCAATTATCTCAATTGCCACAAGCATCTTGTGGTAGTTTAGATTATTTCTATTATTGATGAAGGAATTAAACTCATTTGCATGCACATGGGAGAATCAAGGTTGAAGAAGTCACATGTACGTGATATGCACATGGGACTTAACAAGTTTATCGCAAAGTATTTTGAATAAAGTCACTTAAGCTAGTTTGTTTACTTATTGAGAATCTTATGTTCTAGTTGCTAGTTTTACCATACTTAGGTGTTTGTTATCTTCGGATGATGTATGCAATTCTACTTTCGTTTAATTAGAGAACCTTTGAGTCATCTGCTATCTTCTTAATTATTCTTTATTCTTGTTCTACGTTTTGAGACCTTGTACCAACACTGTGGTATCTAGAGTGGGGTTGAATTTGAAATGAACTGGAATTAAGTGAACACCCAATTAATGGAAAGTAGGCTCAGATTTCATTACATAAGAAAGAAATTACATAAGATAGAGATGAGAGTACTGAAAGAATTTCAGGATTGGGAGGAGAGAGAAAACTCATAACAATTATGCATAAGGGTGTAGGGAGTGGTTAAACACTTTGGAGTGGCAAACCAAAAAACTGACCAATCAGAGCGCGCCATGTCAATCAATCAAAAGTGTTTAAACTTTGGTGAAAAGTGTTGGTAATGGTTTAGACACTTGGTGAAGTGGTAAACTATTTTTTTTTTAAAAGGAAAAAGGTGTGATTGGTTGAGATAGGAATGGACCCCCACCCACAATACCCTCTCTCTCTCAATCGTCTTCTTCCCCGAATCGGCATGCTGTCCCCGATCGTGTTGCCTTGCCGGGTCGGCATCGGGTCGGCGGCGGTGTTTGCCGATTGGCAAACCCGTTTGCCACCCTTTGCCGACTACCACACCGTATACCCTAAGTAACTCACACTAGTCATGCTCTCTATAACACCATCTCCAATGCTATATGCGTCCTTGGGTGTTTTTAGTTGTCATGTCATCTGCCACATAATATCCTTACGAATCCTTACAAACTTCAATTTTTTTTCCATCCCTACAATATCCTTAGATTTCTTAATTTGCACCTCATCACCTACCAAATACATACAATATTAAAATAATAATTTTTTTTTTTACTTTAGGCCCACCTCATCGCATGAACCGAGACAAAGTCATGCCCTTGTCCAAGGGTATATCAACTAAGTGCTCTTTATGATGGATGAACTCCAATGGTAAGGGTCTTTAAAGGCATCCAAGGACATAATCTCCAAGGACCCATTGGAGATCGTCTACAGTGCGTTCCTTAGCTGGCGTGGTCATTTTAACGAATTCCCAAAATATATCAGGTACTTTTCGGACTTGGGTGCTCCTCCTTTGTTGTATATGACCCGAATTAATTGACCCCGGGTCTGGATTCATTACATTACCGCCCCCATTAAGCTCCACCTTGCCCTCATGGTGTAGACCCGGAAACTGGGATCAAAGAATGGCGTTGTCTCCCAAGTAGCAGCTTCAGCAGAAAGGCTTTCCCAATGAATCAAGGATTGCGGAATCAAGTGGCCAGCCTTGTGAATAGTTCGTTGTGCCAAGACCTATTGAGGTTGTAGAACGAAAGTGGTAGTAGAGTACACAAGATGTAGGGGATTGATTTAATGATCTAGTTTACCTAAACACTTGCGGAGTAATGAGACATAAAAGACATTCTGGCTCTTAGCTGTGTCTGGAAGGTCCAATTTATAGGCCATGGGTCCAATTTGGGCCAGCACCCGATAAGGTTAGAAGTATCGACGGCTTAGCTTATGGTGTCGACGGAGGCGAATGGACCCTTGGCTGTACGATTGAAGTTTCACATAAACCCAATCACCAATCTGAAATGTGAGGGGGCGACGGTGTTTGTCAGCAGAGCGTTTCATAGTGGTCTAGGCTTTAGACAGGTGTTGTTTAAGTAGCTGCAACATGGTATCTTGCTCTAGTAATAGGGAGTTCAGAACCGTATGACTAGTAGAATCGTGGTATGACCAGTAGAATCGCGTACATAATGTACAATAGAGGGAGGCTTGCGACCATAGAGAACCTTGAATTGATTCATATTAACAACCATGTGAAAAGAAGTGTTGTACTAGTGTTCAACCTATGGCAAAAACCTCATCCAATCCTTAGGAGTATCCACAACAAAGCACCCCAAGTACATTTCTAAACTTTTGTAAGCGCCTCGGTTTCCCCATCGGATTGAGCGTTGTATGCGGTACGAAACGAGAGGCTAGTCCCTATAAGTGGTCCTTACAGAAAGTTGTCATGAATCGAGCATCACGGTCGGACACAATAGTAAGCGGAACCCCATGAAGATGAATAATTTCAGCTACAAAGACCTGAGCCACAGTTTCACTTGTAAACATTGTAGGAAGTCCTATAAAATGACCATATTTGGACAACCGATCCACCACTACCATGATGACGGTTTTACCTTGTGATAAGGGAAGACAAGTAATAAAGTCCATAGCCACATTCTCAAATACCGAATTTGGTATAGGCAGAGGTTAAAGAAGCCCTGCCGGCCGTAAAAAAAGGATTTTGTTTGTTGACATAGCTGACAGTGAGGAACAATTTTTTTAACATTAGCAAGGAGGTTCTACCAATAAAAATTCACAACCACTCGTTGATATGCATAGGTGACTCCCGAGTGACCACCAACTAAAGTCAAATGAAATTCGTGTAATAATTGTTGACACAATGGAGAGCCTTCGGGAACAAGGATAAATTTTCGAAGATAGGGTCAGAAAATATCATTCATCAACCTTTGAAATGTTGACGAGGCATTAGAAAGCCCAAAGGGCAAGATCAAAAACTCATAATGCCCGTCATGTGTGCGAAAGTGGTTTTTAAGACATTGTCACCTGTAATATGACTTTGATGGTATCCCGCGATCAAATTAAGTTCTGCGAATAATCGAGTGGCATAAAGTTCATTGAATAACTCATAAATGGTAGGAATTGGGAAGCGATCCCGAAGTGTAATAGTGTTGGGAGCTCGGTAGTCAACACAAAATCGCTAAGCACCATATTTCTTTTTCACTAATAAAACTGGAGCCGAAAAGGGACTAGTGTTGGGACGGATGATTCCTTGAGATAACATATCCTGGACTAAGCATTCAATCTCCTGTTTTTTAAAATGTGGGTACCGAAAGGTTCGAAAGGAAATAGGGGAGCAACCTGGTGTCAAGGTAATGTGGTGGTCTTGGGATCTTTCGGTTGGTAACCCTTGAGGAGGTTGAAAAACCTGTGCAAACTGATATAATAATTGTTGTAATTCAGTCAGGTAAGTTATTGTAGGTGTACTAGCGGTGGGATCCAAGGCAAATGAACAGCCGACCGACGAAATCAGTGTGCCACAGATGTTTTAACCTATTGAATTGGATGGGTTGCGCTGAACTAGGTGAATTGCCCTTACAACAAACTGTCGTACCTTGATGGATGAATTAAAAGGTTGTCAATCAATGACAACAAGTCTGAGCGTAGCCAACCACGAAACCCCCGATACCATATCCCATCCCTGGAGGGGAATATCATAAAAATCATTACGAATCGACGACTCTTGAATAACCAACTCGACTTAGCGTGCCAAACCCGTACAGGGTAAGTGTCACACCCCGACCACGTAAAACAACAAATCGTGGCGGAAACGTCGGGGAGTGTTGTAACAGAATTATCGTTTCACAACCATGGATACAAAAGAGTTTCGTTTTATTTATTCAATAAGTAATTTACATTGTTTTAGCATGAAACAAACAAGTTATTTATCGAGTATCATGTCACTAAGGTCTCATCCAAATCCTATGTGACTAATGCATCCTAGCAATCAACATTAAGCGACATCATCTGAAACATATGTAAAAACAAAGTCAGCAAAGAAATGTTGGCGAGCACATAGGTTTTGTGTGAGTGTCAGATTCATGGCTCGTTTATTTGTTTAAATAACTCGTACAACCTCGTTAATCGATATTAGAAAACCTTGTTTTGTAAGCCATTTGTATTGTAAAATGAATAACTAAGTCAAACAGATTGGTTATAGTTTATAAACCTTGATGCCATGAATCTTAACTCAAAACATTTGTTTAAGTAACCAAATCATAAATCGTTCTCGTAATAAAACTCGTATGGTTTATATCGTTTAGTAAACTTTGTTTGTCTGACATCGTTTCAAATTGTTCTCGTTCAATCGTTCAAAATCGTTCAATCGTTTAATATCGTTCTCGTTTTAATTGTGAAAACTACTTTTGGTCGTCTCGCTTATAACATTCAAACCTTCGTAACTCGTTCATCGTTCAACTCGTATTAACAAACCACCAAAGGGTAAGTTAACAATCAACAGGTTCAGTCGTTACCCACATAACCCACACATAACCATGGGTGCAGTCTGGTAACGGGATTTGTCGGATCCTGTGGTACCATAACCTAATACTGGTCGGTTCGGCCAACATTAATGAATGTCATTCGTTATGTAACTACAACCAACAAGTTCGTTCACATTGTCGAAATCGTTATTAATTTAGTATAAACCATCATAATCGTTTTTGAAATTATCGTAAAATATCGAAATCGTCTTGATACATATGAATCACCCCAAAACAATCGAAAACAGTAAAAGAGGGGATCTATGTACTCACCTTTGGGTGCGTTTTTATATGTAAACACAATCCCTCAAATTGTTTATTTGTCCTAAATTAAATAAGAATGAATTAATAATAAAAAACCCACAAAAATACATAAGTTTCTCCGATACTTAGAATTTTCACATAACTTTGAGATTTCTCGAAAAGTTATTATTCTTGATTATTTTGGTGTATTTATATATATGGGTTCATATATATATTAAAAACTTTGCGACTTGAACGATTTTATAGGTGACCCTCATCATGTTATAAGTAATATATCTACGATTTGCGCGTCGTAATATATATACTCAAACGTGACATGAATTTAATATCGTAAAACACATAATATTGTTAACATTAACACATCATCATACATATATTGTAAAACACATAGCACATTGTAACACATAAAATTTACCCATGAACAACCCATTATAGTGTATGCCGAAAAACACTTATTTTAGCGATCCGGTAACATTTTTGGGTGCCGGAAGTCACGTATGACTAACCAAACACCAAGTAAACTTAATATAAGTTAAAATAATTATTTTTACATCAAAAATATCAGCTTACTTACTGATCTAAAACAGTTTTATAAAAATCCTCCGAAAAGCCGATTTTTAACCGTTTTACCGTATAGTTTTGCATCAAACGTTACCCTAACCATCCCAAATAGAAATGACTTGATATTTTAACATAACCCATGTTAGTTACTGAATAAAATAGTGGTTATACTCATGATAGTTCAGGTCTCACATAAAGCACATAAATCATGCAAATTTCACATATTTTACCACTTTTTAAGCTATATGTACAACATGCAAAGCTATCAAACCTATGTCAAAGTTTCATGCCATTATAATATATCAAATAATGTTATTTTTAGTGTTTATAATCTGTTCTAAAACATTTTTGTCATACACCATCTTTTTATCACTTCTTGAGCTTTAAATCAACATGTATTCTCATGTACAAGTGTCTAAAGCACTCTATCATATCATCATCATTTTATATGAATCTAAATGCATCAAATATGTAATTTGTTCATGTTTATTTGCTGATGTATTTGAACATTTATCATATCACACACAAATCATCCAACACTTGCATTTCAACTATCATTCAAGAACAAGCGACAACTTAAACAAGTATTTATCAAGAAATCAAACTCGAAGCTCATACACACATATATATATGTATACGGTTATATACACACATAAACATCACCATTTTTATTTGTATCAAGACCCATTTCTTTTAGATTTCAAGTTTGTGAAAAATTCCAAGATTCAAGAGAAACTTCAAATCATCAAGAGCAACCAAGAATCAAGAGTATGATTTAAACATAAACTTTATACCTTCAAGATTCAAGTAAGTTGTTGGATGAGATTTTGATGATATGGAGCTTGAAATCACTTGAAAGCACCTTGGAAACACCTTTGGATCTTCACACCAACTTGAATTTAGCTTGAAATGGGTTGGATCTTGAAGAACAAAGTTGAAAGGTTGGGAATGAAGGTGGTGGTGATTGTTACGGTTATGGGAGGAGAGAGGAGAAGGGGTTGAGTGATCTTGTTGAGTGAAGAATGATCTTGGAAGATTTATGTAGAAATTTGGTAGATATAAAGAGATATGGAGTGAAGCATGCAACAACAAGTGTCAAGTAAGGATCAAATAAGATATTGAGAGATCTAGCAAAACTTTTGGTGGGGGCCACACATAATGTGACCGTAAATTTGAAGGGGGGGGGGGGTTAAAGTGTAAGTTTGTTTGGTAAATTAGATAAAAACAGGTAAGGTATTTAACTGGATACCGGGTATTTTATCTAGCGTTTAAATCCCGGTTTATGGCGTTCTAAATTATTTTTATTATTCTATAAAAATAAACTCGCCAAAATATTACTGAAATAAATTTCAGTTGCCGAGACTGGCTGTGTTGTCTGCGTTTTGCTGTATAAGCACTGTGTTGCGCAGTAACACTCGGTACGCGCTTAAATTTGGAAAAAAATAACGTTTTTAAGCGTTTTAATTTATTTTTCAGCACGAACCTGATTAAAAATAAAATTTTAACCATAACAGAATATTTTTGGGATTTAAATATTATCCGGGCGGTCACCAACGTTCGTTTCGCAGTTTTGTCGTAATTAGTTCTAAAGTTCGAACAAACATGTTTTTGCCATACCGAATCCTTCGAAAGTTATTTCTAAGTTATGTAAAGGTATTTAGGGTATTTTTGGCTTATGTCACAGTTCTGGAGTGTACGTCGCGTTAAACTGATTGCGTTTACGCACTAGTTTGCGTATAACCTTCCAGAAAGCGATTTAAAGCTTGAAATCGGAATCAAACACAATAACACATATAATAACACCAAAGCACATTGTTTTATTGATTATCAACATTGTTTTACATTATACGATGATTACAGAACACAGTTGTCACAGTAAGCGTTCACCGCTACCGACCACAACAAAAAATGGTGTATTAGCTTCAATATCAAATTTCAAAATTTTCGCTATGTGGGGTTGAACAAAGAAATGGGTGCTTCCCTCATTGGAGATAACCTGGACTGGTTTACCCCTAATGGAACTGGGTAAACGTAAGGTGGACGAAGAACAGCCCCACGACAAGGCACTATAGGATATTGCCGACCGAGTTTGAACCTTTTCGAGCTTTGACTTATCAGCCAAAACAACGTTTGAGTGCTCCGTGGTTGGAGACATTGACGGACCCTCTGACTCGGATGAGTCATCTTCAAATAATAATAACCATGGAAAGGTCCTACATTTATGATCCCAGGTACATTTTTAATCACTGTAAATGCTTAAGGACTATTTCTGATGGTGTTAAACGGTGGAACCCGGCCTTCCTATTAGCTTGAACGACAGTGTGTGATTTGTATAAGTTTGTGCGGTGGGGGAGAACTAGGTTGTTTTAGGGGTTTGGAAGTAAGGGTTTGTCGGAGCCCAGTGTTACCCAGCCCGCCTTTTCGTTCCATTATTAAACGGGCCACATGCCTTTGGGACAGTTCCATAGCCTCATCTAGTGTGGTAGGTTTGTGAATAAGGATGGATTGTTTAATATTAGCACGAAGGTCGGAGATAAAACACCTTACTAGAATCGTCAGTTGAAAATTGACTCAAAATGGTGTCGATAGTCAGCTACGGTTGTCGTTTGCTGGAACTTGTCCAACAACCCCTCGGGTCCTCAAGTTCCCTAGATCTGAAGCAAGAAATCAACGCTTGGGGTGAAACGCAACCAATCCGTCAATAGGTGGTGATGCTGTAACCAATCGAACCAATCGGTCGTTGCGTCGTCGAATTAGAAGGAGGAGATCATTAGCCGATGATCATCTATGACAGCATAAAACTCGAAGTAGCAGCTGCCTTGGGCTACCCACAGTTCCGGATTCTCGCCATTGAAATAGGAGAGAAGAACCAGTTCTGTTTTGTGTTGGCCAAGAACGATATAACCATTGGAAAAAAATATTGCCAAAAGAACCCGAGTACTCACCCATATCCGGTTGTTGGACGCCCTTTCACCGGTAATCGAGACATCTGAGTCAAAATTTATGTGAGCATCTTTTCTTGCATTGCGAATTTAGATATGAGTTATGAGTATTCTTCCGATAAGACTTTGATATGCTCATCCTGGACATTAAAACGAGTACCCTCGGCTATGTATAGTGAGGACAATGAAAGCACCAATTGGAGTGGGGTTGAATCTGAAATGAACTTTTCTAAATTCACACAATTAGAGCAAAGTAGGCTCAGATTTCATTACATAAGAAAGAAATTACATAAGAAGGGGATAAGAGTACAGAGAAAATCTCAGGGTTGGGAAGAGAGAGAAAACCCATACCAATTCTGCATAACTAACTCACACTACTCATGCTCACTATAAAGTGCATTCCTTAGCTGAGGTGGCCATTTTAACGAATTCCCCAAATGTATTAGGTGCTTTTCGGACTTGGGTGCTCCTCCTTTGTTGTATTTGACCCGAATATGTTGACCCTAGATTCATTACAGTATCAGAGCTATAGTGAATAAAAGAAGAGTGAAACTTTGAATTTAAGACTATGGCTAAACAGACTAGTGTGTTATCGACTTCTCCAACTCTAATTCCAGTGTTCAAAGGTGACGTATATGAACACTGAGCATTCTAATGAAAATAATTTCAGCTCGCATAATCTACGATAATTAGTAGCAACTGGTTTTAATAAAAAAGATACAGACCAAACTCGACTCAAGATTGCTAGGAAGAAAGATGCTCATTTTATGGTCGTTATTTTACATGAGGTACATGATCATCAACTTTGAAGAATTGCAGTAGCCACCATGCAAAAGCAGCTTAGGATATTCTAAAAATTGAATTCACGAGATACGTAAAATACACTAATAGACTTTGCAGAAATTATGGGAACATCTTAATGAAAGAATTAGAGAACTAGTTGGTCAACTTCGATGAATCCAACGATGGAGATGATGGTGATGATAGATCCATATAAAAAAGTATAGTATATATGTTGAAGATTTGAGTGTGGATGTGTAGAGATTAAAAAGATCAGTGGAGTATAATGTGAGGTCTATATCAATTTTAAAAAACCCAAAACATACCAATAGGTTCAATTTAAGAATGTAAAAACTACTATAGTTAGGAAAATCACTTGACAATGCCTAATAAACGGGCAACAAGTACCACACATGGAAAAGTAAGTTGCAACTATCTTGCACCCAATAAACAAGAGGATGCAAAGCTAAGTAAAAAAGTAGGGGCTTAAAGGGTCTCCTTGTTGAACCCCCAGTAGTGGACCCAATGCAAACATCCCCGACATATAATTTTGCAGGTTGTCCATATAGGAAATTGACCCATGTGGAAATGGATGGGCATCGGGAATGAACCTCCTGAAGGAGAGTCGTCCTATCAACAAGGTTGAAGGCCTTAGAAAAATCAATCATAATCATAGCCAATGATCCATCCGAGTGGAAGTGATCTAAAAACCTGTTAGCGCTATGGAGCACAACCTCCGCTCCACTAGGGATCCTTACCCCGAATTGGTGATCACCAAGGTAACTAGACATATCTTTCCCCACCTTCTTCATAGCCACCTTAAAAACAACCTCCTCCAAATAGCACCCATGGCAATAGGCCTAATCCCGTTGTCCGGCTTGAGCAATGGCGTTAGGGGAGCAGATGCAGCAAACTACGGCAAGCCCCAAGGCATCCCCACCCCAACCGCATGTTGACCACCCCCATTATAGCCCTAAGTAAACCAGATGTGATTGTAGACCCCTGTCCACAAAGGGCGTCAAGAACGTGTTGGGCCCTCAGTCCATCCCTTTGGAAAGGACTTAATGCATTCCAGGACACCATCGGCGCTTTCATAACTACAGGAGGATCCAAAAGCAAAGAAACAATTGAAAGTGGTGGGGTCATGACAAGGTGCTTATCCACTAACGCCCTCATAGTAGCACCACCGAGGGGTGCAACCCTAGAAGGACATAAAACTTTAACCACAACAGTAAAGTGCCCATCAGCAACTTTCCATAAACATTGCTTAACGTTGATACTATCTTCAAAATTACCAAGCTCAAGAGACCCCTCTCTAGGTTTATCACCCCCTCCATGATTTGGTTGAAAAGCGATATGATGAGTTCAGGAAGCTTCCAGGGCTCGGTGAATACTCTAGCATTGCAAGGACTTCCTATTCCCCGACCTATGCTCTTGCTTGTTGGAAGGCCTGAACACCTGCAATGTGCAATGTGGTAACAATAAGAGTTTGACCCACGCCTCAACAGACTCTACGATAGCCACCACCTTACACAAAGCAACAGTTGGGCGAACGCTATGTGGCAACTAAAAGGGATGCTCTTAACTGTCTTGACGGGGAGAGAGATTACCCGGTCAAGGAGGGCCACGTCCACAACCACATCCCCAAAGGAAACAACCTCAACCTCCCCACTAACTGCACGAGGCCTCAGAATCCCCACAAAGAACACTTCTAGCCCTCTTGTGCTAATTTTGAATCGAGCCATCTTGTTTGCATGATGGCAAGCCCGACTGAGATCATGTGGAGACATACATTCCCCACACAACCATTAACCAAAATCTTCAGGGCATTCTCAACAGTAAGAAAAGATCAAAATCCGTGGAAACCGTGTCCCTCAATACCATCTTCTGATCATCCAAACGAAGGTGGCCCTACTTAATATGTGCCAATAAACTTGGATACTCCTTGGACCCAACCCTACCATCCAGACAACATTGAAAACTTCTAAATGGGTATGACCTAACCCCTTTGGAGAAGTTAGTACCTACCTCGTGCTCCCCAACCCACAAAGGCACTCCCTCGAAGGCAGTACCCCTAGGATCCAAAGTAGTTGTTCGCCAATGACACTCCCTCGAAATACACATCCAACATTCCCATTGACCGGGTTGTTTTTTGGGTGTGACCACACCAAGCCCTTGGGCAAGGTGTCACACCCCGATTTTCCACGTGTCACCGGTGGGCCCGGTGGGGGAGTATCGTGACGTAGTTGGCAACATCATGGTCAAACAACACAATATAATAATGCACAGCGGAAGCAAAAGATATATATATTACATTCCGAATATAAGTAATGTCAAAGTATTACAACGGAAGGTAAAGGATCCACAGGCGGATCAATTAAAAGATACTAGAACTGTTCAACAGACTTTAGGCATCTAGAACTTGCAAGATTCCCTAATGACACCCTGAGCTCCCAGCCAATTATGCGTAGTACCTGTCACTTAACCTTTTGGAAAAATACGTCAGTTTACACTGGTAAATACAATTAACTGACTCATTTTGGAAAAAGAGTTTGAAAAGTGATTCGAGTGCAAACGGCACAAAATACCTTGACACATTGATTAACATGCACAGAGGCAAAATTAATCTTTTATAACTTGGGACAATTTTATTAATAAAAATCTTGTATCCGATTTACATGGTTGTCCAACATTTAGGGCCGGTGATTATACAATACAAGCCGGACAAGATTAATCGACACACCACAAATATAATCTCACAAGAAGATACCCTTACGAGTGAGTATACGTTATACATATGCAACTGGAGGTGTTATGTCTACACCTTGTGCTTACGTCGTGGCCATTCACTTTTTAAAATGAGCCAAGGATATCCAGGACACGGTCATTAACCCCCAATGTTATTTGTTATCAATCAATACAGATTAAAACGGGATTATGCAATTTAATCATCTCCGATTAAAAGGTTTCTACACCCGACCAAGCGGTATTTTTATAATACCGTATCCCAAGCCCGTATAAGGGAAAATAAGTTAAAAGTATTTACCTGAGCTAGCAATGCAATTTACACTCAGCCGTATATCTTAATCAGCAAGCACAAGTACTTCTACTGGGGCTCTTAATCTGGAACGAATGTTTTATAACCTATTAAATTCCTAACGGGTCTTATTTAAGTCGTAACTTAGACCGGTTAGTTTTAAGGAAAGGTTTACGGTTCAAAACGCAAGATTAAGCGAAGACCGGAATAGAATGTGATTTAGACCCGACAAGTCTGGAGACTTGTATAATACGGGTAAACTAAACACATTCTGGATTTTGAGATAGAACCGATAAGGGTTGACCCGTTTCGGCTAATTTATGTAAACTTGTTACATAAACCTAACCGACGCGTAATAAGCATAACGGGTATCCGTAAGAGCCATATACAGGTTTCCTAAGTTAATATGCTTCAAATATGTTGTAACATCAGTAGGATGTCTTTCGTTATGCCCCGAACTAATTTAAACACAAACTATGCCCCGTAGGGGTAGTTTGGTCATTTTAAAGTTTGTAAAAGCGTTTATATGTTCAACTGAGTTACAGGTCTGAGGTAAACAGCAAACATATTCATTTTGATGTGTTATAACAGTAGGCTAAGGCATATATGTGAAATTTATCATATTTAACCAAACTATGCCCCGTAGGGGTATTTTGGTAATTTCACATAAGCCGACAAGTTTAAAACTAAATTCTGAGTTTATCAACTTTTGCTTACTGTTAGGATATGATAATTTGCCTCTTATATCAGTAGGTATCAACCCGGGTATGTCCAATATAATTTTAAAACATACTATGCGCTAATAACGCTAAATAAGGCGATTAAGGGCCATTACCGGGTTCGATACTTAAATCTGATATTTTTATATTTCCAGCAGGCTTAAAATAATTTATTTATCATAACTAATCAGTAGCAAAAGGTTTGGAGTCGTTTGGATGTGTAAAACTCATTTTATGGCCCGTAAGGGCAAAACCGACAATTACCGATTAAGCCTACGACTATGAGTTATGCTCAGCCTAAAATTAATTAAAAATCTTTAAAATTCCCAAAATATTATATTATAACTGTGGGTAATTCGTTTGATACCAAAAAGTATGTTTAATTAGGCTATACGCTAATTACGCCATTTTATTAACATAAAGCACCGTAATTGCGCTAATGAGCATAACTCTTAATCTATAAGTCAAACTGATGTCAAATTTTGCATACAAGTTTATATATCAATATTTAAGGTTTCTACACTTTCACATTTTCATAAATCATGTTTTAAGGTAATAAGGGCATAACGGTCAACGTATGAGCAATTAACGGAAATATGCATATTAATTGGATAACTAGTGAACCAAGGTGTATGATCACAGAGGGTTGTTCTAACATGTATCCTAATCCAATTTAAGCTCTGAGGCATTTCTAAAATATGCCCAAACGGGTCAGAACTGAAAGTCAACCGAAAAGTCAAACTATGTGACTTTCGGTTCCGAACCGGGTCTAAACAGGAAATAGTCGGGTCGAACATGTTTGGACATGTTCTTACACTTATTACTAAGTTATAACAATGATCAAACAGGTTATATATGTTCTAGATAGCTAATTATGCATAAACGACATTTTAAGCATTATGTTGACTTTTTAAACAAAAGTTTGACCCGACCTTTGACCTGGTTAGAATGGGAATCAGGGGGAACCTTTTTAGGGGTTTATTACCCACCTAATTACCAACTTATAACTACTTTAAGTTTGACTAATCGCTGGACCATTAGCGATTAATCGTTAAGTCAACCGTTAATTACGACGGTTGACTTTTAAGCTAATAACTAAGCAAAAACTAAACCGAGGAAGGTCTAGCATACTTACCCAAGTCCTAAGCTCGAGTAGGAAGGTATTGGGTCTGCTCCTAAGCTCCAGAAGTGCTCAAGAATTGCAGATGAAGGTGTGAGTGAAGTTGTTGCACATAAGAGCCTTATATAGTACCTTAATCACCACAAGACTTTGACACTTGGGGTCTACAACCCACCACAAGCTGCCCACAAGTGTCCCTAGTGCTCTAATATAGTTTAGGGGTCGCCCACATATCATTAATGTCGATCAAAGGTCGAGTTTTCGCGAAACCAGGCTGCTGTTGGCCTTTTCTGGTTCTGGGGGCCGGACGCGGCCCGCGTCCCGTTTAAGCAAACCTCAAGCGGGCCGCTTGAGGTATAAAATCAGATTTTTAAATTTTTATTTGTTTTACAACTTGGCCTTTGGTTTATTTGAAAGGGCAATAGGGCTTTTAACTTGCATTTTGACCCCTTGTAATATACCCACATAGGCTTTAGGACTTATACCCACTTTGCCAAGTCCCTGAACATTCCCGGTTAACCCGAAAAGTCCAAACTTTCAACGTTAACGCTTTTAACCCTTGTAAACGAATTTGATCACAACTTGCTCATACGATAACGAAACTTTATGAAATTTATATCGTGCATTCTAGTGAGCATAATTAACCGTTACAAAACTTCGGGTTTGTCAAAAGGTCACTCAGTGGCATAACTTAATCATGTTGACACATTTGACCCCTGTCGTTTGTAATCTCTCACTTTTGGCTTCGTATGATCCATAATTTATCCGTCTAAGGGTATAAACATCATGTAGGGTTATTATAAAGTATATTTATCCATTGTTGACATTTTGAACCCTTATTTTCACGTACTTTCTATGTTTGTCAACTTTAGTCCCTCTAAAGTATACTTTCTCACGTTCAAGATTATGACACGTGTCAACACATTATAAGACGTGAATTTTCGAGGTGTTACATCCTCACCCCCTTAAAAGAAATCTCGACCCGAGATTTACGAAATAAAGGAAGTATTCTCTGCCTAATAATGGCAACTTACAGATGGTTAGGAATTTGTTTGATCTTATTTGTTGTTTCCAATGCAACTTTCAGATCCTCAATATTGGGCTTACCAATCTATTGTTCTATCAATGGACGTTTAACATTCCATCTATACAAGGTCTCCAAAGGAGTGGCCTTAATACTTACATATCAATTATTAAAGAAAAGCTTATCTTAAGGTGGTTATTCCAACCATTACTTAACTAATATTAAGAAATAGTTAACCCTTGTCGTTAGTCGAACAATTCGACGATCCTGGGTAGCTGATGGCAAATTCTTAATCGTTGCCTATTTAGGGTTGCGGCATGCATGCATAAGCAATATGAACCGTCTTTCTTATTTGATAATATATCACCCTAAGACTATTGAGTCTGGCTATATGAGCCTATGTCTTAATACCTACTTAATCAAGGTTTTCGGTTATTCCATATTCAACATGGAGTTCTTACAACACTCTAACCCAAGCGGTATGATAATCTTAACTCTACCTGCCTCTAGGGAGGTAAACAGGGTAAACTTAGAAGAAGATAATCAAAGTACAAGGAGGTTACAGAGATCTTCCATATCTCAAGCTCCAGTTCATCCATCTTTGCTTGTGTCAAAAATGACATATATGTTATGAGTCCATGGATTCCTTAATCTGGAGTATTTATTTGGACAATTATATTATGGATATCTTCTTTGAATGCCATTAGTTGACTTTAGTACCATGTGATCATTGGGATATCTTTGTGGTTCCATGCATTAAACCTCCATACTGATCAGGCATGGACGCAATCTATGGGACATATTAAGATACACCAAATCCTCATATGGCGCTTTTGTCATTCCTTTTGGTATTCGAAATCAATAGAGATCAAGAGATATCAATTTCATATGATGATGTACTTTATCTGGAGAGAGGGTATATTAGGGTTTTATGATTTGAAGATTTCAGAAAGGAATAGAAGAATTAGTCCCTGTGTATTTCCTACCTGTAGGTTTTTACCGTACACTTAATATATATATATATATATAGGGTTCTTATGATAAGTTTTTAAAAGTTTGTTATACTTATAGTTTATGAAGGATTTACTGGTATCCGAACCAAAATAAAACTCTTAGTATTCAAATTACTGATAAAATGCCAAGGAATGTACCTGATGTCATTATTTATGGACTAGTTCAGGCATTTTAGGCGCTTTCAATTTTAGGCTTTACTTCCTCAACCGCTTTTCCTTTGGCAATTTTAGGGCACGTAGTCTTGATGTGGCCCTTCTCATTACAGCCGTAGCAGACTGCATTCATCATGTCCTTACAGTCCAACGTTTTATGTCCCTTAGCCTTGCAGATTCCACAAGTCCTGGACTGCGATTTGGATTTTGGTTCGAGCCTGCATTTCCCATAATGGCGCTTCTTGCAGGTCTCACATACTGGTTTCTGGTCGGACTTTTGTTTGTTCTTTTTCTTAGAACTCTGGGAGTTATCTACCTCCCTTTTCCTTTTTAGTTCATCCTTTGCAACAAAGGCATGAACGGGATCCTCCTTAAGAGTAAGGAAGTGCGGTCCTAGATAAAATTTAGACCGAGCAGCATGGGGCTCCTTGAACTTCTTCACAGCCTTCTTCACAGCTTTTCCAACAGCTGCGTCTATCATAGTTTGAAGGACATCCTTGGAGATTCTAAGGTTCACAATTTCAGCATCATTAGCAGGCGTCGTGCCATCAATGGCGCAATCGACTGTTGTCTTATCCGAGTTTGCCATACTTCCTATTGGTTCCTAACACCAATAAAACGATTTCTTAGTTGAAATTAAACAACTGCTATTTTTCATTCTGATGGCCTTAATATATACTAACCATGGTGCCAATAACCTATACAGGCTATTATAGCACTAACATTCTTAATGAACATTATTTAAAATATATCAATATTACTTAGCCTAGGTCGCAAAAGACCGTCAATGGCATTAAAGATTTGGACCTAGTCCATCACTTTTCTGACAGAGGATCAAAACGTCGCATCTGTCTTTATTATATTAAAGAATTTAGGTAGCTTGAAAGCTTGCCATAGGAATATCAGAAAAGAGTGATTCCTATTAGATATAAATTATCCATCTAAGGTTTGTTGGAGCATTTTCTAAAGTATCATCGGCCAATTTCTACTTCGTATAAAATGACCGAAGTCCTAATCAGACGGAGACAACAGTTCTTAACAGTCATCGTTCATTATTGAATCACATGTGTCAGCATCAAATAAATTTCTGCGTAAACTGCTTGATAAGGAAGAGTACCTGCTATATAGTTATCCTTCTGCACCATCTCCTGGCGTTCATCCGGAAGACTCATGCGTTTGTTTTCCTGGCTTCTCCGGGCTTCTTTATAAGCTTTGGGCAGTTGGTTTTGATGTGCCCTTCTTCGTTACAATTGTAACAGGTGGCGTTCTTCATCCCCTCGCAATCTAAGGTTTTGTGACCCTTGGTCTTGCAAATTCCACACAATTTAGCACGTGGGTCGATTGTACATTTTCCAAAATGTTGCTTTTTGCAGTTACTGCAATTGGGTCTGTTATCAAACTGACTCGAGTTCTTCTTAACCTCGGAATCCTTCCCGCGCTCCAAGTTTCCTTTCCTCTTCTTGTTATATTGATGAGAGTTTTCCTCCTCTCTTTCTCTTCTTCCCTCGCCAGAAGCCTTAACAGACTTAATTCTGATTGCATCTAAGGTGAGAGATAAGGATAAGTCCACCGCGGACCTATATGTGGTTGGCCTAGATGCTTTAACATTCCCTTTTATCTCTGGTGCTAGGCCTCCAATGAAACGCGCTATGCGTTTAGGTTCAGGGGTGACTAGATAAGGAACTAGGCGGGACATAGTGTTGAAACTTGTCACATATGCCTGACAATTCAAATTTTCCATGACCAAAGTCAAGAAGTCTGATTCT
Source organism: Helianthus tuberosus (assembly GCA_030545235.1). Lineage (NCBI taxonomy): Eukaryota > Viridiplantae > Streptophyta > Magnoliopsida > Asterales > Asteraceae > Helianthus > Helianthus tuberosus. Next base: position 117,050,730 of record CM060414.1, on the reverse strand, counting down.
ATCTTTTCTACTTCATGCTGGGGGCAATAGTTTTCCTTGACTAATGCAACAAATTGACCCCAAGATAAGTTGTAGAGTAGAACTTTCCCCGTGGCTTGGAGCAATGATCTCCACCATGCCAACGCTTCTCCTTTAAATGATTGTGAAACAAATTTCACAACATCTTGCTTCGCACAACCGCTGATGTCAACAACAGCGTCCATCTCATCGAGCCATGTCATGCAATCGATGGCCCCTTCTTCTCCTGTAAAGTCTCTGGGCTTGCAGGAGACAAAATATTTATATGAACAGGTCTTAACTGGTGCCTCTTGATGAAACACAACCTGTCTAGGCGGAATACTCCTTTGATTTGACAAGTCATGAACATCATCCTCCCTCAACTCATGAGTGTTAGGAGGGGGCTTACTACGAGCCACAGATAGAGTCTTAGAGTGGGTATCATTTGACTCATCATACTGCCGATCAAGAGTTCGAGTAACAGCATAATCTATTATCGCCTGTAGTTCTGCTCCAGTTACATTAATTCTGGTAGTATCATTGTCCTCTTTCATGTGGCTGTTAACTTCATCTAATCCAGCCATGTAGCTTGATGTCTACATAAACATTGACAATGATTTATTCAAAGGTTATTGTGGAATCATCAACTTTGACGATTCATCAACCATTGGTAATATAAATCATATTGGTTAATTTGTTAGTTATATTAACCTTGTATTTTCATTATAATTTATCCTAGTTATAATTCATCAAGGATAATAAAGTGGCGCAAAAAGGCCTAGTCACAAGGACAAATTTTAAATTTATTAGCCATGATTTCAGAGAATCAAGGCATTTAGGTTCGAACATATTTCATTACATTTTCTTGACAGAGAGCTAAAAACTTCAACTGTCTTTTGTCTTTTAGGACAATAGATATAGCCCGTGGGCATTTCCCTTCTGAGGGATGGTTATAATATGATCATCTTTTCAGATGCTATTAGTCGAGATCATATGGATCTTACCTACTATTAAGCTTGGACCTAGTCCAACATTTTTAGACAGAAGGTCAAAGACCACCACTGTCGTTGTCTTATCGGACAACAAGTTTAGCCCGCAGGCACTTCATCGCTATCGGATGTTTATAATATGATCATCTTATAGGATGACACAAGCCATGATTTCTAAATCACTAGGCTAGATAAGAAAATTGGAAGAATCCAATATAAGGATGACTTATTGCGATTTTATCGAATCACATTTGTCAGGAGTGCTAACACGTTCTTAGGTGTTAACAAGGATCTAAATCACTTGGGTAGGTTTCACCATCTTGGCCGCGTAGGCTAGGTTTCGCCTTTAAGATTTCTTTTTAGAATGCCTACTGGCAGGGAAAGAAGAATATTTATTTATTTTATTCAGGATTTTTATCATAAATCCTAATTTATAAGTTAATAATAGCACAATTGGCCTAGTCGCGTAGACACGTTTAATTTACAAGCCATGATCGTTTGGGATCGAGGCAAATTTATATGTTAGTAATAGCACAAAAGGCTTAGTCACGTGGACAAGTTTAATTTATAAGCCATGATCGTCTGGGATCGAGGCATTTAGTAATAGCACAAAAGGCTTAGTCACGTGGACAAGTTTAATTTATAAGCCATGATCGTCTGGGATCGAGGCATTTAGGTGAATCAAAGTTCATTACTTTTCCTCGACAGAGAGTTGTAGGTTACCTCCGTCTTTAGTCTCAGAGGACGTTAATTATAGCCCGTAGGCACTTCCCTTCTAAGGGATGTTATTTTCCATTTATTTCATATTTCATGTTTAAAATGGAAACTAAATTTAATCAATCCATTATATGAAAATAAAAGTACAGAGTTGCCCTAAGCGGGTCTTTGAAAGGAATAGTATGTCCTTAAAGGGACTGAAAGATAAATATGTCCTTATGAGGACTATTAAGGAAACGATCTTCAGCAAAAGGAGTTTCTTCTTCAAGTTATTTCTGAATGCTTTCTCCTTGGATGCTCGTTTCGTTCTAGCCGCGGTACGAAGCTCAGCATTTCTAGGCTCCGGGTGTGGAGGACTCCTATTACGGCTCCTTCGCCTGGCGACGTATTCAATAAAAATTTTTGGAAGTAAAATTTCCAGATTAGGATTGAGAATATTCCTAAGTTAAGTCTAGACTCAGAAGTTTAGATATGTGCAATTGTGTAACTGAGATTAAACACAAAAGGCTAGTGTTTAATTCACTCAGTGTTGGCTCTGATACCAACCTGTCACACCCCGATTTTTCACGTGTCACCGGTGGGCCCGGTGGGGGAGTATCGTGACGTAGTTGGCAACATCATGGTCAAACAACACAATATAATAATGCACAGCGGAAGCAAAAGATATATATATTACATTCCGAATATAAGTAATGTCAAAGTATTACAACGGAAGGTAAAGGATCCACAGGCGGATCAATTAAAAGATACTAGAACTGTTCAACAGACTTTAGGCATCTAGAACTTGCAAGATTCCCTAATGACACCCTGAGCTCCCAGCCAATTATGCGTAGTACCTGTCACTTAACCTTTTGGAAAAATACGTCAGTTTACACTGGTAAATACAATTAACTGACTCATTTTGGAAAAAGAGTTTGAAAAGTGATTCGAGTGCAAACGGCACAAAATACCTTGACACATTGATTAACATGCACAGAGGCAAAATTAATCTTTTATAACTTGGGACAATTTTATTAATAAAAATCTTGTATCCGATTTACATGGTTGTCCAACATTTAGGGCCGGTGATTATACAATACAAGCCGGACAAGATTAATCGACACACCACAAATATAATCTCACAAGAAGATACCCTTACGAGTGAGTATACGTTATACATATGCAACTGGAGGTGTTATGTCTACACCTTGTGCTTACGTCGTGGCCATTCACTTTTTAAAATGAGCCAAGGATATCCAGGACACGGTCATTAACCCCCAATGTTATTTGTTATCAATCAATACAGATTAAAACGGGATTATGCAATTTAATCATCTCCGATTAAAAGGTTTCTACACCCGACCAAGCGGTATTTTTATAATACCGTATCCCAAGCCCGTATAAGGGAAAATAAGTTAAAAGTATTTACCTGAGCTAGCAATGCAATTTACACTCAGCCGTATATCTTAATCAGCAAGCACAAGTACTTCTACTGGGGCTCTTAATCTGGAACGAATGTTTTATAACCTATTAAATTCCTAACGGGTCTTATTTAAGTCGTAACTTAGACCGGTTAGTTTTAAGGAAAGGTTTACGGTTCAAAACGCAAGATTAAGCGAAGACCGGAATAGAATGTGATTTAGACCCGACAAGTCTGGAGACTTGTATAATACGGGTAAACTAAACACATTCTGGATTTTGAGATAGAACCGATAAGGGTTGACCCGTTTCGGCTAATTTATGTAAACTTGTTACATAAACCTAACCGACGCGTAATAAGCATAACGGGTATCCGTAAGAGCCATATACAGGTTTCCTAAGTTAATATGCTTCAAATATGTTGTAACATCAGTAGGATGTCTTTCGTTATGCCCCGAACTAATTTAAACACAAACTATGCCCCGTAGGGGTAGTTTGGTCATTTTAAAGTTTGTAAAAGCGTTTATATGTTCAACTGAGTTACAGGTCTGAGGTAAACAGCAAACATATTCATTTTGATGTGTTATAACAGTAGGCTAAGGCATATATGTGAAATTTATCATATTTAACCAAACTATGCCCCGTAGGGGTATTTTGGTAATTTCACATAAGCCGACAAGTTTAAAACTAAATTCTGAGTTTATCAACTTTTGCTTACTGTTAGGATATGATAATTTGCCTCTTATATCAGTAGGTATCAACCCGGGTATGTCCAATATAATTTTAAAACATACTATGCGCTAATAACGCTAAATAAGGCGATTAAGGGCCATTACCGGGTTCGATACTTAAATCTGATATTTTTATATTTCCAGCAGGCTTAAAATAATTTATTTATCATAACTAATCAGTAGCAAAAGGTTTGGAGTCGTTTGGATGTGTAAAACTCATTTTATGGCCCGTAAGGGCAAAACCGACAATTACCGATTAAGCCTACGACTATGAGTTATGCTCAGCCTAAAATTAATTAAAAATCTTTAAAATTCCCAAAATATTATATTATAACTGTGGGTAATTCGTTTGATACCAAAAAGTATGTTTAATTAGGCTATACGCTAATTACGCCATTTTATTAACATAAAGCACCGTAATTGCGCTAATGAGCATAACTCTTAATCTATAAGTCAAACTGATGTCAAATTTTGCATACAAGTTTATATATCAATATTTAAGGTTTCTACACTTTCACATTTTCATAAATCATGTTTTAAGGTAATAAGGGCATAACGGTCAACGTATGAGCAATTAACGGAAATATGCATATTAATTGGATAACTAGTGAACCAAGGTGTATGATCACAGAGGGTTGTTCTAACATGTATCCTAATCCAATTTAAGCTCTGAGGCATTTCTAAAATATGCCCAAACGGGTCAGAACTGAAAGTCAACCGAAAAGTCAAACTATGTGACTTTCGGTTCCGAACCGGGTCTAAACAGGAAATAGTCGGGTCGAACATGTTTGGACATGTTCTTACACTTATTACTAAGTTATAACAATGATCAAACAGGTTATATATGTTCTAGATAGCTAATTATGCATAAACGACATTTTAAGCATTATGTTGACTTTTTAAACAAAAGTTTGACCCGACCTTTGACCTGGTTAGAATGGGAATCAGGGGGAACCTTTTTAGGGGTTTATTACCCACCTAATTACCAACTTATAACTACTTTAAGTTTGACTAATCGCTGGACCATTAGCGATTAATCGTTAAGTCAACCGTTAATTACGACGGTTGACTTTTAAGCTAATAACTAAGCAAAAACTAAACCGAGGAAGGTCTAGCATACTTACCCAAGTCCTAAGCTTGAGTAGGAAGGTATTGGGTCTGCTCCTAAGCTCCAGAAGTGCTCAAGAATTGCAGATGAAGGTGTGAGTGAAGTTGTTGCACATAAGAGCCTTATATAGTACCTTAATCACCACAAGACTTTGACACTTGGGGTCTACAACCCACCACAAGCTGCCCACAAGTGTCCCTAGTGCTCTAATATAGTTTAGGGGTCGCCCACATATCATTAATGTCGATCAAAGGTCGAGTTTTCGCGAAACCAGGCTGCTGTTGGCCTTTTCTGGTTCTGGGGGCCGGACGCGGCCCGCGTCCCGTTTAAGCAAACCTCAAGCGGGCCGCTTGAGGTATAAAATCAGATTTTTAAATTTTTATTTGTTTTACAACTTGGCCTTTGGTTTATTTGAAAGGGCAATAGGGCTTTTAACTTGCATTTTGACCCCTTGTAATATACCCACATAGGCTTTAGGACTTATACCCACTTTGCCAAGTCCCTGAACATTCCCGGTTAACCCGAAAAGTCCAAACTTTCAACGTTAACGCTTTTAACCCTTGTAAACGAATTTGATCACAACTTGCTCATACGATAACGAAACTTTATGAAATTTATATCGTGCATTCTAGTGAGCATAATTAACCGTTACAAAACTTCGGGTTTGTCAAAAGGTCACTCAGTGGCATAACTTAATCATGTTGACACATTTGACCCCTGTCGTTTGTAATCTCTCACTTTTGGCTTCGTATGATCCATAATTTATCCGTCTAAGGGTATAAACATCATGTAGGGTTATTATAAAGTATATTTATCCATTGTTGACATTTTGAACCCTTATTTTCACGTACTTTCTATGTTTGTCAACTTTAGTCCCTCTAAAGTATACTTTCTCACGTTCAAGATTATGACACGTGTCAACACATTATAAGACGTGAATTTTCGAGGTGTTACATCCTCACCCCCTTAAAAGAAATCTCGACCCGAGATTTACGAAATAAAGGAAGTATTCTCTGCCTAATAATGGCAACTTACAGATGGTTAGGAATTTGTTTGATCTTATTTGTTGTTTCCAATGCAACTTTCAGATCCTCAATATTGGGCTTACCAATCTATTGTTCTATCAATGGACGTTTAACATTCCATCTATACAAGGTCTCCAAAGGAGTGGCCTTAATACTTACATATCAATTATTAAAGAAAAGCTTATCTTAAGGTGGTTATTCCAACCATTACTTAACTAATATTAAGAAATAGTTAACCCTTGTCGTTAGTCGAACAATTCGACGATCCTGGGTAGCTGATGGCAAATTCTTAATCGTTGCCTATTTAGGGTTGCGGCATGCATGCATAAGCAAATATGAACCGTCTTTCTTATTTGATAATATATCACCCTCAGACTATTGAGTCTGGCTATATGAGCCTATGTCTTAATACCTACTTAATCAAGGTTTTCGGTTATTCCATATTCAACAGAAGACTGTTTGGTTTCTAAAAATAAAAACATATGTATTATCATATCTACCCTTATCTTCTTTCTAACATAACCAGCATACCACTCCTCCTTTTTTCCCCTACCACCACAGCCACCTCCTGGATAACCACTACAACTGCAACCACCTCCTACAAACATCACCACAACCATCTCCTACGATCACCGGAACCAACCCCATCCGATCACCACTTCCTTGCACCGCCCTTATCCGACCACCACCACCCACCCGACATCGCCCCTGAAAAACCACCATCACCGCACCTCAACCCACACCATCATCTCAGGCGGCCCTAACCTCACCGGACCCCTTAAATCTTTTGAAATTTGAAACCAGATTTGGTGGTTAATGGGGGTTTAGAGAGAGATGGGGTGGAGGAGAAGGGACGGCGGTTGAAGAGATGAGGGGGTGGCTGCTCTTGACCAGGTGGCTGGTGGACTGTGGGAGGAGGATGGTGGCTCCGGTGGTAGGGTTGACTTGGTGGCTGGGGCTGGTGAGGAGGGAGGTGGGTGGCGGATGGTGGGTGGCGAACGGACGGTGGGAGGGTGACGAGGTGGTGGAGGAGATGGGGTGAAGGAGAAGGGGTGAAGAGGTAGGAGGAGAAGTGTGTAGACCCTAGAAGACATTGAACCATGTCTGCACCAAACAGAGGTCTCGCAGATCTTTTTTAGTAAAATGTCTTTGAAAAAACAAACAATCTTCAAACCCAAAGGTCTGCGCGACGCAGACATAAGAGGTTAGAAGAGGTTTTCTTCAAAAAACAAACACCACCTAAGTATCAGGAAGTGATCAAGATAAAGAAGACAATCAGGCAAGACAATTCTGATGAAGTCTGATGATAAATCTGGTATTTATCATCAGAATCTGGTAAGTCTGATCATCAGAATGCTGATGATCAATTTCATCAGAATTCTGATAAGTTGGTCACCAGAAATTCTTGTGGACCAACTTGTCTTGGAGATAAGCCCTGACACAACTGAAAAGTAGCAAGTTAGCAATAACCGATTCAATGAATATGCCAAAAAGTCACTTTGTGCAGAGCAAATGCATGAACAAATGTTTATTCATGATCCAGACTCTATAAATAGAGATGTCAACCCAGAAGGTTAAATGAGTTGAGCTAAGCATTTAATACACACAACACAAACTCCATTACCCTTCACACAGAATTCTTTAAGCATTCATTTTGTAACAGTCAATAACTTTGTTTTACAAAGTCATTAATATACTTGAAAATTCTGTAAGTTGTTTCTTGAAAGTTTGATTTCTAGTTCCGTACAATATTTTCCTATTTGTTGAAATCTACTTGCCATATTATGTCTTTGAGTATCTATATCTGAGATCAACAGAAAATAAAAATACTGGTATAAAAATACATTAAAACTAAAAGTCCTAAAAAATAATAGTTAAGTTAGTATATTTGGTTTATAAACTTTTAGGTGTATTGACATTCAATTCTAGAGTAAAGTTCTCGTACAAATAACTTTAACGTACTAAATGTACGAATAGCAGAAAAAAGGCAAAAACGCGCGGTGGCATTTTAAAAAATACAAAATTACTCTACAAGATCAAAATTACTCTACAGCCTTATTTTACAAAATTACTCTATAGGATAATTTGTAGAGTAATTTTGAATTGTATGTTTTTTAATAAACTTGCAGAGTAATTTTGATTCACTTGTAAAGTAATTTTGACGCATAGTAATTTTGATACACTTGTAAAGTAATTTGATAATTACCCTACAAGATCAAAATTACTCTACAAGAACATTTTACAAAATTACTCTACAAGGATCAAAATTACTTTACAGGATCATTTGTAGAGCAATTTTGATAATTACTAATAATTACGAAAATTTCACTTCGTTTTAAAGCAAAACCTTCAGTTCGTACGTTTTATACGTTAAAATTATTTGTATTTGATCTTTTATATTTGATTCTAACCACAAAGTCAAATTAATATATTATCAAATTCTCTAGGTTTGTTTTGAAAATAACCTTAACCTTTTCTTCGCAAAACCCAAATACAAAACATCTTCTCCTTCCCCAATCCATTTTCTACCAAATCCCTTGAACTCAAAGAAATATACATAACATTCTCTTCACAAGCAATTTTCTTTATAGAAATAAATTAACACACAAAAAACCACAAAATAATACGTGTCACACAACCACTCGTTCTCCAAGCCAGCCCCACCAACCTTCCTCTTCCTCATGCCGTGAACACCAACACGCCGGACCACTCGCCACCTTCACTTGCGCCCCGTCCAGGGGTCTGCCCTGCCCCTCCATGTTGTGGCCCACGCCATGTGGCTTTGTCATGAGAGATGGTCTAAAAGGACATTTTCCGCCACATCAACAACATAATGGCTCTTTAAAATGTATAATGGTTAAGATCACTTAATGCTATTTCAATCATTAATTTCCGTTTTGTTTTCTCTTTATTGAGCGTTATACTAGAAACGCCCATCTCTCTATAATCCCTTTATACTCCCAAAGTGACAGTATTAAGACGTTATCCACTCCCTCACGCATCTATAATGCTAATTCTAAATATGGAGATGGGTAGGGCTGTTTATGAGTCAGGCCGAGCCGAGCTAGGGCAAGCTCGGGCTCGGCTCGATTATAAACCGAGCTGGCTTGGCTTGGCTCGGCTCGGATTTGAAACCGAGCTGAAAATCTAAGCTCGGGCTCGGCTTGGTTTGGCTGGATTTTAAAAATAAAAATTAATACATAGCTCTTAAAATTTAGTATTCTAAAATATTATTCAATACTTTAAAATAACATATTAAAAGTAAGTTCAACCTAATACATTACAATTTAAAATCACGTTCAACAACGCAAAATAAGTTTTATAAATTTCAAGTAAATACAGTATTTGTTCATTAGCACGACAATCAACCTTTAAATATGTCATAGATATCAAACTATAAGCCTATATACATGTAAATAATAATCACTTTTCTGTAATATATTATATGTATATAAAAATAAAATATATTATACGTAAAATAATTCGAGCTAAGCCGAACCGAGCTATCAAGCCAGCCAAAACGAGTCAATTTGGCTCGTCACGAGCCGAGCCGAGTTAGGCTCACTTTCTAACCGAGCCGAGCTGGCTCGACTCACTTCAAATCGAGTCATATCAAGCGAGCTTTTTCCAAGTTAAATCCGAGCGAGCTCCAAGTCGCGAGCTTTTTGAACAGCCCTAGATGGGTAGTAAAAAAAGCTATATTGCCTTGAATATATAAATGTATAATTAATGCAATCAAACTTATTTAATTTTATAGTGCAGAGTGTATATAGAAAATAGAGGGCATTAAAAACAAACCATAATTTTTTATTTTTATAAATCTGTAATAATTAAATTATTGGCTGCTTTACTTTGACTTAGTTTTGACATTTAATGTTTGATTCTGATATGGTCATACCAACAACACCCAATGGGTGGACACAACCGTCCTAATAACCTTATCAAACAACAGTGATGTTATCTATATATACACTTGAATGCATATAAAACACATGCACCAGTTAACAACACATACACATACTATAGCAATGGATCAAATTACACACAGATTTGTGCAAGTGAATGGGCTAAAGCTTCATGTAGCTGAAATCGGTTTGGAGTCATCACCAGTGGTGATTTTCCTTCATGGGTTCCCAGAGATATGGTACACTTGGCGCCACCAGATGATCGCGGTCGCAAAGGCTGGTTTTCGAGCTATTGCTCCCGATTTTAGAGGATACGGGCTGTCCGAATCCCCTGCTGAACCCGAGAAGGCTACCTTTGCTGATCTTATCAATGATACTGCGTCTATTCTTGATTCTCTCAACATTTATAAGGTATGATTTTTGTAAAGAAGATAAGAGGAAGTTAAATTTTGGGGTGTTACACGTGTCGTGTTTTCGTGTGTTGGCAGGTCCAACCTGACATGAGACGTGAAAAATGTGTTGAACATATGAATTAACGTGAACCCGAACTCAAACAAGACTTAAGTTTCGCAGGTTGACACGGACACGACCAGTTTAACTTTATATTAATATTTTTTGTGTATTAATACTCTAAAATTACAATTAAAAAATACAAATGTATATATAAAGTTACACATTTTTATTATAAAGTTTTAGGTCATTTTCTTTTCAAGTTTTATATTTTGTTGTAAAATACCCAACCTATTTAATCAAATGACGTAAAACACATTCTTTAGAAATAAATAAGGTTAAACAGGTTGATAAGGACGTGACTCATTTAGTTAACCTGGTTGTGGGCTTGATCCGGGAGTAACCCAAACCATATTGTATTAAAACTGTTTTTAAAGGGACAATCCAACAAATTTTGTTGGAAAAGAATGAAAGAATATAAAATTTTAGGCATTATCCTATCCCGGTACTTTTTTTAGGGGTAGATTTACGGATGAGCTCGGTACTATACATGTTCTGAAAATACTGATCTCGAAAAAAGTCCACAATGGGTACCAGTACCAAAAATGCTTGGTACAATACGGTATGGTATTCAAAGGTATAAAATGGGTAAAATACTGTACCATACCGGAGTACCGAACAGAAGGTACTAATCCCAAGTCAAAAATGGGTACCAAATTGGTACCAAAGTTCCAGCACCAGTACTGATTGCTCGTCCCTAGGTAGATTAACCACGAAAAGGGAATCTATATCTAGGCGGTAAGAAACTGTTTTGAACACTTAACTCTCAGGTATTTGTGATTGGCAAAGACTTTGGAGCAATTGTTGCGTACCCATTCGCCCTTCAACACCCAGAGAAAGTAGCTGGAATTGTCACAATTGGTTTGCCATTTATGCCTCCAGGTGCCTTCACGACTGAATTTGTCCTCCCAGAGGGCTTCTACCCTCGAAGATGGCAGGTGGGTATATATATGTGGATCATGCATAGATGCTGTTAGAACAAAATTGTAATGTTGAGTTTATATTAACTGGAACTTTGATCAGGAACCTGGAAGAGCTGAAGCTGATTTTGGTCGGTTTGATGTTAAAACTGTGGTGAGAAACGTCTACATTTTGTTTTCTCAAAGTGAACTGCAGATAGCGAATGAGAACCAAGAGATCATGGATTTGGTTAAACCGTCAACTCCGTTACCCTCTTGGTTTAGTGAGGAGGATCTTGAAGCGTATGCGGCTTTGTATGAGAAGTCCGGATTTCAAACCGCACTCCAAGTTCCTTATAGGTATATATACTTTGACCTTGGGGTTAAACCTCCTATATAGAATTACCCTCAGGATATCATTTTTGAATTTAGTTTTACTTTGGTGTCAAAGCTGCTACATTTAGATAATTCATTAAGGGGTTGGCTAAACATACCGTACCCTCAAAATTTTCATCATTCTCCACCTGAAAACGTCAAATTTAGGGGATTTTTTTTTAAATTATTGTGAAAGGGAAGCGTATTAGAGATTTGACAACTTGATGGGGGTTACCATGAGTGAGAATAGAGAGGGTGAGGTACGTTTATCACAACCCTTAATCAACATAGGATTTATGCTATGAGTTAAAGGATGGTGATCTTAGATTTAGTTTTACTTTGGTTTAACCTGGCACAGTTTAAACAATTCCTTATTAGAAAAAGATTTGGAGTCTGACTTTGGGGTCAAACCATTTGGACAATATTTAGAAAAAGATTTATACTGTCTTTCATAACAATAATCTTAAATTTAGTTTGACTTAGGGTCAAAGCTGCTGCAAGGCAGTGATCTTGAATTTATGTTTGACTTTTTTCAGGGTCAAACCTGTTACATTTAGACAATTCCTTAGAATAAGATTCATACTTTGGCTTTCAGGACAATAATCTTGAACTTTGCATAATCTTGGTTCTTTGCAGGACAATGGACATGGTTGGGTCCGAGGTGCAGAATCCAAAAGTCGAAGTTCCAACAACGATGATCATGGGTGACGCAGATTATGTGTTAAATATCCCTGGAATGGGTGAATACATAAGGAGTGGAGAGGTGAAGAAGTATGTGCCGAACCAAGAGACAATATATGTCCCTCGTGGTTCTCATTTTCTTCCAGAGCAATTCCCTGAAAAGGTGAATGAACTCGTGCTCGACTTTCTCAATCGCCACAAGCATCTTGTAGCAGTTTAGCTCGTTCCCTTGAGTGAAAATAAGACAAATGGAATCGCACTTTTATTTACTGACTGTGTTTTTGTGTTCCAGTTTGATGTGTGTTCAGCTCGTTTCCATGAGCGAAAATGAGACGAATGACTAGCACTTTTAAGTTATTAATAAAGAACTGTTTTCCAAGTGTTGATGCATGAACTCAATACTATTTTAATTAGAACTTGGATGCATGATAATCTGGCATAATGTTAAACAGTAAGTTGTTTTTTGCACATTTGAATTAGGGATCGTGATTCAGATCACGTTCAGATTGGTGGATTGGCAGGTTCGTATTTTTTGTATAGCCAAATCCGAACATGACCCAATTAGCAAATCGTGTCGAATCATATGGATATCGTTTTTCTTTTCTTTTGGCTATCCTGTATGTATATATATTTATTTATGCTTCTTGATTTATTATGCTCTATACTCACTGTAACCTGATAAAAATGATAGAAATGCTAATGCATAAAAATGATAAGAGATAACTATTGGATTATTGAGAAACATATAAAATGAAATATCTTAAAAACAAAAAGAACAAGTGGTAATAGTTATAATCTATCATAATTCACTCTGAAACAAGTGAAAACATAAAACATAAGTATCAAGAATACATTATGAAGAAAGAAGGTCGATGCACAATTTAGCTGTAGATCGCTCATGTGAAACATGAATAAATTCAACAAAAGCCAAAGCTTTTTGGTAAAATTTACACTACTAAGCGAAAAAAAAATCCACCCATGAGCATTCAAGATGCATTCATGCAATGAATAAACGGGTTATGTTAAGAATAGCCAGACTTCACTCATACATATATAATAAAAGAGTAAAGTTCTATTTGAGTCCTTTTGGTTTGTGCAGTTTAACCATTTGAATCCAAAAATCAAAACTGTCTTGATTTGAGTCCCTGTGGTATCTAATTTTAACCATTTGAGTCCATGTGGTCTCTAATTTTAACTATTTGAATCCAAAAACCAAATGTTTCTGATTTGGATGTTGTTTACTTTTGGATTCAAATGGTTAAAATTAGAAACCACGGGGACTCAAATCAAGACACTTTTGGTTTTTGGATTCAAATGGTTAAACTGCACAAACCATAAGGACTCAAACAGGACTTTACTCATAATAAAACCAATATCTTTTATAACTCTCTTAACATCCATAATATGGTACTAGTTTTATAGAGAAAAGAATATCTTTCTGTTATATTTTGAAGAGTAGAAATACCATGAAAAGTTATATAGATCCCTTGTCATCTAAGTACCTTTTTCAAGATAATTTGGACAATCACATATTTAGCGAATTTACAAAATTTACGAGCAATATTTTGACAAAACTCCACTACGAGTTTGGTGTGATAAAGTTACTTCAACCATTGGCATGCATCATTGATTAACGACTTGATCCTGGAATGTCAAGTTTTTCTTATAAATGTTGTCTTACTCATCTATTTAAGTAAGCTTACTACCACCGCTAACTTACCTCTTACACATGAAAAACAAAATCCACAATCCAGAATCTTTCTTGAGTGATCAGTTCTCTTACACTATGTGGGTGTGGTTTTCACTCTTCACTCCCTACTCACTGCACCTCAGCATCACGTTATTCTTCACTCCTTATCACTCAACCATGGAAATGGTCTTCACATCCCACTATCTTCATTCCACCACTTTATTTTAATTTTAAATAGAGAAAAATGACCGGATAGTCCATGTGGTTTCGTGTTTTTTCACCTATAGTCCCCAACTTTCTAAAATTACCTGAATAGTCCCCAAGTTTTCATTTTTTATTCCCGGATAGTCCCCGGACCTAACTTCAGTTACTTTTCTCTGTTAAAATAATGTGAAATGACAAAAATACCCTTACTAAAAAACAAAATAACTTGGTCTATTTAATAGATTTATTTTTATGTGGGACCTACTACTTTATAAAAAAAAAAAAAAAAAAAAAAAACCCAACCCCAACCCCACCCTACCCCACCCCCACCTTCATCGTAGACCAACCATCATCTCCGGTCATCTTCTCCAGCCACTGTAAACTCTCCGACCAACCTGCAACATCCACCGCTGCTGTCATCGTCATTCACAAAATCCCCCACACCACATCACCGTACACCATCCCTGCACACCACAACCCCGCACACCACATCACGTTTCAAAACCGCACACCACCCTGCACACTCTGTTCATCTTCTCAGTTCATCAACAGTTTCATCATCATCACTTCCGTCGATCTTCCGGGCATTTTTCTCTTTTAATTAAGACCAGGTGATTTGGTGTGCGCACCCTGCCACCTCACCAAAGACATGCTAAAATCCAAATTAGTGGTCAAAATTGATGACCAGCTTTCAACGCCTCTGCTACTGTCTTCCTTTCCTATAAACAACCCCCTATCCCCATTTCTCCCTTCATCAAACCCTAACTCTCACCATTCTCATTTCTATCAGATCTGAAATGAAACCAATCAGCCGTGTTGGCGTTCTTCAAGCTCACGATTCTCTAACAAATCATCCAGATAATTTCAAACCTCATCAACTCAATCAATCTCACACAAATTTGAACCAGAAGAAGAAGAAGAATAATAACAACAGAACAGAATTCTTCGCTTGATCTGCGTTTGTTGAGTCACCTTCTCCGAGCTCTGTTCCAATACCTGCGTTTTTCTCCATGAATTATGGTGCAGCTGTACCCGATGATCGTGACCGTACGATTGAACGTAGGCGGATTCTAGGTTTGAGCTTGGATTGTTGATTGTAACTTGTTGAGGATTAATCTCAATCGAACCGATTATATTAGAGGTTCAGTCGAAATGATCTGCTAGCAGATTTACATATTTAGGTTTAACATCAGGTTAGTTATTTGTGGAGTGTGGATATTGTTGATGTTAATGGGGAAATGAAGAAGAAGGGCTAGTTTACTTGTGGATAAAAATGTATTTGTTTGTTCTACGATGGGGGTGGGGGTGGGGTGGGTTGGGGTTGTTTTTTTTTTTTTTTTTTTTTTTTATTTATAAACTAGTGGGTCCAACATAAAAATAAATCTATGAGTTAAATGCTTGGTTGGTCCCTGTGGTTTGCAAAAATTGCACACTTGGTCCCAATGCTTTACTAATTACACTCGTGGTCCCGGAACTTGTCAAAAGTGCACTCGCTTAGTCCCCAGCCCTAACTGAAGTTAAATTTCTCTGTTAACTATCTGTGAAATGACTAAATTGTCCCTGAATAATTAAAAAAAAAACAAAACAAAACAAGATGGGCACTTCTTCTTCCCCAAACCACCACCATGATCGAAGAAGACTATTTGATTTTGATAATGGTAACGAGATAGAATCTGTTTGAATCAAAATTCGAATTGATTTTTTAAATAGTAGATACAGTTGAAGAAGAAGATTCAAAACTGGCGACGAAGTGTGTAAGCAAGCAGATTTGACCATGATCACTACACCAGGTGGCACCCCCTCTCTACACATCTACAACAATACCCACCTTCCTGACCTTCCTACCTATGATCTCTTCTTCAAACCCCTAATTCCCTTCACCCCAAAATACCATTTTCAACTGGTTAGCTCTCAATTACACCAAAACAATCCACCCACATTTCCAACACCAACAAAATGGATTCATGAGAATCATTACCATAACCGTCGTCACTGCCACATCATCATCCCTACCACCACCACCATCAGCTGCCGCCGGGAATGATGATGCCACCGAACAGTTACTCCACCCACCACCAACACCATTACCACCAGATACCCATAAGTTCTACAGGTATTTAATCGATCATTGCGGTAAAGGAACAATAATCAGTTCTCACTCTCCGATTCTGTTATTTATTTTTATTGTTTTTGGGTTGATTAGCAGCTGTAACGTCTCGGTTTCCGGAGACCCTTTCATGAAATCGAACATCTTTCCACCAGATCTGCCCACCTTCACACCCCTTTCTTGAAATCAAACATCTTTCCACCAGAGAGAAGAAAGGGGTCATTTAACATGGACTTAACTGAGAAATTTAACTTCAGTTAGGGCTGGGGACCAAGCGAGTGCACTTTTGACAAGTTCCGGGACCACGAGTGTAATTAGTAAAGCATTGGGACCAAGTGTGCAATTTTTGCAAACCACAGGGACCAACCAAGCATTTAACTCTAAATCTATTAAATAGATTAAGTTATTTTGTTTTTTAGGAAGGGTATTTTTGTCTTTTCACATCATTGTAACAGAGAAAAGTAACTGAAGTTAGGTCCGGGGAGTATCCAGGAACAAAAAATGAAAACTTAGGGACTATTCAGGTAATTTTAGAAAGTTGGGGACTATAGGTGAAAAAACGCGAAACCACAGGGACTATCCGGACATTTTTCTCTTTTAAATACCAATAATAGTATTATATTTATATAGTTATGTGATAAAGAAAATAGAGTAAATTGTCATAATCGTCCCTGAAGTTTAGGTCTGTTTGTAAGTTCCATCCAAAATAACTTTTTTTTTTGTGTTAAATAGCCCTTCACCTTTGGCATTTTTTGTCATTTTCAAACAAACCACTAACATAATTTACCTTTTCTGTTAAGTTGAAGGATATTTGGATGAAACAGTCAAATATAAAACCTTAGGTACGATTTTGGCAATTTACTTAAATTCTTTGTAGTTTCTTTTATTTAATTAATTTTGTCACACACACACACACACACATACACACACACACACACACACACACACACACTATATATATATATATATATATATATATATATATATATATATATATATATATATATAGGGTGGGGTTCGGCTACAAAGTCCATTTTTCCTACTAAGTGTACAAAGTCATAAAACACCAAAATTTAGCCACAAAACACACTCAGAACCCACAAATAACATAGTGAATATCACTAAAACACAATATCCAAACCCTAACAGTCCATAAAAACTTCAAACACACCATCTAGAACTATGAATATAAAACACAACATGATAATCAACATAAAACACACTAATGTTAGTCAAACGAAAAACAAAGCCTTATCATTCAAAACACAACACAAAACCCACGAATATGATGTTTTAGTAATCTTCACTTTGTTATTTGTGGGTTTTGAGTGTGTTTTATGCCCAAATTGTGGTGTTTTGTAACTTTGTACACTTTGTAGGAAAAATAGACATGGTAGCCAACTCCCACCCTATATATATATGGTAAGGTTCATGCAAGAACCACCTTTATTGCGAGAACCAATGTAAACACAAAAAATACCTAAAAAATATAAAAAACACGCATTTTTTTATACTTTTAAAAGAAAATCGCTATATTTCATTACCATAAATTTTTTTTTTCGAGTAACAATTATCGATGTGCATGTGCATATATATCATTTCTTGGACAAATTCCGTAATATAGTACCTGTAGTAGACAAATGCACTTTCATTTACACTACCATCCGTAATACACTACTTTTTACATTACCAATATTAAAAATGCACATGTGCATCATTATGTATAACCATGATATAACGCGTTTGGGTACAAAAAAATTGTGATTTTAAATGATGAAGTAGGCTTATATACATTTTTTTATTAGTTATATCTAATGGTTGATGGTTTGATTATATTTTTCACTTTATAATGTAATATGTTGTTTGGATGGTATAAAGGGTATTGATGTACACGTAATAAAGTGAAATATTGGTAATGATATTGTATTATGGATTGTAGGAAGTAATGGTATTGTATTACGGATGGTAGGAGGTACTCGTAATGTATTATAGATGGTATGATAGATGAAAGGGAAAGTGTATTCAAAGTAGTGTACCAAAACACATTCTAACATGTTCATACATATAATACTTATAGATGCACATGTGCATTTCTAATATTGTTAATGTAAAAAACTAATGTATTATGAAAGGTAGTGTAAATGAAAGTGCAATTGTCTAATATTAGCAATGTATTACCGAATTTGTCAAAGAAATGATACATATGCACGTGTGGAAGGATAATTGTTACTCGATTTTTTTTTCTTTTTTGGTTTTTTTTAGTGATGAAATATAAATCGATTTTTTTGTTATATCTAGTGGTTGATGGTTTGATTATATTTATAACTTTATGATGTAATATGTTGTTTGCAGTGACGAAGCTTGACCCAAATGACCGGGGGGTCGAAAACGTATATACCAAAAAATTTCTATAGAACCGGGGGGTCGAAAACGTATATACCCAAAAATTTCTATATGAAAACTACATATATAACACTACTAAGCGAAAAGTTCGGGGGGTCGGGCGCCCCTCCCCACCCCTTCTATACTTCGCCAATGGTTGTTTGGATGGTATAAAGAGTGTTGATGTACATGTAATAAAGTGAAATATTAGTAATGGTATTGTATTATGGATGGTAGGGTGTAATGGTAATTTATTACGGATGGTAGGAGGTAATGGTAGTGTATATTATGGATGGTATGATAGATGAAAGGGAAAGTGTATTCAAAGTAGTGTACCAAAACACGTTATAACATGTTCATACATATAGATGTACATGTGCCTTTCTAATATTGTTAATGTAAAACATAATGTATTATGAATGGTAGTGTAAATGAAAGTGCAATTGTCTAAGATTAGTAATGTATTACGGAATTTGTCAAAAAAGTGATACATATGCACATCATGGATAATTGTTATTCGATTTTTGTTTTTTGTTTTTTTAGTGATGAAATATAAATCGAATTTTTTTGGTTATATCTAGTGCTTGATGGTTTGATTATATTTGTCACTTTATGATGTAAATGTTGTTTGGATGGTATAAAGGGTGTAGCTGTACATGTAATAAAGTGAAATATCGGTAATGATATTGTATTATGGATGGTAGGAGGTAATGGTATTGTATTACAGATGGTAGAAGGTAATGGTAGTGTATTATGGATGGTATGATAGATGAAAGGGAAAGTATATTCAAAGTAGTATACCAAAAAACGTTATAACATGTTCATACATATAGATGCACATGTGCATTTCTAATATTGTTAATGTAAAAAGTAGTGTATTATGAATGGTAGTGTAAATGAAAGTGCAATTGTCTAATATTAGTAATGTATTATGGAATTTGTCAAAGAAATGATACATATAGCGATTGCACTTTCATTTACACTACCATTTATAATACACATGTGCATGGATAATTGTTACTCGAATTTTTTTTTAGTGATGAAATATAGCGATTTTTTTAAAAAAAATATTAAAAATTTGTTTTTTAGTGTTTTTTAGATTTTTAAGGTATTTTTGGTTATGTTCACACTGTTTCTCGCGGTTCTAGCAATAAAGGATGGTTTCTAACAGATTCTTCTCCTATATATATATATATATAGTTACGGGATCAGGAGAAAACAAAACGCCCTAAAGTGTGAGAACGGATCCTGATAGAAGACGTGGCCCGGATCTAATTAGGGTCTGAGGGGTTTTTTTGTCTTTTCAATATTCTTTTTTTTCCCGAGTTCGTGCGTCACATGCTGCTTCAGTTTTGGCGTCTAAGATAATTTTGGCGTTAACTAGCTTCATTAATTACTTAGCGTTTTACTGTTTTTTTATCTGTCTGGTGGAATTAATTCTTTTTGTGTCACATAGTTAATTTTTTTGGCGTTATGGCATTTTCCAGGTCACCTTTTTGGCGTTCATGGCGTTTGTTAATAACTGATTACCATTGATTAATATTTTATAGGATTACAATAATACGAAAATAAAAAAAAACTAACAATCTTCTGTGGATGGGATTACATCAGAGTTGTACCCATCGCTTTGTTCCTCGCTTTCTTCAGATTCATCATCATCAACTTTTAGATTGGCGTTTAACGCCATCATTTCGTCTCTTCTTTGCCGCAGCCTATACTTGAATATCATTCCAACCCTGGACTTTGCACCGTTCGAAGGTGCTAAATCACAAAGTTGTTCAAGCAGATGTAGCCTCTCTGTCTTCAACATTTTCTCCATCGGCAATGAATATGTCACCCCATGTTGATAAATCACTTCAACCGTTCCTGCTTCTTCATGCACCACCCAACCGCTAACTGTTGGTAGAGGACTATCATCAATATCATCATCATCATCATCATCATCTTCTGCCTGAAATTTTCTCTTAAATCTTCGTATTACTGTTCGAGTTGTTTCACAATCGTTGGCCCTTGGAACCCCAAGGGCCAGAATATCCATCTGAATCCCTTCAGACATACCAAGTATGGCTTTGATTGTCCTTACCTTCACCCTTTTCCTATCAGAGAACTTTAGGATGAATCGTCTGTCCGACCTTTCAAACCTCCATGCAATAACCTTAGCAATTTTTTTTAGGTTTTTGGCGTTTTGGACAATATGTGACGTTTTAGACAATGTTTGGCGGTTTGAGTTGTGTTCTCATAGTCTACTTTTATAATGATTTTTTCCCGCGCAGTGACAAGTAATTATGGCGTTTTGAAAAAGATAAATAAATTCAATCCCCCAAGTATTTGGCTTTTAATATAATAAATGTTAGTAAATATGTTTCCGTCGTTTCATTTTACTGTTTGCAGTTACCATGTTTTGTTTTCAGATTCATCTGTTTTATGGTGTAACACGTCCCATCTTGACGACTGTAATTATGGCATTTTGTTTTCCAACGGTGTTGAATTAAAGTTGACACTTTTTGTTTTATTCTCTTTGCACATTGTTTTAACCTTTTTTAGATTTATTATAATAGTACTTGTTCAAAGTAATTTTATTATAGTTTGGTAGTTTTTTGGGGCGTTTTATGGCATGATGGCGTTTCACAAGCATTTGCCCATTTGGCGTTTTATTATATTTTTCATTACATGATTAATGTATTGTTGTTCTTAGCTGAAAATTACATAACAAACAATAGAAAAAGAAAATTAAAAAAAAAAAAACAAATAGAAGCAATTTATGATCTAAATCTTCAGTGTCATCAGTGTCTTTCTTCTTTTGAAACTACAAGAACTGTCACAAATAAATGACGTTTTGGGTTTGGCGTGGTTTTTTTTTTCTTGTTCGTGTGTTGAAGTGGGTTGTGGATGTTGGAGACATAGATCGACTCTATGTGGGTGGATGCTATCTGCCCGTCATCTTCATTATAATTGTCGAGGCCAAAGTAGCATTTACACTGGGATATGACTCTTCTCCTCATCCAAACCTTCTTCAAGAACAAAGAAGACAAAATGACATATGAGTGTCATCAGTCCCTCTTTCTTGAAATTTGTCCATCTCATGCAGCAAAATCTTACTCCCCTCACCTAACAAACCATTCAGCGAAACTTCATGCAGAACATTACTGAGTATCAAAGAAAAGATGTTTGCCATCGTTGATTTCTCTTAATTTTTGTCGTTTTACAGTGAGTTGTATTTTAGGAACCATGGTGTTTTTGTGTGTTTTTTGTGTGATAAACGTAATGTGGTGAGACGTTTCTATTTATAGGATTTTTTTTGCCGCGTAGTTTAAACGGGATATTATTTTATAACAATAAATGCAATTAACATTTATCCGGATGTAAGGCTTGGCATTTATATATTATGGCGTTTTACATTTTATGGCGTTTTTGTATCCTAAGAGCTTAAATAAAACCACAGAAAAAACTACGCAGTGATAAAATTGGCGTTTTGTATTTACTTGGCATTTTATATTTCAACGGTGTTTTATGTGAGAAATGATGTTTTACCTTTTTTACCCTTAATGAAACGCGTCCACACAATAAAATTTATGTTATTTACGAAAACACCACCGCGCCAATCTAGTCCATAGATTGTTTTGATCGAACGATCCATAATCGTTCTCACCGTTCTCACACTTTCCCCCGTTTTCTCTAAATCCGGACCCTATATATATAGAGTGCGGTTAACATACATTACGCGTTATCGTACTTCACGTACGCGACGCTGTAAACCGTCGGACCAGGCAATAATCACGCATGGGACACAAAATAACGCATGGGATCAGATTTTTGGTGATAATCACGCATGAGAAGTGATAATCACGCATGGAAAGTATAATCACGCACGTTGAGATGGTCAAAAAAATAATCACGCACGTTATATATCTGGTCGCGTACGTTAATGTAGGTTAAGGCGTGAAGTACATTATACTTTCTATATATATATAGGATCAGGTTCAAGAGTGAACAACTTCTTGAGAGTGAACTGTGTGAACTAATCTTGACCCTTGGTCATTTTTTAGATTAAAAGGATAAGATTGACATTAACCAAGTATGTTTAATTAAAATCTCTTAATTTTCTCTTCTCTTCTCTTAACTCTCTCTCTCTCTCTCTCTCTATATATATATATATATCACTCATTTCTAATTATTTCTATATCATTTCTTTATCCATAGATTTTGTTTAATTTTAGCTTTAATATTGTTTTTCTTTTATTATCTATATATATATATATATATATATCATAATATATTGTTTTTAACTTTTTATAATTTTCAATAAATATTAAAAATTTTCTCTGAGATTGAAATTGTAATTATTTTTGGGCATTAACTATTTTTTTGAATATGCAATGAAGTTATTTATTTTTGCATACATGTGATATGTTTCGTTGTAACACCCCGTGTTTTGAAAGTCAAAGTCAAAATTGAAGTCAAAGGAAGAAAAGATTGCTAATTGCGATCTGTCACTCCTTGCTCAACTCCTGTTTTGACTTCTTTGACTTGTAGATAATCTATCTATTTTATTGCATTAGCTGTATTATGTGGAGTACTTATTAATAATCGAGGTTTAATCGCTATTTATCGCATATTAATCGCCAATCGACTTAATCGAATCGCAATCGCAACTCGAATTACGAGTTCTGGATGTTACTTTACGAGTGTGTGCTACTTATGTGTTACTTGTGCATGTTTATTTATGTTTATGTTGTGGTGATCACTCGAACGCAATCGCAACATTATCGCAATCGAATCGCAAACGCTAAACGCAAGTGTAATCATCCTAGTTAACTTGATGATTGTATGTTAGATATAGTAGTTGGGATTAAAAGTAATTTAATAGGCAATTCTATTGTATCGTTCACTCGAATCGCATCGCAACGCCCAACACGCGAATCGAAACGGCAAAACTCGTCGCGTCAAACACTAGGATCGAGTGGGCAACCGATCGGATAGCCATCCGATCGAGTTGTCACCCGATCGGGCCGCCACCCGATCGGACCAGCCACCCGATCGGCCAAACTTTCCATTTTGGGAAACCCTATAAATACCCCATTTGTTACCACTTTTGATGGTGATATCTCTCTCGCTCGATCCAGCCGCTCTCAAGCTTCTTTCTCTCGATTTCTCACAATTCTTGTAAGTTTCCAACCTATATCTTGTACTTTCTTGATCTACACGCACTCCTACACCTTTCTACCTTTTGAATCTTAACTTTTAACCGTGAAATCACTAGATTTGAGGTGTTCTAGGATGATGTCACCATGGTGTTCTTATGAACTTCATGCTTTGACTTCAATCCACCAAGAACAACTTAGATCTGGACGATTTCAACATGAATAAACAAAGAGCTTGCATGGATCTGAACATATTCATGATAAAAGGGATTGAAAGATGGTTTTCTAACTTTCTTTCAACTCTTTTACACTCAATGCACTCAAACCCGATAGAATCGGAGCTTGTTCTGATCTTCTGCTTATTCTTAGTGATGTATCAGTTCTAGATCTGAATTCTATCCGAGAGATTGTTGATTTCGTGTTTGAACATGAATAACCGTCTTGAACCATGTACTAGTCGGACTAGGGTGATTCCTGTTCGGTCGGGTCACTTGGGATGAGATGAGGTTCCTATTGTTCAAACAAGCTATCATAATGTCTCATTCAAACTACGATGCTTCAAACTAAATCAGGTGACAAGACGATCAGATCGACGGGACGGATTGCCATCTGATCGACCGGCCATCAGATCGGGTTGCACTTTGGTTCCACCTTTGCACTATTATTCAAACTATTCAAGGTCTGAACGTTGAATGGGTTACCGCCCGATCGAATTGCCATCCGATCGAGCGAACGACCGATCATGAAACATTTGGGACTTTGACACTTAAAACAACTTCCGACATGTTCAATGCATAAGATAGCCACCCGATCGGATTTCTATCCGATCGAGTGACCGTCCTGCTGTGAACTTGTTCTCACACTGAGAAGCCTCGCCTATCTGATCACCGTCCGATCGAACGATCGTTCGATCGACCGACCTGAAAGGTAGAGATACTTCTCTGTTTAAGAAATGCTACAACGAAAACTTCAAAAGTCAAACCATCATACACAAACACATCCTCACCAAACGAGGTGTCAATCCGACCGAGTGGTCATCCGATCGAGTGACCATCCGAACGGATTGACATCCGCTCGAATGACCGACCGATCGGATAGCCATCCGATCAGGTTCCTGTTCGATACGTGGTTTCTACATCGTTTTACGCGCCGCTTATCGTTTATGCTATCGTACTGTTCAGGCTAATCTCGCTCTAAGCGCTCCCTTCAATCCATCATCGCTGTGAGTATACTCGACCCCTTTTTGCTTTATGCCCTTTTGGGTGTTACATACGTTACTTATTCTAAATCTCATCAAACACACTACGCAATACTTTAACGCTAACTGCTACTGTATGTTATACGTGACTCGATGAATGCTTGTTTGTTATGTTTACACATAGATTGCTGTCTACCTGCCTTAGCAACGATAGTACTATAGTTTGGACTCAGCACCTGTTCACTCAGGGGTTGTTAAGGACAATTAATTACATGGTTCACAGTGGTGAATATGTATTACGAACTGCCTTGGGCAGTCAACGCACAGTCATTGGTATCGGTAGGATCATGTCGATAACTAACGTGCTTCACATCACACGGATTACGTACTGGTTATGCGTAATCGATTTCGAACTCTACTATGCTATTACTAAACTTGTATGCTCACCTTTACACTATGTGTATTGACTTTTACTTTAACGTATGTGGCAGGTGCTTAAGATGTTAGGACGCCTTGTTTGTTGTGTGATGAAATCGAGGCTATGAAAGAGTCCTAGAAACAAACAAATAAATTGTCTATTTTGAAATCTGAGTTGTCGGATCAGTACTTATTTGTGAGACAATTATCTGTAATAACTATTTTATTTGATATGTTATGGTATGGGACATGACGTTTAAATATCTGGTAATTAATAGTCGTTATGGATACTCATGGACAATTTGTTTCGCTCAGTGCCACGCCCCGATGATTCTGCCATCTGTTGGGGTGTGTCATATTGGTATCAAAGCCATAACTATAGGGAATTAGGCAAGACTCGACCTAGTCCGGGTCGGTGTCTTAGAACAACCTAGTCTATAGTCTAAGTACCAACAAACTGACTTGTGCATACCCTGTAGGGGTTAGCACAAGCTTACACCTCGCTATTCTCGCTTACACTACACTATCACTGCATTCAAATTTTCGAAAATGGACGAGTGATTAAGTTGAGATTAGGTGTGAAAGCCGCAAACTCTCGACTAAATTGCTTGTTCGACCTGCATTTCATTTACAAGCAGGAGGATTTGCGTTGAATCAGGAGTGAACCCCGTACTTTAACGCAGATTTTCCTCTCTATTTTATCAAAACAGGAACAAAGTTATTAAGTCAGGGGTGAAACCCAAACCTTGATGACTCGTTCCGTTCTCTATTTTGTTTTAAACAAAACTCCCACCAAGGTTTCGATGGACTCCAACGCCTTGAAGTCCCAATATAACCCAAGGGATGGGTGTCATTTGCCCGAAATCGAGGCAAAAGCATCGTCCCGAAGGCCAAAGTGTGTGCTAAAAGACTTTGAGAATAGTCGAACCACCTTGGGTAGTCGATGGCTATTTAGCCTTAGACAATCTCCTTTCGAATTCAAGCTCGCAATCGCTGATTTTATGTGTTTCGATTCTGAGCCCGCAACTGTTGACTCTGGTACATGTCGTTTTATGTGGATTTTATGTAGCTTTATATGCTTATTGTTGGCGTTTTGAGGTAAACAGTACGGTGGTACTGATGGTTTCTATTTCACGTTTCTCACTCCGCCAAACCACACACAACTTACACCGCTGACAAACCGCTGATACTTGTGATTAATCGCCTAATATATTATACGCTATACTATACTACTCGCTGTGTACTCGCTAATCGCGGACTGTGAATGATAGGTTTCTGTATTCTGACTGCCTCTTGTGTTACTGTGCCTTATGTGCTTCTGTGCTTATGTGATTCTGTGTTTTATGTGCCTATGTGTTTATGTGATACATGCTCTCGATGTGTTCCTGAGCTTTAGTAGTATTAGGCGTGTGAGGTGAGATTCGATTATATTGTGTCTGAGTCCTATGACGATGTCTACTGCAGACAATGTCGTCATCTGGACCCCGTTACTCTTGACACGCCCGCTGGGAACAGAGAGACAAACGCCTTGCTACACTCGTCGCTAAGCAGATAGCAAAAGTTATCCCGCAGATTGTTAGCGACCTACAAGAGAATGCTAGCAAGTCTTCTGAAGAGTCCAGGACTGAGACTCCTAAGGATACTCCCAAAGCTACTTTCAGCTTCAAGCAGTTCAAAGCTTGCGGACCGAAAGAATTTACTGGCGAAGATGGTCCTACGGCCTTATTTCAATGGTTTGATTCGATCGAGGTCACCATGCGCCAGATTGGCTGTCCCGATGATCTCCGCACTCTCAACGCAACTGGCGTCTTCTAGTCCCGCGCTTTAGACTGGTGGACGGCCGAGAGGAACAAACGCGGAAATGATGCAGCTTACGGTTTGACGTGGGATGAGTTGAAGAACGTCATGTTGGAAGAGTTCTGCCCTCCCCACGAGCGCCAAAAGTTGGAGGACGAATTCTGGCTTATCAGGCAGAAGGATGGTGACAATGCTGCTTTAACTGCTCGCTTCAAGCAACTCAACATAATTTGTCCTGATCAAGTGAAGACTTCTGATATGACGATCAAGAAGTATATCCGAGCTCTGTCGGATTGTGTCGCAGATTTTGTGCAAGCCTCAAAGACAGCAACAATCGAAGAAACTTACCTGCTTGCCGCTGAAATCAACGACAAGCGAGTCAAGTCTGGTGTCTGGGATAAAGCTTCCAAGAATCTGCATCAAGCTACCACTGCACCAACCGCTAAAGCCACCACCACCCCACAGTCTTCAAAGGCCCTCCGCCGTAAGAGGAGAAACAACAGCAACAAGAACTGTGCTGTTACTACTGCTGCCCCACTCCAAGCTATGCCAGCTCAGCAGCAGATACAACACCGCCAGGTCGCGGCACCGGTAACTCAAGCACCGCCAGCAAAGCGTGCTTATACGGGTCCTCACCTGGTCTGCCCGACTTGTACCTACCACTATCCATTGGGAATCGCCTAAAGATTTTGTGTGCATTGCAACATATATGGCTATTTCGCCGCCAACTGCCGTATAGGTCCTCGACAAGCTCCAGCTACTGCTCATCAAGCTCTACTTCCTGCTCCTCAAGGCCAACAAGCGGCTCAGGCACCCGCGATCAATGCTAGAGTCTGCTTCACATGTGGTGATCCCAACCACTTCGCGAACATGTGCCCGAATCGAGTGGTGAAACAAGAGCCACAACAGCAGCAGCTCCAGCAACAGCAACAGCCTCAGCAGCAGCAACAACAACAACAAGCAGCTCGCACCCGAACTTTCAACATTAATGTGTGCCAAGCTCAAGCCAACAACAACATGGTCAATGGTACGTTCCTTGTGAATGGTATTTATGCTTCGTGTTTATTTGATACTGGAGTCGATAACTGTTTTGTGTCGCTTGAATTCAAAAAGCTCCTTAATCGTAAGCGCGTCCATCTCCCCTCGACATTCGATGTCAAAGTTAGCACAGGAAGAACTGTCTCTGTCAACTCTGTTCTTCGTGATTGTACTCTCGAACTCAACAATTACATCTTTCCTATTGACCTTATCCCGATGCAGCTTGGTAGTTTTGACGTCATAGTAGGCATGGACTTTCTTCGTGAAAACCATGCTGAAGTTGTTTGCTTTGATAAGATGATTCGATTCTCGCTTGCTAATGGTGATCAATTGTGTGTTTACGGAGAAGTCGCGTCGAAGAAACTCCAACTCATGTTGTGCGTCCAAGCTAGCAAGTGTCTCCGCAAGGAATACCAAGCTTTCTTGGCTCACATCGTAGTAGCGGAGAAAAAGGAAGTTAAGGGAGCTAACGATGTCCCTGTTGTTCGTGAATTTCCAAACGTTTTCCCTGATGACCTCCCCAGTTTACCTCCTAGTCGTGATATCGACTTTCGTATCGACCTCATCCCTGGAGCAAATCCTATTGCTAGAGCTCCTTATCGACTTGCACCATCCGAAATGCGCGAATTATCGAGTCAGCTCCAGGAATTACTTGACAAAGGATTCATTCGCCCTAGCACCTCTCCTTGGGGCGCACCAGCCCTTTTCGTCAAAAAGAAGGATGGGTCGTTCCGGATGTGCACCGACGATAGGGAGTTGAATAAGCTGACAATCAAGAATCGCTATCCCCTGCCCCGCATCGATGATTTATTTGACTAACTACAAGGTGCTACATGTTTTTCCAAGATCGATTTACGCTCATGCTACCACCAATTACGCATTTAAGAGGAGGATATACCCAAAACCGCTTTTCGCACCCGATACGGCCAATATGAGTTCGTTGTTATGCCTTTTGGTTTAACTAACGCACCTGCGGTTTTCATGGATCTGATGAATCGCGTGTGTAAACCTTTTCTCGACCGCTTCATCATCGTGTTCATCGATGATATCCTGATCTATTCCAAGTCAAAAACCGAACACGTGCAACATCTACATTTGGTTCTCGAGCTACTCCAAGGGAATTGACTCTATGCCAAGTTCTCCAAGTGTGAATTTTGGCTAGAGGAGGTTCAATTCCTCGGTCACATTGTCAATAGTCAAGGTATTCACGTCGACCCCGCGAAGATCGAAGCTGTCAAGAGTTAGGTTACACCTAAGAACCCGACTGAAGTACGTTCTTTATCCGGATTGGCGGGCTATTATCACCGATTCATTGAAGGATTCTCTAAAATCGCTGTGCCGCTCACTTCTCTCAGGCACAAAGACAAGCCTTTTGTCTGGGGAAACGGACAAGAGACTGCCTTTCAAACCCTCAAGCATATGCTTTGCAATGCTCCCGTTCTAACTCTACCTGACGGAAACGATGACTTTATTGTCTATTGTGATGCCTCGAACCTTGGTCTTGGTTGTGTTCTCTTGCAACGAGACAAGGTAATTGCTTACGCGTCACGTCAGCTCAAGATCCATGAGAAGAACTACACAACCCATGATCTCGAGCTAGGTGCAGTTGTTTTTGCGCTGAAGATTTGGCGACACTATCTTTACGGTACCAAGTGTACGATCTTCACCGATCATAGGAGCCTACAACACATCCTCAGCCAAAAGGAACTTAATAAGCGCCAACGCCGATGGGTTGAACTTCTCACTAATTACGACTGTGAGATTCGTTACCATCCTGGCAAAGCAAATGTCGTTGCCGACGCTCTCAGCAAACGGAGCTATTTACACAGCACCCGTAACATCCAAGCCCAATACAATCTCGAAACCCTCATCCGCGAAGCCCAACATGCATGTTTTACCGAACGCACTTTGAAGAAGGAAAGGATTATCAACGATGGAGCCCAGCTAGTAAATAAGTCGAACGGGATATTCCATTATCTGGATCGAATCTGGATCCCTAAGCGGACCGATTTATGACAGATTTTGATGGACGAAGCCCAGAAGTCTCGATATTCCATTCATCCCGGTGCCGATAAAATGTACCAGGACCTACGCTACAAGTACTGGTGGCCGGGTATGAAGAAAGATATCGCCCTCTATGTTTCGAAGTGCCTGACTTGCTCAAAAGTCAAGGCCGAGCATCAAAGACCCTCTGGCTTACTTGTTCAACCCGAAATTCCTATATGGAAATGGGAAAGTATAGCTATGGACTTCATCACGAAACTTCCGCGCACGCCATCAGGTCACGACAGCATCTGGGTTGTCGTTGATCGCTTAACCAAATCTGCTCACTTTTTGCCGATACGAGAAGACTATAAGGTAGAAAAATTAGCCTGAATCTACACCAATGAGATCATTTGTCGACATGGGATGCCTCGCGACATCATCTCTGACCGCGATGGTCGGTTTACCTCGCGTCTTTGGGAAACGTTTCATTCTGCACTAGGTACTACGCTTAATCTAAGTACTTCTTTCCATCCCCAGACCGACGGTCAGACTGAAAGAATGATTCGTACCCTTGAAGACATGCTCCGTTCGTGTGTCATAGATTTCGGTGGTAATTGGGACGCGTACTTACCTTTAGTCGAATTCTCGTACAATAACAGTTATTATTCCAGCATTCAAATGGCACCATTTGAGGCATTATATGGAAGAAGATGTCGATCGCCTATTGTATGGCACGAGATCGGGCACTCGCAATTAACCGGTCCTGAGCTATTGCAAGAAACGACTGATAAAATCCTCCAAATTCGAGACAATCTGCTGAAAGCTCGGAGTCGTCAGAAAAGTTACGCCGATAGACGACGCAAGCCCCTTGAATTTGATGTTGGCGACTACGTACTCCTAAAGGTTTCACCTTGGAAGGGTGTGGTCAGATTCGCAAGAAAGGAAAGCTCGCACCTCGATATGTTGGACCCTTTAAGATTCTGGAAAGAATCGGCAAGGTGGCCTACAGACTCAGACTACCGGAGGAACTTAGCAACGTCCACCTGACTTTCCATGTTTCGAACCTCAGAAAGTGTCTAGCTGAGCATGATCTACACGTTCCACTCAAAGATCTGCAAGTGAATGAAACACTAAACTTCGTGGAAAAGCCTGTCGAGATCATGGACCGACAAACCAAGCAGCTCAGGCGCTCATGCATTCCCATTGTGAAGGTTCGCTGGGAAGGTAAACGAGGCGCATAGTTCACTAGGGAACTCGAAAGTGACATGAAGGCGAAGAACCCGCAGTTGTTTGTTACGGCTTCGGCCTAATTTCGGGACGAAATTCCCTTAAGAAGGGGAGGTTGTAACACCCCGTGTTTCGAAAGTCAAAGTCAAAGTCAAAGTCAAGATTGAAGTCAAAGGAAGAAAAGATTGCTAATTGCGAACTGACACTCCTTGCTCAACTCCTGTTTTGACTTCTTTGACTTGTAGATAATCTATCTACTTTATCGCATTAGCAGTATTTTATGGAGTACTTATTAATAATCGAGGTTTAATCGCTATTTATCACATATTAATCGCCAATCAACTTAATCGAATCACAATCGCAACTCGAATTACGTGTTCTGGATGTTACTTTACGTGTGTGTGCTACTTATGTGTTACTTGTGCATGTTTATTTATGTTTATGTTGTGGTGATCACTCGAACACAATCGCAACGCTACCGCAATCGAATCGCAAATGCTAAACGCAAGTGTAATCATCCTAGTTAACTTGATGATTGTATGTTAGATATAGTAGTTGGGATTAAAAGTAATTTAATAGGTAATTCTATCGTATCGCTCACTCGAATCGCATCGTAACGCCCAACACGCGAATCGAAACAGCAAAACTCGTCACGTCAAACACTAGGATCGAGTGGCCAACCGATCGGATAGCCATCCAATCGAGTTGTCACCCGATCGGGCCGCCACCCGATTGGACCAGCCACCCGATCGGCCAGCACTTTCCATTTTGGGAAACCCTATAAATACCCCATTTGTTACAACTTTTGATGGTGACATCTCTCTCGCTCAATCCAGCCACTCTCAAGCTTCTTTCTCTCGATTTCTCTCAATTCTTGTAAGTTTCCAACCTAAATCTTGTACTTTCTTGATCTACACGCACTCCTACACCTTTCTACCTTTTGAATCTTAACTTTTAACCGTGAAATCACTAGATTTGAGGTGTTCTAGGATGATGTCACCATGGTGTTCTTATGAACTTCATGCTTTGACTTCAATCCACCAAGAACAACTTAGATCTTGACGATTTCCACATGAATAAACAAAGACCGTGCATGGATCTGAACATATTCACGATAAAAGGGATTGAAAGATGGTTTTCTAACTTTCTTTCAACTCTTTTACACTCAATGCACTCAAATCCGATGGAATCGGAGCTTGTTCTGATCTTCTGCTTATTCTTAGTGATGTATCAGTTCTAGATCTGAATTCTATCCGACAGATAGCTGATTTCGGGTTTGAACATGAATAACCGTCTTGAACCGTGTACTGGTCGGACTAGGGTGATTCCTGTTCGGTCGGGCCACTTGGGACGAGATGAGGTTCCTATTGTTCAAACAAGCTATCATAACGTCTTATTCAAACTACGACGCTTCGAACAAAATCAGGTGACAAGACGATCAGATCGACGAGATGGATTGCCGTCCGATCGGACTGCCGTCTGATCGGTTTGCCAATCCGATCGACCGGCAATCCGATCAGGTTGCACTTTGGTTCCACCTTTACACTATTATTCAAACTATTCAAGGTCTGAACGTTGAGTGGGTTACCACCTGATCGGATTGCCATCCGATCGAGCGAATGACCGATCATGAAACGTTTGTGACTTTGACACTTAAAACAACTGCCAACATGTTCAATGCATAAGATAGCCACCCGATCAGATTGCTATCCGATCGAGTGACCGTCCTGCTGTGAACTTGTTCTCACACTGAGAAGCCTTGCCTATCGGATCGCCGTCCGATGGAACGATCGTTCGATCGACCGACCTGAAAGGTAGAGATACTTCTCTGTTTGAGAAATGCTACAACGAAAACTTCAATAGTCAAACCATCATACACAAACACATCCTCACCAAACGAGGTGTCAATCCGACCTAGTGGTCATCCGATCGGGTGACCACCCGAACGGATTGACATCCGCTTGAATGACTGACCGATCGGATAGCCATCCGATCGGGTTGCTGTTCGACACTTGGTTCCTACATCGTTTTACGCGCCACTTATCGTTTATGCTATCGTACTGTTCAGGCTAATCTCGCTCTAAGCGCTCCCTTCAATCCATCATCGCTGTGAGTATACTCGACCCCTTTTTGCTTTACGCACTTTTGGGTGTTACATACGTTACTTATTCTAAATCACATCAAACACACTACGCAATACTTTAACGCTAACCGCTACTATATGTTATACGTGACTCGATGAATGCTTGTTTATTATGTTTACACATAGATTGCTGTCTACCTGCCTTAGCAACGATAGTACTATAGCTTGGACTCAGCACCTGTTCACTCAGGGGTTGTTAAGGAAAATTAATTACATGGTTCACAGTGGTGAATATGTATTACGAACTGCCTTGGGCAGTCAACCCGTAGTCATTGGTATCGATAGGATCATGTTGATAACTAACGTACTTCACATGACACGTTGTACGTACTGGTTATGCGTAATCAATTTCGAACTCTACTATGCTATTACTAAAGTTGTATACTCACCTTTACACTATGTGTATTGACTTTTACTTTAACGTATGTGGCAGGTGCTTGAGATGCTAGGACGCCTTGTTTGCTGTGTGATGAAATCGAGGCTAGGAAAGAGTCCTGGAAATAAACGAATAATTTGTCTATTTTGAAATCTGAGTTTTCGGATCAGTACTTGTTTGTGAGACAATTATCTGTAATAACTGTTTTATTTGATATGTTATGGTATGGGATATGACGTTTAAATATCTGGTAATTAATAGTCGTTATGGATACTCATGGACAATCTGTTTCGCTCAGTGCCGCGCCCCGATGATTCCGCCATCGGTTGGGGTGTGACATTCATTTTCATTAATTTCATAGTTTTTATGTGAATCTACTCGTGCGAATGTATATTATACTATATGTTTTTAATATACACATATGTGACCATTTTTAATATAATACACAGATGTATAAAAGACTGTACACATGTGTATAAACTAACAACTGTGTATCTTATATAACCTGATAGTTAGCGAGACTGTACACATGTGTATAAACTAACAGTTGTGTATCTTGTATAAACTGATAGTTAGCGAGACTGTACACAAGTGTATAAACTAAAATCTGTATATCTTGTATAAACTAATACTAGCGAGACTGTACACGTGTGTATACACTAACAGTTGTGTATCTTGTATATATGGAAACTAGCGAGATTTTATGGATTTTGATTATATTTTTTAATAAATGCAATTTACAAAAGACGCAAATACCCTTATGTCACGGCCCCTGGCCCGGTTTGACCCGGTCCAGAAGCTGCGGGACAGAAACCACGTGGTATTTATTTAATTTGGCAGCGGAATAATTAACAGGATCGTTTAAAACTTGAAAATGCCTGATTATTCTATTTCATAATTAGGGACAAACCCCGTAATTTACAATAAGGGAATTTCACTGGGAAAACCCCTATTTTACGAAAACATGTTTCCTTATTTTTATTAAGCCACTTCTTCAAGCTTGTAGTGCTACACTGCACTTTTTCCTGGATCACAGCAGATCACCTGAAACATGTTTTAAAAAGGTTTTATCAGCAGGGAAATACTGGCGAGTTATTCCAGTTGCACAAAACGACACATTGTTATAATATACAGTATTAAGGGTGATTACATTGTGTTCTATCAACCAATTACCCCAAATCGGTATTTGTCACTTGACTGTATTTGTGACTATGGTCAGATCACCCATTGGCTAACTCGTTGTCCAATGGTGACGGGTATCAAGTAATGTATACAAAACCCCACTTACCGACAGTAATTGAAGATTACAAAGACTTAATCCCTGTAATTATAACTTGGAAAAAAAGTAGAGTTTTAAGAAAACAATTTGATAAAAAGAGAATGACTCACTTTGCAGATTTAACGGGCAGAGTTTAGCCTATTGATAAACCTGATAACCTAAGTTAAATAACAATGCACATGAACTAGGTCAGTAACTAATACAACATTTACGATAACTTACGAGATTAAAACCCTCACAACAAATGACAAAGTGTAATACTTAAACATCCATCGAATTCACGACGAATGACAAAGTATGGCCCTAATGTGGGCAGCACTTAAACATCCATTGGATTGGTTTCAATTGATCGGACATTGAATCGTAGCAGCGATCGAGTTAATACCATGTATCGTAGCAGCGCCTTGATACCTTAAATATTCGAATGTAGGCAGTATACTTCGTTTTTGAGAAAAGTTTTCAACACAGATGAACAGGCCATGCACCAAGCAATTTATAGCTGAAATATGAGTTTTACGCGGCTCGCGTAAAACTTAATAAGAGTTTACGCGGCCCGCGAGGGCCAGCTATTCGTAGAGTAGCGCTAGCGTGTCACCACTAGGCCTGCCATGTGGACGACATGTGGCCTGTTTGCTTGACCGGAAATTTGACGAGTTGTCGCGGCCCGCGTAGACAACCCTTATGTCTTACGCGGCCCGCGTGAAAACCAAATTTCACATTTTCTTGATTTTTCATGCATATTAGGGTTTCAGGGGTCCGGGTTTTCACTTACGGGTCGTTTTGGGACATTTTTGCAGGTCCTTACATCCTCCCCACCTTATTTAAAATCTCATCCTCGAGATTTATTAAAATAAGTGAGGATATTTACGCTTCATCTCTGATTCCATCTCCCAGGTGTATTCGGGTCCTCTTTTCGAATCCCATTTGACCTTGACTAGTACTAATCTTTTGTGCTTGAGAAACTTTATCTTTCTGTCTTCTATTTGAAGTGGTTTTTCAAAGAATTTCAACTTTTCATTTACCTGTATGTCTTGAAGAGGTAATACCAAGGATTCGTCAGATAGACATTTCTTGAGATTGGATACATGAAATACATCTTATACCCCTGCTAGCTCTTCTGGTAGTTGTAGGCGCTAAGCGACTGGTCCTATTCGCTGGATTACTGGAAATGGTCCTATGTATCTTGGACTTAGCTTTCCTTTCTTACCGAACCAAACTACTCCTTTCCAAGGAGAAACTTTCAAGAGTACCTTGTCTCCAACTTGAAATTCTAGCGGCTTGCGTCTATTGTCTGCATAACTCTTTTGACGATCTCGAGCCGTTTTCAACCTTTCCTTGATTTGAGTGATCTTGTCGGTGGTTTCTTGTACGATTTCAGGACCGGATAATTGACTTTCTCCTATTTCTGCCCAACAAACTGGAGTTCTACACTTTCATCCATATAGTGCTTCGAATGGGGCAGCTTCGATGCTTGAATGATAACTATTGTTATAGGAGAATTCAATTAAAGGTAAATGGTTGTCCCAGTTCCCACCAAAATCTATCACACATGCCCTAAGCATGTCTTCCAGGGTTTGGATCGTCCTTTCACTTTGTCCGTCTGTTTGAGGATGGTATGCAGTGCTTAACTTTAGTCAGGTTCCCATTGCTTCTTAGAAACTTGTCTAGAAATGGGAAGTGAAACGACTATCCCTATCTGATACAATGGAGAGTGGAACTCCATGTAAAAATACTACCTCGTCTACATACAACTTTGCTAACCTTTCCATGCTAAAGGTTTCTTTCATGGGTAGAAAATGAGCTGATTTGGTTAATCGATCCGCAATTACCCAAATTGCGTCATTACCTTTTCTGGTTTTGGGCAACTTAGTAACAAAATCCATAGTTATAAGTTCCCATTTCCATACAGGCATTTCTAATTGTTGGAGTAATCCTGAGGGTTTTTGGTGTTCTGCCTTAACTTGTGAACAAGTAAGACATTTAGAAATATATCTAGCTATGTCCTTTTTCATTCCTATCCACCAGAAATAATTTCTTAAATCTTGGTACATCTTATTGTTACCAGGATTCATGGTATACCTAGATTTATGGGCTTCTTCTAAAATCTTATTTCTTAATTCTCCCTGCTTAGGTACCCAAATCCTTCTTTTGTGGAATCTCCAAATTCCATCACTTCCTTGTTCTAATTCCTTTATTCGTCCTTTCATTTCTTCAGCATCATCCTTGATTGCTGTTTCTTGAAAGTTCTTCAGTTGTTCCATTAAGTCTAATTGTAGACTTAATTTAAGAGCACGAACTCTTCGTTGTTTCTCATGATACTTACGACTTAAGGCATCAGCAACTACGTTTGCTTTTCCTTCGTGATATTGAATATCACAGTCGTAGTCACTTAGGATTTCCATCCATCTCCTTTGCCTCATGTTCAATTCTTTTTGCCCAAATATGTATCTTAAGCTTTTATGGTCTGTATAGACAGTAAACTTACTTCCATACAGATAGTGTCTCCAAATCTTAAGTGTAAAAATTATTGAACCTAATTCTAAGTCATGCGTTGTATAGTTTTCCTCGTGCTTTTTCGATTGCCTTGAAGCGTACGCAATTACCCTCTTGCGTTGCATTAGCACACATCCCAATCCTAGCTTAGAAGCATCACAGTAAACTTCAAAATCCTCTGTTCCTTCTGGTAAGGCTAGAATTGGAGCATTTGTTAATTTCTGCTTTAAGATCTTAAAAGCTTCCTCTTGCCTAGGTCCCCACTCAAACTTTACTGCTTTACAGGTTAGCTTAGTTAATGGCACATTTATTCTAGAAAAATCCTTAATGAATCGTTTATAGTATCTGGCTAACCCTAGAAAACTCCTAATTTCCATAGTTGATTACGGGACTTTCCATTTGGTGATCGCTTCTATTTTGGAGGGATCTACGTGAATACCTTCGTGATTCACCATGTGTCCTATAAATTGTACCTCTTGTAACCAAAATTCACACTTTGAGAATTTGGCGTAAAGCTTCTCCTTTCTTAACAAAGTTAAGAGTGCATGTAAATGCTCACAATGCTCGTCCTGACTTTTGGAATAAATGAGTATATCGTCGATGAAGACAATTACAAATTTATCCAAGTAAGGTTTACAGATCCTATTCATCATGTCCATAAATGCTGCTGGAGCATTTGTTAAACCAAAGGGCATGACTGTAAACTCGTAATGACCATACCTAGTTCTGAAAGCAGTTTTAGGTATTTCTTCTTCTTGTACTTTCAACTGATGGTATCCTGAGCGTAAATCTGTCTTAGAAAAATACCTAGCTCCTTGAAGTTGATCGAAAAGATCATCAATCCTAGGTAATGGGTATCGATTCTTAATTGTAACCTTATTCAATTCCCTATAATCAATACACATTCTCATTGACCCATCTTTCTTCTTTACAAACAACACTAGAGCTCCCCACGGGGATGAACTAGGTTGTATAAATCCTTTGCTTAATAATTCATCTAACTGCTTTTTCAGTTCTAACATTTCGGTGGGTGCTAACCGATAAGGTGCCTTGGCTATCGGTGTAGTTCCAGGAATTAGATGAATTCTAAATTCTACTTCCCTGTTGGGTGGTAATCCCGATAGTTCTTCTGGGAATACATCCGGGTATTCTAATACTACTTGAATTTCTTTAAGTTCCTTACCTTTCATGTTAATGATTACCGAAATCATATACACCACTTCTTGTTTTCTTGAATAACTGGCCAACTTCATTACTGAAATGAATTTCAGTGGTTTTCAAAGCTTATCTCCTGTAATCACCATTAATTCTCCTGTAGGTGTATGAATTTCTATGGAATTTTCATCACAAAGAAATCGAGCATGGTTGGCTACTAACCAATCCATTCCTAACACAACATCAAATCCAGCTAAATTCATAGGTAACAGGTTTGCAGAAAACTTATGGTCTAAGAGTTCTATCTTTCCTTCTCGCAAAACCTTATCTATGTCAACAGAATTCCCATCTGCCGTTTCTACCGTAAAATTTGTCTAAGTTTGGTTAAAGGTAGGTTAAGCGCTTGGCAGAATGAAGTATTTATAAAACTTTGGTTTGCACCAGAGTCGAATAATACTTTTGCATAAACGTCATGAACTAGGAACGTACCAGCTATCACGTCAGGGATTAGCTCTGCTTCCTGAGTAGTCAACTGGAAGGCTCTTGCGTTTTTCTTGGTAGTTCCTTCTGCAGGTTTAGCCTTGTTATCTGCTGGTTTAACCAACTTAGGGCATTCTGGTCTGAAATGCCCAGCTTCTCCACAATTATAGCAGACCCTTGTTTTCTTTCTGCAATATTCTTCACGATGTCCTACAGCTTTGCAAAAGTTGCAGGTTTCATTACATCTTCCAAAATGTTTCTTTTTATAGTTTCTGCAGAACGGCAGAGTGGAAGATTGCCCAGTTCATCTTTTCTTAAAATTGCTATTATTACCCACCCGAAATCCTTGAGAAATTTTCTGAGCCAATTCCTTCCACCGCATCATCGATCGTGCGGGGCCTTGCAGCTTTGACAATATCATGGATTTCGCTAATTAAACCCCAAATGTAGCGAGAAATAAGTACCGGCTCTGGCGAAGCCAGAGTAGGCACTATTCGAGCATATTCGAAAAACTTCGAAGTATACCCTCGGCAATTAACATCCACCATTCGGTGGCTCAGGAATTTGTTCGCCATCTGCTCTTTTTCATATTCTGGGCAGAATTTTCTTTCCACCAGACACTTAAACTCTTCCCAACTCATGGCATAGGCCATGTTACTTCCCTTGGCTTGTAATACCGTATTCCACCATTCTAATGCTTCTTCCTTAAAAAGGTGAGAAGCATACATGACTTTATCCTCCTCGGCACATTTACTTATTTTGATTACTGCCTCGGTTTTCTCCAACCAACGCAGTGCCGCAGTCGCCACTTCATTGCCGGCGAACTCAACAGGTTTACATGCAAGGAATTCCTTGTAAGTGCAACCAGGCGTTGCAGCTTTCATTCTTTTGAGAATTGGGGCTTGCAGTACATCATTATAATTATTATTAATGTTACTGCCTCCATTTATGCTATTACTGGAGTTTTCTTCATGAGTACGTTTACTAGGAATAATTTGTTGAGGTTCAACTGGATTTTGGGCAGCAGCAAGGATTGCTGGAATAGCATTGGCTATTCCCTGAGCAACGATATTCTCGATATCTTGCCTATTCAGAAATTGATCTTCATGGTTTTATTCAGATTGGTTAACTTCATTAACGGGTTCATTACCAGCGTGTTCCATCTGGTAATTAATATATATAAGTGATTAGCAGAAAATAATTAACAATCAAACATAACAAAATAATCGCACATAATCACATCAACATGTATAGCCAAAATTGTCGATTTTTCGACGTTCGATATTTTATATATTATAATAGGCATCCGTACACACCAGTTATCTTACAAAAGATTTATTTTTTAAGTTATTTCACATAATTATATTTTTATTATTATATTATTATTAAACACACGTTCCCACAACCACATACGATCCCTGTTAGCTGGCACTTCAAAAACGACGTTCTCTCTTGTCGTACTTCCAAGATATCCTTTCTCCCACTTCCCTAATTCGGTTCCCTGCATTAATCAGCTCCTCGCCATAATGGCGGAGTTCAGCCAAATTCTCGGAGCTCATAGGTGGGTGTAGTGGAGGCTCCGTATCAAATTGAAGGAAAAAGGTATTAGGGTTATTCAGGAGATTTTGAAACTGCCAGTCAGTGGTCCACCATTCCTCCAGCTCTCCTAGTGGTCGGGGGTTAACAAGGGGATCGGGAATAGCAGGTTCCAGATTGACTGGAAGTTGGGCTTCAGCTGGGTAATTAAAAAGAGTCTCATCGGCAGGTCCGATGAGGTCGCTATTTGCTAGTTGGCGGTCCAACTCTTCCCAGGGTGGCATTTCATGAGCTTGCCCTGAACTCTCCCCAATCTCTATTCCTTTGCCCTTATCTTTGGGATCCTCAGTCTTTATAACTTTTTGTGTTGCTGGCCTCTTCCTACGCACACGCCTCCAGCCTACAAGTCTTCTTCTTTTCTTCGGTTTAGGTTTTTCCTGAGGTTGAGCTTGGAATACCATTGGCTCTTCAGTGTCAGCCTGGTAGCAAGTAAAGGTACTGGTGATATCCATATCTGAACTATGGATAGAAAAGTTTTGGAGTGCTTCTGATAGTTCATTCATGCTGTTAACATACATGAAGAAACATACAAAATTCTAAGTTAACATTTGGTAGATTAAATTCTCACAGAATCACAGAATGGCAATCAGAAAAATTAAATATTAATTACAAATATTTAATACAATTATACAAACAAATTGATTAAAACAAAATATTGTGATATATATATATATATATATATCCATTGCAAATTACAACTGAAATTCGAAATATACTAGTGGTTATGTATTCGTAAATTATTTTAGTCTAGCTAGGTTATAGGAGTATTATGCTCAACATGCGTTTATGTAAAGTTTATTCTGTCTCTTTCTTCTACTATGTTATTATCTAATGGATGAAGTTATTTTAAAGTTTCTGGCTCGTAGGTGGCATAGGTGCTGGTACTGGTTTGGCGATTCAACTATAAGTTAACATTTACTGCTGTAGTGGCTAACATGTAGAGATTTTCCCATTGCTTGTCTAATTCATTTTCCCATGGTGGGTTATTACCGGTTTCCTAAGTCTCCTTATTAATTATTACTCCTTTTGTTTGTGACTTCCTTATTTTTTCTCGGCTTTTTCTAATAATCCAACTTCTTTTCTTAGGGGTAAATGGTTTCTCAGACCGTGCCTTATGAATAAATATTCCTTCCTGAGTATCTGCTGAGTATTCCGAGGAATTTGGTTGAAATGAGGTTCCCTTATCTGTTGGTGAACTATCTAATAGACGATAGATGTCCGAAATTCTTTGCTTACCCATACTGTAACATAAAGCACATACTCACATAAATTATTTCTTAACACATAATTTAAAACTTAAGTGTCAGCAGAACACTTCTTTGGCTTGAATCAGTGGCATGGTTCTGATACCACCTTTTTCTGTCACGGCCCCTGGCCCGGTTTGACCCTGTCCAGAAGCCGCGGGACAGAAACCCCGTGTTATTTATTTAATTTGGCAGCCGAATAATTAACAGGATCGTTTAAAACTTGAAAATGCCTGATTATTCTATTTCATAATTAGGGACAAACCCCGTAATTTACAATAAGGGAATTTCACTAGGAAAACCCCTATTTTACAAAAACATGTTTCCTTATTTTTATTAAGCCACTTCTTCAAGCTTGTAGTGCTACACTGCACTTTTTCCTGGATCACAGCAGATCACCTGAAACATGTTTTAAAAAAGTTTTATCAGCAGGGAAATACTGGCGAGTTATTCCAGTTGCACAAAACGACACATTGTTATAATATACAGTATTAAGGGTGATTAAATTGTGTTCTATCAACCAATTACCCCAAATCGGTATTTGTCACTTGACTGTATCTGTGACTATGGTCAGATCACCCATTGGCTAACTCGTTGTCCAATGGTGACGTGTATCAAGTAATGTATACAAAACCGCACCTACCGGCAGTAATTGAAGATTACAAAGACTTAATCCCTGTAATTATAACTTGGAAAACAAGTAGAGTTTTAAGAAAACAATTTGATAAAAAAATAATGACTCACTTTGCAGATTTAACGGGCAGAGTTTAGCCTATTGATAAGCCTGATAACCTAAGTTAAATAACAATGCACATGAACTAGGTCAGTAACTAATACAGCACTTACGATAACTCACGAGATTAAAACCCTCACAACAAATGACAAAGTGTAATACTTAAACATCCATCGAATTCATGATGAATGACAAAGTATGGCCCTAATGTCGGCAGCACTTAAACATCCATTGGATTGGTTTCAATCGATCAGACATTGAATCGTAGCAGCGATCGAGTTAATACCCCGTATCGTAGCAGCGCCTTGATACCTTAAATCTTCGAATTTAGGCAGTAGACTTCGTTTTTGAGAAAAGTTTTCGACACAGATGAACAGGCCATGCACCAAGCAATTTATAGCTGAAATATGAGTTTTACGCGGCCCGCGTAAAACTTAATAAGAGTTTACACGGCCCGCGAGGGCCAGCTATTCGTAGACTAGGGCTAGCGTGTCATCCCTAGGCCTGCACGTGGACGACATGTGGCCTGTTGTCACACCCCGACCACGTAAAACAACAAAACGTGGCGGAAACGTCGGGGAGTGTTGTAACAGAATCATTGTTTCACAACCATGGATTAAACAG
The DNA here is from genome assembly GCA_030545235.1 of Helianthus tuberosus. Taxonomy (NCBI): domain Eukaryota; kingdom Viridiplantae; phylum Streptophyta; class Magnoliopsida; order Asterales; family Asteraceae; genus Helianthus; species Helianthus tuberosus. Next base: position 117,007,085 of record CM060414.1, on the reverse strand, counting down.
TTTTGTTTTATTGAATTAAATGTATTATATTACATTGGAATTTGAAACAAAACAGGAACAAATAAACTTTCATTGTTATTAAGTCACTAAGGCCTCATCCATTCCTATGTGAGCGTACACAAGTATCATCATCAAACATCATCAACTATGGTACCTGAAACACATGTGAAAATACGTCAGCAAAAAAATGCCGGAGAGTACATCGGTTTTATGTGAGTGTCGTTTTCATGGCTCGTTTATGTTTTGAAAATATAACTTAAACACCTTTGTAAATTGATAATTAGAAAACCAAGTTTTGTAAAATGTTTGTAATGTAAGTTGAAATAACTAAGTCAAAACAGATTTGTTTTATAAAACCTCGATACCATGAATCTTAACTCCAAAACATTTGTTTTATGAAATCAAATTGTAAAACATATTGTAGAAACTTGTTAACAAAACTCGTATGGTTTATATCATTCAGAAAACATCATTGTGTGACATCGTTTCAAAATCGTTTACCCAAGTGATCTAGATAACGCAACGATATATAATGTGTTAAAAGCACTTATATATAGGAAGTACCAGCGGCGTATCCACCATGCTTTTAACACATTACCCCCGCCCCGTTACCTAATTACTTCCCTAACCCAACAGTTCAGACAGTTACAAATGGTTCCCATATAACAAATGGTTCACATATATCAAATGGTTACAAATGGTTCACATACATCGAACGGTTACAAATGGTTCACATATACCAAATGGTTACAAATGGTTCACATATATCAAATGGTTACAAATGGTTCAAATAGTTCAACATGTAAAACAATGGGCTACCATGTTAAGTGAACATACATAGCAAAACATAATGAAATCATGTACTAATAGTGTACTAATGAACATAGCAAGTATATGATATGAAAACATGGAAAGCATGAAAGTAACAAGTAGGCACATGTGTTTCATCCTAAAACGTTTGAAAAACAGTTAAAGTGGGGTAGAGTAATCACTTGAGGATGCTTAGAAGTCTTGAATAACAACCAAGCAAAGCTAGAGGGATCACGGAATCAAACGGCACCTAATATAGGTAATTATGTAAATAAACGGACCTAAATCGGAAGATCGGAAAGAATGAGGTTTCGTAAACCAAATGAGTATAGGAACTCATGTAATATGGTTTAACAAAGCCTACATACTAAAATGAAACCTAACCTAACCTAAGTGCTTACGACACATTATGACCCGTTTAGGTAGCTTACGCCACTTTAACGCGTCGTTCGCGTAAAACACGTTTGGACCGCCTAACTAGTCCTATGATAAGTAAAATATGCCTTAACATGTCTAATATTGTTGCTAAATCAGTTTAGATATCAAAAATTATGTTACATATGCTTAAAATGAATTTTGGCTTAAAAAGGGCATTTTGGTCATTTACCTAAGGCATATAAACTACCTATCATACAACTACTTAAACGACGTGACCATAATGTATAACTGTGGGACTCTGTATGCCCAAGACACATATTAAATTGATGTGGCTAGTACGTTATGATCCAAGTCGAGTCATACCCAAATACAAGCTAGACAAACACTTATATTATTTATTTGTGATATGATCAAACAAATAAATATTAACACCTACAATATTTAGAAATTGGTTTTCTAAATAATTGCACTTGACAAACTAATAAATTATATGGATAATTTATTTTGAGAGAATATTTTATTTTGTTATTTAATGGTTTAAATAACTTAATAAAAGTTTTATAAAGTCTTGTGAACATATGATGTTATATTTTATATAAGTTATAAAATACAAGACTTATATTATTTAAAAGAATTTTTTTTAAATAAAGCAAGGCCGCCACCCCCCCCATGGTGTTCTTCCCTAAAATTTTAGTCCAATAGAAATGCATGCAAATGCATGTGCTAGAGAAGATTTGATTGGGTGGTCTAACCAAGACCATTTTGGTCCAATGGGGTTTCATGCACTTGCATGTGTAAGTTGGCACATGATTGGTCAAGGTGGGTGGCAATTCTCTCTCATGGTTCTATAAATACTTGGATGAACTTGAAGAACTTGCAAGACTTATGAACTTGAAAGAAAACTAGAGAATTTCTTCTCTAAATTTTGGCCAACAAGTGTTGGTTCAAGAGGTTTTCAAGTTTGTAATTCAAGTGCCAAGAACTCTCATATTCCCTAGTGGAATTTTCGGCCACGGGTTGGCTCCAAGAAGGAAGTTTTAGTGAGTTCACAAGTGTTTAAATCCTAGCTAAAACTAAGGTGTTTGTCGGAAGGCTTGGGTATGCAAGCTTGAGGTCTTCTACACTTGAAGGCAACCGTTCAAGAAGCATCATCATCTTCATGTCCTTTACTCCTTGGAAGGTAGTATTCTAAACACTCTATGGTTGTGTTTTATTTTTTATAGCATGCATGTTCATATATGGATCCGGGATTGGGTTTTACATATAAAATGAGTTTTATATCTTGTAAGTAACATGTTTTAAATAATTATTTCCGCTGCGTTTTTATTTTACATGGGTAAAATACTTTGATAAACGTGTGAGAAACCCAACAGTGGTATCAGAGCCGCTTATATGAGTGCATGCTTCAATAGATTAAATTTTTCGGGTTTGGTTAAAACCCTATGGCCGAAATTTTATATATGGTTATCCTTTTGTTTTTCAAGATTATTTTAATAGATGCATAAAAGTATCTTGAAAAATTATGTCATTTGGATGATTTGTTTGTTTGGACAAAAATCCACTTTTTCGGTTTTTTCATTCTTGACCGAAAAGTAGGTTGTAAAAAGGAAACCATTTTTGCTTCTTGAATTTTATATATGTGGATATATATATTTTGGTGTTCATAACCTAGCCATGACCTTGTGTGAATATGTTGAATATTTGTGTTTGTGATTTGTATTTAATTATTTCAAAGGTTGTAATAATTATTATTTTTGGTTCTTCCATTTGTAAAGTTATGTAATTTATTTATTTTCATTTGGTATGTAAAATAAATAGATTAGATGCATTTTATTTTACTAGGAAAAAAAAGTATTAGGATATATTTTTTAAAAGAAGATGCACACAAAAATACGGTTTTGGTTTTGGCTAATTTCGGGCCTAAAGGACTTCATAGTTCTTAACGGGATTTTAGCCCGATAACCAAAACACATTTTTGAAGTCCAAAGGAGTTTGGAGCTGAATTAAAGGACATTTTGGAAGCTCAAAGAAAGTGTAGAAATCACAACACAAAAGGAAGACTTGAAGCATTTGGATGCGAGATCAAGTGGGAGTTCAACGACACATTACTTGTGTCATTTTTCACCCCTTAGGAAGGACCTTTTGGCACACTTGTTTCGGCTAACAAGTGTTGTCAAAATAGTTGGCTATGGTTATGAACCTATTGATATATGTGTTATGCTTGTGTGGTTGCTTATTTATATTATTTTGATGATATTTGGATATGCATGCTTAACAAACTAATAATCAACAACAAGCGTAAAATTGGTTCTTTACAAAATCATTAAAATGGTTAATAAAGGGTTTTATTAAAAATTGATGATTTTATAATAAAATGGGTTTTATTAAAAAGAACCTTGAAAATTATTTTCACTAAAGTACCAAGGATTTGAATGCATGCAAATGTATGGTACATAAAGTTTTCTAAACTAGAATTTTGAAAACTCAAAATCCCTTTTATAAAACAAGTCAAACACCATCCTTTTATACAACACTCGAATCACTTGGGAACTCTTTTGTGGGATAAAGGTCACCTAACCACATTTGAGGGAACTTGTATATTCGAGGTGGGTTTACCATGTTTGTGGGATAAAGGTCACCTAACCACTTATGTGAATAAACTCACACGTGTGTGTAAGTTGGACGACTTGATTTGGAAACCATGAACTTAGGATCACCGAAGCATGGGGAACAAAGGTGTTGATGGGATTAAACATGCCAACTAAACATAAAGATGTTTAACCGATCCCATATGGCTAGAAGTTGCAAGGAGTTGCAATTGTCAAACGTTGACTACCTTGTTAATTTAAATAGAGGGATAAAGGTCACCTAACCAATATTTAAATGTAACGTTGGATTCTAGATTTTAATTATTAATTGTCTATGAGATACAAAAGGGTATTAATGATTAAAATATAATAATATCAAAAATACTGAAATTGAACCTTGTTAAATTTTGTAGATGGCCGCTAACAATATTACCCAAACCGTCCGTAACCTATCACTAAAAACAATCCTTGAAAAGGATCGTATCAATCAAGACACTTTATGGATTAATATCGAAACTTAAGAATCGTTCTCAAGTAATAAAAGGTATCCTATGTGTTGAACGATCCTAATCCCGATGAACATCTTATGGAAGACGAGGATGCCTATAACGATTGTATTAAGTATACCAAGGATACTATGCAAGCCTCTTGTCTCATGTTAGGAATTTTGTTTCCCAAGGTTCAAAAGGTTTTTGAACATCATGAGCGTATGTGACAATCCGAACTTTTAAGGTCAGAATCTTTTAACCACGCGATCCAGTTTCTCGTTATCCTTCTTTCAGATTCCTTACGACGATAAAAATTAGTAACACACTTATAACTGGAACGTAGTGGCTGAAAGTATAATGTGATTGATCAGGCCTGCTTGTGTGTGTAACTGTTTAATTACGAGAAATCGTTAACATGTTTCTTTGGCCCGAAGTAATCACAAACCGTACCCAACCTATCTCTAGTATGTTTTGACTTAATCAAGTTATGTTAATAAACAAGCCATGGGATTTGGCAGCCCACATGAAGCCCAATCGGTTTCTGCATTGTGTGTGTATTGGGCTTGAGCCATTAGGGGTCCAATAACTCGATTGTATCATAAACCGCCCTTATATCAACATTCTATATGTATACGTATTAGAGATCTTTAAGTTAACCCTAGTCACAAGTCATAAACCCTGAAGTTCTTCCCTTGATCGCACGAACTCAAGAGCAATTTCCCCCCCCCCCCTCGTTCGAAGAACATCTTACATCTGATCAGCCGGTTTAGTCGAGCTTTGTGGTTAGTATACTAAATCTTTTTTTTAAGTTGATTGTTTTGGTGACTCGGATTAACATAGTTGTCTTGATATGTGATCGCATGCGGATAAAATCGTGATACACACTGGTAATGTATATGTTCAGAACCTGTTTAGTGTTGGTTATTAATTTACCCGAGTGTGTGCTTGGTTTGTTATAATCGATTTGAGAGTTGATGATATAGGTTGTTGTGTGTGGTGTATTAAGCTTACAAATCATGTAGTAGGGTTCTTGATCGAAATATGGAACTGTTAGGATTATATATGGAATGATAAAGTTCATGAATATTAGATATCTAAATAAAATATTCCCTTGATCTTGCATGAATCGAATTGCTGGAGTTATGTAAATTAAATCGGATTGTTACTGATGATGTCATGCCAATAGGATTATAGGTATTAGGGAATTAGGTGCATGAGACTTGTGTCAGGATAGTCTAAATTGAAATATAATAATGGTTTGTGAATGGTAGGATAACAAATTTTGTCGATGTGGAAACTGGTTGATTTATCAATAAAACAATGGTTGGGTAAATTAATAAACTGAATGTGGGCTGTGAGTGAAGATGGGCTGCGGGTTTTCTTCTGTGCCGCACATTGTCTTGGGTCGTTCCATGAGTATTGGTCACACACTTATATTAAGTAAGTCCATTGAGTCGTGCACCTTCATGGTGTATACCAAAGCTTGCAAGTATAATTGGGTTTTGTTCATGCGAAGTAAGTTGGTGTGTGACACAATAAACTTGATTAACATAAATGACATGTAACACGGTTAACTGTTAGAACATGCATGGAAGATGTGATTATTTCTTGAGCATGACTTGTGTAATATGTGATAACCTACGTGGTGCGATGTAAACGTGAAACTGATTGCCATTGGTAAATCGTGATAGGACGTATTTGAATAATCAGTGTTTGGCTTGGATTACTTGCGTAGCTGTTATACGTGCCTTGTATGATGATAATTGATGTGACCTATGTGAAAGCAAACTGTGAAACTGACAAATACCAAACACTCTCTTAGGTCACGAGTCTTGAACTAAATAATAAGTCACTTGTCTAAACCGAGCAAACCTAAGGTGAGTTCACTGCACTTTTCTAAGCATGCGTCCCGGTGGTTTGGGACATCTGGTAAACGTTTCTAAAGGGAATACTGGGTAAACTGTTATTTGGGATGTTGGTTATTGAACACAAAGTCGATCATCTACCGTGTTGCCTGTAAGGCAATGGGGTAACTAGTTGATAGCGCTATTAGTTTGACACCCTCACACCGGGCCGTAAGGACGGGCGTGATCTAGTTACCTGGACATCATTACCAATGCTTGGTTAGGGGCATTGGGGTTGGGCACACTCCCAGGTTATATTGGGCACACTCCCAGGTTATATTGGGCACACTCCCATGGTATATATTGGACACACTTCCAGTATATAAGACTCTCCTACGTTAATAACAATTTCAAAACGAAACAATGAGTTGACTTAACAGATATCTGGTAACTACACACGTTAACAAAACTTTGGACTCACCAGCGTAGTCTGACACAGTTGTTTGCATGCTTGTAGGTAATCATTGAAGGAACTTGGGAACTTGCCGTCTGATGCTGCTGGAGTGGTTGTGGTCATGATAAACAATTACATTGATTTGGTTTTGATACATTTACACACTTATACATTTATGCTTCCGCTCAATACTTTGGTTTTGGTTTAAAACGATACATTTCTTTCAATTGAGTATTTCAATACATTATTACTTGTGTTTGATATGATTGGTGGCTCTTTGTTGGATCGTTGCACCTCTATTAGGGACATGCCCTAGGTGGTAATTTGGGGGTGTGACAGTTTGGTATCAGAGCCACTGGTTATAGAGAACTTGGTTTTAAAACGTTTTCATGAAACCAGACTATAACCGAATTGATACAAACGATGACCATGACACTCAGCTTCAGATTCCAAGGTTCGTTCCTCATTACAGTATACATCACATGTTTAGTAGACATATCTATATACATAGCATGTGAAGGGGTAAGGTCCCAAAAACCTCATAAAAAGGATTTGGACCATACCACAAACTGACCTTTCTAGCCTTTTGACCTTGCGCGACCGCGCACTGGTCCTACTAAAGGAACAAAGAAATCAGTAAATTACAGTCGCGCGCCTAAAGGATAACATAAGTCCTTGCGCTTTCTCCCATGATATAAAGGATTAAAAGAAACCTTTGTCCAATACTTCCGCCACAAAATTCAGACTTGGATATTATTTTACCCAGACTTGGGATTTATTCGTCTGCACCCACACAGCAAGGTGTCACATCAGATTACAGCAGAAATCTTCCAGAAAGAAATGCAATCATACACCACCCAGACGGTTATAACCGTCTGGACACGTGTCATCACCGTAGACAACCTTGAAGTCACAACGAATGCATGCAATTAGAGAGCAATCTCCACTTAGTCACTTTCCACGTGGCAATCCCCCAGCCATCGATCAGACCACGATCCGTGTGCATTCACATCGGATCGAGGTTAATCAACGTCAGATTAAAGAACTCTAACGGAGGAAAAATAACCGCTACGGCGTTAGGCATTTTCCGTTATCTTTTCAATAACGGGTTTTCCCTCCCAAACTCCCGGATATAAATAAGAGAACTGTTCAGGTATAAACTCAGACTACTCTCACTCTTAAAATACTTATCTTCTCCGATACCAATACTTATTCTCACGCCGGAGTCGGGTCAAGGAGAGAACCCTCTTCTCCCCTTGGCGAGGCTAACGGTGTTCTTTTTTGCAGAGCTACCGGAGAAGTAATTCCATTGCAATTGAATCAACCGAGGAAGAGCTAACCTTTTATGCGGATTCAAACCCCCTAACTATCTCGGTTCCGACCATTTAGTTGGTGTTTCTTCATTGGCGCCCACCGTTTTCTCAGTTTTCCTAGCTTCTATCTCGTTTTGATTCAGTTCATTCCGTTTTCTGTTTTTTGCACATGGCAGAAAATTCGTCTTCTCACCGACAGCTTGGTCCTCGATCAAACGTCGGAAACAATTTACAGTTAGAGGAATCCCCAGAACATTGGTTTAGCAGATGCCAAGCTGCTTTAAACACAATCGTTATTCAAATCGCCAGATCCGATTTGTCAAATATCTGATCTGGAGAAAAAATTGATACCACAATATTGGATCCACCAATACCACGAAGGGAGGACATTCAATCCCACCAATATAGCAGTTATCAGAAACAAATACACATGATTCAAGGAGGTCCATCACGGAGACCAAATAAACGAAACTATAATCAACATTGGAGAGAACAGCAAGTGGTGTTCCCCGTTGTTCCTGGGGGCCCCCAGGAAGAACGACCAGTGATTATCACTGGTGTTTTCGGTCATTACCGAACCGATTATATGTTCATCGACCCAGGAAGCTCGATGGACATCATATACGAACAGTGCTTTAAACAACTCGATCCAGAAGATAAAGCACGATTAGAACCGGTCGATTTTCCTCTCACCGGATTCTGTAACGAAGCGGTATTCCCATTAGGACAAATCATTTTCCCGGTAACCTTATCCGATGGCGAGCACTCACGAACAGTTGCAGTCAATTTTATGGTCATGCCGGCAACATCACGTCATGATGTCTTGCTCGGGAGAAGATCACAAAGGGAATTTAGCATGATCACTTCCATTCCACACGCTGCTTGCGGATTTCCGACAGAAACTGGAGTTGCAATACTCTATTCAAGCAAAGAAGTCATGTTCGTAGACGATGAACCACCAACAAAGGTAGCCAAACCTTCGACACTAAATGAACCAGAGAAATGGGTTCTAAACAACGAGTACCCAGAGCAGACTATTCTGCTAGGAGCAGCCATGTCACCAGCAACACGCATACAACTAAAAGAGTTATTGTCTAACAACAAAGATATATTCGCCTGGTGCCCAGCAGACATGACTGGGGTCCCACGCGACATCGCACAGCATTGTCTAAACATCAAGCCATCAGTAGAGCCTGTTGCTCAGGGGAGGCGCAGTTTCAGTGAAGAAAAAGCGAAAGCAATGGACGAGCAGGTAGCAGAGTTACTTAACGCGGGCATCTTGCACGAAGTAAAATACCATACGTGGGTAGCCAACCCAGTGATGGTACAAAAGCATAGCGGCGGGTGGAGAATGTGCGTTGACTTCAAGGACCTGAATAAAGCATGCCCAAAAGATTGTTACGCGCTCCCAGAGATAGACAAGAAAGTCGACTCTCTAGCATCATTCAGATGGAAGTGTTTTCTCGACTGTTACAAAGGTTACCATCAGGTCCAGATGAAAGAAGAAGACGAAGACAAGACGGCGTTCCGCACAGATAAAGGCATTTTTTGTTATACCAAAATGCCATTTGGCCTGCGCAATGCAGGCGCAACTTATCAACGCCTGATGGACACAATTTTCAAAGATGACATCGGCAAGACTGTCGAAGTATACATGGATGACCTCGTCATCATGAGTCATGAAGAAGCCACAATGCTAGATAATATCCAGCGCACATTCGACTCCTTGCGTAGCGTGAGTCTAAAACTCAACCCAACCAAATGCTCTTTCGGCATGGAGGAAGGAAAATTTTTGGGATTCATCGTCACAAAAGATGGTTTTAAAGTAAATCCAGAAAAGGTGCAGGCTATTCAGCTAATGCCGTCACCCACAACAGTTAAAGAAATGCAAAGGCTCGCTGGACGATTAGCTGCTTTAAACAGATTTTTGGCAAATCACGCAGCGAAGTCCTATCCATTCATCAGTACACTACGAAACTGCGCAAAGAAAACTGATTTTCAGTGGACAACTGAAGCAGAAACTGCATTCAAACAAATGAAAGAATGTTTAATTCAGCTGCCAACATTAACAGCACCAAAAGAAAAAGAACCACTAATTTTATATCTATCTGCCGCGGAAGTAGCGGTCGGTGCTGTATTGATGGTAGAACGCGAGAACATCCAGACTCCAATCTATTACATCAGCAAAATGCTTACTGGACCAGAAACTCGGTATTCAATGATAGAAAAACTAGTCCTAGCACTAGTACACGCATCCCGACGTCTACGCAGGTATTTTTCGGGTCACGTCATCACTGTTCTCACCAATTATCACCTAGGCCAGATCTTATCCAAGCCTGACATAGCGGGACGACTGGCCAAATGGGCAATTGAACTGGGAGGTTACAACATTTTTTACAGACCAAGACCCGCAATCAAAGGGCAAGTGTTAGCAGACTTCGCCACTGAAGTTCCTATCGATGAAGTACAAGAATGTGAGGCAATCCAGAACCCAATACCTGTTTTCGATGACAGAGTCTGGACCTTACACACAGATGGTGCTTCCAATGACGATGGAGCAGGAGCAGGTCTCCGATTAATCAGCCCAGACAACCACGAGCTCACATATGCTATACGATTAGACTTCAAAAGTACGAATAACGAAGCAGAATACGAAGCCTTCTTGGCAGGTCTTCACTTAGCGTTAAAGATGGGAGCAAGAAATCTTGAAGCTAACGTCGATTCAAAACTAGTAGCTGAGCAAGTCAATGGCAATTATGATGCAAAAGAAGCCATGGCATTATACCTTGAACAAGCACGGATGTTAATCAGCCAATTTCAAACATTCAAAGTTAATCACATAAACAGAAGCGAGAACAAACATGCTGACGCACTAAGTAAGCTAGCTGCCACCAGTTTTCAACACTTAGCAAAGGAAGTGCGCATAGAGGTATTATCCAACCCTTCCATTCATCTCAAACAAGTAAACGTTATAGAAATGGGAGATCCATCTTGGATGTCTCCGATTATCTTATACCTCCAACACGGGAGGCTACCGGAAGGAAAGGCAGAAGCTCGGAAAATACAACACAAGGCAGTAAATTACGAAATGGAGGATGGCGTCCTCTACCGGAAATCATTCATGGGCCCATTATTGCGCTGTGTCGATAAAACAGACGCAAAATACCTTGTCAGAGAAATCCATGAAGGATTATGCGGAATACACGCGGGACCGCGCATGGTCGTGGCAAAGATAATGAGCGCTGGATACTACTGGCCAGGAATGCACATGGACGCAGTCGACCTATTAAGAAGATGCGCGGCATGCCAACGCCACGCACCAAAGACACTCCGACCTAAAAATCCACTAATACCTGTTACTTCCGCCTGGCCATTCCAACAGTGGGGCATCGATCTTGTCGGTCCATTTCCTGACGCACCAGGCGCGGTAAAATTCATCATTGTCGCAGTGGATTACTTCACAAAGTGGGTAGAGGCTAAAGCTTTGGCCTCTACAACAGCAATGGTAATCCGCAAATTTATATGGGAACATATCATTTGCAGATTCGGATTACCATTGCGCATCATTTATGACAATGGCACAAACTTCGCCGCAGAAGATCTTCAAAAATGGTTCAAAGAAATGAAGATCGAGCATAACTTCGCCTCCGTCGCGCATCCTCAAGCGAATGGACAGGTAGAAAGCGTAAACAAACAGATCGTTGACGGCATAAAAGCGCGACTCGGGACGGCGCGCAGAGGATGGGTTGACGAACTTCCCAGCATCCTTTGGGCACACCGAACAATGCCAAAGACTAGCACAGGCGAGACTCCGTTCAGTTTAGTCTATGGATCTGAGGCCGTCATTCCAGCCGAGATAGGTTTACCATCACCGCGAATGATAGCTATGGAAAAACAGAACAACGAACAAGAAAGGAGAATGGATTTGGACCTTCTCGAAGAAAGGCGCGAGAACGCCGCAATTACAGAAGCAAGGTACAAATCTAAACTCGAAAAATACTACAATGCGCGCGTCCGCGTTTGCACTTTTGTCCCCGGTGATTTTGTCTTGCGCGACAATGAGGCGTCAAACGCTGAAAAGCCAGGCAAATTAGCGCCAAGATGGGAAGGACCATACGTCATTAACGAGGTCCTAGGCAAGGGAGCATATACCCTAAAAAGGATCGACGGGACTCTAGTTCCTCGCACCTGGAACGCGCAACAGTTGCGCAGGTGTTACATATGATCTAAGCCTTCAAAAGCATTCAGGCAATGTCTTTCTTTATTATATGTTACAAAGCCTTGCGCTATTATCAATGCAAACATTATCTCTACTTATATTACTGTTTATTACAAAATTGCATGTTTTTTTTTGGGTTCGCGCGAAAACAATATGGTCAAACATTGTATACCTCATGAACAGTCTAAACAAAAACAAAAGGGGCAAACTGCTACGCCTTTTAGACAAACGTTCAAACATGAGCACAATACCATCTCTCATTCGCCTTACCTATCCAAAAAAATCATTTAAAACCATGCAACATATTGTAATTCAAACACGTAAAGTATGTACATTATCGATGTATCACCAAGTACTTCAGAAACAAGATCATGACAATGATCTTCACAATTTTAGTTCCAGAAACTAAAAACAGTCAAACAAAAAACCTTGCTTCTACAAGATAGCAAGATGATCAAACAACAGACTTTGATCACACCCGTGATCTTCAAAAGATAAGTTTTTCTAACAGACTTATATATACAAGCAAAAGACAGGACGATACAGCCCCCAAATCTAACCAACCATAGGTTCATCTTCACCTATGTTCACCGAAGGGTTTTTCCGGCGACGGTGATACACCAACTCACAGGTACTTGGACGGAGAGTCGGAAAACGAGACATCAGTCCTTCGACATCCAACACACCAGCACCAGCATCAACAACCCCATCTGGACGGAAGCCCTTATCACCAGCACCGGCAATCGGAGAAGAATTAACAACAGCATTCTTTTCCTCGGCTAACATCAACGGCGAAGAGTTAGCAAGAAGGAGTAAGGCTTCAGCAGCATCACGAACCGCTAAGATGTCTGAAAGACGACGGGAGCGGACAGAACTTTTCCCCTTCATCTTCTTCAAGTTAGTAACAAAAAGCATCCTAATGTATATATATACAAAAGTACAACCTCGGAAAACGGAAACCCCGATCATCATTAGTTGTCTATATCACTTACGGCGCTACAGGAACCAGGGTCATATCCTCATTAATGAGGACTGACAGGCGCCATTACGAAACCCAAGAACAAAGAGAAAAAATACCCACTCTGATTACTAGTTGACGTCATCACATGTCAGAGCATGATTACAAATATTTTTCCTTTTTTCTAACAGGATAAATCTTCTCATAGAAGCTTTCTTATTTTAACGCGCCCAAAAAACATTTCCCTCTCATAAGTCCAGTGCTCCACTTATTTGCATAAGTACAACACTAGACTGGGGGGACTTGAAGGGGTAAGGTCCCAAAAACCTCATAAAAAGGATTTGGACCATACCACAAACTGACCTTTCTAGCCTTTTGACCTTGCGCGACCGCGCACTGGTCCTACTAAAGGAACAAAGAAATCAGTAAATTACAGTCGCGCGCCTAAAGGATAACATAAGTCCTTGCGCTTTCTCCCATGATATAAAGGATTAAAAGAAACCTTTGTCCAATACTTCCGCCACAAAATTCAGACTTGGATATTATTTTACCCAGACTTGGGATTTATTCGTCTGCACCCACACAGCAAGGTGTCACATCAGATTACAGCAGAAATCTTCCAGAAAGAAATGCAATCATACACCACCCAGACGGTTATAACCGTCTGGACACGTGTCATCACCGTAGACAACCTTGAAGTCACAACGAATGCATGCAATTAGAGAGCAATCTCCACTTAGTCACTTTCCACGTGGCAATCCCCCAGCCATCGATCAGACCACGATCCGTGTGCATTCACATCGGATCGAGGTTAATCAACGTCAGATTAAAGAACTCTAACGGAGGAAAAATAACCGCTACGGCGTTAGGCATTTTCCGTTATCTTTTCAATAACGGGTTTTCCCTCCCAAACTCCCGGATATAAATAAGAGAACTGTTCAGGTATAAACTCAGACTACTCTCACTCTTAAAATACTTATCTTCTCCGATACCAATACTTATTCTCACGCCGGAGTCGGGTCAAGGAGAGAACCCTCTTCTCCCCTTGGCGAGGCTAACGGTGTTCTTTTTTGCAGAGCTACCGGAGAAGTAATTCCATTGCAATTGAATCAACCGAGGAAGAGCTAACCTTTTATGCGGATTCAAACCCCCTAACTATCTCGGTTCCGACCATTTAGTTGGTGTTTCTTCAGCATGCATGATACAACAAGATAGATATCATGACACATCGATAGCATAACACAACACTTGCATCTTGTAAATCCTAGTTTTGCTGTTAGTACATACCTGTGTTCATTGGAGTGGGAGAAACTTCGAACATAAGTTAAGAAGCGTCGAGAGGAGCATGCAAACCGCCTTATTATCATGGGTGCACACATAATAATAATGCGTGGTGCATGCAATTCCCAATGAGGCTTAACGAGTGCAAGAGGGAATCTCCCCTACTGTATGTGAACTTGAAAGTTGTAGACTTTAAGGTGATACTTGATTCTATCTCATTCTGAACTATCATTTGATCGATGCGAAACCTGATAACCTATAGGAGAAATAGTAGAGATTGTCTCCTACACGAATGTGATCTTTCCATTTTTCCTTTGAAACCTTTCGAATTCCGATGCTATCGAGTATTACCTGAACACCCAACTGAACGCCTAGTGGACTGTGTAGAGTGCTAGGTGCTTATACGAACATCCCCGAGTGGGGTGATGCACAACGATGAACGATCTATATCTTTCCCATTTTACTTCGTTTGTTGGAACTTGACATATTGACGTCTCGAATCTCGAATAACGACCATTTCTGTAACGCCCTCGCAACAGACTGTGTAATACATAGACAACTTGCAACATCGTTGGATGAGAGGGTAAATGTAGTACTTCATCAACCTCAAACATTGGACGACTCTGATGACCGGCAGCGAACACCAACGAATAGAATACAATCGACTCTTTAACCTCTGCCAGTGACTCATGGGAGTCAGCTTTTACGAATCACTCAGAACGTAAGTAATGACAATCGAATACGGTGTGGAATGCACCGCTGTCAGCACAATGAGTAGCATCTTAGAACGTGGCACAGAACAGTAGAAGATGGATCCTGTCAGTGGAGGATCATAGGACTCCGCTTCATGAAACAATAAGCATAAGTAACAGTTACGATAACATCAGGGTACTCGTAATAGTAGCCCTCACTATGGGAGTGAAAAACATTTACCACATGGGTTGGCCGTTGGTCAATCAACACAGCAACAACCAAGGGAACGACGGCAGTACTGGAAATTCTCGTGACGAAAACAACACTGGAAATGAAGCTCATGGAAGGACACTTGGTATTGGCATAGACTATACCAGGCGTAATAGCAACACGATAGCTTGGATGGGTAGCTGTTCGCTTCGTCTCCGATCTGTTTGCCCTGATGTTTCTTGAAACCGAACTTGTTGTGGCAGTAAGGGATGATAAGTCAAATGAAACCTCATATGTCCGCTGCGATGTAAACTCGACCATGTGGGATAAGTGTTCGACGTCAACCTTCCTTCTACTACCCTTGATGGTTGCAATACAGTAGTTAGTGTGGATTGGTTATCCAGAGATCGCGCAGATACACCAGTGAGGACAAAATTTTGTGTGGAAAATCGTTAATTGTTCTAAAGCGTCAGAGTGGTACAAAGGATAGCGCCATTTCAGCTATGAAGGCCAGAAGTGTCTACGGAGGGATTACGCCGCTATACTAGCAACCGTTACTGATGTTAGGGCTAAGGGAACAGAGGATCGATGATCCACCAATCATTCATGATTCCTTTCGGTGTGCTACCCAAGGAACTTTCGGGTTTACTTCAACGACTATTAGGCGAAATCTCAGCCTGATCTCACGCCAGGGGCAGCCCTAACTACACGCACTCTTACCATCTTGCACCAGGAGGGTTGCAAGAATTATCTAATCAACTACAGAAACAGTTGGGGAGGAGTTTGTAGGACCTAGTTTTCACTTTGGGGAGCCACAGTTATATTTGTGAAGATACGCCTTTTCGTATGTGTACTGATTATCGAGAACTCATCAAGGTGGCAGTCAAGAACCGTTGGCCTTGATCATGTATTAACAACCTGTCAACCAGCTGCGAGGGTCAAGCCCCATTCGAGGATTGACTAACGAGTGAGCTATCACCAGATGGAAGTTCGAGGGGAGAATGTTCCTACAACAACATATTAAACGCAATGCGGCCAGTGCGACTTGGTATTTCATGACCGTTGGGTTAATCAACACACCAACAGCTTAATGGATCACATGAATCGACCGTGTTTTGATGATGTTTTAAATCGCTTCCAGGAGAAAGGAACAACATGGGTGGCATATGTATCTCGTTTTAGAGCTCCTGAGGGAGGAGCCACTCCGCGCGAAGACTTGCTAGATGTAACATCTAGAGTCGAGAAATGCATTTGATCATGTAACCAACGAAGTGGGAATACGCGTGGAATGTGCTAGGATCCATTTTATTATAAACTGATTGACACCAAAGATTCCTTCGGGGGTACAACAATTTCCTGGTTTCGGTGGATGCTATTGTAGATTCATCACAGGGTTTTCGAAGATCGCGCAGCTTGACTCCCTCGAGCACAGCAGGGTGCTGTGTTCGTGAGAGACAAAACAGGAGAACGCCTTTTCAGCTTTTGAAACTCAACTCTACAATGCACTGGGTATTGTCTTTACCCGAGGGTACATGTGATCTGGTGGTATACTATGATGATTCGAATCAGATTCTCAGTTACACGCCGATACAACATGAGAAAGTGATGGCTTACGTAATGGTGTTACGAAGAGGAACTGGACGACATACAATCTGCGATGGAAACCGTGGTCGTTGGATTTAAGTGGGAGGCATTACTTGGATGGTACCGAATGCACTACTTAGACCAATCACAAGGGCCTCCCGTGTACCCTGGTTACGAGAAAGTTAAATCAGTTAATGGCATCGCTGGATGGAACTTTTGAATGAATACAACCGTGGAACCTAGATGTGCACGAGCTTTGCGGCTCGCTATCTCCTCTAACATACTTGATCAGATTCACCTTGTTCAAACTGAAGAACTGAAGGAAGAGAGTTCACAAGATTGACCTATGCGGGGCATGGGGAAGCAACCTTTGGCAGGTCGGACGATATTTGCTACTTCATGGAACGAATATGGACCTCATTAAACAGCAACCTTAGGGAACTGGTGCAGGCAAAACACACGGGTTCCGATATTCTATTCATTTGAGCTTTGATAGGATGAATTAAAACCTGAAGATCATGTACGGATGACCAGGCCTGAAGGCCCACATAGCAACGCATGAGAACGATGTTTGACTTGTGGGAAAGTCAAGGTGGGATATTAGCAACCAGAAACGCATATATGGAAATGGGGACAGACCGCCATGGATTTTATCACTGGTCTACTTACAACTCGAAACGGAAACATTACCACCTGGATGATTGTTGATGGACTCACGTTACCAGCACACTTTCTTGCAATCAAGAAAACTGACGAGTCTTCACAGCTGTGAATGTTTCTCTGAGAAAGGTGGCTTTTAGGCACGAGATGCCAACTCCTGTTACCTCTGATTTTGTTCTATGCTTGATTTTTGACAGGCAACACACAACACCCTTGGCTCACGTCTAGACACGAGCATTGGACAAACGGTCAAAGTAAACGAACCATCCTGACACTCGAAGACATGCTGCGAGCTTGTGTGTGTTTGGCTTTAGTGAGAATTGGGAGGACTCTTATCTATGGTTGAGTTCTACTGTAGCAGTTACCATACTAGTATTCGGACAGCTCCGTTTGAGGCATTGCTTGGGCGACAATTTCGATTTTCTGGCTGGACTAAGGTGGGTGACAACCTAATCATAGGTCCGGGACTTGTGCTTGAAACCTTTGAAAAGATCGTTCAGATCAGGAATCGTATGGCGGCAGCACGTGATCGTCAGAAAAGCTACGCCGACAAGCGTAGAAAACCTTTGGAATTCGAAGTTAATGATCGTGTCATGTTGAAGGTCTCACCCTGGAAGGGCGTGGTGCGTTTTGGGAAACGCGTCAAGCTTAATCCCCGTTACGTTGGGCCATTCAAAATCTTGGAGCGGATCGGTAAAATGGCTTACAAGCTGGAGTTACCTGCTGAGTTGGGTAATGTTCACGATGTCTTTCACGTCTCTCAGTTGAAAAAGTGTTTGTCTGATGAAACGCTGGTTGTGCCGTTTCAAGAGCTAAAGATCAACGATAAGTTGCAGTTGTCGAAGAACCTATCGAGATCATGGATCGGGAGGTCAAGGTGCGTAAACATAGTCGTATTCCGATTGTGAGAGTTCGTTGGAACTCAAGACGTGGACCGGAGTTCATGTGGGAGCGTGAGGATCAAATGAAGCTCAAATATCCTCAACTTTTTCCTAATGATCAATCTAATTCTGGTACTACTGGTGAATTTCGGGACGAAATTCCTCTTCAAGTTGGGGATGATGTGGCACCCGCGGAGAATGCGCAGTCATCTTGATCTAACACTGCACTGTTTTGTGGATTACTTGACAAATTTCGGGACGAAATTTCTTTCAAGTTGGGGATGATGTGACAATCCGAACTTTTAAGGTCAGAATCTTTTAACCACGCGATCCTGTTTCTCGTTATCCTTCTTTCACATTCCTTACGACGATAAAAATTAGTAACACACTTATAACTGGAACGTAGTGGCTGAAAGTATAATGTGATTGATCAGGCCTGCTTGTGTGTGTAACTGTTTAATTACGAGAAATCGTTAACATGTTTCTTTGGCCCGAAGTAATCACAAACCGTACCCAACCTATCTCTAGTATGTTTTGACTTAATCAAGTTATGTTAATAAACAAGCCATGGGATTTGGCAGCCCACATGAAGCCCAATCGGTTTCTGCATTGTGTGTGTATTGGGCTTGAGCCATTAGGGGTCCAATAACTCGATTGTATCATAAACCGCCCTTATATCAACATTCTATATGTATACGTATTAGAGATCTTTAAGTTAACCCTAGTCACAAGTCATAAACCCTGAAGTTCTTCCCTTGATCGCACGAACTCAACAGCAATTTCCCCCCCCCCTCGTTCGAATAACATCTTACATCTGATCAGCCGGTTTAGTCGAGCTTTGTGGTTAGTATACTAAATCTTTTTTTTAAGTTGATTGTTTTGGTGACTCGGATTAACATAGTTGTCTTGATATGTGATCGCATGCGGATAAAATCGTGATACACACTGGTAATGTATATGTTCAGAACCTGTTTAGTGTTGGTTATTAATTTACCCGAGTGTGTGCTTGGTTTGTTATAATCGATTTGAGAGTTGATGATATAGGTTGTTGTGTGTGGTGTATTAAGCTTACAAATCATGTAGTAGGGTTCTTGATCGAAATATGGAACTGTTAGGATTATATATGGAATGATAAAGTTCATGAATATTAGATATCTAAATAAAATATGCCCTTGAACTTGCATGAATCGAATTGCTGGAGTTATGTAAATTAAATCGGATTGTTACTGATGATGTCATGCCAATAGGATTATAGGTATTAGGAAATTAGGTGCATGAGACTTGTGTCAGGATAGTCTAAATTGAAATATAATAATGGTTTGTGAATGGTAGGATAACAAATTTTGTCGATGTGGAAACTGGTTGATTTATCAATAAAACAATGGTTGGGTAAATTAATAAACTGAATGTGGGCTGTGAGTGAAGATGGGCTGCGGGTTTTCTTCTGTGCCGCACATTGTCTTGGGTCGTTCCATGAGTATTGGTCACACACTTATATTAAGTAAGTCCATTGAGTCGTGCACCTTCATGGTGTATACCAAAGCTTGCAAGTATAATTGGGTTTTGTTCATGCGAAGTAAGTTGGTGTGTGACACAATAAACTTGATTAACATAAATGACATGTAACACGGTTAACTGTTAGAACATGCATGGAAGATGTGATTATTTCTTGAGCATGACTTGTGTAATATGTGATAACCTACGTGGTGCGATGTAAACGTGAAACTGATTGCCATTGGTAAATCGTGATAGGACGTATTTGAATAATCAGTGTTTGGCTTGGATTACTTGCGTAGCTGTTATACGTGCCTTGTATGATGATAATTGATGTGACCTATGTGAAAGCAAACTGTGAAACTGACAAATACCAAACACTCTCTTAGGTCACGAGTATTGAACTAAATAATAAGTCACTTGTCTAAACCGAGCAAACCTAAGGTGAGTTCACTGCACTTTTCTAAGAATGCGTCCCGGTGGTTTGGGACATCTGGTAAACGTTTCTAAAGGGAATACTGGGTAAACTTTTATTTGGGATGTTGGTTATTGAACACAAAGTCGATCATCTACCGTGTTGCCTGTAAGGCAATGGGGTAACTAGTTGATAGCGCTATTAGGTTTGACACCCTCACACCGGGCCGTAAGGACGGGCGTGATCTAGTTACCTGGACATCATTACCAATGCTTGGTTAGGGGCATTGGGGTTGGGCACACTCCCAGGTTATATTGGGCACACTCCCAGGTTATATTGGGCACACTCCCATGGTATATATTGGACACACTTCCAGTATATAAGACTCTCCTACGTTAATAACAATTTCAAAACGAAACAATGAGTTGACTTAACAGATATCTGGTAACTACACACGTTAACAAAACTTTGGACTCACCAGCGTAGTCTGACACACTTGTTTGCATGCTTGTAGGTAATCATTGAAGGAACTTGGGAACTTGCCGTCTGATGCTGCTGGAGTGGTTGTGGTCATGATAAACAATTACATTGATTTGGTTTTGATACATTTACACACTTATACATTTATGCTTCCGCTCAATACTTTGGTTTTGGTTTAAAACGATACATTTCTTTCAATTGAGTATTTCAATACATTATTACTTGTGTTTGATATGATTGGTGGCTCTTTGTTGGATCGTTGCACCTCTATTAGGGACATGCCCTAGGTGGTAATTTGGGGGTGTGACAGCGTACGACATGATTACCCAATTGTAGGAAATGTTCCTAAGGGTAGAACGCTTCGAAACGGTTCGAGCGCTTCATATGGAGGAAACCCAATCGGACTCATCTTATGTATTTAAGATGAAAAGCCACATTGATCACCTCGAAAGGCTCAATATGTATAAAAGGGTTTTATCCATTCTAACGATCAATGAGGGTGGCAACTAGAAAGGGCATCACCCCGACACCAAAGCAAATATTGAAAATGGAAACGGGTAATTCAAATGGGAAAAGATTAGAAAGACTAAAGCGAAACCACCGAAACCAAAAGAAGGCAAAGGTTGCCATGAACGATCCATGCTTTATAGTGAGATAGGGCATTTAAATAGGAATTGTCCAACCTATCTCAAAGAGTTGAAAAACAAGAGGGATGCTAGGCAAACCTCAGGTATAATCTTAATGATACATATTGAGCTTAATGTTATTTCTTCTAACACATGGGTATTAGATACCGGATGTGGAACTCATGTTTGCAATTCGTTGCAAAAGGTTCAAAAGAAATAAACATTACAAGAAAGGAGACTATGTTTTGAAACTTCCAAATGGTTTGGAAATTGTTTTAAAATGTCTTGAATGCTCCTAGTTTGACTAGGAACATTATTCAAGTTTCCCTTATAAGACAATATGGTTTTGATTTAAAGTTTATAAACAATTGACATTTATATTTCGATGAATGACATGTTTTACTTTAAAGTTGTGCTTTCAAATGGTATTTATGAATTGGTGCATAATAATACATCATTTGATAGTTCGATGTACCAAGCAATCACCAAGAAACTCAAAATGGATTTGAGTAAGACCTATCTTTGGCATTATCGCCTTGGTCATATAAACAGATGTCGCATATAGACACTTCGAAAGAATTGTCTTTCCAAATGAAATTGGTTCATTTGATACATGCGAATCTTGCTTACAAGGGAAAATGACCAAGTAATCCTTTAGTGGAAAAGGGCAAAAGATTTATTATACATTTGGATGTATGTGATCCTTTTAAGCCAATAATTAGGAATGGTGAAAGATACTTCATTACCTTTTACCAACGACTATAGTAGTTGTGGTTATGTGTACTTGACACAAAGAAGAAGTTTTGAAATGTTCAAAACCTTCAAAAGGTGAAGTACAAAATCAACTCAATCAAAGTTCTTCGTTCCGATAGAAGAGGAATCGAACTCTATTTAGATATGGTTCGATCTATGATGGCTAAGAGCACATTATCTCTATCATTTTGGGGTTACGCTTCGCTCTCCGCGGCCCGTATAGCCTAAACCAAGAAAGTGGATAACACAACCTTTTGAAATATGACATGGAAGGGCTCCATCATTATCATATTTAAATGTATGGGTTGTGAAGCTTATGTGAAGCAATACACCCCAAACAAATTGGAAGTACGATCCACTAAGTGTATCTTTGTAGGATATCCTAAAGATGACATAGGATATTATTTCTACGATCCAACAGAGCAAAAGGTATTTGTTGCTCGAAAGGCTGAGTTCTTGGAAGCAAAGTTCCTTGTGGAAAGAATTAGTCAAACAGTGGAACTTGATGAGGATCAAGAACCACAAGACGATACACGTTTGGTTGATACTAGCACTCAACAAGAGGTTGTTGAAAACGATCAAGAGATTGATCAATACACACAAAACGTTCACAGATCTGGTAGAATTAGTAGTCCACCTGAAAGATCTGGATTTTTCATAGATGGATGCTACGTGGTAGATTCAAGTGAATCAACCACCTACCATGATGCAATGTCAAAATTCAATTGTGACAAATGGCTTGAAGCCATGAACGTAAAGATACAGTCCATGTATAACAACCAAGTATGGGAATTGGTTGTAGCACCTTTTAACTCCAAAGTAGTTGGAAGTAAGTGGGTTTTCAGGAAGGAAACCGATATGCATGGTAACTTGGATACTTATAAAGGGAGACTTGTAGCAAAAGGTTTCACTCAAACTCAAAGGGTTGATTATGATGAGACCTTCTCGCCCGTGGCGATGCTAAAGTCAACTAGGATATCATTTGCCATACTTGCACAATATGATTATGAGATTTGGCAAATGGATGTCAAAACGGCTTTCCTTAATAGATATCTTGAGGAAGATGTCTATATAGTTAAGCCTGAAGGTTTTGTCGATCCAAAACATCCTGACAAAGTATGCAAGTTAAAGAAATCAATCTATAGATTGAAACAAGCATCTAGAAGTTGGAATCACCGTTTTGATGAAGAGATTAGGGAATATGGATTCATCAAGAATGTCGATGAAGCTTGTGTGTATAAGATGGCTAGTGGGAGCATCATTACTTTCTTAGTATAATATGTCAATCACTATTTGGAAATAACATTCCAACCTTGGAGGGTGTAAAAGCCTGGCTTGGAAGTTGTTCTTCCATTAAGGATCTTGGTGAAGTCGCCTATATTTTGGGAATAAAGATCTATAGGAATAGATCAAGGCGCTTGATAGGTTTAAACTAAAGTGCATACATTGACAAAGTCTTGAAAAGATTCAAGATAGAGAGCTCTATGAAAAGGTTTGGTACCTATTCAAAGAGGGGACACTATTGAATGCGTTTCAATGTCCAAGCTCAAAGAATGAGCAAGAAAGAATGAAAGGAATCCCATACGTGTCAGCTATAGGATTCATTATGTACGTAATGATATGCACTAGACCGGACAAGTTATATGCTTCAAGCATAACGAGAAGGTACCAGCGAGAAACGGTCATTGAGTGACTATTAAAAATATATATTGAAATACCTTAGAAGGACTAAGGATGTATTTCTAATATATGGATCTGGTGAAAAAGAATTCGTTGTAAAGGGTTACATGGATACAAGTTTCCAAACTGATCGAGATGGTTCTCGATCACAATCAGGGTAGCATTGTCCACTACAGAATCAGAATACATCGTCGCTTCATTTATTGAGATAATTCATATGGATCTGCCACTTGAATTATTGCCGATCTAGGGGTAGTCCCTACCATTCAGAACCCCTAGAGATCTTTGTGATAACGATGGTGCGATTGCTTAAATCAAGGAACCTCGTGTACATCGAAAGACTAGGCACATTGAGCGGAGTTTCAACTACATAAGGGATGAAGTTGAAAAAGGGAAATATATGTATTCGCGAAGTTCACACTGATCAAAATATTGTGGATCCACTCACGAAGCTCCTTGAACGGGCAAAGCATGAAAGGGTCATACTTGTGCCTTAGGACTTCGATATTCTAGTGATTGGGTTTGATCTATTTTGTATTTGGATATTGGAACAATTGTTATTATAACTCTTTATGGTATGTTGAGTTATGTTCCATTTTAGCATGTTTAAATCCGTGAATAAGTTACTTATTCTAATGTCCGTAATCGATCATACTTATGGGAACAAATATGAATGTAAGACTATTATGAATTTGGATTGGTGGATATTCATTAGATATGGATATAGAGCAAAGTGTTGCTGCCAAGGTTCATAGATATTTGTGGGATACAAATATTGGACTGACTCGCTCTCAAATATTACTGCATGGAATCATTTGTGATTGATCATAAGTAAATTCGAGTAAAGGAGAATATCATAGTATCCTCAGACCTGAGATACATATTGGGTCTTGATATTCACAAAATATTGTACCTTGACTTTTTCCTTCGCTGTTAGTAACATGACAGTACATAAGGCTAAGCTCAGGTGTGGTACAAGGTGATTGTGAGAGACGTATGTAGTCAAGATGGGATTTGTTCCTCTTATTCGTTGAGAGTAAGATGTCTAAGGCCTGCTAAAGTTCAATCAACAGAGAGTGATCACTCTATGTCTCTGGATTTAACATGACATCTGTAACGAAAGGATAAATGATAGATTCACCTAAATCATGTTCAAGTAAGGGACTTGAAAGGGTTGATGTTATTGAATGTCAAATATAGTCATACATATTGGGGTAGTAAACCGTAGTTAGGCGTCATTTACTGTTTGCATCAATCTTCTATGTATCTTGTGCAAGTGGGAGATTGTTGAACTCTATATGCCCAAGACACATATTAAATTGATGTGGCTAGTACGTTATGATCCAAGTCGAGTCATACCCAAATACAAGCTAGACAAACACTTATATTATTTATTTGTGATATGATCAAACAAATAAATATTAACACCTACAATATTTAGAAATTGGTTTTCTAAATAATTGCATTTGACAAACTAATAAATTATATGGATAATTTATTTTGAGAGAATAATTTATTTTGTTATTTAATGGTTTAAATAACTTAATAAAAGTTGTATAAAGTCTTGTGAACATATGATGTTATATTTTATAAAAGTTATAAAATACAAGACTTATATTATTTAAAAGAATTTTTTTTTAAATAAAGCAAGGCCGCCACCCCCCCCCCCATGGTGTTCTTCCCTAAAATTTTAGTCCAATAGAAATGCATGCAAATGCATGTGCTAGAGAAGATTTGATTGGGTGGTCTAACCAAGACCATTTTGGTCCAATGGGGTTTCATGCACTTGCATGTGTAAGTTGGCACATGATTGGTCAAGGTGGGTGGCAATTCTCTCTCATGGTTCTATAAATACTTAGATGAACTTGAAGAACTTGCAAGACTTATGAACTTGAAAGAAAACTAGAGAATTTCTTCTCTAAATTTCGGCCAACAAGTGTTGGTTCAAGAGGTTTTCAAGTTTGTAATTCAAGTGCTAAGAACTCTCATATTCCCTAGTGGAATTTTCGGCCAAGGGTTGGCTCCAAGAAGGAAGTTTTAGTGAGTTCACAAGTGTTCAAATCCTAGCTAAAACTAAGGTGTTTGTCGGAAGGCTTGGAGTATACAAGCTTGAGGTCTTCTACACTTGAAGGCAACCGTTCAAGAAGCATCATCATCTTCATGTCCTATACTCCTTGGAAGGTAGTATTCTAAACACTCTATGGTTGTGTTTTATTTTTGATACCATGCATGTTCGTATATGGATCCGGGATTGGGTTTTACATATAAAATGAGTTTTATATCTTGTAAGTAACATGTTTTAAATAATTATTTCCGCTGCGTTTTTATTTTACATGGATAAAATACTTTGATAAACATGTGAGAAACCCAACAATAACCTCGGAAGGTTATTCCCTATGCAACTATGGTCACCTAATGTGTTTGGTCGGATCCTAAAGATCGACCAAACGGGTCGGGTTCGAAAGTATAAGCGGTTGTTTAGACCGCTTACCTTATGAACCTACATAAGCATTAAACCTAAAGTGACGAGCTAAACATGTTAAAACATGCTTAAAGAGGTTTGAAAACAGGTTTGGTATCAAAACAAATGGTTTTGATACCTAAAAGTAGTTTGGTTACAAAATACGCAAGAATACGCATTTTGGCCGAAACTACGATTCGCCACTATGCCTAGATAACGTGGTAATCAGTAAGTATAGTCACAAGAGACTAAAACCATCATTATTACGCTCACGTTATGAAGTTCAAACGAACTTCATGTTGACCATAAACTGGTCAAAGCAGAAACTCAAACACAGTTTGACTTTCACGCGAAAAAGAACGAAAGTGGACTTACAAAAGGTCCAAGAACAGAAGTTTGACCCGATTATTCTCAGGTATGAAGTGAAAGCACTTCAACTTAGAGAGAAATCAGATCAAGGTGTGAAGAATTCAAATGAGGAAGGTGGGTATTTATAGAAAAACCAAGACCGTTAGGATCGTTCATCGAAAACCGAGCTTCGATCTGGACCTTACATGTGTGCCCATGGTTTTAGAATACCATGGGTACCCCAAAACAAGCCCATAGTTTCATTAAAACCATGTGAAAATGAGGGGAACAGCTGGAACAAGCTGGAATTTAGATTTTCAATTTTGGTCCCTTCCTAAGATAACTATGGCAGATTGTCAATTTTGGTCCCTGAATGTGCAAAACATAAAAACATGGTTTTTGATGCATTTTTGACACGTTTAAGCCCCGTTAATCCCATTTCAAGGCACTAAAATGAAGTTAAAGTATAGGGAACATGAAACATGCTCAAAAATATCTCGGATTTCGGTTCGTTTGGTCGTACGGTTGCGTTGTTCGGTTAATTACGACGAAACACGAACGAATGCGAAAAACGATCCAAATTACGCGACGAATTGAATTTTATCATGCCAATCACTAAAATAAATATTTTAATGATTATATAAAGTTTTGGATGTCCGGATGTATTCAGAACATAAGATATGCCCGAAAATGCAAACTTATGCACTTTTTGACGCTTTTAGTCCCTGAATGACCAAAAAGTTTATTTTAGCACACCGAACCCCTCAAAGCCTATTTCTAAGTTATGTAAAGGATATTTAGGGTATGTTTAACTTATGGTCATGTTCTAGAATGTTCCTTACAGTACAAATCGGCATACTTTCGTAGTTTGTCGAAATTAGTCCCTGTAAGCGAATAAACTTGATTTCGCCACACCAAACCCTCCAAAACTTATTTCTAAGTTATGTAATGGTTATTTAAGGTATGTTAAGCCTATTTCACTATTATAGAGTGTTTGTTGCATTAAGCTGGTTATATTTACGCATCAGTGCGCTTATAACCTTCCAGAAAGCAATTTAAAGCTTGAAATCGAACATGAATTGATATGTGCAAACAATACACGTATTTTTACAAATCCCAAGTATGAAACACAATATTTCATAAATTTGGTATTTGTTTGATGGTCGCAGAGGCACAGGTGTCACAGTCTCCCCTACTTTAGGAAATTTCGTCCCGAAATTTATTCGTAGGAGTCTGTCTGTGACACTGTGTTAAATAATTGCCTTGCATGGAATCTAGGGTGTTTATCTATTTGCGTAGAATAACCCATCAAAGATTATGCAAGGCATAATCCTGTCATTTCTCTCAACGGACAATCTTTAAAAATGAAAATGAAGGAAAAATCAAGGATATTCATTTCCCTCGATGGATATTCTTCAGAAACGAACGGAATGAGTTATTTTCCTCAATGGGTATTCTTCAGAAATGAAAATGAATGAATAATCAAGAATATTTATTTCCCTTGATGGATATTCTTCAGAAACGAAAATGAACGGAATGAGTCATTTTCCTTAATGGGTATTCTTCAGAAACGGAAATGAAGGAAATATCAAGAATATTCATTTTCCTTGATGGTTATTCTTCAGAAACGAAAATGAACGGAATGAGTCATTTTTCTCAATGGGTATTCTTCAGAAATGGAAATGAAGGAAAAATCATGAATATTCATTTCCCTCGATGGATATTCTTCAGAAACGAAAATGAACGAAATGAGTCATTTTCCTCAATGGGTATTCTTCAGAAACGGAAATGAAGGAAAAATCAAGAATATTCATTTCCCTCGATGGATATTAAAATGAACGGAATTAGTCATTTTCCTCAATGGGTATTCTTCAGAAACAGAAATGAAGGAAAAATCAAGAATATTCATTTGCCTCGATGGATATTCTTCAGAAACGAAAATGAACGGAATGAGTCATTTTCCTCAATGGGTATTCTTCAGAAACGGAAATGAAGGAAAAAGAAAAAATTAGAGATATTCATTTCCCTCGATAGATATTCTTCAGAAACGAAAATGAACGGAATGAGTCATTTTCCTCAATGGGTATTCTTCAGAAACGGAAATGAACTGAGTCAACTCTAGACACATGACAAAACTTGCTGTGGTTTCTGTGCACTGAATTCCATAATTATGTATGCATCCATCATTACGTAATTCCTTACACTGTCCGCACAGTTTGTTTTGTAATGTAAAGGGGAAGAAAATCAAACATGTAATGAGTGTGACTAGACTATCATAGGGTCCTTTTAATTAGATCGACAAATGATCTCTTTAATTAGACCACCAAGGAGTCTTTTCAGCTATATCATCACATGATATTCCTAACCAGATTTTTGGATCAATCTGTTTAACTAAACCACTCAAGGGGTCTAGTTATGGAATAGTACATTATAATCCAAGGGTCTTTACTATTACGTAAAAGCCCATTAAGGATTTAAGGTAGTACCTTTGGATATCCTACTATGAATCCCTTATACAAAGATATGGAAGATTCTACGAGGATTTGGATAACAAAAATTTGGATCACACAAAAACATAAAAGGGAACACATAAGCACATAATCACATAGTTGTTTAACTTGATTATTAATTTGTTATTATTTTGTTAACTTGACACTGATTTAAACTTGGGTATTCAAGGTATACCAGGAACCCAGTCGATGGACTTCAACGTCCTCAAGAATCTATCTGAAAAGATAGGATGATCTTCCAAAAATTTGATTTTTGATTACAAGGAATCATATCATTCGAATTAATGTACACAACAATTAAGGACTTACGAAAATACCCTTAGGTACCCTATTAAGGCTTTATAGTGGTATTTTGGGTATGCGTCCAGAGTTGTAACTTGCGCCTTGTACTTTGTTTCCTTGGAAGAAACGAGTACTTAGGATTTTCATGGAAAACACAAGAGATCATAAAATTGAAGAATTTTGGGGGTAGTTTTCTTTTCAAGGAATACGATTCCTTGATTGTCGGAATTGTAAGGGATATGTTGTTTATACATGCAACCACATAAATACATTGCAATGTAAATAAAAGATTTATTTATAAACAACGATAACAACTGTTTCATGGACCTTGACAACAAAAGAAAATAATACATAAGACGTGATTATTTCTAAACGGTATTGTCTTTTATTCGGTCAGATGCTCATCCCTGTGATAGATTTGCGTTAGCGAGCTTTGGGAAATTTCTTCGGAAATGACCCATCTCGCCACAGTTGTAGCAAGAACCTGGTGGAAAATGAGCTTGAGCAAGATTGTCGTCAGCTTGATTTGGTGCAACTGCAGCTCGGCAAACTCTTGCTGTATGACCTATAAGTCCACAAATTTGGCATTTGCAGCACTTCACACTAGCATGGTGATGAAGGTTACATTGGTTGCACAAGGTGCAGTTCCGTTGTATGGCTTCCTAGCAGGGGGTTGAGCTGGTTGGTTGGGAGCAGCTTGATCTTTGTGAGCAACCACGGCGAAGTTCTGGGAAGCCTTTCGCCTCTTTGACTTCTTGGAGGATTCAGTCTGTTCATCTTTGGGTTTCGATTCCTCGATTGGTTTCTTATCACCTTTTCGGAAAAGTTTACCTTTCCTGATTTGAGATTCAGTCAAGGTAGCAGATAGCTCAATGGCCTGCCTAATCGTAGTGGGGTTACTACCAGTCACAATGTCTTGTACTGGGTTAGGGAGGCCATCAATGTACTTTTCAATTGCCTTATCCAAAGGCGTAACCATATTCGGGCATAACAGAGTTAACTCCTTATAACGATCCGTGTAGGCTCGATGCTCACCGCTATCTTGCTTAAGATCGTCGAATTCCCTTTCCAAGGCCCTGATTTCATGACGAGGACAAAATTCCTTCATCATCAGAGCTCGAAGCTCTTCCCACGTTTGAGCCAGTGCCACATCGGCACCCCTATCTCTCATCACACCATTCCACCATGTCAAAGCTCGTTTCTCAAAGACACTAGATGCGAATTCTACCTTTCGCTCATCTGGGCATTGAACATGCCTGAAGGTGCTCTCTAGACTCTCGAACCATTGCAGAAGTGTAGTCGCTCCTTGAGACCCAGAAAACTTTGATGGCTTAGCCGAGTTGAACGTCTTGAAGTTGCAGGGGGCATTATTGTTGTTGAGAGCTTGGTTACATTGGGCAACGATGTTCGGGATTGCAGCAGTCATTTGCTACGTAATGACAGCTGCCAGCTCTTCAATAGGTACCTGATTTTCGCGTTGTGGAGGCATTCTAAAAAGGGGAAACAAGAGAGAAAAAAATGAAATGGCATTGGGTAAGAATAGGATGTTACAATTACCGACCAAAATCATGGGTGACGGTTATTTGTTTGAACCACGAAGCAAACAAACGACGCACAAAGGCTTGAATCAAAGTAAATAGGTCCTCATAACGTATCGCGAAGACA
The DNA here is from genome assembly GCA_030545235.1 of Helianthus tuberosus. Lineage (NCBI taxonomy): Eukaryota > Viridiplantae > Streptophyta > Magnoliopsida > Asterales > Asteraceae > Helianthus > Helianthus tuberosus. The sequence goes on along the minus strand of CM060414.1, from coordinate 116,976,010 downwards.
TGCTCGCCTATAAGTGGACACTCACCCCAAGAGTTCCCAGGTAAGAGTGACTGGTCCGATATTGCGGATTTGTACGAACACTCTAGCCTTAGACAGAAAGCTCAGGGTACAGGCACCCACCCTTCCAGTTTGCACATGTTCACATTATGTAGCCCCAAACTTTGACGAGAATTTGAAAACTTTGAAGGTTCGAAACCTTATAATAAATCATCCTAGAACAGATGATTAGTTTTTAAAGCAGATTCAAATTTTGTGTTCTCATTGTGGTTGCTGCCTAAAGATAGGCAACGGTATTGTTTTATGACTAAACGCAAGTAAACTCGCGTTAGGGTCTTAGGAAGGTTATAGTCTAGGTCAAAACATTACTAATAACCTAATTCCCTATAACCATTGGCTCTAATACCAACTTTTCTGTCACACCCCGACCACGTAAAATAACAAAACGTGGCGGAAACGTCGGGGAGTGTTGTAACAGAATCATTGTTTCACAACCATGGATTAAACAATTTCGTTTTATTGAATTAAATGTATTACATTACATTGGAATTTGAAACAAAACAGGAACAAATAAACTTTCATTGTTATTAAGTCACTAAGGCCTCGTCCATTCCTATGTGAGCATACACAAGTATCATCATCAAACATCATCAACTATGGTACCTGAAACACATGTGAAAATACGTCACCATAAAAATGCTGGCGAGTACATAGGTTTTATGTGAGTGTCAGATTCATGGCTCGTTTATGTTTTGAAAATATAACTTAAACACCTCTATAAATTGATAATTAGAAAACCAAGTTTTGTAAAATGTTTGTAATGTAAGCTGAAATAACTAAGTCAAAAAGATTTGTTTTATAAAACCTCGATACCATGAATCTTAACTCCAAAACATTTGTTTTATAATTGTAAAACATATCGTAGAAACTTGTTAACAAAACTCGTATGGTTTATATTATTCAGAAAACATCATTGTGTGACATCGTTTCAAAATCGTTTACCCAAGTGATCTAGATAACGCAACGATATATAATGTGTTAAAAGCACTTATATATACGAAGTACCAGCGGCGTATCCACCATGCTTTTAACACATTACCCCCGCCCCGTTACCTAATTACTTCCCTAACCCAACGGGTCAGACAGTTACAAATGGTTCCCATATATCAAATGGTTACAAATGGTTCACATATATCAAATGGTTACAAATGGTTCACATACATCGAATGGTTACAAATGGTTCACATATATCAAATGGTTACAAATGGTTCAAATAGTTCAAATAGTTCAACATGTAAAACAATGGGCTAGCATGTTAAGTGAACATACATAGCAAAACATAATGAAATCATGTACTAATAGTGTACTAATAAACATAGCAAGTATATGATATAAAAACATGGAAAGCATGAAAGTAACAAGTAGGCACATGTGTTTCACCCCAAAACGTTTGAAAAACAGTAAAAGATGGGTCTATGTACTCACTTGAGGATGCTTAGAAGTCTTGAATAACAACCAAGCAAAGCTAGAGGGACCACAGAATTAAACGGCACCTAATACAGGTAATTATGTAAATAAACGGACCTAAATCGGAAGATCGGATAGAATGAGGTTTTGTAAACCAAATGAGTATAGGAACTCATGTAATATGGTTTAACAAAGCGTACATACTAAAATGAAACCTAACCTAAGTGCTTACGACCCATTATGACCCGTTTAGGTAGCTTACGCTACTTTAACGTGTCGTTCGTGTAAAACGCTTTCGGACCACCTAACTAGTCCTATGATAAGTAAAATATTCCTTAACATGTCTAATATTGTTGCCAAATCAGTTTAGATATAAAAAATTATGTTACATATGCTTAAAATGAATTTTGGCATAAAAAGGGCATTTTGGTCATTTCCCTAAGGCATATAAACTACCTATCATACAACTACTTAAACGACGTGACCATAAGGTATAACCTCGGAAGGTTATTCCCTATGCAACTATGGTCACCTAATGTGTTTGTTCAGATCCTAAAGATCGACCAAACGGGTCGGGTTCGAAAGTATAAGCGGTTATTTAGACCGCTTACCTTACGACCCTACATAAGGACTAAACCTAAAGTGACGAGCTAAACATGTTAAAATATGCTTAACGAGGTTTGAAAACAGGTTTGGTATCACAACCAACGGTTTTGATACCTAAAAGTAGTTTGGTTATAAAATACGCAAGAATACGCATTTTGGCCGAAACTACGACTCGCCACTATGCCTAGATAACGTGGTAATCAGTAAGTATAGTCACAAGAGACTAAAACCATCGTGGTGACGAGCTAAACATGTTAAAATATGCTTAACGAGGTTTGAAAACAGGTTTGGTATCAAAACAAACGGTTTTGATACCTAAAAGTAGTTTGGTTATAAAATACGCAAGAATACGCATTTTGGCCGAAACTACGACTCGCCACTATGCCTAGATAACGTGGTAATCAGTAAGTATAGTCACAAGAGACTAAAACCATCGTGATTACGCTCACGTTATGAAGTTTAAAAATCTTTAGATGATGTAATCCAATGGTCCAGATTAGTTCACACAGTTCACTTTCAACCTAGTGTTCACTCTAGAACCCTATATATATATATATATATATATAACATACACACACACGGAATGAAATATAATATTATATAATAATGAAATTAATATTAAATATTAATATATTATATTAATAATATTACGAGTGATTAATATAATTCAGAGCACATCTTTAAAAAAATGCATGACAGTTATTAGTTATCTATAACATATTATAAGGGAAAAGTGATGGATAAAGATGTAATTTTACCACTTATACAAGTTGTTAAACAGGATGTACAAAAGATTTTAAGCCATACAATGGGAACTCAACAGCCATTTTAAGACGCTGCAGGGTTATTCTTGGAATATTTTGTACAACCTTTCCTAAAGAAACCCAAACGTTATGGTTTTCCCCATTTAAAGCCAATCCAATTGATCTTCTGCTTACAGTTTTTGGTGGAACGATAGTGATTGGTTGCGGTGTTATGAAAACAAAGGTTAGTCATCCTCCATACACCACCGTCATGGTTACAGATCGACTTCTGTACAACCGATTCCAACCTAAATCTGGCTTCTAACGTTCAACTATTGGTGATTTTACCACTTAGGTTGGTGATTCCAACCTAAATCTGGCTTCTAACATTCAACTATTGGTGATTTGAAGAACGTGATAGTTGTAGGGATGGTGATTTACAACAACAGTATCAATCTGATGGATCCAAGAAACCTAAACGGCAGTACCCATGCTTGTTTGTCTCATAGTTTATCTTTTGATGTGTTTTGGATTTGTTGGATTTCTTGTTGCTTATATGGGTTGGTTGTGTAAATAGGGTTAATTTAGGGATTTGTTTGTTTTGTATCTAATGAAAGTTTAGATTCTAATATTATAAAATTGGTAATTACAAAATTTGTCCATGGGAGATTGCCTTACAAATATCTGAACTCTTATCTTAGAACTCTTTTAAATAGCTTGCCCTTAATGAAAGTTGTAAGATTTCAGTCTTTTTCAACTGTTTCACATTTTATGGTTTCTTTAAACACTTTTTCTATCCAAACTAGCCCTGTTTTCAAGTGTCCGATACCCGAGCTAGACTATGTTGTATTTATAAAGGGTACCGGGCCCCACGGTATTCAATATGATTATCAACAAGACAGACCTCCAAAGGAGGTAATCGTCAGCCGTAAATGCGCAGAGGTTTTTCTTCGAGGTGCTCAGGTAATATCCAACTATACATGTTATTTTATTTGTTTATATTTAATTAATTATAATGTTCTTGTTGTGATGTTTGTGTAGGTATATGTGTCAAGTGTATTAGCATGCAGTGGTCATGTTGAATAAGGGGATAAAGTTGCAGTTTCAGTTGGTGTTGAACAGCCCGGTCTTAACGGTGAATGGGCTAAGGGAATTACACGCGGGATTGTCCCACAAGGACTTAAAACAGGCAAGCAACTTGTTGTCATTATTTTCCTAATTGTGTAGCTATCTCGTGGGAACATTCTTACCTGCAGAGTTGCAGGGCAGCAAATGAACCAAACGAACACGAACAAGACCTTGTTCATGTTCGTTTGTTAAGGAAATGTGATATGTGTTTTGTAGGATCGTTTGCACGACCAAACGAGTCGTTCAGAAGAGATCTCGTCCAATAGGAAAGGCGGAAACAGATGTATCGGAGTTATTTCAGCTGGATTGCACTTAGATTCACTTTAATTGTCTCTTGTATTGATATCAGATCGTTTTACAATGCTGGAGACACTTCGGCAGAGCTTCGCTACCGGAATCGAAACGTTTACAAATGAAATGTACAAGGCTACTATTTATAGGCATCCCATTCCGCATGAAATGGTTCACACAAAATGGCCATCTCCATTTCGTATGAAAAGGCATTTCCATTTCGTGCGAAATGGTCTTTTCCATTTCGTGCGAAATGGCTCAAACCTATATATATCTTGTTTTTCTCGAAAATCATGCCCTGAGCTATCTATCTAAATACAAGACTCGATACAAGACGAAGTCGACAGACATATGCACCAACAGACTCCCCCTTGGATGTTGATGAAGTCTTCAGTGTCGAGTCTTCGGTATGTCACATCTTCAGTCTTTATCAGTCTTCTCGCTCTCTCCAAAGTATTCTCCATTGTAAGCATCCTCAATCAATCTCTTTCTCTCTCCTCCTGAATCTCAACATGTCTCTATCTTCTCTTGATCAGATCTCTTGATTCCTTATGTTCTTCACATTAGCAGCTAGCGTAGACGGCATGATTCGAACCTGGCTCTAAATTTATTCCATAATCAGTATCTGGCTCTTACCTCTTCAGACTCCCCCTTTCGATAGGCTGGGACCGCAGTCTGGAATTCTCTCTCTGCAGACTTTGGATCAGAAACCTGGCCCTACAACTTTCACAGGTTCTAAGATCGTAACCTGGCTTTCTGTAGCAACAGAATCAGAATCCTGGCTTTAGTCTGCATACGCTCATACGGAGAATCCTTAGGTATCGGAACCTGGCTAACCTGCACATCCTCTACCTCAAAATAAATTTCACAAGTTTAAAGTTTGACAAATTTATATACCACTTGCAGATATCGTTCAAAATGATTTAACATTTAAAATTTTTTATGACCACTTGTAAGAATATCATTTTTCTGTTTCATAACAAACTTCTCCCAAACCTGTTGTTCATCATGTTTAGCACTTGGAATTTTGAAAATCAGCTTTTCAACATCAGTTGTCGAAAATAAAATGAAATAAAATCTTTTTGGATTTTTTTTAATGAAAAGCAGTAAAGAAATATATACAAACAATATTTTTGTGAGTTTGTATAAGAGGATCATATGAGTTTTTGACAAATCACTAGCACCGTTAAGCTTTAAACATATTAAGTTCTAAACGATTCACATAGATTGACGATATTGTTGTCCTCTTAAACTCAATCTAAAAACTTTCGAAATGTTTACCGATATGTTAAGATATATTAATTTTGCACTAAATTCTTATGGACCCCACGATCTCAGCATATCCCCTCATCATGCAATACACTGACTCAAGTAATGCCTTTAAACTTTCATCAACTGTGATATGTGCGAAAACAACGCAGAATGTTTAAACATTAACAATCAGGTCGATCTTTTGATACGCAGAGAAAGTCCAATGTTAAAACAAAAATAAGAAATAAAAACAAGTTGAATATGTTTAGATCTTAACCACCAGGTCGATAGTCCCGTATACGCAGAGGTGACCCAAGATTTAAATGAAACACCAAAGAAAATAAAGCAGAATGTTTAGGCACTAACATCCAGTTCGATACTCACGTATACGCAGAGGATGTCCAATGCTTAAAAAAAATAAAGAAATAAAACAAGTTTAAATCTTTGCAAAATGAAATGCACAATCACAGTGACTTTTTCAGCAAGTTGTGAAAGTTCACAAACTAACCGGTTTTTATGCTCTTTTAGCATTCAGCGATTACTGAGTAGGTACACAGTCACGAAGGATAAAACTAAGTACTATGCTTTCAACCGCGTTTCCCACTAGAACTAGGCTTTTTCATTTAAGTTTGTATCGTTATCGCAAATCTACTAGTCTAGCTGAGCCTATCGTCACATCTTTAGTGAGACCATTTATCACATTTTAACTTTCCATTTCTTTAGCGTACTGTGACAATCTAACTGATGTACTATCATTTCCTCTTTTTCACAACAAAACTCTTTTTTGAATTTTATCATGTTTTTGACATTTTCAAATTTTCTAATGATTTTGGATTTTCTGAAAATTCCTTACTCCCCCTAAAATTCAAAACCATTTAAAGAAAATTTGACAAACCGATGTGAATTACTTCAATTCGCCATCCACTTGGCATAAACAATCAGAACTCCCCCTAACAACAAACTATTTTCCCATTATGATTTCAAAACACTCAAGTTTGTTATAATCAAATGGTTTTTCTGGAAAATAAGTTTTGTTGAAATTCACAAACCACTTGTAGGTTAGGGGATTCATTCATCACTTTGTTTTTCAACCACTTGTATGAAAGTTAAATCAAGTTCAACTTAATGACCTTGATTAAACCACTTGTAGGTTCTCATCAACCATACCACTTGTAAATCAACATATGACAATTTTCAAGAATAATACCACCACTTGTAAGTCGAAATATCACATATGTGAATTTCTCAAGAAATATGCCGATTCCTGCTCCACGATTACCAACATTGGGAGCTCAAGCAAGTCCAGATTTTTAGTCATGATAGGTTCTGTCCCAGTTACTAACCTGGGATGACCCATCTTCATCTGGTTTCTTCGTTTTCTTTTCATAAAATTCCTTTACCCCTTTAACCTTTCCGTCAATCATTTTTCCAAAAATATTTTGAACTATGGGGTTAAAGGCTTTTTCAACATCAAATTCTTTCTTTTCAGAAAAGAATTGATTTGAAACCTCAACTTTTCCAACTTTTTGTTTAAAATTTTCAGCCCGTAATGGTGGAAAATTTGCGTCATCCATTGGCGGTACTGACGTTTTCAATTTTAACTCAACTTGTGGCTCCTTTGACTTTGACGAGTCAAATTCATCGCCAGAAAATAGCTCCTCTGATTTTGACAAATCAGAATCATTGCTAGAACTATCATCTGATTTCTTAACAACCCACTTGTGGTTGTCAAGATTCACCTTTCTTTTGTAAAAACTTTTTGAACTTTTACCAACCTCAAACTTTGAATTTTTGAAAATTTTAAATTGTTTGGTTGGTGATTCATTCTCAACCATCTTTTCTTTCAGTTTTTCAGAGACTCCCTGTTTTGTTTGGATTGCCTTTGGACAATTCCTAGCAATGTGACCAACTATTTTGCTTTGAAAACAGGTTCTTGTCTCTTTCTTCTGTTGAGCAACATCTTTCTACATTTCCTCTTGCTTCTTTGCAAGGAATTCTTTGTTTTTTTGCTTCCAGAATGAGCTCTTTTCTTCTTCTTTTTCTTCCGAGCTTGACCCTGAAACAAAAACAGTTTTTGGTTTATAAGTTTTCTCATTTTTATGATTTTTTGGTGGAATAAAACCCAATCCCTTCTTTTTGAAATTACCGTTATGGTTTGGTTTCTTTTGAAAACCAGAACCAGAACTGTAACCTTTTTTCTTGTTTAACCTTTGTTGAACTCTTGAGGTGTAAGTTTTAGGTTTTTCAGAAAGATTTACATCTTTTATTTCAAAAATATTTATTTCTGTTAGTTTGAAAACCTTTTTAATCATTTCAGTTTTAACACTTCTTATTGAAAATTCTTCATCAGAATATAATTTGTCAGAATCATTCAAAGTATATGTTACTCTGAATGTTTCATCATTCAAATTATTTTGTGATAACAGAAAATCTTTATTATAAACTCGTTTGTCCTTTTTTACTGTGGGACTTGAAGTGTCGGACTTAGACTTTGAATCTGATTTTGACTCCTCCGTTTCATCTTTATCCAACACCTGATCAACCACTTTCTTAACTAACTCTGACTCATGATCAGTGTCGGATGATGTGAAAGTGACATCAATGTTGTCTGGCAAATTATCTGACGGCTCAGATTCCCACTGTAAGTTGGTTGCCTTTTTGACTCTTTCTGAATTTGGATTTAGTGGAGAATATCCATTTTCGAGCGGTGGTGGACACTTGTTATAGCCAAAACTTTGTTTCTTACCAGAATTCTTCACTTCAGTATCCTCTTTTGTTTTGGATTTCTTCACTTCAGATGTATCTTCTTCAAATGCCTTCATGCCTTCAACTGTGGGATAAACCCTGTCAATCACATAAGAAGAACATGAGTAACTTTTTAACAACTTGTTTACTCTTTCAGTTTCTATCCTCCGAGTTTCTAATTTATGTTCAAGCTCAGCACACATATCAATGTAATAACTGACCATTGCCTGCTTTATCATGTATGTTCCATTGAGTGTCTTCATGGCTGTAGCTTGTTCACTGCTTGACTCGTTGTATTGATTCATGACTTTGTTTAAGACATCATATGATTCTTTCAACATGTTCATGTTGTGAATCAACTCGTTGTTGTATTTTTTTAGAGTCTCACAGTTTTCACAATTTTCAGACATCTTTTCTGCATCAGCTTCCTTTTTAATCTCGAAAGCTGGAACTTCTTTGACCTTTATCACTGAGACCTCTTCTTCATCATTCTTACCTTTCATTCTTTCTTGATCTCTCTCGGCTAGAAATTTTAAATGCTCTTTCATTTTATCTGCCCAATAATCATCATCACTATCATCTTGTTGTTTAACCTCCTTTTTCTTTGCCATTCGAGCATTTTCAGCATCTCTCTCAGCTAGATATTTTAAGTGCTCTTTCATACTATCTGCCCAATACGAATTATCATCATCTTCAATGACTTGAGCAACAAAAGCTTTAGCCTTTAAGATCTCTTCATCTGGATAATATTTGTCCCAGCTAAAACCTTCTTGCAATCTTTCATCCTCTTGATTAACTAGATAAGCTTTCTTTGGTTCTTCAATCTCCTTCCTTGCATGTGAAGTTTGTGGCGAATGTTGTTAATATGGCTGTTGAGCAACTTGATGATAAATCGCTTTCCGGTAATAGTCATTGTTTCCAAAAGGATTTTGAGATCCACTTGCTTCGCGGTTTGTGCATTCTCTCTTGAAATGCCCTTTTTCCCTGCAACGAAAACAAGTAACTTTAGATTTATCAAATCCTAAAGTAGAAACATTTGCATCACGAAAATCATCTCTTCTTGTAATCAGTTTAAACTTTTCAGCTCTTCTCAACACACTAGCCAAACACCACTTTATATCCATAAGTTCCATCTCTTCAGCATCAATCTGATCGTAATCCTCTTTTGTCAACATTGGATTTCCGATCCTTCCTGCAACTAAACTCCCATATGACTCTAACACAGTCACCAACAAAGACATATGACTTTTGGCTACTTCTTCAGAGTAATTTTGATCATTCTCAAGACTTAGTGCAATGTTGCATTGTAGAACTTTGCCACTCTTGGTTGCTGAAAAATTTGGATCGAATGATGGATATGAAGAAAATCCAGTTTTGCTACTTGATCCCTGAGATGAACTTCCAGAAGAACTTTTTGCATTGAAAGCTGTTTCAATCTTTGGTGCAATGTTGGTCTTATCGCTAGTACCTCCTTTGTAATACAGACCAATGTCTTGTTCACCATCATAGTTCTTCATTCTCGCTATCTTTCGTTGTTCCATCTCTTGAGCTTCAAGTTGTTCAATAAATCCGCTCAACGTTAGATTGTCAAATTCAGGTTTATTTTTCAACATCATAAGATACGTGCCCCAAACATCTTGTGGCAACACATCGGCCAACTTTTCAATCAATTCTTCTTTATCTTTATTGATGTTCAATCTTTTCATATTCTTCACCAAATTGCAATATCTTTCTATAATTTGCTTGGTGTTTTCATTTTTTAATCCACGAAATAGATCAAATTCTTTCTTCATAAGTGACGTTTTGTTCTTGATCATCTCTTTACTTCCAACAAACTTTGATTTTAATTCTTTCCATATCGAATGTGCACTTCCGTTGTGTTGAAGTAAAATCAAGATTTCTTCTTTAATATCTTGCTGCAAGAGACTAACCATTATCTTTTCATTTTTGTATTTCTTTTTTCTCATCAACATCTAGATCTTTAATATCAACCTTCTGTCCGTTGTCCTTAACCGGTCTAATATTTCGAAATTCAGTATATTCCCATGCATCTAAGTAGTATGCTTGGACCCAATTTTCAAAACGTTCTGCCCATCCACTATACTCCTCTATATCCATAAGCTTAGGCGTTTTTTGCGTTGTGCCCGTTTCATTTTCTAGCATCGTATACTGAGTAATAGTCATAGGAGTAGCAAAGGCATTGTAGAACTCGTTCTCCATGATTCGGTTTTGAAAATTCACAAACACAGACTGTTCAAACGAAATGGATGATTCTCAAACGAAATGGATCCTTTCAAGCGAAATGACCACAATTCAAACGTAATGAAACCTTTTACCCACTTCGTGCGAAATGGAAATTCACACGAAATGACCCTTTGGTGCGAAATGACACTTCCAAGCGAAATGGGATACCAATTCGTGCGAAATGATATCTGTTTCAAGCGAAATGGCAATTGGTGCGAAATGAAAGCCCGTTTCGTGTGAAATGGAAGCAAAGTCAAACAATCTGATATCCAATTCGTGCGAAATGGAGCTGACGGCACACGATCGGACAGTTTTTTGACAAACTGATCAAGTTTTACTTCGAATTAAGGTTTGATTCTTTCAAGGATTAATTAAAACTGTATTTTGCATGTTATATGTGAAAATCAAGCCATTTTATCTGTAAAATCTTGTTTAATTTTGAAAATTGTGAAGAAAGAGAGTAGAAATCAGAAATTTTTCAGCTAAAATGGTAAGAACTCTTCCTCCTGAGCTCTGATACCACTTGTAGGATCGTTTGCACGACCAAACGAGTCGTTCAGAAGAGATCTCGTCCAATACGAAAGGCGGAAACAGATGTATCGGAGTTATTTCAGCTGGATTGCACTTAGATTCACTTTAATTGTCTCTTGTATTGATATCAGATCGTTTTACAATGCTGGAGACACTTCGGCAGAGCTTCGCTACCGGAATCGAAACTTTTACAAATGAAATGGACAAGGCTACTATTTATAGGCATCCCATTCCGCATGAAATGGTTCACACGAAATGGCCATCTCCATTTCGTACGGAAAGGCATTTCCATTTCGTGCGAAATGGTCTTTTCCATTTCACGCGAAATGGCTCAAACCTATATATATCTCATTTTTCTCGAAAATCGTGCCCTGATCTGTCTATCTAAATACAAGACTCGATACAAGACGAAGTTGACAGACATATGCACCAACATGTTTGATTTTACAGATTGTTTTATACATATATGTACACACTGATAGCATACGTTGTTTCAGGGTTACACATGTTGGTATATCACATCTTGTGAATAATTGCAAGCATATTGTTCATTTGAACTTAAGTGGATGTAAGGTATATTTCAAGTGCATTGCTGAAGAGACCTAAAAATTTAATATTCTATCAGCATACTTTTCTTCTATTGCTCTTTGAATTATTTGGAGGTATATATTATTTGCTAAAATACAGTTATGCTGATAACAGGGTATATCAGATAAAATTTTGCAAATGATTTTCGAGAGTTATCTTCATCTAGAGTCACTGGATATCACTCGGTGTGTTATTTTGATATATTATTACGTGTGTGTATAAATATATATCAACATATTAACTTATGACCAGGTCCAAAAGTTATCAAATTAAAGTTTTATTTTTCTTTTTTTATTTTTCTTTTTTTGCATTTTTGGATGCTTGATTATGTAGGTGCGTCAAGATAACAGACGGGGGCTTGCGGCATGTAATGGTCAAGTGCTCTGGCCTCGAGAGCCTAAATCTTTATGCACTTTCGAGGTACAACTGTGTTTACCAAAATGAAACTTTGACTCAGTTATGTCGTGTTGGGATAATCTGATTTATAAAGAATTCATTTATTTTGTTTAGCTTTACAGATGGAGTTTATAAAAAAAATGTTACTTTTGGCCCATCTCAGATTCTTAGATCTTTGTTGTGCTCAGGTATAGGTTCATTATTTCATTTACCATACAAGCTTAGTTTATTGTTATTATTTATTGGATAGAAGTTTATGTTTTCACTTTCTGATGACAGAATCTATCAGATGAAGCACTTTTCTCTATAGCCAAATGCAAAAACATTCGTACTCAATTGTATGATTTACATTTTACAATACTGAAGTTTTTGCAATCTTCTAACATCGACACATTCATACGATGTTTGGGTAAGGCACAAATTAAGCATGGTTAACGGTTAGTCTTTAGTGCTACTTATTGTTTGGAGATTGCAAAAAGTGTGCGGTGCTTTGACTTTATAAGTCAAAAGGGATACACATCACATACACTTTGACTTTATAAGTCAAACAAGCCATATTTCAACTTGAATACAACTTCAGACATGATTAGTCAATCCTGCTATATTTCATCTTAAAAATTGATATGACTTCATAAAAGATTTTCACAACTCTATAACATCAATTTTTATGTTGGTTTTATTCTTTAACTAAATCCATAATGATTTGACAACCAAAAGCACTAGGTTTGAATTATAAAGTCAAAGTCTATACCATATATTGAATTCTCCCAGTCTCGCAACATTGGGTCGTGCATGTATTTTCTTGATCGAAAGACGAAAGACAAACCCTTTGACTTTTTAGGTCAAATAGGCTACATTTCAACTTCGAAATTGATACGATCATTCTCTCTTGAAATATCAACTTCATAGTAAGACACAGAAACATACCAGCATTTATGTCTGTAGGTCCCTCGGAGGTTGAGGTTTAACCTATTCCTTGTTATGTCTAACACACTAGCGAGTGCGGAATCCAAGCTAGCATGCAAACCGGGATAGAACAAGCACAATGATAAACACAACACGAAATATTCAACGATTAACACCACTTGTATTAAACGTATGAAAGGTTCGGTTACAAGCACAAGGTTTACAGATGTATTCTATAAACTCTCTATCTTTCGTGTGTGTGTGTTTTCTGCTCTAAGTGTTCTCTGTGTCTGACTGCCGAAATGAACACAACACACGGGTATTTATACCCAAACACAGCAGGTCTGGTCGAAGGATCATGCAGACTGGTCGAACGATCATCTGTCGACCAGAAACAGTTCGAAAGATCCAGATGTACCACGAAAGATGTGATCTTTCGTGGTCCATCCATCGAAGGTCCATCTTTCGAGCTCATCATCATCGAAGGATATGAGTCATCCTTCGATGACCATCCTTCGACTCAAACACATTACAAACATAATGTTGACTGTTTGGCCAAGTCAAACCGGAGGATGGTTGACTTGGTCAAACTTACAGACTAACAAAGACATCGTTCAGTAACAAGACAAAATACAGACAAAGTACAGACACAAGTGCACCAACAAACTCCCCCTTGGCTGTAGCTTTGTCTGGCTGTAGCTTTGGTCTCGATCTTTGTGACTTCAAGTCTTTGACATCTTTTCAAGTCTTCAATGTCGGAGGATCTTTAAAGTCTTCACGTCTTGAAAGCAGAAAGTGTACCAACAAACTCCCCGTTTCATGTAGGAAGTGTGTTGACAAACTCCCCCTTAACATAAGCTCCCCCTTGAGTTATGCTCGTGAAATACTTGTTCTTTATGAAGTGAGATCCTTGTGGTGTTGCTGATGGTCAGCGGCAACTCGATCATCTTCATCATTTGAGTGCCTTCACGTCGTATCTTCATTCCGAAGCTTGTCATCGACCATGTTCTCCTAGCCTTTAGAATCTGCACATGCAAGAAATCTAAACGCGTAATGAGAACAACCGCCTGGAATATCATAAGCAAACGACACACATGTGACCATTGATTAAACAAACACCGTCCGACAGTTTGAAAGTATAAAGTATTTTATCAATTTCAATTTTAACTTTCAAAACTTGCAAATTTCGACCGTTTATGAAGATTTAGTCGTTTTCGGTTTTCGTTCAGGTTTCAGGTAGCGAAGTCTCGAGCTCCAACATCGTACGATCGAAAATAAAATAGAAACAAAATCTTTTTGGTTTTTATAAGGTTTAGGGGCTGTTTGGTTGGCTCTGAATGAAACCATTCAGAGGTCCACCTCTGATTCGGTCAGAGGTGAAGGTGTTTGGTTGTGCCTCTTAATGGCAAACCTCTTAATGATTCAGTGCTGAATCATTCAGTGATTAGAACATGCTGAATGAAAAAAAAGACAATTGTTACCCTTTCCATTCTCTTCTACAAACCCTCACTTCTGTTTACGTTACAATCCCCAAATTCAATTCTAAACATATTCCTAAAATCATTACGTTACAATCCCCAAAACCGATCGCTTTCGCCACTTTCATCAAGAAATTGCAGAAATTCGGAGTCGACTCACCGGTAAATCAAGAAGGTTGCAGATTTTCCTCGACACCATCGTTGCCCTCCTCCACACCGGACCTCCACCGCATCCTCCCTCCATCTCCTCCACACCTCCGGCCACCTCCACACCTCCACGTCACTGTCCATTTCCGGTGAAACAGATCCAAATCGGGAACTGGGTATTGCAATTGTAGAGAGAGAATCATGAAGAAAAAACTGATCTTGTATGATGATAACAAGTGAAAGATGATGATTTGAGGTGTGGCTCTAGTGGTTTTGTTGGTTTCCGCCGGAGAAGGAGAAGGAGGGACCAAGTGTGTGGTTGAAGTGTGGATCGAGAGAGAGGGTGTTGAAGGATGATGTCTGTACATTTTTTTTTTGTCTGTGTTTGATTTGTGTGAGGATGGAATTGTGAGATGATAAGGTTTTGAGAGAATTTCATAATTTGATTTAATTGATGCTATTTTAATAGTTTTGTTTATAGGGGTAAAAATGTCATTTTACAAAGTCATTCAGATGTGTAACCAAACAGTATTTTACTGGTTCAGCACTTACTGGTTCAGAGCCTCTTACCCATTCAGACCTCTTATTCATTCAGCACTTATTGGTTCAGATGTTGCCAAACAGCCCCTTATATTAAAACACACATAAAATCTTTTTGGTATTTTTGAATATTTCAAATGTAAAGACTGAAAGCAGTAAATAACTATTTACAGACATTCTTTTTGCGAGTTTCGAGGGTAAGAGAATCATATCAGTGTACGGTCATGTCAAAACACTCTCTTTGTTCAGTTAATTAACATTAAGATAAGCATCCTATAACAATTATCGGTATTGTTGTCCACATAAGCTCAACTTATCATTTGTAATCATGGCGAGGGGATACGTTAAGGTATGATTTATACTTACCGACCGGTGTTCATCCACATCACGACACATTCCCGTATCAAGGTATGCACGAGGGTTCATCTTACCGGTGAGTATACCGATTATCATCTGTTTGACCGTATATGATGTGAGATTCTCACTTATTTTGATTTGAAAAACAAGCCCTATGTGATATAATCACTTATTGATGAGGAACTTGATTTTCGATGCATGAGGGCACAGGAGCAAGTCCGTGAACAGGTCAGTACTTTCGTACAGCAGAGAGACGAACTTGACTCCCGGAAAGAATTTGTGATACATTATCACTTATTTTGTTTGGACATGTGATTGTTGATCACTTATTGAGGTCGTATGCAGTATGAACACGTATGTATAGTATCATGGAAGATCTAGACTTGCGTCCCCGTTATTTTTCGGTAAAAGATACAACCATGATACCCAGATGATAAGCAGCATAAAGACCGAATATTTCAGAACCTCGGCAATCTCTCAAACGAAATTTCGGTACTAAGACCATATGCCAATGAATGGTTCCCACCCAGTCTTCAGTCGATTTAAGTTTATATCACCCTGCACACTTTAAAATGATTGTGAGCCTACCGATACATCTTATATAGAGCTGCTTATCGCTTTTCATTTTAGGTTTAAAGAGGTTTGGACAGACCACCGATGTACTATCACTTTCTCTTTTTCTCGCCAGGAAACTCATTTTTGCTTTTCTATTGTTTTTGTGTTTTTGAAATTTTTCAATGTTTTTGGATTTTTCAAATTTTGATTTACTCCCCCTAAAATCAATAAACTAAGACAAATTTAAAACACAAAGGTATTTACAAAAATGATTTTCCGATGTTGGTTTTACTCTTGCTTGACCTTAATGCCGTTTACCAATAATAAGTAGTCAAATCTTGATTTGTCAAAAGCTTTGGTAAAAAGGTCGGCACGTTGGTCATCGGTGTGGACATAAGCAACATCGATTAGCCTTTTCTCAAAGCAATCACGTATGAAGTGATACTTAATGTCGATGTGCTTAGTCTTTGAATGCTGCACAGGATTTTTAGTGATCTGTAAGGCAGCAGAATTATCAACGTAAATAGGAGTAGTTAGGAATTCAAAACCGTAGTCACGCATTTGTTGTTGGATCCATAGGACTTGGGAGCAACAACTTGAGGCAGCAATGTATTCAGCTTCGCATGTTGATGTAGCGACGCACGTCTGCTTCTTGCACTGCCATGTGACTAGGCGATTTCCCAAAAACTGACATCCAGCCGTTGTGGATTTGCCGTCGATTTTGCATCCGCCAAAATCAGAATCACTGAATGCGATCAAGTCAAAGTTATTATCCCTAGGGTACCATAGACCGGTGTCAGGGTAACCCTTCAAATAACGAAAAATCCTTTTTACAGCTGCAAGATGTGAGGCCTTCGGGTTGACTTGATATCTGGCAAGCAGGCAAGTTGGGTACATTATATCCGGTCTTGATGCTGTGAGATACATAAGAGATCCTATCATTGCGCGGTAGTGTGAGGGGCTAACATCTTGACCCTTCAAGTCTGGAGTAATTCCGTGATTTTGTGGCAATGGGGTACCGATGGGCGTTGCATCAGACATCTGGAACCGGCTCAAGATGTCACCAACATATTTAGTCTGATGAATGAATATCCCAGACTCTGTTTGTTGTACTTGTAGGCCCAAAAAGAAAGTCATTTCCCCCATAGCACTCATCTCGAATTTATCCTGCATAACACGCTCGAAATCCCTACACAAAACATCATTAGTAGAACCAAATATAATATCATCAACGTATACCTGTACCAGTAGAAGATCTCCATCTTGTTCTTTGATGAAAAGAGTACAATCGATAAGGCCTCTGCGAAATCCATTCTCCAGCAGATAATTAGATAAGGTTGCGTACCAAGCTCGCGGTGCTTGATGTAGACCATATAGAGCTTTGTTGAGCAACCAAACCCGATCGGGATGGATAGGATCTTCAAAACCTGGAGGCTGTTCGACGTACACCTCTTCTTCCACCACACCATGTAAGAAAGCACTCTTCACGTCCATCTGGTATACCTTGAAACCTTTGAATGAGGCATAAGCCAGAAAGATCCGAATGGCTTCTAGACGTGCAACAGGTGCATACACTTCGTTGTAGTCAATCCCTTCAATCTGACGAAAACCTTGAACGACTAGCCTTGCTTTGTTCCGGATAACGATCCCACGGTCATCCTTTTTGCATTTAAACACCCAACGGGTACCAATCTTCTTGTAACCAGAAGGTTTCTCTACCAGTTTCCAGACACCAAGCTTCTGGAATTGTTGCAGTTCTTCCTGCATCGCTTCAACCCATGAGCTATCTTTCAATGCATCTTTCCAAGTTCTTGGCTCTTCCTGTGAGACATAACACGCGAAAGACCAATCATTCTGTTGACCAGATTCTCGGATAGTTGCATACAAGCCTGCATTGTTGTTGTTCCGCAACATGTTTCTTGTTTGAACGCCACTTTGTACATTCCCGATGATGTTTTGTTGAGGATGGGTATTATGAATCCTTGTTTCTGGATTATCTTGAACTGGAATATTTGTACCCAGATTGTTGAGATCGAGATCAACAATCAATTCAAGGCCTGGAATTGACGAAGAGGATGATGCAGAAGTTTCAGCTGTTCGAGGGACATCCACTGGAGGTGTACCCTCTGAAATACCATGAACTGCTGTTGGAGCTTCTTGATCTGCATCGAGAAGTTCATCATCCTCTGAAGATTCGTTCAATTCAGAAGCATCTTGAAAATCCTCATTGTCGAGAGCATTATTGTTCACCGAAGATGGTTCTTGATTGACAATAATGGGACGAACCAACGGTGAATCTGTTGCTTTGTCACTCTCGAAAAACATCTTTGCCGCAGCACTTTCTTCAACGGCTTCAACATTGATCGAATTGAAAAAGTCATCGTACTCAAACATCCAAGGCTGACCAGGATTTTTGACTGGTAAAGTGTGCCTTTGTACTCTGACTTCAGACCATTCCTCGACCCTTTTAGTCTCTAGATTCCAGACTCTTAAGTTCGGGGTGGAATACCCAAGAAAGTATCCCTCAACTGCTCTTGCCCCAAACTTTCCATTAGGATCGATTATTGTGCATGGAGCTCCAAACGGTTCAAGATAAGACAAGTCTGGTTTCCGTTTGTTGATAAGCTCAAAGCAGGTCTTGTTGTGCCTTTTGACTGTAAGGACTCGGTTCAACGTATAGCATGCAGAGGACACAGCTTCAGTCCAGAATGGAATGGGTAGCTGCGACTCTACCAACATAGTCCTAGCAGTCTCGATCAATGTGCGGTTTTTACGTTCAGCGACGCCATTCTGTTGAGGAGTATAAGCTGCACTAAATTCGTGAAGAATACCTTTTGAAGTGCAAAACTCCGCCATGGCATGATTTTTGAATTCAGTACCATTGTCGCTACGTATCCGCCTAACCTTCAAGTTATAAAGATTCTCAATCTGAATGATCAAGTTTTTGATAATACCGAAGGTTTCACTCTTGTGTGCCATGAACGCCACCCAAGAAAATCTTGAATAATCATCAGTTATCACGAGGCAGTATTGATCATTCCTAATACTTTTGTGCTTGACAGGACCGAACAAATCCATGTGCAAACGTTCAAGAGGAACAGCCACCGTGTTGACTTTCTTTGTAGGGTGTCGCTTCTTCGTTTGTTTTCCTTTTTGGCATGAAACACAGACGTCTTGAAGATGGAAATTTTTGAGAGGAACACCATTCACCAATTCATTTGATACCAAATGATTCATTTTGCGTAAGTGAATGTGACCCATTCGTCTATGCCAAGAGATTGTGTCTTTTTCTGTGGCTTTGGAAACGAAACATGTTGCTTGTGCAGACGTTGTGATAGCTTGGCTCATATCAAGGACATACAGATCATTTATCCTTGGAGCCGACAAGAGAATCCATTCTTTTGGAATTTTGAAGCCGGGTTTCAGCACATAACATCCATTAGCATCAAAGTGTACTGAGAACTGCTTGTCACAAATTTGAGAAACACTAAGAAGATTGTGATCAAGTTGTTGCACAAAGTTGATCTTGTCAAAGCTAACAACCCCGTTGGAAATCATTCCTTCACCCGTTATATATCCGCCCTTATCTCCAGCAAAAGCAACATAACCTCCTCTAATAGATTTGACGTCGTAGAGAAGCTTCATGTCGCCTGTCATGTGCCTGGATGCCCCACTATCAACAATCCAATGACTACTGATAGTTCCTCCTGGAACACCCTGCACATAAACTCAGTCGATTAGTTGGAGATGGGGACCCAAGCCATAGTGGTCTTGGGTCTTCCATTTTTATCAATAACAATAACTTGCACCTTTTGATGATTCGGAAATTGTGATGGTCCCCCTGATTCAGTAACCGTTTTTGGTTTCCAGGTCTGTTGAGTTTTACCAGTTTGATTGTTTGAAGTTTTTGAAAACTTTGAATTATCTGGTTTAACTGAAACAGATGGTTTGTGAACCACATCGGTTTTAATTGCCTTTTCAATTTTCTTGACCTGCTGGCGTTTCTGTTTCTTTTCCCTTTCTCTTATGAGTCGGGGATCTTGTTTTACAGAAACAGATCGCCTGCGGTCAGTTGAGCCACGGGGATCATCAACTATGCCTTTTTGTTTATGAAGATACGGGCAATTTCGAACAATATGCCCGATTGTTCCACATTCAAAACATGATCTTCGTTCAACAAACCCCGAAGTATCATGTGGTCGTCTTGCCGATGATGAACTTTGTGATCCCGAGGTACTAGGTTTTGAACAACTTGGTTCATTCCTTTTCATCACAGTTGCTTTTTGGACAAAATCTAAATTAGATTGATTTGCAAACTTTTCAATTTTGTCCGTTCCCTTCGACTTCACAAAGTTCACATTCTTCTTCTTCTTCTTCTGATTCGGCTTCTTTTGAGTTTGAGTCGGTGCCTTACCATTTGTTTTGGTATGGTTTTGCTGTTTTGGCACTGTTGGTAATTTCTTGTTCCCAAACTGTTTTCTAACTTCAGCCTTTGGGATAGGAGGACACTGTGTGACTGTAACATGTGGTCCTGTCTTTCCCAAGAACTTACTTGTAGAATTTTCAAAGACTTTACTGATTAAAGATTGATTAACATTTTTAATAGGAAAATCTTTGTCTGAATAGATTTTATCATCACCAACAAGAGTGTACAGCAAATCCACACTCTCCGACTCTTTCTCAGACGAGGACTCAGTTGCAATAGTCTTAGCGGGTTTTGCTGGAGGATCACACAGGATGTGATTCTCAAGAGGTATGTCCTCATCTTTTATCACCGCATCAGACTTTGCTGAATCGGTATCATCAGACTCATCATCAGAAGAATCAGTATCCTCAATCACAACTGGAGGATCCTGATTTGGTTCAGCAGTTACAAAGGTATCTGCTGACACATCTGAATCTGACGATACTTCTTTCTTGTATCCGAGTCCTGTAGCAAATTCCTCAACGTCCAAAGGAACAGAGGGTTCAAAATGAGTTCTATACTCCTCATCAGGCAGAGCATCAAAGTTGTTTCTCACGGGTGGTGGACATTTCTTATAACCTATGCATGTGACATCCTTTTTCTCTTTCTGAACATCAATGATGTGATCCAACACATAGCTAGAACTCAAATAACTGTCTAACTTGAGTCGGATCGCCTCACTTTCTGTTTTAACACAAGCCATTTCTTTTTGCATTACCTCAAGACGAGTTATATACAAATTAATGTCAGTTTGTTTTCTGGAAACCATTTTAGTCAACTCTGTTTTATCTTTCTTTAACGTTTCAATCATTGACTTAAATCCTTTTTCATGGTTTTCATAAAACATGTTGGCTTCAGTGCACTTAGAAAGATCAACTGTCAATTTCTGATTGTGAATATATGTCACATCATATTTCTCTTGCAAAGCCTCATGATTGCTTTGCAATTCACACCACTTATCATTCACTAAAACATGTTTATCTTGCAATTCAAACAAACTAGCTTGTAAAGCATCGTGTTTGCCTTGCAACTCAGACATGTTTGCTTCCAAATCAGCACATCTAGCATGCAATCTATCACAATTATCACAGCTAACAGAAGTGGGTTCATCGACACATACCTGACTTGATGAACTGTCGACATTCGCCATAAAGGCTGAATGGAGAGAAGACGAAGAATAAGCAGCTTGATCCACCAAAATAGATCTTCTTTGAATTCCTGCTGTAGCTTCTTCCAACAGCTCATCAATATTTGCATCGATTGACGTTGATGTGTCATCCACATGATCATCGCCTGAAGCGGAGGACTCTTCATCTGAACCTCCACTGTACCCGGAGCTGTCTTCATCTTCAGAAGATTCAACACCATTGGTGGAAGATTCTCCACTACTGGCGTGTTTAAGATCATTAACCACTTCAGCAAAACAAGCTGTTCCATCAGGTGCATCATTTCCCAACTGGATTGACCAATCACAACCTTCGTCTACCTGAACCACAAGTGCCTGGTTGGCATTAGATGGTCCTGCTTGACTCTGGTTGTTGACAGGCACCAGTGTGCGATCATTGTTCCTCGCTTGGTTCTGATTGGCCCTGTTTCCTTGACCTCTGAAGGGATTCTGGTTCCCATGCTGAGCTGGTCTTGTACATTCACGCTTGAAATGACCACGTTCACCACAATTGAAGCATTTAACAGCTTGCTTATCAAACCCATACTTGGTGTCTTTCTTGCTTTCCAAGCTGGTTCGGCCTGTTCTTTCCATAAAATCCTTTGCTCGCCTAACAGCACTGGCAAAGGCCCACTTAATATCCATCATCTCCATCTCCTCTTTATCTATCTGCTGATAGTCTTCTTGAGTCAGATTAATATTGCCAATCTGACCCTCAACTAATCCACAGTATGCGCTCACCACAGTGTTTAGCAGCTCCATATGTTCTTTTGCTACTTCAACACTGACTTTAGAAAAACTTGAGGTGTCGAGCCGTACTGTATTTGGCTTTGATTGTTGACCAGTAGATGATGTACTTCCATAACAAGCTTGCTGTTGCTGTTGCTGTTGAGGAGGAAGTGGATTTCCGAATATATCAGTTGTTCTGATTTGCTGTTGCTGTTGTGGTGCTGGTTGAGGAGCTGGATTAAGCAGATTTCCAAACATATCTGTTGTTGGAGGAGGAGTGCCATACAAGCTCGTGCTAGATACAAATGCTGTTTGAAGTGGAGCGTGTGAAGATGGTTTTGTAGAAGTGCTAGACGTTCCATAATAAATTTCAGGATTTTGTGGCACTGCAACTCTTTTTGCCTTTAGAGTTTCTTCCTGATTCTTGTTTTCCAGGAGTTGAGCAAAATCACTGAAGCTTGTTGTATCCAAAGTGCCATTGTACTTCATGATTTCTATGAAATTACTCCATTGAGGTGGCAGTGCATCTGCAAACTTCTTCACTATCTCTACTGAAGTTGTTACAACCCCAGTATTTGCTAATTCAGTCAGCAAATGAGTATATCGACTCGTCAAATCTCCTAAAGATTCATTCTGCATGCAAGTAAAACCATCAAACTCTTTCTTTAGCAGGTCTTTTCTTAATTGACGTGTCGCTTCATTTCCTACGCCCCTTATCTTCAATGCGTCCCACAACTGCTTCGTTGTCTTGAAACTGACGAATTGATGATAAATATCTTTGTTTAATGCCTGAGTAAGAATGGCATATGCCTTCTTTTCCAAATCATAGATCTTCTTTTGATCTTCTGTAAGATCTGCAAACGTGGCAGCAGATGATGCAGCAACCTCTATTGTTTGATCAAAATCTGTGATGAACCGCAACCACAACTCTGTATTTTGACCCAGAACGTACGTATGAAATCTACCAAACCATCCCGGATATTCACTTAAGTGCATCAACTTGGGAGGCCTATTCAAACTTCTTGTTTCACTTTCGCTCAGCAAAATGCTTTGAACACTTGGAGCTTGATTTGATACAAATGCCCATTGACCGGTAGATGTAGCATTAGCTTGCGAACCCGAATCCGGAGCTGGAGTACCAAAATACATCTCGGCATTTACCGGAACACCCCACATCGAATTCATTTTTGATCAAGAAAAATAATATTATACCAGCCGAAGGATCTGTTCGAAGGATCTGAGATCGAAAGACAAGAAACACAAACTGTTAAGCATAAACAGACTAATGATCGAAAGATCAGCACTTGTTCGAAGGATCAACAGGGTTCGAAAGATCTCTGTTGAATTTCGAACAAAGTTTCTCGAAAGATTCTCCAACCGAAGGATCCTTATCTTTCGAAAAAGTACTGTAGACCGAAGGATACACACGAAAGATGACTTCGAAAGACTCCCCAGTCGAAGGATCCTTGTCTTTCGAAAATGAACAGTAGACCGAAAGATGAAAGTTTCGAAATGATTCCTTGGTTCGAAGGATGATGATCTATCGAACCTCCACTGATCGAAAGATGGTCTTTCGAGTTCGAAGGATATCTTTCGAATGGTTCTGACACAGTTGACAAAGGATGACAGGTTGGTGAAAAAGGTGATGGGTTGGTGGAAACTTTCTGCGGAAGATATGGTCAGACCATGATTTTTACCAAAACCAAGATTTGAAACATAAAATATAATAAACCTATCCAGAACAGCCGGTCACCGGAGAAGCCGGAATTATGGCCGGAAAATACCAAACAACTTAAAAACAAGTTTTCAAGTTACCCAACCCGTCTTTTAACACACCCGGTAAGTTTAGATACGTTTTAACGTCAAGAAAATCGAGAAAAACAGTTAAAAATGGATGCTAAAACAGTGAGCTTTATCCAAACACTCCAAAGACTTGTAAAAATCCGGTTTTTGACAAGGAAAAGAGCCACGGCTCTGATACCACTTGTAGGTCCCTCGGAGGTTGAGGTTTAACCTATTCCTTGTTATGTCTAACACACTAGCGAGTGCGGAATCCAAGCTAGCATGCAAACCAGGATAGAACAAGCACAATGATAAACACAACACGCAATATTCAACGATTAACACCACTTGTATTAAACGTATGAAAGGTTCGGTTACAAGCACAAGGTTTACAGATGTATTCTATAAACTCTCTATCTTTCGTGTGTGTGTGTTTTCTGCTCTAAGTGTTCTCTGTGTCTGACTGCCGAAATGAACACAACACACGGGTATTTATACCCAAACACAGCAGGTCTGGTCGAAGGATCATGCAGACTGGTCGAACGATCATCTGTCGACCAGAAACAGTTCGAAAGATCCAGATGTACCACGAAAGATGTGATCTTTCGTGGTCCATCCATCGAAGGTCCATCTTTCGAGCTCATCATCATCGAAGGATATGAGTCATCCTTCGATGACCATCCTTCGACTCAAACACATTACAAACATAATGTTGACTGTTTGGCCAAGTCAAACCGGAGGATGGTTGACTTGGTCAAACTTACAGACTAACAAAGACATCGTTCAGTAACAAGACAAAATACAGACAAAGTACAGACACAAGTGCACCAACAATGTCAAATTTATGGGAAATTGTTATTTTTACATTTCATAGGTTTGACTTTATCATCAAAAGTCAAATTGTATACTCAGGTTATTTGTACATGTGTTATCTTTCTTTAGGGCAGTGATAGTTCTTTGGATGACTGTATATCGCATCTCATGTGCCCTTGTTGCACCTTGGCTCAGGTTTGTCTTCCTCTTATTTCGTTTCGTGGGCCATGTTTTATTTACATAATCTATTGGGACCCATTTAGGGGAAATTATTGACATGATAATGAAAATATTTAGGTTTCGGGTTGTCACTGGTTTAATTAAAAGAGCCATGTTCATGTTGTTTAACTCTATCAATTTAAAAAGTCGACCCATCAAGCCGTTTACCTAAACAGGCCAACCCATTCGACTCGTTTACATAAATGGGTCAAAAGGGTCCGTGTTCAGGGCACAGGATTTGAATTGTCCCTGGACTAAGGCTGATGTCTTTGACACGAATAAATATATGGGCCGTCTTTGGGTTCAGCCCGACAAGATTAACACCCCTAGGCCCATTATCACCTCTTTGGTTTTTCACGAGACCAAGAAAAAGAAAATGCTAAATCAAATATTTTTTTCTCATTTTTATGTTATAATCTGACTTAGAAGGTACACATTTGGATGTTTTTATCTTATATGCTTAAGTGCTAAACTATTATTGTTTCTTAACGGGTAGGTGTTGTAAACTCCCGGTCCAACTTTACCAAAGAGAAAAGAACACTTATAGTGGTGCTTATAACTTCATCAGTTGTGCCACTTCTCTTTGCAGTGGCATATGCCTTTAGAAAGACAAAGAAACAACCACACATTAAATCTCCTCTAATTCGTACAGGAAATAAGCGGCTGTGACACTGATGATTGCTGGATGTTGGTGTTTTGGTCCATTTTGATGATTGTCCAATCAACTCGGTTCATAATAGACATCATTGAATTTTATATCATTCGGAACACAAGTGACTTATAGGCTATAAGTTTCATCTTTTTCGAGTAATAACCCCAAGAAACGTTTAATGTTGTGTCAATTTTATTTCCGTATAGGTGTGTGCTTGCTGTTTGCACCACTAAAGGGGTCGTTAAGGTCTACCGCTCCCCTTTTCGTGAATTTTCTGCAGCGTGGGTAGAGGTTATGGATGTATCAGAAATGTTACATACATATTTTGCAAAAAATGGATATGTGGAAGCTCACGTTGCATCTCCAGAAGATGTAAGTTGACTAATATACATGTTAACTTGCTATCTACTATGTCGTTGCAATGATCTTTAGTCAATTATCTTTCAAGTGTGAAGCTACTCAAGATGGTTCCGAGCAAGACGACAGTGATGATGATGATGATGATGATGATGATGATGATGATGCACCGATAGCTCATATCGGAATCAGAAACAAAAGCAGAAGGCAAAAAAATCGCCCCTTTATAACCGCAGAGTTGTATGCACGTCGTAGGGCAATGCTTTCATCACTGGTTGTTGCGTGGTCCCCGATGCTTGATCGAAAGTCATCAAGGAACTTTTGTCTATCTTCTATCATGAATTTATGGTAGGTGTGGTCAAACTGTAGTTGCACTAAAGCTTGGTTCCTTTCTGAATTTTGACAGCTGTATAGTTCTTTTAAATTTGACCGTGTTTCTGTGCTTACTGCCTAATGGCTAGATGCCACGTGATAAAGCTTTCAAAGGACACTTTCTTCAGCAAAAACAATTGATGGGAAACACGTTCCATGTGCTATTTTTATAAGTCTCGAGCCCAATGTCATTGATGAGGTGAGGACTGGAACATACCGACAGCTTTTTCACCCTGAGCAACTCATCAGCGTGAAAGAAGATGCTGCCAACAACTTTGCGCAAGGCCACTATACCAGTAATAAAACTCCCTTGTTTTTGAGTCCTTTTTTCCGGTCAACTGCCAGTATATAACTTATTAAATTTTTCATTTTACAGTCTGAAAAGAGATTATTGATTTATGCCTTAATTGCGTCCAAAAGCTAGCTAATAAAGGAACCGGTCTCCAGTGCTTCTTAGTTTAAGATTTAAGCGTCAATTTTGTTATCAACTTAGTAGTCCTGGCAAGTACTCCATAAAATTGGTTTTGCTGTTAAGCGTCAATTTTGATGGGTGTTTTAGATTGTTTTCCAATAGTTGAAGATTTAACTAAACTATGTTGTGTGTGTTATAAATACAGATATATTCCCTCCTAATTCTCATCCTAAGTTATCAAAGTTTCAGTTACATTTGACTACATAATGTTTCAGTTACATTTGACTACATAATGTTTCAGTTACTTTTGACTACATCATTGTATATATATATGTATGATTGATAAATGAAATAGAACACACTTTCTCATATTTCTCATTTTTCATCTCACGTTATTAGCACGTCTGCTCTATAATTCTTTGATTGTTGAAGATCCCTCATTCTCAAGTTTGGTGTTTGGTTGGTTGCTGTCCTTGACGCCACTATTTCCAACATACCTTCAGTTTTTTTTTTTCTAATTTCAGATTCATCCATTCAGGTATGTAACAGCCTTAAATCTCCTGTATTTTATTTGAATGATATACTTGTTTTTATTAGATAGACATATAACATGTGCATAGATAGCATACTTGTTTTAGTACAGAGCACAAATATGTGTGTTTTCGAAAATTGATAACAAAACAAAATGTTTACCAAGGAAACTAGTTAAAAGATATATATGATTTGTTTTATACTATATTATACATAAACACCCTGTTCATATTGTTACCCATTCTGTTTTCTTTTCTATAGATGTATCCCCCGAACATCAACAAAAACATATAATAAGGTTTTATATATGGAGTTTCATAACAAAGTAATACGCTTTTAGATCTGTATATTGATGGAGATTGCAAAACACGAGCGTTAAGTGTGTTAAATTACGTATTTTATTGTGTTTTAAGTGATTGCGCGTCACGAGTATGATAACTACGGGTTTTTATGATTCTACAGGTAAAACGCGTAATATGGCGAAGTTAAAGAGATTAGTGATGAAACGGAATAAGTGCGGATGATTATTAAAGAGACACACAGACAAGGAAGGATTGTTTTGTATTGGACCATTTAATAAATCTATCCATCCTTCCATACACAATATATGAAAAGTGTGAGGCATTATGTTAATATTGATCATAGAAAAGCAGCCAACACGTGCAAACTTTGGGGGAGCTTTCTAATCATCGGATCATCATCATTGACTTTGGGCTCATATATAAGAAACAACATCATCATTATCATCGATTATGGGGCAGCCATTAAACAACTTTGGGAGACACAAAAAGTTTTGTAGGAACGTTATACGACCTGACGAGTCGATCAGAAGAGTGCTCAGACTGAATCAGAGGCGGAATTCATTTATTCAGTCTTTGTTTAGCTTGATTTCACTATTTAACGTCTCTTTTATTGATCTCTTAACAATATACAAGCTCTGGAGACAAATTGGCAGGGCTTCGCCGTAACACACACTAACTTCTCTTACTAGATCCGCTTGAATGACCTACCTATATATAGGAGACATAGGTTCGCTTATATGAACATGTACGTATAAGTGGACCTGTATAAGCGGACCTATATTGAGTGGTTCGTTTATATGGACATGTTCGTATAAGCGGACCTGAAGAAATAGGTTCCCATATACGGACATGTACGAATAAGCGGACCTAACCAGATAGGTTCCCATATACGGACATGACACAAAAGCGGACCTAACCAAACTTATGTGTTTCTTGATTTTCTTTCACTATACAATCATCTCTAACCCAAGACTCGAACTAAGATGTAGTCGACAGACAACTGCACCAACAAGTTTGGCAGCAACATCACGACTCTTAGCAGCCTTTATTATTTTGGTGAGCTTCATTATTGGACTAAAGAGGGCAGCCCATTATCATGAAATATTGGAGCAACATATTACGAATTTTGGCAGCCATAGGGATAGTGGGGAGCGTTTTAATTCATTCGAACATCACCCATCATTCAGCATCGAGGGTTGAGAGACTTCATTAATTTGGACCTCTCGAATCATCAACATCATCATTCCCACCACTCAACCAAATCGATCATGCACTCAACCTCATCTCAAGCTTTTGAAGATCGTACGAACATCATGAGCGGCTAAATCTCTCGTGGACACTTCGGGTGAATGATTCTTGTGAGACACTTTTAATTCTAGTTTCTGTTTTGTATTGAGATTTGGATTTGTAGCCGGGTGACAGCCGACTATTTACATGATTATATTATTTGTGTGACAGACAAATCCTGAGTGATAGTCAGAGTTATAATTATGTTTTGAATCCAACTATGCTTTTGTTGATTGAATGATTTCTATGTATGTTTGTTTTAATATTTATCTGATCAATTAATATTAAGATTTTGAACTGCATGTGTAATTGGTAGATGTGACAGATTTACTGTTTAATCAACAGCATCCAATACAATCAGAACTAGGTTATTAGTAATTACAAAATCAAAATCCCGGAGTGCTCACATTTTCTCATCATTGTTTATTACGACTTAATCTTTTTCTTAATTGCAACTTGTTTCGTGTGTTTTTAATAGAATATCAGTTTTATAATCATAAGTTAGTTTAGTAAAATTTACAAACAAAACGTGTAACACTAACCACATGCTCCTCGTGGATTCGATACCTAACTTACCCTGTCTATAGGTAATTTTAGGTTTTTGCATAGACCCGACGACAGTCTATCAAAATGGCGCCGCTGCCGGGGAGCTAGTGCGCTTAGTGTTATATCGTTTATTTGATTTTTTTTTCAGTACTACTTTTAGTTTGTTACTTGTGCAGCAACTATGGAATGGGATTATGATGTTGAACCATGCTCATGTTGCGGGAGTCACAATCACTGGGCTCAAGATTGTCCACGTTCTTACCACCCGGATCATGGCTCCAGAGGATATCAAAATTACAATCAATCCGATAAAGGCGGTAACGAGCAGAATCGAAACGCAATTGAGGAAGATAAGATTTTAGAGTTATTCAAAACCCTCCTCAAGCATGTAGAGGAACTCACCCAGTCTCTCAAGGAACAGCAAAATATTAATGAATCACTTAACCAGCGAATTGAACAACTAACTAATCAGTTTGACAATTTTGCAGAAAGAAAAGCTACAGTTAGCCTGGTTGAGGATGCTGTATCAGAGACAGATAGAGATCCAGGGGAACCGCTCATCCCAATTCAACTTGGGGATCTCAAGACAGATAACGCTTCATTGAATTTTGGAGTTAGTATGAGTGTTCTTCCCGGGTATATTTATGATATGTATGATTTGGGCCCATTGCAACAGGTTAATGATCCTATGGTTTTAGCGGAATACTCACGAGGAAGGCCCCGAGGGATTTTGAAGGGATTGACTGTAAAGGTAGGCGACTTTTATTATCCTGAAGATTTTGTTGTCTTAGATCCATATACAGAGAAGGAACAACTGAGGGTGATACTTGGCAGACCATTCTTGGCCACTGCAGATGCTCAGATATGTTGCTGGAAAGGTACAGTTGATATGACATATGGGAGCCGTAAGCTTTCTATTGACTTCCTTTCACATTCTTTTGATTATTCATTTATAAATACTTGTTCATGGGATTTTGTTACTAACACGAGTTATTCTCGAGTGTGTGACGATGGCCCGAAAGAGAGTTTTGCTATGATTGACAGGTCTAAAGATGACAAGATCGTGAAGGATAAAGAGGCCAAGTCACCTTGGTGGCTCAAATTGAGAATTAAAAAGCAATTAGCCAAGCGAAAAAAGAAGCCACCAAAGGAAGCAACCAAATCCAAGAAGAATCCCATAGAGACACGTACGGGCGAGTTATTATATTCTTTCGATGATGCAGATCCAGATAACCCGGATCATTGGGATGCCATAAGAGATGATGGAGGGATGTGGGATGATAACCATGTGTTTCATACACAGGGGATACTATATGAACCACCATGAGCTTAATCAGGTATGGTCTGGCTGAAGACCTATAAACTTAGCGCTCTCGGGAGGCAGCCCGAGGATGTAGAGTAGTGTATATTTGTTTTGTTTTTCCATGAGTACTTTTGCAGGTTATCAGGTTATCAATCTTTACGGATGCAATGGTCCAAGTGTGGGGATGTTTGGTGAAATCGCAATACGTTCTAGTGCAGTGGCGGACGATGCACGGATTAGAGTTCAGTCAAAACTGTCCATACTCAATCTCCATTTGGACGGGGATGATTTGTACACTAATTGTAGAGATTGACCCGAGTACTTGTTGGACACGGCCGCGAATGAAATGCTATACGGTCGTGGTGGAACATGACGCATGAGGATTCTACGCTTTAAACCAGGGGAGCCTGTTCCACTTTTATTATTGCATTTTTATTT
This sequence comes from Helianthus tuberosus, assembly GCA_030545235.1. Taxonomy (NCBI): domain Eukaryota; kingdom Viridiplantae; phylum Streptophyta; class Magnoliopsida; order Asterales; family Asteraceae; genus Helianthus; species Helianthus tuberosus. Next base: position 116,944,667 of record CM060414.1, on the reverse strand, counting down.
TTGTATTTGGTGGTGTAAACTTTATGTGTTAGGGAATGTGTTTAAACTATTTGTTTTTAGGAATGGTCGCTCATGAGGTTTGTTAGTTGATATTTATGGGTTTTGTTTTAAAAAGCATTATACATTGGGGACAATGTCGCCCAAGTGTGGGGATATGGAAACCCGGGAAGGGAAAGGTTTGAAAGAGGTTGAAAGTGATTAAAAACGATGAAAAGCGAAAAAAAATGAAAATTTTTAAAATTTTAAAGAATTTCATCGCCTTAAGTGAACTAAATGGATATGAAAAACGAACGTTTCAATCACTAATGGGTTCCTTGCCGGTAGTAAACTAATGTAGTCCCTTGTCATGGTCGTTCCTTTAAGTTTCATGAGAGTAGGTCCGACATGTGTTTTTAGGATAAAAGATTTGAGAAGAGATGTCTATTTAGGGGTAACATGCTTTAGATTGCATATGCTACGTGTCGGCAGCCTTGTACCTTTTCTTTGGTGAGAATTTTGAGCCTGTAGAATGATAGAATGATTTACATATTGAATTCATTTGTTGAGAGCAGGCCGCATGTTATTCTGTGTTAGAACTTGTGTGATTTGATGCATGCTGAGACTGTGGTTGACATGTGCACGTAAATGATAAAGGCATTAGGATATCCCGTACACCTGTTTGCTTGTTATGTCCTTACCTAGTCATCACCCTTAGTAGCCCTGTTGAGCCTATTTACCATTCGTTTGTCCACCTATTTTGAAATGTTTTGATACCGACCGTGAATGACAAATTATGAACAATTGAAAAAAAAGTGAAAAAAAAAATAGAAAAAGAACAAAAATAGAAGTTTTGTGAATATCGTTTATGTTCTTGGGTAGAAACCAACCCAAAAGTATGTTATGTTTGCAAATAAGTCATCACGGTTTGGTCGTTTGTTTGTTCGCCACATAAAAAATAAATAAAAAAAAAACCAAAAATCTTCCTACCTTTAGCCTAAGCCCAAAACCGAAAGTCCTTTTGATGCGTGTCGTGTTATATGATACAGTGGAGGTATGATCGTTATACAAGCTTATGAATACAGGATTTCATGTTTGGTTTTGAGTGTTATACATACTAGCACATTACACGCTAGTTCATGTTTTTAAACCGAGAGGAGAGTTGATTGTGAGGGGCGTGTTGCATGTGTTCTAATCCTAAGCATGTTAGTTTTGAATAGACAAGTTTTAAGTTTTAAATATTGCATCAATTGCTTGTCGGACTGTCAATCTCGATTGTGTTAGTCTATGGAACGGGTATGACTTGGGGCTCAAACTGTTGCGTCGGTATAGGGGTTTAGAGGTATTGTTACTATGGTGAGTAGTTCCGTAACGGTTTGCTTGAGGACAATCAAAGGTAAGTGTGGGGATGTGATGGAGATTGCAAAACACGAGCGTTAAGTGTGTTAAATTACGTATTTTATTGTGTTTTAAGTGATTGCGCGTCACGAGTATGATAACTACGGGTTTTTATGATTCTACAGGTAAAACGCGTAATATGGCGAAGTTAAAGAGATTAGTGATGAAACGGAATAAGTGCGGATGATTATTAAAGAGACACACAGACAAGGAAGGATTGTTTTGTATTGGACCATTTAATAAATCTATCCATCCTTCCATACACAATATATGAAAAGTGTGAGGCATTATTTTAATATTGATCATAGAAAAGCAGCCAACACGTGCAAACTTTGGGGGAGCTTTCTAATCATCGGATAATCATCATTGACTTTGGGCTCATATATAAGAAACAACATCATCATTATCATCGATTATGGGGCAGCCATTAAACAACTTTGGGAGACACAAAAAGTTTGGCAGCAACATCACGACTCTTAGCAGCCTTTATTATTTTGCTGGGCTTCATTATTGGACTAAAGAGGGCAGCCCATTATCATGAAATATTGGAGCAACATATTACGAATTTTGGCAGCCATAGGGATAGTGGGGAGCGTTTTAATTCATTCGAACATCACCCATCATTCAGCATCGAGGGTTGAGAGACTTCATTAATTTGGACCTCTCGAATCATCAACATCATCATTCCCACCACTCAACCAAATCGATCATGCACTCAACCTCATCTCAAGCTTTTGAAGATCGTACGAACATCATGAGCGGCTAAATTTCTCGTGGACACTTCGGGTGAATGATTCTTGTGAGACACTTTTAATTCTAGTTTCTGTTTTGTATTGAGATTTGGATTTGTAGCCGGGTGACAGCCGACTATTTACATGATTATATTATTTGTGTGACAGACAAATCCTGAGTGACAGTCAGAGTTATAATTATGTTTTGAATCCAACTATGCTTTTGTTGATTGAATGATTTCTATGTATGTTTGTTTTAATATTTATCTGATCAATTAATATTAAGATTTTGAACTACATGTGTAATTGGTAGATGTGACATATTTACTGTTTAATCAACAGCATCCAATACAATCAGAACTAGGTTATTAGTAATTACAGAATCAAAATCCCGGAGTGCTCACATTTTCTCATCATTGTTTATTACGACTTAATCTTTTTCTTAATTGCAACTTGTTTCGTGTGTTTTTAATAAAATATCAGTTTTATAATCATAAGTTAGTTTAGTAAAATTTACAAACAAAACGTGTAACACTAACCACATGCTCCTCGTGGATTCGATACCTGACTTACCCTGTCTATAGGTCATTTTAGGTTTTTGCATAGACCCGACGACAGTCTATCATATATCAAGATTTTATATCAATTTTTTTTAACTAGCAAAGAAAAATAGGTTACAAGAAAAATAAGGTTTTTAACTAGGCTACAAGAATATGCCCGGTGGTTACTGCCACCATATATTACCTTTTTAGATGTGAACGCCCGTTTTGTTGCGGCGGAACCCTAATTTCATGTGTCGCCGACAATTTTTTTTTGACTCTCTCCATTGTCGTTAGTTGAATGACAAGAAATATTTGTTCCAAACGCCTGGTGTCTTTGTACCCCACTTCTTGATCTTTGTTTTCGATATCCCGTTTTCTTCTGGCATGATTCCGGTGATCCCTCTCGTGACAATCACCGCTGTCGACCACCACCGTCTATTCTAGCCACACCACCTCCAACGGCGAGTTTTCCGTGATAGTTACAGTCAACACCCATTCAAATTGGAAATAACAAGTGCAACTATGGTAGCGCAGATTCTGGAGATCGTGATTAAATAAGAGGAACTGGATGTGCATATTTTTTTTTTTCCTTAAAGCTATAATCTATTTTTTTTTCTGGATCAATAGTATATATATATTTCTTTTCTTATTCCATATCAATGGCCCATATTAGCTCATTAGATCCAACGGACACAACATCTTCTTCTGGATCTTTCCTAATTGATGAGTATATTTGTTTTAAATGCATCTTTACATGTCTCTTTATGACATAGTTTTGAAAATTGTTACATATGGTTACACGTGTAAACAATATAGTACTATGTGCATATATTAAATTGTTACTATTATATTTAATATTAGGATTTTTGTTTTATTTTTCTCATGATTTACACTCATTTCAAAAGTTACCTATATATATATTTTAGAACCTATGTTTAAAACTTTCGTATTCTGAAACTTAAATTACTTTAAGTTATACTATGAATGCAGATTATATAAATTTATTAAATCATAAAAAAAATTAGTTTTTTTTCCTTTCAGTATCTTATACTTATTTAGATATGTTTTTTTTTTTAACCACATAAACAAATTGACACTTGGTATTTTCTTTTCTTTCTATTATTTATGTTTTTTTCTCATAAATAAAAAAAAATTCACATGTAAATTTCATTTGTAGATACAATGTCGAACTTATCAAAACTCGAATTCGTCGCACTTGACATCTCAGGAAATAACTACCTCCCATGGACCCTTGATGCGAAAATTCATCTGACAGCAAATAATCTAGGGGTAACAATCGATGATGAGAATCAAACATCCGCTCAAGATAAGGCTAAGGCCATGATATTCCTCTGTCACCATCTCCACGAAGACTTGAAGAGGGAGTATCTTACTGTTGAGGACCCTTTCGAGTTGTGAAAAAATATCAAAGAAAGATTTGACCACCAGAAGCTGGTCTTGCTCCCTAAAGCTCACTATGAATGGCTTCATTTGAGGCTACAAGATTATAAAAGTGTTAGCGAGTACAACTCTGCCCTTTTCCGCATCACCTCTGAGCTTAAATTATGTGGTGAAAAAATAACCGACGAAGACATGCTTGAGAAAACTTTCTCAACGTTCCATGCATCAAACATGCTCCTGTCGCAGCAGTACAGGGAACGTAAATTTACAAAATATTCAGAATTAATATCATGTTTGTTGGTCGCGGAGCAAAACAACAAGCTCCTACTACAAAATCATCAAACGCGACCCGTCGGTGCAAGCCCATTGCCAGAAGTCAATGCGGCAAATTATCAAAGCGGACGTGGGAGAGGTGGCGGTCGCAGTCGCGGTCGCGGCCGTGGTCGTGGACGGAGCAATACATGGCGACGAGAATCTCAAAATTCTAAATCAAGTGGTGGCGAATCGAGACGACAAAACACGGGACGACCTCCTAGAGGGAGAACTGGCGGGAGCCAAAACAATATATGTTATAAATGTGGAATGTCAAATCATTGGTCCCGCACATGTCGTACCCCTAAACATCTCGTTGAAGTGTATCAACAGGTGATGAAAGAAACAAGAAAAAATGTTGAGACAAATCTAATTGAGAATGCACCTAATCTGTGATCTCCTACACCACTATCAGACACTCATCTAGACGCATCTGACTTCATTGAAAATTAGTGACATATGATTGAACTTTATGTGATATTTTTTTTAAGACTATGGTTTTTTTTCTTTGTTTGGATCTTGTTTAAACTCTTATGGTATTTTATGTTTGAACTATTATTATGGTTTCATTTAAAATCTTTGTGATGTTATTTTTTTTATTTATCATACTCAAGCAAGTAGTTCGTTATATTAATTTATTTTATTATTAATCAGAGGAAATATGTTTACAAGCTCCAATAAAGCTATCATTGGTGATGAATGTCTCGTAGATAGTGGTACCACCAACATTATTCTCAAACATAAGAAATTTTTCTCTGAGTTGTCTCCTGCTGAGACACTTGTGGGTACTATTTCCGGTGTGTGTGATCTTATAGAAGGCTCTGGAAGAGCAAGCATCATATTACCATCGGGTACTAAACTAATTATAAATGATGCATTATACTCTAGTAAATCAAGACGAAATTTACTTAGTTTTAAAAGTATTCGACAAAATGGTTACCACCTCAAAACAACATCCGAAAATAATATTGAATACTTACAAATTACTTCAAATGAAAATGGCAAAGATACCATTGTAGAAAAGCTAAAAGCTTTATCCTCTGGATTATATTGTACAAGTATTATTCCTATTGAAGCATACATGGTGGTGAGTAACCATATGTTACTAGATAAAGACACATTCACAATATGGCATGACCGACTAGGTCACCCAGGTAACATAATGATGAGGCGAATAATTAAGAACGCAAATGGGCACCCTCTTAAAAATTTAAAAATCTTACAATCAAAAGATTTATTATGTGCGGCATGCTCTCTAGGCAAACTCATTACTCGGCCCTCACCAACCAAATTGACACAAGAAAACCCCTCATTTTTGGAAAGAATCCAAGGGGACATCTGTGGGCCTATACATCCTCCTTGTGATCCATTTTACTATTTCTTAGTCTTAATTGATGCCTCATCGCGATGGTCACACGTGAGTCTTTTAGCTACCCGAAATGTAGCGTTTGCCCGACTATTAGCGCAAATCATACAGTTGAGAGCTCATTTCCCTGAAAATCCAATTAAAACCATACGAGTGGATAATGCAGGAGAATTCACATCCCAAGCTATTAACGATTATTGTATGTCGATTGGGATAAAAGTTGAACATCCAGTAGCTCATGTTCATACACAAAATGGTTTAGCTGAATCATTAATTAAACGATTACAAATAATTGTTAGACCTCTCCTGATGAGATGCAAATTGCCATCTTCTGCATGGGGACATGCTATTTTAGACGCTGCTGCACTAATCCGATTAAGACCAACTGCCGATCATGAATATTCCCCATTACAACTGGTCTTCGGAAGAGAACCAAATCTGTCCCACGTCAAAATATTTGGTTGTGCGGTATATGTACCGATATCGCCACCACAACGTACCATAATGGGACCACAGAGAAGACTGGGCATTTACATTGGTTTTAATTCCCCTTCTATTATTAAATATTTAGAACCATTAACGGGTGACATGTTGTCACACCCCAACCGATGGCGGAATCATCGGGGCGCGGCACTAGGCGAATCAGATTGCTCAAGAGAATCCATAACAACTATACTGCGATAATATTTAATACATTCGTTATCCCATACTAACAAATAATACAATCACATAAGTTATCACAGATTTCTTGTCCTCTCGAACAATACAAATCCGACAACCTAGATTTTAGTTGAGTTTCTAGACTTCCTAGCTTGATTTGATATAGTCTGCGATCTAACCTGCAACATACGTTAAAATATTTGTCAATACAAAAGTATTGGCGAGTATACAGGTTATGTATAGCGTAATAGATAAAAAGTGTAGCGAATTTCCATATCCAAGAACGTAACACATGACATATATACTCACAAAGCTAATACTACCAACTAAGTCCTCGATGCTCGAATATGCGATGGCAAACTAGACCCCGTCGGGCGCAATAGTACTATACTAGTCATGGTGGGACATCGTGAGTATAAGCCCTAGCACATATGCAACTAGCATCACGTACATCTATGCCTAACAGTTATTCGCAAATGATAATTCGATTGATTGAATAATTCGTTGATAAGTTCGATTTGTTAGAAACGTATGTTACACCCAAAGTTCGATTAAAAATGGGTCAAGTATACTCACAGTGCGTATTCGGTAAGTAAACACAGCTTGATTTGGGTTGCGTCTGAGTTATCCTGATCGAATGAGAGTGCGTTAACAGTGGCGGGTGAAACAAGTGACTATTGACCATTCGGTCGGATGGCAATCCGGCAGGATGGTCATTCGTTTGAATGAGGAGTTGGTCCAGTCGTATGGTGCGGACATGTGATCCGTGCGGACATGTGATCCGTGCGGACATGTGATCCGTGCGGACATGTCATTCGTGCGGACATGTCATCCGTGCGGACATGTCATTCGTGCGGACATGTGATCCGTGCGGACATGTCATGTATCCGGTCCGGATGACATGTATCCGTGCGGATGACATGTTACCCGTGCGGATGACATGTATCTGTGCGGATGACATGTATCCGTGCGGATTGACATGTATCCGGTCCGGATGACATGTATCCATGCGGATTACATGTTATCCGTGCGGATTACATGTTATCCGTGCGGATTACATGTTATCCGTCCGGACAGCACGTCTGTTTCGCATTCTAAATACTGTTTCTGAGTGTCATCGGAAGGAATACGTGTAGAGTTACCGGGACAGTGTAATCTCGTACTAATCACTCTAAATTCCATCAATTCCGACCCGCTCTAACGGCCGGGAATCACCCCGCTCCATCAGAACTGGTCGTTCTTGACGGTCTCTCGTGGTTAACTCGAAATCGCACAGTTTCTTGGCTAGGTACACAGTTATAGGTGAGTTTTGTTATCAAAACATGTGGAAATCACCCAGATCTGAGTCGTTTATAGTGAAATGAGGCCACAACTTGAAGTTCATAAGAACTCTTGGTGACATCACCTCAAAACGCCTCAAATCAGCAGATTTCACGGTTAGAATTTGAGTTTTAAAAGATAGAATGATGTAGAATTGAGTGTAGATTGTAGAAGTACAAGTTTTAGGTTGAAATCTTACTGGAATCGCGAGGAAATCGAGAGGAAAGGGTCCTGAGCGTGTTTGGCCGAGCGGGAGCTGTCACATCACTGTTCAAGTGATGTGACATGGTATTTATAGGCAAAAGTGGAGCTGAAGTGGGTTTTGGTCCGGATGGCTATCCGTCCGGATGGCTATCCTGACGCGATGATTTTCTTCGCTTTTTAATAGTTGCGATAGTTTCCGAAGTACACGCTTCTCATAGTAAATTATTATTATTATTATTATTATTATTATTATTATTATTATTATTATATGTATATATATCACTAGGGGTCGTATTTACGTATCCATATTCCAAAGTTTCGATATAACAATCGGTTTTCGTTTCGAGCATGCGATTATTAGAGACGTTTCACGGCCATCAATGAGGGTAGTATAGGTCCTTTCTTGATGTCATCGTGAACGTTATTGCGTGTAGTGCCACAAAGACTGACGGGGTACCATTCACTCGTATTGTCGTCATCGTCACAACGACCGGAGCTATAGCACTCACCCTAGAGTCCTTGTTAGCGTTAATTGTCTGCGTTTCGACACACCACGGCCACTGAGAAGGGTAGAATAGGTCCTCACTCAATGCCTCCGTGAGTGTTAGTGTTTGTGATAATAGTGTAGTATAATGATATTGTATTTCGAAAATATACGATTATCCTTCGAATAGCGATATATACGATATAGTCACATTATGATCCGAATCTCTGGTGCTAGGCGTAACGAGTATATCGAGTAGTAACAACGCACAAAAGTGCGGGTTGTTACAGTCTCCCCTACTTTAGGAAATTTTGTCCCGAAATTAATCCAATAGGTAGACTTCCAAGAGTTAATCTTGCATTATCAGCGATATAGTGAGTGATTTGACCGAGAGTTGACAACGAGAGCGTTTCGAATTAGAGAGATCGATTGCAATAGCGGGAAGCGACATAAATACGGAAGTAATATCCCACGAATTGGCGTTCCAAAGTACCTTGTGGTGCGTAGAATTTGTAAGTTCGATGCGATTGAAATTTTAAAGAACTTTGAAAGGGTTCTCATAACGTAGGGTTAACTGAGTCGATTGTTAACCAACGTTGCAAGAAAGTTTAGGTTTCAAACATTTTAAGGAATTCGAAGATGAAATTAGGGTTACGGAAACTCTCCTAGGACCTGGGTTCGACGCTGCACTCGATGTCGACCCAACGTCTTAAGAAAATTTTGTTTTGATATTGCAAAAGTTTTTAAAGAAAAACTGGACTTATGAGGCTTCCCTTGGGCATGGAGTTAAGCTAATTCGATGTTACCTCCACATTGCAAGGAAATTTCACTTGTCCAATGGTTTTAATAAAAGTTTTATAAAAATCAGTTTTTAACAGTTTGAAAAAGATAACTTAGCATCGAGCCCCACTTGGCACCTTCCCACAGAAGTTCGTTAATATGATTAAAACACTTATATATAGGAAGTACCAGCGGCGTATCCACCATGTTCTGCCCATATTACTTCCGTTTCGTGAGGCGGTGTCATGTGTGCCGATACGACATGGATAGAATTGTGCTTACTCGGCCCAATCGATAGAAAGTCAGACCGAGTATAAAATAGAATCGAATAAGTTAAGCCGGCGAGCTGAATTACGAATGTAGCTACAACAGCGTGCGCGAGTAGCCTGATGACACGAACCGCTTACGTGTCGTGTCTGGATTGGCGTCGAGCGGTAGACGTTAAGCGATTAGCGCGATGTCGATTAGATTTCCACATTGAACCCGCATGGCACATTTCCACGAGAGTTTGCTAGCATGGTGAAACACCACGTTTAACCAGGCTAGTTTTGCCTCGTGAAGCAATGTCATGCGTGTTATTACCACATAGGTTGTACCATACGAGCGAATGAGCGGTAGATTACACACGATAAGCGATTAGCGAATAACATAACACAACACTCGTAACGACGGCGACGATAAACGAATTACGATAAGCGGCAATTGTGTATTCACATAAAGCAAATTCTCAACAGGTTATGTATTCACATAAAGCAAAATCTCAAACAGGTTATGTATTCACATATGGTGGCACAAAATTTTCTTGGAAGTCAACTAAGCAAACACTTACAGCAACGTCATCAAATCATGCTGAACTAATTGCACTATATGAAGCTGGTTGAGAATGCGTGTGGTTGAGATCAATGATTACTCACATACAAGAAGCATGTGGATTATAACAGATCAAGAAGGAGCCAACGATTATTTATGAAGACAATGCTGCTTGCATAGCTTAGATCAAAGAAGGTTACATCAAGGGTGATCGAACAAAGCATATTTCACCAAAATTCTTCTCAACATATGACTTGCAGAAAGAAGGGGAAATTGATGTTTGCCAAATCAAGTCAAGTGAAAATTTAGCTGACCTATTCACAAAATCTTTACCAAGAAATAGTTTCGAGCAACTATAACACAAGATCGGTCTCCGTAGATTGAAAGATGTTTGTTGAATTCGGGGGGAGAATTATACACACTGCACTCTTTTTCCCTTAACTAAGTTTTGTCCCAATGGATTTTCTTAGTAAGGTTTTTAATGAGGCAGTACAACTGATCCAATAGTATTAGTTTATTATATAGGTCCTGAAGTATCTATTTAATATCATCCTGAAGTATGTTATTAACTGTGTATAATAAATAATAATATATATCTGAGGGGAGTGTTATAAATACAGATATATTCCCTCCTAATTCTCATCCTAAGTTATCAAAGTTTCAGTTACATTTGACTACATAATGTTTCAGTTACATTTGACTACATAATGTTTCAGTTACTTTTGACTACATCATTGTATATATATATGTATGATTGATAAATGAAATAGAACACACTTTCTCATATTTCTCATTTTTCATCTCAGTATGACAATTTTCATCCTATTTTTAAGATGGCATACCAAAAGCCAAGAACAAGTTCCTATATTTTTACACTTTTCTTCCTTTCCTACCCTTATAGAAACTAGGAATTAATGTGACTATATGCTAGTTGCTTAAATGAGGAAAAAGTGTAGAGTTTTTTTTTACTGTTTTGTGCATTTTGCTCTTTAAGCAGATGTTTTTTTTGTTCTTGCATTGTGTAAATTCTAAAATATTATATATCTATGTACGGTGCCGTTTCTACGTTTTCGGAGGCCCTAATCGAACTACGAAGTGGTGGCCCTTTCGCAAAATTATCATTTTCAACATATTTAGTAACAAAACCCTATTCCTTTATCCGGGCTTGGGACCGGCAATTATAAACTAAAAAGATTATAATTCCCATAGTTAAATTTCGTTTTGAAAGTCATATGTTTTCTATATCCTTAAATAAAATCTACTTTTCTAGCTTTAACCGAAGCAAATTGTTTGATGAAATTATTGTAATTAGCCCTAATTCAACCAATTAGCCCTAATTCAACAACTTAAAATCAGCCCTAATTCAACAATTTAAAATAATCAAATAAGCCCTAAAGGCCTAAATAACAAACTGAAATCAACAAATTAGCCCTAATTCAACAACTTAAAATCAGCAAATTAGTCCTAATTCAACAACTTAAAATCGGCAAATAATGAAATAAGCATAATCTCTAAACAAGAGATTCAAATTGGCAAATACACCCTAGTTCCCTATTCAACAAATGAGGATGTGAATATCTAACCTGAGTGAGAGCCACAAGATTAAATCGCCAACCATAAAATCGCAAAACTGAGCAAAACTAAACGGCACTACAGAGAAGGTTTGTGATATATCGCCGTCAAACGTCTCTTAGTGCCATTGGGTTATTAGGTTTATGTAATGTTAACATATGAGAGATTTGGGCCTGATCTTTTAGAATTGGGTTATTAGGTTTATGTAATGTTTACAAATGAGAGATTTGGGCCTGTTCTATTAGAAAATTGGTGGCCCTTCAAATTGGAAAATTGGTGGCCCTAGGCTTGGGCCTAGGTTCATATACGCATTGGGCCGGCTCTGTCTATGTATCAAGTTTTGAATTGTTTGTTATGTTGTCAGGCAAGGAGAAATCAATTGTCTTTTGGAATATTCATGATCATATATCCACATTAGCAACACAGCCAAAGACTAATGAGCCTGGTGATGGGCCTTCTAAGAGCTCTATTGTTCAAGCAAGAGGTGTTTTCTATGGGCATACTGATACCGTTGAAATTGTACAATTTTCCCCTTGTTGTTGAAACTAGAGGGGGCAATTTTGACTCATAGTCAAATGGCTGTGTTTTATATGAAGTTGCATATATATATATATATATATCCAGTAGGTCGAACCAACATTCGAAAGAGTGTTTAATGGGTAAGTGGCATCGTCTTGATTTGGGTGTGTTTGTCTCAAATGAGTTAAATTTGGTTGAAAACCACTCATAGTGCATCTTTAATGCATATGGTCTACCCTAATTGGTTTTAAAAAAATCCATTGGCTGTGACTTGTAAGTGAAAGGTAGGTGAATTTTTACCTTTTTACTTGTTTTTTTAAGTCTTTACATCACTAAAAAAAAGGTTTACACCATGAGTGAAATAGAGTTAAATGACATAAAGCCAAAATGGTCAGAATTAATATGACGGTGTACGTGTAGTAAGAAAGGTGGTATAGAAATCACCTTAAATCGTCAGAATTAATTTAAATTGATGTAAGGCCAAATTAGTCAGAATTAAAATGATTAGATTTTGCTCTTTAAAATAGTCTCGATGACACCCGCTGCATCGCGCGGGCCAACCCACTAGTAATATTAGATACCCATTAGAATTATTATACAACTAATTATTATATTAAACATATTTAACTAATATTATTGTTAAATTAAATAGGTTGAATCACAAACATGTTTTCTAGATATGTATTTAATCATGAATCACAAACATGTTTTCTAGAATTTTAGCGGTCGTTTGTTGACTTATATTGTTGTGGTCTAGAGGGGAGCACTTTGTTGAATAGTACATGAACTTGAATAAAATGAAGAAAACTTTTAAGAAGAGAAATTATATAAAAAAATGAGTGTTGGTGTTGGTTGTTAAAAGTTGAAACTTAAGACACAGGATAAACGGATAATGATGGTATTTGAAATGATGACTACTAGAATGATGGTTTAATTTAAAAATCCACCCAATGCACTTCTATAAATGTGAACACGTAGTAATGGGTGGTTATTAACCAACGCCTTTTGCTAAAGCTCTGCAAATTTTAATAGTAATTTTTTTTCTAATGTTAGGCCTGGCATGTTACATACTTGTAACTTATGTTGTGCTCAATACATAACGGAACGATAATCTGATGCAAGACATTCTCGTCCTTGTACATGTTACAGGTGACATAATTCTCCTGTATATTAATAAATGGATGAAATAAACACTAAACTATAATATAATAAAATATTATATTATATACAGTTTTTTTTATAGTTTTATTATCTTAATATTATAATAATTGTTATCTCCTTTACTTTTTAAGTCTGATAAGCTTGGTGTTAACCGGTACTTGTATCGAAAATACCGGTTCGTTATCGGTACATGAAGGTCAAAACCAGCACCAGCCTGGTACATAAAACGCTAAAAGACGGTACCGGATTGAGTTTGATAATCTTTTAGTTCAAGAAATTTGGTACTGCTACCCAGTACCATTTGTCCATCCCTGATCACGGGTACCATACGAACACCAACGGTATCGTACAACCTTTTTTTTAGTTTTAGGGGTAGGGATGAGCTCGGTGCCAACTGATACCGAATCGGTATTGGTACCAAAAATACCGGTTACGGTATCCTTATATGAAGGTAAAAACCGGTGGCGAACCTGTACCAGGAACGCCAAACGTCAGTACCGAACTGGTACTTAGGATCTTTCGGTTCAGGAAATTTGGTACCGGTACCCATTACTATTTGCTTATCTCTGACTACGGGCTTCTACCGAACATCATTACCATACAACTTTTTTAGTTGATTTTCTTTCTGTTATTTTTTAGTGGTTTTTTCTACATTTTCATTTTATTCTTGTTAGCGATTCCGTGTGCAACGCGCTCGTAGTGATTTCAAACACATATAAACACAGACTAAATAACAAAAGAAGTTCGCCGCGTTGCGGCGACGGTTTTTATAACTAGTTTCCTTCAAAATGCACTTTCAAATAATAATTAAACTTAAAATATTGAATTTGATGATTATCAAAGTAAAACATCAATGTATTATTGTTGTGTTATCAACAACTAAAATAGATTAGACTTGTTTTCCAAGTTTTGTCTCATATATATAGATTCTTTGTATTTCATTGCAAAGATATCACATTCAATAAAATACTAGATCTATTTCTCTCTATTGCTCTTCTCTTATACTATTAGGCTAGTTTCACAACACGTTATCAGCACGAGTTGCTTTTGAAATTAAATCACGTTGATACATTGATGCTATATCATCAATTTTAATTCTCTAAACATGTCTTTAACATCACATGCGCTAAAGGTATGATTTTATCATTTGCAATTGGTGTTTCATCTTTTTGTTACAATCTATGTGTGTTTATTTCCATCGTTGGATGATTTAAGTGGAGACAGAAGTATGACGTCTCACTAAGATTTTTTTTTTTTTTTTTCGTTGACAGAACCTTTAAGAGTAACATATGATATTTTCAACATAAATATTAACTATGGTTTTCACACTAATCATCTTTTCTAAATCTAAAGTTTTTGTTAGTTTAAATGTTATACATAAGTATTATCTCTTTTAAATTATTTACACCTTAGTTGGCTATGATTTAACAAGTATGGTAAATAAAATTAAAACTAATGTAACTGATGTGGAACGACTGAATTTATCAATGAAAAACTTAGATTTGAGTGTGAGATTCCAACATGTAAAAGAATTTTGAAACTCAAAAGGTTGGGTCATGTATTGCATATATGTGTTTAGCTGTATATATTTACGGTAAGAATGAAATTATGTATAAGTTAAAAGATGTTGCTTTCTTAATATTCACAATTTTAATATTTAACTGTTATTTTTTTAGTATACATAATTCTTAAAATCTAAGATGGCATGACATTTATTTTAAGAGTAAATCTATATGTTCGGCCGAGTTCGACTTACATATTTTGTGGACGCGTTTCACGGGAATGAATATATTATTTTTGTAGAACATACATACATACATAATGGATGGTTTTCTTTGTGTGTAAACATGGGAATAAATATAGTATTTTGTTCGAGAAGTATATATTTATTGGACGGTTTGTTCGTGGTTTGATACGAGAATAAATATATAGTATTTTAGGTAGAAAAATATATATTTATTGGATCGTACTTGTGGTTTTGGGACTAGGTCCTGGTATTGTGTAGTATCGTTGATGCTTAATCATATTACATGTATAACACCTCGTAAAATCGTGTCCAATTATATGTTGACACGTGTCCCTAATCCTAATTAAGTCAAACGTAGACTAGGAGGGACTATTATTGCCAAACGATGAAAACAATATGCAAGGACTAAAAGTGTCAACATGCTTAAACTAAGAATTGAGTGACCTTATACGGTCTTCGTATTCTTTTAATAAGCCACTTGTTGGATAAACGAAATCGTTTGCAATATAATTCAAAAGTTGTGTGTTAAAAAGGGTTAAAAGCATCAACATGTGAATTCTTACCTTCGGGTAACCTTTAAACGAACTCGGAGCATCGTGATGTTCCATAATACTCACGGGAATGCCTGATATGAGCTATATAAGGCTTTGATATTGTTAGACAACATTATGCACACCTTTGTGCGATGGATAGACTAAAAGCGTTAGCGAGCGAAACTTCATCTTTGAGTAACCTCCTAAACAAAATGGGAACTCAGGAATGCTCAGTCATACTCCCGGGCGTGCCTAAGAACGGTCACTAAAGATGTTCGAACCTTATATTAACATAATATAATGTATATGAAGGTCTGGTGCCAAAAATGTCAATTTTGAAAGTAAATAAGTGACCAAAACTCAAGGGGCTAAAACTGCCCAAAGCAGAAACTCGTTGGGCTGGACTCCACCTGCTCGCGGGCCGCGTAGATATGGGCCGTGGGCCGCCAGGAACCCGTATCTGCAGAAATTTTTTATTTATTTGTTTTTTTTTTTTGTTTGTTCTCTAAACATACCACTTCTACTCACATAAATTCGAGGAAAAATTACACGTTTTGCCCTTTATCTTTGTACCATTTTGTAGGCGGTGTCCTTTTCAGCGAATGATGACAGGTTTTGCCCTTTATAGGGAATTTTGTTACACGTTTTGTCCTTTAACCCTAACCCAGTTAGATTTTTTTTGTTAAATCTGATCAAGTGACTTGCTTGTGAGGGTATTTTTATCATTTCACCTTAAAAGACTAAATATGTAAATAAGTTCTCTCCTCCACCATCACCAAACACCATGTTGCCACTGTGATTACCGGCACCAGCCACCACAAAATTAACCACAGATCAAATCAAATTACAGATCAATTTGAAATCAAATTACAAACAATTGATTCAAGTTGAAGCAACACAAACAAATCTAATCTAAATACATCAAAAATCACATATCAATTTGTAAATATGTACAGAACATAACCTAACTTAAACTTTTGTAATCAAGAATTAACATACAGAATCAAAATACCTTTATCCAACAAAATCACCTCGCAAGATGTAGATATCGGTCACAAAATCACGACGAAAATAAAGGGGATTCTTAAGAGTTACGGTCACAAAATCACGACGAAAATAAAGGGGATTCTTAAGAGTTACGGCTGAAAAAGGGATTTTTTTTTTGTAAATACTCACACCAGCAACCATCGTCTGCCATCAGCAACCACCGCCCCTCACCGGCAACCACCGTCCGCCACCAGCAACCACCCCACCCACTTAAGGCCCTACTCCTTCTCTTCCTTATTTTAACTCACGATCAACACAATAATTTCCCCTTTGTCACAAATCGCTTTGTGGAATCAACAGATCTGGAAAGAAATGGTGTTTGGGTGCGGCGACGGGGTTCTAGGTTTCTGGTGGAATCAACATATCTGGAAAGTATGACATAGGAATCGGAGCTCCGCGTGATTTCACTTTTGACACTTGTTTCGTCTTCTTCAGATCATCTTCTTCAGAAACTCGTGGCGGGGCAAAGCAACAAAAGATCACAGAGAAGAGGCTGATAAGTTGTGTATTAAATGAAGATTTTGAGAGAGACATGAAAGCTCGTTAGTTTTTGAAAGAATCAAGCCCAAATTGCATCCCCAAATTGCATCTGAACTTACCTAGAGGTGAGAGGTGGGAGGTGGGAGGTGGTGGAGATAGAGCTGTAGAGAGAGATGGGGAATGTGTGATATAGAGGGAGAAAAGAGAGTTATACTAATAATATTAAATAAAGGGGTAAAAAGACTAAAATACCCTTAGGTAACCAGATTTAACAAAAAAATCTAACTGAGTTAGGGTTAAAGGACAAAACATGTAACAAAATTCCTTATAAAGGGCAAAACCTATCAACATTCACTGAAAAGGACACCGCCTGCAAAAGGGTACAAAGATAAAGGACAAAACGTGTAATTTATCCTAAATTCGATACTAGGGGCCATTAAATGGTTTTAAAACCTGGTATAACACATGTTACAATCCTATAGTTACTTGGAGAGCACACATAACACTTGGCAATCATCCATGACTTTCCAAAAACTATAAATAAATGGGTTCTTCAACCATTTCATTTACACTTTCTCATTCTATTCTACTTCCTGGAGGTTCCTGACCTTAAGGAAGCTCATCTTTAGTAGAAAAGATTGCTAGGACCCATTGTAAGTGTCTTTGGCCACTAGTTTTCGTTTTATAGGCTTATAAGCCAAAAGTCAAGCGTTATCGTAATAACGCTTTGACTTTTAGTAAGACCTTAAAAGGTCAAGCCATTGTTCGCAACGAACATGGCTACGTGATCGTAATTAGGTAGGTGTTAATCCCTCAAGAGGGCACCTCCTAAGAATCACGTTTGCTTTGTCAATTGACGAGTCAAAGTAATACTAATTTAAAAGGTCAACGGGTCAGTTTTTAAAATAATTACGATCTGAGTTTAAGAGTGTTCTAAAATATGTTTCATCACTTAAACAACTTGGTAATAATTATTAGAACATGTGTAAACATGTTCGGCACGTCAATTCCCGTTTTAGGGTCGGTTCGCAACCGAAAGTCGCGTAGTTTGACTTCTACGTTGACATTTGGTTATAAACCGAATTAGACTAGTATGCTACTGATTTTAGGTTCCATTATGATTGTAATATAATGTAGTATAATCCTATAAGGTTATATTACACGATCGGATTAGGAATCTGAGTTTTATGCAAGTTTCCGTATTTATGCCATACTTTGACCTTTATGCCCTTTTTTTAGCAAAAATAAGGTTTTAGACACAAATAAGCTTGCAAATGATTTAAGTACTGATATGTTAACATGTTTAACATATTTTGATGTTTATAATATGGTCATAAACTGAGTTTACGCATATAATCGTAAACTATGCTTTTAAAAGTACTAAAATGCCCTTTTAAGTCTAAAATGAGTTTTAAACATAATTTTAGCATAAAACTCATTACCTAATTATATCATATGATAAACTAGGATTATTTGGGATACTAACTCAGATTGTAAACTGAGTTTAACATCAGTTTCGTAAATAATGCCGATAAATGATGATAATGCCCTTATGGCATATAAAATGCGTTTTAAGCAAGATATTCAAACCAAACCTTTTGTTTACTGATATATTATGACAAATAAAATAATTCAACTATTCAAAGCTGGTCATAACATCCGATTTCATAAATCTTCACATAAATCGTCATTTAACGACATTAACGCCGTATAGGCGCGTAGTATGGTTTTAAACCATATGTATGAACCAAGACTCGTTACCTACTGATTTTATAAATCATTTTAAATGTTTTTACAGTAGGTATAAGTCATGAACTCAGAATCCCAAATAAAGTCTCAAAACTATGTGTGAAATGACCAAAATGCCCTTACGGTGCATAGTCTGGTCATAAAGCATAAATCACACATATATTTGATATCCTACTGATATGATATCATAATTTAAGCATTTTTACAGAATGTTTATGAACATAACATCAGTTTATTCGCAAGCTCCTTTTATAAATTGTAAAATTACCAAAATGCCCTTATAAGGCATAGTTTGACTTTAAAACCTTAACGGGCATACAAGTTGATATCCTACTGATATTATAACTTGTTTAAAGTATATTGGCATATGGAACTTGTTTATGACTCATCCGGTTACCCGTTATTGCTTATACGCGTACGGTTAGACTAACGTAACTAGTTTACATCAGTTTGCCGAAAAGGGGTTTAACCTTATCGTTTTGATCTAAAAATCCAGAATGTATTATGTTTACCCATCTTATACAAGTCCTAGTACTTGTTGGGTTTAAACCAAATTCTATTCGGTACGCTTAATCTAGCGAACCTATTCTTAAGTATCGGGTCATGTCTAAAGGAACTACCTTTGGCCCGTATTCATTCTAACAGATAATAAATCTGTTCATTCCAGACTATAGTACCCTCCAGATAATCAGACTTAGGCAAATATAGTTAGACTTGCGGCTTTTTGCCAAATATAGTCTTATTGATTGGAAGCTAGCAAAATGGTAAATACTCTTGACTTATTTTACTGTAAACTTGGGTTGGCAAATATGCCTCTTGGGACGGTTATTACACAAGTAAGTCTCCTATGATTGCGCAAAAGTGTATGAATACGGTTTTATTCCGTTTACTTGATAATTATTGTTATTGGGGGTTATTGATACCATGTCCGGACAACCCAATGGGTTAATTAAGCATATAATCTCGTAACAAGAAAAATCCCAAGTTATATTTAAATGATCACCTACAGGTTATCTATATGTATAAAACTCTTTTTGAAAAACTATTTTTCTAAAGAGTCAGTTAATTGTGTTTACCAGCTTTGGCTGACGTATTTTCAAATGATTGAACAGCAGGTACCAAACCTTATTTTAGGATGGGATCACATGTTGGCTAGAATGAAGGTTAAGGAATTTGCACTCCTGATGCTTAAGGCCTATGATGTCTAAAGCTCTGTTTATTGGGATCCTGCCTGTGGGCTTATATCGAACGCTTATAATACTTTTATACATTCAAGCTTTATTTTAATAATTTTAATCCAATACTTCCGGTGCATATTATTATACTGTGATAACTGTTATCCAACCGTCACGAGTGTACCCATCCGGGCCCACCGGAAATCAGGGTGTGACATGTCACACCCCAAAAACGTCGCAGCGGAATATTAAACGTAGTGGTGACGGAAGCTGGTGCCCATTTATATCTTGTCGATCGATTTATTTAATTGTTGGACATTTTAGTATATTTTAGATGTAAGTTATTTAAACATTACGTTTTAAGTTACGACACAACCATGACATAGTTTAGTTGTTTTGATCCTCACGGATATTATTACATTCGTCCCAGTAAGTTTTAAAAGTCAGTCCAAAATTTTAAGTAACAAAACATGCGTCAACAACCACAAGATACGCCATAATTCCCAAAGCCGATCTCATGTACCTGTAGAACACGTTAAAAATCAAGTGTCAACAAAAAGGAAGGTGAGTTCACTTATTCGTTTACTAACAAGTTTTATTCCAAGGAAAACTTTCTGATTAGGTGTTTATTAGAAAACATTCCAGGTAATTTTAGAAAGTCCATTTTACTTCCTTAATAAAATCCATGGGCCTTCCATCGATTCATTACTCCGACAACAGTAATACTGCCCAGGTTTTGTATATTAAATTATATCATCAATTTTTAGACTCGTATGTTAGCTAGACGATACGAACTATATATTAACCATGCAGGGATAATCAATGCTAGACAATAAACAGAATATTAATTCGTCGTTTGACATTGATACGGGGCGACCGGTCATGACGGGGTTGTCAACCCGATAGATCTACCAACAATTCGTCGCGTGCAATACTTAAATGATTAAACGACATCATGGGCGCAGGGTTCTTTCTCGAGGAACAATATGATGTCTGCCTCATGTACAATATATATCCTACTAATATGACAATTTAATACACGATGTGTACGAATCCCCTGAATCTCCATCATTCGAGACCCAAGCCGGCATCCGTACCCCAACTGTACGGTCTTGTATCACTTAAGAAATACCGTACATCCAATATTTATTCATCAAAAACGTTTTACCTCGATACGTATAACTTATCAAATTTCATATATTTTCAGCGAAAATAAATATTTTATAATAAAAGGTATGTTTTATTTCAAAAACATTATTAAACCCTTTTAACAACGTGTTCCACCCCTAAAATATATACAAAACAGTAAAAAGAGGGGTTTAGTGACACTCACCTTTGGGTGCGTATTTTAATACCGCAATCCCAGAGATTTATTTTTATATACATCCTAATATAAGAACAATTCTAAATCAATATATATATATATATATATATATATAACACAAAAATCCTAAGTTTCTCCGTTTCTTAGAATTATCACATAACTTTGAGATTTTCTCGAAACGTTGTTATTTTTGGATTATGTTGGCACGTTAATATATACATGAGTCCATATATATATATATATATATATATATATATGATTTTGTGACTTGAGCGATTTTATTGGTAACCAATATTGTGTAAATCCGTTAACTCTTCCGTTTATACACAATATATCTATGATTTGTGTGTCGTAACATATATACATAAACGTTCATATAATTTAACACCCAAACACGCGAAACATTACTAACTTAACTATTTTGTCATTTTAAAGCAAATATACATAAAACATCTCATATATATACTAAATTTCATGCTCGACAAACAAGTTACACATTTAACGCAATTTTACTATTTATACCGCACAAAACGTACATGCATACATGCATAGTCTAATTTTCCCATTATCGAATTAACACTTAACATACAATCACATTTACATGTTCAAATCACTTAATACATTTTATCACATAAGATTCACTCAAAATTCACCCTACTCATGTTCATTGAAAAATGCGTATTTTAGCGATTCGGTAACGTTTTCGGGCGTCGGAAGTCACGTATGACCAACCAAACACCAAGTAAACTTAAAATTAGTTAAAATACTTATTTTCAAACTAAAAATATCAGTTTATTTACTGATCTAATTCAGCTTTACAGAAATCACCCGAAAAGCCGATTTTTGACCGTTTTAACGCATAGTTTTGCGTTAAACGTTTTCCAACTCGAAATGACTTGATATTTTAACACAGTACATGTTATTTACTGATTAAAACAATAATTTTACTCATGTATATGCAGGTCTCATAAATAGCACAAAAATCATGCAAACATCACCCGATTTACTACTTTTCAAGCCCATAGTACAACATGCAAAGCTACCAAGTTATGACACAAATTTTGTAACTTCAAAACATATCATATAGCTTTATTTTTCATGTTTACTTACTGATTTGAATGAACATCCATCATATCATACACAAATCATCAAACACTTGCATTTTAATCATCATTCAAGAACATGCAACAACTTAAAAACTTTCAAACATACCTAACCATTTTCGGCCATATGCTTAAACATGTATTAACATTACTTCAAATAAAAAATCATGATTAAACCATTCCTTTATATCTCTATCACATTTGCACATAGTCTTGTTCATTCAAGCAAACATATTACAAGTATTATTGCAAACAAAGATTTAAAATACAACCACTATACACACACATATATTTTCAGCCATATACATATATCCATATATATAACTACTTTTTATTTGATTAAAACCATTTTCTTGTTTAATATTTTTAAGTTTTGTGAGTAAACTCAAGAACAAGAGAAACTTTTCAAGATCATCAACATCATTATGAACCAAGAACAAATTTAGAAAATGATTTTTATACCTTCAAGGTTCTTAGTGGGTTTTAAACAAAAATGATGATATGGAGCTTGGTTGTTGCTTAAAACACCTTGAAATCACTTCTACACCACAAAACGGACTTGAAAACACCTTGAAATGAGTATGGATTTTCAAGAACAATTTTGGAAATTCAAAACTGGATGAAGATGGGGTGTTCTCGGCCAGCTATGTTAGAGAGAGAGAGAGAGAGATGTAGTGATTTTGAGTATTTTTCTTGGAAAAAATGAAAGTATTATGGAAGCATGCAAGACATAATCATTCACCATTCTTCTTCTAATTGTTACAAGTGTCTAACATGCAATAATCAAGAGAATTGTGGCTGCCCAAAGTGCCGCCACATATCCCTCTCTCTCACACACACATATACATACACATATATATGAATATTAGTGCAAAAACATGTATTTTACTGGATACCGGGTATTTTATCTAGCGTTTTAACCCATTTTAGCGCGTTTTAAATTATTTTTAATACTCTATAAAAATAAACTCACCAAAATATTATTGAACAATATTTTGTTTGCCTGGACTGGCTACGTTGTCGGCATTTGGTAGTATGCGCGCTATGCTGCGCGATACGCGCTTAAAATCGCAAAAACAGGGATTTATGCGTTTAAATTTATTTTTATCATTCTAAGGTGATAAACTCATCAAATTATTACCTAAATGATTATCAGTTGCCTTGACAGGCTGTGTTGACAGTATTTTGTCGGTACACGCACTGCATCGCGCGGTACGCGCTTAATCTCGAATAATAGAGTTTCTTAGCGTTTTAATTTATTTTCCCTCACGAATATGATTAAAATATTTATTCTAATCATAACATACTATTTTTAGGATTTTAACACTGATCGGGTGGTCACCGACGTTCGTTTCGCATTTTAACCATTACACGATAATCATTAATTTTATGGTTGCCAACATAATTTTTATCAAAGTTTAATTTTACCAACTCATTTAATTTCACATATAAACATCATAATCAATCAAATATGGCATTTTATCTATTCATAACATGTGTTACAATTGTATGGTACGGCTTGAAAAACCGGGTGTCACAGTCTCCCACTGTTTAGGAAATTTCGTCCCCGAAGTTTTTACTCTACAGGTTTTGTTTTCGCACTAAGTAAGAATAACAAAAACAAATCTAATGAATATAGTCTTATAGTTTCTGCGAGAAACTGGGATTCTTACAAAGAATCTTGGTAGACTTATATTACATACACTCTCAATTCCTAATCTCACATCTCAATGCTCTCCACCCTTTCCAAGGTTCAACATTTACAAGCACTTAATCAAGAAAATTAAGTCAAAATTCCACCAATTCGGGTTCTACATACATATATTTACATATACATTACCCCATACCTAAGATAGTTTGAGTTTACACCCGATTGATCCAACTCGAAATGGGCTCTCGAAAGAATCAAATCCCATAAACTCGTCTTCGTTCCTTCCTGCTTTCATTTCAGATATCCATAAATCGCCAAATCAATATTGCATACACGTCTAGAATGCTGTAATCGCCTGTCCGGTTAAAACTCTTCTAGCTATACGTACTACTTCTACGGTGCTTCCATAAACTTTCGTTTATCTTCCAAACAAATCTCTATAAAGTACAAAATCAGTGTATCATCCATTATACACTTTCTTAACTGAACCCAAACATTACATCATGTACACTACTCCATCCTTATGGTAGCTTGAGCCTATAAGCGACTGATCCAATTCAAGATGGGCTCTTGAAAGGACCAATTCAATGTGGCTCAGCTTTTCTTCTCTCTGCTAGACCTAACAACACCGCTGCAAGATAACTCCCTTAATAGAATCAAATATTCAATCTGGAATCGCAATAGTTCCTTCAATTGTCCGTGTAATACTTCTGTTGATCAATTGGCGACTTTTAACCTTCCCTCGATCCAGGCAAATCCTTTCGCTAGTTTCCTAGATAAACTAAGGTCTGGGTAATTGTCCTTTGTCATGTTAGCTCAATAAAATGGTTATCAACTCTTCCATCAATGCAAGGCTTCAAATGGAGCAACCTGAATACTAGCGGGTTAACTATTATTGTAAGACAACTCTGCCAAAGGCATGTGAGTATCTTAACTTCCTTCAGAGTCCATCATACACGCTCCCAACTTTTCTTTCAAGGGTCCGAAAAGCTTTCTACTATCTTGCTGTCCAATCAATTTCCCTTTTTCCTTTTAGGGTTATTAGTGTCGAAGGCTACACTAATTTGGGGAAATTCTTAATAAATCTCCGGTAGTACCAAGCTAGTCATATGGATCATCATACTCCCGACGGGGTCTTTGGCGCTCCTCATCATTCACCAACTCCATTGTTAACTGCAAACGTTACTCATGATTCTCCTTGGTTCGCACATAGGCAAGTATGTCTTTGATGAATATTATCACGAATTCATCCAATTAGGGTTTCCATACCCTATCCATAAGATTCATGAATATAAATGGCGCATTAATTTAGTCAAAAGGCATGACTAATATCTCGTAATGGCCATATCGCATTCGAAAAGCAGTCCCCAGCATATCTTCGTCAGCAATCTTCAACTGATGAGGTCCCAATCGTAGATCGATCTTCGCGTAGCAGCTGGATCCCGATAGCTTAATCGAACAAATTGTCAGTTCTCGGTAAAGGGTACCGATTCTTAATAGTCAATTCGTTCAGCTCTCTGAAATCCTCTCACATCCTGAAGGATCCATCCTTCTTCCTCTTCAAATAAACAGTTGCACCTCAACGGAAAGCTTGATTAAAAGAAACCCTTGTCCAATAGCTCTTGAGGCTGATTCGACAATTCCTTCACCCGAAACGGTGCTTAATCTACAAGGAGATTGTGCAAATGGGTGCAGCACCGGGTACCCGGTTGATTCGGAATTCGATCTGTCTCGTAGGGGGGGGGGGGGGCAATCCAGGTAAGTCTCTTTAGGAAAACTTCTGGATAATTGTGAACAATAGGAATCTCTCCGATATTCCTACATTTGGCCTTCATATCCACTACGTTAAAAAAGAACGCGGGATAGCCTTTTCGCAACAACTTGAGCATCCTCAAATTACTGACGACTCTTAATCATTAACACTCGACACTCGACTTGGTCGGTCTTCGTAAACAACTACCACCTCTCTACCATCATCAGGACGAGATATCCTAGCTAGCTTCTCCCAGTGATAGTCCCTACTTCGCTCTTGGATAATCAATCCATCCTTGCATCTACGTCAAAGCTTCCCAGCTCCACTAGGGATATACCAACACTAGAACTACAATCATCTACTAAACACTACAATCGCAAACGATCTTACTAGTTTCTATCAACTTACCAATTACTAGTTCTATCGGGCACTTTATACCCATCTTACTTGTTGGTGAACACAAAAATGGTTCAAAGTTTCTTGAACGAAACTCAAGTCAGGTTTGGTATTAAAAGTATGAACATAGATTGGTTTTTGATTCGAAACATACCAAAAATTTACAAAACTTGTTTTTAGTACTAAGACTAATCAAAATTCGGCGTGTCTACATCAACACCCGCAACAAGTCTATATGAAATTTCCTTCTCAATATCTAAAAATTTGGCATGCAAGCCAAAAATAGGGTTCATCAAATGAGACATACAAAACAAACAACAGAAACAATCAACAACTAACGCTTCAATCCCTGGAAGTCCAACATCTTCCTAATCATGCTCTCCTAACTCATCATAACAGTCCATCTGTCCCTCTAAGTCCTTCATTGTCTCCCTGCCTCCACGTATCGTGGCAAACTAACGATCATAGTGAGAGAGATTGAACCGAATCTCCTTCTACTTCATCAAGGCGAACGCTGTCTCAGCTCTCGAAGTCGAATGCGATCTCTCCCACGGGTCGAGTCCTCTTCCTACGATAAGTGTAGACTAAAAGAGGTGTAGCAAAACACGTGACTCGAATAGCAGAATAAACGATTCTGTAACGACGGACGAAAGAATCTCAAGCGTAGGCTCAACAGCATCAGTGAGCAGGACTTACTGAGGGCTCTATAGGCCGAGACGTGGCATATCGTACCCGTACAAAGAAAGTGTGTGATCAACGTGAACAGTAACACATAAGGCCTAAATAAACAAAAAATCACGTATACAGATAAACACATAAGGGTTTTCATACATGATAAGATTTACACATTTATTTAAAAATCTTGGCATTCGAGAATTTTGGACTTTACATCTCAAAATTCTTCGGTTGAAGTCTAGTGTTTTCCTCCGAAAACATCTAGTTCGCTAACAACCAATGGCTCTGAAACCAACTTCTGTCACACCCCAAAAACGTTGCAGCGGAATATTAAACGTAGTGGTGACGGAAGCTGGTTCCCATTTATATCTTGTCGATCGATGCATTTAATTGTTGGACATTTTAGTATATTTTAGATGTAAGTTATTTAAACATTACGTTTTAAGTTACGACACAACCATGACATAGTTTAGTTGTTTTGATCCTCACGGATCTTATTACATTCGTCCCAGTAAGTTTTAAAAGTCAGTCCAAAATTTTAAGTAACAAAACATGCATCAACAACCACAAGATATGCCATAATTCCCGAAGCCGATCTCATGTACCTGTAGAACACGTTAAAAATCAAGTGTCAACACAAAGGAATGTGAGTTCACTTATTCGTTTACTAACAAGTTTTATTCCAAGGAAAACTTTCTGATTAGGTGTTTATTTGAAAACAATCAAGGTAATTTTAGAAAGTCCATTTTACTTCCTTAATAAAATCCATGGGCCTTCCATCAGTTCATTACTCCGACAACAGTAATACTGCCCAGGTTTTGTATATTAAATTATAGCGTCAATTTTTAGACTCGTATGTTAGCTAGACAATACGAACTATATATTAACCATGCAGGGATAATCAATGCTAGACAATAAATAGAATATTAATTCGTCGTTTGACATTGACACGGGGCGACCAGTCACGATGGGGTTGTCAACCCGATAGATCTACCAACAATTCATCGCGTGCAATACTTAAATATTTAAACAACATCATTGGCGCAGGGTTCTTTCTCGAAGAACAATATGATGTCCGCCTCACGTACAATATATATATCCTACTAATATGACAATTTAATACACGATGTGTACGAATCCCCTGAATCGCCATCATTCGAGACCCAGGCCGGCATCCGTACCCCAACTGTACGGTCTTGTATCACTTAAGAAATACCGTACATCCAATATTTATTCATCAAAAACGTTTTACTTCGAAACATATAACTTATCAAATTTCATATATTTTCAGCGAAAATATATATTTTATAATAAAAGGTATGTTTTATTTCGAAAACATTATTTAACCCTTTTAACAACGTGTTCCACCCCCAAAATATATACAAAACAGTAAAAAGAGGGGTTTAGTGACACTCACCTTTGGGTGCGTATTTTAATACCGCAATCCCAGAGATTTTATTTTATATACGTCCTAATATAAGAACAATTCTAAATCAATATATATATATATATATATATAACACAAAAATCCTAAGTTTCTCCGTTTCTTAGAATTATCACATAACTTTGAAATTTTCTCGAAAAGTTGTTATTTTTGGATTATGTTGGCACGTTAATATATACTTGAGTCCATATATATATATATTTATGATTTTGTGACTTGAACGATTTTATTGGTGACCAATATTGTGTAAATCCGTTAACTCTTCCCTTTATACACAATATATCTATGATTTGCGCGCCGTAACATATATACATAAACGTTCATATAATTTAACACCAAAACACGCGAAACATTACTAAATTAACTATTTTGTCATTTTTAAAGCAAATACACATAAAACATCTCATATATACTATATTTCATGCTCGACAAACAAGTTACACATTTAACGCAATTTTACTATTTCTACCGCATAAAACGTACAAGCATACATGCATTGTCTAATTTTCCCATTATCGAATTAACACTTAACATACAATCACATTTACATGTTCAAATCACTTAATACATTTTATCACATAAGATTCACTCAAAATTCACCCATACTCATGTTCATTGAAAAATGCGTATTTTAGCGATTCGGTAATGTTTTCGGGCGTCGGAAGTCACGTATGACCAACCAAACACCAAGTAAACTTAAAATTAGTTAAAATAATTATTTTTAAACTAAAAATATCAGTTTATTTACTGATCTAATTCAGTTTTACAGAAATCAACCGAAAAGCCGTTTTTTAACCGTTTTAACGCATAGTTTTGCGTTAAACGTTATTATAATCATTCTAACTCGAAATGACTTGATATTTTAACAAAGTACATGTTATTGTCTGATTAAAACAATAATTTTACTCATGTATATGCAGGTCTCATAAATAGCACAAAAATCGTGCAAACATCACCCGATTTACTACTTTTCAAGCCCATAGTACAACATGCAAAGCTACCAAGTTATGACACAATTTTTGTAACTTCAAAACATATCATATAGCTTTATTTTTCATGTTTACTTACTGATTTGAATGAACATCCATCATATCATACACAAATCATCAAACACTTGCATTTTAATCATCATTCAAGAACATGCAACAACTTAAAAACTTTCAAACATACCTAACAATTTTTGGCCATATGCTTAAACATGTATTAACATTACTTCAAATCAAAAATCATGATTAAACCATTCCTTTATATCTCTATCACATTTGCATATAGTCTTGTTCATTCAAGAAAACATCTTACAAGTATTATTGCAAACAAAGATTTAAAATACAACCACTATACACACACATATATTTTCGGCCATATACATATATCCATATATATATCACTACTTTTTATTTGATTAAAACCATTTTCTTTTTTGATATTTTTAAGTTTTGTGAGTAAACTCAAGAACAAGAGAAACTTTTCAAGATCATCAAAATCATTATGAACCAAGAACAAATTTAGAAAATGATTTTTATACCTTCAAGGTTCTTAGTGGGTTTTTAACAAAAATGATGATATGGAGCTTGGTTGTTGCTTAAAAGGGACTTGAAAAGACCTTGAAATGAGTATGGATTTTCAAGAACAATTTTGGAAATTCAAAACAGGATGAAGATGGGGTGTTCTCGGCCAACTATGTTAGAGAGAGAGAGAGATGTTGTGATTTTGAGTATCTTTCTTGGAAAAAATGAAAGTATTATGGAAGCATGCAAGACATAATCATCACCATTCTTCTTCTAATTGTTACA
This sequence comes from Helianthus tuberosus, assembly GCA_030545235.1. Lineage (NCBI taxonomy): Eukaryota > Viridiplantae > Streptophyta > Magnoliopsida > Asterales > Asteraceae > Helianthus > Helianthus tuberosus. The sequence continues at coordinate 116,914,561 of CM060414.1, read as the reverse complement.
AGTGTCTAACATGCAATAATCAAGAGAATTGTGGCTGCCCAAAGTGCCGCCACATATCCCTCTCACACACACACACATTATATACATACACATATATATGAATATTAGTGCAAAAACAGGTATTTTACTGGATACCGGGTATTTTATCTAGCGTTTTAACCCATTTTAGCGCGTTTTAAATTATTTTTAATACTCTGTAAATATAAACTCACCAAAATATTATTGAACAATATTTTGTTTGCCTGGACTGGCTACGTTGTCGGCATTTGGTAGTATGCGCGCTGTGCTGCGTGGTACGCGCTTAAAATCGCAAAAATAGGCATTTATACCTTTAAATTTATTTTTATCATTCTAAGGGGATAAACTCATCAAATTATTACCTAAATGATTATCAGTTGCCTTGACAGGCAGTGTTGACAGTATTTTGTCGGTACACGCACTGCATCGCGAGGTACGCGCTTAATCTCGAATAATAGAGTTTCTTAGCGTTTTAATTTATTTTCCCTCACGAATATGAATAAAATATTTATTCTAATCATAACATACTATTTTTAGGATTTTAACACTAATCGGGTGGTCACCGACGTTCGTTTCGCATTTTAACCGTTACACGATAAACATTAATTTTATCGTTGCCAACATAATTTTTATCAAAGTTTAATTTTACCAAATCATTAAATTTCACATATAAACATCATAATCAATCAAATATGGCCTTTTATCTATTCATAACACGTGTTACAATTGTTCGGTACGGCCTGAAAAGCCGGGTGTCACATGACAAGATGTTATATTATTATATGCTTGAAACCTTTCGTGGTCACTCCTCGTGTTTACACCTTCCGCGACGGTGCGACATATTGGTATTAGGGCCTCGATTAGCGAGCTAGGATTCGGCCTCGTTTTTACGCCTTGCATGAAATGTTTTAATATGCATCTAATGTTTTTCATTTTCTTTTTTTAAAATTTTTGCATTTTACTTTTACATCTTTAATAGTATGGAATCCTTAGTATCCGTTTTTATTTTATAAAATCCAATTTTATAATAACAACAACAACAACAACAACAACTCTTTATTATGAGTTCAGATACGGAAGCAGGATACAACACAAACACGGATTAAAACTCCCACCAGCGATCCAGTTACAGTATATTCAGGAAATTATATATTCACAAACATAGCAGGTTTAGGATTATATATCTTGACAAAAACTTAAGACTCGCATGATGGATGCAACGAATGGCTTCGCTAGTAAGCTGAATAACAAAATGTCTAAGATCACCACGAGAATCCACACGTGAGACAGATCTGATTTGAATCACCAAGACACAGTGGCTGTGGACGGTAGTGGTGGCGGATGGCAACGGTGGTCGCCTAAGCAGTGGTCGGTGAGCGACAGCTGTCGAGTGGCGACGACGAAGGTAGAGGGGTCGGCCGGTCGTGACAAGGAAGGGAAATATGGGGGATATTGTGGCTAGGGTTTTGAGCCTAATCTCATGTGTGTCTAGGGTTTGTGATTAAGTATCAATTTATAGATTCATTAATTACACTTTAACCCTTTCACCTATTAACCCTTGACTTCCTCTCCAAGTAGTTAACCCTAGATTAACTATTAATTACCGGTCAACCATTTGACCTCTGTTTTAGTATCTAATAATAAAACGACTCTCTTTAATTATCATATAATTAATAATAACTACTTCTCTTTAGTGGTGTGCTAAAAACCAAATTAACCGAACCATAACCGAATTAACCGACAAAACCGAACCGAGAAACCGAACCAAATAAAAAACCGGTGGGTCGGTTAATGGTTTTTTTGAAAACCGAAAGTAGCTGGTCGGTTATGGTTATCATTTTTTCCATACCCACCATAACTGAACCGAACCGACATGTAATAAATCTTTGTAGGATTTAGGATTTTTCTCCATATTTTTAATATTTGATGTTTTTGACCGAAGATTTTTAGTTCTTTTGGGTTTTTCATATCATTTTTTTGGTTTTGGTTGAATGTTTATTTGAATTTTATGGAATGTATTATATCACTTTATTTGAATATTCGATAATAATTGGTATTAATATTATAGATTATATGTATTTTTTTAATACTATGTAATATACTAATATATACTAATATGCAAGAACAATTTATTCCATGTTATAAAAATTAAGCTATTTTTAGCTAAGCTAAATACATGGTTAACCACCTATAACCGACCCGCTATAACCTTTGTTGGTGCATACGTCTGTCGACTTCGTCTTGTATCGAGTCTTGTATGTGTATAGATAGACCAGGGCACGGAAAACTAGAAAACATGTTAAGACGTTAATTTCGCACGAAATTACTATTTCGTGTGAAAAGTGATTTCGCTTGAACCGTTTCGTGCGAAATCACCTTGTCTATATATAGGTGTCTTGTCTTTGTCATTTGTAACGAAATTAGATTCCGGTTTGAGAGCCAAAGTGCTGCCGAAGTATCGACTCGCTGTAAAACTTTGTCAAATCAATCTAAAGACAGTTTAAAGTGATATTCTAGCTGAATTACCTTGATACGTCTGTTTTCGCCTTTCGTATCGAGCAAAAGCTCTTCTGAACGACTCATTTGGTCGTGAGAACGATCCTTCAATTGGTATCAGAGCTCAGGAGGAAGAGTTCATACCAATTCAGCTGCAAATTCTGTTTTCTACACCTTCTTTTCAAAATTAAACTTGATTTCACGGTCAAAATGTCTTGAGTTTCACATATTATACGCGCAACAGTGTTATAACAAAGCCTTGAAAGAATTGGACCTAAAATCAACCTAAAACCTGATCAATTTGACAAAAATCAGATCGACATGATGATGTCAGCAGTATTTCGCACGAAATAGGTTCTTGATTTCGCACGAAATCACTCAGGTTCATCTATTTCGTACGAAATCACAAGTTATTTCGCACGAAATCACATTATTTCGCACCAAATTGGTATTTCGTGTGAATATTTTGCACGAAATTAGTCATTTCGTTTGAAATTTAATTTCGTTTGAAATTTTAATTTCGTTTGAAGTTGTCTTTCAGGTAATTTCGCATCAGTTGGTTATTTCGCTTGAAAGTGTTGATTTCGCTTGAAAAGTATCTGATTTTTTGAAACTTGTTACCGAATCATGGAAGAGGAATTTTACAACGCGTTTTCTACTGCCCCGACTACTCCTGCTGCCATTGCTCAGAACATGAACATGGAAAATGAAACTGGAACTTTACAAAAACCCCCGAAGCTAATGGGCGTTGAGGAGTATAATGGATGGAAAGATCGGTTTGAAAACTGGGTTCAAGCAATTCATTTGAGATCTTGGGAGTGTATTGAGAAAAAGTATGTTAAACCTCGTACTGATATGGGAGTTATCAAAACTATTTCTGAATTTTCAGACAAAGAAAGAGATATGTATAAAGCAGAAAAGATGATGATCAGTTTACTCCAGCAAGCTATCAAAGAAGACATCTTCATATTACTTCAACATGATAATACTTCACATTCAATTTGGGAAGACTTCGAATTAAGTTTGAGGGAAGTGAGAAGATGATCAAGAGTAAAAAATCATTGTTAAAGAAAGAATTTGATTTATTTACAAGTTTACCGGGAGAAGATACAAAGAAAATGATTCAAAGATATTGTCACTTAGTACGATCAATGTCATTGTTAAACATCAACAAAGATCGTGAGGAATGGGTCGACAAATTGGCTGATGCTTTACCTCAGAAAGAGTGGGGTACATTTTTGATGATATTAAAGAATACTGGTGAATAAGATGGCTTGACAATTTATCAGTTCATCGAAAAGATTGAAGGACAAGATCTTGAGCAACAAAAGATTGCTAGGATGAACAATCCAAGTGCACAACAAGATGTTAAGATGTACTTCAAAGGGAGTGTTCAGAATGTCGAAGCAAGTACGAAAATCCAAACTGCTTTCAGTGCAGAAAACTCATCTGGATCAAGTAATCAAAGTCCAAACAGCAGCAGTGGATTTTCTTCATATCCAAGTGTAAATCCAAAAGAATCAACTTCGAGTCATCAGTTTCAAAGCTCAAACAACAATAATGGTCATGTGTTACACTGCAACATCGCGTTGCATCTTCAAAATGGTCAAAATTTTTCTGAAGAGATGGCTAAAAGTCATATGTCATTGCTAGCTACAGTGTTGGAATCATATGAAGGATTGGTTGCAGGAAGGATCGGAAATCCTATGTTGACAAAAGAGGATTACGATCAGATCGATGCTGAAGAAATGGAGCTGATGGATATCAAGTGGTGCTTAGCGAGTGTTTTGAGAAGAGTAGAAAATTTTAAAATGATTACTGGAAGAGGTGATTTCTTGGATGCAAATGTTTCTACTTTGGGTTTTGATAAATCTAAAGTTACTTGTTTTCGATGCAGGGAAGAAAAATTTAAAATGATTACTGGAAGAGATGATTTCTTGGATGCAAATGTTTCTACTTTGGGTTTTGATAAATCTAAAGTTACTTGTTTTCAATGCAGGGAAAAAGGGCATTTCAAGAGGGAATGTACCAATCGAGAAGCAAGTGGAAGTGGAGCAAAGAATCCGTTTGGTGGTAATGACTATTATCAAAAAGCCATATATCAACAAGTTACTGATCAACCTTGTCAACAAAAAGAACCACAAAACTGCACATGCTAAAATGATCGAAGAAGCAAATAAGAAAGTTTATTATGGCATAATTGATCAAGATGATGAAAAAGTAGCAGAAGGCTTTAGCTGGGACAAATATATTCCACCTGATTCAAAGACAGTGGCATTAATTGCACAGATAGTTCAAAAACCAGATTTGATGACTGAATGGATGAAAGTGTTTGCCAGTGATGATAGAAGCCAAGATGAAGAGTTTGTGTCTTCAGATGATAGTTCAGAACAAACACAAGTGTTTGATCAATCATCATCTGACTGTGATGATGAGGAAGAAATGCACATTAATATTGCAAAAATTCATTTATCTTCTGAAAGTTTTCAATTTTATTTTGCAGATAGAGTGGAGAAGCTGAAGGAGAAACAAGCAGCAAAAGAACAGATAAAGAAGAAATGTGAGAGTATGGCTCAAAAGGAAAAATCTGAACAAAGCGAAGAAGTTAAAGTTGCTGAGAAAGTGGGTGAAGCTGAAAAGGTGTTTGAAGTTGAGAAAGTGATTAAAGTTGAGAAGATAGTCGAAGTTGAAAAGATTATCGAAGTTGAAAAGATTGTTGAAATCATCAAACCTTGTTTAAAGTGTTTAGAGTCGTGCAATGAGTGTGAAGAGAAAGATGATAAGTTGAGTGAGCAAGATAAGATAAAAGAAAACTTATTGTTCAATCTCAATTATGTGAAAGAATTGTATGATGTGTTGAATAGAACGGTAACTGGTCCACAAAAGACAAATTCTGAAAGAGAAGATGCGTTAACAATGATGAATGCTGTGATGATGACAAAGCAGAAGACCATTAATCATTACATTGAAGAATGTGCAAATTTAAAGCAAGAGTTGGAGACAGAAAAGATAGAAAATGAAAGAATCAGACGTTTACTGCAAAGTTATTCTAGTTTTGATTATTTGATTGACAGAATTTATCCAACTGTTGCAGGTATGGAAGCCTTTCAAGACAAGAAGACTGATAAAGACTGAAGATGTTGAAGACACGTATTGAAGACTCGTCGACATCCGAGGGGGGAGTCTGTTGGTGCATACGTCTGTCGACTTCGTCTTGTATCGAGTCTTGTATGTGTATAGATAGATCAGGGCACGGAAAACAAGAAAACATGTTAAGAGGTTAATTTCTCACGATATTGGCACGAGCTATTTCGCACGAAATCACATGGTAATTTGGCATGAAATTACTATTTCGTGTAAAAAGTGATTTTGCTTGAACCGTTCCGTGCGAAATCACCTTGTCTATATATAGATGTCTTGTCTTTGTCATTTGTAACGAAATTAGATTCCGGTTTGGGAGCCAAAGTGCTGCCGAAGTGTCGTCTCACTGTAAAACTTTGTCAAATCAATCTAAAGACAGTTTAAAGTGATATTCTAGCTGAATTACCTTGATACGTCTGTTTCCGCCTTTCGTATCGAGCAAAAACTCTTCTGAACGACTCATTTGGTCGTGAGAACGATCCTTCAAGACAAGAAGACTGAAGAGAAGGATACTGGTAAGAAACAAAGTGCAAATCATAACAAGTGTCCGCCTCCGATCTGGGAAGGTTATTCTCCCAGAAAACCAAATGAGGAGCAAGTAAAAAAGGCAGTCAATATAAAATTGAAGTCCGAAACAACTGATTAGTTACCAGAAAATATTGATGTCACATTCACATCGTCTGACACTGATCATGAGTCTGTGTTAATAAAGAAAGTGGTCGATCAGGTGTTGGATAAAGATGAGGAGTCAGAGTCAAAGTCGGAGTTCAAAAGTTCGAGTTCATCAGTTGAATGTTCAAAGTCATCGGTTAAAAGAGTTTACAATAAAGAATTCTTGTTATCAAAATCTAATTTGAATGACGAAACAATCAAAGTGGCATATACTTTGAATGATTCAGACAAATTATATTCTGATGAGGAATTTCCAATAAGAGGTGTTAAAACTGAATTGATAAAAAAGGTTTTCAAATTAACAGAAATTAAAATTTCTGAAATAAAAGATGTAAATCTTTCTGAAAAACCTAAACCTTACACCTCAAGAGTTCAACAACGTTTAAACAAGAAAAAAGATTACAGTTCTGGTTCTGGTTTTCAAAAGAAATCAAACCATAACAGTAATTTCAAAAGAAAAGGCTTAGGATTTATTTCATCTGAAAACCATAAAAATAAAAATTTTTCTAAAACAAAAGCAATATTTGTTTCAGGGACAAGTGCTGAGGAAGAAGAAAAGAGTTCATTCTGGAAGCAATCAAACAGTGAATTCCTTGCTAAAAAGCAAGGGAGAATGAAGAATGAAGCTTATCAAAGGAAGGAAACAAGAACCTGTTATAGATGTCACGAAGTTGGTCACATTGCCTGGAACTGTCCAATGGCTACCAACACAAAATAGGAAGTTGTTTCTAAACTCAAAGAAAAAGTGGTTGACAAAACCGAATCACCAACTGAAAAGTTCAAAATTTTCAAAAACTCAACTTATGAAGTTGGTGAATGTTCTAAAAGATTTTACAAAAGAAGAGTGAATCTTGACAACCAGAGGTGGGTTGTTAAAAAATCTGATGTGAAATTTGGCGATGAATTTGATTCCACAAAGTCAGAGGAGCCACAAGTTGAGCTAAAAATTGAAACATCAGTTCCGCCAATGGATGATGTAAATTTTCCACCATTGCGGGCTGAAAATTTTAAACAAAAAGTTGGAAAGGTTGAGATCTCGAATCAATTCTATTCTGAAAAGAAAGAATTTGATGTCGAAAAAGTTTTTAATAGAAATGTAAAAAGGATTTTCGGAAAAATGGTCGAGGGAAAGGTAAAAGGGGTTAAAGATTTTTATGAATCAAAGAAGGCAACATATAACCCAAGTGAAGTTGAGGAGGAAACATCCAAGTTTGGTCAGGCTTGGATGTCTGTTTTTCATATGTAAGAATCCTGAATTGCCGGAGCTTCCAGGTTGGTAAGTGTGGAGCAGGAATCGGCATATTTCTTGAGAAATTCACGACAGTGATATTTCGACTTACAAGTGGTAAATCAGGGACATTAAGTTGTACTTGATTTTCTACAAGTGGTTTTGATTGATTGAACTTAAAACTGTTATATTTGTTACAAGTGGTATTGTTGAAAGAACAATGTGATGAAATCCCTAACCTACAAATGGTTTTAAATCAACAAAACTTATTTTCTGGAAAAAACCATTTGATTAAAACAAACTTAAGTGTTTTGAAATCACAATGGGAAAATAGTTTGTTGTAAGGGGGAGTTCTGATTGTTTATGCCAAGTGGATGGCGATTTGAAGCAATTCACAACTGTTGTCACTTTATTTGTACAGTTTGTTTTCAATTTTCTTTAAATGGTTTTGAATTTTAGGGGGAGTAAGAAATTTCAGAAAATTCAAAAACTTTAGTAAATTGAAAAGTAAAAAACATGATAAAATGAAAAAGAGTTGTGTGCTGAAAAGAGGAAATGATAGTACATCAGTAGACTATCACAGCATGCTAAAGAATTGGAAAGTCAAAATGTGATAAACGGTCTCACTGATGATGTGCCAGTAGATTTTTACACATTTAGTAGATTGTGACGAGATATAAACCTAAATTTCAAACTTACTTATATCGTGGGGAATATCTCTCGGATATATGGGTAACCCCCGAAATCTTGTTTGAAAGGTCCCTCTTTCTGAGATACTAGGTCTTTATACTCAGTGATATCTGGGGTATTATCCCGAGACTTCTGATTTTGCAGAAGCAATGGCCTAGTCCCCATATAATACTTTTCGCTTGCTTGAAATATAGCACCACCCACAGTACAAAAAATGATGAAACATTGAAAAATGCTAATCATGTGCTGTTGAAGAAAAGATTCTCTAAAGGGAACACACCTAAAGTCAAAGCCATCATCTCTCTGATTTTGCGGAAGCAATAGCCTGAGCTCTCATGGCCCTCGCATTTAACCCTTTACAGATATCATCTAGGTATAGTCACCTGTAAGACTGAATATTGGGATCTGGATACAGGAGTATATTCTGAGGTAGGACACGCGAATAAGTTTAAGTCTCTAAAACACTAATCTCATATCACGAAACAGTTGAACTTTGTGTGAAAATTTAAGTGGATCTGTATACTGACAATCTAAGTGAATCGTTTAGAACTGAAAATGTTTAAAGCTTAACGGTGTTGGTGATTTGTCTCAAAAACTGATATGATCCTCTTACACAAACTCACAAAAATATTGTCTGTAAATATTTCTTTATTGTATTTTCTTTAAATTCAAAAATCCAAAAAGATTTTCAGAGTGTTTTAGCATAAAATTTAAAAAAAAATACAAAAAGATTTTCGACAACTGTTGTTGGAGAGCTGATTTTCAAAATTCCAAGTGCTAAACATGATGGCAATTAGTGAGGGGGAGTTTGTTTGTGATAAGAAAGAATTTGAAAGAAAAATGGTATTTTTAAGTGGTTCCTCAGAGTTTAAAAATGTTAAATCATTTTATACAATACTTGAAAATGATGTGTTAAGTTTGTGTCTACAAGTGGTAAGCAGAGAATAAATTTGTCAAATTTTAAATTTGTGAAATTTATTGTGAGGCAGAGATTGTGCAGATTAGCCAGGTTTTGATTCTGAGCTAGATGTGAGCCAGGTCATGATTTTGAACCTGTGGAAGCCAGACTAGGATCCCAAGTACAACTTAAGGGGGGAGTCTGAAGATAGTAGAGCCAAGTTCAGATCCTGATGTTCACACAAGCTGATGATGCTGATGAAATTAAGGAATCAAGAGATCTGATCAAGAGAAATGAAGTGAGGAAAGAGACAGATCGAGTTTCTGGAAATGAGGAGAAGATATTGAGGATGCTTTACATTGTTAGATATTTTGGGAGAAGTTCAAGAAGACTGATAAAGACTGAAGATGTTGAAGACATGTATTGAAGACTCGTCGACATCCGAGGGGGAGTCTATTGGTGCATACGTCTGTCGACTTCGTCTTGTATCGAGTCTTGTATGTGTATAGATAGATCAGGGCACGGAAAACAAGAAAACATGTTAAGAGGTTAATTTCGCACGAAATTGGCACGAGCTATTTCGCACGAAATCACTTGGTAATTTTGCACGAAATTACTATTTTGTGTGAAAAGTGATTTCGCTTGAACCGTTCCGTGCGAAATCACCTTGTCTATATATAGGTGTCTTGTCTTTGTCATTTGTAACGAAATTAGATTCTGGTTTGAGAGCCAAAGTGCTGCCGAAGTGTCGACTCGCTGTAAAACTTTGTCAAATCAATCTAAAGACAGTTTAAAGTGATATTCTAGCTGAATTACCTTGATACGTCTGTTTCCGCCTTTCGTATCGAGCAAAAACTCTTCTGAACGACTCATTTGGTCGTGTGAACGATCCTTCAACCTTCAAAACCAAATAACCATAACCACCATAATCGATCGGTTATGGTTATGGTTATCCAACAACCGACATCGCGGTTATGGTTATGGTTTTTGGCCAAAACCGTCCCAAACCGACCCATGCACACCCCTACTTCTCGTTTCCGTGGAATAACAATTATTCTCCGCAAATATTAAACCACTAGTCAAAACCATTTTGACTTTATTTTATTATTCAATAAAATAACCTTTTAAATTATTATCCAGATAATAAATTATTATTTGTTTAACTATTTAAATGACACCAATTATTTCCACTAAATTCATTGTTTCATAAACAATTAATATCGTAAGCATTTCATCAAATACTCATTTCCCACATTAATATCCGCTTTTGTGATGTATAATATTTTAACATTTAAATATTATTCTTAGTTTTCCGTCTAAAGTGTAACTCTTTAGACCATACCTTAATAGAAACGTTAAATAATCGATAATTGGACACCTAAATACAACAATCTCCCACTTGGACTATTTTCTGTTATATCCTTAACGTAGATAGAGTTGGATGCCTAGCTGCATCGCACTTCCCCTTGTGACATCCAAGAAAATTTTAGCTTAATTCGTACAACCTAATCATCGTTTAATTGTTAATTACGTGCATTTATACTTATTTATGCATTTATTTTGTCCATAAAGTCTAGCATTCTCCGAGAAAATATTAGCTTATCGTGTAATGATAAAAGTTTATAAAACGAGCGTTGGTGATTATCCGATAAATGTTTTAAGTCGAAATTGTTCCAATATGCCTTGAACATTAAATCAATCAAAATCCATTTAAAAGCAATATAAGATTGAATCAAGAATATGACATCTACGCTCTACGACCACCACAAGGAGATAATGTTTTAATAAAGATCTAAGTGTGCCACTTCAATATGTCTAATAAGCTATTAAAGTAAGAGGTTGAATCATGTGATATGATCAAGTGAAGACAGTGTGTGATAAATCAAGAAAAAGGAGAAACTAAGCGATTTAGATGAGCCTATGACGTGTGAAACCTAGAAGAATGGTTGTGAAGGCCCTCAAGATTAACTTGTGTCAAATAGGTTGTAGAGAAGAAGCTAGACAAGTAGAAGGCAAGGAAAATTGTGTGTGATACGTACCCGGCAACAATCAAGAAAATGAAAGGAGAAAAAAGTTTCTCGGTGATCAGGTAAATCTAAATCTGATATTACTTCAAGATGAATTAAAATCTCAAATGATCCATATGAGTGGTACTAATGAATATAATATGTTAAGTTAGTTATGAGATCAGTTATTTATGAGTATGTCACATTATTTGCTTAGATGCAGCTTATTAGTTTGTTATATCGCATGGCTCATCTTCATCAAAATATATAGAGTAGTGCATTGCATTGCATTGCATTGCATTGCATTGCATTGCATTGCATTGTATATGCACATTATTATCCATAGATTATGATAGTGAGAGCTTGATCCTTTCTTCATGGTATCAGAGTTTAGTAGCTGGATTTCTGTCGGTCATTATGGATACATCATTTGGATGTAAAGTCTGCATTCCGCACATGGAACTTAACTAAAATCTTTGTCTCACCACCAGAAGGGTTTTGTGAATCCATCAAATGAAGAAAAATTGTATAAACTTTCGAACGCTTTGTATGGTGATCGATGTCGAAAGGTCGATCAAAAACATGTCTAAAATCAATCTTAAGTACCTTTACTAGCAGGGGCAAGTAGGGTGTTGAACATTAGGGAATTAGTAGAAAGTGTTAGAATTTATGAATTACGTTGATTAACTATTCTAAAAAAACTATTATCTTTTTGGTTGATTGTTGGAATGTTTATAAAATAACTTACTCTGATGAATGGTTAATCAAGTACTAGATGTGGAGTTGATGGACGGGTCAAGCATAAGTTGCAACAATACATAAAAAAAGGATTTAAAAGGGAGTTGATGAATGGCCTCAAGAGTAAACTCAATAAATTTCTTACCATTCAAGACTACACCATCCTCTTCATGGATCGCTCAAACATGGACCCGATTCAACGTCAAATTGTCAAATTCACAAAAGGGTTTGTGAGGAAATTAAGAATAAACGAGGACTTTAATTTGTTATATGTTTTTATTTTTGGTTTAAGTTGTTTTGTTTTTATCATTTGTATTTTTTTATTTTTTAGGTTTTAAGTGTCTTTTTTTAATTGTAGTAAGTGTGTTTGTTATGTTATTGATTTTTGTTTTTCGGATTTTTAATTAAAAATTAAATAATATCGTTAAGTAAATATATTAAAAATAGATTATATAAATTAGATATAGCTTTAATAAAAGGAAAAGTAGTTAATGAGGTTTGAAGCGGTTTAGTGTTGGAGGAAAAATTGTGGTTTGAAATGGTTGTGGTTTGAAATAATGTGGCATATTGATGTGGCAAGTCTGGATTTTGGACCCGTCCAGCGTTGTAGATGCTCCAAGAGAGATAAGGAATCGACCTTTTTAGTTGAAGTCTATGTAGATGATTTGATAGTAACGAGAATTCCAAAGATGGAAATTGAGTGTTTCAAGACTAATCAGATGGAAGAAAACTTTGAGATAAGTGATCTAGGACCATTGGTTTTTATATCTTGGGATAGAAGTCAACCAGACATTGAGTAAGATATTGATAAAACAAACTGGATATATAAACAAAATCACAGGGGAAGCTAATATGATGGAAAGTAATGAAACCAAGATACCAATGGAACCCCGAGAACAAAGCTAACCAATAAAATAGGAGGAGACCCGATGGAAGCTACAAAATACAAAAGTTTGATTGGATGCTAAAGATACCTACTACTTTACATTCAAGACCAAATCTAAATTACTCAGTAAGATTACTTAGTGGGTTTTGAAAGAACCAAATAAGCATCATCTAAAGGCTAGCAAACAAGTGTTATGTTATATCAATGAAACTGATGAGTATAGAATAACTTACAAGAAACATGGAGGATGCAACATAACATAGTCATAATAGCTATGGTGTAAATATGGGTGAAGGAAAAGGAACTAATGGTTTGGCATTTTACATTGGAAATTTGCCTATAATCTGGAGCACTTAGAAACAACACATAATAGCACTTTCATCATTTGATTCAAATTTTTTTTAGCGCTTACTACAATAGCATGTCAAGCATTATGTCTAAAGAGCTTACTCAGTGAGATAACTAGATGGAAGGAGGTGAAGATAACAATGTTGGTCAGCAACAGTTTGGCTATCGCATTGATGAAGTATCATGTATTTCTTGAAAGAAGCAAGCACATAGACACGCGATGTCTGGAAAATGATCATATCAATGTTGAACACATTAGTGGTAAACTAAAACGAGCAACCATATTAACAAAAAGCACTAGCATGGGTCAAATTCATCACTATGAAATAGTTGTTTAGTGTTCAAGATCTATAACAAAACCACGGCCGACCCAGAGAATTCAGGTGCCCTGTTCAAGCTCGAAAACATGTGTCCCTTAGTTTTAACTAATAGACAAAATTTCTAACAAATTAACGCCTAAATAATCGAAAATTAATGTCAAATAACACCTAAATAATCGACAATTATACGCAAAATAACATGCAAATAATTGGCAATCATACGCGAAATAACACACTACGAATCGACAATCATACCTGATCAGTGTCGAGTCGGAATCTTAAAAAAGATATATAATATTTTGCAAGTTAAAATAAAGGATAATATAATTTATAAAAGTTATTGTATTACTAATGAGGTTTTATTTTTATAACTTATATAATAGATATATATATAGTGCAGGGTTCAAACGAGAAGAATTTTTGTTAGAAGAAAAAAGAAAAAAATTCAACCAATAAAAATGTTTCATTTTGCTTCATTTAATATTTGTATTTAATGTTATTGTAAGAGTAGAGTGGGGATCCTGCGGAATGAGTGTTTTTCCTAGAAGGTGTAGGAAGCGATCTGGGCCATCAGATGAGTGTGTTTAAAGGTTGAGATCATTTTGGTGGCATTTTGGTAATATACGTGTCTTTAAAATAGGCTAATTTAATTGATTGGGGGTAAATGTGTCATTTAAGTTGTTTTAAATAAACACCTCCAAAAATGTCGCAATTTTTTTCTCTCTCTCTAATCCCTCACATTTGAAAACACCAAATCATACAAAAAAGTAACGATAAATCAGATCTAGATGTGTTCATAGTAGTGTGTTTTAGCGATAAAACACAATGTGATGAATTAGTGACTGACTGCTAAAACACAACATCAAGAATGCCAAAATCATATCAACCAGTAACTGATAAAACACATTGTGATGAAACAGTAACTGGAACCAGTAACAGATAAAACTCATTGTGAAAAAACTAGTAACCGATAAAATACAACATCAAGAATGCCAAAATCACGTCAACCAGTAACTGATAAAACACATTGTGATGAAACAGTAGATAAAATACAAAAGAACATGCCATTCATGAATCATAACCGGTATAACACATTGTGATGAAACCGGTAATTTATAAAACACAACATGAAGAATGCCAAAAATCATATCAACCAGTAACTGATAAAACACATTGTGATGAAATAGTAACTAAAACCAGTAACTGCTAAAACACATTGTGATGAAACCAGTGATAAAACACAACATCAAGAATATCAAAATCACATCAACCAGTAAGTAACTGATAGAACACATTGTGATGAAACAGTGACTGAAAACAGTAACTGATCAAACACATTGTGATGAAATAAGTACTGATAAAACACAACGTGAACCAGTAACTGATAAAACACAACATCAAGAATGCCAAAAATCATATCAACCAGTAACTGATAAAACACGTTGTGATGAAACAGTAACTGAAACTAGTAACTGCTAAAACACATTGTGATAAACCAAGTAACTGATAAAACACAACGTGAAGAAATTGTTAATGATTGAACTTCGTTATTTAAAGTAACTGCCCTTTTGAAATCGTAATGATTTGAAATTATCAAAAAGATATACATTACCATAAATATATGAATAGTTAGTTTAGGATATACTCGCTCCGTGCCATTAAATGTGTCTTATTTTAAATTTTCAAAGTCTTTATTTATAAACTTTGACTTTAATTATATATTTTTTGTGTTATATAAAACTTGATGAAAATTAACCCGATAAAAACACTTGTAAAACACACTCAAATCATATAACTTTCATCAAGTATTATCTAACACAAACAAAATTATTTAAGGTTAAAGTTTATAAATAAAGACTTTGAAAATTCAAAATAGGACACTTTTAATGGGACGGAGGTAGTATAATATTACAAAATTATATTAATAATCAAATTACCATCATGCCCTTTTGAATAAAAAACTAAAAGCCACATGTTACCTCCCTATTGCTTTCTAGACTTTTTAGGAAACTTAGGCTTTCTAGCCAACTCCCACTCTATAAGAGCATATTGGTAAACTTACACAGATCATCAATTTGTAATCTTCCTCTTTAGTAGCTAACTAAATTAAATTTATAATTTAGTTTCGAAACAAATATTAAAAAAATTAAAGTCATGGATAAATTACGAGCTGTGTAGGATAAATTACGAGGTGTTTAGGATAAATTTAAAAATATTTTAAGATAAATTTTGATATGTGTAGACAAAAAGTTTAGTGTGGAGGATGACAGTATTTATGACTAATGAATTAATGTTTTACGATTATACCCTTCATTCTTTATCTTCTCAATTAGATTTTAATCCCAAATGATCATCCTCCTATATATATATATATAGCTCAGTACAAATAAGAACCACCACGATTTGTGAGATCCGTGAGAACTTTTTCTTCCCGCACGAGTTTGGCCAATTTTTTTTTGTACAAACGTTAATGAAAATATTATAAACACATCTGTAAAAAAAATAAAAAAGAATTATAGAGTTTCTAGGTTTGACTGATTCAAAATTTTGTACGAAGATAAATAATTTTTTTACGCCTCATGTAAATGTGGGTATGCGGCATTTTTTTAACTTTTTTTTTGCTGAAACGGGTGATTTTTTATGACTTTTGAGAGAAAAATTCAAAAAAACCTTTTGGATGGCCTAGTTTTGACGGTTCTCACAACTAAAGGTGGTTCTCATTTTAACCCATCCCTATACACACACACACACACACACATATATATACATATATATATACATACATACATATATATATGCATATGTATGATAGGATCATTGTAAAAATGTGTGTTTTGTGAGAAGTGTAGGAAAGAATCTACACCATTTGATCAATAATCTAATGGTTAAAATTATAATGGCAAATTTATAAATAGTATTTACCATTAATATAATTAATTTTCTATATTAAGGGTATAAAGGTAAATTTAATATTTTTAAATTTAAAAACTCACATGCAATGCACATGCAAGTTCCACCGTCTTTTTTAAACGTCAATAATTTTTTATACGTAACCTTTATTTAAAAACAAATTACACCGTAATAACGAGTGTTTTTTATCTTTAATATGAGTATATCATATTGCTATACTAATATAGAGAAAAAAATTTACGTTCGATCGGATGTTTTAGTCCATGGTGTTTTGTTTATGTTGTTTTACTTGTATAGTGATTCAAGACGTTGTGTTTTACCGTAAAACACCATGAACGTATACAAGGCACCATAACATTGCAAATACCATTGAAATCAGCAAACTACTTACAGTAAAAACCATGAACGTATATAAGACACCATAACATTGCAAATACCATTGAATTCAGCAAACTACTTATAGTATAACACCATGAATGTATATAAGACACCATAATATTGCAAATACCATTGAATTCAGCAAACTACCAAAATATCTTATGCGAAAACACCATGAAACTAAAATAAAACACCATAGAAAACAAGACACCATACAAGTATACAAAGACACCATTCCATTAGCAATTAAAAAATATCATTATATTCAACAAGCTAACTTTTTCCTTTTATAAGACACCATAACCTGTTTTGAATTTCTAAAATAAACACCATGGAAAACAAGATTGAAAGATTGAATATATGTGGTATTTGCAATGTTATGGTGTCTTATATACGTTCATGGTGTTTCATTGTAAAATATAACGTCTTAAATCACTATACAATTAAAAAAAACCTAGACAAAGCACCATGGACCAAAACATCAAATTGGAACGTAATTTTTTTTCTCTATATAAGTATAGCACTATGGTATTCATATTAAAGATAAAAAAGCACTCGTTACTATGGTGTAATTTGTTTTAAAAAAAGTTACATATAAAAAGTTATTAACGTTTAAAAAAGACGGGGGGGGGGGGGGGGACTTGCATGTGCATTGCATGTGGGCTTTTGAATTTATCTTTCATTATTTTTTTTATTAAATTACTTAATTTCCTTTATTCTAATAAATTAAATAATTACATGCGTCATTTTCATGTTCTTTCTTATTCTTCTCACAAATTTCATTTTTTTACAGGATCCTAAACCTATACACATATATATATATATATATATATATATATATATATATATATATATATTTAAGTTCATAAAAAAGATAAACCTTACAAAGTTCTTAAACTTTTAAACTTGTTTCTATAACTCATCAAAGTTAAGGGCCATCCTTGCACTTCTTGAAGGTTAAAATTTAATAAGTTATACAAGTTTCTCCCCCATTTTAAACATTATCTAAGCGTTAAGGGCTAATATGCAATTAATAAAAACTTCTAAACTCAAATGTAGAAACCGCCCAAAAATTTCCGTCTTCATTGATATTTTCAGAAACTCCAGTCATCCGGTTTTGCTCGATGGTTCATCTCCTAGCACGTGATTTCCAGTAATCATCTTCCAACATATGTGTAAAACGGATTTTTTTAAATGTGCCCTTCGGAATTACGGGGCTCTAGCCGATGTTCCTCCCCGCCCACCCCCAAGGTCGCCCCTGAACACAACAATGATCATGATGATTAAGGGGGTGGATGTAACTATAACCATGGTCATTAGTAAGAAAGGTTTATGGGTTAAAATTGTAATTAGTACAAAGTATATTTAAAGTTAACATGTAAATATCTAAAGTCAAGGGTCTTGTTTGTACATCTTGAAAGATGGTAACGGTCCTATATGAATCACCCATTTATTTATAGGGTCGTAATGTTTCAAGATTATGGTGTTTATATATATATATATATATATATAGGAAGTGTAGAATACAAATGCCCTTATCCTACATTACATACGCGACATCAATGGCCGTACACGTGTCCTGATTCGTTTTTCTTCATAAGGTTAAATCAGACAATTAATTCAACCAGCTGAGGGAAAATTATTCTTTCATTCAATCAGCGAGAAGTTTGTTACACCACTATCCCGGTAATTAGGATTCGTATCAGTTTCAATTTTTTCATAATTCTCAAACAATACATTGCAGTTTCCTTGTTCGGCGTTAGGGTTTGAATCAATTGTTGTGTTTAATGGATCCACAGAGCAGCACCGGATGAAACACAGATGTTGAGTTTGAAGACGTTTGATCAGTCGGTGATCAGGTTCAATTATATGCATATCAGAGAGTTACGATTGACGATGTTATAAATCCTGAATCTGCAAATCCAAATGCAAATACAAATACAAGTGGTGTAAATGAGTGTTCGAATGGTAATTCAAGTTAATTTAGATCTTTAAATTGTTCGTAGATGTGTTCTTTTAATCGTAGTAATGATTTTGCATTATTATAACTGATTTGAAGGTTTTGAATGTTCATTAGAGGATAATTGATATGAAAGCAAATTGTATAAGTTTGCATGTTATGAGTTTGACAATTCGCATGTGATGTTTATTCTAAATGCTGATTTAGCATGTTTATGATATCATAAATCGCATGTGTAAAACATATTATCAAAATGGTCATTTTCGCATCTTATGAGTGCAACAATTCGCACATTTTGTTTTTCTTATGATGAAATTTTGGAGTTTTAATATGTCGCATGGGTTTTCTCTTTTTTATTTGATTATGTAGATGAAAGGCTTCATATTCCGGAGGTTGAAGCATCAGCTACACCTGTGGTTGGAATGCAATTTACCTCCCTCGAACAAGCATATGTGTTTTACCAAACATATGCTAAGTTAGCTGGTTTTTCTACTCAGAAAGGTGGTGAAGTACACAGTGGTGGTATAACGAAAACTAAGTATTTTGTTTGTTCTAAAGAGGGACATAAGCCATTGTTTATTAACGATGCTTATTCGAAGTCAAAAATGCTAGTCAAATCAAGGAACAGAGGGACCATTAGAACTGGGTGCAAAGCTAAACTTATGATTTGCTTGGTGGATGGTAGATCATATACAGTCAAGAAATACGTTGATGGCTATAATCATAAGTTTGTATCTCCACATGATATTCTGCCAACATACAGGCAATTGTCAGATGTCCAGGAGGAGATGATATGGGAAATACGCACTCTAAACCATGGCCCTATCAAAGATTTTCATATAATGAGGAAACGTGACTGTGGTTTCGAAAATGTTGGCGCCACGGTCGATGATTGTAAAAACATCAAAACTCGAATCAACAGCTATATAGGAGAATATGACGCTGACATGGTGATCAATAGGTTGACCGACAAAAAACAATATTTAGTTGATTTTTCGTTTGAATATTCTGTTGATGAGGACAAACAGTTAACTGGTTTGTTCTGGGCCTATGGGTTATGCAAGTGTAACTTTATGGAGTTCGGGGATGTGATATCGTTTGATGCAACTTTCTAAACAAACAAGTAAGCGTTACATAATTTTTTTTTAATATTTTTGCATGTTATATGATTTTGTAAACTAGCAATATCACATGTTAATATACAATGAAATTTAGGGTTGAATATATCGCATGTTTTAAGGTATATTTCGCATGTCATATTTTGTCTATTTCGCATGTTATATCGTGTATTTCGCACGTTTTACTAAATCATGAATTTTATTGAATTTCAGGTACAAGATGGTGTTTGTTCCGTTCAATGGGATTGACAACCACTGTCAAAATGTAACCCTTGGAGCTGGGTTGTTGGCATCGGAGAGCATTAACTTTTATAAATGGCTTCTCAATTCGTTTGTAAAGTCATTTGAACGGCAACCAAAGGTTGTAGTGACGGACCAAGACCCTGCGATGAAACATGCTATTGAGGGTGTTTTTACAACCAGCAGACACAGATTGTGCATGTGGCACATAATGAAAAAAGTGGTAGAGAAGGTATACTATGCTATATTGTCTTTCATTAGCATTTTTTTACACTATATATCCGTTACATGCTGATATGAAAACCATTTATCGGTATTGGTTGGACACGAGTTATGCAACAATGATGACTTTAAAAGGAAGATGTGCGATATTGTATTGACTGATTCCATTGAGCCAGAAGAATTTGAGAGATAGTAGAAGTTGGTAATGATTGAGTACGGTCTTACATAAAATAAATGGATTGATGATATGTTTGTGATGAGATCCATGTGGATTTCGGCTTTTTACCGGCACGAGCCAATGTCTGGACTTATGAGAACAACTTCAAGATCAGAGAGTGAGAACCATTTTTTTTGCCAGGTGGCTAATTCACAACTCACTCTCGTAGAGTTTATGAATCATTTTGACGGTTCAATGGATGTCCAAAGGTTCAATCACAGAAAGAATGATCACATTTCAAGATATACTAAGCCTGATGATTGGAGCAAAACTACTTTGGAAAAAGATGCTGCTAAGATATACACCAGGTCCATATTCTTCGATCAGCAAAGGTAGATATATGGAACTTTTACAGAATGGCTGCCAATGGACACCAAAATCGAGGGTCCCCAGATAAGGATATCGTTGAAAGACTTTAAAGCTCATGGAGATGGGTTTTTAGAGGTAATACAAAATATATTTTAAAACATGCGATTTTTAATAAACCCCGTGCGAATTTAATACAGGACATGATTTACAATATGTGATTTTGAAAAACACATGCGGTTTTAAATTATTTTCAAGAAAATGACTTTTTTAGACATGCGATTTTGTTCACATACACATGCGATTTTAATTTTTAATTTTTTTTGTTTCTGTAGGTGTGTTTCAAGAATCTTGAAGAAGATGTAACTGCACAATGTAGCTGTTTGCGTTTTGAATTGTATGGGCTGCTATGTAAACACATCTATTTTCTTTTCAAGATGTTTAGTGTTAAAGAAATACCAAACAAGTATGTTATGAAGAGATGGACAAAAGATGTGATTCCGAATGAATTAAACACCACGTTTGATGTAAAGGTGGATGCTAAGGATGAGCAATACAAGGCTAAACAGATTGCTCGTGAAATCATGTACACATGGGAGTATCTGGTTAGACCTTGATCAACTTGTTTTAGTCAGGGATCAAATGAAGCAGATTAAAGAAAAAGTTGATTTGAGTCATATTGTCACACCCCGACCGCGTAAAACAACAAATCGCGGCGGAAACATCGGGGCGTGTTGCAACAGAATTAATGTTTCATAACCATGGATATCAAAAGTGTTTCGTTTTATTAATCATTGAACAATTGCATCGTTTGGAAATCTAAATACACAAATTAAACGTAATCTATCATTGTTATTTAGTCACTAAGGCCTTGTCCAGTCCTATGTGAGCATGCATCTTATCAATCGATACCATTCAACAATACCTGAAACATATGTGAAAACGAGGTCAGCAAAGAAATGATGGCGAGTACATAGGTTTTGTAGGAGTGTCGAAATCATGGCTAGTTTAGATGTTGCAATACTTTATTTAAAAAACCTTGTTTTGAAAAGAGTATAATATTGCAACTTAATTAACCAACTCAAATCAAGCGGGTTATAATTTGTAAAACCTCGTAGCCATGACTCTTAACCCAAAAACATTTGTTTTAGTAAATTATTTGGAAAAACAATGATAAGTTCAGGTGATATGTATAACTAAGAGAATAATGCATGATTAAATGAATAACCATGTAAAAATGAGTTTGAATAAGATAAGTTGTTTGTAAATAAATGTCTTGTGAAAAGTATGTTACTTGTAGAAAATGTTCTATGTCTCAAACTGAAATGATTCAAATAACGCTACAATATGTAATACCATACAAACACTTATATATAGGAAGTACCAGCGGCGTATCCACCATGTTTGTATCATATTACACACGCATCGCTACTCAATCACTTAATCAAACCAAACCACCAAAGTAATGTTCATACCCAAATGTAAATCATGTAATATGTATAACCAAAATGATATGTATGGCTAGTGAAATGCATCAACTAAACCATAGATGAAACGCACAAAACAAAGTATTGAAGTAAAACTTGGTTTAAACCAATACTATGTTTCGTGTAAATGCATGATCAAATGTAAATCATGTCCAGATGTTTACCCAATCGTTACCCATTCGTTCAAATCGTCCTTGTTTTAATTGTTCAAATCGTCCTTGTTTTAACTGTTCAAATCGTCCTTGTTTTAATCGTTCTTAACAAACCCTTACCAAAGGGTAAGTTAATATATTAATTGTGAAACTACTTTATGGTCGATCTCTAATAACATTCAAACCTTCTTGACTCGTTCCTCGTTCCATCTCGCTCCATCTCGCTCTCGCTCTCGTTCTTAACAAACCCTTACCAAAGGATAAGTTAATAATTACAGATTCAGTCGCTACCCACAACCCCCACACATAACAATGGGTGCAGTAAATAACGGGATTTGTCAGATCCTATGGTACCATAACCTAATACTGGTCGGCTTGATCATTGCTAATGAATGTCATCGGTCATGTAACTACAACCAACAAGTTTGTTCACTTTTTGAAATTTGTTATTAGTTTTTGAAATCATTGTATTCGTCCTTGAAATCATTGTTAGCGTTCTTGAAATAATTGTTATTGTTCTTGAAACCACATTGTAATTGTTCTTGAAACTATTGTAATTGTTATTGAAATCATTGATAAAACATTTAGCACATATGAGTCACCCCAAAACAGTTGAAAACAGTAAAAGAGGGGGATAATGTACTCGCCTGAGAATGCTTGGAGGTCTTGAACAACAACCAAACAAAGCTAGAGGGAGCACGGAATCAGACGGTACCTAATATAGGTAACTACATAATTAACCCGGACCTAAATCGGAAGACTGGGTAGCAGGAGGGTTTGTAAACCAAATGAGTGTAGGAACTCATGTGATATGGTTTGACAAAGCCTACATACTAAATGAAACTTAACCTAAGCATAATCGACCCATCGCGACCCATTAAGGTAGCTTATGCTACTTTAACGCGTCGTGCGCGTGAAACGCGTTCGGACCGTCTAACTAGCCCTATGACAAGTGTTATATGCCTAAACATGCTACATAATCAGTTATATGACAAAAGTTTAGGTTACATATGCTTAATTACCAATTATACATGAAAAGGGTATTCTGGTAATTTACCTAAGGCATATAAACTACCTATCATATAACTACTTAAACGATGTGACCATAGGGTATAACCTCGGAAGGTTATTCCCTACCTACTATGGTCACCTAATGTATTTGGTCGGATCCTAATGATCGACCAAATGGGTCGAGTTCGAAGGTATAGGCGATTTATCAGATCGCCTACCCTACGACTCTAGACAACGTGGTAATCAGTGGGCATAGTCCCAAGGGACTATGACCAACGTGATTACACTCACGTTGCGAAGTTCCTACGAACTTCGCATTGACCATTACTGGTCAACGCTGAAAGTCAAACAAAGTTTGACTTTCTGACTCGAAAAGCAGTAAAATAAGGAAAAGAACGAAAGAATACTAACCCAGGGTCCCCGAATGCTAATCCCGATTCAAGAATCTCAGGTATGAAACAATGGTTTCAACTTAGAGATCCTCAAATCAGAATTCTAGTGCATAATGAGGTTGTGTGGGTTGGGTATTTATAGGAATACCCGAACCGTTAGGATCGTTTCATGGAAAACGTGCCATGATCCAACCCGTACACTTGTCGGAACCTTATGGAAGCTAAAATTCCATCCTTATCTCATGACTAGACAATTAGGAACTTGTGGGTGTGGTTAATCCAGCTGAAAACAGGCTGTTAATACACTGCATCTGGTCTGCTAACAGGCTAGCGCACCGTTACAATATATGGGTAGCGGTGCGCTAGGCACTAGTTTGACAGAATTACATATTTGGTCCCTGAACTGTATTCAGCCCATTTTTGACACGTTTAAGGCCCGTTAACCCCATTTCAAAGCTCTAAAATGAAGTTAAAGTATAGGGAACTTAAAACATGCTCAAAAATATCTCGGATGTCGGTTCGTTTGGCCGTACGAACGCGATGTTCGCTTAATTACGACGGAATGCGCATAAGCACGAAAAACGAACCAAATGACGTGACAAATGGATTTTTCTTATGGCGAACACTAAAATATAATGTAGTCATGCTTACATAAATTTTTGGATGTCCGGATGTATTCAGAACGTAAGTTACGCGTAAAAATGCAAACTTGTGCACTTTTTGACACTTTTAGTCCCTGAATGACACAAAAGTTTATTTTAGCATACCGAACACCTCAAAGCCTATTTCTAAGCTATGTAAAGGATATTTATGGTATGTTTAACTTATGGTCATGTTCCGGAAGGTCTGTTACAGTTCAAATTGGCATACTTTCGCAGTTTGTCAACTTTAGTCCCTGTAAGCGATTTAACTTGATTTTGCCATACCGAAGCCTTCAAAACTTATTTCTAAGTTATGTAAAGGTTATTTAAGGTATGTTAAACCTATTTCACTATTCCGGAGTGTTCGTTGCATTAAACTGGTTATATTTACGCATCGGTGCGCGTATAACCTTCCAGAAAGTGATTTAGAGTTTGGAATTGAACAAGAATCGATATGTGCAAATGATACACATATTAATACAAATCCAAAGTATGAAATACAATATTTCATTGGTTCGGTATTTGTTTGATGGCCGTGGAGGCACAGGTGTTACAGTCTCCCCTACTTTAGGAAATTTCGTCCCGAAATTTATTTAGAGGAAACTTGTGAGAGCTTGAAAATATGAAGTTGAAAAGATCAAACAACATTGGTTAGGGTTCTGAACCTCTAGTAACCTTAATAACATTATGTTTGCAATGTAAGAGGGACACTTATATACAAGTATATGAAGCGTCATTGGTGCGTCCACCGTACCTCCATTACATCGTTCTCATTTCGTTATTGTTGTCACTATCGGTTCTTACACATAATAAATCTTACTGGGTTTACCGTGCACTGAATCTCATAATTATGTGCGCTTCCATAATTAGACAATTCCTTGCATAGTTCACACAGTGTATTCAATAGTGTGCAGGGGAAAACCAAATGAACAATCCTGTGATGAGTGTGACTAGACCGCCATAGAGTCCCGTAGACTAAATCAATAAATGATCTAAATAGACTATCAAGGAGTCTGTCCAGCTACATCACTAGATGTCATTCTTTAACCAAATTGTGAATCAATCCTTTAGACTAGACCACTAAAAAGGGTCTGGAGTGGTACTATATAATCCAAGGGTCTTAACTATTACATAGAAGCCCATTAAGGATTTAAGGTAGTACCTTTTGAATATCCTGCTACGAATTCCCTCATATGAAGATATGAAAGATTCTACGAGGATTTGGAAATCGGATCACACAAAAATCATAGAGGAGAACACATAAACACATATCACATAACCACAAAATTGTTTGTTAAATTGTCTTGTAAATTGCGTACATGCATTTAAAGCACACTAGGAATCCATTCAATGGATTTCATTTGGTACTTCAAACGTTATCAAGAATCCAACTATAAAGATAGAAAGATTCAAGAAGAAAATTCGATTTCGATTATTAGGAACCGAAGTGTTCGAATTAAGGTACATAAGGAATCCAATTAAGGACTCTGATTTGAACGATAATCATTCACAAGGATCTAATTGTAAAGATAAAAAGATCCCATATGAATTTTAGAAGTTGAAGATGTTTTGAAACCTTGCACTGGGTGTGCTTAGGTCAAAACATGATATAAAATGCTTATGAAGTTGAGATGCTTGATATGTCAAGGCGACATATGAAGCAGAATTTGAAGGCTAAATCAATGTACGAGGAAAATATTTTTGAAAACTATGCATGGGGTTCTTTTAAGAAAAAGTGTTTAACGTTTTTGAAACCTTATATATAATACTTTTTGAAAACATAAAGTAGGTGTATTAGATAGATATATTTACAAAAATGTTTTTAAAAAAAATCATGCGAGATGAATTTTGAAATTATGTATAAGGTTTTTGAAAGATATGGATGATGCTTTTCGAAATCATGCACTTGATAAGAAAACGTATTGTGTTAATATTGTCTTCAGACTATATGAAATATTTTGAAATTAGTAAGGTTGGTTTTGATAACATGGCCTATAACATAGACAATGCATCTAGAAAAATTGTTTTCAAACTATATGAAATGTTTTGAGATCATGAAGATTGTTTTGAAATACTGGTACTGTGTATGTTGAAAAATCAAAATGTAATGGGTATGAGATTTGAAAATACCCTTAGTTATCTAACCAAGGATTTAAAGGCACAGATGTGCGAAAAGCACGATTACTCATAATGTCACTTAATTTTCTGTACTTTGTTTCTTAGAGTGAAACGAGTACTTAAAATTTTCGAGGGAATCATGAGCAATCATTTGAAAGAGAGAAATCACAAGAGTAGTTTGTAAGGTACACAGTTCCTTGATGTAGGTATCATAGGAAAAGCCATACACACCTAGCAGGGGGTTGAGCTGGTTGGTTGGGGACGGCTTCACCATTGTGAGCGACCATGGCGAAGTTCTGAGAAGCCTTTCGCTTCTTTGACTTCTTAGGGGATCGTTCATCCATGGTCTTTGATTCCTCGATTGGTTTATTGGCTGATGGTGTTGTCGCCTGACTAGGTCCTGCCTGTCTTGGTGATTCTTGAGTGGCTTCATCCTGGAGATGATACATCGCCTATTCGCTGAGCGAATTTGGCTGCTTGCTCAGATATCTGGGCGTCATCGTGATGAAGAGACATTCTTGAAGAAAAAGAAAGGCATAGGGAGAAACAGGTGAAAGAGTATTGGACAATCAAAAACAGAATGATAACGCATGAAGATTGCGATCATTTGTTTGTTACCTAAGGCAAATAAATGAGACGGTGACTGATCAAAGTAAATGGGTCAAAAATAATGTATCGCGAAGACATGCTCGCCTATAAGTGAACACTCACCCCAAGAATTCCCAGGTAAGCACAACTGGTCTCGCGTCTGATGAGATGTATACGAAGTGCTTGCCTAGACAGAAAACTCAGAATACAGGCATTCACCCTTCCAGTTTGCACGTGTTCACATTATTTAAAACCCAAAACCTTGACGAAGTTTTGAAAACTCAAAGGGGTTCAAAACCATATAATAGAGAGTTCAAAACCTAGTAATCAATCATCCTAGAACAGATGATTAGTTTTCAAAGCGGTTTTGAAATTTATGTTCTTGTTGTGGTCGTCGCCTAAGGATAGGCGACGGTATTGTTTTATGACTAAACGCAAGTAAACTCGCGTTAGGGTCCTAAGAAGGTTATAGACTAGGTCAAAGCATTACTAATTACTAATAACCTAATTCCCTATAACCATTGGCTCTGATACCATCTTTTCTGTCACACCCCGACCGCGTAAAACAACAAATCGCGGCGGAAACATCGGGGCGTGTTGCAACAGAATTAATGTTTCATAACCATGGATATCAAAAGTGTTTCGTTTTATTAATCATTGAACAATTGCATCGTTTGGAAATCTAAATACACAAATTAAACGTAATCTATCATTGTTATTTAGTCACTAAGGCCTTGTCCAGTCCTATGTGAGCATGCATCTTATCAATCGATACCATTCAACAATACCTGAAACATATGTGAAAACGAGGTCAGCAAAGAAATGCTGGCGAGTACATAGGTTTTGTAGGAGTGTCGAAATCATGGCTAGTTTAGATGTTGCAATACTTTATTTAAAAAACCTTGTTTTGAAAAGAGTATAATATTGCAACTTAATTAACCAACTCAAATCAAGCGGGTTATAATTTGTAAAACCTCGTAGCCATGACTCTTAACCCAAAAACATTTGTTTTAGTAAATTATTTGGAAAAACAATGATAAGTTCAGGTGATATGTATAACTAAGAGAATAATGCATGATTAAATGAATAACCATGTAAAAATGAGTTTGAATAAGATAAGTTGTTTGTAAATAAATGTCTTGTGAAAAGTATGTTACTTGTAGAAAATGTTCTATGTCTCAAACTGAAATGATTCAAATAACGCTACAATATGTAATACCATACAAACACTTATATATAGGAAGTACCAGCGGCGTATCCACCATGTTTGTATCATATTACACACGCATCGCTACTCAATCACTTAATCAAACCAAACCACCAAAGTAATGTTCATACCCAAATGTAAATCATGTAATATGTATAACCAAAATGATATGTATGGCTAGTGAAATGCATCAACTAAACCATAGATGAAACGCACAAAACAAAGTATTGAAGTAAAACTTGGTTTAAACCAATACTATGTTTCGTGTAAATGCATGATCAAATGTAAATCATGTCCAGATGTTTACCCAATCGTTACCCATTCGTTCAAATCGTCCTTGTTTTAACTGTTCAAATCGTCCTTGTTTTAACTGTTCAAATCGTCCTTGTTTTAATCGTTCTTAACAAACCCTTACCAAAGGGTAAGTTAATATATTAATTGTGAAACTACTTTATGGTCGATCTCTAATAACATTCAAACCTTCTTGACTCGTTCCTCGTTCCATCTCGCTCCATCTCGCTCTCGCTCTCGTTCTTAACAAACCCTTACCAAAGGATAAGTTAATAATTACAGATTCAGTCGCTACCCACAACCCCCACACATAACAATGGGTGCAGTAAATAACGGGATTTGTCAGATCCTATGGTACCATAACCTAATACTGGTCGGCTTGATCATTGCTAATGAATGTCATCGGTCATGTAACTACAACCAACAAGTTTGTTCACTTTTTGAAATTTGTTATTAGTTTTTGAAATCATTGTATTCGTCCTTGAAATCATTGTTAGCGTTCTTGAAATAATTGTTATTGTTCTTGAAACCACATTGTAATTGTTCTTGAAACTATTGTAATTGTTATTGAAATCATTGATAAAACATTTAGCACATATGAGTCACCCCAAAACAGTTGAAAACAGTAAAAGAGGGGGATAATGTACTCGCCTGAGAATGCTTGGAGGTCTTGAACAACAACCAAACAAAGCTAGAGGGAGCACGGAATCAGACGGTACCTAATATAGGTAACTACATAATTAACCCGGACCTAAATCGGAAGACTGGGTAGCAGGAGGGTTTGTAAACCAAATGAGTGTAGGAACTCATGTGATATGGTTTGACAAAGCCTACATACTAAATGAAACTTAACCTAAGCATAATCGACCCATCGCGACCCATTAAGGTAGCTTATGCTACTTTAACGCGTCGTGCGCGTGAAACGCGTTCGGACCGTCTAACTAGCCCTATGACAAGTGTTATATGCCTAAACATGCTACATAATCAGTTATATGACAAAAGTTTAGGTTACATATGCTTAATTACCAATTATACATGAAAAGGGTATTCTGGTAATTTACCTAAGGCATATAAACTACCTATCATATAACTACTTAAACGATGTGACCATAGGGTATAACCTCGGAAGGTTATTCCCTACCTACTATGGTCACCTAATGTATTTGGTCGGATCCTAATGATCGACCAAATGGGTCGAGTTCGAAGGTATAGGCGATTTATCAGATCGCCTACCCTACGACTCTAGACAACGTGGTAATCAGTGGGCATAGTCCCAAGGGACTATGACCAACGTGATTACACTCACGTTGCGAAGTTCCTACGAACTTCGCATTGACCATTACTGGTCAACGCTGAAAGTCAAACAAAGTTTGACTTTCTGACTCGAAAAGCAGTAAAATAAGGAAAAGAACGAAAGAATACTAACCCAGGGTCCCCGAATGCTAATCCCGATTCAAGAATCTCAGGTATGAAACAATGGTTTCAACTTAGAGATCCTCAAATCAGAATTCTAGTGCATAATGAGGTTGTGTGGGTTGGGTATTTATAGGAATACCCGAACCGTTAGGATCGTTTCATGGAAAACGTGCCATGATCCAACCCGTACACTTGTCGGAACCTTATGGAAGCTAAAATTCCATCCTTATCTCATGACTAGACAATTAGGAACTTGTGGGTGTGGTTAATCCAGCTGAAAACAGGCTGTTAATACACTGCATCTGGTCTGCTAACAGGCTAGCGCACCGTTACAATATATGGGTAGCGGTGCGCTAGGCACTAGTTTGACAGAATTACATATTTGGTCCCTGAACTGTATTCAGCCCATTTTTGACACGTTTAAGGCCCGTTAACCCCATTTCAAAGCTCTAAAATGAAGTTAAAGTATAGGGAACTTAAAACATGCTCAAAAATATCTCGGATGTCGGTTCGTTTGGCCGTACGAACGCGATGTTCGCTTAATTACGACGGAATGCGCATAAGCACGAAAAACGAACCAAATGACGTGACAAATGGATTTTTCTTATGGCGAACACTAAAATATAATGTAGTCATGCTTACATAAATTTTTGGATGTCCGGATGTATTCAGAACGTAAGTTACGCGTAAAAATGCAAACTTGTGCACTTTTTGACACTTTTAGTCCCTGAATGACACAAAAGTTTATTTTAGCATACCGAACACCTCAAAGCCTATTTCTAAGCTATGTAAAGGATATTTATGGTATGTTTAACTTATGGTCATGTTCCGGAAGGTCTGTTACAGTTCAAATTGGCATACTTTCGCAGTTTGTCAACTTTAGTCCCTGTAAGCGATTTAACTTGATTTTGCCATACCGAAGCCTTCAAAACTTATTTCTAAGTTATGTAAAGGTTATTTAAGGTATGTTAAACCTATTTCACTATTCCGGAGTGTTCGTTGCATTAAACTGGTTATATTTACGCATCGGTGCGCGTATAACCTTCCAGAAAGTGATTTAGAGTTTGGAATTGAACAAGAATCGATATGTGCAAATGATACACATATTAATACAAATCCAAAGTATGAAATAAAATATTTCATTGGTTTGGTATTTGTTTGATGGCCGTGGAGGCACAGGTGTTACACATATAACCAAGCAGCTTGATCCCAAGTTTGACCGGTTTTCAAAGTTGATTGGTTATCAACAACCAGTAACTAATGCACCTCCTACTGTCCGTGTGCCAGCTGGTATAAGAAACAAAGGTCATGGCTCGCATAAAAGGATTAACTCGAAGAAGGAACAAATGATCAGCCGCAAAGGAAAAAGGTCAAGGACGTGTAGTGTATGCAATGAAAAAGGTCATGATATTCGGACTTGTGAGATACTGAAAGGTAAACAACAAAAGAAGATAAATGGAGTCCAGATTGAAAAAGATCCCAGCCACAATGTCAACGAGGTCGAAGACGATGAAGAGGAAGATGAGTTCGAAAATTACGGTGGAGGGAGTGATGATGGCAATGAAGAAGATGTTTGGGAAGAGGTTTCAGAGGATAAAGATTAAATTTTTAATTGTACATGCGATTTTACACGAGAAACATGTGATTTAATACACATGATTTTTTATTATATAACCGTCCGATTTTAGTATGTAAACATGCGATTTAATATGCATCAGTTAATAAGTAGTTTAACATGCGATTTTATTGTGTTTTTCATTTTATTCATGCAATTTATATAATAACTAACGATCAGATGTTTTCACAAGATGTATACAAAACATGAATATAAAGTTATTGTTTAACACATGAAGACTATAAAATGACAAATAGAAATCTAGTTACTTGAAGCAAAGATTTTGTCACGTTCACCCGAGCGCTGAACTCCATCTTGTCTTTCACTGTGTTCAGAGAATCACTCAGGAAAGAGACTACTAAGTCATCAGCTCGAGACCGTTCCTTGATGTGATCTAATGCGGCGTCTCTGAAGCTCGATGGTGGTTCTTCAAGGAGTCTCTCCCACATGCTTTGATTTTTATTGATTTCTGCAAGAATCTTCCCCTGCACATCAAGAATCAAGTGAGAAGAGTTGACATCCGTGCTTATTTCTGTCAACGTGCGAGTTGATAATAGATCCTTTATTGTAATGTTTTTTTATTTGTTTTGAATCTTCAGAAGACATTTTTGTGTGTGTTTGCGTTTGGTGTCTTAATATGGAATGTTGTTATCCCTAGGTATTTTATATTAAAATAGTAAATTTGTTATGTAGGTAGAGTGGTAATTTCAGTAGTATTTATGTTAAAAGTGATCATTACAAGCCACATTACAGTCACATCGGTATTAAATTCATTTTTTATATAAAATAGTAAATTTATATTTATTTTAGTTTTAATTATCATTTTATAATTTCTTATTTGTGCATTTCAATCAACGTGGACATAGTTACATGAAATCATAAGCATCATTCTTTTTAAAATCGCATGCGATTCGAAAAAGAATTCGCACAATATAAAAAAATATCCCTTTTTTTAAATCGCATGTGTCTAAACACAGAATTCACACACTATAACAAACCACAAACCATAGCACTTTTTTTTTTTTTAAATCGCATGTGTCTAAAAACAGAATTCGCACACTATAACAAACCACAAACAATAACACTTTTTTTATAATCGCATTTGGCTGGATACAGATATCGCACACTAGAACAAACCACAAACAATTCTTTTCGCATGTTTTTAAAAATCAACAACCTTTCTTTTGTTTTTCAATTGGTTTTCGTACGTTCAAAATGAATTTCGCATATTATAATGTTCATCCTGGATCATCTTCTTCGGTAGACGGTCGATCGATGTTTTGTAGTTCAGAACATCCATATCAGCAGTTATGAAATCGCAGCATGGAGAAGGAGGTTTGTGAATAAGAATCTTAAGTTGTTGTATTTGATTCAGGGTTCGATTTTTTATTCAAGGTTTGATTTTTGATTCAGGGTTCGTTTTTTGAATATAAGATTTGAATCTCTGTCAGTTACAGAGATTAAGAACTAGTATTGACGATTTTAACCTTTTTTATAAGATTTGAATACATTAATATGATTAATTTAATGATTTAAATTAGTTTGATGGATTGAAGATCCTACGGCTGAGAATATCGCGTACGTAATGTAGGATAAGTGGTATTGTACGTTAACTGGCCACTATATATATGTGTGTGTGTATGGTTTCATTCACTCTGTAATTAATTCATTAAAAATACACATATATTTACGTTCATACAATTTGATTATCTATTGCTAAGTATTTTGGGAAACAAAATCCATCTGATCTAAAAAGTCTATTTAAAAAGCCTTTTGTATAATAAGGATGAATACATTTTGTATAACAAGTATAATAAGGCCAAAGTTTGCCCGACACCCCTCTGACACAACACATTTTTTTCCTAACAATTTGAAAAAGTAATTCCTAATTATAGATTGTTCCTATAATTCGAATTTATATCTCAAATGGTCTGATTTGGAATGGAAAGAAAACTACCCAAGACATCAACGTTATTGTTGATGCAGATTTTGTGTCCGATGCTTGTCGAATAGATTAGATTTATTTTATGCTGAATATGTAATAGTTAGTGAAACGGTCAAACGAATGTGTATTGACCCGCTCGTTTGAAGTGGTCAAACGAGAAGGTTATGTGTTTGACCGTGTGTGTTTGCTAGACAAGTGGGTGTGGGTATAAATACCAACCCCTTGTTCATTTGCAAACCAGAGAGTTAGAGTGAGTGAGCTCATTTGAGAGAGTTCACAATGTAGGATCGTGTGCGGACCCGAACGAGTCGTTCAGAGCAGTTTTACTTCGTTTCAGGTGCGGAAAACAAGAAACAAAGGTTGAAAGAGCTTGTTCTTCACTTTAAACACTCTTCTGATTGATATTATAACAATTACAATCAGGAAACACACCGGCAGCACTTCGGTACAATATTCTGATTCCCCACCAAATGACATGATCACTAGCCTATTTATAGTGTTTCTGATTCCCCACGAAAGTGCAATGTTCATTTCGTGGGAAATCAACATTTTGTCATTTCGTGGGAAATCAACTCTAAAGCTCTATTTTCCCGTACAACGTGCCCTGATCTAACATATCTAGGACTAGACTCGATACAAGATGATGTCGACAGATGCATGCACTAACAGACTCCCCCTTCGCATCTTCAGTCTTGATCAGTCTCTGGGCTTCACTCTTTCACTCAGCATTAACAGACTCCCCTAACAATGTGTGGGCATTCCTTCAGTTCATCAGCATCATCTGCCTCAGGATCGTAATCTGGCTTTCACATGTTCAAGATCATCGCCTGACTCAAACTTTGTCCACAGAATTGAAACCTGACTCATGCTCTATCCACAACATCCTCAGGTATCGGAACCTGACTCTTTAAGTATCCTCAGGATCGATCAACCTGGTTCTCTATCACTCGGCTTTGACGTTGTTCCAAGATCGTCACCTGGCTCACGTTCAGCTCAGGTTATCTTCACAATCTCTACCTCAAAGTAAGTTTTACACATTTACACATTTCAAATATAGAGCATGTACTAACTCAAACTCCCTCTCACTACACGCATGATGAACCACTTATAAATTTGATCACAATTCATTTGTTTTCAAACACCGACTCTCCCTCACAAAATGTCATCATGTTTAGCACTTGGAATTTTGAAAGTCAGCTTTCCAACACTAGTTGTCAAAAATCTTTTTGTATTTTTCAAAAATTTATGCTAAAACACACTAAAAATCTTTTTGGATTTTGAATGAAATGAAATGTAGTAAAGAAATATTTACAGACCATATTTTTAGACCATATTTTTGTGAGTTTGTGTAAGAGGATCATATCAGTTAATGAGACACATCACCAACACCGTTAAGCTTCATTTCATTTTAAGTTTTAAACAATTCACCTAGATTGTCAGTATCTTGGTCCACTTAAATTTTCACACAAAGTTCAATTGCTTCGAGATACGATATTAATGTTTAAAGCACTTAAACTTAATCGCGTGTCCCACTACTTGAATATATTCCCGTATCCAAATCCCAATATTCAGTCTTACAGGTGAGTATACCTAGATGATATCTGTAAAGGGTTAAAATGCGAGGGCCGTGAGAGCTCAGGTCGATACTTCCGTATACGCAGAGAGATGACGGCTTCGACTTTTGGTGTGTCCCCTTTAGAGGATCTTTTTTTACAACAGCAATGACTATCAATTTTATTGTTTCATCAATTTGCTGAGGGTGGTGCTATATTTCAATCATTTGTAGAAAGTATTATGCGGGGACTAGGTCAGAATTTCCATTCAGCAGAAGTCCCGGGATAATACCCCAGATATCACTAAGCATAAAGACCTAGTATCTCAGAAAGAGGGACCTTTCAAACAAGATTTCGGGGGTTACCCATATATCCAAGAAGTTGTTCCCCACGATATAAGCAAGTTTGAATTTAGGTTTATATCTCGTCACAATCTACTAAATGTGCAAAAACCTACTGGCATATCCGCAGTGAGATTGTTTATCACATTTTAATTTTACATTTCTTTAGCATGTTGTGACAGTCCACTGATGTACTATCATTTCATCTTTTTGACAACAAAAACTCGTTTTTGATTTTATCATGTTTTTGGCTTTTTCAGATTTCTAATGTTTTTGGATTTTCTGAAATTTTTACTCCCCCTAAAATGCAAACACATTAACAGAAATTTGAAAACAAACTATACAGAAAGTGACAACTGATATCAAATCATCTCAATTCGCCATCCACTTGGCATAAACAATCAGAACTCCCCCTTTCAACAAACTATTTTCTCATTATGATTCCAAAACACTTAAGTTTGTTTTAATCAAAATGATTTTTCCGGAAAATAAGTTTGTTTTTACCACTTGTAGGTTTTAAAAAAAACTTGTAGGGATTGGTTCATCATATTGTTCATTCAATCTCTTGTATCAGGATTACATCAAGTTCAAACTAATGACCTTGAGTAATCACTTTGTCAGAATCAACTTCTAACTACTTGTAAGTATATCCAAAACATTTAATCACATGTAAAATTTAACTAACTTTAAAATTCATTTACACAATCAATTTTTAAGAAAGATGCCGATTCCTGATCCACGATTACAAACTTGGGATCTCCGGCAAGTCAGATTGTTTAAGGGAAAAGAATTTCCACCCAAGTCTGACCAACCTTGGGTGTTTTTAGCTCTTTTAGCTCTTGTTCAGTAGGGTTGTAAGTTGCCTTTTTAGTTGCATAAAAATCTTTAACCCCTTTTACTTTCCCATCAAGCATTTTCCCAAAAATTTTCTTAACATTTCCATTGAAAACTTTCTCGATATCAAATTCATTCTTCTCAGAGTAAAATTGATCCGAGATCTCAACCTTGCCAACTTTCTGTTTAATCTTCTCAAATTTCAGTGATGGAAATTCTTCATCATTCACTGAAGATACAGAATTTACCTCTTTTACCTCACCTTGTGGCTCTTCTGGCTTTGTGAAACCAGAATCATTGCCGACTTTCTCTCTATACTTCTTAACAACCCACACTTGGTTGTTCTTGGCTTTCCTTTTGTAAAAATTCTTTTTAGAACATTCACCAACCTCATAAGTTGAATTTTCAAAAATTCTGAATTTTTCGGTTGGTGGTTCAACATCAACAATCTTTTCTTTGAATTTTTCAGAAACTCCCTGTTTTGTTTTAGCATGTTCCGGACAGTTCCATGCAATGTGACCAAGTTCACTGCATTTAAAACAGGTTCGAGTCTCTTTTGGATGAAACACTCCAGTTCCATTTCTTTTCTTCTCAGCAAGAACTCCTGGTTTGATTGTCTCCAGAAAGGTTTCTTCTGTTCTTCTTCTGCACTTCCTCCTGAAACAAATTTTGTGTTTGTTTTAGAAATTTTGTCATTTTTGTAATTTTATGGAGGAATAAAACCTAATATTTTCTTTTTGTAGCTACCATTATGGTTTGGTTTCTTTTGAAATCCAGAACCATAATTGTAACCCTTTTTCTTATTTAATCGTTGTTGTACTCTTGAAATGTATTTTTTAGGTTTTCCAGTAAGATTTAAATCTTTTATTTCAGAAATATTAATTTCTGTCATTTTGAAAACCTTTTTGATCATTTCAAATCTAACACTTCTTATTGGAAACTCTTTATCAGAGTATAATTTGTCAGAATCATTTAAAGTATATGCAACTTCAAATGTTTCATCATCCAAATTTGCTTTTGATAACAAAAATTCTTTACTATAAGACCGTTTAACTGACGATTTTGGACTGTTGATTAACGAACTTGAACCTCCAGACACAGACACAGACTTTGACTCAGACTCCTCATCAGTATCCAACACCTGATCGACCACCTTTTTAATTAACTCAGACTCATGATCAGTGTCAGACGATGTGAAAGTAACGTCAATGTTTTCTGGTAAATCATCAGTTGTATCGGTTTTAGCTTTATATTGACTGCTTTTTCTACTTGCTCCTCATTTGGTTTTCTGGGAGAATACCCTTCCTAGATTGGAGGCGAACACTTGTTATAGCTAACAGTCGATTTCTTACCAGTATCCTTCTTCTTTGTCTTTTCATCCTTGAATGCTTCAAAACCTGCAACAGTTGGATAAATTCGATCAATAAGATAATCAGAACTAGAATAACTCTGTAATAATCGTCTGATCCTCTCATTTTCAATTTTCTCGGTCTCCAAGTCTTGCTTCCACTTTGCACTTTCTTCGATGTAGAAGTTTATAGCTTTCTGTTTTGTCATCATCACAACATTCATCATCGTTAGTGCTTGTTCTCTTTCAGAATTTGTCTTTTGAAGACCAGTTACTGTTTTGTTCAAGACATCATAAGATTCTTTCACGTAATTTAGATTGAACAGTAATTGCTCTTTCATCTTCCCATATTCAGCCAACTTTTCATCTTTTGCTGCACATTCCTTGCAAGGTTCCAAACACTTTGTGCAAGGATTGACAACCTCCACAATCTTTTCTATTTCTATGATCTTTTCAACTTCAATGATCTTTTCAACTTCAATGATATTTTCAGGTTCAGCAATCTCCTCAGCAACACTTTTTACTTCATCAATTTGAACAGCATCCTTTGTTTGATCATCACTTTCAGACTTCTTTTTCATTTGTTCTTTTGCATCTTGTCTCTCCTTTAGTTTCTCCAAGCGATCTGCAAAATAAAAATGAAAACTTTCAGGAGAAAGATGAGTTTTTGCAATATTAATATGTTTTTCTTCCTCATCATCACTACTGCTGTCATCAGTTGGTGACTGATCAAACTCTACAGATTTGTCAGAACTAGTATCCAATGAACTAGTATCAGATGGTGTTTGATTAAAAACAATTTCTTTTTTTGAACTTCCATCACTTTGTGAACTTTCATCTACACTCTGTGAGCTTTCATCAGATGCAACATACTCTTTCTCCACATTCTTCACAGTCTCACCAATGGACTTCATCCATGTGGTAAACATATATGGTTCTTTCACAATCTTTGCAATGAAAGCTTTAAAATCTCCTTTTTCATCCACAAACATATCCCAGCTAAAACCTTCAGGTAACCTTTCATCATCTTGATTGATTAGACATGCTTTGCTTTCGGACGATATGTATTTCTTCCAGTTAAAATCCACCAAACATGCTCTCTTTGAATCCTCGATCACTTTTCTACCATGAGCCACTTGTGGTTCTTGCAGTTGTTGTTGACCGACTTGTTGTTAAATGGCTTTCCGGTAGTAGTCATCTTTTCCGAATGAATTCTTCACATCACTAGCTTCTCTGTTCTTGCATTCCCTCTTGAAATGACCTTTCTCCCTGCATCGAAAACAAGTAACTTTAGATTTATCAAAACCTAAAGTAGACACATGTGCATCAAGAAAGTCATTTCTTCCAGTAATCAGCTTGAACTTTTCAGCTCGTCTAAGGACACTAGCTAAACACCATTTGATGTCCATAAGCTCCATCTCTTCAGTGTCTATCTGATCGTAATCCTCCTTTGTGAGCATAGGATTTCCGATCCGCCCTGCGACCAAACCTTCATAAGAGAGAAGCACAGAACCAAGTAAAGCCATGTGATCTTCCGCAACCTCTTCAGAAAAACTTTGACCATCTGGAAGATTCAATGCAATGTTGCACTGTATCACACAACCATTTCCAGTTTTTGTACTCTGAGAATGGAAACTTGATGTAGTATCTTTTGGATTGACACTCGGGTATGAAGAGAAACCATTGCTTTTGTTTGAAGTCTGATCAACTTTTTCCGATGAATCACCAGCACTAAATGCAGTTTGGATTTTCGAGCTTCTTTCAACTTCTGGAACACTGCCTTTGTAGTACATTTTTACATCCTGTTGACCACTTGGACTGTTCATCCTCGCGATCTTCTGCTGTTCCAAATCTTGACCCTCAATCTTCTCGATAAATTGAGAAATCGTTAACCCATCATAAACCCCAGTGTTCTTCAAAATCATCAAGTATGTGCCCTATTCCTTTTGCGGTAAAGCATCCGCTAACTTGTCAACCCATTCTTCACTATCCTTTGTTATGCTCAACATCGGCATGGATCGCACTAAGTGGCAATAACGTTCAATTAGCTTCTTTGTATCTTCACCCGGTAGACTGCTGAATAAATCAAACTCTTTCTTGAGCAACGCCTTCTTGCTCTTAATCATGTTCTCACTACCCTCAAACTTGACTTTCAGAGCATCCCAGATTGACTTTGAAGTCTTGTCATGTTGTAGCAGTACAAAAATGTCTTCTTTGATGGCTTGTTGAAGTAGACTGATCATCATCTTTTCAGCTCTATACATTTCACGTTCTTTGTCATTGAACTCTGAGATTTCTTTTTCAATTTGAATTTCGGTACGAGGTAGAACATATCTCTTCAAAATACACTCCCATGATCTCAGATGATTAGCTTGTACCCAGTTTTCGAAGCGATCTTTCCATCCATAATACTCTTCAATGCTCATTAGCTTCGGGGGCTTTTGAGTAGTTCCCGTTTCGTTTTCCAAATTCATGTTCTGAGCAATGACAGTTGGAGTAGACGGAGTAGCAAACGCGTTGTAGAAATCGTTATTCGTGGTTCTTGTAATTCAAGCGAAATATCCTAACAGTCAGATTCAAGCAGAATAGCAACCTGCCTTTCAAGCGGAAAACCTGCAAAACTGAACTTCAGGCGAAAACAAAAGTCCAAGTTTCAAACGAACTAACAACTTAACACACTAATCTTCTGATTCCGCTTGAAACTCCAACGAAATAAGAACAACTTGGAGCGGAATCAGCTTTTGAGCACTTGGAGTGGAATCAGA
Organism: Helianthus tuberosus; assembly: GCA_030545235.1. NCBI lineage: Eukaryota > Viridiplantae > Streptophyta > Magnoliopsida > Asterales > Asteraceae > Helianthus > Helianthus tuberosus. The sequence continues at coordinate 116,874,065 of CM060414.1, read as the reverse complement.
ATTTTGCAACTTGGAGCGGAATCAGACTTTTGCAACTTGGAGCGGAATCAGAATTTTGCAACTTGGAGCGGAATTAGCAACAATTTTGGAGCGGAATCAGCTTTTGAGCACTTAGAGCGGAATCTCTAATATGCAGTTTGGAGCGAAATCTGAGATTTGGTAAACTGGAGCGGATTCAGCAAGTATTTGGAGCGGAAACACAGAAAGTCTGGAGCGGAATCAACCATTTGTTAACTTTGGAGCGGAATCAGAGAAAATTTCAAGCTGAATCAGTGTATTTTCGAGCGGAATCAGACCAATGAAGTTAATCTGGAGCGGAATCAGGAACTGATCAGTTCGAGCGGAATCACTTCGGGGGTCTATTTCAGTCACTTTTAGTTCGAATTTTGCAATGAAACTTTCCAGGGTTTGTCTATATGTTGTTTTACACAAACTGTGAAAAATTGATCTGATTTTGACCGTGAAAACTTGCTGAACTGATGAAAGAAGGTGTAGAAGATAGAAAATGCAATCAAATTTAGCTGTATTCTGCAGAACTCCTCCTCCTGAGCTCTAATACCAATTGTAGGATCGTGTACGGACCCGAACGAGTCATTCAGAGGAGTTTTACTTCGTTTCAGGTGCGGAAAACAAGAAACAAAGGTAGAAACAGCTTGTTCTTCACTTTAAACACTCTTCTGATTGATATTACAACAATTACAATCAGGAAACACACCGGCAGCACTTCGGTACAATATTCTGATTCCCCACCAAATGACATGATCACTAGCCTATTTATAGTGTTTCTGATTCCCCACGAAAGTGCAATGTTCATTTCGTGGGAAATCCACATTTTTTCATTTCATGGTAAATCAACATTTTGTCATTTCGTGGGAAATCAACTCTAAAGCTCTATTTTCCCGTACAACGTGTCATGATCTAACATATCTAGGACTAGACTCGATAGAAGATGAAGTCGACAGATGCATGCACTAACACACAATGAGTTGTTTGGTTTGGGGGAGAGATCACCACTTGGTCTCTCCCCGGATGTATACTCCTTTGGTATTAGTTCGGTTATCTTGTAATCGGGCCGATTTGTAATGTTTTACTACCGATTAATACAAAGAAGTTTTTTTTATCCATCTCTAATCTCTCCCGTCTTGAACTAATCTCACACTAATCACGGTTTCGGTCCCGAAACACGGTCCTACAATTGGTATAAGAGCCATGGTGTCCGATTTAGTAAATCTAACCGTTTGCTAAATCACATGTGCTTTAGATCTGTGTTTATTGTGATTTTTGTTCAAGATATAAAAATGGTGAAAATGGAGAAAAACCCAGATCTGGATCGAAATATTCGGGTCTAGGTGAAACAGAACATATACAAGAGTTGGGTTTTATGTTTTACACCTAAATAATCAAGTTTTCATCATCAAATATCACTTTTGAAGTGATTTTCGTAAAGATCTGCAAGTGAACAGTGTTGTGTACTTGAGATGAGTATGGCGGCTTCTTTAAGAAACTAGGGCTTCTTCTGCTTATGACGAAAAACCTGCTATGTATGCTGTTGACGATTAACCTCTTGATGAAAGACATTTTTCGCCAAGATGTGATGGTGACGAAAAACCTGCTGTTTTTCATCATCTATGGTCTTTCGCCAGGAGTCCTTGGTCGGCCATGATCATTCGTCAGCCACACTCTTCGTCGAACCTAATATCATTGTTTGGCAGCAAGCAGTCTTCGTGATACAACCGAAATTGTTCGTCTGCTGCTCATTACTGTTCATCAAAGAAAAGCAATGGTTTGCTGTGAATGTGTGTATCGAAGAGAGAGAGAAAGAGCTGCTGGAGATAAGTATTCGGTTTATTGTAAGAGAAAGGCAGATGGTTTTAACGGTTGATTGCTGGATTTTGTTTTGGGGGTTTTGGAGGTGTATATCGCAAGGTGAAAATTGGAGAGAGAGAAGTTGCTGTTCCTGGCTATCGAAGAAGTGGAGAAAGTCTCACGGCTGCCATTGCTAGGAATATTCATCGTAAAAACTGTGGGAAACGAGAAGCAGATTGAACAAGGAGTGATTGCTGTTGTTCGTTCATGGTTTGTTCTGCTTCTTTTTCTTCGTTGGATCTGTATTTTAGAAGAGGATTGCTGCTGCCTATTTGTGTATCAAAGAGAGAGATGGAGGATGTCTGAATGTTTGGCTGAGGTTGATGATGATGGGTGTACTGTACAACAAAGTTGTCGGCAGAAGTCATTTATTTGACATCTAGGTTTTTCATTTAGGCCTACCTATATACCACACACAAAGAATCTGATGAAGTTTTGAATGTGGGCCAAAGTTGTTCATTTTCACACTTGGGCTTAGGTTTGTTTGGGCTCCACTAGAATAATGGATCATGTATGACAACTTTGAAATCCAAAATGAAATCCAAAATGTGTGGATTTTTTTTTTGGCAGTTTGAAGTGAATTGTATATGTGGTCGCGAACAAAGTGGAGTCGGGAGTTCGCAAAGTTTATTTGTACCGCGCTTCCAAAATTTCAATGTAAAAAATCATACGGGTTCGGGAGCGCGCGGGATCACTTTAGCATGATGAAAACAGATGATGAAAACAGATCTTGATTTTTGAAAAATGTGGGGTAGTCACGGTTACCGATGCAAACGTCAAATTTTGGTTACTTGACTACTATGGGCCAAAAACCAAAAACGGTATGTTCACTTCCGCACGTCAATGTTTATGATTGTTATCGGTTATTGGTAAATGTTCGAAAACATTTTGTTTATTGTCATATTCTCGCCTTTGAAAACGGACGTATGAACCTGGAATGTCAATACCGGTCTTAACGAGTTCACAAAGTCTTTGGAGGGATACAAGTCGGATCCTACGGGGTGCTAGGCGATTTTCTTTATCAAATAGAATATGCAAAGAAGAAAGCATTTTGTTTATTGTCATATTCTCGCATTTGGTAACGATTGAATGAACCTTGAATGTCAATACCGGTCCTAACGAGTTCACAAAGTCTTTGGAGGGATACAAGTCGGATCCTACAGTGTACTAGGGGACGTTCTTATTCAACTAGAATATGCAAAGAAGAAAGTCGTTTTCATGATTTTTCGAAAAACCGAGAACATTCAGTGAAGATTGACGACAGTTCCGCTCAGTGGAGGGAATTGGTGAACATTTGAAGATAAATTCTACTCAGTGGAGAGAATTTGTTTTGTGAAATTGACGACAGTTTCTTTGAAGTGGATAGAATCTGTTAAGGTTTAGAGATCTTACCAAAGAAATGGGGGGATAAAAAATTTTTATATGTTGAATTTCTTCGGTAAATTTCTAAACGCAATCACAGGTGGCAGAGTTTGTGATTTTCTGGTGATACAAACGGTTCGGCGTGGAATGTTTTGCACAGACACATATTTGAGGATTTTAATTAATTCTCCAGCCAGCGTGAAGGGTTTTGCACGGAAACATATAGGTATCTAAAGTCGACAGTTGTTTCAAAGCGCTGTTCACTGAAGACCTGGGGGAATCTTTATGAAAGCTGATAGTTCAAAGCTGAAGACCTGCATGATTCTGTTTTGGGTTTGATGTTTCCTTGGGATTTTACAGGGATCTGGGGGTAACTCAATTCGTTGAGTTTGCAAACGATGTACTTGGTCAAGCTGACTTCCTCAGTACTGATGCTGAAGATCTGTAGTGCATTACGTGGTCAACTTCACAAAGGTGAGACAATAAGATCTGGATGTAGTTCAACTAAGTGTGCTGTTTGGTTGAGCTTGCAAGGGATACACTTGGTCTAGCTGACTTTCCTGAGTGTTGATGCTGTAGATTAAAGTGCATGACTTGGTCGATTCCACAAAGACGGTTTACAGAAGACAGTTCACCAGAAATCTCTACTAATGTAGTATGCTTGAATGAAATAGAGTTCTTATGACAGATCAAGACTTGATGCAGTTCTTAAAGAATGGAACCCTTATCAAATGCCGGTTGGAGTATTGGAAGATCAGCGGAAGATCGGTCAATTGAGCCTTGTGAGGAAATTGCACAACACCCAACAAAGATACGCGTACTTTGAGGGGGAAATATTATACAAGGAGCGTCAACATACTACTTACCTGGATCATCGGTCAAGGGGGAATTTGTTAACGCAGAGAAGATAAATACTTGACTGAAGATCGATTGCAGTTGCATTTTCAGCATTCGACAGCAACGGACAAGGGGGAATTTGTCGATGCAGATTTTGTGTCCGATGCTTGCCGAATAGATTAGATTTATTTTATGCTGAATATGTAATAGTTAGTGAAACGGTCAAACGAATGTGTATTGACCCGCTCGTTTGAAGTGGTCAAACGAGAGGGTTATGTGTTTGACTGTGTGTATTTGCTAGACAAGTGGGTGTGGGTATAAATACCAACCCCTTGTTCATTTGCAAACCAGAGAGTTAGAGTGATTGAGCTCATTTGAGAGAGTTCACAGTGAGTTGTTTAGTTTGGGGGAGAGATCAGCACTTGGTCTCTCCCCGGATGTATACTCCTTTGGTATTAGTTCGGTATCTTGTAATCGGGCCGATTTGTAATGTTTTACTACCGATTAATACAAAGAAGTTTTGTTTATCCATCTCTAATCTCTCCCGTCTTGAACTAATCTCACACTAATCACGGTTTCGGTCCCGAAACACGGTCCTATAGTTATAGATCCCAGGAGACCAGCATGAATTCAACCTTTCATTCAAGAACAATAATAACAATCAAACAAGAACAAGAAGATAGGGATAAACCCTAATATGCAATTGCATTGAAACTGAACAATTGAATCTGACTCATATAAGATACAAAAGCAAACTGAAAACCCTAATCTATTTATACATACTGAAGGGGTGCAATGAATGGACATGTCTCCTCGCGAAGAGTCGCGTCTGATGTATTTGTGGCGTTGGCGCCATTCTGAACATGTAAGTCTCTAGGGAGACATCGATCCATGAAATATGTAGGTTACAATCTTTCCCTTAATCACATCTAGTCCTCGCACTTGTATACTTAATCTATTTGCATCCTAAACTAACTAATAACTATTTACACTTATGACCCGTATCTTCTAATCAAACTTTGATTAAACAATTAAGGCCAACAATCGTTTTCCTTGAAGCCTTACTAGAGGAACCACATTATAAGGTTTATCCACTAATAAGCTAACATTAAATCCTACTAAGAATCATGCTTCAGTTCTTTGAAGAGTCTGCTTTCTTGAATGCATGCATCAAACGCATGTGATGAAATACAATATGTATCTCATTTTCGGACCCACCACCAATCAACCACCTCCAACCTCCCACCTGGTTCGTGGCAAAAATATAATGATTTGGAGAGAAAAAGGTTACGACCCATTATCAATATTTAGAGTCTAGATATGCGTAGGTAGATAATGGTAATACACACAACATACATTACCCAATTGTACGTATACCCTAACATATAGTTATAAACTTTATATTCTTAACTTTGATTAGTGGGATTTGGTAATGTGTCTCAACAAGTATAAATAGGAATGTGGTCTTCATGTCATTTGGCATAACCACATAATAAGCTATATTTGAGCTTGTTGGGTACTCGTTAATCATTATGGCTTTCTGTCTAAACGTGATATCTATGTTGAAAATAGTTGTTGTGCTATTGTTATCTAAAACTATATTTGTAGTTGCAAGGCATGGACAATGGTCCAATGAAGAAAAAGTAAACGTCCAGAATGTTAAAGATCTTGTGACAAACTTGCCTGGTCAGCCTAGTGTAGACTTCCGACACTATGCTGGATATGTGACTGTAAATGAGAAAAAAGGAAGGGCACTATTTTACTGGTTTTATGAAGCCTGGACTCTTCCACATGAGAAGCCCTTGGTGTTGTGGTTAAATGGAGGTAAACATGTTAAAGTAACTCTGTTGGACTTGTTGTTTCGCTCTAAAATTGTAGATTAGTATCAAATACAAAGGCTCTTAATTGTAAGAAGGGTACAAAGGCTTTTAAAAAAACCCACTACTACTACAAAAAAAAAAAAAAAAAAAAAAAAAAAAAAAAAAACATCCACCACCACCCAAAAACCTAAACCCCCACCCCCAACCCCATCACCCACCCTCAAAAAAAAAAAAAAAAGAGTTTTTTGGCCGAGGGGGTGGGGTTTAGGTTTTTGGGTGGGGGTGAGTGTTTAGTTTTTTTTAGATTTTTTTTTTTTAGGTTTTTGGGGGGTGGGGTGGGGGGTGTAGGTTTTTGGGTGGTGGTGGTGTTGGGGGTGGGGGGTTTAGGTTTTTGGGTGGTGGTGGGGTGGGGGTGGGTGTTTAGGTTTTGGGTGGTGATGTTTAATTTTAGGTTATTGAACACTTGTTACTCTATAAATCCTTCTTACAATTAGGAGTCTTTGTAAAATAACTTGACCCCTAAAATTGTGTAAGATTTTATGTATGTTTTTGATCATCCTAGATCACCGTTTTTCCTTTTTGGTAACCATGAGAACCAGTATTTTGGTAAACTCACAGTACTCGACCAGTCATGGGCGAATATAGCTAACAAATAGGGGTAGCCCCCGCTACCCCTTGACGCTCCGGCCAGTAACCTACTACTAACCCATAGGATCAGGTAAAATGCAACCAGCTTATACTAGGCAGGTGAGCTCCAAGATGTTATGGTATGAATTAGTGGAAGTAGCATTTGAACCTTAGAACTCTACTAGAGGGGAATCGGATGCTTATCACTCCACCATCCCTTAGAGTTTTACATGATGTATGGAAGTCTATAGTTAGGAATTGAATTTAATGGGACCTTTTCGATCCTACCTCAATGACTTATTATCAAGAAAACATTTTTATAGTCACCTTCATTAGTTTTGGGACCCAAAAGAAATTCTTTTGAGAACAAGTAACTATCAGTTAACTTTTTTCCTTTTATCTAAACGTATATCTACATTGGGTGTATTGAATATGCGAGATGAATCAAAATATTATAATTTTACACGAAATATAAGTGTAATGTTCCGGCCGTAGCACAAAGTTTTATGAAGCAAAGGAAGTATTACTTACTGCTGAGTGGAGATCAATGTTCATCGTTATACAATTCGATCACCACTTACCAAAGGATTAGTTTAGCTTTGGACATGATTCAGGATTGCTGTCATTGTGGTGACAAGCTGCTGTGTGTTTCAGGTCCTGGGTGTTCATCAGTGGGATATGGAGCTACACAGGAGATTGGGCCATTCATTGTGAATACAGACGGAAAAGGTCTTCATCTCAATCCGTACTCGTGGAACAGAGGTATCATTCACACTACTTATGTGTACATGTTATTGTTTCGCGAACCGGGGGTCTCACAGGAAGCAGCCTCTCTATTCCTACAATATAGAGGCATTGGTGGGATTTACTGAGTATGATGATGATGATGATGACATGTTATTGTTTGGCAGACATTTCTTTAAAAGACATGTTAAACCACCTTAAAAGTTCACTGTTTCTCTAAAGTTTTCATGTGTTCATGTTACCCTTTAGTGGAACAGCATGCCTCACAATGGACGATAACACATGCAATTTCTTAGTTGCATTCTTTTTATAGAAATAATTAATCTGATACATAAGTTGATGTTTGTTAAATGGTTGTGCAGAAGCTAATATGCTTTTCCTTGAATCCCCTGTTGGTGTTGGCTTTTCATACTCAAACACAGCCAATGATTATGATAATCTTGGAGATGACCTCACTGGTGAGTCAAGGAAGCTGGCTTATCACAAGTATTGTAATAGGATGACCTTCATTATAGAACACTAGCTTATTCCTTGTTACAAGAAAAAAAAAACTAAATTATTTAACATTTTTATTAATGTTTTATATTTTTAAACTATTTACCACTTATTATAGATACGTATGTTATATATAGGGTTAGGTTAACGTACAATGGTTCTTATCGTATAATATGTACGCGATCATCTCAGCCGTACGATCTGGTGCAAATTCACTCTTAAACATGCGATTTGTGCTGAAAAACCAACATGCGAAATTGCTTTATATACCAACATGCGATTTAATCATATTTACCAACATGCGAAATTGTTACAAAAAAACAACATGCGATTTCGTCAAAAATACCAATATGCGATTTCCAACATGTTTTTTTATAACATGAGATTTCACAATATCGTCCGAGCGTACGATAAGCCCTAATTGTACGTTACACTTTTTCTATATATATAAACCATTAAACAAATTTGGCAGTATTTTTTTTTAATTTAAAATGTTTGCATATACATATGTAGGTTATGTGTTGCTAATAAAATGTACACATGATGTGAACATGTAAAGGCTTTATATATATGTTGTATATTTCAGGAGAAGATGAATAAATATTACTTTTTACCCAACTTTCTTATTTTTTAAAAACACTTAAGAATGAAAAATTGATTAATTTATTTTGCTCTTTCCTTATCTTAAAAAACTGTGTTATGCCAGTAACCTCTCAGTAATATACACATATATAATATATTGTAATGCAATATGAACTGACCACCTACTTCAATGGAGTATTATAACAGCTAAGGATGCATATGCTTTCCTTCATAACTGGTTCCAGAAGTTTCCTTCGTACAAGAATAGAACATTTTATATTGCTGGAGAAAGCTATGCAGGTATAGCTCTGAAATGTTTCTCAAAGTTAGAATTAGAACTACATAAAAACACAAAATCATCTCATCTATTTGACTTATTTTTGCAGGGAAGTATGTTCCAGAACTGGCAGGCCTTATACATGATAAAAACAATGATGCTTCACAGTATATCAACCTGAATGGCATATTGGTATGGTCTCTGATTTGAAGCGAACTGATAACTTTACCGTATAAACAAAAGACACATCATTCGAATTTTGTTGTTTTTTTTAAATAATACTAGTTGGTCTAGAGATTTTAGATATAAGCATTTCTAGTAGGTTTTGTAACATTTTTGACAAATAGGCAGCGAACTCAAGGGAATCGGGAATGATCTGACTATGATTTTTTTGAGTTCGCTAGTTAGACAAACGAACATGGATAAGGACAAAATCAACAAAATTACGCGAATAGTACCTCTCGTGACTCTGCATGGAATGAAAGATGGAATTTTCTTCTTTGAACAACGAACTCAAGGCAAGTTTGCGTGTCACAATAGCGAAGCGAGGAGTTCGCTTGCCACTTCAGTGGACTTGCATGAGTTTACACCTATTTGTCAAACATGTATCAAAAACATCCTAGAAATGCTAATGAAATCTCCAGACCACCTAGAAAGCAAAACAAAAAAAATAATAATAATAATAATGATCTTTGTTCTTTATTTGTCGATTTCATTTTATTCCACAAAGGAACTCTTGTTGGATTAATGCTTGAAATGCAGTTAGGTAACCCTGAAACAAATGATGCTGAGGACTGGAAAGGTCTAATTGACTATGCTTGGAGTCATGCTGTAGTATCAGATGAAACTCACAAAATCATAAGAGAAAACTGTGACTTCAACAGTAACAATACTTGGAGCAATGAGGACTGCAGCCAAGCGGTGGATGAAGTTCTAGCACAATATAGTGAGATAGACATTTACAGCCTCTATACATCAGTCTGTATTACCAATTCAGTGTATGCAGATAATAAAGCGATGCAGGTTGTGTTCAAGAAAAGCTCATCTAAGATGGTATGTGCTTATACACTCACTACTAGAAAACTAGGTTTTTCCGACCGCAATTTTGATCGCAAACCAGTCGCAATTGCCCTGTTGCGACCGTTTTCCGACCAGAACTACAATCGGAAAAACACCCGTCGCAATTGCTCTATTCCGACTAAGTTGCGACTGCTGCTATCTTTTGCGACCCGGGTTTTGCGACTTTAATAATGGTCACAAATATTGCGACTGTTCCTGGTTTTGTGGGACTTCGGTTGCGACGATCTTGATGCGACCGTATTCCGACCGCATGCCTTTTACAAACTACGATCGTTTTCCGACCGCCTGTCTTTTACAAACTGCTACCGTTTTGCAACTGCTTGCCTTTTGAAAAATTGCGACGGTTTTTGCGGTCGCAATTTCTATTTATTTTTTAAAAATTATTTTTATCCATTTTCTATTTTAACCTGTATATAATTTCAATTTTAAATTTTACATACTATCAAATTTTCACAATTATATAAAACATCTCACTTGAAACATCAAATACCAAAGTTATCATAACAAAATACATATTCAAAACACAGTGTTTATACGTTTTGAAACTTAAGTCGATGATTATATGTTTTGAAACCTAGCTTTTAGCATCGCTTCAATGTTTGCCATCCTTTCATTCATAGCCTCTTTCTCCGCCTTATATTTCTCTTTTTTCACCACCAATCCCGCAATAATATCGTTCAACCTTTCTTTTTCTTCTTTTTCTTTCACTATATCTTGGATAATCACGTTCAGCCTTTCGATCTAATAAAACCAATGCAAAGTGAAATATTAATGGTCAGCATAATCACAATTTATGAAACTTATTAGCTGCTTATACAATTATAGAATAAAGAGAAAAAATCAGTTTGACTTCTAAGGTCAAATAGCCTATTTTCAATAATATCCATACAAAAGTTAGCATATTATTGACCGAGATGTGATTGCATGAAAAAATAATGTCAATATTTGAGTTTAAACATGTTTGAACCAAACAACTTAAAAGAATAAACATACCTCTTGGTCTTGTTTGCCATGAATCAACTTAAAAATTTTATGTTGTTTGCCTAATCTCCTGGTATTTTCAAGATCATTTGCAAAATTGTCTTCACTTTCAACATCTTTCAAGTACTGACTGTAAGCAGGATCATAGGCTGTTAAGATGCGAAGGTACTTTGCTGCCTCACCATTGCGTCCTACGCTTGCTAAAGCACTGCAAATTCAGTTTTAATGTCATTCAGTTGTATATGGGTAACAAGTCAAATAGAAAAAAAGGTTAACTACATCTCAAATAGGTCATAAGCCTAAAACCACCAAAATAATTATACTAAAAAAATAAATTATTTGACAAGTCAATTGTTTATAAAACTTATATACGGATTAATTATAATTCGGTTTAAAGGGAATAAGTTGAACGCCGTCTCTTGCTAAAATTCTTACCTAGAAAGCATAAACAAACCATCACAATAATGGGTTTTGGCCATTGCATCCTCTGGCTCTTTCATATTTGCTATTCTTTCTAGGTGTACAATCCCGTCTGCAACTTTACCCTATCCAAAACCAGAGTTTTTAACAAAGAAAGTTAAAAAATTCAAGTGGAGGTTTCAAAATGGATGAGTCAGATAGGCCAGGTGACCAAAATTTTAGGTTTGGTCCCTGGCTTTACAAAAGTACGTGGATGGTTCTTGTGCTTTGCATTTTGTAACGCATTTATTCCCCAACTTTTGCCAAAAAAAAAAAAATACACGGATAGTCCCTATGGTTTACTTTGTAAAGTCCCTTACAAAGTGCAAACCACAGGGACCATCCATGTACTTTTGAAAAGCAAGGGACCAAATCCAAAATTTTGGTTAACCACAGGGACCATCCGTGTAGTTCACTCTTGATAAAAATATGTTTTCCGTATAAAAAAGAGTGAAAAGGTTTTATTCAACAATAATACGCTTTAAAAGACTTTCGACCCGTTTGACACGTAAAAGAAGTCAAGAACTTCTGCTGTGGCCAGCTTTTTCACTTTAGATTATTTCTAGAAGTAATCATATCAAACCACTTCTGATCTCTCAGTTCTAGAAATAAAAACTTGTCGTAAAGTCGTTATGTAATAAACAACATATACAAAAAAGATTCACCTGCTTTGCAAGGGCCACACCTGACCACAGATAAGCTAGAATCAAATGATCAATCTCCTCAACCTCTGTTGGATTCTCAACAAGAAGAAGCTGCAAAAAAAGAAAAGTAAAAAAAATATAATCACTGAAAATGGCAGTCACATTTGAGTAATCAATTTAGAAATTTTTAATTAGAATAAAATAAACTCGGAGCTTTATACTTTGGCTATAGCACGCTCCAAATATTCAGTAGCCTCAACTAATTTTTCGTCTTTCATCAAAATTTGCCCCATAACGATCAATGCTCTGACATACTAAGGGTCTGTAGGTCCCTCCGAGGTTGAGGTTTAACCTATTCCTTGTTATGTCTAACACACTAGCAAGTGCGGAATCCAAGCTAGCATGCAAACCGAGATAGAACAAGCACAATGAAAAACACACAAGATTCAACGATTAACACCTCTTGTATTAATGCGTATGAAAGGTCTGTTACAAGCTCAATGTTTACAAATCGGTTCTGTAAACTCTCTCTAAGTGTGTGTGTTTTCTGCTCTCTTAATGAAGTGTCTCACCTAAAGTGAACACAACACACGGGTATATATACCCGACACAGCTTATCTGATCGAAGGATCAGACAGAATGACCGAAAGATCATCTGTCGACCAAGAACCCATCGAAGGATCACATATACCACGAAGGATGATATCCTTCGTGGTCTATCCTTCGAAGGTTATCTTTCGAGCTCATCGAAGGATCTAAACAATCCTTCGATGACACATCCTTCGACACAAACATCTTTCAACCATTGTTCGAACTGTTTGGCCAAGTCAAACCGGAGGATGGTTGACTTGATCAAACTTACATCAAAGACATCGTATCGTATCAAGACTAAATACAGACAAAGTACAGACACAGGTGCACCAACAAACTCCCCCTTGGCTGTAGCTTTGTCTGGCTGTAGCTTTGTCTCGATCTTTGTGACTTCAATTCTTTGACGTCTTTTCAAGTCATCAATGTCGGAGGATCTTTAAAGTCTTCACGTCTTGAAAGCAGAAAGTGTATCAACAAACTCCCCGTTTCATGTAGGAAGTGTGTTGACAAACTCCCCCTTAACATAAGCTCCCCCTTGAGTTATGCTCGTGAAATACTCGTTCTTTATGAATTGAGATCCTTGTGGTGTTGATGATGGTCAGCGGCAACTCGATCATCTTCATCATTTGAGTTCCTTCACGTCGTGTCTTCATTCCAAAGCTTGTCATCGACCATGTTCTCCTTGCCTTTAGAATCTGCACATGCAAGAAATCTAAACGCGTAATGAGAACAACTGCCTGGAATATCATAAGTAAGCGACACACATGTGACCATTGTTTAAATAAACACCGTCCGACAGTTTGAAAGTTTTAACAAATTTTATCAATTTCAAATTTTAACTTTCAACACTTGCAAATTTCGACCGTTTATGAAGATTTAGTCGTTTCGGTTTTCGTTCAGGTTTCAGGTAACGAAGACTCGAGATCCAACATCGTACGATCGAAAATAAGATAGAAATAAAATCTTTTTGGATTTTAGAAATTTTATATTAAAACACACCTAAAATCTTTTTGGTATTTTTGAATATTTCAAATGTAAAGACTGAAAGCAGTAAATAAATATATACAACGATGCGAAAAAATGAAAGCATTAAATAAATATTTACAGACATTCTTTTTGCGAGTTTCGAGGGTAAGAGAATCATATCAGTGTACGGTCATGCCAAAACGCTCTTGTTGTTCAATTAGTTAACATTAAGATAAGCATCCTATAACGATTATCGGTATTGTTGTCCACATAAGCTCAACTTATCAGATGTAATCATGGCGAGGGGATACGTTAAGGTATGTTTTATACTTACCGACCGGTGTTCATCCACATCACGACACATTCCCGTATCAAGGTATGCACGAGGGTTCATCTTACCGGTGAGTATACCGATTATCATCTGTTTGACCGTATATGATGTGAGATTCTCACTTATTTAGATTTGAAAACAAGTCCTATGTGATAGAATCACTTATTGATGAGGAACTTGATTTTCATATGCATGAGGGCACAGGAGCAAGTCCGTGAACAGGTCAGTACTTTCGTACAGCAGAGAGACGAACTTGAATCCCGGAAAGAATTTGTGATATATTATCACTTATTTGTTTGGACATGTGATTGTTGATCACTTATTGAGGTCGTATGCAGTATGTACACGTATGTATGGTATCATGGAAGATCTAGACTTGCGTCCCCGTTATTTTTCGGTAAAAGATACAACCATGATACCCAGATGATAAGCAGCATAAAGACCGAATATCTCAGAACCTCGGCAATCTCTCAAACGAAATTTCGGTACTAAGACCATATGCCAATGAATGGTTCCCACCTGGTCTTCAGTCGATTTAAGTTTATATCACCCTGCACACTTTAAAATGATTGTGAGCCTACCGATACATCTTATATAGATCTGCTTATCATTTTTCATTTAAGGTTTAAAGAGGTTTGGACAGACCACTGATGTACTATCATTTTCTCTTTTGCTCGCCAGGAAACTCATTTTTTGAAATTTTTCGATGTTTTTGGATTTTCAAATTTGGATTTACTCCCCCTAAAATCAATAAACTAAGACAAATTTAAAACACAAAGGTATTTACAAAAATGATTTTCCGATGTTGGTTTTACTCTTGCTTGACCTTAATGCCGTTTACCAATAATAAATAGTCAAATCTTGATTTGTCAAATGCTTTGGTAAAAAGGTCGGCACGTTGGTCATCGGTGTGGACGTAAGCAACATCGATTAGCCTTTTCTCAAAGCAATCACGTATGAAGTGATACTTAATTTCGATGTGCTTAGTCTTTGAATGCTGCACAGGATTTTTAGTGATCTGTAATGCAGCAGAATTATCAACGTAAATAGGAGTAGTTAGGAATTCAAAACCGTAGTCTCGCATTTGTTGTTGGATCCATAGGACTTGGGAGCAACAACTTGAGGCAGCAATGTATTCAGCTTCGCATGTTGATGTAGCGACGCACGTCTGCTTCTTGCACTGCCATGTGACTAGGCGATTTCCTAAAAACTGACATCCAGCCGTTGTGGATTTGCCGTCGATTTTGCATCCGCCAAAATCAGAATCACTGAATGCGATCAAGTCAAAGTTATTATCCCTAGGGTACCATAGACCGGTGTCAGGGTAACCCTTCAAATAACGAAAAATCCTTTTTACAGCTGCAAGGTGTGAGGCCTTCGGGTTGACTTGATATCTGGAAGCAGGCACGTTGGGTACATTATATCTGGTCTTGATGTTGTGAGGTACATAAGGGATCCGATCATCGCGCGGTAGTATGAGGGGCTAGTAGCTTCACCCTTCAAGTCTGGAGTAATTCCGTGATTTTGTGGCAATGGGGTACCGATGGGCGTTGCATCAGACATCTGGAACCGGCTCAAGATGTCACCAACATATTTAGTCTGATGGATGAATATCCCAGACTCGGTTTGTTGTACTTGTAGGCCCAAAAAGAAAGTCATTTCCCCCATAGCGCTCATCTCGAATTTATCCTGCATTACACGCTCAAAATCCCTACACAAAACATCATTAGTAGAACCAAAAATAATATCATCAACGTATACCTGTACCAGTAGAAGATCTCCATCTTGTTCTTTGATGAAAAGAGTACAATCGATAAGACCTCTGCGAAATCCATTCTCCAGCAGATAATTAGATAAGGTTGCGTACCAAGCTCGCGGTGCTTGATGTAGACCATAGAGAGCTTTGTTGAGCAACCAAACCCGATCGGGATGGATAGGATCTTCAAAACCTGGAGGCTGTTCGACGTACACCTCTTCTTCCACCACACCATGTAAGAATGCACTTTTCACGTCCATCTGGTATACCTTGAAACCTTTGAATGAGGCATAAGCCAGAAAAATCCGAATTGCTTCTAGACGTGCAACAGGTGCATACACTTCGTTGTAGTCGATCCCTTCAATCTGACGAAAACCTTGAACGACTAGCCTTGCTTTGTTTCGAATAACGACTCCACGGTCATCCTTTTTGCATTTAAACACCCAACGGGTACCAATCTTCTTGTAACCAGCAGGTTTCTCTACGAGTTTCCAGACACCAAGCTTCTGGAATTGTTGCAGTTCTTCCTGCATCGCTTCAACCCAAGAGATATCTTTCAAAGCATCTTTCCAAGTTCTTGGCTCTTCCTGTGAGACATAACACGCGAAAGACCAATCATTTTGTTGACCAGATTCTCGGATAGTTGCATACAAGCCTGCATTGTTGTTGTTTCGCAACATGTTTCTTGTTTGAACGCCACTTTGTACATTTCCGAGGATATTTCGTTGAGGATGGGTATTGTGAATCCTTGTTTCTGGATTATGTTGAACTGGAATATTTGTACCCAGATTGTTGAGATTGAGATCAACAATCAATTCAAGGCCCGGAATTGACGAAGAAGATGATGCAGTAGCTTCAGCTGTTCTAGGGACATCCACTGGAGGTGTACCTTCTGAAGTACCATGTACTGCTGTTGTTGGAGCTTCTTGATCTGCATCGAGAAATTCATCATCCTCTGAAGATTCGTTCAAATCGGTAGCATCATGAAAATCCTCATTGTCGAGAGCATTATTGTTCACCGAAGATGGTTCTTAATTAACAAGAATTGGACGAACCAACGGTGAATCTGTTGCATTGTCACTCTCGAAAAACATCCTTGCCGCAGCATTTTCTTCAAGTGCTTCTACATTGATCGAATTGAAAAAGTCATCGTACTCAAACATCCAAGGCTGACCAGGACATTTGACTGGTAAAGTGTGCCTTTGTACTCTGACTTCAGACCATTCCTCGACCCTTTTAGTCTCTAGATTCCAGACTCTTAAGTTCGGGGTGGAATACCCAAGAAAGTATCCATCAATTGCTCTTGCCCCAAACTTTCCATTAGGATCGATTATTGTGCACGGAGCTCCAAACGGTTCAAGATATGACAAATCTGGTTTCCGTTTGTTAATAAGCTCAAAGCAGGTCTTGTTGTGCCTTTTGACTGTAAGGACTCGGTTCAACGTATAACATGCAGAGGACACAGCTTCAGTCCAAAATGGAATGGGCAACTGCGACTCTACCAACATTGTCCTAGCAGTCTCGATCAATGTGCGGTTTTTACGTTCAGCGACGCCATTTTGTTGAGGAGTATAAGCTGCACTAAATTCGTGAAGAATACCTTTTGAAGTGCAAAACTCCGCCATGGCATGATTTTTGAATTCAGTACCATTGTCGCTACGTATCCGCCTAACCTTCAAGTTATAGAGATTCTCAATCTGAATGATCAAGTTTTTGATAATACCGAAGGTTTCACTCTTATGTGCCATGAACGCCACCCAAGAAAATCTTGAATAATCATCAGTTATCACGAGGCAATATTGATCATTCCTAATGCTTTTGTGCTTGACAGAACCGAACAAATCCATGTGCAAACGTTCAAGAGGAACAGCCACCGTGTTGATCTTCTTTGTAGGGTGTCGCTTCTTCGTTTGTTTTCCTTTCTGGCACGAGACACAGACGTCTTGAAGATGGAAGTTTTTAAAAGGAACACCATTCACCAATTCATTTGACACCAAATGATTCATTTTGCGTAAGTGAATGTGACCCATTCGTCTGTGCCAAGAGATTGTGTCTTTTTCTGTGGCTTTGGAAACGAAACAAGTTGCTTGTGCAGACGTTGTGATAGCTTGGCTCATATCAAGGACATACAAATCATTTATCCTTGGAGCCGACAAGAGAATCCATTCTTTTGGAATATTGAAGCCGGGTTTTAGCACATAACATCCATTTGCATCAAAGTGTACTGAGAACTGCTTATCACAAATTTGAGAAACACTAAGAAGATTGTGATCAAGTTGTTGTACGAAGTTGATCTTATCAAAGCTAACAACCCCGTTGGAAATCATTCCTTCACCCGTAATATATCCGCCTTTATCTCCAGCAAAAGCAACATAACCTCCTCTAATAGATTTGACGTCGTAGAGAAGCTTCATGTCGCCTGTCATGTGCCTGGATGCCCCACTATCAACAATCCAATGACTACTGACAGTTCCTCCTGGAACACCCTGCACATGAACTCACATAATTAGTTGGAGATGGGGACCCAAGCCATTGTGGTCTTGGGTCTTCCATTTTCATCAACAACAATAACTTCTATTCTTTGATGATTTGAAAATTGTGATGGTCCCCCTGAATTTGTGGTTATTTTAGGTTTCCATGTCTGTTGAAGTTTACCAGTTTGATTGTTTGAAAGTTTAACTTCGTGATTGTTTGAAGTTTTTGAAAATTTTGAACTTTCTGGTTTAACTGGAACCGTTTGTTTTTGAACCACTTCATTTTTAAGTGCTTTTTCAACCACCTTGACTTGTTGGCGTTTCTGTTTCTTTTCCCTTTCTTTTACAAGTCGGGGATCTTGTTTTACAGACACAGATCGCTTTTGGTGATTGCGTTCACGGGGATCATCAACTTTGGCTTTTAATTTATGAAGATACGGGCAATTTCTGACAATGTGCCCAATTGTACCACATTCAAAACATGATCTTCATTCAACAAACCCCGAAGTATCATGTGGTCGTCTTGCCGATGATGAACTTTGTGATCCCGAGGTACTAGGTTTTGAACTACTTGGTTCATTCCTTTTCATCACAGTTGCTTTCTTGACAAAATCTAAATTAGATTGATTTTCAAACTTTGCAATTTTGTCCGTTCCCTTGGATTTCACAAAGTTCACATTCTTTTTCTTCTTCTGATTCGGCTTCCTTTGACCTTGAGCCGGTAATTTTCCTTTTGGCTTGGTATGGTTTTGCTGTTTTTGCACTGTTGGTAATTTCTGATTGCCAAATTGTTTTCTAACTTCAGCCTTTGGGATAGGAGGGCACTGTGTTACTGTAACACGTGATCCTGTCTTTCCCAAAAACTTACTTGTTGAATTTTCAAAGACTTTACTGATTAATGATTGATTAACATTCTTAATAGGAAAATCTTTGTCAGAATAAATTTTATCATCACCAACAAGAGTGTACAGCAAATCCACACTCTCCGACTCTTTTTCAGACAAGGACTCGATTGCAACAGTCTTAGCGGGTTTGGCAGGAGGATCACACAGAATATGATTCTCAAGAGGTATGTCCTCTTCGTTTATCACCGCATCAGACTTTGCTGAATCAGTATCATCAGACTCATCATCAGAAGAATCAACATCCTCAATCACAACTGGAGGATCCTGATTCTGTTCAGCAGTTACAAATGTATCTGCTGACATATCTGAATCTGACGATACTTCTGTCTTGTATCCGAGTCCTGCTGCAAATTCCTCAACGTCCAAAGGAACAGATGGTTCAAAATGAGTTCTATACTCCTCATCAGGTAGTGCATCAAAATTGTTTCTCACGGGTGGTGGACATTTCTTGTAACCTATGCATGTGACATCCTTTTTCTCTTTCTGTACGTCAATGATGTGATCCAACACATAGCTAGAGCTCAAATAACTATCTAACTTGAGTCGGATCGCCTCACTTTCAGTTTTAACACAAGCCATTTCCTTTTGCATTACCTCAAGACGAGTTATATACAAATTAATGTCAGTTTGTTTTCTGGAAACCATTTTTGTCAGTTCTGTTTTATCTTTCTTCAATGTTTCAATCATTGATTTAAATTCCTTTTCATGGTTTTCATAAAACATGTTGGCTTCTGTGCACTTGGAAAGATCAACGGTCAACTTCTGGTTGTGAATGAATGTCACATCATATTTCTCTTGCAAAGCCTCGTGTTTGCTTTGCAATTCACACCACTTATCATTCAACGAAACATGTTTGTCTTGCAAGTCAAACAAACTAGCTTGTAAAGCATCATGTTTTCCTTGCAACTCAGACATGTTTGCAACCAAATCAGCACATTTAACATTTAAACTATCACAGTTATCACAGCTAACAGAAGTGGGTTCATCGACACATACCTGACTTGATGAACTGTCGACATTCGCCATAAAGGCTGAATGGAGAGAAGACAAAGAATAAGCAGCTTGATCCACCAAAATAGATCTTCTTTGAATTCCTGCTGCAGTTTCTTCCAATAGCTCATCAATATTTGCATCGACTGACGCACTTGATGTGTCATCTTCCTGATCATTCCCTGAACCCGAGGATTCTTCATCTGAACTTCCACTGTAACCTGAGCTGTTTTCATCTTCAGAAGACTCATCACCATTGGTGGAAGATTCTCCACCACTGGCGTGTTTAAGATCCTTGACAATTTCAGCAAAACAAGCTGTTCCATCTGGAGCATCGTTTCCCAACTGAATAGACCAATCACAACCTTCATCTACTTGAACCACAAGTGCCTGGTTGGCATTTGATGGTCCTGCTTGAGTCTGGTTGTTGACAGGCACCAATGTGCGAACATTGTTCCTATTCTGGTTCTGCTGGTTGCCTTGATTTCTGAAGGGATTCTGGTTTCCAAGCTGAGATGGCCTTGTACATTCCCTTTTAAAATGACCACGTTCACCACAATTGAAACACTTCACAGCCTGCTTATCAAACCCATACTTGGTGTCTTTCTTGCTTTCCAAGCTGGTTCTGCCAGTTCTTTCCATGAAATCCTTTGCTCGCCTAACAGCACTTGCAAAGGCCCACTTGATGTCCATCATTTCCATCTCCTCTTTATCGATCTGCTGATAGTCTTCTTGTGTCAGATTAATGTTGCCAATCTGACCTTCCACTAATCCACAGTATGCGCTCACCAAAGTGTTTAGCAGCTCCATGTGTTCCTTAGCTACTTCCACACTGACTTTAGAAAAGCTTGAGGTGTCGAGCCGTACTGTATTTGGCTTTGATTGTTGACCAACAGATGATGTGCTTCCATAACAAGCTTGCTGTTGAGGAGGAAGTGGATTCCCATACATGTCTGTTGGTACGGTAGATTGAGGAGGAAGAGGATTTCCGAACATATCAGTTGGTCTGAGAGATCGTTGGCTTTGCTGTTGCTGTTGAGGAACTGGTTCCAGCAGATTTCCATACATGTCTGTCTTTGGAGGGACTGGAACTTGGATAGCATTGCCATACATGTCAGTGCTAGTCACAAATGCTGTTTGAATTGGAGCATGCGAAGAAGGTTTTGTAGAAGTGCTAGAAGTTCCGTAATACATTTCAGGATTTTGTGGCACTGGAACTCTTTTTGCCTTGAGAGTTTCTTCCTGATTCTTGTTTTCCAGGATTTGAACAAAGTCGTTGAAGCTTGTTGTAGCTAAAGTACCATTGTACTTCATGATTTCCAAGAAAGTATTCCATTGAGGTGGCAACGCATCTGCAAACCTTTTTACAATCTCTGCAGAAGTTGTAACAACCCCAAAATTTGCTAATTCAGTCAGCAAATGATTAAATCGACTTATCAAATCACCCAACGACTCATTCTCCATACAAGTAAAACTATCAAACTCTTTCTTCAGCAATTCTTTTCTCAATTGACGTGTCGCTTCATTTCCTACGCCCCTTGTCTTCAAAGCATCCCACAACCTTTTCGTTGTCTTGTAACTGACAAATTGATGATAAATGTCTTTGCTTAACGCCTGAGTAAGGATGGCATATGCTTTCTTTTCCAAATCGTAGACCTTCTTCTGATCTTCCGTTAGATCTGCAAATGTAGCAGCAGATGATGCGGCAACCTCTATTGTTTGATCGAAATCTGTGATGAACCGCAACCATAATTCTGTATTTTGACCAAGAACGTATGTATGAAATCTATCAATCCATCCTGGACATTCGTATAAGTGCATCAACTTTGGAGGCCGATTCAAACTTCCAGTTTCGCTCTCGCTTAAGAGAATGCTTTGAACACTTGGAATTTGATTTGATACAAATGCCCATTGACCGGTAGAAATTGCATTAGCTTGAGAAGATACCGGTGCGGAAGATGACGGAGTACCAAAATACATATCTGTATTTACCAGAGTATTCCACCTTGGATTCATTTTTGATAAAGAAAAATAAGAACCTGAAAATCACAAACTTGTTAAGCAAAAACAGACTAAGGATCGAAAGATCAAAGCTTGTTCGAAGGATCAACAGTGTTCGAAAGATCACTGTTGAGTTTCGAACAAAGATTTCGAAAGATTCTCCAACCGAAGGATCCTTATCTTTCGAAAAAGAACTGTAGACCGAAAGATGTATGCTTCAAAATGATTCCTTGGTTCGAAGGCTAATGATCTATCGAACCTCCACTGATCGAAAGATGGTCTTTCAACTTCGAAGGATATCCTTCGATCGGTTCTGACACAGTTGACAAAGAGTGACAGGTTGGTGAAAAAGGTGATGGGTTGGTAAAATCTTTCGGCAGAGGTATGGTCAGACCATAATTTTCTGCCAAAATCAGATTTTGAACAATAAAATATAATAAACTTATCCAGACAAAACGGTTACCGGAGAAGCCGGAATTTTGGCCGGAAATTACCAAACACCTCAAAAACAAGTTTTCAAGTTACCCAACCCGTCTTTTAGCATATCCGGTAAGTTTAGAACCGTTTTAACGTCAAGAAAAGCGAGAAAATCAGTAAACACGGCTGCTAAAACAGTGAGTTTTATCCAAACACTCCAAAGACTTGTATAAACCCGGTTTTTAACAAGGAAAAGAGCCACGGCTCTGATACCACTTGTAGGTCCCTCGGAGGTTGAGGTTTAACCTATTCCTTGTTATGTCTAACACACTAGCGAGTGCGGAATCCAAGCTAGCATGCAAACCGAGATAGAACAAGCACAATGAAAAACACACAAGATTCAACGATTAACACCTCTTGTATTAATGCGTATGAAAGGTCTGTTACAAGCTCAATGTTTACAAATCGGTTCTGTAAACTCTCTCTAAGTGTGTGTGTTTTCTGCTCTCTTAATGAAGTGTCTCACCTAAAGTGAACACAACACACGGGTATATATACCCGACACAGCTTATCTGATCGAAGGATCAGACAGAATGACCGAAAGATCATCTGTCGACCAAGAACCCATCGAAGGATCACATATACCACGAAGGATGATATCCTTCGTGGTCTATCCTTCGAAGGTTATCTTTCGAGCTCATCGAAGGATCTAAACAATCCTTCGATGACACATCCTTCGACACAAACATCTTTCAACCATTGTTCGAACTGTTTGGCCAAGTCAAACCGGAGGATGGTTGACTTGATCAAACTTACATCAAAGACATCGTATCGTATCAAGACTAAATACAGACAAAGTACAGACACAAGTGCACCAACAGGGTCCTTTTCGAGTCAAAAAATGGTGAACGAAAAACTCTAATTAAGGCTGGAATCAACCTAAATAAGCCTAGAATCAACCTAAAACAGCCTGAATTAGCCCTAAACAAGCCTAAAACATGTCTAAAACCCCTAAAATGGTGTTTTATATTGTTGGTAAGCTTAACTAGAGAACACAAGTACAATCCCACCCTTACATCCAACATACACATCTTATTAACACAATTTCATTGCAAATAAGAGGCGTATGTTAGCAACCTACAATTACATAATTTTAAACAGCAATTGGAGCAAAATCAATTAAACTTATCAACTAAACAAATGTAAACATCATAAATCAAATCATACTATCATATACACTACCTGAATTCAACAATTCAATAGTATAAACACATAAACCCTAAATTAACTGTAACAACAAAAGGACTAACAGAATTACCAGAACTTAAACATATTTATCAGAATCTGTTGCTCTCACAACTGCCTTTAACAGCAAATCAATTGAATCTGCAAAAAGCAAATAAACATTCCGATAAGATGAGATACAAATTCACAAATTAGGTCGTATGATCGTTTTATACCTTCGTCGTACGCAACGGATTATATGATTGGTCGATTGCGTGCACGAGAAGCGATCGTCGGAAAATAATATCTCACCGGAGATACTGATTTAGACCTAATTTCGCTTTCCAAAACACAATTAAACACGAAGAAAAACATAGTTGGGACCTAAAACCTAATTTCAAACTGGAATCAGTCGTCGGATTATTAAAGGAAATGAAGAGTGACACATACCAGATCGATGAATGACGAGGATGATCGATGAAAGATAGCCGCTATTGATTTTTAATCCCCGCCAGGTGCTAATTGCTTCACAACGATGATGAAAGATGAACAGATCTGCAGATCTGTTTTGACTCTGTCAGCTTTAACCTAGAACTTATGACTATTTGCAGTTTGTACCCAGAACTTATGATTCCGTCAGTTTTAACCCAGAACTAATTTTTTGTTTTTTCTATTTTTTCTTGTATCTGCGACCGCTTTAAACGGTCGCAACTTTTGTTTTTTATATATTTCTCGTATTTGTGACCGTTTTATACGGTCGCAACTTTTGTTTTTTTATTTGCGATTGCTTTAAACGGTTGTAACTTTTGCTATTTTTTATTTTTCTCGTATTTGCGACTGTTTTCCGACCACAAAAATACAGTCACAAAATTTGCGACCGTTTTGCGATCGAATCTGGATTGGTCTTTAATTTTGCGATTGTTTTGGTTTTAGTCACAAATCGGTCACTAATTTTGCGACCGTCTTATGTTAGTCGCAAAATTTGGTCGCAATTGCCTAGTTTTCTAGCAGTGACTGCATCCAAAAAACATGTCTTGTGCACTTATTTTTTTATGCAACTATGAAAAATCATAAACTTTTTAATTTCATCAACTTTTTTCTAACTGAGAAAGATGCCTGACTTGAAATAAGGCATGTGGGGTAGTTTATTATACCTTGTTAAGCATGCACCTTGCAAAGATCCAAAAGTAACTACTTGTTTGTGACCATTAGGTTAACTTTTTTAAACGGCTACTTTTATAAACACAACCCCATTAGTTTAATTGGATACATCATGTAGGGCAACATATAAGTGGAAAGTAGTAGATAATGGCCAACCCACCAAATTAAATAAGTCAACTGTGCACACTTTATTGACATAGTCTCACACTAAGGGGCTGTTTGGCAACATCTGAACCAATAAGTACTGAATGAATAAGAGGTCTGAATGGGTAAGAGGGTCTGAATGGGTAAGTGCTGAACCAGTAAAGTGCTGTTTGGTTCAATATCTGAATAACAGTGTAAAATGACATTTTTACCCCTCCCCACAAAATAAACCATTTTTTTCTATAAAACCCAATATCATCCATCATTCATCAGTATTCATCATCATCATCTCCACCACCAAAACCTTCATCTCCTTCCTCTCAAATCAAACACAAAGAAATCAACCCCTCACCCAAACACCCAACCCTCACCTCTTAAACACCCCCTCTCCGATGATCTCCTGCGACGGGAGGCGGAACCGCCGCCTCTCACGGCGGTGGCGGTGGTGATTTTGTTCAGCCGACAACCCCCCCTTCTTCTTCTTCTCCGCTGATGTGCAACCGGGGACGACAACAACCACCACCACCGTCTGGTGGTGGTGCGGCGACGCACACAGGGGCGGAGAGAGAGAAAGACAGACGTAGAGGAGAGAGAGGACGGCGGCGGTGGAGCCAGTGACGGTGATGGCGGCTGTGGAGGAGGAGGCCGGTGATTGTGGAGGAGTGGAGAGGAGAGGCGATGGGGCTGTGGAGAACTCGGGAAGGAGATGGGGGCAAAGGGCATACAAGTCCAATGTTTCATTCAGATGTTGTAACTAGCTGACCCATTCAGACTGAATGGAAACCATTCAGAGGTGAGGTCTTGATGAACCAAACACCTTCAGTGCTGACCGAATCAGAGGTTGGCCTCTGAATGGTTTCATTCAGAGCTAACCAAACAGGCCCTAACTAATTGTATGATAGGTTTTGTTTTTTATTTTTTTAAGTAAACTTTATTAAAACAACCTCCGACCCAAACAGGCAAAAGGCCAAACAAACACAACACCCCCGACCCAAACGGGCAAAGGGCAAAAACAAACAAACACACTTACAACATGTACAATGGGTATTTACACCAGTCCGCCCAACTAATATAATTACATGAATATCTATTTTTAACCCACGAATACCCTCTCGACTTTATCTCCCTTATGATATCTTGCGGATTCCTTTTAATCTGATTGAAAACCATGTCATTTCTCCCTTTCTATATGCACCAACAAGCAATAATCCCCAGCCCATAAATGATCTTTTTTGCCTTCATACCACGCTTAATGACCTTATAGATGTCAAGAATGTCTTTGAAATTAAAACAGAACAATGGCGGAATGTTGCACCAAACGCTAAAAGCTGCCCACACCTGCATAGCCACCGCACATGCAGTAAATAAATGTTCTACCGTTTCCTCGAATTCATCGCAGAAAGGGCATAAAACCGAGGTTATCCCCACATTCTTACTTCTTAAATTTGATCTCGTGGGAAGCCTATATAAATTGCCTCTCCAAACCATAATGTTACATTTTTTGGGTACCCATTTACACCATATAAAATTAGGAGGGTGATTATTTCCTCTATCCATAATTAAAGCCTTTTTAGCCACTCAAAAAGACTTTGACACCTTTAGGTGTGATAGGTAATAGGGTGACACAAATAGATTTTGACACATTTTTAGGTGTGGACACATTTGTATTTCTTGAACACTCAAAAAGTACAATAAATTTTATCTGAAAATATCAAAAGAACTGAAAAATATTGGTGAATAAGTATTTTTCTTTTTGAATAACTGACAACCAGATTTCTTTATAAAAAGTTTATAGCAAAAAGATGTTAAAATGAAAAAAAAAATAGTAATAAAAACAACTAACTAATTTAATAATGATATAAAAATCAATAACTATCCTAATACTCAAACGGGAGACTGAATAATTAAGTACCAAACAACCTTAAGGATAAAAGTAAAACCAAATGATAATAACTTTGGTGGATATAATATATACTCACTTAACACCACCATTCCACCAAGGTTTTTTGCTTCTTATATTATATTATCCTAACAGTTGTTACACTAAAGTAGTAAAGTGTGAACAATGTTTAACAATAGAAAGTAATAGCATACAATTTATGTCACGTGATTGTCATTTATAATAAAAAGTAGAAGACTGAAAAACGTAAGTTGAGAACGACATCATCATATGGAACTAACTAGATCTTGATCATGTTTTCTTTTAGATGCCACGTATAATGGGGGGTTATGATCCTTGCCTCGATGATTATGCAAAAAGTTATTATAATAAACCTGAAGTTCAGAAGGCACTACATGTTGGGGATGGTCTTAATCTCAAGAACTGGAGCATTTGCAACTAATATAAAAAATGAATTCAAGATTAAGATTATTGAAATTACTATATGTCACATTTCTTTTATATTAGCTTTACTACATTTGGTGCAGTATGGACATATTCAATGGCTGGGCACAATCAAAAGATTCAGTTCTCCCCATATACAAGAAACTAATTGATGCCAAGTTTAGAATATGGGTCTACAGGTATGTACCAATAAAATGTTATCTACTACCAGAAATCTATCTGTCATATATAAAATGTGGTCGCAAAATGGTCAGAAATTCAACTAAAAAAATGTAGGCTAATGGAAAGTTGAACAAAATATAAATTAAAAATAAAAATGTCAGAACTGTTAATTATGAATATTAAACTTAATTATTATGTTCTGTTATATGTACGTTATGTAGTGAATTGTTAGTATAATCTCGGATGATTATGTAATGAATGGTGGGTCGGATCTTGTGCGGGTAAATTCAAACTGTCTATGACAGTTATTGCCGCCAAAAACAACCGCCATTGTTACACCTATATATATGTAATAACCGGTAACTTTTATAGTTACCAAGACAGATTATCCCGCCATAATCTTTGTCCTCTCATTTGCTTATTTTCGTTCACTTTCACATTCAATCCTTTTTTGTTCATATTCTTGTTGTTATCGGTGATTCAATATCACCTTCATATTAACATCAAAAATGTCTGGTTTGGGTTTGTCCGCTGCACAATCAAATGAATCCCAACAAAGTTCAAATGAATTTCTAACAAGTGGTATCAGAGCCACGTTCAGAAATCCTACAGAAATCAGTATTTCCTCTTCAACACTACCTTGTCAACACTGTTATGATGAACAACATGAAGGGGCGAAGAACAAACGAAGGGTAAAACTGTGTTTCTATTGCCACCGTCCAGGGCATCAAATCTACTCATGTAAATCAAAAGAACATGATGAAGCAACACAACTGATTAACCAAGCGGTTAATGCCGGAATCCAAACACACAGGATGGATGCAGGAGATCGGAGTGAAATGATAGTGACCGGCACAGAAGGCGGTCACTGGGATGGCATCTGGTATGTCAATAACTCGTTCTCTCATCACTACGCCGGTAATGTAAACGTTTTTAAACGAATTAAGCACTTGGTTGGTGTTGACACGACGACCGGTGAAAATGATTTTCTGTTCATCCGGGGAATAGGGTGTGTCGAAGTTAAGTCTAACAATGAAAAACTGAAGATACAAAGCGTTTTTTATACCCCTGAATTGGACAGAAATGTTTTAAGTATGAAACAGTTATCGTTGCAAGGTTTCACCGTCAAGAAAAATGGTGACACTTGTAGGATTTACCCGATGTTTTCTACGCCTGTTGTAAATACTATAAATGAGATCACTGGTTTATCAAAAGAAGAAGAATTAGGGAAGAGGGAAATACAAAAAGTCCAGAATTTGAATGATGTGAACGAAAAATATAAGAATGACTATTTAAATTCATACTTCGAAACCTTAAATGTTTCGAACGAAAATGAATTTGATTGGAGTCGAATGATCATAAGGGAACTAGAATTCAAGGAATTCGCTGACTGTAAAGCCCTATTAGATATGATTGATGATCGTGATTTTGTATTTAAATACAAACATGATCTTGAAATGAAGTTCGAAATCATGGTGGGTTGGTTTCTGAAAGAGAAACTGGGAATAACCTCAAGATCTATACCACCGGTACTCGATGATGGAAGAAGAATAGATTTACTCAGCCTTTATGTCATGGTTGAAAAGGATGGAGGCTATCAAGAAGTCACCATTGACAACCTGTGGCCGGCCATCGCTAAAGACCTCGGCTTTGAATATCAAGATGGTGATTTTGTTAGAATCATCTACGCTATGTATTTAGATGTTCTTGTGTATTATTATAAGTTCAAATCCGTACAACAAAAGGTGCAAGATAAAGAAATGGTTGAACAACAAGAAGACCCATCGGCAGAAAATGAACAAGGAAGAAAATGCAAAAGTGTTAATGGTCCGATGCAGGAAGAAGGGACGGCAGAGCATTACGCGTTGTATGCAGGGAATAGCTGGGAAGGATCTTGGCGACTGCACAAGAAACGCCGTCGTTTCAATTTTAATGAAGCACGTAAGGCGGTAGACGAAGCAAACAAGAGCGTGATGATGAAGATGAAACCATAATCAAGTTTAGGGGAGGATGTTAATTATGAATATTAAACTTAATTATTATGTTCTGTTATATGTACGTTATGTAGTGAATTGTTAGTATAATCTCGGATGATTATGTAATGAATGGTGGGTCGGATCTTGTGCGGGTAAATTCAAACTGTCTATGACAGTTATTGCCGCCAAAAACAACCGCCATTGTTACACCTATATATATGTAATAACCGGTAACTTTTATAGTTACCAAGACAGATTATCCCGCCATAATCTTTGTCCTCTCATTTGCTTATTTTCGTTCACTTTCACATTCAATCCTTTTTTGTTCATATTCTTGTTGTTATCGGTGATTCAATATCACCTTCATATTAACATCAAAAATGTCTGGTTTGGGTTTGTCCGCTGCACAATCAAATGAATCCCAACAAAGTTCAAATGAATTTCTAACAAGAACGTGGTTGGAAAATAAAAAAATAAAAATCTATGGTTAGAAAGTAGTCGTAACAATGTCGGAAATAATATTACACTAGATCTTGCAAAATATAACAAAGTTGTATTAACTAAGAATGACAAACAACATTTAATAAAGGTACTATATATATATAATTTGCATTTTCACATTCTACGTTTTCTGACTAGTTTCCAAGAAACATTTTTTTCTTTTATTCTTTCTTTTTTTTGTCGGAACTTAGTCGGAAGTTCTTACAAATGTCCGACCATACTTTTTTATGTCGGTAAATTGTCGGAAGTTAGTCGCCAAAACCAGGTATTAATTTTAGTCGGCAATTTGCCGGAAAATGGTCGGAATTTTCCGACCAAGTATGTTTTGTCGGAAATTATGGTCAGAGTTTTTCAGTTTTCTAGTAGTGTTGCTAGAACTTTGTTGGAAACGTCATCGGAAAATTGTCGGATATTTTTTCCAACCACTAATGTTTCTGCACATGAGATTTTGTCGGAAATTGGATGGAAACAGCCTTTTCCGACTAACTTCTGACCAAAATCGTCGTAGGAAACATGTCAGTTTCCTGTAGTGTATATCAGAATAGTCTTCAAAGTTGTATTTATTGATATGATCTATAAGAATTCAAAAGAGCTGATCCAAGTGTGTATTGGTGGATAATATTTTTTTTTTTTTTTTTTTGTATTGAAAATTTGAAAACTGTATGTATCTTTATACAGATATTATAATGATAAAACTTACAAACCATTAATTATGATAAAACACCAATAACTATCCAGATAATCTAACTACATATAGAATAATAACTAATAAACATCACAAGATAAATGATAAATCTTATAATAGATGACAAACTCTGCTAACATGACCATGTGTTGTTTCTGGGTGCTATATAGTGGAGATACCGATGGGAGAGTCCCTGTGTTGTCCACAAGATACAGTTTAAGCTCTCTAGGACTACCTATTACTCGAGCATGGAGGCCCTGGTACCACCAAAAGCAGGTGATATTTTTAATTCTTACTCAAAAGTTAGAACTTTAGGTAGATTGTTATTAAGGGATTAGGATCGAATACAAAGGATCCTAATTATAAGAAGTGTAAGAAGGATTTATAGAGTGACAAGTGTCCAATAACCTAAAAAACCCACTACAAAAAAAACCCACTAAAAAAAAAAAAAAAAAACCTTAAACATCCACCACCACCAACCCCCCCCCACCTCACCCACCAAAAAAAAATAATTTTTTTTTTTTTTTTTTTTTTTTTTTTTGCCGAGGGGGTGGGGGTTTAGGTTTTTGGGTGGTGGTGGGGGTGGGGGTGGGGGTGGGTGTTTAGTTTTTTTTATATATTTTTTTTTAGGTTTTTTGGGGGTGGGGGGGGGGGGTTAGGTTTTTTTAGGTTTTTTTTTTTTTTTTTGGGGGGGGGGGGGTTAGGTTTTTGGGGGGTGGAGGTGGGTGGGGGGGGGGGGTTAGACTTTACAAACATGTGGTCCTCGGGATTTACATATATTCACATTCTTTTGTGGTCCTCGGGATTTACATTCTTCTTTTGTGAGAGTTTGAACAAACATGTGACACTAGCACGTCATCAATCAATGCTATACCATTGTGGAACTGCATAATGCCACAAGGTGGTCATCCGAGTCTTGTGTGTCGTCGTACTTTCTTTCTGACAATAGACAACATTTTGAGTTTGGGAGGAAACTTGATGTCCATTGTTCGAGTTGTGAACATATATCTTGTTATTCTAAGAAGAATTGGTACATTGGTAACTTTAGAGGTTGGGGTGGTCAGACTTTACAAAATTCCACCAAAAAATGACAAAGAATGGATGATATCCATTCCTCCTGGAATCGGTGATGGTTTGAAAATGTTTGTTCGTCTTCAAGCTTGAGGACCACTCCAACCGAGACCAAGGTTTCGGGTCAATTGGTGTTGCTCCAAATGACTATCTGTTTCTAGAAAACTAGGGTGGAGAAGAAACATTCTAGCGAATCTATTGAGCCACCATGCCCTATTAGGGGGTAGGGTCGTCCATCACTCACCACACACTCATCACTCACAACACCTAATCAATTTCCGCCATGTCATCGAGCTTTATTCCATCACTAGTGATGTATTGTAGTGGAAATGGCTATCACTCACCACGCACTCATCTCCATTGAAAAACAACTCACCACACAAACACAAACAACGCGTGTTCATGGCCATCCGTTTTAATCTTCACGCGTTATATAAGGCAGTGGTGGCGGGTTTCACGTTCACCACGGGTGAACAAAATGCCCATAACGGGGTGCCCCATCCCCCCTTAGGAGCTAAGTGATAGTAGTTAAACAACCAATCCAAACTGGTATCAGTATTCGTGTTTACAGTTTTTAATCGACATAAAACACATATCCTTTGGGTTTTACTATCATTGAACTTAACAATTACCGACCGAACAACATCGGTCCCTGTATTATTATTATCAAAATCGATATCAGTATATATTTTTATAGTTTTCGAACAATGTAAAACACGTGTTGATGTCCTTTTGGACATATTACGAATTTTTTTTTGGTTTTATCTTTTGGTTACACAGAGGCGCCATATGTGTAATTTGATCTAATGCTACTGTTTTTTTTAATTGTATACAATTTCCTCGCGGTATCGTGCGGGTGAAACTTATTAGTATGCTTTATTTTTAATAGTCATTTTCATCAAGCTTTTTTCATCTTAAACTATATAAATACTATTTCCACCAACACAAACTTATTTGAAGGATTTTATATATAGGTATATATATATATATAGTGAAAGTGTAAAATACAATATTGCTTAACCTACGAGCGGGAAGCAAGAAAAAGAAGTGCTCTAAATCAAATGCCACAATTCCACAAAAGAGTGTCACCAAGAAGAAACGACTCCAACAATTAGATATGAAGCTAATCCAATTGGGCGCTATTAGGCCAAAACTCGCTGAAATGTTCGAAGAGAGTAGATAGTTAAAGTGTCTACCATTGGAAGAGAATTAGGCAAGAAGATTTGTGGAATGGTCTTGAAGATCTGACCTAAAAAGAGTCACTAGCATCATTATCCCGAAAGTGTTAGTAAGTTGTGACTCATTGGAAGTAGGCAATATCAAAAGACGGTTGGATCACCTACTGTTTTTATCTAAAACTTGCTAGATTGCTTGAAGACAAGCAATGTTTAAGTGTGATGTTTATAATGTACCATCAATTATACATATTTTTGGTGCATAATTACCACTTAATTCTAAGTACTTTTATGACTTTATTGTTGAAAATAATACCTAATCGTTCCTATTTGAAAAATGCAGGTTTCTAAGGTCTAGGGATGAAAAGAAGTGAAAAACGAACAATAACAAGGCAAAAATCCAAGATTCCAAGGAAATCAGCAAGTTGCTAGGCAGGCATGGCTGTGCCAGGCTATGGCATGGTCGTGCACAACACCCAGGAGCACAAAGTCAACAAGTCAACCCAAGAATGGTCAAAAAATGTCTATGATATACGGAGGCTTGCCTGTGCATAAATAAGACAAATAATGGAAGCTTCGAGATTCAACAAGACTGACACCGGTTGAGGTCTTGTTGGAACACCTGTCCATGCACGGTCGTGCATCCCTAGGCATGCCCATGTCTATAACAGAATTCTCAAAGGAATGTTCCGGCAAAGGACAAGAAGGATAGCAAACTGTCGGGCAAAGGACTAGGCACGATCTGTGCCTAGCCTGGCACGCCCGTGCGTGTCTAAATACAATTTCAGCAAATAGTAGTTATGTGTGGCCATGCATCATTTGGGCATGGCCATGCCTATTCTCTAGCTAGAAAAAGGATTCATGAAGGTTCCTAAATGAGACAAAAAGACAAGAGACAAAAGGGGACAAGAGTTCATCAAAGCACAAGGCTTTGTCTCCCTAAGGACAAGGGCTTCTATAATCCCTTGGCCTTAAAGCCAAAATCTCACTATAAATAGAGACCTTGAGTTCACCATTTCTCCTCATCCTTTCTCCCCTGGTATCCTAGAATCCATTCACCCCAAAGGGGGCTCTCATGCCCCTAAACTCACCCCTTGGAGTTTGAGAAAGAGAGAACTTGTAATCAACAACCTTCTTCTAAGTTGTTTGATCTTACACTTGATCCATCCTAATCCATCCTATGATCATTGCTTGTAGATAACTTATCATGGCCATTCTTGACTAAACAATTTGTGTTGCTCAGGTTATAGATGAAGCATGGTATGAATTAAGTGATTAACCTTTGGTAAAATGGTGTGTTGCATCTTTAATAATTTCTTCTACTCTTCTTCCATAATAAGCTTATGATTGGTTTCGGTCTTTCATCTTGTGGGTGTTCCTGATAACCTTGGGAGGTGAAGCTTATTAATACATTCATGGTGTGTAACAACCATATACTAATAAGGGAAGTCCAAACTTGGAAAAGTGGTTGACCCATTTGTGGAAACACATCTTGTTATCAACCCTTGTTTATGAGGATATCAATGTTGGCATGCACAATCTATATACTAGGCTTCAATGAAAAATCTTGGTCTTGTGACTCGTCTAACGTGGACTATATGTTAAACTTGGCACAGGCCAAGATTTGGTTAACCCATGTTAAAATACTATATGTCTTTATATATATATATATATATATATATACTAGACACTTACCCGCGCGATGCGGCGGGAGTGGCGATTTACAATAGGATACTCGTTTACCGTTAGTTTATCCGTCGTCTCGTGATATATCGTATAGTACTTAAGTTAGTTTTCTTATTCGTGATCTTGTACAAGAATAGTACAACAATGAATGGGAACATGTCATCTTCAGAAAAGGTTAGAGTGGGCATTTATCAATCGCAAATTACAAAAGCAGAAATGAGGGCCCGGAACACTAATCCACACCCCGATAGCCGATACGGATATGATTGAAAAACACACAACCTGGCCGGTTGTATGAGCTTATTAACATTTTATAATATTTTGGATATATATTTACGTAAATCATTAATTGCAGAATAAAAGTTTAAAACTATTATTGACACTTAATTTTAATAGTAAAAACTTTGGTTACATAAATATGCTCAACTCACTGTTTTTAATACGTTATATAATATGTAGTTTTTGTTTTCTTTTTTTCTAATTCTTATTATCCAATACATTATGAACATAACGTATGATTGATTAGTTGCAATGTTGAGGAAATGACACTATGTATGTAACCCCAACACATTTTCACCTCGTTATAACTAAAGCTACATATACTGTATGTGACCCCAACACATTTTCACCAACTAAACCCACATATACTTCCACATCTTTTTGTATCTTTCATCAATGAAAAGGCTTAATAAATATTATGTAAAATAATTAATGTTTTCTCACATAACTTTGAAATAGAACATGCTTTTTAAAGTTCCTCGGACCACCATTTTAAAGTTCATACAAATCAAGCACAAAAATAAACCATAAGCCAATATTCATGATTCTTTTTCCCCGCGTTACGCAGCAGGAAAAATCAAATATAATAAAAAAATACACATCTACATCCGCTATTTAATTTCATCCTCGATCTCATCTCTATGTTCCAAATATTAAATGAGCGTGGAGTCCACAAGCTAGCATGGTATTGCATTCCAACTCTTGTAATTGAAAAACAAAAAATATAACACAGTGATTAGTGAGGGACATGACTATTGACTAATACTGAATGCAAGCCGAAAGTATCTTATAAACTATACATTTCCACATTCCAATGACCAACTCACCTGAGTATCGACTAACCAATACAAAAGCCCTTCCTGCATTGCAAGATAAAAGGCTTCCTTCAGCAATGTTTTTTTACCAAAGTCGCCATCAATATTCATCCAGTTTGCCTGTGTACCTTTGCCATGCCTTTTACATTTGTTTAACCAAAACAGAGTCTACGGTCGCCATCACACGGTAAGTCATGGCGTCTACAGTCGCTTTGTCTTCAAATAACTCGCCTGCAAGAATATCGGTTGTCCGGTTAGCAAGTCGTCTGATCACAACACAGAAAACATTTCATGAAGCCGAACCTGGTTCGACATGTCACATTCATGAAGGCCCAAACTAAACTTGATCATAAAGTCTTGGTTTAAGAAAGCACAAGCTTCTTTAAGGCATTTAGGTCTCAAAATCCAAGCCATGAGGTTAGAACTTAATGTGCGAACAATTTTTGGTGTTAAAATTACTACTAATCATGGTTTTAAAAAAAGATTGAGGTGCGCGCCTCAAGGCGCGTCTCTAAGAGAAACGCCCAAAAAACGATTCTGAGGCCATC
The DNA here is from genome assembly GCA_030545235.1 of Helianthus tuberosus. Lineage (NCBI taxonomy): Eukaryota > Viridiplantae > Streptophyta > Magnoliopsida > Asterales > Asteraceae > Helianthus > Helianthus tuberosus. The sequence continues at coordinate 116,838,089 of CM060414.1, read as the reverse complement.
AGGGGGTTTCTATTGTACGTGCGCCTTAGAAGGGCTGAGGCGCTAAAAAGGCTACGCCTCAAGGGTTTTTATATTTTTTTTTTTATGTTTTCGACTTTTTCTGTCAATTTCAAGCGATTTATGCCTTTTTATTTGTGTTTTTGATGATTTTGGTGATGAATTTAGTGAGCATTATTATTTTTATAAGATATATAATTTTTATATTTGTTTTTAATTCCGCCTCGAGGCTTACACCTCATGAGGCGAAGGGAAAACGTCTCAAAACTCGTTTCCGTTTTTTAAACCTTGCTACTAATAAATAATTTACAATAACATAAGGTTATAAGTTATTAATTTTTGAACATTAAAAGTAATATATCAAAATAAATACAAAGAAAGCTCTAGATGCACCTTGTTACACAACCATTCTGTCCAAGAAGATACTTTACATAGAAGAGAAATAAGAATAAGACCAGGCATGTGGCACGTATACTTTATCTGAAACCAAAAGGAGCAAAGACATACATCAAATCTGTTGCATTTTATATTCCATTTCATAAACAAATTTGATAAAAGAGAGATATGGCTGACCTTGGTGGTTGAAGGGTTTTGGTAACGGGTCAGTAACTCTTTTTATGTTGCTGGTCGAGCCGACTTGGTTGACCAAAACACTTTTGACAATAGTTTTTTTTGTTTGAAATAATTAGTGTGATGAATATGATTACCAAACTATATGATTACCATAATCTAAACTTTTAATAAATCAATATAAAAAATCTGACCCGTTTCCTTCGAACTTTTTATTTTACTCATTCAGCCCATTAGAAAAGAAGTCAAATTGTCCCCTTTATAAGCATACGGGTCGAAATTGCACCTCTGCTACAATTTTTTTACGCCATCAGATTTAAAAAATAGTGAATGTTATACTTGATGAGGTGGTTTCACAATAGAAGTCTTCCAAGTTTCAACTGCAAACGATAAAGACGAAGGAAGATTTCTTTTACTCATAGACCACCTACTTTTTCCGGTTCCGTTTTTCTTCCAAAAAGACAAGGTTTCAAATCATCAGAATAAGCAAAAAGACTTCCGGAATGTGAAATAGTGCTGCAAATGATCTTTCTCAAACCCTTGCTCTTAACTCGAAATCTTTGAAGCTGTTTATCTCATTTGATCCAACTGATACATCTACAACTACAACTTGCACCTGTGATAATCAATGTATCCAAAATAAAGATCACATTTTGATATAAACCCGCATCACAAAATCAAAAATTTGGTAGCAAAGAAGAACTAAAGATCACATTTTGATATAAACCCACATCACAAAATAAAAAATTGGTAGCAAAGGAGCACTAAAGATCACATCACAAATCAAAAATTGGTAGCAAAGAAGCACTAAAGATCACATTTTGATATAAACCCACATCACAAAATCAAAAACTGGTAGCAAAGAAGCAATAAAGATCACATTTTGATATAAACCCACATCACAAAATCATAAATTGGTAGCAAAGAAGCACAAATGAGTTCAATCTAAAGTAAAACCTAAGACCCACATCACATATGTAACACATAACTCTCTAATCCAACAACTGTTACAAAAACGTCATCAAAACGAATAAATTCAGTTATCACAAAAGACACAAAGCCTAAAGTCAACAAAAAAATATGAGAAAAAGGAAAGAGAACAAACCGGGCTGTATCGGAAAATCTGTCGTCACAGTTGACTTTTGACCGTTTGATATAATATCAACTTGCAAAATTCACCCAACATCATACGTCTTTTCCTACACCATCAAACGCTTACAGTGTGATGGTGCTCCTAAGCTCACACGAGGCTCGATGAGTCTGTTTCTTTTTAAGTCAGGCATTACAAATCACCTTTCATATCAATACACACCCCAACGAAATGGGGTAACTGAGTGGAAAAAACTGTCATTTGGCTTACATTTGGCTTACGACTGATCAGGTCTTGCTCTTTCTCAAGTTTTAGATCTTCAAAGTTATCAAGTATTCTTCATATTACAAGCATTGTCATGGTTTCAAAACCTCATATATGTATAATAGTAAATCTAGATATTAAGTAAAACCTTAATTAGATACGAAAATATCACCCAGAACACAATTTTGCATAAACTGAGAAGTGAGAGGCCAAACAAGCCGCAACATTTCAAGTTCTAAAAAGATCAACGACAAAAGACTTAGCTATTACTCGTTACAACATTACCCTTGCTCCCTCCAAACATAAAGATAACTTCACAATGGCATTTCAGTCACAACACACTTTAATACCCGTATTTCCCTCCGTACACAGATCCACCATGGTCAGCAGCAGGTGGTGGTGCATGGGCGGCAAGAGGTGGTTGAGACGGGTAAGCAGGAGTATGACCCGGGTAAGGGTTATAGCTTCCTTGGGCAGGTGGCTGAGCAGTTGAATTCTGAGCTGATGTTGCCGCTTCAGCAACAAAATTCTGAACCAACAAACAAAACAAAAAATAAGGAAATATTGATTACCCACCAAAAGAAGTATACGACACATTAAATTGGTTACTAATAATCTCTAATGGGTCATCAGTAAGACCTCTTGTTTCTCGTATAGCAATGGTTGCACCACTGGCCCGTCTAATATAACTAATATTAGTGCCAATTACAGCATCGGCATATGAAAGAAGATTTGCATGTTCTGTGAGACCTACACATAAATAGCATCTCACTTTTGTGAATTTCGTTCAAACGTTTGTTTTTTCGCATTTGGATCCAAAAGGTTTGAAATCTTGGCATTTTTATTCGACTCATTAACCCCATCCATTTTTCTCCGTTAAGTGAGGGGCATTTATGTCTTTTAGTCGTTTTTTTATTAAAAAGTCGGGTGAAAATGGCAAGATTTCAAACCTTTTGGATCCAGATGCGAAAAAAAAAAAATCTTTGGACGAAATTCCCAAAAGTAGCCAAACCTCAGTAACGAAAATGGCATTTTACTCTACAATCCCAAGAACCAGAACACACCTGTAAATCAAATAAAAATAATACTTAGAACGCATGTAACGTAGAAATGAAAACTGAAATAGATGGAAAAAAGAGGACCATATTCGCAGTAGGCTGTGCTGCAACACTTTGCACAGAAGTAGTATGTCCACGAAGAGTTCTATAAACTGCAAGCTTTAGGTTCTGTGCACGTGGCTCTGCGTAAACATTTAAAGAGAACATTATCTTGAAGCCGTGAATTCCAAAAGTCTGTTATAAGTAAAAAAAATGTAAAATTAAACAAAAGTCTGTTATAAGTAAAAAAAATGTAAAAAAAATGTAAAATTCCAAAAGCCGTGAATTCCAAAAGTCTGTTTAAAGAGAACATTGCTTTGTTTATCTGAATTGAATACACTTCAATCGTCTTCGCCTACTACCACAATCACCATTGTCCACGGGTAAAACTGTAACAAACAGAAGCAACTATCAGTTTGATAAACAACACACATTGTTCGTGTCCATGGTGGAGTTCGTGTCTTTGACACGGTGTCTTTTTAGTGTTTAAACATGTTTGACCTATTAAAGATTAAAAAAACTACAAGGCCTCCTACACAAGTCGTTGGAATGTTGTACCCATTCCCATAGCCTTCTGTGCAAATTTCTTGAGCTCCCTAATTGCCTTGGCTGCGTTCCTCTTAATGTGTTGTCACACAAAAAAGTTTCCTACAAATGGCAAAACAAAGCATCAAAATAAAGTTATTTCCATCACCAGCAAACAAAAATAATAGAAAAAAACAAAACATAGGAACCAAAACTAAACCATGGCAAGCCTAAATCACTACAAACCTCTTTCAGACATTGCAATTTCTAAATTCAGAAGATCAACCATGGCTAGCCTAAATCACTGCAAACCTCTTTCATACCTATAAAGATAAAATCCACACACATCAAAATTGTAACTTTTTACTTTAAAAACAGATACAACAAATGAGTCCAACAGTTGACTTTTTAAGCGTCAAATGAGTTAAGCTTTGACTTCAAAATCGACACAAACTGGTATGTTTTATATAGAAATCTGTACATGGACACAAATCAGACAAAAAAAAGTTCTAATCTCAACAGAGTAACATAATCAACATAATCATTATGAGCATGATGTTTAACATCAGTTAGGTACCCAATCTCGATCACACTCCTTCATACCTATAAAGATAAAATCCACACACATCAAAATTGTAACTTTTTACTTTAAAAACAGATACAGCAAATGAGTCCAACAGTTGACTTTTTAAGCGTCAAATGAGTTAAGCTTTGACTTCAAAATCGACACAAACTGGTATGTTTTATATAGAAATCTGTACATGGACACAAATCAGACAAAAAAAAAGTTCTAATCTCAACAGAGTAACATAATCAACATAATCATTTAATGAAGTCTATAAAAGTAAACATGCAAAAGATTTCAAGAATTTCATAATCTCAACAGAGTAACATAAACTTGAAACTGGATCGATTTTGTGTGTTTACCTTCATCTGAAACATGATTCCAGAGAGATTCATGGACAGACAGTCACCTGATTCCGCAAATCTGTGGATCCCTTGTTCAAATCTGTGGATCCCATGGTGCCTTCGACATCTGAAAAGCATATAGAAACTACCGTCAAACATCATGAAACCCTAGATTAAACGGTATCAGTTCTTACCAAGTTGCCAGATAAAGCTTGTGATAGATCTCATGAAACCCTAGATCTGCTCATCAAACGGATCTGGTGATAGATTCAAACGGATCTGGTGATAGATCTCATGAAACCCTAGATCGCCGAGAGAGAGAGAGAGAAGAGAGAGAGAAGATCAGATGTTATTTTGTGAGATGTGTGAGGAATGAGAGAGAAAGCAATTGGTGATCCGTGTGAAGTCAAATGGACGGTCCAGATGATGATCCGTGTGAAAAGGTGAAAAACATGGACGGTTGTAGATGATCCGGGTAAAGGGTAATTTGTTTGTGTTTTCTTGTGCCTTAAGACTTGTACATTGTGCTTGAAGTGTTTTTTCAACACCTTGTTGAATTACCATCTTGTCCTTCTAATATGCTTATTAAAGTAGTATAGATATATATATATATATATATATATATATATATATATATATATATATATATATATATATATATAGGGGAGCGCTAAAATGAAAACCACCTCCAGTTGTAAGAACCGTGAGAAGCACTCTTAACCAATGAGATTACGCCAACAAAAAGAGTGTTTTGGTCATTTACTCCAAATGTCTAATCTCTTTCTCTCTCTTCACTAATGGTAGCAGAGATTTATATTTAATCTCTCTTCTCTTTTCTCTTTAAAATTCAAGTCCATCTTCTATTTCATCTCTCTCATAACACAAAGCTGCAACCCCCCAAATGGTAGCAGACATTTACCCCTCGGTTCCCCTGTTTCCGGCGACAACCAACAGCCAAACACCCCCACCCCCTCCAATTTTCGGTGACAACCACCAGCCAAACCTCCTTGTTTCCGGCCAAACCTCCCTGATTTCTGGCGACAACCACCAGCCAAACCTCCCTGTTTCCGGCGACAAACACCCCCCCTGTTTCTAGGGACAACCCACCCACACCCCCTCGGTTCCCCTGTTTCCGGCGACAACCACCAGCCAAACCTCTCATCTCTGACGGCGGTGGTGAGTCGGAACGACGGCACAGCCCCCTTTTTCCCGTTTTTCCGATGATGGATGAGGTTAGATGAAGGTGATGATGAATCGAGAGAGTTTGAGCAGAGAAAAGAGATAAGTAAGCGACAGAGCCGGCGACGGCGGCGGTGGTGTTCTTGTTTCCTTCCAGCTTCCGGTATCACCACCACCCGGTTCTCTTTATTTTATTTTATTATTTTTAAAAAAAAAATTGATGATGGTGTTGTTGATGATGTTCACGGCGACGGCGGTGGAGGTCCGGCGACCTCCCCGCTCTTCGGTCTACAGTGCCGGCAGAGGTGGTGGTTATCATCTTCAACTGGCTTTGTTTTGATTTCTTTCAGGTCAGATTCAAGTTGGTTCAGCTTCAAGTTTGGCGGTGATTCGAGTTATGGTTCAGACTAGTGTTCGGGTTTTACGGGTCAACAGTCAAAGTTTTGGGTTTGGTCAAACCTGATCAAAGTCAGGTTTGATTGGTTCGGGTCAACTGGTCAACGACGGGCAAAGCTAGACCAGTTAAAAGTTTAAACGGAGCGAATAATTTAACGAATTATTAGTTAAAATTTACTTGGATTTACTAATTATTCCGTTCATATAAATTGATCATACGTACATATTTGTTGAGTAATTGTTGAATTTTGAAAAATAACAACAACTTGTGTTGTCGAGGCGTCAAAAAACAGAGGAAACTCTGCCCATTTTTTTTGTAACGTAAAACGTAAACTTTTTAACGTAAAACGTAAACTTTTTAACGTAAAATGTAAACGTAAACTTTTTAACGTAAAACGTAAAACGTAAATTTTTTAACGTAAAACGTAAACTTTTTAACGTAAAACATAAACTTTTTAACGTAAAACGTTTTTTACTCCCCGTTTTTTACGCGAGTTTTTTACGGCACGTTTTACGCCCTGTTTTTACGCTCCGTTTTTCGACCGGTTTTCTACGCGTCATTTTTTACGTTTTACGTTAAAAAGTTTTTACATAAAAGTTTATGTTTTACATTTTTGCGCTAAAAAGTTTACGTTTTACGTTTTAATTTTACGTTAAAAAGTTTACGTTTTACGTTAAAAAGTTTATGTTTTACGTTTTACGTTAAAAAGTTTACGTTTTACGTTTTACGTTAAAAAGTTTATGTTTTACGTTAAAAAGTTTACGTTTTACATTTTACGTTAAAATGTTTACGTTTTATGTTTTTACGTTAAAAAGTTTACGTTTTACGTTAAAAAGTTTAAGTTTTACATTAAAAAGTTTACGTTTTACGTTAAAAAATTACGTTTTACGTTAAAAACTTTACGTTTTACGTTTTACGTTAAAAAGTTTACGGTTTTAACTTTTTTTTACAAAAACTTTTTTACACAAAACGAACGCACCCAGAAATCAAAAACTCGGTAGGTGTCTCAGATAGATTGTTATCATCATCGATTGGGGAAAAAATAAAAAAACCAACAACAAAAATTCAAAAAAATGTGCGGATCTTGAAAAAAAAACGGGAGAACCACTCTCAACCAATCAAATTCTGCCAACATAAAGGGTATTTTGGTCATTTACCCCAAATGTCAAATCCTCCTTCACTCTCAATTTAATGTCACCAGAGATTTTAAAATCTCACCTTTCTTTCTCTTCAAAATATAAACCTCTCACCTCATATATATCTCTGCCATTTACGCATCATCTTCTCTCTGCCATTTATGCCCTATATATATATATATATATATATATATATATATATATATATATATATATGAAGTTTCCTAGAAAGTCTAGGAAGCAATAGGGAGGTGACATATGGCTTTTAGTTTTTTATTCAAAAGGACATGATAGTAATTTGATTATTAATTTAATTTTGGAATATTATAAATCCTAAACTAACTATCAAGATATTTATGGAAACGTATATCTCTTTGATATCTCATATGAATTCAAAAATTGGCAGTTACTTTAAATTATGAAGTTCAAATCATTAACAATTTCTTCACGTTGTGTTTTATTAGTTACTGGTTTCATCACAATGTGTTTTATCAGTTACTGGTTGATGTGATTTTGGCATTCTTGATGTTATGTTTTATTATTTACTGGTTTCATCACAATGTGTTTTATCAGTTACTGGTTTTGATATGATTTTGGCATTCTTGATGTTGTGTTTTATCAGTTATTGGTTTCATCACAATGTATTATACCAGTTATGATTCATGAATGGCATGTTCTTTTGTATTTTGGGTTCTTCACGATGTGTGATAGTGTATATAACACACCAGATGTAAACACTTGATAACTGATCAGTTTTTGAACACACTAATGGTACATCTACTATCTAACATATTTGTATCCATTTCAAACAAACAATTTAGTTCATTTATATTAAAATACATACTCAGTTTGCCTTTGCCCAACAACCATAAAAAAGGAATGCAAACAAAGAAATATAACATAAAACACACTATTATGAACGTCCAGAGAAAAAATAAAAAAAAATGGTAAAATACATCAACCTTAAAATGTTAAAACACACTGTCATCAACCTTAAAATGGTAAAACACATCAACCTTAAAATGGTAAAACACATCATCAACCTAGTGTCTTCGTCTTCAACACAACCCAGTGTCTTCATCTTCAACACACTGTCATCATCAACTTTAAAATGGTAAAACACATCAACCTTAAAATGGTAAAACACATCAACCTTTAAACTGCAAAATTACTAGACAATTACTTCCAATAATCAACCCAAAGCCAATTGCAATTCCTTTATACATTAACATATTTAACAAAACACATCGATCCCAAAGCCAATTGCAATTCCTTTATACATTAACATATTCTAACAAAATACATCGATTGTCTGTTATCCAAAAATAGCATATTAAACCAACAATTAAATAAAAAAATTAATAAGCTAATTAATAATAGAACAAGAACTCACGGAACAAAAGAAGACCCGCAAAGGCACCGGCAGCGGAAGAGTAAACGAACCGACGAACACCCAAATCTAAACAAGCATCCCACTTTGCATTCAGATCACATTCAGATTCAATCTCTTTATTTTCACCCATTTTTTATTGATTTTAGATTGGTTTTCCCCATGTTTCTCTATGTTAATATTAGAGAGAGAGAGGAGAAATCTTGATGTTTTTGGAGGTGGGTTAAAAGAGAGAGGGGAAATCGCGTGAATTGAGGGATTGGTTATTGATATGATTGTTTCTGGACTGATTTAAAACACGTCCAATTATCAAAATACCCTTACTATATTAAAAGTCTCTAATTATATAACACAAATATTACGAAAATGCCATCCATTTGATCTAAGCCATTAAACACACTCATCTGATGGCCTAGTTCGCTTCCTACACTTTCTAGGAAAAACACACTTTTCATAGGAGCCCCACTATATATATATATATATATATATATATAGGTAAAGAGTACTGTACAAATGCCCTTATCGTACATTACGTACGCGCCAATCTCAGCCGTCGGATCTTTTATCGCGCATTGAATTCGCATGTTGGTTTTTTTTGTAACAATTTCGCATGTAATAATTTTTGATGAAATTGCATGTTGTTTTTTGTAACAATTTCGCATGTGTTAATTTTGATGAAATAGCATGTTTTTTTGTAACAATTTCGCATGTGGTAATTTTGATGAAATCGCATGTTAAAAAAACAACATGCGGAATTGTTATAAAAAAACAACATGCGATTTCAATGCCGGAAGATGATCTGACGGCTGAGATTGTACCGTACGTAATGTACGATAAGCGCATTTGTATGATAACCGGCCTCTATATATATATATATATATAGGGAGAAGATCATGCGAGAACCACCTCTTATTGTGAGAACCGCGAGAACCAATGTGAACACACAAAAAATGCCTAAAAATAGCTAAAAATCACACAAAATTTTTTTTTTGAATTTTTAAATATTTTTTATAAAAAAAATCGCTACTTTTCGAAGCAAAAAAAAAATTTTTTTTTGCTTCTAAAAGTAGCGATTTTAACATAAAAAATATTAAAAAAATTCAAAAAAAAATTTTAGATTTTTTTAGGTTTTTTGGGGGTTTAGTTTTTAGCATTTTAGCTTTGGGGGGTGGGGGGTGGGGGAGGGGGGTTAGGTTTTTTTTAGCATTTAGCTTGGGGGTGGGGGGGTTTAGGTTTTTGGGGGGTGGGGGGTGGGGGTTAGGTTTTTTTAGGTTTTTTTTAGGTTTTTTTAGCTATTTTAGGTTGTGTTCACATTGGTTCTCAAGGTTCTCACAATAAGGGTGGTTCTCGCATGAGCCCCTCCCTATATAAATATATATATATATATATATATATATATATATCACTCTAAGCTCCTGACAATAATTTTTTTTTGAAAAAAATTACACATGTAATATACATATTTTTAAGGGTTTTGAGAAAAAAAAATCAAAAAAGCGTCGGCCAGATTTAAAAAAAAAATAATAAACAAGTTTTTGTTGTAACATATGTTACATTCAAGTCGTGTTGCGCAAAATTTGGTTATTTTTTTTAAATATCCACTCGACGCTTTTTAGAATTTTTTTTTGCTCAAAACTCTTAAAAACATGTATATTACATGTGTGATTTTTTTTTCAAAATCAAAAAATGTCGAGAGGTTAGAGTTTCCTAGGTTTTCTCAGCTAAAAGGGTTTTTTTCCCAATACTTACATTATATATATATATATATATATATGATTAGGTTCAAGAGTGAACAACTTCTTGAAAGTGAACTGTATGAACTAATCTTGACCCTTGATCATTTTTAAACTAAAATGATAAGATTGACATTAGCCAAGTATGTTTAAATAAAATCCCTTAATTTTCACCTCTCTTAACTCTCTCTCTCTCTCTCTCTCTCTCTCTCTCTCTCATTTTTAATTATTTCTCTATCATTTCTTTATCCATAGATTTTGTTTTAATTTTAACATTAACATTGTTTTTCTTTTATTATCCATATATATATATATATATATATATCATTATATATTGTTTTTTACTTTTTTTAATTTTCAATAAATATTGAAAATATTCTCTGAGATTGAAATTGTAATTATTTTTGGGCATTAACTCTTTTATTGAATATGTGATGAAGTTATTTATTTTTGGATAGATGTGATATGTTTCGTTTTCATTAATTTCATAATTTTTATATGAATCTACTCGCGCGCATGCATAATATACTATAGATTAATTTATGATTTTGGCCCCTATGGTTATATCACTTTTACCCTATTAGCCCAAAATAGATTTTTTTTTACATCTATACCCCATGGTCTCTTTAACTAACTATTTTGGCCCCTGAGTCTAACTCAACCCATTACCCTGAGTCTAACCACATGGGCCAAAATCGTAATGGGTTGAGTTAGACTCAAAGGCCAAAATAGTTAGTTATAGAGACCATAGGGGCACAAATGTTAAAAAATTCTATTTTAGGCTAATAGGGTAAAAGTGATATAACCACAGGGGGCAATATCATAATTTACTCTATATTATATGTTGTTAATATACACATAAACTAACAGCTGTATATCTTATATAACCTGATAGTTAGCGAGACTGTACACGTGTATATAAACTAATAGTTGTGTATCTTGTATAAACTGATTGTTAGCGAGACTGTACACATGTGTATAAACTAAAGTCTGTGTATCTTATATAAACTAATACTAGCGAGACTGTACACATGTGTATACACTAACAGTTGTGTATCTTGTATATACGAAAACTAGCAAGATTTTAGGGATTTTGATTATATTGTTTAATAAATGCAATTTACAAAAGACGCAAATCCCCTTCTTTCAATTAATTTAAAGGGAGGTTACAACATTATAATTACAATCTTGCCATTGTTTAAAAATCTTTAGATGATGTAATCCAATGGCCCAGATTAATTCACACAGTTCACTCTCAACCTAGTGTTCACTCTAAAACCCTACCATATATATATATATATATATATATATCAACGCCCCTAGTTAAATAAAGATCAATCACCTCAACTAATCACAAGTGTCATTAGCAACTTATGGGGAGCACTTTGATATATCCTTAGCAATCTTTGAAGTGAGATAGAGATTTTCCTTTTAAAGGATCGTAAACCATGGAAATTTGTAGAAGAAAAAAGAGTAATTGGATTTCACTAACCTAAAATTCGGGGATTGCTCCTTAAAATGAGTCTTCTACTAAGGTTGGGCAATGAATTATCTTTTATCGGCTCTAATTCTATGTTAACCTTAAAGTCATAATTTATAAATCTAATAAAACTCGTTAGTAACCTTAGCTAGGAGCCGAGCTTTTGAATTAATTAACCTCACCATATGTCAACGACTTAACTATAATACGTCCCAAGTGGATTTGAAGATCCAAAGAAACACTCTTTGTGCTCTTGATATTCTCTACTAATTCTCTAGTACCTGCTTTAATTTTCTGGTTTTAATTAAAAGTAAAAAATGATAATTAATTAACTAGTTGGTGATCTTAAAGTTAACTAGTAATAATCATATCCTTTGGGTTTGATACTTGGTTCTTACATAAGCTCTACTACAAACGATAGGTACGCTTGCCTGTTATGTGTGTTTAGTGTCACACCCCTTTCTAAGGTGGAAGCACGAGGTGTGATCCTGAAAGGTTCTCATTGCATACGACAGGTAAACAAACTACATGAATGTAAAACAACTCCACAATGCCATTGGTTGTTAATATCCAAAACAAAAGTTAAGTTTTAAAGTTTACATCACACAAAAGATAATTGTTTGAAAAGTCTACAACTTCATTTCAAAAACAAATATCAAGGTTTTGTTCATTAATCTCCACATGGAAGCGGGATATAACGAGCAAATCCTACAAAAGTGCCATTGGAGCCTCGACACATAATAAATTGAAACACAAACGACATCCTTGAGCAAAGAGACCGCGCGTACATCCACTTAGTTCCCTGAAATACATGTAAGTTTTGGAAAATCGTCAAAATAAGTTGGTGTGAATTCATGCAGTTTTGTGTAAAACATTTAAGTATTTTTTTGTTAGAATCATGGTATGTCATTGTACTTGAAAAAATGTAAGGAAATCGAGATTAATGATTTGCAAGGCCATTAACATGTGTAACGACATAGGAAGCATCCAAACCATAGGCTTTTTACTTGTCAGTTCATGACTAGAGACACAATAGCACTCTTGGTAACAAAGTGGCCAAGAGTGTGGCTGCCTGAAACCTATTAGATCTAACCTTTTGTTTCACGGTCTAAGTATCACTTTGATTAATGGTGCTTAAGTCTCACCCTATTCGTGACATGATCTATAGTGCCATTCCTTAGTTTTGTTTCTACATACCAGAATACATGTATTTTCTCCAAGTTTAGAAAATAAGAAAATGTTTAAGAGTGGTGACATGAACTCACAGTTTTGCGTATCTTGCGTCGTAAACTTCGCCGGCTTTGTCGTGTAGGCGTCGCAACCTATAAGTATTCTATGTGCGTTAATCACTAGACTTGTAAAACACTACATCTTAAATTTATATATTTGTCGTGTGTATGTTCATCGTTTGTGAGGGTCGTGCCCTTGTTTGTCGGGTTTTGCCCGTTTGTCTTGTCTTCGAATTTGTATTTGACATCGTTTATTTGTGAATATATATTTTACTTCCAAAAATATATATTTGTCTATGTAGTATTTAACAAACGATAGGTCTTAAAAATAATTATATTTTTAACTTGTCCAAATATATTACTTATATTATTTTCAAAAAATAAATATAAGTATTTTGTTAAATAATATTTTCAATATTATTTTTGTGCAAGTATACTTAGGAAAGTATACTTGTATTTTTATGAAAATATTTGTGTATTTTACATTATTTGCCAAAAATCATTACTTTGATTTTTAATACTTTCCGGAATTATATTTATTAAAAATAATACATTTTTAAAACTTGTGTGAAATATATATATTTTGTTATGCTTGAAAATATATATATATTTATTTTTGTCATTCACTTGATTTTGTATAATTTTTATTACTTGGTAATAGATATATACGTTTATTCAAATATATATATTTATGTCCAAAATTGTCCAAGTCCAAAATTTGTTAAGGAATATATTTACATAAATATATTTTCTTGTATTTGTCCGCATACCCTTTCATGGGTTATTTGTATGAGTATTATTGGGTATTTTTATGTATTTTTATGTATATTTTGTGGGCGATACTCCTTGGGAGTATTTAGTGTATTTTCGTATTCCTAATGCACTACTACATATAATACACATAATATACACTTAGCACAAAATTTGGTGATCACTAAATATATATATTTTCCTAAAAATATACATACTTAATATTGATTTTAACTTGAAGAAATCTTTATTTCTTAACTTGTTATTTTGTATAAAAATTAGGAAACCTTAGTAAATATTTTTAGGTGAATTTTTAGGGAATAAATTTCACCAAAACTTATATTTTTCTATGTGTCAAAATTTTATAACAATTTTGACATAGTTTCCCCTAAAAATGGAGGTTTCCCATGTTTTCAAAACATGTTTTTAATTTTTTTTCATCACCAAAAACAATTCCCAACAATTTTCACAAGAAACGTACACTAATTACATCATGTAAAACCTTATGATGAACTTGATTTTTGTTAAAAATGTGTAGTCTTTTAGATCTACACTTTACATACAAGGATCTTTCAAAAACAAGTGTTCTTGTTAACTTTAAGCATACTTTTTATGAAACTTTAACCTACCAACTAAACCATCCATGAGTTTAGGGTTTCAAAGTCTTGAAAAACATGTTCTAAAACCATTCTTATGCTCATTTAAAAGATCTTTATGTTCATCATCAAGTTTCACCATGGATCTTTCAAGATCCATGCTTAACATACTTGAATCTTTCACAAGTAGGCTTCTTGATGAGCTTTTAACAACTTTTTAGGAAGTTTAGTTTCATAAGTTAACTTTACATAAACTTAGTCACTTCAAGAACACAAGATCATGCTTTAAAAATGATTTCTCAAGTTCACATAAAGGTTTTTCATGTTCATCTTCAAGTTTAACCATGGATCTTTCAAGATCCATGCTTAAACTTGTTAGATCTAAGCTTCTAACAAGCTTTAACATCATAGATCTTAACATAAACACAAGATTCAACAACAACAACTTCATCACATACATCAAACATCACTAAAATCACTTGTTTTTCTTTAGATTATGTTAGATCTTCATATCTTCATCATTTAAAATTTAGTTTCTTAGATGGTGTAACTTATACATAACACTAACATGAAGTAAAATAGAGTTTAGCATGCTTACTACTAGCTATAATGGCTAGGGAAGTGGCACAACAAAGAGGATGTTGAAGATAGAAGAGTATGAGTGGTTAAAAGCTCCACAAGGTGGTCCTTCAACTTCT
Organism: Helianthus tuberosus; assembly: GCA_030545235.1. Taxonomy (NCBI): domain Eukaryota; kingdom Viridiplantae; phylum Streptophyta; class Magnoliopsida; order Asterales; family Asteraceae; genus Helianthus; species Helianthus tuberosus. The sequence goes on along the minus strand of CM060414.1, from coordinate 116,823,049 downwards.
AGCACTTCAAGCCTTCTTAGATAACCTTCTTACACCTTAATATAACCTTGGATTGCTTGGTTGATGATTGAAAATGAAGATGTATGGAGGAGTGGTGGTGGTCGTAGGGTGTAGAGAGAAAGAGAGGATGAAGATGAGTTTGAATGTTAAGGAAATGAATATGTTCTTCAACTAATGGTTCTTATAAAACAACTTCCAACATATAATTATCCACAAGGTTTTATGTTCAATATCTTGCTAACAAGGAGATTATTATATTCAAAAAGTGGGGTGGGGCCATGTTGGGCAAGTTACACATGGGGGGGGGGGGGGGGGGCTAAGTTGCAAGTTTTTGGAAGTTGTGGTTATAAGTGTAAGTTAGAAGGTTTATGTAATATTAAGTGTGTTTATGTGTGTTTTAAGATTTTTAAGGTGTTTTATCACCATAACTAGTTTTATATCATAAAAACAATGCTTCTAGTCTAGTTTTGATGTTTTGGGTAGTGTTCGGTTATTCGTTTTGTTATCGGTTCGTTAAAGTGCTAAATTGCGTAGTTTTACTAGGTATGAAGTACCTTTTGTGACAGTTTTCATTCCGACACTTTACAAGTAATTTTAGACACTAAAACATCAGTTATGCATATTATTTCAGTCTTTAAATGTTGTTTTATTGCTGAATATTCAGCATTTAAAGTGAGTTTCGGGTGCCTTTTAGGGCTTGTTTTAGCTCCCGGAAAGTGTATATGTTAATCCTTGTATCCACACTTGTATTTTTGTTGCTGGACCTACTCTTAGGCCCTAAATCTACTGTCTGATTGTATTCTATAGAAATGCTGACACATCTTGTCCTACCGGTGAGTTTACTAGTCTTTCTGACGCAACCCTTAACGAAATGCACAATGAAATACTTGAAGTATAAAACATGCATGAATTCATACGTAAAGAAAGTAAGCACATAATGTTGACGTTTAAGCACATAATTATAGATAATAAATAATTAATAAAATAGTATGAAAATTACTGGTTTTGTGCCAGTTGTCACAGTCTCCCCCCGTTAATAGAATTTCGTCCCGAAATTCAAGCTGAGTTATCTCTCCCATTCCCAACTGTACCCAGGCCCGTGTTTAGAGTTCCAACGTACTTTAACAAGTTTAATGTGACTCCTTGTTTTCTGGGTCTTCCAATCCATTACCTCAATAAGCTCTTCTGTAAATCGGCGTTTGTCGTCGATGTGTACCTCATCCGCTGGGTTGATAACTGTTTCCTGGGTTGGACTGTTTTTGAGGTTTGACACATGGAACGTATCATGTACACCATTCAGTTCCTCCGGTAACTCCAGTTTATACGCTACGGTACCAATCTTTTCCAAGATCTTGAATGGTCCAATGTATCGTGGATTCAACTTTCCACGTTTCCCAAACCTTGCTACACCTTTCCAAGGTGATACCTTCAATAACACTCTGTCTCCCACCTCGAAGGCAAAAGGTTTACGTCTGCGATCGGCGTAGCTCTTTTGTCGATCACGAGCCGCCCTTATATGGTCTCGTATTTGAATGATTTTTTCAGTCATTTCTTGAACAAGTTAGGGACCAATTAGTTGTCTATCTCCGGCTACTACCCAACACAACGGTGAGCGACACTTGCGGCCATATAGAGCTTCGAACGGTGTGGCTTTTATGCTCGTATGGTAGCTGCTATTATAGGAAAACTCAGCCAAGGGTAAGTGAGTATCCCAACTGCCGCCTAGATCCATTACACATGCGCGAAGCATGTCTTCAAGAGTTTGTATGGTCCATTCGCTCTGGCCATCCATTTGCGGATGGAAGGTCGTGCTTAGATCCAATTGAGATCTAAAGGCCTCTTGGAAGGATTGCCAGATCCTTGATACAAAACGTCCATCTCTGTCTAAAATAATCGAAATGGGCACTCCATGACGTGCCACAATTTCTTTAAGATACTGCTCAGCAAGCTTTCCAGTTCTATCTTTCTCCCGAATTGGTAGGAAGTGTGCAAAGTTTGTTAATTGATCGACTATTATCAATATCATATCGTGCCCTTTGGGGGTCTTAGGTAATTTCATTATAAAATCCATCGATATTTGTTCCCACTTTTAAACGGGAATTTCAGGTTGTTGAAGTAGACCTGATGGTTTCTGTCACACCCCGATCGCGTTAAAACAACGAAACCGCGGTGGAAACGTCGAGGAGTGTCGCAACAGAATCATTGTTTCACAACACATGGATTGAAGTTTTGTTTTATTTAATTAAGTTATTTACATTGTCTTAAAATTTAAAAGCAAAACACCAACATATTGTCTATCGTTGCATCCTAGTCATCATCAACATCATCAAACACCACCTAAAACATATGTGAAAATAAAGTCAGCATAAAAATGCCGGCGAGCACATAGGTTTTGTGAGCGTGTCAGATTCTTGGCATGTATAATGTTGCAATACCTCATACGACTACAAGAGTCGATAATTGAAAATCGTGTTTTGAAAAGTGTTTTGTATTGCAATATGATTAACCAACTTAAAACAAGTTGGTTATAGTTTATAAAACCTCGTTGCCATGAATCTTGAGTAAAACATTTGTTTTTGTCATCCAAATTGTAAATCATTCTTGTAATAAAACTCATATGGTATATATCATTTAGTAAACATCGTTGCGTGTTATCATTCAAAATCAATCGTTCAAGTGAACTAAATAACATCACGGAATGTAATATGATAAAAGCACTTATATATAAGAAGTACCAGCGGCGTATCTACCATGCTTTTATCACATTACACCTGTCCCGTTATCTAATCACATACCAAAAACCAATCGTTCCATTGTTCTTGTTCTCAATCGTTCGTCTTATCAAAACCAATCATTCAAATTGTTCAACTCGTTCAAATCGTTCGTGTTTTAATTGTGAAAACTAACTTTTGGTCGTTCTCGTTGAATACATTCAAACCTGTGTTCTGACTCGACTATACCACCAAAGGGTATCTTTAAATCGACTAACAAACCACTAAAGGGTTTCTTAAAATTCATCAGGTTCTGTCGTTACCCACATTACCCCATAACCATGGCAATAGTCTGATAACGGGATTTATCAGATCCTATGGTACCATAACATACTACTGGTCAGCTTGATCATTGTAAATGAATGTCATTCGTGTAATGTAAAAACACCCCAACAAGTTTGTAGGATAGTTTTTAGACCCGAACGAGTCGATCAGAAGAGTTTTGCCCAACACGAAAGGCGGAAACAGACATGTAGAGGTCAATTCAGCAAGATTTACACTTTTAACTGTTGTATGATTGATTTGATAACAATATACAATCTGACAACACTTCAGCAGCACTTCGTTGCACAAACCGGAAAGTTACAAATGAACTAGACATGAGAGGTATATATAGGGAGTGTAATTTCGTTTAAAAGTGGCATGGAGCCCTTCAAACGAAATTAAACAAGGTAATTTCGTTTGAATGTGTCACATGTCATGTTCAAACGAAATTAGCTCAATTACACATAAATCCTACCCTATTTCTCGTACAACGCGTCCTGATCTAACAATTGTAATGTAAGACTCGATACAAGACGAAGTCGACAGACGCATGCACCAACAGACTGCCCCTCGAATGTTGACGAGTCTTTAGTGTCGAGTCTTCACATCTTCAGTCTTTATCAATCTTCTCGAACTCTTTCAAATATCTGACAATGTAAGCATCCTCAAATCTCTCTTCTCTTTTCACCTTCACCAACACACTCCTTCCTTTTGGTGTCTTCAGACTCCGCCTTTCGATATGCTGGGATCGCAGCCTGGCTTGTTAAAATCACATAGTCCTCAGGTATCGGAACCTGGCTCTCTATCATCTATCCAAGATCACCTAGCTCTTATCCTGCACATTCTCTACCCAAAAATAAATTTTCTGATGATAACTTGTAAAAACAATCTCACCATCTAATGAACCACTTGCAAGAATTATACAATCAAAGAATGATTTTACAACGTTAATCTTTGATGAACCTCTTGAAGAAATATTGTTTTTCTTATCAAAACAACACACTCTCCCAAACCATCTGTTTATCATGTCTAGCACTCGGAATTTTGAATATTAGCTTTCCAACACCAGTTGTCGAAAATCTTTTTGTATTTTTCAAATTGTATGCTAAAACACACTAAAATATTTTTGGATTTTTGAATGTAACGAAATGCAGAGAAGAAATATTTACAAACAATATTTTTACGAGTTTGTGTAAGAGGATTGTTTGGGTCAAAAATTACTGAAGCAATTAAGTGATCAAATTAGTTAAGTGAGGTAGTGTGCTAGAAATGAGTGTCGAAAATATATTAATCAAGTTAATTGCAAAAACAGTTTCAGGATACGGCTCGGGATATTGAGCTGTATCTATGATCAAACTATGAGCAAAAAGTAAAGGAAATGACACGAGATGTACGAGGAAAGCCCTTGATCAATCTAGATCGCCGGCACAAAACCTCGGGAGCTGACAATCGCAGCTGCCTTGTTCTTCTATTGCTTTAACTCTCCGGATACAGTGCAGGATGTGATGCGGATCAACTAGGTGTTACAATGTAATTCGATTACAAGTGTTTGTGTGTAGTGACTGCTGAAAGCTAGAGAGCAAAAGTGTTCGAAAGTGTGTGTGAAAGTGGCGTGCCTTAATCTGATCCGCCCCCATCTATTTATAGTAAAAGAAATGCAACAAACTATCCTAATAAACCGGGATCCGGTGAATATTCCCCGCTCGAACGTTGTAGACCTGGTCTTTCGGGTTCAACGTCTCTCACATAACAGATACGCCCGAGTCTTGAGGAGAAGAAGTCCATCTGACCGTTAGTAACCCACAGCCTCTAACCCGCACGTGGTTAATTTAGTTAACACCAGGATATGGCCCAGGATGATACCAATATCCTAATCTAGTATCCTGATCACAAGTAAACAACCAAAAGCAGGATATTAGTCAGGATATATATACTCAGAAAATGGCCCATAACAATTGTCCCCAAATATATCTGTTGGTATACCAATCCAACGGATATATTTAAAAATTCTAACTCGTAGACCGAGGCAATTAAAACGAAACGATGGTTGAGGTGACATTGTGCCATTTTCAATGCAATATTTACTCTTTACCCCTATATTCAGCCTATAATTAGCTGAGATATTTCTTCTTGTTATCATTACTCTTCAAGCGATTTTCAGGTAATCATCCTTTCCTTCATCCTCTGTTCTTTTTCCTGAATTTCTTTTAGTTTGCTTGATACTCTTCATGGCATCACGGACAAGATCTCGTTCAGATGAACCAGTCCCAACCCTCGTGAGTCAAAACCTCATACGAGAACCAGAAAAAGAAATCTGCTGCTTTAACAATGCCGATATCGCTGCCCTCAAGGATTTCGGCGCCTTTCCCGCTGGAACAGTCATTTGCCCTTTTGATCGGGAGGTCCGATCAGACGTGTCATCAGACGAGTGGGTCTGCTTTTTCGCCTACCCCTTTTCTTTGGGACTTCGGTATCCATTTCCACCCTTCATCTCTCGTTTCTTCGACCTCACCGGCCATAGTTATGCCCAAACTATGCCAATGGTCTGGCGAGTTTTGATGGTGCTAGACCAAATCAAATCTCGCCATTGCCCTGACCTGTGTATTGAAGACCTCCCCATAGCATACCGGTTGAGGTCCCATGGTGATAGCCGTTTTCTTTTGTTCTCTACCTCCAAGAGCCCTTTAGTCCTTAAGGCCACCAAGAACGAAGACCGATGGTGGTGAAAGTTCTTTTTCATGAAAAGAGACTCTATTGACAAGGGTTTCGATCTGCCAGTTAGATGGTTAACCAAGGGTAGGATCTAGGGTTTTAGGAATATCCCCAAATGTATCCTTAAACTATATCCTAGACTTATATCCTGATGTTTTTATGCAGCGAACTTCAGAGATTTAGCACCCCCTAGTGCGGAATCCAAGTCCAGGATCAAAGAAATCTACCGACTTCCTACTAGTGAAAGAACTTTCTCCCTGTCTCTTACAGATTCAAGCCAAAAATCAAGTTCAGAGATGTCTGGTAAGCATATTCTCAGTAATTATCTTTATTTATTAAACCGATTATCTTTCAGAGGTATGATGAGTTTAAAAATATCTTCCCTTGTGCAGTACCAGTTGTCAACCTCGAAGGCTTCCAACTTGACGAGTTGGATAGTTACTCCAGCCTTGTACCTGTCAAACAAGAATCTAAGCCGAAGTCGTCTGCCACACCAAAGCCTACCACTTCAAAGACTACTACCGCTCCTAAAGCTCCTCTGGCATCCAGGACCCGGGCCTCTAGCTCCCGGAAGAGAAAAGAAATGGATTCTCCAGCCGCCTCCGAGACATTCTCTCTCGAGAATCATGGATTTAGTGAAGCCACTTCATTCCTCAAGCAGGTAAAAATTCCCTTCCGATATCCTGAACATGCATGTTAATCATTATCCTGCTCATTTTACATTGATACCTGTATCTTTAACTGCAGGGCTTGGAACGTCTCATGCACTTGTATGAAGACGCCTGTGGGCTTAATAAGATGATGGAGATTAAGCTCGAAAAAGCTGAAGCCACTATAGCTGATCAAGGAACAATTGCGGCTGCCAAGTCCCAGCATTATGAAGACAAATACAAGGCAATGACCCAGGAACACCAAGCTTCCCTCCACAAAGCCAATGAGGATGCTCAAGCCAAACTAGATGTCGCCCTTCTTCAATACCAGCAGGATATGAGTTCATATCGGGACAGTCTCAAAGCATCTGTTGTTATCTCCCTTCTCCAAGCCAGGTTAAGGATGGCTTATGAGGCCATGAGCTTGGGCTTCGAATGCCCCTCCTGGAATGTAAAGGCTTGGGAAGCGAAACTACAGGATCTTGGAGGTCATCCCGTCGCTCATCCCGCAAAGCATGCTGGTGAAGAGCCTTCTAAGGCGGCAGAGGAAGTGGCCAATGCTGGTGATGATGCCGAGAAGAATCCTGAGGAGGATGCTGGTGCAGATGCTGGGAAAGAAGTTGCTGATCAAGAAGGTGCTGCCCCTTAGGCGGCGAAGTGGGCGATGATGGATATACGTGCCAAGGCCGGAGCCCACTTTTTTAAATTTCATGGTTGTGGTTTGTACAAACAATTTACTTTTCCTGTCGTTGAACAATTTATATTTCCTGCACTAGAACAATACGATGACCAAAGGTGGATAGGTTCTGGGTTTCAGGATGAAGCCCTTGGTCATCGGTTAGTGTTTTGGTCGAAAATTACCGAAGCAATTTAGTGATCAAATTAGTAAAGTGAGGTAGTGTGCTAAAATGTGTGTTGAAAATATGCTGGTTAAGTTGTTTAAGAAAACAGTTTTCAGGATACGGCTCAGGATATTGAGTTGTATCTACGATCAAACAATGAGCAAACAATGAGCAAAAAGTAAAGGAAATGACACGAGATGTACGAGGAAAGCCCTTGATCAATCTAGATCACCGGCATAAAACCTCGGGAGCTGACAATCGCAGCTGCCTTGTTCGTCTTATTACTTTAAACTTCAGGATACAGTACAAGATATAGACCAGATCGCTATGTGTTACAATGTTTGTGTGTGAGAAAGAAAGTTTGCTAGAGAGCGAGTGTTAGAGTGTAACGAGTGCAAATGTGATGTCCTATTTGATCTGGTATACCCACCTATTTATAGTAATGAATTACAAACAATAATCCCTACAAATATGGGGTACTCCGAATATTCCATTGTGAACGTTATTGACCGAGTAATACGGCTTCAACGTCTTCATTTGAACGACTTGGACCGAGTCTTCCGCGGAATGAGTCTTATGAACGTTGCTAGCTTCTAACCCACGTACCTGCACATAATCCTTTAGTAATCCTGAGGATACCATTCAGGATGTTACCAATATCCTGAACCAGCATCCCGGATGTAAACAGATACTACATAACCAAGATATAAACCAAGATATTTTCTAGGATAGTAGCTCAGAATTTCACCCATAACAATTGTCCCCAAAAATGTTACCGTTTGATATCCTGCACTAACGGTTACATTTTTCATGGTGGCTGAGGTAATTAAGAGATAAGACCATTGATGTGACAGCTTTCAACCACCCGGCCTATATTTACTCATCATGCCCTATATCTTCTCATCCTCATCTTCTTTTTTAATCACAATCGACAAGGAAAAAGGTAATATTCTCTCCCTCGTCTTCACATTCATCTTTATCATCTTTCTCCGGCGAAAAATTCAGGCGACCAAATGCCCAGGCAAACAAGGTCCAGTTCAGGTGACTTGGCTCCCACATTCATCCAACATAATCTTCTCCAAGAACCAGAGAATGAGACATGCACCTTTGATAGTGCCCACCTATCAGCCTTGAAATCCTCTGGTATCTTCCCGGAAGGAACTTTATTTCGACCCTTTGATAGAGAAATCCGGTCAGATATGGTTTCCAACGAGTGGATATGCTTCAATGCCTTCCCCTTTACCTTAGGGTTACGATTCCCCTTTCCGGACTTCATCACCGAGTTCTTTAATATTACCAAAATTTCTTTCAGCCAAACCATGCCAATGCTCTGGCGTATTTTGTCTGTTCTTGACCAAATCAAGAGAAACCACATACCTGACCTTTCCGTTCATGACCTCCCTTTAGCCTACAAGCTTAGATGCCATGGCTCATCTAGATTCCTATTTTATTCTACTTCCGGTGATCCATTGATACTTCGTGCCACCAGGAACGAGGATGGTTGGCAATCCAAGTTTTTCTTTGTAAAAAGGGATTCAATCCCTGGTGGAACGGATTATCCGATGAGATGGTTGAGAAAGGGTAGGACTTAGGGTTTAAGAATGATCCTGTCTCTTATTCTGTCTCATATCCTGAGCTAATGAATTTCATTTTCTCTGTTTGTGTATGCAGCTGATTTCAGGAAGATTGCACCTCCTCTTGCTGATTCCCAAAAAAGAATAGACGCCATCAGACTCCTTTCAGAGGCAGAGAGAAGCTTCAACCCATCTCCACCAACTCCAAGCCCTTTTTCAAGCGCAAACATGTCTGGTAAGGATCCTGTAAGATATCCTGCACATACATGTTTTTATTTGATATTTTTAGGAGAGATTTAGAATTTTACTCCCTGTGTGCAGATTCCAACAAAGTTCCAGTCTATCTAGACCTCGAGGAACTCGACAGCTACCCAACTCCAGCCACAGTCAAGAAGGAAACTCCTACTGTTACTAGCTCCAAGCCACTCCCAGCTCCCAAGGCCAATCCAAGAACCCGTGCTTCCACAGTGAAAAAGAGGAAGGGTCTTGAAGTCAGTGCCCCAGGTTCAGAAGGGTTCTCCTATGATGAACTCAGATTCTCTGATTCCTTAGAGCCAATGACATCCTTTCTCAACAAGGTAATATCCTGACACATATCCTACACATATATCCTGCACGTATATCCTGGTTAATATACATATTCTAACTTATACCTGTAATTGATGTGCAGGGCCTCCAGCATTTGCTCCACTTGTACAATGACGCTTGTGGTACTGTGGCACTCCATGAAGCCAGGATCAAATAGCTTGAAAGCACCGTCGCTGACCAAGGTGCCATTGCTGAAGCGAAGACCCGGCACTACGAAAGCCTGCTGAAGAAGGTCACCCAAGACGCTGAGGTCAAACTCGCCACCGTTCAAATGGATCATGATCAAGCCTTGGTCAACTTCCGGGAAGGAATCAAGGCTTCTGCTATCGTCTCCCTGTTACAAGCACGCATCAAGATGGCCTACGAGGCCAAGGAGACGGGCCTTGTTTGTCCATCTTGGCCAGTTGAATCCTGGGTGGCCAAACTAAAGGAGCTCGGAGGCAAAGCCGTGCCACTCCCTGCTGAAGCTGGTGAGTCTTCTAAGTCAGCAGAGGTGGTGATCCAGGCTGGAGACAAGAAGGATGCTGGAGCTGATGCTGGGATGGATGCTGGTGAGGATGCTGCTCAGGATGCTGGGAAATCTGAGAAGGTTGGAGAAGATGCCGCTGCGTGAGGGCATTCAGGTGGGCGATGATGGATATACGTGCCAAGGCCGGAGCCCACCTTTTTAATTTCTAATCTTGGTTTGTAGTCCCAAAACAATTTACTTTTCCGCACTTTACTTTTCTGCACCTGAACAATTTACTTTTTCTGCATGCTTTTTGAACAATACAACAGTTGAAGGTGGATGGGTCTCGGTTTGAGATGAAGCCTTCAACTGTTGGGTAAATATGGTAAGGAACTATTAGTGCTCTTAGTGGATGGGCCCTGTTTTGAGGTGAAACTAAGAGCACATCTTTTGGTAGGTTAATAATATAACTCCTCTTTTGACTTCAATATTGTTGTCATTGATATGAAAATTTTACTTGTGAAAACTGTTTGGTTTGTATATTTTTAGGAACATATATTATAAATGTATCCCGGGAGATATCCTGAAAGATATATTGATAAGGATATTGAAATACAACCTATAAATTATCCAAATAAAAAGGAGAGATCATACCAGAGATTCTTAGAGAATCAACTTCAATCATAAGTTTGTCCCCAGTGCACACTTATAAACTTGGATCCATCCTTTGAACAGTATAATGCATGTCCCCTGTGTTTGATACAGAAACGCAAATATATTCATACTTCGATTCGAATAAATTCCGAATACCCTAGGGCAGAACCCCTGATATCCTGAAATAAATCCTTAGCATACTGGGGATAAACCCTGATATCTGGGGATAAACCCTAAATTTCATGCGCTACAGGCGAGGTGTTTAAACCCAATTCTTAGAAAGGTGAAAACCTTTAAACCTTAGAGAGTATGAAAATACTCTTTCGTGAGAGAGGGTGATCAATCCTCATATACCTTCAGGATCCAGGATATAGCCAACAGTAACGAAATTGTCAGCCACTTTTACATGAACTGGTCCCGCTACCTTGAACTATACCTAGATAACTTGCGCTCCAGGAGAGGTGTTTAAACCCAATTCGAAAGAAAGGTGAATACCTTTAAACCTTTGAAGGGACTAGGATCCCTTAGACGTGAGAGAGGGGGCCAATCCTCTAATCTTTCGACTTATCCTGAGTACATATCATGGAAAACAATCGTGAACTAAGGTGGGTGTTAGCTTGGCTAACACCCCTCCGATGCCTAAGTCAGTATTGGGTTCAAAATAACAAACAAATATATTTAAAATAAATAGAATACATACCATTCTGAGATAGACATTAAATTCTACTCTTACTTGAAATAGAGCTTTAAATGTATTGCATTCCAGGATCTTGGTAGCATATCCCCTTCCATACTCTTGAGTCGATATGCTCCTTTCCCTGCTTCTGACTCAACTTCATATGGTCCTTCCCATTTCGGAGCTAACTTGCCATCGGCAGGATTAGTTGTATTTTGAAAAGCTTTTCTTAGCACCCAATCACCAACTCGAAATCTTCTAGTCCTTATGTTCTTATTATATGCTCTGGATATTCTTTGTTGATATGCTGCTATCCTTAGTCTTGCTGCGTCTCTTTTTTCATCTATAGTATCCAAATCTTGGCACAAGGCTTCAGGATTTTGTTCAGGATCCTGTAGCATAGATCTTGCAGTAGGTATCGTCATTTCTGTTGGAATCACTGCTTCTGCTCCAAATACCAAGGAAAACGGGGTTTGGCCAGTTGCATTCTTCACCGTTGTCCTATCAGCCCACAAAACAAAGGGTAACTCTTCCGCCCATCTTCCTTTTTTGGCTCCAAGTCTCTTCTTTAAGTTATTGACTATTATCTTGTTCGAGGATTCAGCTTGTCCATTCGCTTGAGGATGTACCGGAGTAGATGTGATCATTTTGATTCCCCAACTCTTGCGAAAGTCAGTAGTCCTTTTGCTTATAAACTGGGATCCATTATCACAAATGATCTCAGCTGGTACTCCAAACCTAGTCGGGATATTCCTCTTTATGAAGGATACTACTTCTTGGTCTCTAACTTGAACAAATGCTTCAGCCTCAACCCACTTAGAGAAATAATCCGTCATTGCTAACATAAATACTTTTCCTCCCGGAGCTTTTGGTAATTTCCCTACTATATCCATCCCCCATTTCATGAATGGCCAAGGGGAGACTACAGGATATAGTGGTTCAGCTGGTTGATGTAGTATGTTACTATGCCTTTGACATGCATCACATCTTCGAGCATATTCTGCAGCATCTTTCCTCATTGTTGGCCAAAAGTATCATGTCCTCAATACTTTCGAGAACAATGATCTGCCCCCAGTGTGATTACCACAGTCCCCTTCATGTATATCCTGAAGTACTTCTTTGGCTTCCTGATCCTCCAAGCACCTTAAATATGGTCCTGCAAGAGATTTCTTGTATAAAATATTATTTATAATAGTGAATCGTGATACCTTCATCCTAAATGCCTTAGGATTTTCATCTCCGAGGATGTGTCCTTCGTTGAGATATCTCACAATTGGAGCCGTCCAGGATATAGGATCCTGTTCAGGATATTCTGCTCCAGGATCCCGAATACCTGCTACTTCTTTATCCTGAGGATTCGTTGCAGGATATAAGACATGTAATATTGGTATTTGGGTCCCTTCATGTATCCTAATTGATGATCCCAAATTTGCTAAGGCATCCGCTTCAGCATTATCCTCCCTTAGTACCTGTTCAAGTGTAAAAACATCGAAATATCCTGCTAATTTTTTGAGAATATCGAGATATTCGATTAATCTCTCACCCTTAACTGCATAGGATCCATTAAAATAGTTAGTAATTAACAAAGAGTCAACATACACTTGTAAATTCTTGATACTCATGTTCTTAGCCAACTCTAATCCTGCAATCAAAGCCTCATATTCTGCTTCATTATTGGTAGCAGGAAATTCACATCTAATAGCCTGGGGTAATATGTCCCCCTGTGGAGATTTTAGTAGTATTCCCAATCCTACTCCTCTTATATTAGATGCACCATCAGTATATAATGTCCAGGATCCTGAGGATTCTCCTAACTGTTGAACTTCTAGGTCTACCTCATCCTGAATGTCACTACTAAAATCAGCCACAAAGTCAGCTAAAGCTTGAGACTTTATGGCATTCCTATGTTCATATACTAAATCATAAGCACTCAACTTTACTGACCACTTAGCCATCCTGCCTGACATCTCTGGTTTCCTAAGCACATTTTTTACAGGATAATTTGTCTTAACATGAATCCTATGAGTCTCAAAATAATGTCTAAGTTTTGTTGATGCCATAACTAATGCTAGTATTAATTTTTCTAAATGAGAATATCTAGTTTCAGCATCTAACAAGCTTTTACTAACATAATAAACAAGATATTGCTGACCTTCATGGTCTTTTATAAGAACGGCACTTACAACATTCCCTGATACAGGGAGGTATAGGGATAGTGGTTCACCATTTTCAGGCTTCATCAATAGGGGTGCAGTTGAGAGATATCGCTTCAAATCCTGCAAGGCTGCTTCATGCTTCTCACCCCATTCGAATTTTCTGTTCTTCTTCAGGATATCATAAAAATCTTTGCATTTTTCTGAGGATCTTGAGATAAATCTATTTAATGCTGCCACTCGCCCTGTTAATCGTTGAACATCCTTCATATTTGAGGGTGATTCAATATCCAAGATGGCTTTGATCTGCTCCGGGCTTGCTTCTATTCCTCTTTTGGTCACCATATATCCTAGGAATTTTCCTGCCCCCACTTCAAAATGGCACTTAGCAGGATTCAGCTTCATGTTATACTGATCCTGAGCTTTCTTTGATTTTACCACCATATCGTCAATGTACACTTCCATGGTGTCCCCCAGTTTGTCTTTGAACATCATGTTTACCAATCTTTGGTATGTTGCACCTGCATTTTTTAAACCAAAAGGCATAGCTGTATAACAATAAATACCTGTTGGTGTCATGAAGGCAGTGTCTTCCTGGTCAGAAGGCTCCATTTGGATTTGTTGAAATCCTGAGGATGCATCCATGAAGGTCAGCATTTCATGCCCGGCAGTAGCATCTACCATTGCATCAATGTGGGGAAGAGGAAATGGGTCTTTAGGACAAGCTTTGTTCAAGTCTGTGTAGTCTACACAAACTCTCCATTTCCCATTTTTCTTCTGTACCACAACTACATTTGCTAGCCACCTTGGGAACTTAACCTCTCTAATCATTCTTGACTTCAATAATCTCTCCACTTCCTCTTGAATAATCGTATTCTGCTCAGGAGCAAACTTCCTTCTTTTTTGTTGAACGGGCTTGAATGATTTATCAATTCCAAGCTTGTGGGTGATGATGTCTTTGGATATGCCTGTCATATCCTCATGCTTCCATGCAAACGTTGACATCCTGCATTTCAAAAACTTAATTAACTGTTCTTCAATATCCTGAGGGATATTGGTTCCTACGAGCACCGAGATATCGGGGTTATCCTGATCCAAGATAACTTTCTTCACATCCTGCTCCGGATCCTCCACGATATCCTGGGCCCGCGTCTTTAATTGTTATGCTGCACTAGGCTTGGTCGAGGATTTCATCGAGGATGAGTAACATTCTTTCGCTTCCTGCTGATCACTATTAACTTTGACAACTCCCCAAGGGGTAGGTATCTTGATGCATTGGTGATACGTTGACGGCACAGCCTTCATATCGTGAATCCACAGTCTTCCCAGTATGATGTTATAGCAGGATAGAGAATCCATCACACAGAAACGTTGTATCGAGTTGACTCCTTCAACGTATACTGGCAACTTTATCTCTCCCACTGTGTTTCTAGCCTCTCCACTGAACCCAACAAGTACGGTAGATTTTGAAGTGATATCCATTGGAGATACATTCATTCTCTTCAGCGTCTCTAGTTGGATTATGTTGACGGAGCTGCCATTATCAACCAATATCCTGCGTACAAAATGGTTAGCCACATATAATGTTATTACCAGAGCATCATGGTGAGGATCCTGGACAGTATCCCTGTCATCAGCATCAAATGTGATCACTTTGTCAGTTGTGAGGGTAGTCATTCTGACAGGTTTGTCTCCCCTTTCGACCTTAGCTTCTTTTGCATGTCTCTTTGCCGTCGAATACGAAGTCCCGCAAATGTCGGATCCTCCCGAAATGAAGTTGATTATCTTGGCACCCGCGGGAGGTGATGCTGCTCGCTCAGGATCCTTCTCAGTATCCTGACCCTTATTCTTCTTTCTTTCTAAGAGATCTTTCAGATATCCCTTGCTCAGAAGATAGCTTATTTCTTTCCTTAGGGCAATGCAATCCTCAGTCACATGTCTGAAATCTTCGTGGAAAGCGCACCATTTTGATTTATCTTTCCAATCAGCCTTTTGTTGATTCTTTCGAGGCCACCTAGCCTTGTCTCCCAGACCCTGCATGGCATACATCAATTCAGGAATGTTAACAGAAAAGCAATATTCAGACAACTCAGGATATTCTTCAGGATCCTCATCTTCGACAGCATTCACTCTTTTGTTTTCATTTCTTCCATATGGCTTAGGCCTATATGACTTGAATGAGGATTCTGACTTCCTGTTAGTTGACTCATAAGTGTTAGATGAGTTCATCCTCTCTTGCATCTTTATGTCATCCTCCAATCGAATATATCTCAGGGCCCTGTTCCGAGCTTCATCCAAGTTCCTGCATGGGTTCATTACAAGGTCCTGGTAAAATTGAGAATCTTTTTGCAGCCCCATCTTGAAAGCTTGCACAGCTGTTGCAACATCAAGATGTGGGATGTCTAGGGATTCTCGGCTGAACTTGTTCACGTAATCCCTTAGGGATTCTTGATGCCCTTGTGTTATCCTGTAAAGGTCACTTGTTAATTTTTCAAAGCTTCGACTACAAGAAAACTGGCTATTAAATAAATTTACTAAGTGAGCAAAAGATGTAATCGAATGCGGAGGAACATTCAAGAGCCATTTCAAAGCTCATCCTGTTAAGGTGGAACCAAAACCCTTGCACAAGCATGCTTCCTTGAGATCCGGAGGAATAGGGTTAATCTCCATTCTTTCCCTATACTGAGCAATATGCTCCTCAGGATCCGTAGTTCCATCGTAAAGCTTCATGTTGGGGGTTTGAAATCTCTTTGGGATCTCAGCATCACAAATAGGATATGCGAAGCGAGATATCTTGTGGCTGTCTTGGGACACTTCTGGAATCGGCTGGACCACTCCAGGTACACTAGATATCATGTCCTTCAACTTCTGAAGTTCCCTAGTGAGTGCTGATGTTACACCTGTATCCTGCAAAGATCTAGTATTGTTAGTAGTATGAGTATTATTATTATTTGACACGTTACCCGTTGGAGGATTTTGCCCATATCCTGAAGCATATCCTGAGCTCCTCATGGTTGACATCCTGACCGAGGAGGGTATCTCAGGAGTATGATTCTACGGGAGGCTGGGCACAATATTCCCCCTGTTATCCTCAGTATACACAGCTGAACTAAAGTTCAAAGTCCTGGGTTGCAATGGAGTGACAATATCCTCAGCAGATCTGCTCGAGCCAGACTTCAGGAGTTGTATTTCCCTCAATAGCATTTGGTTTGTTTCCTGTTGCTGCCTCATTTGTTCCTGCACACTTCCAAATAAGGTTAGAATTTCATCATTAGAAGCCAAAACAGGAGCAGATTCCTGAACACTGCGAGTAGGAATAATATCCTGAGGTCTTGATGAAGCTGTCATCCTTGGAGGAGGTGGTGGAAGCACCGAACCGGTAGTAGCAGAAGTCGTAGCAGACACAGTGGAGGAACTCATGTTTGATCTTTAGGCCATTGTAAATAATATGGCAAAAAGTTTTGAAAATAGAAAACCGATTAGCGATTTCACAAAAATTTTTAGTAAAGAGAGCACCACTTGCCCCACGGTGGGCGCCAAATTGTTTTGGTCAAAAATTACCGAAGCAATTTAGTGATCAAATTAGTAAAGTGAGGTAGTGTGCTAAAATGTGTGTTGAAAATATGCTGGTTAAGTTGTTTAAGAAAACAGTTTTCAGGATACGGCTCAGGATATTGAGCTGTATCTACGATCAAACAATGAGCAAACAATGAGCAAAAAGTAAAGGAAATGACACGAGATGTACGAGGAAAGCCCTTGATCAATCTAGATCGCCGGCATAACACCTCGGGAGCTGACAATCGCAGCTGCCTTGTTCTTCTTATTACTTTCAACTTCAGGATACAGTACAGGATATAGACCAGATCGCTATGTGTTACAATGTTTTTGTGTGAGAAAGAAAGTTTGCTAGAGAGCGAGTGTTAGAGTGTAACGAGTGCAAATGTGATGTCCTATTTGATCTGGTATACCCACCTATTTATAGTAATGAATTATAAACAATAATCCCTACAAATATGGGGTACTCCGAATATTCCATTGTGAACGTTATTGACCGAGTAATACGGCTTCAACGTCTTCATTTGAACGACTTGGACCGAGTCTTCCGCGGAATGAGTCTTATGAACGTTGCTAGCTTCTAACCCACGTACCTGCACATAATCCTTTAGTAATCCTGAGGATACCATTCAGGATGTTACCAATATCCTGAACCAGCATCCCTGATGTAAACAGATACTACATAACCAAGATATAAACCAAGATATTTTCCAGGATAGTAGCTCAGAATTTCACCCATAACAGTTAGTATAACCTGTTTTGAATGTCGTAACGGTTGAAGGTGGACAGGTCCCGTTTTGAGATAGAACCTTCAACTGTCACGTAAGCATGGTAAAGACTAATTGTGCTTTTGGTGGATGGGCCTCGGTTTGAGGTGAAATCAAAAGCACAATTTTTGACATGTTAATAATATAACTTCCTTTTGACTTATTTGTTGTTGCCTTTTAATTTCTGTCATGCATTTCTTAATGTAGATTTTAGCTTTGCAAAATTTTGTACAACTATCTTTTGAAAATATCCTGATCAATATACTCAGTGATATATTATGAAAACTTTTATTAAATAGAACTTCTAAAAATTCAATCAACTTTAGAGAAAACTTCTAAAGAATAAAAGATAGTCCACTTTCTAAAACCTGTTTTGACAATATTTGTTTGATCAAAGTTTTAATTTCAATCAAGTATCACTTCCAAATATTTCAATCAAATATCCCGAAACGCATCCCAAAAACACATTTTGAAGATATATCCTTTTCAGGATACTTAAACCTTAACCTGAGTTATAAAATTTATGTAAGGTTTATAAAGGAAAGATCATACCAGGAACTGAGTCTAACCCTAGTATTAAACTCCAATCCCTTTTGCGACTTCTCCTACTAAGATGTCCCCAGTTCGAGACACTTAGCTCAATTTTGATCCTTTGTGCATCATACAATTGCTTTAGATGTAATGTCCCCTGTGCATGAAGTCTTCAAACACTTAGAAAAGTTTTGAACACTAGTTCCAATTGTATAGACAATTTTTTGTGTTACAGGGGTAAAACCCAAAATATACTGGAGATAAATCCTTCGTATCCCAGGGGAAATCCCAAATTTTCGTGCGCTACAGGCGGGAGTGTATAAACTCCAAGACTTAGAAAGGTGAAAACCTTTAAACCTTAGAGAGTATGAAAATACCCTTTCGTGAGAGAGGGTGATCAATCCTCATATACCTTTAGGATTCAGGATATAGCCAACAGTAACGAAATTGTCAGACACTTTTACATGGACTGGTCCCGCCACCTTGAACTATTCCCGAATAACTTGCGCTCCAGGCGGGGTGTTTAAACCCAATTCGGAAGAAAGGTGAATACCTTTAAACATGTGAAGGGATCAGGATCCCTTATACGTGAGAGAGGGGGCCAATCCTCTAATCTTCCGAAGTATCCTGAGTGTGTATCCTGGTGCTATATCCCGAGGTATATTCTGCAAAACCACTATAAGCTAAGGTGGGTGTTAGCCTGGCTAACACCCCTACGATGCTTAAGTCAGTAATAGGTTCAAAATAGTAAATAATATCAAAATTTAATAAGAGAGACAAAATTCATACCATCCTGAGTTGGAATTTAAATTCCATACTCACTTGAAATAGAGTTTTAAATGTATAGCATTCCAAGATCTCGGTAGCATATCCCCCTCTATATTCTTGAGTCGGTATGCTCCTTTTCCTGATTCTGATTCAACCTCGTAGGGTCCTTCCCATTTTGGAGCCAACTTTCCATCAACAGGATTAGTAGTATTCTGAAAAGCTTTTCTTAATACCCAATATCCAACCTGAAATCTTCTAGTCCTTATATTCTTGTTATATGCTTTAGATATCCTCTGTTGATATGCTTCCATCCTTAGCCTTGCAGCATCTCTTGTCTCATCAATAGTATCCAGTTCCTGGCATAGGACTTCAGGATTCTGCTCAGGATCCCTGAGGTTGGATCTTGCTGTAGGTATCACCATTTCCGTCGGGATCACCGCTACTGCTCCAAACACTAAGGAAAACGGGGTTTGACCAGTTGCACTCTTTACCGTTGTCCTATCAGCCCACAAAACAAAGGGTAATTCTTCTGCCCATCTTCCTTTCTTAGACCCTAGTCTCTTTTTCAAGTTGTTGACAATTATCTTGTTCAATGATTCTGCTTGTCCATTTGCTTGAGGATGTACCGGAGTAGACGTAATCATTTTGATTCCCCAACTCTTGCAGAAGTTAGTAGTCCTTTTACTTATAAATTGAGATTCATTGTCACAAATTATCTCAGCTGGTACTCCAAACCTAGACAGGATATTCCTTTTTATGAAGGATACCACTTCTTGATCTCTAACTTGAACAAATGCTTCTGCTTCAACCCACTTGGAGAAATAATCCGTCATTGCCAACATGAAAACCTTTCCTCCTGGAGCCTTTGGAAGCTTTCCCACTATATCCATACCCCATTTCATGAACGGCCAAGGGGAAACAATAGGATACAGCGGTTCAGCAGGCTGATGTAATATGTTACTATGTCTTTGACATGCGTCACATCTTCGAGCATATTCTGTGGCATCTTTCCTCATCGTCGGCTTGCATAGGTTCCATTAAAGTGATTAGTGATTAACAAAGAATCAACATATACTTGCAAATTCTTGATACTCATATTCTTAGCAAACTCTAATCCTGCAATTAAAGCCTCATATTCTGCCTCATTATTAGTAACAGGAAATTCACACCTAATAGCCTTGGGCAATATGTCCCCCTGTGGCGATTTTAGTAGTATACCTAAACCTACACCTCTTACGTTAGATGCACCATCAGTATACAATGTCCAGCATTCTAAGTTTTCTCCTAGCTGTTGTACTTCTAAATCTACTTCATTTTGAATATCACTAATGAAATCAGCCACAAAGTCGGCTAAAGCCTGAGACTTTATGGCATTTCTAGGCTCATATACTAAGTCATAAGCACTTAATTTTACTGACCACTTAGCCATCCTACCCGACATCTCGGGTTTCCTAAGCATGTTTTTAACAGGATAATTGGTTTTAACATGAATCCTATGTGTCCCAAAATAATGTCTAAGTTTTGTTGATGCCATAACTAGGGCTAATATCAATTTCTCTAGATGAGAATATCTAGTTTCAGCATCTAGTAAACTTTTACTAACATAATAGACAGGATATTGCTGACCTTCATGGTCCTTTATAAGAACGGCACTTACAGCATTCCCTGATACAGCGAGGTATAGGGATAGTGGTTCACCATTTTCAGGCTTCATCAATAGAGGTGCAGTTGAGAGATATCGCTTCAAATCCTGCAAGGCTGCTTCATGCTTTGCTCCCCATTCGAACTTCTTATTCTTCTTGAGGATATCATAAAATTCCTTGCATTTTTCCGAGGATCTTGAAATAAATCTGTTCAATGCTGCTACTCGACCTGTTAACCATTGAACATCCTTCATATTCGAAGGTGATTTGATATCCAGGATAGCTCTAATCTGCTCCGGGCTCGCCTCTATGCCTCTTTTGGTCACCATATATCCTAGAAACTTTCCTGCCCCCACTCCGAAATGGCACTTAGCAGGATTCAGTTTCATGTTATACTGATCCAGGATATCAAATGCTCCCTTAATATCCTAGAGGTGATCCTCAGCCTTTCTAGATTTCACCACCATATCGTCAATATATACCTCCATGGTGTCCCCCAGCGTGTCTTTAAACATCATGTTTACCAACCTCTAGTATGCTGCACCTGCATTTTTCAAACCAAAGGGCATAGCAGTATAACAATAAATACATGTGGGTGTCATGAAAGTAGTATCCTCCTGATCAGAGGGTTCCATTTGGATTTGCTGAAATCCTGAGGATGCATCCATGAAGGTTAACATCTCATGCCCGGCAGTAGCATCCACCATTGCATCAATATGGGGAAGAGGAAATGGGTCTTTAGGACAAGCCTTGTTCAAGTCCGTGTAGTCTACTGTTGGTCCCTCTCGAGGATGAGATAAAACCTTATCCTTGTTATATCAAACACACTAGCGAGTGCGGAATCCAAGCTAGCATGCAACCGAGACTTTATATGAGAACAAGCACAAACACAACACACAACATTCAACGATTAACACCACTTGTATTAATGCGTATGAAAGGTTCGGTTACAAGTCCAATGTTCACAGATGTATTCTGCAAACTCTCAAAGTTCTCTCGTGTGTGTGCTCTCAACTCTCTCTATTCTCTCTCTTGTCTCACTTTTGTCTAACTACTGAAGTGAACACAACACATGGGTATTTATACCCGACACAGCAGGTCTGGTCGAAGGATCAGACAGAGTGATCGAAAGATCATCTGTCGACCAGAAAGCCCATCGAAAGATCACATACACCACGAAGGATGATATCCTTCGTGGTCTATCCTTCGTGGTCTATCCTTCGAGCTCATCATCGAAGGATATAAAGCAATCCTTCGATTACACATCCTTCGACACAACCAGCTTACAACATTTTTCTAACTGTTTGGTCAAGTCAAACCAGGAGGATGGTTGACTTGGTCAAACTTACATCAACCTTACATTAAAGACATCGTTTTGTATCATGACGAAATACAGACAAAGTACAGACACAAGTGCACCAACAAACTCCCCCTTGGCTGTAGCTTTGTCTCGATCTTCGTGTCTTCAAGTCTTCAAGGCCGAGTCGAACCGAGCCGAGTCGCGTCCACACAAAGTGCATCAACAAACTCCCCCTTGGACGCTACTCGTGATGGTTCGTCTTCTGTGACTTTCATGTCGGAGGATCTTCAAAGTCTTCACGCGTCGTAAGTAGAGAGTGTATCAACAAACTCCCCATTTAACTTAGGTAGTGTGTCAATAAACTCCCCCTTAGATTGAACTCTCCATTGAGTCATGCTCGTGAATCTTTTGACTTGTCAATTCTTCAGATCCTTGTGGTGTTGCTGAAGGGACAGCGGCAACTCGATCATTTTATCCTTTGAGTGCCTCCACTTCGTGTCTTCATTCCAAAGCTTTTCATCGAACATGTTCTCCTCGCCTTTAGCATCTGCACATGCAAGAAAGCTAAACGCATAATGAGAACATCCGCTTGGAAAATAGTTAACATTTAAACTAATGACACATATGAGATCAAATCTCAATCAAACACCAACCGACAGCAGTTTGAAAGTTTAGAAAAATATTCATCTTAAACCTTTAACTTTCAAAACTCGTTAACTTCGACTATTTATGAAGATGTAATTGTTTTCCAGCTTACGATCAGGATTTTGGGTAGGATAGACTCGAGTTCCAACATCGGTCAATCAAAAATAAACTAGAAGAAAAATCTTTTTGGATTTTATAAAGTTTAAATTAAAACACACCTAAAATCTTTTTGAAATTTTCATTTTTCAAATGTAAAGACGGAAAACAATAAATAAATATATACAAAGATGCATAAACAGGAAACATTAAATAAATATTTACAGACATTCTTTTTGCGAGTTTCGAGGGTAAGAGAATCATATCAGTGTACGGTCATGCCAAAACGCTCTTGTTTTTCAATTAGTTTACATTAAGATAAGCATCCTATAACAATTATCGGTATTGTTGTCCACATAAGCTCAACTTATCAGATGTAATCATGGCGAGGGGATACGTTAGAGTATGATTTATACTTACCGACCGGTGTTCATCCACATCACGACACATTCCCGTATCAAGGTATGCACGAGGGTTCATCTTACCGGTGAGTATACCGATTATCATCTGTTTGACCGTATATGATGTGAGATTCTCACTTATTTTGATTGAAAACAAGCCCTATGTGATAGAATCACTTATTTATGAGGAACTTGATTTTCATATGCATGAGGGCACAGGAGCAAGTCCGTGAACAGGTCAGTACTTTCGTACAGCAGAGAGACGAACTTGACTCCCGGATGAATGTGATATTTTATCACTTATTTGATTTGGACATGTGATTGTTGATCACTTATTGAGGTCGAATGCAGTATGAGATATGTACACGTATGTATAGTATCATGGAAGATCTAGACTTGTGTCCCCGTTGTTTTTCGGTAAAAGATACAACCATGATACCCAGATGATAAGCAGCATAAAGACCGAATATTTCAGAACCTCGGCAATCTCTCAAACGAAATTTCGGTACTAAGACCATATGCCAATGAATGGTTCCCACCCAGTCTTCAGTCGATTTAAGTTTATATCACCCTACACACTTTAAAATGATTGTGAGCCTACCGATACATCTTATATAGAGCTGCTTATCATTTTTCATTTAAGGTTTAAAGAGGTTTAGACAGACCACTGATGTACTATCATTTTCTCTTTTTCTCGCCAGGAAACTCATTTTTGCTTTTCTATTGTTTTTGTGTTTTTGAAATTTTCCAATGTTTTTGGATTTTCAAATATTGGATTTACTCCCCCTAAAATCAAACAAACTAAGATAAAATTTAAAAAACACAAAGATATTCACAAGAATGATTTTCCGATGTTGGTTAACTCATGTTTTACCTCAATGCCGTTTACCAAAATTAAGTTTTAATCAGAAATGATTTAGCGAATTTTGGAAAAATCAGTTGGCATATCGGTAAGCGGTGCGGACCATGACAGCATTGTCTGGTCAAAGAGTGCTGTACGAGATAATAATTCACAAAGCAGCTTAAATATCGACAAGTATAGGAGAGATTAGAAATTTTAAAACCGTATCCTGCAACTGCTTCGTGCATTGCGAGGAATCTGAGAACTCTCCCAAACTGGATATCCATCCGGTGTGGATTTCAAAGTCGATTCTTTGTAGCTACTGAGAAGTCTCTTGACAGCAACAAGATCATAAACCTTTGGGTCCGGCTGGTCTTCCACATTGTACCAGCGAAGGTCTTTGTCTTTCTCTTTCAGAAGTAGTGTGCGGTTGTTCAATCCATGCCAAGGCATCCGCACACCCGGTTGGTTTGTTCAACAAACACATTTTCTTCAATCACACCGCCAAGAAATGTACACTGCACGTTCATTTTGCTGAGTGTTGAACTTCAGACGTGCTGCAGGTGCGTACATTTTGATTTGAATCTATCCCGGGGACCCGATCAAAGCTTTTAACAATCAAACGTTGGTATGATTTTCATTTTGTCGAAGCTTCCAATTTCTTTCATCAAACATTTCTTTTTCCTTTGCTTTTTCTCTCCATCAAAGGCAACAATCTCTTCTGTCGCCTATCTTGTGTAAGGACGCTCCACTATCAACAATCTTACGACTATCGAAAGTTCCTCCTGGAATACCCTACACACTCACTCAAAAATTAGTTGGAGAGAGGGACCCAAGCCTTTGTGGACTTGGGTCGTCCTTGATCATCAAGAAAAGTGATTTCAATCACTTTATGATTAGGAAAAAGAACCTGTGGTGCTCCCCCTGACTGAATTACCTGTTTTTGTTTCCAAGCTGTTTGTCCTTTACCAGTATTTGTATTAATTGTTTTAGCATTTACTGGTTTTACAGTTTTAGGTTTTGCTTGAACAGGTTTTTCTTCTTTGACCTCTGATTTTAAGGCCTTTTCAATTACCTTTTGTTTCTTTTGTTTTAACTTCTTTTCCCTTTCTTTCAAGACACGTGGGTCTTGTTTCGGGGAAAATGATCGTTTTTGGTAATTGGTTTCTTGGGGAGCACTTGTTTTTGCCTTCAACTTTTGCAGGTATGGGCAGTATCTTACAATATGCCCAATTGTGCCACACTCAAAACACATTCTCCGCTCTACAAACCTTGGAGAAACATGTTGATGATCAGACGGAGAACCAGACAATGAACTTTGTGATCTAGACGTGCTTGGACCTAAATCACCTCCGTTGGTGTGTTGGGTGTAGTTATTCTGATCATTTCGTTTTAAAATTCTAACTTGTTTTACAAAATCAATGTTAGATTTATCCTGAAATGTTTCGAGTTTATCTGAACCCGTGGATCCAACAAAGTTCACTTTCGGTTCTCTTTTCTTAACAGGAGCTCTTTTGTTTTGCACCCATTGTTGTTGAGCCTTAGGTGCTTGAACATTCTTGTTCTGAGCCTTCTTTCCCTGTACCTTACTTTTTCCGGAATTGACTTGTTGTTTTCGCTCAGCTTGTAGTTTTTGGTTTCCGTATTGTTTTCTAATTTGTTCACACGGAATTGGATCACATTGAGTGACGGTAACTTTGCCACTTTTGTTCCCCAAAAACTTATCAGTGCATCCTTCAAAAATTTGTTCAATTAAATCTTGATTTACATTTTTAATTGGAAAATCTTTGTTGGAGTAGATTTTGCTATCTCCTTTGAGCGTGTACAACAAGTTATTCTCTTCACTGGTAGAAACAAGGGACTCCATTGCTTTTGACATTTCAGTCTTACTCGGTTTCACTGGTGGATCACACAGAATGTGATTCTCGATTGGAATATCTGTGGTAACCGAGTGAGACTGTTGTTTCACAATTACTTCAGATTCATCATCCGAAGAATCAGCATCCTCAACAATGGGAGGACTCTGTTCCTTAACACACGATGAATCTGTCACATTCTCAGATTCAGATTCAGATTCTGATTCTGATTGTCCCGAGGATAATGTACCAGTTGTGAACCCGAGGCCTGCTGCAAAGTCATCTAGACCGAGTGGCACAGTAGGTTCAAAACGGGGCATATCCTCGTCATCAGGCAATTTGGAGTAATTGTGATTCATTGGGGGAGGACATGATTTGAATCCCATACACTTCTTATCCCCCTTTTTCTTTTGAACATCAATAATGTGATCCAATACATAGCGGGAATTGGAATAACTTTCCAATTTCTGCTTGATTGTTTCACATTCACATCGAGCGGTTGCCAACTCTACCATCTGCTTTTCAATTGTGTCTATAAGATCATTGTTAGCATGTTGTTTTCTCAAAACAGCTTTTTGTAATTCTGAAACATCATGTCTTAATGACGCAATTGTTGTTTTAAATTCCTTTTCATTTCTGGTTAAAAACACGTTAGCTTCAGTTGCTTTAGCAAGATCTACAATCAATTGTTGATTGTGTTTGTGTGTGATTTCAAACTGACTTTCCTTTTCTGCATATTTAACATTTAAACTATCACACTTTTCACAGCTAACTACAGTGGGTTCATCGACACATACCTGACCTGATGAACTGTCGACATTAGCCATAAAGGCTGAATGGAGAGAAGACGAAGATTAAGCAGCTTGATCCATCAAATTAGATCTTCTTTCAGTTCCTGCTGCAGCTTCTTCCAAAAGCTCATCAATATTTGCATCGACTGACGCACTTGATGTTTCATCCACATGATCATTTCCTGAGATGGAGGATTCTTCATCTGAGCTTCCACTATAACCAGAACTGTCTTCATCTTCAGAAGATGCAACACCATTGGTGGAAGATTCTCCACCACTGGCGTGCTTTAAATCCTTTACGACTTCAGCAAAACATGCTGTTCCACCATTTCCTCCTTCTCCAAGCTGAAGCGACCAATCACAACCCTCATCTATTTGAACCACCAGCCCCCGGTTGGCATTTGATGACCCTGCTTGGCCTTGGTTGTTGACAGGTATCAACGTACGAACATTGTTCCCGTTCTGGTTCTGCTGGTTGCCTTGATTTCTGAACGGATTTTGATTTCCTTGCTGAGCTGGTCTTGTGCATTCCCTTTTGAAATGACCCCGTTCGCCACAGTTAAAGCACTTGACAGCTTGCTTGTCGAACCCATACTTGGTGTCTTTCTTGTTTTCCAAGTTGGTTCTCCCCGTCCTTTCCATAAACTCCTTTGCTCTTCGAATTGCACTAGCAAGAGCCCATTTGATATCCATCATTTCAAACTCTTCTTTATCCACTTGCTGATAATCTTCATTGGTTAGATTGATGTTCCCAATCTGACCTGCGATCAATCCACTATAAGCACTCACCAAGGTATTCAACATCTCCATATGCTCCTTGGCTACTTCGACACTGACTTTTGAAAAGTTGGAAGTGTCTAATCTGACTGTGTTAGGATTGGAAGTGGCTTGAAAGTTTGAAGAGCTTCCATAAAACCCTTGCTGTTGCGGTTGTTGCTGCTGAGCTGTCGGTTGCACATTCGGTCTTGAAAACATCGTGTAAGCTGAAGGATCAAACTGATCTGTTGTTGAAGGTCCGGTGTTAGAAACGAAAGCTGTTTGAAGCTTCGCGTGTTGAGAAGCTGGTTTTTCTCCACTGATACCTCCTGCAATCCCAAAGTACATTTCTGGATTTTGTGGAGTTTGTGTTCTTTTTGCTTTAAGCTTTTCTTCTACATCCTTATTCTCCAATCTTTGAATTAATTCATAAACGGTGATTGTGTCTAGAACACCATTTTCTTTGAGAATTTCAAGATAGCTGCTCCACTTTGCTGGTAAGCTATCAGCAAATCTCTTCACCAATTCTTGTGGAGTGGCAGTGACTTTAAAAGCAAACATCTCGCTCAACAAGTGATGGAATCTTGTAGATAACTCTGCCAAAGTCTCATTCTCCAAACACGTGAATCCTTCAAACTCTTTCTTCAGTAATTCTTGCTTGATCTTTCTAGATTGAGCATTTCCTTCACAACGTAACGTGAGCATATCCCACAAGCTTTTAGTAGTCGTGCAGTAAACAAACTGGTGGTAAATGTCTTTGTGAAGAGCTTGTGTGAGAATCATGAATGCTTTCTTTTCTAACTCAAACTTCTTCTTATCTTCTTCAGACAAAGTGCTGTAAGTTTGTGGATTAGATCCTGCAACTTCCAACTCATTTTCAAAAGCTGTGAAGAAGCACATCCATAGATCTTGACCTTGTCCCTGAACATATGTTCTCAGTCTTTCTTTCCACCATCCCCAATCATTGATGTGATTTAACTTTGGCGGTTTTGTGCTTGTACCAGTTTCACTGTCGTTCTGCATCATAGATTGAATGCTGTTGCTTTGATTTGTGACCAAAGCCCATTGATTTGCAGTTATCATTGCAGCTTGAGGTGGGGCAATAGCTCGCATCCATGCAGTTTTGTCGAAATCTGACGTAGATTGCGTAGATTGCATAGCTGAAGATTGTGGAGTCGAAGTTATTTGAGTCCACGCGGTTGGATCCCACTGACCGTTTGTTCCCATTTTATGAAAATTAATATATTAAGTGAAAATTGATTTAAAAATGAAAACAAGTTTTTGTTTAAAAATTTAATTTTCACAAACTATGTTAATTTCAAAAGATAACAACCAGCCGAAAGATTCTTGATCGAAAGACCTGAAAAACACAACCTGTTAAGCTTAAACAGACAAGGATCGAAAGATCAACACCTGTTCGAAAGAAAGACACTTGTTCGAAGGATCAACAGTGTTCGAAAGATCACTGTTGAATTTCGAACAATGACTTCGAGAGATTCACCAAGACGAAGGATCCTTATCTTTCGAAATGGAACTGTAGACCGAAAGATGAGCACGAAAGATGACTTCGAAAGACTCCCCAATCGAAGGATCCTAGTCTTTCGAGAAAGAGCAGTAGACCGAAAGATGTATGTTTCGAAAATATTCCTTGGACCGAAAGATAAGTCTCACACTTCGAAGGATGCTCGAAGGATGACTATCTGTCGAACCTCCTTTGATCGAAAGATGATCTTTCGACTTCGAAGGATATCCTTCGATCTTACTGACACGGTTGACAAATGTGACAGGTAGGTGAAAAGTTGACGGGTTGGTGAGAACTTTCCGCAGAAAGTATGTTCAGACCATATCTTTCAGGTCTGAACGTGCAGGTTTTCACCAACCGGGTAATGATCCCAATATTTTAATCAGTTTACTCTTTTCAATGCACAAACACTTTGAAGTTTAAAATTTTTAAGATCAAAAGTGTAAACTATCAAGAACCAACTTGAACAAAGGATGAACTAAATGAAGAACAGCCCAGAAATATATGAATATTCTGATGAACCGAAGGTTTTCTGAAACCCGATTTCAGCCGAAACTTCACTAAAAACCAATGTTTAACATGTGACAATGAAAAATAACAAGGTTTTATGACAAACACAAGGCAAAATAACAAGATTTTCCAGAAAAATATAAACTTCAAACACCCGAAAGCACTCGGTTTTAACAAGGAAAAGAGCCAAAGCTCTGATACCACTTGTTGGTCCCTCTCGAGGATGAGATAAAACCTTATCCTTGTTATATCAAACACACTAGCGAGTGCGGAATCCAAGCTAGCATGCAACCGAGACTTTATATGAGAACAAGCACAAACACAACACACAACATTCAACGATTAACACCACTTGTATTAATGCGTATGAAAGGTTCGGTTACAAGTCCAATGTTCACAGATGTATTCTGCAAACTCTCAAAGTTCTCTTGTGTGTGTGCTCTCAACTCTCTCTATTCTCTCTCTTGTCTCACTTTTGTCTAACTACTGAAGTGAACACAACACATGGGTATTTATACCCGACACAGCAGGTCTGGTCGAAGGATCAGACAGAGTGATCGAAAGATCATCTGTCGACCAGAAAGCCCATCGAAAGATCACATACACCACGAAGGATGATATCCTTCGTGGTCTATCCTTCGTGGTCTATCCTTCGAGCTCATCATCGAAGGATATAAAGCAATCCTTCGATTACACATCCTTCGACACAACCAGCTTACAACATTTTTCTAACTGTTTGGTCAAGTCAAACCAGGAGGATGGTTGACTTGGTCAAACTTACGTCAACCTTACATTAAAGACATCGTTTTGTATCATGACGAAATACAGACAAAGTACAGACACAAGTGCACCAACAAACTCCCCCTTGGCTGTAGCTTTGTCTCGATCTTCGTGTCTTCAAGTCTTCAAGGCCGAGTCGAACCGAGCCGAGTCGCGTCCACACAAAGTGCATCAACATCTACACAGACTCTCCATTTCCCATTTTTCTTCTATACCACGACTACATTTGCCAGCCATCTTGGAAACTTGACTTCTCTGATCATTTTGGACTTCAACAATCTTTCAACTTCCTCTTGTATGATTGTATTTCATTCAGGAGCAAACTTCCTTCTTTTTTGCTGAACAGGCTTGAACGACCTGTTAATTCCAAGCTTGTGAGTAATAATGTCTTTGGATATACCTGTCATATCCTTATGCTTCCATGCAAATGTTGACATCCTACACTTCAAAAAGTTAGTTAATTGTTCTTCAATATCCTGAGGGATATTGGTCCCTACGAGCACCGAGATATCAGGATTATCCTGATCCAGGATAACTTTCTTCATATCCTGCTCTGAAGCCTCCACGATATCCTGGGCCCGCATCTTTAATTGATATGCTGGATTAGGCTTGGTTGAGGATTTCATTGAGGATGAGTAGCATTCCTTCGCCTCCTGCTGATCACTATCAACTTTAACGACCCCCCAAGGGGTAGGGATCTTGATGCACTGGTGATAAGTCGATGGCACAGCCTTCATGTCATGGATCCATGGCCTACCTAGTATGATGTTATAGCAGGATAGGGAGTCCATCACACAGAAGCGTTGTATCGAGTTGACCCCTTCAACATATACTGGTAACTTTATCTCTCCTACGGTATTCCTAGCTTCTCCACTGAAACCAACGAGCACAGTGGACTTCGAAGTAATGTCCATCAGAGATACATTCATCCTTTTCAATGTTTCCAGCTGAATTATGTTGACAGTGCTACCATTGTCCACCAATATCCTGCGTACAAAATTGTTAGCAACATACAATGTTATTACGAGAGCATCATGGTGAGGATCCTGCACAGTATCCCTG
This sequence comes from Helianthus tuberosus, assembly GCA_030545235.1. Lineage (NCBI taxonomy): Eukaryota > Viridiplantae > Streptophyta > Magnoliopsida > Asterales > Asteraceae > Helianthus > Helianthus tuberosus. The sequence goes on along the minus strand of CM060414.1, from coordinate 116,791,893 downwards.
CCATCACTGTCAAAAGTGATCACTTTATCAGTTGTAAGGGCGGTTATCCTGGCTGGTTTGTCTCCCCTTTTAGTCATAGCCTCCTTTGCATGTCTCTTGGCCGCAGAATACGAAGTCCCACAAATGTCGGATCCTCCTGAAATAAAGTTAATTATTTTGGCATCTGCTGGGGGTGATGCTGCTCGTTCAGGATCCTTCTCAGGATCCTGCCCTTTATTCTTCTTTCTTCCCAGCAAATCCTTCAGCTATCCTTTGCTTAATAGGTAGCTTATTTCTTTCCCTAGAGCAATGCAATCCTCGGTCACATGTCCGAAATCTTCATAGAAGGCACACCATTTGGATTTATCCTTCCAATCAGCTTTCTGCTGATTCTTTCGAGGCCACCAAGCTTTGTCTCCTAAACCCTGCATAGCATACATTAACTCAAGTATATTAACAGAAAAGCAGTATTCAGAAAATTCAGGATATTCTTCAGGATCCTCGTCTTCAACAGTATTCACTTTCTTGTTGTCATTTCTGCCATATGGCTTAGAGCGATATGGTTTGTACGAGGATTCTGATTTCCTGTTGGTTGATTCATAGGTTAAGGTAGAATTCACCCTCTTTTGCTTCTTTTTGTCATCTTCTAAGCGAATATATCTTAAGGCCCTGTTACGAGCTTCGTCCAGATTCCTGCAGGGATTCATTACAAGATCCTGATAAAACTGAGAATCCTTTTGTAACCCCATCTTAAAAGCCTGCACAACGGTCGCAACATCAAGATGTGTGATATCCAAGGATTCTCGACTAAACTTGTTCACATAATCCCTCAAGGATTCCTGAGGTCCTTGAGTTATCATTTAACAGCCATTTTAAGGCTGATCCTGTTAGGGTAGATCCAAATCCCTTGCACAAGCATGCTTCCTTGAGCTCCGGAGGGATAGGGTTACTCTCCATTCTTTCCCTATACTAAGCAATATGCTCTTCAGGATCCGTAGTCCCATCATAGAGCTTCATGTTGGGGGTTTGAAATCTCTTTGGGATTTCAGCATCACAGATGGGATATGCAAAGCGGGATATCCTGTGGCTGTCTTGGGATACTTCCGGAATTGGCTGAACCACTCCAAGTACACTGGATATCATGTCCATGAATTTCTGAAGCTCCCTAGTAAATGTTGACGTCATACCTGCATCCTGCAAAGACCCATTATTGTTAGTAGCAAGAGTATTATTATTTGACATGTTACCGGTCTAAGGATTCTGGCCATATCCTAAAGCATATCCTGAGCTCCTCACAGTTGACATCCTGACCGAGGAGTGGGTATCTCAGGAATATGATTCTGAGAATGGCTTGGCACGATATTCCCCCGGTTATCTTCAGTGTAAACTACAGAACTGAAGTTCAAAGCTCTAGGCTGCAAAGGAGTGACAGTTTCTTCAACAGGTCTACTTGGGCCGGATTTCAAGAGTTGTATCTCTCTCATCAGCATCCGATTAGTTTCCTGTTGCTGCCTCATCTGTTCCTGTACACTACCAAACAAATTCAGAATTTCATCATTAGAAGCCAAAACAGGACCAGATCCTTGAGTAGTGGGAGCGGGGATAACATCCCGAGCCACATGACTTTCAGTTCCATGTGAAGAAGTTTGCATTCGTGGAGGAGGAGGTGGAAGCACTGAACCAATTGTTGCAGAGGTTGTAGCAGACATGGTGGAAGAGCTCATGTTTGATCTCGAGGCCATTGAAAACAATGTAGCAAAAAGTTTTGACAATAGAAAACCGAGTAATGATTTTACTAAAGTTTTTAGCAAAAATAGCTCCACTTGCCCCACGGTGGGTGCCAAATTGTTTTGGTCAAGAATTACCGAAGCAATTAAGTGATCAAATTAGTTAAGTGAGGTAGTGTGCTAGAAATGAGTGTCGAAAATATATTAATCAAGTTAATTGCAAAAACAGTTTCAGGATACGGCTCAGGATATTGAGTTATATCTATGATCAAACTATGAGCAAAAAGTAAAGGAAATGACATGAGATGTACGAGGAAAGCCCTTGATCAATCTAGATCGCCGGCACAAAACCTCGGGAGCTGACAATCGCAGCTGCCTTGTTCTTCTATTGCTTTAAATCTCAGGATACAGTGCAGGATGTGATGCGGATCAACTAGGTGTTACAATGTAATTCGATTACAAGTGTTTGTGTGTAGTGACTGCTGAAAGCTAGAGAGCAAAAGTGTTCGAAAGTGTGTGTGAAAGTGGCGTGCCTTAATCTGATCCGCCCCCATCTATTTATAGTAAAAGAAATGCAACAAACTATCCTAATAAACCGGGATCCGGTGAATATTCCCCACTAGAAACATTGTAGACCTGGTCTTTCGGGTTCAACGTCTCTCACATAACAGATACACCCGAGTCTTGAGGAGAAGAAGTCCATCTGACGGTTAGTAACCCACAGCCTCTAACCTGCATGTGGTTAATTTAGTTAACACCAGGATATGGCCCAGGAAGATACCAATATCCTAATCCAGTATCCTGATCACAAGTAAACAACCAAAAGCAGGATATTAGTCAGGATATATATACTCAGAAAATGGCCCCTAACAAGGATCATATCAGTTTTTGAGACAAATCACCAACACCGTTAAGCTTTAAACATCTTAAGTTCTAAACGATTCACTTAGATTGTCAGTATACTGATCCACCTAAATTCTCACACAAAGTTCAATTGCTTCGAGATAGGAAATTAATGTCTTAGATACTTAAACTTAATCGCGTGTCCCACCTCAGAATATACTCCCGTATCCAGATCTCAATATTCAGTCTTACAGGTGAGTATACCACAGATGATATCTGTAAGGGGTTAAATTGCGAAACCGTGAGAGCTCAGGTCAGAACTTCCGTTCAGCAGAGAGATGACGGCTTCGACCTTTGGTGTGTCCCCTTTAGAGGATCTTTTTTTACAACAGCATTGATTAGCAATTTTATTGTCTCATCATTTTATGCCGAGGGCGGCGCTATATTTCAAGCAGCGTAAAGTATTCTCCGGGGACTAGGCCATTGCTTCCGCAAAATCAGAAGTCCCGGGATAATACCCCAGATGTCACTGAGCATAAAGACCTAGTATCTCAGAAAGAGGGACCTTTCAAACAAGATTTCGGGGGTTACCCATATATCCGAGAGATGTTTCCCCACGATATAAGCAAGTTTGAAATTTAGGTTTATATCTCGTCACAATCTACTAAATGTGTAAAAACCTACTGGCACATCATCAGTGAGACCGTTTATCACATTTTAACTTTCCATTTCTTTAGCATGTTGTGATAGTCCACTGATGTACTATCATTTCCTCTTCTTTGACACACAACTCATTTTTGATTTTATCATGTTTTTGGCTTTTTCAAATTTTCAAATGTTTTGTATTTTCTGAAATTCTTACTCCCCCTAAAATTCAAACACATTTAAAGAAAATTTGAAAACAAACTGTACAGGTAAAATGACAATTGATATCAAATCACTTCAATTCGCCATCCACTTGGCATAAACAATCAGAACTCCCCCTCACAACAAAACATTTTCCCATTGTGATTTCAAAACACTTAAGTTTGTTTTAATCAAATGGTTTTTCCGGAAAATTAGTTTTGTTGATTTATTAAACCACTTGTAGGTTAAACCACTAGTAGGTTAGGGGTTCATCACATTGTCTTTCAACCATTTGTAAGATTAGGCCAATCAAGTTCAACCTAATGACCTTGATTGACCTACTTATAGAATCATAATCTCTATTTCAACCTCATGGCTTACCAACCAATACCGTTTGTAGGTTGAATTCTCAGGATGCCGATTCCTACTCCTCACTTACCAACCTGGGAGTTCCGGCAAGTCACACTTGTGACCAAATTTTCAATTTTTAACAAATAATATAAGAATGATGCTGATTCATGCTCCACGATTACCAACTTGGGAGCTCCGGTAAGTCCAGGATTTTACTGTTCGTAATATGTACTATCCCAGTCACAAACCAGGGATGATACTTTACCTTGCTTCTTTGTTTTCTTCTCGTAAAATTCCTTGACTCCCTTTACCTTCCTGTCAACCATTTTTCCAAAAATGTTATGCACTTTGGAATTGAATGCCTTTTCAATATCAAATTCTTTCTTTTCAGAAAAGAATTGATTTGAAATCTCAACTTTACCAACTTTCTTCTTAAAATTTTCAGCTCGAAGTGGTGGAAAATTCACATCATCCACAATCGGTACTGATTTTTCACTTTTAATCTCAACCTGTGGCTCCTCTGATTTTGTGGAATCAGATTCATCGCCAGAAGATAGCTCCTCTGATTTTGATGAATCAGAATCGTTGCTAGAACTATCAACCGATTTCTTAACAACCCATTTTTGGTTGTCAAGGTTTCCCTTTTTCTTGTAAAATCTGTTTGAACTTTCACCAATCTCAAAAAATGAATCTTTGAAATGTTTGGTTCTATCAATTGGTGGTTCAAACTCAACCTCTTTATCTTTCAGTTTACGAAAAACTCCCTGTTTTGATTTAATTGCCTTGGAAAAATCTTTGGCAATATGTCCAACATTGTTGCATTTGAAACAGGTTCTCGTTTCTTTCATCTGATCAGCAGTCTTCATCTCTTCTTGCTTCTTCTGTTTGACTGGTTTCTAAACAGATTTTCTTTCTCTTCTTTAGTAGACGTACCTGAAATAAATATCATTTTTGATTTAAAATCACGAATATATTTTTCATTTTTCTGTTTTTCTGATGGAATAAATCCCAATCCTTTCTTTTTGAAATTACCGTTATGGTTTGGTTTCTTTCGATAACTAGAACCAGAACTGTAACCCTTTTTTCTTGTTTTCTCTTTGTTGAACTCTTGAGGTGTACTTTTTAGGTTTATCATTAAGATTTACATCTTTTATTTCAGAAATATTAATTTCTGTTAGTTTGAAAAACTTTTTGATCATTTCTGGTTTAACACCTCTTATTGGAAATTCCTCTTCCATGTTTTCGGTAACAAGATTCACAAAAACAACCTTTCAAACAAAATGATTCACCTCGTGAAAACACCTGTAGATACCAAAAACAAATGATCAGTTTAAACGAACTGAATATTTGAACGTGTGTGACAGTTGAATCGATCTAGGACTCGTGTCGAAGATTCACGGACTGACTAAACTCCAAACCGTTCAATCTGAGTGAATAGGCCGATAAAAAATTGATACAATTGGGCCGAACTCAACTTTGTGTATCTGACACTAATCCAAGTCACATGGGCCTGATAACAATCTAGCAGACTTCAATCTAATTGGGTCGAACACTTTGATGCTATTATCTTTTAAATTTGTATATATAATCAAGGAAGATGGCCGACAATCTAAATTACCCAAGGAATTCTATTGGACCTCAAAATTTGACAACTAACTTAATCAAATAGGCCGACACTTTCACATGCAACCTGTTATCCATGGACTTTTGTCAATTTATTAAAGAAGCCGATAACAATTACTCAAACAAAGCACAATGGTTCGGTGATGTGTTCAGAGAACAATGCAAATTGAATGGGGTGAGAATCACAGGCAAACTGATATCGAACGAAATACCAGGTTCAAACAAAATTCCCTCTCAAACGGAACAACCACACTCAAACGGAATAGCTATCCTCAAACGAAATCTCTTATTTTGTTTGGAACTTCAAACGAAATAGCAGACATGAAACGAAATTGCAGCTTTCAAACGAAATCCCTCAAACTGAATCACAATTTCAAACGAGATTCTACAACTTCTTAAACGAGATACCGTATTCAAACGGAATTAACTAGTAAACTCAAACGAAATTAGACAGATTGTGCACTCTCAAACAAAATCAGCAAGTTCCTTCAAACGAAATCAACATGACATCATCATTTCGGTCCAAATTTTGTCCAATTGATCAAGTTTTAATCCGATTTTAGTTCTGAAACTTTCTAGGGTTTGTTAAAACAACATTACGAACATGATATGTGAAAATCAGACGTTTTTAACCGTGGAAACTTGTTTAATTTTGAAAAAAAGGCGTAGAAGTTAGAAAAAGCAGCTGAATTGGTATGAACTCTTCCTCCTGAGCTCTGATACCACTTGTAGGATCGTTTTTAGACCCGAACGAGTTGATCAGAAGAGTTTTGCTCAACACGAAAGGCGGAAACAGACATGTAGAGGTCAATTCAGCAAGATTTACACTTTTAACTGTTGTATGATTGATTTGATAACAATTTACAATCTGACAACACTTCGGCAGCACTTCGTTGCACAAACCAGAAAGTTACAAATGAACTAGACATGAGAGGTATATATAGGGAGTGTAATTTCGTATGAAAGTGGCATGGAGCCCTTCAAACGAAATTAAACAAGGTAATTTCGGTTGAATGTGTCACATGTCATGTTCAAATGAAATTAGCTCAATTACACATAAATCCTACCCTATTTCTAGTACAACGCGTCCAGATCTAACATTTGTAATGTAAGACTCGATACAAGACGAAGTCGACAGACGCATGCACCAACAGATAACCGTGGAAACTTGTTTAATTTTGAAAAGAAGGTGTAGAAGTTAGAAAAAGCAGCTGAATTGGTATGAACTCTTCCTCCTGAGCTCTGATACCACTTGTAGGATCGTTTTTAGACTCGAACGAGTCGATCAGAAGAGTTTTGCTCAACACGAAAGGCGGAAACAGACATGTAGAGTTCAATTCAGCAAGATTTACACTTTTAACTGTTGTATGATTGATTTGATAACAATTTACAATCTGACAACACTTCGGCAGCACTTCGTTGCACAAACCGGAAAGTTACAAATGAACTAGACATGAGAGGTATATATAGGGAGTGTAATTTCGTTTGAAAGTGGCATGGAGCCCTTCAAACGAAATTAAACAAGGTAATTTCGTTTGAATTTGTCACATGTCATGTTCAAACGAAAGTAGCTCAATTACACATAAATCCTACCCTATTTCTCGTACAACACGTCCTGATCTAACAATTTTAATGTAAGACTCGATACAAGACGAAGTCGACAGACGCATGCACCAACAAAGTTCGTTCACATTATTGAAATTGTTATGTTTAATATAAACCATAGCATTTGTTTTGTTTTGAAAACTCGAAATCGTTAAGCACATATGAATCACCCCAAAACAATTGAAAGCAGTAAAATAGGGGAACTATGTACTCACTTGAGATTTGCAAGTATCCTCGATTAAGTGAACTAACAAGCTCGGGTAAATCAAAGAATTCAAGTGGCGCCTAGTAATCGGATCACTATGTTAATAAATCGGTACCTAAATCGGGAGATCGGGTAGAATGAGGTCTTGTAAACCAAATAAGTGTTGGAACTCATACAATATGGTTTAATAAAGCCTACATTCTGAATTGGAACCTATCCTAAGTGCTTACGACCCGTTATGACCCGTTATGGTAGTCTATGCTACTTTAACGCGTCATTTGCGCAAAAGCGCATTCGAATAGTCTAACTAGTCCTATGACAAGTATTATATGACCTAATATGTTAAATAATGTTTCATAATCAGTTTAAGTGTCAAAATTTAGGTTGCATAGGCTTAAATTCAAAATATGCATGAAAAGGGCATTTTGGTCATTTTCCTAAGGCATATAAACTACCTATCATAACAACTAATTAATCGAAGTGACCATAAGGTATAACCTCGAAAGGTTATTCCCTATACAACTATGGTCACAAAATATGTTTGTTCGGATCCTAATGATCGACCAAACGGGTCGGGTTCAAAAGTCTAAGCGGTTGTTTAGACCGCTTGACTTACGACCCTAAACAAGCACTAAACTAAAAGTGACGAGTTAAACATGTTAAAACATGTTTAACTAAGTTAGAAAACTTATTTGATATCAAAACAAAGTGTTTTGATACCCGAAAATAGTTTCGTCGCAAAATGCACATAATCGTGCATTTTGACCGAAACTTTGACTCGTCACTTCGACTAGTCAACGTGGTAATCAGTAGGTATAATCGCAAGGGACTATAACCATCGTGATTACGCTCACGTTGCAAAGTTCAATTGAACTTTGACTTGAACAATTCGTGGTCAAAACGAAAGTCAAACAGTAGTGAAACTGTTTGACTTTCAGCTTTTAAATGTGGAAATAAAAGAACTAGCCATGAAAGAACACTTACAAAATGTTCTAAGGCTGGAAAATAAACTAGAAAACTCAGATGGGAGGCATCCACAAGTGGTAGCAACTCCAACTTTGAGTTATGAGATAAGAAAATGGAAACGAGCAATGAATTTGGCTGAACTTAGAGGTATTTATAGTTGTTGTGAAGCTCCAAGATGATGCCACATGTATTGTGTGATGCCCAAGGCATTATCTCAACCATACAAGTGTTAGGACAAGATTGGAAGGCTTGGGGGACATTAAACTTAGTTATTAAGTTCATAAAAACAATTAAACAAAACAAGGTGTTCAGCTGTATTACTGAAACAACTTTCTGCCCGGACACAGGGGTCACACCCCGCGACCATAAACATCCTCAGGGGTCGTGCCCCGTGAGCACCTCAGTTCAGAAGTTTCAAAGTTGGCAAAACATGCCCCTGCACACATTTTAAGCCATTTTCGACGCGTTTAACCCCCGTTAACCCATTTTTAAGGCTCTACAAGGATGTTAAAGCATAGGGGACTTGAAATATGCTTGGAAATATCACGGAGGTCGGTTCGTTCGGTCGTACGGTCCCGTTTTTCGGTTAATTACAACGAAGCTCAAACGGACGCGAAAACGATCCAAATTAAGCGACGAATGGTAGTTTTGCGTTCCTATCACTTAAATATAATATTTTAGTGATTACAAAGATTTTTGGATGTCCGGATATGGTCAGAACGTAAGATATGCGCGTATATGCAAACTTACGCAGTTTTTGACGCTTTTAGTCCCTGTGATCAAATAAGCGTATTTTCGCACACCGAACCCCTCTAAACTTATTTCAAAGCTATGTTAAGGGTATTTAGGGTGTGTTTAGATTATGAACATGTTCCGGAGTGTACGTTCCTATACAAATCGGCAGACTTTTGCAGTTTGTCTCAAATAGTCCCTGTGAGCGAATAAACTTATTTTTGACATACCAAACCCTTCAAAACTTATTTCTAAGTTATGTAAAGATTATTTAAGGTATGTTAAGATTATGTCACTATTCTGGAGTGTTTTTCACGTAAAACTGATCACGTTTACGTAACAGTTTGCGTTTAACTTTCTAGAAAGCGATTTAAAGCTTGGAATCGAACTAGAATCAAAACGTGAAATTGTCAAACATAAATACAAAAATATTGAGATCAAAACACATCATTTCATTGATAATTGATAATGTTCTACATCATACAGTGGTTACCAAGCACAAATGTTACAGTTTCTGATACTCTGCCTTAACCTTAGCGAAGGTTAGGCACTTTCCAATGTAAGTAGCAACGTCGCTCTTGAGTTTTGGCCACCTATAGTATTCCATCAAGTCTTCATACATTTTGTCTGATCCTAGGTGGATCAAGTATCTTGACTTGTGAGCTTCAACAAAGATCATCTCTCGAACACCGCCATAGAGCGGAACCCAAATGCGTCCCATAAAGTACAAGGTTTCCTCTTCATTTTGCACCAATTGTTTCTCCATACCTCAGAGATGTTCAGCCTTAAAATTCTCCTCCTTAAGGGCTTCTTGTTGTGCATCACGAATGCGTGATGTGAGATTTGTCCGAATTGTCATCTCCAAGGCTCGAACCCTTAAGGTTTTAACCCTTTCCTTACGACTCAAGACGTCCGCTACCACGTTCTCCTTTCCAGGGTGGTACTTGATTTCATAGTCGTAATCATTCAGCAACTCAACCCATCGTCGCTGACGCATATTTAATTCCTTCTGATCAAATATGTGCTGCAAACTCTTATGGTCTATGAAGACTGATGTGTGCAAAATGTAACATATAAATTACATCAAATGAAGCATAAAACTAACCCTTTTTTAGTACTAATGTTGGAAAAAGCATGTTTCCTTTTTGAATTTAGAAGACCAAACGAGCTTAAATGAACAAAAGGAGCAAATAAGCAGCCAAAACCAATATAATTACAAAAAGAAGGAATAAACGTGACATGCCCGACCCCCTCGACAGCATCCCCAAAGCAAAAACAAGGCAACAGAAGCCTGACCACGGGGTTGTGCCCAGCTGGGCATGGGGCATGGTCAGGGCCCTGTACAAAAGACAAATCGGTAGAAGATTCCACGCCTACCACGGGGGCGTGCCCAGCTCAGCACAGGGCATGGTCAATACAAAGATACACAGAATCTTGCCAAATCTTGATAGTACAGATACGAATTTAACCACGGGGTCGTGCCCAGGAGACACGGGGCCATGTGGGACCCTCTGCTGACACCTGCAATTAATGAAGGAAGAGAAAAGGGCTGGACACAGGGCATGCCCAGCGGGCACGGTGCCGTGGCCAGAGTTTTGTGCAGGCTATAAATAGGGGTGCTTGGTTCACTTGAAAGGCATCTCTTGGCAAACCACTACTCTCCCACTTTGCCACCACTACAACACCAACACCCACCACCATCATCCATCTTTAGAGTGTATAGTAGTCTCGGGATCCAATATTGATTGTAAGGGTTCTTGCCAGTCAAAGGCCATGTTTGGTTAAGCCTCTTACATCACTTGGTGAAGACAAGTCTTTTATGTATTACTTTTGATTTTTAATCTTTCGGCAATTTTTATTTGGGTTTATATTAATGACTTTAATAACTAGTTTCTTATGTTGAAGGTGAATTCTTCCTATCATTTTTCCGTGGTGTCTTGAAGTTACTTTTTTTATCTATATAAAGTAAAAGATTGCATCATTCATGTCTTTACGGTCTATATAAAGGCATGTTGACTACCTGGTCGGGTGTTAGGGGAATGGTTTGGTAAGGTTCTTTCCCTATTCAGTGTATAGATCTTACAAGGACCTGGTTCAAGCTTACTAGGACCACCTTCAATACCCACTGGTATTGGATGGCGGGGGTGCGAATAGCTTGAACCCCTCATATGTAAATTACTCTTAATACTTTAAACCGGCTTCTTGGGATTGTATCCTTGCTGACTCAAACCACTTAGCCGAGGGTAACGTCACCTTCAAAAGAGGGGCCTACCACTTTTCGCATTAATAACTTATTTAATTATCTTTCAATATTCCGACCCATTAGGATGGTAACCCTGCTGACTCAAACCACTGGGTTGAGGGTAACGTCACCTTTAAAATAGGGGCCTACTACTATAACTAAGATAATCTCTGAAAAAGTCAGAAAGTGCGAAAATCGTCAAAGGATACATTAAAGACGAGTCGAATCCAAGTGATTCTATCTTTGTCACACCCTAAAAAATCCACAAGTGGAGTATTACCACGAGGCGTGCGACTAACCAGGATCAAACCACCAATCATACCGAACATTTAACTAAAGTAAAGTAAAATAAAACCATAACAAACCAAATGTTTAAAGTTCACCAAACCAAAATCCCAAAAACCAAATTTAAAAGTTAGCGGAAGCGTAAAGTCTAAAACCCATAAACATAAAGTTTATCATGAACACACAACGGTTCATGACCCACAACGACTCCTTCTCCATGCAAGCTCCAGCAAAAACCTAACGACCTGCAAAGCATGTGGTAACGTGTCAACAAAAGGTTGGCGAGTTCACAGTTGGTTGTCCGTTTTAATGTTGTTCCTAAAACCATAAGTTGTTAAATTGTTTCGAAAACCAAAAGTTACCCGTTTCCATGTTCCCATAACCATATACCGTGGGGGCTACCCCATGTTGTAAACCACTAGACCCGTTACCATATCGACTACTGACTTAACTCATCTTTATGTGCCATGCGTCAATGTCTATCATCATTGACAATGCCCAAGTACATTAGTCCACTCCCGTCCTCTGCGGTACGGTGTGAGGCTTGTCAGACCTAATAGCACTATTTAACTAATGGCCCGGCGATTAAGTCAATATAAAAATAAGGGACTTCATGATAGATTTTTGTATAGTAAGTTTAAGGTTGTTGTCCTACCCAAGGAGGACCGAGGTGCGTATTCTACCCAAGCAGAATACGCAGGTTGCATCCCACCTAAGGGGGATAGTTGTTGTTCCTTAACCCATTCCCAAACCACCGGGAATTTTTACTTAACCCATTCCCAAACCACCGGGAATCCCATGCTTTGACGAAAGTGTGAACTCACCTTTGGTTGCTCGGTTGGACTCTTAAAAATAGCTAATAGTCAGAGTTGGTCAATCACATCCTAGTATGATTACCATTTAGTTTATTAGTGATTTCAAATAAAGCACAAAGTTCCTACACGCATCTACCACATAACTTGCACTCACTTTGACAGTTCACACCCATACATACATTCCACCTATAACTACTCTAGAGCAAGCACCTGATACTTCACATAACACTTTCATTGACATATAACAAATTGGATCATTATCGGATAACATAACCGACATTTAGACACGCAAATCACTACTTATATCGTTTCAGCTTAAACATCCAAAATTGGACTGTTTTCGGGTATTTTAATAAAATAGTTAACTTGTTCCAAAAATTCCCCAATTTTTACAGAAGATTCAAAACGGTCCAAATATTATTGTGTAAAAATCTCGGGATCCAATTCATTACCAATTATTTTATAAAAATCATTTACCAGGCTGAAATCAGATTCGTCACTTTCTAACTGCAGTCCACGGAAAAATTCATTTAAAATTCATCGTAAGCACGATTGATGAAATTCCAGTTGGGAAATTACAAAAACACCCGTGGCCATCTGCAGGAAAAATTTAGTGACCTAACTCTATACAGGTTTCAAGTTATGACAAAAAAACATAACACACATTTTCTGCAGAAAAACGCAGCTTTTGCTGCTGTACAAAACGGACCTTTAAAAATAGCAAATGACCTTCAAAAAATATAATTATAGTGCCATTTGATTCATTTTTAGAAAGAATATAATTTAGACTTTAGAAAATCAATTTTTCGATTTATAACGATCCGTTTACAGCCAACTGAAGTTGGCTGTTTTCGTTAATCAGCATGTAGTTTTTACATTTAAACAACACCAAAACGCGTATAAACAATCCCGACCCTTTATGCATACAAACTATCAATTACTTCAACAAATCGCATACTTAACCGAAACAAATCATATAACATCAAAACACTAGCATGTTAACTAAAAATCACAGCCATGTTTCTACAAAAATCACACCAAGAATATCAATCCAAATCAAGAACACTAACCTTGAAGCAATAGAAGGGATTACACGGAAGTGAAAGGCGAATCAAGAAGCTGAATCAGGAACTAGGGTTTGATTTTCTCAGGGGGGGGGTCTCTTCTGGTCGACGATCACAAGGAGGTGAGTTAGGGTTTCTGTTTTGATTACTTATTCCCAGAGTCTCCTACATAATTAAAATCCAAGGGGGTTGGGCTTATGGGCTACAAGGAAACAAGAGAGTATGGGTTTGAGCCCCAATTTTCTCAGCAAGGGAAAAGGGGGTGGGGTTTGGGCTTGTTTGTGGCGCAAGGGGGAGGAGAAGTGGGCTTGGGTTGGGTTTTTAATAGGTAACGGTTTCGCAGTATTCACGAAATAACTACTTAAAACGTTGTGTATCGCAAACTGCTATAATACAACGATCCGTTTCACAAAATAGCATATTCCAATATTTCAATTTCGGGTTTCGGTTTCACACATTACCAAGCACACAATCGTTCAAATAAAATCAATCGCCAAATTCAATTCATTTAACGTTTAATTAATTACACAGCAAAACAAAACGTTCAGCAAATTACACGAGCTCTCACATCATCCCCAAGTTGAAAGAAATTTCATCCCGAAATTTAGCACATAGTTGCCTGAGAAGCTATTCGTGTTGTACGTTTTCCTGGGGTGTCACATCATCCTGCCGTTGGTTTGGAATTTCGTCCCGGAATTCCGAAGTAGCTTCTGTACTGGACTCACCTTTCTTGAACAACTGGGGGTACTTGCATTTCATCTAGTCTTCCCGTTCCCAAGTGAACTTTGGGCCCCGACGGGAGTTCCAACAAACTCAAACAATAGGTATTTAAGTACGTTCGAGAGTCTTGATTTCCCGGTCCATAATTTCTACTAGTTCCTCGACGAAGCGCAACTGGTCGTCGATAGTGAGTTCCTTGAAAGGAACGATGAGGGTCTCGTCTGATAAGTATCTCTTCAGATTTGACACATGGAAGACGTTGTGAACACCACTGAGTTCTTCGGGCAAATTCAGTCTGTAAGCCACCTTGCCGATTTTCTCAGTGATTTCAAAAGGTCCAACATATCGGGGAATAAGTATGCCCCGTTTGCCAAAACGAACCACACCCTTCCATGGTGAGGCTTTAAGCAGCACTCGATCCCCAACCTGGAACTCGAGAGGCTTCCTGCGCGTATCCGCGTAACTTTTCTGACGGCCACGAGCTGCCGCCATTCTTTTTCTGATTTGAGCAATCTTCTCCGTTGTGTCGACAACGAGTTCTGGGCCAGTGATTTGGCTAGCACCAATTTCTGCCCAGCATAGAGGTGATCAGCATTTCCTCTCGTACAAGGCCTCGAATGGAGCAGCTTTAATGCTGGTGTGGTAACTGTTATTGTATGAGAACTCTATTAAAGGTAGGTGTCTTTCCCAGCCGTTACCAAAATCGATAACACACGCTCGAAGCATGTCTTCTAGTGTCTGGATGGTGCGTTCAATCTGCCCATCCATCTGAGGGTGATACGATGTGCTTATGTCTAGACGTGAGCCGAAAGATTTGTGCATTGCCTACCAGAACTCAGATGTAAAGCATGAGTCTCGATCAGAGATAATAGAAGTTGGAACTCCGTGCCTAGAGACTACTTCCTTCAGATAGATCTCTGCGAGCGTAGAAAACTTGTCACTTTCCTTGATTTCCAGAAAGTGTGTAGACTTAGTCAATCGATCCACGATCACCCAGATGGTGTCGTTTCCCCGCTAAGATCTAGGAAAGCCAGTGACGAAATCCATGGAAATTTGCTCTCATTTCCATGTTGGGATCTTGGGTTGTTGGAGTAGTACTGATGGCTTCTGGTATTCAATCTTAACTCTAGCGAATGTCAAGCATTTGCTAACATAGGTCACTATGTTAGCCTTCATACTAGGCCACCAGTACGAGGTTTTGAGATGGTGGTACATCTTATCAGAGCCAGGATGTACCGAGTAACGAGACTTGTGTGCCTCATCCATCACAAGCTCACGTAAATTACCATAAAATGGGACCCAGATATGCCCCACTAAGTAGTAAGCACCGTCTTCCTTTAGTTCTAACAGTTTCTCCAATCCCCGTAGGGACTCAGCTTTGAGATTTTCTTCCTTCAATGCTTCAATCTGTGCCTCTCGAATATGGGTAGGAAGACTAGAGTGAATCTTAAGTTGTAATGCGCGTACACGATTAGGCTTGGTTTCCTTACGACTGAGGGCATCGGCCACAACGTTGGCATTTGCAGGATGATATTTGATCATGCACTCATAATCATTCAGAAATTCGACCCACCGACGCTGTCGCATGTTCAAATCCTTCTGATCAAAGATGTGTTGGAGACTCCTGTGATCGGTGTAAATGGTGCATTTGGTACCGTACAGGTAATGTCTCCATATCTTGAGTGCAAACACTACTGCTCCTAGATCCAAATCATGGGTAGTGTAGTTCTTTTGGTGGACCTTGAGATGGCGTGATGCGTAAGCAATGACCTTTTCACGTTGCATCAACACACAACCAAGTCCTTGGATTGACGCGTCACAATAAACCACGAAGTCTTATGTGCCATCAGGTAACGAAAGGATGGGGGTGCTGCAAAGTTTCTCCTTCAGTAGTTGAAACGCAAATTCCTGAGCATCACCCCATCGATAGGTGACACCCTTCTGCGTTAGGGTAGTGAAAGGCTGCGCAATCTTCGAAAAATCTTGAGTAAACCTTTGGTAGTAACCTACTAAACCCAAGAATTAATGGATTTCGGTTGGAGTGTGGGGTGCAGGCCAGTTCTTAATCGAGTTAATCATAGATGGATCAACGTGAATCCCATCTTTATTGACTACGTGGCCTAGGAAGTGGACTTCACGAAGCCAAAAGTCACACTTCGAAAACTTAGCGTAGAGCTGTTCTGATCGAAGTAGTTCCAGAATAAGCCGTAGATTGTGCTCATGCTCCTCCTGACTTTTAGAATAGATCAAGATGTCGTCAATGAAAATAATGACGAAATTATCCAAGTATGGTTTGCACACTCGGTTCATGAGGTCCATGAAGACCGCAGGTGCGTTTGTCAATCCGAAAGGCATAACCAGGAACTCGAAGTGTCCCTAACGAGTCCTGAATGCTGTCTTGGATATGTCGTCATCTCGGACTCTCAACTGATGATAGCCAGATCTCATATCTATCTTAGAATAGAAGCTCGACCCTTGCAGTTGGTCGAACAAGTCGTCGATACGAGGAAGAGGATAACGATTCTTCACGGTCACCTTGTTGAGTTCACGGTAGTCTATGTACATCCAAAAGGTACCGTCCTACTTCTTGACAAATAAGACTGGAGCTCCCCTGGGCGAGGAACTAGGACGAATGAAACCTTTGTCCAAAAGTTCCTGTAATTGCGTAGACAACTCTTCTAATTCAGACGGAGCCAAACGATAGGGTGCTCGAGCTATAGGTGCTGCTCCAGGGGTTAGCTCGATTTGGAACTCGACCTAGCGATGAGGCGGTAGACCAGGTAATTCCTCAGGAAACACCTCAGGAAAGTCACGTACGATCGGGATATCTTCTATCTTCTTCTCTTTCGATGATGTATCAGTAACAAGGGCCAGAATAGCAGGGTGGCCCTTTCGCAGACACTTCTTGGCCTTGAGGAACGAGATGATGCCCACAACAGCACCACTCTTGTCACCCTGGATAGTGAGAGGTTCGATGTCAGGACGAGGGATGCGGACAATCTTCTCCTTACATAGTATCTCTGCTCGGTGTTGGGATAACCAGTCCATCCCCACAACCATGTCAAAACTACCAAGAACGATGGGGATGAGGTCGATAGAGAAGGTCTGACCGGCTAGAGTGAGATTGCAAACCCTAACAATGTGTGTGGCCTCAAGGTTTTTACCGTTGGCTAGTTCTACGACATGCTTGGTATTCAGAGGGGTCGGGGTACGCTTGAGCATCTGACTAACCCTTAAGGACAGATAACTAGTATCAGCTCCCGAATCAAATAAAACCGAAACAAAATAGTCGTACAGAAGGAACTTACCCATCACAACATTGGGTTCGTTCCTTGCTTCGCCTTGCCCTATCACAAACACGCACCCATTAGCATTGTTGTTGTCATTGTTGTTCATGTTGTTGTTCCCATTGCCTTGATTGTTGTTGTTGTTGCGATTCTGGTTCAACTGTGGGCAGTTTCTTTTAAAGTGGCCCTCTGCTCCACACTGGAAGCACCCCTTGTTGTTACCATGTGGCTGTTGCTGCTGATTCTGTGGGGCCGGTTGTTGCTGTGGTCGGTTCTGATTTGCAGGATACTGACTCCTGCAGTCCTTTGCTACGTGACCAAGTTTGTTGCATCTGTGACAGGGACCCTTGCTGCACGGCCCGCTATGGTGCAAGTTACAGCGATTTCACTTAGGGGGACTTCCCTTATACCCACCCTGACCTTGATTAGCAGAAGGTTGTTGGTTGGGACACTTGTAGTCATCGATCCTTCATTGTTGAGACTGGGGCTGAGTAGAGCTTGAACCCTTGTTAGAATTTCCATCCCACTTACGCTTGTTGTCACTTGGAGCACCAGATGTAGTAGCACTAATCCGTTTAGGCAGCTTGTTCTGCTAGACTGCCTGATCAGTGAGACAGTGAGACTGTCGTATGATCTGCTGGGTTGTGGGGAGGTTCGCCACAGTTACCATGCTCTGGATTTCTGGTACTAAACCTTTGAGATAAAGCTCAATACGCTTGTAAGGAGGATTCGCCAAATTGGGACATAGAGCAGCCAATTCGTTCGAGTGTTTCGTGTAAGCCTCAATTTCTGACCCTACCATCTTGAGGTCGTAGAACTCCACCTCAATCTTGTGAATATCGTCCCGATGACAATACTCTTCCTTGATTACTTCCTTGAAATCATTCCATGGGGTGGCATTATCAGTTGCAAACCCTAGCATCTGCACCTATGCGTTCCACCAAGAGAGCGCACCACCTTCAAGGGTACCAGTAGCAAACTTCACCCTACTGGCTACAAGGCATTCACACATCTCAAAGATAGACTCAATCTTCTCAAACCAATGCAGCAGGCCCACGACTCATTCCGTGCCGCTGAAAGTACTAGGTCGGCAATCCATGAAAGTCTTAAAGGTGGATGCTCGAGGTTGAGCATGTTGACTTGTCACATAAGAAAGAAAGGAGATAAGGTTAAGAATGACAGAGTGTCACGAGAGTAGGATCTAACATCCTAGGATAGGTTGGCAGGACAGGCTTTACCTCCTTGTTGGGTTGCTGCAAAAGCCTCAGCAACCCGTTCATTGATTAGGGTCGTCGGTTGAGCCTGAGTCAAGTTGATGCGTCCACTCATGATCTTCACAGTCAGAAAACACAAGTGAGAATGGTAACGTAGGAATGTGAAAAGAACAACGAGAGAGGGGGGTACGCATGCAGGGTTTCATGTAAACAGCTGACTGTCAAAGAGAGCACATTAGGACTAACAGGCAGCATGCTACTACACTAACTAGGCATACCATAAGCAATACATTATGCAGAAGCAAACTATCAAGTCAGCAGTAATAGCATAAACCATACCACCTAAAATGTTGAGTCTTGCATGTGGAGCGAAGTGTCGTTGTGGATAGTTGAGCACTAAACAGGTTATAGTCTGGTTTTTGTCAAAAAGATTTTTCCCTTTTTAAAACCAAGTTCACTATAACCAATGGCTCTGATACCAATCGGTAACACCCTCAAAAATCCACAAGCGGAGTATTACCGTGAGGCGTGTGACTGGCCAGGATCAAACCACCAATCATACCGAACATTTAACTAAAGTAAAGTAAAATAAAACAATAGCAAACCAAACGTTTAAAGTTCACCAAACCAAAATCCCAAAAACTAAATTTAAAAGTTAGCGGAAGCGTAAAGTCTAAAACCCATAAATAATTCAAAACATAAAGTTTATCATGAACACACAACAGTTCATGCCCCACAACGACTCCTTCTCCATACAAGCTCCAGCAAAAACCTAACGACCTGCAAAGCATGTGGTAACGTGTCAACAAAAAGTTGGCGAGTTCACAGTTGGTTGTCCGTTTTAATGTTGTTCCAAAAACCATAAGTTGTTAAGTTGTTTCGAAAACCAAAAGTTACCCGTTTCCATGTTCCCATAACCATATACTGTGGGGGCTACCCCATGTTGTAAACCACTAGACTCGTTACCATATCGACTACTGACTTAAGTCATGTTTATGTTCCCTGCGTCAATGTCTATCATCATTGACAGTGCCCAAGTAAATTAGTCCACTCCCGTCCTCTGCGGCACAGTTTGAGGCTTGTCAGCTTAATAGCGCTATTTAACTAATGACCCGTTCGTCAATGGCCCGGCGATTAAGTCGATTTAAAAATAAGGGACTTCATGATTGAGTTTTGTCTAGTAAGTTTAAGGTTGTTGTCCTACCCAAGGAGGACCGAGGTATGTATTCTACCCAAGGAGAATACGCAGGTTGCATCCTACCTAAGGGGGATAGTTGTTGTTCCTTAACCCATTCCCAAACCACCGGGAATCCTTACTTAACATATTCTCAAACCACCGGGAATCCCATGCTTTGACGAAAGTGTGAACTTACCTTTGGTTGCTCGGTTGGACTCTTAAAAATAGCTAATAGTCAGAGTTTGTCAATCATGTCCTACTATGATTACCATTTAGTTTATTAGTGATTTCAAATAAAGCACAAACTTCCTACACGCATCTACCACATAACTTGCACTCACTTTGACAGTTCATGCCCATACATACATTCCACCTATACTTCACATAACACTTTCGTTGACATATAACAAATTGTATCATTATTAGATAACATAACCAACATTTGGACACGCAAATCACTACTTATATCGTTTCAGCTTAAACATCTAAAACTGGGCTGTTTTCGGGTATTTTAATAAAATAGTTAACTTGTTCCAAAAATTCCTAAATTTTCAAATATTCTAAACGGTCCAGATATTATTGTGTAATAATCTTGGGATCCAATTCATTACCAATTATTTTATAAAAATCATATACCAGGCTGAAATCAGATTCGTCACTTTCTGACTGCAGTCCACAGAAAAATTCATTTAAAATTCATCTTAAGTCCGATTGACGAAATTTCAGTTGGAGAATTTCAAAGACACCCGTGGCCATCTACAATACAAATTTCGTGACCTAAATATATCCAGGTTTCAAGTTATGATGAAAAACATAACACACATTTTCTATAGAAAAAACGCAATTTTTGCTGCTGTACAAAACGGACCTTTAAAAATAGCAAACGATCTCGAAAAAATATGATTCCAGTGCCATTTGATTCTTTTTTCGAAAACATATAATTTAGCCTTTAGAAAATCAATTTTTTGATTTATAACAGACCGTTTACAGCCAACTGAAGTTGGCTGTTTTCGTTAATCAGCATGCAGTTTTTACATTTAAACAACACCAAAACACGTATAAACAATCCCAACCCTTCCTAATAGCAACTAACAGCAGGTTAAACATCCTTTACCAACTAACCATACCAATAATCACAAAACCCTAGCCATAACACACCAAGATTTTTCACAAAAATGCAGCCAATGATCATTTGCGCATACAAACTATCAATTATTTCAACAAATCGCATACTTAACCGAAACAAATCACATAACATAAAAACCCTAGCATGTTAACTAAAAATCACAGCCATGTTTCTACAAAAATCACACCAATAATATCAATACAAATCAAGAACACTAACCTTGAAGCGATAGAAGGGATTACACGGAAGTGAAAGGCGAATCAAGAAGCTGAATCAGGAACTAGGGTTTGATTTTCGCGGGGGGGGGGGGGGGGGGGTTCTCTTCTGGTCGACGATCACAAGGAGGTGAGTTAGGGTTTTTATTTTTGATTACTTATTCCCAAAGTCTCCTACATAATTAAAATCCAAGGGGTTTGGGCTTGAGGGCTACAAGGAAACAAGAGAGTATGGGTTTGGGCCCCAATTTTCGCACCAAGGGAAAAGGGGGTGGGGTTTGGGCTTGTTTGTGGCGCAAGGGGGGAGGAGAGGTGGCCTTGGGTTGGGTTTTTAATGTGTAACGGTTTCGCAAGATTCACGAAATAACTACTTAAAACGTTGTGTAACACAAAGTACTATAATAGAACGCTTCGTTTCACAAAATAACATATTCAAATATTTCAATTTCGGGTTTCGGTTTCATACATTACCAAGCACACAATCGTTCAAATAAAATCAATCGCCAAGTTCAATTCATTTAACGTTCATACAATTACACAGTAAAACAAAACGTTCAGGAAATCACACGAGTTGTCACAATCTTGTCTATCAGTTTTTATTTTTATTTGCATTTTTAGTTTTATTTTCATGTTTCAACTTTTCTCAAAAAATTTAGATTGATTAGACGTTGAGGATAAACCGTACTAAAAGCTCTTGTGTCCTTGGACGACCTCGGTATCTTACCAACGCTATACTACGCTCACGATGGGTGCACTTGCCCAAGTGTGTGTTTAGTGTTAGTAGAATATCGTCTTTTATAAATTTAAAACTTGACTAAAGTGCAAAATGGGCTCAAAATATCAATAAAATCATATCACGCTTTGCATACACCAAGTTTTTGGCGCCGCTGCCGGGGACACGAGGAATTTAAGAAAGTTTAAAATCAACGGCCTAATTATTTTTACTTATTTTTCAATTTTTAGGATTTTTCTAAATTTTTTTCAGTTTCTGCAGACTTCAGCACGAGCCGTGCTCAGCCAAACACAGGGCAGTGTCCAATCTTCATTACTGGCAATCCTGTTTTAAATCAAAGAGTAGCTGACCACGGGGCCGTGCCCACTGAACACGCCCCCGTGTCCACCCCTCAGTTTCTGAAAACAGAACCGTAAGATCCCGACGGTTGGTAATTTTTGACAAAAATATGAGTGATATTGATTATTTTTACTTTCGCTCCTCTTACGGTGAGTGGTGTCAAATATGTGGTGGATTCCATAAAGATTTAGAATGTTTCTTTCTAAATTGCACTCCCCACTATTTAGACCCATCGTTTTCCTGTAATAACCTTAAGATGGGCGAAAGTAAAAACGATCACTATCTCTCACCCGAATGCCCTCAACCATCTCTTTCAAATGACATTACCTCCGAAGCGTTATGTCGACTCGAAGAAACAATTCTCCAAAAATTAAAAGAACTAGAGCTTGAGATGAAAACAAGTTATTCATAACAAGACAACGATCAATGAGAATTGTTGAGGTCACATTCGGATTCTGCCAACATCGACGATACCGAAAGCGCCTCAATCTCGTGTGAAAACATGAACGACAGTCGTCCCTGTGTCGATTGTGTCGTGAAGGACTCTCCATCGGCCCCCACCGATGCGCTCATAGACCTGAGCGATTCGACATATACCTTCTTTAGCAAGAGCCCGGATAAGGGGAATAAAGGTTGGTTTCGCCCACTGGTATTTAGTTTAGATTTTACCCTTTCTGATAACCTCTTGGATTCTTGTTTAAATCAAGAGCAATTAAGGTACCTTAGGCTCCTCAGTGTCGTTCCCTCCAGTAAGGAACCGACCGATCCAAATAAAAACCTTAAAATAAGACGCCACTTCATAAAAACTCTAGCCACGGGGCCGTGCCCAAGTCAACACGCCTCGTGCCTACCTTAAAAATGACCACGAGGTAGTGTCCAGGCCAACACGCCCCGTGCTCAGAATACGGACAAAATGTGTTAAAGTCTTGTCTGACCACGGGGCCGTGGTCAGGGTGCTGTCGTTTTCTATAAAGTCAGCATGATTCCTGCACATTTGGACTCATTCCAAAGACCAAGATTTGCTGGGATCTTCACACATACCTTAAAAGGTATATTCCAAAGAAGGTTTCTCAACAACCATCTTGTCTTTACCACTTTTGTCACTTACCTTCTTTTCCAAAACTCTTCAACCTCCGTTAAAGCTTGAAATATTCATAACTTCAAGCTTTATTGTAGTATTTGCAAGGTTTTTATCAAGGAATCTTATCAAAAATAAGTTTTACAACACTGTTTTAAGTTATTTATGTTCAGAAATGTTTCAAAATACAGAAAAATAATTTAAAACAACAATATTCCTTGATTCAAAAACTTGCAGAGGTTGACCACGGGGACATAGCCGGAGTGTCAATTTCATTCCTTTGAAATTTTCGTCTTTTTTTCTTAGAATGTTGAGCCAAAACAGTGGAACATCTTCAGCTCAGTCGAGAAACAGTCTAAGGGAGAGAAGGTCGTCGATAGAAGCTACCCTTGTCCGACACGTGTGTGCACTAAGGGAAGTACTTGATGAAATGACATCGGTGGAAGGGTCCTCATTGACTGTATCAACTATTTGACGGTGGGGCTGGAGAATAGCTTTCAAGAAATCAACCTTTTGCACCAAAGGTTGAATATTCTTGCTATGCCACCCATGGAACCAGTCTTCCCACAAGAAGATTGGAACTTGGCGCAAGAAGTCGTCAACCCAACCGGATGGGATGTCATTCTTCTGGAGCCTCCTATAGACGCATTACACGAGGTTCCAGTAGATGTCGCACCTCAGGAAGTTATGGACAATGAGCCCGTCTTCCTTCTCCCTCGGGAAATTGAGGAATGGCTCAATGATGTTTGAGGAGCACCCTCCCGGGTTGAAGTTCTAAGGGCCTTTATCAACCGAAGTATCATTTTCGGGTTTTTGTTGTTCTTGTCATGAAAACATCTAGGACAGAACTTCTTCTTAGTTTAAATTTCTTGCATTCTAGGACCTACCTATCTACCTTAATTTCTAGTTTGTAGTTTTAATTTTTAGGACCTGTGTATTTCGCACTTTTTAATGAATGATGGTTATTATATGGTGTTTGGATGATGTTGTAATGGTTCAACAAACGAGAAAAGATGGAGGTCACCAAGGGAACGTTTAAACCACACCCCATGCACAAAAACAGAACATCCCGACAACTTTTCCAGTATTACTGCAAGTTCAGCACGGGGTTGTGCCTAGCCCAACATGCCCCGTGGCCAGGCGGTAGCAGTTTATATTATTTACCAAAAAGCCGATTATATATACATATATATAATCGATTTTATATATATAAACTACAAGTTTGATTTATTAATCCGATTAATAATAATCTAACTAATATTAAGTCCCTCGGGTTTAAACTATTATTATTTCACAAATAATAATCCACCTACTCATGAACCTATACGATTCGTGTACCAACGTGTAATTCTTCAGATCGTACCAAGTTGGTTACAATGACTTTAATTACAGTCGGACATATATATATCTTCAATAATCTCCCACTTGGACGATTTTAATTAAATGAGTCAATGTGTGCAGAATTGGATGCCTAGCTGCATCGCACTGCTCCTAACACGGTATGACACTTTACAGTCATCAACTTGTTCTTCGTGTTCAAGTAACACATTACTTATAACAACCCTCCAAGATTTTTTTCCGTCACCCCTAATATATTTAAAATACCCCAATATGTCCTAAAATACACCCCGTATACGAAAACGGGCCCCGAATACCTTTAATTTAATAAAATAAAAAAACAAGATTTAAAAGGCCGTCGCGGGGCGTGTAGCCTACGGCTACCTCCTACGCGGGGCGCGACAGTTGGTCATCAGGGCGACACCCTGAGCTGCCACGTGTCACCGATCGTGCCGACCCTATAGTGCTGACCAGGCCAAGCTAGGCCCTACCAACCCTACTACGTGGGCCGTGTAGCCTTTGGCTACGTCTTACGCTGGCCGCGAGAGAAGTCGAAGAGGCACTATATAAGAAGGCCCTCAGCCTTCAGTTTCCGCCGCTCATTCCTTTCTTTCTCTCTCGAATTTCTTAAGTGTAGAAGTAATTCTCGGGTATAATACCCCCTAAATAACGAAGTTCTACCCCGTTGTAAGTATCATAACCCCGGTTACGTATTAGATACGCTGTACGATTGATCCAGGGTTCCCTAACGGCTGTCGTGGTTCTGCCCGACGTAGTCGTTAGAATGTCGTCTCAGGGAGGGTATCATTAATATAAATATTGGGTTATCATACTAACACGTGTGCATTTGTGTAAATTATAGATAATCACCAGGAAACCCTTAAAGAAAACCTAAGACAACAATGTGAGTAATCTCCTTTTTACAAAACCTTAAATATTTAACAATGTGATTAAGCAGTGATTGAGTCTTTGTAATTCTTCAATTAATGTTGGTATTATGGGGTTTTGTATACATTACTTGATAATCTTCACAATTGGACAACGGGTTAGCCAATGTGTGATATCACCATAGCCACAGATAAAGTCGAGTGGCAAGTACTGAATGAGTAATTGTGTAGATATAAACATTGTAATCGCTCTCAATACTGTGTTAATTGATAAAACTCTTCTTGATTAAACTGGGATTCACTCACCAGTATTTCCCACTGACAAAATGTTTTTAAACGCGTTTCAGGTAACAAAATGTGAAAGCCAACATAGAAGCCAGCTGGACAGCACTGAAGGCTTTGAAAAGTGGCTATAAAGGTTACCTAAATAAAAGAAGATGTTTTATGCAATAAAATGAAGATTATCTCTATAAATCAGTTTGTAATGAAAACTTGGGTTTTATCCCAATATGTTTAATATTATAAAAATGTGGTATTTACTCTGATAAAATATTTCCTAACTACGATCCTGATGAAATTTTCGTTGCCAAATAATGATAAACATCGATACCACCAAAACTGGTCTCGCGGCCGCCCGTTCTCGGGACAGATAGGGGGCGGGGGTTGCGACAGGAGGTGGTATCAGAGCTAAGCCCCTGATTCAGCCACAGAAGTGTTCTGCGGACACCAAAATTCAATCTGTTAGGAAATAAAGTACGGAAATACGTGCATAATTGTATATTATTGTTATATGTTATTTGACTATTTGTTAGTTTACAGTATGAACGAACAAGGACCTTCCGACGCCTACCGTCAGTTGTCCAGCTCACCCAGAAGCGAAGGCACCTCTTCACAGCCTGCCCTCTCAGGGTATTCAGCTGATAATGAAGACGGGATATTCGCGTTCAAGGCTCAGTCTGAAGAGTCATTCACTCCTAAAAAGAGAGGATGGTTCAGTAGGGGAGCACATGAACGTAGGAAATGAATGAAAAAGTTGCAAGAGCAGCGGGCCTTAGCAGCGATTAAGCGAGAAACAGATGCCCACACCCAGGATATGCTTAATAGGGGTTTAGCAAACTTTCACATCTTAGCAACCACACCTGCCGACCCTACCCTGGAGCAACTGATAGCACCCCAACCATTACCACTATTCCCTGCTCAGCCAATCGAAATAGAAAACAACCCAGAAAACCAAGTCGAAATGCATGATTTCAACCCAGAGGAGATACCTAGGATACCAGCACCCAATCCCTTAGACCCAGACTACGACCTGTGGTTAGATGATAATAGGGACTTTGTGCAGCGTTACCCAATACCAGAAGACATGCCCATGCCAAATCTAGCAGCCTACCCAGATTTGGACCCTCTAGATCCCTACTACCATAGCGATCAATACATTAGGGAAATTTTAGAGAATCCTTACCCATACCAGGAACCCGCACCCCAGTTTCCAAACCCAGTCCCAGCACCTACACCCCCAATGAGTGCAGAAAATGTGCAAGAGCTCCGAACTTTCAGAGAAGAAATTTTAGAAAGTAGTGAGAGAATGAGGCAGGTAGGAGAACGACTCGTCTGGAAGTATGACGAGCGTAATATGGATTTCTGGATGAATCCATATCAGTGAAGGTGATGGTGGAGGTAGTAATAATATAATATAATAATATGTGTGTATGTTAAAAAAATAAAAAAAAAAACTATGGATGCCTACTAGTAGTGTAACTTTTATTTCAGTTGTATTGTAATTTTAATTTCCAGTTCTGGTTTGTATTAGACGTATACTATATATAAGAAAGAGTAAATCGCAATGATCGATGCTTTTGACCAAAATGCGTGTTATGTGATTGGTTGTATTAAATATTATCTTGTGATATTAATACGTGGCAAACGTTTAAAATTTAGATGGCCGACCAAGTGAATCAAGGGACCCCGGATAATAACCCAGAAAACCAGAATAACGATAACCCGAACAACGATAACAATGGAAACCCAGTGGATAACAGTTCCATCCAACACATGGTGGTACAAGGAATAATAGATGCGATGCCATATATTATTCAAACAGTTAGGGAAGCTGATATTAAAAGTAACAGTGATAGTAAACGACCCACTGAACCAGAAAACAGCGTAAACAATGGACCTATACTTCAAGTGCCTATTCCTAAAAGAAGAAGAACCATATCTTATGATTGTTCTTATAAAGAATTATGGTCTTGTAAACCAATGGAATTCTCGGGCAATGAAGGGGCCGTTGCAGCTCTACGCTGGATAGAAAAGACTGAGGCAGTCTTAAAAATAAGCAAGTGTGCGGAAGAGGATAAGATAATGTTTGCTTCCAATCTGTTTAAGAATTCAGCTTTAAAATGGTGGAACACTACCCTCTAAACTAGAGGAAGTGACAGGGATTACAATATGGAGTGGGAGGAATTTAAGAACATGGTAGAAAGGAAATTCTGCCCTCCTAATGAAAAAGAACAGATAGCAAATAAGTTCTTAAACCTTAGGATGACTGAAGTGGATAGTAAGGGTTATACTACATTATTCTTTGAATATGCCAGAATAGTACCAACCCTTGCATCACCTGAACCAGTATTAATCTCCCGTTACATCTGGGGATTAATTAGTGAGATAAGAGATGTAGTCAAGGCAGCTAGACCTCAAACTATAGAAGAAGCTGTAGAACTAGCAAACACCTTGACTGATGAATTAGTGCGTACACGAGAAGAAGACTAGAGGAGGAACCTAGCTCAAAGGCTTACCCAAGAATTTCGTTCTGGAAATTCCAATTGTGGGAGAAATGCAGGTTCTACTTCTGCACCTTATTGCAAGTATTGCAAAAGGAAGCATTCTAGAAGATGCTCCATATATTGCAACTTTTGCAAAATATCTTGACACAAGGAAGAAGATTGCAGGAAGAAACTTAACAACAGGATATGCTACAACTGCGGAGAACAAGGTCATATCAAGCCAAACTGTCCGAAATTAGCTCCAGCTACAAACAACAAGAATACTAAAAATGCTAGAGCATTTTTTCTGACTGCAGATGAAGCTAAGATGATTCCAGACGTGATCGGCGGTATGTTTTTAGTTAATGATGTTTTTGCTAAAGTATTATTTGACTCTGGTGCAAATGTCACACCCCGATTTCCACGTGTCACCGGTGGGCCCGGTGGGGAGTATCGTGACGTGGTTGGCAACATAATAGTCAACAACACAATATTTAATATGCACAGCGGAAGCAATTTAAAAGATATAATACAACCGAATTTAATATTGTAATAACAACTGTCACAATATTCGGGAGTTTATCCACAGAAGGATCGGAAACAAAATATGAAATAATAGTTCAACAGACTTCAGGCATCTTAAGCTTGCGAGACTTCTAATGATGCTAAGGAGAAATCCCAGCCAATTACGCATAGTACCTGCATTTAATCTTTTTGGGAAAATACGTCAGTTTACACTGGTAAATACAATCAACTGACTCATTTTGAAAAAATGATTGAAAATTGGTTTGGATGCACGTGGCATAAACATTTTTTTTTAACTTGGGAGAATTATTTAAATATATAATCTTGTGAACGAATTACATGTTCCTTGTGCGTTCAGTAGCCCGGATCTTGTCCGGGTTAAAGATCAATAGACACACCACAATATTCTTTTATGCACTGACGGGTGTACGCCTACACCCCGCGCTTAAGTCGTGGCCATTTCGTAAAATGATGCCAATGATATCCGGGACATGGTCATTAACCCCCCAAAGGCTTTAAGTAACAAGACTGTTTAAACGAGCTGATCAAATTATTCTATTACCCACTCAACGGTGGAGGATTTGATGCCCGATCAAGCGGTATGCTATATACCGTAACCTAAGCCCGTATAGGGAAAATAAGTTAAAAGTATTTACCTGAGCAATGTATAAATCACAATAAGCAAACGCAAGTAGCTTTTACTGGTACTCCTAATCTGGAACGAAGGTTTATAATAACCTATTAGAATCCTAACGGGTCTTTAATTAAGCTTAAGCTTAGACCGGCTAGTTTCAAAGATACGGTTCGTACACATGATTAAGCGAAGACCGGATAGAATGTGATTTAGACCCGACAAGTTCAGAGACTTGTTTAATATGGGAATTTCATACACATTCTGGATTTTGAGATAAAACCGATAAGGTTTGACCCGTTTAGGCTAGTTTATGTAAACTAGTTACATAAACCGAACCGAACGCGTAATAAGCGTAACGGGTATTCATGAGAACTATTTACAGGTTTCCTAAGTTAATATGTTTCATATATGTTGTGACATCAGTAATATGTCTTTCATTATGCCCGAAACGAATTAAAACACAAACTATGCCCCGTAGGGGTAGTTTGGTCATTTTAAAGGTTGTAAAAGGGTCTAAGTGTTTAACTGAGTTACAGGTCTGATGTAATCAGCAAACATACTCAAATTAATGAGTTATAACAGTAGGATAAAGTATATATGTGAAATTTATCAATTATAACCAAACTATGCCCCGTAGGGGTATTTTGGTAATTTCACATAAGCCGAAAAGCTCAAAACTGAGGTCTGAGTTTAACAACCTTTGTTTACTGTTAAAAATATTATATTTTGCCTCAAATATCAGTAGGTATTAACCTTTGTATGTTTAAAATACTTCTAGTACATACTATGCGTTAAAAACGCTTAAAAAGGCGATTAAAGGCCATTTCCGGGTTTGATACTTAAATCTGATATTTCTATATTTCCAGAAGGCTTAAAATAATTTATTTATCATATGTGATCAGTAGAAAAAGGTTTGGAGTCGTTTAGATATGTAAAACTCATTTTATGGCCCGTAAGGGCAAAACCGACAATTACCGGATTAAGCCTACGACTATAAGTTATGCTCAGCCTAAAATTAATTAAAAATCTTTAAAAATCCCAAAATAATATATTACATCAATGGGTAAAGATTTTGATATCAAGAAGTATGTTTAAGTAGGCTATACGCTAATTACGCCATTTTATTAACATAAAGCTTTCAATTTGCGATAATGAGCATAACTCTCAATCTACACCTCAAACTGATGTCAAATTTTGCATACAAGTTTATATATCAGTAAATAAGGTTTTTGCTCTTTTACATTTCCATAAATCACGTTTTAAGGTAATAAGCGCATAATGGTCAACATATGAGCAATTAACGGAATCATGCATATTAATTGGATAACTAATGATCCGAGGTGTATAATCACAGAGGGTTATACTAGCATGTAACCTGGTCCAAATAAAGCTCTAAGCCATTTCTAAAACATGCTTAAACGGGTCAGAACTGAAAGTCAAAGTGAAAGTCAAACTATGTGACTTTCGGTTCCGATCCGGGTCTTTATAGTAAATTGTTGGGTTGAACATGTTTAGACATGTTCTTACACTAATTACCAAGTTATAATAATGATCAAACAGGTTGTAGGTGTTATATATAGCTAATCACGCATAAATTGTAATTTAAACATTCTGTTGACTTTTTCTTAGCGAGTTTGACCCGACTTTTGACCTAGCTAAAGTGGTAATCAGGGGAAACCCTTTTAAGGTTTTATTACCCACATAATTACCAACTTATAACTACTTTTGATTCGACTAATCACTGGACCATTAGTGATTAATCTTAAAGTCAACCGTTAATTACGACGGTTTGACTTCTAAGCTAAAACTTAATTAAGACAGGTTTAGCAAACTTACCAAGGTCCTATGCACAAAATGTGTTCACTTGAGAGAAGGTTTGAGCTCCAGAAATGATCAGATAGTTGAAGGAAATGGTGTGATGAATTGTTTGCAACTTATGGCTTTATATAGTGATTCAAATCACCATAACTTGTTGACACCAAGGTCTACCACTGAGCACAAATCACCAACAAGTGTCCCTAAGTGCCTAGAATAGTTTAGGGGTCGCCCACCATGTTAAAATTTCAGTTTTTGGTCGATTTTGCGCATAAACAGGAGGCTGTTTGCTGATTCTGCATCTGGGCGGTTAACGCGGCCCGCGTAAGATACATCAACATCTTACGCGGCCCGCTTGGACCTTCTGATCGGACAAAAACGTTTTCTTGTTGTTGCATCACACCTCTTGGCCCTTCCGAAAGGTCAATTAGGCTTAATTCTTGTAATTTGACCCCTTATTATTTACCTACAAGGGCTTTAGGACTTATACCCACTTTGCCAAGTCCCTGGACACTTCCGGTTAACCCAAAAAGTCAAACTTTCAACGTTAGCGCTTTAACCCCTCGCACACGAATTTGATCATAACTTTCTCGTACGATTACGAAACTTTATGAAATTTATATCATGCATTCTAGTGAGCATATTTAACAGTTACAAAGCTTCGGGTTTGTCAAAAGGTCACTCAGAGGTATAACTTAAACATGTTGACACATTTAACCCCTGTAGTTTGTAATCTCTCACTTTTAGCTTCGCATGATCCATGATTTATTCGTTTGACGTTATAAACATCATGTAGGGTTAATGTACTATATATTTATTCACAGTTGACATTTAGAATACGTATATTCACATACTTTCCATGTTTGTCAACTTTAGTCCTTCTGTAATATTCTTTCACACGTTTTAAACATATGACACGTGTCAACACATTATAGGACGTGAATTTTCGAGGTGTTACATCCTCACACCCTTAAAATAAATCTCGACCCGATATTTACTGAAATAAGTAAGGGTACTTTTCTTTCATCGTGGATTCAACTTCCCACGTGTATTCGGGACCTCTACGGGCATCCCATTTGACCTTTACAATAGGTACATGCTTCCTTCGAAGCTTCTTTACCTGTCGATCTTCAATCGACAAAGGTTTTTCCACAAATTTTGAGCTCTCATCTATATGCACATCTGTATGTGGTATAACCAGTGATTCGTCAGCGAAACACTTCTTCAGATTGCAGATGTGGAACACATTGTGAATTCCACTAAGCTCTTCAGGCAAGTTTAGTTTATAGGCAACTGACCCGACACGTTCGATAACCTCGAAAGGTCCTATGTATCTTGGGCTTAGCTTGCCTTTCTTACCAAATCGCATCACCCCCTTCCAGGGTGATACCTTAAGTAATACTTTATCACCCACTTCGAAGTGAAAAGCTTTACGCTTTGGATCAGCGTAACTCTTCTGCCTATCCCGGGCAGCTTTGAGACGGTCACGAATCTGGACAATCTTGTTTGTCGTTTCAAAGACTATCTCTGGTCCTGATAATTGGACATCTCCAACTTCTGCCCAACAAACGGGCGATCTACACTTTCTACCGTATAATGCCTCAAAGGGCGCAGCCTTAATGTTGGTATGGTAGCTATTGTTGTAGGAGAATTCGATTAACGGTAGGTTCTTATCCCAACTACCACCCAAATCGATCGCACATGCACGTAGCATGTCTTCCAACGTTTGAATAGTACGCTCACTCTGACCGTCAGTCTGAGGATGATAAGCCGTACTAAAATTCAAAGATGTGCCCAAAGATTGTTGGAAACTCTTCCAAAAGTGTGACGTGTATCTAGTATCTCTGTCAGAGATAATAGACACAGGTATGCCATGTAAGGCTACAATCTTATCAACGTATAACTGGGCTAACATGTCGGAGCTATAATTCTCCTTGATGGGTAGGAAATGTAACCCATATTGTATCATTTCCTTTCCTTGTCTCCATGCGCTTGGCATTGATTTGGATGGGTTTCATCCTTTCCTTTCGACTCAAGGCATCGGCGACTACATTCGCCTTGCCGGGATGGTACTTGATTTCACAATCATAATCATTCAAAGTCTCCATCCAACGGCGTTGTCTCATGTTTAACTCTTTCTGATTGAACAGATGCTGGAGGCTCTTGTGATCAGAATAGATCACAAACTTGATTCCATATAAGTAATGCCTCCACAGTTTTAGTGCGAATACAACGGCACCCAATTCCAAGTCGTGGGTGGTATAATTCTTTTCATGCACCTTTAACTGTCGTGATGCATAGGCAATAACCTTGTCTTTCTGCATAAGCACACACCCCATGCCGGTGTGTGAAGCATCGCAGTAAACTACGAATTCTTCAGTGCCTTCAGGTAATGTCAGCACATGAGCGTTGCTCAACTTCTGTTTCAAAACATCAAGGGACTCTTGCTGCTTAGGGCCCCAAACAAACTTTACTTTCTTCTTGGTCAAGGAAGTTAAGGGTGCAGCAATCCTTGAAAATTTTTCAATGAAGCGCCTGTAGTATCTTGCTAAGCCTAGGAAGCTACGAATCTCCGTGGGTGTCTTTGGCTCTTGCCAATTCATAACAGCTTCAACTTTGGCGGGATCCACCTGGATACCATGCTCACTGACCACATGTCCAAGAAATTGGACTTCTCGTAGCCAAAATTCACTCTTAGAGAATTTGGCATAGAGTTTCTCTTGATGCAGGAGTTTGAGAATACAGCGAAGGTGTTTCTCGTGGTCAGCTTGGTTCTTTGAATAAATAAGGATGTCATCGATGAAGACGATGACGAATTTATCCAGGTACGGCTTACAAACGCGATTCATGAGATCCATGAACGCGGCCGGTGCATTAGTGAGCCCAAAAGGCATCACTAGGAACTCGTAATGGCCATAACGAGTCCTAAATGCAGTTTTATGCACGTCTTCATCTCTAACCTTCAGTTGATGGTAGCCTGACCTCAAATCAATCTTCGAGAAATAACTAGCCCCTTGAAACTGATCGAACAAATCGTCGATTCTGGGCAAAGGATATCTATTCTTTATCGTGACCTTATTAAGCTCACGATAGTCGATGCACAGACGCATCGATCCATCCTTCTTCTTGACAAATAGAACTGGCGCTCCCCAAGGAGACGAGCTAGGTTTAATGAAACCCTTGGCTAGTAATTCATCTAGTTGTGTCCTCAATTCTTTCATCTCTGTGGGCGCCAACCTATAAGGTGCTCTAGCAACTGGTGCTGCTCCGGGGATGATATCAATTCTGAATTCAACTTGCCTATCTGGTGGCAGACCAGGTAGTTCTTCCGGAAAAACTTCTGGGAATTCAGAGATGACAGAGATGTCGTCTATCTTCGGTTTGGGCTCATCAATAATCACTTGTGCCATGTAGATGACACAACCCCTCTTTAAACATTTTGAAGCCTTGAGCATACTCACTTGCTCAGGCAGCCCATACTGGGTATCTCCCCGAATGGTAAGTGGTTCACCAGACGGAGTCTTTATTACCACTTGCTTCATGTTACAGACGATTTGGGCCTGGTTACGAGATAACCAGTCCATACCCAGAACTATGTCAAAACCGGCCAACTTAAAGGGAAGTAGAGACAGAGGAAAAGAATGGTTCTTAATGGATATAACACATCCATCTAACACAGTTGAGACGGTTTCTATGGTACCATCTGCTAACTCTACCTCATAGTTTACGCTTAAGGTTTTGACAGGTAAATTCAGCAATTTACAAAACTTGTTATCTACGAAAGACTTATCTGCGCCTGAATCAAAAAGTACTCTTGCAAAGACATCATTTACAAGGAAAGTACCTGTTATGACATTATCGTCTTGCACAGCCTCTTTCGCGTCCATCCTGAAGACTCTAGCATTAGTCTTCTTGGCCTCTTCAGGCTTCTTGTTGTATTTAGGGCAGTTGGTCTTAATGTGCCCCTTTTCATTGCAACGGTAGCACGTTGCGTCTTTCATCTTCTTGCAATCCAAGGTTTTGTGATCCGTGGACTTGCATATACCACAAGCATAGGTTTTTGACTGAGTCTGTGAGTTCGACTCAAGTCTGCACTTTCCATAGTGCTGCTTCTTGAAAATTTTGCATTTGGGCTTCTCACCAGAATTATGCCCATCTTTCCTTGACTCCGATCCTTTCTTGTTGTCACCGCTCGCACGGTGCTTCTTGCTCGACTTTCGTGAACCATCATCTTCACGCTTTCTCTTCTCAGCCTCCTTATTCCTCAGCGATCTCTGCCTGACCGCATCCAGAGTGAGGGATAAGGAAATGTCAGCTACTGATCTAAAGGTAGCTGGCCGAGAAGGTTTCACGCTTGCCTTGATCTCGGGGGCTAAACCACCGATAAAACGAGCTATTCGTTTTGGTTCCTGGGTTACCAAATATGGAACCAACCGAGACATAGTGTTAAAGCTCGTTAGGTAAGCTTGACAGTCGAGGTTTGTCATCACCAAGGATAGAAAATCAGACTCTATCTTCTCCACCGCATGTTGAGGGCAGTAATTTTCCCTGATAAGGGCAACAAATTGATCCCAAGACATGTTGTACAGTGGGATTTTCCCGGTGGCTTGAATCAGAGATCTCCACCATGCTAAAGCTTCACCCTTAAAAGACTGCGACACAAACTTGACCACGTCTCTCTCAGTGCATCCGCTGATGTCTACAACCGTATCCATCTCATCCAGCCATGTCATACAATCAATGGCTCCCTTCTCCCTAGTGAAATCCCGGGGTTTGCAGGAAACGAAATATTTATAAGAGCAACCCTTGTCACGGGGTCCCTGGTTTAGTATAACCTGCTGAGATGGAGCACTGTGGTTCGAGGAGCGTCGATCATCATCTTTCTTCGAGTCGTCCTTCTTGGACGGTGGCTTTGAAGGCTGTGTAGATAGGGTCCTACTACGAGTCCCACTATACTTTTCGTACTGCCTTTCCAAAGCCTGTGTAACTGCGCCGTCTATTATGGCTTTCAATTCAGCACCCGTTAAATTTATTCGGGCGTTCTCGTTATTCTCCACTGGATGACTATTATCCTCGTCCGAGTTAGCGATACTAATTGAACTGTTGCAGAAAACAAGGACAATAGTTTATTTGGGAGTTTATTATGGAATTGCTTTAATAATTTATCCTAACTATAAAACAATAACAGTTTTATTAACCATGGTAAACAGAGACCATATTTGGTTAATTTATTAATCAAATTTATTTAGGATTTCTTTAATAATTTATCCTAACTATAAAACAATAACAGTTTTATTTGTGGCACAAAAGGCCTAGTCACATGGACAATTTAGTTTATAAGTTATGATTTCAGAGAATCAAAACATGAAGGTATACTGGCACTATAGGCCTAGTCACAAGGACATTTATAAATTATATGCTAGGATTTCAGAGAATCAAAGCATTTGAGGTTTGAACCTAGTTCATTACCTTTATCTGACAGGGAGTCATAGCTACCACTGTCTTTTGGCTCATATAGAAATGAGCAGGGCCCGTAGGCACTATATTACTATGTATGGTAAAGGTATGATCATCTTAATTGATGATTTACCCCATGATTCAGAGATCATTTAATTGGGTTTGGAATCTTTGAAAGATCCTTATATGATAATAACGTGTGTGATTTCAAATGAATCACATCTGCTAGGAGTGTTAACATGTTTTCAGATGTTAACAGGGATACGAATCTTTTAAACAGGTCTTACCATCTTGGCCTGGCCTTATAATGACCCGTAGGCTAGGTTTCACACTTTAAGATTCGTATTTAAAAATTTACATAGGCAGATATTTATTTAAAAGGAATAAGTTTTTAATTTATATATTTCATATTTAATTTATTTATGCACATAATGGCAAACATGAAATTTATAAAACAAACATTCCATTAATTTATAGATATTACACGCTGTCCTAAACGGGTCTTTTCAAATAACAAACTTACCCACGCAGGGGTTTTTAAACAAGTACTTGCCCACGCAGGGGCTTAATAACACTCATACCCACGCAGGGGCTTAATAATAAACATAATAGTCCACGCAGGGACTTACATAAATAAAATACCCTCGTAGGGGTTTACAGAAAGATAGACCCACGCAGGGGTCAAATAACAACATACATACCCATGTAGGGGTTTATACAACAAGATATGCCCACGCAGGGGCTCAATAACAATTTGAAGGATTCAATGATCCTTCTTGTTCTTCCCTTTGATCAAGCTTGCCAATCCTTGGAAGAAGCTCTGTCTCTCCCTACGGTCACGGTGGAAACCTCGCTCTACTTCATCCAACCTTTGTAGGATTTCCTCCCTTTCTGGGGGAGAAAACCGTGGCGGCTGCGATTGTGTCCGGATAATAGGTCGAGGAGGTATCTGGAATCCCTGAGTCGGGTAACCTACTCCCCATGGAGCTCCGTATGGTCCCTGTGGATGAAGAGCCTTATAATTAGCCGCTACCATAGTTGTGGTGAGTCGGTGGTTCAAACGGGTTGTATACCATGGAACCCGTATATGCTGGAATTGGGTTATCAAAACCCATCGACGGTGGCTATTGAATAGCTGGTTGTGAAGGTCCACCCATTTGTGGGTCCTCCTGATGTGGCGGATAGTGGCTGCCACTGGATTTACGTGGGGAACTGAAATGGAAGTCCCCTGCTCGTGACGACATGCGCGCACCGGTTCTCCTTCGCCTCGGCGGTTGTGGAGGTGCCGGCTGCACTGGCGGCGGTGGAGGCGGTGGCGTGACTGCCACGAATCTGGAATCCACAGAGGGATCCTGTTGTTGTTGCTGCTGTTGCTGCTGAAGCGATGAATGGTGAGGAGGTGTATAGTACCATTCATGCCTGGTGAACATCGCCTGAAAGCTATCCGGACCAACATAGGGTGATCCGTGGAACGAAGATCCGTCGGAGATCTCGATGGGATGATTTGGCGTACCACTAGCAGGTTCGACGGGATCCGGGTCCTCGTCCATGTCGTTCGCATGATCTCCGGAGTAGTGGTCTTCTGGCCCCAGTGGGTTAAAACCCACGGGTTCTTGGATGTAATTGGCCGGGTTGAACCGGCCCCTGAAAGCAGGTGTGGGGTCCCTGAAAGAATGATGTGATAAAGATCGTTGTAAAGGTATATATGAAGGTTGAGGGTTGTTGGGCTCATTTTCCGAGTATGGCCCATATGAGTTATGCACTGGGGGCGTTGAGCTGTGTGAGACCGATCATCTGGCTGGTTCAAACAAGTTCCTCCTGTTCTGCTGAGGGTCGTCACTCTCGGTAGTAGACGGAGCTCGCACATGTGATGGTCCTGCCTCGTTGTCATTGGGAGCGGTAATCGGCCCCTTGCCTCGTCATCTCCTTCGGAAGAATCTTGGCGGCATTTTCAATTCCTGTCAATATATCATGAGATAACAATAGCAAAAATATATGCAATATAAAGGACAACACAAACAAAGTGGAATTTGTCCTATGTTATATGTCTAGACTCGAAAGTTTAGAAATGTGCAATTGTGTTATTGAGATTAAACACAAAAGGCTAGTGTTTAATTCACTCAATGTTGGCTCTGATACCAACCTGTCACACCCCGATTTTCACGTGTCACCGGTGGGCCCGGTGGGGAGTATCGTGACGTGGTTGGCAACATAATAGTCAACAACACAATATTTAATATGCACAGCGCAAGCAATTTAAAAGATATAATACAACCGAATTTAATATTGTAATAACAACTGTCACAATATTCAGGAGTTTATCCACAGAAGGATCGGAAACAAAATATGAAATAATAGTTCAACAGACTTCAGGCATCTTAAGCTTTCGAGACTTCTAATGATGCTAAGGAGAAATCCCAGCCAATTACGCATAGTACCTGCATTTAATCTTTTTGGGAAAATACGTCAGTTTACACTGGTAAATAAAATCAACTGACTCATTTTGGAAAATGATTGAAAATTGGTTTGGATGCACGTGGCATAAACATTTTTATTTAACTTGGGAGAATTATTTAAATATATAATCTTGTGAACGAATTACATGTTCCTTGTGCGTTCAGTAGCCCGGATCTTGTCCGGGTTAAAGATCAGTAGACACACCACAATATTCTTTTGTGCACTGACGGGTGTACGCCTACACCCCGCGCTTAAGTCGTGGCCATTTCATAAAATGATGCCAAGGATATCCGGGACATGGTCATTAACCCCCCCCCCCCCAAAGGCTTTAAGTAACAAGACTGTTTAAACGAGCCGATCAAATAATTCAATTACCTACTCAACGGTGGAGGATTTGATGCCCGATCAAGCGGTATGCTATATACTGTAACCCAAGCCCGTATAGGGAAAATAAGTTAAAAGTATTTACCTGAGCAATGTATAAATCACAATAAGCAAACGCAAGTAGCTTTTACTGGTACTCCTAATCTGTAACGAAGGTTTATAATAACCTATTAGAATCCTAAGGGGTCTTTAATTAAGCTTAAGCTTGGACCGGCTAGTTTCAAAGATACGGTTCGTACGCACGATTAAGCGAAGACCGGATAGAATGTGATTTAGACCTGACAAGTTCAGAGACTTGTTTAATATGGGAATTTCATACACATTCTGGATTTTGAGATAAAACCGATAAGGTTTGACCCGTTTAGGCTAGTTTATGTAAACTAGTTACATAAACCGAACCGAACGCGTAATAAGCGTAACGGGTATTCATGAGAACTATTTACAGGTTTCCTAAGTTAATATGCTTCATATATGTTGTGACATCAGTAATATGTCTTTCATTATGCCCGAAACGAATTAAAACACAAACTATGCCCCGTAGGGGTAGTTTGGTCATTTTAAAGGTTGTAAAAGGGTCTAAGTGTTTAACTGAGTTACAGGTCTGATGTAATCAGAAAACATACTCAAATTAATGAGTTATAACAGTAGGATAAAGTATATATGTGAAATTTATCAATTATAACCAAACTATGCCCCGTAGGGGTATTTTGGTAATTTCACATAAGCCGAAAAGCTCAAAACTGAGGTCTGAGTTTAACAACCTTTGTTTACTGTTAAAAATATTATATTTTGCCTCAAATATCAGTAGGTATTAACCTTTGTATGTTTAAAATACTTCTAGTACATACTGTGCGTTAAAAACGCTTAAAAAGGCGATTAAAGGCCATTTCCGGGTTTGATACTTAAATCTGATATTTTTATATTTCCAGAAGGCTTAAAATAATTTATTTATCATATGTGATCAGTAGCAAAAGGTTTGGAGTCGTTTAGATATGTAAAACTCATTTTATGGCCCATAAGGGCAAAACCGACAATTACCGGATTAAGCCTACGACTATAAGTTATGCTCAGCCTAAAATTAATTAAAAATCTTTAAAATCCCAAAATAATATATTACATCAGTGGGTAAAGAGTTTGATATCAAAAAGTAGGTTTAAGTAGGCTATACGCTAATTACGCCATTTTATTAACATAAAGCTTTCAATTTGCGATAATGAGCATAACTCTCAATCTACACCTCAAACTGATGTCAAATTTTGCATTCAAGTTTATATATCAGTAATTAAGATTTCTGCTCTTTTACATTTCCATAAATCACGTTTTAAGGTAATAAGGGCATAATGGTCAACATATGAGCAATTAACGGAATCATGCAAATTAATTGGATAACTAATGATACGAGGTGTATAATCACAGAGGGTTATACTAGCATGTAACCTGGTCCAAATAAAGCTCTAAGGCTTTTCTAAAACATGCTTAAACGGGTCAGAACGAAAAGTCAAAGTCAAAGTGAAAGTCAAACTATGTGACTTTCGGTTCCGATCCGGGTCTTTATAGTAAATTGTCGGGTTGAACATGTTTAGACATGTTCTTACACTAATTACCAAGTTATAATAATGATCAAACAGGTTGTAGGTGTTATATATAGCTAATCATGCATAAATTGTAATTTAAACATTCTGTTGACTTTTTCTTAGCAAGTTTGACCTCTACTTTTGACCTAGCTAAAGTGGTAATCAGGGGAAACCCTTTTAAGGTTTTATTACCCACATAATTACCAACTTATAACTACTTTTGATTCGACTAATCACTGGACCATTAGTGATTAATATTAAAGTCAACCGTTAATTACGACGGTTTGACTTCTAAGCTAAAACTAAGCTAAAACTTAATTAAGACAGGTTTAGCAAACTTACCAAGGTCCTATGCACGAAATGTGATCACTTGAGAGAAGGTTTGAGCTCCAGAAATGATCAGATTGTTGAAGGAAATGGTGTGATGAATTGTTTGCAACTTATGGCTTTATATAGTGATTCAAATTACCATAACTTGTTGACACCAAGGTCTACCACTGACCACAAATCACCAACAAGTGTCCCTAAGTGCCTAGAATAGTTTAGGGGTCGCCCACCATGTTAAAATTTCGGTTTTTGATCGATTCTGCGCATAAACAGGAGGCTGTTCGCTGATTCTGCATCTGGGCGGTTAACGCGGCCCGCGTAAGATACATCAACATCTTACGCAGCCCGCCTGGACCTTCTGATCAGACAAAAACGTTTTCTTGTTGTTGCATCACACCTCTTGGTCCTTCCGAAAGGTCAATTAGGCTTAATTCTTGTAATTTGACCCCTTATTATTTACCTACAAGGGCTTTAGGACTTATACCCACTTTGCCAAGTCCCTGGACACTTCCGGTTAACCCGAAAAGTCAAACTTTCAACGTTAGCGCTTTAACCCCTCGCACACGAATTTGATCATAACTTTCTCATACGATTACGAAACTTTATGAAATTTATATCGTGCATTCTAGTGAGCATATTTAACAGCTACAAAGCTTCGGGTTTGTCAAAAGGTCACTCAGAGGTATAACTTAAACATGTTGACACATTTAACCCCTGTAGTTTGTAATCTCTCACTTTTAGCTTCGCATGATCCATGATTTATTTGTTTGACGTTATAAACATCATGTAGGGTTAATGTACTATATATTTATTCACAGTTGACATTTAGAATACGTATATTCACATACTTTCCATGTTTGTCAACTTTAGTCCTTCTGTAATATTCTTTCACATGTTTTAAACATATGACACGTGTCAACA
This sequence comes from Helianthus tuberosus, assembly GCA_030545235.1. Classification (NCBI taxonomy): domain Eukaryota; kingdom Viridiplantae; phylum Streptophyta; class Magnoliopsida; order Asterales; family Asteraceae; genus Helianthus; species Helianthus tuberosus. The sequence continues at coordinate 116,749,640 of CM060414.1, read as the reverse complement.
CATTATAGGACGTGAATTTTCAAGGTGTTACAGCAAACCAAAGTTTCATTAATACTTCGTTTTGCAAACTTCTTAATCAATCATTAACTAAACTCCCACAAGAATATCTAGTAGAGACAGCAAATGGGGAAACCGTTAGGATTTCTGAAATCTTGCAGGGAGCAAGAATAGAGTTTTTAAATCAAAAGTTTATTGCAAACCTTTACCAAGTGAATCTGGCAGGATTTGATGTTGTATTAGGAATGGATTGGTTAATAGCCAATAAAGCCAGTATTTTATGTGATCAAAAGTCAATCCAAGTAAATTCACCAAAGGGTGAAAAGATCACAATTAAAGGAGATAAACCATCTAGATCCACAAAATTCATCTCTGTGATGAAAACGGCAAGTTGTATAAGAAAAGGGTCTATAGTGTATTTGATTTCCATAATCACTAACACTAAAGGGAAAGAACTGAAAGATATTCCAGTAGTGTCTCAGTTTTCAGATATATTTCCAGAAGAATTACCAGAACTACCGCCAGACAGAGAAGTTGAATTCCGAATCCATCTGCTACCAGGAACAGCACCAATTGCCAAAGCACCTTACCGTTTGGCACCCGCAGAAATGCAGGAACTGAAGAAACAGCTAGACGAGTTGTTGGAAAAAGGATTCATACAGCCAAGTTCATCGCCATGGGGAGCACCAATCTTATTCGTTAAAAAGAAAGACGGATCGATGCGTATGTGCATTGACTACCGTGAATTGAACAAGGTCACGATTAAGAATCGGTATCCATTACCAAGGATCGATGATCTATTCGATCAATTGCAAGGAGCTCGATTTTTCTCCAAAATTGATTTACGATCAGGATATCATCAATTAAAGGTACAGGAGAGGACATTCCTAAGACCGCTTTCAGAACAAGGTATGGTCATTATGAATTTACTGTCATGCCATTTGGTTTAACCAATGCCCCAGCTGCATTTATGGACATGATGAACCGAATATGTAAGCCATATTTGGATAAATTCATAATTGTCTTTATAGATGATTTTCTCGTTTACTCTAAGAGTAAAGAAGAACATGCAAAGCATTTACATGCACTTTTAAGTTTACTAAGGAAAGAAAAGCTTTATGCTAAGTTTTCAAAGTGTGAGTTTTGGTTAGAACAAGTACAGTTTCTTGGACATTTAGTCGATCATGAAGGAATTCATGTAGATCCCACCAAGATCGAGGCAATTACCAAATGGAAAACCCCTGAGTCACCAACCGAGGTTAGAAGTTTCTTAGGATTGGCCGATTATTATAGAAGATTTATTTGAGATTTTTCTAGAATAGCCATTCCCTTAACTAAGTTAACCTGTAAATCCATTAAGTTTGAACGGGGACCAAAACAAGAAGAAGCATTTAAAATCCTTAAGCAAAGATTAACCAACGCACCCATACTAGCATTACCATAAGGAACTAAAGACTTTGTAGTCTATTGTGATGCTTCTAAATTAGGTTATGGATGTGTGTTGATGCAATGCCAAAAGGTTATAGCTTACGCCTCCAGACAACTTAAGAATCAAGAAGAGAATTATTCAACCCATGATTTAGAATTAGGAGCTATAATTTTTGCCCTTAAGATTTAGAGACATTACCTTTATGGTAGTAAGTTCACCAGTTTTACTGATCATTAGAGTTTAAGGTATGTTTTTGGGCAAAAGGAGTTGAATATGAGGCAAAGACATTGGATGGAGATTCTTAGTGATTATGATTGTAATATCCAGTACCATGCAGGAAAGGCAAATGTAGTGGCTGATGCTTTAAGTCGAAAGTATCATGAGAAGCCAAAACGGATACGGTCTCTTAAGTTAAATCTACAAGTAGATTTAAATGAACTGATTAGAAAAGCACAAGAATCAGTAATCCATGATGATACTGAAAAGTTGAAGGGAATGATTAAGGAATTAGAACAAGGAACAGATGGAATTTGGAGATTCCATAAGAAAATAATGTGGATACCTAAATTAGGAAACATACGCCACCATATATTAGAAGAAGCCCATAAGTCTAAGTATACAATGCATCCTGGAAGTGATAAGATGTATCAGGATTTAAGAAAGAATTTCTAGTGGATAGGAATGAAAAAGGACATAGCAGCTTATGTTTCTAAATGTTTAACATGTTCACAAGTTAAAGTTGAACATCAGAAGCCCTCAGGTTTGTTGCAGCAATTAGAAATGCCAGTGTGGAAGTGGGAATTGATAACAATGGATTTTGTTACCAAATTACCCAAAACAAGGAAAGGTAATTATACAATCTGGGTGATGTAGACAGTCTAACTAAGTCAGCTCATTTCCTACCAATGAAGGAAACTCTCAGTATGGAACAGCTAGCTAAATTGTATGTAAATTAAAAAGTTTCATTACATGGAATTCCATTATCAATTGTTTCTGATAGAGATAGCCGTTTTACCTCTCATTTTTGGACAAGTTTCCAAAAAGCAATGGGAACCAAGTTGAATCTAAGCACAACTTATCATCCTCAAACGGATGGACAAAGCGAAAGGACAATTTAGACAATGGAAGACATGCTTAGAGCTTGTGTAATTGATTTCGGAGGTAATTGGGACGATCATTTACCGTTAATTGAATTTTCTTACAATAACAGTTATCACACAAGTATCAATGATGCACCATTCGAAGCACTTTATGGACGAAAGTGCCGAACCCCAGTCTGTTGGGCAGAAATTGGGGAGAAGCAATTATCTGGACCAGAAATAGTATAAGAAACAACCGACAAGATTATTCAAGTCAAGGAATAACTGAAAGCAGCACGTGATCGACAAAATATTTACGCTGATAATACACGTAAGCCACTGGAATTTCAAGTAGGAGATAAAGTATTATTGAAAGTCTCTCCTTGGAAAGGAGTGGTAAGATTCATCAAGAGGGGAAAGCTAAGTCCCAGGTATGTTGGACCTTTTGAGATTATTAGAAGAATAGGACCTGTAGCCTATCAGCTACAACTGCCAGAGGAAATGACAAGAATACATGATGTATTTCATGTATCTAATCTCAAGAAATGCTTAGCTGATAAATCACTTGTAGTACCTCTTAAGGATATAGAGGTAAATGAGCAGTTAAAATTTATAGAGATGCCTCTACAAATTGAAGACAAGAAAGTTAAGAACCTCAAGCACAAGAGATTAGTTCTGGTCAAAGTGAAGTGGGACTCCAAAAGATGACCAGAATACACATGGGAGCTTGAATAAGAAATGCAAAGGAAATATCCACACTTGTTCCAGTAGATCTCGAGGACGAGCTCTAAAACAAGGTGGGGAGGATATAAAAATCGTTCAAGATTTTTTCCGACACCCATAATATATTTAAAATACCCCAATATGTCCTAAAATACACCCCGTATGCGAAAACGGGCCCCGAATACCTATAATTTAATAAAACAAAAAAATCAAGATTTAAAAGGCCGTCGCGGGGCGCGTAGCCTACGGCTACCTCCTACATGGGGCGCGACAGTTGGTCATCAGGGCGACACCCTGAGCTACCACGTGTCACCGATCGTGTCGACCCTATAGTGTTGACCAGGCCAAGCTAGGCCCTACCAACCCTACTACACGGGCCGCGTAGCCTTTGGCTACGTCTTACGCGGGCCGTGAGAGAAGTCGAAGAGGTACTATATAAGAAGGCCCCCAGCCTTCAGTTTTCGTCGCTCATTCCTTTCTTTCTCTCTCGAATTTCTTAAGTGTAGAAGTAATTCTTGGGTATAATACCCCCTAAATAACTAAGTTCTACCCCGTTGTAAGTATCATAACCCCGGTTACGTATTAGATACGCTGCCCGATTGATCCAGGGTTCCGTAACGACTGTTGTGGTTCTGCCCGACGTAATTGTTGGAATGCCGTCTCGGGGAGGGTATCATTAATATAAATATTGGGTTATCATACTAACACGTGTGCATTTGTGTAAATTATAGATAATCACCAGGAAACCCTTAAAGGAAACTTAAGACAACAATGTGAGTAATCTCCTTTTTACAAACTGTTTTTACAAAACCTTAAATATTTTACCACTTGATTAAGCAATGATTGAGTCTTTGTAATTCTTCAATTACTGCCGGTATTATGGGGTTTTGTATACATTACTTGATAATCTTCATATTTGACAACGGGTTAGCCAATGTGTGATATCACCATAGCCACAGATCCGGTCGAGTGGCAAGTACTGAATGAGTGATTGTGTAGATATAAACATTGTAATCGCTCTCAATACTGTGTTAATTGATAAAACTCTTCTTGATTAAACTAGGATTCACTCACCAGTATTTCCCACTGACAAAATGTTTTTAAACGCGTTTCAGGTAACAAAATATGAAAGCCTACATAGAAGCCAGCTGGACAGCACTGAAGGCTTGGAAAAGTAGCTATAAAAGTTACCTAAATAAAAGAAGATGTTTTATGCAATAAAATGTAGATTATCTCTATAAATCAGTTTGTAATGAAAACTTGGGTTTTATCCCAATATGTTTAATATTATAAAAATGTGGTATTTACTCTAATAAAATATTTCCTAACTACAGTCCTGATGAAATTTTCACTCCCAAATAGTGATAAACATCGATACCACCAAAATTGGTCTCGCGGCTGCCCGTTCCCGGGACAGATAGGGGGCGGGGGTTGCGACATTACTTAACCAAATACTATAGCCCATATATTTCTATCAATAAGTCCCTTCTGTATAGAACATTCGTTGATCATAAGACATCGATCTTTCATTCTTATATAGTGATCAACTCTATTCTCGTTTTTAATTCAAAGTGGTCTAACGAACTACTTTTATCCAAGTGTGGCCATGCATTTATTCCAGTTTGAGTTAACGAGTGCGCCAGAATGTCTAAACTTCTAATCCCATAGAAGTACAGAATTCCATCAGCGTCATACAACTCCCACTTAACCTTGGATTTCTCCCAACGCTACCTGGATTACTACCCATGTTTCAGGATAGTGTTAGATAACATCAAAGATTGTCCTTGATCAATGTAGTTTAATATATGCCTAAGGAAAAAGGAAAGATTGAACATATCAATATCAAAAATATCTCATGACTTAGATCCATGGAGATCGTTTTGAAGCGAGTCACATCCAATATCATTCTCTAGTGATATCTATGAATTTTGATTCTCAAACCCTTGAGTTATCCATCTCATGAATACAACCATCTCAATTCACAATAGTCTTACATTCAAATTCATTCCCATGTAATTTGATCAACTACGGATATTTTAGAATACGCTTATTCAAGGATTAAACATACAAAAATGGACACAGTTACAAAATAATTAATCTTGCATTTAACCAATAAATCAAATAACTATTCAATGTAACTGTTGTAGTTCAAAATTAAAACACCAATGCTAACTACAGATCAAGCCCACTGTCTAGCAAATCTAAGCCCTATCTTTTCAGTATGCTCCTCATGTTTAGCTTGAGGTAAAGGCTTAGTAAAGGGGTCAGCCAGATTTAGATCCGTATGAACTTTGTTTATTACGATGTCTCCACGCTCTATTATCTCTCTAATATAGTAGAATTTTCTGAGTATATGCCTTGTGGTTTGATGCGACCTTGGTTCCTTTGCAAGAGCAATGGCACCAGTGTTTTCACACATCTTCTTGATCGGTTTCTTTATGCTAGGCACAACGTCGAGATCGGTAATGAACTTCTTCATCCAGGCAGCCTCCTTAGCATCATCCGATGCAGCATTGTATTCTGATTCACATGTGGATTGAGCAACCACACTTTGCTTTGAGCTCTTCCAAGTAACAGCTCCACCATTCAGAATGAAAACATATCCCGTATGTGACCTTGGATCGTCACGATCAGTCTGAAAGCTTGCATCAGTATAACAATTAACTGACAGCTCATGATCCAATCCTCCATGTATTAAGAACATGTCCATAGTCCTTCTTAAGTACTTAAGAATGTTCTTCACTGCAACCCAGTGACTCTCTCTTGGATTCTATTGATGTCTACTCGTCATGCTAAGAGCATACGAGACATCAGGTCTAGTACATAACATGGCATACATGATAGAACCAATAGCAGAAGCATATGGAACTCTTTCCATTTTCTTATTTTCTTCTTCATTCTTTGCACACTACTCGTTATTAAGAATGTTTCCATGTGCCATGGGCAAGAGCCCCATTTTTGAGTCTTGCATTGAGAAGCGTCGTATGACCTTATCAATATATGTACAGTAAGTCCCGTAAACCGGATCTTTCAATGATATCAAACAACCCAATTGATTGTGCGGAATCCAATCAATTGGTGATTCAAGAAATCAAAACGAAAGGAACAAGAACACCGAAATAACCTTTAAACTTGCACACGATTCTATTACTATCAACTAGCAAAATCGTCTGGTACAAGCTCACAACCAATCGCCTCTCTCTCTAACTCTAGAGTAATTTTGTAACTATGAAGTTCCAACCCTAAAACAAGTTAGAAACTTGTTTATATACTCAACCAAGCCCACTTCCCTACTTGGGCTTCCCTTGGGCCTGCTTGGCCCACATGGCCTAAAGCTTAGCCCAAGTGACCTATAAAGGTTCACAACCTAATATAAACTAACCCGGTATGGCCCAGCTCGTAACCATAACCCGTTGTGTTAATTTGATGCGTCAGTCTCACACTTTAGGGCCTAACAATCTCCCCCTAGACTGATGCCATCAAATCGTCTTCATAACATGAATTAAGCAACGTTTTCAACGAAGTCTATGGTTGTCGCTATGCTGCAGATGTTGTGGAAGTTCTTGACTTCTGAACTCTCAGCACTGGGTCTCTTTCTTCAACACTTGTGGTTAGCTTCATATAAGGATCTCGATCAGCATTTGCTTGAAAATCTTGTGGAAAAGAATGTGAGAGGAGGATTCTCAGCAGCTCTTTTCTTCTTCAATCTTTGTCTTTCAAGCAGGTTCACAGGTACTTCTTCAAATGTACTTTCATTGTCAGACGGCGTTTCGTATCCGGTTCTTCTGACTCAGGTGCATCTTGTTGTTGTGCTGCTTTGTTACACCCTAAATACTACATGGCAAAAGTCGCAGCGGAAACACGAACCATAAAATTTCTTTCATTATAAATACCTCAACTTACTTAAAATTTAACTTTCACATAATTCTTATTCATAAATCCGTCATCCTCTTATTACTAATTAAAAACATAGCTTACGTTTACTACATTTTACATTCAACGTCCCCGTACAATCTCTCTAGTGACTCGGTCTTCAATCCCTAATCCTTCTGATAATCGCTCATTATCCGTACAACCTGCATTCACCACATACATTCATAACATTAGCACACATTAAAGAAACAAAGTTCATTCGCGTACACTTCACACTTCGTCATCTTTTAAGCTTTAATCATTTCATTTGCATATCCATTTCCTGGTGAGGCTTCAATAATGTACCTGCATTACTTTTCATTCTCGAGGTACACCATCAATAACGTTAACCCTCAACGTGTCTAAATCATGCATACATACGTGCTTACATACGTACATACATACACATCTACATACGTACATATCTTTCCTACAACTTTACATACATGCATACACTCATGCTGGTCTTTATACATACATACATGCACATCTGCATACATACAAACCCTTCCTGCATTATTACATACATGCATACACTCATACATGTCTTTATACATACATACATACATACACATCTGCATACATACAAACCCTTCCTACATCATTTCATACATGCATACACTCATACATGGCTTTATACATACATACATACACATCTACATGCATACAAACCCTTCCTACATCATTTCATACATGCATACACTCATACATGGCTTTATACATACATACATACACATCTACATGCATACAAACCCTTCCTACATCATTACATTCCCGTATATACTCATACATACATACACGCTTGCTTATCCACATAAGGGCGATTGCCAATGAGAATTAAATTAATAATTCTTACCTGGGGTACGGGATCCCACTTTAAGGTTCCTAAATGGAACCTAAGGTGGGATTCTTGCCTGGGCTATGGGATCCCACTTCAGGTTCCATAAAGAAACCAAAAAGTAGGATCCCTTATCCCAAGGGGAACCAGCATACCTATATGCTCATGCGAAGCTTTACGAATCATCGGGTCGGAAACCGAAGCACCAGGACGCGTTACAGGTCATCCGGAAACACAAGATGCGAAAATTAAAAACTCATAAACCAGAGCCCGTCGGCGACGGGATTGAGACCCGTCGGCGACGGGTTGTAATTATGCCCGTCGCACCATTTGGTCCGTCGCCAGTAAGTTAACCCGTCGGAAGAAAACGGCCAAACTAGTGCCCGTCGGCGACGGGGTGTATACCCGTCGGCGACGCCCTCTACATTCCTCATTTTTCTGCAGCTCCGTTTCAACGTCCGTACGCACTAAATCGCGCGTAACTTTTGAACCGTTTATCCGTTTAACCTCCCGTTTCTTCCTACATGCTTGTAAATTCACATTCTATCTTATGGACTTAAAATCCCACATCCGGATTAATGAAATTCTTAACTTACATGCATTCGGCTTATTTTCATCTTCTCATTATTTGACCCGTTCGTGCATTTATCAACAAAATATGTTTATTTGACCTCAATCTCATATGAACTTAATGATATTATTGACGCCTATCATAAAGATTAATTCCTTGGATGTCTAGCATTCTCTTAACCCATTTTCGCTCAAGAGCTTATTTTGACCCGTTATGGGTATTTGCGCATTAAAAGGTCTATGACATACAAAAACCCTACACTTCGCTTTCATACTTGACAAAGACAATACTCTAATCGAATAGCTCATTTCCAAACGACGTTTAAGGTCGTTTGCCCGAAATACCTATCAAGGGCATTTTTGTCAACTTACTCTATCCTTAACAACAAAGGATTTCCTTGCATAAGTAACCAATCCTACTACTTAGCTACAACTCCCAATCACACATACCTTGCTCGGATCAAAGCTAAGATCCGTTAATACTTCATCGAAATCATACAATTCATTCCTCCTTGACCTCACTCATCATTTTTAATTAGATTGCATATAACTTTACATAAATAACTAAGAAGTGATTACGGAATCACTTACCTTGTGCATCCGCATTCCTTTCCGCTTCTTTGCCTTCTCTTGACCCGTTAGTCAATCATGCTTGAGTCTGCCCTGATATGACTCCTATACTTTCATGTCACCAAATCACATTCTTATTAGCATACATAATTGTACAAGCTAACGATCATATCGATCGTATAATTCATATTTGACGTTCATAGTCACTTCTAACAAGCATAATACATGTAACCAAATTCATATCATTTCCAACTCGTGAAATCCGTAATGTCATCGCATTAGACACACATACGTCTAACACGCATCATATAACTTACTTTAGTCTTACAATTATGACAACATGACAGTTGACTTTTAGAAGTCAACGGTCCATTTAATTTAACTTTTGACTTTTCATTATATACCCGTAACATTATAATCGACTATACGGACATCACTATATACATATCATCTTTTACTTACATACAATTTCATCTATTAAGCTCACCTAGGCATTTCATCAAACACTTGGTGTGCGTACCACTATCTTAGCACCATGTACAACTAATTTATGCATATCCTTCTAATCTTATACATAATTCATCCAATCCTCCCACTAATTAGCATTTATCCTTCATACATAGCATCAAGCATATGAACACCATATTTCTTTCAATTCATCTAACAAGAATTCATCATACCCACATAATACAAACAACATGCAACAAGAATTAGACATGGATGATGATTCAAGTCATTATTCTTACCATAACTAATGGGTTTCGTCTCTAAACATCAAATTAATCTAAACTATGCATAATCCATGTTCTACATGATGATTCTAACATATCCTCATGCTCAATTTCATACCAATTCATGATCTACAACATAACCCACTTCGTGGGTAATCACCAATCTAGAATCTAAGACATACCTTATGATCCCCTAGTGTAGGTGATCACAAATTCGTGTTCGGTTCTGAATTTGAGCTTCATTTACCCTTCCAATTTGATGGATTAGAGGGAGTTAGGGTTTTGACTTCATGAGAGCTCCTGCTCTCTCTAGAACACACGATCGTGTGTGTGTTTGTGTGTGTAAATCTTTATTTGTTAAATCAACTTTCAACTTAACCCACTTTAACCGCTCAAGTTGCCACTAATTATAAATGGGCACAACTTTCTTTCTTTTCATTATTTTTACCCTTTTGTTAACTTGGTTAAATAACCCAGTCATTCATTTCTTGATGTACCACATCATAACATTTAACGAATATAAACATTCGGGTTTTGGGGTGTTACATGCTTCAGGCTTCTTCAGCAACTAACAGCATCTCAATATTCATCAATCCCTGTTCTTGATTGAAATCAAGTTCTGCACATGCTCACAAACTCATAAGCAAACATTTCTTATGCAACAGGGAGAGTACCATATGAACACTAGGTACATCCAAGTATTTATACTCGGATTTCACAATTTAAATTCTTTAAACTTTTGATGATCAGTCAAATCTTCAAGAACGGTTACATTTTTTAATTTTAAGAAAAACAAAAAGACACTCTATTTTTGTATTTTTTTTTTTATTTTTAAGAACTAAAAACAAGTAAGAACTCAAAATATAAACAACTACCATAATATACAATTACAATTGCAATGGGATCAAAATTCGTTCTCAAGCAGACTAAGGAACACTTTTCAGTACGAGCCTAATCAAACTGGTCTATGCGATTGCCAATACTATTATACCCGTGTGTCCCATTCCAAGGCATACCCCCGCGATCAAGGTAAGCATAACGATTCATCGTAGCAGGTGAGTATACTGATGTCATCCTTTAAGATATCCTGACTGTGTCTAGGTCTGCATATAATCTGTTTTATCATGTTTTGATTTCTTAACAATGAACACCCAAACAAATACTAATCAAATATCGGAATTACAGACAGCACACCCTATCATGTAAGTAGCTTCCCTACCACATATTTCACAAGTCCAATCCAAATCTCTGAAATCTTAACTGGGAATAGATTGAGAAGAGAACAGAATAGATCTTAAGCAGTAATGGTATAATATACAGATCAAATGAGTTTTTCTCAGTTTGATATAGGTTTCTAGGGTTTCTTTTGGGCACTTGAGGGCCTCTTTCGGGTGTATTAGATCTATAGCGCGACAACGTACAGCTAGGTCAGCATGTATCTGGATGCAGCAGAAGCTGACGTTGCCTAGCACCTCCAGGTCAGCATATATCTGGATGCAGCAGAGGAGGTACACGACTTTTTTCAGAGAAGATTTCAGAATCAGATCAAAATTGTGTGTATCGGGACAACATACAGACATTCAAATAGAAATGAGCTAATTCCAAGTGACTTTCTTTCCTGGGGTCATGTACAATTTTAGTTCTGAACAGAAGAACAACCAAGATATCCCCAGATGATTCAACAATATAAAGACCTAAAACCTCAGATGTTGGCTATCTATCAATGCAAGATTTAAGACCATAAAATCATACGCCGTTGGTATGTTACCCACATGGTACATAGTTCGTTATGTTTATATCACTTAGTATCTTTTATCATGTTGAGCGTCAAGCCTATCGACATATCACAGTAGATCCTAGTCTTTTCAGCTATGGCACCTTACATGTGTTAGTTAAACCCTTTAACACGAACATTTATTTCACTTCCCATATCATGCAATTTTTCTTTTTGGTTTTTTTATTTTTCAAAGGTTTTTGTATTTTTCTCATTTTCTCCCCCTAAAACAATACCTATATACAGCAAACTCTTTTTGTATTTTCTGAGTTTTCTCCTCCTAAACTCTATATCTATCTATATGTTCCTTTCCCCCCCTAAATTTGTGCATAAATCTTGTATTTTTGCGCAAATTTACCATTTACTAGAGAAACGACACTATATATACAAAATAATGAACTAAGAAAGAGAAAAGAAAATATATTTTTTTTTAAACCGTTCTGTCATCAGATTGAAGACTAATCAAATTCAAATCAAAGTACTGAATTTAAATGGTACCTTTTGCTGATCATTTCTTATTTCTCCAATCTCCTCCAAAGGAAACATATCATCTGTAAAAAAATTTGAACTTTTTGCAACAGTGAAATGTTACCCGTTTTTATCTCTGGAACAACCGCTATCAACATTCCAGAGATTGTCAACAGCTCCTCCTTGGTTGTTCCTGAAAAGTAAAGAGGTTAGTAAGACATGGGTACCCAGGCCATCGTGGTCCTGGGATTACCTGAAGCATCAAAATAAGACACTTCTTTCAAACACAAGTCCCCTTTAATTTAAAGGATTGGAGACGTTGCTGCTTTAGATTTGGGTTTCCAAATCTGTTTCGGTTTAACAAACATGTTTGTTGCCGTTGGTTGAGCAACTTTAACTGTTTCAGGTTTGTTAGTTTTAGAAAAACATTTTTGTTCCTGAGCAGCCTTCCGTTTGTTTTTAGCAACATTCCAATCCCCATCAGAAGGTTTAACCTTGGGATTCACATTCTTCATTGCCTTAGGTGATGATACCTTCATTGGCTTGGAATGATTGTTATCCTTTGATGTAACCCTCTGATTTTGCATATAGTAGGGTACGTAGGGACGCCGTGTGCAGTTTCTAGCAATATGACCCGCAATGCCACAGTTGTAGCAAGTTTGTCTTTTCATCGAAAAGACGTTTTGAGCAGCTTGATTCACTCTAGCAGGTCCTGAAGGACAAACCGGTCCTTTTTGCGTTGAATGCGCCTGCACTTTACTTTCAGACGAAGACGAATTTGGGTGCTTGTATGTGCTGGTTGTAGAAGTCTTGTTACTCTGAGCACCATTCTTCATCTTTTCTCCCTGATTTGAGCTTTCAATCACCTTGTCAGGAGCCTTATGAGATCGTGATTGTCCTTGGTGAGCAGACTTCTTATACTCTCGACTTTGATCTGCTCGTTTTGGGTCCTTTTGTGTGTTGTGAACCGGCTCACAAACATCAGCACATGAGTGAGTATTGGCATTTTTTTGCACGTTTGGACGATGAACACAATTTCTAGCAATGTGTCCAGGAATTCCACAGTTGAAACATGTCTGTCGTTTCAATGTATGGATATTCTGAGATCCAGCAGCAGTAGCTAATCTGATGGGTTTAGATTGCTTTGATTGCTTTACTTGTGTTCCATGTGCCTTTTCTGAGTTCTTCTGTACCAACGGTGTATGATTTCGCGAGCTCCCTTCATCATGTTTCTCTTCTTCTGTATCACCAGACAAAACTGGTTGTTTCGGAGTCGACACACCTGCATCAGGGGAAACACTAGACAAAATGTTAAAGGATTTGAACAAATCAGCATAATCATATAGCCAATCTGGACCAACTCTAGCATCCATAGTATTTTCTTCAAGCCATTCAATGTTGCACGACTCAACGACTTTCTTGGTTACTTTATTGTACACTCTATAGGAGGATCCTTTAGCATATCCAATAAAGAAACATTCATCCCCTTTGACCTCAAACTTCCCATTAGTGTCCATGAGCAACAAGACACACGGACAACCAAAGTTACGGAAGTGTGAGACCGAGAGTTTACGTCCTTCCAGAATCTCGTATGGAGTTTTCATATGACGTTTGTTTACTAAAGCATGATTCTGGATGTAACAAGCTGTGCTAACTGCTTCGGCCCAGAAGAAACTAGGAAGCTTCGAGTCGGCCAGCATGGTTCGTGCCGCCTCTATAAGAGTACGATTTCGTCTCTCAGCCACTCCATTTTGTTGTGGAGTTTGTGGTGCACTGTACTGTCGTTCGATTCCCTTTGCTGCACAGAATGTATCTAAGGTGATATTCTTGAATTCTGTGCCATTGTCTGATCGAATTGCTTTCACCCTTGTAGTAGCTTGATTTTCAACTAGAGTGACAAATTGTTTGATCAAACTCGCAGCCTCGTTCTTGTGACTAAGAAAGTATACCCATGTGTAACGAGAGTAGTCATCTACGATCACAAGATAATATGCCTTCTTGTCAATGCTCACCACATTTACAGGACCAAAAAGATCCATGTGTAGTAATTCAAGCACGACTTTTGTCGAAGGTGTAGACTTGGACTTATGAGGCTTTCGATGAGCCTTTCCTTTTGCGCAAGCAACACACTTTTCTACCAGCATGAGGTCTTTGATTGGTAGATCACGGACCATTTGACCTTTAGAAGACGATTCAGTTTCTGCTTTAACTTCTTTTTCATAAACATCTTCTAGTGACTGTTCATTTATAGTGACCACATCTTCTTTCTCAAAATCTGGTTCAGTTTTAATTTCAGAAGATGTAGAAGTTTCATTAACATATGTTTCTGCAACACATGTATCAACGGTTTCCAATGGGGTCCCACTAGATTCAACATTAGGGACACCCACTGAGACCGACTCAGAAGAAGAATCAGGATATTCTTGATTTTCTTGAGGAGTAGTTTCAGTGGTTTCACTGAATGTATCCTGAGGGACCTCACCTGTAACACTATCATCAACCAAGGGGTTAGAAACATCACATTCACAATCATTAACTGAAGAAAATTCATCATCAGACATATTGTTCAAAGGTTCAACACAAACATTATCAGTTTTGCCCAAAAGATCAGGCTCACTAGACGAAACATAAGCAGAAAATGACGCAAACAAAGACCGACCAAAAGCAATATCAGATTCAGTTTGTTCAAAATAATTTTCAGAAATATTAGTATGAACAACTGGTCCACTCCCAAGAACATCTCCACATTTTACTTCAGATACTTTATCTGCACATGAAGACGAAGCGTTAGGATCAATCGAGCCTTTAGAAATAAAATTTATTGGAGCAGACTTCTGTTTCCCAATTGGTCTTTCATTAGATGATGACTTATTGTTTTTGGGACCATAAGTCATTTTACTTTCATTCATCATCTCCTCCTCAGTCATGGGTAAATAAGTATAATTGTCATTATAGGGAGGAGGAGCCTGATTAAAACCCAAACCACGCCCTTTCTTTTCCTTGTATGCAAGTTGTTGATCACACAAGTTTTTAACTAGTTTGCTGGAAGAATCATATTTCTTAATATTGAGTTCATTTATTTGATATCTGTCTCTGATATCTTCCAGTTCTTTAGTCAAAATAGATACTTTTTCCTGAGCTTCTAAGAAATGGGCTGTTTTTACACTTACATCATCTTTGAGTTTGATGATGTCTTTTCGCTGAGCTTCGATTTTCTCCTTAAAAAGTTTTTCATTATTAGCCAAAGTGAAATTTTTCCTTTTAATGTCATTATAGTCTTCGATTAGCTCAGCGTTGTGTAAATGATATGCCTCAACCCTTTCTCTACATTCAGGAGTGCAAAAGACAGAAAGTATTTCTTCTTTGGTAATTTCTTGAGCCACTGGTTTGTGAAACATGAATGCCATAATTTCAGCAGGTGGCTGTTACTTTTGTTCTTCTCCTCAAAACACAAACCAAACGAGAACCTGTGTACTCGCTTACTCAAACCTTTGCACGCGAATAAACCCGCTTTCTGAACCGCACCTCGAAAATCTGTCAAATTTTATCACAAACCAAGACAAACCCTTTTTTTTTTAATAATATAGTAATAGTTATTATTATTATTTATTATATTATAATTAATGAGAAGGTAATGATGACGTTATGATTAATAATTATTATTAATAATAAAAATCTAAATCAAACAAAGATAGCTGTCTTCTTCGTTTCAAAACTACCGAAACCCTAATTCAGTCTCTCAAAGTGATAATCGTGAAAGAAGGTTGGCTGGAGACGTAGTTTGATCAGAGAAGAAGACCGGGGGTGATCGGAGAGAACGGTGGTCGGTGACGGAGACAGCGGTGTCGACGATGATATTGTGTCGAACCGGAGAGGATGAAAGACGATGTTGATGGAGGGTATGCGGAGATCGACGGAGAAGATGATGATGAACTGTGGATATGCGAAGGTGTAACAGTGTCGATATCGGAGTTGAACAGAAAAGATGAACGGAGATGGTGAATGATGTTGATGGCAGTGGTGATTGAAGGTTGCGACTCGAGACAGAGAAGCTTGTAACTCGACACCTTGAACAATATGTTGTGAGTCGAAACCGGTGATGAAGTTGAGGACTCGAGACCGTGTGAGCAGTGAGTCGAGACCGTGTTGAAGTCGAACTCGAAACCGTGAAAGTTTCACTCGAGACCTTGGTGTATGACTCGAGACCAGTGAGTTTAACTCGAAATCAAATACTCGAGACTGGTTATGATGATGGAGGTTGCGAGTCGGAACGATGTAGCTGAAACGGTGAGTCGGGAGCTTGAAGATGATGATGTAGCTTCGGAGATGATTGTGACTCGTAACTCGAAATCGGAGGATGTGAGTCGAGACTGTGAGTCGGAACAGCGGTTGCGACTCGAGATGAAGATCAAATGTGGATAACTCGAGACCTCCTGAAGAAAGATGATGACTCGAGACCGGTTAAAGCAATGATATCAAAATGATGACCAGTTAAAAAGTGAGTCGAGACGGTGGAGATGACTCGAGACCAAGTGAATGAAGAGTTCAGTTTGGTGATGATTCGAGACCAGTGGATGGAGCTTTGCTGTGACTCGAAACCAGATGCTAAACAGTGAACAATTAGAAGATTTGAGATAACTATGGATGATCACGTGTATATTAAAATAATATATGGAAAGTTTCAATCAACACAACTCCACTCCGAAAACTTTGTGAATTTTGAAAATAAGATATTTTCAGAAAAATAAAAAGATTACGTTTAATCTTTTAACAACCTTTTCAAAAATCAAAGTACCGAAATATACTGACTTTTTATAAAATCTGGATGAACACAATGAAGAACGTGAAGAACACCAATCAAAAAATAACAAAAATCTTGAATCCTTGATATCACACCGAGCCTAGAAACAGGTTCTAATGGCTCTGATACCACTTGTATTTTTGGTTTTATAGAAAAACAAGACACTATTTTTGGTTTTTTTGAATTTTTCAGTTTTTTTAAGAACTAAAAACAAATAAAAACTCAAAATATAAACAACTACCATAATATACAATTACAATTGAAATGGGATCAAAATTAGTTCTCAGACAGACTAAGGAACACTTTTCAGTACGAGCCTAATCAAACCGGTCTATGCGATTGCCAATATGTTTGTCCACTTAAACTTTAACGCTCAACTTTCAATTTTTTAACTTCGTGATATGCTTAAGGTAATATTATACTATTATACCCGTGTGTCCCATCCCAAGGCATACCCCCGCGATCAAGGTAAGCACAACAATTCATCGTAGCAGGTGAGTATACTGATTTCATCCTTTAAGATATCCTGACTGTGTCTAAGTCTGCATATAGTCTGTTTTATCATGTTTTGATTTCTTAACAATGAACACCCAAATAAATACTAATCAAATCCTGGAAATATAAACAGCACACTCTATCATGCAAGTATCTTCCCTACCACATATTTCACAAGTCCAATCCAGATTTCTGAAATCTTAACTGGGAATAGGTTGAGAAGAGAACAGAATAGATCTTTTGCAGAGATGGTATAATATACAGATCAAATGAGTTTTTCTCAGTTGGATATAGGTTTCTTGGGTTTCTTTTGGGCACTTGAGGGCCTCTTTCGGGTGTATTAGATCTCTAGCGTGACAACGTACAGCTAGGTCAGCATGTATCTGGATGCAGCAGAAGCTGTCGTTGCCTAGCACCTCCAGGTCAGCATATATCTGGATGCAGCAGAGGAGGTACACAACTTTTTCAGAGAAGATTTCAGAATCAGATCAAAATTGTGTGTATCGGGACAACATACAGACATTCAAATAGACATGAGCTAATTCCAAGTGATTTTCTTTTCTGAGGTCATGTACTAATTTAGTTCAGAACAGAAGGACAGCCAAGATATCCCCGGATGATTCAACAATATAAAGACCCGAAACCTCAGATGTTGGCTATCTATCAACGCAAGATTTAAGACCATAAAATCATACGTCGTTGGTATGTTACCCACATGGTACATAGGTCGCTATGTTTATAACACTTAGTATCTTTTATCATTTTGAGCGTCAAGCCTATCGACATATCGCAGTAGATCCTAGTCTTTTCAGCTATGGCACCTTACATGTGTTAGTCAAAACCCTTTAACACGAACATTTATTTCACTTCCCATATCATGCAATTTTTCTTTTTGGCTTTTTCATTTTTCAAATGTTTTTGTATTTTTCTCATTTTCTCCCCCTAAAACAATATATATTTACAGCAAACTCTTTTTGTTTTTCTGAGTTTTCTCCTCCTAAACTCTATATCTATCTATATGTTCCTCTTGGTAACGATCCGGTTTCAGTCTCGGTTCGGTATAAAATATGGAGACGGGTGATTTGAGCCAAGAACAAACGTTAATGAACAAGAAAAATAGAAACTTTAAGGATTGGAACATAGATGTTTTCATTGAAAGTGATGAACAAATACAAAAGATAACAATCCACCCCGGGTGAGCTCCCCCGGGGTGGTGGCTCCCAAATGCACACCTCACAAATGAGGTCTAGTAATCTATATAAAGACCCTGAGCCTTGTTTTCCAAGCAAGCCGCCTCTTGCTTGGAAAACTTCCTAAACTCTCTAAAACATACAATTATAACAAATAAAAACGCCACATAATATAAACAATAAAATTGCTAAACGAAAGCCGTCATAATTGATAACATCATTCTCCAATTTGACCCAACAATATTCCCCCGAGAATGATGCTATCAATTCTTCTAATGATCTTCAAAGATAAATCTGACGTCGTCTTCGAATCTTCACAAATCGGCTAAATACCCAATTTCTTCATTGTCGTTTTCCCCCGCAAATGTAGACCCTCCTATATCTTTTCGATCAAAGCTCTTTATCTTACTTTTGAAGAAACAATTGTAATAGGCATATGATAGGGTTTGAACTCCAATGATAAAAATTAAATAATTAGCTTCATTGTGATGATCGTCAATTATGTCAGATTGCATTTAGCTCCTGATCCACCGCGAAAGTCTACAAATACCATAAAAAATGACGGCCCAAAAAAAATATATCATAAAGTCCCTGGCCCAGTCTTGTTCGCGGCCCAAAAAATGTATAATAAATTCCAACCCACTTTAAGACCCGGCCTAAAGAAAAATAATCCAAGAACCTGAACTAAGCGAAACCAGAATAAGCCCGAGCGATCAAATTAAAAAAAATGAACCGATCCATGTTGTCGTTTGGCCAAGTCTGAAAGGCCCATAAGCCTAGACCCATCCACCATTTAAAACAGCAGCTCCAACTTCTCTAATTTAAGCCCACTCATCATTCACCATGCCAAAAAAAAATAAATATAAATTTGAGAAGCCCAAACAACTTCGAGCCCAGGTTTTGCCACCCACAAACATTTTAGAGATCATACCATTGTTTCTAAACCAGCAGTGGGCCCCAAGCATGAGGATTTCGTTGAAAGGTGTGACATTATCCAGTAATGATTTGCCAATCATTGGGCCATTATGCACAGCCCATGCACATTCAAAACCCTAGTCCCAAACTCCTTTTGCGCCGCCAACTCTCTTTTGCCACCAACTCCAGCCGACAACTTTTCAACAGCCGCCTCCACTAGTTCACCGGCGAACCACCTTCTACCACCATTTCCGCAGCCGAGCTCGACGCCGTTACCACCGGAATAACAAATCCGGTCATTCTAAAACGCCGACAATCTCTTTCTGCCATCGTAGACCATCTCCAATCATCTCCATCCCTATGACAACCATAACCATGCTCTGCCACCCCACCCGGATCAAATCATCAGTGAAATCACGACTACCATATGATGAATCTTTAACCATTTGTAGCCTGAAGGAAATAACAACACCATAAAACTTTAAAGTAGAACCAAAAAGAACCGCATCAACACGTTGAACTACGGTAAACAACAATGAGAACATCCAAGAGAGGTGTGGACGGTGTCTGCGACGGCGCGTGGTGGTGGTGGAGCGACGGTGATTGCCATTGGTGGTGGAAGTTTGTTCAGATTCCGGTGAGTAGTTGTTCGGAAGATCTGGAAAGTGAAACGCTAGGTTGTGGATTTGAGTGGAAGTGAAAACCCTCATAGATCTTGTAAATCACGGCCGACTCCCTCACCTTTTCATCTTTATCTTTTTTTTAACCCCTCGAAATACACACAGTGAGTGTGGTTCTTGAAATATCACCATTTCATTTTTGATGAAAACCATAGCCTTCACTCACCAAGAAAAACAATCTTCATTCTTTATCACCTCCTCCAAAAAAACTCAGATCTGAATAAGTCGCTAGAACAACATCAAAAACAACTAAAATACACTTCAGATCTGCCATATTTTAACGTCTCCGGTGGTTTCCCGGTGAAGATCCGACCAACCGAAACTGAAACGAGCCATCGAGGCTCTGATACCAAATGAAAGTCCCGTAAACCGGATCTTTCAATGATATCAAACAACCCAATTGATTGTGCGGAATCCAATCAATTGGTGATTCAAGAAATCAAAACGAAAGGAACAAGAACACCGAAATAACCTTTAAACTTGCACACGATTCTATTACTATCAACTAGCAAAATCGTCTGGTACAAGCTCACAACCAATCGCCTCTCTCTCTAACTCTAGATTAATTTTGTAACTATGAAGTTCCAACCCTAAAACAAGTTAGAAACTTGTTTATATACTCAACCAAGCCCACTTCCCTACTTGGGCTTCCCTTGGGCCTGCTTGGCCCACATGGCCTAAAGCTTAGCCCAAGTGACCTATAAAGGTTCACAACCTAATATAAACTAACCCGGTATGGCCCAGCTCGTAACCATAACCCGTTGTGTTAATTTGATGCGTCGGTCTCACACTTTAGGGCCTAACATGTACTTTCACTCAAACCTAATAACCGGTTTGATCTATCTCTATAAATCTTTATTCCTAGAATATAAGCGGCTTCACCAAGATCTTTCATTGCGAAAAATTTACCCAACCAAGCCTTAACATCTTTTAGCATAGGGATATTTTTTCCAATGATTAGTATGTCATCTACATACAAAATGAAAAAAGTGATATAGCTTCCACTAGATTTCTTGTAAACACATGGTTCATCTTCGTTTTTAATAAAACCAAACTCTTTGATTTTCTGATCAAAACGGAGATTCCAGCTGCGAGATGCTTGCTTTAATCCATAGATAGATTTATTTAGCTTGCACACCTTATTAGGATTCTTTGGATCGACAAAACCTTCTGGTTGAACCATATAGACATCTTCAACTAAGTGTCCATTAAGGAACGAGGTCTTGACATCCATTTGCCATATCTCATAGTCATAATATGCAGCAATGGCAAGTAGAATTCTAATAGACTTAAGCATGGCTACTGGCGAGAAAGTTTCCTCAAAATCAATTCCTTGAGTCTGAGTGAACTGATGACTATCGAACGGGTCATGCAAAAACCTAATTAACCTAGGTAGCTAGGGTAAGCAGGGTATCGAATCCAGAGGAGTCTGGTGGAAAGCATTATGAATTAAGTAATGATTAACTACATGCAAAAAAAATAAACTCAGTTGTTTGGTTGTTTGATTAACTAACGAATTATTAAAACAAGTTGTAAACTGTTGGAGAAACAATGGTTCCTCCAGATTTCAGATTCAAAATAAACTTCAGTTACGTGTTTGATATTTTACAATCACATAGACATAATTTTATAATCTGATTAAAAAATTGTAATTACCCAAAGACTACTTACTTCTATTGTAAAACAATGGAAGGTTATCATATGAATTACGAATTGCAATTACAAATCCTAACCCTTATCAAATGTATCCCAATTACTAGAAATCTCGGGAATTGAATGAATTCGAATTAGGATTTAAGCAAGACCAATCATTTACAAATCAAATCAACTGATTGTTGGACCGTTTTGCGACCCTGAAAAGTCAGTTAAGGATGTTCATCTTCACGTATAAAGGCGGAATCAATATATGCGAAGTAACACAGCTTTTCCTTTTCAATTTCTTCTCTTTTATTGCATTCTGATTACAAACTAACAGAGTTTTAGTACCAAATGCTCTCAACAGGTTCACTCCAACGTCCGTGCATAAATGACAACATCAGGTATATATAGTGCTAGAGGGTTCGCTTATATGGACTGACATAAAAGCGGACCTACTAAGATGACATATAAGCGGACCATACCTGATGACAAATGAGCGAACCTACCTATGTACATAAAAGCGAACCTATGTCTAATCTATGACACATAAGCGAACCTATCAACATAATACATGATTTTGACTATCAAGACCCTATATTGACCTATCAAGACCTAAGACATAATGCAGACGAAGTCAACAAACATCCCATGCATAAACAGACTCCCCCTTGGATGTTGACGAAGTCTTCAGCTCCTGAGTCTTCAGTCTTGGTCTTTTCTCCAACTCTCTGTCTTCACATCATAAGCATTCTTCACAGGTTCAGAATCACAACCTGACTCTAACTTCCATCTTCCCTTTGACTGTTGATCCAGACTCCCCCTTTCATAGACTCCCCCTCTCGATATGCTAGAATCTGAGGTATCTGGTTCAAGCTTTGACAAATAGCTTCCGTTGGGAATAATAAAGTCCTAACCTGTTACTCAATCAATAACATTACAATTCTATCTTTTCAATAATAAATCACTAACACAATCAGCTTTAGAAATCCACTCAAGTATTCAGGTCCAAATTAATGACCCTGATCACTCAATTAATCTACCAAGTTCAATTTAATGACCTTGGTCGATCATTTGACGAATCAAACTGATTTTGTAAAAACATTTTCACATTATCTGAAAATAACAAGTATCAATTTAATGAACTTGTTTTAACTTTGAAAACATCTTCAAATTCCAACAAAGTAAGCTCTCCTCATTCTTCAGCTCAGAACTTTCCTGCATCTGCTTCAACCTCTGAGAATCCAACAATCAACTTTCCACTTTGGTTTGTCAAAAAATAAAGCAGAAATAAAATCTTTTTGGATTTTATCAAAGTGTTCTAAACTAAGAAATGAAATACAGAAAACTTAAATTGCAGAAAATAAACAAAGTAAACTATTTACAAACATATTTTTGGCGAGCGTGTCAGGGAATCATATCAGCTATCAGACAAATCACAAGTACCGTTAAGCCGTGATTACATACTCAGAATTAAACAATTCACCTCGATTGTCGATATACTGATCCATCTTAAATTCTCACACAAATTTCAATCTACTCAGGATACGATTTAGATGTCTTATGAACTTAGCTCATTCATGTGTCCCACCTCTTGAATATACTCCCGTATCCAGAATCCCAAACTTCAGTCTTACAGGTGAGTATACTACAATGATATCTGTACATAAATTAGGTATGCGAGGGCCGAGGGATCTCAGGTCGATACTTCCGTATACGCAGAGAGATATCAACTTCGAATTTACGGTATGTTCCCTTTAGAGAATCTTTTAGCTACAACAGCAGCGACTATCAATTTTATTGTTTCATCGGCATGCTGAGGGTTTAACGCTATGTTTCAAGCATTGCGGAAAGTATTATCCAAGGACTAGGTCAGAACTTCCATTCAGCAGAAGTCCCGGAATAATACCCCAGATATCATTGAGTATAAAGACCTTCTATATCAGATTATGAGACCTTTCAAACGAGATTTCAGGGGTTACCTATATATCCAAGTAGTGTTCCCCACGAATTTCACAAGTTTGAAATTTTAGGTTTATATCCCGAATAAATCTACTAAATGTGCGAAAACCTATCAACACATCATCAGTAAGACTGTTTAACTCATTAAACTTTACAAATCTTTAGCATACTGTAATTGTCTAGCCGATGTACTATCATCTTCCCTATATACACAAGATCTTTTTCAGATTTTATCATGTTTTTGTATTTTTTTTCATTTTTTACTGTTTTTGTATTTTCTGAAAATATATCTATATACATCTATCTACTCCCCCTAAATACCAAAACAAGTAAAAAATCGACAAACCATTGCAGATTGTTTCTCATCTTCATCCACAACAATACTCTCATCAACACCAATTATGCCATCCGACACCGAAAGAAGCTTCATACCATTTAGTTTTAACAAATATTTAAACCGATTTTTATCAAAAGCTTTGGTATGTAAATCAGCTTTCTGTTCGTCAGTGTGGATTTTCTCAATTCGTATCAACTTTTTCTCAAAGCAATCACGAATAAA
Source organism: Helianthus tuberosus (assembly GCA_030545235.1). Lineage (NCBI taxonomy): Eukaryota > Viridiplantae > Streptophyta > Magnoliopsida > Asterales > Asteraceae > Helianthus > Helianthus tuberosus. The sequence continues at coordinate 116,725,312 of CM060414.1, read as the reverse complement.
GTGATGATGAATTTCGATGTGTTTAGTTTTAGCGTGATGTACCGGATTCTTTGTTATATTTATTGCGGCCTCATTATCAACAAAAAGAGGTGTGTTAAGAAACTGCAAACCGTAGTCGCGCATCTGTTGCTGTATCCACAAGATCTGAGAGCAGCAACTGCTAGCAGAAACATACTTCGCTTCACATGTAGATAATGCTACAGACGTTTGTTTCTTACACTGCCAGGTAACCAATCTAGGACCAAAGAACTGGCATCCTGTAGTTGTTGATTTTGAATTGACTTTGCAGCATCCGAAATCCTAATCGGAATACCCTTCGAGCGTAAAATCACCTTTCCTAGGATACCACAACCCCAATGAAGGAGTTCCTTTTAGGTAGCGCAATATCCTCTTCATAATGATCATATGTGATGCTCTCGGGTTAGACTGAAATCTTGCTGCGAGGCACGTTGGGTACATGATATCAGGACGTGAAGCAGTTAGGTACATTAATGAACCTATCATGGAACGGTAAAACGTTTCATCAGCCCTGTCTCCGGTGAGATCTGGGTGAATCCCATGATTTGTTGCAAGTGGGGTAGCAGCTGGAGTAGAACTTGACATCCCAAATTTCTCTAGAATATCATGAACATACTTTGACTGATGAATGAAAATTCCCTCAGGAAGTTGTTCAACTTGTAGACCCAGAAAGAATTTCATCTCCCCCATTGATGACATTTCGAACTTTTGCTTCATCACTAATTCAAAATCTTTGCATAGATTTTCATTCGTTGACCCAAAAATTATATCGTCCACATAAATCTGAACTATCAGAAGATGACCGTCGACTTCTTTAGTGAAGAGAGTGGCATCCACTTTTCCACGAATGAACTTGTTAGCTAGTAGGTGTTGAGACAAAGTCTCGTACCAAGCTCTCGGGGCCTGGTGTAAACCATACAGTGCTTTGTCCAATAAGTAGACCTTGTTTTTATGGATTGGATCGATGAAGCCCGGCGGCTGACCAACATAAACCTCCTCTTTGACCTTCCCATAAAGAAACGCCGATTTTACATCTAGCTGATATACTTTGAAGTTCTTCCAAGATGCAAATGCCAGGAAAATTCTGATTGCTTCTAGTCGTGCTACAGGAGCATAGACTTCTGTAAAATCAATTCCCTCCTGTTGACTAAATCCCTGAACAACGAGTCGAGCTTTGTTCCTTACAACAACTCCTCTGTCGTCTCTCTTGCACTTGAACACCCACTTGGTATTGATTTTCCTATGACCATCCGGCAAATCAACTAACTTCCACACTCCTAATTCTCGAATTGACTAAGTTCCTCCTGCATTGCATTGACCCAAGAGTCTTCAGTAAGCGCCTCTTTATAAGTTCTTGGTTCAACCTGCGAGATAAAACAACTCAATGAGAATTCAGTTTGCAAAGGAGCAACTTTTGTATAGAAACATGTAAGCCCTTTATCAATCTGTCTTCGAGTGCGAACGCCTGTCTGCAATTCTCCTATGATCAACTCCTCTGGATGATATGAAAAAGTTCGCGGCATCACTTCGCTTGGAACATCTACATTTCCCTACAGATTAGTAACATTCTGCTCTGCATCTTGTTCACCAACTTGGTTTGTTTGACTTGAAATCTGAATTTGCACCCCCTCAGAATCTGAATCACCATGATCAAAGATTGGCATGTTTTCAGCTTCTTGATTATCATCTTGAACCGACTGATTTTCTTGAGCAACTTCATTCTGTTGGACATCATCATGTTCACCAGCATTACTCGGGCCTGCTTCATCATCATTTGAAGTTTCCCGTGGTCTTCTAGAATACTTAGCTGGGAACCTTAGCTGTGACTCGTATTCACGCAAAATATCCAACTCATCAAAGAAATCTTCATCTTCCTCTGACTCTTCTTTCATGTCAAACGAATCCCACAGTTTGTCATAATGATAACGCCATGAATCTCCAGGATTCTGCGGCGGCATAGTATAACCTTGACATTCAACATTTACAGCTTCAATAATCCGCTTTTCACTTGGAACGAAGACACGTCGCATCGGATTTGCATAACCAACAAATATTCCCTCAATGCTCTTTGGACCAAACTTTCCATGAAGCTCTATAACAGTACAGCGTGACCCGAACGGTTATAGATACTTCAAATTCGGTTTGCGGTTATTGATTAGCTCAAAGCATGTTTCGTTGAAATTCTTGACAGTGAGAACCCTGTTGAGCGTATAGCATGCGGCGGAAACAGCTTCAGCCCAAAAATTTATCGGTAACTTTGAATCTGCAAGCATAGTTCTAGCCGTCTCGATTAGTGTCCGGTTTTTGCGTTCTGCGACTCCATTCTGCTGCAGAGTGTACGGAGCACTAAACTCATGCAATATACCTCTTTCATCACAAAATTCTTCCATCTTGCTGTTCTTGAATTCAGTACCATTGTCACTACGAATTCTTTTAATACGCCTTTGGTACAAATTCTCAATCTTTCTGAACAACGTCATCAAACTATCAAACGTTTCATCTTTCGTCTTCAAGAAATAAACCCACGAAAATCTGGAATAATCATCAATAACGACCAAACAGTAGTAATCTCCTGTAATACTTTTGACATTCACAGGACCAAACAAATCCATGTGAAGTCTTTCCAGAGGTCTCGAAACTGAATTGACTTGCTTTGTAGGGTGTGACTTTTTCTTCTGCTTGCCTTTAACACAGCTAATGCACTCCCCTTCCAGATGAAAACCTTTGACATGAACTCCAAGAACCAAATCATTGTGCACCAAGTGATTCATCTTCCTTAGGTGAATATGCCCCATCTTGCGGTGCCACAATCTCGATTCTTTCTCAGTTGCTCTAGAAACAAAACAATGTGCTTGACCAGTAGTTGTAGTTGCTACAGTCATGTCCAACACATATAAATCATTCACTCTAGGTGCCCGCATGATAATCCATTTTTCAGGGATAACAAATCCTGGTTTCAAGATCAAACATTCTTTATCAGTGAAATGAGTAGTATACATATTGTCACAAATCTGCGAGATACTCAGCAGATTGTTCTCCAGCTCAGTAATGTAGTTAACTCTCTCAAACGTCACAATCCCGTTGGATAACGTTCCTTCACCAATAATTCTACCACCTTCATGACCAGCAAATCCCACATAACCACCATTGATATTTCTCACATCATATAGCAACGCAGTCTTCCCTGTCATATGTCGAGATGCTCCACTATCCATGATCCATCTGGATACAAGTTTTGGAAGATCCTGCACATAACAAACTTTGACTTAACCACCTTCAATAAAGATGCCGATTCATGCTTCGCGATCAAGGAAGCTCCGGCAATTCAAACTGTTTAGTCAAACATGGAGTCCACCCAGGCCTCATCAGCCTTGGGTGTAACCTTGACTGTTTTAACTCTCGCAGCTTGAATTTTGAAATTTTCAGCCTTAAGAGGTGGAAAATTTGCATCATAATCAATTTGAATTGAATCCTCAGAAGATTTCACCTTCTTCTCAGTTTTTGGTTTCCAAACTTGTTGAGATAATGCAACCCGTTTATAAAAATTTGTCATTTTTAGTTACCACTTTCTTTACAGGTTCATTTTTCACTTTAGTGTTATCATTTTTCACATTCTTTTTCTCAACAACGATTGGTGCTTTACCCTTCACCTCAACTTTCTTCTGTTGAATCTTCACAGTTTCAGTCTTAGGCTTCACATTGTTACACTTTCGTGCAATATGACCAACTTGATTACATCTGAAACATGTTCGAGTATCAACAACTCAACTTGTGCCTTCAGACTGATACTGTGAAGCTCTTTTCTCAAAAAACTCTTCATTCGATTTTGAAAAAATCTCATTTTCCTCATCAGAAAGTGAACTTGAACCGTTCACAAACACCTTCTTTTCAGCAAACCTTTTGTTTTGAAAACTCTTTTTCTGATAACTCTTACCATCCCGATAACCACCCGACCAATTGTTTCGATTGTTATTGTAAAAACGTGGTGGCACAACAGGCTTTTTGTAGTAAGCTTTATCTTTCTCAAAATTCATTTGCCTTTTTGTTAGTTTCAAACTGTTCACTTCTGACAACTCAACTTCAACCAATTTGAAAACATTTGTCAACTTTTTCACATTAACATTCTCAATCGGAAACTCAGAATCCGAATACAACTTATCAGATCCAGCCATCTTGTACATCACAAGACCCGGTTCATCACTTAAGTTGTTTTTGGATTTTGGTTTCTGAATGTACTTGTCCAAGAAACACCCATCTTCCTCAGTAGTGTCACTATCCATTTTTAGTACATTTTCAACAACACCTTTTACAATATCATTTTGGACACTATCGTCATTGGAAGATGTGAACGTGACATCAATGTTCTCCGGAAGTTTAACTTCACTTTCTTCCTCAATTTCAACAAACCCAGATTGCTCTTCCGTGTAGTTATCAAGAACAGGTGGTGGAACTTGATGAAAACCCACTCCAGTTCCATCACAGTACACATCTTCGCCTGCTTTGTCTTTCCCGATGGGTTTGGGAATAATGTGTTGCAAAACAAAGCTTGCGGAGCTGTAACTGTTAAGCTTAAACTGGATTCGCTCGTTTTCAATTACAGCCTCTTGAACTTTAAGTTTCAATTTAGCGATTTCATCCAGTTGTTGGTTGATTGATTCTTCTTTTACTCTAAGCACTGCTTTTAGATGTTCATTTTCTTTAAAAGTTTTACCATTTCGATCATCACTATCTTTCATTGTGCTTTTTAATTTTTCAAACTTTTCAGAAATCTGACGGTTTTCAAGAATTAACTTTTCATTTTCTTGTTTAATTTTGTCATGATCAATTTTATCATTTTCAATTTGGCTAGTTAACTTTTTTATCCGTTCAGTTGAAGCTTTAACCATCTTGTCACGATCAAGAATTTGATTCTCAACGCTTCTGACCTTTGCTGTCAGATCATCAACTTTCTTCTTGTTGAGATACGTGACTGTGTTACAAAATTTGCACTCTCTGTTGCAATTTTTGCAATCAGCATTTCCATCAATTTTCTTACCTGATGCATTTGTTGACAAGTTTGAACTGACCTGGCAGACACGGAGTTAGAGTCTACCTCAAGTGCCTTAGCAGCCAGCACTTTGTCAGCCATTTTTCCCAAGTTCTCAGCATTCAACTCCTGCGTTGTGTCAATAACTCCAGTATCAATCTTCTTTGCTTTCTCGATCTCTTCTTTCTCCTTTTTCTCTTTCTCTTCTTTCTCTTTCTCTTTCTCTTCTTTCTCTTTCTCTTCTTTCTCTTCTTTTTTCATTTTCTCGGTTGGAATTCCCCACCATTTGTTTTGCCAATACTCATCCTCTTCTTTGTATTGCTGGATTATGGCTTCGATATCAAGCGTTTTGTCATCGATTGCAATATTTCCATATTCATCAAGATAACATTCCCTGTCCGGATCCCATCTATTTGCTCTCCTTGCTTCCAGAAAGATACGAGATATTCTAATTATTTTGTTTTCAGCAATCATTTTTCTGTATTGATATTTTTGCTCTTCAGTTCTATCGTCTTTCCACGGAATAGGATCGTCGTTTTTCGCCATGAATGCGTAACCAACCGCATCTTCTTCTGGTAGAACCTCTTGACTCCAATCATACCCTTCATCATCATAAATCACCGCAAGAGCTCTAGATTTCTCTTTGTTGTCTTCAACCTGCTTCAATCTAGGAGGCTCGGATTTATTCTGATGATAAATTGCCTTCTTGTAATAATCATCTCTGAAAGGATTCTCCGACTCATCAGCATAAGCGTTTCTACATTCTCGTTTGAAGTGACCCTTCTGCTTACATTTGAAACACATCACCTTGGATTTATCAAACCCCAATTTGGTAGATGGACCACCAATTGTCTTCCTGCCAGTTATTTCCATGAAACGCTGTGCTCGACGAACAGCACTTGCCATAGCCCAACGAATATCGATCAGCTCCATTTCCTCCGGATCAATCTGATCATAATCTTCTTTCGTCAGATTGGTGTTTCCTATCTTCCCAGCTACTAACCCTTCATACGATTCCAACACCGATGCTAGGAAGATCATCTGTTGTTTGGCCGACTCCTCATCAAAGTTCTGAGCATTCTTCAAGTCTATTGCAATGTTGCATTGAAAACGATTATTTGCATCAGAATAACTTGCAGATGATGAAGATCCACTGTGATAACCACTGTGACTTCCACTGCTTTGACCACTTTGACTTTCTTTGCTTGCTGTGGACATATTTTCAGCAGAAAACGCAGTCTTGGGAGAAGTTGCTTTTGGCATCATGCTCTTTGGATAATATAAATCCAAATTCTGCTGATAAGATGAGTGATTGACTTTGTATGTCTTTTTCAACTCCAACTCGTGACTCTTGAGTTTCTCAATCAGCACATCTAGAGTAAGATATTTCGGCAAGATAGTGTTCTTTAGCATGAGAGCATAATATCTCCACTCCATCTCGTCTGGCAACGAATCGAACAACCTGTCTACTTGCTCATCGTCAGGATATTTAATTCCATGTCTATCTAATTCCAGCTTTAGATGCCCAAACCTCTCGATCATTTTTTATACTGATTCATTCTTTAAACATCCAAACATATCAAACTCTTTTCTAAGAAGTTTCTTTTTGTTTTTCACGATTTCAGTACTTCCTAAACATTTCTTTTCTAACTTTGCCCAAAGATCTTTTGCATTTGAATAATCAATCAATGAAATTATGTCTTCCCGGACGGATTGAAATAACAATGCCACACACTTTTGTTCAGCTACAAACGAATCAATCTCCTCAGCTGCTCTTAAAGTTTCACCATTTTTGTTTCCATTGGCATAACCGTTTTTCAGACTTTTCCAGCTGGGAAATGCGAATGCCATCAACCAGTCTTCAAACTTTCTTGACCACCGACTGTATTCCTCAATAGCCATTAGCTTTGGAGGTTTATTGAACGTTCCGAAGGCACTTTCCGATTCCCAAGCTTCCTTTTTCTTCTCTTTTGGAGGATTCTCATTCACATTGCTTGACGAAGTATCATTGTTTCCGGAATCTCCAGCGAATGCGTACATGTCGCTGAACGGATTCAAGAAAATATCATCCATCGTGAATGTACCTGCAAAAATCAACAATCACTTAGAAAAATTTTCGAAATTTTGACAAACAGTGACACACAAGCGAAATCAGTTTTAATGTGTCTCAATAAACGAAATCAAGACTGATAAACGAAATCAGTCTATGTGACAAATAAGCGAAAGTGACTAGTGTCAAATAAACGAAATATGAAATGTCCGAAAGAGCGAAATAGGTATAAGTCCGAATAAGCGAAAGTGGAATTTTCCGAATAAGCGAACCAACAATGTTCAAATGAGCGAACCAGTATATGATCAAATAAGCGGATCTACAATGTCCGTTCAAGCGGATCTACAAGGTTCGTATAAGCGGATCTAAGTGTTGTCTGTCTAAGCGAACCAGACAATGTTCGGATGAGCGGACCAGATAATGTCCGGATAAGCGGACCAGGTATTGTCCAGATGAGCGGACCAGGTATTGTCCAGATGAGCGGACCAGGTATTGTCCGGATGAGCGGACCTAACAGGTAATTTCAAGCAAAAGTGCCTTAGAAGCGAACCTAATGTGTAATTTCAAGCGGACCTACGAATGACCATAAAAGCGGACCTAACTTTTACCCAATTTTAACCATTTTTAAGCCGAGTTTTAACCTGAAAGTTTCTAGGGTTTGTTAATAGCATGTTCTGCACGTTATACTCAAAAATCATACAATTTCAACCGTAGGAACCACTTTAAATCGAAAAAGTATGAGAGAAAGTGAGTAGAAATGAGAGAATTCTGCAGATTCAAGCTGTAGTAGTATGAACTCCTCGTCCTGAGCTCTGATACCACTTGTTGGACCGTTTTGCGACCCTGAAAAGTCAGTCAAGGACGTTCATCTTCACGTATAAAGGCGGAATCAATATATGCGAAGTAACACAGCTTTTCCTTTTCAATTTCTTCTCTTTTATTGCATTCTGATTACAAACTGACAGAGTTTTAGTACCAAATGCTCTCAACAGGTTCGCTCCAATGTCCGTGCATAAATGACAACATCAAGTATATATAGTGCTAGAGGGTTCGCTTATATGGACTGACATAAAAGCGGACCTACTAAGATGACATATAAGCGGACCATACCTGATGACAAATGAGCGAACCTACCTATGTACAAAAAGCGAACCTATGTCTAATCTATGACACATAAGCGAACCTATCAACATAATACATGATTTTGACTATCAAGACCCTATGTTGACCTATCTTGACCTAAGACATAATGCAGACGAAGTCAACAGACATCCCATGCATCAACAACTGATAAAAAACATTGAATGCTTAGATTACCAGATTCTAACAAAAGTTCAAACACATAACATTGGTTCACCTATAAGAATCCTCCATCCGGAAGAAACCATAAATGATTAGCTGCTCATCTCGGTCACATGAACTTCAAAAGCTTGAGAAACGGTTGAAGTCATGTTCCCGATCTTTGATTTGGTTAAAAATGTGATGATGAGAGGTGGAATAATGCCCAAAATAGCTCCTTAGATCACCTAAGTTCGTCCCCAAAAGTGTGTGTTTGATTAGGGTTTGAAAAATAGCTTTTATACCTTCCAAAAATTCAAACCCGTGTTGCAACCTGAGTTCCGCCGTAGGCTATGGCTTGCTAGCCGTAAGTTACGGCGGGCAACTTCTAGTCTCTTGTTGTTTAGCCGTAACTTATGGTTGGCTAGCCGTAACTTATGGTGGGCAAATTCTTCCAAAAACTGGTTTCTTCATAACTTCTCCGTTTTAAGTTCGTTTCCCTGTCGATTTTCGCCCACGTCTTCATAATTCAGCCCTCTATCATTCCATATCGTAAGATCTTCAATTCCACTCCATTTTTTTTCCTCGAAAAACGTCCAATTTTCATGTTTAACCTACAAAACATCAACTTCTCGTAGTTATTCAATTCAACACATATAAATACGTAAAAACTCATAAAGTTAATCATTTAAACATGTAAAACACCATTCCAACCCCATTCCATCACATCCCCACAGTTGATCTTTGCTTGTCCTCAAGCAACCATCACAAACATTAATCACCGTATTAACAAATCACTTTTTGAATCCCTTACCGATCTACAGTTTAAAGTCCCAAGTCATACCCATCCCATAGACTAACACAATCGAGGTTGACAATCTAACAAGTAAGTGATATGCATTTAAAACAACTTAAGACTTGCCTAACTAAAACTAACATGCTTCTGATACTAGACACATGCCAACACGCCCCTCACAAGCAACTCTCCTCTCGACTCTATCTAGACTAGCGTGTAATGTGCTAGTATATATCACTCAAAACCAAAATGAAACTCTGTACTCATAAGCTTGTATAGCAATCACACCTCCACTGTATCAAATAACATAGCACATATCAAAAGGACTTTTGGGTTTTGGGTTAGGGTAAAGGTAAGGAATTTTTGGTTTATTTGGCTAACGAAGAAGACAAACCAAACCATGACAACTTTATTCACAACGAACACAATACTACTAACATATTTTCTCAGCCACTTATTTTGGTCGTTTGACCCATATATTTGGCTGCCTTTTCTGTTTTTTTTTTTTCTTTCAAATATCTAAACACAAATTGTCATTCACAGTTGATAATCAAACGGGTCACATGAGGTGTAACAAACGAAAGGTATAAGGCTCAAAATGGTTACTAAGGTGGGTCGAAGAACAAATAAAAGATATAACACTGAAGGGATCCTAATGCCTTTATCATGTATGTGCATACGCTAAACCACAGTCTCAGCATGTATTAAACCACACAAGTTCTAAAACAGAGCAACATAAGGCCTACACTCAACAATTGAACATTTATTGCAAATTCAACTAACAAATCTAGTAGGCTCAACATCTCACAGAATGAAAGGATAATAGGGTTACCTACATGTAGCATATGTAATTCCAAAAGCATGTTACCCCTAGTTAGGCATCTCCTTTTAATTCTTTTTCTAAAAACTTGTCAAAAATACTCTCATGAAACTTAAAGGGACAACCATGACTAGGGATCTAGATTAGCTTAGTATCAGCAAGAAACCTTTTAGTAATTGAAAATTTTGGTTTTCATTTAGTTCAAGCATAATTAAGACAAAAGTTTTCAAATTTTATTTTCCAATTTTAACCCAACTTCAACCCTTCAAGCATTTATCAATCTTCAATCCTACCAACCCTCTCTCGAATTATCCTACCCGGCAAAGGCGCCATTTTGATGATTGTCAAACGGGTCATGCAAAAACCTAATTAACCTAGGTAGCTAGGGTAAGCAGGGTAATCCAGAGGAGTCTGGTGGAAAGCGTTATAAATTAAGTAATGATTAACTACTTGCAAAAAAATAAACCCAGTTGTTTGGTTGTTTGATTAACTAACGAATTATTAAAATGAGTTGTAAACCGTTGGAGAAACAATGGTTCCTCTGGATTTCATATTCAAAATAAACTTCAGTTACTTGTTTGATTGTTTACAATCACATAGACATAATTGTATAATTTGATTAACTAATTGTGATTACCCAAAGACTACTTACTTCTATTGTAAAACAGTGGAAGGTTATCATCTGAATTACCAATTGCAATTACTAACCCTAACCCTTATCAAATGTATCCCAATTACAACAAATCTCGGGAATTGAATGAGTTCGAATTAAGATTTAAGCAAAACCAATCGTTTACAAATCAAATCAACTGGTAAAAAGCATCGAATGCTTAGATTACCAGATTCTAACAAAAGTTCAAACACATAACATTAGTTCCCTTACAAGAATCCTCCATCCGGAGGAAACCATAAAAAGATTAGCCGCTCATCTCGGTCACGTGATCTTCAAAAGCTTGAGAAACGATTGAATTCATGTTCTCGATCTTTGATTTGGTGAAAGATGTGATGATGAGAGGTGGAATAATGCCCGAAATAGCTCCTTGGATCACCTAAGTTCGTCCCCAAAAGTGTGTGTTTAATTAGGGTTTGAAAAATAGCTTGTATACCTTCCAAAAAGTCAAACCCGTGTTGCAACCTGAGTCCCGCCGTAAGCTACGGCTTGCTGGCCGTAAGTTACGGTGGGCAACTTCTGGTCTCTTGTTGTTCAGCCGTAACTTATGGTGGGCAGATTCTTCCAAAAACTAGTTTCTTCATAACTTCTTCGTTTTAAGTCTGTTTCCATCTCCGTTTTCACCCACGTCTTCGTAATTCAGCCCTCTATCATTCCATATCTTAAGATCTTTAATTCCACTCCATTTGTTTTCTCCGAAACATGTCCAATCTTCGTATTTAACCTACAAAACATCAACCTCTCGTAGTTATTTAAATCAACGCATATAAATACATAAAAACTCATAAAGTTAATCATTTAAACATGTTAAAAACCATTCCAAACCCATTCCATCATGAACCCTTTTTCTACAAGCCTTTCTTTGTAGGTTTGCACATTTCCATCCATGTCGGCCTTTTTCTTGAAGATCCATTTGTTTCCTACAGTTCGACATTCGGTAGGAAGATCAACCAAATCCCAGACTTGGTTATCATATATGGAATTCATCTATGCATTCATGGCTTCTTGCCGTTTCTTGGATTCTAAATCCAAGATTGCAGCTTTATAAGTAGTAGGTTCAGCTTTATCAATCATGAAGATATCGTCATGCCTTTCAGGTGCACGATGATCCCTAATACTTCTTCAAACACTTGGTGTTTCTGTTGTTTCTTGAGTCCTTCTCAGGCTCAACTTCAACAACTGGATCAGTTACTTCTGGTTCTGTCTGAACAACTGGTTCAGTCACTTGTGATTCTCGAATTTCTTCAAGATCCACATGGTTTTCTCAAATCCCTCGCACCAAAATTTCTTCCTCCAAGAAAGTGCCTCTGTATTTAGTGAAAATCTTATTTTCAATAGGATGGTAGAAAAGGTAACCGATCTTTTTAGCGTATCTGACGAAAACCACTTTCTCGCCTCTGGGATCTAGTTTATCCGAAGATTCTAGAGTGACATAAGCATTACATCCCCAGACCTTAAGATAGGATACTTTAGGTTTCTTTCCACGCCATATCTCATAAGGCCTTTTGTCAACCTTCTTCGTTAGAGCTATATTCACAAGTCTTGCGGCAGTTTCCGGAGCATAACTCCAAAAGGAGCGTGGGAGGGTAGTTTGACACATCATTGATCGAACCATATTTAATAGAGTTTGATTTCTCCGCTCAGACACACCATTATGTTGTGGTGTTCCAGGTGGAGTGAGTTGTGAAACTATTCCACAATCCTTTAGATAGTCGTTGAACTCCTGACTAAGATTTTCACTACCTCAATCTGATTGAAGCATCTTAATAGTTCTATTTAGCTGATTCTCTACTTCGTTTTGGTACTCCTTGAACTTTTCAAATGTTTCATGTTTATGCTTCATAAGATAAACATAACCATATCTACTGAAATCATCAGTAAATGTAACAAAGTATCTTTCTCTATGTCTTGACCTTGTTCTGAATGGACCACATACATCTGTATGTACAAGTCCCAACAGATCATTAGCTCTTTCTCCAACATTTGAAAAATGTGCTTTTATTAACTTTCCACTTAAGCATGATTTGCATTTGCCAAACGTTTCCGAACCCTTGGAATCTAGGATTCCTACGGTTTTGAGTTGTTTAACACGGTTCTCGCTTATGTGACCAAGTCTACAAGGCCACATATACGTATCATTAAAGTCTAACTTATTATGTTTATGGGAGATGTTGCATGATATGTTATTGTCTTGGATTTCTATCTCATAGATTCCATTGTTTGGTTTTGCATCAAAGTAAAATGCATCATTAAAACGATAATTAAAACCTTGTCCATGCAAAGCAGAAACCGAAACAATATTTCTAGTAACACTAGGAATAAAATAAACATTGTTCAAAACAAGTTCTAAACCAGAAGGATGTAAAAGAACATATTCTCCAATCGCCTTCACAGCAACTCTTTGTCCATTGCCAACATGGACCTCCAAGTCGCCCTGTTTTAGCTTCTTAATCTTTCTTAGTCCCTGCAAAGCATTACAAATGTGAAAACCACATCCTGTGTCAAACACCCATGTTTTTTTCCAGAAAAAGAAAAGATTTCAATAACATATATACCTGAGGACTCTCCTCCTGAAGCCTTGGCTTGCTTCAATTCAGCTAAATACTTAGCACAGTTCCTCTTCCAGTGCCCAATTTCATTACAATGAAAACACTTGGCATCCTTCTAAGGCTTCTTGTTTGCAACAGATTTGCATTTACCCTTCCCTTTGCTCTGATTGCCCTTTTTCTTGGTGTTAGGTTTCTTAACATGACCCTCCTTGATCATCAGCACTGGTGCAGACTTGCTGGGTATATTTACCTCAACAGTTTTGAGCATCTGATGCAGCTCTGCAAGTGTCTTCTCCATCCCATTCATATTGTAGTTCATAGTGAACTGATCATATGACTTGGGCAATGAGTTGAGGATAATATCCCCAGCTAACTCATCACTCAAGGGGAATTCTAGACGAGCCAAGTGATCAACATATACCTTCATTTTTAGCACATGAGCGCTAACTGATGTACCCTCTTACATACGAGTTGTTATGATTGATCTCATTACATCAAACCTCTCATGACAAGCCTTCTGTTGGAACATTTCCACCAGGTACTCATTCATCTCGTATGCCATCATATCATCCATGGTCCTTTGAAGTTCAGGGATCATGGATGCTAACATCAGACATGAGACTTTCATAGAGTTATCAAAGTGCTTTGCATAGTTCCTATATGCAACAGTTTGCTGATTGATGGGTTCATCAGGGACTGGCGTATCAAGAACATACAGTTTGTTCTCCGCTTTGAGAACAATTTTCAAATTGTGGTGCCCGTCCATGAAGTTGGAGTGGTTCAGTTTGTCCTTCTATAAGATGGACTTGAGAGAGAATTGGGAGGAATTGTTTTCAGTTGACATCTACAAAATTCAAAATGAATTAATTAGTAATTGATGTTTTAAATATCTTAATTTAATTTTATGACCCAAAAGAAAATTTTTAATTAAGATGAGACCTCGATTCATCAAATCACAGTGAACTGGCTTAAGCACTATCAACTGGTATGATTATGTAGGTAAACAACGATTGTTAATTATTTCTACTAAACAACTCTCCATTTTGGGTTATCGCTTAAATGCGATGTATGTTTAACCCCAACTATGCCCACTTGATGAACAAGCGATTTACTGTTAACTGTAATACCGGCCTATGTTACACTGGAAACGCGATGATTACCTTCTTTCATGATGGACGCCCAGATGCCGGGTATAGCACTAACATTTGGGTTCGATTTAGAATGAAGTGTTAACTCGTTAAGGGTGGCATAAAACACCAATTAAAAATTTTGGATTTATTTTAATATTTGCCAAAAATATTTTGAATAAATCGTAGCATGAGGCGAGTTACACAACAGTTTGTAAAATCCAATTTTATTTGATTCGTGATAATAGAAACTCCTTTCCACACTCGACACGATATAGTTCTAAATACCCTATTAAACTATGTTGTTCGTTTTATTACGAATGATCTTGTTTTAAATTTTAATAAACTCTTTTATTAAATATACTTTTCAATTTTATAAAACTTGTTTGAAAAAAATTTATTTATTTTGGGTTATCTAGATTGTTTACAATAAATAAAACGCAACCACAAAACATAATAATAAAATAATTGAATTGAGCCCCCTAATAGGTCGCCCGTTTCGTTTTAGGCAGAAACGAAAAGAACTAGTTTTAAGGGTTTCAAAAGCTAATTTTTGAAAGCTCTCACTTGACCCCGCGATCTCTATCTTCATGGTACATGTTCGCCATTTATCTTGTTCTTGATCTTGTACTTAAAGGATTAAAATAATAAATTTGAAAATACAATAAAACCAAATCAATTCTAATCCTATCTATTACATCGGATCCAATATCCGCAAAAAATACAAATCAAAACAAAACCACAACCATAACAAACAGAAACATGACAAGGGTCTTAACCTAGGGCTCGATTCACATCACAATGCATAGACAACCAAAAGCTTTTGATCTTTTGTCAAAATGAATATTTTTTGACAAATAAAACATAGATCAAATTATAACTTTACCATCTATACGCGCATAATCGTGGCTCTGATACCACTGTTGGGAATCAGTGTATCAAAATAATAGCGGAAGCGGTTTATATAATTTACCAAAAAGCAGATTATATATACATATATATATATATAATCGATTTTATATATATAAACTATAAGTTTGATTTATTAATCCGATAAATAAATATTCCCAATCAGGAAGGTTATACGCATATAAACAAATAAAAGGAATAAACAATCATAGAGGGTTTTCGTAATCAACCTTGGACGACTACACCGGGATTGTAACACACGGGTTACAACGAATCATTGCTAGTAGGAAGTTCACAACCGAGCACAAGATACCCAAATGTGGAACCGGCCAAAGAGGAGGTGGCGGTGGTGCTTCGTCGACGAGAAGGTGGCGGCGGCACTAAGAGGGAGCCGGCCGAAACCTTGGGGAGGAGGCTAGGGTTTTGCGTTTTGGTCAAAGTGTGTATAGGGTTTGCACCTTAATCATCTTTTTATAAAACTCAATCTTACATTAAGGCCCTTTAAGATTATACAATTATAATCCTTTTAATAATAGTATAATTAATATTAGGGTAAATTACAGTTTTCATCCTTTATGTTTGTATTGAATTGCAATGAATGACCTTTAACTTCAATAATTACAGCCATAATTCTTTATTTGAAAAACTTATTACACTTTTTGTTCTTTAGCACTAACCAAGTTAAAATTTTATGTTAAGTCTAACTAGTTAAGGGTAGTCTAGTCGTTTTACCAACTTAATTAAAAGAAAACCAAAACCTAAGTTTGAAAACCCACTTCTATCACTACCTTTTTCATTCCTTCCCTTTCCCTTCTTTCACCACCATAACCACCAACACCACCAACCTTTCTTACATTCTCAGTTCTCTCTCCCCTCTATCTCTCTCTCCAGCCATCCCCACCACCACCTAATCCGCCACCACCTCTGTGACAGCCACCGCCACCGCCACCACCAAATCCCCCACCACCACACCGGATCTACAACCACCTCCACCGGATCTACCGCCACCACCACTTGTCTACTCTTCAAAGCGTTGATTTCATCTTTGTGAGAAGAAAGCATGATTTATTTTTGTATATGTTGTGTGCCTTTTTGTTTGATTTGAATGGTATGAATTTCTAGGGTTTACTTACATTCCTAGATGACTAGGGAATTTATTTCAGTAATTCTTAAACAAACAATGGCTATATTTAATTAGATATTGGTTTAAAAGATGAACATAGAGTTGTATAATTTCTAGATGAACAAGTAATTCTTAACCAAACAATGTGTCTTCTGATGGCTCTATAAATTGTATAGTTTCTTAAAACATCAATGTTCAGTGGAAACATACATACCAAGACGTGATTCTCACTTAGTATCAATGTTTCACTTAATATTCAAAGTAGATATATGATATAAACAGTCCCCAAAATAGCATATAGAAACATACATACCTAGCTATAGGCAAGTTATCAAATTCATATCTGAATTTGGATTCTTGATTGAGAAGAGAATACTTAGAGATGTGGGTGTCGGTGATCGGTGAGTTTTTTTTTTTTTTTGGGAGATTTCGAACTTGGATTAATTGGTGGAATTAAAAAATGAGTGAGAAATTAAGAACCGATTAGAAGAAAAAATTCTGAAAAACATGAATTTTTGGTTTCGAATTTGATTTTGTTTGAGGCAGCGGAATCGTTGGCGGTGGGGGAGTGACAGCGGGGTGGTGTCTGGGAGAGCAGAGATAGACAGGGCCCAGGGGTAAAATGACATAAATGCCCTCACATGAGTTGCACATGATCTGATTTAACATAAAATTTTAACCTGGTTAGTGCTAAAGGACGAAATGGGTAATGAGTTTTTCAAATAAAGGATTGTGACTGTAATTATTGAAGTTAAAGGTTATCCATTGCAATTCAATACAAACATAAAGGACAAAAAATGTAATTTACCCTTAATATTAAGTCCCTCGGGTTTAAACTATTATTATTTCACAAATAATAATCCGCCTACTTGTGAACATATACGATTCGTGTACCAACGTGTAACTCTTCAGATCGTATCGACTTGGTTACGTTGACTTTAATTACAGTCGGACATATACATATCTCCAACAGTAATGTCAAGCTTGACAACTCTCTCAAGACAAGAATCATCAATGCTTTACTCAGACTCAAGGAAAAAGACATATTTAAGGTTATACTTATAATATATTATTGTTTAGTTATTGTAATTGTCATTTTGTTTGTATGGCTACACCTATATCCACCATAGTGTAGATTTAGTAGTAGATGCCCTTTGATTATTGTATTCAACTTTAACTAACATATTCTATCTAACACAAGCAAAATCTAAAGGCAGTGATCAACCCAATATCACATCTTTAACTAACATATTCTATCTAACACATGCTAAATCTAGAGGGAAGTTGCCAGTTATAACCCGAAGGTGGTCGGAAACCATTTCAACTTTCTACCTTATCGATTATTGCCTGCACCCACATCCGAAATTATGTCAAAATGTTTTTGACAAGTTGGGGGTCAGTGGGTTTCTTGATGGCATCTTTTATGCAAAGCCCAAAGAATTCTCCACATATCTTAAATTCATCATCTTGGAGCTAAGATCAAAATCAGATCTCTCCGATGACATGGAGACCACGAAGGGGATCAGTTCCGCACACGGTGATTGGGTAGTTTGATTTGAAGGAGGTTGGAATGGCCTACTCTATTATGTTGCAGGTGTCGACTATGATCAAAGTCTCATTCTATGGCACATTGCTACCGAATTGTTATACAACAAAGAACTCCTTGACGATAGTCGCTTGAAATCCAACAATGGAGATTGGAGACAAAAAGTATAGAAACATCTCGAAACTCTTATCAGATTACATGTTGTACCTTCTCATCACGGAATCGAGCATGACGTCCACGGTAGCAGGTGTTGCCCAAATACGGTTTCAGGATACCTGTGCCGAGGCCAAAAGGTTTTTTCAAAAATTAAAATGTAATAAAAAAGATCTTAACCACATGCATGCTTGTATGGCGATTTACAACGTACTGACCGAAGTGCTACCCGTTGCTATAAAGGGCAGTCAGATCAAGTCGTCGTTATTCGATGGTTGCATTTTGGCATGGAGAGAAAATTACGACAATGGATAAATGGGAGACTATAAGCAAGGTATGGGTGTAATTATTGTGTTATGCTGCGAGTCACTCATGAGGCAAACATGCTGGCAGCACAAGTGAGTAAAGGCGGTGTCCTTATTACCATGGTTTGGTTGCTAATGACTCATTTTGGTTTAAGATCTCAATTCCAAGTCAATGAAGAACAAACAAGAGCAAAACTCATTGTTGGCAAGTTAACATGTTGAATACGATTTGTCATATATAACAAAACAGTCGAAATACCCTAATATGTACATATTAGTTAAAATTGAGTAACACGAAGCTAGAACGCTTATACATCAAAAAGGATCCATACAATTTTCAAATTAGACAAATAAAACACTAGTTAATATGTTGAATGGTGATATTTCATAAGCAACCAGATACCTCATTAAAAGTAACCATGACAACCAACATTTCAAAAGCTTTGTATGCAAGTTAACTAAGAATACAACTTTGACCACATTGACCCGCAAAAGAGTTGGTATCTGAGATTAACGTTTGAATTTCTTCTACCAAGCCCCCCTCGAAAATCGAACCGATAGTGTTCTAGAATTTGAAATCCTTTTTCTTCGACTTGCTGTCCTTTTCCTGCACCTTTCGCTTCCTCTTCTTCTCGTTCTGCAACAGAGTTATCCCAACAAAAGAGATGTGAGTGATTATAATGTGTGTTAATATCTCGCAACAATCAAAAAATTCTCTTACGACAAGTTATATAACCTGCTCGTTTTGTATGATCTAGAAAAAAAAAGTATTGAACCATAAAGTGGCGGCTGATCAACCCAACCCAGACCCAGCCCATTTTGACCTATGCTTAAAAAACCATGTTGACCCTTTTAAATGACCCGCTCGTTTTGTCTTTTGTCACATCTAAAAATTATACAAAATACAAAGAGATCGATGACACACCTCTGCAACCATGTCACTGAAGTCCTCCTTTTGACTACGAAGCTTTTCTTCTTCTCGAGCTTCCATATATCTGGCATACACAAGACAAAGATACATACATAAGGAGTCTGGTATGATGTATTACATTTTACATATGTAATAATAAAAGGAAGCAAAAGGCGACACTTACTTGGCCGGCAAGACATTGTCCATGAGCTCTAATTCTTCGGGTTGTAGTGACACATCAACCCTATCCGTTTTCTGACCTCTCAGCAAATCAACCTGTCAAAAATATACTTGAAATTACATGCGTTCAGAACAAGCAAAATACAAATCAAAAAGAAGAAAACCGAAACGTACCCTTTTACTGGATGCCTTGTCTTGTGGGGCACCACCAATCACATAGCTGCAGGCAGAAATGAAATATGATTTAAAATAAATAAATAAAATAATAGAAGATAAAAAACAATAAGAGCAAGTAGAATGTGTACGTATGTGTTGTTCCAAGCAAAGTTCCAGGAGCTATCTTCTCTTCTTTTTCTTCCAGAACCTTATCAAAACATAATAAAAATTAAAGACAAGATTAGTTTTAGTTCAAAACCACAAGAATTGTGTCGTTATGATAAAAATATCAAAATGAAAAAGCTCACCTGGTAAAGAGGTTTCTCGGGATCCTTCCTTTGCTGCTTACGAAGGTCGATAACATCTGGAGTCTCAACACCAGTGGGGGTACTGGATTGAAAGAAAAAGATCACAATCATAGTTAATACCAATCAAAATTGTTCAGACTTTTTTCTTGTCTAAAAATATATTTATAAACAATATGATAATAGTTTTAGAAAGCGTGAGCCACTCCAAGGCGTTTTAAATCCTGAAAGCTGAGACGTGAAGTCTTGAGGCAGAGCTTCACGTATGAAAGGTGTTGCTCTGGGTACAACCAAATAGGCTTTACGTACAACTAAAAGCTACATCTCTTTTGTGTCATCATTTTTAAATTTTCATCAAATGAACCCTATATTTGACCAAAATTGACCAAATAGGCTTTATGTACAACTGAAAGCTACATAATTTTTAAATTTTAATCAAATGAACCCTATATTTGACCAAATTTGACCAAATAGGCTTTGTGTACAACTAAAAGCTACATCTCTTTTGTGTCATCATTTTTAAATTTTAATCAAATGAACCCTTATTTGACCAAATTTGACCCACGTGTACATGAAGCACCGTCTCAAGGCCATGGTTGTAGAAATCGCTAGTCGCTAGTCGGCCGGTGGGGTGGAGACTAGCGATTAATCGAGAGATTAACCGGGGATTAATCAGATATAATCGGGATTAATTGTAACTAATCGAGATTAATTGGTGATTAATCAGGGATTAATCGGTGTCTGGTCGGGATTTTTACAACCATGCTCAAGGCCCATAGGCGTTTTTCCAATCGCCCCATGCGTATTTTAAAAACCAAGGATACAAGTAAAGTGGAATAATAATAATACCTTGATAAACTGTCAACTGATTGAATGCCATCCTCCAACTCATCTTCTTCAAACTGCTCTTCCACTTCCTCCTCTTCTTCTTCCTCCTCCTCTTCTTCCTCTAAATCACCCCAGTGCTTGCTCTTATCAACAGGCTCTTCCTAAAAAACAATTTATTTTTAGAAGGTAATGAGTATTAATATTATGTGCAAGAATAAACAATAAACAAATGAAATATATTTAGGGCAACTACCTCATAGTTGGGTAATTCTTCTTGTTGTCCAAAAACGTCACCATACACGGGGCGCCCAAACTTCATCAACAAAGAAGGAAAAGTGAGTAAGATATAGATATATGAATTTAATAGCACAAATAGAATAAAAACAAACGGAATTGACGAATTAAGTAGGCTACCTCATCAACAGGCGGCTTGCCCCAACCACCAGGATGATAACCAAAGCTGGCCCCAGGTGGAATAGGAGCATTCAGACCGGGAATTTTTAAATGAGGATAAGAAGGCGGAGGACCATATCTCTGCAAAACCATTA
This sequence comes from Helianthus tuberosus, assembly GCA_030545235.1. NCBI lineage: Eukaryota > Viridiplantae > Streptophyta > Magnoliopsida > Asterales > Asteraceae > Helianthus > Helianthus tuberosus. The sequence continues at coordinate 116,704,015 of CM060414.1, read as the reverse complement.
AAAGTTTCAATAATCTGAATTTAATAATATCCACAATTAATAAAAACAAGTTGATATAGCATTTTACCTGCATGTTAATAAGCCATGGGGGAGGAGCTCCTTCTGGCATGCCTAGAGCTTCTTTAAGTTCTCGTGACAAGGTTCCGGGCTTCATCTCTCTAAGCTTTACCTGTATAACTTACCAAGTAAACATCAAAAGGTCAAAAAAAATGTATCGTTTTCATACGCTTTTGAAGAATAAGGTTACCTCAAACTCTTTTCCTTCATGATACAAATCACCGTGTGATGTCAGCTTTGGCTTCGTCTGATATTTGAAAAATGCATCATGAAGTACCTGCACCATAAATGATCACAGCAGTTAAAACCCAAACATAAAACTGTAAACTTCACATTGTATTAGGCCATGTGTAGTCATAAAGCCCTTTGTGGGGCGTTATGCGACACATGGCGAAACGCGTAAGAGAGGGGCTTTATGGGGCTTTATATAACTTGAGTGTGTAGTGGGGATATATATGTATGGGGCTTTATATATATGTATGTATGTATGTATGCATATGTGTGTGAGTGGGGAAGAAATGGTAACGCCGTGATATACATCGCAGGAGGGGAAAAAATTACCCCATAGCGCCGCCCGTAGCGGTGTTCCGCGGCGCTATGGGGCGCTATAGTGTAAAACTTCGTGATATGGCGCTGCATTACACAAGGTCTTATATATACTATAAATATGCTGTTTTGTCACATCAACCAACTTTGGCCCCTCAACTTTGACATTAACCAACTTTAGCCCCTCAACTTTAATAATGACATGTTTAGCCCCTCAACTTTGGTATTTAAATGCTTAGCCCCTTAACTAAGACAACTTTAGCCCCTCAACTTTAATAATTTTAGTCCCCCAACTTTATTAATGACATGTTTAGCCCCTTTAACTAAAACATCAAACAACTTCAACTCACGCGATTCGCTTATTTTTATCTATGTTTCGAACTCGTTGCGGAGCACGGGTGGTAACCCACTAGTTGAGTAAAATATGTATCAAAGAACTAAATACATTTTAGTTACCACAAGTTCAGGTGACAAACCTGATAATCAATATCCATCTTTCCCATTTTCGGTTGCATTCGTTCACGCTGCTTCTGTTTAAGCTTCTTATTGTCTTCCTTTTCAATGTAGGCCTGCACAACAGCACAAACGAATTTATATGGGATCACAACAAAGTTAAAAAGAGTAGATCTTACTTGTCTGATTTTTTGAATCCCAGTGGCAGCAATGAAGTCAGGAAGTTGAAATGGCTGTTTCTCGATACCCCGCTTCCCCTGCCACACGATTCAAAACATGATTAGATCCAAATGAAGCAGCAGAAATACAAGAGAGTAAAACACTTGAATGAGACCATTCCATTTTTGTAATAAGAACACTAATTATTATTAATATTTTTTTTGAATGGCATTGTGAAAATGTCTAAGTCCCAACCCACAGAAACACGTGTATGGGAAGAAGAACCAATTAACGGTTCCCTATGCAAAACACCTACATGTTCGTCCTCCAAGATTGTCACATCCGTTACCCTGCAAGAACCACATATAATTTATAAGACAAACCTCAACAACTTATCTTCCATCCCTGAACCCTCAATTCAGGTTAAGTATATGTTCTCATAAGAAACATGATATATTATTATATACACCTATCAATGCAACTTATTCTGGCCACATTTATTCTTTCTTAGATAATAGATAGTTTACACACCTGTAAAAACTTCCTTTTCTGACACCAATGTCTTGGAACAGGAACAGTATTGCGATATGATTTGAGGAAAACCAGCAATTTAGGGTCAGCTGAGGTGGCATCCCACACCTGAAAATTATAACGAGAAAGTTATTAAATAACAATTGTCTGCAAAACACCAGATAACATGACATGTTTGTAATAATAAATTAATGGTCTACCTCAACTACATCTGGTCTTGTACTTATCTGCTTCAGCTCAGCAATCTTCATCCGGCGTTGAAGCTGAACAAGAACATACCCCAAGATAATAAATAAATTAGAACCAACATGAGAAATGAAAATAATACCCAGACAAAAATTGTAAACAAAGCTACTAGGTATAAGTGTATAACCTTTTTCTTTTTATTAGAAATGCCACCTTTATCCTTTTGCTGGCCATCTTGCTCTTCTTCTTCAGAATCTGAACTAGCTTTCTTGTTTAACGCTGCATTGGCAGCAGTCTCTTCACTCTTATCATTTTCCTGAACGAGTTATGAAGAAAATATCAGTAATAGTATGTCGTAATAACATGAGCACAACGTTTAAGATATAAAAATGTAAATAGTAGACAAGCACACTCTACCTCAGTGGAAGCAGTTTCCTTGAAAGTGAATTTCTCGAAGACCTTTCGGAACTCATCATCTAAGAATCCATCAAGTTCTGCTTTTTCTGGTATATATTCAATTTCCACTTGCTCAATAATCTATGTTTAAAGAAAAATATTATTATTAGTAATAATCAACAAAAATGTATATATATGGACAACAAGATTTGACCCTTTACTCTAAAACATAAGTACACAGCCAACGCCTAAGTTCATTTACAAGATGAGTAAACCCAATTTAAAAAAGCAAGACTTAAGTTCATTTACTACCACCAAACTAGAGAGTAATAAGCAACAAAAATGTATATACATGGACAACAAGATTTGACCCTTTACTCTGAAACATAAGTACACAGCCAAAGCCTAAGTTCATTTACAAGATGAGTAAACCCAATTTAAAAAACCAAGACTTAAGTTCATTTACTACCACCAAACTAGAGTTGGACAGCAACTTATCAGACAACTTCAAATACAATACATATACAGAAAGGCCTCAAACAACACGCCTACAGACGGATAATTATATCAGATTAATATTCCAAAATTTTAATGCATCTGGTATCTCAATGCCTCAAACTGTGCATCTTCTTCTTATAACTATGTGACCTACTTGTGACAAATGTAACATTTAACAGTTTTGTATCCAACTGTACTAGCCCAAATTCCACCTATACAAACTTGCAGAGTATAAATCGACATAGAAAACGTGAAACCTACAATCCTGATTTAAAATTAAACTTCTAATCAAAAAAATCTTGTGCAATTAGTATATGTAAAGTCATCTAAACATATCAAGATAATGAGTAAGTGGCACAATGCATCAGTTATTCAGTTAACATATCGCAATAATGAACTCAAAACCCTAGTTCGTACGAAACCTTAGAATCCAAACACAAACCAGATAAATCGACAATACCTTCTGAGGATAGATAACTTCATCAGATATCCTAAACCTTAAATGCACCTAGTCTCACAAGACCTTGAATTGTAAATCTTATTCTTTACTACGTCACCTGCTTGTAACAAATGTAACTGTAGTACCGTACTAGTCCAAATTCCACTAATACAACATTTGCAGAGTCATCTTAACAAATCAAGATAATGAGTTACTTCTAACCAAAAAACATCTTGTACAATTAGCATACATACAAGATTACAAATTTACAAACATCTCAACAAACTAAGATAACGAGTAACTAGCAAAACGCATTAGTTAATATATCACAATCACAAACTCTAAACCCTAATTCATACCACAAGAAAAAACAAATCACATGTCAGATTAAAAATACATATAACTACAATAAGCTAAACCAGTTACCAAACCCCAATTAAACTCCTGACTCACAATTAAACTTCTGATTAAAAAATGTGTAATTAATATGCATAGAGCCGTATGATCAAATCAAGATAATGAGTAACTGGCAAAACGCATTACTTAAAATGCATCACAAAAACTAAACACATATTCAGAACAAAAATATATATAATTACAACAAGTGAAACCAGTTACCAAACCCTAATTAAACTGCTGAATATCTTGTAACAATTAGCATAAAGCTTTAGTTATCGCAATCAAGATAATGAGCAACTGGCACAATGCATTAGTTAATATATTGCAATAATTAACTAAAAGCCCTAACTCGTAGCAGGTCTAAGTTCGGAGTATAACTACGAATTTACGATAAGCGAAAACAGTTACCAAACCCTGCTTAAACTCCTGACTATCTTGTAACAATTAGTATACATACAATCATCTCAACAAATCGGTATATATACATATATATGTGTGTGTAATTAATATAACAATTAATTTATATAACACAATAATGAACTCAAAACCCTAATTTGTAGCAATTCTAACAATCCAAGCATAAGAAAAACAAAATAAATGTTCAAATTAAATGCATATGTGTGAATATATATGTGTGTGTGTAATCACGATAACTGAAACCCTAACACACAAAACATAACGAAACAAATTAACAATTACCTTCTGAGGATCTGCGTTCTCTTTAGCGTTATCGTCACCGGTAACTGTACCGTCACCATCAGCGGAAGTAACGGCGTTATCTTCAGCTCCGGCGGACTTGTTCTTCTTCTGTTTACGGCGTCTGCGACGGCGTTCGGTTTCTCGTGATTTCTTCTGCATCTGATTCGTATTGGTGTTGTCAGTTACGTCGCCGTTAGGGTTAGATGACGGAGCGGGTACGGCGGCGTTTGCAAGTTCGGTTGACATTGTGGATTTAGAGTGTGGGTGACGGTGGGGATGGTGGTGAGGGGAATCAGGAATGGAGGAAGAGGGAGGGTAGAGGAGAGATTGTTATATCGGCTTGAATGTATAGATAATTAAATGTGTTGTGTTTTTGGATATGGGATTGGAAAATCAAGTCGGTCATACATATCTATCGAAATCACAATTACATAAGAAAAATTGATGTATCAGTTACAGAGGCTGTCCAACAATGTTTTTCTTATGTTATTACTGTATCATAAACCCTAATATATAAAATAATTTAAAATTCTATTGAAACCTCTACCCTTCACCTTACAATCAAACCTCTGTCCAAATTCAAAATTCAGGCTCCAGATTCAAAATTCAAAATTCAAACCATATATTCGAATCCTATAAATAAGAAATATGAATCTGGCCCCACATTCAAATTTCAAATCTATCTCTCTCGCTCATATCTGGGAGCGTATCACTCTCTCTCAAATGAATATTTCTCGTGATTCAGCCGGCTAATATCCGATTATACTTCTTTGTTCGAATGTTTGTTGATTCTGTTTACATATCATTGTTCCAATATCATGTGTTTGAACTTCTGTTTACATGTTATCGTTCCAGTATCATTGTTCCAACATCATCGTTTAAATGAAGCTTCTCTTCACACATCAAACTTTCAACATCGATATTGCAGTATCATTGTTGCAACATCGTGAAAAGTTGCATGTGCTACCTTCTTTGATGGGAGAGAGACATTGTTCGGTTTTCGTTAAATTGAAAGTCATCTTTTCTTATGTCAGCGAGATTTTCTTCTTTTATACAGAGTATAGATTGGTGTAATATCGTGAAAAGTTAGATGTGCTAGAACAGTTGAGAGGAGACCTTTGCATTTTAGGTTTGTTTCTTATTTTGATTACCTGTAGTTTAAAATGATTATGAACAAACAAGTGTTAATGATGTTGAGATTTTTTATTGACACTGACATTTTAGAATATGTTAAGATGCATGTTGAGATTATTAAATTAAACTATTACATAGAAAAATAGAAATTTACTGAAATATTTATAAACTATTACACGCTAGAGTTAACACTTGCTAGGATTTCGTAGACTCTGGCCTTTCTCCATGTGATTTCATGCTCTCTTTTGTTTTTCAGATCAGTTAGCATGTTGCAGATTTTCTGATCCTGTTTTAGTAATTGTGTCAGAAATTCTTCTGCATTCTTCTAGAAATCTGATGGAGGAGAGTGGAGGACTTCGTCGAGCAATGCTATGTTGTTCCAGGTTTTGTTGTAATTAGTGTCATTGATTATGTCGACTTTCCTGTTTAGTTCTTTGTCTGTTCTTTTTTATTTGAGTGACCACATCGAGAATTGTGTTTTAACATCACTGGTGTCTGACCAGTGGTAGAAGCTGAAGTTTGCCATGTAGATTTTTTTGTTGGATTTTCTGATTTGGAACAATTTTTGACAGACAGTGATTTGTAGGACAATTTGTTGATGTTTTGAATCAAAAGTAATCATCGGTCTTTTATAGAGTTTAAAAACGCGTCAACATGGTAAATGAAGAGGTTAATTGTAATTATTATAATCTGCTTTTGTTCTTTGAAGTTCGAAAATTTGTCCCTTGGGTTTCTTCATATTTAATTTTACAGTTTTCCCATAAAAGTTGGGTTTGAAAAGGTTTTTGCATTAAAAGACTGCTGTTTTGAAATATACATTAATATGTTTCTATTAAATCTACTCGTTTTGATTGATTAGATTATTAAATGTACAGTGGCTTTAAGTGTGATTTCTTTCACTGTTAGATATTTTAGTATATAAACTCATATCCACTTCACCTGTTTTTCATCACGTTTTCCTACAAAGAAATCATACTTTTAGGAAAGTCGAGTAATATAGTTTATTGAGATGGCGTCATTCACTTCTGCAAAATCAGATGATTTAAAGCAGCGTTTTGTCAGGCAAATCGAGGAACAGGTGTATGAAGATAGGGCTACTCTTCAAGAGCTGAAGAGATGTTTTGATGGATTGCAAGTTGGCCTGTTCACGAGAGAGCAGGTTTCCAGAAATCTGATGTGGATGCCTTCAACTTCCGTTCGTGAACTTTATGTTGTCAGTAATATAGAGTGCGGTGATAGAGACGTGGAGTTCATGGCGAGGCTGAAGGACATACATCGAGAGGTTCAGCAATCGATGGAGTTGAAGCTAAAATTTCTTAATTCTTGTTGTTATTGTTAGATTTGAAAGCTTAGTTGTTCAATATGTTATGTAATTATTGGACTTTTAATGTCATGAATAAATGAATAAATTTTAATCTTATGAATCTCTGTTGTTGCGTTTTAGTTTTACTTATTTAATGTTTGAGTTTCATTTAGATTATGTTGATGTTGAAATGTGTCTGAACAGATGTTTGGTAAGTCAACAGAGGTTTAATAGGATCAAGGGTTGGTTTAATGGTGAACAGATGAGTGCAAAAGATAAAACAAGGTATAAAATTTGATCATTGATAGCAGTTTTTTGAAGAATCTGTGCAAAAGATAAAACAAGGTATAAAAAATTGATCATTGATAAAACAAGGTCTGTATGGGAGACCAGATGTTAAAGAACAACAGATGATATTCAAAATATGTTGAGCCAACAAAAGGTTTTTATAGTAACGGTGGTTAGGTTAAATAGCAGATGTTGGGAGTTTATTAGTCCATTAGATTAGATGTTGGACAGTATGTGAAATTGTAATTGTAGACCTTTGTATAAGCATGCTGATGTTGTCATATATTCGAACCCTCTTATGAAACAACTGTCTATGCTAACGACTGTTGATTTACAACTGTTGAATAAATGAATAAATTTTAATACTATTAATCTTTTTTGTCGAATCTTCATTTTAATTATTTTAGTCATTCCTAAGTATTATTATATAATTTTGAATAACATCTAAGGATTGTAGACTGATATTGATGTTGATGTGTAACATCTAGAATATTTGTGATTTCAATAATAGTTTTTTGGAAGAATTTACGGTAAGACTTAATTACAAAGAGTCGATATTTGCTGTTGTAAAAGGTGTGTTGTAGCTAAAGTCTGACAAAAGAGAGCATCTGCTGATGAATAAATGTCTGAAGATACAAACGTCTGCTATGGGCCAACAGATGTTAACGAACAATAGATGATATTCAATCTTAAAATGCTCAACAAAGGTTTTGCATCTTCAGACATTTATTGTTCATCAATAACAGTTTTTTGGAAGAATTTGCGGTAAGACCTAATTACAAAGAGTCGATATTTGTTGTTGTAAAAGGTGTGTTGTAGCTAAAGTCTGACAAAGAGCATCTGCTGATGAATAAATGTCTGAAGATGCAAAGGTCTGCTATGGGCCAACAGATGTTAACCAACAACAGATGATATTCAATCTTAAAATGCTCAACAGAGGTTTTGATACTAACAGTGGTTGGGCTAATAGCAGATGTTAGACTTGCAACTGTTGAGTTACAGCTGTTGAAAATAACTGTTTTTGAAACTTCTACTTGCCTAAAAATACATCCACTGCTAAAAGGTACCGTCTGTTGTCAAGATTTCTGTTTATCCTAATGACTGTTGATTTACTATACTGCTGACTGTCATCCATTATCACAAGAGAGGTTCTGAGTTGGACAGATGTTAGCTAAAAATAAAACAACTGCTGAAAGTTATCATCTGTTCTCATAACTTCTGTTTATCTAACGACTGTTTGACTCACACTGTTCCCAACTTCTGTAGTCGACCAACATAGGTTTCCAAACAACTTTCATCGGTTGTCGCAATAGAGGTTCTGACGTGGACAGATCTTAACCATCAGATATTTGTAACTACTGCCACGTCAGCCTTCGCTTTTTCTCTCTATATAAAAGATGTTTCATCCCTAAATCAAGCTTCTCTCTATATAAAAGATGTTTCATCCCTAAATCAAGCCTTCACTTTTTCTCTATATATAAAAGATGTTTCCAACATATTAAAAACCCTCCAACCTAAACCTTGTTTCATCCCCAAATCACCTTCTTCTCCGATCATGTCTCTGAACATCAAAAACCCTCGCAACTACCTCCCCATCTTCGAGAAAACCAGCAAAAATACCAGCTTTCACTCAATAATTGACCTTTTAACGTCATCAAAATACAAATCAATCCTTACTGGTGATGCTCCGGTTCATACAGAAACACTCCGACAATTTTGGTTTAATGCTGAAATAGAGTCTGAAGATAATAATCCAGTTGCCATCACATCTAAGGTCGGGAAAAGTATGGTACAAATTTCTCCCTTTACAATTTCCACTACATTTGCATTGGACGACTTGGGAGGTAAGACCAACTTTGAAAAACCTGAACTTCATATAGAGTTCATTGAAAGAGGGTATGATGCACAATTAAAGGAAGTTACTATGTACAAACCAAACTTCCCTCCGCCAATGAAATTTTTGTTTCATACACTTTTAACTTGTCTCTCAGCCAAGACCACCGCATTTAATGAGATACCTTTGAACATTCAGTATTTGGGTTATGCTATTTTAACAAAATCTAATTACAATTTATCACAAGCACTGTTTTCTGATTTGTTGAATAGTGTGAAAAATGTGAAAAATTTGAAAAAAAAGTTGTTCGTAGTAATGCTTTTCTGTTGTATCCAAGACCTCTAAGTTACTACCTACGAAAACAAGTGTCACAAACAGATTTTGAACAAGGTGTAGCTTTTCAAATAAATAGTCTTACAAGTAAAACTTTTACTAAACTTATGGATAAAGAGTCAAAAGTTTCAAGAACGGAAACAAAGGGGGATGAGCCTGTTTTAGATGCGTCCGCATCAGTTGCTCAAACTTCTGTTGTTGAGCCAACTGCTCCTGGTGATCATGACACCACAACCGGTGTTGTGAAACACACACCAGGAAAACGCAAAAAGAAACCTGTCACATCCAAAAAGCCCACCAAAACCAAACAAAATAAAAAAGTTCCTCTGGAAGATGAGATCCTAGAGGTTAACGCAGTGACAACACAAATGTCACTTGAAACCACTGCTGCTACTTCCTCATAATTGTTGGAAAGATCTCAACCCATCCAAACTCCTCACATATCCTAACAAAAGGATCATGTTGTAAGCACAGGGACACCACAACATGAACTAGACCTTTCATATGAAAGTATGTTTAAAAGTCCCTCTCCCAGGGCAATCACGCTTTCTACACCACAACCCTTGACTCAAGTTCCATCAACAATATTACCTCTGTTTGAAGCAATTGAATTTCAGAAAGAAAACAGTTCCTCTAATGCACACATCACTGAGAGTAGATCGCAACAAATGACTGTGTCTGAACCAATTCAATCTGCTATCCTACAAACAGTTGAGGAGGTTATCCCCGTTGAGTATTACGAAACTCTTGGTGGTAGTTCAAGTGGAGCAGCCACTACAACTATTGAACCCATTGGTGATCAGTTGGACAGTGGTTACATCATTAAGACTCCCTTGAAGGCAACCACTGATGAGGTTACAACTATAATCTCTGCTTCACAAGTCCCCAGAACCAAGAAAAAGAGGCATCTGTTACTGATGATATGGAGACTTCTCCTATTATCAAAACAAATATAACTACTACAGGTGAGAATTCAGATGATCCTATTAAAGTAGGTGATGAATTAAGTTATAAGGATTTGACAGTTAGAGTGTCTACCATTGAAACAAATGTTGCTGAAATGAAAGAATTGATTAAGCAGATGATAGAGCTTTTTAAAAGTCAACCTTCCACAAAGGAAATTGCCAATGAGCTTTGGAATTCTATGCAACCCATCCTTCAAGCTCAGAGGAATTTGGCTGAAAGTAACCGCAATTTCAGTTTGGAATTTATCAGAAATTTGGTTGATGCCAGGTATAAAGACACACAAGCAGACATTATGAACATTAAGGAACATCTGTTGAAACTTACTGGCTCCACCTCTACATCAATCTTTGAGAAAGATGATGATGATGATAATGATGCCAAAAAGGGGGAGAAAGATTCACTGAGAAAGTTGCCACCAGATTCAAAAGCTAACCCTACAGAAATTGTATCCCCTGCTCAACCTAAATCCAAACCTTCTCCAAAAAAAACACCACAAAAGAAGGAGAAAATAGCTTCCACACCATCGTCACCCATTCTGTCAATAGGTGCTGATATAACAAAAGTATCAGCAGATGTTTACCAAACAGCTGCTGAGACACCAGTTGTTTCAGCAGAAGTTTGTCAAACATTTGCCATGATCATTTTGACTACACCAACCACAATCCAACCACCTCCAACGTCACAAAGATTTCCCATACATTCATCTTCACTACCAAAACATTCTCCTTCACCAGAAATCTTCTCCACACGTAAGAGAAAAACTCATATTTTGTTAGAAGATGATGAGGAGATTAAATCAGCAATCCCTGTATCATCTGCCTCTATTCAAATCAGTCCATGCCCGTCATTTCCACCTAGAGAACCTACTTCATCTCTTACTATTGCTACACTACCATCAGTCATTCCTCTGGAAGCTCAATATCTGCTGGAGTTAGTCATTGTTAAAGGTGAAATTGAATCATTCTTCACAATAGAGGATCCATCTAAAAGATCCTTCACATCTCTTTATGGCTATAAGAAGCCTCAAAACTTAGATGCGTATCTGAAATTAAAAGTATCACAGGCTGAGGTTATAGCAAGGGAGAAAAGCATAGGGATGGATGACAGGGAATACCAGAGGTTTTTATCATTTCAGCTTTGCAAAGTCGTAAAACTTGAAGACTATGCTAGAGACGTCAGTAAATCTATGTCTGAGAGGCCAGTAATTCCTGAACTTCAGATGAAACTAAGGGATGCTTATGTTGCACACATTATGAAGTACAAACCATATAAGGCAAATGAAGATCAATTCAAAAACTGGTCAGCAGATGCTCTTAGAGAAAAGATCGATAGAATCCCAAAAATGCACAATGATGCTCTGGTAAAGCCAACTCCACCTAATTGGAAGAAAGTCAAAACAGTGGATTCAGATGAGGCACTGAAGTTTAAAAGAATGAGGCAGAGCTTGTGGCTACTGGTTATGGTCCAGCTAGATCCATTGCCAGATGGTCTAAACTGAAGATAGTTGAGACCTACAAAAAGCTGGAAGAAGTTAGAGCTGAAGATTCAAATGTTCTTCAAAACCTAGTCTATCCTACAACTGCTGCTCTGTCTCTAAAAATTGATACTCCGAAAAACCTTCTCTCATCATCTGATTTGTCTGAACCAATTGCAAATTTAGTTAGCAGACCACAATCACCAAACTCATCTTCAATAATTCTTTGCCCAAGAAAACCAACTGATCCAAAAATAGTAAAGTGGAAGTCATGCTAAAAAACCCAAGTATTGACTTTGATCAGATCAGATGGTAGTGTTGAAGAGATTAAAATGGATAGTGCGTATAATCTGAATGCATACGATCTCCAAGATTTGTTGGACCTTCAACTTGAAAGGGATGATGAAGAAGACATGTTCTCCCTGGACATTGAACTACAATTCAAAGGACAAATCAGGGAGATGTTGATGAGAAATAAAAATCAATAATAAAGAAGGGTTTTTCGTATCATCTGTTGTATAGGGAGGTTGTTGGATCAGCAGCTGTTGCATTGTTTCCAGTAGCATATTTAACCAGATCACAACATGTAGCAAAGGACATGTTGCTGCGTAACAAATTCTTGAGTGAGGTTTGATGTGTGTTGTTTAGGCAGGTGATCGTATGTTCTTAGTTAATGTTTGTTTAAACTTAAGTTGTATTCGAATTTTATTAAGTTTGTTAGACATCTTTTATATGTACTTATGTTTATAACAGTTTACATTGTCAATGGGTGGATACTCTCTTTTTTGAATAAGAGAATGTAAATAATCATATGTAACTGATGAATTTTATTAAGTTTGTTAGACATCTTTTAGACATCTTTTATTAAGTTTGTTTGACATCTTTTATATGTACTTATAGTTGTCTTTTAGCTATAATAGATAACACATTTTGGTACAATATCTATGTATGTATCTATATGTTCTATCAATATGTGTTATGCATGGTTTTCTAAGAAACGACCCGTGTTTGCACACGGGTCTTACCGCTAGTACTATATAATAAAAGAAACCATTTTGTGGACACTTGTCATCATATTAGACAATGTCTTATGGATAATTATTATTTATTTAATATCTTCTAATTAATTATATATAGATAACCCTCCTACTAAATATTATTTAGTTTAATCTCTTATGGATAATAATTATTTAGTTTAATGTATTTTAATTAATTATAAATAACTCTACTACTAAATATTATTTAGTTTAAATTTAATGTATACTTCTCATTATAATATTATATTTATTACAGGTTTTTTAAATATAATTTATATTTTTATTATTTATTTTAATGTCTTCTAATTAATTATAGATAACTCTCCTACTAAATATTATTTAGTTTAATCTCTTATGGATAATTATTATTTAGTTTAATGTATATTAATTAATTATAGATAGCTCTCATACTAAATATTATTTAGTTTAAATTTAATGTATACTTCTCATTATAATATTATATTTATTACGGGTTTTTTAAATATAATTTATATTTTATCACTCAAATAGCTGCTTATTTGCTTCTTGAATAACATGTTTGACCTCTGTATCTTCTTTTCAATAATCTTTTTTTTTTCGAACGGCAATTGTAGGGGCCAAAAGACCCACTACCCCACAGGGCGAGAAAAGCTCTTAAACCATGCTCAGGCCCAACTCCATACTGAAATCCTAATAAGTACACAGTAGGAGTCGAACCTGGGACCTCTCTAGAGGAGAAGCTTTACGGAAAACTCCCCTGACCAACTGGGCTATACCATGTTGGTCTTTTCAATAATCATCTCCGTAATCACCATATCTATGGCGTACCGAGTATATCCATTAGTTTTTTTTAATATAACTTTCTTATTATTTGGTATATAAAATAATATTTATTCAACCCGTGTAATACACGAGGGTTTTTAAAGATATAACTCTTTTTATTATTTGGTAAACAATATTACATTTATTCAACCCGTGTAATACACATGGTTTTAAAGATACAACTGTTTTTATTTGGTATATAAAATTACATTTATTCAACCCGTACAATATGTATGGTTCTTATAGATATAACTTTTTATTATTTAATATATAAAATTACATTTATTCAAACCATGCAATAAAGGAGAGTTTTAAAGATATATTGTTTTATTATTTAGTATATAAAATTCATTTATTCAACCCGTGTAATACACGGGGTTATAACCTAGTAATAAATAAAAGAGTATATTACAAACAATTTTTATAGGGTAAATTACATTTTTCATCCTTTATGCTTGTATCGGATTGCAATGGATGACCTTTAACTTCAATAATTACAGTCACAGTCCTTTATTTGTAAAACTTATTACATCTTACGTCCTTTAACACTAACCTTGTCAAAATTTTTCAGTTAAATATGGCATGTGCCTTGCATATGAGGGTAAGTTGGTAATTTTACTCTACAATTAAATTAATTGTTAAAATATATATATATCAATGAACACACACACCCTCTCTCAACTCTCTTCTCTTTCTCTGTCAGTTCCCCTCTTTAGCTTTTCTCCACCACCACCAATTCTGATTCAATCTAGGATTCCGGTAAACGGTCTTTACAACCCCAAATAAACCAATAAACTCATATTTCTGAATCTTCTTCTTCTCTATTCATCTCCATATCATTTTCCTCTCTTTGCGGCAAGTGCAGAAGAAGCTATGAGTGGTTCATCATCATGGTCTCTGTTTATACCTCTAGCTAAACTGAAACCTTCAACGGCCATCCAAGCACCCACTCATGCCGAATAAACATTCAGCCGCCACTGTGTGTTCTTGGTGTTTCTGGGTTCCTCATAGTGGGTGCGATTGATTTAGGTTAAAAATTGGACTTTGATTAGTGGGTATTGGATAAAGATTGTAAAGGGATTTGGTTTTTGATTTTTGGATTTTGATTTGAGTTTGGTGGGGGTGGGTACAATGGGTTCTAAATCTGCTACAAGAATGGGGTCTAAATCAAATGGATTTTAATTTTATTGACTTTTCAACATCGTCTTCAATTTCAAGAACTCTGCAACTAAATCACTTTCACATTAAATTAAAATCTCATTTGCATATACCATTTTCATTCATTTGCATCTACCATTTTTATTCATTTGCATCTTCGTTTTTCGTTTGAGTCCCATTACAAATTCAATCGCATCTACCATTTTCTCTGTCAATTCCCCTCTTTAGCTTTGTTAATATTTTTTTTTTATTTTTAAAAGCTGATTTTGTGTATGTTTAAATATATTAGTAAAATTACCAACTTACCCTCATGTGCAAGACACATGCCATACATAACTGAAAATTTTGACCAGGTTAGTACTAAAGGACGTAAGGCGTAATGAGTTTTACAAATAAAGGATTTTGACTGTAATTATTGAAGTTAAAGTTCATCCATTGCAATCCGATACAAACATAAAGGACGAAAAGTGTAATTTACCCTTTTTTATACTATATTGCCATTTACTTTTCAAATCTTTTTGTCATTTTCATTCAAACATATAAGTTTTTCTGCCAAAATCGTCCCTGAGATTTGAGATTTTTTGTCATTTTCATCCAAATGTCTAACGGAAAAAATAAAATAAATTAGAAGTTTGGATGAAAATAACAAAAAAATCCCAAAGTGAAGAGAAACATGATACAAAAAAGTTGTTTTGAATGAAACTGACAAACATGTCCAAACCTCAGGGACGATGTTGGCAATTTACTCTAAATAAAACTACATGTTACACGTAACAGGGAAAGGGTTTGGTCAGATCGAGTTTGGTTTTGACGATTTTTAGATCAACATGTCAAATTAATAACAACGATTTTAACTGATGCAATTGAAAACTAAAGCGTTAAAAAGTGATACCAAGTCAAATAGTCACTAGGAGTTTGTTTCCACGAATATAGCTTACATGTTATGCAGTAGAATCGAGTGGTGTCGTTCTGTAACTACATACGAGTTTACCCCAAATGAATTTGACTTTAGTCCGTTTATTTCCAAAGTAACTCGCATCAACTAGCAGTAGTTTGATGTGAACCTTTAGGAGTAATTCATTAAATTAGTTAGATCTAAACTAATAACATACCCTTCGTATTATCTCACTAAAGATAGCCACATACATATAGATAGACCAACGTTACAGTTCAGCCATCCGCCGATTCGGGTCTATTTGAAAATAGCTAGAACATAGCATTTTCTGGAGACATAAGAATTTTTCGGCGGAAGCCGCTTATACCATATTTTTGCTAAATGGATATCTGTGTTATGATACAAACGACAATTGAAAAAAAAGAGATTTTGTGCCATCAACTCAAAACATCTGTTTTTTGAACATGAAGAAATAAAGAAGTCATTGCGAAGCGATAAGGAACAGGGTCTGTAGCTGCCCTTCTATCTTTCTTTTAATAAAGATAGTGAATAACAAGTTAATCCGAAGAGCTCTTTTGCGTATACGATAAAGGGCCTCTTTTGACGTGCATCAGATCCGGCCAGTTAGGAAGGAAAACTCTGAAGCCAACAGGTTGTTTTCAAATGTGCACATGAAGAAGAAATGTTGGGGAGATTAAGTGCCTAGCCCTAGCCTTAGATGGAGTTGGGCTTTATAATACAAATATATTAAGACCATAGGTAATCGTTAGTGTTCCTTAAGTGACATTTTTCATCATAACGTCTTATGTAATAGTTAAAGCCCCTTAATGCCATTTTATTCGTTACTTTAACATATTTTTCTATCTCATTGGGCATTATTTTAGAAATGTCTCTTCCTTTTGATGTCCCTATAATGCCTATGGGGGACGGGATGGGAGCATTATCAAACCCTTTCACGCCTCTTATAATGCCTATTAAATGAAAAGTAATAATGTTTTAATAGTTAAAAAACGTAAAAGAGTTGCTCTCAATATTGTAGTGCCAAGTAAAGTTCAGTTATATGTATAGTTCAACTTAAAATAATTAAATGCTCCAGTAATATAAAAATGTTGTGTTATTCAAAATTTTAATGTTTAGTTATTTTTTTAGATTGGTTAAAAATTGTAAACTTTATATTTAGTACGGTTTGAAAATTCTTAACCGAAAACCGATCATGAAACCAAACCAATACAGCATTGGTATGACAACCGGCAAAAATTCCAGGTTAATCTATATGGCCTAATCACTGTTTATTTAGCTAATTGTGCGCATTAGACTTGGTTATGTGTTAATTGAGTCCATAAAGTCTAGGAATATTCGGGAAAATGCATGGGTCAATATGATACAAAAAAAGTTGTTTTGAATGAAACTGGTAAACATGCCCAAACCTCAGGGTCAATTTTGGCAATTTACTCTAAATAAAACTACATGTTACGCGTAACAGGGAAAGGGTTCGGTCAGATCAAGTTTGGTTTTGACGATTTTTATATCAACATGTCAAATTAGTAACAACGATTTTAACCGATGCAAATCAAAACTAAAGAGTTAAAAAGTGATACCAAGTCAAATAGTCACTAGGAGTTTGTTTCCACGAATATAGCTTACATCTTAGGCCGTAGAATCGAGCGGTGCCATTCAGTGACTATATACGAGTTTACCCCAAATGAATTTAACTTTAGTCTGTTTTGTTTCCAAAGTAACTCGCATCAACTAGTCGTAGTTTGATGTGAACCTTTAGGAGTAATTCATTAAATTAGTTAGATCTAAACTAATAACATACCTTTCGTATTATCTCACTAAAGATAGCCACATACATATACATAGACCAATGTTACAGTTCATTTATCTGCCGATTCGGGTCTATTTGAAAATAGCTAAAACATAGCATTTTCTGGAGACATAAGAATTTTTCGGAGGAAGCCGCTTATACCATATTTTGCTAAATGGATATCTATGTTATGATACAAACGACGATTGAAAAAAAGATGAGATTTTGTGTCATCAGCTCTAAACAATCTGTTTTTTGAAGATGAAGAATAAAGAATCCATTGTGAAGCGATATGGAACAGGGTCTGTAGCTGCCCTTCTATCTTTCTTTTAAGAAAAAAAGTGAATAGCAAGTTAATCCGAAGAGGTCGTTTGCTTATAGTATAAAGGGCCTCTTTTTGACGTGTATCAGATCCGGGTAGCTAGGAAGGAAAACTCTAAAGCCAACAGGTTGTTTTCAAATGTGCACAAGAAGAAGAAATATTGGGGAGATTAAGTGCCTAGCCCTAGCCTTAGATGGAGTTGGGCTTTATAATACAAATATATTAAGACCATTAGTAATGGTTAGTGTTGCTTAAGTGACATTTTTCGTCAAAACGTCTCATGTAATGGTTAAAGCCCCTTCATGTCATTTTATTCATTACTTTTACATATTTTTCCTCCTCATTCATTATTTTAGAAAGGTCTCTACCTCTTGATGTCCTTATAATGCCTATGGGGGACGGGATGGGGGCATTATCAAACCCTTTCACGCCCCATATAATGCCTATTACGCATGGCCTAATAGGAACACGATCAAAATGAAAAGTAATAATCTTTTAGTAGTTAAAAAACATAAAAGAGTTGCTCTCAATATTGTAGTGCCAAGTAAAGTTCAGTTATATGTATAGTTCAACTTAAAATAATTAAATGCTCCAATAATATAAAGATGTTGTGTTATTCAAAATTTTAATGTTTAGTTATTTTTTAAATTGGTTTCACGTAAAAATTGTAAACTCTACATTTAGTATGGTTTAAAAATTCTTAACCAAAAACCAATCATGAAACCAAACCAATACAGGTTTGGTGTGACAACCGGTAAAAATTCCAGGTTAATTTGTACAACCAAATCACTATTTATTTAACTAATTACGTGCATTAGACTTAATTATGTGTTAATTGAGTCCATAAAGTCTAGCAATGTCACACCCTGACTTTTGCGGAAGCGTGATTATGTGTGACTTGCTTAATATCATTGCATTCAACCATAACAAACAACTATATGATAAAACCAAAGATGTTCATCCATAGATTAAGTTTAAAACATCACAAACAACATTGTCTTAAAATCGAAACACAGACTTCATGTTCAAAATACAATACCAACATGTTTTAAGTTCCATAAGGACTTCACAAAAGACACTAATAAACTAGGTTTTGAACTATGTATCTTATCTGGGATGAGATACACAACCCAAATCCTTTGACTTCGGATGACATCTTTTATTAATGACACGACTTGAAAACTTCAGCGCCCTCCAGATCCACTTTTAGTTTCCTGAAATACATGTAGTTTGAAAACATCAACAAAAGTTGAGGGAGTTCATGTGTTTATATGTGTACACGAATAAACCTTTGTAAACGTTGTAAGTATGTATTGTTACACCCCGATATTTCCACGTATTACCGGTGGGCCCGGTGGGGAGTATCGTGACGTAGTTGATATCATAGACAATTTATATTTATCACAGTTTAATACACAGCGGAAGTCGAAAGATAAAATCATTACAAACCGAATTAAAAGTAATATCAAGTGTGTTACAATAACGGTTGCAAGGGATCCACAGGCGGATCAAAAGTTTAAAAGATCATTGTTCAGCAGATTTATAACATCTAAGCTTGCAAGACTCTTTATTGATGCTAGGAATAGCCAGTCTATTCTGTTTAGTACCTGCACTTAGCCTTTTGGAAAATACGTCAGTTTACACTGGTAAATACAATTAACCGACTCATTTTGAAAATGTTTATGAAAATTGATTTGAATGCACAAGGCACAAAATATCATTTATAACTTGGGATAATTATTTATATATAAACTTGTAAAAGAATTACATGTTCGTTATACGTTCAGTAGCCCGAGCTGAATACCGGGTTAAAGATTAATAGACACACCACATGATATAATCCCGCGTCGAGTTATTCTCGAACAAACGGTTATACCTTTTTATTTATATGCACCGGCAGGTGTATGCCTACACCCCGTGCTTAGGTCGTGGCCATTTCAATGAATGATGCCAAGGATATCCGGAACATGGTCATTAACCCCCCAAAGGCTTTAAGCAAACATAATAGTTTAAACAGGTCATCTCAATAAATTAACCTTTATACGATTAAAAATTCAATGCCCGACCAAGCGGTATTTTATATACCGTACCCCAAGCCCGTATAAGGGAAAATAAGTTAAAAGTATTTACCTGAGCAAGTATATATCACAATCAGCGAGTGCAAGTAGCTTTTACTGGTCTCCTAATCTGGAATGAAGGTTTTAACAACCTATTAGATTCCTAACGAGTCTTAATTAAGCCTAAACTTAGACCGGTTAGTTTTAAAGGAAGATATACGGTTCAAAAACGCACGATTAAGCGAAGACCGGATTAGAATGTGGTTTAGACCCGACAAGTTTGTATACTTGTATAATATGGGTAAACTAAACACATTCTGGATTTTGAGACAAAAATGATAAAGTTTGACCCGTTTCGGTCAATTTATGCAAACTAGTTACATAAACCGAACCGAACGCGAAAAATGCATAACGGGTAAACAAAAGAGTCATGAACAGGTTTCCTAAGTTAATATGCCTTAAATATGTTGTGATATTAGTAAGATACCTTCCATTATGCCCAAAATGGATTTAAACTCAAATTATGCCCCGTAGGGGTTTTTTGGTCATTTTAAAGCTTATAAAAGAGTTTAAATATTAATCTGAGTTTCAGGTCTGATATAATCAGTAAAAATATTTATTTTTTTAAGTCATAAAATTAGGGTATTGCATATATGTGAAATTTATCTTTTATAACCAAACTATGCACCGTATGAGCATTTTGGTAATTTCACATAAGCTTTAAAGGTCAAAATTAGGATTCTGAGTTTAAAACTTTTGCTTACTGTTTAATTATAAAAAATTACTTAAAACATCAGTAGGTATTAAGTTTCATATGCAAAAATAGTTTTAACCCATACTATGTGCTTAAAACGCGTAAAAGTCAGTTTTAAGCGATTTTCGGGTTTAAATAGTAAATCTGAGTTTTTGATCAGTTTATAAAGTTCAAAATATTTTATTTATCATATAAAATCAGTAGCAAAAAGTTTGGTATCAAAATATTATGTAAAACTCATTTTATTCAAGAAAAGGGTATAACCGACAATTACCGAATTATAGCAAGAACCCTATGTTATGATCAGCTTAAAAATAAATAAAAGTCTTCAAAAATCCCAAAATATTATTTTACATCAGTGGGTAAAAAGTTTGGTGTCAAAATTTGGGTTTAGATAGGCTTTATGCTAATTACGCCGTTTAATTAATAAAAAACTTCTTAATTACGATATTGAGCATAATTCCTAATCTAGACTTCAAACTGATGTCAAATTTTTAGGACAAGTTTATAAATCAGTAATAAAGGTTTTTGTCCTCTCACATTTTCAAAAATCTCGTTTTAAGGTCAAAAGGGCATTATGGTCAATATTTAGGCATATAACGGAAACATGTACATGAATCGAATAACTAATGAACCAAGTTGTATAACCTCAGAGGGTTACACTAACCTATAACCTGGTCCTAATAGAGCTCTAAGGCATTTCTAAAATATGCTACATTGGGTCAGAACTGAAAGTGAAAGCAAAAGTCTACTTTTGCGACTTTCGGTTCCGAACAGAGCTTAAACTGAAAATTGTCGGGTTGAACATGTTTAGACATGTTCTTACATTAATTACCAAGTTATATGAGTGATAAAACAGGTTCCATGGCTTCTACATTGTTAATTATGTGTTTATGCGAAAATTTGCTTTCTGTTGACTTTATATAATTAACTTTGACCCGACAATTGACCTAGTTAGAGTGTGAATCAGAGGGTGCCCTTTTAAGGGTTTATTACCCACATAATTACCAACTCATAGGTACTTTCAATTCGAGAATTGACTGGACCATTAGTGATTAATCACTAAGTTAAACCTTAATTACTACGGTTTGAATTTGGGCCATTAAACTAATTAAAACTAAATTAAGAAAGGTTAAGGAAGCTTACAAAGGTCCTAAGCATGACTAATGACCCTTATGGAATGCTCTTGAGCTCCAGGAGACTTCAGAAAAAGTGTTTGAATGATTTCAAAATGAATGCCCAAATGTTGCAACAATGAGCTTCTATATATATGGATTTTAATCTCATAAGATGATGCCAAACAAGTCTATAAGTGTTGTATGATGTTCCCAGGTGTCCCTAGGCATGCAAAACTGTTGGCCACGCTTCAGGAATTCGAATACCATGCATAAAGGTTGGTTTGACAGGCTGATACAGGCATCTGTCCAAGAAAATGGAGCTGGTAACTTTCAGGCGGCCCGCGTAAGGTTTAAAGAGACCTTACGCGGCCCGCGACAAAACTCAGAACCGGAAAACATGTTTTATTTGTTGCACTTTTGGTCCCTGGTCCATATAATCTTTATTTAACTCTCATTTATTGCAATATGGACCCCTAAAGTTAACTTTTGAGGGCCTTGAGTTATAAACTAACCACCCCATTAGGCTTTCGGTTAGTTGTACTTTCACCCGAAACGTCTTGTATCATCGGAACTTCATAAAATCCATATCTAATATTCTTGTGAATGAAATATTGAATTATTTACAATGTTTTTGGGTTTGTTAAAGGTCACTCAGAGGTAACTTTCAACATGTTGACACTTTTAACCCTTATGTTTCACAAGTTCCTTATTTTAAGCACAAACGACTTCCAATGTTCGTGAATTTATTCTTTAAAGAATACGAACGTCGTTTGAGGTCAATTAGAGGCACAAGTTAGGCATGTTGACACTTTGGATCCTTTTATTTACATATTTACATTGTTTGACAACTTTCGTCCATCAAGATCAATCTATTACACGTTTAAGTCCATGACACGTGTCTTTATTGTATTGGTTGTGAATTTTCAAGGTGTTACATCCTCACCCCCTTAAAAGAAATCTCGACCTCGAGATTTGCTGAAATAAATGAGGGTACTTCTCTTTCATTGTGGACTCTACCTCCCACGTGTACTCGGGACCTCTACGGGCATCCCATTTAACCTTTACAATCGGTACATGCTTCCTTCGAAGCTTCTTAACCTGTCGATCCTCGATCGACAAAGGTTTTTCAAAAAATTTCAGGCTCTCATCTATGTGCACATCCGTATGTGGTATGACTAGTGATTCATCAGCTAGACATTTCTTCAGATTACAGATGTGGAATACATTATGAATACCATTGAGTTCTTGAGGCAGTTTTAACTTGTAAGCCACTGTTCCGACACATTCAATGATCTCGAATGGTCCTATGTATCTTGGGCTTAACTTGCCTTTCTTACCAAAATGCATCACCCCTTTCTAGGGTGATACCTTCAGTAATACTTTGTCACCAACCTCGAACTTTAGAGGTTTACGCCTTTTATCTGCGTAGCTTTTCTGCCTATCCCTGGCAGCTTTGAGACGATCTCGTATCTGAACAATCTTATCTGTCGTCTCCAGGACTATATCAGGTCCTGTTAGTTGGACATCTCCAACTTCTGCCCAGCAAACGGGCGTCCTGCACTTCCTTCCATACAAGGCTTCAAATGGTGCAGCTTGAATACTGGAATGATAGCTATTATTGTATGAGAATTCAATCAATGGAAGATGATCATCCCAACTTCCTCCTAAGTCAATAACACATGCTCGTAGCATATCCTCGAGTGTCTGTATAGTACGTTCACTTTGACCATCCGTCTAAGGATGATATGTAGTGCTGAAATTTAATCGAGTGCCTAGGGATTGCTGAAAGCTTTTCCAGAAATGTGAGGTATACCTCGTATCCCTGCCAGAGATGATAGATACCGGTACTCCATGGAGAGATACAATCTCATCCACGTACAGCTGAGCTAACTTATCTGAGCTGTGTGTTTCTTTAATAGGTAAGAAGTGGGCTGACTTAGTCAGTCTATCCACTATAACCCAAATAGTATCATTTCCTCTCTTCGTCCTTTGTAACTTGGTGATAAAATCCATAGTCACCATTTCCCACTTCCAGGTGGGAAGTTCAGGCTGTTGTAGCAAACCTGACGGCTTCTGGTGTTCTACTTTAACTTGAGCACATGTCAGACATTTAGCCACATAAGTGGCTATAGACTTCTTCAAGCCTATCCACCAATAACTCGCCTTCAAATCCTGGTACATTTTATCACTTCCAGGATGAACAGAATACTTAGAACTGTGGGCTTCTTAAAGGATAACATCCCGAAGTCCTCCATAGATCGAAACCCATATCCGTCCGTTCAATCTTAGGATTCCGTCCTTACCATATGATAACTGTTCAGCAGTTACTCCCAACTTCTCATTCGGGTAGTTGGCTTCTAATACAGCTTCTTTCTGAGCGGCTAGCACTCTTTCATTCAAGCTGTTCTTCAATTCAATGCTCTTGGCTTTGATTCTAATGGGCTTAACCCTTTCCTTTCTGCTCAAAGCATCGGCGACCACATTTGCCTTGCCTGGATGGTATCGGATTTCACAATCATAATCATTTAAAGTCTCCATCCATCGTCGCTGCCTCATGTTCAAATCCTTCTGGTTAAACAGATGTTGAAGGCTCTTGTGATCAGAATAGATCACACACTTGGTACCATATAAATAATGCCTCCAAAGTTTCAGTGCAAACACAACGGCACCCAACTCCAAATCGTGGGTGGTGTAATTCTTCTCGTGCACTTTTAATTGTCGGGAAGCGTATGCAATAACTTTACCTTTCTGCATTAGCACACATCCCATGCCAGTGTGCGATGCGTTGCAGTAAACCATAAATTCTTCAATCCCTTCAGGCAATGTCAACACAGGAGCATTGCTTAACTTCTGTTTAAGAATATCGAAGGATTCTTGTTGCTTAGGACCCTAATCAAACTTAATATTCGTCCTAGTCAACGAAGTTAGGGGTGCTGCAATCCTTGAGAAATTCTCAATAAAACGCCTGTAATATCCTGCCAGACCTAAGAAGCTGCGAATCTCTGTGGGTGTCTTCGGCTCTTGCCAATTCATGATAGCCTCAATTTTAGCGGGATCCACCTGGATACCACGCTCACTAACCACATGTCCAAGGAATTGGACTTCACGAAGCCAAAATTCACATTTTGAAAACTTGGCGTAAAGCTTTTCTTGTTGCAGAAGTTTAAGAATACAACAAAGATGCTTCTCATGGTCATCTTGATTCTTTGAGTAAATAAGAATGTCATCGATGAAGACGATGACAAATTTATCCAAGTAGGGATTCCATACACGATTCATGAGATCCATGAACGCTGCTGGTGCATTAGTGAGCCCAAAAGGCATCACCAAGAACTCGTAGTGACCATAACGAGTTCTAAATGCAGTATTGTGCACATCTTCATCTCTAACCTTCAACTGATGGTAACCTGACCTCAAGTCAATCTTGGAGAAGTAACTTGCTCCTTGGAGCCGATTGAATAGATCGTCGATCCTGGGCAATGGATATCTATTCTTGATCGTGACCTTGTTAAGCTCGTGATAATCGATGCATAGACGCATCGATCCATCCTTCTTCTTTACAAACAGGATCGATGCTCCCCATGGAGACGAACTAGGTCTAATAAATCCCTTTGCCAATAAATCATCCAACCGAGTTTTCAACTCTTTCATCTCAGTTGGGGCTAACCGGTAAGGTGCTCTTGCAACAGGTGCTGCTCCAGGTATTATGTCGATTCTGAACTCCACTTGCCTATCTGGGGGTAAGCCAGGTAGTTCTTCAGGGAATACTTCTGAATATTCAGAAATGACAGGGATGTCTTCGATCTTGGGCTTTGGTTCATCAATAGTCACCTGTGCCATATAAATGACACAACCTTCTTCATACACCTTGACGCCTTAAGCACAGACACTTGCTTAGGCAACCCATGTTGGGTATCTCCTTGTATGGTAAGTGGCTCACCATACGAAGTCTTGATCACCACTTGTTTCTTGTCACAAACAATTTGGGCTTGGTTATGCGATAACCAATCCATGCCTATCACTATGTCGAAACCAGCTAATTTCAAAGGAAGTAAGGATAACGGAAAGGAGTGGTTCCTAATGGATATAAAGCATCCATCTAACACAGTTGAGGCAGTTTCTAAGGTACCATCGGCCAACTCTACTTCATATTTCATGCTTAGGGTTTTAACAGGTAAATTCAACAACTTACAAAACTTATCATCTACAAATGACTTATCCGCACCCGAATCAAATAACACCCTTGCATAAACATCATTTATAAGGAAGGTACCTGTTATCACATTATCATCCTGAACTGCTTCCCGTGCATCCATTCGAAAGACCCTAGCATTGGTCTTTTTAGCTTCCTCAGGCTTTTTGGCATACTTAGGGCAGTTGGACTTGATGTGCCCCTTCTCGTTACAATTATAGCACGTTGCATCCTTTATCTTCTTGCACTCTATCATCTTGTGCTCACTTGACTTACAAATCCCACAAACTCTTGGCTGCGATTGGGACTTGGATTCTTATCTGCACCTTCCCAAATGGTGCTTCTTACAGATTTTACACTTGGGTTTCTCACCCAACTGTTGGTCACCTTTCTTGAATCCTGAACCCTTTTTGTGGTCAGAGTTCCCTTTGTGCTTCTTGTCAAATCGGCGTGAATTATCATCCTCACGTTTTCTCTTCTCAGCATCAGAATGCCTAAGAGATCTCTGCCTGACCACATCCAAAGTAAGGGATAATGATAAATCAGCCGCTGACCTAAAAGTAGCAGGTCGGGATGCCTTCACACTAGCTTTGATTTCTGGGGCTAAACCCCCAATAAAACGGGCTATACGTTTTGGTTCCGGGGTAACCAGGTATGGAACCAAACGTGACATGGTATTGAAGCTAGTAAGGTAAGCCTGATAGTCTAGGTTTTTCATTACCAAAGATAAGAAGTCAGCCTCGATCTTTTCAACCTCATGCTGAGGATAGCAATTCTCCTTGATGGGAGCAACAAACTGATCCATGACAGATTGTACAATGGGATCTTTCCAGTAGCCTGGATTAGTGACCTCCACCAGGCTAGTGCTTCTCCTTTAAACGACTGAGATACATACTTCACAACATCCCTATCAGCATAACCACTGATGTCAACTACGGTGTCCATTTCGTCTAACCACGTCATGCAGTCGATAGCTCCTTTTTCCCCAGTGAAATCTCGGGGTTTACAGGATACGAAATACTTATAGGAACAACCCCTAATACGTGGCTCTTGATCGAGTACAATCTTCTTCGACGGAACACTATGCTGATTTGATGAGTGTCGGTTATCATCCTTCTTTGACCCTTGCTGTTTAGGAGGTGGCGTACTATGAGCCTCAGAGTGAGTCTTAGGTTGTGATTTGGAATGGGATAAGGTCCTGCTTCGAGTACCACTAGATTCATTAAACTGCCTATCCATGGCCTTGGTAACAGCATTATCAATCAATGCTTGAAGTTTCGCACCCGTTACATTGATCCTAGTGGTATCATGATTCTCCCTTGGATGACTGTTGATTTCTTCAGACTCTGCCATGTAGCTTGATTGCTACATAAAATGATGGCAATGATTTATTTAGAGGTATATATTAGATTTGTCATCTTATTAATTTATTAACCATGGTATTAAAGAACCATATTGGCTAATTTGTTAAGTATTTTATTCAGGATTTTTCATTAATAACCCTTAGTTATAATTAAATACTCACATGGACACATTTAAATTATAAGTCAAGATCTTATAGGATCGAGGTACTAAGGCTTGAATCATAGTTCATTACCTTTCTTGACAAGGAGTTGTAGGCTACGACTGTCTTTTATCTTATATGACAATAATTATGGCCCGTAGGCATTACATCACAAATGGATGTTTAATAATAAAGAAGGAATTGGAATAATCCAATATAAGAATGACACGTGTGATTTTACGAATCACATCAGCCAGGAATGTTAACATGTTTTCAGATGTTAACAAGGATTTGAATCTTTTTAAACAGGTTTTACCATCATGGCCAGGTCTTATAATGACATGCATGCTAGGTTATATCCTTTAAGATTCTTATTTAATATTTAATAGGCAGATTATTTTAAAAGGAATGAGATTTTTGATTTATTTATTTAATTCATACATATTATATTTATGCATATAATGACAAAAATTGAAAATTCAACATTCCACACTAAAAAAAAGAGTACATATTTGCCCTAAAACGGGACTTTAACAGACATACTTGCCCACACAGGGGCTAGACAGAAATGACATACCCACGCAGGGGCTAAACAGAAACTACAAGTCCTCGCAGGGACTGAATACAGAAATAGATGTCCACGCAGGGACTTGATTGAAAATTAAAAATACAAATAAACAAATAAAGGATTTAATAATCCTTTTTGCTCTTCCCCTTGATTAAGCTTGCCAAACATTTAAGAAATCCCTGGTTGTGCCTACGCTCTTCTTGAACCTCCCGTTCCACCTGGCTCAACCTCTGTAGAATCTCCTGTTGCTACTGGGGTTGAATCAACGGCGGCTGTGGCGGCTGCTAAAGCAGAGGTTGAGGAGGTGGCGGGTATTGGTACCCGTAGGGTGGGTACCCAGTCTGATATGGGACTCTAAAGGGCCCCTCAGGATGAAAAGCATTGTAGTTTGCTGCCGCAAGGTATGGGTCAACTTCAGCGTAGTTGTAGTTGGTATGGGCCGGGTGCTCAAAGAGGTTGTATGCCGCTGCACTGACGTAAGTAGGAATTGGGTTATCATAACCCACTGGTGGCGGTGCGACTGGCGCAGACTCTACCTCAGAAACAGGGTTAGAAGGCCCACCCATCTGTGGGTCTTCATATAGTGGCGGGTAATAACTACCACTTGAATGCTGATGGGTGCTGATACGGACTCCCCCTCGCACGAACATCCATGCGATTGATCTCCTACGCCTCGGTGGCTCCGGAGGCTGTTGCTGCACTGGTGGTGGTGGCGGTGGAGTAACTGCTACAAAGCGCGAATCCTCCGAGGGATCCTGCTGCTGCTGCGGAGATGAGTGGTAACTGGGAGTAAACACCCAGTCATATTGGGCAAATCTTGCCTGATAACTGTCTGGACCACGATAAGGTGATCCATGATATGATGACCCATCCGAAATCTCGATGGAGTGAGTAGGTGTTCCGGTTGGCGGCTCGGCAGGTTCCGGATCCTCTTCCATGTCCATGGAGAAATGGTTCTCCAGTCCCAACGGGTTATAACCCATTGGCTCTTCAATTAGGTTTGCCGGGTTGAACCGGCTTTGGAAGTAGGGTGTTGGGTCGTTGAAAGAATGGTGTGAGTTGGGGCTTTGAAGGGGTATGAAAGAGTGATGTGAGTTGTGGGGCTAGTTCTCTGATTGAGGCCCGTAAGAGTTAAGGTAGGAAGGTGAGGAGCTCAGCGAGACTGAACACCTCGCGGGTTCTAAAGAGGTCCTCCAGTTTTAATGAGGACTTTCGCTTAAAGAGTCTGATGGAGTTCGCCGGTGTGAAGGCCCGGCCTCGTGATCGTTGGGGGCGATGAATGGCCCCTTGCCTCTACCACTTCCTCGGATTCTTGGCGGCATTGTTGTAGGTCCTATCAGAACAAACAAAAGAACAACAAAGAAATATAAAGGACAAAATTAGAAATAAAAACAAATTTGGATTAGTCCTAAGTTCTTTGTCTAGACTCGGAAGTCGAGGAATGTGTAAACTGTGTCATTGGGATTAAACACAAAAGGCTAGTGTTTAATTCACTCAACGTTGGCTCTAATACCAACCTGTCACACCCCGATATTTCCACGTATTACCGGTGGGCCCGGTGGGGAGTATCGTGACGTAGTTGATATCATAGACAATTTATATTTATCACAGTTTAATACACAGCGGAAGTCGAAAGATAAAATCATTACAAACCGAATTAAAAGTAATATCAAGTGTATTACAATAACGGTTGCAAGGGATCCACAGGCGGATCAAAAGTTTAAAAGATCATTGTTCAGCAGATTTATAACATCTAAGCTTGCAAGACTCTTTATTGATGCTAGGAGTAGCCAGTCTATTCCGTTTAGTACCTGCACTTAGCCTTTTGGAAAATACGTCAGTTTACACTTGTAAATACAATTAACCGACTCATTTTGAAAATGTTTATGAAAATTGATTTGAATGCACAAGGCACAAAATATCATTTATAACTTGGGATAATTATTTATATATAAACTTGTAAAAGAATTACATGTTCGTTATAAATTCAGTAGCCCAGGCTGAATACCGGGTTAAAGATTAATAGACACACCACATGATATAATCCCGCGTCGAGTTATTCTCGAACAAACGGTTATACCTTTTTATTTATATGCACCGGCAGGTGTATGCCTACACCCCGTGCTTAGGTCGTGGCCATTTCAATGAATGATGGCAAGGATATCCGGGACATGGTCATTAACCCCCAAAAGGCTTTAAGCAAACATAACAGTTTAAACGGGTCATCTCAATAAATTAACCTTTATACGATTAAAAATTCAATGCCCGACCAAGCGGTATTTTATATACCGTATCCCAAGCCCGTATAAGGGAAAATAAGTTAAAAGTATTTACCTGAGCAAGTATATATCACAATCAGCGATTGCAAGTAGCTTTAACTGGTCTCCTAATCTGGAACGAAGGTTTTAACAACCTATTTGATTCCTAACGGGTCTTAATTAAGCCTAAACTTAGACCGGTTAGTTTTAAAGGAAGATATACGGTACAAAAACGCACGATTAAGCGAAGACCGGATTAGAATGTGGTTTAGACCCGACAAGTTTGTATACTTGTATAATATGGGTAAACTTAACACATTCTGGATTTTGAGACAAAAATGATAAAGTTTGACCCGTTTCGGTCAATTTATGCAAACTAGTTACATAAACCGAACCGAATGCGAAAAATGCATAACGGGTAAACAAAAGAGTAATGAACAGGTTTCCTAAGTTAATATGCCTTAAATATGTTGTGATATTAGTAAGATACCTTCCATTATGCCCAAAATGGATTTAAACTCAAATTATGCCCCGTAGGGGTATTTTGGTCATTTTAAAGCTTATAAAAGAGTTTAAATATTAATCTGAGTTTCAGGTCTGATATAATCAGTAAAAATAATTATTTTTATAAGTCATAACAGTAGGGTATTGCATATATGTGAAATTTATCTTTTATAACCAAACTATGCACCGTAGGGGCATTTTGGTAATTTCACATAAGCTTTAAAGGTCAAAATTAGAATTCTGAGTTCAAAACTTTTGCTTACTGTTTAATTATAAAAATTTACTTAAAACATCAGTAGGTATTAAGTTTCATATGCCAAAAATAGTTTTAACCCATACTATGCGCTTAAAACGCGTAAAAGTCGGTTTTAAGCGATTTTCTGGTTTAAATAGTAAATCTGAGTTTTTGATCAGTTTATAAAGTTCAAAATATTTTATTTATCATATAAAATCAGTAGCAAAAAGTTTGGTATCAAAATATTATGTAAAACTCATTTTATTCAAGAAAAGGGTATAACCGACAATTACCGAATTATAGCAAGAACCCTATGTTATGCTCAGCTTAAAAATAAATAAAAATCTTCAAAAATCCCAAAATATTATTTTACATCAGTGGGTGAAAAGTTTGGTGTCAAAATTTGGGTTTAGACAGGCTTTATGCTAATTACGCCGTTTAATTAATAAAAAGCTTCTTAATCACGATATTGAGCATAACTCCAAATCTAGACTTCAAACTGATGTCAAATTTTTAGGACCAGTTTATAAATCAGTAATAAAGGTTTTTGTCCTCTCACATTTTCAAAAATCTCGTTTTAAGGTCAAAAGGGCATTATGGTCAATATTTAGGCATATAACTGAAACATGTACATGAATCGAATAACTAATGAACCAAGTTGTATAACCTCAGAGGGTTACACTAACCTATAACCTGGTCCTAATAGAGCTCTAAGGCATTTCTAAAATATGCTACATTGGGTCAGAACTGAAAGTGAAAGCAAAAGTCTACTTTTGCGACTTTCGGTTCCGAACCGAGCTTAAACTGAAAATTGTCGGGTTGAACATGTTTAGACATGTTCTTACATTAATTACCAAGTTATATGAGTAATAAAACAGGTTCCATGGCTTCTACATTGTTAATTATGTGTTTATGCGAAAATTTGCTTTCTGTTGACTTTATATAATTAACTTTGACCCGACAATTGACCTAGTTAGAATGGGAATCAGAGGGTGCCCTTTTATGGGTTTATTACCCACATAATTTCCAACTCATAGGTACTTTCAATTCGAGAATTGACTGGACCATTAGTGATTAATCACTAAGTCAAACCTTAATTACGACGGTTTGACTTTGGGCCATTAAACTAATTAAAACTGAATTAAGAAAGGTTAAGGAAGCTTACAAAGGTCCTAAGCACGACTAATGACCCTTATGGAATGCTCTTGAGCTCCAGGAGACTTCAGAAAAAGTGTTTGAATGATTTCAAAATGAATGCCCAAATGTTGCAACAATGAGCTTCTATATATATGGATTTTAATCTCATAAGATGATGCCAAACAAGTCTACAAGTGTTGTATGATATTCCCAGGTGTCCCTAGGCATGCAAAACTGTTGGCCACGCTTTAGGAATTCGAATACCATGCATAAAGGTCGGTTTAACAGGCTGATACAGGCATCTGTCCAAGAAAATGGAGCTGACAACTTTCAGGCGGCCCGCGTAAGGTTTAAAGAGACCTTACGCGGCCCGCGACAAAACTCAGAACCAGAAAACATGTTTTGTTTGTTGCACTTTTGGTCCCTGGTCCATATAATCTTTATTTAACTCTCATTTATTGCAATATGGACCCCTAAAGTTAACTTTTGAGGGCCTTGAGTTATAAACTAACCCCGTTAGGCTCCCGGTTAGTTGTACTTTCACCTGAAATGTCTTGTATTCATCGGAACTTCATAAAATCCATATCTAATATTCTTGTGAACGAAATATTGAATTATTTACAATGTTTTTGGGTTTGTTAAAGGTCACTCAGAGGTAACTTTCAACATGTTGACACTTTTAACCCTTATATTTCACAAGTTCCTTATTTTAAGCACCAACGACTTCCAATGTTCGTGAATTTATTCTTTAAAGAATACGAACGTCGTGTGAGGTCAATCAGAGGCACAAGTTAGGCATGTTGACACTTTGGATCCTTTTATTCACATATTTACATTGTTTGACAATTTTCGTCCATCAAGATCAATCTATTACACGTTTAAGTCCATGACACGTGTCTTTATTGTGTTGGTCGTGAATTTTCGAGGTGTTACATGTATGCTTTGAAAACCCGGTATGAAAGCAAACAAGGAAACAGATCAATTAATGGTTTGCAAGGCCATTAACATATGTGCAACGGCATAGGAATGCTCAAACTTAGCAGATTTTGTACCGGGCTTCCGGCTGGAAGACATATTTACCTCATTGGCCAAACCCCGGTCCTCATGGGTGTGGGCTCGCTACACCCAAATAGATCCATCACTCATGCCCCTCGGTCCTTATACGAGGATTAATGGTCTTAAGTGTGTGCCTACCCATTCACATGATCTAACAGTTCATTCAGTAGCTAACCATACCATTTGTAATCATTTGTAAATAATTTGTATCATGTACTTCACCCCCGATGTTATAAACCAAAACAGTTAAAAGAAAAGGGGGACATGAACTCACAATCTTGCGTTCTTCGTATCCAAATGTAACCCAAAGCTGCTACTCGTGTGCACGACTACCTACAACGTACTATGGTTTATTAGACGGGTGGGTCGTGCCTTGACTTAGTGTTAATTAGTGTCTTTGAGTTACGTTTCATTGTGTCTTTAATATTATTCCAAGTTACATAATTATTTGCTAAAATAATAAACATTTTAACTTAAATTATATTTATTAAATTTTGGAATAATTGTTAAAATAATAAATTTTAACTTGGCACATATGTGTATTGGTACATGTATACCTTCCCAAGGATGGGTGTATTCATACTCGTGTTCTACAACTTGTATATTTTTGCCAAGTATCGATGGCGTATTCCGGTGTGTAATTATACGTACGAGAATACGTATTCTTATTGTGTTAATTAAGTATCTTATACTTAATTTTTGTATTTATTTTTCCGGAATAATATTTCTAATAAAATCCATCAATATATATTCTCAAAATATATATTTTAAGAAATATTACATAGAAAAATTATTTATAATTTTTCCCTTGGCAAAAATATTTATATTTTCATGTAAACCTTAAAAATAATATATTTTCAAGTCTAGCTTAGAAAATATATATATAAATCCATTTTTCACCAAAAAATAATATATCTTCTAATAGTTTCAAGAAAAATATATATTTTTATTTTCCCAAAAATAATATATTTTCTTCTTGTAAAAAATATGATATATCTTTGTAATAATTGTAAAAATCATATTTTTGTTTTCTTGGTGTCCAAAATACTAATTACCAAAATATACTTATAAATTTATTTCCGGAATATTTATGTAAGTTATATTCCTTGTTCGGTTTCTCCAATATTTTGGGTATAAGTTATATATTTATTTCTTGGAATTTTGGTAATATTTTGGATTGTAATTTCTTGGTATTTTGGTGAGTTATATTATTTCAAGTCCTAAAATAATATAACTAATACACATAATATACAAATAATCACACACATGATGACATCTAAATATATATTCTCCTAAATACATATTTAGTCACTTTTAATATAAAAAACCAACCTCCAATATTTATAATTTTTGTAACAAAAATTATGGCAAACTTTATGTGAAAATTATGGTTAAAAATATACTTGTAAGTATTTGTTTAAAAATATTTTTCTAAGTGTTTAATTTTTAGAAATTTTTTGCCATAGTTTCCCCTTAAAAATGGAGGTTTCCATGCTTTCAAAGCATATCATTTTCTTTTATAAATCATCACAATCAACAACAAATCAACCAATACTTACCAATTTGCCAAAATCAAGCATTAATCACTACTTCAGGAACTTGAAAATTTACAAAAAATTGTAGTAACTTACTAGTGTGTTTAGTAAGCTTAGTTACCCTTTAAAGTGTGGTTATTTATTTAAAAACATCATTATTGAAGAAGTTAGATGTTTACAACTTGTAAATAAATTTTCTAAAAATATTTCTTCTTGAGTTTTTCTTGTTAAATATATATTTCTACACTTGATTAACCACTAAAAATGTGGTTAATTTCTTTAAGAACCAACCTTATGTAAATCTTGTATTTTTAACTTGGTTTATTGAAAAATCATTCTTGAAATCATATGTTTACAAGACTCACATCATACTTTGATCATCATACTTCAAGAAAAACATTAGATCTTTCAAGTTCATGTTGTAACATAAGGATGATCTCTTGATCTACATCATAATCATCCTCTCATCTTGCTAGATTATGTCTTTAATCACCATCTAGCAAGATCATATGATGTTTAACATCATATACACAAATAATCAACAATCAACAAGCATAACAACACTTAACAACATGATTTCTTATGATTTTTAAGCTTATGTTTAAGTTTCATGTTCTTGATTCATATTGTTCCTCATGATTAACAACTTATATCATCTTTTAACCAACAAAATAAGATGTATAAATGGATGTAGATGATCTTACTACTAGCTCAAGGCTAGGGATGATCACAAGATGAAGAAGAGGTGGTTAAAAGCTTGTATGAGTGGTCCTTCAACTTCCAAGAGCTCCTAGCTTCCTTATAGTGCTTCTTACACCTTTGGATATGTAGAGATTTGTTGAAGAATGAATGATGATGATGGATGTGTGTGTGGGGGTTCACGGCCGAAAGGAAGAGAGGAGGAGAGGAGAGTATGTGTGTGTGTTGGTTTGTGAAATGAAAATGAAGGTTACGATCCTTAGGTTAGTCTTATAATACTTCAACACTTGATAATCTAATGTGTAATATGCTCATAAAAATGAGACATGAACCATTATAAAATACAAATAAAATCCACAAGTGGGGGCAACATTATGGCCATGAATAGGTGGGGGTGGGGTCTAGACTAGGTTGTAATGTTTAGTTAGATTTCTTAGTTACAATCCAAGTGTTTAGTTAGGTTATTAGTTATTAGGATGTTATATGGTGTGTTATGATGCTCAGGGACCATAACTAAATTGGAAATGTTAAAACAATGTTTCTAGTGAAAATTTGGTGTTTCGGGTAGTGTCCGGTTATTCGGTTGGTTACTGGTTCGTTAAGGTGCTAAACTGTGCAGTTTAGTGTGCTTTATGTTACCTTTTGTGACAGTTTTGATTCCCGACACTTAGGAAAGCATTCTGGACCATTTAACCATATTTCTGCATGATATTTAAGTGTTTAAAAGCTGAATTGTGATGAATTTTGCTGAATTCAGCAATTTATGTAAGCTTTAGGCACTTTCCGGCACTTAAACTATCACTAGGAAGGCAGTTTTATGATCCTTACTTTCCTACACACTATACTAGTGTAACTCTTGGTTTCTGGCTCATTCGGT
Source organism: Helianthus tuberosus (assembly GCA_030545235.1). Classification (NCBI taxonomy): domain Eukaryota; kingdom Viridiplantae; phylum Streptophyta; class Magnoliopsida; order Asterales; family Asteraceae; genus Helianthus; species Helianthus tuberosus. Next base: position 116,667,806 of record CM060414.1, on the reverse strand, counting down.
GTCTCATTACCATGTTTGTCTATGTACTAAACTCCGTCAGCATTTTTCTGATTTATCTTATAACTGTGCTATCTTTGTTTCGTGCATCATTTGAATCAATAAATGTTGCATGCAATAATGATATGTCATTTGTAATATATGATGCACATGTATGTATGATAACAATAATCAGAAAGCAAATCAAGTCATTAATTGTAAATCAGCACAGTCATTAAGCATAATCATTGTCTAATTTTTGTACGGATACATGCAAATTTGACTGTTGTCACAAGCAATGTCCGAGAAAATGCATGGGTCATCGCATTTGGTGTTTGTAACACCCGCATCCCAGGATAAGCTCTGGGGAGTATTACGCGTCGGATATACAGAACACATAGTAATTTGAGAATTCACAACGGAAGCTTCTAAACTTTTATTAAAGAGTATTATGCATCTCTCATATTACACAATAATATTGCATCAGTTTTACTATACTAGAGATCTAATTCTTCAGCAGTCCTCTAGACTTCTATCTCCTCATATCTCATCATACTCGATTCCTGCAATCACATGGCACCTAGGATGTGTGCCCGAAAAAATATTTGGGACTTGGCATAAACTGGTGAGTTCATGAACATAAACGATCTTATTCAAAAACATATTTTTTATCGACTATAACATTAATCAGATATAATCATGGTAAACAAATAAAAATAGAGTAAGCACAGTATGTTCACAACCAGGCTATGTATACAAACTCTACTGGCTAAATCAGATACATACAATCATCCCTCAATCATCCTATCAATCATTGCCAAATATCACAGATGCTATAAATAGTCAATTCCATAGTTATTACCAATCAGATAGAACAACACATCCCGTTTTAGAAATGGTTCCGAGGAACTCACCTTGCTAGCTTGTAGTTCTTGAGCCTTTAGATAATTAAGATTCTTGTAAGTCTATAGTATTTTTCGGAGGAAGCTGCTTATACAATATTTTGCTAAATGGATATCTGTGTTATGATACAAACGACGATTGAAAAAAATATATGAGATTTTGTGTCATCAGCTCTAAACAATCTGTTTTTTGAACATGAAGAATAAAGAAGCCATTGTAAAGCGATAATGAACAGGGTCTATAGCTGCCCTTCTATCTTTCTTTTAAGAAAAAGAGTGAATAACAAGTTAATCCGAAGAGCTCGTTTGCTAATAGTATAAAGGGCCTCTTTTTGACGTGCATCAAATTCGGGCAGCTAGGAAGGAAAACTCTGAAGCCAACAAGTTTTTTTCAAATGCGCACATGAAGAAGAAATATTGGGGAGATTAAGTGCCTAGCCCTAGCCTTAGATGGAGTTGGGCTTTATAATACAAATATATTAAGACCATTAGTAATGGCTAGTGTTGCTTAAGTGACATTTTTCGTCATAGCGTCCCATGTAATGGTTAAAGCCCCTTAATGTCATTTTATTCATTACTTTTACATATTTTTCCTCCTCATTCAATATTTTAGAAATGTCTCTTCCTCTTTATGACCTTATAATGCCTATGGGGGGCGGGATGGGGGCATTATTAATGTCACACCCTGACTTTTGCGGAAGCGTGGGTTATTGGTGTGACTTCTTAATGCCATAGCATTCAATCATAACAACGCTATATGATAAAAACATGAGATGTTCATCCATTAATAAAGTTTACAAAATACCACAATACCATTGTCTGAAATGTTGACGCCAAATTAAGTTACAAACCATGACGTGTTTAAATGAGTTCACAAAGACTCAACAAAATTACTTAAATAAAACCTGAGTTTAGAATTATGTATCCCGTCCAGGAATAGGATACACTCCCTAAACTCGACAACCATGGATAACATCTCTTATTCAAACGCAGCTTGAAGACACATGCATACCCTTCCAGATCCACTAGTTTCCTGAAATACATGTAGTTTGAAATTATCAACAAAATTTGAGCGAGTTCATGCGTATGTGTATGAATAAACCTTTAAAGTATGTCTTGTATGTATCTATGTCCCTGGTATGTAGCAATAAGGAAAAAGAGATCACCAATGGGTTGCAAAGCCAATGGTATGTGTGAAATGGTGCAGGAAAACTCAAACCTAGCAAATTTGTACCGGGCCTCCGGCTGGAAGACATAGTCACCACTATGGGCCACCCTGGTCCCCATGGGTGTGGGCTCGCTACACCCAAATAGATCTATCACTCATGTCCCTCAGTCCTACGACGAGGATTAATGGCCTTAAGTGTTATACCCACCCTTCACATGATCTAAGTAGTAAACCCTCCTTAAGCTAACCATACCATGTATAAAACGTTTGTAATAATTGTAACATGTATTTCACCCCCGAAGTATAAAACTGAAAACAGTTAAAAGAAAAGGGGGACATGAACTCACAGTAATGCGTCCTCAGCTCGTAACTCAACTCTGTCAGCAACACGACAACCTACAACGTACTAATTTCTATTAGACGAACGGTCCGTGCCTTGCCTTTGTATTAACGTTCTTGAGTTACGTTTCTTCGATATTATTCCAAGTTATAACTTCTTGTTAAAATAATAATTATTTTAACTTTAGATTATATATTTAGGTTTTGGAATAATTGTTAAACAATATTTGGTAATAATACTTCTCAAGTATTTGTATATGTGTTTCCTTCCCAAGGATGGGGGTATCTTATGTATTATTGTATTCTTGTATTCGTAGTCCCAAAATAATATATTTTTAAGTCTCACTTAGAAAATATATAAATACTTGTTTTGTCCAAACATAGTGTATTTCCAGAAAATATATATTTTTCTCAAAAATCATATATCTTCTAAATATTCTAGGAAAAATATATTATAACTTCCCAAAAATAATATATTTTCTCTCTGTCGAAAATATGTTGTACCTTGTAATAAAATCATCCTTTCGCATACAAAATAATATTCACCAAAAATATACTTAATAGAGTATTTTCTGGAATATTTTGTAAGTTACGTTTTATCGTTCGGTTTCACAATATCAAGTGTGTAACTTATATTTCATTCCTTGTGATTTTTGGTATTATTTTGGAGTTGTAAATTCTTGGTATTTGTAAGTTATATTATTTTACCCTAAAATAATATAACTATTCCACAAAGCATACAAATATTCACACAAGTGTCTTAATATAAAATATATATTCTAAATATATATTTATCCATTTTTATTTACAAAAACCAACCTCCAATACTTGTATTTTTTTTTTTGTTACAAAAATTTATGGCAAAGTTTATATTGAAACACATGGTTTAAAACATACTTGTAAACACTTGTTTAGAAAAGATTTTCTAAGTGTTTGTATTTTTTAGAACATTTCGCCATAGTTTCCTTTGAAAATGGAGGTGTCCATGCTATTTAGCATATCATTTTCTTTTCAAAAATCACCCAAACAATCAACAACAAATCACTAATCATCTTACACTTACCAAGTGCAAAGACTATTCAATTTACATATTAACATGAACTTGATCTTTCACAAAAATGCGTAGTAACTTGGTAAGGTGTTTAGTAGCCTTAGTTACCCTCCAAAATATATTTACTTCTTGATAAACTTTATCCTTGAAAGTTTTAGATGTTTACAACTTGTAAACACATTTTACAAAAATGTTTATTTATGAAACCTTCTTGTTATACTAGTATCTCTACACTTGTTTTTCCACTAAATATAGTGTAGGTTTAAGTAAAAACTATGATCTTCCAAAAATCATATTTTAAACTTGGTTTTCTTGAAAAATCATTTATAAATCTTGGATCTACAAGTTCACTAGTTCACTTTGTTTATCATTTTACAAGAAATCATTTTTATTCATCAAGTTCATGTGTTCACTAGAAGATGATTATCATATGTTGTTACATGATCATCCTCCCACTTGCTAGATTACGTGTTTAAACATCATCTAGCAAGCTTCATGTGATGATTAACATCACCATCTCAAGAAATCAACAAACAAACATCATTCATGCACTAAACAACATCATTCCAACAAGATTTCATCATATTTCATCTTATGTTTCAAGATTCGAGTTCAAGTCTTTTAGTGTTCTTATGATTTCAACATAATATATCTTTTAACCACTAAAAATGGACGTAAACAAAGATCAAGAGAGCCTTACTACTAGCTTTAAGCTTGGGAAGAAACAATGAAGAAATCGAGTGGATAAAAGCTAGCAAAGGAGGTCCTTCAAGATCCGAGAGTTCCAAGCTTCCTTAATCACCTTGTTACACCTTGGAATGGCCTTGGAATGGGTTGGATTGAATTGAAAAGATGACGGTGTGGGGAAGGGGGGTCGGCCAAGAGCTCAATGAGAGGGAGGAGAGAGTGTTGTGGTGAAGAAGATGAAGGAGTATGCTAGTGTTCTTATATCCAACTTATAATGTTTGTCCATTGGATCTTATGTCCCCTAAGTACACATATTATCTAATCAAATCCCAAGAGAAGATTATGGAAGATTTAGAAGATCAAGAGAAATCTTGGATGTGGGGTCACTACGATGGGGCTGTAAATCATATATGGGGGGGGGGGGGGGGGTTAATTGTAAGTTATTGGTAAAAGTAGGTAATTAGTGGGAAGTTAAATGTAAAGTTTAGTGTTTTAAGTGTTTCTTGCATTATGTGTAGGATCGTTTTCAGACCCAAACGAGTCGATCAGAAGAGTTATTCACCAATACAAGTGGCGGAAACACAAGTATCAGCGTTATTTCAGCTAGAATGCACGAAAAATCACTTTAAACTGTCTTTGGATTGATATAAGATCGATTACAATGCTGTTGACACTTCGGCAGAGCTTCACTACCGGAAACAAGACTCTTCTCCTTCTGATTTCGCTTGGACACACACACATATATATAGGGGATCTGATTTCGCTTGAATGTGGCAAGGTGTCAGTTCAAGCGAAATTAAACATGTTGATTTCGCTTGAGACTGCACAAGCCTCTTTCAAGCGAAATCACTATCTTTAAGCGAAATCACCTTTATCACATCCTAAAATCTCATATTTTCTTGTACAACGCACCCTGATCTGTCTATAATCAAACAAGACTTGATACAAGTGGAAGTCGACAGACGCATGCACCAACAGACTCCCCCTCGAATGTTGACGAGTCTTCAGTGTCAAGTCTTTGGTTGTCAAACCTTCAGTCTTTATCAGTCTTCTCACTCTCTCCAAAAATTCTCCATTGTAAGCATCCTCATTCAATCTCTTTCTCTTTCTTGTAATCATTAGGATCTGAAACTGGCTCTACAATCTTCAGACTCCCTCTCGATGTCCTCAGACTCCCCCTTTCGCTAAGCTGGGATCACAGTCTGGAATTCATTTTTCACAGGTTCTTAGATCGTAACCTGGCAATCATCTAACTCAGGTATCGGAACCTGTTTATCCTGCATGACTCTACCCAAAAATAAGTTTCACAAATTTACAAATTTTGCAAATTTAGAAATCACTTGCAGGTATTATTCGAAAATGATTTAATCTTTGATAACCATTGAAAACACAACTTCTTCATACATTCTTTCCCAAACCTGTTCATCAAGTTTAGCACTTGGAATTTTGAAAATCAGTTCTCCAACACCAGTTGTTAAAAATCTTTTTGTATTTTTTTTCAAAAATTTATGCTAAAACACACTGAAAATCTTTTTGGATTTTTGAATATAACAGAAATGCAATAAAGAAATATTTACAAACACTATTTTTGTGAGTTCGTGTAAGAGGATCATATCAGTTTTTGAGACAAATCACCAACACCGTTAAGCTTTAAAACATTTTCAGTTCTAAACGATTCACATTGATTGACGATATTGTTGTCCACTTAAACTCAATCTAAAAACTTTCGAAATGCTTACCGATACGTTAAGGTATATTAATTTTTGCACTAAGTTCTTATGGACCCCACGATCTCAGCATATCCCCTCATCATGCAATACACTGACTCAAGTAATGCCTTTAAACTTTTATCAACTGTGATTTGTGCCAAAACAAAGCAGAATGTTTAAACATTAACAATCAGGTCGATCTTTCGATACGCAGAGAAAGTCCAATGTTCAAACAAAATAAGAAAATAAAAATAAGTTGAAGTTGTTTAGGCTTTAACCACCAGGTCGATACTTCCGTATACGCAGAGGTGATCCAAAACTTAAACGAAACACCAAAGAAAATAAAGCAGAACGTTTAGGCAATAACAACCAGTTCGATACTCACGTATACACAGAGGATGTCCAATGCTTAAACAAAATAACGAAATAAAACAAGTTTAAGTCTTTGCAAAATAAAATGCACAATCACAGCGACTTTTCAGCAAAGTTGTGAAAGTTCACAAACTTAACCAGTTTTATGTCTTTCGACAATCAGCGATTACTGAGTAGGCACACAATCAAGAAGGACAAAACTAAGTACTATGCTTTCAACCGAGTTTCCCACTAGAACTAGGCTTTTTCATTTAAGTTTGTATCGTTATCGCAAATCTACTAGTCTAGCTGAGCCTACCGTCACATCTTTAGTGAGACCGTTTATCACATTTTGACTTTCCATTTCTTTAGCATGTCGTGACAGCCCACTGATGTACTATCATCTCCTCTTTTGACAACAAAACTCATTTTTGCATTTTTCATGTTTTTGTTTTTTTCAAATTTTCAAATGTTTTTGGATTTTCTAAAATTCTTACTCCTCCTAAAATGCAAACACATTTTAGGAAATTTGAAAACAAACTGTACAAACAACATGACAACTGATATCGAATCGCTTTAATTCGCCATCCACTTGACATAAACAATCAGAACTCCCCCTCACAACAAACTATTTTCCCATTGTGATTTCAAAACACTTAAGTTTGTTTTAATCAAATGGTTTTTCCGGAAAATAAGTTTTGTTGAATGATTTTAACCATTTGTAGGTTAGGGGTTTGGTTCATCACTTTGTCTTTCAATCACTTGTAGGAAATCAGATACAACTTAATGTCCCTGAGTTACCACTTGTAAGAATAGTTCAATCAAGTTCAACCTAATGACCTTGATTAACTTTTGTATCACAAACTCTTTTTCAACCTCATGGCTTACCAACCAATATCACATGTAGGTTGAATTTTCAGAATGCCGATTCCTACTCCTCACTTACCAACCTAGGAGTTCCGGCAAGTCACACTCTTACAAAAAAAAATTTTCATAAACAATGAATGATGCCGATTCATGCTCCGCGATTACCTACTTGGGAGCTCCGGCAGGTCAGGATTTTTAAGTAAAGAATACAGACACCCAAGCCTGACCAGCTTTAGGTGTAACCTTCTCAACTTCTTCAGGGATTTGAACACTTCTTTTTGTTTCATAAAATTCTTTCACCCCTTTCACCTTCCCATCAACCATTTTACCAAATATCTTTTTAACATTTCCATTAAACACTTTCTCATCATCAAATTCTTTCTTTTCAGAATAGAATTGATTTGAGATTTCAATTTTTCCAACTTTCTTCTTAAAATTTTCAGCCCGCAGTGGTGGAAAGTTTGCATCATCCACAATCGGAACTGAATTCTTTTCTTTCATAACAACTTTTGGCTCCTCTGATTTTGTGGAATCAGATTCATCACCAGAACTATTCCCTGAACCTTTAACCACCCACTTTTGATTTTTTAAATTTTCTTTTCTTTTTAAAACATTCTTTGAACACTCTCCAACCTCAAATATTGAATTTTCAAAACCATTAAATTTTCTGGTTGGAAATTCAGTTTCCTCAACAACTTTTTCTTTCAGTTTACCAGAGACTTCCTGTTTTGTCTGTATTGTCTTTGGACAATTTCTGGCAATGTGACCAGCTGTTTTACATTGAAAACATGTTCTCGTCTCTATCTTCTTTTGAACAACGCTTTTCTTCATTTCTTCTTGCTTTTTGGCAAGGAATTCTTTGTTCGTCTCCTTCCAGAATGAACTCTTTTGTTCTTTTTCAGCACTTGTTCCTGAAACAAAAACAGTTTTTGGTTTATAAATTTTCTCATTTTTATAATTTTTCGGTGGAATAAAACCCAGACCTTTCTTTTTGAAATTACCATTATGGTTTGGTTTCTTTTGAAAACCTGAACCACAACTGTAACCCTTTTTCTTGTTTAAACGTTGTTGATATCTTGAGGTGTAAGGACTTGGTTTTTCAGAAAGATTTACATCTTTTATTTCAGAAATATTAATTTCTGTTAGTTTGAAAACCTTTTTGATCATTTCTGGTTTAACACCTCTTATTGGAAAAACCTCATCAGAATATAATTTGTCAGAATTTTTCAAAGTATATGCTACTTTGATCGGTTCGTCATCCAAATTAGATTTTGATAATAAGAACTCTTTATTATACACCCGTTTGTCCTTTTTGACTGTTGACTTTGATGGTTTGGACTCAGATTTTGACTCTGGTTTGGACTCCGACATTGACTCCTCTGTTTCATCCTTATCCAACACCTGATCGACCACCTTTTTTATTAACTCGGACTCATGATCAGTATCGGACGACGTGAAAGTGACATCTATACTTTCTGGCAAATTATCTGACGACTTAGACTCCCACTATAAGTTCGTTGCCTTTTTGACTATTTCAGAATTAGCATTTCGCGGAGAATATGCATTTTCAACAGGAGGCGGACATTTGTTATAAATCACACTTGATTTCTTACCAGATGTATTCACTTCATCATCTTCTTTTGTCACAGATTTTTCTTCTTCCGAAGTCTTCTCTTCTTCAAATGTCTTCAATTTTTCCACTTTGGGGTAAATCCTGTCAACAACAAAAGTAGAACATGAGTAACTTTTTAATAAATTGTTAACTCTTTCAGTTTCAATTCTTTGTGTTGCCAACTTCAATTCAAGCTCAGCACACTTCTCTGTGTAGTAGTTGACGTCATCAAGCTGTCTCATGTAAGCTCCTTTGAGTGTATTCATTGCTACAGCTTGTTCACTACTTGACTCGTTGTACTTATTTATCTCTCTGTTCAAAGTATCATATGATTCTTTTAGCCTTTTTATGTTGTGCAGCAATTCATTGTTCTGCATTATCAAAGAATCACAATTCATACACTTCTCAGCAACCTTGACTACCTCATCATCTGTTTTGATTTCAAATGCTGGAACTTCTTTAACTACTTTCACTTGAACTTCTTCTGCAACTACTTTCTTTTTCTCGACTTCACCATTTAAACGTTTTCTGACTTTTTCTGCCCAATAATCATCAGTATAATCATTGATAACCTGAGCAACAAATCCTTTCTTCAGGAATTCTTTGTCTGGGCAATAATCGTCCCAACTGAAACCTTCTGCCAATTTTTCATCTTCTTGTTCTGCCACACATACTTTACTATTTGTTGGAATGTATTTATCCCAACTGAAACGATTTCCTTTATCTTGATTAACAAGACATGCTCTCTTTGAATCTTCAATTTCTTTCCTACCATGAGCTGTTTGTGGCTGTTGTTGTTGATGTGGCTGTTGAGTAACTTGATGATATAACGCTTTTCGATAGTAATCATTGTTTCCAAAGGGATTTTGAGCTCCACTTGCTTCACGATTTGTGCACTCCCTCTTGAAATGCCCTTTTTCCCTGCATCGAAAACAAGTAACTTTAGACTTATCAAATCCTAAAGCTGAAACATGTGCATCGCGAAAATCATCTCTGCCTGTAATTTCTTTAAACTCTTCAGCTCGTCTCAGTACACTAGCCATGCACCATTTTATATCCATCAATTCCATCTCTTCAGCATCAATTTGATCGTAATCTTCTTTTGTTAGCATTGGATTTCCGATCTTTCCTGCAACTAAACCTCCATAGGATTCAAGCACAGTTACCAACAAAGACATGTGGCTTTTAGAAACTTCCTCGGTATAATTCTGATCATTTTCAAGGTTTAAAGCAATGTTGCATTGAAGTACTTTGCCACTTTTTGTTGTAGAAAAGTGTGGATCAAATGTTGGAAATGAAGAAAATCCCATCTTGTTACTTGATCCTTGAGATGGCTTTTCAGAAGATCCCGTTGTATTGAAAGCAGTTTCAACTTTTGGCGAAAACTTGGTTTTGTCATTAACACCACTTTTGTAGTACAAACCAATGTTTTGCTCTCCATCATAATTCTTCATTCTCGCTATCTTTCGCTGTTCCATTTCTTGAGCTTCAAGCTCTTTAATAAAATCACTCAATGTTAGATCATTAAAACCCGGTTTGTTTTTCAACATCATAAGATACGTGCCCCACTCATCATGTGGCAATGCATCAGCTAACTTTTCCAACTCATCTTTATCTTTTCTGATACTCAATCTGTTCATGTTTTTCAATAAATTGCAGTATCTTTCAATGATCTGTTTGGTGCTTTCATTTCTTAAACCTCTAAACAAATCGAATTCTTTCTTCATCAACGACTTTTTGTTTTTAAGCATGTCATCACTACCAAGAAACTTTGCTTCTAATTCTGTCCATATCGAATGTGCAGTTCCATTATGTTGAAGTAAAATCAAGATGTCTTCTTTAATTGCCTGCTGCAACAAACTCACCATCAACTTCTCATCTTTGTATTTCTTTTTCTCCTCAGCACTCAAATCTCTAACTGGTATTTTCTCTCGATCGCTACCAACTGGTCTAAAATATTGAACTTCCGTATGTTCCCATGCATCTAAATGATAAGCTTCAACCCAGTTACCAAATCGTTCAGCCCATCCACTAAAATCATCAATATCCAAAAGCTTAGGCGGTTTTTGAGTTGTTCCAGTTTCATTTTCAAGCATCGTGTTCTGAGTAACAGTCATTGGACTAGCAAAAGCGTTATAAAACTCGTTCTCCATGTTTCAGTTTTCACAAGTTCACAATCTGTCAATCTCAAGCAAAATCACAGTCTAAACAAGATCACCCTGTTCAAGCTGAATACCAATCTCAAGCGAAATACCTAATTTCGCTTGAACACACACCTTTTTTCAAGCGAAATAAGGGACTTGAAGTGGAATAGGTGATTCAAGCGGAATCACTCAAACTCTCAAACGAAATCTGATACAAAATGTGATTTCAAGCGAAATCACAGGGCAATTTCAAGCGAAATTATATCAATCCTTTTCAAGCGGAAACAACTTTCGGACAGTTTTTTTAAAAATTGAACAGGTTATACTTCGAATTAGAGTCTGATTCTTTCTAGGGTTTGTTAAAACACTGTTGCGCACAATATGTTTGAAAATCAACCCATTTTAACCGTGAAATTTTGTTTAATTGTGAAAAGAAGGTGTAGAAAACAGATTTTGCAGCTGAAATGATTAGAACTCTTCCTCTTGAGCTCTGATACCACTTGTAGGATCATTTTCAGACCCAAACGAGTCGATCAGAAGAGTTATTCACTAATACAAGTGGCGGAAACACAAGTATCAGTGTTATTTCAGCTAGAATGCATGAAAAATCACTTTAAACTGTCTTTGGATTGATATAAGATCGATTACAATGCTGTCGACACTTCGGCAGAGCTTCACTACCGGAAACAAGACTCTTCTCCTTCTGATTTCGCTTGGACACACACACATATATATATAGGGGATCTGATTTCGCTTGAATGTGGCAAGGTGTCAGTTCAAGCGAAATTAAACATGTTGATTTCGCTTGAGACTGCACAAGCCTCTTTCAAGCGAAATCACTATCTTCAAGCGAAATCACCTTTATCACATCCTAAAATCTCATATTTTCTTGTACAACGAACCCTGATCTGTCTATAATCAAACAAGACTCGATACAAGACGAAGTCGACAGACGCATGCACCAACATTATGTAGTATGTTAGGGTGTTCGGGAACCATAACTAGCTCAGAAAAAGTAAAACAATGCTTCTAGCAATATTTTGGTGTTCCGGGTAATGTCCGGTTATTCGGTTAGATATCGGTTCGTTAAAGTGCTAAGTTATACCGTGTAGTGTCCTTTATGTAACTTTTTGTAACACTTTTAATTCCCGACACTTAGGAAAGCATGCAGGACCATTTTGCCATATTTTTGCATGTTACTAGTATGTTAAAAATGCTGATTTTTGCTGATTAATGCAGAATTCTGCACTTTGAGTGGCTTTTAGGCACTTTCCGGCACTTAAACTATCACCTAGTGACGTAGTTTTATGGTCCTTACTTTCCTACACTCCATACTAGTGTAGTGCCTTGTCTCTGGCACTTACGGGGTCTCAAAACATTGTCTGCCTATGTACTGACATTGTCAGCATGTTTCTGAGTTATCCGTTAATTGTGCTAACCGTGCTTTGTGCATCATGTATGTCACTAAAGTTTGTATGTAATAAATGTTGTAACAGTATGAAATGTGATGCACATGTATGAATGATGCAGTAATTCAGGAAGCAGTTTAAGTCATCAGATGTAATTAAGCACAATCATTAAGCATAATTCAATATTAATTAATTGTACGGATACCTTTAATTATGAGGGTTGTCACATTCTCCCCCTGTTAAGAAAATTTCGTCCCGAAATTTTAGTTCTGCTACTAGATGCAGGGGTCTTGGGGAACAAATGTGGGTACTTGGCTTTCATGCGATCTTCATGCTCCCACGTGAATTCTGGGCCATGACGTGCATTCCAACGAACCTTGACGAGTTTGACACTACTCCGTCGCGTCTTGTTAACCTTCCAATCAGTAACCTCAACAGGTTCTTCAGTAAAGTGGAGTGTGTCATCAATATGAACTTCGTCGGCAGGAATGACCACTGTTTCTTATGTTGGACTCTTTTTCAGATTAGATACATGAAACGTATCATGAACGCCATTCAATCCTGCGGGTAGATCCAACTTGTATGCTACAAGAGCAATCCTTTCCAGGATTTTGAATGGTCCAATGTATCTTGGGTTCAACTTCCCATGCTTCCCAAAGCGTGCTACACCCTTCCAGGGTGAAACTCCAAAGGTTTCCTCCTTTGGTTTGCATAGCTCTTTTGTGTGTCGCGAGCCGCCTTGATGCGCTCTCGAATCTGAAAGATCTTATCTGTTGTCTCTTGAACTAATTCGGGACCAACAAGCTGTCTATCACCCGCATCTGCCCAGCATAGCGGTGATCGACACTTGCGTCCGTAGAGAGCTTCGAACGGTGCAGCTTGAATACTCGTATGATAGCTGTTGTTGTATGAGAATTCAACCAATGGTAGGTGAGTGTCCCAACTGCCACCTAAATCCATCACGCAAGCTCGTAACATATCTTCCAACGTTTGAATCGTTCGTTCACTCTGGCCATCTGTCTGTGGATGGAATGTAGTACTCAGATTCAACTGAGAACCAAAGGCTTCTTGGAAGGATTGCCAAATCCTCGATACAAACCTTCCGTCTCTAATAGAGATAATCGAGAGAGGCACTCCATGTCGTGCAACAATCTCTCTCAGGTATAGCTCAGCAAGCTTGCTAGTGTTGTCTTTTTCCTTGATTGGAAAAAAGTGTGCAGATTTCGTCAGACGGTCTACGATTACCCAAATCGTGTTGTGACCTCTGGGCGTTTTTGGCAATTTCGTTATAAAGTCCATCGAAATCTGTTTCCATTTCCACTAGGGTATTTTAGGTTGTTGCAAGAGACCTGAAGGCTTTTGGTATTCGGCCTTTACCTTGGCGCAAGTTAAACATTTGTCAACATATATCGCAGCGTCACCTTTCATTCTCGGCCACCAATAAAAATCCTTTAAATCTTGGTACATTTTATCCGATCCTGGATGGATCGAGTACCGTGACTTGTGAGCTTTATCAAAAATAACTTCCCTCAAACCACCAAAGAAGAGAACCCAAATTCTTCCCAAGAAACACAATGTTCCATCCTCCTTTGGCACCAACTGTTTCTCCATCCCACGGAGATATTCATTCACAAGATTCTCCGTCTTGAGAGCTTCCCTCTGTGCAGCATGAATGCGCAACGAGAGGTCCGTTTGTACAATCATTTCCAAAGCCCTAACCCTTATGGGCTTGATCCTTTCCTTCCGACTCAAGGCATCAGCGACCACATTCGCTTTCCCTGGGTGATACTTAATTTCACAATCGTAGTCGTTCAACAGCTCCACCCATCGGCGCTGTCTCATGTTAAGCTCTTTCTGGTCAAAAATGTGTTGTACGCTCTTGTGATCAGTGAAAAATGTGCATCGCGTGCCATACAAATAATGTCGCCAGATTTTTAATGCAAACACCACTGCGCCTAACTCCAAGTCATGCGTGGTGTAATTTTTCTCGTGAACTTTCAATTGGCGTGAAGCGTGAGCTATAACTTTCTGTCGCTGCATCAACACACAGCCTAACCCTTGACGCGAGGCGTCGCAATATACCACGAAGTCGTCAGTGCCTTCGGGTAGAGATAAAATTGGTGCATCACAAAGCTTGTTTTTCAACAACTGGAATGCTTCTTCTTGCTTGTTTCCCCATTCATATTTCTTGTCTTTTTGTGTGAGGGAGGTCAATGGTTGAGCGATTTTCGAGAAATCCTCAATAAACCTGCGATAATATCTTGCCAAACCTAGGAACTGTCGAATCTCGGTTGGCGTCTTAGGAGTCTCCCAGTTCTTGATCGCCTTGATCTTTGTGGGATCCACATGAATTCCATTTCCATTAACCACGTGACCAAGAAACTGAACTTCGCGTAACCAGAACTCGCACTTCGAGAACTTAGCGTACAACTTCTCTTTCTTAAGTAGCTCTAGAATAGCCCTTAAGTGCTGCTCGTGTTCTTCCTTTGTCTTGGAATAAATCAAGATGTCATCAATAAACACAATCACAAACTTATCAAGGTACGGCTTGCAGACTCGGTTCATCAAATCCATAAACATGGCTGGCACGTTTGTTAACCCAAACGACATAACCAGGAACTCGTAATGTCCATAACGAGTCCTGAAAGCAGTCTTTGGAATGCTTTCCTCCTGTATTCGCAACTGGTGATAACCTGATAGAAGATCGATCTTGGAGTAACAACTCGAACCTTGTAGTTGGTCGAACAGGTCATCAATCCTTGGCAAAGGATATCTATTCTTGATAGTCAACTTGTTAAGCTCGCGGTAGTCGATACACATGCGGAAACTACCATCTTTCTTCTTGACAAACAGCACTGGAGCTCCCCAAGGCGAGAAGCTTGGTCTGATAAACCCTTTATCCAAAAGCTCCTGGAGTTGTGCTGACAGTTCCTGCATCTCTGAAGGCGCAAGTCGATAAGGTGCTTTAGCCACAGGCGCAGCGCCTGGAACTAAGTCATTGTGGAACTCGACTTGTCGCTGTGGCGGCAATCCTGGCAAGTCTTCGGGGAAGACTTCAGGATACTCCTTCACAACTGGAATGTCTTCTAGCTTTGGCTCAGCGGCTTCTTTATCCACAATGTGTGCCAAGAAGGCGACACATCCTTTCTGTAAACACTTTCGAGCCTTCAAACAACTGATGATCCTCAAAGGCGTATCGTGCTTCTCTCCATGTACCACAATTGTTTCTCCATTCGCCATTGGGATGCGAATGATCTTCTCGTGACAAAGGATCTCTGCTCTGTTGGTTGATAACCAATCCATCCCCACTACCACGTCGAAGCTTCCCAACTCGACTGGCAGAAGATCAAGTGTAAACTCGTGTTCTCCCAAATCTATCACGCAACCTCTAATCACTTCATTCGCTTCCACTAACTTCCCATTAGCTAGTTCGATTGAGTACGGAATATCTAGCTTACTAGCTACTAACCCAGGTATTTTCTTAAACTCTAGTGATACAAAGCTATAATTGGCACCGGTATCGAATAATACAGATGCAAAGCGTTGGTTGATAGGGAACGTACCAGTGACCACATTTGGATCTTGCCGTGCTTCCCTTGCACCGATGATGAAGACTCTTCCATGTGCTTGATTGAGTTTTGGGCACTCTCTCTTGAAATACCCCACGTCTCCATAATTAAAACAACCTGGTCCTCAACCATTACCGTTCCAATTACCGCCTTGATTGTTCTTCGCCCCACGGTTTCCATTACCAGCTTGATTCGCAAAATTACCACGGTTTCCATTACCTCCATTATTTCCTTGTGGGCGGTTTCCGTATCCATTACCTCCATGGTTGTTGTTTCCATTACCAAAACCTCTTTGACCACCACGGCCAGCACCAGTACCAGCCCAACATGTTTCCTTTGAATGGCCAACCTTCCCACAAGACTCGCATTTTCTAAATCTGCACTGGCCGGAATGATGGTACTGAAATACATCACATTTGGGCAGAGCGCCCATGTAACCCTTTCCTTTGTTTTCAATGACAGTCTTGACTTCAGCTGGCGGGTTTGTATCTCTCTTCTTGTTGGCACTGCTGGTACCTTTCTTAAAGTCTGAGAACTTTCGTTTGTTCTCACCCGACGACTCCACGTGAGTCTCTTTCTTCTTTTGATCGGAAATTGAGAATTTGTTTAATCTGATGGCTTCTTCTGTAAGTGCCACGCTGAGATCAATGGATTCGGTAATTGTTGGAGGCTTTGACATTGTTACCATACTCATGATCTGAGGTGCCAATCCCCAGATGAAACGCTCAATGCACTTGAATTCAGGATCCACCATATACGGCACAACGCGTGACAAGTCATGGAATCTTTGCACATATTCAGCAATTTTTGGACCGTGCATTTTGAGGTTCCAGAATTCAGTTTCCAGCTTCTATATTTCGGCCCGTGAACAGTATTTCTTCCGCATGAGCTCCTTCAGTTCAGTCCATGTTAATGCATACGCCGCCGCCTCCCCTAGGGTCTGGACTTGAAGATTCCACCAGGATAAAGCGCCATCAAGAAAAAGCCCTGAGATGTAAGTAACTTGGTGTTCAGGAGCACACTTGCTCATCCTTATCACAGAGTCAGTCTTCTCCGTTCATCTGACAAAGGCTACAGCACCCCCAGTGCCGTCGTAATTCAGCGGTTTACAGTCTAAGAACTGCTTATATGTATAGCCTGTAAAGGCAATAACATTCACAGAAAGCATTAGCGAACGCACATGGAATATCCAAATGTAACGTAATGTGTCTCAAGCGACTTGAACATTACCATTGGGTGGGTTGTTGTTTCTTGAGGTACCTCCGCTATTGTGCTATCGCTGCGGAAATTCATTCCTATAACTCAGCCTCAGTAGTGGGCAAACGTGTGTCTCTTCGTAGAGGCATCGTCTAAAAGAAGATTGTATTGGTCAGGTCATAGTAAGTATAGTAAGTAATACGCGTATGTAATAACATTCGTCAACACAAGTATTCACATAACAACCCATGTCATATCACAAACAAGTAGTTCAACAATGCATGTAATGAGAATGTTGCGATTGAGCTATCATATATCAAGACCACAAGTACAGTTTACAAGTTTCACAATTGTATCATACATCAAAAGAGACTAAGGGTCACATCACCCTTGTCCAAATCATCTACCAACTACCATAATCAAAAGTCAAAAGTCAAAGTGTGGTCTCCCAAAAGGCTGTGCAATCAAGCTCAATAGATGCACTCTCATCAAAAGTATGCTATCTGCAGAAAACCAAAAACCTCTAAGCTGATGGGGGAGGAGGAGGAGGTGGAGGAATGAAAAGCAAACGGCGCATACGCGCTAACTCCTCCTCGAGGGCATGAACAAGATGTAACAAACAGCTAATCTGCTGCTCCATAGTAAGAAGTCGGATGTCGAAATCCGGGTAAGGCAATAGTGGAGCAGGTGGAGCAGCAAACTGGGATGGACCAGTACCAGGTGGAGGACGCGGGATCCTCTCTAGCTCAGTGACTCTATGACTCAACATATCCTGCTGGAGCTGTAAGGATAAAAGCAGATCATCCCTCGAGTATCCAATGTGGAAGGGATGGTATGGATCAGATATAGGCATCACGTTGGGTGGAAACCAAATAGGTGGCTCGCCCGTGGGTGCAGACACAAAAGGAGTGGTGTGTGTGAACTGTGGCATGAAATGATCGGCTGCTGACACAAAAGGTACGTGACTAGCCTGCTGACTCGAAGGTCCTTCCCCAGGACGGGGAGGAGGTATATCCTGAAGAAATGTGATCGGTAAATCTGTACGGTGCACGTCTGACACATGTGGGTGAAACTGAGCGATATCAATGGGTGCATGAACAGGTGCAGGTGGGGGAGTAACTGGTCTAACAAAAGGAGGATAGTCGTCATCGGCCTCAATCCACCCATTGCGGGTGTGAGCATATCTGGGGTCTACATGGGTAGCAAAAGGTGCGTTATCAATAAGTGCAGGGATCGGGTCAGGCAGAGGTGGTGCAACAACTGGTACATCGACAGGTACTGGATCATGCTCAGGTAAAGGATCGTGTGCTGGTATAGGCTCAGGTGCTATCTCAGGCTCTGGGTCAGCTGGAGCAAGCTCATGATCAGCGGGTACATCAAGGAGCTGATCATCAGGAAAAACAGGTGCCTCAAAAGGCTGCTCCTCAGGGACAAACTCAATCTCATGGTCAGGGTCAAAGTCATAAGGAAAGACAGGATCCAACTCATCATCAAACTCAGGATCAAACTCATCACCAAACTCAGGATCAAACTCAAAATCGTGTGGCGAACCAAGTGCAGCTGACCTAGCTGTGTCAGAGTCAGTATCAGTGGGATAACGTTGTAATCCCAGTGCATGAAGGGTAGAAGATGACACATACTCAAACGAATCGGGACCAGACGGGTCAGATAAAACCTCCACAACAGGAACCTCGACAGGTGGAATAACAATGGCATCGACAACTGGAATCTCATCAAGAGGAATAACAACAACATCATCAACCGGAGCCCCACCATCCTGGGCATCCTCAGGGGGACCCTCGATAAAGAGATCGACGTCATCGTCAGACATCGCGTCAAGAGGCAGATCCTCAACAGGAAATGCAGCGAGAGGAAAAGGAGCAGGGATCTGAACAAGAGGTAGATCCCCGTCAAGAAAACCATCAGCTATAGGTATGTCATCTCCAAAATCTGGTAAGGCGAAGGGCTGAAAGTCATCGTCGTCGCTACTCGTGGTATCAGATGTAAAAACTTCGTCCTCTGGGATGATCTCGTCATCCGATACTATCACTATAGGGTCTATGGTGTCCGATACTCCACTCTCGGAGGAAGATGACATGGTGTCTGTGACAAAACAATCACAAGTATGCACATATATCAACAATTATCAATTAAGCATGTAAGTAATAACAATGTAAGCATGTATGCAATCCTAGTCTTCCCAAGACTATCCCACCCAGCCTCTCAGACTGAACTACTTAGTCTCTCAGACTAACTTCCCAGTTTCCCAAACTGAACTACCCAGCCTCTCAGGCTAAACCTCCCAGTTTCTCAAACTGAACTACCCAGCCTCTCAGGCTAAACCTCCCAGTTTCTCAAACTGAACTACCCAGCCTTTCAGGCTAAACCTCCCAGCCTCTCAGACTGCCCCAACTAGTCTCTCAGACTACCCAGTCTCTCAGACTGAACTACCCAGTTAGTCTCTCAGACCAACTCCCCAGTCTCTCAGACTGAATTACCCAGCTAGTCTCTCAGACTAACTCCACAGTCTCTCAGACTGCACTACCCAGCTAGTCTCTCAGACTAACTCCCCAGTCTCTCAGACTGACTCCCCAGTCTCTCAGACTGAAATTAGAAATGAATTCTTTAAAATGTATTTTGTGTCTTTTATTTGTAAAAATGTTTGTTTCATGGATCTGGACACTTTGTGCATGCAATGTAAAAATGTTTTCGTGAGAGCCCTAATGATCGTAGTCTAGACTCAAGAAGAATCCTAGTTCGCTACGATCGAAGCTCTGATACCAAGCTGTCACACCCTGACTTTTGCGGAAGCGTGGGTTATTGGTGTGACTTCTTAATACCATAACATTCAATTATAACAACGCTATATGATAAAAACATGAGATGTTCATCCATTAATAAAGTTTAGAAAATACCACAATACCATTGTCTGAAATGTTGACGCCAAATTAAGTTACAAACCATGACGTGTTTAAATGAGTTCACAAAGACTCAACAAAATTACTTAAATAAAACCTGAGTTTAGAATTATGTATCCCGTCCAGGAATAGGATACACTCCCTAAACTCGACAACCATGGATAACATCTCTTATTTAAACGCAGCTTGAAGACACATGCATACCCTGCCAGATCCACTAGTTCCCTGAAATACATGTAGTTTGAAATTATCAACAAAAGTTGAGCGAGTTCATGCATATGTGTATGAATAAACCTTTAAAGTATGTCTTGTATACATGTATGTCCCTGGTATGTAGCAATAAGGAAAAAGAGATCACCAATGGGTTGCAAAGCCAATGGTATGTGTGAAATGGTGCAGGAAAACTCAAACCTAGCAAATTTGTACCGGGCCTCCGGCTGGAAGACATAGTCACCACTATGGGCCACCCTGGTCCCCATGGGTGTAGGCTTGCTACACCCAAATAGATCTATCACTCATGTCCCTCAGTCCTACGACGAGGATTAATGGCCTTAAGTGTTATACCCACCCTTCACATGATCTAAGTAGTAAACCCTCCTTAAGCTAACCATACCATGTATAAAACGTTTGTAATAATTGTAACATGTATTTCACCCCCGAAGTATAAAACTGAAAACAGTTAAAAGAAAAGGGGGACATGAACTCACAGTAATGCGTCCTCAACTCGTAACTCAACTCTGTTAGCAACACGACAACCTACAACGTACTAATTTCTATTAGACGAACGGGCCGTGCCTTGCCTTTGTATTAACGTTCTTGAGTTACGTTTCTTTGATATTATTCCAAGTTATAACTTCTTGTTAAAATAATAATTATTTTAACTTTAGATTATATATTTAGGTTTTGGAATAATTGTTAAACAATATTTGGTAATAACACTTCTCAAGTATTTGTATATGTGTTTCCTTCCCAAGGATGGGGGTATCATATGTATTATTGTATTCTTGTATTCGTAGTCCCAAAATAATATATTTTTAAGTCTCACTTAGAAAATATATAAATACTTGTTTTGTCCAATAATAGTGTATTTCCAAAAAATATATATTTTTCTCAAAAATCATATATCTTCTAAATATTCTAGGAAAAATATATTATAACTTCCCAAAAATAATATATTTTCTCTCTCTCGAAAATATTATGTACCTTGTAATAAAATCATCCTTTCGCATCCAAAATAATATTCACCAAAAATATACTTAATAGAGTATTTTCTGGAATATTTTGTAAGTTACGTTTTATCGTTCGGTTTCACAATATCAAGTGTGTAACTTATATTTCATTCCTTGTGATTTTTGGTATTGTTTTGGAGTTGTAAATTCTTGGTATTTGTAAGTTATATTATTTTACCCTAAAATAATATAACTATTCCACAAAGCATACAAATATTCACACAAGTGTCTTAATATAAAATATATATTCGAAATATATATTTATCCATTTTTATTTAAAAAAACCAACCTCCAATACTTGTATTTTTTTGTTACAAAAATTTATGGCAAAGTTTATATTGAAACACATGGTTTTAAACATACTTGTAAACACTTGTTTAGAAAAGATTTTCTAAGTGTTTGTATTTTTTTAGAAAATTTCGCCATAGTTTCCTTTGAAAATGGAGGTGTCCATGCTATTTAGCATATCATTTTCTTTTCAAAAATCACCCAAACAATCAACAACAAATCACTAATCATCTTACACTTACCAAGTGCAAAGACTATTCAATTTACATATTAACATGAACTTGATCTTTCACAAAAATGCGTAGTAACTTGGTAAGGTGTTTAGTAGCCTTAGTTACCCTCCAAAATATATTTACTTCTTGATAAACTTTATCCTTGAAGGTTTTAGATGTTTACAACTTGTAAACACATTTTACAAAAATGTTTAATTATGAAACCTTCTTGTTATACTAGTATCTCTACACTTGTTTTTCCACTAAATATAGTGTAGGTTGAAGTAAAAACTATGATCTTCCAAAAATCATATTTTAAACTTGGTTTTCTTGGAAAATCATTTATAAATATTGGACCTACAAGTTCACTAGTTCACTTTGTTTATCATTTTACAAGAAATCATTTTTATTCATCAAGTTCATGTGGTCACTAGAAGATGATCATCATATGTTGTTACATGATCATCCTCCCACTTGCTAGATTAAGTGTTTAAACATCATCTAGCAAGCTTCATGTGATGATTGACATCATCATCTCAAGAAATCAACAAACAAACATCATTCATGCACTAAACAACATCATTGCAACAAGATTTCATCATATTTCATCTTATGTTTCAAGATTCGAGTTCAAGTCTTTTAGTGTTCTTATGATTTCAACATAATATATCTTTTAACCACTAAAAATGGAAGTAAACAAAGATCAAGAGAGCCTTACTACTAGCTTTAAGCTAGGGAAGAAACAATGAAGAAATCGAGTGGATAAAAGCTAGCAAAGGAGGTCCTTCAAGATCCGAGAGTTCCAAGCTTCCTTAATCACCTTGTTACACCTTGGAATGGCCTTGGAATGGGTTGGATTGAATTGAAAAGATGATGGTGTGGGGAAGGGGCGTCGGCCGAGAGCTCAATGAGAGGGAGGAGAGAGTGTTGTGGTGAAGAAGATGAAGGAGTATGCTAGTGTTCTTATATCCAACTTATAATGTTTGTCCATTGGATCTTATGTCCCCTAAGTACACATATTATCTAATCAAATCCCAAGAGAAGATTATGGAAGATTTAGAAGATCAAGAGAAATCTTGGATGTGGGGCCACTACCATGGGGCCATAAATCATACATGGGGGGGGGGGGGGTTAATTGTAAGTTGGTAAAAGTAGGTAATTAGTGGGAAGTTAAATGTAAAGTTTAGTGTTTTAAGTGTTTCTTGCATTATGTAGTATGTTAGGTTGTTCGGGAATCATAACTAGCTCAGAAAAAGTAAAACAATGCTTCTAGCAATATTTTGGTGTTCCGGGTAATGTCCGGTTGTTCGGTTAGATACCGGTTCGTTAAAGTACTAAGTAATACCGTGTAGTGTCCTTTATGTAAATTTTTGTGACACTTTTAATTCTCGACACTTAGGAAAGCATGCAGGACCATTTGGCTATATTTTTGCATGTTACTAGTATGTTAAAAATGCTGATTTTTGCTGATTAATGCAAAATTCTGCACTTTGAGTTGCTTTTAGGCACTTTCCGGCACTTAAACTATCACCTAGTGACACAGTTTTATGGTCCTTACTTCCCTACACTCCATACTAGTGTAGTGCCTTGTCTCTGGCCCTTACGGGGTCTCAAAACATTGTCTGCCTATGTACTGACATTGTCAGCATGTTTCTGAGTTATCCGTTAATTGTGCTAACCGTGCTTTGTGTGTCATGTATGTCACTAAAGTTTGTATGTAATAAATGGAGTGGCAGTATGAAATGTGATGCACATGTATGAATGATGCAGTAATTCAGGAAGCAGTTTAAGTCATCAGATTTAATTAAGCACAGTCATTAAGCATAATTCAATATTAATTAATTGTACGGATACCTGTAATTATGAGGTTGTCACAATTAAACCCTTTCACGCCCCATATAATGCCTATTACGCATGGCCTAATAGGAACACGATCAAAATGAAAAGTAATAATGTTTTAGTATTTAAAAAACGTAAAAGTGTTGCTCTCAATATTGTAGTTTCAAGTAAAGTTCAGTTATATGTATAGTTCAACTTAAAATAACTAAATGCTCCAGTAATTTAAAAATGTTGTGTTATTCAAAATTTTAATTTTCAATTATTTTTTAAATTGGTTTCACATAAAAATTGTAAACTCTACATTTAGTACAGTTTAAAAATTCTTAACCAAAAACCGATCATGAAACCAAAACAATACAGGTTTAGTGTGACAACCGGCAAAAATTCTAGGTTAATTTGTACAACCTAATCACTAGTTATTTAACTAATTACGTGCACTAGACTTAATTATGTGTTAATTGAGTCCGTAAAGTCTAGCAATGTCCGGGAAAATGCATGGGTCATCGCATTTTTGGTGTTTGTAACACCCGCATCCCAGGATAAGCTCTGGGGAGTATTACGCGTCGGATATACAGAACACATAGTAATTAGAGAATTCAAAACGGAAGCTTCTGAACTTTTATTAAAGAGTATTATGCATCTCTCATATTACACAATAATAATGCATTAGTTTTACAATACTATAGATCTAAATCTTCTGCAGTCCTCTAGACTTCTATCTACTCATATCTCATCATACTCGATTCCTGCAATCACATGGCACCAAGGATGTGTGCCTGAAAAAATTATCTGGGACTGAGCATAAACTGGTGAGTTCATGAACATAAATGATCTTATTCAAAAACATATTTTTTATCGACTATAACATTTTCAGATATAATCATGGCAAACAGATAAGAACAGAGTAAGCACAGTATGTTCACATAACCAGGCTATGTATACAAACTCTACTGGCTAAATCAGATACATACAATCAGCCCTCAATCATCCTATCAATCATTGCCAAATATCATAGATGTTATAAATAGTCGATTCCATAGTTATTACCAATCAGATAGAACAACACATCCCGTTTTAGAAACGGTTCAGAGGAACTCACCTTGCTAGCTTGTAGTTCTTGAGCATTTAGATAATTAAGCTTTTTATAAGTCTATAGTCCTGGTTCTAAGCCTTCGGATAACCAAGCATCTAATTTAACATAGTACAATACGCATAAGTGTAAAAACCGAATCAAACTTTAACGATAATCACGAGATCAAAACCACAACGTAGATGACAAGGTATAGCCTTATACAGGCAACACTTAAACACCCGTTGATTTAGTTTCAGATCAATTAGAAAGGGTATCATTTTAGTGGTCAGGATTTAGTCCACTTTCTACAGAGCAGAGTTTCGAGAGTTTTAGGAGTTCTTGCATTAGAGAGAGAGCGAGAGAGTGAAAGAAAGTGAAAGTGAACAACTGAAATAGTCCAGAGCTCGTCCCTTTTATAGTCGATCCTTGACCTCGTCGCGTCGCGCGACCAGCTTTTTCCAATTCCGTCGCGTCGCGCGACGTATTAGGCAAGGCATAAGTTGCCACGTGTCCACCTAGGACTGCCACGTGTCACCACCTCGTGACACATGTCCCCTGCTGCCTTTTTCGTCCAATCAAGCGTTTTTCTCGATTTCCGTGCTGATACTTATCGCGTATGTTCGGGTCTTGATCCTAAATGGTTTGGTTTATAATTGCGAGTTTAGTAAAGCTACTTTTGTGCGGGTTGTTTATCAACCGTCAAGTTTTCTTTAACCGATAAGTTCTCTTGTGCACTTGGGGTTTGATTACGGGTTTATTCGGAATATTTTGGATTTTATTGATCAGAAGACTTGGGTTGTTACTGTGTTATCAGTATCGTCTTATCACGTATCGATAAAGGTTTATTTTACGAGTGTTGGTGATTATCCGGTACACGTTTTTGTGTCGAAATTGTTCCAATATGCCTGGAACATTAAATCGATGGCATTATTATGTGCTCGGTGTGAGAAAAAAAGCTGAAAAAGTTACATGGATATTATAGTATCGCATTTCCGGTTTTTATTACATGTATGTTAATTTTGTTATAAATTAACCATTTTGTTAGCACTTTTCACCAAACAAACACAAGTATATAATCAATAATTAACATTGATTAGTATTTAGTGTGTTAGGGGACAAGAATTGGCATGTGGATATATATAAGTAATAAATCCTTATTTTTATTGCGTAAATGTTCGTTAGCCGAATAACTAGCGTAAATATTTACCGTTTTGCATCAAAATCACAAAAAAGCAAGGCCTGGTTAGCTAACTAATGATAATTAGTTAGTTAACATCTAATTAGGGTCCTAATCACTCTAATTAGCCTAATGACCCTAAACTATAAGTATTAGGGGTAATGAGACATAAACTTAATTAGAATATACTTAATCGAATCCTTAAACAAGGTGGGATCCACTTTGACTTTTCCTTAGAAAAGAAACTTCTAAGGTTTTTACCACTCATTTGAGATACACATAAAAGAAATTTTAGTCAACAAAGGAGTTACAACTTGACAAGTTTCCTTAGAAAAGAAACTTCTAAGGTTTTTACCACTCATTTGAGATACACATAAAACATAAAAGATTAGTTTTGAGATTATTAACCAAGTTGACTCCTTCGAAATAAACTTTTCCAACGAAACATCAAATGACCCTAAGATTGTATTAGTAGAATTGTTACCAAAGGACACAACACCTCCACTATGAGATTTGAAATTACATAGGTGATGTTTGTTTTTCTAAAAAAGATTTGTACAAGCTTTTCTGTCTATGTCGCGCAGACCACGCGCAACCATTGTCATCTGCAGACTGTTTGTTTTTCCGAAGATGTTTCAATAAAAAACGTCTGCACGAACGCTTCTTGGTGCAGAGTGCAAACGTGGTCCAGCCACTTCTAAAATCTTCTGAGGTCTGCAGAGGGTTAAATACCACCACCCACCACTACCGTCCACCACCACCCACCGTCCATATCCATCACCCCCCACCACCGTCCAAGCCCACCACCCACCACCACTGTCCACGTCCGCCACCCACCACCACCGTCGTCCAGCAACACCGTCCACCACCACCACCACCACCACCCACCACATCCGTCCATACACCACCACCAGTTTATTTTAGAAGTCTACATACGTTAAAAAACAAACAGCCTTCTTTTTGCAGACTGTAGAGGTTTGGACCACCTCTTCTTCTACATATGTTTACATATGTTGTTCACAGACTATTGACATTTTACCTCTTAAAAAACAAACAACACATTAATAGAGGTTTGCATCCTCTCATGTGCCTGAAGATAGATATCCTTTGAATCTTTTATCAATTCGAGAGCGACTAAATCCTGCTGATATTCAATGTTAACCCAATAACTCATTCCAATTGCAATATTGAAAAAGTGTACATTTCGTATGTTTTGCAAGGCTTCCATCTTCTCTTTCAATTGTAATGAAGAATGTTCTTTTGTCATATCTTTATCTTCTATTTCTTGTTTTTAATAGAGTATACAATAGTACAATGCAAAACATGCAAAATAAATGCATATCCTAACATAACATCAACGCAGTGTGATCGAAGTCAACACGAGCAAGGAGAATTAATCGTCGGTGCTACGTTTGATTTCTTTCTGTAATTTAAAAGTAATCCATAACTTCAAAATAATCAGCACCGGCATTTATTTTCATACTTTCGTTTGATGTAAAACACATGTCGATGTCTTTTTGAACGTATTACAACTTTATTTCCAGGTTTTCTATAGCAAGTGCCAGTACTATTACCAGCCGAAACAATACCGATCAAATTTCCACCGGCCCGTTACGAAGCATGGACAATCCCACTAGTTAATCTAATGTCTGTGTTATCTGTCTTATTTTTTTTATTATTATTAAGTAGATTTAATAACAAAGATAATTGGAGGTGTCACAACATTCCACCATATCATTTGTGCTCCCAGGGAAATTAACACATGATCTCAACTTAGTCTCTCATAATGAAAGTCCTTGTCATGCTCGTCTTTCCATACGAACTCCAAATAAGTTAGTCGGTTGGAAGCAATTCTTGAAAGATATTGAATTAATTGCTCCAAGCATCCGGCCAGACCCAAAAAAAAAACCTTCTAACCTCTATTACACGTATATGGTTATTCACATTCCATAATGGCTTCCACTTTAGATGTATCTCTTACATGAATTCCTTCAAAGTTGAATTGACCCCTTAAAGCAAAGACTTCATTAAACCAAAGCACACGTATTAAACTTTTAACATAAGTTCTCTTTTTAAATTTTCTAAAACCTCCCACAAATGCATCTCATTATCCTGAGAATATACACCATATATGAAAGAATGTGATGACCAACTTTTCTATTATAGGTCTACATACGGTATCCATTACATTCATAAAAATTGAAAGTGCAGCATTAGTCAAACCAAAATGCATAACTACAAATTCAAACCTATGTTTTTTCAATAACATGATACATAAAGATATTACAAATTATATCGAAATTCACTACTACATAAATGACCATTTGCGACCATCAATACGGTTGCAATTCAGTCGCAAATGCCTCTTAGCGACCGCTTTGCGACCAATTTTGGTGGTCGGTTATACTTTGGTCGGTAATTATTTTTTCAACCATTTTTGCGACCGAAGTATTCTTGCGACCAATCTTGCAACCGAAATTACCATCGCAATATTAGGGACCAAATTTGTGACCAAATTTTTTTGCCACCGATTTTGTGCCCGAACTATTAGTGACTGAGATTGTGACCGAACTTCTTTGTGACGGATTTTGCAACCGAAGGGTTACCAACTACAATCGCGACCGAACCTTTTTGCGACTGAACTCGTAGCAAGCAAAACTACGACCGAACAAATTTATAACCAAATTTGTGTCTGGTTTAGCAACCAAGTTTAACTTTAAACTTGCGATTGGGTTTGCAACCGCTACTCTAATTTTTCATTGTTTATAATCTAAAATCAAATAATCTTATTATTTCACAAAAGTGTATCAAACATTTAGAACTATATGTGACAACCAAAGCCAAAAGATTCTACAATACAAGCATATCATTGCTTTTAAGTTGTAATGAGAATTTGACAAAATAGAAATATTAGCATGAACCAGAATCAACATTCAGGAATGTATTTACATATATTGCTACAACGATGTCTGAATATGCATTTACATGTAGAACATTATTTGCAAGTCGCTTTTGCCCAAATACTTGTAATAGAACTGAAAAGGCAATGGACGGCCTATTGTTAGATCTGCAATAGTGGCATTTAAGTCCTAATATATGGAGGGAAACATTGTAGTGTCAATGCAGTAGTTGCATAGTATCGAAACCTGCAAAATTAACAATTTACTCATAAGTGGGTCAGTGGTTTACATAGAAAACAATAAATTATCAAATAGTGTTTTAAAAAACTGGTGATAAGAAAATTTAGTGGAAGCATTTCGTCAAGCAGATAATAAACATTAGAAGAACAACTTGAGACGATATTTTATTAGCCATAACTACTTGAGCCACCTTCTTTTCTAGTATATGCAACGTCACAAGTATGGCAATAACACTTTTATATCCAAAATATGAAGAAAGAAAGAAAGAAAGATTTGTATGCACATTTTCATATAACCATTAAACTCTAATAAATTAATACATTGCAGATTTCATTTTCTAATATAATACCATAATTTGTTATATTGTATGTAGTTATTTATTCTTGAAACATTGGATCTTTTCATCCTGTTTTATTATAATACATGTAATAACTAGATACCTGATGTATAATTTGGAAATTCAGCCGGGTCAACCCACCGAGGAAACCCTCCAGCCACACGCCAATGAACTATTGATCTGATGTCACACCCCTATTTTCCACGTGTGACCGGTGGGCCCGGTGGGGAGTATCGTGACGTAGTTGATATCATCATAGTCAAACAACACAATGTATAAATGCACAGCGGAAGCAAAAGATAATTATATTACAATCCGAATATAAAGTAATATATAGTATTACAACGGAAAGTAAAGGATCCACAGGCGGATCTTAAAACATAAACATTGTTCAACAGACTTTAGGCGCCTAGAACTTGCAAGATTCCTTATAAACGCCCTGAGCTTCCAGCCAATTACGTTCAGTACCTGTCACTTAACCTTTTTGGAAAATACGTCAGTTTTCACTGGTAAATACACTCAACCGACTCATTTTGAAAAGGTTTAATAAAATTGATTTGAATGCACGTGGCACAAACTCTTTATAACTTGGGACAATTATATTTATAATCTTGTATACAGATTTACATGTTCGTTGTACGTTCAGGGCCCGATGTAGAAACCGAGTCAGATTAACAGACACGCCACAAGTATAGGCCCACAAGAGAGTGAGATACCGTTATCCCTTAAGCAACTGTCAGGTGTATGCCTACACCCCGTGCTTAAGGCGTGGCCATTTTATAATACAATGATGTCAAGGATATCCGGGACATGGTCATTAACCCCTAAAGGCTTTTATTTCAAACAATACAGATTAAACCGGGTTATATCAATAATTTAACCACAATAAGATTAAACATTCAATACCCGACCAAGCGGTATTATTATAATACCGTATCCCAAGCCCGTATAGGGAAAATAAGTTAAGAGTATTTACCTGAGCTAGCTCCTGTCTTAAATAGCAAGAATTTAATAACTCAGCCGTATTCACTTAAGTAAGCGTAGGTACAATTTACCGGAAGGATCTAGTCTGGAATGATGGTATAAATAACCAATTAGAATGCTAACGGGTCTTTAATTAAGCCTAAGCTTAGACCGGTTAGTCTTAAAGAAAGATACGGTTCAAACGCATGATAAAGCGAAGACCGGATTAGAATGTGGTTTTGACCCGACAAGCTTGTATGCTTGTTTAATATGGGTAACTTAAACACATTCTGGATTTTGAGACAAAAATGATATGGTTTGACCCGTTTCGGCTAATGTATGCAAACTAGTTACATAAGCCGATCCGAACGCGAAAAGTGCGTAACGAGTAACCAAATAAATCATATACAGGTTTCCTAAGTTAATATGCCTTTAATATGTTGTGATATCAGTAGGATACCTTCCATTATGCCCAAAACGAGTTTAATCTCAAAATAAGCCCCGTAGGGGTATTTTGGTCATTTAAAAGGTTATAGAAGAGTTTAAAATGAAGTTCTGAGATTCGGGTCCGAATACATCAGTAAAATAACTTATTTTAATAGGTCATATCAGTTGGTAATAAGTCTTATGTGGCAACCCGAGTTTCTGAGATGCTACCTTCGTATTATTGCACGATAATTGTTTAGATTGTTGTTGACACGATTGGTTTGTTTACAACTGTACCCGTTTGTATTATGATAAATCGTATTGTGATTTATTTGATGTAAATGGTGTGTGGATTAAGTGTGTATGTTTTGTTTAATATCATGATTAATATCAACAAACTTGGAATACATGAAATCACCATCCCTAGCCGAAAACACCCTCACTGATGAAAACACATTTGTGTTTTCGTCCATGTGAGGCAACGAAAATAGGAATGGGCCTTGGCCCAGTGTTGTTTTATTTTATGCTTTGAGTTCCAACTTTACGTAGAAGTTAAATCCAAAAACCCTAGTTATCTCCCACCTTGCGACGGCAAACTTGGAGTCCTTGAAGCCTTTCACTTTGTTTGATTCATTGCTTCTCCTGTTCGGGTTAGTTATCAAATCGTGATAGTTATTTAATGGAGATCATTATAGATCATTGGTGATATCATGATTTAACTGCTACTTTATATAACAGTAGATTGAATAGATAGATGTATTAGGGATTCCTATAAACTGTTGTGAAAATCTGCTGTGTTATGCATATGATATATGTTTGTCATTGCTGATCTGATATGGCTAACAGATTAGGGTTTTTATGTCAAAAGATTTATTGAAAACTGAATGATCGTAGCAACCTGCTGATGACGGATGATTGAATATTGATTGAGTGATAATCATTGTTTGGTGATTTGGGAAATTATATGATTACATAGTTTGATCTGATTGAATGATTTCTAGATGATGCGTTAGAGTTTTGGAACACATAACTGCTGTCGATGATGATGAAACCCAACGAAAACCCTTCACTTCACGAAATCACCTTAGTGATTTCGGCCCACAGGGGATTTCGGCCCAAGGGTTTTCACCAGCATGTGTTTTCGCCAAACATGTGATTTCGGCCCCAATGTGTTTTCGGCACAAGGTCTGTAACTTGCATATAGTTCTGTTAAGTGTAAACTCAGTTAGTTATGGTTCAGTTAGAAGTCAATTCTGTTAAATATACTAACTCTGTTAAGCATGTAAACCCCTGTTATGTTGTTAAGTTGTTAACTTTATTTATTTAATTAACACTGTTAGTTATTAAACTTGTTTGTATGTAACTCTGTTTGTTCTTAACTACATTAGGTTGTTAATCCAGTTAAATGTGTTAACTCTGTTAAGAATGTTAATTACTGTTAAGTATAATTCTGTCAAGCATCTTAACTCCGTTAAGTGTGTTACTTTTGTTAAGTATATTAATGGATGATATGGATGTAATAGACTGAGTAATCAACTATGTGAATCATGAATTATGTGAACTTGTTTGACTGTTGTATGATGCATGACGTTAACGGCCAAACACTCTGTGGTATTGATTGTACATGAAACCTTACGAACATGAACTAATTGAGTATACGTGCATACTATAGGACTTGATTGATTATTTGCGAGCACATAGTTTAGCATACCGAGCAAACCAAGGTGAGTTCACACTCTTTACCAAGGCATGGGATTCCCGGGGATTGGGAATGGGTTGAATGATGGGATTGAACAATTTATCGTACTTACACGGTTACTAGACTATCTACCATGGTCCTCGGGTTAAGCAGGACACTTACGTAAAACCTACGTAAACAAGTACTTGCTACTGTCTTCCGGAGTCAGGAAGGACACTTACGTAAAACCTACGTAAACTCACACATGCTACTGTCTTCCGGAGTCAGGAAGGACACTTACGTAAAACCTACGTAAACCCCACGCGTACCACTGTCCTCGGGTAAAGAAGGACACTTACGTAAAACCTACGTAAAGCTTGTACGTACTACTGTTCTCGGGTCAAGAAGAACACTTATGGTTACAAATAGTCTAGTGTATATGCAAACATGGGAAGCCCCCACTAATGGATCATACTATCGGCCTAGTAGAGCCACATGTTACGAAACAAACTTACTATTACGAACTTACTTACTGTGAACTCGCTCAACTAGTTGTTGACTCTCTGTTACATGCCTTGCAGGTCGTTAGGTATACATGGAGCTTGCACTGGGAGGCGCGGTCGTTGTGGACAAGGATCGTGAATGCTTAATTAAACTTTATGACATTACATACTTTATTTATGTTGGGCTTTTACTCATATGCTTCCGCTAAACATTGATATTGCACTTATGTGTTGAACACCTTTCATATTGGTTTGGTTGAATTACAAACACTTTTATTTATTACTTGCATGTTCAATATGATTGGTGGCTTGATCCTGGTCAGTCACGCCTCCAAGCAGTGATACTCCGCGTGTGGATTTTGGGGGTGTAACAGATTGGTATCAGAGCCATTGGTTATAGAGAACTCGGTTTTAATAAGGGAAAACGTTTTTATTAAAACCAGACTATAACCAGTACAGTGCTCGACGATCCACAACGACGCCCCGCTCCACGTGCAAGACTCAACATTCTATAGGTAATATGGTATATGTTTTATTGCCTACTTGCTAGAATTACATAGAACTTTGCTCATGGTATGCCTAGATACACATAACCCTTATTATTTGAGAATAGTTGTGTGCTTACTCTCTTCTGTCATCGCACTATTCGCGAACGCTCTCTCACTTACATTACATTTGCTATGAAGATCATGGCCGGACGTATCAACTTGACTCAAGCCCAGTTGACGGCTCTCATTAACGAACGAGTTGTTGCGGCACTTGCAGCCATACAAGCAGGAGGTCAACCCACTCAGCCACCTGGTTGCACCTTCAAAAATCTCAAGGATTGCCGACCTAGTACCTTTAGTGGTACTGAGGGAGTTGTAGGCCTCCTCCATTGGTTCGAGAGGCTCGAAACCGACTTTGAGGTGCGTGATTGCCCTGAGTCTCGTAGAGTAAAGTTTGCTACTGGAACACTCGAAGGTGCTGCGTTAACCTGGTGGGAAGCACAGGTTCAGATCTTAGGGCTGGCAGCTGCTAATGCCACCCCCTGGAACGAGTTCAAGGATCTAATTAAGGAAGAGTTTTGCAGTCGGGAAGATATCCTTGAACTAGAGGTGGAGTTCCTCAACTTACAGATGGCGGGGTCTGAAATTGAGGCTTATACGAAGAGATCAAATGAATTAGCCACATTTTGTCCCACTATGGTAGACCCTCCCACCAAACGCATCGAACTGTATCTCAAGGGCCTGGTGCCAGAAATTCAGAGTCATGTGACCGCAGCTAATCTTGGCACTATCCAGCAAGTCACTCGGCTTGCTCATCGCCTCACAGACCAGGCAGTAGGACAAAACAAACTACCGAAACGTGTTAAAGCCGCTACTACATGTGCTTCTAGTGACAACAAACGCAAGTGGGATGGAAACCTGAGCAAGGGATTAATTCCGGTTCAGCCTCTGGCACAGCAGCAAAAGATAGATGACTACCAGAGTCCCAGTCAGCAGTTTTCTGGTAGTCGTGGGCAGAGTGGATATCGAGGAAATCATCCAAAGTGTAACAGATGCAATAGGCACCCCAGCGGTCAGTGCAACAAGGGTCGTTGTCGGAGGTGTCTCAAGATAGGTCATGAAGCTAAGGATTGTCAAAGCTCACGTCCTGTAACTCAAGAACAGCAACGGCCACCTCAATCTCCACAGAATCAGCAGAAACAACAGAGTTTTAAAGGATGTTTTCAGTGTGATGCTAAAGATCACTACAAGAGACATTGCCCGCAAATAAACCAGGACCAGACTCAGAACCACGACCATGGAAACAGGGACAACAATGGGGATAGCGTTGGGGGAAACAATGGAAACAATGACGCCGGGGCCGCGTGTACGTGATTGGTCGGGGTGACGCAAAGAACGATCTTAACGTAATAATGGGTAAGTTTCCTCTCGACGACATTTATGTTACTATATTGTTTAATTCGGGTGCGGATACCAGTTATATGTCTTTGAAAGTTAGCCAAATGTTCAAACGTGCACCAACTCCCTTGAACACCAAACATGTCGTAGTGTTAGCTAATGGTAAAAGTCTAGAGGCCACACATAGTTCAGGGTTGTAATCTCATTGTCGCTGGTCAGACGTTCTCTATCGACCTCATTCCTATAAGTTCTGGGCAGCACCTATAGCCCGCGCACCGTATCGATTATGTGACAACTCGAAATTTAGAACCTTTCGTTGTATCTTGACGTAACATGCTTGAACGTTATGTGACTAATTGACTTGTTGGTTTGATGAATGATATAAGTGAACATCCTATGTGATTATGTGTTATATTTGTATGTATGCGTGTATTATATGAACCGAGACACAAGGACCCGACTCGAGACCATGCGGTCTCGAGTGAACAGTATGACGGTGGGCCGGTTGGGCCATTTAATCCATCCGGAAACCCATTAGGGTGCATCACTTGAAGTTAGCATATAACCATGAGGGATAGCCAACCTTGCCATTCTTTGGACAACACACACCCTCCTACACACACACTCTCCTACTTTCTCTCTCACTAAAACCCTAGAAGCACAAACCTTCACTCCCTCATTCTCGGATCCAACCGGTGACACAAGAGCTCTCGGTTCAAGCTTAAGATCTCCCTTGAAAACTTAACCGGTTAGTGTTTTTATGATGTTTGTTGTTAGATGATAGTATGAATGACATGATTTAACTAAGTATAGTTTTAAGTATGTTGATGTTCTTGTGAATCGGATGTGTATGATGATGTTATTCGGCTAACATGTCTTGATTTCGAATATATTGCATAATGAGCTAATGATATCTTGTGTCTAAATGTGATTTAAACCACTAATTGTTAATGTTCATGAAATCGGCTTGCATATGTGTATTAGATAAAGTCATGTTAATCGGATTGTACACTCTGGTGCTAAGAACCGAATGCTTGTTAAACCGGATACATGTGTGTGGAAATCGGATTAGTGTAGAGACGATTTTGAGGTGTTATGTGATGATTGAAACCCTTAAATGAGTATGTTCAAGTGTTTTGATTGATGTTCATATTATGATTGTGATTGATGCTAAAAACCCTAAAATGTGATGAACAAGCTTGAATGATCATGATGAATGACTTGAATATATGAAGAACTTGTTGAATATGATATGAATGTGTTGTAGATATTTGAAATTGCTATGTTTGATCCGTTTTTGGTTAGTAGTAGACAAGGAAACATGTTTATGAAATACCATTGGATAGTACATTATCTCATGAAATTGTAATTCTATTGGTTTAGTACATATGTCAGGAAATCAGCAGATGTCCAGCCGAGACCTTCGGTCTCGACTCGAGACCTTATCGGAGACAGTTTGAGAACACGGTTGCGACACCGGTTGCGAGTCGAGAACCCCTAGTCTCGACTCGAGACCATACTTTATTAGCACCCAAACACCATGACTCGAGACCTTCTCAGTTGCGACTCGAGAACTTGTAAGCTATAACTCGAGACCGCACAGTCTCGACTAGAGACCGCATAGTCTCGATGTCACACCCTGGCTTTGCGGAAGCGTGGTTAATTTGGTGTGACTTCTTAATACCATAGCTTAACCATAAAAAAGCTATATGAAATAAAACCATGCAAGATCATCCATTCGATTGAGTTTTAAAAACCAAATACAATAACATTGTCTTAACGAAAACACTTCCTAACGACATTGTTCAACAAACACAACATAATATAATCATAGTTTAAGGACTGTGACTTGTCCAGGAAAGAGTCACATTCCCTAAACCCGGATGACCTCATAACTAGTGCAGCGGGAAAACGTGCCATACCGCGCCAGATCCTTTAATTTCCTGAAATACATGTAAGTTGAAAAATCAACAATAATGTTGAGCGAGTTCATGTGTAAGTGAGTATGTAAAATACTTGTAAGTATAAAAATTCCCTGGTATGTAAAACACTTGTAAGTATAGCAAATTCCCTGGTATCACCTGCGTCAGCCCAGCATAAGGGTGATCGGCACTTGCGTCCGTAAAGGGCTTCAAATGGCGCGACACCAATACTGGTGTGGTAGCTGTTGTTGTATGAAAATTCGACCAAAGGCAAATGCTTATCCCAGCTACCGCCCAAATCCATAACACACGCTCTCAGCATGTCTTCCAAAGTCTGTATCGTTCGCTCGCTTTGCCCGTCGGTCTGCGGGTGAAATGCAGTGCTCAGATTCAATTGTGAGCCAAAGGCTTCTTGGAAGGATTGCCATATCCTTGACACAAACCTTCCGTCTCTATCGGAGATGATCGAGAGAGGCACTCCATGGCGCGTAACGATCTCTCTCATGTAAATTTCGGCCAGCTTGCTCGTATTATCCTTCTCTCTATTAGGCAAGAAGTGTGCTGACTTTGTCAATCGATCCACTATTACCCAAATAGTGTCATGGCCTCTTGGCGTTCTTGGCGACTTTGTAATAAAATCCATTGAGATTTGTTCCCATTTCCACTTGGGAATCTCAGGTTGTTGCAGAAGTCCTAAAGGCTTCTGGTATTCCGCTTTCACCTTAGCACACGTTAAACATTTGCTCACATAAACAGCAACATCGCCTTTCATCCTAGGCCACCAATAATAATCTTTGAGATCCTGGTACATCTTATCCGCTGCTGGATGGATAGAGTACCGTGATTTGTGAGCTTCATCAAAAATAACTTTCCTTAAACCTCCAAACAAAGGAACCCAAATCCTTTTCTCAAAACATAACGTTCCTTCCTCGTTTGGTACCAGTAGCTTCTCCATCCCACGGAGATATTCTTCTTCAAGGTTTCCTTCCTTGAGAGCTTCTTTCTGCGCAGCACGAATGCGCAAGGAAAGATCGGTTTGGATAATCATTTCTAAAGCCCTAACCCTTATGGGCTTGATCCTCTCCTTTCGAATTAGGGCATCGGCGACCACATTCGCCTTCCCTGGATGATACTTTATCTCACAGTCGTAATCGTTCAGCAACTCAACCCATCGTCTCTGCCTCATATTCAGCTCCTTCTGATTGAATATGTGTTGTAGGCTCTTGTGATCTGTAAAAATTGTACATTTCGTACCATATAGGTAATGTCTCCAGATCTTTAAAGCAAATATCACTGCGCCAAGTTCCAAATCATGTGTGGTATAGTTCTTTTCGTGCACTTTCAATTGGCGTGATGCGTAAGCAATAACCTTTTGGCGTTGCATCAACACACAACCCAATCCTTGACGCGAAGCATCACAGTATACCACAAAATCATCTGTACCTTCCGGTAGTGCTAAGATTGGCGCATTGCAGAGCTTATCCTTCAATATCTGGAACGCTTCTTCCTGTTTGATTCCCCAATCAAACTTCTTATCTTTCTGGGTGAGGAGCGTCAATGGTTGAGCGATCTTTGAAAAGTCCTCAATGAATCTTCGATAGTAGCCAGCCAAACCCAAGAATTGTCGAATCTCGGTTGGCGTCTTTGGCGTTTCCCAATTCTTGATCGCTTCGATCTTTGTGGGATCAACATGGATTCCATTCCCATTAACCACATGTCCAAGAAATTGTACTTCACGTAGCCAAAACTCGCACTTAGAGAACTTGGCATACAACTGTTCCTTCTTCAGCAGCTCCAAAATAGCTCTTAGATGATGTTCGTGCTCAGCCTTTGTTCTTGAATAGATCAAGATGTCGTCGATAAACACAATCACGAACTTGTCCAAGTACGGCTTGCAAACTCTATTCATCAAGTCCATAAAGACTGCAGGTGCGTTTGTCAAACCAAACGGCATAACAAGGAACTCATAGTGTCCATAACGAGTTCTGAAGGCTGTCTTCGGGATACTCTCCTCTTGTATCCTTAGCTGATGGTATCCAGATCGCAAGTCGATCTTTGAGTAAAAGCTTGACCCTTGCAGTTGGTCAAACAGATCGTCAATTCTTGGCAGAGGATACCTATTCTTGATTGTCAGCTTGTTCAGCTCCCGGTAGTCGATGCACATACGAAAACTACCGTCCTTCTTCTTGACAAACAAAACTGGAGCTCCCCAAGGCAAGAAGCTTGGTCGGATAAATCCCTTGTCTAACAACTCTTGAAGTTGTGTCGACAGTTCCTGCATCTCAGACGGAGCAAGTCTGTAAGGTGTCTTAGCCATAGGCGCGGCGCCTGGAACTAAATCGATGTGAAACTCTACTTGCCTCTGAGGTGGCAGTCCAGGTAAGTCCTCTGGGAAGACTTCTGGATATTCCCTCACGACAGGGATGTCTTCTATTCTCGGCTCAGCAGCCTTCTTGTCTACAATGTGTGCCAGGAAGGCAGCACATCCCTTCTGCAAACACTTTCGCGCTTTCAAGCAGCTGATAATTCTTAACGGCGTATCACGCTTCTCACCATGAACCACAATTGTTTCGCCATCTTTGGTTGGGATATGAACGACCTTTTCGTGACAAACTATTTCAGCCTTGTTGCCTGATAACCAATCCATTCCTACCACCACGTCGAAGCTTCCCAACTGGACTGGTAGTAGATCCAGAGCAAACTCGCGCTCTCCCAATTCGATCACACAGCCTCTGATAACTTCATTGGCTTCTACTAACTTCCCATTGGCCAATTCGATTGAGTACGGAGTATCTAACTTATTAGCGGCTAAACCAAGCATATTCTTAAATTCTAACAATACGAAGCTATAATCGGCACCAGTATCAAATAAAACGGATGCATAGCGTTGGTTTACAGGGAACGTACCAGTAACGACATTGGGGTCCTGGCGCGCTTCCCTCGCTTCGATTTGGAACACTCTTCCACGGGCTTGGTTTAACTCTGGGCAGTTCCGCTTAAAATGCCCGATATCACCGCAGTTAAAGCACCCAAGTCTTTGCCCGTTTCCACCTCCATTCCCAGCTTGGTTATGATTCATGGCACCCGCTTGGTCAACATTGTTGCCTCGATTTCCATTACCTCCATTGTTTCCTTGTGGGCGATTCCCATTACCACCACGATTATTATTTCTATTCCCAAATCCTCCTTGGCCTCCCCGGCCAGCACTAGCCCAACAAGAATCCTTCAAGTGACCAGTCTTTCCACAAGCTTCACATACTTTTGGCCCGCATCGGCCAGAATGGTGACGCTGGCAGGTGTTGCACTTGGGTTGGGTGCCCATATATCCTTTTCCTTTCTTTCCACCACCAGCTGTAACCTGAGCTGGCGTGCTTGGCTCTCCTTTCTTAACAACACCACTAGTGCCTTGTTTGAAGTTCGAGAACTTTCGTTTGTTACCTCCTGATGACTCAACGTGGGTCTCTTCCTTCTTCGTCTTGATCTCATTAAACTTGTTCAGGCGGATAGCCTCCTCTGTGAGAGCCACGCTCAAATCGATTGCCTCAGTAATTGTCGCAGGCTTGGATGAGGTCACCATGCTTATGATTTGAGGAGCTAGTCCCCAAATGAAACGTTCAATCCGCTTGAACTCCGGAGTGACCATGTAGGGTACCACATGCGATAAGTCATGGAACCTTTGAACGTATTCTGCGATCTTTGGACCTTCCATTTTCAAATGCCAGAACTCGGTTTCCAATCTTTGGATTTCCGCGCGAGAGCAGTACTTTTTGCGCATAAGTTCCTTCAGTTCGGTCCAGGTTAGCGCGTAGGCAGCAGCTTCACCAAGTGTCTGTACTTGCAGATTCCACCAAGAGAGGGCTCCATCCAAGAATAGCCCTGAGATATAGGTGACTTGCTGGTCTGGTGCGCATTTGCTCATGCGAAGAACAGATTCAGTTTTCTCGGCCCAACGAACAAAGGCGACAGCACCTCCAGTGCCATCAAAGTTGACCGGTTTGCAGTCTAGAAACTGCTTGTAGGTGCACCCTGCACATACATTGTAACATGTGAACGGCATTAGCATCTTTGCTATAGATATCCAATTAGGTCATGGTATGTCTAAATGACTTAGTATTACCATGAGGTGGATTATTGTTGCCATTGTTGTTTGAGTTGCTTCCGCTGGGTCCTCCTTGCGAAGCGGCGTATTGTGCGATGGCAGCACTGATAACTTGTTGGAGTTCTGCCTCATTGGTGGGCAACGGCGTTTGACGTCTCGGCGGCATCTTCTAAAAGATGGTTTACGTTGGTCAGGCCATAATATAGCGTACGTATATAATGATAGTAATAGTACATAACATCTCATGTTATAATCATATCAGTCACACAACATCCCATGTCACAAACATCAATCACACAACATCCCATGTCATAGAATACAAATAACCAAATCAAGCATCAAGTATGGTGAGAATACTGCGATTGCCATATATTGAGACCACATAGTAAGCGTACAAGTACATCACAGTGTTATACAACATCAGTCGACTAAGAGCTACATCACCCTAGTCCAAAAACTATATCAAATCGGTGTCAATACATCCAATACATGTAAACAAAAGTCAGAATCATAATGTAGTCTCCAAAAATGTTGTGCAGTCAAAAGCATTCGCCGTCTTCTCACCAACGTCTACCCATATGGTACTGAAGAGCTCTACACGGATGGTGGTGGAGGAGGGGGAAAGTGAGTGTAAAACAAGCGACGCAACTGGAGCCAGTCCTCCTCCATGGCTCTCTGGGTACGCAAGAACGAAGCAACCTGCTGCTCCAGTGCCAAAAGGCGTGCAGCATAGTCTGGTGGTAAAGGTCGAGAGGGCTGCAAAGGAGAGTGGGTCTGTCCCTGGCACTGACACGGCGGCGGCTAGGCTCTCTCAAGCTCCTGAATGCGCTGCGTGTGTGCCTCGTGCTGGGCGAAAAAAGACATCAAAACGTCCTCAATAGTATACCCCATGTGGAAAGAATGGTAGGGGTCAGTCGGTGGCATAGCAGAAGGTGATGTCCAAAGAAACGGCTCACTGGTGGGATCAAAAGGTGCCACATGAAATGGAGAAACAGGGGGAAAAGTAGCAGACGGTGGTATAGCAGGGGTAGATACCGGTACATGTCCAAAAGGGTGAGCCGAAGAACCTTCTCCAGGTCGCGCTGGAGGTGTAAACCGAGGAAATGGAAAGGAGGTATCAATGTGACGGGTATCAGTGATCTGAGGGGGAATAGGTGGAACCTCGTCATCAGCAGGAATCCACCCACACTGGGCGTGCTCATCTCGTGGGTCAATCTGTGCCTCAAAAAGTGCTCGAT
The DNA here is from genome assembly GCA_030545235.1 of Helianthus tuberosus. Classification (NCBI taxonomy): domain Eukaryota; kingdom Viridiplantae; phylum Streptophyta; class Magnoliopsida; order Asterales; family Asteraceae; genus Helianthus; species Helianthus tuberosus. The sequence continues at coordinate 116,625,898 of CM060414.1, read as the reverse complement.
CAAACTGAACAGGCATAGGGTCGAGGTGAGGTGCAACAAGAGGGTCAACTGGTGCATCAACAATAAGTGGGGGATCAACATGATCAGCAGCAATGACATGATCGCCCTCCAATAATGGAGCATCAACAGGGTGATCATCGATAGGTGGGTCAGCAACGACAGGCTCAATAAACATGCCAGCATGAGCAGGGTCATGCTCAAGCACTGGGTCAAGAGCAGGGTCTAGTGGCTGCTCGGGATCAATATAGGCCATCTCAAAATCAAACTCAGGGTCGATGGGATCAACTGGGTCAAATGGGTCGACTGGATCCTCCATAGGCTGATCCATGGGTATAAACTCTATATCCTCATCTGGGTCGAATCCTGGGGGAAAGACAGGATTGGAATCCTCCAAATCATCGTGGTCAAAAGCAAAACTAGGAATAGGGGCAACAGAGGATGCCTGGTCGGGATCTGATCCAGGAGAAAAGTGCTGCGCACTCTGAGTATGTGAAGGTGCGGAGGCCACAGACTCGAAAGAGTCTGGGACCGGAGAGTGAGCAGGTGACTCCTCGGCGGGAGCATCTGCGATCATCAAGAGATCTCCAGCAGGAAGAAGGGCCTCGCCCTGAACCTCATCCTCTAAGGGCTCGTCGTCAAACAGATCGACGTCGTCATCATCGTCGGCGTCGAGAAGCAAATCGTAAGCAGGATATGAAGCAAGTGGTATGGGAGCAGGGATCACCACTAACGGTAGGTCCCCGGCCAAAGGGCCATCAGCTAGCTCATCAGCACCATCAGGTAAAGCAAAGGGCTGAAAGTCATCCTCGTCTGTGCTAGTAACGTCGGATGTGTGAACCTCGTGCTCTGATGACTCTAGGTCATCTGATACTATAGGTCTAGGTCCTGTGGTGTCTGAGTCACCTGTGCCAGAGGTGTCCATGGTGTCTGTAACATAAATACAAACATGCACAAACAGTCAATCATACAATCAATTAATCACATAAGTCACCAAGTAAGCATTCAAATAATTCTCCTAGTCCCACTAGCCTCCCAGCCTCTCAGACTGCTCTTCCTAGTCCCACTAGCCAATTCCCCTAGTCCCACTAGCCAATTCTCCTAGTCCCACTAGCTAATTCTCCTAGTCCCACTAGCCAATTCTCCTAGTCCCACTAGCCAACTACCTCGATCTCCCAGACCGAGCCTCGGCCTCCAAGACCGAGCCTCAGCCTCCAAGACTGAGCCTATAAATAAATAAAATGTGCTCAACATTTGTTTGTAAAAGTTTTGGATCTGGACTTAAGTGGTATGCAGTAAAAATGTTTTCGTGAGAGCCCTAGTGATCATAGTCTAGACTCGAGAAAGAATCCTAGTTCGCTATGATCAGAGCTCTGATACCAAGCTGTCACACCCTGGCTTTGCGGAAGCGTGGTTAATTTGGTGTGACTTCTTAATACCATAGCTTAACCATAACAAAGCTATATGAAATAAAACCATGCAAGATCATCCATTCGATTGAGTTTTAAAAACCAAATACAATAACATTGTCTTAACGAAAACACTTCCTAACGACATTGTTCAACAAACACAACATAATATAATCATAGTTTAAGGACTGTGACTTGTCCAGGAAAGAGTCACATTCCCTAAACCCGGATGACCTCATAACTAGTGCAACGGGAAAACGTGCCATACCGCGCCAGATCCTTTAATTTCCTGAAATACATGTAAGTTGAAAAATCAACAATAATGTTGAGCGAGTTCATGTGTAAGTGAGTATGTAAAACACTTGTAAGTATAAAAATTCCCTGGTATGTAGCAAATAAGGAAAAGAGATCACCAATGGTTTGCAAGGCCATTGACATGTGTGAAGTGCAAGTAGGAAGACTCAAACCTAGCAGATTTAGCATTGGGTACAAAGTCACCCCGAGGTCCGTTCTGGTTGGGCCTGGGGTTGGGCTCGCTACACCCAGATAGATCTACCGCTTACGTCCCTCGGTCCTACAATGAGGATTAATGGCCTCCAGTTTCTGCCTACCCACTCACATGATCTAAGTAGTAAACCTACTTACGCTAACCATACCGTGTAAAAAGTACTTGTAATCATAGTAACATGTATTTCACCCCCGCAGTTTAGAAAACTGAAAACAGTTAAGAGAAAAGGGGGACATGAACTCACAGTGGTGCGTCTCTACCAAGTATGCCTCCAAATCAATCAGCTGTATGACGACCTACACGTACTAACTCTATTAGACGGACGGCCGTGCCTTAGCTTTATGGTTTAAGTTTTTGGGAAATAGTTAGGCAACTATTTTGTGTTTACATTCTGTATATACTTGGTAGTCATTTTCCTTCCCAAGGATGGGGGATTTAATACATGTGCGTTCGTATAATTCGGATTACTCTATTAAGTCTCACTTAATATATTTTATTCCTGACTCCAAAATATAAATATTCTTCCCAAAAATATTATATTTTAATACATGTGATTTTCCCAAAATAATACTTAGTAATATTATTTTTACCCTAAAAATAATATTTACGTAGTTCACAAAATAATCATAAACACTTATACAAGTGATGTTGTGAAAAATATATACTAAATATATTTATGTATCACGTTTTATTTTGTGAAATCCCACCTCCGATGTTTTGTAAATAAAGTCGCGGCGAAACTTATATTTTGAAAACAAGTCGAAAAGTATTTCCAACACTTATTGTGAAAATAATTCTAAGTGTTCGGTTTTTAGAAAAAATTCGCCAGAGGTTCCTCTGTAACTGGAGGTGGCCACGCTTTCTAGCGTATCATTTTCTTTTAGAATTCAAATCAACAATTTCCTTATTCAACCAAAACAATGTTCAACGTATCAAACTAGTTAATAAACATGTAGTTTGAAAAGAATCTCATGAACTTGTAATCTTCTAATATTATGAAGTAAATCCCATTACTTTTAGTGGATCTTTATATAAATCGACTCGGTTTCGTAAAAGTCTTGTTTTTAAAGAAATTCCATCGTTACAACTTCTTGTCAACCTTTACAAAAATAGCTATTTTGTCGAAACTTTGTGTTACACAAGTGTTTACACACTTTTTTGTTCTAAAAACCATTCGTGTTAGTGTAAGATCCGTCTTTAAAGTATCTTTTCTCTTGACACGTGGTCCTTTGAAAATACCGCTTGTAGATACGTAGATCTACTAGTTTTAAACACTATTTCATAAGCAAAATCGCTTTTACACAAGTTCATGATTCGTGTGTGGTAGAGTTTCATCCTTTAACCCTTGCTATTTCCAAAACAACCTCATGTCATGATCCAAGGTCATGACTAACCCGGGTTAAATGATGATCCGAGCTACCACAACATAGATCGGGTTCAAATTATCATACCAATCAATTACTACAAGATTTACACAACATATGAGCTTTTATCCAACACTTATAGCATTTTTAGTAGACTTTTAAGCTTCAACTTGTATGTTCATAACTTTTAACCGTTACAAATCATATTAACCACTTAAAAATAGTTCGAGAAAGTGATTTAAGCGACTTACTACTAGCTCGAGGCTAGGGAAGAATCTAAGCGAAAAACGGGTGGATAAAAGCAATGTAGTGAGGTCCTTCGCCTTCCGATTGCACCAAAGTTCCTTATACGCGATCCTTATCACTTGTAGATGCTTGGAATGGCTTGAACAAATTCGAAAATGATGGATGGGGGTGGGGTGTGTTCGGCCGAGAGCTCTAGGAGAGGGAGAGAGTAGTGTTTGTGTGATGTTGATAAGTGAATGATCATGTTAGACTAAGCTAGCAACTTATAGACAAAGTTAGGGTGATTAACCATTGGATCTTATGCTAACTAGATATTAGGCATAAGATTATAATAATATTTTAGAGGACAAGGTATGTCCCCCCTCATGGGGACGGTTGGTTAAGGGGGGGGGGGTACTAGTTCATTTCCAACAATTAGTTAAGTATATAGTTAGGTTAATCTAGTTAAGTTAAGTGATTAACCCGGTTACTAGTGTGTAGTATGTTATGACGGGTGTTAGGGTATTCAGGGACCCTAACCGGCTCAGAAAAAGATAAACAATGAAAATGACAATATTTTCATGTTCCGGGTATAGTCCGGTTGTTTGGTTGGATAGTAATCCGTTAAAGCGTTAACAAAGCTTTAAAGTGTCGTTAATACCCTTTTTAGTGACACAACTTATTTCTGACACTTTGGAAAGTGTCTAGCAATATTTTTCTCATGTTTTGGCACTTTATTAGGTAGCTAAATGCTGAATTATTATGTAAAGTGCTGAATTTTTGTGCTTAAAGTACGTTTTAGGCACATCCAGTTATTGTAACTAATTCCTAGAGACGCAGTTCTACAACCCTTGTATCCCTACACTCACCACTAGTGTAGCAAAATATTTCTGGCTCATTCAGGCCTTAGAGGCAGTGTCTGCCTGATGCTGGCTTATCAGCATGTTCAATGGGTTATCCGTTTATAGTGCTACTGTGCTTTTTGTGCATCATGTTTGTCACCAAGGTTCAGCATGTAAATAATGTAGTGACGATAAGTAAAGTATGATGCAAGTAAGTACATGTATCAGTATTCAAGTAGCAGTTTATTCACAAGTTCAAGCAAGCACAGTAATTAAGCAGTAATTAATTATTAATTAAGTCGTACGGATACCTGGTTTAGTGAGGGTTGTCACACTCGACTCGAGACCACTAGATTTTGTATGGACCTGCATGATTACGGGCCTATGTTAGTGGGCCGAATGAATGGACTTTATGTGGATTGTTAACTGTGTATGATGTGCATTGATTTTGGACTGCCATGAGAAACATTTGTTTGCAACGTGCTTGTATACACGCTACTGTTCAACTCATAGGTATTAGTGTAAACCGCCATGTTTATACGGGTATGTCCTGAATAATACCTGCGTGCAACTTACTAGTATACGTGTAGAACATACGTGCACTACTTGGTTTGAATCTGACATGAATGGTATCTATGTTAGGACGTAGTTGACCACTTACAACTTGATTGACTTTTCTGTGTATCTGCCGAGCAAACCAAGGTGAGTTCACACCCTCTACAAAGCATGGGATTCCCAGGGGTTGGGAATGGGGTTAAGGAACATGGGTTCCTCGTCCTCCTTGGGTAGGACAGCATTGGTTCAGGAATGTAATTCCTCGTCCTCATGGACAGATAACTCGTACTAGACCAAAACTCAATCACGAAGTCCCTCCTTTTTATATCGACTTAATCGCCGGGCCAATGGCGAGCGGGTCATTAGTTAGATAGCGCTATTTAGGTTTGACAAACCTCACACCGTGCCGCAGAGGACGGGCGTGAACTAATGGACTATGGCACGTCGGTGATGATAGACACCGACGCTAAGGGCACATAAACATGACTAACGTCAGTAGTCGATACGTAACGAGTCTAGTGTATACATGGGGTAGCCCCCACGGCCGAAACACCGGATAACTAACACGGGGTAGCCCCCACGGCTGGATTGCCAGAGTAATTGGGTTAAACAAATCACGTTTTCAACTATGGGGTAACCCCCACGGCAGGATGCCAGATAAAGGAAACTGTTTTCAGAACAACTTAAAACAAACACCCAACTGTGAACTCACTCAACTTGTTGTTGACTCGTTACTACATGCTTTGCAGGACAATAGGTACTTAGCTGGAGCTTGCATGGAAGAGAGTCGTTGTGGGACATGGACAGCTGTGTGCCATGTTAAACTTTGGAACAATGAAACTTACGTTTTGGTTTAGACGTTATGCTTCCGCTTGCAACTTAAACTATGTTTTGTTTGGACGCCAATCGTACTGGTTGAACTTTATAATTACTTATTTGCTTGTTCTATATGATTGGTGGCTGGATCCTGGTCAGTCACGCCTCCAAGCGGTGATACTCCGCAGGTGGATTTTGGGGGTGTGACAGATTGGTATCAGAGCCATTGGTTATAGAGAACTTGGTTTTAATAAAGGAAAGGGTTTTATTAAAATCAGACTATAACCTGTACAGTGCTCTACGATCCACAACGACGCTCCACTCCACAAGCAAGGCTCGACATTCTAGGTGATGTGGTTTATGTTCTGTTACCTACTTACTAGATTTCATAGAACTATGCTCATGATATGCTTGGATAAACGTAGCAACTATAGTATGAGAACACATGTGTGCTTACTCCCTTCTACCATCGCACTTTCATGAACCTCTCTCACTCATGTTTCCCTTGATATGAAGATCATGGCTAGACACATTAACTTGACTCAAGCCCAGTTGACGGCTCTAATTAACCAACAAGTTGCTGCGGCACTTGCAGCCGCACAGGCAGGAGGTATATCCTGCTGTTGAAACTCAATCTAGGATCTTTAGGTCCTACTCTCGTAAACCGACCCTTGTGCTTAACCTTGTCCCTTCTTACACCCATGACAGGCCAACATGTTCAACCACCTGTGAGCACTTTCAAGACCTTTATGGACTGTCGACCTAGTACCTTCAGTGGCACCGAAGGAGCGATAGGTCTCCTACACTGGATTCGAAGGATCGAATCTGCATTCGAAGAAAGCGAAAGCCCCACCAGCAAACGAGTAGAGTACGCTGCTGGTACCTTGCAGGGGAAAGCGTATTCTTGGTGGAACACACAAGTTCAGATGCTCGGATTGGAGGATGCGAATGCCACCCCCTGGAGCGACTTCAAGGATTTGATCAAGGAAGAATTCTGTCACCCGGGCGACATCCTAAAACTTGAAATAGAGTACTTTGGCTTAAAAATGGAAGGATCAGAGATCGAAGCGTACACAAAAAGATCCAACGACTTGGCTGCCCTATGTCCTAACTTGTCACGACCCATCTCTAGACGAATCGAGCTATACCTCAGAGGCTTAGCCCCAGAAATCCGAGGGTCTGTAATTGCGGCTAACTTTTCTACAATCCAACAAGTCGTTCGTTTGGCGCACCAGCTCACTGACCATGCAGTGGAAGAGGGCAAGTTACCCAAGCGTAACCCTTCCAATGCAAATACTCTTATTAACACCAAGCATATTTGGGGTGATCACCAGGGTGAGGGCTGTGGCTCTATACAACAGGACCCGCACGGGAAACTCGTACAGCGGGGGCTGAACTACCAAAATCAAGGGGGATACCTTGGGAATAAGCCGAAATGCCGCAAATGCCAACAACACCACACCGGGTCATGTGTGGGATCGTGTTGCCATCGGTGCAAGAAGACGGGACATATGGCTAGAGATTGCAGGAGCCCATATCCTGCAAACCGAAATCAGCAGCAGGGTAGCAAAAAGGGGTGTTTCCGTTGTGGGGCTGAAGACCATCTCAAGAGGAACTGTCCGCGGATGAGGCAGAAGCGTGACAACAATAGCAACAAGGGCAACGGGAACAGTAACGGAGACCATAGTGACAATCACATGGCTGGTAAGCGTGAGTTCCTGAATGGGCAAGGAGAAGAAAGAAACAACCTAACGTTGTGACGGGTAAGTTCCTTCTCGACGACTTTTATGTTACAGTTTTACTTGATTTGAGTGCCGATACTAACTACGTGTCACTAGAAGTTAGTCAAGTGCTTAAGCGTATTCCAACACCTTTGAACGGCAAGCACACTGTAGAGCTAGAAAATGGTAAGAGTTTAGAGGCCACACGTAGTCAAGGGTTGTAAACTTATTCTCGCTAGTCAGACCTTCCCTATCGACCTTATCCCTATCATCTTGGGTAGTGTTGACGTTGTCGTTAGGATGGATTGGTTATCCCAACACCGAGCAGAGATTCTCTGCAACGAGAAGATTGTTCGTATTCATAGTTCCGGTGGTGAACCTCTCATGATTCGTGGCGACAGGAAGGGTGTTGTTGAGGACATCATCTCTTTCCTTAAGGCCCAGAGGTGCTTACGAAAGGGCCACACTGCCATTTTGGCGCTCGTTACCGACACCTCGGAGAAAGAGAAGAAGATAGAAGACTTTCCAATCGTACGCGACTATCCTGAGGTATTTCCTGAGGAATTACCTGGTCTTCCGCCTCATCGCCAGGTCGAATTTCAGGTTAAACTAGCTCCTGGAGCTGCGCCTATAGCTCGTGCACCTTATCGTTTAGCTCCCTCAGAGTTGGAAGAACTCTCTACACAACTACAAGAACTCTTGGATAAGGGTTTTATTCGTCCTAGCTCATCGCCCTGGGGAGCTCCAGTATTATTTGTGAAGAAGAAGGACGGTACCTTCAGAATGTGCATCGACTACCGGGAACTCAACAAGGTGACGGTGAAGAATCGTTATCCTCTACCACGCATTAACGACTTGTTCGACCAGCTGCAAGGGTCGAGCTACTATTCAAAGATTAACTTGAGATCGGGGTATCATCAACTGAGAGTCCGAGAAGAGGACGTCTCCAAAACAGCTTTTAGAACTCGTTATGGACACTATGAGTTTTTGGTCATGCCTTTTGGGCTGACAAACGCACCCGCGGTTTTCATGGACTTGATGAATCGAGTGTGCAAGCCTTACCTAGACAAGTTCGTTATAGTCTTCATCGACGGCATCCTGATCTATTCTAAGAGTCAGGAGGAACACGAGCAGCATCTACGACTTATTTTGGAACTCCTTCGAACAGAGCAGCTTTACGCAAAATTCTCGAAATATGACTTCTGGCTTCGTGAGGTCCATTTCCTAGGCCACGTGGTAAACAAGGATGGGATTCACGTTGATCCATCCAAGGTGGACTCGATTAAGAACTGGCCTGCACCTCGTACACCAAAGGAATTTCGCCAATTCTTGGGTTTGGCAGGTTACTACAGGAGGTTCATTAAGGATTTTTTCCAAGATTGCACAGCCTCTCACCTCACTAACGCAGAAAGGCGTTGTTTATCGATGGGGGAAATGCACAGGAGTTGGCATTTCAGCACCTAAAGGATAGACTTTGCAGCGCACCTATCCTTTCCTTGCCGGAAGGCACAGACGATTTTGTGGTTTACTGCAACGCATCAATTCAGGGTCTTGGTTGTGTATTGATGCAACGAGATAAAGTTATAGCCTACGCCTCACGCCAACTCAAAGTTCATGAAAGAAACTACACTACGCATGACTTAGAGCTGGGAGCTGTTGTTTTTTGCACTTAAGTTATGGCGGCATTACTTGTATGGTACCAAGTGCGCCATCTACACCGACCACAGGAGCCTCGAACATATCTTCAAGCAGAAGGAACTAAATATGCGACAACGACGATGGGTCAAACTACTGAATGACTACGAGTGCTCGATCAGGTATCACCCGGGCAAGGCCAATGTTGTGGCTGACGCCCTCAGTCGAAAGGACACTGCGCCAAAGCGCGTGCGAGCTCTACAACTCACGATCCATTCTAGTCCTCCTTCCCAAATACGGGATGCTCAGATAGAAGCATTGAAACCAGAAAACGTCAGGGCTGAAGCCCTACGCGGCTCAAGGCAACGCTTAGAACAGAAGGAAGGCGGTGCCTACTACGTCACGGGACGCATTTGGGTCCCACTCTATGGCAACTTACGAGAGCTTGTGATGGATGAAGCACTGATGCGCGTTTAAGTGTCGTATATATTAGGTGTATATTTTAAGCCCTTTTTAACACTTATTTTAGCCAAGTTTTAAATTTATAAAACACGATATTTTACTAACACTAAACACACATATGGGCAAGTGCACCCATCGTTGAGCGTAGTATAGCGTTGGTAAGATACCGAGGTCGTCCAAGGACACAAGAGCTTTTAGTACCGGTTTATCCTCAACGTCTAATCAAAATAAAAGTTTAGAAAAATGTTTTAAACTAAGAAAAATAAAAACTAACTAAAATGCTGAAAATAAAATAAAATAAAAACAGATAGACAAGATGAATCACTTGGTTCCGACTCGTATCTAGTATAACCTTTGATTATTTCCGCACTTTTGCACATAATTAAGAGATTATCTTAGTTATTGTAGTAGGCCCCTCTTTTGAAGGTGACGTTACCCTCACCCCAGTAGTTTGAGTCAGCAAGGATACAATCCTAAAAGGGTGGATTATTGGAAGATAATGAATTAAGTTATTAATGCAGTATTGTGGTAGGCCCCGCTTTTGGCGGTGACGTTACCCTCGGCTAAGTAGTCTGAGTCAGCAGGGATACAGTCCTAAATAGCCGGGTTATAGTATTAATAGTAGTTAACTTATGAGGGGATCAAAGAGTTTAGACCCCCGCCATCCAATACCGTGAAGTATTGAAGGAGGTCCTACTAAATTTGACCCAGGTCCATTGCAGGACCTCTAAACGCTGAACAATGGCAAGACCTTTACCAAACCGTTCCCTTAACCCCCGACCAGGTAGCCAACATACCTCCATATAGACCGTGGAGATATGAATGGTGAAAATCTTTTATTTTATATAGACAGTAAAATAATGCCAAGACACCACGGACAAACGATAAGGAAAGATCACCTTCAACATAAGTAACTAGTTATTAAAGTCATTAATACAAAACCAAATAAAAAGTGCAAAAGATTAGAAATAAAAAGTATTATACTAGACACTTTGTCTTCACCAAGTGATGTAAGAGACTTAGGCAAACATGGCCTTGATTGTCAAGAACTCTTACGATCAATCTTGGATCCTGAGACGACTCACACACTCTACGATGGACAATGGATGATGGTGGTGGATGATGGTGCTATGGTGGTGGTGGGTGGTGGATGAAGTGTGAGAGAGGTGGTGTGCCAAGGGATGAGTTGAAATGAATCCAAGCACTCCTATTTATAGGCTGAACAGAGAGCTGGGCACGGCCCTGTGTCCGCTGGGCACGGCCCCGTGCCCGTCTGACACTCTCTCTCTTCATTAATTGTAATTCGCAATTACAATAAATGCGCCTGCTGTACTTTCGACATGCCCCCGTGTCCGCTGGGCACGCCCCGTGGTGGGCAATAGAAGCTTCTATAGGTTTGTCTTTTCTGCTGCTTCTTGGGCACGCCCCCGTGCTGGCTGAGCACGGGGCGTGTTTAGACTTCTGCCTTCTCCATTTTGCTTTGGAAGGTGCCGTTGAGGGGTCAGGCAGTCCACTTATGTTCCTTTCCTTGTATTTATGTTGGAATTAGCTGTCTTTTTGCTTCTTTTGTGTTTTTGAGCTCATTTAATCCTGAAAATACAAAAGGAAGACAAAAACACTCTTTTTCCAATATTAGTACTTAAAAAGGGTTAGTTTTATGCCTTATTTGATGTAATTTATATGTTGCATTTTACACACATCAAATACCCCCACACTTGAACTTTTGCTTGTCCTCAAGCAGAACTCTTTAATATGTGGCTTACACTCCCAAATGGAATAGGTAGAAGAGAAGGTTTTGGGCTTGTCGTAGAGTGTCGGGATGTCCAAGATCTTTTTGGGTTTTATTTTTATTTATTTACAATCCTATTCGTATTGATTTATTTAGAACGTTTCATAGGAGAAATTACTTATTTGGGCATAACATGCCTTTTTAAAATTCCATTTATATACAAGTTCACATACCTCACGGGAGAAATCACTCAGACTCGGCCGAAGGTGTATTTTTTTTAGTGAATCACTCGAGAGCGGCATGGAACTTATTCCTACCATAAGCTTGCCAAGCAATCAATCCTCCTCCTTTTTAACTTTTATACCTTTGTAAATATCAAGTGGACTTTGTGAGTTAAGGGTTAGGCTTGGGTTAAAGGTAGGTGGTTGGGATAGTGGTTAGTGGTTAGTAGAAAAAGGGCGAAAAGCGTAACAAGTGTCGGTTTTCGTAAGACTTTCTATATATTTTTTTTTATAACTTTTTATTTTGATGAAGCTTTTATTCAAACAAAGTTATTTTTGATGAACTTGTTTGTTTATTTTTCCTTTTTGCTTCATCATCAACACACATTTTTTTTTTTTTAAGGTCATACGAAAAACCGAACTTGTTACTAAAATAAAGGGTTAAAAATGAAAAAGGTTTTGGTGGGAAAAAGGGTTTTTGGTTTGGGTGATGAAATGAAAAGGTTTAGGCTCAAAGGGGCTAACTAGGGGGATTTTTTGGTAGGTGGTAAAAGAAAAAGAAAAATAATGGTGTAGAAATAAAAAGGGTTAGTCCTAATGCCTCCATCATTTACTTACTCGGGTTTAAGTTGATAAGGACCGGGAATGTATCGTCATGGCAAGTTCTAGAGTTGTAAGAACCAAGCGGCTATTCACACAAGAAACGAAAAATGAGCATTTAGTCTAATGATATGTAATTGTATGCTCAATAAAGGCTCAAAACTCACTTTTGTGGGAATGGGTTTTTTATGTGATCAAGTATATATAATCAAATTTTAACTAAGTTTGCCATGCCTTTTCATAATTTTCTTATGTTGGTTCTTTTTATCACTACGCTATCGGTTGTAAATTCGTAAAAATATAACCTTTTTGAGAACTTGAATTTCCCGAGTTAAACCTAGACAAATAAAAAAATGAAATTTTTGAAAAAAATTGGGGTGATTAGCGGTTCCAATAGAGTTTTGTGTAAGGCTTGTATTTAGGACTTGCAAAATTCAAGGTTTTAGCATCCCCCCCACACTTAAATTACACATTGTCCTCAATGTGTCCCAAAAATAAATTTTTAGGTTGATTAGATGTGTAAAATAGTGTTTAAAAAGCAAAAATTTGTGTTACTGGGCACTGAACACGGCCCCGTGTTATCCGGGCACGGCCCCGTGTTCAAGTGCCAGTAACAAAATTGAATTAAGAGAAACAGAAGTCTGGACACGGGGGCGTGTTGAGTGAATACGGCCCGTGTCCAGTTACCTGAACTGGGCGTTTTTCTGCAGGTGGTTCAACACGGGGCCGTGTTGGTTGGGCACGGCCCGTGTTGAACCTTCTGGACTGGATAGAATTGTCGGGTTGCCTTGTTCTTGTGCATGAGTTCATTTTTCTCGTTCCCCTTTTCATCCCTTACCACCATGAGTGTGTTTTATTCATTAAAAACCATCCAAACCATCATTTCATTTCATCATAGAGAGAACTTACATAATCCTAAATTAAACTAGATAAAAGAAGGAAATAATAAACCATGGAGTCCTAGCCTTTACTTTATTTTAATTAGCAAAATTTCCAAGAAGTAATTAATCTTGGTTAAACAAGGCCTTTTTGAACTCCTTCTTCCGCGTGCGGTTCTCCTCAAATGTCGGCGAGCCATTCTTCCACCTCCCTTGGAAGGAGAAAAGAAGGCTCATTGGCATTAGTTTGAGGAGTTTCAACTTCCACCGGGATCTCTTGTTGGTGTTCCACGGGAGGTTCCGCCGGAAAGTCTTCCCACCCGGTAGGGTTGTTGATTCCGAGTGCCAGGTTCCAATCCTGCTGAGGAAGGACTGGTTCCATTGGGGGTGCTACAAGAATATTTAACCTCTGGTGCAAGAGGTTAATTTCTTGGAAGCTGCTTTCAAGTCCCATCGTAAGATCGTTAATACGGTCGATTAGGACCTCCTCTACTGAAGTCATTTCGTCGAGAGCCTCCCTTAATGCTACCACATAGTGCACAAGTGTAGCTTCAATGGAGGGTCTTCTTCCTCTTCGGCTGTTTGACGAATGCACATAAGATGTTTCGCTGTTTTCACTTGACATTCTACGAAAAATAAACTGAAAAAGTTTATTTAAATGAAACAGTTACCGGACACGGCCCCGTGCTCATTGAGCACGGCCCCGTGTTCATCTTTCTGCAGAATTTTGAAGCAAGAAAACTTGGATTTTTAAGTTATTTTCTGAACTTGTGGGGTATTTTTAGCTACTAATAACTTAAAACAATGTTACATAACATGTTTTTACCAAGATTCCTTGAACAAAACTCATTAATCCCTACCACAAAGTTGGAAGAATTCCAAACTTTCAATGGTAGTTCTTGGAGAAAGATGGAGAAGAAGGAAATGGCTAAAAGAGGAAAGGACAAGATGGGTTGTTGGAACCTTCTTTTAGACTTACCTAGGATAGTTTGAGAGAAGATTCCTGCAAATCTCTGCCCTAAGTTGGTCCAAATGTGCAGAATTCTTGGCTGCATTTATAGAAAACGACAGCATCCTGGACACGGCCCCGTGCCCAGTGGACACGGCCCCGTGTGCAGGTGGAATTCTGACACATTTTGTCCGTATTCTGACGTACTGATCAGAATGGAATCTTTTGATGGACACGGGGGCGTGTTGGCTGGACACGGCCCCGTGTCGAGGGACTGTTTTATGAAGTTGTCTAGTTTTTAAGGAACTTGTTAGTATCGGGTGGTTCCTGACTGGTTGGAACAACCCCAAAGTGCCTAAGATACCTTAATTGTCCTAGACTAAGGCGAGAACGCAAGAGGTTGTCGGTGAGGGTAATTCCTATTTTCATTCTAGGTGGACAAGTCCAACCCTTTTCCGGGCTCTCGTTAAAGAAGGTGTATGCTGAATCGCTCAGGTCTATGTATGCACCGAACGAAGTCGATGGGGAGTCCTTCACGGCACAATCGACACAGGGACGACTATCGTCCAAGTCTTTGCTAGGTACGAAGGTATTTTCGGGAGCAACGAGGTTGTCGGAATGCGGTTCCAACATTTCTTCATGGTTATCGTCTTGGGGTGGATCAATAAAATCCTTCCTAAGCTCTTTTAACCAATTCAGAATTAACTTTTCTAGTTGAAATAACTCATCAAGGAGCATTTCCCCTAGAATATCTGGCTGGGCGCATTCGAGGGATAAATAGTGCTTATTTTTACTTTCGCCCCTCTTAAGGTTGTGAGAAGTCGGTGGGTCCATGTAGTGGGGCCTATAATTTAGAAAGTAGCATTTTACTTCTTCATGTTTGCCACCACAAAATTGACACCACGTACCATAAGAGTGCCGAAAGTAAAAACAATTACTATCACTCATGTTTATGTCAGAAATTACCAACCGCCGGGATCTAACGGTTCTGTTTTCAGTAAGTGAATCTTGGGCACGGGGGCGTGTTGGGTGGGCACGGCCCCGTGTTCAGCTTACTGTCTGACGTAAAACAGGATTGCCAGTTCCAATGATTTAGCACGAGGGCGTGTTCAGCGGGCACGGCCCGTGCTGAGCTCTGCAGAAGCTGAAAAACTAAGAAATTCCTAAAAAATTAAAAAGAAAAATAAAAGATGATTAGGCCGTTGATTCCTAACTTTCTTAAAATCCTTGTGTCCCCGGCAACGGCGCCAAAAACTTGATGCGTGTTTAAGTGTCGTATATATTAGGTGTATATTTTAAGCCCTTTTTAACACTTATTTTAGCCAAGTTTTAAATTTATAAAACACGATATTTTACTAACACTAAACACACATATGGGCAAGTGCACCCATCGTTGAGCGTAGTATAGCGTTGGTAAGATACCGAGGTCGTCCAAGGACACAAGAGCTTTTAGTACCGGTTTATCCTCAACGTCTAATCAAAATAAAAGTTTAGAAAAATGTTTTAAACTAAGAAAAATAAAAACTAACTAAAATGCTGAAAATAAAATAAAATAAAAACAGATAGACAAGATGAATCACTTGGTTCCGACTCGTATCTAGTATAACCTTTGATTATTTCCGCACTTTTGCACATAATTAAGAGATTATCTTAGTTATTGTAGTAGGCCCCTCTTTTGAAGGTGACGTTACCCTCACCCCAGTAGTTTGAGTCAGCAAGGATACAATCCTAAAAGGGTGGATTATTGGAAGATAATGAATTAAGTTATTAAAGCAGTATTGTGGTAGGCCCCGCTTTTGGCGGTGACGTTACCCTCGGCTAAGTAGTCTGAGTCAGCAGGGATACAGTCCTAAATAGCCGGGTTATAGTATTAATAGTAGTTAACTTATGAGGGGATCAAAGAGTTTAGACCCCCGCCATCCAATACCGTGAAGTATTGAAGGAGGTCCTACTAAATTTGACCCAGGTCCATTGCAGGACCTCTAAACGCTGAACAATGGCAAGACCTTTACCAAACCGTTCCCTTAACCCCCGACCAGGTAGCCAACATACCTCCATATAGACCGTGGAGATATGAATGGTGAAAATCTTTTATTTTATATAGACAGTAAAATAATGCCAAGACACCACGGACAAACGATAAGGAAAGATCACCTTCAACATAAGTAACTAGTTATTAAAGTCATTAATACAAAACCAAATAAAAAGTGCAAAAGATTAGAAATAAAAAGTATTATACTAGACACTTTGTCTTCACCAAGTGATGTAAGAGACTTAGGCAAACATGGCCTTGATTGTCAAGAACTCTTACGATCAATCTTGGATCCCGAGACGACTCACACACTCTACGATGGACAATGGATGATGGTGGTGGATGATGGTGGTGGATGATGGTGCTATGGTGGTGGTGGGTGGTGGATGAAGTGTGAGAGAGGTGGTGTGCCAAGGGATGAGTTGAAATGAATCCAAGCACTCCTATTTATAGGCTGAACAGAGAGCTGGGCACGGCCCCGTGTCCGCTGGGCACGGCCCCGTGCCCTTCTGACACTCTCTCTCTTCATTAATTGTAATTCGCAATTACAATAAATGTGCCTGCTGTACTTTCGACATGCCCCCGTGTCCGCTGGGCACGCCCCGTGGTGGGCAATATAAGCTTCTATAGGTTTGTCTTTTCAGCTGCTTCTTGGGCACGCCCCCGTGCTGGCTGAGCACGGGGCGTGTTCAGACTTCTGCCTTCTCCATTTTGCTTTGGAAGGTGCCGTTGAGGGGTCGGGCAGTCCACTTATGTTCCTTTCCTTGTATTTATGTTGGAATTAGCTGTCTTTTTGCTTCTTTTGTGTTTTTGAGCTCATTTAATCCTGAAAATACAAAAGGAAGACAAAAACACTCTTTTTCCAATATTAGTACTTAAAAAGGGTTAGTTTTATGCCTTATTTGATGTAATTTATATGTTGCATTTTACACACATCAAGCACACAAGTCTTGCTACTCAGTACATCCTGGTTCAGATAAGATGTACCACGATATCAAAACTACGTCTTGGTGGCCTAGCATGAAGGCCCACATAGCAACTTACGTCAGCAAGTGTTTGACTTGTGCGAAAGTCAAGTCTGAATACCAGAAACCCTCAGGCCTACTCCAACAACCAGAGATACCGCAATGGAAATAGGAGCAAAATTCCATGGATTCCGTTACTGGCCTGCCGAGATCTCAGCGCGGAAACGATACTAATTGGGTGATCGTGGATCGACTCACAAAGTCCGCACACTTCTTGGCTATCAAGGAAACGGATAAGTTCTCCACTCTAGCAGACGTATACCTCAAGGAAGTTGTTTCGAGGCACGGGGTGCCCACCTCGATTATCTCGGATCGAGATGCGCGCTTCACTTCAGAACGGTGGCAGGCAATGCATAAATCATTTGGCTCACGATTAGACATGAGCACAGCGTATCACCCTCAGACGGACGGACGGTCCGAGCGCACTATTCAAACCTTAGAAGACATGCTTCGTGCATGTATAATCGACTTTGGCAGCACCTGGGAAAAGCATCTGCCGTTTGTGGAATTCTCGTACAATAACAGCTACCACACCAGCATTAAAGCTGCTCCGTTTGAGGCGTTGTACGGACGTAAATTCCGGTCACCTCTTTGTTGGACAGAGGTGGGGATACTCAGATCACTGGTCCAGAACATGTGGTAGACACAACTGAACGAATTGCTCAAATACGATGACGCATGGCGGCAGCTCGTGACCGTCAGAAAGTCTACGCCGATAAGGGCAGGAAACCACTTGAGCTCCAGGTTGGGGAGCGGGTACTACTCAAAGTTTCACCCTGTGAGGGTGTGGTTCGTATTGGTAAACGAGGCAAACCTAACCCACGATACGTCGGACCTTTTGAAATCATCGAGAAGACAGGCAAGGTGGCCTACAAACTGAACTCACCAGCGGAACTCAGTGCAGTTCACAACGTTTTCCACGTGTCGAAAACAAACTGAAGAAGTGTCTGTCAGATGAGACCCACATAGTTCCTTGAAGGAGCTCACTATCGACGAGCAGTTACGATTCGTTGAGGAACCAGTTGAAATCACGGACCGGGATGTTAAGGTCCTCAAGAACACTAGAATACCTCTCGTTCGAGTTCGTTGGAACTCACGTCGCGGCCCAGAGTTCACCTGGGAACGCGAAGATCGGATGAAACAAAAGTATCCCCAACTATTCGCAAACAGTACAACCACTACTGAGGCTGAAGCTACGGAATTTCGGGACGAAATTCCAGATCAACGGGGGGTGGATGTGACACCCCAGGAAAACCGGAAAAACCATACAACTTAACTAGCTTCCTCAGTGAGTGCTTACCAAATTTCGGGACGAAATTTCTTTCAACTTGGGGATGATGTGACAACTCGAAATTTAGAACCTTTCGTTGTATCTTGACGTAACATGCTTGAACGTTATGTGACTAATTGACTTGTTGGTTTGATGAATGATATAAGTGAACATCCTATGTGATTATGTGTTATATTTGTATGTATGCGTGTATTATATGAACCGAGACACAAGGACCCGACTCGAGACCATGCGGTCTCGAGTGAACAGTATGACGGTGGGCTGGTTGGGCCATTTAATCCATCCGGAAACCCATTAGGGTGCATCACTTGAAGTTAGCATATAACCATGAGGGATAGCCAACCTTGCCATTCTTTGGACAACACACACCCTCCAACACACACACTCTCCTACTTTCTCTCTCACTAAAACCCTAGAAGCACAAACCTTCACTCCCTCATTCTCGGATCCAACCGGTGACACAAGAGCTCTCGGTTCAAGCTTAAGATCTCCCTTGAAAACTTAACCGGTTAGTGTTTTTATGATGTTTGTTGTTAGATGATAGTATGAATGACATGATTTAACTAAGTATAGTTGTAAGTATGTTGATGTTCTTGTGAATCGGATGTGTATGATGATGTTATTCGGCTAACATGTCTTGATTTCGAATATATTGCATAATGAGCTAATGATATCTTGTGTCTAAATGTGATTTAAACCACTAATTGTTAATGTTCATGAAATCGGCTTGCATATGTGTATTAGATAAAGTCATGTTAATCGGATTGTACACTCTAGTGCTAAGAACCGAATGCTTGTTAAACCGGCTACATGTGTGTGGAAATCGGATTAGTGTAGAGACGATTTTGAGGTGTTATGTGATGATTGAAACCCTTAAATGAGTATGTTCAAGTGTTTTGATTGATGTTCATATTATGATTGTGATTGATGCTAAAAACCCTAAAATGTGATGAACAAGCTTGAATGATCATGATGAATGACTTGAATATATGAAGAACTTGTTGAATATGATATGAATGTGTTGTAGATATTTGAAATTGCTATGTTTGATCCGTTTTTGGTTAGTAGTAGAGAAGGAAACATGTTTATGAAATACCATTGGATAGTACATTATCTCATGAAATTGTAATTCTATTGGTTTAGTACATATGTCAGGAAATCAGCAGATGTCCAGCCGAGACCTTCGGTCTCGACTCGAGACCTTATCGGAGACAGTTCGAGAACACGGTTGCGAGTCGAGAACCCCTAGTCTCGACTCGAGACCATACTTTATCAGCACCCAAACACCATGACTCGAGACCTTCTCAGTTGCGACTCGAGAACTTGTAAGCTATAACTCGAGACCGCACAGTCTCGACTAGAGACCGCATAGTCTCGACTCGAGACCACTAGATTTTGTATGGACCTGCATGATTACGGGCCTATGTTAGTCGGCCGAATGAATGGACTTTATGTGGATTGTTAACTGTGTATGATGTGCATTGATTTTGGACTGCCATGAGAAACATTTGTTTGCAACGTGCTTGTATACACGCTACTGTTCAACTCATAGGTATTAGTGTAAACCGCCATGTTTATACGTGTATGTCCTGAATAATACCTGTGTGCAACTTACTAGTATACGTGTAGAACATACGTGCACTACTTGGTTTGAATCTGACATGAATGGTATCTATGTTAGGAAGTAGTTGACCACTTACAACTTGATTGACTTTTCTGTGTATTTGCCGAGCAAACCAAGGTGAGTTCACACCCTCTACAAAGCATGGGATTCCCAGGGGTTGGGAATGGGGTTAAGGAACATGGGTTCCTCGTCCTCCTTGGGTAGGACAACATTGGTTCAGGAATGTAATTCCTCGTCCTCATGGACAGATAACTCGTACTAGACCAAAACTCTATCACGAAGTCCCTCCTTTTTATATCAACTTAATCGCCGGGCCAATGGCGAGCGGGTCATTAGTTAGATAGCGCTATTTAGGTTTGACAAACCTCACACCGTGCCGCAGAGGACGGGCATGAACTAATGGACTATGGCACGTCGGTGATGATAGACACCGACGCTAAGGGCACATAAACATGACTAACGTCAGTAGTCGATATGTAACGAGTCTAGTGTATACATGGGGTAGCCCCCACGGCCGAAACACCAGATAACTAACACGGGGTAGCCCCTACGGCTGGATTGCCAGAGTAATTGGGTTAAACAAATCACGTTTTCAACTATGGGGTAACCCCCACGGCAGGATGCCAGATAAAGGAAACTGTTTTCAGAACAACTTAAAACAAACACCCAACTGTGAACTCACTCAACTTGTTGTTGACTCGTTACTACATGCTTTGCAGGACAATAGGTACTTAGCCGGAGCTTGCATGGAAGAGAGTCGTTGTGGGACATGGACAGCTGTGTGCCATGTTAAACTTTGGAACAATGAAACTTACATTTTGGTTTAGACGTTATGCTTCCGCTTGCAACTTAAACTATGTTTTGTTTGGACGCCAATCGTACTGGTTGAACTTTATAATTACTTATTTGCTTGTTCTATATGATTGGTGGCTGGATCCTGGTCAGTCACGCCTCCAAGCGGTGATACTCCGCAGGTGGATTTTGGGGGTGTGACAGATTAGCTCCAACCGAACTGGAAGAACTGTCAAAGCAACTACAAGAGCTCTTGGATAAGGGCTTTATTCGTCCTAGCTCTTCACCTTGGGGAGCTCCAGTGTTATTCGTGAAAAAGAAGGATGGTACCTTCCGCATGTGCATAGATTACCGCGAACTAAACAAGGTGACAGTGAAGAACCGCTACCCTCTACCACGTATTGACGACTTATTTGACCAGTTGCAAGGGTCGAGCAATTACTCCAAGATTGATCTGAGGTCAGGTTACCATCAGCTGAGAGTCCGGGAGGAGGACGTCTCTAAGACCGCATTCAGAACTCGCTACGGCCACTACGAGTTTCTAGTTATGCCATTCGGGCTAACGAACGCGCCTGCAGTCTTTATGGATCTTATGAACAGGGTGTGCAAACCTTATCTAGACAAGTTTGTAATTGTTTTCATTGACGACATCCTGAATCTACTCCAAGAGTCAGGAGGAACACGAGCAGCATCTACGACTTATCTTGGAACTTCTTCGAAAGGAACAACTGTAAGCCAAGTTTTCAAAATGCGACTTCTGGCTTCGTGAAGTCCACTTTCTAAGCCACGTGGTAAACAATGATGGGATTCATGTTGATCCATCCACGATAGATTCGATCAAGAACTGGCCTGCACCTCGCACACCAACCGAAATACGCCAATTCTTGGGTTTGGCGGGTTATTACAGACGGTTCATCAAAGACTTCTCAAAGATCGCACAATCGCTTACACTACTGACACAGAAAGGTGTTGTTTATCGTTGGGGTAATACACCGGAATCAGCGTTTCAGCACTTAAAGGATAGACTTAGTAGCGCACCTATCCTCTCATTGCCTGAAGGCACGGACGATTTTGTAGTCTACTGCGACGCATCTATCCAGGGTCTTGGATGTGTGTTGATGCAATGGGATAAAGTCATTGCTTATGCTTCACGCCAACTTAAGATTCACGAACGGAATTACACTACACATGATTTAGAGCTGGGAGCTGTTGTTTTTGCGCTCAAGATATGGCGACATTACTTGTATGGCACCAAGTGCACCATCTACACCGATCACAGGAGCCTCGAGCATATTTTCAAGCAGAAAGAATTGAACATGCGACAACGTAGATGGGTCGAGCTACTGAACGATTACGAATGTGCTATAAAGTACCATCCGGGCAAAGCCAATGTGGTGGCCGACGCCCTCAGTCGTAAGGATACTACACCTAGGCGTGTACGAGCGTTGCAACTCACTATTCAGTCTAGTCTTCCTTCTCAGATACGAGATGCCCAGGTAGAAGCATTGAAACCAGAAAACGTCAGGGCTGAAGCCCTACGCGGCTCAAGACAACGGTTAGAACAAAAGGCAGACGGCGCCTACTATGTAACAGGACGCATCTGGGTCCCACTCTATGGTAACTTACGCGAGCTTGTAATGGATGAAGCTCATAAGTCTCGCTACTCAGTACATCCTGGTTCGGATAAGATGTACCATGATTTGAAAACTACATATTGGTGGCCTAGCATGAAAGCTCACACAGCAACTTACGTTAGCAAGTGTTTGACTTGTGCAAGAGTCAAAGCGGAATATCAGAAACCTTCAGGCCCACTTCAACAACCTGAGATACCACAATGGAAATGGGAGCAAATTTCCATGGATTTTGTTACTGGCTTACCCAGATCTCAGCGCGGAAATGATACTATTTGGGTGATCGTGGATCGACTCACTAAGTCTGCACACTTCCTGGCTATTAAGGAAATAGACAAGTTCTCTACCTTGGCAGACATCTACTTAAAAGAAGTGGTTTCAAGGCACGGGGTGCCAACCTCTATTATCTTTGATCGTGACGCACGTTTTACTTCAGAATTGTGGCAAGCAATGCACAAATCTTTTGGCTCTCGTTTAGATATGAGCACGGCTTATCACCCTCAGACGGATGGGCAGTCTGAGCGCACTATTCAAACTCTAGAGGACATGCTTCGTGCATGTATAATCGATTTCGGCAACGGCTGGGAAAAACATCTCCCGTTAGAGGAGCTCTCGTACAACAACAGTTACCACACCAGCATTAAAGCCGCTCCATTTGAGGCATTGTACGGACGTAAATGCCGGTCACCTCTTTGTTGGGCAGAGGTGGGTGATAGTCAAATCACAGGTCCAGAACTCGTGGTTGATACTACAGAAAAGATTGCTCAAATACGACAACGCATGGCGGCAGCTCGTGACCGTCAGAAAGCATACGCCGATAAAGAAAGGAAACTACTCGAGTTCCAGGTTGGGGATCGAGTGCTACTTAAAGTTTCACCCTGGAAGGGTGTTGTTCGTTTTGGCAAAAGGGGCAAACTCAATCCGCGATACGTCGGACCATTCGAAATCATTGAGAAAATAGGCAAAGTGGCCTACAGACTGAACTTACCAGCTGAACTCAGTGTAGTTCACAACGTCTTTCACGTGTCGAATCTGAAAAAGTGTCTGTCAGATGAGACCCTCATAGTTCCTTTGAAGAAGCTCACTATCGACGAACAGTTACGATTTGTCGAGGAACCTGTTGAAATCACAGACCGGGATGTGAAGGTCCTCAAAAACACTAGAATACCTCTTGTTCGAGTTCGTTGGAACTCCCGTCGTAGCCCAGAGTTCACCTGGGAACGCGAAGATCAAATGAAACTCAAGTATCCCCAGTTATTCGGAAACAGTGCAACCACTACTGAGGCTGAAGCTACTACAGAATTTCGGGACAAAATTCCAAATCAACGGGGGGATGATGTGACACCCCAGGAAAATCAGTAAACTACACAACACAACTAGCTTCCTCAGTAACCACGTAGCCGAAAACACCCTCACTGATGAAAACACATTTGTGTTTTCGTCCATGTGAGGCAACGAAAACAGGAATGGGCCTTGGCCCAGTGTTGTTTTATTTTATGCTTTGAGTTCCAACTTTACGTAGAAGTTAAATCCAAAAACCCTAGTTATCTCCCACCTTGCGATGGCAAACTTGGAGTCCTTGAAGCCTTTCACTTTGTTTGATTCATTGCTTCTCCTGTTCGGGTTAGTTATCAAATCGTGATAGTTATTTAATGGAGATCATTATAGATCATTGGTGATATCATGATTTAACTGCAACTTTATATAACAGTAGATTGAATAGATAGATGTATTAGGGATTCCTATAAACTGTTGTGAAAATCTGCTGTGTTATGCATATGATATATGTTTGTCATTGCTGATCTGATATGGCTAACAGATTAGGGTTTTTATGTCAAAAGATTTATTGAAAACTGAATGATCGTAGCAACCTGCTGATGACGGATGATTGAATATTGATTGAGTGATAATCATTGTTTGGTGATTTGGGAAATTATATGATTACATAGTTTGATCTGATTGAATGATTTCTAGATGATGCGTTTGAGTTTTGGAACACATAACTGCTGTCGATGATGATGAAACCCAACGAAAACCCTTCACTTCACGAAATCACCTTAGTGATTTCGGCCCACAAGGGATTTCGGCCCAAGGGTTTTCACCAGCATGTGTTTTCGCCAAACATGTGATTTCGGCCCCAATGTGTTTTCGGCACAAGGTCTGTAACTTGCATATAGTTCTGTTAAGTGTAAACTCAGTTAGTTATGGTTCAGTTAGAAGTCAATTCTGTTAAATATACTAACTCTGTTAAGCATGTAAACCCCTGTTATGTTGTTAAGTTGTTAACTCTATGTATTTAATTAACACTGTTAGTTATTAAACTTGTTTGTATGTAACTCTGTTTGTTCTTAACTACATTAGGTTGTTAATCCAGTTAAATGTGTTAACTCTGTTAAGAATGTTAATTACTGTTAAGTATAATTCTGTCAAGCATCTTAACTCCGTTAAGTGTGTTACTTTTGTTAAGTATATTAATGGATGATATGGATGTAATAGACTGAGTAATCAACTATGTGAATCATGAATTATGTGAACTTGTTTGACTGTTGTATGATGCATGACGTTAACGGCCAAACACTCTGTGGTATTGATTGTACATGAAACCTTACGAACATGAACTAATTGAGTATACGTGCATACTATAGGACTTGATTGATTATTTGTGAGCACATAGTTTAGCATACCGAGCAAACCAAGGTGAGTTCACACTCTTTACCAAGGCATGGGATTCCCGGGGATTGGGAATGGGTTGAATGATGGGATTGAACAATTTCTCGTACTTACACGGTTACTAGACTATCTACCATGGTCCTCGGGTTAAGCAGGACACTTACGTAAAACCTACGTAAACAAGTACATGCTACTGTCTTCCGGAGTCAGGAAGGACACTTACGTAAAACCTACGTAAACTCACACATGCTACTGTCTTCCGGAGTCAGGAAGGACACTTACGTAAAACCTACGTAAACCCCACGCGTACCAGTGTCCTCGGGTAAAGAAGGACACTTACGTAAAACCTACGTAAAGCTTGTACGTACTACTGTTCTCGGGTCAAGAAGAACACTTATGGTTACAAATAGTCTAGTGTATATGCAAACATGGGAAGCCCCCACTAATGGATCATACTATCAGCCTAGTAGAGCCACATGTTACGAAACAAACTTACTATTACGAACTTACTTACTGTGAACTCGCTCAACTAGTTGTTGACTCTCTGTTACATGCCTTGCAGGTCGTTAGGTATACATGGAGCTTGCACTGGGAGGCGCGGTCGTTGTGGACAAGGATCGTGAATGCTTAATTAAACTTTATGACATTACATACTTTATTTATGTTGGGCTTTTACTCATATGCTTCCGCTAAACATTGATATTGCAGTTATGTGTTGAACACCTTTCATATCGGTTTGGTTGAATTACAAACACTTTTATTTATTACTTGCATGTTCAATATGATTGGTGGCTTGATCCTGGTCAGTCACGCCTACAAGCGGTGATACTCCGCGCGTGGATTTTGGGGGTGTGACAGATTGGTATCAGAGCCATTGGTTATAGAGAACTTGGTTTTAATAAGGGGAAAACGTTTTTATTAAAACCAGACTATAACCAGTACAGTGCTCGACGATCCACAACGATGCCCCGCTCCACGTGCAAGACTCAACATTCTAGGTAATATGGTATATGTTTTATTGCCTACTTGCTAGAATTACATAGAACTTTGCTCATGGTATGCCTAGATACACATAACCCTTATTATTTGAGAATACTTGTGTGCTTACTCTCTTCTGTCATCGCACTATTCGCGAACGCTCTCTCACTTACGTTACATTTGCTATGAAGATCATGGCTGGACGTATCAACTTGACTCAAGTCCAGTTGACGGCTCTCATTAACGAACGAGTTGCTACGGCACTTGCAGCCATACAAGCAGGAGGTCAACCCGCTCAGCCACCTGGTTGCACCTTCAAAAATCTCAAGGATTGCCGACCTAGTACCTTCAGTGGTACTGAGGGAGTTGTAGGCCTCCTCCATTGGTTCGAGAGGCTCGAAACCGACTTTGAGGTGCGTGATTGCCCTGAGTCTCGTAGAGTAAAGTTTGCTACTGGAACACTCGAAGGTGCTGCGTTAACCTGGTGGGAAGCACAGGTTCAGATGTTAGGGCTGGCAGCTGCTAATGCCACCCCCTGGAACGAGTTCAAGGATCTAATTAAAGAAGAGTTTTGCAGTCGGGAAGATATCCTTGAACTAGAGGTGGAGTTCCTCAACTTACAGATGGTGGGGTCTGAAATTGAGGCTTATACGAAGAGATCAAATGAATTAGCCACATTTTGTCCCACTATGGTAGACCCTCCCACCAAACGCATCGAACTGTATCTCAAGGGCCTGGTGCCAGAAATTCAGAGTCATGTGACCGCAGCTAATCTTGGCACTATCCAGCAAGTCACTCGGTTTGCTCATCGCCTCACAGACCAGGCAGTAGGACAAAACAAACTACCAAAACGTGTTAAAGCCGCTACTACATGTGCTTCTAGTGACAACAAACGCAAGTGGGATGGTGTCAAAAATTGGGTTTAGATAGGCTTTATGCTAATTGCGCCTTTTAATTACTAAAAGGCGTTATAATTACGCTAATGAGCATAACTCCTAATCTAGACCTCCAACTGATGTAAAATTTTAGGGACATGTTTATAAATCAGTAACAAAGGTTATTGTCTTTTCACATATCCAAAATTCTCGTTTTATGGTCAAAAGGGCATATTGGTCAACATTTAAGCAATTAACGGAAACATGTAAACGAATCGGATAGTCAATGAACCAACCTCAGAGGGTTATGCTAACATGTAGCCTGGTCCTAAGGAAGCTCTAAGGCATTTACAAACTATGCTTAAACGGGTCAGAACTGAAAGTCATAGCATAAGTCAAACTATGCGACTTTCGGTTCCGAACCGAGCCTAAACTGAAAATTGTCGAGTTGAACATGTTTAGACATGTACTTATATTAATTACCAAGTTATATTAATGACAAAACAGGTTGCATAGCCTTTACTTTGCTAATTATGCATTTATTTGAAAATAGGCTTCATGTTGACTTTTTATAATCAAGTTTGACTCGACAATTAACCTAGTTAGAGTGGGAATCAGAGAATACCCTCTCAAGGGTTTATTGCCCACATAATTATCAAGTCATAGGTACTTTCAATTTGGAATTTGACTGAACAAATTAAGATTAATGACGAAGTCAAATCTTAATTACGACGGTTTGACTTTAAGCTAATAAACTAAGCAAAACTAAATTAGAAAGGATTAAGGACACTTACAAGGGTCCTAAGTATGATTAGGTAGCCTAAGGAAATGGCCTTGAGCTCCAGGAACCTCCAGAGAAGAGTTGGAAGTGTTTTGCAATTTGTGAGCTCAAGTTGTGCAAAGTTGGGTTCCTTATATAGTGAGTTTGATCTCACAAGATGGTGCCAAATGGGTCTATAGGGTGTTCTCAGATCATTACAAGTGCCCCTATGTTACAAAATACCAGTTACCATGCCCCTGAATTCGAATACCATCGTTTTATGGCGGTGTAACCGTTTTAACAGGCAGCTGGAAGTTTTTCTGCATCTGGGACCTTCTTGCGCACCATAAGGGTCCTAGCTTACGGTGCGCAAGGACCATGCCAGCATAACACAACTTTCAAATGTTGACAGTTTTGGCCCCTGGACCTTCCAAACGTCGTTTTCACATTATTTCTTGCATTATAAGCCCTCTAAATTTACTTTTGAGGGTTCCAAGACTTATACAAACTTTGTTAAGTCCTTGGTGAACTTTGTAATCACCCGAAAAGCCATAATTTCTTACGTTGACGTTTTTAACCCCTCGTACACGAATTTGGTCATAACTTTCTCATACGATAACGAAACTTTATGAAATTTTTGTCACACATTCTAGTGAGCATATTTTACCGTTACAAGGCTTCGGGTTTGCTAAAAGGTCACTCAGAGGTATACTTTAAACATGTTGACACATTTAACCCCTGTAGTTTGTAACTTCTCACTTTCTTCCACAATTAGCTTCATATGATCCATGATTCATTCGTTTAAGGGTATAAACATCGTGTAGGGTTATTGAAAGGTATAATTATCCATTGTTGACACTTTGAATCCTTATATTCACATACTTTCCATGTTTGTCAACTTTAGTCCCTCTAGAGTATACTTTCACACATTCAAGCTTATGACACGTGTCAATACATTATAGGACGTGAATTTTCGAGGTGTTACATCCTCACCCCCTTAAAAGAAATCTCGACCTCGAGATTTGCTAAAATGCTGGAAGTACTTTTTGTCGCATATTGGACTTAACTTCTATAACATATCTGGAGTCTTTCCAAGCTCCTAAAGTGACCCCTATATTAGGTACATGTATTCTTTTGGAGCTTTTTAACCTATCGATCCTCAATCGATACAGGATGCTCATCACATCATAAATCTGCATATCATTATGTGATAGTGCTTCTTGACTTATTGGCGAAACACACCCTTCAGTCACTAGTGTGCAATGTATTGCGAGCTCCGCCAAGCTCCTTAAATAGGTTTTAGCTTAAGCTATCTGATCTTGATACATTCGATTCCTTCGAATGATTTTATATATTTAGAGCTTAACTAGTCTGATAATTAACAAATTGGCACACCCTTCCAGGGTGATATCTTTTGTTGAACCTTATTCCTTAACAAGAACTTAGGAGGGTTGCTACTTTCATTAATCCTTGATTTTCTGCCGAATACTGGCAACTTACAGATGATTATAGATTTGCATGATCTTATTCGTTGTTTCCAAGGCAACTTTCAGATCCTGGTAATTGGACTTCCCAAGTCCCGTTTATCAAACGGACGTTTTGGTATTTTATATATACAAGGTCTCCAAAGAAGTAGCCTTGATGCTTATATGACAACTATTATAGAAAAGCTTAATTTAAGGTGAGATGGTTATTCCAATCACTGCTTAAAACTAATTTTAAGGAATAGCTAATCCTTTCCGTTAGTCGAACTAATCGACGATCCTGGGCAGCTGATGGCGATTCTTAATTGCTGCCTAATTAGGGTTGCGGTAATCAATGCATAAGCAAAATGAACCGTCTTTCATAATTAACTATACCGAATTCTCAGGATATTGAGTTAGGCTACATGAACCCTCTATTTTAAAACTTAGTTAATCAGGGTTTCAATTTTTCCAATGATGGTACTAGCCGTCTTGGAGATTTCATAATAATACAACCTTAAATGGGATATAAACCTTAACTCTACCTGTCTCTCAGGGGTAAACAAGGTAATCTTAGGAGAAGATAATTAAGGTACAAGGAGGTTACAGAGATTTCCAAATCTCAGGCTCCAGTTCATCCATCATTGCTTGTGTCAATTAAGTGACACATTTATGTTACGAGTCCACGAATTCTTAATCAGAGACACTTACTTAGACAATTCCATTCTGGATATCATCTTTGAATACTATTAGTTGACTTTAGTACCATATGATCATTGGGATATCTTTGTGGTTCCATGCATTAAACCTCCATACTGATCAGGTATGGAAGCAATCTATGGAACTTATTAAGATACATCAATTTTCATACGGCGGTTTTGTCATACCATTTGGTATTCGTAATCAATAGGGATTAAAGAGATATCAATTACATACCATTTTGTCATACCATTTGGTTTCATTAAACCATACAGGCCAATATAGCATTAACATTCTTAATGAACGTTATTTAATATGTATCAATTATACTTAGCCTAGGTCACAAAAGACCATTAATGGCATTTAAAGTTTGGTCCTAATTCATCATCTTTTTGACAGGGAATCAAAATGTCACATCTGTCTTTATTATAGAGATGAATTTGGATAGCTTGAAAGCTTGCCATAAGGATATCAGAAAAGAGTGATTCCTAATAGATATAAAATATCAATCTAGGATTTGTTGGAGCATTTTCTATAGTGTCATCGGCCAATTTCTATTTCGCGTTAAATGACCGGAGTCCTAATCAGCGGAGACAACAGTTCACAACATTTATCGTTCTTTATAGAATTATATGTGCCAGTATCAAATAAATTTCTGTATAAACTGCTTGACAAGGAAAGGTACCTGCTATAAGGTTATCATTCTGCACCATCTCCTGGGCGTTCATCATGCGTTTGTTTTCTTGGCCTCTTCGGGCTTCTTCTGATTCCTAGGGCAGTTGGTATTGATATGCCCCTTCTCGTTGCAACCATAACAGGTTGCCTCTTTCAACTTCTTGCAATCCAGGGTTTTATGTTCCTTAGACTTGCAAATTCCACACGGTAGAGGCTGAGATTCAAATCTGCATTTCCCTAGGTGGTATTTCCTACAGGTTTCGCACCTGGTCTTCTCACCCGACTGCTGGCTGTCTCTCTTAAACCCGGAACTCTTCTTATCCTCAGAGTTCCTCTTCCTATAGGAGCGATGAGAATCCTCATCCTCCCTTTTACGCTTTCCATCTTCAGAGGCTTTGGCAGCCTTGTTTCTGATTATATCGAGTGTAAGAGATAGCGACATATCGGCCGCTGACCTGAATGTAGTAGGTCTTGAAGCCTAAACATTGGCTTTGATTTCTGGGGCTAAACCCCCAATGAAGCGAGCAATTCTCTTGGGTTCTGGTGTTACCAGGTAAGGAACCAGTCTGGACAGGGTATTGAAACTGGTGAGGTAAGCTTGACAATCTAAGTTTGTCATAACCAATGATAAGAAATCTGACTCAATCCTCTCAACCTCGTGTTGAGGGCAGTAGTTCTCCATAATGAGAGCAACAAACTGTTCCCATGACATGTTGTAAAGTGGGATCTTCCCAGCAGCTTGAATGAGAGCCTTCCACCATGCTAGTGCCTCCCCCTTGAACGATTGGGATACATACTTCACTACATCCTTCTCAGCACAACCGCTGATATCGACAACTGTGTCCATTTCATCCAACCAGGTCATACAATCGATTGCCCCTTTCTCCCCAGTGAAATCCCGGGGTTTGCAGGAAACAAAGTATTTATAGGTACAGGACTTGGTACGTGGTTCATTATCGAACACTATCCTCTTGGATGGAACACTGTGTTGAATAGATGAATGTCGATCATCATCCTTCTTTGACTCATCTTTCTTTGAGGGTGGCTTGCTATGAGCCTCAGAATGAGTCTTGGGGACAGACTTAGAGTGGGGTACAGAAGAAGTTCTACTATGCATCCCACTATACTCCTTGAATTGCTCCTCTACAGCTTTAGATACAGCTGTATCAATCAGTGTACGGAGCTCTCCTCTGGTTATATTAACCCTATCATCATCGTGGTTTTCCAGGGGATGACTGTTTACTTCTTCTGACCTAGCCATGTAGCTTTAATTGCTACATAAAATCAATAAGGACAAGGTTTATTTAGAAGCCTATATAGTACTATCGTTCTTGACGATTTATTAACCATGGTTTTTAATAATCATTCTAGTTAATTTGTTAAATATATAATTATTTAGGATCTTTATCACAAATCCTAATTTACAAGTAAATAATAGCACAAAGAGCCTAGTCACGTAGAAGAGTTTACTTTATAAGCCCAGATTTTATGGAATCAAGGCATTAAGGTTTTAATCAAAGTTCATTACCTTTTCTTGACATGGAGTTGTAGGCTACCACTGTCTTTAGTCCAGAGGACGTTAATTATAGCCCGTGGGCACTTCATCCATAAGGGATGATTATATAAATAAGGGAATTTAGAATAACCCATTTAAGAATGACTTATGTGATTTTATCGTGTCACATCTTGTCAAGCATGATAATATGCTTTTAGATATTTAAAAAAAAGGATTTGAATCTCTTGAATAGGTTCTACCATCTTGGCCTTGTCCGTAGTGACATTTAGGCTAGGTTTTATCTTTAAGATTCTTTTTAAAATTTAACGCAGAACAATCCTAAATTGAAATGTTAACAAGGATCTGAATCTAATTGTGGAACTACCATCTTGGCCCTGTCTTAAGGTGACACACGAGCTAGGTTTTATCCTTTTTAGATTTTTCCGTTTTATTATAATGGTAGATCTTATACTATAGGAATGATATTTTAAATCTAATCGTTCCTATTAAAATTTAAACAAATACATGGTTGCCCAAAACGGGACTTCTAACTGAAATGACTCGCCCATGCAAGGGCTAATCAGAAAATAACAAAAGAAACAATAAAGGACAAATAAAACGAATTAGGATTATTCCTATGTTCTTGTCTAGACTCGAGAATGTGCAACTGTGTAACTGAGATTAAACACAAAAGGTTAGTGTTTAATTCACTCAGCGTTGGCTCTGATACCAACCTGTCACACCCCTATTTTCCACGTGTGACCGGTGGGCCCGGTGGGGAGTATCGTGACGTAGTTGATATCATCATAGTCAAACAACACAATGTATAAATGCACAGCGGAAGTAAAAGATAATTATATTACAATCCGAATATAAAGTAATATCAAGTATTACAACGGAAAGTAAAGGATCCACAAGCGGATCTTAAAACATAAACATTGTTCAACAGACTTTAGGCGCCTAGAACTTGCAAGATTCCTTATAAACGCCCTGAGCTTCCAGCCAATTACGTTCAGTACCTGTCACTTAACCTTTTTGGAAAATACGTCAGTTTTCACTGGTAAATACACTCAATCGACTCATTTTGAAAAGGTTTAATAAAATTGATTTGAATGCACGTGGCACAAACTCTTTATAACTTAGGACAATTATATTTATAATCTTGTATACAGATTTACATGTTTGTTATACGTTCAGGGCCCGATGTAGAAACCGAGTCAGATTAACAGACACGCCACAAGTATAGGCCCACAAGAGAGTGAGATACCATTATCCCTTAAGCAACTGTCAGGTGTATGCCTACGCCCCGTGCTTAAGGCGTGGCCATTTTATAATACAATGATGTCAAGGATATCCGGGACATGGTCATTAACCCCTAAAGGCTTTTATTTCAAACAATACAGATTAAACCGGGTTACCTCAATAATTTAACCACAATAAGATTAAACATTCAATACCAGACCAAGTGGTATTGTTATAATACCGTATCCCAAGCCCGTATAGGGAAAATAAGTTAAGAGTATTTACCTGAGCTAGCTCCTGTCTTAAATAGCAAGAATTTAATAACTCAGCCGTATTCACTTAAGTAAGCGTAGGTACAAATTACCGGAAGGCTCTAGTCTGGAATGATGGTATAAATAACCAATTAGAATGCTAACGGGTCTTTAATTAAGCCTAAACTTAGACCGGTTAGAGTTAAAGAAAGATACGGTTCAAACGCATGATAAAGAGAAGACCGGATTAGAATGTGGTTTTGACCCGACAAGCTTGTATGCTTGTATAATATGGGTAACTTAAACACATTCTGGATTTTGAGACAAAAATGATATGGTTTGACCCGTTTCGGCTAATATGTGCAAACTAGTTACATAAGCCGATCCGAACGCGAAAAGTGCGTAACGAGTAACCAAATAAATCATATACAGGTTTCCTAAGTTAATATGCCTTTAATATGTTGTGATATCAGTAGGATACCTTCCATTATGCCCAAAACGAGTTTAATCTCAAAATAAGCCCCGTAGGGGTATTTTGGTCATTTAAAAGGTTATAGAAGAGTTTAAAATGAAGTTCTGAGATTCGGGTCCAAATACATCAGTAAAATAACTTATTTTAATAGGTCATATCAGTTGGTAATAAGTCTTATGTGATAAAACGGTTTTAAACCCAAACTATGCGTTTAATACGCTTAAAAAGCCATTTTAAGCGATTTCCGGATTATACAGGCAATCTGAGTTTTCTGATCAGGTTATAAAGTTCAAAATACTTTATTTATTATATAAAATCAGTAGCAATTGGATTGGTGTCAAAATACTATGTAAAACTCATTTTATGACCGAAAAGGGTATATTCGGTATTTACCGAATTAATGCCATAACCTTAGGTTATGAGCAGGTTAAAAATAATTAAAAATATTTAAAAATCCCAAAATATTATGTTACATCAGTGGGTAAAAGGTTTGGTGTCAAAAATTGGGTTTAGATAGGCTTTATGCTAATTGCGCCTTTTAATTACTAAAAGGCGTTATAATTACGCTAATGAGCATAACTCCTAATCTAGACCTCCAACTGATGTAAAATTTTAGGGACATGTTTATAAATCAGTAACAAAGGTTATTGTCTTTTCACATATCCAAAATTCTCGTTTTATGGTCAAAAGGGCATATTGGTCAACATTTAAGCAATTAACGGAAACATGTAAACGAATCGGATAGTCAATGAACCAACCTCAGAGGGTTATGCTAACATGTAGCCTGGTCCTAAGGAAGCTCTAAGGCATTTACAAACTATGCTTAAACGGGTCAGAACTGAAAGTCAAAGCATAAGTCAAACTATGCGACTTTCGGTTCCGAACCGAGCCTAAACTGAAAATTGTCGAGTTGAACATGTTTAGACATGTTCTTATATTAATTACCAAGTTATATTAATGATAAAACAGGTTGCATAGCCTTTACTTTGCTAATTATGCATTTTTTTGAAAATAGGCTTCATGTTGACTTTTTATAATCAAGTTTGACTCGACAATTAACCTAGTTAGAGTGGGAATCAGAGAATACCCTCTCAAGGGTTTATTGCCCACATAATTATCAAGTCATAGGTACTTTCAATTTGGACTTTGACTGAACAAATTAAGATTAATGACGAAGTTAAATCTTAATTACGATGGTTTGACTTTACGCTAATAAACTAAGCAAAACTAAATTAGAAAGGATTAAGGACACTTACAAGGGTCATAAGTATGATTAGGTAGCCTAAGGAAATGGCCTTGAGCTCCAGGAACCTCCAGAGAAGAGTTGGAAGTGTTTCGCAATTTGTGAACTCAAGTTGTGCAAAGTTGGGTTCCTTATATAGTGAGTTTGATCTCACAAGATGGTGCCAAATGGGTCTATAGGGTGTTCTCAGATCATTACAAGTGCCCCTATGTCACAAAATACCAGTTACCATGCCCCTGAATTCGAATACCATCGTTTTATGGCGGTGTAACCGTTTTAACAGGAAGCTGGAAGTTTTTCTGCATCTGGGACCTGCTTGCGCACCGTAAGGGTCCTAGCTTACGGTGCGCAAGGACCATGCCAGCACAACACAACTTTCAAATGTTGACAGTTTTGGCCCCTGGACCTTCCAAACGTCGTTTTCACATTATTTCTTGCATTATAAGCCCTCTAAATTTACTTTTGAGGGTTCCAAGACTTATACAAACTTTGTTAAGTCCTTGGTTAACTTTGTAATCACCCGAAAAGCCATAATTTGTTGACGCTTTTAACCCCTCGTACACGAATTTGGTCATAACTTTCTCATACGATAACGAAACTTTATGAAATTTTTGTCACACATTCTAGTGAGCATATTTTACCGTTACAAGGCTTCGGGTTTGCTAAAAGGTCACTCAGAGGTATACTTTAAACATGTTGACACATTTAACCCCTGTAGTTTGTAACTTCTCACTTTCTTCCACAATTAGCTTCATATGATCCATGATTCATTCGTTTAAGGGTATAAACATCGTGTAGGGTTATTGAAAGGTATAATTATCCATTGTTGACACTTTGAATCCTTATATTCACATACTTTCCATGTTTGTCAACTTTAGTCCCTCTAGAGTATACTTTCACACGTTCAAGCTTATGACACGTGTCAATACATTATAGGATGTGAATTTTCGAGGTGTTACATCTGAAAACAGAACCTAACATCGATTAACATGGAAAAGAACCATCTTTAAAATAGCAGTCTTAAAAAAAAGAAACAAGTCGCTCAATGTAATGGAAAATGATAACTCAAACAAGAAAAAAAACACCAGAATTTGTTGGACTTACATAATGAGAGGGTGTTGCAACAAAAATGGGTATTGAACTATTCCATGCGAATTGACAAGTTCAAAAGCTTTCAAAAAGAAAAATTCACAAATTTATTTCTGAAATTTTGTTAAAGCGCCTGGTCATTACTCATTAGGTGACTCCTTGGGAAAGTGAAGCAGAACCTAGATCAATTTAGGCGAGGTGTGTGATCGAAGGTGAAATGGTTTTGGGATAGGAGAGAGGGAGGGGGGAAATGAATCAGGAAATGAGAAGAAGCGGGAATAAGAATATTCGGAAGAAGCAGGAATTGAGAAGAAGCGGTTCATTGAATTGGGTGAAAAAGTTTAAACGGAAAAAGTGGGGTGGGAAATTGTTGAAATGGGGGGAACAGGTGTAAAACAAATCAATATTTGGGGAAAAGTTCTTAAATGTAACATTAAAAATACAAATAAATAAAAGAACGGTTCCGTCTATTTTCACACCCCTATTTACTTATTTTCACATCCCTGGTTGTATAAGGGTTGTATAACGTTACACGGCCCGGATAGAATGTTGTTGCACAGAAATAAATGCAGTGGAATATTTTTTTTTGTTTTACATGTATACGGGTCACATAACATTATACGAGCCGTATATAATTGTATACGAGCAATATAATGTTATACGACCTGATGTGTTTTTTTGTGTGAAATTTTATCACGTTTTTGTGTTTTTAACACTTGTATACGGGCCGAAAAATGTTATACGACCTGTATATAATTATTCTTATTTTTTACAACTTTGTAATTAAACGTACTAATAACGTTGAATAATATTCAACTATATTATGTGAAACGTTTATGTTACAACAGTATTTGCCGTATTACTTTTTATATATATCAGATAAGTAAAACATGTGCATATGATAAACAATACGATAACAATTATTAAACAAAAAAGTTAAAATGTAAACATATGGTTAATATTGACAATGTTTTACATCTAAAACAACAAAAGATAAATATTTACAATGTTTCAAATGTAAAACAACAAAACCAAAATACAATAAGCAGTTACGGCGGTGGTGGTGGTGTGTCAGCTCGTGGAGGTAGGGGCGCGCTAGAATGCATAGCAATAATCGCCTCTTTCATCCACTGTACGTCGCTCTGTATATGGGATACGTTCACCCGTACAGCAGCTACACCCGAATCGACCTGAGCCAGTCTCTCATCCACCCATGGTGGAAGCATCACACATGGTCTCATGCTCCGTCGCTCGTAAGGGCGATCAACCTGTACATCCTCCACACCCATCTGCGATCTGTCGACCGCAACATCAATTCCCCCTGTACCCCGCCTCCTCATCCTCCCTCTCCCTTGCCTCCCTCACCCCGTCACCCTCACCCTCACCATCACCCTCGCCCCCTGGCCCGCCTCCCTCTGCGGTGGTTGCCCTGGGTACCACTCGGTACGACCCCCATCAAGCGACCAAATCACCCGGACCTTGTCCGGTAACACCTCGTGAGCAATCCTCATCGAGAACTACCGGATCAACCTGGTGTGTGATGGTCATATCCACAGCCACCTACAGGGATAAGCGGCGCGGCTAGTGCTTCACCAAACGGGTGAGGAAGCCGTCACAGCTAATGTGGCTAGAGGTACGCTTAAAAGCATACTCGGCGAAGTATGTGGCCAACTTGTATGTGAAGTCCCCTCCCCCCCCCCACACACACCGATAAGTAAGTCGTACAAGAAGAACATGTCATTTTGGGTGACCCACTCCCTGCTATCGTGTCGACCCGCAATCGTCACGGCGATACTCCGATGTAGGTATCGGTGCAACGGGTAATAAATGCGCGACACCCGCGCCTTCGGGGATCGTGAACTCCCCGGTCACAATAGTGCGCCACCATGGCCACAACACGTCAGAGGACATGGTGGCCAGCGCATCTAAAAATGCCTGGGATACTGACTCCTCCTGTGACTACAAACTCGAGGCAACAGCAAACTGGGGGAGCATCAACCGGCGAGACTCCCCACAAAGAGTAAACGACACCGCGGTGCTATCCAAAAAATGATGTAAACCCCTACCCCGGGTGTCCGTAAATGCAAACGTACATAAAAACTCTAAAGTAATATTCCTGTGGGCCCGCTCTCGGACAGCCTCAGATATACGGGCCCACGGGGAAGTAGCTGGCATGAACTCTCGGACCCAACCGATTGATCCAATCTCTGTCAAAAAACCAATATCAATGGTTTAGGGCGCATCCAGCTCCATCTCGCGTAATCTACCCAAAAACCTGTGGGCAACCGTACCTCTGGGATGGAACAAACAAACTGCCCTGTCTCCGTAAAATCATCTACAACCTCCTCCTTTTGACCTTGTCCCTGTCCGTGTCCCCGACCTCGACCTCGAGCTCGAAGAGCTCAATGTGCTTAAGCCGTTGATGATTCAGCCATATCGTCTGTAAACAATAACAATCACAGGTCGGTAAGATTTATACGATT
The DNA here is from genome assembly GCA_030545235.1 of Helianthus tuberosus. NCBI lineage: Eukaryota > Viridiplantae > Streptophyta > Magnoliopsida > Asterales > Asteraceae > Helianthus > Helianthus tuberosus. The sequence continues at coordinate 116,587,197 of CM060414.1, read as the reverse complement.
AACGTTCACGTATTATACGAGGTGTATACGATATGTACAAAACTCATAAATGTTTCGTATACGCATGTATTATACGTCTCATATACGATCGGTATTATACCTCTCGTATACGATCCGTATTATACCTCTCGTATACGATCTGTACAAAGTTGTATACGTTTCGTATACGTACGTATTATACGTCCCGTATACGCTGAAAACAATCAAGGAAAAAGGAAAAAACAAAACTAATATTTCAATGGTATACGATCGTATATAATGTATACGATCCTATATAGCTTGAATATTGAAGTTGTGTATGATCGTATACAATGTATATGGCCGTATGCGAACCCTAAGGATCCTGACTTGCATCAGACGCATAATTACCCTGAAAGGCATCCAAACCCCAAGGATCCTGATTTGCATCAGACGCAAGATTGAGATCGAACGGAACATTTAGATCGAACATACCTGGATTGTTATTTTGATTGCTTTCATAACTCCTCTGATTCAACTCGCTAGCCGAGTCATTACCGAAAAAGTTACCGTCACCTCAAAACAACATTGATAGCGTAATATAATTTGAATATAGGGAAATATAGAAGAAACAAATAGAAGTTGAATGAAAATAAATAAGATTAGGGTCGTTTATATAGAGGTTTTTACGGAATATTATATCGTTTTAAATGATTAACACATGAATCGAGAAATTTAACGTCGAATCAAATAACTCGCACGAATATCGAGGAATCTACACTAGTACAAAATAACTTTTTTGGTGCTTTATTTTATGTTGTACCATAGAGCACCAATAAATATACCACCAAATAATGAGATTTGTTGGTGCTGTTCAACAAGAGCACCATTAAATCTCCAAACACACCACCAAAAAATCAATGATGAAACACAAGTCCCACCACCATTAAATCTTCAAACACACCACCAAAAAATCAATGATAAAAAACAAGTCACTGCACCATTAAATCCTTAAACACACCACCAAAAAAATAATATAGAACTAACACGTGTCAAATAATAACAAATCTACATAGCACCAAAAAACAAATCTCCATAGCACCAAAAAATAAGACAAGAAAAAAAATATAAATTTTTGATATTTTTGCAAAATTCCAGAATTTTTAGTAATATTTCTTAATATAATTCCAATTACACACAAATGCACATGCTCGCGACAAAAGTTAACTAGTATTAAACAACCCAACAACCCGTTCAAGTATACGGAATTACAAAAGTATAAAACACAAACTAATGCTTACAAGATCAAAACATCTTTTTAATAAATCACAACATTAAATCTACCACTAAATTCTCAATTTGAGATTCTTCAAAATACCCTTCTTCATTCCAAAGCTAAAAACAAATAAATACAAAAGTTAGATTTCAAATATATATAATTTAATGCAATAAACAAAGTTTATGAATATTTACGAAAACTCACTCGGTTAACCAAATCATGTTGTATAGAGTCGATAAACTCTTTCATATGTTTAATTACCATATACCCACATTCCCAACTGCCTTTCTGTTGTTTGCACTGCATCATATTCACAATGAATTACTTTGACTAGACTATTTTAAACAAATAAATTATTCACATACTTGTGCCATGTGCCACTTAAAATTAACCTCAAAAACTTCTTCAATGATCTTGACGAGCTTGTAATTTTTATGGGTCTTCCCTTCATTTATAGAATCAACAATATAGCCGAATTTGAAGTCCGGGCAAAACAATTATAAGCGACCAATGTTTACTATAAAAATAAAAATTATAGAACCACCGGTAGCGGCCTCCGAGCTGCTTACCAGTTTGATTCGCCACCTAAAACCATCGTTCTTCCGTCCTCCTCCTACGACAGTAACCGGAAAAAAAGGCGGTCAGCGAGAAAGGAACGTTTTTGGGGATGATATGAAGTATTACATTTCCATACATATTTCAAAAGAAATAAATGAAATGCATAAAAACCTACTTAAAATACATCCCGACCCTATCGACATGGCTGCCAAAGAACTGAAGAAGCCCGTAACTTCCCAACTCCAGCCAAATATCTTCAATAATTTACCTAGTTTTCGCTATAATTCAAAATCGAAAGTATAGAGAACATAATTTCTATTAAAAATTATTAACCTTGCAGATATCTTTGGCGCCTTCTCCAAAAGCGCCTTCACCACATGATAAAGCCCATTCCTCGAAGTCGAATGCAAAGCAGTCTTCCCATTAATTCTCGCACACCAAACTACTCTCTATATTCTTCAAATAGTTCATAACATCAACGTTCCCTTGCACAGCCGCGGTGTGCAACATCGTGGTTTTCGATACATCCACTGTCATGGCTAACTTCGGTTGCGCCTGCATCAAAACTTTTAACACACATGTAAATCAAAACAACAATTATCACAATTCATAACATGATACACTAATTTAATTAATGATATTACCTAGTAGGCAACGCGAGTCTATTTCTATGCTTCAATCAGTGAAACTTCTGGGCTAACTTTAAAAATGCTTCAAACTATTTCTATCCAACAGATAGAGCGTATCCTTCTCTTTCAAGTACATTATCACCTCCACTTTTACGACTAATCTCACCCTATAAAAGTTTATTAGTATTAGAAGTTCTCAAAGGAAACTGCATCATTTTCATTCGATATGCAAAATATGAACTACTGTCAAGGATCCGTGAAACTTCAGGACTAACTTAAAAAATGCTACATTTTAGAATAATTTCTCAGATTCTACTAGTAGGAACATCTACCAGAAAATTATTCATTGTTAGGGGGTGCGCAGATCCTTCGTATAGAAGCCCAACTGAGACAAGCGCTGCTGACTGAAAATTGATTATATAACAATTAGAAGCTACTAGTTCTACTATAAAAACAAACTAGTTTTTTTCCATACTAATTACCTGCAGAAGGGTCGGTAATTCCAGTTCCGGGAAGGAAGATGGATGGCGAGCTGTTATGTGTACATTTAACGACTGCAAGAAAGAATGGTGTTGGTGCATTTTAAAGCATCAGCAACAAGTCTAAATGTAAAAACAAAATAGCTGGATTAAATCCGTGCAAGGTGGATTCACAATCCACTGGTTTCAGTCTCTATCTAAGTGCAGATCCTTTCTAAACTCCCCTATGACCGCTATCAAAGAGAAGCTTTTTTCCTATACCATGGTTGCACGTTTATTCTTCTTGGTTTCTAAGATAAAAACTGAAAAATCCAAATAAGCACTTAAGTTCTATTTTTTGTCATTCATAACAAATAAGTTTCATATATGTTCTAACTAAATCACTTAATTTTTAATTTATAAGAAAAAATAGAAGTAAGAATACTCGAATTAAGATAATTTATACTTAAGAAAAAAAAAGGTCTGAGTGATACTAATAAAATGATAATATTTAATAGTTTTTCTTTTTAATAGCTTACCTTCTTTACCATACACCTTTAAAAAAAAACACCTTCTTCACCATACTTCTTTCAGTTACATAAAAAAAAAAAGACGAAATCTGAACATAACTTATTTTGATACTTGTTGGAGTCTTGAGTTTATTCATCGACTCATTGTTCTTAACCGGTTCTAGTAGATTAACTTTTAAAAAATATTTATAAGAGCTTGATTTCTTAGTACGAAGCATCAAGGAGTAGTGATTTAAATAATAACCCTAACAAAACAACATCCTCCTAACATTGGATAAGCAAGTATTTAAATAATAACCCTATCAAAGATGTTCCTCAAAAATCAATTACTAGATGGATCATCAATCGCATACAGGGCAAACAGTCTAGCATAAAGTAAGTAAAAAATAACCTCAACTTCAAATAAAAAACCCTAAATAGAGAAAGAGGGGTTACTTTGGGTGGGATCAAAACGAGGAGGAGAAGGGTGGTCCGATGGTATAGACGACAAAGCTATACATTGTTACGGTGGTGGCGAATTCCGGTGTAATTAGGATCAGAATCGGCTTAGAACTTCGAACATCACAAGCACCAAGCCACCAAGGACGGCTTCTCGTTATCTCATGTTGTGAACCCAGATTTGAGAGAGAAAGTGACTAGGTGGGTAGATAGGGTATGGAATTGGAATTGGGATTGGGTGGGAAAGTGAAACTTTTGAGGACAAGAGATAGAGATAGTGAGCGGGTAGATTAGAAATTTAGAATTGGGAGGGAATGTGAAATTTTTTTGGGGTTATTATTAATGTTTTATTATTATTATTATTGAATCATAATAATTATTATCAATAATAATAAAGTTTTTATTCTAACAATTAAATTAATAACTATTATTAGTAGTAATACTATCATTATTTTATTAGTATTATAAGAAAAGGATCAAACAATCTACGATTAAACTTATTCCAATAACACTAGAACTGGCATGTCGAACCCTAAATAAATATATTTAGGATTTTCTTTTTGAAAAGAGGAACCCTAGTGAACAGTTAGCGTATAGTTTTGCCTTTAAGATTTAAAATTTAGATCTTAGGCTTTGTTTTACGTTTTAGCCTTTGGGTTTAGCTATACATACATACACAAATTGAAGAAACAAGGACATAAACACATATTGGAGTTATAGTTTCTCAAAGGAAAGGCGCCGAATATCAAACCAGTCTACAAGACAGAAAACGGCGTTAGCCTCGTCATAGGAAAGGGATCTTCTTGTGACCACCTTTGGCGTGGGGATAAGTATTGGCTCACTAGAGAAAAAGTGATCAGAGAGAGAGTGTGTGTGTGTGTTTCATTCCTTGGAGACGAAGATGTTATTATTGTGAAAAATTTGCCACAACGTGTACTATACCACTAACGAATTTCGGACTAGGTGCTCAGGGTGCTCTTGTGTTGAAGGCTCATCCGTAAGGGGTTGGTAAGAGTTGCATCATACATATCATCGTTGTTGTATATAACCGCTATATAACGGTTTTTCTGCTTCTTCAAATAGGTGTTGTAAATTTTCTTGCTCATCATCACTAATATTAGTCTCCATATCATGTAACATCTCATTTAAATTGCCATCGGGTACATTTGAAATTGAATGGTCATTATCGGCATCAAGGTATGTATCATTGTTCTCTATGTTATCATTAATGTGTGAGTTGATCGACGACATGCTATGATCAAGTAGTGACTCTCCATGCATTGACCAACAAGTGTATTTAGGCATAAAACCATTTTCACCGAATGAAACTCTATGACTGTGATATCATTAAAGCTCATAAAATTATTACAAACTTGACAAGGACAATAAATCATCCTGCTTCCTTTATTCACCTGATTAGCTTCGGCAGCCTTAAGAAAACTTTTAACACCCTCCATATATATTGATGAAGCATGCGAAATTTCGTACATCCAACGCTTTAAGACGGTGGATCCTAACCCACTTTTTGAATATTCTATCTAAGATGTATACATCTTAACGGGTTAACTATCTAAGAAAAATGGGTAGCATTTCCACTTAACTCTCCAAGTATGCGCATACTCATGACATATCATACATACAAATATCCGCATATACATACACACATATTATTTATACATAACACGTACATAGATAATCATATAATACATAAAGAAATCATAATAAAGGTAATAAAATTTAAATATCTTACCTTAAAGTGATGATTGAATGAGATTTAAAGAAACTTGAATAATTCCACCTTTAGCTACATATAACAATTTATATTCGCTTAAAATATAAAAAAATGAAATATGAAATGAAAACATATTACAAATATGATACCTTTAATTAGAATGGCTTATTTTGATGGTATTGTAGATTGAAGGAGAATGAGGGCCTAAAGGTTATGAGATTAGAATGAGGAAAAAATGAGTTGCAGAGAAAGAGAAGAAGAAAGAAGTTAGATGTAGCTTTTGCATTTTATCCGTTAAAGTTAAAGATAAGGGTAAATTACTTTTTGAGTCCTTGTGTTTTATGGATTTAACTAGTTGAGTCCAAAAGCAAAAAAGTTTAACGACCTGAGTCCATATAACCACTTTTCTTAACCATTTGAGTCCAAATTTCTAACTTTGTTTGAATTTTCTGTTAGCTTCTCATTAAAAGACTAAAATGCCCTTGCATATTATTATTATTATTTTATTATTATTATTATTATTAATTGTTGATAATACATAAATACCCACACACTCACGATTACTCTGTATCACTCTTCTTCATGTCTCTCCCCCTTCTCTCTCAACCACACCACCTTCACCACCACCATCCTAACGCCGCCGCCATCACCATCCTAACTCCGCCGCCACCACCACCACCATAACATTGCCTCCACCACCCTAACTGGGCCACCATCACCACCCTAACTGGGCCACCATCACCGTCGCACCACCACAACACCACCACCCTAGGATCAGAAGAAGATGGCCGACAGTATGATGTTTCCGGCGAGTCGAACTGATTCCACACATGATTGCCGTAAAATAAGATCGGATCCGAGTTGAAACAGAGCCAAACTCTTACTAACAATGAAAACTCTCTTAGACATTTCATCGAGCACCTGGCGGGTCTCATTCGCAAGCGTCGAATCATCTCGTTCGACTGTGGGTCCTATAATTTCTTGATGCTGGAAATCTTCAAGGGTTTTGTCTTTGAGTCAGCTCAATAAACTTCTGCAGATCAATGAATTCGTCACCGTCAGCATCCACATAGTTGATCATGCTCTCCAGTTCGTTGTCCGTTGTAGTTCGGTCTTGATCTAGATGCGAGAGTTGTTGACGGACGGTGAAACGACGTCGTCGTGCTGTTGTCGGTGCCGGATTTACGATAAATTTGAGTCGATTGTAATGAATTTGAATGATTGATAGGATCTGGGGATATATATAAGAGAGAGAGAGAGAGAGAGAGATATATTTCTACGAGTACTTTATTTTTTATTTTTTTAACTATAAGGGTATTTTGGTCATTTAACAATACTTAACCAAAAAATTCTAACAGTGTTGGAAATCTGGGCTCAAATGGTTAAAGAAAATGCTTATGGGGACTCATGTCGTTAAACTTTTTTGCTTTTGGACTCAACTAGTTAAAACCTATAAAACACAGGGACGCAAAAAGTAATTTACCCTAAAGATAATTATTTTGGTGTTTTGGTGCTATTTAAAAGTTTATGCCTCAAAAATAAACTTTATTTTGTATTTACGTCTAAAAAAATCAATTTTATTGTGTATTTTGGTGCTATTAACGACCTTAGCCTCAAATAATTGATTTTTTGGTGGTGTATAACCTCTAAGCCTCAAATAATTAATTTTTTGGTGGTATATAACTTGTAAGCATTTAATAGTGGTGTGTAATCTATTTTTAAGTGATGTGTTTTGTTATTTGGTGCTTTCTATTATAAGATAGCACCAAAAACATGAAATTTACACCACCAAAAAATTGGTTTTGTACTAGTGCTAACGTCTAATCACATAACTCACACGAGAATCGAGGAATATAACATAGAATCGAAGAATCTTACATCTAGTCACACGCGTATCGGCGAATAATACGTCGAGTCAAACAATTAAAATAAAAAAATACGAAATCCGAAGTATACGGGCCGTATAACCTTATACGGCCTGTATAAAGGTATCGTATACATTATATATGACCAAACATAAATCTTATTCTCACAAGGTGTATATGGGTCGTATAAGGTTATACGGCCCGTATAGAATAAAATGAACTAACAAAGGCTGCTGGCACAACCTTTCTCAGTTCATTTTATTCTATACGGGTCGTATAACCTTATACGGCCCGTATAGACCATATGAGAATAAGATTTTTCCATGTGTGATTATTAGTTCTCTAAAAGAATCATATATTAAGTTCTATATTTAGTTGATATATATTTTATTTTAAAATAGCGTTCGCATTTACGACCGAAACGACTTCGGTCTCTTTATTTGCGACCATTTTTGCAACCAAATTAAATTAAATTTCATTTTATTCTCTTTTATTGTTTTGTAAGATTGTAATTGCGACTAAAATAATTTCAGTCGTTACATTTGCGACCGAAACAATTTCGGTCGTTAAATTTGCGATTGTTTTACGACCAAAAAGTTTTGACCGCTAAATTTGGGACCAATTTTGTTCCGGTCGCTAAATTTGCGACCAATTTACAACTGAATTCTTTTGGTTGGTAGATTTCTGACCAGTTTTTATTTCGGTCGATAAATTTGCGACTGTTTTAAATTGGTCATTTCATTTGCGACCTTTTTACGACCGGAATTTTTCGGTCACTACATTAATGACCAAAAAAAAGTTGGTCGCAACATTTGTGACTGTTTTGCGACAAACAGACATTCGGTTGCTAAATTTGCGACAGATTTTGCTTTGGTCGCTAAATTTGCGACTGATTTGGATTTGGTCGCAATATTTACGACCGATGTTGTTTTGGTCACTATGTTTGCAACCAATGTTGTTTCGGTCGCAAATGTGGTCGTTAAATTTGCGACAATTTTTGTTGGTCGCAAATTTCGGTCACTTTTACCCATTTGTGTAGTAGTGATTTTAAGATGTTTATTTAATCATGATTTATTTATTGTATTTGTTCCATGACTAATCTATAATCGAGCTACCATGATGTGAAGGTGAAAGAAAAAGAAAATCTGAGAGACAGTGTTTCGACCTTGTTATGGTCGTTTTTAAATTCTTCCTCATGCCTTCAGGTCGAAATATGTTGCGTGGGTGCTCACTGAGGCGTAATTTCTCCTTCCTTCGTAAATCTAACATTTGCTATTTTGAATAACACATGTTCCTCTTTATTTTTCTTGATCAAAGTGTAATGTTTTGGCTACATAAAGATGCAACTAATCGCCTCAATACACTGAGTCTATGAATCATGGTTAGTGTCGGATTGACATTATATTGTTTGACAATGTGATGCCTCCTCAATTAGCATTTTGTGATTTTTTTTCTTTTTCTTAAATGGTTCGAAGTGTGTTCAAACTAGCCTTCCCATTTGAAACGTTGCCTAAACTTTCCGAGCCATCCCACACACCTAATACTTTGTTTTTATGCTTGTAGCGTTTTTTTCCCCGAACATAATGTACATCTAGAGAGAATAAAAATGGATCAAATTTGAATCAAACCATGGTTGAGGTTGGATTACAAACCAAGGCAGTGAAGGCAAATATATCTGTGTAAAAGAGATTTTATTATGATGTGTCATTGGCTTTTCATAATTTCCATAGCACATGAGTTATAATAGTCATAAAAAGTTATGAGTCTAGTTTAGATGTACATGACATGAGGTACTTTGGCACTTAGAACACTATTTCATATCACATCTTTGATGTGCCATGCAACCATTGTTAGATGTCACATGAATAGTGACTTTCCTACCTAATATAACTAGCTATATATATATATGGGGAAATAGCCAAAATAGCCAAGACTTGGTCAAAGTTTCAAAAATAGTCAATTCAAACGGCTCCAAAATACTTTTCCTCAAGCCTGAAACGTCTCAAAGAATAGCCACCCACCGAAAGCCACGTGTCCACAAGTGATGCTGAGACGTTTCAGAACTTTGGAAACAGCAGAGACATTTCAGAACTCTGCAAAAACCCCTGCTGAGACGTTTCCCAAGCAGAGCCAAACCCCCTGCTGAGACGTTTCCCAAGCAAAGACATTTATATCCGGTAGAGAGAGAAAGTGAGGAGAGAGAGTGAGAGACACGGGGACATAGATACATATCTTGTATCTACACTTCCACACCTACATATAGATATAGATATATAAACATAAAGAGAGAGAAAGCTCTCTGCTTTCTGCTTTGCTTTGCTTCTTGAATCTTGTTATTTGTTGTATCATTAATTGATCTTTGCTAAGGTGAGTTTTCTTTGTTCTGTTTCTAGGAATAATTGCTTTTTTATTCCCCATCTTCACAAATTCAAGATTAGCCACCACCATTGTCGTTTGCATCAGCTGAAACCCTAAGACCAGTCACCACCATCGTAGCTCAGGTCTTGAAACAGAGAGATGAGGGTGGTTGTTCTCCACCAATGCTCGTCGGAAAGGCGGCGCCGCCGTGGGAGGCGACGACGGTGAGCCCCGGCGGTGAACGAACGAGAGAGGGAGAGAGAGGCAAGAGAGATAGAACGACGAGGGAGAGAAGGAGGGCCGACGCCCCTCGCCGGCGACGACTCCGGCAGCCGTAACCCGAGTTTCAATCTGGTAAACACACATCCACTCATCTCTATTTCAGATCGAAGATGTTATGTTGAGAATAAGAGTGATGAAGATGTTATGTTGAGAATAAGAGTGATGAATAGAGTAGTATCAGATCGAAGATGTTATCAAAATGTCACATTTTCTTTTGTTTTCCGGTGATAATCGATGATGATGATGATGAATCGACGTGATGAAGATGATGAATCGGTGATGATGATGTTGAAGGTGTTGACGGCAAAAAACTGGGTTGTAGAGAGAGAAAGAGAGTGGGGTTGGGGTTGTAGAGAGAGAAAAGGGAGGGGTGGGTGGAAACGTCTTAAGATTGGGATAACTGACAAGAGAAAGAGAGAGAGAGAGGTAAAGTTAAATGGTATTTCCCAAGACTGTCATCATTATGTGCACGTTTCTTTTGTGTGGACGCGTGGCTTTCATGGATTGGTTGCTGGTTGAGACGTTTCAGGTTTGAGGAAAAGTCTTAAAGAGCCGTTTGAATTGGCTATTTTTGAAACTTTGACCAAGTCTTGGCTATTTTGGCTATTACCCCTATATATATTGCTTTGTTAATATTGCCGAACTGCATTTGCTCAATAAGTGTAACAATCTATAATTTATTTCTCACTTTGTTTATATTATCCTAGTTTTTTATACTAATCTAATCTATTCCTAATTCTACATATTGTTTACCATGAAACTCGAACTCTTGTAAAGGATACCGTACTAAAACCCTTTGGTTCACATTATCCTAGTAAAGTAAAATATACAAATGACCAGGTTTCTAACCGAAAGTTAATACACACGTTTGAACTTTGAGGATTCTTCTCCAATCTCCATGATCATGTTTCCTTCCCAAGATGGATTTGTTGGTTGCATGTATAGTATCCAATTTGGATCAACACTTTGTTCACAACCAAGAAGAAAACCTCAACTATATAACTAATTACTGTAAAACAACTTTAACCCACAATCAATCAAAACATTTTTATAAAATTTTTGAATTTTAAAAAAAATTGTATCTTTTTTAATTGAAATGAAAAGAAGGTATAGATTAACCGAACAAAGATGTAATGTGAAATAAATTTTCCTCGAGTCAATCCATGAAGAAAACCTCTTAATTATTACTTTGCCCGAAATAACCCCAACTAGCAATAAATCCTCCACCACCACTTTTGCACTCAAACCCTACCATGTTTGATTGACTTTCAAATGAACCCCTATTTATTCTTTGCCACCAACGCCTGCCTTTTTTTCCTTAGAATATGTGCAACTCAATGTTGTAAACAATATATAACTGATCTTCTTATTCTCTCTCTCACACACAATTAACTCTCTCTCTCTCTCTCTCTCTCTCTCTCTCTCTCTCACTCTCTCTCTCTCTCTTTGCAACCACAAAACATCAAAGATATACCTTTGACAAAGCAAAGGAGGCAAGATAATCAGAACATGACTATGAGGTTGTAAAAATCAAAGAGGAACTCATAGAAATACAATCTCTTTCTATCTCTATATGTATATTTACAAGATTATGTATCTACTATGGTAATAGTAATACAATCTTTTCTGATAAGGATTATTGTAAGAGCCCACACACTTGTGCTCTTGATCCTTTATTTTTATCTTTGTTTTCTCTCTATGGGAACCCTCTTTTGTATTATGAATGATCTTCATGTTCATTAAGCTACTCTTTTCTTTTTTACAAAATACAAGTTAGATAAAAAGCAGCATCAATATTCTTGTATCCAATAGATATTTTTTACATGTTCTTAATGGGATCATATAGGTGAGTCTTGTTTTAGGGTTACTTCAGTTTTGTAGTGATTAATTATATAAACATAACATGTATGTATGGATGTATAGGATGTGTATTTACTTATTCTTGTTTGTTTGTGAAGATGTCCAGAAGTAAATTTATATTTCTTATTTTTTTTTATATAATTTTAGGGTAAATATTAATTGAAACTGAACTGAATGCAGGGTTAGGTGAGGAGTCTATGGCTATAAGAAGAGTTGTTTTGTTTGCCTAGACCTTTCATTCTTGTTCACTAAACCTAAAAAGCAGAAAGAACAAAGAAAGCAAAGCAAAAGATGACCTTTCTGTTGTCTCTGACTTGTTAAGTGTCCTACAAATTCATTCATCATCAATCATTCATCATAATCATATCATATACAGTAGCAGTCATAACTAGCTAGTAATTTCAGATGGCTTCATCAAATAGGCATTGGCCTAGTTTGTTCAAATCCAAGCCCACCTGCAACACTCGCCACCACCACCAATGGCACTCTAATGACTCCAACACTCTCCTTTCTTCTGCTTCACCCTGCCACAGATCTCCTTACACCTCTGGTAATTTTTAACACTTCTAACCCTATTTACATTTTCTTTTGTGTCCGCACCGATTAGTGTGGACACTGGTTATGCTAAACGTACCCCACCTCTAAATTTTTCATCATACCCCTTCTAAAATCCACAAATTTTGTGGGTTGACTAAACGTATCCCATCTCAAATTTTTTTCGTACTTAACGGCAAAAAATATTGACAACAAGGACAGATGGGATACATTATCACAACCCTATATTAATTTATTTAAGTGAGTTTGTATCATTGTTTCTTACTTGATAATCATTGTTAGACATGCAACCATGAAAAAGAAACCCTAAAATATGTTCTTAAATGTCAGAAAATAAACTAAGGGTTGAAAATGGCAGGATGTGAAGAAAGAAGCCCGGAGCCAAAGCCAAGATGGAACCCGAAACCCGAACAAATCCGGATCCTAGAATCCATTTTCAACTCCGGAATGGTGAACCCACCAAGAGAAGAAATAAGGAAGATCCGGGCACAACTACAAGAATATGGACAAGTTGGTGATGCCAATGTTTTCTACTGGTTTCAAAACAGGAAATCAAGAAGCAAACATAAAACACGCCACCTTCAAAAATCCCAAAACCACCAATCTCCAACCACCACCAAAGTCACAACACCCTCGTCATCTTCCTCATCTGAAAAATCATACCCTAAGTCCATTGACTTCCTTTTAAACTCCCCCACCGCGTCAGTAAACCAGCACTTTGGCGGTGGGGGAGTGGGTGGAGGTTTTCACCACCACCTCACCGAGTTCTCTCAAGAACAACCCTTCTGTTTCCCCGCAATTCAGCAACCGCATCCGCCACCTACGGCTGCGGTTGCAACCGCTACTGCGGGGTTTACAGAAGGGTTTTGTTTCTCGGAGTTTGGAAATGTTGTTAGTCAAGGACATAATCAGGGAAATGTTATTGAGGCTGTTGGGAGTGGGTCTGGAATGTTGTTAACTGATTTGTTGATGATGAATCAACAAAGTGTTATCCAGAAGATGAATGATAGTAAATGTGTTGATGAGAAACTGTGAAAGCATCTAGCTATAATTATACAGCACCACTACCTCCTACTTCTGCTGTTCCTTCTAATCCTACTACAACTACTGTTGCATCAACTGTTTGTGATATTCAAGGTACCTTTTGTTTTTCTTTCTGCTCATTTGCTTATAAGTTATATTCATCTGTGTATACATGTATATACACACATACATACATACATGTATATCAAAGATTTTTTCAATCTTAATTTTTTTTATCGAGAAAATTGTTGAAATGGAATATCTTTAATATCTCCTACAATAAAAAAAAGTATCAAATATAGATCCTAGACTTTATTCTACAAAAAAACATATGAATAAACTAGTTAACTGGTTTTTCTATGTAAAAAACATACACCTATTTATATATAAAGTAAAAAAAAAAATACTACTGAAGGTATTTTTTGAATTGCAATGTTCATACTACTGAAGGATAAAAAAATATCGTTTTAATTTACAGTGCCGATACTTTAAACTAAAAGAAACATATGGATACGTTTGTTTAATTGTTCTAAATACATAATTTTGGCATTTTAATGTACAAAGTAAAAGAAAAATTAAAATATCAAGATTAAAAATTAAACAAGCTAGGTTTTTTCTCTCTTCTCACACTATAATTTAGTATTCTAAAATTCAATCTTGGAAGCTGGTCCAGTTGCATGTTTATGACTATTTGTTTAATCAAAATTTAAGAGTGTTCGTTGATAAGAATTTTTGCACTTATTATGTGAGAACTTCAAGAACATATATATATTATTACCAATTTCATATGCAATTTTAACAAGATTTAAATACTTACAATTAATGATCATTGCTCATCTGTGTGCATGCTTCAACTTGGGCATATTTGATAGTATCATATGATATTAGTGAATCAAAAGTTATGAACCAAGTAATGGTGGTCCGAGTTGCAGGTGTGGTGGAACCAATGCCGGCCGGGAAATCGACTGTGTTCATCAATGATGTCGCGTTTGAAGTGGCGGTTGGTCCGTTTAACGTTAGAGAGGCGTTCGGTGATGATGCGGTGCTGATCCACTCTTATGGACAACCGGTGGTGACCAATGAGTGGGGGGTAACCCTTCAGTCTCTCCAACATGGTGCATTTTATTATCTGGTGCGTTCGTTCTCATATGGCCAGTCCAGCACCATCGACTTGGTACATATTTTCTTCAGCTTTCTCAAAAGATCCCATTTCGCTACGAAAGTTTTTAAAACAAATCCAAAAAACACCTATAAATGCCCATCTTAGTTCCCAAACCCTATTTATAAATACTCTTGGGGTTTTTTTGTGCATTATGCACTTAATGTTAAATCTTAGACAATTCAAACAATATTTATATATAGTTATTTACTCTAATGCTAATTTGGATGATTGCAGATTTAGAAGCCAAAGAGATGATGAAATAGTTTTTGAAGCCATGTTGAAGAAGAGATGGTGAAATAGTTATGGTTCTTCTTCAAGTGTTTTTAAATAGTGGTTGTACTTGCACTTCAACTTGGATCTAGAAGATATGTAAGGACTTGTAATGTATCACTAACCGTGTTAAAACTACTTTTAGTTTGTGCTTTAAGCATCTTATTATATTTTGGTATTATTATGTTATAGATATGGACACAACTTCTCATTTTGTTATATAAAAGTAATTTTGTTTCTACTTAGCTGATTAGGGTTTATATATATGTATACTCATGATGGCAGATATATAGATAAAAGTAACTTTTTGAAACAAATTGTGTATATGTTTATTATGTATACTCATGATGGCAGATATATAGATAAAAGTAACTTTTTGAAGCAAATTGTGTATATGTTTATGATTGTAAAAAAAAAACATGATGTGCATGCGTGATGCATATGATGCATGAGAGAGAAGAGGAACATGTGTTCCTTGTAAAGATGCATTTGGATGATATCATCAACTTTCTTGTTAGCCATCATCTTTTTAGGGTTCTTCTTCTCTCGGGTTTATGAAGAGTATGGCTTACAAAGTTCTTATTAATTTGTCTTTATCTAAGTGAAAAAAGCATTTTTTTTTATCATATTCTTACTAGATCCTATGAGAATATTTCAGTAAAGTCTTTTCGTAGAGCTTGAATAGTCATTCAAATTTGTCACATGACATGCAAGTTTATGGATGAAACTTATATTGAAGACTTTTTAAAAATGGTTTTACAATTAATGGTGCAAATCGTGCTGGCCGAGTAAAGCGCGTGTTAAAATTGGCTTGTCACGTTCTGAACCTAGCTCACGTACCGCTTTAATGGGCGAACAACTGAACCCTTAGAACATACTACAGCCACAGGTGGCGAAGAGCCGACATCAAGGTGCCAAACCTCTCGTCAATGTGAGCTCTTCGGGAAGATCAACCAGTTATCCCTAGAGAACTTTAATCCGTTGAGCGACGATCCTTCCACTCGGCACCGTTGGATCACTAAGGCCGACTTTCGTCCCTGCTCGAGGGGTGGGTATTGCAGTAAAGCTTCCTTCTTCCTTTGCACTCGAGGGCCAATCTCCGTCCGGCCCGAGGAAACCTTTGCACGCCCCCGTTACCTTTCCGGAGGCCTACGCCCCATAGAAACTATCTACCTGAGACTGTCCCTTAGCTCGTACGTCCTAACATAAGGTTAGAATTATAGCTCTTCCAGAATGGTATCTCACTGATGGCTCAGACCCCATCCCCCGGAAGGAAGCCCTCTTCGCCTTCTACCTAAGCTGCTCAGGAAAGGCCCAAAGCCAATCCAAGGGAACAGTGAAGCTTCATAGGGTCTTTCTGTTCAGGTGGAGATAGTCCGCATCTTCACAGACATGTCTATTTCACCGAGCCTCTCTCTGAGACGGTGCCCAAATAGTTACGCCTTTCGTGGGGGTCAGAACTTACCCGACAAGGAATTTTGCTACCTTAGGACCGTTATAGTTACTGTGACAACCCGAGATTTCAAGCTCTTTCATTTACGTATCTCTTGTGTGACAATTCTGTTTTGATAAATTGTTTATGTTAATGTGAAGTGTTATTGTCGGAAGGATTAGAGTTGTGAGGATTTATGAATATGATTAATGAACTGTTATGTTGTGTGTAAGTGAAAGCTTAAGACTTGCAAGTGTTTCGCCACATAGGGTTCGCGACGAAAGTCTGGACTTTCGTCATCATCGGCCAACCGACGAAAGTGGTGTTTCGTCGGGATGGTTATTCGCCGAAACGGGCTTTGGCCCAACTGAACCCCTGACACACTGACCTTCCTATTTAAATGTAAACCTGCCTAACCCTGAACCCTTCTCCTCAATTGTGAACGACGGCAGCGCTATTCATCCCTCTCGAAGCCTTTCTTGCACTCTCGTGAACATCTCCCCATTCGGTTAGCGTTCTGTCAAACTTATCAGATTGTTTGATGATTGTTGTGGTGCATGTGATCTTTTGTGGATATAGGATCTTGTTAGAAACGGATTGACATATTGTATCGGTTAGGGTTTCAAAGGTTTCATAAACTTTATATTGTTATTGGTTATTCATGATTAACGAATGCTTTCATTAGGATCGGACCTGAACGTTTAGATCATAGTTAAATGATAACTCTTGATTGTAATAAACCAATAGATCTATGTGATCATCGATTACAGTTATGTAATGATATGTTAAGTTAGGGTTATGTGGATTAAATGAAACATTGGTAAACTGTGATAATAATAATGGTGATGTTTGCATGATAAACTTAGAAATCGATTAGATTGCTATCAATGAATCAGTAACAGTAAACATTAGGGTTTGGAGGAAACGTTGAAACTGTCAAGACACTCGACGAATAATGACTTTTCGTCGCACAACATCTCGACGAAACATATGTTTTTCGTCACACCTCATATCGACGTAACATAGGGTCTTTCGTCGACCAGTATGCCGACTGTCACACCCCAACCGATGGCAGAAACATCGGGGCGTGGCACTGAGCGAAACAGATTGTCTAGAAGTTTCCATAACAACTATAATTACCAATTATTTAAAGCAACATGTCCCATACCATGTCATAAAAGATAACACAATTATTACAGACAAGATCTAGTGAAATTATTCTGTTCCGACAACTCAGATTTCAAATACAGACTATTGTTTATTTGTTTCTAGACCTTTCCTAGCCTCGATTTCACAGCAAGCAAATCATCTAAACACCTTAAGCACCTGCCACATACGTTAAAGTAAAAGTCAATACACATAGTGTAAAGGTGAGCATACAAGTTTAATAGATATAATAGAGTTCGAAATCGTTACGCATAACCAGCACGTACACAGTGTAAAATGAGGCATGCTAGTTATCGACATGAACCTATCGATACCAATGACTGCGGGTTGACTGCCCAAGGAAGTTCGCGATACACACTCACCACTGTGAGCCATGTAACTAATTGTCCTTAACAACCCCTGAGTGAACAGGTGCTGAGTCCAAACTAATAGTACTACCGTTGCTAAGGCAGGTAGACAGCATTCCATGTGTAAACATAACAAACAAGCATTCATTAAGTCACGTATACCATGCAGTAACGGATAGCGTTAAAGTATTGCGTAGTGTGTTAGATGTGATTTAGCATAAGTAACGTATGTAACACCCAAAAGTGCGTAAAGCAAAAAGGGTTCGAGTATACTCACAGCGATTGATGGGTTGAAGGGAGCGCTTAGAGCGAAAATTAGCCTGATCAGAACGATAGCATAACGATAAGCGGCGCGTAAAACGGAACAAAGTGTCAGTGGGTCGAACAACAATCCGATTGGATGGCAATCCGATCGGGTAGCCGTTCGATCGGGTGACAATCCGCTCGGATGGTCATCCGATCGGGTGACCTTTCAAGTGGATTGTTACTTCGCTTGGGAAAGATGTGTTTGTGTATGATGGCTTGTCTTTTGAAGTTTTCGTTGTAGCATTTTGAAAATATAGAAGTATCTCTACCTTCAGGTCGGTCGATCGACCGTTCGATCGGATGACAAACCGATTGGTTGAACACTTTTAGTAAGAACAAGTTCATAGCAGTTTGTCACTCGATCGGATGGTAGTCCGATCGGGTGGCAACCCTTATGCATTGAACATGTTGAAAATTGTTTAAGCGTTGAAGTCAGAACATCTCATGGTCGAGTGGTAATCCGATCGAGTGGTAATCCGATAGGACAACATTTCGTTCAATGTTCAACCTCAAAAGTTTGAAAATAAAAGTTAAGTGTGGGGCCAAGGTGTAAGCCGATCGGGTGGCAACCGGATCGGGTGTCAATCAAATCGGACAGCAGTCCGATCGGGCGGCACTCCGTCCTGGTCGGCCTGATCATCTTACACTTGGATGTTTTCGATGGGTTGTAGTTCTATCGAGACGGTGTGACTACGTGCTAATCAACAGAACCCCATCTTGACACAAGTGACCCGATCGAACAGGAATCACCCAAGTTCAACCAGTTAACCGGTTCAAGACGGTTGTTCTTGCTTAACCCGAAATCGGTTGTCTCGTTGGTAGAACTCAGGTCTTGAACCAACACATCACCAAGAAGGAGTAGAAGGTTAGAACAAGGTCTGATTATATCGGTTTGAGTGCATTGAGTGTAAAAGAGTTGAAAGAAAGTTAGAAACCATCCCTCAATCCTTTTTCACCATGAATATGTTTAGATCTATGCAAGATCTTTGTTTATTTGTGTGGAAATCGTTCAGATCTAAGTTGTTCTTGGCGGATTAAAGTCAAAACATGAAGTTCATAAGAACACCATGATGACATCATCCTAGAACACCTCAAATCTAGTGATTTCACGGTTAAAAGTTAAGATTCAAAAGATAGAAAGGTGTAGGAGTGCGTGTAGATCAAGAAAGTACAAGATTTAGATGGAAAACTTACAAGAATCATGAGAAATCTGAAGAAAAGTGGGCAAGAAGCGCTGGTCGGACGAGAGGTGTAGAAAAGGTAAGTTTGTGATGTTGACAGGGGTATTTATAGGCTTTCCATAAAAGGAAAGGGGGAGGAGAGGGCTGGTCGATCGGGTGGTAACCCGATCGGGTGACTGCTCGATCGAGTGGCACCTCGATCGGGTGGCAGCCCGATTGGGTGGCAGCTCGATCGGCTGGCCACTCGATTGAAGTGCATGGCGTGACAAGTTTTTGATGCTTCGATTGCGATTGCGAGCGTTGCGATGCGACAGAGTTTCCTATTCAAATTACCTTTAATCCCAACTACTATATCAACATACAATCATCCTTAAATGACTTGCGTTTAGCGTTTGCGATTTGATTGCGATTGAGTTTCGATTGCGTTTCGATTAATCACCATAACATAAGTAAACATGCACAGGTAACACATAAGGCACACACACATATAAGAACAGTAACCAGAACGCGTAATTCGAGTTGCGAGTGCGATAGCGATAAGCGATTAAACATGCTATAAATATCGATAATTAGCGATTAAACCTCGATTATTAGTAAATACTCCACATAATACAACTAACGTAAAACATAAAATAGACTATCTACAAGTCAAGGAAGTCAAAACAGGAATTGAATAAGGAGTGACAGATCGCAATCAGCGATCTTGTCTACATTTGACTTCAATCTTGACTTTGACTTTGACTTCGTAACACGAGGTGTTACAGCCTCCCCTAGTTGAGGGAATTTCATCCCGAAATTAGGCCGAAGCCATAACAAACAACTGCGGGTACTTCGCCTTCATGTAGCTTTCGAGTTCCCAAGTGAACTCTGCGCCTCGTTTGCCTTCCCACCGGACCTTCACAATAGGAATACGTGAGCGTCTGAGCTGCTTGGTTTGGCATTCCATGATTTCGACAGGCTTCTCCACGAAGTGTAGTGTTTCGTTTACTTGGAGATCATCAAGGAGTACAATTAAATCATGCTCTGCTAGGCACTTTCGGATGTTCGACACATGGAAAGTCGGGTGAACGTTGCTAAGTTCCTCCGGTAGCTCGAGTTTGTAGGCGACTTTTCCGATCCTTTCCAGAATCTTAAAAGGTCCAAGATATCGACGCGCTAGTTTCCCTTTCTTGCCGAATCTGACCACACCCTTCCAAGGTGATACCTTTAGGAGTACGTAATCGCCAACGTCAAATTCAAGGGGTTTGCGTCGTCTATCGGCGTAACTTTTCTGTCGACTCCGAGATTTCAGTAGATTGTCTCGAATTTGGAGGACTTTGTCAGTCGTTTCTTGCAGTAGCTCAGGACTGGTTAATTGCGAGTGCCCGATCTCGTGCCATACAATAGGCGATCGAATTTTTCTTCCGTATAAAGCCTCAATCGGTGCCATTTGAATACTGGAATGATAATTGTTATTATATGAGAATTCTACTAACGGCAGGTAAGCGTCCCAATTACCACCGAAATCTATGACACACGAACGGAGCATGTCTTCAAGGGTACGAATCATTCTCTCAGTCTGACCGTCGGTTTGAGGGTGGAATGCGGTACTTAGATTAAGCGTAGTACCGAGAGCCGCTTGAAATGTTTCCCACAGACGCGAGGTAAACCGAGCATCACGGTCAGAGATGATATCGCGAGGCGTCCCATGCTGACAAATGATCTCATCGGTGTAGATTCGGGCTAATCTTTCTACCTTGTAGTCTTCCCGTATTGGCAAAAAGTGAGCAGATTTGGTTAAACGGTCAACAACAACCCAGATGTTGTCGTGACTTGATGGCGTGCGCAGAAGTTTCGTTATGAAGTCCATAGCTATACTCTCCCACTTCCACATAGCGATCGGGGGTTGTTCGAGTAAGCCAGAGGGTCTTTGGTGTTCAGCCTTAACTTTCGAGCAAGTCAGGCACTTCCCAACGTAGAGAGCAATATCCCTCTTCATGTCCGACCACCAGTACTTGTAACGAAGGTCCAGGTACATTTTATCGGCACCGGGATGAATAGAGTACCGAGATTTGTGGGCTTCGTCCATCAATCTGTCGTAAATTGGTCCGCTTAGGGATCCAAATTCGGTCCAGAAAGTGGAATATCCCATTTGACTTATTCACAAGCTGGGCTCCATCGTGGTAGATTCTTTCCTTCTTCAGAGTGCGCTCATTAAAACATGCATGCTGGGCTTCACGGATGAGGGTTTTGAGATCGTATTGGGCTTGGGTATTACGGAGGCTGAGCAAATAACTCCGTCTACTAAGAGCATCGGCAACGACATTTGCTTTGCCAGGATGATAACGAATCTCGCAGTCGTAATCGTTAAGAAGTTCTACCCATCGGCGTTGACGCATATTAAGTTCCTTCTGATCAAAGATATGTTGTAGGCTCCTATGATCGGCGAAGATCGTACACTTGGTACCATACAGGTAGTGTCGCCAAATCTTTAACGCAAAAACAACTACGCCTAGCTCGAGATCATGGGTTGTATAGTTCTTCTTGTGGATTTTGAACTAACGAGATGCGTAAGCAATGACCTTGTCCCATTGCATGAGGACACAACCAAGACCGAGGTTCGAGGCATCACAATAGACAATAAAGTCGTCGTTTCGGGCAAAGTGAGAATAGGAGCATTGCAAAGCATGTGCTTGAGGGTTTGGAAAGCAGACTCTTATTCAGTTCCCCAAACAAAAGGCTTGTCTTTATGCGTGAGAGCGGTAAGCGGCACAACGATATTTGAGAATCATTCGATAAATCGTCGATAATAGCCCGCTAATCCGAGGAAAGAACGGACTTCAGAAGGGTTCTTGGGTGTAATCCAACTCTTAACTGCTTCAATCTTCGCGGGATCGACGTGAATACCTTGACTATTAACAATGTGACCCAGAAATTGAACCTCCTCCAGCCAGAATTCACACTTGGAGAACTTGGCATAGAGTCGATTTCCCTGGAGTAGCTCAAGAACCAAACGTAGATGTTGCGCGTGTTCGGCTTTCGACTTGGAATAGATCAAGACATCATCGATGAACACGATGATGAAGCGGTCGAGATAAGGTTTACACACGCGATTCATCAGATCCATGAAAACCGCGGGTGCATTGGTTAAACCAAAAGGCATAACAACGAACTTATAGTGACCGTATCGGGTGCGAAAAGCGGTTTTGGGTATATCCTCCTCTTGAATGCGTAGCTGCTCATAGCCTGAACGTAGATCGATCCTCGAGAAACATGAAGCACCTTATAATTGGTCAAACAAATCATCGATGCGAGGCAGGGGTTAGCGATTCTTGATTGTCAACTAATTCAATTCCTGATAGTCGATGCACATCCGGAACGACCCATCCTTCTTTTTGACAAAAAGGACTGGTGCTCCCCATGGAGAGGTGCTCGGGCGAATGAAGCCTTTATCAAGTAATTCCTGAAGCTGACTTGAGAGTTCACGCATTTCGAACGGAGCGAGTCGATAAGGAGCTCTAGCAATGGGGTTTGCTCCAGGAATGAGGTCGATACGAAAGTCGATATCACGATTTGGCGGAAGTCCGGGAAGATCCTCAGGAAAAACGTTAGGAATTTCTCGAACCACAGGAACGTCATTTACTCCCGGTCTACCTTTCTTTTCCTTCTCCGCTACTACAATATTAGCCAAGAAAGCTCTGTATTCCTTGCGGAGATACTTGCTAGCTTTGACACATGACATGAGCTTGAGACCTTTCGAAGCAGTTTCACCGTAAACACACAATACATCACCATTAGCGAGCGCGAATCGAATCATCTTATCAAAGCACACAACTTCGGCATGGTTTTCACGAAGAAAGTCCATGCCTACTATGATGTCAAAACTCCCAATTTGCATCGGAATAAGGTCGATTGGGAAGATGTGATTGTTGAGCTCAGGAGTACAATCACGAAGAACAGAATTGACAGTGACGGTTCTTACAGTTGCGACTTCGACATCGAACGTCGAGGGGAGATGTGAGCGCTTACGAGTAAGGAGCTTCTCGAATTCAAACGACACAAAGCAGTTATCAGCTCCAGTATCAAACAAACACGAAGCATAAATACCATTCACAAGGAACGTACCATTGGCCACGTTGTTGTCAGCCTGGGCTTGGCGCGCATTGATGTTGAAAGTTCTGGCGCGGGCGACTTGTTGCTGTTGCTGTTGAGGCTGTTGCTGCTGCTGTTGCTGAGGCTATTGTTTCACAACCCTGTTCGGGCACATGTTCGCGAAGTGGTTGGGATCACCACACACGAAGCAGACTCTGGCGTTGACCACGGGTGCCTGAGCCGCTTGTTGGCCTTGAGGAGCTGGAAGTAGAGCTTGATGAGCAGTGGCTTGGGCTGGTGCTTGTCGGGGACCAGTACGGCAATTTGCAGAGTGGCCGTACATTTTGCAATGCACGCAAAATCTGCAGGCGATACCCACCGGGTGATGATAAGTACATGTCGGGCAAGTAGGGTGGGGACCAGTGTATGCACGCTTTGCAGGTGGTGCATAGATAACTAGTGCTGATCGGTGCTGAGATTGCTGCTGAGCCGGTACAGCTTGAAGCGGGGCAGCAGTGGTAGTGGCAGCATAGTTCTTGTTGCTAGAGTTGCTATTGTTGTTCTTCTTCTTGCGGCGTGAGGACTTTGATGATTGTGCGGTGGCGGTTTTGGTAGCTGGTGCGGCGGTAGTAGCTTGGTGCAGACTCTTCGAAGCTTTATCATAAAAACCTGCCTTCACTCGCTTGTCGTTGATTTCAGCGGCAAGCAAGTAGGTTTCTTCGATTGTTGCTGGCTTTGCGACATGCACAAAATCTGCAACACAGTCTGGCAGAGCTCGAATGTACTTCTTGATTGTCATGTCGGTGGTCTTCACTTGGTCGGGACAGATGATACTAAGCTACTTAAAGTGAGCAGTTAAAGCAGAGTTGTCACCTTCCTTCTGCTTCAGATGCCAGAATTCGTCGTCCAACTTTTGGCGCTCATGGGGAGGGCAGAACTCTTCGAGCATGATGTTCTTCAAATCATCCCATGACAGACCATAAGCTGCGTCATTTCCGCGTTTGTTCCTCTCGGCCGTCCACCAGTCTAATGCACGGGACTGGAAGACGCCGGTAGCATTCAGAGTGCGGAGATCATCAGGACATCCACTCTGACACAGAGTGACTTCGATCGAGTCGAACCATTAGAACAAGGCCGTAGGGCCATCTTCGCCAGTGAACTCTTTCGGTCCGCATGCTTTAAACTGTTTGAAACTAAAGGCAGCTTTGGGGGTAGCTTTAGGAGCTTCGGTTCTTGACTCTTCAGATGATTTACTCACGTTCTCGTATATTTCACTCACGATCTGAGGGACGACCTTTGCTACTTGCTTCGCGACGATAGCAGCTAGGCGTTTGTCTCTCTGTTCTTGACGAGTAATTCGTGGGTGACGGGGTCCAGATGAGGGTCCAGGTGACGACATTGTCTGCAACAGACATCGCCGTGGGGCTTAGTCACAGCATAATCGAATCTCACCTCACACGTCTAATACTACTAAAGCTCAGGAACACGATCATGTAAACACATATGCACATAACCACAGATTCACATAAGCCCATAAGCACGTAAGGCACATAACATAAAAGCACAGAAGCACATAAAGTAGTCAGAATACAGAAAAATATCGTTCAAAGTCCGCGAGCGTTCGAAAATGGCGATCGCAAATAGCATAGCGATTAGTATATTATAAGCGAATAGCATATCAAGCAACATGGCGCAAGGTTGTTCCTCAGGTAGTAGCGATTTGTCAGCGTATTGAGATAGAAGTGCAGTGCGAGTTGTGTGTGTCGATCGAAAAGTGAATATCGAAAATCGAATAAGTCACCAAAATCAAAACATATAAACAGGTAAATACACACATAAACACATAAAATCGACGAGTATCAGAGTCGGCAATTGAGGGCTCAGAATTGAAACACATAAAAATCGAGAAATAGGTTGTCTCAGGCTCGATAGACATTGACTACCCAAAGTGATTCGACTATTCACAAGGACTTTTGTACACACTTTGACCTTCAGGACTGTGCTCTCGCCTCGAATCAGGGCGATCGGCACGCATCCTTCCAGTCATATCGTGACTTCAAGTCGTTGGAGTCCGTCGAGACTTTGGTGAGAGTTTTGTAAAACCAAGTAGAGGTCGGAATAAGTCGTCAAGGTTCGGGTTTCACCCCTGACTTAGCAACTTTGTTCCTGTTTTGATAAAATAAAGGAGAATTATGCGTCAAAGTATGGATTTCACTCCTGATTCAACGCAAATTCTCGTGTTTATAGATAAAATGCGGGTCGAACAAGCAATTTAGTCGAGAGTTTGCGGTTTTCACACCTAATCTCGACCCAATTGTTCGTTTGTTTTTGTAAACTAGAGTGCAGTGTTAGTGTAGCGTGGGCGAGAATAGCGAGAAGTAGCAGGTAAGCTCGTACGTAATCCCTACAGGATATGCACAAGTCGGCCTGTTGGTTCCTAACTATAGACTAGGTCGTTTCTAAGACATCGACCCGGACTAGGTCGAGTCTTGCCTAATTCCCTATAGTTATGGCTCTGATACCAATCTGTCACACCCCAACCGATGGCGGAAACATCGGGGCGTGGCACTGAGCGAAACAGATTGTCCAGAAGTTTCCATAACAACTATAATTACCAATTATTTAAAGCAACATGTCCCATACCATGTCATAAAAGATAACACAATTATTACAGACAAGATCTAGTCAAATTGTTCGATTCCGACAACTCAGATTTCAAATACATACAATTGTTTATTTGTTTCTAGACATTTCCTAGCCTCGATTTCACAGCAAGCAAAGCATCTAAACACCTTAAGCACCTGCCACATACGTTAAAGTAAAAGTCAACACACATAGTGTAAAGGTGAGCATACAAGTTTAATAGATATAATAGAGTTCGAAATCGTTATGCATAACCAGCACGTACACAGTGTAAAATGAGGCATGCTAGTTATCGACATGAACCTATCGATACCAATGACTGCGGGTTGACTGCCCAAGGCAGTTCGCAATACACACTCACCACTGTGAGCCATGTAACTAATTGTCCTTAACAACCCCTGAGTAAACAGGTGCTGAGTTCAAACTAATAGTACTACCGTTGCTAAGGCAGGTAGACAGCATTCCATGTATAAACATAACAAACAAGCATTCATTAAGTCACGTATAACATGCAGTAACGGTTAGCTTTAAAGTATTGCGTAGTGTTTTCGATGTGATTTAGCATAAGTAACGTATGTAACACCTAAAAGTGCGTAAAGCAAAAAGGGTTCGAGTATACTCACAGCGATTGATGGATTGAAGGGAGCACTTAGAGCGGAAATTAGCCTGATCAGAACGATAGCATAACGATAAGCGGCGCGTAAAACGGAACAAAGTGTCATTGGGTCAAACAGCAATCGGATCGGATGGCAATCCGATCGGGTAGCCGGTCGATCGGGTGACAATCCGCTCGGATGGTCATCCGATCGGGTGACCTTTCGAGTGGATTGTTACTTCGCTTGGGAAAGATGTGTTTGTGTATGATGGCTTGTCTTTTGAAGTTTTCGTTGTAGCATTTTGAAAATATAGAAGTATCTCTAACTTCAGGTCGGTCGATCGACCGTTCGATCGGACGACAAACCGATTGGTTTGACACTTTTAGTAAGAACAAGTTCACAGCAGTTTGTCACTCGATCGGATGGTAGTCCGATCGGGTGGCAACCCTTGTGCATTGAACATGTTGAAAATTGTTTAAGCGTTGAAGTCAGAACATCTCATGGTCGAGTGGTAATCCGATCGGACAACATTTCGTTCAATGTTCAACCTCAAAAGTTTGAAAATAAAAGTTGAGTGTGGGGCCAAGGTATAAGCCGATCGGGTGGCAACCCGATCGGGTGTCAATCCGATCGGACAACAGTCTGATCGGGCGGCACTCCGTCCTGGTCGGCCTGATCATCTTACACTTGGTTGTTTTCGATGGGTTGTAGTTCTATCGAGACGGTGTGACTACGTGCTAATCAACAGAACCCCATCTTGACACAAGTGACCCGATCGAACAGGAATCACCCAAGTTCAACCAGTTAACCGGTTCAAGACGGTTGTTCTTGCTTAACCCGAAATCGGTTGTCTCGTTGGTAGAACTCAGATCTTGAACCAACACATCACCAAGAAGGAGTAGAAGGTTAGAACAAGGTCTGATTCTATTGGTTTGAGTGCATTGAGTGTAAAAGAGTTGAAAGAAAGTTAGAAACCATCCTTCAATCCTTTTTCACCATGAATTTGTTTAGATCTATGCAAGATCTTTGTTTATTTATGTGGAAATCGTTCAGATCTAAGTTGTTCTTGGCGGATTAAGGTCAAAACATGAAGTTCATAAGAACACCATGATGACATCATCCTAGAACACCTCAAATCTAGTGATTTCACGGTTAAAAGTTAAGATTCAAAAGATAGAAAGGTGTAGGAGTGCGTGTAGATCAAGAAAGTACAAGATTTAGATGGAAAACTTACAAGAATCGCGAGAAATCAGAAGAAAAATGGGCAACAAGCGCTGGTCGGACGAGAGGTGTAGAAAAGGTAAGTTTGTGATGTTGACAAAGGTATTTATAGGCTTTCCATAAAAGGAAAGGGGGAGGAGAGGGCTGGTCGATCGGGTGGTAACCCGATCGGGTGACTGCTCGATCGAGTGGCAGCCCGATCGGGTGGCAGCTCGATCGGCTGGCCACTCAATTGAAGTGCATGGCACGACGAGTTTTTGCTATTTCGATTACGATTGTGAGCGTTGCGATGCGACAGAGTTTCCTATTCAAATTACTTTTAATCCCAACTACTATATCAAATTTACAATCATCCTTAATTGACTTGCGTTTAGCATTTACGATTTGATTGTGATTGAGTTTCTATTGCGTTTCGATTAATCACCATAACATAAGTAAACTTGCACAGGTAACACATAAGGCACACACACACATATAAGAACAGTAACCAGAACACGTAATTCGAGTTGCGAGTGCCAGAGTGATAAGCGATTAAACATGCGATAAATATCGATAATTAGCGACTAAACCTCGATTATTAGCAAATACTCCACATAATACAACTAACGTAAAGCATAAAATAGACTATCTACTAGTCAAGGAAGTCAAAACAGGAATTGAACAAGGAGTAACAGATCGCAATCAGCGATCTTGTCTACCTTTGACTTCAATCTTGACTTTGACTTTGACTTCAGAACACGGGGTGTTACACCGACGAAAGATGATCTTTCGCCACAGGGGATGTTTCGTCGGGTAAGTCAAGGAATTGAACAGTAGGTGTCTGTAATGATAATGATGACAGATACTTGTGTGTGTATAAAATCTTTGTTACATATTAATGATGATATGCATACTACTTGTTGCCCTGTAACTCTGTGATGAATGTAACATGTGTAAAACATATGACTTGGGTGATTATGAGACTGATAAGTATTGTTAACCATGGTAGGGTTGGTTGATTAACTTGGAAACGGGTAACTTAACAAACCGAGCAAACCAAGGTGAGTTCACTGCTCTTTTCCCAAGCATGCGTCCCGGGGAGGGACATCTGGTAATCGTTTCGGGGAGGAATGTCGGGTTATTGGGATGTTGGTTATTACACTCATTTCTATCATTAAGTCCCCTTACATATACCGATTGGTTGCCGGGGAGGCAACGAGGTTATTAGTTGATAGCGCTATTAGGTTTGGCACCCTCACACCGTACCGGGGAGGATGGTCGTGAACTAATTACCTTAACCACTTGACCAATGTGTGATAGAGCATTGGGGTTTTGGCAAATAAATCTAGAGCCATCTTCGGTAATCGAGTTAATAACAACATCAAATCATCGAATCGTCTTATACTCATATCTGGTAACTAAAACGTGTTAACAAGCTTTGAACTCACCAGCGTTGTCTGACACACTTGTCTGCATGCTTGCAGGTCGTTAGATTCTTGATTATGGACTTGCTATCTGGGAGTGCTGGAGTGGTCATGGGTCGAGACTCTTGGATACATGATTTGTGATTTTGAACACTTGTTTTGAAACAATTGATTAACATTTTACTTTATGCTTCCGCTGAACGATTACTTTGGTTTTAACTTATGACTTGGATTTATATTATGAAATGAATCGAATGTTATTTAAATATTTATTATTGGTTCAATGTGATTGGTGGCTTGGATCCTGGTACGTCACACGTCCCGCGGTGTTTTCGCATGTGGTATTTTGGGGGTGTGACTGTTTGGTATCAGAGCCACTGGTTATAGTGAACTAGGTTTTAAAACGTTTTTATAAAACCAGACTATAACCGAACGACATCGAAAATCGACCATGACACTCAGCTCCAGATTGCAAGGTTCGCCTTCTGTTTACTTTATGCATTTCTTGCTTAGTAGTTACACACGACTTGCATGACACAACATATTTAATACCTTGATGTGATTATCTGTGCTGCATATCTTAGTGGAGCTAGATAGTGTGGCACTACCCTTCGATTCTTGTGATTATCAATTCTGTAATGCCTTTCGTTTTACTATTTGAATGTGGGGGAACCTTTTAGCGCAAGTTAAGAGGCACTGAGATAAGCATGCAAGTTGCCTTTTTATTATGGGTGCACACATAATAATAACGTGAGGTGCATGTGAGTCCCAGTGAGGCTTAACGAGTGTGAGAAGGGTTCTGCCCTATTGTTTGGTGTAAACTCTGTAGTTTGTAGATGTCAACGTGAGAATTGACTCCTACCTTATCTCGATTCTTAAACTTGTTCCCTCTCCTTATCTAGAATCATGAGTGGACGAGGCCATGGACGTGGACACATTGCAATGACTCAGGCTGAGTTGACAAATCTGATTAACACCTGTGTGGCTGAGGCATTAGCAGCCTATCAAGCTGGTACGAAATGTGCCAAATATTCCCTATTCTCATGTCGTGTACCCAACTCTTACCCGTGTACTGTATCTTTCTCTTTCGTTTATTAGGTCAGCAAGTTAATCAGAATCAAAACCATCCGCCTGCTTGCACTTTCAAGACATTCATGGATTGTAAGCCACAGACGTTCAGTGGGACTGAAGGGGCTGTGGGGTTATTACGTTGGTTTGAGAAGGCTGAGTCTGTCTTCGCTATGTGTAACTGTCCCGAGGGGGACCGTGTGAAGTATGCTACAAGCACTTTGGAGGATGGTGCCTTAACTTGGTGGAATACCCAGGTGCAAATGTTGGGCATCGAGATGGCTAATGCCACTACGTGGGATGATTTCAAGGAGTTAATGCGGGAGGAGTACTGTCCTCGTGATGAGATTCAGAAACTTGAGAATGAGTACTACAATCTGAAGATGGAGGGGTCTGAAATTGAAGCATTCATAAAGAGGTCACATGAGCTAGCAAACACGTGCCCTAATTTGTCTCGACCTCCACCTCAAAGAATTGAGCTGTACATCAAGGGCTTAGCACCCTCAGTAAAGAGTTTGGTCACTGCTGTAAACCTCAACAACCTGCCTCAGATCATCCGTTTAGCACACAAGATTACTGATCAAGAGGTCGAGCGTGGTGCGTTACCGCCACGTGTCTTTGCTACTACCCCTGCTGCTACCGCTACCACACCTGCTAGTGATAATAAACGTAAATGGAATGATGCTAACAAAACAACCAGTGCCAGTCAATCTCAGAAAAGGCCTGACAACAGCAACAATCGTAGTTTCAGTCAGTCGTCCTCAGTTAACCAAGGCCAGGGCAGCAATCAGAGTCCAGGCACCTACGTTGGTAAGAAGCCAAAGTGCAACAAGTGTGGTTATCATCATTATGGACAGTGTGTCTAGGCTTGCCGTAGGTGCGAGAAGGTAGGCCATGAGGCAAAAGACTGTAGAGCTCCGCACCCAAAGCAGCAGCAACAGCAAAATCAGCAACATCAGTAGCAGTAGAGGCAGCAGCCCCATCAGAATAAAGGCTTTAGGAAGGGGTGTTTCCAATGTGGGGACGAGGGTCACATCAAGCGAGATTACCCTCAACTGAATCAGAACGCCAATGATAACAATCGTCAGAATAACAACAACAATGCTGGAAATAACAACAATGGCAACAACGGGGGCAATGGTGCTCGTGGAAGGGTATTTACAATTGGTGCTGGTGATGCTAGGAATGACGGCAATGTCGTGACTAATACATTTTCTGTGAACAACCTCTTTGCTTCTGTATTATTTGATTCTGGTGCCGATTGGAGTTATGTGTCCCTAGAGTTCAGTAAGCAATTAGGGTTAGCTCCAACACCTTTAGAAGCTACGCATGTAGTAGAATTAGCTGATGGAAAAATGATTGAAGCTTCGCATGTCCCATTTGGGTGTAAACTAGATCTTGTGGGTCAAGTGTTTGATATTGATCTCCTTCCTCTTACCCTCGGTAGTTTTGATGTAGTGGTTGGTATAGAATGGTTGTCTAAACATCAAGCTGAGATTTTATGTAAGGAGAAGATTGTATGTGTTCCTCTCCCCAGTGGAGAGTCATTATCAGTTTAAGGGCATCGTAGTGGGGCGATGGTTGGTATCATCTCAGCTATGCTAGCGCAAAAGTGTCTACGAAAGGGGTATCCTGCTATTCTAGCACTTGTTACTGATACTCCGTCAGAAGAAAGAAGGATTAAAGACCTGCCAGTTGTTCGTGAGTTTCCTAATGTATTTCCTGAGGAACTACCTGGTTTACCTCCTCACCGCCAAGTGAAATTTCAGATTGATCTTGCGCCAGGAGCGGCCCCAATTGCTCGAGCTCCTTATCGTCTTGCACCTGGAGAGTTGCAAGAGCTATCCAATCAACTTCAAGAGCTGTTGGATAGAGGCTTTATCTGAACCAGTGCTTCTCCTTGGGGAGCACCAGTTTTGTTTATAAAGAAGAAAGACGGGTCCTTTCGTATGTGCATAGATTATCGGGAACTTGACAAGGTGACTGTCAAGAACTGCTACCCTTTGCCACGCATCGACGACTTGTTTGACCAGTTGCAGGGGTCAAGTTTTTATTCGAAGATCGACTTAAGATCGGGCTATCATCAGATGAGAGTCCGAGAGGAGGATGTTCCTAAAACTGCTTTTCGAACGTGGTATGGGCACTATGAGTTTTTAGTTATGCCGTTTGGATTGACGAACGCGGCAGCGGTCTTCATGGATCTCATGAACCGAGTATGAAAACCGTATCTCGATGACTTCGTTATCGTGTTTATCGACGACATTCTGATCTATCAAAGAGCAAGGAAGATCACGAGCGATACCTACGACTTATCTTGGAGCTCCAGAGGAAGGAGCAACTCTACGCAAAATTCTCTAAGTGTGACTTCTGGATACGAGAGGTGCACTTCCTTGGCCACATTGTTAATGAATCAGGGATATACGTGGATCCTGCTAAGGTGGATGCTATCAAGAATTGGGCGGCACCAAAGAATCCTTCGGAGGTGCGACAATTTCTTGGCCTCGCTGGGTATTATCGAAGATTTATCAAGGATTTCTCGAAGATCGCTCAACCTCTTACCTCGTTGACACAGAAAGGCGTTGTGTATTCTTGGGGAAACAAGTAGGAGGATGCGTTCCAACTTTTGAAATAGAAACTCTGCAGTGCACCAATCTTGTGTCTACCTGAAGGTACCGAGGATTTTGTGGTTTATTGTGATGCTTCTATTCAAGGTCTTGGTTACGTGCTGATGCAACGCAACAATGTGATCGCTTATGCTTCTCGACAACTGAAGGTTCATGAGAAGAATTACATGACTCACGACTTGGATTTGGGGGTCGTGGTGTTTGCATCAAAAATCTGGAGGCACTATCTGTACGGTACCAAATGCACTATCTACACCGATCACAGGAGCCTTCAGCATATTTTCGACCAGAAGGAATTGAATATGCTACAGCGTCGCTGGGTAGAACTCTTGAACGACTATGATTGTGCTATCAAACATCATCCGGGCAAAGCAAACGTTGTAGCTGATGCCCTTAGCCGAAAGGAGACGAAACCTAAGCTTGTGCGAGCCTTACAGCTCACCATTCATTCAAATCTTCGTGATCAGATTCGTTCGGCTCAGACTGAAGTGTTGAAGGAAGAAAACTATGAAGCAGAGTATTTGCGAGCTATGGAGAAACGACGTGTAGAGAGATCTGATGGTATTCTTTACTTCATGGAGCGTATATGGATTCCCTTGTTTGGTAACCTTACAGAGCTTATGATGGATGAAGCGCACAAGTCTCGATACTCTGTTCACCCGGGTTTGGATAAGATGTATCAGGATCTCAAAGTCATGTATTGGTGGCCGAAGATGAAAGCTCACATCGCGACGTATGTTAGTAAATGCTTGACATGTTCAAAGGTCAAGGTGGAATACCATAAACCGTCTGGATTGCTTCAACAACCAGAGATACCCATATGGAAATCAGAGCAGATAGCAATGGATTTTGTCACGGGCTTGCCGAGAACTCAAAACGGAAACGATACCATCTGGGTGATCGTTGATCGTCTCACGAAGTCAACGCACTTTCTAGCAATCAAGGAAACAGATAAGTTCTCGCAGCTAGCTGCTGTCTATCTTAAGGAAGTGGTTTCTAGGCACGGGGTACCGACCTCTATCATCTCTGACCGTGACCCGCGTTTCATTTCAGATTTGTGGCAGTCGATGCACAAATCGTTTGGCTCACGTCTCAACATGAGTACTGCTTATCACCCACAGACGGATGGTCAAAGTGAACGAACCATCCAGACACTAGAAGACATGCTGCGAGTATGTGTGATCGATTTTGGTAAAGGCTGGGAGAAACACCTGCGTTTGATAGAGTTTTCTTATAACAATAGCTACCATACCAGTATT
Organism: Helianthus tuberosus; assembly: GCA_030545235.1. Lineage (NCBI taxonomy): Eukaryota > Viridiplantae > Streptophyta > Magnoliopsida > Asterales > Asteraceae > Helianthus > Helianthus tuberosus. Next base: position 116,552,922 of record CM060414.1, on the reverse strand, counting down.
CAGGTAGCTCCATTTGAAGCATTGTATGGACGGAAATGTCGTTCACCTCTTTGTTGGGCTGCGGTGGGTGACAGTCAGATCACAGGCCCAGAGCTGGTGCTTGAAACCTCCGAGAAAATCGTTCAGATCAGGAATCGTATGGCGGCAGCGCATGATCGTCAGAAAAGCTACGCCGATAAGCGTAGGAAACCTTTGGAGTTCGCAGTTGGTGATCGGGTTATGTTGAAGGTCTCACCCTGGAAGGGTGTGGTGCGTTTTGGAAAACGCGGCAAGCTTAACCCTCGTTATGTTGGGCCATTCAAAATTCTGGAGTGAATTGGTAAAGTGGCCTACAAGCTGGAGTTACCTGCTGAGTTGGGTAACGTCCATGATGTCTTCCATGTCTCCCAGTTAAAGAAGTGCTTGTCGGATGAAACACTTGTGGTACCGTTTCAAGAGCTGAAAATCGACGACAAGTTGCAGTTTGTCGAGGAACCTATCGATATCATGGACCGGGAAGTCAAGGTCCATAAGCATAGTCGAATTCCGATCGTGAGGGTTCGTTGGAACTCAAGACGGGGACCGGAGTTCACATGGGAACACGAGGATCAGATGAAGCTCAAGTACCCACATTTATTCCCAGATGACAAATCCAAGTCTGGCAAGTCTAAGTCTGGCACAACTAGTGAATTTCAGGACGAAATTCCCATTCAAGTTGGGGATGATGTGGCACCTGCGGAAAATCCACAATTATCCTGATCTAACACCTTGCCGTTTTGGGTTTACTTATCAAATTTCGGGATGAAATTTCTTTCAAGTTGGGGATGATGTGACAACCCGAGATTTCAAGCTCTTTCATTTACGTATCTCTTGTGTGACAATTTTGTTTTGATAAATTGTTTATGTTAATGTGAAGTGTTATTGTTGGAAGGATTAGAGTTGTGAGGATTTATGAGTATGATTAATGAATTGTTATGTTGTGTGTAAGTGAAAGCTTAAGACTTGAAAGTGTTTCGCCACATACGGTTCGTGACGAAAGTCTGGACTTTCGTCATCATCGGCCAACCGAAGAAAGTGGTGTTTCGTCGGGATGGTTATTCGCCGAAACGGACTTTGGCCCAACTGAAGCCCTGACACGCTGAACTTCCTATTTAAATGTAAACCTGCCTAACCCTAAACCCTTCTCCTCAATTGTGAACGACAGCAGCGCTATTCATCCCTCTCGAAGCCTTTCTTGCACTCTCGTGAACATCTCCCCATTCGGTTAGCGTTCTGTCAAAATTATCAGATTGTTTGATGATTGTTGTGGTCCATGTGATCTTTTGTGGATATAGGATCTTGTTAGAAACGGATTGACATATTATATCGGTTAGGGTTTCAAAGGTTTCATAAACTTTATATTGCTATTGGTTATTCATGATTAACGAATGCTTTTATTAGGATTGGACCTGAACGTTTAGATCATAGTTAAATGATAACTCTTGATTACAATAAACCAATAGATCTATGTGATCATCGATTACAGTTATGTTGTGATATATTAAGTTAGGGTTATGTGGATTAAATGAAAGCTTGGTAAACTGTGATAATAACAATGGTGATGTTTGCATGATAAACTTAGAAATCGATTAGATTACGATCTACGAATCAGTAACAGTAAACATTAGGGTTTGGAGGAAACGTTGAAACTGTCAAGACAGTTGACAAATCTTAGGTCGACGAATAATGACTTTTTGTAGCACAACATCTCGATGAAACATATGTTTTTAGTCATACCTCATATCGACGTAACATAGGGTCTTTCATCGACCAGTATGCCGACGAAAGATGATCTTTCACCACAGGGGATGTTTCGTCGGGTAAGTCAAGGAATTGAACAGTAGGTGTCTGTAATGATAATGATGACAGATACTTGTGTGTGTATAAAATCTTTGTTACATATTAATGATGATAGGCATACTACTTGTGCTCTGTGATGAATGTAACACGTGTAAAACATATGACTTGGGTGATTATGAGACTGATAAGTAATGTCAACCACGGTAGGGTTGGTTGATTAACTTGGAAACGGGTAACTTAACAAACCGAGCAAACCAAGGTGAGTTCACTGCTCTTTTTCCAAGCATGCATCCCGGGGAGGGACATCTGGTAATCGTTTCGGGGAGGAACGTCGGGTTATTGGGATGTTGGTTATTACACACATTTCTATCATTAAGTCCCCTTACATATACCGATTGGTTGCCGGGGAGGCAACGGGGTTATTAGTTGATAGCGCTATTAGGTTTGTGTCACGGCCCCCGACCCGGTTTTACCCGTTTCAGGAGCCGCGGGACAAAAATCCCGTGGTATTTAATTAACAGCGGAAGTTTCTTCAGGATCTTTTAAAAACTGAATTATTTCCCAATTATTTTATTTCACAATTCGGGTTAAAACCCGGTAATTTACAATATTGAGATTTCACGGAGAAATCTTTTATTTTACAAAACATGTTTCTTTATTTTATACTGAGCCACTTCCTTAAGCTTGTAGTGCTTTTCGGCACTTTTCCTGGATCACAACAGATCACCTGAAACATGTTTGAAAAAGGTTTTGTAAGCGGGAAATACTGAGTGAATCATTCATTTTACTAAAACGACCTGTTTGTTATAATTTACAGTATTAAGAGCGATTACAATGTCTCTATCTTTTGAATTAACTGACCCAGTTGTTACTTGACCGGACTTGTGACTGTGGACATATCACTTGCCGGGTCCGTTCACCCACAAGTGATAAATAATTAGTAGCTATGTGCACATCCCCCCACATACTGGCAGTAATTTCAGATTACATAGACTTAATCCCTGTAATTATAACCTTTGAAAATAAACATGCTTTTGTAAAGTAATTTGATAAAAAGAGAATGATTCACATTGCAGTTTTAACAGAGCTTAGCCTACTGATTAGCCTTGATAACCTAGTTTAAATAATCAGGCACACAAACTAGGTTAGTAACTTAATACAGCATTTACGATAACTCACGAGATTACAACCTTCACAACGAATGACAAAGTGCGATACTTAACCATCCATCGATTTAACGACGAATGACAAAGCATAAACCCTAATGTGGGCAGCACTTAAACATCCATTGGATAGTTTAATCGATCGGACATTGAATCGTAGCAGCGATCGAGTTATTACCCTGAATTGCGGCAGCACCTCGTGATCAGTGTGTGTTGTGGGACTGTTTATGCTATAACTCAACGTACAATTCGAATTTGAACGTCGAACGAACACTCAATTGCATGAAACAGACTGTTCTATTTATACTTGAAAATGGGTTCCCCCGCGTGTCGCGGAGGGTGTCGCTGGTTCTGTCGCGACTCGCCTGAGGTGTCAACGTAGAGTAGGGTAGGCTTGTCACTAGTATAGGCCTGCTGAGTTGATATTTCGTGATTTCTCAATTTAGACAACGCATTTTTAGAGATAATCGTTAGTTAGGGTTTACCCCCCTTAAGTTTTAGGGGCCCTGATTCTAATTCCAACTATTCTGAAAATTTTAGGGACTATGCAGAATCACTTGGGTTTCTCAATTAGGGTTTCTAATTGGACAATTTAATTAAATAGTTATGACTTTTGATGAGAGTTGTTACATTCTCCCCACCTTAATAAAAATCTCGTCCTCGAGATTTACTGGAATAAATGAGGATACTTTCGCTTCATTTCTGATTCCAGTTCCCAAGTGTATTCAGCTCCTCTCTTTGAATCCCATCTGACTTTGACTAAAACTAGTCGTTTGTGTTTGAGAAACTTTATCTTTCGATCCTCAATTTGAAGAGGTTTCTCAACAAATTTCAGCTTTTCGTTTACCTCTATATCTCGAAGAGGTATTACCAGAGATTCGTCTGATAGACATTTCTTAAGATTGGATACATGAAATACATCATGTACTCCAGCTAATTCTTCTGGTAGTTGTAAACGATAAGCAACTGGGCCTATACGTTGGATTACTGGAAACGGTCCTACGTACCTTGGACTTAGCTTTCCATTCTTACCGAATCTAACAACTCCTTTCCAAGGAGAAACTTTCAACATTACTCTGTCTCCAACCTGGAATTCTAATGGCTTGCATCTATTGTCTGCATAACTCTTCTGGCGATCTCGAGCCGTCTTCAGTCTTTCCTTGATTTGAGTAATCTTGTCGGTCGTCTCTTGCACTATTTCAGGACCTGACAATTGACTTTCTCCTATTTCTGCCCAACAAACTGGAGTTCTGCACTTTCTTCCATATAGTGCCTCGAATGGGGCAGTTTCAATACTTGAATGATAACTATTGTTATAGGAGAATTCAATTAATGGTAAATGGTCGTCCCAATTTCCACCAAAATCTATCACACATGCTCTGAGCATGTCTTCTAGAGTTTGGATCGTTCTTTCACTTTGCCCATCTGTTTGTGGATAATATGCAGTACTCAGATTTAGTCGAGTTCCCATAGCTTCTTGGAAACTTTTCCAGAAATGAGAAGTGAAACGACTATCCCTATCTGATACAATGGAGAGTGGAACTCCATGTAAAGATACAACTTCATCTACGTACAACTTGGCTAACCTTTCCATGCTAAAGGTTTCTTTCATTGGTAGAAAATGAGCTGATTTGGTTAATCGATCCACAATTACCCAAATCGCATCATTACCTTTTCTTGTTTTGGGTAACTTAGTAACAAAATCCATTGTTATAAGTTCCCATTTCCATATAGGCATTTCTAATTGTTGTAGTAGACCTGAAGGTTTTTGATGTTCTGCCTTAACTTGTGAACAAGTGAGACATTTAGAAACATATTGCGCTATATCCTTTTTCATTCCTATCCACCAAAAATTCTTCCTTAAATCTTGGTACATCTTATTGTTTCCTGGATGCATAGTATACCTAGATTTATGGGCTTCTTCTAGAATCTTATTTCTTAATTCTCCCTGCTTAGGTACCCATATTCTGCTTTTGTGGAATCTCCAAATTCCATCAGCTCCTTGCTCTAATTCTTTTATTCGTCCCTTCATTCCTTCAGCATCATCTTGGATTGCTGTTTCCTGAACATTCTTTATTTGTTCCATTAAATCTAATTGTAGATTTAATCTAAGAGCACGAACCCGTCGTTGTTTCTCATAATACTTACGACTTAAGGCATCTGCAACTACATTTGCCTTTCCTTCGTGATACTGAATATCACAGTCGTAGTCACTTAGGATTTCCATCCATCTTCTTTGCCTCATGTTTAACTCTTTTTGCCCAAATATATATCTTAAACTTTTATGATCTGTATAAACAGTAATTTTACTTCCATACAGATAATGTCTCCAAATCTTAAGGGCAAAAATTACGGCTCCTAATTCTAAATCATGAGTCGTATAGTTTTCTTCGTGCGTTTTCAATTGCCTTGAAGCATATGCAATCACCTTTTTGCGTTGCATAAGCACACATCCATATCCTAGTTTTGAAGCATCACAATATACTTCAAAATCTTCAATTCCTTCTGGTAAGGCTAAGATTGGAGCATTTGTTAATTTCTGTTTCAAAATCCTAAAGGCTTCTTCTTGTTTAGGTCCCCAGTCAAACTTAACAGCTTTACAGGTTAACTTAGTTAATGGTATGGCTATTTTGGAAAAATCCTTAATAAACCGTCAATAATATCCAGCTAAACCTATAAAACTTCTAATTTCCATTGCGGTTTGCGGAACCTTCCAATTGGTAATTGCCTCTATCTTAGCAGGATCTACGTGAATACCTTGATGATTCACCATGTGTCCTAGGAATTACACTTCCTTTAACCAAAATTCACACTTCGAGAATTTGGCATAAAGCTTTTCTTTTCTTAACAAAGTTAAGAGTGCATGAAGGTGTTCACAATGCTCTGTCTGACTTTTGGAATAAATAAGTATATCGTCTATAAAAACAATTACAAATTTATCCAAATATGGTTTACAGATCCTATTCATCATGTCCATGAATGCAGCAGGTGCATTTGTTAACCCAAAGGGCATGACTGTAAACTCGTAATGACCATACCTAGTTCTAAGAGCAGTTTTAGGTATGTCTTCTTCTTGTACCTTCAACTGATGATATCCGGAGCGTAAGTCTATCTTAGAAAAATATCTAGCTCCTTGAAGTTGATCAAACAGATCATCAATCCTAGGTAATGGGTATCGATTCTTAATTGTAACCTTATTTAATTCTCTATAATCGATACACATTCTCATTGAACCAACCTTTTTCTTAACAAACAACACAGGTGCTCCCCACGGGGATGAACTAGGTTGTATGAATCCTTTACTTAGTAATTCATCTAATTGCTTTTTCAGTTCTAACATTTCTGTGGGTGCTAACCGATAAGGTGCCTTGGCTATCGGTGTAGTTCCTGGAATTAGATGAATCCTAAATTCTACTTCCCTATCTGGTGGTAATCCCGGTAATTCTTCTGGAAATACATCCGGATATTCTGAGACTACAGGAATTTCCTTAAGTTCTTTACCCTTAGTACTAATGATTACTGAAATCATATATACTATTCCTTGTTTTCGTTCATAATTAGCAACTTTCATTACTGATATGAACTTCATGGGCTTACGTGGTTTATCTCCTGTAATCCTAATTACTTCTCTGGTGGGTGATTGAATTTCTATGGAATTTTGATCACAAAAGATTCGAGCATGGTTGGTTACTAACCAATCCATTCCTAATACAACATCAAATTCAGCTAAATTCATTGGCAATAGGTTTGCAGAGAATTTATGTCCTAAAAGTTCTATATTTCTTTCCTGCAAAACCTTATCTATTTTAACTGAATTTCCATCTGCCGTTTCAACTGTAAAAATTTGCCTAATATTGGTTAAAGGTAAATTAAGAGCTTGACAGAATGAAGTATTTATAAAACTTTGGTTTGCACCAGAGTCAAATAATACTTTTGCGTATACGTTGTGAACTAAGAACGTACCCGCTATCACATCTGGGATGAGTTCTGCTTCTTGAGTGGTCAGCTAAAATGCCCTGGCATTCTTCTTAATAGTTCCGTCGGTCGCCTTGATTTTGTTGTCTGCTGGTTTGCCCAATTTAGGACATTCTGTTTTGAAATGTCCATTTTCTCCACAGTTATAGCAGACTATTGTTTTCTTTCTGCAATTTTCTTCACGATGTCCTACAGTTTTGCAAAAATTGCAATATACCTTGCATCTTCCAAAATGTTTCTTTTTGCAATTTTGACAGAATGACGGAGTTGAGAATTGCCCAGTTCCTCTTCTCTTGAAATTACTACTGTTACCCGCACGAAATCCTTGGGTAATTTTCTGAGCCAATTCTTTCTTCTTGTTTTCATCTTGTGTAGGTACCAGTTCATCAGTTAAGGTGTTAGCTAATTCCACAGCATCGTCAATAGTGCGAGGTTTCGCAGCTTTAACGATATTGCGGATTTCACTAATCAGTCCCCAAATGTAGCGAGAAATGAGTACCGGTTCTGGCGAAGCCAGTGTTGGTACCACTCTAGCATATTCAAAGAATGTCGAAGTATAACCGCGACAATCTACACCCATCATCCGATGATTTAGGAACTTATTTGTCATTTGTTCCTTTTCATATTCGGGACAGAATTTTCTTTATACAAGACACTTAAATTCTTCCCAATTCATGGCGTAAGCTATTATTCTTCCTTTTGATTGTAGCACAGTGTTCCACCATTCGAGTGCTCCTTCCTTGAAGAGATTTGATGCGTACATGACCTGATCATCTTTAGCACATTTACTTATTGCAATTACTGCTTCGGTTTTCTCTAACCAACGCAGTGATGCAGTTGCTCCTTCATTTCCTGCAAATTCAGTGGGTTTACAAGCAAGGAATTCTTTGAAAGTGCAACCAGGCGTTGCGGCTTTCATTTTCTTAGGAAATGGAGCTTGATGTGGTTCCTCATTATGATTAACATGATCATTGCCTCCGTTTACACTATTACTGAAGTTATCTTCAGAAATACGTTTACTAGGAACAATTTGTTGTGGTTCTATTGGATTTTTAATAGCAGCAACGAATGCTGGAATAGCATTGGCTATCCCTTGAGCAACGATATTTTCTATATCCTGTCTAGTCATATATTGATCCCCTGGATGTTGCTCAGACTGATTAACCTCATTTACTGGTTCATTACCAATGTTTGCCATCTGATAAATAAATTTTATATAAATAATTAGTATAAATACAAATATAATAAAACAGTTTGCACATAATCACATTAACATGTATAACCAAAATTTATCAATTTTCCGAGTTTCATTTCTATATATTATATTATGCCTCGTACACACGATTATCATACAACGTTTTATTGTTAAGTTATTACACATACTGGTTCTTATGATTATTTATTAACAAATATTCCTGCAAACTCCCATTATCTGGTCAACTACTTTCTTAAAAACGACGCTCCCTTTCGTCGTACTTCCAAGTAACTCTTTCTCCAACATCCCTAATCCTATTTCCTGCAGTAATTAACTCTTCGCCCCAGAGACGAAGTTCAGTCAGATTTTCCGGGCTCATAGTTGGGTATAATGGAGGTTCTGGGTCAACTTGTGGGAAAAATGTATCAGGGTTGTTTTAAAGATTTTGGTATTGCCAATCAGTTGTCCACCATTCATCTAATTCTACTGGTAGTGGTTGAGGTTGGACAATAGGATCTGGAATAGCAGGTTCCAGATTGATTGGAATTGGAGCTTCTAGTGGGTAGCTGGAAAGATCTTCTTCAGTAAATATAAGGTTTGGATTAGCTGGTTCAAGGTTTCCATCAGCAGGTCCGATGAGGTCACTTATTACTAGTTTATGATCTAAAACTTCCCAGGGAGTCATTTTCTGTTTCTGTCTAGAACTTTCTCCAACTTCTCTTTCTGTTTGCTTAAAACTCTTCTCAGCTTCTATCTCTATTTGATTAACATTTTCCTCAATTTCTACCCCTTTTCCTTTGTCTTTTGGTTCTTCAGTTTTGGTAACCTTTCTTGTTGCTGGCTTTTTCCTACGTACACGCCTCCAGCCCACAAATTTGCTTCTTTTCTTGGGTTTAGGTTTTGCCAGTGGTTTGGATTGAAATTGCATGGGTTCTTCTTTGTCAGCGAAGTAACCAGTGAATTCCTCGGAAACTTCTATCTTAACTGGATAGAGGTTAAGATTTTCTAAAGCTTCAGACATCTCATTCATGTTGTTTAGCATATATGCAAAATACACACCAAATGTTAAAATAGGATAACAAAATTTTGTAGATAACCCTTAAATATTATTGCATACCATACATAAGACAACTGACAAGTAAAATATACTACAATTTATTGTGAACTTATTTATTTACTGATTAAGGTTTCTGGATTGTAAATAAATAAAGGTGCTAAAACTTGAGTTAGAATATTTTAGAGATTTGCATTTTCTGCTACTGTGGCTAGCATATACAAATCTGCCCATTTCTCATCTAATTTGTCCTCCCAGGGTGTTTTACTGGTAAATTCCTGAATTTCCTGTTTAACTTTCTTCTCTCGGATTTTCTTTATTTTCTCCTTACTTTTTCTAATAATCAAATTTCTTTTATCCGGAGAAAGTGGTTCTTCATAATTTGCCTTTCGCACAAATATTCCTTCTTCAGGAATTACATAAGGTTTTGTTTGGGATGAACTTCCCTTCTCGTTGGATGACCTATCTAGTTTAAGATAGATGTTTGACAGCTTTTGTTTACCCATACTGTAACTAACAAATAATCAGTTAATAAAACATATAATCACGTAAATAGCAATCAGTAAAATTAAGTATTTCTAAATACTTAATAGGCTTAGATCAGTGGCTCTGATACCACCTTATTTCTGTCACGGCCCCCGACCCGGTTTTACCCGTTTCAGGAGCCGCGGGACAGAAATCCCGTGGTATTTAATTAACAGCGGAAGTTTCTTCAGGATCTTTTAAAAACTGAATTATTTCCCAATTATTTTATTTCACAATTCGGGATAAAACCCGGTAATTTACAATATTGAGATTTCACGGAGAAATCTTTTATTTTACAAAAACATGTTTCTTTATTTTATACTGAGCCACTTCCTTAAGCTTGTAGTGCTTTTCGGCACTTTTTCTGGATCACAAAAGATCACCTGAAACATGTTTGAAAAAGGTTTTGTCAGCGGGAAATACTGAGTGAATCATTCATTTTACTAAAGCGACCTGTTTGTTATAATTTACAGTATTAAGAGCGATTACAATGTCTCTATCTTTTGAATTAACTGACCCAGTTGTCACTTGACCGGACTTGTGACTGTGGACATATCACTTGCTGGGTCCGTTCACCCACAAGTGATAAATAATTAGTAGCTATGTGCACATCCCCCCACATACTGGCAGTAATTTCAGATTACATAGACTTAATCCCTGTAATTATAACCTTTGAAAATAAACATGCTTTTCTAAAGTAATTTGATAAAAAGAGAATGACTCACATTGCAGTTTTAACAGAGCTTAGCCTACTGATTAGCCTTGATAACCTAGTTTAAATAATCAGGCACACAAACTAGGTTAGTAACTTAATACAGCATTTACGATAACTCACGAGATTACAACCTTCACAACGAATGACAAAGTGCGATACTTAAACATCCATCGATTTAACGACGAATGACAAAGCATAAACCCTAATGTCGGCAGCACTTAAACATCCATTGGATAGTTTAATCGATCGGACATTGAATCGTAGCAGCGATCGAGTTATTACCCTGAATTGCGGCAGCACCTCGTGATCAGTGTGTGTTGTGGGACTGTTTATGCTATAACTCAACGTACAATTCGAATTTGAACGTCAAACGAACACTCAATTGCATGAAACAGACTGTTCTATTTATACTTGAAAATGGGTTCCCCGCGTGTCGCGGAGGGTGTCGCTGGTTCTGTCGCGACTCGCCTGAGGTGTCAACGTAGAGTAGGGTAGGCTTGTCACTAGTATAGGCCTTCTGAGTTGATATTTCGTGATTTCTCAATTTAGACAACGCATTTTTAGAGATAATCGTTAGTTAGGGTTTACCCCCCTTAAGTTTTAGGGGCCCTGATTCTAATTCCAACTATTCTGAAAATTTTAGGGACTATGCAGAATCACTTGGGTTTCTCAATTAGGGTTTCTAATTGGACAATTTAATTAAATAATTATGACTTTTGATGAGAGTTGTTACAGTTTGGCACCCTCACACCGTACCGGGGAGGACGATCATGAACTAATTACCTTAACCACTTGACCAATGTGTGATAGAGCATTGGGGTTTGGGAAAATAAATCTAGAGCCATCTTCGGTAATCGAGTTAATAACAACATCAAATCATCGAATCGTCTTATACTCATATCTGGTAATTAAAATGTGTTAACAAGCTTTGAACTCACCAGCGTTGTCTGACACACTTGTCTGCATGCTTGCAGGTCGTTAGATTCTTGATTATGGACTTGCTATCTGGGAGTGCTGGAGTGGTTATGGGTCGAGACTCTTGGATAAATGATTTGTGATTTTGAACACTTGTTTTGAAACAGTTGATTAACATTTTACTTTATGCTTCCGCTGAACGATTACTTTGGTTTTAACTTATGACTTGGATTTATATTATGAAATGAAGCTAATGTTATTTAAATATTTATTATTGGTTCAATGTGATTGGTGGCTTGGATCCTGGTACGTCACACGTCCCGCGGTGTTTTCACATGTGGTATTTTGGGGGTGTGACAGTTACGACCGCCTTTTACCGAGGCTTCGGTCGCCAGCTCCCCTGTCATCAGATCACCAACTTCCTTGACCTTCCGATACTGGGCAGGCGTCATCCCCATACATGGTCTTACGACTTTTCAGAGACCCTTGTTTTTTGTAAACAGTCGCCCGCCTAGTCACTGATAACTTTGGGGAACAGAGTGAAACTCTTGCACACATCTGGGACCCATAGGAACTTGCTAGAACACCTCCCCATGTGTTGCGAGGTGTGCCTAAATAAACTTGAGCAGTTGGCTTCTCCTAATATAGCTCGACTATTTAATCTTTGATAAAGCAATTTGAGAACGACTTTTCTTTTAAGAATTTAATCTTTCATAGAGCCATTTGACCACGACTTTTATTAAGAAAAAAAATAGTTTATTTTACCATATTAATACATATTAAACTCATTTTTTATAAAGTTCTCACCTCTCTCAACAAATTACTCTCTATTCTTTGCAAAAAAAGGGGGGTTAAGCTCTCTCAACGAATCCCACACAAAGAAAGAAGTCAGTTTCCAACCGAAAAAAAAAACATGTAGCCGTTCCAAGGCAACTGTCCTAACACTTACAATTCACAACCCAACAATCACAATACTTACAATTCCCAACTCAATTTTCACAACACTCGCAATATTCACAAACCCCACAATTTCCAAACTAGACTACCTACAACGAGTTCCGATTCCCATCCGAAGTGAAACCATATTGTTGCTAAAGCTCGAATCCACCCCAACAACACCAACAAAGTAATGGTGAACCCGGACACATATGATTCAGATGATATTAGGGATGAGATAGGTACCGTTCTGTAACACCCCAATCGCGTAATAAACAATAACAAGCGACGGAAACATCGGGGAGTCACGTTACAAATTGTTTCACAACACATGGCACATAAAGTTTCGTATTATTGAATTCAGTTGCTTACATTGTCTTGAAAATAAGCAACAAAGTACAATAATTGTCTTGCAAATTTTAAAGTCACTAAGGTCCAAGTCCACCCTATGTGAAGCATGCACAAAGTCAAACATAAGCTCCTGAAACATATGTGAAAATAAAACGTCAGCATAAAATACCTGTGAATAACATAGGTTTTGTGATGAAGATTCATGGCTTTGAACGTTAAAAGAAATGTTTAACAAAATGTAGCCATGAACCTTTATAAAAATGTTTTCTTTTATGAAATCACATGAAAATCAAATGATTTAAAAGAAATGATGCATGGTTAAGTAAATAACCAATTGAAAATGTCTTGTATAAAATATGTCATGTCTTATAAAAATATGTCATGTCTTGTAAAAATATATCATGTCGTGTATCTTGTTGAAATGGTTTAGATAACGCTACGATATGTAATATAATAAAAGCACTTATATATAGGAAGTGCCAGCGGTGTATCCACCATGCTTTTATCATATTACACACGCCTCGTTATCTAAGTCACTTACTAAAAACCAATGTCTTGTATAAACCAATGTCATGTGTAAAACAATGTCTTGCGTAAACCAAATGTCATGTATAAACCAAATTCTTGTGTAAACCAAATGTTATGTATAAACCAATGTCTTGTATGGTAAACAAAAAGGTCTTTGTTTAAACGACATGAAATAATGTCTTGTATAACCAAATGTCTTGTATAAAACAATGTTTTTGAATGAATAAAGGTCTTGTTTAACCAAAGATTATGTTTTATAAACCACTGCTTTTATTGTATAAACATTCCATGGATTCTTGGCGAATACATTCAAGCCTTGTCAACTGTCGGATAAATCCTTATAAGGACAAAGGTTTATCAAATGTTCATCACATTCTGTCATTCCCTACGGATACTTCCAAACAAAACTAGGAAGCAGGAATGGGGTTGTCAAACCTATGGTACCATAAAATACTACCAGTCGGCGGGAATAATGTTAATGAATGTATCATTGTCGAGTTCAACGCACCAAAATGTCTAGAACAATGTAAGCATGTTGTGAAAATGTTTTGAAACCATGTACTAGGTATGCTAGGTTAACATACGAAGTAAAATGTCTTTGAAAACCATGTACTAGGAATGCTAGGTCAACATACGAAGCAAAACATATATAATGTCATGATAACAAGAAAGTAGTGATAGGCACATATGAATCACCCCAAAACTTTTGAAAATGTGAAAGAAGGGACTATGTACTCACTTGGGATTGTGTATAAGTCTTGTTCAAATGATCAAACAAAGCTCAAGAGATCAAGGATTCAAGTATGTCCCAACATCGGATAACTATGTTAGTGTGTCGGGACTTTAATCGGCGGATCGGATAGAATGAAGTCTTATAAACCAAGCGAGTGTTGGAACCCATATGATATGGTTTAATAAAGTTAACATTCTGATTTGGAAAGGATCCTAAGTGCTTTTAACCCGTTATGACTCGTTATGGTAGTTTACGCTACTTTAACGGGTCATTAGCGTAATTATAGGTTCAGATGGTCAAATATGTCCTATGATAAGTCTTATATGCCAAAACATGTTTGATAATGTTGTAACATCAGTTTATATGTCAAAAATTTGGTTACATATGCTTAAAATTGATTTATGCGCAAAAAGGGCGTTTTGGTCATTTTTGAAGAACATAAGAGCGACTTATCATAAAACTAACCAAACCCTATGACCATAAGGTATAACCTTAGTAGGTTATTCCCTATACAACTATGGTCACAAAAAATGTGCTTGGTCGAATCCTAAGATCGACCAAACGGGTCGGATTCGAAAGTCAAAGCGGTGGTCAAGCCGCTCGACTTACGACCCAAATAAAGCACTAAACTTGAAGTGATGAGTTAGACATGTTGAAACATGTCTAACTAAGTTAATAAACTGATTCAATATCAAAACTTGAAGTTTTAATACCCGAAAATAGTTTCGTCGTAAAATGCACATTATGCACATCTTTTGTCACACCCCTTTCTATGGCGGAAGCACGAGGTGTGATCATGAAAGGTTCTCATTGCATACGAAGAGTAAACAGGCTACATGCTCGTAAAATAACATCACATACCATAATTTGAAAACATAAGTTTAGCGTTTATATCGCTAGACAGCATAAAACATTGTCTTAAAAGTTTACAACTTTATTTAAAGTTAAACACAAGCGACATCCACGAGCATAAGCAAGACCACGCGCACATCCATCCTAGTTACCTGAAATACATGTGAGTTTTTGGAAAAACGTCAACATAATGTTGGTGTGAATTCATGCAGTTTTGTATTTCATGTTTGTATACTTTGTATGAAAACATAGTTTGTGAGTAAATCAAGTTTTCATAAATTCAGTTTCGTGTGTACGCCACGTACACATGTATAATTCAATTTCTTCTTGAGTACCCCACGTACTCAAGTATAATTCTCATTCTCTTGAGTACCCCACGTACTTCAAGTATCATTCAATCTTCTTGAGTACCCCACGTACTTCAAGTTATATATCAATCTTAGTATGGTATGAATTTTATGTAAATACAGTATTTCTGTAATTATCAGATTGTTAATGGGTTGCAAAGCCATTAACATGTGACACGTCATAGGAAGTCACCAAACCTAAGGCATTTAATTGGTATATTCTGAGACACAAAAGCACTCCTCGGTTCTCGCCCCGACCGGGAGTGTGGCTGCCAGGCACCCGTTAGATCTAACCTTTTGTTCTGCGGTCTAGGTATATTGTTGATTAATGGTGCTTCTGTACCCTATTCGTGACACTATTTCTCATAACGCATCCTACTTGGTTCTCGTTCTCACCAAGCGCGTTTCTTGTTATCATTTCTCATGGCGCCTCTTACTTGGTTCTCGTTCTCACCAAGTGCGCTTCTCATATTCTCATATTTCGCCACACTTGGTTCTCGTTCTCACCAAGTGTAGTTCTTGTATTTATATTTCGTCACACTTGGTTCTCGTTCTCACCAAGTGTACTTCTTGTATTTATATCATACCAATTATAAATTTTTGTACATTTGTACATGTATTTCACCCCCAAAGTTATAAAAACTGAAAACAGTTAAAGAGAAAAGGGGGAGCATGAACTCACAACTTTGCGTTCCTAGCGTCGTAAACTCCACCGGATTTGCTTAATTAACGTCGTAACCTATACGCGTTTTCTTAACGTTAGTCACTAGACTTGCGTCGCACAAGTACAGTCACTCTCTTTTGTGTATATTTTCTTGTGTTAAAAATATTCTTATATTTTTAACTAAGTATCTCACTTATATTATTTTCTCCAAAAATAAATATAAGTCTTTTGTGTTTTACACTTTGCACCCGAATTATGTATTTTGTATGTTGTATGTGTATTTTTATGTTTATACTCCTCATGAGTATTTAGTGTATTTTTAAGTCTTAATACACTAGCACGTATAACACATACTATATACACTTAGCACAAAAGTTGGTGATCAAATAATATATATTTTTCTTTCAAAAATATATACTTAATATCCATTTTATTCTTGAAGAAATCCTCATTTCTTATCACCAAAAATTAGGGAAACCTTAGTAATACTTCTAAACACATTTTCAGGGAATAAGTTTCTCAAAAACTTATATTTTTCTAAGTGTCAAAATCTATAAAAATTTTGACAGAGTTTCCCCTAAAAATGGAGGTTTCCCACGTTTTCAAAACGTGTGTTTATTTTCTTTTAAATCACCATCAATCATCAATAATCAGCAACAACAATTATCAACAATAATCACTACTTTTCCCCACTTCATGAACTTGGATATTTACCAAGATTGTGTAGTATCTTACTAGCACATTTAGTAAGTCTTGTTATCTTTAAAAATAAGTTTAATTTCTTAAAAACTTTATTTTTAAAGAATATGAAGTTTTACAACTTCTAGTCGGTTTTTACGAAAATTATTTCTTTGTTAAAACCTTTGTTACACAAGTATCCATACACTTGTTTGTTCACAAAAACCACTTTTGTTTGTGTAAGATCCGGTTTAGAACATGTGATTTCTTGGACACTTGGTCCTTTGAAAATACCACTTGTAGATACATAGATCTACTAGTTTTAAACACTTTTGTACAAGTTAAAACATTTTTACACAAGTTCATGGTTTATGTGTGGTAGGGTTTCACCTTTTAACCCTTGTTACTTCTAAAATAGCTTTATGTTAAGATCCATGATCTTACCAAACCGGGTTAAACGATGATCCGAGCTACCACAATCATAGATCGGGTCTCAATAATCATACATTTCGAATACTACATCATTTACACAACTTATGTGCTATTAACCACCATTTCAAGTATTTTTAGTAGACTTTTATGTATCAACTTGTATGTTTACGAGTTTTAACCGACAAAAATCCTTTTAACCACTTTAGAATAGTTTAAATACGAGTTCTAAGTGTTATACCTCTAGCTCAAGGCTAGGGAAGGATCTTGACGGAAATGGCGTGGATAAAAGCAAAGTGGAGAGGTTCTTCGCGTTCCGTTTGCTCCAAGACTCCTAATATGCGACCCTTAACACTTGTGTGTGCTTGGAATGATGATGATCGAACTCGAAGATGGATGGTTGAAAGAGGGGTGTTTGGCCGTAAGTTCTAGAGAGAGAGAGGAGAGTGTGTTGTTTTGTTAAGTGTGAAGAATGATCTCTAGTGCTAAGCCATGATCTTATAGGCTAAGTTTAGTGTGTATTAACCATTGGTAATTATGTCTAGATGATATTAGACAACTAGGATTAGGAAATCTTGCAAGTACTAAACATGTTCCCCCATAGTTAGGCCGGTTAGGGGGGTCCTAGCCGATTCCAACTAGATTAGTTGGTGTTTAGTTAGGTTAATTAGGGTAGTTAAGTGTTTAACTCAATTACTTGTGTATAGCGTGTTTTGGCGGGTGTTAGGGTAATCAGGGACCCTAACTAGCTCAGAAAAAGTTACATAATGAAAATAACAATATTTTCATGTTCCGGGTATAGTCCGGTTGTTCGGTTACATACCGATTCGTTAAAGTGCTAAATTACACTTTTTAGTGTCGTTTAAGTACCTTTCTTGTACTCTTTCAATTCCCAACACTTAGGGAAATATTCTGGATAATAAGACGACATTTCTGCACAACATTCATATGTTTAAATGCTGAATTATTGCTGAATTTTATAAATTCTGCACTTAAAGTGCGTTTCGGGTGCTTTTTAGTGCTTATATTTGCTTTCGTATTGCATATATATTAACCCTTGTATGTACTCTTGGGTTTTAATGCATTCTTGTTGTCGGACCTATACCTAGGCTCCAATTTTATTGTCTGGCTGCTTTCTGCAGTTCCGTTGACACATAGTGTCTTACCGGTGAGTTTACTATTATTCTGACGCAACGCTCTCGTTTATGCATAAAGCAATATTTTGTAGTATACAACATGCATGAATTCACTTGTTTAATCATGTGTTCAGACATTGCTGACACTTAAACTCATAATTGCAGTCATTAAGCAATAATTAATGTGTACGGAAATTACCGGTTTGGGCCAGTTGTCACAGTCTCCCCCCGTTAAAAGAATTTCGTCCCGAAATTCAGGCTGAGCTCACTCCCGCTGGAGTCTTCTTGAATAGGTGGGGATACTTTTTCTTGAACTGGTCTTCACGTTCCCATGTGTACTCGGGTCCGTGCTTAGAGCTCCAACGTACTTTGACAAGTTTCACACTGCTCCTCCTGGTCTTGTTGACTTTCCAGTCAGTAACCTCAACGGGTTGCTCTGTAAATCGGAGGGCTTCATCAATATGCACTTCATCCATCGGGATGGTCACGTTTTCTTGTGTTGGGCTCTTCTTCAGGTTGGATACATGAAACGTATCATGCACTCCATTAAGTTCTTCCGGTAACTCCAACTTGTATGCCACGGTACCAATTCTTCTCAATATTCTGAATGGTCCGATATATCGTGGATTCAGCTTTCCACGCTTTCCAAACCTGACTACGCCCTTCCATGGTGAGACTTTTAACAACACTTTGTCTCCCACCTTGAAATCTACCGATTTTCTATTTGGATCAGCGTAGCTCTTTTGTCGCTCTCGAGCCGCCTTAATGCGCTCTCGGATCTGTGCAATCTTGTCGGTTGTCTCTTGTACAAGTTCAGGACCAACCATACGCTTATCTCCAGCGTCTGCCCAACATAAGGGCGATCGGCATTTGCGGCCATACAGAGCTTCGAACGGCGCGGCTTTTATGCTCGTATGATAGCTGTTATTGTAGGAAAACTCAACTAAAGGTAGATGAGTATCCCAGCTGCCGCCTAGGTCCATGACGCATGCGCGAAGCATATCTTCTAACGTTTGTATAGTCCGTTCGCTCTGGCCGTCTGTTTGTGGATGGAATGCCGTGCTTAGATCTAACTGAGATCCAAAGGCTTCCTGAAATGATTGCCAGATTCTTGAGACAAAGCGTCCATCTCTGTCTGAAATGATTGAGATTGGCACTCCATGATGTGCCACAATTTCTCTTAAGTATATCTCTGCAAGCTTTCCAGTGCTATCCTTCTCTCGGATTGGTAGGAAATGCGCAGACTTCGTCAATCGATCAACTATTACCCATATCATATCGTGCCCTCTCGGGGTCCTGGGTAATTTCGTTATGAAGTCCATCGAGATTTGTTCCCACTTCCACACGGGAATCTCTGGTTGTTGTAGTAGGCCGGACGGTTTCTGATATTCGGCCTTAACCTTAGCACAGGTTAGGCATTTTCCAACATAGACAGCAACGTCGCTTTTGAGTCTCGGCCACCAATAGTACTCCTTCAAGTCTTGATACATTTTGTCCGATCCTGGGTGGATCGAATATCTCGATTTGTGGGCTTCATTAAGGATGACTTCTCGTATGCCACCACAGAGTGGGACCCAGATACGCTTCTTGAAGTATAAGGCTCCCTCTTCATTTGGCACCATGTATTTCAATGCACCCCGGAGGTATTCAGCTTTACGGTTCTCTTCTTTAAGAGCTTCTTGTTGTGCATCCCGAATGCGTGCAGTGAGGTTCGTTCGAATCGTCATTTCCAGTGCTCGAACCCTTAGGGTCTTAACCCTTTCCTTTCGGCTCAACGCGTCTGCTACAACGTTTGCCTTTCCAGGATGGTACTTAATCTCACAGTCATAATCGTTCAGCAGCTCGACCCAACGTCGCTGGCGCATATTCAATTCCTTCTGATCAAATATGTGTTGTAAGCTTTTGTGATCTGTGAAGATTGTACATCGAGTACCATATAAATAATGTCGCCAAATCTTCAGGGCGAATACCACTGCACCCAGCTCCAGGTCGTGAGTGGTATAATTTCTCTCGTGTACTTTCAGTTGTCTTGAAGCATAAGCGATGACTTTTTGGCGTTGCATGAGCACGCAACCCAAGCCTTGTCGTGAGGCGTCGCAGTATACCACGAAGTCTTCAGTGCCTTCGGGTAACGATAGTATCGGTGCATCGCAGAGCTTGTGCTTAAGTAGCTGAAAGGCTTCTTCTTGTTTGTGACCCCAGTCGTACTTCTTGTCTTTCTGTGTAAGGGTCGTTAGCGGTTGAGCTATCTTTGAGAAATTCTCGATGAATCGCCGATAATAGCCCGCTAAGCCCAAAAATTGTCGAACTTCAGTTGGGGTTTTGGGAGCTTCCCAATTCTTTATTGCTTCTATATTGGACGGGTCTACATTGAATGCCCTTCTCATTCACCACGTGGCCAAGAAATTGTACTTCGCGAATCCAGAATTCGCATTTCGAGAACTTTGCATAAAGTTTCTCTTTCTTCAGTAGCTCCAAGATGGTTCTGAGATGTTGTTCGTGCTCTTCTTTTGTTCGCGAGTAAATCAGGATATCGTCGATAAATACAATCACGAATTTATCGAGATATGGTTTACATACGCGGTTCATCAGGTCCATAAAGACCGCTGGCGCGTTCGTCAATCCAAACGGCATCACAAGAAATTCGTAGTGCCCATAGCGTGTTCTGAATGCAGTCTTTGGCACACTTTCATCTTGGATTCTCAACTGATGGTATCCAGATCGAAGGTCGATCTTGGAATAGTAGCTTGATCCTTGCAGTTGATCAAATAAGTCATCAATCCTCGGTAGTGGATATCGATTCTTGATAGTGAGCTTGTTCAGTTCCCTGTAATCGATACACATCCGCAGTGTTCCATCCTTTTTCTTCACGAACAATACTGGAGCTCCCCAGGGTGAGAAGCTTGGCCTTATGAATCCTTTATCCAACAACTCCTGAAGTTGTGTAGATAATTCTTGCATTTCGGATGGTGCAAGTCGATAGGGTGCCTTGGCTACAGGAGCAGCTCCTGGAACCAAGTCTATACGGAATTCGACTTGTCGTTGCGGAGGTAATCCTGGCAGATCTTCAGGGAACACATCAGGAAATTCCTTCACCACAGGAATGTCTTCGAGTTTCGGCTCCTCAGCTTTCTTGTCTATAACGTGTGCTAGGAAAGCAACACATCCTTTCCTTAGGCACTTCTGTGCCTTCATACAACTGATGATTCGAAGAGGCGCGTCTCGTTTTTCTCCATGCACGATGAGAGTTTCACCATTCGCTAAAGGGATGCGAATGATTTTCTCATGGCAAATAACTTCAGCTTTGTTCTTGGACAACCAGTCCATCCCGACTACTACATCGAAGCTACCCAATTGAATAGGTAGAAGGTCGATGCTAAATCTTCGTTCACCAAGTTCTAGTGTGCAGCCTCTAACAACTTCGCTCGATTCAACAAGTTTACCATTGGCTAGTTCTATGGAATAAGGAATTTCTAATCTACTAGATTCTATTCCGAGCATGCGTTTAAATTCCACAGACATGAAGCTATAATCGGCGCCAGTGTCGAATAATATGGATGCAAAGTGATTGTTAATGAGAAACGTACCGGTGACCACGTTAGGGTCCTCGCGTGCGTCTCTTGCTCTAATCACAAATGCTCGAGCCGGAGCGTTGTTTCTCTCTGGGCAGTTTTTCATGAAATGATCATTGCTTCCACACTTGAAGCATCCTTGCCCTTTCCCGTTGCCATTCTTGTTACCAGCACCGTTCCCATTTCGGTTCCTTCCTTTTCCCCAACAGTCTTCTGTCTGATGCCCCAATTTACCACATTTGTCGCACCTTGGAATGCGACAAGCCCCATCATGATGATACTTACATTTTTGGCATCTAGGCATGGAGCCTTGGTATGCTTTGGTTGCATGGGTTTTTGCCTCCTGAGTCGGGTTAGCGTCGCGCTTCTTGTTGGAACCCTTGTTGTTGCGAGTTGCTTGGTTCAGGTTTGCATGTTTCCTTTTCTTGTCGCCGGACGATTCAGCATGTGTCTCGGTCGTCTCTGTTGGGTTCAGTGATAACTTCTTCATACGAACACAATCTTCAGTCAGGCTGACAGCCAGAGTTACAGCCTCTGTGATTGTTTGTGGTTTGGCTGACGTCACCATGCCACGAAACTCTGAGGCCAGTCCCCAAATGTAGCGTTCCACACGCTTAAATTCAGGAGTCACCATGTAGGGAAGCACTCTTGACAGATCATGGAACCTTCGAGTGTAACCATTGATGTCAGCACCTTCCATAGTCAAGTGCCAGAACTCTGTTTCCAGCCTTTGGAGTTCCGCACGAGAGCAGTACTTCTCTCTCATCCTTTCCTTCAGTTCCTCCCAAGTGAGGCCATAAGCGGCGTCATCACCCAAAGTTTGGGCTTGCAGGTTCCACCAAGTCAGAGCTTCATCAACGAATAACCTAGTAGCAAAAGTGACTTGTTGATCCGCGGTACACTTGCTCATGCAGAAAGTAGCTTCAGTCTTCTCCGTCCAGCGCACAAATGCTACTGCACCTCCTGTGCCATCATAGTTCATCGGCTTGCAGTCGAGGAACTGCTTGAAAGTGCAGCCTGGAATTGATTCAACCAATTCACATGTGAGCAATCGAAGAAATAATGAAACAAAGACCGTTCATAAATTTCCTCATGCTTAGTACAGTGTCTCAAGGTTACCTTGAGCTGCATTGCCTCCAGACGAATCTCCATTCCCATTACGCCTAGCGTTGCTTGGCCCTCCACTGTCTTGAGTTCGGTTCGCCTCGTACTGGGCGATAGCAGCGGAGATCCTTTCCTCCAGTAGAGCGTTCAGCTCCTCAGCAGTTCTTGGCAGTAGGGGAGGAGGGGGTTGGTCGTCATTGCGAGCATTCACAGTTTTCCTGGGTGCCATGTTCTGACAGAACATAACACAACAAGGTTAGGCATTTGTTTGATATCCTCCTACTAGGCAGTAGTAGTATAGATATATTCACAGGTATATATCACATAAGGGACATCAAACAATTATTACTCTAGCAGAGTACTTAGTAGGCTTGCACTGAGGGAATCCACACGTGACAAGACTTGCTGTGGTTTCTGTGCACTGAATTCCATAATTATGTATGCATCCATAATTACGTAACTCCTTGCACAGTCCGCACAGTTCGTTTCATCCTCGTGTCTCTTCCTTCAGGTAGGCCATTGCTTTCAGGTAAAGCCACATATACTTGTGACATTCTACTTCTAGTACATGCTAATTATCACACATAATTGTAAGTAATTTCTAGTCAATGACAAGTGCTACTCAAGTGCACTTTAAGTCTCGTAGTGTCTTTTCTAGACCCAAGTAGTCAGTTTCAGGTAGTGGATGTCGCGGGACGTTTTATGCAATGAAAACTCTTTGAAAATTGTTTTCGTGAATGGATCCTAGAGATTGTAGACTAGACTCGAGAAGGAATCCTGGTTCACTACAATCGCAGCTCTGATACCAATCTGTCACACCCCTTTCTATGGCGGAAGCACGAGGTGTGATCATGAAAGGTTCTCATTGCATACGAAGAGTAAACAGGCTACATGCTCGTAAAATAACATCACATACCATAATTTGAAAACATAAGTTTAGCGTTTATATCGCTAGACAGCATAAAACATTGTCTTAAAAGTTTACAACTTTATTTAAAGTTAAACACAAGCGACATCCACGAGCATAAGCAAGACCACGCGCACATCCATCCTAGTTACCTGAAATAGATGTGAGTTTTTGGAAAAACGTCAACATAATGTTGGTGTGAATTCATGCAGTTTTGTATTTCATGTTTGTATACTTTGTATGAAAACATAGTTTGTGAGTAAATCAAGTTTTCATAAATTCAGTTTCGTGTGTACGCCACGTACACATGTATAATTCAATTTCTTCTTGAGTACCCCACGTACTCAAGTATAATTCTCATTCTCTTGAGTACCCCACGTACTTCAAGTATCATTCAATCTTCTTGAGTACCCCACGTACTTCAAGTTATATATCAATCTTAGTATGGTATGAATTTTATGTAAATACAGTATTTCTGTAATTATCAGATTGTTAATGGGTTGCAAAGCCATTAACATGTGACACGTCATAGGAAGTCACCAAACCTAAGGCATTTAATTGGTATATTCTGAGACACAAAAGCACTCCTCGGTTCTCGCCCCGACCGGGAGTGTGGCTGCCAGGCACCCGTTAGATCTAACCTTTTGTTCTGCGGTCTAGGTATATTGTTGATTAATGGTGCTTCTGTACCCTATTCGTGACACTATTTCTCATAACGCATCCTACTTGGTTCTCGTTCTCACCAAGCGCGTTTCTTGTTATCATTTCTCATGGCGCCTCTTACTTGGTTCTCGTTCTCACCAAGTGCGCTTCTCATATTCTCATATTTCGCCACACTTGGTTCTCGTTCTCACCAAGTGTAGTTCTTGTATTTATATTTCGTCACACTTGGTTCTCGTTCTCACCAAGTGTACTTCTTGTATTTATATCATACCAATTATAAATTTTTGTACATTTGTACATGTATTTCACCCCCAAAGTTATAAAAACTGAAAACAGTTAAAGAGAAAAGGGGGAGCATGAACTCACAACTTTGCGTTCCTAGCGTCGTAAACTCCACCGGATTTGCTTAATTAACGTCGTAACCTATACGCGTTTTCTTAACGTTAGTCACTAGACTTGCGTCGCACAAGTACAGTCACTCTCTTTTGTGTATATTTTCTTGTGTTAAAAATATTCTTATATTTTTAACTAAGTATCTCACTTATATTATTTTCTCCAAAAATAAATATAAGTCTTTTGTGTTTTACACTTTGCACCCGAATTATGTATTTTGTATGTTGTATGTGTATTTTTATGTTTATACTCCTCATGAGTATTTAGTGTATTTTTAAGTCTTAATACACTAGCACGTATAACACATACTATATACACTTAGCACAAAAGTTGGTGATCAAATAATATATATTTTTCTTTCAAAAATATATACTTAATATCCATTTTATTCTTGAAGAAATCCTCATTTCTTATCACCAAAAATTAGGGAAACCTTAGTAATACTTCTAAACACATTTTTAGGGAATAAGTTTCTCAAAAACTTATATTTTTCTAAGTGTCAAAATCTATAAAAATTTTGACAGAGTTTCCCCTAAAAATGGAGGTTTCCCACGTTTTCAAAACGTGTGTTTATTTTCTTTTAAATCACCATCAATCATCAATAATCAGCAACAACAATTATCAACAATAATCACTACTTTTCCCCACTTCATGAACTTGGATATTTACCAAGATTGTGTAGTATCTTACTAGCACATTTAGTAAGTCTTGTTATCTTTAAAAATAAGTTTAATTTCTTAAAAACTTTATTTTTAAAGAATATGAAGTTTTACAACTTCTAGTCGGTTTTTACGAAAATTATTTCTTTGTTAAAACCTTTGTTACACAAGTATCCATACACTTGTTTGTTCACAAAAACCACTTTTGTTTGTGTAAGATCCGGTTTAGAACATGTGATTTCTTGGACACTTGGTCCTTTGAAAATACCACTTGTAGATACATAGATCTACTAGTTTTAAACACTTTTGTACAAGTTAAAACATTTTTACACAAGTTCATGGTTTATGTGTGGTAGGGTTTCACCTTTTAACCCTTGTTACTTCTAAAATAGCTTTATGTTAAGATCCATGATCTTACCAAACCGGGTTAAACGATGATCCGAGCTACCACAATCATAGATCGGGTCTCAATAATCATACATTTCGAATACTACATCATTTACACAACTTATGTGCTATTAACCACCATTTCAAGTATTTTTAGTAGACTTTTATGTATCAACTTGTATGTTTACGAGTTTTAACCGACAAAAATCCTTTTAACCACTTTAGAATAGTTTAAATACGAGTTCTAAGTGTTATACCTCTAGCTCAAGGCTAGGGAAGGATCTTGACGGAAATGGCGTGGATAAAAGCAAAGTGGAGAGGTTCTTCGCGTTCCGTTTGCTCCAAGACTCCTAATATGCGACCCTTAACACTTGTGTGTGCTTGGAATGATGATGATCGAACTCGAAGATGGATGGTTGAAAGAGGGGTGTTTGGCCGTAAGTTCTAGAGAGAGAGAGGAGAGTGTGTTGTTTTGTTAAGTGTGAAGAATGATCTCTAGTGCTAAGCCATGATCTTATAGGCTAAGTTTAGTGTGTATTAACCATTGGTAATTATGTCTAGATGATATTAGACAACTAGGATTAGGAAATCTTGCAAGTACTAAACATGTTCCCCCATAGTTAGGCCGGTTAGGGGGGTCCTAGCCGATTCCAACTAGATTAGTTGGTGTTTAGTTAGGTTAATTAGGGTAGTTAAGTGTTTAACTCAATTACTTGTGTATAGCGTGTTTTGGCGGGTGTTAGGGTAATCAGGGACCCTAACTAGCTCAGAAAAAGTTACATAATGAAAATAACAATATTTTCATGTTCCGGGTATAGTCCGGTTGTTCGGTTACATACCGATTCGTTAAAGTGCTAAATTACACTTTTTAGTGTCGTTTAAGTACCTTTCTTGTACTCTTTCAATTCCCAACACTTAGGGAAATATTCTGGATAATAAGACGACATTTCTGCACAACATTCATATGTTTAAATGCTGAATTATTGCTGAATTTTATAAATTCTGCACTTAAAGTGCGTTTCGGGTGCTTTTTAGTGCTTATATTTGCTTTCGTATTGCATATATATTAACCCTTGTATGTACTCTTGGGTTTTAATGCATTCTTGTTGTCGGACCTATACCTAGGCTCCAATTTTATTGTCTGGCTGCTTTCTGCAGTTCCGTTGACACATAGTGTCTTACCGGTGAGTTTACTATTATTCTGACGCAACGCTCTCGTTTATGCATAAAGCAATATTTTGTAGTATACAACATGCATGAATTCACTTGTTTAATCATGTGTTCAGACATTGCTGACACTTAAACTCATAATTGCAGTCATTAAGCAATAATTAATGTGTACGGAAATTACCGGTTTGGGCCAGTTGTCACATCTTTAACCAAAACTTTGACTCGTCACTTCGACTAGTAAACGTGGAAATCAGAATGTGCAATCCCAAGGGATTATAACCTTCGTGATTACGATCACGTTGCAAAGTTCAATTGAACTTTGTCTTGAAAAATTAAGGTCAGAACCAAAGTCAAACAGAAAGTCAAACTGTTTGATTTTTAGCTCAAAAATGGCTAAATAAATGAAAGAACTAAGGAAGAGTACTTCCTTGTGTTTGAGAAACACTTAAGAACTCAAATAGAAGGTCTCCATTAGTTGGAAACAACTCCAATGATGTGGGAGAAAGAAAAGATGAATGAGCAAGGGATTTGGATGAAAATGGCTTGCTATTTATATTTGTTTGGAGGCCATAAGATCATTACAAGTGTCCCTAGAGGTGGCATGATCAGGAGGGAGGTCCTAACATGTGTCAATTGTAGGAACAAAGCTGGAAATTCGAGTTCTTGGGCTCTAAGGCAAAGGAAACTAGGTACTGCACATTTTCTGGTTGCTGGGCACCCCTTACGAACCGTAAGGGGTCCCCTTTACGGTCTGCAAGGGCTGGTGGTAGGGACAGAAGTTTCGAGTTTTGGAAGATTTGGCCACTGGACTTGTTTCGTCGCGTTTTGTCACTTTTAACCCATTTTAACCCAATTTTAGGCTCTATAAAGATGTTAAGGCATATGTAACTTAGATTTTGCCCGGAAATTTCGTGGATGTGGGTTCGTTCGGTTGTACGATTACACATTTCGCAAAATTACGTAAAACGCTTTAACGAACACGAAAATGATCGAAATTGCGCAACGATTGACATTTTTGCATTCTTATTAATAAAATACAATATTTTATTGAATACAAAAAATATTTGGATTGGTACACATGGTCCGTATTAAAAAATACGAGAATTGGCAGACTTTCACGGTTTATTGAAAATAGTCCCTCGACTTGAATAAACTTATTTTTGTCATACCTAACCCTTCAAAACTTATTTCTATGTTATGTAAAGGGTATTTAGGGTATGTGTAGCTTATGTCCTTTTCCCGAAGTGCACGTTACGTAAAACTGATTACGTTTATGTATCAATTAATGAACTACTTCGAAAAGAAATTTTTTTGAAAGTTCGGACTTTTGCACAAGGGTTACACGTACCGGTACCGAACCGAAAGTACCAATCTCGAAAAATGAAAACATTGGGTACCAGTACCGGTACCGGAAGTGGCTGGTACGATACAACAGAGGTTTGGTACCGATATTTGAAGTAAATCGACCTAAAATACTGTACCGTACCGAACTGAAAGTACCGATCCTAAAAAACAAAAAATAAGTGAATACCGAATTGGTACTGAAAATAGGTTTGTACGGTACCGATACCCGGAACCAAATACTCATCCCTGGATGAAACTATACCAGCATCGCAAGAGGATGAAGAATCCGACAAAGAACCGAAAGAAACTATGCAACCTCAGTCTTCAAGAAAATGTTTCAAAAGCTAAGGGTCAGATTCAAATAAGGCTAAAGCATAACCATGAACAGTGGCGGACTTAGGATTTTTTTTTTCATTGGAGTCCATTTTTTGTGTAAGAATTTTTCAATACCAAACACTAAAATTTTCAAGTCGGTCATCGTAGTCGGGTGGGGACTAGGAAATAATGTAGAAGCATTTAGTGGACATGAAATCACTACATTATATGTTGGAAGTTTTATTTGGTAATCAAGTGTTAAATATTATTTGGTAATCAAGTGTTAAATAAATCGTTATTCAGTTTATCAATTTAAAGAAGCAAATTAGAGGATCAATGGGTGGTTGTGCTGTTTTAAAATACTAGTTTAGTTTTGATGGGAAAAATAACCTAAAAAACAAGACATGTAAAACTGGAACTTAGGATCTATTGGAATACAAGGGGATTTATCACTACGCCATCTTTGTTTTTAATACTATGGGGTCCAACTAATTTATTTTATGGGGTCCTTAAAAAATTTAACGTACCGTTCGACTATTTTCTAAAAAAAGATTGGGGTCCGTGAACCCCGACTTGAACCATGTGGGTCCGCCCCTGACCATGAACGAATATTGAAGACGTGTTAATGGCCAAGGCTTGGTTGGATCGGTCCGAAGATATCCCGATCATCAAAAGTAACAAAAAATGATTAACTTTGCAAAAACAAAAAAAAACAACTTTTGAAGTATATTAACGGTCAAATGGTGGAAGCGAAAGCACCGTTCACCAACTCAACTTGAAGTGGAAGAATATGAATAGGAAGGTTTATTGATTCAATATTATCTACAACCTAGGAGGAAATCCGATATTTCAATGCTTGTTATTATTTAATTTATTTATACAGTATGACGTATTTTTTTATATTGCATTACTAGGTTACAACTACATTATACAGATTGAAAAAAAAAATATAAAATATTTATCTAGTGATCATCATAGAAAAAAAATAACTTTATGAAGTTCTACGTGTATACATAGCAACACTTATAAATAATAAACCTTATTTTGTTATTGTTTAAACTTTAATGTTTTGTTCATCCTTATAAATATATCATCATTCACACACACACACACATATAGGGTTAGAGTAAAATGAAAATTTATACAAGTTGTGAAAACTTAGAGAACTCGGTATTACGAAAAATTTTTAATTTTTTTTTTTACCAAAAATCCTAAAAAAGTCAAATTAAAAAAAAAAACATTTACGGCAGCCGTAAATGCTGTAAAAAGTAATGTCATGCTTATGTAATCAGATTTTTACAGCTGCTGTAAGAGGCTGAAAAACGCCACTTTGAATTTTTATTTTATTTTTTTACGACGGTCTTTTTAAACATTTTAATCTACTGGTGTGAAAAAATGGGAGCAAAACTCGGACGGGAAGGCCGAGTTTAATAAGTTCTCACAACTCAAAGTGGTACTTGATCTTGATCCTATATATATATATATAGTGTCAAGATTTAGAGAAAACGGTAGAAAGTGTGAGAACGGTGAGAACGCTTATTGATCGTCCGATCAAAACAATCTATGGACTAGATTGGCGCGGTGTCATTTTAGTAAATAACATCAAATTTATTACGTGGACGCGCGTCATTAAGGGTAAAAAGGTAAAAAACCATTACTCACATAAAACGCCATTGAAAAATAAAACGCCAAATAAATACAAAACGCCAATTTTATCACTGCGTTCTTTTTTCTGTGTTTTATTTAAGCTCTCTAGCTACAAAAACGCCATAAAATATGAAACGTCATTATATATAACGCCAAAGCTTACATCCGGATAAAAGTTAATTACATTTTTTGTTATAAAAATAACATCCCGCCTAAACAACGCGCCAAAAAATTCTATAAATAGAAACGCCTCACCACCTTCCGTTTATCACACCAAAAAAACACACAGTGGTTGCTAAAAAAATTTACAACTCAATGTAAAACGCCAAAAAATACGACAACAAACATCTTTTCTTTGATCCTCAGTAATGTTCTGCATGAAGCTTCATTTAATGATTTGTTACGTGAGTGTAGTAATATTTTGCTGCATGAGATGGACAAAATTGAAAAAAGAGGGACTGATGACACTCATATGTCATACTGTCATCTTTGTTCCTGAAGAAGGTGTGGATGATAAGAAGAGACCTATACCAGTATGAATGCTACTTTGGCCTCAATGAATATAATGAAGACCACAGGCAGATAGCATCCACCCACAGGGGGTCGCTCTATCTATCCAACATCCAAAAAGACACTTCAACACATGAACAAAGAAAATAAACAACGCCAAACCCAAAACGCCATTTATTTGTCACATTTCTTGTAGTTTCAAAAGAAAAAAGAGACTGATGACACTGAAGATTTAAAATCATAAATTCATTCTACTTTGTTTTTTTTTTTTCTTTATCTATTGTTTGTTTTGTAATATCAGTTAATAAACAACAAAATAATATTAATGCTATAATGAAAAATACAATAAAACGCCAAAATTAGCAAATACGTGTAAAACGCCATAATGCCATAAAAACGCCCCCAAACAACTACCAAACTATAAATAAAATTAATTTAAACAACTAATATTATAAAAAAAAGCGTGAAACAATGTGCAAAGAATATAAAACAAAAGAAATTCAATAGTTATCTAACCGCCATTGGAAAACAAAACGCCATAATTATAGCCGTCAAAAGATTTGACGTGTTACACCATTAAAACAGTTGAGTCTGAAAACAAAACACGGTAAACTGCAAAAAACATTAAAATGAAACGACGGAAAACATAATTACTAACATTTATTATATTAAATTTATTTATCTTTTTTCAAAACGCCATAATTACCTGACATACGTGGGAAAAAAAGTCAATATAAAAGAAGACCATCAGAACCCAAGCTCAAACACGCCAAAAAGACTAAAACGCCACATATTCTCCAAAATGCCAAAAAATTTAAAAAATGGCTAAGGTTATTTTCATAGAGATTTGAAAGGAAAGAAAAACGATTCATCATAAAGTTCTCTGACATGAGAAGGGTAAAGGTAAGAACAATAAAAGCTATGATGGGAATGAATGAAAATG
Organism: Helianthus tuberosus; assembly: GCA_030545235.1. Taxonomy (NCBI): domain Eukaryota; kingdom Viridiplantae; phylum Streptophyta; class Magnoliopsida; order Asterales; family Asteraceae; genus Helianthus; species Helianthus tuberosus. Next base: position 116,521,294 of record CM060414.1, on the reverse strand, counting down.
TTCAGAAGGATATCCTGGCCCTTGGGGTTCCAAGAGATAACGATTGTGAAAAAACCAGAACTACAATAAAAAGACTGGAGAGAAAGTTTCCAGCAGAAGATGATGATGATGTTGACGATACTCCTATACCAAAACTTAGCAGTTGGGTATTGCATGAGGAAGAAGGAACACTTGAAGTACCTTATAAAAACGGGGTGCAATATTCAAGACCAATGGAAGAAATGTTGAAGACAGGGTTGCTATCTATCATTGAACAACTCTGTGATTTACCACCTTCAAACGATCCTAAATCCAAGGATGCAGTGATATTCAAGAATAGGCTGCAGCAAAGAAGAGACGAGCTAATGGCGTTATACGCAAAAATGAAATTTGATGATGAAGAATCTGAAGAAAGTGATGAACAAAGCGATGGGTACATCTCTGATGTAATCCCACCTACGGAAGACTATTAGTTTATTTTGATTTTCGTGTTATTGTAGTTTTATAAAATATTATTAACAAAAAGATACAAAACGCCAAAAAATGACATGGAAAAAGCCATAACGCCAAAAAATTAACTATATGACACAAAAAGAATTAATTCAACGAGAAGAAATCGGAGAAAAAACAGTAAAACGCCAAAATTATTAATAAATCTACATAACGCCAAAATTATCTTGCACGCAAAAAATAAAGAAGCATGTCAAACACGAAAATCGTGAAAGGAGAAGAATACTAAAAAGACAAAAAACCCCTAGGACCCTGATCATGCCCCGCGCCACGTGTTCGGCCAGAATGCGTTCTCACCGTTCTCACACTTTTTGCCGTTTTTCCTGATACCGTTTATATATATATATATATGGTAGGGTTCATGAGTGAACAATGATGTATTTGTGGACAAAATGAACTTATCATTACCATTGATTTTGTAGATCTATATTTTTTTCTTTAGTGACAAGATTTTAATTATATTTTGTAACTTACATCTATTTAAATAGACACAAATGTATAATTGTATTTTTCTCTCCTCTTTTAATTAATTGATTTTTTTCTCTCTCCTTATTTCTTTTCCAAATTAAAGAATATTTAAGTACATTCTCTATACTTTTTTCTCTCACAAATTAACTAACTTAATCTTTGATAATTTAAAAGAAAAAACACAAACATTATCAAATATTGTTCTATCTAGAACATGATTAAAAATATTTACTTACATTCTCTATACATATATATATTATATATATTAGATCAATGTTTGATGAAAAGATGCATAGTGGAAACAATATGTAATAATACACAAGTGTATAAATCTGGTATATACCGACCTGTATACACTATGTACTTGAATAATACACAGGTGTATACATCTGGTATATACCGACCTGTATACACCGACCTGTATACACATATGTACTTGAATAATACACAAGTGTATAAATCTAGTTTATACCGACCTGTGGGAACAAGATGTAATAATACACAAGTGTATAAGTCTTGTATATACTGACATGTATACACATGTTAAAAAAACATAATTTAATTTTAAAAAGAACATAAGAGTTATTTAAAAAAAAACATTAGCCCTTCAATCTCTTATAATCTATAATATCTTATTAAGAGAACTGGGTTTTCTACCGTTTTCATAATTTTGCTATAGGTACAAATCTTGAAGCACCATGTACAAATGAAACAAGCCATTTTAGAGAGGGAAACTTGGACATTGTCCAAAGTTTTAAGATACTTTGAGGGCAATCTAGACATTTCATCCATGGAATCCATGCCCACTTATGTTTTCCATTAATTGAATTAAATAAAAGTTTTATAATAATTAAATGAATTAATTAATGAAATTAAAGGTTAGACATGCAACCTTTGGTATTTTCATGATTTAATAGTATGTATAAATATAATAAATAGATTTATATGGACTATTTCTATATTATCTATAATCTATACTACCTAATAAGCCAATCAACCGCCATCAGTCATTTATGAGTTAGTCTTAAAGCCACCATCATTTCTCATTATGGTGTTAATAACCCAAACATGTAACCGATGGCCTATAAAATCATTTGAACCTTGAGATGTATATTTATATATTCCATATACGACCACATGAGTCCCAATATCAAGCTATGTCCGCTCTCTCTGTGACACATGTGCTTGCGTAATCATTATTTGAACTCTGAAAAGTTCAATTATCAATGAAACAATGTATTTTGATCCCTATATTTGTTTATTTATGGTTGACAATTTCTCATTTCAATCCTTGTTCGATTTCAAACTCTAAATCGCTTTCTGGAAAGTTATACGCAAAATGATGCATAAACGCAATCAGTTTAATGCAACAAACACTCCGAAACATCAACAATAGCCTAGGTTACCTTAAATAACCTTTACATAAAAGTTTTGGAGGGTTTGGTATGCTGAAATCAAGTTTATTCGATCATAGGGACTATTTGCGTCAAACTGCAAAAGTCTGCCGATTCGTATAGTAACGTACCTTCCGGAATATGATCATAAGTTAAACATACCATAAATATCCTTTACATAGCTTAGAAATAGGCTTTGAGGGGTTCGGTATGCGAAAATAAACTTATTTGGTCAAACAGGGACTAAAAGCGTCAAAAAGTGCATAAGTTTGCATTTACGAGCATATCTTATGTTCTGAACGTATCCGGACATCTAAAAATTTTTGTAATCATTAAAATATTTTATTTTAGTGATTGGCATGCTAAAATTCCATTCGTCGTGTAGTTTGGATTGTTTTTTGCGTCCGTTCGTGTTTCGTCGTAATTAACTAAATAACGCGACCGTACGACCAAACGAACCGACATCCGAGATATTTTCAAGCATATTTTAAGTTCCCTATACTTTAACTTCATTATCGAGCCTTGAAATGGGGTTAACAGGGCTTAAACGTGTTAGAAATCAAGATTTAAGCATGCAGGGGACAAAAGTGACAATCTGCCATACTATGCTCGCGCCACGCGACAGCCCATGGCTGTTGCTGTCGCGCCACGCGACGGCTGCTTCTGGGCAGATTTCTGTTTTCAGCAATCTGGTTGATTTTCAGGGGTTTTTATGTAATTTTCTCAATACCGTATGCTGGTTTTTGAAGTCCCATAGTATCCAAAACCAGGTGCAACACATGGATGGCCAATATTGAAGCTCAAATTTCAAGAAACGATCCTAACGGTTTTGGAAAATCTATATAAACCCACTTGATTCATTTGCATCCTCATACCTTTGATTCAAATTCATCTCTAAGTTGAAGGTCTCACTTATGAAGGCTTCATACCTGAGTTGTTTTTGATCAAATCTTCCTAGCTTGGACCTTTTGTAAGCTTCTTTCATGCTTTTTATGCATTTCAAGCATGAAAGTCAAACAATGTTTGACTTTCTGCTTTGACCAGTCTTTGGTCAACACAAAGTTCGTTTGAACTTTGCAACATGAGCGTAATCACGATGGTTATAGTCCCTCGTGACTATACCTACTGATTGCCACGTTGATTAGGCGTAGTGACGAGTCAAAGTTTCGGTCAAAATACGTGTTTACGCGTATTTTGCAACGAAGCAATTTTTGGGTATCAAAACACTTTGTTTTGATATCAAACTTGTTTTCTAACTTCGTTAAATGTGTTTTAACATGTTTAACTCGTCACTTTTAGTTTGGTGCTTATTTAGGGTCGTAAGATAAGCGGTCTAAACAACCGCTTAGACTTTCGAACCCGAGAACCGTTTGGTCGATCATTAGGATCCGACCAAACACATTTTGTAACCCTAATTGTATAGGGAATAACCTTCCGAGGTTATACCTTATGGTCACTTCGTTTAGTTAGTTGTATGATAGGTAGTTTATATGCCTTAGGAAAATGACCAAAATGCCCTTTTTGCGCATAAATTCATTCTAAGCATATGTAACTTAAATTTTGACATCTAAACTGATTAGGAAACATTATTAGACTTGTTAAGGCATATAATACTTGTCATAGGACTAGTTAGGCGGTCCGAACGCGTTTTACGCGAACGACGCGTTAAAGTAGCGTAAGCTACCTTAACGAGTCGTAACAGGGTCGTACGCACTTAGGATAGGTTCCGACTTAGAATATAGGCTTTGTTAAACCATATCACATGAGTTCCCATACTCATTTGGTTTACGAAACCTCATTCTATCCGATCTCCCGATTTAGGTCCGGTTTATTAACATAGTTACCTATATTAGGTGCCGATTGATTCCGTGATCCTTCAAGCGTTATTTGATTGTTATTCCAAGACTTCTAAGTTATATCAAGTGAGTACATAGTCCCCTCTTTTACTGTTTTCAAATGTTTTGGGGTGATTCACATGTGCCTACTTGTTACTTTCATGCTTTTTCGTGTTTTCACAACATATACTTGCTATGTTCATTAGTACGCATATAGTACATGATTTCATTTATATTTTTCTATGTATATTAACTGAGCATGCTAGCACATTGATTTCATACATTACATTTTGTTGCATATGTTCACTCAGCATATGGACACATTGATTTACATTAAACATTTCTACTTTGTATGATCATTTAGCATACTTAGTACATTATTTTCTCATAACATGCTTACATTTGGTATAACATTTGGTTTGTTTAACGAAACTAATACGTTCATTAACACCAATCATGCCGCTCGGTAGTATGTAGTGGTACCATAGGAATTGACAACTCCCATTCCTGAAATTCTAGGTTTGTTTGGACGTAAGGAATGACAAAATCCGAAAACATATTGATAAACCTTTAACTTGTTAAGGGTTTATCCTTCAGTCTCAAGGCTTGAATGTAGACGTAAAACATTACCGTATAAATGTCTGTATCAGTAAAGCATGGATTTTACAAAACATATCTTTTGACTTAAACTATGATTTATATCAAATACATTGTTTTGTACATTTTTACTTATAGGGTTGAGTAAATGCTTTTATTCACCATACATTACATTTGTTTACACATAAACATTTTGACATTGGTTTAAACAAGATATTTTGGTGGTTTGTTTGGGTAAGTGATTTAAATAACGAGCCATGTGTAATATGATAAAAGCATGGTGGATACGCCGCTGGTACTTTCTATATATAAGTGCTTTTATGATATTACATATCGTAGCGTTATTTAAACCATTTCAATTTAGATATAACATTTTACACAAATAACATATCTTCACAAAACATTGTTTTACAAACAACATATTTTATACAAACTCATTTTACTTGGTTATTCATTTAACCATACATCTTTCTTTTACATCATCTGATTTCTTATCGATTTTCGTATGATTTATAAAAGATAACACTTTACAAGATTTATGACTAACGTTTGTTAAACATTTCTTTAAACTTACAAGTCATGAATCCTATTTCAACAAAACCTATATGTCGCAACCCCCGTCCCCTTATTCAAATACAGGAATGGACGGCCGCGGCCAGTTTCAGTGGTATCTGGTAATGTCTAATTTTGGCAACGGAAATTTCATCAGGACTGTAGTTAGGAAATATTTTATCAGAGTAAAATACCACATTTTATATAAATAAACACATTGGGATAAAACCCAAGTTTTTATTACAAACTGATTTATAGGGATAAATCCCATTTTATTGAAATACACACCTTCTTTTATTTAGGTAACTTTTATAGCCACTTTTCCAAGCCTTCAGTGATGTCCAGCTGGCTTCTAATTGGCTTTCACATTGTGTTACCTGAAACGCGTTTTGAAAACATTTTGTCAGTGGGAAATACTGGTGAGTGAATCCCAGTTTAATCAAGAAAGGTTAATTTAATTTAAACATTATTGAGAGCGATTACAATGTTTACATCTACCTAATTACTCATTCAGTACTGTCAATCCTGACTGGTGGGTCATATTACACATTGGCTAACTCTTCGTCCAATGGTAACGTGTCTCACATTTTGTATACAAAACCCCAACATACCGGCAGTAATTGTAGAATTACAAAGACTCAATCACTGCTAAATTGCATTGTAAAACATTTAATTCTTTGTAAAAACAATTTACAAAAAGGAGATTACTCACATTGCTGTCTTAGGTTTTCAGTAAGGATTTCCTGGGAAAAATCTACAAATTACACAAATGCACACGTGTTAGTATAATAACCCATTTTAAAATTAGTAATACCCTCCCCGAGACGGCATTCCAATGACTACGTCGGGCAGAACCATGACAGCCGTTACGGAACCCTAGATCAATCGGGCAGAGTATCTAATACGTATCCAGGGGTTATGATACTTACAACGGAGCAGAACTTCGTTATTTAGGGGGGTATTACGCCCAAGTATAGTGCCTACTATTAAGAAATTGAGAGAGAAAGTCGAAATTTGAGCGACGTAAACTGAAGGCCCGATGCCCTCTTATATAGAGCCTGATTTTGGGCTCTACGCGACCCGCGTAAGGTGTAACCCAGGGGCTACGCGGCCCGCCTAGTAGGTGGCTAGGGCTGTAGCTGATCCGGGTCATTGTATAGGGTCGACGAGTGTTGGGCCACGTGGCAACACCGGGCTGCGCCACATTTTTGATCTCTCGCGGCCCGCGTAAGATCCCTAAGGGGTCTAGGCGCCCCGCCTCAAACCCAAAAATTGGATTTTTAATTAATTTTAATAATATTTAAGGTATTCGGGGTCCGTTTTCACGTATGGGGTGTATTTTAGGACATATTGGGATATTTTAAATATTTTTAGGGTGCCTGAAAATTTATGAGGGTGTCGGTTTAGGGTTGTTATATCCTCCCCACCTTGTTTTAGAGCTCGTCCTCGAGGTCTACTGGAACAAGTGTGGATATTTCCTTTGCATTTCTGTTTCAAGCTCCCATGTGTATTCTGGTGCTTTTTTGGAGTCCCATTTTACTTTGACCAGAACTAATCTCTTGTGTTTGAGGTTCTTAACTTTCCTGTCTTCAATCTGTAAAGGCTTCTCTACAAACTTAAGTTGTTCACTTACCTCTATATCCTTAAGAGGTACCATTAGTGATTCATTGGCTAAGCATTTCTTGAGATTAGATACATGAAATACATCATGTATTCCTGCCATTTCTTCTGGCAGTTGTAGCTGATAAGCTAAAGGTCCTATTCTTCTAATAATCTCAAAAGGTCCAACATACTTGGGACTTAGCTTTCCTCGTTTGATGAATCTCACCACTCCTTTCCAAGGGGAGACTTTTAACAATACTTTATCTCCTACCTGAAATTCCAATGGTTTGCGTCGGTTATCAGCATAGCTCTTCTGTCGATCACGTGCTGCTTTCAGTCGTTCCTTGACTTGAATAATCTTGTCGGTTGTCTCTTGCACTATTTCAGGTCTAGATAGTTGCTTTTCCCCAATTTCTGCCCAACAGACTGGGGTTCGGCACTTTCGTCCATAAAGTGCTTCGAATGGTGCAGCATTGATACTTGTGTGATAACTGTTATTATAAGAAAATTCTATTAAAGGTAAGTGATCGTCCCAATTACCTCCGAAATCAATTACACAAGCTCTAAGCATGTCTTACATTGTCTGAATTGTCCTTTTGCTTTGTCCGTCTGTTTGAGGATGATATGCTGTGCTTAGATTTAACTTGGTTCCCATTGCTTTTTGGAAACTTGACCAAAAATGAGATGTAAAACGGCTATCCCTATCAGAAAAAATTGATAAAGGTATTCCATGTAATGAAACGATTTCATTTACATACAATTTGGCTAATTGTTCCATGCTGAAAGTTTCCTTCATTGGTAGAAAATGAGTTGACTTGGTTAGTCTATCTATAATCACCCAGATTGTATCATTACCTTTCCTTGTTTTAGGTAATTTGGTAACAAAATCCATTGTTATCAATTCCCATTTCCAAACTGGCATTTCTAACTGCTGTAACAAACCTGAGGGTTTCTGATGTTCAGCTTTAACTTGTGAACAAGTTAAACATTTAGAAACGTAAACTGCTATATCCTTTTTCATTCCTATCCACCAGAAATTCTTTCTTAAATCCTGATCCATTTTATCACTTCCAGGATGCATCGTATACTTAGACTTATGGGCTTCTTCTAATATACGGTGGCGTAGGTTTCCTAATTTAGGTATCCACATTCTCTTTTTATGGAATCTCCAAATTCCATCTGTTCCTTGTTCTAATTCCTTAATCATTCCTTTTAATTTTTCAGTATCATCCTGGATTACTGATTCTTGTGCTTTTCTAATTTGATCATTTAAATCCACTTGTAGATTTAATTTAAGAGAACGTACCCTTTTTGGCTTTTCATGATATTTTGGGCTTAAAGCATCAGCCACTACATTTTCCTTTCCTGCATGATACTAGATATTACAATCATAATCACTAAGAATTTCCATCCAGCGTCTTTGTCTCATATTTAACTTTTTTTGCCCGAAAACATACCTTAAACTTTTATGATCAGTGAATATGGTAAACTTACTACCATAAAGGTAATGTCTCCAAATCTTAAGGGCAAAAATTATAGCTCCTAACTCTAGATCATGGGTTGAATAATTCTCTTCATGATTCTTAAGTTGTCTAGATGCGTAAGCTATAACCTTTTGACGTTGCATCAACAAACATCCATAACCTAACTTAGAAGCGTCACAATATACTATAAAATCCTTCAGTTCCCTTTGGTAATGCTAGTACGGGTGCGTGGGTTAATCTTTGCTTAAGAATTCTAAATGCTTCTTTTTGTTTTGGTCCCCATTCAAACTTAATGGATTTACAGGTTAACTTAGTTAAGGGAATGACTATTCTAGAAAAATCTTGAATAAATCTTCTATAATAACCAGCCAATCCTAAGAAACTTCTAACCTCAGTTGGTGACTCAGGGGTTTTCCATTTGGTAATCGCCTCGATCTTTGTTGGATCCACATGAATTCCGTCATGATTAACTAAGTGTCCAAGAAACTGTACCTGTTCTAACCAAAACTCGCACTTTGAAAACATAGCATAAAGCTTTTCTTTTCTTAGTAAGCTTAGAAGTGTGTGCAAATGCTTTGCATGCTCCTCTTTACTTTTAGAATAGATAAGAATATCATCTATAAGGACAATTATGAATTTATCCAAATATGGTTTACATATTCGGTTCATCATGTCCATAAATGCGGCTGGGGCATTGGTTAAACCAAATGGCATGACAGTAAATTCATAATGGCCATACCTTGTTCTAAATGAGGTTTTAGGAATGTCTTCTTCCTGTACCTTTAATTGATGATATCCTGATCTTAAATCGATTTTAGAGAAAAATCGTGCTCCTTGCAATTGATCAAACAGATCATCGATTCTTGGTAATGGGTACCGGTTCTTAATCGTGACCTTGTTCAATTCACGGTAGTCAATGCACATACGCATTGATCAGTCCTTCTTTTTGACGAATAAAATGGGTACTCCCCATGGCGATGAACATGACTGTATGAATCCTCTCTCTAATAATTTGTCTAATTGCTTCTTCAGTTCCTACATTTCAGCGGGTGCCAAATGGTAAGATGCTTTGGCAATTGGTGTTGTACCGGGTAGCAGATGGATTCTGAATTCAACTTCCCTATCTGGTGGTAGTCCTGGCAATTCTTCTGGAAAGATATCTGAAAACTGAGACACTACTGGAATGTCTTTTAGTTCTTTTTCTTTAGTGTTAGTGATTATGGAAATCAAATACACTATAGATCCTTTTCTTATATAACTTGTAGTTTTCATCACAGAGATGAATTTAGTGGATCTAGAGGGCTTATCTCCTTTAATTGTGATTTTTCACCCTTTGGTGCATTTACTTGAATTGACTTTTGATCACATAAAATATTAGCTTTATTGGTTATTAACCAATCCATTCCTAATACGACATCAAATCCTGCCAGATTCATTGGGTAAAGGTTTGCAATATACTTTTGGTTTAAAAATTATATTCTTGCTCCCTGCAAGATTTCAGAAATTCTAATCGTTTCTCCATTCGCTGTCTCGACTAGACATTCTTGTGAGAGTTTATTTAATGGTTGATTGAGAAGTTTGAAAAATGAAGTATTAATAAAACTTTGGTTTGCATTAGAGTCAAATAATACTTTAGCAAAAACATCATTAACTAAAAACGTACCGGCTATTACGTCCGGAATCATTTTGGCTTCATATGCAGTCAGAACAAACGCTCTAGAATTTTTAGTGTTCTTGTTGTTTGCAGTTGGAGCTAATTTCGGACAATTGGGCTTGATGTGTCCTTATTCTCCGCAATTGTAGCATATCCTGTTGTTGGCTTTCTTCCTGCAGTCTTCTTCCTTGTGTCCTGATATTTTGCAGAAATTGCAATATATGGAGCCTCTTCCAGAATGCTTCCTTTTGCAATACTTGCAATAAGTTGCAGATGTAGAACCTACATATTTCCCACGGTTGGAATTCCCAGAACGGAATTCTTGGGTAAGCCTTTGAGCTAGGTTTCTCCTCTGGTCTTCTTCTCTAGTACGTATTAACTCATCTGTCAAGGTATTTGCTAGTTCTACAGCTTCTTCTATGGTTTGAGGTCTAGCTGCCTTGACTACATGCCTAATCTCTCCAATTAATCCCCAGATGTAACGGGAGATTAATACCGGTTCAGGTGATGCAAGGGTTGGTACTATTCTAGCATATTCAAATAATGTGGTAGTATAACCCTTACTATCTTCCCCGGTCATTCTAAGGTTCAGAAACTTATTTGCTATCTGTTCCTTTTCATTGGGAGGGCAGAATTTCCTTTCTAACATATTTTTAAATTCCTCCCATTCCATGTTGTAAACCCTATCACTTCCTCTTGACTGGAGGATAGTGTTCCACCATTCTAAAGCTGAGTTCTTAAACAGATTTGAGGCAAACATTACCTTATCTTCTTCAGCACACTTGCTTATTTTTAAAACAACCTCAGTCTTTTCTATTCAGCTTAGGGCTGCAATGGGTCCTTCATTGCCTGAGAATTCTATTGGTTTGCAGGACCAGAATTCTTTGTAAGAACAACGATAAGGCATGGTTCTTCTTCTTTTGGGAATGGGCACTTGAAGTACAGGTCCATTGTTCACACTGTTTGCAGGTTCAGAGGGTCACTTACTGCTATGTTTACTTTTATTTTCCTCATCCTTACCAGTTTGAAGAATATATGGCATTGCATCTATAATTCCTTGTGCCACTATGTGTTGGATGGCACTATTATCCACTTGGTTTCCATTGTTATTTTTGTTGTTCGGATTCTCATTAATCAAGTTAATGTTACTCTGGTTATCGTTATTCAGATTTTCCTGATTCCCTTCGTCGGCCATCTGAATTTTAAACATTTACCACGTATTAATATTACAAAATAATATTTAATATAGCCAATCACATGACACGCATTTTGGTCAAAAGCGTCGATCATTGCGACTTTACTCTATTCATATAATATGCATCTATTACACACCAGTACTGAAATTAAAATTACAATACCGACTGAAATTTAAAGTTACACTACTAATAATAGGCATCCGTAGTTTTTTTTTTTTCATACACATACACACATATTTTATTATTATTATTATATTATTATTATTATTATTATTATTATTATAAACTTCTCCACCATCACTTCTACGGATATGGATTCATTCAGAAATCCATATTGCGCTCGTCGTACTTCCAGACGAGTCGCTCTCCCACCTGTCTCATCCTTTCACTATTCTTTAAAATTTCCTAACCAAATGTCCTAAGTTCTTGTACGTTTTCTTCACTCATTGGGGGTGCAGGTTCTAGGACTGGATTCGGAAACTGGGGTGCGGGTTCCTGGTATGGAGGTGTAGGTGCCTGGTATGGGTAAGGATTTTCTAGAATCTCCCTAATGAATACATCATTATCGTAATAGGGATCTAGAGGATCTAACCCTGGGTAGGCTTCTAAGTTCGGCATGGGTATGTTTTCGTGTATCGGGTAACATTGCCCGTAGTCCCTATTGTCATCCCACCATGGGTTATAATTTGGGTTTAAGGGGTTAGGTGCTGGTACCCTATGTATCTCCTCCGGGTTAAAATCATGCATTTTTACTTGATTTTCATGGTTTTCTATCTCCATCGGTTGGTCAGGAATTGGTTGTTGTGGTTGGGGTGCTATCATTTGTTCCATGTTAGGGTCAGCTGCAGTGGTTACTAGGATGTGGATGTTGGCTATACCCCTATTAATCATTTCATGGGCATAGGCATCGGTTTCTCTTTTGGCTGCTGCTAGTGCTCTCTGGTCTTGTAACTTTTTCATACGCTTTCTTCGCTCATGTGCTCCCCTACTGAACCATCCCCTCTTTTTCTGAGGAAATGGCTCTTCAGATTGAGCCTTAAATACGAATATTCCTTCTTCCGTATCAGCAGAGTACCCCGAAAGGGCAGGCTGAGAAGAGGCACCTTCGCTTCTAGGCGAACCAGACAATTGACAGTACGTCTCAGATGGTCCTTGGTCGCTCATACTGTAAACTAACAAATAGTCAAATAACACACAACAAGAAAATACAATTATGCACGTATTCCCGTAATTTATTTCCTAACAATTTGAATTTTGGTGTCAGCAGAACACTTCTGTGGCTGAATCAGTGGCTTAGCTCTGATACCACCTTCTGTCGCAACCCCCGTCCCCTTATTCAAATACAGGCACGGACGGCCACGGCCAGTTTCAGTGGCATCTGGTATTGTCTAATTTTGGCAACGGAAATTTCATCAGGACCGTAGTTAGGAAATATTTTATCAGAGTAAAATACCACATTTTATATAAATAAACACATTTGGATAAAACCCAAGTTTTTATTACAAACTGATTTATAAGGATAAATCCCATTTTATTGAAATACACGCCTTCTTTTATTTAGGTAACTTTTATAGCCACTTTTCCAAGCCTTCAGTGATGTCCAGCTGGCTTCTAATTGGCTTTCACATTGTGTGTCACACCCCGACCACGTGTAACATACTAAACGTGGCGGAAACGTCGGGGAGTGTTGTAACAGAATTAATGTTTCATAACCATGGATACAAAAAGTGTTTCGTTTTATTAAACATTGAATATTTACATCGTCAGGAAATCTAAATACACAATTTAAACATAGTCTATCATTGTTATTGGGTCACTAAAGCCTCGTCCAGTCCTATGTGAGCATACATCTTAGCAATCGATATCATTCAACTTTACCTGAAACATATGTGAAAACGAGGTCAGCAAAGGAATGCTGGCGAATACATTAGTTTTGTAGGAGTGTCGAAATCATGGCTAGTTTAGATGTTGCAATACTTTATTAAAAAAAACCTTGTTTTGAAAAGAGTATAATATTGCAACTTAATTAACCAACTCAAATCAAGCAGGTTATAGTTTATAAAACCTCGTAGCCATGACTCTTAACCCAAAAATCTTTGTTTTAGTACAACAAATTGTGAAAAGTATTTTATTTGTATAAAATGTTATATGTCCAAATTGAAATGATTCAAATAACGCTACGATATGTAATACCATACAAACACTTATATATAGGAAGTACCATCGGCGTATCCACCATGCTTGTATCATATTACACACGCCTCGTTACTTAATCACTTACTCAAATCAAACTACCAAAGTGAAATGTTCATGTCTAATGTAAATCATGTAATGTATAACCAATGTCAAAAGTGTTTATGTGTCAAATGTAAACCATGTAATATGTAACCAAAACCCAATCGTATATCGCTTTGAAGCCAATCGTTTAACCCAATCGTTTAATTCGTTTTAGGTCGTGAAACTACTTAAATGGTCGTCTCGCTAATAACATTCAAACCTTCTTGACTCGCATTAATAAACCCTTACCAAAGGATAGATTAACAATTCGCATTAATAAACCCTTACCAAAGGATAGATTAACAACTCGCATTAATAAACCCTTACCAAAGAGTAAATTAACAATTACAGATTCAGTCGCTACCCACAACACCCACACATAACTACGGGTGTAGTAAATAACGGGATTTGTCAGATCCTATGGTACCATAACCTAATACTGGTCGGCTTGATCATTGCTAATGAATGTCATTTGTTATGTAACTACAACCAACAAGTTTGTTCACTTTATCGAAATCGTTATTAGTTTTGTATAAATCGTCTTAATCGTTTTTGAAACCATCGTTATAACATCGAAAACATTTAGCACATATGAGTCACCCCAAGACAATTGAAAGCAGTAAAATAGGGGAATAATGTACTCGCCTGAGAATGCTTAGAGGTCTTGAACAACAACCAAACAAATCTTGAGGGAGCACGGAATCAGTCGGCAATCTAAAACTATATAAATAAATCAGACTTAAATCGGGAGATCGGATAGGATGAGGCTTGGTAAACCAAATGAGTATTGGAACTCATATGATATGGTTTAACAAGGCCTACATACTACATGAAACCTAACCTAAGTGCTTTCGACCCATCGCGACCCATTAAGGTAACATATGCTACTTTAACGCATCGTGCGCGTGAAACGCGTTCGGACCGTCTAACTAGTCCTATGACAAGTGTTATATGCCTAAACATGTTACATAATCAGTTATTTGACAAAATGTTAGGTTACATATGCTTAATTACCAATTATACATGAAAAGGGTATTCTGGTAATTTACCTAAGGCATATAAACTACCTATCATACAACTACTCAAACGATGTGACCATAGGGTATAACCTCGGAAGGTTATTCCCTACCTTCTATGGTCACCTAATGTGTTTGGTCGGATCCTAATGATCGACCAAATGGGTCGGGTTCGAGGTATAAGCGATTTATTAGATCGCTTACCCTACGACCCTAGACAACGTGGTAATCAGTAGGCATAGTCCCAAGGGACTATAACCATCGTGATTACAATCACGTTGCGAAGTTCAAACGAACTTCGCATTGACCATAAGCTGGTCAACGCTGAAAGTCAAACAAAGTTTGACTTTCTGACTCGAAAAGCAATAAAATAAGGAAAAGAACGAAAGAATACTTACGAAGGGTCCCCGAATGCTAATCTCGATCCGAGAATCTCAGGTATGAAACAATGGTTTCAACTTAGAGTTTCTAAGATCAAAATTCTAGTGATTTAAGCAATGGGGGTGTTGGGGTATTTATATTTTTTGGTCCACCGTTAAGATCGTTTCATGGAAAACGTGCCTTAATCGTATCCGTACAAGTGTCGGAAAGTTGTGGTGGCTCAAAATGGTCCTTATCATCTGACTAGGCAATAGAGAACATGTGGTTGTGGATTAATTAGCTGCAAACAGGCTGTTTAAAAACACTGAATCTGGTCTGAGCAAGGCTAGCGCACCGTTACATGATAAGTGTAGCGGTGCGCTACTCATAAGTTTGGCAGATTGACAGTTTTGGTCCCTGTCATGCATTCAGCCCATTTTCGACACGTTTAAGGCCCGTTAACCCCATTTCAAAGCTCTAAAATGAAGTTAAAGTATAGGGAACTTAAAATGTGCTCAAAAATATCTCGGATGTCGGTTCGTTTAGCCGTACGGTTGCGTTGTTCGGTTAATTACGACGGAATGCGCATAAGCGCGAAAAACGATCCAAATGACGCGACGAATGGATTTTTGACAAGCCAAACACTAAATCATAATATAATCATGCTTACATAAATTTTTGGATGTCCAGATGTATGCAGAACGTGAGTTATGCGCAAAAGTGCAAACTTGTGCACTTTTTTGACACTTTTAGTCCCTGAATGACCCAAAAGTTTATTTTAGCACACCGAACCCCTTAAAGCCTATTTCTAAGCTATGTAAAGGATATTTATGGTGTGTTTAACTTATGGTCATGTTCCGGAATGTCTGTTACAGTTCAAATTGGCATACTTTCGCAGTTTGTCAACTTTAGTCCCTGTAAGCGATTTAACTTGATTTTGCCATACCAAAGCCTTCAAAACTTATTTCTAAGTTATGTAAAGGTTATTTAAGGTATGTTAAGCCTATGTCACTATTCCAGAGTGTTAGTTGCATTAAACTGGTTATATTTACGCATCAGTGCGCGTATAACCTTCTAGAAAGCGATTTAGAGTTTGAAATTGAACAAGAATTGATATGTGCAAATGATACACATATTTTTACAAATCCCAAGTATGAAATATAATATTTCATTGGTTCGGTATTTGTTTGATGGCCGTGGAGGCACAGGTGTTACAGTCTCCCCTACTTTAGGAAATTTCGTCCCGAAATTTATTTAGAGGAAACTTGTGAGAGCTTGAAAACGTGAAGTTGAAAAGATCGAACAATATTGGTCAGGGTTCTGAACTTCTAGTAACTTTAATAACATCATGCTTGCAATGTAAGAGGGATACTTATATACAAGTATATGAAGTGTCATTGGTGCGTCCACCGTACCTCCATTACATCGCTCTCATTTTGTTATTGTTGTCACTATTGGTTCTTACACATAATAAATCCTACTGGGTTTCTGTGCACTAAATTTCATAATTATGTACGCGTCCATAATTAGACAATTCCTTGCACAGTTCACACAGTCTATTTTATAATGTGTAGGGTAAAACCAAATGAACAAACCTGTGATGAGTGTGACTGGACCACCATAGGGTCCTTTCAGCTGTATCATCACATGCCATTCTTAACCAGGTCTTGAATCAATCTTTAACTAGACCACTCAAGGGTCTATCATCGAATCATGGAATGGTACTATATAACCCAAGGGTCTTAACTACCACGTAGAAGCCCATAAGGATTTAAGGTAGCACCTTTTGAATATCCTACTATGAATCCCTCATATGAAGATATGAAAGATTCTATGAGGATTTGAAAATCGTACCACACAAGAACATAGAGGAGAACACATAAACACATATCACATAATCGCATAATCGTATACTCGCATAATTGTTTAATTTGACCTTTAAATTTGTTATCTTTGGACACGGGTATTTAAAGCATACAAGGAATCAAATCCTTAATTGCAGTAATTTGGATTTATCCATATGAATACCCTGCTTGTTGACTACATGACCCAAAAACTGAACTTCTTTAAGCCAAAATTTCCTCTTGGAGGATTTAGCGAAAAGTTTGTTCCTTCTTTAAGGGTTCCAGTGTCAATGAAAGTGTTGATTGTTATCGGCTCGGGATATGAATAGATCAAGGTGTCATTAATAACAATGACGAACTGATCCAAATAAGGCTTGCAGACTCTTTTTATTAAGTCCTTGAAGATGGCTGGAGCATTTGTCAACCCAAAAGGCATGACTGTAAACTCGTAATGGCCATACTTCGTGCAGAAAACCGTTTTGGGAATATCTTCTTCGAGAATACAAAGTTGATGATACCCAAAACGCAAATCGATCTTGGAAAAGCATGAAGTACCCTGCAGATGATCGGAGAGATCATTGATTTAAGGTAGGGGATATCGATTCTTGATGGTAAGCTTAATAGGCTTACGTTAATCGATATGAATTCGAGAAGATCCATCTTTCTTTTTCACAAAGAGGGCAAGAGTTTTTCCAAGGTGAAAAGTTCGGACGGATGAATCCTTTATCAAACAACTCTTGAAGCTGTTTTGATAATTCTTGCATCTCGAATGGTGCAAGACGATAAGATACTTTAGATTTAAAAGAAACAAGTGTTTAAGGTTCTTAGGGAGATCACAAGTGATCATAAAAATGACAGAACCACACGAGTAGTTTTGTCTTTGTGATGACATCATAAGGTTGGATCAAACATTCATACAATTGCATTAGTTGGAAATAAAAACCACAAATTTTTATTTATATAACAACCGCATTGTCTTTAAATGTTACAAGATAACAACCAGAGGAATTTCAAAATTCTACTTGTTCTTCATCATTGATTGCCTCATTGATGTTATACACTCGTCCACGTGCTGGATTCACATTGACGTTGACGTTCGCATTCGGGTTAGCGTTAGCATTTGCATTCACCAGTCTTGGGCAGTTGTGGCGGAAATGACCAATCTCTCCGCAATTGAAACATGAACCCAGTGGGAATCTCGCAGCATTCCCTTGAACCTGAGCTTGAACCTGAGCAGCCTGATTTTGTCCCAGACGACAAATATTGGCCAAATGCCCAAGTCTACCACACGTTGTGCATTTCTTGCAATCTTGTTGTGCAACGTGATGACCGTTGCAACGGGCATAATGTGGTGCGGTACCAGCATATGCCTTCTTTGCAGCTGGCTGTGCCGGTGGGTTTTGCAAGTTCTGAGCAGTCTGTGCTGTAACAGCAAAATTTTGGGCACCCTTCTGCTTCTTTGATTTCTTCGAAGTCTCAACTTCCTTACCCTTCTTGTTTTGACCTTTCTTGCTATCCTCCTTGTCAGACCCCTGCTTCTTACCCTTGTCACCCTTTTTGTGTAACTTATTCTTCCGAATCTGCGACTCAGTCAATGTCGCAGCTAACTCGATCGCCTGACGAAGTGTGGTAGGGCTACTACCAGTAAGGATGTCTTGTACCGAGTCAGGTAGGCCGTCGATGTACCTTTCGATAGCCTTGTCAAGTGGGGTAACCATTGTCGGGCAAAGCAGACTCAACTCCTCAAACCTATCAGTATACGCCCTGTGCTCACCACTATCTTGCTTCAACTCATCAAATTCCTTCTCCAAAGCTCGCTGCTCATGACGAGGAAATAATTCCCTCATCATAAGGGCCCTGAGTTCAGCCCATGTCTGTGCTAGAGCAACTTCTGCACCACGATCCCTCATAACCCCGTTCCACCATGTGAGAGCCCTCTTCTGAAACACACTCGAAGAAAACTCGACCCTGCGATTGTCAGGACACTGCACGTGGCGGAAAGTATTCTTAATGCTCTCGAACCATTGAAGAAGCCCAGTCGCTCCTTCAGAACCACTAAACTTGAGTGGTTTAGCCTGGTTAAAATCCTTGTATTTACACTGTGCGTTATTGTTGTTGTTATTATTGCCGTTGTTGTATATCTCGTGGACTTGGGTTACAACCCCGGGAAGCACAGCAGCCACCTGCTGAGAGATCAGGGCTGCGAGTTCTTCAATAGTAAAAGTCCGAGCATCGGTTCGAGCATCGCGTCGAGGAGGCATTGTCTAAAAGAGGAGACATGAAATGAAACGAGTGAGAGAATTAGATGAAAAGAATGAGATGAACAAATCTGATGAAAGCAAGGATAGTGGTCATTTGTTTGTTACTATAAAGCAACAAACGACCCCGGTGATAAATCAAAGTAAATAGGTCAAAAATAATGTATCGCGAAGACATGCTCGCCTATAAGTGAACACTCATCCCAAGAATTCCCAGGTAAGCACAACTGGTCTCGCGTCTGATGAGATATATACGAAGTGCTTGCCTAGACAGAAAACCCAGAATACAGGCATTCACCCTTCCAGTTTGCACGTGTTCACATTATTTAAGACTCAAAACTTTGGCAAGAGTTTGAAAATTCAAAAGGGGTTCAAAACCTTGAAATCAATCATCCTAGAACAGATGATTAGTTTTCAAAGCGGTTTTGAAATTTATGTTCTTGTTGTGGTCATCGCCTAAGGATAGGTGACGGTATTGTTTTATGACTAAACGCAAGTAAACTCGCGTTAGGGTCCTAGAAAGGTTATAGACTAGGTCAAAGCATTACTAATAACCTAATTCCCTATAACCATTGGCTCTGATACCATCTTTTCTGTCACACCCCGACCACGTGTAACATACTAAACGTGGCGGAAACGTCGGGGAGTGTTGTAACAGAATTAATGTTTCATAACCATGGATACAAAAAGTGTTTCGTTTTATTAAACATTGAATATTTACATCGTCAGGAAATCTAAATACACAATTTAAACATAGTCTATCATTGTTATTGGGTCACTAAAGCCTCGTCCAGTCCTATGTGAGCATACATCTTAGCAATCGATATCATTCAACTTTACCTGAAACATATGTGAAAACGAGGTCAGCAAAGGAATGCTGGCGAATACATTAGTTTTGTAGGAGTGTCGAAATCATGGCTAGTTTAGATGTTGCAATACTTTATTAAAAAAAACCTTGTTTTGAAAAGAGTATAATATTGCAACTTAATTAACCAACTCAAATCAAGCAGGTTATAGTTTATAAAACCTCGTAGCCATGACTCTTAACCCAAAAATCTTTGTTTTAGTACAGCAAATTGTGAAAAGTATTTTATTTGTATAAAATGTTATATGTCCAAATTGAAATGATTCAAATAACGCTACGATATGTAATACCATACAAACACTTATATATAGGAAGTACCATCGGCGTATCCACCATGCTTGTATCATATTACACACGCCTCGTTACTTAATCACTTACTCAAATCAAACTACCAAAGTGAAATGTTCATGTCTAATGTAAATCATGTAATGTATAACCAATGTCAAAAGTGTTTATGTGTCAAATGTAAACCATGTAATATGTAACCAAAACCCAATCGTATATCGCTTTGAAGCCAATCGTTTAACCCAATCGTTTAATTCGTTTTAGGTCGTGAAACTACTTAAATGGTCGTCTCGCTAATAACATTCAAACCTTCTTGACTCGCATTAATAAACCCTTACCAAAGGATAGATTAACAATTCGCATTAATAAACCCTTACCAAAGGATAGATTAACAACTCGCATTAATAAACCCTTACCAAAGAGTAAATTAACAATTACAGATTCAGTCGCTACCCACAACACCCACACATAACTACGGGTGTAGTAAATAACGGGATTTGTCAGATCCTATGGTACCATAACCTAATACTGGTCGGCTTGATCATTGCTAATGAATGTCATTTGTTATGTAACTACAACCAACAAGTTTGTTCACTTTATCGAAATCGTTATTAGTTTTGTATAAATCGTCTTAATCGTTTTTGAAACCATCGTTATAACATCGAAAACATTTAGCACATATGAGTCACCCCAAGACAATTGAAAGCAGTAAAATAGGGGAATAATGTACTCGCCTGAGAATGCTTAGAGGTCTTGAACAACAACCAAACAAATCTTGAGGGAGCACGGAATCAGTCGGCAATCTAAAACTATATAAATAAATCAGACTTAAATCGGGAGATCGGATAGGATGAGGCTTGGTAAACCAAATGAGTATTGGAACTCATATGATATGGTTTAACAAGGCCTACATACTACATGAAACCTAACCTAAGTGCTTTCGACCCATCGCGACCCATTAAGGTAACATATGCTACTTTAACGCATCGTGCGCGTGAAACGCGTTCGGACCGTCTAACTAGTCCTATGACAAGTGTTATATGCCTAAACATGTTACATAATCAGTTATGTGACAAAATTTTAGGTTACATATGCTTAATTACCAATTATACATGAAAAGGGTATTCTGGTAATTTACCTAAGGCATATAAACTACCTATCATACAACTACTCAAACGATGTGACCATAGGGTATAACCTCGGAAGGTTATTCCCTACCTTCTATGGTCACCTAATGTGTTTGGTCGGATCCTAATGATCGACCAAATGGGTCGGGTTCGAGGTATAAGCGATTTATTAGATCGCTTACCCTACGACCCTAGACAACGTGGTAATCAGTAGGCATAGTCCCAAGGGACTATAACCATCGTGATTACAATCACGTTGCGAAGTTCAAACGAACTTCGCATTGACCATAAGCTGGTCAACGCTGAAAGTCAAACAAAGTTTGACTTTCTGACTCGAAAAGCAATAAAATAAGGAAAAGAACGAAAGAATACTTACGAAGGGTCCCCGAATGCTAATCTCGATCCGAGAATCTCAGGTATGAAACAATGGTTTCAACTTAGAGTTTCTAAGATCAAAATTCTAGTGATTTAAGCAATGGGGGTGTTGGGGTATTTATAGTTTTTGGTCCACCGTTAAGATCGTTTCATGGAAAACGTGCCTTAATCGTATCCGTACAAGTGTCGGAAAGTTGTGGTGGCTCAAAATGGTCCTTATCATCTGACTAGGCAATAGAGAACATGTGGTTGTGGATTAATTAGCTGCAAACAGGCTGTTTAAAAACACTGAATCTGGTCTGAGCAAGGCTAGCGCACCGTTACATGATAAGTGTAGCGGTGCGCTACTCATAAGTTTGGCAGATTGACAGTTTTGGTCCCTGTCATGCATTCAGCCCATTTTCGACACGTTTAAGGCCCGTTAACCCCATTTCAAAGCTCTAAAATGAAGTTAAAGTATAGGGAACTTAAAATGTGCTCAAAA
This sequence comes from Helianthus tuberosus, assembly GCA_030545235.1. Classification (NCBI taxonomy): domain Eukaryota; kingdom Viridiplantae; phylum Streptophyta; class Magnoliopsida; order Asterales; family Asteraceae; genus Helianthus; species Helianthus tuberosus. The sequence goes on along the minus strand of CM060414.1, from coordinate 116,499,132 downwards.
ATATCTCGGATGTCGGTTCGTTTAGCCGTACGGTTGCGTTGTTCGGTTAATTACGACGGAATGCGCATAAGCGCGAAAAACGATCCAAATGACGCGACGAATGGATTTTTGACAAGCCAAACACTAAAGCATAATATAATCATGCTTACATAAATTTTTGGATGTCCAGATGTATGCAGAACGTGAGTTATGCGCAAAAGTGCAAACTTGTGCACTTTTTTGACACTTTTAGTCCCTGAATGACCCAAAAGTTTATTTTAGCACACCGAACCCCTTAAAGCCTATTTCTAAGCTATGTAAAGGATATTTATGGTGTGTTTAACTTATGGTCATGTTCCGGAATGTCTGTTACAGTTCAAATTGGCATACTTTCGCAGTTTGTCAACTTTAGTCCCTGTAAGCGATTTAACTTGATTTTGCCATACCAAAGCCTTCAAAACTTATTTCTAAGTTATGTAAAGGTTATTTAAGGTATGTTAAGCCTATGTCACTATTCCAGAGTGTTAGTTGCATTAAACTGGTTATATTTACGCATCAGTGCGCGTATAACCTTCTAGAAAGCGATTTAGAGTTTGAAATTGAACAAGAATTGATATGTGCAAATGATACACATATTTTTACAAATCCCAAGTATGAAATATAATATTTCATTGGTTCGGTATTTGTTTGATGGCCGTGGAGGCACAGGTGTTACATTGTGTTACCTGAAACGCGTTTTGAAAACATTTTGTCAGTGGGAAATACTGGTGAGTGAATCCCCGTTTAATCAAGAAAGGTTAATTTAATTTAAACAGTATTGAGAGTGATTACAATGTTTACATCTACCCAATTACTCATTCAGTATTGTCATTCCTGACTGGTGGGTCATATTACACATTGGCTAACTCTTCGTCCAATGGTAACGTGTCTCACATTTTGTAATACAAAACCCCAACATACCGGCAGTAATTGTAGAATTACAAAGACTCAATCACTGCTAAATTGCATTGTAAAACATTTAATGTTTTGTAAAAACAATTTACAAAAAGGAGATTACTCACATTGCTGTCTTAGGTTTTCAGTAAGGATTTCCTGGGAAAAATCTATAAATTACACAAATGCATACGTGTTAGTATAATAACCCATTTTAACATTAGTAATACCCTCCCCGAGACGGCATTCCAACGACAACGTCGGGCAGAACCACGACAGGCGTTATGGAACCCTAGATCAATCGGGCAGAGTATCTAATACGTATCCAGGGGTTATGATACTTATAACGGAGTAGAACTTCGTTATTTAGGGGGTATTACGCCCGAGTATAGTGCCTACTATTAAGAAATTGAGAGAGAAAGTCGAAATTTGAGCAACGTAAACTGAAGGCCCGATGCCCTCTTATATAGGGCCTGATTTTGGGCTCTACGCGGCCCGCGTAAGGTGTAACCCAGGGGCTACGCGGCCCGCCTAGTTGGTGGCTAGGACAGTAGCTGATCCGGGTCATTGTATAGGGTCGACGAGTGTTGGGCCACGTGGCAGCACCGGGCTGCGCCACATTTTCGATCTCTCGCGGCCCGCGTAAGATCCCTAAGGGATCTACGCGCCCCGCCTCAAACCCAAAAATTGGATTTTTAATTACCTTTAATAATATTTAAGGTATTCGGGGTCCGTTTTCCCGTATGGGGTGTATTTTAGGACATATTGGGATATTTTAAATATTTTTAGGGTGTCTGAAAATTTATGAGGGTGTCGGTTTAGGGTTGTTATACTATGTATCTCACAGGCATTTTTATGCTGACGTACATATTTTCACATGTGTTTCAGGTACTATTGTTAGATGATCATGATGCAAACATAGGACTGGACGAGGCCTTAGTGACATAAAACTATGAAAGACAGTTTAATTCATGTCGTGCTTCTTAAATTCTTAATCAAATGTAAACATTTTAATTCAATAAAACAAAACTTCAATTACCATGTGTTATGAAACAATGATTCTGTTATTCCACTCCCCGACTTTTCCGCCGCGATTTGTTGTTTTACGCGGTCGGGGTGTGACCGAATAGTTGGTATCAGAGCTTATGGTTATAGGGAATTAGGTTATTAGTAATGCTTTGACCTAGTCTATAACCTTCCTAGGACCCCGACGCAGTTTACTTGCGTTTAGATACTAAAACAATATCGTCACCTATCTTTAGGTGACAACCATAACAAGAACACAAATTACAAATCCGTTTTGAAAACCAATCATCTATTCTAGGATGATTTATTATAAGGTTTTGAACCTTCAAAGTTTTCAAAATCTTGTCAAAGAACGGGTCATTATAATGTGAACACATGCAATCTGGAAGGGTGGGTGCCTGTATTCCGAGTTTTCTTTCTAAGGCTAGAGTGTTCGTACAAATCCACATAATCAGACCAGTCACTCTTACCTGGGAACTCTTGGGATGAGCGTCCACTTATAGGCTAAAGCTTGTTTTCGCAATACATTAATATGACCCGCTTACTTTAACTAGTCACTATGTAATTCGTTTGTCTTAGGTAACAAACAAATGATCACAATCTTTATCCATTATTGATATATTTAAACATCCTATTTTGATTATCTGATAACATCTCACTTGTTTCTTCTCTTGTCTTCCATTGTCTTTAGGATCCCTCTTCATCACAACAACACTCAAATGTCCAAACTGGTTGCTACAATTGCCCAACAAATAGGCGTAGTGCTCCAGAGGACCGTTGACTTAGCTATTACCATGACTCGCCTCAAGGATGAAACCACCCAAGAGACACCAAAGGAAAAAAAAACATAGCCTTCATGAAAATCAAGGAAGCGTAAAGCTTCAAAGAATCTTGCAGCGGTCGCACCAAATCAAGCGGGACCTAGCCAGGTGGCAACACCACCAGCTAAGAAGCCGTACAAGGGAACTGCTCCTTTGTGCAATCAATGCAATGGTCATCATCTGAATCAAACACCATGTATCAAATTTACCCACTGTGGAAGATGGGGACATTTGGTTAACGCATGCCGTTTTGCTATCCAAAACAAAACTGTTGCAAATCCTACTGCTAATCAATCCAACCAAAACAGTCCCAACCAACCAGCTCAACCTCCTGCAAGGAAACCTTATGCCAGCACTACACCGATATGCAACAAATGTAATGTACACCACCTAGCTCACAGACAGTGTCGTCTGTGTGCATCATGTGGGCGACTCGGTCACCTGGCAAATGCTTATCGATTCAACCCAAACCAAGGTGGACCAAACCAACCTCAAGACAACCCTGCTCAAGCTCGTTTTTCGCCTGGTACTTGCTACAACTGTGGCGAGATGGGTCATTTAAGGGACAAATGCCCAAAAGCTTGTCAATGCAAATCAGACCCATGAATGAGCAGTTGGCTGACCGGAAGATAATGCTGCTTTGAAATAGCTAAAATCTTATGTTTTGTTGCTTTTGTTTTCCTTGAACTCTGAAACAATGTGGTTGGTTTATAAATAATCATTGTTCATCAATTTGATGTACAAAAACGAATGTAGTTATATATGTGTATAGCATACCCCTACGATACCGACACCAAGGAACTGTGTTCTTTGCGAAACAAACTACCCTTGTAGTTTTCCCACTCATGACTGCTCATGATTTCCACGAAAATCCTAAGTACTCATTTCCCTCTAAGAAACAAAGTACAAGGTACAAGCTACAACTTTGGACAAACACACAAAGTACCACTTTAAATCCTTAGATATCTAAGAGTACTTTTCATAAGTCCTTCAATAACCTCATGCGATATGTTTATGTACATATCATTATATTCTGGTTTTTATAACAACATGCATACATATGTTTTTTTTTAAAACGTCCTCCATGATTTCAAAAATATTTCATATGATTTAAAAGCATTTTCACATAGAATATTTACTTAATATACCAAGTGTATGATTTCAAAAGCATTATTCATGTTTTCAAAAACCTTATACATGATTTCAAAATTACCTCACATGATCTTAAAACAATTTATAAACATATTTACCTAATACATCTACCGTATGATTTCAAAAGTATTACGTAAGGTTTCAAAAACATTAAACATATTTCTAAAGAACCCCATGCATAATTTTGAAAAACATTCTGCTCGTATGATTGACTTAACGTACATAGTACACGACCTCCAAATTCTGCTTCATATGTCGCCTTGGCATATCTAGCACCTTAACTTCATGAACACTTTACCTCATATATTGACCTAAGCATGTCTAGTACAAGGTTTCGAAACATCTCTCGCCTCGCAAATTCCAAAAATCCACATAGGATCTTCCTATCTTCATAATTAGACCCTTGTGGGTGTTTAACACTCAAAATCGAAGTCCTTAATTGGATTCTTTGTATGCTTTAATACGTACATTACGATTCAATAAGGACAAAGCCGAATTCCTATTAAGAGCTTCCTATCTTCATAGTTAGATTCTTAAAGATGTTTAAATTACCAATTGAAGTCCATGGATTGGATTCCTGGTGTACTTTAATTACACGTGCACAAATCAACAACAAACTAGAGAACAAATAAATAACAAGATGATAACAAATTAATGACCAAGTTGAACAATTATGTGTTTATGTGTTATGTGTTTTTGTGTAATCCGAATATTCGTTATCCAAATCCTCGTAGAATCTCCCATATCCTCATATGAGGGATTCATAGAAGGATATCCAAAGGTACTACCTTAAATCCTTAATGGGCTTCTACATAATAGTTAACACCCTTGGATTATAGAGTACTATTCCATAATTCAAAAGAGACCCCTTGAGTGGTCTAGTTAAAAAGATTGATTCGAAAATCTGGTTCAGAATCTCATGTGATGATATAGCTGAAAAGACTCTTTGGTGGTCTATTTAAAGAGATCATTTGTTGATTTAATTAAAAGGACCCTATGGTGGTCTAGTCACAATCATCACTGGTTTATTCATTTATTTTCTTCCCCTACACATTATAAAATGCACTGTGCGGACTATGCAAGGAATTACGTAATTATGGATGCATACATAATTGTGGAATTCAGTGCACAGAAACCACAGTAAGATTTGTCATGTGTAAGAACCTATGGTGGCAAAAATAACGAAACATTAACAATTTAATGGAGGTACGATGGACGCACAGGTGGCACTTCATATATTTATATAAGTGTCCCTCTTACATTGCAAGCATGACGTTATTTAAGTTACTAGAAGTTCAGAACCTTAACCAATGTTGTTTTATCTTTTCAACTTCAAGTTTTGAGCTCACACAAAGTTTCCTATAATAACCTTCACTAGAAACATTCTCCCTATCCATTGTTTGAAACTCCAACTTCTCGTCGAATTCACACGCCCTCTACATTTCACTATAACAAGGACGTCATTTCGACAATTCCATGGCACTCTTGAGGTTTGGTACAACCATACACAAACTCATCAGAATGGAGTTTAAATCTTCGGATCTAAACCTTTCCTTATAAACAATAGACTGATTCAAATAACAAAAGCTTGCTGGAAATCCGAACGTGAACCAGAGATTCCACTTTGGGAACGGAGGATTTATAAACAATAGACTGTATCTCACATGCATTTTTATGCTGACGTACCTATTTTCACATGTGTTTCAGGTACTGTTGTTAGATGATCATGATGCAAACATAGGACTGGACGAGGCCTTAGTGACATAAAACTATGAAAGACAGTTTAATTCATGTTATGCTTCTTAAATTCTTAATCAAATGTAAACATTTTAATTCAATAAAACAAAACTTCAATTACCATGTGTTATGAAACAATGATTCTGTTACTCCACTCCCCGACTTTTCCGCCGCGATTTGTTGTTTTACGCGGTCGGGGTGTGACACTCTCAAACCTTCACCTATACATGTTAATTAACCCCCGCGCTACTGCCGTGGCTCTTATCCGATTCATCCGTCACCATAAGTTTCTTATTCCTAAGAACTCATGTTGCTTCGATCCTAGATAAACACTAAAACAAACCACTTTTTATGCATTGGATTCTCTGGTCGATCACCAGCAAGTAATGGAGATCATGAACGCTGTAATGCACACAAAAGAAAGTTCATCAATTTGGGGTTGGCCACTAAGATGTATAATTATTTGGAAGTATAAACTTTTATTCCACATCTATTAATTATAAATTTCTTTTATGATGCTATCAACATTCACTGGATATTTTACTATATATTTTTTTGCTTATTTCTCTACCCTTTTTTTTAGGGGCAGAACCGAAAATAAAAGTTGTTCCACCCAACAGTGATTTAAATGTTGTTCATGGCACCGGTTTTGGTACCTCCAAATGTTCCATCATTAGATGACATTGAATTGATAGTAAGAAGCAAATGTAACGACTTTGTTTTTGTATTAATCCAGTTATGTTTTTTCTTTTATTGTTTGAGATAGTACATATAATTTGTGATGACAGACATTAGGGTCTTATCATTTGTTGGTTTAAACAATACATGTATTATAAAAAGGTGGGATTAATGTGTTTTTTAGCAAATAAAAATGTATTATTTAAAGGTAAGATATATAGTTAAACTATTAATTTTACGATAACAAGTATTATTATTTGGACTTTATGAGTACAATTTGTAAATTGTTTCACTTTTTAATTGTGTTTGCATTACATTCTCATCATCTTGAGATTGAATTTGTTTTGTTGGATTTAGCATGCCAGTTAATTTGTTTCTCTAATTTTCATTCTAAAAATCAAGACAATAGCTTCACAGAGGGCTTGAAAAAGTGGGCAAGCAGTCATTCACCTCGGACACATGACTAGTGAGCATTTAGAAACTAAATATGTTTTGATTTATCATTAAACAATTAATTAATAGAAATCTGAAACTATGTATGATAGCTAAACTTTCCATTCATTAATTCTTACAAGTTAGCAAATTGTTACTAAACCCCAAAACCTAAAATAAACTAGACTTTAAAAATGAACTTTTAGAGATTATAATAATTTGTTGTCATTATTTGTAAATAATTATGAAATTTAACATTATGAAAAATAAATATTACAACTATCATTAATATGGAAGTAAATTTTAGAAAGAGTAAATTACAAGTTTTGTCCTTTATTTTTACACCAATTGCAGGCACTATCCTTTAGCGTAAAAGTAAACAAGTTTTGTACTTAATGTTTCAAAATCTTGCATGTTATGTCCTTTAGGCCAAACTCAAGTAGATTTTTTGGTTAAATCTGATCATGTGCATGAAACATGAGGGCATATTTGTCTATTCACCATTACATGGACTATTGTCTAAATGTTTAATGTCTAGGGACTATTATGTAATATAATGAAAATAATATATATAATTTAAAAAAAACAGTAATTCATCTCCTCAATCATAGCATAAAACACACTTCATCACTTTCTTCAGCCTCTAAACCCTTAACAACAACCATGAACTACCGCTTAATCTCCCCAATCGGAGCACAAAACGCTGTCATTTCCAACAACACTCTCTTAATCTCCCCAATCGGTAACCGCATCTCCGTCACCGACCTCCTCAAATCTGAAACCCTAACCCTACCATTCCAATCTTTATCAAACATCTCTAGAATCGCCGCCTCACCGGACGACATCTTCCTCATCGCCATCGACGACAACGGATGCTGCCAGTTCATCAACCTCTACCCTAACGGTTGTTGGTGCTAGTAAGTTAGTCGAGATTTGGAGGTCTCCAGGGTTGAGAACTTTTGCTAATTGTAATAATAAAGTTACTTGTGTTGATTGGAGTCCTGATTCGAGGTATTTGTGTCACACCCCAACCGATGGCGGAATCATCGGGGCGCGGCACTGAGCGAAACAGATCGTCCAGGAGTTTCCATAACAACTACGATTACCAATTATTTAAGCATCACGTCCCATACCATGACATAACAAGTAGCATAGTTATTACAGACAAATCAAAGACAAATTTGTTCTGTTTCGACAACTTAGATTTAAATAAATAAATTGTTCTATGGTTTCTAGACTCCATCCTACTTGATTCCCACATAGCAGCAAAACATCCTAAGCCCCTGTCACATACGTTAAAGTAAAGTCAATACACATAGTGTAAAGGTGAGCATACAAGTTTGATAGATATAATAGAGTTCAAAAAGAGTTTACGCATAGCCAACATGTAACATGTAACAAAGTGAAGGCTAGTAGGTTATCGATAGAGAAATATGCACAGACTTGACTGCGGGTTGTAGAATGCGCAACACATGTCCCCACTAAGACACGTGAAGTAAGGCCCTTAACAACCCCTGTCCACGACAGGTGCTGAGTCCAAACTATAGTACTATCGTTGCTAAGGTGTCAGGCAACAATCACTGTGTTAACATAACATACAAGCATTCATCGAATAACACATTACATGCAATAACGGTCAGCGTATAAATAGTGTTTGAGTTGTGTGTCGGTTGTGTTTTAGAATAAGTAACGTATGTAACACCGAAAAGTGCGTAAAGCAAAATGGGATCGAGTATACTCACAGATAGCGTTTAACAAGTAAACACTCTCTTGGATTGAAGGGAGCACTGAGAGATATTAGCCTGAGCAGTTAACGATAGCATAAACGATTAGTGGCGTGTTAAACGATGCAATGTGTCTAAGTGTCGGATGGTAATCCAATCGGATGGCAATCCGATCGGATGGCCAGTCGATCGGATGTCAATCCGTTCGGATGGCCATTCAATTGGATTGACATTTGATTGGATTGACATTCGTTTGGTGAGGATGTGTTTGTGTATGATGGCTTTAAAGTTTTTCGTTGTAGCATTTTGAAAATAGAGAAGTATCTCTACCTTTCAGGTCATCAATCGAACGGTCGTTCGATCGGGTAGCGATCTGATTGGTAGGACACTTAGTGAGAACAAGTTCACAGCAGGGTTGTCACTTGATCGGGTAGTAATCCGATCGGTTGGCAATCCATTAGTTACTGATGATCTTTGAAGATTGAAAATGATTAAGTGTCGAAGTTCCAAATGTCACATGGTCGAATGGTCGTTCGATCGGATGGCTATCCGATCGGGCAGCAATCCATTCGACGTTCAGAACCTTGAAAGTTTGAATGAAAAGTTTAAGTGTGGAACCAATGTACAAACCAATCGGATTGCGGGTCGATCGGATGGCAATCCGATCGGACGGTAATCCGTCCCAACGCATCTGATCATTTTGAACTTGGTAATTTTGAAGGTTTGCGGTTTGTTCGAGATGGCTTGACAACGTACTAAACAACAGTACCTCATCAAGTCCCAGGTCGTCCGATCGAACATGAATCACCCAAATCCGATCAGTTTACTGGTTCGTGACGGTCGTTCTTGTTTAACCCGAAGTCAGTTGTCTCTTTGATAAAAAAAACCAGATCTTGAACCAACATATCACTAAGAAAGAGTAGAAGGTCTGTACAAGCTCCGATTCTATCTGTTTTGAGTGCATTGAGTGTAAAAGAGTTGAAAGAAAGTTAGAAAACCATCTTTCAATACTTTTAATCATGAATATGTGTAAATCTATGCGAAAACATTGTTTAATCTTTTGGAAATCCTTCAGATCTGAGTTGTTCTTGGTGGAATGAGGCCAAAACTTGAAGTTCATAAGAACTCCATGATGACATCATCCTAGAACACCTCAAATCCGCTAGTTTCACGGTTAAAAGTTAAGATTCAAAGGTGGAAAAGATGAAAAAGTGTGTGTAGATCATAGAAGTACAAGATTTAGGTTGAAAACTTACAAGAATCACAAAAAATCGAGAGAAAAGAGTGCTTGAGCGAGCTGGTCGAGTGGAGGAGATGTCACATCACAAATGATGTGACAGGAGGGTATTTATAGGGTTTCTAAAAGAGGAAAGTGCACAAGGGTCGGATTGGTCACCGATCGGATGGCGGTTCGATCGGATGGCCACTCGATCGGTTGGCCACTCGATCCAGGTGTCCGGCGTGTTGAGTTTTGTCGTTTCGATTCGCGTGTTGAGCGTTGCGATGCGATTCGAGCGAGCGATGCAATTGAAACACCCATTAGTTATACAAATAACCTAACTACTATATCTAACATACAATCACTATGAATAACCTGCGTTTAGCGTTTGCGATTAACTGCGATTGCGATAGAGTTGCGATTGCGTTTCGATTGATCACCACAAATATAACATAATGCACAAGTAACACATAAATAGCACACACACGTAAAACAATATTCAAAACGCATAATTCGAGTTGCGAATGCGATTGCTATGCGTTTAACGACAAAGCGATAAAACAAGCGATAAATATCGATTAAACCTCGATTATTCACAGATACTCCACATAATACAACTAAAGCAAATAAAATAAAAGATTCGATTAAACCTCGATTATTCACAGATACTCCACAAAACAGTAGTTGAGCAAGGAGTGACAGATCACAATTAGCAATCTTTTCTCCCTTTGACTTCAATCTTGACTTTGACTTTGACTTTCGTAACACGGGGTGTTACAATTTGTTAGCCGGTTTGAAGGATTTGACTGTTAGATTGTTTTGTTTGAAGAAAGTTAGGGGTGAGGTTAATAGTAAGAGTAAGCCTTTTATGTTTTTAGGTCATATGTCACACCCGCTCATAGCGGAAGCGCGAGGTGTGATCTGTATGGTTTTCATTGCATAAATATCGATGTACATGAACAAACTATATGAATAAAACATACTCCATTGCCATTATGTAACATCCCAAAAACGGGTTTGGTAATCAAACCACATTAATAGTAAAGACGGGTAAAATACAGTAAGTGGTAAAAATTAACCCGGTAAATATTAGGACTCAAATAAATAAACCTAATATTAATTAAAAAGGGGAATAAATACTTTGAGAAAACAAAGTATATAAAAAGGCCAAATTAACGGGAGTTAAAACATAACGGGTTATAATTTCCCGAACCCGTTAAAGTAACTAGGAGTAATTAACCTAGTTAGTAGCTTGTGATTAAGTGACTAACGGTGAGGCCTAGCTTTATTTGATCAAAAGAAAACTAGAGGGACCAAAAGTGTGTAACTTGAAACTAGTTTTAATAAATATGTTTTATTAAAACATAAACACTCCAATTGGAGTCTCCAGGAGATCGACCAGAACAGGGGGTGCGACCCCAAGTTCCTTCAAAACCTAGTTCATCACAAAACTCACAAATTGAGGGCTCAAACCAAGTCAAAATCGAAAATCAAGCATAGATTAGTGATCCTCATAGCAAGGGGATTATCAGTTTGACGCCTAACGAGCTAGGTGGAAGCTTGATGAGTGAGCGGGTCAAACGAATCAAGAAGAAAAGGAAAAGTGTAACGTGGATGCGAGGTAAGTGTAATTTACACACTTATGTAGAATACTCATTTATTCGATACGCTGTAAACATGATAACGATAATATTGGAAATATGGATTTTCGTTAAGATTACCTAGTAGTGTAATCTAATAATGAGGGAAAAAGGGAAAAATTGGAAATTTGTCAAGTGTCGACTAATGTAAATCAAGGTTAAAAGGATACCCATGGCGTAAGCCGAAATGGGTTGAATTAGTAAGAAAAGAGTTTAAAAGAAAAAGGGTATGATAATAAAATCCGGGATGGGATGGATGTATGAATTTGAAATCAAAAATGATGTTTTTGATTAAATAAATAACGTTGGGCATATAGTCCAAACGGGTCGAATGGTGGTGATAACACCATTTGACAATATCGACTAATGTGGTTGTCAAGTCTTATGTTGAACAGGACCGATTAGCAAATCGGATAATTGCGTCACCATTGATTGTGTGATAATGAAAACGAGGTATAAATCGGGTCTACTTGTTGATCCGGGCCAGGTACGCATAATTATATTATAGATAAAAGTGTTATTTTGGTCGAATAATTGGAGAAAGAGTCCTTCGTCGTAAAAGGACCAAAATTGACCAAAACGCCCTTGTAGGCTAAATTGAACAAACAACCCTTAGAGGTTGTTTGGAAATGAGTTTCATGATTAAATAAATACTTAGAATAAGTGTAGAAGTTGAAAGATGTAATACGTTAGTCAAATAGCTCTATTTGAGTCTTTGCCGTAAAATGGTAATCCGAAGGGAAAAACTCGGAACATATAGATATCCACATTAAATCCAACACACATATAGTTGTGATGGAAGATTACTAGATAAGAAATGTAGGATTACAATGCTAGAAAGGAATGAAAGTGATTTTAAGCCTAAAAGTGCCTAAACACTCTTAATGGGTCAAAATAGGCATTTAAGCGTAAACGGGATTTTATCACGTAAGGAACCCGTGATTTGAGATTAACATGATAGGAGATATTGAAATAATGAATTTCATGAGTTAAAGGTCAAATAAACATGTTGGTGTGATAAAATTATGAACGGGTCAATATTTGGTAAAAATGGTAGTTAGCCGAAGACTTAAAAGTCTGAAATTATGTTAATCCGGATGTCGGATTTTAACTCCATAAGATGGAGAAAGAAATTACGGACGCGTAGGAAAAAGAATCGGGTAAAACGGATTAAAAACGAGTGAGTTATGCTCGTTTCCATGAAATCGGGTATTGCTGGGAATGTACTGCAACTGTTTAACAACATTCTGCTGAAAAGGGGGCTAGGCGTCACGCGACGCCCCTTGGCGTCACGCGACGCCCCCTAGTTCCGGAAAAAGTTTATTTTTTTGTTGTTTGACCCATGTAACTTGTTTAAACTATTTATTTAACTATCAAAACTAACTTTCAAGTTGGTTTTGATGATAGGTGATTGCCATGAGTGCCCGGATGAAGATCAAGCTCGTTGAGGAACCAAACACGATAAAGATAAAAGCTTCCGCACACTATTTCGTTGTAACTTTTAAAACGACGAATTTGAATTCATTACGATGTGTATAAACCTTCATTGTAAAAGTTTTAAATTAACCGTATTATTCAAAGTACATGTCATCATAATTACATGTTTATTCCGTAAATTATACGAAAACCTTATAATAATAATAAGGGTGTTACACATTACATAAGTGTTTCAAAAGATTACATCACGAGTTTAGTGTTTCTGTTTCAAACCATTAACATAAAAGTAAAGTGTTATTGTTTCATACATCAAAATGGAAATAAATTACTAAGGTTTAAACCATCATATCACCGCAAGGAGGCAGAATATAATAGATAAACCCTCCAAAAGATGGCATGGAGTTCCGGTACTTGTTATCTTGACTGAGAATCCCGACATGGTCCATTAATTTCCTGAAATACATGTTAAGTTTGGAAAACAACAACAAAAGTTGGCGAATTCATGCAGTTTAGTTGAAAAAGATGTATTTAAAATGTAAGTTGTCGTATGTAAAGCGTCAATGAAATCATTGATCATTAATGTTTTGCAAGGACATTAATATGTGTGACGAAAAAGGAAGCAATCCAAACCTAGACGATTTTGTGTCGACTACTATCGACTGGGACACAAAAGCACTCTTCTGTATGGGTCCATGACCAAGAGCAGGGCTCGCCAAAACCCATTTGATCTAATCACTTGTACCTAGGTCCAAACTGGATTAATGTTGCTTAGATGTATAACCCAAATTCTCACATGATCTAAGGTGTTTCATTCCCTAACTTTAACATACGATTGAACATGTATCTTCCCCGATAGTTGTAAAGTTGTAAAACATTTAAATGAATAGGGGACATGAACTCACAGTATTGCGTCCGTGAATGATACGTGTTTGTGATCTTACGCGTGGTCGTCTTGAACAATGTTGCGACCTACAAATGTTCTTATATTTGTTAGACACTTCGGTCTTTGTAAATGACTTGAGTACAAGTCTTGTGTCTTAAATATGTGTAAGACTTGTATGTCTTTATTGTTCGTTGAACTGTGTATTAGATGAATGAATTGTTAAACTGTTATATATATATTTCACCAAATATATATATATATATATATATATATATATATATATATATATATATATATATATATATATGTAATCTTGTATCTTGTGAGTTGTATCATCGGGTCTTGTCTTCTTAATTTCGTGTCTTTGTATAAGTAAATTGTATAATTGTAATTTTTATCAATTATATGTCATTGGGCTTAGCCCAAGAATTCATGTTATTGGGCCCAAATAGTGTTGGGTCTAAATAGTGTTGGGCCTAAATAGTGTTGGGCCTAAATAGTGTGGGCCTCAATAGTGTTGGGCCTCAATAGTGTTGGGCCTCAATAGTGTTGGGCCTCAATAGTGTTGGGCCTAAATAGTGTTGGGCGTAAATAGTATTGGGCCCAAATGTTATTGGGCCTTGGCCCATATGTTTGGTTTTGGGCTTAGCCCATGAGTCTTGATATTGGGCTTAGCCCATGTATTTATGTTAAGCCCAATTAGGATGATAAGACCATTTGTAAAATAAGCCCATTTGTATCAAAAATAAGCCCATTTATATAAAATAGGCCCATATGTAAAATAAGCCCATTGGTTATAAAATAAGCCCATGTGTTAAAAAATATATTCTTTCATTTTTATAAAAGTTACTAAGTATAGGCTTTTTAGTTAAAAGAATACATATTAGTTTTTATAAGTTTTAAAACATCCGGATATTGTTGTCGGTGATTTGTATGTATTCGTGTCGAAAGATCGCCTAAACGTCGGAGTAACTCCTCGGAATGGCGATATGTTCATAGATTCGCCCGTCGTCCGTTTTGACCATAAGTTGTGTCCGAAAGCTCGGAATGTCCGTAAGTGTGTTTTAAGGCGTATTTAAATGTAGTCTTATAAGACTTTAGTCGAAATGTACATTGTGTTCATTTGTACCATTGTATTCAAGTTCCTAGTTATCATAAATATAACTAATACAAACAAATAACACATAGCACATAAGTTGTTAAGTTAACTAAATATATATTTTCTCAAAAATATATATTTATATCAAACTTTGCTTTTGAAACTAGCTCGATTTGAAACTCGACCTGGCGATGAGGCGGAAGACCAGGTAGTTCCTCAGGAAATACCTCAGGATAGTCGCGTACAATAGGAATATCTTCTATCTTCTTCTCCATCGTCGAGGTATCAGTAACGAGAGCTAAAATAGCAGTGTGGCCCTTTCGCAAACACTTCTGGGCCTTAAGGAAAGAGATGATGCTCACCACAGCACCACTCTTGTCGCCACGAATCATGAGAGGTTCATCACCTGAACGAGGAATACGGACAATCTTCTCGTTGCAAAGAATCTCTGCTTGGTGTTGGGATAACCAATCCATCCCAATGACAACGTCGAAACTACCCAGAACGATAGGAATGAGGTCGATAGAGAAGGTCTGATTAGCAAGAACAAGATTACAACCCTTGACTACGTGTGTGGCCTCTAAACTTTTACCATTAGCTAGCTCTACAGTGTGCTTGGTGTTCAAAAGTGTTGGGGTACGCTTAAGCATTTGACTAACTTTTAAGGACACGTAGCTAGTATCGGCACCCGAATCAAATAAAACAGTAACATAAAAGTTATCCAGTAGTGTCACACCCCCAAAATCCACACGCGGAGTACCACCGCTTGGAGGCGTGACATGACCAGGATCAAGCCACCAATCATATTGAACATAAGTAAGATAGTAAAAGTCATTCAACAATACGATAGGTGTTTCCAAAACCAAATATAAACAAGTGTGTAGCGGAAGCATTTAATGTAAACCCAACATAAATTTAAGTACAAAATGTCATAATGTTTAACAACACATTTCACGATCCATGTCCACAACGACCGTGCCTCCCGTGCAAGCTCCAAAAGCACCTAAGGTCCTGCAAGGCATGTAACAGAGGATCAACAACTAGTTGAGCGAGTTCACAGTAAATAAGTTCGTAATAGTAAGTTTGTTTCGTAACATGTGGCGCTACTAGGCCGATCGTATGTTCTATTAGTGGGGGCTTCCCATGTTGCATATACACTAGACTATTTGTAACCATAAGTGTTCTTCACAACCGAGAACAGTAGTACGTACATAGTTTACGTAGGCTTTACGTGAGTGTCCTTCACAACCGAGGATAGTATTGAGTATAAGTTCACGTAGGTTTTACGTGAGTATCCTTCACAACCGAGGATAGTATTGAGTATAAGTTCACGTAGGTTTTACGTGAGTATCCTTCACAACCGAGGATAGTATTGAGTATAAGTTCACGTAGGTTTTACGTGAGTATCCTTCACAACCGAGGATAGCGAGTAGCATAAGTATACGTAGGTTTTACGTATGTGTCCTTCACAACCGAGGACAATGGTATGGTAGTCTAGTATCAGTGTATGTACGAATCTATTCAACCTTATTCCTTCCATCCCATTCCCCAAACCCTGGGAATCCCATGCCTTAGTAAGGGTGTGAACTCACCTTGTTTTGCTCGGTATGCTAAAGTATGTGCTCACAAGTAATCAATCGCGTCCTAAAGTAGGCACGTATGTGAAATCAGTTTGTGTTCAATTTGTTCACGTATAAACATGTAGCACGTAGTCACAATCATATACAAGATGGTTACCCTTAACAGCAGTTAAATATTCCAGTTAACACTTAACAGAATTAACTCAAGTTACAGCACAGCTCGGCGAAACACATATATGGCGAAACACATAAGTTGGCGAAACACAAATTGACGAAACACATTCTGTTTCGTCGTGGCCTTGCTTGGCGAAACAGGATTCTAATTCGTCGATGACTCTTGGCGAAACACATTCTGTTTCGCCGGGAGTCCTGTTTCGTCGGATGTCTGTTTCGCAGACATCAGTTACAGCAGATGCGAATAACACATAAACCCTAATCCTTCTAGCAGCCGTCATCAATAACAGAAATCATACGAAGGTCAATGTGCATATCGAATCATCATAAATCAATCATCAAAGAATCATCGTCTAGCATAAACCCTAGTTTAAGTGTACAACATATGGATTAACATACAATATCATATCGTCAATCCCTATCAAGATACCAATGTGTATTCAGAATCAGAACATATTAACAACATCCAGAACCGAGTATTCGATCCTATCAAGTTTCGCATAAAACTATATATATCCGACTACATCATACATATCGAAATCTATACCATCATCATGCTCTTATAACCACAGCAGTAACACACATCAAACATATACACAAGCCTGAATCGAGATATTACGAAAACATGAAATCGATTAACAAACATATACTAACCGATTTGAGATGAACAAACAAGGATTCGAGACCTAGGGTTGATGGTGAATGATGGTTGTGGCCGTCGCACAGAAGGGAGAGTGTTCTAGGGTTCCAACTTTTGCCAAAGATGTGAAATAAAGGTCTTTACACGCTAATATACCCGATTTAACGTTCTGGGCCCGTAATGGGCTTCGTGAATTACTGGGCCGGCGAAACAGACTTCTGTTTCGTCGGAGTGTTCATGGCGAAACAGCCTGTTTCGTCGGAATGGGTTATGGCGAAACAGCCTTGTGTTTCGTCGGGTTCTTAACAGTTTAAGCTCTCCAACCAGTACACATGTTATACAATCACACATAATCATGCAAACACACTAGGTTTTATCATAACACAACCATATAGTCAAAGTCAACGTGCATTAAATGCGAATAAAGAATGTCGGAAATTCGAGTTGTCACATTATCCCCAACTTGAAAGAAATTTCGTCCCGAAATTTAGCATGCAGTTACTGAGGAAAGCTAGGTAAGTTGTATCGTTCACTGGTTTTCCTGGGGTGTCACATCATCCCCCCGTTGATTTGGAATTTCGTCCCGAAATTCTGCAGTAGTAGCTTCCACCTCAGTAGTAGTTGCATTGGTTCCGAATAACTGGGGATACTTGAGTTTTATTTGATCTTCACGTTCCCAGGTGAACTCTGGGCCGCGACGGGAGTTCCAACGAACTCGTACGAGAGGGATTCTCGTGTTCTTGAGGACCTTAACATCCCGGTCCGTGATTTCAACAGGTTCCTCGACGATGTGCAACCGTTCGTCGATAGTGAGTTCCTTCAAGGGAACTATGTGGGTCTCATCCGACGTACACTTCTTCAGATTCGACACGTGAAAGACGTTGTGAACTGCACTGAGTTCAGGTGGTAAGTTCAATCTGTAGGCCACTTTGCCTATTTTCTCAATAACTTCGAAAGGTCCGACGTATCGTGGATTAAGTTTGCCGCGTTTGCCAAAACGAACCACACCCTTCCAGGGTGAAACTTTAAGTAGCGCTCGATCCCCAACTTGGAATTCGAGTAGTTTCCTGTCTAAATCAGCGTATGCTTTCTGACGGTCACGAGCTGCCGCCATGCGTTGTCGTATTTGTGCAATCTTTTCAGTAGTAACAACTACCATTTCTGGACCTGTGATTTGACTTTCTCCCACCTCTGCCCAACAGAGAGGTGACCGGCATTTACGCCCGTACAATGCCTCGAATGGAGCAGCTTTAATGCTGGTGTGGTAGCTGTTATTGTATGAAAATTCCACAAGTGGCAGATGCTTTTCCCAACCGTTGCCAAAGTCTATTACGCACGCCCGAAGCATGTCTTCTAGAGTTTGAATAGTGCACTCAGACTGCCCATCCGTCTGAGGATGATAAGCTGTGCTCATGTCTAATCGAGAGCCAAAAGATTTGTGCATTGCTTACCACAGTTCTGAAGTAAAACGAGCGTCACGATCAGAGATGATAGAGGTGGGCACACCGTGCCTCGAAACAACTTCCTTAAGATATATGTCTGCTAGTGTAGAGAACTTATCCGCTTCCTTGATTGCCAGGAAGTGAGCAGACTTAGTGAGTCGATCCACGATCACCCAAATAGTATCATTTCCGCGCTGAGATCTAGGTAAACCAGTAACAAAATCCATGGAAATTTGTTCCCATTTCCATTGTGGTATCTCAGGTTGTTGGAGTGGACCTGACGGTTTCTGGTATTCTGCCTTGACTCTCGCACAAGTCAAGCGTTTGCTAACGTATGTTGCTATGTGGGCCTTCATGCTGGGCCACCAGTAGGTAGTTCTGATATCGTGGTACATTTTATCCGCACCAGGATGTATCGAGTAACGAGACTTACGAGCTTCATCCATTACAAGCTCGCGTAAGTTGCCAATAAGTGGAATCCAAATGCGTCCTGTGACGTAGTATGCACCATCTTCCTTTTGTTCTAGGCGTTGCCTTGAGCCACGTAGGGCTTCAGCCCTGACGTTCTCTGGTTTCAATGCTTCTACCTGAGCATCTCGTATCTGAGAAGGAAGACTAGACTGTATAGTGAGTTGTAGAGCTCGTACGCGCTTAGGTGCAGTGTCTTTTCGACTGAGGGCGTCAGCCACAACATTGGCTTTGCCTGGGTGGTACCTGATTGAGCATTCGTAGTCATTTAACAGTTCAACCCATCGTCGCTGTCGCATATTCAGTTCCTTCTGTTTGAATATATGTTCGAGGCTTCTGTGGTCAGTGTAGATAGCACATTTGGTACCATACAAATAGTGTCGCCATATCCTAAGTGCAAAGACAACCGCTCCCAGCTCTAGGTCGTGTGTCGTATAATTCCGTTCGTGAATCTTAAGTTGGCGCGAAGCATAAGCAATAACTTTATCCCTTTGCATCAATACACATCCAAGACCCTGGATAGATGCGTCGCAGTAGACTACAAAATCGTCCGTGCCTTCAGGCAGTGAGAGGATAGGTGCGCTACAGAGTCTATCCTTTAAGTGTTGAAACGCTGTTTCCTGTGCATTACTCCAACGATAAGCAACACCTTTCTGTGTCAGCAATGTAAGCGGCTGTGCAATCTTTGAGAAATCTATGATGAAACGTCTGTAATAACCCGCCAAACCTAAGAATTGGCGTATTTCTGTTGGTGTACGAGGCGCAGGCCAGTTCTTGATTGAATCTACCTTGGATGGATCGACATGAATCCCATCCTTGTTTACCACGTGGCCTAAGAAGTGGACTTCACGAAGCCAGAAGTCGCATTTTGAAAACTTAGCGTATATCTGTTCCGTTCGAAGGAGTTCCAGAATAAGTCGTAAATGATGCTCGTGTTCCTCCTGACTCTTCGAATAAATCAGAATGTCGTCAAAAAATACAATAACAAACTTGTCAAGATAGGGTTTGCACACCCTGTTCATAAGATCCATGAAAACCGCAGGCGCGTTCGTTAGCCCGAATGGCATGACCAAAAACTCGTAATGGCCGTAGCGAGTTCTGAATGCTGTTTTGGAGACGTCCTCATCCCGGACTCTCAGTTGATGGTAACCTGACCTTAGGTCAATCTTTGAGTAATAGCTCGACCCTTGCAACTGGTCGAATAAGTCGTCGATGTGTGGGAGAGGATAACGATTCTTCACAGTACTCTTGTTCAGTTCACGGTAGTCCATGCACATTCTGAATGTACCGTCTTTCTTCTTCACGAATAGCATTGGAGCTCCCCAGGGCGAAGAGCTTGGACGAATGAAACCCTTTTCCAATAGTTCTTGTAATTGCTTAGACAGTTCTTCCAGTTCAGTTGGAGCTAAGCGATAAGGTGCTCGAGCTATGGGTGCTGCTCCTGGAGCTAGCTCGATCTGAAATTCGACCTGGCGATGAGGCGGTAATCCAGGTAACTCTTCGGGAAACACTTGAGGAAAGTCGCGTACCACAGAAATATCCTCAATCTTTTTTTTTTCTCTTTCTTCGATGTATCAGTAACGAGAGCTAAAACAGCTGAGTGGCCCTTTCGTAAACACTTCTGAGCTTCCAAGAAAGAAATGATGCCACTCACGACACCACTCTTGTCGCCTTGAACTTCGAGAGGTTCTTCACCAGAGCGTGGAATACAAATAGTCTTCTCCTTGCATGGGATCTCTGCTTGTTGTTGGGATAACCAGCCCATACTAATGACGATGTCGAAATTATCGCAACGCTGGGGTCATTCCTAGTATCACTCTGACCAATCACGAACACTCGACCCCTGGCACCATTGCCGTCGTTATTACCCCCGTTGTTGTCTCCATTATTGTTCCTGTTTCCTTGGTTGTGGTTCTGATTCTGGTTCTGGTTCAACTGTAAGTAGTGTCTTTTGAAGTGACCTTCAGCACCACACTGATAACATCCCTTGTTACCTTGCTGTTGCTGCTGATTCTATAGATCTTGTAGCTGTTGTTGTTGGTTCTGGTTTGCAGGACGTGAGTTTCTACCATCTTTGGCTCCATGACCAAGCTTGTCGCATCATTGACAATGGTTTCGGTTGCACTGCCCGCTGTGGTGCAAGTTACATCGTTTGCGCTTAGGATGGTTTCCCCTGTATTCACCCTGCCCTTGACTACTAAAAGCTTGCTGTCCAGGACTTTGGTTGTCATTGATCTTTCGCTGCTGTGCCTGGGACGGATTCGTAGTCAAACCCTTGCTAGAGGTTCCATCCCACTTTCATTAGTTGTCACTGAGGGTAGCAGAAGTAGTTGAAGTAGTAGCGCTGATATGTTGAGGCAGCTTGTTCTGTTCCACTGCTTGGTCTATGAGACGATGAGCAAGATGAGTAACATCTTGAATAGTAGCAAGTTTAGCCGTCATCACATGGTTTGAATTCCTGGTACTAAGCCTTTGAGGTACAGCTCAAAGCTCTTTATGAGAGGATCCACCATAGTTGGACACAGAATTGTCAGTTTGTTGGATCGTATCGTGCACGCTTCTATCTATGACCCCGTCACCTTCATGTTAAAGGACTCCACTTCCAGCTTGTGGATGGCATCATAACTACCGTATTCACGTTTGATCAGTTCCTTAAAATCATTCCATGGGGTGGCATTAGCAGCCGCCAGCCCCAGCATCGTAACTTGAGCGTTCCACCAAGTTTGCGCAGTACCTTCGAGAATATCAGTGGCATATTTCACCTTACGCCTCGGGTCATTCTCACACTCGATGACCGATTCGAGTTCCTCGAACTAATGGAGGAGTCCAACAGCTCCTTCAGTGTCGCTGAAAGTAGTAGGACGACAGTCCATAAAAGTCTTGTATGTGCATACAGGTGGCTGAGCGTGTTGACTCGTCGTGTGCGTAAGAGTAATCAAAATTAAGCACAAGTGTTGAGTTACAAGAGTAGGATCTAAAAATCCTAGAGTAAGTGGTGATGGCAGGTTACACCTCCTGCCTGGGCAGCTGCGAGTGCTGCAGTAACTTGTTCAGTGATCGAAGCCGCCAACTGGGCTTGAGTTGGGTTAACGCGTCCACTCATGATCTCGACATCAAGGAGAACATGTGGGTGAGAGGTTCGCGAATAGTGCGAAGAGAGTGAGCACACAAGTATTCTCAAGCAATAACATATAGTAGGTTCTGTAATCTGAGCATACCACGAGCAAAGTTCTATGTAGTTCTAGCAAGTAGGTAATGTAACATGAATAGTAATACCTATGATGTTGAGCCTTGCACGTGGAGCGAAGCGTCGTTGTGGATCGTTGAGAGCACTGTTCTGGTTATAGTCTGGTTTTAATAAAATCGTTTTCCCCATATTAAAACCGAGTTCTCTATAACCAATGGCTCTGATACCAATCTGTCACACCCCCAAAATCCACACGCGGAGTACCACCGCTTGGAGGCGTGACATGACCAGGATCAAGCCACCAATCATATTGAACATAAGTAAGATAGTAAAAGTCATTCAACAATACGATAGGTGTTTCCAAAACCAAATATAAACAAGTGTGTAGCGGAAGCATTTAATGTAAACCCAACATAAATTTAAGTACAAAATGTCATAATGTTTAACAACACATTTCACGATCCATGTCCACAACGACCGTGCCTCCCGTGCAAGCTCCAAAAGCACCTAAGGTCCTGCAAGGCATGTAACAGAGGATCAACAACTAGTTGAGCGAGTTCACAGTAAATAAGTTCGTAATAGTAAGTTTGTTTCGTAACATGTGGCGCTACTAGGCCGATCGTATGTTCTATTAGTGGGGGCTTCCCATGTTGCATATACACTAGACTATTTGTAACCATAAGTGTTCTTCACAACCGAGAACAGTAGTACGTACATAGTTTACGTAGGCTTTACGTGAGTGTCCTTCACAACCGAGGATAGTATTGAGTATAAGTTCACGTAGGTTTTACGTGAGTATCCTTCACAACCGAGGATAGTATTGAGTATAAGTTCACGTAGGTTTTACGTGAGTATCCTTCACAACCGAGGATAGCGAGTAGCATAAGTATACGTAGGTTTTACGTATGTGTCCTTCACAACCGAGGACAATGGTATGGTAGTCTAGTATCAGTGTATGTACGAATCTATTCAACCTTATTCCTTCCATCCCATTCCCCAAACCCTGGGAATCCCATGCCTTAGTAAGGGTGTGAACTCACCTTGTTTTGCTCGGTATGCTAAAGTATGTGCTCACAAGTAATCAATCGCGTCCTAAAGTAGGCACGTATGTGAAATCAGTTTGTGTTCAATTTGTTCACGTATAAACATGTAGCACGTAGTCACAATCATATACAAGATGGTTACCCTTAACAGCAGTTAAATATTCCAGTTAACACTTAACAGAATTAACTCAAGTTACAGCACAGCTCGGCGAAACACATATATGGCGAAACACATAAGTTGGCGAAACACAAATTGACGAAACACATTCTGTTTCGTCGTGGCCTTGCTTGGCGAAACAGGATTCTAATTCGTCGATGACTCTTGGCGAAACACATTCTGTTTCGCCGGGAGTCCTGTTTCGTCGGATGTCTGTTTCGCAGACATCAGTTACAGCAGATGCGAATAACACATAAACCCTAATCCTTCTAGCAGCCGTCATCAATAACAGAAATCATACGAAGGTCAATGTGCATATCGAATCATCATAAATCAATCATCAAAGAATCATCGTCTAGCATAAACCCTAGTTTAAGTGTACAACATATGGATTAACATACAATATCATATCGTCAATCCCTATCAAGATACCAATGTGTATTCAGAATCAGAACATATTAACAACATCCAGAACCGAGTATTCGATCCTATCAAGTTTCGCATAGAACTATATATATCCGACTACATCATACATATCGAAATCTATACCATCATCATGCTCTTATAACCACAGCAGTAACACACATCAAACATATACACAAGCCTGAATCGAGATATTACGAAAACATGAAATCGATTAACAAACATATACTAACCGATTTGAGATGAACAAACAAGGATTCGAGACCTAGGGTTGATGGTGAATGATGGTTGTGGCCGTCGCACAGAAGGGAGAGTGTTCTAGGGTTCCAACTTTTGCCAAAGATGTGAAATAAAGGTCTTTACACGCTAATATACCCGATTTAACGTTCTGGGCCCGTAATGGGCTTCGTGAATTACTGGGCCGGCAAAACAGACTTCTGTTTCGTCGGAGTGTTCATGGCGAAACAGCCTGTTTCGTCGGAATGGGTTATGGCGAAACAGCCTTGTGTTTCGTCGGGTTCTTAACAGTTTAAGCTCTCTAACCAGTACACATGTTATACAATCACACATAATCATGCAAACACACTAGGTTTTATCATAACACAACCATATAGTCAAAGTCAACGTGCATTAAATGCGAATAAAGAATGTCGGAAATTCGAGTTGTCACAAGTAGGAACTTACCCGCCACGACATTGGGATCATTCCTCGCTTCACCCTGGCCAATCACGAATACACGCCCCCTGGCACCATTGCCATCGTTGTTGCCCCCATTGTTACCATTCCCCTGATTGTTATTATTGTTGTTGTTGTTCTGGTTCCGGTTTAGCTGTGGGCAGTCACTTTTGAAGTGGCCTTCAGCACCACACTGAAAGCACCCTTTGTTGTTGCCCTGTTGTTGCTGATGCTGCTGACGTTGATTCTGTGGGGCTTGTTGTTGCTGGCG
Source organism: Helianthus tuberosus (assembly GCA_030545235.1). Taxonomy (NCBI): domain Eukaryota; kingdom Viridiplantae; phylum Streptophyta; class Magnoliopsida; order Asterales; family Asteraceae; genus Helianthus; species Helianthus tuberosus. The sequence continues at coordinate 116,474,312 of CM060414.1, read as the reverse complement.
ATTCTGATTCGTGGAGCGTAAACTTCTGCAATCCTTTGCAGCGTGGCCTGGCTTGTTGCACCGATGACAGTTACTCCTGGTGCATGGCCCGCTGTGGTGTAGGTTACAGCGATTGCATTTGGGGTGACTTCCCCTGTACCCACCTTGACTTTGGCTACCAGGTGATTGCTGACTAGGGCTCTTGTAGTCATCAGTCCTTCTCTGCTGAGACTGAGACTGAACAGAAGTTGAACCTTTGCTTGAAGTTCCATCCCATTTACGCTTGTTTTCACTGGGAGTATCAGAAGTAGTAGCACTAATACGCTTTGGTAACTTGTTCTGCTCCACCGCCTGATCAGTGAGACGATGAGCCAATTGAACAACTTGCAGGATGGTGGCGAGGTTAGCTGAAGTCACATGACTTTGAATCTCTGGCACTAAACCCTTAAGGTACAGTTCAATACGTTTGATGGGAGGATCCACCATAGTAGGACACAAGATAGCCAGCTCGTTCGATCTTTTCGTGTACGCTTCAATTTCTGACCCCGTCATCTTTAAGTTGAAGAACTCTACCTCCAGCTTGTGAATGTCATCATGATTACAGTACTCTTCCTTGATCAATTCCTTAAAATCATTCCATGGGGTGGCATTAGCAGCAACCAACCCCAGCATTTGGACCTGAGCGTTCCACCACGTGAGCGCTACACCCTCGAGAGTACCAGTAGCATACTTCACCCTGCGAGCCTCAGGGCATTCACATATCTCGAAAACAGGTTCAAGTTTCTCGAACCAGTGGAGGAGGCCTACAGCTCCTTCAGTACCATTGAAGGTACTAGGTCGACAGTCCATAAAGGTTTTGAAAGTGCACACCGGAGGCTGTGCAGGTTGACCTCCTGCCTGAGCGGCTGCAAGTACCGCAGCAACTTGTTCATTGATCAAAGCTGTCAGCTGGGCTTGTGTTAGGTTAATACGTCCACTCATGATCTTCACAATAAGGAGAACATAAGTGAGAAAAGTGTCGCGATAATGCGAACGTGTGGAGTGACAGAAGAGAGTAAACACGTAATGTTGCAAATAGTCGTTACTATGTTATCTAAGCATACCATGAGCAATGTTCTATGTAAACTAACAGGCGGGCAATATAAATGTAAATCATTTCACCTACAGTATCGAGCCTTGCATGTGGAGCGAAGCGTCGTTGTGGATCGTTGAGCATTGTACAGGTTATAGTCTGGTTTTATCAAAACTTTTTCCCTTTTAAAAACCAAGTTCACTATAACCAATGGCTCTGATACCAATCTGTCACACCCCCAAAATCCACACGCGGAGTATCACCGCTTAGAGGCGTGACATGACCAGGATCAAGCCACCAATCATATTGAAAAAATGTAATATAATAAAGATAAACCAACCACAATATAATTGGTGTCCAAAATAAATTAACCAAATCCAAGTATCAGTGAAAGCATAAAGTGTAAAACCAAATTATAAGTTTTAAAAGTTCAAATGTTCCACATGGAACTCAACATTCCATGTCCCACAACAACTCTTCCCCATGCAAGCTCCAGCTAAGTACCTAGTGACCTGCAAAGCATGTAGTAACGAGTCAACAACAAAGTTGAGCGAGTTCACAGTTGGGTGTTTGTTTAAGTTATTCCAAAAACATAGTTTCCTTTAACTGGCACCCTTGCCGTGGGGGCTACCCCATAGTTGAAAACGTGTTTTGTTTTATCCCGTTTACTCTGGCAATCCAGCCGTGGGGGCTACCCCATGTTTACACTACTAGACTCGTTACCATATCGACCACTGACTTTAGTCATGTTTATGTGCCCTTAGCGTCAATGTCTATCATCATTGACGTGCCTAGATCCATTAGTTCACGCCCGTCCTCTGCGGCATGGTGTGAGGCTTGTCAGACCTAAATAGCGCTATTTAACTAATGACCCGCTCGCCATTGGCCCGGCGATTAAGTCGATATAAAAGAAGGGACTTCATGATAGAGTTTTGGTCTAGTGAAATTTAAACTGTCCAAGAGGACGAGGAATTTCATTCCTTAACCCGTACTGTCCTACCCAAGAAGGACGAGGAATCCATATTCCTTAACCCATTCCCAACCCACCGGGAATTACCATGCTTTGTAGAAAGACTAAATTGCACAAATCAACCTTTATGTTATACATAAACTGCACTTTATACCTTTCACTTTGAAATCGGCCAAACCTAACCTTTATGTTCATGTTTTGCTACAAGGGTCAACCTTTAACATAAATTCTGTTAAAATTCTTGGTTAAGTCACCTCACATGCAAAGCATGTGAGGGTATTTTTGTCTTTTTACTTCTCCTTTTAAAACTTATTTTTATTTAAATAAACTACATGATTTCCTGCAATACCCACCACCATTACCAGTTGAAAATATTGATAATCCAGTTCGAAATTCAATTCAATACTAATACTAATAAACCATAAAAAATACAACAGTTGGCAACCTGTTACTGAATCAATTACCGATTTGATTTATAAAAAAAACATGCTTTATCTATCTCATCTCACCCCTCTGTATATGTATGTTCACAGAGTGTTAGTTCCTAACAAATAGAAAGGAATCCAAGCTACAATGATGAAACTGCACACGTTATTGTCCTTTATATAAAATGCTTGAAAATTTTGTGATGAAAACTCAATCATAGGATTTTGTAATGACGGAAATCAGCACAATCACCACCATAACGAACCATGAACCACCGTAATAATCACCACCATAAAGAACCACCGTCACCGATAAGGCGATTACCTTTACAACAACCATCACCGGCGACTTGTATTCACCTCCACACGAACCACCATCATCGTTCACATCACCCATCAACCACTGCAACCAAACCACCCCACCATACACACCTAAACCACAATTCGTTCACCACCGTACCGACCTCTTCCATCATTCACCAGTGTGCCAACCTGAACAAAACCACCCACCATACGTGATTTCCGGCGACAAGGTGATTCCGGTGGTGATGACGATGTGACTATGATGATGATGTTATTCCGGTGGTTCAAACGTGGAGTTGTTTAGGTGAGTCATAGGTTGACCTTGCTGGCCAAAAACCATTGATAGCAACGCTTTTGATGCTAGTATGCTGGAGTAAATATTAAGAGCAGCACCCCCCAAAAAGGAACGAATATCTAGAAGTATATAATTAGATTTTAAGTTGAAGGAGCACACCACACCGTAACATGTTTCCTTGAAACAATTAATCGGATTTTAAATTACATTAAATGCTTTAATATGCATATGCTATTTAGTTGTGTTTTAATTAGAATTTAATTTTCTCAAGCCATTAGAAGAAAGAAGAAAACAGGTTTTTTTTTTTTTTGTGAGGGGATGAATTGGGGAAGACAATGTGGAAATGACAATAATACCCTCACATGCAACGCATGTGAGGACAATTAGCTAGGAAAATTAACAAGGTTAGTGGTAAAGGTTATAGGATGTAACAAAACATGAACATAAAGGGTGGATTTTGCCGATTTCATAGTGAAAGGTATGAAATGCAGTTTAGGTATAACATAAAGGTTGATTTGTGCAATTTAGTCTTGTAGAAAGTGTGAACTCACCTTAGGTGTGACACCTGTGTCTGTAATCATTGTAAACAGTTCAGTTATCAATAAAACAAATTTATTTGATCCCAATGTTTGTTTGTTTATGTTTGACATTTTTCATGTTTTGACTTTTATTCAATTTCAAACTCTATATCGCTTTCTGGAGAGTTATACGCAAGCTGGTGCGTAAACGAAATCAGTTTAGCGCGAAAAACACTCCGGAACATCAACATATGCTTAACATACCTTAAATAACCTTTACATAACTTAGAAATAAGTTTTGAAGGCTTTGGTATGGCAAAAACAAGTTTAATCGCTTACAGGGACTAAATTTGACAAACTGCGAAAGTATGATGATTCGTACTAGAACAGACATTCTGGAACATGACCATAAGTTAAACATACCATAAATATCCTTTACATAGCTTAGAAATAGGCTTTAAGGGGTTCGGTGTGCTAAAATAAACTTTTGGGTCATTCAGGGACTAAAAGCGTCAAAAAGTGCACAAGTTTGCATTTTAGCGCATAACTTACATTCTGAATACACCCGGACATCCAAAAATTTATGTAAGCACTAAAATATTTTATTTTAGTGTTTGGCATGAGAAAAATCCATTCGTCACGCAATTTGGATCGTTTTTCGCGCTTATGCGCATTCCGTCGTAATTAAGCGAACAACGCGATCATGCGACTAAACGAACCAGCATCCGGCATATTTTTGAGCATGTTTCATGTCCACAATGTTTAGGCATCATTTTAGGGCCTTAAAGATGGCTTAACGGGCCTTAAACATGTCGGAAATAGCTCTAAACACCAACAGGGACTGAAACTGTCAATTATGCAAACTTGTTTCTGATCAGTGCAGCCCAGGCGGGCCGCGTAACATTCTGTTGTCCCTTACGCGGGCCATGAGGCCCTCCCAGATCAGCAAAACTTGTTTTAACAGCTGTTATGCACCCAAAACCCAATTGCACATGGCATTTCCTGATAATGGGGGACCATTTTGATGTACCATGGTATTGTAACACATGTATGGATGAGATTGAGTCACGGGTTACGATAAACGATCTTAACGGTTCAAGGAAATCTACAAATACCCCCATGATCTCAAATCCAAAACCCACACCTTTGAATCTGAATTTGTTCGCTAAGTTGTTGTGTTTAACACTTCATACCTGAGAATATTCTGATCAAAACTTCCGTTCTTGGACCCTTTGTAAGTCCTCTTTCGTTCTTTTAGCGTTTCTGCATTTTTAGCGTTGCTGCATTGACCAGTTTATGGTCAATGCGAAGTTCGTTTGAACTTCATAACATGAGCGTAATCACGATGGTTATAGTCCCTAGTGACTATACCTACTGATTACCACGTTATCTAGGCTCAGTGACGAGTCGTAGTTTCGGCCAAAATGCGTATTCTTGTGTGTTTTGTAACCAAACTACTCTTAGGTATCAAAACCATTTGTTTTGATACCAAACTTGTTTTCTAACTTAGGTAAGCATGTTTTAACATGCTTAGCTCGTCACTTTTAGTTTTGTGCTTGTCTAGGGTCGTAAAGGTAAGCGATCTAATCAATCGCTTATACTTTCGAACCCGACCCATTTGGTCGATCATTAGGATCTGACCAAACACATTAGGTGACCATAGTTGTATAGGGAATAACCTTCCGGGGTTATACCTTATGGTCACAACGTTTAGTTAGTTGTATGATAGGTAGTTTATATGCCTTAGGTAAATTACCAAAATACCCCTTTTTCGTCAAAATTCATTTTTAACATATGCAACATAACATTTAACGTCTAAACTGATTTGGAAACAATATTAGACATGTTAAGGCATATTTTACTTGTCATAGGACTAGTTAGGCGGTCCGAACACGTTTTACGTGAACGACGCTTTAAAGTAGCATAAGCTACCTAAACGGGTCGTAATGGGTCGTAAGCACTTAGGTTCGGTTTCATTTTAGTATGTAGGCTTTGTTAAACCATATTACATGATTTCCCGCACTCATTTGGTTTACGAACCCTCATTCTATCCGATCCTCCGATTTAGGTCCGGTTTATTAACATAGTTACCTATATTAGGTACCGTTTGATTTCCGTGATCTCTAGCATTGTTTGGTTGTTACTCAAGGACTACTAAGCAATCTCAAGTGAGTACATAGACCCCTCTTTTACTGTTTTCCAAACTGTTTTGGGGTGAAACACATGTGCCTACTTGTTACTTTCGTGCTTTCCTGTTTTCACATCATATACTTACTATGTTCATTAGTACACTATTAGTACATGATTTACATTACATTGTTTCGCTATATATGTTTACTTAGCATACTTAGTACATTGTTTTACTTTACATTTTTGCTATGTATCTTGACTGAGCATGCTAGCACATTGATTTACATGACTTTACTGCTTTGTATGTTAACTTAGCATACTTAGCACATTGTTTTCATTTAACATGTTTACAATCGGTATGACATTTGGTTTGTACAAACGGGACTTATATACGTTCATTAACATTAGCTACGCCGCTCGGTAGTAAGTAGTGGTACCATAGGACTTGACAAATCCCGTTCCTAACATCCTGGGTTTGTTTGGATGTAAGGAATGACTGAATCCGAAAACATTTCTTTTGATAACCTTGACTTAGGGTTATCCGTCTGTCTCAAGGCTTGAATGTATGCATTAACTTACCACATAAGTGTTTGTATCAATAAAACATGCATTTACTTTGCAAAACATAACTTTTGATATATTCAAAATACTTTGTTTTGTACATTTCTATTTGGTTTATGTAACAACACATTTCTTACCATACATAACGATTGTTGCACATTACTTGACTACATTTGGACTTTTAACATTTGACATGGTTTATACAAGGACTTTTGACAATTGGTTTAAACATAGACTTTATACATTAGTGGTTTGTTTACGTGACTTAAGTAACGAGATGTGAGTAGTATGGTACAAACATGGTGGATACGCCGCTGGTACTTCCTATATATAAGTGTTTGTATTATATTACATATCATAGCATTATTTAAATCATTCATTTTGGACTTATACATTTTACACAAGTAACATGCTTTTCACAAGACTTTGGTTTACAAAACAGTTTACTTTATACAATTCATTTTACTTGGTTATTCATTTAACCTTACATTGTTCTTTTATTTACACATATCATCTGATCTTATCGCTTTTTAAATGATTTACAAAACAAAACAATTTACAAGGTTCACGACTAAATTTTATTAAACATTTTCTTAAACTTAAGTCATGAATCCTACTTTCACAAAACCTATGTATCTCACAGGCATTTTTATGCTGACGTACCTATTTTCACATGTGTTTTCAGGAGTTTTTGTATAGGATGATCGAGACACACTTAGGCGGACCTGTGCCTTTGTGACTTAAAACGAAGCAAGAACTAGTTAAATTATGTTATGTACTCTTTGTTTCTTGTTTAAGACAATGTAACTCTCTTGTTTGATAAATAAAACGTAACTTTAATATCCATGGTTGTGAAACAATTAATTCTGTTACAACACTCCCCGACGTTTCCGCCACGTTTTGTTGTTCTACGTGGTCGGGGTGTGACAGAAAAGTTGGTATCAGAGCCAATGGTTATAGGGAATTAGGTTATTAGTAATGCTTTGACCTAGACTATAACCTTTCTAGGACCCCAACACAAGTTATCTTGTGTTTAGATCTTAAAACATGCATTTCACCTATCCTTAGGTGATAACCACAATGAGAACATCAATTCCGAATCCGCTTTGAAAATTAATCATCTGTTCTTGGATGATTGATTACTAGGTTTTGAACCCTCTGTTGTAAGGTTTTAAACCCGCTGTTATAAGGTTTTGAATCCATTTGAATTTTCAAAATCTCGTCAAGGTTTTGGGTTTTAAATAGTGTGAACACGTGCAAACTGGAAGAGTGAATGCCTGTACCCTGGGTTTTCTGTCTAAGGCTAGAGTGTTCGTACAAATCCACATAATCGGACCAGTCACTCTTACCTGGAAACTCTTGGGGTGAGTGTTCACTTATAGGCGAGCATGTCTTCGCGATATATTATTTTTGACCCATTTACTTTGATTAGTCACAATGTGTCGTTTGTTTGCCTTATGGTAACAAACAAATGACCACCATCTTTGTTGTTGTCAATTTTTGTATCATCTCATTCTATTCATCCAATCATCTCACTCGTTTCCTTTCATGTTTCCTCTTTTAGAATGCCTCCTCGACGCGACAATCAGATAGCGAATGCTGAACTGGCAGAAATCATCGCGCAGCAAATGGCAGCTGCTTTCCCAAATCTTATTGCTCAACTGAACCAAGCCAACAACAACAATCATGCTCCATGCAATTCAAGAGTTTCAATTCGGCTAAGCCACTCAAGTTTAGTGGTACTGAAGGAGCAACTGGGCTCCTACAATGGTTCGAGAGCACTGAGAGTACGTTTCGCCACGTTCAGTGTCCTGATAATCGCAAGGTCGAGTTTGCTTCCAGTGTGTTTCAGAAGAGGGCTCTTACATGGTGGAACGGGGTTATGAGAGACCGCGGTGCTGAGGTTGCTTTAGCACAGACTTGGGCCGAACTTAGGGCCCTTATGATGAAGGAGTTTTGCCCTCGTCATGAGCTGCGAGCTTTGGAAAGGGAATTTGATGATTTGAAGCAAGATAGTGGTGAGCATCGGGCTTACACTGATAGGTATGAAGAATTCAGTCTGCTTTGCCCGACCATGGTTACCCCACTCGACAAGGCTATCGAAAGGTACATCGATGGTCTACCTGACTCAGTGCAAGACATCATTACTGTTAGTAATCCTACCACAGTCTGTCAGGCGATCGAGTTAGCAGCGACATTGACTGAGTCGCAGGTTCGAAAGGGAAAGCTGCATAAAAAGGGTGACAAAGGTAAGAAGCAGGCGGCTGAAAAAGAGGATAGCAAGAAAGGTAAAAACAAGAAGGGAAAGGATTCTGGTTCCTCAAAGGGGTCTAGGAAGCGGAAGGCTTCCCAAAACTATGCCGTTACTGCACAGGCTCAAGCTGCACCAAATCAACCTGCGCAACCACCCGCCAATAGACCTTATCTTGGTAATGCACCTTTGTGCAATAGGTGTAACGGCCATCACCTACCACATCTCCAATGTCGTCATTGCACCAACTGTGGAAGAAATGGTCATCTTGCCGCTACGTGCCGCATTCCTGTCAACCAGAATCAGGCAGTTCAGAACCAAGCCCAACAAGTTGCTCAGCCTCTTGCTCAGCAACAAGGTCAAGCTGCACGACCTCATTTTCCTCCTGGTTCGTGCTACAATTGTGGGGATTTGACCCACTACAGAAACCGGTGCCCAAGACTAGCTAACGCAAATCCAAATCAGAATCAGGCTCAGGCTCGAGGTCGAGTCTTCAACATGAATGCACAAGAGGCTCAAGCAGACAATAATGTGGTCAACGGTACGTTCTTTATTAATAATCAGCCTGCATCTGTTCTTTTTTATTCGGGTGCCGATAAGAGTTTTGTGTCATTATCTTTTGAGCCATTGCTTCGCATGTCTAGAACAAAACTAGGAAAACCCTTGACAGTAGAAGTTGCTAGTGGTGAACCCATTGTTCTTGATTCTGTTCTTCGTAACTGCCAGTTGAACCTTAACAACCATCTTTTTCCTATTGACCTCACGCCTATGCAACTTGGAAGCTTCGACGTTATAGTTGGTATGGATTGGTTAGCCAAGCATCACACAGAGGTTGTTTGTTTTGAGAAGATCGTTCGTGTGCCACTTTCGACAGGTGAGATCCTACAGGTTCGTGGTGAGAAACCTGCTAGTTGCCTCAAGCTCATGTCCTGTACTCAAGCTCGGAAGTATCTGCGAAAGAACTATGTGGCCTTTTTGGCACATGTTGTAGCAGATAAGGGCAAAGGTAAGTCTATTCAAGATATTCCTGTTGTTTGGGATTATCCTGAAGTTTTCCCTGAAGAGTTACCTGGTTTACCCCCAGCACGCCAAGTCGAGTTCCGTATTGATCTCGTACCTGGTGCAAATCCCATTGCCAGAGCTCCATATCGTCTTACACCGTCTGAGATACAAGAGTTGTCTACGCAGCTTCAAGAGCTCTCTGACAAAGGTTTTATCCGTCCTAGCTTTTCACCTTGGGGTGCTCCCGTTCTTTTTGTCAAGAAGAAGGATAGATCTTTTAGGATGTGTATCGATTATCGTGAGCTTAACAAGCTTACCATCAAGAATCGATATCCCCTACCCCGCATTGATGATCTCTTTGATCAGTTTCAGGGTGCTTCTTATTTTTCGAAGATTGATATACGTTCTGGGTATCATCAACTTCGTGTGCATGAAGAAGATGTTCCCAAGACTGAATTCCGCACTCGATATGGGCATTATGAGTTCATAGTTATGCCATTCGGTTTGACTAATGCTCCGGCTGTTTTCATGGACTTAATGAATAGGGTATGCAAGCCTTATTTAGATAAGTTCATCATTGTTTTTATTGATGACATCTTGATTTATTCTAAGACGCGAGCTGATCATGAGCAACATCTTCGTCTTACTCTGGAACTCCTAAAGATAGAGCAACTTTTCGCCAAATTCTCCAAGTGCGAATTTTGGCTTAAGGAAGTTCAATTTTTTGGGCATATTGTCAACGAACAAGGTATTCATGTAGATCCCTCCAAGATCAGTGCGATTAAGGATTGGGATACGCCTACTACTCCTACTGAAGTTCGTTCTTTTCTTGGTCTGGCGGGTTATTATCGCCGCTTCATTGAAAATTTCTCAAAGATTGCAGTTCCTCTAACTGCTCTAACTCAGAAGAACAAACCCTTTGATTGGGGATTCAAACAAGAGGAAGCTTTTCAAAACTTGAAGCAGAAGCTTTGTGACGGGCCTATTCTGACTTTGCCTGAGGGCAATGATGATTTTGTCGTGTATTGTGATGCATCAAATTTGGGTCTTGGCTGTGTTCTTATGCAAAAGAACAAAGTCATAGCATATGCATCGAGGCAGTTGAAGATACATGAGAAGAACTACACCACTCATGATCTTGAGTTGGGTGCAGTTGTCTTCGCTCTAAAGATCTGGAGACATTATTTGTACGGTACAAAATGTGTGGTTTTCACGGACCACAAAAGTCTCCAGCATATCTTCAATCAGAAAGAACTCAACATGAGGCAACGACGCTGTGTTGAGCTTCTAAACGATTATGACTGCGAAATTCGCTACCATCCTAGTAAGGCGAATGTCGTAGCCGATGCTTTGAGTCGTAAGGAACGTACTAAGCTTCATTGTGCTCGTGTTCAATCTGATATTCAAGCTCGATCCGATATCCAAGCACGCATCACTTAGCCTCAACACACTTGTGTTTCACAAGGTTTAATGGATAAGGAATTTCCCTACCACATAACACCTGATCTTGAACTGAAGGACAATGGATCGTATTACTTCATGGACCGTTTGTGGGTCCCAAGCCAAGATGATCTTCGCACCTTGCTTATGGATGAAGCCCATAAGTCTCGTTATTCTATTCATCCTGGCTCAGATAAGATGTATAAGGATCTTCGTATTCAGTATTGGTGGCCTGGTATGAAGAAAGACATTGCCTTATACGTATCAAAATGCCTACTTGTCTTAAGGTTAAGGCTGAACATCAACGTCCTTCTGGTTTATTGGAGCAACCAGAGATCCCAGTTTGGAAATGGGAAAACATTGCTATGGATCTTGTTACCAAACTTCCGCGCACAAAGAAAGGTCATGATGCCATCTGGGTAGTTGTTTATCGTCTTACTAAGTCAGCGCATTTCTTGCCAATCCGTGAGGATTTTCTGCCGACAAAGTTGCTAAAATCTATGTGGATGAAATTGTATCCTGTCATGGTGTTCCTTTGAACATCATTTCTGACAGAGATGCTCGATTCACTTCTCATTTTTGGAGAACCATGCAATCTGCTATGGGGACCCAACTTAATCTGAGCACAGCTTATCATCCGCAAATGGATGGTCAATCTGAAAGAACAATCCAGACTCTGGAGGATATGTTTAGAGCTTGTGTGATCGATTTTGGTGGTAGTTGGGATTCACATCTTCCGTTAATTGAATTCTTCTACAATAACAGTTATCACTCCAGCATCAACATGGCTCCTTTCGAGGCTCTCTATAGTCGAAAATGTCGTTCACCAGTCTGCTGGAATGAGATCGGTGAGGCTTAGCTTACTAGACCTGCCCTCATTTTAGGGACAACGGATAAGGTTAAGAAGGTTCGTGATAACCTTCAGACAGCTAGAAGCCGTCAAAAGAGTTACGCGGACCAACGACACAAGCCCTTGGAATTTCAAGTCGGTGATCGTGTATTACTTAAGGTCTCACCTTGGAAAGGTGTGATCAGATTTGGAAAGAAAGGAAAACTTGCACCTAGATACGTTGGACCATTCAAGATCATCGAAAGAATCGGTAAGGTAGCCTACAGACTTGAATTACCTCCTGAACTTGGAAACGTTCATCCAACCTTTCACGTGTCCAACCTCAAGAAGTGTCTTGCTGATGAGAACCTCCACATACCGCTTGATGAAATTCGTGTGGACAACACTATGCATTTTGTTGAGAAACCTGTGGAAATCATGGAACGTGAAGTCAAATGGCTTAAACACAGGCGCATTCCTTTGGTCAAAGTTCACTGGGAATCTAAACGTGGACCTGAGTTTACGTGGGAACGTGAAGATCAAATGAAGGCGAAGTATCCGCATCTTTTCCCACGAGTTTCCTCTAAATAAATTTCGGGACGGAATTTCCACTAGTAGGGGAGACTGTGACACCTGTGTCTGTAATAATTGTAAATAGTTCAGTTATCAATAAAACAAACTTATTTGATCCCAATGTTTGTTTGTTTATGTTTGACATTTTTCATGTTTTGACTTTTATTCAATTTCAAACTCTATATCGCTTTCTGGAGAGTTATACGCAAGCTGGTGCGTAAATGTAATCAGTTTAACGCGAAAAACACTCCAGAACATCAACATATGCTTAACATACCTTAAATAACCTTTACATAACTTAGAAATAAGTTTTGAAGGCTTTGGTATGGCAAAAACAAGTTTAATCGCTTACAGGGACTAAATTCGACAAACTGTGAAAGTATGATGATTCGTACTAGAACAGACATTTCGGAACATGACCATAAGTTAAACATACCATAAATATCCTTTACATAGCTTAGAAATAGGCTTTAAGGGGTTCGGTGTGCTAAAATAAACTTTTGGGTCATTCAGGGACTAAAAGCGTCAAAAAGTGCACAAGTTTGCATTTTCGCGCATAACTTACATTTTGAATACACCCGGACATCCAAAAATTTATGTAAGCACTAAAATATTTTATTTTAGTGTTTGGCATGAGAAAAATCCATTCGTCACGCAATTTGGATCGTTTTTCGCGCTTATGCGCATTCCGTCGTAATTAAGCGAACAACGCGATCATGCGACTAAACGAACCAACACCCGGCATATTTTTGAGCATGTTTCATGTCCACAATGTTTAGGCATCATTTTAGGGCCTTTAAGATGGCTTAACGGGCCTTAAACATGTCAGAAATAGCTCTAAACACCAACAGGGACTGAAACTGTCAATTATGCAAACTGGTTTCTGATCAGAGCAGCCCAGGTGGGCCGCGTAACATTCTGTTGTCCCTTACGTGGGTCGCGAGGCCCTCCCAGATCAGCAAAACTTGTTTTAACAGCTGTTATGCACCCAAAACCCAATTGCACATGGCATTTCCTGATAATGGGGGGCCATTTTGTTGTACCATGGTATTGTAACACATGTATGGATGAGATTGAATCACGGGTTACGATAAACGATCTTAACGGTTCAAGGAAATCTATAAATACCCCCATGATCTCAACTCCAAAACCCACACCTTTGAATCTGAATTTGTTCTCTAAGTTGTTGTGTTTAACACTTCATACCTGAGAATATTCGGATCAAAACTTCCGTTCTTGGACCCTTTGTTAGTCCTCTTTCGTTCTTTTAGCGTTTCTGCATTTTTCGGATTGCTGCATTGACCAGTTTATGGTCAATGTGAAGTTCGTTTGAACTTCATAACGTGAGCGTAATCACGATGGTTATAGTCCCTAGTGACTATACCTACTGATTACCACGTTATCTAGGCTCAGTGACGAGTCGTAGTTTCGGCCAAAATGCGTATTCTTGCGTGTTTTGTAACCAAACTACTCTTAGGTATCAAAACCGTTTGTTTTGATACCAAACTTGTTTTCTAACTTAGTTAAGCATGTTTTAACATGCTTAGCTCGTCACTTTTAGTTTTGTGCTTGTCTAGGGTCGTAAAGGTAAGAGATCTAATCAATCGCTTATACTTTCGAACCCGACCCATTTGGTCGATCATTAGGATCCGACCAAACACATTAGTTGACCATAGTTGTATAGGGAATAACCTTCCAAGGTTATACCTTATGGTCACAACGTTTAGTTAGTTGTATGATAGGTAGTTTATATACCATAGGTAAATTACCAAAATACCCTTTTTTCGTCAAAATTCATTTTTAACATATGTAACATAACATTTAACATCTAAACTGATTTGGCAACAATATTAGACATGTTAAGGCATATTTTACTTGTCATAGGACTAGTTACGCAGTCCGAACGCGTTTTACGCGAATGACGCTTTAAAGTAGCATAAGCTACCTAAACGGGTCGTAATGGGTCGTAAGCACTTAGGTTCGGTTTCATTTTAGTATGTAGGCTTTGTTAAACCATATTACATGAGTTCCCGCACTCATTTGGTTTATGAACCCTCATTCTATCCGATCCTCCGATTTAGGTCCGGTTTATTAACATAGTTACCTATATTAGGTAACGTTTGATTTTCGTGATCTCTAGCATTGTTTGGTTGTTACTCAAGGACTACTAAGCAATCTCAAGTGAGTACATAGACCCCTCTTTTACTGTTTTCCAAACTGTTTTGGGGTGAAACACATGTGCCTACTTGTTACTTTCGTGCTTTCCTGTTTTCACATCATATACTTGCTATGTTCATTAGTACACTATTAGTACATGATTTACATTACATTGTTTTGCTATATATGTTTACTTAGCATACTTAGTACCTTGTTTTACTTTACATTTCTGCTATGTATGTTGACTGAGCATGCTAGCACATTGATTTACATGACTTTACTGCTTTGTATGTTAACTTAGCATACTTAGCACATTGTTTTCATTTAACATGTTTACAATCGGTATGACATTTGGTTTGTACAAACGGGACTTATATACGTTCATTAACATTAGCTACGCCGCTCGGTAGTAAGTAGTGGTACCATAGGACTTGACAAATCCCGTTCCTAACATCCTGGGTTTGTTTGGATGTAAGGAATGACTGAATCCGAAAACATTTCTTTTGATAACCTTGACTTAGGCTTATCCGTCTGTCTCAAGGCTTGAATGTATGCATTAACTTACCACATAAGTGTTTGTATCAATAAAACATGCATTTACTTTGCAAAACATAAGTTTTGATATATTCAAAATACTTTGTTTTGTACATTTCTATTTGGTTTATGTAACAACACATTTCTTACCATACATAACGATTGTTGCACATTACTTGACTACATTTGGACTTTTAACATTTGACATGGTTTATACAAGGACTTTTTGACAATTGGTTTAAACATAGACTTTATACATTGGTGGTTTGTTTACGTGACTTAAGTAACGAGACGTGAGTAGTATGATACAAACATGGTGGATACGTCGCTGGTACTTCCTATATATAAGTGTTTGTATTATATTATATTACATATCATAGCATTATTTAAATCATTCATTTTGGACTTATACATTTTACACAAGTAACATGCTTTTCACAAGACTTTGGTTTACAAAACAGTTTACTTTATACAATTCATTTTACTTGGTTATTCATTTAACCTTACATTGTTCTTTTATTTACACATATCATCTGATCTTATCGCTTTTTAAATGATTTACAAAACAAAACAATTTACAAGGTTCACGACTAAATTTTATTAAACATTTTCTTAAACTTAAGTCATGAATCCTACTTTCACAAAACCTATGTATCTCACAGGCATTTTTATGCTGACGTACCTATTTTCACATGTGTTTTCAGGAGCTTTTGCATAGGATGATCGAGACACACTTAGGCGGACATGTGCCTTAGTGACTTAAAACGAAGCAAGAACTAGTTAAATTATGTTATGTACTCTTTGTTTCTTGTTTAAGACAATGTAACTCTCTTGTTTGATAAATAAAACGTAACTTTAATATCCATGGTTGTGAAACAATTAATTCTGTTACAACACTCCCCGATGTTTCCGCCACGTTTTGTTGTTCTACGTGGTCGGGGTGTGACATTAGGTTAGCTCGGCAGATAAGCGAAAGGTCAATCGAGTTGCTAGGGGTCAACCACGTCCTAACATGGTTACCATACAAGTCAGGTCTAGGTTCAAGTAGTGCACATAAGTTTACACAGAACTAACAGGTTACTAGCACATAACGATCATGGCATACCCAAAGAACACGTTAAACGATAACTGTTTAGCATACACATGAAGCCCAAACATAACTCGGCCCAACATGTTGTGCGATCAGCACAACCTTGTGCGATCCACAGCATGTTGTGCGATCCAACATAAGCCCGGCCCAAACATTTAGAGTCCCAAACATATATACACGGCCCAAATAATAACAAATATTGGTCTTGTGCGGTCCGGATGGACTTGTGCGATTGAAAGGTTCTTGTGCGACTGGGTTTGGGCTTTGAGGCCCAACAGCATAGAAATGTTCAACAGATGTGTATGGCCCAAGCCTTGTGCGATCGGCACTGTCTTGTGCGATCCACAAGTCTTGTGCGATCATGCAATCCTAGGTTGTACAATGTGCTTTGAACAGTTGTATTATATGGAATCCCAGCTTGTGCGATTCCCTTGTGCGATCGGAACTTGTATGATTTGAACTTGTGTGATTAAAGGGGTTTGTGTGATCAGTTACATACTTTCCTTAATTCATGCAATCAATTTTAATTCCTTTAAAATCGATAACTTCCAAAATCATCCCAATCATATGTTTGGTAATTATAACAGAAATAAAAAATCTAACAACTCATTCAAACGGATCAAACAGTCCATTTTCTCATGAATTCATATGAACCCTAATTATTAACCAAATCATGAACAATCGATCCTCATGCAAAGCTTATAATCAGATTATAGAATCCGAGTACCAACATACAATTTCTCATGCCAAAATCAAGTTAATCAATTAACACCCAATCAAGATCAAATCCCTTTAACATGAAATCGGCTCTAGGTTAACATATATCATCATTCGATCCATCAACCACAAACATTTCCCATCATATATATATATATATATATATATATATATATATATAAATTGAACACATATTTCAAATTCATGATCCCAATAACTATCAATATTACTACTAACATGAATCCTAGTTATCATCTGAAAAACCATAGCAATCGAAATCATGATAACTAATAAAGGTGTAACACTAACCAGAAATCAAAAGGGCTATCTTGATCGAGATGGGAGGACTTCGAATGATGAGACAGCCGTCGAACAAAAGAGAGGATATGAGAGCTAGGGTTTTGTGTGTGTTCTAGTTTTGCAAGTTATGAGGAGTACACTCTTTCCCCATGGTGTTATGCGACACAAGGAAGTGGGCCGAACCCATTCTTGGGCTGCCCTTTTGGGTTTCGAGTATAATAAGTGTAGCCCGAATGGGCTTGTGCAATCGAGTTAGAGTTGTGCGATTCGGGTCACATACATTCACATAACACAATATCATAACATTTCATTAAATCAATGCATCACATAATCACATAACGTTCAAAACATGTTACATCAAAGCACACAAAAGAGTTCTAAAACACGAGTTGTCACACGTACTTCTTAGGACCAGTGTCATTTGTGGCTACAAACACCCTTGCATCCTTTTGTGGGTTATTCTGTCGCCTATTGTTGTTGTTGTTGGGGTTATTGTTGTTGTGGTTGTTGTTACTGTTGT
The DNA here is from genome assembly GCA_030545235.1 of Helianthus tuberosus. Classification (NCBI taxonomy): domain Eukaryota; kingdom Viridiplantae; phylum Streptophyta; class Magnoliopsida; order Asterales; family Asteraceae; genus Helianthus; species Helianthus tuberosus. The sequence continues at coordinate 116,456,646 of CM060414.1, read as the reverse complement.
TGTTGTTATTACCACATGTTCCCTTCTTGAAATTCGAGTACTTCCTCTTCCCACTGTTGGAAGACTCGACATCTGTTTCCTTCTTCTCATCACATTTCCCTGAGAATATATTCATCCTGACCCCGTCTTCAGTGAGACTCACGGCTATAGTCACAGCCTGAGTAATAGTCATGGGCTTGGCTGCAGTAACCAGACTCCGAATCTTGGGAGAAAGTCCCCAGATGTAGCGTTCGATATGCTTGTATTCCGGTGATACAAGATAAGGAATCACGCGGGACAGATCGTGAAACCTTTGCGTATATCCCGTGATATCAGCTCCGACCATGGTAAGGTGCCAAAACTCATTCTCCAACTTCTGGAGTTCAGCACGAGAACAGTACTTATCCCTCATACGTTCCTTCAGTTCATCCCAAGTCAACGCATAAGCAGCGTTATCACCCAAAGTTTGCACTTGTAAGTTCCACCATGTAAGGGCCTCGTTGAGAAATAGGCCAGTAATGAAAGTGACATGCTGATTAGCGGAACATCTGCTCATTCTGATAGTGGAATCCGTTTTCTCAGTCCATCGCACGAAAGCCACAGCACCGCCTGTGCCATCGTAGTTAAGTGCCTTGCAGTCCAGAAACTGCTTGAACGTGCACCCTGAAATTTGACAAACGGATTATGAATGAGCGATCAGTGAATTGCACGAATAGGTAACAAAAGAGATTGAATGAGTTGTCACTAAAAGAAAATGACTAACCATTACCATTAGCATTGTTTCCGTTTGAAGTACCGCCTGTTCCACTAGTGCCGCCACTGGTTTCGACGCGCGATGCTTCATACAGTGCTATGGCTTGTGTTATCCTTTCTTCAATTAGTGCATTCAGTTCTGCCTTAGTCGTAGGCATTGGTGGGGGTGGGGGTGGATTAACTGTCCGTGAACGTAAAGCTCTCCTTGGTGGCATGATTCTTTCAAAGGAGAAATAGGATAAAGATTAGACGTTGATTTGGTTTGTTAAATATTTTTACTAAGTAAGAAGAAAGGAAAAAATATTCATAACATTAATAGTAATATCACCAAGAAATAAGATATGTCCAACCAAACCATTCAGATGCATATAAAAGATAACACCAAGTTTTTCATATATATTAGTCAACCGGTTACATAATCGTTTGAAAGGAAACAAAATGGACTCGGGCTACATAACCCGGTCATACTAGTCTAGTACAACAAAAGAGATAACAAAATCTTCCTTCAAACTGTGTGATCCGCTGTCTGTCGGTTGTCTTCAAAACTCGGTGGAGCGTCAATATGTACACAAAAACGGGTAACTACATCCCGTTACAAAAGATAACCTGTAAGTGAAAGTCTATGGTGGAGGGGGGATAGGTGGTGGAGTCAGAAGTACCAAACCATGAACGTGAGTAAGCTCCTCCTTGAGTTCTTGAACTCGACGGATAAGGAAGTCTATCTGCTGCTCGAGTGTCAGCACACGAGCACGTAAGTCAGGTGGAAAAGCAGGTGGTGGTGGTGGTGGTGGTGGAGCATGTGGTGGTGCATGAACTGGTGGTGGTGGTCTAGCGTCTTCAAGCTGCTGAAGCTCATGGACTCTGCGAAAAAGTATGTCGACCTGAAGTTGTAGAGACAGTAGAAGATCATCGGTAGTAACAGCTGGGTAATGCAATGGATGGTATGGATTTGATATGGGCATAACATGAGGTGGAGAGTGTAGCGTAATAAGAGGCTCCACAGGGACCTGTGGGACTGAGCGAAACTGCTGATAGTATAGGTCCATATCACTGGGTGGTATGTGGGCATGTCCGGATGGCCCGGCCTCATCGGTATGACCAGTAGGTGGTATGATAGGAGCAAAGCGCATGAGGCGAATGTGCTCAGGAGATGTATCTGCATTAGGGACCTGAACAGGAGCAGGGATGGCTAGCTCTGGCAGCATGACGTCATCCCTAAAGTCTGCGTTTCGCTGTAGGCCAATGGCCTGCAGTGCAGACGAAGTAACGGATGCATAAGAGGAAGCATCTGAGTCGGTATTTGCATCAGAAGAAATATCGATCACCGAGACCACTGGTGATGCAATGTCTAAGATAACCACATCGTGAACTTCTCCGTCTCCCAAATCAGCATCTATGCGATCCACCGGAATCACTGGAATGATGTCGTCGTCATCGTCGAGGTCGACGATAAAAGGCATGATATCAAGAGGAGCGACGTCAAAGGGTATAATCTCGACTACATGTTCACCCTCCGGGTGACCCAAAATAACTATATCATTGAGTAGAGGGGGGGACAGCTAACACATCATCATCGATGATCTCGCCTAGAAGTACGAATGGTTGGAAGTCGTCCATGTCGCTGTCAGATGTAGAGTCGCTATCAGATAAGATGACCTGAACCTCCGGCACGTAATCGTTGTCGGATACAATCTCCATGGGGTCTACGTCGTCGTATACATTACTACATTCAGATGAAGACATGGTGACCTGAGAAATAAGTTGTTCGACACGTATGATTATTTGTTACTTTACATATATACACAAAATGTATTTTTCACATAATGTTCATTTTAAGTTATCCTAATTGAGTTGTGTGGATTAACTTAAAGTTGCATGTCTATCATTTAGATGACTAAGACACTAATGTCCTTGCTTGATTTGTATGAGATGAATTCTTTTTGAAAATGGACCATGAAAATGTTTATGCAAATGAAAACATTTGTTTGTGTTTAAATGGTTTTCGTGACAGATCCCTAGTGTTTGTAGACTTAGACTCGAGAAAGAATCCTGGTTCACTACAATCGATGCTCTGATACCAAACTGTCACACCCGCTCATAGCGGAAGCGCGAGGTGTGATCTGTATGGTTTTCATTGCATAAATATCGATGTACATGAACAAACTATATGAATAAAACATACTCCATTGCCATTACATAAGTGTTTCAAAAGATTACATCACGAGTTTAGTGTTTCGGTTACAAACCATTAAAATAAAAGTAAAGTATTATTGTTTCATACATCAAAATGGAAATAAACTACTAAGGTTTAAACCATCATATCACCGCAAGGAGGCGGAATATAATAGATAAACCCTCCAAAAGATGGCATGGAGTTCCGGTACTTGTTATCTTGACTGAGAATCCCGACATGGTCCATTAATTCCTTGAAATACATGTTAAGTTTGGAAAACATCAACAAAAGTTGGTGAATTCATGCAGTTTAGTTGTAAAAGATGTATTTAAAATGTAAGTTGTAGTATGTAAAGCGTCAATGAAATCGTTGATCATTAATGTTTTGCAAGGACATTAATATGTGTGACGAAAAAGGAAGCAATCCAAACCTAGACAATTTTGTGTCGACTACTATCGACTGGGACACAAAAGCACTCTTCTGTATGGGTCCACGGCCAAGAGTTGGGCTCGCCAAAACCCATTAGATCTAACCACTTGTACCTAGGTCCAAACTGGATTAATGTTGCTTAGATGTATAACCCTAATTCGCACATGATCTAAGGTGTTTAATTCCCTAACTTTAACATATGATTGAACATGTATCTTCCCCGATAGTTGTAAAGTTGTAAAACATTTAAATGAATAGGGGACATGAACTCACAGTATTGCGTCCGTGAATGATACGTGTTTGTGATCTTACGCGTGGTCGTCTTGAAGAATGTTGCGACCTACAAATGTTCTTTTATTTGTTAGACACTTCGGTCATTGTAAATGACTTGAGTACAAGTCTTGTGTCTTAAATATGTGTAAGACTTGTATGTCTTTATTGTTCGTTGAACTGTGTATTAGATGAATGAATTGTTAAACTGTTATATATATATATTTCACCAAATATATATATATATATATGTAATCTTGTATCTTGTGAGTTGTATCAATGGGTCTTGTCTTCTTGATTTCGTGTCTTTGTATAAGTAAATTGTATAATTGTAATTTTTATCAATTATATGTCATTGGGCTTAGCCCAAGAATTCATGTTATTGGGCCCAAATAGTGTTGGGTCTAAATAGTGTTGGGGCCTAAATAGTGTTGGGCCTAAATAGTGTTGGGCCTCAATAGTGTTGGGCCTAAATAGTGTTGGGCCTCAATAGTGTTGGGCCTCAATAGTATTGGGCCTAAATAGTGTTGGGCCCAAATGGTGTTGGGCCTAAATAGTGTTGGGCCTAAATAGTATTGGGCCCAAATGTTATTGGGCTTAATGTTATTTGGCCTTGGCCGATATGTTTGGTTTTGGGCTTAGCCCATTGAAGAAACACTAGATAAACGACCGGGATCGAAATATCTAGGGGGTTTGGAACTGCATAAAAGGGTTCGTTCTCCCTTGTTTGATTCGATTAAGATGGACCTTCTTCTCCGATAAAACTCTGCAAAAAAGAAGCACCGTTAGCCTCGCCAAAGGGAGAAAGGGGTTCTCTCCTTGACCCGACTCCAGTGTGAGAATAAGTATGGGTTATGAAGAAGAAGATGTATTGAAGAAGTATGTGTAACTTAACTTTCATACCTGAATTATCCTCATATTTATAGCCGGGAGTTTTTGAGAGGGAAAACCTGTTATTGAAAGGTTAACGGAAGATGCTAACACCGTAGCGGTTATTTTCTTCCATCGTTAATTCCTGTGATCCGACGTGAGAGCACACGGATCGTTGTTTTGATCAAAGGCTGGGGAATTGCCACGTGGAAAGTGGACAAGTGATAATTTCTTTCTATTTCCATGCCATCACCGTGACTCTAAGGGAGGTTGGGCAGATGACACGTGGCCCAGATGGTTGCAACCGTCTGGGTGGTGCATGATTAAGTCTTCTAGAAGATTATAGCTGTAATCTGGTATGATTCTTTACCGTGTGGTATCAGCTAAATAATATCCAAGTCTGGATATTATTAAGTGGGAATGCCTGCCTTAGGATTTCCATCCCTTACGAAAACGCGAGGATTTACGCTTTCCTTTGGCGCACGGGTGTTGTCTGCTATCTGCCTTAAGCCTTTCTTTTATAAAACCGGTGCGCGGCCGCGCAAGGTAAAAAGGGCTTGAAAGACGAGGTTGTGGTATGGTCCCAAGTACTTATTACAAGGTTTTTGGGACCTTACCCCTTCAAGTCCCCCTAGTCTAGTGTTGCTCTTATGCAAGTAAGTGGAGCACTGGACTTATGAGAGGAAAGATGTTTTTGGCGCGAAAGTAGGGAAACTTCTGGAAGAAGATTCATTTTATTATAAAGATTTTTGAAAATCTTTGACTTTGGATGGGACTTGGTACAGTAAAGACTGAGTGACAGGCTGTCACTGTCAGTTGTCCCTTACTGTCCGTGTTTTGCACGCGCGCGTGTACTCGCATTTGCGTTGATTTTCACTCGCTCTGTCGCTTAGATAACTGTGATATCCGGAAAAGGTGCTGTGGCAGTTACCGATGCTATTTATTGCGGTGAGTATATAAGTTTGTTTGAGTTGCCATCTTTCTGTTTAATCATTACTTTGTTGAAAAACTTTTCTTCTTCCTTTCTTTATTAACCGTTTGAGAAAATTTTATCATTTCTTCCTCTTATGTCTACCGGAGAACACCAAGAAGACATATCTGAAGAAATGTCTGCTGAACTTCCACCATTAAAATGGCCTAGAGCGACCTTTGATGGTTTGGTTCGGAACCTTAAATTTCCAGAGAACTGGGGTGTTCTGTACCGTGAAGAGGGGCAGACAGCAGCGGATGCTCCGGCTGGGTATATCACCCTTTTTTGGGATTTTTCTGTGAAGGCAACTTTCGTTTGCCTGTAACCAGATTTTTCCTTGAAATCCTTGAGTATTACAAGTTACATATTTCCCAATTGCACCCTATTGGCATGGTTAGGGTTCGACATTTCGAGTTTGTGTGCCGAACGATGCATATCGAGCCGACAGTCCCTCGATTTAGGGTTTTTTTACCAAATGCATTGTATTCAAGGGTTTTATTCCTTTGTTCAGAGAGCATCTGCAAAGAAGATTTTGCAACATCCTCCATAGTCCTTCCATGACTGGAAGCACAAATTTTTCTTTATTAAAGCCGGAGTGATTCCGGTGAGAATGGTTTTAAGGGGAAAAGAAGATGTTCCAGTCGAAACAATTCAGACCCTTGTTGACGAGAACTGGTATCAAGATCCGAAAGATGTTCCCAACATAGCTTTACCGGAGAAAGCCCTTGTCGGTGCCAGTATGAGCTTGAATTGGAAGATGGATCGTGATGACAAGCCGGTGTATACGGAGGATGGTCATGGTAAGTTTGGGAGTTTTCCCTTTCCCTTTTTTTTTTTTTTTTTGAACTTGCCTTTCTTCCTTTGTAGTTGTTTCGCTGTATGTTGTCGCGTTCAAGAGAGAAGGCGGAAAGATGGGTACCATTAAGAAGAAGCCTGATGAGGAGCTTTGGTACCATCGTATTGTAAAGAATTTTGTTCTTCCGCGAGATGCGGATCTGTCTGTTCAGCCTGCTGCTGGTGCTGGTAAGTTATGTGCATATTGGTTTACTGTTTATTTTTTGCGCTTTTGAGTAAAATGTTTTTTATGCTTCCGTAGGTGAGTTGTCAAACTTGGGCCTAGGCCCCGAGAAAAAGAGGCGCGCGGTGACTTCTACTTCTGCGCCGAAGAAGAACGAAGCTGATAAAGCTCAATCTTTGAAGACAAAAAATATTGGAGAGAAGAAAGGTATGCGCCGTTCCTCTGACTCCTGGGTTCTGATTCTCTGGAGGGTCTTACGCCTGTAGTTACTGTTAGGAGGCCAAAACCTGAACCGAGAAATACTGTTGATATCCCTCCGTCCAACCCAAATGAACCCATTGACTTGGAATCTAGTCCTGAACACTTGGAGCACAGGAAGCCCGGTAAAAGGAAACAAGCTGATGCTGATGCTGAGGGTCAGCCCTCTAAGAAGATTCAGAGGAAGAAAATTACCAGGAAAGGCAATCTAGATGCTTTCATTTCGGAATCTGTTCCTTGTAAGTGTTATCTTTACTTCTTTTCCTTATGCGCATTAAATCTTTACAGACTTTGTTGTTTTCATTTCAGAGGTTCCTGTTTCTCCTGCGTCCATAGAGTCGCAGCCTGTGGTTAATGAAGAACTCCCACCTTCCCCTCCGCGTGCTTCTGTTGTTGATCAGTTAAAGAATGCGGAGGTTCTTGAAGGTGGTGTGGAGAAGACTGTTGAGGCTGATAAGCCTGTTGATGTTGCTGCAGAAGTTGAAAAAGTTGTTGATCCAGGGATTGTGGATGGTGCTGGTAATCCACGAACCCCTGAAACTGTTGCTCAAGACCTGGGGAAAGAACACACTACTGAAAAAACTCCTACTTCAACTTCTTCCCCTAAACCTTCTGATGCTATGCCTGAGCATGTTGAGAAGGTTACTGTTGAGGAGCAAAGCTCTTTTGCTAATGTTGATAAAAATTCTCTAATCCGCCCAGCGGAAACCCTGTGGGATTACTATTACAGGACTTACTCGGAGAAAGATGCTTCTGAGCCTCATGCCCCTGTTTGGAATTTGAAGAAAGGTGACACTTTCTCGGATTGGCATGTGTGTTGAGATTGGCTGCAGGGAATATTTCCGCCTGGGGAGATCAAGTTTCAAGAAAGCTGGTCTTATGAACAAACTTATCAAGCTTACCTTGAGGAGACCGCTTCTCATGCTTCTACCACTCATCGCATAGTGCGTGAGTGGTATAGTATGCATAAAGATTGGGAAGCTTTTAGGGTCTCCCAGAAGAGGTTTGCCAGTGATGAAAGGCGCTTAGCTCAGCTAAAAGCTAAATTGGAAGCTGATCAAGCCAAGTTTGAGGCCGATCGTAGAACCGAGGAATGGTCTGTTGCTGGTTGGAAGAGGAAAGCAGAAGCTAAAGCTGCCCTCCTTTCCGACGAACGCAAAAATTGGAAGAGAATTTGCGAAAAAGATAATGCTGAGAAGGTAAATCTTCGCAATGTCATTAATAATCTCAAGGCTGAGATTGAAAAACTGAAGAGACAGGATGCGGAGATAGAAAGGTTGAAAAAGGAGAACGCTGATGCAGAAGCTGCGCTAGAAGAAGCGCGTTCTCATAGGGAGCGCAGTGAGCAACGAGAGGTACAAGCTTGCGCCACTCTTGCTCTTAGAGATAAAGAGTGAGTTGGAAGAACTTACTGCTTTGCTTTCTGACCAGGAACAACTTAAAAAGGATCTGGAGCTTGCGCATTCTGAAAAGGCTGAAACCTCTCGCCGTTTGACCGAAACTAAAGAAAAATTGGAAAACTCTGAAACGGCGCGAGCCACGGCGGAGAGCGAGCTTGAACCTTTAAAGAGTGATATGGCGTAGCTAAAAGATCGTGGAATTGCTTGTGTAAGTTGCTTGCCCTTTTTTTTGCGGGTTTATTTATGCGTCTTCTTGTTATTTACACTTACCTATTTTCATAGGTTGCTGAATCAGTGTTGAATTCTAAGGAGCTGGATAAAACCGTTGCGCATTTAGTTGTTGCTGTGCGAAGAGATGGGTACGCCCAAGGTTATGCTGAATGTTCTCATCATGTAAACAGCGCTTTGAAGGTTGATTGGGATATCAGCAAATCTGCAACTCACGGCGTGAATACTGGTGCTGCACTTGCTGCTTTAAAGGCAGAATTAAACAACTTGCAACTCCCTGTTATGGATCTGATAAATGTTGCGCTGCAATCTGACGATCACATAGCACAACTAAAGGAAATCTTTCCGGATGAGGGTGAAGATTTGGCGTAGGTTGAAAATGTATTGAACAATTTTCTTCTAATATTTGGGATGTATATCCTTCTTTCTTTTTTTTTTTTGTTGGTGCGCTGTTGCGCAAGTAACTAAAACACTGCCGTGTTTGATAGTTTTTGAGGCGTATTTGTACGCAGAGAACAATATGTTGTGTTTTTTAGTTTTACAATATTTTGCATGTATACAATTACTTTTATTGAGTAAGGAGAATGAAGTTGGTATAAAGCTCATGTGTGAACTAATGGTCGTTTGTGACATGATCACTGACCGTTCATGAAGCTTGTTTTGTAATTACCATAATGTTTTTGCGCTTACTAAAAGAAATTGCATGCACTTTGTAAGAAAAACACAAGAATAATAGAAACTTTGCTATTTTATTTAGGGATAGAGCACAGAGGCTTTTACAAAGTTTGCTAATATAATTATATGAAACTTAACTTACTCTCTAACTTTCCCGCTTCGTTTGATAGATCATGTTTTCCCGCGGGAAATTCATAGAGTTGTCTTCTTAAATTTTTGCCCTTTTGCTTGGGCCCTCCTCACCCCGAGTTATCTGCTTTATTTCTTTGCGCACATTTTGGAGCAAATGTGTGAGCTCGCCGCTTTTGAGGGCTTTCTCTATTTCTGTGCGTAAAGAAATGCAGTTGTTAGTGGTATGCCCACTGTCCTTGTGATACTCGCAGTATTGGGCAGGGTCTTGTCCACGCTTATTTTTCATGGGGATCGGAGGTTTGAATTGATAGTCTTCAGTACTCAAAACTTCCGCCGGGGTTTTAGTTAAGGGAGTCTACTGTCTCTCCCTATTCTCCTGTTTGGTCTCCCTTTGCGCGGTAAGTTTGTTGATTGTTGCTCGAGCATCTTCAGACGAATGATTTGTCGAGCCAGAATCACGCCACGATTTCTTAAACTTTCTTCCGCCAGTGGAGCCTAAGTCCGCGGGTCTGTTATGTGGCGGTGGCGGCCTATTGGTGGTAAGGTTCTTCTCTGTTTGTGTATAAACCTTTGCGGCTGCCATTACTTTCTCCCAACTTTTTGGGAGGCCTTCTGTCCCAGACAGGACCTTGATCATATCATCACATCTGACCGCGTATTTGAACTGTGCGCGGATCAATTGCCCGTGAACCCCCCTGATTTCCAGCACTTCTTTATTGTATCGGGTGATAAAATCCTCTAGACTTTCGTCGTCATGACGCCAAATGTTCATGACATCTGATGTGTCTCGGATAGAGCGTCGTTGTTGACTGAAATGAGTCAGGAACTTCTTGCGCAGATCTTTCCATGATGTAATGTTCCCGACGGGTAAATTATCGAACCAGATTCTCGCCGCGCCGGTTAGGGTCTGTACGAACATATGGCACCATAATGGGAGGGTCCAGCCCCCAACCAAACCTGCGCTGGTAAACACTCTTAAGTGATCATCCGGGTCTGTCAACCCGTTGAATTTTCCCACATTAGATGGTAATTTTGCTTTCTCCAGTGGCGTGAGAGCTATCTCCATGATGAATTTCGAATTTTTCGCTGCTTCCGTAGGGCGATAAATCAAATCGTAATTATGCTCGGCCTCAGGGTTGTAAACCGCACGAGGTCTGCATTTGTTGTAATTGGGCTGCAAGCAGCTAAACACACTGGTATTTTCACTCACACGATAGGTTGGATCGGATTCATCGGTGTGAGTGTTTCGTTGAGGACCCAACCTATTATGAACCGATCGCCTTCGGTGAGGGTATGGTTCATCATGATACTCTCTCTGGTGACTTCCTGACTGAGTGTACTCATGTTTTGATGTGGATCTGGCATAAACCTCTGTATTTTCGTAAGATGTATCCTCCCGTTGGGAAGCATTAGCACGAGATCCTGGTCTCCGTGATTGAGTCAAGGGAGCAGTTTGTGTGTATACTGCATTTAGTGCCCCTTGAGACCTGACGTACCAGGAAATTGGAGTTTCTCCTGGTGGCAGAATTGAGTGAACAGGGTATGCTGGTAACACTCCTGGAGTGTTGCTCGATTGGATTGAACCTTATTATCATCGGAGACTTCTTTCGAAATTCCTTCAGGTTGGACGTTATTACCAAAATTTGGCTGAGGGCCAGTTTGCCTGTGAGCTTATGTCTCTTCCATGAGCAAATGGAATCAACGAAATGAATCGAAAAACAAGAGAGAAACAGGTGAAACAGAGAAAAAACGATGGGCGCCAATGAAGAAACACTAGATAAACGACCGGGATCGAAATATCTAGGGGGTTTGGATCTGCATAAAAGGGTTCGTTCTCCCTCGTTTGATTCGATTAAGATGGAACTTCTTCTCCGATAAAACTCTGCAAAAAAGAAGCACCGTTAGCCTCGCCAAGGGGAGAAAGGGGTTCTCTCCTTGACCCGACTCTGGTGTGAGAATAAGTATGGGTTATGAAGAAGAAGATGTATTGAAGAAGTATGTGTAACTTAACTTTCATACCTGAATTATCCTCATATATATAGCCGGGAGTTTTTGGGAGGGAAAACCTGTTATTGAAAGGTTGACGGAAGATGCTAACGCCGTAGCGGTTATTTTCTTCCATCGTTAATTCCTGTGATCCGATGTGAGAGCACACGGATCGTTGTTTTGATCAAAGGCTGGGGAATTGCCACGTGGAAAGTGGACAAGTGATCATTTCTTTCTATTTCCATGCTATCACCGTGACTCTAAGGGAGGTTGGGGAGATGGCACGTGGCCCAGACGGTTGCAACCGTCTGGGTGGTGCATGATTAAGTCTTCTAGAAGATTATTGCTGTAATCTGGTGTGATTCTTTACCGTGTGGTATCAGCTAAATAATATCTAAGTCTGGATATTATTAAGTGGGAATGCCTGCCTTAGGATTTCCATCCCTTACGAAAACGCGAGGATTTACGCTTTCCTTTGGCGCGCGGGTGTTGTCTGCTATCTGCCTTAAGCCTTTCTTTTATAAAACCGGTGCGCGGCCGCGCAAGGTAAAAAGTGTCACACCCTGGCTTTGCGGAAGCGTGGTTAATTTGGTGTGACTTCTTAATACCATAGCTTAATCATAACCAAGCTATATGAATTTAAAAACATGCAAGATCATCCATTAAGTTTTGAAAACCAAATACAGTACCATTGTTTTAACGGGGACATACCCCAACAACCATAACCTTGTTCAACAGGCATTACAAACTTAAACATAATATAAACATGGTTTAAGGATTGTGTCTTGTCCAGGAAAGAGACACATCCCCTAAACCCCGGATGACCTCGGAAACTAGTGCAGCGGAAAACATGCCATACCGTGCCAGATCTCGTTAATTTCCTGAAATACATGTAAGTTGAAAAATCAACAATAATGTTGAGCGAGTTCATGTGTAAGCGAGTAAGTAAACCTTTGTGAGTATAAAAATCGTGTGTGGTATGTAGCCAATAAGGGGACTTGTGATCACCAATGGTTTGCAAGGCCACTGATATATGTGAAGTGCAAATAGGGAGACTCAAACCTAGCAGATTTCGCCACGGCATTAGTATGTGGACAAAGTCACCCCAAGGTCCGTTTCTAGTTTGGCCTGGGGCTGGGCTCGCTACACCCAGATAGATCTACCGCTCCTGTCCCTCGGTCCCGACATGAGGACTAATGGCCTCATATTGCTCCTACCCACTCACATGATCTGAGTAATAAACCTCCTTACGCTACCCATACCGTGTATAAAGTACTCGTAATCATAGTGACATGTATTTCACCCCCGCAGTTAAGAAAACTGAAAACAGTTAGAGAAAAGGGGGACATGAACTCACAGTGAAGCGTCTCTACCAAGTACTCCAAATCAGAAAGCTGTGCGACGACCTACAAGTGCTAATTCTATTAGACGGACGGTCGTGCCTTAGCTTTATAGTTTAAGTTTTTGGGAAATAGTTAGACAACTATTTCGTGTTTATGTTCTGTATATACTTGGTAGTTAATCTCCTTCCCAAGGATGGGGGATTCAATACATGTGCGTTCATAAATATTTCCGTAAGTGCGTAAGTTACGTTTAACAATCGAGTGGTAATATAATTACCGATGTAACTTATATATTCATGGTGAAAGCGTTCGTATTATTTTGGGATCGTTAATGTTCGTAAATATTATTTTTACTCTAAAAATAATATTTATGTATTTTCACAAAATAATCATAAACAGTGTGTGAAAATATATATATTTATCACGTTAAATTTTGTGGAAATCCCACCTCCGAATATTTAGTAAATAAAGTCATGGCGAAATTTATATTTCGAAAACATGTCAAAAAGTCATTCTAACACTTGTTGTGTAAATAGCTCTAAGTGTTAGGTTTTTAGAAAAATTTCGCCAGAGTTTCCTCTGTAACTGGAGGTGGCCACGCTTTCAGGCGTATCATTTTCTTTTACAAAATCAATTTTAACAACTTCATTATTCAATCAAACAATTACCGACACATCAAACTAGTCGACAAGTATGTAAATCGCATAATCGCATGAACTTGTAGTTTTCCCGAAACTATAGTGTAAATCCCATTATATTTTGTGGGTCTTTATATAAATAAAGCCGGTTTCGTAAAAGTCTTGTTTTTAGAGAAGTTCCGTCCTTACAACTTCTTGTCCATTTTTACAAAGATAGTTATTTTGTCGAAATTTGTGTTACACAAGTGTTTACACACTTGTGTGTTCTACATATCATACTTGTTAGTGTAAGATCCGTCTTTTAGAAAACATGATTTCTTTGACGCTTGGTCCTTTGAAAATACCACTTGCAGATACGTAGATCTGCTAGTTTTAAACACTATTCCACAAGTAAAACATTTTTACACAAGTTCATGATTCGCGTGTGGTAGAGTTTCACCTTTTAACCCTTGTATCATTCAAAACAAGCTTATGTTAAGATCCATGATCTTATCAAACCGGGTTAAATGATGATCCGAGCTACCACAACATAGATCGGGTCTAAATAACCATACATTTCAAATACTACAACATTTACACAACATATATGCTATTAACCACCATTTTTAGTGTTTTAAGTAGACTTTTGTGCATCATCTTGCATGTTAACGAGTTTTATCCGATAAAAATCCTTTTAACCACTTTAGATTAGTTCAAATATGAGTTTTAAGCATTATACCTCTAGCTCAAGGCTAGGGAAGGATCTTGACGAAAATGGCGTGGATAAAAGCAAAGTAGAGGGGTCCTTCGCGTTCCGTTTGCTCCAATCCTCCTAATACGCGACCCTTGATGTTTGTAGATGCTTGGAATGATGATGATCAAACTCGAAAATGGGTGGGTGGTTGTAGGGGGGTTCGGCCGAGAGCTCTAGAGAAGAGAGGGAGAGTGTATTGTTGAGTTTTGTTAAGTGTGTAGGTTATGTGTGGTTAGTGCTATCTTATAAACAAACTTAATGACAATTACCCAAGGGTTAATATGTCCCCTAGATTTTAAGCATACATGATCTAGTAAATCACATGGTACAAGGGTGGGGTCACTTGGTGACCGATTCGGTTGGGGGGGGGGGGTCCTTGGTTCGATTTTAACTAGCCATTAGGTAATTAGTTATGGTAAGTTAAGTTAGTTAAGGGTTTAACTTAGTTAGTTATGTTTAATGCTTTAAAGCGGGTGTTAGGGTATTCAGGGACCCTAACTGGCTCAGAGAAAGATAGATAGTGAAAATAACAATATTTTCATGTTCCGGGTATAATCCGGTTGTTCGGTTGGATAGTAATCCGTTAAAGCGTTATCAAAGCTTTAAAGTGTCGTTATATTTATTTAGTGACACAATTTGTTTCCTGACACTTTGGAAAGTGTCTAGTGTTATTTTTCTCATGTTTTGGCACTTTACTAGTCAGCTAGAAGCTGGATTATTTATCAAAGTGCTGTGTTTTGTGCTTAGAGCACGTTTTAGGCACATCCAGTCATTGTAACTTATTCCTAGAGACGCAGTTCCACAACCCTTGTATCCCTACACTCACTACTAGTGTAGCAAAATATTTCTGGCTCATACAGGCCTTAGAGGCAGTGTTTGCCTGATGCTGGCTTTATCAGCATGTTCAGTAGGTTATCCGATGGTGCCACTGTGCTTTTTGTGCATCATGTTTGTCACTAAAGTGCCGTATGTAAATAATGTAGTGACGATAAGTAAAGTATGTTGCAAGTAAGTACATGTATCAGATATCAAGTAGCAGTTCATCAGCTAGTTCAAATAAGCACAGTAATTTAGCAGTAATTAATCATTAATTAAGTCGTACGGATACCTGGTTTGGTGAGGGTTGTCACATTCTCCCCCCGTTAAATAAATTTCGTCCCGAAATTTAAGTTCTGCTTGTAAATGCAGGGTTCTTAGGAAAAAGGTGGGGGTATTTCTCTTTCATCTGGTCCTCACGTTCCCAGGTGTATTCAGGACCATGTCTGGCATTCCAACGAACTTTGACGAGTTTGACACTGCTCCGGCGGGTCTTGTTAACTTTCCAATCCGTGACCTCAACAGGTTCTTCAACGAAGTGGAGCGTGTCGTCAACATGAATCTCGTCGATGGGAATGGCAACGTCAACTTGAGTTGGACTTTTCTTTAGATTGGATACATGAAATGTATCGTGAACACCATTCAGTTCAGCAGGTAGGTCCAACTTGTATGCTACTAGTCCTATTCTTTCCAGAATTCTGAAGGGACCAATGTAGCGCGGATTTAACTTCCCACGCTTTCCAAAGCGTGCCACCCCCTTCCAGGGTGATACTTTCAATAACACCATTTCCCCAACTTGGAAATCCACATGTTTCCGGTTTGGATCCGCATAGGCCTTTTGTCTGTGGCGAGCTGCTTCGATGCGTTTAAGAATTTGCGCAATCATGTCTGTCGTCTCTTGGACGATTTCGGGACCAGCAAGCTGCCTATCACCTGCGTCAGCCCAACATAAGGGTGATCGGCACTTGCGTCCGTAAAGGGCTTCAAATGGCGCGACACCAATAATGGTGTGGTAGCTGTTGTTGTACGAAAATTCGACCAAAGGTAAATGTTTATCCCAGCTACCGCCCAAATCCATAACACACGCCCTCAGCATGTCTTCCAAAGTCTGTATCGTTCGCTCGCTCTGGCCGTCAGTTTGCGGATGAAACGCCGTGCTCAGATTCAATTGTGAGCCAAAAGCTTCTTGGAAGGATTGCCATATCCTTGACACAAACCTTCCGTCTCTATCAGAGATGATCGAGAGAGGCACTCCATGACGTGCGACGATCTCTCTCATGTAAATTTCCGCAAGTTTACTAGTGCTGTCTTTCTCCTTGATTGGCAGAAAGTGTGCGGACTTTGTTAGGCGGTCAACTATTACCCAAATCATATCATGGCCTCTTGGCGTTCTTGGCAATTTTGTAACAAAATCCATTGAGATTTGTTCCCATTTCCACTTGGGAATCTCAGGTTGCTGCAGCAGCCCTGAAGGCTTCTGGTATTCCGCTTTAACCTTAGCGCATGTTAAACATTTGCTCACATAAACAGCAACATCGCCTTTCATCCTAGGCCACCAATAATAATCTTTGAGGTCTTGGTACATCTTATCTGCTCCAGGATGGATAGAGTACCGTGATTTGTGAGCTTCATCGAAAATAACCTTCCTTAAATCACCAAACAGAGGAACCCAAATCCTCTTCTCAAAACATAACGTTCCTTCCTCGTTTGGTACCAAAAGCTTCTCCATCCCACGGAGATATTCCTCTTCAAGATTCCTTTCCTTGAGAGCTTCCTTTTGCGCGGCCCGAATGCGCAAGGAAAGATCGGTTCGTATAATCATTTCCAAAGCTCTAACCCTTATGGGCTTGATTCTCTCTTTACGACTTAGGGCATCGGCGACCACATTCGCCTTCCCTGGATGATACTTTATCTCGCAGTCGTAATCGTTCAACAATTCAACCCATCGTCTTTGCCTCATATTCAACTCCTTCTGGTTGAATATGTGCTGTAGGCTCTTGTGATCTGTGAAGATTGTACACTTCGTACCATAAAGGTAGTGTCTCCAGATCTTTAGTGCAAATACCACTGCGCCAAGTTCCAAATCATGTGTGGTATAGTTCTTTTCGTGCACTTTCAGTTGACGCGATGCATAAGCAATAACCTTTTGGCGTTGCATCAACACACAACCCAATCCTTGGCGCGATGCGTCGCAGTATACCACAAAATCGTCAGTACCTTCCGGTAGTGCTAAGATTGGCGCATTGCAGAGCTTATCCTTCAGTATTTGGAACGCTTCTTCCTGTCTGATTCCCCAATCAAACTTCTTATCTTTCTGGGTGAGGAGCGTCAATGGTTGAGCGATTTTCGAAAAATCCTCGATGAACCTTCGATAGTAGCCAGCCAAACCCAAGAATTGCCGAATCTCGGTTGGTGTTTTTGGCGTTTCCCAATCCTTGATCGCCTCGATCTTTGTGGGATCAACATGGATTCCATTTCCATTAACCACATGTCCAAGAAACTGGACTTCACGTAGCCAAAATTCGCACTTGGAGAATTTGGCGTACAGCTGTTCCTTCTTCAGTAGCTCTAGAATGGCTCTAAGATGCTGCTCGTGTTCAGCCTTCGTCTTTGAATAAATTAAAATGTCATCGATAAATACAATCACGAACTTATCCAAGTATGGTTTGCAAACTCTATTCATTAGATCCATGAATACCGCAGGTGCGTTTGTCAAACCAAATGGCATAACGAGGAACTCGTAGTGTCCATAACGAGTTCTGAAGGCTGTTTTCGGAATGCTTTCCTCTTGTATCCTTAACTGATGGTATCCAGATCGAAGATCGATTTTTGAATAATAGTTCGAGCCTTGCAGTTGATCAAACAGATCATCGATTCTTGGCAGAGGATACCTATTCTTGATCGTCAGCCTGTTCAATTCCTGGTAGTCAATACACATACGGAAACTACCGTCCTTCTTCTTGAAAAATAGGACCGGAGCTCCCCAAGGCGAGAAGCTTGGTCGGATAAAAACCTTGTCTAACAACTCTTGAAGTTGTGTCGACAGTTCCTGCATCTCAGACGGAGCAAGTCTATAAGGTGCCTTAGCCACAGGCGCGGCGCCTGGGACTAAATCAATGTGGAACTCTACTTGCCTCAGAGGCGGCAATCCAGGTAAGTCTTCCGGGAAGACTTCTGGGTATTCCCTCACGACAGGGATGTCTTCGATTCTTGGCTCAGCAGCCTCCTTATCCACGATGTGTGCCAGGAAGGCAACACATCCCTTCTGCAAACACTTCCTTGCTTTCAAGCAGCTGATAATCCTCAACGGCGTCTCACGCTTTTCTCCATGAACCACAATTGTTTCGCCATCTTCGGTTGGGATACGAACAACTTTCTCGTGACATACTATCTCAGCCTTGTTGCCTGATAACCAATCCATTCCTACCACCACGTCGAAGCTTCCCAACTGGACTGGTAGTAGATCTAGAGCAAACTCACGTTCTCCCAATTCAATCACACAGCCTCTGATAACTTCGTTGGCTTCTACTAACTTTCCATTAGCTAATTCGATCGAGTAGGGAATATCTAACTTATTAGCGGCTAAACCAAGCATACTCTTAAATTCTAACGAAACGAAGTTATAATCGGCACCAGTATCAAATAAAACGGATGCATAGCGTTGATTGACAGGGAACGTACCAGTAACAACATTGGGGTCCTGGCGCGCTTCCCTTGCTTCGATTTGGAACACTCTTCCACGGGCTTGGTTTAACTCTGGGCAGTTCTTTTTAAAATGCCCGATATCACCACAGTTATAGCATCCAAGTCTTTGCCCGTTTCCACCAGATTGATCATTCCTCTGATTACGATTCACAGCGCCCGCTTGGTTAGCATTGTTGCCTCGATTTCCGTCTCCTCCATTGTTCCCCTGTGGGCGATTTCCAATACCACCACGGTTATTATTTCTATTCCCAAATCCTCCCTGGCCTCCCCGGCCAGCACTAGCCCAACAAGAATCTTTCGAGTGGCCCAGCTTTCCACATGCTTCACATATTTTCACATTACAATGCCCAGTATGGTGGCGTTGGCAGGTATTACACTTGGGCTGGGTGCCCTGGTATCCTTTTCCTTTCTTTCCATTACCAGCTGATCCTCCTTTCTTAACCGCCACACTGGCGCCCTGCTTGAAGTTTGAGAACTTCCGTTTGCTACCTCCTGATGACTCGACGTAAGTCTCTTTCTTCTTATGCTCAGCATCATCAAACTTGTTCAGACGAATGGCCTCCTCTGTGAGAGCCACGCTCAAATCAATCGCCTCAGTAATGGTCGCAGGCTTGGATAAGGTTACCATGCTTATGATTTGAGGAGCTAATCCCCAAATGAAGCGTTCAATTCTCTTGAACTCAGGAGTGACCATGTAGGGTACCACATGCGATAAGTCATGGAACCTCTGAACGTACTCTGCGATCTTTGGACCGTCCATTTTCAAGTGCCAGAACTCGGTCTCCAACCTCTGGATTTCTGCGCGGGAACAGTACTTTTTGCGCATAAGTTCTTTCAGTTCGGTCCAGGTTAACGCGTAGGCAGCAGCTTCGCCTAGTGTCTGTACTTGCAGATTCCACCAAGAGAGGGCTCCATCCAAGAATAGCCCTGAGATATAGGTGACTTGCTGATCCAGTGCGCATTTGCTCATGCGTAGAACAGATTCGGTTTTCTCAGCCCAACGAACAAAGGCGACAGCACCTCCAGTGCCATCAAAGTTGACCGGTTTGCAGTCTAGAAACTGCTTGAAGGTGCATCCTGCACATACGTTATAACATACGTTTGGCATTAGCATCATTGCTAGAGATATCCAATTAGGTCACGGTATGTCTTAATGACTTAGTATTACCGTGAGGTGGATTGTTATTGCCTTGGTTAATACTTCCGCTCGTTCCGGGCTGAGATGCTGCATACTGTGCTATGGCAGCGGCAATGACTTGTTGTAGTTCTGCCTCATTAGTAGGAATGCGTGTCTCACGTCTTGGCGGCATCTTCTAAAAGATGGTTTAAGTTGATCAGGCCATAGTAAAGCTCCCATGTTATAATACGTAAGTCAGGTCATAATGTAGCATACGTATGTAACGATAGTAAATAGTAAAAGCACATAACATCTCATGTTATCAATACATCACAAATACTAATCACACAACATCCCATATCACAAAAATACAAATAAGCAATCAAGCGAATCAAATATGGTGAGAATACTGCGATTGCCATATATCAAGACCACATAGTAAGTGTATCAGTACATCCCTGTGTCATACAATCATCAATCAACTAGGGGCTACATCACCCCTGTCCAAAAACTACATCAGTGTCAATACAACATCAAATACATGTCAACAAAAGTCAGAATCATAAAGTAGTCTCCAAAAATGCTATGCAGTCCAACAATCGCCGTCTTCTCATCCTCGTCTACCCAAACAGCACTGATGAGCTCTATACAGATGGTGGTGGAGGAGGGGGAAAGTGGGTGTAAAACAAACGACGTAACTGGAGCCAGTCCTCCTCCTGGGCTCGCTGAGTACGGATGATGGAGGCAACCTGCTGCTCTAGTGTAAAGAGACGGGCAGCATAATCTGGAGGTAAGGGTCGAAACGGCTGCAGAGGAGAGTGTGTCTGACCATGGCACGGACACGGTGGCAGCTGAGCTCTCTCGAGCTCCTGGATGCTCTGCGTGTGCGACTCGTGCTGGAAAACGAAAGACATCAAAACGTCCTCGATAGTGTGTCCCATGTGAAAAGCATGGTAGGGGTCAGTAGGTGGCATAGCAGAGTCTGGTGCCCAAAGGAACGGCTCACTGGTGGGGTCAAAATGTGCACATGAAATGGAGCAACAGAGGGTGGAACAGATGACATCTGGGGCATGAAGGGGATAGACATCGGTACATGCCCAAAAGGATGGGCTGAAGAACCCTCTCCAGGCCTCGCTGGAGGTACAAACTGTGGAACCTGAAAAGAAAAATCAACATGTCGTGTATCAGGGATCTGAGGGGGAAAAGGTGGAACATCCTCATCAGCAGGTATCCAACCGTGCTGTGCATGCTCATCTGGTGGATCCATGCGTGCCGCGAACAGTGCATGCTCGGGCTCTAGTGGGATGGGATCAGGTGGGGGAACAACAAAAGGGTGAACAGGTGCAATGTGCTCAACAGGATGGTCAACAGGTATATCAACAACAGGTAAAGGAACGACAGGATCAACAACAACATGATCGCCCTCTAACAAAGGAACATCCACGGGGAGATCATCAACAGGTGGGTCTGCTATAACAGGCTCAAAAGGGATGCCAGCATGTACGAGGTCATGCTCAAGTATGGGGTCTAGAGCGGCTGCCTGCTCAGGGGCGACGACAGGCTCGAGATCATCAAAAGCCATCTCGAAGTCAAACTCTGGGTCGATAGGATCTACTGGGTCAGCTGGATCCTCCATGGGCTGATCCATAGGTATAAACTCGATATCATGATCCGGGTCGTACCCCGGGGGAAAGATAGGGTCAGAGTCCTCTATGTCATCATGGTCAAACTCAAAGTGGGGAATAGGTGCAACAGAGGATGCCTGGTCAGGATCAGAATCATGCGCAGAGTGTTGTGCGCTCAACGTGTGAGAAGGTGCGGATGCCACAGACTCAAAGGAGTCTGGGACAGGAGAATGTGCTGGCGAATCCTCAGCGGGAACGTCAGCGATCATCAGAAGATCGTCCGCAGGGAGTAGGGCCTCGCCCTGGATCTCCTCCTCAAAGGGCTCATCCTCGAACAGGTCAACATCGCCATCAGCCTCGGCGTCAAAGTCATATGCTGGATAAACGGCTAAGGGTATAGGAGCCGGAATCTCTACTAGAGGTAGGTACTCAGCGGGAGGGTCATCTGCAGGCTCATCAGCACCATCGGGTAGTGCGAAGGGCTGGAAATCATCCTCGTCAGTACTGGTATAGTCAGATGTGTACACCTCATGCTCGGAGGATGTGAGGTCATCAGATACGATAGGTATGGGTCCAGTAGTGTCCGAATCGCCAGTACCGGCGGAATCCATGAGTCTGTAACATAAACACAAATATGCTCAAATAATCAGTCATACAATCAGATAATCAGATAAGTCACCAAGTAAGATATCACATAATTCTCCTAGTCTCACTAGCCAATTTCTCCCAGTCTTTAAGACTGCTCTATCCTCCACCTCGACCACTTAGATCGAGCCTCGGTCCCCTGACCGAGCCTCAGCCTTCATGGCTGAGCCTACTCTTCCTAGCCAACTACCTTGGTCACCTAGACCAAGCCTCGATCCTCCAGACCGAGCCTCAGCCCTCCAGGCTGAGCCTATAATAAATCAACGTGTTCAACTACCTCGGTCACCTAGACCGAGCCTCGATCCTCCAGACTGAGCCTCAGCCCTCCAAGCTGAGCCTATAATAAATCAACGTACTCAACTACCTCGGTCACCTAGACCGAGCCTCGATCCTCCAGACCGAGCCTCAGCCCTCCAAGCTGAGCCTATAAATAATAAAATGTGCTCAACATTTTTTTGTAAAAAGTTTTGGATCTGGGCTTAAGTGGTATGCAGAAAAATGTTTTCGTGAGAGCCCTAGTGATCATAGTCTAGACTCGAGAAGGAATCCTAGTTCGCTATGATCAGAGCTCTGATACCAAGCTGTCACACCCTGGCTTTGCGGAAGCGTGGTTAATTTGGTGTGACTTCTTAATACCATAGCTTAATCATAACCAAGCTATATGAATTTAAAAACATGCAAGATCATCCATTAAGTTTTGAAAACCAAATACAGTACCATTGTTTTAACGGGGACATACCCCAACAACCATAACCTTGTTCAACAGGCATTACAAACTTAAACATAATATAAACATGGTTTAAGGATTGTGTCTTGTCCAGGAAAGAGACACATCCCCTAAACCCCGGATGACCTCGGAAACTAGTGCAGCGGAAAACATGCCATACCATGCCAGATCTCGTTAATTTCCTGAAATACATGTAAGTTGAAAAATCAACAATAATGTTGAGCGAGTTCATGTGTAAGCGAGTAAGTAAACCTTTGTGAGTATAAAAATAGTCTGTGGTATGTAGCCAATAAGGGGACTTGTGATCACCAATGGTTTGCAAGGCCACTGATATATGTGAAGTGCAAATAGGGAGACTCAAACCTAGCAGATTTCGCCACGGCATTAGTATGTGGACAAAGTCACCCCAAGGTCCGTTTCTAGTTTGGCCTGGGGCTGGGCTCGCTACACCCAGATAGATCTACCGCTCCTGTCCCTCGGTCCCGACATGAGGACTAATGGCCTCATATTGCTCCTACCCACTCACATGATCTGAGTAATAAACCTCCTTACGCTACCCATACCGTGTATAAAGTACTCGTAATCATAGTGACATGTATTTCACCCCCGCAATTAAGAAAACTGAAAACAGTTAGAGAAAAGGGGGACATGAACTCACAGTGAAGCGTCTCTACCAAGTACTCCAAATCAGAAAGCTGTTCAACGACCTACAAGTGCTAATTCTATTAGACGGACGGCCGTGCCTTAGCTTTATAGTTTAAGTTTTTGGGAAATAGTTAGACAACTATTTCGTGTTTATGTTCTGTATATACTTGGTAGTTAATCTCCTTCCCAAGGATGGGGGATTCAATACATGTGCGTTCATAAATATTTCCGTAAGTGCGTAAGTTACGTTTAACAATCGAGTGGTAATATAATTACCGATGTAACTTATATATTCATGGTGAAAGCGTTCGTATTATTTTGGGATCGTTAATGTTCGTAAATATTATTTTTACTCTAAAAATAATATTTATGTATTTTCACAAAATAATCATAAACAGTGTGTGAAAATATATATATTTATCACGTTAAATTTTGTGGAAATCCCACTTCCGAATATTTAGTAAATAAAGTCATGGCGAAATTTATATTTCGAAAACATGTCAAAAAGTCATTCTAACACTTGTTGTGTAAATAGCTCTAAGTGTTAGGTTTTTAGAAAAATTTTGCCAGAGTTTCCTCTGTAACTGGAGGTGGCCACGCTTTCAGGCGTATCATTTTCTTTTACAAAATCAATTTTAACAACTTCATTATTCAATCAAACAATTTCCGACACATCAAACTAGTCGACAAGTATGTAAATCGCATAATCGCATGAACTTGTAGTTTTCCCGAAACTATAGTGTAAATCCCATTATATTTTGTGGGTCTTTATATAAATAAAGCCGGTTTCGTAAAAGTCTTGTTTTTAGAGAAGTTCCGTCCTTACAACTTCTTGTCCATTTTTACAAAGATAGTTATTTTGTCGAAATTTGTGTTACACAAGTGTTTACACACTTGTGTGTTCTACATATCATACTTGTTAGTGTAAGATCCGTCTTTTAGAAAACATGATTTCTTTGACGCTTGGTCCTTTGAAAATACCACTTGCAGATACGTAGATCTGCTAGTTTTAAACACTATTCCACAAGTAAAACATTTTTACACAAGTTCATGATTCGCGTGTGGTAGAGTTTCACCTTTTAACCCTTGTATCATTCAAAACAAGCTTATGTTAAGATCCATGATCTTATCAAACCGGGTTAAATGATGATCCGAGCTACCACAACATAGATCGGGTCTAAATAACCATACATTTCAAATACTACAACATTTACACAACATATATGCTATTAACCACCATTTTTAGTGTTTTAAGTAGACTTTTGTGCATCATCTTGCATGTTAACGAGTTTTATCCGATAAAAATCCTTTTAACCACTTTAGATTAGTTCAAATATGAGTTTTAAGCATTATACCTCTAGCTCAAGGTTAGGGAAGGATCTTGACGAAAATGGCGTGGATAAAAGCAAAGTAGAGGGGTCCTTCGCGTTCCGTTTGCTCCAATCCTCCTAATACGCGACCCTTGATGTTTGTAGATGCTTCGAATGATGATGATCAAACTCGAAAATGGGTGGGTGGTTGTAGGGGGTTCGGCCGAGAGCTCTAGAGAAGAGAGGGAGAGTGTATTGTTGAGTTTTGTTAAGTGTGTAGGTTATGTGTGGTTAGTGCTATCTTATAGACAAACTTAATGACAATTACCCAAGGGTTAATATGTCCCCTAGATTTTAAGCATACATGATCTAGTAAATCACATGGTACAAGGGTGGGGTCACTTGGTGACCGATTCGGTTGGGGGGGGGGTCCTTGGTTCGATTTTAACTAGCCATTAGGTAATTAGTTATGGTAAGTTAAGTAAGTTAAGTTAGTTAAGGGTTTAACTTAGTTAGTTATGTTTAATGCTTTAAAGCGGGTGTTAGGGTATTCAGGGACCCTAACTGGCTCAGAGAAAGATAGATAGTGAAAATAACAATATTTTCATGTTCCGGGTATAATCCGGTTGTTCGGTTGGATAGTAATCCGTTAAAGCGTTATCAAAGCTTTAAAGTGTCGTTATATTTATTTAGTGACACAATTTGTTTCCTGACACTTTGGAAAGTGTCTAGTGTTATTTTTCTCATGTTTTGGCACTTTACTAGTCAGCTAGAAGCTGGATTATTTATCAAAGTGCTGTGTTTTGTGCTTAGAGCACGTTTTAGGCACATCCAGTCATTGTAACTTATTCCTAGAGACGCAGTTCCACAACCCTTGTATCCCTACACTCACTACTAGTGTAGCAAAATATTTCTGGCTCATACAGGCCTTAGAGGCAGTGTTTGCCTGATGCTGGCTTTATCAGCATGTTCAGTAGGTTATCCGATGGTGCCACTGTGCTTTTTGTGCATCATGTTTGTCACTAAAGTGCCGTATGTAAATAATGTAGTGACGATAAGTAAAGTATGATGCAAGTAAGTACATGTATCAGATATCAAGTAGCAGTTCATCAGCTAGTTCAAATAAGCACAGTAATTTAGCAGTAATTAATCATTAATTAAGTCGTACGGATACCTGGTTTGGTGAGGGTTGTCACAAAAAGGGCTTGAAAGACGAGGTTGTGGTATGGTCCCAAGTACTTATTACAAGGTTTTTGGGACCTTACCCCTTCACCCATGAGTCTTGATATTGGGCATAGCCCATGTATTTATGTTAAGCCCAATTAGGATGATAAGCCCATTTATATAAAAAATAAGCCCATTTATATAAAATAGCCCCATATGTAAAATAAGCCCATTGGTTATAAAATAAGCCCATGTGTTAAAAAATATATTCTTTCATTTTTATAAAAGTTACTAAGTATAGGCTTTTTAGTTAAAAGAATACATAAATAGTTTTTATAAGTTTTAAAACATCCGGATATTGTTGTCGGTGATTTGTATGTATTCGTGTCGAAAGATCGCCTAAACGTCGTAGTAATTCCTCGAAATGGCGATATGTTCATAGATTCGCCCGTCGTCCGTTTTGACCATAATTTGTGTCCAAAAGCTCAGAATGTCCGTACGTGTGTTTTAAGGCGTATTTAAATGTAGTCTTGTAAGACTTTAGTCGAAATGTACATTGTGTTCATTTGTACCATTGTATTCAAGTTCCTAGTTATCATAAATATAACTAATACAAACAAATAACACATAGCACATAAGTTGTTAAGTTAACTAAATATATATTTTCGCAAAAATATATATTTATATCAAACTTTGCTTTTATAAAAACTATTCTTTAAAATCTTTTTAATCTAATAAAAATTTTGTCAAAAATAATAGTTTTTATAACTTATGATTTTTAAGAAAAATTGGCCATATTTTATTAGAAATATGGACTTTGCCATGTTTAATAAAACATATCTTTTTCTTATAAAATCACCAATAATCTTCTCATATTTTTCTTAATAAAAACATATGAGATTTATAACATAAACTTAACAAGATGAACTCATAATCATGTAGGGTTTTGGTATGATCTTTACATATGTTTACTAGTTCAAAAATCATACTTTACTTCTAGTTTTAACAAGCTTTTTATAAAAACCCATCTTGTATGTTTCTTTTTATAACTTTGTAAAAGTATTATTTTTGGTTAAAAACCTTACATACTTTAACAAAATCAAAGATTATGATCATCCATCTAAACATTTATGTTTAACAAAACCCTTAAACATTTTCATGTACACTTGTTAGATTATGTTTTTAAACATCATCTAACAAGTTATCTGTATGCTAAACATCAAAACTAGATCAAATATTCAAGTAATCATCTTTAAATCACAACATAAACACACTTTTATATCATGATTATTATTTTGCTTCTTTGTATTTTCATATTATTTTGTATGATTGTTTTAGTTATAACTTGTTCTTTAAACAATAAATACATAAATAAGTATGAAAAAGAGATTGTTGAAGCTTACTTCTAGCACTAATGGCTAGGGATGATCTTGATGATGATTAAGAAAAGAAAAATGATGATCTTGATGCTTGTGAGCTCTTAGATGGATGAGAAAGCTTGCTTCAACTTGTGTATGCCTTAGATCTTCTCAAGTTCCATGAAAATGCATCTTGATTATCAAGAAAGTGGCTTGAAAATGAAGATGGGGGAGGGGCGTTCTTGACCGAAAATGGGGTAATGGATGAGAGCTTTTGTGTTGTGAAAATGGAAGGTGAAAAAGTGTGATGAAATGGTTAGAAATGAAGGTAAACTAGTTGTTATGAATGATCATACTTTCACCACTTGCATCAACTTGCAACTAGAGGTAAAAATATCTAGATATTATGGTAACAAGTTGAAAAAATGGGTCCCATTGCAACCGTAAATGGGGGGGGGGGGGGGTACCCTTGTTTTGCTTCTTGATTTACTTAGTAAAAAGTGTTAGAACCTTTAGGTAGTTGTTTAGGAAATTTATAAGTATAAGTGTCTAAGTGTTTAAAGGGTGTTAAATGATCATTACTAGACCATAATGATCCAATTAACACTAGATGACCATTAAAAAAAGATTTGATATTGTTCGGATATTCGTTTCGAATTGTTTCGGTTAGACGTTATTTGAACGCAAAGTTGCATAACTTGTGTGAATTGACGTAGTTATTTGTTCGGATGATACCCTACTGTATCCTCACATGAATTCTATGTTAAATAACATTTTTACATGTCGTAAAAATATTAGAAAGCTGATTTCTGCAGAATTTCTGCGAAAAAGTGTTGAAATCGTTGCTTTTAGTGCTTTTCGGACAATTTTTAGTGTTATCGGACTTCGGAAAGGTTTTAAATCAAACCCTTGCATTCCTAGTTAGGGTTTAATATATATTAGATGTTGGACTTTCGTCTAAGTCCTAAAGATGTCGTTTAGATGATTTCTGCGGATACTGCGTTTTCGTCAGAATACTAGTTTATTAGGTGCTTTTCTAGTAGTTTCGATGCATTGTTTAAACTGTTTCAAATGTACTTAATAAAAATGAATCATATGCATCCTAAGCAAGTATTCCATGAGTATTCTAAGTGTATGCCATGAAATACGCAGTTCGGGTGTTCAAAATGCATAAAAATGTAGCTAAAAATGAGTATTTTAAGTGTAAGAAAGTTACCGTAAAGTGGCAGTTGTCACATCATAGAGATGGGATTTTCGAGTGGGGTGTTTGGGTTGTATCAGATGCCAGATTTTGTTTGTATACACTTGTTATCGGTATCGAGGGAGAAGATTACGACGGCTAGTTTTCATGAGCTTGGGAATTGGTTCTTGATTGTTCTTGTTATTAAAAGATTATGATGTCACACCCTGACTTTTGCGGAAGCGTATGCATGTGACTTGATCGGTTCTCATTGCATTCGATTATATTAAACAACTATATGATAAATATGATGTTCATCCATTCATAAAGTTCAAAGCATTACAAAAACCAGTCATTTAAGTTTCAAACAACACAACCCTTGATTAAGTAACAAACCAACAAAAGTGGATGACATCTAAACTTGAAATTTACATCTCGAAACAACACCAGCGCCCAAGATCCACCTTGTTTCCTGAAATACATGTAATATTGAAAACATCAAGAAAAGTTGAGCGAGTTCATGTGTTTTGTACGAGTTCCAATAGACTTGTAAACATTTGAGTAATTCCTTTGAAATAGGTATGTAAAGCGTCTATGAACAGATCAATTAATGTTTTGCAACGACATTAATGTATGTGACGACATAGGGAGTACTCAACCCGAGTAGACTATTATTAGTGTCGAATCACCTCGACTGTGTCAAATCACCTCGACTGTGTCGAATCACCTTGAGTGTTTCAAATCCCCTTGACCGTATCAAATCACCTTGACTGTGTCAAATCACCTTGACCGTTGCCGAATTACCTCGACTGGGACACAACAGCACTCTAAGTGGTCACACAAGGACCATGAGTGGGGCTCGGCCGTACCCGTATATCTAACCCTTGTCCATGAATCTTATGAGAGTTAATGGCATTTCAGTTTCAGCCTATGCTCACATGATCTAATGGTTCATTTCATAGCCAAATCATACCCATGTTGACATGTATTTCACCCCCAAGAGTTATAAATCCGAAAACAGTTAAGAGAAAAGGGGGACATGAACTCACAATTTTGTGTCCTGCTGTCTCGTATACTCAAGGGTCCTTCTACGAGTCGTACAACTACCTACACACGTGCCATGTTTTATTAGACGTTTAGGTCGTGTAACGACTCTTAGTCTTAGTTGTTTATTAAGACTTATTTTGGAATTCTTGGTGTACTTTGAGTTACATCTTTAATGTACATTATATAATTCCAAAGTATAAAATTATTAATTAAAATAATAATATTTTAACTTAACTTATATTTATTCAATTATTTGGAATATTGTTAAAATAGTACATTTTAACTTGGTTTATTATGTATTCCCACATATGTATTTTTCCAAGTATGGGTGTACTTGTACTTGTGTATTCTTATACTCGTGTATTTTGCTAAGTATTGGTGGTGTATTCCGGTGTATAATTGTACGAATGAGAATACGTATTTTCTTGTATTTATTAAGTATTTTATACTTAACTTGTATTTAATATTCCGGAATATTATTTTTAGACAACTAAATATCACCAACTTTGTATTCTGAAAATATTCATATTTTAAGAGAATTTTTATAGAAAAAATATCTATAACTTAACTTGGCAAAAATAAATATATTCCTTCATATATATCTCAAAAATAATATATATCTTTAAGATTAACTTTAGAAAATATATATTTCTATTCTTCACCCAAAATAATATATTTTTAACTTGTTTGAGAAAATATATTTTTCTCCACTCAAAAATAATATATCTTCAAATTGTTTAAGAAAATATATATTTTTCTTCACTCAAAAATAATATATTTTCTATTTGGCTAAATATGATATATTTTGTAACACTTGTAAAAATTCATATTTTCCGTTTCTTCGGTTCGAAGGATACCGCTTGACACCTTTGTTAAGTTACGAATTTATTTCCGGAATGTATATACTTATAGTCCTTATGTCCGTTTGTCCGATTGTCCATTATTCGGGTATAAATTATATATTTATTTTCTTGGAATTTTGGTAGTATTTTGTATTCCAAATTTTGGTATTTTGGTGTGTTATATTATTTTCAAGTTCCTAAAATAATATAACTAATACAATCAATATACAAATAGCACACAATTTGTGACATCTAAATATATATTTTCCTAAATATATACTTAGTCATTTTTATTATCAAAAATCAACCTCCAATATTTGTAATCTTTGTAATAAAAATTATGGCAAATTTTTATATGAAAACCATGATCAAAATTTAGTTGTAAACACTTGTTTAAAAATATTTTTCTAAGGGTTTAATTTCTACAAACAATTTGCCATAGTTTCCCCTTAAAATTCCATGCTTAAAAGCATATCATTTTCTTTTAGAAATTTATCACCAATCATCAACAATTTACACATAACTTACCATATGCTTTAAATATGCAATTTCACGATATGTCATGAACTTGAAGTTTAACAAAAATGTGTAGTAATTTAACATGTTGTTTAGTAAGTTTAGTTACCTCTAAAAATATGGTTTATAGTTTATAAAACTCATTCTTGTCAATATTCTTCACAACTTGTTTGATGATTTTTCAAAAATAATTCTTCTTGTATTTTTCTTATTACCAACACTTTTCTAGCTTTGATTTAACCCTCAAAACATGTTTACTTCCTTTAAAACCAATTTCATGAGAAATCTTGTAATATACTTTAGTTTCTTGAAAATATTATCTTTGAAATCTTTTATTTTCAAGACTTATAACATGTATAAATAATCATCATACACTAAAACAAATTTATTTTCAAGTTCATGATTTACATAAAGGATGATCATTAAAAATTTCACAAGATCCATCCTTATACTTGCTAGATCATGGGTTTAATCATCATCTAGCAAGCTTCTTATGATGATCAACATCAAAATCACAAGAAATCAACAAACAAGTTTCATGCATACACTAAACACAACTTAGATTTTCATGTTATTAAGCTTTATGTTCAAGATCATGCTTATGTTTCTTTGAGATTCTTAGTTTAACATATTACATAACACTTTAACCACTAAAATTAGAAGTAAAAATAAGATCAAAGGAGCTTACTACTAGCACCAAGGCTAGGGATGAACAAGTATGAAGATGATGAAGAAATAGAGTGGTTAAAAGCTCCTAGAGAAGGTCCTTCCAATTCCAATGCTTGCAACCTTCTTAGTTAGGCTTAAGACACCTTGGAATATGCTTAGAATGTTTGGAAATTGATTGAAAGATGAAGATGAGGGGAAGGATTGTTGGGCCATGAATATGAGAGGGAGAAGAGAAGAGTTGGGTGATTGAATGAAGGTGATGACAAGTGTGGGAAGGTCTTATGGTTACATGCTCTTATTCTTCCAACATGATCTTACACAAATATTTCTTGTCTAATATCTTCTCTACAAAGCAATTTAAAATAATTAAAAGAAATGAGGGAGGTGGGGGCCACCTCATAACCGTCCTAAATGGGGGGGGGGGGGGCTAGTTGTGTTTCAAGTCTTAGTTAAGTAAGTTGGTTAGAAAGTACTGGTATTAGTTAGTTATTTATGTGTTTAGGGTTTTTAAGATGTGTTATGATGTCTGGTGACCATAACTAGCTTGGTAATGTTAAAACAATGCTTCTAGTGAAAATTTGGTGTTTCGGGTAGTGTCCGGTTGTTCGGTTGGTTACCGGTTCGTTAAGGTGCTAAATTACGCAGTTTAGTGTGCTTTATGTAGGATTTTATGAAAGTTTTGATTCCCGACACTTAGGAAGGTATTCTGGACCACTAAACCATAATTCTGCATTATATTTTGGAGTTAAAATGCTGAAAATTGCTGAATTTGGTTGTTTTATGTAGAATTCTACAGTTTTAGTGTGTTTCTAGCACTTTCTGGCACCTAAATCATCACTAGGAAGACAGTTTTATGATACCTACTTTCCTACACACTATTCTACCTTAACTCTTGGTTTCGGGGCTCATTCTATGTCTTATCATCATGCCTGTCTGAGTACTAAACTCCCGTCAGTACTTCTAGTTTGTCTGATAACTGTGCGAACTTTGATATGTGCACTAATTGAACTACACTGTGTTGCATGCAATAATGATAAACAATCTTGCAACATGAAATGCACTTTTATGTATATGACAGTATTCAAGAAATCATTCGTCTTGTTCATTCAATCATGCACAGTCATCGAGGTACGATTTACTGTTCATTATTGTACGAAATACATGGAAAAGTGTCAGTTGTCACATTCTCCCCCCGTTAAAAGAATTTTGTCCCGAAATTCAAGCTGTGTTATCGGTTGTAGGGGAGTTGTGAAATAGATGTGGATACTTAGACTTGATTTGGTCTTCATGTTCCCAAGTAAATTCTAGGCCATGACGTGAATTCCAACGAACTTTGACAAGTTTAAAACGACTTCTCCTTGTTTTGTGGATCTTCTAGTCGGTAACCCTAACAGGTTCTTCGGTAAATTGGAGTTTGTCGTTGATGTGAAACTCGTTTGCGGGAATGACGACGTGTCGGGGGCACTGCTAAGTTCTTCTGCAAGTTACAGTCTTGTAAGCAACGGTTCCGATCCTTTCCAGAATCTCGATAGGTCTAATATACAGTGGGTTCAGCTTTCCACGTTTTCCAAATCATACCGCGCCTTTCCAGGGCGAGACTTTCACTAAAACCACTTTTCAAATCTCAAATCCCAACGGTTTCTGCCGCCTATCGGCAGAGCTCTTTTGTCTATCACAGGCTATCCTAATACGATCATGTATCTGAGCAATCTTGTCTGTAGTTTCCTGAACCAACTCGGGGCCAATAAACCATTTATCTCCGGTTTCCACCCAAAGCAATGGGGACCGAAACTTACGTCCATATGAAGCTTCAAACAGGGCGGCCTGAATGGTGGTGTGATAACTATTATTGTTAGGAAAACTCCACTAAAGGCAACTGAGTATCCCAACTTCCACCAACGTTCATCACACACGCACGTAGCATGTATTCCAGAGTCTTTATCGTCCGTTCACTTTGGTCGTCCATGCAGTACTAAGGTTCAACCGTGACCCAAACGCCTTCTGAAACGTCTGCCATATCCTCGGCACAAAATGACCATCTCGGTCGGATATGACAGAAACAGGCACTCCATGACGTGCCACAATCTCTCTAAGATAAATCTCTGCTAATTTCCTTGTCCTATCTTTCTCACTGATCGGTAGGAAATGTGCAGACTTGGTGAGTTGATCAATAACCACCCAAATCATATCGTGACCTCTTTGGGTTCTTGGCAGCTTTGTAATTAAGTCCATTGAGATTTGTTCCCACTTCCACATGGGAATCTCAAGTTGTTGCAGCAGCCCTGACGGTTTCTGGTATTCTGCCTTAACTTTGGCACAAGTAAGACAGTTACCCACATATGTAGCAATATCGGCTTTGATCCTGGGCTGCCAATAAAAGTCTTGGTACATCCTGTCAGATCCAGGATGGATAGAGTACCTTGACTTATGAGTTTCATCCAAAATAAGTGCACGTAGATCGCCGAAGAATGGAACCCAAATTCGCTTCAGGAAGTACAATGTTCCATCTTCATTAGGTAACGATTGCGCTTCCATTCTATGTAATGCTTCAGCTCGTAGGTTCTCCGATTTGAGCGCCTCCTGCTCAGCTTCACGAATCCAAGTAGCGAGATTTGTTTGTATGGTCATTTCTAAGGCTCTCATCCTTAGTGGTTTTGCGCGTTCCTTGTGGCTCAAGGCGTCTGCTACAATGCTCGCCTTGTCCAGGTGATACTTAATCTCACAGTTGTAATCATTCAACAGTTCAACTCATCTTCGTTGTCTCATGTTCAAATCCTTCTGATCAAAGATGTGCTGCAAACTCGTGTGATCAGTAAAGATCGTGCAGCGTTTTCCATACAAGTAATGACGCCAAATCTTCAACGCGCAATTCACTGCACCTAGTTCAAGGTTGTGCGTGGTGTAGTTCTTCTCATGATCCTTCGATTGACGTGATGCGTACACGATGACTTTGTCTCGTTGCATCAACACGCAACCGAGACCTTGTCGAGAAGCGTCACAATAAACCTCAAATCCATCTGTACTATCAGGTAAAGAGAAGATGGGTACCGTCTAGGTTAGGATTGTTAGCGGTTGAGCAATCTTTGAAAAGTCCCCTATGAATCGTCTGTAAAAGCCTGCTAACCCCATAAATTGTCGTATCGCATTTAGCGTCTTTGGGGCTTCCCAGTTCTTGATTGCTTCAATCTTAGGAGGGTCGTCATGAATTCCATTCTCCTTCACCATGTGACTTAGGAATTGCACCTCGCGACATCAAAATTCTCACTTTGACAGCTTCGCATACAACTACTCCTTCTTCAAGAGTTCTAGGGTAGCTTGCAGGTGTCGCTCATGATCCTCCTGGGTTCGCGAATAAACAAGGATGTCATCAATGAATATAATCACCAACTTATCCAGATACGGCTTACACACCCGATTCATGAGATCCATGAATACTGCCGGTGCGTTTGTTAAGCCTAATGACATGACAAGGAACTCGTAATGTCCATAGCGAGTCCTAAAGGCCGTTTTAGGGATACTTTCTTCTTGTATTCGCAGTTGAGGATACCCTGACCTCAAGTCGATCTTCGAGTAGTAACTAGAGCCTTGTAATTGGTCGAACAAGTCATCAATCCTCGGCAAGGGATACCGATTCTTGACGGTTAGCTTATTCAACTCTCTGAAGTTGTTACACATACGGAAACTGCCATCCTTTTTCCTGACATATCACACTGGAGCTCCCCAAGGCGAGAAGCTCGGCCTTATGAATCCCTTATCCAACAACTCCTGGAGTCGCGTGGATAACTCTTTGTATTTCGGACGACGCAAGTCGATTACGGTGCCATGGCTACAGGAGCGACGCCTGGAGCCAAGTCAATATGGAATTCGACTTGTCTCTGTGGGGGTAATCCTAGCAAGTCTTCGGGAAAGACTTCTGGAAATTCCTACCTAGCGGGGGTGTCTTCTAGCTTTGGCTCCTTGGTCTCCTTATCGACAACATGAGCAAGGAAGGCTATGCAGCCTTTTCGAAGGTACTTCTGTGCTCTCATAACCAACGTGGGATGTCACAATCCACCGCCTTATGGGGCCCAGCGTCCTCACCTCAACTGCATGATGACTGTGTGCTATAAGTGTTTCATCATTCGCAAGCGGGATGCAAATGATTTTCCTCATGACAAACAACTTCAGCTCAATCCTTGGATAATCAATTCATGCCGACTACAACATCATAGCTTCCCAAATCAACAGGTAGGAATTCAATAGAAAATTCCCGCTCTCCAAGTTCGAAAGTACAATCTTTAATAACTTCATCCCTTTTTGACTAATTGCCTATTTGCTAACTCTATTGAATAGGGGGGGGGGGGTATCTAGCTTACTTGCTTCTAGACCAAGTAGGTTCTTAAGTTCTATAGATACAAAGCTAAAGTCGGCGCCAGTATCAATCAAAATGGATGCATAGTGTTGTTTAATGGGGAACGTACCCGTAACCGCATTTGGATCTGGCGTGCTTCACGAGCTCTGATCATGAAGATTCTTCCTCACTAGGTTCTTCCTAGGGAAATCTTTCCTAAAGTGCCCCACGTCACCACAGTTGAAGCAACCTGGAATTCTACCATTATCGTTTCCGTCTTGGTTACAGTTATCATTTCCTCCTTGTTTGGGATATTTTGCCCAACAGGCATCCTTGCTGTGTCCTTCTTTTCCACATCTGTCACACTTAGGTCTCAGGCATCAACCTTCATGGTGAAACTTACATTCGTCACACCTCGGCTTAGTCCCCAAATATACCTTTCCACAGGCCTTATTAGGGGCCCCATAAGCTTTCATGCCATGAGGCGGGTTTGCTTCCCTTCTTTTGTTTGCATTTGAGTTGTCATGACTTACCCGAGTGCCTTTCTTCAGGTTTAAACTTTCTTTTGTTGTTGCCCGAAGACTCCATGTGAGTCTCCTTCTTGTTTGCCTCGGATTCCGAAAACTTTCCCATTCGAAGAACTTCTTCAGTATGTGTAACGCTCAAATCGATAGCCTCTGTGATGGTTGGAGGCTTTGCGGCAGTAACCATGCTTAGGATTTGAGGCGCAAGTCCCCAAATAAACCGCTCGATTCTCTTGAATTCCGACTCGACAAGATAGGGAACGACCCTTGATAAATCATGGAAACGCTGAATATACTCAGCTATCCTTGGTCCGTCCATCTTTAGATTCAAGAACTCTGTCTCCAGCTTCTGGATTTCAGCTCGTAAGCAGTACTTCTTGCGCATTAGCTCTTTAAGCTCATCCCATGTTAGCGCGTATGCAGCAGTTTCGCCCAGTGTTTGGAGCACGCTTGCTCATCCTCAGCACGGAGTCGGTTTTCTCTACCCAGTGAACAAACGCGATAGCACCTCTAGTGCCATCGAAGTTGAGAGGCTTGCAATCTAAGAATTGCTTGTAAGTACAGCCGGTTGGGGGGTTATTTTAAAAGGTACCACCGTTGTGTTCTGAGCGGTTGGCCTCGTGCTGTTGTGAGATGCGTTCTTGAAGCTCGGCTTCTGTCCTTGGTAACGTATTAGTGTCTGTGTCACGTCTGGACGACATTTTCTTCTGGCAAAAAGGTATTGGATAGGTTAGACAACATTCACCAATAATTATCTATGAGGTATATATCACCACAAGCAAACATGTAATCACCTAACATCACATGCATATATAGTCAACAATGTATAAGTAAGAAAACAACCACTGAGCTTTCATATATGTTTGACAACTTGACACATTGTTTTTAATAGAGGAAAACAAAATGCACTCGAGGTTACATCACCTCGGTGATACAAGTTCCATAATATGAAAGTAGTAGTTATTTTCCTACTACATTGGTCTTCTTAGGTCTTTAGTTTCACAAAGACGGGTATACTTCCCAAGGGATGGGGGTTGTGCATTTCTACCACGTATAGGGGTGATAGTGAAAATGCAGAGATAAGGTCGTGAGGGTACTTGACTTCTTTCTCGGGACCCAATTGTGCCTGGTAGCAACCGCAGGCGATTTCCAGGGCGTGAATGCACTACCCAAATGATGGGGTGTATTACGGAATAGAGGGTGTAGAGTTGCTGAGGAGTATAAGTAGTGGGTGGTAGGGTGCATGTGAGATGAAGGATGAGAAAAATCTTTCCTGAGTGTTAGCCATTTCCACTTGCTTAGATATCGGTTCCCCAAATGACTCGTATTACGGGTTGAAGTGTTAGGCATGAAGTAAGCAAAGACAGACTTCCTACCTTGTAGAGTGTTATAGCAACTACCTCAGTATTGTTCCATGAGATGGAGGTTTGAACACCTAGAAATTTTGAATGGGTGATTATCATTAGCTTGACCCGCAGAGTCCACCAGGATTTCCATGCACTACAAGTCGTTATTACGTGGGCCCCCGTAATAATAAATTGTCTTGCATGGTCACCCTAATTTACCCTCGTTCAAAGCAGATGGTCAACCAGAGAGGGGACACTACTGTCCTCATACCTTCAACATGGAAAGGACCATTATGGTGGTCCACGCGCTATCATTGGTTATCGTTACGCGTGAATAGGCACAATGCTTAAACGTAATAGGAATAAGGAGAATTCCTAGTAGTTGGAGGGGCACCTTCAAGATGAGTACCTCATCTTCCTTGTCTGGACAAGAGTGTCGTCAATCTTGTTTCGCAAAAGCCACAGGGACCTCGTCCCGCTGATGAGGGTGTTATCCAAGGTTGACTCCTCCGCCTCGCCGTCACTACCGTAGTCAGGCACCTTCGCATTCGAGAGGGAAGAACAGCCATCTTCCATGGAAACAAGCTCAGGATCTCGTTTGGTAATCACTTCAACCATGAGCTTCGCAATAAACGCGAGGTCGATAGTCTCATTGTGCGAGTCAAGAACAATAATGGAATTCGAAGTCGAAGGTATCTCGTTCCCATCAATAATTATTCCGTACACTTATACGCATATATATATTAATGAATAAATATGTTACTTAGTATAAACAGGCAAATAAATGCATCATGTCACATATAACTCTCGTTTATCCTTTCAGGGGGTCATTTCATCTTTGGCAAGTCTATCTCACGTTGACTATAGCTCAATTGGCACTTTAATTGGGGTATTTTCCTCCCTACTAATGTCCTTACTTTGTCTTTCCTTTGAAAAATGTTTGACTCGTGGATCTTGGCACTTTCGTAAATGCAATGAAAAACCTTTTTTGTAAAAATGTTTTCGTGAGAGAATCCTAGTGATTGTAGTATAGACTCGAGAAGGAATCCTAGTTCACTACAATCGAAGCTCTGATACCAAACTGTCACACCCTGACTTTTGCAGAAGCGTATGCGTGTGACTTGATCGGTTCTCATTGCATTCGATTATAATAAACAACTATATGATCAAAATGATGTTCATCCATTCATAAAGTTCAAAACATTACAAACACCAGTCATTTAAGTTTCAAACAACCTAACCTCTGATTAAGTTACAAACCAACAAAAGTGGATGACATCTAAACTTGAAATTTACATCCCGAAACAACACCAGCGCCCAAGATCCACCTTGTTTCTTGAAATACATGTAATTTTGAAAACATAAACAAAAGTTGAGCGAGTTCATGTGTTTTGTATGAGTTCCAATAGACTTGTAAACATTTGAGTAATTCCTTTGAAAACGGGTATGTAAAGCGTCTATGAACAGATCAATTAATGTTTTGCAAGGACATTAATGTATGTGACGACATAGGGAGTACTCAACCCGAGTAGACTATTATTAGTGTCGAATCCCCTCGACTGTGTCGAATCACCTCGACTGTGTCAAATCACCTTGACTGTGTCAAATCCCCTTGACCGTATCAAATCACATTAACTGTGTCAAATCACCTTGACCATTGCCAAATCA
The DNA here is from genome assembly GCA_030545235.1 of Helianthus tuberosus. Taxonomy (NCBI): domain Eukaryota; kingdom Viridiplantae; phylum Streptophyta; class Magnoliopsida; order Asterales; family Asteraceae; genus Helianthus; species Helianthus tuberosus. Next base: position 116,417,557 of record CM060414.1, on the reverse strand, counting down.
CCTAGACTGGGACACAACAGTACTTTAAGTTGTCAAACAAGGACCATGAGTGGTACTCGGCCGTACCCGTTAGATCTAACCCTTGTCCATGATTCTTATGAGAGTTAATGGCATTTCAGTTTCAACCTATGCTCACATGATCTAATGGATCATTTCATAACCAAATCATACCCATGTTGACATGTATTTCACCCCCGAGAGTTATAAATCCGAAAACAGTTAAGAGAAAAGGGGGATATGAACTCACAATTTTGTGTCCTGCTGTCTCGTATACTTAAGGGTCCTTCTACGAGTCGTACAACTACCTACACACGTGCCATGTTTTATTAGACGTTTAGGTCGTGTAACGACTCTTAGTCTTACTTGTTTATTAAGACTTATTTTGGAATTCCTGGTGTACTTTGGGTTACATCTTTGATGTACATTATATAATTCCAAAGTATAAAATTATTAGTTAAAATAATAATATTTTAACTTAACTTATATTTATTCAATTATTTGGAATATTGTAAAAATAGTACATTTTAACTTGGTTTATTATGTATTCCCACATATATATTTTCCCAAGTATGGGTGTACTTGTACTTGTGTATTCTTATACTCGTGTATTTTGCCAAGTATTGGTGGTGTATTCCGGTGTATAATTGTACGAATGAGAATACGTATTTTCTTGTATTTATTAAGTATTTTATACTTAACTTGTATTTAATATTCCGGAATATTATTTTTAGACAACTAAAAATCACCAACTTTGTATTCTTAAAATATTCATATTTTAAAAGAATTTTTATAGAAAAAATATCTATAACTTAACTTGGCAAAAATAAATATATACCTTCACATATATCTCAAAAATAATATATATCTTTAAGATTAACTTTAGAAAATATATATTTCTATTCTTCACCCAAAATAATATATTTTTAACTTGTTTGAGAAAATGTATTTTTCTCCACTCAAAAATAATGTATCTTCAAATTGTTTAAGAAAATATATATTTTTCTTCACTCAAAAATAATATATTTTCTATTTGGCTAAATATGATATATTTTGTAACACTTGTAAAAATTCATATTTTCCGTTTCTTCGGTTCGAAGGATACCGCTTGACACCTTTGTTAAGTTACGAATTTATTTCCGGAATGTATATACTTATAGTCCTTATGTCCGTTTGTCCGATTGTCCATTATTCGGGTATAAATTATATATTTATTTTCTTGGAATTTTGTTAGTATTTTGTATTCCAAATTTTGGTATTTTGGTGCGTTATATTATTTTCAAGTTCCTAAAATAATATAACTAATACAATCCATATACAAATAGCACACAATCTGTGACTTCTAAATATATATTATCCTAAATATATACTTAGTCATTTTTATTATCAAAAATCAACCTCCAATATTTGTAATCTTTGTAATAAAAATTATGGCAAATTTTTATATGAAAACCATGATCAAAATTTACTTATAAACACTTGTTTAAAAATATTTTTCTACGTGTTTAATTTCTACAAAAAATTTTGCCATAGTTTCCCCGTAAAAATGGAGGTTTCCATGCTTAAAAACATGTCATTTTCTTTTAGAAATTTATCACCAATCATCAACAATTTACACATAACTTACCATATGCTTTAAATATGCAATTTCACTATATGTCATGAACTTGAAGTTTAACAAAAATATGTAGTAATTTAAGTTGTTGTTTAGTAAGTTTAGTTACCTCTAAAAATATGGTTTATAGTTTATAAAACTCATTCTTGTGAATATTCTTCACAACTTGTTTGATGATTTTTCAAAAATAATTCTTCTTGTATTTTTCTTGTTACCAACACTTTTCTAGCTTTGATTTAACCCTCAAAACATGTTTACTTCCTTTAAAACCAATTTCATGAGAAATCTTGTAATATACTTTAGTTTCTTGAAAACATTATCTTTGAAATCTTTTATTTTCAAGACTTATAACATGTATAAATAATCATCATACACTAAAACAAATTTATTTTCAAGTTCATGATTTACATAAAGGATGATCATTAAAAATTTCACAAGATCCATCCTTATACTTGCTAGATCATCGGTTTAATCATCATCTAGCAAGCTTCTTATGATGATCAACATCAAAATCACAAGAAATCAACAAACAAGTTTCATACATACACTAAAACAACTTAGATTTTCATGTTATTAAGCTTTATGTTCAAGATCATGCTTATGTTTCTTTGAGATTCTTTAGTTTAACATATTAGATAACACTTTAACCACTAAAATTAGAAGTAAAAATAAGATCAAAGGAGCTTACTACTAGCACCAAGGCTAGGGATGAACAAGTATGAAGATGATAAAGAAATAGAGTGGTTAAAAGCTCCTAGAGAATGTCCTTCCCATTCCAATGCTTGCAACCTTCTTAGTTAGGCTTCAGACACCTTGGAATATGCTTAGAATGTTTGGAAATTGATTGAAAGATGAAGATGAGGGGAAGGAGTGTTGGGCCGTGAATATGAGAGGGAGAAGAGAAGAGTTGGGTGCTTGAATGTAGGTGATCACAAGTGTGGGAAGGTCTTATGGTTACATGCTCTTACTCTTCCAATATGATCTTACACAAAGATTTCTTGTCAAATATCTTCTCTACAAAGCAAATTAAAATAATTAAAAGAATTGAGGGAGGTGGGGGCCACCTCATAACCGTCCTAAATGGGAAGGGGTTCTAGTTGTGTTTCAAGTCTTAGTTAAGTAAGTTGGTTAGAAAGTAATGGTATTAGTTAGTGTTTTATGTGTTTAGGGTTTTAAGATGTGTTATGATGTTTGGTGACCATAACTAGCTTGGTAATGTTAAAACAATGCTTCTAGTGAAAATTTGGTGTTTCGGGTAGTGTCCGGTTGTTCGGTTGGTTTCCGGTTCATTAAGGTGCTAAATTGCGCAATTTAGTGTGCTTTATGTAGGCTTTTATGACAGTTTTGATTCCCAACACTTAGGAAGGTATTCTGGACCATTAAACCATAATTCTGCATTATATTTTGGAGTTAAGATGCTAAAAATTGCTGAATTTGGTTGTTTTCTGCCGAATTCTACAGTTTTAGTGTGTTTCTAGCACTTTCCGGCACCTAAATCATCACTAGGAAGACAGTTTTACGATCCCTACTTTCCTACACACTATTCTAGTGTAACTCTTGGTTTCGGGGCTCATTTTGTGTCTTATCGTCTGTCTGTCTGAGTACTGAACTCCCGTCAGTACTTCTTGTTTGTCTGATAAGTGTGCTAACTTTGTTCTGTGCACTAATTGAACTACACGGTGTTGCATGTAATAATGATAAACAATCTTGCAACATGAAATGCACTTGTATGTATATGACAGTATTTAGGAAATCATTCGGCTTGTTCATTCAATCATGCACAGTCATCAAGGTACGATTTACTGTTCATTATTGTACGAAATACATGGAAAAGTGCCAGTTGTCACATGTGGTGACTCAGACGGCCGTTCCAACTTTCTGGCAAGGTTCCGACATCTCAGGAAAGCGGTGATGGTGGTGGGTGGAGTTCTTGAATTCCAGATATATACAGAGAAATATATACAGAGAAAGAGAATTTATATATATTTTTTTAAGTTTTGTACAAAATAGTCCCTGAATATAAGTTCTTTATAAAATAGCCCCTGGAATGTGAAATGACAAGAATGCCCTCATGTGCAATGCACATGACCAGATTTAACCAAAAAATATAACTACGTTTGGTCTAAAGGACATAACGTGCAAGATTTTGGAATATTAAGTACAAAACTTGTCAACTTTTGTGCTAAAGGACAGCGCCTTCAATTTGGTGTAAACATAAAGGACAAAACTTGTAATTTACTCTTTTAGAAACCTGTTCTTCAAGTTTTGTAAATTTTTGCCACCATCAGACCTAGAGTTCAACCAAAATCAAGTATTTTTTTTTGGTAACGTACACGATAGCGATTGACGTGGTAACGTACGTTATAGCGATTGACGGGGTAACGTACGTTATAGCGATTGACGTTACAATTGTGGTATTGTGTGCAAGAACCCAGCTACTTATGAGAGAACATCGTTACAAATATTTTGTGCCAATGTAAACCGTATCAGTGTTCACCTTTATGATTTTCGACAAGTCAAACCAGATAACGACCAAACTCTTGCCACATTGCGTGTGATAGAAAACGACAACACTCCCGCCGTGAAGCGTGGGGAGAAACTAATACATTAATAAATAAAATTACATCTAGTCACTGAATTCATTTAGTAGAGATTTAGAATATTACGATGAAAATGGATGTGTAAATTTTAAGTTCTTTTATCTTCTTTGGAAGCCATTGTTGAGGCACACAATTGAAAATATGTGAAACTTACATAAATTCATGTATGATGGCTCGTAATAGACGTTATAATTGAATATGATATTAGTCCGGACACCCGCCGCAACGCGCGGGCATTCCCACTATTAAAATAATGGAGAATTAATTAAAAATGAGAGAGAGAGAGAGTTAAGAGATGAGAAAATTAAGGGATTTTAATTAAAAATGTCACACCCACAAATTCCAAATGCGGAGTACTACCGCGAGGCGTGTGACTGACCAGGATCATGCCACCAATCATATTGAACAATTATAATAACAAAACTGTTTCACCGAACCAATACGATTAGTGACTTATCAAAGTTCAAGTCCGAGATCTAAAGTTTAAAACAATGTTTAAAGATAATAGCGGAAGCATAATTCAAATAGTTCAAACAAAAGTTGAAAGTTTAATATTATTAATTAGTAACCCAACACGGGTTAAAGCGACCACTACACTTCCCAAGCTGCAAGCTCCTGCCATCACTGAGTACCTGCAAAGCATGCAGTAGGGTATCAACATAAAGTTGTCAAGTTCACGAGTTAACCAGTTTTAACTCCATAAAACTTGTTTAAGTTGTTAAGTTACTCATTTATATCATGCCATGGGGAGCTACCCCATATGTAAGCTACTAAACTACATCATACCGAATACTTTGCGCCCACATGTTTCGCTGTTTGCCCCGTTTGTCAATGTCTATCATCATTGACGGTTTGCCTGAGTCTATTAGTTCACGACCGATCCTCTCCAGGCACGGTGTGAGGTTTGTGAAACCTAAATAGCGTTATCAACTAATAACCCGTTCGCCAGGCACCGGTGACTAATCGGTATAGTCAGTAGGGACTTCGTGACAGAGTTTCATTTAGTACACTTGTTGTAACTAATATAAATAGTAATTAACCGTATTCCAAACCAGGAAAATAAGCAATCCCAAACCAGGGAAGTGTTGTTTGTAGCGTTAAAGCAATCCCAGACCAGGGAAGGTGTTTTTGGTTCTGTTTCCTGACCATCGGGAACGCATGCTTTTAGAAAAGTGTGTGAAATCACCTTGGTTTGCTCGACAGGTAATTTACTTATTTAAACAGTTGGTCAACCACGTCCTGTTATTGTTACCAATATTGGTCAGGTTTTCTATGCAAGTTATTCACGTAAGTATACACATATCATGTAGCTCACAAGAATCACGTATTAAACAATATTCACTTGTATAACAGTTTAACAAAATCAAATCCTATAAGCAGTAGCATGAGTATCATCATATGGACCGTTTGTGTGGCCCAGTATTTAGACTGTGCGGCCTGGTAGTAAGTGTGCAGTCCAATATTAGGTAGCCTAAAAATACGAGTGCATGACATGAAATACAGTGTGTGCAGTCCATTGTGCTAAACAGTTAACAGGTTGGTCCATTAAAGGTGTGCGGCCCAGTAAGTTAGATAGCCCAGATAAAGAGTGTGCGGCCCACCTTGGACAGCCCACACAGGGTGTGCGGCCTGTCTCCAAGTGTGTGATCATGCAGTAAGGGTTTGTACATTATGCATTACCATGTTGTACGATAAGGTGTGCGGTCTCATGCAGATTATCATTGTGTTGTGTGCTTCAGATGTTTGTACCCCAAGGAGTGTGCGGTATATGTTGCACACTTGGATGTGCGACCTGTTTGTGTGTTGTACGATGCGCAGAATGTGTGGTACACCACCCGAGTGTGTGTTATTTAAAACATATTATGTCATGGATTTTTTGATTGAAATAGATAAGACAAGATAGCATTTCATGAATGTATGGCATCACTTTATCAAACAGTAAACATACTAAAAGTCATTCATTCGAATTATTATTCCTTTAACATCACATTTTATCTTCCAACATTCTATTCATAAATCATACATCACTATCACCCCTATATAGCATATGAATCATCAAAACAGATTTAACAACAAGCATCAATAGATCCACCTTCCTATTTTCAACTAAATTCATCAAACAATCATCATCATAGTGTCATGAACAAGTCTTTATTTTTGCACACTTATTATCATCCTAAACAATCAAACATAGATCTAAACTCACCCCTATAGCTTTTATCAAGAAAACACTAGGACATTCTTATATACATTTCGAATGAGCTCTTTGTCATTTCAAGCATCCAAATCAAGCATCTTCAGGTTTTAAACAAGAACCACCATTCATACTCGAAAAGAATCTACACCTTGATTATCATAACAAAGCCCTAATCCTTTCAAGCAAACATTCACATTCTAGCATGAAATGATTCTCATCAAACACTAGCATGTATTCATGATCATCTCACATCAACATTAACATACAAATATCAATTATTTCAAGCTCATAACTTATCATTCATCTTGCAATGTCATATAAGCAAATATTTGATTTAGTCGACCCACATAATGTGCAAATAATAAATCCTACTAACCTGGGATTTGTGATGTGGGATTGTGCGAGAAGAAGAAGAGTGTGATGCTTGATGAAGGGAGGAGATGTTGTGTGTATTTAGGGTTTTTAGAGAGAGAACGGTGGGGAGAAAGAGAGAAGGAATGTTATAGGGAATGCTGTCAATGATTGCTGCCCAAAACATTCTAAATGTCGGCTGCAAATGAGGGTTTTATACTGTTTTTGTGATACCACACACATCATTAAGTGTGCGGTCCCTTAGGGTTTTTCAGTGGGCTTCATTAGTTGGGCCAGGACTAAAGAGGGACATTGTGAGGTGGCCCAGAACGAGATAAAAGGTTGTGCAACCTGAACCAAGTGTACGGGTTGAACTATAAGTGTGCGGCTGGTTTATTAATTAATAATAACAATAATAAATCCACATAATAACCACATAACACACCAAATCCTTATTTAATCCAATAATAAATCTTGTTTATTAAACTCACTTAATTATGACATAAAACAAGGCGTGAAGAAAAACCCGAAGTGCACATTATCCCCAAGTTTCAAGAAATTTCGTCTCGAAATTTAGAGCGCACCCACTGACAAGCTAATGTGTTTAAACGTTTTCGCAGGGTGTCACATCATCCCCCTGTTAATTTTGAATTGCGTCCCAAAATTCAGCTGTAGCCTCAGTGCTGGAAGTTATATTTGTAAAAAACTGGGGATACCTGCGCATCATCTGGTCTACCCGTTCCCAGGTAAACTCTGGGCCCCGATGCGAGTTCCAACGAATTCGAATGATAGGTGTCTTGCTACGTTTGAGGGTTTTAATTTCTCGATCCATGATTTCAACTGGTTCCTCAACGAAGCGTAGTTGATCGTCGATCAGGAGTTACCTAAAAGGAACGATGAGTTTTCATCTGACAGACACTTCTTCATATTCGACACGTGGAAAACATTGTGTACCGCACTCAGCTCTTCAGGCAGTTTCAGTCTATAAGCTACCTTACCGATTCTCTCGGTAATCTCAAAAGGTCCAATGTATCGCGGATTAAGCTTGACCTTTTTTCCAAAACGTATCACACCTTTGCAAGGTGAGACTTTTAGTAGAACCCGGCCCCCGACCTGGATTTCTAGAGGTTTCCTACGCCTTTCAGGGTAGCTTTTCTGACGGTCTCGAGCCGCCGCCATATGTTGTCTAATCTGGGCAATCTTATCCGTAGTGTCAGGTAAAAGTTCGGGCCGGTAATTTGGCATTCACCAACTTTCGCCCAACACAAAGGTGACCAGCATTTACATCCGTACAATGCCTCAAATGGTGCTGCTTGAATGATAGTGGGGTAGCTGTTGTTATAAGAAAATTCTACTAGAGCAAAGTATCGTTCCCACCCATTTCCAAAGTCGATAACACATGCTCTCAGCATGTCTTCAAGTGTTTGAATGGTACGTTTAGTCTGACCATCCATCTGTGTGTGATAAGCGGTGTTCATGTCTAATTATGAGCCAAAGGATTTGTGCATAGCCTGCCACAAATTAGATGTGAAACGTGGGTCTCGATTAGAGATAATAGATGTCAGCACTCCGTGCCTAGCAACTACTTTTTCAAGTAGATGGCTGCAAGTTTTGAAAACTTGTCGGTTTCTTTGATTGCAAGAAAGTGAGTAGACTTGGTTAAGTGGTCTACGATCACCCAAATGGCATCGTTTCCATTTTGAGACTTCGGTAAACCGGTAACAAAATCCATGGAAATCTGTTCCCATTTCCATGTTGGCAATTCTGGTTGTTGCAGAAATCCCGACGGCTTCTGGTACTCGATCTTGACTCTAGCACAAGTCAAGCATTTGCTAACGTACTTTGCTATAATTGCTTTCATGTTAGGCCACCTATAAAAGGCCTTGAGGTTATGATACGTCTTGTCAGAACCGGGGTGTATCGAATATCGAGACTTGTGTGCTTCGTCCATCACAAGTTCTCGGAGATTCCCGTAAGATGGAACCCAGATACGTAAATAGTGGATGCCGTCGTCTTTAAGTTTGAGCTTATTTTCCATGCCCCACATAGATTCAGCTAGAAGTTTTTCCGCTTTTAGTTCTTCAACTTGAGCGTTTCAGATCTGGTTAGGGAGGTTCGAGTGAATAGTAAGTTGTAAAGCACGAACACACTTAGGCTTGGTTTCTTTTCTGCTGAGGACATCGGCCACAATGTTTGCCTTGCCCAGATGATACTTGATTGCGTACTCGTAGTCGTTTAGGAGTTCAACCCATCGACGTTGCCGCATGTTTAACTCTTTTTTGTCCACTATATGCTGGAGACTCTTGTGATCGGTGTAAATCGTGCACTTGGTACCTTATAACTAATGTCTCCAAATCTTGAGTGCGAAGACTACTTATCCCAGTTCCAAATCGTGCGTTGTGTAATTTCGTTCGTGGACCTTGAGTTGTCGGGAAGTGTAGGCAATAACTTTCGCACGTTGCATCAACAGGCAACCGGGTCCTTGAATAGACACATCGCAGTAGATGAAAAAATCATCGGTAACTTCAAGTAATTAAAGAATAGGTGTGGTACACAGTTTCTCCTTTAACTTCTGAAATGCCGCCTCCTGAGCATCATTCCACTTGTAAGCGATGCCCTTTTGAGTTAGAGTTGTGAGAGGTTGAGCAATCTTCGAAAATCCCTCGATGAATCTACGAAAGTAACCCGCCAATCCCAAGAATTGACAGATTTCGGTTGGAGTTTTTGGTGTAGCCCAGTTCTTGATGGAGTCAATCTTAGTTGGATCAACATGAATCCCAGCTTCATTGACTATGTGCGGAAGGAAGTGGACTTCCCGAAGCCAGAAGTCGCATTTCAAGAACTTAGCATAAAGTTGTTCGTTGCGTAAGAGTTCTAGAATAAGACGTAGGTGTTGCTCATGTTCCTCTCAATTCTTCGAGTAGATCAGGATGTCGTCGATGAATACAATCACGAATTTGTCCAGATACGGTTTGCCCACTCGGTTCATGAGATCCATGAAAACTGTAGGTGCGTTGGTCATTCCAAAAGGCATAACAAGGAATTCGTAGTGACCATAACGAGTTCGGAAGGCAGTTTTAAAGATGTCCTTGTCCCAGACTCTCAATTGATGATAGCCTGATCGTAGATCGATTTTTGAATAGAAACTTGACCCTTGCAGCTGGTTGAACAGATCATCGATGCGTGGAAGTGGATAACGGTTCTTGATGGTTACTTTGTTGAACTCATGAAAGTCGATACATATACGGAAGGTGCCATCCTTTTTCCTGACAAAGAGTAATGGGGCTCCCCAAGGTGACGAGCTAGGAAGGATAAATCCTTTGTCCAACAGTTCCTGTAATTACGTAGATAATTCCTCCAGTTCGGCTGGGGCTAGTCGATAAGGTGCACGAGCTATGGGTGCCGCACCAGGAGTTAGCTCGATTTAAAATTCAACTTGACGATGTGGCGGAAGTCCAAGTAGTTCCTCAGGAAATACCTCAGGAAAGTAGCGTACGATGGGAAAATCTTCAATCTTCCTTTCCTTCTCCTGGGTGTCAGTGACGAGTGCTAGAATAGCGGTATGCCCCTTTTGTAAACACTTTTGGGCTTTTAAGAATGAGATGATGCCTGTGACAGCACCACTTTTGTCACCTTGAACAATAAGAGGTTCGCCAAAAGAATGAGGGATACGAACAACTTTCTCTTGACAGAGTATTTTGGCTCGATGTTTGGATAACAATCTATTCCGATGACAACGTCGAAGCTTCCAAGAATGATGGGAAAGAGATTAATGAGAAAGGTTTGACCAGATAGTACGAGTTTGCAATTGTTGATAACATGTGAGGCTTCGATGTTTCTACCATTAGCTAATTCGACAACGTGCTTAGTGTTTAACGATGTTGGCGCAGGCTTAATCATCTTACTAATTCGTAGGGATACATAACTAGCATCGTCTCCAGAATCAAATATTATAGAAACATAACGATCATCAAGTAGGAACTTACCCGCAACGACGTTGGGATCATTCCCTGGTTAACCAGCGCCTATCACGAATGCCCTTCCCCTTGCACCATTGTCACCATTGTTGTTCTTGTTGTTTCCAGCACCTTGGTTGTCGTTGTTTCGATTCTGGTTCAACTGTGGGCAATTCTTCCTCATATGCCCTGTTGCTCTGTACTGGTAGCATCCACGGTTGTTTCCCTATTGTTGCTGTTGCTACCGCTGCCGGTGTTGTTGTGGCTGGTTTTGCCTTGCTGGGTACGGGCTTCTACAGTCCTTAGCCTCATGCCCCAGTTTATTGCATCTCTGACAACGATTCTTCTCCCACGGCCCGTTGTGATGTCGGTTACACTTGTTACACTTGGGTCGGTTTCCTTGGTAACCACCTTGTTGCAGCGGACCCATGTTGTTTTCAAATTTTCTTTGCTGAGCTGGGGCTTTCATGGGGTTAGCATCCTTTCCCTGATTGCCATCCCACTTGCGCTTGCTGTCTCCTGAAGTGTCAGTAGTAGCATTGATTCGTTTGGGCAGCTTACCTTGCTCCACGACTTGATCAGTGAGACGGTGAGCTAGATGAATAACTTGCTGGATCCTGGGGAGATTAGCTGAAGTTACAAGACTTTGAATATTGGGAACTAGATCCTTGATATAAAGCTCGATCCTTTTGTATACAGGTTGAGACATGTTGGGACAAAGAGCAGCATAGTCGTTGGATCGCTTAGTGTACGCCTCGATTTCAGATCCTACCATTTTCAACTCGTAGTGCTCGGTCTCGAGTTTATGGACGTCGTCCCTGTGACAGTACTCTTCCTTGATCAGATTCATGAAGTCGTTTCAAGGAGTGGCATTGGCAGTTGCTAACCCAACCATCTGAACCTACGCATTCCACCAGGAAAGCGTGTTCCCTTCAAGTGTACCAGTAGCAAATTTCACCCAATTAACAGCAGGTCATTCACACACAGCGAACACAGATTCGACCTTTTCGATCCAGTGTAGAAGGCCTATGGCTCCTTCAATGACGTTGAAAGTGAGAGGTTTGCAGTCCATAAACGTTTTAAAAGTGCAAACACGATGTTGAGGAGGTGCAGGTTGACCTCCGGGGTGGGCTGCCAAAGCTGCAGCCACGGTATTTATCAAATCCAGAAAACACAGTATGAAAATAACGCTGCTCATTGTCTTCAAATCTAGAAAACATAGTATGAGAATGACGCCGTAGTGTCATAGAGTAGGAGGAGGATTGCCCATAGCACACAAGTATCCATACACACACACACACACGCACACACACACACATATATATATACGGCTAAGTATACTAGTACGTATATTATCACAATATGCACCAAATAAGTAACAGGTAAACACATGCCCGAGCCATGAAGTCTAGATTGTTGAGCCTTGCACTTGAAGTGTAGTGTCGTTGTGAGTTGCTTAGCACAAAACGGGTTATAGTCTGGTTTTTCTCAAAAAGGCTTCTTTTTAAATCCGAGTTTCCTATAACCAATGGCTCTGATACCAATCTGTCACACCCTCAAATTCCACATGCGAAGTACTACCGCGAGGCGTGTGACTGACCAGGATCAAGCCACCAATCATATTGAACAATTATAATAACAAAAACAGTTTCACCAAACCAATACATTAGTGACTTATCAAAGTTCAAGTCCGAGATCTTTAGTTTAAAACAACGTTTAAAGATAACAACGGAAGCATAATTCAAATAGTTCAAACAAAAGTTCAAAGTTTAATATTATTAGTAACCCAACACGGGTTAAAGCGACCACTACACTTCCCAAGCTGCAAGCTCCTGCCATCACTGACTACCTACAAAGCCTGCAGTAGGGTATCAACATAAAGTTGGCAAGTTCATGAGTTGACCAATTTTAACTCCATAAAACTTGTTTAAGTTGTTAAGTTACTCATTTATATCATGCCATGGGGAGCTACCCTTTATGTAAGCTACTAAACTGCATCATACCGAATACTTTGCGACCTCATTTTTCGTTGTTTGCCCCGTTTATCAATGTCTACCATCATTGACGCTTTTCCTGAGTCTATTAGTTCACGACCGATCCTCTCCAGGCACGGTGTGAGGTTGGTGAATACTAAATAGCATTATCAACTAATAACCTGTTCGCCAGGCACCGGTGACTAATCGGTATAGTCAGTAGGGACTTCGTGATAGAGTTTCGTTTAGTATATTTGTTGCATCTAATATAGATAGTAATTAACTGTATTCCAAACTAGGAATAGTAAGCAATCCCAAACTAGGGAAGTGTTGTTTGTACCATTAAAGCAATCCTAGACCAGGGAAGGTGTTTTTCGTTCCATTTCCTAACCATCGGGAACGCATGCTTTTAGAAAAGTGTGTAAACTCACCTTGGTTTGCTCGGCAGGTAATTTACTTGTTTAAACAGTTGGTCAACCACGTCCTATTATGGTTACCAATATTGGTCAGGTTTTGTATGCAAGTTATTCACGTAAGTATACACGTATCAAGTAGCACACAAGGATCACGAATTAAACAATATTCACTTGTCTAACAGTTTAACAAAATCAAATCCTATAAACAGTAGCATGAGTATCATCATATGGACAGTTTGTATGGCCTAGTGGCCCAGTATTTAGAGTATGCGGCCTGCTAGTAAGTGTCAGGTCCAATATTAGGTAGCCCAAAAATATAAGTGTGTGACATGAAATAGAGTGTGTGCGGTCCATTGTGCTAAACAGCTAACAGGTCGGTCCGTTAAAAGTGTGCGGCCCAGTAAGTTAGATGGCCTAGATAAAGAGTGTGTGGCCCACCTTGGACAACCCACACAAGGCGTGCGGCCTGTCTCCGAGTGTGTGGTCATGCAGTAAGGGTTTGTACATCGTGCATTACAATGTTGTACGACAAGGTGTGTGGTCTCGTGCAGATTATCATTGTGCTGTGTGCTTCAGATGTTTGTACCCAAGGAGTGTGCGGTATACGTCACACACTTGGATGTGCGACCTGTTTGTGTGTTGTACAATGCGCAGAATGTGTCGTACACCACCCGAGTGTGTGATATTTCAAACATATTATGTCATGGATTTTTGGATTGAAACAGATAAGACAAGATAGCATTTCATGAATGTATGGCATCACTTTATCAAACAGTAAACATACTAAAAATCATTCATTCGAATCAACTATCATTCCTTTAACATCACGTTTAATCTGACATCATTCTATTCATAAATCATACATCAATATCACCCCTATATAGCATATGAATCATCAAAACAGATTTAACAACAAACATCAATACATCCACCTTCCTATTTTCAACAAATTCATCAAACAGTTATCATCATAGTGTCAAGAACAAGTCTTCTTTTTTGCACACCTATTATCATCATAAACAATCAAACATAGATCTAAACTCACCTTTATAGCTTTTATTAAGAAAACACTAGGACATCCTTATGTACATTTAGAATGAGCACTTTGTCATTTCAAGAATCCAAATCAAGCATCTTCAGGTTTTAAGCAAGAACCACCATTCATACTCGAAAAGAATCTACACCTTGATTATCATGACAAAGACCTAATCCTTTCAAGCAATCCACATTCTAGCATGAAACGATTCTCATTAAACACTAGCATGTATTCATGATCATCTCACATCAACATTAACATACAAATATCAATTATTTCAAGATCATGACTTATCATTCATCTTGCAATGTCATATAAGCAAGTATTTGATTTAGTCGACCCACATAATGTGCAAATAATAAATCCTACTAACCTGGGATTTGTGATTTGGGATTGTGCAAGAAGAAGAAGAGTGTGATGCTTGATGATTATCTTCAAAATGTGAAAGCTGTCGTTAAGATCGAAGAAGAAGGGAGGAGATGTTGTGTGTATTTAGGGTTTTTAGAGAGAGAACGATGGGGAGAGAGAGAGAATGAATGTTATAGGGAATGATGTCAATGATTGCTGCCCAAAACATTCTAAATGTCGGCTGCAAATGTGGGTTTTATACTGTTTTCATGATACCGCACACATCATTAAGTGTGCGGTCCATTAGGGTTTTTCAGTGGGCTTCATTAGTTGGGCCAGGACTAAAGAGGGGCGTTGTGAGGTGGCCTAGAACGAGACAAAAGGTTGTGCGACCTGAACCGAGTGTACGAGTTCAACTATAAGTGTGCGGCTGGTTTATTAATTAATAATAACAATAATATTCCACATACTAACCACATAACACACGTAATCCTTATTTAATCCAATTATAAATCTTGTTTATTAAACTCACTTAATTATGACATAAAACAAGGTGTGTAGAAAAACCCGAAGTGTCACAAAAAATACTTGGCTAATGTCAATCTTACCCTTTTAATCTAAAAAATGATCAACGGCCAAGATTAGTTCACTTAGTTCACTCTCAAGAAGTTGTTCACAAATGAACCGAATCCTATATATTTAAAACCGCATTTCATGAACTGATATTTAACGCTTAAATATTATATATTTTTTCTCGTCCAAAGTGTAACTCTTTGAATCATACCTAATTAGTAACATTGATTATTTGATAATTAGACATCCTAATCAAACAATCTCCCACTTGAACGATTCATCAATTAACCGACTCAACGTATAAAGCGGTGGATGCCTAGCTGTATATCACTGTCCCTAGCGAGCTATGATGTATCATATTCGTCAACTAATACCTTGTGTTGAAGTAACTCCTTACTTAACCTAGTACTATAGCCATGGTAATCTTATCTTTTTTTTACGGCAAATTTGGATCACTGATAGGCCACTGGAGTATCATCGTGCCACCAGCAGAACCACCCGATCACATCTATCTCCACTAGGCATAATGTAACAACCCGTTTTTTGGAAAGTCAAAGTACAAGTCAAAGTGAAAGTCAAAGGAAGAAAAGATTGCTAATTGCGATCTGTCACTCCTTGCTTAACTACTGAATTGTGCTTCTTGACTTGTAATCGAATTCTATCATTTATTTGTTTTAGTTATATTATGTGGAGTATCTATTAATGATCGCTATTTAATCGCATGTTTAATCGCTAATCGACTTATCGCTACACGCATCGCTATCGCATTCGCAGCTTGAATTATGTGTTCTAGATATTGTTTTACGTGTGTGTGCTATTATGTGTTACTTGTGCATGTTATGTTTATGTTGAGGTGTTTAATCGCAATCGCAATCGCAATTCTATCGCATCGCAATTCAATCGCAAACGCTAAACACAAGTTATTTATAGTGACTGTATGTTAGATATAGTAGTTAGGTTATTAATGGGTAATACTATCGCATCGCTCACTCGAAACGCATCACAATGCTCAATATGCGAAACGAAACGTCGAAACGCAACTCGTCGGAGCCACTCGATCTAATGGCCGTTCGATCGAATGGCCATCCGATCGGACTGCCATCCGATCGGTGCACCATCCGACCCTTGCCCCTCCTTTCTACTTTTTGTCAACCTATAAATACCCCTCCTGTCACATCACAAGTGATGTGACAGCTCTCTCACCTTTACACTATGTGTATTGACCTCTATTTTAACATATGTTGCAGGTGCATAGGATGCTTGCTTGTTACTTGGTGGAAATAAAGTTAGGATGGAGTCTAGAAACAAAGACAATTTAAATATGAGTTGTCGGAACATGTTTTGTTTTGAGATATCTATGTCTGTAATAATTGGTTACTTGATGGGTTATGGTATGGGACATAATATTAACTATCCGGTAATTTAGTTGTTATGGAATTTCTCTTGACAATCTGTTTCGCTCAGTTCCATGCCCCGATGTTTCCGTCATCGGTTGGGGTGTGACAGATTGGTATCAGAGCCATTACTATAGGGAATTAGGCAAGACTAGACATAGTCCGGGTCGATGTCTTATAAACGACCTAGTCTATAGTCTAAGTACCAACAGACCGACTTGTACATACCCAGTATGGGTTTTGTATGAGCTTACTCGCTATTTCTCGCTCGAACTCGCTATACACTACACTCTTACGCAAGCATCGCATACTACAGTTCCACGCAAGACCAGCCTTTCCTAAGGGTGGAGACACACACCAACGGATGATCTGGTTGAGATTAGGTGTGAAAACCACAAACTCACGACCAAATCACTCGTGCAATTCGCTATTTTTACTCTAAACAAGAGAATTTGCGTTGAATTAGGAGTGAAATCCATACTTTGACGCAAATCCCCTTATCTACCTCATGATTTTATCAAATAGGGATGTAGTTGTTAAGTCAGGGGTGAAACCCGAACCTTGACGACTAATTCCGCTCTATACTTTTGATTTTTGCAAAACTCTCACCAAAGTCTCGACGGACTCCAACGACTTGGGTCACGCTGTAAGTGGAAGGATGCGTGCCGATCGCCCAAATTGAGGCAATAGCACATTCTAGAAGGCCAAAGTGTGCACTTAAGGTCCTTGTGAATAGTCGAATAACTTTAGGTATTCGAAGTCTCACACCCAGACAATCTCCCTTCGATTTTATGTGATTCGATTCTGGAATCCGTAGCCGCTAACTCTGTGATTTTTCAATTTTATGTGAATTTTATGTGATTTTGCATGTTTATGTGTTTCGATTTTTGGTAATTTACTCGCTTTTCACTGTTCACTTTAATCAACACGCACCACTCGCACTGCACATCTATCTCAAAACGCCAACAAATCGTTGGTTTCTATTCGCAATCGCTACTCGCTAATCGCAATCGCTATGCTTAATCGCTATACGCTACTATGAAGGATAGGTGAATACGTGCAAAATATGTGTTAGGATAGCTATGTGCTTATGTGCAACTATGCTTACGTGCGATACGTGCTTATGTGCCTATGTGCTTCTGTCTTTATATGCCTACGTGATTTTTTGTGAATGGCTGTGTTCCTGAGCTTTACGGTGAAATCGCTAGACTACACTAGGGTTAATCGAAATTGTGTTTGAATCCTATGGCGATGTCTGTTGCAGACAATGTCGTCGTTTGGATCATTCCACTCCCGAGCCGCTCGCTAAAACCATGATAACAAACGAATCGCCGCTCTCGTCTCTAAGCAAATGGCGAAAGTCATCCCACAAATCGTTAGTGAGCTAAATGACAATGCTAGCAAGTCCTCTGAGGAGTCCAGGACCGATACTCCTAAGGCCGCTTTTAGCTTCAAGCAGTTCAAAGCCTGCGGTCCAAAGGAATTTACCGGAGAAGACGGTCCTACGACCATGTTTCAATGGTTTGATTCTACCGAAGTCACCCTGTGCCAGAGTGGCTGTCCAGAAAACCTATGCACTGTTAATGCTACCGGCATCTTCCAATCCCGCGCTCTTCATTGGTGGACGGCCGAGAGGAACAAACGAGGAAACGACGCAGCTTTCGGATTGTTGTGGGACGAGTTGAAGAAAATCATGATGCAAGAGTTCTGCCCTCCCCATGAACTCCAAAAGCTCGAGGATGAATTCTGACACATTAAGCAGGATGGCGGAGATAACGCTGGTTTAACTGCTCGCTTCAAGCAGTTGAGTATTATCTGCCCTGGTCAGGTTACTACCCCTGATATTACAATCAAGAAATATATCCGTGCTCTTCCGTATTGCGTTGCAGATTTTGTTCAGGCGGCAAAGACCAACAATTGAGGAAACCTACCTGCTCGCCGTTGAGATCAACGATAAGCGAGTCAGGGCTGGTTATTTCGACAAAGCCTCCAAGAATCTGCATCAAGTCAACGCTGCTCCCACCGCTGAAACTACCGCCGCACCGCAATCTTCGAAGCTCTCACGTCGCAAGAGGAAGAACAACAGCAGCTCCAGCAACAAGAACTGTGTAGTTACTGTTGCCCCGCTCCAAACAGTACCTGCTCAACCGCAACCTCAACACCGCCAAGTAGCGACACCTGTGGTCAATGCATCGCCTGCCAAGCGTGATTACACTGGACCACACCCGCTTTGCCCTACTTGTACTTATCATCACCCGGTTGGTCTCGCATGCCGGTTCTGTGTTCATTGCAACATGTACGGCCATTTTACCGCCAACTGCCGTACAGGTCCACGTCAAGCTCCAGCTCCAGCTCAAGGTCAAGCTCCTGCACCACAAGCTCTACTTCCTGCTCCCCAAGGCCATCAAGCAGCTCCTGCACCCGCGGCTCACACTCGAGCTTGCTTTGCATGTGGTGATCCCAACCACTTTGCAAACATGTGCCCCAACAGAGTAGTGAAACAAGACCCCCAGCAGCAGCCGTAGCAATAGCAACAACAACACCAATACCAACAGCAGCAGCAGCCAGCAGCCCGCATACGTGCTTTCAACATCAACGCCCGCTAGGCTCAAGCAAACAACAATGTGGTTAATGGTACGTTCCTTGTGAATGGTATATATGCTTCGTGTTTGTTTGATACTGGAGCCGATAACTGTTTTGTATCGTTTGAATTCGAAAAGCTCCTTAATCGTAAGCGCGGCCATCTCCCCTCGACGTTCGATGTTGAAGTTGCCACCGGAAGAACCGTCGCTGTCAATTCTGTTCTACGTGATTGTATGCTTGAACTCAACAATCACGTCTTTCCTATCGACCTTATTCCGATGCAGGTCGGTAGTTTTGACATCATAGTAGGCATGGATTTTCTTCGCGAGAATCGTGCTGAAGTTGTTTGCTTCGATAAGATGATCCATTTCTCGCTCGCTAATGGTGATTAAATTTGTGTGTATGGTGAAACTCCTTCGAAAGGTCTTAAACTCATGTCATATGTCCAAGCAAGCAAGTATCTCCGCAAGGAATACATAGCTTTCTTGGCTAACATTGTAGTAGCGGAGAAGGAAAATAAAGGAAACTCAGAAGTGAAATACGTTCCTGTTGTTTGTGAATTCCCTAACGTATTTCCTGATGATTTACCTGGTTTACCTCCCACTTGTGATATCGATTTCCGAATCGACCTCATTCCTGGAGCAAATCCTGTTGCTAAAGCGCCTTATCGTCTCGCTCCTTTTGAAATGCGCGAACTCTCGAGTCAGCTTCAGGAACTACTTGATAAAGGCTTCATTCACCCTAGAACCTCTCCATGGGGCGTGCCTGTCCTTTTCGTCAAAAAGAAGGATGGATCGTTCCGGATGTGCATCGACTATAGGGAGTTGAATATGCTGACTATTAAGAATCGCTATCCCTTGCCTCGAATATATGATTTTTTTGATCAGTTACAAGGTGCTATGTGTTTCTCGAAGATCGATCGACGTTCAGGCTATCACCAATTACGCATTCAAGAGGAGGATATACCTAAAACCGCTTTTCAAACCCACTATGGTCATTAAGAGTTTGTTGTCATGCCTTTTGGTTTGACTAATGCTCCCGCAGTCTTCATGGATCTAATGAATCACGTGTGCAAACCCTTTCTTGTCCGCTTCGTCATCGTGTTCATCGATGATATCCTGATCTATTCCAAGTCAAAAGCCGAACACTCGCAGCATCTACGTATGGTTCTTGAATTACTCCAGGGAAACCGTCTCTATGCCAAGTTCTCCAAGTGCGAATTCTGGCTCAAGGAGGTTTAATTTCTGGGTCACATTGTTAATAGTCAAGGTATTCACGTTGACCCCACGAAGATCAAAGTTGTTAAGAGTTGGGTTACACCCAAGAATCCTTTTAAATCCACTCTTTTCTCAGACTAGCAGGCTATTATCGATGATTTATTGAAAGTTTATCTAAAATCGATGTGTCGCTTACCTCGCTTACGCATAAAGACAAACCTTTTGTTTGGGGAACTAAACAAGAGGAAGCCTTTCAAACTCTCAAAGCTATGATTTCGAATGCTCCCGTGCTCTCACTGCCCAACGGAAACGACAATTTCGTAGTCTATTGCGATGCCTCGAACCATGGTCTTGGTTATGTTCTCATGCAACGGGACAAGGTTATCGCGTACGCCTCTCGACAGCTCAAGATCCACGAGAAGAATTATACAACCCACGACCTCGAGCTAGGTGCAGTCATTTTTGCGTTAAAGATTTGGCGACACTACCTTTAAGGTACCAAGTGTATGATCTTCACCGATCATAGGAGCCTACAACACATCTTTGACCAGAAAGAACTGAATATGCGCCAACGCCGATGGGTTGAACTACTCAACGATTACGACTGTGAGATTCGTTACCATCCAGGCAAAGCAAACTCGTTGCTGATGCTCTCAGTAAACGAAGCTATTTGCATAGCGTTCGTAAATCTCAAGCCCAGTTTAATCTCGAAGCTCTCATCCGCGACGCGTAGCATGCTTGTTTTACCGAACGTACTTTGAAGAAGGAAAGGATTCTTAACGATGGCGCCCAACTCGAGAATAAATCGAATGGATATTCCATTATCTAGACCGAATTTGAATTCCCAGGCGTGCGAATTTGCGACAACTTTTGATGGACGAAGCCCACAAATCCTGATATTCTATTCATCCCGGTGCTGACAAGATGTACCAGGACATGAACTACAAGTACTGGTGGCTGGGCATGAAGAAGGATATCGCTCTCTATGTTTCAAAATGCCTGACTTTTTCCAAAGTCAAGGCTGAGCATCAAAGACCCTCTGGCTTACTCGTACAACCCGAGATCCCAATGTGGAAATGGTAGAGTATAGCTATGGACTTCATAACGAAACTCCCACGCACAACGTCAGGTCACGACAGCATCTGGGTTATCGTTGACCGTTTGACCAAATCAGCTTATTTCCTACCGATACGAGAAGACTTTAAGGTAGAAAATTAGCCTGAATCTACACCGATGAGATCATTTGTCGACACGGGACGCCTCGTGACATCATCTCTGACCGCGATGATCGGTTTACCTTGCGTCTTTGGGAAACGTTTCAATCTGCTCTCGGTACTACGCTTAATCTAAGTACCGCTTTCCATCCCCAAACCGACGGTCAGACTGAAAGAACGATTCGTACCCTTGAAGACATGCTCCGCTCGTGTGTCATAGATTTCGGTGGCAATTGGGACGCGCACTTACCTTTAGTCGAATTCTCGTACAATAACAGTTATCATTGTAGCATACAAATGGCACCATTTGAGGCATTATACGGAAGGAAATATCGATTGCCTATTGTATGGCACGACATCAGTGACGCGCAAATTACCGGTCCTGAGCTGTTACAAGAAACGACCGACAAGATCCTCCAAATTTGAGACAATCTGCTGAAAGCTCGGAGTCGTCAGAAAAGTTACGCCGATAGACGTCGCAAGCCCCTTGAATTTGACAATGGCGATCACGTACTCCTAATGGTTGCACCTTGGAAGGGGGTGATCAGATTCGGCAAGAAAGGAAAGCTTGCGCCTCAATATGTTGGACCCTTTAAAATTCTGGAAAGGATTGGAAAAGTGGCCTACAGACTCGAACTACCAGAGGAACTTAGTAATGTCCACCCGACTTTCCACGTTTTGAACCTTAGAAAGTGCTTGGCTGACCAGGAATTACATGTCCCTCTCGAAGATTTACAAGTGGACGAAACATTACACTTCGTGGAAAAGCCTGTCGAGATCATGGGACGAGAATCCAAGGTGCTCAGACGCTCACGCATTCCCATTTTGAAGGTTCACTGGGAAGTCAAACGCGGCGCCGAGTTCACCTGGGAACTCGAAAGTGACATGAAGGCGAAGTACCTGCAACTGTTTGTTACGCCTACTTCTTAAATTTTGGGAAGAAATTTCCTAAAGTAGGGGAGGCTGTAACAACCTGCTTTTTGGAAAGTCAAAGTACAAGTCAAAGGAAGAAAAGATTGCTAATTGCGATCTGTCACTCCTTGCTTAACTATTGAATTGTGCTTCTTGACTTGTAATTGAATTCTATCATTTATTTGTTTTAGTTGTATTATGTGGAGTATCTATTAATAATGTCTATTTAATCGCATGTTTAATCGCTAATCGACTTATCGCTACACACATCGCTATCGCATTCGCAGCTTGAATTATGTGTTCTGGATATTGTTTTACGTGTGTGTGCTATTATGTGTTAGTTGTGCATGTTATGTTTATGTTGAGGTGTTTAATCGCAATCGCAATCGCAATTCTATCGCATCGCAATTCAATCACAAACGCTAAACGCAAGTTATTTATAGTGACTGTATGTTAGATATAGTAGTTAGGTTATTAATGGGTAATACTATCGCATCGCTCACTCGAAACGCATCACAACGCTCAATACACGAAACGGAACGTCGAAACACAACTCGTCGGAGCCACTCGATCGAATGCTCGTTCGATCGAATGGTCATCTGATCGGATTGCCATCCGATCGGATTGCCATCCAATCGGTGCACCATCCGACCCTTACCCCTCCTTTCTATTTTTGGCAACCTATAAATACCCCTCCTGTCACATCACAAGTGATGTGACAGCTCTCTCACCCGACCAGCTCGCTCAAGCCCTCTTTTCTCTCGATTTCTCGCGATTCTTGTAAGTTTTCAACTCAAATCTTGTACTTCTATGATCTACACGCACTTCTTCATCATTTTCATCTTTGAATCTTAACTTTTAACCGTGAAATCAATGGATTTGAGGTGTTTTAGGATGACGTCATCATGGAGTTCTTATGAACTTGAAGATTTGGCTTCATTCCACCAAGAACAACTCAGATCTGAAGGATTTCCACATGATTTCACAACGATTTCGCATAGATCTAAACATTTCCAAAGTTAAAAGGATTGAAAGATGCTTTTTCAACTGTCTTTCAACTCTTTTACGCTCAATGCACTCAAAACCGATAGAATCAGAGCTCATTCATGCCTTCTACTCTTCTCTAGTGATGTGCCGGTTTGAGATCTGAATTCTATCAACGAGACAACAGATTTCTAGTTGAACATGAAACCACCCGTCACGAACAGTTAACTGATTGGATTGGGGTGATTCCTGTTCGATCGGATAACCCGGGTCTGATGGAGTTTCCGTTGTTTGACACATTGTCATACCATTTCAAGCAAACCACAAAACTTTTCAAAACTTAGCAAACTTGTCAAGATTCAAGACGATCAGATTATGGGACGGATTGTCATCCGATCGGATTGCCATCCGATCGAACCGCAATCCGATCGGATTGCACTTGAGCTTCAACACTTAAACATATTCATAATTTTCAAAGAACATCAGTTCCTAACGGATTACCATCCGATCGGATTGCTATCCGATCGAATGACCATCCTGCTGTGAACTTGTTCTCACTAAGTGTCCTGTCAATCGGATCGTTATCCGATTGAACAACCGTTCACTCGAACGACCTGAAAGGTAGTGATACTTCACTGTTTTCAAAATGCTACAACGAAAACTTTAAAGCCATCATACACAAACACATCCTTCCCAAACGAATGTCAATCCGACCGAATGGCCATCTGATCGGATGACCATCCGAATGGATTGACATCCGATCAAATGGCCATTCGATCGGATTGCCATCCGATCGGGTTACCATTCGACACTTGGTTCACTTGCACCGTTTTACGCATCGCTCTTCGCTTATGCTTATGCTTATGCTATCGTTAACTGTTCAGGCTAATCACTCTAGCGCTCCCTTCAATCCATTAACTTCCATCGCTGTGAGTATACTCAATCCCTTTTTGCTTATTGCACTTTTGGGTGTTACATACGTTACTTATTCTTAATCACATCAATCACACAACACAACACAACACTATTTATACGCTGACCGTTATTGCATGTTACTTGTTACTCGATGAATGCTTGTATGTTATGTTAACACTGTGATTGTTGCCTGACGCCTTAGCAACGATAGTACTATTTGTTTGGACTCAGCACCTGTCGTGGACAGGGGTTGTTAAGGTTACCTCTTCACATGTCACAGTGGTGATATGTGTTGCCATTCTACAACTCGTAGTCTAGTCTGTGCATATTTCATTGTCGATAACCTACTAGCTTCGCAGTATACATGCTACATGCTGGTCATGCGTAAACGCTTTCGAACTCTATTATTACTATTAAACTTGTATGCTCACCTTTACACTATGTGTATTGACCTCTATTTTAACGTATGTGACAGGTGCATAAGATGCTTGCTTGTTACTTGCTGGAAATAAAGTTAGGATGGAGTCTAGAAACAAAGACAATTTATATATTTAAATCTGAGTTGTCGGAACAGGTTTTGTTTTGAGATATATATGTCTGTAATAATTGGTTACTTCATGGGTTATGGAATGGGACATAATATTAACTATCCGGTAATTTAGTTGTTATGGAATTTCTCTTGACAATCTGTTTCGCTCAGTGCCATGCCCCGATGTTTCCGTCATCGGTTGGGGTGTGACACATAATGCCTATACACCAATTCAGGAGGAAACCCAATAAATATGGGAAAACCCCCTTGTAGGAATCGAACCCAGGACTTATTGGTCCAAAGTCTTATCCCACCTCCAAGATACCACTAGGCTCATATGTTGTCTAACAATTATTATTTTTACACCAGTTCGCATCAACGAGGGTGCCAGAATATCCAACTCTTTTCTTAAAAGAGAACAAAATTCCTCTGAGTATATACAACTCCCACTTAACTTCAGATTTGTAGCCTTATTACTGCTTTATTTCAAGAACAACGTTATATAATATCAAACAATAACCTTTGGATAAAGTTAGTTCAAGTATGTCCCTTAGGTCAGAGGATAGAAGATAATACCAGTTTCAAAACATCATATGAATAAGATCCATGAAGATAGTTTAGAAGCAATTTATGTTTGATATCATTCTCTAATGCATATCTATGAATATTGGTTCTTAACCCTTGAGATTTCATCTCATTGACAACCAATCATTCACAATAGTCTTACATTCTGATTGATTTCCATGACTTTGATCATCTACGAACATTTTCAATACATTATTCAAGGGTATTTAAACGTACTAAAATCGATCATAGAAACATTAATTGATAATGTATTTAACCATGAAATCAATAAACATATAATGTAACTATTTAATGTTCGAAAGCACCGAATACTAAAATTATAGATCAAATCTATTCTCTAGCAAATCTACACCCTATTTTCTTAGCATTCCTCATGTCTAGTGAGAGACATAAGTTTAGTGAATGGGTCTGTAGATTTTAATCCATATGAACTTTGTTTATAACATTGTCTCCCCGCTTTGGCATATCTCTAATATAGTGAAATCTTCTGAGTGTGTGTTTCATGTTGTGGGGTGACCTTGGTTCTTTTGCCTGAGTTATGGCACCAGAGTTGTCGCATAGTCTCTCAATGGGTTTCTTTATGCTAGGCACTACGTCTATATCCACAATGAATTCTTCATCCAGCCCGCCTCCTTTGGAGCATCCGATGCGGATATGTATTTCGATTTGGTGGTGGATTGAGCGACCACCCTCTACTTGAAACTTTTCCAAGTGATCACTCCACCATTTTGGAACGAACATATATCCCGTCTGCGATCGAGAATCATCTCGATCTGCCTAGAACCTCAGCCAATGCTCCCTTACACGATTTTGCTAATATTTACTCATCATGCTCAAAGCATACGACACATGAGGTCTAGTACATAACATCGCAGAAACATATGGAACCAATCCCATTTTCTTCTTTTCCTTGTCCGACTTAGGGCACTATTTGTAATTTAGTATCGTTCATGTGTACTTTGATTCAAACCTATAAGCTTCTTCGATTTATTCCTAAAGATCTTTATTCTGAGAATATATGCGGCTTTGCAAAGATATTTCATTACGAAGCGTTTTCCTAGCTAGGATTTAATGTCCTGTAACATAGGAACATTGTTTCCAGTGAGTAGTATGTCATCTACATACAAAATCAAGAATGTAAGAAAGCTCTCACTTGCCTTCTTATAAACACACGGCTCATCTTCATTCTTGATAAAACCAAACTCGTTGATTTTCTTAACAAAACGGAGATTCCAACTTCGAGATGCTTGCTTCAATCCACAAATTGATTTATTTAACTTGCATACCCTATTAGGATGTTTTGGATTCACAAAACCTTCAGGATGAACCATATCGACATCATCAGTAAGGTGTCTATTCAGGAATGCGGTTTTGACATCCATTTGCTACATCTCATAGTTATAATATGCAGCAATGGCAAGCAAGATCCTAATCGATATAAGAATGGATACCACTAAGAAGGTTTTCTTATAATCAATTCTTTGAATCTAAGTAAATCCCTTCCCTACCAGCCTTGCTTTAAAGCTTTGCACGTTACTGTCCATATCAGTTTTCTTCTTTAAAATCCATTTGCTTTCTATAGTCCAACTCTCTGGAGAAAGATGAACTAAATTCCAGAATTGCCTATCATAAATGGATTACATCTTGGTGTTCAACGCTTCAAACCATTTCCCAAATCTAAATCTTCGATTGTGGCTTTTTAATTGCTAGGCCAGCCTAATCAACTATCAGGATGTCGTCTGTTAGTGCATATTCGGTGTGTCCGCCACTGTGTGAATAGACTATATAGAGCGTGTGTTGAATATTGTATAGATGAGATACGTATACATGACTTTGGAGAGGACGAGAGAGGTTTGTATGGATGTAACACATTTGTACGGATGTAACTCATTCGTGCGGATGTAACTACATCTGCACGGACAAGTTTATCCGCACAGAAGTGCTAGTCCGTCCCAACCTCATGTATATATATAGTGTCATGTGTTCGTTAGTTGTTAAGTTTTGGAGATCCCAGAGGGGAAATGCTGGAGAAATTTTGTCTACAGCTTGTAAAATATGTAAACACTTTTAGTATGAATGGAATCATTCGACTTATGACTAATCTAGCAAGATTTCTACCGAACTAGTTCTATCCTACCCAAACTTCCATCTAAACCCGCCTGATCCGAAACTTTCAATTGGTATCAGAGCTATGGTACCGATTTAATCGACCTAACAGTTGACTGAATCACCTACGCTCATGAATTATGGACTTTTATGGGTTTTTAAAATTCGAAGAAAAAAAGATTTTAGATCAAAAAATGTGAACAACGTCGTTTCGAACGGACGAGAGAGTTTCGTGCGCAGGAGTGTCACTTCCTTATGAAACAAGTGACACATCAGATGCCATGTCATTAAAAGACCATGTCAGATGCCATGTCACTAAATAAGTGCCACATCAGCAAAAAAAAATGTATGAAGGTTTAGTTAGTTTGAGAGTGTCAGAGAAAATAAGTTGAAAGTTAGAAATTATGAAGGGCAATTCATTAACTGAGAGTTTTTTTGTGCCAATAAGTAGAAATTATAGTTATTTATATCCAACAATCCTAAACTTTAAGAAGTCCATGTGACATACAGATATAGTATATTATAACCAATAGACTCTGAATTGGTAAAACATATTTTGGACTTATTATTATTTTTAAATGGGCTCATGTCTTAATTTTTTAACCGTATAAAAATCTATATGAACATATTTGGGAATAGAGGTACTAAATGTTTTCAAAGATATCGGTGACAAAAAAAATAGGGGTGACCATTTCGTAGTTCTGACCCGCGAGAATCTTAGAATTGACCTGCGAGAACCATGGACCGGAATCTTTTTGAATATATGGGTCGTTTCCGTTTTTAGATTTATATGAAATATCGGTTATGGGTCGGGTCCGTTTCAACCCGGCAGTTGTATTTAATTCGAATGTATAAAAAAACCCTACATTTGTCACACCCCAACTGATGGCGGAAACATCGGGGCATGGCACTGAGCGAAACAGATTGTCCATGAGTATCCATAATAACTATTCATTACCAGATAATTAAAACGTCATGTCCCATACCACAACATATCCAAATAAAAACAGTTATTATAAATAATTGTCTCATAAACAAATACTGCTCCGACGACTCAGATTTAAGCGTGACATAACTAGACCCCTAGCTTGATTCATCAAAGCACAGCAATCCCTAGCATCTTAAGCACCTGTCACATACGTTAAAATATAGGTCAATACACATAGTGTAAAGGTGAGCATACAAGTTTGATAATAGCATATTAGAGTTCGAAATCGTTTACGCATAACCAGCATGTACAACGTATAATGTGAAGCATGTGAGTTATCGACAATGATCCTATCAATACCAATGACTGTGAGTAGCGAGTGCACAATACATATTCTCCACTGTGAACACGTGAAGTAATTGTCCTTAACAACCCCTGAGTGAACAGGTGCTGAGTCCAAAGTATAGTACTATCGTTGCTAAGGCAGGTAGACAGCAATCAATGTGTTAACATAACAAACAGGCATTCATCGAGTCACGTATAACATGCATTAAAGCTTAGCGTATAAATAGTGTTTGCGTTATGTGATCGATGTGATATAGGATAAGTAAAGTATGTAACACCCAAAAGTGCATAAAGCAAAAAGGGATCGAGTATACTCACAGATAGCGTTTAACTTAATAAACACTGCCTTGTATTGAAGGGAGCGCTTGAGAGAGATTAGCCTGAATAATTAATGATACCATAAACGATAAGCGGCGCGTAAAACAATGCAAGTGTACCAAGGATCGGATGGCCATTCGATTGGATTGACACCTCGTTTGGTGAGGATGTGTTTGTGTATGATGGTTTGTCCTTTGAAGTTTTCGTTGTAGCATTTTAAAAATAGAGAAGTATCTCTACCCTTCAGGTCGGTCGATCGAACGGCGATCCGATTGGCGAGTCTTCTTAGTTGAGAACAAGTTCACAG
Source organism: Helianthus tuberosus (assembly GCA_030545235.1). Taxonomy (NCBI): domain Eukaryota; kingdom Viridiplantae; phylum Streptophyta; class Magnoliopsida; order Asterales; family Asteraceae; genus Helianthus; species Helianthus tuberosus. Next base: position 116,388,158 of record CM060414.1, on the reverse strand, counting down.
CAGGACGATCACTCGATGGCTATCCGATCAGGTGGCAATCCGTTAGTTACTGATGTTTCTTAAAAATTGATTCAAGTACCCAAGTCCCAGACGTCACTCGATCGGGTGGTCGTTCGATCGGATGGTAATCCGATCGGACGGCAAACCGTTCGATGTTCAGAACCTTGGAATTTTGAATAAAAAGTTTAAGGGTGGAACCAAGTGCAACCCGATCGGATGGTCGGTCGATCGGATGCCAATCCGATCGGACAGCAATTCGTCCCAACGTCCAGATCGTCTTGACACTTGATTTATGTTGAAGACTTGCAGTTTTGAACGAGACGTTATGATAACTTGCTTAAACAACAGGAACCCCATCTCGACCCAAGTGACTCGATCGAACAGGAACCACCCTAGTCCGACTGGTTCACGGTTCGAGGCGGTTGTTCATGTTCAAACCCGAAATCAATCGTCTCTTGGATAGAATTCAGATCTTGCACTAACCCATCACTAAGAACGAGTAGAAGATCAGAACGAGTTCTGATTCTATCGGTTTTGAGTGCATTGAGTGTAAAAGAGTTGAAAGAATGTTGGAAAAACCTTCTTTCAATCCTTTTCACCATGAATCTGTGTAGATCTACGCGAAAACGTTGATTATTCATGTGGAAATCCTTCAGATCTAAGTTGTTCTTGATGGAATGAAGCCAAACATTGAAGTTCATAAGAACTCCATGATGACATCATCCTAGAACACCTCAAATCTGGTGATTTCACAATTAAAAGTTAAGATTCAAAGGTGAAATGATGTAGAAGTGTGTGTAGATCATAAAAGTACAAGATTTAGGTTGGAAACTTACAAGAATCGAGAGAAAAGAGTGCTTGAGGTCGGCTGGTCGAACAAGGAGTTGTCGCATCACAAATGATGTGACAGGTGGGTATTTATAGGGTTTCCCAAAAAGGAAAGTGGGGAAAGAAGCTGGTCGATCGGGTGGTAACTCGATCGGGTGGCAGCCCGATCGGGTGGCAACCTTATCGGATGGCAACCCGATTGGATTGCAATCCGATCGGATGGCCACTCGATCCTAGTGTTCGGCGCGGCAAGTTTTGTCGTTTTGATTCACGTGTTGAGTGTTGCGATGCGATTCGAGAGAGCGATGCGATAGTATTTCCCATTAGTTACACAAATAACATAACTACTATATCTAACATACAATCACTATAATTAACTTGCGTTTAGCGTTTGCGATTCAATTGCGATGCGATAGTCTGTGAATGCGATTGCGATTAACACCTCAACATAAACATAACATGCACAAGTAACACATAAGTAGCACACACACGTAAAACAATATCCTGAACATGTAATTCGAGTTGCGAATGCGATAGCGATTAGCGATTAATATGCGATTAAATAGCGATTAAACCTCGATTATTAATAGATACTCCACATAATACAACTAAAGCAATTAAATAAATAGATTTGATTACAAGTTAAAGAAGTCAAAACAGTAGTTGAGCAAGGAGTGACAGATAGCAATTAGCAATATTTTCTTCCTTTGACTTGAATCTTGACTTTGACTTTGACTTTCGAAACATAGGGTGTTACAGCCTCCCCTACTTAAGGGAATTTCGTCCCGAAATTAGGCCTTAGCCGTAACAAACAACTGTAGGTACTTCGCCTTCATGTCGCTTTCGAGTTCCCAGGTAAACTCGGCACCGCATTTGCCTTCCCAGCAAACCTTCACAATGGGAATGCGTGAGCGTCTGAGTACCTTGGTTTCTCGTCCCACGATCTCGACAGGCTTTTCCACGAAGTGTAGCGTTTCGTCCACTTGCAAGTCCTCAAAAGGAACATGTAATTCTTGGTCGGCCAGGCACTTTCTGAGGTTCGAAACATGGAAAGTCGGGTGGACGTTACTCAGTTCCTCTGGTAGTTTGAGTCTGTAGGCCACTTTTCCAATCCTTTCAAGGATCTTAAAGGGTCCAACATATCGAGGCGCGAGCTTTCCTTTCTTGCCGAATCTGACCACCCCCTTCCAAGGTGCAACCTTTAGGAGTACGTGATCGCCAACGTCAAATTCAAGGGGCTTGCGGCGTCTATCGGCGTAACTTTTCTGACGACTCCGAGCTTTCAGCAGATTGTCTCGAATTTGGAGGATCTTGTCGGTCGTTTCTTGCAACAGCTCAGGACCGGTAATTTGCGCGTCTCCGATGTCGTGCTATACAATAGGCGATCGACATTTCCTTCCGTATAATGCCTCAAATGGTGCCATTTGTATGCTAGAATGATAACTGTTATTGTACGAGAATTTGACCAAGGGTAAGTACGCGTCCCAATTACCACCAAAATCTATGACACATGAACGGAGCGTGTCTTCAAGGGTACGAATCGTTCTTTCAGTCTGACCGTCGGTTTAGGGATGGAAAGCGGTACTTAGATTAAGAGTAGTACCGAGAGCAGATTGAAATGTTTCCCAACAATGCAAGGTAAACCGACCATCACGGTAAGAGATGATGTCGCGTGGCGTCCCATGTCGACTAATGATCTCGTTGGTGTAGATTCGGGCTAATTTCTCTACCTTGTAGTCTTCTCGTATTGGTAGGAAGTGAGCTGACTTAGTAAAACGGTCAACCACAACCCAAATGCTATCATGACCAGATTGAGTACGCGGGATTTTCGTTATGAAGTCCATAGCTATACTCACCCATTTCCATATCGGGATCTCGGGTTGAAAAAGTAAGCCAGAGGGTCTTTGATGCTCAGCCTTGACCTTAGAACAGGTCAGGCATTTCAAAACATAGATAGCGATATCCTTCTTCATGCACGGCCACCAGTACTTGTAGCGCATGTCCTGGTACATCTTGTCAGCACCGGGATGAATGGAATATCGAGATTTGTGGGCTTCGTCCATCAGAAGTTGTCGCAAATTCATACGCTTTGGAATCCAAATTCGGTCCAAATAATGAAAGATACCATTCGCTTTATTCTTGAGTTGGGCGCCATCGTTTAGAATTCTTTCCTTCTTCAAAGTTCGCTCGGTAAAACAAGCATGCTGCGCATCACGGATGAGAGCCTCTAGATTATGCTGGGCTTGGGAATTATGAACGCTAAGCAAGTAGCTTCATCGACTGAGGGCATCGGCAACAACATTTGCTTTGTCTGGATGGTAACGAATCTCACAGTCGTAATCATTGAGCAGTTCTACCCACCGGCATTGACGCATGTTCAGCTCTTTCTGGTCAAAGATATGTTGTAGGCTCCTATGATCGGTGAAGATCATACACTTGGTACCATAAAGGTAGTGTCGCCAAATCTTTAATGCAAAAACAACTGCGCCAAGCTCGAGGTCGTGTGTGGTGTAGTTCTTCTCGTGGATCTTGAGCAGTCGAGAAGTGTACGCGATAACCCTATCTCGTTGCATAAGAACACAACCCAGACCAAGGTTTGAGGTGTAGGATCATTTTACCGACCGAAACGAGTCATTCAGAGGCGTTCTACTGAATATGAAAGGCGGAAACAAACATATCGAGTTCAATTCAGCTAGATATTCACTTTAACTGTCTTTCTGATTGATTTGACAAAGTTTTACAGCAAGACGACACTTCGGCAGCACTTCGGCTCCGGAATCACACATACACGAATGACTCAAACGAAATCAGGCAATAGCTATATATAGACAATGTAATTCCGCTTGAACATGCTCAAGCGAAATCACAGTTCACACGGAATTACAATTTCGAGCAGAATTAACAAACTGATTTCGTGTGAAATTGCCTGTTAACCTATTTTCTCGTTTTGCGTGCTCTGATTTATCTAAAACAGTACAAGACTCGATACAAGACGAAGTCGACAGACGCATGCACCAACAGACTCCCCCTCGAATGTTGACGAGTCTTCAGTGTTGAGTCTTCAATGTCTTCAGTCTTTATCAATCTTTAACTCTTCCTGAAGTATCTGACACTGTAAAGCATCCTCAATCTTCTTTCTTTCTTTCAGAATCGCAACCTGGCTCTATGTTCTTCTTGATCAGGTCTCTTTATTCCTTAAGTTCATCAGCATCATCAGCTTTTGTAAATTTCAGGTCCAAAATCATAACCTGGCTTTCAATCAACTCAGGATTATAACTTGGATAACCTGCACATTCTTAACCCAGAAATAAATTTCACAAATTTATAATTTGACAAATTTATTCTCTGCTTACCACTAGAAAACACAAACATTCAAAATGATTTAACATTTATAATTTCTAATGAACCACTTGTAATAAAAACATTTTTCTTTCAAAATCTTTTCATCTTTCAAACTGACTCCCCCTCAATGATTGTCATCATGTTTAGCACTTGGAATTTTGAAAATCAGCTTTCCAACATCAGTTGTCGAAAATCTTTTTGAATTTTTCAAAAATTATGCTAAAACACACTTAAAATCTTTTTGGACTTTTTAATATGTATAAAAAAAATACAATAAAGAAATATTTACAGACACTATTTTTGTGAGTTTGTGTAAGAGGATCATATCAGTTTCTGAGACAAATCACCAACATCGTTAAGCTTTAAACATTTTCAGTTTTAAACGATTCACTTAGATTGTCAGTATACTTATCCACTTAAATTCTCACACAAAGTTCAACTGTTTCGAGATACGAGATTAATGTTTTAAAGACTTAAACTTATTCACGTGTCCCACCTCAGAATATACTCCTGTATCCAGATCCCAATATTCAGTCTTACAGGTGAGTATACCACAGATGATATCTGTAAAGGGTTAAATTGCGAGGGCTGTGAGAGCTCAGGCTATTGCTTCCGCAAAATCAGAGAGATGACGGCTTCGACTTTTGGTATGTTCCCTTTAGAGAATCTTTTCTTCAACAGCACATGATTAGCATTTTGCAATGTTTCATCATTTTTTATACTGAGGGTGATGTTATATTTCAAGCAAGCGTAAAGTATTATACGGGGACTAGGCCATTGCTTCCGCGAAATCAGAAGTCCCGGGATAATACCCCAGATATCACTGAGTATAAAGACCTAGTATCTCAGAAAGAGGGACCTTTCAAACAAGATTTCGGGGGTTACCCATATATCCGAGAGATGTTCCCCACGAATTAAGTAAGTTTGAAATTTAGGTTTATATCTCGTCACAATCTACTAAATGTGTAAAAACCTACTGGCACATCATCAGTGAGACCGTTTATCACATTTGACTTTCCAATTCTTTAGCATGCTGTGATAGTCCACTGATGTACTATCATTTCCTCTTTTTACAACAAAACTCTTTTTTATTTTATCATGTTTTTAGCTTTTTCAAATTTTCAAATGTTTTTGGATTTTCAGAAATTCTTACTCCCCCTAAAATTCAAAATCATTTAAAGAAATTTGAAAACAAACTATTCAAATAAAATGACAACTGATATCGAACCACTTCAATTCGCCATCCACTTGGCATAAACAATCAGAACTCCCCCTCACAATAAACCATTTTCCCATTTAGATTTCAAAACACTTAAGTTTGTTTTAATCAAATGGTTTTTCCAGAAAATAAGTTTTGTTGATTTTATAAAGTCACTTGTAGGTTCGGGGATCAATTCATCACTTTGTTCATTTAACCGCTTGAAAAATGTAACAGTTTTAGATTCAAAACTCAAATATCACTTGTAGAAAATCAAGTACAACTTAATGTCCCTAATTTACCACTTGTAAGTCGAAATATCACCAGAGTGAATTTCTCAAGAAAGATGCCGATACCTGCTTCACACTTACCAACCTGGAAGCTCCGGCAAGTCATACTTTTTACATATGAAAAACAGACATCCAAGCTTCACCAAACTTGGATGTTTCCTCCTCAACTTCACCTGGGTAATAAGTTGCTTTCTTTTATTTATAAAAATCTTTAACCCCTGTGACCTTCCCATCGACCATCTTTCCAAAAATCTTTTTAACATTTCCATTAAAAACATTTTCAACATCAAATTCTTTCTTCTCAGAATAGAATTGATTTGAAATCTCAACATTTCTTATTTTTCTAAAATTTTCAGCCCCCAATGGTGGAAAATTGACATCATCCATTGGAGGTACTGATGTTTCAATTTTAAGCTCAACTTGTGGCTCCTCTGATTTTGTGGAATCAGATTCATAGCCAGATTTCACATCTAATTTCTTAACAACCCACTTCTGGTTGTCAAGATTCACTCTCTTCTTGTAAAATCTTTTCTTTGAACATTCACCAACTTCATATGTTGAATTTTTAAAAACTTTAAATTTTTCAGTTGGTGGTTCATTTTTCTCAACAATCTTTTCTTTAAGTTTAGAAACAACTTCCTGTTTGATGTTGGTTGCCATAGGACAGTTCAAGGCAATGTGTCCAACTTCTTGACATCTGTAACAGGTTCTTGTTTCTTTTCTCTGATAGGCTCCATTCTTCACAAACTTTTGTTTTTCTTCAAAAAAACTCTTTGTTTGATTGCTTCCAGAATGAGCTCTTTTCTTCTTCTTCTGAACTTGTCCCTGAAACAAATACAGTTTTTGATTTATAAATTTTCTCATTTTTATGATTTTTCGGTGGAATAAAACCAAGTCCTTTCTTTTTGAAATTACCATTATGGTTTGGTTTCTTTTGAAAACCAGAACCAGAACTGTAACCCTTTTTCTTGTTTAACCTGTGTTGAACTCTTGAGGTGTAAGATTTAAGTTTTTCAGAAAGATTTACATCTTTTATTTTAGAAATATTAATTTTTGTTAGTTTAAAAACCTTTTTTACCAATTCTGGTTTAACACCTCTTATTGGAAATTCATCATCTGAATATAATTTGTCTGAATCAATCAAAGTATATGCCACTTTGATTGGTCCGTCATTCAAATTAGATTTTGATAACAAGAATTATTTATTGTACACCCGTTTAACTGAGGACTTTGGATTGTTGACCGACGAACTCGAACTTTCTGACTCAGACTTTGACTCTGACTCCTCATCCTTATCCAACACTTGATCGACCACCTTTTTTATTAACTCAGACTCATGATCAGTGTCAGACGATGTAAAAGTGACATCAATATTTTCTGGTAACTCATCAGTTGTTTCGGACTTTAAGTGTATATTGACTGCCTTTTTAACTTGCTCCTCATTTGGTTTTCTGGGTGAATAACCTTCCCAAATCGGAGGCGGACACTTGTTATAATTTGCAATTTGTTTCTTACCAGTATCCTTTTCTTCAGTCTTCTTGTCTTGAAAGACTTCCATACCTGCAACAGTTGGATAAATTCGATCAATCAAATAATCAGAACTAGAATAACTTTGCAATAAATGTCTGATTCTTTCTGTCTCCAACTCCTGCTTCAGCTTTGCACATTCTTCAATATAATGGTTAATGGCTTTCTGCTTTGTCATCATCACAGCATTCATCATAGTCAACGCATCTTCTCTTTCAGAGTTAGTCTTTTGTAGACCAGTTACCGTTCTATTCAACACGTCATACGATTCTTTCACGTAGTTGAGATTGAACAATAAATTCTCTTTCATCTTATCTTGCTCACTCAACTTCTCATCTTTTTCTTCACACTGTTTTCATGACTCCAAACATTTAAGACAAGGTTTGATAACTTCAACAATCTTCTCTACTTTAATAATTTTTTCAATTTCGATTATCTTTTCAATTTCAATCACTTTACCAGCTTCAACCACTTTTTCAGATTCAACTATGTTCTCAGCAACTTTAACTTCTTCACACTGTTCATACTTCTCTTCCTGAACAACACTCTCACATTTCACTTTTATCTGTTCTATTGCTGCTCGTCTCTCCTTCAGCTTCTTTAATCTATCTGCAAAATAAAATTCAAAACTTTCAGGAGATAAATGAACTTTTGCAACATTAATATGCATTTCTTCCTCATCATCACTATCATCAGTTGATGATTGATCAAACACTTGAGTACTTTCTGAATTATCATCTGAAGAACTAGATTCATCTTCTTGATTCTTCTCATTATCAGCAAATGTTTTCGTCCATTCTTTCATCAGATCTGGCTCTTGAACTATTTGTGCAATGAGAGCGGCTACTTTTGAATCAGGTGGAATGTATTTGTCCCAACTGAACCCTTCTGCTACTTTTTCATCATCTTGATCAATTATGCCATAATAAGCTTTCTTATTTGCTTCTACGATCATTTTGGCATGAGCAGTTTGTGGTTCCTTTTGTTAATACGGTTGATGAGTAACTTGTTGATAAATGGATTTCCGATAATAATCATCTTTTCCAAATTGATTATGTGTTCCACTTGCTTCTCGATTTTTACATTCTCTCTTGAAATGTCCTTTCTCCCGGCAACGAAAACAAGTAACTTTAGATTTATCAAAACCCAAAGTAGAAACATTTGCATCCAAGAAATCTTCTCTTCCTGTAATCATCTTGAATTTTTCTGCTCTCATCAAAATACTTGCTAAACACCATTTAATATCCATCAACTCCATTTCCTCAGCATCGATCTGATCGTAATCCTCTTTTGTCAACATAGGATTTCCGATCCTTCCTGCAACCAACCCTTCACATGATTCCAATACTGTAACAAGTAATGACATATGACTTTTGACAACTTCTTCAGAAAAATTTTGACCATTCTGAAGATGCAATGCGATGTTGCAATTTAAAACATGACCATTGTTGTTGTTTGAGCTTTGAAATTGATGACTTGAGCTTGAAGTTTTCGGATTAACACTCGGATATGAAGAAAATCCATTGCTGCTGTTAGGACTTTGATTGTTTGATTCAGATGAGTTTCCTGCACTGAAAGCAGTTTGGATTTTTGGACTTGCTTCGACATTCTGAACATTCCCTTTGAAATACATTTTAATATCTTGTTGTGCACTAGGATTGTTCATTCTTGCAATCTTCTGTTGTTCCAGATCTTGTCCTTCAATCTTTTCAATAAACTGAGAAATTGTCAAGCCTTCATATTCTCCAGTATTCTTTAGGATCATCAAAAATGTACCCCATTCTTTCTGAGGTAAAGCATCAGCTAGTTTGTCGACCCATTCTTCACGATCTTTGTTGATGTTTAACAATGACATTGATCGTACTAAGTGACAATATCTTTCGATCAATTTCTTTGTATCTTCTCCTGGCAAACTCGAAAACAAATCAAATTCTTTCTTTAGCAATGCTTTCTTGCTCTTGATCATCTTCTCACTTCCCTCAAACTTAATTCAAAGTGCTTCCCAGATTGAACGTGAAGTTTTATCATGTTGAAGCAATACAAATATATCTTCTTTAATAGCTTGCTGAAGTAAACTGATCATCATCTTTTCAGCTTTTTACATATCTCGTTCTTTATCTGTAAATTCAAAAATCTTTTTCTCAACTCCCAAATCTGTACGTGGTAGAACATACTTTTTCTCAACACACTCCCAAGATCTCAAATGGTTAGCTTGAACCCAGTTTTCAAAACGATCTTTCCAACCATAATACTCCTCAATGCCCATGAGTTTCGGGGGTTTTTGCATTGTTCCGGTTTCATTTTCCATGTTCATGTTCTTAGCAATTTCAGCTGGAGTAGTCGGAGATGTAGCAAACGCGTTATAGAACTCTTCTTCCATGATTTGGGAAAAATTTTCAAAAACTGACACTTTCAAGCGAAATACCTCTTTCAAGCGGAATCACTTGTTGAAGCGAAATTACCAACAAAACGGTTTCAAACGAAATACCAACTCAAGCGAAATCACACTTTTGAAATGGAATAAGCCTTTCAAACGGAATCACACAAGCGAAATATCAATTTGAAGTGGAATAGTGATTTCGAACGGAATCACTCAAATGAAATAACACTTTGGAGCGGAATAAACAGCAACTTCAAGCGAAATAACTAATTCTGTGTAAAATGAGATGCAATTTCAAACGAAATTATGCTGACATCATCATTTCGGTCCAACTTTTGTCAAATTGATCAGGTTTTAGCTCGATTTTAGGTCTAATTCTCTCAAGGCTTTGTTAAAACACAATTTCGCAGATAATGTGTGAAATTCAAACCATTTTAACCGTTAAATCTTGTTCAATTTTGAAAAGAAGGTGTAGAAGTTAGAAAATCTGATGAAATTAAGCTGAATACGATAGAACTCCTCCTCCTGAGCTCTGATACCACATCTAGGATCGTTTTACCGACCGAAACGAGTCGTTCAGAGGCGTTCTACTCAATATGAAAGGCGGAAACAGACATATCGAGTTCAATTCAGCTAGATATTCACTTTAACTGTCTTTCTGATTGATTTGACAAAGTTTTACAGCAAGACGACACTTCGGCAGCACTTCGGCTCCGGAATCACACATACACGAATGACTCAAACGAAATCAGGCAATAGCTATATATAGATAATGTAATTCCGCTTGAACATGCTCAAGCGAAATCACAGTTCACACGGAATTACAATTTCAAGCGGAATTAACAAAGTGATTTCGTGTGAAATCACTTGTTGAATTCAAACGAAATTACATATTCTAATTTCGTGTGAAATTGCTTGTTAACCTATTTACTCGTTTTGCGTGCTCTGATTTATCTAAAACAATACAAGACTCGATACAAGACGAAGTCGACAGACGCGTGCACCAACATGAGACATCGCTGTAAACTACGAAGTTGTAGTTTCCGACAGGCAGTGAAAGCACGGGGGCATTACAGAGCATGGTCTTGAGGGTTTGAAAGGCTTCCTCCTGTTTAGTTCCCCAAACAAAAGGTTTATCCTTATGCGTAAGAGAGGTAAGTGGCACAGCGATCTTAGAAAAACCTTCGATAAAATGGCGATAATAGCCTGCTAGTCCTAGAAAAGAACGGACTTCAGACGAATTTTTGGGTGTAACCCAACTCTTAACAGCTTCGATTTTCGCAGGGTCAACGTGGATACCTTGACTATTGACAATGTGACCCAAGAATTGGACCTCCTCCAGCCAGAATTCACACTTGGAGAATTTGGCGTAGAGACGGTTTCCCTGGTGTAACTCAAGAACCAAACGTAGATGCCGCGAGTGTTCGACTTTTGATTTGGAATAGATCAGGATATCGTCGATGAATACGGTGACGAAGCGATCAAGGAAGGGTTTGCACACTCGATTCATCAAATCCATGAAGACTACATGAGCGTTGGTCAAATCAAAAGGCATGACAACGAACTCGAAATGACCATAGCGGGTTCGGAAGGCGGTTTTGGGTATATCCTCCTCTTGAATGCGTAATTGATGATAGCCTGAACGTAGATCGATCTTAGAAAATCACGTAGCACCTTGTAGCTGATCAAATAAGTCATCGATTTGAGGCAAGGGATAGCGGTTCTTTATCGTCAACTTATTCAACTCCCTATAATCGATACACATCCTGAACGAACCATCCTTCTTTTTGATGAAAAGGACAGGCGCGCCCCATGGAGAGGTGCTAGGGCGAATAAAGCCTTTATGAAGAAGTTCCTGGAGCTGACTCAAGAGTTCGCGCATCTCAGAAGGAGCGAGACGATAAGGCGCTTTACCAACAGGGTTGGCTCCAGGAATGAGGTCGATTCGGAAATCGATATCACGAGCGGGTGGTAAACCGGGTAGATCGTCCGGGAAGACGTTAGGAAATTCACGAACAACTGGGACATCTTTCACCTCTTTAACTTCCTTTTTCTCCGCTACTACAATGTGTGCCAAGAAAGCTTGGTATTCCTTGCGGAGATAGTTGCTAGCCTGAACACACGACATGAGTTGGAGTTTCTTCGACGCGAATTCACCATAAACACACAATTGATCACCATTAGCGAGCGAGAATCGAATCATCTTATTGAAGCAAACAACTTCAGCATGGTTTTCACGAAGAAAGTCCATGCCTACTATGACGTCGAAACTACCGAGCTACATCGGAATAAGATTGATGAGAAAGATGTGATTGTTGAGCTCGAGAGTACAATCATGAAGAACAAAATTGACGGCGACGGTTCTTCCGGTGGCAACTTCAACATCGAACATCGAGGGGAGATGAGAGCGCTTACGATTGAGGAGCTTTTCGAATTCAAGCGATACAAAACAGTTATCTGCTCCAGTATCAAACAAACACGAAGCATATATACCATTCACAAGGAACGTACCATTCACCACGTTGTTATCGGCTTGAGCTTGACGGACATTGATGTTCAAAGTGCGTCCGCGAGGTGCTGGTTGTTGCTGCTATTGTTGAGACTGCTGCTGGGGCTGCTGCTGTTGTGGCTCTTGCTTGACCACTCGGTTCGGGCACATGTTGGTGAAGTGGTTGGGATCACCACACGCATAGCAAGCTCTAGCATTGACCACGGGTGCAGGAGCCGCTTGATGGCCTTGAGGAGCAGTAAGTAGAGCTTGTTGAGCAGGAGCTTGACCTTGGGTTGGAGCAGTGTTTTGACGTGGACCTGTACGGCAGTTGGCGGTGAAATGGTCGTACATGTTGCAATGGGCACAGGATCTGCAGGCGATTCCCACTGGGTGGTGATAAGTACAAGTAGGGCAAACCGGGTGAGGACCAGTATACACACGCTTTGTTGGCGGTGCGTTGGTAACCGGGGCCGCTACTTGGCAGTGTTGATGTTGCTGAGGAGTTGGAATAGCTTGAAGTGGGGCAGCATTGGTCACAGCACAGTTCTTGTTGCTGGAACTGCTGTTGTACTTTCCCTTGCGTCTTGAGAGCTTGGATGACTGAGGAGCTGCGGCGGTTTCAGCGGTTGAGGCACTAGTAGCTTGATGCAGATTCTTGGGAGCTTTATCCCAAACACCAGACTTAACTCGCTCGTCGTTGATCTCTGCAGCGAGCAAGTAAGTTTCTTCAATCGTCGTCGTCTTTGCTGCTTGAACAAAGTTAGCCACGCAATCCGGAAGAGCACGGATATACTTTTTGATGGCGATTTCGGGCGTCTTTACTTGATCTGGACAGATAATACTCAACTGCTTGAAGCACGCTGTCAAAACAGCGTTGTCACCTTCTTTCTGCTTAATGTGCCAGAATTCATCCTCCAACTTTTGGCGCTCATGGGGAGGGCAGAACTCTTCCATCATCACGTCCTTCAACTCGTCCCATGATAGCCCGTAAGCTGCATCATTTCCGCGTTTGTTTCTCTCGGCCGTCCACCAGTCTAAAGCACAGGACTGGAAGACGCCAGTTGTGTTGAGAGTACGGAGATCATCAGGACAGCCACTCTGGCGCAGGGTGACTTCGATAGAATCAAACCATTGAAACATGGCCGTAGGACCATCTTCACCAGTAAACTCTTTCGGTTCGCAGGCTTTGAACTGTTTAAAGCTAAAAGCAGCTTTGGGAGTATCGGTCCTGGACTCTTCAGAAGATTTGCTTGCATTCTCATGAAGTTCACTGACAATCTGAGAAAGAACTTTCGCCATCTGTTTAGCAACCATAGAGGCGAGGCGTTTATTTGCCTGTTTTCGACGTGCGACTTGGGTAGCGCGAGATCCAGATGACAACATTGTCTGCATCAGACAGCGCCATAGGACTCAAAACACTATTCGATTATTCCTAGTATAGGCTAGTGATTCACCATAAAGCTCAGGAACACAATCATTCATATAAGCACATAAACACATAAGCACATAATCATATAGGGCACAGAAACACATAGGCACGTAAGGCACAGAAGCACATAAGGGAGTCAGAATACAGAAACCTAGCTATATGTTGCACGTACTCCCTATCCTTCACAGCACGTATAGCGATTAAATATAGCGATTACGAGTATCGAGCAGCGATTGCGATTAATGACCAGCGATTTGTTAAAGTGGTGCGAATTGTGTGTGTTTTGGCAGAGCGAGAAACGTGGAATCAAAATCACCAGTACCATTGTACTGTTTATCTCAAAATGCTAACAAATCACCATATAAATCACATAAATTTCAGATGAAATAGATAAATCACAGAGTTGGCTGTAGCAATTCCAGAATCGAAGCACATAAAATTCAAGGATAGATTGTCTTGGGTTTGTCGAACATGTCCACATACACCCAGAGTGATTTGACTATCCAAAGTGATTCGACTATTCACAAGGACTCGTAGGTGCACACTTTGGCCTTCGGGACTGTGCTCTCGCTTCGATTCGAGCGATCGGCACGCATCCTTCCAGTTATAGTGTGACCTCTAGTCGTTGGAGTCCGTCGAGACTTTGGTGAGAGTTTTGTAAAACCAAGAATGTAGAGTGGAATGTGTCATCAAGGTTCGGGTTTCACCCCTAACTTAGCGACTCCATCCCTGGTTGTATGATGAAATCACGAGATAGATAAGAAGATTTGCGTCGAAGTATGGATTTCACTCCTGATTCAACGTAAATTCTCTTGTTTTATAGTAAAAAATAGCAATTAGAATGAGTAATCTGGTTGAGAGTTTGAGGTTTTCACACATAATCTTAACTAGACCATTCGTTTGTGTGTATTATCAGCCTTAGGAAAGGCTGATCTTGCGCAGAACTGTAGTATGCGATGTTCGCGCAAGTGTGTATTGTGAGCGAGAATAGCGAGAAATAGCGAGTAAGCTCATACAAAACCCCTACTGGGCATGCACAAGTCGGTCTGTTGGTACTTATACAATAGACTAGGTCGTTTCTAAGACATCGTCCCGAACTAGGTCGACTCTTGCCTAATTCCCTATAGTTATGGCTCTGATACCAATCTGTCACACCCCAACCGATGGCGGAAACATCACGGCATGGCACTGAGCGAAACAGATTGTCCATGAGTATCCATAACAACTATTCATTACCAGATAATTAAAACGTCATGGCCCATACCTCAACATATCCAAATAGAAACAGTTATTACAAATAATTGTCTCGTAAACAAATACTGCTCCGACGACTCAGATTTAAGCGTGACATAACTAGACCCCTAGCGTGATTCATCAAAGCACAGCAATCCCTAGCATCTTAAGCACCTGTCACATACGTTAAAATACAGGTCAATACACATAGTGTAAAGATGAGCATACAAGTTTGATAATAGCATATTAGAGTTCGAAATCGTTTACGCATAACCAGCATGTACAATGTATAATGTGAAGCATGTGAGTTATCGACGATGATCCTATCAATACCAATGACTGCAAGTTGACTGCGAGTAGCGAGTGCGCAACACATATTCACCACTGTGAACACGTGAAGTAATTGTCCTTAACAACCCCTGTAAATAGCAATCAATGTGTTAACATAACAAACAGGCATTCATCGAGTCACGTATAACATGCATTAAAGGTCAGCGTATAAATAGTGTTTGCGTTGTGTGATCGATGTGATTTAGGATAAGTAACGTATGTAACACCCAAAAGTGCATAAAGAAAAAAAGGGATTGAGTATACTCACAGATAGCGTTTAACTTAATAAACACTGCCTTGTATTGAAGGGAGCGCTTGAGAGAGATTAGCCTGAACAGTTAATGATAGCATAAACGATAAGCGGCGTGTAAAACGATGCAAGTGTACCAAGGATCGGATGGTAGTCGATCGGGTGGCAATCCGTTCGGATGGTCATCCGATCGGATGGCCATTCGATTGGATTGACACCTCGTTTGGTGAGGATGTGTTTGTGTATGATGGTTTGTGCTTTGAAGTTTTCGTTGTAGCATTTTAAAAATAGAGAAGTATCTCTGCCCTTCATATCGGTCGATTGAATGGTGGTTCGATCGGACGGCGATCCGATTGGCGAGTCTTCTTAGTTGAGAACAAGTTCACAACAGGACGGTCACTCGATCGGATGTCTATCCGATCAGGTGGCAATCCGTTAGTTACTGATGTTTCTTAAAAATTGATTCAAGTACCCAAGTCCCAGACGTCACTCGATCGGGTGGTCGTTCGATCAGATGGCAATCCGATCGGACGGCAAACCGTTCGACGTTCAGAACCTTGGAATTTTGAATAAAAAGTTTAAGGGTGGAACCAAGTGCAACCCGATCGGATGGCTGGTCGATCCGATGGCAATCCGATCCGATGGCAATTCGTCCCAACATCCAGATCGTCTTGACACTTGATTTCTGTTGAAGACTTGCAGTTTTGAACGAGACGTTATGATAACTTGCTTAAACAATAGGAACCCCATCTCGACCCAAGTGACTCGATCGAACAGGAACCACCCTAGTCCGACCGGTTCACGGTTTGAGGCGGTTGTTCATGTTCAAACCCGAAATCAATCGTCTCTTGGATAGAATTCAGATCTTGCACTAACCCATCACTAAGAACGAGTAGAAGATCAGAACGAGCTCCGATTCTATCGGTTTTGAGTGGATTGAGTGTAAAAGAGTTGAAAGAAAGTTGGAAAACCTTCTTTCAATCCTTTTCACCATGAATCTGTGTAGATCTACGCGAAAACGTTGATTATTCATGTGGAAATCCTTCAGATCTAAGTTGTTCTTGACGGAATGAAGCCAAACGTTGAAGTTTAT
Organism: Helianthus tuberosus; assembly: GCA_030545235.1. NCBI lineage: Eukaryota > Viridiplantae > Streptophyta > Magnoliopsida > Asterales > Asteraceae > Helianthus > Helianthus tuberosus. The sequence continues at coordinate 116,371,767 of CM060414.1, read as the reverse complement.
AAGAACTCCATGATGACATCATCCTAGAACACCTCAAATCCGGTGATTTCACAGTTAAAAGTTAAGATTCAAAGGTGAAAATGATGTAGAAGTGCGTGTAGATCATAGAAGTACAAGATTTAGGTTGGAAACTTACAAGAATCGAGAGAAATCGAGAGAAAAGAGTGCTTGAGTTCGGCTGGTCGAACAAGGAGCTGTCACATCACAAATGATGTGACAGGTGGGTATTTATAGGGTTTCCCAAAAAGGAAAGTGGGGAAAGAGGCTGGTCGATCGGGTGGCAACTCGATCGGATGGCAACTCGATCGGATGGCAATCCGATCGGATGGCCACTCGATCGGTTGGCCACTCAATCCTAGTGTTCGGCGCGGCGAGTTTTGTCATTTCGATTCGCGTGTTGAGCGTTGCGTTGCGTTGCGATTCGAGAGAGCGATGCGATAGAATTTCCCATTAGTTACACAAATAACATAACTACTATATCTAACATACAATCACTATAATTAACTTGCGTTTAGCGTTTGCGATTCGATTGCGATGCGATAGTCTGTGATTGCGATTAACACCTCAACATAAACATAACATGCACAAGTAACACATAAGTAGCACACACACGTAAAACAATATCCTGAACACGTAATTCGAGTTGCGAATGCGATAGCGATTAGCGATAAATTGATTAGCGATTAATATGCGATTAAATAGCGATTAAACCTCGATTATTAACAGATACTCCACATAATACAACTAAAGCAATTAAATAAATAGATTTGATTACAAGTCAAAGAAGTCAAAACAGTAGTTGAGCAAGGAGTGACAGATCACAATTAGCAATCTTTTCTTGCTTTTACTTCAATCTTGACTTTGACTTTCGAAACACGGGGTGTTACAACATTTTTTATAGAAATGGTCCAATAGATATGTACCATTAATGCAAAAAATAAAACAATACTCTTCTTTCGTCTCTTCGCTATTCTTTTATATGTGTTATTGTAATCGATTTCACGTAATGTTAATACAATATTATAAAAATATATTTTAATTAAGAATGACAATGTATTTTTAGTAAAATATTCTCCAACTATATGTATATGTATGGAGGTAAAGGTTCCTGTAAAAAAGACCAAAAGTGTGAGAAGGATAAGAAAGAATCTACACCATTAGATCTTTGATCTAATGGTTTAGATTAATAGGGACCAAATTGTAAAATTTGTTTTATTTTTTTGGACTGAATAGAAAATTATAGGGGTAATAAAGTCTTTATATCCATTCAAAATAGGAAACTGTAAATCAAAATCCCTACAATTTCGATCTCTCTCTCCAATCGCTCGAACATATGCTCTCTCTCTCTCTCTCTACAATTTCGATCTATCTCTCTGCATCGCACTAGAGCGGCGGCGGCGAGCGGCAGCGGCGGCGAGCGGCAGCGGCGGAGAGCGGCAGCGGCCTTGGTGATCGGTAAACAGAAATGTAGGTGTTCCAATGATCGTACGGCGGTGCAATCGGTGGTGATCGGTGGCGGTTGGAGCAACCAAGCACGGGACGAAAGGTAAACGTACGTCTTCGGCTTTGATACATTGTACTGAATTTTGGATGTAAAAGTTTTTTTCAATTGATACATTGTACTGAATCGGTGGAGTGTATGAGATACAGAATTTTGGATGTAAAGGTTTTTTTCAATTGATACATTGTACTGAATGGTGTTATTTTCTTTACTGAATTGTGTTATATTCTTTACTGAATGATGTTATTTTCTTTACTGAATGGTGTTATATTCCTTACTGAATGGTGTTATATTCTTTACTGAATTGTGTTATTTTCTTTACTAAATGATGTTATATTCTTTACTGAATGGTGTTATATTTCTTTACTGAATGGTGTTATATTCTTTTACTGAATGGTGTTATATTCTTTACTGAATGGTGTTATATTATTTTACTGAATGGTGTTATATTCTTTACTGAATGATGTTATATACTTAATAACACTTACTGAATGGTGTTATATACTTGCTGAATGGTGTTATATAATTATTGAATGGTGTTATATATGTGCTGAATGGCGGTTGCAGTGTTATTCGTAGTGTTTTTTTAGAGATCTTTTAAAAAAAAAATCATGTTCCTATAATTAAGGTGACGGTTATGGTAAGTTTTGAATTAATTGAATTAATTATAAAATTACTTGTTTACCCTTTTGAATTAATTTAGATGAAGGACACATGTCATCTCCACAATATTTCTCACCTTTCTCACACTTTTAACCTTATTTACAATAACCTTACCCTATGTATGGATATGATATATTACATAATGTATTTATAATATCCAAATTTGAAGTATATTATGTATGTTGCTCTAATGTTTTATATGTACATATTTGTGACAAAAATAAAAGCAAACATACCACAAATTATTGTATATTCTTATTACATATATTTGGATTAATAGATTATGTTTAATTGAGTACGTTCTAATGCATTCATACATGTATCTTTGTTTGTTGTATACATAATAGATTTTTCATAATGTTTCAAATGACGAGAAGGACAAACCATTTACTAAAACACAAGCCAGGAAACGAAAATTGACTTAAAAGGGAACTCATGGGCTATTGTTGAAACTATATGAAGGAATTCTTTGACGAACATGTTAAAAGAATGAGAATATTTCCATTTAAAGGCCTATTACATAAAAAGATTCTAGCCCACCAGACTCTTTACCCAACCAATCAGGAACCTGGAATCACATAGCCTTCTAAGGTTCAGTTTGTGGTTCTCAATTTCATCAATAAAGTCTGGATCAGGTCGGGTCGGTTCTGACCCTTTGCACAGGCATAATAAAAAATCTAAGTTCGTTGACGTTCAAAAATATATTGGGTGTTAAGTAAAAAAGAATGCAATTTACATAACGTATAAAATAAAAATAAAAAAAGTTTTTAATTCGTTTGACATCTTACGTTAGGGTCCGCTTTGGTTAGAGACGACATACCTTCGAATGTTTTATTATCCAAGTGATTGCTAAACGCAAATTTCGGAAACAAACATATTCCTACATATCTCGTAACAAGTATAAAAGGAAATACTTTTGTCCTCATATAATTAGAACATACAAAACGTGGCGGAAACATCGGGGAGTGTTGTGACAGAATTAATGTTTCACAACCATGGAAATTAAAGTTCGTTTTATTAATCAACCATCCAAGTTTACATTGTTTTAAGCAAGAAACCAAGAGTACATAACATAAATTAACTAGTTCTTGTCTCGTTTTAAGTCACTAAGGCACAGGTCCGCCTAAGTATGTCTTGATAAGTCCTATGCATCATCTCCTGAAAACACATGTGAAAATAGGTACGTCAGCATAAAAATGCCTGTGAGATACATAGGTTTTGTGAAAATAAGATTCATGACTTATGTTTGAGAAAATGTTTAGTCATGAACCTTGTAATTTGCTTTGTCTTGTAAATCATTTGAAAAACGATAAGATCAGATGATATGTATAAATAATTGTCAGGTTAAATGAATAACCATGTAAAATGTGTTTGTGTAAAATAAGTTGTTTGTAAATCAATGTCTTGTAAAAAGTATGTTACTTGTATAAAATGTTCTATGTCTCAAACTGAAATGATTCAAATAACGGTACGATATGTAATACCATACAAGCACTTATATATAGGAAGTACCAGCGGCGTATCCACCATGCTTGTATCATATTACACACGCATCGTTACTTAATCACTTAATCAAACTAAACCACCAAAGTAATGTTTAACAATTGTAGAAATGTTTATGTAATGTCAATTGTCTATTGTCAAATGTAAAACATGTCAACAGATACAAATGGTTCACATGGTTCACAGATACAAACGGTTCACAGATACACACGGTTCACAGATACAAACGGTTCACATAGTCAAATGATTACAACGGTTCAAAATGTAGTATAATGTGTTCATATGCTGGATGAGCATATGCAACAGAAATGCAATGTAAAACAATGTACTAAGTATGCACACAGTGGACATACATAGCATGAAATGTAATGTAAAACGATGTACTAAGTACGCACACAATGGGCATACATAGCATGAAATGTAATGAAATCATGTACTATAATGTACTAACGGACATAGCAGGTATATGATGTGAAAACATGAAAAGCACGAAAGTAACAAGTAGGCACATGTGTTCCACCCCAAAACGTTTGGAAAACAGTAAAAGAGGGGTCTATGTACTCACTTGAGATTGTTCAGATGTATAAAGATAACCACCAAGTAATGCTAGAGATCTCGGAATATCAAACGGCACCTAATATAGGTAACTACATTAATAAACCGGAACTAAATCGGAAGATCGGATAGAATGAGGGCTCGTAAACCAAATGAGTATGGGAACTCATGTAGTATGGTTTAATAAAGCCTACATACTAAATGAAACCTAACCTAAGTGCTTGTGACCCATTATGACCCGTTTAGGTAGCTTATGCTACTTTAACGCGTCGTTCGCGTGAAACGCGTTCGGACCGCCTAACTAGTCCTATGACAAGTAATATATGCCTTAACATGTCTAATATGGTTGTCAAATCAGTTTAGATGTCAAAAGTTATGTTACATATGTTTAAAATGAATTTTGGCATCAACGGGGTATTTTGGTAATTTACCTAAGGCATATAAACTACCTATCATACAACTACTTAAACGAAGCGACCATAAGGTATAACCTCGTAAGGTTATTCCCTATATACTATGGTCACCTAATGCTTTACATATCTCGGGTGGTTATCTAAACTACGGCTCGTCACTGAGCCTAGATAACGTGGTAATCAGTAGGTATAGTCACTAGGGACTATAACCATCGTGATCACGCTCACGTTATGAAGTTCAAACGAACTTCGCATCGACCATAACTGGTCAATGCAGAAAGTCAAACAAAGTTTGACTTTCGGACTCGAAAGCGATAAAAGAACGAAAGAATACTTACGAAAGGTCCCCGAATGCTAATCAAGATCAAAATAGCTCAGGTATGAAACAAAGGTTTCAACTTAGAGCACAAATGATCAGATTCTTGTGAGAAATGTGTGCAAATGTGATGGGTATTTATAGATTTCGGGTAACCGTTAAGATCGTTTCATGAAAACCGTGCTCGAATCTCATGCGCACATTTGTCAAAATGTTATGGTTACTGAAAATGGCCTATTAAGAGCTGAAAGGGCAAGTTTAGAACTTGTGGTTGTGGTTTAATCAGCTGATAATCTGCTGACTGTTTGATATTATCTGTTCTGGCACAGGCTAGCGCACCGCTACTTAATAAGTGTAGCGCACCGCTAAGCTTAAGTTTGGCAGATTAAACGGAGTCATTTTCCTCAACGGGTATTCTTCAGAATTGGAAACGAAGGATAAACGGATATTCATTTCCTCAACGGATATTCTTCAGAAGTGAAAAAAATGAATAACTAGTTCATTTTTCCTCAACGGATACTTCATCAGAATTGGAAATGAATAGGATTAACTTCTAGGTACATGACAAAGCTCGCTGTGGTTTCTGTGCACTAAATTCCATAATTATGTATGCATCCATAATTACGTAATTCCTTGCATAGTCCGCACAGTTTGTCTTGTAATGTTCATAAGCACATAATCACATAGTTGTTTAATTGTTATTACCTTGTTATTGATCGCTATTAACTTGGCACCTCGTACTTCGTTTCTCTTGGAAGAAACGGGTACTTAGGATTTTTGTGAAAAACGCAAAAGATCATACAATGGAAGAAATTTGGGAGTAGTCTGTTTTTCAAGGAATGCGGTTCCTTGATTGTCGGTATTGTAGGGGATATGTTGTTTATACATACAATCACATAAATACATTGCAATGTAAATAAAAGATTTATTTATAAACAACGATAACAACTGTTTCTTGGATCTCGACAACAAAAGAAAATAATACATAAGACGTGATTATTTCTAAACGATGTTGTCTTCTGGTTGATCATATGCTCATCCCTGCGCTGGATTTGCATTAGCAAGCCTTGGGCAATTCCTACGAAAATGGCCCATCTCGCCACAGTTGTAGCAAGATCCCGGTGGAAAACGAGCTTGAGCAGGATTGTTGCCAGCTTGATTTGGTACAGATCCGTTGTTTAATCCTTCATTTCCGAACCTGAGGAAACATCTGTTGAAAATGACTCCGTTTGTTCATTTTCGTTTCTGAAGATTTGTCCGTTGAGGAAATGAATATCCGTTTATCCTTCGTTTCCAATTCTGAAGAATACCCGTTGAGGAAAATGACTCCGTTTGTGCATTTTCGTTCTGAAGAGTATCCGTCGAGGGAAATGAATATCCGTTTGTCTATCATTTTCATTTCCGTTTCTGAGGAAGCAACCGTTGAAAATGACTCCGTTTGTTCATTTTCGTTTCTGAAGATTTGTCCGTTGAGGAAATGAATATCCGTTTGTCTATCATTTTCATTTCCGTTTCTGAGGAAGCATCTGTTGAAAATGACTCCGGTTTGTTCATTTTCGTTTCTGAAGATTTGTCCGTTGAGGAAATGAATATACGTTTGTCTATCATTTTCATTTCCGTTTCTGAGGAAGCATCTGTTGAAAATGACTCCGTTTGTTCATTTTCGTTTCTGAAGATTGTCCGTTAAGGAAATGAATCCCCATTTGTTTATTCCTTCATTTCCGCTTCTGAAGAATACTCGTTGAGGAAAATGACTCCATTTTGTTCATTTTCGTTCTGAAGAATGTCCGTTAAGGAAATGACAGGATTATGCTTTACATATCTCGGGTGGTTATCTAAACTACGGCTCGTCACTGAGCCTAGATAACGTGGTAATCAGTACGTATAGTCACTAGGGACTATAACCATCGTGATCACGCTCACGTTATGAAGTTCAAACGAACTTCGCATCGACCATAACTGGTCAATGCAGAAAGTCAAACAAAGTTTGACTTTCGGACTCGAAAGCGATAAAAGAACGAAAGAATACTTACGAAAGGTCCCCGAATGCTAATCAAGATCAAAATAGCTCAGGTATGAAACAAAGGTTTCAACTTAGAGCACAAATGATCAGATTCTTGTGAGAAATGTGTGCAAATGTGATGGGTATTTATAGATTTCGGGTAACCGTTAAGATCGTTTCATGAAAACCGTGCTCGAATCTCATGCGCACATTTGTCAAAATGTTATGGTTACTAAAAATGGCCTATTAAGAGCTGAAAGGGCAAGTTTAGAACTTGTGGTTGTGGTTTAATCAGCTGATAATCTGCTGACTGTTTGATATTATCTGTTCTGGCACAGGCTAGCGCACCGCTACTTAATAAGTGTAGCGCACCGCTAAGCTTAAGTTTGGCAGATTAAACGGAGTCATTTTCCTCAACGGGTATTCTTCAGAATTGGAAACGAAGGATAAACGGATATTCATTTCCTCAACGGATATTCTTCAGAAGTGAAAAAAATGAATAACTAGTTCATTTTTCCTCAACGGATACTTCATCAGAATTGGAAATGAATGGGATTAACTTCTAGGTACATGACAAAGCTCGCTGTGGTTTCTGTGCACTAAATTCCATAATTATGTATGCATCCATAATTACGTAATTCCTTGCATAGTCCGCACAGTTTGTCTTGTAATGTTCATAAGCACATAATCACATAGTTGTTTAATTGTTATTACCTTGTTATTGATCGCTATTAACTTGGCACCTCGTACTTCGTTTCTCTTGGAAGAAACGGGTACTTAGGATTTTTGTGAAAAACGCAAAAGATCATACAATGGAAGAAATTTGGGAGTAGTCTGTTTTTCAAGGAATGCGGTTCCTTGATTGTCGGTATTGTAGGGGATATGTTGTTTATACATACAATCACATAAATACATTGCAATGTAAATAAAAGATTTATTTATAAACAACGATAACAACTGTTTCTTGGATCTCGACAACAAAAGAAAATAATACATAAGACGTGATTATTTCTAAACGATGTTGTCTTCTGGTTGATCATATGCTCATCCCTGCGCTGGATTTGCATTAGCAAGCCTTGGGCAATTCCTACGAAAATGGCCCATCTCGCCACAGTTGTAGCAAGATCCCGGTGGAAAACGAGCTTGAGCAGGATTGTTGCCAGCTTGATTTGGTACAGATCCGTTGTTTAATCCTTCATTTCCGAACCTGAGGAAACATCTGTTGAAAATGACTCCGTTTGTTCATTTTCGTTTCTGAAGATTTGTCCGTTGAGGAAATGAATATCCGTTTATCCTTCGTTTCCAATTCTGAAGAATACCCGTTGAGGAAAATGACTCCGTTTGTGCATTTTCGTTCTGAAGAGTATCCGTCGAGGGAAATGAATATCCGTTTGTCTATCATTTTCATTTCCGTTTCTGAGGAAGCAACCGTTGAAAATGACTCCGTTTGTTCATTTTCGTTTCTGAAGATTTGTCCGTTGAGGAAATGAATATCCGTTTGTCTATCATTTTCATTTCCGTTTCTGAGGAAGCATCTGTTGAAAATGACTCCGGTTTGTTCATTTTCGTTTCTGAAGATTTGTCCGTTGAGGAAATGAATAGACGTTTGTCTATCATTTTCATTTCCGTTTCTGAGGAAGCATCTGTTGAAAATGACTCCGTTTGTTCATTTTCGTTTCTGAAGATTGTCCGTTAAGGAAATGAATCCCCATTTGTTTATTCCTTCATTTCCGCTTCTGAAGAATACTCGTTGAGGAAAATGACTCCATTTTGTTCATTTTCGTTCTGAAGAATGTCCGTTAAGGAAATGACAGGATTATGCTTTACATATCTCGGGTGGTTATCTAAACTACGGCTCGTCACTGAGCCTAGATAACGTGGTAATCAGTAGGTATAGTCACTAGGGACTATAACCATCGTGATCACGCTCACGTTATGAAGTTCAAACGAACTTCGCATCGACCATAACTGGTCAATGCAGAAAGTCAAACAAAGTTTGACTTTCGGACTCGAAAGCGATAAAAGAACGAAAGAATACTTACGAAAGGTCCCCGAATGCTAATCAAGATCAAAATAGCTCAGGTATGAAACAAAGGTTTCAACTTAGAGCACAAATGATCAGATTCTTGTGAGAAATGTGTGCAAATGTGATGGGTATTTATAGATTTCGGGTAACCGTTAAGATCGTTTCATGAAAACCGTGCTCGAATCTCATGCGCACATTTTTCAAAATGTTATGGTTACTGAAAATGGCCTATTAAGAGCTGAAAGGGCAAGTTTAGAACTTGTGGTTGTGGTTTAATCAGCTGATAATCTGCTGACTGTTTGATATTATCTGTTCTGGCACAGGCTAGCGCACCGCTACTTAATAAGTGTAGCGCACCGCTAAGCTTAAGTTTGGCAGATTTACGCTTTTGGTCCCTGTCATGCATTCAGCCCATTTTCGACACGTTTAAGGCCCGTTAACCCCATTTCAAAGCTCTAAAATGGAGTTAAAGTATAGGGAACTTAAAATGTGTTCAAAAATATCTCGGATGTCGGTTCGTTTAGCCGTACGGTTGCGATGTTCGGTTAATTACGAAAGCAGGTATATCGAGTAATCGTTCACCGCGTCGATTCGTCCCAATCCAAGGGTGATATCAGGAAATACATGGGCGAGGGCTTGGAATAGCTGGTTACTTGCCCTTAGTGTATCGTGGTTTCGAACCAGGTTTAGGAGTACTCGCTCCTGTTTAACACGTAACACGCTAGCCTAGCCTTCGTATGATCCATTGTGTTAAATACTAAATATACGCATACATACTAACACATATATGCTAACTATCAACATACACACATGCATGTTCACACACATAAGTTATGCACAAGTAAATGCCGTTAGCCTACCATTACCAGGTGAGCATCTGAGGTTGACGAACCTTGCAATCCGGAGTGTTGTGTCGTTGTGGTTTTCGTTAAAGAACGGTTATAGTCTGGTTTTCATATAAAAATATTTTAAGTCCAAAACATTTTATAGAACATACAAAACGTGGCGGAAATGTCGGGGAGTGTTGTAACAGAATTAATTGTTTCAAATCCATGGCAATTGAAGTTTCGTTTTATTGATTAAAAGTGTTACAATGTCTTAACAAACAAAGAAATACAACATAATTAACTAGTCTTGCATCTTTTATTGTCACTAAAGCCCAAGTCTGTCTATGTGTATCTTGATCATCTTATGCAATAGCTCCTGAAAAACACATGTGAAAATAGGTATGTCAGCATAAAAATGCCGGTGAGATACATAGGTTTTGTGAAAATAGGTTCCATGACTTATGTTTGAGAAAATGTTTAGTCATGAACCTTGTTATTTGCTTTGTTTTGTAAATCATTTGAAAATCGATAAGATCAGATGATATGTATAAATAATGTATGGTTAAATGAATAACCATGTAAAATGAGTTTGTATTAGATAAATTGTTTGTAAATCAATGTCTTGTGAAAAATGTGTTATTTGTATAAAATGTTCTATGTCTCAACCTGAAATGATTCAGATAACGCTACAATATGTAATACCATACAAACACTTATATATAGGAAGTACCAGCGGCGTATCCACCATGCTTGTATCATATTACACATGCCTCGTTACTTAAATCACTTACACAAACCAAACCAACAATGTACAATGTCTATGTTTAAACCAATTGTCCTACCAAAATGTAAGCATGTTATGAATAATAAATGTACTAAGTATGCAACAACAGACATACATAGCATGTGAACTGAAATATCTGTACTAAGTATGCAACAACAGACATACATAGCATGTGAACTGAAATATATGTACTAAGTATGCAACAACAGACATACTTAGCATGTGAACTGAAATATCTGTACTAAGTAATGCACACAGTGGGCACACCTAGCATAAACACAATGAAATCATGTACTATAATGTACTAATGAACATAGGAAGTATATGATGTGAAAACAGGAAAGCATGAAAATAACAAGTAGGCACATGTGTTCCACCCCAAAACAGTTTGGAAAAACAGTAAAAGAGGGGTCTATGTACTCACTTGAGATTGCTCAGAAGTCCTTGAGTAACAACCAAACAATGCTTGAGATCGCGGATATCAAACGGCACCTAATATTGGTAGCTATGTTAATTAACCGGACCTAGATCGGAAGATTGGGTAGCATTAGGGTTTGTAAACCAAATGAGTGTAGGAACTCATGTGATATGGTTTAACAAGGCCTACATGCTAAATGAAACTTAACCTAAGTCTCTACGACCCATCGCGACCCATTAAGGTAGCTTATGCTACTTTAACGCATCGTGCGCGTGAAACGTGTTCGGAATGTCTAACTATTCCTATGACAAGTGTTATATGCCTAAATATGTTACATAATCAGTTATGTGACAAAGGTTTAGGTTACATATGCTTAATTATCAATTATACATGAAAAGGGTATTCTGGTAATTTACCTAAGGCATATAAACTACCTATCATACAACTACTTAAACGATGTGACCATAGGGTATAACCTCGGAAGGTTATTCCCTACCTACTATGGTCACCTAATGTGTTTGGTCGGATCCTAATGATCGACCAAATGGGTCGAGTTCGAAGGTATAGGCGATTTATTAGATCGCCTACCCTACGACTCTAGACAACGTGGTAATCAGTGGGCATAGTCCCAAGGGACTATGACCAACGTGATTACACTCACGTTGCGAAGTTCCTACGAACTTCGCATTGACCATAAGCTGGTCAACGCTGAAAGTCAAACAAAGTTTGACTTTCTGACTCGAAAAGCAATAAAATAAGGAAAAGAACGAAAGAATACTTACGAAGGGTCCCCGAATGCTAAACTCGATTCAAAAATCTCAGGTATGAAACAAATGTTTCAACTTAGAGTTTCTCAAATCAAGTTTCTAGTGATTTTTAGCAATGGGGGTGGTTGGGTATTTATAGGAATACCCGAACCGTTAGGATCGTTTCATGGAAACCGTGCCTAGATCTCACCCGTACACTTGTCGAGATGTTATGGTGTTTAGGTGCTTAAATTCCATCCATACATGTGTTGCAAAGTTATGGTGCCTAAATTACATCCTTATCCGCTGACTAAGCAATCTAGAATGTGTGGTTGTGAATTAAACAACGGCTAATACATCGAATCTGGTCCCGAAAATGCAAAAACTGAGTTTCTGCATGTTTTCTGTCCAGAATAGGCAGTCGCGTAGCGCGACGGTGAAGGCACATGGCAGTGGCGCTACGCCACTGCCTCCTTGTTTCAGCAAACTTTCAAAAGTGGCAGGAATGGTCCCTGCAGCCTTTTTAAGCGATTTTCGATGCGTTTGAACCCCGTTAACCTCATTTCAAGGCTCTAAAATGAAGTTAAAGTATAGGGAACTCAAAACATACTCAAAAATATGCCGGAGGTTGGTTCGTTTGGCCGTACGAACGCGATGTTCGCTTAATTACGACGGAATGCGCATAAGCGCGAAAAACGATCCAAATGACGCGACGAATGAATTTTTCTTAAGGCGAACACTAAAATATAATGTAGTCATGCTTACATAAATTTTTGGATGTCCAGATGTATTCAGAACGTAAGTTATGCGCGAAAATGCAAACTTGTGCACTTTTTGACACTTTTAGTCCCTGAATGACCCAAAAGTTTATTTTAGCACACCGAACCCCTCAAAGCCTATTTCTAAGCTATGTAAAGGATATTTAAGGTGTGTTTAACTTATGGTTAGGTTCCAGAATGTCTGTTCCAGTACGAATCGTCGTACTTTCGCAGTTTGTCAAGTTTAGACTCTGTAAGTGAATTAACTTTGTTTTTGGCATACCAAAGCCTTCAAAACTTATTTCTAAGTTATGTAAAGGTTATTTAAGGTATGTTAAGTCTATTTCACTATTCCGAAGTGTTCGTTGCATTAAACTGGTTATATTTACGCATCAGTGCGCGTATAACCTTCCAGAAAGCGATTTAGAGCTTGAAATCGAACAAGAATTGATATGTGTAAACGATACACATATTTTTACAAATCCCAAGCATGAAATACAATATTTCATTGGTTTGAAATTTGTTTGATGGTTGGAGTGACACAGGTGTCACAGTCTCCCCTACTTTAGGAAATTTCGTCCCGAAATTTATTCGTAGGAGTTTATTTGTGACTTTGTGTTAAATAACCATCAAAGATGAACAAGACATAATCCTGTAATTTCTCTTTAACTAACATTTTTCAGAAATGAAAAATGAACAGAGTTATTTTCAACAGGCATTCTTTAGAAACAAAAATGAACGGAATAGTCATTTTACATCTTCAGAAACAAAAATGAACCGAATGAGTCATTTTACATCTTCAGAAACAAAAATGAACCGAATGAGTCATTTTACATCTTCAGAAACAAAAATGAACAGAATAGTCATTTTACATCTTCAGAAACAAAAATGAACCGAATGAGTCATTTTACATCTTCAGAAACAAAAATGAACAGAATAGTCATTTTACATCTTCAGAAACAAAAATGAACCGAATGAGTCATTTTACATCTTCAGAAACAAAAATGAACAGAATAGTCATTTTACATCTTCAGAAACAAAAATGAACCGAATGAGTCATTTTACATCTTCAGAAACAAAAATGAACCGAATGAGTCATTTTACATCTTCAGAAACAAAAATGAACAGAATAGTCATTTTACATCTTCAGAAACAAAAATGAACCGAATGAATCATTTTACATCTTCAGAAACAAAAATGAACAGAATAGTCATTTTACATCTTCAGAAACAAAAATGAACCGAATGAGTCATTTTACATCTTCAGAAACAAAAATGAACAGAATAGTCATTTTACATCTTTAGAAACAAAAATGAACCGAATGAGTCATTTTACATCTTCAGAAACAAAAATGAACAGAATAGTCATTTTACATCTTCAGAAACAAAAATGAACCGAATGAGTCATTTTACATCTTCAGAAACAAAAATGAACAGAATAGTCATTTTACATCTTCAGAAACAAAAATGAACTGAATGAGTCATTTTACATCTTCAGAAACAAAAATGAACAGAATAGTCATTTTACATCTTCAGAAACAAAAATGAACCGAATGAGTCATTTTACATCTTCAGAAACAAAAATGAACAGAGTTAACTCTAGATACATGACAAAACTTGCTGTGGTTTCTGTGCACTAAATTCTATAATTATGTACGCGTCCATAATTACGTAATTCCTTGCACAGTCCGCACAGTGCATTTCATGATGTGTAGGGGAAGAAAATATCAAACCTGTGATGAGTGTGACTAGACTACCATAGGGTCCTTTTAATTAGATCGACAAAGGATCTTTTTAAATTAGGCCACCCAGGAGTCCTTTCAGCTATATCATCACATGATATTCCTAACCAGATTTTTGGATCAATCTGATTACCTAGACCACTCAGGGGTCTAATTATGGAATGGTACAATATAATCCAAGGGTCTTTACTACAACGTAGAAGCCCATTGAGGATTTAATATAGTACCTTTGGATATCCTACTATGAATTTCCTTATACAAAGATATGGAAGATTCTACGAGGATTTGGATGACAAGAATTTGGATTACACAAAAACATAAAAGGAAACACATAAGCATATAATCACATAGTTGTTTGACTTGTTTATTAATTTGTTATCTTTGGACGCGGATACTTAAAGCACACCAGGAATCCAATTCGTGGATTTCATTTGGCACTTTAATCATTTCAAGAATCTATCTATGAAGATAGGATAATCTTAAAAGGAATTCGGCTTTGTCCTTATTGAATTGTGATGTACGTATTGAATCATACAAAGAAATTCAATTAAGGACTCCGATGAATGATACCCATCCACAAGGATCTAATTATGAGGATAGAAAGATCCTACATGGATTTTTGGAGTTTGTGTAACGAGAGTGTTCCGACACCTTGCACTAGGCGTGCTTACGTCGATACACAAGGTAGAAAGTTCATGAGGTTGAGGCGCCAGATATGTCAAGCGACATATGAGGCAGAGTTTGAAGGTTGAGTAGCAGCAGGATTTGTAACAGCTTTGCTTTGGATTGCAAAGCGGCACATGTTAACCAAATGTCTCCATCGTCCACCGTGGGTACATTTGAAACAAGGTATTTGATTTGAATAATGACGATGGCATTGATTGCACCAAGGAGCAGTTCCCTTAAACAGCTTCACCCCTGAGGCGAGTCATGGTGATAGCTAAGTCAACGGTCCTCTGGAGTACGACGCCTATTCGCTGGGTAATTGCAGCACCTGGTTCGGACATTGTTGTTGCGATGAAGAAGCATCTCGAAGATAACGAAAGGCATAGGAGGAAACAAGCGAAAGATAGTCAAAAGAGAATGACAAGGCATGTAGATTGCGACCATTTGTTTGTTACCAAAGGCAAACAAATGAGACAGTGACTAATCAAAGTAAGCGGATCATATTAATGTATCACTGAAGACATGCTCGCCTATAAGTGAACACTCATCCCAAGAATTCCCAGGTAAGCACAACTGGTCTCGCGTCTGATGAGATATATACGAAGTGCTTGCCTAGCCAGAAAACCCAGAATACAGGCATTCACCCTTCCAGTTTGCACGTGTTCACATTATATGACCCAAACTTTGACGAGATTTTGAAAACTCAAAGGGGTTCAAAACCATATAACAGAGGGTTCAAAACCTTGTAATAAATCATCCTAGAACAGATGATTAGTTTTCAAAGCGGTTTTGAAATTTATGTTCTTGTTGTGGTCGTCACCTAAGGATAGGTGACAGTATTGTTTTATGACTAAACGCAAGTAAACTCGCGTTAGGGTCCTAAGAAGGTTATAGACTAGGTCAAAGCATTACTAATAACCTAATTCCCTATAACCATTGGCTCTGATACCATCTTTTCTGTCACACCCCGACCACGTAGAACATACAAAACGTGGCGGTAATGTCGGGGAGTGTTGTAACAGAATTAATTGTTTCAAATCCATGGCAATTGAAGTTTCGTTTTATTGATTAAAAGTGTTACAATGTCTTAACAAACAAAGAAATACAACATAATTAACTAGTCTTGCATCTTTTATTGTCACTAAAGCCCAAGTCTGTCTATGTGTATCTTGATCATCTTATGCAATAGCTCCTGAAAAACACATGTGAAAATAGGTATGTCAGCATAAAAATGCCGGTGAGATACATAGGTTTTGTGAAAATAGGTTCCATGACTTATGTTTGAGAAAATGTTTAGTCATGAACCTTGTTATTTGCTTTGTTTTGTAAATCATTTGAAAATCGATAAGATCAGATGATATGTATAAATAATGTATGGTTAAATGAATAACCATGTAAAATGAGTTTGTATTAGATAAATTGTTTGTAAATCAATGTCTTGTGAAAAATGTGTTATTTGTATAAAATGTTCTATGTCTCAACCTGAAATGATTCAGATAACGCTACAATATGTAATACCATACAAACACTTATATATAGGAAGTACCAGCGGCGTATCCACCATGCTTGTATCATATTACACATGCCTCGTTACTTAAATCACTTACACAAACCAAACCAACAATGTACAATGTCTATGTTTAAACCAATTGTCCTACCAAAATGTAAGCATGTTATGAATAATAAATGTACTAAGTATGCAACAACAGACATACATAGCATGTGAACTGAAATATCTGTACTAAGTATGCAACAACAGACATACATAGCATGTGAACTGAAATATATGTACTAAGTATGCAACAACAGACATACTTAGCATGTGAACTGAAATATCTGTACTAAGTAATGCACACAGTGGGCACACCTAGCATAAACACAATGAAATCATGTACTATAATGTACTAATGAACATAGGAAGTATATGATGTGAAAACAGGAAAGCATGAAAATAACAAGTAGGCACATGTGTTCCACCCCAAAACAGTTTGGAAAAACAGTAAAAGAGGGGTCTATGTACTCACTTGAGATTGCTCAGAAGTCCTTGAGTAACAACCAAACAATGCTAGAGATCGCGGATATCAAACGGCACCTAATATTGGTAGCTATGTTAATTAACCGGACCTAGATCGGAAGATTGGGTAGCATTAGGGTTTGTAAACCAAATGAGTGTAGGAACTCATGTGATATGGTTTAACAAGGCCTACATGCTAAATGAAACTTAACCTAAGTCTCTACGACCCATCGCGACCCATTAAGGTAGCTTATGCTACTTTAACGCATCGTGCGCGTGAAACGCGTTCGGAATGTCTAACTAGTCCTATGACAAGTGTTATATGCCTAAATATGTTACATAATCAGTTATGTGACAAAGGTTTAGGTTACATATGCTTAATTATCAATTATACATGAAAAGGGTATTCTGGTAATTTACCTAAGGCATATAAACTACATATCATACAACTACTTAAACGATGTGACCATAGGGTATAACCTCGGAAGGTTATTCCCTACCTACTATGGTCACCTAATGTGTTTGGTCGGATCCTAATGATCGACCAAATGGGTCGAGTTCGAAGGTATAGGCGATTTATTAGATCGCCTACCCTACGACTCTAGACAACGTGGTAATCAGTGGGCATAGTCCCAAGGGACTATGACCAACGTGATTACACTCACGTTGCGAAGTTCCTACGAACTTCGCATTGACCATAAGCTGGTCAACGCTGAAAGTCAAACAAAGTTTGACTTTCTGACTCGAAAAGCAATAAAATAAGGAAAAGAACGAAAGAATACTTACGAAGGGTCCCCGAATGCTAAACTCGATTCAAAAATCTCAGGTATGAAACAAATGTTTCAACTTAGAGTTTCTCAAATCAAGTTTCTAGTGATTTTTAGCAATGGGGGTGGTTGGGTATTTATAGGAATACCCGAACCGTTAGGATCGTTTCATGGAAACCGTGCCTAGATCTCACCCGTACACTTGTCGAGATGTTATGGTGTTTAGGTGCTTAAATTCCATCCATACATGTGTTGCAAAGTTATGGTGTTTAGGTGCTTAAATTCCATCCATACATGTGTTGCAAAGTTATGGTGCCTAAATTCCATCCTTATCCGCTGACTAAGCAATCTAGAATGTGTGGTTGTGAATTAAACAACGGCTAATACATCGAATCTGGTCCCGAAAATGCAAAAACTGAGTTTCTGCATGTTTTCTGTCTAGAATAGGCAGTCGCGAAGCGCGATGGTGAAGGCACATGGCAGTGGCGCTACGCCAATGCCTCCTTGTTTCAGCAAACTTTCAAAAGTGGCAGGAATGGTCCCTGCAGCCTTTTTAAGCGATTTTCGATGCGTTTGAACCCCGTTAACCTCATTTCAAGGCTCTAAAATGAAGTTAAAGTATAGGAAACTCAAAACATACTCAAAAATATGCCGGAGGTTGGTTCGTTTGGCCGTACGAACGCGATGTTCGCTTAATTACGACGGAATGCGCATAAGCGCGAAAAACGATCCAAATGACGCGACGAATGAATTTTTCTTAAGGCGAACACTAAAATATAATGTAGTCATGCTTACATAAATTTTTGGATGTCCAGATGTATTCAGAACGTAAGTTATGCGCGAAAATGCAAACTTGTGCACTTTTTGACACTTTTAGTCCCTGAATGACCCAAAAGTTTATTTTAGCACACTGAACCCCTCAAAGCCTATTTCTAAGCTATGTAAAGGATATTTAAGGTGTGTTTAACTTATGGTTATGTTCCGGAATGTCTGTTCCAGTACGAATCGTCATACTTTCGCAGTTTGTCAAGTTTAGACCCTGTAAGTGAATTAACTTTGTTTTTGGCATACCAAAGCCTTCAAAACTTATTTCTAAGTTATGTAAAGGTTATTTAAGGTATGTTAAGTCTATTTCACTATTCCGAAGTGTTCGTTGCATTAAACTGGTTATATTTACGCATCAGTGCGCGTATAACCTTCCAGAAAGCGATTTAGAGCTTGAAATCGAACAAGAATTGATATGTGTAAACGATACACATATTTTTACAAATCCCAAGCATGAAATACAATATTTCATTGGTTTGAAATTTGTTTGATGGTTGGAGTGACACAGGTGTCACACATAATAGATTTTTCATAATGTTTCAAATGACGAGAAGGACAAACCATTTACTAAAACACAAGCCAGGAAACGAAAATTGACTTAAAAGGGAACTCATGGGCTATTGTTGAAACTATATGAAGGAATTCTTTGACGAACATGTTAAAAGAATGAGAATATTTCCATTTAAAGGCCTATTACATAAAAAGATTCTAGCCCACCAGACTCTTTACCCAACCAATCAGGAACCTGGAATCACATAGCCTTCTAAGGTTCAGTTTGTGGTTCTCAATTTCATCAATAAAGTCTGGATCAGGTCGGGTCGGTTCTGACCCTTTGCACAGGCATAATAAAAAATCTAAGTTCGTTGACGTTCAAAAATATATTGGGTGTTAAGTAAAAAAGAATGCAATTTACATAACGTATAAAATAAAAATAAAAAAAGTTTTTAATTCGTTTGACATCTTACGTTAGGGTCCGCTTTGGTTAGAGACGACATACCTTCGAATGTTTTATTATCCAAGTGATTGCTAAACGCAAATTTCGGAAACAAACATATTCCTACATATCTCGTAACAAGTATAAAAGGAAATACTTTTGTCCTCATATAATTAAAATATCCATACGCTACCTGTAAAAGAAAGTCTTTTTACTGAATTTTTTCTTCTGTATGGTTGCATATATATTATTTTACTAAAAAAAAAAAGTAGTTATAAAACAATAATAGATTATAGTATTTTTGTCTTTTATAGGCTATTTCAACATGTGAGTGACATTTATAATAGTTATCTCTCACTTTACAAATCTCATTAATCCTTCTTTTCACAGAAAAACAAATAATGAATGGTTCGCTTAATTATTCTGAATAGAGTAAATTGTCAAATTCGTTCTTGAGGTTTGGGTATTTTATCATCTTCATCCAAAATAATTTTTTTTACCATATAATCTTTTATTTTTGGGAATTTTTGCCATTTCATCCGAACGTTTAATTTGCTTTATTTTTTCTATCAAACATTTGGTTGAAAATGACAAAAACTCCTATATATCAAGGATGCTTTTGGCAAAAAAAAAAAAATAAGTCAGACGTTTTGATGAAAATGACAAAAAATCCCAAAAGTAAAGAACTATATGGTACAAAAAGTTTGTTTTGGATAAAAATGACAAATATGCCCAAACCTCATAGACGAGTTTGGTAATTTACTCTTCTGTATATATATGTGTATATACACATATTTTGTAGATGTATAAATACAAATATAAATATAAATATGTGAGGGTGAGGATCGCTATTGGAACATAAAATAGGCCATATGGATGTTACTTGACAGTGATGACACATAATGATTACCAAAGTGATGGTTCATGAGATGTCTTCTTAATACATCAAAATCACTCAAAACAAATCTATCAAAAACTGTTCCCACCAGTGTGCACGTAAAAACTGCCTTCACCTTACTTAACTACCCCCTTCTTTTCAATTTAATTTCTTCAAACAATGTAAATGGAAGACTTAATATAATATGCCTCTATTCAAACAAGTGTATATAAACCTAGATTTACATTTTATAATAATGCATAATTTCGACAAAATAGATTCAAAGCATGGATAGCATAAATAAAATTTAGAAGCTTTGAACTATTTGTTTAGATTTTTGAAGTGTAAAAAAGTTTTTACAATTTCTTTTGTACAAAAAGTATATATATATAGAAAGTAGAAAGGTATTTTTGGTAATTAAAATATATCATTTAAGCGTGAGTGGTTAATTGTTTTTGGATACTTGATAATTGGTTAATGAAGTACCAATAATTATTATTATTATTAATGCACATGAAAAATAACAAAAGTTAACCTTTTTTTTTTTTTTAAAGGTGTGAATTATTCGCGAATGTCGGGAGGTCTAGCATAAGTTGTCTTAACCGGGTCCGCGCTAGAGAACCCCCTCGCACAATAGATCCCCAATTTAAACCCCTCAATGAGAAACCCCTATCACCAAGACTCGAACTTGAGACCTTAAGGGAAAACTCACCTGGGCCCACCATAAGTGGAACTTAAATACCCGTGGCCACCACTAGAGCACTAGTTGGTTTACAAAAGTTAACCTTTAACTCTAACAAATATAACTCTTAAGTATAAAAAATTAGATTTACAAATGAGAATATATTAAAAGACTTGGGTATAATAAATATAACAACCAATAAACAAGAGAGAAAGATAGTCTGCTATATTTATATTTGAAAGATTAGAAGTAAAGAAAATTGTATGATTATATAAAAAGAGTATTTTTAATTAAAAATAACTAAATTTTATTATTTAAAACAAAATAAACAAGAGAGACAAATAGTACATACTATCAATGGGTTCTTTTAAGCCACTATCTACCATTTTTCTATACCATAAATTTTTCATATATTCTTGCATTAAGGAAAAAAAGAGAAATATTAAATATAATTTAAAGGGTAATAAAAGCTTTTATATTTTTTTATTGTTGCATTTTGAAAGCATT
This sequence comes from Helianthus tuberosus, assembly GCA_030545235.1. Lineage (NCBI taxonomy): Eukaryota > Viridiplantae > Streptophyta > Magnoliopsida > Asterales > Asteraceae > Helianthus > Helianthus tuberosus. The sequence continues at coordinate 116,350,242 of CM060414.1, read as the reverse complement.
TGTGGTGTGATCTGAAGCCTTTAACGCGTACGCAACTGTTTAGATGAACCTAAAAGCGGTAATATTTTAACATTTAGAATAATTAAATAACTACATGCTAAAATAATTACTTGTAGATTATGTTTCTTTTAAACGGCGGAAATTCTATGAAAAATAGAAACAGACCAGTAGAGTTGTAAAACCTAAGACAATCGGGAGAAAATAAAATGACAACAAACGGGTCAACTTTGCTGTAAAACCCAAGCTATAGATTATGTAACATATATCCTTATAGAATTTGGTCTACGTTATAGATTTAATGCATGTATTTGGGTATCCATGTAACTTTCTTTTTTCACATGTGAATTTAAAACATACCCGTGAGCCATCAAAAGAAACAGGAAGGCACAACGTCTTAGGTCGTGATGAGGAAGGCACAACGTCTTAGGTCGTGATGAGGAGCCATCAAAAGAAACAGGAATTAAGATGTTCATGATCATTTTAAGGTTAAAGATGGAATAGTAAGAAATTTCTGAAAATATATTGTTCGAGAGCATTCACACAATTACAAGAGTGGAGTGATAATCATCAAAATATGTTATAATAGCCGAAGGGATATGGTCTAAATGTCGCGTAAGTCATGCGTGCGCAGGACCATACCCACACTTAATTGTCAAAGACACTCAGCTTGTTTCAAGGTTCCCGAGGGGTCCTCATGCAAACGCACACCCATGACAGCTCATAAAGTACAACCAGTACAAGTAGCAGCAGCTCACAACCAATCAGCAAGCGTCAGGCTCTGCCACAACCAATCTCCACAATGATCAATCGAGCAGGGGACAAATAGTACAACGGGACAATGATGTGTAACCAATCAGGAAGCGCCACTCATTGCTCCATGATCTTCACTAACAGCAGATGACAGACGTGACAACAAGTACATATACCATGCGACGTGTAACCAATCACGATGAGCCAGCATACCCCCACCTCTGCAGACACTGCCTATCGTAACATAGGGGACCAAATAGATATTCCTTGACAACGACGTCCGACCCATTAGCCCATCAGTCCAACTCCTTCTCTAACCCTTCGGCTATAAACACCAACATCTACCAAACGTTTAAATATCTGATTCCACATACCCTCACACTTAACTCACACTTCCTTTCTTCCTAGAAAGAACAATACTCCTTCTCACTCCGGATGGTGGTTACGAGAAAAACCCGACCTCTCCTTCTCGTAACGAGCTCATGGTGTTTTATTTTGTAGATCATCTAAGCTATATCGACTGAAGTAGAGATCTTGAAGTTAACCCCCCGGTCAAAATACCTACTCTTGGGTTCATTCCCCGAAGGACTTAAACCGGTTTTTCTTTATTGGTGGCATCCCATCTGCTAGAACAAAACTTTCTTCATTCCTTCCAATCATATGGCTGATAAAACTCCATACCCCCTTCCACTGTATGGTTCCGGTTCGAAGTATGCAGCCGTTGGGGCCACCTTGCACGACCCTGATCCCAACGACTACAAATACGACCAGGAAAACAACGTTGTGGGTAACAACAACAAGGTTCCCAGCAACACCTCACGGACAAACCAAAACATATCCTACAGTTTTCGCCATGCGAACAAGCTGGCGCAACACGAACCAGAGTTTCCAAATGGGGGAAACCCCTGAAACTTGGTTTATCAAACAGCAAGTAGCACTTGCAGACAAATATGCATTGTTGTGTGCGCAAGCACAACAGGGAGCCCATCGAAGGCACGCACCTTGCAATATGAATCTCCTCATCGCATCCATGGACCACTTGTCATCACGAGCGATCATACGAGAGGAGGCATGCAAGAGCATAAGAGCAAGAACACCCATCACAGCCTCAGTGCCACATGCAACACGCACGGGGACACTAGGGGGTACCATGATGACAATTGTGAGCATCATTGTACACACGGCCCTCGTTTGCGCCATCATCCACACAGATAAGTTGAGAACTGGGATGTGCGCCCCGGCGAGTTCGACCCGAGATACCATGAAGGTGATAGTACTAGTGTTTACACCACAAGAGTGCAAAGTAGTCACGTAGTTTACAAGCCACTCGTTGCCCCTGCATATAACCATGATGTAGATGAAGACTACACCATGCCTTATAGGCAAGCCACTGTTGCAGAACAATCCAAGTTCTGCAGAACGCTAGCTTTGGCCCCACTCCACACAACAAAGCTCTCATCGAATGTTGTAAAGTATGCAGGTCTTACCGACCCGGATAACCACATTTAAGTTTTTACTAATGCAGGCACAATTGGTAATTGGACCCATCCAATGTGGTACCACCGCGCATGGTTTGATAATCTACCAGCAGGCCAAATCTAGTTTTTCCCGGACCTTCAGGCTAAATTCGTGTAGCACTTCAGCCTGCGTGGTGGCCACACCATAGACTCAGTTGATGTCATGCTCATTATCCGCAGAGACAATGTGGGTCTTGAAAAAGCTCTCTCTGGAGGGAGGGGTTCACAAAGCAAAAACACGTGCGAGCACGGTGGACGCAATAGAATGGGCAGAAACTCTGTCCGAAACCGAGTCCAGTCCACTGGCTTCGCTGAGGAGAATGCGAACCCACCTATCGATGGCCGTCAACTGATTAAAAACATCAATTATCGCGAGAACAGCAAGCGGCTAAAAGAAAGAGTCTGGACTCCGCTCACAAAGACACCGTTGGAGGTCCTGAACACAAAAAAAAAAACATCACCTTTAAACCTGCGCAAGGCATGCACAGCAAAAGTGGTTAAGACCCGAACTTCTACTATGAATTTTATAAGGATATCGGCCACACCACAGACAACGGCTTCAACCTACGGATGGAGATTACATCCGCTTTGAAAAATGGGAAACTTACACATCTGCGAAAGAGTGTCTACAAGGATACTCACACGTTGGACACACCTCAAGGTGGACCTAATAACAAGAAGATCCGCAATCTGGAGACGCACATGATCCAGGGCAGATGAAAGAAGAAGCCACACAACAACAAGAAGCATCACCTACAACCGCTAACTAGAGGGAGCAGCAAGTAACTTTCATGGTGGTGTGCGACGACCCTAGTGGTAGGCGCCCGCTGGTCATCACTGGTCTAGTAGGTCATTACAAAACTCACTGTATGTTCATTGACGGTGGGAGCACTAATGATATTATCTACGAGCAGTGTTTCAATAAGTTGGATAATGAAGACAAAGCTCGCCTCGAGACTGTCAAAACTCCTTTAACGGGTATTTGTAATGAAGCGGTGCTGCCGCTTGGTCAAATCTCCTTCCTAGTCACACTTAGTAATGGGAAGCACTCAAGGACGTAGAATGTGGATTTCATGGTACTCCCATCCCATTCCAGACACGATGTCCTCCATTGTAGAGATGTTATAGGAGACTTCCACATGGTCGCCTCAACCACATATGTGGGGATAGGCTTCCCAACTGAGACCGGGGTGCATTCATTTGTACGAAGAAAGAGTGCTTCGTCAGGGAGATAGCGCGCCCAACAAAGACAGTTAAGCCAACACTAAGAACCAAACTGGAAATGTGGGCTCTCAACCCTAAATTATCGAAACAGAAAATCACATTGGGTCCCGCTTCATCTGAAAACATCTGCTCCCATCTAAAGCAACTCTTATTCCATAACAAGGATATCTTCACATGGCAGCACTGCGACATGGTTCGGGTCCCACGTGACATCACTATACACAAACTCAGTACCATCCCATCAGTTGAACCAGCTGTTCAAAAGAAGCACTGACAAGACAAGAGCCATGAACGAGCAAGTAACTGAGGTCCTCAATGCGGACATCCTCCGAGAGGTCAGGTACCAAATCTAGGTTGCCAACCCCGTCATGGTTCCCAAGGCTATAGGAGGCTAGCGCATATGCGTTGATTACAAGGATCTCAACAAAGCCTACCCAAAAGATTGTTATGCGCTTCCAAATATCGATAAGAAAGTAGACTTACTCGCCCCCTTTCGATGGAAGGTGCAAATGGCCCTTGAAGATGAAGATAAAACCGATTTTCGCACCTAAATACGTATTTTTTGCTGCACAAAGATGCGTATTTTTGCTACACACTGAGATATGCGGTTGTAACATACCAACGCCTGATGGACAAGACATTCGCATACTACATAGGCAAAAATGAAAAAAAATTACGTCGACGATCTCGTCATCATGAGCATGGAAGATGATCTCATACTTAAAGATATTGAAAAAAATTGAGACTCTCCTCAGCATCTGCATGAAGCTCAATCCTAGCTAATGTTCGTTCAGCATGGAGGAGGTCTGTCACACCCCAACCGATGGCAGAAACATCGGAGTGAGACGAAAACGAGATTGCAAGAGACTTCATAACACTATTTGTGACAATAATTAAATAATAGATTTCATTTCTAAAAGTCAATTACAAAGGTTGAAGTCAAATACAACAACTTAATGTACAATATGTTCAATACAAGTATACAACAAACGAGTACAAATTGATACAACAATATAAAGCTTTAAACGTCTAAGTGTGTATCTAAGCATCATCCCTACTTTGATTTCAAAGCGTCGTCATCCTCAATCTGTAACATGTTAAAAAGTGTAGTTCAATACAAATATGTATCGGCGAGTATACAGGTTTTTCATACGTAGCATAAAAAGATAAGTTTCAAATGATTCCATGTGGCAAGCTCTTGATACAAGACAAACAATAAAATCGGCATGTGTTCAACATATCAAATCATTGATGAAACGCAATAAGCTCATGACATAACCTCAAGTCTACGGGCGGTGCGTTAATCCTATAGCGCTATATATGTCACGGATAGGCTCGTACGAAGTTAATGATAAGTCTAACACAAGATGTAATTAACCCAAATTTAAAGTATCAAGTAATCAAATAAGCATGCGTGTATGAGGAATGTTTGTGCAATATAAATAAGTTTGTGTGTAAGTTAATAAATAACATGTTACACCCCAAAAAGTGGTAACGAAAAAAAAAAGGGTTCAAGTATACTCACAGTTTACGAAGGGTTAATCCACGAGAATTGCTAAACGAGTACACGAGGTATAACAATTGACTAAATCACCCTAGAATAATTATAACCAAGATTCTAAATAACGAAATACTTGAACGAAAGGACAATATATAAATTTTTAGAAAGTTGGGTTCTCGTATTTGGGGCTTAAATGATTATTCATTACAATAGATAAATCGATACTTAGATAAAAAGGTCATGATTAATTATATAGAAATAACAATTTAGTATGTTATCATAATCGTTAAATGCTACCAATTTTGATTAATTAATAGAATTTATCTAACAAAATCATGCCTTAGATTTCATGGTTATCACATTTTTAATTTAAAATAATAAATATTATAAAGAAATTTCATTTACTTAAAAGGAAATCCATTGATAAGATAATTATCCAAAATTATAGAAAATTTATATAAGAGTCTCAAAACAATTATAGAACCTATAGAAAAATCAGTAAAAATATTTATAAAATTTATTGGTGATAAACTTGTATTTTTGAATAATTAAAACATGTATAAATCCAAATTATATTCATGAATTCCCAAAAATTAAGGAAAATTTATATTAAAATTTCCTAGTGTTTATATACTCTGAAATACCAAATGAAAATATATATTGAATTTATTTAAAATTATCTTGTATTTTTATTTGATTTATCTAGTGATTAAAATATAAATAATTCACCAAAATTCCAATTGATATCTAAAATTTCCCAAAATTTACACACAATACACTAGTATGATATATAACAATATTATACTTTCACTTTCATCAAAACACGAGTCTAAATCTAAAAGCCCCAAATTCTATGCATGAAGAACCCTAACTTCAACTAAAATTAAATTCGTATAAATAAGCCTTTTATCACTGAAATTGATAGAGGGTTTGGTAGAACACGAAAAAGTAAGCAATTTGGGCTTTGGAATCACCTGAAAAGGTTGAGAATTGAAGGAGATATCGTCCGCACAAGTTACAAGCCCTAGAATGTTATTCGATTAAATTCGCGATGTAGAGGTGATGAAATGGAGAAATTTCAGTGGGGTTTTACATGGTTTGAGTAAGAGAACGAATGGTAAAAATTTCATCATCTGATTTTTCGAATTGGCTCAAAACCCATTGATGTTCTTGATATACTTTAATGAAGGCTTAATTGTTATCTAATTAAGCTTAATTATGGTGTTAATAATATAAATTAAAGGTTTGTAACGTATGGGAAACGAAGGGACGAGTTTAATGTTACGGGGTATGGATCAATCTATGAAGAAAAACGTAAAAATAAGCTTAGTTGCTTGTGTTCGGTCGCGCAAGGAAGAGGAAAGGGGTTTCAGGTTTGAGTTGGGTGTGAATAAGTAAACGTCGCATCAGTTTTATAATAGAAAGGTAGTGTAGTAGAGTTGGTTGGACGCGTTTGTTGAACAGAGGTACCCGGGTTCGACTCCTAGGTCACGCGTATTTTTTTTATTAGCTAACAAGTTTCAGTAATAACACTTTGGTCCCTCAAGTTGATATAATCTGCTAACTGTATTAACTTATTTCATTAACCTAGTTAGTGTAGTTATCATATAACACTAGCAATGAACCTAACCTAATTAACTAAGTTCTTAAACAAATAACTAACTGAGGTAACTGAGTTTGCTAACCTTGTTAGTTAAGTCCCTATAAAGATAACTAACTGAGTTAACTGGGTTTACTAACCTGGTTAGTTGATTTGTTTTACTTTTATAGTTTGCATAAATTACAAAAACGACCCCTTAACTTGTAACTTTATTTAACTAACCAATCTAACTTCGTTAAAGCTTCCCTTGTATGAATCAAACCAAACTAACTAAGTTTCTTTATAAAGTTAACGTTCTTCATTCGGTTTTAATCCAACGCGATACGTGACGATTAATTAAAAAAATTATATTAAAATCTTTATTTTTATTTTATTGATAAGGGTCCGGTTTTACAATCCGGGTCGGATTTCGGAGACCCGCTTTTGACGGATGTTATAGTATCCCCTACTTTAGGAAATTTCGTCCCGAAATTTATTCAAATGGAAGACTTGAAAGAGTTTTTGGCAAGAGGTGATTATTTAAAATTTAGATTTTGATGTTTTGAAAAGTATGAATTTTGAAGAACGGAAAGATAGGTTTATAAAGGAGTTTGTTTGTCTAAAATTATTTTGAGGCATAAGCATAAGTATAACGTGTAGGTGCGTGTTTAGGTAAAGCGGGTTTGAACAAGTTTTGAATAACCAGATTGGAGATGTATTAAAATGTGTCGTGTTTAAGAAGAAGAATTTTCATAGAATGGTTTGTATTTGATGAAAGTGTGGTAGTTTGTGTGGAAAGTTTAAAGGATAGTATAAAATCACACATTTTATTGAGAGGAACGAGAAGGTTTGGTACTTTGAATAAGGTGATAACGGTCTACTAAGTACGTTTGCACAAGAATAGAGAATAGAAAGATAGTTTTAACCTAGAAAGTACTTTAAACTTCGAAGGTATAAATGGATTTGTTCGTAATGAGACTTGTAGGAAAGACAATGGATAACGGGGAAAAATGAAGGTAGGAGAGGGAGTAATTGATCTAGTAAACGAATGCAAGTAAGAGAAGGGTAAGTGTATTGGATGAACGAAAGCAATGTGTTAAGAGTGAAGTCTCGTCATGAGTAATCGGATATCGCATGCTTAGCAATGCGTTTGTGAGTTGTTAAAGTTTATGTATTAGGTCTAAGTAGGTCTGCAAAACACTGAATTTTTCACGGCACGTTTTACGAAAGTTTGGTAGCATGATGAAAACACTTATATATAGGAAGTACCAGCGGCATATCCACCATGTTTTGACCATGTTACGTCCGTTTTGTTATTCGTGTCATGTTACGTTCCGTGTCTTACCATACACAATAGTACACTCCATGATTCTCATGCGCCTATCACTATAATCCCGTGTGCACCCGCGATTATATTGATCGTCGCATGCTCCACATAGCTTGTACTAGTTGCGTATGAATTAGGGTATACATAAATTCAAAAATAAGAATGAGTACGTATAAGAATGTAGTATATAAGCAAGTCCATGCTTAAGTATGTACGGGACCCATGTAAACGAATCCCTCGGATTCCGCTCGCGTACGGGTATGAATGTATGAATCATGAGTATGAACGTAAGCATGTGTATGAATATAAATAATAGTATAAGTATGAATAAGTATGTTGGTATGAACATGAAACGTATGAGTATGAACAAGAAAAAGTGAATCAGTATGAATGTAAGTAGGTATAAGTAATGACAATTGTGTGTACGAAATAAATCGAATACAACGAATTTGAGCGTGTAAAATGATCAAGAAGTTGTGGGTATGTAAAACGAATGATACGTGAAGTTGTCGTGTGATATTGACTAAAAGGTGTACGATGGTATGCGTGTATAGTTGTTTAAGAGAAGCGTTGAGTGTATCAATTCAAAATAGATTGAGTTTGACTTGTAATGTAGAATCTAGTCTGTGGATGTCAAAAGTATGTAAAGCATCTATTGATTATGTGAGATGTACTTTGTAAAAGAACGAAAATGCTACTAGTGTTTTAAAAGAATTTACGTACGTTGAAGATTCTCGGTCCCCATTGTGACAACCCGAATAATTAAGGTTAGCACTACTTAAAATTCCACAACCTTTTGGCGTGTACATTTACGTTTAACGGCTTATCTCGTGCACCACTAAATGTCCGCGTGTGTTTGACTGATTAACTATACAAGAAACTGTTAAACACTTTTATGTGTCGTTCAACTAATTTATAAAACTAACTTGGTTGGGCCGCGAGCTACTTAACACAATCGGGCCGCAAACTCGCTTAACACTCACACACGTTTGGGCCTGAGGCCACACCCCTGTTACTTTACCCTAGGCCCACATAAATGAGGCCCAACCCGAGCATACACACACTTATTATATCATAATAATACATGTTTTAAGTTAAGCCCAAATGAAGATTTGGAACTTGGGCCGGCCACTGTTGAAAGGGTATATACACACACACATATGGTAGTTTGTACATGGTTTTAAGTTAGCATTCACATTATCACAAACCCTAAACATCCCTTCGAAGTCGACGGTAGCCACTTGGTGTCTCGTTAATCATTCTTCGACTGGTATGATCTTGTTTATTTAACCTTTGATTGTTTGATTGATTCCTCTCGGCTATGTGTAATTGATTGGCATGTGATTCTGAATATTGGGTGTTATCAAATAATAATTGTGCATGGATCGAACAGGAATAGTTAGTCATATTAATTAATATTCTTATGATAGGGAACTTGATATGATGATGACTTATACGGTTGAATGTGTTGTTAACAATCTGATTGTTGTTCTAGGATTCATGTTAGTAAATACAGTTAGTGTGATCACATGATTGTCGTCCGGTTAAACTTGTATGTTGATAGAAACTGCTATAGATCGATGATTGTTAGTATTTCTGATTACGTTTAGAGTGTTATCCAAAAAGGTTAGTGTAATTGATTAATGATTAAGTGTTAGAGATGTAACTGCAATATTAGGGTTTTGCAGAAGATCATTATGGCAGTGAAGGGTTTTTCGTCGAATGAACCCTAACGAAACATTTGGACTTTCGTCGAATAAACCCTGACAAAACATTTAGACTTTCGTCGAATGAACCCTGACAAAACATCAGGACATAAACGATGACAAATGACCATGGTGTGGAATGTGTAACTGTCAGCACCATGAGTAACGCCTAGTATGTGACACTGAAATTTGACAAGATGGACCCTGTTGGTGAAGGATTTTAGGGCTCCATTTTAAGCAACGACATTAGAGGCAACAGTCACGGCGACATCAAGGAACTCGTAACCATGGCCTGCAGCAAGGAATTGAAGGTGCCTACGACATGGATTGGCCGTTGTTAGAATCGAGACGACAACAACCAAGGGAACGAGGACAATAACAACACTGGAAATGGTTCTCGTGGAAGGGCATTTAGGATTGGTAGCTTGTGTGGGTAGCTAATCGCTTCGTCTCTGTTCTGCTTAACCCTAATGTTTCTTGAAACCGAACCTGTTGTGGAATCGGCTGATGGCAAGTCAACTGAAATTCATAGGTTCGTTGCGATGCAAACTCGACCTCGTGAGACAAGTGTTTGACATCGACCTTCCTTCTGCTATTCTTGATAGTTTGATGCGGTAGTTAGTGTGGATTGGTTATCCGGATATTGAGCAGATATACCCTGTGAAGAAAAATTTTATGTATCCCTCTCCCTAGTGGGGGATCGTTACCTGTTCTAAAGCGTCAGAGTGGCACAGAGATTTGCGTCGTTTCAGCTATGAAAGCCCAGAAGTGTCTACGGAGGGATTACCCCGCTATGTTAGCACTCATCACTGATAGTAAGGCTAAGGAAAAGAGGATCGGGGATCCACCAGTTGTTCGTGGTTACTCTCAGTGTGCTACTCGAGGAACTTTCAGGTTTACTTTCACAACTGATTAGGTAGAATCTCAGTTTGATCTCGCACCAGAGGCAGCCCTGATTGCTTGTACTTCTTACCGTCTTGCACCTGGAGGGTTGCAAGAACTGTCTAATTTACTACAGGAACTGTTGGCCAGGAGTTTTGTCGGACCCAGTTTTTCGCTTTGGGGAGCCCCAGTTATATCCGTGAAGATAAGCCTTTTCGTATGTGTACTGATTAATGGGAACGCAGCAAGGTGACAGTCGAGAACTGTTTGCCATGACCGTATATTGACAACCTGTTGACCAGCTGCGAGGGTCAAGCTCCCATTCGAGGATTGGCGAGCGAGCGAGCTATCGTCAGATGGAAGTCCAAGGGGAGGATGTTCCTAAAGCGGCATATCAAACGCAATGCGGCCATTGCAACCTTGTATTCCCTGACCTTTGGGTTAATCAACACACCAGCAGCTTTATGGACCACATGAATCAACCGTGTTTATTGATGACGTTTTGAATCATATCCAGGAGAAAGGAACACCATGAGCAGCACATGTATCTTATCTTAGAGCTCCTGAGGGAGGAGTCACTCCACGTGATGTCTTGTAGGGTGTGACTTCTGGACTCGAGAGGTACACCTTCTTAGTTATATAGTAATGGGGAATACACGTGGATCCCGCTAAGGTCCATCGTATTAGAAATTGATCGACACCAAAGAGTCCTTCGGGGATAAAGCAATTTCTTGGTTTTCTAGATGCTATCGCAGATTCATCGTGGGATTTTCGAAGATTGCGCAGTTTCAATCTCTATAACACAGCAGGGTGCTGTGTACTCGGGGGAGACAAAACAAGAGGGCGTCTTTTCAGCTTTTGAAAGTCAACTCTACAATGCATCGAGCATCGTATTTACCCGAGGGTGCGGGTGATCTAGTGGTATACCTTAAGGGTTCGAATCAGAGTCACAGTTACACATCGATGCAACATGAGAAAGTGATGGCTTACGTAGTGGATTTACAAGAAGAGTTGCACGAGACACAACCTGTGGTGGAAACCATGGTCTTTGGATTTAAGTTGGAGGCATTACTTGGACGGTACCAAATGCACTACTTAGACCGATCACAAGGGCCTCCCGTGTACCCTGGTTACGAAAGAGCTAAATCAGTTAATGGCATCGCTGGATGGAACTTTTGGATGATTTCGACTGTGAAACCTAGACGTGTACGAACCACGCAGCACAACATCGGCTCTAACCTACCTGATCAGATTTGCCCTACTCGAACCGAAGCACTGAAGGACGAGAATTTTTGGGTTGTGTCCATGCGGGGCATGGAGAAGTGATTTTTGGAAAATCGAATGATATTCGCTACTTCATGGAACGAATATGGATCCCACTGTACAGCAATCCAAGGGAACTTGTGTTGAGCGAAACACACCAGCCTCGACATTCTAGTCATCTGGATTTTGATGGCATATATTAGGATCTAAGGATCTTGTACGGGCGACTAGGCTTGAAGGCCTACACAGCGAAGCATGTGAATGACGTTGGCTTGTGCGAAAGCCAAGGTGGAACATCAGAAACCTTCTGGTTTGTGTCAGTAATCAGAAACACCCATTGGGAGAATTGGAACAGACTGCCACGGATTTTGTCACTGGTCTACCTAGAACTCAGAACGGAAACAGTATCACCTGGGTGATCGTTGATTTTCTCACGTAACCAGCACGCTTTATTGCGATCAAGGAAACTGACGAGTCATCACAGCTTGTGAATATTCCTCTGAGAGAGGCGGCTTATGGGCACGAGGTGCCAACTCCTGTTACCTCCGATTTTGATCTATATCTGATTTATGACAGGCATTACACAACACCCTTGGCTCTTTGCTTATCACCGCTGGACAAATGGTTAGAACAAATGAACCATCCTGACACTTGAAGACATATTGCGAGCATGTGTGTGATTGACTTAGTAAAATTGGAAGGATACCTACCTTTGGCTGAGTTCTACTGTAGCAGTTACCATTCTAGTATTCAGACAGCTCTGTTTAGGGTAATGCATGGATGATAATACCAATCTTCTTGTTGGGCTAAGGTGGATGACAACCTAATCACGAGTCCAGGACTTGCACTCGAAATTCTTGGGAAGATTATTTAGATTGGAAATCGTGTGGCGACAACGCGTGACCGCCAGGAAACCTGATAACTTAGGAAACACTGGGAGTTCACTGCAGGCGAACATGTCATATTGGAAGTCTCACCCTGGGAGGGTGCGGTACGCCTTGGGAAGCGTGCCAAGCTTAACTTACGTTATGTTGGGCCATTCAAAATTCTGGAAACGTGTTGGCAAGTGGCGTACAAGCTTGAATTATCTGTCGAGTGGAGTAACGTGTGTGATATCACTTATGTCTCGAATCTAAGGCAGTGTTCGTCCGATGAAACGCTTGTGATACCCTTATTAGAGTCGGAGGTTAATGACAGGTTGCAGTTGTTGAGGAATCTACTGAAATCATGGACCAGGACGTCAAGGTTCGTTATCATGGTCAAATTCCAATCGCGAAAGTTCGTTGGAACTCAAGATGTGGACCGGAGTTCACGTGGGAGCGTGAGGATTAGATGAAGCTTAAGTATCCTTAACTTTTTCCTGATGACCAATCTAATTCTGGTGAAACTGTTGAATTTCGGGACGAAATTCCGTTTCAAGTTGGGGATGATGTGGCACCTGTGGAAAATCTGCCACAATCTTGATTTATCACTTCATTTCTCTGTGCTTACTTATCAATTTCGGGATGAAATTTCTTTCAAGTTGGGGAGATGTGACAACCCGAATAATTAAGGTTAGCACTACTTAAAATTCCACAACCTTTGGTGTGTACATTTACGTTTAATGGCTTATCTCGTGCACCACTAAATGTCCGCGTGTGTTTGACTGATTAACTATACAAGAAACTGTTAAACGCTTTTATGTGTCATTCAACTAATTTATAAAACTAACTTGGTTGGGCCACGAGCTACTTTACACAATCGGGCCGCAAACTCGCTTAACACTCACACACACGTTTGGGCCTGAGGCCACACCCCTCTTACTTTACCCTAGGCCCACATAACTGAGGCCCAACTCTAGCATACACACACTTATTATATCATAATAATACATGTTTTAAGTTAAGCCCAAATGAAGATTTGGAACTTAGGCCGGCCACTGTTGAAAGGGTATATACACGCACACATATGGTAGTTTGTACGTGGTTTTAAGTTAGGATTCACATTATCACAAACTCTAAACATCCCTTTGAAGTTGACGGCAGCCACTTGGTGTCTCGTTAATCATTCTTCGACTGGTATGATCTTGTTTATTTAACCTTTGATTGTTTGATGATTCCTCTCGGCTATGTGTAATTGATTGGCATGTGATTCTGAATATTGGGTGTTATCAAATAATAATTGTGCATGGGTCGAACAGGAATAGTTAGTCATATTAATTAATATTCTTATGATAGGGAACTTGATATGATGATGACTTATACAGTTGAATGTGTTGTTAACAATCTGATTGTTGTTCTAGGATTCATGTTAGTCAATACAGTTAGTGTGATCACATGATTGTCGTCCGATTAAACTTGTATGTTGATAGAAACTGCTATAGATCGATGATTGTTAGTATTCCTGATTACGTTTAGAGTGTTATCCGAAAAGGTTAGTGTAATTTATTAATGATTAAGTGTTAGAGATGTAACTACAATATTAGGGTTTTGCAGAAGATCATTACGGCAGTGAAGGGGTTTTCGTCGAATGAACCCTGACGAAACATTTGGACTTTTGTCGAATGAACCCTGACGAAACATTTGGACTTTCGTCGAATGAACCTTGACGAAACACTTGGTCTTTTCGTCGGGGCAGTCATGACGAACCTTAAGGGGTTTCGTCGGGAGGGAAAACGAACTGAGCTGGGTTTGGGTAAACAAAATGGGCAGCACACTTAAAATAACTCACACACTAGAGCCCACTCATACACTGTCCTTGGGCCGTAGCTGATTTCTGATGCACACTTTATATCTGGACGGTTGATGATGGGCCTTGAATTAATCAGATGTACACACACCCTTGCATGAATATTAAGAGTTGTAATTTGATACTTGGGTGTGGACATGCAAACAAACTGTGGTTGTAGGATGCAACACCTACTACGTAATATTATGATATATAATACTGTTGGATTGCATGATGAATTGTTACAATGTGAATAATGATATGTAAATGTTACTTGTGTAATATGTGTTACGACTTGCGTTAAGTGTTTAAGAAACTGACTGTCGATAGTAACCATGTTAGGAATGGTTAGAGCAACTTGAACACGTAACTAGTCTTACCGAGCAAACCAAAGGTGAGTTCACTGCTCTTTTTCCAAGCATGCGTCCCGGGGAGGGACATCTGGTAAACGTTCCGGGGAGGAATGTCGGGTAATGGGTTTGACTGGAATGTTAAACCTGGGTTGTTGGTTAATACACGTCTATATCTATCACTCAAGTCCCTCCTACCGATTGTTGCCGGAGAGGCAACGTGGTATTAGTTAATAGCGCTATTTAGGTTTGGCACCCTCACACCACACCGGGGAGGTCGGTGATGAACTAATGACCCCCATCTTGACCATTGCTTTGATAGAGGCATTGGGGTTTAGGGCAAATAATATGGAGCCATCGGCGGTAAGCGTGTGATTAACAACATTGAATCTGTGAAACGTTTTAATCTGGTAGCTGGTATCTAAACACGTTAACAAACTTTGAACTCACCGGCGTCGTCTGACATACTTGTCTGCATGCTTGCAGGTATATAGGGTTGTAGCTTTGGGAACTTGCTGACTGGAAGGCTGGAGTGGTCATGGGCCGAGATGCATGGTATCGCAATACAAGACTAATGGTTTTAGTACTTGTGGTTTATAAAACACTTAACAAATGAGTTATGCTTCCGTATATACATTGAATTATATGCAACGTTTTGTAACACTTCATGTTAATGAATGAAAGTTGTATTTAAATATATGTACGAGTTCAATGTGATTGGTGGCTAGATCCTGGTACGTCACACGCCCTGCGGTGTTTTCGCAAGTGGTATTTTGGGGGTGTGACACCCATGAAGTCTTCTTGCCCACGTGTTTTGAAATTTGAATGACGTATCAAGCGGTGTAAACAAGTTCGTTGTAAATAATAAGGTCGTATTATTTCAAAGGATCTTGCATTAAAATATGAAATGTGAAATTTGGAGGTTCTTGTGAAAACGTTGGTCCTTAGAAAAGAATTTAGCAAAAGGTCTTAGCGATCGTAAAAAAAATAGTTTTAACAATTTATTTGTTGATGTTGAAAAGAGTCTTTGGTAAAACGATCTTATAACATCCATAAGATTTTATAAGTATATGAGAAAAGGTGGGTTTGGTCTTGATTTAGAGTGGAAGTATTTAGTATGATGATATAAAGTGAGTGTGTTTTAGTGATTAAGTCGGATATGAAGTTCATGGGCAAAAGATTCATCGAACCGGTTGTTAGGTAGCATTTCGTAAGGTTTTGAAATTCGGGTAATAAAACATTTTAAGACATGATTAAGAATATCGTGTATATGAGTCGAGTGAAAATAGATGGTATGATAAGAGGTACGTTTGATAAAACAATGTATTTTTAAAATTGATATAAGTAGGTATTTTGATAAATGATAAATGATAAATGATCTAGGTATAAAACATGATCGGATTTGCATAATAAAATATGTTGAAGGAAAGTTTTGGTAACGATCACCTCGGTAAGGGAATCACCCCTAACTCGTTGGTGAGGTCGTTTTAAAGAAAGAATGAGTGGAGTTAATCGTCAAGGTAAGGAAATCACTCCTATCTCGATGATATGTCTCCATTTTGTGGTTATAAGAAATGTAAATCGAATTGGTGACGTTTTTGAAATCATGCATGTGAAATACGTATAAGTGTATGAAAAGATTTAGTATGATATGTGTGTGTGAGGAGAAAATATCGAAAGTAAATTTGAATTTGAAAGATTGCATCATATATGATAAATAATGAAAACACATGTTTGATCAACATTTGGATGGTTCCAAAACGGAACTTTGACTAACCAAAGTAGTTGAAAAGTCTTTCGAATTTGAGGAGCATGCTTTGGCCTAATAGGTGGAATACTCTCGCCGACAAGTCGGTTAACGAAATTTACCCTTCCGGTTACTACATGTCCCAAATCCATCGAAATTTCGAGACTTGGCGGGATTTATAAAAAAAATTCAAGGAGTGGAACTAGTCGACAAGGTGCGGGTTTCACCCCTAACTTGACGACTTCGTACCCTAAGTGTAGTTGGCACTCGTCGGGTCGAATTAAATTTCGACACATTGACGAGGGTCCACTAGAATTTAAATTTGAATTTCTCCATCAAGGTGAGGATTTCACTCCTAACTTGATGGTGAATTTCATGTAAAAAGAAAAAGTAGATGGATTGAGAGTTGTTCACCAAATTGTAGGTTTCACGCCTATTTTGGTGAAGTCGTCTCGTTTGTGTATTACGAGTGGTTTCGATTTTAGTATAAACGTGTAAAAGACGTATGTTCGAAATAATGATAACAAGTATAAGCACATAAAGCATTTCAAGAAAATAACACGTAAAAGACATTTCAAGAATAGCACATATAGATGTTTCATAAAAATATCATGTGAAGCAAGTATGGTCGAATTTGGTGCTTAACTATAGACTAGGTCAAAAGCATAGCAATTTTCCTAATTCCCTATTGTTATGGCTCTGATACCAATCTGTCACACCCCAACCGATGGCGGAAACATCGGAGTGAGACGAAAACGAGATTGCAAGAGACTTCATAACACTATTTGTGACAATAATTAAATAATAGATTTCATTTCATTTCTAAAAGTCCATTACAAAGGTTGAAGTTAAATACAACAACTTAATGTACAATATGTTCAATACAAGTATACAACAAACGAAGGGACGAGTTTAATGTTACGGGGTATGGATCAATCTATGAAGAAAAACGTAAAAATAAGCTTAGTTGCTTGTGTTCGGTCGCGCAAGGAAGAAGAAAGGGGTTTCAGGTTTAAGTTAGGTGTGAATAAGTAAACGCCGCATCAGTTTTATAACAGAAAGGTAGTGTGGTAGAGTTGGTTGGACGCGCGTTTGTTGAACAGAGGTACCCGGGTTTGACTCCTAGGTCACGCGTATTTTTTTTATTAGCTAACAAGTTTCAGTAATAACACTTTGGTCCCTCAAGTTGATATAATCTGCTAACTGTATTATCTTATTTCATTAACCTAGTTAGTGTAGTTATCATATAACACTAGCAATGAACCTAACCTAGTTAACTAAGTTCTTAAACAAATAACTAACTGAGGTAACTGAGTTTGCTAACCTAGTTAGTTAGGTCCCTATAAAGATAACTAACTGAGTTAACTGGGTTTACTAACCTGGTTAGTGGATTTGTTTTACTTTTATAGTTTGCATAAATTACAAAAACAACCCCTTAACTTGTAACTTTATTTAACTAACCAATCTAACTTCGTTAAAGCTTCCCTTGTATAAATCAAACCAAACTAACTAAGTTTCTTTATAAAGTTAACGTTCTTCATTCGGTTTTAATCCAACGCGATACGTGAAGATTAATTAAAAAAATATATTAAAATCTTTATTTTTATTTTATTGATAAGGGTCCGGTTTTACAATCCAGGTCAGATTTCGGAGACCCGCTTTTGACGGATGTTACAAGGTCTTTGATTGAGGTCTTTGATTAGGATATGTGATCAATGGTGCAGAATTCTTTGATTGAATCTTGCACTCTCTTGCAAAGTGACCTAATCTATTACACTTGAAACACTTGATTTTAGATTTATCCAGCCCCACTTTTGACCTCCCACTTAATCCCGGATATGTCCTATCAGTTCTTTTGTAAAAACTATTTGCTCTTAGACTTAGTAGTGCCACTTGATGCAATATATCCATTTCCTCTAGGTCAGTTGGGTCAATGTGCTTAAGATCATTAAGGATAAACGACAAACTATCAGGACCGTGCCATTATCGTTTGCAGTAAATGCATAACTTGTGGAATGTTGATCAGACTTGATTCCAGTTAATATATCAATAAAATGATCAAACCTCTGATCATTTGTCATTCCAGAAGATGATCCCTTTTGACTCAGAAGTGTTGTGTTTTCGAAAACATAACTATCGGACATTTTTCCTTTTTCCTAGAGCTTCTTTTTCTTGACAAGCTCCTGTTGAAATGTTAGGAGCTTTCCATGAAGCTGGGTCAGGGTCATATCCTTGAAGTCTGAGGATGTTCTCATCACTATAGCAATAGTGTCCCACTTCTTAGGGAGAGATCCTAAAAATCAGTTACTTAAAGCTGACTTAGAAAATTCTGTTAATCAACTTCAATTCACTAATTAGACATGAAAAATGTTCAAACTGTTGTGTCAATGTTTATCCCTTGACATGAGTGAAAGCTTCCTATTGTTAGTTAAGGATTTCTCAAGTGTTCTCGATAATGTCCTCTGTTTCACCAAACTGCTCTTTTAATTCATTCTATAACTCTTTGGCCCTGTTATAATGTAACAGCCCAACATAGATATCATTCGGTGGAGCCATAGCCACAATGCTAAAGGCTTTGGCATCTAGCTCGAATTTTTGATAATCCTGCTCTGAGTAATTTTCCGGCTTCTTTGGCTCTTGCACATTTGGGTTTTCGGCACGAGGTACCATTGGAATGTGAGGTTCGAATACAACGGACTTCCAACGCCGTGTGTTTTGCTGAGCAAGTATATGACCCATCCTACATTGCCAGATGTTGAATTCATATCTGACAAGTATAGGGGGTTTATTACTGAAGCCGGTGTTACGAGGATCATTTTGTGTCATTTTCTTTTGTTCTTTTAAAGAAAAACAGAGTATGTGATAGACAATTTTGAGTTCTACATTTTACTACACTGAGCTACGAACAATATTGGATCTTTTGTGAGTTGATCTTTGTATGTTAAAGTGATTGTGAAATCAAGTTTAACGTGATCAAGCTCAGATACCAATTGTTTATGTAACACTCCGAAAATATAAATTCTTTTATTACAAATATGTTGTCGGTAAATAAGTAAAATAAACTAACTAGGAATGACACTAACCTAGTTAGATAGTGACTTATGAGTGGGTTAAACACTTAAAATAAAATAAAAACGAAATTGGAGGGACTAAAAATGATTCAATTTAATAAAATAAAACACACCAAACACACACAAGTGTGTGTGTCTGGTCGATTGAAACACAGGGGGCGACATAGAGCTCCCCTTCAAACCCTAAATCCTCACAAATCTCACAAATTGAAGGTCAAGATAAATTCCAAAACGAAATTCGAGCCTGGATTAGTGATCTCCATTGTAAGGGGGTCACAAGGTATGTGAAATTTGATAGAAAATCTCTACTTGAAATTCTCATGAACTTAGGGAATTCGAAATCTGATGATGCATGATTGTTATACGGATAGAATAGGAACGATATAATGTTTAGGAGTAAACCCTAGACAACAATATGTGAAATCATGTTTAATTTCTTAGAATTTCATGAACACCATTTGTGACAACACTCATAATTACATGTATCCGTACGATTAATTAATATTAAATTATGCTTAATGATTGTGCAGAAATTTGACTAAATGGTCTTGAATGTTTTCCTAAGTGTTGGGAATTAAAAGTGTTAAAAAAAGTTACATAAAAGACACTATACGGAACAACTTAGCACTTTAACGAACCGGTATCTAACCGAACAATCGGACATTACCCGGAACACCAAAATTTTGTCAGAAACATTGTTTTATCATTTCTTGACTAGTTATGGTCCCCGAATACCCCAACACATTGTATAATGCACCATACACATAATACACTAGATTTTTACACTTAACCTCCACTAGTTACCTACTTACCATTACAATTTACACTTGGACCCCCTCCCCCCTTATATTTTCAGTCACATGGTGTGTCCCCACTTGTGATCCCCAAAATCCTACAAGATATTATGGGATATTACTTGATTTTATTAGATATTGCATAGATTTCCCTTGATATCCTATAGATTTTCTTTAGATTATAAGTAACCTACCTATCATCCAAAATTTACAAATAACCCCCCCCCCCCTTCAAAACTTACGGCCCATAAGAGGGACCCCACACCATATCCCACTAGATTTTAATCCTATATTTTATTTGGATCTTGCTTGTTTACTTGGACATGATATTGAGGGAAAGATTACAAGTATGGTTCATGTGATCTCCAAATCATTTTCATATCTCACAACTCACTTCACCACTCCACTCCCTCAACTCCTCTCTCTCCCTCTCGGCCATATAAGGTGCCGCCACCACCACCACCTTGCAACCTTCACCAATCCATTTTCAAGCTTAATTCAAGTACTAGAAGGTGATTCTTGGAGCTTGAAGCTTGTGGATCATCAAGGAGCTTTCAACAAGGGTCGTTGTCAGAGATGTAACAAGTTGGGTCATGAAGCCAAGGATTGCAGGAGCTCGCGTCCAGCGAATCAGAATCATCAATAGCAGCCACAAGCTCCCCAGAATCAACAGCAGCAACAGCAGGGTAACAGGGGATGCTATCAGTGTGGTGCTGAAGGTCACTTCAAGAGAAACTGCCCCCAGTTGAACCAGAAACAGAACAACAACAACAATAATCAGGGGAACGGGAACAATAACGGGGGTAACAATGATGGGAATGGTGTCAGGGGACGTGTTTTCGTGCTGGGTCAGGGTGACGCGAGGAACGATCCCAACGTTGTGATGGGTAAGTTTCTTCTGGATGATTTCTTTGTTACTGTTTTATTCGATTCGGGTGCCGATACTAGTTATGTGTCCTTAAAAGTTAGTCAAATGCTTAAGCGCACCCCAACACTTTTGAACACCAAACACATGGTAGAGCTAGCAAACGGTAAAAGTTTAGAGGCCACACACATAGTTAAGGGCTGTAATCTTGTTCTTGCTGATCAGACCTTTTCTATCGACCTCATTCCTATCGTTCTGGGTAGTTTCGACGTTGTTATTGGGATGGATTGGTTATCTCATCAGCAAGCGGGAATTATTTGCAACGAGAAGATTGTCCGCATCCCTCATTCTGGTGGAGAACCCCTCGTGATTCGTGGTGACAAGAGTGGTGCAGTTGTAGGCATCATCTCTTTCCTTAAGGCCCAGAAGTGTTTGCGAAAGGGCCACACAGCTATTTTAGCTCTCGCTACTGACGCATCAACAGAAGAGAGGAAAATTGAAGACATTCCTATTGTACGCGATTTTCCTGAGGTATTCCCCAAGGAATTACCTGGTCTTCTGCCTCATCGTCAAGTCGAGTTTCAAATCGAGCTAACTCCTGGAGCTCCAGTCTTATTTGTGAAGAAGAAAGACGGTACTTTCAGAATGTGTATTGACTGTCGCGAACTCAACAAAGTGACTGTGAAGAATCGTTATCCCCTCCCACGTATTGATGACCTATTCGACCAGCTGCAAGGGTCGAGCTTCTACTCTAAGATTGACTTAAGATCAGGTTACCATCAACTGAGAGTCCGAGACGAGGATATCTCTAAAACAGCATTCGGGACTTGTTATGGGCATTACGAGTTTCTGGTTATGCCTTTCGGATTGACGAATGCACCTGCGGTCTTCATGGATCTCATGAACCGAGTGTGCAAACCTTACCTGGATAAGTTTGTCATAGTTTTCATCGACGACATCCTGATCTATTCGAAGAGTCAGGAAGAACACGAGCAACACCTGAGGCTTATTTTGGAACTTCTACGAACAGAGCAGTTGTATGCCAAATTATCGAAATGTGACTTCTGGCTTCGCGAAGTCCACTTTTTAGGCCACGTGGTAAACAAGGATGGGATTCATGTTGATCCATCCAAGGTAGACTCGATCAAGAACTGGCCTGCACCCCGTACACCAACAGAAATCCGCCAATTCTTGGGTTTGGCGGACTACTACAGAAGATTCATCAAGGATTTCTCTAAGATTGCGCAACCTCTCACCTCGCTAACTCAGAAGGGTGTCACCTATCATTGGGGTGATGCACAGGAATCTGCTTTTCAGCACTTAAAAGATAGACTTTGTAGCTCGCCTATCCTCTCATTGCCTGAGGGCACAAATGATTTTGTGGTTTATTGCGACGCGTCCATACAAGGATTGGGTTGTGTGTTGATGCAACGATATAAAGTCAATGCTTATGCATCACACCAACTTAAGGTTCATGAAAGGAACTACACTACACACAACTTGGAATTAGGAGCAGTTGTTTTCACACTTAAGATATGGAGACATTACCTGTACGGTACCAAGTGCACCATTTATACCGATCACAGGAGTCTCGAGCATATCTTCAGGCAAAAGGAGTTAAACATCCGACAACGTCGATGGGTCGAGCTCTTGAATGATTACGAATGTGCGATCAAGTACCATCCGGGCAAAGCCAATGTTGTGGCCGACGCCCTCAGTCGAAAGGATACTACACCTAAACGTGTGCGAGCGTTACAACTTACCATCCAATCTAGTCTTCCTACCCAGATATGAGATGCTCAGGTTGAAGCATTGAAAGCAGAGAACATCAGGGCTGAGTCCTTACGAGGATCGAGGAAGCGGTTAGAACAAAAGGAAGACGACACCTACTATGTAATAGGGCGCATCTGGGTCCCACTTTACGGAAACTTACGCGAGCTTGTGATGGATGAAGCGCACAAGTCTTGTTACTCAGTACATCCTGGATCGGATAAGATGTACCACAACTTAAAGACTACATACTGGTGGCCTAGCATGAAAGCCAACATAGCAACCTACGTCAGTAAATGTTTGACTTGTGCGAGAGTCAAGATTGAATATCAGAAACCATCAGGCCTACTCCAACAACCAGAGATCCCGACATGGAAATGGGAGCAAATTTCCATGGATTTCATTACTGGCCTGCCTAGATCTCAACGCGGAAATGACACTATTTGGGTGATAGTGGATCGATTGACTAAGTCTGCACACTTCTTGGCTATCAAGGAAACCGAAAAGTTTTCTACTCTAGCAGACGTCTACCTAAAGGAAGTAGTATCAAGGCACGGAGTGCCAACCTCCATCAATTCTGATCGTGACTCACGTTTTACATCTGAATTGTGGCAAGCTATGCACAGGTCCTTTGGTTCTCGATTAGACATGAGCACGGCATATCATCCACAGACGGATGGGCAATCCGAACGCACCATCCAAACCCTTGAAGATATGCTTAGGGCATGTGTAATCGACTTTGGTAATGGCTGGGAAAAACACTTCCCATTAGTGGAGTTTTCGTATAACAACAGTTACCACACCAGTATCCAGGCCGCTCTGTTCGAGGCATTGTACGGACGGAAGTGCCGATCACCTCTTTGTTGGGCAGAGGTTGGCGACAGTCAAATCACTGGCCCAGAACTTGTAGTAGTTACAACCGAGAGGATTGCTCAGATACGACAATGAATGGCGGCAGCTCGTGACCGTCAGAAAAGCTATGCTGATAAGCGAAGGAAACCACTCGAGTTCCAGGTTGGGGATCGAGTGCTACTTAAAGTCTCACCTTGGAAATGTGTAGTTCATTTTGGCAAACGAGGCAAACTCAATCCGCGTTATGTCGGACCGTTCGAAATCATTGAGAAAATTGGCAAAGTCGCTTACAAGTTGAATCTACCGGCAGAACTCAGGGGAGTTCACAACGTATTCCTTGTGTCGAATCTGAAGAAGTGTCTGTCAGATGAGACCCTCATAGTTCCTCTCAAGGAGCTCACTATCGACGATCAGCTGCTATTCGTCGAGGAACCAGTTGAAATCACAGATCGAGATGTTAAGGTTCTCAAGCGTACCAGAATACCTCTTGTTCGAGTTCGTTGGAACTCCCGTCGTGGCCCAGAGTATACCTGGGAACGAGAAGACCAAATGAAACTCAAGTATCCCCAGTTGTTTAAGAAAAGTGCAACCACCACTGAGGCTGAAGCTACTGCAGAATTTCGGGACGAAATTCCAAACCAACGGGGGGATGATGTGACACCCCAGAAAAACCAGGAAACCACGCAACTTAACTAGCTTCCTCAGTAACCACGTGCTAAATTTCGAGACGAAATTTTCTTAACAGGGGGACAGGGGGAGAATGTGACAACCCTCATAATTACATGTATCTGTACGATTAATTAATATTAAATTGTGCTTAATGATTGTGCAGAAATTTGACTAAATGGCCCTG
Source organism: Helianthus tuberosus (assembly GCA_030545235.1). Lineage (NCBI taxonomy): Eukaryota > Viridiplantae > Streptophyta > Magnoliopsida > Asterales > Asteraceae > Helianthus > Helianthus tuberosus. The sequence continues at coordinate 116,325,485 of CM060414.1, read as the reverse complement.
AATGTTTTCCTAAGTGTTGGGAATTAAAAGTGTTACAAAAAGTTACATAAAAGACACTATACGGAACAACTTAGCACTTTAACGAACCGGTATCTAACCGAACAATCGGACATTACCCGGAACACCAAAATTTTGTCAGAAACATTGTTTTATCATTTCTTGACTAGTTATGGTCCCCGAATACCCCAACACATTGTATAATGCACCATACACATAATACACTAGATTTTTACACTTAACCTCCACTAGTTACCTACTTACCATTACAATTTACAGTTGGACCCCCTCCCCCCCCCCCTTATATTTTCGGTCACATGGTGTGGCCCCACTTGTGATCCCCAAAATCCTACAAGATATTATGGGATATTACTTGATTTTATTAGATATTGAATAGATTTCCCTTGATATCCTATAGATTTTCTTTAGATTATAAGTAACCTACCTATCATCAAAAATTTACAAATAACCCCCCCCCCCCCCTTCAAAACTTACGACCCATAAGAGGGACCCCACACCATATTCCACTAGATTTTAATCCTATATTTTATTTGGATCTTGCTTGTTTACTTGGACATGATATTGAGGGAAAGATTACAAGTATGGTTCATGTGATCTCCAAATCATTTTCATATCTCACAACTCACTTCACCACTCCACTCCCTCAACTCCTCTCTCTCCCTCTCGGCCATAGAAGGTGCCGCCACCACCACCACCTTGCAACCTTCACCAATCCATTTTCAAGCTTAATTCAAGTACTAGAAGGTGATTCTTGGAGCTTGAAGCTTGTGGATCATCAAGGAGCTTTCATCACTTGCATTCATTCATCATCTTTTTCCCTTGTGTTCTTCCCTAGCTTAAAGCTAGTTGTAAGTTCTTGATTAACCCTTGTTTACTTCTACTTTAATGGATAAAAGATGTAGTATGTTGATTATCACTAGAACCCTAAAAGACATGAACATAAATCTTGAACATAAAGATGAAATATGATGAAATGTTGTTAGTATAATGTTGCTAAATACATGCATGGCACTTGATTGTTGATTTCTTGATAATATGATGTTGATCATCATATGGAACTTGTTAGAAGGTGTTGTGATCATATGTGCGTGTTTTAGTAACATTTAAGCGATTAACAGCATGCTGAGTAACATTTAAAGCCAACTTCAGTTGGCTGTAAACAGACCGTTATAAATCGAAAAATTGATTTTCTGAAGTCTAAATTATGTAGTTTTTAAAAACGAATCAAATGGCACTAGAATCATATTTTTTCGAGGTCGTTTACTATTTTTAAACGTCCGTTTTGTACAGCAGCAAAAGCTGCGTTTTTACTGCAGAAAATGTGTGTGATTTTTTTCGTCATAACTTGAAATCTGTGTAGAATTAGCTCATGAAATTTGTACTGTAGATGACCACTGATGTCGCTGTAATGCTCCAACTTGAATTTCATCAATTGGACTTACGATGAATTTTAAATGAATTATTCTGTGGACTCCAGTCAGAAAGTGACGAATCTGATTTCAGTCTGGTAAATGATTTTTATTAAAATATTGGTAATGAATTGGACCTCGATATTTTTACACAATAATATTTGGATCTATTAAAACATTGTGTAAAAATTTGGGAATTTTTGGAGTAAGTTACTATTTTATTAAAATTCCCAAAACAGCCCAGTTTTAAATGTTAAAGCTGAAACGACATAAGTAGTAATTTGCGTGTCTAAATGTCGGGTAGGTTATCTGAGAATGATCTAACGTGTTATATGTCAATGAAATTGTTATGTGCAATATCGCATGTTTGCTTTTGAATGGTTATAGATGGGATGTTTATATGGGCGTGAAATGTTAACGTAAGTGCGTGCTATGTGATAGATGCGTGTAGGAACTTTGTGTTTTATTTAAAACTATTAACAAACTAAATGGTAATCATATTAGAAACATGATTGACCAACCCTGACCGTTAGCTATTTTAAGAGTTTAACCGAGCAACCAAAGGTGAGTTCACACTCTTTCTAAGGCATGGGATTCCCGGTGGTTGGGAATGGGTTAAAGAACTAAAACGGAACCGGCATATCCTCCTTGGGTAGGATATGTACCGCCATCCTCCATGGGTAGGATGCCAATATTAATCCTGCGTATTCTCCTTGGGTAGAATACGTACGTTCGTCCTCCTTGGGTAGGACAACAACCTTAACTTACTAGATAAAACTCTATCATTAAGTCCCTCATTTTATATCGACTTAATCGCCGAGGCCGATGGCGAGCGGGTCATTAGTTAATAGCTCTATTAGGTTTGACAAACCTCACACCATGCTGGTCGGACGGGCGTGTACTAATGGATCATGGCAAACAGTCAATGATGATAGACATTGACTTAGGGCACAACTTACTTTCGTCAGTAGTCGATATGGTAACGGTCTAGTGGTTCACATGGGGAAACCCCCACTGATTATGGATATGGTTTGGGGAAAAACAAAGATACTGGTTAACTCGTGGTTTACGAAACAACTAAGGGTTTCCAAAACAACCTTTTAAAACTAAACAACCAACTGTGAACTCGCTCAACTTTGTTGTTGACTCCTTGTTACATGCCTTGCAGGTCGTTAGGTATTTATGGAGCTTGCACGAGAGGAAGGAGTCGTTGTGGGACATGGACAGTGTGTGCCATGTTAAACATGTTAAACTTATAACTTATGTTTTGGTTTTACATTTGATGCTTCCGCTCTTTAACTTGAAATTGATAACTTATGTTTTGAACACCAATTGTATTGCGTGGTTGGATTTTATCTATATTAAATACAATATTCAATATGATTGGTAGCTGGATCCTGGTCATGTCACGCCTCCAAGCGGTGATACTCCGCTTGTGGATTTTGGGGGTGTGACACCCTTGAAGGTGATTCATGTGTTTTGTGAGAAACTGATAACACTAGGGTTTTGAGTGTTATTCTAGTGTAATCTGGTTCATAGAAAGTAATTTCTGAAATATTGATGTTTAAATTCATATATGATTGTCCGATTGATGTTAGTTTTGGCTAAATAACAAGCCATGAACTTGAATATAAAAGGTGTAAAATTCTGCCCTTAAAGTGTTTGTGAAAATGCCTAATAGAAGGCCAAAAGTTGAAATATGAACAAAAACGCATAATTTCACTAAATGGTAAACTATGTGTTATATGTGAAACAAAGAGTTCTAAATGTAATGTGATTGAACTCTATAGGAAAGGAAGCCGGAGCATCGAGCGGACAAGCCGGTGTTGACGCACGATTGAAGGGTGTGCTTTGAAGGTATGTAACTTGTTCGTTACAATATGCCAATTTTGGATATTTCAATTGTCATGGTTGTGTTTTAGTATAAAGATGAGTATTAGTTGAAATGTTGTTGTTCACAATTGATTGAATAAGTTGAAAATAGATTAGAAAGCGTTTGGTAGTCATTAGAAACAGAGGATTCCGTAAATGAGCCAAACGGGTTAGACAATTGTTAGTAGTAATAAAATAGTGTTTTGATTAGTAATTGGCGAAGACGGATCACAAGAACGCAATGCAATAGTTTTGGTAATGAAACGCCAGTGATATTAAGCCCCGGATGTTGGGTAAAAGCGCCTTATAGTTTCTAATGCAATGGTAGCAAAAATGGGTGTAAATATAGCGGGTCGAATAATCGTATAGCAATAATTGTAGTAGACACGTCGGTAATTAAATTACAGACGTATAGCAGAAAGAATCACCTAAAACGGACCTACGGATCAAAAGTTACGGACATTTGAAGTTGAAATTTGGAATTTTCGGAGCTGGCAGGAAATGTAGATCAAAAACCTGCACCTGCTGGAAAACGGTATCCCCCGCGCCATGCGACAGGATCACTTAGATCCGACGCGACACGCGAGAGCCATCGCGACACGCGACATAATAAAAGGTGTCTGGCGCGACACGCGACAGGACCAATTCTGCATTTTTATTTTTATTTTAATGTTTCGATGCTAGAACTAGTTTATACACACTATATCAATGTCAAAACTAACATTTTAAGTGGTTTTGACTTTAGGTAATGGTGGGGGCTTCCCGGATGGCGATCAAGCATGTTTTGAAGAACCGAACACGAATTTTGCAAGCTTCCGTGTTAATTTAACCTTTGTTTAGACAATGTTTTTTATGTAAACAATTTACTAATCATGTTATGAATGTTCAAACTAGTTGTTAGGTAACTAGTATGTGGTCACTTTGAATACTTTGACTTGTGTTTATGTTGAAGTAAGGTACTTTTTATATAAAATCCCGCATCTTTTTATTAAATTCAAATAGAAATTAGACAGTTGTTACAAGTTGGTATCAGAGCTCAAGGTTGTCAACAAAGTGTTCGGTTCAAGCTTGATCGATTGTCCGGTAAGAATTAATTAATTATTTTAGTAGATCTTATCTCATGTAAGAAAAGAGGGGTGAATCAATGTGCACGGGAAGAGCGTGTTAACACACTCAAACCCGGAAAGTGCACTAAATGAGAACGGTCAAAGCAAGTTATGAACTTGGCTAAACTGAAGTAAATAAAGCTATGTTATAAATGAAATGTTTAATAATTAATGTAAACATTTCAGTTTCGAGATGACAGAAAGGAATGACGATGATCCGGTGCCGACAAGCACCGAACAAATGAAATAAATAATTACCGAAGAAGTGGGAAAGGCAATTGAGGGTAGTCTATCCGGTTTCAATGACAAAATTCAAAACACGGTGTTATCGTTAGTCGAAGAACGAGTTAAAAGGTTGGAAGATAATGTCAACCTTATGAGAGAAATCCGGAGAACGTAAGGGATGTTCATATAAGGAGTTCATGGCATGTAAACCGTCGATTTACAACGGGGAGGTTGACCCGATAATATGCCAAAGATGGGTAAATGACGTCGAAGGGGTGTTTGAAAGGACCCACTATGACGTAAGCGATTTTGTAGCTTACGGAACGGGTCAGTTGAGGGGTCAAGCCAAGGATTGGTGGGACAACAAAAAGAAGGAGATAGGAGCCGAAGCGGCAAGGGTCATGACATGGGACGAGTTTAAGGTGCCATTCCTTAAACATCATAGTCCCAAGGCAGTCATCAACGGGATCAAGGAAGAGTTCATCCAGTTAAGACAGAGGGGTGAAACAATTGATAAAAGCACGGGCATTTTTATGGATAAGCTGAGGTTCTGTGATGAGTTAGTGACTACGGAGGAGCAGAAGATATATTATTATTATAATATGTTAAGTGCTGAATATCGGGAGTTTATGACTCCCTCAAAGTATGAAACCCTCATGGAAATCATTAACACCGCCTGGGAGCGGGAGATCGAGTTGAAGAAACAAATCGAGAGGGGTGAACGAAGGGTAATGGGTGTTAACCCGAGCCCTACAAAGAAAGCTCGAACGACTGAATCGGGGAAGAAGACGGATGTGAAAGGTGGATCGCCGAGTTGCAAGGTGTGTGGGAAGGGGCACAAGGGTGAGTGCCGCTTCAAGGACAAACCTTGTCCAATATGTGGGAAAACGGGGCACACGGCATCTCTATATCCGGGTAAAGTCTCAGTTTGTTACAAATGCTATCAGCCCGGTCACAAAAAGTCCGAATGCCCGGACTTAGTTGGAAAGAAAGACACTAAAGAATCCCCAACAAAAGCTCCAAAGGCGAAGGCTAGGTCCTTCCAACTAACAGCGGCTGAAGCTAAAACAGAATCCGATGTTGTCTCAGGTATATTCGCAATAAACTCAATTCCTGCACGTGTATTATTTGATACGGGTGCGAATAAATCCTTTATTTCACATGGATTTATTCGTCATCCTTCATTTGTATTGACGAAATTATCTATGCCCTTAGAAGTTGAAATAAGGGACAACAAAAGTTTCATAGTTTGTGATGTTTGTCAAGGCTATAAATTAAGTATCGATGACGAGGAGTACTTGATAGATCTAATCACGATGTCGATGGGAGAGTTTCAAGTAGTTGTTGGGATGGATTGGCTATCTCGACACCACGCAAAGGTCGTGTGTTTCCGTAAGGAGATAAAGCTAACATCACCGAGCGGAAAACACGTCACCATCTTTGGCGAGAAAGGAGGCAATCCTATAATATGCTCGATGTTGAAAGCTCACAAGCTCATGAAGCATGGATGTAAGGCGTTTATGATATATGCGAATGAGCCCGAGAAAGAATCACCGAAGATTGGAGATGTACCGGTGGTGCATGACTTTGAAGATGTGTTTCAGGCAGATCTACCAGGGATACCGCCTGAACGGGAGATAGAGTTCGGAATCGAATTGGTTCCGGGCGTGAAACCCATAGCTAAAGCACCGTACCGACTCGCGCCATCAGAATTGCAAGAACTAATGTCGTAGATTCAAGACTTGCTCGATAAAGGATTTATAAGGCCGAGTGTGTGTGTCTCCTTGGGGCGCACCAGTACTATTCATGAAAAAGAAAGACGAGAGCATGCGAATGTGTGTCGATTACCGGGAGTTAAATAAACTCACGGTAAAGAATCGATAACCGCTTCAGAGAATAGACGACCTATTCGACCAATTACAAGGTGCGAATTGGTTTTCGAAAATTGACCTTAGATTGGGATATCACCAATTAAAAGTCAAGGAAGAGGATGTACCGAAAACAGCTTTCCGCATGCGATACGGACGTTATGAGTTCCTCGTGATGTCATTTGGGCTGACAAATGCACCCGCGGCTTTCATGGACCTCATGAACCGGGTTTTGAAGCCGATATTGGATAAGTCGATAATCGTGTTTATCGACGACATTCTGGTGTACTCGAAAAATGAAGCAGATCATGCGTATCATTTACAGGAGGTGTTAGAGACACTCAGACGAGAAAGATTGTATGCAAAATTTTCAAAGTGCGCCTTTTGGTTACGAGAGGTTCAATTCCTCGGCCATGTCATAAGTGCCGACGAAATATTGGTAGATCCATCAAAGATAGAGGCCGGGTCGAAATGGAGCCCTCCAAAGAATCCTTCGAAAATTAGAAGCTTCTTAGGGCTTGTGGGATATTACAGGAGATTCATTCAAGATTTCTCCAAGATTGCGTCGCCGCTAACTAAGTTAACTCAGAAATAGGAGAAATTCATTTGGGGTGTCGAGCAAGAAAGGGCGTTCCAAACGCTAAAAGAGAAGTTAACCCAAGCTCCGGTATTAACATTGCCGGACGGAGTCGAAGACTTGGTAGTCAATTCGGATGCATCACTTTCGGGGCTCGGATGTGTTTTAATGCAACGGAGCAAAGTGATAGCTTACGCCTCGAGGCAATTAAAGGTGCATGAAAAGAAATATCCCACACACGATCTCGAACTGGCGGTGGTGGTGTTTACATTAAAAATATGGAGGCACTATCTATACGGGGTAAAGTGCACCATATTTACTGACCACAAGAGTTTAAAATACTTCTTCGATCAGAAGGAGTTAAATATTCGACAAAGGCGGTGGTTAGAACTGGTAAAGGATTACGACTGTGAAATACATTACCACCCCGGAAGAGCAAATGTTGTGGCGGATGCTTTGAGCAGGAAATCGGACTATGTCCCAATACGAGTGAGGTCGATACAACTTGTTGTAACCTCGGGTTTACTTGAACGAATTCGAGAAGCACAAGCCGAGGCAGTGAAAGAAGAAAACTTGAAAAAGGAAAGGATAGTCGGTCAGCTGAAGGATTTGGCGGATGTTAACAACGGGTTGAAGACTCGATTCAGAAGAACATGGGTCCCAAACTCCTGTGGAGTTAAGACGCTTCTACTCGATGAAGCTCATAAATCCCATTATTCTATTCATCCGTGTGCAACCAAGATGTACAACGATCTGAAATAAAACTATTGGTGGCCCGGAATTAAAAAGGGACGTAGTAAAGTATGTGGAGAACAGCTTGACTTGTTTACAAGTCAAGGCAGAACACCAGAAACCATATGGGAAACTGCAACTATTGGAAATCCCGGTTTGGAAATGGGAACATATTACCATGGACTTGTTGACCAAACTGCCTAGGACGAGCCGGGGATTCGATGCTATATGGGTGGTTGTGGATAGATTGACGAAGAGTGCTCATTTCATTCCTATACGTGAGACATATACTTCGGAAAAGATGTCTGAGGTATATACAAATGAAGTAGTGGCGCGTCACGGAGTACCGGTATCCATTGTGTCGGACAGAGATACCCGGTTTACTTCAAACTTCTGGCGAGATTTCCAAGAACAGATGGGAACGAAACTTTTTATCAGCACCGCATACCATCCACAGACGGATGGGCAGAGTGAAAGAATAATACAAACCTTGTAGGATATGTTACGGGCGTGTATCATCGACTTCGGGGGAAGTTGGGATGTCTATCTACCATTGGCCGAATTTTCGTATAATAATAGTTACTATGCAAGCATCGGTATGGCTCCGTACGAGATGCTATATGGTAGGAAATGTAGAACCCCGGTGTGTTGGGGTGAAGTGCATCCGCGTGAACTGGCCCATAAGGATGTTGTCCAAGCCACTAACGAGAAAATCGACGTGGTTCGAGCTCACTTGAAAGCGGCCCAAGATAGGCAAAAGTCTTATACCGACAAAAGACGAAAACCGATTGAATTTCAGGTGGGCGACATGGTTATGTTAAAGGTTTCCCCATGGAAGGGCGTCATCCGATTCCGAAAGAGAGGGAACTTAAGCCCGAGGTTTATCGGGCCATTTAAAACCATTGAACGGGTCGGCAAGGTAGCTTATCACCTTGAGGTACCGGACGAATTGAGTGGAATACATGGCACGTTTCATGTGTCACAACTGCGAAAATGTCTAGCGGAGAAAACGGCTTATATCCATTACGATGATATCGAGGTGGATAATAGCCTCAATTATGCAGTGAGGCCATTAGAGATTCTAGATTGAAAGGTTAAGAACTTGCGAACTAAGAGAATTGATCAAGTTAAGATCAAATGGGAGCATAAAAAGGGTTCAGACACTACATGGGAGTCCGAGGAGGAGATGCGGCGTCTCTACCCGGCATTATTTGGTACGTATTTCCGATTTTGAGGACGAAACCTTTTTAAGGGGGGTGGACTTGTAACACCCCGAAAATATAAATTCTTTTATTACAAATATGTTGTCGGTAAATAAGTAAAATAAACTAACTAGGAATGACACTAACCTAGTTAGATAGTGACTTACGAGTGGGTTAAACACTTAAAATAAAATAAAAACAAAATTGGAGGGACTAAAAATGTTAAAATTGAAACTTGATTCAATTTAATAAAATAAAACACACCAAACACACACAAGTGTGTGTGTCTGGTCGATTGAAACACAGGGGGCGACATAGAGCTCCCCTTCAAACCCTAAATCCTCACAAATCTCAAAAATTGAAGGTCAAGATCAATTCCAAAACGAAATTAGAGCCTGGATTAGTGATCTCCATTGTAAGGGGGTCATAAGGTATGTGAAATTTGATAGAAAATCTCTAGTTGAAATTCTCATGAACTTAGGGAATTCGAAATCTGATGATGCATGATTGTTATATGGATAGAATAGGAATAATATAGTCTCTAGGAGCAAACCCTAGACAACAATAAGTGAAATCATGTTTAATTTCTGAGAATTTCATGAACTCCATTGAAGGTGATTCATGGGTTTTGTGAGAAACTGATAAACACTAGGGTTTTGAGTGTTATTCTAGTGTAATCTGGTTCATAGAAAGTAATTTCTGAAATATTGATGTTTAAATTCATATGTGATTGTCCGATTGATGTTAGTTTTGGCTAAATAACAAGCCATGAACTTGAATATAAAAGGTGTAAAATTCTGCCCTTAAAGTGTTTGTGAAAATGCCTAATAGAAGGCCAAAAGTTGAAATATGAACAAAAACGCATAATTTCACTAAATGGTAAACTATGTGTTATATGTGAAACAAAGAGTTCTAAATGTAATGTGATTGAACTCTATAGGAAAGGAAGCCAGAGCATCGAGCGGACAAGCCGGTGTTGACGCACGATTGAAGGGTGTGCTTTGAAGGTATGTAACTTGTTCGTTACAATATGCAAATTTTGGATATTTCCATGGTTGTGTTTTAGTATAAAGATGAGTATTAGTTGAAATGTTGTTGTTCACAATTGATTGAATAAGTTGAAAATAGATTAGAAAGCGTTTGGTAGTCATTAGAAACGGAGGATTCCGTAAATGAGCCAAACGGGTTAGACAATTGTTAGTAGTAATAAAATAGTGTTTTGATTAGTAATTGGCGAAAACGGATCACAAGAGCGCAAAGCCATAGTTTTGGTAATGAAACGCCGGTGATATTAAGCCCCGGATGTTGGGTAAAAGCGCCTTATAGTTTCTAATGCAATGGTAGCAAAAATGGGTGTAAATATAGTGGGTCGAATAATCGTATAGTGATTTTAGTCGTTCTGTCCATAAACCAAATTTTCGGTGTAGTAATTGTAGTAGACACGTCGGTAATTAAATTACAGACGTATAGCAAAAAGAATCACCTAAAACGGACCTACGGATCAAAAGTTACGGACATTTGAAGTTGAAATTTGGAATTGCTAAGATATATAAGATTCTAAGTTACTTGTTATGATTCCAATGGGCAATTTGGGACCCATGAAACCATTTGATATGGTGTCGTAAACGAGCTCTTAGAACTAGACATTACTTTGGTATACATACTTTTGATAATTTCTAAATCCCGAATCTCATCACTTCCTAAACATCATATAACCTTACCATTGATTCCTTATTCATATACCACTCGTCACTCATGGATAATCGGAAAGCATGTGCAATATTGTGAGTACACTTGACCCTTTTTCGCTTTAACGCACTTTTGGGGTGTAACATGTTTAACTTACCAAAATACACAAATCACACAAACATATTTATTCACTCAATCCGCCATACATGCTATTTGTTATGCTTTGGTTTATGCTAGAATACATACATGCTACTTATCATTAATTTAGCTAGCCCACCTTAACAATTATAGCGCTATAGGAGTAGCACACCACCCGACGGGGTATTGTTAAGTTACATACTTTACGGTCTTGATTACTTCGATATCGAGGGATGCACATTATTATACATAACGGTCTCGTTCACTTCGGTGGCGAGGGATGCTCATTATTCTTGTGGACACTTGGGTTTGACTTTTAGTTATGCATGCTAGTTCAACCTTGTATACAAAATTGCCATGTTGGATTTGAGAAATTCTTTTATACTTATGCTATTTATCTAAAACTTGTGTACTTGCCAATACGTTTGTATTGAACTATGCTTTTAAAACATGTTGCAGGTTTATGATGATGTTGATGATTGATGCGTGCGAAGTGTTACTTATTTTAGGTGTGTATTTTAAGCCCTTTTTAACACTTATTTTAGCCAAGTTTTAAATTTATAAAACACGATATTTCACTAACACTAAACACACATATGGGCAAGTGCACCCATCGTTGAGTGTAGTATAGCGTTGGTAAGATACCGAGGTCGTCCAAGGACACAAGAGCTTTTAGTACCGGTTTATCCTCAACGTCTAACCAAAATAAAAGTTTAGAAAAATGTTTTAAACTAAGAAAATTAAAAACTAACTAAAATGCTGAAAATAAAAATAAAAGAAAAAACAGATAGACAAGATGAATCACTTGGTTCCGACTCGTATCTAGTATAACCTTTGATTATTTCCGCACTTTTGCACATAATTAAGAGATTATCTTAGTTATTGTAGTAGGCCCCTCTTTTGAAGGTGACGTTACCCTCACCCCAGTAGTTTGAGTCAGCAGGGATACAATCCTAAAAGGGTGGATTATTGGAAGATAATGAATTAAGTTATTAATGCAGTATTGTGGTAGGCCCCGCTTTTGGCGGTGACGTTACCCTCGGCTAAGTAGTCTGAGTCAGCAGGGATACAGTCCTAAATAGCCGGGTTATAGTATTAATAGTAGTTAACTTATGAGGGGATCAAAGAGTTTGGACCCCCGCCATCCAATACCGTGAAGTATTGAAGGAGGTCCTACTAAATTTGACCCAGGTCCATTGCAGGACCTCTAAACGCTGAACAATGGCAAGACCTTTACCAAACCGTTCCCTTAACCCCCGACCAGGTAGCCAACATATCTCCATATAGACCGTGGAGATATGAATGGTGAAAATCCTTTATTTTATATAGACAGTAAAATAATGCCAAGACACCACGGACAAACGATAAGGAAAGATCACCTTCAACATAAGTAACTAGTTATTAAAATCATTAATACAAAACCAAATAAAAAGTGCAAAAGATTAGAAATAAAAATTATTATACTAGACACTTTGTCTTCACCAAGTGATGTAAGAGACTTAGGCAAACATGGCCTTGATTGTCAAGAACTCTTACGGTCAATCTTGGATCCCGAGACGACTCACACACTCTACGATGGACAATGGATGATGGTGGTGGATGATGGTGTTGTGATGGTGGTGGGTGGTGGATGAAGTGTGAGAGAGGTGGTGTGCCAAGGGATGAGATGAAATGAATCCAAGCACTCCTATTTATAGGCTGAACAGAGAGCTGGGCACGGCCCCGTGTCCGCTGGGCACGGCCCCGTGTCCGTCTGACAATCTCTCTCCTCATTAATTGTAATTCGCAATTACAATAAATGCGCCTGCTGTACTTTCGACACGCCCCCGTGTCCGCTGAGCACGGCCCGTGGTGGGCAATAGAAGCTTCTATAGGTTTGTCTTTTCTGCTGCTTTTTGGGCACGGCCCCGTGCTGGCTGAGCACGGGGCGTGTTCAGTCTTCTGATTTCTCTACTTTGCTTTGGAAGGTGTCGTTGAGGGGTCGGGCAGTCCACTAATATTCCTTTTCTTGTATTTATGTTGGATTTAGCTGTCTTTTTGCTTCTTTTGCGTTTTTGAGCTCATTTAATCCTGAAAATACAAAAGGAAGACAAAAACACTCTTTTTCCAATATTAGTACTTAAAAAGGGTTAGTTTTATGCCTCATTTGATGTAATTTATATGTTGCATTTTACATACATCAAATACCCCCACACTTGAACTTTTGCTTGTCCTCAAGCAAAACTCTTTAATATGTGGCTTACACTCCCAAATGGAATAGGTAGAAGAGAAGGTTTTGGGCTTGTCGTAGAGTGTCGGGATTTCCAAGATCTTTTTGGGTTTTATTTTTATTTATTTACACTCCTATTCGTAATGATTTATTTAGAACTTTTCATAAAAAAAATTACTTATTTGGGCATAACATGCCTTTTTTAAAATTCTATTTATATACAAGTTCACATACCTCACGGGGAAATCACTCACACTCGGCCGAAGGTGTATTTTTAGTGAATCACTCGAGAGCGGCATGGAACTTATTCCTACCATAGGCTTGCCAAGAAATCAATCCTCCTCCTTTTTAACTTTTATACCTTTGTAGATATCAAGAGGACTTTGTGGGTTAAGGGTTAGGCTAGGGTTAAAGGTAGGTGGTTGGGTTAGTGGTTAGTAGAAAAAGGGCTAAAAGCGTAACAAGTGTCGGTTTTCGTATTTTTGCAACTTTTTATTTTGATGAAGCTTTTATTCAAACTAAGTTATTTTTGATTAACTTGTTTGTTTATTTTCTTTTTGCTTCATCATTATCACACAAAATTTTTTTTTTTTTTTTTTTTTTTTACGAAGAACCGAACTTGTTACTAAAATAAAGGGTTAAAAATGAAAAAGGTTTTGGTGGGTAAAAGGGTTTTTGTTTGGGTGATGAAACGAAAAGGTTTAGGCTCAAAGGGGCTAACTAGGGGGATTTTTGGGTAGGTGGTAAAAGAAAAAGAAAAATAATGGTGTAGAAATAAAAAGGGTTAGTCCTAATGCCTCCATCATTTACTTACTCGGGTTTAAGTTGATAAGGACCGGGAATGTATTGTCATGGCAAGTTCTAGAGTCGTAAGAACCAAGCGGCTATTCACACAAGAAACGAAAAATGAGCATTTAGTCAAATGATATGTAATTGTGTGCTCAATAAAGGCTCAAAACTCACTTTTGTGGGAATGGGTTTTTATGTGATCAAGTATATATAATCAAATTTTAAATAAGTTTGCTATGCCTTTTCATAATTTTCTTATGTTGGTTCTTTTTATCACTACGCTATCGGTTGTAAATTTGTAAAAATATAACCTTTTTGAGAACTTGAATTTTCCGAATTAAACCTAGACAAGTAAAAAAAATGAAAATTTTTGAAAAAAATTTGGGGTGATTAGCGGTTCCAATAGAGTTTTGTGTAAGGCTTGTATTTAGGACTTGCAAAATTCAAGGTTTTAGCATCCCCCCCACACTTAAATTACACATTGTCCTCAATGTGTCCCAAAAATAAATTTTTAGGTTGATTAGATGTGTAAAATAGTGTTTAAAAAAAAGCAAAAATTTGTGTTACTGGGCACTGAACACGGCCCCGTGTTGTCCGGGCACGGCCCCGTGTTCAAGTGCCAGTAACAGAATTAAAACAAGAGAAACAGAAGCCTGGACACGGGGGCGTGTTGGGTGAACACGGCCCGTGTCCAGTTACCTGAACTAGGCGTTTTCTGCAGGGTGCTCAGCACGGGGCCGTGTTGGTTGGGCACGGCACGTGTTGAACCTTCTGAAATGGTGAGAATTGTCGGGTTGCCTTGTTCTTGTGCATGGGTTCATTTTTCTCGTTCCCCTTTTCATCCTTTACCACCATGAGTGTGTTTTATTCATTACAAACCATCCAAACCTTAAAACCATCATTTCATTTCATCATAGAGAGAACTTACATAGTCCTAAATTAAACTAGATAAAACAAAGAAATAACAAACCATGGAGTCCTAGCCTTTATTTTATTTTAATTAGCAAAATTTCCAAGAAGTAATTAATCTTGGTTAACCAAAGCCTTTTTGAACTCCTTCTTCCGCGTGCGGTTCTCCTCAAATGTCGGCGAGCCATTCTTCCACCTCCCTTGGAAGGAGAAAAGAAGGCTCATTGGCATTAGTTTGAGGAGTTTCAACTTCCACCGGGATCTCTTGTTGGTGTTCCACGGGAGGTTCCGCCGGAAAGTCTTCCCACCCGGTAGGGTTGTTGATTCCGAGTGCCAGGTTCCAATCCTGTTGAGGAAGGACTGGTTCCATTGGAGGTGCTACAAGAATATTTAACCTCTGGTGCAAGAGGTTAATTTCTTGGAAGCTGCTTTCAAGTCCCATCGTAAGATCGTTAATACGGTCGATTAGGACCTCCTCTACTGAAGTCATTTCGTCGAGAGCCTCCCTTAATGCTATCACATAGTGCACAAGTGTAGCTTCAATGGAGGGTCTTCTTCCTCTTCGGCTGTTTGACGAATGCACAGAAGATGTATCGCTGTTTTCACTCGACATCCTACGAAAAATAAACTAAAAATAGTTTATTTAATGAAACAGTGACCGGACACGGCCCCGTGCTCACTGAGCACGGCCCCGTGTTCATCTTTCTGCAGAGTTTCGGAACAAGGAAACTTGGATTTTTAAGTTATTTTCTGAACTTGTGGGGCCTTTTTAGCTACTAATAACTTAAAACAATGTTTCATAACATGTTTTTACCAAGATTCTTTGAACAAAATTCATTTATCCCTACCATAGAGTTGGAGGAATTCCAAACTTTCAATGGTAGCTCTTGGAGAAAGATGGAGAAGAAGGAAATGGCTAAAAGAGGAAAGGACAAGATGAGTTGTTGGAACCTTCTTTTAGACTTACCTAGGATAGTTTGAGAGAAGATTCCTGCAAATCTCTGTTCCAAGTTGGTCCAAATGTGCAGAATTCTTGGCTGCATTTATAGAAAACGACAGCATCCTGGACACGGCCCCGTGTTCAGTGGACACGGCCCCGTGTTCAGTGGACACGGCCCCGTGTGCAGGTGGAGTTCTGACACAGTTTGTCCGTATTCTGACGTACTGATCAGAATGGAATCTTTCGATGGACACGGGGGCGTGTTGGCTGGGCACGGCCCCGTGTCTAGGGACTGTTTTATGAAGTTGTCTAGTTTTTTAAGGAACTTGTTAGTATCGGGTGGCTCCTGACTGGTTGGAACAACCCCAAAGTGCCTAAGATACCTTAATTGTCCTAGACTAAGGCGAGAACGCAAGAGGTTGTCGGTGAGGGTAATTCCTATTTTTATTCTAGGTGGACAAGTCCAACCCTTTCCCGGGCTCTTGTTAAAGAAGGTGTATGCCGAATCGCTCAGGTCTATGTATGCACCGAACGAAGTCGATGGAGAGTCCTTCACGGCACAATCGACACAGGGACGACTATCGTCCAAGTCTTTGCTAGGTACGAAGGTATTTTCGGGAGCAACGAGGTTGTCGGAATGCGGTTCCAACATTTCTTCATGGGTATCGTCTTGGGGTGGATCAATAAAATCCTTCCCAAGCTCTTCTAACCATTTCAGAATTAGCTTTTCTAGTTGAAATAACTCGTCAAGGAGCATTTCCCCTAGAATATCTGGCTGGGTGCATTCGAGGGAGAAATAGTGCTTATTTTTACTTTCGCCCATCTTAAGGTTGTGAGAAGTTGGTGGGTTCATGTAGTGGGGCCTATAATTTAGGAAGTAGCATTTTACTTCTTCATGTTCGCCACCACATAATTGACACCACGTACCATAAGAGTGCCGAAAGTAAAAATAATTACTATTACTCATGTTTATGTCAGAAATTACCAACCGTCGGGATCTAACGGTTCTGTTTTCAGTAACTGAAACTTGGGCACGGGGGCGTGTTGAGTGGGCACGGCCCCGTGTTCAGCTTACTGTCTGATGTAAAACAGGATTGCCAGTTCCAATGATTGAGCACGGGGGCGTGTTCAGCGGGCACGGCCCGTGCTGAGCTCTGCAGAAGCTGAAAAACTAAGAAAAAAAACCTAAAAAAAAAAAATAAAAGAAGATTAGGCCGTTGATTCCTAACTTTCTTAAAATCCTTGTGTCCCCGGCAGCGGCGCCAAAAACTTAATGCGTGCGAAGTGTTACTTATTTTAGGTGTGTATTTTAAGCCCTTTTTAACACTTATTTTAGCCAAGTTTTAAATTTATAAAACACGATATTTCACTAACACTAAACACACATATGGGCAAGTGCACCCATCGTTGAGTGTAGTATAGCGTTGGTAAGATACCGAGGTCGTCCAAGGACACAAGAGCTTTTAGTACCGGTTTATCCTCAACGTCTAACCAAAATAAAAGTTTAGAAAAATGTTTTAAACTAAGAAAATTAAAAACTAACTAAAATGCTGAAAATAAAAATAAAAGAAAAAACAGATAGACAAGATGAATCACTTGGTTCCGACTCGTATCTAGTATAACCTTTGATTATTTCCGCACTTTTGCACATAATTAAGAGATTATCTTAGTTATTGTAGTAGGCCCCTCTTTTGAAGGTGACGTTACCCTCACCCCAGTAGTTTGAGTCAGCAGGGATACAATCCTAAAAGGGTGGATTATTGGAAGATAATGAATTAAGTTATTAATGCAGTATTGTGGTAGGCCCCGCTTTTGGCGGTGACGTTACCCTCGGCTAAGTAGTCTGAGTCAGCAGGGATACAGTCCTAAATAGCCGGGTTATAGTATTAATAGTAGTTAACTTATGAGGGGATCAAAGAGTTTGGACCCCCGCCATCCAATACCGTGAAGTATTGAAGGAGGTCCTACTAAATTTGACCCAGGTCCATTGCAGGACCTCTAAATGCTGAACAATGGCAAGACCTTTACCAAACCGTTCCCTTAACCCCCGACCAGGTAGCCAACATATCTCCATATAGACCGTGGAGATATGAATGGTGAAAATCCTTTATTTTATATAGACAGTAAAATAATGCCAAGACACCACGGACAAACGATAAGGAAAGATCACCTTCAACATAAGTAACTAGTTATTAAAGTCATTAATACAAAACCAAATAAAAAGTGCAAAAGATTAGAAATAAAAAGTATTATACTAGACACTTTGTCTTCACCAAGTGATGTAAGAGACTTAGGCAAACATGGCCTTGATTGTCAAGAACTCTTACGATCAATCTTGGATCCCGAGACGACTCACACACTCTACGATGGACAATGGATGATGGTGGTGGATGATGGTGTTGTGATGGTGGTGGGTGGTGGATGAAGTGTGAGAGAGGTGGTGTGCCAAGGGATGAGATGAAATGAATCCAAGCACTCCTATTTATAGGCTGAACAGAGAGCTGGGCACGGCCCCGTGTCCGCTGGGCACGGCCCCGTGTCCGTCTGACAATCTCTCTCCTCATTAATTGTAATTCGCAATTACAATAAATGCGCCTGCTGTACTTTCGACACGCCCCCGTGTCCGCTGAGCACGGCCCGTGGTGGGCAATAGAAGCTTCTATAGGTTTGTCTTTTCTGCTGCTTTTTGGGCACGGCCCCGTGCTGGCTGAGCACGGGGCGTGTTCAGTCTTCTGATTTCTCTACTTTGCTTTGGAAGGTGTCGTTGAGGGGTCGGGCAGTCCACTAATATTCCTTTTCTTGTATTTATGTTGGATTTAGCTGTCTTTTTGCTTCTTTTGCATTTTTGAGCTCATTTAATCCTGAAAATACAAAAGGAAGACAAAAACACTCTTTTTCCAATATTAGTACTTAAAAAGGGTTAGTTTTATGCCTCATTTGATGTAATTTATATGTTGCATTTTACATACATCAATTATGCACGGAACTTAGTCGAATAATCGTATAGTGATTTTACATTTCGCATACAAACTGTAAGAACCATTTAAAAAGTGTCACGTAACATCCAACCAATTATAGAGAAATGATAAAATAATATCCTAAATAATATCAATTATTTTGAAGGCTCTATAAATATGCTAACAAACAATTAATTCTTTATTTGTATCTTCCTTTTGTTTTCAATGTGCTGATTAAGAAAAATGCTGATATCATTCAAATATGTGCTAAAATCAATTATCTTGATTAATTTTCATGTGCTAATACAGGGCCGGATTGGGTCTGTGCAAGAGGTGCCATCGCACATGTCACACCCCGACCACGTAAAACAACAAAACGTGGCGGAAACGTCTGGGAGTGTTGTAACAGAATCATTGTTTCACAACCATGGAATAAATAATTTTGTTTTATTGAATAAATGAACTTATTGTTTTAATACAATCAAATAAGTACAACTATTATCTTTCAAATTTTAAAGTTGCTAAGGCACGAGTCCATCCTATGTACAGCATGCAGCAACAATCATCACATAACAGCACCAGAAACATGTGTACAAATAGGTACGTCAGCATAAAAATGCCTGTGAGAAAGATAGGTTTTATTGTAATTAGGATTCATGACTTATGAGTTTAAAGAAAAAGTTTTAATAAAAGTAGTCATGATCCTAGTAAAAGGTTTTCTTTTATAAATCATTTATAAGAAATCAGATGGTATAAAATAATAATACATAGAAAATTTAATAAGTAAGTAAAATGAGTTTGTATAGAATATATTTTTTGAAAAAACAATATTTTGATAAAAAGGTTTATAGTATATATAAAAATATACTTTGGTTTTTTTTAAGAAAGTCGAATAAGTAATATATTAAAATATATTTCAGTTCCAATATTGATAACCCAAGTGTACTAAATAACAACACGGTATGCAATGTGATGAAAACACTTATATATAAGAAGTACCAGCGGCGTATCTACCATGTTTTCATCACATCACACCCGTCCCGTTATCTAAACACTAACCAAAAACCAGTCGTTAAACAAATAGTATATTAAATATACCTTAGTTGTTTAAAATAATAATTTTCAGTAGTATATCGAAAGTATACTTTGGATTTATAAATAACATATTAAACTATGTTTTGGATTACAAATAACATATTAAACTATGTTTTAGATTTTTAACAAAATATATGTTGGTTTTGTACGATATCACATATGAGAGCATATCAAACTATACTTTTGGGAGTATAACTTAATATACAATAATAATGTGACTTAAGAATTCATTCAGACCTAGTGCATTAAAATACACCTTTGAGACTATAGGGATACCACAAAGGCAATCCCTATTTGGATGGAGAAACAAATTGGTTTCAGACATTCCATGACAACAGGAATGGGGTGTCAAATCCTATAGCGCTACATCATACTACCAACCGGTCTGGTGAACAAAATAAGTACTATTCCAAACATTTATTTTATAATCTTTGAAAAATTAGAGTTTAAATCATAGATAATCATTCAGTTTGCAAAAAGATAAGTACAAATATGTATAATCAATTATACTTTTGAAAACATGAAAATAACAGATAGGTACACATGCTTCACCCCAAAACAGTTTGAAAACAGTAAAAGGGGGGACTATTTACTCACTTGAGGGTGCTTAGAAGTCTTGAACAACTACCAAGCAAGCTAGAGGAGTCCCAGAAATCAAACGGCACCTAATATAGGTAACTACATAAATAAACCGGACCTAAAACGGAGGATCGGATAGGATGAGGTCTCGTAAACCAAATGAGTGTGGGATCTCATATGATATGGTTTAACAAGGCCTACATACTAAAAGGAAACCTAACCTAAGTGCTTACGACCCATTACGACCCGTTTAGGTAGCATACGCTACTTTAACGCGTCGTTCGCGTAAAACACGTTCGGCCCGTCTAACTAGTCCTACGACAAGTATTATATGCCCTAACATGTTTAATTATGTTGCATATTCATTTAAATGACAAAAGTTTGGGTTACATATGCTTAAATATCAATTATGCATAAAAAGGGCATTTTGGTCATTTTCCTAAGGCATATAAACTACGTATCATACAACTACTTAAACGAAGTGACCATAAGGTAAAACCTCGGAAGGTTATTCCCTATACAACTATGGTCGCCTAAAGTGTTTGGTCGGATCCTAATGATCGACCAAATGGGTCGGGTTCGTAAGTATAAGCGATTGTTTAGATCGCTTACCTTACGACCCTACATAAGCACTAATCTAAAAGTGACGAGCTAAACATGTTTAACAAAGTTTGAAAACAAGTTTGATATCAAAACAAACGGTTTTGATACCCAAGAGTAGTTTGGTTACAAAATACGCATGAATGCGCATTTTGGCCGAAACTACGACTCGCCACTAATCCTAGATAACGTGGTAATCAGTAGGTATAGTCACTAGGGACTATAACCATCGTGATTACGCTCACGTTATGAAGTTCAAACGAACTTTGCATTGACCATAAACTGGTCAATGCAAAAAGTCAAACTCGGTCTGACTTCAGACTCGAAAAGCGATAAAAGAACGAAAGAATACTTACAAAAGGTCCCCGCAAGCTCTTGATCCGATTTCCCTTCAGGTATGAAGTATAAACTTCAACTTAGAAGGCCAAAATCAGATCAAGTGTGAGTTGGAGGAATGAAATGGGGTGGGTATTTATAGTTTTTGTAGAACCGTTAGGATCGTTTCTTGAAAACCGAGCTTCAATCTCAGCCATACACCTCGTGCCCACAGATTTACAAAACCAAGGGAGCCCATAGAATTGCTCAAAACCATTTGCACAAGTGTGGAACAGCTGAATCAAGCTAGAAAACACATTCTGATGTCTGGGACCTACTTACGGACCGCAAGAGGAGACTCATACGGTCCGTAAGGACCCTACAGGTCAGCAAAAATTGAATTTTGGCAGAACAGGCCCCTGAAGCCCCAAACTTGCTATATGATGCATTTTTGACACGTTTAAGCCCCGTTAACCCCATTTCAAAGCTCTAAAATGAAGTTAAAGTATAGGGAACTTAAAACATGCTCAAAAATATCTCGGGTGTCGGTTCGTTTGGTCGTACGGTTGCGTTGTTCGGTTAATTACGACGGGAGTCGTAATGAACGCAAAGACGATCCAAATTAAGCGACGAATGGAATTTTATTATGCCAAACACTAAAATAAACTATTTTAATGCTTACATAAATTTTTGGATGTCCGGATATATTCAGAGCGTAAGATATGCACGAAAATGCAAACTTGTGCACTTTTTGACGCTTTTAGTCCCTATTGATCATGAAAGTTTATTTTAGCGCACAAAACACCTCAAAGCCTATTTATAAGCTATGTGAAGGATATTTAGGGCATATTTAACTTATGATCAAGTTCCAGAATGTTTGTTACTATACAAATCGGTATAGTTTCGCAGTTTGACACAATTAGTCCCTGCAATCGAACAATCTTGATTTCAATACTCCAAACCATCCAAAACTTATTTCTAAGTTATGTGAAGGTTATTTAAGGTATGTTAAGCCTATTTCACTATTCCGGAGTGTTCGTTGCAGTAAACTGGTTATATTTACGCATCAGAGCGCGTATAACCTTCCAGAAAGCGATTTAAAGCTTGAAATCAAACAAGAGTTGATATGTGCAAACGATACACGTATATTTACAAATCCCAAGTATGAAATACAATATTTCATTGGTTTGGTATTTGTTTGATGATTGAAGTGGCACAGGTGTCACAGTCTCCCCTACTTTAGGAAATTTTGTCCCGAAATTTAATTCTAGAGGAAACTTGTGAAGACAGCTGTGACGGTTTCGCTTTCAAACAAATCCATTGAACCCTTAAGTAAAACTCTGGGCCATGTTAGGATTCTTAGCGAAATTGTCAACCCTCAAAGTGAAGTCCTTATAGTAACAAAACATGGGGTTTCGAACTACGGACGAAAGAACGTTTCTCATGAAGACTTATCATAGGAAACTTGTGTGTGTTTGAAATCAGAATTGGGGAGTGTAAGATAAAATGACATCGGTCAAGGTCCAAGACTTCTCCCGTATCATTACTCTTATCACTATAGGTCTTAACACATGACAAAATTTCCTGTGGTTTCTGTGCACTGAATTCCATAATTATGTAGGCCTCCATAATTACGTAATTCCTTGCACAGTCCGCACAGTTCATTTCATAATGCGTAGGGGAAAATCAATTGAATAAACATGAAGCGACTTGACTAGACCACCAAAGGATCTTTTTAACTAGATCAACGAACGATCTTTTTAACTAGATCAACACATGATCTTCTTAACTAGACCGTCATACGATCTCCTTAAATAGACCACTTAAGGGATCTTTTCAATTATATCATCACATGATATTCCTAACCAGATTTTCAAATCAATCTGTTTAACTAGACCACTCAAGGGGTCCAATTATAGAATAGTACTTTAAAACCCAAGGGACTTTACTACAACGTAGAAATCCATTAAGGATTTAAGATAGTACCTTTGGATATCCAACTATGAATCCCTCATATGAGATATGGAAGATTCTACGAGGATTTGGATGGATCACATAAAAACACAAAACATATAAGAAAACACATAAGCACATAATCACATAATTGATTAACTTGATTATTAATTTGTTATCTTTGGACACGGATATTTAAAGCATACCAGGAATCCAATTCGTGGATTTCATTTGGCACTTTAAACATAAGAATCTAACTATAGAAAGATCTTTAATAGGAATTCGGATTTATCTTTATTGAATCGTAATATACGTATTAAGGCATACGAATAATTCAAATAAGGGCTCCGATTTGAGCGATAATCATCCATAAAGATCTAATTGTGAAGATAAAAAGATCCTATATGGATTTTGGAATTTTTGTAACGAGAGGTGTTTCGACACCTTGCACTAGGCGTGCTTAAGTCGATACACAAGGTAGAAAGTTCATGAGGTTGAGGCGCTAGATATGCCAGGCGAAATATGAAGCAGAGTTTGAAGGTTGAGCAGCAGCAGGATTTGTAATAGCTTTGCTTTGGATTGCAAAGCGGCACATGTTAACCAAATGTCCCCATCGTCCACCGTGGGTACATTTGAAACAAGGTATTTGATTCGGATGATGACGGTGGCATTGATTGCTCTAAGGAGTGGTTCCCTTGTATGGCTTCATCCCTGAGACGAGTCACGGTGATAGCTAAATCAACGGCCTTCTGGTAGTACGACGCCTAATTGATGGACAATTGCAGCACCTAGTTCGGACATTGTTGTTGCGATGAAGAGGCACCATGAAGAAAATGGGAGACATGGGAGCAAACAAGGGAAATGAAAATGGAATAACAATGCATAAAATTGCGATCATTTGTTTGTTACCTAAGGCAAACAAATGAGACGGTGACTAATCAAAGTAAATGGGTCAATATAATGTATCGTGAAGACATGCTCGCCTATAAGTGGACACTCACCCCAAGAGTTCCCAGGTAAGAGTGACTGGTCCGATACTGCGGATTTGTACGAACACTCTAGCCTTAGACAGAAGACCCAGGGTACAGGCACCCACCCTTCCAGTTTGCACGTGTTCACATTATTTAGACCAAACTTTGACGAGATTTTGAAAACTTTGAAGGTTCAAAACCTAGTTATCAATCATCCTAGAACAGATGATTAGTTTTCAAAGCGGATTCAGAATTTGTGCTCTTATTGTGGTTGTCACTTAAGGATAAGTGACGGTATTGTTTTAAGACTAAACACGAGATAACTCGCGTTAGGGTCCTAGGAAGGTTATAGTCTAGGTCAAAGCATCACTAATAACCTAATTCCCTATAACCATTGGCTCTGATACCAACTTTTCTGTCACACCCCGACCACATAAAACAACAAAACGTGGCGGAAACGTCGGGGAATGTTGTAACAGAATCATTGTTTCACAACCATGGAATAAATAATTTTGTTTTATTGAATAAATGAACTTATTGTTTTAATACAATCAAATAAGTACAACTATTATCTTTCAAATTTTTAAGTTGCTAAGGCACGAGTCCATCCTATGTATAGCATGCAGCAACAATCATCACATAACAGCACCTGAAACATGTGTAAAAATAAGTACGTCAGCATAAAAATTCCTGTGAGATACATAGGTTTTATTGTAATTAGGATTCATGACTTATGAGTTTAAAGAAAAAGTTTTAATAAAAGTAGTCATGATCCTTGTAAAAGGTTTTCTTTTATAAATCATTTATAAGAAATCAGATGGTATAAAATAATAATACATAGAAAATTTAATAAGTAAGTAAAATGAGTTTGTATAGAATATATTGTTTGAAAAACAATATTTTGATAAAAAGGTTTATAGTATATATAAAAATATACTTTGGTTTTTTTAAGAAAGTCGAATAAGTAATATATTAAAATATATTTCAGTTCCAATATTGATAACCCAAGTGTACTAAATAACAACACGGTATGTAATGTGATGAAAACACTTATATATAAGAAGTACCAGCGGCGTATCTACCATGTTTTCATCACATCACACCCGTCCCGTTATCTAAACACTAACTAAAACCCAGTCGTTAAACAAATAGTATATTAAATATACCTTAGTTGTTTAAAATAATAATTTTCAGTAGTATATCAAAAGTATACTTTGGATTTATAAATAACATATTAAACTATGTTTTGGAATACAAATAACATATTAAACTATGCTTTGGATTACAAATAACATATTAAACTATGTTTTAGATTTTTAACAAAACATATGTTGGTTTTGTACGATATCACATATGAGAGCATATCAAACTATACTTTTGGGAGTATAACTTAATATACAATAATAATGTGACTTAAGAATTCATTCAGACCTAGTGCATCAAAATACACCTTTGAGACTATAGGGATACCACAAAGGCAATCCCTATTTGGATGGAGAAACAAATTGGTTTCAGACATTCCATGACAACGAGAATGGGGTGTCAAATCCTATAGCGCTACATCATACTACCAACCGGTCTGGTGAACAAAATAAGTACTATTCCAAACATTTATTTTATAATCTTTGAAAAATTAGAGTTTAAATCATAGATAATCATTCAGTTTGCAAAAAGATAAGTACAAATATGTATAATCAATTATACTTTTGAAAACATGAAAATAACAGATAGGTACACATGCTTCACCCCAAAACAGTTTGAAAACAGTAAAAGGGGGGACTATTTACTCACTTGAGGGTGCTTAGAAGTCTTGAACAACTACCAAGCAAGCTAGAGGAGTCCCGGAAATCAAACGGCACCTAATATAGGTAACTACATAAATAAACCGGACCTAAAACGGAGGATTGGATAGGATGAGGTCTCGTAAACCAAATGAGTGTGGGATCTCATATGATATGGTTTAACAAGGCCTACATACTAAAATGAAACCTAACCTAAGTGCTTACGACCCATTACGACCCGTTTAGGTAGCATACGCTACTTTAACGTGTCGTTCGCGTAAAACGCGTTCGGCCCGTCTAACTAGTCCTACGACAAGTATTATATGACCTAACATGTTTAATTATGTTGCATAATCATTTAAATGACAAAAGTTTGGGTTACATATGCTTAAATATCAATTATGCATAAAAAGGGCATTTTGGTCATTTTCCTAAGGCATATAAACTACCTATCATACAACTACTTAAATGAAGTGACCATAAGGTATAACCTCGGAAGGTTATTCCCTATACAACTATGGTCGCCTAAAGTGTTTGGTCGGATCCTATTGATCGACCAAACGGTTCGGGTTAGTAAGTATAAGCGATTGTTTAGATCGCTTACCTTACGACCCTACATAAGCACTAATCTAAAAGTGACGAGCTAAACATGTTTAACAAAGTTTGAAAACAAGTTGGATATCAAAACAAATGGTTTTGATACCCAATAGTAGATTGGTTACAAAATACGCATGAATGCGCATTTTGGCCGAAACTACGACTCGCCACTAATCCTAGATAACGTGGTAATCAGTAGGTATAGTCACTAGGGACTATAACCATCGTGATTACGCTCACGTTATGAAGTTCAAACGAACTTTGCATTGACCATAAACTGGTCAATGCAGAAAGTCAAACTTGGTTTGACTTTCAGACTCGAAAAGCGATAAAAGAACGAAAGAATACATACAAAAGGTCCCCGCAAGCTCTTGATCCGATTTACCTTCAGGTATGAAGTATAAACTTCAACTTAGAAGGCCAAAATCAGATCAAGTGTGAGTTGGGGGAATGAAATGGGGTGGTTATTTATAGTTTTCGTAGAACCGTTAGGATCGTTTCTTGAAAACCGAGCTTCAATCTCAGCCATACACCTCGTGCCCACAGATTTACAAAACCAAGGGAGCCCATAGAATTGCTCAAAACCATTTGCACAAGTGTGGAACAGCTGAATCAAGCTGGAAAACACATTTTGATGTCTGGGACCTGCTTACGGACCGCAAGAGGAGACCCATAAGGCCCGTAAGGACCCTGCAGGTCAGCAAAAATTGAATTTTGGCAGAACAGGCCCCTGAAGCCCCAAACTTGCTATATTATGCATTTTTGACACGTTTAAGCCCCGTTAACCCCATTTCAAAGCTCTAAAATGAAGTTAAAGTATAGGGAACTTAAAACATGCTCAAAAATATCTCGGGTGTCGGTTCGTTTGGTCATACGGTTGCGTTGTTCGGTTAATTACGACGGGAGTCGTAATGAACGCAAAAACGATCCAAATTAAGCGACGAATAGAATTTTATTATGCCAAACACTAAAATAAACTATTTTAATGCTTACATAAATTTTTGGATGTCCGGATATATTCAGAACGTAAGATATGCGCAAAAATGCAAACTTGTGCACTTTTTGACGCTTTTAGTCCCTATTGATCATGAAAGTTTATTTTAGCGCACAAAACACCTCAAAGCCTATTTCTAAGCTATGTGAAGGATATTTAGGGCATATTTAACTTATGATCAAGTTCCGGAATGTTCGTTACTATACAAATCGGTATAGTTTCGCAGTTTGACACAATTAGTCCCTGCAATCGAACAATCTTGATTTCAACACACCAAGCCATCCAAAACTTATTTCTAAGTTATGTGAAGGTAATTTAAGGTATGTTAAGCCTATTTCACTATTCCGGAGTGTTCGTTGCAGTAAACTGGTTATATTTACGCATCAGAGCGCGTATAACCTTACAGAAAGCGATTTAAAGCTTGAAATCGAACAAGAGTTGATATGTGCAAACGATACACGTATATTTAGAAATCCTAAGTATGAAATACAATATTTCATTGGTTTGGTATTTGTTTGATGATTGAAGTGGCACAGGTGTCATAGCACAGGGCCCAAAATAATTAGGGGCCCAAAATCGTTTAAAAAATAATATAGATTTTATATATAAGTTTGCTGTAGGAAGAAAAGTTTAAATTACTCCTTTTGCTCAATGGCTACAGCAATTAACTTGAAGCGGACATTCTGGGTTCGAATCCCCCTGTCATTTTTTTCTTTTTTAAATTCATGTTTTGTTATCCATTTTTAATTCATGTTTTGTTATTGTTTTTCATTTTTAATTCATGTTTTGTTTTTGTTTTTGTTTGTGCCTCAAGAGGATGATTTTTTCAGCTTGTTTTATCAATAGAGGGAAAACCCCTATATAGTCACACCCATTACAACTTTTCAAGCTTATTTTTTAATATCATTTTGATTTTTCACAACTAATTCTATTTTTATTTCTTTATATGAAAATGTTCATGTTGCCAAACTAATTTGCGTATGTTTACATATATTCAGTTCCTTTTGCTACACTACTTTTGTTTTATTTATTTTATAACAATTATAGTCGTATAGTGGTTTTTGATATATGACTGATGAGTTTATATTATAGGGATGCGCCCGAATTTTTTGTTTCGCACAGGGCCCAAAAGTATTTTATCATCCTCGGGGACGACCCTGTGCTAATATAATTCAAATGTGCTACTTTTATGTATGTATTGTTTTGGTATGTGCTAATTTAACTTTTTTAAGTGTTAGGGTATGTTCTTACGGTTTGTAGGATAAATATGGTTTGTACCGGAACCAACACATATAATAAAGTACTAAAAGATACTAATATACTATAGAGCTTGTAGCCTAGTGGTATCCAGATGTGCATTAATAAGTTCATCATTAAGTGGTTGAGGGTTCAAGTACCATTAAAGATGTGGATATAGATTTGAAGTAAATAGAAAAGATGTGTGAGTTAGGTGTTTAAAAAAACCTCAAAATGCTTTAGATTTGAAGTAAATTGAGAGGTTTTAGTTCTATGATCATAGACGTTGATGTAGATTTGAAGTAAATTAAGAGTATGTGTGAGTTAGTTGTTTAAGTGAAATATCATAGTAAAATATATGTGTAAAATGGACAAACTCAAAACTTATCTGTCACACCCCAACCGATGGCGGAATCATCGGGGCGCGGCACTAGGCGAATCAGATTCCTCAAGAGAATCCATAACAACTATATTGCGATAATATTTAATACATTCGTTATCCCATACTAACAAATAATACAATCACATAAGTTATCACAGATTTCTTGTCCTCTCGAACAATACAAATCCGACAACCTAGATTTTAGTTGAGTTTCTAGACCTCCTAGCTTGATTTGATATAGTCTGCGATCTAACCTGCAACATACGTTAAAATATTTGTCAATACAAAAGTATTGGCGAGTATACAGGTTTGATAAGTATAGCATAGTAGATTAAAAGTGCTGCGAATTTCCACATGCATAAATGTAATACACGACATATATACTCACAAAACTGATACTACCAACTAAGTCCTCGATGCTCGAATGTACGATGGCATAACTAGACCCCGTCGGGCGCAATAGTACTATACTAGTCGTGGTGGGACGTCGCGAGTATAAGTCCTAGCACATATGCAACTAGCATCACGTATATCTATGCATAACAGTTATTCGCAAGTGATAATTCGATTGATTGAATATTTCGCTTGATAAGTTTGATTTGTTAGAAACGTATATTACACCCAAAATTCGATTAAAAAGGGGTCAAGTATACTCACAGTGCGTATTTAGCGGGATTACAACTTGATTGGGTCGGTTGCGAGTATGTCTGTAATGATCCTTGAAGAAATAGAGTAAACGATGTACGGTTAAGCGAGATTACCTTGAAAAGTTACTCATTTGGTTGAATGGTCCTCATCCGTGCGGTTAGACATGTTATCCATCCGGATGACAAGTCATCCGTCCGGATGGCATGTTATCCGTCCGGATACAGATGATCCGTGCGGATGAAGGTGGTACGTGCGGATGAAGGTGATGCGTGTGGACTGACTTTAATTGTTTACGTTCGACACATCACGGCCACTGAGGAGGGTAGAATAGGTCCTCACTCAATGCCTCCGTGAGTGTTAGCGTGATAATAGTGTAGTATAGTGATATTGTATTTCGAAAATATGCGATTATCCTTCGAATAGCGATATAGTTACATTATGATCCGAATCTCCGGTGCTAGGCGTAACGAGCATAAAGAGTAGTAACAACGCACAAAAGTGCGGGTTGTTACAGTCTCCCCTAATTTAGGAAATTTCGTCCCGAAATTAATCCAATAGGTAGACTTCTAAAAGTTGATCTTGTATAAGTAGCGATACAGCGAGTGATTCGACCGAGAGTTGACAAACGAGAGCGTTTCGAACAAGGGAGATCGATTGCGATAGAGAGAAGCAACGTAAAGGCGAAGGTAATATCCCACGAGTTGGCGTTCCAAGGTACCTTATGTTGCATAGAATTCGTAAGTTCGATGCGATTGAAATCTTTAAAGAACTTGAAAAGGTTTCTCATGACGTAGAATTAACTGAGAAACATTCGTTTTAGATATTAAAAAGGAATTTAGGATGAAAATCTTTGAAAATTTTCCTTTTAACGTGCGGTTAACAGTGTCGATGTTAACCGATGTTGCAAGGAAGTTTGAGTTTCTAAACATTTTAAGGAATTCGAAGATGAGAACAAGGGTTACGAAAACTCTCCTATGACATGGGTTCAAGCTGAATTCGATGTCGAACCAATGTCTAAAGAAGGATTTTTTTTTTGATCTTGAAAAAGGTTTTAAGGAAAAATCGGTAGGTCGATTGAAATACGGTCAACACGATTCGATCATTGTAATGTACGACATTTACTCCACATAATATAAATAAAATAAGAACATTTCTACGAGTCAAGTTGCGCGAAATCGGTCGTTGACTTTGACCTTGACTTTGACTTTCACTCGTGAAAACACGGGGTGTTACAGCCTCCCGTTGTTTAGGGAATTTCGTCCCGAAATTAAGCTGGAAGCCGTAACTAACCGCGGATCACATGTGAGAGTCCTTCGTTCGGATCATTGAAAGTTGTCAAATTAATCGGGTTTCACTTGTTCCATAGTTTTAATAAAAGTTTTATAAAAATCAGTTTTTAATCTTTTGAAAAGAATGATTTAGCATCAAGCCCCACTTGGCACCTCCCCACGGAAGTTCGTTAATATGTTTAAAACACTTATATATAGGAAGTACCAGCGGCGTATCCACCATACTTTGCCCATATTACTTCCGTTTCGTGAGGCAGTGTCAGGTGTGCCGATATGACTCGGATAGAATTGCGTTTACTCGGCCCAATCGATAGAAAGTCGGACCGAGCGTAAGATAGGGTCGAATAGATTAATCCAGCGAGTTGAATAACGCGTTTTCGATTAGATTCCTCATTGAACCCACATGGCATGTTTCCACGAGTGTTTGCTAACATGGCGAAACGCCATGTTTAACCAGGTTAGTTTTGCCTCGTGAAGCGATGTCATGCGTACTAATACAGACTGTAACAAACACCAATGAGCGATCAAGCGGTAGACTATACATGACAAGCGATAAGCGATTAGGTTATTAAGCGAATAACATAACACAACACTAGTAACGACGGCGACGATAAACGAATTACGATAAGCGGCAGTTGTTGCGTGCAAGTGATGAAGGTATGCGATTTGATTTTGATTGATTAACACCACAGAGTTTCACTAACATTAGGCCCCACATGGCCTTTTTCCACGAAAGGTCGCTGATATGACTAAAACACCCTGCTTTAATCACATGAGCTTCATCTCGTGAAGCGAGGTCATGTGTGCTAACTTCACACGAATATCACAGATAACGGTAGGCGATAGCGATAGATTGATACACAGCAAGCGATATAGATTCACATAATAAGCGATAGAGATTGCGTGATGCACAAGGTAAGCGATTTCAACTAGTCGGGTTTGTTTCGAATAAGCTTAACGTTACGTTGCGACGCATCATGGTTATCGAGGAGGGTAGAATAGGTCCTCACCCAACAATACCGTGAGCGTTTATTTGCTCGATTGAGATTCGTTGCAACAGACTTACGACCAGTCTTGTGTCGATGCAATCATTCTGCGAGGTAGACTCCCCAGAGTCCATCGATGAGGCGATTGCATTGCGTTTGCAGACTTACGACAAGTCTTGCGATGATACGGTTTGTTACGCCTTGCGATTGAGTGTAGAGTGTTGAAAATAATCACAATAGTATAATAGGTCTAATAACGTTCAACTCCACGTGGCACCTTCTTCACGGAACTTCGGTAGCATGATAAAGCACACCTTGCCCAACCCCTACTACTTTCATCCCGTGTTTTAGTGTCACCTTTTGTCAGAACGCTATGGCACCTTTAGAATTTACTACGATCACCGTGCACTGAGCCAGATAATCCCGTGTGCACCCGTGATTATTCGTTCCTTGCACGTTTATCGTACCTCGTTCTAAGAGTGTAGTGAGGGTAAAACACATTATTTCGTGATATAGTATATAGTATATAGTGTGTGTGTGAATTTAGTCTAAATGCGGCGACTAGAGCAGGATGGAGAAGACGAAAACGAGAGTTGTTGTTACACATAGTAGCAACTTTAAATAATAGAGTAGGTTCAAAACTTAGAAATTAACGTCGAAAGTCGTATCATTAAAATTTTATCCTACGCTTGCTAGGTACTTGATGCTGAAGACTTTTGCTGGAGCTGTTGTTGTTGTACTCAGGTTCACGGTTCGATGCGGCAGTTGCGGGTGAAGTGACCGTAACGGTTGCAGTGATTGCAATAGCGACAGTCAGCCTCAACTGGATGATGATAGGTACACGAGTAACACTGAGGATGAGCTCCAGTGTAGGCTCGTTTTGGAAACATCGGAACTGTTCGAAGAGGTTCCGGTTGCAGCAGTTCGGTTGTTGATGAGCTCAGGCTTGAAGTCTTTCGCTTGCGGCTGGGTTTGTCGGTTTCTTGCGAAGAAGTGTCGTCGTCGGAGGATTCGTCCGAAGACTCACTTGCAGAGTCTTTGGCTGATTTGTCGGGAGATCCGTTGGCAGAATTGTCAGAAGAATCGGCAGCAGATCCGTCCGAAGAATCGTTAGCAGATCCGTCAGAAGAATCGTTAGCTGATTCATTAGAAGAATCGCCAGCAGATTTGTCAGTAGATTCGTCAGTAGATTCATCAGAAGATTCGTCAACATGTTCGCCTGAAGGATTACTGGCGATTGCTTGATGAGCTTGCTTGACAGGATTCTTTGAGAATAATCCTTCCGTGAGTCGTTTGTTGTTGATTTCTGCGGCTAAGCGGTATGTTTCTTCGATGGTAGCAGGTCTTGCAGCTTCGACAAAATCACCCACACACTCAGGCAAGCCACGAATGTACTTCGCGATGGCCTTCCCCGGAGTGTTGACTTGACTTGGGCAGATTATGCTAAGCTGTTTGAACCTTGCGGTGTAGCCAGCATTGTCACCTTCGGTTTGCTTGATTTCCCAAAATTCGTTTTCCAGCTTCTGAATCTCGTGAGGAGGGCAGTACTCTTTCTCCATGAGCTCTTTCAGCTCATTCCAAGAGAGAGCGTAAGCTGCGGAGATCCCACGTTTGTTACGTTCGGCGGTCCACCAGTCGAGTGCTCGCGATTGAAATACTCCGGTGGCGCAAGTAGTACGGAGACTATCGGGACACCCACTTTGACGAAGGGTAACTTCGATAGAATCGAACCACTGGAGTAGTTGAGTCGCACCTCCTTCACCCATGAACTCCATCGGGTCACAGGCTTTGAAGTGCTTGTAGAGAAAAGTAGATTGCGGCTCTCCTGTCTTAACGTCTTCCAAAGCTCGAGGGTGGCTGAGAGAGTGCACTCGAGCGGCAATTTGAGAACTAAGCTTACTCACTTCCTTAATCACAAGTGAAGCAATCCTCTTCTCGGCGCTTCGTTTGGCTTTCCTCTTAGCTACTCGTCTCGAGGTAGAGTTGTTGGAAGGCATCTAGACAGGAAGAGACTTGGAGTGAGATTCGATCATAATGATTTTTGAGTTTTGCGTTGCGATTGAGCGCGTTCAAAACTTGTGCGATAGTATAGTAGTAATACGAATCACATAGGAGCCACGTAGGAAACACGAAATTCCTAAGTTCTCACACAATGACTTGTTTGTTTACACGTATATATATATATATTTATATAGATATATAATTTGAAATCATGCATATACAGGTCGATTTAGAATAAGCGAGGTCGCGTTGAAGTGAGAAAACGAGAGCGAATGCGATAGATTATTCATTAGTTTTGTTGCGATCATTCGGATTTCGTTTTAGATTGCGATGGCTGTGCGAATCGGGCGTTTATAAAGTAGGGAGTGAAAATCGTTACATCGAGAAATCGGTAAAGCGTAAAGTTTCAAAACGTAAATAAGTTCCAATCATTGTAAAATTGGCGGGTCGTATGATAGAGTGCCTTGGGTGTTTAGGCGTCGACTACCCAAGGTAACCCAACTATATTTAACAAGTTCGAGCATGCGCGTTGACCTAGAGGACTTCATGCTTCCACTGGGATGCAGCTCCTGACATTCGTCTTCCTAGTCATCGCGTGGCTCGAGTTATCGTGATAGTCGAGTCCTTGGTGAGAGCTTTTGAAACCAGTTTATAGAGAATGGGACGACTTATTAAGGTACGGGTTTCACCCCTGGCTTAACAGTTTCGTTCCTAATTGTGGCTATGTTCTTCGAATAAATTCGTGAGTTCCACTAGATTTAGAAATGGAGACTTTTGTCGAGATGTGGATGTCACTCCTAACTCGACGAAGAGTTCCCGTGCTAGAAAAATGCGCTGAGTGAGCAATCCTATCGAGAGTTCTTGGTTTTCACACCTGATCTCGACTGGATCGCTCGGTTTCATTAAGCGAGTATTTTCGAAAACGTGTGTATTGTGTCGGCCTTAGGAAAGGCTAAGTAGTATTTCAGCCTTAGGAAAGGCTTCTTCGCGTGAAGTTGTAGTATGCGGTGTTCACACAAAGTTGTAGCTTTTAGCAATTTCGATCGACAGTATCAAGTAGCCCAATACAAACCCCACCGGGTTTATATGAGTCGGCCTGTTGGTACTTAGACTATAGACTAGGTCAATTTCTAAGACGTCGACCCGGACTAGGTCGAGTCTGACCTAATTCCCTATAGTTATGGCTCTGATACCAATCTGTCACACCCCAACCGATGGCGGAATCATCGGGGCGCGGCACTAGGTGAATCAGATTGCTCAAGAGAATCCATAACAACTATATTGCGATAATATTTAATACATTCGTTATCCCATACTAACAAATAATACAATCACATAAGTTATCACAGATTTCTTGTCCTCTCGAACAATACAAATCCGACAACCTAGATTTTAGTTGAGTTTCTAGACCTCCTAGCTTGATTTGATATAGTCTGCGATCTAACCTGCAACATACGTTAAAATATTTGTCAATACAAAAGTATTGGCGAGTATACAGGTTTGATAAGTATAGCATAGTAGATTAAAAGTGCTGCGAATTTCCACATGCATAAACGTAATACACGACATATATACTCACAAAACTGATACTACCAACTAAGTCCTCGATGCTCGAATGTACGATGGCATAACTAGACCCCGTCGGGCGCAATAGTACTATACTAGTCGTGGTGGGACGTCGCGAGTATAAGTCCTAGCACATATGCAACTAGCATCACGTATATCTATGCATAACAGTTATTCGCAAGTGATAATTCGATTGATTGAATATTTCGCTTGATAAGTTTGATTTGTTAGAAACGTATATTACACCCAAAATTCGATTAAAAAGGGGTCAAGTATACTCACAGTGCGTATTTAGCGGGATTACAACTTGATTGGGTCGGTTGCGAGTATGTCTGTAATGATCCTTGAAGAAATAGAGTAAACGATGTACGGTTAAGCGAGATTACCTTGAAAAGTTACTCATTTGGTTGAATGGTCCTCATCCGTGCGGTTAGACATGTTATCCGTCCGGATGAAGGTGGTACGTGCGGATGAAGGTGATGCGTGCGGACTGACTTTACTGTGCGTGCGGATGAGTGGTGCGTGCGGGTGAGTGGTGCGTGCGGGTGACATGTCATCCGTGCGGGTGACATGTCATCCGTGCGGGTGACAAGTCATCCGTGCGGGCTGACATGTCATCCGTGCGGGCTGACATGTCATCCGTGCGGGCTGACATGTCATCCGTGCGGGCTGACATGTCATCCGTGCGGGCTGACATGTCATCCGTGCGGGCTGACATGTCATCCGTGCGGATTGCCATGTCTGTTTCGCACTCTGAACACTGTTCCCGAGTGTTTAACGGAAGGAATACGTTCGTTCTTACTAGGGTAGTGTAATTTCGCACTAACACTTGAAGTTCCGTCAATTCCGACTCGTTCTAACGGCCGGGAATCACCCCGTTCCATCAGATCTGGCCGTTCATGATGGTTCTTCATTGTTAACTCGAAATCGCACAGATTTAGGTGAGATTTGTCATTAAAACATGTGGAAATCACCCGGATCTGAGTCGTTTATAGTGAAATGAGGCCCCAACTTGAAGTTCATAAGAACTCTTGGTGACATCACCTCTAAAACGCCTCAAATCCACAGATTTCACGGTTAGAATTTGAGTTTTGAAAGATAGAATGATGTAGAATCGAGTGTAGATTGTAGAAGTACAAGTTTTAGGTTGAATTCTTACCGGAATCGCGAGGAAATCGAGGAAAAAGGGTCTTGGAGCGGGTTTGGTCGAATAGGAGCTGTCACATCA
The DNA here is from genome assembly GCA_030545235.1 of Helianthus tuberosus. NCBI lineage: Eukaryota > Viridiplantae > Streptophyta > Magnoliopsida > Asterales > Asteraceae > Helianthus > Helianthus tuberosus. The sequence goes on along the minus strand of CM060414.1, from coordinate 116,288,624 downwards.
CTTGAACAGTGATGTGACATGGTATTTATAGGCAACAGAGGCGAAGAAGGGTGTTTTGGCCCGGATAGCCCATCCGTGCAGATGGCCCATCCGTACGGATGGCCCATGCGTGCGGATGGCCATCCGTGCGCATGTCCATCCGTCCGGATGGTCCATCCGTCCGGATAGCTATCCTGACGCGTTGGACTTCTCCGTTTTTTATCGTTTTGATAGTTTTCGAAGTGCGTACTTCCATAATTAGTTTATATTGTCATTATATTGTTATTATTATATATTATTATATATATATGTCACTAGGGGTCGTATTTACGTATCCATAATCCAAAGTTTCGATAATTAACAATCGGTTTCCGATTCGAGTAAGCGATTATTAGCGACGTTTCACGGCCATCAATGAGGGTAGTATAGGTCCTTTCTTGATGTCATCGTGAACGTTATTTCGTGTAGTGCCACAAAGACTGACGGGGTACCGTTTACTCGTATTGTCACCATCGTCATGACGACTGGAGCTACAGCACTCACCCGAGAGTCCTTGTTAGCGTTAATTGTTTACGTTCGACACATCACGGCCACTGAGGAGGGTAGAATAGGTCCTCACTCAATGCCTCCGTGAGTGTTAGCGTGATAATAGTGTAGTATAGTGATATTGTATTTCGAAAATATGCGATTATCCTTCGAATAGCGATATATATACGATATAGTTACATTATGATCCGAATCTCCGGTGCTTGGCGTAACGAGCATAAAGAGTAGTAACAACGCACAAAAGTGCGGGTTGTTACAGTCTCCCCTACTTTAGGAAATTTCGTCCCGAAATTAATCCAATAGGTAGACTTCTAAAAGTTGATCTTGTATAAGTAGCGATACAGCGAGTGATTCGACCGAGAGTTGACAAACGAGAGCGTTTCGAACAAGGGAGATCGATTGCGATAGAGAGAAGCGACGTAAAGGCGAAGGTAATATCCCACGAGTTGGCGTTCCAAGGTACCTTATGTTGCATAGAATTCGTAAGTTCGATGCGATTGAAATCTTTAAAGAACTTGAAAAGGTTTCTCATGACGTAGAATTAACTGAGAAACATTCGTTTTAGATATTAAAAAGGAATTTAGGATGAAAATCTTTGAAAATTTTCCTTTTAACGTGCGGTTAACAGTGTCGATGTTAACCGATGTTGCAAGGAAGTTTGAGTTTCTAAACATTTTAAGGAATTCGAAGATGAGAACAAGGGTTACGAAAACTCTCCTATGACATGGGTTCAAGCTGAATTTGATGTCGAACCAATGTCTAAAGAAGGATTTTGTTTTTGATCTTGAAAAAGGTTTTAAGGAAAAATTGGTAGGTCGATTGAAATACGGTCAACACGATTCGATCATTGTAATGTACGACATTTACTCCACATAATATAAATAAAATAAGAACATTTCTACGAGTCAAGTTGCGCGAAATCGGTCGTTGACTTTGACCTTGACTTTGACTTTCACTCGTGAAAACACGGGGTGTTACAGCCTCCCTTTGTTTAGGGAATTTCGTCCCGAAATTAAGTTACGAGAAGGTTATAACTATCAAAATAGTATTCTTTTTTACTTGCAACATGGCTAGGGTACAATGCAGATAAAAAGACAACACATTGTTCAAATATTATATAAAGAACCAGAACGACACATTGAAAATGAGCTACAAAGTATAATACTTTGTATTTGTTAGGGTGCCCTATCGTGTCGGTTTGATAGGTCAACCAAAAACGACCCATATTTTTATTTGTGTCAAAAACATCAACTTTCGCCTGCACATACATAAAATCTTGTAATTTGGACACGTTTGGTTTAACCCATTTATTTAAATGTGTCAAATGGGTCGTGAGTAAAGTCAAGTTGTAAACGTGTTAATCGGGTTGGCGGGTTATAAAAAATGAGTTAAACAATGTTAGCGGATCTACTTGTTTAACTAAGCCTGCTAAAAGGTCGACATGAACACAACACATTTATTTAATCAGCTCGACTCAAACACGACTCGTTTTCTAAACGCTTAGATATTCCAACCCAAAATCTATATATTTTCTAAACATTTGCTAACACGTGTCATTGTAAAATTATTTTTGTAAGAGCATTCACAATAAATTCCTTATCCCCAAACCTATAATTATACTAAAAATCACTACTTACTCTCTCTCATTTTCAATTAAATAATATTTGTTTATACATTTATCATTACATTTTCTCTCCTTCACTCACAACCACTTGCAAAAATATTAAAAAAATTATAAGGGCAAACAATGTTTCTATATATTTACAGATGAACAGTAACATTTTCTATCTCCTTCCCTCACAGCCTATTGTAAATACTCTAACACCAAGAACTTTCACAAAATATGTATTGCCTTGTTTGATAAGAAAACATTCCGACTATTCAAACACTCAACTATTCAAATAAAATAACACTAGGGGCCATAACCATTTCTACAATCAACCCAAAATAAAAACACCATTGCAAATCCAGCCCATCTATTAGACCCAACAAAAGCCCATCATTAAGCCCAACAAACCCACTCATCTTTATCATATATCACAACCTTTTAGGGTTTCATCTCTTCAACCCTCTCTGCCGCTTTAACCCGCCGCGCTTCATCGGAGCAACAAATCACCGGTAACCATCGTTTTATCTTCAATTGATTATTGATTCTTACTCCAAACATCTTGAATATGCTCTCTATTTCTGTATATATTAATTGTTTACTTACATTTATCGAGATTTTGTATGTTAATAAGTTGTAATATATTTATTAGTGTCTGCAAATTGCTGATTTGGCATCATTCTGTAAAGTTTTTCGAATTTTTAGCCAATTAAGAATTGTATCATTTTGAATTAGGTTAGTTTGAGCTGAAAGTTAAAAAATTTTGAGCTAAAAAAACTGTTTTTTACTTGATTTGTTGTTTGATTAGATATGTTATCATATATTTGTGAATGATGATGTATGAATTTAATAAAAAAATGTGAAAGTTTTGGTAAAGTTTATTTATAAAGTTTTAAGACATTTTTTTTTAAATTGTAAGTTTAGTGTAAAATACCCAATCTGTTTGTTTTATTAACACAAAACATCCTTTTCAAAAAAATTAGAAAAATAAAGGGTTAACTCGCTAGTCAGACCGGTTGATCTGAACACAGCCTGTTTAGCTAAAACTTGTTAGTGGGTTCGACTAGAAGATGACCCGAACTTATTTAAACTATGCAGTTAATATCGGTGATATATCGGTCCTCTAGTAAAATATCGGTTTCAAATATCGATACCGATAATATCGGCAATATTGACCGATATTTGACTGATATAACTGATATATCACTGATATTTGACCGATAAAACGATAGATTCGATATATCACTGAATTATTAGTGTTATATTGCTAATTTGCTATATACAAACTCTGCATTATATTAAAATTACCAATATCCCACCGAGATAACCTATATCTCTAATATCAGTCCTTGACCGATATCCGATATTTCACCGCATTAACTGCATAGACACTAAGGGGCTGTTTGGCTAAGCTTATTTTAGTGACTTATTTACTTTTTGAAAAGTTAAAAGGTGTTTGGGTTAGCTTATTATGTGAGAGGAATAAGTAAATAAGTCATTCCATTATGACTTATTTGCTTTTCAAATAAGCAAATAAGTAAATAAGTCAAAAAAATAAGCTTAGCCAAACAGCCCCTAAACCAATACCCATGAATCTTAAGCTAGGTTCTTGTCGTGTCCGAAATTTAAAATAATAGTACCTTTAAATCCATTGAAAATTTGTGTTTTGGTATTGGAATTTTAAATGGTCATTGTTGTAAAAGCAGAAGACCAATGGCACCGAAGGACAGAAAGCCACATGTTAGCAGGAACCCTGACTTGATCAGGGGTGTGGGCAAATACTCACGGTCCAAGATGTACCACAAGAGGGGTTTATGGGCCATCAAGGCTAAGAATGGTGGTGCATTCCCTAAACATGAGAAGCAAGCTGCTGCTGCTGCTCCAGCTGAGAAACCCCCAAAGTTTTACCCAGCTGATGATGTTAAGAAACCACTTGTTAACAAGCGCAAAGCCAGACCAACTAAACTCAGGTATATACATTGATTGTTTTTATGCCCATGGTCTTAAAGCGTGAGGCGAGAGGTTCATGTAGACGATTTATTGATCAGATAGCCTCTCGCTAGCGGTGCGCTTTTGAATGTTATGTTTAAGTCATGGATATATCATTCCTGTTGATTTTTTTGATCGTTTTTACGTGTTTAGGGCTAGCATTACCCCAGGAACTGTGCTGATTATACTGGCTGGGAGATTCAAGGGAAAGAGGGTTGTTTTTCTGAAACAACTTACTTCTGGATTGTTGCTGGTTACTGGTAATTTATTTTTTATTCTTATCTGTTGACTAAAACACTTGATTTCGTTTTCTTGTGTTCGCCTGTTTTGCATACCTCTTTTTTTTTTTCATAAAATAGTTTTTTTTTTAATTTTTATTTTTGCAGTTGCGAATGCTTACTTCTAGTTTGCATCTGTTTAATCATTGCATTTACTGCATGTTGCCATTTTGATTATAGAAAGTGATATAACTCTATTTGTTATTTTTAATTTTTTTTTCTCATTTTTAGATTAAGTCATTGTAGAGAAAATATACTTGTACAAAAAATAAAACAATTTTTATGAATTTTTCAAGTGTTGATGAAAACGAATTAGAGATCAACCTGTACTCAAATGTTGTATCACTATTATATTTTGTTTATCGGTTTTTTATCCAAATTCTATTATGTTTTTGGAATCACTGACTTGTTTTTTTATATATAGGTCCATTTAAGATCAATGGTGTTCCTTTGAGGAGAGTGAACCAGTCGTATGTTATCGCCACATCAACAAAGGTAGACATCTCAGGGGTAAATGTGGAAAAGTTTGACGACAAGTACTTTGGAAAGAAGGTTGAGAAAAAGAAGAAGAAAGGCGAGGGCGAGTTTTTTGAAGCAGAGAAAGAGGTATTGTTAGCTTATATCTCTTTTGGGTCCATGTTTTCGTATACCTGATTGTTTTTTGGTTGATGCGCGTTATAGGAGAAGAACGTCCTCCCACAAGACAAGAAAGACGACCAGAAAACCGTCGATGCTGCGTTGATTGCAGCCATTGAGGCTGTTCCAGATCTGAAAAGCTATTTGGGGGCTAGATTCTCACTCAAGGCAGGCATGAAGCCTCATGAGCTTGTGTTTTAAGGATTTATGTCAAAGTAAAATCATGTCTCATGTTATCATAGATCTAGAGGATGCAGTTTTTTTGTTTTTGTTTTGTGCTGAGTTGACTATGAATTTCTCTTTATATGTTTCAAGTACCATTAAATTTTGCAATGAATATTTTATTCAATCATTATCTTTGCTTGATGATTGCAAATGAGCATGTTTGGTACTCAACTTCTTTCAGACTATAGCGCATTTTGTTCATCTCTACAAATGATGTATTCATATTAATTTATGAACATTCTTTTTAACATGTGTTAGTGCCAAAGACCAAACACATTATAATCTAGTATGCAAAAAGGATCATTAGTGTGTACCAAAAGACCTGCAAGTATCTCAATAAACAATAAAAGTTATCAATGCTCTTCAATGATTTTTGAATCCAAGTGTGAAACATTTTTCAGATAAAACCAAGTGCATTGGGGCTAGCTCACTTGTTAAAGACAAAGGTCTTCGGTTCAAACATGGGCAAAGACATAATTTAGATTTATTCATGTAATGTAGAGAAGTAACATTGGTTCCGGTTCAAATTTGGTTTATTCGTGTAATGTAGAGAAGTAACATTTGTTGTTATTCTTTTTTCAAGTGTAGTGTATTTTATTGTAGTTATATCTATTCGTTCATTGACCGATTGGCTCAATCACTTTTTTTGTGTGCACTGTGAGATTAAATATATTAATATTATATTATTTAATCTTGTAGCCATTATAATCATTTATATTATATAGATCAAAATATATTAATAACATATTAATAATTAGTTGGTAATTGTTGATGGACCATATTACCCTTATTAACTAATTATGTTTCCTCTTGGGTGTATATATAAGGAGATTATTAGAGAGTTTAAGTGTTAGACAATTAGACATTTACACAACCCTCATAACATCATTCTCGGCTCTCTCTCCCAACCGAATTCTTCCCTAGTTTCGGTTCATCACCATCATAACGTTACACCCTAAGGAGGAACCAGATCATCCTGACAAGTATGTCAAACTCAATGGCTGCATCTCTGACTGGATTCTCTGCTGTCCTGTCTGCTGTAACAGGTATGTTATTCATGTTGTCCATTATGTTTAAACAGAACTGATCAACATCTTAGATGAGCCTGGCCAGGAGTTAACACTCATTTTAGCCTTAAACCAAGAACTATAGCAGAGAAATACAGCCATTGAATTATCATTCGACTCAGGACCCCCATTAGTCATACTATAGCCTCAATTTAAAACCTATTAGTTATGATCAAAATACGCATAAGCCCTTTAGCGTCTGATTTGTATTTATATTTGTCTATATGTCATTATACCGGCAGAACATATGTTAGAGACATACAAAATCAAACTGAGGAAATTTAATTAATTAAAACATAAGCTAGTACAATATGCCATTAAATAAGGTCTTTAGTAAGTCCCATATTCGATACATGTTCTTCGAAAACTTTAGGTGGGAGACCTTTAGTCATCGGATCCGCAATCATATCTTTAGTACTAATATACTCAATACAAAGATTATTTTCCTCAACTCGTTCACGTACGAACAAATATTTTGTATCGAGATATAAACCAGCTTCAGTCGAACTGTTACTGTTCGAGAAACTAACGGCAGCTGAGTTATCACAGTAAAGCTTCAATGATCTAGAAATGGAATTAACGATTTTGAGTCCAGTGATCAGATTTCTAAGCAACATTCTATGACAGGTTGCGTTGTAAACAGCAATGTATTCTGCCATCGTTGTGGAAGTTGTGGTTAACTGTTGTTTATGACTCTTGTGACAACTCGAGTTTTCAAGGTCTTTCCTCACAGCTGTGTCTTCATAATTCGTTGCGTTGTAATATGTGCACCTTGTTATTTGATTTATAAATTGTTGTATTGTGTTACTTGGTTAAATAATGAACTGTTGAACTTATGAACTATTTAAAGTTTACAAACCTAACCCTTACATTTTCACATTTGACGAAACCCGAACCCGACGATACATTAGTGTTTCGTCATCATCCATACTCGACGAAACTTAGAGAGTTTCGTCGCCCAATGTAGTTTCGTCGAGATGGGATTTCGGCCCAGGTAAGGCCCATCAGCGACTAAGTCAGTTCGTTTTATATTCACACCCTTGTACGTAAAACGGCAGTTATCAAACCCTAGTGTTCTGTCCTCTCTCTATTTGACGGCAACCTATCTATTCTGTTCGGAGTTTCAATCTCTCGAAGCCTGTCCCTCGTTTCTAACGGCAATCACATCTCGGTTAGTTCACACCATTGTTTAATCGTTACATGATTCCTTGGTAGATCAATACATGTTCGTATATATGAATCTGATTGATGAAGTTCTGTGAATTGTGGAATACATGTTCGTAGATAGTGAATGGGATCTTGTATTGTTGTTAAGACCATATGAATGATTTCGTTATTGGATTTGAATGGATGGTCGACTGCAATATGTTTACCGATGTATTTTAGCATGATGATGATGATCTGGTAATCTAGGGTTTATTGTTTGAGTTGTTTGATCAGTTTTGGAATTTGGGAGGTAATTACGGGAATTAAGGGAGTAGTTATGTATGAGCTGTTATCCTGGTCGACGAAACACCTGAGTTTCGCCATTTACCTGGTCGACGAAACACCTGAGGTTTCGTCACTTTCATGCAGATGAAACATGTGATGTTTCGTCACCCAACCGGTCGACGAAAGACTTGGATGTTTCGTCGCCCTGAATGTCACCACATCAACAGACTATGGTCTAGAATGTGCATGGTAATGTATGACTCTGTTACTGTCTGTTGTTTTCTGTTACTGACTGTTACTGTCTGTTAGTTATGACTGTGGAAACCTGAGTTGATTTGAATATCACACTTAACTATTGATTACTATTGTGAAACATGCATGAGAATTGTGGAGTCGTATGAACTTGAATAACTGTTAAGATGTTTGAATGCACACTGTGATTGTATATTATACGTGAACCTTGTGAATGTAAACTGATTACGTATGTATGAATACAATAGGCTTTGACTGATTAACTGTGTACAAGTGATATTCGTTAATTTACACATATTTTAGTCCCCCGCTTTACCCCTATTTTATGCGTTTTTGGCCGTAAAACCGTCATTCGGATACTTAATTATCTATACTTTTGTTTACAGGCCTAAAACAGCATACCAGACAAGATGATAGCGAAAACGAGGACTTTCCGGACAAAACGACGAAGCTGCGGACATTCTGTTAAGGAAACTGACCTGGGCCTGTGGAACGGTCGTGCGACCTGATGCACGACCGTTCATCTCCGACAGTTGTTGATTAGTCCGGCAATGAACGAGCAGTGCTACTAGGCGTGCAAGGCAAACAAGGCCAGCCCGGTGATGCACGGACGTGCCATCTGAAGAACGACCGTGCGGCTACGATGATCCAGCCTGATCTCGGTGATGAACGCCCGGTGCAGCAGCTCGTGCAACAAGAACCCGGAACTGAACGACCGTTCCATCCGAAGAACGGTCGTGCGATATCATATCTGGTCAAAGATCTGATGACGTATGCAGTATGGTGCCCCATTCCCAATAATTGCTTAAAGTGCACGGTCGTGCCATCTGAAGAACGACCGTGCGACAGCGAAAAAATATAAAAATAGAACAGAAACATTCTGTTCGGCATTCTGGAATTTTGGGAGCTTCATAGGCGAATTTACAGGCTCCGGAGGCTTTGCTTTTGACCCGGATTCAAGCCACATTGTGCCGTTTAGCTCCATTACTATCCGGATTCTTAGTCTAGTGCTTGTTTATGGTTTGGTTTTCTAATCTTTCCATGATTTTGTTAATCTTTCAAGTACTTAGATTAATCTTTATGTATTATTGTAGCCTTTGGGCAAAAACACAACAATCCCTTGCTTGATTATAGCCATTAGTGTGTTAAGCTTTGTTTGTAATGACACTTGAAGTATTTTCTATGTTAATCTTTGATGATTAGTTTGCAACCTTGTTATTGATATTGATTTCTTGATTATAAGTAATTTTGTTGGATGATTGATGCTTGGTTAGTTAAGATAGTTGAGAAATGAAGCTTAATTAATCTTGTATTAGTAAACTTTGAACTTGGTTAACTAGTTTAGCTTGGTTTAAATGTATGCATCATGATACTAGAAATGGTTAGTGATTTAATAAAATGTAATTATTGTTAATCAAGAGAGCTTGCCGTCACGTAAGGACCTTAACGGGTTAGATGGTGTCGTTATAAATTCTTGCCATGATTTATTAGCTTAGTTAGTAGTTTAGGCCAAAATTGCTATCTTGGTGAATTATTGTGCAAGATTTGTAAAATGAACTCGGTTGTGCTTTAATCTAGTTTATGCTTGACAGTTGGTGGTTGCATTGTGTTTATCGGTGTCGCTTTCCTTGTTAAGTGCGGTTAGAAAACTCCTAACGGATGACTAACTTATTTTTAAGAGATTTTCATAGACATTTATCAATTGCACGTTAATGCACAATTTTAGGAGGTTAAAGTGTGTTTATCGTTTTAACTTTCCGAATGATTGTCATGTTAGGATTCCCGAAAGGGATACTAATTGTCTTAAAATGGAAAATTGACCGAATGCTTCTAGTGCCAAAACCGACTTAGTTGACATGCTGTGGTTGTGTATTAAGCAAGGCTTTTTATCTATTATCTACTATCTATTATGTTTTTATTATGCTTTTGTTTATGCTTACTTTAGTTTATAAAAACTCACAAAACTTATGTTTTTACCGGTAGTTTAGTGACAAAGGTCTAGTATTATTTCTCCGCCCATTTCCTTGGATCGATACTTGGTTCTTACCGATACTTTACTACATATATGACGGGGTACACTTGCCTCTTTCGTGTGTGTTTTGATGTTAAAGTAATAATCACTTTTATAAATTTAAAACCAAATCGTGTGTAATTTCATTGCAAAATTATGTATATATACGCACACGTCAACAAGTAACTTAACAAACCGAGCAAACCAAGGTAAGTTCACACTTTCTATAAGGCATGGGATTCCCGGTGGTTTGGGAATGGGTTAAGAAACTAAAACGGAAACTGCATATTCTCCTTGGGTAGAATATGTACCTCCATCCTCCATAGGAAGGATGACAACATTAAGTACTGCGTATTTTTCTTGGGTAGATTACGTACCTCTATTCTCCATGGGAAGAATGACAACATATAACTTACTAGACAAAACTCTATCATGAAGTCCCTCATTTTTATATCGACTTAATCGCCGGGCCAATAGCGAGCGGGTCATTAGTTAAATAGCGCTATTAGGTTTGACAAGCCTCACACCGTGCCGCAGAGGACGGGAGTGGACTAATGGATCTGGGCAATTAGTCAATGATGATAGACATTGACGTAGGGCACATAAACATGACTCCAGTCAGTTGTCGATATGGTAATGGGTCTAGTAGTTACATGGGGTAGCCCCTACTGGTTATGGTTTGGGAAACAATGAATTGGATAACTCATGGTTTTTGAATGAACTCGTGGTTTTTGGAACAACTTTAAAATGGACAACCAACTGTGAACTCGCTCAACTTTGTTGTTGACTCGTTGTTACATGCCTTGCAGGTCGTTAGATGTTTAGCTGGAGTTTGCATGGGAGCAGGAGTTGTTGTGGGACATAGACCGTTGTGTGCCATGTTAAACTTTATGAACATTTAAACTTATACTTTGGTTTGAAACTTATTGCTTCCGCTGAATAACTTAGATTTCACTTTTTGTGTGTGACACTAATCATATTGATTGTGTTGGATTTTACTTATTTATTATAATGTTCAATATGATTGGTGGCTTGATCCTGGTCATGTCACGCCTCCTGCGGTGATACTCCGCTAGTGGAATTTGGGGGTGTGACAGATTGGTATCAGAGCCATTGGTTATAGTGAACTTGGTTTTAAAAAGGGAAAAGCTTTTTGACAAAACCAGACTATAACCTGTATAGTGCTCAACGATCCACAACGACGCTTCACTCCATGTGCAAGACTCAACACTATAGGTGATATGGTTTATGTTTATATTGCCTGTCTATTAGATTACATAGTGCATTGCTCATGGTATGCTTAGTTAGCGTAACAACTGTTGTTTGAAACCCTGTGTGCTTACTCTCTTCTGTCATCCCATGCTTACGCATTTTCACGACACCTTTCTCACTTATGTTTGCTTCAATGTGAAGATCATGAGTGGACGTCTCAACTTGACTCAAGCCCAGCTGACGGCTCTAATCAATGAACGAGTTGCTGAGGCACTCGCTGCAGCCCAAGCAGGAGGTCAACCTGCTCAGCCTCCTGTGTGTACATTCAAAACTTTCATGGATTGCCGACCCAGTACTTTCAAAGGCACAGAAGGAGCCGTAGGTCTTCTCCACTGGTTCGAGAAGATTGAATCCGTTTTTGAGACGTGTGAATGCCCTGTAGCTCGTAGGGTGAAATTTGCTACTGGAACACTTGAAGGCGGTGCGTTAACTTGGTGGAACACACATGTACAAATGCTAGGGTTGGCAGCTGCTAATGCCACCCCATGGAACGACTTCAAAGAGCTAATGAAAGAGGAGTATTATCATCGCGATGACATTCACAAACTGGAAGTAGAGTTTTACAATTTGAAGATGACGGGGTCTAAAATCAAGGCGTATACGAAGAGATCGAACGAATTGGCTGCATTGTGTCCTACTATGGTGGATCCTCCTATCAAACATATCGAGTTGTACCTCAAGGGTTTAGTGCCAGAGATTCAGAGTATGGTGACTTCAGCTAACCTCCCTACCATCCAGCAAGTCATACGGCTAGCCCATCGTCTCACTGATCAAGCAGTTGAGCAGAACAAGCTACCTAAGCGTATTAGTGCTACCACTACTTCAGATGCTCCTAGCGAGAACAAGCGCAAATGGGATGGAAATTCAAGCAAAGGTTCTACTTCTGTTCAGTCTCAGTCTCAGCAACGGAGGACTGACGACTACAAGAGCCCCAGTCAGCAATCTTCCCGGAATCAGGGTGGGTACAAGGGGAATCACCCTAAGTGCAATCGATGTAATTTGCACCACAGTGGGCCATGCAACAAGGGTCGTTGTCATAGATGTAACAAGCTTGGTCACGCAGCTAAGGATTGGAGGAATTAAGGAAGAAAGATCCTAAAGTTCCACAAAAACCTGACTACCCTGAAGCAGAGGTTTCAACAAGACCACCAAAGCTGCAAATCAGGAGATCCACTGCTCCAGCTGGTGCTGCCATCTATAAAAGAAGACAAAAACAGTTGGATACTGAAACAGTGGTAGAATTAATGGCAGGAGATGACCTTGTAAAAGAGGGCATTAAGATAATGATCACTGAAACTCTTGGCCTAAATCAACCTGCAAGCACTGCTCAGTCAGTCATCACAAGGCCAGCATCACCAAACTCCTCATCTAATAAAGATCTCCCAAGAAACCCACCAGACTCAAAAGTACTAAAGTGGAAAACTGACAAACAGACCCATGTACTGACAGTGTTCAAGTCTAGTGGAGAAGTGAAGAAAATAACAAGGGAACAAGCACTTGGCCTAAGTCTTGATGATTTGCAGGATCTCCTTGATCTTCCACTGTGCAGGGATGAAGATGACACAGATGCCTTAGCTTTTGAGTTACAACTCAAAGGGCAAATAAGGGAACTGCTGATGAGGCAATAAAGATCTACCAATAATGAAGAGTTTTGGCATTATCTGTTCCAGGGGGAGATTGTTGGGATTGAACCCTATAAGAGGAACAGATAATCAAAGCCAAAACTGGATCAGAGCAGTGGATCCAGAATAAGCAGATGTTATGTAATCAAGTCTCTCCCCTTGAAAGTGATTTCAACATCTGATGACCTCCAATCCACTGATCGGTACAACTGCTGTCCTACAACTGCTGATCAAATCAATGACTAATGAAGACTAAAGCCCTGCTGTTCAATCTACTGCTATGAGTCAAGCACTGCTGGTTATATCAAGTGCTGCTGGGTTCACATCAGTGGAAGGATTCAGCAGTAGTTAAGTTTGTCTTTATGTAATGTATTGTAATGACAGTTGTTAGCATAGCAGTACTTGTATAGATCAGATGTTAGAGTTTGTTAGGAGGTTAGATGTCACTTTCATGGTGACGTCAGCTAAGATGCCTTAGTGGTTTGTCCGTGCCTATAAATAGAACAGTACCTTGTACTGTTCTATTAGCTCTTCACCATCTTTCTTCCTGTATGAACAAATCATTGTGAGCTCAGGCTGAGGGGGAGTTTGTTGCATACATGCAATTGTAATCGTTGATGAAATAAATTCAATCATTCGGTTCATTGTTGAAAATGTGTGTTGAAAGCAATTCTCCTGTTTGATTGTGAAAAGTTTGTTTCCATTAATATTCCACTGCATTTCTCATTCATTGTTCATCTTAATTCAAACATAAAACACAATCAAAACCAAACTCAGATCCTAACAATTGGTATCAGAGCTCGGACAGTCAAATTTGATTTAACAATCATTTTGACATAAATAGTTCAACTCGCAATCGTTGATACTGATAGTTTGTTCGTTTTGTTGAAAAATAGTGTAAGGTTTAATCACCATCAAAGTTGATTAATCAGTGCCTGTAAAACAACCAGGATGACTTCACAATCACAAGATGATAAGAATAACATTGGCTCTCTTTTCAAACCACCCATGCTTAAACGTAACGAATACAACATCTGGGAGAGAAGGATGGGTCACATTCTTGCTCAACAGAATACTGGATGTTGGAGATCTGTTGTTTTTGGACCACACGTTCCCATGGTGCCAAGTGCTGAGGATACAAAGAAGTTCGAACCTAAAAAACCTGAAAATTATACTGAAACTGATTTCCAAAAGTTCAAACTCAATGCCAAAGCATTTAGCATCATTGCATCTGCATTACCCAATGAAATCTATGCTGGGCGGTTACATTGTAACAGTGCCAAAGAGCTATGGGATGCACTGAATGAACAGTTTGGGGGAACGGAAGAAGTTATTGAAAATAATAGGGAAATTCTGAATCAGCAGTATGAAACCTTTTGTCACATCAAGGGTGAATCATTGACCCAACAGTTTGAGCGATTTAGCTGTCTCATTAGTGAGCTAAGACTTGTTAAAGTTACATTTCCTAATTCAACACAAAATAGCAGGATTCTTAGATCACTACCTGAAAAATGGGACACAATTGCTTTTGTAACTAGAAATTCAGCTGAGTTCAAAGATCTGACCCTGACCCAACTTCATGGTAGACTCCTGACCTATGAAAGGGAGTTAAGCCAGAAAAAGAAGTTGCAAGAGTCTGGAAAAGTTGTTGATGACTATGCATTTGGCAGCACAACTCTTTTTGGTCAGGAAGAATCTGGTAGCAGTAGTAAGGATCAGAGTTTTGATCATTTTATTGATATAACTGCTGGTGGAAATTTTAACAACTCTGATTCTCACTCTGCAAATTATGCTTTTACTGCAAATTGTGAAAACCAGATGTCAGATAACTTGTGTTTTGAACTAAATGATTTGCAACACTTTGATCCCACTGACTTAGAGGAGATGGACATTTTGCATCAATTGGCTTTTCTTAGTGTAAGAACAAGCAAATTCTATAAAAGAACACGGAGAAAATTCCCAGGGTTACATGGGAATTTAAGAGTGGGGTTGGATAAATCAAAACTGAAGTGTTACAAGTGCAATAGGCTAGGTCATTTTGCTAGGGAATGCAGGAGTCAAACCACTGGTCCAATAATAACTCATCCCAGCTCAAACCCTAGACCACAACATCAAAGCACTGTGCACTATACCCAATATACCCCTGCAGCACATGTTAAAACTGCTCACTATGCTGCAACCCCTGTGTCTGTGCATTATGTTCAAACCACTGTTCCACAAATTTAGTATGTTCAAGCCCCTGTCCCTCAGGCACAAGTGCAACCTGTTGCACCTCAACAAGCTGCTCCAACAGTGGTACAACCAGATCAGCAAAGCTTTTTCACCCAAGGCTTTGTTGACTGGAGCAGCATGCCTGATGAGCTTGGTGATGAAAATTTTGCACTCTATGCTTCTAATGATACTTTTAATGATGAATTTTGTTTGATGGCATTAGAGTCAATACCAGAAGGGGTAGAAACTGAAGGTGAACAGCTAAGTGATGAAACAATGGATGAAGTGGCTGAAGTAGTGGTTACTGCAGTTGCTGGTGAACTACTGCTGGGAGAAAATTCAGAAACCCTGATTGAACCACTGTCTGACCCCTGGTCCAAAGAAGACAAAGAAGAAGAGGAAGAGAAGAAAGCAGGTGAGAAAGAAGTTAGAGCTAATGAAGAAGGTGATCATCAATGTGATTGTGCCATGATGGCTGCTGCTAAGGTATCACCTCAAGTTCTTGAAAAACTGTGTTCAGACAAATGCATTATTGCATTTGCTAGCATTAAAGAGGTAAATGAAAACCTTAGGGATAAAGTCTTAACTAATGAAGTCAAATTTGAAAAGTCATTGAAAGAACTTAAAAATAAATTGGCTGAAAAAGACAAAGAAATCAACAGCCTCAAAGAAGAGCAAAGCATAACCAAGAACCAACTCCAAACTATGGTAGAAAAATACCAAGTTTGCAAAAAGGAGTTGGAATCCACCCAGATCACTTGTGAAAGATGGGTGGAATCTTGCAAAGGTTATGAGGTTATGCTTGAAAAACAGCTTGAAAGCAATGTTAAGTTTGGTATAGGATATATAAAATATGATGATCTTGAAAACACTGCTGTCAAACAAGCTGGTTCAACTGAAATAATACCAACCAACAAGAATGGCCAAGAAGTAAAGATTACTGACAAACTTGGTAACAAAATCAATCTGGAAAGATCATCTGTGGGGTCCTCAACTTTTGAGGAAATTGAGAAATACCAATTTAAACCCACATGGTCTGATGAGTGTGACATTCTTGAAAATTTCAAACCCAAAGCATAACCAAGAACCAACTCCAAACTATGGTAGAAAAATACCAAGTTTGCAAAAAGGAGTTGGAATCCACCCAGATCACTTGTGAAAGATGGGTGGAATCTTGCAAAGGTTATGAGGTTATGCTTGAGAAACAGCTTGAAAGCAATGTTAAGCTTGGTATAGGATATATAAAATATGATGATCTTGAAAACACTGCTGTCAAACAAGCTGGTTCAACTGAAATAATACCAACCAACAAGAATGGCCAAGAAGTAAAGATTACTGACAAACTTGGTAACAAAATCACTCTGGAAAGATCATCTGTGGGGTCCTCAACTTTTGAGGAAATTGAGAAATACCAATTTAAACCCACATGGTCTAATGAGTGTGACATTCTTGAAAATTTCAAACCCATGGATTTCACAACCACTGATGGTGTCACAGCTCCAAAAGCAAAGGTCATTCCTATTAAAGACATCCCAACAATGGTTCAAAACTCTGTTGCTAAGGAGTCTGAGAAAAGGAAGAAAGGAGAAAAGATCAAAAACCTGTTTTGTGATTTTTGTGAAAAGAGGAATCATCTAACAAAAGACTGTTTTCATCTAAAAGCATATGATCTAAACAAAACAAGTATCATTGTACCTGCTGAAAGCTGCACCATCTGTGGTAAAAATAACCACAAAACTCAAGAATGTCTGTATCTCAAGAACTTTGATGTGAAAAAGAATGAGTACACTGCTAAAACATCCTTGAGTCCATCAACATCATCTGTCAAATTCACCAAGAATCAACCACTGTTTGTGCCAGTCCAAACAGCTGTTACAAAACAGCTGAATCAAACATCTGTCCAAAGAGATGTTCAAGTGACTGATGCACCCCCTGCCAACCAATACAGAAGAGGCAAGGGACAACCACCATACCAAAGGATCCCACATGTTTATGAGACCTATAAAAGGCCCTCTAAACCAAGAGTGAACAGGCATCCTTTTGGTTATCAGCAGGTGATTGGTCAAGAACCCCAACAGTGGTTAGAGAAAAACAGTCCTAAAACTGTCCAAACCCCTGACCTAACCACTGTCCATCCATCTGAACTCATCCCAGACACTGTTGAGAACCCATCCAAAGCCTTATTGGCTTTGGAGACCCTAATGAACTAATCCTTTTACTTCATGTGCAGGGAGCTTCTGCATGCTTTGATAGCCTTTGGTATGTAGATAGTGGAGGCTCCAGGCACATGACAGGATGTAAAGCCCTTCTCAAAGATTTCAAAATCCATGGAGGGGGTGATATATACTTTGGTAATAATAGTAAAGGGAAAGTTCTGGAGTCTGGTACAGTACAGTTTGGTAATGTAAAATTTGAAAATGTCAATCTGATATACAATCTAAAATTCAACCTTTTGAGTGTTTCATAAATGAGTGATAAGGGGTATGGATCATTCTTCACAAAGGAGTGTTGTAGGATTGTTGGACCAGAAATGGTTGAAAAGATTGAAGCAATAATAAAAACTGGAAAAACAAAACTTGTTGCTCAAAGAAGTGGCAATGTTTATGTGGTGGATATGTCAAAAGAGAGTCCCAGAACTGATGCATGTCTGTTCTCAGCTGCATCAAACAAAGAGACAGAATTATGGCACAGGAGATTAGGGCATACAAATCTCAAGACAATCACTGCAATTTCAAAACAAGGTTTAGTAAGAGGTTTACCTCAAAAACTGTTCACCTGTCCTGAGCATTGTGTTTCCTGCCTAAAAGGAAAACAACATAAAAGCTCCTACAAATCCATTTATGAGTCCAAAACAACCAAATGTTTGCAAATGCTTCATATGGATTTGTTTGGCCCAGTTAAAGTCATGAGTCTTAGGAAAAAGAGATATTGTTTGGTTATTGTTGATGACTTTTCTAGGTTTACATGGACTTACTTTTTACACTCAAAAGATGAGACTGCAGGCATTCTGCAAGACTTTGTGAAACAGGTTGAAAAGCAGTTTGACCTTCCAGTAAAAATCTTCAGAAGTGACAATGGCACAGAGTTCAGAAACAAGGAGTTAGATGATTTCTGTGTGTCAAAAGGAATTGTGAGGCAATATAGCATTCCAAGAACACCAGAACAAAATGGGGTTGTTGAAAGAAAGAACAGGACCTTGATTGAGGCTGCAAGAACCATGCTTGCTGATTCAGGTTTGCCATTAACTTTTTGGGCAGAGGTAGTGAACACTGCTTGCTATGTCCAAAACAGAGTTTTAATCAACCCCAGGCATCAAAAGACTGCCTATGAACTGCTGTATAAAATAAAGCCATTGATTTCATATTTCAAAGTTTTTGGCTGCCCATGCTTCATTTTAAACTTAAAAGATTCTATCTCAAAGTTTGCAGCAAAAATTGATTGTGGTTATCATCTGGGATACTCAACCACTGCTAAGGCCTACAAAGTGTTTAACACAAGGACCAAAACAGTGGAGGAGACTTTGAATGTAAAGTTCAATGAACTTTCATCAATGAAAATCCCAGCAAACCATGCAGATTTGTTTGATCTTGATAAATTCACTTTTGAAAATACTGCTGTCAAGACTAACAATGCAGGTCCATCAGAGGATTCATCACCAGACTATGGGTATGAAATCATCATTCCTCAACAAAAGTCTGTCCAAATGGGAAGAGCAGCAGATGTTCAAAACAGCTGTCAAAGCTCAACCACTGCTACCACAACAGTTGTTGAACAAAGTAGCCCATTACCCCCTGCTTCCACATCATCAAACACTGTTGACAAAAGTCCTCAAATAGTGGATCAAAGTCAGCATGTGTCCACACCATTACCTCCTATTCCACCACCTTTTGAAGCCACTGCTGGATCATCAAAGTCACCAGCAGTGGTTAGCTCAGATGATTCACATCTGCAGCCCTCCCCACTCAATGCCATTGTTCCATACCAAGGAGATCTTATCTTCTTGAAATCTCATCCACCAGACCAAATTATTGGCAACATCAATGAAGGGGTGCTCACAAGAAGTCAATCCCAAAACATTTGTCTTTTTGCTGGCTTTCTATCTCTCCATCAGCCAGTCAAGTACCAAGAGGCACTAAAAGACAACAGCTGGGTAGAGGCCATGCAAGAGGAGTTCCAACAGTTTAGAAGACAACAATTTTGGGAGCTTGTACCATTGCCAGAGGGTGTAAGTCCTATTGGCACAAAATGGATCTTCAAAAATGAAACTGATGAAAGGGGTATTGTTGTCAAGAATAAAGCCAGGCTTGTGGTTCAAGGTTTCAGACAAGAAGAGGGCATTGACTATGATGAAACATTTGCCCCTGTAGCAAGACTTGAAGCTATCAGATTATTTCTGGCCTTTGCTGTCAACCACAACATCAAGGTGTACCAAATGGATATCAAATGTACATTCCTCTATGGTAAGATTCAAGAGGAGGTTTATGTTTGTCAACCTCCAGGCTTTGAGGATCCATTTAATCCAAATCATGTCTACAAGCTGAATAAAGCTTTGTATGGCCTGAAACAAGCACCAAGGGCCTGGTATGAAACTCTTTCCACCTTTCTAATTTCCATTGGTTTCACAAGAGGTAAGATAGACAAAACATTGTTTCTAAAATGGAGAGGAAAGGATTTGATGATTGTCCATATTTATGTGGATGACATCATCTTTGGAAGCACATGTAATGAAATGTGTGAAGAGTTTAGACAACTCATGACAGCTGAGTTCGAAATGAGTGCAATGGGTGAACTCCAGTGCTTTCTTGGTCTCCAAGTAAGGCAACTGCAAAATGACACTTTTATCCATCAAGGCAAATATGCCAAAGAACTTTTAAAGAAATTTGAGATGGATGATTGTAAGCCATGTAGTACACCCATTGCAACCAATAAAGTAGTCATGTCTGATGAGAAGGATGATTTGGTTGATCAAACTTTATATAGAAGCATGATTGGGTCTTTATTGTACCTAACTGCATCCAGGCCAGACATCATGTTTGCAACATGTGTTTGTGCAAGATCCCAATCAGCCCCTAGAAAGTCAAACCTTATTGCTGTAAAAAGGATATTCAGATACCTAAAAGGTGCTCCCACACTTGGTATCTGGTATCCAGCTGATGATAAAATTGAGCTTTCAGGTTTCTCAGATAGTGACTTTGCTGGATGTGACAAGACAAGGAAGTCTACTTCAGGAGGGTGCCAATTCCTAGGCAGTTGTTTAGTGTCTTGGCAAAGCAAAAAGCAAGCAGTTGTTTCCACATCCACTACTGAGGCAGAATATATAGCTGCTGCAAGCTGTACAACCCAACTGATTTGGCTTCAAAATCAGTTGCTGGATTTTGGTATCACTGCCTTAAAGACACCACTCATGTTGGACAGTCAGGCAGCAGAAAATATCATCAAAAATCCAGTTTCCCACTCAACCACCAAGCACATTGACATCAGACATCACTTTGTGAGGGATTGCTATGAAAAAGGTTTGATTTCTCTGCACCATGTTCCAACTAAGGATCAGCTGGCAGATGTGCTAACCAAAGCATTAGACACATCCACCTTTGAAAGCTTGATCTCTAGGATTGGCATGCTAAATATGGAATAACAGGCAAAATCCTGTTTTTCTATGTATAAAAGCATTAAAATGTTTTCAGAAAATCAAAGATCCATCCTTAAAAATAGCTAAAAATGAATTTTTCATTAAATCCTTAATAGTCTGCCATAACCACTGTTTTGTTCAAAAGTCTGTTCTACTGAAAACACTGTCCACTGCTGAAAGTCAACCCCTGTTCTCTCATTTTCTTGATAAGCATTGATGTTCAAAATCAGTGTTTTATCCCTTGATGTGCTATCTACTGATAGTAAAAATCACCCACTGCCTTCATTTTTTCCTTACAACCACTGGTCTTGTTCCATCAGTGGCTTTCATAAAAGACAACTTGTCCTTCATCTCATCAGGGGTTGGCACGTGGATAGTACATAGCGGTCAGATCTTTTGTAACCGCTGCCACGTCAACATTCACTTTTCCTTATAAAACCCTTTTCAAAACCCCAAATAGGGTTTTACTGTCGAATCGAATTCACAAAAATTCCTTTCTCAAAACAGTTTCCATTTCCCTCTCTCAAATCCTTCAAAACCTTCATCAATCTTCTTCTCCAAAATGACAAAATCAAAGTCATCCGCACAATCCACTTCAAAATCTTCTCGTAAAAAGGCCGCTCAAACGGCTACACCCATCGAAATCCCATACAAAGCACCTCACAATTATCTGGGTCTTTTGACAAAACCAGGCACCACCGATACATTCGACTCCATTCTTGACACCATGTCTGCATCAAAGTACAAAACTTTGTTAACAGCAAATGCTCCAATTTATCTGCAAACCCAGAGAGAGTTTTGGAAAAATACTACCCTTGAAAAACAAGGAGAAGATGTTATAGCCATTCACTCTTCTCTAATGGGTAAAGCTGTCAAAATCACTCCACAATCCATCTCGGAGGTCTTTGAACTCAATGATCAGCAAGGTAAAACTTCTTTTCCCAAAAATGAGTTAAAAACTGATTTCCTTGAAAGGGGTTATGCATAACAAATAAAAAAGGATACCTTACAAAAAGGTAATTTTCCACCTGCAACAAGATTTTTGTTCCATACTCTGCTTATGTGTGTTTTAAACAAAACCACTTCTTTTAATGAGATATCATCAAAGATTCAAAACCAGGGATATGCTATTCTTCAAGATGAAAATTTAAATTACTCCCAGGAAATCTTTAATGATTTGGTTAAAAATGTTGATAAAAAGTCATTCTTACTTTTTCTAAGATTTCTAAGCTATTATTTTGAAAATAAATTCGGTAAGGATGATGCTTCTGCAATAAAACAAGGTGAATCTTTTCAAATAAACAACTTAACTACTGAAACTTTTACAAGAATGTCAACACCTTGCAAAACACAAGCAGAGGTGCCTGAGCAGACTTTAGCAGCTACCACTGCTCCTCAGGTATCTGCTGCTGAGCCCACTGCTCAAGGTGATCATAGCAGCAAAACAACTGCTTTGAAACCCACACCTAAAATCACCAAAAAGCCAAAACAAAAGAAAAATCAAAAGCCCCCCAAACCTACCAAAAATGCAACTCTGGAGGATGAGATACCAGAGCAACTGCCTGTGACAGCACAAAAGTCACAAGAAACCACTGCTGCTACTTCCTCATAGCAATTGGTAGAAATATCTCAACCCATGCCTAAAAATCCTCCTGCTTCTTCTCAAAAAGAACAGGTTGTACAAATAGGGACACCACAATATGATGCTCTGGAATCACTTACTTCCATCATCCACAGCCCAATGCCCGAGGCAAATTCTCTTTCTACACCCAACCTCACCTCCACAATTCCCCCACCTACAAAATTATTGTTGGATGCTATTGATTTGAACCAGGCACAAACTAGTCCTTCTCACTCACCTATCAATGAGAACATACTCCAACAAGTGACTAGGTCTGATGTATCATTCATTGCTAACCCACCAACAAGACCTGAGGAGGTTACACCCCTTGAGTTACATGTAACTCTTGGTGGTAGTCCAAGTGAAGCAACCACTATAAATGTTGAACCCACTGGTTTACAATTGGACAGTGGTTACATCAATAAGACTTCCTTGGAGGTAATTCCTTCTATAGCACCTCTGATAACCACTAGTGAGTTTGTTTTGACCACTGGTACCATCAAAAGGTTATCAAGTGTTGAGGGAAGAAGTCCCCAGAACCAAGAAAAAGGGGCATCAGTGGATGACTATTGGAATACATTCCCTGAGTCAACCATTGTTACAACCACTGTTAGTGGGAAATCAGATGATCTCATTAAGTTGGATGATGATTTAAAGTACCTAGAATTGACGGAGAGAATTAACAAACTGGATACCTCTGTTGCAGAAATCAAAGAAATGTTGCAACAGTTGTTGAAAGTTCAACAGGTGCAACCCACTGCTGTTCCAGCTCAAGCATCTGCTCCACCACAAGCACCTGCTGCAAATGAGTTATGGAATCTATTTCAACCCCTGCTCCAACAACAACAACAAATGGCTGATTAGCAGCATGCAATACATGTTCAAATGCTGAGAAACATGATGGAGTCAAGGTTTAAAGACACTCAAGCTGACATCAAGGCTATAAAGGCCCATATACTGAACACCACTGGCACTGCTCCTCCCACTGTTCTCTTCATTGATAACCCCCCTCCAGATAATGCCAAAAAGGGGGAGAAAATAAAGCAGTGGAAGAAGAAGGGTATTGAAGATGGTATTTACATTGAGCCTCAACAAGATAGTATGCTCAAAAACATCCCTTTGCCAGATGGATCCAAAAAGATTGATGTTACCACTAATGCAATTGCTGATGCATTAGCTGAGGTAAAAAGGGATAGAGAGGCTAAGGATAAAGCCAAGTGGGAACAGGAGAAGAAATCTTTCATGGAGCTGAATGCACAGGGTACTTCTGAACCTATGAATGTTGAAAATTCTAAGGATGAAAAGAAGAAGTCCACTAGACAAGTGAGGCAACCCAAACACACACCATCCAGACCTACAAAGCATACCTCCAAACCACCTACTAAAGGCTCCAAACCTCAAACTGCAACACAAACATCTGTTGTAACTCCTGCTGTATCAACAACTGCTGATGCTCCAGTAGTTTCAACAACTGCCAGCCAAACATCTGCCATCTCTTCAACACACACTACTTCAACACACACCACAACCACTGCCCTACCACCACCACCACCACCAAAAATCACTTCACCACTAAAAACAACCTCACCACCATCACCTCCTGCTAAAAAGCAGAAGATATCAGATGTTACAACATCTGTTGTAATGACAACAGTGGTTGAAACACCAGTTGTTTCAACAAATGTTAGTCAGCCACCTTCTACCACTCAAAAAACCACCACTGATCCACCCAAAACATCATCAACCTCTCCTACAATAAAAAGGAGAAGGATTTTTATACCAGATGATGATTCTCCATCACCACCACCAACATCCTCACAATTTCTTTCACTTGTTAATATCCCAAACCCTATTCCTCTCTCATCAGCTCATGTACAACAACCAATCACTGCCTTCACTCCTGCAGGTTTCCAATATCCTCTTGAACTCATTGCTGTCAGAGAAGAGATCAAATCCTTCTACTATGAGGATGATCCTGCTAAAAGGAAGTTGCCATCAGTTGAAGGATATCCTAGGCCTAACAACATTGAAGAGTACTTGAAAATTAAAGCTCTACAGGCAGAGGATATCTCCAAAAGAAACTCTCAAGGAAAAACTGATAAAGAAATTCTAAGGCATTATCAATTTCTGCTCACACAAGTCAGATCTTTGGAGCAGTTTGCAAAGAATGTTTGTAAGCAAGTGTCAGAAAGAGCAGATGAAACCCTGAGAAAAGACTACATTGAAAATATCATGGCTTTTAAGAAGTCTAAGGGTGAAAAATATATGTATAAAGAGTGGACCATTCCTGAGCTTGAAAGTGAAGCAGCCAGGATTCAAGAAATGATTAAGAATAAGGTCAAACACACTCCTCCAGATTGGTCAAAGTACAAAAAGAATCTGCCTGAAAAGACACTGGAGCTGAAGAGAATGAAAGAGGAATTAGTTGCTGCTGATTATGGGTCCAAAAATCAAGTGATGAGATGGAGAGAAGACAAAGTTAGGACCACCTACAAAAGGTTGGAGGAATTAAGGAAGAAAGATCCTAAAGTTCCACAAAAACCTGACTACCCTGAAGCAGAGGTTTCAACAAGACCACCAAAGCTGCAAATCAGGAGATCCACTGCTCCAGCTGGTGCTGCCATCTATAAAAGAAGACAACAACAGTTGGATACTGTCACGGCCCCCGACCCGGTTTGACCCGTTTCAGGAGCCGCGGGACAGAAATACTGCGGTATTGTTTTAATTGAGTTTAACAGCGGAAACAGGATCGTTTAAAGCTAAATTTTCCCGATTTATTTTATTTTACATTTCGGGATAAAACCCCGATAATTTACAATATTATATTTTTACTACGAAATCGTGATATTACAAAACTTATTTCTTTATTTTTATAATGAGCCACTATCTTTAAGCTTGAAATGCTCCCCAGCACTTTTCCTGAATTACAACAGATCACCTGAAACATGTTTGAAAAAGGTTTTGTCAGCGGAAAATACTGAGTGAATCATTCTATTTACTAAAATGACACATTTGTTATAATTTACAGTATTAAGAGCGATTACAATGTTTCTATTATCAACCCAATTACCCACGGTATTTGTCACTCGACCGAATCTGTGACTATGGTCATATCCCCCAATTGGCTGCCCCAATGGTGACGATTATCAAGTAATGTATACAAAACCCCACATACCGGCTGTAACTTGGTGATTACAAAGACTTAATCCCCGTAATTATAACTTTGAAATAAATAGGGTTTTGTAAATAGATTTGATAAAAAAGAGAATGACTCACATTGCTGGTTTAATACGGACAGAGTCTAGTCTATGATTTAGCCTTGTTAACCTAATTTAAATACAATGCACACAAAACGGGGTTAGTAATCAATCCAGCAATTACGATAACTCACGAGATCAAATTCTCACAATGAATGACAAAGTGCGGTACTTCAACTCATTCATCGAATTAACGACGAACGACAAAGTACGATACTTCAACTCATCCATCGAATTAACGACGAACGACAAAGTATAACCCTAATGTGGGCGACACTTAAACATCCATTGGATATATTGATCGTCGGAAAATGAATCGTAGCAGCGATTGTGCTAATACCCTGTTTCGCGGCAGAATTTCGAGATCCTGGGGTGTAATTTGGAATATCAGTTCGTAAAGCAGTGTAATAGTGGAAATTATTTCGACGTAAAATGTTCAGAAAGCAAGTCCCACTGCAACCTATTTATAGCTAGAAAATCACCCCCCTCGCGCCACGCGAGGGGTTCACCTGTTCCTGTCGCGTGGCGCGACAGGTCCTAGTCTACCCTAGGGTGGCTTCGTGTCCCAGTAGCTTGGGTGAGTTGGTTTCGTGTGATTTTAAGTTTTCGACAGCAAACTGTGTGGATTTTACCGAGTAGGGTTTACCCCCCCCCCCCTGAGTTTTAGGGGCCCTAATCCTGATTCTGAAAATTATGAAAATTTTAGGGTTTGTTCAGAATCACTTGGGTTTCTCAATTAGGGTTTCTTATTGAACTAATTAATTCAATAATTATGACTTTTGATGAGAGTTGTTACATTCTCCCCACCTTAAGAAAAATCTCGTCCTCGAGATTTACTGGAATAATTGAGGATACTTTCGCTTCATTTCTGATTCTAGCTCCCAAGTGTATTCAGCTCCTCTCTTTGAATCCCATCTGACTTTGACTAAAACTAGTCGTTTGTGCTTGAGAAACTTCACTTTTCTGTCTTCTATCTGAAGAGGTTTCTCCACAAATTTCAGCTTTTCGTTTACTTCTATATCTCGAAGAGGTACTACCAGAGATTCATCTGATAAGCATTTCTTGAGATTGGATACATGAAATACATTATGTACTCCAGCTAATTCTTCTGGTAGCTGTAAACGATAAGCTACTGGTCCTATACGTTGGATCACTGAAAATGGTCCTACGTATCTTGGACTTAGCTTTCCTTTCTTTCCGAATCTGACTACTCCTTTCCAAGGAGAAACTTTCAATAGTACCTTGTCCCCCACTTGGAATTCTAGCGGCTTGCTTCTATTATCAGCATAACTCTTCTGGCGATCTCTGGCTGTCTTTAGTCTTTCTTTGATTTGAGTAATCTTATCAGTTGTTTCTTGCACAATTTCAGGACCTGATAATTGACTTTCTCCGATTTCTGCCCAGCAAAATGGAGTTCTGCATTTTCTTCCATACAGTGCCTCAAATGGAGCAGTTTCAATGCTTGAATGATAACTATTGTTATAGGAGAATTCAATCAATGGTAAATGATCATCCCAACTTCCACCAAAGTCTATTACACATGCTCGGAGCATGTCTTCTAGAGTTTGGATTGTCCTTTCACTTTGCCCGTCTGTTTGTGGATGATATGCCGTGCTTAAATTTAGTCGAGTTCCCATAGCTTGCTGGAAACTTTTCCAGAAATGGGAAGTAAAACGACTATCTCTATCCGAAACAATGGAGAGTGGAACTCCATGTAAGGATACAACTTCATCTACATACAATTTAGCCAGTCTTTCCATGCTAAAGGTTTCTTTCATAGGTAGAAAGTGAGCTGATTTGGTTAATCGATCCACAATTACCCAAATCGCATCATTACCTTTTCTGGTTTTGGGTAACTTAGTAACAAAATCCATTGTTATAAGTTCCCATTTCCATACCGGCATCTCTAACTGTTGGAGTAGACCTGAAGGTTTCTGATGTTCTGCCTTAACTTGTGAACAAGTAAGACATTTAGAAACATAGCTGGCTATGTCCTTTTTCATTCCTATCCACCAGAAGTTCTTCCTTAAATCTTGGTACATCTTATTGTTTCCTGGGTGCATAGTGTACCTAGATTTATGAGCTTCTTCTAAAATCTTAGGTCTTAAGTCTCCCTGCTTAGGTACCCAAATTCTAATTTTGTGGAATCTCCAAATTCCATCTGCTCCTTGTTCTAATTCCTTGATTCGTCCTTTCATTCCTTCAGCATCATCCTTGATTGCTGTAGTTTGAACATTCTTCAATTGTTCCATTAAATCTATTTGTAGATTTAATCTGAGAGCACGAACCCTTCGTTGTTTCTCATAATACTTACGACTTAAGGCATCTGCAACTACATTCGCCTTTCCTTCGTGATACTGGATATCACAGTCGTAGTCACTTAAGATTTCCATCCATCTCCTTTGCCTCATGTTTAACTCTTTTTGCCCAAATATGTATCTTAAACTTTTGTGATCGGTGTAGACAGTAAATTTACTTCCGTAAAGACAATGTCTCCAATTCTTAAGGGCAAAAATTACGGCTCCTAATTCTAAATCATGAGTCGTATAGTTTTCTTCGTGCTTTTTCAACTGCCTTGATGCGTACGCAATTACCTTCTTGCGTTGCATAAGCACACATCCAAATCCTAATTTTGAAGCATCACAATATACCTCAAAATCTTCAGTTCCTTCTGGTAAGGCTAAGATTGGTGCATGGGTTAGTTTCTGTTTTAAAATCCTAAAAGCTTCTTCTTGTTTGGGTCCCCATTCAAACTTAGTGGCTTTACAGGTTAACTTAGTTAATGGTACGGCTATCTTGGAAAAATCCTTAATAAACCGTCTATAATACCCAGCTAAACCTATAAAACTTCTTATTTCCATTGCTGTTTGTGGAACCTTCCACTTGGTAATGGCCTCTATCTTAGCAGGATCTACATGAATACCTTCGTGATTCATCAAGTGTCCTAAAAATTGCACTTCCTTTAGCCAAAATTCGCATTTCGAGAATTTGGCGTACAACTTTTCTTTTCTTAACAAAGTTAAGAGTGCATGAAGATGTTCACAATGCTCTGCCTGACTTTTGGAATAAATAAGTATATCGTCTATGAAAACAATTACAAATTTATCCAAATACGGTTTACAGATCCTATTCATCATGTCCATGAATGCTGCAGGTGCATTCGTTAACCCGAAGGGCATGACTGTAAACTCGTAATGACCATACCTAGTTCTGAAAGCAGTCTTAGGTATGTCTTCTTCTTGTACCTTCAATTGATGATATCCAGAGCGTAAATCTATCTTAGAAAAATATCTAGCCCCCTGAAGTTGATCAAAAAGATCATCAATCCTAGGTAATGGATATCGATTCTTAATTGTAATCTTATTTAATTCTCTATAATCGATACACATTCTCATTGAACCATCCTTTTTCTTCACAAACAACACTGGCGCTCCCCAAGGGGATGAGCTAGGTTGTATGAATCCTTTACTTAGTAATTCATCTAATTGCTTTTTCAGTTCTAACATTTATGTGGGTGCTAACCGATAAGGTGCCTTGGCTATCGGTGTAGTTCCTGGAATTAAATGAATTCTAAATTCTACTTCCCTATCTGGAGGTAATCCTGGTAAATCTTCCGGAAATATATCAGAATATTCTGATACTACTGGTATTTCCTTAAGATCTTTTCCCTTAGTGCTAATGATTACTGAAATCATATACACTATTCCTTGTTTTCGTTCATAATTAGCAACTTTCATTACTGATATGAACTTCATGGGCTTACGTGGTTTATCTCCTGTAATCCTAATCACTTCTCCGGTAGGTGATTGAATTTCTATGGAATTCTGATCACAAAGGATTCTAGCATGGTTGGCTACTAACCAATCCATTCCTAATACAACATCAAATTCAGCTAAATTCATCGGCAATAGTCTTGCAGAGAATTTATGTCCTAAAAGTTCTATGTTTCCTTCTTGCAAAACTTTATTTATTTTAACTGAATTTCCGTCTGCGGTTTCAACGGTAAAAATTTGCCTAGTATTGGTTAAAGGTAAACTAAGAGCTTGACAGAATGAAGTATTTATAAAACTTTGGTTTGCACCAGAGTCAAATAATACTTTTGCATACACGTTGTGAACTAAGAACGTACCCGCTATCACATCCGAATAAGTTCTGCTTCTTGAGTGGTCAGCTGAAATGCCCTGGCATTCTTCTTTGTGGTTCCTTCGGTCGTCTTGGGTTTGTTATCTACTGGTTTGACCAATTTAGGACATTCTGTTTTATAATGCCCCGCTTCTCCACAATTAAAACAGATTACTGTTTTCTTTTTGCAGTTCTCTTCACGATGTCCTACAGCTTTGCAAAAATTGCAAGTGATATCGCATCTTCCATAATGCTTCTTTTTGCATTTCCTGCAGAATGACGGAGCTGGAGATTGCCCTGTTCCTTTTCTCTTGAAGCTGTTATTATTACCCACACGAAATCCTTGGGTAATTTTCTGAGCTAGTGCCTTCTTCCTATCTTCATCTCTTGTGCGTACCAATTCATCGGTTAGAGTGTTAGCTAATTCTACCGCATCATCAATAGTGCGAGGTCTCGCAGCTTTAACAATATTGCGGATTTCGCTAATTAGCCCCCAAATATAGCGAGAAATGAGTACCGGTTCTGGCGAAGCCAATGTTGGTACCACTCTTGCATATTCAAAGAATGTCGAGGTATAACCGCGACAATCCACACTCATCATCCGATGATTTAGAAACTTATTCGCCATCTGTTCTTTCTCATACTCAGGACAGAATTTTCTTTCCACCAAACTCTTAAATTCTTCCCAAGTCATGGCATAAGCTATTACTCTTCCTTTTGATTGTAACACAGTGTTCCACCACTCGAGTGCTCCTTCTTTGAACAGATTGGATGAATACATGACCTGGTCATCTTTACCACATTTACTTATTGCAATGACTGCTTCGGTTTTCTCTAACCAACGCAGTGATGCAGTTGCTCCTTCATTGCCTGCAAATTCCGTGGGTTTACAAGCAAGGAATTCTTTGAAAGTGCAACCAGGCGTTGTAGTTTTCATTTTCTTGGTTAATGGAGCTTGATGTGGTTCCTTATTATGATTAACATGATTATTGCCTCCATTTACACTATTACTGAAGTTATCTTCAGTAATCTGTTTACTAGGGATAATTTGTTGCGGTTCGATCGGATTCTTTATAGCAGCGACGAATGCTGGAATAGCATTGGCTATCCCTTGAGCAACAATGTTTTCGATATCTTGCCGAGTCATATATTGATCTCTTGAATGTTGTTCGGAATGATTAACTTCATTTATAGGTTCATTACCACTGTTTACCATCTGATAATGTATATATATAAATTTTATTAGTAACTGATAAATAATAATTATATACAAACAATCAGAAAATTATATAATACAGATATAGTCAAAACAATCGATTTCTCGATTTCATTTATATATCTATCATAGTATGCATCATTACTCACAGATATCATACAGAGTTTTATTGGTTATTTACAGACTAACTTTACTAGTACTATTATACAACTACCATTTTATCATCGTACTATCTCTCGTCCCTTGCTGTTAAAAACGCATTTCCCTCTCGTCGTACTTCCAAGCAATCTGTCCCCCTATTTCCCTGATTCTAGTTCCAGCATCAAACAACTCTTCGCCAAAGTGGCGAAGTTCAGCCATGTTTTCATTGCTCATGGGTGGATTAGGTAATGGTTCTGGATCAAATTGTGGAAGAAAAGAATAAGGGTCGTTGACAATATTTTGAAATTGCCAATCGTTTGTCCACCATTCGTCCATTCCTATGGGTTGGGAGTGGACTATTGGGTCTGGAATTGCGGGTTCCCAATTCATAGGGAGTTGGTTTTCAAGAGGATAATTATAAATATTATTATTATTATTATTATTATTATTATTATTATTATTGACAGGCTGAATGGTTTCACAGCTTGCCAATAGGTAATCTATCTCTTCTTGAAAGGTTCTTCCCTGGTTTTGATTGGAGCTCTCTCCGATTTCTATCTGAGTTGGTCTAGAGCCATGCCCAACTTCCATTACTATGTCTTTAGAGTATTCCTCAAACTGCCTTTCCATCTGCCTAGAATCTTCTTTGGCTTCAATCTCTATCTGTATTCCTATCTCCTTAACCTCTTCCTTGTCTTTAGTTTTCATCTCCTGTAGTCTAGGACTTTTCCTGGTTTCAATTTCCGGTTGTTTAGAACTTTCTCCGGTTATAATTTCTTTTCCCTTTTTCAAAGGATTGTTTATTTTGGGAAGTTTTGTGGCTGGCTTTTTCTTACGTATGCGACTTCCCACACGTAATTCTTCTTTTTCTTTCGTTTTTGCTTGTTTACAGGTGGAACCTTGAATTCTACCGGTTGTTCTATATCGGGAAAGTAGCTAGTATATTCTTTGGAAGCTTCGATATTCACTGGGTAAAGATTAAGGTTCTGAAAAGCTTCAGAGATCCCATTCATGCTGATGTAGCATATATGCAAAATGCATAAAACACTAAGTTAAAATTTACAAATAACTTTGTAATTTATTACATAATGTGTACTAGTTGATTACAAAGATAACTGACAAACACACTTAGGTTTCAAATTTTATTTATCACACAGAGTTTCTAGATTGTGAGGGTAGGGTGCTAATCTTTAAAGATTTATATTTTCTGCTACTGTGGCTAGCATATATAAATTTGCCCATTTCTCATCTAGCCTATCTTCCCAAGGTGATTTATCAATTAATTCTTGGATTTCTCGCTTAATCCTCTTTTCTCGGATTTTCTCTTTACTTTTCTTAAGAATCATCTCCCTCCTTTCAGGAGAAAGTGTTTCCTCGTAATGTGCCTTTCGTACAAATATTCCTTCTTCAGGAATTTCAGCTTGATTCGAGGTTTTGGTTCGGGATGAACTTCCCTTCTCGTTGGATGATCTATCTAATTTAAGATAGATGCTTGACAGCTTTTTCTTACCCATACTGTAACTAACAAATATTCAGTTAATAACACACATAATCACATAATAGTAATCAGGAAAAATTAAGTATTTTTAAATACTTAATTAGCTTAACTCAGTGGCTCTGATACCACCTTATTTCTGTCACGGCCCCCGACCCGGTTTGACCCGTTTCAGGAGCCGCGGGACAGAAATACTGCGGTATTGTTTTAATTGAGTTTAACAGCGGAAACAGGATCGTTTAAAGCTAAATTTTCCCGATTTATTTTATTTTACATTTCGGGATAAAACCCCGATAATTTACAATATTATATTTTTACTACGAAATCGTGATATTACAAAACTTATTTCTTTATTTTTATAATGAGCCACTATCTTTAAGCTTGAAATGCTCCCCAGCACTTTTCCTGAATTACAACAGATCACCTGAAACATGTTTGAAAAAGGTTTTGTCAGCGGAAAATACTGAGTGAATCATTCTATTTACTAAAATGACACATTTGTTATAATTTACAGTATTAAAAGCGATTACAATGTTTCTATTATCAACCCAATTACCCACGGTATTTGTCACTCGACCGAATCTGTGACTATGGTCATATCCCCCAATTGGCTGCCCCAATGGTGACGATTATCAAGTAATGTATACAAAACCCCACATACCGGCTGTAACTTGGTGATTACAAAGACTTAATCCCCGTAATTATAACTTTGAAATAAATAGGGTTTTGTAAATAGATTTGATAAAAAGAGAGAATGACTCACATTGCTGGTTTAATACGGACAGAGTCTAGTCTATGATTTAGCCTTGTTAACCTAATTTAAATACAATGCACACAAAACGGGGTTAGTAATCAATCCAGCAATTACGATAACTCACGAGATCAAATTCTCACAATGAATGACAAAGTGCGGTACTTCAACTCATTCATCGAATTAACGACGAACGACAAAGTACGATACTTCAACTCATCCATCGAATTAACGACGAACGACAAAGTATAACCCTAATGTGGGCGGCACTTAAACATCCATTGGATATGTTGATCGTCGGAAAATGAATCGTAGCAGCGATTGTGCTAATACCCTGTTTCGCGGCAGAATTTCGAGATCCTGGGGTGTAATTTGGAATATCAGTTCGTAAAGCAGTGTAATAGTGGAAATTATTTCGACGTAAAATGTTCAGAAAGCAAGTCCCACTGCAACCTATTTATAGCTAGAAAATCACCCCCCCTCGCGCCACGCGAGGGGTTCACCTGTTCCAGTCGCGTGGCGCGACAGGTCCTAGTCTACCCTAGGGTGGCTTCGTGTCCCAGTAGCTTGGGTGAGTTGGTTTCGTGTGATTTTAAGTTTTCGACAGCAAACTGTGTGGATTTTACCGAGTAGGGTTTACCCCCCCTGAGTTTTAGGGGCCCTAATCCTGATTCTGAAAATTATGAAAATTTTAGGGTTTGTTCAGAATCACTTGGGTTTCTCAATTAGGGTTTCTTATTGGACTAATTAATTCAATAATTATGACTTTTGATGAGAGTTGTTACAGATACTGAAATAGTGGCATAATTAATGGCAGGAGATGACCTTGTAAACGAGGGCATTAAGATAATGATCGCTGAAACTCTTGGCCTAAATCAACCTGCAAGCACTGCTCAGTCAGTCATCACAAGGCCAGCATCACCAAACTCCTCATCTAATAAAGATCTCCCAAGAAACCCACCAGACTCAAAAGTACTAAAGTGGAAAACTGACAAACAGACTAAAGTGGAAACTGACAAACAGACCCATGTACTGACAGTGTTCAAGTCTAGTGGAGAAGTGAAGAAAATAACAAGGGAACAAGCACTTGGCCTAAGTCTTGAAGATTTGCAGGATCTCCTTGATCTTCCACTGTGCAGGGATGAAGATGACACAGATGCCTTAGCTTTTGAGTTACAACCCAAAGGGCAAATAAGGGAACTGTTGATGAGGCAATAAAGATCTACCAATAATGAAGAGTTTTGGCATTATCTGTTCCAGGGGGAGATTGTTGGGATTGAACCCTATCAGAGGAACAGATAATCAAAGCCAAAACTGGATCAGAGCAGTGGATCCAGAATAAGCAGATGTTATGTAATCAAGTCTCTCCCCTTGAAAGTGATTTCAACATCTGATGACCTACAATCCACTGATCGGTACAACTGCTGACCTACAACTGCTGATCAAGTCAATGACTAATGAAGACTAAAGCCCTGCTATTCAATCTACTGCTATGAGTCAAGCACTGCTGGTTATATCAAGTGCTGCTGGGTTCACATCAGTGGAAGGATTCAGCAGTAGTTAAGTTTGTCTTTATGTAATGTATTGTAATGACAGTTGTTAGCATAGCAGTACTTGTGTAGATCAGATGTTAGAGTTTGTTAGGAGGTTAGATGTCACTTTCATGGTGACGTCAGCTAAGATGCCTCAGTGGTTTGTCCGTGCCTATAAATAGAACAGTACCCTATACTGTTCTATTAGCTCTTCACCATCTTTCTTCCTGTACGAACAAATCATTGTGAGCTCAGGCTGAGGGGGAGTTTGTTGCATACATGCAATTGTAATCGTTGATGAAATAAATTCAATCATTCGGTTCATTGTTGAAAATTTGTGTTGAAAGCAATTCTCCTATTTGATTGTGAAAAGTTTGTTTCCATTAATATTCCGCTGCATTTCTCATTCATTGTTCATCTTAATTCAAACGTAAAACACAATCAAAACCAAACTCAGATCCTAACAAGCATGTTGTAGAACTAGCAAATTGTAAAAATCTTGAGGCCACACACATAGTTAAGGGTTGTAATCTTGTTCTTACTGATCAGACCTTCTCTATCGACCTTATTCCTATCGTTCTTGGTAGCTTCGACGTTGTAATTGGGATGGATTGGTTATCTCAACATCAAGCGGAAATTCTTTGCAAGGAGAAAATTGTCCGCATCCCTCATCCTGGTGAAGAACCTCTCATGATTCGTGGTGACAAGAGTGGTGCTGTAGTAGGCATCATATCTTTCCTTAAGGCTCAGAAGTGCTTACGAAAGGGCCACACAGCTATTCTAGCCCTCGTTACTGACACCTCAACGAAAGAGAAGAAAATAGAGGATATTCCGATCGTACGCGACTTTCCTGAGGTATTTCCTGAGGAATTACCTGGTCTTCCGTCTCATCGTCAGGTCGAATTTCAAATCGAGCTTGCCCCTGGAGCAGCACCCATAGCTCGTGCACCTTATCGATTAGCCCCATCAGAACTAGAAGAACTGTCCGCGCAGCTACAAGAACTCTTGGACAAGGGTTTCATTCGTCCTAGCTCTTCGCCCTGGGGAGCTCCAGTCTTGTTTGTGAAGTAGAAAGACGGTACCTTCAGAATGTGTATTGACTATCACGAACTTAACAAGGTGATCGTGAAGAATCGTTACCCTCTCCCGCGTATCGATGACCTATTCGACCAGCTGCAAGGGTCGAGCTTCTACTCAAAGATTGATCTGAGATTGGGCTATCATCAGCTGAGAGTCCGAGACGAGGACATCTATAAGACAACATTCAGGACTCGTTATGGGCACTACGAGTTCCTAGTTATGCCTTTTGGACTGACAAATGCACCTGCGGTCTTCATGGATCTCATGAACCGAGTGTGCAAACCTTATCTGGATAAGTTCGTTATTGTTTTCATCGACGACATCCTGATCTATTCTAAGAGTCAGGAGGCACACGAGCATCATCTGCGACTCATTTTGGAACTTCTTCGAGCAGAGCAGCTTTATGCTAGGTTTTCGAAATGCGACTTTTGGCTTCGTGAAGTCCATTTCCTAGGTCACGTGGTAAACGAGGATGGGATTCATGTGGATCCATCCAAGGTTGACTCGATCAAGAACTGGCCTGTACCTCGAACACCAACTGAAATCCGCCAATTCTTGGGTTTGGCGGGTTACTATAGAAGGTTTATCAAGGATTTCTCAAAGATTGCGCAACC
Source organism: Helianthus tuberosus (assembly GCA_030545235.1). Taxonomy (NCBI): domain Eukaryota; kingdom Viridiplantae; phylum Streptophyta; class Magnoliopsida; order Asterales; family Asteraceae; genus Helianthus; species Helianthus tuberosus. The sequence goes on along the minus strand of CM060414.1, from coordinate 116,252,041 downwards.
TCTCACTTCACTAACTCAGAAGGGTGTCACCTATCGTTGGGGTGATGCATAGGAATCCGCGTTTCAGCAACTAAAGAAGAAACTTAGTAACGCACCTATTCTCTCGTTACCTGAAGGAACATATGATTTTGTGGTTTATTGCGATGCGTCAATTCAAGGACTTGGTTGTGTGTTGATGCAATGTGAGAAAGTCATTGCTTATGCATCACGCCAACTTAAGGTTCACGAAAGGAACTACACTACCCACGATCTGGAGCTGGGAGCTGTTGTTTTCGCACTCAAGATATGGAGGCATTACCTGTACGGTACCAAGTGCACTATTTACACCGATCACAGGAGTCTCCAACATATCTTCGATCAGAAGGAGTTGAACATGTGACAGTGTCGATGGGTCGAACTTCTGAATGATTATGAGTGCGCGATCAAGTACCATCCGGGCAAAGCCAATGTTGTGGCCAATGCCCTCAGTCGAAAGGAGACCAAACCTAAGCGTGTACGTGTGTTACAGCTTACCATCCACTCTAGTCTTCCTACTCAGATACGAGATGCTCAGATCGAAGCATTGAAAGCAGAGAACATTAGGGCTGAGTCCCTACGAGGATCGAAGAAACGATTAGAACAAAAGGAAGACGACGCTTACTATGTGGCAGGGCGCATCTGGGTTCCATTTTATGGTAATCTACGCGAGCTTGTGATGGATGAAGCACACAAGTCTCGTTACTCAGTACATCCTGGTTCGGATAAGATGTACCACGATCTAAAAGCTACGTATTGGTGGCCTAGCATGAAAGCCAACATAGCGACCTATGTAAGTAAATGCTTGACTTGTGCGAGAGTCAAGGTTGAATACCAGAAACCATCAGGCCTACTTCAACAACTAGAGATCCCGACATTGAAATGGGAGCAAATTTCCATGGACTTCGTTACTGGCTTACCTAGATCTCAACGAGGAAATGATACCATTTGGGTGATCGTGGATCGACTGACCAAGTCAACACATTTTCTGGCTATCAAGGAAACGGATAAGTTTTCTACCTTAGCAGACGTTTACCTAAAGGAAGTAGTTTCGAGGCACGGGGTGCCAACCTCCATCATTTTCGATCATGATTCACGTTTTACCTCTGAACTGTGGTAAGTGATGCATAAATCCTTTGGCTCTTGATTAGACATGAGCACGGCGTATCATCCACAGACAGATGGGTAGTCTGAACGCACCATCTAAACCCTTGAATACATGCTTCGAGCATGTGTAATCGACTTCGGTAACGGCTGGGAAAGACACCTTCCTTTAGTGGAGTTTTCGTATAACAATAGTTACCACACTAGCATTCAGGCTGCTCCGTTCGAGGCATTATACGGATGGAAGTGCCGATCACCTCTTTGTTGGGCAGAGGTTGGAGATAGCCAAATCATTGGCCCAGAACTCGTCGTAGACACAACAGAGAAGATTGCTCAGATACGACAACGAATGGCGACAGCTCGTGACCGTCAGAAAAGCTATGCTGATAAGTGCAGGAAACCACTCGAGTTCCAGGTTGGGGATCGAGTACTACTTAAAGTCTCACCTTGGAAAGGTGTAGTTCGTTTTGGTAAACGAGGCAAAATTTACCCGCGATACGTTGGACCTTTCGAAATCACAGAGAGAATTGGCAAGGTGGCCTACAGATTGAATCTACCCAAAGAACTCAGTGGAGTTCACAACGTATTCCATGTGTCGAATATGAAGAAGTGTCTGTCAGATGAAACCCTAATAGTTCCTTTCAAGGAGCTCACCATCGACGATCAGTTGCGATTTGTCGAAGAACCAGTGGAAATCTTGGACCGGGAGGTCAAGATTCTCAAACGCACCAGGATACCTATTGTTCGAGTTCGTTGGAACTCCCGTCGTGGCCTAGAGTTTACCTGGGAACGAGAAGACCAAATGAAACACAAATATCCCCAGTTGTTCAAGAACAATGAAACCACTACTGAGGCTGAAGCTACTGCGGAATTTCGAGACAAAATTCCAAACCAACGGGGGGATGATGTGACACCCCAGGAAAACTAGGAAACCATGCAACCTAACTAACTTCCTCAGTAACTACGTGCTAAATTTCAGGACGAAATTTCTTTCAAGTTGGGGATGATGTGACAACTCGAGTTTTCAAGGTCTTTCCTCACAGCTGTGTCTTCATAATTCATTGCGTTGTAATATGTGCACCTTGTTATTTGATTTGTAAATTGTTGTATTGTGTTACTTGGTTAAATAATGAACTGTTGAACTTATGAACTATTTAAAGTTTACAAACCTAACCCTTACATTTTCACATTTGACGAAACCCGAACCCGATGAAACATTAGTGTTTCGTCATCATCCATACTCGATTAAACTTAGAGAGTTTCGTCGCCCAATGTAGTTTTGCTGAGATGGGCTTTCGGCACAGGTAAGGCCCATCAGCGACTAAGTCAGTTCGTTTTATATTCACACCCTTGTACCTAAAATGGCAGTTATCAAACCCTAGTGTTCTGTCCTCTCTATTTGACGGCAACCTATCTATTCTGTTCGAAGTTTCAATGTCTCGAAGCCTGTCCCTCGTGTCTAACGGCAATCACATCTCGGTTAGTTCACACCATTGTTTAATCGTTACATGATTCCTTGGTAGATCAATACATGTTCGTATATATGAATCTGATTGATGAAGTTCTGTGAATTGTGGAATACATGTTCGTAGATAGTGAATGGGATCTTGTATTGTTGTTAAGACCATATGAATGATTTCGTTATTTGATTTGAGTGGATGGTCGACTGCAATATGTTTACCGATGTATTTTAGCATGATGATGATGATCTGGTAATCTAGGGTTTATTGTTTGAGTTGTTTGATCAGTTTTGGAATTTGGGAGGTAATTACGGGAATTAAGGGAGTAGTTATGTATGAGTTGTTATCCTGGTCGATGAAACACCTGAGTTTCGCCATTTACCTGGTCGACGAAACACCTGAGGTTTCGTCACTTTCATGCTGGCGAAACATGTGATGTTTCGTCACCCAACCGGTCGACGAAAGACTTGGATGTTTCGTCGCCCTGAATGTCACCACATCAACAGACTGTGGTCTAGAATGTACATGGTAATGTATGACTCTGTTACTGTCTGTTGTTGTCTGTTACTGACTGTTACTGTCTGTTAGTTATGACTGTGGAAACCTGAGTTGATTTGAATAGCACACTTAACTATTGATTACTATTGTGAAACATGCATGAGAATTGTGGAGTCGTATGAACTTGAATAACTGTTAAGATGTTTGAATGCACACTGTGATTGTATATTATACGTGAACCTTGTGAATGTAAACTGATTACGTATATATGAATACTATAGGCTTTGACTGATTAACTGTGAACAAGTAACTTAACAAACCGAGCAAACTAAGGTGAGTTCACACTTTCTATAAGGCATGGGATTCCCGGTGGTTTGGGAATGGGTTAAGAAACTAAAACGAAAACTGCATATTCTCCTTGGGTAGAATATGTACCTCCATCCTCCATAGGAAGGATGACAACATTAAGTACTGTGTATTCTCCTTGGGTAGATTACCTACCTCCATTCTCCATGGGAAGAATGACAACATATAACTTACTAGACAAAACTCTATCATGAAGTCCCTCATTTTTATATCAACTTAATCCCCGGGCCAATGGCGAGCAGGTCATTAGTTAAATAGCGCTATTAGGTTTGACAAGCCTCACACCGTGCCGCAGAGGACGTGAGTGGACTAATGGATCTGGGCACTTAGTCAATGATGATAGACAATGACGTAGGGCACATAAACATGACTCCAGTCAGTTGTCGATATGGTAACGGGTCTAGTGGTTACATGGGGTAGCCCCCACTGGTTATGGTTTGGGAAACAATGAATTGGATAAATCATGGTTTTTGAATGAACTCGTGGTTTTTGGGACAACTTTAAAATGGACAACCAACTGTGAACTCGCTCAACTTTGTTGTTGACTCGTTGTTACATGCCTTGCAGGTCGTTAGATGTTTGGCTAGAGCTTGCATGGGAGCAGGAGTCGTTGTGGGACATGGACCGTTGTGTGCCATGTTAAACTTTATGAACATTTAAACTTATACTTTGGTTTGAAACTTATTGCTTTCACTGAATAACTTAGACTTCACTTTTTGTGTGTGACACTAATCATATTGATTGTGTTGGATTTTACTTATTTATTATAATGTTCAATATGATTGGTGGCTTGATCCTGGTCATGTCACGCCTCCTCCGGTGATACTCCGCTGGTGGAATTTGGGGGTGTGACAACTCTTCCATGAGATAGGTCCGCCTGATAACATAAAGATGTAGCCCGAAGTGGATTTCTTGTCATCTTTGCATTTGGCAAAGTCAGAATCAGAATAACCTACCACTTCTAAGTGATCACTTCTTCTATAAGTCAGTTTATAGTCTTTCGTCTCTTGCAGATATCTAAGGACCTTCTTAGCTGCTTTCCAGTGATCTAGGCCAGGATTAGTCTGATAACGGCCTAGCATTCCAGCAATATAAGCGATATCTGGGCGAGTACAGACTTGAGCATACATCAGGCTCCCGACTACTGACGCATAAGGTATCTGGCTCATTTACTCCTTTTCAACCTCTGTTTTCGGACACTGGAATGAACCGAAAACATCTCCCTTAACTACTGGAGCGACGGAGGGTTTACATTGTTGCAAGTTGTAACGTGTAAGGACACGATCTATGTAAGTCTTCTGAGACAATCCTAAGATCCCTTTGTGTCTATCTCGGTGAATTTCGATGCCAATGACGTAAGAAGCATCTCCGAGATCCTTCATGTCGAAGTTATGCGAGAGTAACCGCTTCGACTCATGCAACATGTGTGACACCCGGCTTTTCAGGCCGTACCGTACAATTGTAGCACATGTTGTAAATATGTAATAGGGCCATATTTGAATGATTATGATGTTTATATGTGAAATTTAATGAGTTGGTAAATTTAAACTTTGATAAAAATTATGTTGGCAACGGTAAGATAAACGCTTATCGCGTAACCGTTAAAATGCGAAACGAACATCGGTGACCACCTGATCAGTGTTAAAATCATAAAAGTAGTCTGTTATGATTAGAATAGTAATTTTAATTATATTCGTGAGGAAAAATAAATTAAAACGCTAAGAAACTCTATTTTTCGAGTTTAAACACGTGTCGCGCGATGTAACGCGTATACCGACTAAATACTGTCAACACAGCCTGTCAAGACAACTGATAATCATTTTAGTAATAATTTAATGATTTTATTATTTTAGAATGATAAAAATAAATAAAAACGCATAAATCCCTATTTTTGCGATTTTAAGTGCGTACCGCGCAGCATAGCGCGCATACTGCTAAATACCGACAACCTAGCCAGTCCAGGAAAAAAAAATATTGTTGAATAATATTTTGGTGAGTTTATTTTTATAGAGTGTTAAAAATAATTTAAAACGCACTAAAACGGGATTAAAACGCTAGATAAAATACCCGGTATCCAGTATAATACCAGTTTTGGCCAAAATTTAGATATATATGTATATGCATACACATAAAATCGTGTATATGTGTGTGTGTTGGCAGCCATGCACATTAATTTCTCACTCTCTCACCTCCTCTTATTGGCTTTCATGGGAGGTGTTGATGATTATGTTTCATTAACTCCTTTTTAAATCTCAAAAACACTTACAACTCCAAGAATGAAAAATTTCAAATCAAACACTCTCTCTCTACTAAATTTCAGCCGAACACCCCCTTATTACATCCATAATTTCGAAATTTTTGATGTTCTTGCAAGAACATCATTAAATCTAAGGTGTTTCCAAGCTATTTTGATGATCCAAAGGTGTTTTCTTGGTGAAATAAGCTTTCAAACATCAAAAATCATGTCAAAACCCACTTGAATCTTGAAGGTATAAAAACCATTTCTCTAAATTTTGTTCTTGAGTGATGTTGTAAATCTTGGAAAGTTTCTCTTGTTCTTGAATTTAATCACAAAACTTGAAAACTAAAAACAAATGGGTTTTTGTATAAAATAAAAATAAAGATGCATGTATGTGTGCTTGTGGCCATGTGTGTGTATACATGTGTGTATAAGGATTTAGTATTGATTTTTGATTGATATATGTTTGATTGATTCTTGAAAGTTAATGCATGAACAATTTGAAAAGGGTTTTTGGTGATTTGAAGTGAGATCTTGAATATGTGAAAAGTAAATTTTTGAGTTCGAATGTGTATATGTATATGGCCGTGTATGTATGTATATACCAACATGCATGTGAATTTTTGATGATCAAAAGTCTTAGGTATACAAGAATGTGTATGTCATGTAGTTATGTTAAAAGATTAAATGATGATCATATGAAGATGATGATGTTCTTGAATATTAAAACATGAGCTAAAAGCATGATAGATATAGTTTAATTCATGCATGTTGATGATGATATGAATTGTATGCATTAGATGTTTGTACTTAAGCATGCATGTGGATGAATGTTCATGAAATGATGATTTATGTATGGTATGATGAAGATATATTTAATCAGATTCTAAACACTAAAAATATAATTATTTGAAGTGTTAAAATGGTATAAAACTTTGTCATAAAGTTCACTAGCTTTGCATGTTGTACTTGGTGCTTTATGTGTTGTAAAATACGTGAAATCGCATGATATATGTGACTTACACAAAAACTGCACTAATCTGATTATAACCACTATTTTAATCAGTAAATAACATGTCTTCTGTTAAAATATTAAGTCGTTTCGAGTTGGGATGGTTATAGTAACGTTTAACGCAAAACTATGCGTTAAAACGGTCAAAAATCGGCTTTTCGAGTGACTTTTATAAAACTGATTTAGATCAGTAAATAAACTGATTTTTTTAGTTTAAAAATAAGTATTTTAACTAATTTTAAGTTCACTTGGTGTTTGGTTGGTCATACGTGACTTCCGACGCCCGAAAATGTTACCGAATCGCTAAAATACGCATTTTTCTAAGTACACTAGTATGGGTAAAATTTTGGGTAAACCTTATGTGTTAAAATGTGTTATGTGATTTAAAACATGTAAATGTGATAATATGTTAAGTGTTAACTTTATAGTGGGAAATTTAGACTATGCATGTATACTTGTGCGTTTTGTGCGGTAGAAACGGTAAAAATTGCGTTAAAAATGTAACTTGATTGTCGAGCATGAAATTTGGTACATATGAGATGTTTCATGTATATTTGCTTTAAAAATGACAATAGATAAGTTAACAAGATTTCGCATGTTTCGGTGTTAAATTATGTGAACGTTTATGTATATATATTACGACGCGCAAACCATAGATATATTCCGTATAAACGGGAGAGTTAACGGATTTACACAATAATGGTCACCAATAAAATCGTTCAAGTCACAAAATCATAAATATATGTATATATGGACTCATGTATATATATCAACGTGCCAACATAATCCAAAAATAACAACTTTTCGAGGAAATCTCAAAGTTTTGTGATAATTCTAAGAAACGGAGAAACTTAGGATTTTTGTGTTATATGTACTGATTTAAAATCGTTCCTATATATATATATATATATATATTAGGACATGTAGAAATCAACCACTGGGATTGCGCTATTTAAAATACGCACCCAAAGGTGAGTGTCACTAAACCCCTCTTTTTACTATTTTATATATATTTTGGGGGTGGAACACGTTGTTAAAAGGGTTTAATAATGTTTTCAAAATAAAACATACCTTTTAATATAAAATATATATTTTCGCTGAAAATATATGAATTTGATAAGTCATACGTTTCGAAGTAAAACGATTTTGAAGAATGAATATTGTAAGTGCGGTATTTCTTAAGAGAAACGAGACCATACGAAATGGGAATGAATTCCGGACTGAGTCTCAACATTTGAGTGACAGGGGAATTCGTAAGTCGTAGTATATTAAATTTTCATATTAGTAGGATATATATATTGTACGTGAGGCAGACATCATATTGTTCTTCGAGAAAGAACCCTGCGCCCATGATGTCGTTTAATCAGTTAAGTATGGTACGCGAGGAATTGTTGGTAGATCTATCGGGTTGACAACCCCGTCGTGACCGGTCGCCCCGTGTCAATGTTAAACGACGAATTAAGATTCTGTTTATTGTCTAGCTTTAATTATCCCTGCATAGTTAATATATAGTTCGTATCGTCTAGCTAACATACGAGTCTGAAAGTTGACACTAGATTTTAATATACAAAACCTGGGCAGTACTACTATTGTCGGAGTAATGAACCGACGGAAGGCCCATGGATTTTAATAAGAAAGTAAAATGGACTTTCTAAAATTACTTGGTTGTTTTCAAATAAACACCTAATCAGAAAGTTTTCCTTGGAATAAAATTTGTTAGTAAACAAATAAGTGAACTCACCTTCCTTTGTGTTGACACTTGATTTTAACATGTTCTACAAGTACTTGAGCTCGGCTTCGGGAATTATGGCGTATCTTGGGGTTGTTGATGCATATATTATCACTTAAATATGATTGGACTAATTTTAAAACTTTCTGGGACAAATGTAATAAGATCCATAAGGATCAAATACAATTTAACTATGTCATGGTTGTGTCGTGACTTAAAACGTAATGTTTGAATAACTTACATTTAAATTATACTAAAATGTCCAACAATTTAATGCATCAAACATCAAGATAGAAATGGGCACCAACTTCCATCTCCACTACGTTTAATATTCTGCTGCAACGTTTTTGGGGTGTGACAACATGTCTAAACTATTACTTGCCAATAGAATATCATCTACGTAAAGGAAAAGTATAGTAAAGTTACTCCCACTCATTTTGAGGTAGGTGCATTGATCCACTTGATTCTTCATAAAACCTTGTCTCTTCATGACTTCATCAAACTTAAGGTACCATTGACGTGATGCTTGTTTTAACCCATAAATGGATTTCTTCAACTTACAGACTAGATGCTCCTGACCTTCAGGTTTAAAGTCTTCAGGTTGTTTCATGTAAACATCTTCGTCTAAGTCTCCGTTAAGGAAAGCAGTTTTGACGTCCATCTTATGCAGCTCCAAATCAAAATGAGCTACTAGGACCATGACGATCCTTAATGAATCTTTACGAGAGACAGGTGAAAACGTCTCTTGATAATCAATTCCCTCAATCTGAGTGTAGCCATTGCAACCAATCTCGCTTTGTAGCGTTCAACGTTCCCATTCGGATCTAGTTTTGTTTTGAACACCCATTTACATCCTACAGGTTTAACACCGTTGGGTAATTCGACCAAATCCCAAACGTCATTTTTCTTCATGGATTCAAGCTTATCAATCATTGCTTTGTTCCATTCAGAAGATTGATCACTGCTAATGGCTTCATTATAAGAGGTAGGATCATTGAGCTTTCCAGCATCCATTTCAGTCAAGTAGGTAACATAATCATCCCAATTAGTAGGCCTTCTTTGCCTAGATGACCTCCTGAGTTGATTATCGGGTTCAGCGTTGTCTTGGTTTTGAGCGTTTGATGTGCCTTCGTTATGAGGTATAATGGGTTCTGATTATGGAGATGGAGTTTGTGCAGTAGCTTCAGGTGCAGTTGTTGCATTGGGTACAAGAGGAGTAAACGGAGTAATGGTAAGCGACGAGTCTCTCCCCCCCGCGTCTTGTACTTCTTGCAATCCTTCGTAAGGGTTGGTACTGCTCCCACTGACCTTGAAATCCTCCAGGAACGCAGCACGCTTGGTTTCAACAATACGGGTGACATGGGAAGGACAATAGAAATGATAACCCTTCGAATGATCAGGATACCCGATAAAGAAACAGGTAACTGTTTTAGGGTTAAGTTTCCTTAGGAAAGGATTATAGAGTTTTGCTTCAGCAATGCAGCCCCATACTTTCATATATTTAAGACTCGGTTTCCTTCCTGTCCAAAGTTCATAAGGAGTTTTAGGGACAGACTTAAAAGGAACTCTATTGAGTATATGAACAGCTGCTTTTAACGCTTCAGTCCAGAGGAATAATGGTAAATTAGTGTTGGCTAACATACTGCGCACCATGTTCATAAGGGTACGATTTCTTCGTTCAGCGACACCATTCTGCTGAGGTGTACCAGGCATGGTGTATTGGTTCATAATCCCCTGGCCCTTACAAAACTCATAAAATGGACCAGGAGCTTGACCCACATCAGTATGTCTTCCATAATATTCACCACCACTATCTGATCTCACAACTTTAATCTGACGATCTAATTGCTTTTCAACTTCAACTTTATAATCTTTAAAAGTTGTTAGAGATTCAGACTTTTCCTTAATAAGATACAAGTACATATAACGAGAATAATCATCAATGAAAATGATAAATGAAGTATGTCCTGTTATGCCAGCGATTTGGTAAGGACCACTAATGTCAGTATGAATGAGTTCTAATAGATTAGAGCTCCTAGTGGCACCTTTCTTATTCGCTAATGTCATTTTGCCTTTAAGACATTTGACACATGTTCTAAAATCAGTGAAATCGAGAGGAGGTAAGACTTCATCCTTTACGAGACGATTTAATCGTTCTCTTGAGATGTGGCCTAAACGTTGATGCCACAACATAGATGAAATCTCTAAGTCTCGAATCGGTTTCATCTTTGTGAGTGATTCATTAATATTATATGACAACAAAGATTTGGAAAAATTATCATCTAGTTCTAATCTATAGAGACCACCATCTAGAATGCCAGTACCATAAACAACGGAATCATAGATAATAGAGAGTTTGCGATGACCATGGGAAACAACAAAACCGTCCATGTCTAACTTTGGTCCTGATACAAGGTTCCGAGTTACCTCAGGAACATATAAGGTATCATAAAGTTTAATACATAAACCAGTTTTCAAAAATAATTGTAATGTTCCTTTGGCCTTCACTTCTAATTCCCGATCATCCCCAACTTTAAGTGTTCTTTGGTTTCTTCCCAGCTTCCGGATTGAAAGGAATCCCTGAGTAGAGTTGGTTACATGAACCATAGAACCAGAATCAAACCACCAAGAATTAGCAGGAACATTTAAATTAAAGGACTCAAGTATCATGAAAAAATCGTTACCTTACTTAGCCAGCCACTCCTTGAAGTCAGGACATTCCTTTTGCTTATGTCCTGTTTTCTTACAGAACTTGCAATAGGGTTTGCCTAAGGAGCTCTTAGAGCTGGAAGGTGCACTTGTATTAGGATTTGTCTTTTGAACTTTAGAAGCATCCTTCCTTTGATGATTGTCCTTCCTCTTCTTAGAGTTGGAGGTGGTGAAGTTAGCAACATCAGTAGTGCGATCCATCTTCATACGCTCTTCCTCCTGTACGCACATAGCGACCAGCTCACTCATCGTCCATTTGTCCTTCTGAGTGTTGTAATTGATCTTGAATGCTTCATAGGACGAAGGAAGCGAAGTGATGATGAAGTGAACAAGAAAACCATCACTGATTTCCATCTCTAGCCCTTTCAGCTTATTGGCCATGTCATGCATCATCATGATGTTTTCGCGAATGCCGCTCCTCCCATCATACTTAGTCGTCACCAGCTTGAAGATAAGAGTGCTAGCGTGTGCTTTTGATGTCCCTTTGAATTGAGCCTCCACAGAAGCCAGGTAGGTTTTAGCATCTTCAGAATCAGGAATAGCTCCTCTAATTGCATTATGAATGGACTGCTTCATGAACATGAGAGACATGCGGTTACACCTAGTCCATTTTTCATGAACTATCTGCTCAGCAGCAGTACTTTGAGTGGTAAGGTCCGCTGGCTTATTCTCTCTAAGAGCATAATCGAAATCCAGCAATCTAAGTGTAAGCATGAGGGCATCCTTCCATTCAGCAAAGTTATCACCAGTCAAAGGTGGAATCCCGCAATTTGGTGCTGATAGTGGAAATAAGATGAGCAATTTATGATACTAAGAAAGAAGTCCTAATGTGATCTAAGGGCATGTTATACTAAGGCAGGCATAAATAATGACCATTTTAATTATGAAGCTGTGATGTCTATTACTAACATCAAAATAATAGACTTAGTTAAAATTCTACTTAAACGAAGACAAATCAGCTTTGGCCAGAAGTGTAATCATTTAAGTATGTGTGCAAAGTAATCGTGACAAATCAGCTTTGGCCAGAAATGAGACAATCATTTTAGTTATGCACTTGTCAAGTATGCTAGACATAAATGAATTAAAATCAGCTTTGGCCAGAAATTAAGACATTTCACGTTTGTAATGCATACTCAACATAGCTTTTCTAATACTTGAACAATAAATAGATGTATTAAATCAGCTTTGGCTAGAAATGATACATCAAAAGCTCATTCAAGTTAAGCTATTTTGGTTTTGTGAAAAAATTATCTGATTCTGATTAGGTAATTAAGTGTTTACAAACCAAGTATTTAATAGCAAACCACCTGTTAGCGCGGGTCGAACTCGAGTCAGTTATGAGGTCTCGAGTCGCAACCTTGGTCTCAAGTCACAACCTCAGTGTCTCGAGTCGTAATCATGGTCTCGACTACTGTGTTTTATGAGATCTCGACTCCATAATGAGATCTCGAGTCGCAACCACGGTCTCGAGTGGTGAAGATTGAAGCCTTTAGTCGAAAATTCAGTGGTCTCGAGTGGAGACTGTTGTCTCAAGTTGTAAAGATTGAGAACCCTTATGATTTTGAGTCGAGACCTTGTAGTCTCGAGTCGAGACCTGATGGTCTCGAGTCGCAATCTGATGGTCTCGAGTCCATTGTTGTTGTGAAGATAACCGAAAACTCGATTTTTTTGGGATTGTGGGATAATGTTTCCTGTTTTATTGCTGATCTAAACTTATCAAAAGATTTCGAAAATTATAACTGATTATCTTTTAACAGTTTTCGAAGATTTTAATAGATAAAATTAAGATCAAAACAGTAAAAACATCCACTAATCCGGATTATATTCCAAAACTTAAGGAATTTTCGAGTTTTCTTAGAATAAGTGATGAACCCTATAAAATTAAAACATAATTCTGGAAACCCGAAACCTGAATTTTAATGGTTTTGTAATGGATTTCGCAACAGTAAGTTTTACTCTTTATGATTCGAGTCAATTGTAAAAAAAAAATTCTTTTCCGAACAGTGATTCGGGACATTATAAAAGGGACTCAAAACCGGCTGTTTTTAAGATTTACAAAATTCTGTTTTCCAGATTTCAATCCCAGAATAATGGATACGAAAACAGAACTGATTTATCAATATATGCTCTGATACCACATGTTGATCAGTTATGTTTAAACATAATGGAAAACATGAATAACATACCTGTTACAGCAGACAGGCTCATCTAATACTCATGATAAATGATTACTCGGCTAAGTGGGAGAATGTGAGATTAAATATATTAATATTATATTATTTAATCTTGTAGCCATTATAATCATTTATATTATATAGATCAAAATATATTAATAACCTATTAATAATTAGTTGGTAATTGTTTATGGACCATATTACCATTATTAACTAATTAGGTTTCCTCTTGGGTGTATATATAAGAAGATTATTAGAGAGTTTAAGTGTTAGACAATTAGACATTTACACAACCCTCATAACATCATTCTCGGCTCTTTCCCCCAACCGAATCCTTCCCTAGTTTCGGTTCATCACCATCATAACGTTACACCCTAAGGAGGAACCAGATCATCCTGACAAGTATGTCAAACTCAATGGCTGCATCTCTGACTGGATTCTTTGTTGGCATGTCTGCTGTAACAGGTATGTTATTCATGTTTTCCTTTATGTTTAAACATAACTGATCAACATGCACAAATGGTTTTCAAAGCTTTTCGAGAGAAGTGGAACATAAGTATTATACATCTATTTTGAGAGAAAAGACTTAGTTTTAGCTTTAGGGTTTATTTTTAGGGTTTAGCATTAGTATTTAGGGTTTAGCTTTAGAGTTTAGTATTAGTATTTACAGTTTAGCTTTACTATTTAGCATTAGTATTTAGTGTTTAGCATTAGCATCAGATGAGTGCTAACTTGATTAAGTGGATTACAGTGCCACGACATTAAAACTTGAAAACTTTTGTGGAGAATATGAGAAACTCTAAGAGTATAGCGGAGAATGTGAGAAACCTAATAAGTCTATTGTGTATGCAACTTACAATTGTTGTTATATATAACTAGTAGGATTTCCCCACGTGATGGTAGGGGAACTCAGTCAATATCAAATCGGTTCGTTTCGTTTAGTTTAGGTACATGTATGGTACGACATTTGGTATAACAACCTAATCAGAAAACACAAAAACCATAGACACCATATACCCCAAGAGATGGCTGCACATGTTAAACATTGATGGTAAACCATAAAAACAAATACTGATGCTGGTTGCAATATTACCGATACGATGTTCGGTCGGTATCGATAAGGGTCACATTCGTTACAGCTTACGTACCAAAAAATACTCTATTTGAATTCAACTATATTTTCAACACAACTGTGTATTCAACTTTCTTAAAAAAAGTTAACGAACGAAAGTTCTTAAACGCGGTTTTCAACACAGCTGCGTATTCAATTTTAAAAAAGAAAAAAAGCTAACGACAAAAAGAAAAATCAAATCAAATAAAAATTAAACGGATTAAAAGCATATCTTATTTAAAGTATAAGGGTAAAATTGAAACTATAAAAAATGCACTAAAAAACAAACAACTATTACGAGTAAATATTACTCATATACCAAGTTTGATATTTGTTACTTATATAATATAATAATTGGCTATATAGTTCTGTAAGTATTTCTTTATTAAATCTCTACATTTTTTTTTTCAATCAATTAGTACTGGTTTTACCTAGAGTTGGCCATTTATCAGTTCTTCCCGGTTTAAAAACCGGTTTGGTCTAGTACCGTTTTTTGGCCAAGGCGGTTTAGGTGCCGGTTTCGATTCGGTTCGGTTCCAAACTAGTTTGGGCGTTGGTTTTTTGACGCTATTTCGGTTTGGTTTGGTTTCAGTTTCAGTTTCAAACCAGCTCGTATTTTTTTTTCGTGCATTTTGTAGTCGACATTTGAAAAGATTACACAAAAATGAAATATCATTAATATACACTTTTTTAAACATAACATATCACTAATATAAAAATAAATAATACAAATTACAAAGTGACGTCCATTATAAGCTTTCAAAATTGTAACTTAGTAAATGGCCTTCCATTAACTCGTTCATATTCGGCTACATATTCTTCAACAACATTCTCATCGTTATTTAGATCTTCCAACCCATCCATCCGTCTGCAGTAGATTATGTGAAATCTTCTGTCAGCATCTTTCTTTTGATTTCATTGCTTCTACGCTCGGTTGCAAATTTCCTCGTCAATATGTCCTTAAAGCAATTTCGATAATCAGGATGACAATGATACCATATACCCCCCTCTTGTAAGTCTAAGGTCATAACGTGTACAAAATCAAGGTCCAATGTCTACTCCTCGTCTTCGGTCCAAACGGGAACACTTGGAAGCATCCCAGAAATATGGTAAAGGGAAACGTTTGCAAGACGAGAGCATTTTTTTTGCGTTTTTTGTGAGCGATTTTTGTGTTTTCTAATTGTGATCAACCAAATACACCCGCTAGGTATTTATAATAACAAGGGATCGCAAAATAGTGATTTTTTTTGGGGGGGGGGGGGGGGGAGGGGACGACTAGATTTGAGCCCTAAACGGTTGGGACGATCCAACAGCTAAAACCCGTTTAAACTGGTTGAAACTGGTTTGAACCGGTCGGTTCTAGGAGCTAGATTTGAGCCCTAAACGGCTGGGATGATCCAACTGCTAAAACCTGTTTAAACTGGTTTGAACCGGCCGGTTTTGAGATCCAGGGAGCCAAACCCGTGGGTAACGGGCGGTTTCTATCGGTTCGGGACCAGTTTCCATGGGAAAAACCGGTTTGGGTTAACGGTTTCGGTTCCCGAACCTTTTTTTTTGTTGCCAACTCTTGTTTGACTTGTAAAAACCCAATGAAATTGAATTTAGTACATAAATATTATGGGCTCAAAAAATGCAAAGGTACACATTAAATGGGCTCCTAAGCACCTTGGCCGGGCTGAGTCCAAATCCATTTGGAAAAGTGAAGGATATTCACAAAGGCTGGGTTGGGCCAGAAAGTCGGTCCCTTTGTGATGTCAGGAGAATTCAGGCCAACAGTTGATTGGAAACAGACTCTCAGGAGTTGGATAATGGAATCATTGTTTGGTTGTTTCCTCTCTAACCGGTTGGACGGGTAATACTTCGATGATGTGTGCCCCATGTCACCTTGCAATCCAAGCCACGTAACTCCACGTATTTAGGATTTAGGATTTGTTTGTTTTCATGTGATGTGTTAATTAAAGGAGTATAGGGGATGCCCATACTCCACTTCATGCAAGTTTCTCTTTATTCCCATGTTTAGGTTAGTGTCTTAGTGGTGGCAGTAGTTATGTAAGGCTATATAATAGCCATAGGTTTCCATTTTAATGCAAGCAAATGAATTGAATCAGTTTCTCACTCTCTTTTCTCTCTAGTTCGTTAACCTTTCTTCTGGCCATTTGATCCAAACAATCTGAACCATAACATTCGACCAACTCAAATTTATTGCATATTAACTTGTATATCGTTTTAATCTTGGAATTGAATTATTGTAGTAAATTTCTCTTTTATAGTCATACTTGATTGCATTAACTATTTGTTTAAAAGGGGAAAAAAGACAAAAAGGTGTTTGTGAGTAAACCCAACCCAACCCAACCTAGCTATTTTTACCCATACTAAAAGAATTCATTAGGGATGACAATGGGTCGGGTTCAGGTCGGGTATTGGTAATCCCATACCCATACCCGGTTGTAAAATCGTGTCCCATACCCGACCCAATACCCCTCGGGTATTTGTCGGGTAATTATCCGTCGGGTACCGGGTATACCCACGGGTATCGGGTATACCCATTAGTTTGTTAAAAGATATACATTGTGATTTCCAAATACATTTTTACTATTATAATTATTATATAATTTTATTTATGCAACAACTATTATAAATTAAAAATATACATTACATAAATATAAGTTTTATTATAAATTAATAATAACTTTATAATATTTATACACTTATATGTATATACTTAACAACATACAAAATATAAATACTATTATCAAATACATATGCTAAAAGAAAATTTATTTTTTCACAGTATGGACATATTAAAATAAATTACTAATAAATAATGGTTAATGGAAAATATAAATATAAATTAAAAAATTCGGGTATATAGTTCGGGTAAACGGGAATATGGTTTCGGGTAATCGGGTCGGGTATCACCTAATCCCATACCCGACCCAAACCCGCGAAATTTTTTAAAACTAATCCCATACCCGGTCTAATACCCGTCCCATTTGTGTCGGGTCTCGGGTATACCCGTCGGGCTCGGGTATTTTTGCCATCCCTAGAATTCATTTAATTTTTGCTATCCATTGGGCATAACCCAATTATGTTGGTGAGTTAGATAAAATGTAGGAAAGTAGAAGATTATGGGTTCAATCCCCATAATGTACAAGTTTAGCCATTCAAAAATTTGTTTGACTCTTGCTATGTGCTATATAGTCATTTTGTCAACTTAAAGGTCAAATTAAAAATAATAGCTAGAAAAGCAACAATTTAAAGTTTAGATGTCTCAAAGATTTTCATTAGGAGATGTGTAGTCATAAAGCTCTTTTGGTGGCGTTATGCGACAAGTGGCACGCCACATCACAGAGGGGATTTATGGGGCGTTATATCACTAGAGCGTGTAATCATAAAGCTCCTACCCATCATTACATAATCATTAATTTTATTTTTATTAATTATTTAAAAAAACACTTTTCTATTTATTTTTTCATTTAATCTCTAAATTATATAAAAAAAAACACTTTTATTAAAAAAAAAACACATAAAACCATTTCAATGTGCTTCAACTTAAAATACCAGCATTCATAATGTTTAAGCAGTGTATTCAAACAAAATCACGATCAATTCATATCAATGCGCTATGCCCTAAATCATATACATAATACAAACCACAGAGAACCTCTTCAGTCCCTGAGCTTTCGCAATCAGAATTTCATCTTCGTTATTAGTCTCCTCGTCCTCATCCTCATCCTCATCGTCTTCTTCCTCATCATCCTCATACGTCGTCTTCCTCGTCCTCTTCGGCCAGAGGAGTGGGTTCCGAGGGTGGCAGCGGTGGCGCCGTAGTAGCTCCTTCCGGTTGAAAATCGCCGGTAACGGCTTCCATAACAGATTTAGGGTATAAATTTGGGGGAGATTTAATAGAAAGAGGAGATGTGTGTGTATGTATAAAGAGATTGTATTGATTGGAATGTGTTAAATTCCTTCTTCCTCGCGCCGCTATGCTCATCACAGAAGCTCGGATTCAGTCCCCCATAGCGCCCCTTGTAATGGTGTTGGGCGGCGCTATGTGGCCCATAGCCTCCATTACCGTGATGTACTGCCCCATTAAAGTAGAACATAGAATCATTTTCTGATTGTAGATATGCGACAACTTAAAAGCATATTCACTATATATATTTATATTAATGAATTTACATGACCAACTAAGTATTGTAGTGTATGTAACCTAGCTTATGAAACAGAAAAATGAAGCTGGTCGCTATTATATATTAAACTATAAAAAATGAAGGAGCGGAGGTTGAGCTAGAAAAGTACTTACGAGTTGAGCTCGAGTTTGAGCTTTAGAAATATGTTGGACCAGACGGTTCAAAAATCTTATCAACAAACACGAACACGAGATATTGGGGGGACAAACTCGTGACTCTTTCTATTCAATCAAACGAATTTACAAGGAAAGTGGATAAATAAAAACATTAACCCAGACACCTATTTATAGTACTACTAAACTTCCTCTACAAGATATTAATTCATAAACCTATTACAATACTAATTACCTAAAATAAATCTGGCTTTAATAAAACATATTAAAATAAACCCTGAAGTTTACTAATTATTCAAGATTAACCTTTATTCACCCCCTTAATCTTGAATTGTATTTCTTCTTGCCTTTGTTCCTCCTTTTCAACTGCCTATAGCATACTTGCTTCACTGGTTCTTTAAACTTTGCATTCGTTCTAGGGCTGGCAAATCGTGTCTTAGCAGGTTTAACAGGTATCTGATAATGCGAACAACAAAAAATTTAAACATGAATACGACTCGTTTAACTACTTTATATCCAATGTCTATAAGACAGATGTATATTTTATGCACATAGAAAGAGAAATAATGGATTCTAACTTTCAAATTTTGATTATCTTTAAAAACGTAAAAAATCACATGGTGTACTTTTCTGTTATCGTGTCTTAGCAGGTTACCTACAGGTTACCTATTGCCAGTCCTAATTCGTTCCATCAGTACTTAAATTCGAATCCACATTGCTCCCCTCTTTCTTGACTTACTTCTTCTCTTCAACTCGTTCTTGACCAATACTTTCACGAACTCCAAACAAATCTTTTGGAATTATTCCAAACCTAATTTCCCTCACTTTCATAATCGGTTTCACATCACGACTTTCTTTATTTTCATCTTCAAAGTTGTTGGGATTACAACATACCTGAAGCTTGATGTTGTACATTTTATTCAGATTTTTCTCTGAACCTTCATCAACAATCTTCCTTTCTGATCATGTATCCTCAACATCCCGTTCGCTATTTCAATCTTGCAACCTTCTTCATCCAACTGTCCCAAACTAAGAAGATTGGTTTTCAACTTTGGCATGTATAAAACATCACAAAACGTTTTCTTTTCGTCATTCTTGCTTACCACGGTTACATTACCTTTACCTTTAATTTCAATCACAGATCCATCACCAAACGGTAATTGATCTGAAACTTGTTCATCTAAGGTAGTGAAAAACTCTTTCTTTCCTGACATGTGATGACTTGCACCAATGTCTAAATACCACATTCTTTCTTCCTTTCCATTCTTTTTAAAAACACCAGGGACAACCCTTTCTTCATTCAAACTTACTTTCATGTCGGACAAATTTCCATAAACAGAGATGGATCAATATCACGACATCTTCTGTCTTTCTCAAATTAGCTTCTTCTTTCCTTTTGCTTGGTGCTTTACATTCGCTTGAATAGTACCCAATCTTATCATAGTTGTAGCACATCGAGTTCTTTCTTTTGTCTTGCCATTCTTCAGGGTTCTTTTTACCGATCTTCACCCTGTTCATCATTCTTACTTTCACGTTCATTATTCCATATCGGATTCCCTCTTCCTTGACCGTTGTATCTTCCACGTCCTCTACCATGTCCTCGGTAGTTTTCAACTTTCTTTTGAGTCTGGGTGAACATAAGTTGATTTTGGGATGAACTTTCACTTACATTCTTGAATTTGTTTTTTTCTCCATATGCCTTTAAACGTCCAACCACATCTTCAAACGCCATTTTTTCGATATCTGCGAATTTGATGGTCCCCTTTTCTGATCCTGTTCGAATGATGCAACGTTCTTCGATCGCAGAGACGGGTGTTTGTGAAATTCAAAGAATAAAATAGAGATAATTAGAGTGGCGTTTCTTCAATGATTAATTCTTATAAATAAATGTATCATTCTATGAACACAAGAATTAATCTTTGTTCGGCGGAATCAAACAAACAAGAAGGGGTCGATCGGAGAATAAACTCGCATCTTGAATATCACCTCTTAGAACAATCCAGGGGGTAAACTCACATTGAACTCTATTTGGAAAAATTTACTTCACAGGACACACATAATTCCTACGAGAGAATTATGTATTTATAGAGATTCCACTTGCACTATCTTAATTATAATTGGTTGATAGAATGTTGGTTTGTGTGCCCATCCATTTGTCATGTGGCTTATCTTCTGTGTATACCAACTTGTTCCTTTTTTCATTTGAGAGCTATCACAATTTTGAGATATTTAATGTGTTCATAAGTTATATTATCTTATGAACACAATTCTTTGATTTGTATCTTGTAAACTTCATAATGTCCCGCTAACATATTGAAGTCTTGTAACCTTGTAGTGATCTTTTAATCAAAGAATTAGAAGCTTGATTATTTTGTTTCTCAGTCTTCATATTCAGTGCTTCTGGGACGGTTCATCAGTCGGTTCGCGTTGACGGAATTAATTCTAAGTAACTTTAACAATTTTCAACAACAAATATAAAAAAAAGTTTCCTAACAATCACCCCCTATTTGTTGTTGAAAATACAAACAATACTTTATACTTTGAAATAATAAATAAACTTTTTAAAATGAAGTCTTCAAATATAGTGCTTGAACGATCTTCTTTGATGGCATGAAAATTTATTTGGCAAACGTTCGACTTACTCTGGATGATCATCTGATTATATTTCATTCCTTGTTATAATTCTTTACCTCGATTTGTAACTCCATCTAAATGTATGGAACAAGTTTTTTAATCAGAAAACCTGATGGAAATCTGATGAACGCATCAGAAATCTGAGGTTTTTTTTACTAGAAAATCTAATAAACGCATCAGAAATCACCAGAAAATCTGATGAACGCATCAGAAAACTGAGGTTTTTTTTAGATGAGAGGGAATGAGTAGAGTTTCAGAGATATCACTTACACATGCTTTTCTGGTGGAAGTCCAAGTCCTTGTTCTTTTGTTCAAGGAATATTTTGTGATTTTTTTTAAAAGATGATATTTATGAGTATTGTTTTCTAAAATTTCATACAGTTTTTATCTCTTTTCATCATTATCATTCCTTTTTAAAAAGTCCAAGTCCGCTGGACACGGCCCTGTGTCCATCCACTTTCTCTTTCTTCATTAATTGCAATTTATCTGCATTAGCTCCACACGCCCCCGTGTCCGCTGGGCACGGCCCCGTGTGCAGAAGTGTATCTGTACTATCAAGATTTGCTTGGATTCTTTGAATCTTAGCGTTGACCACGGCCGTGTTGAGCTGGGCACGCCCTCGTGTCAGGAAATAGAAGCTTCTACAACTTTGTCTTTTCTACAGACACCTGACCACGCCCCGTGTCCGCTGAGCATGGGGCCGTGGTCAGCCTTCTGTTCACTTGTTTTTGCTTAGGAAGATGCTGTCGAGGGGTCGAGCATGCCACGTTTATTCTTTTTCTTGTAATTATGTTAGATTTTGCTGCATAATTGCTCCTTTTGTTCATTTACGCTCATTTAATCCTGAAAATACAAAAGGAAGACAAAAGCATACTTTTTCCAACATTAGTACTAAAAAGGGTTAGTTTTATGCCTCATTTGATGTAATTTATATGTTGCATTTTACACACATCAAATACTCCCACACTTGAATCTTTGCTTGTCCTCAAGCATGTGACAACTGGTACTTAACGGCTTCTAATTACGTGATTAACAAACGTTTAAGGCGATAATAAATAGTGTTTAAGGCACAAATTAACTTAGTTAGGCTTTTGGAATGCCTAGGAACGCCTATCTGATTTTACAGTGCACGTATGGTGATTTTCGGAAAATTTGCTGAGTATTAAACGATAACGAACTGACACCGAACAAAATACCGACAATGCTGACAAATACAAATTTTATACATATAATTTAAACATATGAATTTGGTTTTGCGAAACTATCACGCTTTTGAAGGTCACAAAACGCATACGTGAACGAAAAACGCGACTGTGGGAACGCACCGGCAACGAAACGGGAGCATCGGACTCGTTTATTATCTTGAAAACTGAAATATTATGATATATTTAGCTTCGTAATCAAGTTTTAATAATCGCAGTCGAAATCGGATCGAAAAATGCACTAGAAACGACAACCGAAGCTTCTGACGTGATTTTAACGCTACGGACGAACGTACGCGACTAATATCGATTACCGACAAAACTTTTCATAATTTTGACTTTAAAATTTTTTTTACGACATTCCACGAAGTTTGGGTCAAGACGGGTCAGCTCGGTTCGGGTTCAGGTCAACTGCGGTCAAACTCAGTCAATGGGTCAGATTCGGCGTCTCGGGTCAGCCGGTTAACGTGGTCAACTGCCGGTCAATGTGGTCAAGCTCGGGTCAATGGTCAAACCGGAACGCACGTGTGTCGAGACTTGGTAAAGTTTGACAAACGCGTTTTGAATATTTATATAATTATATTATCATTATTTTTTTAGCGTAAAACCGAGCTCTAAACCGAACCAACTAGTGAAACCGTATAACAACAATCACTCGAACTTGTACATAAACAGGTGTATACAATTTGTATATATATATATTAGTTAAAACTGAACCGACATATCATGACAAGAAATATATATATATATATATATATCCAAATTCTTAGTTTTGTTTATAAAGGTCTTGTAACTAGAAGACCTAAATACTCTACACAATTTATAAATCAAGATATGTGTATATTTTATTAGTTTTTATAGAATTCTCTATAAAAATCCCCATCAAATATTAGATGTATTATTTTAAGATGCGAGAACTTCCAAATCCATCCATTCTAATCATTTTATCTTAACCTTTGAAGTATCCAATTTCATACTTTGAGTTATACATCCGAATTCTTTTTCATTCAATACTTACACACTTTCATGTTCATTTTTATTTAAAATGAAATATATCCAACCTCAAAATCTATGTCACCTAGTGGAAGACATTAGAAAAAAAAAACAAAAAAAACAATTAAATCACAAACCCATACCAAATCCTTGGCTTTGATCGTGGATGGTGATATCTAAATCACCATGTGCTTAATATCTCACCATTTCTCAATTATTTATCTAAAATCCCATCACTCTTCTTTTACTTTTGACTTTGGAGCCACCAACAGTTGCCACAAGATATAAGAAATGGTTGTTTTATTTCCACATCCCCTATAATCTTATTTTCACATCCCTATATCTATACGGGCCGTATAAAATGATACGGGCCGTATAGAATGTTTATGCACAGAATTTTATGCGGTGGAATGTTTTTTTTGTTTTTATATGTATACGGGACGTATAGTTATATACTGGCCGTATACATATTTGCATAATTTGGTTTCGAAGGTTTGCCAAGTGTGTTTAGTTTTGAAATATGTATACGGGCCGTATAACATTATACGGCCCGTATAGCCCGTATAGAAAAGTTAACTTTTTTGTTACAATCAGGAAACCGTTTAATAAATTTTTGTATTTAAAATAGTGTTGTATATGTCGGATTATGTTACGAGTTTGTAGTTAAACGTATTTATTATGTTTAATAAGTTTCCTCTTTGTAAAACGATAAATATGTATAGAAAAGTTAATTTTTTGTTGCAATCGGGAAACCGTTTAATAAGTTTTATAAATTTTAAAATAGTATTGTATATATCGGATTATGTTACGAGTTTGTAGTTAAACGTATTTATTATGTTTAGTAAGTTTCCACTATGTAAAACGATAAATATGTGATATGATTATGATAAACTATGACAACAATTATTAAACAAACAACATAACATCTAAACAAAAGATTAATATTTATAATGTTTTACATCTAAAAAAAAAGATAAACTTTTACAAAGTTTCAAACGTAAAATAACAAAAAAAAAAATAATAATAATACAATAAGCAGCTACGGCGGTGGCGGTGGTGGTGCAGCGCCAACTCGTGGAGGTAGGGGCGCGGCAGAATGCATAGCCACAATCGCCTCGACCATCCAATGTACATCATTTCTCACTGCAGCAAAATCCCCTCTGACTGCAGCTAAATCCCCTCTGACTGCAGCTACAGCCGACTCGACCTGAACGAGTCTCTCCTCCACCCCCGGTGGAGGCATCACACGCTGTCTCACGCTGCGTCGAACGTACGGGCGATCACCCCGTAACTCCTCCTCAACTACCTGTGATCGATCGGCAGTATGAGCGACCCCCTCTCCGTCGCCTCCCTCTCCGTCGCCTCCCTCTCCCACGCCCTCGCCCTCGTCTCCCTCTCCCTCGTCTCCCTCCTCATCACCACCCTCTCCACGGGGTCCCTCACCCACACCATAAGCCCAAACCAGCTGCCCTCCCTCGACCTCGCGAGCCAAAACCATCGATAGGGCTGTGTCCCTCCCAACCCTGTCAAGCTGGCGTGTCTGCGTCATATCCCTTGCCACCTGCGGGGTCAGGAGGCGCAAGTAACCCTTCGCCAGACGGGTGACGAAGGCCCCACAGCTGATGTGGGAAGAGGTACGCTTAAAAGCATACTCGGCGAGATATGCGGCCAACTTGTACGCCAAGTTGGCCCTCCCGCCGGTAAGTAAGTCGTGCAAGAAGAATAGGTCACTTTGGGTGACCCATTCCCTGCTATCATGACGACCAGCGATCGTCACGGCGATACACCGATGTAGGTATCGGTGTAACGGGTCGTAAAGATCAGTCGCCCGTGCCTTCGGGGATCGCTGTCTCGGTTTCGCGAACTCCCCGAACCCAATAGTCTTCCAATACGGCCACAACACGTCAGTGGACGTGCTGACTGGCGCATCAAAAAATGCGCGTGACCTTGAGTCATCCTGTGAGTACAGACCCAAGGCAACATCGAACTGAGGAAGTGTCATCCTCTGAGGCTTGCCGCAAATAGTAAAAGTTACGGCGTCTGTCGTCAAAAAATGCTGAAAACCCCCACCCCGGGTGTCCGTAAATGTAAAGGTAGATAAAAACTCTAAAGTAATCTCCCTGTGGGCCCGCTCTGCGGCGGCATCAAATAAGCGGTCCCACGGGGAGTTAGCTGGCATGAGCTCCCGGACCCGACCAATCACTCCAATATCTGTCAAAAACTGAAAATCTATGGTCCGAGGCGCATCCAGCACCATCTCCCGTAATTTGCCCAAAATCCTATAGGCAACCGTACCTTGGGGGATATCTCTAACAAACTGCCCCGTCTCAGTAAAATCGGGCACAATCTCCTCCTCCTGTCCACGTCCACGTCCCCGTACGCGTCCACGTCCACGGTCCCGACCCTGACCCTGACCTCGACCTCTACGGGCCGCAGCAGCTGCTGATGACTCAGCCATATCGTCTGTAACAAATAACAATTACAACTTATCAATCACTATACGATTATCGTTAACGTATTATACGAATACTGTTCTTGTATACGAACGTACTGTACATATGATATACGCTCGTACAATGTTTGAAGATTCAACAAGGATACGACCGTATACATTATATACGAGCGTATAATGTTTGAATATTCAAACGTTATACGACCGTATATAAATATACGAGCGTATATTGTTTGAATATTCAAACATTATACGAGCGTATATAATGTATACGATCGTATAACCTTTGAATATTCAAGTGTATACGATTGTATAAATTGTATACGATCGTATATTTTTTGAATATTCAAACACTATACGATCGTATACAATTTATACGACCGTATAGACATAATAATCATTTACAATTTCCTGTTTCAAATTTTTTTTTTCAAATTGAATTATACAATCGTAATCGTTACGCCTATCTACGCTTTACTATACAAGACCATAATCTAACATGTTACATAATTTAAAAGTTCACTATACGAAAACGTACCGTATAGGAAGAACGTGAAGAAAACGCCAAAAACGCCGAAGAACGCTGTCCAAGAACGATCTGAGAGAATTTTTGGTTGAAAGTTGAGGCCGTATGGTGGAAATGAGGTCGTATAAAACTTATACGACCTTTTTTTTGTATACGGGCCGTATAAAAGTATACGACCCGTATATAGTGATTTAATTTATTTTAATTCTGTCGTATACTTAACATACGATCACAGTATACGAGGCGTATATTTTTATACGGCCCGTATACAATTCAGTTTTTTTCATTTTTTTTCAATTACTATATGCGGAACTGACGAAAATACGGTCGTTATGCGTTAACGTTGATTCGTTTAAACGTTTTTTCAAATTCAATTTCAATAAGTTGCCAAAACATTTATATAACGTGTATGTTTATCATTGCAAATTGTCAAAACATGCAAATTGATTCGTTTAAACATTTTTTCAAGTTCAATCACAAAAAGTTGCCAAAACATTTATATAACGTGTATGTTGATCATTACAAATTGTCAAAACATGCAAATAACATTTTATATTCATAGGCCACCTAAATCTATGTAATCCCTGGTCCTATATTCATCAATGATCGTATTATATTGGTCAATACGTTCCTTGTAATAGTGATACCAGCTTTCTGCTGGCGTATTCCGTGTCGGTTGTCGCCAGTATCCTGATGGGGTTGGCATTGGATATTCCCCTTCTAATCTGACGTGAATAAAATGGTTCCTGTGTACATGTACAAGCGCGACTGTTCGATGCGGAATACTTTCTTCGGCTGTTCTGAACATGGGAAAAAATGAAGCACAACCAAGGTCACTTAATAAGAGACAAATGACATTCCACCGGTTTGCTATCAGAAGCCCCGTGAATGGCATTTGTAGCCACTTATGTCGAGGTGCTCCGTCTATATGGTCTTTTGACCAAACTAATGACTCCAGAACTTCTTGATACTGAGGTCCATTTATACTTTTCCATAATTCGTGGAACCGGTTGCACTCATCATGAAGCTGCTCCCGTATGAACGGCCACTGATACTCTTTAAGCGATAAGCCAACCGCTATAGATCGAAACCCATAATTACCATCACCCTGCACATTTTGTATGTGACTGAGGTGTGGATAGAAGCACGGTGGAATGAACTTTTTGAAGTGCGTGAACTTATTAACTTGTCCGACAGGCAGCAAAGGTAAGTGTGGTGGCTCTTCCTTTGATTTTGCGACCTTCTTTTTCGTTTTCGAATTCTTAGCCCTTTTCGCAATCTCGCCGAAGAACATAGGTGTTTCAGTACAATAACTTTGTGACTCGACAAACGAGCTGTGCCTGGTAGGTTCGATATTTGACTCTTGTGTGCCAAACTCATCTTGTGTGCGAAACCCATCTTTTGAATCACTATACTGGTCCTGCGTTGTTAAAAAGCTGTGTCTTGAAGGCTCCGTAAACGAATCATCCTTCCTTTGTTGCTGAGCTTTCAAAGTTGGACGACCCCGTGTGTTTTTTTGCACAACTGGTTGTTTAAGCTTTGTCTTATTGAGTTGTACCAACTCCTTCATCTTTTGAATAAAGTTTTTCCTGAGTTCTCTCGGCTGAGCACTTAAATGTTGTTTGAGAAGCGCAAATTCGCCGTCTAAGTCGAAAGAGTCCACCTTGCTCGGTTCCACTATGGAGTCCAAATTTAACTTTCTCCAAAAAGGGTCTATCACCTCCAACGGGATCATTTGACCTAAGGAACATATCAACAAACAACATAAAACGTCAATAAGATTTTGCGTGATGAAAGGGTATGATTATAAAATGTGGTTGGTCGAATAATGTATTACCATTCGTTATATACGCATCCAACCGACAAGCGCACGGCAACCCACTGCTTGTATACAAACGACATGCGCATGTACGGTTATATAACTTTAATTTTTCTATTTCATTTACTTCGTCTGATATCACCTCTAGGCAGGCATGTGAAACCTTCTTTAGTAGGAGATTAAATATTGGTTTGTTATGATGACCCAATGTTCGGCTCCTGCTTGTTTCAATGCTGCCTTTGATTTCTGTCACCTGGTTTCTTATGAGCTTATCGATAAGTGGTACCACTTTCTCCAGGGTGTAATTAGAGTCGCCTAGGTACTGCTTCAAAAGGGCATGTTGACCCTCTGCCCTGTTCGTTGTACGTTGACCGAAGTTCAAATGTTGGTCGCTCCAGAACGAAACAAATCGGTCTCTATATGGTTGTAACCAGATTGAATCCAAATAGTTCATAATCTCTGTAATCAAAGTCAAGTGCAGTTAAGACAAGTCAAATAAATACGATTATTAAACAAAAATTATATAAAACTTACCGTCGGTTTTTTTTCGTGGCAAGTTTGATCGTATTCGCTCGTACCAGTAGTTGTAGTCATGATCGGTCGTTGATTGAATTAGCTCACCCCACTTGAAAAGAAACATCGTCCATTTATCCTCTGTTTTAAAGCTTTTCCTGCAATGTTTGAATATGTTTTGCTGTATGTGCCACCTACACAATGAATGTCTAGCCCTGGGAAACACGGTTGCACATGCGTTCATTAGGGCGCGATCTCTATCCGTTACTACTACACGGGGTTCCATAACACTGTCTAATGAGTGTTTCAACCTCTGTAGAACCCATGTGAAGTTTTCCTGTTTCTCGTGGCTTACGAACGCATGAGCAATGCAAAACGACATCAACGTTGATGTAACACCGATAATCTGGACTAGAGGCATTTTGTACCGATTCGTCTTGTAGGTGGCGTCTATAAGCAACACATGCGGGAAAGCGCGCCACAACATGTTCGACTCCGGGTGGATGAAGAAAACATCCTCGACCCGTTCGCCGTTTTGAGATGTTCTATGGTAAAAAACAAACCCAACCTTCTTCAACCGGTCAAAAAGTATCTGCATTGGAGTCTCGCCGACTTGTTCCATTCGACCCAATTTGGCTCGAGCGTTGTATATGGTGTTTCTTGTTGAGACATTATGGGGGTTCTGTTCTTTAATGGCAGCAAGAATGTCTCGTGGTTTGATGTTCTGATGCGTCATTTGCTCCACCGTCCTCTCTTCCGATGGAGTCAGCCTCATTAGGGACGGATGACCCTCTGGATACAGAAATGGTTCGTGGTTATGTTTACCTTCCTCAACCCTTAGATCCCAGTAACCTAACCTCTTTCTGTATGTCCCGACCAGTTGGAACTTGCAACCGGTTTTCCTAGTCCCGCTGCGTCTGACCGTCGCTGTTGATTTGTAATTGCCGGCACAATCGCACGTAAGCCAAATTTTTACCGGCTGACAACTATGGGGTTTATCGTAGATGGTGCGTTTGGTGACGAGGGCGTAGCCATTTACGCGTCCGACGTCTCTACACCAGTCTATCAATTCATCCATGCTAGCGAATTTCTAACGGAAACACTTATATGTGTCAATTAATGATTAACTCAAATGATTAACCCAGGTTTAGTTTTAGTATAAACGGGTTCGGGTCAGTTTCAGCTTGAACCTGGGAACCCGTTTGGATTAACGGGTCGGGTTCGGGTCAACATTGGTCGGGATGGCGGGTTGACCCGTTACACATTTATACTATATTATATATTTTTTACAATATATATAAATTAACGGGTTGGTGTTTTTTTTTTTACACCAAACTTGTGGTGTAAAAAACTACCCCCTCGGGCTTTTTTAAAATTTTTTTTTTTACGAAATGTATATATATTTGTGTTTTTTAAGTAAATTTTAACTTTAATATATTAATTTTAGAAAAAAAAATAAAAAAATTCGCCTTTAATGGGTCGTGTTCGGGTTCTTATATATGATACGATTTTCGAGTTCGGGTCGGGTTCGGGTTTGTGTAAAATTTTCAGGTTCAGGTTGGGTTGAACCCACCAACCCGCGAACACGACCCGTTGAGCAACCCTAATCTAAGATTTTAATAAAAACAACATCAAACGTAAAAACACTAAAATAGTTAACATACAACAAATAAACGTATAATTAAATGTTATACCTCCTTGTTTTGAAACTCAGTACGTTCCTCTTCAGCATTTGGACCCTCGGGCGGTCCACAACTTATGGGAGAAGAATGAGAACTATCAGTCGGCGGTCGAACACTAACAGGAGGGGCTTCAAAATTAACCGGGTGTTGCGATGGATAATAACCAGCATAATTAGGCTGAATGTCATCCAAACCCCAAGTATCCTGACCTGAACCAGACGCAAAAACGGGATCGAACGGAGTATTTAGATCAAACATGCCTGCTTTGTTATCTTCATTCCCCTGATTCGCCTCGTTACCAAACACATTAAAAATGTCACCCCAACCCGACATTATAACGTAAATAATTTGAATACAGAGAAAAATAGAAGAAACGAATAGAAGTTGAATGAAAATGAATGAAATTAGTGTCGTTTATATAGAGAATTTTACGGAATATTACATCGTTTCAAATGATTAACACGCGAATCGAGGAATCTAACGTCTAATCACATAACTCGCACGAGATTCGAGGAATATAACATCGAATCGGAGAATCTTACGTCTAATCACACGTGAATCGAGTAATAATACGTCGTGTCAAATAGTAATAAAATAATAAAAAAACGAAAATCATTGTATACAGGTCGTATACATATATACGAGCCGTATATCATCGTCGTATAATATATATACGACCACAGTATCATCTTATTCTCACATGGTTGATACGGGCCGTATAAGGTTATACGGCCCGTATAGAATAAAGTGAACCAACAAAGGCTGCTGGCACAGCCTTTGTCAGTTCACTTTATTCTATACGGGCCGTATAACCTTATACGGCCCGTATCAACCATGTGAGAATAAGATGATACCATGTGGATTTAATAGGACCCTATAAGAAAAAGTGAATCCAAGATGATGAGGTATAATTATTGTCATCCACTTCAGCAACATTTATGACTTGCTTGTAATATGATGTACTGAGACTAAAGGGTATGGGGGGCGGCTAGGCCCGGCTAGGACCGGCGCCGGTCCCCCACACCGCCTCCTTTAGGGTCGGCTCGGCCCAATCGGTTCACCCCAGCCGAACGAGATGTGGCCCCACTTCACAAATATAGCCGTTTTCAAACGGCACTTTAAAAAAAAAATTCATTTTTCAATTTAAATACCATCTATCTCATCCATTTTTATACATTTCTATCCTTTCTACTCCCATTCTTCTCCAATTCTCTTCCTTTTTTATAAAAAACACTCCATATTTTTTATACCTTTTTCTCTAAATCATGCATCCTTTCAACCCAAACAACCCCAACCCAAACAACCCCAACCCAAACAACCCCAACCCGAACCAACCTAACTTTTTTTCGACCCCCGCTTACACTCCGAGTATGGATCAATCGTGGGGGGCTCCGCAATTTCCTTTTTTGGGTTTCCAACAAACACCCAACGCATTCTCACAAGTGTCTCAAGTTCAACAACTCCAACAATACCAAGCGCTACAACAAATGATGCAACGCAACTCGTTTGAACAACTCCAATCGCAACCACCAACTTCCCAACCGGTTCACCTTGACGATGATGATGATGAAGTCGTCCCCGAATCGCCACCGCAAGAGCTCAACCGAAAAAAAACAAGGGGAAGGGGAAGAAGGTTCAAAACGTAACCGAAACCGCGCCAAAAAGCGGTTCGAGAAAACCGGGGAGACCTTGGACGAAAGTAGAGGAGGAGGCGCTAGCAATGGCGGTTACTAAGTGCTCTACTAACCCGATAGTCGGTATGAACCAAAGTTTAAATTTTTAATTTAAATTTTAAAAGTTTTAAATTTTTATTTTTACTAATGCATTATTTTTTAAAATTTAGGAAACAATCAAACGGGTGATAGTTTTTGGAAGAAGGCAACGGCTAAATTTTATGCGATTATGGAGCATAGCTCGGATCGTGATTTAGAAGCCGTCTCGGGCAAGTGGCGTAAAATGAGCAAGATCATCAATAACTTTAACGCAATTTATAACCAAATTATTATGAATCCTCCTAGCGGGAGTAACGAGACGGACATTCTTAACATTGCTATCGCTAAGTGGGACTCTCAAAATGCAAAGCCTTTCCCGCACTTCCGAGCATGGAACGTAGTAAGGAAAGAACAAAAATGGACGCCGATTCCAAATGAGGTAGCAACCGCCAAATGGACTAAAACTTCCGAGTCCGGAAGTTATAGTGCGGGAGGCTCCACCGGTCGTTGTCAAATCAACATAAACGACGACCCGGAAGATGACGAGGACGTGTTGCCCATTCACGAGGCGGAACGTCCCACCGGGAGGGACAAAGCAAAAAAAGAGGCGGCCGGAAAGCGCAAAGGGGCCGGCTCGAGTGGAGGGGGCGGCTCATGTGGAGGGGGCGGCTCGAAGGCATCGGGGAAAATGGACGAGTTGATAAACGAATTCCGTTCGTTCAAACAGTTCGCGGCCGAAAAATACACTCACAAGAAAACCGTGTCGGCCGACCAAGCTCGAGCGGAGGATTTTAGGATTATGAGGTTGGATCTCGACTCGGTTCCAGAGGAGGAACGAGTGGTTTATCGGAGGATGAAGGAAGAAGTGATGAAAAAATGGTCGTCGTAGGTTGTTTTTTTATTTTTAGGAAATGTAATTTTTTATTTTTATTTTTCGGTAATTTTTTTTTTTTTAGGAAATGTAATTTTTTTTTATGTTATGAAATGAAATTATTTATGTTGTTTTATGTTGTATTTTTTAATTTTTATAAAGTTTTAATTAAGTTAATAAATTAAAACTTAGAAAATTATAAAATAATGAGGTGGGGCCCCATCCCTCACGAGCCTCTATCCACCTCAAATTTCATGGAGGCCCATCCCCCACGAGCCGCCTACGTGGCGCCTACGTGGAGGCTCATCCCCGTGGGGATGGGCCAAACCATACCCTTTAGTCTGAAAGACCTTACTTCTTTCCAAGCCATGCCATGAGTTATGGGATTGTGATTTAAATAATCCAGGAAGTACAAGAATGCTCAAGTGGTTGTTGTTACCAACATCCAAAATGTAACCCATGATCACAATCATCCATGCCTTTGTTCTATTATTTTAAATATTTAATGTTTGAAAACCAAGATTGGTTTTTATTTAAACCTTTCAAGCCTTAAAGTCTGAGAATAATTCTTGCACTCCTAAATCTGTAACTCTCTCTCTCTGTTATACCCACCCCAAACCGAACCCTCACTTCACCCACACTCTTGTATTTTATTTAGTTTAAATCCACCAAGATGAAACCCACAACATCAAGTTTTAGTGGAGATTTTATGGTAGCAAGCTTTGTTTATCTCAGGATTATTATCTTTTTCACTCACCTTCTCCTTAATTGCTTGCTTTAGGTGAGTATTTATCTATTAGAAAGTTATTTTTTTTTATGTTACAAGTTTGGTTATGTAGAAAGGATTCACCCAAGTGGTTAATTGTTTATTTAAAGCTCATGAATAGTGAAGGTTAGCATATAAATAACTTGATCTTTTGAAATAAATGGTGTTATTAAGAGGTATTATAAGAATCATTGTTGATAGACTTTATTGTGTCTAAACTTTACTACAAAAGCCTCGTGAAAAATCATGTAGTTAAGTTACTTGGCATGCAAGTTTAGCCATTAAAAAAAAAAAAAGTTAAGTTACTTGGTCTTTAAAGC
Source organism: Helianthus tuberosus (assembly GCA_030545235.1). Taxonomy (NCBI): domain Eukaryota; kingdom Viridiplantae; phylum Streptophyta; class Magnoliopsida; order Asterales; family Asteraceae; genus Helianthus; species Helianthus tuberosus. Next base: position 116,217,828 of record CM060414.1, on the reverse strand, counting down.
TCAGAAATATGCATTTAAGAAGTGTAGACATGTATATTTAAAACAAGGACTAAAAATATTCTGTTGTAACATTTTCTTAATTTCATTGTATAAATGATGGTTTGAACACCGTAGGGTGTAGTATGGTGAAATTATATCTTCTTACATAAAATAGATAGTATATAAAATCACCATACAATATAGTAAACTAGATCACAAATGTATACATTTCAGATAAATGTATATTTAACACAAGATTATGTTTTTATAAATATATTGAAAACCCAAACACGTTGCCCATAAACTTAAGATCATCATTGGGATTAACTCTCTTATATATTTATATGATAGTGTTCTAGGATTTAAAAGATATATATCACCAACGGGTCGTCAAGTCAAAGTAATTCAAAACAACGTGTATGTTCATCGAGTCTCGCTAGTTGGGTGAATATTATACATGACCAACTTGTATGTTAGGGTATTTCCATTAGACTTTAAGGTGATCTTTACTTGTAGTAGGTCACGACGAGGTTATTTCAAGCTTTGTGATTTGTTTATCTTTGTTTGATATATGGAATATTATGCTTTGCCGATCAGGTGAGTTCATAAACCCCACTTTTTACGGTTTTACATTTTTATAAATGTTTTCGGGGGTGGAAAGGCATGCGAATTTTTGCAAAAGCAAACATTATTTCAATGAAGGAAAACACATATTTATAAACCATGTTGCAAATGAATTTCAACGAACTCGAAAGGTTTACGAAAGGTTTATACTAAACATACCGGTTTTACATAACAAACGCGTATTTTCGCAAACGTGCATGATTTTCATGACTAGTGACGGGAATGTCCTAGTTACTACAACGAGACTTGGTTGGTCCGCGTACGAACAACGAGACAACCCAATGGGTTTATGTCCCCCTTTTATTTTTAAATACATATTAACTAGGGTATGTTTAAGTTATGGAATGAACTCTTAGATCATGTGAGCAGAGGCTGTAACTGAGGTGCCATTAATCCTTTTGAGGACCAAGGAACAAAGGTTAGATCTAATGGGTACGGGCGAGCCCCACTCACGGTCCAGGGGTGACCACTAGAGTGCTGTTGTGTCCATCGTCGAGAGTTCGATACTTAAATTGCCTACGCGGGTTGAGTACCTCCTATGTCGTCACATATATTAATGTCCTTGCAAAACATTAATGATCAACATGTTCATAGACGCATTACATACCTACTTATAAACTGAACTTTCAAATGTTTTTAAGATTCATTTGATGTAAACTCACAAATACCTGGATTTACAAACTTTGGTAACGTTTTTTTCAAATTATACCTAAGTAAGAGGACGCGCTGATCCTGCTTACAAAGGTTCGTTTGGGCTCGGCCCATTCTCTTTCGTGCAATGCACAAAGACTCTTGTGGGCTAGACTCACAGTTTTTCATATATCATGCCAATAAAATAATTTTACTATATTTTCTCAACAACTTTAAAACCGGTTAAACAAAAAGATTTATTTTAAATCTTTTCAAAATAAATTATGATCTCGCTCAACTTTATGTTGACTTTTTCGCATGTTCTTTCTCAGGTTGCATTTTCAAAACTATGGAACGGTTGGAATAGGAGAACCCATGGGAATTCGAGTACTTAGCAGGCGTTCAATTTCTAGAAGTCTTAGCTTATTTGCTTCCGCTGTGCAATGAAGATACCAGTCCAGTCACGCCAGCTCTGATATTTCGGGGTGTGACAAAGCAAAACTCTTTATAATGTGGCTTACACTCCCAAATGGAATGGGTAGAAGAGAAGTTTTGGGCTTGTCTTGAGTATCGGGAATCCAAGATCTTTATTAGGCTTTATTTTTATGTTATTTACAATCCTATTCGTTATGATTTATTTTGAACGTTTCATAAGAGAAATTACTTATTTGGGCATAACATGCATTTTTTAAAATTCCATTTATATACAAGTTCACATACCTCACGGGAGATCACTCAAAACTCGGCCGAAGATGTATTTTTGTGAAACACTCGGGACCGGCATCGAACTTACTTCTACCATATGCTTGCCAAGCAATCAATCCTGCTCCTTTTTAACTATACACCTTTGTAAATATCAAGAGGACTTGGGGAAGGGTTAGGCTTGGGTTAAAGGTAGGTGGTTTTGGGTTAGTAGTTAGTAAAAAGGGCGAAAAGCGTAAAAAGCGTCGGTCGTCGTAAAACTTTTTGTTTTTGTGACTTTTATTCAAACGAATCATTTTCAAACAAAGTTTCTTTTGAGTAACTTGTTTGTTTATTGATATACTTCATTTTATTTATTTATTTATTTATTTATTTTTTTTATAGGGAAGTCACATGAAGACCGAACTTTTTACTAAAATAAAGGGTAAAAAATAAAAAGGTTTTGGTGGGTAAAGGGTGTTTGTTTTGTGGGTTTAGAAACGAAAATGTTTAGGCTCAAAGGGGTTAACTAGGGGGATTTTGGGTAGGTGGTAAAAAAATGAAAAATAATGGTGTAGAAAAGAAAAAAAAGGTTAGTCCTAATGCCTCCATCATTTACTTAGTTGGGTTTAAGTTGGTAAGGACCGGGAATGTATCGTCATGGCAAGTTCTAGAGTCGTAAGAAACCAAACGACTATTCACACAAGAAACGAAAGATGAGCATTTAATCTAAAGATGTGTATTTGTATGCTTAATAAAGGCTCAAAGCTCACTTTTTGTGGGAATGGGTTTATAATGTGATCAAGTATATATAATCAAATTTTAACTAGATTTGTCATGCCGTTTCATAATTTTCTTATGTTGGTTCTTTTTATCACCACGCTATCGGTTGTAAATTTGTAAAAATATAACCTTTTTAGAACTTGTTATTCCCAAATTAAACCAAGACAAGTAAAAAAAATGAATTTTTTTTGAAAAAATTTGGGGTGATTAGCGGTTCCAATAGAGTTTTGTGTAAGTCTTGTTATTAGGACTTGCAAAATTCAAGGTTTTCGCATCCCCCACACTTAAATTACACATTGTCCTCAATGTGTCCCAAAAATAAGTTTTTAGATTGATTGAATGTGTAAAAAGGTGTTAAAAACAAGGTTTTGTTGTTACTGGGCATCTGGATATGGCCCCGTGTTGGGTGAACACGGCCCCGTGGTCAGATTGCTAGTAACGAAAACTTACAGAAGGTGGACACGGGGGCGTGTCTGGTGAACACGACCCCAGAAATCTGCAGAAATTAAACAAACGACAGGTTCTGGGCGGTGGACACTGGGGCGTGCCGGCTGGGCACGTCCCCGCGTAGACAATCTGCAATTATCTGAAAAACAGGTTTCTGCTTTCCGTTTTGGTTTCCTGGCTTATGTAGCACTAATATTTAGTGCGTTAAGCCTCGTAGGTACCTGTTTTACTTATAAACATTACACCAAACAAAATAACCAACATCCTACTTTACCATAGTTTCATCATCCACAACACAAACTAAAAGAAAAAGAAAAATGCAGGAAATTAAAAGTGTTAGGAGAAGTAAATTGTTCAACAATGGCACGCAGGCCATGAAATTGTTTGTGAGAGATAAAGGGTTAACCTGTGACGACCTTCAACCGTGTAATACCACCTCCAACTCCTCCAGCTCAATCCATGTCCTCATCCTCGTCATCATCCCCTCCTTGGCCCGCCATGTACTCCCGGATGTTGCCGATGTCATCCTTTATGTCGGAGATGTTTCTTTCTATAACTCCGACTCGGACGTATGTGTTGCTGGCCATGTTGTAGGTGTTCCGGGTGCACATGAGATTTTCCTGCAATAAATCATGTCAACTTAGAAAGTTAGGAAAACCACCTCCTTGAGAGGAGGATTGGCCTGGATCACCCTGAGGTTGGTAGTGGTACTGGGGAGGAGGACAAATATGTGGAGTGTGGAGGACGAGAGCTGCTTGAGGCTTCCACACATGCCCTTGAACCGTCTGAAATCTGACCATATTGTCATCCGCTTCGTTGATTAAGTTTATGGAGCGACATATGACAAGGTCCACTTTTCCCGACCATGGGCCCTTTTGAAAAGACCTTGACATTCTTGGCACAAAGTGTTTGAAAAGGCAGTAAATCCAGCCTCCAAAAAGGATAGGAGTCGGGGGAGTGGCAAGTTGGTTCAAGTGCATGTTGCGAAGTAGCAGGTATGGAACATCGAGGTTGATACCGTTATGAATGCAATGGAGGACAAGTAGATCGCGCAACCCTACAACACCACCGCAGTCATGCCTCTGGCAAAGAGAGTAGCTGAGGACCCTATGGATGTAACGATAGAGAGGGTCCCTCAACAGTGTGTTTCTGGTTTGGCTCGGGTTATAGTGTCCCTCCCCAATCTGAGCCCATGCAGCTTGGCGTTGATATTCTGGAAGTTCGCGGAGGCCACCAGTGTTCTCTTCCTCTCCAGCATCCTCTTCCAAATATAACCCGATGATTGCCTCAAATTGTGCAATCGAAATTGAGTACACAACCCCTGCACAACGGAATTCTACCCCCTCATTGTCAAACGGCTTCGCTCTTGTCTTGAAAGCAAACGTGCTGTAAAATTCCATGTTATACTCGTCCACGGAGTGAAACCGAGTGCAAAGAGCTGCTCGTAGTGGGCCGGTAACAAGGTTGTTGAAGCGGTCTATTTGGCCTACTGCTTCTAGAGTATCCAAGCAAACTTTTCGGGAATTTTCTTCAGGCCTTGTTTTGAGGACCTCAAACCGTGCTTGAGCAGCCAACTCACTCGCGTTGAACCTGGTAAATTTCTTGGCCATCTGAAAGAAAACACCAAACAATTAGCACGAAACAGTAAAATTTTCGAAGAAAACTGAAAACAGTCAGCTGAACACAACCCCGTATTCAGCGGACACGCCCCATGTTCACTGAAAAATAGTTGGACACGACCCAGTGCTCAGGCGTCTGTATCCCAAAAATTTGATTTTTCGACCCGGTTTCGAAAACTTGAAAATTTTTGGTCCAGTAGGGGCGGTTTTCCCCGAAAATGAAACCCTAAGTGTCGTTTTTCCCAACACAAACCGTTTACCCCTTCAATTTCATCTTTTTCGGTTAAAAAACAAGGGTTTGAGGTTTATGTGAGAAATTGGGCAAATCTACGAACAATACAAGTTGATTTAATTCCTATAACATGCATCTACACTAATACTAGCAGATCTAAGCAAAAATTTGAGGTTTGATTCGGTTCAAGTTGAAGAACCCTAGATTTTCCCCCAATTTTTTGATGTTAAACTACATGCAAGTGATTAATCTAACTAATTAAAGTGATAGAATCATACCTTGACGTTGTTAGAAGTCGGAGGAACATTGAAATCTGCATAAATTTTCTCCGGAACCAGAGAGTTCTTGGGGAAACGGGGCGTGTTGAAATGAGAAAATGAAAGAAAAAGGGGTTTTATCCCCGACAGTTGCGCGGACACGGCCCCGTGGGTGGGCAATTTTAAATAATTTATTTTTATTTATTTATTTTTTTAAGTGCTCGTGTGAGTGCCCTGTTTCCCGAAGCTTGGTTTTAGAAATCTTACTGATTTAGATGCTCTCCCGATGTTCGTAACTTACAAGATATGATGTTGATGCTCAAACCTTTATTTTATTCTTCGGCCGCTTGTAGCGAGATTTCTTCCTCTTCATCCTCAATAAATCCTTGATAGAGCTTTAGCCATTGGCCATTGACTTTGAATGGGATTCCATTCCGAGATTTAATCTCAATTGCACCATGTGGAAAAATGTGGGTGATGGAAAAAGGTTTCGACCACCTAGACTTTAATTTACCAGGAAATAATCGAAGTCGTGAATTAAACAATAGAACTTGATCTCTTACCCGAAATTCATTTGGTTTAATGTGTTTATCATGCAAGTTTTTCATTCTTTCCTTATAAATTTCGGAGTTAGAATATGCGTGGTTTCTTAATTCGTGACAAAATCGATTTTTACCGGCAATTTCTAAGTCTAAGTTTACATTTTTAATTGCCCAGTAGGCTTTGTGTGCTATTTCTACCGGCAAATGACAACTTTTCCCATAGACAAGCTTATATGGGGTTGTACCTATTGTTGTTTTATATGCAGTTCGAAAAGCCCATAAAGCGTCGTCTAATTTATCGGCCCATTCTTTTTTATTTAATCCTACGGTTTTTTCAAGTATTCTTTTTAAACCTCGATTAGTCACTTCGGCTTGTCCGTTTGTTTGAGGGTGATATGCTGTTGAGACCCGGTGATAGACCCCATACCTTGTTAAAAAAATTTCAAGTTGATGATTACAAAAATGGGTACCTCTATCACTTATTAATGCTTTTGGAGTTCCAAAACGAGAGAATAATCGTTTCAAAAATCTTACCACAACCCTTCCATCGTTTGTTGGAAGTGCTTTGGCCTCGGCCCATTTAGACAAGTAGTCTACCGCCACAAGTATATATTTGTTTCCTTTTGACGGTGGGAAATGTCCCATAAAGTCGAGTCCCCACACATAAAAAATTTCACAAACAAGAATGCCATTTTGTGGCATTTCGTTTTTGGAAGAAATATTATCTGATCTTTGGCAAGCGTCACAGGTCTTGATAAGACTTTGGGCGTCTTTGTAAATGGTTGGCCAATAAAATCCTGAATCAAATACCTTTCGTGCGGTACTAGCGGCACCATGATGTCCTCCGTATGGACCTTCATGACAATGGCGGAGAATTCTTCTTGCTTCACTACCATGTACGCATCGATGGATGAGTTGGTCGGCACACATTTTGAAAAGATAAGAATCTTCCCAAAAAATAATGCTTTACATCGGCAAAGAATTTTTTTCTTTGATGATGTGACCATCCTTTTGCGACTATACCGCTAGCTAAGTAGTTAGCATAGTCGGCGTACCATGGCTCTTCTCGGTATTCCACCATTTCTAGGGATTCCGTTGGGAATTTCTCATTGATTTGCTCGTCCCTGGTTGCCTCCAAAGCTGGGTCTTCCAAGCGTGAAAGATGATCTGCCGCGGTGTTTTCTGCTCCTCTTTTGTCTTTTATTTCAATGTCGAATTCTTGGAGGAGTAGATTCCACCGAATTAAACGTGGTTTAGCATCCTGTTTCTTAAAGTGATATCGAATGGCTGCATAGTCTGTATAAACTATCGTTTTAGAAAGAACAAGATAAGAATGAAATTTATCAAAAGCAAATACCACAGCTAGTAGTTCTTTTTCTGTTGTTGTGTAATTTTCTTATGCGTCATTAAGTGTTTTACTAGCGTAATAAATTGGGTGGGTGAAATTGCTTATCTTTCCGTTGTCCCAAGACAGCTCCAACTGCAAAGTCACTTGCATCACACATGATTTCGAAAGGTAATTTCCAATCAGGTGCTATCATGATAGGTGCATTGACTAACATTTCTTTTAGTGTTAGAAATGCTTGGTTGCAATCCTTGTTAAAGATAAAAGAGGCATCTTTTTCAAGTAATTTTGTTAGAGGTCTTGAGATTTTTGAAAAGTCTTTGATAAATCGCCTATAAAATCCGGCATGCCCAAGGAAACTTTTGATAGCTCTAACGGAGGATGGGGGTGGTAATCGAGAAATAGTGTCTATTTTTGCTCGATCAACCTCCATTCCTTCGCTTGAGATTTTATGACCGAGTACTATTCCATCCGTTACCATGAAATGACATTTTTCCCAGTTAAGGGCGAGGTTAGTTTCCTCACATCGGGATAGCATTCGTTCAAGGTTATCGAGGCATTGGTCGTATGAATCTCCAAAGATAGAAAAGTCGTCTATGAAGACTTCCATTGTCTTTTCTATCATGTCATGGAAGATGGCCACCATGCAACGTTGAAAGGTTGCGGGGGCATTACATAGACCAAAAGGCATGCATCGATAAGCAAAAGTTCCATAGGGACATGTGAATGTCGTCTTCTCTTGGTCTTCGGGGTGCTATCGGTATTTGAAAGTAACCTGAAAAACCATCTAAGAAACAATAAAATTTGTGACCGGATAATCTTTCTAACATTTGATCAATAATAGGTAAAGGAAAGTGATCTTTCCTTGTTGCCTCATTTAATCAAAGATAATCTATACATACTCTCCATCCTGTGATGGTTCTTGGTATTAATTCATTCTTCTCGTTAGTTACTACCGTCATACCTCCTTTCTTAGGAACTACTTGGACGGGACTTACCCAAAGACTATCGGAGATTGGGTAAATGAGTCTAGCGTCAAGTAATTTGATGACTTCATTTTTAACCACTTCTGGGAAGTTTGGATTTACTCTACGTTCTGGTTGTATTACCGATTTGTAGTCATCATTCATTAAAATTTTGTGCGTGCACATGGAAGGACTTATTCCTTTAATATCTAAAAGCTTCCAAGTGATCGCGTTTTTGTGTTTTTTCAAAAGCGTGATTAATTTTTCTTTTTCTAAACTAGTTAATTTTGACGAAATAATTACAGGTGATTTACCATCTTTGTCGAGAAAAGCATATTCCAAACCTTTTGGAAGTTCTTTGAGCTCAAGAGGTGGGTCTTTAGGAGACTCCTTATTTGGTTGCTCATTTTGGTCAAGAACCAAAAGGGTTTGTTCTTTGGCGACCTCTTCTTCAACAAAGTGGTCAATTTCGTCTCTTGTATCGGGTGGTTCATCTGCATCTTCAATTAGGGGGTCATTATTGCCGAATGGATATTTCATTGAACGCTCAAGATCGACACTTTTTTTGAATGCCCCCAATTGAATGGGTAGAATGTTATACTTCCGGTTTTTCAAAGCTTCGTAGGTCTTTACAAAAGGTCGTCTCAACACTAGTGGAGCGTCATCAAGGATGAAGAAGTCGGTTGGGATTACCATTTGATTGGACTGGACCAACACATCCTCAACTATCCCTATTGATTTTATTATTTTCCGATTAGATAGAAAAATGGGTATTTGAAGTGGAGAAAAATCACCAATACTTAATTTTTCAAAAATGTAGTTTGGCATTATATTAACACAAAGATCTTTATCAATTGTAATATTACTAATAAAGGAATTTTGAAAAAAAATGGAACCGGTGTAATGTTAATTTCAAATGGATCTTCTTTTATTAGCGTGGTTTGATCATTTGTTAACTTAATGCTTACCGTTTCGTCAATTTTAGTGTTAGTGTTTAACTCTTTTAAAAACTTAGCATGAGTGGGTACTAAACAATGATTTTCGAAAGAAGGTGACAAGAGATTAATTTCTTTAAAATTAGACCCTTCTTGAATTTTAACGTTGTTGGACTCACCTTTTTCGTTGTTTAACTCATGTGTCGGTTTTTCACTTACCTGTTCTTCCATTTTTAATTTATGTAGCGCTCGATAGTTTTAAGGTGTTCTATTATCTTATCGGCTATGGGTATGATAGAATAAGGATCTTCAAAGCTTTAATTCAAAAGTTCGATCCTTGGTTCCTCATGATACTCATATGAGGTAGATGGTTCACACCATTGTTCTTCATAATACTCATATGAGGTGGGTTGTTCACGCCATGGTTCCTCATAGTAAGCATATGAAGGTGGAGTCTCATATCTTGGTTCCTCAAAGTATGAGTATGAAGGCTCATACCTTGGTTTATCAAAATATGAGTATGAGGGAGAAGGTTCATACCTTGGGTCTTCATAGGATGTATATGAAGTGGATGGCTCGTACCAGGGCTCCTCATAGTAGGTGTATGAAGTGGATGGTTGAAAAAGATCACAATATTGTACCGAATGAGGGTTACCACAAATGGTGCAATAGTCTTCCCTATAATCATCCTCATCATAGTGGTAGTTGTAATCTCCTGAGTATTGATCCATAAGATTCACTCAGCAGACCACAACAGAGTCTTGGGACCAGAAAACAAAAATAAAAACGGAAACAGAGGCTGGACACGGCCCCGTGTTCAGTGAGCACAGCCCGTGATCAGGTTATGTATCTGGGCGTTTTAATAAAAGTGACTGGTTTTGTGCAGCACGGGGGCGTGTTCAGTGAGCACGACCCCGTGTTCAGACTCTGTATCTGGGAGTTTGTAAAAAAATTGTGCAGCACGGCCCCGTGTTCAGTGAGCACGGCCCCATGCTCAGTCTATGTAAATGCAAAAACTAACTAAAATGCAGAAAAATGCGCGCGGTTTTATAAAGGTTTTGAAAAACTGATTAGGCCGTCGATTTTAAGCTTTCTTAAAATCCTTGTGTCCCCGGCAACGGCGCCAAAAAATTGATGCGTGTGTAGCGTTATATAGTTTTTATGTAATTTTTAAGCCGTTTTTAACACTTTAGTCAAGTTTTAAATTTATAAAACACGTTATTTTACTAACACTAAACACACATATGGGCAAGTGCATCCATCGTGAGCGTAGTATAGCGTTGGTAAGATACCGAGGTCGTCCAAGGACACAAGAGCTTTTAATTCCGGTTTATCCTCAACGTCTAATCAAATCAAAAATTTAGAAAAGGTTTCAAATATGAAAATAAAACTAAAAATGCTGAAAAATAAAATAAAAATAAAAACAGATAGACAAGATGAATCACTTGGATCCGACTCGCCTTTAGTGTAACCTTTGATGATTTCCGCACTTTTGCACTTTTTAAGAGATTATCTTAGGTATAGTAGTAGGCCCCTCTTTTGAAGGTGACGTTACCCTCAACCCAGTAGTTTGAGTCAGCAAGGATACAATCCTAAAGGGTTGGAATATTGAAAGATAATTAATTAAGTTATTAATGCGTAATGTGGTAGGCCCCTCTTTTGAAGGTGACGTTACCCTCGGCTAAGTGTTTTGAGTCAGCAGGGATACAATCCTAAGTAGCCGGGTTAATGTATTAATAGTAGTTTACATATGAGGGGATCAAGCCATTCGTACCCCCGCCATCCAATACCAGTGGGTATTGAAGGAGGTCCTAGTAAGCTTGACCCAGGTCCTTGCAGGATCTATACACTGAACAAGGCAAGAACCTTACCAAACCATTCCCTTAACCCCCGACCAGGTAGCCTACATATCTCTATATAGACCGTAGAGATATGAATGGTGTAAATCTTTTATTTTATATAGACAGTAAAATAACGCCAAGACACCACGGACAAATGATAAGGAAGTTTCACCTTCAACATAAGAAACTAGTTATTAAAGTCATTAATACAAAACCAAATAAAAAGTGCGAAAAGATTAAAAAACAAAAGTATTACACTAAATGCTTGTCTTCACCAAGTGATGTAAGAGACTTAGGCAAACATGGCCTTTGATTGTCAAGAACTCTTACTATCAATCTTGGATCCCGAGACTACTACACACACTCTATGATGGATGATGGATGATGGTGGTGGATGTGGGTGTTGTGATGGTGGTGGAGTGTGGGTGAAGTGGGAGAGAGGTGGTTTGCCAAGGGATGCCATTGAAGTGAACCAAGCACCTCTATTTATAGCCTGCACAGAAGCCCGGACACGACTCCGTGTCCATCCACTTTCTCTTTCTTCGTTAATTGCAATTTGTCTGAATTAGCTCCACACGCCCCCGTGTCCGCTGGGCACGGCCCCGTGTGTAGAAGCGTATCTGTACTATCAAGATTTGCTTGGATTATGCGAATCTTAACGTTGATCACGACCGTGTTGAGCTGGGCACGCCCCCGTGTCGGGAAATAGAAGCTTCTACAACTTTGTCTTTTCTACAGACACCTGACCACGCCCCCGTGTCCGCTGAGCACGGGGTTGTGGTCAGCCTTTTGTTCACTTTTTTTTGCTTGGGAAGATGCTGTCAAGGGGTCGGGCATGCCACGTTTATTCCTTTTCTTGTAATTATGTTAGATTTTGCTGCATAATTGCTCCTTTTGTTCATTTACGATCATTTAATCCTGAAAATACAAAAGGAAGACAAAAGCATACTTTTTCCAACATTAGTACTAAAAAGGTTAGTTTTATGCCTCATTTGATGTAATTCATATGTTGCATTTTACACACATCAACCATGGTAAGTTTGGAAATTGTAATGATCCTCACATTGACAGCCATGTTAGTATTGAAATCGACCACAAGAAGTGTCATACTAAGGAAGTGACTATACAATAACAAAATATGGGAAACATGTAATAACATGAATTTTTAATATTATTTTCCCATAATTCTTGTCGTGTATCAGACAAACACGAGTGCAACTAAAAGAATATATGATCATAATTGATAATTATTTAATTAGTTGGCATGACCGGTTAGACCACTCCCAATCAATGTTGATGTGAAACCTAATAAAGAAGTGGAAGGTTCTTTAAGCTGATAATTAGCAGGTAGTTTTTGCGCTCAAGGGAAATTATATATTTGCCAAATAAAGGAGATTGTATCCCTAAATATTCTAGAAATGATTAAAGGATATGCATATCCCAACATGATACCATTTAGTGTTTTAAATCGATGCATCGTCTAAATGGTTATCAAATCCACAACCTGAAGTTTGTGTGATTGTGGCTTAGTTAATGTGATAGCAAACATATTAATCCAGAATGATATATTTATTTATAATGGTGAATTCAATTCCTAAGTTATTAATGATTATTGGAATAAATGTTGAACTTCATATAACTTATGTTTATACAAGAATTGCTTTATTGAGACGATCACTAAACGCTCACAATTGATTGCAAAGCCAATGATCATGAGAGCAACAATTCATATTTGTATTTAGGTACATGTGATTTTACATGTACAACGTTAATTCACATCAAGTCAATATAGTTGGTTTTTTGTCACACCCCAACCGATGGCGGAAACATCGGAGTGAGACGAAGATAGATTACTCATTGCACACAACACTAAAAGTGACAACAGAATTAAGCTAAACTGATTTCATTTCATAACAACTGTCAGATTGCAATACAAGAAATTCTGTACATCATAATTTAATACAACAAAACAAAGTACAACATAGCACGATAGAAAATTGATACAAGTTTAAATCTAAGATTTCTAGATGTGTATCTAAGGCCTCGTCACTACGCCCATTTTAACATCAGCTTCATCCTGCAATATGTTAGAAAGTATAGATAACACACAAGACATTGGCGAGTATACAAGTTTTAATACATAACATAAGTAAATAAGTTTAAACGAATCCACATGGCAAACCAGTTATTCAAGATAAACAATAAACTGGCATGTGAACAAACAAGTCAACCCAAAGTTTAACGCAAGAAAAGATCTTAACATGACCCAACGTTCACACGCGGTGCGTTACTCCTATAGCGCTATACATGTTAAGGGTTGGCTCGTACGAATTTAATGACAAGTTCAACACAAAACGTACAAACCCAGATCAGAGTATCAAGTATAACGTATGCATGCATGTATTGGATTGTTTGTTCAATTTTGTATAAAAGTCTAAGTGTAAGTTTATAAGGTAACATGTTGCACCCAAAGTGTGAAAATAAAAGAGCGTGTTTGAGTATACTCACAATTTTGCTAATTCTTCGTTAGAATTCTAGTGAGCGTAGTTTTGGCAGGAGTAGGTGGACGTAGTACAGGAACACCGAGGTTATTCTATCCCACGAGCAAAGGGAGAATGAAATTAGTACAGGAACACCGAGGTCACCCTATAGGGCAAAGAGATGGGTGAGTCGGAGTTGGAGAATTTAGAGTTTTAGTATATTATGAAAATAATAAGTAAAATAAACAGAAAGTGTATTCTGTTCATGCACTCTTTTTCCCTTGACTAAGTTTTGTCCAATTGGGTTTTCTTAGTAAGGTTTCTAATGAGTCACCATACCTGATCCAAAAGTATCAGGGGGAGAAAATGCGCACTGCACTCTTTTTCCCCTAGCTGAGGTTTTGTCCCACTGGGTTTTCCTATCATGGTTTTTAACGAGGCAGCATCATCAAGCGTATTTAAGGTATGTGGATAGTTAAGGGGGAGTGTTATGAGTGTATCATTTATATAGTGGCATTTGTATATGCTGTAGATAGAACAATGAATAAGAAAACATTATCTCATTCTCACATTCTTCTCTGTACATTGAAAATAGGTTCTAGTTGTTACATAACAAATAAATATTTTTGCTTTCTGCCCTTTTTTTTCGACTTGGTCGATATCAACAGCCTTATGCAATACTCCGTTTTTTTCTTCTCTAGCAACAAGTCAGGATAAAAGAGAAACTTGCACCTCTTGTATTAATTCAGCCAATAATTAATACACCTTGGAAAACGTGTCACTAATTCGTTTCTTTTTGAGTTTGTGCAGCTGCAGAATAATGGAAACAGTTTCCTTCTTCTTAGTGACGACCCCGATTATTTCCAACGACGACTGCAATCATAACTGGGCTAACCTTTTCTTCGATCAATGGTTGGGTTTGACGGATACGGCTGCGTACGACTAACCCAACTCAGCCTCTTCTTTTTCTATCGTGTCAATTTGTGTGTAACAAGCCGTAGCTCTGATATCAATTGTTGGCCCAGACAGTTCAAACAGTCGTATCAACAAACATGAACACGAGATATTGGGGGGGGGGGGGACAAACCCGTGATTATTTCTATTCAATCAAACGAACTTTCAAACTTACAAGGAAAATGGACAAATAAAAAAAATTAACCTAGACCCTATTTATAGTACTACTAAACTTCTCTCCCATATATTAAACATTTCCAAAATCTATAACAATACTAATTACCTAAAATAAATCAAACTGTAATAAAACATATTAAAATAAACCCTTAACTTTACTAATTATTAAACTTAACCTTCAAAATGTTCGGAATTAAAGATTAAAAGTCCGTTTAAACCACTAAACCAGCGATTAAACATTAAAAGTCGGTTTAAACCACCAAACCATTGTCGGTCTGGCTGGCTGACTACCCAATCTGACAGGTTTGCAGGGGCGGACTTAAGGCTAGCCCAAGGTGGGCGGGCGCACCCCCGGTGAAAAAAAAAATTTAGTGCTAAGTTCCGTCGAAAATGCCGTCCGCACCCCTTGAAATTTTTCGTCCGCACCCCTTGGAATTTTCCGATCCGCACCCCTTGGAATTTTTCGTCCGCACCCCTTAGGTAAAAAGTGTTATCAATTTATATTTTAAAATTTTTTTTAGTAAACTCTTATTTTTTTAAAAACACTACCTAAATTATATAACTTTTAATACCTACATAACTAAACCCAAATACCCAATACCTTTAACTAGCCCACTACTAAGTCTTAGCCCAATAAACAAACCCAACAAATCAACAATATTTCAAACTAAAATAAAATAAACAAACCCAAAACCCTTACATATTCTCTCCCGCTCTCTATCATCCCTGCACGCACGCCAGCAATCAGAACATCAGCGACAACAGCAGCCGCATACCTCCGTAATCAGCCATCATACCACCGCCGAGCGAACACGGGTAAGTTTCTTTGTTAATTTTGATGATTTTTGGTTGATTTTTGGTGGGGTGGGACGGAACCGATAGCCACCGAAAGTGAATTTTTGATGGCAGGAGACATATGTGCTTCGATATGTTATTTTGTGGTGGGTTATATATGTATATTTTGTTAGTGATGATGATATTTTGTCTTTTTTGGTGGGTTATATACGATCAGACCTGATGTTTTTTTTAATGGTGTATATGATGTTTAGATGATTTTTAATGTGATTTACATTTTGATTTCTAGGGCTAGAATACTTGATACATTATGTAATATGTTATGGAACCATGAACTTATAGATCAATTTGTTTGTGATAGCCGATAGGAACCATGAGTATGGACGTTATGACACTATTTCTCAAGAGGAAAGTTGATACATCTTCCGAATTCGTTGATGTGGATACTCTTCCTTCGGATCCTTATGATCGCAAGCCGATTGAATCATATTTTACATGACCTGACCCGACCTGATACGACCCGACCCGATATGAACCAATTTTTTTACTTATATACCTTGGGGCCTAAAATTTTTAAAAATGTTCCGCACCCCCATGAAAAAATTTCTGGGTCCGCCACTGTAGGTTTGATTTGTCTTTTCTCAAAAGTCAAAACCGTAGCTAGTGATTTGTGGTAGAAGTTCCCGTTAAAACCGTACCATGAACACCTTTATTATATATTTATCGTCATTCTTGTTTATAAAAATAAAACATTATGCTTGATATTAGAGTGAAGAAGATTCCATTCATGATTCATCAACCACAACATATGACTTTAGCAACGGTTTCCTTAAGCATGCCAAAAATGCTGATTTGTGGTGAGTTTTAGGAATGTCATGTACCCTGTGTGATACATATGGCTTTCATCTATAAATATGCAGAAGCATTTTATGGCGAAAGAAACAAGAATCTAACAATGGAAAAGAAACAAAATAAAATGGTGGTACTTATGTTGGTGTTGGGCATGATGGGCCTAATGGTGCAGGGAAGCATGGGGTTCCCATGCGGAACCACATTTTTCTCTGCACTAGTACAGTTGATTCCTTGTAGAGCTGCGGTTGCACCATTTAGCCCTATTCCTCCAAATGACGCGTGTTGTACGGCTATCAGGATCTTGGGCCAACCCTGCTTGTGTGTGCTTGTCAATGGCCCGCCCATCTCTGGCGTTGACCGTAGCATGGCCATGCAACTTCCCGAGAAATGCAACGTCAATTTCGGACCATGTATTCTTGTTTCCATTTCTCCAATGGCAAAACTAACGGGTTGAAATGGGCCGGGTTGAATTAGTATATTAAAATTTATTAAATAAGATAAAAAGTTATTATTTAAGATATTAATATACTTATAACCGATTGGTTGTGTGCAGGTGAATTGGTGAAGGAGGAAGATACTCAAGACAGGACGTAAAGAGGCTTTGAAGAGAATAAAGTGTGTGGCACTAAATAAATCAAATCTAATTGAAAGCATGTTGTATTAGTTTCTCTATTTTGTTATTTAAATTTGAAATAATATGTAGGCTATGTTTTTGGAGTTGTGCTTTTCTTTCATGTTTAAATATTTTTATCAGAATTATTATGGATTAGTAAAATTTATGTATAATCTTGACTTACTTAAAATTCAGTCAAAAAGTTGAAAATAATGTTAATTTTATAAGAAATAATATGCGTAAATATAAAGGAACTAGAAATAGACGATGACCTTATAATAACGTAATGATAATACTTATAATTAGTATATTCAAAAGTGACTAGAATTTGATGCAAATAATTCTGTAATTAAATATTGAGTTAAATGCCTGGTTGGTTCGTGTTGTTTGTGAAAATTGCAGACTTGGTCCCAATGGTTCACTAATTACACACTTGGTCCTAATAGTAACAAATGTTAGTGTTAAGGACCACCCGAGTTTAATTATTCAGGGTTAGAGAGAGAGATAGGAGAGAAGAAGATGAGGGTGGGCCCATCTCTTTTTTTATTTTTAATTATTAAGGGACAATTTAGTCATTTCACAAAGACTTAACTGGAAAATTTAACAAAGTTTAGTGTTAAGGACCACCCGAGTTTAAAAACTGCAACTACTGGGACCAAGTTTGTAATTAGTGAACCATTGGGACTAAGTCTTCAATTTTATCAAACACATGGACCAACTAGGCATTTAACTCTTAAATATTCAAAAGAAAATGAGAAGTTAACTGAGTAACCGAACTAAAAAATGTAAATAATATTTAACGAACGAATCTAAGAAACCGAACTAAAAAATGTAAATAATATTTAACTAACGAATCTAAGAAATCTAAATTACATTATCTATCCCCTATACTAAAGCAAAAAAACTTAGTTACATGTCAAAATCTGATGACATTAATTGATGATGTGGCATTGCTCCTTTTCAAGATAATTCAATTTGAGAGGTA
The DNA here is from genome assembly GCA_030545235.1 of Helianthus tuberosus. Lineage (NCBI taxonomy): Eukaryota > Viridiplantae > Streptophyta > Magnoliopsida > Asterales > Asteraceae > Helianthus > Helianthus tuberosus. The sequence continues at coordinate 116,200,092 of CM060414.1, read as the reverse complement.
ATTGTTTTCTTCTCACATACCTTCTTACAAACCACCTATTTTGTGTCCTCAATTAGAAAACCCCAATCAATTTTCAATCAGTTCCAACCATTCTCCAAATTTATGAATTCGTTTCCTTCATCAATTATAAATCGGATTCTTTTCACATTTTTTTTTCAAATAAAAAACCCTGTATGTTATGCAATCATATGCATATCTAGATTCCTCTCTGCCGTATCAAAAAAAAAAAAAAAAAAAAAAGGATCACAACAAGCAGGTATGGTTCTTCTCTATTTTTGCTTTTCTTCTCCATCTTTGCTTATGTAATTCGATGAAGAACTCAAAAACATAAATTTTGTTGAGTACTTCCGATCTAAATCACTTATTGAAGCAGATGCGGATGGAATTGGCTGAGTTGATCGTGTAATTGTGTTTTGTTCTAGATTGTAGTCTAGGTGCATGGTTTGTTTGGTTTTTGTGGTTTGTTTGGTTTACTTTCATGGGGGCATGTCTCATGATTGAACTAGTGAGGATTCACCTCACTACTTGTTTTTTATGGTTGTGAATATATAAATCACCGGGGTAACCCTTTATCCAAAAAAGATTTTAGGGTTCTTGAGAAGGGTAATCATAAAAGTAATCAACCTTAGGGTGATGTGCATCGGAGAGAGGATGTGGGCAAAACTAGAAAATTACCATATAAAATAAGATGCTTAAACTCAATGAAACATTCAATTTGATAGCTGGGTAAACGAAAACCAAGGAAATATTCGTTTATTTTAAGATTTGAGGTGGCACATAATGATAATAGATGAACAATGGGTGTAGGAAATGGTTTTATGTTGCAGGTGGTCCGTTGCTTTTGATGGAATTAACACTTTTGTTACGAGGAATTGGTGATGAGGTATATTGGATATTTCTTTGGTTTAGATCTATAGTGAAGAGCCTTTGTTTTAGTGCATGGGTGTCAACAGGAAACAAGAAGCCTTAAAACTGCTTCAAATCTTTAGAAGTTTATTTGAATCGTAAGTTTTTAATTCTAAGATTCTGTTGAAATAAGTTTTCTATTCATTGTTTGAAATAAGTTTTCTCTTCATTGTTTAGAAACTGATATACTATGTGGCTGATTGTTGTAAAATAGGTGTTTCTATTTTTGAGTTATCCCAAATCACACTAAACTCCTAAGTTGCGTATTTTGACATTTTTTCAAGATTTTTCATAGATTTAGTTCGAATTAAGATTTGATCTGTTCAAGGGTTTGAATTTAGATGTACAATATGTTCAATTTTTAGCAAAATTTGTCCATAATTTCGAAGTCAATTTTACGTTTCAAGTAAAAAGAGTTGAAGTAGAAAAGATATGATGTGAAATTGAATGAAATAAGTTTCAAATCTGCTCAAATCGGTCGATATCTTGTGCTATCCGTTACTGAAACTGGCCTCCAAGCTCTGATACCACTTGTGAGGACCGTTTTGGGTGTCCAAATGCTCCGGCCGGTCAGATAATCTCCATATCATGTGCGGAATCCATGTAATGAAGTTGACAGACACAAGAACTCACTAATTAAACTGGTTTCTATTGAATATTTGATAGTACAAAATCAAGAAACCAAATGGACAGAATTTCCCCTTTGACACATACAAAGTTCTAAATGACACGTCTCAAGCCTCCTATTTATAGGCTTCCCCTGTCACACGAACTCATTGGGACGACATGTGTTCCTCTCGTACGAAAGGTCCTTTCGTGCGAGAGGTCCTAAACATTACAAACCCGACACATTTGACACGTAATCCTATACAATTAAGTATGACATGTCACATTGACGGATGCAATAGACATAATACATTCACAACTATTTGAATACAACTTAGACACATCTTGTAGTGGGGTTAGGCACCATAATGATCAACCCTTAAAATGCTATGTGCTAAAAATAATTTAGCAATGCTCATATAAGAGCATTTTCAACGTGAACTACCAAACAACGTCCGAAATTCTAAACCCACAAACTAGACCAAGACATGCATTGGAGGAGAAGGGGATGCAAGGTCTGGTCTGCTCCAACAAACTTGTTCTGGATGGGAGTGACGGGGACCGCACACTCAAATACATTGTTTTAAGATTGAGCTTTGGAATGATCTGGCTTGGTGAGGTGACATGCCTATAACCAATCCCACAACCAATCCCACTCTTAGTGTTGTGGATGCTTTAAAGTAAAAATGTTTTTTTTTTTTTAAATATGGTATAATTAAAAAATAAAGTATACCTAGATTAGAATTACCATTTATACCCTATACATTTTTCTTTTTTCTCCATCTAGCTTTTCACACATGACACCCTTATAATTTATTTATTTTTTGTTTTTTTCTCTTATAATTGTTTTATGATATGATGTTTTTATTAAATTATAAATAAATCGTTACAACGTTTTTTTTTATTTACACTTCAATGTAAGAGTTATTCAAAACCGAGTTATGTGTAATAATGTATGAGTCATCGAAACACAAATGAACAAGTCGTCAACGCCCTTTAAATTGTTTTCCCTCCTACAACATTTAAACAAATGGATTTCTAATTTGTAATTGTAACTGAAACTTCAAGTTTTGTTTTGATTTGATTTGTAGTGAATAAATTGAAGAAATATAACTATTGAATATGTATTTAGGTTACTAGATCGAGAAATCGACATATTATTTTAGCTCAGCGGAAATAATTTTTTTTTTCCTTAGGATCCTTTCAAATAGAGATAGAGAACAAAGTTGTTTCATCCAAGAATAAACGTACAAGCCATAGCTAACTTAAGGTTACATTTAAACCGCATGATAATTCATCAAAGCTACCTCACAGTTTTGTTCACCATTTTCCCTTCTTGTTTAAAGTTCAGAAATACACCGTGGCGATGTACTTATTTTTATCTACGCAGAGCCTTGTAAAATTTTCATTTCATCAATATCCCTATCACAATGAACAAGCTTACATCTAGTAGTTATTTAGTAAAATTCTCTTAGAAAATATAATCTGTTGATATAATATAACATGTATAGAGATTTGATTTATTTATTTGAATCAGAAAATTATTTTCAGATATTTATACACACTAAATTATGTTAGAACTAGTACTTTGGCCGTCACGGATTGCAGCGACGGACAGCGGGTGGAAACGTGTATTAAGACAACACGCTATTTGTAAAACACAATTTAAAAAAATGTAAAACACAATGCGTAAAAGAGTATTACAAAAAAGTGTAAAACACCAAGGTAGACACGAAGTGTAAAATACAATGCCTAAGACATTTCGTAAAACACAATACGATCACATTTGCAAAAGTAGGAGTAGTAGTCTAGGGGTCACAAAATTACATTTCCAGTTTTTTAAAGTTAAGCGGGTATAAAAATGAAGTAGTAGAGCAAAGTATAAAAACGCAAAGTCTAAAAAATGGAAAAGTATAAAAGTAGAAGGGTGGTGGTAGAAATATGTAAAAGATGAGTGAGTGGTGGTGGAAATGTAAAACTAGAGGGGTGGTGATATAAATGTATAAAAAGTGAGGGGTGATGATGAAAAAGCAAAGCAAAGCAAAAGGGTGATATTGGTCAAGTTTGAAAGATGATGGTGTTGTTGTGGAAATTCAAAGTAAAAAAGGGTGGTGGTGACAGGTTTGAAAGTTGGGGGGCCACCGACCTTGTTATGTGTATAAATCAGTTAAATTATTGACTGGGATGAAAACAAAATGGGGTGGGTGGGTGGAGGGGAGTCGGGGACCAGATAAAGATGAGTTATTGAAACGTGCGAATTGAATTGAATTATTAAATAATTAAACAACTTTTGTTAGAACCACACACTGAATTGAATTATTAAATAATTAAACAAACTGCCTTTCAATAAAAAAAAAAAAAAAAAAACCTTCTAGATTTTGTTAGAACCACACACATCTTTCAGAACGTAAAAGCTCATGTTACTCTACTCCTAAATCTTCATTATTGTTAGTTGTAGGACTCAAATCCTTAACTTTATGTAAGACAAATCATTATGTATATACATTAGTCCATGACACTAGTAGACCACAAACCTTTTGCTAGCAAAATTCTAAAAATGTATTTAGTAAGTGTATTAATTCAGCACCAATCCCTGCCCCCATCTTGCCCCCCCCCCCCCCCCCCCCCGTTTCATCCTAATCGATCCCACCCCCGGTCATGTGTAACATCCTGTGATTGCACGGTTCCTTGTTCGGACTGTTCGATACGAGCATCATTAGCAGGTGCTAGGGCTGGTCGTTTTAGGCTTTCTTGTTGTGTTTTCTTTGGGATTCCGAGTCTGAGTTGAGGTCTTGATTGCTTAGTTTCTTGTTGTGTTTTCTTTGGGATTCCGAGTCTGAGTTGAGGTCTTGATTGCTTAGTAGGTATGTGATCGATCGCGGCTATCTTGATAGTAAAGCTGGATTGATACGAATCCTATTAACCTCTAAAAGCCCTGTGATTCCGGCTGCGGGATCGGGTAGGCTGACATGGGTAAAAAACGGTTTGCAACAAGACTGGACCCTTTCGAGATGCAACAGTTGAGAAAAAGAAAGGAAGAGGAATAGCTTTACTTGAAGCAAGCCAAAGGCAGGAAGCAGCTGGATTGGCACACGGTCCTTAGTAAGAAAGATAAAAGAAGAGAGAAGTGGTTCGAAGAAAGGGAGGCGAGGATAAGAATGGACACGTCGTTCTTCGTTTCCAATCTTCCGGAGGACTGCACAAAGCGAGATTATGGAGAACGTTCGAACACTTTGATAACCTATCGGATGCCTTTATTCTAGGAAAGAAGGACGGTAGAGGTAACAAATTTGCATTCGTTAGGTTCTCGGAAGTTACGGAACCTCACGAATGGATGAAGGTTATTAGGGAGGTGAAAATAGACGGGGCGGTACTGGATGTATCCCTCGCTAGATTCTTTAGGGATGGTAGTAAGATGAAAGCCACCGAAGAGCACAGGTCCGTTTTCTCTTGATTGGGTCCTCAACCTACCCAATTGAAAAAAAAAACTATGCCTCTTTAGCCTGAAGGGAGTAAGAATTATGGGGACGTCCCGAGACCACTAGATGATCCTCGGAGTAATAAGGGTAACCAGAGAATTAACTTACCCCCCCATGGAAACCGAAGCGAAGAAATTATGGGAGTTTAAGTCCCTAATAGGTGAAGTAAAAGACATGGTGGTTGTGGAAAACTTGGGAGACATCCTACAAGACGAATGTTTGGTTGGGGCAGTGGTGTGATATTTTTTGGGGGGGGGGGGAATTAAAAATACTGTTAACCTTCCCTTCAGTTTCGGATGCTGACGAGTTCCTTTGGAGAAATTATGAGTTCTGGACACAATGGTTCTCTAGAATGTACCTTTGGGAAGGAGTTGCACCTGTATATGACCGAGTCGCCTGGATTAGAGTAACAGGAGTTCCGTTATGTCTCTGGGATAGACACGTTTTTAACCGAATAGGAGAAAGGTGTGGAAGACTGATCAATAAGTCATCAGCAGATATCAAAGACGGTATTTTTTCGGAAGATAGAATGGCTATTCTAGTTAATTCAGGGGAAAAAGTGGATCTCTCCTTCGACATTGCTTGGAAAGATCAAGTCTTCAAAGTTTGGGTTCATGAATTTTATGAAGATTGGACCCCAACCTTCCTGGGTCCGATAAGCTCTTCGACGGGTGTCTCCCCGGCAAGTAACAGACCGACTTTTTGTACTCTGGTTAGTCCGAAGAGTCGGGAAAAGATAGGAGGTGAAAGGGTGGAAGACGATGAGGCATGCATAGGGTTCTCACATGCACGTGACTCGAATACCATGCATGATAATAACTGCCAAGTCCCGAGGTCGGCGGTTTTGAAGGGCCCCACGCTTATTGATGATGATGATAACCAGCTGGAAAATGCTTTGCTCCCCCAAATCCTACGGGGCCCACATCCGATATGTATCAACAGTTTTTGAAATTTATCACCACCAGGCCCAAATCGAATAACCACTTCACAGGCCTAGTTGACATAGCCCATTCTTTTTTGACTCCTGACCTTAATGAGGGTCGGGAATGAGTATTCTAGAAGAGATGGAGAATCCTTTGGGGTACGACCCTTTCAACATGGAAGAAATCTTCCGACAAGAAGCTTGCAAGACGAGAGCCGGGATGATAAGAGCAGAGATCCGCCAGTAGGATTAGCGATGGTGGAGCCCGTGTCGAATGATCCAGCTGATGAAGGTAATCCAAACAACGAGATTTTTGATCAGGAAATGAGAGAAACGACGGAATTTGGGGTCGATTTGGGATTACAGTTGGATAGTTTCGAGAATCAGGTGAAAAAGCTGGTGAAAGGGGACTTGGAGACAAGGAAGAACTCATGAATTTTGTGTTGCTAAATATAAGGGGGATTTCCGAGCCGAAGAAGGCAACTTGGATCAGGAGGTTAAAGAAGAAAGTCAAGTTCTTGTTTCTGGCCGTTCAGGAATCTCATCAAGCCAACCTTTCTGATTCAATCCTGAACCGTTTCTAGGATAGATCGGAGATGCAGTGTGCTTGTTTGGATGCTGTTGGCAGGTCCGGAGTGGTTTTCTCCATTTGGGATCCTCTGCTTCTAAAGGTAGATTCAGTAGTCAAAGTTAACGGGTTCCTGTTGACTTATGGGAATCTGATTAACGTCGAGGAAAGAGTATATTTCATGAATGTTTACTCCCCTAAAGACTCACTGAGCCGAAGATTGTTATGGGATGAGATTTTAGAGGTCAAGCGAAATTTCACAGGTCTTTGGGTGGTCCTGGGAGACTTCAATGAAGTGAGGAAAGCCGAAGAAAGGAAGAATTCGAGGTATGATGATACTGCCTCTGCAGCTTTTTATTATTTTATTTTAAGGGCAGGCCTTATGGAATACAATATGCAATGGGGAAAGTTCACGTATATGTCCAATAATGGCACGAAGATGAGCAAGCTTGATCGTATTCTAGTTTGTGACTCTTTCATATCTCGGTGGCCTAAGGCTAATCTAAGGGTGCTTCGTAGTGGTCTTTCGGACAATCGGCCGGTTTTCCTGGGTGTAATAATGTTGACTTTGGTCTAATTCCTTTCAAGTTGTTTAATAGATGGATTGGCACGGATATGGTGAATCGATTTTTCGTTCAACAAGTGGCCGGGGTGGACCGAAGTGTAGCAGGCGATATAGCTCACACTAAGGTTCTGCGTATGATCAAACAAGATATCAAAAAATGGAGGGAGTCGGTTCGGGTAGAGGAGGAGAAGGAGCTCATGTCCATCGTTAAAAGTATTGATGACCTGGAAACGAAAGCGAAAACGTCTAATCTTTCATTTGGGGAATTGGAAGAACGGGCATGTCTTTGGGCTAAGTTAAAGGTTATTGAACATGCTAAGTGCTTGGATCTTCAGTAAAAAGCCCAGGTTAAGTAGATTATGTCACACCCCCAAAATCCACCATGCGGAGTATCACCGCTTGGAGGCGTGACATGACCAGGATCGAGCCACCAATCATATTGAGTAATTCAATTAAGTAAATAAAACCAAACATAATACGATTGGTGACCAAAGCTAGTTAACCTTGTTTGGTTTAAACAGCGGAAGCATAAACGTGAGTTCAAAACATAAGTTCACAGTTCATAAGTTTAAAGTCTCAAACATAAGTTCCATAGGTTTATAAAGTTCAATTATTAAGTATGGGATATAACAACCCATGTTCCACAACGACTCCTTCCCCGTGCAAGCTCCAAGCATTTAGCGACCTGTAAGGCATGTAACAACTAGTCAACAACAAAGTTGAGTGAGTTCACGTTTGGTTGTTTAGTTAATGAGTTCGTATCAGGAATCGGAAGTTCGTTTCATAACCAAGTATTACCCATTATTCTTGATTCCCAAACCTTTACGATATTTAGTGGGGGCTTCCCATTATGTAAGTTACTAGACTAGGCGTATCCATAAGAGTCCTTCCCAATCCGAGGACGGTGTTAAGTATGAGTGTACGTAGGCTTTACGTACGTGCCCTTCTCATCCGAGGACAGTAGTGAGTGTGAGTGTACGTAGGTTTTACGTACGTGCCCTTCTCATCTGAGGACAGTAGTGAGTGTACGTAGGTTTTACGTACGTGCCCTTCTCAATCCGAGGACAGTAGTAGGTAGTCTAGTAGTGTTGGTAATATAAATAGAGTGATAGTACGAGTAGTTATTCAATCCCATTCCCAACCACCGGGAATCCCATGCCTTAGTAAGGGTGTGAACTCACCTCGGTTTGCTCGGTTAGATTCTCAATATAGCTAACAGTCAAGGTCGGTCAATCACGTCCTAGTATGATTTACCAGTTAGTCATTTAGTGGCTTTCAAATAGAACACAAAGTTCCTACACGTATCTATCACACAACATGCATCACTGTAACGGTTTATGCCCATCTAAGTTTCCCGTCCATTCCCCACTCAAAATCAAACATACGATAATGCACATAACATATATAACATGTCAAATCATTCACAGATAGCATACTCGACATATAGACACGCAATTCACTACTTATGTCGTTTCAGCATTAATACTCAAAACCGGCTGTTTTCGGACATTTAAATAAAATAGTTAGATTATTCCAAAAATTCCCAAATTTTTATAGAACATCATAAACATTCCATATTTTATTGTGTAAAAATATCGGGGTCCGGTTTATCACCAATATTTTATAAAAATTCATATTCGGGACTGAACTCAGATTTATGTATTTCTGACCACAGTCCACGAAACAATTTATTAAAAATTCATCGTAAGTCCGATTTGCGAAATTCCAGTGGGGTAATTACAAATACTTCAGTTATCATCTACAGTAAAATTTTCATGGTTCGATTCATCACAAAACTCAGGTTACGACTGAAAGTACGACACCCATTTATTGCTGTCAAAATTCAGCCTAGGTTGCTGTTACAAATTAACACTTTAAAAATAGTAAACGGAGTCCAAAAATTACGATTCCGGTGCCATTAGAACCGTATTTCATAATAACATATTTTAGATTCAAAATATCGATTTTTCGTTGAGGTTAAGACCTGTTTACAGCCAACAGAAGTGGGCTGTAAAAGTTAGACAGATTCTGATTTCAAGTGTTTAACCATCTAAATCATGTTCGATCGATTCCGTTAACGAGTTTAGTGACCACAACAACATCATATACTAATATCATTCAGTAAAGCATCAGATAATCACCCAATCATCATAACCACACAAGATCTACATGATTTACACACATATTCATCCATTAACCACCTTGTTCATCACTTTAGTAAACTTTTAGACTTTGATCTTATATGTTCGTAATTTTTAACCGACGAAACTTTTATTAACCACTCTAGACAAGATCAAGAAGAGGTTTAGAGCAACTTACTACTAGCTCGAGGCTAGGGAAGGTTCTAGTCGAAAATCGAGTGGATAAAAGCAATAGAATGAGGTCCTTCGCGTTCCGTTTGCACCAAGCTTCCTAATACGCGATCCTCGACACTTGTATGGACTTGGAATTACTTGAACAAGATCGAAAATGATGGATGGATGGTAGTGATGTTTGGCCGTAGCCTTTGAGAGAGAGAGAGAAGTGTTCAAGTGTTGAAATGTGAAGTGAAAGATCATGAGTGTAATGACAAGAACTTATAGGTAAATTTGAAGGTAATTATCCATTGGTTTATGTGTTGTCTAGATACTAGACAAGGTAGATTATCTTAATCAAACTTGTACCATTGTGTTCCCCCATAGTTAGGGCCGATTAGAGAATGGGGGGGGGGGGTTAGTTCGATTATAACTAGGTAGTTAGGTGATTAGTTAAGGTTAAATAGATAAGTTAAGTGTTTAACCTCGTTAGTTGTATGTTGCATGTTATGGCGGGTGTTAGGGTAATCAGGGACCCTAACTGGCTCAGAAAAATATAAATAGTGAAAGTAATAATATTTCCATGTTCCGGATAAAGTCCGGTTGTTCGGTTTGACACTGTTCCGCTAAACTGCTTAATTAATCCGAAAAGTGTCCTATTTATATATTTTGTAACGTTTTTAATTTCTAATACTTAGGAAATCATAACGGACTTATTTAATGACTTTTCTGTATACTATTGGTATATTAACAAATACGTGTAAGCATAACACAGATATCAGAAAGCAGTTAAGTAATTCCACGCAGTCGTCAGACACTTTATTAATAATTTGTACGGAATACATGGGATTTTGAGGGTTGTCACATTCTCCCCCTGTTAAGAGAATTTCGTCCCGAAATTTAGCGCGTGGTTACTGAGGAAGCTAGTTAAGTTGCCTTGTTTTCCAGATTTTCCTGGGGTGTCACATCATCCCCCCGTTGATTTGGAATTTCGTCCCGAAATTCTGCGGTAGCTTCAGCCTCAGTAGTGGTTGCGTTTTTCTTAAACAGTTGGGGATACTTGAGTTTCATTTGGTCTTCTCGTTCCCACGTATACTCTGGGCCACGACGAGCATTCCAACGAACTCGGACGAGAGGTATTCTCGTGTGCTTGAGGATCTTAACATCTCGATCCGTAATCTCTACTGGTTCCTCGACGAATCGCAGCTGGTCGTCGATTGTGAGTTCCTTGAGAGGAACTATGAAGGGCTCATCTGACAGACACTTCTTCAGATTTGATACGTGGAATACGTTGTGAACTCCGCTGAGTTCTTCAGGTAGATCCAACCTGTAGGCGACTTGGCCAATTTTCTCAATGACTTTGAACGGTCCGACATAACGCGGATTGAGTTTGCCTCGTTTGCCAAAGCGGACTACACCTTTCCAAGGTGAGACTTTGAGTAGCACTCGATCCCCAACCTGGAGCTCGAGTGGTTTTCTTCCCTCATCAGCATAGCGTTTCTGACGGTCACGAGCTGCCGCCATTCGCTGTCGTATCTGAGCAATTTTCTCGGTGGTATCTACCACATGTTCTGGGCCAGTGATTTGGCTGTCACCAACTTCTGCCCAACAGAGAGGCGATCGGCATTTGCGTCCGTACAATGCCTCAAACGGAGCGGCTTGGATGCTGGTGTGGTAGCTGTTGTTATATGAGAACTCCACTAGCGGGAGGTGCTTCTCCCAGCCATTGCCGAAGTCGATTACGCATGCCCTAAGCATGTCTTCCAAGGTTTGGATGGTGCGTTCCGATTGCCCATCCGTCTGTGGGTGATAAGCGGTGCTCATATCTAAACGTGAGCCAAAGGACTTGTGCATTGCTTGCCACAGTTCAGAAGTAAAACGCGCGTCACGATCAGATATAATAGAGATTGGCACCCCGTGCCTTGACACTACTTCCTTTAGATAAATGTCTGCAAGAGTAGAAAACTTATCCGTTTCTTTGATGGCCAGAAAATGTGCAGACTTGGTCAGTCGATCTACGATCACCCAAATGGTATCGTTTCCGCGTTGAGATCTGGGCAGGCCAGTAACGAAATCCATGGAAATTTGCTCCCATTTCCATTTCGGGATCTCCGGTTGTTGAAGTAGGCCTGATGGTTTCTGATATTCAGACTTGACTCTCGCACAAGTCAAGCACTTACTGACGTAGGTTGCTATGTGGGCTTTCATGCCAGGCCACCAATACGTAGTCTTGAGGTCGTGGTACATCTTGTCTGAACCAGGGTGTACAGAATAACGAGACTTATGTGCTTCATCCATCACAAGCTCGCGTAAGTTGCCATAAAATGGAACCCAGATGCGTCCGTTAACATAGTAGGCACCGTCTCCCTTTTGTTCTAGCCGCTGCCTCGATCCTCGTAGGGACTCAGCCCTGATGTTTTCTGCTTTCAATGCTTCGACCTGGGCATCTCGAATCTGAGCAGGAAGGTTAGACTGGATGGTAAGCTGTAATGCTCGCACACGCTTAGGTAAAGTATCCTTTCGAATGAGGGCGTCAGCCACAACATTGGCTTTGCCCCGATGATACTTGATAGCGCATTCGTAATCATTCAAGAGTTCGACCCATCGGCGTTGTCGCATGTTTAACTCTTTTTGCTTGAAGATATGCTCGAGACTCCTGTGGTCGGTGTAAATGGTGCACTTTGTACCGTACAGGTAATGTCTCCATATCTTAAGTGCGAATACAACTGCTCCCAGCTCCAGATCGTGAGTTGTGTAGTTTCTCTCGTGAACTTTAAGTTGGCGCGATGCGTAGGCAATGACCTTGTCACGTTGCATCAATACGCAACCAAGTCCTTGGATGGAAGCGTCGCAATAAACCACGAAATCATCGGTGCCTTCTGGCAATGAGAGGATAGGCGCGCTACAAAGTCTATCCTTTAGATGTTGAAATGCGGACTCCTGTGCATCACCCCAACGATAGATGACACCCTTCTGAGTTAGTGAAGTGAGAGGTTGCGCAATCTTGGAGAAATCTTTTATAAACCTTCTGTAATATCCGGCCAAACCCAAGAATTGGCGGATTTCTGTTGGTGTGCGGGGTGCAGGCCAGTTCTTGATCGATTCAACCTTAGATGGATCCACATGAATTCCATCCTTGTTTACCACGTGGCCTAGAAAGTGGACTTCGCGAAGCCAGAAATCACATTTCGAAAACTTGGCATACAACCGTTCTTTTCGAAGAAGTTCCAGCATAAGTCGTAGATGCTGCTCGTGTTCCTCCTGACTCTTAGAATAGATCAGGATATCATCGATGAACACAATAACGAACTTATCCAGGTAAGGCTTGCACACTCGGTTCATGAGATCCATGAAGACTGCCGGTGCATTCGTCAGCCCGAACGGCATAACCAGAAACTCGTAATGGCCGTAACGAGTTCTGAATGCTGTTTTGGTGACGTCCTCATCTCGGACTCTCAGCTGATGGTATCCCGATCTCAAATCAATCTTGGAGTAATAGCTCGACCCTTGCAACTGGTCAAACAAGTCGTCAATACGTGGAAGAGGATAACGATTCTTCACAGTCACCTTGTTAAGTTCGCGATAGTCAATACACATCCTGAAGGTACCGTCTTTCTTCTTTACGAACAAGACTGGAGCTCCCCAGGGTGAAGAGCTAGGACGTATAAAACCCTTTTCCAAGAGTTCTTGTAGTTGTGTGGACAGTTCTTCGAGTTCTGATGGGGCTAGACGATATGGTGCTCGAGCTACTGGCGCTGCTCCAGGAGCTAGCTCGATTTGAAACTCAACTTGGCGATGAGGAGGAAGACCAGGTAATTCCTCAGGAAATACCTCGGGAAATTCGCGCACAATAGGGATGTCTTCAATTCTCTTCTCTTCCGTGGATGTGTCAGTAACGAGTGCTAAAATGGCAGTGTGGCCCTTTCGCAAACATTTCTGGGCCTTAAGAAAAGAGATGATGCCTTCGACAGCACCACTCTTGTCACCACGAATCACGAGGGGTTCTTTATCAGAACGAGGAATGCGGATGATTTTCTCCTTGCAAACAATCTCCGCTTGATGATGAGATAACCAATCCATCCCAATAACGACGTCGAAACTACCAAGTGTGATAGGAACAAGATCGATAGGGAAAGTCTGACCAGCTAAGACGAGGTTACAACCTTTAACTATGTGTGTGGCTTCAAGACTTTTACCGTTAGCTAGCTCTACCGTGTGTTTGGTGTTCAGGAGTGTTGGGGTGCGCTTAAGAATTTGGCTAACTTTCACGGACACATAACTAGTATCGGCACCCGAATCGAATAAAACAGTAACGAAGAAGTCGTCAAGAAGAAACTTACCCATCACAACGTTGGGATCGTTCCTTGCTTCTCCTTGACCAATCACGAACACACGACCCCTGGCACCGTTGCCATCATTGTTTCCTCCATTGTTGCCCCCATTATTGTTCCCGTTTCCTTGGTTGTGATTCTGATTCTGATTTAACTGCGGGCAGTGTCTCTTGAAGTGATCTTCAGCACCACACTGAAAGCATCCCTTGTTGCCCTGTTGCTGTTGCTGATTCTGCGGTGCTTGCTGTTGCTGCTGACGATTCTGATTCGTAGGCCGTGGGCTCCTGCAATCCTTGGCTTCATGACCCATCTTGAGACACCTCTGACAGTGTCCCTTGTTGCACTGACCACTGTGGTGTCTGTTGCATTTGTTGCACTTTGGGTGGTTTCCTCGATATCCACCCTGCCCTTGACTACCAGAAAAGTGCTGACCAGGGCTCCTATGGTCCTCAGTCCTTCGTTGCTGAGACTGAGACTGAACAGAGGCAGAGCCTTTGCCGGAATTCCCATCCCATTTTCGTTTGTTGTCGGTAGGTGCATCAGAAGTAGCAGTACCAATACGCTTGGGTAGTCTGTTTTATTCCACTGCCTGGTCGGTGAGACGATGAGCCAATTTGACGACTTGCTGGATGGTACCCAAGTTGGCTGAAGTCACATGACTTTGAATCGCTGGTGCAAGGCCCTTGAGGTAAAGCTCAATACGTTTGATGGGAGGGTCCACCATAGTTGGGCACAGGATGGCCAGTTCATTCGACCTCTTGGTATACGCCTCAATCTCAGATCCTGTCATCTTCAGATTGTAAAATTCCACTTCTAGCTTGTGGATGTCATCCCGACTACAGTACTCCTCTTTGATCAGCTCTTTGAAACCATTCCAGGGCGTGGCATTAGCAACTGCCAGTCCTAGTAGTTGAACCTGTGCCTTCCACCAGGTTAACGCAGCTCCTTCAAGTGTTCCGGTAGCATATTTCACCCTACGGTCTTCGGGGTATTCGCACATCTCGAAAACAGTCTCAAGCTTTTCGAACCAGTGAAGAAGGCCCACTGCTCCTTCGGTGCCACTGAATGTGGTAGGTCGACAGTCCATGAACGTCTTGAACGTGCACACAGGAGGTTGAGCATGTTGACCTGTTGCGCGAGAATAAAAGACAAGATTAAGCACGAGGGTTGGTTTGCGAAGGTAGGATCTAAATGTCCTAAGGTGAGTTGGTATGGCAGGTTATACCTCCTGCAGGGTTAGCTGCGAGTGCCTCCGCAACTCGTTCGTTGATCAAAGCCGTCAACTGGGCTTGAGTGAGGTTGATACGTCCTTCGCGTCCGCTCATGATCTTCATAATGAAGCAACGTAAGTGAGGAAAGTGTCGCGAAAGTGTGTAAGTGTGGGACGACATTAGAGAGTATGCACACAAGGTTCAAATAGCAATTACCACATTATCTAATGCACAGTGAGAACTATCTAACCGATAATATAACATAAATCATACCACTTATGGTGTCGAGTCTTGCACGTGGAGCGAAGCGTCGTTGTGGATTGTTGAGCACTGTACAGGTTATAGTCTGGTTTTAATGAAAACTTTTCCCTTATTAAAACCAAGTTCTCTATAACCAATGGCTCTGATACCAATCTGTCACACCCCCAAAATCCACCATGCGGAGTATCACCGCTTGGAGGCGTGACATGACCAGGATCGAGCCACCAATCATATTGAGTAATTCAATTAAGTAAATAAAACCAAACATAATACGATTGGTGACCAAAGCTAGTTAACCTTGTTTGGTTTAAACAGCGGAAGCATAAACGTGAGTTCAAAACATAAGTTCACAGTTCATAAGTTTAAAGTCTCAAACATAAGTTCCATAGGTTTATAAAGTTCAATTATTAAGTATGGGATATAACAACCCATGTTCCACAACGACTCCTTCCCCGTGCAAGCTCCAAGCATTTAGCGACCTGTAAGGCATGTAACAACTAGTCAACAACAAAGTTGAGTGAGTTCACGTTTGGTTGTTTAGTTAATGAGTTCGTATCAGGAATCGGAAGTTCGTTTCATAACCAAGTATTACCCATTATTCTTGATTCCCAAACCTTTACGATATTTAGTGGGGGCTTCCCATTATGTAAGTTACTAGACTAGGCGTATCCATAAGAGTCCTTCCCAATCCGAGGACGGTGTTAAGTATGAGTGTACGTAGGCTTTACGTACGTGCCCTTCTCATCCGAGGACAGTAGTGAGTGTGAGTGTACGTAGGTTTTACGTACGTGCCCTTCTCATCTGAGGACAGTAGTGAGTGTACGTAGGTTTTACGTACGTGCCCTTCTCAATCCGAGGACAGTAGTAGGTAGTCTAGTAGTGTTGGTAATATAAATAGAGTGATAGTACGAGTAGTTATTCAATCCCATTCCCAACCACCGGGAATCCCATGCCTTAGTAAGGGTGTGAACTCACCTCGGTTTGCTCGGTTAGATTCTCAATATAGCTAACAGTCAAGGTCGGTCAATCACGTCCTAGTATGATTTACCAGTTAGTCATTTAGTGGCTTTCAAATAGAACACAAAGTTCCTACACGTATCTATCACACAACATGCATCACTGTAACGGTTTATGCCCATCTAAGTTTCCCGTCCATTCCCCACTCAAAATCAAACATACGATAATGCACATAACATATATAACATGTCAAATCATTCACAGATAGCATACTCGACATATAGACACGCAATTCACTACTTATGTCGTTTCAGCATTAATACTCAAAACCGGCTGTTTTCGGACATTTAAATAAAATAGTTAGATTATTCCAAAAATTCCCAAATTTTTATAGAACATCATAAACATTCCATATTTTATTGTGTAAAAATATCGGGGTCCGGTTTATCACCAATATTTTATAAAAATTCATATTCGGGACTGAACTCAGATTTATGTATTTCTGACCACAGTCCACGAAACAATTTATTAAAAATTCATCGTAAGTCCGATTTGCGAAATTCCAGTGGGGTAATTACAAATACTTCTGTTATCATCTACAGTAAAATTTTCATGGTTCGATTCATCACAAAACTCAGGTTACGACTGAAAGTACGACACCCATTTATTGCTGTCAAAATTCAGCCTAGGTTGCTGTTACAAATTAACACTTTAAAAATAGTAAACGGAGTCCAAAAATTACGATTCCGGTGCCATTAGAACCGTATTTCATAATAACATATTTTAGATTCAAAATATCGATTTTTCGTTGAGGTTAAGACCTGTTTACAGCCAACAGAAGTGGGCTGTAAAAGTTAGACAGATTCTGATTTCAAGTGTTTAACCATCTAAATCATGTTCGATCGATTCCGTTAACGAGTTTAGTGACCACAACAACATCATATACTAATATCATTCAGTAAAGCATCAGATAATCACCCAATCATCATAACCACACAAGATCTACATGATTTACACACATATTCATCCATTAACCACCTTGTTCATCACTTTAGTAAACTTTTAGACTTTGATCTTATATGTTCGTAATTTTTAACCGACGAAACTTTTATTAACCACTCTAGACAAGATCAAGAAGAGGTTTAGAGCAACTTACTACTAGCTCGAGGCTAGGGAAGGTTCTAGTCGAAAATCGAGTGGATAAAAGCAATAGAATGAGGTCCTTCGCGTTCCGTTTGCACCAAGCTTCCTAATACGCGATCCTCGACACTTGTATGGACTTGGAATTACTTGAACAAGATCGAAAATGATGGATGGATGGTAGTGATGTTTGGCCGTAGCCTTTGAGAGAGAGAGAGAAGTGTTAAAGTGTTGAAATGTGAAGTGAAAGATCATGAGTGTAATGACAAGAACTTATAGGTAAATTTGAAGGTAATTATCCATTGGTTTATGTGTTGTCTAGATACTAGACAAGGTAGATTATCTTAATCAAACTTGTACCATTGTGTTCCCCCATAGTTAGGGCCGATTAGAGAATGGGGGGGGGGGGGTTAGTTCGATTATAACTAGGTAGTTAGGTGATTAGTTAAGGTTAAATAGATAAGTTAAGTGTTTAACCTCGTTAGTTGTATGTTGCATGTTATGGCGGGTGTTAGGGTAATCAGGGACCCTAACTGGCTCAGAAAAATATAAATAGTGAAAGTAATAATATTTCCATGTTCCGGATAAAGTCCGGTTGTTCGGTTTGACACTGTTCCGCTAAACTGCTTAATTAATCCGAAAAGTGTCCTATTTATATATTTTGTAACGTTTTTAATTTCTAATACTTAGGAAATCATAACGGACTTATTTAATGACTTTTCTGTATACTATTGGTATATTAACAAATACGTGTAAGCATAACACAGATATCAGAAAGCAGTTAAGTAATTCCACGCAGTCGTCAGACACTTTATTAATAATTTGTACGGAATACATGGGATTTTGAGGGTTGTCACAGATTATGTGACAACTGGCACTTTTCCGTACATTCCGTACCATAATTAAATAGTAATCTATGCTTTAATGACTGTGCATGATCTAGTTTAAAAGACGAATAAACTTCTGATTTCTGTTATATACAAACCATGGCATTTCATGTTGCAAGACTTTTTTCATTACTGCATGCAACCCAATACAGATCTATGAATGCACAGAGTAGAGTAAGCACAGTTGTCAGATAAACTAGAGGTACTGGCGGGAGTTCAGTACTTAGACAGACATGAGGTTAAGACACAAAATATGCCCCAGGACCCAGTGTTACACTAGTATAGTGTGTAGGAAAGTAGGGATTACAAAACTGCCTTCCTAGTAATGACATAGGTACCGGAAAGTGCCAGAAACACAATTAAACTGCAAAATTCTGCAGAAAACAAAAAAATTCAGCAAAAATTCAGCTTTTAATAATTAAATATAATGCAAAATTATGATTTAATGGTCCTGAATGCTTTCCTAAGTGTCGGGAATCGAAACTGTCATAAAAGGTAACGTAAAGCACACTAAACTGCGCAATTTAGCACTTTAACGAACAATAACGAAACGAACAACCGGACACTACCCGAAACATCAAATTTTTACTAGAAGCACTGTTTTTATGTTACAAAGCTAGTTATGGTCACCGAACATCATATTACATCTAATAAACATTAAATACATAAAATACCTAACTAGCACCATTGAATCCTAACCAAATCAATTAACTAACCATTAAAAGTTACACTTTACCCCCCCCCATGTTGGACGGTTAGGGGACATGGATCCCATCCTTGATTTCTTTGTTATATTTTATAAAATCTTGTAGAGAATATACCAAACTTAGATGCCATATGCCATCTTAATTTCTTTATAAACCTAAAGATTATAACCTACTTGTCATTCATCTTCTTCAACAAAACCTCTCCTTCTTCTCCTTGCTAGCTCACGGCCACCACCCCACCTCCATACATCTTCATTTTCAATCCATCTCCATCCAATCCAAGGTGATTCTAAGGTGTCTCGGGCTTATCTAAGAAGGTTGTAAGCAACGGAATTGGAATGACCTCTCTCTAGTGCTTTTATCCACCTCATTTCTTCTCTTGATCATCCCTAGCCTTGTGCTAGTAGTAAGACTCTTGTGATCTCATTTTACTTCATATTATGTTGGTTAAAAGATGATATAAGATGTTAAACATAAAGATCATGAAGAAACATAAGCGTAAACTTGAACATAAAGCTCTAAAACATGAAGATCAAGTTGTTTTAAGTGTATGTAGCATACTTGAATGTTGATCTCTTGTGTTTATGATGTTGATCATCATAAGAACCTTGCTAGATGATGATTAAACACACGATCTAGCAAGTGTAAGGATAGATCTTGAGAAATTTGTAATGATCATCCTTTATGTAAATCATGAACTTGAAAATAAACTTGTTTTAGTGTATGATGATTATTTCTACAAGTTATAAGTCTTGAAAATAAAAGATTTCAAGAATAATATTTTCAAGGAGCTAAAGTTTATTACAAGATTTAACATGATCATAGTGTTTAAAGGAAGTAAACATGTTTTAAGTGTTAAATCAAAACTAGAAACATATTGTTAACAAGGAAAATACAAGAAGAAGTATTTTTAGATAATCTTTATACAAGTTGTGAAGAACTAAAATCTTCAAGAATGAGTTTTATAAACTATAAACTATGTTTTTAAGGGTAACTTAACCTACTAAATAGCATACTAAGTTACTACAATTTTTTTACAAAGTTTCAAGTTCATGTCATAGTGTAAATATATTATTTTGGCACATGGTAAGTCTTGAATGATTTGTTGATAATTGATGATGATTTTAAAAGAAAATGATATGTTTTGAAAAGCATGGAAACCTCCATTTTTAAGGGAAAACTATGACAAAATTTTTGTAGAATTTAAACACTTAGAAAAATATTTTTAAACAAGTGTTTGTAAGTAGATTTTAACCATGGTTTTTCACATAAAGTTTGCCATAGATCTTTTTTCAAAACTTATCAATACTGGAGGATGGTTTTTATAAATAAAAATGACTAAATATGTATTTAGGAAAATATATATTTAGATGTCACCATATGTGTGATTATTTGTATATTATGTGTATTAGTTATATTATTTTAGGACATGAAATAATATATCTCATTAAAATACCCAAATATTACAATCCAAAATATTACCGAAATTCCAAGAATATGAATATACAATTTATACACAAAATATTGGTGAAACTGAACTAGAGAATATAACTTACAAAATACTATGGAAATAATATTCATATGTATATTTTGGTAAATAATGTTTTAGACACCGATTGAATAAAAATATGATTTTTACGATTACTACAAGAATATATCGTATTTTTTACAAGAGAAAAATATATTATTTTTGGCAAGTATAAACATATGTTTTTCTGGAAATTTTTAGAAGATATATTATTTTTGAAAGAAATATAAATTTTCTCAACAAACATGAAATACACTACTTTTGGGTGAAAGATATATTTTCTCAGTTAAATATGAAATATATCGTTTTTGAAGAAAGATGAGTTTATATATATTTTCTAAGTTGGACTTGAAAATATATTACTTTTAGAACTTATATGAAAATACAAATATTTTGCCAAAGGAGAATTACAAATAATCTTTCTAAATAATATTTATTGAAATATATATTTTGGAAATATATATATTGGTGAACTATTATTAAAGATAATATTCCGGAATAATTAGTACGAAATTAAGTATAAGAATACTTAATAAATACAATAAAGATACGTATTCTCGTACGTATAAATACACACCGAAATACGACCCCAAATACATGGCAAAAATATACAAGTATAAGTTACCTCCATCCTTGGGAAGAAAATTACAAGTATAAATACTTGGGAAGTATTGAGTTAAAATATATTGCTATAACAATTATTCCAAAATTTAATGAATATAATTTAAGTTAAAATATTTATTATTCTAACAAATAATTATGTAACTTGGAATAATGTTGAAGATGCAAAGAACATAACTCAAAGACACTAATTAATACTAAGTCAAGGCACGACCCGCTCGTCTAATAGACCGTAGTACGTTGTAGGTAGTCGTGCACACTAGTAGCAGCGTGAGTTAAGTCGGATTGAAGAACGCAAAATTGTGAGTTCATGTCCCCCTTTTCTCTTAACTGTTTTTGGTTTTATAACTCTCGGGGGTGGAATACATGTTACGAATGTTTAAACGGTATGAATTGACTAAAAAATGAACTATTAGATTATGTGAGCATAGACTGAATTTGAAATGCCATTTATTATTAATTAGAGACGAATGTTAGATCTAACGGGTACGGCCGAACCCCACTTATGGTACTTATGTGACCACTTGAGTGCTTCGGTGTCCCAGTCGAGGTGAATCGACAATAGTCAAGGTGAATTGACATAGTCAAGGTAAATTGACATAGTCGAAGGGGAATTCGACGTAGTCGAAGGGGAATTCGACGTAGTCGAGGGAATCGACGAGGGTATAAGCCTACTCATTTCGAGTGCTCCCTATGTCTTCACATGTTTCAATGTCCTTGCAAAACTTTAATTTAAATTGTTCATAAATGCCTTTCATACGTGTTTTCAAAGGAGTCTCTCAAAGGTTTACAAGGTTTTCAGTACTCATACAAAACGCATGAACTCGCTCAACTTTTGTTGATGTTTTCCAAAATTACATGTATTTTAGGTAACAGGTTGGATCTTGGGCGCGTGTGTTGTTTCTAGAAGTAGATTTCAAGCTTAGATGTCATCCACTTTTGTTGGTTTGTGACTTAGTCGAAGGTTGTGTTTTAAAACTTAAATAACCGGTGTTTGTAATACTTTAAAATTTTATGAATGGATGAACATCGTTTTGATCATTTAGTTGTTTATTATGATTGAATGCAATGATATTAAACCAGTCACACATCATACGCTTCCGCAAAAGTCAGGGTGTGACAGTTTGGTATCAGAGCTTCGATTGTAGTGAACTAGGATTCCTTCTCGAGTCTAGACTACAATCACTAGGACTCTCTCACAAAAAACATTTTACAGAAAGGTTTTACATTGCATTCACGTAAGCGTCAAGATCTATAAGTCAAACATTTTTCAAATAAAAGATAAGGCAAGGACATTAGTAGGGAGAAGGATACCCCAAATTAAGGTGCCTATTAAGGCATAGTCTATGTGGGATAGACTTGCCAAAGGCAAAATGACCCCCCCCCCCCGAAAGGATAAACAAGAGTTATATATGATATGATGCCTCTATTTGCCTACTTATGCTAAGTAACATATTTATTTATTGATATATATATACGTATAAGTGTACGGAATAATTATTGACGTGAATGAGATACCCTCGACTTTGAATCCTATTATTGTTCTTGACTCGCACGATGAAGCTATCGACCTCACGTTTACTGCAAAGCTCATAGCTGGAGTAATTACCAGACGAGATTCTGAGCTTGTTCCCGTAGGAGATGGCCATTCTTCCCTCTCGAATGCGAAGGTGCCTGACTACGGTAGTGACGGCGAGGCGGGGAAGGCAACCTTGGACAACACCCTCATCAGCAGGACGAGGTCCCTGTGGTTTTTGAAACAAGATTGAAGATGCTCTTGTCCGGACTAGGAAGATGAAGTATTCAACTTAGAGGTGCCCCTCCAACCACTAGGAATTCTCCTTATTCCTAGTACGTTTAATCATCGTGCTTATTCGCGCATAATGATGACAAATGTTAGCGCGTGGACCACCGCAATGGTCCTTTCCATGTCAGAGGTATAAGGATAGTAGTATCCCCTCTTTGACTGATCATCTGCTTGGACGAGGGAAAGTTGGGGTGACCGTGCAAGACAATTTATTATTACGGGGGCCCACGTAATAACGACTTGTAGTGCATGGAAATCCAGGTGGACTCTGCGGGTTAGGCTGATGATCACCATCCCTCCAAAAATAATCTCTGGGTGTTCATGCCTTCATATGGTAGAACAATACCTAGACAGTTACCTTAGCACCTACAAAGTAGGAAACCTGTCTTTGCCTACTTTGTGTCTGACACTTCTACCCGTCTACGAGCCGTTTGGGAACTGATAGTTAAGCAAGTGAAGATGGCTAACACGCGGGAAAGATTCAGTGACGTTACACTCTCTATCATCTCTATATGCATAACCCCCACCCATTGGAAAGCATATCCGTCGTTGTGAAGCTAAAGACCTAAGGAAACCAATGTAGAAGGAAAATAACTACCACTGTCATATCATGAAACTTGTATGACCGAGGCGATGTAGCCTCGAGTTCATTTTGTTTTCCCCATTACAAACAATAAGTGAAGTTGCCAAGCCTATATGAAAGCTCAGTGGTTGTTTCCTTACTTATACATTGTTGATTATATATGCATGTGATATTGGGTGATTACATGTTTGCTTGTGGTAATATGTACCTCATAGGCAATTATGGAATGTTGTCTAACCTACCACATACCTTTTGATAGAAGAAGATGCCGCCCAGACGTAACACGGACACCATTACGTTACCAAGAACTGAGGCCGAACTCAATGAGCGCATTTCCCAAGCTATAGCGGAGTATGAAGTCCACCGCTCTGGACGCAGCGATGGCACTTCTGGAAGTAACCCTCTAACTGGCTGCACTTATAAACAGTTCCTAGACTGCAAGCCATTGAACTTTGATGGCACAGGAGGCGCCGTTGCATTTGTTCGTTGGACAGAAAAGACTGACTCCGTGCTGAGAATGAGTAACTGTTTGCCCCAGCAGAGTGTTACCTTTATCTCAGGGTTGTTTTTGGATGGCGCACTCTTCTGGTGGAACCTTCAGGTTCAAACCCTTGGGAAGATGCTGCTTATGCACTGAGCTGGGACGAACTCAAGGAAATGATGGAAAAGAAATACTGTTCTAGGGCCGAAATCCAGAAGCTTGAGGTGGAGTTCTGGAATTTGAAAATGGATGGGCCAAAGATCGCTGAGTACGCCCAACGCTTTCATGACTTGTCTAGGGTCATTCCCTACTTAGTCAAGCCGGAATTCAAGAGGATTGAGCGATTCATTTATGGACTTGCATCGCAAATCATGAGCATGGTTACTGCCTCAAAGCCTCAAACCATCACAGAGGCTATCGATTTGAGTGTTACACTTACTGAAGAAGCTCTACGAATGGGAAAGTTTTTGTAATCTAAGGATAACAAGAAAGAGACTTATGTGGAGTCTTCGGGCGATAAGAAAAAGGAATTCTTCGAACCTAAAGATAGGCACCCAAGTAAGCTATGGAAGCTCTAAAGCAAACAAAAGAATGGAAGTGAACCCGCCCCATGGCAGGAAGGCTTATGGAGCCACTAAAGAGGCCGGTGTTAAGGTTTATTTGGGAAATAAGCCGAGATGCGAGGAATGTAATTTTTACCATGAAGGTCGATGTCTGAGGCCTAAGTGTGGAAAGTGTGGAAAAGAAGGGCACAGCAAGGATGCCTGTTGGGCGAAGGATCCAGACGGAAGAGATAATGGTAGAGTACCAGGTTGCTACAGATGTGGTGAAGTAGGGCACTTTAGGAAAGATTGCCCTAGGAAGAACCAAGCGAGGAAGGGTCTTCACGATTGAAGCTCGTGAAGCACGCCAGGATCCAGATCCAGTTACGGGTGCATTCCTTATTAACCAACTTTATGCATCTATTTTTGATTAATACTGGCACCTATCTTAACCTTGTATGCTTAGAACTTAGGAAACTACTTGGCCTAGTTTCAAGTAGAATAGACGCCCGTATTCCGTAGAATTGGCATATAGAAGTTAGATAAAGTGAATGAGATAATTAAAGATTGTCTTCCGGAACTTAGAAGGCAGGAACCTTCTATTACCGTTGACTTGGGAAGTCATGATCATGTAGTCAGCTCGGATTGAATATCCAAGTATGGAACTGAAGTTGTTCGTTATAAGGAAAATCATTCGCATCCCTCTTGCAAATGATGAAACACTTATAGTACACAACCTTCTTCCAATAGGTGCAAAGGGTACTAGGCCCCGTAAAGCGGTGGATCTACGACATCTCACATTGGTCATAGAGACACAGGAGCGCCTCCGAATAGACTGCAAGGAGACCAAGAAGCCAGAGCCTAAGACACCCCCGTGGTGGAGGAGTTTCAAAAAGCCTTTCCTGAAGACTTGCCAGAAATGCTTCCACAGCGACAAGAGGAGTTTAGGACAAGCCTAGTGCCAGGAGTGACATCGATGACAGATGACGCCTTACCGACTAGCTTCGTACAAGATACATGAACCTCTGATGCAACTACAAGAGCAGCTAGATGAAGGAAATCTACCAGGCCGAGCCTCTCACAGTGGGAAGCCCCAGTGATATTCAATAGGAAGTAGGACGACAGTTCTTACATGCGTACATAGTCTAATCTGAGAGGAACTCAGAAGAACTAATGTAGAAAAAGTGTTACGCATGGATCACGTAGAGATAGACGACTAACCATCAAGAATCGGTACCCCTTACCAAGAATTGATGACTTGTCGATCAACTACAAGGCCCCAGCTACTATTCCAAGAGGGAATTGAGGACATGACGTCCTTAGTTAAGGACACGAGAAGAAAGTTGGCAGTTTTCATTTTGCATCAACTTCAGAGAAGTGGATATCAAGGACCGGTATCCTTTACCAGGGATTGACGACTTGTTGAACCAATCGTAAGGTTCTAGTTACTACTCGAGGAGTGGCTTGAGGTCAGGATGTCCTCCACTACGAGTACAAGAAGAGAGTATCCCTAAAACGACCTGTAGGACTCGCTTCGAGCATTGTGAGTTCCTTGTCGTGCTATTTGTCTTAACACATGCGCCGACAGTATTCGTAGACCTCATGAATCGGGTGTGTAAGACACACCTGGATAAGATCATGGTTATAATTATTGCCTACATTCTTACATGTTCAACGACCAAGGAAGGCCATGAGCAACATCTGCAATTTATCTTGTGACTCTTAGAGAAAGGACAGCTATGTGTTAGGATGTCTAAGTGCGAACCTGGGATTCGTGAGGCAAGACTCTTCGGATACGTGATGGATAAGAATGAGATTTATGTCAACCCTGCAATCAAGAGCTAAGGAGTTAGAGTTGCGGTTTTTGTGACGCTTCTCGACAAGGTCTCGATTGCGCGTTGATGCAACGAGACCAAGTCATCGCATACGCGTCACGTTGATTAAGGGATAATGAGAAGAAACCTTGAAATAGGGACAATAATTACGCGTCGCAAATTTGACGTCATTACCTGTATGAAAACGCTACGCGATCTTTACTGATCACAAAGGTTGCAGCACACCGTAGATCCTAAGGGCTTAAATATTAACGAAGATGGACTGAGCTACTGAATGATTGCGACTGAGAGATTAAGTGTCTCCTGGACAAGGAAAGCGTTGTAGCAGACGCCTTGAGCCGCAAGGATCGCGCAAAGCCTCTAAGGGTGTGAGCCTTAGAGATGACCATACAGACGAATCTCGTCACTTGGATTCGTAAAGCTAAGCAAGAGACGCTCAAATCAGAAAACCTTCAAGCTGAAGTGCTACAGGAATGGAAGTGCAATTATTGCCTAAGGAAGACGGAACCTTGTACTTCATGGAATGACTTTGGACATCGTTTCGCGGCATTTATCTACGCCTGTTTTAGGACAAGGGGCTCATAGGTCAAGGTACTCAATCCATCCTAGGATCTGACAAGATCTACCAAGACTTGAAGGATTAATATGAGTGGCCCAAGATGGAAGCTGATATAGCTACATATGTGGGTAACTGTCTTACTTGTGTCAAAGTTAAGACAGAATACCAGAAACCATCAGGGCTGCTGCAACAGCCTGAGATTCCTATATGGAAATGGGAACGAATCTGAATGGATTTCGCTACAAGCTACCAAAAACCCAAAGAGGTCACAATACGGTTTGGGTGAGTACTAATTGACACACCAAGATTACACATATCCTACCAAACAGTGAGGAAGACAGCGCAAGGGAATTAGCAGAGATTTAGCCTAGAAAGATTGTGGCACATCATGGAGTGTCTAATTCTATCATGTCCAACCAAGATGGTCGTTTTGTGCCAAGGATACGACATATGATTCAGAAGGCGTTTAGGTCACGATTGGACCTTAGCACTACATTTCACCCTCAGACGGACGGCCAGAGCAAACGAACGATACAGACTGTATGGACATGTTACGTGCTTGTGTGATAAACTCTGATGAAAAGATGGGTTACTCACTAACCCTTATTGGAGTTTTCCCTACCATAGTATTTATCACACCGCCGTTTAAGCCGCCTCATGTGAAGCTTTATAGGAACGTAAGTATCGGTCCCCCTTCGTGTTGGGCAGGGATCGGAGATAAACGATTGACTGGCCCAAATTGGTTCAGGAAAACTATAGGCAAGATCGTTCAGATATGTGATCATGTCAAGACGCAAGCGGCATACAGAAGGGCTATGCCGACGAGCGGCGGAAACCGTTGGAATTTGAGATAGGAAGTATGGTTTTAATGAGGGACTCGCCTTGGGAAGGCGTGGTATGATTTGGAAAACGTGGGAGGTTAGACCCATGGTATGTTAGACCTTTCGAGATCCTGGACAGGATCAGGGACCATTGCTCACAAGCTGAAACTTCCAGAGAAGATCAGTGGTGACCGCGGCACGTTCCACGTGTCTGGTCTTTAGAGAAGCCTGCCTCTGGGAACAGTCGTTATTCCCGCAAATAGGATTCATGTCAAAGACAAACTCCAATTTAATAAAGAACTGTTAAGGTTGCAGACTGGGATTCCGCAAGAACCGGGGAAGTCGTAATTGAGTTGTTAGAGTTCGTTGGGATTCGTATCATGGCCCAGAGATTACTTGGGAATATGAAGACCAAATTAAGCCTAAGTGACCACGTTTGGTTCACAACCCCCCGGTGACCGATGACATCGCTTGAATTTCGGGACGAAATTCTTTTAACGAGGGGAGAATGTGACAACTGGCACTTTTCCGTACATTCCGTACCATAATTAAAGAGTAATCTGTGCTTTAATGACTGTGCATGATCTAGTTTAAAAGACGAATAAACTTCTGATTTATGTTATATACAAACCATGGCATTTCATGTTGCAAGACTTTTGTCATTACTGCATGCAACCCAATATAGATCTATGAATGCACAGAGTAGAGTAAGCACAGTTGTCAGATAAACTAGAGGTACTGGCGGGAGTTCAGTACTTAGACAGACATGAGGTTAAGACACAAAATAAGCCCCAGGACCAAGTGTTACACTAGTATAGTGTGTAGGAAAGTAGGGATTACAAAACTGCCTTCCTAGTAATGACATAGGTACCGGAAAGTGCCAGAAACACACTAAAACTGCAAAATTCTGCAGAAAATAAATAAATTCAGCAAAAATTCTGCTTTTAATAATTAAATATAATGCAAAATTATGATTTAATGGTCCTGAATGCTTTCCTAAGTGTCGGGAATCGAAACTGTCATAAAAGGTAACATAAAGCACACTAAACTGCGCAATTTAGCACTTTAACGAACAATAACGAAACGAACAACCGGACACTACCCGAAACATCAAATTTTTACTAGAAGCACTGTTTTTATGTTACAAAGCTAGTTATGGTCACCGAACATCATATTACATCTAATAAACATTAAATACATAAAATACCTAACTAGCACCATTGAATCCTAACCAAATCAAGTAACTAACCATTAAAATACCTAACTAGCACCTTTGATTTCTTTGTTATATTTTATAAAATCTTGTAGAGAATATACCAAACTTAGATGCCATATGCCATCCTAATTTCTTTATAAACCTAAAGATTATAACCTACTTGTCATTCATCTTCTTCAACAAAACCTCTCCTTCTTCTCCTTGCTAGCTCACGGCCACCACCCCACCTCCATACATCTTCATTTTCAATCCATCTCCATCCAATCCAAGGTAATTCTAAGGTGTCTCGGGCTTATCTAAGAAGGTTGTAAGCAACGGAATTGGAAGGACCTCTCTCTAGTGCTTTTATCCACCTCATTTCTTCTCTTGATCATCCCTAGCCTTGTGCTAGTAATAAGACTCTGGTGATCTCATTTTACTTCATATTATGTTGGTTAAAAGATGATATAAGATGTTAAACATAAAGATCATGAAGAAACATAAGCGTAAACTTGAACATAAAGCTCTAAAACGTGAAGATCAAGTTGTTTTAAGTGTATGTAGCATACTTGAATGTTGATCTCTTGTGTTTATGATGTTGATCATCATAAGAACCTTGCTAGATGACGATTAAACAGATGATCTAGCAAGTGTAAGGATAGATCTTGAGAAATTTGTAATGATCATCCTTTATGTAAATCATGAACTTGAAAATAAACTTGTTTTAGTGTATGATGATTATTTCTACAAGTTATAAGTCTTGAAAATAAAAGATTTCAAGAATAATATTTTCAAGGAGCTAAAGTTTATTACAAGATTTAACATGATCATGGTGTTTAAAGGAAGTAAACATGTTTTAAGTGTTAAATCAAAGCTAGAAACATATTGTTAACAAGGAAAATACAAGAAGTATTTTTAGAAAATCTTCATACAAGTTGTGAAGAACTAAAATCTTCAAGAATGAGTTTTATAAACTATAAACTATGTTTTTAAGGGTAACTTAACCTACTAAATAGCATACTAAGTTACTACAAATTTTTACAAAGTTTCAAGTTCATGTCATAGTGTAAATATATTATTTTGGCACATGGTAAGTCTTGAATGATTTGTTGATAATTGATGATGATTTAAAAAAAAAATGATATGCTTTGAAAAGCATGGAAACCTCCATTTTTAAGGGGAAACTATGGCAAAATTTTTGTAGAATTTAAACACTTAGAAAAATATTTTTAAACAAGTGTTTGTAAGTAGATTTTAACCATGGTTTTTCGCATAAAGTTTGCCATAGATCTTTTTCCAAAACTTATCAATACTGGAGGATGGTTTTTATAAATAAAAATGACTAAATATGTATTTAGGAAAATATATATTTAGATGTCACCATGTGTGTGATTATTTGTATATTATGTGTATTAGTTATATTATTTTAGGACATGAAATAATATAACTCATCAAAATACCCAAAGATTACAATCCAAAATATTACCGAAATTCCAAGAATATGAATATACAAGTTATACACAAAATATTGGTGAAACTGAACAAGAGAATATAACTTACAAAATACTCCAGAAATAATTTTCATATGTATATTTTGGTAAATAATGTTTTGGACACCGAGTGAATAAAAATATGATTTTTACGATTACTACAAGAATATATCGTATTTTTGACAAGAGAAAAATATATTATTTTTGGCAAGTATAAACATATGTTTTTCTGGAAATTTTTAGAAGATATATTATTTTTGACAGAAATATATATTTTCTCAACAAACATGAAATACACTACTTTTGGGTGAAAAATATATTTTTTCAATTAAATATGAAATATATCGTTTTTGAAGAAAGATAAGTTTATATATATTTTCTAAGTTGGACTTGAAAATATATTACTTTTGGAACTTATATGAAAATACAAATATTTTGCCAAAGGAGAATTATAAATAATCTTTCTAAATAATATTTATTGAAATTTATATTTTGGAAATATATATATATTGGTGAACTATTATTAAAGATAATATTCCGGAATAATTAATACGAAATTAAGTATAAGAATACTTAATAAATACAATAAAGATACGTATTCTCGTACGTATAAATACACACCGGAATACGACCCCAAATACATGACAAAAATACACAAGTATAAGATACCCCCATCCTTGGGAAGGAAATTACAAGTATAAATACTTGGGAAGTATTGAGTTAAAATATATTGCTATAACAATTATTCCAAAATTTAATGAATATAATTTAAGTTAAATATTTATTATTCTAACAAATAATTATGTAACTTGGAATAATGTTGAAGATGCAAAGAACATAACTCAATGACACTAATTAATACTAAGTCAAGACACGACCCGCTCGTCTAATAGACCGTAGTACGTTGTAGGTAGTCGTGCACACTAGTAGCAGCGTGAGTTACGTCGGATTGAAGAACGCAAAATTGTGAGTTCATGTCCCCCTTTTCTCTTAACTGTTTTTGGTTTTATAACTCTCGGGGGTGGAATACATGTTACGAATGTTTAAACGGTATGAATTGACTAGAAAATGAACTATTAGATCATGTGAGCATAGACTGAATTTGAAATGCCATTTATTCTTAATTAGGGACGAATGTTAGATCTAACGGGTACGGCCGAACCCCACTCATGGTACTTATGTGACCACTTGAGTGCTTCGGTGTCCCGGTAGAGGTGAATCGACAATAGTCAAGGTGAATTTACATAGTCAAGGTAAATTGACATAGTCGAAGGGGAATTCGACATAGTCGAAGGGGAATTCGACATAGTCGAGGGAATCGAAGAGGATATAAGCCTACTCATTTCGAGTGCTCCCCATGTATTCACATGTTTTAATGTCCTTGCAAAACTTTAATTTAAATTGTTCATAAATGCTTTTCATACCTGTTTTCAAAGGAGTCTCTCAAAGGTTTACAAGGTTTTCAGTACTCATACAAAATGCATGAACTCGCTTAACTTTTGTTGATGTTTTCCAAAATTACATGTATTTTAGGTAACAGGTTGGATCTTGGGTGCAAATGTTGTTTCTAGAAGTAGATTTCAAGCTTAGATGTCATCCACTTTTGTTGGTTTGTGACTTGGTCGAAGGTTGTGTTTTAAAACTTAAATAACCGGTGTTTGTAATACTTTAAAATTTTATGAATGGATGAACATCGTTTTGATCATTTAGTTGTTTATTATGATTGAATGCAATGATATTAAACCAGTCACACATCATACGCTTCCGCAAAAGTCAGGGTCTGACGCTTTAGTTGCTTTGTTCACTTCGGAAGAAATCAAGAGTGCGATTAAGGATTGTGATGGAAGCAAAGCGCTAGGGCCTGATGGTTTCTCCTTGAGTTTTTTTAAAAGGTACTGGAATGACCTCAAGCCTTTAGTGGAAAAATTGATGTTGGACTTCCATTCCATTGGGCAATTTAGAAAAGGGTGTAATGTAACTTTCATCACTCTGATTGCTAAGTCTGCGGATCCTCAGTCGCTTTCGCAGTTCAGACCTATTACCCTGGTCGGATCAGTTTATAAAATTATAACCAAAGTGCTGGCCAACCGGCTTAAACCTGTCATTGACTCACTAGTATCTCCTTGCCAAACGGCTTTCGTGGGTAAGTGGAACAACCTTGACAATGCCCTAATTGTTAGCGAATTGGTATCATGGGCCAAGAAGAAAAAAATTGCAGCTTTTAATATTCAAAGTCGACTTCCATAAAGCTTATGACTCTCTTAATTGGAAGTTTCTTTTTAAGGTGTTGGAGTACATGGGGTTCCTGAAGTTGTGGATTAAGTGGGTGAAAGGATGCCTTGAATCTGGTAAAGGATCAATTTTGATAAACGGATCACCGACGGGGGAATTTGCATTCAAAAGAGGGCTCCGCCAAGGGGACCCTTTATCTCCGTTCCTTTTCATCCTAGCTATGGAGGTGTTATCGATGTTCGTGAAAAGAGCCGAGGAAAGAGGGTTATTTAAAGGAATCAATCTTCCGAATAATGGCCCTAGTATCTACCACTTATGTTAAGCAGACGATGTCCTCTTTGTAGGTGAATGGACCAAAGAGAATGTTATTGCTTTAAACCGACTGGTGCGTTGTCTCTGTTTGGTAACGGGTCTCAATATTAACGCCAAAAAATGCAACCTTATTGGAGTGGGAGTGAACGAATCGGAGGTAACAAGAATGGCGAGGATTTTA
Source organism: Helianthus tuberosus (assembly GCA_030545235.1). Taxonomy (NCBI): domain Eukaryota; kingdom Viridiplantae; phylum Streptophyta; class Magnoliopsida; order Asterales; family Asteraceae; genus Helianthus; species Helianthus tuberosus. The sequence continues at coordinate 116,167,071 of CM060414.1, read as the reverse complement.
ACGTGTAAGGAAGGGGCCCTGCCTTTCGACTACCTTGGCATCCCGATCGGGGCTAATATGAAAATAGCTAGTAAGTGGAAACCGGTCGTGGATAGATTCTCGAAGAAACTGGCTTCATGGAAGGCGAAATCGTTATCCTTTTCCGGGAGAGTGACCCTAGCCAAATCGGTTTTGGGCAGCCTCCCGTCTTACTATCTTTCGATCTTCAAGGCCCCTGCCTCGGTATTGACGAAATTGGAAAAAATCAGAGAGATTTCGTATGGGGAAAGAACGGTGAGGCTCACAAAATGAGATGGGTGAGATGGGATAAACTCACAAGAGAAAAAGATAGAGGGGGCTTGGGTATTGGCGGGATTAGGGAATTCAATATAGCGATGCTCATAAAATGGTGGTGGCGGCTGAGGGAGGACCCCCGTCATCTATGGGCTAAGGTTGTTTCATCCATTCACAAGTCGAGGATGAATAACAAAATTGGTCTAGTTAAAAAATCTATCCCGGGCATTTGGAAAGATATTGGATCGATGGATGAGGTGCTTGCTAAGGAAGGATTCGGGATCACAGACAAACTAAAAGTAACAGTGGGTAACGGGTTGAACCCTCATTTTTGGAAGGATGTGTGGATCGGTCAGTCTACCCTTAAAGATTGCTTCCCTGACATCTTCCGTTTGGCAAAAAACAAAGACGGGTCCGTCTCAGGGTGCATAGTGGACCGGACCGGAAATATTCAATGGGCTTGGGATTGGGTGAGGGCTCCTGCGTCTTCTCTCGAATGGGTTCAAATCGGTGTCCTCATGGCCATGTTACATCAGGTTACTATGTCTGATACTCGGGACCGTTGGGTGTTCGAAAACAGCGAAGGGGATCAGTTTTCTGTTAAGGACTTGAGAAAGCAATTAGCGGATAGATCCGGGGTGCAAGAAACGGGCCAGCCGTTCTACTGGAACAACTGGGCAACTCTAAAAGTTAACTTCTTGGCTTGGTGTGTGTTAATGGGTAAAGTGGCATCGAATACTGGTATAGTCGAGAGAGGTGTTAACATCCAGAATCAATTGTGTGACAGATGTGGGTATGGTCGGGAGGACGTTAATCACATTTTCTCCTCGTGCCTGTTTGCTAAATGTATCTAGTGGAATGTTTTCGTATGGAAGAGAATTCCTTTTCCGACTATGGCGACATCTTTGTCCGATATTTTTGACACTATCACCACCAGCCTGGGCTCTAGAAAATGGAGAAAAATTGTTCATCTTGTCGCCCTAGCTACCACATGGAGAATTTGGTTAGCCTGAAACGAGAAGACTTTTGATGATTTTTTTGTCCCAGTGAAGAGAACCGTGGAGATTATCAAGGAAGACACGTATCTTTGGATGTGCCATAAGAGGAAGACGCCATCGATAGCATGGGACAGATGGTCCGATTTTGATATTATCGAATTGTTGTAGTTGTCTTTCCTCCTTTGTTTGTTGTTTGGTTTGGTTGTTTCGCTCTAGTTTTTGCTGGGTTATATATATATATATATATATATATATATATATATATATATAAGTTTTGCCGTTAAAAAAAGTAAGTGTATTAATTAGTATTATAATCATATAAAGTAGTCACGAGATTAGGTTGAAGATAATTTTCATTCATGCCTTCTGATGCATTTATTTTAATCAAAAGTTGATTAAGTATTAATTGAATGAGTTAATTGCTTGGATGATCCCTGTGGTTTATTATTTTTTTTCACGTTTAGTCCTCACTTATTCAAAATAGCATGTTTATTCCCTATGGTATTCTCACTTGTTACATGGATAGTCCCATAATCAGATGGAGATTAGTTAGTTTAATTAAATTCATGTGAAATTACAATACTACCCTTACCCTAAAAAATAGAAACACATTAAAGGAAATATTAACTCTATTCTTTTTAACCAACCAGAAATTCATACCAACAATAATAACCTTATCTCATCTGTCTCAATTTTCATCATCATCCTCGAACATTCTACAACCCAAAAACTAAAACAAACGACTTATAAAAACGAATTTTTTAAAAAGTTAATTAATGATTTTAAAAAACCGTATAAAATGAAATGTTTAAAAAATTTTAAAAGACAAACGATTTTAAAAAGAACGAAATTTAAAAAAAAAGAGTTTAAAAAGAAACAATTTTAAAAACGATAGTTTGTTTAATAAAAGGGTCAAAAATCAAATGATTTTTAAAACAACGTTTATAAAAAAAACACTTAATGAAAATGCATATTTATGTATATATCTAAAACATATTTTGTTAAATAATAATTGTGAAAATTATTAAATAATAGAAAATATAAGTAATTGCATTAATAATCTATTAAATATTAAAAGAACTTTGTAACTATCAAAAATAGACCCTAAGTATATAATAACCTAATTAATTTTACCCTTAATTGCAAAAAAAGTAACAAACTTAGTGTAAGAGGCCAAAACTGTTAGAAAATGCAACCTTAGGGTCTCTGATACGTCAAAAGATTTCTTTTTGGATTAAAACGGTTAAACTACCTAAACCATAAGGGTCAAAACAGTAATTTACTCTTAAAGTAATTTGGTTTTGGGGAAAACTGAGGAAATCCAGAATGCCATTGCACAATCTGAGAAAAACTAGGGAAGTTTGAGGAAAACTGGAATAAAGCTGATGTGACGCTGATGTCTCACAGAGAAAACCTGGGAAAACGGGACCACACCCAATGCCCTTAGGCTAGACGGTATGGTAGAGGCTCATCCTTGGAAGATGACCCGCCACGTAAGCGCCACGTCATAGTCCTTGGAGGATGCCCCTCCAAGGATGAAACCATGGAAATGGAGGATAAGCCTACCCCACCAATTTTATTTATTTATTTTATTTTTGACAAATTAAATATGCAATATATATATATATATATATATATATATATAAAACTAAAATTAATATAAACTCTAAAATAAATATTAATTCCAACATTACATTAAAAAAACCAACATATTCTTAAAAAAATAATAAAAACTACTAGTCTTCATCCAGCATGTAGTCATTAGGTTCATTTTGTGCGTTGTTTCAAATGTACTCCACCAAGTCCACTTATAGGTTTTGATGTGTGTACACGTTACGTAGAGAGAATCCATTTAAATCTTGTTGTTCTAAAATCACTGGAACATAATTTCCGTTAGACGCGTTTTCGTCGTAGTCACAAATCGCTTTACCTTCGTCTTCGATGATTATGTTATGCAGCAAGATACAAGCATACATAATGTATCGCAACCTCTGTGGTGTAGAAGAACTTGCTGGATGTTCAATGATATGCCATTTTCTTTGTAGAACCCGAAAACACCGTTCAATATCTTTTCTCGCCCCCTCTTGTAACTTCGCAAATTTCTTTCTTTTATCATCTGTCGGGTGCAGAATTGTTTTAACAATTGTAGAGTATATTGGGTATATGCCATCCGCAAGGTAGTAACCCAGCCTGTATTCAACCCCCGAAACCCCAAAGTTGTGTCTGGACCTGTTCCTGCTATTACATCGTCAAATATTTGTGACTGGTAGATTATGTTAAGGTCGTTAAGTGAACCAGGTAGACCAAAAAAAGCATGCCAAATCCAGAGATCCTGTGACGCAACAGCCTCTAGAAGTATAGTTGGATGACCATGATCGCCCCGAGTATATTGACTTTGCCAGGCAGTAGGGCAGTTCTGCCACGGCCAGTGCATGCAATCAATGCTTCCTAGCATTCCTGGAAAACCATGTCTTTATTCGTGTGTTTGATATAATTTTTGGATGTCATTTGCATTTGGTTTCTGCAGATATTTCTTGCTATATAATTTCATGATCCATTAGCAAAACCTGTGCAAACATTCACGTCCAGCTCTTTCGGACATCCTTAAATACTCGTCCAACGAATCGGGTGTCGTCCTATATGCAGTTGGCGAATGGCCGACATACATTTCTGTAATGTAGTGAATCCCCTTTGGCCCCTAGCGTCATATCGCGGTGTGAAAAACGGTTTAGAATGGGCCATGTCGTCTGCGATACGTAAGAACAGTCGACAACTCAATCAGAACTGAAGTCGAAACATCACGTTCGTGTACATAGGTTCGTCGGCAAAATAATCGGCCACTAAATTATTATGGCTGGCTATATATTAACAACGAAAAATAAATTAAATTCTTTATTAACACTATAAAAAGTTAAATACATTATTAAATTTAAATAAAGATACACTAAAAAAATAAAATACCTTCTCGGTCTCGGTTTAAGGCGGCTCTCCTAGTTTGCTGTTGTGACGATGTTTCAGCCTCTTTGTCCTCCTCCATGATCATCTGCGTTTCATGCATAATGACATTTGAAAAAATACTTCGCCCTCACCCGAAGATGACGAACACCACGATGAAGAAGAAGATGAAGACATGCTTATTTATTTTTTATAAAAGTATGATGTATAAAAAATGAGAGAGAATGAAAGAATTTTGGGTTAAAAGTGGGAGAATAAGGGTGTATATTTATAAAGTGGGATTTGATATATATATATATATATATATATATATATATATACAACAACAACCATACCTGGTATATCCCATAAACAGCAAAGCTACTTATAGGGTCTGGGGAGGGTGGGATGTAGACAAACCTTGCCTACATCCCTAAGGATAGAGAGGCTGCTTCTAGAGAGACCCCTGGCTCCAAAAACCATCAACATACCAACGCACCAAGTCAAAAAAATATATAAATAAGAAGTCAGAGAGTATACCAACAAACCACATACCAACATACCAAGAAAGTGATCAAAGAGTGACACAATATAATGTAAAACATGTATGAAACCATACAACATCATATGGGTATAAACACAAGAAGGCAATCACCTGTAAAGTCACTTAAAAGATAAGAAAAATCTACGTCCCTAAATATACCTAAGACCCTACTGTAATATCCTTTAAAAGTCTTTAACCCTAATTCTACGCCTCCACGAAGTCCTATCTTGGGCCATGTCCTCAGAAAGGTGCAACTCTAATAAATTATGCCTAATTTGCTCATCCCAGGTCAGTTTGGGTCTACCTCTTCCTCTCCTCCCATCCACAGTGAGATTTTCCACTACTCTAACTGGTGCCGTCGTTTCCCTCCGCTTCACATGCCCAACCCATCTTAATCTCCCCTCCTTAATCTTATCCGATATACTAGCCACTTCTAATCTTTCCCTAAAAACTACATTTCTTATTCGATCTAACCTCATGTTTTCACACATCCACCTCAGCATCCTCATCTCTGCCACTTCCATTTTGCACGCTTGTGTCTTCTTGATAGCCCAACAGTCTGTTGCATATAGCATAGCGGGCCTAATTGCTACCCTGTAAAATTTCCCCTTTAGTTTAGTTGAGAACCTCATATCGCACAATACCCCTCTGGCTTCCCTCTATCTACACCAGCTAGCCTGTATACGATGGGTTACATCACTATCTATGTCACCATCTCCTTGTATAAAAAACCCCAGATACTTAGTTGCCTGCGGGACCAATTGATCCTCAATGGTGATTTGGGTGTTATCATCATCGGCTAGACCACTGAAATCACAGTGTAGATACTCAGTCTTAGATCTACTAATTCTTAGGCCCTTGCTCTCTAAAGCTACTCGCCACTCCTCTACCCTCTCATTCAGGCACCTTTTAGACTCCGCAATTAACACAATATCGTCTGCAAAAAGCATGCACCACGAAACTGTCTCCTGGATCAACTTGGACAACTCATCCAAGACAACCGCAAAAAGAAAAGGGTTCAACGGAGACCTTAATGGAGTCCTACCTCCACCGGAAAGGAGTTTGTATCCCCTACAGGGGCGCGGACACTAGTCTCCGTTCTATCGTATGGATCCTTAATTATGTCTATATACTTCCCAGGTAGCCCTCGACCTTCCAAAGTATCCCAAATCAGTTGACGTGGGACAATGTCATATGCCTTTTCAAGGTTGATAAACACCATATGTAATCTTGCTTCTTCGCTCTATATTTTCCATCAACTTTCTTAGAATATGTATCGCTTCTGTGGTTGACCTCCATTTCATGAATCCAAATTGATTTACTGAAACCTGAGTTTCTCTGCTAATTCTAGTTTCAATTATCCTCTCCCAGAGCTTCATAGTGTGACTTAGCAGTTTGATTCCTCTGTAGTTCCCACAACATTGGACGTCTCCTTTATTCTTGTATAAAGGCACCACGACACTACTCCTCCATTGATCTGGCATTTTCCAGTCTTGAAGATAAGATTGAACAAAAATGTTAACCATCGGACTCTTTCTTCCCCCAAACACTTCCACACCTCAATCGGTATGTTATCCAGACCCACTGCCTTGCCTCTTCCCATCTTCCTAAGTGCCATCCTCACCTCTTCATGTGTGATCCTCCTACAGTAGCAGTTATTCTGTTGTCGCCTTTGAGTCGTGGGATTGCAACTATCTTGTCTGTATGCCCTTCCGTCGTTGAAAAGATTATGGAAGTAGGTTTGCCATCTCAACTTAATGTCATGTGCCTTGACCAAAACACGTCCATCCTCTCCTTTGATAACCTTTACTACTCCTAGATCTTGTTTTCTTCGCTCCCTAACTTTGGAAATCTTGAACATGTCAAGCTCCCCCTCTTTCGTTTCCACACGTTCATACATTTGTTTATATGCTGTGTTATTTGCCTCGGTCACCGCCTTTTTCGCTTCCCTTTTTGCCTTCTTGTATATCTCCTTCACCCTCAGCCGCTCCCCCTCATCTGTGCTGTCATACCCCAACCGATGGCGGAATCATCGGGGCATGGCACTAAGCGAAACAGATTGTCCAGAAGTTTCCATAACAACTATAATTACCAGATATTTAAAGCATCATGTCCCATACCATGACATAAAAGATAACATAATTATTACAGACAAAATCCGGTCAAATTGTTCTGTTTCGACAACTCAGATTTCAAATACAGACAATTGTTTATTTGTTTCTAGACCTTTCCTAGCCTCGATTTCACAGCAAGCTAAGCACATACGCATCCTAAGCACCTGTCACATACGTTAAAGTAAAAGTCAATACACATTGTGTAAAGGTGAGCATACAAGTTTGATAATAGCATATAGAGTTCGAAATCGTTACGCATAACCAGCACGTACACAGCGTAAAATGAGGCATGTTAGTTATCAACATGAACCTATCGATACCAATGACTGCGGGTTGACTGCCCAAGGCAGTTCGTAATACACACTCACCACTGTGAGCCATGTAACAAATTGTCCTTAACAACCCCTGAGTGAACAGGTGCTGAGTTGTAAGGACTCTCAAAATTATCCTAAAAATACCCGTAAGTATAAACCCGGACCCCTGAAACCCTAAGCCATATTAAAAAAATAGGAAATTTAGAATTTTGGGTCTCAGGCGGGCCGCGTAAAAGACAGGCTATGTTTTATGCGGGCCGCGTCAACTCATGTTTGACCGGATAAGTGTTCCGGGTCCAAGTGTCGCCTACGTGTCACACCTACTGGTGACTGGTCAAGCCTACTCGTAGACTGGGCGGCCACGCGGGCCGCGTAAGGTTGAGCTGAGGATTTACGCGGGCCGCGACAGACCTTAAATTCACCTATAAATAGCCCGTCACTTGCACAATCCACTGGTGTCAAAATCTTTTCGTAAAAACGAATTGATAAAGCTCTGAAGTCGAAAATACAACTTTAATTAGTCGAGTGCTGCTCCGATACCGGGTATTAACTTGATCGCTGCTACGATTCAATGTCCGATCGATTAAACTATCCAATGGATGTTTAAGTGCTGCCCACATTAGGGTTGCTACTTTGTCATTCGTCGTTAATTCGATGGATGTTTAAGTATCGCACTTTGTCATTCGTAGTGAAGGTTTAATCTCGTGAGTTATCGTAAATGCTGTATTAGTTACTAACCGAGTTCGTGTGCATGTTATTAAATATAGGTCAAAAGGCTAATCAGTAGGCTAGGCTCTGCTCAATTAAATCTGCAATGTGAGTCATTCTCTTTTTATCAAAATGCTTTATGAATTCTTAAATATTTTCAAAGTTATAATTACAGTGATTAAGTTTATGTAATCACCAAATTATAGCCGGTATGTTGGGTTTTGTATACATTACTTGATAATCTTTGCCATTGGACAAATGGGTGGCCAATGGTGATATGACCATAGTCACAGATCCGGTCGAGTGACAAATACTGTGGGTAGTTGGTTGATATCTGAAACATTGTAATCTCTCTTAATACTGTAAATTATAGCAAACGTGTCATTTTTGTAAAAAGAATGATTCACTAGTATTTCCCGCTGACAAAACCTTTTTCAAACATGTTTCAGGTGATCTGTTGTGATCCAAGGAAAAGTGCCGTGAAGCACTACAAGCTTAAGGAAGTGGCTCATAATAAAATAAAGAAACATGTTTTGTAAAAATAAAGATTTCTTTGTGAAATCATATGATTGTAAATTACCGGGGTATATTCCGAATTGTGAAATAAAATAATCGGGAAATTACAGTTTTAAAAAGATCCTGAAGAAAACTTCCGCTGTTAAACTCAATTAAATAAATACCACGGGATTTCTGTCCCGCGGCTCCTGAAACGGGTCAAACCGGGTCGGTGGCCGTGACAGAAAAAGGTGGTATCAGAGCCACTGATTTAATCCTATTTAAGTATTTAGAAAATACTTAATTTTACTAATTGCTATTTGGTGATTATGTGTTTTATTAATTGACTATTTGCTAGTTACAGTATGGGTAAGCAAAAACTTTCAAACATCTATCAGAAATTAGATAGGTCTTCCAACGAGAAGGGAAGTTCATCCCAAACAAAATCCTCAAAATACCTAACAGATCCTGATGAAGGAATCTTTGTTCGTAAAGCACACTATGAGGAACCACTTTCTCCTGATAAGAGAAGTTTAATTATTAGGAAAAGTCAGGAGAAAATAAAGAAAGCCCGAGAAAAGAAAGTTAAACAGGAAACCCAGGAATTAACCAGTAAATCACCATGGGAAGACAAGTTAGATGAAAAATGGGCAGATCTTTATATGCTAGCCACTGTAGCAGTAAATGCAAATATTTGAATATTCAAGTTTTAGTACCCTTATCACCTACAAAACTAGAAACCTTATCCAGTAAATAAATAAGTTTACAAGTAAACCTCAGTATGTTTAATTTTTAGTTATCTTTTGTGTTACATTAGTCACACGGTATGCAATAAAATTTAAAGGTTATCCATAAAAAAAAAAATTATAAAAATTTTAACATTAGCATTTTGTGTATTTTGCATATATGTTAAACAGCATGAACGAATTGTCTGAAGCCCTTCAAGACCTAAATCTCTATCCGGTAAAAATAGAGGTTTCCAGAGATTTCAATAGGTATATACCAGACATAGAAGAACCTATGGAATTCAATGCTCCACCTTTGGAAAAGCCAAAACCTAAGAAAAGAAAGAGATTCGTATGGGGGAGGCGTGTACGTAGAAGAAAGCCAGCTAAGAGACTTCCTAAAATAGAAAATGCCTTAGATAAAGGGAAGGGGATTGAAGATAGGGAATATTCTAGGAAATTGGAAATGGAATTTGGAGAAGGTTCTAGACAGAAGGAGATAGAGATTGGAGGAAGTTTTAAACAAACCTAGCTAGAAATCAGGGAAAGCTCTAGACAAGTTGATCAATTACCATTTCAGGAGGAATTGGATCGCGCATTGGCAAGCAGTGATATAGTCAGGCCTGTCAATAATAATAATTTTTACTCTAATCCTATCGAAAATCAACTCCCTATAAATCTGGAACCAGCAATCCCAGAACCAATAATCCACACCCAACCTCTAGGAATGGATGAGTGGTGGACAAATGATTGGCAGTTCCAAAACCTTATCAACAGTCCCTATACGTTTTTCCCTCAGTTCGATCCAGAACCTCTGCCAAATCCACCGATGAGTAATGAGAATATGGCTGAACTCCGCCATTTTGGCGAAGAGCTGATGGATGTTGGGAATAGGATCCGAGAAATAGGAGGACAAATTTCATGGAAATATGATGAAAGGGAACATCGTTATTAAAGATGCATGTTGACGAGAGAGAAGTGGGTAGTGAATCTGCGTTTGTATAATAACAGTAATATTAATAAAAAATCAGTATGTGTAAAATAAACAATAAAACGGCTGTAAGATAAAAATGTATATGGAAGCATAATATAAAAGAAACTTTACAATTTTGGTTTTATATTTGGTTACGTGATTATGTGCGATTAATTGTTATATTGGATTGTTTCTTATTCTATATTAACTATTCAAATTAATTATCAAATGGCAAACATTGGTAATGAACCAGTAAATGAAGTAAATCAATCTGAGCAAAATCAGGAAGAGCAATTGTTAAATAGGCAAGATATCGAGGATATCGTTGCACAAGGAATAGCCAATGCTATTCCAGCAATCGTTGCTCCTGTCCAGAAACCTGTTAAACCTCAATCAATCATTCCTAGTAAACGTACTCAAGGCGACAATTTTAGTAACAGTATAAACGGAGGAGGCAATCATATTAATAATAATAATGATCTGCAAACCCCAATTTTCATGAAAATGAAAGCTGCAACACCTGGTTGCACTTACAAAGAATTTCTTGCCTCTAAACCAACTGAGTTTGCAGGTAATGAAGGGGCTATTGCAGCACTGCGTTGGTTAGAGAAAATTGAGGCAGTGATCACTATAAGTAAATGTGCTGAGGAAGATCAAGTTATGTATGCGTCAAATCTTTTTAAAGAAGGGGCGCTAGAATGGTGGAACACAGTATTACAAGCTAAAAGAAGGATTGAGGCATATGCCATGAAATGGGAATAATTTAAGAATCTTGTAGAAAGAAAATTCTGTCCCGAGTATGAAAAAGATCAAATGGCAAATAAATTTCTAAATCATCGAATGCTGGGTGTAGATTGTCGCGGTTATACTTCAACATTCTTTGAATATGCTAGGGTGGTACCAACACTGGCTTCGCCAGAGCCGGTACTCATTTCTCGCTATATTTGGGGATTAATTAGCGAAATCCGTAATATCGTTAAAGCTGCGAGACCTCGCACTATTGACGATGCAGTCGAATTAGCTAACACCCTAACTGACGAACTGGTACGCACAAGAGATGAAAATAGGAAAAAAGAACTGGCTCAGAAAATTACCCAAGGGTTTCGTACGGGTAATAATAGCAACATCAAGAGAAGAGGAACAGGGCAATCTTCAACTTCGCCATTCTGCAGAAATTGTAGAAAGAAACATTATGGAAGATGTAATGTGACCTGCAACTTTTGCAAAACCATAGGACATCGTGAAGAAGACTGCAGAAGGAAAACAAGGATCTGCTATAACTGTGGAGAAAATGGGCATTTCAAAACAGAATGTCCTAAATTGGTCAAACCAGCAGACAACAAAGCCAAACCAGCTGACGGAGCTACCAAGAAGAATGTTCGTGCATTCCAATTAACTACTCAAGAAGCAGAACTCATTCCAGATGTGATAGCTGGTACGTTCCTAGTTCACAACATTTACGCAAAAGTATTATTTGACTCTGGTGCCAACCAAAGTTTTATCAATACTTCATTCTGCCAAGCTCTTAATTTACCTGTAACCAACCTTAGGCAGATTTTTACAGTCGAAACGGCAGATGGGAATTCAGTTAAAATAGATAAAGTTTTGCGGGAAGGAAATATAGAACTTTTAGGTCATAAATTCTCTGCAAACTTGTTACCTATGAAATTAGCTGAATTCGATGTTGTGTTAGGAATGGATTGATTAGTAGCCAACCATGCTCGAATCTTTTGTGATAAAAATTTTATAGAAATTCAGGCACCTACCAGAGAAGTAATCAGGATTATAGGAGATAAGCCACGTAAACCCATGAAGTTCATATCAGTAATGAAAGTTGCTAGTTATGAACGAAAACAAGGAATAGTATATATGATTTCAGTAATCATTAGTACTAAGGGTAAAGAACTTAAGGAAATTCCTGTAGTCTCGGAATACCCAGATATATTCCCAGAAGAATTACCAGGATTACCACCAGAAAGGGAAGTAGAATTTAGGATTCATCTAATTCCAGGAACTACACCGATAGCCAAGGCACCTTATCGGTTAGCTCCTACCGAAATGTTAGAACTGAAAAAGCAATTAGATGAATTACTAAACAAAGGATTCATACAACCTAGCTCATCCCCTTGGGGAGCACCAGTGTTGTTTGTAAAGAAGAAGGATGGTTCAATGAGAATGTGTATTGATTATAGAGAATTGAATAAAGTTACAATTAAGAATCGATACCCATTACCTAGGATTGATGATCTGTTCGATCAACTCCAGGGAGCTAGATATTTCTCTAAGATTGACTTACGTTCCGGATATCATCAATTGAAAGTACAAGAGGAAGACATACCTAAAACTGCTTTCAGGACTAGGTATGGTCACTACGAGTTTACAGTCATGCCCTTTGGGTTAACGAATGCTCCTGCCGCATTCATGGACATGATGAATAGAATCTGTAAACCGTATTTGGATAAATTTGTAATTGTTTTTATAGACGATATACTTATTTATTCCAAAATTCAGACAGAACACTGTCAGCACTTGCATGCACTCTTAACTTTGTTAAGAAAAGAAAAGCTTTATGCCAAATTCTCGAAGTGTGAATTTTGGCTACAAGAAGTGCAATTCCTAGGACACATGGTGAATCATGAAGGTATTCATGTAGATCCTGCTAAGATAGAGGCAATTACCAAATGGAGGGTTCCGCAAACCGCAATGGAAATTAGAAGTTTTATAGGTTTAGCTGGATATTATAGACGGTTTATTAAGGATTTTTCCAAGATAGCTGTACCATTAACTAAGCTAACCTGTAAAGCCGTTAAGTTTGAATGGGGACCTAGACAAGAAGAAGCCTTTAGAATCTTGAAGCAGAAATTTACAAATGCTCCAATCCTAGCTTTACCAGAAGGGACTGAAGATTTTGAAGTGTATTGTGATGCTTCAAAACTAGGATTAGGATGTGTGCTAATGCAACGCAAGAAGGTAATTACGTATGCTTCAAGGCAATTGAAGAAGCACCAAGAAAATTATACAACTCATGATTTAGAATTAGGAGCTGTAATTTTTGCCCTTAAAATTTGGAGACATTATCTGTATGGAAGTAAGTTTACTGTCTATACAGATCATAAGAGTTTAAGATATATATTTGGGCAAAAAGAGTTAAACATGAGGCAAAGAAGATGGATGGAAATCCTAAGTGATTACGATTGTGATATTCAATATCACGAAGGAAAGGCAAATGTAGTTGCAGATGCTTTAAGTCGTAAGTACCATAAGAAACAACAACGGGTTCGTGCTCTCAGATTAAATCTACAGTTAGATTTAATGGAACAAATAAAGAATGTTCAGGAAAAAGCAATCAAGGATGATGCTGAAGGAATGAAGGGACGAATAAAAGAATTAGAACAAGGATCTGATGGAATTTGGAGATTCCACCAAAGAAGAATTTGGGTACCTAAGCAAGGAGAATTAAGAAATAAGATTTTAGAAGAAGCTCATAAATCTAGATATACCATGCACCCTGGAAACAATAAAATGTACCAAGATTTAAGAAATAATTTCTGGTGGATAGGCATGAAAAAGGATATAGCTCGATATGTTTCTAAGTGTCTTACTTGTTCACAAGTTAAGGCAGAACACCAGAAACCTTCAGGTCTACTACAACAATTAGAAATGCCTGTATGGAAATGGGAACTCATAACAATAGATTTTGTTACTAAGTTACCCAAAACCAGAAAAGGTAATGATGCGATTTGGGTAATTGTGGATCGATTAACCAAATCAGCTCATTTTCTACCCATGAAAGAAACCTTTAGCATGGAAAGATTGGCAAAGTTGTATGTAGATGAAGTCATATCCCTACATGGAGTTCCACTCTCTATTGTATCAGATAGGGATAGTCGTTTCACTTTGCACTTCTGGAAAAGTTTCCAAAAAGCAATGGGAACTCGATTAAATTTAAGCACTGCATATCATCCACAAACAGACGGACAAAGTGAAAGGACAATCCAAACTCTTGAAGACATGCTTCGAGCATGTGTAATAGATTTTGGTGGAAACTGGGATGATCACTTACCGTTAATTGAATTCTCCTATAACAATAGTTATCATGCAAGCATTGAAACTGCCCCATTTGAAGCACTGTATGGAAGGAAGTGTAGAACTCCAGTTTGTTGGGCAGAAATAGGAGAAAGTCAATTATCAGGTCCGGAGATTGTGCAAGAGACGACTGATAAGATCACACAAATCAAGGAAAGACTAAAGACGGCTCGAGATCGTCAAAAGAGTTATGCAGACAATAGAAGGAAGCCATTGGAGTTCCAAGTTGGAGATAAAGTACTATTGAAAGTTTCTCCTTGGAAAGGAGTAGTTCGATTCGGTAAGAAAGGAAAGCTAAGTCCAAGATACGTAGGACTATTTCCAGTAATCCAACGTATAGGACCAGTTGCTTATCGTTTACAACTACCAGAGGAGTTAGCTGGAGTACATGACATATTTCATATATCCAACCTCAAGAAATGTCTATCAGACGAATCTTTGGTAGTACCTCTCCAAGATATAAAAGTGAATGAGAAATTGAAATTTGTTGAAAAACCTCTTCAAATTGAAGATAGAAAGGTGAAATTTCTCAAACACAAACGGTTAGTACTTGTCAAAGTCAAGTGGGATTCAAAGAGAGGACCTGAATACACGTGGGAACTGGAATCGGAGATGAAGCGAAAGTATCCTCACTTATTCCAGTAAATCTCGAGGATGAGATTTTAATAAAGGTGGGGAGAATGTAAGGACTCTCAAAATTATCCTAAAAATACCCGTAAGTATAAACCCGGACCCCTGAAACCCTAAGCCATATTAAAAAAATAGGAAATTTAGAATTTTGGGTCTCAGGCGGGCCGCGTAAAAGACAGGCTATGTTTTACGCGGGCCGCGTCAACTCATGTTTGACCGGATAAGTGTTCCGGGTCCAAGTGTCGCCTACGTGTCACACCTACTGGTGACTGGTCAAGCCTACTCGTAGACTGGGCGGCCACGCGGGCCGCGTAAGGTTGAGCCGAGGATTTACGCGGGCCGCGACAGACCTTAAATTCACCTATAAATAGCCCGTCACTTGCACAATCCACTGGTGTCAAAATCATTTCGTAAAAACGAATTGATAAAGCTCTGAAGTCCAAAATACAACTTTAATTAGTCGGGTGCTGCTCCGATACCGGGTATTAACTTGATCGCTGCTACGATTCAATGTCCGATCGATTAAACTATCCAATGGATGTTTAAGTGCTGTCCACATTAGGGTTGCTACTTTGTCATTCGTCATTAATTCGATGGATGTTTAAGTATCGCACTTTATCATTCGTAGTGAAGGTTTAATCTCGTGAGTTATCGTAAATGCTGTATTAGTTACTAACCGAGTTCGTGTGCATGTTATTAAATATAGGTCAAAAGGCTAATCAGTAGGCTAGGCTCTGCTCAATTAAATCTGCAATGTGAGTCATTCTCTTTTTATCAAAATGCTTTATGAATTCTTAAATATTTTCAAAGTTATAATTACAGTGATTAAGTTTATGTAATCACCAAATTACAGCCGGTATGTGGGGTTTTGTATACATTACTTGATAATCTTTGCCATTGGCCAAATGGGTGGCCAATGGTGATATGACCATAGTCACAGATCCGGTCGAGTGACAAATACTGTGGGTACTTGGTTGATATCTGAAACATTGTAATCTCTCTTAATACTGTAAATTATAACAAACGTTTCATTTTTGTAAAAAGAATGATTCACTAGTCTTTCCCGCTGACAAAACCTTTTTCAAACATGTTTCAGGTGATCTGTTGTGATCCAAGGAAAAGTGCCGTGAAGCACTACAAGCTTAAGGAAGTGGCTCATAATAAAATAAAGAAACATGTTTTGTAAAAATAAAGATTTCTTTGTGAAATCATATGATTGTAAATTACCGGGGTATATTCCAAATTGTGAAATAAAATAATCGGGAAATTACAGTTTTAAAAAGATCCTGAAGAAAACTTCCGCTGTTAAACTCAATTAAATAAATACCACGGGATTTCTGTCCCGCGGCTCCTGAAACGGGTCAAACCGGGTCGGGGGCCGTGACATGAGTCCAAACAAATAGTACTACCGTTGCTAAGGCACGTAGACTGCATTCCATGTGTAAACATAACAAACAAGCATTCATTAAGTCACGTATAACATGCGGTAACGGTTAGCGTTAAAGTATTGCGTAGTGTGTTCGATGTGATTTATTATAAGTAACGTATGTAACACCCAAAAGTGCGTAAAGCAAAAAGGGTTCGAGTATACTCACGGCGATTGAAGTAATGGATTGAAGGGAGCGCTTAGAGCGGATAATAGCCTGAACAGTTATTGATAACATAAGCAAAAGTCGACATGTAAAAAGGTGTGAAGTGTCAGTGGGTCGAACAGCAATCCGGTCGGATGACAATCCGATCGGATGTCCGGTCGTTCAGGTGACAATCCGTTCAGACGGTCGTCCGATCGGGTGACCGTTCGAGTGGACTGTTACCTCGTTTGGGATGGATGTGGTTGTGTATGATGGCTTGCCTTTTGAAGTTTTCGTTGAAGCGTTTTGAAAACATAGAAGTATCTCTACCTATCAGGTCGGTTGATCGAATGACCGTTCGACCAGACGACAAACCGATTGGTTGGACACTTTAGTGAGAACAAGTTCACAGCAGTTTGTCACTCGATCGGATAGTAGTCCGATCGGGTGGCAACCCTTGTGCATTGAACATGTTGAAAATCGTTTAAGTGTTGAAGTCAGAACATTACATAGTCGAGTGACAATCCGATCGGACAGTAGTTCGTTCAATGTTCACAACTTCAAATATTTTAAATAAAAGGTTAGTGTGGGGCCAAGGTGCAAGCCGATCGGGTGGCAACCGTTCGGGTGACAATCCGATCGGACAGCAGTCCGATCGGGCGACACTCCAACCTGGTCGGCCTGATCGTCTTCTTCCTTGGTCATTTTGATAGTTTGTCGTTTTATCGAGATGATTTGATAATGTATTAGACAACAGAAACCTCGTTACGACTTAGTAACCTGATCGGACAGGAATCACCCAAATCCGACCAGTTAACTGTTCGATACGGTGTTCCAAGTTTAACTTGAAATCGGTAATCTCGTGGATAGAATCCAGATCTTGAACCAACACAACCACAAGGATAAGTAGAAGATCAGGACAAGCTCCGATTCTATCGGTTTTAAGTGCATTGAGTGTAAAAGAGTTGAAAGAAAGTTGGAAAATCATCTTTCCTTTTCACCTTGATTATGTTTAGATCTACGAAAGATCTTTGTTTATTTATGTGGAAATCGTTCAGATCTAAGTTGTTCTTGAGGGTTTGAAGCCAAATCATGAAGTTCATAAGAACAACATGATGACATCATCATAGAACACCTCAAATCTAGTGATTTCACGGTTAAAAGTTAAGATTCAAAAGATAGAAAGGTGTAGGAGTGCGTGTAGATCAAGAAAGTATAAGATTTAGGTTGAAAACTTACAAGAATCACGAGAAATCTGAAGAAAAGTGGGCAAGAAGAGCTGGTCGGACGAGAGGTGCCAAAATGGTAAGTTTGTGTGACAGGGGTATTTATAGGCTTACCATATAAGGAAAGGGGGAGGAGAGGCTGGTCGATCGGGTGGTAACCCGATCGGGTGACTGCTCGATCGAGTGGCACCTCGATCCGGTGGTAGCCCGATCGGGTGGCAGCTTGATCGGCTGGCCACTCGATTGGTGGGCACGGCGCGATGAGTTTTGCTGTTTCGATTGCGAGCGTTGCGATGCGATAGAGTTTCCTATTCAAATTACTTTTAATCCCAACTACTATATCAACACACAAGCATCCTTAATTGACTTGCGTTTAGCGTTTGCGATTCGATTGCGATTGCGTTTCGATTAATCACCACAACAACATAAATACATGCACAAATAACACATAAAGGGCACACACACATACAAGAACCATAACCAGAATGCGTAATTCGAGCTGCGAGTGCGATTGCGATAAGCCATAAATCGACTAAACATGCGATAAATAGCGATTACTATGCGATTATTAATAGATACTCCACATAATACAACTAAAGCGATAATAAGATTAGGCTAATTACAAGTCAAAGAAGTCAAAACAGGAATTGAGCAAGGAGTGACAGATCGCAATTAGCAATCTTGTCTCCCTTTGACTTCAATCTTGACTTTGACTTTGACTTCCGAAACACGGGGTGTTACAGCCTCCCCTAGTTGAGGGAATTTCGTCCCGAAATTAGGCCGAAGCCATAACAAACAACTGCGGGTACTTCGCCTTCATGTCGCTTTCGAGTTCCCAAGTGAACTCTACGCCTCGTTTGCCTTCCCATCGGACTTTCACAATAGGAATGCGCGAGCGTCTGAGCTGCTTGGTTTGGCGATCCATGATTTCGACAGGCTTCTCCATGAAGTGTAGTGTTTCGTTTACTTGGAGGTCTTCTAGAGGTACAATTAAATCATGCTCAGCCAGGCACTTTCTGAGGTTTGACCCATGGAAAGTCGGGTGGACATTACTAAGTTCCTCTGGTAGTTCGAGTCTATAGGTGACTTTTCCGATCCTTTCCAGAATCTTAAAAAGTCCAACATATCGAGGCGCTAGTTTCCCTTTCTTTCCGAATCTGACCACACCCTTCCAAGGTGATACCTTTAGGAGTACGTAGTCGCCAACATCAAATTCAAGGGGCTTGCGTCGTCTATCGGCATAACTTTTCTGACGACTCCGAGCTTTCAACAAATTGTCTCTGCTTTGGAGGACTTTGTCAGTCGTTTCTTGCAATAGCTCAGGACCGGTTAATTGCGAGTGCCCGATCTCATGCCATACAATAGGCGATCGACATTTTCTTCCGTATAACGCCACGAATGGTGCCATTTGAATGCTGGAATAATAACTGTTGTTATACGAGAACTCGACTAAGGGTAAGTATGCGTCCCAATTACCACCGAAATCTATAATACACGAACGGAGCATGTCTTCAAGGGGACGAATCGTTCTTTCAGTCTGACCGTTAGTTTGGGGATGAAACGCGGTACTTAGATTAAGCGTAGTACCGAGAGTCGCTTGAAATGTTTCCCAGAGACGCGAAGTAAACCGAGCATCACGATTAGAGATGATATCGTGAGGCGTCCCTTGTCGACAAATGATCTCATCGGTGTAGATTCGGGCTAATCTTTCTACCTTGTAGTTTTCCCGTATTGGCAAAAAGTGAGCTGATTTGGTTAAACGGTCAACGACAACCCAGATGCTGTCGTGACTTGATGGCATGCGCGGAAGTTTTGTTATGAAGTCCATAGCTATACTTTCCCACTTCCACATAGGGATCGGGGGTTGTTCAAGTAAGCCAGAGGGTCTTTGGTGTTCAGCCTTGACTTTCGAGCAAGTCAGGCACTTTCCGACGTAGAGAGCGATATCTCTTTTCATGCCCGACCACCAGTACTTGTAGCGAAGATCCTGGTACATTTTATCGGCACCGGGATGAATAGAATATCGGGATTTGTGGGCTTCATCCATCAAAATCTGTCGTAAATTGGTCCGCTTAGGGATCCAAATTCGGTCCAGAAAGTGGAATATCCCATTCGACTTATTCACAAGCTGGGCTCCATCGTGGTAGATTCTTTCCTTCTTCAGAGTGCGTTCATTAAAAGATGCTTGCTGAGCTTCGCGGATGAGGGTTTCGAGATCATATTGGGCTTGGGTATTACTGACGTGTGCGTATATATACATAATTTTGCAATGAAAATACACACGATTCGGTTTTAAATTTATAAAAGTGATTATTACTTTAACATCAAAACACACACGAAAGAGGCAAGTGTACCCCGTCATATATGTAGTAAAGTATTGGTAAGAACCAAGTATCGATCCAAGGAAATGGGCGGAGGAATAATACTAGACCCTTGTCACTAAACTACCGGTAAAAACATAAGTTGTTTGATTTTTAATAAACTAAAGTAAGCATAAACAACTGCTTATAAAAACATAATAGATTTCAAATATGAAAATAGATAAATAGCCTTGCTTAATACACAACCAAAGCATGTCAACTAAGTCGGTTTTGGCACTAGAAGCATTTGATCAATTCTCCAATTTTGAGACAATTAGTATCCCTTTCGGGAATCCTAACATGACAATCATTCGGAAAGTTAAAACAATAAACACACTTTAACCACCAAAAATTGTTCTTTAACGTGCAATTGATAAATGTCTATGAAAATCTCTTAAAAATAAGTTAGTCATCCGTTAGGAGTTTTCTAACCTCACTTAAACAAGGAAAGCAACACCGATAAACACAATGCAACCACCGAGACAAGCATAAACTAGATTAAATCACAACCGAGTTCATTTTACAAATCTTGCACATAAATTCACCAAGATAGCAATTTTGGCCTAAACTACTAACTAAGCTAACAAATCATGGCAAGAATTTATAACGACACCATTTAACCCGTTAAGGTCCTTACGTGACGGCAAGCTTTCTTGATTAACAATAATTACATTTTATTAAACCACTAACCATTTCTAGTATCATGGTGCACACATTTTAACCAAGCTAAACTAGTTAACCAAGTTTAAAGTCTACTAATACATGATTAATTAAGCTTCATCTTTCAATTATCTCAACTAACCATACATCAATCATCCAACACAATTACTTATAATCAAGAACTCAATATCAATAACAAGGTTGCAAACTAATCATCAAAGATTAACATAGAAAATACTTCCAAGTGTCATTACAAACAAAGATTAACATACAAATGGTTATAATCAAGCAAGGGATTGTTGTGTTTTTGCCCAAAGGCTACAATAATACATAAACATTAATCTAAGTGCTTGAAAGATTAACAAAATCATGGAAAGATTAGAAAACCAAACCATAAACAAGCATAAGATTAAGAATCTGGAAGATAACGAAGCTAATCGGCACAATGTGGCTTGAATCCGGGTGAAAGCAGAAGCCTCCGGAGCCTGAAAATCGCCAGAATCGCTTCCAAAATGTCCAGAGTTACGAGCAGAATGTTTCTGCATGTTTTTTTATATCTTTTAGCTCTCGCACGGTCGTGCAGTTTATTCGCACGACCGTTCACTTTTTGCATTATTGGAGTTACTGTTCACCATACCGCATGACGTCATCAGATCTTGACCGGTCTTCCGATCGGCACGGGCGTGCTATGGGTTCCACGGGGGTGCATCACCGAGATGGGTTTGGCATGACCAACTGCACAGGTGGTGCATATCCGGGCTGGGGCTGGTCATCGCATCCGCACGGGGGTGCCACCAGTCGCACGGGGGTGCGTTCCCGGGATTTCGTTGCATTCCTGATCGCACTGGGTGTGCAACGCCGAGCTGAGCCTTGTTGTCGCATCCGCACGGCGGTTCCTCAGACCGCAAGACCGTTCCATTCGCCCAGGTCAGAATTCTCACAGAATGTTCGCAGCTTCTTCGTTTTGTCCGGAAAGTCCTCGTTTTCACTATCAACTTGTCTGGTATGCTGTTTTAGGCCTGTAAACAAAAGTATACTTGATTAAGTATCCGAATGACGGTTTTACGGCCGAAAACGCATAAAATGGGGATAAAATGGGGGACTAAAATATGTGTAAATTAGCGAATATCAAATTTCCCCACACTTGAACCTTGCTTGTCCTCAAGCAAGCTAAACTAAAATGCAATAAAAGATAGAATCAAACAAGAACGATAATTTACACACTATTTATTGAAACAACTATAAACGATTAGCCAGTTTTTCGAAAGACAACATCAAATGAATCAAACCCAAACAAGCATATGCAAATATATGGTGATAACCAAAAATCCGTGACTCACTTTCAATTGACTTAACATGTTAATCTTCACACAACTCACAATGTTCACACACACTCGGTTTTATTTATGAAACATACATAAAATGTGTATGTGCAAACACTCAATGCCTCGTCAATGAAACGTGTAATATCATAAGCTTGTCATAAGATCTCGTCTCCACCAACTAACATGCGAAAAAGTGTAAATCAAGAGGTCTTTACGGGGTGTAACGTTAGGCTTGGGCGAAGGGTATGGAAATGGATATTTAAAGTGGCGAAATGGTTAAAACTCGGTAGTTACGTTTAACAAGCGCAATACAACAAAACTAAACATACAAACGCCTTAAAAAAGGCGACTTATGCGATAACGAGCTCATAAACAAGATTTCAACATTTTATCAATCAAAATTGCTTGAATTTTGTCTACTTCACCCTATTTTAGGGTGTTTTATTTTCTGTTTTTTTTAAAGTAAACTAATAGCTTTATACAATGAAATATAAACTACAACAAGCGCTAGTTAAACGATTATTTTGACCGAGTTTCAACACTAAAAGGTTTAAAACATAAAAAGGCTAAATTTGGCTAAGTGGGCGATTATGTTGGGTAGACAAAGGTAAACGGGAAGGCTCGACATGGTTAATCCTAAAGGGTAATGTAAGGTTTACGGGAAAACACAACATAAAGAACAAGGTTAACAACAAAGGGGTAATCTAAGTGCCTCTATCACTTCTACACAATTCCGCAAGTTCATGGTCTTAACAAGCATACTAGTGACAAGTTCTAAATTACACATAACATCCGGCTCACTCCTACATCCGAAATGAACAAATATATAACAATTTCAAGGCTCAAACATGCTCACGTAATGGAAGGAATGGGTAAAAGTGTGAAAACTATCATGCAAGTCTTTCTTTGTTTGTCACGCTTTCCGGTTTTCTTTTCAAAATTTATTTTGCTTGTCGAGTTTTTATCAAGTCCGAAGTTTTCTAAAACACAACTAACCGGTTTATTTACTAAAATATATACAGACTACAGATATTTTTGAATGATTTTTCTGATTTTTTTTATATATAGAGGACAAACAAAGTTAACAAAGTTAACCCCCTCCCCACACTTGAACTTCGCATTGTCCCCAATGCGAAACCCGAAATATAGAGAAAAAGGATAATAATACTCCCCTCAAGATGATTTCTGATGAAACGAGACTTCCAAGCTGTATCTGTCATGTGCTCCGGTCAAAGACTTGATAGCCAAAATCTGCATGTACGTCACAAGGTACAACAAAATAGAACAGAAATAAAATAAACACAAATAAACCATAATGTACATAAATAGAAGTACTAAAAATTCAAACAAAGACATGACAAGTAAAGTGTTTGAAAATAAAGTACAATCCGGGGGTGCTTGACATAACAACCAAAATGAACACCCGAAATAAACAAAGTACGGAAATAATAAAACCACAAACGATCAACTCCACCGCCTCCTACTCGTCGTCACCAGCATCATCTATCGTGAAGGACGGGCCCGTATCTCCATAACCAGGTGGGTTCCAGGGTGGGAACTGCGGAGGATGCTGAAAGTAGTCAGGATAGGCATGATGCATCTCCCCGAATAGGTATGAGAATCCAGCACTCACCCCCTGGTACAAGCTGTCCTGGTTCGCCCTGATCTGATCCTGAGTAGCCCTGATCTGGTCCAGACTAGCCCTGATCTGGTCCTGACTAGTCCTAATCTGGTCAATATAAACCCCATGCTGCTCCTGGTTAACCTGCATTTGTTGGAACTGCTGGTAAAACTCAGGGTAAGAGGGAATGCCCTCGGGCCACTCCTGGTGGTGATATCCATGATACTGCGGTGAATGTGGTGGTGTCTGTGGCTGGTGCTGCTCGTGCTGCTGCTCCTTGTCATGCATCTCCTCATCCTCATCTTCCTCCTCAGCCGGAGGCAACGGGTCCCAGACCTCATTGTTTAAACCTTTCAATCTATCCTCGCGATCCAACTCAACAATCAACCCCATCGCCTTCAATGACCGAATATCAACATATACACCTTCGGTCACCAGAGTGAGACTCTCAAGTACCTCATCAGTTATCAAGCCTAAATTGTAAGCAATTTTGGTCACATATTGACTGCCGTGAATCTGACTGTTGAGTGTCCTCCCTGAGCACTTCACAAAATATTCAGCCATCCTTGCAGCTAGGTTGATGTGTACCCCATCAACCAGCGCATAAAGAAATATCAGATCTGGCGTTGGACAGTTCCCCAAACTGTCCATATGGCCGCAAATGGTGTGGCTAAATACATGATGCATCACTCGAACCAAAGGGTCTTTCAATCGTGAAGCTTTAGACATTCTCGGGTCGTAAGGGTCACCGACTGCATTTTGGGCCCAAAACACGGCCCGCGCTTCGTCACTCGGGAATGTGAACACATCGGTGAAGAATTCAGAATCCATGTCTTCTCTTGAGTAGATTCCAAGCCTCCTACCCAATCTACCCACCGACCATCTGTGCCATTTTCCACCTAACATGAAAGTTATCCGTTCCTTGTAGCGGAATTTTGGTCTTTTATGAGCAAGTGGTTTTTTGTAGGCATATGTGGAGAAGAACTCTATCGTTGGCTCAAGATAGATGGGTCGGCTGATAGAGACAAGATTCGCAAGCGGAATAGTAAGCATGTTTTGTATTCTTTCACTCTGATTTAGATCCCTCATAACATCCCAATCCAGCCTCCGGGGGACGCCGAATTGCCCTCGCCTTCTCCATAAGGCATCACGTCTTGGGATACAAAGAGCTTCTCTCTCATTATCGGGGTTAAATTGCAAGAAAGGATGATCCATCTGTATGAGGAATATCGTTAGAAAGATAGGAACAGCAAAAATTTCAATCAAAAACAGCAGAACACGCAATTATGAAGATTCTGTTTTCTGATCTGGGCATGTCGCATGGACGTGCGACGAGACGCATGGTCGTGCGTCGCCGAGAACGAACAACGGCGGCCGGAATTTGTCACATCTGCACGGCGTGCAGTCAATCGCACCACCGTGCATCACCGGACCAACCTGAAATCCATCGTGAACAGCCGGCAAGGCACGACCATTCCATACGAGGAACGTCCGTGCAACTTGTTTTCTGTAGATTTCTAACCCCGACTCTGAACAGTCTGATTTTTCAAAAATCAACAAGTTTTTATGCAAACAGGGGGCAGAGAATCAACCGGGTGCTCACGAGATATGAGATTCTTGCAAGGGCTAGGGTTTCGCTTGTGTTTATGAAGGGAACCCTAAAAAGCCTTGAAGAAACGGATGAATCTAACCTAGAAAGCGAAGAAACAGAAAATCTACAAGAAGGAACGTACCGTGCGAAGAAGTGTGTGAAACCGTGCGAAGAAACCGTACGATTTGAGGCAAAAACGGTCTGGAACGGCCGTCTGCAGTTAGGGTTCGTGAATGAGGGAGATGGCAGCAGATGGGGGTTTTTATAATGAGCAGATGACAAAATTGCCCCTGCCTCTCGCACGGTCGTGCGATAGCTCGCACGGTCGTGCATCACCGACGTTTTTCAAACCTGCAAGCTGTTCTCGGAGATGCGCCGGGGGTGCGACTCATCGTGCAATCCACCTCGCAAACACACGGTCGTGCGACGCGTGGCATGGTCGTGCAACAGCTGCAGATCAGTTTTTTCTGCAGAAGCCATTTCCAGCAACTGTTTTGGCCGTTTTTCGCCATTTTTTCAACACGCAAACTGTTTAATCAATATCGCAACATAGAACCTTCGCCCGGCACGTCTAAAAATTGTACAAACTAACGGAAACTAACAAACGCATCTAAATTACGCTAAAACTAGAAAAACACAAAAAAGGACGATATTACCCTTATAGCGCCAAAGACGCTCCTGCTACATTTTTAAACCGCGAGTCAGTAGCGTAGACTCATGCGAAATTTTTGTCGGCGATTCGATAGCAAGACTCATGCTAAATTTTTGTCGGCGAGTTGATAGCAAGACTCATGTCCCCACACTTGTTACATGTGCGGGCCATTACCACGCCCTTTCGGATTCTGCTCTGTATTTCCCGGAAGACCACCTGGGGGTCTCTCCAACATCATTTTTGCCAACTGGCCTACTTGATTCTCGATGGTCTGAATGGAAGCCTTTTGACTCCGCATTTCTCATTCGTTGACAATGAACCGCTCCTCATGCTGCTGATATCGTTTCTCATCCATTTGATTAGCACTGCTGGAGTTGTTCAGCAGTTGTGCCATCATTTCCTCTAGCTTTGCGTTGCTTTGAGAGGTGTGTGGCTGGGAATTGCTTCCTGAGCCTTGATTATGATACTGTGGCTGGAAGGATTGACCTTGAGATTGTTGTGGCGTGGGAGCATGTTGAGAAAATCCGTGTGCGTTTTGGTTCCCAGAACCAGATTTCCACCCAAAGTTTGGGTGATTCTTCCACCCTGGATTGTACGTGTTGCTATAGGGGTTATTTTGGGGCCTGATTTGATTGCCCATGTAGTTCACCTCCTCGTGTCCTGTAAACATAACACCCTGCTCACACGTACCTGGCACGTGTGAAACCCCGCACTGATCACATGATGGTGATTGAATTCATGAGACATTCTGAGACTTATCAATTCTTGCTGCCAAGGCTCCAATTTGTGCAGTAAGCGCGGTATATGTATCCACAGCATGAACTCCGGAAGTGGATGATGTCTTATTCCGCGCTCCACCGTGGCGAGAACTTGACTTCAACACAGCTTTTTCAATGATATCATACGCTTCATTCGACTTCTTAGTTCCTAGATCGCCTCCTGCATACACGTCTAGACGCTCCTGCGAGTCATAATTGAGTCCCTGATAGAAGGTCAGTACTAGTTGCCTTTTGGACAACCCGTGATGTGGGACATCAATTAAAAGATCTCTAAACCTTTCCCAAGCTGCATGTATAGATTCTCCGTCGTCTTGCTTGAACGTTATGATACGGTTCCTCAATTTAGTCGTCTTTTCCGGAGGAAAATATTTCTGCACAAATAGTTCTGCCATCCCGGCCCAAGTGGTAACAGATCCTTCCGGAAGTGACAAAAGCCAAGATTGGGCTTTGTCACGCAATGAAAAGGGAAAGAGCCGCAAACGGATCACGTCCTCAGAAACATCTCCTATCTTGAAAGTCAAGCACACCTCGAGAAACTTTGCAATGTGCCGACCCAGATCATCGTGATCCTTCCCATCAAACTGCACCGAGTTTTGTATCATATTGATGATGCTGGATTTTATCTCGAAACTCGGTGCTGCTACCGTCGGTCGGGTGATGCTCGGTAGCAAGCCTTCTCATCCGGGTTGATTTGTTTCATTCAAAGGTCTGTCGTCGTCCGCCATGGTTGCGTTTCCTGCTGCCCCTGAGCCCTCGGCTTTAGCGGGTACCACCTGCTCCTGCTCACCAGTTGCGAGCAGCAGCCCAACCGCACGAGATCTCGCACGAAGACGTCTCCTCAGATCACGCTCGGGTTCGTCTGACGGCTCAACAGGATTGGGAGCGGGGGTAGAGGACATCAAACTGTAAACGAAAAATTGACACAATGAATATTTTATTAATATAATAATGTTGTTTCTTCTTTTTTTTTTTGAAAAGAAACAGGATATTATTTTAAATGGGCTGAAAATTTTATAAAAATTCGAAAATGGGCCCGAAATTTTATAAAAATTACAACAATAAAAAATAATCGAATTGGTTAATGTAAAAATGATTTTTCAAAGCCGAAAATACAAAGAATAAATAAATAAATAAATTCGAATCGAACAAATAAATAGAATAAAAATTTACAAGTGTACAAAAAATAATCTTGGAAAACGAATAAATGAAATAAAAGCAAGAAATATTAACAAATAAATAAACAAATAAATAATCACGAAAATATTCACAAATATCAACAAGTATATACACCGATAAAGCAATGACTCGGCGCCAAAAACTTGACGTGTGCGTATATATACATAATTTTGCAATGAAAATACACACGATTCGGTTTTAAATTTATAAAAGTGATTATTACTTTAACATCAAAACACACACGAAAGAGGCAAGTGTACCCCGTCATATATGTAGTAAAGTATTGGTAAGAACCAAGTATCGATCCAAGGAAATGGGCGGAGGAATAATACTAGACCTTTGTCACTAAACTACCGGTAAAAACATAACGTGTTTGATTTTTAATAAACTAAAGTAAGCATAAACAACTACTTATAAAAACATAATAGATTTCAAATATGAAAATAGATAAATAGCCTTGCTTAATACACAACCAAAGCATGTCAACTAAGTCGGTTTTGGCACTAGAAGCATTTGATCAATTCTCTAATTTTGAGACAATTAGCATCCCTTTCGGGAATCCTAACATAACAATCATTCAGAAAGTTAAAACGATAAACACACTTTAACCATCTAAAATTGTTCTTTAACGTGCAATTGATAAATGTCTATGAAAATCTCTTAAAAATAAGTTAGTCATCCGTTAGGAGTTTTCTAACCTCACTTAAAAAAGGAAAGCAATACCGATAAACACAATGCAACCACCGAGACAAGCATAAACTAGATTAAATCACAACCGAGTTCATTTTACAAATCTTGCACATAAATTCACCAAGATAACAATTTTGGCCTAAACTACTACCTAAGCTAACAAATCATGGCAAGAATTTATAACGACACCATTTAACCCGTTAAGGTCCTTACGTGACGGCAAGCTTTCTTGATTAACAATAATTACATTTTATTAAACCACTAACCATTTCTAGTATCATGGTGCACACATTTTAACCAAGCTAAACTAGTTAACCAAGTTTAAAGTCTACTAATACATGATTAATTAAGCTTTATCTTTCAATTATCTCAACTAACCATACATCAATCATCCAACACAATTACTTATAATCAAGAACTCAATATCAATAACAAGGTTGCAAACTAATCATCAAAGATTAACATAGAAAATACTTCCAAGTGTCATTACAAACAAAGATTAACATACAAATGGTTAAAATCAAGCAAGGGATTGTTGTGTTTTTGCCCAAAGGCTACAATAATACATAAACATTAATCTAAGTGCTTGAAAGATTAACAAAATCATGGAAAGATTAGAAAACCAAACCATAAACAAGCATAAGATTAAGAATCTGGAAGATAACGAAGCTAATCGGCACAATGTGGCTTGAATCCGGGTGAAAGCAGAAGCCTCCGGAGCCTGAAAATCGCCAGAATCGCTTCCAAAATGTCCAGAGTTATGAGCAGAATGTTTCTGCATGTTTTTTTATATCTTTTAGCTCTCGCACGGTCGCGCACTTTATTGGCACGACCGTTCACTTTTTGCATTATTGGAGTTACTGTTCACCATACCGCATGACGTCATCAGATCTTGACCGGTCTTCCGATCGGCATGGGCGTGCCATGGGTTGCACGGGGGTGCATCACCGAGATGGGTTTGGCACGACCAACTGCACAGGTAGTGCATATCCGGGCTGGGCCTGGTCATCGCATCCGCACGGGGGTGCCACCAGTCGCACGGGGGTGCGTTCCTGGGATTTCGTTGCATTCCTGATCGCACTGGGTGTGCAACGCCGATCTGAGCCTTGTTGTCGCATCCGCATGGGGGTTCCTCAGACCGCACGACCGTTCCATTCGCCCAGGTCAGAATTCTCACAGAATGTTCACAGCTTCGTCGTTTTGTCCGGAAAGTCCTCGTTTTCACTATCATCTTGTCTAGTATGCTGTTTTAGGCTTGTAAACAAAAGTATACATGATTAAGTATCCGAATGACGGTTTTACGACCGAAAACACATAAAATGGCGATAAAATGGGGGACTAAAATATGTGTAAATTAGCGAATATCAATTACGAATGCTAAGCAGATAACTCCGTCTATTGAGAGCGTCGGCAACGACATTTGCTTTGCCAGGATGATAATGAATCTCACAGTGGTAATCGTTGAGAAGTTCTACCCATCGGCGTTGACGCATATTAAGTTCCTTCTGGTCAAAGATATGTTGTAGGCTCCTATGATCGGTGAAGATCATACACTTGGTACCATACAGGTAGTGTCTCCAAATATTTAACGCAAAAACAACTGCGCCTAGCTCGAGATCATGGGTTGTATTGTGACAACCCGAACTTTTTTGGGGGTGTGACATGTATAGTTCTTCTCGTGGATTTTGAGCTGACGAGATGCATAAGCAATGACCTTGTCCCATTGCATGAGGACACAACCAAAACGAAGGTTCGAGGCATCGCAATAGACAATGAAGTCGTCGTTTCCATCGAGTAAAGTGAGTATGGGAGTATTGCAGAGCATATGCTTGAGGGTTTGGAAGGCAGACTCTTGTTCAGTTCCCTAAACAAAAGGCTTGTCTTTATGCATCAGAGTGGTAAGCGGCACAACGATTTTTGAGAATCCTTTGATAAATCGACGATAGTAGCCCGCTAGTCCGAGAAAAGAACGGACTTCGGACGGGTTCTTAGGTGTAATCCAACTCTTAACTGCTTCAATCTTCGCGGGATCGACGTGAATACCTTGACTATTGACAATGTGACCAAGAAATTGAACCTCCTCTAGCCAGAATTCACACTTGGAGAACTTGGCATAGAGTCGATTTCCTTGGAGTAGCTCGAGAACCAAACTTAGATGTTGCGCGTATTCGGCTTTCAACTTGGAATAGATCAAGACATCATCGATGAACACGAAGACGAAGCGGTCGAGATACGGTTTGCACACGCGATTCATCAGATCCATGAAAACCGAGGGTGCGTTGGTTAAACCAAAAGGCATAACAACGAACTCATAGTGGCCGTATCGAGTGCGAAAAGTGGTTTTGGGTATATCTTCCTCTTGAATGCGTAGCTGGTGATAGCCTGAGCGTAGATCGATCTTTGAGAAACACGTAGCACCTTGTAGCTGATCAAACAAATAATCAATGCAAGGCAACTTATTCTATTCCCGATAGTCGATACACATCCTGAACGACCCATCCTTCTTTTTGACGAGAAGGACCGGTGCGCCCAAAGGAGAGGTGCTCGGGCGAATGAAGCCTTTATCAAGTAGTTCCGGGAGTTGACTCGAGAGTTCACGCATTTCGGATGGAGCGAGTCGATAAGGAGCTTTGGAAACAGGGTTGGCTCCAGGAATGAGGTCGATACGAAAGTCGACATCACGACTTGGAGGAAGTCCAGGAAGATCCTCAGGAAAGACGTTAGGAAATTCTCGAACCACTGGAACATCGTTTACACCTGGCCTTCCTTTCTTTTCCTTCTCCGCTACTACAATATTAGCCAAGAAAGCTCTGTATTCCTTGCGGAGATACTTGCTAGCTTGGACACATGACATGAGCTTGAGACCTTTCGAAGCAGTTTCACCATAAACACACAACAAATCACCATTCACGAGCGAGAATCGAATCATCTTATCGAAGCACATAACTTCAGCATGGTTTTCGCGAAGAATGTCCATGCCTACTATGACGTCAAAACTTCCGAGTTGCATCGAAATAAGGTCGATTGGGAAGATGTGATTGTTGAGTTCAAGAGTACAATCACGAAGAACAGAATTGACGGCGACGGTTCTTCCGGTGGCGACTTCGACATCGAACGTCGAGGGGAGATGGGAGCGCTTACGATTAAGGAGCTTCTCGAATTCAAACGACATAAAGCAGTTATCGGCTCTAGTATCAAACAAACACGAAGCATAAATACCATTCACAAGGAACGTACCATTGACCATGTTGTTGTCAGCCTAGGCCTGGTGTCCATTAATGTTGAAAGTTCTGGCGTGGGCGGCTTGTTGTTGCTGCTGTTGCTGCTGTTGAGGCTGCTGCTGCTGGGGCTCCTATTTCACAACCCTGTTCGGGCACATGTTCACGAAGTGGTTGGGATCTCCACATGCGAAGAAGACTCTAGCGTTGACCGCGGGTGCCTGAGCTGCTGGTTGGCCTTGAGGAGCTGGAAGCAGAACTTGATGAGCAGTGGCTTGAGCTGGTGCTTGTCGGGGACCAGTACGGCAATTAGCAGTGAAGTGGCCGTACATATTGCAGTGCACGCAGAATCGGCAGGCGATACCCACCGGATGATGATAAGTACATGTCGGGCAAGCAGGGTGGGGACCAGTGTATGCACGCTTTGCAGGCGGTGCATAGATAACTGGAGCTGATCGATGCTGTGATTGCTGCGGGGCCGGTATAGCTTGAAGTGGAGCAAAAGTGGTAGTGACAGCACAGTTCTTGTTGCTGGAGCTGCTGTTGTTATTCTTCTTCTTGCGACGTGAGACTTTCGATGACTGAGCGGTGGCGGTTTCGGTAGCTTGTGCGGCGGTAGCTTGGTGCAAGTTCTTCGAAGTTTTATCCCAAAAGCCAGCTTTGACTCATTTGTCGTTGATTTCAGCGGCAAGCAAGTAAGTTTCTTCGATCGTTGCTGGTTTTGCAGCATGTACAAAATCTGCAACACAGTCTGGCAGAGCTCGGATGTACTTCTTGATTGTCATGTCAGGCGTCTTCACTTGATCGGGACATATGATATTGAGCTGCTTAAAGCGAGCAGTCAGAGCTGCGTTCTCTCCATTCTTCTGCTTGATGTGTCAGAATTCATCCTCCAGCTTTTGGCGTTCATGGGGAGGGCCGAATTCATCCATCATAATGGCCTTCAGCTCTTCCCATGTTAGCTCATAGGCTGCGTCATTCCCTCGTTTGTTCCTCTCGGCCATCCACCAGTCTAGTGCGCGGAACTAGAAGACTTCGGTAGCGTTTAGAGTACGGAGATTTTCAGGATATCCACTCTGGCACAGAGTGACTTCGACAGAATCAAACCATTGAAACATAGCCGTTGGTCCATCTTCGCCAGTAAATTCCTTTGGACCACAAGCTTTGAACTGCTTGAAGCTGAAAGCAGATTTGGGAGTAGCTTTAGGAGCTTCGGTTCTGGACTCTTTAGACGATTTGCTCACATTCTCGTATATTTCACTCATGATCTGAGGAACGACTTTTGCTACTTGCTTAGCGACGATAGCAGCAAGGCGTTTGTCTCTCTGTTCTTGGTGAGTGATTCGTGGGTGACGGGGTCCAGTTGACATTGTCTGCAACAGACATCGTCTTGGGTCTCAGACATAGTATAATCGAATCTCACCTCACACGTCTATTACTACTAAAGCTCAGGAACACGATCATGTAAACACGTATGCACATAATCACAGATTCACAGAGGCACATAAGCACATAAGCACGTAAGGCACAGAAACACAAAAGCACAAGAGGTAATCAGAATACAGAAACCTATCATTTAAGGTCCGCGAGCGTTCGAAAATAGCGATCGCAAATAGCATGTCACACCCCGACCACGTAAAACAACAAAAAAACGTGGCGGAAACGTCGGGGAGTGTTGTAACAGAATTATTGTTTCACAACCATGGTAGTTAAAGTTATGTTTTATTTATTAAACAAGAGGATTACATTGTCTTTAAACGAAAGAAACAAGAGTACATAACATTATTTAAACTAATCTTGCTTCTTTTATGTCACTAAGGCCCGAGTCCACCCTAGTGTATCCTGAAATCAAACCTATGCACTAGCGCTTGAAACACATGTGAAAATAGGTATGTCAGCATAAAAATGCCTGTGAGATACATAGATTTTGTGAAAATAGGATTCATGACTTAGGTTTAAAGAAATGTTTAATAAAAATTGGTCATGAATCTTGTTAAGTGTTTACTTTTATAAATCATATGAAAATGTGATAAGAAAATCAGGTTTTATAAAAGAAAGGTGTATGGTTAATTAAATAACCAAGTAGAATGAGTTGTATAAATCAAACTGTTTTTTAAAACAATGTCTTGTGAAAAACATGTTATTTGTGTAAAATCTTATATGTCTAAATTGAAATGATTTAAATAATGCTACAACATGTAATATCATACAAGCACTTATATATAGGAAGTACCAGCGGCGTATCCACCATGCTTGTATCATATTACACACGCCTCGTTACTCAAATCACTTACCCAAACAAACCACCAATGTAAATTGTTCATGTTTAAACCATTTGTCAAATGTTATTGTGTAAACCATGTCAAAATATTTATGTCAAAATGTAAATCTTGTAATGTATAACCAATGTAAAAAATGTTCATGTGTCAAATGTAAATCATGCGATGTGTAACCAAAATGTCATGTATGGCAAGTGAAATATATCAACTAAACCATAGGTAAAAATGCACAAAACAAGGTATTGAAGTAAAACATAGTTTAATTCAAAGTTATGTTTTGTGGAAATTCATGCTATACTGATACAAACATCTATACGGTATTGTAAAAATGCATACATTCAAGCCTTGAGACTGTGGCAATAAACCCTTAAACAAATTAAAGGTTTATGTAAGTTATGTGTATCGAATTCGGTTATTCCTTCCATCCAAACATACCTAGGATTTCAGGAATGGGAGTTGTCAATTCCTATGGTACCACTACCTACTAACGAACGGCGTGATCAATGTTAATGAATGTATTTTTATCCCATTTAAAAAAAACCAAATGTCATACCAAAATGTAAGCATGTGATGTAAAACAAATGTACTAAGTATGCAACAAATGGACATACATAGCATGTGGTGTAAAACAAATGTACTAAGTATGTAACAATGAACATACATAGCATTAAAAGGTAATGTAAAACAATGCACTAGGTATGCACTAAATGGACATACATAACGTGAAATGTAATGTGAAACGATGTACTAAGTATGTACTAAATGGACATACATAGCAAAAACATAATGAAATCATGTACCATAAGTGTACTAATGAACATAACAAGCATATGATATGAAAACATGGAAAAACACGAAAATAACAAGTAGGCACATGCGTTTCACCCCAAAACATTTGAAAATCAGTAAAAGAGGGGACTATGTACTCACTTGAGATTGCTCAATAGTCTTTAGATAACCACCAAGCAATGCTAGAAAGATCACGGAATCAAACGGCACCTAATATAGGTAACTATGTTAATAAACGGACCTAAATCGGAGGATCGGATAAAATGTGGTTTCGTAAACCAAATGAGTATACGAACTCATGTAGTATGGTTTAAAAAAGCCTACATTCTAAAACGAAACTTATCCTAAGTGCTTACGACCCATTACGACCCGTTTAGGTAGCTTATGCTACTTTAACGCGTCGTTCGTGTAAAACGCGTTCGGACCGCCTAACTAGTCCTATGACAAGTAAAATATGCCTTAACATGTCTAATATTGTAGCTTAATCAGTTTAGATGCCAAAAGTCATGTTACATATGCTTAAAATGAATTTTGGCGTAAACAGGGCATTTTGGTCATTTTCCTAAGGCATATAAACTACCTATCATACAACTAACTAAACGTTGTGACCATAAGGTATAACTTCGGAAGGTTATTCCATATACAACTATGGTCACCTAATGTGTTTGGTCGGATCCTAATGATCGACCAAACGGGTCGGGTTCGAAAGTATAAGCGGGTGTTTAGACCGCTTACCTTACGACCCTACATAGACACTAAACCTAAAGTGACGAGCTAAACATGTTAAAACATGTTTAACGAAGTTTGAAAACAGGTTTGGTATCAAAATAATGGGTCTTCATACCTAAAAGTAGTTTGGTTACAAAATACGCAAGAATGCGTATTTTAGCCGAAACTACGACTCGACACTACACCTAAACAACGTGGTAATCATTAGGTATAGTCACAAAGGACTATAACCATCGTGATTACGCTCACGTTATGAAGTTCAAACGAACTTCGTGTTGACCATAAACTGGTCAAAGCTGAAAGTCAAACACAGTTTGACTTTCGTGCTTAAAACGCATAAAAGAACGTAAGAGGACTTGCAAAAGGTCCAAGAACGGAAGCTTTGATTCCGAATATTCTCAGGTATGAAGTGAAAATCACATCAACTTAGAGAACCAATTCAGATCAAAGGTGTGAATTTGAGAGTGAAGTGGGTGGGGGTATTTATAGATTTCATAGAACCGTTAAGATCGTTTCTTGAAACCCGAGCATTGATCTAGCTCGTACACTTGCACCTACTGTTTTCTAAAACCATGGGAGCCCCTAAACAAGCACATAGTATCAAAGAAACCAGGTGCAAAACAACTGAACAGCTGGATCAAGCTGGAAAACACTTCTGCTGACCTGGGGACTGCTTATGGACCGCAAAGGGTCCCATACGGTCCGTAAGGACCTTGCAGACCATCCAGTTTCACAAAATGTCAGTTTTGGTCCCTATGCGTGTATCGTCGTGTTTTGGCACTTCTAACACCCTTCAAACCCATTTTTAAGCTCCATAAGGATGTTAAAGCATCGGGAACATGAAACATGCTAAAAAATATGACGGATGTCAGTTCGTTTGGCCGTACGGTTGCGTTGTTCGGTTAATTGCGACGGAAGTCGTAACGGACGAGAAAACGATCCAAATTGCGAAACGAATGAAGTTTTGACAAGCCAATCACTAAAATATAATATTTTAATGATTACATAAATTTTTGGATGTCCGGATGTATTCAGAACGTAAGATATGCACGAAAATGCAAACTTATGCACTTTTTGACGATTTTAGTCCCTAAATGACCAAAAAGTTTATTTTAGCACACCGAACCCCTCAAAGCCTATTTCTAAGCTATGTAAAGGATATTTAGGGTATGTTTAGCTTATGGTCATGTTTCGGAATGTTTGTTACAGTACGAATCGGCATACTTTCGTAATTTGTCAAATTTAGTCCCTGTAAGCGAATAAACTTGATTTTGCCATACCAAAGTGTTCAAAACTTATTTCTAAGTTATGTAAAGGTTATTTAAGGTATGTGAAGAATATATTGATGTTCCAGAGTGTTTTTCGCGTTAACTGATTACGTTTACGCACCAGTTTACGTATAACTCTCCAGAAAGCGATATAGAGTTGGAAATTGAACAAAAATCAAAACATTAAAAAATGTCAAACATAAACAAACAAACAAACATTGGGATCAAATAACATTATTTTATTGATAACTGAACTGTTTACAAAGATTACAGACACAGGTATCACAGTCTCCCCTACTTGTGGAAATTTCATCCTGAAAATTGTTTAGAGGAAACTCGTGAGAAAAGTGTCACACCCCGATTTCCACGTGTCACCGGTGGGCCCGGTGGGGGAGTATCGTGACGTGGTTGGCAACGTATTAGTCAAACAACACAATATAATAATGCACAGCGGAAGCAAATTTAAAATAAGATACAACCGAATTTATTTATTGTAAACAAGGTCACAATTATCCGGTGTTTATCCACAGTAGGATCGAATAATAAAAATATTGTTTATGGTTCAACAGACTTCGGCATCTAAAGCTTGCGAAACTCTTAGTGATGCTTAGGAGAATTCCAGCCTATTTCGCCTAGTACCTGCATTTAATCTTTTTGGGAAAATACGTCAGTTTACACTGGTAAATACATTCAACTGACTCATTTTATAAAATGATTGAAAATTTGTTTGGATGCACATGGCATAAACATTTTTATTAACTTGGGAGAATTATTTAATATGATAATCTTGAGAACGATTTACATGTTACTTATGCGTTCAGTAGCCCGGACGTATCCGGGTTTAAGATCAATAGACACACCACAATAATGAGTTATACACCGACAGGTGGACGCCTACACCCCGTGCTCAGGTCGTGGCCATCTCGTAAGATAATGCCAAGGATATCCGGGACATGGTCATTAACCCCCCCAAAGGCTTTAAAGTAAACAAATCTGTTTAAAACGAGCCGATCAAATTATTCAATTAACCACCTAAGCGATGGAAGATTTGATGCCCGATCAAGCGGTACGCTATGTACCGTAACCCAAGCCCGTATAGGGAAAATAAGTTAAAAGTATTTACCTTGATGCAAAGTATAGTCACAATAGTCAAATAGCAAGTAGCTTTTACTGTTTCTCCTAATCTGGAACGAAGGTTAAATATAACCTATTAGAATCCTAGCGGGTCTGTAATTATGCTTAAGCTTAGACCGGCTAGTTTCGAAGATACGGTTCGTACGCACGATTAAGCGAAGACCGGATAGAATGTGATTCAGACCCGACAAGTTTGAAGACTTGTTTAATATGGGTTTATTAATCACATTCTGGATTTTGAGATAAAACCGATAAGGTTTGACCCGTTTCGGCTAATTTATGTAAACCTGTTACATAAACCGAGCCGAACGCGTAATATGCGTAACGGGTATCCGTAAGAGCCATATACAGGTTTCCTAAGTTAATATGCTTCAATTATGTTGTAACATCAGTAGGATGTCTTTCGTTATGCCCCGAACTAATTTAAACACAAACTATGCCCCGTAGGGGTAGTTTGGTAATTTTAAAGTTTGTAAAAGAGTTTATTTGTTTAACTGAGTTACAGGTCTGATGTAACCAGCACAATACTCATTTTGATGGGTTATAATAGTAGGCTAAAGCATATATGTGAAATTTATCATATTTAACCAAACTATGCCCCGTAGGGGTATTTTGGTAATTTCACATAAGCC
Source organism: Helianthus tuberosus (assembly GCA_030545235.1). NCBI lineage: Eukaryota > Viridiplantae > Streptophyta > Magnoliopsida > Asterales > Asteraceae > Helianthus > Helianthus tuberosus. The sequence goes on along the minus strand of CM060414.1, from coordinate 116,128,577 downwards.
GAAAAGCTCAAAAACGAAGTCTGAGTTTATTAACCTTTGCTTACTGTTAAAATATTATAATTTGCCTCATATATCAGTAGGTATCAACCCGGGTATGTCTAACATGATATTAAAACATACTATGCGTTAAAAACGTTAATTATGGCGATTAAAGGCCATTTCCGGGTTCTATACTTAAATCTGATATTTTTATATTTCCAGAAGGCTTAAAATAATTTATTTAACATATGTGATCAGTAGCAAAAGGTTTGGAGTCGTTTAGATAAGTAAAACTCATTTTATGGCCCGTTAGGGCAAAACCGACAATTACCGGATTAAGCCTACGACTACTAGTTATGCTCAGCCTAAAATTAATTAAAAATCTTTAAAAATCCCAAAATAATATATAACATCAGTGGGTAAAAGATTTGATATCAAAAAGTATGTTTAACTAGGCTATACGCTAATTACGCCATTTTATTAACATAAAGCTTTAATTTAGCGACAATGAGCATAACTATTAATCTACAAGTCAAACTGATGTCAAACTTTGCATACAAGTCTAAATATCAGTAACTAAGGATTCTATACTTTTACATTTTCATAAATCATGATTTAAGGTAATAAGGGCATAACGGTCCAAGTATGAGCATTTAACGGAAACTTGCATATAAATTGGATAACTAGTGAACCAAGGTGTATGATCACAGAGGGTTGTTCTAACATGTATCCTAATCCAATTTAAGCTCTGTGGCATTTCTAAAATATGCCCAAACGGGTCAGAACTGAAAGTCAACCGAAAAGTCAAACTATGTGACTTTCGGTTCCGAACCGGGTCTAAACAGGAAATAGTCGGGTTGAACATGTTGGGACATGTTCTTACACTTATTTCTAAGTTATAACAATGTTCAAACAGGTTACAATTGTTCTAGATAGCTAATTATGCATAAATGGCATTTTAAGCAATATGTTGACTTTTTAAGTAAAGCTTTGACCCGACATTTGACCTGTTTAGGATGGTGATCAGGGGAAACCCTTTTGGGGTTTTATTACCCACATAAATACCATTCTAAAACTACTTTTAATTCGAGATAAGACTGAGTCATTAGTGACTAATCTCGAAGTCAAACCGTAATTACGACGGTTTGACTTTTAGCTAATTAACTAAGCTAAACACAACCAAATAAGAACTAGAAGACTTACAATAGTCCAATGCACGAATTATGATCAGAAGGGAGAGTTCCTTAGCTCCAGGAATGCTCCAATGATCAGTTGCAAGTGTGGGAATGAATGTTGCAACATGTTGTGCTTTATATAGTGAAGAACTCACCATGATTGGTTGACAACTAATACTAGGACTAACCACAACCATCCAACACTTGTCCCTAATGTTATAGCACAGTTAGGGGTCTTTAAATAATGTTAAAAACCGGTTTAGTGGGTCAGAAACGCGCACAACAGGCAACAGCCCGTTTTTTCGGAACTGGGCAACCCCTGCGCATCGTAGGGGTATATGTGCTACGATGCGCAGGCCTTATACAGGGGCTGTTTGCTTGTTTCTTCATTTATTCGAAAAGGCAGCCCACTTGCACGACTTTGTGGCCTCATTTTACATCTAGGGACCTTCACAAAGTGTCTAATACTGTATGATACCCCACCACATTGGTTTGTTTGCTTTGGATTCAATAACAAGACCCGAAAACAACGGTTTATCGTTACTTTTCTTCGTGAGATCTTATCATGCTTTTTGCAAGTCCATTATTGTGAACCCAATTCTGAATTGTGGCATGAAAGATGTGTAGTAATATTATATCGGGTCTTGGGATTTATAATTGAGGTCGTTCAGAGGTAACAATTTAACATGACGCCACTTTAAATCCTACCGACTTATCTTTATTAAATTCGGGTTTACCACGCGTTTTGTCTTCCATGACACGTGTCGTTTTATTATTGAACCCGAAATTTTCAAGGTGTTACATCCTCACCCCCTTAAAATAAATCTCGACCCGAGATTTACTGAAACAAGTAAGGGTACTTTTCCTTCATCGTGGATTCAACTTCCCACGTGAATTCGGGACCTCTACGGGCATCCCATTTGACCTTCACAAAAGGTATATGCTTCCTTCGAAGCTTCCTTACCTGTCGATCTTCGATCGACAAAGGTTTTTCAACAAATTTTAAGCTCGCGTCAATCTGCACATCTGTATGCGGCATGATATGTGATTCGTCAGCGGAACACTTCTTTAGATTGCAAATGTGGAACACGTTGTGAATTCCGCTGAGCTCTTCTGGTAAGTTCAACTTATAGGCAACTGACCCGACACGTTCGATAACTTCGAAAGTTCCTATGTATCTCGGGCTTAGTTTGCCTTTCTTACCAAATCGCATCACTCCTTTCCAGGGTGACACTTTAAGCAGGACTTTGTCACCTACTTCGAAGTGAAAATCCTTACGACTTGGATCCGCGTAACTCTTCTGCCTATTCCGGGCAGCTTGGAGATTGTTACGAATCTGGACAATCTTGTCCGTCGTTTCGAATACGATCTCTGGTCCTGTTAACTGGACTTCTCCAACTTCCGCCCAACAAACTGGCGATCTACACTTTCTACCGTATAATGCCTCAAAAGGCGCAGCCTTTATGCTGGTATGGTAGCTATTGTTGTAGGAGAATTCGATCAAAGGTAGGTTCTTATCCCAGCTACCTTCCAATTCGATCGCACATGCACGTAGCATGTCTTCCAACGTTTGAATAGTACGCTCACTCTGACCGTCAGTCTGAGGATGGTAAGCCGTACTAAAGTTCAAACGTGTGCCCAAAGATTGCTGGAAACTCTTCCAAAAATGTGACGTGTACCTAGTATCCCTGTCAGAGATAATAGCTACAGGTATGCCATGTAGGGCTACAATCTTATCAACGTATAACTGGGCTAACATGTCGGAGCTATAAGTCTCCTTGATGGGTAAGAAATGAGCTGACTTGGTCAGTCTGTCAACTATAACCCATATTGTATCATTGCCTTTCCTCGTCTTGGGTAACTTGGTAATAAAATCCATAGTTACCATTTCCCACTTCCACGTAGGAAGTTCAGGCTGTTGTAGCAAACCTGACGGTTTCTGATGCTCGGCTTTGACTTGCGCACATGTCAAGCATTTTGCTACATGGGCGGCTACAGACTTTTTCAAGCCTATCCACCAATAATTTGCCTTTAAATCCTGATACATCTTATCCGCACCAGGATGAACGGAATATTTGGAACTATGGGCTTCCTGGAGGATAACATCACGAAGTCCTCCATAAATTGGAACCCATATTCGTCCGTTTAACCGTAAAATTCCGTCTTTGCTAAGAGTTAACTGCTCCTCAGTTACTCCTAACTTTTCATTAGGATAGTTAGCTTCCAACACAGCTTCCTTCTGTGCAGCTAACACCCTTTCTATCAAACTGTTCTTTATCTCTAAACGCTTGGCGTTGATTCGAATGGGTTTAACCCTTTCCTTTCTGCTCAAGGCGTCAGCGACTACATTCGCTTTGCCGGGATGGTACTTGATTTCACAATCATAGTCATTCAAGGTTTCCATCCAACGGCGTTGCCTCATGTTTAATTCTTTCTGATTAAACAGATGCTGGAGTCTCTTGTGATCAGAAAAGATCACAAACTTGATTCCATAAAGATAATGCCTCCACAGTTTTAGTGCGAACACAACGGCACCCAACTCCAAGTCATGGGTGGTGTAATTCTTTTCGTGCACCTTTAACTGCCGTGATGCATAGGCAATAACCTTGCCCTTCTGCATAAGCACACACCCCATGCCAGTGTGTGATGCGTCACAGTAAACTACAAATTCTTCAGCGCCTTCAGGTAATGTAAGCACAGGAGCGTTGCTCAACTTTTGTCTTAAAACATCGAAGGACTCTTGCTGCTTAGGGCCCCAAATGAACTTTACTTTCTTCTTGGTCAGGGAAGTTAGGGGTGCAGCAATCCTTGAAAAATTTTCAATGAATCGCCTGTAGTATCCTGCCAATCCCAGGAAGCTACGAATCTCTGTAGGCGTTTTTGGCTCTTGCCAATTCATAAAAGCTTCAACTTTAGCGGGATCCACCTGGATACCACGCTCACTGACCACATGTCCAAGAAATTGGACTTCCCTAAGCCAAAATTCACACTTGGAGAATTTGGCATAGAGCTTCTCCTTATGCAGAAGTTTGAGAATACATCGAAGATGTTTCTCGTGGTCAGCTTTGTTCTTAGAATAAATGAGAATGTCGTCGATGAAAACGATTACGAATTTATCTAAGTGCGGCTTGCAAACGCGATTCATGAGATCCATGAACGCAGCCGGTGCATTGGTGAGCCCAAAAGGCATCACTAGAAACTCGTAGTGACCGTAACGAGTCCTAAATGCAGTCTTGTGTACGTCTTCATCTTTGACCTTCAGCTGATGGTAGCCTGACCTCAAATCTATCTTTGAGAAGTAACTTGCCCCTTGAAGCTGATCGAACAAATCGTCGATCCTGGGCAATGGATATCTATTCTTGATCGTGACTTTATTGAGCTCGCGATAGTCGATGCACAGACGCATCGACCCATCCTTCTTCTTGACAAACAGGATTGGCGCTCCCCAAGGAGATGAACTGGGTCTGATGAAACCCTTAGCCAGCAATTCATCTAGCTGCGTCCGCAACTCCTTCATTTCTGTGGGTGCCAATCTGTATGGTGCTCTAGCAACTGGTGCAGCTCCGGGAATGATATCGATCCTGAATTCGACTTGTCTATCTGGTGGTAGGCCAGGTAGATCTTCAGGAAATACTTCTGGGTATTCTGAGATGACAGGGATGTCTTCTAACTTCGGTTTAGGCTCATCAATAATTACCTGTGCCATGTAAATGACACATCCCTTCTTCAAACACTTGGAAGCCTTGAGCATAGTCACGTGCTCAGGCAGTCCGTACTGGGTATCTCCCCGAATGGTAAGTGATTCACCAGACAGAGTCTTTATTACCACCTGTTTCTGGTTACAGACGATTTGGGCCTGGTTATGAGATAACCAGTCCATACCCAGAACTATGTCAAAACCAGCTAATTTAAACGGAAGTAGAGACAGAGGAAAAGAATGGTTCTTAATGGATATAACACATCCATCTAACACAGTAGAGACGGTTTCTATGGTACCATCTGCTAACTCTACCTCATAATTCACTTTTAGGGTTTTGACAGGTAAATTTAACAATTTACAAAATTTATGATCTACGAAAGACTTATCTGCGCCTGAATCAAAAAGTACTCTTGCAAAAACATCATTTACAAGGAAAGTACCTGTTATGACGTTATCATCCTGCACGGCCTCCTTCGCATCCATCCTGAAGACTCTGGCATTAGTCTTCTTAGCCTCTTCAGGCTTCTTGTTGTTCTTGGGGCAGTTAGTCTTTATGTGGCCCTTCTCATTGCAACGGTAGCACGTTGCATCTTTCATCTTCTTGCAATCCAAGGTTTTGTGTTCCTTGGACTTGCACAATCCACAAGCAAAAGACCTTGACTCGTTGTTCGAGTTTGATTCGAGTCGGCACTTTCCAAAGTGCTGTTTCTTGCAAGTTTTGCATGTGGGCTTCTCTCCAGAACGATGCCCATCTTTCTTCGACTCCGATCCCTTCTTGTGATCACCGCTCCCTCGGTGCTTCTTGTTCGACCTACGCGAACCATCATCTTCTCGCTTCCTCTTCTCAGCATCCTTATTCCTCTTCGATCTCTGTCGGACCGCATCCAATGTGAGGGATAAGGAAAGGTCAGTTACAGACCTGAAGGTAACTGGCCGAGAAGCTTTAACACTGGCCTTGATCTCTGGTTCTAAACCACCAATAAAGCGGGCGATCCTTTTTGGCTCCGGGGTTACCAGATAAGGTACCAACCGAGATAGTGTATTGAAGCTTGTCAGATACGCCTGACAGTCGAGGTTCTTCATCACCAGTGATAGAAAGTCTGATTCGATCTTTTCTACCTCATGTTGAGGGCAGAAATTTTCCTTGATTAGGGCGATGAATTGATCCCACGTCATGCTATACAACGGGATCTTTTCGGAAGCCTCCATCAGAGCTCTCCACCAAGCTAACACCTGACCTTTGAAGGACTGTGAGACAAATTTAACCACATCACCTTCAGCACATCCGCTGATGTCCACAACAGTGTCCATTTCATCGAGCCACGTCATACAGTCGACGGCTCCTTTCTCGCCCGTAAAATCCCTGGGTTTACAAGACACAAAGTACTTATATGTGCAACCCTTGTTACGGTGTCCTTGATACAGTACCAAATGCTGAGATGGATCACTTTGGCGGTTGGTGGACTGGCGATCATCACCGTTTTTCTTTGGTCCATCCTTTTTGGGAGGAGGCTTGTTATGAGCCTCAGAATGGGTCCTGGGCTTCGAACGTGATGCAGAGTGGGTCCTGCTTCGAGTACCACTGTACTCCTCATACTGTCTATCCAAAGCCTCTGTGATAGCACCATCTATTAATGCTTTCAATTCAGCGCCCGTTAATGTAATCTGGGCATTCACATTTGGCTCCACGGGAGGGCTATTAACTTCATTTGAGTCAGCCATTTAATTGAACTGTTACAGAAAACAAGAACAATATTTTACTATGGAGTTTATTATAGAATTACCCCTTAGGGTAACTCGTTAACCATGGTGAACAGAGACCATATCAGGTTAACTTATTAATTCATATTTATTTAGGATTTCTATTGAAATTTATCCTAATTATAAAACATTAATAGTTTTATTGTGGCACAAAAAGCCTAGTCACGTGGACATTCCTAATTAAATCTATGATTTCAGAGAATCAAATATTACAGTATATTGGCACAATAGGCCTAGTCACATGGACAATGTAATTTATAAGTTGTGATTTCAGAGAATCAAGGCTGTTAAGGTTCAGACCTAGTTCGTTATCTTTATTTGACAGGGAGTCAATGTTACCGCTGTCTTTTGGCTCATATGGAAATGAGCAAGGCCCGTAGGCATTATATTACCAACGTATGGTACCATATGATCATCTTAATTGATGATGTAGACCCAGGATTCGGAGATCATTAAACTGGGTTTGGAATCTTCTAAAGAATCCTTATACATATAAAATGACATGTGATTTTTAACGAATCACTTCTGCCAGGAGTGCTAACATGTTTTAAGATGTTAACAGGAATTTAAATCTTTTAAGCAGGTCTTACCATCTTGGCTCGGTCTTATATTTGACACTAGGCTAGGTTCTACCCTTTAAGATTTATAATTACATAGGCAGATTATTTTAAAAAAAAGGAAATGATTTTTAATTATTTATTTCTTTTATAATTTATATATGCACATAATGGCAGCATGAAATTTATAAAATAATCATTCCATTAATTCATTTAGAATATTACACATTTGCCCTAAACGGGTCTTCCAAATACAAACTTACCCTCGTAGGGGTTAGATAACACACATGCCCACGCAGGGGCTAAATATCACACATGTCCACGCAGGGACTACATAATATAATAATCAAACCACACACACCCACGTAGGGGTTTAAACAAACAAGCATGCCTACGCAGGGGCTTAACAACAGCAATGGAAGAATTCAACGATCCTTCTTGTTCTTCCCCTTGATCAGACCCATCAGTCCTTGGAAGAATGTTTGCTTTTCCCTTCGTTCCGCGTGAGCTTCCCGTTCCACCCGCTCCAATCTCTGCAAAATTTCCTCCCTATTTGGAGAAAATCGTGGTGGCTGCGACTGCGTCCTGATAATGGGTCGAGGAGGTATCGAGTATCCCTGAGTCGGGTAACTCACCCCCCAAGGATCCCCATATGGTTCTTGAGTACCGTAGTTCGCTGCTACCATGTATGGATCAGCCTCTCCGTAACCATAGTTATGATGCGTTGGGGGTTCAAACGGGTTGTAGCCCATACCACCCGGGTATGCTGGTATCGGGAGGTCAAAACCCATTGGAGGCGGCTGTAGTACGGCAGGATTAGAGGGTCCACCCATTTGCGGGTCCTCATAGTGCGGTGGGTAGTGACTAACACTAGACTGACGTGGGGAATCGAAAGTGAAACCCCCCGGTCGTACTGATATGCGGGCACCTGTTCTTCTTCGCCTTGGCGGTTGAGGAGGTGGCGGTTGAACTGGTGGCGGTGGAGGTGGTGGCGTAACTGCCACAAACCGATGATCCTCTGATGAATCTTGATGATGCGGCTGAGGCTGTGGCTCCTGTTGCTGCTGCTGATACTGCTGCTGCTGATGCTGCCCATGAGACGATGAGTGGTGTGATGGTGTATAATACCACTGGTGTGGTTCGAACAGTGCTTGAAAACTATCTGGACCACCGTAGGGTGATCCGTGAAAGGAAGATCCGTCCGAGATCTCTATCGGGTGATTCGGAGTGCCACTCGCAGGCATGACGGGGTCCGTGTCCTCGTCCATGTCATCAGCTTGATCACCAGAGAAGTGATCGTCTGGCCCTAGTGGGTTGAAACCCACGGGTTCTGGTAGATAATCGGCCGGATTAAACTGGCCTCTAAAGATAGGTGTGGGGTCCCCATAGGAATGATGGGACAAAGATCTTTGTAGTGGTATGTATGAAGGCTGGGGGTTGTTGGGTTCATATGGATTGAGTACGGGCGGTCTTGGGGTATGCGAAACCGATCGTCTAGCTGGTTCGACTTGGTTCCGCCGGTTATCTCTAGGGTCATCACTTTCCGTATTGGATGGAGCTCGCCGTCGCGATGGTCCGGCTTCATGATCATTGGGGGCGGCAACTGGCCCCTTGCCTCTTCCTCGGGTCCTGAAGAATCTTGGCGGCATTATCGATATTCCTGTCAATAAAGCATGAGATAACAATACAAAATATAAAGTTTAAAAGGACAAAACAAAAACCGAATAAGGTGGAGTTTGTCCTATGTTATAAGTCTAGACTCGAAGGTTTAGATATGTGCAATTGTGTAACTGAGATTAAACACAAAAGGCTAGTGTTTAATTCCCTCAGTGTTGGCTCTGATACCAACCTGTCACACCCCGATTTCCACGTGTCACCGGTGGGCCCGGTGGGGGAGTATCGTGACGTGGTTGGCAACGTATTACTCAAACAACACAATATAATAATGCACAGCGGAAGCAAATTTAAAATAAGATACAACCGAATTTATTTATTGTAAACAAGGTCACAATTATCCGGTGTTTATCCACAGTAGGATCGAATAATAAAAATATTGTTTATGGTTCAACAGACTTCGGCATCTAAAGCTTGCGAAACTCTTAGTGATGCTTAGGAGAATTCCAGCCTATTTCGCCTAGTACCTGCATTTAATCTTTTTGGGAAAATACGTCAGTTTACACTGGTAAATACATTCAACTGACTCATTTTATAAAATGATTGAAAATTTGTTTGGATGCACATGGCATAAACATTTTTATTAACTTGGGAGAATTATTTAATATGATAATCTTGAGAACGATTTACATGTTACTTATGCGTTCAGTAGCCCGGACGTATCTGGGTTTAAGATCAATAGACACACCACAATAATGAGTTATACACCGACATGTGTACGCCTACACCCCGTGCTCAGGTCGTGGCCATCTCGTAAGATAATGCCAAGGATATCCGGGACATGGTCATTAACCCCCCAAAGGCTTTAAAGTAAACAAATCTGTTTAAAACGAGCCGATCAAATTATTCAATTAACCACCTAAGCGATGGAAGATTTGATGCCCGATCAAGCGGTACGCTATGTACAGTAACCCAAGCCCGTATAGGGAAAATAAGTTAAAAGTATTTACCTTGATGCAAAGTATAGTCACAATAGTCAAATAGCAAGTAGCTTTTACTGTTTCTCCTAATCTGGAACGAAGGTTAAATATAACCTATTAGAATCCTAGCGGGTCTGTAATTATGCTTAAGCTTAGACCGGCTAGTTTCGAAGATACGGTTCGTACGCACGATTAAGCGAAGACCGGATAGAATGTGATTCAGACCCGACAAGTTTGAAGACTTGTTTAATATGGGTTTATTAATCACATTCTGGATTTTGAGATAAAACCGATAAGGTTTGACCCGTTTCGGCTAATTTATGTAAACCTGTTACATAAACCGAGCCGAACGCGTAATATGCGTAACGGGTATCCGTAAGAGCCATATACAGGTTTCCTAAGTTAATATGCTTCAATTATGTTGTAACATCAGTAGGATGTCTTTCGTTATGCCCCGAACTAATTTAAACACAAACTATGCCCCGTAGGGGTAGTTTGGTAATTTTAAAGTTTGTAAAAGAGTTTATTTGTTTAACTGAGTTACAGGTCTGATGTAACCAGCACAATACTCATTTTGATGGGTTATAATAGTAGGCTAAAGCATATATGTGAAATTTATCATATTTAACCAAACTATGCCCCGTAGGGGTATTTTGGTAATTTCACATAAGCCGAAAAGCTCAAAAACGAAGTCTGAGTTTATTAACCTTTGCTTACTGTTAAAATATTATAATTTGCCTCATATATCAGTAGGTATCAACCCGGGTATGTCTAACATGATATTAAAACATACTATGCGTTAAAAACGTTAATTATGGCGATTAAAGGCCATTTCCGGGTTCTATACTTAAATCTGATATTTTTATATTTCCAGAAGGCTTAAAATAATTTATTTAACATATGTGATCAGTAGCAAAAGGTTTGGAGTCGTTTAGATAAGTAAAACTCATTTTATGGCCCGTTAGGGCAAAACCGACAATTACCGGATTAAGCCTACGACTACTAGTTATGCTCAGCCTAAAATTAATTAAAAATCTTTAAAAATCCCAAAATAATATATAACATCAGTGGGTAAAAGATTTGATATCAAAAAGTATGTTTAACTAGGCTATACGCTAATTACGCCATTTTATTAACATAAAGCTTTAATTTAGCGACAATGAGCATAACTATTAATCTACAAGTCAAACTGATGTCAAACTTTGTATACAAGTCTAAATATCAGTAACTAAGGATTCTATACTTTTACATTTTCATAAATCATGATTTAAGGTAATAAGGGCATAACGGTCCAAGTATGAGCATTTAACGGAAACTTGCATATAAATTGGATAACTAGTGAACCAAGGTGTATGATCACATAGGGTTGTTCTAACATGTATCCTAATCCAATTTAAGCTCTGTGGCATTTCTAAAATATGCCCAAACGGGTCAGAACTGAAAGTCAACCGAAAAGTCAAACTATGTGACTTTCGGTTCCGAACCGGGTCTAAACAGGAAATAGTCGGGTTGAACATGTTGGGACATGTTCTTACACTTATTTCTAAGTTATAACAATGTTCAAACAGGTTACAATTGTTCTAGATAGCTAATTATGCATAAATGACATTTTAAGCAATATGTTGACTTTTTAAGTAAAGCTTTGACCCGACATTTGACCTGTTTAGGATGGTGATCAGGGGAAACCCTTTTGGGGTTTTATTACCCACATAAATACCATTCTAAAACTACTTTTAATTCGAGATAAGACTGAGTCATTAGTGACTAATCTCGAAGTCAAACCGTAATTACGACGGTTTGACTTTTAGCTAATTAACTAAGCTAAACACAACCAAATAAGAACTAGAAGACTTACAATAGTCCAATGCACGAATTATGATCAGAAGGGAGAGTTCCTTAGCTCCAGGAATGCTCCAATGATCAGTTGCAAGTGTGGGAATGAATGTTGCAACATGTTGTGCTTTATATAGTGAAGAACTCACCATGATTGGTTGACAACTAATACTAGGACTAACCACAACCATCCAACACTTGTCCCTAATGTTATAGCACAGTTAGGGGTCTTTAAATAATGTTAAAAACCGGTTTAGTGGGTCAGAAACGCGCACAACAGGCAACAGCCCGTTTTTTCGGAACTGGGCAACCCCTGCGCATCGTAGGGGTATATGTGCTACGATGCGCAGGCCTTATACAGGGGCTGTTTGCTTGTTTCTTCATTTATTCGAAAAGGCAGCCCACTTGCACGACTTTGTGGCCTCATTTTACATCTAGGGACCTTCACAAAGTGTCTAATACTGTATGATACCCCACCACATTGGTTTGTTTGCTTTGGATTCAATAACAAGACCCGAAAACAACGGTTTATCGTTACTTTTCTTCGTGAGATCTTATCATGCTTTTTGCAAGTCCATTATTGTGAACCAAATTCTGAATTGTGGCATGAAAGATGTGTAGTAATATTATATCGGGTCTTGGGATTTATAATTGAGGTCGTTCAGAGGTAACAATTTAACATGACACCACTTTAAATCCTACCGACTTATCTTTATTAAATTCGGGTTTACCACGCGTTTTGTCTTCCATGACACGTGTCGTTTTATTATTGAACCCGAAATTTTCGAGGTGTTACAAAAAGATGTGGATATTTCGCCTTCATTTGATCTTCACGTTCCCAAGTAGATTCTGGTCCACGTTTAGATTCCCAGCGAACTTTAACCAATGGAATGCGCTTGCGTTTGAGCCACTTGACTTCATGGTCCATGATTTCCACAGGTTTCTCAACAAAATGCATCGTGTTATCAACACGAATTTCGTCAAGTGGTATGTGGAGGTTCTTACCGATTCTTTCGACGATCTTGAATGGTCCAACGTATCTAGGTGCAAGTTTTCCTGTCTTTCTAAATCTGACCACACCTTTCCAAGGTGAGACCTTAAGTAATACATGATCACCGACTTGAAATTCCAAGGGCATGCGTCGTCGGTCCGCGTAACTCTTTTGATGGCTTTGAGCTGTCTGAAGGTTATCACGAACTTTTTTAACCTTATCTGTTGTCTCTAGAATGAGGTCAGGTCCAGTAAACTGAGCCTCACCGATCTCATTCCAGCAGACTGGTGAACGACATTTTCGACCATAGAGAGCCTCAAAAGGAGCCATGTTGATGCTGGAGTGATAACTATTGTTGTAGGAGAATTCAATCAATGGAAGATACGAATCCAAACTACCACCAAAATCGATCACGCAAGCTCTAAGCATATCCTCCAAAGTCTGGATTGTTCTTTCAGTTTGGCCATCTGATTGTGGATGATAAGCTGTGCTCAGATTAAGTTGGGTCCCCATAGCAGATTGCATGGTTCTCCAAAAGCGAGACGAGAATCGAGCATCTCTGTCAGAAATAATGTTCAAAGGAACACCATGTCTAGATACAATTTCATTCACATAGATTTTAGCAAGCTTGTCGGCAGATAAATCCTCACGGATTGGCAAGAAATGCGATGACTTTGTAAGACGATCAACAACTACCCAGATGGCATCATGACCTCTCTTTGTGCGCGGAAGTTTAGTAATAAGATCCATAGCAATGTTTTCCCATTTTCAAACTGGAATCTCTGGTTGCTCCAATAAACCAGAAGGATGTTGATGCTCAGCCATAACCTTAAGACAAGTAAGGCATTTTGATACGTATAAGGCAATGTCCTTATTCATACCGGGCCACCAATACTGAGTACGAAGATCCTTATACATTTTGTCAGCACCAGGATGAATAGAATAACGAGACTTATGAGCTTCATCCATAAGCAAGGTGCGAAGATTGTCTTGACTTGGGACCCACAAACGGTCCATGAAATAATATGATCCATTGTCCTTCAGTTCAAGATCAGGCTTAATGTGATAGGGTAATTCCTTACCCATCAAACCTTGTGAAACACAAGTATGTTGAGCCTGAGAAATGTGGGTTTGGATATCAGATCGAGCTTGAATATCAGATTGAACACGAACACAATGAAGCTTGACATGTTCTTTACGACTCAACGCGTCAGCCACGACATTCGCTTTACCAGGATGGTAGCGAATTTCGTAGTCATAGTCGTTTAGGAGTTCAATCCAACGTCGTTGCCTCATGTTAAGTTCTTTCTGATTGAAGATGTGCTGAAGACTTTTGTGGTCAGTGAAAACCACGCATTTTGTACCATACAAATAGTGTCTCCAGATCTTGAGAGCGAATACAACTGCACCTAACTCAAAATCATGAGTGGTGTAGTTCTTCTCATGTATCTTCAACTGCCTCGATGCATATGCTATGACTTTGTGCCTTTGCATGAGAACACAGCCAAGACCCAATTTGGAGGTATCACAATACACGACAAAATCATCATTGCCCTTAGGCAAAGATAGAATAGGCGCATCACAAAGCTTCAGCTTCAAGGTCTGAAACGCTTCTTCCTATTTAGTTCCCCATTCAAAGGGTTTGTTCTTCTGAGTTAGAGCAGTTAGGGGAACTCCAATCTTTGAGAAGTTCTCGATGAAGCGGTGGTAATAACCTGCGAGACCAAGAAAAGAACGAACCTCAGTTGGTGTAGTAGGCGTATCCCAATCCTTAATCGCACTGATCTTGGAGGGATCTACATGAATACCTTGTTCATTGACAATATGTCCCAAAAATTGAACTTCCTTAAGCCAAAATTCGCACTTGGAGAATTTGGCGAAAAGTTGTTCTTTCTTCAGGAGTTCCAGAGTAAGATGAAGATGTTGCTCGTGATCAGCTTGTGTCTTAGAGTAAACCAATATGTCATCAATGAAAATGATGATGAATTTATCTAAATAAGGCTTGCAGACCCTATTCATCAAGTCCATGAAAACAGCAGGAGCATTAGTCAAACCGAATGGCATAACTGTGAACTCATAATGCCCATATCGAGTGCGGAATGCTGTCTTGGGAATATCTTCTTCATGCACACGAAGTTGATGATACCCAGAACGCATATCAATCTTTGAAAAATAAGAAGCACCCTGTAATTGATCAAAGAGATCATCAATGCGAGGTAGGGGATATCGATTCTTGATGGTAAGCTTATTAAGCTCACGATAATTGATGCACATTCTAAAATATCCATCCTTCTTCTTGACAAAAAGAACGGGAGTACCCCAAGATAAAAAGCTAGGACGAATAAAACCTTTGTCAGAAAGCTCCTGAAGCTACTTAGACAACTCTTGCATCTCAGACGGTGCAAGACGATATTGAGATCGAGCGATAGGATTTGCACCAGATACAAGATCAATACGGAACTCGACTTGGTTTACCAGGTAATTCTTCAGGAAAAACTTCAGGATAATCTCGAACAACGGGGATGTCTTGAATCGACTTACCTTTGCCTTTATCCGCCATAACATGTGCCAAGAAGGCCACATAGTTCTTTCGCAGATACTTCCGAGCTTGAAAACAAGACATGAGCTTGAGGCTACTAGCAGGTTTCTCACCACGAACTTCTAGGATCTTACCTGACGGAAGCGGCACACGAACAATCTTCTCAAAACAAACTACCTCTGCATGATGCTTGGCTAACCAATCCATACCCACTATAATGTCGAAACTCCTAAGTTGCATTGGCGTGAGGTCGATGGGAAAAAGATGGTTGTTAAGGTTCAACTGGCAGTTACGAAGAACAGAATCGAGAACAATGGGATCACCACTAGCAACTTCTACTGTCAAAGGCTTTCCTAGTTTCGTTCTAGACATGCGAAGCAATGGATCAAAAGACAATGACACAAAACTCTTATCGGCACCTGAATAAAAAAGAACAGAAGCAGACTGATTGTTAACAAAGAGTACCGTTGACCACCTCGTTGTCCGCTTGCGCCTCATTGGCATTCATGTTGAAAGCTCGACCTCGAGCTGGAGCCTGATTCTGATTTGCGTTGACTAGCCTTGGACACTGGTTTCGATAATGAGTCAGGTCTCCACAATTATAGCATGAACCAGGAGGAAAATGAGGTCGTGCAGCCTGTGCTTGCTGTTGAGCAGGCGGTTGAGCAGCCTGCTGAGTTGGGTTACGAGCTGCTTGATTCTGAGCAAAACGACAAACATCAGAAAGGTGACCCAACTTCCCACAGTTGGCAGAAATGGGACGGAACTTGCGGTTGATGGTGACTATTGCATCTGTTGCACAACGGTGCATTCCCCGCATACCATTTCTTAGCTGCTGGTTGTGCAGACTGATCGGGAGCTGCCTGGTTAACTTGGGTAGTGACAGCGAAATTCTGAGAAGCCTTACGCTTCCTAGACCCCTTCGAAGAACCAGAATCCTTGTCCTTCTTGTTCATACCCTTCTTGCTCTCACCCTTATCAGATAACTGTTTCTTACCCTTGTCACCCTTCCTGTGTAGCTTACCCTTTCGAACCTGCGACTCAGTCAATGTCGCAGCTAACTCAATTGCCTGACGAAGTGTGGTAGGGTTACTACCAGTGACGATGTCTTGTACGGAGTCAGGTAAGCCATCAATATACCTCTCGATGGCTTTCTCGAGTGGGGTAACCATTGTAGGGCAAAGTAAGCTCAACTCTTCATACCTATTAGTGTATGCCCTGTGCTCACCACTATCCTGTTTCAAGTCATCAATTTCCCTTTCTAAAGCCCTTAGCTCATTACTAGGACAAAATTACCTCATCATAAGAGCCCTATGCTCGGCCCATGTCTGTGCTAAAGCAACCTCAGCACCACGGTCTCTCATAACCCCGTTCCACCATGTAAGAGCCCTCTTCTGAAATACACTGGAAGCAAACTCGACTTTCTGATGTTCAGGACACTGAACGTGACGAAACGTACTCTCAATGCTCTCGAACCATTGTAGGAGCCCAGTTGCTCCTTCAGAACCACTAAACTTGAGTGGATTAGCCGAATTGAAACTCTTGAAATTGAATGGAGCATTCTGGTTATTGTTGGCTTGGTTAATTTGAGCAATAATGTTTGGGAGTACAGCAGCCATATGCTGTGCCATGATATCTGCCATTTCGGCATTAGATAGCGGATTTTCGCGTCGAGGAGGCATTCTAAAAGAGGAAACATGAAGGAAAAAGAGTGAGATGATATAAAAATCGGCAAAAGCAATGATGGTAGTCATTCGTTTGTTACCACAAAGCAAACAAACGACACACAGTGACTAATCAAAGTAAATGGGTCAAAAATAATGTATCGCGAAGACATGCTCGCCAATAAGTGAACACTCACCCCAAGAGTTCCCAGGTAAGAGTGACTGGTCCGATTATGTGGATTTGTACGAACACTCTAGCCATAGACAGAAAACCCATGGTACAGGCATTCACCCTTCCAGTTTGCACGTGTTCACACTATTTAGAACCCAAACCTTTGATGAGATTTTGAAAACTTGGAAGGCGCAAGGCCAAAAGAATCATTCAAAAGAGAATGATTAAACTTTCAAAATCATTCTGAAAAATTGAAGGGTTCAAAACCTTATAACAAATCATTTAAAAACAGATGATTGATTTTCAAAAAAAGCGTTTTGGAAAATTGTGTTCTTGTTTTGGGTAATCACCTAAGGGTAGCTGAAATGCATGTTTTAAGATCTAAACACAAGGTAATTCGTGTTAGGGTCCTAGAAAGGTTATAGTCTAGGTCAAAGCATTACTAATAACCTAATTTCCTATAACCATTGGCTCTGATACCAACTCTTCTGTCACACCCCAACCACGTAAAACAACAAAAAAACGTGGCGGAAACGTCGGGGAGTGTTGTAACAGAATTATTGTTTCACAACCATGGTAATTAAAGTTATGTTTTATTTATTAAACAAGAGGATTACATTGTCTTTAAACGAAAGAAACAAGAGTACATAACATTATTTAAACTAATCTTGCTTCTTTTATGTCACTAAGGCCCGAGTCCACCCTAGTGTATCCTTAAATCAAACCTATGCACCAGCGCCTGAAACACATATGAAAATAGGTACGTCAGCATAAAAATGCCTGTGATATACATAGATTTTGTGAAAATAGGATTCATGACTTAGGTTTAAAGAAATGTTTAATAAAAATTGGTCATGAATCTTGTTAAGTGTTTACTTTTATAAATCATATGAAATTGTGATAATTGTTGGTGCATATGTCTGTTGACTTCGTCTTATATTGAGTAGTGAAGAAACGTTCAAGTCCCTGTGAAGACCCAGACTGAAGACACCGGCTGTATCCAAGGGGGAGTTTGTTAGTGCATGATGTCTAAAGCCTTTGTCTTAAGTCTAGGGGTCTAATATGTCAAGTTATGTATAGAACAGGGGTTAGATTGTAATTTTATGAAGTTTTACATGTCTGGTAGCTTGAAATGACATGGTGTCATTTCAAGCTAACTAGCAAGTTGCATGTTAGATTGAAACTGGTTCTTGCATGTTAGCTTGAAACTGGTTCTTGCGTGTTAGCTTGAAACTTCAATGTGTCACATTCAAGCTAACAGGCCAAGCCTATATATAGTTGGTGTGTGTGTCATTTGAAGCTAACAGAGCATCGATCCTTCAAGTTGTAACCGAACTGCTGCCGGATTTTTCTGAGAAGTATTAATGAGAAACAGTGTTTAAAGTGATATTCTTCTGTTTTCTACTCCATTCTCTTTGATTCTAATCTGTTTAAGTGTTTCCGCCACTTAAATAGTGTATATTAGCTCAAATTGACTCATTTGATCGGTCAAATCGGTCCTACAATTGGTATCAGAGCCAGTTATGAGCCAATATACCTGAATCAGAGCATTTTTCTTACACTTTTTGGATTTCTGGATGTTTGGACGGATAAAATGGACTGAGTTTTGAGTATTGTGTGTAAAAGTGATTTGTCAGACATCGGATACTCGCCCGAGCGAATCCTCACCCAATCCGTTGTCACCAGATTTTTGCTACTCAATCGGATATTCATCTGATTCAGTTGTTTGATAAAGTGACTGAACTGATCTTAGATTGTGTGAATTTTCGTATTGTTTGAAAATCTGTCTTTGAAAATCTTTCAATAACGAAACATGGATTGTGAGTCGTATCGTGTTCAGAATCCAACAGATATTGCACAGAAGAAATTTGATAGTTTTACGGGTATCAAGGGAGAGTCTACAAAAGAATTGATTGATCGATATTGCCATCTAGTTTTAGAGATGGGGTGATAAATTGGCAGATGCGTTGCCATATGATGTCCGAGAAGTGCTTAAAATGTGAAAAATCTGAATCAGACAATGCCAAACTCTTGAAGAATGTAGAGAGTTTGACATTGGAAATTAAGAATTTGAATGATGAGAAGAAATCTGATGATAAACAGATTCTTGAAATGCAAGAAAATTTTGAGAATTTGAAATCTGAAAATGTCAAACTGTTGAGTGGTTTGAACAGTTTGACATTAGAAAACAAAATTTTGAAAGAAAAGGAAAAAGATTTTGAAAATGAAAAATTGAAAATTGAAAAAGATTTTCAAAGTCAAATGAAGATTTTAGAAGATGAAAAATCTGTTATTTTTAAAAATAATCTTGAAAAACAGATTGAAATAAATTCTCATCTTCAGAAAATCATTCGTCTTGAAAATGAAGCTGAAATTGCTCGGAATAAAATTGATGAGCTTGAAAAGAAATTGAAAGGTTTTGTGAATTCATCAGTACCAGATTATATCTGTCCAAAACCGATCAATTCTGTTCCAATAAGTGACATTGTCACAAATTTTGACAAAGTCAAAATTGAAGATTGTGATAAGAAAGCTGATGATGAAAAAGAGAAAAAGAAAATATTTTTGGAATTAAAAGAAAAATTTAAAGAAACTGTTTTACATTCGACTGAAATAGGTGAATGCTCAAAGCAAAAACCTGTTAAGAAGAATGTAGAACAAAAACAAAATGTTAAAAATTCGAAAAATTTTCAAAACAACAATAAAAGCTCATCAGTTCAATCATCCAATCAAGATAAAAAACCACAAAAATTGAAAAACCAAAATTCACAAAAAGTTGGTAATAAGTGGTGCAGGTTTGACCACAGTGCTCAAGCGTCAAATCAAGCTTATAGGAGAAGTCATGAGTACTACAAATCAAATCAGTGTTATGATTTGAGTGTTTGGATTGATAGTGGAGATTGGTACGATAACAGAGTGTGTTACACTTATGGTGTTCAAGGACACATTACTGTTAACTGCCAGAATCAGTGGTTTGAGACGAGGAGACGCTATAACTGCCAAATCAAAGGACATATTGCAAGAGATTGCCCAATGAGATCAATGGAAAGATCGAGGGCTGAATCTCAGAAAAAGATGAAGAAATCAGTCAAGGTCGAAGAAAAGCCCAAAGAACAGAAGGTGAAAGAACAGAAAGTGAAGCTTTCACAAGGGCAGAAAGACCGACTGAGAAAGAAAAGAAAGAAAGCTTGAGAGTATCTTGAAAGGATTTTGTCCTCGGATACAACAAGTAAAACAGAGAAGAGTTCTGATAAATCGTCTTGCTCTTCAAAGAATGACAAATCAAGCAAAACGAATTCATCCGATGCAAATCTGAGGACAGAATGGAGTGTGAAGAAAGGAAATGTTCCTGGAGATGAATTTGTTTCTTCGGAAACAAAGGAGCCACGTTCTGGCGATGATTCTGATTCGTCAAAATCAGAGGAGCCACAAGTTGAGCTCAAAAGTGAAAATTCAGTTCCGCCAATGGATGATATCAACTTTCCACCATTGCAAACTGAAAATTATAAACAAAAAGATGGGAAAGTGAAAATTTCGAATCAGTTCTTTTCTGAAAAGAAAGAATTTGATGTTGAAAAGGCTTTTAATAGCAAAGTAAAAAATATTTTTGGAAAAATGGTTGAGGGTAAGGTAAAAGGAGTTAAAGAATTTTATGAATCAAAAAGGTATGTTCAAAACACCCAAGGATCGTCAGGCTTGGGTGAATCTCTTTAACTGAAAAACCTGACTTGCCGGAACTCCCAGGTTGGTAATTGGGGAGTAGGAATCGGCATCTTTCTTGAGAAATTCACAGGTTGGTAACTGTGATATTTCGACTTACAAGTGGTTAATCAAGGACATTAAGTTGTACTTGATTTAACTATCTTACAAGTGGTATGATTGTTGGAAATTGTGTTTGTGATAAACCTTCAAGTGGTTGAAAACAGTGTGATGAATTAAACCCCATGTTTGTAAAACGACACACAAAACTGATTTTTCGGAAAAACCATTTTGATTAAAGTTATGTTTTATTTATTAAACAAGAGGATTACATTGTCTTTAAACGAAAGAAACATGAGTACATAACATTATTTAAACTAATCTTGCTTCTTTTATGTCACTATGGCCCGAGTCCACCCTAGTGTATCCTTAAATCAAACCTATGCACCAGCGCCTGAAACACAAATGAAAATAGGTACGTCAGCATAAAAATGCCTGTGAGATACATAGATTTTGTGAAAATAGGATTCATGACTTAGGTTTAAAGAAATGTTTAATAAAAATTGGTCATGAATCTTGTTAAGTGTTTACTTTTATAAATCATATGAAAATGTGATAACTGTTGGTGCATATGTCTGTTGACTTCGTCTTATATTGAGTAGTGAAGAAACGTTCAAGTCCCTGTGAAGACCCAGACTGAAGACACCGGCTGTATCCAAGGGGGAGTTTGTTAGTGCATGATGTCTAAAGCCTTTGTCTTAAGTCTAGGGGTCTAATATGTCAAGTTATGTATAGAACAGGGGTTAGATTGTAATTTTATGAAGTTTTACATGTCTGGTAGCTTGAAATGACATGTTGTCATTTCAAGCTAACTAGCAAGTTGCATGTTAGCTTGAAACTGGTTCTTGCATGTTAGCTTGAAACTGGTTCTTGCGTGTTAGCTTGAAACTTCAATGTGTCACATTCAAGCTAACAGGCCAAGCCTATATATAGTTGGTGTGTGTGTCATTTGAAGCTAACAGAGCATCGATCCTTCAAGTTATAACCGAACTGCTGCCGGATTTTTCTGAGAAGTATTAATGAGAAACAGTGTTTAAAGTGATATTCTTCTGTTTTCCACTCCATTCTCTTTGATTCTAATCTGTTTAAGTGTTTCCGCCACTTAAATAGTGTATATTAGCTCAAATTGACTCATTTGATCGGTCAAATCGGTCCTACAATAAGAAAATCAGGTTTTATAAAAGAAAGGTGTATGGTTAATTAAATAACCAAGTAGAATGAGTTGTATAAATCAAACTGTTTTGTAAAACAATGTCTTGTGAAAAACATGTTATTTGTGTAAAATGTTATATGTCTAAATTGAAATGATTTAAATAATGCTACAACATGTAATATCATACAAGCACTTATATATAGGAAGTACCAGTGGCGTATCCACCATGCTTGTATCATATTACACACGCCTCGTTACTCAAATCACTTACCCAAACAAACCACCAATGTAATTGTTCATGTTTAAACCATTTGTCAAATATTATTGTGTAAACCATGTAAAAATGTTTATGTCAAAATGTAAATCTTGTAATGTATAACCAATGTCAAAAATGTTCATGTGTCAAATGTAAATCATGTGATGTGTAACCAAAATGTCATGCATGGCAAGTGAAATATATCAACTAAACCATAGGTAAAAATGCACAAAACAAGGTATTGAAGTAAAACATAGTTTAAATCAAAGTTATGTTTTGTGGAAATGTATGCTATACTGATACAAACATCTATGCGGTATTGTAAAAATGCATACATTCAAGCCTTGAGACTGTGGCGATAAACCCTTAAACAAATTAAAGGTTTATCTAAGTTATGTGTATCGAATTCGGTCATTCCTTCCATCCAAACATACCTAGGATTTCAGGAATGGGAGTTGTCAATTTCTATGGTACCACTACCTACTAACGAACGGCGTGATCAATGTTAATGAATGTATTTTTGTCCCATTTAAACAAACCAAATGTCATACCAAAATGTAAGCATGTGGTGTAAAACAAATGTACTAAGTATGCAACAAATGGACATACATAGCATGTGGTGTAAAACAAATGTACTAAGTATGTAACAATGAACATACATAGCAAAAACATAATGAAATCATGTACTATAAGTGTACTAATGAACATAACAAGCATATGATATGAAAACATGGAAAAGCACGAAAATAACAATTAGGCACATGCGTTTCACCCCAAAACGTTTGAAAATCAGTAAAAGAGGGGACTATGTACTCACTTGAGATTGCTCAATAGTCTTTAGATAACCACCAAGAAATGCTAGAAAGATCACGGAATCAAACGGCACCTAATATAGGTAACTATGTTAATAAACGGACCTAAATGATCTGATAAAATGTGGTTTCGTAAACCAAATGAGTATACGAAGTCATGTAGTATGGTTTAACAAAGCCTACATTCTAAAACAGAACTTATCCTAAGTGCTTACGACCCATTACGACCCGTTTAGGTAGCTTATGCTACTTTAACGCGTCGTTTGCGTAAACGCGTTCGGACCGCCTAACTAGTCCTATGACAAGTAAAATATGCCTTAACATGTCTAATATTGTTGCTTAATCAGTTTAGATGTCAAAAGTCATGTTACATATGCTTAAAATGAATTTTGGCGTAAAAAGGGCATTTTGGTCATTTTCCTAAGGCATATAAACTACCTATCATACAACTAACTAAACGTTGTGACCATAAGGCATAACCTCGGAAGGTTATTCCCTATACAACTATGGTCACCTAATGTGTTTGGTCGGATCCTAATGATCGACCAAACGGGTCGGGTTCGAAAGTATAAGCGGGTGCTTAGACCGCTTTCCTTACGACCCTACATAAGCACTAAATCTAAAGTGACGAGCTAAACATGTTAAAACATGTTTAACGAAGTTTGAAAACAGGTTTGGTATCAAAACAAAGGGTCTTGATACCTAAAAGTAGTTTGGTTACAAAATACGCAAGAATACGTATTTTGGCCGAAACTACGACTCTCCACTACACCTAAACAACGTGGTAATCAGTAGGTATAGTCACAAAGGACTATAACCCTCGTGATTACGCTCACGTTATGAAGTTCAAACGAACTTCATGTTGAACATAAATTGGTCAAAGCTGAAATTCAAACACAATTTGACTTCCGTGCTTAAAACGCATAAAAGAACGAAAGAGGACTTACAAAAGGTCCAAGAACGGAAGCTTTGATTCTGAATATTCTCAGGTATGAAGTGAAAATCACATCAACTTAGAGAACCAATTCAGATCAAAGGTGTAAGTTTGAGAGTGAAGTGGGTGGGGGTATTTATAGATTTCATAGAACCGTTAAGATCGTTTCTTGAAACCCGAGCTTTGATCTAGGCCGTACACTTGCACCCACTGTTTTCTAAAACCATGGGAGCCCCTAAACAAGCACATAGTATCAAAGAAACCAGGTGCAAAACAACTGAACAGCTGGATCAAGCTGGAAAACACTTCTGCTGACCTGGGGACTACTTACGGACCACAAAGGGTCCCATACAGTCCGTAAGGACCTTGCAGACCAGCCAGTTTCACAAAATGTCAGTTTTGGTCCCTGTGCGCGTATCGTCGTGTTTTGGCACTTCTAACACCCGTCAAACCCATTTTTAATCTCCATAAGGATGTTAAAGCATAGGGAACATGAAACATGCTCAAAAATATGACGGATGTCAGTTCGTTTGGCCGTACGGTTGCGTTGTTCGGTTAATTACGACGAAAGTCGTAACGGACGCTAAAACGATCCAAATTGCGAAACGAATGAAGTTTTCACAAGCCAATCACTAAAATAAAATATTTTAATTATTACATAAGTTTTTGGATGTCCGGATGTATTCAGAACGTAAGATATGCACGAAAATGCAAACTTATGCACTTTTTGACGCTTTTAGTCCCTGAATGACCAAAAAGTTTATTTTAGCACACCGAACCACTCAAAGCCTATTTCTAAGCTATGTAAAGGATATTTAGGGTATGTTTAGCTTATGGTCATGTTCCAGAATGTTCGTTACAGTACGGATCAGCATACTTTCGCAGTTTGTCGAATTTAGTCCCTGTAAGCGAATAAACTTGATTTTGCCATACCAAAGCCTTCAAAACTTATTTCTAAGTTATGTAAAGGTTATTTAAGGTATGTTAAGAATATATTGATGTTCTGGAGTGTTTGTCGCGTTAAACTGATTACGTTTACGCACCAGTTTGCGTATAACTCTCAAGAAAGCGATATAGAGTTGGAAATTGAACAAAATCAATACATGAAAAAATATCAAACATAAAAAAACAAACATTGGGATCAAATAACATTATTTTATTGATAACTGAACTGTTTAGAAAGATTACAGACACAGGTGTCACATAGCATAGCGATTAGTATAGTATAAGCGAATAGTATAATATATGCGAGTATCTTAGCAATCAATATAGCGTACGGTGGTTCCTCATGTAGTTGCGATTTGTCAGCAATTTGAGGTAGATGGAGTGTGCGAGTTGTGTGTGTCTATCGAAAAGCGAATGTCGAAAATTGAATAATTCACCAAAAATAAAAAACATATAAACGGGTAAATACACACATAAACACATAAAATTGACGAATATCAGAGTCAGCAGTTACGGGCTCAGAATCGAAACACATAAAAATCGGGGATAGATTGTCTTAGGCTGATAGAAATCGACTACCCAAAGTGGTCCAACTATTCACAAGGACTGTCTGAGCACACTTTGACCTTCGGGACTGTGCTTTCGCCTCGAATCTGGGCGAACGGCACGTATCCTTTCAATCTCAGCGTGATTTCCAGTCGTCGGAGTCCGTCAAGACTTTGGTGAGAGTTTGTAAAACAAAATAGAGATCGGAACAAGTCATCGAGGTTCGGGTTTCACCCCTGACTTAATGACCTCGTTCCTGTTTTTGATAAAATAAAGGAGAATTTATTGTGTCAAAGTATGGATTTCACTCCTGATTCGGCACAACTTCTCTCGTTTGTAGATGAAAATGGGGGTTGAACAAGCAACTTAGTCGAGAGTTTGCGGCTTTGACACCTAATCTCGACTTAATCGCTCGTTCATATTTGAAAATTTTGAGTGTAGTGATGGTGTAGCGTAGGCGAGAATAGCGAGAAATAGCAGGTAAGCTCGTACATAATCCCTATAGGATATGCACAAGTCGGTCTGTTGGTTCCTAACTATAGACTAGGTCGTTTCTAAGACGTCGACCTGGACTAGGTCGAGTCTTGCCTAATTCCCTATAGTTATGGCTGTGATACCAATCTGTCACATCCCAACCGATGGCGGAATCATCAAGGCGCGGCACTGAGCGAAACAGATTGTCCATAAGTTTCCATAACAACTATAATTACCAGATATTTAAAGCATCATGTCCCATACCATGAAATAAATGATAACATAATTATTACAGACAAAATCCAGTCAAATTGTTATGTTCCGACAACTCAGATTTCAAATACAGACAATTGTTTATTTGTTTCTAGACCTTTCCAAGCCTCGATTTCACAGCAAGCTAAGCACATACGCATCCTAAGCACCTGTCACATACGTTAAAGTAAAAGTCAATACACATAGTGTAAAGGTGAGCATACAAGTTTGATAATAGCATATAGAGTTCGAAATTGTTACGCATAACCAGCACGTACACAGTGTAAAATGAGGCATGTTAGTTATCGACATGAACCTATCGATGCCAATGACTGTGGGTTGACTGCCCAAGGCAGTTCGTAATACACACTCACCACTGTGAGCCATGTAACAAATTATCCTTAACAACCCCTGAGTGAACAGGTGCTGAGTCCAAACAAATAGTACTACCATTGCTAAGGCAGGTAGATAGCATTCCATGTATAAACATAACAAACAAGCATTCATTAAGTCACGTATAACATGCGGTAACAGTTAGCGTTAAAGTATTGCGTAGTGTGTTCGATGTGATTTAGTTTAAGTAACGTATGTAACACCCAAAAGTGCGTAAAGCAAAAAGGGTTCGAGTATACTCACAGCGATTGAAGTAATGGATTGAAGGGAGCGCTTAGAGCGGATAATAACCTGAACAGTTATTAATAACATAAGTGAAAGTAGGCGCGTAAATAGGTGTGAAGTGTCAGTGGGTCGAACAGCAATCCGGTCGGATGACAATCCGATCGGATGGCCGGTCGTTCGGGTGACAATCCGTTCGGACGGTCGTCCGATCGGGTGACCGTTCGAGTGGACTGTTACCTCGTTTGGGATGGATGTGGTTGTGTATGATGGCTTTCCTTTTGAAGTTTTCGTTGTAGCATTTTGAAAACTTAAAAGTATCTCTACCTATCAGGTCGGTCGATCGAACGACCGTTCGATCGGACGACAAACCGATTGGTTGGACACTTTAGTGAGAACAAGTTCACAGCAGTTTGTCACTCGATCGGATAGTAGTCTGATTGGGTGGCAACCCTTATGCATTGAACATGTTGAAAATCGTTTAAGTGTTGAAGTCAGAACATTACATAGTCGAGTGACAATCCGATCGGGTGGTAATCCGATCAGACAGTAGTTTGTTCAATGTTCACAACTTCAAATATTTGAAATAAAAGTTAAGTGTGGGGCCAAGGTGAAAGCCGATCGGGTGGCAACCCGTTCGGGTGAAAATCCGATCGGACAGCAGTCTGATCGGGCGACACTCCAACCTGGTCGGCCTGATCGTCTTCTTCCTTGGTCATTTTGATAGTTTTTCGTTTTATCGAGATGATTTGATAATGTATTAGACAACGGAAACCTCGTCACGACTTAGTAACCTGATCGGACAGGAATCACCCAAATCCGACCAGTTAACTGTTCGAGACGGTGTTCCAAGTTTAACTCGAAATCGGTAATCTCGTGGATAGAATCCAGATCTTGAACCAACACAACCACAAGGATGAGTAGAAGATCAGGACAAGCTCTGATTCTATCGGTTTTAAGTGCATTGAGTGTAAAAGAATTGAAAGAAAGTTGGAAAACCATCTTTCAATCCTTTTCACCTTGATTATGTTTAGATCTATGAAAGATCTTTGTTCATTTATGTGGAAATCGTTCAGATCTAAGTTGTTCTTGAAGGATTGAAGCCAAATCATGAAGTTCATAAGAACAACATGATGACATCATCCTAGAACACCTCAAATCTAGTCATTTAATGGTTAAAAGTTAAGATTCAAAAGATAGAAATGTGTAGGAGTGCGTGTAGATCAAGAAAGTACAAGATTTAGGTTGAAAACTTACAAGAATCGTGAGAAATCTGAAGAAAAGTGGGCAAGAAGAGCTGGTCGAACGAGAGGTGCCAAAAATGGTAAGTTTGTGATGCTGACAGGGGTATTTATAGGCTTACCATAAAAGGAAAGGGGGAGGAGAGTGTCACACCCCGACCACGTAAAACAACAAAACGTGGCGGAAACATCGGGGAGTGTTGTAACAGAATCATTGTTTCATAACACATGGAAATTGAATTATTGTTTTATTAAATAAAAGAGTTACAATGTCTTGACAATCAAAGAAACATAACATAAATAACTAGTCTTGCATCTTTTATTGTCACTAAGGCCCAAGTCCGCCTAAGTGTATCTTGATAAGTCCTATGCATCATCTCCTGAAAACACATGTGAAAATAGGTACGTCAGCATAAAAATGCCTGTGAGATACATAGGTTTTGTGAAAATGAGATTCATGACTTATGTTTAAGAAAATGTTTAGTCATGAACCTTGTAGTTTGCTTTGTTTTGTAAATTGTTTGAAAAGCAATAAGATCAAATGATATGTATAAGTAAGAGAATAATTTATGGTTAAATGAATAACCAAGTAAAATGAGTTTGTAAAAGATAAGTTGTTTTGTAAAACAATGTCTTGTGAAAAGTATGTTATTTGTATAAAATGTTATATGTCTTAAATTTAAATGATTCAAATAACGCTACGATATGTAATACCATACAAACACTTATATATAGGAAGTACCAGCAGCGTATCCACCATGCTTGTATCATATTACACACGCCTCGTTACTTAAATCACTTACTCAAACCAAACCATCAGGATGTAAATTGTTTATGTATAATCAAATGTCTAATGTCTATGTCTAATGTTTATGTCAAATGAAAGTCAACCAACCAATAATGTATAATGTCTATGTTTAAACCAATTGTCAAAAGTCCTTGTATAAATCATGTCAAATGTTGATAGTCCAAAAGTAGTCAAGTAATGTGTAACAAATGTTATGTATGGTAAGTAAAATAAGACTACTTAAACCATAAGTAAAAATGTACAAAACAAAGTATTGAAGTAAAACATGGTTTAAATCAAAGTTATGTTTTGTATAATATATGCATGCTATATTGATATAGACATTTATGCGGTATTGTGAAAATTCATACATTCAAGCCTTGAGACAGCCGGATAACTATGTAAAAATGAGTTATCAAAAGAATATGTATTCGGATTCGGTCATTCCTTACGTCCAAACAAACCCGAGATTTCAGGAATGGGATTTGTCAAGTCCTATGGTACCACTACCTACTACCGAGCGGCATGATCGGTGTTAATGAATGTACATTGTCTCATTTAAACAAACCAAATGTCATACCAAAATGTAAGCATGTGATGAAGATAATGTACCTAGTATGCTAGAGTAAACATACAAGGTAGAACTGTAAAACAATGTGTCCATATGTTACTGGAACATATGCAACAGAGATGCAATGTAAAATAATGTACTAAGCATGTACTAAATGGACATACATAGCATGAAAACAATGAAATCATGTACTATAAGTGTACTATTGAACATAAAAAGTATATGATGTGAAAACAGGAAAGCATGAAAGTAACAAGTAGGCACATGTGTTCCACCCCAAAACGTTTGGAAAACAGTAAAAGAGGGGTCTATATACTCACATGAGATTGCTCAGAAGTCCTAAGATAATCACCAAGCAATGCTAGAGATCACGGAATCAAACGGCACCTAATATAGGTAACTATGTTAATAACCCGGACCTAAATCGGAAGATCGGATAGAATGCGGGTTCATAAACCAAACGAGTATGGAGACTCGTGTAATATGGTTTAACAAAGCCTACATACTAAATGAAACCTAACATAAGTGTTTACGACCCAATACGACCCGTTTAGGTAGCTTATGCTACTTTAACGCGTCGTTCGCGTGAAACGCGTTCGGACCGTCTAACTAGTCCTATGACAAGTGTTATATGCCTAAACATGTTACATAATCAGTTATGTGTCAAAAGTTTAGGTTACATATGCTTAATTACCAATTATACATGAAAAGGGTATTCTGGTAATTTACCTAAGGCATATAAACTACCTATCATACAACTACTCAAACGATGTGACCATAGGGTATAACCTCGGAAGGTTATTCCCTATATACTATGGTCACCTAATGTATTTGGTCAGATCCTAATGATCGACCAAACTGGGTCGGGTTCGAAGGTATAAGAGATTTATTAGATCGCTTACCCTTACGACCCTAGACAACGTGGTAATCAGTAGGCATAGTCCCAAGGGACTATAACCAACGTGATTACACTCACGTTGCGAAGTTCAAACGAACTTCGCATTGACCATAACTGGTCAACGCAGAAAGTCAAACAAAGTTTGACTTTCAGACTCGAAAAGACTCGAAAAGCAATAAAAGAACGAAAGAATACTTACGAAGGGTCCCCGAATGCTAATCTCGATCCAAGAATCTCAGGTATGAAACAATGGTTTCAACTTAGAGTTTCTAAGATCAAAATTCTAGTGGGTTTTGAAGTTGTGGGGGTGGGGTATTTATAGTTTTCGGGTAACCGTTAAGATCGTTTGTCGAGTATCGTGCCTTAATCGCATCCGTACAAGTGTCGGAAAGTTATGGTGGCTAAAAATGGGTCTAAATGAGCTGAATGTGCAGTTGAGAATGTGTGGGTGAGGATCAAACAGCTGGAAACTGCTGACTGTTCGATCTAATCTGATCAGGGAGGCGGACGCGGCCCGCTTCAGGATCTACTAAAACTCAGGCGGGCCGCCTGGGAGTTGCAGATCAGAAACATGTTTGCAGAATTACAGTTTCAGTCCCTGTTGATGTTTTAAGCCATTTTCGACACTTCCAAGGCCCGTAAAGCCAACTTTAAGGCCCTAAAATGTTGCCTAAACATTGTGGACATGAAACATGCTCAGAAATATGTCGGGTGTTGGTTCGTTTGGTCGTACGAACGCGATGTTCGCTTAATTACGACGGAATGCGCATAAGCGCGAAAAACGATCCAAATGACGCGACGAATGGATTTTTCTTATGCCAAACACTAAAATAAAATATTTTAGTGCTTACATAAATTTTTGGATGTCCGGATGTATTCAGAACGTAAGTTATGCGCGAAAATGCAAACTTGTGCACTTTTTGACACTTTTAGTCCCTGAATGACCCAAAAGTTTATTTTAGCACACCGAACCCCTCAAAGCCTATTTCTAAGATATATAAAGGATATTTAAGGTGTGTTTAACTTATGGTCATGTTCCGGAATGTTCGTTACAGTTCAAATTGGCATACTTTCGCAGTTTGTCAAGTTTAGTCCCTGTAAGCGAATTAACTTGTTTTTGCCATACCATAGCCTTCAAAACTTATTTCTAAGTTATGTAAAGGTTATTTAAGGTATGTTAAGCCTATGTAACTATTCCGGAGTGTTTGTTGCATTAAACTGGTTATATTTACGCATCGGTGCGCGTATAACCTTCCAGAAAGCGATTTAGAGTTTGGAATTGAACAAAAATTGATATGTGCAAATGATACACATATTTTTACAAATCCCAAGTATGAAATATAATATTTCATTGGTTCGGTATTTGTTTGATGGTCGTGGAGGCACAGGTGTTACAGAGAGGCTGGTCGATCGGGTGGTAACCCGATCGGGTGACTGCTCGATCGAGTGGCACCTCGATCGGGTGGCAGCTCGATCGGCTGGCCACTCGATTGGTGGGCACGGCGCGATGAGTTTTGTTGTTTCGATTGCGATTGCGAGCGTTTCGATGCGATAGAGTTTCCTATTCAAATTAATTTTAATCCCAACTACTATATCAACATACAAGCATCCTTAATTGACTTGCGTTTAGCGTTTGCGATTCGATTGTGATTGCGTTTTCGATTGCGTTTCGATTAATCACCACAACATAAATACATGCACAAATAACACATAAAGGGCACACACACATACAAGAACCATAACCAGAATGCGTAATTCGAGCTGCGAGTGCGATTGTGATAAGTGATAAATCGACTAAACATGCGATAAATAGCGATTACTATGCGATTATTAATAGATACTCCACATAATACAACTAAAGCGATAATAAGATTAGGCTAATTACAAGTCAAAGAAGTCAAAACCGGAATTGAGCAAGGAGTGACACATCGCAATTAGCAATCTTGTCTCCCTTTGACTTCAATCTTGACTTTGACTTCAATCTTGACTTTGACTTTGACTTCTGAAACACGGGGTGTTACATGTGCACCTCAAAAGATCTCTAAAACTCTGTTGCTTATCCTTTATTTTGGTATGCACGTCTTCATTCCACCACCAGGACTCCTTATGCCATCTAGTATTTCCTGTTGTGACCCCTAGTGTCTCATTTGCCACTGTAGTGATTGTAGTCACCATAGCCTCCCACATCTGGTTTGCGTCGTTACCTAGTTGCATCTTTGTCATCGAGTTAACTTTATCTCTAAACATTATAATTTTTTCTCCCTTTAAGTTTCCCCAACGGATCCTAGGCCGAGTTTTCCTCTCCCCCTCAGTTAGTCTTACTTTTAGGGCTATATCTGCTACCAGCAAATGGTGTTGAGCCACTGCATTCTCCCTTGGAATAACATTGCAGTCCATCCACATCCGTCGATCTTCCTGCCTCATCAACAGATAGTCGATTTGCGTGTTACGTCTTCTGCTACTAAAAGTGATCAAATGAGATTCCCTCTTCGTAAAGAACGAGTTTATAATACCTAGGTCGTGAGCTGCCGCGAAGTCTAGGAGGTCTCTACCAGGTTCATTTTTATCGCCAAAGCCAAAACCCCCATGTACCAACTCAAAGCCATCACTACCTTACCAATGTGCCCATCAAAATCTCCTCCTATAAAAATTTTCTCCTCCCTAGGTATGGCCCTTACTACCACATCTAGACAAACCTAGAATTCTCCTTTCTCTTGATCTCCTAGTCCCACTTGCGGCGCATAGGCGCATACCACTGTCACTACTTGCTCACCTAATACTAACCTTAACACCATAATTCTATGGTTGTGTCGTATCACCTCAAACACATTCTTATGCAATTCTATAGCCACCAAAAAACCTACTCCGTTCTTGGTCCCATCCGATCGGAATACAACAACTTATAACCATTGCACTCTTCTGCTCTACGTCCTTTCCACCTAGTCTCCTGAAGGCACGCTATCTGTACCCTACGTCTTTTAAGTGTGTCTATCACCTCCAACAATTTACCACTAAGAGTTCCTACATTCCAAGATGCCACACGTAAGCTACACCCTCTAACTCTACCCTTACCTGTACCTCTCGTCATTGGACACGAGCTCAAGTAAAAGTCATAGCTTCTATTGTCTATGATTATAACTAATAACTAACCACAAAGAGTACGTAATACTAAAAAGCAACACGTATGACACAATGAGTTACCGGGAAGCCTGAAAGAGTCCACAAAATATATTCAAAAAAAATTTATTTTTATATATCACGCTGGATATTGTGTGATATATAACAAAAGCTATTTATAAATTAATATTTAAAATCTCACAACTGTTTTTAAATTCTCACAACTGTTTGAGGAAAATTTCGAGTAAATAACGAAAACCTAGATGATAAAATGATCAAATATTCTAATTAAAAGAAAACAAGAAAGAAAATTAATATTCAGTGTATACATATGTATATGTATATGTGTGTATATGTATATGTGTGTATATATATATATATATATAGGGGACCGCTAGAATGAGAACCACCCCGAGTTATGAGAACCGCGAGAACCACACCATCCGAGGCGCGGTTAACCAAATTTTTTTTTACAACTAGATGTGTGTATTATAAACACATTCGTAAAAAAAAAAATGCCGTGTGGGTAGTTTTTTACACCACAAGTTTGGTGTTTTTTTTTTTTTTTTGTTTTTTTTTTACACCAAACTTGTGGTGTAAAAAACTACCCACACGACATTTTTAATTTTTTTTTTTTACGAATGTGTTTATAATACACACATTTAGTTGTAAAAAAAAAATTTTGGTCCACCGCGCCCCGGATGGTGTGGTTCTCGCGGTTCTCATAACTCGGGGTGGTTCTCATTCTAGCGGCCCCCTATATATATATATATATATATATATATATATATATATATATATTACCTATCGGCTAGTCCCCTAACGGTCCAAATTTTTGTCCTTTATGCCCGTCTCCAACGTCAAGCCCAAGACGATTAGGACGCCGTCGGGGGAGGGTGGGATGGTGTAACAGGTGACGACGGGCCTTGACGTGGCTGGGCCGAGCCCCACACCGTCAAGCCTTATGGGCTTTCCATATCTAAATATGTGGGCTTTCCATGGACTTTAGTCATGAAGCATGATAACTAATACACACATTAAATCCAATTAATCATCCATACATCAATTTCTTCATACAAAATTTGAAGTGTTATAGTTCTTTCATCATACCAACATTCCCTGCATTTTTCTTACCATGCCTACTCCCCAAACTTCCATCGCCGCTAGCAACGGTGACAACTCCCACTTGTGGCCTAGTGGTAGGAGGCTTAGTTTTTCAATGGAGACTCAAGTTCAATTCTCACTTGTGTCATATTGGGGTAGATATAGGCAATGAAGGATTTGAACTAGGCCCTGTGTGAGGTTGTCAGTCCAATCCCGGAGTCCAACCGGGTTTTCGTCCCACCGTGTGTTACGCCAGAGAGTTCTACTCTTGTTATGGCACAACGACTGTCAAGTGGCAACCGGCGGTATGGTTTCCCGGGAGAACGCCCAAAGAAGCCAAACTTTGAAGATACCGTGGGTCCGGTTAAGATAACATAGTCTGGCCAAAGTGGGGCAATATGAGGCTGTTCAATTTAAAGAGTGTAGTAACCTTATAAAGTTCACCATTCAAAAAAAAAGCAACGGTAACAACCCCATTTCTGTAACAGTTTCAAACCGAGCCCCACTTGTTTCAAAATTAGCACCATTCATGCAAAAAGTTGTTTGGAATTCAATATCTATGATATTTTGTTTATATTCTAATGGAGCCAAACATGTATGGCTAGATTTGAATTCCAGTATATTCTAATATAGATGAGACCCGCAAATGTGTGGTCAGAACTGTAAGGAAATCCTCTATCATCATCCCAAAATATCTTTACGTACTCGTCTCAACGCCATTATATATTGGATGTTCTCTACACTCAGCGATTGATCAGGCAATGGAGCATATACCGGTGATTGATTTGACACCGTATGTGGAAGCAGCATCTGGAGAGTTTTGCTTGGACAGGGTCCAGAATCCTGAACTGGAGAAGGTATGCTTAGAAGTCAGTCGAATTTTAGCAGAAACCGGAGCGCTGTTGGTCAAGGATCCACGATGCTCTGCCGAAGACGATGACCGATTTATTTCTATGATGGAGAAGTATTTCGAAATGCCTGATGAGTTTAAGCTTCTCCAAGCACGTCCTCATCAACATTACCAGGTCAACTTGTTAATATAGTTTATGTGTTTGCATGAATGATGAATTTATGCATGCGCATGGGTTTAATTAGTTGATGTTCCAAATTTACCCTCATTGTTTTTCTTTTCCATTTTTAGTCAAGCTGTCATTAGCAAAGTGGTTTGCCAAGAACCTTTTCATCACAATCACAAAAATACATGAGTTAAATCTCATTTTTTTTAGCTATTTTGTCAGTTTAGTCCAAAGGTTTTATTTTTATATGTAATTCTGTTAACTAGAAAGGCAATTCGGCCATATAAAATGACCGAATCACCCTTCTCGTTAACAAAAATAATGGATAAACTTAACCCAGTGGACTAAAATGGCGACAGTGAAACCTTTTTGGACCCACATGCACAAAATGAAAACTTTGTACTATAAAATGGGCCAAACCACAGGGACTAAAATAACATTTAACTCAAAATATATTGATCAATTAAGCCAATAAATTAAACGATTGTAGCCTAAGACTATATGAAGTGGGAGGACTTGAAAAGAGAGCGTTATGCGACATGTGGCAGCAACGTCAGCAAGTGTCACAAAAGTGGTGTGGTGCAAAAAAAAGGGCGTAGTGGGATGGGTCGTGAAAGGGTGGCGTAGTGGGACACGTGGCGCACACTTTAAATTTGTATTTATTGTATATATAAAAATTATTAAAAATCTATCAAATTTAAAAAAAAAAACATTAATATTAATTAAAGAAATAACATTAATAAAAAACATTACGTAAGTTAAAAATGAAACTAAAAAAAATACACGAGATAAACTAAAAAAAACATTACATGGAATCGCTTCGACCCAAAGTTTACACAACGCGATGTGCTCTCCGAGCTTTTATTCGTTGGCTGTTTAAAAAAAGATGTTTATTTCTAAGTGGTTGAGCGTTTTAGTCCTATGTTAGATGTTGTAGATTTAGTGGGTGAGTGAGTTAGCGGTTCAAAAAAAAGAGATTAAGCCAATAGAAAATTTGGAACCAAAATTAGACTTGGGTATTTGTGTTTGAGGGATAGAAGAACAAATATTTACACATATTTTTGTGTGACAAAATAACAGAATGGGGCAACACCAGGAGGACTTGAAGTACCCCGGAGTCTAGCTGTTCCAGATATGCTAAAGAAGGCGAGAGAATTGCCGAAAGAGCACCAACCATTGATTCCAACGGGAGCAGATCTGAAGTGGCGATACATGTGGAGGATTGGCCCAAGACCATCTGTTACTCGGTTTCAGGTTTACCATATTTCTTTATCATCTTGTTACTAAGACAGTAACTCGTCAATTTTAACCCGTTTACTAATCATCTTGTTACTAAGACAGTAACTCGTCAATTTTAACCCGTTTACTAAAAACTACGGGGATAATCACCAAAATAGATTTGATGACCCAAAAAGTTAACAAATTAAACATTGACTTTTAAGGTTATAAAGACTGACATATCCAAAACCAAGCAATAAAAAAACGTTAAATAAGCAAAGGCGGCTTAAAAAGGCTGAAATTTAGCAAGCACTAAAAGCATTAAACAGGACAAGGACAACTGGTACACAAAGTAGCCAATCTAACAACTACATGTGTAAAGTGTCGGCTAGATCTTAGTCAACGATGAAATGAGCTGAGTATATCTTACGTAGAGCGGAAGCAAATAATCAAAGATAATTATTCTCAAATAACTTTGGTAAAAATGAACGATAACACCAATAAAATAGGTGTATTTTTATAGAGCGTTTGCCACTTGATCCGGCCTGTTGAGTCCTTTATGTTGCCTGCTTGTGGGTCTCGTAACTCTAATTATCAACCAAGTTATGACTGTTTAAAGATTGAGACCTTTTATGCCATGTTTCTCCTTATCTAGTTAGTCCTTGTAAGAAATCACTAACTCTTGGATCTCCTCCACATCAATATCTTAACCAGCACAGAAAAAGAAGGGCTAAATCTTAGTCGGTGGCTAAAATTAGCCGGCTCTTTTCTCGTTTACTAAAATTTATCCTCTTATATTTTGTGCTGACTAAGATATAGCTAGCTTCTTTTGCCGCCAGCTAAGATTTAATTGACACTCTATATATGTAATTATTTAGCCGTTCAATATATATATATATATATATATATATATATATATATATATATATATATATATATATATATATATATATATATATATATATATATATGTAATTATTAGATTTGGTTGGTTTGTGGACCTGTCGATTTTGTGCTGAGTAAATTCCAGTCTCCTCAGCCAAATTTTAGTTTGTTGGATCTTTTCAGATGGTTGGTTTTACATGTGTCTATTTTTGACATGTTAAAAGTCAATAAATATTTGGTTATTTTTTTGGATCAACATGCTTATTTTAGTGGTATTTCCAAAATTATAGGTTAAATTGATTGTTTTGTATTTGTCAAACTGGTTCGAAAATAACCCTAAAGTATACTTTTAATACATAAAACTTTTTAAATAGTCTAAGAATTTAGAGGGGATGAAACATTTGACCAGACTTTAAAAATCTTTGTTTATTTAAAAATTAGATTATAAACTCATGTATTATATGAGGTTTAATATAAAATATTAAATACTTATTACAATATGAAAAAATAAAGTAAATAGTTGAGAAAATAAATATTAAATAATTGGAATATACATAAAGTAAATAATAAATGGTTGAGAACAATAAACGGAAAATATTCACCATTGACTTATATAGTGACTTATTTATTAGGTACAACCTTAGTCCAATTGGTTGATGCATCTGGGTTTTATCCATAGTACCCGAGTTCGATCCCCTCTCGAGGCGGCTCTCAACTCGTCAAGCCCATAGTTGGGGTGACGTCGGCCACTCTCTGATGCTGGCTGGGGCACTGTTAAGACGCACACATCTGGCCGGAGTGGGGCGACGGGCCTCCCCAATGAGTGGGGTGTGGGGTGTCTCGCAACCAAAAAATGTATGACACCTTGGTGTTCAAAAAAAATTATTAGGTATAGCCTGACCTGATAGAAAGCAAAACCAAGACAATTTTGATGATGTAATTGTGTCTCTCTTATTTAGGACCTGAACTCGGATCATATCATACCGGAAGGTTTCCCAGACTGGGAAGAGACCATGAATTCATGGGGTTATAAACTCTTGTCTGCTGTAGAGGTGCATCATTTGCGACGACTTGCTATACGATTTTATTTCATATCTTGTGCTTCATATAACTTAATTCGATCGACTTGTTCAGGCTGTTGCTGAAATGGCTGCAGTTGGATTTGGTCTACCCAAGGATGCATTCACCAATCTTATGAAGAATGTTAGTCTATTCATTTATCTAACTTTTTGGAAAAACACATAAATTTGATGACTGTTTTGTAAGGGTGACAATTCTGCCCCATTCTTCAAAGAATGGAATGATTAAGGCAAAACAAATATTCAAATGGGTTCATTTTGTTGTAGTAAAATATTGCAGGTGAAACTACTTTTATTCTTTTTCCTCATCTCAACCAGAGTCCATGGTTAGAACCTGTTTTGACCCAACCAAATTGATATTTTTCGGAAACAACAGTTTAACCCGTCGACATGCCCGACTGGACCCAACTGTTTTGTAGGCTAGTGTTTTACGACATCAATTGCGATTAAACCGTCGACATTGCTTATTTTGTAGGGCCCACATCTTCTTTCTCCTACAGGAGGTGACTTAGGGAGTCATGGCAAAAAGGGTACTGTGTTTGCTGGATATCATTATGACCTTAACTTTCTAACAATTCATTACAGAAGTAAATTCCCTGGTCTGTACATTTGGCTTAGAAATGGGGAGAAAGTGGAAGTAAAGGTTCCAGAAGGATGTCTACTTATTCAGACAGGAAAACAGGTATCAAAGCTAGTAGATAATTCAAATTCATGTTACCTGATTTCTAATTAAGGATAACCATATTTTTGACCCGTTCTGCGCGTTGTGGCGGTAATGTCTACTTACCAAAAGATGGAGAATTTTGTGTTTAGCAGGGTAGGGTTTGCTATTCAGAAGGGGGTAGCTGCACAACTTGTTGCCCGTCTACCTGTCATTAGTCTGTAATCGTCTTTGTTTTAATTGCAGAAAAGGTTTTGATAAAAAAAAGATGGAGATTGAATGTATTAAATCTCTAAAGTTAGGGGCTCACTTGAAAAAGGCATGGCCGGTACTACCGACCATGCATTTTAAGATATATAGTAGTAGCAATTAGTTATTTTTGGTTTTTTTAGTTATAAAATGTAGAACTTTTATTTTTCGTGTTGGGAAAGCTGATGCTAATACTGAATACTGAGTTTAACCTGGGACATTGTTCTGTTTACAGTTAGAATGGGTAACTGCTGGAGAGTGTATGGCTGGTTTGCATGAAGTTGTGGTAACTAAAAGAACTATCGAAGCAATAAAAGAAGCTGCGAAAGCAAATCGAAGCCTATGGAGAATTTCCTCAACCGTGAGTACAATAAGCATTTACACATTAACTTTTGATTCTATATGAACTATACTAACTTGGGGTATCAACTTCTTGTTTGTTTTGGTAGTTGTTTTCTTCTGTCGCATCAGATGCTGTGATGAAGCCCCTGGGACATTTTGCAAAATCGCCTCTTGCTCATGAGTATCCACCGGTTCATGCCGGAGAATATTACCAAAAAGAACTTGTTGTTATTAAACTTAATGAGAACGAGAAAGAGCATTAGACCGTCTTTGATGAAGAATGATACGCCTGTTGTTGATTGAATATGATGCAATAGTGTGATAAATAAGGAATTGAAGATGAACTATGTTTTATGTAAAGTTTTTTAACATGCTTGATAAATGTGTGAAGGAATTGAAGATGAACTATGTTTTATGTAAAATTGTTAAACATGCTTGATAAATGTGTGAAGGAATTGAAGATGAATGTGTTTTATGTAAAATTGTTAAACATGTTTGATAAATGTGTGAAGGAATTGAAGATGAACTATGTTTTATGTAAAGTTGTTTAACATGCTTGATAAATGTGTGAAGGAATTGAAGATGAACTATGTTTTATATAAAATTGTTAAACATGCTTGATAAATGTGTGAAGGAATTGAAGATGATTGAAGATGAACTATGTTTTATGTAAAGTTGTTTAACATGCTTGATAAATGTGTGAAGGAATTGAAGATGAACTATGTTTTATGTAAAATTGTTAAACATGCTTGATAAATGTGTGAAGGAATTGAAGATGAACTATGTTTTATGTAAAGTTGTTTAACATGCTTGATAAATGTGTGAAGGAATTGAAGATGAACTATGTTTTATGTAAAATTGTTAAACATGCTTGATAAATGTGTGAAGGAATTGAAGATGAACTATGTTTTATGTAAAGTTGTTTAACATGCTTGATAAATGTGTGAAGGAATTGAAGATGAACTATGTTTTATGTAAAATTGTTAAACGTGCTTGATAAATGTGTGAAGGAATTGAAGATGAACTATGTTTTATGTAAAGTTGTTAAACATGCTTGATAAATGTGTGAAGGAATTGAAGATGAACTATGTTTTATGTAAAGTTGTTTAACATGCTTGATAAATGTGTGAAGGAATTGAAGATGAACTATGTTTTATGTAAAATTGTTAAACATGCTTGATAAATGTGTGAAGGAATTGAAGATGAACTATGTTTTATGTAAAATTGTTAAACATGCTTGATAAATCTGTAATTAGTACTTAAAAGTTATAAACAAATTATCTATATTTCTTTTCAAATAAATAAAGACAATCTCTTTATTTTGTGGGAAATAGACAATACCATTTGTATGATACAATATAATGTAAGAAGATTCAGACTTGTACCTACAATTACAAGAATTAAACAAACAAGAAGAGTTAGATTTGGCTTAGGCCATAATAACGGTTCTCGTAAAATAGATTTTGCACAAGTAGCTCAATCCTTTAGCCATGTTTACTGAAGACGGAAATGGATAATGGCTAACATGATGGTGGCAACAGACGACGGAGCTATGACGGCAATAGGCGGTGGACTTAACACGCGTTAGTCAATTGTGGTAATTATGTTAGTTATGGTAGTTACGGTTAACACGACCGTTAGGATATTGTATTATAGAGGTCGGATCAAATACACAATACTCTTAACCTAAGAGACATATGAAACGATCTTTACTCTTGATTATATCACTTTAATAGGTTGATTAATTCAGTGGTAGTTTAGTAAATACATAAAAGTTAGTAAAGATCTACAATGAGGTGGAGATGTAAAATTTGTAGTCTACTAGTACAATGTGTTTATTTTTATATACGTTTCAACTTAAATTTTTTTTAATAACGAGCTATACAAATTTTTCGTCAGATCAACATCTCCACCACAATGCGCAAGTTTACATCTATATAATAAAATGAATCGGAGATAATAATCTAGTGATATAATATAAATTGTATAGCGATTTGATATATTTTTATATGAATCAGAAAATAATTTTTTTATAGATATTTATACACATTAACAAGGTTATCACCTAGGACTGCTTCCTGGACTCGAGAATTTTTTTATATTCTAATTTTATGAGTAACATCGTATTTAAAATAATACAACAAGTTATCTATAAACGAATTTTAAATTTTTGGTACAATTAAACATGGGTTTTTGAACATTAGCACAATGTTAAAATTGTACTAATAACTCATGATAAAAAAGACAAATGATAATGTTGTTAAAATTGTACTAATAACTTATGATAAAAAAAAAAAGACAAATGGTAATGTTCAAATATTTCAACCAACAAATAAACACATATTACTGAATATAAAAAAAACAATGTTATGCGAAGATGATATTTATAAACATGATTTTATGAAATATTAAAGGTCTTGATGTATTGCAAGCAAAATCGTTCCTTGACTCATTGACCATTTGAAAATACTCATCTTGCCCCATGGAACTCCCTCAGATTTTAACAAATTATTCCAACCGACAACATTATATTTGTAACAAACAACAATTAATAAATGTAGATATGAAAAAAACAAATGTAGTATATTATAAATAGATTACAAATTGTATTATATTATAAATAGGTTACAAACCTTATAGTTTCGAAAATCCCTTCTTCTGTAGATATTTTCAATTCCCATTCAGATCCACCAATCAATTTTATAATTATTTTGGAATTATTGTGTAAACCAATGAAAATTCCGATGTGTTCAGGTAGCCACTACAAAACAAGAACAAATTGTTAGTAATATTAGAATGTAAATTGTTAAAAAGTAAATAAAAACAGTACAAAAAATATTAATGCAATAGAGTCATTTACCAAGGTATCGACTATACAACTTTCAAAAACATGTGTAACACCTCGTAAAAACGTGTCCAATTATGTGAAGACACGTGTCCTAAACCCTAATCATATGAAAGATTGAGTTTGAAGGACTAAAGTTGTAAAATGATGAAATTATGTATGCGAAGGGACTAAAAGTGTCAACATGCCAAACTTGTGCCTCTGAATGACCACACACGAAGAATATATTCTTAACGAGTAATTATTCGAATACAAGAAGCCGTTTGTGAAAATTATCGAAAGATTATAAACTACAGGGGTTAAACGTGTCAACATGTTAATTCTTACCTCGGAGTGACCTTTTAACGAACCTGGAGCTTCGTAATATTCAAATATACTCTCAAGAATAAGTGATATCAATTTCACGAGGTTTCGAGATCATTATGTATTGTTTAGGCGAATTCCCAAGAATTAGGGTAAAAAGAGTCAACGAGGCAAAACTTATGTTTTCGGTAATCGTCTAACGAAACCGAGCCTAACGGTGTTTGGTTATACTCCCTAGATCATCTACAAACTAACTACAAGGACCTATTGTGCCTAAAACGAAAGTTATAAACCTTAAAAAGGTGCAAGGACTGAAAATGACAACTTGGAAACTTGTTTGGCTGGTACCCCATAGGGTCGCGCTGTGTGACCATGAACTGCACATGTCGTCGCACGACGCGACGGCTCTACTTTGACAGAATATGATGGACATGTGCTGGTCTTCTACTTCCTTGTGCTCCAAACCAAAACAAATCG
Organism: Helianthus tuberosus; assembly: GCA_030545235.1. Classification (NCBI taxonomy): domain Eukaryota; kingdom Viridiplantae; phylum Streptophyta; class Magnoliopsida; order Asterales; family Asteraceae; genus Helianthus; species Helianthus tuberosus. Next base: position 116,085,073 of record CM060414.1, on the reverse strand, counting down.
AAAACTAGGGCCTTGTTGATGGTTTTTAATACCACTAGGACACCTGGAGCTATCTTGTAACAGCTGAAAACACCTGTGATGATCATAAGGGACCCTCATTCACTATAAATAGGACTTGTAGTGCAACCATTTCACTTGCACATTCACTCTAAATCACTCCTATCTCTAGTTCAAGTGTTTTCTTGAGCATTCTGGGATTCCTGGTCATAAGGAAGCTCATTCTTTAGTAGAAAATATTGCTAGGACCCTTTGTAAGTGTCTTAGCCCCCTCTTTAGTTCAGTTTTCTTATTTAAAAACCGAAAAGTCAAAGTTACGTAAAATAGCTTTGACTCTCAGTTTAAACTCAAATGGTCCAACCATTGTTCGAGGCGAATATGGCTATGTGACCATAATTAGGTAGGTGTTAATCCCATAAAAGGGCACCTCCTAATTTTCTCGTTTGCTTAGTTAATTGTCAGGTCAAACTATTTAACTAAAAAGTCAAACTGGTCAGAATTTGAAATAATAATCAAAACTAACAATGCAGAGGTTATAAATTATATTTTATCATTCTACCAACTTGGTAATTATTATTAGAACATGGTTAAGCATGTTCAACCTGACAATTCTGAGTTTAGGGTCGGTTCACAACCGAAAATCGCAAAAGCTTGACTTTTGCTTTGACTTTCAGTTCTGACCCGATTAAGCTTCAATCTTCTACGTTTTAAGCTTTCATTAGGACCATATTATGTTGTAGTATAACTCTCTGAAGTTATATTACCTGGTCATTGGTAATTTGAATTATATGTCAGTTTCCGTTATTATGCTTATAGTTGACCGTTATGCCCTTATATCATAAAAATGAGAATTTTGAAAATGTGAGAGGACAAAAAGCTTTATTTCTGATATATAAGTATGTCCACAAAATTTGACATCAGTTTCTGGTCTCAAACCAAAGATATGCATGATATCGTAAACTAGAACTTTTTATTAATTAAATTACGCTGTTATGCATAAGTCATGTTTAAACATAGGTTTTGACCCAAAACTCATTACCTACTATTAAGATATTATTTTTAGGGATTTTTGGAATTTTTGGTCAGATTATAAACTGACCATTTCATTGAGTTCTTGTATAATTCGGTAAATGACGATAATACCCTTTTCGTTCATAAAATGAGATTAACATATGATTTGCACACCAAACCTTTTCCTACTGATATTATATATTAAATAAAATATTTTGAACATTTAAGACTGATTAAAATCTCAGATTTCCATAAACATCTTAATTATCGTCAATTATCGACTTTTACACTAATTAAGCACATAGTATGGTTTAAAACCATACTAAACACCTAAGACTTGTTACCTACTGATTTTATAAATAAATTTTAATATTATTACAGTAGGTATAAGTCATGAACTCAGACTTCCAATTATGTCCTTAAAAGCATATGTGAAATGACCAAAATACCCTTTTGAGGCATAGTTTGGCCATAAATGATAAACCTCACATATGTATGATATCTTGCTGATGTAACTTGATAAAATAAATATTTTTACTGAATGTTTTAGACCAGAACCTCAGTTTACTATAAAACTGTCACACCCCTTTCTATGGTGGAAGCACGAGGTGTGATCTTGAAAGGTTCTCATTGCATACGAATGGTAAACATACTACATGCTCGTAAAAATAACTCCAAATGCCAATGAAATTACGTAATTGAAAACATAGGTTGAGTGTTTACATCACAAGACAGCATAAGACATTGTCTGAAAAGTTTACAACATTATTCAAAGATAAACATAAACAACATCCAGAGTAAGAGTATGACCGCGCGCACATCCACTTTAATTACCTGAAATACATGTGAGTTTTTGGAAAATCGTCAACATAATGTTGGTGTGAATTCATGCAGTTTTTGTATTGAACGTTTGTATACTTTGTATGAAAACATGGTATGTAATTTGTATGTATCAAGTATTTCTGTAAATATAAGGAAATCGAGATCGCTAATGGTTTGCAAGGCCATTAACATGTGACACGACATAGGAAGCATCCAAACCATAGGCATTTTTCTAGTAGTCGATTCACGACTGAGACACAAAAGCACTACTTGGTACTAGTTATCACCAAGAGTGTGGCTGCCCGAAAACCCGTTAGATCTAACCTTTTGTTCTGCGGTCTTAGTATGTACACGATTAATGGTGCTTCTGGTACCCTATTCGTGACATGATCTAAAGTATCATTCCTTAGTTTTTGTATCCAGCATACCATAACACATGTATTTCTCCAAGATTAAAAAGCATGTAAAAGTTTAAAAGTGGGGACATGAACTCACAACTTTACGTTTCTTGCGCCGTAAACTTCACCGGGTTTGCTTATATAGCGTCGTGACCTATACATGTTTTATTAACGTTAGTTACTAGACTTGTATCGCACAAGTACAAGTCACCATCTTTTATGTATTTGTTCTTTGTTGTTAAAAATAACTTATATTTTTAACTATGTATCTTACTTATATTATTTTCTCAAAAATAAATATAAGTATCTTGTATTTTTCACCCGAGTAATGTATTTTTGTCCAAGAAGATATTTTCAGTTTGTAACTTATCCAAGTTACATAATCTATCAAGTAATATATTTTCATAAATATATTCTCTTGTATTTGTCTAAGCATGTTGTATGTGTATTTTGTATTTTTACTCCTTAGGAGTATTTAGTGTATTTTCAAGTCCTAATACACTATTACATATAATACATACTACATACACTTAGCACAAAATTTGGTGATCAATAAATATATATATTTTCCTCAAAAATATACATACTTAATATAAATTTTTATCTTGAAGAAATCATCATTTCTTAACTTGAAGTTTACATAAAAATTAGGGAAACCTTGGTAAATATTTTTAGGTGAATTTTTAGGGAATAAGTTTCACCAAAACTTATATTTTTCTAAGTGTCAAAATTTTATAGAAATTTTGACATAGTTTCCCCTAAAAATGGAGGTTTCCCATGTTTTCAAAACATGTGTTTATTTTCTTTTAAAATCATCACAAACAATCATCAACTCATTCAACACTTGCCGAGTGTCAAAATCAAGTAGATTACACTACATCATGAACTTGTGTAGGATCGTGTTCTGACCCAAATGAGTCGTTCAGAGGTGTTCAACTTCGTTTCAGGTGCGGAATAACAAGAAACGAAGGTAGAAACAGCTGATTCTTCACTAAAACTGCTAATTGTATTGATTAACACTTGATTACACGCAGTTCTTCACACCGGCAGCACTTCGGCATGGAATACAAGACCATCGATGTGGTTTCGCTCAAATGAACTCCTATATATAGGCCTTGTGGTTTCGCTCTTATGTACAGGCACACATAAGCGAAACCTACATGACCAGATAAGCGAAACCTATCTTGTTCACATAAGCGAAACCTCTTCCTAAATGTCCCTATGAGCGAAACCTGCTCACTAAACACATATAATCTCCTATTTTCTCGTAAAACGTGCCCTAATCTATACAATACAATGTAAGACTCGATACAAGACAAAGTCGACAGATGTAGTGCACCAACAGACTCCCCCTCAGATGTTGACGAGTCGACTATCGAGTCACAACAATGCTGTGTCTTCACTTCTTCAGTCTTGATCAGTCTCTGGTCTTTTCTCTCTCTATCTTCATCAACAGACTCCCCTTCTTGATTTGCTGGCATTCCTTTGTTCTTCAGCAACATCTGCTTCAGGATCTTTGTCTGGCTTTCTTTGTCTTCAGAATCCGAAACTTGACACTCTATCTTCAGATTCAGAATTGAAACTTGGCTATTCCTGCACATTCTTAACCCAGAAATAAGTTTTATGAATTTAACAAATTAAGTGCACCAACACTAATTCTCTTTCATAAACATGTGTACCAACAACAACTCTCCCTCTAACTACTTTCTTTATGATGAACCACTTGTTGATTGTCAAAACACATTTGATGATTAAAACACACTCCCCCTCACAACAATGTCATCATGTTTAGCACTTAGAATTTTGAAAAACAGCTTTCCAACAACAGTTGTCGAAAATCTTTTTGAATTTTTCAAAAGTTTTATGCTAAAACACACACAAAATCTTTTTGGATTTTTCTAAAAAAAATAAATGACACCACTTGAAGAATCAAGAAAAAGCAAAAATAAAATATTTACAAACAATATTTTTTGGGAGTTTGTGTAAGAGGGTCATATCGGTTTTTGACAAGTCACAAGTACCGTTGAGCTTAGTTACACATTAAGAATTAAACAATTCACTTAGATTGCCAATATACTGATCCACTCAAATTTTCACACAAATTTCAACTGATTCAGGATATGAGTTAGATGTTTTAAGAACTTAAACTCATTCATGTGTCCCACCTCTTGAATATACTCCCGTATCTAGATCCCAATATTCAGTCTTACAGGTGAGTATACCACAGATGATATCTGTAAGGGGTTAATTTGCGAGGGCCGTGAGAGCTCAGGTCGATACTCCCGTATACGCAGAGAGATGACGGCTTCGACTTTTGGTGTGTCCCCTTTAGAGGATCTTTTGTTACAACAGCAATGACTATCAATTTTATTGTTTCATCAATTTGCTGAGGGCGGCGCTATATTTCAAGCATGCGGAAAGTATTCTCCGGGGACTAGGTCAGAAATTTCTTTCAGCAGAAGTCCCGGGATAATACCCCAGATATCACTGAGCATAAAGACCTAGTATCTCAGAAAGAGGGACCTTTCAAACGAGATTTCAGGGGTTACCTATATATCCAAGTAGTGTTCCCCACAAAATAAGCAAGTTTGAATTTAACTTTATATCCCGAAAAAGTTTACTAAATGAATGAAAATCTATCGGCATATCATCAGTGAGACTGTTTAACTCTATTTAAACATTACATTTCTTTAGCATACTGTGACTGTCTACTGATGTACTATCATTTCCTCTTCTTTGACACTAAAACTCATTTTTGTATTTTATCATGTTTTTGTCTTTTTCAAATTTTCAAATGTTTTTGGATTTTCTGAAATTTTTACTCCCCCTAAAATGCAAACACATTTTAGGAAATTTGAAAACAAACTGTACAATAAACTTGACAACCGATATCGAATCGCTTCAAATCGCCATCCACTTGGCATAAACAATCAGAACTCCCCCTTTCACAAAACTATTTTCTCATTATGATTTCAAAACACTTAAGTTTGTTTTAACCAAAATGATTTGTCCGGAAAATAAGTTTTGTTAATTTTCAAACCACTTGTAGGTTAGGGGTTCATCATCTTGTTCATTCAATCACATATATGAGGATTACATCAAGTTCAAATTAATGACATTGACGAATCACTTTGTAAGATCCAACCTCTTACTACTTGTAAAAATATCCAAATCATATAACCACATGTAGGAATAAAACATCTACACAAACCATTTTACCAATCAAGATGCCGATTCCTGCTTCACACTTACCAACCTGGAAGCTCCGGCAATTCACACTTATCCTGTAAAAATTTAAACTTTATAAGATTCATTCACAATCATCAATTTTCAAGAAAGATGCCGATTCCTGATCCACGATTACAAACTTGGGATCTCCGGCATAGTCCTAAGACTTTACGGGAAACAAACTTCCATCCAAGTCTTCTCAGACTTGATGGCTTTCAGTTCTTGCGTAGTAGGGTTGTAAGTTGCCTTTTTAGTTGCATAAAAATCTTTAACCCTCTTAGCTTTCCCATTCAACATTTTCCCAAAAATTTTCTTAACACTTCCATTGAATGTTTTCTCGACATCAAACTTAGTATTCTCGTTGTAAAACTGATTCGAGATATCAACCTTGCCAACTTTCTGTTTAACTTCTTCAAATTTCAGTGATGGAAACTCATCATCATTCACTGAAATTTTCATCTCAACCTGTGGCTCTTCTGGCTTTGTGGAACCAGATTTATCGCCGACTTTCTCATCAACTTTCTTAACAACCCACACTTGGTTGTCTTTCTCTTTCTTTTTATAAAAATTCTTTTTAGAACACTCACCAATCTCATAAGTTGAGTTTTCAAAAATTTTAAATTTTTCGGTTGGTGGTTCAATATCAACAACTTGTCCTTTCAACTTGTTAGAAACTCCCTGTTTTGACTTGGCATTTTTCGGACAGTTCCATGCAATGTGACCAGCTTCATTGCATTTGTAACAGGTTCTAGTTTCTTTTGAGTGACAAACTTCAGTTCCATTCTTCTTCTTTTCAGCAAGAAACTCTTGATTTGACTGTCTCCAGAATGGTTTCTTCTGTTCCTCTTCTGCACTTCCACCTGACACAAATTCTGTTTTTGTTTTAGATTTTTTTAAATTTTTATGATTTTCTGGTGGAATAAATCCAAGACCTTTCTTTTTGTAGCTACGATTTTGGTTTGATTTCTTTTGAAAACCAGAACCAGAATTGTAACCCTTTTTCTTGTTTAGACGTTGTTGAACTCTTGAAGTGTACTTTTTAGGTTTTTCAGTAAGATTTAAATCTTTTATTTCAGAAATATTAATTTCTGTCATTTTGAAAACCTTTTTGATCATGTCAAAATGAACACTTCTTATTGGAAACTCTTTGTCAGAGTATAATTTATCCGAATCATTTAAAGTGTATGCAACTTCAAATGCTTCATCATCCAAATTAGATTTTGATAACAAAAACTCTTTACTGTACGCCCTTTTGACCGACAACTTTGAACTTTTAACGAACGAATTTGAACACCCAGACTCAGACTTTGACTCAGACTTTAACTCCGACTCTTCATCTGTATCCAACACCTGATCGACCACCTTTTTGATTAACTCAGACTCATGATCAGTGTCAGACGATGTAAAAGTAACGTCAATGTTTTCTGGTAAATCATCAGTTGTATCGGTTTTTAGCTTTATATTGACTGCTTTTTCGACTTGGTCCTCATTTGGTTTTCTGGGAGAATAGCCTTCCCAGATCGGAGGCGGACACTTGTTATAGCTAACAGTCGATTCCTTACCAGTATCCTTCTTCTTTGGCTTATCATCTTGAAAAGCTTCCATACCTGCAACAGTCGGATAGATTCGATCAATAAGATAATCAGAACTAGAGTAACTTTGTAATAAACGTCTGATTCTCTCATTTTCAATTCTCTCGGTCTCCAACTCTTGCTTCCACTTTGCACTTTCTTCAATGTAGAAATTTATAGCTTTCTGTTTTGTCATCATTACAGCATTCATCATCGTTAGAGCTTGTTCTCTTTCAGAGTTTGTCTGTTGAAGACCAGTTACTGTTCTGTTCAAAACATCATATGATTCTTTCACGTAGTTAATATTGAACAGTAATTGCTCTTTCATTTTCTCAAGCTCAGCCAGTTTTTCATCTTTTGCTGCACATTCCTTGCAAGGTTCCAAACAATTTGTGCAAGGCTTGATAACTTCCACAATTTTCTCAATCTCGATTGTCTTTACCACTTCAACCACTTTTTCTTCTTCAATCACCTTCTCTTCTACCTTCACTCGCTCAGTTTCAACCATCTCCTCAGCAATATTTTCAACAATCTCATTCTGAACAACATCTTCAGATTTCTTTAGTTGTTGTTCTTTAGCAACTCGTTTCTCCTTCAGTTTCTTCATACGATCTGCAAAATAGAAATGAAAACTTTCAGGAGAAAGATGAGATTTAGCAATATCGATATGTTTTTCTTCCTCATCATCACTATTGCTATCATCAACTGGTGACTGATCAAACTGTACAGATTTTTCAGAATCAGCATCTGATAAAACAGAATCTGACGGTGTTTGATCAAATACAAATTCCTTTTCTGAATTAACATCCTTCTGTACACTCTCATCTGCACTCTGTGAACTTTCATAAGCACTTTCTGAACTTTCATCAGAAACAACAGACTTTTCATCCATGCTTTTCACTGTTTCACCAATAGACTTCATCCACGTGGCAAACATGTCTGGTTCTTTCAAAATCTTAGCAATGAACGCTTTAAAATTCCCATTCTCATCTGCAAACATATCCCAGCTGAAGCCTTCAGGTAGCCTCTCATCATCTTGATCGACTATGCATGCTTTGCTATCAGGAGATATATAATTGTTCCAGTTGAAATCTACCAAACACGCTCTCTTGGAATCCTCAATCTTTCTACCATGAGCCGTCTGTGAATCTTGTGATTGACCAACCTGTTGATAAATGGCTTTCCGGTAGTAATCATCTTTTCCAAACGGATTCTGAGCACCACTAGCTTCCCTGTTCTTACATTCCCGTTTGAAATGGCCTTTCTCCCTGCATCGAAAACAAGTAACTTTAGATTTATCAAAACCTAAAGTAGATACATGAGCATCAAGAAAGTCATTTCTCCCGGTAATCGTTTTGAACTTTTCAGCACGTCTAAGAACACTAGCAAGACACCATTTGATATCCATTAATTCCATCTCTTTGGCGTCTATTTGATCGTAATCCTCCTTTGTGAGCATAGGATTTCCGATTCGACCAGCCACTAGACCCTCATAAGATAACAACACAGAACCAAGTAGACCCATGTGGTCTTTAGCAGTGTCTTCTGAAAAACTTTGACCTTCTGGAAGATTTAGAGCGATGTTACACAGAATCACATAACCATTTCCTGTCTTTGTGCTTTGAGACTGAAAGCTTGTATTTGACTCTTTAGGATTGACACTTGGAAATGATGAGAATCCACTGCTGATTTTGTTTGAACCCTGATCAGCTTTTTCTGTTGAATCCCCAGCACTGAATGCAGTCTGAATTTTCGGACTTCTCTCAGATTCTGGAACCGGAACACTACCTTTGTAATACATTTTTACATCCTGTTGACCACTCGGATTGTTCATCCTAGCGATCTTCTGCTGTTCCAGATCCTGACTCTCGATTTTTTCAATAAACTGAGAAATTGTTAATCCATCATAAACACCCGTATTCTTCAGAGTCATCAAATACGTTCCCCACTCTTTCTGCGGTAGGGCATCAGCAAGCTTGTCTACCCACTCTTCACGATCTTTTGTAATACTCAACATTGACATTGATCGCACAAGGTGACAGTATCTTTCAATCAGCTTCTTTGTGTCTTCACCCGGTAGACTGCTGAACAGATCAAACTCTTTCTTTAGCAATGCTTTCTTGCTTTTAATCATATTCTCGCTACCCTTAAATTTTACTTTAAGAGCATCCCAGATTGATTTTGCAGTTTTGTCGTGCTGAAGCAATATGAATATGTCTTCTTTGATTGCTTGTTGAAGTAGACTTATCATCATTTTCTCAGCTTTGTACATAACCCGTTCTTGATCTATGAACTCAGATAACTCTTTGAGAACCTGCAAATCTGTTCGAGGCAACACGTATTTCTTCAGTATACATTCCCAAGACCTAAGATGATTTGCCTGAACCCAGTTCTCGAATCTGTCTTTCCACCCGTAGTATTCTTCGATATTCATCAATTTAGGGGGCTTTTGGGTGGTTCCCGTCTCGTTTTCTATACTCATGGCTTGAACAATAGCAGATGGACCAGACGGTGTTGCAAATGCATTATAGAACTCGGTATCCATGATGACTTAGTATGTTTTTCAAATTCAGTGACAAATAAGCGAAATCAGATGTTTGGTGGCCTTATAAGCGAAATATGGTAATTGGTGACACAAAAGCGAAACCCCTTATGTCCTTAAAAGCGAAACCTCAAATGTGCACTTGGAGCGAAACCTATGTTGAACCTAAGAGCGAAACTATCAAGCAATTTGGAGCGAAACCTCTCAATTATATGATATAAGAGCGAAATATGATGATCAAATGAGCGAAACTACACAATGTTCGAATAAGCGAAACCTATTCGGAGGTTAATTTGATCCAATTTTCCTTTGAATTTAAGTCCGAAACTTTCCAGGGTTTGTTAATGTCCAATTATCTATGATCTGTGAAATTTTGAGCGAATTTCGACCGGTAAAACTTTCTGAAATGATGAAAGAAGGTGTAGAAATAAGAAATCTCAATGAATTCCAGCTAATCTCTGCAGAACTCCTCCTCCTGAGCTCTGATACCACTTGTAGGATCGTGTTCTGACCCAAATGAGTCGTTCAGAGGTGTTCAACTTCGTTTCAGGTGCGGAATAACAAGAAACGAAGGTAGAAACAGCTGATTCTTCACTAAAACTGCTAATTGTATTGATTAACACTTGATTACACGCAGTTCTTCACACCGGCAGCACTTCGGCATGGAATACAAGACCATCGATGTGGTTTCGCTCAAATGAACTCCTATATATAGGCCTTGTGGTTTCGCTCTTATGTACAGGTACACATAAGCGAAACCTACATGACCAGATAAGCGAAACCTATCTTGTTCACATAAGCGAAACCTCTTCCTAAATGTCCCTATGAGCAAAACCTGCTCACTAAACACATATAATCTCCTATTTTCTCGTAAAACGTGCCCTAATCTATACAATACAATGTAAGACTCGATACAACACAAAGTCGACAGATGTAGTGCACCAACAACTTGAAGTTTTTGTAAAAACTTGTAGTAACTTATCATATTATTTAGTAGGTTTAGTTACCCTTAAAAGCATGGTTATTTGTTTATAAATCACTTTATTAAAAGATTTAGTCATTTACAACTTGTAAGATGATTTTTCTAAAAATATTTCTTTTGTATTTTTCTTGTTACAATCATGTTCCTAGTCTTGTTTAAACACTAAAAAAATATGATTAGTTTATTTAGAAACCATGACTTTGTAAATCTTGTAAATAAACTTGGTTTCTTGAGAAAATTATTTTTGTAATCATCTATTTACAAGGTTTGTATATTGTTTAAATCATCTTTACATATGAAAATCACTTTCATCATTCAAGTTCATGAAGACATAGAGTATGATGATCTTGGTCTTTCACAAGATCACCATCTTACCTTACTAGATCATGTGTTTAATGACAATCTAGTAGGTTTCTTATGATGTCTAACATCACTAACACAAATCATCATTCATCAAGAAGCAAATCATCATCATTTACATGTATTCTTATGTATTTAAGCTTATGTTAAAGTATCATGATCATGTTCTTTTGTGTTCTTCAAGATTAACAATGTATATCATCTTTTAACCATCGAAATATGAAGTAACAACAAGTGATAAGAAGCTTACAACTAGCACAAGGGCTAGGGAAGAACACAAGATGTTGAGGATGACAAAAGTGGTGGATAAAAGCAACTGGGAGAGGTCCTTCAAGATCCACAAGCTTCCAACTTCCTTAATCACCTTCTAACACCTTGAGATGAACTAGGAATGGATGAACAAGGTTTGAAGGTAGTGGTGATGGGTGTGGTTGGCTATGGCCGTGAGGGAGAGAGGGAGAGGAAAAGGTGTGGTGTGGTGAATGAGAGCTCAAGATATTTTATAACCATGTTATGCTATTAACCATTGTGCATTGTGTCTTCTAAGTACAAGGCATATCCAAGATTGTAATCCTTAGAGATCTTATAGGATTTAAGCAAGATTTTGGTGGATCAATGGAGATCAAGTGTGGGGCCACCCATGACCGTCCTCTTTAAGAGGGGGGGGGGGGTAAAGTGTAAGTTCCAATGGTAAGTTAAGTAATCTAATTAGATTTCAAGTATAGTGTTTAGTGTTTAAGTGTATGATGTGTTATATAGTGTGTTAGGGTGTTCGGGGATCATAACTAGCTCAAAAACATTAAGACAATGTTTCTAGTATAATTTTGATGTTTCGGGTAATGTCCGGTTGTTCGGTTAACTACCGGTTCGTTAAAGTGCTAAACTATTCCGTTTAGTGATCTTTGAGTATCCTTTTGTGACCCTTTCAATTCCCGACACTTAGGAGGGTATTATGGATAATAAAACATGAATTTGGCATGATATTTATGTGTTAAAAAGCTGATTATAGCTGATTTGTGCAGAATTTTGCATTTAAAGTGCGTTTCGGGTGTTTTTTAGTGCATATTCTAGCTTCCGGAAAGTCTATATGTTAACCCTTGTATACATTCTTGGGTTTCAATGCATTTTAGACGTTGGACCTACTTCTAGGCCCCCAATTCTATTGTCTGACTGCTTTCTGCAGAATTGTTGACACAATGTGTCTTACCGGTGAGTTTACTAGTCTTTCTGACGCAACGGTAACATTAATGCATTAAGGCAATTTTTGAAGTAGAAAACGTGCATGAATTCACAAGTATAGCATGTAATCAGACAATGTTGACATTTAAGCACATAATTGCAGTTATTAAATAATAATTAAATTGTACGGAAATTACCGGTTTTGTGCCAGTTGTCACAAAAACCTCTCTTATAGATGTTAAAATGACCAAAATGCCCCTACAGGACATAAGTTGGTTTTAAATACTTTTTAGGCATATATGTTAACATCCTACTGATGTATTAACATATTCTAAGCATAATAACTTGTGGGACTTGTATATGGTTCATTTGGTTACCCGTTATGCATTTATGCGTTCGATTCGGTTTATGTAACTAGCTTACGTAAATTAGCCGAAACGGGATTAACCTTTTCATTTTCACCTCAAAATCCAGAATGTATCTAGTTTACCCATATTATACAAGTATCCAAACTTGTCGGGTCTTAACCACATTCTATTCCGGTCTCCGTTTAATCAAGCGTTAAGAACCGTTAAGTATCTTTCAAACTAACCGGTCTAAGTATTTGACTTAAATAAAGACCCGTTAGTATCCTAATAGGTTAATAAACCTTCCATACAGATTGAGTAGCTTCGGTAGAAGGTATTTTCATAAAGCTTTAGGAAACATACGGCTAAGTTACATTCTTACATATCTAGCTCAGGTAAATACTTTTAACTTATTTTCCCTTATACGGGCTTGGGATACGGTATAATAATACCGCTTCTTCGGGTATGGAATCATTTAATCGGATTGTGATTAATAAATTTCATAACCCGTTTTAATCTGTATTGTTTGATAACATAAACATTGGGGTTAATACGACCGTGTCCTAGATATCCTCGGCTCATTTCATTTGAAAATGGCCACGACCTATGCACTGGGTGTAGGCATACACCTGACAGATGCAAATGCTAAATAACCCACATGTTGGGGATAACTCCTTCGTGGGTTCTATAAGTGGTGAGTCAGTTTATCATGACCGGCTTCCAAACCTGCCCCGTTTGTATGACAAACATGTAAAACTGTATACAAGATTTTATTAAAGATTGTCCCAAGTTATAAACGGCTTGTGCCTTGTGCACTTAAATCAATTTTCATAAACTCTTTTCAAATGAGTCAGTTAACTGTATTTACCAGTGAAAACTGACGTATTTTCCAAAGACTAAGTGACAGGTACCTCTCGTAACTAGGCTGGAGCTACTTGGTGTCAAATAAGAGGATCTTGCAAATCGTTAAACGCCTGAAGTCTGTTATTTCAGTTTTCTTGTATTTTGATTTATGATCCACCTGTGGATCTCTATTAAAACCAGTCTGTATATTCTTTTATTTGGACACTCGGACACTATGGTTTGTAATAGTAATATTCTACCAAGCCTTCCGCTGTGCTATATTATTGTGTATATTGACTATGATGATATCAACTACGTCACGATACTCCCCACCGGGCCCACCGGTAATATGTGGAAATATCGGGGTGTGACAGGTTGGTATCAGAGCTAACATTAAGTGAATTAAGCACTAACCTTTTGTGTTTAATCTCAATGACACAATAAGCACATTCCTTAGACTTCCGAGTCTAGGCATATGACCTAGGATTTATTCTTAACTTTCCTTTCGTCGTTTATATGTTATTTTATTGTGTTGACAGGTTAACAAAAAAAGCCACCACGCGTTCAAGGAAAAGGAAAAGGTCATATGAGGGGAGGACCATCTAGCAATGCTTTACCCACACATAGATGCACGCCATCAGCGTCTTTTACTAGCTCCGATTCGCGAGATAACTGGAAGCATTCTTTTGAACCAACGAGACACTCCGTTTCATTAGGTTCTTTACCTTCAGATCACCCACCTTTTGGCCTACCTATTCAAGACGAGCCCCAACATTCGTACCATTCTCACCACTCACATCATTCACACCACTCTTTACATTCTCATTCTTTTCACCATTCTAGTTCTCACGATCTTTACTGACCGGGTCAATTTAAACCAAACGAATATATTAACGAACCACAGGGTTATAACCCTCTTGGACCCGAGGACCACTTCTCTCAAGATATGGAGATGGACGACGATCCAAATCCAGAATTGCCACCAACTGGGACACCATCACATCCCAATAATATCTCCAGCGGTTCTCCTTATGAAGGATCGCCATATCAAGGCCCCAACTCATGGCCCAAACGGTGGAACACTTATACTTGGGAATTCACCACTTCTTTTCATAACTCTCCACAACCTCCATTGGAGCAACCGTATCTTCAGGCGGTTACTCCACTGCCATTAGCCGTTGAGGAAACACCTCAACAACCACCACAACCTCCACCTGAACCACCAAGGCAAAGGAGGAACGCACGGATGTCCGTGCGAGGGGGACCTAGGTTTAGTTCCCCTCAAGCTTCAAGTACATACCCTCCTATCCCCGAAGATCCACAAATGGGTGGACCTTCTCACGCGGTGCCGGAAAATGATCCCCTGCCAGTTACTTTTGCACCAACGCCACCGCCAGTGGGTTATGAAAACCCAATACCGACTTACCCAGGTTCGTCTGGGTATAACCCATTTGAATATCCAACTCCTATGGATTATGGATATCAGGCCCCTGCCCAAGATCCATATCTTGAGGCAGCTCAATTTAATGCACTTTATTCCTCACCCTTTCCTCCAGTATACCCAACTGGGTATCCAGTGCAAGGGTATCAATACCCTCCTTATCAACAGCAACCCCCACCTTCACAACTGCAAACACAACAAATTCTTCATAGGTTGGATCAGGTTGAAAAAAAAGCAGAGGAACGCGAGAAAAAGCATAACAAATTTCTTAAGGGCCTTGCGAACTTCATAAAGGGCAAAAAGAAGTAAAAGTTTGTTCTATTTTATTTTCTATTGTAATTTCAAATCAAGTCCCTGCGTGGACATTTCATTTCTTTGTTTTAGTCCCTACGTGGACTTGTTTCTTTCTGTAGTCCCTGCGTGGACAATTTGTTTTTCCAAGACCCTTTTAGGGCATTTCTTGTAATCGTTTAGTAGTTTAATGGAATTTCTTTTGAAGTTTTATATGTGTATTTTATTATATCACCATACAAGTATCATTTCAATTTTTCATTGATCTGCGTGACATTTCAAAATAAATTCTTAAAGGTATGACCTAGCCATAATATAATTGGTTATGATGGTGTAACCCACTTAAGAAAATGATTCCTCGTTAACATCTGAAAACTTGTTAACGTTCCTAGCAGTGTGACTTGAGAGACCACACTAGCTTCTCAAAAAGTACTTGGATCTTTCTAAGTCACCCTCATGGCCTATATGATCAATGCGAATCATGGCTATCAAACATCAAATATGATGTATACACCAAAACATCCATTTGAGGTGTATGCCTACGGGCGAAGGTGTATTCATGACAATGATAGTTTTATTTTATAAACTTCTTGTCAAGAAGGCGATGAATTATGTTCGACCCTTAAAACCATTGATCCAAAAGATCATTGATGATACTTGAATTGTCTTAATGACAAGGCCTTTTAAGCCATCTAAATGTCCTTCGAGACGAGCCTTTTGTGCTATCTGAAAATGTCTTTATAACATTGACAGTTGTGACTTATGTCCCCTGTCTGATAAATGTAAAGGATTATATCCTACCTGATTGCCAATAATGGGTCATTGGTAGCCTAGGCAAATCTTGATTTAATAAATTTTGACTTGTTATCTAAAAATGGTTATATGGTTTATTAATACCATGACCATCTAATCATCAGATACGATGATTCATTATATAATCTAAATAAATCATTATTGTTTGATTTTAGTATTTAATTCATGGCTGGCTCTGACGAAGCTAATAGTCATCCTGTGGAAGGAAACAATAATACCAGGATAAATGTCACTGGTGCTGAATTACAGGCAATGATAAACACATCAGTTGCTCAAGCTATGGATAACATGTTTAAGGAGTTGAGTAATGTTCGGTCCAAAACTCATACAAACTCCCTATCACATTCGCATACATTGAAAAGGATGAATCTCAACATTCATCCAACCAGAGATCTGAATCTCAAAAGATTGTGCTGGATCAGACTCCCAGGTACAGCAAGGGTTGTACCTACAAATACTTCGTCTCTTGTAAACCAAGAGATTTCACGGGAGAAAAGGGAGCAATAGACTCTATGAAGTGGTTGGATGAAATGGAAACGGTGATTGATATCAGTGGGTGTGCTAAGGAGGACATCGTTAAGTTTGTATCTTAGTCCTTCAAGGGCGACGCCCTAACATGGTGGAAAGCCTTGGTACAATCCACTGGAAAGGTTGCTTTGTATAACCTTTCTTGGAATCAATTTGTTGATCTTGTGAAGGACACTTATTGTCCGCGGCATGAAGTTGAAAGAGTGGAGACTGACTTCCTCACTCTGGTGATGAAAGATTTGGATTGCAGGTCTTATGTGACCAGTTTTAACTCGATGTCTCGACTTGTACCTTATCTGGTCACCCCTGAACCCAAATGCATTGCGCTTTTTATCGATGGTTTAGCCCCTGAGGTTAAAGGAAATGTCAAGGCTTCTAAGCCTGCTACATATAGATCGGCTGTAGATCTATCATTATCACTTACTCTCGATATTGTAAGGAATAGGTCAAAGAAAGCCACCGAAGAAGGGAAAAGGAAAAAAGAGGATGACCAGTCCCACCAATCGAACAAAAAGAAGAAAGGAAACTCTGGTTTCAAGAAAGGGCAGCCAAGTGACAAGCCCAGGTGCAAAATTTGTGACAAGAGGCACTTTGGAAAGTGCAACCAGGATCCACAAGCTAAACCTTGTGGAATCTGCAAGAAGAAAGGGCACAAGACTGTGGAGTGCCGAAACATCAAGGATGCAACCTGCTATGGTTGCAACAAAAAGGGGTACATTAAGACTAATTTCCCTAAGAATGCTAAGAAGCCTGATGAGGCAAAGAAAACAAATGCAAGGGTCTTTCAGATGAGCGCCAGGGAGGCGGTGAAGGACAATAACGTTATAATAGGTACCTTCCTCATTAATGATATTTATGCTAGAGTTTTATTTAATTCAGGTGCGGATAAGTATTTTGTAGACCATAAGTTTAGTAAGTTACTGAATCTGCCTATTAAAACTCTAGACATAAAATATGAGGTAGAACTCGCAGATGGTACCTTAGAAACAGCGTCAACTTTTCTTGATGGATGCTTTATATCCATTAAGAATCATTTCATTCCGCTGTCCCTTTTTCCAATGAAGTTGGCAGGGTTTGATGTAGTTTTGGGCATGGATTGGTTATCACGAAACCAAACCCAAATTGCCTGCGATAAGAAACTAATTAACATCAAAACCCCCTCTGGTGAGTTAGTCACCATTCATGGAGATACACATTATGGTCTGCCCGACGATATAGCTATGCTCAAAGCATCTAAGTGTCTGAAGAACGGATGTGTCATCTACATGGCACTAGTGACAGTTGATGAACCAAAACCCAAGATTGAAGACATTCCGATCATTTCTGAGTATCCTGATGTCTTCCCTGATGAACTACCTGGATTACCTCCTAAGAGGCAAGTTGAATTCAGGATAGATATTCTGCTAGGAGCGGCACCAATTGCATGAGCTTCTTACCGTCTTGCGCCTACAGAAATGAAAGAGCTTGGGACTCAATTGGATGACTTACTGGAAAAGGGTTTCATACAACCCAGCTCTTCACCTTGGGGAGCTCCGATATTGTTTGTGAAGAAGAAGGATGGATCAATGCGTCTATGCATTGATTATCGTGAGTTAAATAAGGTAACAATCAAGAATCGTTATCCATTACCCAGGATCGATGATTTGTTCGACCAACTCCAAGGGGCAAGCTTCTTCTCAAAAATTGATCTAAGATCTGGATATCATCAACTCAAGGTTAGAACAGAAGATGTACCTAAAACAACATTTAGAACAAGGTATGGTCACTACTAGTTCTTAGTGATGCCTTTTGGGCTCACTAATGCACCTGTAGCATTCATGGATCTCATGAATCGAGTCTGCAAGCCATACTTAGACAAGTTTGTCATTGTCTTTATAGAAGACATACTTATCTATTCTCGTAGTCAAGCTGAACACGAGAAACACCTTCGGTGTATCTTAGGATTGTTAAGTCATGAGAAATTATATGCCAAATTTTCCAAGTGTGATTTCTGGCTTCGCGAAGTCCAATTCCTTGTACATGTTGTCAGTGAGCGAGGTATCCAAGTAGATCCCGCTAAGATAGAAGCCATAATGAACTAGGAAGCACCAAAGACTCCGACTGAAATTCGCAGCTTTCTGGGATTAGCTGGATATTATAGAAGGTTCATTGAGAACTTTTCAAGGATAGCTGCACCATTAACTGCTCTGACCCACAAGAATGTAAAGTTTGAATGGGGTCCCAAACAGCAAGAGTCTTTTGAGATTCTTAAACAGAAATTAAGCAATGCCCTTGTGTTGACATTGCCCGAAGGAGTAGAAGAATTTGTAGTGTATTTTGATGCCTCACACACCGGTATGGGATGTGTGCTTATGCAGAAAGGCAAGGTGATTGCCTATGCATCACGACAACTAAAGGTGCATGAAAAGAATTACACCACCGACGATTTGGAGTTGGGTGCCGTTGTATTTGCACTTAAGTTATGGAGACATTACTTATATGGAACTAAATGTGTGATTTATTCGGATCACAAAAGTCTTCAACACTTATTCAATCAAAAGGATCTTAATATGAGACAGCGTCGTTTGATGGAGAGTCTAAATGACTACGATTGTGAAATTCGCTACCATCCTGGTAAAGTGAATGTAGTCGTTGATGCTCTAAGCTGAAAAGGAAGAGTCAAACCTATAAGGATTAATGCCAAGAGCATTGAATTTAAGAATAACTTGAATGAAAGGCTGTTAGCTGCTCAAAAAGAAGCTATACTAGAAACTAACTTTTCAATTGAAAAGTTAGGTGTAACAGCTGATCAGTTGTTACCTGGCAAGGATGGAATCCTCAGATTGAATGGTAGAATCTGGGTTCCTATACATGGAGGACTTAGAGATATAATCCTCCAAGAAGCTCACAATTCCAAATACTCAGTTCACCCTGGAGGTGACAAAATGTATCAAGATTTGAAAGCCAATTATTGGTGGATAGGTTTGAAGAAATCTATAGCCACACATGTAGCTAAATGTCTGACATGCGCTCAGATAAAAGCTGAACATCAAAAGCCGCCAGGTTTGTTACAACAACCAGAACTTCCCATATGGAAGTGGGAAATGGTAATCATGGATTTTATAACCAAATTACCTAAAATAAGGCATGGAAATGATACTACTGTAGAAACTCTATAAAATAATACACTTGGGACCACCAAAATTTATTAATTAAAAGAGTTATTAATTAATCGATAAATTACTAATTATTAATTTATATATTAATTAATATTTTATTAATTTATAGTAGAATACTTAGTTTACAAAAACCTTTCAAGCTTCCACTTAATTATTATATACAATGCATGTATATCAAATGAACGGCCCAACTTGAAAGAAACCTTCAATCTCCCACCTTATTATGCTTCTTGTGTTCAATGTATCACTTTATGGACATTAAAAATATTTTCTATATAAATACAAGATCAAAATAGGTTAACACAAACAAATCATACACACAACATGGCTTCCCATCTTAATGGTGTGAAAAAAACAACAATGACAGACGAGATTCGAAGAACATTATGCAAGCACAACAAGGATAATCCAAGTCTCACTCAAAAGCAATTGCAAGAATGGGTTCATAGTAACTATGGTTTGCAGGTGAGTCAAGCGACAATATCGAATACAGTTAAGCGGTCTTTAGAGTATCTCTCACTTGCTCCTGAAAGAGGCGATGTTAAGCGACACAAACCGGCAAAATTTCCTGACCTAGAAAAATCTCTCTATGAATGGATTCTTCAATATCAAGAACATGTGAATATGACAGGTGAACTAATCATCGAGAAGGCGAAAAAGTTCATGAAAGATATGTATCCAGTGGATACTCCAGACTTTACTTTTTCTATTGGTTGGCTTGGAAAGTTCAAAGCAAGATATGGAATTAAAAATTTCTGGCGTTTTGGAGAGAGTGGATCTGTTGAAATGGAGGGCAAGGAGGACAAATTAAAATCCATAAGAGACAAAGTTGATCAGTTTGAAATGAAAGACATCTTTAATATGAATGAAACAGGTTTGTTTTTTTATCATTTTATTTTATATTTTGTACTTTAGTGATGTAATTATTTACATGTTTTGATCTTAAACAGGTTTGTTTTTTAGACTTCAACCGGATCATTCCCTTGCAACAATGCAGCTTAAAGGGAAAAAACAAGACAAGGAAAGACTAATTGTTGCTATTTGCTGTAATGAGGACGGTTCGGAAAAACTTCCTTTATGGATTATTGGGAAATATGCTAAACCAAGGTTCTTCAAGAATGTAAACTTGAACAGTCTGAACAATTTCTTGTTGAGCTATGAGAAAACAACATCAGAAGTTCTTACCATGCTAAGGAAAATTAGAGACGAGATTCAAGGGGAAATTGATTTCAACAAAAGACAATTGAGTCATTTTTCAAGAAACCTTCATAAATCATTCATGTAATATGCTATATATAAGGAATTATTAATTTATATTTTATATGGGGTCTAAAGAAATTATCAAAAATGTATTATCTTATAATTTTAGCGAATTATTAATTTAGCACCCTATCCCTGAGTAGGGACCGGCAAAAAATATTATCTTAGAGAGTTTATTAAATAATCGAGTATTAATTTATCGAGTTTCTACTGTATATGGGTCATAGTTGATTGATTGACTAAGTCAACACACTTCTTACCCATCAAGTAGACTAATAGCTCCGATAAGCTAGCTCAACTATATGTGGATGAGATTGTATCTCTCCACGGAGTGCCAGTACCTATTATATCAGATAGAGATACTAGATACACCTCTCACTTTTGGAAAAGTTTCCAACAATCTTTAGGCACTCGTTTAAATTTTAGTACTGCTTACCATCCCCAAACAGATGGACAAAGCGAGCGTACAATCCAAACTTTGAAAGACATGCTTCGTGCATGTGTTATTGATTTGGGTGGTAGTTGGGAAGACCACCTACCATTGATCGAGTTTTCCTATAATAATAGTTACCATACTAGCATTCAGGCTGCGCCATTTGAGGCATTGTATGGAAGGAAATGCAGAATGCCTGTTTGTTGGGCGGAAGTAGGAGAAGCTCAATTATCAGGACCTGATATAGTCCTTGAAACCACAGACAAGATTGTCCAAATTCGTGATCGCCTAAAGGCTGCTAGGGATAGGCAGAAAAGTTATGCTGATAAGAGGCGAAAACCTCTAAAGTTCGAAGTAGGCGACAAAGTCTTACTGAAACTATTACCCTGGAAAGGTGTGATGCATTTTGGTAAGAAGGGCAAGCTAAGCCCAAGGTATATTGGACCATTCGAGATCATCAAGTGTGTCGGCAGTGTAGCTTATAAGCTAAACTTACCTGAAGAGCTTAGTGGGATTCACAATGTGTTCCACATCTGCAACTTAAAGAAATGTCTAGCTGATGAATCGCTAGCAATGTCTCATAAAGACGTACAAATTGATGAAAGCCTGAGGTTTGTTGAAAGACCTATATCAATCTAGGATCGACAGGTTAGAAAGCTCCGAAGGAAGCACGTGCCCATAGTAAAAGTTAAATGGGACGCCCGTAGAGGCCCATAATATACGTGGGAGGTTGAGTCCACTATGCGACAAAAGTACCCTCACTTGTTTTAGTATATCTCGGGGTCGAGATTTCTTTTAAGGGGGTGAGGATGTAACACCTCGTAAAAACTGGTCCAATTATGTGAAGACACGTTTCCGAAATCCTAATCTTATGAAAGATTGAGTTTGAAGGACCAAAGTAGTAAAACGATGAAATTATGTATGCGAAGGGACTAAAACTATCAACATGCCAAACTTGTGCCTTTGAATGACCACACACAAAGAATATATTCTTAAACGAGTAATTATTCGAATACAAGAAGCCGTTTGTGAAAATAATCGAAAGATTATAAACTACAGGGGTTAAACGTGTCAACATGTTAATTCTTACCTCGGAGTGAACTTTTAATGAACCCGAAGCTTCGTAATATTCAAATATACTCTCAAGAATAAGTGATATCAATTTCACGAGGTTTCGAGATCATTATGTATTGTTTATGCGAAGAATTAGGGTTAAAAGAGTCAACGAGGCAAAACTTATGTTTTCGGTAATCGTCTAACGAAACCGGGCCTAACGGTGTTTGGTTATACTCCCTGGATCATCTACAAACTAACTACAAGGACCTATTGCGCCTAAAACGAAAGTTATGAAGCTTAAAAAGGAGCAGGAACTGAAAATGACAACTTGGAAACTTGTTTGGCTGGTACCCCATAGGGTCGCGCTGCACGACCATGAACTGCACATGCCGTCGCGCGACACGACGGCTCTACTTCGACAGAATATGATAGACATGTTCTGATCTTCTTCTTCCTTGAGCTCCAAACCAAAACAAATCGAAAACTATGGCCTTGTTGATGGTTTTTAATACCACTAGGACACCTGGAGCTATCTTGTAACATCTAAAAACACCTGTGATAATCATAAGGGACCCTCATTCACTATAAATTGGACTTGTAGTGTAGCCATTTCATGTGACAACTGTCACTTTTCTGTACATTCCGTACACTAATTGAACAGTAATCCGTGCTTTAATAACTGTGCATGATCTAGTTTACAAGACAAACGAATTTCTGATTACTGTTATATACATACAATGCCATTTCATGTTGCAAGACTTTTATCATTACTACATGCAACACGATATAGTTCTAATAATGCACAGAACAGAATTGGCACCATTATCAGACAAACTAAAAGCACTGACGGGAGTTCAGTACATAGACAGACAATGTTTTGAGGCCCAGTATGAGCCAAAGACTACGTACTACACTAGTATAGTGTGTAGGGAAGTAAGGACCACAAAACTGCTTTTCTAGGTGATAGATAAAGTGCCGGAAAGTGCCTAAAACCCACATAAAGTGCAGAATTATGCATAAATCAGCAAAATTCAGCATTTTCACAAGTTTATTACATGCAAAATATGACTAAATGGTCCTGAATGCTTTCCTAAGTGTCGGGAATTAAAAGTGTCACAAAGGGGTACATAAAGAACACTAAACGAAATAGTTTGACACTTTAACGAACCGGTATCTAACCGAATAACCGGAGATTACCCGTAACACTAAAATTATACTAGAAGCATTGTTTTAATGTTTCTGAGCTAGTTATGATCCCCGAACACCCTAACACCCACTAAAAATATCAAGTAACTAACACTTATAACAAATACTTGGATTTGGACCTTTAATCTAACTAGATGGTTGGAAGATACACTTAGACCCCCCCCCCCATATAAGTGGACGGTCACTTATGTGGCCCCCACCTCCAAAATCTTACAAGATTTCCCATAATCTTCATTTGATCCTAAATGATTTGCTAGAGATTATGTTTGTACAATGGGAGCATGTTGCATAATGGGTAAAGAAATTAGATGGTTATAAGAAGTCTTCATCCTCTCATTACCTCACACACTAAACACCCACAATCTTTCTTCCTCCCTCCTTCCCTCACTTCTGCCGAGATCAACAACAAACACCACCACCATTATCAACTCACTTCCATCCATTCCAAGATCTTTACATGATGTTAGAAGGTGTTTAATGAAGCTTGGTGGTCTTGGATCTTGAAGGACATCACCCGATTGCTTTTATCCAACACTTTTGTCATCACCATCATCTTGTGTTCTTCCCTAGCCTTGTGCTAGTAGTCAGGCCCTTATGATCTATTGTTATTTCATATTTTGATGATTAAAAGATGATGAACATTGATAATCTTGATGAACACTAAGGAACATAAACATAAATCTCTAACAAAAGCTTATAAACATATGAATACTTGTTGATTTGTGTTTATTTGCTTTTTGATGATTTATTAGTTGTGTTAGTGATGTTAGACATCATAAGAAACCTACTAGATTGTGATTAAACACATGATCTAGTAAGTTAAGGGGTGATCTTGTGAGAAACCAAGATCATCATGCCTTATGTTTACATGAACTTGAATAATAAAAGTTGTTTTCATGTGATGATGATTAAAACAAAATACAAGTCTTGTTAGTGGATGATTTCTAAAATAGTTTTCCAAAAAAACCAAGCTAAATCACAAAGATTTATATGAACATTGTTTTAAAAGAACTAATCATGTTTCTAGTGTTGAAACAAGTATAAGCATACATTGTTTACAAGAAAAATACAAAAGAATGATTTTTGGAAAAATCATCTAGTAAGTTGTAAACACCTAAATCCTTCAAGAATGAGATTTTTAAAGAAGTGAACACACTTTAAAGGGTAACTAAACCTACTAAACACACTACCAAGTTACTACAAGTTTTTATGAAAGTTCAAGTTCATGATTGTTATGTAGATAGCCTTGTTTTAGCACTTGGTAAGTGTAGATTAATTGTTGATTGTTTGTGATGATTTTGGAAAGAAAATGATATGCTTTGATAGAATGGACACCTCCATTTTTAGGGGAAACTATGGCAAAATTTTCTAAAAATATAAATACTTAGAAAAATACTTTCTAAACAAATACTTACAAGTGTGTTTTAACTATGGTTTTCAATATAAACTTTGCCATAGATTTTGTTACAAAAATACAAGTATCGGAGGTTGGTTTTTATAAATAAAAATGGGTAAATATGTATTTAGAATATATATTTACATTAAGGGCACATTGTGTGATTATTTGTATACTTTGTGCATTAGTTATATTATTTTAGGATTTAAAGTAATATAACTTAACAAAATACCAAGAAATTTACGATCCAAAATATTACCAAAAATCACAAGGAATCGAATATATAAGTTACACACATAATTTTGCGAAACCGGACGATAGAACGTAACTTACAAGTGTTCTGGAAAATACATTTATGAGCATGTTTTTGGTAAATATTATTTTGGATACGAAAGAAATGAAAATATGATTATTGTAAATATTACCAAGCTATATCATATTTTCGACAAGGATAAAATATTATTTTTGGAAGTAAAAATATATTTTCTGAGAATATTTAGAAGATATATGATTTTTGGGAAAAGTATATATATTTTCTTGAAATACATTATTTTTGGACAAAATAAGTTCATATATATTTTCTAAGTGAGACTTGAAAATATATTATTTCGGAACTACAAATACAAAAATTCGAAAATGCATGTATGAAATACTCCCATCCTTGGGAAGGAAATACGAAAACAAATACTTGAGAAGTATTGTTACAAAATACTGCTTAACAATTATTCCAGGATTAAATATAATTCAAAGTTAAAATAATTATTATTTTAACAAGTAATTATAACTTGGGATAACATTGAAGACATGGAAGAAACGTAACTCAAAAACGTGAATACTAAGGCAAGGCACGACCCTTTTGTCTAATAGACCATAGTACATTGTAGGTAGTCGTGTTTGCTGACGAACTTTGAGTTACGAGTACCGAAGACGCAAAACAGTGAGTTCATGTCCCCCTTTTCTCTTAACTGTTTTTGGTTTTATAACTCCCGGGGGTGGAATACATGTTATGAATGTTTAAACGGTATGAATTGACTATGAAATGAACTATTAGATCATGTGAGCATAGATTAAATTTGAAATGCCATTAATTCTTAATTAGGGACGAAGGTTAGATCTAACGGGTACGGCCGAGCCCCATTCATGGTACTAGTGACCACTTGAGTGCTTCGGTGTCCCAGTCGAGGGAAATCGACATAGTCAAGGGAAATTGACATAGTCAAGGTAAATTGACATAGTTGAAGGGAAATTCGACATAGTCGAGGGAAATCGACATAGTCGAGGGAAAATCGACAAGGGCATAAGCCTACTCATTTCGAGTACTCCCTATGTCCTCACATGCCTTAATGTCCTTGTAAAATGTTTATTTGGTATGATCATACACGCTTTTCATACCTGTTTTCAAAGGAGCCTCTCAAAGGTTTACAAGTTTACCAGTACTCACACAAAACGCATGAACTCGCTTAACTTTTGTTGATGTTTTCTAAAATTACATGTATTTCAGGTGACAGGTTGGATCTTGGGCGCGGGTATTGTTTCTAGAAGTAGACTTCAAGCTTAGATGTCATCCACTTTTGTTGGTTTGTAACCTAGTCGAAGGCTGTGTTTTAAAAACTTAAATAACCGGTGTTTGTAACTCTTAAATTTTATGAATGGATGAACATCGTTTTGATCATGTAGTTGTTTATTAGGATTGAATGCAATGATATTAAACAAGTTACACATCATACGCTTCCGCAAAAGTCAGGGTGTGATAGTTTGGTATCAGAGCTTCCATTGTAGTGAACTAGGATTCCTTCTCGAGTCTAGACTACAATCACTAGAATTCTCTCACAAAAACATTTTGCAAAAAGGTTTTCATTGCATTCACGTAAGCGTCAAGATCCATGTGTCAAACATTTTTCAAAAAAAAAAAAGAGACAAGGCAAGGACATTAGTAGGGAGGAGAATACCCCAAAATAAGGTGCCAACTAAGGCATAGTCTACACAAGTTAGACTTGCCAAAGACAAAATGACCCCCCAAAGGATAAACAAGAGTTATATGTGATATGATGCATCGAATTGCCCGTTTATGCTAAGTAACATATTTGTTTATTTATATATACATACGAATAAGTGTATGGAATAATTATTGACGTGAATAAGATACCTTTGACTCCGAATCCTATTATTGTTCTTAACTCGCACGATGAAGCTATCAGCCTCGCGCTTATTGCAAAGCTCGTGGCTGGAGTAATTACCAAACGAGATTCTGAGCTTGCTTCCGTAGGAGATGGCTGCTCTTCCCTCTCGACCGTGAAGGTGCCTGAGTACGGTAGTGACGGCGAGGCAGAGGCGGCAACCTGGAACAACTTCTTAATCAGCGGGACGAGATCCCTGCGGCTTTTGTGAAGCGAGATTGACGACACACTTGACCAGACGAGGAAGACAAAGAATTCATCTTGAAGGTGCCCCTCCAACTACTAGGAATTCTCCTCATTCCTATTTCCTCTAATCATCGTGCCTATTCGTGCGTAACGATAACGAGTGTTAGAGCGTGGACCGCCGCAATGGTCCTTTCCATGTCAGAGGTATAAGGACAGTAGTGTCCCCTCCTTGGTTGATCATCTGCTTGGACGAGGGAAAATTGGGGTAACTGTGCAAGACAATTTATTATTATGGGGGCCCACGTGATAACGACTTGTAGTGCATGGAAATCCTGGTGGACTCTGCGGGTCAGGTTAATGATCACCATCCCTCCAAAAATAATCTATAGGTGTTCACACCTTCATCTGGTAGAACAATACATAGACCATTGCCTTAGCACTTTATAAAGTAGGAAACCTGTCTTTGCCTACTTCGGGCCTGACACTTCTACCCGTGTACGAGATGTTTGAGAACCGATATTTAAGCAAGTGAAGATGGATAACATTCAGAAAGATTCAGTGACGTTACACTCTCTATCACCCTTACATGAACAACCCCCGCATCTCTGGGAAAGTATACCCATCAGTAAAGCTAAAGACCTAAGAAAACCAATGTAGCAGGAAAATAACTGAAACTTGTGTGACCAAGGTGATGTAACCTAGGGTTCATTTTGTTACAAGCAATAAGTCAAGTCACCAAGCTTATATGAAAGCTCAGTAATTGTCTCCTCACTCATACCTTGTTGATTATATATGCATGTGATATTGGGTGATCGCCTGTTTACTTATGGTACTATGTACCTCATAGACAATTATGGAATGTTGTCTAACCTACGCCATACTTTTTGACAGAAGAGAATGCCGCCCAGACGTGACACAAACACCAGTACGTTACCAAGGACAGAAGCCGAGCTTCAAGAACGCATCTCACAGGCAATTGCACGACATGAAGCCCTCCGCTCCGAACACAGCGGTGGCACTTCCAGAAATAACCCTCCAACTGGCTGCACCTATAAACAATTCCTGGACTGCAAGCCATTGAATTTTGATGGCACAGGAGGTGCCGTTGCATTTGTTCATTGGGTAGAAAAGACTGACTTCGTTCTAAGAATGAGTAACTGTTCACCCCAGCGGAGTGTTACCTATATCTCAGGGCTGTTTTTGGACGACGCACTCTCTTGGTGCAACCTTCAGGTTCAGACCCTCGGTGACGAAGCTGCTCATGCACTGAGCTAGGATGAACTCAAGGAAATGATGGAGAAGAAATAATGTTCTAGGGCTGAAATCCAGAAGCTTGAGGTGGAGTTCTGGAATTTGAAAATGGACGGGCCGAATATTTTCGAGTATGTCCAGCGATTTCACGACTTGTCTAGGGTCGTACCCTACTTAGTCAAGCCGGAATTCAAGAGGATTGAGCGATTAATTTGGGGACTTGCACCTCAAATTAGGAGCATGGTTACTACCTCAAAGCCCCCAACCATCGCAGAGGCTATCGATTTGAGTGTCACTCTTACTGAAGAAGCTCTGCGCATGGGAAAATTTTTAGAATCTGAGGATAACAAGAAAGAGACCCATGTGGAGTCATCAGGCAACAAGAAAAGGAAGTCTTCAAACCTAAAGATAGGCACCCAAGTCAGCTATGGAAGCCCTAAAGCAAACAAAAGAAAGGAAGTGAACCCGCCGCATGGCAGGAAAGCTGATGGAGCCACTAATAAGGCTGGTGGTAAGGTTTACTTGGGGACTAAGCCGAGGTGCGAGGAATGCAATTGTTACCATGAAGGTCGATGTCTGAGGCCTAGGTGTGGAAAGTGTGGAAAGGAAGGGCACATCAAGGATACCTGTTGGGCGAAGGATCCAGACGAAAGAGATAATGGGAAAATTCCAGGCTGCTACAGGTGTGGTGAAGTAGGGCACTTTAGGAAAGATTGCCCTAGGAAGAACCAAGCAAGGAAGGGTCTTCACGATCGGAGCTCGTGAAGCACGCCAGGATCCAGATGTGGTTACGGGTACGTTCCCTATTAACCAACCTTATGCTTCTATTTTTTATTAATACTGGCACCAACTTTAACCTTGCATGCGTAGAACCTAAGAAACTGCTTGGCCTAGTTTCGAGTAGAATAGATGTCCCGTATTCTTTAGAAATGGGCATATAGAAGGCTAGTTTAAGCAGACGAAGCGATTAAGGATTATATGTTGGGGACTCAGAAGGCCGGAACTTTCTGTTACCATTGACTTGAGAAGCCATGATATGATAGTCAGCATGGATTGGATATCCAAGTATAGAGCTGAAATCGTTCGATATAAGGAAAATCAGTTGCATCCCTCTTGCGAATGATGAAACACTTATAGTACACAACCTTCTTGCAATAGGTGCAAGGGTACTAGACCGTGGGTCTGCGACATCTCTCATTGGTCGAAGAGACACAGAAGCGCCTCCGAGTAGACTGCATAGCCTTCCTAGCTCATGTTGTCGACAAGGAGACCTAGGAGCTGGAGCTAGAAGACAACCCTGTGGTGGAGGAATTCCCTGAAGCCTTTCCTGAAGATTTGCCAGGAATACTCCCCCCCCCCTCAACGGAAAGAGAAGTTTAGGATGAACTTTGTGCCAGGAGCGGCACCAATGACAAGATGACCCCTTACCGACTAGTTTCGTACGAGATTCAGGAGCCTCCGATGCAACTGCAGGATCTGCTAGACAGAGGAAGCTACCAGGCCGAGTTTCTCACCCTGGGAAGCCTCAGTGTTATTCGTTAGGAAACAAGACAACGGTTTTTACACGCGTACATAGCCTAATCTGAGAGGAACTCAGAGGGAATAATGAGGAAGAAAAGTATTACGCGTAGATTACATGGAGACAGACAACTAACCATCAAGAATCGGTACCCCTTACCGAGAATCGATGACTTGTCAACCAACTACAAGATCCCCGCTACTACTCCAAGATGGAGTTAAGGACATGGTGTCCTTAGTTAAGGGCACAAGGAGAAAGTTGACAGTTTCCACTTTGCATAAATTCCAGAGAATTGGATATCAAGGATCGGTATCCTTTGCCAAGGATCGATGACATGAACAGACCAATCGTTCGGTTCTAGTTACCCCTCAAAGATCGACTTGAGGACAGGGTGTCCTCAACTGTGAATACAAAAAGGAAATATCCCTAAAACGACCTTTAGGACTCGCTTCGAGCATTACGAGTTCCTTGTCGTACCATTTGGCTTAATACATGCATCGACAGTATTCATGGACCTCATGAATCAAACGTGTAAGCCATACCGGGATATATCACGATTATATTTATTGACTACATTCTTATATGCCTAACGACCGAGGAAGGTCGTGAGCAACATCTGCAAATTACCTTGCGACTCTTAGAGAAAGAACAGTTATGTGTTAGGATGTCGAAGGGCGAACTTCGGATTCACGAGGTAAGAACTTTAGGATACATGGTGGATAAGAACGAGATTCATGCCAACCCTGCAATCAAGAGCTAAGGAGTTGGAGTTGCAATTATGTGACACTTCTCAACAAAGTCTCGATTGCGCGTCGATGTAACGAGACCATGGCATTGCATACGCGTCACGTTGCTTAAGGGATCATGAGAAGAAACCTTGATCTAGATACAGTAATTGCGCACCGCAAATTTGACGTCATTACCTGTAAGAAAACGCTGCACGACCTTTACTGATCACAAGGGTTACAGCACACCATTGATCGTAAGAACATAAATATTAACGAAGATGGACTGAGCTACAGAACGATGCAGACTGTATGGACATGTTACGTGCTTGTGTGATGAACTTTGATGAAAAGTTGGAACACTCACTTGCCCTTAGTGGAGTTTTCCTACAACAGTATTCATCACAACGCTGTTTAAACCGCTTCATGTGAAGCTTTAGATGGAACATAACAAGTCGATCCCCATTGTGTTGAACGGAGACCGGAGATAAACAATCTACTGGCCCGAGTTGGTTCAGGAAAAATTAGAGGGAAGATCGTTCAGATATGTGATCATATAAAGACAGCCAGCGGAATACAGAAAGATTGTGCCGACGAGCGGCGGAAGTCTTAGGAATTTGAGATAAGAAGTATGGCTTTAATGGGAGCCTCGCCTTGAGAAGGCGTGGTGAGATTTGGAAAAACGTGGAAAGTTGGACCCCCGGTATATTAGACCTTTCGAGATCCTGGTAGGGATCGGAACCATTGCTCACAAGCTGAAACTTCCAGAAAAGATCAGTAGTGATCGCGACTCATTCCACGTGTCTAGTCTTTAAAGGATTCTGACTCAAGGAACAGTCGTTGTTCCCACAAACAAGATTCACGTCAACGACAAACTCCAATTTACTATAGAACCTGTTAAGGATGCGGACTAAGAGTCCACAAAACACGGAGAAGACATAGTTGATTTACTTGAGTACGTTAGAATTCATATCATGACCCAGAGTTACATGGGAACATGAAGATAAATTTTAAACCTAAGTGACCACATTTGATTCACAACTCCCCTGCGACCGATGGCATCGCTTGAATTTTGGGACAAAATTCTTTTAACGGAGGGAGTCTGTGACAACTGTCACTTTTCCGTACATTCCGTACACTAATTGAACAGTAATCTATGCTTTAATAACTGTGCATGATCAAGTTTACAAGACAAATGAATTTCTGATTACTGTAATATACATACAATGGCATTTCATGTTGCAAGACTTTTATCATTACTACATGCAACACGATATAGTTCTAATAATGCACATAACAGAATTGGCACCATTATCAGACAAACTAAAAGCACTGACGGGAGTTCAGTACATAGACAGATAGTGTTTTGAGGCCCAGTATGAGCCAGAGACTACGTACTACACTAGTATAGTGTGTAGGGAAGTAAGGACCACAAAACTGCTTTTCTAGGTGATAGATAAAGTGCCGGAAAGTGCCTAAAACCCACATAAAGTGCAGAATTCTGCATAAATCAGTAAAATTCAGCATTTTAACAAGTTTATTACATGCAAAAATATGACTAAATGGTCCTGAATGCTTTCCTAAGTGTCGGGAATTAAAAGTGTCACAAAGGGGTACATAAAGAACACTAAACGGAATCGTTTGACACTTTAACGAACCAGTATCTAACCAAACAACCGGGCATTACCCGAAACACCAAAATTATACTAGAAGCATTGTTTAAATGTTTCTGAGCTAGTTAGGATCCCTGAACACCCTAACACCCACTAAAAATATCAAGTAACTAACACTTATAACAAATACTGGATTTGGACCTTTAATCTAACTAGATGGTTGAAAGTTACACTTAGACCCCCCCCCCATATAAGTGGGCGGTCACTTATGTGGCCCTACCTCCAAAATCTTACAAGATTTCCCATAATCTTCATTTGATCCTAAATGATTTGCTAGAGATTATGCTTGTACTATGGGAACATGTTGCACAAAGGGTAAAGAAATTAGATGGTTATAAGAAGTCTTCATCCTCTCATTACCTCACACACTAAACACCCACCATCTTTCTTCATCCCTCCTTCCCTCACTTCGGCCGAGATCAACAACAAACACCACCACCATTATCAACTCACTTCCATCCATTCCAAGATCTTTACATGATGTTAGAAGGTGTTTAATGAAGCTTGGTGGTCTTGGATCTTGAAGGACCTCACCCGATTGCTTTTATCCAACACTTTTGTCATCACCATCATCTTGTGTTCTTCCCTAGCCTTGTGCTAGTAGTAAGGCCCTTATGATCTATTGTTATTTCATATTTTGATGATTAAAAGATGATGAACATTGATAATCTTGATGAACACTAAGGAACATAAAATAAATCTCTAACATAAGCTTATAAACATATGAATACTTGTTGATTTGTGTTTATTTGCTTCTTGATGATTGATTATTTGTGTTAGTGATGTTAGACATCATAAGAAACCTACTAGATTGTGATTAAACACATGATCTAGTAAGTTAAGGGGGTGATCTTGTGAGAAACCAAGATCATCATGCCTTATGTTTACATGAACTTGTATAATACAAGTTGTTTTCATGTGATGATGATTAAAACAAAATACAAGTCTTGTGAGTGGATGATTTCTAAAATAGTTTTCCAAAGAAACCAAGCTAAATCACAAAGATTTACATGAACATTGTTTTAAAAGAACTAATCATGTTTCTAGTGTTGAAACAAGTATAAGTATACATTGTTTACAAGAAAAATACAAAAGAATGATTTTTGGAAAAATCATCTAGTAAGTTGTAAACACCTAAATCCTTCAAGAATGAGATTTTTAAAGAAGTGAACACACTTTAAAGGGTAACTAAACCTACTAAACACACTACCAAGTTACTACAAGTTTTTATGAAAGTTCAAGTTCATGATTAATATGTAGATAGCCTTGTTTTAGCACTTGGTAAGTGTAGATTAATTGTTGATTGTTTGTGATGATTTTGGAAAGAAAATGATATGCTTTGATAGCATGGACACTTAGGGGAAACTATGGCAAAATTTTCTAAAAATATAAACACTTAGAAAAATACTTTCTAAACAAATACTTACAAGTGTGTTTTAACTATGGTTTTCAATATAAACTTTGCCATAGATTTTGTTACAAAAATACAAGTATCGGAGGTTGGTTTTTATAAATTAAAATGGGTAAATATGTATTTAGAATATATATATTTACATTAAGGGCACATTGTGTGACTATTTGTATACTTTGTGCATTAGCTTTATTATTTTAGGATTTAAAGTAATATAACTTAACAAAATACCAAGAAATTTACGATCCAAAATATTACCAAAAATCACAAGGAATCGAATATATAAGTTACACACATAATATTGCGAAACCGGACGATAGAACGTAACTTACAAGTGTTCCGGAAAATACATTTATGAGCATGTTTTTGGTAAATATTATTTTGGATACGAAAGAAATGAAAATATGACTATTGTAAATATTACCAAGCTATATCATATTTTCGACAAGGAGAAAATATTATTTTTGGAAGTAAAAATATATTTTCTTAGAATATATAGAAGATATATGATTTTTGGGAAAAGTATATATATTTTCTTGAAATACATTATTTTTGGACAAAATAAGTTCATATATATTTTCTAAGTGAGACTTGAAAACATATTATTTCGGAACTACAAATACAAGAATATGAAAATGCATGTATGAAATACTCCCATCCTTGGGAAGGAAATACAAAAACAAATACTTGAGAAGTATTGTTACAAAATATTGCTTAACAATTAGTCTAGAATTAAATATAATTCAAAGTTAAAATAATGGTTTTTTTAACAAGTAATTATAACTTGGGATAACATTGAAGACATGGAAGAAACGTAACTAAAAAACGTGAATACTAAGGCAAGGCACGGCCCTTTTGTCTAATAGACCATAGTACATTGTTGGTAGTCGTTTTTGCTGACGAACTTTGAGTTACGAGTACCGAAGACGCAAAACAGTGAGTTCATATCCCCCTTTTCTCTTAACTGTTTTTGGTTTTATAACTCTTGAGGGTGGAATACATGTTACGAATGTTTAAACGGTATGAATTGACTATGAAATGAACTATTAGATCATGTGAGCATAGATTAAATTTGAAATGTCATTAATTCTTAATTAGGGATGAAGGTTAGATCTAACGGGTATGGCCGAGCCCCACTCATGGTACTAGTGACCACTTGAGTGCTTCGGTGTCCCAGTCGAGGGAAATCGACACAGTCAAGGGAAATTGACATAGTCAAGGTAAATTGACATAGTCGAAGGGAAATTCCACATAATCGAGGGAAATCGACATAGTCGAGGGAAAATCGACAAGGGTATAAGCCTACTCATTTCGAGTGCTCCCTATGTCCTCACATGCCTTAATGTCCTTGTAAAACGTTTATTTGGTATGATCATACACGCTTTTCGTACCTGTTTTCAAAGGAGCCTCTCATAGGTTTACAAGTTTACCAGTACTTACACAAAACGCATGAACTCGCTCAACTTTTGTTGATGTTTTCTAAAATTACATGTATTTCAGGTGACAGGTTGGATCTTGGGCGCGGGTATTGTTTCTAGAAGTAGACTTGAAGCTTAGATGTCATCCACTTTTGTTGGTTTGTAACCTAGTCGAAGGTTGTGTTTTTAAAACATAAATAACCGGTGTTTTAATTCTTAAATTTTATGAATGGATGAACATCGTTTTGAACATGTAGTTGTTTATTAGGATTGAATGCAATGATATTAAACAAGTCACACATCATACGCTTCCGCAAAAGTCAGGGTGTAACATTTCACTTGCACATTCACTCTAAATCACTCCTATCTCTAGTTCAAGTGTTTTCTTGAGCATTCTTGGATTCTTGGTCATAAGGAAGCTCATTCTTTAGTAGAAAAGATTGCTAGGACCCTTTGTAAGTGTCTTAGCCCCCTCTTTAGTTCAGTTTTCTTATTTAAAAACCGAAAGGTCAAAGTTACGTAAAATAGCTTTGACTCTTGGTTTAAACTCAAATGGTCCTGCCATTATTCGAGGCGAATATGGCAATGTGACCATAATTAGGTAGGTGTTAATCCCTTAAAAGGGCACCTCCTAATTATCTCGTTTGCTTAGTTAATTGTCGGGTCAAACTATTTAACTAAAAAGTCAAACTATTCAGAATTTGAAATAATAATCAAAACTAACAATGCAGAGGTTATAAATTATATTTTATCATTCTAACAACTTGGTAATTATTATTAGAACATGGTTAAGCATGTTCAACCTGACAGTTCTGATTTAGGGTCGGTTCACAACCGAAAATCGCAAAAGCTTGACTTTTGCTTTGACTTTCAGTTCTGACCCGATTAAGCTTAAATCTTCTATGTTTTAAGCTTTCATTAGGACCATATTATGTTGTAGTATAACTCTCTGAAGTTATATTACCTGGTCATTAGTAATTTGAATTTATCCTAATTTCCGTTATTATGCTTATAGTTGACCGTTATGCCCTTATATCATAAAAACGAGAATTTTGAAAATGTGAGATGACAAAAAGTTTTATTTCTGATATATAAGTATGTCCACAAAGTTTGAAATCAGTTTCTAGTCTCAAACCAAAGTTATGCATGATATCGTAAGCTAGAACTTTTTATTAATTAAACTACGCTGTTATTCATAAGTCATGTTTAAACATAGGTTTTGACCCAAAAATCATTACCTACTGTTAAGATATTATTTTTAGGGATTTTTAGAATTTTTGGTCAGATTATAAACTGACCATTTCATTGAGTTCTTGTATAATTTGGTAAATGACGATAATACCCTTTTCGTTCATAAAATGAGACTAACATATGATTTCCACACCAAACCTTTTCCTACTGATATTATATATTAAATAAAATATTTTGAACATTTAAGACTGATCAAAATCTCAGATTTCCATAAACATCTTAATTATCGTCAATTATCGACTTTTACACTAATTAAGCGCATAGTATGGTTTAAAACCATACTAAACACCTACGACTTGTTACCTACTGATTTTATAAATAAATTTTAATATTATTATAGTAGGTATAAGTCATGAACTCAGACTTCCAATTATATCCTTAAAATCATATGTGAAATGACCAACATACCCTTTCGAGGCATAGTTTGGCCATAAATGATAAACCTCACATATGTATGATATTTTACTGATGTAACTTGATAAAATAAATATTTTTACTGAATGTTTTAGACTAGAACCTCAGTTTACTATAAAACCTCTCTTATAAATGTTAAAATGACCAAAATGCCCCTACGGAACATAAATTGGTTTTAAATACTTTTTGGGTATATATGTGACAACTGCCAAATTTGCATGCATTCGTACAATTAATGATTAATAACTGTGCTGATTTATAATCAATGACTTGAACTGCTTTCTGATTATTGCTTTACACACACATGTGCATCACATATTGCAAATGACATATCATTGACTGCATGCAAGCATATAGACATAAATGATGCACAAAGCACAGTTAGCACAGTTAACAGATAAACCGGGAAGATGCTAACAGAGTTCAGAACATAGACAGACGTTGTTTTGAGACACAGTATGAGCCAGAAAATAAGTACTACACTAGTTTAGAGTGTAGGGAAGTAAGGATCACAAAACTGCATCCTTAAGTGATAGTTTAAGTGCCGGAAAGTGCCTAAAACCCACATAAAGTGCTGAATTCAGCATAATTCAGCAAAAATCAGCTTTTTAACAAGCTAGTAACATGCAAAAATATGACTAAATGGTCCTGAATGCTTTCCTAAGTGTCGGGAATTAAAAGTGTCACAAAAGGGTACATAAAGAACACTGAACGGTATAGTTTGACACTTTAACGAACCGGTATCTAACCGAATAACCGGACACTACCCGAAACACCAAAATTACACTAAAAGCATTGTTTTAATATTTCTGAGCTAGTTATGATCCCTGAACACCCTAACACACTATATAACA
Source organism: Helianthus tuberosus (assembly GCA_030545235.1). Taxonomy (NCBI): domain Eukaryota; kingdom Viridiplantae; phylum Streptophyta; class Magnoliopsida; order Asterales; family Asteraceae; genus Helianthus; species Helianthus tuberosus. Next base: position 116,047,332 of record CM060414.1, on the reverse strand, counting down.
CCATATTAACTTAAACACTAAACACCACACTTGAAATCTAACTAGATTGCTTAAATATCAATTACAACCCAACCCTATACCCCCCCCCCCATGGTGGACGTTCACAAGGGTGTGGCCCACCCTTGATTTCCTTGATTTGTTTTGATATCTTAGTTGATCTTGTTTAGTACTTTAGGGAAACATTACACAATGGTTAATTTGAGAAGTTGGATTATAAAAGAACATGGAAGATTATAACTCTTATTCTCATACCTACTAAACACATACTTAACTCTCCTCCCTCTCTCCTCCATTCACGGCCGTGAGCCACCACCCCCATCACCACCATCTTCACTTCATGTTCAACCATTTCAAGGTCATCACAAGGTGTTAGAAGCTAAGTTAAGAAGTTTGGAGCTTGTGGATCTTCAAGGACCTTTTTCATTTGCTTTTATCCACCACATTTACCATCTTCCTCTTCTTGAGTTCATCCCTAGCCTTGTGCTAGTAGTAAGACTCTTATAATCCTTTGTTACTTCTTATCTTGTTGGTTAATAGATGAAGTATCTTGTGAATCATGAAGAACACTAAAGAACATAATCATGAAACATGAACATAAGCTTGATATATGAAGTAATCTTGATGAGACTATGTTGTTTTAGTATATATTTGATACTTGATGATTGATTCTTGTGTTTATGATGTTAGACATCATATGAAGCTTACTAGATTGTGACTAAACACATGATCTAGTAAGTTGAAGTGATGATCTTGTGAAAGACAAGATGATCATACTTTATGTTTCTCATGAACTTGAAAATAAAAATGATTTTGTGAATGATAAAGTATGTAACATGTTATTGGCCATAAACATGGATGATTTCAAAACTAGTTTTCTCAAGAAACTAAGTTAAATCACAAGATTTACATAAACATGAGTTCTAAAGAAACTAACCACATTTCAAGTGATTAATCAATTATAGAAACGTGTTACTAACAAGAGAAATCCAAAAAGAAATATTTTTAGAAAATCATTTTTCAAGTTGTAAAGGTCTAAAATCTTCAAAAATGAAGTTGTTAAATAAATAACCACACTTTAAAGGGTAACTAAGCTTACTAAACACACTAGTAAGTGACTACAAGTTTTCATAAAAGTTCAAGTTCATGTTGTGGTATAAATTGCATAGTTTTGGCACTTGGTAAGTGTTGATTGCATTGTTGATTGTTTGTGATGATTTAAAAAAAAGAAAATGATATGCTTTTAAAGCATGGGAACCTCCATTTTTAGGGGAAACTATGGCAAATTTTTCTAAAAATATAAACACTTAGAAAAATATTTTCAAACAAATATTTACAAGTATATTCTAACCATGAGTTTCTACATAAACTTTGCCATAATTTTTGTTACAAAAATACAAATATTGGAGGTTGGTTTTTATAAATAAAAGTGGCTAGATATATATAGAAGACACACGTGTGTGAATATTTGTATACTTGGTGTAGTAGTTACATTATTTTAGGGTTAAAACAATATAACTTAACAAAATACCAAGAGAAATTACAATCCAAAATATTACCAAAAATCTCAAGGAATAAGTACACACTTTACACATAATATTGGGAAACCGAACGGTAGAATGTAACTTACAAAATATTCTGGAAAATATGTTCACAAAGTATATTTTGGTAAATAATATTTTGGACACAATGAAATGAAAATATGATTTTTATGATTATTGCAAAGTTATATCATATTTTTTACAAGAAGAAAATATATTATTTTTGGAGAGTAAAAATATATCTTCTTGGAAATTTTAGAAGAAATATAATTTTTGGGAAATATATATATTTTCTTGAGTACACTTGAAATATATTATTTTTGGGACTTATGAGAAGTTACAAATATTTTGTTGGTGCATACGTCTGCTGACTTCGTCTTGTATCGAGTCTTGCATTGCACATGGCATGAAGTTCAAGAAATCAAGTTTACAAGCTAATTCCGCTTGAAAGAGAGATTCCGCTTGAAGATGTTGATTTCGCTTGAACTACATGATTCCGTTTGAATGATGTTATTTCGCTTAAACTTGTGATATCGCTTGAAACGTGATTCCGCTTGAGTCATGTTCAAGCGGAATCAGGCAGCCTATATATAGTTGTGATCTGATTTTGCTTGAAGTAAGTCTTGTATGTGTGTTTCCGACGGCGAAGCTCCGTCGAAGTGTCGTCTTGCTGTAAAATTGTTCCAGATCAATATAAACGACAGTTAAAAGTGATATCTAGCTGAATTCAACTCAAGATGTCTGTTTCCGCCTTTCATTTTGAGTAGAACGCCTCTGATCGACTCGTTTTGGGTCCAAACACGTTCCTACAATTGGTATCAGATCTCAGGAGGAGGAGTTCTACAGTTTTCAGCTTGATTTCATCTCGATTTCTTACTTCTACATCTTCTTTTCTCATTTGAACAAGTTTCAGCGGTTAAAATGGCCTGATTTTTTCACAACACAAGCGTAATCCAGTTTTAACAAACCCTTGAGAAAATCAGATCAAAATTCAGCTTAAAAGTGATAAAAATGGACCAAAGTTCTTATTCCGCTTGAACGAGTTTTTTAATTCCGCTTGAAAAGTGTTATTCCGCTTGAAACATCACAAGCGAAATCAGTGATTCCGCTTCAGTGTGGTATTCCGCTTGAAATTTCAAACGGAATCACTTATTCCGCTTGAAGTGTCTGTTTTGCTTGAAACTTTAATTTCGCTTGAAATTGTTTGCAGGTAATTTCGCTTGAAGGGTTATCTCGCTTGAAGGGCTATGTTGCTTGAAAGTGTCTGTTTGTGAAACGTGTTTCCGAATCATGAGTGAAGAATTTTACAACGCATTTGCAACATCCCCGACTACTCCGGCTACCATTGCTCAAAACATGAACTCAGAAAATGAGACTGGAACTACACAAAAACCCCCGAAGCTAATGAGCATTGAGGAGTATTATGGTTGGAAAGATCGGTTTGAGAACTGGGTTCAAGCCAATCACTTGAGATCTTGGGAATGTATTTTGAAGAAGTATGTTCTACCACGTACTGATCTGCAAGTTGAGAAAGAAATCTCTGAATTCAATGATAAAGAACGAGACATGTACAGAGCTGAAAAAATGATGATTAGTCTACTTCAACAAGCTATTAAAGAAGACATTTTTGTACTGCTTCAACATGATAAAACTTCAAAATCAATTTGGGATGCTCTTAAAATCAAGTTTGAGGGAAGTGATAAGATGATAAAGAGTAAAAAGGCACTGCTTAAGAAAGAATTTGATCTATTCAAAAGTTTGCCAGGGGAAGACACAAAGAAATTGATTGAACGATATTGCCACTTAGTGCGTTCTATGTCCTTGCTAAGCATAACCAAAGATCGAGAAGAATGGGTCGACAAATTAGCTGATGCTTTACCTCAGAAAGAATGGGGTACATTTTTGATGATCTTAAAGAAAACCGGAGTTTATGATGATTTAACGATTTCTCAGTTCATCGAGAAGATTAGATTGAGGGTCAAGATCTTGAACAGCAAATGATTGCAAGGATGAATAATCCAAGTAATCAACAAGATGTGAAAATGTATTACAAAGGTAATGTTCAAGAGGTTGAAATGGGTCCAAAAATTCAAACTGCTTTTAGTGCTGGAAACTCATCAGAAAATGTTGAACAAAGTCCAAATAGTAGTAGTGGATTTTCTTCATATCCAAGTGTTAATCCAAAGAGTTCAACTTCAAGTTTTCATTCTCAAAGTTCAAAAAGTGGAAATGGTTGTGTGATACAGTGCAACATTGCACTGAATCTTCCAGATGGTCAAAGTTTTTCTGAAGAAATTGTAAACGATCACATGGCGTTACTTGCAACTGTGCTACAATCCTATGAAGGTTTGGTTGCAGGGAGGATCGGAAATCCTATGCTGACGAAAGAGGATTACGATCAGATAGACGCTGAAGAGACGGAGCTCATGGACATCAAATGGTGTCTAGCTAGTGTCTTGAGAAGAGCAGAAAAGTTCAAAATGATCACAGGAAGAAATGATTTTCTGGATGCACATGTGTCTACTTTGGGTTTTGATAAATCTAAAGTTACTTGTTTTCGATGCAGGGAGAAAGGTCATTTCAAAAGAGAATGCAAAAATCAAGAGGCTAGTGGAGCAAAGAATCCTTTTGGAAAAGATGATTACTATCGGAAAGCCATATATCAACAAGTTGCTCATCAACCATATCAACAAAAAGAAACACAAACTGCTCATGGGAAAATGATCGGAGATGCAAATAGGAAAGCTTATTCTGGTATCATTGATCAAGATGATGAGAAAATGGCTCCAGGATTCAGTTGGGACAAATATATTTCAGCTGATAGTAAAGCGTTTCTAATAAACCAAGATGATGAAAAATTACCTGAAGGATTCAGCTGGGATAGGTTTGCAGATGAGAATGGGAATTTTAAAGCTTTCATTGCAAAGATAGTTCAAGAACCTGATTTGTTTACCAATTGGATGAAAGCGATTGGTGTTCATGTGAAAAATCAAGAAGAAGAATATGTTTCATCCGATGAAAGTTCAGAAGAAGCAACTGATGATGATCAAACACCATCCTATTCTGGTTCTTCAGATGAGAGTTCTGAAAAGACATTAATTTTTGATCAAACACCATCAGATTCTGGTTCTTCAGATGATAGTTCTGAGAAAACGATAGATTTTGATCAATCACCAACTGATGATAGTGGTGATGATGAGGAAGAAAGACATATTAATGTTGCAAAAATTCATTTATCTCCTGAAAGTTTTCAATTCTATTTTGCAGATCGCTTGGAGAAGCTAAAGGAGAGACGTGCAGCAAAAGAACAAAAGAAAGTGAAGAGTGAAAGTATTGATAAAAAATAAGAGACTGTTCAAAATGAAGAAGTTAAAGTTGCTGAGATAGTGATTGAAGCTGAGCAGGTAACCGAAGCTGAGAAGATAATTAAAGCTGAATCAGTGATTGAGGTTGAGAAAGTCATCGAAGTTGAAAAGATTGTGGAAGTCATCAAGCCTTGCTCAAAGTGCTTGGAATTCTGCAAGCAATGTGCAGAAAAAGATGAGAAATTGGTTGAGCTTGAAAAGATGAAAGATCAATTATTGTTCAATCTCAATTATGTGAAAGAATCATATGATGTGCTAAACAGAACAGTAACTGGTCTACAAAAGACTAATTCTGAAAGAGAAGATGCATTAACCATGATGAATGCTGTGATGATGACAAAGTAGAAGGAGATAAATCATTACATTGAAGAATGTGCCAAGTTGCAAAAGGAGTTGGAGACAGAAAAGATTGAAAATGAGAGAATTGGACGTTTACTGCAAAGTTATTCTAGTTCTGATTATCTCATTGATCTAATTTATCCAACTATTGCAGGTTTTGAAGCATTTAAAGATGATGAGAAGCAAAAGAAGAAGGATACTGGTAAGAAACAGAGTGCTAGTTATAACAAGTGTCCGCCTCCGATTTGGGAAGGATATTCTCCTAGAAAACCGAATGAGGAGCAAGTCGAAAAAGCAGTCAATATAAAGTTAAAGTCCGATATAACCGATGAATTACCAGAAAACATTGATGTCGTTTTTACATCTTCTGACACTGATCATGAGTCCGAGTTAATAAAAAAGGTGGTTGATCAGGTGTTAGATACAGATGAGGAGTCGGAGTTAAAGTCCGAGTCTGGGAATTCAAGTTCGTCTGTCAAAAGTCCGAGTTCGTCGGTCAACAGTTCAAAGCCGTCGGATAAATGGGTTTACAATAAAGAATTCATGTTATCAAAATCTAATTTGAATGATGAAACAATCAAAGTGGCATATACATTGATTGATTCAGACAAATTATATTCTGATGAGGAATTTCCAATAAGAAGTGTTCAAATTGAAAAGATCAAAAAGGTTTTCAAAATGACAGAAATTAATATTTCAAAAATAAAAGATTTAAATCTTACTGAAAAATCTAAAAAGTACACTTCAAGAGTTCAACAACGTTTAAACAAGAAAAAAGGTTACAGTTCTGGTTCTAGTTTTCAAAAGAAACCAAACCATAACGGTAATTTCAAAAAGAAAGGTTTAGGATTTATTCCACCAGAAAATTATAAAAATAAAAAATATGTTCGAGATTTTAAATCAAAAATGATATTTGTTTCAGGGACAAGCTGTGAAGAGGAATCAAAAAGCCCATTCTGGAAGCAATCAAACAAAGAATTTCTTGCCAAGAAGCAAGAGAGAATGGGAACTGGAGTTTTTCATAGAAAGGAGACTAGAACCTGTTTTAGATGCAATGAAGCTGGTCACATTGCTTTGAATTGTTCGTTGGATACAAAGACAAAACAGGGAGTTTCTGAAAAACTTAAAGAGAAAGTTGTTGAGAAAAATGAATCACTAACTAAAAAATTCAAAATTTTTTAAAATTCAACATATGAAATTGGTGAGTGTTCAAAGACACATTTTTACAAAAAGAGAGCCAAGAATGACAACCAAGTGTGGGTTGTTAAAAAGATTCATGATGTGAAATTTGGCGATGAATCTAACTCCATAAAGTTAGACGAGCCACAATTTGAGTCAAAAGGTGAAAACTCAGTACCTCCAATGGATTATGCAAATTTTCCACCATTGAGGGCTGAAAATTTTAAATCAAAATTTGGGAAAGTTGATATCTCAAATCAGTTCTATTCTGAGAAGAAAGAATTTGATGTTGAGAAAGCATTTAATGGAAACGTGAAAAAGATTTTTGGAAAAATGGTCGAGGGTAAATTCAAAGGGGTAAAAGATTTTTATGAAACAAAGAAGGCATCTTACTACCCAAGTGCAGGTGAGGAAGAAACATCCAAGTTTGGAGAGGCTTGGATGTCTGTTTTTCATAAGTGAGAAGTATGACTTGCTGGAGCTCCCAAGTTGGTAATCGCGGAGCATGAATCGGCATCATTCTTAGATTGTTTTTGGTAAATTGAAATTTGGTCACTAGTATGACTTGCCGGAGCTTCCAGGTTGGTAAGAGTGGAGCAGGAATCGGCATATTTCTTGAGAAATTCACAGGATGGTAACTGTGATATTTCGACTTACAAGTGGTTTAAAGAGATTTTCACTTACAAGTGGGAAATTAGGGACATTAAGTTGTACTTGATTTTCTACATATGGTTTCTTACAAGTGGTATTTTGAGAAAACAAAGTGATGAATTGATCCCCTAACCTACAAGTGGTTTTAAAAAATCAACACAACTTATTTTCCGGAAAAACCATTTGATTAAAACAAACTTAAGTGTTTTGAAATCACAATGGAAAAATAGTTGGTTGTGAGGGGGAGTTCTTATTGTTTATGCCAAGTGGATGGCGAATTAAAGTGATTCAATATCGGTTGTCAATTTTACTTGTAAAGTTTGTTTTCAAATTTACTTAAATGTGTTTGCATTTTAGGGGGAGTAAAAATTTTCAGAAAATCCAAAAACATTTGAAAATTTGAAAAAGACAAAAACATGATAAAATCAAAAATGAGTTTTGTTGTTAGAAAAGAGGAAATGATAGTACATCAGTAGACAGTTACAGTATGCTAAAGAAATGTATTGATTAAATAGCGTTAAACGGTCTCACTGATGATATGCCGATAGGTTTTTACACATTTAGTAAGCTTTTTCGGGATATAAACTTAAATTCAAACTTGCTTATTTCGTGGGGAACACTACTTGGATATATAGGTAACCCCTGAAATTTCGTTTGAAGGATCCCTCTTTCTGAGATACTAGGTCTTTATGCTCAGTGATATCTGGGGTATTATCCCGGGACTTCTGATAATGCGGAAGCAATGGCCTAGTCCCCGGAGAATACTTTACTGCTTGCTTGAAAAATAGCACCGCCATCAGCATAAAATGATGAGACAATAAAATTGCTAATCAGTGCTGTTGTAAAAAAGATGCTCTAAAGGGGACCCACCAAAAGTCGAGCCGTCATCTCTCTGCTGAACGGAAGTTCTGACCTGAGCTCTCACGGTTTCGCATCTAATCCCTTACAGATATCATCTGTGGTATACTCACCTGTAATACTGAATATTGGGATCTGGATACGGGAGTATATTCAAGAGGTGGGACACATGAATGAGTTTAAGTTCTTAAAACGCCTAACTCATATCCTGAATCAGTTGAAATTTGTGTGAGAATTTAAGTGGATCAGTATATCGGCAATCTAAGTGAATTGTTTAATTCTTAATGTGTAACTAAGCTCAACGGTACTTGTGACTTGTCAGAAAATGATATGATCCTCTTACACAATCTCACAAAAATATTGTTTGTATATATTTCGTTACTGCATTTCATTTCATTTAAAAATCCAAAAAGATTTTTAGTGTGTTTTAGCATAAATTTGGAAAAATTCAAAAAGATTTTCGACAACTGATATTGGAAAGCTGATTTTCAAAATTCCAGGTGCTAAACATGATGAGCATGTGGTGAGGGGGAGAGTGTGTTTAATTGAAAAAAGTTTTTGAATTTACAAGTGGTCATCTGAAGTTTTTAAAATGATAAATATTTCTGATTATATTTGAAGGAGAGTTTGTATAGATAAATTTGTCAAATGTTAAATTTGTGAAATTATTTCTGGGTTAAGAATGTGTAGGTATAGCCAGGTTTCGATTCTGAACCTGAAGAAAGTGCAAAGCCAGGTTCCGATACCTGAGGACTCTGTGATTTCAACAAGCCAGACTGCGATCCCAGCATATCGAAAGGGGGAGTCTGAAGACATCCGAGAAGATAAGATTGTTCGAGGAGAGTCTGTTGGTGCTGGAAAAGAGTTTGAGCAGACTGATAAAGACTGAAGACGTTGAAGACTCGACACTTAAGACTCGTCAACATCCGAGGGGGAGTCTGTTAGTGCATACGTCTGCTGACTTCGTCTTGTATCGAGTCTTGCATTGCACATGGCACGAAGTTCAAGAAATCAAGTTTACAAGCTAATTCCGCTTGAAAGAGAGATTCCGCTTGAAGATGTTGATTTCGCTTGAACTACATGATTCCGTTTGAATGATGTTATTTCACTTGAACTTGTGATATCGCTTGAAGCGTGATTCCGCTTGAGTCATGTTCAAGCGGAATCAGGCAGCCTATATATAGTTGTGATCTGATTTTGCTTGAAGTAAGTCTTGTATGTGTGTTTCCGACGGCGAAGCTCCGTCGAAGTGTCGTCTTGCTGTAAAATTGTTCCAGATCAATATAAACGACAGTTAAAAGTGATATCTAGCTGAATTCAACTCAAGATGTCTGTTTCCGCCTTTCATTTTGAGTAGAACACCTCTGATCGACTCGTTTGGGGTCCAAATACGTTCCTACATATTTTTGCCCAAACAAATTATAAATAATTTTTCTAAGTAATATTTCTTATATATATTTTGGAAATATATATATATTGGTGGACTTTTATTAAAGATAATATTCTGGAATAATTAGTGTGAAATTAAGATGAGAATACTTAATGAATACAATAAAATACGTATTTTCATACGCATGAATACACACCGGAATACGACACCTTTACATGGCAAGTTATAGAAATATAAGAATACGAGTACACATGTATGAGATACCCCCATCCTTGGGAAGGAAATACGAGTACAAATACTTGAGAAGTATCATTACAAAAAAAACTGTTTTAACAATTATTCCAAAAATTCAATAAATGTAATTTAAGTTAAAATATTTATTATTTTAACAAATAATTATATAACTTGGAATAATGATGAAGACACTTGGAAACGTAACTCAAAGACACTAATTAATACTAAGTCAAGGCATGACCCACTCGTCTAATAAGACCATAGTACATTGTAGGTAGTCGTGTACACCAGAGGACACTTTGAGTTACAGACGGATTCGAAGAACGCAAAACTGTGAGTTCATGTCCCCCTTTTCTCTTAACTGTTTCCAGTTTTATAACTTCGGGGGTGAAGTGCATGTTTCAAATGATTACAAAATGCTTACAGACAAATACAATTGGTATGGTTAGCTAAGGAAAGTACAGTAGATCATGTGAATGGGTAGGCGCATACTTAAGGCCATTAATCCTCGTAGTAGGACCGAGGGACAGGAGTGATAGATCTATTTGGGTGTAGCGAGCCCCATCCATGAGTCCGCCGAATGGGCCATGTGGTGACTATGTCTTACAGCCGGAGGATCGGTACAAAGTCTACTAGGTTTGAGTCTTCCTGCACCATGTCACGTATATTAATGTATTAGCTACACATTAATTGATCTATTTCCTTGTTACTTTCATACCGGGATTTCAAGTACATACATACATATTTACAAACGTTACAAAGAATTATTCATAAACACACACATGAACTCGCTCAACTTTTGTTGATGTTTTCAAACTACATGTATTTCAAGGAATTAGTAAATGGATATGGCGGGCATTGGAAGTTTTTATGCTGCGATAGGAATAAAGAGGTCATCCATGGTCTTTGGGTTTGGTCAGTGTGTCTTATTCCTGGACGGGACACGCCTCCCAAACCTTAGTTATATTTAATATCTTTTGTACGAGTCCTTAGTGAACTCATAAACAATTTGTATGGTTTGTAAAACTTGAATGTGAAGTCTACGTTTTAAAACAATGTTGTTATGTTTTAAACTTATTTAATGGATGACAAATCTATGGTTTTATCATATAGTTATTGTTATGATTGAATGCAATGGTATTAAGCAAGTCACACCATAATCACGCTTCCGCAAAAGTCAGGGTGTGACAATATATGTTAACATCCTACTGATGTATTAACATATTCTAAGCATAATAACTAGTGGGACTTGTATATGGTTCATTTGGTTACCCGTTATGCATTTATGCGTTCGATTCGGTTTATGTAACTAGCATACGTAAATTAGCCGAAACTGGATTAACCTTAACGTTTTCACCTCAAAATCCAGAATGTGTCTAGTTTACCCATATTATACAAGTTTCCAAACTTGTTGGGTCCAAACCACATTCTATTCCGGTCTCCGCTTAATCAAGCGTTAAGAACCTTTAAGTATCTTTCAAAATAACCGGTCTAAGTCTTTGACTTAAATAAAGACCCGTTAGTATCCTAATAGGTGAATAAACCTTCCATACAGATTGAGTAGCTTCGGTAGAAGGTATTTTCATAAAGCTTTAGGAAACATACGGCTGAGTTACATTCTTACATATCTAGCTCAGGTAAATACTTTTAACTTATTTTCCCTTATACGAGCTTGGGATACAGTATAATGATAATACCGCTTGGTCGGGTATGGAATCATTTAATCGGATTGTGATTAATAAATTGCATAACCCGTTTTAATCTGTATTGTTTGATAACATAAACATTAGGGGTTAAGACGACCGTGTCCTGGATATCCTCGGCTCATTTCATTTGAAAATGGCCACGACCTAAGCATGGGGTGTAGGCATACACCTGACAGATGCAAATGCTAAATAACCCACATGTTGGGGATAACTCCTTTGTGGGTTCTATAAGTGGTGACTCGGTTAATCTTGACCGACTTCCAAACCGGCCCCATTTGTATGACAAACATGTAAAATTGTATACAAGATTTTATTAAAGATTTTCCCAAGTTATAAACGTCTTGTGCCTTGTGTACTTAAATCAATTTTCATAAAATATTTTCAAATGAGTCGGTTAATTGTATTTACCAGTGAAAACTGACGTATTTTCCAAAGACTAAGTGACAGGTACCTCTCGTAACTAGGCTGGAGCTACTTGGTGTCAAATAAGAGGATCTTGCAAATCCTTAGATGCCTGAAGTCTGTTATTTCTGTTTTCTTGTATTTTAATTTGTGATCCTCCTATGGATCTCTATTACAACCAGTCTGTATATTCTTTTATTTGGACACTCGGACACTATGGTTTGTAATAGTAATATTCTACCAAGCCTTCCGCTGTGCTATATTATTGTGTATATTGACTATGATTATATCAACTACGTCACGATACTCCTCACCGGGCACACCGGTAATATGTGGAAATATCGGGGTGTGACAACATGAGACTTTGAATCGTTAGGAAGCTCAATGAAGTTGTATGGGTTATAAGTATCTTCAAAATCAAATCAACGGCATCTGAGGTTGATTTCCTCAATAATATTTCACAACCATCTTTATTAACAATTGTAGTTTTAAAAAATATCTTATTTTGCATTTGGAAACAGAGAGTATCACCGAAGGCCAACTTAAGCTCATACACAAAATTACTCCAGTAATATGTGAAACAAAAGTAGTTGCCATATGTACTTTTTTTATTTGGTATGATATAAATCTTTATTAATGTTTACACACTTATTTTTTCTAATTTATTTAATTACTTATGAGATTAGGCACATGTAATCATTTATACAATAATTTATCATCCATATTTCATTAAAATGGGTTACAAAATTCGTAAAAAAATATAAGTACTAGAGAATAATTAATGACATAGAAAACGAACCTGTAAAAAGAGTACTTAAAGAAACATATTATATAAACAAACAATTTTTATTATTAAAATAAAGCTATTTATAGATACTAAAGATGATAAATGTCAAGAAATCATGTCAAAGATTGTAAACAAAGAACTTATATGTTTGTCTTGATTATGAATTTTGGATACTTTTATTGGAAGTTAATGATTTGAAATTCAGATTGTTAAAAATTACTGTTGTTACCTTTCAAATTATATTTATTTTTGGAATGTGATTATTGCTTTATTATTTAAATAATTTTTTAGAGTTGGTTACGGTATATATCTAACAAAACAATTGCATATATATTTGAAAATTTAAAAATATTAGTATTTTAAAATATTTAAGAAAATTTACATAAACATATAATGAATATTGATTAAAGATAACGTTAAATTAAAAATTCAAATAAAATAGGAAGAATAATTTGATAATCATTTTAGAATACAATGGCCTGGAATGCATGACCGAATTTTAAAAGCAATAATGTGTGCTTCAGGGATATTAGGGGGGTATACAATGCTAGTCAAATCTGCTGACCCTAAAATGTTTCCTACATAACATAAAAGTTTAATTATGTAAGATACAATGTATGATTGTTAGAAAAGTAATGGATAATTTATGTAAACCAGTATGTTAACAACAACTTACTTGAGTTTCAATTAACAAGCATGACACGTGCTACATATATAACAAGCTTCTTTTCAATATTCAAGCGAGTAGATATGTAGCCACATTTTTTCATGTCATACAACTACATTTCTATCACATGTACACTACAAAGTAAAATTTAAGTAATATTCTACATACTAATTTAATAAGATGGAAATGTATTAAAAATTATGTGGAAACAATTATTTTTTTATGTTAAACAAATATTGACTTAACTAAAATCCTATAGAAATAATCAAAAAAATTGTTTTGCAGCTACTCTTTCACCCTATATTATTCTTCCAACTACATCTACACAGAAACTATATATTTTGATTAACAATTTTGGTTTTAATTTTGAATCTATTATACAGACATATTGCTTAAATAGTGTGTAATCGATTGTATGGGAATAAAGGAAAGTATAATTAAAAAATTCGGCCACAATCTAAATTTCAAAGATTCAAATGAATTATATCATAAATAAAAAAATCATATAGGGGAAAGTTGTAAATTGGAAATTAAAAAAAGAATTATTGTAATTGTAAACGAAAACTAAAAAAAGAAATTATTGTAAAAATTGGTGACTTTTAACTTTTAAAAAATTAAATATGCAGTTACTTTTTTAAAATAATGCCCCCATTATTTTCATGACAAAAACCAAATCTACAAGCCCTAAAAACATGACACGTGTCCTACATTTATTTTCATTTATTATATATAATAGAAATAAATTTATGATACCATGTGTATAAATAATTAAACTGTTGAGTGGGAAAGAAACAAAGTTGACTGGTGGTACCGTGGTGGTAGGGGACCATATAAAGACGGGTAATTGAAACGTACGAACTGAATTATTGAATAAACAAACTTCTAGATTTTGATAGCAACGGCAAACACATCTTTTCCAAGATATAACACATAACACACATGTTATTATACTCCAAATCTTTCTTATTGTTTAACACAAGACTTAAATCTTTTCTTTTTGAACGACCAATAGAATTATTTATTAAAATTAGCAAGAAGCTACAATCTAAACTTACACAATTGCCAAGCTAAGGCTCACCAAAAAGGAATAAAGACACAGTAGCATAGCTACACAAAAATAAAGAAATGCACTGATACAAAAACAAGCCAAAACTAACTTAAAAGCCTTCAAACTTTCTGCATGTATCGCAGGAAATCGTCAGGTAAAAAGCTCATCGATTTTATCTCCTTTATGACTTTTCCAACTACTGGGTATTTGCCTTTGAAGACGACCTCGTTTCGCATACTCCAAATACTCTAAATGGTAACGTGGACAATAGCATAAAAAGCTTTTTTCCTTGTACCAGAACCCGTAATCCCACTATGCAACCTGAGGATATCCCTAAGGCCAAAGGCGAAATACGAGGGGATCTTGCACTTTTGCATCACAAGTAATCAAATTGTTGCACGAAATGACACGATACAAACAAATATAAATGATTACTTATTTCAGCGTAATCCCCACATAACACACAATTTATATCGCTAACCTGAACGTTTCTGCCGCAAGAGTCGATCTAGTTAGAATCCTTTCTCTATCCGCCCTCCATGCTACAAAACCAACCTTTCTGGAACCCATCTATTCCAAAGAAAAACGTAATCTGGCAGCGATCTATTATACTCACGTGTGATGAATTTTATGCTTCTAACTGAGAATTCTCCCGAAGCTTGAAGGTCCCAAGTTACTTTGTCCGATCACAACCCTCCCTCTCTGAATACATACTTGTCCTTCTCCTATCTCCCTTCATTTATAATCATGGAATCTAAACTCCACCTTTGTGCAACCGTAACCAACATCAAGACCTTCATCCCCGTAACCCTAGAGATAAAATCAGGCCAATACTCGTCTTGATCCACACTTTTTCAAACTCCACTGGAGGGCCTTTCTTGTTATTGTTCACTTTTTTCCTAGACCCTCATGTGACAAAGAAGCCCAGCCACCTAAATCGGCTGATTAATGGGAACGCCTAGATGCTATTACACCATCCTCAAACCAACCTCTACCGCCTATGATGCCTAGAATGCCATTGAAAATATCTTCGAGGACAACAAGAGTTCTTGTTCAATATACCTCCTACACAAGTTTTTCGACACCCACTCGCATGGTTTCGCTTGTGTTTCTGCCTACCATCAAGAACTGAAAGTGTTAGCTGACCAACTCGCCAACGTTGATGCTCCCGTAGATAATGGCATGTTAGTTTACAGTTGATCTCTGGGTTGAATGACCAGTACAAGGGCATTGCATCAATATTGCAATAACAAGACCCAATGCCATCTTTTTACTCTATTGTTGATGCATTTTGTGAGTCCGTTACTGTGCGAATAGGCTAGATAAAACGTGTGTTGAATATTGTATTGTTTAGAGTGTGTTACGAGCGCAAGACTCATATGCAGCGCAAGAGTCCTCCGCAGCACACAAGTAGTACGTGCGTATGATTCATACACAATAGTGGTGATAAGAAGCTCATAAGTCTTGGATATGAGTGGAAATAAAACTGTGTTCTCTGTCGTGCTTTAACCGATGTAAACTCTTTTAGTATGAAATGGAAACTAATAAAATCTGTGTTGACTAGCCGTTATGCTGCCAAAATTTCTACTGGATTAGTTTATCTTTATCCAAACTTCCGTCTAAACACCAAAGTAATGGTTAAAGGTCTTAAAATGGTTTCTAGATGTGGTATTAGAGCTACGGTACGATTCAATCAATATAACCGTTGATTGAATAACCTACGCTCTTGATTATGTGTTTTAGATGTAAAACCAAAGGTGTGGATGCCTTAATGTCAAAATTGAAGGTCAATTCATGGATAAAGAGTCAAAATTGAAGGTATAATTTTGATCAGAAATGGTTTTTGCACCTGGCTGTGGTGGTTTCATCATCAAATTTGAAGAAATGAAGATTTTGGATTAAAACATTTGAAACAACAGCTCTAGAGCGTGGAAGTCATACGCGCGCAGGTTGTACGCATGTAGGAGTGGTACACACGCACAAGTGACACGTGTGCATGACTGATACGCCAAGAGTAAAAAACAAGGCATGGAAATTCCGTAATAACGGATCGAGAAAATTTGTTCTTGTGATCGTTTCGAGGAGACGAGTGTCCAGGTGATAGAATTTTTTCCGAAATTTAACGTCAGATACGGGTATTCAGGGACAGATCAGAGTTTTCATAAAATGTTTAAAGATGATGAAATCACAGAGAGTTATTGACAGTGGGGTAATCATGGAGACTAGAGTGAATGAAATGGCTATTAAGGGGCCAAAACATATAATATTCCGTGTTGTTTAGATATGAGAGAATAGGGATCCAAATTTTCCAAAAAATAAGGGGAATAAAGATTTCATGTCATATATTGAAATTTAATCTTCCACTGCTGCTTGTTCCTGAAAGAAAAATAAAGGTTTTCAGCTTGTTTATGAATTTAATCATTTTTGAAAATTCAGACAAAGGATATGATTTGTCAAGAATGAGGGAGAATAAAATTTTTTGAAGCCAAATTTTGTGATTAATTCTTCGAAATTCAGATGTGGAAGAATAGTGAGAGATGCAACAGGTTTCGGGTGGTTCTGACTCAAATTATTTGATAATGCATAGTATCTTGTATTTTTCAGTATGAAAACAAATTGAAATCTGGGTGTTCATGAAAGCTGGTTTGTAGAGTATATCATTGGATTTCAATTTGATAATGCATAGTATCTCGTATTTTGCATACTGCTATTCATGGATAAGTCTATATAATTGATCTTCAAAGAACGTTTATCTATATACTATGAAGATCACACTGTGTTACGAGATTAGTTTTGATCCAGTGAAGATTTGCTGACTGTGGAGATTATCATTTACACTAACTAATAGTTGAAGTTGGTTGTGCATAACGTTGCTAATGAAAAACAGGCAAACAAAGGATATATTTAGGTGAAATAATAGAGTAAACAAACTAAATGAGTATAGGCACAACAAAGCTTCTAAGGGAAAATATAAGTTATGAATATCAAAAGAAAAGGTTAAACAAGGTCTCATATTATCCTACTTTTTCCTTAATCATATCTGGGTAGACATTATCGTATCCACTTGCAAATTGTATAACATACACAAGTTCTGCAATGAATAGCTATACTTGTATCTCTCAACAAACAAAAGTATTATACATAATAGTAAAGGCTCAAACACTCACCTAAAACGGAAGGAATTTGGGTTGCGTATTTGAAGTAATGTGTTTGTCTAATAGGCATTCTTTCTTAACTAATCAGGCATTCTTTTACGTTTTTTTTTCAAAATTTACTTGTTTTCGGAAAACTCTATCCTAAAACTTACAATCGAAGTCAATTTTTTTAAATCAAGGGTTTAGAACATTGCATAGAACATATTACTAATTATGATTTACAATTGAATGATTTTTTTTTATCAAAACATAAGGAAGTATTTTCAAAAAAAAAATTAAAAAATTAAGCTCAATCACAATTTCGCCATCTCCACACTTAAGATATACATTGTCCCCAATGTACAAAACTAAAATAAACAAGAAATAGGAATTGTGAAACTTCCCTGGACTTGGCAATCAAGTAATTCTGAACTGATATCCATATAAAGCACTTCCATCATGTAATGCCTTCCATATGGACCTGTTTGCATTCTCAATAGACATACTTTCATATAAAATAAAAATAAATATAAATTGCAACACCATATGTCAAATAATCATAATATAACCTGCAAATATCCATGCATTAAAAGAAAGGGGGGGGGGTCTCATAATGTCACACCCCGACCGCGTAAAACAACAAACCACGGCGGAAACGTCGGGGAGTGGAGTGACAAAATTATTGTTTAATGACCATGGTATTTAAAGTTTCATTTTATTTAAAATAAAAAGATTACATTGTCTTAAAAACAAAGAAACATAACATAAATTAAACTAGTCTTGCTTCTTTTATGTCACTAAGGCCCAAGTCCGCCTAAGTGTATCTTGATCAACCCTAAGCATCAGCTCCTGAAAACACATGTGAAAATAGGTACGTCAGCATAAAAATGCCTGTGAGATACATAGGTTTTGTTGAAACAGGATTCATGACTTGTAAGTTAAAAGAAATGTTTAGCAAAAAGTTAGTCATGAATCTTGTAAAAAGTTTTCTTTTATAAATCATACGGAAATCGATATGAAATTCAAATGATAATAAAGAAAAGTGTATGGTTAACTGAATAACCAAGTAAAATTGAGTTTGTATACGATATGTTATTTGTAAAACAATATTTTGTAAAAATCTGTCATTTGTGTAAAATGTAGCATGTCTTTGAAATGGTTTAGATAACGCTACGATATGTAATATCATAAAAGCACTTATATATAGAAAGTACCAGTGGCGTGTCCACAATGCTTTTATCATATTACACGTCGCCTCGTTATGTAAATCACTTATCAATAACCATTGAATTGTCTTGTTTAAACAAATGTCAAAATGTTTATGTGTAAACAGAGTCTAATGTCAAATGTAAATCATGTATGGTATAATCAAACAGTATGTATGGCAAGCGAATAGTATCAACTTAAACCATGTGTATAATGATAATGTGTAAATCAAATGTTATGTATGGTGAATAAAAGTATTACTCAACCCCATAGGTAAAATGTACAAAACAATGTATTTGATATAAATCATAGTTTAAGTCAAAAGTTATGTTTTGCAAAATCCATGCCTTACTGATACAAACATTTATGTGGTAATGTTAAACGGATACATTCAAGCCTTGAGACTGTAGAATAAACCTTTAAACAAATCAAAGGTTTATTAAATTGTTTTCGGATTCTGTCATTCCTTACGTCCAAACAAACCTAGGATTCCAGGAATGGGAGGTGTCAAGTCCTATGGTACCACTACATACTGCCGAGTGGCGTGATCAATGTTAATGAACGTATTTTAGTTTCGTTAAAAAAACTAAATGTCATACCAAATGTAAGCATGTTATGTGAAAACAATGTACTAAGTATGCTAAATAAACATACGAATCAAAAATATCATGTAAATCAATGTGCTAGCATGCTCGGTAAACATAAATAGCAGAAATGTAAATGAAAATCAATGTGTCCATTTGCTGAGTAAACATATGCAACAAAAATGTTTATGAAATCTATGTGCTAGCATGCTAAGTAAACATACATAGCAAAGCATAATGGAAATCATGTACTATATGCGTACTAATGAAAATAGCAAGTTTATGTCATGAAAGCACGAAAAGCACGAAAGTAACAAGTAGGCACATGTGTTTCACCCCAAAATATTTGAAA
This sequence comes from Helianthus tuberosus, assembly GCA_030545235.1. Lineage (NCBI taxonomy): Eukaryota > Viridiplantae > Streptophyta > Magnoliopsida > Asterales > Asteraceae > Helianthus > Helianthus tuberosus. The sequence goes on along the minus strand of CM060414.1, from coordinate 116,027,892 downwards.
ACAGTAAAAGAGGGGACTATGTACTCACTTGATAATGCTTAATAGTCTTGAGGTAACAATCAAATAACGCTAGAAGGATCACGGTATCAATCGGCACCTATTATAAGTAACTATGTTAATAAACCGGACCTAAATCGGAGGATCGGATAAAATAAGGTTTCGTAAACCAAATGAGTGTTAGAACTCATATGATATGGTTTAACAAAGCCTATATTCTAAAACGGAACCTAACCTAAGTGCTTATTACCCGTTATGACCCGTTTAGGTAGCTTACGCTACTTTAACGCGTCATTTGCGCAAAAGCGCAAACGAATAGCCTAACTAGTCCTATGACAAGTATTATATTCCCTAACATGTTTAATAATTAGTTTATGTGACAAAATTTAAGTTAGATATGCTTAAAATGAAGTTATGCGCAAAAAGGGCATTTTGGTCATTTTCCTAAGGCATATAAACTACCTATCAAACAACTAAGTAAACTAAGTAACCATAAGGTATAACCTCGGAAGGTTATTCCCTATGCAACTAAGGTCACAAAATATGTTTGGTCGGATCCTAATGATCGACCAAACGGGTCCGGTTCGAAAGTTTAAACGGTTGTTTAGACCGCTTGACTTACGACCCTAAACAATCACTAAACTAAGAGTGACGAGTTAAACATGTTTAACTAAGTTAGAAAACAAGTTTGATATCAAAACAAAGGGTTTTGATACCCAAAAATAGTTTCGTTGCAAAATACGCATAAATACGTATTTTGACCGAAACTTTGACTCGTCACTACGCCTAATCAACGTGGTAATCAGTAGGTATAGTCACAAGGGACTATAACCATCGTGATTACGCTCACGTTGCAAAGTTCAAACGAACTTTGTGTTGACCATAAACTTGTCAAAGCAGAAAGTCAAACACTATTTGACTTTCTTGCTTGAAATAACTAACCAAGCATGAAAGAATACTTACAAGAGTCCAAGCTTGGAAAAAGATCAAAGAAAACTCAGGTTGGTGGCCTTCAACAAGGTGATTGCCTCCACTTAGAGTTTATAGAGAAGAAAGAAGTAATTGAGCAAGTTGGAATGAAGAATTATGCACCTATTTATAGTTGTGGATGATGCACAAGATCATTCCAAGTGTTAGAAGGCTTCAAGAGATGATAACAAGTGTCCTAACATGTGGCATAGCAGTTTAGAAGCCCATGGTTTTGATTTGATGGGTTTTGGAAGCTTGGAGTGGCCACCAAAGAAAAAAAATGCAATCCTGGCAAACGAAACCGTAAGTCCCATTCTGGAAACCGTAAGCCACGGTCGGGCCAGGCTGATCACATTCACAAGTTTTCATTTGTTGCAAATTTGGCCCCTTTGACATCCAAACTTGCGTTTTTCACTTCTAACACCCGTTTAACCAAATTTTTAGACTCTATCAGGATGTTAAAGCATAGGGGACTTGAAATATTCTTGAAAATATTATGGATGTCGGTTCGTTTGGTCGTACGACCACGTTATTCGGTTAATTTCGACGAAACACGAACGGACGCGAAAAACGATCCAAATTACGGGACGAATGAATTTTAAGCATTCTTGTTACTAAAATAAAATATTTTAATGATTACAAAAATTTTTTGGATGTCCGAATATGTTCAGAACGTAAGATATGCGTGTAAATGCAAACTTATGCATTTTTTGACGGTTTTAGTCCCTGATTGACCAATAAGTTTATTTTCGCATACCGAACCCCTCAAGGCCTATTTCTAAGCTATGTAAAGGATATTTATGGTATTTTTAACTTATGATCATGTTCCAGAGTGTACGTTACTATACGAATCGGCAGACTTTCACAGTTTATCACAAATAGTCCCTGCGAGCAAATAAACTTGTTTTTGCCATACCAAACCCTTCAAAACTTATTTCTAAGTTATCTAAAGGTTATTTAAGGTATGTTAAGAATATTTTGATGTTCTGGAGTGTTTTTCGCTTTCAACTGATTACGTTTACGCATCAGTTTGCGTATAACTTTCTAGAAAGCGATATAGAGTTTGAAATCGAACAAAAATCAAAACGTGAAAATGTCAAACATAAATAAACAAAAATTGGGGTCAAATCACATTTTTTATTGATAATTGAACTATTCAGAGTTTGTACAATGATTACAAGCACAGATGTCACAGTCTCCCCTACTTTTGGAAATTTCGTCCCGAAATTTATTTAGAGGAAACTTGTGAGAATAGATGCGGATATTTCTCTTTCATTTTATCTTCACGTTCCCATGTAAATTCTGGTCCACGTTTAGATTCCCAGCGAACTTTGACGATAGGTATTTGTTTGCGTTTGTGCCACTTGACTTCACGTTCCATGACTTCCACAGGTTTCTCGACAAAATGCATCGTGTTATCAACACGAATTTCATCAAGTGGTATGTGGAGGTTCTCATCAGCCAAACACTTTTTGAGATTGGACACGTGAAAGGTTGGATGAACATTTCCAAGTTCAGGAGGTAGCTCTAATCTGTAGGCCACTTTTCTGATTCTTTCAACGATCTTGAATGCTCCAACATATCTAGTTTCACACCCTGATATTTCCACGTATTACCAGTGGGCCCGGTGGGGAGTACCGTGACGTAGTTGATATCATCATAGTCAAACAACACAATATTAAATGCACAGCGGAAGCAATTGATAAATATATTACAATCCGATATAAAGTAATATCAAAGTATTACAAACGGAATGTAAAAGATCCACAGGCGGATCAAAAGATAAAAAGAAACTTTGTTCAACAGACTTTAAGGCATCCAAGCTTGCGAGACTCTTATTGATGCTAAGGAGACGCCAGCCTATTACGAGTAGTACCTGCACTTAGCCTTTTTGGGAAAATACGTCAGTTTACACTGGTAAATACAATTAACTGACTCATTTTAAAAAAGTTTAGAAAATTGATTTGAATGCACGTGGCACAAAACATTTTATAACTTGGGATAATTATTTGAATATAATACTTATAAAAGAATTACATGTTTCTTATGCGTTCAGTAGCCCGGTTTGTGCCGGGTTAAAGATCAATAGACACACCACATTATTATTTTAGGCACTGACGGGTGTACGCCTACACCCCGTGCTTAGGTCGTGGCCATTTCGTAAAATGATGCCATGGATATCCGGGACATGGTCATTAACCCCCCCCCCCAAGGCTTTAAGCAAACAAAACATTTCCAAACGGAGCATATCAATGGTTTAACCTCTCTTCGATTAAAGATTCAATGCCCGACCAAGCGGTATTTTATATACCATACCCCAAGCCCGTATAGGGAAAATAAGTTAAGAGTATTTACCTGAGCTAAATATAAATTCAATCCCAGCCGTATCAAATCAGCAAGTACAGAGAGCTTTTACTAGGCTCCTAAATCTGTAACGAAGGTTTTAATAACCTATTAGATTCCTAACGGGTCATAATTAAGCCTAAGCTTAGACCGGTTAGTTTTCAAAGGAGGATACGGTTCAAAACGCATGATTAAGCGAGAACCAGATTAGAATGTGGTTTAGACCCGACAAGCTTGTATACTTGTGTAATAAGGGTAAACTAAACACATTCTGGATTTTGAGATAAAAACGATATGGTTTGACCCGTTTCGGCTAAATTATGAAAACTAGTTACATAAGCCGATCCGAACGCGAAAAATGCGTAATGGGTAACCATATGAGTCATATACAAGTTTCCTAAGTTAATATACCTTAAATATGTTGTGATATCAGTAGGATACCTTCCATTATGCCCAAAACGAATTTAAAACCAATTTATGCCCCGTAGGGGTATTTTGGTCATTTAAAAGTTTATAAAAATGGTTTAATATAAATCTGAGTTACAGGTCTGATAAAATCAGTAAAAATACTCATTTTTATAATTCATAACAGTAGGGTACTAAATATATGTGAAATTTATCCATTATAACCAAATTATGCACCGTAGGGGCATTTTGGTAATTTCACATAGCCTTTAAAGGTCAAATCTGGAATTCTGAGTTTAAAACTTTAGCTTACTGTTAATGTATAAAAATATACTTAAAAATATCAGTAGGTATCAACCTTATATGTGTAAAATAGTTTTGATGCAAACTATGCGTTAAAATGCTTAAAAAGGCGATTTGTAGCCATTTCCGGGTTCTAAATAGAAAGCTGATGTTTTGTTTATTCCAGAAGGTTTAAAATAATTTATTTATCATATAAAATCAGTAGCAAAAGGTTTGGGGTCAAAAAGATTTGTAAAACTCATTTTATAGCTCAAAAGGGCAAAACCGGAAATAACCGAATTAAAGCTACAACCCTATGTTATGCTTAGTCTAAAATTAATTAAAAATCTTCAAAAATCCCAAAATATTATATTACATCAGTGGGTAAAAAGTTTGATATCAAAAAGTGGGTTAAACTAGGCTATATGCTAATTATGCCGTTTAATTAACAAAAAGCTTTTCATTTACGCTAATGAGCATAACTCCTAATCTAGACCTCAAACTGATGTCAAATTTTTGGGACAAGTTTATAAATCAGTAGTAAACATTATTGTCCTCTCACATTTTCAAAATTCTCGTTTTAGGGTCAAAAGGGCATAATGGCCAACATTTAAGCATATAACGAAAACATGTAATTGAATAGGATAACTAAGGATCTAAGTTGTATAACCTCAGAGGGTTACACTAACCTATAACATGATCCTAAAGGAATCCTAAGGCATATCTAAACTAAGCTAAATTGGGTCAGAACTGAAAGTCAAAGCAAAAGTCAACTTTTGCGACTTTCGGTCCCAAACCGAGCCTATACTTAGAATTGTCGGGTTGAACATGCTTAGACATGTTCAACTAATATTTACCAAGTTATTAAAGTGAGAAAACTGATTTTTATGACTTCTATATTAATAGTTATGAATTTTATTTAAAACAAACTCGTTTGACTTTTATTTGACCCGACAATTAAACTAAGTAAATGTGGAAATTAGGAGGTGCCCCTTTGAGGTTTTAACACCTACTAATTACGGTCACGTAGCCATGTTCATTACGAACAATGGCTCAACCGCTTAAACGTCAAAGCGTTTATCAAAACGCTTGACTTTCCGGCTATAACGCTAGAAATTTAGACTAAGCACGAAAGGACACTTACAAAGGGTCCAAGCAAGGAGGGTTGATCCTAAATTCCCATGTATGAAGAGCAAAGTCTCCAACTTAGAGAATTCAAGATCAAGGTGTGAGTTTGGGGAAAGTTAAGTTGGGTATTTATAGGTTTTTCGGAACCGTTAAGATCGTTCCTCGATAAACATGATTCAATCTGGACCATACACTTATTACCCATTGTTTTGGTATACTATGGGCTGCCTAAGGATTGAAAAATACCATCAACAAGAGCTGGATCAAGCTGGAACAGGCTGTTAACAGTTGTAAACTGATTTTTGCTGATCTGCAGGGCTTAGGCGCCCCGCGTAAGACCTCAGGGAGGCTTATGCGCCCCGCCTGGGCTGCACATTTCAGCAACAGCTTTCAAAAATGACAGAAATGGTCCCTGTGAGCTCATAAGGTCATTTTAGGCACGTTTAAGGCCCGTTAACCTCATTTTAAGGCTTCGCTATGATTTTTAAACATAGGGGACATGAAACATGTTCAAAAACATGTCGGATGTCGGTTCGTTTGACCGTACGGTCACGTTGTGTCTAATTACGACGAAACACGAACGGACGCGAAAAACGATCCAAACTACGCGACGAATGGAATTTTATCAAGCCAAACACTAAAATAAAATATTTTAGTGCTTACATAAATTTTTGGGTGTCCGGAGATATTCAGAATGTGAGATATGCGTGAAAATGCAAACTTGTGCACTTTTTGACACTTTTAGCCCCTGCATGACTTAAAAGTTTATTTTTGCGTACCAAACACATCTAAGCCTATATCTAAGCTATATAAAGGATAATTAGGGTATATTTAACTCATGGACATATTCCGGAATGTCCGTTACCATACGAATCGGCATACTTTTGCCGTTTGACGCAATTAGTCATTAATTGCGTAAAGTAGCGTAAAATGCTGTTTAACGATATCCAAGCCTTCCATGGCCCTTATTTATCCTTCCCAAGCATATACTTAAACATTACTACGCTCTCGTTCGCTTAGATGGTCACCGAAAGGCGTAGATTCAAAAGTTGACGCTTTAGGTCCCTCTATTGCGCATACTTGCGCATCTCATCATTTAATAGCATTGAAGCCTCACCTAATCCATATTAGGCTTTCTTGGAAGTATTATTAAACATCACGATGCTTCGGTTTCGTTAAAAGGTCATTCAGAGGTATAATTAAACATATTGCCACTTTTAGTCCCTCTAACTTGCAAAGTTGCGCGTAACTTTACTTATAGGCATAAAAACCTTAGACGGCCATTATTTGGCATTCGCGAGAGTATAATTAAATATTATGAAGCTCCCGGTTTGTTAAAAGGTCACTCAGAGGTAAGAATTAACATGTTGACGCTTTTAACCCTTTATTGCGCAAACTTTCAATTAATTACGCAAACGTCTACACTTAATCATCAAGTGGCACATTTGTGAATACAAACTTCGCAAGAAACTTATTTTAGGTATGTTAACACTTCCAGTCCTTTCATAATCAAAGTTTTCAATTTTTCGAAAAATTAGTCCCTAAATTTCAGTGTTTGACTTCATTAGGGTTTATTACACGTGTCAATACATCATTGGACGTGATTTTACGAGGTGTTATATCCTCACCCCCTTAAAAGAAATCTCGACCTCGAGATTTGCTAAAATGCTGGAAGTACTTTTTGTCACATAACGGACTTAACTTCTACAGCATATCTGGAGTCTCTCCAAGCTCCCAAAGTGACCTTTATATTTGGTACATGTATCCTTTTGGAGCTTCTTAACCTGTCGATCCTTAATCGATATAGGTTGCTCATCATATCATCAATCTGCATATTATTATGTGATAGTGCTTCTCGACTTATTGGTGAAACACATCCTTAAGTCATTAGTGTGCAATGTATTACGAGCTCCGCCAAGCTCCTTAAATAGGTTGTAGCTTATAAGCTATTTGATCTTGATACATTCGATTCCCTCGAATGATTCTATATATTCAGAGTTCAACTAGTCTGATATTTAACAAATTGGCACACCCTCCCAGGGTGATATCTTTTGTTGAACCTTCTTCCTCAACAAGAATTCAAGAGGGTTGATATTCTCATTAATCCTTGATTTTCTGCCGAATACTGGCATCTTACAGATGATTATGGATTCGTATGATCTTATTCGTTGTTTCCAAGGCAACTTTCAGATCCTAATAATTGGACTTACTAATCTTCTGTCTAACATTAGATGTTTAACATTCCATCTATACAAGGTTTCCAAAGGAGCAGCCTTGATACTTATATGACAACTATTATAGAAAACCTTATTTTAAGGTGAGATGGTTATTCCAACCACTGCTTAAAACTAATCTTAAGGAATAGCTAATCCTTGCCGTTAGTCGAACAAATCGATGATCCTGGGCAGCTGATGGCAAATTCTTAATTGTTGCATAATTAGGGTTGCGGTAATCAATGCATAAGCAAAATGAACCGTCTTTCTCAATGAACTATACCGAATTCTTAAAATATTGAGTTAGGCTATATGAATCCTCTATTTTAAAACTTACTTAATCAGGGTTTCGATTCTTCCAATGATGGTACTAGCCGTCTTGGAGATTTCTTAATAATACCGCCCTAAATGGGATATAAATCTTAACTCTACCTGCCTCTCAGGGGTAAACAGGGTAATCTTAGGAGAAGATAATCAAGATACAAGGAGGTTACAGAGATTTTCCATATCTCAGGCTCCAGTTCATCCATCATTGCTTGTGTCAAATAAGTGACACATTTATGTTACAAGCCAACGAATTCCTTAATCGGGAACATTTACTTGGACAATTCCATTCTGGATATCTTCTTTGAATACGATTAGTTGACTTTAGTACCATATGACCATCGGGATATCTTTGTGGTCCATGCATTAAACCTCCATACTGATCAGGCATGGAAGCAATCTATCGAACAAATTAAGATACACCAATCCTCATATGGCGCTTTTTATCATACCGTTTGGTATCCGTAATCGATAGAGATCAAAGAGATATCAACTATACATGCTGACGCACTTTCTCTAGAGAGAGGATACTTCTAGGATTCTACGATTGGAGGTTTCTGACATGAACGGAAGAAATGGTCCTTATGATTTCGCCTGTAAGTTTTACCTTACACTTAATATCTGGGGTTCTTACGGAAAATTTCTAAAAGTTTGCTAAGCTTATGATCTTATGAGAGACTTAGCAGCACCTGAACCCAAACGTAACTCTTAGCCATAATATTACAATAAGGGATTCATCTGGTGTCATTATTAATGTGAACTGCCTCTAATCATTCATCAGGAGGGTTTAACGCCTCCATTCTTAACCCTTTTTAAACTTAACTGTAAAATCTTTGACAAATTTTAGGGCAGTCTCAGCTTTGACTGGTTATTTCTTAATCTATAAAACGTGAGTAGCTGAGGTAGATCCATAATGGGTTTATAATAAGCAGGCTTTGGAACCTTAATGTGCTCTTTTATTGCCAATGCTAATCACCAATAATTATTGCATTAAGCCTAGACTTTGTGTAAATGGAATAGGGTACTATCTCAGCCAATGAATTAAAATTTGTGACATATTGTCGACAATCTAGAACTTTTATGGTGAGAGTTATAAAATTCTTATTCCCTCTTTTCCATTTCGCGAAGCGGATAATAGGTTTTTCTAATAAGGTCCTTAAAACTCGGACCATCCTATAATGTACAAGAGGATCTTTCTTGTGGACTTTATTAATGTCCTCACTAATCAAGGGTATTGCCATCAAATGACTGTGATGTATACCTCACCGTGTCCTTTCCAGCATAAATGCTGATACACCTAATGGTTTTTACTTCATCCAACAATTTCCTGCAATCGATGGTGCCTTTTTATTATTGAAGTCTCTTGACTTTCAAGGGACGAAGTACTTTTAAGTACATCCTAAAAAGAATGGGGCTCCTTGCCACATATGATTTTATTTGGGTTATTCTTCGCATATGAAGTATGAATAAAACTCTTATCATGAGCAGCGACATGTGTTTTAGAGCAAACAACATTCGGCTTCTTGAATCTTCTCATGAATTTTCTCATAACCTTTCTAACAACTGCGTTAATTTCAGTTTTGGAGATTTACTCCATTAATATTGAGGTTCACACTTGATGCACCATTACTATTTATCGCATCTCTAGCATCGCGACTGTTGTTTGTTTCTTCTGAGTTTTCCATACTCGAAGCTTTGTTGTTAAATACCAATTTCAACAAGTGCTTAGGCAATCCATACCTAGTGTTTCCTTGAATTGTCAAAGGCTCCCCATAAGGAGTCTTGATAACTACTTGCTTCTTATCACACACAATATGGGCTTGGTCACAAGACAACCAATCCATTCCTTAATACTATATTAAGTCCCTCTTATTTTAATGGAAACAAGGACAACGGAAAAGAATGATTCCTAATGGATATAAACATCCATCTAATATTGCTGGAGCAGTTTCTGAGGTACTATCGGCCAATTCTACTTTATACTTAACGCTTAGAGTTTTAACAGGCAGATTTAATGATTTACAAAATCTATTGTCTATGAAAGACTCATCTGAACCTGAATCAAATAATACTCTAGCATGAGCACTATTGATAAAGAAAGTACCTGTTGTGACATTGTCATCCTGAATAGCCTCTTGAGCATCTACTTGAGAGCTTCCATCTTCGGTCTTCTTAGACTCCTCAGGCTTCTTGGTTTTATTTGGGCAATTTGTCTTGATGTGCCCTATTTCACTGCAACCATAGCAGGTTGCGTCCTTTATGTCTTGGCACTCCAAGGTCTTGTGTCCTTTCTTGTTACAAATCCCACAAGGCCTAGCTTGTGACTCCAGAGTGCATTTCCCTTTAGTTGCCTTCTTTGGGCAGCGGGTATTTATGTGCCCCTTCTCGCCACAATCATAACATGTGGCGTCCTTCAAGTCCTTGCACTCATGGGTCTTGTGATCCATCTCTTTACAGATGACACATCCCCTGGTCTGCTCATAGAAACATTTTCCGAAGTGCTTCTTCTTGCAAGTTTTACATTTGGGGTTTGCCTCCTTTAGCTTGGACTGGTTATAGTTTGAACCGGTCTTACCATTTTTGTAATCTTTATTTGGGGTATTATCGCACTTTCGCTTATGATCTTTTAATACACGGTCCACGGCTTTGTTTACGGCTGTATCCAACATAGCCTGTAACTCGGTGCCCGTTAAGTTCAATCTTGCATTATCATTCTGATCAACTGGATGATTGTGAGCTTCAGATGAGTCAGCCATGGTGAAGCTTTGTAGGCTACAAACCAAGTAGTAATAATTGGTTTAATTATATGGTGAATTGTCGAATTTGATGATTAAATAGCCATGATACAAATAAATCATATAGGCGAATAGATAGTATTAAATTCGTTTGATTATGTTTTGCCTAGGTTTTAAATAAACCATCTTTGGCGTTTTAACGGAATATAATCCTTCATATTTATTAGACAGGGGACATAAATCACGTCTGTCAATGTCGTATCGACATTTTATATATAGCACAAGGGCTTGTTCCAAAGGACTTTTGATGGCACTGATGCCTTGTCACTAGGGAAATTTTAAACATAATCGATGATTCCTTTGGATCGAAAAATTTCATAGTTCATTGTCTTGACAAGAAGTTATGAAATAAAACTATCTTTTTCATGTATACATCTTTGCTCGAAGGTATTCATCCCAATGGATGTTTTGATGTGTTCATCATGTTTGACGTTTATTAGCCATGATTCCTCTTGATCATTTATGCTAAATAAGGGGTTTGGAAAATCCTAATATGAAGATGACAAGTGTGATTTTTATCGTATCACAATTGTCAGGAGTGTTAACATGTTTTTAGATGTTAACAAGGATTAGAATTTCTTTTAAACAGGTCTTACCATCATAGCTAGGTCTTTAATGACATCCTAGCTAGGTTATACCTTTTAAGATTCTCTTTTAATATGTATACTGGCAGAAAAGGAAATCACCCTAAATTTAATTAAAATATAACTATGGCACAAAAAGGCCAAGTCACAAGGACAACTTTAATTTATAAGCCATGATTTCTGTAGAATCAAGGTATTTAGGCTTGAACGTTGTTCATTGCCTTTTCTTGACAGGGAGTTGTAAGCTATGACTGTCTTTTGTCTTATATGACAATGGGTATAGCCCGTAGGCATTATATGCTTAATGGATGTTTAATTCTTCAAAATAAGAAAGGATTTCGGAAGAATCCAATATAAGGATGATTTGTGCGATTTTTATCGAATCACCTTTTGCCAGGAATGTTAACATGTTTGCAGATGTTAACGAGGATTTGGATCTTTTGAATAGGTTTTTACCATCTTGGCCTTGTCTGAAATGACATGTGGCTAGGTTTACCTTTAAGATTCTTTTTAATATTTAACGCTGAACAATCCTAAATTGAGATGTTAATAAGGATCTTAAATCTAATTGAGGAACTGCCATCTTGGCCCTGTTCTTAAATGACACATGGGCTAGGTCTTGTTCTTTTTAGATTTTGTCATTTTATTATAATGGTAGATCTTATAAAAGGAATGTTATTATTTCATATTTTATGTTCATATGCAATGATGAATAAATTTAGATAAAACATTCCAATGATTTTTTTTTAAAGGAGGTATAGAATTGCCCTAAATGGGACTTGAAAGAAATGATGTTGTCCATGAAGGGACTGAAAGATAAGTATGCCCTTATAAGGACTTACTAAGGAAACGAACTTCAGCAAAAGGAGTTTCTTCTTCTTTTTACTTCTGAATGTCTTCTCCTTGGTTGTACGTTAATCCTAGTCGCAACACGAAGCTCGGCCTTTTCCTAGGCTTCAAATGGGGAGAATTTCCATTACGGCTTCTCTGCTTGGCAACATATTAAAATATATATAATTTAAAGCAATAATCCTCCGAATGGAGACGAGAGTATTCCTAGGTTAAGTCTAGACTCAGAAGGTCAAAGAATGTGCTATTGTGTCATTGAGATTAAACACAAAAGGCTAGTGTTTAATTCACTCAATGTTGGCTCTGATACCAACCTGTCACACCCCGATATTTCCACGTATTACCGGTGAGCCTGGTGGGGAGTACCGTGACGTAGTTGATATCATCATAGTCAAACAACACAATATTAAATGCACAGCGGAAGCAATTGATAAATATATTACAATCCGATATAAAGTAATATCAAAGTATTACAAACGGAATGTAAAAGATCCACATGCGGATCAAAAGATAAAAAGAAACTTTGTTCAACAGACTTTAAGGCATCCAAGCTTGCGAGACTCTTATTGATGCTAAGGAGAGGCCAGCCTATTACGAGTAGTACCTACACTTAGCCTTTTTGGGAAAATACGTCAGTTTACACTGGTAAATACAATTAACTGACTCATTTTAAAAAAGTTTAGAAAAATTGATTTGAATGCACGTGGCACAAAACATTTTATAACTTGGGATAATTATTTGAATATAATACTTGTAAAAGAATTACATGTTTCTTATGCGTTCAGTAGACCGGTTTGTGCCGGGTTAAAGATCAATAGACACACCACATTATTATTTTAGGCACTGACGGGTGTACGCCTACACCCCGTGCTTAGGTCGTGGCAATTTCGTAAAATGATGCCAAGGATATCCGGGACATTGTCATTAACCCCCTCCCCCCCAAAGGATTTAAGCAAACAAAACATTTCCAAACGGAGCATATCAATGGTTTAACCTCTATTCGATTAAAGATTCAATGTCCCGACCAAGCGGTATTTTATATACCATACCCCAAGCCCATATAGGGAAAATAAGTTAAAAGTATTTACCTGAGCTAATTATAAATTCAATCCCAGCCGTATCAAATCAGCAAGTACAGATAGCTTTTACTGGGCTCCTAAATCTGGAACGAAGGTTTTAATAACCTATTAGATTCCTAACGGGTCTTAATTAAGCCTAAGCTTAGACCGGTTAGTTTTCAAAGGAGGATACGGTTCAAAACGCATGATTAAGCGAGAACCGGATTAGAATGTGGTTTAGACCCGACAAGCTTGTATACTTGTGTAATAAGGGTAAACTAAACACATTCTGGATTTTGAGATAAAAACGATATGGTTTGACCCGTTTCGGCTAAATTATGCAAACTAGTTACATAAGCCGATCCGAACGCGAAAAATGCGTAACGGGTAACCATATGAGTCATATACAAGTTTCCTAAGTTAATATGCCTTAAATATGTTGTGATATTAGTAGGATACCTTCCATTATGCCCAAAACGAATTTAAAACCAATTTATGCCCCGTAGGAGTATTTTGGTCATTTAAAAGGTTATAAAAGAGGTTTAATATAAATCTGAGTTACAGGTCTGATAAAATCAGTAAAAATACTCATTTTTATAATTCATAACAGTAGGGTACTAAATATATGTGAAATTTATCCATTATAACCAAACTATGCACCGTAGGGGCATTTTGGTAATTTCACATAGCCTTTAAAGGTCAAATCTGGAATTCTGAGTTTAAAAATTTAGCTTACTGTTAATGTATAAAAATATACTTAAAAATATCAGTAGGTATCAACCTTATATGTGTAAAATAGTTTTGATGCATACTATTCGTTAAAATGCTTAAAAAGGCGATTTGGAGCCATTTCCGGGTTCTAAATAGAAAGCTGATGTTTTGTTTATTCCAGAAGGTTTAAAATAATTTATTTATCATATAAACTCAGTAGCAAAAGGTTTGCGGTCAAAAAGATTTGTAAAACTCATTTTATAGCTCAAAAGGGCAAAACCGGAAATAACCGAATTAAAGCTACAACCCTATGTTATGCTCAGTCTAAAATTAATTAAAAATCTTCAAAAATCCCAAAATATTATATTACATCAGTGGGTAAAAACGTTTGATATCAAAAAGTGGATTAAACTAGGCTATATGCTAATTATGTCGTTTAATTAACAAAAAGCTTTTCATTTACGCTAATGAGCATAACTCCTAATCTAGACCTCAAACTGATGTCAAATTTTAGGGACAAGTTTATAAATCTATAGTAAACATTATTGTCCTCTCACATTTTCAAAATTCTCATTTTAGGGTTAAAAGGGCATAATGGCCAACATTTAAGCATATAACGGAAACATGTAATTGAATAGGATAACTAAGGATCTAAGTTGTATAACCTCAGAGGGTTACATTAACCTATAACATGATCCTAAAGGAATCCTAAGGCATATCTAAACTAAGCTAAATCGGGTCAGAACTGAAAGTCAAAGCAAAAGTCAACTTTTGCGACTTTTGGTTCCAAACCGAGCCTATACTTAGAATTGTCGGGTTGAACATGCTTAGACATGTTCAACTAATATTTACCAAGTTATTAAAGTGAGAATACTGATTTTTATGACTTCTATATTAATAGTTATGAATTTTATTTAAAACAAACCCGTTTGACTTTTATTTGACCCGACAATTAAACTAAGTAAACGTGGAAATTAGGAGGTGCCCCTTTGAGGGTTTAACACCTACTAATTACGGTCACGTAGCCATGTTCATTACGAACAATGGATCAACCGCTTAAAAGTCAAAGCGTTTATCAAAACGCTTGACTTTCCGGCTATAACGCTAGAAATTTAAACTAAGCACGAAAGGACACTTACAAAGGGTCCAAGCAAGGAGGGTTGGTCCAAAATTCTCATGTATGAAGAGCAAAGTCTCCAACTTAGAGAATTCAAGATCAAGGTGTGAGTTTGGGGAAAGTTAAGGTGGGTATTTATAGGTTTTTCGGAACCGTTAAGATCATTCCTCGATAAACGTGATTCAATCTGGACCATACACTTATTACCCATTGTTTTGGTATACTAAGGGCTGCCTAAGGATTGAAAAATACCATCAAAAAGAGCTGGATCAAGCTGGAACAGGCTGTTAACAGTTGTAAACTGATTTTTGCTGATCTGCAGGGCTTAGGCGCCCCACGTAAGACCTCAGGGAGGCTTATGCTCCCCGCCTGGGCTGCACATTTTAGCAACAACTTTCAAAAATGACAGAAATGGTCCCTGTGAGCTCATAAGGTCATTTTAGGCACGTTTAAGTCCTGTTAACCTCATTTTAAGGCTCCGCTATGATTTTTAAACATAGGGGACATGAAACATGTTCAAAAACATGTCGGATGTCGGTTCGTTTGGCCGTACGGTCACGTTGTGCGTCTAATTACGACGAAACATGAACGGACGCGAAAAACGATCCAAACTACGCGACGAATGGAATTTTATCAAGCCAAACACTAAAATAAAATATTTTAGTGCTTACATAAATTTTTGGGTGTCCGGAGATATTCAGAATGTGAGATACGCGTGAAAATGCAAACTTGTGCACTTTTTGACACTTTTAGCCCCTGCATGACTTAAAAGTTTATTTTTGCGTACCAAACACCTCTAAGCCTATATCTAAGCTATATAAAGGATAATTAGGGTATATTTAACTCATGGACATATTCCAGAAAGTCCGTTACGATACGAATCGGCATACTTTTGCCGTTTGACGCAATTAGTCCTTAATTGCGCAAAGTAGCGCAAAATGATGTTTAACGATATCCAAGCCTTCCATGACCCATATTTATCCTTCCCAAGCATATAATTAAATATTACTACACTATCGTTCACTTAGATGGTCACTGGAAGGCGTAGATTCAAAAGTTGACGCTTTAGGTCCCTCTATTGCGCATACTTGCGCATCTCATCATTTAATAGCATTGAAGCCTCAACTAATCCATATTAGGCATTCTTGGAAGTATTATTAAACATCACGATGCTTCGGGTTTGCTAAAAGGTAATTCAGAGGTATAATTAAACATATTGACACTTTTAGTCCCTCTAACTTGCAAAGTTGCGCGTTACTTTACTTATAGGCATAAAAACCTTAGACGGCCATTATTTGGCATTCCTGAGAGTATAATTAAATATTATGAAGCTCCCGGTTTGTTAAAAGGTCACTTAGAAGTAAGAATTAACATGTTGACGCTTTTAACCCTTTATTGCGCAAACTTTCAATTAATTACGCAAACAGCTACACTTAATCATCAAGTGGCACATTTGTGAATATAAACATCGTAAGAAACTTATTTTAGGTATGTTAACACTTCCAGTCCTTTCATAATCAAAGTTTTCGATTTTTTGAAAAATTAGTCCCTAAATTTCAGTGTTTGACTTCATTAGGGTTTATTACACGTGTCAATACATCATTGGACGTGATTTTACGAGGTGTTACATCTAGGTGCAAGTTTCCTGTCTTTCCAAATCTAATCGCAACTTTCCAAGGTGAAACCTTAAGTAAGACGCGATCACCGATTTGAAATTCCAAGGGCTTGCGACGTCTATCCGCGTAACTCTTTTGACAGCTTCTAGCTGTCTGAAGGTTGTCTCGAATTTTCTTGATTTTATCTGTAGTCTCTAGAATGAGCTCAGGTCCAGTAAGTCGGGCTTCATCGATCTCATTCCAGCAAACTGGTGAACGACATTTTCGATCATAGAGAGCTTCGAAAGGAGCCATGTTGATGCTGGAGTGATAACTATTGTTGTAGGAGAATTCAATTAATAGAAGATACGAATCCCAATTACCACCAAAATGGATCCCACAAGCTCTAAGCATATCCTCCAGAGTCTGGATTGTTCTTTCAGATTGACCATCTGATTGCGGATGATAAGCGATGCTCAAATTAAGTTGGGTTCCCATTGCAGATTGCATGGTTATCCAAAAACGAGACGAGAATCGAGCATCTCTGTCAGAAATAATGTTCAAAGGAACACCATGTCGGGATACAATCTCATCCACATAGATCTTAGCAAGCTTTTCGGCAGATAAATCCTCACGGATCGGCAATAAATATGCTGATTTGGTTAGACGATCAACAACTACCCAAATGGCATCATGACGTTTCTTAGTGCGTGGAAGTTTGGTAATAAGATCCATAGCAATGTTTTCCCATTTCCAAACTGGAATCTCTGGTTGCTCCAATAATCCAGAGGGATGTTGATGTTCAACCTTAACCTTAAGACAAGTAAGGCATTTGGATACGTACAAGGCAATGTCTTTCTTCATACCGGGCCACCAATACTGGGTTCGAAGATCCTTATACATTTTATCTGCACCAGGGTGAATTGAATAACGAGACTTATGAGCTTCATTCATTAGCAAGGTGCGGAGGTTGTCTTGACTTGGGACCCACAAACGGTCCAAGAAATAATACAATCCATTGTCTTTCAGTTCAAGATCAGGCTTAATATGAAATGGTAATTCCTTACCCATCAAGTCCTGTGTAACACAAGTATGTTGAGCCTGAGAAATGTGGGTTTGAATATCAGATCAAACTTGAACACAATGAAGCTTGACACGCTCTTTACGACTCAATGCATCAGCCACGACATTCGCCTTACCAAGATGGTAGCGAATTAAGCAGTCATAGTTTAACCAAATTTTTAGACTCTATAAGGATGTTAAAGCATAGGGGAGTTGAAATATGCTTGGAAATATCATGGATGTCGGTTCGTTTGGTCGTACGGCCACGTTATTCGGTTAATTACGACAAAACACGAACGGACGTGAAAAACGATCCAAATTACGCGACGAATGAATTTTAAGCATTCCTGTTACTGAAATAAAATATTTTAATGATTACAAAAAAATTTTTGGATGTCCGGATATGTTCAGAACGTAACATATGCGCGTAAATGCAAACTTATGCACTTTTTGACGCTTTTAGTCCCTGATTGACCAATAAGTTTATTTTCGCATACCGAACCCCTCAAGGCCTATTTCTAAGCTATGTAAAGGATATTTATGGTAGTTTTAACTTATGATCATGTTTCGGAGTGTACGTTACTGTACGAATTGGCAGACTTTCGCAGTTTGTCGCAAATAGTCCCTGCAAGCGAATAAACTTGTTTTTGCCATACCAAACCCTTCAAAACTTATTTCTAAGTTATGTAAAGGTTATTTAAGGTATGTTAAGAATATGTTGATGTTCTGGAGTGTTTGTCGCGTTAAACTGATTACGTTTACGCATCAGTTTGCGTACAACTTTCCAGAAAGCGATATAGAGTTTGAAATCGAACAAAAATCAAAACGTACAAAATGTCAAACATAAATAAACAAACATTGGGGTCAAATCACATTGTTTTATTAATAATTGAACTATTCAGAGTTTGTACAATGATTACAAGCACAGATGTCACACATAAACGGGTATGTCCCGTACTCAGTTAAAGGTTGTAAGGCGCGTACGAATATCGGGTTGGGTTTATAGATTTTTAATAAACTGAGCAGTATGGAATAGTGAGAATTGGCAAATAACACAGTTTGAAAGATAAAAAGACACTGGGTTGCCTGCTGACAACGCTAAGTTTACAGACTAGTCTTCCGCTAGGCTCATTCCGTAAATGTTATTTTGTAACAACCTCCAAAATTTTAATTACCCATTCCTAAAATGCATGTTAAGGAACCCTGAGAGAGACCCCGAACTTGTACGACACGACCCGAATTGAAAAACAAATGAAACTAGTAACATGGACCCCTGGAGACTCATAGGGGGATCCCCTAAATCTCCCGCGACGCGCATAGTGAATCTTGGACGCGTGTAACTTTAAAATTTCGAGGGTCCAGCCTATAAACATAACAAGGCTACCCTAGCCTATGGGGTTGTCCCTCGCGACACGTGGTAAGGAACAGGGGGGTGGGCGACACGCGAACGAGGTTAAAACTGGTTATAAATTCAACAGTTTGGGACTTGGCCAGTTTGCTCATTTCGATCATTTTTTTCGTTCGTTATACTTCTCGAATCTCTGTTTCTTTCAATTAAAATCCAAAATTCCTGAAACTCTGCTTTGATATCAGGGTAATAACTCTATCACTAACATGGTACTATATCCGATTGATTGAAACCGATCCAATAGATGTATAAGTGCTGCCGGTACCTGGCTATACTTTGTCATTCGTTGTGGGTTTTGATCTCATGATTATCGTTAATGTTGAATTAAGTTAATACACTAATATGTGTCCATTGTACATTTAATTAGGTTTACCAGCTCTAAACCAGTAGGCAAGATCTATCAACCTAAATCTGTAATGTGAGTCATTCTTCTTTTTTGTCAAAATGCTTTTAAAACCCTACTTGTTTTCAAGTTGTAATTACAGTGATTAAGTTTTTGTATTCTACAATTACTGCCGGTAATTGGGGTTTTGTATACACTACTTGATAAGCTTCACCATTAGACAACGGGTAGCCAATGTGTAATATGACCAAAATCACAAATCCGGTCGAGTTACAAATACCGATTTGGGGTAACTGGTAGATATAAACAATGTAATCACCCTTGATACTGTAAATTATAACAATGTGTTTTTAAACAATTGAATGAACTCACCAGTATTTTTCACTGATAAAATGTTTTTAAACGTGTTTTAGGTGATTTACTGTGAAGAAAGGAAAAAGTGTCGTGAAGCACTTCAGGTTAAATACGTGGTTGTGTAAACCTGAATTAAAACGTGTTTTCTGTAAATAAAGGATTTCCCTAGTGAATTCCTTTCTGTAAATACGGGATTTACCCCACAGTTTATGTAATGAAAATTCGGCGTTATGCAACTCTGATAAATTTTCCTGACACCCGGTCCTGATGATTTTTCCGCTGCCAATTAATAAACACCAATACCACGGTTGCTTGCCTCGCGGTGCCCGAACCGGGGTACCGGTCAGCGGTCGTGACATATTTTCTTTTGAGGTAAAGGGAATATTCCTCAATCAGGTGGCTTCTCCTATATGTGTTTCCCACTTATCCCGTTTAGTTTGATTCTTTTGTCGCTTGGTGGGAAACATCCAACGGTAGGATAAACAAAAGTTTTGAAAATTTCAAACGTGTCGGGCCACTAATATTTATAATTACATGGAAAAACCATAAGTGATGTAGTGAAGGAGGCGATCATATTTTTTGCTCATTGAATGTTTATGACGTTTCTTTCGTCGTCTCTTTATTCTCAAAATTGAGTGGTCCAACTTGTTTTTTTTACCTTCTTTCGTGATGTCTTGAGTTTGGGTGGCGATCCACGATCATGCTCATTTACGGACTGGCTATCTTCATTACAGTGTCACACCCCCAAATTACCACCTGCAGAGTTTTCCCGTGAGGCGTATGACGTACCAGGATATAGCCACTAATCATGTTGAAAAGAGTATTTCAAAAATAAACGTTTCAAACAATTGTATGTATTCAGCAGAAGCAAAAGTAATTGTTCAAACCGCCAAAAGCATTTTGTTTTAAAAGCATAATGTTAAACATTCTCTTCAAGTAGTACGCCCCAAGACACTTCCAGTTCCCCAGACTTCAAGTTCCCATGTAATGATGTACCTGACGACCAGCAAACATGCAAAAGAGTGTCAACATAAAGTTGACGAGTTCACAGTTTTGTTCAACGTAATTCATGTCAATGTTTAGCTTTAAAGACATGTCAAGAATAATAAACTCGGTAACAATATGACTGATTACGTTTTTTGTGACCTCATCAATGTCTAACAGAATTGATCAAAATGTTAAAGTCCTTAATTCACGCACGGCTCCCAGCACGGTGTGAGGTTTGTCAAACCTAATAGCGCTATCAACTAATACCCTGTTCCCTCCTAGGCAACTAGCTCGGTAATAAGTAGGGACTTACATGATAGAGCTTGAGTTTATTAACCGACATCAAAATTAAACTACAACATTTATTGAAAAGTATTCCTTCCAGGAATAATGGTTTGTCACCCCGGGACGAATGCTTGTGAATAAGTAGTGAACTCACCTTAGTATGCTCGGTATGTGTTAACGTGCCTTTAATAGGTTAATAAAATGTTAGGCTCGTTACACGCGACCTAATATACAATATCATGTAAGTAAGTATACGAGTAGGGTTTGCAATACCCTAAGTGTCCAAATAACCCAGTGTTTATGTGATCAAGTTAGCCAGTTTAACATACAATAACATTCAGTAATTACTCTGATTGGTGACATGTTGTGTGGTTTTGAGAAAACTCGGACATCACATACATACTTGGATCATTATAAATTCGGAACAACATATAAACTTGTATCACTTAAACAAATTCGGAACACATGTGTACACATTATATAAATTCGGAGATGCATCTAATCTTGGTGACATGTTGTGTGGTTTCCAACAGAGGTTTCCAAACAACTGTCATCCATTACAACAACAGAGGTTGCCATGTGGACAGATGTTAGCCATCAGATCTTTGAATCAGCTGCCACATTAGCTTTCACTTTTTCATCCTATAAAACCATGTTCCAACCCCAAACAGAGCTTACACTGCCGTCTTGAATTCAAAATTCTCCAAAGCGGTTTTCACTATTATCTTCTCCAAACCTACTCATCTTTTTCTCCGATCATGGCTCTGCAAAATAAAAACTCCTCACAACTACCTTCCTAACTTCGAGAAAACCAACAAAAACACATCTTTCCACTCAATAATTGAGATTTTAACATCATCAAAATACAAAACAATTCTCACTGCCGATGCACCAATCCATCAGGATACCCTCCGACAATTTTGGGCAAATTTTGAAGTTTAATCACAAAATAAAAAGACCTATGCTATCACTTCTAAGGTCGGAGAGAACATTGTTCAAATATCCCCTTCTTCAATATCCACAGTTTTTGCATTGGATGACTAGGCAGGTAAAACTTCTTTTAAAAAATAGGAACTTCACACAGAGTTCATAAAGAGGGGGTATGATGGTCAACTAACAGGAGTTACCATTTTTAAACCAAAATTTCCTGCTGAAATGAAATTCTTTTTACATACCCTACTCATATGTCTCTCTGCCAAGACCACCTCATTCAATGAGATACCACAAAAGGTTCAATACTTGGGATATGCAATTTTGACAAAAACTAGTTACAATTTATCCCAGGTATTGTTCTCGGACTCGGTGGCAAATGTGAACAAGGTTAAAAAGGGCTCTAGTAATGCATTTCTTATGTATCCACGACTTTTAAGTTATTACCTTCAAAAACAAGTGTCTCAAAAGGATTTTCAACAAGGTGTAGCTTTTCAAATAAACAGTCTTACAAATGAAACTTTTACAAGAATGATGGACAAAGAGTCAAAAATTTCAAAAACACAAATAAAGTGGATGAGCCTGTTTTAGATGTGTCCACATCTGCTGCTCAAACCTCTGTTGTTGAGGCCACTGCTCCTTGTGATCATGACACCACAACCGGTGTTGTGAAACCCACACCAGCAAAACCCAAAAAGAAACCCCCCACAACCAAAAATCCCACCAAAACAAAACAAAATAAAAGGCACCTCTGGAAGATGAGATCCTAAAGGATAACCTTGTGACAACACAAAAGTCACTTGAAACCACTGTTGCTACTTCCTCACAACAGTTGGATAGATCTCCACCCAACCAATCTCCTCTTGAATCCTCACAAAAGGATCAAGTTGTAAGCACAGGGACGCCACATCATGAGGTAGACATTTCACTTGAAAGTTTGTTTCAAAGCCCCTCTCCTAGGGCTATGTCTCTTTCCACTCCACAACCCTCCACTCTAATTCCACCTACATTTTTACCCCTGTTTGATGCAATTAACACTCAGATACAACTCAGTCCCTTTCATTCACCAGTTCAAGAGAGCACACTTCCATATGTGACTAAGTCTGAGGAAACTCAATTTGCTAACCCACAAATAGCTGAGGAGGCTACACCCCTTGAGTTTCATGAAACTCTTGGTGGCAGTTCAAGTGAAGCAGCCACTACAACTGGTGAACCAATAGGCTTTCAATTGGCCAGTGGTTTCATTTATAAGACTTACTTGAAGGCAATAACTTCTGAGGCTACAATCGTATTCTCTGTTCTAGTTGGAAGTCCCCAGTACCAAGACAAATGGGCATTTAGTTCTACTAACTTGGAGAATTCTCTAGTTAAGGAACCAAATACAACTACCTCTGGTAGGGATTCAGATGATCCTATTAAATTAGGTATGAATTAAGATACAAAGAATTGACGAAGAGAATGTCTTCAATGGAATCATCCATGGCTGAAATGAAAGATATGATGAACCAGATGATGGAGCATTCTAAAAGTCAACCCTCTACTCAGCAAATTGCCAATGAGTTGTGGAAATCAGTGTAATCAATCATCCAAGCTCAAAGGAATTTGGCTGACATCAGCCATAACACTCATATGGAATTAATAAGAAATATGGTTGAGGCCAGATATAAAGTTACTCGAGCAGACATTAAGGCCATAAGGGAACACTTGGTAAAGACTACTGGCTCTGCCCCTGCAACAGTCCTTCAAGAAGAAGTTGAGGATGATGCCAAAAAGGGGGAGAATGATAAGTTGAGAAAGTTGCAGCCTTCTTCACAAGGAAAACCAAAGGTGCAACAACAAAAGCCAGAGTCTGTTCCTACCAAATCTTCTACAAAGGCATCAGATGCTGGAAAACAAAAAGAGATTGATGAGACCCTTAACAAGAAAGTTGAAGAGATTACCTTGGAAAAGCAGAAGAAGCAAGATACAAAAGAAGCAAAGCTTCAAGCTTAATAGATCAAGAACAGGTAGAGCAAAAGAAAAATGAGGATATTGGCACTTCACAAAGGAGAAAGTCAACAAGAAGAGTTAGACAACCAATCATCACCCCTCCTAAAACCTCTGCTGGGCCTACCAAAGTTGTATCCTCTACTAAACCTAAAACAAAACCTTTACCACAATAAAACCACTCAAGAAACAAAAGAAACCATCACCACCACCATCACCAATATAACCAACAGATGCTGGTACAACAAATGTGTTAGATGATGTTCAACAAACCAATGCTGGTACACCAGTTGTATCAGCAGATGTTATCCAAACAACTGCCATGATCACTTTTCCTACACCACCAACTACTCAACCACCTCCCATACCACAAAGAATTCGTACACGCCCACCTTCACCAAAACTCAAGTTCACACGCAAAAGAAAAAATTTTGTTGTGCAAGAAGATGATGAGGAAATTAAATCACCAATCCCCTTATCATATGCCCCCATTCAAGCCACACTAATCTCATCATTCCCATTTAAATCCACTACACATCCACTTGCTGCACCACAACCATCAATCATAACACTGGCTGCTCAATATCCTCTTGAAATTCATGTTATCAAAGGTGAAATTGAATCATTTTATACAACAGAGGATACATCAAAACAAACCTTCCTATCTCTCCTTGGTTATAGAAAGTGTAACGCCTCGATTTTTGTAACTTTCCTTATTTAGCAATATCATTGTACTTTCCATTTATGGAAACTTGTATTCCTTTGTATTCCTATATCATTTTCATACGTTGTAATCCGTGACTTGAATCATGTGACGTTTCTGCTTGTAATCATTGTATATACTTTGAATAATTTAGTTATCAATAAAACAATGTTATTTGGCCCCAATATTTGTTTATTTATGTTTGACATTTTGCATGTTTTGCATTTTGTTCAATTTCAAACTCTATATCGCTTTCTGGAAAGTTATACGCAAACTGATGTGTAAACGTAATCGGTTTAACGCGACAAACACTCCGGAACATCAATTTATGCTTAACATACCTTAAATAACCTTTACATAACTTATAAATAAGTTTTGAAGGCTTTGGTATGGCAAAATCAAGTTTATTCGCTTACAGGGACTAATTTCGACAAACTGCGCAAGTATGCCGATTCGTACTGTAACGAACATTCCGGAACTTGATCATAAGTTAAACATACCCTAAATATCCTTCACATAGCTTAGAAATAGGCTTTGAGGGGTTCGGTGTGCAAAAATAAACTTTTTGGTCAATCAGGGTCTAAAAGCTTCAAAAAGTGCATAAGTTTGCATTTTCGCGCATATCTTACGTTCTGAATATATCTGGACATCCAAAAATTTATGTAATCATTAAAATATTTTATTTTAGTGATTGGCATGATAAAATTCCATTCGTCGTGTAATTTGGATCATTTTTCGCGTCCGTTCATGTTTCGTCATAATTAATCGAACAACGTGATCATACGACCAAACGAACCGACATCTGGCATATTTTCAAGCATATTTCAAGTCCCCTATGCTTTAACATCCTTATAGAGTCTAAAAATTTGGTTAAACGGGTGTTAGAAGTGAAATACGCTAGTTTGGATGTCAAAGGGGCCAAAGTTGCTACAAATGAAAACTTGTGAGTGTGACTAGCCTGGCCCGACCGTGGCTTACGGTTGCAGAATGGGACTTACGGTTTGGTCTGCCAGCATTGCATTTTTTTGCTTGATTGCCACTCCAAGCTTCCAAAACCCATCAATTTCAATACCATGAGCTGGTTTTGGACACCCATAGCATTGTAAAACAATGGGTAACACATGGAGGGTCAAGATTAAAGCACATTAATCGAGGAACGATCCTAACGGTTGTCCAAAATCTATATAAACCCACTTGATTCACTTCATTCTTCACACATTTGTTCTCATTTTTGCTCTAAGTTGAAGCTCTCAAGCTTCACACCTGAGTAATTTGAGTTCAAATCTTCAAGGCTTGGACCTTTTGTAAGTTTCTTTCATTCTTTTACGCGTTTTTAAGCACGAAAGTCAAGCAGTGTTTGACTTTCTGCATTGACCAGCTAATGGTCAACACAAAGTTCGTTTGAACTTCGCAACGTGAGCGTAATCACGATGGTCATAGTCCTTTGTGACTATACCTACTGATTACCACGTTATTTAGGTATAGTGACGAGTCATAGTTTCGGTCAAAATGCGCGTTTATGCGTATTTTGCAACCAAACTATTCTTGGGTATCAAAACCCTTTGTTTTGATATCAAACTTGTTTTCAAACTTCGTTAAACATGTTTAACTCGTCACTTTTAGTTTAGTGCTTATATAGGGTCGTAAGATAAGCGGTCTAAACAACCGCTTAGACTTTCGAACCCGACCCGTTTGGTCGATTATTAGGATCCGACCAAACATATTTTGTGACCATAGTTGTATAGGGAATAACCTTCCGAGGTTATACCTTATGGTCACTACGTTTAGTTAGTTGTATGATAGGTAGTTTATATGCCTTAGGAAAATGACCAAAATGCCCTTTTTGCGCATAAATTCATTTTAAGCATATGTAACTTAAATTTTGACATCTAAACTGATTAGACAACATTATTAGACTTGTTAAGGCATATAATACTTGTCATAGGACTAGTTAAGCGGTCCGAACGCGTTTTACGCGAACGACGCGTTAAAGTAGCATAAGCTACCTAAACGGGTCGTAATGGGTCGTAAGCACTTAGGTTAGGTTTCGTTTTAGAACGTACACTTTGTTAAGCCATATTACATGAGTTCCTATGATAATTTGGTTTACGAAACCTCATTTTATCCGATCTTCCGATTTAGGTCCGGTTTATTAACGTAGTTACCTATATTAGGTGCCGATTGATTCCATGATCTTTCTAGCATTTTCTTGGTTGTTATCCAAAGACTATTGAGCAATATCAAGTGAGTACATAGTCCCCTCTTTTACTTTTTTCAAATATTTTGGGGTGAAACACATGTGCCTACTTGTTACTTTCGTGTTTTTCGTGCTTTCATAACATATACTTGCTATGTTCATTAGTACGCATATAGTACATGATTTCATATTGTTTTGCTATGTATGTTCACCTAGCATGCTAGCACATTGATTTTCATAAATACTTTTGTTGCATATGTTCACTCAGCATATGGACACATTGATTTACATTGCATTTCTGTTGCATATGTTCACTCAGCATATGGACACATTGTTTTACATTTCTACCTTGTATGTTCACTTAGCATACTAGGTACATTATTTACATAACATGCTTACATTTGGTATGACATTTGGTTTGTTTAACGAAACTGAAGTACATTCACTAACATTAGCTACGCCGCTCGGTAGTAAGTAGTGGTACCATAGGACTTGACAACTCCCATTTCTGAAATCTTGGGTTTGTTTGGATGGAAGGAATGACTGAATCCGAAAACATTTTTGATAACCCTTGATTTGTTCTAGGGTTTATCTTACAGTCTCAAGGCTTGGATGTATACGTTTAACAATACCACATAGATGTTTGTATCAGTAGAGCATGCATTTGTTTTACAAAACATAACCTTTGATTTAAACTTTGATTTATTCAAATAAATTGTTTTGTACATTTTACATATGGTTAGAGTAGATATTTTTATTTACTTTGCCATACATAACATTTGATACACATTACATGATTTACATTTGACATTTGTTTAAACAAGACATGTTGGTGGTTGTTTGGGTAAGTGATTTATATAACGAGGGGTGTGTAATATGATAAAAGCATGGTGGATACGCCACTGGTACTTCCTATATATAAGTGCTTTTATGATATTACATATCGTAGCGTTATGCAAACCATTTCAGTTTAGACATATTACATTATATACCAAGAACATATTTTCACACAAATGTTGTTTTACAAATAACAAAACTTATAACAAATTCATTTTACTTGGTTATTTATTTAACCACACATCTTTCTTTTATTAATCATCTATTTACTTATCGATTTTCATATGATTTACAAAGAAAAATATTTTACAAGGTTCATGACTAACTTTTAATAAACTTTTCTTTCAAATACAAGTCATGAATACTAAATCAATAAACCTATGTATCTCATAGGCATTTTTATGCTGACGTACCTATTTTCACATGTGTTTTCAGTAGCTGATGCATAGGATGAGCAAGATACACTTAGGCGGACCTGTGCCTTAGTGACATAAAATGAAGCTAGACTAGTTTAAATTATGCTATGTACTCTTTGTCTATGCTGTTCTAAGACAATGTAATCCCCCTTGTTTATAAATAAAAAACTTTAAATTTCCATGGTTGTGAAACAATAATTCTGTTGCTACACTCCCCGACATTTCCGCCGCGGTTTGATGTTTTACGCGGTCAGGGTGTGACAAATCACAATGAAAATTCTATCTTTATATACTTGTGTTACTCATTATTCATAAATACTTGTCGATTATCCATGTTACATACATACTTGATGCCATTTTACATACAAACTCATGTGTATTCATACTTATTATACATGCAAAATACATTATTATGTCCCTTTATCTATGCAAAACACTTACACATTGCACTTATACACTTAAAACGCTTAAAACCGTCAAGATCTAACAAAATGGAACATTGGGCCTTTGGGCCTGGCACTTTCGTGCGAATGGGCCTTGCCCAGTTCGTAAGAAGTGCATCTGTCCCAAATGTCACCTTCCCCTATAAATACAAGTCCATTCTTTCACTTCCAAATCTTCAACACCCGAATTTCTCTCTCGAGCTAATATTGAGCAGATCATTTGGAGCTCATATCAGTCACTCCTAAGTGCGTATTTAGCTCATAGTCAACTAATTTCATCTTATTTCTTCTACTTTTCTTTGTTTTTCATTAAACTTATACCAATATTCTTCACAAATTCCTGTTTGGTTAATCAAATCTGCCATAGCAGTTGATTTGAACACTCAACTCAGTTGAGGAACATCATGGAAGTGAAGTTAATCTTTCAAAAACCTTTTTATAAACTTTCTGTCTTTGAAGCTGGATCTGAGGTTCTACGAGCTCACAAGCTAAGTCAATAGCTGTGGGTTCGAGTTTGAGCCTATTTCAGTTGAGTAGGTAACTAGTTCAAACAAAACTGAACTGATTTACCTAAGAAACAGTCACAGTCGTTCGAATGGCAGGCACATTCGTCCGAGAGGGACATCCCTCTCGTACGAAAGGGAACCTCCAGTTCATACGAATGCAGTTATTCTTCAAGTTCCTACAATTCTAAATGTTGAATGATTGACCAGATCTATATCTTTCGATATAGTTGATTCTGGAACATCAGTGTGTGTTCTGTGGGTACTTTGGTTTCCAATCTAGGTCCACCCCCTCACTTAACTCATGAAACGATCACCTAAACAATCTCCTAGGCCTAGAACAAGTGAACCCTGTCCAGCCTTTGACACTTAGGATTACCTTTCTATGTCGTGTTGGCACACCTGGGTTGTACATTGTTCGGTTATTTGGTTTATTTATATTATGTTATTTTACTTCTGTAATCATGACCAACCGGTCAGTTAACTAAGTTAACTGATTAGTGCTTTGGTGATCAATAACGAGCTTGAAACCTCCATGCATGACTTATATGAATCTTGTGAACCTACTGGACTGATAATATACTAATACTATAACTAATAAACTTAACAGAAATCACGAACATAACTGATTAATAGTTAAAATGTTCAAACACGAGAATCTGTCCACAACAGTCCCTTTCGTACGAATGGCACATCCGTTCTAGACAAACTCGTGCAAAATGTTTGTATTTCCGTTTCCCGTTATTCTGATTTCCATGTTCCTTGTCACTAATTATGCCGGGCAAGCTTGGACCCGTAAAACCACAGAACAATCAGTGTCGGGACAAGTGCACGAAAAGAATACACTTTCTGTTTAATTTTATCTAATACTTTCGTAATATACTAAGTACTTTAAATTTCGTAACTTAATTCCCGCAACTCCAACTCTCGCCTTCGTTTACCCTGTTGGGTAACCTCAGTGTTCCTTTACTAATTCCACCATCCCTTTTCTCGTCGGGTTGAATAACCTCGGCGTTTCAGTACTACGTCCACCTACTCTTACTAAAACTACTCTCATGGGATTACTACTTGTAACCCTTGTGCAAAATATCGGGCTTTCCAAAACTTTTTCTTTGAAAGCAATTCGATAACCAATACTTAAACATAATCCATTTAATGCAACGTACACTCCGGAACGAGGACATAAGCTACACATACCCTAAATACCCTTTGCATAACTTAGAAATAAGTTTTGAAGGGTCAGGGATGACAAAAACACGCTTATTAAAGTGCAAGGACTATTTTCGTCAAACTACAAAAGTCTGTCGATTCTCGTATTTCTAAATACGGACATCATATATGAATCCAAATAATTTTGTACCCAATAAAATCTTGTATTTTATTGATGAGAATGCAAAGATATCATTCTTTGCGTAATTTCGTCTGTTTTCGTGTTCGTTTGCTCGTTTGGCGTAATTTAACGAAAAACGCGACCGTACAACTGAACGAACCGACATCCATGACACTTTTGGACAAAAACCAAGCTACATATGCTTTAACGTCTTTATATAACCTAAATATTAGGTTAAAGGGGTTAAAAATGACAAACAAGTGAAAATACAAGTCCAAGGGCCAAAAATGTCAAAAAAATAATAAAGATTTTGCTTCTTCACCAAGTTTTGATTATTTTAATGATCTTGGGGACCAAGTTATGTGTTCTCCAAGCACTGAATCTGACCCTAACACTTGTTTTAATCTTGTTAATCCTTAGAGAACACTCTAGCCACATGTCATGATCCAATGACTTCAAGACTAGTATAAATAACCACCTTCATTCACTTCAAAACTTGCTCATTTTACTTATTTCTTCTCCCTACTTCTTGGAGCTTGCTTCCATCATTTGGAGGCCTCCCACTTGAGATCTTAAGTGTTTCCAAACACAAGTAAGTTCTCATCCTAGTCTATTTCATTTATTTTAGCTATTTTAAGCTAAAAGTCAAGCAGTTTGACTTACTGTTTAACTTTCGGTTTTGACCATAATTGGTCAAGTCAAAGTTTAATTGAACTTTACAATGTGATCGTAATCACAAAGGTTATAATCCCTTGCGATTATACCTACTGATTACCACGTTTACTAGTCAAAGTGACGAGTCAATGTTTCGGTCAAAAATGCGCATTTTATGCATTTTACGATGGAACTATTTTCGGGTATCAAAACACCAAATTTTGATATCAAATCGTTTTATAACTTAGTTAGACATCTTTTGACATGTCTAACTCTTCACTTCTAGTTTAGTGCTTGTTTAGGGTCGTAAGTCGAGCGGTTTGACCACCGCTTTGACTTTCGAATCCGACCTGTTTGGACGATCTTAGGATCCGACCAAACACATAATTGTGACCATTGTTGTATAGGGAATAACCTCCTGAGGTTATACCTTATGGTCACGTCGTTTGGTTAGTGTTGTGATAAGTCAATTGTTATATGCCTAAAAATGACCAAAATGCCATTTTTGCGCATAAATATATTTTAAGCATATGTAACCAAATTTTTTACATATAAACTGATATTGCAACTTTATTAAACTTGTTTTGGCATATAAGACTTATCATAGGACTAGTTTAACCATCCGAACGCGTATTTACGTAAATGACATGTTAAGGTAGCGTAAACTACCTTAACATGTCATAACGGGTCAAAAGCACTTAGGTTTCATTCCAAATCACAATGTTAGGTTTAGTAAACCATTTCATATGAGTTCCAACACTCATTTGGTTTATAAAACCTCATTCTATCTGATTCCTCAATTTATGTCCCGTTACACTAACATAGTATCCGATAAACTAGGAACCACTTCAACACTTGAACTCTTGATCCTTTGAGCTTTGTTATATCATTTGAGCAAGACCTAAATGCAACCCCACGTGAGTACATAGCTTCCCCTCTTTTATTCTTTCAAATGCTTTTGGGGTGATTCATATGTGTAACCAATTTATTTTCAAATGTATGGCAATTATGTGTTTACTAAGTGCTTTTTGTGTATTATCCTGATTATGCAAACACGACGATTGAGACCACATCCTTATAGGATCTATCTATCTATCTTCATAGTTAGATTCTTGTAGGATATTTGAAGTACAGGCTTAGATCTTTCTATCTTCATAGTGAGATTTTTAAGAAGTGCTTTACACGACGATGGTTATTTGTTTATGTGTAGAGATTGTTTGTGATTTAGATAATGAAACTAGAGTAATACAATAAGGACATGGTGGATACGCCGCTGGTACTTCCTATATATAAGTGTGCTTATTGTATTACCCTTCGTGGCGTTATCCCGAATCACCATTAGGATTTAGGATGTTATGATTCAATGATTCAATGCTCGATAAACCAAATCCTTATAGCATATATCTATCTTCATAGATTGATTCTTGTAGGATGTTTAAAGTGCTAATTTGAAGTCCTTGATTGGATTTAATTATGTACTTAATGCGTATGTGACAAGACTATGTGACGAAACCAAATCCTTATAGTATCTATCTATCTTCATAGATTGATTCTTGTAGGATGTTTAAAGTGCTAATTTGAAGTCCTTGATTGGATTTAATTGTGTACTTTAATGCGTATGTAACAAGATGATGACGAAACAAAATCCTTATAGTATGTATCTATCTTCATAGATTGATTCTTGTGGGACGTTTAAAGTACTATTGAAATCCTTGATTGGATTCTTTGTGTACTTTAATGCGTGTTTACAAGTTAATGACAAGTTAACAATGATGTGTTTATGTGATTAGTAGTGATTTAGATAACGAAACAAGTGTAATACCATAAGAACATGGTGGATATGCCGCTGGTACTTCCTATATATAAGTGTTCTTATTGTATTACTCTTGTAGCGTTATCCGAATCACTTT
Source organism: Helianthus tuberosus (assembly GCA_030545235.1). Classification (NCBI taxonomy): domain Eukaryota; kingdom Viridiplantae; phylum Streptophyta; class Magnoliopsida; order Asterales; family Asteraceae; genus Helianthus; species Helianthus tuberosus. Next base: position 115,995,174 of record CM060414.1, on the reverse strand, counting down.
AGGATTCTTGTGTACAATTGATTCAATGTTCGATTATTCAAATCCTTGTAGAATCTTCCATATTTTCATATGTTAGATTCTTAGAAGGATACCTAAAGTATTATTATAAATCATTGACTTGATTTCTAATAATACTCACACGAGTTATGACCGATTTCAATATAGTTATTATTAATCCTTGATTGGATTTCTAATTACACACTCACCAGTTTATGACTGATTTCAATGTGATTAGAATAGATCAAAGTACAATTTTCAATGGCATAAAAATTACCTAGTAATAATCATATTGCCATATACAAAACTCATTTGTCAAAAGTTTTCACAATCAAGGTAATGTATTGCAATACTAAACATTTTTGCCATTCCTTGGCTCCAACGATTTCATTTTCAATTAACAACTCTCGTAGTTGTTAAAGTATTGCAATACTAAACTTTTGCCATTTATTTGGCTAACAAAACCTATGTACTCGCCAGGTTTTATGCTGACTCTCATTTTCACATATGTTTCAGGATTTTGATTGTTCAAGCATGCAACGCATAGGATTGCATCCGGGCTTTAGACTTCTTTAATCAAAAGACAATTACATGTTTTCTTTGTTTGCAAAACAATGTTATCATTAATGAAACAATTTAGGACCAGTTGTTGTGAGCAATTTGTAACGTGACTCCCCTATATTTCTGCCGCGTGTTACGCGATTGGGGTGTTACACTACTGAAGATTTAGCAAAACCGTGAGTATACTCGCATTCCCTTTTTCATTTTTACACTTTAGGTGCAATATGTTACCTTATAAACCTACACAGCTACACTTAGACTTTCATACAAAATGCACGAACAATCCTAATACATGTATGCATACGTTATACTTGATACTTTAATATGGGTTTGTATGTTTTGTGTTGAACTTGTCATTAACTTCGTACGAGCCTACCCGTAACATGTATAGCGCTATAGGAGTAACGCACCGCCTATGAACGTTGGGTCATGTTAAGATTTTTTTTACTTGTGTTAAACTTTGGGTTGACTTGTTTGTTCACTTGCCAGTTTAATGTTTATCTTGAATAACTAGCTTACCATGTTGATTCATTTAAACTTTTATCATTATGCTATGTATCAAAACTTGTATATTCGCCAATACGTTGTATTGAACCATGTATGTTATAACATATTGTAGGTTGATGATGAATTAAAATTGAGTGTAGCGACGAGGCCTCAGATACACATCTAGAAATCTTATATTTTAATTGTTGTATCAATTTTGCACTATGCTATGTTGTACTTTGTTTTGTTGTATCAAATTATGTTATATTTGAATTTCTTATATTGTAATCTGACATTTGAAATGAAATGAAATCAGTTTATCTTAATTCTATTGTCACTTTAGTGTTGTGTGTAATGAGCAATCTTTTTCATCTCACTCCGATGTTTCCGCCGTTGGGGTGTGACAGAAAGCCCATAAACTTAGATGAATACTGGAAGTTGAAGGCTAGACAGGCTGACTATATTGGAAAGGAGAAGTGTAAAGGGTTGGATGATAGGGCTGCTTAGGGAATCTTGTCACATGAACTTAGCAAGGTTAGAAAGATTAAAGATTATGCTAAGGACCTGGGCAAGTCTATATCAGAGAAGCCAATCAATGCTGAGCTTGACAAGGAACTAAAGTAGGATTACCTTGATCATATCATGACACACAAACCATACAAGGCAACAAGAGCACAGTTCAAAGACTTGTCATCAGATGCTCTCATGGAAGAAATTGAAAAAATAACAAAGATGCTCAATGATCCTTCGTTAAAGCCAACTCCACCAAATTGAAAGAAATGCAAACAAATTGATCCAAACAAGGCATTGAAGTTGAAAAGAATGAGAGCAGAGCTTGTTGTTGAAAGTTATGGTAATGCTAGGTCTATTGCCAGATGGTCTGAATCAAAGATTGTTAAAACTTACAAAAGACTGAAACAGCTAAGAGCAAAAGATCCTTCAGTTCCTCAAAAGCTAGTTTATCCAACAGTGGTTGTCCCTCAATAGACCTAGACATCCAAAAAGCTGCCCTCAACATTTGGCTTATCCATAGCTACCTTGAATCAAGCAAAAAGGCAGAAGCAGATGGCTGAGGCTGATGAGCAGATGTTTAAATACTACAGAAAAGGGGGAATTAAATGCCAGCTGAAGTATCACATAGATCCTGCAAGTGACAAACAAAGAGAAATACTTGCAAAACTTATCAGCAGGCCACAATCACCTAACTCATAAAAAATAACTCTTCACCCAAGAAAACCAACTGATCAAAAAAATTCTAAAGTGGAAGTCATCCTCAAACTCCCATGAATTGACTCTGCTCCGATCAGATGGTAGTGTTCAAAAGCTAAAAATGGAGAATGCATATGGTCTGGATGCATGTGATCTCCAAGATTTGTTGAACCTGGAACTTGAAATGGATTTCGAAGACATGGTCTCCATGAACTTTGAGTTATAATTCAAAGGAAAAATCAGGGAGATGTTGATGAGGAATAAATATCAACAATAAAGAAGTTTTTTGGCATCATTTGTTCTAGGGGGATTGTTAGATCATGTGGACCCTGTCAAAAGAACAGATGAGTGGAAATCCAAAATAATCTACATCATCTGATCACCAATAACAGTGCTTAGAAGATCTGTTCCCCACAATGACAAAGGAATCAACATCTGCTACTCCAAAAGTCTGCTAAAGCCAAAGTCTGCCAAAGAGAAGCATCTGATGAAGACAAAGTCTGCTAATACAAAGGTCTGCTAAAGTGAACAACTGCTGATGAAGACAAAGTCTGTTGAAGCAAAGGTCTGATCACCCTTTGCTAAAAAAGACAAAGTCTGATGAAGCTAAAGGTCTACTATGGCTCAATAGAGGTTAATGCTCAATAGATGATATTCAACAGATTTTGCTCAATAGAGATTACCATTGTAACAGTACTTAGGCAAATAGCAGATGTAAGGAATTTGTTAGGTTGTTAGATGTCACTGTGTAGGTGACGTCAGCCAAGATACTTCAGATGTTTGACTTGTACTATAAATAGAACAATGCATGTATTGTTCTATTTATCAGTTTTCTTCTTAACATTTTGTACGAACAAATAGAAGTGATCAGGCTGGGGGGGGTTGTAATTTCATGCACATAAAATTTGGAATTTCAATCTTTATGAAAAGCATGATGATGAAAGCAAATCTTCCATTGTTGTGATTAAAGTTTACTATTCCGCTGCATATTTCCTTATTTGTTTATCTTCCTTCATAGTTTCATCTTTAACTTTCACAACAAATCAAACTCAGATCCTAATCTTTATAAAACAAATCATTTTATATTAGTTAACAAGTTGGGACATCGTATATGATCATGCCATTTCTCGAACACCTAAAACGAACAACTGTGGCCAGTTTGAAAAAAATAGTGCACGGAAGCCAAACGTGAATTTGACACTAAGACAATACGCATCGCCGTACTTTGAGGCAATTGGCCCGTTCTCGGATGAATATTTCCATCCAAGCATGAGATATAGCTATTACCAACCCGAGAACTACTTTTGGTAATTAACCATACTATACTGATAATAGGCTTAGATTAGCTGATATATTACGGTGTGTGCATACTTGGACTACGCTATTAGGTGAGTTTCACTGCCCCTTTTTTCCAAATTGTCTTACTTGGGGTGAAAAGCATGCTACTTACATACATACTTGCACATAAACTTTGCTTTGATATGAATTATCTGAGTAGACATTTAATATGTTTAAAGTCCCCACATACATAAAAGTGATACTACTTTGCCGGTGAATATTGTGGATAGTACTATTTGGCCTGACAAGCCTAAACCGCCCTACAAATTTAAATCAGCTGGATGCCGAAGGCGCAGACACGCGGTTGTATATATTCATAACGAAACATGCTATGTTGTGTTAGGAATAGCTAATTGGGGCACTATTGTTTGTTTGTGTGGTTGGTGTTGGCCACGGTGATTGGATACATGTCTCGGCTCAATTTGTGAACTTAGTATAATTACATCGCATGTGCAAAACTAATCTTTTGTGTACTCATCCTTTTCGAACAAACAAAACTTATAAAACTCACCAACTAATCTAGTTGGCCTTTCAAAAATTTAACATGGTTTTTAGGCAAGAGAAAGGAAGAATAAAGTATGAACGTGCTAAATGATCAAATTTTGCTTCTCGGATACTATTGTAGATAAATGCATAACGATTGGGAACAAGTTGCTTTTGGATGTTGTATTTGTAAAATATTTGTTTGTGTGTAAACAAAGCTTGTAACAGACTCTTTCGGTAGTGTTTAATACATATCTTTATAAACAACGTATTTGTACCATGTGTCTGTTGCATCCCGTGTTTGCTTCCTGCCAGACGAGCTCCAAGGTGTGACACAATTGATCCATATAGTCAAATAACATATAATTCTACACAGTTATATTAATATTTCTATGTTTGTTATACTATATCCATGTTTCACCAACTTTTGGGGTCAGACTCGTGTGAGGTAAAGTAATTCTATTAACTCACCGAATTACTGGTACGTGAGTGTTCGTGTACTAACTGACACACTTAACCAACTAATATCAAGTGAAATGCAATAATGAATGTTTATGATAATGTTAAAGATAAACGAGTTAACCTAAAAATTCTCGTTTGTCACAATATTCTAACACAGTTATACTATACCTTTATATATCCTAACGAACTAACGGATATTATTTATAAGGTTTATATTTTTAAACGAATGTAAGTTTATTAACTAAATTAATAAATGACAACGTGTTAGGTCATTTGAGATCGTTGGTACTTGTTTAGATTACTTCCAGAATGTTCTGTTTATGTTTTGTAGCTTTTAGAAGGTTTGGGGGTCAATTATGTAATATCTAGAAAGATGTAAGCTTGACCCAACATATTTATTGTTCTGTCGTAATTATTAATTACTCCAGTTGGTCAGACACTATATATATGTTTTGTATGAAACTCTAGCCAGGGTTTGGCTAGTTCTTTGGTGAAAAACTCTTGTGTTGTGCTTCTATTGATCTTTCTTGTGCTTATCCGAATTTCCAGGTGCTTGTTAGTGTCTATATCAGTTGGGAATCAATTCAACACTTGTTGTTAAACATCAAACCAAGATCTTCATCTTCATCTTTTGAGTTTTCTTGACTTTTACATATTCAAGCACCTAATCATTGGTGTTTGGATCAAAACAATCAAACCACTGTGATCCGGATTGATTTTGGGATCTACAATTTGGTATCAGAGCCTTAGTGCTCTTGATTATTTGTGTTTTTGTTAAGATACTTCATGTTTTGAAGGTTTTTCAAAGTTTCAAGGTTTTTCACATTTTTCGACTTAAATTGGCTTGATTTGGTGTGATTAGTTGTTAGGTTGTTGTTAATCAGTGATTTGGTAATCATTTGGGTCATTTTGGTACAAAGAAACACGGTTTTTGGGTTGTTTTTGAGTGATTAGAGGGTTTTTGTTTGTGTTAAAACCCTGCTAGGCGTAGATAATTTTGAAGTTGGCGTAGATAATTCTGAATATAGCGTATTTACTTTGAAGATCACGTATTCGACAATTACGCTGATTAATAACGAGCATAGTTGTCAATTGCAGGCGACATAGTATCAAAGACGGTGTTAGCGTAATTATCGAAGGCGACTTCGAAGTCAGTGATAAAGAACCACATCGTTTTTATCACGATGATCGGCATACTTAGCCAAACTAACGTGTGTGCTATTTATCTCAGCGGAATTACCTATCTTCGCCGGTGCAAGATCACAAGACTCATCAGCGTAGTTGTTTACCAAGAGTACTTGCTCTCGAAACTACTCCGTCCTCGGCGTATTTAACGTTGTCTCGGCATAATCAATCTGCTATTCGGCGTAATTGGACCCAGTTCTTATAACCAAGCGTAATTACCTTCTGACCAGCCATTTCAACCTAAAACCTAACCAAAATGTCTTTGAACCAACTGAATCCAATCGCTCAAGCTGAACTATAAACCGGAGTAGCAACCCGACCACCGAAACTAAAAGGTTTAGCTGATTTTGGTACTTGGAAAACCGCATCAAATCGTTCTTTGAATACACCGATTACATCCAATGGATATCAGTCACCGTTGGACCCCATGTACCAATGGTGATTCGAGGCAATGTGAGAACTGTGAACACCGAACCCGCAACTTACACCGAAGAAGACAAGGCCCTAATCCAACTAGACCGTCGTGCTCATGCCGCTTTGACCATGGCCTTGTCAACTGATGACTGTAACATGTTTGAAAAATATACCACTGCAAACGAACTCTGGTTAGCTTTGGTTCACTATTACGAGGGAAACGAAGAGCTTATTCAAAACAAGAGAGACATGGTGCAAAAAGAGTATGATATGTTTGGTGGAATCTGTGGAGAAAGTCTTTCAGAACATATTAGTCGCTTCCTGAATATGATGACCAAGATGAAGAAGGCTGGAAATCCTATTACCAATCGAGCTGCTATAAAGAAACTTTTGGACTCACTTCCAAAAGAATGGAGCCTCTAGTGCATGAGGATAAAAAGAGATTTCCTAAACAGCATGAATCCTGTCACTTTGTCTGATCTGATCAACACCCTAAAGTCTTTCGAGATGGACATAAACAAACGTGAAATGAATACAGTTGGTTATCCTCCAAAGTCTACTCAGTCAACCGAAGGATTGAAGAACGTGGCATTTCTCGCATCTCAAGGTCCAAGTCAACAAGATTCAAATGTGTCTTACTTCAACGCTTCCGCAAGCGCATCAAAGGCACCACAGTCAAGTGAAAAGACAAATGTGGTCGGTGACACTCAAGATTTGAAAATTTCAACTGAAAATGTGGCACTTTCAACATGTTTCTGAGCAGTTAAGAAGCTTTGATGTCGGGAGAGCTCAAGAAAGAGATCTTTATAGCTGAAGACATGTATCAAGTCAATCCATATGACATCGAGGAGATGGGTCTGAAGTGGCAGATGGCCACGATCACTCTAAGGCTGAAAAAGTTTCAAGACAAGACTGGAAAGTGTCTGACACTTGGAAAAGCTGGTTTCGACAAATCTAAGCTAAGATGCTATAACTGTAAGAACTTGGGTCATTTCATACGGGATTTCCCTCTGTTGAAGAATGAAAATGCTCAAAATACTCCTGCTGCAAGACCGATCGCAATTGATGGAAACAACAACAACAATACCTCTCCTAACACACCAAAAGCCTTTGTTGTTGAAGACTTTGATGTCACACCCCAAAAACGTCGCAGCGGAATATAAAACGTAGTGGTGACGGAAGTTGGTGCCCATTTATATCTTGCCGATCGATGCATTTAATTGTTGGACATTTTAATTTATTTTAAATATAAGTTATTTAAACGTTACGTTTTACGACATGACTACATAGTTAAGTTGTCTTTAATCCTCACGGATCTTATTACATACGTCCTAGAAGTTTAAAAGTTGTCCAACATTTTCAAACAAACAACATGCATCATTCAAACACAAGATATGCCATGGTTCCCGAAGCAGAACTCAAGTACCTGTAGAACACGTTAAAATCAAGTGTCAACACAAAGGAAGGTGAGTTCACGTATTCGTTTACTAACAATTTTATTCCAAGGAAAACTTTCTGCTTAGGTGTTTATTTGAAAACATCCATATAATTTTTAGAAAGTCCATTTCACTTCCTTAATAAAACCCGTGGGCCCTCCGTCGGTTCATCGATCCGGCAGCAGTACTATTGCCCAGGTTTTGTATATTAAATTATTGCGTCAATTTTTAGACTCGTCATGTTAGCTAGACAATATGAACTATATATTAACCATGTAGGGATAATCAATGCTAGACAATAAAAAGAATCAAAATTCGTCGCTTGACTTGACTCGGGGCGACCTGTCACGACGGGGTTGTCAACCTGATAGATCTACCAACAATTCCTCGCGTACAATACTTAAATGATTAAACGACATCATGGGCGCATGGTTCTTTCTCGAAGAACAATATGATGTCTGCCTCACGTACAATATATATATCCTACTAATATGACAATTTAATACACGATGTTGTACGAATCCCCTGAAATCCCTGATGAAATGTAAGTCTATACTGATACTTACTCTCTTGAGACCAAGCAATATTCGTACCAACTACACGGTCCTTTTTCCCCCAAACACCGTGCATAATCCCGTTTCCACCAGAAACATATTCATTCTTCAAAACCATTTCATCCCGAAATATATATATAGTTTCCCAAAAATCCATATATTTTCAATGAAAAAATATAATTTATATTAAAAGATATGTTTTATTTAAAAAACATTGTTAAACCCTTTTATTGGCGTGTTCTACCCCGAAAATATATATAAAGCAGTAAAAAGAGGGGTTTAGTGACACTCACCTTTGGGTGCGTATTTTTAAATAGCGCAATCCCAGTGATTGATTTCTACACGTCCTAATATATATATATAGGAACGATTTTAAATTAATATAAACAACACAAAAATCCTAAGTTTCTCTGTTTTTTTAGAATTATCACATAACTTTAAGATTATCTCGAAAAGTTGTTATTTTTGGATTATGTTGGCAAGTTAATATATACATTAGTCCATATATATATTTTTATGATTTTGCGACCTAAACGATTTTATTGGTGACCATTATTGTGTAAATCCGTTAAATTTCCCCGTTTATACGCAATATTTCTACGATTTACACGTCGTAATATATACACATTAACATTCATATGATTTATCACCGAAACACGCGAAATATTGCTAACTTATCTATTTTGTCATTTTTAAAGCAAATATACATAAAATACCATATAAGTATCAAATTTCATGCTCGACAAACAAGTTTCATGTCTAACACAATTTTTACTATTTCTGCCGCATAAAACGTACAAGCATACATGCGTAAGATTTCTAACTTCATGTTAAAAACTTAACATATTTTCATATTCTTATGTTTAAACCTCATAACACATTTTGCCACATATAGTTTACCCAAAATTTTACTCGCACTAATGTACATAAAAAATGCGTATTTTAGCGATTCGGTAACGTTTTCGGACGTCGGAAGTCACGTATGATTAACCAAACACCAAGTAAACTTAAAATTAGTTTAAATACTTATTTTTAAACTAAAAACATCAATTTATTCACTGATCTAAATCAGCTTTACAAAAATTCATCCGAAAAACCGATTTTTGACCGTTTTAGCGCATAGTTTTGCGTTAAACGTTACTATAACCATCCCAACTCGAAATGACTTGATATTTTAACATATTACATGTTATTTACTGATTTGAATAGTGGTTATAATCAAATTAGTGCAGTTTTTATATAAGTCACATAAATCATGCGATTTCACGTATTTTACAACCTTTAATGCACCAAGTACAACATGCAAAGCTAGTAAACATTAAGACAAAATTATATGTCGCTAAACACTATAAAATAACTTTATTTTAGTGTTTATAATCTGATTATTTCTGATTTTTATTAAATCATACTCAAATGACATTTTTATAAACATTTATCATCATGCAAGATCTAGTTAGTGCATCTAATATATCCACATCATGTTCTAATCATTTTGTATAAACTTGAATGCACTTAGATCTTCATTTATTTCATGTTTCTCATACTCAAACATTCCAACATTCTTATGATCATCATACTATCAATTCTTATAAATGCAAGACATACTCTTTCTTACATACTTAAATCTTTTAATCATCAGAATTTACATGCATGTGTACATATACATATATATACACACGACACATATACACACATGCATATACTTCCAAAGTTTTACTTTTTAACGTATTTATTTCAAATCATGGAAACCTTTTTAAGAACATTCTTTTATGATATCTTTTCAACACATGCATGAAACCATCTTTCAAAATCAAATCAAGTAAGAATTATTTAACAAAATCAAAACACAACAAGATACACACACTCTTATAAACTTTCGGCCATATATACATACATATACACACTCACTTTTCTTTGATTTAAATCTCATTCTTTGTTAAAATACAAGTCTTGTGATTTATTCCAAGTTCAAGAGAAACCATCTAACATCTCCATTATCTCTATGAATCAAGAACATGATTTAAAAGACAAGTTTATACCTTCAAGACTTTTAGATGGGTTTTTGAGAATAGATGATGATATGAAGGTTGTTCTTGCTTGAAATCACTTCCAAACACCCTTTTTAGCTTGAAATCATCTTGGAAAGCTCTTGATTCTTCATGGAAATGGTTAAAAAATTTTGAATGTGGGTGTTAGAGGGGTGTTCGGCCGTAGCTTTTAGAGAGAGAGAGAGTGTGAGCTTGGTTGATCCTTAGAATGATGAAGATTGAGTGTTTAAAAGGGTGGTGATGATTGTGCTTATGACACAAGTTCCATTTGGAATTTTTTTTACAATTCCAAGGTGTGGTGGCACCACCTTGGGCCGCCAACTCCTTCTCTCTCTCCTATACACACACATTTTCTTTTATATATATACATATACGTATGGAGATTAATGATTTAAACAGGTATTTTACTGGATACCGGGTATTTTATCTAGCGTTTTAATCCCGTTTTAGTGTGTTTTAAATTATTTTTATCATTCTATAAAAATAATCACTCAAAATTATTTTCTGAAATAATTACCAGTTGCCTCGGGTGGCTGCGTTGACAGTATTTTGTTTAATTCGCGCAGTATCACGCGGTACGCACTCAAATTCGAAAAATAGAGTTTCTTACCGTTATAATTTATTTTTTCTCACGAATATGATTAAAATTATTATTCTAATCATAACAGATTCTTTTTTTGGATTTTAACACTGATCGGGTGGTCACCGACGTTCGTTTCGCATTTTAACCGTTACGCGATAAGCGTTTATCTTACTGTTGCCAACAAAGTTTTTATCAAAATTTAATTTTATCAACACATTAAATTTCACATATAAACATCATAATCAGTCAATTACAGCCCTGTTACCAATTCACAACACGTGTTACAATTGTACGGTACTGCCTGAAAAGCCTGGTGTGATAGTCTCCCCCTGTTTAGGAAATTTCGTCCCCGAAATTTTACTCTACAGGTTTTGTTTTCGCACTAAGTAAGAATAACAAAAACGAATCTAATGCATATAGTCTTATAGTTTCTGCGAGAAACTGGGATTCTTACAAAGAATCTTCGTAGACTTATATTACATACATCCTCGATTCCTAAACTCACGTCTCAACACTCTCCACCCTCTCTAGTGTCCGACATTCACAAGCTCTTAAAACTATCTCGCCATTTCTATCATTTCGGGCGGTGCTTAATCTATAAAGAGATTGTGCAATTGGGTGCAGCACCGTGAGCCTGATAGATTCGAAATTCGATCCGTCTCGCAGTGGAGATCCAGGTAAGTCTTTTTAGGAAGACTTCTGGTTAGTTGCGATTTATAGAAGTCTCTCCGACATTCTTACATTCGGTTTTCGTATCCACCATATCTACTAAGAACGCAGGGTAGCCCTTTCGCAACAACTCGAGCATCCTCACAATACTGACGACTCCTGACTATTAACACTCAACACTCGACTCGGTCGACTTCCACGAACAACTTCCGCCTTTCTACTGTCATCAGGATGAGATATTCCAACTAGCTTCTTCGAGCGATAGTCCCCACTTCATCCTCAGAAAGTGAATTCATTCTTGCATCTTTGTCAAATCTTCTCAGTTCCTACTGAAAATAAACCAATCTCTAGAACTACAATCGCCTAACTAAATACTATAACCGTGAACGACCTCACTAGTTTTCATCAACTTACCAACTATTAGTTCTATCGGGTACTTTAGACTTAGCTTACTTATAGGTGAACACAAAAATGGTTCATAGTTTTTCGAACAAAACTAAAGTCAGCTTTGGTATTAAAAGTATGAACATAGGTTGGCTTTTGATTCGAAACATACTAGTAACAGTAGCAGGACTCTCACTTGCCTTCCCGACACTCGCCTCAACAGAACTGATCTTAACATCTTGTCCTTTCGGTTTCGGGCATTTTCTTTTGTTGTGTCCTTGTTCACCACATGCGAAGCATCCTTCGAGCGTAACTCCATTCAACGTATTCTTGGCATAACACTTGGAAATCACATGTCCGGTTTAGCCACATCTGGCGCACTTCTCTTGTCCATCACCGACTTTACCCTTTCCTGACTCTTTAGGGTTAGCTACACTCGCTTTCTCCAAGTTGCGTTTCTTTCTACTCTCAACTTCGGGAGTCTTCTTAGAGCTCTTAGGTTTGCGCTTCTTCGAATCTCCAATTCCAGGTTCAGTTCACTGAAACGCTCGGATAACCGACTCATTTTGACAGCCCAATATCACACATATCGATGTCACATCATTGAATAGGACACCAGTAAATGATCTTGGGCTACAACCCTGGATTGTTTTGTGTATGCTCCGGTGCACTGTTCATACGGTTAATAGAGATCAGGAATACGTTCCAATGAAATCATAACAGTTGAACAATCAAAACTTTCCGATCATTATTTTACCTGAAGGGTTTCCAATCTGTGTCCCACCAAGATCCTGCCCGGGAGTACCACATTCACGTTTCTGGCCATCATTTTGGTTAGCATCACGCTGTTCCAAGGTAGTATTAACGTGTTGGGTTATGAGTCGTGCCAACTCCTCTGGTGTGGCAGGTAGTCCAGTACCCTGTCTCACTTTTGGCGGCATTTTCGTCGTTTCTATTATTTACAACAATAATAATCACATGAGACGATAACCAAAAAATAAAAATACTTCAATCATTAACTATTAGTGGACCAAACATTGCGCATGTATAATATCCACATATTAATGAGAAAAATTTTTAAACCAAAAGTTAATCATCTGATATTATCATAGAAATTGACAAACTTGTTTTTCAGTACATTACATCTATTATTGGCATGTCTACATCAACACCCATAACAAGTTTTCACAGAATTTCTACCTAATATCACAAAATATAATCGGCACGCAGGCCCCCAAAAGAAAAGCACCAAAAGAGTATCTAGATATAACAACCAAAAACAACAACCACAAACAAACGAATATAACATCTAACGCTTCATTCCTATGAAATCCAGCATCTTCCTAACTAACTCCTCCAAATCCACTATCCTCCAATGCATCTGATCCATCACGCTGTTATCCAAATCCTTCAACTCATCGTACCAATCCATTTGCCCCTCGAGGTCCTTCAGTTTACCCTTAGTCGTTTCCAGTTCTTCACGCATGGCTGCAAATTGTCGGTCACAATGGCAACATCGATCCACCCAAACTCCTTTCTGCTTCTTAGAAGCAGATGCAGTCTCAACTTGTGATGTAGAAGCAATCTCTCCCGCAGGCCTAACTCTCTTTCCGCGGCGATAATATACCAATTGAGGCGTAGTTGATGCGTGTGACTCAAAGACAGGTAAGCATGACCCTGACAAAACAGGTGGAGGGACCTCAGCGATAGACTCGATCACAGTAGCAGGTGGAGCAACAAATGGCTCTAATGGTCGAGCTGTGATAATAGTGGCATCCACTGCTGGTGCAATACTAAAAGGTCCTCCAATAATAGGGACATCTCTGATCACGTTATCGATAACTAGTACTGTGCCAGATGATTGTCCCGTCTCGTGAATTGAAAGAGGAGCGTCATCGTTGTCGTCAATCCACCGGTTGCTTGTGAAATCATATCGGGGGTCTACCTGGCTAGCGAAAGCAGCAGGGTCGACAAGGAATGATGAAGCAAACTCAGCCATACCAACCATCTGTGGGGTCGTCATAGGTGTCTCTGGTAGAATGGATCTGGGTGAAGTCTCGAAATCTGGCTCGCTACTTGAGTCATTGATCTCGATGACCTCGTGCTCGTGCGACATCTGTGACATATATGTAACCGTACGAGTAAGTGTGTGATCAACATGAATAGTAACACATAAGGCCCAAAATAAACAGAAAATCATGTATACATATAAACACATAAGGGTTTTCACACATGATACAATTTTTCTATGCTTATTTAAAATTCTTGGCTTCGAGAATTTTGGACTTATATTTCAAAATTCTCCGGTTGAAGTCTAGTGTTTTCCTCCGAAAACATCTAGTTCGCTAACAACCAATGGCTCTGACACCAACTTCTGTCACACCTCAAAAACGTCATAGTGGAATATAAAACGTAGTGGTGACGGAAGTTGGTGCCCATTTATATCTTGTCGATCGATGCATTTAATTGTTGGACATTTTAATTTATTTTAAATATAAGTTATTTAAACGTTATGTTTTACGACATGACTACATAGTTAAGTTGTCTTTGATCCTCACGGATCTTATTACATACGTCCCAGAAGTTTAAAAGTTGTCCAACATTTTCAAATAAACAACATGCATCATTCAAACACAAGATATGCCATGATTCCCGAAGCCGAACTCAAGTACCTGTAGAACACGTTAAAATCAAGTGTCAACACAAAGGAAGGTGAGTTCACGTATTCGTTTACTAACAATTTTATTCCAAAGAAAACTTTCTGTTTAGGTGTTTATTTGAAAACATCCATATAATTTTTAGAAAGTCCATTTCACTTCCTTAATAAAATCTGTGGGCCCTCCGTCGGTTCATCGATCCGGCAACAGTACTATTGCCCAGGTTTTGTATATTAAATTATTGCGTCAGTTTTCAGACTCGTAATGTTAGCTAGACAATACGAACTATATATTAACCATGTAGGGATAATCAATGCTAGACAATAAACAGAATCAAAATTCGTCGCTTGACTTGACTCGGGGCGACCGGTCACGACGGTGTTGTCAACCCGATAGATCTACCAACAATTCCTCGCGTACATTACTTAAATGATTAAACGACATCATGGGCGCAGGGTTCTTTCTCGAAGAACAATATGATGTCTGCCTCACGTACAATATATATATATATATCCTACTAATATGACAATTTAATACACGATGTCGTACGAATCCCCTGAAATCCCCGACGAAATGTAAGCCTATGCTGATACTTACTCTCTTGTGACCAAGCAATATTCGTACCAACTACACGGTCGTTTTTTCCCTAAACACCGTGCATAATCCCGTTTCCACCATAAACATATTTATTCTTCAAAACCATTTCATCCCGAAATATATATATATAGTTTCCCAAAAATCTATATATTTTCAATGAAAATATATAACTTATATAGGAACGATTTTAAATTAATATAAACAACACAAAAATCCTAAGTTTCTCTGTTTTCTTAGAATTAACACATAACTTTGAGATTATCTCGAAAAGTTGTTATTTTTGGATTATGTTGGCAAGTTAATATATACATGAGTCCATATATATATTTTTATGATTTTGTGACTTGAACGATTTTATTGGTGACCATTATTATGTAAATCCGTTAAATTTCCACGTTTATACGCAATATATCTACGATTTACACGTCGTAATATATACACATAAACATTCATATGATTTATCACCGAAACACGTGAAATATTTCTAACTTATCTATTTTGTCATTTTTAAAGCAAATATACATAAAATACCATATAAGTATCAAATTTCATGCTCGACAAACAAGTTTCATGTCTAACACAATTTTTACTATTTCTGCCGCATAAAACGTACAAGTATACATGCGTAAGCTAGATTTCTATCATCATGTTAAAAACTTAACATATTTTCATATTCTTATGTTTAAACCTCATAACACATTTTGCCACATATAGTTTACCCAAAATTTTACTCGCACTAATGTACATAAAAAATGCGTATTTTAGCAATTCGGTAACGTTTTCGGACGTCGGAAGTCACGTATGACTAACCAAACACCAAGTAAACTTAAAATTAGTTAAAATACTTATTTTTAAACTAAAAACATCAATTTATTCACTGATCTAAATCAGCTTTACAAAAATTCATCCGAAAAGCCGATTTTTGAACGTTTTAGCGCATAGTTTTGCGTTAAACGTTACTATAACCATCCCAACTCGAAATGACTTGATATTTTAACATATTACATGTTATTTACTGATTTGAATAGTGGTTATAATCAGATTAGTGCAGTTTTTATATAAGTCACATAAATCATGCGATTTCACGTATTTTACAACCTTTAATGCACCAAGTACAACATCCAAAGCTAGTAAACATTAAGACAAAATTATATGTCGCTAAACACTTTAAAATCACTTTATTTTAGTGTTTATAATCTGATTATTTCTGATTTTTATTAAATCATACTCAAATGACATTTTTATAAACATTTATCATCATGCAAGATCTAGTTAGTGCATCTAATATATCCACATCATGTTCTAATCATTTTGTATAAACTTGAATGCACTTAGATCTTCATTTATTTCATGTTTCTCATACTCAAACATTCCAACATTCTTATGATCATCATACTATCAATTCTTATAAATGCAAGACATACTCTTTCTTACATACTTAAATCTTTTAATCATCAGAATTTACATGCATGTGTACATATACATATATATACACACGACACATATACACACATGCATATACTTCCAAAGTTTTACTTTTTAACATATTTATTTCAAATCATGGAAACCTTTTTAAGAACATTCTTTTATGATATCTTTTCAACACATGCATGAAACCATCTTTCAAAGCCAAATCAAGTAAGAATTATTTAACAAAATCAAAACACAACAAGATACACACACTCTTATAAACTTTCGGCCATATATACATAAATATACACACTCACTTTTCTTTGATTTAAATCTCATTTTTTGTTAAAATACAAGTTTTGTGATTTGTTCCAATTTCAAGAGAAACCATCTAACATCTCTATCATCTCTATGAATCAAGAACATGATTTAAAAGACAAGTTTATACCTTCAAGATTTTTAGATGGGTTTTTGAGAATAGATGATGATATGAAGGTTGTTCTTGCTTGAAATCACTTCTAAACACCCTTTTTAGCTTGAAATCATCTTGGAAAGCTCTTGATTCTTCATGGAAATGGTTTAAAAATTTTGAATGTGGGTGTTAGAGGGGTGTTCAGCCGTACCTTTTAGAGAGAGAGAGAGAGTGAGTGAGCTTGGTTGATCCTTAGAATGATGAAGATTGAGTGTTTAAAAGGGTGGTGATGATTGTGCTTATGACACAAGTTCCATTTGGCATTTTTTTACAATTCCAAGGTGTGGTGACACCACCTTGGGCCGCCAACTCCTTCTCTCTCTCCTATACACACACATTTTCTTATATATATACATATACATATGGAGATTAATGATTTAAACAGGTATTTTACTGGATAGCGGGTATTTTATCTAGCGTTTTAATCCTGTTTTAGTGCGTTTTAAATTATTTTTATCACTCTATATAAATAATCACTCAAAATTATTACTGAAATAATTACCAGTTGCCTCGGGTGGTGTTGGTGCATACGTCTGTCGACTTCGTCTTGTATCGAGTCTTGTATTGTATTAGATAGATCAGGTCACGCAAAATGAGAAAACTGTCAAAAATAGGTCAACTGGCAAGTTCAAACGAAATTACATGATGTAATTCCGCTTGAAGGTGTCAATTCATTTCAAACGAAATTAGCTTTGCTAATTTCGCTTGAACATGTAATTCCGTTTGAATGCTAATCTCGTTTGAACTCTGATTCCGCTTGAGTCATGTTCAAGCGGAATTAGCTGGCCTATATATAGCTAGTGCCTAATTTCATTTGAGTCAGAAGTGTATGTGTGTTTCTGGAGCTGAAGTGCTGCCGAAGTCTCGTCTTGCTGTAAAACTTTGTCAGAATAATCAGAAAGAGTATTAAAGTGAATATCTTGCTGAATCACACACAATATGTCTGTTTCCGCCTTTCATATTGTGTAGAACACCTCTGATCGCCTCATCTCGGGTCTGTACACGATCCTACAAGTGGTATCAGAGCTCAGGAGGAGGAGTTCTGTCGATTTCAGCTTGAATTCATCTTGTTTTCTAACTTCTACACCTTCTTTTCTCACTTGAACAAGTTTTAACGGATAAAATGGCCTGAATTTGTCACAACATAAGCGAAATTGTGTTTTAACAAACCCTTGAGAAAATTGGACCTAAAATCAAGCTATAACCAGATCAATTTGACAAAAGTTGGAATTCCGTTTGAAAGTTGGTATTAATTCTGCTTGAAAAAGTAATCTCGTTTGGTAATTTCCCTTCAAATCAGGGTAATTCCGTTTCAATTTGCCTTTCTGCTTGAAGTTTCAAACGAAATTAGTGATTTCGTTTCAAGTTGTTGATTCCGTTTGAAAGGAGTGTTTGTTCAAACGAAATTAGAGATTCCGTTTGAAGTTGGTATTCCGTTTGAGTGGATATTCCGCTTGAACTGGTTATTCCGTTTGAATTTTTAATTCCGTTTCAAGTTGTTGTTTCAGGGTAATCTCGCTTGAAGGTAATTTCGCTTGGGAGTAATTTCATTTGAAGGATCTGATTTCGCTTGAAAAGTGTCTGTTTGTGAAATCTTTTACTGATTCATGGAAGAAGAGTTCTACAACGCGTTTGCTACAACTCCGACTACTCCGGCTAAAATTGCTAAAAACATGAACATGGAAAATGAAACCGGAACTATGCAAAAACCCCCCGAAACTTATGGGAATTGAAGAGTACCATGGCTGGAAAAATCATTTTGAGAATTGGGTTCAGGCAAATCATCTAAGAGCTTGGGAAAGCATTGAAACAAAATATGTTAGACCACAGACTACTTTGAAAGTTGATAAAATCATTTCAGAATTTAAAGACAATGAGAGAGATAGTTATAAAGGAGAGAAAATGATGATTAGTCTTCTACAACAAGCTGTCAAAGAAGACATTTTTATTTTGCTTCAGCATGATGGTAGTGCATTTTCGATTTGGGAGGCACTTGAGAAGAAATTTGAAGGAAGTACGGAAATGATCAACAGCAAAAAATCATTATTGAAAAAAGAATTTGAATTATTTACAAGTATGCCAGGTGACGTAACAAAGACTCTCATTGAGAGATATTGTCATCTTGTGCGTACCATGTCTCAGTTGAAAATTACTAAAACTCCAGCAGAATGGGTTGAAAAGTTAGCTGACGCATTACCACAGAAAGAATGGGGTACTTATCTCATGATCTTAAAGAATTCAGGAGAGTTTAGTAGATTGTCAATTGGACAGTTTATTGAAAAACTTGAGGCACAGGATCTTGAACAGCAAAAGATTGCCAGAATGAACAGCTCGAGCAATCAACAAGACATCAAATTGTATTACAAAGGAAATGTTCAAACTGTTGAAGCAAGTCCAAAGATCCAAACTGCTTTTAGTGCAGGAAATTTATCTGGATTAGTCAGTCAAAGTTCAATCAACACTAGTGGATTTTCAAATGTCAATCCTCCAAGTGTTCAAAGTTCAAATGTTGGTAATGGACATATGATTCAGTGAAATGTTGCATTGCATCTTCAAAATGGTCAAAATTTTTCCGAAGAAGTGGTTAAAAGTCATATGGCATTACTGGTTACTGCTTTGGAATCTTATGAAGGATTGATTGCTGGAAAACTTGGTAATCCTATGCTAACCAAGGAAGATTACGATCAGATCGATGCAGAAGAATTGGAGCTCATGGATATAAAGTGGTGCTTAGCTAGTGTCTTGAGGAGAGCAGAAAAGTTTAAAATGATTACAGGAAGAAATGATTTCTTAGATGCAAATGTCTCTAATTTAGGTTTTGATAAATCTAAAGTTACGTGTTTTCGATGTAGGGAGAAAGGACATTTTAAGCGAGAATGTAAAAATCAAGAAGCAAGTGGAGCAAAGAATCCGTTTGGTGGCCATGATTACTATCGGAAGGCTATATATCAACAAATCGCTCATCAACCGCATCAACAAAAAGAACCACAAACGGCACATGCTAGGATGTTCGAAGATGCTAATAAGAAAGCTTATTATGGTATAATTGATCAAGATGATGAGAAAATGGCTCCAAGATTTAGCTGGGATAGGTTTGTGGATGAAAATAGGGAGTTTAAGGCTTTCATTGCTCAAATTGTTCAAAAGCCAGAATTGATGAAAGAATGGATAGCAGTGTTATCTGATGAAGAGAAAAGTCAAGATGAAGAATCTGTTTCTTCTGAAAACAGTTCAACAGATACTAGTGATGATGATGAAGAAATTGAACAGATAAATGTTGGAAAAACTCATTTATCTTCTGACAGTTTTGAATTTTATTTTGTAGATAAATTGAAGAAACTTAAAGAGAGAAAAGCTGCAAAAGAAATGAAAGAAGTCAAAGTTGTTGAGAAGATAGTTGAAGTGGAAAAGGTAGTTGAAGTCGAGAAGATTGTTGAGATTGAAAAGATTGTTGAAATCACAAAACCTTGTCTTACATGTTTGGAACCATGCAAACAATGTGATGAAAAAGATGAGAGGTTTAGTGAACTAGAAAAGTTGAAAGAAAAATTATTGTTTGATGTCAAGAATGTGAAAGAGTCGTACGATGTATTGAACAAAACTGTGAATAGTTTGCAGAAGACAAATTCTGAAAGAGAAGATGCATTGACTATGATGAATGCAACAATGATGTCGAAGCAGAAAGAGATAAATTTTTACATTGAAGAATGTGCAAAATGGAAGCAAGAGTTGGAAATTGAGAAAGCTGAAAATGAAAGAATTAGACGATTACTAAGAAGTTATTCTAGTTATGACTATTTAATTGACAGAATTTATCCAACTGTTGCATGTTTTGAAGTGTTTGAAGATAAGAAGTCAAAAAAGAAGGATACTGGTAAGAAACAGAGTGTCAGTTACAATAAGTGTCTGCCTCCGATTTGGGAAGGGTATTCGCCTAGAAAACCGAATGAGGAACAAGTAAAAAAGGCAGTCAATATAAAGTTAGAGTCCGAGATAACCGATGTATTACCAGACAATATTGACATCACGTTCACAGCGTCTGACACAGATCATGAGTCCGAATTAATAAAAAGGGTGGTCGATCAGGTGTTGGATAAGGATGAGGAGTAAGAGTCAAAGTCCGAGTCCGAAAGTTCGTGTTTGTCAGTCGGGAGTTCAAGTTCGTCTGTCAAGAGTTCTAAGTCGTCGAGAAAACGGGTGTATAGTAAAGAATTTTTGTTGTCAAAATCTAATTTGAATGATGAAACATTTGAAGTTGCATATACTCTGAATGATTCTGATAAATTATATTTTGATAAAGAGTTTCCAATAAGAGGTGTTAAAACAGAAATGATAAGAAAGGTTTTCAAATTGACAGAAATTAATATTTCTGAAATAAAAGATTTAAATCTTTCTGAAAAACCAAGCCCTTACACCTCAAGATTTAAACAAAAACTAAACAAGAAAATGGGTTACAGTTCTGGTTCAGGTTATCGAAAGAAACCAAACCATAACGGTAATTTCAAAAAGAAAGGTTTAGGTTTTATTCCATCTGAAAATTATAAAAATGAGAAAATTTCTAAAAATACAAAATTTGTTTTAGGTACATATGCTGAGGATGAAAAGAAGAAAACTGAAGCTCTTCAGAGAAAAGAAACAAGAACTTGTTACAAATGTCAAGAAGTTGGTCACATTGCCTGGAATTGTCCAAAGGCAACCAACACAAAACAGGGAGTCTTAGAAAAACTGAAAGAAATAGTTGTTGATAAAACCGAACCACCAACTGAGAAATTTAAAGTGTTTAAAAATTCAACATATGAAGTTGGTGAGTGTTCGAAAAGGTTTTACAAGCGAAGGGGAAATCTTGACAACCAAGCATGGGTTGTTAAGAAATCAGATGTAAAACTTGGCGATGAATCTGATTCCACAAAATCAAAGGAGCCACATGTTGTTAAAAAGAGTGAAAACTCAGTTCCTCCAATGGATGATGAGAACTTTCCACCATTGAGGACTTAAAATTTAAACAAAAGATTGGTAAAGTGGAGATCTCGAATCAATTTTATTCTGAGAAGAATGAATTTGATGTTGAGAAACCTTTTAATGGGAATGTGAAGAAGATTTTTGGAAAGATGATCGAGGGGAAGGTTAAACGGGTAAAGACTTTTATGCTACAAAGAAAGCAACTTATAACCCAACTGCAGATGAATTGGTACCACCCAAGGCTGGTCAGGCTTGGGTGGACATTTTCTTTCATTAAATAGTATGACTTGCCGGAGCTTCCAGGTTGGTAAGTGTGAAGCAGGTATCGGCATTTTTCTTGAGAAATTCACGAAAGTGATTTCGACTTACAAATGGTAAATCAGGGACATTAAGTTGTACTTGATTTTCTACAAGTGATATTGTTGTTAAAATCTAAAATTTGTTATATTTGTTAAATGGTTGAGAAAAACAATGTGATGAACCCCTAACCTACAAGTGGTAAAATCAACAAAACTTATTTTCCGGAAAAATCATTTTGGTTAAAACAAACTTAAGTGTTTTGAAATCACAATGGGAAAATAATTTGTTGTGAGGGGGAGTTCTGATTGTTTATGCCAAGTGGATGGCGAATTGAAGCGATTCGATATCAGTTGTCACTTTACTTGTATAGTTTGTTTTCAAATTTCCTTTAAATGATTTTGAATTTTAGGGGGAGTAAGAAATTTCAGAAAATCCAAAAACATTAGAAAATTTGAAATAGGCAAAAACATGATAAAATTCAAAATGAGTATTGGTGTTGAAAAGAGGAAATGATAGTACATCAGTGGACAGTTACAGTATGCTAAAGAAATGTAATGTTTATATAGCGTTAAACGATCTCACTGATGATATGCCGATAGGTTTTTACACATTTAGTAAGCTTTTTCGGGATATAAACTTAAATTCAAACTTGCTTATTTCGTGGGGAACACTACTTGGATATATAGGTAACCCCTGAAATTTCATTTGAAGGATCCCTCTTTCTGATATACTAGGTCTTTATGCTCAGTGATATCTGGGGTATTATCCCGGGACTTCTGATTTTGCGGAAGCAATGGCCTAGTCCCCGGAGAATACTTTACGCTTGCTTGAAATATAGCGCCGCCCTCAGCATAAAAAATGATAAAACATTGAAAAATGCAAATCATGTGCTGTTGTAAAAAAGATCCTCTAAAGGGGACACACCAAAAGTCGAAGCCGTCATCTCTCTGCTGAACGGAAGTTCTGACCTGAGCTCTCACGGTTCTTCGCATTTAACCTTTTACAGATATCATCTGTGGTAAACTCACCTGTAAGATTGAATATTGGGATCTGGATACGGGAGTATATTCAAGAGGTGGGACACATGAATGAGTTTAAGTTCTTAATACACCTAATTCATATCCTGAATAAGTTGAAATTTGTGTGAAAATTTAAGTGGATCAGTATATCGACAATCTAAGTGAATTGTTTAATTCTTAATGTGTAACTAAGCTCAACGGTACTTGTGACTTGTCAAAATCTGATATGATCCTTTTACACAAACTCAAAAAAATAGAGTCTGTAAATATTTCTTTATTGCATTGTTATTCTATTAAAAAATACAAAAAGATTTTCAGTGTGTTTTAGCATAAATTTTGAAAAATCCAAAAAGATTTTCGACAATTGATGTTAGAAAGCTGATTTTCAAAATTCCGAGTGCTAAACATGATGAACATTTCATAAGGGGGAGTTTTTTGTTTAAATGAGAAAAGATTTTGAATATTTGCTTTCGAGTGGTCATCTGAAATTGTTAACATTGTTAATTCATTCTAGATAAATTTGAGGGGGAGTCTGGATATATAAATTTGTCAAATGTTAAATTTGTGAAATTTATTGTGAGGTAGAGGATGTGCAGGATAGCCTGGATTCTGAGTCTGAGTATAGAGCCAGGTCACGATCCTGATCCTGTGAAAGCCAGATTGAAATCAACATCCAAGGAAAGATTATTTGTTTGAGGGGAATCTGTTGGTGATGATGAAAAGAAAAGAGAGAAGATTGAAGAAGTTTTACACTGAAAGAGCAGACTGATAAAGACTGAAGACGTTGAAGACTCGACACTTAAGACTCGTCAACATCCGAGGGGGAGTCTGTTGGTGCATACGTCTGTCGACTTCGTCTTGTATCGAGTCTTGTATTGTATTAGATAGATCAGGTCACGCAAAATGAGAAAACTGTCAAAAATAGGTCAACTGGCAAGTTCAAACGAAATTACATGATGTAATTCCGCTTGAAGGTGTCAATTCATTTCAAACGAAATTAGCTTTGCTAATTTCGCTTGAACATGTAATTCCGTTTGAATGCTAATCTTGTTTGAACTATGATTCCGCTTGAGTCATGTTCAAGTGGAATTAGCTGGCCTATATATAGCTAGTGCCTGATTTCGTTTGAGTCAGAAGTGTATGTGTGTTTCCGGAGCCGAAGTGCTGCCGAAGTCTCGTCTTGCTGTAAAACTTTGTCAGAATAATCAGAAAGAGTATTAAAGTGAATATCTTGCTGAATCACACACAATATGTCTGTTTCCGCCTTTCATATTGTGTAGAACACCTCTGATCGACTCGTCTCAGGTCTGTACACGATCCTACAGGTGGCTGCGTTGACAGTATTTTGTTTAATTCGCGCAGTATCACGCGATACGCGCTCAAATTCGAAAAATAGAGTTTCTTAGCGTTTTAATTTATTTTTCCTCACGAATATGATTAAAATTATTATTCTAATCATAACAGATTATTGTTTTGGATTTTAACACTGATCGGGTGGTCACCGATGTTCGTTTTGCATTTTAACCGTTACGCGATAAGCGTTTATCTTACTGTTGCCAACAAAGTTTTTATCAAAATTTAATTTTATCAACACATTAAATTTCACATATAAACATCATAATCAGTCAATTACAGCCCTGTTACCTATTCAAAACACGTGTTACAATTGTACGGTGCGGCCTGAAAAGCCGGGTGTCATATTTGATTGGGCTGAATAGATCGCTGAAGCTAAGAAACAAGTTAACAAGGCACTAATGAAAAAAATCTCTAGCGAGTCTTCATCATCATTGTCAAACTTGGTCGAGAAACAAGCTGCAGGAATCCCTAAAGGAGACGAAGCCACTGACAAGGGTCTGAAGAGTATCCTCACTCCAACTGAGCCCGTGGAAGACAGAAGACCGAAGTAGCTGAGAAGCCCAAGCAGAAGAAGCAAGTACAGAAAGAAGCAGGGAGTGTCAAGGAAGAGAAAGCAAAAGCCCCAGCAACAGCCATGAAAACCGAATCCTCGAAAGAGAAGGAAGACAAGGATTTGGTAAATAGCATTCCGTACGAGTTTAAAGTTAAACTACGCTCTCAATCATGTGTGAACGTCGTGGCGCATTACAAATCTCTCAACCTTGAGCTAATTAGGGATAAAGAAAGAGTTTTGCAATTTAACAAAGAACTTAAAGAAAATGAAGCTGCATATCAGACAAAGTTGAACTCAACTTTAGCTGAAATGCAAACTCTAAAAGAATTCATTTTCAGAAAAGATTTAATCATCAATAACTCAACCGAAAGATTAGAAAACCCTCTTAATGAAAGCAACAGATTGCAAATCATAATCGATAAATGGAATGTTAGCAGAAAGGCCTTGGTTGACATCAAGAATTGCCAACGACCGACATGTGTAAAAGATGGGATCAGGTATAAGGATAAGCTAGGAAACGAAAGAAAACTCTTCTTTCCACCACATAGCAAAAACTATGTGCATATGCCAACTCCTCATCCCGACAATGATTTGATTGACGAAAAAGATCTTACTGCTCAAAATGCTTCTTTTGAAAATGAAAGAACCACTAATAATTCTGAAAGTAATGCAGATGCGTTTATGTGTAAAGAAGATGTGTGCGATGAGGACGATGACGGTGATGGTTCAAAAATAGGCATAGGTTATTCAGGCAACATTTATTCTACGGTTAACTGGTTCGCCTAGAACTGTGATAAGAAAAACAATATTCGGGACAAATGTAATAATTTAACTAGGAAGAATGACTTTAATGGCCATGTGCCTAAATTTAACACTCTGGATGACTGTAAGGGCCATGTGCCTACATTTAAGACTTGTAACCATGAAAGTGTGGTGATTGAATGTCATGATTTAAATTCTGCTTTTTGTGATGAAAAGATTGCATGTGAATCTCCTATATTTGTTCCAGAATTGAAACTAATTGGAAAATTCCTCATCGAGGAAATTCCAGAATTTGTTCCTTCCCGAACAGGTAAATTAGAATCTGAAAAGGAGCTAACTGAAGAAAGGGGCAAAGAAGATTCAAACACCTCAACTTCAAAAACCGGTATAGAAAATTCAAGCTTGATTAGAAGAACAAAGTTCGAATGATTCAAGTGAAGATCAAAGTTCGGATAATTCAAGTGAAGATCAAAGTTCGGATGATTCAAGTGAAGATCAAGTGTCAGATGTTTCATCAGACACTGACAACGATGAAGAGTTTTCAGAAGATGAAAGCCGTATCGACAAGAAAATGAAGAAAGTTGAGAGTACAAGCTGCACTGCATCAGACGACTCTTCAACAGACACTCATCACATACATCAGCTTCTAACACGTCGACCTCCAAAAAGAAAAGAGCTAAATGCAAACGATGTTTTCACTATGGTCATTTAGGACATACAGCGAAACATTGAAAAAGCAAGAAATTTTCTGAACCTGAACATAATTTTGTCAAAAATTTCACAGAGCAGTTTGATAATTTTAAGAAATCAGTCAAAAGCCTAGTTAATACTAATACTTGTTTTTGGAAATGAAAAGAAAATATCGTGATTCAAAACCACGATAGATCATGGAATCCATCTGGTGTCACACCCTGATTTTTCGGAAGCGTATGATATGTGACTTGTTTAATACCATTGCATTCAATCATAATAAACAACTATATGATCAAAACGATGTTCATCCATTCATTAAGTTTAAAGTATTACAAACACCATTTATTTAAGTTTCAAACAGCACAACCTTCGACTAAGTACAGATCAACAAATGTGGATGACATCTAAACTTGGAATTTACTTCTAGAAACTACACCAGTGCCCAAGATCCAACTTGTTACCTGAAATACATGTAATTTTGGAAAACATCAACAAAAGTTGAACGAGTTCATGCGTTTTGTATAAATACTGATAGACCTTGTAAACGTTTGAGAGACTCCATTGGAAACAAGTATGAAAAGCATTTATGAACAGATCAAATTAATGTTTTACAAGGACATTAAAGCATGTGAAGACATAGGGAGCACTCAAAATGAGTAGGCTTATACCCTCGTCGATTCCCTCGACTATGTCGAATTCCCCTTCGACTATGTCAATTTACCTTGACTTTGTCAATTTTACCCTTGACCATTGTTGATTTACCTCGACTGGGACACCGAAGGACTCAAGTGGTCACATAAGTACCATGAGTGGGGTTCGGCCGTACCCGTTAGATCTAACATTCGTCCCTAATTAAGAGTTAATGGCATTTCAAATTTAATCTATGCTCACATGATCTAATAGTTCATTTCATAGTCAATTCATACCGTTTAAACATTCGTAAGATGTATTCCACCACTGAGAGTTATAAATCTGAAAACGGTTAAGAGAAAAGGGGGACATGAACTCACAGTTTTGCGTTCTTCAATCCGACGTAACTCACGCTGCTACTAGTGCGCATGACTACCTACAACGTGCTACGGTCTATTAGACGAGCGGGTCGTCCCTTGACTTAGAACTAATTAGTGTCTTTGAGTTACGTATCTTTGTGTCTTCAATATTATTCCAAGTTATATAATTATTCGTTAAAATAATAAATATTTTAACCTAAATTATATTTATTAAATTTTGGAATAATTGTTGAAATAATATAATTTAACTTGATAACTTACAAGTATTTATACATGTATTTCCTTCCCAAGGATGGGTTTATTTGTATTCGTATTCTCATACTTGTATATTTTTGCCATGTATTGGGGTCGTATTCCGGAGTGTATTTATACGTACGAGAATTCGTATTTTCTTGTAATTGTTAAGTATTCGTATACTAAATTTTGTATTAGTTCTTTCGGAATATTATCTCTAATAAAAGTTCACGAATATATATTTCCAAAATATATACTTTAAGAAATATTATTTATAATTCTCCTTTTCAAAAATATTTGTATTTTCATATAAGTTCCAAAAATAATATATTTTCAAGTCTAACTTAGAAAATATATATATAAACTTATTTTTCTCCAAAAATGATATATTTCATATTTATTTGAGAAAATATATCTTTCACCCCAAAAATATTGTGTTTCGTGTTTGTTTAAGAAATATATATTCCTCCCAAAAATATTACATCTTCTAATAATTCCATGAAAAATAGATATATTTTTATTCACCCAAAATAATATATTTTCCTCTTGTCAAAAATATGATGTAACTTTGTAATAATTGTAAAATCATATTTTTGTTTCCTTTGGTGTCCAAAATATTATTTACCAAAATATACACATGAATATTATTTCCGGAGTATTTTGTAAGTCATATTCCATAGTTCGGTTTCACCAATATTTTTTGTATAACTTGTATATTCATTTTCTTGGAATTTTGGTAATATTTTCGATTGTAATTCTTCGTATTCTAGTGAATTATATTATTTCAAGTCCTAAAATAATATAACTAATAAACAAAGTATACAAATAATCACACACATGATGACTTCCAAATATATATTTCCTACATACATATTTAGTCACTTTTATTTATATAAACCAACCTCCAATATTTATAATTTTTGTAACAAAAATTATGGTATATTTTATGTAAAGATTTATGGTTTGAAATACACCTGTAAACATTTATTTAGAAATATTTTCTAAGTGTTTAATTTTTAGAAAAATTTTGCCATAGTTTCCCTTAAAAATGGAGGTTTCCATACCTTCACGGTATATCATTTTCTTTTGTAAATCAACACAATCAATCCACAAATCATTCAACACTTACCATGTGGCAAAAATATGAAATTTACACTATGTCATGAACTTGAAACTTTGTAAAAATTTGTAGTAACTTACTAGTGTACTTAGTAAGCTTAGTTATCCTTTAAAGTGTGGTTATTTATTTAAAAATATCATTCATGAAGAATTTAGATCTTCACAACTTGTGAAGTGATTTTCTAAAAATATTTCTTCTTGAGTTTTTCTTGTTAAATTTATATTTCTACACTTGATTAACCACTAAAAATGTGGTTAATTTCTTTAAGAACCAAGTTTATGTAAATCTTTTATTTTTAACTTGGTTTCTTGAAAAATATCTCTTGTATTCATATGTTTATAAGATTCACATCATACTTTGATCATCATACTTCAAGAAAACAATCTTTCAAGTTCATGCTTTACATAAGGATGATCATTATGATTTTCTCAAGATCTATCCTTATACTTGCTAGATCATGTGTTTAATCATCATCTAGCAAGGTTCTTGTGATGATCAACATCACAAACACAAGAAATCAACCATCAAGTATACTACATACACTTAAAACAACTTGTTCTTCATGTATTTAAGCTTTATGTTTTTTATTATGTTTCTTCATGATCTTCATGTTTAACAACTTATATCATCTTTTAACCAACATAATATGAAGTAAAATGAGATTAGGAAGGTCTTACTACTAGCACAAGGCTAGGGATGATGTTCAAGAAGATGAAGATGACAAATGAGGTGCATAAAAGCCTAGAGAGAGGTCCTTCAAGTTCCGTTGCTTGCAACCTTCTTAGATAGGCCCGAGACACCTTAGAATCTCCTTAGAATGTATGAGAATGGAAAGAAAACGAAGATGTATAGAGATGGGGTGGTGGCCGTGAGCTAGCAAGGAGGAAGAGAAGTTGTGGGTCTTGTGAAAATGTTGAAATGGTAAGGAAGTTAGGCCTTTTGGTTATAAGCATTATTTTCCAACAATTAGTGGCATATAGCATATTATGTGGGCATATTCCTTAATAAGATCAATTAAAATATATTAAGTAAATATTGTGTGGGACCCATGTCCCCTAACCGGCCATCAAGGGGGGGGGGTAAAGTGTAACTTTTAATGGTAAGTTACTTGATTTAGTTAGGATCCAATGTTGCTAGTTAGGTATTTTATGTATTTAATGTTTATGAGATGTAATATGATGTTCGGTGACCATAACTAACTTTGTAACACTAAAACAATGCTTCTAGTAAGAATTTGATGTTTCGGGTAGTGTCCGGTTGTTCGTTTCGTTACTGTTCGTTAAAGTGCTGAATTACGCAGTTTAGTGTGCTTTATGTAGTCTTTTATGGTAGTTTCGATTCCCGACACTTAGGAAAGTATTCAGGACCATTAAATCATAATTCTGCATTATATTTAGTTGTTAAAAGCTGAATTTTTGCTGAATTTATTCATTTTCTGCAGAATTTTGCAGTTTTAGTGTGTTTCTGGCACTTTCCGGTACCTATGTCATCGCTAGGAAGGCAGTTTTGCAATCCCTACTTTTCTACACACTATACTAGTGTAACACTTGTTCCTGGGGCTCATTCTGTGTCTTAATATCGTGCCTGTCTAAGTACTGAACTCCCGTCAGTACTTCTAGTTTGTCTGATAACTGTGCCAATTCTGTTCTGTGCATTAATAGAACTATATTGTGTTGCATGTAGTAGTGATAAAAGTCTTGCAACATGAAATTCCATTGTATGTATATAACAGTAATCAGAAGTTTATTCGTCTTGTAAACTAGATCATGCACAGTCATTTGAGCACAGATTACTATTTAATTATTGTACGAAATGCATGGAAAAGTGCCAGTTGTCACATTCTCCCCCTGTTAAAAGAATTTCGTCCCGAAATTTCGGTCGCAGGGGAGTTGTGAATCAAATGTGGTCACTCAGGCTTAATTTGGTCTTCATGTTCCCAAGTAAACTCTGGGCCATGATATGAATTCCAACGAACTCTAACAAATTAATTACGACTTATCCTTGTTTCGTGGGCTTCCAGTCCACAACCTTAACTGGTTCTTTACTAAGTTGGAGTTTGTCGTTGGTGTGAATCTTGTTTGCGGGAATAACGACTGATCCTAGAGTCAGGCTCTCTTAATGACTAGACACGTGAAACGTGTCGTGATCACTTCTAAGTTCTTCTGGAAGTTTCAGCTTGTGAGCAATGGTCTTGATCCTTTCCAGGATCTCGAAAGGTCTACTATACCGTGGGTCCAACCTCCGACGCTTTCCAAATCATACCACGCCTTCCTAAGGTGAGACTTTCAAATATGTCATTTCTAAACTCAAATTCCAACGGTTTCCGCCGCTCGCCGGTGTAGATTTTCTATATACCACATGCTTGACTTGATACGATCACGTATCCCATCGATCTTGTCTATAGTATCATGAACCAACTCGGGCCAGTAGATTGTTTATTTCCGGTCTCCGTCCGACACAACGGGGGACCGAACATAACCTATAAAGCTTTGCGCAAGACGGCCTAAATGGCGGTGTGTTAAATACTATTGTAGGAAAACTTCACTAAGCACAAGTGAGTATCCCAACTTCTCATCAATGTTCATCACACAAGCACATAACGAGTCTACCCAAGTCTGTATCGTTCGTTTGCTCTGGCCGTCCGTCTGAGGGTGAAATGTAGTAATAAGGTCCAATCGTGACCTAAACGCCTCAGGTTGTTGCAGTAGCCCTGATGGTTTCTTATATTCTGTCTTAACCTCGGCACAGGTAAGACAGTTCTCCGCATATGTAGCTATATCAGCTTCCATCTTGGGCCACTCATATTAATCCTTCAAGTCGTGGTACATCTTGTCGGATCCAAGGTGGATCGAGTACCTTGACCTATGAGCCTTGTCCCAAAATAAGCGTACGTAAATTATCGTGAAACGGAACCCAAGGTCGTTCCATGAAGTACAAGGTTCCGTCTTCCTTAGGAAACAGTTGCACTTTCATTTATGTAGCACTACAGCTTGAAGGTTCTCTAGTTTGAGCACCTCTTGCTCAACTTCAGGAATCCAAGTAACGAGATTTGTCTGTATAGTCATCTCTAAGACTCGCGCCCTTAGAGGCTTTGCGCTTTCCTTATTTCTCAAGGCGTCTGCTACAACGCTTGCCTTGTCCAGGTGACACTTAATCTCTCAGTCGTAATCATTCAGTAGCTCATTCCATCTAGTTATCTCATATTTAAGTCCTTCTGATTAGCGGTGTGCTGCAACCCTTGTGATCGGTAAAGATCGTGTAGCGTTTGCCTATACAAGTAATGACGTCAAATCTGTAACGCGCAATTATTGCACCTAGTTCAAGGTCTTTTCTCATGATCCCTTAGTCAACGTGATGCGTATGCGATGACTTGGTCTCGTTGCATCAACGCGCAATCGAGACTTTGTCGTGAAGCGTCACAAGAACCGCAACTCTATTGGTGCTGTTAGGTGAAGACAAGATGGGTGTCGACTAGAATAGGGTTGTTAGAGGTTGAGCAGTCCTTGAAAGGTTTTCTAGGGGTCGTCTAATACAGCCTATAATCCCCAAAAATTCTTTGTTGCGTCTTTGGGACTCCTCAGCTCTTGATTGTAGGGTCGACATGAATCTCATTCATACCCACCACGTATCCTGAAAATCTTACCTCGCGAATCCAAAGTTCGCACTTCGACATCCTAGCACATAACTGTTCTTTCTCTAAGAGTCACAAGATAAATTGCAGATGTTGCTCATGACCTTCCTTAGTCCTTGAGCTTATGAGAATGTAGTCAACAAATATAATCATGATCTTAACCAGGTATGGCTTACACACCCGATTCATGAGGCCCACGAATACTGCCAGCGCAAGTGTTGAGCCAAATGGCACGTCAAGGAACTCGTAATGCTCGAAGCGAGTCCTAAAGGTCGTTTTAGAGATATTTTCTTCTTGTATTTGCAGTTGAGGACATCCTGACCTCAAGTCACTCTTTAAGTAGTAACTAGAACCTTACTATTGGTTAAATCATGTCATCAATCCTTGGCAAAGGATACCGGTCCTTGATATCCAATTCTCTAGAGTTGATGCAATATGGAAATTGCCAACTTTCTTCTCGTGCCATCAACTAGTGATACCCTGTCCCCAAGTCCACCTTGGAATAGTAGCTGGGACCTTGTAGTTGGTTGACAAGTCATCGATTCTCGGTAAGGGGTACCGATTATTGTTGGTTAGTTGTCTATCTCCCTGTAGCCCATGCGTAATTCCTTTTTCCCTCATTAGTTCTTCTGAGTTCCTCTCAGATTAGGCTATGTACACGTGTAAAAATTGCCGTCCTACTTCTCAATGAATATCAACAGGGGCTTCCCACGGTGAGAGGCTCGGCATGGTAGATTTCCTCTGTCTAGCAGCTCTTGCAGTTGCATCGGAGGCTCATGTATCTCGAACGAAGCTAGTTGGCTAGGTGTCATCTGTCACTGGTGCCGCTCCTGGCACGAGGTTTATCCTAAACTTCTCTTGTCGCTATGGGGGTATTTCTGGCAAGTCTTCAGGAAGGGCTTCTGGAAATTCCTCCACCACGGGGATGTCATCTGACTTCAGCTCCTTGGTCTCCTTATTGGCAACATGAGTATGGAAGGTCATGTAGCCCATTCGGGGGCGCTTCTGTGTCTCTGTAACCAATGTGGGGCGTTGCCATTTCACCGTCTTATGGGGCCTAGTGCCCTCGCACCTATTGCAAGAAGGTTGCGTACTATAAGTGTTTCATCATTCACAGGAGGAATGCAAATGATTTTCCAAACAACTTCAGTTCTATACTTGGATATCCAATCCATGCCGACTACCATATCATGACTTCCCAAGTCAATGGTAATAGAAGGTTCCGGCCTTCTAAGTTCCCAAAATATAATCCTTAACCGCCTCGTCTGCTTAAATTAATCTTCTATTTGCCAATTCTAAGGAATACGGGGCGCCTATCCTACTTGAAACTAGGCCAAGTAGGTTCTTAATTCCTAGGGATACAAGGTTAAAGTCGGCGCTAGTATCAATCAAAATTGGATGTGTAGAGTTGGTTAATAGGGAACATACCTGTAACCGCATCTGGATCCTGGCGTGCTTTACGAGCTTCAATTGTGAAGACCCTTCCTTGCTTGGTTCTTCCTAGGGCAATCTTTCCTAAAGTGCCCTACTTCACCACACCTGTAGCAACCTGGAACTTTACCATTATATCTTCCGTCTGGATCCCTTGCCCAACAGGCATCCTTGCTGTGCCCTTCTTTTCAACACCTTCCACACTTAGGCCTCAGACATCGACCTTCAAGGTAAAAATTGCATTCCTCGCATCTCGGCTTATTCCCCAAGTAAACCTTACCACCGGCCTTATTAGTGACTCCATAAGCTTTCCTGCCATGAGGCGGGTTCACTTCCTTTCTTTTGTTTGCTTTAGAGCTTCCATAACTGACTTGGGTGCCTATCTTTAGGTTTGAAGACTTCCTTTTTTTTTGTTGCCCGAAGACTCCACATGAGTCTCTTTCTTGTTTGCCTCAGATCCCGAAAACTTTCCCATACATAGAGCTTCTTCAGTAATGGTGACACTCAAATCCATAGCCTCTATGATGGTTGGAGGCTTTGAGGCAGTAACCATGCTCAGGATTTGAGGTGCAAGTCCCTAAATGAATCGCTCAATCCTCTTGAATTCCAGCTTGACTAAGTAGGGAACAACCCTAGAAAAGTCATGAAATCGTTGGACGTACTCAGAAATCTTCGACCCGTCCATTTTCAAATTCCAAAACTCAACCTCAAGCTTCTGGATTTCGGCCCTAGAACAGTACTTCTTCCGCATCAATTCCTTGAGCTCGTCCCAGCTTAGTGCATAAGCAGTAGCTTCTCCAAGGGTCTGAACCTGAAGGTTCCACCAGGAGAGTGCGCCATCCAAAAACAACCCAGAGATAAAGGTAACACTCCGCTGGGGTGAATAGTTACTCATTCTCAGAACGGAGTCAGTCTTTTCTGCCCAACGAACAAATGCAACGGCTCCTCCTGTGCCGTCAAAGTTCAATGGCTTGCAATCCAGAAACTGTTTATAAGTGCAGTCAGTTGGAGGGTTACTTCCGGAAGTGCCACCGCTGTGTTCAGAGCGGAGGGCTTCATATCGTGTTATAACTTGAGAAATGCGCTCATCGTATTGGGCCATAGTTAACGTAATGGTGTCCGTGTCACGTCTGGGCGGCATTTTCGTCTGTCAAATGGTATGGGGTAGGTTAGACAACATTCCATAATTGTCTATGAGGTACATATTACCACAAGCAAACATGTAACCACCCAATATCACATGCATATATAATCAACAATGTATAAATAAGAAAACGACCACTGAGCTTTCATATGTGTTTGACAACTTGACTTATTGTTTGTATCAGGGATAACAAAATGAACTCGAGGTTACATCACCTCGGTCATACAAGTTTCATAATATGAAAGTAGTAGTTATTTTCCTTCTACATTGGTTTTCTTAGGTCTTTAGCTTCCCAAGATGGGCATACTTCTCAAGAGATGGGGGTTGTACATATAGAGGTGATAGAGAGCGTAACGTCACTGAATTTTTCCCGCGTGTTAGCCATCTTCACTTGGTTAGAAACCGGTTCCCAAACGGCTTGTAGACGGGTAGAAGTGTCTGACACGAAGTAGGCAAAGACAGGTTTCCTACATTGTAGAGTGTTAAGGCAACTGTCTAGGTATTGTTCTACTAAATGAAGGCGTGAACACCTAGAGATTATTTTTGGAGGGATGGTGATCATTAGCCTGACCCGCAGAGTCCACCAGGATTTCCATGCACTACATACAAGTCGTTATTACATGGGCCCCCGTAATAATAAATTGTCTTGCACGGTCACCCCAACTTTCCCTCGTCCAAGCAGATGATCGACCAAAGAGGGGACACTACTGTCCTTATGCCTCTGACATGGAAAGGACCATTGCGGTTGTTGGTGCATTCATCTGTCGTCTTCGTCTTATGTCGAGTCTCGGGTTGCGTTGCAAATCTGATCAAGAGTGATGTCATCATTCTTGATGATGACATCATCAAGATGACATCATCAATGACATCATCTCACATGAAGACAAAGTATCATTGAAAGCTTTCGCTTGAATGATCCATATTTGTAGGTTTCGCTTAAAGACAAAATGAAATGATAGGTTTCGCTTGAAAGGAAATTGGTGGGTTTTGCTTGAAGTGTTTCCAAGCGAACCCTCAACACTATAAATAGGATGTTTGTCATTTCATTTGTAATAGTTCTGAAATTCCATACCGAGGTGCTGCCGGTGTGAAGACTGATTGTAATCGATAGTATATCAATATAATCAGTGTTTAAAGTGATAAGCAAGCTGTTTCGACATCCGTTTCTTAGTTTCCGCCTCAGAAACGGACTAAATCTCTTCTGAACGACTCATTCGGGTCGCAAAACGATCCTACAAGTGGTATCAGAGCTCAGGAGGAAGAGATCTTGCCAAAACACCCTGTTTACGTCACTTTTTCTATTTCTACACCATTCTTTTTCAAAAATTAAAATTTTTCACGGTTAAAATCGGCTCAAACTTTCACATATTGTGCGTAAACATGTATTAACATATCCTGGAAAGTTTCAGATCTAAAATCGGCTTAAAATTGATTCAAATTGAACTTTCACTTGAAAAGTTGTTCGTATTTGCTGATGTCATATGGCTTTCGCTTGAAGTTACGTGTTGAGTCTGCTTGATTCTAGCTCTCGCTTGAAACGACCGCTTGAAATTCACGTGTTTCGCTTGAGTGTGTACATCGTGGATTGTGAAAATACATACAATTGTGTGAAATGTAAATCGAGGTTGTCAGTTAGTTGGGACAAGAAATCCCAAGTTTGTGTGTCAGGCGCATGTGAATTGGATTCACAAATTTGATAAAGTGTCTCGGGTTTACAAAGTGGAAAAGAAATCACGTGAACTAGTGTACAAATTGTCAGTCAACAAGTATTGGAATCATATAAATCACTACTGTCATCACGTGAACTAGATTATTCGGTCCAATGGGAGTGGTTTATTTCAAAAGGCTTTTAATATTCGTTGCATGTGATGTTGTCGGCCAGCCTTGATTGAATATATTAGATCATTGTGAGACTAAAAGATTCATAAATTGAAAAGGTTTGGATAAATATTGAAAAGATGCGGCCCAATGATATACAGTTTGGTATCAAAGTTGTCGTCCACTAAGTGTTGGTGATAGGCCCATGTGACTGTTGACTCATCAAGTATTATCAGCCTTATTCAGAATTATTGAACAAATGAAAGTGTCAGCTTAGGGGGATTGAGATTTGCAATTGCATGTAATCATCATCGAACAAATCATTGTTTAGTGCAGCCCACTTCATACTCGGAACAATTGAAAGTGTGTTTTGAGTGAAACTTGTCGAGATTATTTGAAATATGGCAAAAATGTTTGATGAAAAGGAGAATGAGTTTATTGAAAGGTTAAATAGATATGGTTGGTATCAAATGAGCGGATATGAACAAGATGATAAGAAGATTTGGATGCTTAGACTTGAAATATTTGCATGTCAAAAGGATGAGACCGTGAAAGAGATGGAAAGGAGATTTGATTACTTGATGGACAAGTTAAAATTGTTTGGAATAAAATTGACAGATACTGAAAAGATATCAAAGTTTGCAGATGCTTTACCTGCCGAATGGGATGATGTTTTAAAGAAATTAAAACAAGAGCCTAAATTTTCAAAATTACATCCATCTGATTTCATTAATAAACTTCAAAAACATAGTTATGAAAATTCTGATAAGAAGAAAATATTGATGAATAAATTCAAAAGGAATCTAGATGAATTGAATTTGGGAAATCTAGATAAAATCAATTTGGATGTAATTACTGAAATTGATAGGAGAATATGTATGTGTTTCGCTGCAAAACATAACATGAAATATGACTTTAAAAGGGGATGTTATATTGATGCAAATTTAAAATCTCTTGATTTTGTTAAAATTGTTTGTGCAGGAACATACAAGACAGAGACAAAGGAAATATCAGAGATTGAAGAATCTGTGATGAATGAATCCTTAAATTCTGAATCTGTGTGCTCTAAATGTGACAACTTTAAGACTGACAATGACAAACTTTTGAAGGATGCGGAAAGTTTGAAATCGAAAGTCGAGAAGTTGAAAGATGAGAAGCAAACTGATGTAAAACAGATTCTGGATTTACAGGGAAATTGTGAAAAGCTGAAAGCTGAAAATGACAAACTGTTAAGTAAATTGAACAGTTTGACATTAGAAAACAAAAGTTTGAAAGAGAAAGAAAAGGTTTTTGAAAGCAAAAAGAAATCTTCAGAAGATGAAGATTTTTGGATAAAGTTAGAGAACAAGAATTTAAAAGCTAATGAAACAAAATTTCAAGAACAGTTAAAAGTTTTGGAAAATGAAAAATCTGTTCTTGAAAACTTTAAAATTGAAAATGAAAAAACAATCAAGTCTCATCTTGAACGAATATCTCAGTTTGAAAATGAAGCTGAGAATTCAAGGAACAAAATTGATGAGCTTGAAAAGAAATTGAAAGGTTTTGTGACTTCATCTGAGTTCCCCAGTCCAAAACCGATCAATTCAGTTCCAATAAGTGACGATGTCACAAACTATGACAAAGTCATAGTTGAAGATTGTGATGAGAAATCTGATGATGAAAAAGAAAAAATTGACAAAAAGAATTTATTTTTGAAGTTAAAAGAAAAATTTCAAGAAACTGTTCCACAATCAACCGAAAACGGAGAATGCTCTAAGCAAAAACCTTTGAAGAAGAAAGTGGAACAGAAACAAAAAATTAAAAATTTGAAAAATGTTCAAAAAGAGAATAACAGCTCATCAGATCGATCATCCAATCGCAATCAAAAACCACAAAAAGTAAAAAATGAAAACTCAAAATTGTTGGTAATAAGTGGTGCAGGTCGGACCACAGTGATCAAAAGTCAAATCCAGCAAATAAGAGGAGCAAGGAATATCACCAAGCCAAACAATGCTATGATTTGAGCATTTGGGCTAAAAATGGTGATTGGTACGATAACAGAGTGTGTTACTGATGTGTTAAGAATTGTACACATCTTCTATATCAAATAACCCCTGTTTCAGATAGATTGTGTGCGTTTCTCTGTTGTATTTGATACTGATTTGATAAAATTATAAATCTACAGGAATTGGAGAATTATCTGTGGATTATGCGAGAAAACGATAAAAGATCGAAGAAGGAAACAATGCATCGGGAAACGTGCCAAAGAAAATCAAGAAACTAACCTAATTCATCCCTACGCACCGCAAGGATCATAATGTTACGGTGCGCAAGGCAAAGAGACAAAATAAAAATTAGGTCAGAAAAGGCCCTACGCATCGCAACACTCACAGCGTAATGATGCGTAAGCACTTTATCAGAAAAGGCTCTACGCATCGCAACACCAACAGTGTAACGATGCGCATCACCTTTTATCAGTGGGCGAATTAGGTCAAAAGGCCCTGCGCATCGTAGCACTTCCACTGCTACGATGCGTAGAGATTGAACAGTGGCTGAATTGTTTTACTATAAATACCTATGCAACCTGCACGTAAAGGACACCAATTTCTACTCTGAAATCTCTGTTCTAAGTCAGTTTGTAGTCGAGTTTTACCACCTGGAAGTGCCGGTGAAGTACCTCGGAACTCTCGAGACGTCTGGAGGCCGTCGGTTCTAATCCTAATCGACCTGAGTCGGTTAATTCTCGTAATTTCCATTCTAGTAAGTGTTGTTATTATGTTTTCAGTAGTTGTAATGCTTGTTGTAAGTGTGTTATTGTATAATATGTGTAGCTAAACTTATAAACTACCTGGGTTATGATGAAATAAAGGATTGTAATGCTTGTTTGATGTAATTTCAGTTATTTTATGTGATTTACAGAATTTAATCTTTGAAATTAATCTTGATATTGCATGTTGTTATAATTTTGATTTAATTATTTGTTGATAAATTCACCAAGTTTATAACATGAAGAAATTCCCTTTAAACTTAGAATTTAATTTAATTCGTTTATCTTTCAATTTACGGGTTAAATATTGTGTTGAGAAATTGACCAAGTCTAACAATAATTCAAGTCAAAATAATAAAACATGCATCTTTACCTCATGATTAGAAATATGATTAGGGTAAGCCAGGTTATTAGCTAATCATTGGTGGGTAATTTGGGTAATCAATAACTCGAACTCTTTTATTACATCGTGATTAAGGTTTCTTGGGATTTTAATTTTCAAAGATTTGTTCGCTTTACGGGTTTAAAAGATCGTCTCACAACATAGTCTCTGAGGTTCCAACGGTTGGATTCACGTAGGATTTGGTATCGATAGCTCGAGCCGGTTCGTTCTAGCATTTCACATTTCGTCTTTATCTTTTGTTTAAGTTGCATCTCTAACGGGGGATTAATCAATTGAAAAAGATATTTAGCTGTTATTATCAAACTAGCATTGCATGATTTCAGTGATTCTAAAACCCAGGTAGTCTGTTTATTATATCTGTAATTCCAATTATTTATAATACGTTGTAATTTGTACCTGTTGATTGTTTAATTGTTATTGTTGTTTGTTTAATTGTTAAATTGTGTTTGTATACTGTTTTATTTTTCCCGTGAGTTTTATTTTATCAATGTTTGTTTTAAGTTAATACAAATTCATTTTAAATTAATATTTTTTATAAAACCAAAAATCACAAATCAATCTTTAAACAAATTTTCCTATTTTTCTCGTGAGTGTTATTTTATTAATGTTTGTTTTAAGTTAATACAAATTCATTTTAAATTAATATTTTTATAAAACCAAAAATCACAATTCAATCTTTAAACCAATTTTCCTAAATATTCAATAAATGTTACTTTCAAGATTTCTCACATAGTGTCCACGGATTGACATCCGGGCTTGCCAACAAAACTACACCACGACCGGTGCACTTGCCGTTTGTGTGTGGTTTAGCTAGCAATTCCATTTTAAAACTTGTAAGCAATTCAATCAATGATGTAATTATATCACGCTTTCCAAAGCTTAAAACATATTTTGGAAATTATAATTACTATCAAATTCGCAACCACTCGCTTCACATCAAGTTTTTGGCGCCGCTGCCGGGGACACTAAGAAAAAATTTTGAAAATAACACAAGTTGTTTATTTAGTTGTTTATTTGTTTTCTTAGTTTAGTTGCTTTATTAGAATTTCATTTGCCTTTATTTGCTTTTTGCTTGCAATTTGTGCCTTTAGTGTTAGATTTGCTTTAGTAATTTTAGTACTTGTATGCACAACACTCGTTCAAAAGGGCTAGCTTTAATTGCAATTTCGCCTGAGCCCGAGCGAGACTTACACGAGCGCCTACGAAATATCCAAGACAGTAAGGAACACATGGCTGAAAACGATCCACCAATTAGGAGAGTTGTTGCTGACTACGCCAGACCGAATGCGGAAAATGGCCGATCCAGTATCTCTCGACCTGCTATTGAAGCCAATAGGTGGCAAATTCCACCTCAAATCATTTCGATGGTTACAACTACCATTCAATTCCACGGTTTACCTTCCGAGGACCCAAATGTTCACCTTTCACGCTTTTCGGCTATCTGCGATACATTTCAGGAGATAGGTGTTAGCGAGGACACATGCAAATTGAGCCTTTTTCCATTCTCACTTGCCGATCGAGCTCATGCTTGGTTAGAATCCCTTCCTGCGGGATCAATCACCACTTGGGTCGGTATGAAAGAAAAATTCTTAGGAAAATACTTTCCTCCTTCCAAAACTGCTCGTCTGAGGAGCATGATTCAAGAATTTCGCCAAAAAGAAGGAGAGTCTTTCTACGAGACATGGGAACGATTCAAGGAGCTGTTACTCAAGTGTCCACACCACGGATTCGAGGACTGGGCCTTAGTAGAAAAGTTCTACCATGGAGTGACTCCTGCCACACGAAACATGCTGAACACCACTGCTGGAGGAAATCTGATGACTGCTAAAACACCAGAGGAATGTACTGAGATGTTTGAAGACATTGCAATGAGTAGCTATGAATTTCCTGATTCTAGAAACTCAACCTCTACACAAAGAGGAGTGCATAAAGTGGACGATACCACTCTAATGCAATCACAGATCGATGCTCTAAAGAAAAAGCTGAACGATATGGAGCTAAAGAAGGAACAATTGTGCGAGATATGCACAGGGAGGCATGACACAAACTCGTGTCCCATTGCCCCTACGGAGACAACAGAGCAGGTGGATTTCATAGCCAACCGAAATCAGACTAATTTCGGTGGAGGTTACAATACGAATTGGAGAAACCACCCAAACTTTAGCTGGAAGAACAACAACCCACCAGGGTTTCAGCCACGTCAAAATCTGTTTCAAGACACGGAAGCAGGACCAAGTTCAGGAACAAAGAACACAAACATAGAGGATATGCTGAAGAAAAGTCAGGATACACTATCTCAACAAATGCAGTTACTTACACAGTTCATCACACAACAAGAAACTCGATAACAAGAAACACAGTCGAAGTTCTTGGAAAATGATGCTTTCATGAAGAACCAAGCTACTGCACTACAGAACTTGGAGAGAACAGTAGGTTCACTGGCCGATCAGTTGAACCAGAGACCTCAAGGAGGTCTCCCGAGCAATACTGTTGGAAATCCTAATGCCACTGCAAAAGCTGTTACTACAAGAAGTGGTAGAGGAGCTGTAGAAATTGAAAGAGAAGATACTGAAGATCCAGAGGTTGATGAAGAGATAGAAATGGAGACACCATCTGGAAATGTACAATCTAGGCTTCGCCCAGAAAGTACAGTACAACCCAGTAAATCTCCAGAGGAGAAGAAAGAAGAGAAGAAAGAGCCGATAAGGGTGTACAAACCAACACCACCTTATCCTGGGAGATTGATAAAAACAAAAGATGAGGAACATTTTAATCAATTCATAGCAATGTTGAAGAAACTGCATATTAACATCCCATTCGTTGAAGCTTTGGCCAAAATGCCAAAGTATGCCAAGTTTCTAAAGGATCTCCTAACAAATAAAAGGAAACTAGAAGATCTTTCAACCATTACTCTGAATGAAGAATGTTCTGCAGTCTTGCAGAATAAATTGCCAGCAAAGATTGCTGATCCAGGGAGTTTTACCATTCCCTGTTTGATAGGAAATCTTACTATGAGCAATGCACTTGCCGACTTAGGAGCCAGTATAAATCTTATGCCTTACTCAATATTTGCAAAGCTTGACTTGGGAGAACCGTCTCCTACAAGAATGAGTATTCAGCTTGCAGATAGATCGATAAAATACCCAAGGGGCATTGTAGAGAATATGCTAGTTAAAGTTGACAAGTTTGTCTTTCCAGTTGACTTT
The DNA here is from genome assembly GCA_030545235.1 of Helianthus tuberosus. Taxonomy (NCBI): domain Eukaryota; kingdom Viridiplantae; phylum Streptophyta; class Magnoliopsida; order Asterales; family Asteraceae; genus Helianthus; species Helianthus tuberosus. Next base: position 115,951,844 of record CM060414.1, on the reverse strand, counting down.
GTTATCCTTGACATGGATGAGGACTCTGAAATTCCGTTAATTTTAGGACGTCCATTCCTTGCTACTGCACGTGCAATCGTTGATGTGTATGATGGCAAGTTGACTCTCCGTGTTGATGAAGATGAAGTCACATTTGACATTCAAAGATCAATGAGGCACACTGAACAACATGACGATACTGCTTACTTTATTGATACTTTCATGACACATGTGGGAAGTTTTCTAAATAAGGTATGTGAGAGTAATACTTCTGATATTTCTGAAGATTTAGAAGATACACCATCATCTGATAGTGAATCTTCCTCTGAGTCTAAGGATTGTGAAGTGTTTGAAGTTATCGATAAAGATAATCCAGAAGAAAAACCGTCAGTTGAAGTACCGCCAACTTTGGAGCTAAAGAAGTTACCGTCTCACCTAGAATATGCATTCTTAGGTGAAGGATCACAATTACCCGTCATCATTGCTACAAATTTGACGGAGGACGAGAAGAAAGAATTGATGAGCGTTCTTAAAAAGCATAAGAATGCTATTGCGTGGAAACTCATGGATATCAAAGGCATAAGCCCGTCTTTTTGCACGCATAAAATTCTGATGGAAGAGGAGTATAAACCGGTGGTTCAACCACAGAGAAGGTTAAACCCAAACATGCAAGAGGTTGTAAAGAAAGAGGTAATTAAGTTACTGGATGCAGGGCTTATTTATCCAATTTCTGATTCATCCTGGGTAAGTCCTGTACAGGTAGTTCCTAAGAAAGGAGGAATGACTGTTATTGTCAATGAGAAAAATGAATTGATACCTTCCAGGACTGTCACCGGTTGGAGAGTCTGTATAGACTACCGCAAGTTGAATGATGCCACGAGAAAGGATCACTTTCCTTTGCCATTCATCGATCAAATGTTAGAACGATTATCAGGGCAACAATTTTATTGTTTCCTTGATGGCTTTTCTGGTTATTTTCAGATTCCCATTTCACCTGAGGATCAAGAAAAAACCACATTTACATGTCCCTACGGTACTTTTGCTTATCGAGGTATGCCGTTTGGATTATGTAATGCTCCAGCCACATTTTAACGTTGTATGATGACCATATTTCACAAAATGATCGAGGACTCCATGGAAGTTTTCATGGATGATTTCTCTGTTTTCGGGAGTTCTTTCGACATTTGCTTGCGAAATTTGGATCGAGTACTGACTCGATGTGAAGAAACAAACCTTATGCTAAATTGGGAGAAATGCCACTTTATGGTTCGTGAAGGAATAGTTTTGGGACACAAGATCTCACAAGAGGGGCTTGAGGTTGACCAAGCCAAGATTGAAATCATTTCCATACTTCCGCCGCCTACTTCAGTAAAAGCAATCAGGAGTTTCTTAGGACATGCAGGATTCTATCGTAGATTCATTCGTGATTTTTCGAAAATCGCTCGTCCTATGACTCAACTTCTAGAAAAAGATAGGCCATTTGTGTTTTCTGACGAGTGTCTTAAAGCTTTCAAGTTACTGAAGGAGAGATTAGTTCAAGCACCTATTCTAATTTCTCCAGATTGGAGCATTCCATTTGAAATCATGTGTGACGCAAGTGACTTTGCAGTCGGTGCAGTGTTAGGGCAGCGTAAAGAAAAACATTTCCATCCGATATATTACGCTAGTAAAACCCTAAACGATGCACAAGAAAACTACACAACAACTGAGAAAGAGTTACTTGCAGTTGTGTTTGCATGTGATAAGTTCTGTTCTTACCTTGTGCTTTCAAAAACGATTATCTTTACTGATCATGCAGCCATTCGGTACTTATTTCCAAAGAAAGATGCTAAACCGAGGCTGATTCATTGGATCTTATTACTTCAAGAATTTGATCTTGAAATCAAAGATAAGAAAGGAGCTGAGAACGTTGCTGCTGACCATCTGTCCAGATTGGAGAACCCTGAGTTAGAAAGAACTCGGGAGGAAAGAATAAGGGATGAGTTTCCCCATGAGTCATTGATGTTCATTGAAACTAAAGGTTTTCCTTGGTTCGCAGACATTGCAAATTACCTATCAACAGGAGATCTTCCAGCTGAAATGTCTTATCAACAAAAGAAGAAATTCTTTACTGATATTAAATTTTACATTTGGGAAGATCCTTTCTTGTTCAGGGTAGGTGCGGATCAAATCATCAGACGATGTGTTACTGCACCAGAAACTATGAATATCCTTAAACACTGTCATGACAGACTGACAGGAGGCCATTATGGAGCAAATTATACTGCCAAACGAGTGTTTGATGCAGGATTTTATTGGCCGACAATTTTTAAGGATGCTCATGAGTACGTTCGTGGTTGTGACGCATGTCAAAGAGCCGGAAACATTTCATCCAGGAATGAAATGCCTCAAAATCCCATCCAAGTTATTGAAATTTTCGATATTTGGGGCATTGATTTTATGGGACCTTTCCCAATGTCAAGAGGAAATAGGTACATCCTAGTAGCCATTGATTATGTATCAAAATGGGTGGAGGCGAAAGCTTTGGCCACCAACAGTGCTAAGGTTGTAGTAAAATTCCTTAGAGAATTGTTTGCAAGATTTGGAACGCCTAAAGCGATCATTAGTGATCGAGGTACACACTTCTGTAACTCAACGATGGAGAAAGTATTGAAAAGATATGGGGTAACCCATAGACTTTCAACTGCTTATCATCCACAAACGAGTGGACAGGTGGAGAATGCAAACAGGGTATTAAACGCATTTTGGAGAAAACTGTAGGACAAAGTCGCATTGACTGGGCTGATAATCTGGATGATGCACTTTGGGCTTTTCGTACTGCATATAAGACTCCTATAGGGACCACACCCTTTAGGATGATTTATGGAAAGGCGTGCCATCTTCCAGTTGAATTGGAACATCGAGCATATTGGGCTTTACGAAAAGTAAATCTTGATATGGATGCAGCAGGGAAGAAACGATTTCTCCAAATTCATGAGCTAGAGGAACTTCGTGACATTGCATATGAAAGATCATGGGCATATAAGGAAAAGACAAAGCAACTGCATGATCGCCACATCAAGAGTTTGAAAGAATTCAAGTGTGGGGAGAAAGTATTGCTTTTCAATTCTCGTTTGAAGATGTTTCCAGGAAAACTCAAATCCCGATGGACAGGTCCGTTTCTAGTTACACAAGTTTTTCCATATGGAACGGTAGAGTTGGAAAATGAGGATGGACAGAAGTTCAAGGTTAATGGTCATCGTTTAAAGCATTACATTCGAAGACCAATTCCTGAACTGGTGGAGGAGCTGAACCTCCCTTTCGTGAAAACTTAAGGGTAGATAGTGAATGGTAGGTAGTGTAAATATTAGGTTTGATTATGTATTTGTGTGAAAGTATGGATTACTTTAGATAGTTGGTATTTTAAATCAATTTTACGCTGGGGTTTCCTTGTTTTTGTGTATACAGGTTTGGATCGTACCACCCGTACTCAATCTCCATTCGGGTGATTTGGAGCTGCTACAATATCAGAAACATTATCCTAAGTGTAAAATTTGGTTTAATTATGCGTCCGTTTGATCTTAATCTTCTTTGTTGTTTAGAATTTGCAAAACCAGGATTACCTACGGAAATTAAGGAGAAAATATTTCTCCTAAGTGCTGAGGTAAGAAAAGACTGGCGTCGTCAAGAACAGGTAACACCATTCTGTGGAACATCTAAAAGTGCGATGAAGCGGAGAGCTAAACGCTACGAAAGATGCATAGAATGTGGGAACTGGTCACACACAGGAAAATGTAAACGAAGTCAAACAGAATCCCAAAGTGAGTACATTCAATTAATGAGGGTGGGTGCAATTAGGCTAGATGTCGAACGCTCCACTAGGGTTGGAAGTTATGTACACTATAGGATTAAGCAAGACATCACGCACATTTTCGATAAAACTGGACTTGATAAAAAGGCGTTACGCAAATCACTTGGTTTCTAAATTTTTAGTGGTAAGTTTTTATAAATAAATAATTGTTGTAAATATAAACTTGTTTAATAATTTTACATATATTGTTTAATACATTAATTATATATATATAAATATATAATAAAAAAAAAAGATTTCAGAAACATTGCTACGCATCGTTACAAAGTTACTGCTACGACGCGTAGCTAAATAAGGCGGTTAAATGAGAAACATGGCATACGCATCGTAGCAAAAAGATAGATACGATGCGTAGGCTTTCTTCAGATCAAAAAAATAAAAACCCCCTACGGGGTGTCTTCTTCCCCAAACAAACCAAACACCCCTCTTTTCTCTGCAATTAACCGCCGCCCACCACCGCATTCACCTCCGCCACACACCGTTCGGACCACCATTATCACCGCCTTCTACCACCACAATCGAGCCACCACCATTCACCATCTCCACTCCCGTCGGACACCACACCACCGTCGCTGAACCACCGCGAGCCGCCACCGGTCCACAGTTCTACATTTTCTGATTTCTCGAACCTTAACAGACATTCAGGTAATAAATTTTATAAAATTTTAAGTTTGGGTTCAAGTCGGGTCAGTTTGGGTCGGTTCAGTTTGGGTTAGAATAGGGTGCGGGTTGGATGGGTTGGTTTGGAATTGTATGCGTATTCGAGTCGAGTCGGGTGATGTATGTTCGGGTCGGATGGGCTTGGTTTATTTCGAGTCGGGTGTGGGTCGGGTTGGTTTGGTTGAACTTGTAAATTTTTAGTTTAGCTCGTTTAGTTTAAAATCATTTAATTATAGTTTTAATAAGTAAATCATGTCGTTAGATATTGTTGTTATTATTGTTTTGTTATCGATAATGTGTCTAAATACTTTTGTCGTTTTAGTTTTATAGTTAATATAAGTTGTAAATTATATAGATTAGGGTATTTAGCGTATTTTATATTTCGGACGCACTTGGAACATTGAAATTTAATTGGATTGAATATATATACTTGCGTTTTTACTTGCAGGATTTGCCGCCTCGCTTGTATTTAACCTAAATACAAAGTGAGGATTGGTGGTTTTCTTGTAAATACGCCGGAGTGCTGCCGAAATTTTGAATTTTTATTTTATTACTTTATTGTTTAATAATTTGCGATCGCGAATGAAATGCTATACGATCGCAACGTCCGTTCCTAACACAACAAAAACACGTTTTTATTAATAATGTATATATTTTAATAAATAAATAAAAAATAAATAAATAAAAAATAAAAATAAAAAAATAGAAAAACATTGAAAAACGTGTTATGGAACGATAAACATGCAAAATTAACGGTTTAAATTTTTAAATTGCAGATATGGCATCCACTTCTAGAGCCTCCCGCAAGCGGGGGCGTACCTCTGTTAGGGCACAGATACAGGAGGAGATTCCAGTTGAGGAGGTTCCTCAGATTCAGGCCCAGGTATAGGAGGAGGGTCAGCAGCAGCCACGTCCTGCTAGAGTGATAGATTACGATAGTGAGGCTGCACTACCCGATCTTGGAGAGCAGATTCCTCCACAGGCTGATCTTCCTCCGATTGAGGAGAGTACACTGCTAGATTTCAGATCAGGATCCGAGGAGAGGAGGATCAGGGATCGATTGATTAGTCGACGTCCTCATGCAGCTAGGACGATAGATTGGACGCTGATGGGTACTCTGGATGCCAGACAGAGGATGGAGACCTTACTCACCCCTAGATGGAGGAGACTTCTGGATGAGAGGCATGAGTCTTACTTGGAGCTCACCATTGAGTTCCTTTCTACATTCGTGCTTGATTCAGCACGCCTCTCATCCCCTACAGCGGTGAGCTTTGCTTTGGGACGGCAGACACATATCATGTCTGTGGCACAGTTTGCCGTCCATATGAGGTTGTACACTGAGGAGGAGACCACCCAACCTATCTTTACTGATAGTCTGATGGGGTGGTCAGAAAGGGAGATTCCACGCTGTGTCACTCATACACAGTTGATGGAGTTCTGGACCACCATAGCTGATGGTGTATTTATTTCAGGGATTCCTGCTTCACAGATTCGTGATCCTGTTATCAGATTTATTCACAGGATCCTGAGCTGCACTTTATACGCTCGATACATGAGTATCGAGAAGGTCACTACATCGGACCTTTTTGGGCTTTACTGTATAGTGCGAGCTCAGGAGGCCAACCTGGCCATGGCCCTTCTCTTCTCTTTTCAGAGAGAGAAAGGACGAGGCCAGGGATCACGAGTCTGTATGGGCAGTTATGTTGCTTCCCTGGCTGAGAGTTTGGGCGTGTTTGATTTTTTCCGAGGGGATGGTTACATCAGGATCGCCAGGGCACTCTCATCAGCAGACCAGATATGTCACGCATACCTGAGTTGCTTACACGGGCCGATCCTTATAGATTCTTAGCACCACGAGCCATTCCGGAGGATGGCCCTGTTGTAGCACCTAGGCATCAGGTGCCTGAGAGAGAGAGAGCAGCGCCCAGGGACGAGCCTAGAGCACGACCTTCTACATTAGATCGCTTACTTGCTTTAGAGCAGGGGCAGCAGCAGCTGAGGCAGGGACAGGAGGAGATGAGGCAGGATCAGATACAGATGAGAGTGAGACAGGAGCGTATGGAGGAGAGGCAGGAGCGTATGGAGCATACACAGATAGAGATCAGGGGGATACTATAGCATATCATGCAGCATTTTCAGATTCCCCCTCCACAGCAGCCTCATCCACCGTAGACTATCTTGTTTGTATTTGATATTATCTTTGTATATACACTTTACTTTTGGATTTGGTGTGCTTTTATATTATGTTCCTTTCTATTTTGATGTGTTTGTTTATTATTTTTGCAAGTGTCGTATGCAGGATATATTCCGATGAGGCAACACATATACAGGAGTACGATAACACATCAGGGAAGTAACATTTTTTTTTTATGCAAGTGTGTTAATTTACTTTTCTCATTTTCACACATTGGGGACAATGTGTCTTTCAAGTGTGGGGATGAGGGATTTTGTTTAATATTTAGTATATACACATATATAAAAAAAAATAATAATAAGAATAATAATAATAATAAATAAAATTACTGTGATATATTTTCTTGTTTATATTTCCAGTTTTTAATATTTAGTATATACATGTTCTTTTTCATATTTTCTTGTTTATATTCCCAGTTTTTTTTATTTTTTATATTCCCAGTTTTTTAAGTTAAAATTACACTAAAACTTCATAAATTATTCTATTCTTGTCCCGATCCTGTAAAAACATTTAAAACTTGAACATTTTGTAAAAATGTATGTCAAAAACAAATTTAAATATTGAATTTACAAAATTTGAAAATATATGTTTCTTTAAGTTGCGGGATAGTAGGTTGATTAAATCAAGTTTTTGTGAAAATTTTTACGAGATACTTAAGATAAAATTTTCTAACTTTAAAGTAAATTAAATATGCAATAACAAAACCTTTTAACCCTTACATTACCACATAACGGTAAGATTTGAGCCTAAAAGTGTTTAATACATAAACACTACTTTCGTTTCATGTGTGCTTACCAACTTGTTGCATTACTTTAGAACTTGTACATTTTGATACATTTTAAAACCTTTGGTTTAAATTTTGATACAAATTCTCATAAGAGGCTTTTGGTTCACCCATTTCTATGTAAAAATTCACCGTTGCCATTAGAAACCACTTTGAGCCTAAAACCATTCGTTTGTTACCTGATAACCGGAATGGATTTTAGAAATTGATCTAATACGAGAAGATGTTGTTAGGATCGGAGGCTCTCATGATAGTGTTTGTTTGTTTGAAAATGAATGATCAATGAATATGAAAACATGTTAGGTGCAGCGGAAATGAGAACAAACTTTGTAAACACAATCAAAGGAGAAAATAGTTTGATAAACAATTGCTTCATAGAGTCAAAAGATTACAAATCAAAGCAAAAGATTACAGTCATGCTTACAAACTGTACTCCCCCTCAGCCTGATGCCCCAAGGTAGGTTGCACAAGATGAAAGGATTAGACATGAGGAGAAGAACTCGCTCAATCAATCAAATGTAACAGTACAGGGTACTGTTACATTTATAGGCAAACCAAACCACTGAGGCATCTCAGCTGACGTCACCATGAAAGCGACGTCTAACAAACTAACAACCTCTATCTACTGATCTAAACAACTACTGCTTTGCTAACTACTGATGTTATATTACAATACACAAAATAAACAAAACTGCTGGTGCATCCCTCCACTGCTGTGAACCCAGCAGTACTTGTCCGGAACAGCAGTGCTTGACTCAAGGCAGTAGATTGAGCAGCAGAGTTTTACTCCTTAACAGTCTTTAGAGCTTCATCAGCAGTTTCAAAGACAGCAGCTGTTGTATACGGTCAGTGGATAGAGGACATCAGATGTTGGAGCCACTGTCAAGGGAAAAGTTTAGTGCAAGTCGCTGCTTATTATGGATTCACTGCCCTGATCCGGTTTTGGCTTTACATCATCTGTTCCTCTGGTAGGGTTCAATCCCAACAATCTCCCCCTGGAACAGATGATGCCAAAACCCTTCATTATTTTGGATCTTTATTACCTCATCAGAAGTTCCTTAGCTTGTCTTTTAAATTCTGCTTCAAAGTCCTTGGAATTTGAGTCTTCCTCATCCCTGCAAAGTGTAAGCTCAAGGAGATCTTGCAGATCTTCAACACCCAGGCCCAGTGCTTGTTCCCTTGATATGTGCTTCACTACACCATTAGATCTGAGCAAAGTCAATACATGGGTCTTTTGATCAGACATCCATTTTAGTATTTTTGAACCCAATGGGTTTCTTGGGAGAGGTTTATTTGCTGATGAGTTTGGAGATGGTGGCCTGGTAAGGACTGCATGGGCAGAGTCTGCAACCTTTGATGACACAGGATTTTCAGCCAGCATTTGTTGAAGAATCATTTTTATAATGTAATCTTCTGCTGCTTTATCCTGTTTTGTCTCTTCATCCATCTGTTTTTGAATCTTCTTTTGTCTGAAGATAACAGCAGTTGGAACAGTGTTTTGAATAGCAGTGTTTGAGGAAATAGGTGATTGACTAACAGTTGTTGAAACAACTTGTGTTTCAACCACTGTTGCTATTACAACAGATGTTGTAACATCTGTTGTCTTCTGCTTTTTAGCAGGGGATGATGGTAGTGATGAGGTGTAAGTGATTTTGTGGGAACAGAAGTTGTGGTTGGAGTAGTAACTGGCTTAGTTTTAGAAGTTGTGGTGGTTGATTGCCTTGTTTTTCTAACAGGACTCTTCTTTAATGAAGTACCAACCTCTTCTTTTCTTTTTGCAGAACTATCCTTTTCACAACCAAAGCTCTGCTCTTATCCCTTACCCTTTTAATATCAGCAGTGGTTTTGAGACCAGCTGAATTGACTGGTTTTGAGACCAGCTGAATTGACTTGACTTTGAACGATCCTCATTTGTGTATCTTCATCATCTGCTTGAATTTTCAGGGTTTCATCACCTCCCTTTTTCTTTTCTTTGACAGATGTTTCAGCAGAAGTTACTGAAAGATTTTCCTCAGAGTCATTTTTCTCCCCCTTTTTGGCATCATCAACTCTTTCGAAGATAGTGCAGGGGTTGAAACAAATTCCACAGCTCATCTGGAGTAGGAGCAGATGATGGAGTAGCTGTTGAAGGTGGTGTAGCAGTGGATGGTACCCTTTGTGCTTTCAACAACTGTTGCAGCATGTCTTTGATTTCTGCAACAGATGTATCCAGTTTATCAATTCTAGCCGTCAATTCTTGGTACATTAAATCATCACCCAACTTAATGGGGTCATCTGATTTCCCACCAGCAGTGGTTGTAACAGTGGTTGATTGAGGAAGTGTATCCCAAAAATCATCCACTGTTGCCCCTTTGTCTTGGTACTGGGGACTTCTTTCTTCATAATGAGAAACACTTTTTAGTGAACCAGTCAAGACTGGATACACAAGAGTTTCTAGTGAAGAAATTGCCTTCAAGGAAGTCTTATTGATGAAACTACTGTCCAAGTGAAAACCAGTGGGTTCAGCACTTGTAGCAGCTGCTTCACTTGAACTACCACCAAGAGTTACTTGTAACTCAAGGGGTGTAACCTCCTCAGTTGTTGCTGGGATAGCAGAGGTATAAGCATCAGACTCAGTCACTTGTTGGAGTGTACTCTCAGTGATAGGTGGTTGAGAGGAACTGATTTATGTCTGAGTTATATCCAAAGCATGCAACAAGGTCATTATTGATGGTGGTATATTTGTGAAGTGAGGATATGGGATGAAAGAGAGTTTGCCCCGGGAGGAGGGCTGTGGAAGTTAGATTCAAGTGAATCCATTGCTTCATAAGATGGCGTCCCTGTGCTTACAACCTGTTCTTTTTGTGAAGAAGCAAGAGGAGTTTTTAGGCATGGGTTGAGACCTCTCTACCATCTGCTGTGAGGAAGTAGCAGCAGTGGTTTCTAGTGACTTTTGTGTTGTCACTGGCAATTGCTCTGGGATCTCATCTTCCAGAATTGCCTTTATTGTAGGTTTGGTGGGCTTTTTGGATTTTCTTTTGTTTTGATCTTTTGGTGGATTTAGGTGTGGGTTTCACAGTAGTTGTGTTACTGCTGTGATCACCTTGAGCAGTGGGCTCAGCAGCAGGTGCCTGAGGAGCAGTGATAGCTGCCAAAATCTGCTCAAGAACCTCTGCTTTTGTTTTGGAAATTTTTGATATCCTTGTAAATGTTTCGGGTGTAAGGCCATTTATTTGAAAAAGTGATCACGGCATCTGATGCACACAACTGTTGAATAACATCTGTCCACGTGTAACCTCTGTTATAAATCAGTGTTTTGCACAATTAGAGGGTACACTTTGGCAGTGGATAGATTTTACTATTTAACAGAGTTTTAATGCCATCAGTGCTTTGAACAAACTTTGAGGATTCATTGAAAAAATTCAATTTTAAACTATTTTTAAGGTTATTTTTTTTTTCTAAAAACATTTTTATGCTATTTACACATGGAACACAAGAAAGCTTGCTTTAATCCATGTTTAGCACTCCAATCATAGGGATCAAGTTTTAACAGTAGATGAATCCAATTTTCAAGTTTGTACCTCTACTGACTGATCTTTAGGATGGACATGTTAAAGATGAAATCAAACCTTTTTATAGCAATCCCTCACAAAGTAATGTCTGATAATGAATGATGGTGAATCAATGAGATATTGAATTTTTGATGATATATTTCAGCTACTTGACTATCCTGCATAAAAACAATCTTTTGAGCATTTTATATCAAAATCCAATAACATATTGTGAGATGATGGATATTTGGGCTGTTCAGCATGTAGTATTTTCATAGTAATCTTCAGAGCAGTGGTTCTGCAACAATTTCCTGCTTATGCCCTTTTTGAGTATCACACATCTTGACAACAATGCTCCAACATATGCAATGTTTTTGAGGACCCACTTTTCGCCAAAAAGATTCTCATCCTTTGGCTTGTGGCACAAGATTTTCAAACTTGTTGTCACTGAACTGTTGAAGCTCCTCTTCCTTGTTAATTACCCAACTTTCTGTCTTTAAGTGCCCCAAAGGTACATGACATGTTGATGGAATGGTAGATAGTCAAGAAGAAGACAGTGGTTTTGGGATAAACTTTTTATAAGAATCCCTTTCAATTGATGTTGTCAAGAGAATGGAAACATGAATGAATTTTAAAATGGCATTGGTGTTCAAAAGGTGAGGCTGCAGATGTGAGTCATCTGAGCTAACAATTGTTGGTGACTTTAATGATCCAACAGCGGTTTGAAGGTGAAAGTGGAGGAATAAAAGGAATTGGTGCTAACCAGTGTTGACTTTTATCCACTGTTTAGCAGATTTTTATCAACAGTGGTTGAGGATGTGGAATCAAGGGTGGAGAGCTACTTTGGTCAACAGCTGTTGAGGTAGCAAACAAGTGATATCTATCCATTTTTGATGGATTTTTATCAGCAATGGTTAGAGGAGGGTTAATGGTAAGAATCAGAAGGTTAATTTTGGTCAGCAACTGTTGGTATATCAGTGGGTGAGCTATAACAGCTGTTTTGTACATCTGCTGCTCAGATGAAGTAAATGATTTTGTCCTGAACTTCCCTGAATCATTGAGTGCACACAATTGCTTGATGACCTTTGTTAACCAAATTTGTGGACCCTTAAGTGTTTTATATTTATACTCTTTTCTTTTGAACTTCAAAAGTTTTGAGATAAACACACTTATGAGTTTTTGTAATTTATCTTCTTCCCTTTTTACCCTTTCCATTTATAAGCTTTGAAATACTTACTAGAAGGCTTTCAAGGAAGGAATACTCAAATCCAACATCATTTCTCAGCAATGTTTTGAGAGATTTGGACATTTTTGCACATGCTTATGCCAAATGTCACATTACTCATGATTTGGATATTTTGACTACTAATTTTCTTAATGTATTTTTAACACAATTGATTTGGTCCTTTTAGAGGATTCTCAACCTGTTTTTCAATACATAAGATCTAAGACTAAAGTTTTAATTTCCCTCTTTCAATGTTAACAAAAACACTAATGCTTCTATTTGAGCATAGATTTCTGTTGACATGAGGTAAATACCTTAGCAGCAGTCGTGTTGGAAACAACACAAACTTCAAAACAACAATTGAAATCAGTTTTCGTAACTAATTATACCACAGTTATCAGATATGTTTTCAGATCTGAAAACTATAGGTGATTTATGCATGACGTCACTTGTTATATGAAATTTATGTGCCATATGACATCTTGGTTGCTTTTCAGAGTTTTTGAATAGCCACTTTGAACATGACATACTCGTTACTCTGTTTTTCAACAAAATACAATCAACCTTAGTATCAATGAATTTTGAGCTGAACTGTTTTGTCAAATTGACTGTTAGATCGAATTTGACTGTCCAAGCTCTGATACCAATTGTTAGGATCGGAGGCTCTCATGATAGTGTTTGTTTGTTTGAAAATGAATGATCAATGAATATGAAAACATGTTAGGTGCAGCGGAAATGAGAACAAACTTTGTAAACACAATCAAAGGAGAAAATAGTTTGATAAACAATTGCTTCATAGAGTCAAAAGATTACAAATCAAAGCAAAAGATTACAGTCATGCTTACAAACTGTACTCCCCCTCAGCCTGATGCCCCAAGGTAGGTTGCACAAGATGAAAGGATTAGACATGAGGAGAAGAACTCGCTCAGTCAATCAAATGTAACAGTACAGGGTACTGTTACATTTATAGGCAAACCAAACCACTGAGGCATCTCAGCTGACGTCACCATGAAAGCGACGTCTAACAAACTAACAACCTCTATCTACTGATCTAAACAACTACTGCTTTGCTAACTACTGATGTTATATTACAATACACAAAATAAACAAAACTGCTGGTGCATCCCTCCACTGCTGTGAACCCAGCAGTACTTGTCCGGAACAGCAGTGCTTGACTCAAGGCAGTAGATTGAGCAGCAGAGTTTTACTCCTTAACAGTCTTTAGAGCTTCATCAGCAGTTTCAAAGACAGCAGCTGTTGTATACGGTCAGTGGATAGAGGACATCAGATGTTGGAGCCACTGTCAAGGGAAAAGTTTAGTGCAAGTCGCTGCTTATTATGGATTCACTGCCCTGATCCGGTTTTGGCTTTACATCATCTGTTCCTCTGGTAGGGTTCAATCCCAACAGATGTAAAAAAAAAAAAAGTCAAATACGCGCTTCTAATAGAGGTAGGGTCTATTAGGCTCAATGCCGAACGATCTATCAGAATTGGAAGTAATATTTGCTACAGGATTGAGAAAGACTTGATTTACTTCTTCGATAAAATGGTCTTGACGATCTGACCGTAAAAAGAGTCATTAGGATGAAAGTGGTGTGAAAAAAAAAATAAAAATAAAAAAAATTTTACAATCACGCACCGCTAGTCTCATATTGTAACGGTGCGTAAGAGAAGGGCGGGCATAAAAATAGCATGGCAGCAGCCCCCGAGATTCGAACTCGGGTCTGTGCTCCCACACTCTTTCGCGCCCTTGTCAACCATTGGACTAGGGCCTAGTGTTGTTCATTTTTTTTAGTTTGCATTTGTATATATATCCAGTTTTTGCAAGATAAACTAACTATGAAACTCTATAGTTAGTCACATCTTTCCAAATAAATAACCTACCTTTTACCCTTTCCTTCACAACCATAAGTCCTCTATTTTTGTATAAATTTTTAACAATAAGGTAGAGATTTGATTGACGTACAAGCATATAGTAGTCATGCTTCATAGTCTGGTTTTGAGAGTTCACTTCAAAATTATATACATATTATCCGAGAGAAGAGTGAATTCAGTAAGTGTTATTGTTTTTGCATAATTAATTACTTAAAAGTAAGAAAATTTTGTTTAAGTTTTCTCGGTTTCTCGTTTCATTCTCTTGATTTATTAACCTTTTGAACGTTGTAAGTCTTGTGAAACCTCTATGTTTAAAGATTTTTGTAATTCGTATTTATATTTGTTCGAAATGTGTGTTCTTGTTTAATTGTTTAAGTTTGACATGTTGTTTAGGATTTTGCTTAGGGACAAGCAAAAGAATAAGTGTGGGGATATTTGATGTGTTAAGAATTATACACATCTTCTATATCAAATAACCCCTGTTTCAGATAGATTGTGTGCGTTTCTCTATTGTATTTGATACTGATTTGATAAAATTATAAATCTGCAGGAATTGGAGAATTATCTGTGGATTATGCGAGAAAACGATAAAAGATCGAAGAAGGAAACAATGCATCGGGAAACGTGCCAAAGAAAATCAAGAAACTAACCTAATTCAACCCTACGCACCGCAAGGATCATAATGTTACGGTGCGCAAGGCAAAGAGACAAAATAAAAATTAGGTCAGAAAAGGCCCTACGCATCGCAACACTCACAGCGCAACGATGCGCAAGCACTTTATCAGAAAAGGCTCTACGCATCGCAACACCAACAGTGTAACGATGCGCAGCACCTTTTATCAGTGGGCGAATTAGGTCAAAAGGCCCTGCGCATCGTAGCACTTCCACTGCTACGATGCGTAGAGATTGAACAGTGGCTGAATTGTTTTACTATAAATACCTATGCAACCTGCACGTAAAGGACACCAATTTCTACTCTGAAATCTCTGTTCTAAGTCAGTTTGTAGTCGAGTTTTACCACCTGGAAGTGCCGGTGAAGTACCTCGGAACTCTCGAGACGTCTGGAGGCCGTCGGTTCTAATCCTAATCGACCCGAGTCGGTTAATTCTCGTAATTTCCATTCTAGTAAGTGTTGTTATTATGTTTTCAGTAGTTGTAATGCTTGTTGTAAGTGTGTTATTGTATAATATGTGTAGCTAAACTTATAAACTACCTGGGTTATGATGAAATAAAGGATTGTAATGCTTGTTTGATGTAATTTCAGTTATTTTATGTGATTTACAGAATTTAATCTTTGAAATTAATCTTGATATTGCATGTTGTTATAATTTTGATTTAATTATTTGTTGATAAATTCACCAAGTTTATAACATGAAGAAATTCCCTTTAAACTTAGAATTTAATTTAATTCGTTTATCTTTCAATTTACGGGTTAAATATTGTGTTGAGAAATTGACCAAGTCTAACAATAATTCAAGTCAAAATAATAAAACATGCATCTTTACCTCATGATTAGAAATATGATTAGGGTAAGCCAGGTTATTAGCTAATCATTGGTGGGTAATTTGGGTAATCGATAACTCGAACTCTTTTATTACATCGTGATTAAGGTTTCTTGGGATTTTAATTTTCAAAGATTTGTTCGCTTTACGGGTTTAAAAGATCGTCTCACAACATAGTCTCTGAGGTTCCAATGGTTGGATTCACGTAGGATTTGGTATCGATAGCTCGAGCCGGTTCGTTCTAGCATTTCACATTTCGTCTTTATCTTTTGTTTAAGTTGCATCTCTAACGGGGGATTAATCAATTGAAAAAGATATTTAGCTGTTATTATCAAACTAGCATTGCATGATTTCAGTGATTCTAAAACCCAGGTAGTCTGTTTATTATATCTGTAATTCCAATTATTTGTAATACGTTGTAATTTGTACCTGTTGATTGTTTAATTGTTATTGTTGTTTGTTTAATTGTTAAATTGTGTTTGTATACTGTTTTATTTTTCCCGTGAGTTTTATTTTATCAATGTTTGTTTTAAGTTAATACAAATTCATTTTAAATTAATATTTTTTATAAAACCAAAAATCACAAATCAATCTTTAAACAAATTTTCCTATTTTTCTCGTGAGTGTTATTTTATTAATGTTTGTTTTAAGTTAATACAAATTCATTTTAAATTAATATTTTTATAAAACCAAAAATCACAATTCAATCTTCAAACCAATTTTCCTAAATATTCAATAAATGTTACTTTCAAGATTTCTCACATAGTGTCCACGGATTGACATCCGGGCTTGCCAACAAAACTACACCGCGACCGGTGCACTTACCGTTTGTGTGTGGTTTAGCTAGCAATTCCATTTTAAAACTTGTAAGCAATTCAATCAATGATGTAATTATAACACGCTTTCCAACGCTTAAAACATATTTTGGAAATTATAATTACTATCAAATTCGCAACCACTCGCTTCACATCCGTTACCAATGTGGTTATCAAGGGCACATTGCTGTTAACTGCCAAGGTTGGAATTATGAGACGAGGAGATGCTTTAGCTGCAACATCAGAGGTCATATTGCCAGAGATTGCCCAAGGAGATCAAATGAAAGATTGAGGGTTAATTCTCAGAAGATGGCAAAGAAATCAGTCAATGTCAAGCCCAAAGAACAGAAGGTTCAAGAACCTAAAGTTCAAGAAACGAAAGTGAAACTTTCTCAGGGGCAGAAAGACAGACTGAGGAAGAAGATAAAGAAGGCTAGAGAGTATCTAGAGAAGATCTTGTCCTCGGGTTCACCAGATAGATCGAATAAGAGTTCTGATGAATCAACTCCCTCAACTGCAAAGTCAAGCAAAACGCATTCATCAGATACAAATCTGAGGACGAAAGAGGATAAGAAGAAGAAGAAAGTTGATGGTGATGAATTTGTTTCTTCGGAAACAAAGGAGCCACATGTTGGCGATGAATCTGGCTCATCAAAGTCAGACAAGCCACATTCAGGCAATGATTCTGGGATGGTAAAACCAGAAGAGCCAGTTGTTGAGGTAAAAATTGAGAATTCTGGTCTAACAATGGATGATGCAAATTTTCCACCATTGTTGAACAAGAATTCAAAATCACCCAAGGACCATCAGGCTTGGGTGAATCTGTTTAAATGAAAAACTTGACTTGCCGGAGTTCCCAGGTTGGTAATTGTGGAACATGAATCGGCATATTTATTGAGAAATTCACGAAAGTGATTTCGACTTAAAAGTCGTAAATCAGGGACATTAAGTTGTACTTGATTTTCTACAAGTGACGTTTGTGGATTGATCTTAAAAATGTTAGTTTTTACAAATGATTGAAGAAAACAAGGTGATGAATGATCTCCATATTTGAGAAATGACTCACAAAACTTATTTTCCGGAAAAACCATTTTGATTAAAACAAACTTAAGTGTTTTGAAATCACTATGGGAAAATGTTTTGTTGTCAGGGGGAGTTCTGATTGTTCAAGCCAAGTGAATGGAGAATTGAAGTGATTCTCATCATGTTGTCACGTTCTTGTACAGTTTGTTTTCAAATTTTCCCAGAAAATCAAAATTAAGACATATTTTGATTTTAGGGGGAGTAAAAATATTTTTAAAAAATTAGAAAATTTGAAAATGTCAAAAACATTGAAAAATGCAAAAATGAGTTTTGTTGTGAAAAAGAGGAAATGATAGTAGATCAGTTGGACTGTCACAGCATGCTAAAGAAATGGAGAGATAAAATGTGATAAACGATCTCACTAAAGATGTGACGGTAGGCTCAGCTAGACTAGTAGATTTGCGATAACGATACAAACTTAAATGAAAAAGCCTAGTTCTAGTGGGAAACATGGTCGAAAGCATAGTACTTGGTTTTGTCCTTCTTGATTGTGTGCCTACTTGGTAATCGCTGATTGTCGAAAGACATAAAACTGGTTAAGTTTGTGAACTTTCACAACTTTGCTGAAAAGTCGCTGTGATTGTGCATTTCAGTTTGCAAAGATTTAAACTTGTTTTATTTCTTTATTTTGTTTAAGCATCGGACATCCTCTGCGTATACGTGAGTATCGACCTGGATGTTGTTGCCTAAACATTCTGCTTTATTTTCTTTGGTGTTTCGTTTAAGCTTTGGACCTCCTCTGCGTATACGGAAGTATCGACCTGGTGGTTAAAGCCTAAACAACTTCAACTTGTTTTATTTTTCTTATTTTGTTTAAACATTGGAATTTCTCTGCGTATACGGAAGTATCGACCTGATTGTTAATGTTTAAACATTCTGCTTTGTTTTCGCACAAATCACAGTTGATAAAAGTTTAAAGGCATTACTTGAGTCAGTGTATTGCATGATGAGGGGATATGCTAAGATCGTGGGGTCCATAAGAATTTCGTGCTATCTAAATATACCTTAAAAGTATCGGTAAGCAGATTGAAAGCTTTTAGATTGAGTTTAAGTGGATAACAATATCGTCAATCTACGTGAATCGTTTAGAACTGAAAATGTTTAAAGCTTAACGGTGCTAGTGATTGGTCATATAAACTGATATGATCCTCTTACACAAGCTCACAAAAATATTGTCTGTATATATTTCTTTACTGCATTCCTTTGTTATCAAAAATCCAAAAAGATTTTAGTGTGTTTTAGCATAAATTTTGAAAAATACAAAAAGATTTTCGACAACTGATGTTGGAGAGCTGATTTTCAAAATTCCGAGTGCTGAACATGATGAACAGGTTTGGGAGTGAGTGCTTAAATGAAGAAATTTTGATTTTGAGAAAGAAAGTTTGATTAGTTAATCGGGATCATTAATTTGAACTTGATGTAACTATTTCCAATAAGTTTTTCTTATTGTTTTAAGTAAAAACTTATGTGGTGGTGAGAAAATTGTGTAGGTGATGAGCTTAAACAGAGATAAGGCTAGGGATTGATCTCAAGGTGATAGCTAATTCCAGACGGCGATCCCATCATGATGAGAGGGGGAGTCTGACGAGGCTAGAGCCAAAGAGAAGATCCTGGTATATGCTAAGAAAGAAAAAAAGACTAATAAAGACTGAAGATTGAGAATACTCGACATTTAAGACTCGTCAACATCTGAGGGGGAGTCTGTTGGTGCATTCATCTGTCGTCTTCATCTTATGTCGAGTCTCGGGTTGCGTTGCAAATCTGATCAAGAGTGATGTCATCATTCTTGATGATGACATCATCAAGATGACATCATCAATGACATCATCTCACATGAAGACAAAGTATCATTGAAAGCTTTCGCTTGAATGATCCATATTTGTAGGTTTCGCTTAAAGACAAAATGAAATGATAGGTTTCGCTTGAAAGGAAATTGGTGGGTTTCGCTTGAAGTGTTTCCAAGCGAACCCTCAACACTATAAATAGGATGTTTGTCATTTCATTTGTAATAGTTCTGAAATTCCATACCGAGGTGCTGTCGGTGTGAAGACTGATTATAATCGATAGTATATCAATATAATCAGTGTTTAAAGTGATAAGCAAGCTGTTTCGACATCCGTTTCTTAGTTTCCGCCTCTGAAACGGACTAAATCTCTTCTGAACGACTCATTCGGGTCGCAAAACGATCCTACAGCGGTGGTCCACGCACTAACATTCGTTATCATTATGCGCGAATAGGCAAGATGATTAAACGTAATAGGAATAAGGAGAATTCCTAGTAGTTGGAGGGGCACCTTCAAGATAAGTACTTCATCTTCCTTGTCTGGTCAAGAGCGTCTTCAAGATAAGTACTTCATCTTCACAAAAGCCACAGGGACCTCGTCCTGCTGATGAGGGTGTTGTCCAAGGTAGCCTCCTCCACCTCGCCGTCACTACAGTAGTCAAGCACCTTCGCATTGGAGAGGGAAGAACAGCCATCTTCTACGGAACCAGCTCAGGATCTCGATTGGTAATCACTCTAGTCATGAGCTTCGTAATAAGCGCGAGTTCGACATTCTCATCGTGCGAGTCAAGAGCAATAATAGGATTCAAAGTCGAAGGTATCCCATTCACGTCAATAAGTATTCCGTACACTTATACGCATATATATATATATGTATGTATCGATGGATAAATAAGTTACTTAGCATAAATAGGAAAATAAATGTATCATATCACATATAACTCTCATTTATCCTTTCAAGGGGGGGGGGGGGTCATTTTGTCTTTGGCAAGTCTATCCCTGATAGACTATGCCCTACTTTAATTTGGGGGTATCCCCCTCCCTACTAATGTCCTTGCCTTGTCTTTTCTTTGAAAAATGTTTGACTCATGGATCTTGACGCTTACGTGAATGCAATGAAAAACCTTTTTGTAAAATGTTTTCGTGAGAGAGTCCTAGTGATTGTAGTCTAGACTCGAGAAGGAATCCTAGTTCACTACAATCGAAGCTCTGATACCAAACTGTCACACCCTGACTTTTGCGGAAGCGTATGATGTGTGACTTGTTTAATACCATTGCATTCAATCATAATAAACAACTATATGATTAAAATGATGTTCATCCATTCATTAAGTTTAAAGTATTACAAACACCATTTATTTAAGTTTCAAACAGCACAACCTTCGACTAAGTACAGATCAACAAAAGTGGATGACATCTAAACTTGGAATTTACTTCTAGAAACTACACCAGCGCCCAAGATCCAACTTGTTACCTGAAATACATGTAATTTTGGAAAACATCAACAAAAGTTGAGTGAGTTCATGCGTTTTGTATAAATACTGATAGACCTTGTAAACGTTTGAGAGACTCCTTTGGAAACAAGTATGAAAAGCATTTATGAACAGATCAAATTAATAATTTACAAGGACATTAAAGCATGTGAAGACATAGGGAGCACTCAAAATGAGTAGGCTTATACCCTCGTCGATTCCCTCGACTATGTCGAATTCCCCTTCGACTATGTCAATTTACCTTGACTATGTCAATTTACCTTGACTATGTCAATTTTACCCTTGACCATTGTCGATTTACCTCAACTGGGACACCCAAGCACTCAAGTGGTCACATAAGTACCATGAGTGGGGTTTGGCGGTACCCGTTAGATCTAACCTTCGCCCAAATTAAGTGTTAATGGCATTTCAAATTTAATCTATGCTCACATGATCTAATAGTTCATTTCATAGTCAATTCATACCGTTTAAACATTCGTATCATGTATTCCACCCCCGAGAGTTATAAATCCGAAAACAGTTAAGAGAAAAGGGGGACATGAACTCACAGTTTTGCGTTCTTCAATCTGACGTAACTCACGCTGCTACTAGTGCGCACGACTACCTACAACGTGCTACAGTCTATTAGACGAGCGGGTCGTGCCTTGACTTAGTATTAATTAGTGTCTTTGAGTTACGTATCTTTGTGTCTTCAATATTATTCCAAGTTATATAATTATTTGTTAAAATAATAAATATTTTAACTTAAATTATATTTATTACATTTTGGAATAATTGTTGAAATAATATAATTTAACTTGATACCTTACAAGTATTTATACATGTATTTCCTTCTCAAGGATGGGTGTATTTGTATTCGTATTCTCATACTTGTATATTTTTGCCATGTATTGGGGTCGTATTCCGGAGTGTAACGAGAATACGTATTTTCTTGTAATTGTTAAGTAATCGTATACTAAATTTTGTATTAATTCTTCCGGATTATTATCTCTAATAAAAGTTCGCCAATATATATTTCCAAAATATATACTTTAAGAAATATTATTTATCATTCTCCTTTGGCAAAAATATTTGTATTTTCATATAAGTTCCAAAAATAATATATTTTCAAGTCTAACTTAGAAAATATATATATAAACTTGTTTTTCTCCAAAAATGATATATTTCATATTTATTTGAGAAAATATATCTTTCACCCCAAAAATATAGTGTTTCGTGTTTGTTTAAGAAATATATATTCCTCCCAAAAATATTACATCTTCTAATAATTCCATGAAAAATAGATATATTTTTATTCACCCAAAATAATATATTTTCCTCTTGTCAAAAATATGATGTAACTTTGTAATAATTGTAAAATCATATTTTTGTTTCCTTTGGTATCCAAAATATACACATGAATAATATTTCCTGAGTATTTTATAAGTCATATTCCATAGTTCGGTTTCACCAATATTTTGTGTATAACTTGTATATTCATTTTCTTAGAATTCTGGTAATATTTTGGATTGTAATTCTTGGTATTTTAGTGAGTTATATTATTTCAAGTCCTAAAATAATATAACTAATACACAAAGTATACAAATAATCACACACATGGTGACTTCTAAATATATATTTCCTACATACATATTTGGTCACTTTTATTTATAAAAACCAACCTCCAATATTTATAATTTTTGTAACAAAAATTATGGCAAAGTTTATGTAAAGATATATGGTTTGAAATACACTTGTAAACATTTATTTGGAAATATTTTTCTAAGTGTTTAATTTTTAGAAAAATTTTGCCATAGTTTCCCCTAAAAATGGAGGTTTCCCTACCTTCAAGGTATATCATTTTCTTTTGTAAATCAACACAATCATTCCACAAATCATTCAACACTTACCATGTGCCAAACATATGAAATTTACACTATGTCGTGAACTTGAAACTTTGTAAAAATTTGTAGTAACTTACTAGTGTACTTAGTAAGCTTAGTTACCCTTTAAAGTGTGGTTATTTATTTAAAAATATCATTCTTGAAGAATTTAGATATTCACAACTTGTGAAGTGATTTTCTAAAAATATTTCTTCTTGAGTTTTTCTTGTTAAATATATATTTCTACACTTGATTAACCACTAAAAATGTGGTTAATTTCTTTAAGAACCAAGTTTATGTAAATCTTGTATTTTTAACTTGGTTTCTTGAAAAATATCTCGTGTATTCATATGTTTATAAGATTCACATCATACTTTGATCATCATACTTCAAGAAAACATTAAATCTTTCAAGTTCATGCTTTACATAAGGATGATCATTATGATTTTCTCAAGATCTATCCTTATACTTGCTAGATCATGTGTTTAATCATCATCTAGCAAGGTTCTTGTGATGATCAATATCACAAACACAAGAAATCAACCATCAAGTATACTACATACACTTAAAACAACTTGTTCTTCATGTATTTAAGCTTTATGTTTATGTTCATGATTATGTTTCTTCATGATCTTCATGTTTACCAACTTATATCATCTTTTAACCAACATAATATGAAGTAAAATGAGATTAGGAAGGTCTTACTACTAGCACAAGGCTAGGGATGATGTTCAGGAAGATGAAGATGACAAATGAGGTGGATAAAAGCACTAGAGAGGTCCTTCAAGTTCCGTTGCTTGCAACCTTTTTAGATAGGCCCGAGACACCTTAGAATCTCCTTAGAATGTATGAGACTGGAATGAAAACGAAGATGTATAGAGATGGGGTGGTGGCCGTGAGCTAGCAAGGAGGAAGAGAAGTTGTGGGTGTGGTGAAAATGTTGAAATGGTAAGGAAGTTAGGCCTTGTGGTTATAAGCATTATTTTCCAACAATTAGTGGCATATAGCATATTATGTGGGCATATTCCTTAACAAGATCTATTAAAATATATTAAGTAAATATTGTGTGGGACCCATGTCCCCTAACGGGCCATCAGGGGGGGGGGGGTAAAGTGTAACTTTTAATGGTAAGTTACTTGATTTAGTTAGGATCCAATGGTGCTAGTTAGGTATTTTATGTATTTAATGTTTATGAGATGTAATATGATGTTCGGTGACCATAACTAGCTTTGTAACACTAAAACAATGCTTCTAGTAAGAATTTGATGTTTCGGGTAGTGTCCGGTTGTTCGTTTCGTTACTGTTCGTTAAAGTGCTGAATTGCGCAGTTTAGTGTGCTTTATGTAGTCTTTTATGACAGTTTAGATTCCCGACACTTAGAAAAGTATTCAGGACCATTAAATCACAATTCTGCCTTATATTTAGTTGTTAAAAGCTGAATTTTTGCTGAATTTATTCATTTTCTGCAGAATTTTGCAGTTTTAGTGTGTTTCTGGCACTTTCCGGTACCTATGTCATCACTAGGAAGACAGTTTTGCAATCCCTAATTTCCTACACACTATACTAATGTAACACTTGTTCCTGGGGCTCATTCTGTGTCTTAATGTTGATGCATACATCTGTCGACTTCGTCTTGTATCGAGTCTTAGACTTAGAATGTTAGATCAGGGCACGTTGTACGATAAAATAGGTTGAGTTAATATGTATTTGTTCTGATTCCGCTCCTGAGGTCCTGATTCTGCCCGAGAGGTTGATTTCGCTCGAAATGACATTATGTCATTTGGAGCGAAATCACAAGTTAGTGATTTCACCCGAAATGACACAGTGTCATTAGGAGCGGAATCAAGACCCCTATATATACCGTCTTGAGCGTAATCAACAGTGAGTGTCCTTGTTTCCAGTACCGAACTGCTGACGAAGTGCCGTTTGATTGTAATCTCTGTAATATCATCAATACAAGGCAGATTTAAGTATTACAAGCTGTTTTACAAGTCCGTTTCTTATTTTCCGCATCTGAAACGGATAAGAGCTCATCCTATTGACTCGTTTGGGTCAGCACGCGATCCTACAATTGGTATCAGAGCTCAGGACGAGGAGCTCTTGCCAAAACAGTCTCTTTTTCTGTCTTCTACACCTTCTTTCATTCGTTCAGGAAGATTTCACGGTCAAAATCGATTCAAATTTTCACAGACTGTTTAAAATTGAACATAGACAAATCCTTGATAGTTACACGTTAAAATTCGAACTAAAAGTGACCTAAAATGATGTGCGAAGTGATTCTGCTCCAATGGACATCTTGTGATTTTGTCTGAAAAAGTGTGATTCCGCTCCAAAGTTCTATCTAATTCCGCTCCAGATTGCTACTTTGGTGATTCCGCTCCAAACCAGTGTATTGATTCCGCTCCAGATTGCTACTTTGGTGATTCCGCTCCAAACCATTGTCTTGATTCCGCTCCAGAACAATCTTGTTTCTGATTTCGCTCCAGAGTACAAAAGTTCAAATTTCGCTCCAAAGTTCATTTGTTGATTCCGCTCAAAGAGAATGGTTGCTATTTCGCTCTAAACAACATCTAGGTTAATTCTGCTCGAAAGTACCTGTTATTGAAAAACGTGCTACTAAACAATGGCTGAAGAGTTTTACAATGCTTTTGCGACACCTGTTGCCCCGGTGACTGCTGCTGAAACAGTATACAGTGAGAATGAGACGGGTACTCATCAGAAACCACCGAAACTGATGTACATTGAGGATTTTCAGGGTTGGAAAAACCGATTTGAGAACTGGGTTCAAGCGTACAGATTCGATGCTTGGTGTTCATTGCTAAAAGACTATGAGAGACCAAAGAATGAGCGTGGGCTGGAAAAGGGTTTTAATGATTTTACAGAAGCTGACAAGTTGAAATACACTAGTGAAAAGATGATGATCAGCATTCTTCAGCAAGCTGTTAAAGAAGATATTTTTGTGTTACTTCAACATAACGGAACAGCTAGATCCATCTGGGAGGCTTTAATTCAAAAATTTAGAGGGAGTGCTGATATGATCAAAAACAAAAAGGCCTTATTGAAGAAATCATTTGACATGTTTACTGCGTTTGATCATGAAACAACCAAGTAGACCATTGATCGATACTGTCATCTGGTTCTGCAAATGGGAAGATTAGACATTCAGAAAGAGGATGATGAGTGGGTCGATAAGTTAGCTGAAGCCTTGCCACAGCATAAGTGGGGAACTTATTTGATGGTTGTGAAACTCATGAGGAAGTCTGAAAGTATGAACTTGGCTCAGTTTATTCAGAAAATTGAAGAACAAGAATTGGATATTCAAAAGACAGCTATTATGACAAATCCAAATGCTAAACAGGATGTCAGTCTGTACTATCGAGGGAACAAGTTTGAGGCTACTCCCAGCCAAAGTCCAAAAATTAGTACTGCTTTTAGTGCAGATGGTTCTTCAAGTCCGAATGCTAGCACCACAACTAATAGTGGTGGATATTATTCATCGTTTTCAAGTTTTGATCCAAACAGCACAACATCAAGTCCTCAACAGTAGAATTCTACAAATCTTCAATGCAATGTGACATTGAACATTAAGAATGGTCAACATCTTTCTCCAGAGCTGGCTAAACAATACATGGCATCTCTTGTTGCCATGTTAGAGTCATATGAAAGCTTGATTGCAGGACGAATTGGTAATCCGATGCTCACGAAAGAAGATTACGACCAAATAGATGCTGAAGAGCTTGAGCTGATGGATGTGAAGTGGTGTTTGGCTAGTGCATGCAGGAGAGCTGAAAAGTTTCAAAAAATTACTGGCAGAGATGAGTTTCGAGGAATGGCTACATCTCCACTAGGTTTTGACAAGTCAAAGGTTACCTGTTTCCGATATAAAGGAAAAGGTCATTTTAAACGAGAGTGTAAAAATCAAGAATCAACTGGGAGTCAAGATAAGAGCAATTATTATCAGAAATCAATTTTTCATCAGATCGATCAACAACCTCAACAAAAGGATCAGAAAACTGCTCATGGGAAAATGATCGAAGAAGCAAATAAGAAAGCCTATTATGGGATAATAGATCAAAGTGATGAGTTTGTTGCAGAGGGATTTAGCTGGGATAATTACATACCTGGTGTGACTAGATCTGATGTGGCTCTTGTTACTAGAATTTTGGGTGAAGATGAAGCTAGTCAGAAAAGAATTCCAATATTTCCAGATCTAGGAAGTGATGTTGATACTGATGATGAGGAAGAATATCTTAGCAAATGTTGAAAAAGCATTGATCCTGACAGTTTTAATTTTTTCTATGCAGATAAAGTTGAGATGCTAAATCAGAAGAAGATTGCTCGTTTGAAGAGAGAGCTAGAAGCAACAAAGTTACTAGCTGATGAAAAGGCAAAGACAGAAGCTGGAGAAACAAAAGTTGAAGCAGTTACTGAGAATGCAACAGAAAAGATTATTGAAGTGGAGAAAGTGATAGAGAAAAGTGGTTGAAGTTGAAAAACCATGTTTGAAATGTTCAGAATCTTGTAAAGTTTGTGAAGAGAAAGACAAAAAGATTGCTGAATTAGAGAAGATGAAAGAAGATTTACTGTCTGATGTGAAGTACGTGAAGGAGTCGTACGATGTGCTGAACAGAACTGTTGATAGTTTGAAAAGAACGAATACAGAGATTGAAAAAGCAATGGAAAAGATGAGCGCAACATTAATGACAAAGCAGAGCGTCATCAATGAGTACATCGAAGATTGTGCTAAGTTGAAGAAAGAAGTGGAACTTGAAAAGATTGAGAGTGAAAGGATTAAACGATTACTTTTGAGTTATACTACTTGTGATTATTTGATTGATCGTGTTTATCCGACTGTTGCAGGTCTTGAGGCATTCATGGAGAAAAAGACTGAAGATACTGATACTGGTAAGAAACCAAGTGTCAAGTATAACAGATGTCCGCCCCCGATCCATGAAACTTATTCTCCCAGGAAACCAAATGAGGAACGAGTAGACAAGGCTCTAAACATCAAGTTAAAGTCTGAAATCATTGATGAATTACCAGACAATATTGATGTCACATTCACAGCGTCTGACACTGATCATGAGTCTGAGTTAGTTAAGAAAGTTGTCAATCAGGTGTTGGATATGGATGAAGAGTCAAAGTCGGAGTCTAAGTCAGATAGTTCGAATTCGTCTGAGAAGAGTCCGAGTTCACCGGTTAAGAGAGTTTACAACAAGGAATTTTTATTATCAAAATCTAATTTGAATGATGAATCAATCAATTTGGCTTATATTTTGAATGATTCAGACAAATTATATTCTGATAATGAATTTCCAATAAGAAGTGTTAAAACTGAAATGATCAAAAAGGTTTTCAAATTAACAGAAATTAATATTTCTGAAATAAAAGATTTAAATCTTTCTGCAAAACCTAAACCTTACACTTCAAGGATTAAACAAAGAGTAAACAAGAAAATGGGTTACGGTTGTGGTTATAATTTCCAAAAGAAATCAAACCATAATGGTAATCTTAAAAAGAAAGGTCTAGGCTTTAATTTGTCAGAAAATTATAAAAATCAGAAATTATAAATCAAAAACAAAATTTGTTGCAGGAAGAAGTTGTGATGAAGAAGAGAAGAAACCGTTCTGGAAGCAGTCAAATCAAGAGTTTCTTGCTGAAGTGAAAAAGAATGTGAGAAAGTTTGCTCAAAGAGTTGACAGAAGAACCTGTTTTAAATGCCAAGAAGTTGGACACATAGCTTGGAATTGCCCCAAGACCAACTACCAAAAACAAGAAGTTTCTTCTAACTTTGTTCTGAGAAAGACTTGTGTTGATAAGAAAGAACAACCTGTGAAAAATGTTAAAAAGTTTGAAAATTCTACTTCTGAGGAAGGAGAAAGGTTTTACAAAAGAAGAGGTGATTTGAGTAAACAAAAGTGGGTTGTTAAAACAGATAGTTGTTCTGACAATGAATCTGATTTCATAAAATCAGAGGAGTCATTGGTTGAGAAAAAGGTTGTGAATTCCGTTCCAGAGGTGAACGATGAGGATTTTCCTCCATTATCAAAAGAAAATTTGATGAAAAAAGTGGGAAAGGTAGAGATCTCAAATCAATTCTTCGCTGATAAGGGAGAATTTGATGTTGAGAAGGCTTTCAATGGAAAAGTCAAACATATTTTCGGTAAGATGGTTAACAGAAAGGTTAAAAGTGCCAAAGAGTTTTATAAATCAAAATGTTGGTGGGACAGATGTGAACCAAAATCACCCTAGGCTGATCAGGCTTGGGTGGATATAATGTTTGAGTAAAAACCTGACTTGCCGGAGCTCCCAGGCTGGTAAGAGTGGAGCAGGAATCGGCATCTTTCTTAGCAAATGATTCTACAAGTGGTACAGTTGGTAAAGTACAGGTGGTATCTTTAAATTGTTATATGTTGATTTACAAGTGGTTATGATTGGTGAGTGAACTTGCAAGTGGTTGAAAGAGGTTTTCACTTACAAGTGGTTAATCAAGGTCATTAAGTTGAACTTGATTAGATCATACTTACATGTGGTATTTTGGAGAATAATGTGATGAACCCCTAACCTACAAGTGGTTTGAAAATCAACGAAACTAATTTTCCGGAAAAACCATTTGATTAAAACAAACTTAAGTGTTTTGAAATCACAATGGGAAAATAGTTTGTTGTAAGGGGGAGTTCTGATTGTTTATGCCAAGTGGATGGCAATTTGAAGTGATTTGATATCAGTTGTCACTTTATTGTATAGTTTGTTTTCAAATTTCCTAAAATGTGTTTGCATTTTAGGGGGGGTAAAAATTTCAGAAAATCCAAAAACATTAGAAAATTTGAAAAAGCCAAAAACATGATAAAGTCAAAAATGAGTTTTGTCGTATAAAAGAGGAAATGATAGTACATCAGTGGACGATCACAGCATGCTAAAGAAATAGAAAGATAAAATGTGATAAACGGTCTCACTAAAGATGTGACGATAGGCTCAGCTAGACTAGTAGATTTGCGATAACGATACAAACTTAAATGAAAAAGCCTAGTTCTTGTGGGAAACATGGTCAAAAGCATAGTACTTAGTTTTGTCCTTCTTGATTGTGTGCCTACTCAGTAATCGCTGATTGTCGAAAGACATAAAACTGGTTAAGTTTGGGAACTTTCACAACTTTGCTAAAAAGTCGCTGTGATTGTGCATTTTATTTTGCAAAGATTTTAACTTGTTTTATTTCTTTATTTTGTTTAAGCATTGGACATCCTCTGCGTATACGTGAGTATCGACCTGGATGTTATTGCCTAAACGTTCTGCTTTATTTTCTTTGATGTTTCGTTTAAGCTTTGGACCTCCTCTGCTTATACGTGTTTATTGACCTGGTGGTTAAAGCCTAAACAACTTCAACTTGTTTTATTTTTCTTATTTTGTTTAAACATTGGACTTTCTCTGCGTATACAGAAGTATCGACCTGATTGTTAATGTTTAAACATTCTGAGTTATTTTCGCACATATCATAGTTGATAAAAGTTTAAAAGCATTACTTGGGTCAGTGTATTGCATGATGAGGGGATATGCTGAGATCGTGGGGTCCATAAGAATTTAGTGCATATTTAATATACCTAAACGTATCGGTAAGCATTTCGAAAGTTTTTAGATTGAGTTTATGTGGACAACAATATCGTCAATCAACGTGAATCATTTAAAGCTGAAAATGTTTAATGCTTAATGGTGTTGGTGATTTGTCTCAAAAACTGATATGATCCTCTTTCGCAATCTCACAAAAATAGTGTCTGTAAATATTTCTTTACTGCATTTCATTTCGGGTATATCAAAATTTCAAAAAGATTTTCGGTGTGTTTTAGCATAAATTTTGAAAAATTCAAAAAGTTTTTAGACAACTGATGTTGAAAAGCTGATTTTCAAAATTCCGAGTGCTGAACATGATGAACTGATTTGGGAGAGTTTGATTGAAAAGTTTTTCAGAGAAAAGAAATTTATTGTAAAAATGATATTTAGAATGATCACAGTTATTCTGATTGTATATTGAAAGAAGGGGAGTCAGTGTTGGTGCATACAATTTTAAAATTTGTTAATATCTTATGAATCTTATGTTTTGGGTAGAGGATTTGCAGGAAAGCCTGGATTCTGATTGAGAGTAGCTAGCCAGGTTGTGATCCTGATTCAGTAAAGGTCAGACTATGATCCCAGCATGTTTTGAGGGGGAGTCTGTTAGAGAATTTGAAGATGCAAGAGATAGATAGAGATATTGGAAGCCCAAATACTGATCAAGACTGAAGATGCGAAGACTCGACACAGTCAGACTCGTCAACATCTGAGGGGGAGTCTGTTGATGCATACATCTGTCGACTTCGTCTTGTATCGAGTCTTAAACTTAGAATGTTAGATCAGGGCACGTTGTACGATAAAATAGGTTGAGTTAGTATGTATTTGTTCTGATTCCGCTCCTGAGGTCCTGATTCCGCCCGAGAGGTTGATTCCGCTCGAAATGACATTATGTCATTTGGAGCGAAATCACAAGTTAGTGATTTCGCCCGAAATGACACAATGTCATTAGGAGCGGAATCAAGACCCCTATATATACCCTCTTGAGCGTAATCAACAGTGAGTGTCCTTGTTTCCAGTACCGAACTACTGACGAAGTGCCGTTTGATTGTAATCTCTGTAATATCATCAATACAAGGCAGATTTAAGTATTACAAGCTGTTTTACAAGTCCGTTTCTTATTTTCCGCATCTGAAACGGATTAGAGCTCATCCTATTGACTCGTTTGGGTCAGCACGCTATCCTACACTTAATATCGTGCCTGTCTATGTACTAAACTCCCGTCAGTACTTCTAGTTTGTCTGATAACTGTGGCAATTCTGTTCTGTGCATTAATAGAACTATATTGTGTTGCATGTAGTAGTGATAAAAGTATTGCAACATGAAATGCCATTGTATGTATATAACAGTAATCAGAAGTTTATTCATCTTGTAAACTAGATCATGCACAGTCATTAGAGCACAGATTACTATTTAATTATTGTACGGAATGCATGGAAAAGTGCCAGTTGTCACATCTGGCATGTGGACAGTGGATGCTCATGGAATACATCTGGCATGTGGACAGTGGATTCTCGAGGCATATGACTGGTTTAAAGGAACTTCTGAAGAACTTCCGATTTATCGATGGCGACTTTGCGTCTTTCGCCAGAGATGAAAAGGGAGGGAAAATTGTTGGAGTAGGAGACGTCGTTTCTGAAGCACTGACGTTAGAAAATGTTAACTATGTACTAGAATTGTGCTACAATCTTATGAGTGTGTCACAAGTTTGTGACAAAGGAATATATGTGCTATTTGATGACATGGAATGTCTATTTCTCAAACCCGAATACGTAGTTCCTGCTGAGATGATTATGCTTACAGCTCCTTGTCAAAACAACACATTCGTCCTCAACATGAAAAATGCCAAAGCAAATGAGCAATTGACGTGTTTAATTTCCAAGCCTTTAGAATCGGAGTCACTGCTTTGGCACAGGCGATTGGGGCATGTGAACTTCAAAAACATGAACAAGCTTTCTAAGTTAAACTTAGTAAGAGGTCTTCCAGTAAAAGAATTTCCTTTTTCAGAAAAATGTATCGCATGCACCCAAGGAAAGCAACACAAGAAATCGCATAAGACCAAAGCAGTGAATACGATTACTGCGCCTTTACACTTGATGCATATGGATCTCTTTGGTCCAATAAGTGTTAAAAGTCTTGCTAAGAGTTCTTATTGCTTGGTGATTACAGATGATTTCTCTCATTTTTCATGGGTTTATTTTCTTAAAGCTAAAAGCGAGACAGCTAACATCCTCAAGACTTTCATACCCTTGATTGAGAACGTCACCAAACTGAAAGTGAAATTAATCAGAAGCGATAATGGATCACCGTTCAAGAATCAAACTTTCATATCCTTCTGTGAAGAAAAAGGAACTCACCTTCAGTATTGCGCAACCAGAAGTCCTCAACAAAACGAAGTTGTGGAACGATAGAACAGAACGCTGATCGAAGCAGCTAGAACTATGCTGGTAGATTCAAAGCTTCCAATCATCTTTTGGGTGGAAGCTGTCAACACAACATGCTACATTCCGAACAGAGTTCTAATCGTCAAACCTCATGGAAAGACAGCTTACAAACTTCTTTTCAAATGTAAGCCTTTGATAGATTTCTTCAGGCCGTTTGGATGCTCTAGCACTCTTCTTAACACAAAAGAAAATCTCATCATGTTCGAAGCAGTTGGTAACATCTATTATTTTATGGGCTATTCATTGACTCAGAAGGCATATAGAGTCTACAACAAACGGACCAAGATGGTGATTGAATCATATTACGTTGACTTCCAAGAAGGAAATTACACCCACACCGGTAGTGCTCCCGATTGGTTTTATGACGTGGGTGTGATTTTCAACACTTTCAAAATTCCAGAAGACGTTCCAGAAGCCGAACTTGCTAAAGCAACTCAAGTTGAACCTCTGTTTGACACG
Source organism: Helianthus tuberosus (assembly GCA_030545235.1). NCBI lineage: Eukaryota > Viridiplantae > Streptophyta > Magnoliopsida > Asterales > Asteraceae > Helianthus > Helianthus tuberosus. Next base: position 115,918,704 of record CM060414.1, on the reverse strand, counting down.
GCAGACATTGGTTTCACTCCATTCACTACTCGTTTCTCTCCATTTGCAGCTGATCTGATTCATTCTGTGGATGAAGTTAATGGTGACACTTTGCCTGAGAACGCATCAGGAAATGGTGCTTCTTCTTCACAGACGAACATGGATGAACCAACTCAGGAAGATGGACCTCCTGTGATTTACATCGACGAACATTTCACCAATCTTCCTCAATAAATTGAGACACACACCAATGCAGGCTACAAGACTAATCGTAATCATCCTCTTGAAAACATCATAGGTGTAGTGGAAGATGGAGTGCGTACACGAGGATAGGCATACGACATCAACAAAGGATTATACGCTGCTTTTCTTTCGCATTCCGTGCCTCATGACATTGAAGAAGCTATCCAAGATTCCAGCTGGGTACAAGCCATACAGGAGGAACTATCTTAGTTCCGAAAGCCTAAGGTATGGGAACTTGTTGATCTGCCTGAAGGCAAGTTTCCAATTGGTACTAAATGGGTGTTTCGCAACAAGATGGACGATCGTGGTGTGGTAATAAAAAATAAGGCAAGACTGGTGGTGCAAGGTTTTGGACAGGAAGAGGGAATTGATTATTAGGAAGTTTTTGCTCCGGTCGCAAGATTGGAGGCCATTAGAATCTTCTTGGCGTATGCTTCATACAAAAACTTCAAGGTCTTCCAAATGGATGTGAAGAGTGCTTTTCTGTATGACAAGGTTAAGGAAGAGGTTTATGTTTGTCAACCACCTGGTTTAGAAGATCCTCACTTCCCAGGTCGCTACTATAAGTTGGACAAAGCCTTGTATGGCCTTCACCAAGCCTCTCGTGCTTGGTACGAGACTTTTTCAACATATCTTTTGGAGTGTGGTTATACCAGAGGGAAGGTCGACATGACTCTCTTCACCAAAAGGATCAGTGATGACGTAATGTTGGTATAGATATATGTGGACGATATCATCTTCGGGTCGACGAATGAGGTGTTGTGCAAGGAATTCAAGACAGTGATGAAGGCTAAATTTGAAATGAGCATGATCGGAGAGCTCACGTTTTTATTGGGATTGGAAGTAAAGCAAAAGGAGGACGGTATCCTTATACATCAAGCAAAATACATTAGGGATACCTTACAAAGTACAACATGAACGAACTGTGAAGTAGCAAGCACTTCGTTCGCCTCACATACCGAGCTTACTCTGGATCCTCAAGGAAAACCTGTGAACAAATCCTTCTATCGCTCAATGATAAGCTCACTGATGTACTTAACCGCAACCAGGCCTGACATTATGTGGGTCGTCTGTCTTTGTGCTCAATTTCAGCCTAATCCCAAAGAATCTCATGAAACTGCCGTAAATCAGATCTTCAGATATCTTAAAGGAAATCCAAAACTTGGTCTTTGGTATCCTAAAGATAGTAACTTTAATCTTATTGCTTATTCTGATAGTGATCATGCAGGTTGTAAGGTTGATCGCAGGTCAGTCTCAGGAGGATGTCAATTCTTAGGAAACCGTTTAATCTCGTGGCAAAGCAAAAAGCAGACAACAGTGTCCAACTCTACTACCCAAGCTGAATACACGGAGGCCTACAGTTGTTATTCGCAAGTCCTTTGGATACAAAATCAGTTGTTGGATTATGGAATCAACATCATGAAGACTCCTATATTGATCGACAACGACGCATGTCTAGGAATTGTGAAGAATCCTATCCACCACTCCAGAACAAAGCATATCGGAATTCGCATTCATGTAAGTTGAGATGCTTACGAGATGGGATATATTCAGGTGGTTCCGGTGGATACAACGCAGCAACGGGCCGACATCTTCACGAAAGCCTTTGACAAAAAACGTTTCAACCAGTTGGTAACCTGGTTGGAAATGGTTAATTTCCTTGAATGGAAATGAATTTAGTCGTTTATCACTGTTTGTACATACTCTATCATTTAAGTGTTTGTTTTATTTAAAAAACGTTCTTTTAAATTAAAACAAGTATCTTAAAACGTTACCCACCAAAAAGATTTTCTGTTATTTAAAATTTCATTTTCGGGCAATGGACATACGAAAATAAAAATTTTAGGGGGGAAGAAAATGCAGAAAATCAAAAGTTTGATGCTTGTGTCTGATACCTGTTAAAACAAATGATAGAGAATTGCTAACACTTTGTCATTTCTTGAAAAACAGAAAACAAAAGGAATCCTTGAAAAACAGAAAACACTGTGTCAGTAGATTCAGCAATATCGACGAGTAAACTGCGATTAGGCGATAAAAGATAAAGTTTACACAAAGATTCCGGATTTCCACACCATTATGCATCCTTGTGGGTAACACGTTGCGGCATATGTCTTAATGGTCTTGAATCTTGCGTTGATAGATTGCCAAAGTCTGAGATTTCGGGCCTTTATATTGATTTATCATTCGGGGATATCATAGTTGTTCTTCTGCTGCATCCAGATACATGCTGACCTAGACACTATGATATCTTTTCAAAAGAGCCAAAACGTTCAAAACCCTAAAGTGAAGAAGTTTTCATAGTAAGTCATTCAAATGCGAAATAATGCATAAATCGTACCATTTATGGTAGTTGTCTCAGCCCTCAGCAGATATTAGTCTCTCTGCTGTACGGAAGTACTGACCTAATCACCAATTATCTATCGCTGAAAAGCAAAACGAATGAAATCAATATACTCACCTGTTATGAGGAACCTTTGCACATACCTTGATCGCGGGGGTATGTCGTGATGTGGGACTCACGGGCGTAATGTTTCTATTCCTAATTGCCTCTGTGGGGGGCCATCGAATTTTTGTCAATATTACCAAAACATGATAACAAGTTCACCAAAAGCATGTTGAAAGAAGGATGCATGAATTTAAGTGGACAAACTTACTGACATTTTTTTCTTGTGCCTCGATTAGCTGAAAAGAAAATTTAAAGATCTGACAAGTGTTGACAATGTGATCTTTTGCAGGAAAGTCAACGAGCGTTAAAACAAAAAGGAATTCAGCAAAAAAGGAACCTCCTGGTTTGAAAAATGAATTCCGAAGTCCAAATTGCCCAAGTTTTGAGCATTTGTGAATATTTTCTAAGTTTTTGTGCACTTTTAAGATAAAATGGGCACTTCTTTTGAGAAAGTTTGAAACTTTCGAGCGTATTTGATTTTCTTTTGAAAAATTGTCAAATATACCAAGAGTCGGTGTAATTATCTGACCAGCGTATTTGTTAAATACGTTGGTAACCGCCTTTTTGTATAAAAGGGTCTCAACCGTCCACATTTCAAAACTTTTCAAAATATTCATCTTTCTTTCTCTCTTCTACGCCGATCATCAACAACATTCAAAAACATCTTTTACCTCTTATTATTAGTGTTCAAAAAAGGATCAAGGTATTGTCCGTATACTTTAAGCATCGATCTTCTATAGTCTTTTCGCTAAACTGTTTGAATATCAGGATTTCATGTTTGATTAGGTCTGAATCAGGGAAGTTTAAAAGGGGGTTTAAGGGGTTATGAATAACACCTTCATCATCTGATTTTTGTTGATAGATAATCTGATTTTTGTCTGATTTAGAATGATAATGTACTTACCATTCATTGTTGATCACTGTCGCTCAGAACTGTTTGATTTTTGGGATAATCTTTGGATTTGATCTGATTATAGTTAGGGTTTTTGAAGGATTTTATATGAACTCGTTGAATGCAGCGTAGAACACAATGAATGTAGCATATTTGTGGTGAAGTCAGCGTAATTAGGGTGATCGAGAAATTATGTAGATAAGTCTCGAACGCGAGTTCGAGCAACCGACGTAATTGACTATTACGCCGGTCAGTCAGTGTAGATGAACTTCTATGCTTCGTGATGTCTCGTAAACGAACTTATCTACGCAATCGGACCCAGCGTATTTACACGTAATCATGATCAAACCTATGTCACATATTCCGCGTAATTGACCTAATACTCGAGTGTGTTTGATCTCCGTTGCCGGCGAAATTGTTTTTGATCAGTTACAATCCCATGAACCCGGTAGCGAAGATGCCAGCGGAATTGATCAGTTTTTTTTTTTCAAAAATGCTTTCTTTTCAACCATTTTCCATATTATACATATTTTATTTTAACTATATTAATATATTAGTATTATTGAAAATGTAAATATTTATTAGTTTTAAGTATTATATCTATACTATCTATACTATCTATATCTATACTATCTATACTATCTATACTATCTATACTATCTATAATATACATATCCAAAGGACTTCTTAAGGTCATTAAAATTTCGTTAAAACACCCTTAAAGCATGATGTACAAGTCTTTTAAGCACCAGGAAATATCACTTTCCATTTGTACCCTTCTACTAAAAAAAGACAGATACATTAGGTTTCATATTCATTTCAAAACATTTCAAAATTGCCCGCCTCCTCACTCTCTCTCTCTGTGGTGATTCCAGATCTAGGGTTCTTCTACCTCAGAGGTTTCATTTGATTTTCGTAGTGAATATTGTTATCATAATCGAGAGAAGGATGAAGGGCAGCGATGAACTTTGTTACGGGCCTACAATCGAATGGACAAGAGGCGGAGAGGCGTCGATTTTCTCATAATCGAGAGAAGGATGAAGGGCAGCGATGAACTTGATTCCGATAGGAGTTTCAAGGGTAAGTTTTTGAGTTTTCTTTTTCTTATCGTTCGAATGAAGCCCTAATTCGCGGCTGGTGTCGGCATTGGTACCCCAATTCTCTTCTTTGATTTGTACATCAATGGACTGACTCTAAAAGTTTCTTTTCATTTGGATTGAAAATGTTGTTACTGATTATTTACGTTTGGTTAGTGTACGGGTTGGTGGAAGTAATTCAATAGGTCAGAGTGGTGGTCTTTGCGTGGGGTGGGGGCTGTATCTTGGGTTTGGGACTGGTTGTGTCTTGGTGTGGGTGTGTTTTGGTGTCTAGCTGGTTCACCGCTTGGTGAGGTTCCGATCAAATTCCGGTGAGTCCTATTTCTTATACATATCTCATTTACTTTTGACGTGGGTGTTGTTTCGAAGCAATTTGTTGTCATCGTTTGAAACACAGGGGATATTGCTAAAGAGGACCAACAATTAGAAGTAGATTGTGACATGGTGAAGATATGATGGTCGTTTGCTCCATGTCTACCAACTGTTTGTGGAAAGTCATCAGAGAAACTCTGCTTATACACATCAAACTTTTAAAGGGGTTCAAGATTTTTGTTGGTTTTTGTGAAGGTATGGTTAGATATGTCTCTAAATTTATACACAATTTTATGGTTTATTATTGTAGATCAAAATGTCATTTAAGAAATTTGATTATGCAGGTGGGATGGAAGTGAACCATACAATAGAAGTATAGTTGGGGGTTTAGGTTTCGGTAGTAACAGAAGGCATTGGGAGAAACAGGGATCGTTTGACAACAGAGGGCGTTGAAGCGAGCGTAGGTATGACTGCAACTTTTTTACAGTGTTTCGTGTTTCGGGGTAGATGTTCTTTTTCAGGTTGTCTAGGTTGTTTTCTGTTTTATCTATGAAAGTTGTAACACATGTGCACAACAGGTGTATGGGGTAGAAACTTTTGCATGCCTTTTCAAGTGCTTATGATATGATTAACATAGTATCGACTGTACTTATTTTGTAATGGTTAACCTGAATCTTCTTGCAAATAGCAGTGTTTTTTGATACAGTTAAGGGTTAATAAACTCCGCTAATAGCTGATTTAATTGTAGTTAATTGACCATTGTATTTCTTGGGCTCAATCATCAAGACAATGAAGATGAACAAGAAGTGACTGATAATGGCTAGCTGCGTTTGACGGCATAAAAAATGGTGGTAGTTGAGTAGGAGGACGAGCTTGGTTAGACGACGACGCTGGTGGTGTGTTGAGAACCTAACCGCCGCCTTCGACAATGGCGGGTTGGGTTTCATCACAAATCCGACGTTTCATTCCAGGTGAGGTTTGGTTTTGTTTGTTTAATTTATGGCGATTGGAGTTATCTGTGGGGTTCACTTGTCACACCATCGGGCTCTTAAACTCTAAAGAGGCATGTCAAACTTGCCATGAGTTCGCTCCTAGGCATAGCGAACTATCTATAGATGTACGAGTTGCAAAAAGCGCCTAGAAGTATTAGCCTTATTCCTAAACAATCCATTGCCAAAAATTTCATCTTCCATTACCAGCGTATAATGTTTCTTTTTTTCAAGATCCGATATATATTTATGTGTTTCCTGTTTGGGTTTGCAGTTCGATATGAATGGTGAAGCGAAGTATAGAGGGAACACTTTGTTCTCTGAAGATGACTATGTGTATTAAGGCTGTTCTGCGGATCATACAACTTGTCGTACAAGCAGAACAGCAACCTCCGGCCTCATCCACATATGAGGCCATTGTGGAGGATCCTCCTACATCAAGTGAAGCTATTATAATCCAAGAAACAACAAGTGAAGCTGCTCAACCTCCTCCCGAGACAACAACAGTTGAAGTCATTTTGGAACAACCACCACCTGAACCAACAACAAAAGAAGCTGCAAGCAATCCAGCAACAGAAACTGAAGAATGAAAGATTCTTCAAGTACGCAACGATCTAGGGGGGATATTGTTAGGTATTTGAGATTGTTGGTACTTGTTTAGATTAGTTCTGGAATGTTTTGTTTATTTTTGTAGCTTTTAGAATGTTCGGGGGTCAATTATGTAATATCTAGAAAGATGTAAGCCTGACCCGACATATTTATTGTTCTGGCATAATTATTAACTACGCCAGTTGGTCAGGCACTATATATATGTTATGTATGAAACCCTAGCCAGGGTTTTGGCTAGTTCTTTGGTGAAAAATTCTTGTGTTGTGCTTCCATTGATCTTTCTTGTGCTTATCCGAATTTCCAGGTGCTTGTTAGTGTTTATATTAGTTGGGAATCAATACAACACTTGTTGTTAAACATCAAACCAAGATCTTCATCTTCATCTTTTGAGTTTTCTAGACTTTTACATATTCAAGCACCTAATCAATAGGTGTTTGGATCAAAACAATCAAACCACTGTGATCCGAATTGATTTTGGGTTCTACACAACGTTCGAAATAAAAATAAAAATTCACATTTTTTTAATTATTACTTTTCGGATCTGGTTCTCAATCGAGTCTGGTTTTCTATGCTTCGTTTTTTGCAGATGTTACATAATTAAATTTAAATATACTTTGTTTTATATTCTAAATTTTGATATATGATGTTTTATAGAATAGCAAGGATCCATTTGCAACATCCTTATTTTATGATATATTTACTCAAAACAAAGTTGAGAATACTAAAGTAAAAGTGATCGATGCACACACGTATTATTTTATATATAACTAGAATTAAGCACCCCGCGTTGCGGCGGGGGCGTAAAACTATGTCAAATAACATCAATGCCACACCGCTGGTAGGGACCACCAACACTAAAGTTGCGGCGTGTTAATGCGAAGAAATAAGACCGAAACATATGACATGAAAAAAATAACTATGTCGATTTAGAACACACGTGTTGCGACAAACTTGTTAAATGGAAAACATAGACGTAAAAACGTTGAGCCACACACGCACGTTGTGCCGTGTTAACTCGCAAAATAACGTAGAAAAGAATAACTAAGTCAATGTAGGATCCGCCCGTTGCGGCGAACTTGCCAAAGGGGGGAAATAGACACGTTGTGACATACCTATCAAATGTGAAAAAATAGGCGAAAAACGTTGAACCACACACGCACTTTGCGACGTATTAACTCGCAAAATTTAGAACGAAACGTAAAACGAAAAACTTGCGAAAGATAAAAAGTATGGGGGACTAAAGTTATAAATAAAAAAAGTTTTGGGTTAAATTACAAAAGATGAAAATTTTTGGGTTAAAAGTAAACAAATGAAAAGTGTTTAAATACAAATGATGAAAACTTTTGGGTTAAAAGTGAAAAATCATAATTTTTTTTTGTAAAACCCCCCATGCTTGGGGTACAACAACATAATGCAACAATTTGTTGCAAAATTATATTATGGAAATACGATGTTTTGTAAATTTCCGAGTATTCTTTTACGACATGCTTATTTTTACTTATGTGTCAACATAAATCTTACTCAGAGTTGCGAATAGTAATATACACATGATCAAAGCAAAAACGTATTAGTTTGTTATTGCAAAAAAATTGAGCATATTTTGTTTTTCTCTTCTAAATTTTAATGTCTTTATAAAATTTTGAGTATGACGTATCAACGTGCTTATTTATATATATGACTTTATATAAAAAAATTTAAAATCGTTTCGACATTAAGCGATAAAAGTATCATTGTAATCGGAAAGGGTAACATTATTTATTTGAACGACTTTTGATTCTTTCTCAGTTGCTATAGCGAGTGCCGATATCCCAACAAACTAAACTTATACCGATCAAATTATCGTTTGCGTAGCGCAAGGTAATTTACTATAGGAATATTAAAAAGTAAAAGAAATAATAAGATGCAAACAATAAACAAATGTTGTCACCCTATTTGCTAATATAAACATACTAGGTTATAATCCCGTGTATTACACGGGTTGAATAAATAAATTTTATATACTAAATAATAAAACAGTATATCTTTAAAAACTTTCTTTATTGCACGGGTTAAATAAATATAATTTTATATATTAAATAATAAAAAGTTATATCTATAAGAACAATATTGTACGGGTTGAATAAATGTAATTTTATATACCGAATAAAAAAGTTATATCTTTAAAACCACATCTATTACACGAGTTGAATAAATGTAATACTGTTTACCAAATAATAAAATAATACATCTATAAAAAACCTCATTTATTACACGGTTTGAATAAATGTAATTTTCTGTACTAAATAATAAAAAAATATATATCCTTAAAAAACTTTGTGTATTGTACGAATTGAATAAATCTAATTTTATACATCAAATAATAAAAAATTATATCTTAAAAAACATCATGTATTACATGGGTCGAGAAAATGTAATTTTGTATAGTGAAAATAAAAATATTTAATATATTAACACAAAGTTTGGTTTTCGTGATAAAAATAGATTATTCTGTTGTTGCAAAATTTGTTTACGAAGTCTCAATAAATTTAACCCTTTATTTAAAACTCCGTAAATATATAAATGATAAATAATATTAGTTAATTTTATTTTAAGTTTCGTAAAACCTGTTTGATACCAAACTAAACAAAATGTTCAAATATATAGTTCAGATCAAATTAGATAATTAAGTTTGAATTTAAAGTAAATAGATAAATATAAAAGTAATAATTAATTCAAATAAATAATAGAGTAAATTATGATTTTGGCCCCGTCGTTATATCACTTTTACCCTTTTAGGCCAAAAAAGAATTTATTAACATCTAAGCCCTCAACGTTTTTTTTTCTAACATTTTTTGCCCTTAACGTCTTTTTTTCTAACCCTTTTGGCCCTTAACATTTAATGGATGGGGTTAGTGTTAGAGGCCAAAAGGGTTAGAAAAGAAGACGTTGAGGACTCAAATGTTAAAAATAACATTTAATGAATGGGGTTAGTGGGTACACCACGATCCAATACGTGGATCGTGGCTACCTTAACGATTTAGGTAACTATGATACATACATACATACATACATACATATATTTAAGTGTGTGTATATAGACTATAGAGTAGTCATCCCAATGGCTTTTGTTAAAAAAAAATTGATTTTCTATATTCGTTTACATTTTTGTTTAGAAAAGCCATGATTTAATTATAAAAATAGTATTTTTCTTACTTGTGTTTTAAATTATAACATGGTTATATTGTTCGATCATATTTAGTATTAAACTATTGAATTTATAATTTACTCTAATTAATATTATAAATGAGAAGAAGATTAAACTAAATAATAATTATCCATAAGATAATAAACTAAATAATATTTAGTAGAAGGGTTATCTATAATTAATTAGAAAAAAATAAATTAAAATAATAATTATCTATAAGAGATACCCTAATATGATGACAAGTGTACTTAAAGTGGTTTCTTTTATTATATAGTATAGATGTTTTCGTCCTATTTGCGACTGCGTCTCTTTCACCCTGAAACTCTCCATATATTTTACCCAAGTGTCCTCCATATTTGCCACCCCACGTGTCTCCATGTTCGCATGAAAATTAAAGCACATGCATTAAGTTTCCATTTCTTGTGGATGTGACACAGTCCCATCATGTTTTGGATTTTTCCATATAAATCGTATATCGTATGCTTTTTTTTTTCACCAGGGTTGGTTTGTTTATTACTCATACGCATCTTAACTCCACTACTGATTTTTTGTTTCGAACCGAGTACATAAGTAGTGATAACTTATCGTTGTAACCTGTAAAACTACGATCTACAATAAGGTTTTTAGGGTAATCATGACCAAAAAAGTTATGCAACATTCAATAACTATTTAAAAAGAATACCGGAAGTACTTAATCGAAGTCGATACTTCTTGTTAACATGCATGGATTGATCTTTCTTAAATAAGTATAAAAATCTCAGGGAAGTAAAAAAGCTATGATATACGTTACATACTAACCAAACGGATCAGATAAATGGCAGCTTGCCGAGAGGCTATGGCACGTAAAAAGTGAAAGCAAGACTCGAACCTAAGAACTCTCCTAAGAGGGAAATAAGAAGTTTACGAGGTATATTCAAATTTTCATGTACGATTGTACGATTATCTCACAAATTGCTATTCAGTTGGTATTCTAACTAAAAGGATCAGATAAATCACAACTTGCACTAAGCAGGTGACCTTCAAGAGGCTATGACAGAAAATCGGTGAAAACGAGACTTGAAACTAAGACATTTGTCAGAGATAAATCATATGTTCACATTGCACTACCCGTTTAAGGTTATAAATGCAGGAATCCGTTCGTGCAAAAAATAATTAAAATACTTTATTAACTTGTAATACTGAAACAAACAGAATGAAAATAAACTACAATACAATTACAACTGAAAAAGTAAAAAACAAGGACAAGAAAATTGAACAGAAACTCTGTTCGTGGCTGAGGATTGTGTTAGACACGGGTCCCTTAAAACAAATTTCGTGTCTCCCAGGAGATCACGTTTGTTTCCAGGATACAACAGCCCAAGCAGTTGTACTGCCGGTCTTGACTCCAACCCGAATGAGTACCTTGAACGCTTGAAGAAGATGAAGTATTCAGAGAGAAGAAAGTTGATTGCTGTATGTATTTCGGTGTGTCGAATCTGGTGAAAGGAGCCTCCTATTTATACACCAGGTCTGAACTCGAAACTGAAAAATAAATTAAATGGAGAATTAAACTGCATTAGACGTCTTTAATGCACTTTAATTCGTCACTTAATTCTCAGTCAAACGCATTAACTTCGTCAGTTTTGAATGCTGAAGCGTAACTGCACAGCATTAACTGCTGCTAGAAGCTTCTGCGCGCGCGCGCAGGTCTGCACCCTCATGCGCGGTGCGTCCATTTGGCTCACTGCCATGCGCGCGTGCGCCTCAGTCCCATGCGCACCTGCGCCACGTCACCTGGTAGCCTCTACGAGCACGCCACATAGTCGCGCCGTTTTGGCTCACTTTGGTGCGCCCCGCACGTCACCTCAGGGCCCATGCTTCATGCGCCAGTGCGCGCCATGAGTACTCGCGCGCGTACGTGCATGCCTGCCACGTCACCAACCACTTGGTCCTTGCAACCCTTGCTCCACCACGCGCACGCGGTCAAAAATACAAAGGCGGCTCTCATGCGGCTCGTGGCGATGCGAGCGTTCAAAGTGCAAAGTGCGCCACATTGCGCCTCATCGCCCACGCCACGCGCGCGCGTGTGCGAGTGCGAGTTCGAGTTAGGGTGCTCCGCACCCTTCGCGAGTACACTAGTGAGTGCTTCCATGAAACAGTAAGGATGGAGAGTTCCCACTTAAATACCCCTTTAAGTTTCATCTCTCATCCGATGTGGGACAAGATGCCACTTTCCCACTTATTTCAGCATTCAAGTTTCAAACACCAAATTTTAAGCATCGATATCTCATTCATCTTAGCTCCGTTTTGGACGTGGTTTAGTTCGTTGCGAAGCTCTTCCAACATAGAACACAAACCCACAAATAAATATATAAAACCCGCTCATTTTATTATATTTATTTCTAGTCCAAAATAGGAAAAAAATCATTTTCCTATATTTGTGAAAAATGCTATTTTCACAAAATTTCCAACAATCCCCCACATGAATAGAAATCGATGTATCAAGTTTCAACGATACACGTTCAACAGTTGAGTATTGCAAGATAGGTAGGTGTAACCTTTGAACCTTCTTTTGTTAAGCATACTTAGCCTCCTAGGGTCTTGTAGACGCGGTGTCTTTGAACAATCCCCCATTTATGTAGGCGACAACATACATTCACATAATACTCTCCCTAGTCGAGTCAAGTCCTCATGGTTGTGTCTGTTAATGGTCATGGAACACGTTCCTGGTTCTGCGAGAGCTCTAGGATTTGCGCCTCCCCACAAATCCATTCGAAGCGACCCCACTTCTCTCTAACATAGGTGATTCCTCTGAATCATTAAAAGCATCATGGTTAATTTGGATTTCCTCAAAATCCTTAACCTCAACATGCTTAACCATTCCTTCATGTCACTGATTGGAATGGACTAAGAAGTATACAACTCCCTTTATTGATTTTGGGGCACCCCCCATAGTGACTCCCTTTGGGTTTATGATTAAGTTTGCCTATTGAACCTAGATCTTGGGATCTCCAGTCAACTAGGTTAGGTTTCCCTCATATTCCCTTCATCTATGGGCTTTAGTCCCATTCCTCTTGACAACCTATACACCTTATATGTGCTTAAGCCTTTTGTTAACGGTTCCGCAATGTTCTCCTTTGACCTCACATAGTCAACTGAGATAACACCCGTTGAGATAAGTTGTCGTACCGTGTTGTGTCTACGTCGAATGTGCCTTGATCAGCCTATGTACATCATGCTTTGTGCTCTAGCAAGAGCAGATTGATTATCACAATGTATGCAGATCGCCGTCAACGGCTTTGGCCATCTTGGAATATCTTCCACAAATTGACGTAGCCACTCCGCCTCTTCCCCTCTTTTATCTAAAGCGACGAATTTGGATTCCATCGTAGACCTAGCTATAACCATTTGCTTGGAAGACTTCCAAGCTATAGCCGCGCCAGCAAGTGTAAACACGTAAACACTTGTCGATCTATGATCTTTTATATCCGATATCCAGTTCGTGTCAGTGTATCCTTCGATCACTGCTGGATCACGGGTATAACACAATCCATAGTCTCTTGTGTATCTTATGTATCTAAGCACCCTCGTGATAGCTTTCCAATGATCCTCGCTCGGATTACTGGTGTATCTACTTAGCCTGCTCACAGCATATGCTAAGTCGGGTCTAGTACATGTCATTAGATACATTAGACTACCAATGATCCTTGAGTACTCTAACTGAGAAACACTCTCGCCTCTATTCTTCCTTAGGCGTTGGGTATTATCAATTGGAGTTCGAGCTATACTCGTATCATCCGAATTGAATTTCCCAAGGATCTTGTCCACGTAGTGAGATTGACTCAACACAATACCATTTTGGGTTCTAGTGATTTTTACTCCAAGAATCACATCCGCAAGACCCATGTCTTTCATGTCAAACCTCGCTTTCAACATGTCTTTCGTTGAGTTGATCATGTTATCATCACTCCCAATGATAAGCATATCATCTACATAAAGACATAAAATCACATAACCTCTTGGTGTGTCTTTAAAATAAACACACTTGTCGCACTAATTTATTTTGAAACCATTGTCAATCATGACATGATCAAACTTTTGGTGCCATTGTTTTGGAGCTTGCTTCAAGCCATACAAAGACTTGACCAATTTACATACTTTACCCTTGTTTCCAGGGGCGGAAAAACCCTCAGGTTGTTCCATGTAAATTTCTTCTTCTAAATCGCCATTTAGAAATGCGGTCTTTACATCCATTTGGTGAACTTCCAAATTTCTTAGAGCCGCAATTGCAAGAACCAATCGTATGGAGGTTATTCGCGTTACAGGCGAGTAAGTATCAAAGTAGTCTAGACCCTCCTTTTGTCTAAATCCTTTGATCACTAACCTTGCCTTGTATTTATCAATACTTCCGTCGGCTTTCATATTCCTTTTGAATATCCAACGATATCCGAGTGGTTTACAACCAGGTGGAAGATCTACTAACTCCCAAGTATGATTTTGCAATATGGAATCAATTTCATTCTTAATTGCTTCTTGCCATTGAGGTCCTTCCACGGAGGTAACCGCTTCGTGGTAGGTATTGGGCTCACCCTCAACCATATAGCTCATGAAGTCTGGACCAAAGGATTTTTCAACCCTTTGTCGTTTACTTCGTCTAAGCTCACCCTCCTCGACCTCAGGTCGTTCATGTCTTTCATCTATCCTCGTAGATGAACTTGGTCCTGCTTCATATAACCATGTAGACGAACTTGGACCTGCTTCATCAACCGCTCTTGATGAAGGCGCATGTGTTTGTCCTAACATAGGAAACACATTCTCAAAATATGAGACGACATTAGGATTTGCTCTATGATAGTGTGTTTGTGTACATCGGGATTCTTGGACTCATGTACAAGAAAATGATGCGCACTACTTTGATGTGCATATCCAATGAAAATGCAATCAACAGTTTTGGGTCCTATCCTAAGAGCCTTAGGAGGTGGTACAATCACCTTAGCTAGGCACCCCCACACTTTCAAGTATTTGTACGAAGGCTTCCTTTTTCTCCATAGCTCATATGGAGTTTCGTCCCTATTTTTTCAAAGGTATCTTGTTCAAAAGATAGTTTGCTGAGAGAATGGCGTCCCCCCACATTTCTCGGTTCACTCCCGAGCTTATCAACATGGCGTTCATCGTTTCTTTCAATGTGCGGTTCTTTCGTTCCGCAACGCCATTTGATTGTGGAGAATAAGGAGGTGTACACTCATGTACAATGCCACTTTTTGCGCATAAATCCGCAAAAGGTGCAACATATTCACCTCCTCGATCGCTTCTCAAAGCTTTTATCTTCTTTTTAAGTTGATTCTCAACTTCGTTTTTGTACAAGATAAACTTCTCTATTGCTTCGTCTTTACTTTTAAGTAAATACACGTAGCAATATTTAGTACAATCATCAATAAACGTGATGAAGTACTTATTTCCTCCACGCGTGGGAACCGCTTTTAAATCACACACATCGGTATGAATTAAATCAAGGGGTTCGGTTATTCGTTCAACCGATTTAAACGATGATCTCGTGAGTTTGGATTCAACACATGTCTCGCATTTGTGATTGGACTCGATATGGAATGTTGGTATCAAGTTTAATTTAATTAAACGTCGTAATGAATTAAAATTTACATGTCCTAGTCTACCATGCCAAACATTAGAAGAATCAATCATGTAAGTAGAAGTAGAAATTTCATTCAAACTTTTGTTTTGGTTTACAACCATTACATTCATTTTAAACATACCATTAAGGGCATAGCCCTTTCCAACAAATAGTCCACATCTAGACAAGACAAAATTGTCCGATTCAAACACTAGACGAAATCCAAACTTGTTGAGCATCCATCCCGACACGAGATTCTTCCGTATCTCTGGGACGTAAAGCACATTTGTCAAGGTAAGCTCCTTGCCCGAAGTCATCTTCAAGACGACCGTGACGTCCCCTTTGATGCTTGCGGTAGCTTTATTCCCCATATAAAGGTTTTCTTCACCCGACGCTTCCTTGAATATAGAGAAAAGAGCCTTGTCTCCACAAACATGGCGGGTTGCACCCGTGTCAACGAACCATCCTTTTGGGTTTTCACCCATCGTGTTGACTTCTTCAATCATAGCCGCTTCCTCGGTTATCATTGCAATTAGAGGCATACCATCCGTATCAACCATGTGCACACGCTCACGCTTAGGTTTCTTGCATTGGTTAGCACGGTGCCCCGTCTCGTTATAGTTGTAACAAGTACCTTGGAAAGGCGCAAGCTTCTTTTTCACAGCCCCCTTTTCGGTCCAAGGTTGTTAACCTTTACTTTCCCCTTGTTGTCCTTTTTACCCCGTTTTGGCTTATTACCCTTTGAGGACTCCCCAACTTCCACCATGTTTGCCTTAGCCGAAGCTTGCAAAATGGTGCCTTTTAGGGCCACCCTGTTGTCCTCTTCTATACGAAGACGGAAGACAAGTTCCTCAATTGACATTTCCTTTCGCTTGTGTTTAAGATAATTCTTAAAATCCACCCAAGCAGGAGGTAATTTCTCGATCATGGCTGCCACTTGAAATGTCTCGCTGAGTACCATTCCCTCAGCATTGATGTCATGAAGTATAATTTGTAACTCTTGGACTTGGTTCATAACAGTCTTGTTATCAACCATTTTGAAGTCCAAGAAACGGGCGACAACAAATTTCTTTGTTCCCGCATCCTCCGTTTTGTACTTTTTCTCTAAAGACTCCCATAATTCTTTGGAAGTCTTGATACTATAGTACAAATTATACAGCGCATCCGAGAGACCGTTGAGTCCATAGCCTCGACATATAAAGTCCGAGTGCTTCCACGCCTCTACCGCGCTCAGAGCCTGAGCATCGGTCTCCCCTTCCGCAGGTTGGGGAACGGTCTCATTCAAGAACCTCGCAAGGTTCATGGTGGTCAAATAGAGGAAGATCTTCTGTTGCCACCTTTTGAAGTGGAGATCCGAGAACTTCTCGGGTCGTTCAGCATGATTCGCCACTGTGGACGCTCCCACAGTGTTGGCAGGGGTTCCAACGACAACATTAGTGTTGCTCGTGTTCACATTTTCAGTCGACATTCTGAAAAATTCCACAAAACCAAGTTAATAAATGTGCTGATTTATTATTTTATTAACAGAATTGATGAGTAACAAAATCAGCCTCGTAGCTTCTAAGTCCAACTTTGAAGACTACAAGAGAAGATCTAAGAACCCAAAGACGAAGAAGGAGTAGAAGAACAGAATTCTGTTTTGACAAAGTCGCAACTTTGAATCAAAACAGAGAAAAAACTATTTTTAAAAACACAACCTGCTGTGAGGAAAAAAAATTTACAATCACAGCAGAGAAGTTTGTGATTCTACACGAACGGTGTTTTTAAAATTTGTTTTAAGATTGTAGGAATCCGTTCGTGCAAAAAATAATTAAAATACTTTATTAACTTGTAATACTGAAACAAACAGAATGAAAATAAACTACAATACAATTACAACTAAAAAAGTAAAAAACAAGAACAAGAAAATTGAACAGAAACTCTGTTCGTGGCTGAGGATCATGTTAGACATGGGCCCCTTAAAACAAATTTCGTGTCTCCCAGGAGATCACGTTTGTTTCCACGATACAACAGCCCAAGCAGTTGTACTGCCGGTCTTGACTCCAACCCGAATGAGTCAGAGAGAAGTATTCAGAGAGAAGAAAATTGTACGCTTGAAGAAGATGAAGTATTCAGAGAGAAGAAAGTTGATTTGCTGTATGTATTTCGGTGTGTCAATCTGGTGAAAGGAGCCTCCTATTAATACACCAGGTCTGAACTCGAAACTGAAAAATAAATTAAATGGAGAATTAAACTGCATTAGACGTCTTTAATGCACTTTAATTCGTCACTTAATTCTCAGTCAAAAGCATTAACTTCGTTAGTTTCGAATGCAGAAACATAATTGCACAGCATTAACTGCTGCTGGAAGCTTCTACGCGCGCGCGCGCAGGTCTACACCCTCATGCGCAGTGCATCCATTTGGCTCACTGCCATGCGCGCGTGCGCCTCAGTCCCATGCGCACCTGTGCCACGTCACCTGGTAGCCTCTATGAGCACGCCACACAGTCGCGCCGTTTTGGCTCACTTTGGTGCGCCGCGCACGTCACCTCAGTGCCCATGCTTCATGCGCCAGTGCGCGCCATGAGTACTCGCGCGCGTACGCTGTAACATCTGTGCTTGTAATCATTATGAACAGTTCTATTATCAATAAAACAATGTTATTTAATCCCAATGTTTGTTTGGTTGTGTTTTACATTTTTCATGTTTTGACTTTTATCCAATTTCAAACTCTATATCGCTTTCTGGAGAGTTATACGCAAACTGGTGCGAAAACGTAACCAGTTTAATGCGAAAAATACTCCGGAACATCAACATATACTTAACATATCTTAAATAACCTTTACATAACTTAGAAATAAGTTTTAAAGGCTTTGGTATGGCAAAAACAAGTTAATTCGCTTACAGGGACTAAAGTTGACAAACTGCGAAAGTATGCCAATTTGAACTGTAACAGACATTCCGGAACATGACCATAAGTTAAACATACCATAAATATCCTTTACAAAGCTTAGAAATAGGCTTTGAGGGGTTCGGTATGCTAAAATAAACTTTTGGGTCATTCAGGGACTAAAAGTGTCAAAAAGTGCACAAGTTTGCATTTTCGCGCATAACTTACGTTCTGAATACATCCAGACATCTAAAAATTTATGTAAGCATGACTATATTATGCTTTAGTGGTTGGCTTGACAAAAATCCATTCGTCGCGTCATTTGGATCGTTTTTCGCGCTTATGCGCATTCCGTCGTAATTAACCGAACAACGCAACCGTACGGCTAAACGAACCGACATCCGAGATATTTTTGAGCATTTTTTAAGTTCCCTATACTTTAACTTCATTTTAGAGCTTTGAAATGGGGTTAACGGGCCTTAAACGTGTCAAAAATGACCTTATTGCATAACAGGGACCAAAAGTGTAAATCTGCCAAAGTTCAGGCATACGATGCGTAGCCATTTTTGCCCTACGATGCGTATGGGTTCTGCAGATCAGATTAGATTAAACAGTCAGCAGATTTCAGCTGATTAAACCTCATCCACACATTCTAAACTTGCCCTTTCAGCTTATAATAGGCCATTTTCAGTTACCATAACATTTTGACAAATGTACGCACTAGATTAAATCACGTTATTCAAGAAACGATCTTAACGGTTACCCGAAATCTATAAATACCCATCACATTTGCACACATTTCTCACAAGAATCTGATCATTTGGGGACCCTTCGTAAGTGTTCCTTCGTTCTTTTATTGCTTTTCGAGTCCGAAAGTCAAACCTTGTTTGACTTTCTGCATTGACCAGTTTATGGTCGATGCGAAGTTCGTTTGAACTTCATAACGTGAGCGTGATCACGATGGTTATAGTCCCTAGCGACTATACCTACTGATTACCATGTTATCTAGGCTCAGTGACGAGCCGTAGTTTCGGGCAGAATACGTATTCTTGCGTATTTTGTAACCAAACTACTTATGGGTATCAAAACCGTTTGTTTTGATACAAAACCTGTTTTCTAAACTTAGTTAAGCATGTTTTAACATGCTTAGCTCGTCACTTTTAGTTTAGTGCTTATATAGGGTCGTAAGGTAAGCGATCTAATCAATCGCTTATACTTTCGAACCCGACCCGTTTGGTCAATCATTAGGATCCGACCAAACACATTAGGTGACCATAGTGTATAGGGAATAACCTTCCGAGGTTATACCTTATGGTCGTTTCGTTTAAGTAGTTGTATGATAGGTAGTTTATATGCCTTAGGTAAATTACCAAAATACCCCTTTGATGCCGAAATTCGTTTTAATCATATGTAACATAACTTTTGACATCTAAACTGATTTGACAACCATATTAGACATGTTAAGGCATATATTACTTGTCATAGGACTAGTTAGGCGGTCCGAACGCGTTTCACGCGAACGACGCGTTAAAGTAGCATAAGCTACCTAAACGGGTCGTAATGGGTCACAAGCACTTAGGTTAGGTTTCATTTAGTATGTAGGCTTTATTAAACCATACTACATGAGTTCCCATACTCATTTGGTTTACGAGCCCTCGTTCTATCCGATCTTCCGATTTAGGTCCGGTTTATTAATGTAGTTACCTATATTAGGTGCCGTTTGATATTCCGTGATCTCTAGCATTGCTTGGTGGTTATCTTAGGACTTCTGAGCAATCTCAAGTGAGTACATAGACCCCTCTTTTACTGTTTTCCAAACGTTTTGGGGTGGAACACATGTGCCTACTTGTTACTTTCACGCTTTCCTGTTTTCGCATCATATACTTGCTATGTTTGTTAGTACGTTATAGTACATGATTTCATTACATTTCATGCTATGTATGTCCATTGTGTGCATACTTAGTACATGGTTTTACATTACATTTCTGCTATGTATGTTAACTGATAGCATGCTAGCACATTGATTTACAAGACTTTTCTGCTTTGTATGTTAACTTAGCATACTTAGTACATTGATTTCATATAACATGTTCACTTTTGCTATGACATTTGGTTTGCACAAACGAGACTATTATACGTTCATTAACATTAGCTACGCCGCTCGGTAGTAAGTACTGGTACCATAGGACTTGACAAATCCCATTCCTAACATCTCGGGTTTGTTTGGATGTTAGGAATGACTGAATCCGAAAACATTTCTTTTGATAACCTTGACTGAAAGGGTTATCCGACTGTCTCAAGGCTTGAATGTATGCGTTAACTTACCACATAAATGTTTGTATCAATGTAACATGCACTACTTTGCAAAACATAACTTTTTGATATATTCAAAATACTTTGTTTTGTACATTTCTACATTTGGACTATTTGACAATACTTTACTTACAAGACATAACATTTGTTACACATTACTTGACTACTTTTGGACTATCAACATTTGACATGGTTTATACAAGGACTTTTGACAATTGGTTTAAACATAGACATTATACATTGTTGGTTGGTTAAGTGACTTAAGTAACGAAATGTGAGTAATATGATACAAGCATGGTGGATACGCCGCTGGTACTTCCTATATATAAGTGTTTGTATTATATTACATATCATAGCGTTATTTAAATCATTTCAATTTGGACTTATACATTTTACACAAGTAACACAATTTTCACAAGACACTGTTTACAAACAACTTATCTTATACAAATTCATTTTACATGGTTATTCAATTAACCATACTTTATGATCTTATTTATACATATCATCTGAACTTATTGTTTTTCAAGTGATTTACAAAACAAATCAAATTACAAGGTTCATGACTAAACATTTTCTAAAACTTAAGTCATGAATCCTATTTTCACAAAACCTATGTATCTCACAGGCATTTTTATGCTGACGTACCTATTTTCACATGTGTTTTCAGGAGCTTTTCCGTAGGATGAAGATCGTGACACTAGGGCGGACCTGTGCCTTAGAGACTTAAAATGATGAAAGACTTAGTTTAATTATGTTATAAACTCTTTAATTTATGTTTAAGACGATGTAACTCGTATGTTAATAAATAAAATACAACTTTGAACACCATGGTTATGAAACAATTAATTCTGTTACAACACTCCCCGACGTTTTCCGCCACGTTTTGTATGTTACACATGGTCGGGGTGTGACAGAAGAGTTGGTATCAGAGCCAATGGTTATAGGGAATTAGGTTATTAGTAATGCTTTGACCTAGACTATAACCTTTCTAGGACCCTAACACAAGTTATCTTGTGTTTAGATCTTAAAACATGTACATCACCTATCCTTAGGTGATTATCAAAACAAGAAACCAAATTTTTCGAAACGATTTTTGAAAAACAATCTTCTGTTTTTGAATGATTTATTACAAGGTTTCGAACCCTCTTTTGTAAGGTTTTGAACCCTTCCAGTTTGACTAAATATTTGGCCTTGTGCCTTTAAATTTTCAAAATCTCGTCAACGTTTTGGGTTTTAAATAATGTGAACACGTGCAAACTGGAAGAGTGAATGCCTGTATTCTGAGTTTTCTGTCTAGGCAAGCACTTCGTATACATCTCAACCAGACGCGAGACCAGTTGTGCTTACCTGGGAATTCTTGGGATGAGTGTTCACTTATAGGCGAGCATGTCTTCATTATACATTATTTTTGACCCATTTACTTTGATTAGTCACTGTGTGTCGTTTGTTTGCTTTGTGATACGGACGAATGACCACCATCTATGCTGTTTGCAATTCTTGTTTTTTTATCATCTCATTCTTTTCATCCAATCATCTCACTCGTTTCCTTTCATGTTTCCTCTTTTAGAATGCCTCCTCGACGCGACAATCTGATTGCGACTGCCGAACTGGCAGAAATTATTGCGGAGCAGATGGCTGCTCAATTTCCAAATCTCTTTGCTCAATGGCAACAAGCCAACAACAACAACAATGCTCCATGCAAATACAAGGATTTTAACTCGGCTAAACCACTCAAGTTTAGTGGTTCTGAGGGAGCGACTGGGCTTCTTCAGTGGTTCGAGAGCATTGAGAATACTTTTCACCACGTGCAGTGTCCGGATAATCGCAAAGTCGAGTTTACTTTGAGCGTATTTCAGAAGAGGGCTTTGACATGGTGGAACGGGGTTATGAGAGATAGGGGTGCTGAGATTGCCTTGGCACAGACATGGGCTGAACTAAGAGCTCTTATGATGAGAGAATTCTGTCCTCGACATGAGCAACGAGCTTTGGAGAAGGAGTTTGATAACTTGAAACAAGATAGTGGAGAGCACAGGGCATATACTGATAGGTTTGAGGAGTTGAGTCTGCTTTGCCCAACTATGGTTACCCCACTCGACAAGGCTATCGAAAGATATACATCGACGGCCTACCTGACTCGGTACAAGATATCATTACTGGTAGTAACCCTACCACACTCCGTCAGGCGATCGAGTTATCAGCGACATTGACTGAGTCGCAGATTCGGAAGAATAAGTTACACAGAAAGGGTGACAAGGGCAAGAAGCAGTCGGCTGACAATGAAGATAGCAAGAAAGGTCAAAACAAGAAGGGAAAGAATTCTGGAGGATCTAGGAAGCGGAAGGCTTCCCAAAACTATGACGTTACTGCACAGGCTCAAGCTGCACCAAATCAGCCTGCGCAACCACTAGCCAAGAAGCCTTATCTTGGCAATGCACCTTTGTGCAACAGGTGTAACGGCCATCATCAACCACACCTCCAGTGTCGTCAGTGCACAAACTGCGGAAGATCTGGTCATCTTGCTGACGCCTGCCGCATCCATGTCAATCAGAATCGGGCAGTTCAGAACCTGGCTCAACAGGTTGCTCAGCCTCTTGCTCAGCAACAAGGTCAAGCTGCACGACCTCATTTTCCTCCTGGTTCGTGCTACAATTGTGGGGATCTGACCCACTACAGGAACCGGTGCCCAAGGCTAGCTAACCAAAACCAGAATGTGAATCAGAATCAGGCTCCGGCTCGAGGGCGAGCCTTTAACTTGAATGCCCAAGAGGCGCAGGCGGACGATAATGTGGTGAACGGTACGTTCTTTATTAATAATCAGCCTGCATCTGTTCTTTTTGATTCGGGTGCCGACAAGAGTTTTGTGTCATTGTCTTTTGAGCCATTACTTCGCGTGTCTAGAACAAAACTAGGTAAACCTTTGACAGTAGAAGTTGCTAGTGGTGAACCCATTGTTCTTGATTCTGTTCTTCACAACTGCCAGTTGAATCTTAACGATCATCTTTTTCCAATCGACCTCACGCCTATGCAACTTGGAAGCTTCGACGTCATAGTGGGTATGGATTGGTTATCTAAGCATCGCGCAGAGATAGTTTGTTCTGAGAAGATTGTTCGTGTGCCGCTTTCGACAGGCAAGATCCTACAGGTTCAAGGTGAGAAACCTGCCAGTGGTCTCAAACTCATGTCTTGTTTTAAAGCTCGGAAGTATCTGCGGAAGAACTATGTGGCTTTCTTAGCACATGTTACAGCAGATAAAGGCAAGGGTAAGTCTATTTCAGATATTCCCGTCGTTCGGGATTATTCTGAAGTTTTCCCTGAAGAGTTACCTGGTCTACCTCCAGCACGCCAAGTCGAGTTCCGCATTGATCTCGTACCTGGTGCAAATCCCATTGCTAGAGCCCCATATCGTCTTGCACCGTCTGAGATGCAAGAGTTGTCTAAGCAGCTTCAGGAGCTCTCTGACAAAGGTTTTATCCGTCCTAGCTTTTCACCCTGGGGTGCTCCCGTTCTCTTTGTCAAGAAGAAGGATGGATCTTTTAGGATGTGTATCGATTATCGTGAGCTTAACAAGCTTACCATCAAGAATCGATATCCCCTACCGCGCATAGACGATCTCTTTGATCAGCTACAGGGTGCTTCTTATTTTTCGAAGATTGATCTGCGATCTGGATATCATCAACTTCGGGTGCATGAAGAAGATATTCCCAAGACAGCGTTCCGTACTCGTTATGGGCATTATGAATTCACAGTCATGCCTTTCGGTTTGACTAATGCTCCTGCTGTTTTCATGGACTTAATGAATAGGGTCTGCAAACCTTATTTGGATCAGTTCGTCATTGTTTTTATTGACGACATCTTGATTTACTCTAAGACGCGAGCTGATCACGAGCAACATCTTCGTCTTACTCTGGAACTCCTAAAGAAAGAGCAACTTTTCGCCAAATTCTCCAAGTGTGAATTCTGGCTTAAAGAAGTTCAATTCTTAGGACATATTATCAACGAACAAGGTATTCATGTAGATCCCTCCAAGATCAGTGCGATTAAGGATTGGGATACGCCTACTACTCCTACTGAGGTTCGTTCTTTTCTTGGTCTAGCGGGTTATTATCGCCGCTTCATAGAAAACTTCTCGAAGATTGCAGTTCCTCTAACTGCTCTAACTCAGAAGAAAATGCCCTTTTATTGGGGATACAAACAAGAGGAAGCTTTTCAACACTTGAAGCAGAAGCTTTGTGACGCGCCTGTTCTAACTTTGCCTGAGGGCAATGATGATTTCGTTGTTTATTGCGATGCATCTAAACTGGGTCTTGGCTGTGTTCTTATGCAAAGGAACAAAGTCATAGCATATGCATCGAGGCAGTTGAAGATACATGAGAAGAACTACACCACTCATGATCTTGAGTTGGGTGCAGTTGTTTTCGCTCTAAAGATCTGGAGACACTATTTGTACGGTACAAAATGTGTGGTTTTCACGGACCACAAAAGTCTTCAGCATATCTTCAACCAGAAAGAACTCAACATGAGGCAACGACGTTGGGTTGAGCTTTTAAACGACTATGACTGCGAAATTCGCTACCATCCTGGTAAGGCGAATGTCGTAGCTGATGCATTGAGTCGTAAGGAACGTACTAAGCTTCATTGTGTACGGGTTCAATCTGTTATTCAAGCTCGATCCGATATCCATGCACGCATTTCTCAGGCTCAACAATCTTGTGTTTCACAAGGTTTAATGGATAAGGAATTTCCCTATCACATAACGCCTGCTTTGGAACTGAAGGACAATGGATCGTATTACTTCATGGACCGTTTGTGGGTCCCAAGCCAGGATGATCTTCGTACCTTACTTATGGATGAAGCCCATAAGTCGCGTTATTCTATTCATCCGGGCTCAGATAAGATGTATAAGGATCTTCGTATTCACTATTGGTGGCCTGGTATGAAGAAAGACATTGCCTTATACGTATCAAAATGCCTTACTTGTCTTAAGGTTAAGGCTGAACATCAGCGTCCTTCTGGTTTATTGGAGCAACCAGAGATCCCAGTTTGGAAATGGGAAAACATTACCATGGATCTTGTTACTAAACTTCCGCGCACAAAGAAAGGTCATGATGCCATCTGGGTAGTTGTTGATCGTCTTACTAAGTCAGCGCATTTCTTGCCAATCCGTGAGGATTTCCCTGCTGACAGACTTGCTCAAATCTATGTGGATGAAATTGTGGCTCGACATGGTGTTCCTTTGAACATCATTTCTGACAGAGATGCTCGTTTCACTTCTCATTTTTGGAGAACCATGCAATCTGCTATGGGGACCCAACTTAATTTGAGCACAGCTTATCATCCGCAAACGGATGCTCAATCTGAAAGAACAATCCAGACTCTGGAGGATATGCTCAGAGCTTGTGTGATCGATTTTGGTGGTAGTTGGGATTCACATCTTAAATTGATTGAATTCTCCTACAACAACAGTTATCACACCAGCATCAAAATGGCTCCTTTCGAGGCTCTCTATGGTCGAAAATGTCGTTCACCAGTCTGCTGGAATGAGATCGGCGAGGCTCAACTTACTGGACCTGCTCTCATTTTAGAGACAACTGACAAGATCAAGAAAGTTCGTGATAACCTTCAGATAGCTAGAAGCCGTCAAAAGAGTTACGCGGACCCAAAACGCAAGGCCTTGGAATTTCAAGTTGGTGATCGTGTATTACTTAAGGTCTCACCTTGGAAAGGTGTGATCAGATTTGGAAAGAAAGGAAAACTTGCACCTAGATACGTTGGACCATTCAAGATCGTCGAAAGAATCGGAAAGGTAGCCTACAGACTTGAGTTACCTCCTGAACTGGGAAATGTTCATCCAACTTTTCACGTGTCCAATCTCAAGAGGTGTTCAGCTGATGAGAACCTCCACATACCGCTTGATGAAATTCGGGTTGGTAAAACACTGAAATTCATTGAAAAGCCAGTGGAAATCATGGAACGTGAAGTCAAGTGGCTTAAACGCAAGCGCATTCCTTTGGTCAAAGTTCGCTGGGAAGCTAAACGTGGACCCGAGTTTACTTGGGAACGCGAAGATCAAATGAAGGCGAAATATCCGCATCTTTTCCTACGAGTTTCCTCTAAATAAATTTCGGGACGAAATTTCCTCAAGTAGGGGAGACTGTAACATCTGTGCTTGTAATCATTATGAACAGTTCTATTATCAATAAAACAATGTTATTTAATCCCAATGTTTTTTTGGTTGTGTTTTACATTTTTCATGTTTTGACTTTTATCCAATTTCAAACTCTATATCGCTTTCTGGAGAGTTATACGCAAACTGGTGCGAAAACGTAACCAGTTTAATGCGACAAATACTCCGGAACATCAACATATACTTAACATATCTTAAATAACCTTTACATAACTTAGAAATAAGTTTTAAAGGCTTTGGTATGGCAAAAACAAGTTAATTCGCTTACAGGGACTAAAGTTGACAAACTGCGAAAGTATGCCAATTTGAACTGTAACAGACATTCCGGAACATGACCATAAGTTAAACATACCATAAATATCCTTTACATAGCTTAGAAATAGGCTTTGAGGAGTTCGGTATGCTAAAATAAACTTTTGGGTCATTCAGGGACTAAAAGTGTCAAAAAGTGCACAAGTTTGCATTTTCGCGCATAACTTACGTTCTGAATACATCCGGACATCTAAAAATTTATGTAAGCATGACTATATTATGCTTTAGTGGTTGGCTTGACAAAAATCCATTCGTCGCGTCATTTGGATCGTTTTTCGCGCTTATGCGCATTCCGTCGTAATTAACCGAACAACGCAACCGTACGGCTAAACGAACCGACATCCGAGATATTTTTGAGCATTTTTTAAGTTCCCTATACTTTAACTTCATTTTAGAGCTTTGAAATGGGGTTAACGGGCCTTAAACGTGTCAAAAATGACCTTATTGCATAACAGGGACCAAAAGTGTAAATCTGCCAAAGTTCAGGCATACGATGCGTAGCCATTTTTGCCCTACGATGCGTATGGGTTCTGCAGATCAGATTAGATTAAACAGTCAGCAGATTTCAGCTGATTAAACCTCATCCACACATTCCAAACTTGCCCTTTCAGCTCATAATAGGCCATTTTCAGTTACCATAACATTTTGACAAATGTACGCACTAGATTAAATCACGTTATTCAAGAAACGATCTTAATGGTTACCCGAAATCTATAAATACCCATCACATTTGCACACATTTCTCACAAGAATCTGATCATTTGTGCTCTAAGTTGAAACCTTTGTTTCATACCTGAGCTATTTTGATCTAGATTAGCATTCGGGGACCCTTCGTAAGTATTCCTTCGTTCTTTTATTGCTTTTCGAGTCCGAAAGTCAAACCTTGTTTGACTTTCTGCATTGACCAGTTTATGGTCGATGCGAAGTTCGTTTGAACTTCATAACGTGAGCGTGATCACGATGGTTATAGTCTCTAGCGACTATACCTACTGATTACCACGTTATCTAGGCTCAGTGACGAGCCGTAGTTTCGGGCAGAATACGTATTCTTGCGTATTTTGTAACCAAACTACTTATGGGTATCAAAACCGTTTGTTTTGATACCAAACCTGTTTTCTAAACTTAGTTAAGCATGTTTTAACATGCTTAGCTCGTCACTTTTAGTTTAGTGCTTATATAGGGTCGTAAGGTAAGCGATCTAATCAATCGCTTATACTTTCGAACCCGACCCGTTTGGTCGATCATTAGGATCCGACCAAACACATTAGGTGACCATAGTGTATAGGGAATAACCTTCCGAGGTTATACCTTATGGTCGCTTCGTTTAAGTAGTTGTATGATAGGTAGTTTATATGCCTTAGGTAAATTACCAAAATACCCCTTTGATGCCGAAATTCGTTTTAATCATATGTAACATAACTTTTGACATCTAAACTGATTTGACAACCATATTAGACATGTTAAGGCATATATTACTTGTCATAGGACTAGTTAGGCGGTCCGAACGCGTTTCACGCGAACGACGCGTTAAAGTAGCATAAGCTACCTAAACGGGTCGTAATGGGTCACAAGCACTTAGGTTAGGTTTCATTTAGTATGTAGGCTTTATTAAACCATACTACATGAGTTCCCATACTCATTTGGTTTACGAGCCCTCGTTCTATCCGATCTTCCGATTTAGGTCCGGTTTATTAATGTAGTTACCTATATTAGGTGCCGTTTGATATTCCGTGATCTCTAGCATTGCTTGGTGGTTATCTTAGGACTTCTGAGCAATATCAAGTGAGTACATAGACCCCTCTTTTACTGTTTTCCAAACGTTTTGGGGTGGAACACATGTGCCTACTTGTTACTTTCACGCTTTCCTGTTTTCGCATCATATACTTGCTATGTTTGTTAGTACGTTATAGTACATGATTTCATTACATTTCATGCTATGTATGTCCATTGTGTGCATACTTAGTACATGGTTTTACATTACATTTCTGCTATGTATGTTAACTGATAGCATGCTAGCACATTGATTTACAAGACTTTTCTGCTTTGTATGTTAACTTAGCATACTTAGTACATTGATTTCATATAACATGTTCACTTTTGCTATGACATTTGGTTTGCACAAACGAGACTATTATACGTTCATTAACATTAGCTACGCCGCTCGGTAGTAAGTACTGGTACCATAGGACTTGACAAATCCCATTCCTAACATCTCGGGTTTGTTTGGATGTTAGGAATGACTGAATCCAAAAACATTTCTTTTGATAACCTTGACTGAAAGGGTTATCCGACTGTCTCAAGGCTTGAATGTATGCGTTAACTTACCACATAAATGTTTGTATCAATGTAACATGCACTACTTTGCAAAACATAACTTTTTGATATATTCAAAATACTTTGTTTTGTACATTTCTACATTTGGACTATTTGACAATACTTTACTTACAAGACATAACATTTGTTACACATTACTTGACTACTTTTGGACTATCAACATTTGACATGGTTTATACAAGGACTTTTGACAATTGGTTTAAACATAGACATTATACATTGTTGGTTGGTTAAGTGACTTAAGTAACGAAATGTGAGTAATATGATACAAGCATGGTGGATACGCCGCTGGTACTTCCTATATATAAGTGTTTGTATTATATTACATATCATAGCGTTATTTAAATCATTTCAATTTGGACTTATACATTTTACACAAGTAACACAATTTTCACAAGACACTGTTTACAAACAACTTATCTTATACAAATTCATTTTACATGGTTATTCAATTAACCATACTTTATGATCTTATTTATACATATCATCTGAACTTATTGTTTTTCAAGTGATTTACAAAACAAATCAAATTACAAGGTTCATGACTAAACATTTTCTAAAACTTAAGTCATGAATCCTATTTTCACAAAACCTATGTATCTCACAGGCATTTTTATGCTGACGTGCCTATTTTCATATGTGTTTTCAGGAGCTTTTCCGTAGGATGAAGATCGTGACACTAGGGCGGACCTGTGCCTTAGAGACTTAAAATGATGAAAGACTTAGTTTAATTATGTTATAAACTCTTTAATTTCTGTTTAAGACGATGTAACTCGTATGTTAATAAATAAAATACAACTTTGAACACCATGGTTATGAAACAATTAATTCTGTTACAACACTCCCCGACGTTTTCCGCCACGTTTTGTATGTTATACGCGCATGCCTGCCACGTCACCAACCACTTGGTCCTTGCAACCCTTGCTCCACCACGCGCACGCGGTCAAAAATACAAAGGCGGCTCGCGGCGATGCGAGCGTGCAAAGTGCGTCATCAAAGCGCCACATTGCGCCTCATCGCCCACGCCACGCGCGCGCGCGAGTGCGAGTTAGGGCACCCTTCGCGAGTACACTAGTGAGTGCTTCCATGAAACAGTAAGGATGGAGAGTTCCCACTTAAATACCCCTTTAAGTTTCATCTCTCATCCGATGTTGGACAAGATGCCACTTTCCCACTTATTTCAGCATTCAAGTTTCAAACATCAAACTTTGAGCATCGATATCTCATTCATCTTAGCTCCGTTTTGGACGTGGTTTAGTTCGTTGCGAAGTTCTTCCAACATAGAACACAAACCCACAAATAAATATATAAAACCCGCTCATTTTATTATATTTATTTCTAGTCCAAAATAGGAAAAAATCATTTTCCTATATTTGTGAAAAATGCTATTTTCACAAAATTTCCAACAATAAAATCGTAGATTCACATGTTCATGTACGGATATCTCACGTACAAGTCGTTATTCAGTTGGTATACTATCTATATGAGATGAAATGTGTGGTCTATCTTGGTGAATGGTGATGGATCTAGATCCCCACCACCATCAAAAAAAATCTTCACACACTGGTTCACACCTTTATAAATTCATGCATGACTCATGTGTACAAGTGTGCAACATCTGTTACATCTTCTTCCTCTTCATTTCTCTAGAACAAGTTTAATTAGGGAAATGGAGATACCGGTTATTGATCTCACACCGTACGTGGATGCAGCTTCCGGCAAGTTCAGTTGCGACGAACGCCTGCATCCTGAACTAAAAACGGTGTGCTCGGAGGTGAGCCGGATTCTGAAAGAAACCGGAGCTCTGCTTGTCAGAGATCCGCGATGCTCAAACGAAGATAATGATCGGTTTATCAATATGATGGAGAAGTATTTCGAGCAACCGAAAGAAGTTAAGCGCGTCCAAGAGCGTCCTCATCAGCATTATCAGGTAAACTTGGCCACTAGATTCAGTACAAATCTAATGACTTTTTTAATGTTTTTTTGTTGGATTCTGTAGAAATTCTGTTACTAATTACTGACGGACCGCGTCCGTTAATAATATTCATTTGTTTAGTAGTGATTATGTGAATTGTTTGTGCGTTTTCTGGATCAATACAGGTTTTCGATTGCAATAGATAATAGTCGGAAGTATTTCATGTGATCCGGATCTTAAATGGGTTCGGATCAAAATACGATCCAAGAAAGACCCATTTGGGTTTGTATTATCTCACAAAATGATAAAAACAAGAGGTTTAAATAAGAAAACATGATACATATACCATTATTAGATGTTTGGAAAAAATAATGTTTGGAAAAAAATCACAAAATGATAAGAGGTTTAAAATAAGAAAACATGATACGTATACCATTATTGAGACGTGAAGTTATGAAAATAGACTAGTATAGTATACTCTACACTAAAATAGTAAAAAAAGATTTTTAGGAAAGGTAGAAAACAGTAGCGAAAAGAAGTTCATGATTGTTGATCACACGCGGGTGATGTAAAATTACCATTTCGAAAGATTACAATTTTAAAGTTTGTCGTGATCGTTATCTAAATCAGCAATAACCAAATTGAGTTTTTAAGATCAGGTGTGATTTTAGTGATCGTTAGAGATCATAAACCGATTACCGACTTAGCAGACAACCTACCCAGCAATAAGGCTATAAAGTGTGGTCATGACCCTCATTACCCTCTACTTCAGTGTCATGTCACCTACCTCTAATCCACAATACAAAACCACTACTCTAAAGGTGTAGTCATGATCCAAACCACTATCCTCTTATTTATTTTAATTTATTTTTGTCTAAAGAAAAAGGAAATTATTACTTGAAAAATGGAAAGGAGGACAATGGTTGTCATGGTTTAATCCATGCAAACCATGGTGAATTAGGGAAGGGGTGAGATAGCCTTCTATTCATGTTTCTACGTGATGAATCATGTCCCAACCATGACTTTCACATCCTTTAGCCTAAAGCATATTGAAGTCTTCACGATCCAAACGTGATCTGTTAAGGAAACAAAAGCTAATAAGTGATCTCAAATGGACATCTAATCATTTAATGTTGTTTTCCTCTAAGGAAACAAAAGCTAATAAGTAATGAAAGGAAAATTATTTTTTTAAGCACAGCCCCTATATGTAATTACCAGCACATTTGATAATTTTTTTTTCATCTTTTTAGAGTATTTGTTAGTTATCTGTCCATAAGTTTGAATAGGGATGAGCAAATGGTATACGGTGCCGGTATCGAACCGGTACTGGTACCGAATTTACCGAACCGGATACACTTTCGGTACCGATTTGTTACAACTTCAATAACTATATTTATTTACACCCTTATTTACTTAGCTTGTATGGCGTGGACTGACGCCTCAGAAACCTCAACCTATAACGTTTCCAATAACGTCGGCCCTTAGTTAAAGGGGGTGCCATAGATTCTTCTGCCAAGGGAATGGCGAGCACCATTGATGTGTGTGGGTCCCCTGCACCTTTTCATCAATCACAAATTTTCTTTTATTCTTTTTCCTATTTTCTTTTTTTCTTTATTCTTTTATCTTTTGTTAATAGCAAAGAGACTTTATTCTATTGCACATGTGTTATGGGTGAGAGGCTTTAAAGCCCTCCTGTTGTCTATGTGACGCTGATGTGCCATGATAAAGCCCTTAAAGACTTTATCCCGCACCACGCATCCTTTAAGGCCTTTACCATTTTTGTGACTCCGTGTGTGTTAAAAAAATGATGGCTCAAATTGTTTCTTTAATTATTTTTACATCTGCATATATTAAACATGCAATACATGTAATTTTTAGAAGAAAAAAATATTAAATTCAGTCAAAACTAAACAAAGTTAAATTATAACAAACTAAAATTAATAAATAAGTGTAAAATCAATATATAATAAATAAGTGTAAAATCAATATGTTATAACTAGTAAGTAGTTAATAAATTTATATTGAAAGATTACAAACAACTAGTCGAGATTAGAATGAACTATAAGTAAACATTTACACAACTTACATGTACTTATTTAATGTCACATTCTAGAGGAATATAAGGACATTTAATAGTTTTAAGTTTCCAACTGTTTTCTGGTAACAGGTTGGTTCAAAACCAGGAGGAGTTGAACTTCCCCTTAGCCTGGTTGATCTTGAAATGCAAAAGAATTTAAGAGCACTGCCTGAAGATCGACAACCTAAGATTCCAACCGGTCCAGATCTGAAGTCGCAATACATGTGGAGGATTGGCCCTCGCCCATCCAAAACTCGATTCAAGGTTACGTATATACACCCTCTTTTCGTATGAATCTGTTTGAATATTCGGTCACTAATCGTAGTTTCATATGTATTTGTAATCTAGGAATTGAACTCTGAGCCAGTCATACCGGATGGCTTCCCCGAATGGAAAAAGATCATGGATTCATGGGGTTTTAAAATGTTATCAACTGTAGAGGTGTGTCATTGTTACATAAACCAAAATTTGTGGTCCAAAATATTGCAACCGGAATCACGCAGGTTGTAAAACTAACGACCGTTGACAGCTAGAAATCTGGTCACGAAACCCTAGCAATATTTGCGACCGCTTAATTTTGAACGTAAATTTGTCTTCAATTACATTTTTTCAGTTGCAAATCAGTCACGAAAAAAATGTAAAATACTCGATAAATTAAAAAAGGACATTCGATTGCAAAACTGTCGCAAAATGTGTACCTATTTAATTTAATGGAAAAATAAATAAAATTTGATCGAAAATCGGTTAAAAATATTAATGAAAAATACCAGTTTGTGGTCACATACAGTTATCACGTAAAATAGGTAAAACAAATAAAACAAATTTTGAATTGCGGCTGCAAAGTTAGCGGTCGTGTCATATCGGTCGCAAGTCGGTCGCAAAACTTTGGTCACAAACTGGTCGAATATTCATAGAAGTGGTCCCTATTTCAGTTACACACAGAAAATTTTGCGACCACAATTGTGGTCGCAAAATGCAATTTGCGACCGACATTGCGATAACAACTACCCAATTTTAATTACTCCAATATTTTCTCAGGCTGTTGCTGAATTGGCTGCGATCGGATTCGACTTACCAAAGGACACCTTCACTAATCTAATGAAGTTGGTGAGTCTCTTCATATACCTGATCTCTAACTACATACCATTCTAGTAAAAGCATATGATTGATTATCGTTAAACCTTTGGTATTGCAGGGTCCCCATCTTCTTGGACCAACAGGAAGTGACCTCGGAAGTCATGGCGAAGAAGGAACCCTGTTCGCAGGGTATCATTACGACATCAACTTTATAACGATTCATTACAAAAGCAAGTTCCCTGGCCTGAATATATGGTTAAGAAATGGGGAGAAAGTTGAAGTTAAAGTTCCTGATGGCTGTCTACTTATTCAGGCAGGAAAACAGGTATGAAACAAAACTATCATCAACTCAAAATATTACATTCAAGGGCCATAGTTTTTTAAGGTTTGACTGTATACATTCGATTCGCATTCGTTTTTTTTTTCTCTGATCACAACTCCTTTAGCTCTCAATCTCCAGAATTTTTTTTTGGAATTATATGCTTTATTTCTTTTTGGAAATCAAATACAAAAAATGTGTCATTGTACTCCCGTTTGCTATTATTCTAATTAAGTGAAAAATAAGATACAAAAAAGGCCTTGATTTTAGAATCCGCTTTAGGCCTCCCAAAAGTTTGTGTCATCATATTCCTACGTGTTAGGAGCCTAAGCAAAAAGTTATCTTTTTTTTTTTTTTTACAAAATGGCTCCGATATTAGAATCTGCTTTAGGCTTCTAAGAAGGATCATGAGCCTGCCCGGGTCGACATCTTTCATGCTAACTCAAAACTGATCAGTTTACCCTATCTTTATCATGATCTTGTTGAAACTATGCAGTTAGAATGGATGACTGCGGGTGAATGCAAAGCAGGTATGCATGAAGTTGTTGTAACCGAGAGCACACTCGCTGCAATTGAAGCCGCGAAAAGAGAAAACCGAAGCCTCTGGAGGGTATCCTCATCTGTGAGTACATGATCAAACTTTCATCATAGATCAAATCATCGTGTTGTCAATGTACTTTCATCTGAACCCTAAACTCGTACGTTGATTTTATTGTTTCTTGTTTTGCTAGCTATTTTCCAATGTAGCATCAGATGCTGTGTTGAAGCCTTTGGAACACTTTGCAAAATCACCTCTTGCAGCCAATTATCCTCCCATGTATGCTGGAGATTATTTCGAAAAGGAGCTTTCTATGATTAACCTCAAAGGAAAGAATGGTTCTTAATTAAGTGGTCGTTTCAGTCGAGCAGATATATATATATATGTAGTGTGTAAGATATAACGCGAATAAAGAACAAGATATATGACTGTTCCGTTGCAAGTTCGATATGATCTTGCAATGTTCTTTTGTATATGTAGTAATAAGGATTGTAAACATATGCGATCTACTCTTGTAAATTGCGTTTGGTAACTACTTAAGTCAAGAATATGTAGTAATCTTTGTAAGAATCGTTGTTTGCCATGAATGTCTTGTTTCACGCAGAAATTGATAACAGAAATAGTTTGAGAGAAAAGAGTTTCATTATACAACAATGATTACAAACAAATGAAGGTAAACTGAGTATTTATACCCTGCAGAAACTTGGCGCCCAAGAATAGAGTTAAAGGCGGTTATTTGCGCGAAGTAACATCTAGAATATTCACAACCTACCCGGTTAATATAAATAACATAATTACGTCCTAATATTACATATTATAAGTTTGATAAGAAATTATATCTTCCAACAATCACTGCCCTGATTTCGTATTCAACTTCATGCATTCTAGTCTTCATGGTGTCTTGCTGCTGTTACTAGCCAAATCGCCATGTGATGGCCAGGTCCGCATTCCATCGGTTAGACAATATATTAATTCAGTCATCACTATCTCAAAGTTTCTGAACTTTGTAACTGATAGTCTTTATGATCTCTTAAGTGTGAAATAATTAAGTCCATTATTACTAGGACTTTTCACCTTCGTAAGTTACCATAAGATGCTTGTATAAATAACGGTGTTTTACCATAGTGGAAATGTAAGTAGGATTATAAAACAATATATTTTTTTTACAAATCATATCTTTTTACCATCCTTCAAAGGTAGCTCACCTTCTTCCAATTCTTCATCAGCATCTTTCTTGTGTTCCCTTTTAACCTGTTGTGATTTGCTTGATTCACCAACATGAAAGTTTCAGTTCTTTTGCCTTGATTCTGAAGTAGTACCATTCCAGCATCTCTAAATATCGATAGTAAGTAGTCTTCAACACATCTTCCATGTCTGCTTCTTAACCCAATAACCTTGCAATGTCTGCCCACATGCTATCACTTTTACGTACAAATCCAATAGACATAACCACTACATCAAATTCCTTATGTAATTTTTCCTTCTTAACTTCATATGTGATTGCCACCTGGATTACAATAATAAAGTTTTGGCAATCTTCTTTGCTACAATCTTAGGATACACCACATGTGACTTACCCTTATTAAGCCGACCCATATCCTTTCTTCTTCCAATTGCATTTATTCGAAATGTTTCGGTAACATTTCATTCCTATCTACCATTCTTTCATCCTTAACATCATCCTTTATGATACCACTGCACGGATTCCCAAATGTCTTTGTTATATGGCAGGTTTTTGCTTCAAAGTTAATATCATACCCATTTGCTAATTGGTTCATACTTAATATGTTGCAGTTCAGTGTGGGAATGTAATACACAGATTATATTATATGATACTCATTATTTGTGAAGATGAGGACTTGTCCTCTCCCACAAAAAAAAAATAGTCTCGCGCTCTAAACAATGGTTTCCACCCCAAACGAGTTTTACAATTGAGTAAACTGCCATTTTGGTCCCTGAGGTCTGGTCACTTTTGTCACTTTAGTCCAAATTTGAAACCTTTTCATCTGGGTCCCTGTAGTTTCAATTTTAATTTTTATGTCATTTTGGTCCAAAAATGAAATCAGCTCATATTTCATAAATTAAATCTTAGTTTTTTGTCCTTTTTCTCAGGGGCAAAATGGTCATTATAAATTTTATTATAACAAATTATTAAATAAAATAATTAAATTAATTAAGGCTCACACTATCTGCACACCTTGGTTGGCTATAGCACACTTAGGGTTTACCTACACTGCGTATAAGTCTATACGCAGCGTATAGGGTTACCTCTATATGCTGCGTATAGAGCTATACTCAGCGTATATAAACCATGGATTTCAGAGTCTTATCAGCAATAATTGCACAGAAAACAAGGGTTTATATACGCTGCGTATAGAGCTATACGCAGCGTATAGAACCCATCAGATTTTGTTTTTTTTTTTTTTTTTTTGCTATTTTGATGTATTTGTGGTATAAATTCTCACCCAGTTCCAAAGTTAAATCTCTTAAAATATATAACCGTTAATGTTATACCAATAATATTATATACCCTTAAATTGTTTTGGAAAACGTATATACGGTTCAAATATATTATATTGTTATCGTTTAAACTAAATTATTATACCATGTCTGGTGCGGTTCGAATGCTATAAACGTTTAAATATCATACCGTTAATTATTTTTAAATACTACATCTATAGGCTTATACGGGTGTTGTATGGTATCCTATAGTATCGTATTGCATCGTATCGTATCGTATAGTGTATAGTATAAGTCTCGTATAGGTTCCCTGTAGGTCTTGTATATGCCTATAGGCCTATACGGGACCTAAACCACACCTATAGGCCTATACGGGTGTTATATCGTATCGTATAGTGTAGTATAAGTCTCGTATAGGTTTCCTATAGGTCTTGTATATGCCTATAGGCTTATACGGGACCTAAACCATACCTATAGGCCTATACGGGACCTGAACCACACCTATAGGCCTATACGAGACCTCAACCACACATATAAGCCTATACGGGACCTAAACCACACATATCGGCCTGTAAGGGACCTATACTACATCTATAGGCTTATACGAGTGTTGTATGGTATCCTATAGCATCGTATCGTATCGTATAGTGTATAGTATAAGTCTCGTATAGATTCCCTGTAGGCCTTGTATACGCCTATAGGCCTATACGGGACCTAAAACACACCTATAGGCCTATACGGGTGTTATATCGTATCGTATAGTATCGTATCGTATTGTATCGTATAGTGTAGTATAAGTCTCGTATAGGTTTCCTAGAGGTCTTGTATATGCCTATAGGCTTATACGGGACCTAAACCATACCAATAGGCCTATAAGGGAGCTATACGGGACATATACTACGCTAAACGATACGATATCACACTTATAGGCTTACACGAGGTCAATACATGACCTATACTACACCTATACGATATGATATTTATCGTATCGTATAGTATAAGTCTCGTATAAACCTCGTATATGTCTCATATAGGTCTTGTATCTGCATATAGGCCTATACGGGTGTTATATCGTATCGTATTGTGTCGTATATTGTAGTATAAGTCTCGTATAGGTTTCCTATATGTCTTGTATTTACCTATAGGCTTATACGAGACCTAAACCACACCTATAGGCCTATATGGGACCTAAACCACACCTATAAGCTTATACGGGACCTCAACCACACATATAAGCCTATACGGGACCTAAACCACACACATAGATCTATAAGGGACCTATACTACCTCTATAGGCTTATACGGTTGTTGTATGGTATCCTTTAGTATCGTATCGTATTGCATCGTATCGTATCGTATCGTATAGTGTATAGTATAAGTCTCGTATAGGTTCCCTGTAGGTCTTGTATATGCCTATAGGCCTATACGGGACTTAAAACACATCTATAGGCCTATACGGGACCTAAACCACACCTATAGGCCTATACGGGTGTTATATCGTATCGTATAGTATAGTATAGTATAGTATCGTATCGTATCATATAGTGTAGTATAAGTCTCATTTAGGTTTACTATAAGTCTTGTATATGCCTATAGGCTTATACGGGACCTAAACCACACCTATAGGCCTATACGGGACCTCAACCACTCATATAGGCCTATACGGGACCTCAACCACAGATATAAGCCTATACGGGAACTAAACCACACATATAGGCCTGTAAGGGACCTATACGACATCTATAGGCTTATACGAGTGTTGTATGGTATCCTGTAGTATCGTATCGTATTGCATCGTATCGTATAGGGTAGTATAAGTCTCGTATAGGTTTCCTATAGGTCTTGTATATGCCTATAGGCTTATACGGGACCTAAACCACACCAATAGGCCTATAAGGGAGCTATACGGGACATATACTATGTTATACAATACGATAT
The DNA here is from genome assembly GCA_030545235.1 of Helianthus tuberosus. Lineage (NCBI taxonomy): Eukaryota > Viridiplantae > Streptophyta > Magnoliopsida > Asterales > Asteraceae > Helianthus > Helianthus tuberosus. The sequence continues at coordinate 115,879,006 of CM060414.1, read as the reverse complement.
CACACTTATAGGCTTATACGAGGTCAATACTTGACCTATACTACACCTATACGATACGATACGATATCACACTTATAGGCTTATACGAGGTCAATACGTGACCTATACTACACCAATACGATACGATATCACACTTATAGGAGGTCAATACGTGACCTATACTACACCTATGCGATACGATATTTATCCTATAAAATTGATTAATACTGTATAAAAAAGCTTGTAAGAAATACTTAATTTTTTATTTATTTAAAATTGAAAACTTTTTTTTATAAAATTTAGAGTAAATTGCCATTTTAGTCCCTGAGTTTTGTCCAAATTTGCCATTTTGATCCAAATAGTTTTATTTTCCCCCCTGGGTCCCTGACTTTTACATTTGTTGCCATTTTGATCACTTTTCCTAACTCCATCCAAAAACCCAGTTACTCTTTTCAATTTAAACCTTTTCAGTTGCCATTTTGATCCAATTCCAAAAAATCAAAAAAATTCCAAAAAATACAAAAAAATCTAAAAAATTCTAAAAAATCTAAAAAATTCAAAAAAATCTAAAAAATTCTAAAAAATCATAAAAATTCTAAAAAATTCAAAAAAATTCTAAAAAATCATAAAAATTATAAAAAATCAAAAAAATTCTAAAAAATTCAAAAATCATTAAATGTTTCGGCACGAACCGTTTCGACCCGTACCGTTTCGACCCGTACCGTATCGAACCGAACCGTTTCGACGTGAACCGTTTCGAACCCGTACCGTATCGAACCGTACCGTTTCGACGCGAACCGTTTCGAACCGTACCGTTTCGACCCGTACCGTATCGAACCGAACCGTTTCGACGCGAACCGTTTCGAGCCGAACCGTTTCAACACGAACCGTTTCGACCCGTACCGTTTCGAACCCGAACCGTTTCGAGCCGAACCGTTTCGACGCGAAGCGTTTCGACCCGTACCGTTTCGACCCGAACCGTTTCGAGCTGAACCGTTTCGACGCGAACCGTTTCGACCCGTACCGTTTCGAAGCTGAACCGTTTCGAACCGAACCGTTTCATGCTGAACCGTTTCGACCCGAACCGTTTCGAGCCGAACCGTTTCGACCCGAACCGTTTCGACGTGAACCGTTTCGAACCCGTACCGTATCGAACCGTACCGTTTCGACGCGAACCGTTTCGAACCGTACCGTTTCGACCCGTACCGTATCGAACCGAACCGTTTCGACGTGAACCGTTTCGAGCCGAACCGTTTCAACATGAAACGGTACGGGTCGAAACGGTTCGGGTCGAAACGGTTCAGCATGAAACGGTTCGGTTCGAAACGGTTCAGCTTCGAAACGGTACGGGTCGAAACGGTTCGCGTCGAAACGGTTCAGCTCGAAACGGTTCGGGTCGAAACGGTACGGGTCGAAACGCTTCGCGTCGAAACGCTTCGCGTCGAAACGGTTCGGCTCGAAACGGTTCGGGTTCGAAACGGTACGGGTCGAAACGGTTCGTGTTGAAACGGTTCGGCTCGAAACGGTTCGCGTCGAAACGGTTCGGTTCGATACGGTACGGGTCGAAACGGTACGGTTCGAAACGGTTCGCGTCGAAACGGTACGGTTCGATACGGTATGGGTTCGAAACGGTTCACGTCGAAACGGTTCGGTTCGATACGGTACGGGTCGAAACGGTTCGGTTCGAAACGGTACGGGTCGAAACGGTTCGTTCCGAAACATTTAATGATTTTTGAATTTTTTAGAATTTTTTTGATTTTTTATAATTTTTATGATTTTTTAGAATTTTTTTGATTTTTATATTTTTTTGAATTTTTTAGAATTTTTATGATTTTTTAGAATTTTTTATATTTTTTTTGAATTTTTTAGAATTTTTATGATTTTTTAGAATTTTTTAGATTTTTTTAGATTTTTTTGAATTTTTTAGATTTTTTAGAATTTTTTAGATTTTTTTGAATTTTTTGGAATTTTTTTGATTTTTTGGAATTTTTTTGATTTTTTGGAATTGGATCAAAATGGCAACTGAAAAGGTTTAAATTGAAAAGAGTAACTGGGTTTTTGGATGGAGTTAGGAAAAGTGATCAAAATGGCAACAAATGTAAAAGTCAGGGACCCAGGGGGGAAAATAAAACTATTTGGATCAAAATGGCAAATTTGGACAAAACTCAGGGACTAAAATGGCAATTTACTCTAAAATTTACTAAAACCAATAATGTATAAATGTTTCTAAAAAAACCTTTATATACGTTGCGTATAGATCTATATGCAGCGTATATAAAGGGTCAAAAAGACAATGTTATCCCTGTTTTTAGTTGCGTATAGCCCCCAATGCAGGGGTAAAATGGTCTTTTTTACCAAACTTGCCCCATATATACACCACATAGAGGGCTATACGCGGCGTATAGTAAAAAAGGCCATTTTACCCCTGCATTGGGGGCTATACGCAGCTAAAAACATGGGTAACATTGTCTTTTTGACCCTTTATATACGCTGCGTATAGACCTATACGCAGCGTATATAAACCCTTGTTTTCTGTGCAATGATTGCTGATAAGGCTCTGAAATCAATGGTTTATATACGCTGAGTATAGCTCTTTACGCAGCGTATAGAGGTAATCCTATACGCTGCGTATAGACCTATACGCAGCGTAGGTAAACCATGATTCAACTAGGGTTTGGTGTGCATATAGGCACATTGGTGTGCCAATAGGTATACCCTAAATTAATCCTTTGACCTTATAAAAGAAGCACAGACCCCCCCCCCCCCCTTCTCACCACCACCGCCACCTCCTCCCCCTTCTCACCACCGCCACCACCACCTCCTTCTCACCACAGCCACCGTTCCCCTTCTCAACACCACCGCCTCCATCACCTCCTTCTCACCACAACCACCATCTCCTTCTTCTCACCACAGCCAACTTCATCTCACATCTGCCGTTATTCTCGGTCTCGACGGTACCGTTTGCCACTATTTTATCAAACGTCTTCCCCTGAGCAGACCACTTTCTCAGTCTTCTGCGCCGACCGTCGTCTGCTTCACGATCTCACACCTAACACTATTACAAACCCTAAATATCATCACATCATTCCATTTCCGTTGTTCCAGACTCTCAGGTTGCAGAAATTTGTAATATAGGGTTTCTATTTGACGGAGATTTCATGGAATCGTTCTTTGCCGGCCGGAATCATTACGGGTGTCGTCGTCTGGTTCACGATCCCATACGTAACACAGTTACAAACTTTAAGTGTCATTGTAGCATTCAATTTTTGTTGTTTCAGACGTTTAGGTTGCCGAAATCTGTGAGTTAGAGTTTTTGAATTGATGTTCTCAGTTGGGTTTGGAGAAGATGATAGTTGGGTCTGTGCTTCTTTTATAAGGTCAAAGGATTAATTAATTTAATTATTTTAATTAATAATTTGTTAAAATAATACTTGTAATGACCAAATTACCTCTGAGGAAAAGGATAATACATCAGGATTTAATGTGAGGAATTTGAGTTGATTTCATTTTTGGACCAAAATGGCAACAAAACTCAAATCACAGGAACCCATATGCAAAAGGTTTGAGATTTGGACTAAAGTGGCAAAACTGCCCAAACCTCAGGGACCAAATGGCGGTTTACTCTTTTCAATTTTTGAACATTTCTTTATTCACACACACATGGAATTTTCGACTTACACTAACATACTATGCATTCTCAGAACCAAACTTGTTTGTCCATTTCAATAATATTTCAGAGCTTATGTTTCTAACTTGACAATCATTACAAAACATGTTTGGTTTCGAACAATAATTGCATGAGTGGGTTGAGTTTCATACTTTGTTCTGATTCATGAAGACATGTGTTCTCTTATCATAATTTCTACTTTTTTTCCTGGGACTTCGATATGTATTATGTAATTAAAGAAGAACAATTGAAGACATGGTTGTTTTCTAGGAATTTCACTCTCGGATAGCATATTCATTTGGTTCATCCTTCCCAACCCCGGTGATTTTGTTGTTCATTGGCCGAAGAAGACATATGTGCCAGTCACATCGATTGATTTGAAGATATGGAGATGTTCTTATAATTTGGATACGATGTGGAAGAAAGGAAATAAATGGAGCTATTCTGCATATTAATTTTCTCCGGATGTATACAATTGGAAAAATGGTTAAAGTGTTTCTTGGTAGTTTTGTACTTTCCATTGGAATTAACAGGAACTACTAAAAAACAACCAACTTTGTGACAATCAAATTTGTAGCAAATTTGTAGAAAATTGATCTTACCTACAAATTTACTACAAAAAAAATCGTGCAAAATAAAGTTGTCAATAATCAGGTTAGCTACAAAATTATGACAAAATTTTGACAAAAATCTATCGTCACAGGCGTTGCCACAAAATACCTACAAACCGGTTTTTTTATGTTTTTCCTACAATCCTTCCACAATTATGCCTACTTTTGTATTTTATTTTTATGATATTTTACTTTTAAAATTAATAACATTAACAAGAAAAATTATCCATAATTACGAATAATTATTTTTATTTTTCGACAAAAATTCCTACAAAATTATAAAACTTTCTCTTAACAGTTTGCTAAAAATTTCCTACAAATAAAAAAGATATTTTTTAATGTTGCGAGAAATTTCCTACAACTTAAAAAATGTTTTTTTTTTATAAGTTTTTTGTCAAAATTCCTACAAACCAGAAGATATTTCTTTAAAGGTTACGACAAAATTCCTACAAACTAAAAAAAACAAAATTTAAAGGTTACCACTGGTGCGTGTCGAGTGCGATATATTTTTATTAATATTTTGAGCTCATTTTACGCATTAGTCAAGTTTTAAATTTATAAAACACAATATTGTACTAATACTAAACACACACTTGGGCAAGTGCACCCATCGTGAGCATAGTACAGTGTTGGTAAAATACCGAGGTCATCCAAGGACACAAGAGCTTTTAATACTGGTTCATCCTCAACGTCTAATCGATCTAATTTTTTAAGAAAAGTTTTGAGACATAAAAATAAAACTAAAAATGAAAAGATAAATAAAAACAAAAACAGATAGAGAAGATAGAATCACTTGGACCCAACTCGTCTTTAATGTATTATTTGATGATTTTCGCACTTTCGGACTTTTTAAAAGATTCTCTTAGTTATAGTAGTAGACCCCTTATTTGAATGTGACCTTACCCTCAACCCAGTGGTTTGAGCCAGCAGAGATACTATCCCAAAGGGTCGGAATATTGAAAGACAATTAAGTTAGTTATTAATGCGAAAAGTAGTAGGCCCCTCTTTTGAAGGTGATGTTACCCTCGGCTAAGTGGTTTGAGTCAGCAAGGATACAATCCCAAGAAGCCGGTTTAAAGTATTAATAGTAATTTACATATGTGGGGTTCAAGCTATTCGCACCCCCGCCATCCAATACCTTTGGGTATTGAAGGAGGTCCTAGTAAGTTTGAACCAGGTCCTCGTAGGATCTATACACTGAACGAGAAAAGAACTTTACCAAACCATCCCCCTAACCCCCTTCCAGCTAGTTAACGCGCTTTATATAGACCGTAAAGACCCGAATGATGACATCATTTACTTTATATAGACAGTAAAGTAACCTCCAGACATCATGAAGAAAGGATAAAGAAAATTCACCTTCAACATAAGAAACTAGTTATTAAAGTCATTAATACATACCCAAATAAAAAGTGCCGAAAGATTAAAAATCAAAAGTAATACATTAAAAACTTGTCTTCACCAAGTGTTGTAAGAGGCTTAGCCAAACATGGCCTTTCATTGGCAAGAACTCTTACAATCAATCTTGGATCCCGAGACTACTACACACTCTAAAGATTGATGATGGTGGTGGGTGGTGGTGGTGGAGTGGTGGCAAAGTAGGAGAGTAGTGGTTTGCCAAGGGATGTCTTTCAATTGAACCAAGCACCCCCCCCCCCTTTATAGCCAGAACAGAGGCCTGGCTACGGCCCGTGGCCAGCATCTTCTCTTCCTTCATTAATTTCAATTGTCAGCAGAGGGCCCCACACGACCCCGTGTCTCCTGGGCACGGCCCCGTGGTCAACTCTTTGCCGTACTATCAAGATTCTGCGTATCTTAGAGTTGACCACGCCCCGTGTAGAGCTGGGCACGGCCCCGTGGTGGGCGTAGAATCTTCTACAGGTTTGTCTTGTTGTGCAGGCTCCTGACCACGCCCCATGCCCAGCTGGGCACGGCCCCGTGGTCAGGCTCTGTTTCCTTGTTTTTGCTTTGGGAGATGCTGCCGAGGGGTCGGGCATGTCACGTTTATTCCTTCTTTTTGTATTTATGTTGGTTTTGGCTGCTTATTTGCTCCTTTTGTTCTTTTAAGCTCGTTTGGTCCTGTAAATTCAAAAGGAAGAAAGAAACACGCTTTTTCTAACACTAGTACTAAAAAAAGGTTAGTTTTATGCCTCATTTGATGTAATATATATGTTGTATTTTGCACAAATCAAATACCCCACACTTGAATCTTTGCTTGTCCTCGTGCAAAACTCTTTAATATGTGGCTTACTGTCGGAACCCCGTCCCCTAACTAACCCGGGAACGGGCGGCCGTGGCCAGTTTTGGTGGTATCTGTGTTTTATCAATTTGGCTGCGGAAATTACATCAGGACTGTAGTTAGGAAATATCTTATCAGAGTAAAATACCACGCTTTTAATATATTAAACACATGGGAAAAACCCAAGTTTCAAGTACACACATTTTAATAGGGATAAACCCTATTTTATTTAAATAAAACATCTCTTTATTTTAGGTAACTTTATAGCCACTTTTCCAAGCCTTCAGTGCTGTCCAGCTGGCTTCTATTTGGCTTTCACATTTTGTTACCTGAAACGCGTTTAAAAACATTTTGTCAGTGGGAAATACTGGTGAGTGAATCCAAGTTTAATCAAGTTTAGTAAAAACCATTGTACAGTATTGAGGGCAGTCGCGCAATTACATTTGTTTCCATCTACTTAATTACCACCCACGGTACTGTCAACCTGACTTGTGGTCATGTTACTCCTCGCAAGGTAGTAACAAATTTTGTATACAAAACCCCAACATACCGACGATAATTATAGAATACAAATACTCAATCACTGTTTAATATAATTTAATTTAGGTGAGGTTTTGTAAAAACAGTTAACAAAAAGGAGATTACTCACTTTGCTGTCTTAGGTTTTCCTTTAGGGTTTCCTGGTGATTATCTATTAAATACACAAATGCACACGCGTTAGTATAATAACCCAATATTTACATTAGTAATACCCTCCCCGAGACGGCATTCCAACGACTACGTCGGGCAGAACCACGACAGCCGTTACGGAACCCTGGATCAATCAGGCAGCGTATCTAATACGTAACCGGGGTTATGATACTGAAAACGGAGCAGAACTTCATTAATTAGGGGGGTATTATACCTGGAGATTATCTTTGCTATTCAGAATATTGAGAGAGAGATCGAGAGATGAACGAATTGAAACTGAGGCTGGAGGCCTTAATTTATAGGCGACCATTCGAGTTCCCTCGTGGCCCGCGAAGGACGTAGCCAAGGGCTACGCGGCACGCGTAGTAGGGGTAGTAGGTCCTAGCTTGGCCTGGTCACCACTATAGGCTCAACACTTGTACAACACGTGGCACCACCGGGTGCAGCCTGATCCTCCTTCTGTAGCGGCCCGCGTAAGCCGAAGGCTTAGCCTTCGCGGCCCTCGAGCGATGTTAAAACTTGATTTTTATTTTACTTTTAATTATATAATGTATTTTGGGCTTGGTTTTCACATATGGGGTGTGTTTTAGGACATATAGGGGTATTCTAATTATTTTTTTAGGGTGTCGAAAAAATATTTTGAGGGTTGTTATATCCTCCCCACCTTGTTTTAGAGCTCGTCCTCGAGATCTATTGGAATAGATGTGGATATTTTCTTTGCATTTCTGACTCAAGCTCCCATGTATACTCTGGTCCTCTTTTGGAGTCCCATTTCACTTTGACCAGAACTAATCTCTTGTGTTTGTGGTTTTTAACTTTCCTTTCTTCAATCTGTAGAGGCATTTCCACAAATTTTAACTGCTCATTTACTACTATATCCTTAAGAGGTACTACCAGTGATTCATCAATTAAGCATTTCTTAAGGTTAGATACATGAAATACATCATGTATTCCTGCCATTTCCTCTGGCAGTTGTAGCTGATAAGCTACAGGTCCAATTCTTCTAATAATCTCAAAAGGTCCAACATACCGGGGGCTTAACTTCCCTCTTTTGATGAATCTTACCACTCCTTTCCAAGGAGAGACTTTGAATAACACTTTATCTCCTACTTGAAATTCCAATGGCTTTCGTCTGCTATCAGCATAACTCTTCTATCGATCACGTGCAGCTTTCAGTCATTCCTTAACTTGAATGATTTTGTCAGTTGTTTCTTGTACTATCTCAGGTCCAGATAGTTGCTTTTCCCCAATTTCTGCCTAACAGACTGGGGTTCGGCACTTTCGTCCAAAAAGTGCTTCGAATGGTGCAGCATTGATACTTGTGTGATAACTGTTATTGTAAGAAAATTCTATTAATGGTAATTGATCATACCAATTGCCTCCAAAATCAATTACACAAGCTCTAAGCATGTCTTCCATTGTCTGAATTATTCTTTCGCTTTGTCCTTCCGTTTGAGGATGATAAGCTGTGCTTAGATTCAACTTAGTTCCCATGGTTTTTTGGAAACTTGTCAAAAAATGAGAGGTAAAACGCCTTCCCCTATCAGAAACAATTGATAAAGGTATTCCATGTAATGAAACTATTTCATTTACATATAGCTTAGCTAACTGTTCCATACTGAAAGTTTCCTTCATTGGTAGGAAATGAACTGACTTAGTTAGTCTGTCTACAATCACCCAGATTGTATCATTACCTTTCCTTGTTTTGGGTAATTTGGTAACAAAATCCATTGTTATCAATTCTCATTTCCACACTGGCATTTCTAATTGCTGCAATAAACCTGAGGGTTTCTGATGTTCAGCTTTAACTTGTGAACAGGTTAAACACTTAGAAACATAAGCTGCTATGTCCTTCTTCATTCCTATCCACCAAAAATTCTTTCTTAAATCCTGATACATCTTATCACTTCCAGGATGCATCGTATACTTAGACTTATGGGCTTCTTCTAATATACGGTGACGTAGGTTTCCTAATTTAGGTATCCATATTCTTTTCTTATGGAATCTCCAAATTCCATCTGTTCCTTGTTCTAATTCCTTAATCATTCCTTTTAAATTTTCAGTATCATCCTTGATTACTGATTCTTTTGCTTTTCTAATTTGTTCATTTAAATCTATTTGCAGATTTAATTTAAGAGAACGTACTCTTTTTGGCTTTTCATGATACTTTCGACTTAAAGCATCAGCCACTACATTTGCCTTTCCTGCATGATACTGGATATTACAATCATAATCACTAAGTATCTCCATCCAGCGTCTTTGTCTCATATTCAATTCCTTTTGCCCAAAAACATACCTTAAACTTTTATGGTCGGTGAAAATAGTAAACTTACTACCATAAAGGTAATGTCTCCAAATTTTAAGGGCAAAAATTATGGCTCCTAATTCTAGATCATGGGTTGAATAGTTCTCTTCATGATTCTTAAGTTGTCTAGAGGCGTAAGCTATAACTTTTTGACATTGCATTAACACACATCCCTAACTTAGAAGCATCACAATAGACTACAAAGTCTTCAGTTCCTTCTGGTAACGCTTGTTTTGGTCCCCATTCAAACTTAACAGATTTACAGGTTAACTTAGTTAAGGGAATGGCTATTCTAGAAAAATCTTGAATAAATCTTCTATAATAACCAGCCAATCCTAAGAAACTTCTAACCTCGGTTGGTGACTCAGGGGTTTTCCATTTAGTAATCGCCTCGATCTTGGTGGGATCCACATGAATTCCTTCATGATTGACTAAATGTCCAAGAAACTGTACCTGTTCTAACCAAAACTCGCACTTTGAAAACTTAGCATAAAGCTTTTCTTTTCTCAATAAACTTAGAAGTGCGTGCAAATGCTTTGCATGTTCCTCTTTACTCTTAGAGTAAATGAGAATATCATCTATAAAGACAATTATGAATTTATCCAAATATGGCTTACAGATTCGGTTCATCATCTCCATAAATGCAGCTGGGGCATTGGTTAAACCAAATGGCATGACAGTAAATTCATAATGGCCATACCTTGTTCTAAATGCGGTCTTAGGAATGTCCTCTTCCTGTACCTTTAACTGATGATATCCTTACCTTAAATCGATTTTAGATAAAAATCGAGCTCCTTGTAATTGATCGAACAGATCATCGATTCTCGGTAATGGATACCAATTTTTAATTGTGACCTTGTTCAATTCGCGGTAGTCAATGCACATACTCATAGATCCGTCTTTCTTTTTAACGAATAAGATTGGTGCTCCCCATGGTGAGGAAGTTGGCTGTATGACTCCTTTCTCCAATAATTCATCTAACTGTTTCTTCAGTTCTTGCATTTCTGCGGGTGCCAAACGGTAAGGTGCTTTGGCAATCGGTGCGGTTCCTGGTAGTAGATGGATTCTGAATTCAACTTCCCTTTCTGGAGGTAGTCCTGGTAATTCTTCTGGAAATACATCTGAAAACTGAGATACTACTGAAATACTTTTCAGTTCTTTTCCTTTAGTGTTAGTGATTATGGAAATCAAATACACTATAGATCATTTTCTTATATAACTTGTTGTTTTCATCACAGAGATGAATTTCGTGGATCTAGATGGCTTATCTCCTTTAATTGTGATCTTTTCACCCTTTGGTGAATTTACTTGGATCGACTTTTGATCACATAAAATACTAGCTTTATTGGCTATTAACCAATCCATTCCTAATACAACATCAAATCCTGCCAGATTCATTGGATAAAGGTTTGCAATAAATTTTTGATTTAAAAATTCTATTCTTGCACCCTGCAAGATTTCAGAAATCCTAACGGTTTCCCCATTTGCTGTCTCTACTAGATATTCTTGTGGGAGTTTAGTTAATGGTTGATTGAGAAGTTTGGAAAATGAAGTATTAATAAAACTTTGGTTCGCACCAGAGTCAAATAATACTTTAGCAAAAACATCATTAACTAAAAACGTACCGGCTATCACATCCGGAATCATCTTGGCTTCATATGCCGTCAGAACAAATACTCTAGCATTTTTAGTGTTCTTGTTGCCCATGGCTGGAACTAATTTCGGACAGTTGGGCTTGATGTGACCTTTTTCTCCACAGTTGAAGCACATTCCATTATTAGGCTTCCTTCTGCAGTCTTCTTCCTTGTGCCATGGTATCTTGCAGAAATTGCAGTAAGTAGAGCATTTTCCCGGATGCTTTTTCTTACAAGCCTTGCAGTAGGGTGCAGAGGTAGAACCTACATTTCTCCCACGGTTGGAATTTCCATAACGAAATTCTTGGGTAAGTCTGTGAGCTAGGTTTCTCCTCTGGTCTTCTTCTCGAGTACGCACTAATTCATCAGTCAAGGTGTTTGCTAGTTCTACAGCTTCTTCTATGGTTTGAGGTCTAGCTGCCTTGACTACATGCCTAATCTCACTGATTAATCCCCAGATGTAACGGGAGATTAATACTGGTTCAGGTGATGGGGTTGGTACTATTCTAGCATATTCAAAGAATAATGTAGTATAACCCTTACTATCTACTCCAGCCATCCTAAGGTTTAAGAACATATTTGCTATCTGTTCTTTTTCATTGGGAGGGCAGAATTTCCTTTCCACCATGTTTTTAAATTCCTCCCATTCCATATTGTAAACCTTGTCACTTCCCCTAGACTGGAGGATAGTGTTCCACCATTCTAAGGCTGAATTCTTAAATAGATTGGAAGCAAACATTATTTTATCTTCTTCTGCGTACTTGCTTATTTTCAAGACTGCCTCTGTCTTTTCTATCCAGCGTAGGGTTGCAACGGCCCCTTCATTGCCCGAGAATTCCATGGGTTTACAAGACCAGAATTCTTTATAAGAACAACCATAAGATATGGTTCTTCTTCTTTTGGGAATGGGCACTTGAAGTATGTGTCCATTGTTTACGCTGTGTTCAGGTTCAGTGGGTCGTTTACTGCTATGATTACTTTTATTACCCGCTTCCCTAATTGTTTTGATAATATATGGCATTGCATCTATTATCCCTTGTGCCACTATGTGTTGGATGGCACTGTTATTCACTGGGTTTCGATTGTTATCATTGTTCGGATTCTCATTATTCGGATTATTGTCATTCTAGTTATTATCATTATGGTTTTCCTGGTTCACTTCGTTGTCCATCTGAATTTTAAACATTTACCACGTATTAATATCACAAGATAATATTTAACACAACCAATCACACAACACGCATATTGATCAAAAACGTCGAGCATTGCGACTTACTCTTTCTTATATATAATATGCATCTATTACAAACCAATACTGAAATTTAAAATTACAATACTAGTAGGCATCTATAGCTATTGTCTGGATTTTTTTTAAACATACACACATATTATATATTATATTATTATTATTATTATTATTATTATTATTATTATTATTATTATTATTATTATTATTATTACTACTACCACCATCACGGATATGGGTTCATCCAGAACTCCATATTGCGCTCATCGTACTTCCAGACGAGTCGCTCTCCGACCTGCCTCATTCTCTCGCTACTTTCTAAAATCTCTTCTCCGAAAGTTCAGAGCTCTTGCACATTTTCTGCACTCATTGGAGGTGCAGGTGCTGGGACTGGGTTTGGGAACTGGGGCATGGGTTCCTAGTACGGGTATGGATTCGCTAAAATTTCCCTAATGTATTGATCGCTATCATAGTAGGGATCTAGAGGGTCCAAACCTGGGTAGGCTGCTAGGTTCGGCATGGGTTCATCTTCTGGTATTGGGTAACGCTGCTGGTAATCCCTAAGTTCATCTAACCACAGGTCGTAGTCTAGATCTAAGGGATTGGGTGCTGGTATCCTAGGTATCTCTTCTGGGTTAAAATCATGCATTTGAATTTTATTTTCTGGGTTATTCTCGATTTCCATTGGCTGAGCAGGGAATAGTGGTAAGGGTTGGGGTGCTATCAATTGTTCCAGGTTAAGGTTGGCAGCTGTGGTTGCTAGGATATGAAAATTGGCTAAACTCCTATTAAGCATATCCTCTGTGTGGGCATCTGTCCCTCTTTTAGCGGCTGCTAGGGCTCGCTGTTGTTGTAACTTTTTCATTCTTTTCCTACGTTCATGCGCTCCTCTACTGAACCATCCTCTCTTTTTAGGAGGGAATGGCTCTTCAGACTGAGCCTTAAACACGAATAACCCATCATCATTGTCAGCAAAATACCCTGAGAGGGCAGGCTGTGAAGAGGTGCCTTCGCTTCTAGGTGAACTGGACAACTGACGGTAGGCGTCGGAAGGTCCTTGGTCGCTCATACTGTAAACTAACAAATAATCAAATAACACACAACAATAAAATACAATTATGCACGTAATTCCGTATAAAATTTCCTAACACTTTGAATAATATCTTGGTGTCAGCAGAACACTTCTGTGGCTGAATTAGTGGCTTAGCTCTGATACCACCTTCTGTCGCAACCCCTGTCCCCTAACAAACCCGGGAACGGGCGGCCGCGGCCAGTTTTGGTGGTATCTGTGTTTTATCAATTTGGCAGCGGAAATTACATCAGGACCGTAGTTAGGAAATATCTTATCAGAGTAAAATACCACGCTTTTAATATATTAAACACATGGGAAAAACCCAAGTTTCAAGTACACACATTTTAATAGGGATAAAGCCTATTTTATTTAAATAAAACATCTCTTTATTTTAGGTAAGTTTATAGCCACTTTTCCAAGCCTTCAGTGCTGTCCAGCTGGCTTCTATTTAGCTTTCACATTTTGTTACCTGAAACGCGTTTAAAAACATTTTTTCAGTGGGAAATACTGGAGAGTGAATCCCAGTTTAATCAAGTTTAGTAAAAACCATTGTACAGTATTGAGGGCGGTCGTGCAATTACATTTGTTTCCATCTACTTAATTACCACCAACGGTACTGTCAACCCGACTTGTGGTCATGTTACTCCTCGCAAGGTAATAACAAATTTTGTATACAAAACCCCAACATACCGACGATAATTGTAGAATACAAATACTCAATCACTGTTTAATATAATTTAATTTAGGTGAGGTTTTGTAAAAACAGTTAACAAAAAGGAGATTACTCACTTTGCTGTCTTAGGTTTTCCTTTAGGGTTTCCTGGTGATTATCTATTAAATACACAAATTCACACGCGTTAGTATAATAACCCAATGTTTACATTAGTAATACCCTCCCTGAGACGGCATTCCAACGACTACGTCGGGCAGAACCACGACAGCCGTTACAGAACCTTGGATCAATCGGGCAGCGTATCTAATACGTAACTGGGGTTATGATACTTACAACGGAGCAGAACTTCGTTAATTAGGGGGTATTATACCCGGAGATTATCTTTGCTATTTAGAATATTGAGAGAGAGATCGAGAGATGAACGAATTGAAACTGAGCCTAGAGGCCTTAATTTATAGGCGACCTTTCGACACTTGTACAACACGTGGCACCACCGGGTGCAGCCTGATCCTCCTTCTGTCGCGGCCCGCGAGCGATGTTAAAACTTGATTTTTATTTTATTTTTAATTATATAATGTATTTTGGGATTGGTTTTCACATATGGGGTGTGTTTTAGGACATATAGGGGTATTCTAATTATTTTTTTGGGGTGTCGAAAAAATATTTTGAGGGTTGTTATACTTACACACCCAAATGGAAGAGGTAGAGAAGAAGTTTTGGGCTTATCTTGAGTGTCGGGAATCCAAGATCTATATTGAGTTTTATTTTTATTTTATTTACAATCCTATTCGTCATGATTTATTTAGAACATTTTATAAGAAAAATTATTTATTTGGGCATAACATGCCTCTTTAAAATTCCATTTATATACAAGTTCACATACCTCACGGGAGATCACTCAACACTCGGCCGAAGATGTATGTTTGTGAAATACTCGAGACCGGCGTGGAACTTACTTCTACCATATGCTTGCCAAGTGATCAAACCTCCTACTTCTTAACTATAAACCTTCGTAAATATTAATGGGACTTGGGGAAGGGTTAAGCTTGGGCTAAGGGTAGGTGGTTTTTGGTTAGCGGTTAGTAAAAATGGCGAAAAGCGTAAAAAGCGCCGGTTGTCGTAAAACTTTTTTGTTTTTGTGACATTTATTCAAACTAAGCATATTCAAACAAGATTTCTTTGAGTAGCTTGTTTGTTTATTGCAAGACTTTCATTTTTTTCATGTCACAAGATAACCGAGCTTTTTACTAGAACAAAAGGGTTTAAAAAGAAAAAGGGTTTTGGTGGGTAATGGGTGTTTTTTTTTTTTTTTTTTGGGGGGGGGGGGGGGGTTTGAAACGAAAAAGGTTTAGGCTCAAAGGGATTAACTAGGGGGATTTTTGGTAGGTGATAAAAAAAATTGAAAAATAATGGTTTTGAAAGGAAAATGGGTTAGTCCTAATTCCTCTATCATTTACTTACTTGGGTTCAAGTTGGTAAGAACCGGGAATGTATCGTCTTGGCAAGTTCTAGAGTCGTAAGAACCAAGCGGCTATTCACACAAGAAACAAAAAATGAGCATTTAGTTTAAAGATATATGCATGTGTGCTCAATAAAGGCTCAAAACTCACTTGTTGTGGGAATGGGTTTATAATGTGATCAAGTATATATAATCAAATTTTAAATAGATTTGTCATTCCTTTTCATAATTTTCTTATTTGGTTATTTTGATCACGACGCTATCGGTTGTAAATTTTTAAAAATATAACATTTTTAAAACTTGTTATTCCTAAATTAAACCAAGTAAAAAAATGAAAATTTTTGAAAAAAAATTGGGGTTATTAGCGGTTCCAATAGAGTTTTGTCTAAGGCTTGTTATTAGGACTTGCAAGATTCAAGGTTTTAGCATTTCCCCCACACTTAAATTATACATTATCCTCAATGTGTCCCAAAAATAAGTTTTTAGGTTGATTCGAATGTGTAAAAGTGATTAAAAACAAGGTTTTGTGTTACTGGGCGTCTGGCCACGACCCCGTGTGGTCCAGGCATGGCCCCGTGGTCAAATTGCCAGTAACAGATTTTAACAGAAGGCTGGCCACGGGGCGTGTTCAGCGAGCACGGCCCGTGGTCAGTTACCTAAACTGGGACTTTTTTCTCTAGAGCTTGGGCACGGGGCGTGTTGGGCTGAGCACGGCCCCGTGCTGCACATGCTGTAATGTTGGGAAAGTTGACGGAAGGCTCTGTTTTCGTGCATGGGGTGTGGTTTTAACGTCCATTTGGCAAATTCCATCTTTTCGAGTGTGATTTATTCCTGAAAAGTAAGACTAAACTAGAAAACATAAAAGTTAAACTAAATTAAAAACTACGGATAGTTCCGCAGAATGCCTCCGTGGTGCGCCACATTTATAAGGGTCCTTGGCTAGACCCAAAGTCAGTCATATGTTACCCGAGCGGGATGTCTCGCATCCCGTGTTGCACCGTCAAAGAGCGTCATCCAAGCTTGAGTCTATGACATCCATGTAGTTGACCGGGTCGCCCTCTACTCTTTTTCCAACCCCGAATTTCATCTCCTTGTCTCCAACCCTCAATGTTAACTTCCCATCACTCATATCCACCATGGCACGAGCGGTGGCAAGGAATGGTCTTCCTAGAATGAGGGGAACTTTGGTGTCTTCCTCCATGTCGAGTATGACAAAGTCGGCCAGGAAGACAAAGTCTCCGACTTTTACCAATAGATTATCGACGACACCTTGTAGGTATTTGATAGACCTATCGGCGAGTTGTATGCTCATCTTTGTGGGGCTCGTTTTACCTAGTCCGAGTCGGTCAAACATTGATGCGGGCGTTAAATTGATGTTAACCCCAAGGTCGGCTAGTGCAATTCGTACGGGTGATCTCCCAATGGAGCAAGGGATGGTGAAGCTTCCGGGTTCGATTTTCTTCTGGGGGAGTTTGTTGAGGAGTAGGGCGGAGCATTCTTCACTTAGGTTGACCAATTGCAATTTTTCAGTCTTTCTTTTGTGGGTGAGGAAGTCTCTCATGAATTTTGAGGACTTCGGCATTTGAGTGAGGACTTCCACAAATAAAAGATTGATATGCAATTGTTTTAGTAAGTTTATGAATTTTGTGAATTGCTCGCTGGTCTTTTGGCGAAGTAACCCACCGGGGTAGGGTACCGAGGGGTTTTTGGTCGGTTCGGAATTTTTTGGAGGAGTTGTCTCTTTGTGGGTTGAGGGTGTGTTTGAGGTTTTGTTGGGTGGATTATTGTTGGTTGGGGGTAGTGGGGTTTCCTTAGGACCTACGGTCCGGTTTCTTAATGTTATGAGGTGTACTTGCGCCTTCGGATTGGTTTCGGTATTGCTAGGTAATGCGCCTTGTGGTCTCTCGGAGAAATTTTGGGCTAGTTGACTTAGTTGTTTTTCAATGTTTTGAATACTAGCTTGTTGGTTTCTAATGTTGGATTCCGTTTGTACGAATTGATCCGGGTACCTTTTGTCGGTTTCAGAGATAAGGAGAGTGATGAGGTCTTTAAGCCTCTCTCGTCCCCCTTGTTGTTGTTGAGTGAAATTTTGTAACTCATTTTTTGGTTGTTGTTGAAAGTTTGGTTGTTGATTTTGATTTTGTTGGTTACTACTATTTGCAGGCTCCCTCCAAACAAGGTTAGGGTGGCTACGCCATCCTTGGTTGTAGGTACCTGTTGGGGTACCCGACGGCCTAGGTCGATTATCAACGTAGTTTACCATTTTCGTTTGATTTTTCCATTTCTTTCATACAACTCCAATTTTCATGTGGCCCACCACACCCTTTACAAGCCATAACCGAGGCCGTTTTTGCCGTTTCTAATTTTTTTTTTTTTTTTTTTTGAAGATAGAGCCTCGATTTAGGCTTGTAAAGAGGTGCTCTCATCTATTTTATGGGCGCCCGAGGCAATAGATTTTGAGCCTCGGGGGGTGTGGCATTGAAAATTGTTTTGAGCAATTTCTTCAATTTGATTATAAATTTCATTTGGGCGTCGATTACCTAGGAGTCCCCCGGAGCTTGAGTCGAGTGTTTGTCTCGTGTCCGGTAATAATCCATTATAGAAAGTGGATACTTGTTGCCACACTGCGAGACCATGATGAGGACATTTCCTCAATAGCTCCTTGAACCTTTCCTAAGTTTCATATAAGGATTCGCCGTCCTCTTGTGAATATGTATAGATTTCAGTCATTAATTTAGCGGTTTTAGAGGGCGGGAAATACTTATATAGAAATTTTTGGCAAGTTCATCCCAAATGTTTACCGAACCACTTAGAAGGGTGTTTAGCCAAGCCTTAGCTCGATCTTTTAATGAAAATGGGAACATTCGGAGGCGGACGACGTCGTTTGAAGCTCCGTTGATCCGAAAAGTGTCACATATTTCCAAAAAGTTGTTAATATGTAAATGGGAATCTCCATCAGCTAGGCCATGGAAGGTTGCGGAATTTTGGAGCATTTGGATCAAATGCGGCCGAAGTTTGAAGTTGTTGGCGTCGATATATGGTGCATTGATGGCGGCTCCGAGATTACCGACCGTGGGCCGTAGGTAATCCATTAGGGTACAATGATCCGCCATTGGGAGTTGGTCCCTCGAAGTCTTCTCTTGATTTTTGGCTTTTAGTCTTTTTCTTAGAAAGCGTTTGGGTTCGTCTAGAGGTTCTTTTATGTCTTTATTGGAACTGGAGCTCATGCATTGCGTAGAGAGTTCAGGCCCTACGATTGAGTTCCAAGTCTTGCGATAAAAACAAAAAAAAAATGTCGGTCAGATCTCTCACGGCCCCATGGTCAATGGCCATAGCCCATGGTCGTGATTACAGTTGCTGTTTTCTGGATCCCAGTTACTGGGGAGTTCAGCACGGCCCCGTGGTGCACCGCCACAGCCCCGTGGTTACTCTTCTGTAACTCAGAAAACAAAAACTGCCAGTAAGAATAATGGGCATGGCCTCGTGTCTGACCGGGCATTGCCCGTGCTGAGTTCTGCAGAAACTGAAAAACTAAGAAAATTCCTAAAAAATAGAAAAATAAATAAAAATAATTAGGTCATTGATTTTAAACTTTCTTAAAATCCTTGTGTCCCCGGCAACGGCGCCAAAAACTTGGTGCGTGTCGAGTGCGATATATTTTTATTAATATTTTGAGCCCATTTTACACATTAGTCAAGTTTTAAATTTATAAAACACGATATTGTACTAACACTAAACACACATTTGGGCAAGTGCACCCATCGTGAGCGTGGTATAGTGTTGGTAAGATACCGAGGTCGTCCAAGGACATAAGAGCTTTTAATATCGGTTTATACTCAATGTCTAATCGATCTAAAATTTTGAGAAAAGTTTTGAAACATAAAATTAAAACTAAAAATTAAAAGATAAATAAAAAAAAAACAAAAACAGATAGACAAGATAGAATCACTTTGGATCCAACTCGTGTTTAATGTATCCTTTGATGATTTTCGCACTTTCGGACTTTTTAAGAGATTCTTTTAGTTATAGTAGTAGGGCCCCTCTTTTGAAGGAGACGTTACCCTCAACCCAGTGGTTTGAGTCAGCAGGGATACAATCCCAATGGGTTGGAATATTGAAAGACAATTAAGTTAGTTATTCATGCGAAAAGTGGTAGGCCCCTCTTTTGAAGGTGACGTTACCCTCGGCTAAGTGGTTTGAGTCAGCAAGGATACAATCCCAAGAAGCCGGTTTAAAGTATCAATAGTAGTTTACATATAAAGGGTTCAAGCTATTCGCACCCCCGCCATCCAATACCTTTGGGTATTGATGGAGGTCCTAGTAAGCTTGAACCAGGTCCTCGCGGGATCTATACACTGAACAAGACAAGAACTTTACCAAACCATCCCCCTAACCCCCTTCCAAGTAGTTAACGTGCTTTATATAGACCGTAAAGACACGAATGATGTCATCATTTACTTTATATAGGCAGTAAAGTAACCTCAAAACATCATGAAGAAATGATAAAGAAAATTCAGCTTCAACATAAGAAACCAGTTATTAAAGTCATTAATACAAACCCAAATAAAAAGTGCCGAAAGATTAAAAATCAAAAGTAATACATTAAAAACTTGTCTTCACCAAGTGATGTAAGAGGCTTAGCGAAACATTGCCTTTGATAGGCAAGAACTCTTACAATCAATCTTGCATCCCGAGACAACTACACACTCTAAAGATGGATGATGGATGATGGTGGTGGGTGTTGGTGGAGTGGTGGCAAAGTGGGAGAGTAGTGTTTTGCCAAGGGATGCCTTTTAAGTGAACCAAGCACCCCCTTTAATAGCCAAAACAGAGCCCTGGCCACGCCCCCATGTCCAGTCAACACGGCCTGTGGCCAGCATCTTCTCTTCCTTCGTTAATTGTAATTGTCAGCAAAAGGCCCCACACATCCCCGTGTCTCCTGGGCACGACCCCGTGGTCAACTCTTTGTTGTACTATCAAGATTCTGCGTATCTTAGAGTTGACCACGCCCCGTGTAGAGCTGGGCACGGCCTCGTGGTGGGCGTAGAAGCTTCTGCAGGTTTTTGCTTTAGGAGATGCTGCCGAGGGGTCGGACATGTCACGTTTATTCCTTCTTTTTGTATTTATGTTGGTTTTGGCTGCTTATTTGCTTCTTTTGTTCTTTTAAGCTCGTTTGATCCTGTAAATTTAAAAGGAAGAAAGAAACACGCTTTTTCCAACATTAATACCACAAATTCCTACAAACCAAAAAATAAATTTTTGAAGGTTGCCACGAATTTTCTACAACTCAGAAAAAAATCCTGTAGCTGTTTGCTACAAATTTGTGACAAACTGTAGTAATTGAAGAAATTAAAAAAAACTATTTTTATGAAAAAAAAATGAAGCAAAATTACTATTATATTCCAAAAAATTGCAGCAAAAATCTAAAACATTCCAAAAATATTACTGAGACATTGTAAAAAATCTAAAACATTCCAAAAATATTACTGAGACATTGCAAAAATTCTAAAATATTCCAAAAAGCACTAAAACTCCTTATTAAAAGCATTCAAAACTAATCCGATCTTTAACATTTAATACTTAACAAGACGAGAGTTTTTACTTATTTCCGATGTTTTTCAACTTTTCTTCCGTAGTTTGTTGCCATGCCGCTTGGTCGGCCCGCTCTTTTTCGTGCTCTTGTTGAAATTGTTTGAAACGGGATTCTATGTTTTGCCAGGCCTCTCGTTCTCTTTCTAATTCTGCTTGAACTTTTTGAAGCTAAAAGTTGTATAAAAAGATATAATTAATACGTATTAATAAAAACATATCATCAAAATTCACATATCATTTAACAATAATACATCATTTAACAATAATACGATATTCAATTCTGTTGTCAGGTTTAGGGTAAAAATGACAAGCCTAATTGGTATGGTCATCTTGAATTATACAAAACAGGGCGGTTAAAAAAACACAAACGACCATAAACCATCTAGCCAACTGTTAATCCGCCAAGTCCGATTCTGACTTTTTTTAGAGTTTTGTAAGCATTTTTCTTAACTATTTGACCAAGGAATTCGATATTACAAAAAGTACAAAGTATCATTCTTAAAACAAATAGTGAAGAAAATGGACATAAAACTCACATATTTGCAGCAAAATTTACCTTTTCCCACTCTCCTACATCTCATCACCAACATGAAAGTTTGTACCTGGCAACGAAGTTTGATGACAACATGACCCTAAATGATCAGAAGACCAAGAATAATCTCATTATTTTAACACCCTATATTATCATAAGACCATTATCATGGTCGTTTTTTGCTGCTAAATAATTAGTGCAACCACCCTAAACAACCCTAAATCATTATCCTACGTAATTGAAAAGGTAGCAATCAACTCAATTTCAATCAAAACGGAAATTTTCTAACGTCAACCAAATTTAAAGCTAAATTGAAGCAACGTAACTGAAACATAGCAAACAACTTGTAACCTTAATCGGCAAATGAAGTGACGTTTGATCCCTAAAGGGAAAGAAATTTCAAGCATTGAACTGAATTACCTTGAAACCGTCGACCGAACCCCAGATCGCCGAAATCATCCTGTATGCACCTTCAACACCAAAGTCGCGTGATCCGAGTACAAACTGAAAGTAAAATCAACTGATTGTGAGGGATTCCTAATAAGTGAATTTGAACAACATCAAGATACAACCACACAAAATACCCAAATCCAAGAGAAGTAGAAAAAAATAGAATAAAAACTTATCACGGTACTGGAATACAAAGTAAAGCATACCTTGGCTGAGCCTGCCATCTTGATTGTTCCATTTCCCTCAATTCGAATAGACTTGCTAGTGCTGATCTTAGGTTCCTTTTGAGACTAAAAAGACAATGGGTTTGAAAAGAGATTTTCTTGTGAAGCCCGTTCCATACCAAGAAGTTAATAAATAGTCTATCCACCAACAGCTAGCGCCTTCTCTGGCACCTTCAGTTAGATGACACATTGGCACCTTCGATTTAACCGCTAAACAATCAATATTCCTTCAAACCTAAAACAGGAATAGGGATGAGCACGGTACCCGTTCGGTACCAAATCGGTATCGATACCGAAAAACAGGAAAAGTGGGTACCGGTACCGGTATTTACCGGTTTTTTACCCGTAAATACCGGTACCGTACCGGTACCAAAAAATAGGAAAGTGGGTACCGGTACACGGTACCAAATGCTCATCCCTAAATAGGAATATAAAAGTAAAATTAATCCTAAAAAATAAGACAATAGACACTTCATTTAGTTCATTCAAGCTTAACTTACACGTTGAATTTCTGTGTCAATCTAATTTTGAATATATTGGTAACTATTTAGATTCAAACAAAAATACATAAATTAAAGCCTCAACTAACCTTCATTTGCATCTCCACCACCTTTGGTAGTTTCATACTGTTATCTCATTGTATAATTAGTAGTTGTGGGGATATATATATATATTTTTTTCTAAAAGTATACAGATAATTACATGTTGTATACTAAATTTTGAATACTTTTCCTTTATGGCCTTGGGCAATTTCATCTTTTTAACAAAAGGATTACAGGTGCGTTTGGATAAGTATATAAGTATGGGCTATATTTAAAAAGATTAGTTTTCCTTTAGTTTTCTTAACTAAGGTTAGTTTTCGATATATATAGGGGATGGATCATGAGAAAACTAGTTTAAATGAGAAAAACAAAAAACTAACTAAAAAAGCCTAAAAAACATACCAAATTTTTTTTTTAATTTTTTATAAAAAAATCGCTATTTTTTATGTATGGAAAAAAAGTTTTTTTAAAAAAAAAATTTGTTGTACTGCACATGTGCACTAATACAGATATAATGCACATGTGTAGTACACATATAATGCACATGTGCAGTACCAAATTTTTTTTAAACACTTTTTATCCATACATAAAAAATAACGATTTTTTTATAAAAAAATGTAAAAAAAATTGGTATGTTTTTTAGTTAGTTTTCTCATTTAGATGTAGTTTTCTCATGATCCATCCCCTATATATATATATATAGGGGATGGATCATGAGAAAACTAGTTTAAATGAGAAAACCCAAAAACTAACTAAAAAAGCCTAAAAAACATACCAAATTTTTTTTTTTATAATTTTTATAAAAAATCACAGCTTTTTATGCATGGAAAAAAATTTCAGAAAAAAATAAAATAAAAAAAAAAGTTTTTTGTTGTATTGCACGTGTGTAGTACACATACACATGTGTATTACTACACATGTGCAGTACAACAAAACTTTTTTTTTTAAATTTTTTTTATATATAAAAACTAGCGATTTTTTTATAAAAAATTGTAAAAAAAAAATTGGTATGTTTTTTAGCTTTTTTTTTTTAAGTTTTTTTAGTTAGTTTTCTAGTTTTCTCATTTATATCTAGTTTTCTCATTATCCTCTCCTTATATATATATATATGGTTGGGTTCATTTCAGAACTCTAAATAATTACATAATTTTTAGAACTCTTAATAAACAACATTTTTATTTAGTTTTTTTTTTTTTTTTTAGAGCACTTCTATCATTTTTCCATATATTTTTATGATTATATACATGTTAAAAGTAGTTTATCATTTTTTGATATGTAATTTTATGATTACACATATGTAAACTCGTTTTTTACATATATGTAATTAGTTGTTACACATATATACAATTTGATTATTATACATATATAAACTACTCTTAATATGTATGTAATCATAAAAATACATATGATAAATGATAAAAGTAACCTAAATACAAAAATTTATATATAAAATAATTGTTTATTAGGAGTTCTGAAAGTTCTGTAATTATTTAGAGTTCTGAAATCATCCTCGGCCTATATATATATATATATATATATATATATATATATATATATATATACATACATAGGGTAAGGATATATGGAAAACCACTTTTATTGAGAAAACCCGGGAAACTGAAAGCTCCCGACTTTTTTTTTTGAAAAAATCACCACACGTAATATACATGTTTTTTAGAGTTTTGGGCAAAAAAAATCGAAAAAGCGCCAAGTAGATATTTAAAAAAATAAATAAACAAGTTTTGGTGTAACATATGTTCAGCGAATGTAACATATGTTACACCAAAACTTGTTTATTTTTTTTTTAAATATCTACTCGGCGCTTTTTCGATTTTTTTTTGCCCAAAACTCTTAAAAACATGTATATTACGTGTGGTAATTTTTCAAAAAAAAAAAAAAAAGTCGGGAGCTTTGAGTTTCCCGGGTTTTCTCAATAAAAGTGGTTTTCTTTTTATCTTTAGCCTACATATACATATATACATATATATATATATACATATATATATACATATATATATATATATGTATGTATGTATGTATGTATGTATGTGTGTATGTGTGTGTGGAGGGTTTAAATGAGAACGCTAAATATTGTGAGAACCATGAGAACGCATATAAAACCACGATTACTTGGTCAGAAACAATTCAAATTCAAAATTTCTTTTTATACTTATTAGTATTATTCGAATACAATATTAAAAATTAAATTTACAGGTCTAAATTTACATATATTCATAAACAAAGAAAGTTTACACATACGTAAGCTTGCCATTTACACATGTGTAATTTTTTGTTGTATTTACACATGTGCAAAATTTTTATTAAGAGTGAATCTGAGAGGAGAGATGAATTGTTAAAAAAGTAAATTCTTTTTTTAATGTTGTATTTTAATTATAATGAAGTTTATATTTATAAAATTGATCTTGATTGGTTTTCTCACGGTTCTCGTAATATTTGTGTTCCCAAGATAACCATCCCCTATATGTGT
Organism: Helianthus tuberosus; assembly: GCA_030545235.1. Taxonomy (NCBI): domain Eukaryota; kingdom Viridiplantae; phylum Streptophyta; class Magnoliopsida; order Asterales; family Asteraceae; genus Helianthus; species Helianthus tuberosus. Next base: position 115,853,603 of record CM060414.1, on the reverse strand, counting down.
GTGTGTATGTATATGAATAATGGGTTTTGGGTAAAATGAAACGAGTTGTGAGAACTTAGAAAACTCGGCATTACAAAAGAAATTTTCAAAATTTTTTTTTACCAAAAATCCTAAAAAATCTACTTTTCCAAAAAAAAATCGTTTTTTTTTATTTACAGCAGCTGTGACAACCCGGACTTTCAGGGTTAGTGTTGCTTAATTGCGTATTTCTGATGTCTCGTTATTTCTCGCTCACATTCTTGTTACATTAAATGTGTGCCGTACATTTTATATTATACTTGTCGAGGGTAGTGTGCTTGGGTTAACTTAGATGTCTAGTAAGTTTAGGAACCGCTCATGTATTGGGCCGCCCAACTCATCTATCGTGTAACTAAACTTAATATGGGATCGGTACGCCACCCCTTTAGATAATCGGCCCACACTACTAACAAACCCGAACCACTTGAAGCCCAACCCACCTCATGTATTAAGTGACTACCTCGGCCCATAACAATTGAAGTCTAGCCCGAGCCCACTCCCCTTGAAGCCCACATATCTCTTATGTTATTATACGTAACATAGGTGGAGATGCTCCCATAATTCCCTAACCGCACATAAGGTTATAAACCCTAGTTTCCTTCTACCCCTCCCTTGAATCACGACGACAGTAGACCCCCACCCCCTCATCAGCGAGACATCATCTCTTTCGGGCGAACCTTGGTGAGTAGATTTTATGTTTATTATTAATTGTGTGATCTTGCAATGTGTAAAACGTGAGGACCTTGATTATGTTCTTGTATGTTAAACTATGTTTAGGGTTGTGCATGCATGGGTTCGAAACCTGATTGATTATTGTATGATTATGTCTAAAAATCAGTGATGCATGATATTAGGGCTTGCGTGATGATAATTCCGTGATCTAAGGTTTATGCTAGAGTTTGATCCCCATGATGAAAGATTAGGAAATTTATGATAGGATTTTGGGTTGTTAACAACATGATTTATAAGCTATGTGATGACTTGTGAATACGTGACAAATAATAGATAATGCTTGCTATGATGCAAAATTGGATTGATTCAATTATATGCTGAAACTGTTACAAGGTTGCGCTGGGTTCGAGTGGGCTGCAAACCCGATCGGCGGACCACTTGTTTGGGCCTCCGCACACCACCATAAGAACCGCGCATTCCCTTGGGCTGTAAAGGGGCACCGCATAATTCTTTGGGCTGCACATTTACCCACACCACACATGTCATCGATGCCCCCACATATGATCAGATTGCACATCATTTGCATTAAATACAACAGTGGATTGCATGTGCATGTCATAAGTCTTTGAGTGGATCACATGCTTGGTTAGTGGACTTTAAATGCTATGTGGGCTATACAAATTATGAGTCGTGCATAGTAGGATGATTAAAATGATTGTTTGTAATACGAGTGATGTTTGATTTAATTGATGATGTAACTGTTCGTTTGATAATGTGATGTAGAGTTGGGTGGTATCAAATAATAATTGTGATGTGGAACAATAGGTAATACCGAATTATGTTGATGTATATATGTGATCCAAATATAGTTTCCTTTAAAACTATCTGAATCTTTAAAGAATGTGAAGGAGCCGCACTATTTGACTTGAAATACGATCATGTGGAACTAATATGGATGTCAGATCATGTGCGCATAACTATTGGATCAATGTTAGTATTATTATTGTTGAACAGAATTGCATGGGCATTTAATTATATAACTTAGTATATGGTGTCCAAATTTTGATCAAGTTACCGTACATACTAAATTAAATATAGATATGGAGTGGTAGATGATAAAGGTCCTAATATGCTTGTTTATTATTGTTAGAATATGTGACATAAAGACCAAAGCTTCTTAGTGGGCCGCACACCCTAATGAGACTGGTTATAATTGCTAGACAGCACACTATAGACTATGCCGAACACTCCCGTATTGGGTTATAAACTAGTTGGTTCACACACCTTGTGTTATACATTTGGCTATCTAAACTATTGTTAATTATATACACCGTACATGTACTCATGTGATGTGTGTACCTTGTATGCTACTTGATTTGTAATGTGTGCCAATATGTGAAATACTTGTATGCGAATCTGATTAAAACTTGGTAACCATAAATAGGACGTGGTTGATCAAAACTGTTAAACAAGTAAACTATCTGCCGAGCAAATCGAGGTGAGTTCACACTTTTATAAGGCATGGGATTCCCGGAGGTTTGGGAATGGGTTAAGAAACTAAAACGAAACCTACATATTCTCCTTTAACAGAATATGTACCTCCGTCCTCGGTTGGGAAGGACGACAACAGTTAACCTGCGTATTCTCGGTTGGGTAGAGTACGTACCTTTGTTCTGTCACACCCCTTTCTAAGGCGGAAGCACGAGGTGTGATCATGAAAGGTTCTCATTGCATATGAATGGTAAACATACTACATGCTCGTAAAAATAACTTCAAATCCCAATAACATTACATAACTGAAAACATAGGTTGAGTGTTTACATCACAAGACAGCATTTTGTTTGATAAGTTTACAACTTTATTCAAAGATAAACATAAACAACATCCATGAGCAAGAGTAAGACCGCGCGCACATCCACTTTAGTTACCTGAAATACATGTGAGTTTTTGGAAAATCGTCAACATAATGTTGGTGTGAATTCATGCAGTTTCTGTATTGAACGTTTGTATACTTTGTATGAAAACATGGTATGTAATTTGTATAATTCAAGTATTTCTGTATGTATCAAGATTGTTAATGGGTTGCAAGGCCATTAACATGTGACACGACATAGGAAGCATCCAAACCATAGGAATTTTTCTAGTTGTCGATTCACGACTGAGACACAAAAGCACTACTTGGTACTAGTTTTCACCAAGAGTGTGGCTGCCCGAAAAACCCATTAGATATAACCTTTTGTTTTGCGGTCTTAGTATGTACACGATTAATGGTGCTTCTGGTACCCTATTCGTGACATGATTTCACGTATCATTCCTTAGTTCTTGTATCCATCATACCATAACTCATGCATTTTCCCCAAGTTTAAAAGTATGTAAAAGTTTAAAAGTGGGGGATATAATCTCACTTTTCTGTTAACATTTAGTAACATGTACTTCACCCCCGAAGTTATAAAACTGAAAACAGATAAAAGAAAAGAGGGAGCATGAACTCACAACTTTGCGTTTCTTGCGCCGTAAACTTCACCAGGTTTGCTTATATAGCGTCGTGACCTATACGTGTTTTATTAACGTTAGTCACTAGACTTGTATTCGCACAAGTACAAGTCACCATCTTTTATGTATGTATTCTTTGTGTGTTAAAAATAATTTATATTTTTAACTATATATCTTACTTATATTATTTTCTCACAAATAAATATAAGTATCTTGTATTTTTCAGCCGAGTTATGTATTTTGTCCAAAACTTCATTTCATGTTCATAACTTGTCCAAGTTAATTAATCTTATCAAGTAATATATATTCATAAATATATTCTTTTGTATTTGTCTAAGCATGTTGTATGTGTATTTTGTATTTTTACTCCTTAGGAGTATTTAGTGTACTTTCAAGTCTTAACACACTATTATATATAATACATACTACATATCCTTAGCACAAAATTTGGTGATCAGTAAATATATATATTTTCTTCAAAAATATACATACTTAATATCAATTTTTATCTTGAAGAAATCATCATTTCTTAACTTGAAGTTTACATAAAGATTAGGGAAACCTTGGTAAATATTTTTAGGGGATAAGTTTCACCCAAAACTTATATTTTCTAAGTGTCAAAATTTATAGAAATTTTGACAGAGTTTCCCCTAAAAATGGAGGTTTCCCATGTTTTCAAAACATGTGTTTACTTTCTTTTAAATCATCACAACAATCATCAACTCATTTAACACTTACCGAGTGTCAAATTCAAGTAAATTACACTACTTCATGAACTTGAAGTTTTGTAAAAATTTGTAATAACTTGCCATGTTATTTAGTAGGTTTAGTTACCCTTAAAAACATGGTTATTTGTTTGTAAATCACTTTATTAAAAGATTTAGTCATTTACAACTTGTAAGATGATTTTTCTAAAAATATTTCTTTTGTATTTTTCTTGTTACAATCATGTTTCTAGTCTTGTTTAAACACTAAAAATATCATTAGTTTACTTAGAACCCATGACTTGTAAATCTCATAAATAAACTTGGCTTCTTGGGAAAATTATTCTTGTAATCATCTATTTACAAGATTTGTATTTTGTTTAAATCATCTTTACATATGAAGATCACTTTCGTTATTCAAGTTCATGGAGACATAAAGTATGATGATCTTGGTCTTTCACAAGATCACCACCTTAACTTACTAGATCATGTGTTTAATCACAATCTAGTAGTTTCCATATGATGTCTAACATCACTAACACTAATAATCAATCAACAAGAAGCAAATCATCATCATTTACATGTATTCTTATGTATTTAAGCTTATGTTAAAGTATCATGATCATGTTCTCTTGTGTTCTTCAAGTTTAACAATATTCATCATCTTTTAACCATCAAAATATGAAGTAACAAGTGATAAGAAGCTTACAACTAGCAGAAGGGCTAGGGAAGAACACTTGAGGTTGAAGATGACAAATGGGTTGGGTAAAAGCAAATGGAGAAGGTTCTTCAAGATCTACAAGCTCTAAACCTCCTTAAACACCTTGTTGCACCTTAGGTTAAGCTTGGAATGGATGAACTATGGATGAAGATGGTGGTGGTGTGGGGGTGGCTCACGGTCGTGGGGGAGAGAGAAGGGAGGAGAAGGTGTGGTGTGGTGAAGTGTGTTGAAGATGATTATATTTATAGTCCTCCTAGTGAATCTTACAAGATCCTAGAATATCTTAGTAATATCTTAAGAAATCAAAATAAATCCAAGAAAGATCATATGAAATCTAATGAATCCAAGCAAGATCTTTAATGGGGGCCACCCATTTGTAACCGTAGACAATAATGGGGGGGGGTAATGTGTAATTTTAATCACCAAATGTAAAATCAAGTTAGGTTTCAAGTATAAAGTCTAGGGACTTGATGTGTTATTATGTTATAAGGGGTGTTATGGTGTTCAGGGACCATAACTAGTTCAGAAACATTAAAACAATGTTTCTAGTAATATTTTGATGTTCCGGGTAATGTCCGGTTGTTCGGTTAGATACCGGTTCGTTAAAGTGCTAAATTGCACCGTTTAGTGTCCATTATGTACCCTTTTGTGACCCTTTTAATTCCCAACACTTAGGAGGGTATTCTGGATAATAAAACATGAATTCTGCATAATATTTATGTGTTAAAAAGCTGATTATAGCTGATTTGTGCCGAATTCTGCATTTAAAGTGCGTTTCGGGTGCTTTTTAGTGCATATTCTAGCTTCCGGAAAGTCTATATGTTAACCCTTGTATATACTCTTGGGTTTTAATGTATTCTTGACGTTGGACCTACACCTAGGCTCCAATTTTATTGTCTGACTGCTTTCTGCAGAATTATTGACACGATGTGTCTTATCGGTGAGTTTACTAGTATTTCTAACGCAACGCTATCATTAATGCATAAAGCAATTTTTTGTAGTATAAAACGTGCATGAATTCACAAGTATAGCATGTAATTTAGATAATGTTGACATTTAAGCACATAATTGCAGTCATTAAGTATTAATTAATTTGTACGGAAATTACCGGTTTTGTGCCAGTTGTCACAGTCTCCCCCCGTTAAAAGAATTTCGTCCCGAAATTCAGGCTGAACTATCTCTCGCAGGAATTTTCTTGAACAGGTGGGGGTACTTTTCTTTAAACTGGTCTTCACGTTCCCATGTGTACTCGGGTCCGTGCTTAGAGTTCCAACGTACTTTGACAAGCTTGACACTACTCCTTCGGGTCTTGTTGACTTTCCAGTCAGTAACCTCAATGGGTTGTTCTGTAAATCGGAGGGTGTCGTCAATATGCACTTCATCCGCAGGGATGATCACTGTTTCTTGTGTTGGACTCTTCTTGAGGTTGGATACATGAAACATATCATGTACTCCGTAAAGTTCTTCCGGTAATTCCAACTTGTAAGCCACGGTACCAATTCTTTCCAAGATCTTGAATGGCCCGATATATCGTGGATTCAGCTTTCCACGTTTTCCGAATCTTACTACGCCCTTCCAAGGTGAGACCTTTAACAAAACTTTGTCTCCCACTTCGAACTCTAACGATTTTCGTCTTCAATCAGCGTAGCTCTTTTGTCGATCTCGAGCAGCTTTAATGCGCTCTCGAATCTGCATAATCTTGTCGGTTGTCTCTTGCACAAGTTCAGGACCAACCATACGTTTGTCTCCAGCGTCTGCCCAACATAATGGCGAGCGGCACTTGCGGCCATACAGAGCTTCGAACGGTGCGGCTTTTATGCTCGTATGATAACTGTTATTGTAGGAAAACTCAACTAAAGGTTGGTGAGTATACCAGCTGCCGCCTAGGTCCATAACACATGCGCGAAGCATATCTTCCAGTGTTTGTATGGTTCGCTCACTCTGACCATCTGTTTGCGGATGGAAGGCCGTGCTTAGATCTAGTTGAGATCCAAAGGCTTCCTGAAAGGATTGCCAGATCCTTGAGACAAAACGTCCATCTCTGTCTGAAATAATTGAGATAGGCACTCCATGACGTGCCACGATTTCTTTTAAGCACAACTCAGCAAGCTTTCCAGTGCTATCTTTCTCTTGGATCGGTAGGAAATGCGCAGATTTCGTCAATCGATCAACGATCACCCATATCATATCGTGCCCTCTCGGGGTCCTGGGTAATTTCGTTATGAAGTCCATCGAGATTTGTTCCCACTTCCACATGGGTATCTCTGGTTGTTGCAGTAGGCCAGACGGTTTCTGATATTCAGCCTTAACCTTAGCACAGGTTAGGCACTTTCCAACATAGATAGCAACATCGCTTTTAAGTCTCCGCCACCAATAGTAATCCTTCAAGTCTTGATACATTTTGTCCGATCATGGATGGATCGAGTATCTCGACTTATGAGCTTCATTAAGGATGACTTCTCGAATACCGCCATAGAGCGGAACCCAAATACGCCCCTTAAAGTACAAGGTTCCCTCTTTCTTTGGTACCAAATTCTTCAGCATACCTCGGAGGTATTCAGTTCTACGATTCTCCATCTTAAGGGCTTCTTTTTGTGCGTCACGAATGCGTGCAGTGAGGTTCGTTTGAATAGTCATTTCCAATGCTCAAACCCTTAGGGTCTTAACCATTTCCTTTCGGCTTAACGCATCTGCTACAAGGTTTTCCTTTCCAGGATGGTACTTAATCTCACAGTCATAATCGTTCAGCAACTCGACCCAGCGTCGTTGACGCATATTTAACTCCTTCTGATCAAATATGTGTTGTAGGCTTTTGTGATCTGTGAAGATTGTACATCGAGTACCATATAAATAGTGTCGCCAGATCTTCAAGGCGAATACCACCGCGCCTAGCTCCAGGTCATGAGTGGTATAATTCCTTTCATGTACCTTCAACTGTCTTGAAGCGTAAGCGATGACTTTTTGGCGTTGCATGAGCACACAGCCCAAACCTGCGTATTCTCGGTTGGATAGAGTACGTACCTCCGTCCTCGGTTGGGAAGGACGACAACCTATAAGTGGTTTACAACATGGGGTAGCCCCCACTGGTTATGGTTTGGGAAACAAGGAACTGGTTAACACATGGTTTACGAAAGAACTTATGTTTTTGGAACAAATTTTAAAATGGACAACCAACTGTGAACTCGCTCAACTTTGTTGTTGATTCGTTGTTACATGCCTTGCAGGCCTTTAGGTACATGTTGTTCGAACTTGCTGTCTGGGATGCTGGAGTGGTCATGGGTCAAGTTACAAGGAATCACAAGACAAGTCTGGTGGTTTTTATACACTTGTTTTATGAAACTCATAACAAAATGTAATATGCTTCCGCTGGATAATAACTCTTGTATTGTAACAGTTATTTTAAATAAATGAAAGTTTTATTTTATCTTTATAAGTTCAACGTGATTGGTGGCTAGATCCTGGTACGTCACACGCCCCGTGGTGATTCCGCACGTGGTATTTTGGGGGTGTGACAGATTGGTATCAGAGCCATTGGTTATAGTGAACTTGGTTTTAAAAAGGGGAAAAATGTTTTTGTAAAACCAGACTATAACCGAACAGTTCTGAAAACGTGAATACGACCATGACACTCAGCTCCAGATTGCAAGGTTCGTCTCTCGTAAACTCATTGTACTGCATAACTAGTGAACACTTACATATGATATTGCATGTGATTGCACGTTTAGCACAACAGTATGAATTCATGTATTACTGGCATGTATTATGTGACTATTAGGGTGGTATTTCCCTAAACATTCATGACTTACGCTTCGTGATGCTCTTCGTTTGCTACTCGAGTTTGAGGAACCATTTAACATGAATTAAGAGGAGCTGAGATGAGCATGCAAATCACAATATTATTGTGGGTGCACACATAATAATAGTGTGGGGTGCATGCGAGTCCCAGTGAGCCTTAACAAGTGGAAAAGGGGTTCCGTTCCGTTATTTGACCGATGTGAAACATAACAAACCTATAGGGGTCATACCAATGATTGTCCCCTACTCGAACGTGAACTTTTCATTCATCTTTAGATCCTTTCAAAACACGATACTATCGCGTATTACCTGAACACCCATCTGAACACCTAGCGAACCGTGTAGAATGTTAGGTGCTTATACGAACGTCCCTGAGTTGGATGTCGCAGCACCAAATGATTAATCGATACCTTTCTTACTCCTCTTCGTTTGCTGGAACTCATGTATTGATGTCTTAGATCCCGAAGTGTGATCACTTCTGCAACACTCCCGCAACATACTGTGTGTTACTCGAACAACTTGCAACATCGATGGACAGGAGGTTGAGCGTAGTACTTTACTGACCTCAGTACTTTGACGACCATGATTACCGGCAACGAGCACCAGCGCATTGACTTCAATCGAATGCTTAACCCTTGTCAGCGGCTCATGGGAGTCAACTCCTACGAATCAATCGGGACATAAGCAATGACAATCGACTACAACGTGGAATGTGTAACGGCCAGCACAGTGAGTAACGCTTTAGGACGTAGCTCAGAATGTGAAAAGATGGACTTGGATGGTGAAGAATCATAGGGCTTCGTTTCGAGCAACGACATTGGGAGCAGCAGTCACAGCGACAACAAGGTATTCGTAACCCTAGTTTACAGTATGGAAATAAAGGTGCCTACAACATGGATTGGCCGTGGTTAAGTTAAGAAGACAACGACCAAAGGAACAACGATAGAACATGAAATCCTTGTAATGAAAATAGCAACACTGGAAATGATGCTCATGGAAGGACATTTAGGGTTGACGCGGGCGACGCCAGGATGGTGATAACTTGGAAGCTTGTACGGGTAGCTAATCGCTTCATCTCAGTCCTGTTTAACCCCGATGCTTCTCGAAAGGCTGATGGCACGTTGACGTGTGGGATGCAACTTTAACCGTGTGGGACAAGTTTTCTACATCGATCTTCCTTCTACTACCCACGATGGTGTTAATGCAGTAGTCAGTATGGGTTGGTTAACCAGACATCGCGTAGTTATACTCTGTGAGGGGAAGGTTGTCGCCTGTCATAAAGTATCCGAGTGGAGCACAGGTTAGCATCAATTCAGCATTGAAGGCCAAAAGTGTCCACGGAAGGATTACCCCGCCATGATAGCACTCGTTACTGATGTCAAGGCTAAGGAAAGGAGGATCGAGGATCCTCCAATTGTTCATGATTTCTTCCTAAGTGCTACCAGAAGAACTATCAGGTTTACCTTCACATAGTCAGATGGAATATCATATCGGTATCATGACAGAAGCAGCCCTTGTTACTAGTATTCCTTATTGTCTTGCACCAGGAAGGTTGCAAGAACTGTCTAATCAGCTTCAAGAACTGTTGGACAGAAGTTTGTCAGACCTAATTCTTTTTCACTTTGGGGAGCCCCAGTTATACCAGTAAAGATAAGCCTTTTCATATGTGTATAGATTATCGAGAACGTAACAATGTGACAGTTACGAACCGCTTGTCTCGACCATGCATTGGCCACCTGTCGACCAGTTACAAGGAACCAGCTTCCATTCGAGGATTGGCTAACGAACAAACTATCATCAGATGGAAGTCCAAAAGGAGAATGCTCTTAGAACAGCACATCGAACGCAATGCAGCCATTTCAACTTTGTACACCATGATCATTGAGTTGATCAACACACCAGCAGCTTCAGGGATCACATGAATCGACCGTATTTGTTGACAACGTTCTGAATCATAACCACGAGAAAGGAACACCATGGGTGGCATTTGTATCGTATTTTAGAACTTCTGAGGGAGGAGCCACTCCGCGCAAAGTCTTGTTAAATGTAATTTCTGGGTTTGAGAGGTAGCTTTTGGACATATAATCAACGAAGTGGGAATACGCATGGAACTCGCTAAGACCCATTTTGGTTAAGACCGATCGACACCAAAGGTTTCTGCGGGGACACAACAATTCCTTGGTTTCACTAAATACTATCGAAGATTCATCGAGGGATTTTCGGAAATTGCGCTGCTGCAACCTCTTTAACACAGCAGGGTGCTGTGTTCGTGGAAGATAAACAGGGGGACGTCTTTTCAGCTTTCAAATTCCAACTCTGCAATGCACCGAGCATTGTCTTTACCTAAGGGTACGGGTGATATAGTGGTATACCATGATGGTCCGAATCAGAGTCCCAATTACACACCGACGCAACACGAGAGAGTGATGATTTACGTGATGGAGTTAGCAAGAGGAACTGCACGACACACAACTGGCGGTGAAAACCGTGGCCTTGGGATTTTGGATGGAGGCATTACTTGGACGGTACCAGATGCGTTATTTAAACCGATCACAAGGGTCTCCCGTGTACCTTGGATTCGACAGGACTAAATCAGTTAATGGCATCGCTGGAGGGAACTTTAGGATGATTACAACTATAAAACTTGATCGTGCATGGGCTTTGCAGCTCACAATCGACTCTAACTTACCTGATCAGACTCGCTCTGTTCAAACTGGAAAACTGAAGGAAGAGGATTTTCAAGTTGAACCCATGCGGGGCATGGAGAAGTAACCTTTGACAGGTCGGACGATACTCGTTACCTCATGGAATGAATGTGGGTCTCATTATACGGCAACTGTAGGGAACTCGTGTTGAGCAAAGCAAACCGGCTTCGATATTCTAGTCGTCTGGGTTTTTGATGAGAGGGATTAGGATTTATAAACCTTGTGCTAGTAATCGGGCATGAAGGCCTACCTAGCTGGGTATGGGAATGATGTTTGACTTGTGGGAAAGTCAAGGCGAAGTGTTAGCAACCAGAAACACCTATATGGAAAGCGAAAACAGACTGCCATGTATTTGGTCGCTAGTCTACTTACAACTCAAAATGGAAACAATATCACCTGGATGATCGTTGATTGTCTCACGTAACCAGCACACTTTCTAGCCATCAAGGAAATGGATAAGTTCTCTACACTTGCAGTCATCTACATGAAAGAAGTGGTTGCTACGCACGGGGTGCCAACCTCCATTATCTCTGATCGCGACCCACGATTTGCATCTGATTTGTGGCAAGCGATGCACAAATCCTTTGGCTCACGTCTAGACATGAGCACATCATATCATCCACAGACGGATGGCCAGACTGAACGCACCATCCAAACTCTTGAAGACATGCTTCGAGCTTGTGTAATCGACTTTGGTAACGACTGGGAGCGGCATCTACCTTTAGTGGAGTTTTCGTATAACAACAGTTACCACATCAGCATCCAGGCTGCTCCGTTCGAGGCATTCTACGGACGGAAGTGCCGATCACCTCTTGTTGGGCAGAAGTTGGAAACAGCCAAATCACTGGCCCAGAACTCGTCGTAGACACAACAGAGAAGATTGCTCAGTTACGACAATGAATGGCGGCAGCTCGTGACCATCAGAAAGGCCACGCGGATAAGCGCAGGAAACCACTCGAGTTCCAGGTTGGGGATCGAGTGCTACTTAAGGTCTCACCTTGGAAAGGTGTAGTTCATTTTGGTAAACGAGGCAAACTCAGCCAGCGATATGTTAGACCTTTTGAAATCACAAAGAGAATTGGCAAGGTGGCCTACAGATTGAATCTACCCGAAGAACTTAGTGGAGTTCACAACGTATTCCATGTGTCGAATCTGAAGAAGTGTCTGTCAGATGAAACTCTCATAGTTTCTTTCAAGGAGCTCAAAATCGACGGTCAGGTGCGATTTGTCGAAGAACCAGTGGAAATCTTGGACCGGGAGGTCAAGATTCTCAAACGCACCAGGATACCTATTGTTCGAGTTCGTTGGAACTCACGTCGTGGCCCAGAGTTTACCTGGGAACGAGAAGACCAAATGAAACACAAATATCCCCATTTGTTCGAGAACAATGAAACCACTACTGAGGCTGAAGCTACTGCGGAATTTCGGGACAAAATTCCAAACCAACGGGGGGATGATGTGACACCCCAGGAAAACCAGGAAACCACGCAACCTAACTAGCTTTCTCAGTAACTACGTGCTAAATTTCGGGACAAAATTTATTTCAAGTTGGGGATGATGTGACAACCCGGACTTTCAGGGTTAGTGTTTCTTAATTGCGTATTTCTGATGTCTCGTTATTTCTCGCTCACATTCTTGTTACATTAAATGTGTGCCGTACATTTTATATTATACTTGTCGAGGGTAGTGTACTTGGGTTAACTTAGATGTTTAGTAAGTTTAGGAACCGCTCATGTATTGGGCCGCCCAACTCATCTATCGTGTAGCTAAACTTAATATGGGATCGGTACCCCACCCCTTTAGATAATCGGCCCACACTACTAACAAACCCGAACCACTTGAAGCCCAACCCACCTCATGTATTAAGTGACTACCTCGGCCCATAACAATTGAAGTCCAGCTCGAGCCCACACCCCTTGAAGCCCACATATCTCTTATGTTATTATACGTAACACAGGTGGAGATGCTCCCATAATTCCATAACCGCACATAAGGTTATAAACCCTAGTTTCCTTCTACCCCTTACTTGAATCACGATGACAGTAGACCCCCACCCCCTCATCAGCGAGACATCATCTCTTTCGGGCGAACCTTGGTGAGTAGATTTTATGTTTATTATTAATTGTGTGATCTTGAAATGTGTAAAACGTGAGGACCTTGATTATGTTCTTGTATGTTAAACTATGTTTAGGTTTATGCATGCATGGGTTCGAAACCTACTTTATTATTATATGATTATGTGTAAAAATCAGTGATGCATGATATTAGGGTCTGCGTGATGATAATTCCGTGATCTAAGGTTTATGCTAGAGTTTGATCCCTATGATGAAAGATTAGGAAATTTATGATAGGATTATGGGCTGTTAACAACATGATTTATAAGCTATGTGATAACTTGTGAATACGTGACAAATAATAGATAATGCTTGCTATGATGCGAAATTGGATTGATTCAATTATATGCTGAAACTGTTACAAGGTTGCGCTGGGTTCGAGTAGGCTACAAACCCGGTCGGCGGACCACTTGTTTGGGCCGCCGCACACCACCATAAGAACCGCGCATTCCGTTGGGCTGTAAAGGGGGAAAGCATAATTCTTTGGGCTGCACATTTACCCACACCACACATATCATCGATGCCCCCACATATGATCAGATTGCACATCATTTGCATTAAATACAATAGTGGATTGCATGTGCATGTCATAAGTCTTTGAGTGGATCAGATGCTTAGATAGTGGACTTTAAATGCTATGTGGGCTATACAAATTATGAGTCGTACATAGTAGGATGATTAAAATGATTGTTTGTAATACGAGTGATGTTTGATTTAATTGATGATGTAACTGTTCGTTTGATAATGTGATGAAGAGTTGGGTGGTATCAAATAATAATTGTGATGTGGAACAATAGGTAATACCGAATTATGCTGATGTATATATGTGATCCAAATATAGTTTCCTTTAAAACTATCTGAATCTTTAAAGAATGTGAAGGAGCCGCACAATTTGACTTGAAATATGATCATGTGGAACTGATATGGATGTCAGATCATGTGCGCATAACTATTGGATCAATGTTAGTATTATTATTGTTGAACAGAATTGCATGGGCATTTAATTATATAACTTAGTATATGGTGTCCAAATTTTAATCAATTTACCGTACATACTAAATTAAATATAGATATGGAGTGGTAGATGATAAAGGTCCTAATATGCTTGTTTATTATTGTTAGAATATGTGACATAAAGACCAAAGCTTCTTAGTGGGCCGCACACCCTAATGAGACTGGTTATAATTGCTAGACAGCACACTATAGACTATGTCGAACACTCCCGTATTGGGTTATAAACTATTTGGTCCACACACCTTGTGTTATACATTTGGCTATCTAAACTATTGTTAATTATATACACCGTACGGTACTCATGTGATGTGTGTACCTTGTATGCTACTTGATTTGTAATGTGTGCCAATACGTCAAATACTTGTATGCGAATCTGATTAAAACTTGGTAACCATATATAGGACGTGGTTGATCAAAACTGTTAAACAAGTAAACTATCTGCCGAGCAAATCGAGGTGAGTTCACACTTTTATAAGGCATGGGATTCCCGGTGGTTTGAGAATGGGTTAAGAAACTAAAACGAAACCTACATATTCTCCTTTAACAGAATATGTACCTCTGTCCTCGGTTGGGAAGGACGACAACAGTTAACCTGCGTATTCTCGGTTGGGTAGAGTACGTACCTTCATTCTCGGTTGGGAAGGACGACTACATTTAACCTGCGTATTCTTAGTTGGGTAGAGTACGTACCTTCGTCCTCGGTTGGGAAGGACGACTACATTTAACCTGCGTATTCTCGGTTGGGTAGAGTACGTACCTCCGTCCTCGGTTGGGAAGGACGAAAACCTATAAGTGGTTTACAACATGGGGTAGCCCCCACTGGTTATGGTTTGGGAAACAAGGAACTGGTTAACACATGGTTTACAAAAGAACTTATGTTTTTGGAACAAATTTTAAAATGGACAACCAACTGTGAACTCGCTCAACTTTGTTGTTGATTCGTAGTTACATGCCTTGCAGGCCTTTAGGTACATGTTTTTCGAACTTGCTGTCTGGGATGCTGGAGTGGTCATGGGTCAAGTTACAAGGAATCACAAGACAAGTCTGATGGTTTTTATACACTTGTTTTATGAAACTCATAACAAAATGTAATATGCTTCCGCTGGATAATAACTCTTGTATTGTAACAGTTATTTTAAATAAATGAAAGTTTTATTTTATCTTTATAAGTTCAACGTGATTGGTGGCTAGATCCTGGTACGTCACACGCCCCGCGATGATTCCGCACGTGGTATTTTGGGGGTGTGACAGCAGCCGTATATGCTGTAATAAGGTGATGTCATGTTTTTGTCATCAGTGTTTACATCTGTTGTAAGAGGCTAAAAATACCACTTCGAAATTTATTTTTTTTACATCCGGCTTTGGAACATCTTAAACTATGAATGTAAAAAATGGGTTCAAAACTAGCACGAGAAGGCCGAAGTTCTCACAACTCGTAAAAGTTCGTTTTTTTATTTATAGCATCCGTAAATACTATAAAAAGGTGATGTCATGCTTATTGCATTAGCTTTTTACAGCTGTTGTAGTGGGCCGAAAACACCACTTCGATTTTTTTTACAGCTGGCTTTGGAACATTTTAATCTAGGGGTGTAAAAAAAATAAAGTCAAAACTAGCATGGGAATGACGAGTTCTCTAAGTTTTCACAACTCGTAAGGAGTTTTCCATTAATTTTGATCCTATAAATAATAACATCCAAACAATAAACACATGTTGTCTCCCTATTTGTGTCTGTCTCTTTCACCCTTAAACTCTCCACAAATTTTACCCAAGAGTAGGGGGTGAAGGGTTTAGCATCGGCCTTTAAAGTTTTTGTGTTTGAGTTCAAGGTTGAGCCTGTAGTACTCTTTGCATGGGTTACCTTGTTTTCATACTCATGAGCCAAACTCATAGCATTGTAAATTATTTTGGGCTTCTAAATTCTAAAATCTGTTTTAAGCTCCTTCTTAAGCCCATTAAGAAAAACCCTTAAAAGATAATTTTCTGCCAAATTAGAAACCCTATATGAATGCTTCGTAAATTCTTTCATGTATTCATGAACCAATTTGGTTTGCATTATGCTACACAAGTACTCGTCTCGATTTTGGAATTCTGTAGGCGCAAACTTTTGTTAAAAGCGGCTGTTAACTCTTCCCAGAAATCAATAGGTTGATCAGTAGAAAACCATGGATAAAGATCAAGTGCTTCTCCTTCAAGGTGCATAAAAGAAACATCTACCTTTTCTCCGTCTGGTGTGTCAAAATACCGAAAGTATTTTTCAGCCTTCATAATCCATCCACGAGGAAACCCCCCCCCCCCCCCCCTCCTGTAATTTGGAAACTCAATCGTTAAATACGGCTTGGAAAAGTTATCATAACTGCATGAACTATCCCCGTCATCATTGCGCCCCTTATTCTTCAAATTAGCTTGTTTCAGGGCTACTACATTTTTTCAAGCTCTCAAATGATTTAGCAATTGCTACTAGTTGTGCAGCAATTTAATTCGACTCAGAACCTTCACCATCATTCACCATCAACTATGGTAGTACTATCATGGGTTGCAGGTGCCATCGATTCCCGGCAATGGAACCAAATTGATGGAAATAGAATCGCTTAATTGAATTGAAACAACAAACAAAGTCGGCCCGTTTCGAGATGGGTAAATCTCCAACATACAATGAAGTATTTTAATTTGAGATCAGAGATGAATTATTTAAATAGTAAATTCTTTTTTTAATGTTTTATATTAATTATAATGAAGTTTGTATTAAAAAATTGAATTTTGATTGGTTTTTTCACTCTTTCTCATGGTTCTCGTAATATTTGTGTTCCCAAGATAACCATCTCTTATATATACGTATATATATATATATATGTATGTATAGTGGGATAGGGTAAAATGAAAACTCATATGAGTTGTGAGAACTTATAGAACTCAGCCTTACGAAAGGTATTTTCAAAAAAAAAAATACCAAAAATCCTAAAAAATCTACTTTTCCAAACAAAAACAAAAATCGTTTTTTTTTTTAATTTACAGTAGCCATATATGCTGTAAAAAGGTGATGTCATGCTTATGTCATCGGTTTTTTACAGTTGTTGTAAGCGACCGAAAATACCAATTCGAATTTTTCTCAGCCGGCTTTGCAACATCTTAAACTAGGAGTGTAAAAAATGGGGTCGAAACTAGCACGGGAAGGCCGAGTTCTCTAAGTTCTCATAACTCGTAAAAACAATTTTTTTTAGAGTAAATTACAAGTTTTGTCCTTTATATCATTTTCCAGGTGGTGTCCTTTAGCGTAAAAGTTGACGAGTTATGCGCTTTATGTTTCAAAATGTTACATTATACGTCCTTTGAGCCTAACCCAGTTAATATTTTCTGTTAAATCGGATCATGTGCAAGGCACATGAGGGTATAATAGTCTTTTTACTCCCATTATTTAAAAAAGTATCTTAAAAGAAAAAATATATATACTCACTATGTGACAACCCGAACTTTCAAGGTTAGTGTCGTCTAACCTCGTAACTAGTAAATCTTGTATTACTTCTCTTACATTACGTTTTATTACACGTTGCGGTGAATGCTTGCTAGTTGTTACTTGTTAAACCTATAAGTAAATGAGAATCGTTGCTCGTATGCTTGGGCCACACTTGTTATTCACCTCTCAGGGCCGCACACACACAAAGTATTCTATACTGATGTTGCACGAGTCCAATTTCTAAACCAAAGCCCAAACCGGACTCATCTTATAATCTGAATGTACAATTGGGCTTATTAGAGCCCAAGTGGGCATTGATTGAGGGGCCGGTCAATGACTTAGCTTATATTTACCCATAGTTTACGTTTATTGATTAACACAATCATATCTCAAACCCTAAAAACCCCTCTAAGTACGACGGCAGTAGGTGTCTCCCTTCTTCGAGCATCATTCTTCTTGATTAAACTGTGGTTAGTGACTCCCTATTTGCGTTGTTTATACATGGGTTTCATGCGTGTACAATGATTATGTTATGTGACCATTATGTGTGCATATGAGGTAAATGATAAGATCATGATTATTAGGCTAGACCCATTCCATTAATTGATGTTATAATGTCTTGATGTGATCGCATGAATTTGTACAATCTGAAACAAATCATCCTTGGCTAGGGTATTATGTAAATTAGGGTGTTGTATAGATAAACGTGGCATTAAATCAATGGAATTGTATGTTTGTTGGCTGATATCGAGGGGTGTGTGCATGTGATCTTTAATCGATTTTGATGTAACAGTGGACATCCAAATCACTTTTGATGACAATCAGTTTTGGCAGCCCTATCAAAACATTAAAGCTACATGTGGATAGGACTTGGAAAAATGGCGGCCCATGTGCGATCAAACCAAATCATGTGGATATTTAGTGATGTTGTCAGTAGGAATAACATGGGCATTGAATGATGAGTTGCATGACTTATTTGATTATTATATCACATGAACTGATTGTAAATTGATCGCATGATTTATTCGCTGTTTTGATCACTGTTGTGTGCATAGAACTCATGAATTGGAACATCTAAATTACTCATGGGCCGGTCGGGATTGGGTAACAGTAAGGATTAGAAATTTGGGTGGTTAATGGGCCTGGCTTCAACCGTTAATACATGACCGGAAATATGTGTAACAATGACTAGTGGGCCGATGTTATTTTATGTGTATGGGCCCAGTTAACAGGAATGACAAATACATGCTTGTGTAGTGGGCCAAGTATCGACACTGTTGTTGGGCCGATGACTAGTGGACAGCATGGTCAAGGCTAGCTGGGCCGAGTAACACATAGTGTATATATATTGTTAATGATTCATGTTCTAGGTAAGCAAGTCAGTACATGATGAATGTATAGATTAGTAATCTGTGATAAATGGTATGGAATTATCTCGGTGCTACTCGTAGAATATGGTGTGTTTGATGTGTATAATGACTCATGTGCTAGATTGACAACATTTAAATACGTAGTGGTAACACACGACTTCTAGTTGCTATGTGTTATATGATTGTGAAAGTGATCATACTTGGATAACGAGCCTAATGATAAACGGAATTATAATATAGGGCGTGGTCGGCTTGATTAGTTAAAACGAGAGAAACACTCTGCCGAGCACACTAAGGTGAGTTCACTACTTTGAGCATGTGTCCCGGTGGTTGGGACAGTCAGTGGGTATCCCGGGGAAGGATAAGTCTTTTGGGTAAAACTGTGATGTTGGATAATATTCTCACTCTCTATCTCTTAAGTCCCATATTTTGCTATCGGGGGTGGTAGCGGGGTATTAGTTGGTAGCGCTACTTAGGTTTGGCACCCTCACCCCATTCCTGAGAGAGGGCGGGTGTGAACTAATGATCCAGTCGGGCCCAGTGCTTTGATAGGAGCACTGGGGAATGGGCAAAACATACATCAGGAGTCGTCTTGTTCAGTATCGAGATATTATCAACATTGCTTTCGTATTTGTTAAACAAACTGGACTAAATACTTGGTAACTAATATTTTATTAAAACTGTGAACTCACCAGCTTTGTCTGATACACTTGTTGCATGCTCGCAGGTCGTTAGGTATTTTGGATGGTGGAACTTGCTGTCTGAGGTAGCTGGAGTGATCATGGGTCGACCGAAGAGATTCATGAGATGGTTCTTGATATTGTAACTTGGTTTTGATACTGTTTAACTTTAGTTATCTATTTTGCTTCCGCTGAACCTGTTGGGATTTACTAAACTTATTATTGGTACAATTCTTTAATGATGGGTATTTTATTTTCAAACTTATTTTGAGTTCAATATGGTTGGTGGCTCGTCATTGGTTTGTCACACGCCTAGTAGGGACACTCCCTAGGTGGTATTTTGGGGGTGTGACAGTTTGGTATCAGAGCCACTGGTTATAGTGAACTTGGTTTTAAAACGATTTTATAAAACCAGACTATAACCGAACAGATCCGAAATCGACCATGACACTCAGCTCCATACTGCACGTCTCTTGTTTACTATTGCACAGTATCTCTAGTGTTTGCTATTAGACAACATCACACGTGAATACACACTTGGCACTACAGTATGAACTTATATGTTAACACCCCATGTCATGTGTGACACTCCTTGAACTTTCATGCTCTATGTTGTGATGTCATTTGTCATGTTGCTTGAATTCAGGGAAACCTTTTAACATGAGTTGGGAGGAACTGAGATAAACATGCAAACTGGGTTATTATTATGGGTGCACACATAATAATAATGTGGGGTGCATGTGAGTCCCAGTGAAACTTGACAAGTGTGAAAAGGGTTCCGCTCTGTTAGTTGATGTTATGTTAGAACTCAGAAACCTGTGGAGATCACAGTAATGCTTGACTCCTACTTGAACTTGCATATTAAATCCTTCCTTTCTTATATAGAATCATGAATGGACGTGGTGGACGAGGTGTACGTGGTGGACGTGGTGGAGGCCGCGGAGGTGGACGAGGCCATATTGCTATGACTCATGCTGAGTTAACCGATCTAATTAACACTCGCGTGGCTGAAGCCCTAGCGGCTTATCAGGCTGGTACGATGTGTACCAAACACTCTTTGTCCTTGTTTCACATGCTTGAGTCTTACTTGTTTGTTATATGTTCTTTCGTTAATAGGTCAACCGGTGCAGCAGAATCCGCACCATCCACCTGTTTGCACGTTCAAAACCTTTATGGATTGTAAGCCGCAGACCTTCAGTGGGACTGAAGGGGCTGTAGGACTCCTGCGTTGGTTCGAAAAAGCGGAGTCCGTATTCGCGATGTGTAACTGTCCTGTTGGGACAGAGTGAAGTATGCTACGGGCACACTAGAGGATGGTGCCCTGACATGGTGGAATGCCCAGGTTCAGCTGTTGGGCATCGAGGCGGCGAACGCCACTACTTGGGACGACTTTAAGGAGTTTATTAGGGAGGAGTATTGTCCTCGCGATGAGATACAGAAACTGGAAAATGAGTATTATGATCTGAAGATGGTGGGATCCGAGATTGAAGCATACGTGAAGCGGTCTCATGAGTTGGCTATCATGTGCCCGAATTTGTCCCGACCTCCGCATCGAAGAATTGAATTGTTCATCAAGGGATTATCTTCATGAGTGAAGGGTTTGGTTACTGCAGCAAACCTCAACGACTTGACTCAGATTGTCCGTTTGCCTCGCAAGATCACCGATCAGGAGGTGGAGAACGGGTCGCTACCACTGCGTGTTTCTACTTCTACTACTACTGCTGCCGCTACTACAGCTATTACTCCCGCCACTGACAGCAAACGCAAGTGGAACGATGTGGACAAGGTGTCCAATTCAGTGCAGTCACAGAAAAGGCCGGACACTGGCAGCAATCGTAGTTTCAGCCAGTCGTCTTCAGTGAATCAGAATCAGGGTAACAGTTCAGGTCAGGGTTCTTATGCGGGAAAACTACCAAAGTGCAGTAAGTGCAACTATCACCATCGGGGGCAGTGTACTCGAGTATGTCACAGGTGCAACAAAGCAGGGTATATGGCCAAAGATTGTAGGGTTTCATTTCCGAGACAGCAGCAGCCACAGCAACATGACAGACATCAACCTTAGCAGAATTAGGGTAATCGCAAGAGTTGCTTTCAGTGTGGTGATGAGGGTCATTTCAGACGGGATTGCCCTAAGTTGAATTAGAATGCGGGTAATAACAACAAAAATGGGAACAACAATGGGAACAACGGGGGAAATGGTGCGCGTGGGCGCGTGTTTACTATTGGAGCTGGGGAGGCTCGGAATGATGGCAACGTAGTGACCGGTACGTTTTCAGTAAATGGTATATTTTCTTCTATTTTATTTGACTCTGGTTCCGATTGGAGTTATGTATCTTTGGGGTTCAGTCGTCAGTTAGGGTTGAGCCCTACACCACTTGTAACTAAACACTTAGTAGAGATAGCTGATGGTAAAACAATTAAAGCTTCACACGTTCTTGTTGGGTGCAAACTCAACCTCATGGGTCAAGTGTTCGACGTTGATCTACTCCCTGTTACTCTTGGAAGTTTTGATGTGGTTATCGGCATGGACTGGTTGTCCAAACATCAGGCGTAATTCTTTGCAAGGAGAAAATCGTGCGTGTTCCTCTCCCTAGCGGAGAATCTTTATCGGTTCAGGGTCATTGTAGTGGTGCCACGGTTAGCATTATTTCGGCAATGAAGGCTCAGAAGTGTCTGCGTAAGGGCTGTCCTGCTATCTTAGCTCTTGTTACTGATTCGCAGTCTGATGAGAGGAGGATCGAGGATTTTCCAGTAGTTCGTGAGTTTCCTGATATGTTTCCTGAAGAACTTCCGGGTTTACCTCCACACCGTCAGGTGGAATTTCAGATTGAACTTGCGCCAGGAGCAGCCCCGATTGCTCGTGCTCCTTATCGTCTTGTGCCTGGGGAGTTGCAGGAGTTGTCAAATCAACTCCAAGAGCTATTGGATAGGGGTTTCATCCGACCTAGCTCTTCACCATGGGGAGCTCCAGTACTGTTTGTTAAAAAGAAGGATGTGTCCTTTCGGATGTGCATAGATTATCGCGAACTCAACAAGGTGACGGTCAAGAACCGTTATCCTTTGCCACGTATCGACAACCTGTTTGACCAGCTGCAAGGGTCAAGTTTTTATTCCAAGATCGACTTAAGGTCGGGTTATCATCAGGTACGAGTTAGAGAGGAGGATGTTCCCAGAACAGCTTTTCGGACGCGGTATGGCCACTATGAGTTTTTGGTTATGCCGTTTGGGTTGACCAATGCACCAGTGGTCTTCATGGATCTCATGAACCGCGTGTGCAAACCGTATCTTGACGACTTCGTTATTGTTTTCATCGACAACATCTTGAGTTACTCCAAGAGCAAGGAGGACCATGAGCGGCATCTACGTCTTATCTTGGAGCTCCTGAGGAAGGAGCAGCTTTACACGAAGTTTTCTAAGTGTGATTTCTGGATTCGTGAAGTACACTTTCTTGGGCATATTGTCAACGAGATGGGGATACATGTGGATCCTGCCAAGATTGAAGCTATCAGGAATTGGGCGGCACCAAAGAATTCTTCGGAGGTGCGACAATTCCTGGGTCTGGCAGGGTACTACCGTCGGTTTATTCAGGATTTCTCAAAGATTGCCCAACCTCTCATCTCCTTGACACAGAAAAACGTTGTTTACTCTTGGGGGACGAAACAGGAGGATGCTTTCCAACTCTTGAAGCAGAAACTATGCAGCGCACCGATCTTTTCTTTACCAGAGGGTACTGAAGATTTTGTGGTTTACTGTGATGCTTCGATTCGGGGTCTCGGTTGCGTGTTGATGCAACGCGAGAAAGTGATAGTTTATGCTTCTCGTCAGTTGAAGGTACACGAGAAGAATTATACGACTCACAACTTGGAGTTAGGGGCTGTGGTATTTGCGTTGAAGATTTGGAGACATTATCTGTACGGTACCAAATGCACTATCTACACCGATCACAGGAGTCTCCAGCATATCTTCGATCAGAAGGAGTTGAATATGCGGCAACGTCGTTGGATAGAGCTTTTGAACGATTATGAGTGTGCCATCAAGTATCATCCCGGGAAAGCTAATGTTGTGGCTGATGCACTTAGCCGAAAGGAGACGCGGCCTAAACGTGTTCGCGCTCTACAGCTTACTATTCATTCTGGCTTACCTACTCAGATTCTTTCCGCTCAGATCGAGGCCTTGAAGGAAGAGAACATTGAAGCCGAGTACTTGCGGGGCATGGAAAAACGACTGGTGGTGAGATCTAACGGTATTTATTATTTCATGGAGCGGGTATGGATTCCTTTGTACGGTAATCTTCGAGACCTTGTGATGGATGAAGCGCTCAAGTCTCGGTATTCTGTTCACCCGGGCTCAGACAAGATGTATCAGGATCTCAGGGTTATGTATTGGTGGCCAAAGATGAAGGCTCACATTGCGACGTACGTGAGTAAGTGTTTGACTTGTGCTAAAGTCAAAGCAGAGCATCAGAAACCCTCGGGTCTACTTCAGCAGCCAGAGATACCCACGTGGAAGTGGGAGCAGATCGCCATGGATTTCGTTACAGGGTTACCGAGAACTCAGGAAGGAAACGATACTATTTGGGTAATTGTTGACCGTCTCACGAAGTCAGCACATTTTCTGGCAATCAAGAAAACGGATAAGTTTTCACAGCTTGCAGCAGTTTATCTTAAGGTGGTGGTTTCTAGGCACGGGGTGCCAACTTCTATCATCTCAGATCGAGATCCGCGTTTCACTTCTGAATTATGGCAGTCAATGCATAACTCGTTCGGTTCACAACTCGATATGAGTACCGCTTATCACCCACAGACGGATGGTCAGAGTGAGCGCACCATTCAGACGCTTGAAGACATGTTGCGGGCATGTGTGATTGATTTTGGGAAAGGATGGGAGAAACATTTGCCGTTGATAGAGTTCTCCTACAACAACAGCTACCACACTAGTATTCAGGCAGCTCCGTTCGAAGCATTGTACGGGCGGAAATGCCGTTCTCCTCTCTGCTGGGCTGAGATGGGTGACAGCCAGATCACAGGTCCTGAGCTTGTTCTTGAAACTTCATAAAAGATTGTTCAGATTAGGAATCGTATGGCGGCAGCGCGTGATCGTCAGAAAAGCTACGCCGACAAGCGTAGAAAGCCTTTGGAGTTCGAAGTTAATGATCGTGTCATGTTGAAAGTCTCACCCTGGAAGGGTGTGGTGCGTTTTGGGAAACGTGGCAAGCTTAATCCACGTTACGTTGGGCCATTCAAAATCCTGGAGCGGATCGGTAAAGTCGCTTACAAGCTTGAGTTACCTGCTGAGTTGGGTAACGTTCACGATGTCTTTCACGTTTCGCAGTTGAAGAAGTGTTTGTCTGATGAGACACTGGTTGTGCCATTTCAAGAGCTAAAGATTGACGACAAGTTGCAGTTTGTGGAGGAACCTATTGAGATCATGGACCGAGAGGTCAAAGTGCGTAAACATAGTCGTATCCCGTTTGTTAGAGTTCGATGGAACTCAAGACGTGGACCGGAGTTCACGTGGGAGCGTGAGGATCAGATGAAGCTTAAGTATCCTCAACTTTTTCCTGATGACAAGTCTAAATCTAGTAAAGCTGGTGAATTTCAGGACGAAATTCCGCTTCAAGTTGGGGATGATGTAGCACCTGAGCAAAATCCGCAACAATCTTGATTTGCCACTTCACTCTTTCGTACCTACTTGTCAAATTTCGGGACGAAATTTCCTTCAAGTTGGGGATGATGTGACAACCCGAACTTTCAAGGTTAGTGTCGTCAAACCTCGTAACTTTTAAATCTTGAATTCCTTCTCTTACATTACGTTTTATTACACATTGCGGTGAATGCTTGCTAGTTGTTACTTGTTAAACCTATAAGTAAACGAGAATCGTTGCTCGTATGCTTGGGCCGCACTTGTTATTCACCTCTCAGGGCCGCACAGACACAAAGTATTCTATACTGATGTTACACGAGTCCAATTTCTAAACCAAAGCCCAAACCGGACTCATCTTATAATCTGAATGTACAATTGGGCTTATTAGAGCCCAAGTGGGCATTGATTGAGGGGCCGGTCATTGACTTAGCTTATATTTACCCATAGTTTACGTTTATTGATTAACACAATCATATCTCAAACCCTAAAAACCCCTCTAAGTACGACGGCAGTAGGTGTCTCCCTTATTCGAGCATCATTCTTCTTGATCAAACTGTGGTTAGTGACTCCCTATTTGCGTTGTTTATACATGGGTTTCATGCGTGTACAATGATTATGTTATGTGACCATTATGTGTGCATATGAGGTAAATGATAAGATCATGATTATTAGGCTAGACCCATTCCATTAATTGATGTTATAATGTCTTGATGTGATCGCATGAATTTGTACAATCTGAAACAAATCATCCTTGGCTAGGGTATTATGTAAATTAGGGTGTTGTATAGATAAACGTGCCATTAAATCAATGGAATTGTATGTTTGTTGGCTGATATCGAGGGGGGTGTGCATGTAATCTTTAATCGATTTTGATGTAACAGTGGACATCCAAATCACTTTTGATGACAATTAGTTTTGGCAGCCCTATCAAAACATTAAAGCTACATGTGGATAGGACTTGGAAAAATGGCGGCCCATGTGCGATCAAACCAAATCATGTGGACATTTAGTGATGTTGTCAGTAGGAATAACATGGGCATTGAATGATGAGTTGCATGACTTATTTGATTATTATATCACATGAACTGATCGTAAGTTGATCGCATGATTTATTCGCTGTTTTGATCACTGTTGTGTGCATAGAACTCATGAATTGGAACATCTAAATTACTCATGGGCCGGTCGGGATTGGGTAACAGTAAGGATTAGAAATTTGGGTGGTTAATGGGCCTGGCTTCAACCGTTAATACATGACCGGAAATATGTGTAACAATGACTAGTGGGCCGATGTTATTTTATGTGTATGGGCCCAGTTAACAGGAATGACAAATACATGCTTGTGTAGTGGGCCAAGTATCGACACTGTTGTTGGGCCGATGACTAGTGGACAGCATGGTCAAGGCTAGCTGGGCCGAGTAACACATAGTGTATATATATAGTTAATGATTCATGTTCTAGGTAAGCAAGTCAATACATGATGCATGTATAGATTAGTAATATGTGATAAATGGTATGGAATAATCTCGGTGCTACTTGTAGAATATGGTGTGTTTGATGTGTATAATGACTCATGTGCTAGATTGACAACATTTAAATACGTAGTGGTAACACACGACTTCTAGCTGCTATGTGTTATATGATTGTGAAAGTGATCATACTTGGATAACGAGCCTAATGTTAAACGGAATTATAATATAGGGCGTGGTCGGCTTGATTAGTTAAAACGAGAGAAAAACTCTGCCGAGCACACTAAGGTGAGTTCACTACTTTGAGCATGCGTCCCGGTGGTTGGGACAGTCAGTGGGTATCCCGGGGAAGGATAAGTCTTTTGGATAAAACTGTGATGTTAGATAATATTCTCACTCTCTATCTCTTAAGTCCCATCTTTTGCTATCGGGGGTGGTAGCGGGGTATTAGTTGGTAGCGCTACTTAGGTTTGGCACCCTCACCCCGTTCTTGAGAGAGGGCGGGTGTGAACTAATGACCTAGTCGGGCCCAGTGCTTTGATAGGAGCACTGGGGAACGGGCAAAACATACATCAGGAGCCGTCTTGTTCAGTATCGAGATATTATCAACATTGCTTTCGTATTTGTTAAACAAACTAGACTAAATACTTGGTAACTAACGTTTTATTAAAACTGTGAACTCGCCAGCTTTGTCTGATACACTTGTTGCATGCTCGCATGTCGTTAGGTATTTTGGATGGTGGAACTTGCTGTCTGAGGTAGCTGGAGTGGTCATGGGTCGACAGAAGAGATTCATGAGATGGTTCTTGATATTGTAACTTGGTTTTGATACTGTTTAACTTTAGTTATCTATTTTGCTTCCGCTGAACCTATTGGGATTTACTAAACTTATTATTGGTACAATTCTTTAATGATGGGTATTTTATTTACAAATTTATTATGAGTTCAATATGGTTGGTGGCTCGTCATTGGTTTGTCACACGCCTAGTAGGGAAAACCCCTAGGTGGTATTTTGGGGGTGTGACACACTACATTTCTTTCTCTCTCTAAAAACCTCTTTCCCTGTCTAGTCTCTCTCTCTATATAAGTTCCACCACAACCTCCTACCACCACCACAACTAAATCCGGCTAAAAAAAACCACCACAGCCTCCTTCGTAGATCTCTCCCTCTCTCTCAGTCTTTCTCGCTCGGAACGGCCTAAAGAATAACCTGATTAGCTGTCACACTGGTGGTGGTCAGATGTGTTTTTGGTTGTTTTTTTTTTTTTTTTTTTTTTTTTTTTTTTTTTTTGGGATTTTTGGGGTTTTTAGGTTGTTGAGTTGATATGGGGATTTTTGTGGATTTTGGTTGTTGATTCAGAGATGATGGTGGAGGATGGTGTGATGGTGGTTGTAGATGATGAAGGAGGGTGGTGGTGGTGGGATGATTTTATCTAACGACGAAGGTCTCGTCGGAGATGCTCATTTAATTCCGGCATGTTCAGTTAGTTCAGGTGAAGGTGATAAGATTAAAGATTACGCCGCCACCGGCTTGGACCGCCGCCACTATTATTTTCAAGCAATAGTTCTCAGATTTAAAACAGGCGCCGGTGGTAGCATCATTTTCCGGTAATGGACCTAACGGGATGAACCTGGAGATTCTTATGATTGCTCCCGGAGTTAATATTTTTGTTGCGTGGACCGATGCGGTTGGGCCGACGGGGTTAGGTTCCGATGCCCGGAAAACTAAGTTTAATATATTGTCCGGGACTTCGATGTCTTGTCCCATGTGAGTGGTGGTGTTGCTTTGTTGAAGTCGATTGAAAAAGTGATAATGTGTTACTGTGATTTTTCCCCATTATATTAAATTGTTAATGCTTACATAATTGATCCTTGGAACTATATATAAAGAACGGTTTTAATCCCTTTAATATACAATATATAGTTTTGCTATTAAATAAATGAGGTAAAAAGACTAAAATATCCTTGGGTAACCAGATTTAAGTATACAAAAATTAATTGGGTTAGTCTCAAAGGACATATCGTGTAAGAATTTGAAACATTAAGTACAGAACTCGTCAAGTTTTGCGACAAAGGATACTGCCTGCAAAAGGGTGTTAACGTAAATGACAAAACTTGTAATTTACTCTTTTTTTATTTATAGGAGTCGTAAATGCTGTAAAAATGTGAAGTCATACTTATGTTTTTAGTTTTTTTTACAATTGTTGTAAGAGGCCGAAAACACCACTTTAATTTTTTTTACAGCCTGCCTTGGAACATTTTAAACTAAGAGTGTAAAAAAGGTAAGGTCGAAACTCGCACGAAAATATCAAGTTCTTTAAGAATGTTAAGTTCTCTAAATTCTCAGAACTTATGAAGAGGTTTCCATTAATTTTTTCATACAAACAATAACATCCAAACAATAAACACATGTTGTCGCCCTATTTGCGAGTCTCTTTCATCCTGAAACTCTCCACAAATTTTACCCAAGTGTCCTCCATACTTGTCA
The DNA here is from genome assembly GCA_030545235.1 of Helianthus tuberosus. Taxonomy (NCBI): domain Eukaryota; kingdom Viridiplantae; phylum Streptophyta; class Magnoliopsida; order Asterales; family Asteraceae; genus Helianthus; species Helianthus tuberosus. The sequence goes on along the minus strand of CM060414.1, from coordinate 115,824,268 downwards.
CCCCACGTGTTTGCATGAAAATTAAAGCATATGCATTAAGTTTCCCTTTCCTGTGACACGGTCCCATCATGTTGGATTTTTCTCTATGATATCGTATATGTATTTTCTTAACTACGATTTTTCTCACCAGGGTAGGGTTTTTTTAGTACATGGAACGTCTCTTAACTCTAATTCTGATTTTTTGTTCGAATACCGTCACATGGATAACGTTAACTTATCGTTGCAACATGTAAAAACTAGTTGCAACATGTAAAACTACAATCTACAATGAGGTTTTGAAGGTAATCATGAGCACAAAAAATATTGCAACAATATTCAGTAACCATTTAAAAAGAATACTGAAACTACTTAATCGAATGCGAGACTTTTTTTAATATGTATAAATTGATCTTTTCTTAGTAAGTATTTAAAATCTTGGTGTTGGCGTTTAAAATATTGCAACAATATGCATGTTTTTAGTGTTTAATTACTTTCAATATTTCATCCATGATTATAGGTTAAGTTAGTTTGTTAGTGGTATAGTAGTGGGAGTTAATCTTTTTTGTTTACTTAAGGATATAAAGCGATTCATAGTGGGACGGTATATGGCGGTTGAGGGAGCTATGGCGTCCCATGGCGTCCGGCCACACCGGTATAGCTGGCGCTATAGGTTGGTTTTTTTGTGTCCTCGCGGAATACATAACGCTGAAAAGGTTGAAAGTTTCAAAAAAATGATCGTTGAACGGTCATGTTAATTAAAAAAAATTAATTCTTTTAAAAATCTATAATAATCAACTTTTCAACTCATTTTTTTTAAAACATACATACTCTACCACCATCTTCTCTTTGTCTTTATTTTATAAATATCTAGGTTTTCATACAATGCATCCCTACAACTGTGGTTTTGTTCCTCCGCGTTCTAGTGTGGACACGAACCAAACAACCAATCCTAGCCAGCCTGTTTCTCCGGTTCCCACTCGACCCACCCCCTACGGAATCAAAATCAAACCGGCTTTATGAACATATTGAACCAACCCCTCTCATGGGACCCAAATCTATATGGTTGGAACCCGAATTACAACATGGGAGGAATCGGGTCGTCTCAAGCCTTCGGCTCGCCTTCGTCCCGGATATACAAACGGAGCCGCAACCGGTTGTAGAGGAGACGCAACAAAACAAAACCAAATGCAACCATAAAAAGATCGAGGAGGCCGGAGTCATCGTCGGTGGGATCCAACTTGACTAATGCCTTTTCGGAGATGAACTGACGCCTTCAAAACATATGCGACCTAGGGGCTCAACGTATGGAAGAAAACCGGGAAGTGACCGAGATTATGCGGGATAGACAATGGGAAACAGACATTGAATTCTACTCGAAACCGTACGACCACCTAGCCGGAAAAGCGTTGAAGATGACGATACAACAAAAGGAGCGAATTGAAAAAAAATATATAATCTTTTAGTTTTAGAATTTTTTTAATTTTATTGTAATTTTTTTAATTTAATGAAATGGTTTTCTTTTTTTTTTTTACTTTTTAATGGTTTTTAATTTTATAAATTTAGGAATTAATTATAAAAAATAGAAATTAATAATTAAGTAATGATGGGTATGGGCCTTTATGACTACACTCTTTTGTGATATAAAGTTCCATAAAGGCCCCCCTCTTGCCCTTTTCGTCACTTGTCGCATAACGCACTCTAAAGGGCTTTATGACTACACATGGTCTAAATGGCCAATTTCATTAGGGATTATGAATGGAAGTTATGAAATTAGTCTGATTATCATAATTCTAATCTGGTTTCCGTCTATTTTCTTAGCCAATCGATTATCGGTTGGAACCACAACACATACCTAACATATAAAAATTAAAAACTGCAAGGTCGACTAACCACACACCTTATTTACTAGGTTCCACGCTAACCAAAAGGATCAGATAAATCACAACTTGCACTAAGCAGGTGACCTTCAAGAGGCTATGACAGAAAACCCGTGAAAACGAGACTTGAAACCAAGACCTTTGTCAGAGATAAATCATATGTTTACATTGAACTACCCGTTTAAGGTTATAAAATCGTATATTCACATGTTCATGTACGAATATCTCACGTACAAATCGTTATTCAGTTCGTATACTATCTCAAATGAGATGAAATGTGTGGTCTATCTTGGTGAATGGTGATGGATCTACATCCCCACCACCATCAAAAAAAATCTTCACACACTGGTTAACACCTTTATAAATTCATGCATGACTCATGTGTTCAAGTGTCCAACATCAGTTACTTCTTCATCAGTTCTCTCTAGATCAACTTTGATTAGGGAAATGGAGATACCCGTGATCGATCTCACACCATATGTGGATGCAGCGTCTGGCAAGTTCAATTGCGACGAACGCCTGCATCCTGAACTGAAAACGGTGTGCTCAGAGGTGAGCCGGATTTTGAAAGAAACCGGAGCTCTTCTGGTCAGAGATCCGCGATGCTCAACCGAAGATAATGATCGATTTATCGATATGATGGAGAAGTATTTCGAACAACCAGAAGAAGTTAAGCGCGTCCAAGAGCGTCCTCACCAGCATTACCAGGTAAACTTGGTCTCTGGATTAGTACAAAACTAATGACTTTTTTTTTTTATTTCACTACAAGAAAATAGACATGCGGGGACAAACTTTTTTAAGCTTGTAGGGAGAACATGTCGTCCCTACAGGTCTCAACAGCTTATGGGGACGACTACTTGTCTCCATAAGCTTCATCTCTACAGGACTGTCCCAGTAGGTCTCTTAGGTCGTCTCTAAAGGTGTTGCAGTCTCTATGGATTAACTTTTAGAGACGGCTTTTCGTAACAATAGAGCTATCTTAAAAAAAAACTATTTTAAGTCTGTAAGGACGACATGTCTGTAAGTAATACTATTACTTGACAAGTGGCGTTGGTGATACTCATTTGTTTAGCTGTGATTATGTGAATTGTTTGTGTATTTTCTTGATCTATACAGGTTTTTGATTGCAATGGATAATACTCGGAAGGATTTCATGTAATCCGGATCTTAAATGGGTTCGGATCTTAATCGGATCCAAACAAGACCCATTTGGTTCTATATTATCTCACAAAGTGATAAAAGAAGAGGTGTTTAAAATAAGAAAACATAATACCTATCAATCTATCATTATTAAATGTTTGAAGTCATGAAAATAGACTAATATAGTATACTCTACACTAAAATACTAAAAATGATTTTTAGGTTTCACAATAATTCACATACTTTAAAAGGTAAAAAACACTTCTAGCGAAAAGAACGTTCATGGATGGTGATTACACACGGGTGGCATAAAATTACAATTAGTAAAGATTACAATTTTAAAGTTTGTCGTGATCGTTAGAGAAATTGACTGAGCAGATAACCTAAACCAGCAATAAAATAAATTGAGTTTTTTACTTTAGGGGTGATTGTTAGTGATCGTTAGCGATCATAATAAATTATTATTATTATTATTATTATTATTATTATTATTATAAGTTTTGTCCTTTATCTTTATACCACTTTTCAAGCGGTGTCCTTTTTAACGAATGTTGACAGGCGGTGTCCTTTACTAGGTATTTTGTTGCAAGTTTAGTCCTTTACACCCAACCCAGTTAAAAAACCCTGTTAATTGTTGGGTGTAAAGGACTAAACTTGCAACAAAATACCTAGGTAAAGGACTAAACTTGCAACAAAATACCTAGTAAAGGACACCGCCTGTCAACAATTAACAGGGTTTTTTAACTGGGTTGGGTGTAAAGGACTAAACTTGCAACAAAATACCTAGTAAAGGACACCGCCTGTCAACATTCGTTAAAAAGGACACCGCCTGAAAAGTGATATAAACTTATTATTATTATTATTATTACTATTACTATTACTATTACTATTACTATTACTTAAGGAACTGTCGGTGAATAACAATGTACTTTGTTATAATTTTGATAACTACATGTATTAAAAGTACTAGAAACAATGTAAATTACATATAACCCAAATTCCAAAAACATATATATATATATATATATATATATATATATATATATATATATATATACTTTTTGTTTTTGGATTAGTCATTTTATCTATCTATACTATAAAAAAAATAAACCAATAAAACGACATTTGTCATTATTCTATACCATCATTAATTGTAGATAATTATTATTAATTTAAATAGTTAAATTTAATATATGTTTCAAACATTTAAGAAATTACGGATAAAGTTTCATAAAATATTAAATTTTAAAGTTATATAATTTAATAATTACCGATAATTTATACTTATCTGATTAATTCACTACTAGAAAAAACACCTTTCTTGACATGCATTGCGTGTCATAAAAGGATCTTTATGACACGCAAATACGAGTCGTTGACTGATGAGTCATAAAATTAACATGACATGCATTTGTGTGTCATGTTTTTATGACACACGTTTAATGACGCACATTTAATGACACGCATTCATGACACACATTCATGACACTCATTTTATGACACTTTTTAATGACACACGTTTATGACAAGCATTTATGACACATATGTATGACATTCATTTACCCGTGTCATGTTTTTAATTGTATAATTTTTTTTTATAAAATTACTAATTTGCCCTGGATACATGTATAATAACAAAAACAATAAATCTTTTTCATAAAACAAATACACACACACACATATATATATATATATATACCAAAACAATCCATTACATAATCATTTGCCAAGTATACTACAAATATTTTAACGTTAACAAAAAAAAAAAATTGTTTGTCAATACATTATCAACACCTAAAATACGATTTATAACTTAAAATTAGAGTTAACCGCATAAGTCGACCAATCTTCACGAATGCCATCCATATCCGCAGCCGAGTATTCTTCTACTCCTTTCCCAACCTGAGACAACAATTAAATAAAATAAATCTTAATAATCAGAATTTAATCCTAATATATGAATTTAAGCATTTGTTTTGTGACTCTAAAACTATTTAGAACTCAATAAGTATACCATGTCCCTTGGGTCCCAAAAGTTGACATATAACAAGAGTTAGCAAAATAGAAAATAGAAACACATACCTCAATACATAAGAATTGTTTGTTCTTTCTTCCAAAGACGTGAACTTCAGTTAGAAGTTTACTTGACCCGCTAAAGATCTCCTTCTCATATTTTGTCCAGTATCAAAGTTATGACCCGTATTTTCAGCACATAACGAACCGCTCAATTGCATGTGAATCCATACTAAAAGCTACCTCTTTAGGCAAGGACCCATTTTGACTTGTAACCGAACCGAACTGACATCATCATATTTCCACTTCTACTAATGTATATGTATGACATAAAAAAATAGACAAGTAGAAATTATAGTAAGCATACTATTAGAATGGTTATAAATCATTTAACCATGGTGCAACCAACTTTCAGCTTATGTCCTTTAAAACTCTAAACCTAAAACAAAACGTAATTAGATAAGCAAAAAATTGTAGACAAATCTAGTACTTAAATATATGGTTACAGCTTATAACAAATAAATTAAATCATGAAATTCAATAACATATACAATTGTGTGCATCCTTTTCATATCTCATGTAGATTAAAATATTTTTCTTTTTAAATAATAATAACGGTCTCTCATACAAAAAGATTAACCGTTCTTTTTTATCTTTGATTTAAGTTATCTTATGGTAGTTTAATATAGTCAAAGTTGATCCATTTTGACTCGTACCTATTTTTGCTAGAATCCATCTTGACCCAAACTTATTTTGGTTGTGACCCGTTTTGACCCGAACCCAATTGAACCCATTCTGACCCAAGCCCGTTCTGACCCGGAACCCTTCTAACCCAAGTCAAAACCAAGCAGATAAACAATGCAAACAAATCTAATTGATAAACAATGCAAACAAATCTAATGGTGCAGACACCTCATAAAAAAGTTCCTCTTTTTATATGAAATTGACTTATAAGATAGTATGTGTTCCTACTTTAATATTTCTAGACCTGGTAAACGGGTCGGGTCGGGTCATGGGTCAAAACGGGTCAATTATAAAAAAAGGTTGTTTTGGTTCGGGTCAAAACAGGTCCGGGTCAGAACGGGTTTCGGGTCGAGTCGAGTCAAGTTTTTTTTATTATTTTTTTAACAATATAACTTTGATGATCATACTTGACACGTTAACTATTATTAAAAAAATTAAAACTTCTGAACAAAAAGTGAGTCGAGCCGACCCCATCTGTTGTAATTTGTACCAAAAAATTACTCCTTTTGGCCCGTTACCTGATCCACTTAACCAGCCCATTTTCCACCACTAGAAGTAACGATTAGATTACCGGAAAAGAGGCTTTTTAATGACAATGCTCTGAGCTCCAAAAATATCCCTTCTTTAAAATATGTCAACCTCCTACACACAAACAGACCACATAACATCAATTAGAATAATACAAAATGGAACTGTAAAAGGTAGTTTCAGTACTACAAGTAACTGCCTTTATCACTTATTATTGACACCATGCTTTCAAACATTCTAAACTAAGCATCCATATTCTGTAACAACAGTAAACTTAAAGTTAAATATACAAACCTAGTCTACTCGTCCTTGAGTATTTTGCTACATTGTAGTTAGCTCTTGATGAGATGAAAACTAAACATAAACATTTCTTCCCCTGGACAGGATAGCAATTGAATAAGTTATCAAAACTCAAAGCATCTTAAGAACACCTGTAGTGGGCGTCTTCTCCCCCCAAACACGCCCAAAAACGCCACCGCCCCCACACCCGCCGGCGTGTTTGGGCGTTTTCTTTCAAAAAGAGTCCGGCCGCGTGTTTTGAATCACGCTGAAATGGTATTGTATGAAGGAGAATTGGCCAATAGCATTTTTTAAAGGTTTTTTTTATTAATTATATTTATACCCCTTTTTAACATAATACCCCATAACCCACGTACAAAGTTCTTTGAAGTGAATGAATATATAAATTACAAATCATATCATCTATTCACAAATTAATAATCATTTATAAACCTTATACCTGAGACGATACAACTTGGCTAAGAGTTTCACCATCACCTCTAACCTAAAACCAACACCAAACACAAAACAATAACATTCAGTTAATTAGGTATTCCAATAGCACATATACGCAATCTTGATTTCAGTTATAGTTGTTCAATCCATCCGATTAAAGGGCCATCAAATAAACTCCCAAACCTTGATCTTCCTAACCCTAGAAAACTATTATGCCATACATTAAATGACCAGACTCTCCCCAAACAATTCAAACGCACGCATGATTAAAGTAGTAAAAGTAATACCAAAGAGTTAATTAATTCGATTCAGACTCTACAGTTGCAAAATTATCACAGAATGGTTGAATAAACGACTCATATACAATTTAGTGACCGATCTAAACACCCAAACAACAAGATTCAGTTCCAATTTATCAAATATCTAAACTAATACACTCAAATCCAAAACATTGAATCAACTAACTCACCAAGAAAATTGATTCTGCATACGAAATGATTGCCAAAAGTCGAATTTTTTAAAGAAAAAAAAGCCTGTCATGAGTTTGGTATAACTTACATCCACACAGATCCAAATTGATAGGATGAAGAACATAGATGGAGTATAGATGGTGGTTGGCCGCTGCAATGCCCGCACCATTGGGTTTAGTGCCATTCTGATTTGGGAAGGTACTAGGGTTAAACTTAAAGACTAGTCCCTGCGCTTGTCAAAATGAACCACCACCTTTGCCGGCGGGTTGCCAATCGACTAGGGCTCCACTCTCTCCCTCTCTCTTGGTTCTGCTCTCTTTCTTTCTTCATAACTGAGATCTGTGTGTTTCTTCTGGGGAGTGTGTTGTGCGGGTAGGCTTATGGCAGAGGCGGGAGTCTTAAAATTTTCATATGGGAGGGAATGAAAATATAAATTTATTAACGTAAGATGACATGAAAAAAAAAGTGTTATGGTGTTTTTTTATGACGCTAACATGATGACACACAAAAAGAGTATCATAAATTTATTGTGTTTTGTAAAATCATGACATTTTTTTCTTGACACACGCTTTCGAACGTTATAAAATGAGTGCGTGTCAATGTTTGCGTGTCAAGATAGATCTTGTTTTCTCTAATGACACTAAAAAGATGACACACAAAAAAGAATGTCATAAATTTATTGAACTTTGTAAACCATGACATTTTTTTCTCGACACACGCTTTCGAATGTCATAAAATGAGCGTGTGTCATTGTTCACGTGTCAAGATATGTGTATTTTCTAGTAGTGATTTAAATTTAAATATTATTTTGTAGCTATAAGTTTATCTATTTGGCTAATTGCTATATGCCTAATCTGGACATTTCAACATTTTTTTAGAACTAATAAATTAAGACCACTATTATTTAAATAAAACTTGGGTTATTAAATGTATGTTCACATTACTGTTAAAACTCGTGAGAAAATCGATGATAAAGGTGGTCTTCTAATCGATGGTTCAAATGATTTCATATTTGTAAACTTGACAAACATCACACGTTTTGATCATACATGACACAAAATTTTGTTTGGATATCAGAAACACTTCTTAAAAATATCGTTTCTAATTGTTAAATCTTTGTTTTTAACTATTTGATTTTTTATTTACTTAACCCGTGTAATACACGAGGTTATAACCTAGTATATAAGATAATTTGAATTAGATGCATTGTTTGTAATTTTTAGGAAAAAAAAATAATTTAAGGCAAACTAAATAAAGTTAAATTGGTTTAAATTGTAACAAACTAACATTAACAAATAGAGTAAATTGCCATTTTAGTCCCTGAGTTTTGTCCAAATTTGCCATTTTGATCCAAATAGTTTTATTTTCCCCCCTGGGTCCCTGACTTTTACATTTGTTGCCATTTTGATCACTTTTCCTAACTCCATCCAAAAACCCAGTTACTCTTTTCAATTTAAACCTTTTCAGTTGCCATTTTGATCCAATTCCAAAAAATCAAAAAAATTCCAAAAAATACAAAAAATTCTAAAAAATTCTAAAAAATCTAAAAAATTCAAAAAAATCTAAAAAATTCTAAAAAATCATAAAAATTCTAAAAAATTCAAAAAAATTCTAAAAAATCATAAAAATTATAAAAAATCAAAAAAATTCTAAAAAATTCAAAAATCATTAAATGTTTCGGCACGAACCGTTTCGACCCGTACCGTTTCGACCCGTACCGTATCGAACCGAACCGTTTCGACGTGAACCGTTTCGAACCCGTACCGTATCGAACCGTACCGTTTCGACGCGAACCGTTTCGAACCGTACCGTTTCGACCCGTACCGTATCGAACCGAACCGTTTCGACGCGAACCGTTTCGAGCCGAACCGTTTCAACACGAACCGTTTCGACCCGTACCGTTTCGAACCCGAACCGTTTCGAGCCGAACCGTTTCGACGCGAAGCGTTTCGACCCGTACCGTTTCGACCCGAACCGTTTCGAGCTGAACCGTTTCGACGCGAACCGTTTCGACCCGTACCGTTTCGAAGCTGAACCGTTTCGAACCGAACCGTTTCATGCTGAACCGTTTCGACCCGAACCGTTTCGAGCCGAACCGTTTCGACCCGAACCGTTTCGACGTGAACCGTTTCGAACCCGTACCGTATCGAACCGTACCGTTTCGACGCGAACCGTTTCGAACCGTACCGTTTCGACCCGTACCGTATCGAACCGAACCGTTTCGACGTGAACCGTTTCGAGCCGAACCGTTTCAACATGAAACGGTACGGGTCGAAACGGTTCGGGTCGAAACGGTTCAGCATGAAACGGTTCGGTTCGAAACGGTTCAGCTTCGAAACGGTACGGGTCGAAACGGTTCGCGTCGAAACGGTTCAGCTCGAAACGGTTCGGGTCGAAACGGTACGGGTCGAAACGCTTCGCGTCGAAACGGTTCGGCTCGAAACGGTTCGGGTTCGAAACGGTACGGGTCGAAACGGTTCGTGTTGAAACGGTTCGGCTCGAAACGGTTCGCGTCGAAACGGTTCGGTTCGATACGGTACGGGTCGAAACGGTACGGTTCGAAACGGTTCGCGTCGAAACGGTACGGTTCGATACGGTACGGGTTCGAAACGGTTCACGTCGAAACGGTTCGGTTCGATACGGTACGGGTCGAAACGGTTCGGTTCGAAACGGTACGGGTCGAAACGGTTCGTTCCGAAACATTTAATGATTTTTGAATTTTTTAGAATTTTTTTGATTTTTTATAATTTTTATGATTTTTTAGAATTTTTTTGATTTTTATATTTTTTTGAATTTTTTAGAATTTTTATGATTTTTTAGAATTTTTTATATTTTTTTTGAATTTTTTAGAATTTTTATGATTTTTTAGAATTTTTTAGATTTTTTTAGATTTTTTTGAATTTTTTAGATTTTTTAGAATTTTTTTGAATTTTTTGGAATTTTTTTGATTTTTTGGAATTTTTTTGATTTTTTGGAATTGGATCAAAATGGCAACTGAAAAGGTTTAAATTGAAAAGAGTAACTGGGTTTTTGGATGGAGTTAGGAAAAGTGATCAAAATGGCAACAAATGTAAAAGTCAGGGACCCAGGGGGGAAAATAAAACTATTTGGATCAAAATGGCAAATTTGGACAAAACTCAGGGACTAAAATGGCAATTTACTCTAACAAATAAGTGCAAAATCAAAAAATAATAATTAATTAATCATTTTATATAGAAAGAATCATATACACCAGTTGAGATTAGCATTAAATATCAGTAAGTATTTACTGAATTTACATGTAGATTTTGATGTAATAAAGTTGCACATTTTATAAAAATAATGACCTTAAAAAAGGTTCAAAGTTGAAGCTAAATGATGTAACAGGTTGGTTCAACACCAGGAGGAGTTGAAATACCTCGTAGCTTGGTTGATCTTGAAATGCAAAAGAAGTTGAGAGCACTGCCGAAAGATCGACAACCTAAGATTCCAACCGGTCCAGATCTGAAGTCGCGGTACATGTGGAGGGTTGGCCCTCGACCATCCAAAACTCAATTTAAGGTTACGTATATACACCCTCATTTCGAATGAATCTGTTTTCATGTTTGGTCATTAATCTTTGTTTTATATGTGTTTGTTTGTAATCTAGGAATTGAACTCTGAGCCAGTCATACCTGAAGGCTTCCCCGAATGGAAAAAGATCATGGATTCATGGGGATTTAAAATGATATCAACCGTAGAGGTGTGTCATTGTTACATAAATTGAAAGTTGTGGTCCGAAATATTAAATATTGCAACCGGATTGTAAAATTAACGACCATCGACAGCTAGCAACCTGGTCAACGGTTGCAATATTTGCGACCACTTAATTTTGATAAAAAAAAAAGTTGTCTTTTTTTTTTTTACATTTTCTCAATTGCAAATCGGTAAAAAACTGAAAATCCAAAAAAAAAAAAAAACGACAATGGTTGCAAAATTTGAGCCCTTTTTTTAGTCAAAATGAAATAATAAATAAAATTTGGTTAAAAATCGATCACAAATACTGCAAACGTTGCAACACAGTCACATACACTTATCGCGTAAAATAGGTAAAGATAAATAAATTAAAGTTTAAATTGCGGCTGCAAAGTTAGCAGTCATGTCATATCGGTCGCAAAACGATCAAAAATACGAAAATATCATTTAATTTTTAAATTTCCGTCGCTAGTCGTAGCAAAACTTTGGTCACAAACCGGTGGTAACATTTGCGACCGCAAAAGTAGTCCCCAATTTCAATTACCCACATAGATTTTTGCGACCACGACTGCGGTTGCAAATTGCATTTGCACTGAAGTTGCAACTGCAACTACCCAATTTTCAAGTAATGTGTACATTGTATAGTGTGTAAGACTATTAGTGATCATTATTCGTTCATATTGTGGTGTATGTTTGTTTATTTAATTACTCCGAAATGTTCTCAGGCTGTTGCTGAATTGGCTGCAATTGGATTCGACTTACCAAAGGATTCCTTCACTAATCTAATGAAGTTGGTGAGTCTCTTCATATATCTTCTCTCTAATGGCAGATTATTCTACTAGAACCATATAATGGATTAGAGTTCAACCTTTGGCATTGCAGGGTCCACATCTTCTTGCACCAACAGGAAGTGACCTCGGACGCCATGGTGAAGAAGGAACTGTGTTCGCAGGGTATCATTACGACATCAACTTTCTAACGATTCATTACAAAAGTAAGTTCCCCGGTCTAAGTATTTGGTTAAGGAATGGGGAGAAAGTTGAAGTGACAGTTCCTGATGGATGTCTACTTATTCAGGCTGGAAAACAGGTATGTAACAAGACTATCATCAACTCATTTCGAGTATTCTAAATTAGTGGCTCGAGTGTAAAAAGATAAGCTGAAGCTTGGGGTCTATATTTAGTTAAGGGGCCCCAATTATTTAGAGCTTGACTACGTTTGATTCGCATCCGATTTCTCCTGTCTGATCACAACTCCCTCGTTTCCCAATCTCTAGAATTCTTTTTTTTTTTTATGAAATTGTGTGATTTCTTGCCCTTTACAAAAAATCATACAGAATATGTGTTATGATACTAAGCAAAAGAAAATAAATTACAAAAAAGACCTTGATTTTAGAATCCGCTTTAGGCCCCAAAAGGATGAGCCAACCTTGTAAATTTGTGTCATCATATTCCCCACATGTTAGGATCCTAAGCAAAAAGTTACTTTATTTTTTTATGAAAAGGCTCTGATTTTAGAAGCCGTTTTAGGCATCTAAGAAGGATGAGCACGCCCTCGTAGACATCTTGCATGCTAACTCAAAACTGATATGTTAATTATCTTTACCATCATCTTGTTGAATAATATGCAGTTAGAATGGATGACTGCTGGTGAATGTAAGGCTGGTATGCATGAAGTTGTTGTAACCAATAGCACACTCGCTGCAATTGAAGAAGCAAAAAGAGAAAACCGAAGCCTTTGGAGGGTATCCTCAACTGTGAGTGCATGATCAAACTTTCATCTTACATCGAATCATCGTGTAGTCTATAGATTTAACTAAACCCTAAACCCTAAACTCTAACGTTAATTTATTATTCCTTGTTTTTCTAGCTATTTTCCAATGTAGCATCTGATGCTGTGTTGACGCCTTTGGGACACTTTGCAAAATCACCTCTTGCAGCCAATTATCCTCCCATGTATGCTGGAGATTATTTCGAAAAGGAGCTTTCTGTGATTAACCTCAAAGGAAAGAATGGGGCTTAGATGCTCATTTTAGTTAAGAATATATCATATATTTATGTAGTTTGTAAGATATAAGGTGAATAAAGAACATGATATATGATTGTTCCATTGCGAGTTTGATATGATCTTGCAATGTTCATTAAGGTGTATTTGTGGTATCAAGGATTGTAGTCATATGCGGTTTCCTCTCTAAGTGTGTAATCGCACTTGATATCTATGTAAGTCATGAATATGTAGTTGTTTTTGCACATATTAATATAATTGCCGACTCCATTATACTAGTACACTTATGTATAGACTACGAATTCAAGTTTTTTAATCTAAATACATAGTAGCTCTAATGAGTCAACAATTTGGTATGTGTTATACATTCATCACAAGGTGTTGTAAAAACAATCTTTAACAATGGTAATCTCGATGAGATTGTCTACTAGGTCACATAGTATACCAAGTATAGTTAACTTATGAGTAACTAGTTTAATACCCGACCGGTGGATGGGGACGGGTATTTTAATGTCATAATCACATAAATATTTTATTTTCATTCTAAACTAATGTTATAGTCCAATAGAAATCAAAATCAAAAGCCACATATTCACAATGTCATCTAGCAGTGGGTCAATAATGCTAGAATCTGACTTAGGGTTTCGAAGAATGAATATGAAAGTTCATAAAATGAATTGATGATTATGATGAACATGATACATAGTTTATATACTGGTATATCATTAGCGATAACCGCTATAACTTAGGTTTAATAATAATAATAAAATGAATAATAGGAGTTATATTTTCTAGCTTATAATTATAATTGTGCATGTCTAACACCCTCCTGTAAGCTAGATCAGTGCAGCATCATATGTAGCAGGTTCTTAAGACAAGAGAAATCTTTCGGTTGCAGAGCCTTTGTCATGATGTCAGCCACTTGGTCCTTTGTTGCACAGAAAATTACTACTACTTCTTCCTTTTTTATTAAGCCTCTGATATAGTGATACTTAACCCGTATGTGCTTGCTCTTCCCATGGTATACTGGATCTTTTGCTAAGCAGATAGTAGATTTATTATCACAATATATAGGTATTGGATAATTTTCCTTTCCCTCAGTTCGTCTAGGATTCCTTTTATCCATATTGCTTGACAACCGGTTAGAGTTAATGCCATGTATTCTGTTTCTGTTGAAGATAGTGCTACTACCTTTTGCTTCTTTGATTGCCAAGATATAGTCCTGATCCTAGGTGAAAAATATATACGGAAGTACTTTTGCTATCATCTATATTCCCTGCATAATCACTATCACTAAAACCCACGAGCTTCCTTTTTTCCTCCTTTAGAATACGTAATTCCCTGTTCCAAAGTGCCTTTGATATATTAGTATGCGTTTTGCTGCTTCCCAGTGACTCTTCTTTGGACATTCCATGAATCTAGTTATTTTACTTACTGCAAACATGATATATGGTCTCGTGTTTGTTAAGTACATCAGACTTCCTACTAGAGTTTGATACACACCTTCATCTATAAACTCTTCCGGATCATCCTTTGACAATTTAAGACCATATTCCATTGGTGTGAAAACCGTGTTGCATTGATCCATTCTATATTTTTCCAATAAATTTCTCATATAATTCCTTTGGGATAGAATTATATTACCATTCTCATATAGTACTTCCATACCGAGAAAGTAATGTAACCTACCCATGTCAGTCATCTCAAATTCCTTTTTCATTGTGTCCTTGAATTCAGAAATTAGCCTCATAGAACTGCTTGCTAGAATTAAATCGTCTACATATAAACATATCACTAGTTTTCCTTCCTTAGTGTCCTTAATATAGAGAGTATGCTCATAGGTGCATTTTTTAAACTTGTGTTGCATAAAATATGTATCTATTCTACTGTACCACGCCCTCGGTGCTTATTTCAAACCGTATAATGCTCGTTTGAGATGACATACCTTTTTCTCTTCTCCTTGTTTGATGTAACCTTGAGGTTGTTCTATATAAACTTGTTCTTTCAATTTTCCATTAAAAAAAACTGTTTTTACATCCATCTGATGAAGGTGCCAATCATGTTGAGCCGCGAGTGCTAACACTAATCGAACCGTCTCAAATCTGACCACTGGTGCAAATACTTCCTGATAATCTATTCCATATTTCTGCTTGTATCCTTTTACTACTAGTCTGGTCTTGTATTTGTCCACATTCCCTTTTTCATCATATTTCGTTTTATAGATCCATTTAACACCTATTGGTTTTTGATGTTTTGGAGGATCTACAAGCTCCCAAGTTTGGTTTTTGTAAACAGATTCCATCTCTTTGTTCATTGCTTCCATCCATCTCTTGTCCTTGCTAGCCTCTTCATAAGTTGTTGGATCGGTACTTGTTGCATAAAGAACAAAATTTACTACTTGATTCTCATTGTATTTCTGCAATACTTCTACTTCGGTGAGAGCTCTTGTGTCTCTGTATAGACTATCAATGCTCCTCGCGTTAATAACTTCATTCTCCAAATCCGTAGAAGACGAATCGTTCCTGTTAGGGATAGAATTTTATAGCCTATGGATCACGGATCCTCAAGTGTAGCATGGATCACGGATCCTCAGTTCAGTTTGAATTAAGGATCCTCAGGAGACGCTGCCAGGATAA
The DNA here is from genome assembly GCA_030545235.1 of Helianthus tuberosus. Classification (NCBI taxonomy): domain Eukaryota; kingdom Viridiplantae; phylum Streptophyta; class Magnoliopsida; order Asterales; family Asteraceae; genus Helianthus; species Helianthus tuberosus. Next base: position 115,808,428 of record CM060414.1, on the reverse strand, counting down.
GGATTAAGGATCCTCATTGTTATTCTGAACTAACAATTGATTCCATCACCTTTTGGCTTGTTTTGGAGGTATGTTTCGAAGAAGACTTATTCCATGCGAGATTCCAGGGGAATATGCTCTATATTTTCAACATGTGCACGAGCTAGTGACCGTTAGTGGTGATCGTGGGTGATGGGCTGATTTTTCGGATAGTTAGTTAGGATATTTATAGCTAAGATTAAAGGGGTATTGAGCTTATTTTTTAGAAACACTTTTACACTCTGATTTACGTACAACACTCCTGCTACTCTCTTTCTCGAACACACACACTAGAACTCATTGTTCAAGCTCAATACTTCCAAAGTTGTAAACTTGCTTATTCAATATACTTGATAGTGATAGTTTTCACTATCCGAGGTTTTTTATGCCGGAGATCATTTGTTGATCAAGGGCTTTTTCCTCGTATAAATCCTTGTGTTCATCACTAATTTCATTCATTGTTCATACATTTGATCATCTAATCAAGCATCACACCTCACAAAATCAGATTTGGTTGCATTATCCATGTGTGATTTTTGACCAAAACAGTTCCCATGATGTTGTGATTGGTCTGCTTCCTGATTCTCTTCCCTATTTTCTAGCCCGGAGTTATCATGATCATGCTCTTGACCAGATTCTGGTTCCTCTTGAGTTCTGCATAAGTCTGCTTTCCTTTGAACCGGACTTGTATCATCATTATCGGTGACAATAAACGGGACATCAGATGATTCCAAGTCAATAACCCATCTTTTGTTTTCATCAAATATTACGTCACGGCTGATGATGATCTTATTGGTTTGTGGATTATACAGTTTGTAACCTTTACTGTTCTCACTGTATCCAACAAAAATCGTCTTTTCAGTTTTATCATTTAACTTATCTCGATGTTGTTTAGGAACATGAGCAAAAGCCAAACAGCCAAACACCTTGAGGTGTTCTACATTAGGTTTCCTGCCATTCCATGCTTCATAAGGAGTTATATTGGGTCTTGTTTTTGTGACAGTTTGATTTAAAATGTATGTGGTACACGCTATCTGTAACAACTCTCATCAAAAGTCCTAATTATTATTTTAATTTGGCCAATAGGAAACCCTAATTGAGAAACCCAAGTGATTCTGAACAAACCCTAAAATTTTCAGAATAATCGGAATCAGGATCAGGGCCCCTAAAACTCAAGGGGGGTATACCCTAGTTAACGATTATCTAAATTATTCGTTGTCAAAATTTGGAATTAAGAATCTGTCAAGTCAGCCAAGCTAGTCCCCGTGGCTACTCTATAAAATATAGGTAACCCTTACGGACCGTAAGGGTTATTTGTTACGGTCCGTAAGGGGTGGCAAAATTCGGGTATAAATAGCTGAGTTTGGCACTTGAATTCTGTCTTTGAAATTTCGTAAATTCGTTTTACATAGGCTGAGTTATAATAGAAACAATCCACAACACACACAAAACCTCGAAACGCTGCCGCAATCAGGGTAATAACTCGATCGCTATTACGATTCAACGTCCGATCGATTATAACTATCCAACGATTGTTTAAGTGCCGCTCAAATTGAGTTTATACTTTGTTATTCATCGTGATTTCGACTTGAATGTTTGAGTGACTCGGACTATACTCTGTCATTCGTTGTGAATCCGCTGAATTGATAAGTATTGCACTTGTAAATCGTTGTGAGGGTTTAATCTCGTGAATTGTCGTAACTGCTGTATTAGTTACTAACCGGTTTGTATGTGCATTGTTATTTAAATTAGGTTAATCAAGGCTAATCAGTAGGCTTATACTCTGCTCGTTAAATCTACAATGTGAGTCATTCTCTTTTTATCAAATTACTTTTGAAATCATGTTTATTTTCAAAGGTTATAATTACAGTGATTAAGTTTATGTAATCACCAAGTTACAGCCGGTATGTGGGGTATTGTGCACATTACTACTGTTGTTGTCACTTTAGGTGGGCGAACCTAATTAGTGATATTCGTCATTCATTGGGGCAGCCAATGGTGATATGACCACAGTCACCGAAATGAGTCGAGTGACAAATACTCTGGGTAGTTGGTTTGATATCAGAAACATTGTAATCTCTCTTAATACTGTGAATTATAACAAAAGAGTCGTTTTAGTAAAACTGAATGATTCACTCAGTATTTCCCAGCTGACAAAACCTTTTTCAAACATGTTTCAGGTGATCTGTTGTGAGCAAAGGAAAAGTGCCGTGGAGCACTACAAGCTTAGAAAAGTGGCTCAATGTAAATAAATAAAGAAACATGTTTTGAGAAATAAAGATTTTCCAGCGAAATCATTTTATTGTAAATTATGGGATTTATCCCTATATTATATATATAAACGAGCAGTTTTAATATTAATTGATCATGTTTAAAAAGACTTCCGCTGTCACTAAATTAGATACCACGAGATTTCCTGCCTCGCGGCTATGGACCGGGTCAAACCGGGGCCGAGGGCCGTGACAGGAAAAGGTGGTATCAGAGCCAGGTTTTTTAAGCTTACTAATTGATTTTAGCCTATTGAGAGATACTTAGGAAATTTAATTGCCATTCTGTAAAAACATGTTTTATTAACTTATTAATTGTTGAGTTACAGTATGGGTAAACAAAAGATTTCTGCTATCTACCACAAATTAGATACTGCACCCACGGAAAAAGGAACCTCTTCCTCCAAACATCCAGCAGATCTGGAAGAAGGGATTTTTGTCCGTAAAGCAAATTATGAAAATCCTCTCACCCAAGATAAAAGAAATTCGATTCTTAGGAAGGGACAGGAGAAAATAAAGAAAACCCAAGTCAAGAAAGTGAGGTTTAATTCAGAAATCCAGGAATTAGGCAATAGGTCACCTTGGGAAGACAAATTAGACGAAAAATGGGCAAATCTTTATATGCTAGCTACCGTAGCAGAAAATGCAAACCTCTAAACTATCAATAAGCCTGGTCTAGTAGAAAATTAATACCCAGTAAATAAATAAATTATAGTGTGTTCACTTTCCTGTAGTCTTTTGTACAAATCAGTATGCAATAAAACTTTAATGTTTATTTGTAAAACTTTGTTCCAAAGTTTTAACTCAGCATTTTTGTGCATTTTGCATATATGCTATCCAGCATGAGTGAGATATCGGAAGCATTTCAGAATCTCAACCTCTACCCAGTACCAATTGAAGTCTCCCACGACTTTACTGGTTATATTGCTGACATAGAGGAACCCCTGGAATTCCAAGCTCCACCGCTGGAAAAAGCAAAACTTAAAAAGAGAAGAAGATATGTAGGATGGAGGAAAGTGCGCAGGAGAAAGCCAGCTACTAGGAAACTCCCCAAAATAGAAAACCCTATAGAAAAAGGAAAAGGAATCGAAATCGGAGAAAGTTCTAAACCAGCAGAGATAGAAATCAAGAAAGATTCTAAACAAAAAGGAATAGAAATTGGAGAGAGCTCTAGACAACCTGAAGAAATCACATTTCAAGACGAAATAGACCGTCTATTGGCAAATTGTGATGTCATTAGCCCTATCCATAATAATCTATATCCTTACCTAGCCGAAACCCAACTTCCTGTAAATCTGGAACCAGCTATTCCAGACCCACTAATCCACACTCGACCTTTAGGTCAAATGGAAGAATGGTGGACAAATGACTGGCAATTCGAAAATATCATCAATAGTCCTTATTCTTTTCTTCCACAGTTTGATCCAGAACCTATCCCCAATCCTCCAATGAGCAACGAAAACTTAGCCGAACTCCGTCAGTTCGGTGAAGAGCTGATAGGTACAGGGAATAGGCTCCGGGAAATGGGGGAACAAATTTCCTGGAAATACGACGAAAGGGAGCTTGTCGCTACTAAACTGCCAGTTAACCAAAAGAATAGTGGGGTTGGGAAGAATGTCTGTATAATAATAATAATAATAATAATAATAATAATAATAATAATAATAATAATAATAGTCAAATATAACTCTGTAAACTGGGAAATAAAACATTGTAAGATAAACAGTGTGTATGGATGCCTATATAATATATAAAGCAAAATAGAAGTCGAAACATCGACAATTTTGGACATATATCTGTGTTGTAAGATCTTATGTGCTTCTGTGTAATTGTTTTATTTATAATCATTTGATACTAATAGTTATATTTATAATAATTATCAGATGGAAAATGCTAGTAATGAACCAGTTAATGAAGGGAATCAATCTGAACAAAATCAGGAAAACCAGTATATGACTAGACTAGATATTGAAAACATTATCACTCAAGGGATAGCTAATGCTATTCCAGCAATCGTGGCTGCTGCTCAGAAACCTGTTGAACCACAACAAATCATTCCTAGTAAACGTACTCAGGAAGACAATTTTAGTCATAGTATAAATGGAGGCGGCAATCATGACGATAATAATCCACGACAAGCTCCACCTCCTAAGAAAATGAAAGCCGCAACGCCTGGTTGCACTTTCAAAGAATTTCTTGCTTGCAAACCTGCTGAATTTGCAGGCAACGAAGGAGCAACTGCAGTACTGCGTTGGTTAGAGAAAACCGAAGCAGTAATTGCAATAAGTAAGTGTTCCGAAGAAGATCAGGTTATGTATGCGTCAAATTTATTCAAAGAAGGGGCACTAGAATGGTGGAACACCGTATTACAAGCAAAAGGAAGACGGATAGCTTATGCTATAAACTGGGAAGAATTTAAAATTCTTGTAGAAAGAAAATATTGTCCTGAATATGAAAAGGAACTAATGGCAAACAAGTTCCTAAATCATCGTATGATAGGCGTAGAGTGTCGCGGTTATACTTCGACATTCTTTGAATATGCTAGAGTGGTACCAACACCGGCTTCGCCAGAATCGGTACTCATTTCCCGTTACATTTGGGGATTAATTAGTGAAATTCGTAACATCGTTAAAGCTGCGAGACCTCGCACTATTGACGATGCTGTGGAACTAGCTAATACCCTAACTGATGAACTAGTGCGCACAAGAGAAGAAGATCGAAAGAAGGAATTGGCTCAAAAGATTACCCAAGGATTTCGTGTGGGTAATGATAATAATAGGTTCAAGAAAAGAGGAAGGAGACAATCTGCACAACCGCCTTTTTGCAGAAATTGCAAAAAGAATCATTTTGGAAAATGCAATGTAAATTGCAACTTCTGCAAAATGGCAGGACATCGTGAAGAAAATTGCAAAAAGAAAACCATAGTCTGCTATAACTGTGGAGAAACAGGACATTACAAAACAGAATGTCCTAAATTGATTAAAAACGCAGACAATAAAGGCAAATCAGCTGATGGAACAACAAAGAAGAATGCCCGAGCATTCCAGCTAACCACTCAAGAAGCTGAACTAATTCCTGACGTCATAGCTAGTACGTTCTTAGTCCACGACGTTTATGCAAAAGTATTATTTGACTCTGGTGCAAACCAAAGTTTTATCAATACTTCATTTTGCCAAGCCCTTAACTTACCCTTAACCACCCTTAGGCAAATTTTTACAGTCGAAACGGCAGACGGAAATTCTGTTAACATAAATAAGGTTTTGCAAGAAGGTAAGATAGAACTGTTAGGTCATAAGTTTTCTGCAAACCTGTTACCTATGAAGTTAGCCGGATTCGATGTAGTGTTAGGAATGGATTGGTTAATAGCCAACCATGCTAGAATCCTTTGTGATAAGAATTCCGTAGAAATCCGTACTCCCACAGGAGAGGTAATTTTAATTACAGGAGATAAACCACGAAAGCCACTGAAATTCATTTCAATAATAAAGTTGGCTAGTTATTCAAGAAAATAAGAAATGGTGTATATGATTTCGGTAATCATTAACACTAAAAGTAAGGAACTCCTAGACATCCCTATAGTTTCAGAATACCCAGACATCTTTCCAGAAGAATTACCTGGGTTACCACCTGATAGAGAAGTAGAGTTTAGAATTCATTTAATTCTGGGTACTACACCAATAGCCAAGGCACCTTATCGATTAGCACCCACCGAAATGCTAGAATTGAAAAAGCAGTTAGATGAATTATTAAGCAAAGGATTTATACAACCTAGTTCATCCCCTTGGGGAGCACCAGTGTTGTTTGTGAAAAAGAAAGATGGATCGATGAGAATGTGTATCGATTATAGAGAACTAAATAAAATTACAATTAAGAATCGATACCCATTACCTAGGATTGACGATCTTTTTTATCAACTTCAAGGCGCTAGGTATTTTTCTAAGATAGACTTAAGATCCGGATATCACCAGTTAAAAGTACAAGAAGAAGACATACCTAAAACTGCTTTCAGAACTAGGTATGGCCATTATGAGTTTACAGTCATGCCCTTTGGACTAACAAATGCCCCAGCAGCATTTATGGACATGATGAATCGGATCTGTAAGCCATACTTGGATAAATTTGTAATCGTATTCATTGACGATATACTTATTTATTCCAAAAGTCAGGAAGAACATTGCGAACACTTGCATGCACTCTTAACTTTGTTAAGAAAGGAAAAACTTTATGCCAAATTCTCGAAGTGTGAATTCTGGCTGCAAGAAGTACAATTTTTAGGTCACATGGTGAATCACGAAGGCATTCACGTAGATCCTGCTAAAATAGAAGCAATCACTAAATGGAAGGTCCCACAAACAGCTATGGAAATTAGAAGTTTTCTAGGCTTAGCTGGATACTACAGATGATTTATTAAGGATTTTTCTAAGATAGCTGTACCTTTGACTAAGTTAACCTGTAAAGCCGCTAAGTTTGAATGGGGAGATAGGCAAGAAGAAGCTTTTAAGATTTTAAAGCACCGATTGACGAATGCTCCAATTTTAGCATTGCCCGAAGGAACAGAAGATTTTGAAGTATATTGTGATGCTTCAAAATTAGGATTCGGATGTGTGTTGATGCAACGCAAGAAGGTAACTGCGTATGCCTCCCGGCAGTTGAAAAAGCACGAGGAGAATTATACGACTCATGACTTAGAATTAGGAGCCATAATTTTTGCCTTGAAAATTTGGAGACATTATCTGTACGGAAGTAAGTTTACTGTCTATACAGATCATAAAAGTTTAAGGTATATATTTGGGCAGAAAGAGTTAAATATGAGGCAAAGAAGATGGATGGAAGTTCTAAGCGATTACGACTGTGATATTCAATATCACGAAGGAAAGGCAAACGTAGTTGCAGATGCCTTAAGTCGTAAGTATCAGGAAAAACAAAAGCGAGTCCGTGCTCTTAGATTAAATCTACAAGTAGATTTAATGGAACAATTAAAGAAAGTTCAGGAAACAGCAATCAAAGACGATGCTGAAGGAATGAAAGGTTATATAAAGGAACTAGAGCAAGGAAATGATGGAATTTGGAGATTCCACAAGAAACGAATTTGGGTACCTAAGCAAGGAGAATTAAGAAATAAGATTTTAGAGGAAGCTCATAAATCTAGGTATACTATGCACCCTGGAAACAATAAGATGTACCAAGATTTAAGAAATAATTTCTGGTGGATAGGAATGAAAAAGGATATCGCTGAATACGTATCTAAATGTCTTACTTGTTCACAAGTTAAGGCCGAACACCAGAAACCTTCAGGACTATTACAACAATTGGAAATGCCTGTATGGAAACGGGAACTCATAACAATGGATTTTGTTACTAAGTTACCCAAGACCAGAAAAGGTAATGATGCGATTTGGGTAATTGTTGATCGATTAACCAAATCAGCTCATTTTCTACCAATGAAGGAAACCTTTAGCATGGAAAGGCTAGCCAAGTTGTACGTAGACGAAGTAGTATCTTTACATGGAGTCCCACTCTCCATTGTATCAGATAGAGATAGTCGTTTCACTTCCCATTTCTGGACTAGTTTCCAGGAAGCAATGGGAACCCGACTCAATTTGAGTACTGCATATCATCCTCAAACAGACGGACAAAGTGAAAGGATGATACAAACCCTGGAAGACATGCTCCGAGCATGTGTAATTGATTTTGGTGGTAATTGGGATAACCACCTACCCTTAATTGAATTCTCCTATAATAATAGTTACCATTCAAGCATTGAAACTGCTCCATTTGAAGCACTATATGGACGTAAGTGCAGAACTCCAGTTTGTTGGGCAGAAATAGGAGAAAGTCAATTATCAGGTCCAGAAATTGTGCAAGAAACTACTGACAAGATAACTCAGATCAAGGAAAGACTGAAAACAACTCGAGATCGTCAGAAGAGCTATGCAGATAATCGCCGCAAGCCGTTAGAATTTCAAGTCGGAGATAGAGTACTGTTGAAAGTTTCTCCTTGGAAAGGAGTTGTTAGATTCGGTAAGAAAGGAAAGCTAAGTCCAAGGTACGTAGGACCATTTCCAGTGATTCAACGTATAGGACCAGTTGATTATCGTTTACAGCTACCAGAAGAATTAGCTGGAGTACATGATGTATTTCATGTATCCAATCTCAAGAAATGCTTATCAGATGAATCACTGGTAGTACCTCTTCGAGATATAGAGGTAAACGAAAGGCTGAAATTTGTTGAGAAACCTCTTCAAATTGAGGATCGAAAGATCAAGTTTCTCAAACATAAACGACTAGTTTTAGTCAAAGTCAGATGGGATTCAAAGCGAGGAGCTGAATACACTTGGGAGCTGGAATCAGAAATGAAACGAAAGTATCCTCATTTATTCCAGTAAATCTCGAGGACGAGATTTTTATTAAGGTGGGGAGAATGTAACAACTCTCATCAAAAGTCCTAATTATTATTTTAATTTGGCCAATAGGAAACCCTAATTGAGAAACCCAAGTGATTCTGAACAAACCCTAAAATTTTCAGAACAATCAGAATCAGGATCAGGGCCCCTAAAACTCAAGGGGGGTATACCCTAGTTAACGATTATCTAAATTATTCGTTGTCAAAATTTGGAATTAAGAATCTGTCAAGTCAGCCAAGCTAGTCCCCGTGGCTACTCTATAAAATATAGGTAACCCTTACGGACCGTAAGGGTTATTTGTTACGGTCCGTAAGGGGTGGCAAAATTCGGGTATAAATAGCTGAGTTTGGCACTTGAATTCTGTCTTTGAAATTTCGTAAATTCGTTTTACGTAGGCTGAGTTATAACAGAAACAATCCACAACACACACAAAACCTCGAAACGCTGCCGCAATCAGGGTAATAACTCGATCGCTATTACGATTCAACGTCCGATCGATTATAACTATCCAACGATTGTTTAAGTGCCGCTCAAATTGAGTTTATACTTTGTTATTCATCGTGATTTCGACTTGAATGTTTGAGTGCTGTTCGAACTCGGACTATACTCTGTCATTCGTTGTGAATCCGCTGAATTGATAAGTATTGCACTTGTAAATCGTTGTGAGGGTTTAATCTCGTGAATTGTCGTAACTGCTGTATTAGTTACTAACCAGTTTGTATGTGCATTGTTATTTAAATTAGGTTAATCAAGGCTAATCAGTAGGCTTATACTCTGCTCGTTAAATCTACAATGTGAGTCATTCTCTTTTTATCAAATTACTTTTGAAATCATGTTTATTTTCAAAGGTTATAATTACAGTGATTAAGTTTATGTAATCACCAAGTTACAGCCGGTATGTGGGGTATTGTGCACATTACTACTGTTGTTGTCACTTTAGGTGGGCGAACCTAATTAGTGATATTCGTCATTCATTGGGGCAGCCAATGGTGATATGACCACAGTCACCGAAATGAGTCGAGTGACAAATACTGTGGGTAGTTGGTTTGATATCAGAAACATTGTAATCTCTCTTAATACTGTGAATTATAACAAAAGAGTCGTTTTAGTAAAACTGAATGATTCACTCAGTATTTCCCTGCTGACAAAACCTTTTTCAAACATGTTTCAGGTGATCTGTTGTGAGCAAAGGAAAAGTGCCGTGGAGCACTACAAGCTTAGAAAAGTTGCTCAATGTAAATAAATAAAGAAACATGTTTTGAGAAATAAAGATTTTCCAGCGAAATCATTTTATTGTAAATTATGGGATTTATCCCTATATTATATATATAAACGAGCAGTTTTAATATTAATTGATCCTGTTTAAAAAGACTTCCGCTGTCACTAAATTAGATACCACGAGATTTCCTGCCTCGCGGCTATGGACCGGGTCAAACCGGGGCCGAGGGCCGTGACACTATCACCTCTGCCCAATAACAATTCGGCAATTGTTTGATGTTCATCATGCTTCTGCTCAGCTCCATTAACGTTCTATTCTTCCTTTCTGCTAACCCATTTTGTTGGGGAGAATAACTATTTGTAAGTTGATGACGTATTCCGTTCTGTTTCTGGTAATCTTGAAATGTTTTACTACAATATTCTCCTCCTCGATCAGTTCTTAGTGTTTTAACTAAGTGATCAGATTGTTTTTCATTTAAGGCTTTAAACATTTTGAAGTAATTCAGCGCCTCCGATTTATATTTGAGAAAGAATACCCAGGTTTTCCTTGAATAGTCATCGATAAAGGTAATGAAATACCTGCATCCTCCTATCGATTCAGTTCTCATGGGCCCGCATATATCTGAATGAACTAGTTGTAGGGGTTTATTAGCTTGCCACGTTGTTTTCTTCAGAAATGGTTTTCTCATTTGTTTTCCTGAAATGCATCCTTCACATATGCTATCACCTTTTATAATCTTTAGTAATCCGAGCACTAACTCCTTGTTTCCCATGTCGATTAGTGTATCCATATTCACATGACCATACCGTTTATGCCATAGAACTGACACATCTTTCATTGTCATGGTCATTGCAAAATTTAAATCACTTTCGGGATAAAGGGGAAATATCTTGTTATTCGTCATTTTGATATCACCTATAGCTTCATTACTTGCATCCTTAATGACATCGATCTTTCTGAAATAAGACTTTATATCCTTTTTTGTATGAGTTGCCCAACACTCAATAGGTTATGTTTCAACCCTTTCACATAAAAAACGTTTGGTATCTTCCTAACTCGTCCTCTAATTGAAATTGAGACGTCTCCGCTGGCTAACACTTCCAACATCTTGTCATCACCTATTCTTACTTCTTTCTATAATGATTCATCCAGTCTAGTGAACAAATCTCTATTTCCTGTCATGTGGTTGCTGCAGCCGCTATCTAGATACCAACAGTCATCTTTGATTGTCTCTTCCATCACTACAAAAAAAGTCCATTTAGTGGCACACACTTCTAATGGCATATAGCTTTTGTGCCACTAATTTAGGTTTTTGTGGCACTTTACGTATGCCACATTTGCTTAACACCCATTTTTAGTAGCATTTAGTTCTTATGCCACTAATTTAGAGTTTTAGTGGCACTTTCCATATGCCACTAAAATTTTTGATAACTTTTAGTGGTACTTTACGTATGTCACTATTTTCTAAGTGCTTCAAAATTCTAAAATCTTCTATTTTCTCTCCTTGAAACACTCTAATAAAACTAGATTAATTTTCCCCGCGTTGCAGGGTCGGGATTTAAGAGTGATTTGAGCGTACTGAATTTCTATGGCCCTATATTATCATTATTCGTAGCTCACAATCAGTGACTTAATCAAACATCATTGTTCGTAATCGACCAGCGATGTGCCTAAAGGACCATCAATGAGCCTCACTGAATTTAAATGACCATAATTTCAGTTTTAAAATAAATATATATTTCCCGTTTAATTGATTTAATAAATCTTTTTTTTTTTGCATACATTATTTTGGTTTCCCTCTAAATATGATTTAACCTTTAAATTTTTATGCAATACTCTAGATAAATAACACAATAAATAATTTATATATTTAAAAATTTAAGTTAATACAATAAAGAATGTATATATTTAAATTTTAAAATTAAGATTAATATTTAGATAAATGGAAATATGGAATACGTAAAATAATTGATTTAAATTTCTCAAATTTAACTTTTTAATTGGGTTCTGATTCTTAAAAGGAATTGGGCGGCAATTTGGATTGAAACATTTTGTTTTCCCTCTTTCTCATAATCAAACTGCAACACTCATACCTAATTCCAGTGATTAAAGTGAAGACAAACTGGGCGACTTGTTCAATCGCTAGAAGGATTCAAGCGCCGGTAAACGAAGAGATACCTAGGACGACCATAAGGGTTATGATTGGTTAATTTAGTAATTGAATTACGTTTTCATACTTGAGTAGTCTCAAAACCACGTTCTTCTTCAACCTCCTTCTCACCCTCCTCGTCTCTGTAACATCTTCTTCAAACCCTACCAAATCACCATCATCTTCACTCTCATCCACATCGTTAACCACAGCTCACTCCATCCTCACCCACAACGAGTTCCCAATCGGTCTTCTCCTCACCGGCGTCTTCTCGTACAACCTCAACACCACCGCTGGCGAGTTCTCCGTCGACCTAGGAACTCCCTGCCACCTCATCCTCCCCCCTAACAACTATCTCGCCACCTATTCGAAGAAAGTCACCGGTAAGATCGTTGAGAATCGGATTGCCGAACTTAAGGGGATTAGGATTAGGGCTTTTTTCCAATGGTGGGGGATTACTGGAATTAAAATTAACGATGATGATCTTGTGTTTGAAGTTGGGATGGTGACTACTAAGTATCCGGATAAGAATTTTGATGAGAGTCCTCAGTGTGAGGGTAAAAAACACTCGTCTTCTTGAAAGGTATATGTGTGTTTAATTTATATGATGATTTTAGTTTGATATGAGTTTGTGTAAAGATAGTGTCTTTTTGGAAGGTGTAGATGTGTTGAGTGACTTGAATTTGTTTGATATGATGCAGATTATAGTTTATGTTAATGTTTTTCAGTGTGTGCTTGTTGATGATTTGAATTTGGTGTTAATAAAGTCACACACTCACACCACCTCAAAATCTTATTTTCACACCCTTTGACCCATTAGGGGTAATTCATAATTTCATACAGGTTCTTCATATATGTAGAGGTATGTGTACATACCGTCTTCCGTATAGGAAACTTATACTAAATTTTTGCCTAGTACAGGACTGTTGTTCTGACTACAAAGTGACCATTACTAGAATCATAACTCCAAAACATAGTAATTAATAATCTGTGTGTATATAGTATATACATATATGATGTTTGTATGGTTAAGTCTTCTGACTTGTTGCACTCTTGATTTTGTTAGGGAACACCTGAAAACTGGAAGTGGGGTGGTCTGCAGAAGTAAAAAGAATACTGAAACAACGATAGAAGCTGTGGTTGTAGTTAGTGAATTACCAGAGTTGATTAATCCATCTTGTTCCAGAGTGTATGGTAGTGAAACAGAGGTCCGTCCTCCCTCCCTCTAACATTTTTTCCTAAAGATGGCAGGAGGGTTGGGTTTAGTGATGGGTCATTTACGTTGATATCTTTGATAAACAGGATCAGTTTGACACTATTGATTTGTCAGACAACGAGACTGTTAAGCTCGAAAACTTTCCCAATTTGAATCGACTTGGAACGTTGTTGCTGAATAACAACACGATTACTCGTATAAACCCTAACATCGGAGGTACTAAAATGATGTTCTATGATTTGTATGTTATTCACAAATTTAAGGCGCTGCGTGTGCTTGATCCACTTGCATCGCTTCCGAAGCTGCAGTACTTAAGCTTGCTGGACAATAACATCACGAAGAAACCGAACTATTAGTTGTATGTTATTCACAAATTGAAGGCGCTGCGTGTGCTTGATTTCAAGAAAGTCAAACAAAAGGTCAGTTAACTTTTTGTTACTTTTGTATATCTCTATGTCTATTGGATTGTTTGGTTATCGGATATTCATGGTGTATTTCCCTTCTGTTTATTTGTTAGTTGTAGGTTTCCTAATGATTCAAATATCTTAACTAAAAGTTGATTTTGTTGTCATCTTTGGTAATATTATATGATTAAGTGATAAAATTAGCAAAGAAGTAAAATAATATGTGCATATCAATCACACCATACGACTGCAGAGCCTTTTTTTTACATCTAGACCATTTGCTTTCTTCAAGTGGGGCTTAATGATGAACATTCTTAACTTTAAGCATAGTTGTCAAAAGTGCAAAAGGTGCACGCCTAGGCGCTCGGGCACAACGAGGCGAGCCTATAGCGCCTGGTGGTAGCTTAGGCACAAATATGGGCTTTTTTTTTTTTTAAAACGGTGCTCAGGAGCGCGCCCGAAACAAGGCGCTACGCATAGTTATTAAAGGAGCTAGGCGCACTCAAGGCGCATAGGCCTCGCCTGGGGCATAGGCGGAAAGTTCAAAAAAAAAGCGAGGGCCTGAGAAAAAAGAAACGCACCATAAGAAAATAAAAAATATGTTATGTATTAGAAAATAATACTATTCTTTAAATAAAATAAACAAAAGCTATTATAAAGCATTTAATTTCATCTATTTAGTACAAAAAATTCTAAAATATTAGGGTATTAGTGTAGAAAAGTAGTTTTCCTTAGATAATATTAGAAATCTAGCTAGAATTTGGCAGGAAACTCTCCGGAATCTAGGTCTTGCCGGAATGTGTGCATGAACCATCACTTGGAGAATTAAAGCGCAATTGCATCGCCTCGCCTGAAAAATGGACCTAGGCGCAAGAGGCGATGGATTTTAACAACTATGGCGCTACGAGTAAAAAACGCGGGCTTTTTCTATCAGGCGCACTTTTCTGTTTTAATGTTATTTATTAAAGGGTTTTTTTTTTTTTTTTTTTTTTTTTTTTTTTTTTTTTTTTTTTGCAGCTGTAAACCATTCCTTTTTAAAGTTTAAATGTTTTAGTAACCGCAAACGTTTGTAAAGTCCTAGTAACTTTTGGTATCACTACGTGTGTATAAGTCCTAAACTTTTGTTACTAACTATTAGCTACATGATCTTAAATGGCATATATAATAGTTTTTTTTATTTTATACGTGGAATCTTATTTATTTTTTAAGCATAACATATTTTTTATATTTTTTTTTCTCTATGTGCACCTGAGCAAATCATAGCTATAAAGGTACTGTCATCTTCATATGCATGCAGATTTAAACCATTCAAATGTAATCAGGTTGATTTCGGGTTGTATACTATTAGCAACAGGTAGAATGGAAAGAAAATAGCAATCAAGGAAACAGGTCAAAAGTGCATTAAAATGCTTTTAAATCTTTTTATTTTAAAAAGATTGCTCTTTTTTGCTTTCATAATTTAATTTTGAGTAAAATGCCATTTTCATCCCTGATGTTTGGCCAGTCTTGCGACTTTCGTTCAAAGGTTTGTTTTTCCACATCTGGATCCAAAAGGTTTGAAATTATGCCATTTTCATCTGGCTCGTTAACTCCATCCATTTTTCTCTGTTGAGTCAGGGGTATTTCCGTCTCTTTTGTTAACTTAAAGGGCAATTCAGTCTTTTTCAGGGGTATTTGGTCTTTTTACATAGAGTGAAAAAGATTGAATTGCCCTTTAAGTTAACAAAAGAGACGGAAATACCCCTCACTTAACAGAGAAAAATGAATGGAGTTAACGAGCCGAATAAGAAAGGCAAGATTTCAAACCTTTTGGATCCAGATGCGGAAAAATCAAACCTTTGGACGAAAGTCGCAAAACTGGCCAAACCTCAGGGACGAAAATGGCATTTATCTATAATTTTTGTGATATATTTATATCACTGAATTTTTTTATAAATCTTAAGAGTGTTAGCAGGTCAACCCACATCGATTTTAACCCAATAACCATTATTACCTAACTTCCATGCTCCGTTGTTTCAAGCTACAATTTTACAATTCAATAACATTAATTCTTATATGCAGGCTGCAATAGTCAACTCTCAAACTCTAGAAGAGGTAGCAAGGCTTGAAAAGGTGACATGTTAATGAATTTCAGCTCTTAGTATTTGTGTGTTTTTCTTATGATCTATATAATAATTATATTAGAAAGTGTTCTATATCCCTAGCATTCGCGCAGGAGGTGTTGGAGTGAATCTTCAAGCTGCGGATACAATCATCATTTTTGACACAAATTGGAATCCACAGGCAATAGATATATGGAAGATTATCTGTGTTCTATTTTTGTAGGATGATCCCCTATGTGTTGCTGCCAGACAAGATGGGAAGATATTAGTCTCTAGTCTGTGGGTTGATCACAGTTTTGATGTCGGAGCGCCTGTAGATACTTCGGTTAGTACACAAATCCGATTGGTTTCAGGTTACATTATGAATCTATTCAGGACTGAGTTACTGGTTTGTAACCAAGTATGTGCATTTGTATTTTTATCAGGTAATGTACGTACCAGTGAGATATTTGAATAGGATTCGAGGTGCAACGTCACTAGTTATATGTTTGACATGATATCAACGTGAAGAACGAGAGGACATTATGGTGATGTCAAAAGAAGTAAGTTTGCCTTTTATTAACTACTCTTACATCTTTGATAGCTATGGTTATCATATCTAATCAACTTAACATGAATTGTGAAATTTTAGGTTGAGTATAGTCAATTGGATGATGTAGCGACAATAAGTAGTAAGTGCTGGAAACAATGAAGTGGAAGTATGACTACTAAGAAAACGTTAACACGATGATTATTTAACTCGCATGAAGATCGTGAAAGAGATTCATGAACACAATGAAGTTTTGAGTTTTTATTCATAAACTTGTTAGTTTATTTAGGTTATATGTTTGATCATTTGACTTAGATCGACACTTATTAGACATTTGGAATCTTTGTAAGATTGATTTAACTTTTAATTGAAGTGATTATTTTATGATTTCTACATTTTACAATTTTGTTTTTATTTTTTAATGTAAATAAATGATAATTAATTAAAATTAATATGATAAATGTCAATGACATTTAATTTGATGTGATTTTTGTGGCAAAAATTATGTGCCACTAAAAGCTCAAAAGTTTGTATTGGCAGATAAAAAAAGTGCCACTAAAAGCCTAAAAACTTTGTGCGACACATTGAAAAAGTGCCACTAAAAGGCTTTAGCGCTTCTTGTGGCACTTTTTTTGTGTGCCGCCCATTCTTACATGATTCTTTAGTGGCACTTTCTTGTTTTTCTGTGGCACTTTTTGCATGCCACTAGATGGCATTTTTTTTTGTAGTGCATATTGAAAATCATAAACATAGTGTCATCTTGATCATCGGTTTCGTAATCTTTGTGAATTAACACGTTATCAGATTTCTCGCTTTCTTCTTTACTTTGACAAAACTTGGCTGTGTGGCCAAGTCGTTGACAGTTGTAACATCTGATCGAATTCATGTTTCGTCCTCTACTTTTACCGCGTCCTCTTCCTCCTGCATCACTCCGAGATTGCCTGAATCTGTCTTGGCTAGAATTCTGCATTTGGAATGCATGTTCCGTAGGAGTGTCTTCATATCGTTTCAATCTCAATTCATGAGATTAAAGAATCCCCATTAATTCTTCGGTAGAAATGTCCTCTAGATTTTTCTTTTCTTCTATAGCGATTACCACCGACTCGAAATTTCGAGTCAAACTTCGTAGAATCTTTTCTACGGTTCGTTGTTCGCTAATTTTCTCTTCATTCATTCGTAACTGATTAATAATCAGGATCGTTCTATTGAAATAATCTTCAATAGACTCTCCTTCTTTCATTTTCAGTGCATCAAATTCACATCTAAGAGTCTAAAGTTTTATCGTTTTTACCCGGTTTTCTCGTCTGTATGATTTGTGCAGAATACTCCACGCCTCTTTTGATGATTTTTCAAGGGCAATTCGTTCGAATATTGTATCATTCACAGATTGAAAAATAATGTGTAGTGCCCGTTTGTCTTTCTTGATTGAATCTCTATAGACTGCAGTCGCCTCTTCGGTGTGATTCGTTCCCAGATCTTGATATCCTTCATCAACAATGTTCCATAGTTCTTGTGACTCGAGTAAAACCTTGATTTGAATATGCCAGTGGTAGTAATTCTGTCCTGTAAATTTGGGAATCTAAGTTTGAATTCCTTGTGCGTGGTTCATGTTTTGATCGATGTTTGTGATTGTGGGAATTTAATCGATGTGGCTCTGATACCACTTTGTTAGAATCTGACTTAGGGTTTCGAAGAATGAATATGAAAGTTCATAAAATGAATTGATGATTATGATGAACATGATACATAGTTTATATACTGATACATCATTAGCGATAACCGCTATAACTTAGGTTTAATAATAATAAAATGAATAATAGGAGTTATATTATCTAGCTTATAATTATAATTGTGCATGTCTAACAAATAAAGCATAAAAATAATTTTGATAATGTAGTTTTTTTTAAGGAAGGGCTTATGCATTAAAATAAGGGTGTACCTATTGGCACACCCAAATGCCTATATGCACACCAAAAAGGGTTTTTTTTGTCTTATATGCACACCCTGCAGTGTTGAGCTGTGGCCAAAGTGCGGCATTTTGGTCCGGTCAATCAGACAAAAGACTGACGGGTGTCTGACGGGTCTGTTGACCGGACCAAAACGCCAAGCTTTGGCCGCGTTTTGGTCCTGTTAACCAGACAAAAGACTGACCGGGTGTCTGGTTGACATGACCAAAACGCGGCCAAAGCTTGGCGTTTTAGTCCGGTCAAAAGACCCGTCAGTCTTTGTCTGATTAACCGGACCAAAACGCCACGCTTTGGCCACAGCTCGACACTGCAGGGTGTGCATGTAGGACAAAAAAAACCTTTTTTGGCTGATTATCTACACACCAAGTGTGCAAATAGTCTCCCCCTAAAATAAAACAAACAAAAGGAACCCACCAAGAGGCTGTGTGTCTAGAAGGCTACAAATCTTGGAAACAAAATGAAAAGAGAACACTAGCAGACATACAAGACAAGACCAAACCCTCAACCCCTTGCACCCCAAAAACATCTTCTCAATCTCAATATATAAATTAAAATCCATCCAGTTCTTCCACTGTTGTCGCTGCAGCTTCGATCTATTGGTCACCCACAAGAGCGTCGTTTCTTTAATCTCTTCCATAATCTTCTTGTAAGAAACGATATTTCAGTTAAAAATCATCTCATTGTGATTCAACCATATTTTCCATAATGTGGCATATACTATAGTCGTCACCAATTTTCTTTTCCCCAGGTCGCTCACACCATCTTTAGACTTCTTGATCAGTGCGTTAACATCTTGTGGCCTAGTGTTCGGCTCAATCCGTTAACATTTTGATACTCTAGTGATAAGTCAATAGGCTCACTAAATATAACTACGACGTTAAGTAAATGATATTCCACGATAATAACTGCATCACTTGATAGTATCAGCAAAAATATATATTCATGACAACAATGATTGGTCTTTTGGAAACAATCATAGATTTATGCTTCCATTCATCAAAACTCAAAAGCATGTAAGTTGTTTGCAATAATCCAAGGTTTACTCATCCACGATAAACAATGATTTTAAAATGAATCCAAGAGTAACTTACATAATAAAAAAAATAAAAAATACAAGTCCTGGCCTATACATGTCGGAGAAATCTTAACAATGATAAATGAATCCGGGCTACATCAAATAGAGGAAAACAAAAGAATGAAATAAACACTCAAATCCTTGTTGGAAACACTAACCGAGTAGAAAGAATTCATCCTTGACACATGTAGCATTGTCACGACCACCTTTACCACGAGTGTGCCGACTCACGTTCAGGGGAGGAGGGGGTCGGCGTCCCCGACTTGTTCACCGATTCCACACCCATAGGTATATTATGAGTGTGTTTTTGGCATTCTAAAGCTATAGCAAAGTTTCCTGATTCTGTCTCACACCAATTTCCATTCTTCTCCTGCAATTATGAGATGAATATGAATACATACAGAAGTAACAAAAGAATAAGAGATTAACAATCTATTCAATAAATAAAAATGTATAGTTTACTTCCTTCATCCTTGTTCATTGGGGATCCAGAAATAGATCATAACATGTACCTCATGCCCAACCCAAACTTCACCAATTTTTTAGAATGCGCGCTTCCGCCTATAGAGGCTGATTCACAAGCGCATGGGTCCCTCCATGTCTTTTGAGGGAACATGACAACATGAAGCATCATCCAGATGAACACACAGGAGGCTCAAATGCCTGAAAAGAACTATAATCATCAGCTAATACATCTAGTTGTAATTGTCGAACACAACAAACGATAAAAAATAACTAAATCTTTGTGTATTGCATTGTAAAGAAAAGTGATGGTCCAGCTTTCATACTCAGTAGCTTACAATGAGTATCTTCTTCATCTAGAAGGGACTACGATTATTAATTTTAATCTTTGATAAGAAAAATACACTATTACAAAAGGGGAAAACATGATGATAATAATAATAAACTACTGATAAGAAATAAGAACTCCTTAGCTTACACTTACTGATTCATTACTAGTCTTCATTTTATTAGCCCAATCATCCTTATTTACCACTTGGCAAGAATAGGCCTACATGATGTCCACTATGGCCAGGCCCACCATCAGCGAACTTTAATTTTTCTTTTAACCCGTTTGACAAGTTAAAAATAAAGCATAACCCGAACTAACCCACTAATTAGTAAATGAGTTGCCTCAACCTCAAGATTTGATTATATGAATGAAAATTACATCACCTTATGCAAAGCTTTAACCAAAGCGAGAACAATAAAGTGGTGTTTGGTTAGTTGACCAGGCATTTGACCAGGAATCACTATGAACACGTGTCTTTCCAAGGTTACCATGAGAAAACTCATTTGCTTCTTTTTATTTTTAGAGAAGCCAAACTCATCAACAGTGAGCACCCCATTGCATAAATCCAAAGGCCGTTTGATAATGCTTCCACTTGCATTATAAATCATGGCCAACTTTCATATAATTTTTTTAGATGACGTGCTTAAAATACAACATATAAATTATATCAAATACAGCGTAAAATCAATCCTTTTTCTGTACTAATGTTGGAAAAAACTTTTTTTTTTCTGTTCCTTTATAATTTACAGGGTCAAAAGAGTTTAAATGTGCAAAAGGAGCAAAAAGACAACAAAAACCAACATAAATACAAAGAAGGAGGAATTGACACAACTCGCCAAGCCCCAATTAACATCCAAACCACAAGAATAGCAAGATCGGAAGAGTTGACACGGGGCCGTATCCACCAGACACGAGCCGTGTCCGAGGCTGGATGTTGTGCAGAAGAAAAGACAAAAGCAAAGGACAAAACTAACAGCCAACACGGGGCCGTGCTAAGCCAACACAGGGCGTGGTCAACTCAAAGATTTTCAGAATCTGTGATAGTACAGCAAGTACATTGGTCATGGGCCGTGCCGTTGACACACGGGGCCATGTTAGTACAAGACCTGACAAGCATTTAATGAGGATGAGAGAGAGAGATGACCACGGGGCCGTGCCAGGCGAGCACGGGCCGTGGTGGAGCTTCTGATTTCAGCTATAAATAGATGTGATTGGTTCCACTCCAAACCATCCCTTGGCAAACCACTTCTCTCTCACTTGCCACCACTCCACCACCACTACAACACCATCATCCACCACCACTACACCACCATCATCCACCACCATCATCCATTTTCCATCATTTAGAGTGTGTGTAGTAGTCTCGGGATCCAAGATTGATAGTAAGAGTCTTTGTCAAACAAAGGCCATGCTTGACTAAACTCTTACATCACTTGGTGAAGACAAATCTTTTATGTATTTTCTTTTATGATTTCCAATATTTGGCAACTTTTTAATTGAGTGTGTATTAATGTCTTTAATAACTAGTTTTTTATATTGAAGGCAAATTTATCTAATCATTCTTCATATGTTGTTGATTCACATATTCGTGTCTTTACGGTCTATAAAAAGCGCGTTAATTGCGTGAAAGGGGGTTAGACGGGTGGTTAGGTAAATTTTATGTCTCGTCCAATGTATAGATCTTGCGAGAACCTGGTTCAAGCTTAGTAACACTTCACGAGTCGGAGCGGGCATTACCCACCACGGGAGAAGTGCCAAAAGCTTGAATCCCTTATCTATAAAATAATATTTAAACTTTAAACCAGCCCTGCGAGGACTGTGTCCTTGCTGACTCAAACCAAAGGGTTGAGGGTGATTGCTGCCTGGAAGAAGGCCCACCACTTTTTGCATTAATAACTTACTTAATTATCTTTCAATAATCCGATCTAATGGGACTGTATCCTTGCTGACTCAGAACACTAGGTTGAGGGTAACATCGCCTTCACAAAAGAGGCCTACTACTGTAACTAAGATAATCTCTTAAAATGCCCAAAGTGCAAAAATCATCAAAAGGATACATGAAAGATAAGTCGGAACCAAGTGATTCTTTCTTGTCTATCTGTTTTTACTTTAATTAAAATTTTCTTTTTAGTTTATCTTTTTATAGTTTAAAAATCTTTTCTCAAAGTTTGGTTCGATTAGACGTTGACGATAAGCCGGTATTAAAAGCCCTTGTGTCCTTGGACGACCTGGGTATCTTGCCATCACTATACTACGTCTGCAATGGGTGCACTTTCCCTAGGGTGTGTGTAGAGTGATAGTGAAATATCGTGTTTTATAAATTTAAAACTTGAATCAGCGAGTAAAAAGAGCTAAAAATATAGACACCTGCATGAACGTCAAGTTTTTGTCGCCGCTGCCGGGGACACAAGAATTTTAAGAAAACTTAGAATTAACGGCCTAATATTTTTATCTTTTCTTTTTAGGTTTTTCTTATTTTTCTTTAAATTTTTCACTTTCTGCAGACTTGACACGGGGCCATGCTGTTCCAACACGGGGCTGTGTCAACTCTCCACTATCATAAAATCTATTTTCTGCCAGATGCAGATTGCGGCACGGGGCCGTGTCAAACCAACAGTTTGTAAAAAAATAGTGACCGCATGATCACTACGGTTAAAAATTTTCTGGAAAAACATGGATTTCTTTGATTATTTTTACCCCCGCCACTCTTACGGTTTATGGTGCGATTATTGTGGGGAGGAGCATGAAGAATCGGAATGTGGTGTTCTAAACTTCACTCCCCACTATTTAGCCCCATCGTTTTCCTATAACGAAAACCGTGAGACAGGCGGGAGTAAAAATGACACTGAAGTTCATCCACCTGAACTCCATCAACCCTCTCACCTAGACGACTTAGAAGACATAAGTCAAATAGGATTTTCATGTTAAATAACATGTTATATAAACGATCTCTTGCAGGTCCATATCTAAGGTGCATCGAGGATCCAGAAATCCAAGAAGTCCTGAAGGATTTTCATGAAGGAGATTGTGGAACCCACACTGGGGCAGAGCACTGTTCTCAAGGATCCTTAGAAAAGGATACTATTGGCCTACTATGAAGAAGGATGCTGTGGATTATGCAAGGAAGTGTGATGCTTGTCAAAGACGTAGCAATATCCTTCATCAACCAGCGGAGCTCCTGCATCCTATATCCTCTTCTTGGCCATTCATGAGATGGGGAATGGATATAGTTGGCAAACTTCCCAAAGCACCAGGAGGGAAAGTGTTCATGCTTGCTATGACTGACTACTTTTCCAAATGGATAGAAGCTGAAGCCTTTGCCCAAGTTAGTGAAAAGGAAGTGATATCCTTTATTAAAAGAAACATCATTACTAGATTTGGCATACCTTCTGAAATTGTTTGTTATAATGGATCCCAATTTATTGGGAGTAGAACTACTAACTTTTGTGACAGCTGGGGGATTAAGATAATAACATCAACACCAGTCCACCCGCAAGCTAATGGTCAAGCAGAATCATCCAACAAGATCATCATCAACAACTTGAAGAAGAAGCTTGGATCCAAAAAAGGAAAATGGGCAGAAGAGCTACCTTATGTGTTACGGGCTGATAGAACAACTCCCAAGAATGCTACTGGCCAGACTCCATTTTCTTTAGTGTTTGGAGCTGAATCTGTGATCCCTACAAAGATGGTAGTCCCTACTGCAAGAACAAGCATCCGTGATCCTGAAGGAAATGCTGAAAACTTGGTTCAAGATTTGGATACCATAGAAGAACTCAGGGATTTGGCAAGGATAAGATTGGCTAGTTATCAACAAAGGATGGTTGGAGCTTATAACAAGAATGTCAGGATCAGAAAGTTTCAAGTTGGTGACATGGTGTTGAGGAAAGCATTCCAAAATACCACAAATCCTACTGATGGTAAGCTAGTACCAAAGTGGGAAGGCCCCTATCTAATTGAAGCTGAGGAAGGAAAGGGTGCATACTGTTTATTAACAATGGAAGGTGATCTATTACCAAGAGCTTGGAATGCTGTCCATCTAAAGAGATACTTCATGTAAGAAGGATCCAGGTTCCTTGGTCATCCTCATATCTGGTATACATAAAGAATCCTTAGAGGATATATGATCCTCATTCTGGTAATGATTTGATTCTAATTTATCTAATCCTTTAATTTATTTGATTATAATGAGAAGGATCCAGGATCCTTTATCCTTTTTCACTAAGTTATGAGTTTTGTAGAAATTGGTGCATCTTTGACAAAGGATCAAGTATCCACTGAAGTTTCCTAAGTCTTTGAGTTTATCCACAGTTTTTGGGCTTGTCCCCAGTTTAAGGTATCTATTACCTCCTAGGAATCAGGTTCTTACACCTTTGCCAGTTGCGCACGATTATCCTAATGCAGTTAAAGGCAATGGGACCAGTACTCGCTTTAGGGGCTGACAATTTCATTGTAATGGCTGTATTTAGGATCCTAAGTATAATGGTAGACATACCATACATCCGTTCCTAAGGTATCTAACGTTTTCACATTAGCTAAGGTTTTGGCATTTTCATGTCACTAAGTTTGGATAGTCGCCAGTATGGGCCATACTCCAGTTTACACAAGATCCTTTGGGCTTGTCCCCAGTTATTGGGCTTGTCCCCATATTGTTGGGCTTGTCCCCAGATGCTAACATCTTCTTTTACAATTGGCTTAGTCCCAAGTTATCTCATATTTCAGGTTTCCAGAGCTGAACAGTTAAGGATCCAGGATCCTAACCTTCTACAAAGTCTTATTTTTTGATTATTTCAGTTGTAGGTGTTAAGGATTTAGGATCCTAACTTGGATTCTATGGTATGATCCTTATTTACTTTAACTTTATTCTTAGTTTACTAGTATCACCCTTATTCTTTGACAACATGATATATGATCCTAAAATTATCTCACTTTTCAAACTTTTTGATTAAAGGATATTTGATCCTTGATCATATCCTGAATTTTTTGACATGAACTGATTTTTTATACTTGTAAATTCTGAAACTATGCAATGACAATTGATAAGTAAATATACACAAAATGAACGACACCAAGATAGCCAAAAGTTAAGAGTTTTATTTATTTATTTATCATAGTTAACCCTTTTAAAGGTTGTCAAAATTTCCTACCCAAACATCTACCAGCAATACGTGGCTCGTCCGCTTGGGTAGGCAAAAGGTGTCCATGTTCGTAAGGTTCATTGAGTATAGGAAAATAAAAGGATAGGGGCATCAGAGGCTTCATCCTCCACAAACAGAAGGACCCATCCACCTTTGCTACCCCCTATTGTCCAAAGGATCAGTGATCCTTAACCCTAAAAACTATTGTTCACCATACAAACCATTGTTTAAAACATCATAACCAAAAACAATTAAACCATAAAAAATGGGCTCCGGCCACGTCTAGAAATTTCCATCATCGCCCATTTGTGTAGCCTAAACCTTTATTGCATCCTCCACCTTCTTCTCACCACTTGCTGCCACCTCAGGATCCTTCAATCCACTGCCTCCGGCTTCACCAGCTGCTGCCCCCTCAAATTCATCCTCATCATCCAGATCAGCCAGCCTATGCTTCCAAGCCTCCTGGTCCCATTCAGACCTATCGAAGGAAGGATCCTCAGCCTCCTTAGCCATTTGCAGCTTGATCTTTAACATGGCGATAGTATCAGAAAGCTTAGCCCCATCCATGACTTCTGCCTTCTCTTTCTGGGCTGTGATCTGAGCCAAGACCACTTCCTTCTGAAGCATGTTGACCTCTTTTTCAAGGGAAGAGATCTTTTTGTCCTTGGCAAGGAACATTTGCTGGAAGTCCAGTTTTTTTTGCTCAACTTCTACCAGATGTTGATCAAGGAGGATCTGAACCTCAGCGAATTTCTGCACAAAGAAAGTTAGAGATCAGGATCCTTTATCCTCAGAAAGGAAATTTAGACTTAAGGATACAGGATCCTTACCTCATGAGACGTATTCTTGAAGCTGACGTTCTATAATGGGGAGGCCTTCAGTGGGCTCAGCAGTCTTCCTCTTCTTGGCACCCTTGCCCCTAGTACTCATGCCCTTAGACTCCGGGATGTTTGGGCTTGCAGCCAGCTCTTTTTTGAGGGAGCAGGAGGATGCATATTCATGAAGTTCGCTCCCACTGAACCTGGAAGCAGACTTTGAGGATTTTCCAGCGCCTATAAGCATAACAAACAGATAAGTGTTCATATTTTTATCAAAAATTTATATATATATATGTGTGGATACTTACTTGACATGGTGTAGGAAGTGGATGAAACCTCTACTGGATCCTTTGATTTTGGTGGATAAGTTCTGATTGCAGGGTCAAGCTTCCAAAAAGCTTCAATTCTTTCTTGGGTGGCAGGTGATTCTTGAATATGTAACAAAGTTATGGCTACAAAGACAAAGATAAAGGATCAGTTATCCTCAACAGAAAGGAAAAATTCTTACCGCTTATCATGGGCTAAGGATCCTATATCCTACCATAGGTGTTCCACTTTTTGGAAAGTGTGTTTCCATTTGTAACAGAATCCCTTCTCACGAAAAGGAATTGATTCCTCCAGTTGGTGTTGTTTTTTGGTGGTTTTCAAGATTGGGTGAGATTTCTGGGGTTTGGATTTGAAAACATAACGACAGGATCCATGGCTCGCAAGGTTGTAAAGTTGGCTCAGTTCAGACATCCCTATATCTAAGCCTTCCTGCTCTATTATGTGCTCAAGTGTGTATAAAACCCTCCACACCATCGGCATGGCCTGGATGTAGCACATGCCGGTAAGTGTGAAGAAGCTTTGTGTAAAAACAGGGAAGGGATAGGTGAACCCTATCTGAAAGGGAGCAGCAGGGAAAGTGATCCATGTGTCCGACACACAGTCACTTTTGGTAGAAGAATCGAAGGGTCTGAATATTGTGCCATCAGGGAAGCATGATCGGAACTGATCAACTTCAGGATCAGTGAATTGACAGAGCTCCATTGAAGGGTTTTTGGTGATACCCTGACTCTTCAATGGGCTATTGTGATCAGGATTTTTGGCAGGTAAGGAACGACGGATCATCTTCGCCATGAATATTTGGAGAACAGAGGATCAGAGAAGAGAAGATCAAAGAAAAGGGAGGAGAGAATACCTGCTTGGATCTTCTGATGAGGATTTAAAGGAGAGAAGTCTCGAATTTAAATGCAATTTGATCCTTATCTCTAATCCTATTTATAATGATTGTTGTTGCAGGTGGTGACTGTTGCTGACATCAGCCTGTAACGGCTATATCTCTTACTAACAGCTAGTCTGGAAATTGTTCAAACATGACTATCTAATCGGATATCAACTAGTCATGTTTGGGGGAAATTGTTAGGGATAGAATTTCGTAGCTTATGGATCACGGATCCTCAGTTCAGTTTGAATTAAGGATCCTCAGGAGACGCTGCGGGAATAAGGATCCAGGATCCTCATTGTTATTCTGAACTAACAATTGTTTCCATCACATTTTGGCTTGTTTTGCAGGTATGTTTCAAAGAGGACTTATTCCATTTGAGATTCCTGGGGAATATGCTCTTTATTTTCAACATGTGCATAGGCTGATGATCGTTGGTGGTGATCGTGGGTGAATGGCTGATTTTTCGGATAGTTAGTTAGGATATTTTTAGCTAGGATAAGAGGGGTATTGAGCTTATTTTTAGAAACCACTTGCACTTCGCTAAACACACATCATTTCTGCTACCAACTCTTGAATACACACACACTAGAAATCATTGTATCAAGCTCAACCGTTCCGAAGTTGTAAACTTGTTTATTCAATATACTTGATAGTGATAGTTTTCACTATCCGAGGTTTTTTATGTCGGAGATCATTCATTAATCAAGGGCTTTTTTCCTCGTATAAATCCTTGTGTTCACCACTCATTTCATTCATTCATTATTCATATATTTGATCACTTAACTAAGCATCATACCTCACAAAATCAGATTTGGTTGCATTATCCTTGTGTGTTTTTTTACCAAAACAACAAGGATTTAACATCAAAAGGAGGAGGTTTGATTGATTGTCAAGCCTAGGGTAAGAGTAAGTTCCAAAATCGGGCACGAGTGTTTTCACTTAATACATCATCGGCCGAGTGTTGAGTGACCACATGTGAGGTGTGTAAATTTGTATATAACTAAATGAAATTTTATAAAGGCAAGTTATGCCCAAAGTAAATAATTTTTCTTAACTTGTGTTTTAAATAAGTCATGACTAATAAGATTGTAATTAAAATAAAAACAAAATAAATTTAGAACTTGGATTCCCGACACTCTAAAGATAAGACCAAAACCTTCTCTTCTACCTATTCCTTTTGGGTGTGTAAGCCATGTAATAGAGTTTTGCTTGAGGACAAGCAAAGATTCAAGTGTGGGGGTATTTGATGTGCTTAAAATACAGTATATATAAATTAGACAAAATTGCAGAAAACAACCTTTATGTATACCCCAAACTGCGCTTTATACCTTTCACTATGAAATCCGCCAAAACCAACCTTTACGTTCATGTTTTATTACACATCACAACCTTTACACCAAACCTAGTAAAAAAAGTCAGTTAAGTTGCCCCATGTGCGATGCATGTGAGGGCATATATGTCTTTTCCTTTAACCCCTTTTACAATGAATATTATACTTTTAAATTAAAACAATATTTTTTTTATTAATAAAAACCCACTTCCTCTTCACTTCATCTTCATCTTCTCCTTCTTCTCTTCCCACTCTTCAATGGAGTCTAGACACACCCCCAAAAAGACTCCAAATCTCACCGTAAAAACATCAAATAATATAACAACTCATGTTAATTTCCATCGATTTTGGGTAGAAATAATCATAAAATACAAATTTTACAACATAGAATGATTGCAGGTAAATCAATCAGAATCAAAACCATGGTTTACTTCGAAACCTTTTAAGTTTCTTTCTTTTAAAAGTTCACAATACTTGCAGGTACTAAATTCTTTTCAATTTTCTGTTGCAGAGTTTACAATTAACCATGAATGCTCGAATTTAATGATAATTCTTGTTTAGACTTGTAGTTATGGGGTTGAATTGAATCAAATTCTATATTTTTACATTGTATTTAATTTATGTACGCCAACTGTTCGATGAAATGCTTGTGTGAGAATTTTCATCTTTAAATCAGAATTTCCAAGATTTGTTGTCCTGATTGATGAAATTGATGAAATGACTTCCATTTTATTACCATGTTCTGTACTTATGACCAGGAAAATAAACAGTTCTTCCGGCTAATAATGCATATTTTTTTTATCTTGTAATCATATTGGAATAATCTCTAAATGCATATTTGACATGCTTCTGTTATATCCTTCACAAAGTCTAATAAACACCCTTTCTAGTATATATGAAAGTAGTGGGATTCTCTTTTAGTGACTATAAATTTTAGGATTTTTTATAAATAACTATCACTCCCTAAACTTTTATGTGGTCTATTGGTGTATAGTCCGTAGTAAGACGTTTACGATCTATTTTTTCATTCCAGCTTGTTGAAGAAGAGGAAGTTGATGTTCAAGTGTCAAAAGAACCATCAAAGATGGATATGCATAAGGCGACAGAAGATGTGGCTTCTACCAATGAAACTGATGTAACTATGCAGGATGATACTGCAATTCGATTCAGGCTTTATAATGTCGGTTTCGTGGGGCAAAGACCGAGGACCAGACCAATACTGAATCCAGATTAACATGGAGTCTTTTTTGGGGTGTGTGAGTGAGAAGAGGAAGAAAGAGAAGATGAAGTGAATAAGAGGTGCATAAATCTCCCAAACTATGATGAATTTCGAAATTCTGTTCAATGGGTTTTGTTCGTCTTGAAAAGTTACACAATTTGCATCCAAGAACTGCTTGATTTCATTAAATTTTGAAGGAGACATGGTGTCTTGAAATTCTAGGGTTTATAAGACTTTTTATGAAGAAGATGATGTTGATGAAGATCTGGGTTTCAGATGATGATGTATAAATGGTGAATATTGATTTAGGTTTTGTTTTTTTATTATTTTAGTATAGTTAAATTATCAAAATACCCCTTAACTGATTTTTTTTAAATTAATACCCTAATGTTTTAAATGAATTTTAGTAAAAGACCTAAATGCCCTCACATGCAAGGCATGTGAGTCCATTTAACTGAACTTTTTGACGTGGTTAGTGCTAAAGGTTATAGGGTGTAACAAAACATGAACGTAAAGGTTGGTTTTGGCGGATTTCATAGTGAAAGGTATAAAGTGCAGTTTGAGGTATACATAAAGGTTGTTTTCTGCAATTTTGTCTATAAATTATATCAAATACGGCCTAAAATCAACCCTTTTTCGGTACTAATGTTGGAAAATCTTGTTTTCTGTTCCTTTTTAATTTACAGGATCAAAAGAGCTTAAATGTGCAAAAGGAGCAAAAAGACAGCAAAAACTAACATAAATACAAAGAAGCAGGAATTGATGCAACTCGCCAAGCCCCAATTCACATCCAAACCACAAGAATAGCAAGATCAGAAGACTTGACACAGGGCAGTGTCACCAGACACGGGTCGTGTCCGAGGATGGATGTTGTGCAGAAGAAAAGGCAATAGCAAAGAACAAAACTAACAGCCAACACGGGGCCATGCTAAGCCAACACGGGGCGTGGTCAACTCAAAGATTTATAAAATCTGTGATAGTATAGCAAATACATTGGCCACGGGTCGTGCCGTTGACACATAGGGTCGTGTTAGTACAAGACCTGACAAGCAGTTAATGAGGAAGAGAGAGAGATGACCACGGGGCCGTGTCAGGCGGGCACGGGCCGTGGTGGAGCTTCTGATTTCAGCTATAAATAGATGTGCTTGGTTCCATTCCAAACCATCCCGTGGCAAACCACTTCTCTCTCACTTGCCACCACTACAACACCATCATCCACCACCATCATCCATTTTGTATCATTTAGAGTGTGTGTAATAGTTTTGGGATCCAAGATTGATAGTAAGAGTCTTTGTCAAACAAAGGCCATGCTTAGCTAGCTAAACTCTTACATCACTTGGTGAAGACAAATCTTTTATGTATTTTCTTTTATCATTTCCAGTCTTTGGCAACTTTTTAATTGGGTATGTATTAATGCCTTTAATAACTAGTTTTTTATATTGAAGGCAAATTTTTCTAATCATTCTTCATATGTTGTTGATTCACATATTCGTGTCTTTACGGTCTATATAAAGCGCGTTAATTGCCTGGAAGGGGGTTAGAAGGGTGGTTGGGTAAATTTTATGTCTCGTTCAGTGTATTGATCCTGCGAGAACCTGGTTCAAGCCTAGTAACACTTCACAAGTCATAGGGGGCATTACCCACCACGAAAGAAGTGCAAAAATCTTGAATCCCATATCTATAAACTACTATTAAAACTTTAAACCAACCCTACGAGGACTGTATCCCTGCTGACTCAGACCAAAGGGTTGAGGGTGATCGCTGCCTGGAAGGGGCCCACCACTTTTTGTATTAATAGCTTACGTAATTATCTTTCAATAATCCGGTCTAGTGGGATTGTATCCTTGCTGACTCAGACCACTAGGTTAAGGGTAACGTCGCCTTCATAAGAGGGGCCTACTACTATAACTAAGATAATCTCTTAAAATGCCCAAAGTGCAGAAATCATCAAAAGGATACATGAAAGATAAGTCGAAACCAAGTGATTCTTTCTTGTCTATCTGTTTTTACGTTTATTTTATTTTTTCTTTTTAGTTTATCTTTTTATAGTTTAAAAATCTTTTGTCAAAGTTTGGTTTGATTAGACGTTGGCAGTAAGCCGGTATTAAAAGTTCTTGTGTCCTTAGACGACCTCGGTATCTTGCCATCACTATACTACGTCCGCGATGGATGCACATGCCCTAGCGTGTGTGTAGAGTGATAGTGAAATATCGTGTTTTATAAATTTAAAACTTGAATCGGCGAGTAAAAAGAGCTAAAAATATACTAAAAAATATAGACACCCGCACGCACGTTAGTAGACTTACCAGGTTAAACATTTTCCAGATGTATCAGGGTTGGAAAACTTTGTGTGCTAATTATTTTGAGCAATTATCTTCAGGTCATCATTTGACATAAAGAAACTTGCATGCCTGCACCATTTGAAAAAAAATATATAAAAAGTTTCCTTGTAGATTATGAAAATGGTTGAAGAAGCTAATATGTCGGCTAAAACTCGATAATTTGCCATCCAGTGAGTAACTTTGCTTTCT
The DNA here is from genome assembly GCA_030545235.1 of Helianthus tuberosus. Taxonomy (NCBI): domain Eukaryota; kingdom Viridiplantae; phylum Streptophyta; class Magnoliopsida; order Asterales; family Asteraceae; genus Helianthus; species Helianthus tuberosus. The sequence goes on along the minus strand of CM060414.1, from coordinate 115,776,042 downwards.
TGTTATGTGACATTCTTACTACTTTCAAAAGCTCTGCCAACCTTTCTTCTCATCATCAAAATCTGTGTTTGTTGTTCCAAGTTTTCTTCTCTTAGTTTTAAAACAGACTCCAAAATCTCAATTGCATCTTCCACTCTGCATAGATGACTAATTCTATAAATGTTAGGATTTGAGTTTCGTTGATTGTGTTGTTTAACTAAAGGAAAGATGAATCAGAGAATAACTTGCAGCGGAAATGAAAGTAAACTTTATTACACAATCACAAGAGAATAGTTTTCAGCAAACCTGATTTCATTAATCGAATGATTGTATAAATTATAAGATTCAATTATGCATGCATGCAACACTAAACTCCCCCTCAGCCTGAGCTCATAGTTAGTTCGTACAAGATGATGGTGAAAAAGAGCTAATAGAACAGTACAGGTACTGTTCTTTTATAGTACAATCCTAACCACTAAGCATCTAATGCTGACGTCACCTAGACAGTGACATCTAACAGACTAACAACCTCTAAACACTGATCTATACAAAACACTGATACAATGAAAAACTGATACATAAACACTGATGTTGCTTTCCACTGTTGTTCCCTAAGCACTGATGTTGCAGATCAGTACTTTCTTCAATGGGTGATCAGGCCTTGAATCAGCAGTGCTTTGGTCTTCATCAGTACTTTGAGTGACAACAATTTTTAGGACTTCAGTCTTTATAATCAGCAGCTCTTTGAATAACAGTTGTTGAGGGGATCAGTACATAGATTCATCAGCTGATAGAAAACACTGTCATTGGAGGGAACTTAGGACATGCACTACTTATTGGTGATCAACTGTTGAGAACTAGTTTTGGCTTTCAGTATCATATGTTCTTCTGGTTTGATTACATGGGCCAACAATCTCCCCCTAGAATAGATGATGCCAAAACACTTCCTTATTCTTGATCTTTATTCTCTCACTAATTTCTCCCTGATTTTCCCTTTGAATTGTAATTCAAAGTTTAAGGAGTCTTTATCATCCTCATCCCTGCAGAGTTGAAGATCTAAAAGATCTAAGAGGTCAGCTGCATCCAGACCTAATGCATCCTCTCTTGAAATGTGTTCAACTCTTCCATTGGACTTGAGCAAAGTCAATACATGGGTCTTTCTATCAGACTTCCACTTTAGTATTTTTGAGTTCAATGGATTTCTGGGGAGAGCCTTTATTTGATGAGATTTTGGTGATGGAGGTCTGCTTATCAGCCTTTGAACTGTTTCAGTAAGTTGAGCTTGAAGCTTTAAAGAGGCATCTTCCAAGCCAAACATGATCTGATCCTTGATGGCCTGTTTCATGATTTCATCTTCTCTCTTTGCATCTTCCCCATCTATCTGCTTCTTTCTTTTTCTTTGCTCTAAGACATATGTGGATAAGTCAGATGATGTGAACAGTGTTTTCATAGAGAGGGTCTGTTGCTTTGGCTCATTAGTGGTTTTGTCTCTGTATGTTGGTTCGTTTGGTGCTGTAGGATCTGATTCTCTTAGTTTCTCCAGCTTATCATAAGTTTGATCAATATACTACCTAGACCATTTTGAAATGGCCTTTGCTGATCCATATTTAGCTGAAACCAACTCAGCTCTCTTCCTCTTGTATTCTAAAGTAAGTTCTGCACTGGATTTCTTGAACTTGTTCTAGTTTGGTGCAGACTTCTTCATCTGAGGATCATTCTTTACTCTTTCTATTCTGTTTACTTATGCTTTAGTGAGTGGCCAGTATTTAAACTATTCAACCTTGGCAGGGTAAAATTCGTCTCTCATAATAATCTCTAAGAGATCTTTCCATAACTTCTTTTGAAGATAAACATTTGGTGGCAGGTTTGACATCTCTTTGCTTAAGTCTCTTGCATAGTCCTCTAGTTTCCTGACTTTACTAAGCCCATGCTACATTCGACTTGAGATGTTGTTATCACCTTGCCCTTTGCCCTCATGTTTTGCAATATATTCAGCTTGCTTGGCTTTGAGTTTCAGATACTCATCCATGTTCTTTGGAGGTCTGAAGCCATGAAGGGATGGGAACTTTCTTTTGGATAGATCATCCTCTGTATAGAATTGCCTCGTTTCATCTTTCAATGCATGCAATTCCAGAGGATAGTTTACTACCAATGGAATGGATCTTGAAGGATCTTCCCCTTCAAGTGTTTGTGGTTGAACAAGTGGATTGGATGTTGGTGATGATGGAGGATTGTATGGTTCAGGTTAGTTTGAATGAAAGGTGAAGATGATAGAGGAGTAGGTGTAGGTATGTCATCATCATTCACTTAAAACTTTCTTTTTCTTGTGTAAACATTTTTAGGAGAAGGAGTTTTTGTTGGAGAGTTGGAAACAGGAATGAAAATTGCTTAGGAAGGAAATTGGAAAGTGGTGGATTGACTAACAACTGTTGAAACAACTGGTGTCTCAACCGCTGTTGTCTTAACAACTGTTGAAGTGTCAACATTTGTTGCATTAATGGATGGCATTGGTGAGGATGGTTTTGTTTTCTGCCTTTTAGAAGGTTGGTTTTGTGGTGGTGGTGTTGGTTTAGGTATCTTTTCTGAACCAACAGTGGTTGGCTTTTCATGTGTTTGGTTTTGTGGTTTTGATTTTAAGAATGTGGCAAGTGGTGGTTTATTGTGTTTGAATGATTTCTTCTTGTTGGAAGTGCCAAGATCCTTTGTTTTGATTTCCTAGTCTTTCATTGCCTTTTGTTCCTTCTTCCAATTCCTTTCCTTTGTTTCATTCTGATTTTGAACAGTCTTTTTGTTTGCAACCACTTCATCTGCTTGAATGTTCAGGGTTTCATAAATTCCCTTTTTTTTTCTTTTCTTTGGCGGATGTTTCATCAGTTGTTGCAGAAGACTTCTTCTCAGGTTCTGGATTTTGAGTTGGCTTTTGCCTTGGAGTAGGTCTGCCAAACTTCTTCATATCATGTTTCTCCCCCCTTTTTGGTATCATCTTGATCATCATCTTCTTCAAAGATAGGTGCAGGGGAAGTGCCAGTCAATTTTGTCAGGGCCTCTTTAATGCCCCTGATATCAGCCTGAGTATCTTTATACCTTGCCTCAACCATGATTCTTACAAACTCCATTTCTGTTTTGTGTTGAGCAGCAAGCAGATCCCTTTGAGGAGATAGAATAGGTTAGACAACAATCCAGAGCTCATGGGAGTATTGTTGTGGTGTTGGCTGACTTTTGGAAGCTTGTACCAAAAACTGAATAGATTCATTCATGTGTACAACAGTGGTTTCTATGGTAGAAAGCCTCTCCGTCAAATCTTGGTATTTTAAACCATCACCCAAATGAATGGGATCATCTGATTTCCCATTAGTGGTGATTGTATCAGCATTTGAACCAGGAGGAGTCTCCAATGGTTCATCAACTGATACCCCTTTTTCTTGGTATTGGGGACTTCCCTCTGCAGTGGTTACCTTGGAAATCTCACCAGTGGTTGCCTTCAAGGGAGTCTTACTTATGAAACTATTGTCCAGATGTAGATCGGTGGATCCAACATCTGTAGTAGCTGCTCCACTTAAACTTCCAACATGAATTTTATGAAATTCCAGTGGTGTATCCTCCTCTGCTGTTTGTGGGATAACCAATTGAGGTGGTTCAGACACAGCCAGTGTTGAAGTTGTACTCTCTTGAATGTGTGATTGAGAGGGGTTGTTTTGAGTCTGAAGCTCAATGGCATCAAATAGAGACAAGGGATGGTGGAAGTTGAGATGAGGGGATTGGTGTTGAAAGAAAATTTTCCCAGGGAGAAGGGTTGTTAAGCATACTCTCAAGTGAGGGTAGTACTTCATATTGAGGTGTCCCTGTGGTTACAACATGTTCCTTTTGTGAGGAAGCATGAGGAGTTGAGGCTTTGGGTGGAGATCTTTCCATCTGTTGTTAGGAAGTAGCAACAATGGTTGTTGGTGACATTTGTGTTGTCACTAGGTTAATTTCTGGGATCTCATCTTCCAGAAGACCCTTTTTGGTGGGTTTGGCGGGCTTTGTTGATTTCTTTTTGGTCTTTTTGGAGGTTTTTGGTGGAGGTTTCACAGCAGTGGTTGTGCTGCTGTGTTCACCAAGAGCAGTGGGCTCAATAGCTGAAGTCTGAGGTGCAGATGTGGACTCATCTAAAATTTGCTCAGACTCCCATGTTTGTGTTTTTGAACTTTTTGACTCTTTAGCCATGAGGCGAGTAAAAGTTTCAGTAGACAAGTTATTTATTTGAAAAGGAGCACCTTATACAAGTACTTGTGCATTTTCTTTTGGGATTTTCTGTTGCAAATAATAACTCAAAAATCATGGAAACAATAAGAAAGCCTGTGGCTTCTTTTCTTTAATATTTTTTACATTTTTTGACCAAATCATTAAAAATTTCTTAGGAGTAATTGAAATCACTTTTAGACATGAAAGCATACCCCAAGTATTGGATTTTCAGAGGAATTTCATTAAAAGTAGATGTTTTATTGGACAACAATACCCCTTTCATCAGTTTTGTTTCTGAAGACCCACTTTGTGCCAATAGGACTTACACCCTCTGGCAGTGGTACAAGTTCCCATACTTGTTGTCTCTTAAACTGTTGGAGCTCTTCTTGCATAGCTTCTACCCAACTGTTGTCTTTAAGTGCCTCTTGGTACTTGACTGGTTGATGGAGTGATGGAAAGCTAGCAAAAAGACAAATGTTTTGCGATTGACTTCTAGTGATAACCCCTTCATTGATGTTGCCAAAAATTTGATCTGGTGGATGAGATTTCAGGAAGATCAGATCTCCCTTGTATGGAACAATGGCATTAAAGGGTGAAGGTTGCAGATGAGAATCATCCGAGCTAACATCTGTTGGTGGCTTTGATGATCCAACATCTTTTGAAATGGAGGTGGAGGGATAAGAGGAATGGGTGTAGCACAAAGTTGATTTTTATCCACTGTTGGTAGATTTTTATCAACAGTGGTTGTGGATGATGTGTAGGCAGAGGTTGAAGGACTAGTTTGATCAACAACTATTGATGCAGCAGTGGTTGAGCTTTGACAGTTGTTTTGAACATTTGCTGCTCTGGTGGTGGATGTGAATTTGTGTTGTGGAATAAAAACTTCATATCCATAATCTTGTGATGGAGATTGTGGTGTACCTGCAGGGTTAGTCTTGACAGACACATCTTCAAAAGTAAATTTATCAAGATCAAACAATTCAGCAGGGTTTGCTGGGATTTTCAGTGATGAAAGTTCATTGAACTTTACATTCAAAGTCTCTTCCACACACCTAGTCCTTGTGTTAAACACTTTGTAGGCCTTGGCAGTGGTTGAGTATCCCAAGTGGTAACCACAATCTACTTTGGCTGCAAATTTTGAGATTGAATCTTCTAGGTTTAATATAAAACATGGATAGCCAAAGATTTTGAAATATGAGATCAGTAGTTTGATTTTGAACAGAGTTTCATAGGAAGTCTTTTGATGCCTCGGGTTGATCAAAACTCTATTTTGCACATAGCAAGCAGTGTTTACAGCCTCAGCCCAAAAAGTTAAGGGTAAACCTGAATCTGTAAACATTGTTCTGGCAGCTTTAATCAAAGTTCTGTTTTTCCTTTCAACCACCCCATTTTGCTCTGGTGTTCTTGGGATGCTGTACTGCTTTACAATCCCTTTTCGCACACAGAACTCAACCAATTCCTGGTTTCTAAACTCTGTTCCATTGTCACTCCTAAAGATTTTTACTGGCAAGTCAAATTGCTTTTCAACTTGTTTGACAAAGTCTTGCAAAATGCCTGCAGTCTCATCTTTAGAATGTAAAAAGTAAGTCCATGTAAACCTAGAAAAATCATCTACAATAACCAAACAATATCTTTTCTTTTTCAAGCTCATGATTTTTACTGGGCCAAACAAATCCATGTGCAACATTTGCAAACACTTGGTTGTTTTGGATTCTTTAATGGACTTGTATGAGCTTTTATGTTGTTTACCTTTTAAACAGGAAACACAATGCTCAGAACAAGTAAACATTTTGTTGAATCTGAGTTTGGTTTTGATTGTATTTTCTGTTTGAATTAAGATGAAGATGGATGAGTTGTGCAACGGAATAAAGATGGAAACAAACTTTGCATACAATCAAACGAGAGTGTTGCTTTGATCAAACATTTTTCACAAAGAACCGAATGATTGAATTTATTTCAATTACGATTACAATGCTTATGTTGAATACAAACTCCCCCTCAGCCAGAGCTCAGTGTTTGTTCGTGCAGAGAAGACGATTGTTGCAAAGAGCTAATAGAACAGTACAGAGCATTGTTCTATTTATAGGCACTAGCAAACCGCTGAGCATCTAAGCTGACGTCACCATGAAAGTGACATCTAACCTCCTAACAAACTCTAACCTCTGATCAGTACAAACACTGCTATGCTAACTACTGCTATTACATTTCATAATATAAAAGACATCTAATAACTGCTGCTTCCTTCCACTGCTGTGAACGCAGCAGTACTTGTTCCGGATCAGCAGTGCTTGACTCAAGACAGTAGATTGAATCAGCAGAGCTTTAGTCTTCATCAGGCTTTTACTTGATCAGCAGTTTGTAGGTCAGCAGTTTTGCAAGATCAGTAGATAGGAGGTCAGCAGATGTTGAAATCACTTTCAAGGGGAGAGACTTGTATGTAACATCTGCTTATTCTGGATCCACTGCTCTGATCCAGTTTTGGCTTTAATTATCTGTTCCTCTGGTAGTGTTCAATCTCAACAATCTCCCCTGGAACAGATAATGCCAAAACTCTTCATTATTGTGGAACTTTATTGCCTCATCAACAGTTCCCTTATTTGACCTTTAAGTTGTAACTCAAAGTCTAGGGCATCTATGTCATCTTTATCCCTACCAAGTGGAAGATTAAGGAGATCCTGCATATCTTCAAGACTAAGGCCAAGAGCTTGTTCCCTTGTTATTTTCTTCACTTCTCCACCAGACCTGAACATAGTCAATACATGGGTCTGTTTGTCAGTTTACCACTTTAGTACTTTTGAGCCTGGTGGGTTTCTTGGGAGATTTTTATTTTCAGAGGTGTTTGGAGATGCTGGCCTATTTAGAACTGTCTGAGTAGTACTTGCAGCTTGACTCAGGCCAAGAGTATCAGCTATCATCTGTTTAATGCCTTCCTTTACACACTCATCTCCTGCCTTTAAGTCTGCCGCTGTTTCAGTAACCAGTTGTTTGTGTGGCCTTCTTTTGTAGATGGCTGCACCAGCTGGAGTAGTGGCTCTCCTAATTTGCAGTTTTGTTGGTCTCTTTGAAACCTCTGCTTCAGGGTAGTCAGGTTTTTGATGTACTGATGGATCTTTCTTTCTTAGCTCTTCCAGCCTTTTGTAGGTGGCCCTGACTACATCTTCTTTCCATCTAGCCACTTGATGTTTAGACCCATAATCAGCAACAACTAGTTCCTCTTTCATTCTCTTTAGCTCAAGTGATTTATCAGGCACATTCTTTCTGTACTTTGACCATTCTGGAGGAGTGTGTTTGACCTTGTTCTTTATCATTTCTTGAATCCTGGCTGCTTCTTGTTCAAGCTCAAGAATGGTCCACTCCTTGTACATGTGCTTTTCTCCCTTGTACTTCTTGGTTGACATAATGCTTTCAATGTAGTCCTTTCTTAGAGTTTCATATGCTCTTTCTGAAATTTGTTGACATACATTTTTTGCAAATTCTTCCAAGGATCTGACTTGTGTAAGCAAGTATTGATAGTTCTGCTGTATTTCCCTATCAGATTTCCCTTGTGTATTTCTTTTTGAGATATCCTCTGCTTGCTTAGCCTTGATTTTCAAGTATTCTTCAATATTGTTAGGCCTGGGATATCCTTTAACTAATGGCAATCTCCTTTTAGCAGGGTCATCCTCATAATAGAAGGACTTGATTTCTTCTCTGACTGCTATGAGCTCAAGAGGAAATTGAACACCTGCAGAAGCTAAGGGCTGTTGAACTTGTGCTGATGAGAGAGGAACAGACTTGGATATTGTAACAAGTGACAAAGATTTTGAAGATGTTGGTGGTGGTGAAGTGTCATCATCTTTCAGGATTAGTCTTCTCCTTTTTGTTTGAGGAGGGACTGATGATGCTTTGGGTGGAACAGTGGTGGTAGTTTGAGTGGCAGTGGTTTGTGATTGACTAACAGTTGTTGAAACAACTGGTGCTTCAACCACTGTTGTCATTACAACAGATGTTATAACATCTGCTGTCTTCTGCTTTTTTGCAGGAGAAGATGGTGGTGAGGTTGTTTTTTGTGGTGATGGTGGTGGTGGTAAGGCAGTGGTTGTGGTGTGTGTTGAAGTGGTGTGTGTTGAAGTGATAACAGATATTGAAACCTTTGAAGTACCATCAGTAGTGGATACAGCAGGAGTTACAACAGGTGTTTGGATGGAGGTTTGATGTTGGTGGCTTTTGGATGATGGTTTATGAGTATGCTTTGTGAGTCTGGATGGTGTGGACTTGGGTTTCCTTACTTTTCTAGTGAGATTTCTTTTTAGCTCAGAATTTTGAACATCCTTCAGCCCAGAACAACCCTACGCATTCAGCTCCATGTAAGCTCTTTTCTCCTCATTCCACCTTGACCTATCCTTTGCCTCTCTGTCCCTTTTTACACTTGCTATAGCTTCATCAAGTGCATTTTGGGTAACATCAACCTTTTTGCTACCATCTGGCAAGGGTATCTGCTTGGTCATATTCTCCATGTCTGGTTCTATGTAGAGACCATCATCTACTCCCTTTTTCTTCCATTCTTGAATTTTCTCCCCCTTTTTGGCATTATCTGGGGGTAGTTGATCGATGAAGAGCACAGTGGGAGGAGCAGTGCCAGTGGTTTCCTATAAGTGGGCCTTGAGAGCCTTGATGTCTGCTTGTGTGTTCTTGAACCTGGACTCCATGATGTTTCTCAGCTTTTGTACATGTATTTCATGTTGCTGATCAGCCATTTGTTTTTGTTGTTGGAGAAAAGGTTGAAATAGATTCCAGAGCTCATTTGTAGCAGGTGCTTGTGGTGGAGCAGGTGCTTGAGGTGGAACAACATTGGATTGCATCTTTTGTACCTTCAACAGCTGTTGCAGCATTTCTTTGATATCTGCAACTGAAGTATCCAGTTTATCAACACGTTCCGTCAACTCCAAATATTTTAAACCATCACCCAATTTAATGGGATCATCTGATTTCCCACTAGTAGTGGTTTTATCAGTGGTTGAGGTAGGGAGTGTACTCCAAACATTAACTACTGATGCCCCTTTTTCTTGGTACTGGGGTCTTCTTCCTTCAACACTTGACAATCTTTTGATGTTGCCAGTGGTCAAAAAGAATCCACTGATAGATGTCAGAGGTGCTATGGAAGGAATTGCCTCCAAGGAAGTCTTATTAATGTAACCACTATCCAACTGTAAACCAGTGGGTTCAACAGTTGTAGTGGCTGCTTCACTTGGATTACCACCAAGAGTTACTTGTAACTCAAGGGGTGTAACCTCCTCAGGTTGTGTTGGTGGGTTAGCAAAGATTGATACATCAGACCCAGTCATTTGTTGAGGTATGTTCTCACTGATGGGTGATTAAGAAGGACTGGTTAGTGCCTGGTTCAAATCAATTGCATCCAACAGAAGTTTAGTTGGTGGGGGAATTGTGGATGTGATGTTTGGCGTTGAAAGAGAATTTGCCCCGGGCATTGGGCTATGGATGATGGAAGCGAGTGATTCCAGAGCATCATAATGTGGGGTCCCTTTGTGTTCAACCTGTTCTTTTTTAGAAGAAGCAGGAGGAGTTTCGGTTAAGGGTTGAGATATTTGTACCATCTGCTATGAGGAAGTAGCAGCAGTGGTTTCTTGTGACTTTTGTTTTGTCACAGGCAGTTGCTCTGGTATCTCATCCTCCAGAGTTGCCTTTTTGATAGGTTTGGGGGGTTTTTGATTTTTCTTTTTCTGTGACTTTTTGGTGATTTTAGGTGTGGGTTTCAAAGCAGTGGTGGTGCTACTTTGATCACCTTGAGCAGTGGGCTCATCAGCAGATACCTGAGGAGCAGTGGTAGCTGCTAAATTCTGCTCAGGCACCTCTGCTTGTGTTTTGCAAGGTGTTGACATTCTTGTAAAAGTTTCAGCAGTTAAGCTGTGCATTTGTAAAGAGTCACCTTGGTTTATTGCAGCAATATCATCCTTACTGAATTTCTTTTCAAAATAATAGCTTAAAAACCTGGGAAATAGTAAGAATGATTTTGTTTCAACATTTTTAACCAGATCATTAAAAATTTCCCGGGAATAATTAAAATTTTCTTCTTGAAGAATAGCATATCCCAGATTTTGAATTTTTAATGGTATTTCATTAAAAGCAGTGGTTTTGTTTGAAACACACATTAGAAGGGTATGAAATAAAAACCTTGTTGCAGAAGGGAAGTAACCTTTTTGTAAGGTGTCCTTTTTCACTTCTGCATTATACCCTCTTTCCAGAAAATCATTTTTTAACTCGTTTTTGGGAAAAGTAATTTTACCTTCCTGATCGTCGAGTTGAAAGACTTCTGAAATGGATTGTGTTGTAATCTTGACGACTTTCCCTTTTAGAGAAGAATTGATGGCGATTACGGTGTCACCTTGTTTTTCAAGGGTTGCATTCTTCCAAAACTCTCTTTGGGTTGTCAAGTAAATTGGTGCATCCGTTGTTAACAAAATTTTGTATTTTGATGCGGAGATGGTATCAATGATGGAGTTGAAGATATTTGTGGTGCTGGGTTTTGTGAGAAGACCCAGAAGATTGTGAGATGGTTTATGTGGAATTTCAGTGGGTTTCGCCTTTTGAGAGGCTTGTTTTGATGTTGATTTAGAAGTGGGTTTTGCAGATGACTTCGATTTTGTCATTTTGGAGATGATGATCGAATAAGGTTGTGAAGGGATTTGAAGAAAAACTGCTTTGAGAAGAGAATTTTTGAGAATTCAATTCGACAGTAAAACCCTGTTTTTGTTGTGAAGTGAGGGTTTTATAGAGAAAAAGTGAGTGCTGACGTGGCAGCGGTTACAAAAGGTCTGACCACAATGTACTGCCCATATGCCAACCCTTGGTGAAATGAAGGACAGTACTTTTATGAAAGATACTGATGAAGGCAGTGGTTACAACGGTAAAATGGAATCAGTGGATGATTTTCACTATCAGTGGATAGCATATCAGTGGATAAGACACTGCTTTTGAACAATAGAGTTTATCAAGGAAATGAGAGGACAGAGGATGGCTTTCAGCAGTGGACAGACTTTGAAGTAGAGCAGACTTTTGAACAAGCAGTGGTTATGGCAGACTTTTAAGGATTTTAATGAAAACTTCATTTTTAGCTATTTTTAAGGATGGATTTTTGATTTTCTGAAAACATTTTAATGCTTTTATTCATAGAAAAACAAGATGTTGCTTGTTATTCCATGTTTAGCATGCCAATCCTAGAGACTAAACTTTCAAAAGTAGTTGTGTCTAATGCTTTTGTGAGCACATCTGCCAGCTGGTCTTTAGTTGGAACATGATGCAGAGAAATCAAACCTTTTTCATAGCAATCCCTCACAAAGTGATGTCTGATGTCGATGTGTTTGGTGGTTGAATGGGAAACTGGATTTTTGATGGTATTTTCTGCTGCCTGGCTATCCAACATGAGTGGTGTCTTTAAGGCAGTGATACCAAAATCCAGCAACTGATTTTGAAGCCACTGGAGTTGGGCTGTACAGCTTGCAGCAGCAATGTATTCAGCTTCAGCAGTGGATGTTGAAACAGCTGCTTGCTTTTTGCTTTGCCATGAAACTAAGCAATCACCTAGAAACAGGCACCCTCTTGAAGTGGACTTCCTTGTGGTGTGACATCCAGCAAAGTCACTGTCTGAAAAACCTGAAAGCTTGATATTCCCATTAGCTGGATACCAGATACCAAGTGTGGGAGCACCTTTTATGTATCTGAAGATCCTTTTTACAGCAATGAGATTTGATTTTCTGGGAGCTGATTGACTTCTGGCACAGACACATGTTGCAAACATGATGTCTGGTCTAGATGCAGTTAGGTACAATAAAGACCCAATCATGCTTCTATAAAGTGTTTGGTCAATCAGCTCATCCTTTTCATCAGACATGACAAGCTTATTTGTTGCCATGGGTATGCTGCATGGTTTACAATCATTCATATCAAATTTATTCAAAAGTTCTTTAGCATATTTGCTTTGATGAATGAAAGTTCCATTTTGCATTTGCTGAACTTGGAGACCAAGAAAGCATTGCAGCTCACCCATTGCACTCATTTCAAACTCAGCTGTCATGAGTTCCCTAAACTCTTCACACATTTTGTTACATGTTCTTACAAAAATAATGTCATCCACATAAATTTGGACAATCATTAAATCCTTTCCTCTCCATTTTAAAAACAGTGTTTTATCAATGGTACCTCTTTTGAAACCATTTGAGAGTAGAAAGGTGGAAAGAGTTTCATACCAGGCCCTAGGTGCTTGTTTCAGGCCATACAAGGCTTTGTTTAGCCTGTAGACATGATCTGGATAAAATGGATCCTCAAAACCTGGAGGTTGACAAACATACACCTCTTCTTGAATTGTACCATAGAGGAAAGCACTTTTGATATCCATTTGAAACACCATGTTGTGGTTGACAGCAAAGGCCAGGAACAGTCTTATAGCTTCCAATCTTGCTACTGGGGCAAATGTTTCATCATAATCAATCCCCTCTTCCTGTCTGTAACCTTGAACCACAAGCCTGGCTTTAGTCTTGACAACAATGCCCCTTTCATCAGTTTTGTTTTTAAAGACCCACTTTGTGCCGATGGGACTGACATCTTTTGGCAGTGGTACAAGCTCCCATACTTGTTGTCTTTTGAACTATTGGAGCTCCTCTTGCATGGCTTCTACCCAACTGTTGTCTTTCAGTGCCTCTTGGTACTTGACTGGCTGATGAAGTGATAGAAAACCAGCAAAAAGACAAATGTTTTGGGTTTGGCTTCTTGTGAGCACCCCTTCATTTATGTTGCCAATGATTTGATCAGGTGGATGAGATCTCAAGTAGATTAAATCTCCTTGGTATGGAATGATGGCATTTGTTGGTGAAGGCTGCAAATGTGTATCATCTGAGCTAACCACTGCTGGTGACTTTGATGACCCAACAGTGGCTTCAAAAGGTGGTGGAATAGGAGGTAATGGTGAGGACACATGCTGACTTTTATCCACTGTTTGGTGACTTTTGTCAGCAGTGTTTGTTGATGTGGAAGCAGTGGTTGATGGGCTACTTTGGTCAACAACTGTTGAGGTAGCAGTGGTTGAGCTTTGACAGCTGTTTTGAACATCTGCTGCTCTACCCATTTTGGCAGACTTTTGTTGAGGAATGATGATCTCATACCCATAGTCTGGTGATGAATCCTCTGATGGACCAGCACTATTAGTCTTGACAGCAGTATTTTCAAAAGTGAATTTATCAAGATCAAACAGATCTGCAGGATTTGCTGGGATTTTCATTGATGAAAGTTCATTGAACTTTACATTCAAAGTCTCCTCCACTGCCTTGGTCCGTGTATTAAACACTTTGTAGACTTTGGCAGTGGTTGAGTATCCCAGATGATAACCACAGTCAATTTTGGCTGCAAATTTTGAAATTGAATCTTTTAAGTTCAAAATAAAGCATGGGCAGCCAAATACCTTGAAGTATGAGATCAGTGGTTTGATTTTATACAGAATTTCATAGGCAGTCTTTTTGTGCCTGGGGTTTATTAAAACTCTGTTTTGAACATAGCAAGCAGTGTTTACTACCTCTGCCCAAAAAGTTAATGGCAAACCTGAATCAGCAAGCATGGTTCTGGCAGCCTCAATCAAAGTTCTGTTCTTTCTTTCAACTACCCCATTTTGCTCTGGTGTTCTAGGGATGCTGTACTGCCTTACAATCCCTTTCTTCACACAGAAGGCATCAAACTCCTTATTTTTGAATTCTGTGCCATTGTCACTCCTGAAGACTTTAATGGAAGGTCAAATTGCTTTTCAACCTGTGTCATAAAGTCTTGCAAAATGCCTGCAGTCTCATATTTTGAGTGTAAAAAGAAAGTCCATGTAAACCTAGAGAAGTCATCAATAATAACCAAACAGTATATCTTTTTCTTGAGACTCATGACTTGAACTGGGCCAAACAAATCCATGTGTAGCATTTGCAAACACTGGGTTGTTTTGGACTCTTTAATGGACTTGAAGGAGCATTTATGTTGCTTTCCTTTTAAACAGGAAACACAATGCTCAGGACATGAAAACAATTTTTGTGGTAGGCCTCTTTCCAAACCAGTTTTTGAAATTTCAGTGATTGTCTTAAGATTTGTGTGCCCCAGTCTTCTGTGCCAGAGTTCTGTCTCTTTGTTAGAGGCAACTGAGAACAGACATGCATCAGCTCTAGGACACTCTTTTGACATATCAACAACATAAACATTGCCAACTCTTTGAGCAACAAGTTTTGTTTGACCAGTTTTTATTATTGCTTCAATCTTTTTTACCATTTCTGGTCCCACAATCCTACAACACTCCTTTGTGAAGAATGACCCATACCCCTTGTCAGTCATTTGTGAAACACTCAGGAGGTTGAATTTCAGACTGTCTATTAGATTAACATTTTCAAATTTTACATTGCCAGACTGTACTGTACCAGACCCCAGAACTTTCCCTTTACTGTTATTCCCAAAGGATATATCACCCCCTCCATGAATTTTGAAATCTTTGAGTAGGGCTATACATCCAGTCATGTGCCTGGAGCCTCCACTATCAACATACCAGAGGCTATCTAAGCAGGCAGAAGCTCCCTTGGCAGCAGCCATCATGGCACAATCACATTGATGATTTTCTTCATCATCTGCTCTTACTTCTTTCTCACCTGCTCTTCTCTCTTCCTTCTTCTTTGTACTCTTTGGACCATGGGTCTGTCAGTGGTTCAATCAGGGTTTCTGAATTTTCTCCCAACAGCAGTTCACCAGCAACTGTATTAACAACTGCTTCAGTCACCTCATCCACTGTTTCATCACTTAGCTGTTCACCTTCAGTTTCTACCCCCTCTGCTATTGACTCTAATGCCATCAAACAAAATTCATCATTAGAAGGTTCATTAAAAGCATAGAGTGCAAAATTTTCATCACCAAGCTGATCAGGCATGCTGCTCCAGTCAACAAAGCCTTGAGTGAAAAAGCTTTGCTGATCTGGTTGTACCACTGCTAGAGCAGCTGTTTGAGGTGCAGCAGGTTGCACTTGTGCCTGGGGGACAGGGGTTTGAACATACTGAATTTGTGGGACAGTGGTTTGTACATAATGCATAGGCACAGGGGTTGCAGCATAGTGAGCAGTGTTAACATGGGCTGCAGGGGTATATTGGGTATAGTGAACAGTGCTTTGATTTTGTGGTCTAGGGTTTGAGCTGGGATGAGTGATTATAGGACCAGTTGTTTGACTCCTACATTCCCTAGCAAAATGACCTAGCCTATTGCACTTGTAACACTTGATTTTAGATTTATCCAACCCAACCCTTAAATTCCCATGTAACCCTAGGAATTTTCTCCCTGTTCTTTTGTAGAACTTGCTTGTTCTTACACTAATCAAAGCTAATTGATGCAAAATATCCATCTCTTCTAAGTCAGTGGGATCAAAGTGTTGCAAATCATTGAGTTCAAATGTAACACCTGTGTCACTTCAACCATCAAACAATTGCCAAACCAATGAAATATTATATTTCATACTTGGGATTTGTAAAAATATGTGTATCGTTTGCACATATCAACTCTTGTTCGATTTCAAGCTCTAAATCGCTTTCTGGAAGGTTATACGCGCACTGATGCGTAAATATAACCAGTTTAATGCAACGAACACTCCGGAATAGTGAAATAGGCTTAACATACCTTAAATAACCTTTACATAACTTAGATATAAGTTTTGGAAGGTTTGGTGTGGTGAAATCAAAGTTTAATCGCTTACAGGGACTAAAGTTGACAAACTGCGAAAGTATGCCAATTTGAACTGTAACAGACCTTCCGGGACATGACCATAAGTTAAACATACCATAAATATCCTTTACATAGCTTAGAAATAGGCTTTGAGGTGTTCCGTATGCTAAAATAAACTTTTGTGTCATTCAGGGACTAAAAGCGTCAAAAAGTGCACAAGTTTGCATTTTTACGCGTAACTTACTTTCTGAATACATCCGGACTTCCAAAAATTTATGTAAGCACTAAAATATTTTATTTTAGTGTTTGGCATAAGAAAAATCCATTCGTCGCGTCATTTGGTTCGTTTTTCGCGCTTATGCGCATTCCGTCGTAATTAAGCGAACATCGCGTTCGTACGGCTAAACGAACCGACATCTGAGATATTTTTGAACATGTTTTAAGTTCCCTATGCTTTAACTTCATTTTAGAGCTTTGAAATGGGGTTAACGGGCCTTAAACGTGTCGAAAATGGGCTGAATACACAACAGGGACCAATTATGTAATTCTGCCAAACTAGGGGTAGCGCACCGCTACCCTTATGTTGTAACGGTGCACTAGGGGTTCTGCAGAACAGATCAGACTTAACAGTTAGCATGATCCAGCTGTTTTAACCTCACCCACAAGCTCCCAATCTGCACATTAAGCTCATTTGGACCCATTTTTAGTTACCACAACAATTGGACAAGTGTACGGCCTTGATCGTTTCCCCTTTTCCAAGAAATGATCTTAACGGTTACCCGAATACTATAAATACCCCACCCCCCATTACTCCAAATGCACTAGAATTCTGATTTGAGGAGCTCTAAGTTGAAACCATTGTTTCATACCTGAGATTCTTGAATCGGGATTAGCATTCGGGGACCCTGGGTAAGTATTCTTTCGTTCTTTTCCTTATTTTTACTGCTTTTCGAGTCAGAAAGTCAAACTTTGTTTGACTTTCAGCGTTGACCAGTAATGGTCAATGCGAAGTTCGTTTGAACTTCGCAACGTGAGTGTAATCACGTTGGTCATAGTCCCTTGGGACTATGCCCACTGATTACCACGTTGTTTAGAGTCGTAGGGTAGGCGATCTGATAAATCGCCTATACCTTCGAACTCGACCCAGTTTGGTCGATCATTAGGATCCGACCAAATACATTAGGTGACCATAGTAGGTAGGGAATAACCTTCCGAGGTTATACCCTATGGTCACATCGTTTAAGTAGTTGTATGATAGGTAGTTTATATGCCTTAGGTAAATTACCAGAATACCCTTTTCATGTATAATTGGTAATTTAGCATATGTAACCTAAACTTTTGTCACATAACTGATTATGCAACATGTTTAGGCATATAACGCTTGTCATAGGACTAGTTAGGCGGTCCGAACGCGTTTCACGCGAACGACGCGTTAAAGTAGCATAAGCTACCTAAACGGGTCGTAATGGGTCGATAAGACTTAGGTTAAGTTTCATTTAGTATGTACGCTTTGTTAAACCATATCACATGAGTTCCTACACTCATTTGGTTTACAAACCCTCATGCTACCCAGTCTTCCGATTAGGTCCGGGTTAATTATGTAGTTACCTATATTAGGTACCGTTTGATTTCCGGGACTCCTCTAGCTTACTTGGTAGTTGTTCAAGACTCCTAATCACTCTCAGGCGAGTACATTATTCCCCTCTTTTACTGTTTTCAAACTGTTTTGGGGTGAAGCATGTGTACCTATCTGTTACTTTCATAATTTCAAAGTATAATTGATTATACATGTTATTACATATCATTTGACAAATTACATAACTATCTATGATTTAAACATTAATTTTCTCAAAGAACATAAAATAAATTGTTGAATTGTACTTATTTTATGTTCACCAGACCGATTGTTAGTATGATATAGCGCTATAGGATTTGACACCCCATTCCTGTTGGCATGGAATGTCTGAAACCAATTTGTTGCTCCATCCAAATAGGAATTGCCTTTGTGGTATTTCTATAGTCTCAAAGGTGTATCTTGATGCACTAGGTCTGATTGAATTCTTAAATCACACTATTAAAGTATATTTTGATATACTCTCACGTGTGGTATTGTACAAAACCAACATATATTTATGAAACCAAAAACATAGTTTAATATGTTATTTATCACATCTAAAGCATATTTTGATATGTTATATATGAAACCAAAAACATAGTTTAATATGTTACTTACAAATCCAAAGTATACTTTTAATATGCTACTATAAGGTTATTTGTTAAATCTTACATTTATTTATACAAATCACATTGAATACATATTACATGATTTACATTAGACATGAACATTTTTACATCTTGATGGTTTGGTTTGAATAAGTGATTAAGTAACGATGCGTGTGTAATATGATACAAGCATGGTGGATACGCCGCTGGTACTTCCTATATATAAGTGTTTGTATGGTATTACATATATCGCAGCGTTATTTGAATCATTTTAGTTTGATACATATAAACATTTTATACAAATAACATACTTTTCACAAGACATTGTTTTACAAACAACATATCTTATACAAACTCATTTTTACATGGTTATTCAGTTAATCATGCATTATTCTCTTATTTATACATATCATCTGAACTTATCATTGTTTTTCAAATAATTTACTAAAACAAATGTTTTTGGGTTAAGAGTCATGGCTACGAGGTTTTACAAATTATAACCCGCTTGATTTGAGTTGGTTAATTAAGTTGCAATATTATACTCTTTTCAAAACAAGGTTTTTAAATAAAGTATTGCAACGTCTAAACTAGCCATGATCTCGACACTCCTACAAAACCAATGTATTCGCCAGCATTTCTTTGCTGACCTCGTTTTTACACATGTTTCAGGTACTGCTTTGCAATGATTGTTGATACATGCTACATTTAGGATGGACTCGTGCCTTAGCGACTTAAAACGAGACAATAACTAGTTAACTTATGTTATGTACCCTTTGTTTCTTGTTTAAACAATGTAAACTCTCATAATTGATCAATAAAACGAAACTTTAATTGCCATGGATTTGAAACGATTAATTCTGTTACAACACTCCCCGACATTTCCGCCACGTTTTGTATGTTCTACGTGGTCGGGGTGTGACATCAAAGCACAAGTTATCTGACATCTGGTTTTCACAATTTGCAGTAAAAGCATAATTTGCAGAGTGAGGATCAGGGTTGTTAAAATTTCCACCAGTAGTTATATCAATGAAGTGATCATAACCCTGATCCTTACCACTGCTACCAGATTCTTCCTGACCAAAAAGAGTTGTGCTACCGAATGAATAATCATCAGCAACTTTGCCAGACTCTTGCAACTTCTTTTTCTGGTTCAACTCCCTTTCGTAGGTTAGGAGTCTACCATGAAGTTTGGTCAGGGTCAGATCTTTGAACTCAGCAGAGTTTCTAGTAACAAAAGCTATGGGAACCCATTTTTTGGTAGTGATCTAAGGAACCTGCTATTTTAAGTTGAATTTGGAAATGTTACTTTAACAAGCATTAGTTCACTAATGAGACAACTGAATCGCTCAAACTGCTGAGTCAATGATTCACCCTTGATGTGACAGAATGTTTCACACTGCTGATTCAGAATTTCCCTATTGTTTTCAATGACTTCTTCTGTTCCCCCAAACTGTTCCTTCAGCGCATCCCATAGCTCTTTGGCACTGTTACAGTGTAACAGTCCAGCATAGATCTCATTGGGTAATGCAGATGCTATGATGCTAAATGCTTTGGCATCAAGTTTGAACTTTTGAAAATCAGTTTCAGTATAGTTTTCAGTTGGTTTGGGAACAAACTTCTTTGCATCCTCAGCACTTAGCACCATAGGAACATGGGGACCAAAAACAACAGAATTCCAACATCCAGTGTTCTGTTGAGCAAGGATGTGACCCATCCTTCTCTCCCAGATGTTGTATTCATTACATTTAAGCATAGGTGGTTTAAAAAGCGAGCCAATATTATTCTTATCATCTTGTGATTGTGACGTCATCTTGGTTGTTTTACAGGTACTGATTAATCAACTTTAATGGTGATTAAACCTTACTCTGTTTTTCAACAAAACGAACAAACTATCGATATCAACGATTAAGAGCTGAACTATTTATGTCAAAATGATTGTTAAATCAAATTTGACTGTCCAAGCTCTAATACCAATTGTTGGATCTGAGTTTGGTTTTGATTGTATTTTCTGTTTGAATTAAGATGAAGATGGATGAGTTGTGCAGCGGAATAAAGAGGGAAACAAACTTTGCACACAATCAAACGAGAGTGTTGCTTTGATCAAACATTTTTCACAAAGAACCGAATGATTGAATTTATTTCAATTACGATTACAATGCTTATGTTGAATACAAACTCCCCCTCAGCCAGAGCTCAGTGTTTGTTCGTGCAGAGAAGACGATTGTTGCAAAGAGCTAATAGAACAGTACAGAGCACTGTTCTATTCATAGGCACTAGCAAACCACTGAGCATCTAAGCTGACGTCACCATGAAAGTGACATCTAACCTCCTAACAAACTCTAACCTCTAATCAGTACAAACACTGCTATGCTAACTACTGCTATTACATTTCATAATATAAAAGACATCTAATAACTGCTGCTTCCTTCCACTACTATGAACGCAACAGTACTTGTTCCGGATCAGCAGTGCTTGACTCAAGACAGTAGATTGAATCAGCAGAGCTTTAGTCTTCATCAGGCTTTTACTTGATCAGCAGTTTGTAGGTCAGCAGTTTTGCAAGATCAGTAGATAGGAGATCAGCAGATGTTGAAATCACTTTCAAGGGGAGAGACTTGTATGTAACATAAGCTCATAACCTTTGTAGGATTCCACCCATTTTTCACAAGTAATTTGGGTGGATTCCAACTCCTTTTTTCAGGCTTGATATTTTTCTATCAAAGCTTGGAGTTGGTCCTTAGTTATGCTGTGTTCATGTTTAAGACTGCAGATCTCATTATCTTTTTCAAACAATTTGTTTTTCAGTTCTTTAACAGACTTTTCAAATTATACTTCATCTTTTAAAATTTTATCCCTAAGTTTTTCATTCACCTTTTAAAATTTGCAAATGCTATGATGCATTTGTCTGAACATAGGTTTTTCAAGACCTGAGGTGATACCTTAGCTGCAGCCATCATGGCACAGTCACATACATTTTCACAAGCACTTGTGTTCTTCTCCACTTCATCAACACACCATGGGTTAGCAAGAGGTTCTAACAGTGGTTCAGGTTCTTTTTCTAACTGTTGTTCACCAACAACAGCAGTAACCACTGCTTCAGCAATTTCATCCACTATTTTAGCACTAGATTCCACCTCTTCAGTTTCCAGCCCTTCTGGAATTCACTCTAATGCTGCAAAACAAAATTCATCACAAGGAGCATCATTCTTAGCAAATAGAGCAAAATTTTCATCAGATAACTCATCAGGCATGCTACTCCAATCAACAAAGCCTTGGGTAAAGAAGCTTTGCTAACTGGCCTCTGCTGGAGCAGATGTTTGTGCATCATGTTGTGGTGCAGATTGTTGCACTTAAACCTGAGAGACTGGGGCGACCTGAGAGACTGGGGCATGGACATACTAAATTTGTGGAACAGGGGTTTAGACATATTGCACTGGAACAGTTGTTACAGGGTGTGCATAATGAGCAGTGCTTACATGAGCAGCAGGGGTATATTGGGAATAGTGCATAGTGTTTTGTGTGTTTTGAGGTCTAGGGCTAGGATGTGTGATGATTGGTCCATTATTTTGACTTCTACATTCTCTAGCAAAGTTTCCTAGCCTGTTACACTTGTAGCACTTAATTTTTGATTTATCCAACCCCACTTTTAAGTTCCCATGTAACCCTGGAAATTTTCTTCCTATTCTCTTATAAAACTTGCTGGTTCTTACACTCAGCAGTGCCAGTTGGTGCAAAATGTCCATTTCCTCCAGATCAGTGGGATCAAAGTGCTGGAGGTCATTGAGCTCAAAGGATAAGTTGTCAGAATTCTGGTTTTCTCCACTTACTGTAAAAGCATAGTTGGGTGAGTAAGAATCAGAGTTGTTAAAGCTCCACCAGCAGTTATGTCAATGTAATGATCATAACTCTGATCCTTACTACCACCAGATTCTTCTTGACCAAGAAGTGTTGTGTTACCAAAGGTGTAATCATCAGCAACCTTCCCAAATTCCTGTATCTTTTTTTCTGGTTCAACTCTCTCTCATAAGTGAGGAGTCAACCATGAAGTTGGGTCAGACTTAATACTTTGAATCCAACAGAGTTTCTAGTGACAAAAGCAAATGTGTCCCATTTGTCATATAGTGATCTTAGAAACCTACTATTTAGACTTGATTTAGCAAATTCAACATTAACAAGTTTAAGTTCACTAATGAGACAACTAAAGCGTTCAAACTATTGTGGTAGTGATTCTCCTTTGACATGATAAAACGTTTCATACTGTCATTCAAAACCTCCCTATTATTTTCGATAACCTCTTCTGTTCCACTGAACTGCTCTTTTAGTGCATCCCACAGCTCTTTGGCACTGTTACAGTGTAACAGTCCAGTGTAAATGTTATTTGGAAGAGCTGAAGCCACTATGCTAAAAGCCTTTGCATCTAATTCAATTTTTTGAAAATCTTGTTCTGAGTAATTTTCAAGGCTTTTAGGCACGTAGCCTTTGGGATCTTCAGTGCTAGGCACCATTGGAACGTGTGGTCCAAAGATGACTGACTTCCAGCATGCGGTGTTTTGCTGAGCTAGTACATGGCCCATCCTACATTGCCAGATATTGTACTCGGATCTGACAAGCATAGGTGGCTTGAAAAGTATTCCGGTGTTGTGAGGGTCGTGTAAATGTGATGTCATCTTGGTTGTTTTACAGATGTTTTTTAATAATCAACTTTTATACGTGATTACCCTTCACTCTGTTTTTCAACTAAATACGAACAACTGTAGTATCAATGAACTTGAGCTGAACTTTTAGGTCAAATTGATTGTTAGATCGAATTTGACTGTCCTAAGCTCTGATACCAATTGTTAGGATCTGAGTTTTGTTGATTGTGTTGTTTAACTAAAGGAAAGATGAATCAGAGAATAACTTGCAGCGGAAATGAAAGTAAACTTTATAACACAATCACAAGAGAATGGTTTTCAGCAAACATGATTTCATTAATCGAATGATTGTATAAATTACAAGATTCAACTATGCATGCATGCAACACTAAACTCCCCCTCAGCCCGAGCTCACAGTTAGTTCGTACAAGATAATGGTGAAAAAGAGCTAATAGAACAGTACACGTACTATTCTATTTATAGTACAATCCTAACCACTGAGCATCTAATGCTGACGTCACCTAGACAGTGACATCTAACACACTAATAACCTCTAAACACTGATCTATACAAAACACTGATACAATAAACAACTGATACATAAACACTAATGTTGCTTTCCACTATTGTTGCCTAAGCACTGATGATACAGATAATTGCTTTCTTCAATGGGTGATCAGGCCTTGAATCAGCAGTGCTTTGGTCTTCATTAGTACTCTGAGAGACAACAGTTGTTAGGACTTCAGTCTTTATAATCAGCAGCTCTTTGAATAACAGTTATTGAGGGGATCGGTATTTAGATTCATCAGCTGATTGAAAACACTGTCATTGGAGGGAACTTAGGACATGCACTGCTTATTGGTGATCAACTGTTGAGAACCAGTTTTGGCTTTCAGTATCATCTGTTCTTCTGGTTTGATTACATGGGCCAACAATAAAATACATGCAAATATATTATCATACTAGAATTATATAGGAGATATTGATTATTTACCTCCCCAAAGCATCATATGTTAATGATTTTATTATATACTTCAAGGATGTCTTGATAGCATGGACCACACTCCCATTCCAAAATCTCCTTGATTCCTCAAACAACTCAATAGCCTCATAACAACACCCAAAAAGTGTTGATTTTCTTTCTCCACTAGCCCTAAGTTTAGCAATAGCATTTTCAAAGGCACCTCTTGCTTCTTTATATCTTCCCACCATGTAAAACATGACATCGATATGCGCTTCTACTCCTGCAAATGTACTCTGCTGGTCTGGCTTATCATCCGGGAGTTTCATCGACTTGTATAACAAATTTCTGAAAACCATTACCAACATTTACTTGAACAATGGTAAACAACCAATCACGTTTCAAACCTCTACCTCAGTTAATTGTCATACAATGTATTTCAGTGATGAAATTGGGCTGGAGTGATTTGATGATAAATTTGAAGGAATTTGATAGTGATGACCGATGGGAGAATGAAAATAGAGGCGAGGAGAGAAGGCTATAAAGGATTTAAAGTCTCAACATTTGAGTTCAGTAAGATAAAAACGGATAGAAATGAGGAGAGTGGTGTTAAAACTGTACACGATAGAAACTATGCTTAAAAAATACCTACTAAATTTTGGAGATAACTGCCTACTTATTCTGGTCATGAATAAATCCTAGCAATAACTACATGATTTAAATGGTCCAAAGCAAAGCAAAAACAGTTTAAAGTCTAAAAATTGACAGTTATTGCACTGTGAACAATAGTACAAAATGAGCAGGTAAATTAGGAGGCAACCACCAAAGTTGTGGAGATAAGGGGTAGAAAAAGGTGGAGGTAACCACCTGCTGGGAAACCGCAAATAACCACTCTAAACCGCCATGGGAGCAGTTATTTTTTTTAGTTTAAGCGGCTCAGATTTCACCTCAGCATAATCTGACGGTGAAGACGAATTTGGAAGATGGTTACACTTAGTGAGCTTAATATATATATATATATATATAATATTTTTCAATTAATTAGGAAGTAATAGAAAAAACATATGTTATAAAGTAGTCATGGGTATGCTCATGTATTGCATAGATTCAAGTTTTGTCATCAGAATACGTAGTATCCTTTATAAATTTTAGCAGCCAATTAGAAATTTATCGCCATATGTTGCAGAAAAAACTATCAATGATTCAATGGTAAATTCTATGAGACTACCTGCTCAAAACATATACACATAATTGTTCAACGTACTTTGAAGAAAGGATGGCAAATTATTTGGTGTAAAGTTTAATGACTAAGATCTCATAAAATCTAATTGTCGGAGATTCATTTTAATAACGTATTGTGAAACTAGTTTAAAAGCAAATTATTACTAGAAGACTGTAGAGAGGTTCTTTTTTTATTAATAAATGTATGATGGCGAAAAGAACATAAAACATAGTCAACATATAACTCTTAACACCTATTAAAAACATGATAAATCAGCACTAAGTAAATTCATACTAAGATAAAGTCTAATTATGACGATCATTACAAGAATAATCAATGTTGAAGCAAATTGATGGAAATAGGATCGCTTAATTGAATTGAAACAAATAAACAAAGTCATTCGGGATGGACAAATCTCCAGCATACATTATTTGAAAAATTACTGAACAAGAAAACAAAAAACATGAGATATGCGATCCTATAAACTAGCCTCCAAGAGGAGGTGGTAACTGCTTCACAGTTGCCCCACTCAGCCACTTTTCTTTGCATATGGGTCATGAATAATTCCTGCCAAAATCTGGATCTATAGTGCTTCTTGGTTTTGGGCCTGGCTTGTTTCTTTCTTTTTCTCATGTACACCTTAGTTGGGTTTGTATCATCACTACCCTCCTAGAAAAATGATTTGTCCTCTTGTCGAAAGGATGAAAATTGCATTGCTAGTTTGTGAATGGTAACTTGTACTCAACTTAAGAACCTCAATTTGCCCATAAGTTTGTGGATGGTAACTTGTACTTAACTTAAGCTTGGTTTTACTCGGCCGGAAAAGCTCCTTCCAGAAGGCACTAAGAAAAATAACATCACGATCGGAGACAATAGAACAAGGAAATCCATGCAAGCGAACAATTTCATCTTAGATCGAATCATCATGTAATCTATGGATGTAACTAAACCTAAACACTAAACACTAAACTCTAACGTTGATTTGAGTGTTCCTTGTTTTGCTAGCTATTTTCCAATGTAGCATCTGATGCAATGTTGAAGCCTTTGGGACACTTTGCAAAATCACCTCTTGCGGCCAATTATCCTCTCATGTATGTTGGAGATTATTTTGAAAAGGAGCTTTCTGTGATTAACCTCCAAGGAAAGAACGAGGCTTATATGGTCGTTTTAGTTAAGAATATCATATATTTATGTAGTGTGTAAGATATAAGGTGAATAAAGAACATGATATATGATTGTTCCATTGCGAGTTTGATATGATCTTGCAATGCTCATTAAGTTGTATTTGTGGTATCAAGGATTGTAGTCGTATGTGGTTTCCTCTCTAAGTGCGTAAATCGCACTTGATATCAATGTAAGTAATGAATATGCAGTCATTTTCGTACATATTAATATAATTGAAGACTCCATTATACTAGTACACTTATGTATAGACTACGGATTCATGTTTTTGTATCTAAATACATAGTAGCTCTAATGAGTCAACAAAATTTGGTATGCATTGTACATTCATCACAATGTGTTGTAAAAACAATATTTAACAACGGTAATCTCGATTAGATTGTCTACTAGGTCACTTTGTATACCAACTACAGTTACCTTATGACTAATTTATTTTCAATTAACTAGGAAGTAATAGAAACAACATATGTTATAAAGTAGTCATGGGTATACTCATGTATTGAGTATAGATTCAAGTTTTTTCATCAAAATACGTAGTATACCTTATAATTTTAAACAGTCATTAAGAAATTTATCTCAAGATGTCGTAGAAAAAATCTATCAGTGATTCAATGGTAAATTCTATAAGACTACCTACTCACTAACTACTTGCTCAGAACATATACACATAATTGTTCAACGTACTTTGATGAAGGGATGACAAATTATTAGGTGTAAAGTTTAATCCCTAAGATTTCATAGAATCTAATTGCCAGAGATTCATTTTAATAACGTATTTTGAAAATAGTTTAATAGCAAAGTATTACTAGAAGACTATAGAGATTCTTTGTTCATTAATAAATATGTCTCATGAATATCATGACGAAAAGAACATAAAACATAGTCAACATGCAACTCGTAACACCTACTAAAAACATGATAAATCAGCACTCAGGTAAATTCATACCAAGATAAAGTCTAATTATACGATTATTAGAATAACAATCAATGTTGAAGCAAATTCTTATCCTCGAAATTCCGAGTAGATGATTAACGGGCATGAAGTTGGAGCACTTTAAACAAGCTAGATTCCATAAAAACTAAGCACTGTTAGGTACACGAGAGACGGAATTTTCTTTGTGATCCATCCTTATCGTAAAACTAGAGTAAGTATATATTTAAAAGAGATAGTGTAGATAAAAGCAAGATATATGTTCTAACATTTTTCCCTATGGGCTATAGTGATGTCTAGGGAAAAAAGGGCCTTCCAAATGTGCGGAGTAACCACCATTATCTGAATAACCACCTGTGTCTAGAGGCTAAATGTCGTCTCATGTTACTACATGGGTCTATTTGGTCACGTGTCCCATGTCCCTTGGGCTTGGGTATAGTGGGTCGAATGCGGAGATGATATTCCGGATCAGGTACGGTAATATTTGGAACCATATCCCTTAAAAATATATTTATAAGTTCCTCTTACAATTATAAACTTTTATAAAAATTATTTGTAACACCAAAAAATATCTAATATTTACTTTTATGATAAATGGCAAGTGTGGAAAGTAGGACAACTTATCCTAGTTAAATATTTGTGGCTTTGTTAGTGAAATGAGCAAAAACGTGTCTTGTTAATAATAAAACAAAACTATAGGGGTTGAAATGGATTTGTAGCTATAGATGAAAGTATAAAACAGATTGAAAAATAAAACACACACATATGTGTGTGTGTTGACATTCAAAGAGAGAAAGGGGGAAGAACTCCCAAAACCCTAATACTTGATATCTGAGAAATTAGGGTGGAATCAAAGGTGTTTTGCTTGTATGTTTGATGATTTAGAGACTACTACATCACCCCAACATAAGGTAAGTTGCAATTTGTTCTTTGGTGGAGTTCTCTAGTTAGGAGAAGTTCATAAAGAGATGATATAGTAATTTAATCATGAAATTTATGTGTTTTGATGATAGTAGAAGTGTTCTTAACTATCATAGTTGTTAATTCCATGATGTATTCGATATATGACATGCATAGATGATTATTCAAGTAACTAATGATATAGATTTTAGCCTATGTGTGAAGAACCTAATTCTATGTGCAAAAGTTTGATGTGAAAGCTTTGATAAACTAACTTTTGAATGTAAATTGATTGTTTAAAAAATTATGATTATATTCGGGTTGAAATGGAATGGTAGGAGGTTGACAATTGAGCTAATAGGATAGCTTAAAAAACATGCCCATAAGGTGTTTGATTAAATGCCTAAATGAAAACTAATTGCCTTATGTCATAATATGGATTAATAAAAGAAATCCGTTGAATGATTGATAGCAAGTATGATGGATACGGTTAGCAAAATGGTGTTCTAGTGATTAGTCAGGTTGTTAAGTATAGGAAACTCGAGGGATAATCTTGGTGACCAAGGCGGATGTGATACACGTCTCAAAGAGTAGTGCACATTTCAGCATAATGCACATGCTAGTATAGTGCACATTTCAGGATAATGCACACATCAGAGTAGTGCTCATTTCAGCATAGTGCACATGTTAGTATAGTGTACATTTCAGCATAATGCACATATCAGAGCAGTGCATACACATTAGAGAAGTGCACATTTCAGCATAATGCACACATCAGAGTAGTGCTCATTTCAACATAGTGCACATTTCAGCATAATGCACACATCAGAGTAGTGCATATTTCAGCATAGTACACATGTTAGTGTAGTGCACATTTCAACATAATGCACACACTAGTGTAGTGCGCATTTCAACAAAAGTTTTTCCCGGACGTTTTTCGCTTGTCCCATCAATTTTACTAATTTTGTTCATTTTAATACGCTTCCATTCAGTTGAATGTTTATTAAATGTTGATTGGAAATGTGTTGATAGGTAATGTCTAAATCAAATACTCGGATGAAGATCAAGCCGCACATTGTAACACCTGTGCCTTCACGGCCATCAAAAAAATACCAAACCAATGAAATATTATATTTCATACTTGGGATTTGTAAAAATATGTGTATCATTTGCACAAATCAATTCTCGTTCAATTTCAAACTCTAAATCGCTTTCTGGAAGGTTATACGCGCACCGATGCGTAAATATAACCAGTTTAATGCAACGAACACTCCGGAATAGTGAAATAGGCTTAACATACCTTAAATAACCTTTACATAACTTAGAAATAAGTTTTGGAAGGTTTGGTATGCCGAAAACAAGTTAATTCGCTTACAGGGACTAAAGTTGACAAACTGCGAAAGTATGCCAATTTGAACTGTAACAGACATTCCGGAACGTGACCATAAGTTAAACATACCATAAATATCCTTTACATAGCTTAGAAATAGGCTTTGAGGGGTTCGGTGTGCTAAAATAAACTTTTGTGTCATTCAGGGACTAAAAGTGTCAAAAAGTGCACAAGTTTGCATTTTCGCGCATAACTTACGTTCTGAATACATCTGGACATCCAAAAATTTATGTAAGCATGACTACATTATATTTTAGTGTTCGCCATAAGAAAAATCCATTCGTCACGCATTTTGGATCGTTTTTCGCACTTATGCGCATTCCGTCGTAATTAAGCGAACATCGCGTTCGTACGACCAAACGAACCATCATCCGGCATATTTTTGAGCATTTTTTGAGTTCCCTATACTTTAACTTCATTTTAGAGCCTTGAAATGAGGTTAACGGGGTTCAAACGCATCGAAAAAGGCCTTAAACACGTGCAGGGACCATTTCTGCCAATTCTGAAACTTTTCTGATACAGGGGGGTGCTAGCGTCGCGCGAGCCCTAAGGGGCTACCCGTCGCGCTACGCGACTGCATAACCAGACCAGATTAAGTGTTTCTAACATCAGTTTGCAGCTGTTTGATCCTCCTCCACATGTTCTAAGTTGCTTAGTCAGATGATAAGCATCAATTTAGCAACCATGAGTTTCCGACAAGTGTACGCCTCGGATCATGGCACGTTTTCCATGAAACGATCCTAACGGTTACCCGAAAACTATAAATACCCCATCACCCCAACCTCATTTCTTACAAGAATTCTGATTTGAGAGCTCTAAGTTGAAACCATTGTTTCATACCTGAGTTCTTGGATCGGGATTAGCATTCAGGGACCCTTCGTAAGTATTCTTTCGTTCTTTTATTGCTTTTCGAGTCTTTCGAGTCTGAAAGTCAAACTTTTTTTGACTTTCTACATTGACCAGTTATGGTCAATGCGAAGTTCGTTTGAACTTCGCAACGTGAGTGTAATCACGTTGGTTATAGTCCCTTGGGACTATGCCCACTGATTACCACGTTGTATAGGGTCGTAGGGTAGGCGATCTAATAAATCGCATATACCTTCGAACCCGACCCAGTTTGGTCGATCATTAGGATCCGACCAAATACATTAGGTGACCCTAGTATAGGGCATAACCTTCCGAGGTTATACCCTATGGTCACATCGTTTAAGTAGTTGTATGATAGGTAGTTTATATGCCTTAGGTAAATTACCAGAATACCCTTTTCATGTATAATTGGTAATTAAGCATATGTAACCTAAACTTTTGTCACATAACTGATTATGTAACATGTTTAGGCATATAACACTTGTCATAGGACTAGTTAGGCGGTCCGAACGCGTTTCACGCGAACGACGCGTTAAAGTAGCATAAGCTATTTAAACGGGTCGTAATGGGTCGTATACAATTATGTTAGGTTTCAATTAGTATGTAGGCTTTGTTAAACCAAATGACACGAGTCTCTACACTCGTTTGGTTTACAAACCCTAATGCTACCCGATCTTCCGATTTAGGTCCGGTTTATTAATGTAGTTACCTATAGTAGGTGCCGTTTGATTCCGTGATCTCTAGCTTTGCTTGGTGGTTATCCTAGGACTTCTGAGCAATCTCAAGTGAGTACATAGACCCCTCTTTTACTGTTTTCCAAACTGTTTTGGGGTGGAACACATGTGCCTACTTGTTACTTTCATGCTTTCCTATTTTCACATCATATACCTGCTATGTTCAATAGTACACTTATAGTACATGATCTCATTGTGTTTTATGCTATGTATGTCCATTTAGTTCATACTTAGTACATCGTTTTACATTTACATTTTATGCTATGTATGTCCATTGCGTGCATACTTAGTACATTGTTTTCATCACATGCTTACATTTTGGTATGACATTTGGTTTGTTTACATGGGACAATACATTCATTAACACCGATCATGCCGTTCGTTAGTAGGTAGTGGTACCATAGGAATTGACAACTCCCGTTCCGGACATCCCAGGGAAAGGGGATGAAAGGAATGACCGAATTAGATGATATAAGACAGATAGACCTTTAATTTGTTTAAAGGGTTTATCACCTCAGTCGCAAGGCTTGGATGTATGCATTTTCACAATACCGCATAAATGTTCATATTAAATATTTGCATGCATTTACACAAAACATAGCTTTGATTTAAACCAAGTTTTACTTCAATACTTTGTTTTTGTGCATATGGTTTAGTTTGAGACATTTCACTTGCCATACATGACATTTTGACATAGACATTTGACATGGATATTTGACATAGACATTTGACATGGATATTTGACATAGACATTTGACATGGATATTTGACCTAGACATTTGACATGGATATTTGACATAGACATTTGACATGGATATTTGACATAGACATTTTGACATGATTTACATTTGACACAAACACTTTTGACATTTGGTTATACATACTACATGATTTACATCTTGACATGAACACTTTGACATATTATTTAATACATTTGACAATTGATTTAAACATAGACTTCTTACATTGGTTGGTTTGGTTTGATTAAGTGATTAAGTAACGATGCGTGTGTAATATGATACAAGCATGGTGGATACGCCGCTGGTACTTCCTATATATAAGTGTTTGTATGGTATTACATGTCGTAACGTTATTTGAATCATTTCAGTTTGAGACATAGAACATTTCATACAAATAACATACTTTTCACAAGACATTGATTTATAAACAACTTATCTTATGCAAACATATTTTACTTGGTTATTCATTTAACCTTACATTTATTTATACTTATCATCTGATCTTATCGTTTTTCAAATGATTTAAAAGACAAAGCAAATAACAAGGTTCATGACTAAACATTTTCTCAAACATAAGTCATGAATCTTATTTTCACAAAACCTATGTATCTCACAGGCATTTTTATGCT
Organism: Helianthus tuberosus; assembly: GCA_030545235.1. Lineage (NCBI taxonomy): Eukaryota > Viridiplantae > Streptophyta > Magnoliopsida > Asterales > Asteraceae > Helianthus > Helianthus tuberosus. The sequence goes on along the minus strand of CM060414.1, from coordinate 115,743,708 downwards.
GACGTACCTATTTTCACATGTGTTTTTCAGGAGCTGTTGCATAAGATGATCAAGATACACATAGACAGACTTGGGCTTTAGTGACAATAAAAGATGCAAGACTAGTTAATTATGTTGTATTTCCCTGTTTGTTAAGACATTGTAACACTTTTAATCAATAAAACGAAACTTAAATTTCCATGGTTGTGAAACATTAAATCTGTTACAACACTCCCCGATGTTTCCGCCACGTTTTGTATGTTCTACGTGGTCGGGGTGTGACAGAAAAGATGGCATCAGAGCCAATGGTTATAGGGAATTAGGTTATTAGTAATGCTTTGACCTAGTCTATAACCTTCTTAGGACCCTAACGCGAGTTTACTTGGGTTTAGTCATAAAACAATACTGTCGCCTATCCTTAGGCGACAACCGCAACAAGAACATGAATTTCAAAACCACTTTGAAAACTAATCATCTGTTCTAGGATGATTGATTACTAGGTTTTGAACCCTCTATTGTAAGGTTTTGAACTCTCTGTTATATGGTTTTGAACCCCTTTGAGTTTTCAAAATCTCGTCAAGGTTTTGGGTTTTAAATAATGTGAACACGTGCAAACTGGAAGGGTGAATGCCTGTATTCTGGGTTTTCTGGCTAGGCAAGCACTTCATATACATCTCATCAGACGCGAGACCAGTTGTGCTTACCTGGGAATTCTTGGGATGAGTGTTCACTTATAGGCGAGCATGTCTTCGCGATACATTATTTTTGACCCATTTACTTTGATTAGTCACCATCTCATTTGTTTTCCTTAGGTAACAAACAAATGATCACAATTTTCATTCGTTACCATTCTGTATTGATTACCCAATAACCTTTCACTTGCTTCTTCCTCTGTCTTTCATCTTCTTCTAGAATGTCTATTCCTCTTGGCACTGGTCCAACGTCCGAGCGAACAGCCAAATTTGTCCAACAAATAGGCGAAGTGATTCAGAAGACTGTGGATCTAGGCATTTCCATGGCTCGTCTTAACAATGAAGCCTCTCGTCTCGACAATGAAGCCACTCAAGAGCCACCAAAGGAAGCAGAAATCAGGCTTGCACCAACATCAAGGAAGCGTAAGGCTTCGAGGAAACCCGCAGCGGTTACACCTAATCAAGCTGGACCTAGCCAAGTGGCAAGGCCACCAGCTAGGAAGCCATACTTAGGAACTGCTCCTAGGTGCAAGCGATGCAACCGTCATCATTCAAACCTCATACCCTGCTCCAAATGTACCTACTGTGGACGGAGGGGACATTTGGTCAACACATGCTGCTTTGCTATCCAGAACAAAGCTGTTGCAAATCTTGCTGCTACCCAACTCCAAGTCAACCCTACTCAAGCTCGTTTCCCGCGTGGTACTTGCTACAACTGTGGTGATACGAGCCATTTCAGGAACAACTGCCCGAAGATAGTCAGTGCAAATCCAACCCTCGGATGAGCATTCGGCTAAACAAAGGATGTGCTGTCTAATGCCTTTGTTTCTTTTGTTTTCGTGTATTGTGAAACAATATGTCTTGTTCATAAATAAAAGTTGTTGTTCACAATTCTGATATACAAGTATCATTACATGTGTTTATGGCTTTTCCCTATAATACCTGCACTAAGGAACTATGTTCCTTACAAACTACTCTTGTGATTCTCTCTTTCAAATGATCGCTCATGAGTCCCTCGAAAATTTTAAGTACTCGTTTCATTTTAAGATACGAAGTACAAAAAATTTAGTGACATTATGAGTAATCATGCTTCAGCACATCTTTACCTTTGAAATCCTTGGTTAAATAACTAAGGGTATTTTCAAATCTCATACCCATTACGTTTTGATTTTTTTTCAACATACACAGTACAAGTATTTCAAAACAATCTTCATGATCTCAAAACATTTCATATAGTTTGAAAACAATTTTTTTTAAATACATTGTCTATGTTATTTCAAAAACATTGGCCATGTTATCAAAACCAACCTTTCAAATTTCAAAATATTTTATATAGTCTGAAGACAATATTAACACAATACATTTTCTTATCAAGTGCATGATTTCGAAAAGCATCATTCATGTCTTTCAAAAACCTTATACATAATTTCAAAATTTGTCTTGCATGATTTTAAAACATCTTTGTAAAATATATCTATCTAATACACCTACTTTATGATTTCAAAAGTATTATATATAAGGTTTCAAAAACGTTAAACACATTTTTTTTTCTTAAAAGAACCCCATGCACAGTTTTCAAAAATATTTTCCTCATACAGTGATTTAACCTTCAAATTCTGCTTCATATGTCGCCTTGGCATATCTGGCATCTCAACTTCGTAAAGCATTTTTTACTTGATGTTTTGACATAAGCACGTCCAGTGCAAGGTTTCAAAACATCTTCAACTTCTAAAATCCATATGGGATCTTTTTATCTTCATATTAAGACCCTTGTGGATGATCATCATTCAAATCAGAGTCCTTAATTGGATTCCTTTTATACCTAAATTCGAACATTTCGGTTCCTTAAAATCGAAATCGAATTTTTCTTTTAGAAATCTTGCTATCTTTATAGTTAGATTCTTGATAATATTTAAAGTACCAAATGAAATCCACGAGATAGGTTCCTAGTGTGCTTTAAATACATGTACTCTGTTAGCAGAACAAACTTCTAGTTAAACAATTTTGTGGTTATGTGACTATGTGTTTATTCATCTCATGTTTTCTTTTATGCATTTTTTGTGTTTTAATACTCTGGATATTCGTTATCCAAATCCTCGCAGGATCTTTCATATCTTCATATGAGAGATTCGTAGCAGGATATTCAAAAGGTACTACCTTCATTCCTTAATGGGCTTCTATGTAATAGTCAAGACCCTTGGATTATATAGTACTACTCCTTGATTCATAAGAGACCCTTTAGTGGTCTAGTCAAAAAGATTGATTCACAATTTGGTTAAAGGACGACATCTAGTGATGTAGCTGGACAGACTCCTTGATAGTCTATTTAGATCATTTATTGATTTAGTCAAAAGGACTCTATGGCGGTCTAGTCACACTCATCACAAGTTTGTTCATTTGGTTTTACACTACACATTATAAAATAGACTGTGTGAACTGTGCAAGGAATTGTCTAATTATGGACGCGTACATAATTATGAAATTTAGTGCACGGAAACCCAGTAAGATTTATTATGTGTAAGAACCGATAGTGACAACAATAACGAAATGAGAACGATGTAATGGAGGTACGGTGGACGCACCAATGACGCTTCATATACTTGTATATAAGTATCCCTCTTACATTGCAATCATGATGTTATTAAAGATTACTAGAAGTTCAGAACCCTAACCAATATTGTTCGATCTTTTCAACTTCATGTTTTAAACTCTCACAAGTTTCCTCTAAATAAATTTCGGGACGAAATTTCCTAAAGTAGGGGAGACTGTAACACCTGTGCCTTCACGGCCATCAAACAAATACCAAACCAATGAAATATTATATTTCATACTTGGGATTTGTAAAAATATGTGTATCATTTGCACATATCAATTCTCGTTCAATTTCAAACTCTAAATCGCTTTCTGGAAGGTTATACGCGCACCGATGCGTAAATATAACCAGTTTAATGCAACGAACACTCTGGAATAGTGAAATAGGCTTAACATACCTTAAATAACCTTTACATAACTTAGAAATAAGTTTTGGACGGTTTGGTATGCCGAAAACAAGTTAATTCGCTTACAGGGACTAAAGTTGACAAACTGTGAAAGTATGCCAATTTGAACTGTAACAGACATTCCGGAACATGACCATAAGTTAAACATACCATAAATATCCTTTACATAGCTTAGAAATAGGCTTTGAGGGGTTCGGTGTGCTAAAATAAACTTTTGTGTCATTCAGGGACTAAAAGTGTCAAAAAGTGCACAAGTTTGCATTTTCGCGCATAACTTACGTTCTGAATACATCTGGACATCCAAAAATTTATGTAAGCATGACTACATTATATTTTAGTGTTCGCCATAAGAAAAATCCATTCGTCACGCATTTTTAATCGTTTTTCGCACTTATGCGCATTCCGTCGTAATTAAGCGAACATCGCGTTCGTACGACCAAACGAACCATCATCCGGCATATTTTTGAGCATGTTTTGAGTTCCCTATACTTTAACTTCATTTTAGAGCCTTGAAATGAGGTTAACGGGGTTCAAACGCATCGAAAAAGGCCTTAAACACGTGCAGGGACCATTTCTGCCAATTCTGAAACTTTTCTGATACAGGGGGGTGCTAGCGTAGCGCGAGCCCTAAGGGGCTACCCGTCGCGCTACGCGACTGCATAACCAGACCAGATTAAGTGTTTCTAACATCAGTTTGCAGCTGTTTGATCCTCCTCCACATGTTCTAAGTTGCTTAGTCAGATGATAAGCATCAATTTTAGCCACCATGAGTTTCCGACAAGTGTACGCCTCGGATCATGGCACGTTTTCCATGAAACGATCCTAACGGTTACCCGAAAACTATAAATACCCCATCACCCCAACCTCATTTCTTACAAGAATTCTGATTTGAGAGCTCTAAGTTGAAACCATTGTTTCATACCTGAGTTCTTGGATCGGGATTAGCATTCGGGGACCCTTCGTAAGTATTCTTTCGTTCTTTTATTGCTTTTCGAGTCTTTCGAGTCTGAAAGTCAAACTTTGTTTGACTTTCTACATTGACCAGTTATGGTCAATGCGAAGTTCGTTTGAACTTCGCAACGTGAGTGTAATCACGTTGGTTATAGTCCCTTGGGACTATGCCCACTGATTACCACGTTGTATAGGGTCGTAGGGTAGGCGATCTAATAAATCGCATATACCTTCGAACCCGACCCAGTTTGGTCGATCATTAGGATCCGACCAAATACATTAGGTGACCCTAGTATAGGGCATAACCTTCCGAGGTTATACCCTATGGTCACATCGTTTAAGTAGTTGTATGATAGGTAGTTTATATGCCTTAGGTAAATTACCAGAATACCCTTTTCATGTATAATTGGTAATTAAGCATATGTAACCTAAACTTTTGTCACATAACTGATTATGTAACATGTTTAGGCATATAACACTTGTCATAGGACTAGTTAGGCGGTCCGAACGCGTTTCACGCGAACGACGCGTTAAAGTAGCATAAGCTATTTAAACGGGTCGTAATGGGTCGTATACAATTATGTTAGGTTTCAATTAGTATGTAGGCTTTGTTAAACCAAATGACACGAGTCTCTACACTCGTTTGGTTTACAAACCCTAATGCTACCCGATCTTCCGATTTAGGTCCGGTTTATTAATGTAGTTACCTATAGTAGGTGCCGTTTGATTCCGTGATCTCTAGCTTTGCTTGGTGGTTATCCTAGGACTTCTGAGCAATCTCAAGTGAGTACATAGACCCCTCTTTTACTGTTTTCCAAACTATTTTGGGGTGGAACACATGTGCCTACTTGTTACTTTCATGCTTTTCTATTTTCACATCATATACCTGCTATGTTCAATAGTACACTTATAGTACATGATCTCATTGTGTTTTATGCTATGTATGTCCATTTAGTTCATACTTAGTACATCGTTTTACATTTACATTTTATGCTATGTATGTCCATTGCGTGCATACTTAGTACATTGTTTTCATCACATGCTTACATTTTGGTATGGCATTTGGTTTGTTTACATGGGACAATACATTCATTAACACCGATCATGCCGTTCGTTAGTAGGTAGTGGTACCATAGGAATTGACAACTCCCGTTCCGGACATCCCAGGGAAAGGGGATGAAAGGAATGACCGAATTCGATGATATAAGACAGATAGACCTTTAATTTGTTTAAAGGGTTTATCACCTCAGTCGCAAGGCTTGGATGTATGCATTTTCACAATACCGCATAAATGTTCATATTAAATATTTGCATGCATTTACACAAAACATAGCTTTGATTTAAACCAAGTTTTACTTCAATACTTTGTTTTTGTGCATATGGTTTAGTTTGAGACATTTCACTTGCCATACATGACATTTTGACATAGACATTTGACATGGATATTTGACATAGACATTTGACATGGATATTTGACATAGACATTTGACATGGATATTTGACCTAGACATTTGACATGGATATTTGACATAGACATTTGACATGGATATTTGACATAGACATTTTGACATGATTTACATTTGACACAAACACTTTTGACATTTGGTTATACATACTACATGATTTACATCTTGACATGAACACTTTGACATATTATTTAATACATTTGACAATTGATTTAAACATAGACTTCTTACATTGGTTGGTTTGGTTTGATTAAGTGATTAAGTAACGATGCGTGTGTAATATGATACAAGCATGGTGGATACGCCGCTGGTACTTCCTATATATAAGTGTTTGTATGGTATTACATGTCGTAACGTTATTTGAATCATTTCAGTTTGAGACATAGAACATTTCATACAAATAACATACTTTTCACAAGACATTGATTTATAAACAACTTATCTTATGCAAACATATTTTACTTGGTTATTCATTTAACCTTACATTTATTTATACTTATCATCTGATCTTATCGTTTTTCAAATGATTTAAAAGACAAAGCAAATAACAAGGTTCATGACTAAACATTTTCTCAAACATAAGTCATGAATCTTATTTTCACAAAACCTATGTATCTCACAGGCATTTTTATGCTGACGTACCTATTTTCACATGTGTTTTTCAGGAGCTATTGCATAAGATGATGAAGATACACATAGACAGACTTGGGCTTTAGTGACAATAAAAGATGCAAGACTAGTTAATTATGTTGTATTTCCCTGTTTGTTAAGACATTGTAACACTTTTAATCAATAAAACGAAACTTAAATTTCCATGGTTGTGAAACATTAAATCTGTTACAACACTCCCCGATGTTTCCGCCACGTTTTGTATGTTCTACGTGGTCGAGGTGTGACACACATGGAACCGACAACTTTCCGAATGCTCATTTGTTTCCATTTTTGTTAATATCATTTTGAAATAGTTGTAAAACATGTGGTCATGTATTGCAAAACTGAACTATTTCCACTTTGTGCGGCTTATGTTTTAAAACATGAAATCTTTTTTTTAAGTACCTGTATAAAATGTGAAACTCTTATATTTACAAGTAGGGTATTATAAGTGGTATTTAGAGCTTAAGGTTAAAACTTAAATGTGTTCAGTCCAAGGCTTGATCGTCATATTCGGTGAGAGACAATTATAAAATAGTTGTTTTGGAAAATTTAAAGAGTAAATGAAAATAGAAAATGCATCAGAAGGGGTACGGTCATGTACTCGAGTCCGGAAGTGCATTAAGTATGAACGGTTAGGACAAGTTATAGACTTAGTCGAATAAATTAAAAAGGGTGAATCGCATTGTTAACAAACAATGTGGGTAAAAACTTCCATATGATAATAAAGGAAGGGTAAATAGAAATGTTATTGTGAACATTTCAGTTAAACGATGTCGGGAGGAAGTGGTGATGATACGGTATCCCTCTTGAATGAGGAGGTACGAGAAAAGATTTTTGAAGAAGTCGGAAAAGCTTTACAAGCTACAATTCTAACGGCGGTTGAGGAAAGAATAAAAGAGCTAAAGGATGACCTTGTCAATGAAAAGGATAAGGCCAAAGAAAAGAAGGCTTGTCCATACGACAAGTTCATGGCATGCAAATCTCCAACTTATAACGGGGAGGCGGACTCGATTGCATGTCAAAGATGGACAAGCAACATAGAAGGAGTTTTTGAATGGACTCACTGTGACTCGAGTGACTTTGTGGCTTATGGGACTGGTCAAATAAGGGCCCAAACCAAATATTGGTAGGATAACATCAGGAAGGAGAAAGAGATTGAAGCCGCATGGGCTATGACGTGGGAGGAGTTTAAAACATATTTTCTCAAACAACATAGCCCTAAGGAGACGGTGAACAAAATCAAGGAAGAGTCTATGCAACTGAGGCATAAAGGTGAAACAATTGATAAGATCACAAGGGTCTTTCTAGATAAACTAACAGTCTGTGATGAACTGGTTCAAATGGAAGAGGAGAAAACATATTATAACTACAACATGCTCAGTGCCGAATATAGGGAAATTATGACTCCCTCTAATTTTGATAATCTTACGGAGATCATAAATGTCGCGCGAGATCAAGGAATAGAATTGAAGAAGCAAGTTGAGTGAGGGGAAAGGAGGGCAATAGACGTAAATCTGAGCCCCTCAACGAAGTCGAAAATAACTTAGACTCCTAAGAAAGGGAGTGTGAAAGGCAGATCGCTGAGTTGCAAGATATGTGGTTGAGCTCGTAGGGGCGAATGCTACTATAAGAACTAACCATGTGTCAGTTGCGGAAAGACGGGTCACGGGGTCGCGAGTTGCCCCATTAAGATGTCGGTATGTTATTGACGTGGCATGAGGGTGTATGATTTTTATTATATTTTTAAGCACTTTTCACTCTTTTATCAAGCTTTAAATTTATAAAACGCGATATAACACTATCACTTTCTACAAAATATGGCATGCCCCTCTTTTGGAGGCAATGCTACCCTCAGCCATATTGGTCTGAGTCAACAGGGATATAGTCCCGCAAGGCGGGTTTAAAGTTTTAATAGTAGTTTATTTATGAGAGATTCAAGTCGTTCTTACTTCCCTCGATTTGTTGCTATCTGCCTCAAAGGAAGTCCTAATAAGCTTGAATCAAGCTCTCACAGGATCTATACACTGAATGAGGCAAGAACTTTAACCAACCACCCTTCTAACCCCCTTTCAGGCAGTTAACATGCTTTAGAGAGACCGTAAAGACACGAATGAGTGAATCAACAAAACATGAAAATATGATAGAAAAAAGTTCACTTTCAATATTGTTGGGATTGAACCCTATCAAAGGAACAAATGATATGTAAAGCCAAAACTGGTTCAAATACTGTTGATCATCATAAGCAGTGTTTGCATAAGTCTTTCTCCTTGATAGTGGCTTCAACAACTGATAGACTACAAGCTCTGCTGTTATACAAAGCCATGATGAAGAATAAAGGCTGAAGCTCAATCTATTGATGTGACCTAAGTACTGTTGAAGACCAAAGCTTTGCTCATTCAAAGGACTGATCATCTATTGAAGAAAGTACTGATGCTCAACATCAGTGCTTAGCCTACAACAGTGGAATGAAGAATCGGTGGTTTATTTACTTAGTGTCTTTGTAATCAGTGTCTATGTAATCAGTGGTTATATAGAACAGTGTTTGTAGTTTGTTAGGAAGTTAGATGTCACTTTCATGGTGACATCAGCCGAAGATGCTCAGTGGTTGGGTTGTACTATAAAGAGACAGTACCCTGTACTGTTCTGTGAGCTCTTTTCTTCTAAGTCATTCTGTACGAACAATTACTGAGCTCAGGCTGAGGGGGAGACTTGTGCATGCATGCATTTGTATTGTTTATTGTAATCAAATACAATCATTCGATTCAATGTTAAACATGTGTGCTTAAACTTTTCTTCTATTGATTATGTTATCAAAGTTTATTTCATTATTCTGCTGCAATTCATCTCGGTTTCATCTTCACTTTAATTAAACAAACACAATCTAAGAAACTCGGATCCTAACAATTGGTATCAGAGCTAGGACAGACAAATTTGATCTAACAATCATTTTGACGTAAAAGTTCATCTCAATTTCGTTGATATTTTCGATTGTTCGTTTTTAGTTGAACAACAGAGTAAGGTATAATCACATACAAACAACCAGAATGGTATCACAATCACAGGACACTAATAACACTGGCACAGTCTTTAAACCACCTATGTTGGTCAGATCTAAATATAACATCTGGCAGCGTAGGATGGGTCACATCTTAGCTCAACAAAATACAGGGTGTTGGAAGTCAGTTGCCTTTGGACCACATGTTCCAATGGTGCCGAGTACCGAGGAACCAAAAGTTTTTGAACCTAAGAAAATTGAAAACTATTCCGACCAGGATTTTAAAAAAATTGAATTGGATGCCAAAGCTTTTAGCATAGTAGCATCAGCACTCCCAAATGAAATTTATGTTGGGCCGTTACACTGTAACAGTGCCAAGAAATTATGGGATGCACTTAAGGAACAGTTTGGTGGTACTGAAGAAGTAATTGAAAACAACAGGGAGGTTCTGAATCAACAGTATGAAACCATTTGTCACACTAAGGGTGAATCATTAACACAACAGTTTGAAAGATTTAGTTGTCTCATAAGTGAACTGAAACTTGTTAATGTTAAATTTGCCAAATCAACTCTAAATAGTATGTTTCTTAGGTCACTTCCTGAAAAATGGGACACAATTGCTTTTGTAACCATAAATTCAGTTGGGTTCAAAGAACTTACCCTGACCCAGCTTCATGGTAGACTCCTTACCTATGAAAGGGAGTTGAACCAGAAAAAGAAGCTACAAGAGACTGGGAAGGTTGTTGATGATTACACCTTCGGCAACACAGCTCTTTTGGGTTAGGAAGAATCTGGTGGTAGTAACGATTAGAGTTATGATCATTATATTGACATAACTGCTGGTGGAGCTTTTAACAACTCTGACTCTTACTCATCCAACTATGCTTTCACACCTAATGGAGAAAACCAGAATTCTGACAATATGTCCTTTGAACTCAATGATCTCCAGCACTTTGATCCAACTGATCTGGAGGAGATGGATATTTTGCACCAACTTGCACTGATGAGTGTTTGAACCAGCAAGTTTTATAAGAGAATAGGGAGAAAGTTTCCAGGGTTACATGGGAACTTGAAAGTAGGGTTGGATAAATCAAAAATAAAATGCTACAAGTGTAATAGGTTAGGTCATTTTACTAGAGAGTGTAGGAGTCAAAACAATGGACCAATCATCACACATCCTAGCTCTAGGCCACAAAATAACCAAACCACTATGCAGTATTCCCAATATGCCCCTGTTGCTCATGTAAACACTGCTCACTATGCACACCCTGCAACACCTGTTCCAGTGCACTATGTCCAAACCACTGTTCCTCAGATACAGTATGTCCAGGCCCCAGCTCCTCAGGTTCAGGTGCAACACTTTGCACCTCAACAAGCTACCAAACCTTCTAGTCAAACAGATCAGCAAAGCTTCTTCACCCAAGGCTTTGTTGATTGGAGTAGCTTGCCTGAAGATTTAGCTGATGAAAACTTTGCTCTATATGCTGAGAATGATGTGTCTAGTAATGAATTCTGTTTTGCAGCATTAGAGTGCATTCCAGAAGGGCTGGAAACTAAAGAAGGAGCATCCAGTGCAGAAACAGTGGATACAATTGCTGAAGCAGTGGTTACTGCTGTTGTGAATGAACAATTGTTGGGAGAAAATTCAGAACCACCGGTGGAACCATTATCTGACCCCTGGTCTATTAAAGAAGAAGAAGAGAAGAAGCTAGAAGAAAGTGAACATGTCTGTGATTTTGCCATGATGGCTGCAACTAAGGTATCACCACAGGTTCTTAAAAACCTATGTTCAGACAAATGCATCATAGCATTTGCTAATGTTAAGGAGGTGAATGAAAACCTTAGAGATAAAATGTTAAATGATGATGTACAATTTGAAAAATCTTTAAAAAAATTGAAAATCAAATTGTCAGCAAAAGAAAATGAAATTTGCAGCCTCAAACATAAGCATAGCATAACCAAGGACCAACTTCAGGCAATGATAGAGAATATCAAACCTGTAAAAAGGAGTTGGTATCCACCCAAATCAAATGTGAAAAATGGGTGGAATCCTGCAAAGGTTACGAAATTATGCTTGAAAAAATAGATTGAAAGCAATGTAAAATTTGGCGTAGGTTTCAGGAAAAATGACCAAGTTGAAAACACTGTTGCAAATCAATCTGGTTCTGTTGAAATCATACCCACTAACAAGGATGGTCAAGAAGTTAAAATAACTGATAAAAGTGGCAACAAAATCACTCTTGAAAGATCAGTGGGGTCCTTGACTTTGAGGAGATTGAGAAATACCAATTCAAACCCACATGGTCTGATGAGTGTGACCTCCTTGAAAATTTTAAACCCATGGACTTCACCACAGTGGATGGTGTAAAAGCACCAAAGGCCAAGGTAATGCCTCTTAAGGACATCCCAACAGTGGTTCAAAACTCTGTTGCAAAGGAGCCTGAAAAGAAGAAAAAGAGAGAAAAGATTAAAAAATTGTTTTGTGACTTTTGTGAAAAAAAAAATCATTTAACCAAAGATTTTTTTTCATTTAAAATCTTATGACATTAACAAAACAAGTACCATTGTGCCTTCAAAAAGTTGCACCATCTGTGGTAAAACAAACCATCTCACTCAGGAGTGTGTGTACCTCAAAACCTTTGAGGTCATAAAGGAAGAGTACACTTCAAAAACACTCATAGTTCATCAAAATCACAAGTAAAAAAACAACCATCTTTTATGCCTGTCCGAACAGCTGTCACTAAACAGTTGAACCAAAGCTCTGTTAAAAGAGAGGTTCAAGTGACAGATCCACCCCTTGCTAACCAATTCCAAAGTGGAAAAGGTCAACCTCCATACCAAAGGGTCCCACATGTTTATGAGGCTTACAAAAGGCATTCTAAACCAAAAGTGCACATGCATCCCTTTGGATATCAACAGCTGATTGGAAATGGTCCCCAACAGTGGTTAGAAGTGTTGGTCCCAGTTTGGACTTAAAATTTTCTTCTCACGTAATATGGCAAGTGATTTCAATAGATGTGAAAATAGTGTGCAGAAATAGAAATCAGACTTTCAAGAAATAAGACCTACATAATTATCAAGTTTATATCACTTTGAATGAAAATGGTTTACAAGGTGATTGTAAGATTATTATCTATTACAAATGAATACTTGAATTCTGAGGGTGAAAGGACAATGGGGTTTGTAGTATGTATTGAATGCTAAGCTTAACTCATTGTCCTCTGCTTAATGAGCCTTCTATTTATAGACGGCTGAATACATGAATAAACATTTGTTTATTCATGTATATTCCTGCAAAAAGTAGCGCCTTGACATATTCATTGAATCCAACAAACAATTTTTCTTTGTCATCATGAGATCCAATAATGTCAACTTGCTTTGGTTAGTGTGGCAGGATAGAGCTGATTTTTAGACAAGTGGGGTATTTATAAGAATTTCTGATAAACCATTTCATTAGAAATTCTGGTGAACAAATCATCAGAAATTCTGATGATCAGAATCATCAGAAATTGATGATATTTCATCAGAAATATTATCAGATCCATCAGAAAGACCTTCTCTGATAATCTTCTTCAACTCTTGATCAACTTATGATACTTTGAAATAGATGTTGCTGCTTTCAGTTGTCTTATCCGATCTTCTTCTTCTTGTTGTGATCTTCAGGACTGTCATCTTCTTCATAGATCAAGTTGAATCTGATTTTCTTCAATACTTACAAATAAAGTTTCCTAACAGTTTCCCCCTAAGTATTGTAAGAAAATGAACTATCTCATGAACATAATCAACTTTCATCTAATCCTTGGAAAGAAAGTTCAAACAACTAAGTTCAGAAACATAAAACATAATCAAACCAACCATTGTTCAAAACAAACAAAAATAAAATATTGTTCTCAAAAACATAAATTTGATCTCATGAATTCATTAATTGATCTTCACTCCACTTCTGTATTTGTCTCCTGGTTTCATCCTTTCCTTGTGGTCAATTGCCTTTTAAGTTTCCTTGTAAAGTTCCTTGTACCATCATCTGGATTCCATCCACTTTTCAATGCTATATTCAATTGCTTTTCTCAGCTGTTCATTGTGCTTCCCCTTCTTCTTGAGCTGCTCTTGTTTCTCATTTATGCAGTTCTTCATATATTTCAGAGTTTGATTAGAATACCTGCATATTTCACTGATTCTGAACAGAGCTTTCTCATTATGAGCATCTTTGAAGACCACACACATTTTTGGTTTGTCAAAGATTGCTCCAGTTCTCACTTGTTTAGAAGGAATTTCAGCTGGGATTGTGTTGTTAGGAGGAGGTATTAGCACCTTGTTGCTTTACTCAAAATTGATACATAAATCAAAGTCTGCCAGTGCAGCCCTTTTGTATAACTTTGCTCCTGCACTTTTGATGCTGTCAAGAGCTTTTCTGATCACAACTGAACCACTTTTCTCTTTATCAATGATATTCTTCATTTTTACTATTCCTAGTGGGTGAATATCATCAACCAAATTTCCATCAGTAACTTTTTCTTCACTATTATCTTTTCTAATCAAGGTGAATTTGTTCTACCCTTCAGTACCTAAGACACCTCCTTAAGTATTTAAAGTAATAATTCTCTCAATAGAGACTATTGGATTAGTCATTGGTTTGTGTAGAATTTCCCAGCTTCCCTCATTCTTGAGTTGAACAATATTTTTGCTTATTGGAGAGAGTGGCCTTTCTGGGTTGTCTTCTAGACCTTTCCAGTAGTACTGCTTCAAGTGTTCTTCAGGGTACATGATTGTGTGTAAATCACCTTTCAGCACTTCGAATTCTTTGAGGTTTCCTTCTGAATCTTCTCCAATCACATTTCTTGGCCTTTTTGAAGAAGTTACTTCATGTTCCATTCTTCTCTTCTCTTTTGTATCCAACTTTATGCTGAATTATGTTTCTCCTGTGAGAGCTGTGGAAGATGTTTGAACTGTAACAGCTTCTTTCTTTTGGACCCTTGAAGTATCTGGCTTTGGGATGTTTGGTGGAGAACCCATGAGTAACTTTGGCTTACTGGGTGGAGGACCCATGGGTTGCTTCTGTTTCTGTGTTGTTGAAGTTTTTGATTGTTTGGTTGGATCTTGTAGAATGAATTCTGGTTGTTTGAATTTTTTATGAGGAGTTTCTGGCTCTCCTGCTGGTTTTTCTTGTGGAATTGGAACTTTCAGTTCTTGAAAATCAACTTTTACCAGTCTGGCAACATTGTACTACAATCTCTTTACTAACAGATGAATATTAGCAAGAGTTTGAGTATTTGTTTCTTCATTCTCTGAAACTCCACTTTATCTTGATTTTTCTGTGTGTTCAATTCCACTATCAACTTCTCAAAAGCCTCAGCCATACTGCTGTTGTTGACTCTGAGGAACTGAATTTCTTCGAGGATTCTCCCTGAACTTGAGCTTTCCCCTGCACTTGCAACCTCAGCCATCTATTTCTTGATTTCTTGAAGTTCTTTGAGAGCTTTCTTGAATTCTGATAAGCTGTCTCTGTTTTCTGATGACTCTTGTAGTTTGTTGAGGGCTGCAGTGTTTTCTTCTGATTGTTTCTGCACAGGTTTGACTATTTCTGATAAAACTTTGATATCTGACTTTTGATTTCTGATCTCTTTCAGTATCAGATGAAGTTTTCCTTTTGTGACTGTTTTCCCAGTACTGTAACAACCTGCACTTCCGTGCATTGTTACCACTCGCTACACTTGTTACGCCTAGCACCAGAGATTCGAATCATAATGTAACTATATCGCATATGTCGCTATTTCGCAGTATAATCGCATATATTCGCATATTTTGACGCTACTTTGCATCGTAAATACTAACACTCACGTTGACTTTGAGTGAAGACCTATTCTACCCTCCTCGATGCCCGTGATGTGTCGCAACGCAAACTATTAACGCTAACAAAAACTCTCGAGTGAGTACTATAGCTCCAGTCGTCGTGACGACGATGACAATACGAGCGAGTAGCACCCCGTCAGTCATTGTGGCACAACGCATCGCAAACTCGAAAGCGCACCAGCAATCACGCGCAACTCGATTATCGCAGGATTTGAAATAAGGATACGTATAGATGACCTTTTTGTGATTAAATTATAATAAATATACATATATGTATGGGTATGAAAATGTGTAACCAAACTATCGCAACACCTAACGATCGAAACGGTATGCCAAAACTCAGCTCGTCGGAGGTGTTTGACCGAATGACACTTCGGTCGGATAGCCATCTGGTCGGATAGCCATCCGGTCGGATGACCATCCGGTCGAACAGCCATCCGGTCGGACCACATCACCTCCTTTCTCCTCCTTGCCTATAAATAGCCCGTGTCACATCACTTGAACAGTGATGTGACAGCTCTCACTCGACCAGCAAGCTCTTGGACCCTTTCTCTCAATTTCTCGCGATTCTTGTAAGTTTCCGACCTAAATCTTGTACTTCTATAATCTACACTCAATTCTACACCTTTCTATCTTTTAAAAATCCAATTTTAACCGTGAAATCTACTGATTTGAGGTGTTCTAGGATGATGTCATCAAGAGTTCATATGAACTTCAAAGTGTGACCTCATTTTCATCATGAACAGCTCAGATCTGAGTAATTTCCACATGTTTTTACACAAATCTCGTCCAAATCTATGTTATCTAATCAAAGGGTTATGTGATTTGGGGTTAAACATGGGAAACCGTCAAGAACAGCCAAATCTGATGGAACGGGGTGGTTCCCGGCCGTTAGAACGGGTCGGACTTGAGGGAAATTACAGTTGTTTAGTACGATATCGCACCACCTCGGTCAAATCACCATTATTCTTCTTCAAAACCATCAAGTTCATGACAATCAGGACGTCGGAACGGATTGCCGTCCGACCGGATTTCCGTTCGAATCGGAGTGCACTTGGAGCTTTCAACTCATCATCACAAACGAGTGACCATCCGACCGGATTGCCATCCGATCGGATAAGTCACTAAACAAACATCATCCAAACAAGTGACCATCCGACCGGATAGCCACCCGTCAATTAACATACCATCCGACCAGACAGCATGCCATCCGACCTGACAACATACCATCCGACCGGACAGCGTGCCATCCGACCGGATTACCACTAAGAAATATAATTCAACTATTCACCATTTAATGCACCGCGCATCGCTTATGCTACCATTCCATGTTCAGATAACTCAGACGCGCTCTCAACCAATCCAATCAAGTTGTGTTTAATTGCTGAAACTGCACTATGAGTATACTTGAACCCTTTTTGCTTTTGCACTTTTGGGTGTAACATACGTTGCTATCAAATCGAATTACATTAAATGCTTAAACTATTTATCACTTGCGAATGACTTACGTGCATATTTATACGTGATGCTAGTTACATATGTGCTAGGACTTATACTCGTGATGTCCCACCATGACTAGTATAGTACTATTATGCCCGACGGGGTCTAGTTTGCCATCGCGTATTCAAGCATCGAGGACTTAGCTGGTAGTATCGGTCTTGTGAGTATATATGTCGTGTATCTCGTTTATGTATGTAGAAAATTCGCAGCAGCTTTTAATCTATTATGATATTACATACCAAACCTGTATACTCGCCAATACTTTTGTATTGACTTTATTTTAACGAATGTTGCAGGTTAGATCGCAGACTATCTCAATCAAGCTAGGGAGTCTAGAAACTCAACTAAAATCTAGGTTGTCAGATTTGTATTGTTCGAGAGAACACAACATCTGTAACAACTTATGTGATTATATTTGTTTATTAGTATGGGATAATGAACGCATTAAATATTGTCGCTAATAGTTGTTATGGATTCTCCTGAGCAATCTGATTCGCCTAGTGCCCGCCCCGATGATTCCGCTATCGGTTGGGGTGTGACATATTGGTATCAGAGGCTTAACTATAGGGAATTAGGTAAGACATTCGACCTAGTCCGGGATTGAAGTCTTAGCAATGACCTAGTCTATAGTCTAAGTACCAACGGGCTGACTTCGCGTGAACCCAATAGGGTTTGTACGGGCCTACTTGATGATCTCGTTCGAACTCACTAAAACTACATCTTGCGTGAACACCGCATACTACAGCTTCGCACAAGGAAAGTCTTTTCTAAGACTTAAATACTATTTGCCTTTCCTAAGGCTAACATAATACACGCGACTTACAATACTCGCATGACATCAACGAGTGATTGTGTTGAGATGAGGTGTGAAAACCAAGAACTCTCGACAAGATCGCTCACTCAGCACATTTTCTAGCACGAGAACTTTCCGTTGAGCTAAGAGTGACATCCATATCTCAACGAAAGTCTCCATTTCAAAACCTAGAGGAACTCCCTAATTTATTCGGTGAGCACAACCACAGCTAGGAGCAAAGTTGTTAAGTCAGGGGTGACACCCATACCTTAATTATTTGTTCCACTCCTTAAATGGTTTTCGAAAAGCTCTCGCCAAGGACTCAGCTATATCAAGGACTCGAGCCGCGTGATGGGTAGGAGGACCAATGTTATGAACTGCAGCCCAGTGGAAGCATAGTCAACTAGGTCAACGCACGTGCACGAACTCGCTTCATATAGCTGGAATACTTTGGTCAGCCGACGCCTAAAACACCCAGGGCATTCTATCTAATTTTACTAGCCTACGATTCGCCGGTTTGACGCTTGTCAAACTTATTTACGCTTACGTGTTACGATTTAAATTTTTATGCTTTAACGATTTCCCCGATTTATCGATTTTACGCTCCCCGCTTTATGAACGCACCACTCGCACAGCCATCGCAATCTAGAATGAAAACCGAATGTTCGCAACAAAACTAAAGACTAACGACTCACTTCCTCTTTTCATTGTGTCCTCGCGCTATCTATACAAACATGTGAGTAAATATTGCAACAATATATACATATATTTATGAAAACGAAATCGCCTACGTGTGAGAACTTAGGATTTCATGTTTCCTATGTGGCTCATATGTGTATACATAATACTATACTACTTGCAACAAGTTTTGAACGCACTCAAATCGCATCGCATCGCAAAACTTAAAATCATTATGATCGAATCTCACTCCAAGTCTCTCTGTCTAGATGCCTTCCAACAACTCTACTTCGAGAATGTCAGCATGGAGACGAGCCAAACGAAGGGACGAAAAGAGGATCGCCTCCCTTGTGGTCAAGGGAGTGGCCGAAATGATTCCTCAGATCGTCACTCAGGTGCACTCTCTTAGCAACTCTCGAGCTCCGGAAGACGTCAAGACAGGAGCGCCGCAACCTACCTTTCTCTACAAACACTTCAAAGCCCGTGATCCAATGGTTTTCACGGGTGAAGGAGGTATTTCTTAACTACTCCAGTGGTTCGACTCTATCGAAGTTACCCTTCGTCAGAGTGGGTGTCCCGATAGTTTCCGTAGTACTTGCGCTACCGGAGTATTTCAATCGCGAGCACTCGACTGGTGGACCGCCGAATGCAACAAACGTGGGATCACCGCGGCTTATGCTCTCTCCTGGAATGAGCTGAAAGAGCTCATGAAGAAGGAGTATTGCCCTCCCCACGAGATTCAGAAGTTGGAAGACGAATTTTGGAAAATCAAACAAGCCGAAAATGACAATGCTGGCTACACTGCAAGATTCAAACAGCTGAGCATTATTTGCCCAAGTCAAGTTGACACCTCAGAAAAAGCCATCGCGGAGTACAATCGTGGCTTGCCTGAGTGTGTGGGCGACTTTGTCAAAGCTGCAAGGCCTACTACTATCGATGAAACATACCGCTTAGCCGCAGAAATCAACAACAAATGACTCATGGAAGGGTTTTTCTCCAAGGATCCTGTCAAGCAAACTTATCAAGCAAAAGTTATCAATTCTTCAGACGATCCTGTCAACGATCCTTCTGACGAGTCTGCCGATGATTCTTCTGACGAATCTGCCGACTATTCTTCTGACAAAGCTGCTGACGGTTCTTCCGACGACTCAGCCGAAGATTCTGGAAGCGAGCCCTCATACGAATCATCCAACGATGACACCCCTTCGCAAGACACCAACAAACCCAGCCGCAAACGAAAGATTTCAAGCCCAAACTAATCAACAACCGAACTGCTGCAACCGAAGCCTCTTCAAGCAGTTCCGGTGTTCCCAAAGCGAGCTTACACTGGAGCTCATCCCCAGTGTTGCTCATGTACCTACCATCACCAAGTCAGAGCTAACTGTCGCTATTGTAATAACTGCAACCGTTACGGTCACTTCACCCACAACTGCCGCACCGAACCGCGAACTTGAGTACAACAACAACAGCTCCAGCAAAAGTCTTCAACACGAAGCATCTAGCAAGCATGGGATAATGTTATAATGATACGATTTTCGATGTTAGTTTCTAAGTATTGAACCTACTCTATTACTCGATGTTGCCACTATGTGTAACGTTAACTCTCGCTTTCACTCTCTAGTCGTCACACTTAGACTAGCTTCACACACACGAACTATATACTATATCATGATATAACATGTTTTAACCTCACTACACTCTTAGAATAAGGTACGATAAACGTGCAAGGAACGACTAATCACGAGTGCACACGAGATTATTTGGGTCAGTGCACGGAGATCGTAGTAAATTCTAAGGTGCCATAAGCGTCACGACAACGTGTGACACCAAATCACGGGATGTAAGTAGTAGGGGTCAAGCAAGGTATGCTTTATCATACTACCGATGTTTCACGAAGAAAGTGCCATGTGCAGTTGAACGTTATTTAGACCTATACTATTACGATTATTTTCGACACCCTACACTCAATCGCAAGGCGTAACAATTAAATCGCATCACTGCGAGACTCTTCGTAAGTCTGCGAACGCAATGCAATCGACTCATCGATAGACCTTGGTGAGTCTACCCCGCAGGGTAATTGCAGCGACGCAAGACTGGACGTAAGTCCACATCGCAACTCAATCGCAGTTTTGTTGGAATCTATCGCATTATCGCTTAAATCTATCTCGCAATCGTTATTATCTATTATGTGTATCTCACAATCTCTATCGCTTATTATGTGGATCTCTATCGCTTGCTGTGTATCAATCTATCGCTCGCTACCGCTTACCGTTATATGTGTTAACCGTGTTAAGTTAGCACACATGACCTCGCTTCACGAGACGAAACTCATATGGTTAAAGCATGGTGGATACGCCGCTGGTACTTCCTATATATAAGTGTTTCAGCCATATCAGTAGACTTCATGTGGGGTCTAATGTTAGTTAAATTTGTAGGGTTGATCAATCGAATCAAATCACATAAATCGCGTGTATTTCCATCACTCACAACGCAACAACCGTCGCTTATCGTTCGTCGGTTGTCGCTACCGCTCACCGCTTATCGCAAAATTCGTTTATCGCTACCTGTGTTACGTGAGCAATCCTGACATCGATTCATGAAACAGATCTGGTATGGTTGGAACACGGTAAATACATCGCTGGTACTTCCTATATGTATAAGTGATTCAGCCATACTAACAAACTTTCATGGGCAGATGCCATGTGGGGCTTAACGTTGATTAAATTGTAAAGTTATGAAGGCTAAATCGAATCGCATTACTCACTTATCGTGTATCATCTATCGCTTATTCGCTTATCATGTACCGCTTATCGCTCATCGCTCATCATTTGGTATTCATCGCAGTCTGTGTGGTATTAGTATGCATGACATCGCTTCACGGGACAAAACTAACCTGGTCGAACGTGGTGTTTCGCCATGTTAGCAAACTCTCTTGGAAACATGCCATGTGGGTTTTTATGTGGAATCTACTCGAAATCGCACTATTCGCTATCGCTTATTGCTCGTCGCTTATCAAGACACGCTACTTCGATGTTTCGTGTCATCAAGCTACTCGCACACGCTGTCATCGCTATGTTCGCAATCCAGCTCGCTGTTTAATCTATTCGATTCTACTCTCAACTCGGTCCGACCTTCTATCGATTGGACCAAGGGAACGCAATTCTATCTGTTTCCTATCGGCACACCTGACACCGCCTCACGAAACGAAAGTAATATGGGCAAAACATGGTGGATACGCCGCTGGTACTTCCTATATATAAGTGTTTTAAACATATTAACAAACTTTCGTGGGCAAGTGCCAAGTGGGGCTCGATGATTAACTACCTTTTGTACTATTAAAACTTATTTTATAAAATTTTTGATTTGAAACCGGTGGACAAGTGACATTTTCTCACGACGTGGAGGTAACATCGAATCAGCTTAACTCCATGTCCAAGAAAAGTTTCATAAGTCCAGTTTTCCTTAAAGCTTTTACAACATTAAAACGAAACCCTCCTTAAGACATTGGTTCAACATCGAGTTCAGCTTGAACCCATGTCATAGGAAAGTTTTCTTAACTCCAGTTTTCTTTCCAAATTTTTAGCGAACGTTTCTTGCAACGTGGGTTAACATCGACTCAGTTGATCCTACGTTATAAGAAAATTTTCAAGTTTTCCTTTCTTCAATATCTAATTGCAATGATTTGGTAACCTCTTCGAAACTCGACATGTTTTTGGTATGCTAACTCATGGGATACTACTTTTATTATCACGTCGCTCTCCGCTATCGCAATCGACCTCTCTTACTCGAAACTCTCTCGCTTGTCAACTCTCGGTCAATTAACTCACTGTATCGCTACTTATATGGGATCAACTCTCAAAAGTCTGCTTGTTGGATTAATTTCGGGACGAAATTTCCTAAAGTAGGGGAGACTGTAACAACCCGCACTTTCGTGCATTGTTACCACTCGCTAAACTCGTTACGCCTAGCACCAGAGATTCGAATCATAATGTAACTATATCACATATGTCACTATTTCGCAGTATAATCGCATATATTCGCATATTTTGACGCTACATTGCATCGTAAATACTAACACTCATGTTGACTTTGAGTGAGCACCTATTCTACCCTCCTCGATGGCCGTGATGTGTCGCAACGCAAACTATTAACACTAACAAAGACTCTATAGTGAGTACTATAGCTCCAGTCATCGTGACGACGATGACAATACGAGCGAGTAGCACCCCGTCAGTCATTGTGCACAACGCATCGCAAACTCGAAAGCGCACCCGCAATCACGCGCAAGTCGATTATCGCAGGATTCGAAATAAGGATACGTATATACGACCTTTTTGTGATTAAATTATAATAAATATACATATATGTATGGGTATGAAAATGTGTAACTAAACTATCGCAACGCCTAACGATTGAAACGGTATGCCAAAACTCAGCTCGTCGGAGGTGTTTGACCGATTGACACTTCGATCGGACAGCCATCTGGTCGGATAGCCATCTGGTCGGATGACCATCCGGTCGAACAGCCGTCCGGTCGGACCACATCACCTCCTTTCTCCTCCTTGCCTATAAATAGCCCGTGTCACACCACTTGAACAGTGATGTGACAGCTCTCACTCGACCAGCACGCTCTTGGACCCTTTCTCTCGATTTCTTGCGATTCTTGTAAGTTTCCGACCTAAATCTTGTACTTCTATAATCTACACCTTTCTATCTTTTAAAAATCCAATTTTAACCGTGAAATCTACTGATTTGAGGTGTTCTAGGATGATGTCATCAAGAGTTCATATGAACTTCAAAGTGTGACCTCATTTTCATCATGAACAGCTCAGATCTGAGTGATTTCCACATGTTTTTACACAAATCTCGTCCAAATCTATGTTATCTAATCAAAGTGTTATGTGATTTCGGGTTAAACATGGGAAACCGTCAAGAACGGCCAAATCTGATGGAACGTGGTGGTTCCCGGCCGTTAGAACGGGTCGGACTTGAGGGAAATTACAGTTGTTTAGTACGATATCACACCACCTCGGTCAAATCACCATTATTCTTTTTCAAAACCATCAAGTTCATGATGATCAGAACGTCGGAACGGATTGCCTTCCGACCGGATTTCCGTCCGAATCGGAGTGCACTTGGAGCTTTCAACTCATCATCTACAACGAGTGACCCTCCGACCGGATTTCCGTCCGAATCGGAGTGCACTTGGAGCTTTCAACTCATCATCTCAAACGAGTGACCATCCGACCGGATTGCCATCCGATCGGATAAGACACTAAACAAACATCATCCAAATAAGTGACCATCCGACCGGATTGCATTCCGACCGGATAGCCACTAGTCAATTAACATACCATCCAACCAGACAGCATGCCATCCGACTGGACAGCGTGCCATCCGACCGGATTACCACTAAGAACTATAATTCAACTATTCACCGTTTAATGCACCACGCATCGCTTACGCTACCATTCCATGTTCAGACAACTCAGACGCGCTCTCAATCAATCCAATCAAGTTGTGTTTATTTGCTGAAAACGCAATGTGAGTATACTTGAACCCTTTTTGCTTTTGCACTTTTGGGTGTAACATACGTTGCTATCAAATCGAATTACATTAAATGCTTAAACTATTTATCACTTGCGAATGACTTACGTGCATATTTATACGTGATGCTAGTTACATATGTGCTAGGACTTATACTCGTGACGTCCCACCATGACTAGTATAGTACTATTATGCCCGACGGGGTCTAGTTTGCCATCGCGTATTCGAGCATCGAGGACTTAGCTGGTAGTATCGGTCTTGTGAGTATATATGTCGTGTATCCCGTTTATGTATGTAGAAAATTTGCAGCAGCTTTTAATCTATTATGATATTACATACCAAACCTGTATAGTCGCCAATACTTTTTTATTGACTTTATTTTAACGTATGTTGCAGGTTAGATCGCAGACTATCTCAATCAAGCTAGGGAGTCTAGAAACTCAACTAAAATCTAGGTTTTCGGATTTGTATTGTTTGAGAGAACACAACATCTGTAACAACTTATGTGATTATATTTGTTTATTAGTATGGGATAATGAACACATTAAATATTGTCGCTAATAGTTGTTATGGGTTCTCCTGAGCAATCTGATTCGCCTAGTGGCGCGCCCTGATGATTCCGCCATCGGTTTGGGTGTGACAAGTACAAACAGCAGTTATGTCTTCAAGTTCCTTGTGAAGTTGCTCAGTTGATATAGATTGGTGTTCTTGGGTAATAGGAGGAACAACAGATGTTCTACCTTTAGCACAAGCAGAAAACATATTCTCTGTTGTTCTGAAGTTAAGAGGATTGAAATAATCCATATTCTCTATACCCTCACTAGAAAATTAAAACTCATTCAGATTCGGGTTTTCCTCATATCCTTGAACCTTTTCAGGTTCTCCATGAGTTGTTGAGAAACTCTTAATTTTCTCATCCAGGTTTCCTTGATCAGTAGACTGATCTCCACCTGTTGCCACCACATTTTCCTCCTCAGAATCTGATTCAGAAAATGGGTCTTTGGTTTTACTCGCATGTTGTCTTTCAGAAACAGTGCCTCTTTGTGAAATTTCATAATTTCCTTGACTTGAATCATCAGAATCACTCTCAGAATTATGAACAATATTAAGTTTAGAGTGTTGTGCACCTGCTTCTTCCATATGTGAGATTTCAGCATTGTTTTTCTGCCACAGGACTCATGTTCACATCTTCATCAGCTTGATGAGGTTCTGATTCATCCTGTTGTTCCATTCTTGGTATGCTTGACTCTTGTGCATCATGCTCCATGGGGGACACACTATCAAAAACTTCCCTGTTCTCTGGCTTTTTGCTCAACATCCTTAGATATTCTGCTCTGTAAGGTGAATCTTCTGGTATGAGATTCATCATTCTTTCTGACAGAACAGGCACATCATGATCTGACTTCAAAGACCCTCCTGCAGTCCAAGGTCTCATGATTTCTGTACTCCACATATTTTCTGATGCTGGAATTTCTAGGTTCCTTTCAGAAAATGCATCAGAAATTATGACTGACAGAAATCTGGGAAAAGGTAGATGATTGTTCCAAAATCAATATTCAACTCACTAATGAGACTGAACATGATTTTTAGAACATTCATATTTATCTGATCTGTACCTCCAGTTTTTGATGATAAACACTTGTTCAGAATTTCCATTAATACTTGCCAGAAGGCAGGTAGCTGATTCCTCTTGGATTCACTGATTTTTGAGATCTTTGAGATCTTTGTTTTGTAACCCATTACTGCATCAAGTAGTGAAAACATATCTTCCTTCTCTGGTGCATCTTCATAGCTTTGGCTTAAGGGTAGTTCCAAACATTCCCTTAATTTCTCCGGTGAGATTGTAATGAAGATATCTCCCTACGCATGTGCTGTAAGCTCGGTTTGATTTGAGAGTCTGAGAGTCTTTACAACTTGTTGTATAAGTTTTTCTGGTACCTCTCTGATCTTTGTGATAGCTTGAGTTATTGGGCATCTGGTCAGAAATTCAATCAGGATTTGACACTTTGTATCATATTCTTCAATATTATCGTTCATCGCTTCATTGTTGCTCTTTAATGGAAGAAATTCAGCTTCGATGATGAGTGGAATAGAGTGTTCAACTGGTGGCATGTTGATGTTGATGGCAGCCATTGAGAATTAGGATTTTTATTTCAAAACAGGGTTTTTAGGGTTTTGAGGAGGAAGGATTGAAGATGGAAGTCTCTGTTTTTTAATGGGGTATTTATAGTGTATTGAGACAGAGATCTTTGAGTGTTTTTCGTGGGTTGTTTGTATTCAAGGTGGTTAATGACACCTTAATGATGTTTTTAATCCTGTTTAGGAAACAACCGTTTTTGAAAACCTTTGGTTTATCTCTAAATATGAATCTTTTAATGAAAATCAGTGATTCCAAGGATTTAGCAGATAAACACTATCGTCCAACTTGCACCTTTTCTTCATGTGGGACCCTTTTGTTATAAAAAGGTCCAATAAAAGCCCTTTTAAGATTGTGTATTTTCCCCAGATTTCCTTTCTGATGATATATTACAGAAAATCCTTGAATAAATCTTTGTGAGTTGGATTTTCCTCATAATTCATCAGAATACACTTGAGTCATCATAGAGATTGATTTTTTTTTGAATCTGGTTTAAAGCAATGTTCCCTGAAGTTTCATTCTGTTGATTTATCAGACTTCCTAGTTATCGAGACTTTTCTGATGAAAAATTTGATTTTCTGATATATTATCAGATTTTCTGGTGAGTCATCAGAATTTCTGATGTTTCACTAGTCTTAACAGATTTCTTTTAATTTACACCAAATTTTTCTTTTTATCAGAAATGTTGTTTTAGTTCCCCCTAGATCTATTGTCATGTTTTTGTGGTTTTTTTTGTAAAAGAAAAATAAAGCAAACTATATATTTAAAAGAAAACTAAACACATATAAAAAACACACAAATAAACAAACGAACAGCAATTACTCCTCATTGAGTACGTTGTACATGCTCTTCACATACAACCAGAGACAGGTTATATGACCAGTGTGATTTTTTGATGGGACAAGGGTAGGATCGCTTATGTTCTGTTGTAGCGCTAGCTCAGCCCTTGGATACCAGCTCCTTACTCCTCCGAAGTCCAGCTGACTGCTAATCACCTTGGTCATAAATCAAGGGTAGATTAGAAAAGGTTGACGGTCGTGAATGTTTGCTTCTAGATCTCTCATGAGAAATATAGAATAGTTGTAAGGTTTTTCCTGTACAACTGCATGAATCACCTCCATCATCCTGTATGATAGCTCGTTGAAGTGTCCAATCTTCTTAGGGAAGCAGACACTAAGCTGTGGCACCAAGTACTGGAAAGGTGGTATGAAACCAGACTTGCTGATTTTCCTTTACACGTTGTATGTATGATAGCCCATGTCTGTCAAGGTTTGCTGTACCATTTCCTTATCCAGGAAGGTGTTTTCTTGACCATCACCCAACTGGAGGACTTCTCTGAGAGTTTCCTCCTTTAGGGTGATTATGACCCCCCATAACCTTACTTTCTATCCACATGGAAGTGCCACTGAAGATGGTTTCAGCATTCCACCAGAATTCTTGAAGAAGTTCTGGATAGATGGTGACATGTGTAGATACAGCAAAGCCTAAGGGACTTTGTATGATCATGTTGTACACATACCTGCAATCTTCCCATGCAGGTCCTTCCAAATTAGACCTAAGTCTATGGTTATGATGTCTGTGAAGAGGGAGAGGGAAGTGTGTTTGTCTCATAACTTTTGGGTGAGCCATTCTAAAATAATAGAGAGCTTTTGAAGAGAAGATTGTTTGATGTGAAGAAAGTCTTTTTCAGGTTGTTAATATTTATAGATGAAAGTGATAGTTATGCCATAAATGTTATTAACAGCCAAAGATTTTCATTTTCATTTCAATCTCTTCATTTAAGACGGTATCTGTTGCAGTGAGAATATGACAGTCTACTAAGCCCCATGTGTGAGTAAGCATTGAATAGCTAGGCGGCTACTTTCATAGCCCCTAATCATTTTTGTGCCTACGTGTCTCTCAATCTTCTTATGAAAACATGACGTTGCATGCATTGAAAGTATACGAAAAATTCAATGTTCTACAAAAATTTTCCCTGTGACGGTTAATTTTCTCTGCTGTGACAATGAATTTTATCTTAATGCATGTTACTTTCCCACTTTTTTTTTTTGTTAATTTAAACAAAAGAAGAAAAAAAATACAAAAACAAACCTATTCACATTTATGAATTTATACGTATTTGAGATATGCATGAAGATGGAAATTTTTGATGATCAGTGATAATTCTGATGTTTCTACAAAGCTTCTGATGTTTTATCAGAATTTCTGATGATTTCATCAAATTTTCTGATACTTCTTCAGATTTTCTGATAAATCATCACATTCATTGATGATTTATCAGTTCTTCTGATATTCCATCAGATTGATGGATTTCTTTGTCAGAAACCTGTTGAATTATTCTTTGTTTATCAGAATTTTGATGTTCATCAGTTTGGTTTTCAATTTGTGGCCTTTTGTTTTCTGAAAGATCTTCATCTTTTATGTTAACCATGCCAAGTTTGCTGATTAAAAAATTGTGTATCTTTTCATCAAGAGGTTTTGTAAAGATATCAGTAATTTGGTTCTATGTTGGAACAAAGTACATTTCTATGTTACCTTTTTCAACATGATCCTTTATGAAGTGATATCTGACATCTATGTGCTTGGTTCTTGAGTGATGAACTGGATTTTCTGTTATTGCAATCGCACTCTTTGAATCACATAGGATTGGTATCTTTGTCAGATTTACTCCATAATCTTTCAGCTGAGTTTGCATCCACAGCACTTGTGAACAGCAACTTGCTGCTGCTACATATTCTGATTCAGCTATTGATGTTGAAACACAGTTTTGTTTCTTACTTGCCCAACATACCAACTTTTCTCCCAAAATTTGACAAGCACCAGATGTGCTTTTTCTGTCAATCTTGCATCCTGCATAATCTGCATCTGTATATGCAATTAGTTCCAGATTTGTATCCTTGGGATACCAATGACCAAGATCTGATGTGCCTTTTAGACACTTAAAAACCCTTTTTACTGCTTTTAAGTGGGATTCTTTAAGATTGCATTGATATCTGGCCAGAAAACATGTTGCAAACATAATATATGGTATGCTTGCAGTTAAGTATAGCAATGATCATATCATCCCTCTGTAGGTTTTAATATCTACACATATTCCATCTTTATCAAAATCCAATTTGTTCCCTGTTGCCATGGGAGTTTTTGAAATTGAGCAATTTTCAAGTAAGTATTTTTGCAGAATTGTTTTTACATACTTTGATTGACTCAAGAATATTTCATCAATTCTTTGTTTTACTTGTAAACCTAAGAAAAAGGTTAACTCACCCATCATGCTCATTTCAAAGTGGCTGGTCATTAACTTTTGAATTTTTTTACAAAAATTTTCATTTGTTGATCCAAATATGATGTCATCAACATATATTTGGACTAACAAGGTGTGACCTTTGTGTGTTTTGAGGAAAAGTGTTGTATCAATGGTACCTTTTGTGAAGCCAGAATTGAGTAAGAAGTTTGAGAGTGTTTCATACCAGGCTCTAGGAGCTTGCTTCAAACTATACAAGGCTTTGTTTAATCTATAAACATGGTTTTGAACTTTTGGATCAACAAAGCCTTCAGGTTGATGCACATAAACTTCTTCCTCAATCTTACCATTCAGGAATGAAGATTTCACATCCATTTGATATACTTTGAAGTCTTTGGATGCAGCATAAGCAAGAAAGATTCTTACTGCTTCTAATCTGGCCACCGGTGCAAAGGTTTCATCATAGTCAATGCCTTCTTGTTGACAATAACCTTTGACCACTAACCTTGCCTTGTTCCTGGTTATTATGCCATTTTCATCTGATTTGTTCCTGAATACCTATTTTGAGCCTATGACTGATTTGTCTTTTGGGTTAGGCACCATATCCCATACCTTATTCTTTTCAAACTGATCAAGCTCTTCTTGCATGGCTTGAATCCAGTCTGAGTCATTGAGAGCTTCTTTGACAGTTTTGGGTTCTATCTTGCTTAGAAGCCTAGCAAATGCACATTCATGTGCTTTTGCAGATCTTGTTTTTACACCATCTTCTGGATTTTTAATGATGTCAGAATGAACATGTCCTTTTATCCACCTCAACTTATTGTGAAAGATTGTTGGTTCTGATGGATTTGAAGTTTCCCCCTGAACATTTACCTCAGTTCTATTGTTTGTATCAGAATTTTGATTGTCAGAAATATTTTCATTGTTCTAATTCAAGATTTCTGATGTATTTTCCATTTGTTCTGTAGGGTTAGCACATGAGTTATCTAAAGATTTGTTTGTTAGAGATTTATCATGTTCTAAGAAGTCTTCAGTTATCATGTCAAAGAGATGTTCATATTTTTCTTGTTTATCATAAAAGTTTATTTCCTTCATATATTCATCAGAAACTTCTGTTTCTGATGAATCATCAAAAGATACATATAGACTTTCCCTGATTGTCCTTGTGTTTAGAATAAAAATTCTATAAGCTTTTGAAGACAAAGAATAACCAAGAATAATACCCTTTTCTGCTTTTCTGTCAAATTTTTCAAGGCTTTCAAAATCATTGAAAACAAAACATCTACAACCAAATGTGTACAAAAAATTTACACTTGGAATTCTTCCATTTATAATGTTGTAGGGAGTTTTATTGTGCCTTTTGTTGATTATGGACCTGTTTTGGGTAAAACAAGCATTTGCTATTGCCTTTGCCCAAAAGTGAGTGGGAAGTTTTGCATAAGCAAGCATTGTTCTGGCAGATTCCACTAAGGTTCCATTTCTCCTTTCTACCACCCCATCTGTTAGGGTGTTCTGGGAGCAGAAAAGTCATGAGAGATTCCTTTGCTTACAAGAAAGCTCTCAAGTTTTGAATTTTTAAATTTTGTTCCATTGTCTGATCTGATCCTTCTGACTGTTAATTTTAACAGATTTTCAATTTTTCTGATGAAATTAATGATCAGATCAGGAGTTTCACTTTTCTTTCTAAAAAACTCCACCCATGTGTATCTGGAAAAATCATCTACAATTACAAGTATGTATTTCTTTCTAGAAAAGCTTTCTGTACTTATAGGTCCACAAAGATCCATATGTAAAAGTTCCAAATTTTGTGTTATTGAAGATTCAGAAATTGCTTTGTGTGAGCTTCTTTTGGATTTACCCATTTCACAAGCTTCACAGATTTTATCATTCTTTGAGGATATGAGAGGTACTCCTTTTACCAGGCCTTTGCTTGCTAATTTGCTTAGATTTTTAAATTTTAAGTGGGCTAACCTTTTATGCCATAACCAACTACTACCTTTGTTAATTTTTGTAAATAAACATAATTTTGGATGTTCATTTTCTTCTTTGAAATCAAAGTAGTAGATTGATTGTCTTATCCTTTTTCTACTTAAATAAATTTTATTATCATCCATACCTATTAACAAGCATTTTTCTAGTAAAAAGGTTACCTGAAAACCTTTATCACAGAATTGACCACAACTTAGCAGATTGTACTTTAAGCCTTCTACATAGGCTACTTTTTCTATGGTCAAATATCCATACCTTATGCATCCATATCCCATAATCATCCCTTTTACTCCATTTCCAAAATTTACCATTTTACCCAGTTTTGAAACAAAGTTACTGAGTAAGCTCCTGCCCCCAGTCATGTGCTTGGAGCTTCGAGAATCGCAGTACCAGATCTGCTGCACATGATGGTCCTGAAATGGAAAAATTAGAGGGTTTTTGGTACCCAGACTTGCTTGCGTACTCTTTCTAATGAGATTTTAATCAGATTATTTTCTCTTGATGGCCTTTTATCAGAATATCTGTTGTATGCTGAGCCATAAACAGATTTTTCACTTTTCTTTTGGAGATGGTGTTGAACAAGCTTCAGTATGTCAACACACATACAAGATTTTTTTATCAGAATTTTCTGATATTTTATCTTGTGATGAAATGAGTGGATAATTTTGAATCAATGAGTGAACTGCTTCTGTAATTTTTAAATATGTTTGTTTGCATTCACTCCTTTTTGCTTTAAAGTTGGATTTTTCAAAAGAGTATTCAGAAAAGGTTGATTTGCATGATTCAGAATCAGATTCTGATGAGAATTTATCAGAAATCTGATGTGTTGCTTTTACAAAGACAATGGGTTTAGTTTCTCTTATTTTCACATATCCTAAACCCTCTCCTTTATTCTTTGGTGTGGACTCAATAAAATTTATGAATTCTTTAGCCTGTTGAAAACCTTTTATATTAATTTCCTTATCATTAATTTCCTTATCATTAATCTTTTTGTAAAGATCTTTTCTTTCATTTTCATTGAATTCAATTTTAGCTCCGTGATCTAAACTTTCTTCTATTAGTAATTGGTTTTCAAGTATGATTTTATTCATGGTCCTCTGCAACTCATCAGATTTTTTACTATCTGATTGCTGTTTATCTTGCAGATTTAGAAAATCTTACATGAGCTTGTTTAGCTTGTGTTCAAGATCAAGATTGTCTAAATTTACCTTCTGTCCTGAAGTTTCTGGTAGTTCATCAGAAAGTGCCATAAGGCAGAAATTAGCCATCTATTCTTCTTCTTCATCAGAAGAATCATCAGATAGCCATATATCTGTCCCTGCAATCAAGCTAACTTGTTGTTGCTTCTTCCAGCTTCTTCTCATAATAAGCAACATCTTTCAGTTTCTTGGTTTTGCATTCTGATGCATAGTGACCTCTCTGCTTGCACTTATAACACACAACTTCAGCCTTTCCCTTATCCTTAGATCTACCTTCTTCCCTAGATCTTCCATCCATCCTCCCTGTATCACTTTTCTGGTATCTTTGGCCTCCTCCCCTCAACCTCTGCAAGTGAGCAGTGCAATTGCTTCAGCAAAAGCTGAAAAATCTGATGATGTATCAGAAATTTCAAGATTTTGACTGTTTGAAGGTTGTGGATCATTGGTAGGTGTTCTTTGTGAGTTTGAGATTAGAGCTAAAGATCCCCCTCTTTGAATAGATTCTTCAAATATTTCTTCTTCTCTGGGGACCAGAATGCTGTATAAGTCATGAAGACTCATATTACCTGGTTCTAAGGTTGAGAACAAAATCATGGTGTCACACCCCGACCACGTGGAACAACCAAACGTGGCGGAAACGTCGGGGAGTGTTGTAACAGAATTAATTGTTTCAAATCCATGGCAATTGAAGTTTTGTTTTATTAATCAAACATGAGAGTTTACATTGTTTTAAACAAGAAACAAAGAGTACATAACATAAATTAACTAGTTCTTGTCTCGTTTTAAGTCACTAAGGCACAGGTCCGCCTAAGTATGTCTTGATAAGTCCTATGCATCATCTCCTGAAAACACATGTGAAAATAGGTACGTCAGCATAAAAATGCCTGTGAGATACATAGGTTTTATGAAAACAGAATTCATGACTTATGTTTGAGAAAATGTTTAGTCATGAACCTTGTAATTTGCTTTGTCTTGTAAATCATTTGAAAAACGATAACATCAGATGATATGTATAAATAAGAGAATAATGTATGGTTAAATGAACAACCATGTAAAATGAGTTTGTATAAGATAAGTTGTTTGTAAATCAATATCTTATGAAAAGTATGTTGTTTGTATAAAATGTTATATGTCTCAAATTGAAATGATTCAAATAACGCTACAATATGTGATACCATACAAACACATATATATAGGAAGTACCAGCGGCGTATCCACCGTGCTTGTATCATATTACATACGCCTCGTTACTTAAATCACTTACTCAAACCAAACCACCAAAGTAAAATGTTTAACAATTGTAGAAATGTTTATGTATAGTCAAATGTCTATTGTCAAATGTAAATCATGTCAACAGATACAAATGGTTCACACGGTTCAATAGTTACAAACGGTTCATATAATCAAAGGGTTTCGACGGTTCACATAGTCAAATAGTTACAACGGTTCAAAATGTAGTATAATGTGTTCATATGCTGGATGAGCATATGCAACAGAAATGCAATGTAAAACAATGTACTAAGTATGCACACAATGGACATACATAGCATGAAATGTAATGTAGAACGATGTACTAAGTACGCACACAATGGGCATACATAGCATGTAAAGTAAAACGATGTACTAAGTACGCACACAATGGGCATACATAGCATGAAATGCAATGAAATCATGTACTATAATGTACTAACAAACATAGCAGGTATATGATGTGAAAGCATGGAAAGCATGGAAGTAACAAGTAGGCACATGTGTTTCACCCCAAAATGTTTGGAAAACAGTAAAAGAGGGGTCTATGTACTCACTTGAAATTGCTCAGAAGTCCTTGAGTAACAACCAAACAATGCTAGAGATCACGGATATCAAACGGCACCTAATATAGGTAACTATGTTAATAAACCGGACCTAAATCGGAGGATTTAGATAGAATGAGGGTTCGTAAACCAAATGAGTATGGAGACTCGTGTCATATGGTTTATCAAAGCCTACATACTAAATGAAACCTAACCTAAGTGCATACGACCCATTATGACCCGTTTAGGTAGCTTATACTACTTTAACGCGTCGTTCACGTGAAACGCGTTCGGACCGCCTAACCAGTCCTATGACAAGTAACATATGCCTTAACATGTCTAATATAGTTGTCAAATCAGTTTAGATGTCAAAAGTTATGTTACATATGTTTAAAATGAATTTTGGCATCAAAGGGGTATTTTGGTAATTTACCTAAGGCATATTAACTACCTATCATACAACTACATAAACGAAGCGACCATAAGGTATAACCTCGGAAGGCTATTCCTTATATACTATGGTCACCTAATGTGTTTGGTCGGATCCTAATGATCGACCAAATGGGTCGGGTTCGAAGGTATAAGCGATTTATTAGATCGCTTACCCTTACGTCCCTAGACAACGTGGTAATCAGTAGGCATAGTCACAAGGGACTATAACCATCGTGATTACAATCACGTTGCGAAGTTCAAACGAACTTCGCATTGACCATAAACTAGTCAACGCAGAAAGTCAAACAAAGTTTGACTTTCGGACTCGAAAAGCAATAAAAGAACGAAGGAATACTTACGAAGGGTCCCCGAATGCTAATCGTGATCCAAGTAGCTCAGGTATGAAACAATGGTTTCAACTTAAAGCTTCTACGATCAGATTCTTGTGGTTTTTGCAATGGGGTGGATGGGTATTTATAGTTTTCGGGTAACCTTTAAGATCGTTTCATGGAAACCTTGCTCGAATCCCACCCGTACATGTGTTGGAATGTTATGGTATGTCAAATGGCCACTCACCATAAGGAAATGACATGTGGAAGAGAGATTGGGAGTGCAAAACAGCTGCAAACAGGCTGTTTAAACATTGAATCTGGTCTGATACACTGACGCGGGCTGCGTAAAGGATAGGCCTGGGTTTACGCGGGCCGCCTGTCCTGTCTGATCAGCAGAAAGTTCCAAAATGACAGATTTGGTCCCTGTTGGTGTTTACAGCCATTTCCGACACGTTGAAGGCCCGTTAAGCCAACGTTAAGGCCCTAAGATGATACCTAAACATTGTGGACATGAAACATGCTCAAAAATATGTCGGATGTTGGTTCGTTTGGTCGTACGAACGCGATGTTCGCTTAATTACGACGGAATGCGCATAAGCGCGAATAACAATCCAAATGACGCGACGAATGGATTTTTCTCATGCCAAACACTAAAATAAAATGTTTTAGTGCTTACATAAATTTTTTGGATGTCCGGATGTATTCAGAACATAAGTTATGCGCGAAAGTGCAAACTTGTGCACTTTTTGGCACTTTTAGTCCCTGAATGACCCAAAAGTTTATTTTAGCACACCGAACCCCTCAAAGCCTATTTCTAAGCTATGTAAAGGATATTTATGGTATGTTTAACTTATGGTCATTTTCCGGAATGTTCGTTACAGTTCAAATTGGCATACTTTCGCAGTTTGTCAAGTTTAGTCCCTGTAAGCGAATTAACTTGTTTTTGCCATACCAAAGCCTTCAAAACTTATTTCTAAGTTATGTAAAGGTTATTTAAGGTATGTTAAGTATATGTTGATGTTCCGGAGTATTTGTCGTATTAAACTGGTTATGTTTACGCACCAGTTTGCGTATAACTCTCCAGAAAGTGATATAGAGTTTGAAATTGAATATAAGTCAAATCATGAAAAATGTAAAACACAACCAAAAAAACATTGGGATCAAATAACATTGATTTATTGATAACTGAACTGTTCACAATGATTACAAGCACAGATGTTACAGTCTCCCAAACTTTCGGAAATTGTCACACCCCCAAAATCCACATGCGTTGTACTACCGCTTGGAGGCGTGACTGACCAGGATCCAGCCACCAATTATACTGAATAATCGAATTAGTAACCAAAATAATACTTGCTAACCATACGATTAGCAAATATTATGTTCGGGGCTTAAAGTTTTAAGTTCAAATAGTAGTAAGTAGCGGAAGCATCAGTAAAACAGTTCTAAACAAGGTTCATAGTTCATGTTTATTTAACACCCAACACAGGGGTAGACGAACACTACACATCCCCAAGCAGCAAGCTCCTCAGTCACTGGTTACCTGCAAAGCATGCAGTAAGGTGTCAACAATAATGTTGAGCGAGTTCACTAGTTGTCCAGTTTTAATTACCAAAAACTTGTTTCACCAGTTAATTAATCCGTTTATACTTGCGATGGGGAGCTACCCCGTAAGTAAGCGACTAAACTGTTTTTACAATACCGAATACTATTCATCCGTACGTTTCCGTAGTGTGCCCCGTTTGTCAATGTTCTATCATCATTGACGGTTGCCAGAGTACATTAGTTCACGCCCGATCCCATACGCGGGCACGGTGTGAGGTTGGTGAGACCTAAATAGTGCTATCAACTAATAACCCGTTCGCCTGACCCCGGCGACTAATCGGTATTAAGAAGTGAGGACTTGAGTGATAGAGTTTTGTTTAGTGTTGCTTGTTGCATCCAGTATAAACAGTAATTAACCAAAGGTCCCATTTAAGGGGAGAGAAGTAGGTTTGTATCCCTTACGAGGGGATAGCGTTGTTGTAAGTTTCCGTTTCCCAACCACCGGGAACGCATGCTTTATTAGTTGTGAACTCACCTTGGGTTGCTCGGTAGGTTAATTACTCGGGTCAATCACGTTGGTCACCACGTCCTAGCATGGTTACCAAATATAGGTCAAATTGGGGTACAAGTAACCACGTATAGACACACTTAGCATGCATACATTTAAACAGTTGGGTTATTGGGCTGCCCTAACATTTTCACAAACAAACAGTAACAGAAACACATGCAGTCCAGTCAACAGATAGCCCAACAAGTCGTGGCCCAATAACACGTAGGCAGCCCAGTCGAGACAAGGGTGGTCTCGACTCGAGAATACACGGTCTCGAGTCGCAACCGGGAGATCTCGAAGAATCACGTTTTGGTCTCGAGTGTGCTGCTTGCGAGTCGCAATCTCAGGAGTCTCGAGCCCAGTCTCGAGTCAAGGTCATGTCGTCTCGAGTCGAGACTTAGTCGGTCTCGAGCCCCTGAAGTCCGTCTCGGTTCATCATGCTTTGGTCTCGAGTCGTAACTATGGGTTCCGACTCGCAACCATGATTACGTGCACAGAAACCTTCTAGAACCTGTCAACATGTGCTATCCAATAGAATTCTGGTTTCATGAAATTTTGTACTAACCAACCATATTGCAATAACATGTTTCCTTGTCTAATTACCAAGCAAAACGGATCAAACAACATGATTTTTAAATATTCATATCTCCTTCAACATGTTCTTCACATATTCAAGCCATATTCAAATATTCATAGCAATATTCATATCATATTCATGTGGTTCTTCATTAGGGTTTTTATCACATTCAACAAACATATTCCAAGCAATCCACACTAGCATATGATATCCAATCCACAGCCCCTTTATGCATCAACTTTGGTTCCTACAACTAGCATGCATTACTCGGTTCCAAAGCACACATACACATCCTTAAATGTCATAATAATCTCGCATATTATTCACAATACACATACATTTCTATATCACCTAGCACACTATCTAGTCATCAAGCTAAATCATACGAGACACATTGTTCAAGTTGTATATCACCACGGTTTACACTTTATTTTCAAACATTCATAACCAATCAACCATTCATTAAGCAACATACTCATTCAACTACAAGAATCTATATCAAAGATCTTTCAACTATGCACAAGAAGGCACTAACCGGTTCTAAAGTGTGGAGGTGTGTAGAGAATCACCGAGATCCGAGAGTTCCTTCCTTGGCCGCCGGTTGTTCCGAGAAGAAGGGAGGAGAGTGTTGGTGGAATTTTAGGGTTTTAGTGAGAGAAAGATGAGAGGAGAGTGAGGATGAAATGAGAGAGTGTAAAGGGGAGTGTGTGTGTGAGGGTTTTGGGTTTTTATACCCGTTTCCGAGTGGCATGGCCCAACCGGCCCAAATGTTCATTGTTCACTCGAGACCGGGTGGTCTCGAGTTGGGTTTCGTGGTCTCGGCCCACTACACACATAAATACCTATATATATATATATATATATATATATCATACATACACATAATGCAAGGATCACATAGAACATCTAAACAATACGCAACTTTTATTTAATAATGCATATATACACAAAGATATACAAGGTAATGCTCGGGGAAACCCCAGAGTGTCACATTATCCCCAAGTTTTAAGAACTTTCGTCCCGAAAGTTAAGGCAGCCACTGTCAAGCTAGTGTAAATGAGAACGTTTCGACGGGGTGTCACATCATCCCCCCGTTAGTTTGGAATTTCGTGCCGAAATTCGGTTGTAGCTTCAGTGCTGGGGTTTTCGTTTGGGAACAACTAGGGATACTTGCGCTTCATCTGGTCTTCCCGCTCCCAGGTAAACTCTGGGCCACGGCGTGAGTTCCAACGAACTCGCACGAGGGGTATCTGGCTACGTTTGAGGGTTTTGATCTCACGATCCGTGATCTCAATCGGTTCCTCGGTGAAGTGTAGCTGTTCATCAATAGTAAGTTCCTTGAAAGGAATGATGAGTGTTTCATCTGACAGACACTTCTTCAGATTAGACACGTGGAAGACGTTGTGCACAGCACTCAGTTCTTCAGGCAGATTCAATCTGTAAGCGGCCGTACCGATCTTTTCGGTAATTTCAAAGGATCCGACATATCTTGGGTTAAGCTTGCCCCGTTTTCCAAAACGAACCACACCCTTCCAGGGTGAGACTTTGAGTAGAGCCCGTTCACCAACCTTGAACTCTAGTGGTTTCCTATCCTTATCCGCGTATCTCTTCTGACGGTCACGAGCTGCCGCCATGCGTTGCCTAATCTGGGCAATCTTTTCTGTGGTGTCAACTACATGTTCCGGGCCTGTGATCTGGCTGTCACCAACCTCCGCCCAGCAAAGAGGCGATCGACATTTACGACCGTACAATGCCTCAAAGGGTGCCGCCTGAATGCTGGTGTGGTAGCTGTTGTTGTAGGAGAATTCACTAACGGTAGGTGCTTCTCCCAATTCTTTCCAAAATCGATCACACAGGCCCTAAGCATGTCTTCGAGGGTTTGGATGGTGCGTTCAGATTGCCCATCCGTTTGCGGATGATAAGCAGTGCTCATGTCTAAACGTGAGCCAAAAGATTTGTGCATAGCTTGCCACAACTCAGACGTAAAACGTGCATCTCGGTCAGAAATAATAGAGGTAGGCACTCCGTGCTTCGAAACCACTTCTTTTAAGTACACCTCTGCTAGGGTAGAGAACTTGTCTGTTTCTTTGATAGCCAAAAAAGTGTGCAGACTTAGTTAAGCAATCCACTATCACCCAAATGGTGTCATTTCCGCGTTGAGACCTAGGCAGGCCAGTAACAAAATCCATGGAAATCTGCTCCTATTTCCATTGCGGGATCTCTGGCTGTTGGAGTAGGCCTGATGGTTTCTGATACTCCGCCTTGACTCTTGCACACGTTAAACATTTTCTGACATAGGTTGCTATGTGGGCTTTCATGCCAGGCCACCAATAGGTAGCCCTCAAGTCATGGTACATCTTATCCGAACCTGGATGCACTGAGTAACGGGACTTATGAGCTTCATCCATCACAAGGTCACGTAAATTTCCATATAGCGGAACCCATATGCGCCCGGCCACGTAGTAGGCACCATCTTCTTTTTGTTCCATTCGTTGTCTCGATCCTCGCAGGGACTCAGCCCTGATGTTCTCGGCTTTTAATGCTTCAACCTGAGCATTTCGAATCTGATTAGGGAGGTTCGAGTGGATAGTGAGCTGTAAGGCACGAACACGCTTGGGTTTGGTCTCTTTTCTGCTGAGGGCATCGGCTACCACATTAGCCTTGCCTGGGTGGTATTTAATTGCACACTCGTAGTCATTTAGGAGTTTGACCCATCGGCGTTGCCGCATATTCAACTCCTTTTGTTCCATTATGTGCTGGAGACTCTTGTGATCAGTGTAAATTGTGCACTTGGTGCCGTACAGGTAGTGTCTCCAAAGCTTGAGCGTGAAGACCACAGCTCCAAATTCTAAGTCATGCGTCGTGTAGTTCCGTTCGTGGATCTTGAGTTGTCGCGAAGCGTAAGCAATAACCTTCTCGCGTTGCATCAACACACAACCAAGCCCTTGAATAGAAGCATCGCAGTAAACAACAAAGTCGTCGGTACCTTCAGGTAAGGAGAGGATAGGAGCACTACAAAGGTTTTTCTTTAGTTCCTGGAAGGCAGATTCCTGAGCATCACTCCATTTGTAAGCAACACCCTTCTGAGTGAGGGTCGTAAGTGGTTGAGCGATCTTAGAGAATCCCTTGATAAATCTTCGATAGTATCCTGCCAATCCCAAGAATTGGTGAACTTCGGTCGGAGTCTTAGGTACAGGCCAATTCTTAATGGACTCAATCTTAGCGGGGTCAACATGAATCCCTTCCTGATTGACAATGTGCCCAAGGAAATGGACTTCTCTAAGCCAGAAATCACATTTCGAGAATTTGGCGTACAGTTGCTCATTGCGAAGGAGTTCGAGAATGAGACGCAGGTGTTGTTCATGCTCCTCTTGGCTCTTCGAGTAGATTAAGATGTCGTCGATAAACACAATTACGAACTTGTCGAGGTAGGGTTTGCATACTCGGTTCATGAGATCCATGAAGATCGCAGGGGCGTTGGTCATTCCGAAAGGCATAACAAGGAATTCGTAGTGGCCATAGCGGGTTCTGAAAGCAGTCTTAGAGATGTCCTCATCGTGGACTCTCAGCTGGTGATAACCCGATCGCAGATCGATCTTGGAATAATAGCTCGACCCTTGCAGCTGGTCGAACAGGTCGTCGATGAGGGGAAGTGGATAACGATTCTTGATGGTAACCTTGTTCAGTTCGCGATAATCAATGCACATTCGGAATGTGCCATCTTTCTTTTTGACGAAGAGCACTGGGGCTCCCCAGGGTGATGAGCTAGGACGGATAAAACCTTCGTCCAAGAGCTCTTGTAGTTGAGTAGAGAGTTCCTTGAGTTCCGCGGGGGCTAGTCGATAAGGTGCACGAGCTATAGGTGCCGCTCCGGGAGCTAGCTCGATTTGAAACTCGACCTGACGATGAGGAGGGAGTCCAGGTAGTTCTTCCGGGAACACCTCAGGATAGTCGCGTAGGACTGGAAAATCTTCAATCCTGTTTTCCATTTTCTGAGTGTCGGCAACGAGTGCTAAGATAGCGGTGTGCCCCTTTCGTAGACACTTCTGGGCCTTTAAGAAAGAAATGATGCCTGTGACTTCTCCGCTCTTGTCGCCTTGAACTATAAGAGGTTTGCCAGGGGGACGGGGTATACGAATAGCTTTCTCTTGGCAGAGGATTTCAGCTCGATGTTTGGATAACCAATCCATACCTACGATGACGTCGAAGCTTCCAAGAATGATGGGGAAGAGATCGATACAGAAGGTCTGACCAGACAACTCTATTTTGCAGTTACGAATTACGTGTGAGGCCTCGAGGTTTCTAC
Source organism: Helianthus tuberosus (assembly GCA_030545235.1). NCBI lineage: Eukaryota > Viridiplantae > Streptophyta > Magnoliopsida > Asterales > Asteraceae > Helianthus > Helianthus tuberosus. The sequence continues at coordinate 115,701,503 of CM060414.1, read as the reverse complement.
CATTGGCTATTTCGACGGTGTGCTTAGAGCTTAGCGGCGTAAGAGTGAGCTTAAGTTTCTTACTAATACGTAGGGATACATAACTAGCATCTGCTCCGGAATCAAATAGCATGGAAACATAACGATCATTAAGGAGGAACTTACCCGCTACAACGTTGGGGTCATTCCTTTCTTCTCCAGCTCCAATCACAAAAGCCCTTCCTCTTGCACCATTCCCAGCATTGTTGTTATTGTTCCCAGCACCCTGATTGTTGTTGTTTTGATTCAGTTCAGGGCATTCCTTTCGCATGTGCCCCGTTGCTCCACACTTGAAGCATCCACGGTTGTTTCCTTGTTGCTGTTGTGGTTGCTGTTGATTCTGTCTAGCTGGAAGTGGGCTCCTGCAGTCTTTGGCTTCATGCCCCATCTTGTTGCATCGCTGACACTGACTTTTGCCACACGGCCCACTGTGGTGTCGGTTACATTTGTTACACTTGGGGTGGTTTCCTCGATAGCCACCCTGTTGCTGAGGGCCCTTGTTGTTTTCAGTCTTCCTTTGTTAAACTGGGGCCTGAGTGGGGTTAGCATCCTTTCCCTGACTTCCATCCCACTTTCGTTTGTTATCGCTAGAAGTGCCAGCAGTAGCACTGATCCTCTTGGGCAACTTGCCCTCCTCCACAGCCTGATTGGTGAGTTTGTGAGCAAGACGAACCACGGGCTGTATGGTATTGAGGTTGGCCGAGGTCACATGGCTCCGGATTTCTGGGACCAAGCCTTTGATGTACAGTTCGATCCTTCGATACATAGGTCGGGACATGTTTGGGCAAAGTGCAGCATAGTCGTTGGACTGCTTGGTGTAGGTCTCAATCTCTGATCCAACCATCTTGAGCGCATAGTACTCGTTCTCGAGTTTGTGGATGTCATCCCTGTGACAGTACTCCTCTTTGATCATGTCTTTGAAATCTTCCCATGCAGTAGCATTAGCAGTTTCCAGACCAAGCATCTGAATCTGCGCTTTCCACCATGAAAGCGCGTTTCCTTCAAGCTTACCAGTCGCGAACTTAACCCAGTTAGCAGGGGGACACTCGCAGACAGCAAAGACAGCTTCGGCCTTTTCAATCCAGTGCAGGAGGCCTATGGCACCCTCGGTGCCGTTGAAAGGGAGAGACTTGCCATCCATGAAGGTTTTGAAGGTACAAACACGTGGTTGCGCAGGCGCAGGCTGACCTGTTGTGAGAAGCGAAGCGAATAGGTTTAGGGGCGAAAAGACGATGTGGGGGTAGGATCTAAACATCCTAAAGTAACGAGCTTACCTCCAGGGTGAGCTGCGAAAGCTGCAGCCACCGTGTTGAGCAAGTTGGCGAATTGAGCCTGAGTCATGTTAACGCTTCCTCTTCCGCGTCCACTCATTGTCTTCATAACCAGAAAACACAGTATAAGTGTGATGTCGTAACGTAGCGAGAATAAGATAGAAGAGGGAGGTGTATCTATCTAACTAGGCACACCAGTATGTATAGTAGAGCAGTCAATATAAGATAAACAAGCAAGTAAACACAAGTCCGAGCTATGAGGTCTAATATGCCGAGTCTTGCCCTTGGAGTGTAGTGTCGTCACGAGTCACGGGTTATAGTCTGGTTTTTCTCAAAAAGACTCTCCTTTTTAAAACCAAGTTCACTACAACCAATGGCTCTGATACCAATCTGTCACACCCCCAAAATCCACATGCGTAGTACTACCGCTTGGAGGCGTGACTGACCAGGATCCAGCCACCAATTATACTGAATAATCGAATTAGTAACCAAAATAATACTTGCTAACCATACGATTAGCAAATATTATGTTCGGGGCTTAAAGTTTTAAGTTCAAATAGTAGTAAGTAGCGGAAGCATCAGTAAAACAGTTCTAAACAAGGTTCATAGTTCATGTTTATTTAACACCCAACACAGGGGTAGACGAACACTACACATCCCCAAGCAGCAAGCTCCTCAGTCACTGGTTACCTGCAAAGCATGCAGTAAGGTGTCAACAATAATGTTGAGCGAGTTCACTAGTTGTCCAGTTTTAATTACCAAAAACTTGTTTCACCAGTTAATTAATCCGTTTATACTTGCGATGGGGAGCTACCCCGTAAGTAAGCGACTAAACTGTTTTTACAATACCGAATACTATTCATCCGTACGTTTCCGTAGTGTGCCCCGTTTGTCAATGTTCTATCATCATTGACGGTTGCCAGAGTACATTAGTTCACGCCCGATCCCATACGCGGGCACGGTGTGAGGTTGGTGAGACCTAAATAGCGCTATCAACTAATAACCCGTTCGCCTGACCCCGGCGACTAATCGGTATTAAGAAGTGAGGACTTGAGTGATAGAGTTTTGTTTAGTGTTGCTTGTTGCATCCAGTATAAACAGTAATTAACCAAAGGTCCCATTTAAGGGGAGAGAAGTAGGTTTGTGTCCCTTACGAGGGGATAGCGTTGTTGTAAGTTTCCGTTTCCCAACCACCGGGAACGCATGCTTTGTTAGTTGTGAACTCACCTTGGGTTGCTCGGTAGGTTAATTACTCGGGTCAATCACGTTGGTCACCACGTCCTAGCATGGTTACCAAATATAGGTCAAATTGGGGTACAAGTAACCACGTATAGCAAACACGTATAGACACACTTAGCATGCATACATTCAAACAGTTGGGTTATTGGGCCTGCCCTAACATTTTCACAAACAAACAGTAACAGAAACACATGCAGTCCAGTCAACAGATAGCCCAACAAGTCGTGGCCCAATAACACGTAGGCAGCCCAGTCGAGACAAGGGTGGTCTCGACTCGAGAATACACGGTCTAGAGTCGCAACCGGGAGATCTCGAAGAATCATGTTTTGGTCTCGAGTGTGCTGCTTGCGAGTCGCAATCTCAGGAGTCTCGAGCCCAGTCTCGAGTCAAGGTCATGTCATCTCGAGTCGAGACTTAGTCGGTCTCGAGCCCCTGAAGTCCGTCTCGGTTCATCATGCTTTGGTCTCGAGTCGCAACTATGGGTTCCGACTCGCAACCATGATTACGTGCACAGAAACCTTCTAGAACCTGTCAACATGTGCTATCCAATAGAATTCTGGTTTCATGAAATTTTGTACTAACCAACCATATTGCAATAACATGTTTCCTTGTCTAATTACCAAGCAAAACGGATCAAACAACATGATTTTTAAATATTCATATCTCCTTCAACATGTTCTTCACATATTCAAGCCATATTCAAATATTCATAGCAATATTCATATCATATTCATGTGGTTCTTCATTAGGGTTTTTATCACATTCAACAAACATATTCCAAGCAATCCACACTAGCATATGATATCCAATCCACAGCCCCTTTATGCATCAACTTTGGTTCCTACAACTAGCATGCATTACTCGGTTCCAAAGCACACATACACATCCTTAAATGTCATAATAATCTCGCATATTATTCACAATACACATACATTTCTATATCACCTAGCACACCATCTAGTCATCAAGCTACATCATACGAGACACATTGTTCAAGTTGTATATCACCACGGTTTACACTTTATTTTCAAACATTCATAAACAATCAACCATTCATTAAGCAACATACTCATTCAACTACAAGAATCTATATCAAAGATCTTTCAACTATGCACAAGAAGGCACTAACCGGTTCTAAAGTGTGGAGGTGTGTAGAGAATCACCGAGATCCGAGAGTTCCTTCCTTGGCCGCCGGTTGTTCCGAGAAGAAGGGAGGAGAGTGTTGGTGGAATTTTAGGGTTTTAGTGAGAGAAAGATGAGAGGAGAGTGAGGATGAAATGAGAGAGTGTAAAGGGGAGTGTGTGTGTGAGGGTTTTGGGTTTTTATACCCGTTTCCGAGTGGCATGGCCCAACCGGCCCAAATGTTCATTGTTCACTCGAGACCGGGTGGTCTCGAGTTGGGTTTCGTGGTCTCGGCCCACTACACACATACATACCTATATATATATATATATCATACATACACATAATGCAAGGATCACATAGAACATCTAAACAATACGCAACTTTTATTTAATAATGCATATATACACAAAGATATACAAGGTAATGCTCGGGGAAACCCCAGAGTGTCACAGAAATTTCGTCCCGAAATTTATTCGTAGGAGTCTATTTGTGACTTTGTGTCAAAAACCACCAGAGATATGTAAGGCACAATCATGTCATTTCCTTAACGGACATTCTTCAGAAACGTAAAATGTACTTACAAAGTCATTTTCAACGGGTGCTTCATCAGAAATGGAAATGAAAAGGAGAAACAAACGGATATTCATTTCCTCAACGGATAATCTTCAGAAACGAAAATGAACAAACGGAGTCATTTTCAACGGATGCTTCCTCAGAAACGGAAATGAAAAAGGATAGTCAAACGGGTATTCATTTCCTCAACGGATAATCTTCAGAAATGAAAATGAACTAACGGAGTCATTTTCAACGGTTGCTTCCTTAGGTACGGAAATGAAAAAGGATAGTCAAACGGGTATTCATTTCCTCAACGGATAATCTTCAGAAATGAAAATGAACTAACGGAGTCATTTTCAACGGTTGCTTCCTCAGGTAAGGAAATGAAGGATTTAACAACGGATATTCATTTCCTCAACGGATAATCTTCAGAAACGAAAATGAACTAACGGAGTCATTTTCAACGGTTGTTTCCTCAGAAACGGAAATGAAGGATTAAACAATCGGATATTCATTTCCCTCGACGGATACTCTTCAGAACGAAAATGAACAAACGGAGGCATTTTCCTCAATGGGTATTCTTCAGAATTGGAAATGAAGGATAAACGGATATTCATTTCCTCAACGGATATTCTTCAGAAGTGAAAAATGAATAGCTAGTTCAGTTTTACTCAACGGATGCTTCATCAGAATTGGAAATGAATAGGGTTAACTCTAGATACATGATAGAACTTGCTGTGATTTCTGTGCACTAAATCCCATAATTATGTATGCATCCATAATTACGTAATTCCTTGCACAGTCCGCACAGTTCGTTTTGTAAAGTTGTGGGGAAGGATATCAAACTTGTGATGTTGGTGACTAGACTACCATAGGGTCCTTTTAATTAGATCATCAGAGGATCTTCTTAATTAGGCCACCAAGGAGTCCTTTCAACTATATCATCCAGTTTAACTAGACCACTCAAGGGGTCTAGTTATGAAGCAGTACTTTATAATCCAAGGGACTTATCTACTACGTAGAAGTCCATTAAGGATTTTAGATAGTGCCTTTTGGGTATCCTACCATGAATCTCTTGTACAAGGATATGTAAGATTCTACGAGGATTTGGATAACATAATCTGGATCACACGACACATAAAAGGGAACACATAAGCACATAACCACATAATTGTTTAATTGTTATTATCTTGTTATTGATTACTATTATCTTGGCGCCTTTTCAGAAAAATTTACCTTTCCTGATCTTTGATTCAGTCAAGGTTGCAGATAGCTCAATGGCCTGTCTAACTATAGTAGGGTTGCTACCAGTCACAATGTCTTGTATTGAGTCAAGGAGGCCATCAATGTACTTTTCGATTGCCTTATCCAAAGGTGTGACCATGTTTGGGCATAACAGACTTAACTCCTCATAACGGTCCGTGTAGGCTTGATGTTCACCGCTGTCTTGCTCAAGATTGTCGATTTCCCTTTCCAAGGCCCTGATCTCGTGTCGAGGACAGAATTCCTTCATCATAAGGGCCCTAAGTTCAGCCCATGTCTGTGCTAGAGCAACTTCTGCACCACGATCTCTCATAACCCCGTTCCACCATGTAAGAGCCCTCTTCTGAAACACACTCGAATAAAACTCGACCTTGCGATTGTCAGGACACTGCACGTGGCGGAAAGTATTCTCAATGCTCTCGAACCATTGAAGAAGCCCAGTCGCTCCCTCAGAACCACTAAACTTGAGTGGTTTAGCCGAGTTAAAACTCTTGAAATTGCATGGACCATTGTTGTTGTTGTTGGCTTGGTTCCATTGAGCAAAGAGGTTTGGGAATTGAGCAGCCATTTGCTGCGCAATGATTTCTGCAGTTCGGCAGTCGCTATCTGGTTTTCGCGTCGAGGAGGCATTCTAAAAGAGGAAACATGAAATGAAACGAGTGAGAGAATTAGACGAAAATAATGAGATGAACAAATCTGATGAAAGCAAGGATAGTGGTCATTTGTTTGTTACTACAAAGCAACAAACGACCCCGGTGATTAATCAAAGTAAATAGGTCAAAAATAATGTATCGCGAAGACATACTCGCCTATAAGTGAACACTCATCCCAAGAATTCCCAGGTAAGCACAACTGGTCTCGCGTCTGATGAGATATATACGAAGTGCTTGCCTAGACAGAAAACCCAGAATACAGGCAATCACCCTTCCAGTTGCACGTGTTCACATTATTTAAAACCCAAAACCTTGACGAGATTTTTGAAAATTCAAAGGGGTTCAAAACCTTATAACAGAGGGTTCAAAACCTTACAATAGAGGGTTCAGAACCTAGTAATCAATCATCCTAGAACAGATGATTAGTTTTCAAAGCGGTTTTGAAATTTATGTTCTTGTTGTGGTCGTCACCTAAGGATAGGTGACAGTATTGTTTTATGACTAAATGCAAGTAAACTCACGTTAGGGTCCTAAGAAGGTTATAGACTAGGTCAAAGCATTACTAATAACCTAATTCCCTATAACCATTGGCTCTGATACCATCTTTTCTATCACACCCCGACCACGTGGAACAACCAAACGTGGCGGAAACGTCGGGGAGTGTTGTAACAGAATTAATTGTTTCAAATCCATGGCAATTGAAGTTTTGTTTTATTAATCAAACATGAGAGTTTACATTGTTTTAAACAAGAAACAAAGAGTACATAACATAAATTAACTAGTTCTTGTCTCGTTTTAAGTCACTAAGGCACAGGTCCGCCTAAGTATGTCTTGATAAGTCCTATGCATCATCTCCTGAAAACACATGTGAAAATAGGTACGTTAGCATAAAAATGCCTGTGAGATACATAGGTTTTGTGAAAACAGAATTCATGACTTATGTTTGAGAAAACGTTTAGTCATGAACCTTGTAATTTGCTTTGTCTTGTAAATCATTTGAAAAACGATAAGATTAGATGATATGTATAAATAAGAGAATAATGTATGGTTAAATGAACAACCATGTAAAATGAGTTTGTATAAGATAAGTTGTTTGTAAATCAATGTCTTGTGAAAAGTATGTTGTTTGTATAAAATGTTATATGTCTCAAATTGAAATGATTCAAATAACGCTACAATATGTGATACCATACAAACACATATATATAGGAAGTACCAGCGGCGTATCCACCGTGCTTGTATCATATTACATACGCCTCGTTACTTAAATCACTCACTCAAACCAAACCACCAAAGTAAAATGTTTAACAATTGTAGAAATGTTTATGTATAGTCAAATGTCTATTGTCAAATGTAAATCATGTCAACAGATACAAATGGTTCACACGGTTCAACAGTTACAAACGGTTCATATAATCAAAGGGTTTTGACGGTTCACATAGTCAAATAGTTACAACGGTTCAAAATGTAGTATAATGTGTTCATATGCTGGATGAGCATATGCAACAGAAATGCAATGTAAAACAATGTACTAAGTATGCACACAATGGACATACATAGCATGAAATGTAATGTAGAACGATGTACTAAGTACGCACACAATAGGCATACATAGCATGTAATGTAAAACGATGTACTAAGTACGCACACAATGGGCATACATAGCATGAAATGCAATGAAATCATGTACTATAATGTACTAACGAACATAGCAGGTATATGATGTGAAAGCATGGAAATAACAAGTAGGCACATGTGTTTCACCCCAAAATGTTTGGAAAACAGTAAAAGAGGGGTCTATGTACTCACTTGAAATTGCTCAGAAGTCCTTGAGTAACAACCAAACAATGCTAGAGATCACGGATATCAAACGGCACCTAATATAGGTAACTATGTTAATAAACCGGACCTAAATCGGAGGATTTAGATAGAATGAGGGTTCGTAAACCAAACGAGTATGGAGACTCGTGTCATATGGTTTATCAAAGCCTACATACTAAATGAAACCTAACCTAAGTGCTTACGACCCATTACGACCCGTTTAGGTAGCTTATGCTACTTTAACGCGTCATTCGCGTGAAACGCGTTCGGACCGCCTATCCAGTCCTATGACAAGTAACATATGCCTTAACATGTCTAATATTGTTGTCAAATCAGTTTAGATGTCAAAAGTTATGTTACTTATGTTTAAAATGAATTTTGGCATCAAAGGGGTATTTTGGTAATTTACCTAAGGCATATTAACTACCTATCATACAACTACTTAAACGAAGCGACCATAAGGTATAACCTCGGAAGGTTATTCCCTATATACTATGGTCACCTAATGTGTTTGGTCGGATCCTAATGATCGACCAAATGGGTCAGGTTCGAAGGTATAAGCGATTTATTAGATCGCTTACCCTTACGACCCTAGACAACGTGGTAATCAGTAGGCATAGTCACAAGGGACTACAACCATCGTGATTACAATCACGTTGCGAAGTTCAAACGAACTTCGCATTGACCATAAAATGGTCAACGCAGAAAGTCAAACAAAGTTTGACTTTCGGACTCGAAAAGCAATAAAAGAACGAAGGAATACTTACGAAGGGTCCCCGAATGCTAATCGTGATCCAAGTAGCTCAGGTATGAAACAATGGTTTCAACTTAGAGCTTCTAGGATCAGATTCTTGTGGGTTTTGCAATGGGGGTGGATGGGTATTTATAGTTTTCGGGTAACCGTTAAGATCGTTTCATGGAAACCGTGCTCGAATCCCACCCGTACATGTGTTGGAATGTTATGGTATGTCAAATGGCCACTCACCATAAGGAAATGACATGTGGAAGAGAGATTGGGAGTGCAAAACAACTGCAAACAGGCTGTTTAAACATTGAATCTGGTCTGATACACTGACGCGGGCCGCGTAAAGGATAGGCCTGGGTTTACGCGGGCCGCCTGGCCTGTCTGATCAGCAGAAAGTTTCCAAAATGACAGATTTGGTCCCTGTTGGTGTTTACAGCCATTTCCCACACGTTTAAGGCCCGTTAAGCCAACGTTAAGGCCCTAAGATGATGACTAAACATTGTGGACATGAAACATGCTCAAAAATATGTCGGATGTTGGTTCGTTTGGTCGTACGAACGCGATGTTCGCTTAATTACGACGGAATGCGCATAAGCGCGAATAACGATCCAAATGACGCGACGAATGGATTTTTCTCATGCCAAACACTAAAATAAAATGTTTTAGTGCTTACATAAATTTTTTGGATGTCCGGATGTATTCAGAACGTAAGTTATGCGCGAAAGTGCAAACTTGTGCACTTTTTGGCACTTTTTGGCACTGAATGACCCAAAAGTTTATTTTAACACACCGAACCCCTCAAAGCCCATTTCTAAGCAATGTAAAGGATATTTATGGTATGTTTAACTTATGTTCATGTTCCGGAATGTTCGTTACAGTTCAAATTGGCATACTTTCACAGTTTGTCAAGTTTAGTCCCTGTAAGCGAATTAACTTGTTGTTGCCATACCAAAGCCTTCAAAACTTATTTCTAACTTATGTAAAGGTTATTTAAGGTATGTTAAGTATATGATGATGTTCCGGAGTATTTGTCGCATTAAACTGGTTACGTTTACGCACCAGTTTGCGTATAACTCTCCAGAAAGTGATATAGAGTTTGAAATTGAATATAAGTCAAAACATGAAAAATGTAAAACACAACCAAACAAACATTGGGATCAAATAACATTGTTTTATTAATAACTGAACTGTTCACAATGATTACAAGCACAGATGTTACACATGGTTAGACTTCTCCATTCTCTAGGTAAGACCTCCAGAAATTTTATGTTTCTTTCATCATTTAATTTTGTTATTCTAAATTTTTTTAGCTCATTCAAAAGGTTTGTAAATCTTTGTTATTTTCATTTAATATTTCATTTGGTAAACTTTTGAATCTCTCATATGAGGAAACAATGTTTGTTCTTTTGTTTCTTTTCATCCTTTCTCCTCCTTTACAAAGATTTTCCAACGGATCCCATATTTCTTTAGCTGATGCACATGCATCAACTTGTGAAAATATTTCACTAGGGATAGCCATTATTAAAAGTGACTTTGCCCTTTCATCTGCAGCCACCTTTTCCTTGTCTTCTGGGCTCCAAAGTATTTCACTTTTGGGAGCCCGGGAGGCAGGGATTGCTGGTGATTGATCAGTTGCTGGAATAGCTGGTATTTCAGTCATTGGTATATATGAACCCCTTTAAATGGATTGAAACAGAGTTCGGTCATGCCATTAAGGAAATTGACCATCCTGATTCTCCATTGGGGGTATTCCTCTCTGACCAGAGTCGGAGGTTTAGACATAGAACCAATGTTAAAAGCATTATTCCATGTTTGAAAGCTGGCCATATTTAGAGAAAAGAAGATGAGTGATTGATCGTTTGAAAATGATTTATTCAATCTGCTCTGATACCAATTGTTGGTCCCAGTTTGGACTTAAAAACTTATTCTCACGTAATATGGCAAGTGATTTCAATAGATGTGAAAATAGTGTGCGGAAATAGAAATCAGACTTTCAAGAAACAAGACCTACAGAATTATCAAGTTTATATCACTTTGAAACAAAATGGTTTACAAGGTGATTGTAAGATTATTATCTATTACAAATGAATACTTGAATTCTAAGGGTAAAAGGACAATGGAGTTTGTAGTATGTATTGAATGCTAAGCTTAACTCATTGTCCTCTGCTTGATGAGCCTTCTATTTATAGACGGCTGAATACATGAATAAACATTTGTTTATTCATGTATATTCCTGCAAAAAGTAGCGCCTTGACATATTCATTGAATCCAATAATCAATTTTCCTTTGTCATCATGAGATCCAATAATGTCAACTTGCTTCGGTTAGTGTGGCAGGATAGAGCTGATTTTTAGACAAGTGGGGTATTTATCAGAATTTCTAATAAACCACTTCATCAGAAATTCTGGTGAACAAATCATCAGAAACTCTGATGATCAGAATCATCAGATCCATCAGAAAGACCTTCTCTGATAATCTTCTTCAACTATTGATCAACTTATGATACTTTGAAGTAGATGTTGCTGCTTTCAGTTGTCTTATCCGATCTTCTTCTTGTTGTGATCTTCAGGACTGTCATCTTCTTCATAGATCAAGTTGAATATGATTTTCTTCAATACTTACAAATAAATTTTCCTAACAAGAAGCACAGATTTCAAAAGCTGCTCAAACCCTTGAGCTAACCACTGTCCATGTCCCTGAACTTAATACAGACACTGTTGAGACCCCATCCAAATCCTTATTGGCTTTGGAGACCCTCCTGAACTAATTATTTACTTGATGTGAAGGGAGCTTATGCATGCTTAGATAGTCTTTGGTATGTAGATAGTGGAGGCTCTAGGCATATGACTGGATGTAGAGCCCTACTCAAAGAATTCAAAACTCATGGAGGGTGTGATATATCTTTTGGTAATAATAGTAAGGGAAAGGTGTTGGGTTCTGGAACAGTTCAGTCTGGAAAAGTTAAGTTTGAAAGTGTCAATCTAATTGACAATCTAAAATTCAACCTCTTTAGTGTCCCACAAATGAGTGACAAAGGTTATGGGTCATTCTTTACTAAGGAGTGTTGTAGGATTGTTGGACCAGAAATGGTTAAAAAGATTGAAGAAATAATAAAAAATGGAAAATCTCAACTTGTTGCTCAAAGAAGTGGCAATGTTTATGTAGTTTATTTGTTAAAAGAGAGCCCTATGACTGATGTATGTTGGTTCTCAGCTGCCTCTAACAAAAAGACAGAACTATGGCTTAGAACATTGGGGCACACAAATCTCAAGACAATCACTGCTTTGTCAAAACAAGGCCTTGTAAGAGGTATTTCACAAAAATTGTTCAACTGTCCTGAGCATTGTGTTTCCTGATTAAAAGGAAAACATCATTAAATGTTGGTGCATATGTCTGTTGACTTCGTCTTGTATCGAGTCTTGGAATAGGTTAGATAGATCAGGGTACATTATACGAGAAAAACGAGAAATATGTAGGTTGTAGCCATTTCGCACGAAATGGAACATGTCCATTTCGTACGAAATGGAACTGGTCATCTTGCATGAAGCCATTCAATGCGAAGTGGACTCTCCTATAAATAGGTGCCTTGGTCATTTCATTTGTAACAGTTCTGATTCCGGTAGCGAAGCTCTGCCGAAGTATCTCCAGGTTGTAAATCATTGTCAAATCAATATAAGAGATAGTTAAAGTGATTCTTTGTGCAAATCAGCTGAAATAACTCCGATACGTTTGATTCTGCCTCTCGTATCGGACGAGATCTCTTCTAAACGACTCAATTGGTCGTGCAAACGATCCTACAAGTGGTATCAGAGCTCAGGAGGAAGAGTTCTTACCGATTCAGCTTGATTTCATCCGAAAATCTCTCTTCTACTCACTTTCTTCATATTTGTTTCAAAATTAATCGAGATTTTACGGTTAAAAAGAACTGAATTTCACATATTACATGCGAAACATGGTTTTAATCAATCCTTGAACATATCAGGCCCTAATTCTACTTAAAACTTGTTCAATTTGTAAAAAAACCACTCGATCGTTCGTCAATTTCATCAATTCGCACGAATTGGACCTCCACTTCGCATGAAATAGACTCCATTTCGTATGGATTGAAACATTGTTTCAGGTCGCATGGATTGAACTGTCAGGTCGTTTGAGGTTGTCAATTCATGTGAAATTATTCTTCATTTCGTACGAAGTGGTAAAAAGGTCCAGGTCGTGTAAAACTTCAGGTAGCACGTGGTTACTGTATTCAGATCGTTCGATATTTCATCTTTTAAAATCAAGACAAATATTAGCGGCCCAACAGAAGAGTTATTAAGTCCACTATTTTGAAGACAATTTGGATGTTTATTGTCAGGATGTACATGAATAAAGTTGTCGGCTGTATGTGATCATAAATGACCTACAGTTAAAGGCCCAATCAGTAAACACTTGTTTCAAATATTGTCGGCCACATTCAAAGTGAGGTCCAAATAGAGTAAATTGAGTGTTCGAACCATGTGCATTGACTGAATGAGTTGTGCGGCCCAATAGAATTGAATCCTAAATCTTTAAAGATGTGTCAAGGCCATATGATTATGAGTATATGAGCGGCCCATGGACTGCATGTGATAATACTGTCCATTGATCAATCGGCCCAATCATAGTTTTTATATCACAATTAAGTTGTCGGTTATTAAATAGTTTGTCAGTACATGTGATTCTAGGGCCAAGTTCAAAAGGAGTAATCAGTTTGCATGTGAACAAGTCTTATTATGCGGCCCAATCAATTTGAATGGATAGTTATGATTGTCGGTCATGCCATTTTAATAACAAAACCCATGTGATATAAGGTCCAGTCAAATCAATTGTTCGGCCCAATTGAATTCATTTCTTTTTAATCGGCCCATTCACTGAGTGATTATACCCAAAATACATTGAACGAGTACGTGAATCTTCGACACGAGTCCTAGATTGATTCAACCGTCACACACGTTCACATATTCAGTTCGTTTAAACTGATCATTTGTTTTTGTATTCTCAAGTGATTTACGAGGTGCAAATATCAAGTCTAACGGATTGAACCTGTTCTAGATTGTTTGAAAATTAATCAGTTTGTTTGATAGTTCGTACTGAAACATGGATTCTAAATTCTACAATGCGTTTGCTACGGGCCTGGGTACTCCTGTTATTGTTGCTCATAGTGTAACCATGGAAAATGAAACCGGAACATTACAGAAACCTCCAAAACTGATGGGCATTTAAGAATATCGTAGTTGGAAAGAACGTTTCGAGAATTGGGTTCAAGCAAATCATCTAAGGTCTTGGGAATGTATTGAAACTAAGTATAATAGACCACTTTCTGGTTTGGGAGTTGCAAAGATTATCTCAGAATTTTCAGATCAAGAGAGAGATATGTACAAGGCAGAAAAAATGATGGTCAGTTTGCTTCAACAAGCTGTGAAAGAAGATATTTTCATATTACTTCAACATGATGGTAGTGCACGTTCAATTTGGGATGCACTTTGCACAAAATTCGAAGGAAGTGCAGAGATGATCAAGAGTAAAAAATCATTATTGAAGAAGGAATTTGAATTGTTTTCAAGTGTGCCAGGTGAAACTACAAAGACTCTCATTGAGAGATATTGTCATCTAGTGCGTTCAATGTCTCGATTGGAGATTACTAAAACTCCAGAGGAATGGGTTGAGAAATTAGCCGATGCTTTACCTCAAAAAGAATAGGGTACATATCTCATGATTTTGAAGAATACCGGTGAATATAGTAGATTGTCGATTGCACAATTCATTGAGAAACTTGAGGGACAAGATCTTGAACAACAAAGGATTGCTAGAATGAACAATTCAAGCGGTCAACAAGACATCAAGATGTACTACAAAGGTAATGTTCAAAATGTTGAAGCTAGTCCAAAGATCCAAACTGCTTTCAGCGCAGAAAACTCATCTGGATCATTCAATCAAAGTCCAATCAGCAACAGTGGATTTTCTTCAAACTCGAGTGTTAATCCAAATGTTTCAACCTCAAGTTATCAGTCTCAAAGCTCAAACAATGGTAATAGTCATGTGCTACAATGCAACATCGCATTGCATCTTTAGAATGGTCAGAATTTTTCTGAAGAAGTCGCTAAAGGTCATATGGCATTACTTGTTACCGTGTTGGAATCATATGAGAGTTTGGTTGCGGGAAGGATCAGAAATTCTATGTTGACGAAAGAGTATTACGATCAGATTGAAGCTGAGGAGATGGAGCTGATGGATATTAAGTGGTGTTTAGCAAGTGTGTTAAGGAGAGCTGAGAAATTTAAGCAGATTACAGGAAGAGATGACTTTCGTGATGCTAATGTTTCTACTTTAGGTTTTGATAAATCTAAAGTTACTTGTTTTCGATGCAGGGAAAAAGGACATTTCAAGAGGGAATGTACCAATTGAGAAACAGGTGGAGCTCAGAATCCGTTCAGCAACAATGATTATTATCGGAAAGCGATTTATCATCAAGTCTCTCAACAGCCGCATCAACAACAACCATCATCATCCAATGCTAATCAGATTGAAGATGGAAAGAAGAAAGCTTATCTAGTTAATCAAGATGATGAAAGAGTGCCGGAAGGTTTTAGCTGGGACAAATACATTCCGGCTGATTCAAAGTTTAGAGCATTCATTGCACAAATAGTTCAAGAACCAGAGTTGATAAAAGAGTGGATGGATGTGTTTGCAGATGATGAGAAAAGCCAAGATGGAGAGTCGGTCTCTTCAGAGAATAGTTCAGAAAAGACACAAGTCTTTGATCAATTATCAACTGATAGTAGCGATGATGAGGAAGAAATTAATCAAATTAACATTGGCAAAACTCATCTATCTCCTGAAAGTTTCAAATTTTATTTTGCAGATAAATTGGAGAAACTAAAGGAGAAGCGAGCAGCAAAAGATCAGAAAAAGGTAAAATGCAAGAATGTTGCTCAGGAAGAGAAGTCTGAACAAAGTGAAGAAGTTAAAGTTGCTGAGAAGATTATTGAAATTGAAAAGATTGTAGAAGTCACAAAACCTTGTCTAAAATGTTTGGAACCATGCAAACATTGTGAAGAGAAAGACAAGAAGTATAGTGAGCTTGACGAGATGAAAGAAAAATTATTGTTTGATGTCAAGTATGTGAAAGAGTCGTATGATGTGTTGAACAGAACGGTGAATAGTTTGGAAAAGACAAACTCTGAAAGAGAAAATGCTTTGACAATGATGAATGCTGTGATGATGTCTAAGCAGAAAGAAATCAATCACTATATTGAAGAATGTGCAAAGTTGAAGCAGGAGTTGGAAACTGAAAAGACTGAAAATGAAAGAATCAGACGATTGCTGCAAAGTTATTCAAGTTCTGATTACTTGATTGATAGAATTTATCCGACTATTGCAGGTTTTGAAGCCTTTCAAGACAAGAATTCAAAAGATACGGATACTGGTAAGAAACAAAGTGCAAATTATAGAAAGTGTCCACCCCCGATCTGGGAAGGTTATTCTCCCAGAAACCAAATGAGGAACAGGTCAAAAAGGCTGTCAATATAAAGTTAAAGTCCGAAACAACTGATGATTTACCAGATAACATTGACGTCACATTCACATCGTCTGACACTGATCATGAGTCTGAGTTAATAAAGAAAGTGGTCGATCAGGCGTTGGATAAAGATGAGGAGTCAGAGTCAAAGTCTGAATCTGAGAGTTCGAGTTCGTCGGTCAACAGTTCAAAATCATCGGTCAAAAGGGTTTATAATAAAGAAATTTTGTTATCAAAAATAATTTGAATGACGAAACATTCAAAGTTGCATATACTTTGAATGATTCCGACAAGTTATATTTTGATGAGGAATTTCCAATAAGAGGTGTTAAAACTGAAATGATTAACAAGGTTTTCAAACTAACAGAAATTAACATTTCTGAAATAAAAGGTGTAAATCTTGCTGAAAAACCTAAACCTTACACCTCAAGAGTTCAACAAAGGTTAAACAAGAAAAAGGGTTCCAGTTCTGGTTCAGGTTATCGAAAGAAACCAAACCATAACGGTAATTTCAAAAAGAAGGGATTGGGTTTTATTCCACCCGAAAATCATAAAAATGAAAAAATTTCTAACACAAAAACAATATTTGTTTCAGGGTCAAGTTCTGAAGAAGAGAAGAAGAGCTCATTCTGGAAGCAGTCAAACAAAGAGTTTCTTGCTAAAAAACAAAAGTTTGAGAAGAATGGAGCTTATCAGAAAAAGGAGACAAGAACCTGTTACCGATGTCAAGAAGTCGGTCACATTGCCTGGAACTGTCCAAAGGCAACCAACACAAAACAGGAAGTTGTTTCTAAACTCAAAGAAAAAATTGTTGTTGATAAAACTGAACCACCAACTGAAAAATTCAAAGTGTTTTAAAATTCTACATTTGAAGTTGGTGAATGTTCTAAAAGGTTTTACAAAAGAAGGGTGAATCTTAACAACCAAACGTGGGTTGTTAAGAAATCAGATGTTAAATCTGGCGATGAATCTAATTCATCAAAGTCAGAGGAGACACAAATTGAGCTAAAAGGAGAAAATTCAGTTCCGCCGATGGATGAAGTCAACTTTCCACCATTGTGGGCTGAAAATTTAAAATTAAAAGTTGGAAAAGTGGAAATTTCGAATCAATTCTATTCTGAAAAGAAAGAATTTGATGTCGAAAAGGCTTTCAATGGCAAAGTGAAACATATATTTGGTAAGATGGTTGATGGAAGGGTAAAAGGGGTAAAATATTTTTATGAATCGAAGAGGAGAACTTTCACACCGAGTGAAAATAACTCGGATGCACCCAAGGCTGGTCAGGCTTGGGTGGCACCATTCTTTGTTTAAAAATCTTGACTTGCCGGAGCTCCCAAGTTGGTAATCGTGGAGCATGAATCGGCATCTTTCTTGAGAAGCTAAAAATTGTTATATTTTGTTTTACAAGTGGTATTGGTTTATGAGAACCTACAAGTGGTTAATCAAGGTCATTAAGTTGAACTTGATTTAACTTTCATACAAGTGTTTTTACAAGTGATTGAAAAGACAAAGTGATGAACAAATCCCCGATCTTACAAGTGGTTTCAACAAAACTAAGTTTCCGGAAAAACCATTTGATTAAAACAAACTTAAGTGTTTTGAAATCATAATGGGAAAATAGTTTGTTGTCAGGGGGAGTTCTGATTGTTTATGCCAAATGGATGGCGAATTGAAGCAATTCAAATCAGTTTGTCAAATTTTCTTTAAATGATTTTGAATTTTAGGGGGAGTTAGAAATTTCATAAAATCCAAAAACATTTGAAAATTTGAAAAAGTACAAAACTCATTTTGATTTGAAAAAATATTAAAAAAACGACAAAAACATGAGATAATGAAAAAGAGTTTTGTTGTGAAAAAGAGGAAATGATAGTACATCAGTAGACTATCACAGCACGCTAAAGATTTGGAAACTTAAATATGTGATAAACGGTCTCACTGATGATATGCCAGTAGGTTTTTACACATTTAGTATATTGTGTTCGAGATATAAACCTAAATATCATTGCTTACTTATTTCATGGGGAACATCTCTCGGATATATGGGTAACCCCCGAAATCTTATTTGAAAGGCTTTCTATTTCTGACATACTAGGTCTTTGTGCGTGGTGATATCTGGGGTATTATACCTGGACTTCTGATTTTGCGGGAGCAATAGCCTAGTCCTCGTATAATACTTTGCACTACTTTATTCATAAAGCCCACCCTCAGCATAAAAAAATGATGAAACATTGAAAAATGCTAATCATGTGATGTTGAAAAGAAGATCCCCAAGGGGGACCCACCTAAAGTCGAACCATCATCTCTCTGATTTTGCGGAAGCAATAGCCTGAGCTCTCATGGTCTCGCATTTAACCCCTTACAGATATCATTAGTGTACATTCACCTGTAAGACTGAATATAGGAGTCTGGATACGGGAGTATATTCTGAGGTGGGACACGCGAATAAGTTTAAGTCCATTAAAAGATTAATCTCGTATCTCGAATCAATTGAACTTTATGTGAAAATTTAAGTGGATCAGTATACTGACAATATAAGTGAATCGTTTAGAACTTAAAGTGTTTAAAGCTCAACTGTGCTAGTGATTTGTCCCATAATCTGATATGATCCTCTAACACAAACTCGCAAAAATATTGTCTGTAAATATTTCTTTATTGCTTTTCAAAATCCAAAAAGATTTTAAGTGTGTTTTAGCATAAAATTTTGAAAAATCAAAAAGACTTCATTTCATCTTATTTTCGACAACTGATGTTGGAAAGCTGATTTTCAAAGTTTTGAGTGTTGAACATGATGAACAACAGGGTTGGGAGAGTTTGTTTGAAATGAGAAATGATTTTGAAATGATTAAATGGTTTCAAATTAATGAAATGTTAAATTTGAATGTTTCAAATACTAGTGGTTAAACATAGATTAAAATTGTTATAAATGAAAATTTTATGTTTTGGGTAGAGTTTTTGCAGATAGTGAATTCCAGACTGCGATCCCAGCTTATCGAAAGGGGGAGTCTGAGGACATAAGAGCCAGATTCAAATCTTGGAACAAAGCTTGAGATCGAGACTGCTGATACTGAAGAATTTATGGAATCAACATCCAAGGGGGAATATAGATGTTGATACTGATAAAGAGAAGAGAGAAGATTGAGGATGCTTACATTGTTAGATACTTTGGAGAGAGCAAGAAGACTGATCAAGACAGAAGATGTATAGAAGACCGAAGACTTCGTCAACATCCAAGGGGGAGTCTGTTGGTGCATATGTCTTTTGACTTCGTCTTGTATCGAGTCTTGGAATAGGTTAGATAGATCAGGGCACATTATACGAGAAAAACGAGAAATATGTAGGTTGTAGCCATTTCGCACGAAATGGAACATGTCCATTTCGTACGAAATGGAACTGGTCATCTCGCATGAAGCCATTCCATTCGAAGTGGACTCTCCTATAAATAGGTGCCTTGGTCATTTCATCTGTAACAGTTCTGATTCTGGTAGCGAAGCTCTGCCGAAGTATCTCCAGGTTGTAAATCATTGTCAAATCAATATAAGAGATAGTTAAAGTGATTCTTTGTGCAAATCAGCTGAAATAACTCCGATACGTTTGATTCTGCCTCTCGTATTGGACGAGATCTCTTCTGAACGACTCATTTGGTCATGCAAACGATCCTACATAAAAGCTCATTTAAGCCCATTGAAGAGTCCAAAACAACCAAGTGTTTGCAAATGCTGCACATGGATCTGTTTGGCCTAGTAAAAGTCATGAGCCTTAAAAAGAAACAATATTGTTTGGTAATTGTAGATGACTTTTCTAGGTTTACATGGACTTATTTTTTACATTCTAAAGATGAGACTGTAGGCATTCTGCAAGACTTTGTCAAACAGGTTGAAAAGCAGTTTGACTTGCCAGTAAAAGTCTTTAGGAGTGACAATGGCACAGAATTCAGAAATAGGGAGTTGGATGAGTTTTGTGTCTTAAAAGGAATTGTAAGGCAGTACACCATTCCAAGGACACTAGAACAAAATGGGGTTGTTGAGAGAAAGAACAGAACACTAATTGAGGCTACCAGAACCATGCTTGTTGATTCAGGTTTGCCATTAACTTTCTAGGCAGAGGCTGTAAACACTGCCTGCTATGTCCAAAACAGAGTTTTGATAAACCCCAGGCATCAAAAGACTGCCTATGAAATTCTGTATAAAATCAAACCACTGATCTCATACTTTAAAGTATTTGGCTGCCCATGTAGACAGTGGATATCATTTGGGATACTCAACCACTACTAAGAGACTTTATTTCAAAATTTGCAGCCAAAGTTTGCAGCCAAAGTAGACAGTGGATATCATTTGGGATACTCAACCACTACTAAGGCCTACAAAGTGTTTAACACTAGGACTAAGTGTGTCAAAGAGACTTTAAATGTAAAGTTCAATGAAAATCCCTGCAAATCCTGCTGAGTTATTTGATCTTGATAAATTCACTTTTGAAAATGTTTCTGTCAAGACTAACAGTGCAGGTCCATCTCAACCTCCTCCACCAGACAATGGATATGAAGTTATCATTCCACAACAGAAATTCACATCCATTGCCAGAACAACAGATGTTCAAAACAATTATCAAAGCTCAACCACTGCAACATCAATAGTTGTTGACCAAAGTAGTCCTCAAACCCCTGCTTCCACATCCTCAAACACTGTTGATAAAAATCTACAAACAGTGGATAAAAACCAACATGTTACCACACCAATTCCTCCTATTCCTCCACCTCCATTTCAAGACACTGTTGGATCATCAAAGTCACCAACAATTGTTAGCTCAGATGATTCACATATGCAGCCCTCACCTTTAAATGCCATTGTTCCATATAAAGGAGAGTTAATCTTCTTGAAGTCTCATCCACCTGACCAAATCACTGGCAACATCAGTGAAGGGGTTCTCACCAGAAGTCAATCCCAAAACATTTGTCTTTTTGTTGGCTTTCTATCACTTCATCAACCTGTCAAGTATCAAGAGGCACTAAAAGACAACAGTTGGGTGGAAGCCATGCAAGAAGAGCTCCAATAGTTTAAGAGACAACAAGTATGGGAGCTTGTACCACTGCCAGAGGGTGTGAGTCTTATTGGCACAAAGTGGGTCTTCAAAAATAAAACTGATGAAAGGGGCATTGTTGTCAAGAATAAAGCAAGGCTTGTGGTTCAAGGTTTCAGACAAGAAGAGGGCATTGACTATGATGAAACTTTTGCCCCTGTAGCAAGATTGGAAGCTATCAGACTATTCTTGGCCTTTGCTGTCAACCACAACATAAAGGTGTTTCAAGTGGATATCAAATGTGCATTCCTCTATGGTAAGATTCAAGAAGAGGTATATGTATGTCAACCTCCTGGTTTTGAGGATCCATTTAATCCAAATCATGTCTACAAGCTAAATAAAGCTTTGTATGGCTTGAAACAAGCAGCTAGAGCCTGGTATGAAACTCTTTCCACCTTTCTTCTCCCTATTGGCTTCACAAGAGGCAAAATTGACAAAACACTGTTTTTAAAATGGAGAGGGAAAGATCTGATGATTGTCCAGATTTATGTGAATGACATCATTTTTGGAAGCACATGTTCTAAAATGTGTGAAGAGTTCAGAAAACTCATGATAGCTAAGTTTGAGATGAGTGCAATGGGTGAACTACAGTGCTTTCTTGGTCTCCAAGTAAAGCAACTGCAAAATGGTACTTTCATTCATCAAAGCAAATATGCTAAAGAACTTTTAAAAAAAATTGAGATGAATGATTGTAAACCATGTAGTACACCTATAGCAACCACCAAGCAAGTCATGACTGATTAAAAGGATGATTTGGTTGATCTAACCTTATATAGAAGCATGATTGGGTCTTTATTGTACCTAACTGCATCTAGGCCAGACATCATGTTTGCAACATGTGTTTGTGCAAGATCCCAATCAGCCCCTAGAAAGTCTAACCTAATAGCTGTGAAAAGGATACTCAGATACATAAAAAGTGCTCCCACACTTGGTATCTGGTACCCTGCTAATGGGAATATTAAGCTTTCAGGTTTCACAGACAGTGACTTTGCTGGATGTAATGCAACAAGGAAGTCCACATCAGGAGGGTGCCAACTTCTAGGTGATTGCTTCGTATCTTGGCAAAGAAAAAAGCAAGCAGCTGTTTCAACATCCACTGCTGAGGCAGAGTATATAGTTGCTGCAAGCTGCACAGCCCAACTGTTATGGCTTCAAAATCAACTGCTGGATTTTGGTATCACTGCTTTAAAGACACCTCTTATGTTGGACAGTCAAGCAGCAGAAAATATCATCAAAAATCCAATTTCACATTCAACCACCAAACACATTGACATCAGATATCATTTTGTGAGGGATTGCTATGAAAAAGCTTTGATTTCTCTGCATCATGTCCATACTAAGGATCAGCTGGCAGATGTGCTAACAAAAGCATTAGACACATCCACCTTTGAAAGCTTGATCTCTAGGATTGGTGTCACACCCCGACCACGTATAACATACAAGACGTGGCGGAAACATCGGGGAGTGTTGCAACAGAATTAATTGTTTCAAATCCATGGCAAACAAAGTTGTATTTTATTTATTAAACAAGAGTTACATTGTCTTAACACAGGAAATACAGAGTTTATAACATAATTAAACAAAGTCTATCATAGTTTTTAGTCTCTAAGGCACAGGTCCGCCCTAGAATCATGATCAACATCCTACGGAAAAGCTCCTGAAAACACATGTGAAAATAGGTACGTCAGCATAAAAATGCCTGTGAGATACATAGGTTTGTGAAAATAAGATTCATGACTTATGTTTGAGAAAATGTTTAGTCATGAACTTTGTAATTTGATTTGTTTCGTAATTTGCTTGTAAAACAATAAGTTCAGATGATATGTATAAGTTAAAGAATAAGGTATGGGTAAATGAATAACCATGTAAAATGAGTTGTATGAAATAAACTGTATATTAAACCAAAGTCTTGGGAAAACATGTTACTTGTATAAAGTGTATAAGTCCAACATGAATGATTTAAATAACGCTATGATACGCAATATAATACAATCACTTATGTATAGGAAGTACCAGCGGCGTATCCACCATGATTGTATCATATTACTCACATCTCGTTACTTAAATCACTTAAACCAATCAACAAAGTATAATGTCTATGTTTAAACCAATAGTCAAAAGTCCTTGTATAAATCATGTCAAATGTTGATAATCCAAAAGTAGTCAAGTAATGTATAACAATTGTTATGTATGGTAAGTAAAAATAAGACTACTTAAACCATAAGTAAAAATGTACAAAACAAAGTATTTTGAATATATCAAAAAGTTATGTTTTGCAAGCCTTACATGTTACATTGATACAAACATTTATGTGGTAAGTTAACGCATACATTCAAGCCTTGAGACAGTCGGATAACCCTTTCAGTCAAGGTTATCAAAAGAATTGTATTCGGATTCAGTCATTCCTTACATCCAAACAAACCCGAGATGTAAGAAATGGGATTTGTCAAGTCCTATGGTACCACTACTTACTACCGAGCGGCGTAGCAAATGTTAATGAACGTAATAAAGACCCGTTTGTGCAAACCAAATGTCATAGCAGTCGTATACATGTCATATGAAAACAATGTACTAAGTATGCTAAGTTAACATACAAAGCAGAAAAGTCTTGTAAATCAATGTACTAAGTATGCTATCAGTCAACATACAAAGCAGAAATGTCATGTAAATCAATGTACTAAGTATGCTATTAGTCAACATACAAAGCAGAAATGTCATGTAAATCAATGTACTAAGTATGCTATCAGTCAGCATACAAAGCAGAAATGTCATGTAAATCAATGTGCTAGCATGCTATCAGTCAACATACAAAGCAGAAATGTAATGTAAAACAATGTACTAAGTATGCACACAATGGACATACATAGCATGAAATGCAATGAAATCATGTACTATAATGTACTAACAAACATAGCCGGTATATGATGTGAAAACAGGAAAGCAGGAAAGTAACAAGTAGGCACATGTGTTTCACCCCAAAACAGTTTGGAAAACAGTAAAAGAGGGGTCTATGTACTCACTTGAGATTGCTCGGATGTCTAAAGATAACCACCAAGCAATGATATAGATCTCGGAATCAAACGGCACCTAATATAGGTAACTATGTTAATAAACCGGACCTATATCGGAAGACTGGGTAGCATTAGGGTTTGTAAACCAAATGAGTGTAGGAACTCACGTGATATGGTTTAACAAAGCCTACGTACTAAATGAAACTTAACCTAAGTCTTATCGACCCATTACGACCCGTTTAGGAAGCTTATGCTACTTTAACGCGTCGTTTGCGTAAAACGCGTTCGGAACGCCTAACTAGCCCTATGACAAGTGTTATATGCCTAAACATGTTACATAATCAGTTATGTGGCAAAAATTTAGGTTACATATGCTAAATTACCAATTATGCATAAAAAGGGTATTCTGGTAATTTACCTAAGGCATATAAACTACCTATCATACAACTACTTAAACGATGTGACCATAGGGTATAACCTCGGAAGGTTATTCCCTACCTACTATGGTCACCTAATGTATTTGGTCGGATCCTAATGATCGACCAAATGGGTCGGGTTCGAGGTATAAGCGATTGTTTAGATCGCTTACCCTACGACCCTAGACAACGTGGTAATCAGTAGGCATAGTCCCAAGGACTATGACCATCGTGATTACAATCACGTTGCGAAGTTCAACCGAACTTCGCATTGACCATTACTGGTCAACGCTGAAAGTCAAACAAAGTTTGACTTTCTGACTCGAAAAGCAGTAAATATAAGGAAAAGAACGAAAGAATACTAACCCAGGGTCCCCGAATGCTAATCGTGATCAAAATAACTCAGGTATGAAACAACGGTTTCAACTTAGAGTCACAAAGATCAGATTCTAGTGAGAAAATGCAATGGGGGTGTTGGGTTATTTATAGTTTTCGGTGAACCGTTGAGATCGTTTCTTGGGAAACGTGCCACGATCCGAGCCGTACACTTGTCACAATGTTATGGAGGCTACTTGGCACCTTAACTTAATGACACATCACTTAAAAACATGTGGTTAAGGATCAAATGGCTGCAACTTGCATTTAAAAACATTTAATCTGATCAGAAGACCCCTAGCGCACCGCTACGCTTAAAGTGTAGCGCACCGCTAGGCACTATTTCGGCAGAATTACACTTTTGGTCCCTGAACTGTATTTAGGCCATTTTCGACACGTTTAAGGCCCGTTAACCCCATTTCAAAGCTCTAAAATGAAGTTAAAGTATAGGGAACTTAAAATATGTTCAAAAATATGATGGATGTCGGTTCGTTTGGCCGTACGAACGCGATGTTCGGTTAATTACGACGGAATGCGCATAAGCGCGAAAAACGATCCAAATGACGCGACGAATGGATTTTTCTTAAGGCGAACACTAAAATATAATGTAGTCATTCTTACATAAATTTTTGGATGTCCGGATGTATTCAGAACGTAAGTTATGCGCGAAAATGCAAACTTGTGCACTTTTTGACACTTTTAGTCCCTGAATGTCCCAAAAGTTTATTTTAGCACACCGAACCCCTCAAAGCCTATTTCTAAGCTATGTCAAGGATATTTAAGGTGTTTTTAACTTATGGTCATGTTCCGGAATGTTCGTTATAGTTCAAATTGACATACTTTCGCAGTTTGTCATATTTAGTCCTTGTAGGTGAATTAACTTGTTTTTGCCATACCAAAGCCTTCAAAACTTATTTCTAAGTTATGTAAAGGTTATTTAAGGTATGTTGAGTATATGTTGATGTTCCGGAGTATTTCTCGCATTAAACTGAGTACGTTTACGCACTAGTTTGCGTATAACTCTCCAGAAAGTGATGTAGAGTTTGAAATTACATAAAAGTCAAAACATGAAAAATGTAAAACATAACAAAACAAACATTGTGATCAAATAACATTGTTTTATTGATAATAGAACTGTTCATAGTGATTACAAACACAGGTGTTACAGTCTCCCCTACTTGTGGAAATTTCGTCCCGAAATTTATTTAGAGGGAACTTGTGGAAAAAGATGTGGATATTTCGCCTTCATTTGATCTTCGCGTTCCCAAGTAAACTCAGGTCCACGTTTAGCTTCCTAACGAACTTTGACCAAAGGAATGCGCTTGCGTTTAAGCCACTTGACTTCACGTTCCATGATTTCCACTGGTTTTTCAACAAATTTCAGTGTTTTGCCAACACGAATTTCGTCAAGCGGTATGGAGAAGTTCTCATCAGCTGTACACTTCTTGAGATTGGATATGTGAAAAGTTGGATGAACATTTCCAAGTTCAGGAGGTAACTCAAGTCTGTAGGCTACCTTTCCGATTCTTTCGACGATCTTGAATGGTCCAACGTATCTAGGTGCAAGTTTTCCTTTCTTTCCAAATCTGATCACACCTTTCCAAGGTGAGACCTTAAGTAATACTCGATCACCGACTTGAAATTCCAAGGCTTTGCGTTTTGGATCCGCGTAAATCTTCTGACGGCTTCTAGCTGCCTGAAGGTTATCACGAACTTTCTTGACCTTGTCAGTTGTCTCTAAAATGAGGGCAGGTCCAGTAAGTTGAGCCTCGCCAATCTCATTCCAGCAGACTGGTGAACGACATTTTCGACCATAGAGAGCCTCGAAAGGAGCCATTTTGATGCTAGTGTGATAACTGTTGTTGTAGGAGAATTCAATCAATTTAAGATGTGAATCCCAACTACCCCCAAAATCGATCACACAAGCCCTTAGCATATCCTCCAGAGTCTGGATTGTTCTCTCAGATTGACCATCCGTTTGCGGATGATAAGCTGTGCTCAGATTAAGTTGGGTCCCCATAGCAGATTGCATGGTTCTCCAAAAATGAGAAGTGAAACGAGCATCTCTGTCAGAAATGATGTTCAAAGGAACACCATGTCGAGCCACAATTTCATCTACATAGATTTGAGCAAGTCTGTCAGTAGGAAAATCCTCACGGATTGGCAAGAAATGTGCTGACTTTGTAAGACGATCAACGACTACCCAGATGGCATCATGACCTTTCTTTGTGCGTGGAAGTTTGGTAACAAGATCCATAGTAATGTTTTCCCATTTCCAAACTGGGATCTCTGGTTGCACCAATAAACCAGAAGGACGTTGATGTTCAGCCTTAACCTTAAGACAAGTAAGGCATTTGGATACATATAAGGCAATGTCTTTCTTCATACCAGGCCACCAATAGTGAATACGAAGATCCTTATACATTTTATCTGAGCCCGGATGAATAGAATAACGAGACTTATGGGCTTCATCCATAAGCAAGGTACGAAGATCATCTAGGCTTGGGACCCACAAACGATCCATGAAGTAATATGATCCATTGTCCTTCAGTTCCAAAGCAGGCGTTATGTGATAGGGAAATTCCTTATCCATCAATCCTTGTGAAACACAGGATTGTTGAGCCTGAGAAATGCGCGCTTGAATATCGGATCGAGCTTGAATAATAGATTGAACACGTACACAATGAAGCTTAGTACGTTCCTTACGACTCAATGCATCGGCCACGACATTCGCCTTACCAGGATGGTAGCGAATCTCGCAGTCATAGTCGTTTAAAAGCTCAACCCAACGTCGTTGTCTCATGTTGAGTTCTTTCTGATTGAAGATATGCTGAAGACTTTTGTGGTCAGTGAAAACCACACATTTTGTACCGTACAAATAGTGTCTCCAGATCTTTAGAGCAAAGACAACTGCACCCAACTCAAGATCATGAGTGGTGTAGTTCTTCTCATGTATCTTCAACTGCCTTGATGCATAAGCTATGACTTTGTTCCTTTGCATAAGAACACAGCCAAGACCCAATTTCGATGCATCACAATACACAACAAAATCATCATCACCCTCAGGCAATGATAGAACAGGCGCATCGCAAAGCTTCTGCTTCAGGTGTTGAAAAGCTTCCTCTTGTTTGTATCCCCAATAGAAGGGCATTTTCTTCTGAGTTAGAGCAGTTAAAGGAACTGCAATCTTTGAGAAGTTCTCTATGAAGCGGCGATAATAACCCGCTAGACCAAGAAAAGAACGAACTTCAGTAGGAGTAGTAGGCGTATCCCAATCCTTAATCGCACTGATCTTGGAGGGATCTACATGAATACCTTGTTCGTTGATAATATGTCCCAAAAATTGAACTTCTTTAAGCCAAAATTCGCACTTGGAGAATTTGGCGAAAAGTTGCTCTTTCTTTAGGAGTTCCAGAGTAAGACGAAGATGCTGCTCGTGATCAGCTCGCGTCTTAGAGTAAATCAAGATGTCGTCAATAAAAACAATGACGAACTGATCCAAATAAGGTTTGCAGACCCTATTCATTAAGTCCATGAAAACAGCAGGAGCATTAGTCACACCGAATGGCATGACTGTGAACTCATAATGCCCATAACGAGTACGGAACGCTGTCTTGGGAATATCTTCTTCATGCACCCGAAGTTGATGATACCCGGAACGCAGATCAATCTTCGAAAAATAAGAAGCGCCCTGTAGCTGATCAAAGAGATCATCAATGCGAGGTAGAGGATATCGATTCTTGATGGTAAGCTTGTTAAGCTCACGATAATCGATACACATCCTAAAGGATCCATCCTTCTTCTTGACAAAAAGAACGGGAGCACCCCAGGGTGAAAAACTAGGACGGATGAAACCTTTGTCAGAGAGCTCCTGCAGCTGCTTAGACAACTCTTGCATCTCAGACGGTGCAAGACGATATGGAGCTCTGGCAACAGGATTTGCACCAGGTACGAGATCAATACGGAACTCGACTTGGCGTGCTGGAGGTATACCAGGTAAATCTTCAGGGAAAACCTCAGAATAATCCCGAACGACAGGAATATCTGAAATAGTCTTACCCTTGCCTTTATCTTCTGTAACATGCGCTAAGAAAGCCACATAGTTCTTCTGCAGATATTTCCGAGCTTTAAAACAAGACATGAGTTTAAGACCACCGATAGGCTTCTCACCTTGAACCTGCAGGATCTCGCCTGTTGAAAGCGGCACACGAACAATCTTCTTAGAACAAACTATCTCTGCGTGATACTTGGATAACCAATCCATTCCCACAATAACGTCGAAGCTTCCGAGTTGCATAGGCGCGAGGTCGATAGGAAAAAGATGATCATTAAGATTCAATTGGCAGTTGTGAAGAACAGAATCAAGAATAATGGGTTCACCACTAGCAACCTCTACTGTCAAAGATTTACTTAGTTTCGTTCTAGACACTCGAAGCACCGGTTCAAAAGACAAAGACACGAAACTCTTATCGGCACCAGAATCGAAAAGAACAGATGCAGGCTGATTATTAATAAAGAACGTACCGTTCACCACATTATCGTCAGCCTGTGCCTCTTGGGCATTCATGTTAAAGACTCGGCCTCGAGCCGGAGCTTGATTCTGATTCTGGTTCTGGTTGACTAGCCTTGGGCATCGGTTCCTGTAGTGGGTCAGATCCCCACAATTGTAGCACGAACCAGGAGGAAAATGAGGTCGTGCAGCTTGACCTTGTTGCTGAGCAAGAGGCTGAGCAACTTGTTGAGCTTGGTTCTGAACTGCCTGGTTCTGGTTAACAGGAATGCGGCAGTTGACAGCAAGATGACCAGATCTTCCGCAGTTGGTGCACTGACGACACTGGAGATGTGGTAGATGATGGCCGTTACACCTGTTGCACAAAGGTGCATTGCCAAAATAAGGCTTCTTGGCAGGTGGTTGCGCAGGCTGATTTGGTGCAGCTTGGGCCTGTGCAGTAACAGCATAGTTTTGGGAAGCCTTTCGCTTCCTAGCATTCTTTGCGGAACCCGAATTCTTCCCATTCTTGTTTTCACCCTTCTTACCATCCCCTTTGCCAGGTGCCTGCTGCTTTCCCTTGTCACCCTTCTTATGCAGCTTTCCCTTACGAACCTGCGACTCAGTCAGTGTCGCTGATAACTCGATCGCCTGACGGAGTGTGGCAGGGTCACTACCAGTAAGGATGTCCTGCACTGAGTCGGGTAGGCCGTCGATGTACCTTTCGATAGCCTTGTCAAGTGGGGTAACCATAGTCGGGCAAAGCAAACTCAACTCTTCAAACCGATCCGTATAAGCCCTGTGCTCACCACCATCTTGCTTCAATTTATCAAACTCTTTCTCCAAGGCTCGCTGCTCATGACGAGGACAGAATTCCCTCATCATAAGGGCTCTAAGTTCAGCCCATGTCTGTGCGAGAGCAACTTCCGCACCTTGGTCCCTCATAACCCCGTTCCACCATGTCAAAGCCCTCTTCTGAAATACGCTCGAAGCAAACTCGACTTTGCGATTTTCGAGACACTGCACGTGGCGAAAAGTATTCTCTATGCTCTCAAACCACTGAAGAAGCCCAGTCGCTCCCTCAGAACCACTAAACTTGAGTGGTTTAGCCTGGTTAAAATCCTTGTATTTGCACGGACCATTGTTGTTGTTGTTGGCTTGTTGCCATTGAGCAAAGAGATTTGGGAATTGAGCAGCCATCTGCTGCGCAATAATCTCTGCCAGTTCAGCAGTAGCTATCTGGTTCTCGCGTCGAGGAGGCATTCTAAAAGAGGAAAACATGAAAAGGAACGAGTGAGATGATTGGATGAAAAGAATGAGATGATAAAAACAAGAATTGCAAACAGCATAGATGGTGGTCATTCGTTCGTATCACAAAGCAAACAAACGACTCACAGTGACTAATCAAAGTAAATGGGTCAAAAATAATGTATTATCGAAGACATGCTCGCCTATAAGTGAACACTCACTCCAAGAATTCCCAGGTAAGCACAACTGGTCTCGCGTCTGGTTGAGATGTATACGAAGTGCTTGCCTAGACAGAAAACTCAGAATACAGGCATTCACCCTTTCAGTTTGCACATGTTCACATTATTTAAAACCCAAAACTTTTGACGAGATTTTGAAAATTTGAAGGCACAAGGCCAAAAACCAATACTGAAAAGGGTTCAAAACCATATAACAGAGGGTTTAAAACCTTACAATAGAAGGTTCAAAACCTAGTAAAAATTTATTCAAAAACAGATGATTGTTTTTCAAAAATCGATTCGGAAAAATTTTTGATTCCTTGTTTTGTTAATCACCTAAGGATAGGTGATGTACATGTTTTAAGATCTAAACACAAGATAACTTGTGTTAGGTTCCTAGAAAAGTTATAGTCTAGGTCAAAGCATTACTAATAACCTAATTCCCTATAACCATTGGCTCTGATACCAACTCTTCTGTCACACCCCGACCACGTATAACATACAAGACGTGGCGGAAACATCGGGGAGTGTTGCAACAGAATTAATTGTTTCAAATCCATGGCAAACAAAGTTGTATTTTATTTATTAAACAAGAGTTACATTGTCTTAACACAGGAAATACAGAGTTTATAACATAATTAAACAAAGTCTATCATAGTTTTTAGTCTCTAAGGCACAGGTCCGCCCTAGAATCATGATCAACATCCTACGGAAAAGCTCCTGAAAACACATGTGAAAATAGGTACGTCAGCATAAAAATGCCTGTGAGATACATAGGTTTGTGAAAATAAGATTCATGACTTATGTTTGAGAAAATGTTTAGTCATGAACTTTGTAATTTGATTTGTTTCGTAATTTGCTTGTAAAACAATAAGTTCAGATGATATGTATAAGTTAAAGAATAAGGTATGGGTAAATGAATAACCATGTAAAATGAGTTGTATGAAATAAACTGTATATTAAACCAAAGTCTTGGGAAAACATGTTACTTGTATAAAGTGTATAAGTCCAACATGAATGATTTAAATAACGCTATGATACGCAATATAATACAATCACTTATGTATAGGAAGTACCAGCGGCGTATCCACCATGATTGTATCATATTACTCACATCTCGTTACTTAAATCACTTAAACCAATCAACAAAGTATAATGTCTATGTTTAAACCAATAGTCAAAAGTCCTTGTATAAATCATGTCAAATGTTGATAATCCAAAAGTAGTCAAGTAATGTATAACAATTGTTATGTATGGTAAGTAAAAATAAGACTACTTAAACCATAAGTAAAAATGTACAAAACAAAGTATTTTGAATATATCAAAAAGTTATGTTTTGCAAGCCTTACATGTTACATTGATACAAACATTTATGTGGTAAGTTAACGCATACATTCAAGCCTTGAGACAGTCGGATAACCCTTTCAGTCAAGGTTATCAAAAGAATTGTATTCGGATTCAGTCATTCCTTACATCCAAACAAACCCGAGATGTAAGAAATGGGATTTGTCAAGTCCTATGGTACCACTACTTACTACCGAGCGGCGTAGCAAATGTTAATGAACGTAATAAAGACCCGTTTGTGCAAACCAAATGTCATAGCAGTCGTATACATGTCATATGAAAACAATGTACTAAGTATGCTAAGTTAACATACAAAGCAGAAAAGTCTTGTAAATCAATGTACTAAGTATGCTATCAGTCAACATACAAAGCAGAAATGTCATGTAAATCAATGTACTAAGTATGCTATTAGTCAACATACAAAGCAGAAATGTCATGTAAATCAATGTACTAAGTATGCTATCAGTCAGCATACAAAGCAGAAATGTCATGTAAATCAATGTGCTAGCATGCTATCAGTCAACATACAAAGCAGAAATGTAATGTAAAACAATGTACTAAGTATGCACACAATGGACATACATAGCATGAAATGCAATGAAATCATGTACTATAATGTACTAACAAACATAGCCGGTATATGATGTGAAAACAGGAAAGCAGGAAAGTAACAAGTAGGCACATGTGTTTCACCCCAAAACAGTTTGGAAAACAGTAAAAGAGGGGTCTATGTACTCACTTGAGATTGCTCGGATGTCTAAAGATAACCACCAAGCAATGATATAGATCTCGGAATCAAACGGCACCTAATATAGGTAACTATGTTAATAAACCGGACCTATATCGGAAGACTGGGTAGCATTAGGGTTTGTAAACCAAATGAGTGTAGGAACTCACGTGATATGGTTTAACAAAGCCTACGTACTAAATGAAACTTAACCTAAGTCTTATCGACCCATTACGACCCGTTTAGGAAGCTTATGCTACTTTAACGCGTCGTTTGCGTAAAACGCGTTCGGAACGCCTAACTAGCCCTATGACAAGTGTTATATGCCTAAACATGTTACATAATCAGTTATGTGGCAAAAATTTAGGTTACATATGCTAAATTACCAATTATGCATAAAAAGGGTATTCTGGTAATTTACCTAAGGCATATAAACTACCTATCATACAACTACTTAAACGATGTGACCATAGGGTATAACCTCGGAAGGTTATTCCCTACCTACTATGGTCACCTAATGTATTTGGTCGGATCCTAATGATCGACCAAATGGGTCGGGTTCGAGGTATAAGCGATTGTTTAGATCGCTTACCCTACGACCCTAGACAACGTGGTAATCAGTAGGCATAGTCCCAAGGACTATGACCATCGTGATTACAATCACGTTGCGAAGTTCAACCGAACTTCGCATTGACCATTACTGGTCAACGCTGAAAGTCAAACAAAGTTTGACTTTCTGACTCGAAAAGCAGTAAATATAAGGAAAAGAACGAAAGAATACTAACCCAGGG
Organism: Helianthus tuberosus; assembly: GCA_030545235.1. Classification (NCBI taxonomy): domain Eukaryota; kingdom Viridiplantae; phylum Streptophyta; class Magnoliopsida; order Asterales; family Asteraceae; genus Helianthus; species Helianthus tuberosus. Next base: position 115,667,584 of record CM060414.1, on the reverse strand, counting down.
TCCCCGAATGCTAATCGTGATCAAAATAACTCAGGTATGAAACAACGGTTTCAACTTAGAGTCACAAAGATCAGATTCTAGTGAGAAAATGCAATGGGGGTGTTGGGTTATTTATAGTTTTCGGTGAACCGTTGAGATCGTTTCTTGGGAAACGTGCCACGATCCGAGCCGTACACTTGTCACAATGTTATGGAGGCTACTTGGCACCTTAACTTAATGACACATCACTTAAAAACATGTGGTTAAGGATCAAATGGCTGCAACTTGCATTTAAAAACATTTAATCTGATCAGAAGACCCCTAGCGCACCGCTACGCTTAAAGTGTAGCGCACCGCTAGGCACTATTTCGGCAGAATTACACTTTTGGTCCCTGAACTGTATTTAGGCCATTTTCGACACGTTTAAGGCCCGTTAACCCCATTTCAAAGCTCTAAAATGAAGTTAAAGTATAGGGAACTTAAAATATGTTCAAAAATATGATGGATGTCGGTTCGTTTGGCCGTACGAACGCGATGTTCGGTTAATTACGACGGAATGCGCATAAGCGCGAAAAACGATCCAAATGACGCGACGAATGGATTTTTCTTAAGGCGAACACTAAAATATAATGTAGTCATGCTTACATAAATTTTTGGATGTCCGGATGTATTCAGAACGTAAGTTATGCGCGAAAATGCAAACTTGTGCACTTTTTGACACTTTTAGTCCCTGAATGTCCCAAAAGTTTATTTTAGCACACCGAACCCCTCAAAGCCTATTTCTAAGCTATGTCAAGGATATTTAAGGTGTGTTTAACTTATGGTCATGTTCCGGAATGTTCGTTATAGTTCAAATTGACATACTTTCGCAGTTTGTCATATTTAGTCCTTGTAGGTGAATTAACTTGTTTTTGCCATACCAAAGCCTTCAAAACTTATTTCTAAGTTATGTAAAGGTTATTTAAGGTATGTTGAGTATATGTTGATGTTCCGGAGTATTTCTCGCATTAAACTGAGTACGTTTACGCACTAGTTTGCGTATAACTCTCCAGAAAGTGATGTAGAGTTTGAAATTACATAAAAGTCAAAACATGAAAAATGTAAAACATAACAAAACAAACATTGTGATCAAATAACATTGTTTTATTGATAATAGAACTGTTCATAGTGATTACAAACACAGGTGTTACAATTGGCATGCTTAACATGGAATAACAGGAAAAATCATGTTTTTCTATGAATAAAAAGCATTAAAATGTTTTCAGAAAATCAAAAATCAATCCTTTAAAATAGCTAAAATGAAATTTTCATTAATCCTTAAAAGTCTGCCATAAACACTGTGTTGGTTCAAACATCTGATTTGTTAAAATTATCCACTGCTGAAAGTCAACCTCTGTTCCCTCATTTTCATTGTTAATCACTGTTGTCAAACATCAATGTTTTTAATCACTGATGGCAATCCACTGATAGTTAAAAGTTAGCCACTGTTTTCATTTTCACCACTGCAAACCACTGATATTGATCATCAGTGGTTTCCTAAACAACTATCATCCATTATTCATCAGAGGTTGTAACGTGGACAGTTATTTGCCGTCAGATCTTTGTAACCGCTGCCACATCAGCATTCACTTTTTCACTTTATAAATACCTGATTAAAACCCCAATCAGAGGTTTCACTGTCGTATCGAATTCAAAAGTTCTTTCAAAAGCAGTTTCCATCAAAATCCTTCGAATCATTCATCTTCTTCCTCATCTCGCAACTTCCTACGAATCACCATGGCTCTTACTCTTAAAAACCATCATAACTATCTGTGTACCTTTGAGAAAACAAAGAAAAACTCAGATTTCCACACCATCATCGATGCTCTTTCATCTTCAAAGTACAAAACTTTGTTGACTTACAATGCACCTATCTATCAAGAAACCCTACGTGAGTTCTGGAAAAATGCCAAAATCGAAGTTCAGGACAAAAAGCCTTGGGGGGCTATCACATCAGAAGTAGGAAAAATTCTTGTTTCCATCACACCACAGAAAATCTCAGAAGTTTTTGAGATAAATGATCATACATGTAAAAATTTGTTCCCTAAAAATGAGTATCAGACATATCTGATTGAAAGAGGGTATGTGGGACAAATGACTAAAGCTACTTTGCAAAAAGGGAATTTCCCACCTCCCATGAAATTTTTATTCCATACCATGCTCATGTGTGTTTCAAATAAAACAACTGCTTTCTATGAAATACCATTGAAAATCCAATACTTGGGATATGCTATCATGGCAGAAGTTGATTTTAATTACTCCCAAGAGATTTTCAATGATATGGTTAAAAATATTAATAATATAAAAGAAAAGAAGAAACTATTTTTTATGTTTCCTAGATTTTTGAGCTATTACTTACAAAAGAAAATCCCAAAGGATAGTGCAGAAGTGCTTATCCAGGGTGCTTCTTGTCAAATAAACAGCATTTCTTCTAAAACTTTTACAAGGCTGTCAGAGTCAAAAGATTTGAAAACACAAACCGAGGAACCTGAGCAAACTTTGGATGTGTCCACATCTGCTCCTTAGGTTTCTGCTGTTGAGCCCACTACTCATGGTGACCACAGCAGCACAACCAATGCTATGCAACCCCCACCAAAACTACCAAAAAGCCCAAAAAGAAAATTACCAAAACGCCCACCAACCCATCTAAAAGGGAAATCCTGGAAGATGAGATCCCATAAGTAACTCATGTGACAACACAAATGTCACCAACAACCACTGCTGCTACTTCCTCACAGCAGTTGGTAGAAAGATCTCAACCTGAGCTTGAAACTCCTCTTGCATTCTCACAAAAGGATCAGGTTATACACACAGGGACACCACAATATGAAGCTCTAGATCCACTTGAATCGATCTTCCACAGCCCTGCTCCTGGGGCAAATTCTCTTTCAACTCCAATCCCCACATCTCTAATTCCACCATCAATAAAACCCCTGTTTGATGCCATTGAGCTTCAGATATAAAACACCCCCTCTCACCAACACATTACTTAGAGTACAACCACAACATTGGCTGTGTCTGAAATCCCTCAATTGGTTATCCCACAAACAGCTGAGGAGGTTACACCCCTAGAGTTACAAGTAACTCTTGGTGGTAGTTCAAGTGGAGCAGCTACTACAGGTGTTCAATCCACTGATTTGCACCTGGACAGTAGTTTCATCAGTAAGCCTCCCTTGAAGGCAACCACTACTGATGCTATCAAATTATCCACTGGTGTGTTTCATTTACCCACTGGTGTGTTAAATAAGATAGCTAATGCAGAGGGAAGCCCCCAGTACCAAGAAAAAGTGGCATCAGTGGTTGAACCATTGGAGACTTCTTCTGGTCCAACTGCTTCTACAACCATTGCTAGTGGGAAATCAGATGATCCCATTCACTTGTGTAATGGTTTAAAATATCAAGAATTGACAGAGAGAGTTGATAAAATTGAAACATCTGTGGCAGATATAAAAAATATGTTGCAACAGTTGTTACAATCTTCAAAGGCTCCATCCACTGCTTCATCATCCACTCCTACCACTAATGAGCTATGGCAACTGTTCCAACCTGTGCTTCATTAACAAAGGAAATATGTTGATCAACAGCATGAAATTCAGCTACAAATGTTTAGAAATGTCATGGAAGCAAGGTAAGGATACTCAAGCTAACATTAAAGCCATCAAAGCTCATTTACTTCAAACCACTGGTACTTCTCCTCCTATAATTGTCTATGTAGAAAATCCTGATGATGCCAAAAAGGCGGAGAAAGGAAAGAAAGGAAATGATGGTTTACATCCAGAACCTGATCCAAAGGCTAAACCTGTTGTAGAGATTCCTAGGCCAGATGGTACAAAGAAGGTTGATGTGACTCTCAACCTATTTACTGAACAAAAAGCAAATAGAAAAGAAAGAATGGAATGAAAGGGTTCTAAAAGATTTGAAAAAGAGAAGAAAGTTTTGATGGCAAAGGAAGAACAGGGTACTTCAAATAGAAGAATGACTACCAGAAAGGTCAGCCAACCCAAAATCACACCTTCCAAAACCACTAAACATACCTCTGAAATCCCCAAAAGTTCCTCACCTCAAACCACAAAACCAACAGATGTCGAGACACCTGTTATATCAACAGCTGTTGATACTTCAGTGGTTTCAACAGATGTTGTTTCAACAACTGCTCTCATCACTTTACCAATTACTACTCAACCCACAAATACACCTCCAACCACTCCAAAAATCAAAAGAATGAGGATAACAAATATCATACTTGAAGATGATACTGTACCTTCCCCACTTCCAATTTCTTCACAACCTCTACTCATATCCACTGTGCAAAAACCTACTTCATCTGTTTCAATTTCAACCTTGACCCAACTACTGCCTTGGTTCCTTTGGGAGTAAAATATCCTTTGGATCTTCCAGCAGTTAGAGAGGAGATCAAATCCTTTTATTCTGAAGATGATCCTGAAAAGAGGAACCTCCCATCTCTCCTTGGTTATCCTTTGCCAAGAAACATATAAGAGTATCTTCAACAGAAGGCCAAACAAGCAGAGGATATATCAAAAAGAGACACAAAAGGAAAATCTGATAAAGAAATTCAGAGGAATCTGCAATATCTGCTCACCCAAGTCAGAACATTAGAGCAGTTTTCAAAAGACCTTTGTCAAAAGTTATCAGAAAAGGATGATGAAAGCTTAAAACAAGATTATATTGAGCACATCATGCTGAATAAGAAATACAAGGCAGAAAGGTATCAATTCAAGGAATGGACCATAAGTGAGCTCAAGCAAGAAATTGCAAGAATACAAAAGATGCTTGATGACAAAACAAAACAAACCCCACCAGTTTGGTCCCAGTATAAAAAGAATGTACCTGAAAGAGCTTTGAAGTTGAAAAGAATGAAGGAAGAGCTTATAACTGCAAATTATGGCTCAAGAAATCAAGTGACAAGGTGGACAGAGGTTAAAGTGTTAGAAACCTATAAAAAGTTGGAAGAAAGAAGAAAGAAAGATCCCACTGTTCTTAAAAAGCCAGATTATCCAGCATCAGTGGTTCCAGCCAAACAGACCCTACCAACTAAAAGATCTGCTATACCCACTGTTTCATTTGTTGTTGTCTCTTATCAAAGAAAGAAGCAAAAACAGATGGATGAAGAAGAAAGGGCACAAGAAGCTAATATCATGAAAGTGGTTCTACAGCAGATGTTGGCAGAAAATCCTGACTCAGCAAAACTTCAAGACATTGCTAAAAGAGTCATGAGCAGGCCTCCATCACCAAACTCATCAAAAATAAAAGCCCTCCCAAGAAACCCACTGAACTCAAAGATACTAAAGTGGAAATCTGATCAAAAGACCCACGTATTGACCTTGCTCAAGTCCAGTGGAGAAGTTAAGCACGTATCAATGGAGGATGCACTAGGCCTGAGTGTAGCGGATCTACAAGATCTCTTTGAGCTTCAACTGTGTAGGGATGAGGATGATGAAGATTCTCTGAACTTTGAATTACCATTCAAAGGGCAAATCAGGGAAAGACTGATGAGGCAATAAAGATCAGAAATAATGAAGGGTTTTGGCAGCATCTGTTCCAGGGGGAGATTGTTGGGATTGAACTCTATCAAAGGAACAGATGACATGTAAAGCCAAAACTGGTTCAAATACTGCTAATCATCATAAGCAGTGTTTGCATAAGTCTTTCTCCTTGACAGTGGCTTCAACAACTGATAGACTACAAGCTCTGCTATTTACAACTGTTGTTATCCAAAGCCCTGATGAAGACTAAAGACTGAAGCTCAATCTACTGATGTGACCTAAGTACTGTTGAAGACCAAAGCTCTGCTCATTCAAAGGACTGGTCATGTAAGACCCTGTCTATTTATTTAAGATTTTCGTATAATTATCGGTAATTAAATGTGTAAATACAATAAAACATACTTATAAAAATACAGGTTTATTTAAAACTTTTACATTAAGGTAATACAACATAATGTAAATGAATTTGCCGTTTAAAATTAACGACGAAACAACGTGCGGAAGCTTCTTTTTCGTGTGTTCAGCTCTTCTTCGAGCTTGACCGCCCTCCGTTGTTGGATAATATACCTACATTTCATAAAACATGAAATGAGTTATTCATTAGGCGTTTAAAAACATTTTCAAACCAGTTTGTAGGTCAAAATAAGCCAACAACAAGATCAACAACAATTTCCAAAATTATAAGCCGTCGCGTGCCGCGACGACATTCACAAAATCTTTCACGTGTCGCAACGGTTGTCGCGTGTCGCGCCCCAGGCTATGTCCTCCGTCGCGTGGTGCGGGGGAAATCATTTTCCAGCAGGTCCGTCTCTGGAACCTGAATGTCTGTCAGCTATAGTTTTAGTCGTAAATCGAACTTTAAAGTGTCATAACTTTTTATCTACAAAACTGTTTTGCCCGATTCTTTTTCCTACACGTTCGAAATTTAATTCTCCATCCCATGGAGTCAATACTAGATATTAAACTACTTCAAAATTTCAGATTTCAAGCTCTCGGCTTGAAATCCCTTTTTAACACTTTTGACCCGTTTGGGAAATTTAAGCTATTTAGTCTAAACTAACTCTTTTCTTTTCACACGTCATTATTCCACATCTAAAATATATGCTTAGGTTCCACCACAACTACTTTTGTGGTATATTTAGCATATCTACTTATTAACCCAAATTTACCCTTCGGTTAGTCATTTTACGCAACTGGCCCATTTTAGGCATTTGATCCACAAATGTTTATGCGTATAACTTGTATTCATGTTTAATGATTCCCTAATCAAAATGCAATTTCCTAATCAACCCATATGGGTCGTTTTCCCGATTTACCCATCAAAGGCGTTTTGGTCAATTTTAGTCCCTCATTTAACGACAAAGGACTTTCAATAAATATTTGACCAAAATCGCTCGTCTAACTATAATCTTATTTATGCGTACCTGGCTCGGGTCGACATTTTAACCCGTTTTAATACCTTGTCTCAATAATTTGCTATTTCATAGCATCGCTAATTCGCAAGCCATTTTATCCTGCGAGTATAAGACTTGACAAACACTTATTAGTCGTTATATGTCGAATGGTATCAACATTACCATTTGACCCGTTTGGTCTAAACGACCAAACATTTTGCGCTTATATATGTAAATGGTATTTATTTACCAATTCGTTAAGTAATTCATTTCGGATTTCTCACCATTTAGTTGTGTCTCATAAATCCGTTTCTTACACGTTTAACTCAACATGGCTTATGCCACTTGGTGTCGTTTTATACTTCAACTTTTATCCATTTATACGTGACTAAATCGTCATTTTCACTTTTTACTTCGTTTAGGCTTACTTATAAAGTAGCCATTCGAAAACTCACTTTATATATTTCATCACATGACCAAAATACCGTTTCGACCCTTTTTACCATTAAACATGGTTTTCATCTTTTGATATGTTCTGACCCATATCAATTTGTGTCGGAACCGTATTTCGAATATAACCTTTGTTGTGTTTATAACTTATAAATAAATGTATATCCTACAAAAAGGGTGTAAGCTTTACTTACCTTGCATCCGGTTATGCTCTTTTTCCGCGTACTCGATCCGTTTGACCCGCTTCTTTCCCAAGTCTTCATCTAGCTTGTCTAGAGTCAAACTATCATCATCACAATTCGTAAGACGGTTAGATTAGTCATAATCATTTACGACTATTCCATCCTACGGGTTTTATGTCGAATTTATCATTCGACCATATCAAAATTATCATTCGATCTAATCATTGGTCGGTTTGACTTTTTAAAGTCCATTGACTTATCAACATATTCAAATGCACATTTGGTTCAATGAACTCACTTAGGCATATTTCATCCGAACTCTTAACGAAATCAAATTTTACATACTAACTAGTAGGCCGCGATTTCATTTAGGCATTTCATATTACTGAAAATTGGTTGTTTTTTGTGACTTGTTTAACCTGTTTACAAGTCTTCAAAAATTATGATTTTTTTATGTGGCATACCTCTCGGAGGGTTAGACCTTTTGTTAAAATTTCAAGATCTAACACTTTACCAAAAATTCGTAAAAATTCATTTACTAAGTTGTAATCAGATTCGTCACTTCTGACTGCAGCTTACGGAAAACTTTATTTAAAATTCCTCGTTTATCCGATTGACGAAATTCCAATTGGCGTTTCTTTTAATCACTTAAAAATTTCTACAGTAAGAATTTGAGATCATAACTCAATTCCTAAATTGAGTTATAACATTCGTAATAGGCTGCAAATTCTGCCAGAAAACGCAGCTTGAACCTTTAATACGGAAAAATTCATAAAACGCTCAATTTTCGTCGAAAAATGCGATTCCAGTGGGGTTTTAAAGATATTTCCTGGAATTACATTTTAGACTCAAGAAACACATGTTTTTTCATGTTTTGTTCAGGTTACAACCAATACAAGTCGGCTATAAATTCTGATCAGGAGTTGTTTGAATTCAACTTTCAATTTAAGCATGTTCTTGACATCATAACACTAATTTTAGCAATCAAAACCCTAAAAACATCACATACATGAATTTAGCATCAACAAATCTGAATTTACTTCATATTTCTACTTAGGGTTTGTTCCTAAGCAATCACACTTCATTAATTCGGCCATAGCCTCTACGATTCATACATAGATCGCATCATGCAAAGTTAACTAATTTTCACAACTTCATGAATGTCAAAAATTCGACATACCTTACGATCTCCTTGACTTGGTGATCGTTTATATATATTCCAATCTAAATTTGGCCTTCGTTTGATCCTCCAATTGAAGATATTGTTGAGCTAGGGTTTATAACCATTTTTCTCCTGGCTCTGGTCGATCGCAGGAACACACACGTATGTTTGTGTTTTTGTTTAATTAATTTTTTTTAATTAAAACTTCATTCCATTTGCCCATGTTTAGTCCCTCAACTTTTGTAGAGTTATACAAGTATTATCAATCTAGTTTCATTGGCATTTTGACAACATTTAACTAACTAGGTAGATATTCCTAGTTACCTTAATGGGTTCGGGGAGTTAAAATCCCATTTTATTTTAAGTCCTGTTAACCCGGGACTCTTATAAACTTTATTTCCTCTAAAGCTTTTATTCCCTTTTTAATTTAACAATAGGTTTAGTTATTTAAATCCTAATATTTACCGGGTTAATTTCACCACTAACGGTATTTACCCGTTCATTATTATTAACATGGTTTGATTGCCAAACCCGTTTTTGGGGTGTTACAAGTCTACCCCCCTTAAAGAGGTTTCGTCCCCGAAACCTTATTTACGTAGTTCATTGGTTTAATCAAACGAACCTAGTTTTGTTTTCAAGGCTCGCGTTTCTTTTGGTCAAAATTTTTCATTTATACTAACGCGTACGTCTTTCATGTGTAAAGCCTCGTGGGCCGTTACTTTCAGCTCGTATCCGTTATCTTTACTAATTATCTATTTTGGCGGTTAGACTTGTCAGTCGCCGTCACTTCATACCCCGTCACCCGGGTATTCTATTTTGTCATCTCTGGCCTTATGTATGTTTAAGATCTCCTAATTCACCTCATACCACTTATGTTTTGTTAAAACGTTGCTTTTAACTAAAAAAAATAAATTCTTAGTTTACGTTTCCTCTTTGCCTTACATCTTCCTCTCGTTTCTAAGAATGTTACTTCTAAGGATCTAATCCTTTCTGTTATTATTTAATGCGGGGAGTTATAACAATTTCCCACGCTTAACCCATATGACCCGTAGGTTCCTTCACTTAGCCTCGTAGGCTATTTATTTAGGTTTTCACCTTTTACCTTTTTAAGGGGAGACCCCGACAATTTCGTTTCTTTTTATTTGCGACCTAAAGGTCTCTCTTTTTTTTCAAATCTTTTATTTTCGCTTTTGCATTTCGTTTTACCTTGACCGTAGTCTAAGGCTACATTTGTTTTCTTTTAAATTATTCTTCCGACTCTATGACTTCTTCCGTCATTTACACGTCGGTTCGTCTCATTCTTATCGCTATTCAGTTTACGCCTATATTTCCTTTCAAACCGTTACCCGTGTTCTTTATCTTAATGTTTTAACACTCCAGTTTCAATGGTTTGCATTTTCCTTTCTATACTCTTTTACGACCTATCACATTGGTTCATTGATATTTCGCGCTTTCATTATTCAGCTTGCGCTTACTTTCATTTTCAAGTGTTATTCTTTATTAGTCTCGTTTGACTTGTTTGTGTGAAACTTCCTCACTTATGAATGTCAAACTTCACTCTTTATTTGACCCCTTTCATATTAAAATAGTTGAACGTAATTATCAAAAATTTATGTTTGCAAAATCTTATCATCTTTTAGTCATGACCCGTAATCCGAGTCTTTTGACTTTCTAATCCGCGTTCCCGTCTACTGGGTTACGCATATTCTTAAAATCATACCCATCTATCGGGTATCCTTATCGAAGTCATTTTCAAAGTAATCATTCTGATATTATTTTAGACTTCATTTTTAACTTATTTGGTCGTCTTAGCGAAATCCATCGCTTTTATTCAATCGTGTCCTTTATGTTTTATTTAATTTGTTTGACTTGTCCATGTGAAGTTCATCACTTATGACAGTTAAATTTTTATCCCTATGCCTTAGCATTCCCATTAGTCGGTTTGTATTTTCATTTACCTTGATCCTTGTCCCTTCTCTCGGGCTCGTTATCCTAACGTAATACGCTTCCGTCCTCTGACTTACGTTTACGTTTACTATCAAACATCTTACTTGTTTGATTCATTTGGGTAACTTTTTAATTCGTCACATTCACCCCGCCCTTACTACATCGGATGTAAGTATGTCCACTGCAAAAAGTTCATGGTATCATATGCCACTACTTACTTGGCCAGAGTAAGCGATCAGCACATGATACACATGACCTTTTTATAGCTTTCACATCACACCCTATGTAAGTAATGCCTCTATTTATTTCATATCCCTGATTTCATTTAGTAAAACTTTATTTAATTGCAAAACAACAATCATTAGTTTTACTAGTTTTACATTTGAACATATAAACTGTTTTTCTTTTCTATCAAACTCTTATATAATCACATTTGTTAATGTGATCGCTACTTTTCTCAATAGCATTATATTGAGAGTTTTTCGACTTGGATAATTACCCCCCGTCCAAGTTTTCATATGAACTATTTCTATTATAGTTTTGATATTCATTATCGTGAATAACGCATGTTTCTATTAAACTTCTCTTAGAAACATTATCCTGAATAGATATCCTATTCAGGTTTTATCAGATATATGCAACAGTTATCCCCTACGTGTTTGTTGCATATTACTACTTATGCAATTAAATTTAAAAGCGTGCACCTAGTAATGCTTGCCCTAACGGGCTTCTCTTGCCGTGAACTTTGTTCGCGATCATCACGCGATTTAGGTCCTCAATGAGTGTGCTCAGCTTGTCATACCTCGGACTGTTCCACCGTCATATCCACAATTCATTCAACTCTCGTCATCTTCAGATGCGAGTGTCCTTCAACTAAATATTTACAAAAGTTAGTAATTTCGACACTTATAAACGCCCGTATTGTAATACAAGGCTTTTTACTATACGTGTCAACGCACGTAACTTCATTAATTGTATCATTCATTTTAATTGGGGTAGCGTCTATTACGCGATAACCCTGTGTGTTGTTTACAACACTTTAACATGTTAAACCATTAACATGCATGTACTTACCGGATTTGCTATCAAGCCTCGAACCGAACACACTTAACTCTTTAACCATGAGCTCTGATTACCAACTTGTAAGACCCTGTCTATTTATTTAAGATTTTCGTATAATTATCGGTAATTAAATGTGTAAATACAATAAAACATACTTATAAAAATACAGATTTATTTAAAACTTTTACATTAAGGTAATACAACATAATGTAAATGAATTTGCCGTTTAAAATTAACGACGAAACAACGTGCGGAAGCTTCTTTTTATGTGTTCAGCTCTTCTTCGAGCTTGACCGCCCTCCGTTGCTGGATAATATACCTACATTTCATAAAACATGAAATGAGTTAGTCATTCGGCGTTTAAAAACATTATCAAACCAGTTTGTGGGTAAAAATAACCAACAACAAGATAAACAACAATTTCCAAAATTATAAGCCGTCGGGTGTCGCGAAGACATTCACAAAATCTGTCGCGTGTCAAGACGGTTGCCGTGTGTCGCGACGGTTGTCGCGTGTCGCGACGGTTTTCGCGTGTCGCGCCCCAGGCTATGTCCTCCGTCGCGTGGCACGGGGGAAATCATTTTCCAGCAGGTCCGTCTCTGGAACCTGCATGTCTGTTAGCTATAGTTTTAGTCATAAATCGAACTTTAAAGTGTCATAACTTTTTATCTACAAGTCTGTTTTACCCGATTCTTTTTCTTACACGTTCGAAATTTAATTATCCATCCCATGGAGTCAATACCTGATATTAAACTACTTCAAAAATTCGGATTTCAAGCTCTCGGCTTGAAATCCCTTTTTAACACTTTTGACCCGCTTGGGAAATTTAAGCTATTTAGTCTAAACTAACTCTTTTCTTTTCACACGTCGTTATTCCACATCTAAAATATATGCTTAGGTTCCACCACGACTACTTTTGTGGTATATTTAGCATATCTACTTATTAACCCAAATTTACCCTTCGGTTAGTCATTTTACGCAACTGGCCCATTTTAGGCATTTGATCCACAAATGTTTATGCCTATAACTTGTATTCATGTTTAATGATTCCCCAATCAAAATGCAATTTCCTAATCAACCCTTATGGGTCGTTTTCCCGATTTACCCATCAAAGGCGTTTTGGTCAATTTTAGTCCCTCATTTAACGACAAAGGACTTTCAATAAATATTTGACCAAAATCGCTCGTCTAACTATAATCTTATTTATGCGTACCTGGCTCGGGTCGACATTTTGACCCGTTTTAATACATTGTCTCAATAATTTGCTAATTCATAGCATCGCTAATTCGCAAGCCATTTTATCCTGCGAGTATAAGACTTGACAAACACTTATTAGACGTTATATGTCGAATGGTATCAACATTACCATTTGACCCGTTTGGTCTAAACGACCAAACATTTTGCGCTTATATATGTAAATGGTATTTATTTACCAATTCGTTAAGTAATTCATTTCGGATTTCTCACCATTTAGTTGTGTCTCTTAAATCCGTTTCATACACGTTTAACTCAACATGGCTTATGCCACTTGGTGTCGTTTTATACTTCAACTTTTATCCATTTATACGTGACTAAATCGTCGTTTTCACTTTTTACTTCATTTAGGCTTACTTATAAGAGTAAATTACAAGTTTTGTCCTTTATGTATGTCCCAAATTGCAGGCGCTGTCATTTGTCTTTAAAATTGATGAGTTTTGTCCTTAATGTTTGCAAATCTTGCACGTTATGTCTTTTAGGGCAAACCCAGTTATAATTTCCAGTCAAGTTATGTCATGTGCACTGCACATGAGGGTAGCATTGTCTTTTCACATCCTAATTTATAAATGATTTTTATAAAACAAATAAAACATACCCTGTCTTGCAATTTCTCTCTCTAAACACACCCACACACACTCTCTCTTTCCAACCACCACTTGCCATTACCAGCCGCCACCACCTCCCACCCTCACCTGCCACCGACCACCACCACCTCCCACCCTCACCTGTTGCCGACCACCCACTATCTCCACCGTCACCTGACCCACCATCACCACTCACTCCGGAAGTGAGCGTGGAGACGTGATGATCATTTATAATTATTGTGATTTCAATTTGTACTTGTTATCAGAATAAAGAAATAACACCGGAAGTTCGTACCTAACCACTCTTTATTAAAATGAATCCTTCTAGCAGCTCATGTTATTTTAATAAACTTCACCCAATTATTTTGAGAAATTTAACCTCCTTTTCCTTATCCAAACACCCCCAATTTGAATTTTTTTCCACCCAAACAATACCCTCAAGGGATTAGACCAAAAGTGGCATGGTCAAAGCAAACAAACCCAGAAAAGTCAACAAAATCTAAGAGATGGTGAAGAAGAAGAACCCTAGAAACATCAAGAAAGTTGTTGTGTAGCTAAAGGTACCCAGAAAAGAAGGTAAAAGAACAATCTTTTTAGTAGCAAAATAGCACAAGATGATGAAAAGCTTCACAAAGAAACTAAAGAGAGTCTTTTCATGAGGTCAGCTATTAATATTGGGATCTTAAAGGGATTGAAGGTGGGGATGTGATGTGGGTCTACCGTCTACCACCTTGAGCTTAGATAGATATTAGTCTCAAACAGAGGAAAAGTATAGAGGTTGACACAAATCAGATCGAATAGGGTAATACAAAACCCTAAGCTAATGGGGAGTGGTGACAGCGGCGGTGGGAGGTGGAGGTGGTGGTGGAAGGTGGTGGTAGTGGATGTGGAGGTGAAGGGGATGGCGACGGTGGTGGTGGGGAGTGGTGACAGCAGCTGTGGAGGTGGAGGTGGTGGTTTTTAGTGAGAGGGGGTATGAAGACAGAGATGGTTGTCTACAAAAATGAAGAGAGGGTATGATGATGATGGGGTTTTTAAGTTAAGTTAATTACATAAATATCTCCTAAAAATTAAATTACAAAAATACCCTAATGTGTCTTGTACATGATCAGATTTAACAAAAAAATTAACTGGGTTTGGCCTAAAGGACATAACGTGCAAGATTTGCAAACATTAAGGACAAAACTCATCAATTTTAAAGACAAAGGACAGCGCCTGCAATTTGGGACATACATAAAGGACAAAACTTGTAATTTACTCTACTTATAAAGTAGCCATTCGAAAACTCATTTTATATATTTCATCACATGACCAAAATACCGTTTCAACCCTTTTTACCATTAAACATGGTTTTCATCTTTTGATATGTTCTGACCCATATCAATTTGTGTCGGAACCGTATTTCGAATATAACCTTTGTTGTGTTTATAACTTATAAATAAATGTATATCCTACAAAAAGGGTGTAAGCTTTACTTACCTTGCATCCGGTTATGCTCTTTTTCCGCGTACTTGATCCGTTTGACCCGCTTCTTTCCCAAGTCTTCATCTAGTTTGTCTAGAGTCAAACTATCATCATCACAATTCGTAAGACGGTTAGATTAGTCATAATTATTTACGACTATTCCATCCTACGGGTTTTATGTCGAATTTATCATTCGACCATATCAAAATTATCATTCGATCTAATCATTGGTCGGTTTGACTTTTTAAAGTCCATTGACTTATTAACATATTCAAATGCACATTTGGTTCAATGAACTCACTTAGGCATATTTCATCTGAACTCTTAACGAAATCAAATTTTACATACTAACTAGTAGGCCGCGATTTCATTTAGGCATTTCATGTTACTGAAAATTGGCTGTTTTTTGTGACTTGTTTAACCTGTTTACAAGTCTTCAAAAATTATGATTTTTTTATGTGGCGTACCCCTCAGAGGGTTAGACCTTTGTTAAAATTTCAAGATCTAAATCTTTACCAAAAATTCGTAAAAATTCAATTACTAAGCTGCAATCAGATTCATCACTTCTGACTGCAGCTCACGGAAAAATTCATTTAAAATTCCTCGTTTATCCGATTGACGAAATTCCCATATGCAATTCTTTTAATCACTTAAAACTTTCTACAGTAAGAATTTGAGATCATAACTAAATTCCTAAATTGAGTTATGACATTCGTAATAGGCTGCAAATTCTGCCAGAAAACGCAGCTTGAACCTTTAATACAGAAAAATTCATAAAATGCTCAATTTTCGTCAAAAAATGCGATTCCAGGGGGTTTTAAAGATATTTCCTGGAATTACATTTTAGACTCAAGAAACACATGTTTTTGTCATGTTTTGCTCAGGTTACAGCCAATACAAGTCGGCAGTAAATTCTGATCAGGAGCTATTTGAATTCAGCTTTCAATTTAAGCATGTTCTTGACATCATAACACTAAATTTAGCAATCAAAACCCTAAAAACATCACATACATGAATTTAGCATCAATAAATCTGAATTTACTTCATATTTCTACTTAGGGTTTGTTCCTAAGCAATCACACTTCATTAATTCGGCCATAGCCTCTACGATTCATACATAGATCGCATCATGCAAAGTTAACTAATTTTCACAACTTCATGAATGTCAAAAATTCGACATACCTTACGATCCACTTGACTTGGTGATCGTTTATATATATTCCAATCTGAATTTGGCCTTCGTTTGATCCTCCAATTGAAGATATTGTTGAGCTAAGGTTTATAACCCTTTTTCTCCTAGCTCTGGTCGATCGCAGGAACACACACGTATGTGTGTGTTTTTGTTTAATTAATTTGTTTTAATTAAAAACTTTATTCCATTTGCCCATGTTTAGTCCCTCAACTTTTGTAGAGTTATACAAGTATTATCTATCTAGTTTCATTGGCATTTTGACAACATTTAACTAACTAGGTTGATATTCCTAGTTACCTTAATGGGTTCGGGGAGTAAAAATCCTGTTTTATTTTAAGTCATGTTAACCCGGGACTCTTATAAACTTTATTTCCTCTAAATCTTTTATTCCCTTTTTAATTTAACATTAGGTTTAGTTATTTAAATCCTAATATTTACCGGGTTAATTTCACCACTAACGGTATTTTACCCGTTCATTATTATTAACGTGGTTTGATTGCCAAACCCGTTTTCGGGGTGTTACAAGTCTACCCCCCTTAAAGAGGTTTCGTCCCCGAAACCTTATTTACGTAGTTCATTGGTTTAATCAAACGAACCTAGTTTCGTTTTCAAGGCTCCCGTTTCTTTTGGTCAAAATTTTTCATTTATACTGACGCGTACGTCTTTCATGTGTAAAGCCTCGTGGGCCGTTACTTTCAGCTCGTATCCGTTATCTTTACTAATTATCTATTTTGGCGGTTAGACTTGTCAGTCGACGTCACTTCATACCCCCTCACCCGGGTATTCTATTTTGTCATCTCCGGCCTTATGTATGTTTAAGATTTCCTAATTCACCTCATACCACTTATGTTTTGTTAAAACGTTGCTTTTAACTAAAAAAAAACTCTTAGTTTACGTTTCCTCTTTGCCTTACATCTTCCTCTCGTTTCTAGGAATGTTACTTCTGAGGATCTAATCCTTTCTGTTATTATTTAATGCGGGGAGTTATAACAATTTCCCACGCTTAACCCATATGACCCGTAGGTTCCTTCACTTAGCCTCGTAGGCTATTTATTTGGGTTTTCACCTTTTACTTTTTTAAGGTGAGACCCCGACAATTTCGTTTCTTTTTATTTGCGACCTAAAGATCTCTCTTTTTTTTTCAAATCTTTTATTTTCGCTTTTGCATTTCGTTTTACCTTGACCGGAGTCTAAGCCTACATTTGTTTTCTTTTAAATTATCCTTCCGACTCTATGACTTCTTCCGTCATTTACACGTCGGTTCGTCTCATTCTTATCGCTATTCAGTTTACGCCTCTATTTCCTTTCAAACCGTTACCCGTGTTCTTTATCTTAATGTTTTAACACTCCAATTTCAGTGGTTTTCATTTTCCTTTCTATACTCTTTTACGACCTATCACATAGGTTCATTGATATTTCGCGCTTTCATTATTCAGCTTGCGCTTACTTTCATTTTCAAGCGTTATTCTTTATTA
Source organism: Helianthus tuberosus (assembly GCA_030545235.1). Lineage (NCBI taxonomy): Eukaryota > Viridiplantae > Streptophyta > Magnoliopsida > Asterales > Asteraceae > Helianthus > Helianthus tuberosus. The sequence continues at coordinate 115,649,893 of CM060414.1, read as the reverse complement.
GTCTCGTTTGACTTGTTTGTGTGAAACTTCCTCACTTATGAATGTCAAACTTCACTCTTTATTTGACCCCTTTTCATCTTAAAATAGTTGAACGTAATTATCAAAAATTTCTGTTTGCAAAATCTTATCATCTTTTAGTCATGACCCGTAATCCGAGTCTTTTGACTTTCTAATCCGCGTTCCCGTCTATTGGGTTACGCATATTCTTAAAATCATACCCATCTATCGGGTATCCTTATCGAAGTCATTTTCAAAGTAATCATTCTGATATGATTTTAGACTTCATTTTTTACTTATTTGGTCGTCTTAGCGAAATCCATCGCTTTTATTCAATCGTGTCCTTTATTCTTTATTTAATTTGTTTGACTTGTCCATGTGAAGTTCATCACTTATGACAGTCAAACTTTTATCCCTATGCCTTAGCATTCCCATTAATCGGTTTGTATTTTCATTTACCTTGATCCTTGTCCCTTCTCTCGGGCTCGTTATCCTAACGTAATACGCTTCCGTCCTCTGACTTACGTTTACGTTTACTATCAAACATCTTACTTGTTTATTCATTTGGGTTGCTTTTTAATTCGACCCATTCGCCCCGCCCTAACTACATCGGATGTAAGTATGTCCACTACAAAAAGTTCATGGTATCATATGCCACTACTTACTTGGCCAGAGTAAGCGATCAGCACATGATACACATGACCTTTTTAGAGCTTTCACATCACACCCTATGTAAGTAATGCCTCTATTTATTTCATATCTCTAATTTCATTTAGTAAAACTTTATTTAATTGCAAAACAACAATCATTAGTTTTACTAGTTTTACTAGTTTTACATTTGAACATATAAAATGTTTTTCTTTTCTATCGAACTATTATATAATCACATTTGTTAATGTGATCGCTACTTTTCTCAATAGCATTATATTGAGAGTTTTTCCACTTGGATAATTACCCCCCGTCCAAGTTTTCATATGAACTATTTCTATTATAGTTTTGATATTCATTATCGTGAATAACGCATGTTTCTATTAAACTTCTCTTAGAAACATTATCCTGAATAGATATCCTATTCAGGTTTTATCAGATATATGCAACCGTTATCCCCTACGTGTTTGTTGCATATTACTACTTATGCAATTAAATTTAAAAGTGTGCACCTGGTAATGCTTGCCCTAACGGGCTTCTCTTGCCGTGAACTTTGTTCGCGATCATCACGCGATTTAGGTCCTCAATGAGTGTGCTCAGCTTGTCATACCTCGGACCGTTCCACCGTCATATCCACAATTCGTTCAACTCTCGTCATCTTCAGATGCGAGTGTCCTTCAACTAAATATTTACAAAAGTTAGTAATTTCGACACTTATAAACGCCTGTATTGTAATACAAGGCTTTTTACTATACGTGTCAACGCACATAACTTCATTAACTGTATCAATCATTTTAATTGGGGTAGCGTGTATTACGCGATAACCCTATGTGTTGTTTACAACACTTTAACATGTTAAACCATTAACATACATGTACTTACCGGTAGGGGTGTAAACGAGCCCGGCCGAGCCCGAGCTCGACCAGGCTCGAGCTCGGCTCGTTAGGTTTTTATGAAGCTCGGGCTCGAGCTCGGGTCGCGAGTGAAACCCAAAGCTCGAGCTCGGCTCGAACTATTTTGAGAACAACCTTAAACGAGCTAAAAGCTCGGCTCGAGCTCACTTCAACATCGCTTAAATGAGCCAAAGCTCGGCTCTAGCTTGGCTCATCAATGTTATCATCATTATTAATATAATATATATAAAAAAAAATTAAAATTTTGTATGGGCTCGTTTAGGCTCGCGAGCCTAAACAAGCTTTGTATTTTAGGCTCGAGCTCGGGCTCGATAACAAAACGAGCTCTATTTCAAGCTCGAGCTCGGGCTCGTTAAGGCTCAGCTCGTTCGAGCTTTTAACTGAGCCGATCACGAGTAGCTCTCGAGCCTCTAGGCTTGTTTACACCCATACTTACCGGATTTGCGATCAAGCCTCGAACCGAACACACTTTACTCTTTAACCATGAGCTCTGATTACCAACTTGTAAGACCCTGTCTATTTATTTAAGATTTTTGTATAATTATCGGTAATTAAATGTGTAAATACAATAAAACATACTTATAAAAATACGGGTTTATTTAAAACTTTTACATTAAGGTAATACAACATAATGTAAATGAATTTGCCGTTTAAAATTAACGACGAAACAACGTGCGGAAGCTTCTTTTTCATGTGTTCAGCTCTTCTTCGAGCTTGACCGCCCTCCGTTGCTTGATAATATACCTACATTTCATAAAACATGAAATGAGTTAGTCATTCGGCGTTTAAAAACATTTTCAAACCAGTTTGTGGGTCAAAATAAGCCAACAACAAGATCAACAACAATTTCCAAAATTATAAGCCGTCGCATGTCGCACCCCAGGCTATGTCCTCCGTCACGTGGCGCGGGAGAAATCATTTTCCCGCAGGTCCGTCTCTGGAACCTGCATGTCTGTCAGCTATAGTTTTAGTCGTAAATCGAACTTTAAAGTGTCATAACTTTTTATCTAGAAGTCTGTTTTACCCGATTCTTTTTCCTACACGTTCGAAATTTAATTCTCCATCCCATGGAGTCAATACCTAATATTAAACTACTTCAAAAATTCAGATTTCAAGCTCTCGGCTTGAAATCCCTTTTTAACACTTTTGACCCGTTTGGGAAATTTAAGCTATTTAGTCTAAACTAACTCTTTTCTTTTCACACGTCGTTATTCCACATCTAAAATATATGCTTAGGTTCCACCACGACTACTTTTGTGATATATTTAGCATATCTACTTATTAACCCAAATTTACCCTTCGGTTAGTCATTTTACGCAACTGGCCCATTTTAGGCATTTGATCCACAAATGTTTATGCCTATAACTTGTATTCATGTTTAATGATTCCCCAATCAAAATGCAATTTCCTAATCAACCCATATAAGTCATTTTCCCGATTTACCCATCAAAGGCGTTTTGGTCAATTTTAGTCCCTCATTTAACGACAAAGGACTTTCAATAAATATTTGACCAAAATCGCCCGTCTAACTATAATCTTATTTATGCGTACCTGGCTCGGGTCGACATTTTGACCCGTTTTAATACCTTGTCTCAATAATTTTCTAATTCATAGCATCGCTAATTCGCAAGCCATTTTATCCTGCGAGTATAAGACTTGACAAACACTTATTAGTCGTTATATGTCGAATGGTATCAACATTACCATTTGACCCGTTTGGTCTAAACGACCAAACATTTTGCGCTTATATATGTAAATGGTATTTATTTACCAATTCGTTAAGTAATTCATTTCGGATTTCTCACCATTTAGTTGTGTCTCTTAAATCCTTTTCTTACACGTTTAAATCAACATGGCTTATGCCACTTGCTGTCATTTTATACTTCAACTTTTATCCATTTATACGTAACTAAATCGTCGTTTTCACTTTTCACTTCATTTAGGCTTTCTTATAAAGTAGCCATTCGAAAACTCATTTTATATATTTCATCACATGACCAAAATACCGTTTCAACCCTTTTTACCATTAAACATGGTTTTCATCTTTTGATATGTTCTGACCCATATCAATTTGTGTCGGAACCGTATTTCGAATATAACCTTTGTTGTGTTTATAACTTATAAATAAATGCATATCCTACAAAAAGGGTGTAAGCTTTACTTACCTTGCATCCGGTTATGCTCTTTGTCCGCGTACTTGATCCGTTTGACCCGCTTCTTTCCCAAGTCTTCATCTAGCTTGTCTAGAGTCAAACTATCATCATCACAATTCGTAAGACGGTTAGATTAGTCATAATTATTTACGACTATTCCATCCTACGGGTTTTATGTCGAATTTATCATTCGACCATATCAAAATTATCATTCGATCTAATCATTGGTCGGCTTGACTTTTTAAAGTCCATTGACTTATCAACATATTCAAATGCACATTTGGTTCAATGAACTCACTAAGGCATATTTCATCTGAACTCTTAACGAAATCAAATTTTACATACTAACTAGTAGGCCGCGATTTCATTTAGGCATTTCGTATTACTGAAAATGGGCTGTTTTTGGTGACTTGTTTAACCTGTTTACAAGTCTTCAAAAATTTTGATTTTTTTATGTGGCGTACCTTTCAGAGGGTTAGACCTTGTGTTAAAATTTCAAGATCTAACACTTTACCAAAAATTCGTAAAAATTCATTTACTAAGCTGCAATCAGATTCGTCACTTCTGACTGCAGCTTACAGAAAAAATTCATTTAAAATTCCTCGTTTATCCGATTGACGAAATTCCAATAGGCAATTCTTTTAATCACTTAAAAATTTCTACAGTAAGAATTTGAGATCATAACTCAATTCCTAAATTGAGTTATGACATTCGTAATAGGCTGCAAATTCTGCCAGAAAACGCAGCTTGAACCTTTAATACGGAAAAATTCATAAAACGCTCAATTTTCGTCGAAAAATGCGATTCTAGTGGGGTTTTAAAGATATTTCCTGGAATTACATTTTAGACTCAAGAAACACATGTTTTTGTCATGTTTTGTTCAGGTTACAGCCAATACAAGTCGGCTGTAAATTCTGATCAGGAGCTGTTTGAATTCAGCTTTCAATTTAAGCATGTTCTTGACATCATAACACTAATTTAAGAAATCAAAACCCTAAAAACATCACATACATGAATTTAGCATCAACAAATCTGAATTTACTTCATATTTCTACTTAGGGTTTGTTCCTAAGCAATCACACTTCATTAATTCGGCCATAGCCTCTACGATTCATACATAGGTCGCATCATGCAAAGTTAACTAATTTTCACAACTTCATGAATGTCAAAAATTCGACATACCTTACGATCCCCTTGACTTGGTGATCGTTTATATATATTCCAATCTGAATTTGGCCTTCGTTTGATCCTCCAATTGAAGATATTGTTGAGCTAGGGTTCATAACCCTTTTTCTCCTTGCTCTGGTCAATCGCAGGAACACACACGTATGTGTGTGTTTTTGTTTAATTAATTTGTTTTAATTAAAACTTCATTCCGTTTGCCCATGTTTAGTCCCTCAACTTTTGTAGACTTATACAAGTATTATCAATCTAGTTTCATTGGCATTTTGACAACATTTAACTAACTAGGTTGATATTCCTAGTTACCTTAATGGGTTCGGGGAGTTAAAATCCCATTTTATTTTAAGTCCTGTTAACCCGGGACTCTTATAAACTTTATTTCCTCTAAAGCTTTTATTCCCTTTTTAATTTAACATTAGGTTTAGTTAATTAAATACTAATATTTACCGGGTTAATTTCACCACTAACGGTATTTTACCCGTTCATTATTATTAACGTGGTTTGATTGCCAAACCCGGTTTCGGGGTGTTACAAGTCTAACCCCCTTAAAGAGGTTTCGTCCCCGAAGCCTTATTTACGTAGTTCATTGGTTTAATCAAATGAACCTAGTTTCGTTTTCAAGGCTCCCGTTTCTTTTGGTCAAAAATTTTCATTTATACTGACGCGTACGTCTTTCATGTGTAAAGCCTTGTGGGCCGTTACTTTCAGCTCGTATCTGTTATCTTTACTAATTATCTATTTTGGCGGTTAGACTTGTCTGTCGCCGTCACTTCATACCCCCTCACCCGGGTATTCTATTTTGTCATCTCCGGCCTTATGTATGTTTAAGATTTCCTAATTCACCTCGTACCACTTATGTTTTGTTAAAACGTTGCTTTTAACTAAAAAAAATCTTAGTTTACGTTTCCTCTTTGCCTTACATCTTCCTCTCGTTTCTAGGAATGTTACTTCTGAGGATCTAATCCTTTCTGTTAGTATTTAATTCGGGGAGTTATAACAATTTCCCACGCTTAACCCATATGACCCGTAGGTTCCTTCACTTAGCCTCGTAGGCTATTTATTTAGGTTTTCACCTTTTACCTTTTTAAGGTGAGACCCCGACAATTTCGTTTCTTTTTATTTGCGACCTAAAGGTCTCTCTTTTTTTCAAATCTTTTATTTTCGCTTTTGCATTTCGTTTTACCTTGACCGTAGTCTATGGCTACATTTGTTTTCTTTTAAATTATTCTTCCGACTCTATGACTTCTTCCGTCATTTACATGTCGGTTCGTCTCATTCTTATCGCTATTCAGTTTATGCCTCTATTTCCTTTCAAACCGTTACCCGTGTTCTTTATCTTAATGTTTTAACACTCCAGTTTCAGTGGTTTGCATTTTCCTTTCTATACTCTTTTACGACCTATCACATAGGTTCATTGATATTTCGCGCTTTCATTATTCAGCTTGCGCTTACTTTCATTTTCAAGCGTTATTCTTTATTAGTCTCGTTTGACTTGTTTGTGTGAAACTTCCTCACTTATGAATGTCAAACTTCACTCTTTATTTTACCCCTTTCATCTTAAAATAGTTGAACGTAATTATCAAAAATTTATGTTTGCAAAATCTTATCATCTTTTAGTCATGACCCGTAATCCGAGTCTTTTGACTTTCTAATCCGCGTTCCCGTCTATTGGGTGACGCATATTCTTAAAATCATACCCATCTATCGGGTATCCTTATCGAAGTCATTTTCAAAGTAATCATTCTGATATGATTTTAGACTTCATTTTTTACTTATTTGGTCGTCTTAGCGAAATCCATCGCTTTTATTCAATCGTGTCCTTTATTCTTTATTTAATTTGTTTGACTTATCTATGTGAAGTTCATCACTTATGACAGTCAAAATTTTATCCCTATGCCTTAGCATTCCCATTAGTCTGTTTGTATTTTCATTTACCTTGATCCTTGTCCCTTCTCTCGGGCTCGTTATCCTAACGTAATACGCTTCCATCCTCTGACTTACGTTTACGTTTACTATCAAACATCTTACTTGTCTGATTCATTTGGGTAACTTTTTAATTCGTCCCATTCACCCAGCCCCTTACTACATCGGATGTAAGTATGTCCACTACAAAAAGTTCATGGTATCATATGCCACTACTTACTTGGCCAGAGTAAGCGATCAGCACATGATACACATGACCTTTTTATAGCTTTCACATCACACCCTATGTAAGTAATGCCTCTATTTATTTCATATCTCTGATTTCATTTTGCAAAACTTTATTTAATTGCAAAACAACAATCATTAGTTTTACTAGTTTTACTAGTTTTACATTTGAACATATAAAATGTTTTTCTTTTCTATCGAACTATTATATAATCACATTTGTTAATGTGATCGCTACTTTTCTCAATAGCATTATATTGAGAGTTTTTCCACTTGGATAATTACCCCCCGTCCAAGTTTTCATATGAACTATTTCTATTATAGTTTTGATATTCATTATCGTGAATAACGCATGTTTCTATTAAACTTCTCTTAGAAACATTATCCTGAATAGATATCCTATTCAGGTTTTATCAGATATATGCAACCGTTATCCACTACGTGTTTGTTGCATATTACTACTTATGCAATTAAATTTAAAAGCGTGCACCTGGTAATGCTTGCCCTAACGGGCTTCTCTTGCCGTGAACTTTGTTCTCTTGCCGTGAACTTTGTTCGCGATTATCACGCGATTTAGGTCCTCAATGAGTGTACTCAGCTTGTCATTCCTCGGACCGTTCCACCGTCATATCCACAATTCGTTCAACTCTCGTCATCTTCAGATGCGAGTGTCCTTCAACTAAATATTTACAAAAGTTAGTAATTTCGACACGTATAAACGCCCGTATTGTAATACAAGGCTTTTTACTATACGTGTCAACGTACGTAACTTCATTAACTGTATCAATCATTTTAATTGGGGTAGCGTGTATTACGCGATAACCCTATGTGTTGTTTACAACACTTTAACATGTTAAACCATTAACATACATTTACTTACCGGATTTGCGATCAAGCCTCGAACCGAACACACTTTACTCTTTAACCATGAGCTCTGATTACCAACTTGTAAGACCCTGTCTATTTATTTAAGATTTACATATAATTATTGGTAATTAAATGTGTAAATACAATAAAACATACTTATAAAAATACGGGTTTATTTAAAACTTTTACATTAAGGTAATACAACATAATGTAAATGAATTTGCCATTTAAAATTAACGACGAAACAACGTGCGGAAGCTTCTTTTTCATGTGTTCAGCTCTTCTTCGAGCTTGACCGCCCTCCGTTGCTGGATAATATACCTACATTTCATAAAACATGAAATGAGTTAGTCTTCGGCGTTTAAAAACATTTTCAAACCAGTTTGTGGGTCAAAATAAGCCAACAACAAGATCAACAACAATTTCCAAAATTATAAGTCGTCGCGTGTCGCGACGACATTCACAAAATTTGTTGCGTGTCGCGACGGTTGTCGCGTGTCGTGCCCCAGGCTATGTCCTCCGTCGCGTGGCGCGGGGGAAATCATTTTCTTGCAGGTCCGTCTCTGGAACCTGCATTGGCATTTTGACAACATTTAACTAACTAGGTTGATATTCCTAGTTACCTTAATAGGTTCGGGGAGTTAAAATCCCGTTTTATTTTAAGTCATGTTAACTCGGGACTCTTATAAACTTTATTTCCTCTAAAGCTTTTATTCCCTTTTTAATTTAACATTAGGTTTAGTTATTTAAATCCTTATATTTACCGGGTTAATTTCACCACTAACGGTATTTTACCTGTTCATTATTATTAACGTGGTTTGATTGCCAAACTCGTTTTCGGGGTGTTACAGGTCATCTATTGAAGAAAGTACTGATGCTCAACATCAGTGCTTAGCCTACAATAGTGGAATGAAGAATCAGTGGTTTATTTACTTAGTGTCTTTGTAATTAGTGTCTATGTAATCAGTGGTTGTATAGAACAGTGTTTGTAGTTTGTTAGGAAGTTAGATGTCACTTTCATGGTGACGTCAGCCGAAGATGCTCAGTGGTTGGGTTGTACTATAAATAGAACAGTACCCGGTACTGTTCTGTGAGCTCTTTTCTTCTAAGTCATTCTGTACGAACAATTACTGAGCTCAGGCTGAGGGGGAGACTTGTGCATGCATGCATTTGTATTGTTTATTGTAATCAAATACAATCATTCGATTCAATGTTAAACATGTGTGCTTAAACTTTTCTTCTATTGATTGTGTTATCAAAGTTTATTTCATTAATCCGCTGTAATTCATCTTTGTTTCATCTTCACATTAATTAAACAAACACAATCTAAGAAACTCAGATCCTAAAAAATATAAAATGATAGATATTAAAGTCATTAATACAAACCCAATTAAAAAGTTAACCAAAGCTTGGAATTCAAAAGTAATACATAAATGACTTGTCTTCACCAAGTGATGTAAGAGATTATCCAATCATGGCCTTTGTTTGACAAAAACTCTTACGACCAGTCTTGGATCCCGAGACTACTACACACTCTAAAGATGGATGATGGATGAATGTGGCGGATGATGGTGGTATTGTGGTGGTGGAGTGGTGGCAGTTGTGAGAGAAGTCGTTTGCCAAGGGATGGATTGCAATGAACCAAGCACCCATATTTATAGCTGGAAATAGATGGTTTACACGGCCCCGTGCCCCCTTCTTCTCTGTCTTCGTTTAATGAGCTGTGTCAGTATGTATACTTACACGGCCCTGTGGACCATGTACTTGATGTACTATCAAAGATTCAGAAAATCTGGCAGTTGACCATGGTCGTGTCCATGGGACACAGCCCCGTGTTTCTTGTCTTCTTATGTTTGACTTTTTCTTTATGGATTCTTGAGTGGGACACGGCCCCATGCCTTGGTGGCACGGTCCCATGCTTATCTTCTGAATTGTTGTTTTTGGTCTTGGGGTGAAGTTCGGAGGGTCGGTATGATGCATCAACTTCCCTTCTTTTGTATTTATGCTGATTTTTGCTGTTAATTTGTTTCTTTTGTACATTTAAGCTCTTTTAATCCTAAAATTAAAAGTATACAAAGAGACGCACTTCTTCCAACATTAGTACTAAAAAGGGTTGATTTTATACCTTATTTGATATAAAAGGCAGTGAATGTTAGCAGAATGACCAAGTCAAAAAGAGATAATAAGATGGTGCAAACATTTACCCAGCGAGACATCAGAATACAAGCTACTCAAACTTCCCTTCTTCCTGATAGGCTTGCCAGTGGCAACCTTCTTTGCAGGGGGAGTAGTGGCAGCTGTTTCCCCGCGAGATCTTTTCCTGATCTGCTTTTCAACCCCAGGTTCTTCAGTCTCCGTTTCTTCATGGATGGAAGATGGGGTTGCGCTCCCATTACTCCTAGCCACACCCACCACGTCACTGTAAGGCTTTTCATGTATATCATGCAGCCCTTCTAGTGAGTCTGAGACAATGACAAAATCTTCAAGGTTGCTCTAACGAAAGCGGAGAGTACCTTTTCTAGAAGCAGCATCAGACGCCGCGCGAGTGGCGCCAACCTTTTTTCTTGTCGCCCCTCCAGCGACAGTAACCTTCTTCTTCGCAGCAGTCTTCTTCGGCCTTTTATCCTCATGGTCGATCCCAAGGTCACGCAGCACACCTGCAAACACATCATCCCAGGAACTTAACTCATGATTTCATGAAGCTACAGACTCCTCGCTGGAAAGATAGACAAACTCTTTCCCAGCAGAAGTCACACCAAGCAATGGTCTTGGGTTTGGAATGTGCACACCTTCGGTTGCCACATGAGGATTGGCAAACAACTCCGCTGGAGTGAACATGAAGTTCAGTTTAGTCTGTTCATACCAGAACTATTCATCATTGCGAAGGGGCATCATGCCCATAGTTCCACCAAAAGTTTGGAATGCACTCGGATAAAGCGCAACCTCTGCGTTTGGAAAACAAAATTCAGACACAAGCCTTCTTAAAAGAAAAAGCAATAGAATAGAGAACTTACCTTCTCCATTGAGCAGCAACACAGGAACTTCCATGCTCCGCTCCGGCCACTTATCACTCATACCGGCTGCTACCAATACATGCTCGTCGAATACCCTGTTTGGAGTCACGAACAACTTATCATACCATGCCGCCTTCTTTAGAATCGGGGTATCCTCCTTATTAATCACGCCAGGTTCACGAAACAGCATGGCGATCGGAATAACTTCTTCTCGAATAAAGAAGAATTTCATCTTCGAATCATGGAAGCTCTTCGGTGGGTTGATCAGTATCTTCTTTATGTTGCGGAGGGCAAAAGAGAAAAACCCTAACGTACGGATAAGCTGATAGAAGACCCTGAATTTCTCCACAGTTGGATCTAACCCTTGGGATCTACAAACGAATTCAAAGTGACGAATTCTAACCATGCCCATAGGGCTAAGCTGAGAGATATGAAAGGCGTAGTGATGCAGTATCGCCGCCATAAAGTGAGTCGCCGGCAACCGGAAGTTGCCTTCTCTGAAGAAATCGGCGAATAAAGTGATATAAACCGGTGGTGCATCTGCCACCGTTTGTCCCTGAGAGGGATATCGTGCATCCCATTCAGCAGAAAACTGTTGACCCTTGTAACTTGTTCAAATAACCCTTGGTCCCATTTCAGCACCAGCAAGGGACCACCGGTTTCTTCAACTATCGTTACGTCTTCTGCAGGCATCGTAAAATAAAGAGTAGAAATACTCGAATAACTGGAGAACTAGATAAAGATTCAAGGAAAATCTGGGAAAGTCCTTGAAGATCTGAAGAACTCGTTGAAGTTTTAAAGGAGAGAATAAGAGAAAGAATGAGAGAATTCAAAGAAACAGTGAAGTTTATCTCTCCATCTTCGGCTATATATACCCATTGCATTTAATGCGATGGGTAACCATTCCAGACACGCAGCGCGCGTAGCCAATCTGAAGTTGACACGTAAGGCGGGAATTATAGGGTGACGGTTACCACGCGCGATTGGACTTCACTCGCCAGACAGAAGATGAAACGGCAAGCCTGGCACAGTGACAGCTTGATCGTCATTGTAAGCGTCAACATCAATGACAAACCGCACCAACCTGTCAGAACTCAAATTTCAAGAAATTTCCCACGCAAAATAAAGTTACTTCAACAACAAGCTAACAGAGTCGCGCCATGTGCTCTAGTAGCGTTACACTTGCGCGCCACCCACTTCAAAATGATCACCATATGACTTATTCAAGCGCAATGTAGCATGGCTCTTCAACAACCCCTGGTAGGTGCGCCGTAGTAATTACAACACATTACACGCGCGCCATCTTCTGGGGCTTAGAAGACGCTTACAAGAGACCCCAAGCCTAACTTCTTCTTTTTTCTAGACCAGAGCTCCAACCACTTGCCTCGCGCATGGAAGCAGCACTGGACTGGGGGGTACTTGAAGGTGTATGGTTCCAAAAAGCTGCACTGACCAATCAGGCCGCGCGCGGGACCATACTTCTATTATGCTTATCTGTCATCTTTCTCACCCTTGCGCCGACTAGTCAGGTGAAACCTAGATCGCGCATGAGGTCTAAGCAAAGATAAGGCCAAATTTCACACTTAGCTCCTAGTTAAAAGCCATCACTTCCTGGACCTTGCACCGGCTACTTGGGTCTCCCCCAAGGGTCGCGCAGAGGACAGAAGTGCATGTCATTCTAGGACAAATACTAAAGGTATGAGTGGCAGAGAAATGGACCAATGAGTGTCCAACATGCTGTATTCGATCATGCTCCACGATTAACAATCGTACAGGAGACAGAAGAGTACACAAGGACAACAGTCCGGACACGTGGATCCATTCAACGTGCGCCAACTCCGTCCTCACCCAGAAGCACTAACGGTTACTGCAGAGGGGACAAGAAGGATATTCCTTGTTGTCGATTCCAGGCCCAAGGCCCATCGGCCCATCTCCTATTTCACTACTCCGGCTATGAATAGGTGCATTCACCTATAGGTTTATTCATTCTATCTCTTACTCTCTCACTATTAATCACACACTTATTTCCTAAAAATGCATACTTATCCTCATGTCGAAGAGTGGTTAAGAGGAGAACCCCCATATTCCCCTCCTCTTAACAAGCTTAACGGGTGTTTAGTGTTTTGCAGGAAGTGTTAGTACACGATGTCTAAAGCCTACGTCTTAAGTCTAGGGGTCTGTTATGTCAAGTCTGTATAGTATAGGGGGCTGAATTGCAAATTTATGTAATGGTTCATGTCTGGTCGCTTGAACTGACATTGGTCATGTTCAAGCGAACTAGCCAGCCTATAAATAGGTGTTGTTTGTTTCTCTTTTGGCACTGATCCTTGAAGTTGTAGTCGAACTGCTGCCGGATTTTTCTGAGAAATATTAATGAGAAACAGTGTTTAAAGTGATATTCTGTCTATTTCTACTCCATTCTCTCAGATTCAAACTATTTGTGTGATTCCGCCACATAAATAGTGGTATTTTGGTTCTGATTGACTCACTAGATCGGTCAAATCGGTCCTACAATTGGTATCAGAGCAAAAGATGTTTGGATGTGATTGTTGAAATATGCAAAAGAGTCAATATGTGTCGTGTAGCAAAAGATCTTATGAAATATGATATTAAGAGGGGTTGTTATCTAGATAAAAGTATGAATCCTCTTGATGTTGTTAAAATTTTTTGTGCAGGCACATACGAGACAGAGACAGAAGTAATTTCAAATAATGAAGAACCTAAGAAAAATGTTCAAGTGGTAGAGGAGCAGGTTAAAGAAATTTTAGCTATCAAGGTTGAGAAGAAAGCTGAAGCTGGAAAAATGTCTGAGAAATGCTTAAAATGTGATGAATTCAAAGCAGACAATGTCAAACTCTTAAAAGATTTGGAGAGTTTGACAATAGAAATCAAAAATTTGAAGGATGAGAAGAAATCTGATGATAAACAGATTCTTGAAATACAGGAAAATTTTGAGAATTTGAAATCTGAAAATGTCAAACTGTTGAGTGGTTTGGACAGTTTGACATTGGAAAACAAAATTTTGAAAGAAAAGGAAAAAGATTTTGAAAATGAAAAATTAAAATTTGAAAAAGATTTTCAAAGTCAAATGAAGATTTTAGAAGATGAAAAATCTGTTATTTTTAAAAATAATCTTGAAAAACATATTGAAATAAATTCTCATCTTCAGAAAATCATTCGGCTTGAAAATGAAGCTGAAATTGCTCGGAATAAAATTGATGAGCTTGAAAAGAAATTGAAAGGTTTTGTGAATACGTCATCAGCACCAGATCTTATATGTCCAAAACCGATCAATTCTGTTCCAATAAGTGACAATGTCACAAACTTTGACAAAGTCAAAGTTGAAGATTGTGATGAGAAAACTGATGATGAAATTGAGAAAAGAAAAATATTTTTGAAATTAAATGAAATGTTTAAAGAAACTGTTTTACATTCTACTGAGAAAGGTGAATGCTCAACGCTAAAACCTGTAAAGAAGAATGTGGAACAAAAACAAAAAGATAAAAAGCCAAAAAATCTTCAAAAAGAAAATAAAAGCTCATCAGTTCAATCATCCAATCGTGATAAAAAAACAACAAAAATTGGACAATCAAAACTCAAAAACTGTTGGTAATATGTGGTGCAGGTTTGACCACAGTGCTTCAATGATAAATCCAGCTTACAGGAGGAGTGATGATTACCACAAAGCCAGACAATGTTATGATCTGAGCGTTTGGTATGAAAGTGGAGATTGGTACGATAACAGAGTGTGTTACAACTGTGGTTTTCAAGGACACATTGCTGTTAACTGCCAGAGACAGAGATTTGAGACAAGAAGATGTTATGAATGCCAAATCAAAGGTCACATTGCCAGAGATTTCCCAATGAGATCAAAGAGAAGATCGAGGGATGAATCTCATGGAACGGTAAAGAAATCAGTCAAAAGTGATGAAAAGCCCAAAGAACCGAAAGTGAAAGAACAGAAAGTGAAACTTTCGCAAGGGCAGAAAGACAGACTAAGGAAGAAAAGAAAGAAAGCAAGAGAGTTTTTTAAAGGATTTTGTCCTCGGATACAACAAGAAAATCAGATAAAAGTTCTGATAAATCGTCTTGCTCTCCAAAGAATGACAAATCAAGCAAAACGAATTCATCAGATACAAATCTGAGGACAGAATGGTGTGTGAAGAAAGAAAAAGTTCCTGGCGATGAATTTGTTTCTTCGGAAACAAAGGGCCACGTGTTGGCGATGAATCTGACTCGTCAAAATCAGAAGAGCCACCTGTTGAGCAAAAAGGAGAAAATTCAGTTCCGCCAATGAATGATATCAACTTTCCACCATTGCGGACTGAAAATTTTAAACAAAAAGATGGGAAAGTGAAAATTTCGAATCAGTTCTATTCTGAAAAGAAAGAATTTGATGTTGAAAAGGCTTTTAATAGCAAAGTAAAAAATATTTTTGGAAAAATGGTCGAGGGTATGGTAAGAGGAGTTAAAGAATTTTATGAATCTAAAAGGTATGTTCAAAACACCCAAGGACCGTCAGGCTTGGGTGAATCTCTTTAACTGAAAAACCTGACTTGCCGGAACTCCCAGGTTGGTAATTGGGGAGTAGGAATCAGCATCTTTCTTGAGAAATTCACAGGTTGTTAACTGTGATATTTCGTCTTACTTGTGGTTAATCAAGGACATTAAGTTGTACTTGATTTAACTATCTTACATGTGGTATTGTTTTGTGTGAAAAACCGAAAAGTGTTAAAGTTTTTACAAGTGATTGAAGAACAAGGTGATAAATCCCATGTTTGTGAAATGACAAACAAAACTAATTTTCCGGAAAAACCATTATGATTAAAACAAACTTAAGTGTTTTGAAATCATAATGGGAAAATAGTTTGTTGTCAGGGGGAGTTCTGACTGTTTATGCCAAGTGGATGGCGAATTGAAGCAATTCTCATCAGTTTGTCACGTTATTTGTACAGTTTATTGCTTTCAGTTTCAAATTTTCCCAGAAAATCAAAATTGAAATATATTTTGATTTTAGGGGGAGAAATTTTTTTAAAAAATTAGAAAATTTGAAAAATTCAAAAACATTAAAAATCAAAAATGAGTTTTGTTGTGAAAAAGATGAAATGATAGTAAATCAGTTGGACTATCACAGCATGCTAAAGAAATGAAATGTCAAATGTGATAAACGGTCTTACTAAAGATGTGACGATAGGCTCAGCTAGACTAGTAGATTTGCGAGAAAGATACAAACTTAAATGAAAACGCCTAGTTCTAGTGGGAAACATGGTCGAAAGCATAGTACTTAGTTTTGTCCTTCTTGACTGTGTGCCTGCTCAGTAATCGCTGATTGTTGAAAGACATAAAACTGGTTAAGTTTGTGAACTTTCACAACTTTGCTGAAAAATCGTTGTGATTGTGCATTTTATTTTGCAAAGATTTAAACTTGTTTTATTTCTTTATTTTGTTTAAGCATTGGACATCCTCTGCGTATACGTGAGTATCGACCTGGATGTTAGTGCCTAAATGTTCTGCTTTATTTTCTTTGGTGTTTCGTTTAAGCTTTGGATCACCTCTGCGTATACGGGAGTATCGACCTGGTGGTTAAAGCCTAAACAATTTCAACTTGTTTTATTTTCTTATTTTGTTTAAACATTGGACTTTCTGTGCATATACGGAAGTATCGACCTGATTGTTAATGTTTAAACATTCTGCTTTGTTTTCGCACAAATCACAGTTGATAAAAGTTTAAAGGCATTACTTGAGTTAGTGTATTGCATGATGAGGGGATATGCTGAGATCGTGGGGTCCATAAGAATCTAGTGCAAAATTAATATACCTTAACGTATCGGTAAGCATTTCGAAAATTTTTAGATTGAGCTTGAGAGGACAAATATATCGTCAATCAACATGAATTGTTTAGAACTTAAAATGTTTAAAACTTAACGGTGCTAGTGATGTGTCTCAAAATCTGATATGATCCTTTTACACAAACTCACAAAAAGATGTTTGTATATAGTTTATTTCCTTAAACCCAAAAAGATTTTAGTGTGTTTTAGCATAAAATTTTAAAAAATCCAAAAAGATTTTCGACAACTGATGTTGGAGAGCTAATATTCAAAATTCTAAGTACTAAACAGGAAGAACAGTGGGTTGGGAGAGTTTATTTGAAATGAGAATTTTTTAATGGCTAAATGGATCATTAATTTGAAACCAATTTTAACCATTTTAAAATTAAGTGGTAAGCATAAAGTCAAATCTTACTGTTGGTTAGAGTATATGCAGGTATGCAGCTAGTGAATTCCAGACTGCGATCCCAACTTGTTGAAAGGGGAGTCTGTAGACGTAAAAGCCAGGTTCCTGATCTTGTTGCTACGGAAAGCCAGGAGATGGTCCTGAATCTGTGAAAGCTGCTAATGCTGAGAAGATAGAATGCTATATCAGATTACGATCCCGGAACAACGTAAGGGGGAGTCTGTTAACAATAGGGTGATTTTAGAGAGAGTGTGAAGACTAATTTAGACTGAAGTTTGGACGTACTAAAGTCTCGTACTGAAGACTCCGTCAACATCCAAGGGGGAGACTGTTGGTGCATATGTCTGTTGACTCCGTCTTATATCAAGTCTTGGTTTCATTGCGTTTATAAACAAGAATGATGTCATCATCCTTGATGATGACATCATAAAGATGACTTCACATCTTACATCATGAGATAAGATGTAAACATAATAGTCACACACGAAACAGACAATTTACATGAAATAGGATCTTTATATTATTTTAACATGTGTTCGCTTGAAACTGATTTTGTGAGTCCGCTTGAACGGTCAAGTGTGTACTTCAAGCAAACTATGTATGCCTATAAATAGGTGTTCTAGCTTCTCATTTGTAACAGTCCCATTGTTCTTGTACCGAACTGCTGCTGGTTTGTCAAGTCATATATGAATGAGAAGTGTAGTTTAAAGTGATATCTTCTGTTTCTACTCATTTCTTTCTGATTCAAAACAGTTTGATTGTTTCCGCCACTCAAACTGTCGTATATTGACTCAAATTGACTCACTCGGTCGTCAAAAACGATCCTACAGGAAGAACCCGATCACAGCTTGGAGAAGATTAAGAAGATTAACCTTATTTGTTGAGGCACATACCACAAGCTAATCACTTGATTAGTTTGGTGTTTCTTTAGTTATGAAAAGTCAAGAAAATTTTATGTAATAAACTTTTTTTTGCTAAATAAATTAGGGAATGTAAGTGTACATGTTATCGAACATTTTGAGTTTTCTTATAGAAAACCCACTCGACACTTTTTTGAGTTATGAAAACTCAAGTGAGTTTTCTTTCTATCCATCCCCTATATATATATATATATATATCTATATATATACTATATTAATAAGCATATCCGAAGGGCAGAAATGGTCATTTGCCACTTTTTCAACACTTACAACCTCTAAAGCATTGTGTACAAACGATTAAAGCACACCAACCTTAAAGTGAATTTTGGGCGGCCAAATCTTTAATTCTAATTTTGAATCCCCGCTCAAATCCACATACACCTAACCTTTTGTTCTTTTGAATTTTGAAACTCCACCCTGCTCTCATTTCTCTCTCTCTCTCTCTCTGCTCTGAGTTCTCTTTCATCTTGTTAAAGAAAAAACCCTAAAATCACACAATATGGTGCCATAATAGAATGGGAATCGGATGCTAGATCTGGAACAAATATGGGTTTGCAAAGAGAGAGCGAACAAATGTTAGAAAGAGGGAGAAAATCGGTGGGTTTTGGGTGCTAGATCTGCAAGTTTAAAGCAGATACACAACCAAGATCTAGCATCTCACCAGATCCAACAACGGTTGAGGTAAGTCCGACAACCTCCTTTTGATTTGTTTAGGTCACGTCCTTTAGTTTTTGATGATGTTTGTATCTGCTTTAAACTGCAGATCTAGGTCACGCCCACATTTGGTGGTTTGATCAAAAGGTGCCAAAGGCTTGAAGACTTCGACATCTAATCTGAATGGGATTCAGTCTCCTGTGAAGCCCCTTATAAATGCCTCTCCCACAAAATCGAAGCTTTTAGGGTTCATGTGAGTTCTTTCGATTTAACTTCTTTTACGTTTTATCCGCTATTTTACTAGATCTGGTACGAAAATTGCTCTAATCTTTTGAATAGTTAACAGTTTTGGTAGTCTGATGAGGAATTTAGCATCTTGTTACGCGTTGTTGGTGATTCGTAAGCTTAAAGTTTTACTTAACTGTGAATGCATCAGCAATCCCTTCATATTTTAGTTATGTGGTTCCGATTGTTTTAAGTTGTAGATTGCAGTAGTTGTTACAAATGAAGTTACCCCAGGAGAGACCTATTAACTTGACTTCTGTTCATGAGAGAAGTTAGATTCTGGAAAAAAATGATGGATGAATAGTATTGAATACTCAGATGAAGATGAAGATCCCCAAATCCCTGATGAAGAGGTTGGTAATTGGTTATATATATATTTTTTTATTTTAATCTTAGAGTAAATTACAAGTTTTGTCCTTTATCTTTACATCAAATTTCAGGCGCTGTCCTTTAGCCAAAAAGTTGACAGGCGGTGTCCTTTATGTTGCCAAATCTTGCAAGTTTTGTCCTTTTAGCCAAACCCAGTTAGATTTTTTGGTTAAATCTGGTCACTCAAGGGCATTTTAGTCTTTCTACCCCATTTATTTAATATTATCTAAAAATAAAACAAAAAAAATTAAAATATTATTATTATTATATATAGAGTAAATTACTGACCACCATCACCACCACCCTTCATCACCACCACCCTCCACAACCGCCACCACCACCGCCACCACCACCACTACCGCCACCATCAAACACACCTTAAACCGCCCAACATAACAATCTAGTGAAGTCCTTATCTCTCTTCTCTCTCTCTCTCTAACATAACCTGTCACCACTTTCCACCACCGTTCACACATCACCGCCACCATAAGCATCCATCTACAACCACCACCATCGTTCATAAACAAAACCCCCAAATTTCAATTATGCAAAACAACATAAAACCTAACAAAAACAGTTATTTTCGTTTCATAAATTCTACCTAAACCAAAGTGACATTCAATTCAACTCCTAACCAGAGATCCAAACCTCAAGTAACCGTACCAAAAAAATCCACAAACAACATAAAACCTAACGCAACCAGTTATCTTCTTATCATCAATTCTAAAAGCAGAACTTCATTGAAAATATTTCATCAATTCACATCAAAACACCCAAAATTCAATCAATCATAACAAACAAACCTCATACATTAAGCTGATCGGTATACCCCTTCCTCACAATCTCACTCTCATCACAAAGCTTATCAAAGAACAAGAACCTTCTCAACCCATAAACCCTCACAAACTGCGATAACGAAACGAACGACAACGTCGCCACACTGCTCAGCGACAGCTGCACCAGCTCCGATCACAGACCTGTGTCACCGTCTCCGATCTTCGATCCGATCTCAAAACCAGAAAAAAAAAACAGAAAAATCACAGAATTGGTGATTTGGGGGTGGTGACGGTGGGGCTATGGCGGTGGTGTGTCGGTGGTTGGTGATTTGGGGGTGGTGACGGTGAGGCTATGGCGGTGGTGATTTGGTGACTGGTTATGTTAGAGAGAGAGAGAAGAGAGAGAGGGACTTCAGTACTTGTGAGAGATAGAGAGAGATATTATATATTTTTTTTATTTTTAATTTATTGCAAACTAGTCCCTAAACATATGTTTTTTACACAATAGTCCCTGAAGAGATGAAATGACAACAATACCCTCATGTGCATTGCACATGACCAGATTTAACTAAAAAATCTAACTGAGTTTGGCCTAAAGGACAAAACGTGCAAGATTGAAAACACAAAGGACACCGCCTGTCAAGTTTTGGTTTAAAGGACAGCGCCTGCAATTTGGGACATACATAAAGGACAAAACTTGTAATTTACTCTTAATCTTAGCATATGTAGCATGTGTTTAGGCATCGCGGTGTGCAGAATCTGGCGTGTGTTGTTAGGTATTGAGGGAATACTCTCGACTCTCACATTGTTAATCATTTGGTAAGCCCTAATTTTATGTGTTTTGGTATTTGTTTATGTAAGGAACATAAATTATTGCAGGCTTTTTATTGATATTGTTGTTGATTATTTCAGTTGGTGAAGACAGAGAGTGTGGCTATTCTTTTTTGTATGGAGCCTTGCCATAATCTGAATTTCTTGAAAGACATGGAATGGGATCGGGGTTATTGGTGTCCACTTATTGATAATAGATGTTTCTTGCAGCTTTTTAAGGTTACTATATAAATTTCTTTATTTATTCTCCATGTGTGTGTTTATAAAATGAAATGCAAAGTATAGAACCAGGAGGTGATTAGTATGTTTCGTGCAGGTTCCATCTGACCAGCTACAAGCCAGCCGGATCAGTGCTCAGGCCTCAGCAAATCAACAAGGTAGAAGAACTTTGGAAGACAAATCTGATGCAACTTTGGAAGATCTTAAGAAGCCCAGTGTAGATGATGAACCAACTTTCATGGTTTTTCAAACTGGTAACTTGAAATTATAAGTATGGTCATTGATTATTAATAAATTGAACAAACTTGATCTTGCTGATATGGAAAAACATGCCTACAAAAGATTTTACATATGTGTTTGTACATATCAGTCCATACATTTGAAGATGTGAACACAAAGATGAATGGTTCATCGTTATGTCTATATACTAAATTTAAAATTTTACATAATAAAGGAGTACATAATGCTTATTTTTAATCAACATTCTAAGAGAGGGTGGTATGAACAAAGGTTTTTTTGACCTGTCTTATTCTTATGGATAGTAAAGGGTGCAAAATGGTGAGGTATGAAGCTTATCTTAAAAGTTGAAAAGCCAGATTTGGGTCATTTTTTTAAAATAAGAGATGGCTAAAAAGAAAATGGGTGATTGTTAAGCCCTGTAGAACCATATATTGAATTTGTGTGTTAATTGGTTAACGAACAGGGTTAGATGATATGTGTATATGTGGGAGGTGAATTGCACTCAACTAAGTGATATTATTGTTAAAACATTGTGCTTATTTTTTATTAATCATCAAATATTATTTGTTTAGTACTTCATTGCAATATTAGTAGACAAATCATTTAGTAAATGTGTGACTTGTAGGCGGTTGTAGCCGTCTGTTGATTCATTGCTAAACGTCCACTAAAATGACCTTATGAGCTAACTAAGCCTATGGATTTGTAATCGTGATAGTATGGCGTATTCCATAAACATTTTGATTATTGTTATGAACGGGTCAATTTGGGATGTGCTTTGTCTCACATCCAAGTTTAAAGAATGGCCAAAAGGAATATTTTCATTAAATCAAACGTTGTCACATATAAAATTTCTTGTGAACAAAATACCACTCTATTTTTTTAATGTCTAAATCTTGGTTTTAACCGACATGCCTCAGGGCTTTGAGGCTTTGATGGAAAAGACACAGCTCCAAGGAGAAATTGCATCAGATGCATTCCATCCTCAGTTGGTGAGTTCGTAAGTATCATCAGAATGTTTTCTTTCAGAGTTAACCAATATAATAAATAATAAGTTATTGCAATGGTGAAATATGTAGGATATATCCATTCTTTATATATAGGTAGTTAGGTGGCCATTGAGATCCTACAGGGGCAATTTGGTAATTAATCGTAAGTATGAAGTCCTATAATATGTTGTCAAAGGTGCACTAGGCGCCTGTCTAGGTGCTTAGGTGACGTGCAACGCCGAAAAAGGGCGTTATGGCAGTCCAGGCGTAATTTTAGCAAAAATCTGCAAATTCTGGTATCAATAGTGCTAGCCAGTCCAAAATATCGAAAAAACGGCCTGAACCTTGATCCTTGCAGGTTAGTTGGAGTGGCTTTGGAGAAGATGGAAGTTTATACAACCGGTTAAACCGTCCGGTACACCCGGTTGAACTATCCGATACACCTGGTTGAACCGTTTCTGAGCCCGGCCCAGTACGGAATAAAAACCAGTTTTTAAAACATTGGTTTCTACCACTAAGCTGCCGGCAACAACCCCGGTACACTGGTGAAGGCTGTCACGCTTTATTGTGGTGATATCAAACTAGAAGATTGTGAGGACTTCGTGAAGAAAGAGGCGGCCGCGGGGTACACGACTTTTATGCAATGACTTGAACTCTGAATAGTATTGTAAACAAGTCCGTTGAGCCGAGCCGAGAGACACGAGCTTGTTAAACGACATGTTTTGAGTAACCGGCAGGTTACTCTAGGTAAGATATAACTATTATATACAGTTAATTCGGTTAATTTGTCGGTTTTCGGTTTGGTTCAGTTAATAACCTAATCAAAACAAGGGCTAAATTTTTTTGCGTAGAAATACATGTAATGGAGATGTAAATACATGAAATATATGCATAAATACATGAAAATGATGTATAAATAAATGAAATGGAGATATAAGTACATGAAATAAAGGTATAAAAGCTAGAAATATATGAAAATATAGATCGTTCGGTTCGGTTCAGTTAATTTGGGTTAACCGTACAAAAAAATAACCAATAACCGACTTTCGATTAATTCGGTGTGAGCTAATTTCAGTTCGGTTTCGGTTAACGGTTCGGTGATTGCACATCCGTAAAGGAAGTTATTATTATTAGTATTATTATTAATTATGAATTGGGTTTTGTAGGAAGGGATGGGTTAACACATAATATGTTGGAGCTGATTCATTTGCATTGGCGAAGGGATCCGGTTTGTAAGGTGTGGTGTCTTGGCGTTCCGACTGTCGACATGTGAAACCTCTGTCGCGTTCTGCAGGTTTGTTAAGACAGTTTTGATTCATCATTTAGGTTCTGCAGGTTGTTTATTAATTCAAATGATAAACAAAAGTTTAGTTGTTTACTTAGCATGTCATTTTTATATTTGCAGGTAACAAATATAGTATAAAAGTTTGTTGGGCCACATGTTAAAACTACTGAGAAAAGGAGGGCTATGCTGAAACATGTGGCAGATTTGAAGGGTTGCAACTGTAACTGGGCTCTACGTGCAAGGGACTAAGAAGGTATATATTAAATGATGTACCAGGCTTATGTATTTCATATGTTATTTTAGTTTAGACCATAGAGTGTTTCGTGTTATATTGATTGTTTTCTACAAGTAATATAAGATTAGTTACCTGCAACCTAGAACCAGGTGGTTTGCGTTTATGGCTACAAGTAATTTTTTATTTCAGTTGCATGTTTCGTTGTTGTAGTAACACTAAATAGTTGATATCTACATGAACATTAATTTATACAGTAGGTCCAAAACTTTGGGTAATCATTGGTGATTCGAAGGGTGATACACAGTTAAAGTAAAGATGCACAAGAAGCCTTCTTTCTCAAAACCTTTTTTCTAATCAATTTTGATATTGTTTCCAGCTTCATATTTCATTTTTTGAACTCATAATGTGCAGGTGAAAGTTTGCATTTATGTCTTTAGGGCGTTGTAGTTAATATTGCTTTTTGTAGCCATACTTGGATGCTTCAAGGTTTGTGAGAGCGCGCAATAAATTTGGTTTATGTTTTATGAGTAGAAAAAAATTACTCAAACTTTCAAACCTGGCATGTTAAAAAACCAACATGCGAAATTGTTACAAAAAACCCACATTCGAATTCAATGTGGGTTGAAGATCTAACGGCTAAGATGATCGCGTACGTAATATAGGATAAAGTCTCGTGTACGTTAACCTAACCCTTTAAACTATTATAGACATATATTGTACTTTGTCCTAAATCAAAGGCAGCGAGATATAACTTAACTAAATCAAGTATATATTCAAAAATGGCCGATAAACTAGCATTCACGATTAAATAAATTTAATAGGCAATATGAGTTTTCTAAAGGCATTCGTGTTATAGGCGGGGTTAAATCTAATTAGTAAAGCCATTTGAGTTAATGTAGTATTGCTATCTCTGAGGTCAAGAGTTTAGGCTAATAGACTCTACCGAAGATGGATTTAATATTATTTAAGCATTTTAAAAAACAAGGCATGCGTATTATCTTTATTGGCATCATGCCATTTAATTTGTACAAAATAAATCATTAAAAATTTTTATCAAACTTTGGTTAGAATTTAACCTTTAAATTATCTATATTATATTATAATACATGAGGGAGAAGCATTTTAAGATACCCAAAAATTAAGAATTTTCCACTCTTAATTTATAAAAACACACCTAAATGTTGGTAAATTGGTCTTTTAAACACTAATTATATTTTATCCCCCCATCTTATCACACTTAAATATCTGAGTTTAACAAAACTATGGATAATTAGTTACACTTTTCTCCATCCACAACAAACGAATAAATCTTTTACGTATTCGTGCTATATCTTATAAAATATAATGTTTAAAAAATTCAAAGGTACCGTAACCACCTACTCATTTTTGTTGACGTTTTGATAGTTGCCTTGTTCGAGACTTTTGCCTCTAGATGAGAGGTATTAGGTTTAATCTAGACCAAGGAATAAATTAAGATTTATTTGGTGTAATTTAGGAGATGAGTATCAGTGGCGGATCTAGGATTCCGACCAATCGGTAACGTTTTATAAATAAGCGGTAACGAAATCGAAAAAAGGTCAAATTTTTCCAAAATTTACACTAATTTTTCCAATTTTTTTCCGACCAAGGGGTAGCGGACGCCACCCCTTAACTACCTATAGGTCCGCCCCTGATGAGTATGTAAGCTTTGCCATGAAAAAAAAAATCAAGAAACATAGATAGACCACACATATGGTAAGAATATGAAAAATAACAGATGTAATATACAATATATCAAGATAGGATTTATAAGCAAGTAGAAAACACAAACCGACCGAACCATGCACACCACAATGAAATGGACTAATCGATGACTTCGCTTATGACATATATCCACCACAATGATGGTACGATAAATATAATACGAATAAAAAGATTACGAGAAACACGTACCGCAATGCATATTGTCACCCCGCCGCATCGCGCGGGTAAACGACTAGTATATATATAAAGAGAGAGAGAAAGAGAGAGAAAACCCACTTGAGTTATGAAAACTCACGAAAACCTTATGTAACAATTTGTTTTCTAAAAAAATTAGGGAATGTAAGTTACATGTTATCGAACATTTTAAGTCAACAAAACCAAAAAGCGCTGAGTCGTTTTTTTACATTTTTTTAATAAATTTAAGTGTTTATATATATATATATATATATATATATATGTTAAAAACTAATTTTTCAAAACTTTTTATAAAAAAAAACCCAATCATCGCTTTTTATAAATTTTCTTAACTTAAGTGAGATTCTTTCTATTACTCCCTTATATATACATAGAGAGAGATATTTCAAATATTCAAACTAATATAAGATGCCAAGGAAAAAAATATTCCATATTTAAAAGTATAATATTTTATTATTCTTTGCTCTGCTCGTTGGAGAGAGATATTTAAATATTCAAACTAATATAAGATGCAAAAGAAAAGAATTATTCCTTATTTAACTACAAATAAAAGTATAATATTTTATTATTCTTTGCTTTTCTCATTGGAGACCTTCCAAATGAAGTTGTTCTGGCACACTATATAAAGGAGGTAATAACCACATTCAAAAATCGTATATGTTGTATAATCTCCATCAATCACGAGGTAGGCATTTAATTCTTCTTTACTTTGAAGTGTCTTTATCTTTTTAAACCTTCTAGATCTATCTCATTTCTTGTTAAGGTGTATGGTATCCAGAGCCAGCCCGAAGGGGGTGCAGGGTGGACGACAACCGAAGACCCAAACTCCTCGAGTGCTTAAACTTTTAAATATATATAGATATATATATATATGTATATATGTATATATATATATATATGTATTGATTGGGTGTATATATGTTTTGTTTGGAAACTTTTAACCAAATTGAAGTTTGGCATTCTGGTCTACGTTCCACATTTAAAGATTTAGAAAGTATATTCAGGTACCGAGTTCGATTCTTTCAAAAGTCCTTTTAGGATGATATGTTTTTCAAAGCATTTCATCCTTTTTATTTTCTCCACGTCATGTTTTCTCTTTTCTTATTGTCCCTTTTATTTTTCTCTATATTATATTTCTTTTTATCTTATTGTTTTTCTATTTTTTTTTCCTAGTTCAATTTAAGTTCTTTTATTTAGTTTAAAAGTGTTATCCATTATTAATTATTTTTTTATTATTTAAATTAAATTTAACTAAAGAGTTATTAATAAATTTTGAAATGGTTTTCCTTTTTATTATACAAAAATTAACGAAGAGAATATACAATTTGGATGTAATACGACTAATTTTTCTGGGTTTTTTCTTTCATCATTTATAGCGAGTGCATTTTCACCCGGCACAACCCACATGTTTGATTTCACTAGTTTATATATGTATTTAATTTTTTTAATATAAAAAATATGTATATTTTTAGCAGCCCATTTTTTCATTTATTCTAATGTTTTCTACTATATAATGTATTAATTCAAATATATTTATCTTTTTTTTTTTCAAATTTGGGGTTTGAAATTTGAATGTTTATTCAAAAAAATCTTGTTGAAACTTTGATGTTTAATACTTTAAAGAGTTAAATGCCATTTTAGTTCATGTGGTTTGGCCCATTTTGTTAGTTTAGTCGTTCAAAAGGGTTTTACCGTTGACATTTTAGTCCACCGGTTAACTTCATCCATTTTTTCTGTTAACGAGAGGAGCAATTCGGTCATTTTATATAGCCGGTCCTTCTAGTTAACAGAATTACATAATGACCGAAATTTCCCCTCTCGTTAAATGAAAAAATGGATGATGTTAACCAGTGGACTAAAATGGTAATGGTGAAACCTTTTTGGACTCACAGCTAAAAATGAAACATTTGGACTAAACTAGCAAAATGACATAAACCACAGGGACTAAAATGGCATTTAACTCTACTTTAAATGCATGTTTAGACTTTGTTTAGTGTTAATTGTATGTTTATACTTTGATTATTTGAAAGATTTTGTTCAATGATCGAGAGTTTTGTTTCAAAAAATGCTAGGAAAACCATACTCTACGCTTAATAAGTAGGCTCGATCATTTTTTCTACACTATTTTTGTTAATTTGTTTTAACTATTTTTATAACAATTATCGTTATATTATAGGTTTTTAATTTTTATATATATAATTGAATGACTAATAAGTTTATATTATATGGAGATTTGCGAATATGACCCAAAAATTTTATTTCGTATAGGGCCAAAAATCTTTTTGGGATTTTCGAAGACGGCCCTGATGGTATCTTGCGGTTAATTAACATCATATCATGGTATGTTGCAGTTAATTAACAACATCATATTGAAAGCGTGAGATATAAAAAGAATTATAATGGAGTTCAAAGAGGTACAACCAGAAGAGATCATCCGACACGAACATCCACTCATTCTTGAAGATTTGCAATTAATGTTTCAAAACTATCAAGAAGATGATGACGATATTGATGACCAAGATTTGATATGCAAAACTTTGAGTGCAAATGTGATGTTTGTGGATATCGAATTGATTGGTACCATCGATATTACTACAAATGTAGCCAGTCATCATCATGTTCCTACTCGCTCCACAAAACCTGCGGAGAATTGTCCACAACCCTTCGATTTCCAGCACACCCTATCCATACTCTCTGCCTTAAAAAAAGTTCAAATTCTTGGAGTTGTCGTAGTTGTCTTATAGAACATCTAGATGGTTTCTGTTATCATTGTTCTACCTGTGATTATGAAATCGATCTCCGTTGTGCAACATTTGCGGAGCAAACTATGATTCATCATCCTGGTCACCCACACCCACTGACCTCTAGTACCCTTGACCCCATCATGAGCAAGTGTTACGCTTGTGGAAAAAAACATGAAGGGGTCTTCTATCATTGTAGCACTTGTTTTTACTTCTCAATCCATGTTGACTGTGTTACCCTTCCATTCAAGTTAAGTTCAAAGCATCATATTCACATGCTCACTCTTTCATATTCTTTTACGGTTATACCATATCATAGCAGGTGCAGGATTTGTGTAACGAGCATTAGTGAAAGAGATTGGCTATACAAATGCAGTAAATGTCGTTACTACGTCCACCTTGATTGCGCAACATCAAGGGGGGAGCCCTTCATGTCCATCTTCTCACATGGTAAATCTTACCTTCCATTTCTTCGTTGTCTTTCTTCATTTTATTAGAACTATAGATTAATAAAAAAAAAAAATACTTTACCATGTATTGTCATAGGAATAGGCAAAAGTGATACAAATTTTAAAGCTGCTGATTATCCTAACCTTCTCCACTACCCACTCCCTGATGAATCCTACAACATCATACCACAGCACCTTCTTAGAGGGGATTATCGACACTTCGACCAAATTAAATCTGATAACATGCATCCCAGTCATCCTCACCCATTACTCCTTATCGATGCACCTGATACTCTTCACAACCCAATGAGGAAGATTAAGTTACTATGCGATGGATGTTTGAGACCGATTACAACAATGCCATTTTATGTGTGTAATCAAGAATGCAACTTTTCTCTCCACGAGTGGTGCACCAGACTACCAAGTGAGCTAGAAAACCATTCGGACCATCCGCTACACTCACTTGCACTCTTTCATTCTCCTCCTAGTGAGTTGGCTTATACAGGGTTTAAGTGCAGTATTTGTGGTTTATGTTGTAATGGATTTGGATATGTTTGTTCCATATGTGACTATCGAGTTGATGTGCATTGTGGATTTATACCTGAAAGAGTTATGCATGAAGCGCATCCGAATCACTTACTTTCAAGAGTAGAAGCATCATCAATCCAATCCGCAAGCAGTACACTGGCATGTCATGCTTGTGGTATTACCATTAATGGAGGTGAGTTTTGTTTTAGATGCGGTTTTTGTGATTTCTACCTGGATAACAGGTGCGCTTTGCATTTGCCCAAGACAATTAAGAACAGGTATGACAAGCACCCCTTAAAGCTAAGTTACTCCCCAATTGAGAACCACAAGAGTGAATACTTCTGTGAAGTTTGTGAGGAGGAGCTTATTCCTGAAAACTGGTTCTATCACTGTCAAGAGTGTGGCCAGTCAATACATTCAGCTTGTGCTCCGTTAATACTCTGGTCCGAACAAGATGTTAATGATTCTCTCAATGACCGGAGAGGTGTTTATAAATTTATTAATACGAAGTTTGGGCGTTTAGTTACCTTCCGCAGTCACAAACATCCTATGTCATTAGTTGCGGGGACTAAAAGTGATATTGGTCGCTGCTACTTTTGTTCTGGTGAACTGCAATCCTTATTGATCTTCAAGTGCTTTACATGTAAACTTGCTTTTCACGTCGGTTGTGGCCCTAAAAACCCGGATGGGCGGTTCTTAGGTTCTTTTGAAACATGGTTCGCTCGCTTTTTGGGAAGCCGCATAAAACCTAAAGAAAAACACGAACATCATGAACATCATGAGACTGCAATTGTAACTTTCTATCCAAATGAAGTTATGAGACCCGTCACAGGGCACTGGAAAATTGTCGATGGACAGCCGTAATATATGTAATCATTAGTATTACTATATATATTGTCAGTGTCACTATATATTATTCAGTACTCTATTCTATCATTATTATTGTTATTACTATTGTTAAGTGTCACTATATATTATTCAATACTCTATTCTAGTCTTTAAGAATACGTACTTATGTGTACTACAGCAAATGCTAACAACTTGTATATGAGATATCAAGTATGTTTATAATAATACTAGTGGGAATGCCCGCGCGTTGCGGTGGGTGTGCGGACTAATATCATATATTACGAGCCACCATACATGAATTTATGTAAGTTTTACATAATTTCAATTGTGTGCCTCAAAATGGCTTCCAAAGAAGATAAAAGAACTTAAAATTTACAAATCCATTTTCATCGTAATATTCTAAATCTCTACTAAATGAACTTAGTTCAAGTCCCAATCGACAATCAAACCGAATAGAAAAGATGAAGAAGAGAATTTAGATCGAATAACTCTCAATCTTATTAATTAGAAAATAACTCAAAACTGATTACAGACTCTCAAACCATAACTCGGTTTCTCTCTAGTCTTGTCTCTTAATAATGTCTAACTCTACCTTGGTTTATATAGGCTTACCCTAACTTGGTGACCAAGACATTACCAAATATAATTATAATGTAATTAGGAAACTTAACCAATTATGACCAACTTGTCAACATTGATCCCTCAAGTTCACCGACTTGTGACTTGAACTTCTTTGTCACCCTTTCACATCACCGACTTGTGATGAGTCGGGAATTACTGCCAACAATCACCCCCTTAATTTCCGACTCGAAATAAGTAGGCTCTAACATGTCTTCTTTGTCTTGATTCTCATAAAACTCATCTTGATCTCTAGCTGTGTTTTTAGACACTTTCCTAGCTCGAACATTCTTGCGACCTTGTACTCGACTAGTCCTTTTTCTACGACTCGTCCTTTGGTCATAAGAACTCGCACCACCATTGACTCGGCTGCGATCTTGAGCAAACACCTGCTTTCTTGGATCATTAAATGTACCTCCTTGAGTTTGAATCCCTTGCTTAACCTTTTCTTTGAATTCTTGAACATTTTTCTTTGGACTTTGAATTTTGGGTTTTTTCATTAAACTTGGATCTTTGAGAAGATTCTGACTCGTACTTGCCGTATCATCTTTCAATTCACCTCTTTGTAGATCCCTACCCACAAAATTCTTTATTCCAGTCATGTTATCTTGTGTACCGGAACTTGCTATCTTGAGGTTGATCTTGTACAAACGGTTCTTGGTCCTTGTCACCTTAATCATAAGTTTTCCTGTATCATCATGAATGGTTAGCAAATCAAGTTTCATGTGAATGTCGCATCCACCTTCCGTTGCTTGACCAAGACTTATGATATTGCTTTGCAAACTCGGTATGTAGTAAACATCGCTTAACAGGCGCTTCTCCCCCGTTTTCCCTTCAAGTAATACCGATCCCTTTCCCCGTATATCAATACAAGATCCATCTCCAAACTTCACCTTTCCCGTGACACGCTCATTAAGTTCAAAGAAATAATCTCGATTACCCGTCATGTGATTCGATGCTCCGTTGTCGAGATACCAAGTGTCTTTCTCCATTGGCTCAGTCTCGAAACGCTTTGGATTCACCCATTCTTCATTTAGAAAAACCGTCTCTTGATCACATCTCATCATGAATAATGATGGATCAAAATCATCGTTTTTAGCTAAGTTAGATTCATCTTGTTTCTTCATACGATCCGGACATCCTGACGCGAAGTGGCCAAATTTATCACAACGGTAACACTGAATCTCTGATCTATCTTTCCTTCCCGTTTGACGATCATTGGTTCTTCTTTGACCCGTTTGTTTTGACCTATAATCTTGACCATCTCGGCTTTGACTTCCATCTTGGTCCTCATCATCCCGGTCTTGACGTCTGCCTCGGTAACTTGAACCGCCTCGCCCACGCCCACGCGTATTTTCATAGGATTTGGATTTCGAGGATGACTCACCGTTGGCAAACATTAGATTACCTTGATTTTCTACTAAAGACTCGATACCCTTAATCCTGTCTTCGAACGTCTTCAGTCTACCGATCGCTTCCCGAAATGTCATGGCCTTCAAATCTGCAAATTGTTCAATTGAAGCTACAATTGGAACATACTTTGTTGGAACATAGCCTAATAACTTTCTGGTAAGATTTCTGTTTTCATAGGTGGTTCCCAAACTGGCTGCCTTGGTAACCAACTGACTTATTCTTCCCGCGTAAGAATCAACTGTCTCAGTTTCTTTCATCTTCAAGGATTCGAACTCATTTTCCAGTTGCTCAAGCTTTGCCTCTCGAACCC
This sequence comes from Helianthus tuberosus, assembly GCA_030545235.1. NCBI lineage: Eukaryota > Viridiplantae > Streptophyta > Magnoliopsida > Asterales > Asteraceae > Helianthus > Helianthus tuberosus. The sequence goes on along the minus strand of CM060414.1, from coordinate 115,617,090 downwards.
GTTCAACCCCAACATACCGTGTCTTCAACGCTTCCCAGATTTCCTTTGCAGACTGAAACTGAGCTACTTGAAACACGAGCTCTTCGGGTATTGCTTGAAGTAGAAGTGCAACTGCCATGTCATCCTTTTTGGCTTCTACCTCTTCTTCACCTGGTTCTAAAGCTTTTTGTATTCCATAAACCTTGAATATCGCTTTGATACGAATCACCCAGATATTGTAATTTGTTTCGGTTAACATTGGACAATGTAAAGTTGTGGTACTCTGATCCTTAACCACAACCGGTGGTGGTCTGTTCCCGTCCGTCATTGATTTCTGAACAACTTTTCAGAACCGAACGCGTTTGCTCGCAGAAACCCGGTCATGAATACCTCTCGAAAAACCCGGATAAAAATAAAATTTTGAATTGAAACCACTTGTCCAACCCAAAATTAAATTCCTGGATTTTCCGTCGTCGAACAGCTAGATAATGTTACGACTTCACGAATAATCCCAACTGTTGCCGCCCAAACGACCGCAGGTCTGACTGACTCCGCTTTCGCTGTATATATTACTGATCGGAAACCCGTTCTTGGTTCTCCGATATCCACCGATTAGCACCAACTCAAACTTAGTTGCCGCCGCGGTTCCCTGTGAACTCCGATTACCTTTTATCGCCAGCAAACGATGACTCCGATGCTACGATAGAAACTTGCAATCCGATCACCGGCTCGAAACTCCTTAATCGCCGTTTAAGAACCCGAGTACCTGTTTGTTATCGACGATTGAACTTGGCTCTGATACCAATTCAAGTCCCAATCGACAATCAAACCGAATAGAAAAGATGAAGAAGAGAATTTAGATCGAATAACTCTCAATCTTATTAATTAGAAAATAACTCAAAACTGATTACAGACTCTCAAACCATAACTCGGTTTCTCTCTAGTCTTGTCTCTTAATAATGTCCAACTCTACCTTGGTTTATATAGGCTTACCCTAACTTGGTGACCAAGACATTACCATATAACCCTAACTTGGTGACCAAGACATTACCAAATATAATTATAATGTAATTAGGAAACTTAACCAATTATGACCAATTTGTCAACATTGATCCCTCAAGTTCACCGACTTGTGACTTGAACTCCTTTGTCACCCTTTCACATCACCGACTTGTGATGAGTCGGGAATTACCGCCAACAATCACCCCCTTAATTTCCGACTCGAAATAAGTAGGCTCTAACATGTCTTCTTTGTCTTGATTCTCATAAAACTCATCTTGATCTCTAGCTGTGTTTTTCGACACTTTCCTAGCTCGAACATTCTTGCGACCTTGTACTCGACTAGTCCTTTTTCTACGACTCGTCCTTTGGTCATAAGAACTCGCACCACCATTGACTCGGCTGCGATCTTGAGTGACTAAATGTAATTTTATATATTAATGGTATTAGTTTCTCCCCGCGCTTCGCGGCGGGAGTGTAGTCGTTTTCTTTCACACGCAACGTGGCAAGAGTTTGGTCGTTATCTGGTTTGACCTGCCGAAAATCATAAAGGTGAACACTGAGACTGTTTCCATTAGTACAAAATATTGGCAACGATGTTCTCTCATAAGTAACTGGGTTCGTGCACACAATACCGCAGCCGTAACGTCAATCGCTATAATGTGCGTTACCACGTCAATCGCTATCACGTACGTTACCAAAAAAATACTTGATTTTGGTTTAACTCTAGGTCTGATGGTGGCAAAATTTACAAAACTTGAAGAACGGGTTTCTAAAATTTACTTCCATATTACAGATAGTTGTAATATTTATTTTTGATAACGTTAAATTTCATAATTATTCACAAATAATGACAACAAATTATTATAATCTCTAAAAGTTCATTTTTAAAGTCTAGTTTATTTTAGGTTTTGGGGTTTAGTAAAAATTCGCTAACTTGTAAGAATTAATGAATGAAAAGTTTAGCTAGCATGTATAGTTTCAGATTTCTATTAATTAATTAATTGTTTGATTATAAATCAAAACATGTTTAGTTTCTAAGTGCTCACCAGCCATGTGTTCGAGGTGAGTGAGTGCTTGCCCACTTTTTCAAGCCCTCTGTGAAGCTATTGTCTTGATTTTTAGAATGAAAATTAGAGAAACAAATTAACTAGCATTCTAAATCAAAAAAAAAAAAAAAACAAATCAATCTCAAAATGATGAGAATGTAATGCAAACACAATTAAAAAGTGAAACAATTTCATGTAAAAAATAATCCAAAAATTCACTAGTGTTACCTTTTTGGGTGCTAGGTTTTACTAAGATGACAAATCGTCACCTTTTTGAGCACATAAAAGATTAATAGTCTAAGTTTTAACCTTAGGCCCGGTATCGGTATAATCCAATTTTACCGGCGGTACAATTTCTTTTTCTTCTCTTAATTTATCAGTATGATTCGTGCCGACCAAGCTTCCAACATTCGGTTTAAACGGTTCAACCGGCTGGTATAAACCGTTTTTTTAAAACGTTGAGACTATTCGTAGAGTCTAAAGACGGTAAATTGTACACAAACGTTACCTTACCTGTGTGGATAGAGAGATTGTTTCCACAGAAATACTCAACTCAAAAAAACTTAAAATGTTTTAAAATTAATTGTAGAAAGAATGTAATACCCTACTCGTAAATATAATGAATATTAGAGAAACAAATTAACAGGCATTCTAAATAAAAAAAAACAAATTCAATCTCACCGTTTCCATTAGCACAAAATACTGGCGACGATGTTCTCTCATAAGTAGCTAGATTCGTGCACACAATACCGCAACCGTAACGTCAATCGCTATAACGTACGTTACCACGTCAATCGCTATCGCGTACGTTACCAAAAAAAATACTTGATTTTGGTTTAACTCTAGGTCTGATGGTGGCAAAAATTTACAAAACTTGAATAACGGGTTTTTAAAATTTACTTCCATATTAATGATAGTTGTAATATTTATTTTTGATAATGTTAAATTTCATAATTATTTACAAATAATGACAACAAATTATTATGATCTCTAAAAGTTCATTTTTAAAGTCTAGTTTATTTTAGGTTTTGGGGTTTAGTAAAAACTCGCTAACTTGTAAGAATTAATGAATGAAAAGTTTAGCTAGCATGTATAGTTTCAGATTTCTATTAATTAATTGTTTGATGATAAATCAAAACATGTTTAGTTTCTAAATGCTCATCAGTCATGTGTCCCAGGTGAGTGACTGCTTGCACACTTTTTCAAGCCCTCTGTGAAGTTATTGTCTTGATTTTTAGAATGAAAATTAGAGAAACAAATTAACTGGGCATTCTAAATCCAAAAAAACAAATTCAGTCTCAAGATGATGAGAATGTAATGCAAACAAAATTAAAAAGTGAAACAAACTTATGCCACTTGGTATATCCTTAGGCCTTCTTATGCCAGCTGGCATATTCTTAAGCCTCCCTAATTGCTTTTAGGCGAGATTTATCCATGGCTTTCATTCCCCTTGTTTCCTTCTCCTTTCAGTGTTACATTGAGAAACCCCAATTCAGCAACTTATTTCCTTCATCTCACATTTGCAATTGTCTATGCTATGAAACTAAAGATCAAACCAAACTTGTATCCCTTTCCTATGGCTATGTTTCATGAATACATCATTTTTTATCACTACGATTCCTTTTCTCAGCAAACCCTAAATCTTCTCCTCTATTCGCACATCCTCGCGATCAATTCTATACACTGAATCTACCCTCTTTCAACACCAATTCAAAGCAGAATTCAGGTTTATTCATACTTTTCTCTCAATTTATGAGTTCAATTTGTGGCTTCAATCACTTATTCAGATTGATCAGCTCTTTGATAAAATGTTTGGTTTATATCCTTACTAATGCTAGCTTTAGAAGATAATTGTTGCAAGGCCAATACTTTTGTTCTTTGATTATAGTTTTGTACTTTTCGAAGGTTTGGGCAATTAAAGATTGTAAGCCACACGGATCCATGCCCATAAGGTGTTTTATTAAATGCCTAAATGAAAACTAATTGTCATATGTCATAGTATGGATTAATAAAAGAAATCCTTTGAACGATTGATAGCAAGTATGATGGAAACGGTTAACATAATGGTGTTCTAATGATTAGTCGGGTTGTTAATTATAGGCAACTCGAGGGATAATCCGGGTGACCAAGGCGGAAGTGCTACGATTCTCAAAGGGAAGCTTTAAGGTACGTAGCTTTATTGTTACGTTGTTTATGTACTTACTTATTAAGAGTAAACTGCCATTTTGGTCCTTGAATTTTGGTCACTTTTGTCATTTTAGTCCAAAACTCAAACCTTTTAAATCTGGGTCCCTGTGGTTTCACTTTTATTGTCATTTTGGTTCCAAAATCAAATTTGACTAATAACATCCGGTTATTTTGTCTTTTTCCTCAGGGGCAAAATGGTCAATCTGAATTTATTATAACATATTATTAATTAAATTAATTAAATTAAATATCCCCTATCACCTATAAAACTTTTACCCTGTAAAAGAAAATATATGTATCTTCTTCATCTTCTCCCCACACCCAAACCCTCATCCGTAATCTTCTACCCCCTGCAAACGTCTGCACATCCTTATGAGAAATTACGAATAGCATATGCAAGATGAAATGTTTAAAATATTTAAGTATCGATCGTTGTGATAAATTAGAGAAATTGTCCCAGGAACTTAGATGTTTAGAGAACTTAGACATATGGTTTTGGACATCCTTACAAGATATTCCGAAGAACATATGTAAGATGAAATATTTGGAAAGTTTAAATCTCTCCAATTATGATAAAGTTGAGAAATTGCCAGAGGAAGTTGAATGTTTAGAATGTTTGAAAGATCGAGTTAAAGATAAATGGTGTAGGCATAAGTCGTCTTCCACATAGCATATTCAAATTAAAGGGCCTGCGTATTACTGGGCATAAAGAGCAGCTTGAGTTGTGTGGTTTTACATCCTTCAAAGAAATACACCTAGGATGTGCAAACGGTTGCAGGGGGAGAAGATTAGGGATTAGGGTTTGGGTGTGGGGAGAAGATAAAGAAGATGAATATATATTTGCTTTTATAGCGTAAAGGTTTTACAGGTGATAGGGGATATTTAATTTAATTAATAATATGTTATAATAAATTCAGAATGACCATTTTGTCTCTGAGGAAAAAGACAAAATAATCAGATTTTATTAGCCAAATATCAGGTGATTTGATTTTTGGATCAAAATGGCAATAAAAGTGAAACCACAAGGACCCAGATTTAAAAGGTTTGAGTTTTGGACTAAAATGTCAGTTTACTCTATTTATTAAAGTTGTCAGTGAGAGTTGTTGTAAAGATTGATCGAAAAGATGAAGTTTAAATGATGACAATGAAAAGAAAATGATTTTTTTTTTGAAAAAACATGGTGGGACATGTAAAACTGAAGTATAAGTAACCCGTGGGGTCATAGAAACGGAGGTGATGTCCAATGCAATGAACACGGTCAAGGAGCATGGCGAAAATGATTTTAAAAAGGTGATGGTTGTCGCTCGTGGAGGATGAAAACCACAAAGGCGAACCAAACGGGTCGCTTGTGGACCATAAGACCATAAGGTACACAGCGGACAAGTAAAACCAAGCTATAAGCGACCCGCGGGGGCCGTAAAAGCCGAGGTATTGTCCATTATTACCAACTACATTTGCATTGTAATTGGAGAAAAGGGAATGGTAATAAAGAATATGGGAAGATTGAGATAGAATGCTCAATACCACCTAACTGGTCTGTATAGGTAAAACTCTGAATCGAAAGAATGGTTTGGGAACTAATGAGTCCGGACCCAGACATTTCAGTATAGTGCACATGTGTCACACCCTAACCGATGACGGAAACATCGGGGCACGGCACTAGGCGAACCAGATTGCTCAAGAGATCCATAACAACTAATTGTTACCATTAATTTTAAAGGTCAATTGTCCTATACCAATCAACAAGTAATTATTACAGATAACAATTTTCTCTCGAACAAAACAAGTCCGACAACCTAGATTTCTATTTGGTGTAGTTTCTAGACTGCCTATCTTGATTCTGCAAAAGATTAACATAGCAACCTATCAACCTGTCACATACGTTAAAATATTGTCAATACATAAAATGTAAAGGTGAGTACACAAGTTTGCATAGTATATAGTAGTGAAAAGCGTTTACGCATAACCAGCATGTATCACGGAACGGGCGAAGCAAGTAACTATCAAAACTACGTTCACACTTAACCACGAGACTGCGTTGTAGAGTGATGCGGGATTGGTGTGTATATGGATTTAAGTATATTTTAAGACCTTTTTACACGTTAGTCAAGTTTTAAATTTATAAAACATGATATTTACTAACACCAAACACACATATGGGCAAGTGCACCCATCGTGAGCGTAGTATAGTGTTGGTAAGATACCGAGGTCGTCCAAGGACACAAGAGCTTTTACTACCGGTTTATCCTCAATGTCTAATCAAACCAAAAGTTAGAAAAAGATTTTAAACTAGAAAAATAAAAACTAACTAAAATGCTGAAAAATAAAATAAAATAAAATAAAATAAAAGTAAAAACAGATAGACAAGATGAATCACTTGGCTCCGACTCGTGTTAGTGTAACCTTTGATTATTTCCGCACTTTTGCACTTTTTAAGAGATTAACTTAGTTATTATAGTAGGCCCCTCTTTTGAAGGTGACGTTACCCTCAACCCAGTAGTTTGAGTCAGCAAGGATACAATCCTAAAGGGTCGGATTATTGAAAGATAATTAATTAAGTTATTAATGCATATTATGGTAGGCCCCTCTTTTGAAGGTGACGTTACCCTCGGCTAAGTAGTCTGAGTCAGCAGGGATACAGTCCTAAGTAGCCGGGTTAAAGTATTAATAGTAGCTTACATATGAGGGGATCAAAGAGTTTGGACCCCCGCCATCCAATACCGGTGAGTATTGAAGGAGGTCCTACTAAATTTGACCCAGGTCCTTGTAGGATCTATACACTGAACAAGGCAAGACTCTTACCAAACCGTTCCCTTAACCCCCGACCAGGTAGCCAACATACCTCCATATAGACCGTGGAGATATGAAGGGTGAAAATCTTTTATTTTATATAGACAGTAAAATAATGCCAAGACAGCAACGACAAACGATAAGGAAGAATCACCTTCAACATAAGAAACTAGTTATTAAAGTCATTAATACATAACTAAGTAAAAAGTGCGAAAAGATTAAAAATAAAAAGTATTACACTAGACACTTGTCTTCACCAAGTGATGTAAGAGACTTAGGCAAACATGACCTTTGATTGTCAAGAACTCTTACGATCAATCTTGGATCCTGAGACGACTCACACACTCTATGATGGACAATGGATGATGGTGGTGGATGATGCTGTTGTGATGGTGGTGGGTGGTGGGTGAAGTGTGAGAGAGGTGGTGTGCCAAGGGATGGTTTGAAAATGAGCCAAGCACCCCTATTTATAGGTTGAACAGCAGCTCGGCCACGGCCCCGTGTTCATCCTCTTCTCTTTCTTCATTAATTGCAGTTTGTCTGCATTAGTTGACCACGCCCCCCGTGTCCGCTAAGCACGCCCCCGTGTGCAGAAGCATATCTGTACTATCAAGATTTCCCCAGATTTTGCGAATCTTAGAATTGACCATGGCCCCGTGTCCGCTGGGCACGCCCCCGTGGTGGGCGATAGAAGCTTCTATAGCTTTGTCTTTTATGCTGGCACTTGGGCACGCCCCCGTGTTCACTGAGCACGCGTGTTCAGCCTTCTGTTCTCTTGTTTTTTGCTTGGGAAGATGCTGTCGGGGAGTCGGGCATGCCACGTTTGTTCCTTTTCTTGTATTCATCTTAGATTTAGCTTCCTTTTTGCTTCTTTTGTTAATTTGAGCTCATTTAATCCTGAAAATACAAAAGGAAGACAAAAACACACTTTTTCGAACATTAGTACTAAAAAAAAGGTTAGTTTTATGGCACAATTGATGTAATTTATATGTTGCATTTTATGCACATCAAATACCCCCACACTTGAATATTTGCTTGCCCTCAAGCAAAACTCTTTATAATGTGGCTTTACACTCCCAAATGGAATGGGTAGAAGAGAAGGTTTTTGGGCTCGTCATAGAGTGTCGGGATTTCCAAGATTCTTTATCAAGTTTTATTTTTATTTATTTACAATCCTATTCGTCATGATTTATTTAAAACATTACATAAGATAAATTACTTATTAGGGCATAACATGCCTTTTTTAAATTCCATTTATATACAAGTTCACATACCTCACGGGGGATCACTCAACACTCGGCCGAAGATGTATTTTAGTGAATCACTCGAGAGCGGCATGGAACTTACTCCTACCATAGGCTTGCCAAGCAATCAATCCTCCTACTTTTTAACTATATACCTTTGTAAATATCAAGAGGACTTTTGGGTGAAGGGTTAGGCTTGGGTTAAAGGTAGGTGGTTGGGTTAGTGGTTAGTAAAAGGGCGAAAGGCGTAAAAGCGTCGGTTTCTGTAAGACTTTTTTTGACACCTGTGCCTTCACGGCCATCAAAAAAATACCGAACCAATGAAATATTGTATTTCATACTTGGGATTTGTATAAATATGTGTATCATTTGCACATATCAATTCTTGTTCGATTCCAAACTCTAAATTGCTTTCTGGAAGGTTATACGCGCACTGATGCGTAAATATAACCAGTTTAATGCAACGAACACTCCGGAATAGTGAAATAGGCTTAACATACCTTAAATAACCTTTACATAACTTAGAAATAAGTTTCGAAGGCTTTGGTATGGCAAAATCAAGTTAAATCGCTTACAGGGACTAAAGTTGACAAACTGCGAAAGTATGCCAATTTGAACTGTAACAAACATTCCGGAACATGGCCATAAGTTAAACATACCATAAATATCCTTTAAATAGCTTAGAAATAGGCTTTGAGGGGTTCGGTGTGCTAAAATAAACTTTTGGGTCATTCAGGGACTAAAAGCGTCAAAAAGTGCACAAGTTTGCATTTTCGCGCATAACTTACGTTCTGAATACATCCGGACATCCAAAAATTTATGTAAGCACTAAAACATTTTATTTTAGTGTTTGGCATGAGAAAAATCCATTCGTCGCGCAATTTGGATCGTTTTTCGCGCTTATGCGCATTCCGTCGTAATTAAGCGAACATCGCGTTCGTACGACCAAACGAACCAACATCCGACATATTTTTGAGCATGTTTCATGTCCACAATGTTTAGGAATCATTTTAGGGCCTTAAAGTTGGCTTTACGGGACTTAGAAGTGTCGGGAATGGCCTTAAAACACAACAGGGACTGAAACTGTCAAAATGGAAACTTGTTTTCTGATCAGAAGCTCCAGGCGGCCCGCCTAAGCTTTGTCTGATCCTGAAGCGGGCCGCATCAGCCCCCTGACAGCAGAAAACATGCAGAAACATCGAATCTGGTCCGTTCCAACCTTGCACATGGTTTTTCTCAATTCTATGGGCTGGTTTTTGATGCACATGGTATTACAATACCATGGGTGCAAGTGTATGGCCAAGATCGAATCACGTTTTCCAAGAAACGATCGTAACGGTTCGGGAAACACTATAAATACCCCATGCCATCCATTGCTAAACTCACTAGAATTTTGATTTGAGAAACTCTAAGTTTAAACCATTGTTTCATACCTGAGATTCTTGAATCAAGATTAGCATTCGGGGACCCTTCGTAAGTATTCTTTCGCTCTTTTATTGCTTTTCGAGTCTTTTCGAGTCTGAAAGTCAAACTTTGTTTGACTTTCTGCATTGACCAGTTTATGGTCAATGCGAAGTTCGTTTGAACTTCGCAACGTGAGTGTAATCACGTTGGTTATAGTCCCTTGGGACTATGCCTACTGATTACCACGTTGTCTAGGGTCGTAGGGTAAGCGATCTAATAAATCGCTTATACCTTCGATCCCGACCCATTTGGTCGATCATTAGGATCCGACCAAATACCTTAGGTGACCATAGTATATAGGGAATAACCTTCCGAGGTTATACCTTATGGTCACATCGTTTGAGTAGTTGTATGATAGGTAGTTTATATGCCTTAGGTAAATTACCAGAATACCCTTTTCATGTATAATTGGTAATTAAGCATATGTAACCTAAACTTTTGTCGCATAACTGATTATGTAACATGTTTAGGCATATAACACTTGTCATAGGACTAGTTAGACGGTCCGAACGCGTTTCACGCGAACGACGCGTTAAAGTAGCATAAGCTACCTAAACGGGTCGTAATGGGTCGTAAGCACTTAGGTTAAGTTTCATTTAGTATGTGGGCTTTGTTGAACCATATTACACGAGTCTCCATACTCGTTTGGTTTACAAACCCTCATGCTACCCGATCTTCCGATCTAGGTCCGGTTTATTAACATAGTTACCTATATTAGGTGTCGTTTGATTCCGTGATCTCTAGCATTGTTTGGTTGTTACTCAAGGACTACTGAACAATCTCAAGTGAGTACATAGACCCCTCTTTTACTGTTTTCCAAACTGTTTTGGGGTGAAACACATGTGCCTACTTGTTACTTTCATGCTTTCCTATTTTCACATCATATACTTCCTATGTTCATTAGTACATTTATAGTACATGATTTCATTACATTTTATGCTATGTATGCCCATTGCGTACGTACTTAGTACATTGTTTTACATTTACATTTTATGCTATGTATGTCCGTTGGTTACATACTTAGTACAGTGTTTTCATCACATGCTTACATTTTGTTATGACATTTGGGTTGTTTACAATGGAACAATACATTCATTAACATTAGCTACGCCGTTCGTTAGTAGGTAGTGGTACCATAGGAATTGACAACTCCCGTTCCTGAAATCCTGGGTTGGTGTGGATTGGAAGGAATGACCGAATTCGATATACATAATTTAGATAAACCTTTAAGTTGTTTAAGGGTTTATCGCCACAGTCTCAAGGCTTGGATGTATGCATTTTCACAACACCGCATAGATGTTCGTATCAGTATAGCATGCATTTCCACAAAACATAGCTTTGATTTAAACCATGTTTTACTTCAATACTTTGTTTTTGTGCATATGGTTTAGTTGATACATTTCACTAGCCATACAGATCATTTTGGTTACACATTACATGATTTACATTTGACACATGAACATTATTGACATTGGTTACACATTACATGATTTACATTTGACACATGAACATTATTGACATTGGTTACACATTACATAATTTACATTTGACACATAAACATTATTGACATTGGTTACACATTACATGATTTACATATTGACATAAACATTTTTGACATATTATTCAATACGTTTGGCAATTGGTTTAAACATAGACATCTTACATTGGTGGTTTGTTTGGGTAAGTGATTTGAGTAACGGTGCGTGTGTAATATGATACAAGCATGGTGGATACGCCGCTGGTACTTCCTATATATAAGTGTTTGTATGGTATTACATATCGTAGCGTTATTTGAATCATTTCAATTTAAGATATATAACATTTTATACAAATAACATACTTTTCACAAGACATTCTTTTACAAACAACTTATCTTATACAAACTCATTTTACATGGTTATTCATTTAACCATACATTATTCTCTTATTTATACATATCATCTGATCTTATCGTTTTTTTTAAATGATTTACAAGACAAATCAAATTACAAGGTTCATGACTAAACATTTTCTTAAACAATAAGTCATGAATCCTATTTTCATAAACCTATGTATCTCACAGGCATTTTTATGCTGACGTACCTATTTTCACATGTGTTTCAGGATATGATGCATAGGATTTATCAAGATACACTTAGGCGGACTTGGGCCTTAGCGACAATAAAAGATGCAAGACTAGTTATTTATGTTATGTTTCTTTGATTGTCAAGACATTGTAACTACTTTAATCAATAAAACAATATTTCAATTTCCATGTGTTATGAAACAATGATTCTGTTACAACACTCCCCGACGTTTCCGCCACGTTTTGTTGTCCTACGTGGTCGGGGTGTGACAGAAAAGTTGGTATCAGAGCTCATGGTTATAGGGAATTAGGTTATTAGTAATACTTTGACCTAGTCTATAACCTTCTTAGGACCCTAACGCGACTTTACTTGCGTTTAGTCATAAAACGATACCGTCACCTATCCTTAGGCGACTACCTCAACAAGAACATAAATTTCCAAACCGCTTTGAAAACTAATCATCTGTTCTAGGATGATTGATTACTAGGTTTTGAACCCTCTATTGTAAGGTTTTGAACTCTCTGTTATATGGTTTTGAACCCCTTTGAATTTTCAAAATCTCGTCAAAGTTTGGGTCTTATAATGTGAACATGTGCAAACTGGAAGGGTGAATGCCTGTATTCTGGGTTTTCTGTCTAGGCAAGCACTTCGTATATATCTCATCAGACGCGAGACCAGTTGTGCTTACCTGGGAATTCTTGGGATGAGTGTTCACTTATAGGCGAGCATGTCTTCAGTGATACATTAATAAGACCTGTTTACTTTGATTAGTCACCGTCTCATTTGTTTGCCTTAGGTAACAAACAAATGATCGCAATTTCTATGCGTTGTCATTTTGTTTTATTTGTCCAATAATCTTTCACTCGTTTCTTCCTATATCTTTCATTTTCTTCTAGAATGTCTATTCCTCTCAGCACTGGTCAAATGTCCGAGCGAACAGCCAAATTTGCCCAGCAAATAGGCGAAGTGATTCAGAAGACTGTGGATCTAGGCATTGCCATGGCTCGTCTCAACAATGAAGCCTCTCGTCTCGACAATGAAGCCACTCAGGAGCCACCAAAGGAAGCAGAAGCCAAGCCTTCACCTAAACCAAAGAAACGTAAGGCTTCAAGGAAACCCGCAGCGGTGGCACTAAAACAGGCAAGACCTAGCCAAGTGACAGCACCACCAGCCAAGAAACAAATCAAGGAATCAAAGACCATGGATGAACAGGCTGAATCCCCTAAGAAGTCAAAGAAGCGAAAGGCTTCTCAGAACTTCGCCATGGTCGCTCACAATGGTCAAGCCATCCCCAACCAACCAGCTCAACCCCCTGCTAGGAAGCCATACAACGGAACTGCACCCTTGTGCAACCAATGTAGCCTTCATCATCAGGCTAGTGTGAAGTGCCGCAAATGCCAAATTTGTGGACTTATAGGCCATACGGCAAGGGTTTGCCCAACTACAGCAGTACCAAATCAAACAGGACCCATCCGGGTGGCAACACCACCTGCTAAGAAGTAATACAAGGGAACAGCACCAATATGCGACAAATGTAATGGGCATCACCAAGCTCACTTACCATGTCGTCTGTGTGTATCATGTGGGCGAGTTGGTCACCTGGTAAGTGCTTGTCGATGTAACCCGAACCAAGGTGGACCAGAACAACCACAAGCCAACTCTGCTCAAGCTCGTTTCTCACCAGGGTCTTGCTACAACTGTGGCGAGATGGGCCATTTCCTAAGGGATTGCCCAAAGCTTGCTAGTGCAAATTCAACCCACGGATGAGTAGTTGGCTGACTAGGAGATGTTGTTGTCTTATGCTTTTGTTCTTTCGTTTTCTTGTAATGTGAAACAATCTGTTTTGTTTATAAATAAATTCTTGTTCACAATTCTGATATACAAGTGTAGTTACATGTGTGTATGACTTTTCATATGATACCTACATCAAGAAACTATGTACCCTACAAACTACTCTTGTGATTTCTCTCTTTCAAATGATCGCTCATGATTCCCTCGAAAATTTTAAGTACTCGTTTCACTCTAAGAAATAAAGTACAGAAAATAAAGTGACATTATGAGTAATCATGCTTCTGCACATCTGTACCTTTGAATCCTTGGTTAGATAACTAAGGGTATTTTCAAATCTCATACCCATTACGTTTTGATTTTTCAACATACACAGTACAAGTATTTCAAAAACAATCTTCATGATCTCAAAACATTTCATATAGTTTGAAAACAATTTTTCTAAATGCATTGTCTATGTTATTTCAAAAACATTGGCCATGTTATCAAAACCAACCTTCATAATTTCAAAATGTTTCATATAGTCTGAAAACAATATTAACACAGTACATTTTCTTATCAAGTGCATGATTTCGAAAAGCATCATTCATATTTTCAAAAACCTTATACATAATTTCAAAATTCCTCTCGCATGATTTTAAAAATTTTTGTAAAAAAAAATATCTACCTAATACACCTACTTTATGATTTCAAAAGTATTATATATAAGGTTTCAAAAATGTTAAACACATTTTTCTTAAAAGAACCCCATGCATAGTTTTCAAAAATATTTTCTTCATACATTGACTTAACCTTCAAATTCTGCTTCATATGTTGCCTTGGCATATCTAGCATCTCAACTTCATAAGCATTTTACTTCATGTTTTGAATTAAGCACGTCCAATGCAAGGTTTCAAAACATCCTCAACTTCTAAAATCCATAAGGGATCTTTTTGTCTTCACATTTAGACCCTTGTGGATAATTATCATTCAAATCAGAGTCCTTAATCGGATTCCTTATGAACCTGAATTCGAACATTTCGGTTCCTTATAATCGAAATCGAATTTTTCTTTTAAAAATCTTTCTATCTTTATAGTTAGATTCTTGATAATGTTTAAAGTACCAAATGAAATCCACAAGATGGATTCCTAGTGTGCATTAAATACATGTACTCTGTTAGCAGAACAAACTTCTAGATAAACAATCTTTGTGGTTATACGACTATGTGTTTATTCATCTTATGTTTTCTTTTATGCATTTTATGTTTTTAATACTCTGGATATTCGTTATCCAAATCCTCGTAGAATCTTTCATATCTTTATATGAGGGATTCGTAGTAGGATATTCAAAAAGGTACTACCTTAAATCCTGAATGGGCTTCTATGTAATAGTTAAGACCTTTGGATTATATAGTACTATTCCATGATTCATAAGAGACCCTTAAGTGGTCTAGTCAAAAAGATTGATTCACAATTTGGTTAAAGAATGACATCTAGTGATATAGCTGAACAGACTCCTTGATAGTCTATTTAGATCATTTAATGATTTAATTAAAAGGACTCTATGGCGGTCTAGTCACACTCATCACAGGATTGTTCATTTGGTTTTACCCTACATATTATAAAATAGACTGTGTGAACTGTGCAAGGAATTGTCTAATTATGGACGCGTACATAATTATGAGATTCAGTGCACGGTAACCACAGTAAGATTTATTATGTGTAAGAACCGATAGTGACAACAATAACGAAATGAGAACGATGTAATGGAGGTACGGTGGACGCACCAATGACGCTTCATATACTTGTATATAAGTATCCCTCTTACATTGCAATCATGATGTTATTAAAGATTACTAGAAGTTCAGAACCCTAACCAATGTTGTTCGATCTTTTCAACTTCATGTTTTCAAGCTCTCACAAGTTTCCTCTAAATAAATTTCGGGACGAAATTTCCTAAAGTAGGGGAGACTGTGACACCTGTGCATTCACGGCCATCAAACAAATACCGAACCAATGAAATATTGTATTTCATACTTGGGATTTGTATAAATATGTGTATCATTTGCACATATCAATTCTTGTTCGATTCCAAACTCTAAATCGCTTTCTGGAAGGTTATACGCGCACCGGTGCGTAAATATAACCAGTTTAATGCAACGAACACTCCGGAATAGTGAAATAGGCTTAACATACCTTAAATAACCTTTACATAACTTAGAAATAAGTTTCGAAGGCTTTGGTATGGCAAAATCAAGTTAAATCGCTTACAGGGACTAAAGTTGACAAACTGCGAAAGTATGCCAATTTGAACTGTAACAAACATTCCGGAACATGGCCATAAGTTAAACATACCATAAATATCCTTTAAATAGCTTAGAAATAGGCTTTGAGGGGTTCGGTGTGCTAAAATAAACTTTTGGGTCATTCAGGGACTAAAAGCGTCAAAAAGTGCACAAGTTTGCATTTTCGCGCATAACTTACGTTCTGAATACATCCGGACATCCAAAAATTTATGTAAGCACTAAAACATTTTATTTTAGTGTTTGGCATGAGAAAAATCCATTCGTCGCGCAATTTGGATCGTTTTTCGCTCTTATGCGCATTCCGTCGTAATTAAGCGAACATCGTGTTCGTACGACCAAACGAACCAACATCTGACATATTTTTGAGCATGTTTCATGTCCACAATGCTTAGGAATCATTTTATGGCCTTAAAGTTGGCTTTACGGGCCTTAGAAGTGTCGGGAATGGCCTTAAAACACAACAGGGACTGAAACTGTCAAAATGGAAACTTGTTTTCTGATCAGAAGCTCCTGGCGGCCCGCCTGAGCTTTGTCTGATCCTGAAGCGGGCCGCATCAGCTCCCTGACAGCAGAAAACATGCAGAAACATCGAATCTGGTCCGTTCCAACCTTGCACATGGTTTTTCTCAATTCTATGGGCTGGTTTTTGATGCACATGGTATTACAATACCATGGGTGCAAGTGTATGGCCAAGATCGAATCACGTTTTCCAAGAAACGATCCTAACGGTTCGGGAAACACTATAAATACCCCATGCCATCCATTGCTAAACTCACTAGAATTTTGATTTGAGAAACTCTAAGTTGAAACCATTGTTTCATACCTGAGATTCTTGAATCGAGATTAGCATTTTGGGACCCTTCGTAAGTATTCTTTCGTTCTTTTATTGCTTTTCGAGTCTTTTCGAGTCTGAAAGTCAAACTTTGTTTGACTTTCTGCATTGACCAGTTTATGGTCAATGCGAAGTTCGTTTGAACTTCGCAACGTGAGTGTAATCACGTTGGTTAAAGTCCCTTGGGACTATGCCTACTGATTACCACGTTGTCTAGGGTCGTAGGGTAAGCGATCTAATAAATCGCTTATACCTTCGAACCCGACCCATTTGGTCGATCATTAGGATCCGACCAAATACCTTAGGTGACCATAGTATATAGGGAATAACCTTCCGAGGTTATACCTTATGGTCACATCGTTTGAGTAGTTGTATGATAGGTAGTTTATATGCCTTAGGTAAATTACCAGAATACCATTTTCATGTATAATTGGTAATTAAGCATATGTAACCTAAACTTTTGTCACATAACTGATTATGTAACATGTTTAGGCATATAACACTTGTCATAGGACTAGTTAGACGGTCCGAACGCGTTTCACGCGAACGACGCGTTAAAGTAGCATAAGCTACCTAAACGGGTCGTAATGGGTCGTAAGCACTTAGGTTAAGTTTCATTTAGTATGTGGGCTTTGTTGAACCATATTACACGAGTCTCCATACTCGTTTGGTTTACAAACCCTCATGCTACCCGATCTTCCGATCTAGGTCCGGTTTATTAACATAGTTACCTATATTAGGTGCCGTTTGATTCCGTGATCTCTAGCATTGTTTGGTTGTTACTCAAGGACTACTGAGCAATCTCAAGTGAGTACATAGACCCCTCTTTTACTGTTTTCCAAACTGTTTTGGGGTGAAACACATGTGCCTACTTGTTACTTTCATGCTTTCCTGTTTTCACATCATATACTTCCTATGTTCATTAGTACATTTATAGTACATGATTTCATTACATTTTATGCTATGTATGCCCATTGCGTGCGTACTTAGTACATTGTTTTACATTTACATTTTATGCTATGTATGTCCGTTGGTTACATACTTAGTACAGTGTTTTCATCACATGCTTACATTTTGTTATGACATTTGGGTTGTTTACAATGGAACAATACATTCATTAACATTAGCTACGCCGTTCGTTAGTATGTAGTGGTACCATAGGAATTGACAACTCCCGTTCCTGAAATCCTGGGTTGGTGTGGATTGGAAGGAATGACCGAATTCGATATACATAATTTAGATAAACCTTTAAGTTGTTTAAGGGTTTATCGCCACAGTCTCAAGGCTTGGATGTATGCATTTTCACAACACCGCATAGATGTTCGTATCAGTATAGCATGCATTTCCACAAAACATAGCTTTGATTTAAACCATGTTTTACTTCAATACTTTGTTTTTGTGCATATGGTTTAGTTGATTCATTTCACTAGCCATACAGATCATTTTGGTTACACATTACATGATTTACATTTGACACATGAACATTATTGACATTGGTTACACATTACATGATTTACATTTGACACATGAACATTATTGACATTGGTTACACATTACATAATTTACATTTGACATATAAACATTATTGACATTGGTTACACATTACATGATTTACATATTGACATAAACATTTTTGACATATTATTCAATACGTTTGGCAATTGGTTTAAACATTGACATCTTACATTGGTGGTTTGTTTGGGTAAGTGATTTGAGTAACGGTGCGTGTGTAATACGATACAAGCATGGTGGATACGCCGCTGGTACTTTCTATATATAAGTGTTTGTATGGTATTACATATCGTAGCGTTATTTGAATCATTTCAATTTAAGATATATAACATTTTATACAAATAACGTACTTTTCACAAGACATTCTTTTACAAACAACTTATCTTATACAAACTCATTTTACATGGTTATTCATTTAACCATACATTATTCTCTTATTTATACATATCATCTGATCTTATCGTTTTTTTTAAATGATTTACAAGACAAATCAAATTACAAGGTTCATGACTAAACATTTTCTTAAACAATAAGTCATGAATCCTATTTTCATAAACCTATGTATCTCACAGGCATTTTTATGCTGACGTACCTATTTTCACATGTGTTTCAGGATATGATGCATAGGATTTATCAGGATACACTTAGGCGGACTTGGGCCTTAGCGACAATAAAAGATGCAAGACTAGTTATTTATGTTATGTTTCTTTGATTGTCAAGACATTGTAACTACTTTAATCAATAAAACAATATTTCAATTTCCATGTGTTATGAAACAATGATTCTGTTACAACACTCCCCGAGGTTTCCGCCACGTTTTGTTGTCCTACGTGGTCGGGGTGTGACACTTTTTATTTTTGCAATTTTTATTTTGATGAAGCCATTATTCAAACAAAGTTATTTTTGATGAACTTGTTTGTTTATTTCTCTTTTGCTTCATCATCAACATTTTTTTTTTGAAAAGTCATACGAAAAACCGAGCTTGTTACTAAAAACAAAGGGTTAAAAATAAAAAGGTTTTGGTGGGTGAAAGGGTGTTTGTTTTTGGGTTAAGAAATGAAAAGGTTTAGGCTCAAAGGGGTTAACTAGGGGGATTTTGGGTAGGTGGTAAAAAAAAAAGAAAAAATAATGGTGTAGAAATAAAAAGGGTTAGTCCTAATGCCTCCATCATTTACTTACTCGGGTTTAAGTTGGTAAGGACCGGGAATGTATCGTCGTGGCAAGTTCTAGAGTCGTAAGAACCAAGCGGCTATTCACACAAGAAACGAAAAATGAGCATTTAGTTTAAAGATATGTATTTGTATGTTCAATAAAGGCTCAAAACTCACTTTTGTGGGAATGGGTTTTTTTTTATGTGATCAAGTATATATAATCAAATTTTAACTAAACATGTCATGCCGTTTCATAAATTACTTATGTTGGTTCTTTTTATCACGACGCTATCGGTTGTAAATTTGTAAAAATATAACCTTTTTAGAATTTGAAATTCCCAAGTTAAACCTAGACAAGTAAAATGAAAAGTTTTTGAAAAAATTTGGGGTGATTAGCGGTTCCAATAGAGTTTTGTGTAAAGCTTGTGATTAGAACTTGCAAGATTCAAAGTTTTAGCATCCCCCCCCCCCACACTTAAATTACACATTGTCCTCAATGTGTCCCAAAAATAAGTTTTTAGGTTGATTGAATGTGTAAAAAGGTGTGAAAAAGCAAAATTTATGTTACTGTGCGTCTGGACACGACCCCGTGGTGTCCGGGCACGGCCCCGTGTTCAGATCGCCAGTAACAAAAGTTTGTAAAAAGAAACAGAAGCCTGGACACGGGGGCGTGTTGAGTGAACACGGCCCGTGTCCAGTTACCTGAACTGGGCATTTTCTGTAGATTGTGCAGCACGGAGCTGTGTTGGGCGGGCACGGCCAGTGCTGAACTTGCTGTAATGAATAAAATTTCGTCGGATGGCCCTGTTTTCGTGCATGGGGTGCTGGTTCAAGTTTCCCTTGTTATCCTTCACCATCCCGAGTGTGTTTTATTCCTGAAAATTAAAACTAAACTAGAAAACATAAAAATTAATCTAAACTAAACTAAGGATAGTTCCACGGAATGCCTCCGTGGTGCGCCACGTTTATAAGGGTCCTTGGCTAGACCCAAAGCCTGGCATATGTTACCCAAGTGGGATGTTTTGCATCCCATGCTACACCGTCAGAGAGCGTCATCTAAGCTTGAGTCTATGACCTTCATGTAGTTGACCGGGTCTTCGTCTTCTACTCTTTTTCCAACTCCAAACTTCACTTCCCCGTCCCCAAAGTTCAATGTTAGTGTTCCTTCTTTCAAGTCTACCACTGCTTAGGCTGTGGCTAGAAATGGCCTCCCTAGGATGAGAGGGACTACGGCATCTTCTTCCATGTCTAGTATGAGCAAGTCGGCTGGGAAGACGAAATTGTCGACTTTGACCAATAGATTTTCGACGACACCTTGTGGATATTTGACGGATCTGTCGGCAAGTTGTACGCTCATCTTTGTAGGGCTCGTTTTTCCTAGGCCGAGTTGTTTGAACATTGAGGCGGGCATGAGGTTGATGCTAGCCCCAAGACCGGCTAGTGCATTGCGAGTGGGGGATTCCCCAATTGAGCAAGGAATCGTGAAGCTTCCAGGATCAATCTTCTTTTGCGGGAGTTTGTTGAGTAGTAAGGCGGAGCATTCTTCGCCTAAGTTAACTAATTGCAATGATTCAATTTTCCTTTTATGAGTGAGGAAGTCCCTCATAAATTTTGAATATTTAGGCATTTGGGTTAGGACTTCGATAAATGGAATATTAACATGCAATTGTTTTAGTAAATTTTCGAACTTTGCTAATTGCTCATCGGTTTTTTGACGAATTAACCGACCGGGGTATGGAACCGGAGGAGTCTTAGTGTGCTCTTGGATTGGTGGAGAAGCCTTCTCTGGTTGGGGCGTGGGTGGAGTTGTGATATGGCTGGATTGGCTTCTTTCAGTTGACGGTAATGGAGCCTCCTCGGGACCAACGGTTCGGTTTCTCAATGTGATGAGATGTACTTGCGCCTTTGGGTTGGTTTCGGTATTGCTTGGTAACGCGCCTTGTGGTCTCTCGGAGAAATTTTGAGCTATTTGATTTAATTGTTTTTCTATGTTTTGAATGCTAGCTTGTTGATTTCTGAAATTCGATTCCAATTGCTGAAATCGATCCGAGTTTTTCTTTTCGATGTCGGAGATGAGGCGAGATACAGTATCTTCAAGCCTTTCTCGTCCACCTTGTTGTTGAGAAAAATTTTGTGGTTGTTGAAAGTTAGTTCGTTGGTTTTGTTGGTTACTACTATTGCCGGGATCTCTCCAACCAAGGTTAGGGTGGTTACGCCATCCTTGGTTGTAGGTACCCGTTGGAGGACCCGACGGCCTAGGTCTATTATCAATGTAGTTTACCGTTTCCGTTTGATCATCTAATTCTTTCATACAACTCCAATTTTCATGTGGCCCACCACACCCCTCACAAGCCATAACCGAGACCGTTTTTGCCATTTCTAACTTTTTTATTTTTGAAGAAAGGGCCTCGATTTGGGCTTGTAAAGAAGTGCTTTCATCAACCTTATGGGCGTCCGGGGCAATAGATTTACTGCCTCGGGGAGTGTGCCACTGAAAATTGGTCTGAGCAATTTCCTCAATTTGATTATATATTTCATTTGGGCGACGATTACCTAGAAGTCCCCCGGAGCTAGAATAAAGTGTTTGTCTTGTGTGTGGCAACAACCCATTGTAGAAAGTGGATACTTGTTGCCATACCGCGAGACCGTGAAGAGGACAATTTCTTAGTAGCTCCTTGAACCTTTCCCAAGTTACATATAAGGATTCCCCATCCTCTTGTGAATATGTATTAATTTCAGTCATTAATTTAGCCGTTTTAGCAGGAGGGAAATACTTATATAGAAACTTTTGGGCTAGTTCATCCCAGGTGTTTACCGAACCAACTGGGAGGGTGTTAAGCCAAGCCTTAGCTCGGTCTTTTAGTGAGAATGGGAACATACGAAGGCGGATGGCGTCGTTTGATGCTCCATTGATCCGAAAGGTATCACATATTTCTAAGAAATTAGTAATATGTAGATGAGGATCCTCGTCCGCAAGCCCATGGAAGGTTGCGGAGTTTTGAAGCATTTGTATCAAATGTGGCCGAAGTTCGAAGTTGTTGGCTTCGACATTCGGTGCATTGATAGCTGCGCCGAGATTACCTACGGTGGGTCGTAGGTAATCCTTGAGGGTACGTTGGTCCGCCATTGGAAGTGGGTCCCCCAAAACTTTCTCTTGGTTTTTAGCTTTAAGTGTTTTTCTGAGAAAGCGTTCGGATTCTTCTAGAGGTTCTTTTATGTCCCTACTAGAACTGGAGCTCATACACTACGTAGAAAGTTCAGATGTGGTGCCTGGGTTCCTAGTCATGCAATAAAAACAGAAAAGAACGTTGGTCAGAAGGTTCACCACGGCCCCGTGCTCAGATGAACACTGCCCGTGGTCGGAGATAAAGTGATTGTTTTCCGGATCCCTGTTACTGGGGAGTTGGACACGGTCCCGTGCTCAACTCTCTGTAACTCGGAAAATAAAAACTGCCAGTGACAATGTTGGGCACGGCCCGTGTCCAACCAGGCACGACCCCTGCTGAGCTCTGCAGAAACCGAAAAATTAAGAAAAATCTAAAAAAAACAGAAAAATTAGAAAAAAAAGATTAGGCCGTTGGTTCCTAACTTTCTTAAAATCCTTGTGTCCCCGGCAACGGCGCCAAAAACTTGATGCGGGATTGGTGTGTATATGGATTTAAGTATATTTTAAGCCCTTTTTACACGTTAGTCAAGTTTTAAATTTATAAAACACGATATTTACTAATACCAAACACACATATGGGCAAGGGCACCCATCGTGAGCGTAGTATAGTGTTGGTAAGATACCGAGGTCGTCCAAGGACACAAGAGCTTTTAGTACCGGTTTATCCTCAACGTCTAATCAAATCAAAAGTTAGAAAAATATTTTAAACTAGAAAAATAAAAACTAACTAAAATTAAATAAAATAAAAGTAAAAACAGATAGACAAGATGAATCACTTGGCTCCGACTCGTGTTTAGTGTAACCTTTGATTATTTCTGCACTTTTGCACTTTTTAAGAGATTATCTTAGTTATTGTAGTAGGCCCCTCTTTTGAAGGTGACGTTACCCTCAACCCAGTAGTTTGAGTCAGCAAGGATACAATCCTAAAGGGTCGGATTATTGAAAGATAATTAATTAAGTTATTAATGCATATTATGGTAGGCCCTTCTTTTGAAGGTGACGTTACCCTCGGCTAAGTAGTTTGAGTCAGCAGGGATATAGTCCTAAGTAGTCGGGATAAAGTATTAATAGTAGCTTACATATGAGGGGATCAAAGAGTTTGGCCCCCCGCCATCCAATACCGGTGAGTATTAAAGGAGGTCCTACTAAATTTGACCCAGGTCCTTGCAGGATTTATACACTGAACAAGGCAAGACTCTTACCAACCCGTTCCCTTAACCCCCGACCAGGTAGCCAACATACCTCCATATAGACCGTGGAGATATGAATGGTGAAAATCTTTTATTTTATATAGACAGTAAAATAATGCCAAGACACCACGGACAAACGATAAGGAAGAATCACCTTCAACATAAGAAACTAGTTATTAAAGTCATTAATACATAACCAAGTAAAAAGTGCGAAAAGATTAAAAATAAAAAGTATTACACTAGACACTTGTCTTCACCAAGTGATGTAAGAGACTTAGGCAAACATGGCCTTTGATTGTCAAGAACTCTTACGATCAATCTTGGATCCCGAGACGACTCACACACTCTATGATGGACAATGGATGATGGTGGTGGATGATGGTGTTGTGATGGTGGTGGGTGGTGGGTGAAGTGTGAGAGAGGTGGTGTGCAAGGGATGGTTTGCAAATGAGCCAAGCACCCCTATTTATAGGCTGAACAGCAGCTCGGGCACGGCCCCGTGTCCATCCTCTTCTCTTCCTTCATTAATTGCAGTTTGTCTGCATTAGTTGACCACGCCCCCATGTCTGCTGGGCACGCCCCCGTGTGCAGAAGCATATCTGTACTATCAAGATTTTCCCAGATTCTGCGAATCTTAGAGTTGACCACGGCCTCGTGTCCGCTGGGCACACCCCTGTGGTGGGTGATAGAAGCTTCTATAGCTTTGTCTTTTATGCTGGCACTTGGGCACGCCCCCGTGTTCACTGAGCACGGGGCGTGTTCAGCCTTCTGTTCTCCTGTTTATGCCTGGGAAGATGCTGTCGGGGAGTCGGGCATGCCACCTTTGTTCCTTTTCTTGTATTCATGTTAGATTTAGCTACCTTTTTGCTTCTTTTGTTAATTTGAGCTCATTTAATCCTGAAAATACAAAAGGAAGACAAAAACACACTTTTTTCCAACATTAGTACTAAAAAAGGGTTAGTTTTATGCTACAATTGATGTAATTTATATGTTGCATTTTGTGCACATCATAGAGTATGCGCGACACATGTCCAATGGATAAGTGAAATAAAGTGACATGATCCCTAGCAACCCCTATCCACGATAGGTGCTGAGTGCAAACTAAAGTACTATCGTTGCTACACACTGTATAAGCATAGTACAAGCATTCAAAGTACACGTCTAACATGCGGGAACGGTTAGCGTTATAAAGTGTGGCGTTGTGTGTTGTTGTGTTTTGATAGTGAATGTATGTAACACCCAAAAGTGCGTTAATAGAAAATGGGTTCGAGTATACTCACAGTATGTGTTTAACAAATAAACACAGCCTTGATTGGATTGAAAGGAGCGTGTTGGAGGAAGCCTGAGCATAGAACAGTAGCATAAGCATTGAACGACGTGTAAACAGAGTGCCAGATGGTGATAAGTGTCGAATGATGGTCCGGTCAAATGAGTATAACCCATCCGAGCGGATGACCATTCGAACGGATGGCCATTCAAATGAGATGTAGTTGTTTGTATATTGTTTTGAAAGTTTTGAAGTTTTCGTTGTAGCATTTAAACATTGTAAAGTACAGATGCCAAGTCATCCGGTCGGATGGTCATCCGAACGGATGGCCATTCGGTCGGATGGCTAATCGAGTGAGAAAACGGTAGTTTGAAGTTTGGTCAAATCGTTTTGAACAAGGATTTGTATAAGAGACAGATCACCTGGTCGAATGGTCATTCGATCGGATGGCCACTCGAGTGGGCGATCTGTTAGTTTTGAAAAATCTCACAAAGTTTTCTAAGTAAAAGTTTGAGTTTTAACAGAGATGGCGTGACGACGTGTCAAACAACGGAAACACACCAAGATCCAGCTCACTCGATCAGATGGGAATCACCCCATTCTATCAGATTCACTGTCTTTGATGGAATTTCATGTTCAACCCGTGAATCGGTTATCTCTCCGGTGGAAATCCATCTTCAAGCTAGCTCTCCACTAGAGAATGAGTAGAGAGTCTGAATGAGTCTAGATTCCATCGGTTTTGTATAGAAAAATGAAGAAAAGTTGAAGAAAAGATGAAATCAGTTGAAAATGTTAAAATCTTGTTGAGATTATGTTAAAGAGTGTAGAAATCCTTTAGATCTGAACCAATCCTGATGAGATGATGTCACACCACGGTGTGCATACGCAACCGAGTGAGAACCACCTTCAAGGAGTCCAAATCAGGCGATTTCGAGAAGAAAACCAGTGTTTGTGTGTGATTTTGATGGAGAAGATGATGTAGAAGTGATTGGTGATGATGAAAGTACAAGATTTGAAGAGAAATACTTACGAAATAGCCTTGAATCGAGAGAAATAGTGCCTGAGAGCGTCTTGAGTTTGTGTGGTCGAATGGAGACGTCAAATCAGTGAAAAGGACGTGTATGGGCACTAGTTATAGTGTGAGAGGAGAGTTAAGGCGGTGCAAGAAAGTGCGTTTGGTCAAATGGCGTTTCGGTCGGATGGCCATCCGATCGGATGGTCATCCGGACGGATGTCCATTCGGACAGCTGTGTTGTGCGAGTTAGTATTTCCAACTTTCGTTTCGTGTGTTAAGCGTTGCATTGCGTTTAAAAGAGTTGCGAGTAAGCATTGCATTGAGATAACCACATAACACTTAAACAAGTAATCACATAATCTAACACACATAATAACTAAGATGCATAAAAGTAAATCTGCGTTTCGAGTTGCGTTGAGATAGCGTTACGATAGCGTTTAGTCTAAACAAGCAATAAAATGTGTTTAAAGAGTAAGCGTTATAAACTGTGTTTAGTTGCGATAACTGCGTTTTGAATAAGCGTTGTAACATTAGTTTAAAATGCGTCAAAAATGTAATTTTAAACCCTTTGCGTTAATCGAAATCTCGGGAGTACAAGAGGTGAACGAATGAAATGACATCGATGAGTAATGACCCGAAAAGTTGGGTTGTTACAGCCTCCCCTACTTTAGGGAATTTCATCCTGAAATTAAGGCACAGGTGTAACAAAGAGTTATGGGTATTTAGCTTTCATATCACTCTCGAGTTCCCAAGTGAACTTGGCACCGCGTTTGCCTTCCCAGCGAACCTTCACTATAGGAATGCGAGAGCGTTGGAGTTTCTTGGTTTCTCGATCCATGATTTCTACTGGCTTTTCCACGAAGTGTAGAGTTTCGTTAACTTGCAAATCCTCAAGGGGAACATGCAGGTTTTCTTCAGCTAGGCATTTCTTGAGGTTCGAGACATGGAAAGTCGGATGTACGTTGCTGAGTTCCTCCAGTAATTCGAGTCGGTAGGCCACTTTTCCAATTCTTTCCAAAATCTTAAAGGGTCCCATGTATCGCGGAGCTAGCTTTCCTTTCTTGCTGAATCAGATCACCCCCTTCCAAGGTGAAACCTTTAGGAGTACGTAATCACCAACTTCAAACTCAAGGGGCTTACGGAGTTTATCGACGTAACTCTTTTAACGGCTTCATGCTTTCAAGAGATTATCTCGTATCCGGAGGATCTTTTTAGTCGTTTCTTGTAATAACTCAGGACCGGTAATTTGCATGTCTCAGATCTCGTGCCATACAATAGGCGATCGACATTTTCTTCCATATAATGCCTCAAAGGGTGCGATTTGGACACTAGCGTGATAACTGTTGTTGTATGAGAATTCGACTAAAGGTAAATGCGAATCCCAATTACCACCAAAATCTGTAACGCACGAACGAAGCATGTCTTCAAGGGTGTGAATCGTGCGCTCAGTCTAACCGTCGGTCTGGGGATGGAAAGCGGTACTGAGATTAAGACTAGTACCGAGAGCGGATTGGAATGTCTCCCAGAGATGCGAAGTAAAATGACCCTCGCGGTCAGAGATTATGTCATGAGGTGTCCCATGTCGACAAATGAATTCGTCGGTATAGATTCGTGCTAATCGTTCAACCTTATAGTCTTCTCGTATCGGTAAGAAGTGAGCGGATTTCGTAAGATGATCAACGATAACCCAAATGCTATCGTGACCTGATGACGTGCGAGGGAGTTTCATAATGAAGTCCATAGCTATACTCTCCCATTTCCACATCTAGATCTCGGGTTGTTCAAGTAAGCCAGAGGGTCGTTGATGTTCAGCCTTAACTTTTGAGCAAGTTAGGCGCTTCGAAACGTAGAGGGCGATAACCTTCTTCATTCCTGGCCACCAATACCTAGCACGGAGGTCCTGGTACATCTTTTTGGCACCGGGATGAATGGAATATTGTGATTTGTGGGCTTCAGTCAGCAAAATCTCTCAGAGATTATTGTGACTAGGTATCCAAATGCAATCGAGGTAGTGAAAATACCATTTGGTTTATTCACTAGTTGGTTTTCGGTTCCGAGTATTCGATCTTCCTTCAAAGTGTTCTCGAGAAAACAAGTGTGATGAGCGTTGCGAATGAGGGTTTTGAGGTCGTGTTGGGCTTGAACCTTACGAACACTATGTAAATAGCTTCGTCGACTAAGAGCATCGGCAATGATGTTTGCTTTGCCTGGGTGGTAGCGTATCTCACAGTCGTAGTCGTTGAGAAGTTCAACCCATCAACGTTGGCACATGTTCAGCTCCTTCTGGTTCAAGATGTGTTATAGGCTCTTATGGCCGGTGAAGACCGTACACTTGGTACCGTAGAGGTAGTATCGCCATATCTTTAACGCAAAAACAACTGCACCGAGTTCGAGATCATGGGTTGTGTAGTTCTTCTCGTGGACTTTGAGACGCGTACGCGATAACCTTATCTCGTTGCATAAGAACACAACCAAGACCTAGGTTAGAGGCATCGTAATAAACGACAAAATTATCGTTTCCATCGAGTAGCTCGAGTACGGGAGCGTCGCAAAGCATAGGCTTGAGAGTTTGAAATGCGTCCTCTTATTCAGTTCCCCAAACAAAAGTCTTGTCTTTATGCGTAAGAGAGGTGAGAGGAACGGAGATTTTAGAGAAATCAGCAATAAATCGACGGTAATAACCCGCCAATCCGAGAAAAGAACGTACTTCGGACGGGGTTTTCGGTGTAATCCAACTCTTAACTGCTTCAATCTTCGCGTGATAGACGTGAATACCTTGATTGTTGACGATGTGACCGAGGAATTGAACCTCCTTGGGCCAAAATTCACACTTGGAGAACTTGGCGTAGAGGTGATTACCTTGGAGAAGTTCGAGTACCAAACGGAGATGTTGCACATGTTTGGCTTTCGAATTCGAATAGATAAGGATATCATCGATAAACACGATGACGAAGCAATCAAGAAAGGGTTTACACACGCGATTCATCAAATCCATGAAAACCGCGGGTGCGTTTGTTAGACCAAAGGGCATAACGACGAATTCGTAATGGCCGTAACGGGTGCGAAAAGTGGTTTTATGGATATCTTCCTCCTGAATTCGTAGCTGATGATAACCAGAGCATAAATCGATCTTAGAAAAACATGTAGCGCCTTGCAATTGATCAAATAAATCGTCGATTCGGGGTAAAGGATAGCGATTCTTGAAAGTAAGCTTATTGAGTTCCCTATAGTCGATGCACATTCGAAACGTTCCATCCTTCTTTTTCACAAAGAGGACAGCATGGAGATGTGCTAGGGAGTATGAAGCCTTTATCAAGTAGTTCCTGGAGTTGACTAGAGAGTTCACGCATTTCGAAGGGTGTGAGGCAATAAGGGGCTTTAGCGACAGGGTTAGCTCTAGGAATGAGGTCAATACGAAAGTCAATATCACGAGTTGGGGGTAGACCGGGTAAATCGTCAGGAAAGACATTAGGAAAATCACAAACCACAAGTACCTTTTCCATCAGCTTCTTTTCCTTCTCCGCTACTACAATGTGAGCCAAGAAAGCCATGTATTCCTTTCGGAGTTACTTGCTTGCTTGAATGCACGACATAAGTTTCCATTCTTTCGAGGATACTTCTCCATAGACACAAAGTGGGTCGCCATTAGAAAGAGAAAAACGAATCATCTTTTTTAAACAAACAACTTCAGAACGATTTTCACGAAGAAAATCCATGCCTACTATGACATCGAAACTACCAAGTTGCATCGGGATGAGAACGATCAGGAAAACATGAATGTTGATATCAAGAGTACAATCATGGAGAACAGAGTTGACAATGACGGTTCTTTCGGTGGAAATTTCTACGTCGAACGTCGTTGGAGGTTAGCGCATTTATGGTTTAGGAGCTTTTCGAATTCAAACGACACAAAACAGTTATCGGTGTGAAAACTAACTTTTGGCTGTCTCGCTTGTAACATTCAAACCTTGGCAACTCGTCCATCATTTAACTCGTATTAACAAACCACCAAAGGGTAAGTTAACAATCAACAGGTTCAGTCGTTACCCACATAACCCCCACACATAACCATGGGTGCAGTCTGATAACGGGATTTGTCAGATCCTATGGTACCATAACCTAATATTGGTCGGCTTGGCCAAAGCTAATGAATGTCATTCGTTATGTAAATACGTCCAACAAGTTCGTTCATATTATCGAAATCGTTATTGTTTAATATAAACCATAGTATTCGGTTTTGAAATCATCATTGAAAGCATCGAAATCGTTTAACACATATGAATCACCCCAAAACAATTGAAAACAGTAAAACAGGGGAACTATGTACTCACATCGTAGTGCAAAGTATCCTTGATTAAATGAACTAATAAAGCTCGAGTAAACCAAGGAAATCAAATAGCACCTAGTAATCGAATCGCTAGTTAAATCGACACCTAAATCGGAAGATCAGGTAGAACGAGGTCTTGTAAACCAAATGAGTATTGGAACTCATGTGATATGGTTTAACAAAGCCTACATTCTAAATCGGAACCTATCTTAAGTGCTTTCGACCCGTTACGACCCATTAAGGTAGCTTATGCTACCTTAATGCGTCGTTCATGCGAATGCGCGTTTGAGATGCCTAACTAGTCCTATGACAAGTATTATATGCCTTAACATGTTTAAATATGTTGCATAATCAGTTTAAGTGACAAAAGTTAGGTTACATATGCTTAAAATCAAATTATGCATGAAAAAGGCATTTTGGTTATTTTCTAAGGCATATAATCTACCTATCATACAACTAATTAAACTAAGTGACCATAAGGTATAATCTTGGAAGGTTATTCCCTATACAACTATGGTCACATAATATGCTTGGTCGGATCCTAATGATCGACCAAACGGGTCGGGTTCGAAAGACCGCTTGACTTACGACCCTAAACAAGCACTAGACTAAAAGTGACGAGTTAAACATTTTAACTAAGTTAGAAAACAAGTTTGATATCAAAACAAAGTGTTTTGATACCCAAAAATAGCTTCGTTGCAAAATACGCATAAACACATACTTTGACCAAAACTTTGACTCGTCACTTCGACTAATCAACGTGGTAATCAGTAGGTATAGTCACAGGGGACTATAACCATCGTGATTACGCTCACGTTGCAAAGTTCAAACGAACTTTGTGTTGACCAATTCATGGTCAAAGCAAAAAGTCAAATATTGTTTGACTTTCATGCTTGAAATACATAAAAAGCATGAAAGAAGCTTACAAAAGGTCCAAGCAAGGAAGGATTTGATTCATATTGCTCAGGTATGAAGTATAGAACTCCAACTTAGAGCAGGTTTTTGAATCAAGTGTGAAGAAATGTGAATGAAGCAAGTGGGTATTTATAGTAAGTCTTGAGTTCTTAAGATCTTGACAAGTGTATTTGCAAGAATCAAAGCTCAAATCTCACCATACACTTGTGGAATATGGTTTAGTAAACAATGGGAAGCTTGAAACCAGTCCAAAGTATTGAGAAAGTTGCACAAAAGACCCTCAAATTCAAGCTAGTTGCTGAAAATGGAATTTCTGCCAAAATGTACCTGTTCCGTCATGCCACGGAAAAGGGGGTACCCCTGTCTGGCAACGCCACCACCTCCCAGAGCCAGAAAGTTTTGAATGTTGGATCTGAGTTTGATTCTGATTGTATTTTGTGTTTGTAATTAAAATGAAAATGGATGAGTGTGCAGCGGAATTATGATGAAAACAAACTTTGCATACAATCAAACGAGAGTAATACTTTGATCAAACATCTTTTCTCAATGAATCGGAAGATTGAATTTATTTCAATAACGATTACAATGATTGATGAATGAATGCAAACTCCCCCTCAGCCAGAGCTCAGTGTTTGTTCGTGCAAAGAAGACGATGATGCAAAGAGCTAATAGAACAGTACAAAGTACTGAACTATTTATAGGCACTTGCAAACCACTGAGCATCTTAGCTGACATCACCATGAAAGTGACATCTAACCTCCTAACAAACTCTAACCTCTGATCTATACAGACACTGCTATGTTAACTACTGCTATTACATTACATTACAAAACAGACTATAGATCAGCTGCTGCAACCTTCCACTGCTGTGAACCCAACAGTACTTGTCCGGATCAGCAGTGCTTGACTCAAGGCAGTAGATTGAATCAGCAGGGCTTTAGTCTTTCATCAGGTCTTTACTTGAGCAGCAGTTGTAGGTCAGCAGTTTGCACGATCAGCAGATAGGAGGTCAGCAGATGTTGAAATCACTTTCAAGGGGAGAGACTTGTATGTAAACATCTGCTTATTCTGGATCCACTGCTCTGATCCAGTTTTGGCTTTAATTATCTGTTCCTCTGATGGGGTTCAATCCCAACAATCTCCCTCTGGAACAGATAATGCCAAAACTCTTCATTATTGTGGACATTTATTGCCTCATCAACAGTTCCCTTATCTGACCTTTAAATTGTAGTTCAAAGTCTAGGGCATCAGTGTCTTCATCATCCCTGCTAAGTGGAAGATCAAGGAGATCCTGCAAATCTTCAAGACTCAGGCCAAGAGCTTGTTCCCTTGATATTTTCTCCACTTCTCCACCAGACCTGAGCAAAGTCAATACGCAGGTCTGTTTGTCAGTTTCCCACTTTTTTATTTTTGAGCCTGGTGGGTTTCTTGGGAGATGTTTATTTGCAGAGGTATTTGGTGAGGCTGGCCTATTCATAACTGGCTGAGCAGTATTTGCAGTTTGATCCAAACCAAGAGTTTCTATGATCATTTTCTTTATGCCTTCTTTTACAAGGTCATCTCCTTTTATCATCTCTTGGATGGTTTCACCTCCCAACTGTTTGTGTGTCCTTCTTTTATAGATGGCAGCACCAGTTGGAGCAGTGGCTCTCCTGATTTGCAGCTTTGTTGGTCTTTTTGAAACCTCTGCTTTAGGATAGTCAGGCTTTTGAGGAACATTTGGATCTTTCTTTCTTAGTTCCTCCAACCTTTTGTAGGTGATCCTGACCATATCTTCTTTCCATCTAGCAATTTGTCTTTTGTTTCCATATTCAGCAGCAACCAGTTCTTCTTTCATTCTCTTCAGTTCTACCTGTTTGTCAGGTACATTCTTTCTAAACTTTGCCCAGTCAGGAGGAGTGTGAGTGACTTTCCTTTTTATCATGTCTTGAATTCTTGCTGCTTCATTTTCAAGTTCAGGAACAGTCCACTCTTTGTACATGTATCTCTCTCCTTTGTACTTCTTGTGAGCCATGATGCTTTCAATGTAGTCTTTCTTCAAAGTTTCAGCTGCTCTTTCTGAAATTTGTTGACTGACATTTTTTGCAAGTTGTTCTAGGGATCTGACTTGTGTGAGCAGATATTGATAGTTTCTTGAAATTTCTTTGTCAGATTTCCCTTGTGTATTTCTTTTTGAGATATCCTCTGCTTGCTTGGCCTTGATTTTCAAATATTCATCAATATTTTTAGGCCAGGGATATCCTTTTATTGATGGCAAACTCCTTTTGGCAGGGTCATCCTCATAGTAAAAAGATTTTATTTCTTCTCTAACAACTGCTAGTTCAAGAGGAAATTGAACACCTACAGGAGATAAGGGCTTGTACATTTTAACTGAAGAGAGAGGAACTGGTTTTGGTATTGTGAAAAGAGCTAAAGATTTTGAAGATGTTTGTGGTGGTGAAGTGTCGTCATCTTTGAGAATTAGCCTTCTCCTCTTTGTTTGAGGAGGGGCTGATGATGTTTTAGATGGAACAGTGGTGGTGGATGTAGTGGCAGTGGTTTGTGATTGACTAACAGTTGTTGAAACAACTGGTGTTCCAACCACTGTTGTCATTACAGCAGATGTTGTAACAACTGCTGTCTTCTGCCTTTTGGCAGGAGGTGATTTTGTTTTTGGTGGTGATGGTGGTAAAGCAGTGGATCTGGTGTGTGTTGAAGTGGGAGCAGATGTTGAAACCACTGAAGTACCGACTGTAGTTGATACAACAGAAGTTACAGCAGCTGTTTTAGGTGGTGGCTTTGGAGCAGACTTTGAACGTCTGGTTGGAATGGATTTGGGTAGCCTTACTCTTCTTGTAGGCTTCTTCTTTTCATCAACAAGATTTTCATCATCTTTTGACCCTGAAGTACCCTGATCTGGATAATCCACCCTGGCTTTCTTTTTGGCCTCTCTATCCCTTTTTACACTTGCAACTGCTTCTGCCAGTGCATTTGTGGTCACATCGATTTTCTTGCTTCCATCTGGCAGAGGGATCTGTTTGGTCATGTTTGCATTTTCTGGTTCAATGTAGAGACCATCATCTATTCCCTTCTTTTTCCACTCCTGAATTTTCTCCTCCTTTTTGGCATTATCTGGGGGAAGTTTATCAATGAATAGAACTGTTGGAGGAGCAGTGCCAGTGGTGTGCAGGATCTGAGTTTTGAGAGCCTTTAGATCAGCCTGAGTGTTCTTAAACCTGGACTCCATTGCATTTCTCAGCTGTTGAACATGTTTTTCATGTTGCTGATCTGCTTTTTGTGCTTGTCGATGGAGAAAAGGTTGAAATAGATTCCAGAGATCATTTGTAGCAAGTGCCTGTAGTGGAGCAGGTGCTTGAGATGGAATAGCAGTTGATTGTACCTTTTGTACTTGTAACAACTGTTGTAGCATATCTTTGAGTTCTGCAACAGAGTTATCAAGCTTTTCAACACGATCCGTCAATTTCTGGTACTTTAAACCATCACCCAATTTAATGGGATCATCTGATTTCCCACTAACAGTGGTTTTATCAGTGGTAGAGGTAGGGAGTATACTCCAAACATTAACCACTGATGCCCCTTTGTCTTGGTACTGGGGTCTTCTCCCTTCAACACTTGACAACCTTTTGATGTTGCCAGTAGGATAAATAAATCCACTGGTGGTTGGCAGAGGTGCTATAGAAGGAATTGCCTCCAAGGAAGTCTTATTGATGTAACCACTGTCCAACTGTAAACCAGTGGGTTCAACAGTTGTAGTGGCTGCTTCACTTGGATTACCACCAAGAGTTACTTGTAACTCAAGGGGTGTAACCTCCTCAGGTTGTGTTGGTGGGTTAGCAAGGAATGATACATCAGGCTCAGTCATTTGTTGAGGCATATTCTCATTAACAGGTGATTGAGAAGGACTGGGTAATGCCTGGTTCAAATCTATTGCATCCAACAAAAGTTGTGTTTTTGGTGGAATTGTGGATGTGAGGTTGGGTGTAGAAAGAGAATTTGCCCCGGGCATTGGGCTGTGGATGATGGAAACGAGTGTTTCCAGAGCATCATAATGTGGTGGCCCTATGTGTACAACCTGTTCTTTTTGTGAAGAAGCAGGAGGAGTTTTGGTTATGGGTTGAGATATTTGTACCAACTGCTGTGAGGAAGTAGCAGCAGTGGTTTCTTGTGACATTTGTGCTGTCACAGGCAGTAGCTCTGGTATCTCATCCTCCAGAGTTCCCTTTTTGATTGGTTTGGGGTGTTTTTGATTTTTCTTTTTGTTTGGCTTTTTGGGATTTGTAGGTGTGGGTTTCAAAATAGTTGTTCTGCTGTTTTGATCACCTTGAGCAGTGGGCTCAACAGCAGATACCTGAGGAGCAGTGGTAGCTGCTAAATTCTGCTCAGGCACCTCTGCTTGTGTTTTGCAAGGTGTTAACATTCTTGAAAAAGTTTCAGTTGTTAAACTGTTTATTTGAGTATAATCACCTTGGTTTATTGCAGCTAAATCATCCTTACTGAATTTCTTTTCAAAATAGTAACTTAAAAACCTTGGAAACAGTAAGAATGATTTTGTTTCAACATTATTAACCAAATCTTTAAAGATTTCCTGAGAATAGTTAAAATTTTCTTCTTGAAGAATTGCATATCCCAGATTTTGAATCTTTAAAGGGATTTCATTGAAAGAAGTGGTTTTGTTTGAAACACATAGTAGGAGGGTATGAAATAAAAATCTGGTTGCAGAAGGAAAATAACCTTTTTGTAAGGTAAGTTTCTTCATCATTGTGGCTTCATACCCTCTCTCAATGAAGTCAGTTTGTAACTCGTTTTTAGTGAAAGAAGTTTTACCTTCCTGATCATCGAGTTGAAAGACCTCTGAAATGGATTGTGGCTTGATTTGGACAGCTTTACCCTTTATAGAAGAGTGTATGGTGGTTGCAGTGTCTCCTTGTTTTTCAAGGGTTGCATTCTTCCAGAACTCTCTTTGGGTCTCCAAATAGATTGGTGCATCGACGGTGAACAAAAATTTGTACTTTGATTTTGCCATGGTGTCAATGATGGAATCGAAAACATTGGTGGTTCCTGGTTTTGTGAGAAGACCCAGGAGATTGTGAGATGATTTATATGGGATTTCAGTGGAGATCGCCTTTTGAGAGGCTGTTTTCGATGATGATTTGGAAGTGGGTTTTGCAGATGGCTTCGATTTTGTCATTTTGAAGATGATAATCGAAGAAATTTTTAAAGGATGAGATGAAAAACTGCTTTGAGAAGAGAATTTTTAAGAATTCAATTCGACAGTAAAACCCTATTTTGGTGATGAGTGGGGGTTTTTATAGGGAAGAAAGTGAATGCTGACGTGGCAGCCGTTACAAAAGGTCTGACCACTATGTACTGCCCACGTGACAACCCCTGGTGAAAGTGAAGGACAGTACTTTTATGAAAGTGACTGATGAAGGCAGTGGTAGTGAAGCAGTGGATGATTTTCACTATCAGTGGATAGCATATCAGTGGATAAGACACTGCTTTTGAACAACAAAGTTTATCAAAGGAATGAGAGAACAGGGGTTGACTTTCAGCAGTAGACAGACTTTTGAAGTAGAGCAGACTTTTGAACAATCAGTGGTTATGGCAGACTTTTAAGGATTTTAATGAAAATTTCATTGTTAGCTATTTTTAAGGATGAATTTTTTATTTTCTGAAAACATTTTGTTGCTTTTATTCATAGAAAAACAAGATGTTCCTTGTTATTCCATGTTCAGCATCCCAATCCTAGAGACCAAGCTTTCAAAAGTGGTTGTATCAAGTGCTTTTGTGAGCACATCTGCCAGCTGGTCTTTAGTTGGGACATGATGCAGAGAAATCAAACCTTTTTCATAGCAATCCCTCACAAAGTGATGTCTGATGTCGATGTGTTTGGTGGTAGAGTGAGAAACTGGATTTTTGATGATATTTTCTGCTGCCTGGCTGTCCAACATGAGTGGTGTCTTTAAGGCAGTGATACCAAAATCCAGTAACTGATTTTGAAGCCACGGGAGTTGGGCTGTACAGCTTGCAGCAGCAATGTATTCAGCCTCAGCAGTGGATGTTGAAACTGCTGCTTGCTTTTTGCTTTGCCAAGAAACCAAGCAATCACCTAGAAATTGGCACCCTCCTGAAGTGGACTTCCTTGTGGTGTGACATCCAACAAAATCACTGTCTGAAAAACCTGAAAGCTTGATGTTCCCATTAGCTGGATACCAGATACCAAGTGTGGGAGCACCTTTTATGTATCTGAAGATCCTTTTTACAGCAATGAGATTTGATTTTCTTGGAGCTGATTGACTTCTTGCACAGACACATGTTGCAAACATGATGTCTGGTCTAGATGCAGTTAGGTAGAATAAAGACCCAATCATGCTTCTATAAAGTGTTTGGTCAATCAGCTCATCTTTTTCATCAGACATGACCAGCTTATTTGTTGCCATGGGTGTGCTGCATGGTTTACAATCATTCATATCAAATTTGGTCAAAAGTTCTTTAGCATATTTTCTTTGATGAATGAAAGTTCCATTTTGCATTTGCTGTACTTGGAGACCAAGAAAGCATTGCAGCTCACCCATTGCACTCATTTCAAACTCAGTTGTCATGAGTTCTCTAAACTCTTCACACATTTTGTTGCATGTGCTTCCAAAAATAATGTCATCCATATAAATTTGGACAATCATTAAATCCTTTCCTCTCCATTTAAGAAACAGTGTTTTATCAATGGTACCTCTTTTGAAACCATTTGAGAGTAGAAAGTTGGAAAGAGTTTCATACCAGGCTCTTGGTGCTTGTTTCAAGCCATACAAGGCTTTGTTTAGCCTGTAGACATGATCTGGATAAAATGGATCCTCAAAACCTGGAGGTTGACAAACATATACCTCTTCTTGAATTGTACCATAGAGGAAAGCACTTTTTATATCCATTTGAAACACCTTCATGTTGTGGTTGACAGCAAAGGCCAGGAACAGTCTAATGGCTTCCAATCTTGCAACAGGGGCGAATGTTTCATCATAATCAATCCCCTCTTCCTGTCTGTAACCTTGAACCACAAGCCTGGCTTTATTCTTGACAACAATACCCCTTTCATCAGTTTTGTTCTTGAAGACCCACTTTGTGCCAATGGGACTAACCTCTTCTGGCAGTGGCACAAGCTCCCATACTTGTTGTCTTTTAAACTGTTGGAGCTCCTCTTGCATGGCTTCTACCCAGCTATTGTCTTTTAGTGCCTCTTGGTACTTGACTGGCTGATGGAGTGATAGAAAACCAGCAAAAAGACAAATGTTTTGGGTTTGGCTTCTTGTGAGCACCCCTTCATTTATGTTGCCAATGATTTGATCAGGTGGATGAGATCTCAAGAAGATTAAATCTCCTTGGTATGGTATGATGGCATTTGTTGGTGAAGGCTGCAAATGTGTATCATCTGAGCTAACCACTGCTGGGGACTTTGATGATCCAGCAGTGGCTTCAAAAGGTGGTGGAATAGGAGGTAATGAAGTGGACATCTGCTGACTTTTATCCACTGTTTGGGGACTTGTCACGGCCCATGGCCCCGGTTTGACCCGGTCCAGAGCCGCGAGGCAGGAAATCCCGTGGTATTTAATTTAGTGACAGCGGAAGACTTTTTAAACAGGATCGATTAATATTTAAAACTGCTCGTTTATTTATAATATAGGGATAAATCCCATAATTTACAAATACTTGATTTCACTGGGAAATCCTTATTTCTTAAAACATGTTTCTTTATTTATTTACATTGAGCCACTTTCTAAGCTTGTAGTGCTTCACGGCACTTTTCTTTTGCTCACAACAGATCACCTGAAACATGTTTGAAAAAGGTTTTGTCAGCAGGGAAATACTGAGTGAATCATTCTATTTATTAAAACATCCTGTTTGTTATAATGTACAGTATTAAGAGCGATTACAATTGCCTCATCTTTTAAATTAACTGATCCAGTTGTCACTTTACCGGACTGTGACTGTGGACATATCACTTGTAGGGTACTTTCACCCCAAGTGATAAATAATTAGTAGCTATGTGCACATCCCCCCACATACTGGCAGTAATTTCAGATAACAACGACTTAATCCCTGTAACTATAATTTTGATAAAAACATGCTTTTGAAAAGTATTTTGATAAAAAGAGAATGACTCACATTGTAGATTTAACGAGAAGAATATAAGCCTACTGATTAGCCTTGATTAACCTAATTTAATTAACAATGCACACACAATAGGTTAGTAACTAATACAACATTTACGACAATTCACGAGATTAAACCTTCACAACGATTTATTAGTGCAATACTTAACAATTCAGCGGATTCACAACGAATGACAGAGTATAGTCCGAATTCGAGCAGTACTCAAACATTCAAGTCGAAATCACAATGAATTAATAAAGTATAATCTCACTTTGAGCGGCACTTAAACAATCGTTGGATAGTTATAATCGATCGGACGTTGAATCGTAATAGCGATCGAGTTATTACCCTGATTGTGGCAGCAATTAGTGATTAGTGTGTGTTAATTGTGTAAACAGAAAGTAATTTCGATATCAGAAACGAATTTCTTCGTCGAACTTATGCCAGATTTCAAGTCCCAATGTCTGCTATTTATAGCCAAAATTTGATCAGCCCTGCGCATCGTAGGCCTAAAAACCCCTGCGCATCGTATGGTCTTTTAACAGGCTTACGCATCGTAGGCCTTAAACCCCTGCGCATCGTATGGTATGAAAAATAGGTTTATAGAGTAGCCACGTTTGGGACTAGCTATGCTGAGTCAGTAGTTTCGTAATTTCTGAATTTTACAACGAAACTTTGAGGATAATTATCAACTAGGGTTTACCCCCCTTTGAGTTTTAGGGGCCCTAATCCTGATTCTGAAAATTATGAAAATTTTAGGGTTTGTTCAGAATCACTTGGGTTTCTCAATTAGGGTTTCCTATTGACCAAATTAAAATAATAACTATGACTTTTGATGAGAGTTGTTACATTCTCCCCACTTTAATAAAATCTCGTCCTCGAGATTACTGGAATAAATGGGGATACTTTTTCTTCATTTCTGATTCCAGCTCCCAAGTGTATTCAGCTCCTCTTTTTGAATCCCATCTAACTTTGACTAAAACTAGTCTTTTATGTTTGAGAAACTTAATCTTTCGATCCTCAATTTGAAGAGGTTTCTCCACAAATTTCAGCTTTTCGTTTATCTTTATTTCTTGAAGAGGTACCACCAAAGATTCATCTGATAAACATTTCTTCAGATTGGATACATGAAATACATCATGTACTCCAGCTAATTCTTCTGGTAGTTGTAAACGATAAGCAACTAATCCTATACGTTGGATCACTGAAAATGGTCCTACGTACCTTGGACTTAGCTTTCCTTTCTTTCCAAATCTAACTACTCCTTTCCAAGGAGAAACTTTCAAGAGTACTTTATCTCCAACCTGAAATTCTATCGGTTTGCGTCGATTATCTGCATAACTTTTCTGGTGATCTCGAGCAGTCTTCAACCTTTCCTTGATTTGAGTAATCTTGTCGGTCGTCTCTTGCACTATCTCAGGCCCTGACAATTGACTTTCTCCTATTTCTGCCCAACAAACTGGAGTTATACACTTTCTTCCATAAAGTGCCTCAAATGGAGCAGTTTCAATACTTGAATGATAACTATTGTTATAGGAGAATTCAATTAATGGTAAATGATCATCCCAACATCCACCAAAGTCAATTACACATGCTCGGAGCATGTCTTCCAGGGTTTGTATTGTCCTTTCACTTTGTCCGTCTGTTTGAGGATGATATGCAGTGCTTAAATTTAGTCGAGTTCCCATTGCTTGCTGGAAACTTTTCCAGAAATGGGAAGTGAAACGACTATCTCTATCTGAAACAATGGAGAGTGGGACTCCATGTAAAGATACTACTTCGTC
Source organism: Helianthus tuberosus (assembly GCA_030545235.1). Classification (NCBI taxonomy): domain Eukaryota; kingdom Viridiplantae; phylum Streptophyta; class Magnoliopsida; order Asterales; family Asteraceae; genus Helianthus; species Helianthus tuberosus. Next base: position 115,575,938 of record CM060414.1, on the reverse strand, counting down.
TACGTACAACTTGGCTAACCTTTCCATACTAAAGGTTTCCTTCATTGGTAGAAAATGAGCTGATTTGGTTAATCGATCCACAATTACCCAAATCGCATCATTACCTTTTCTGGTCTTGGGTAACTTAGTAACAAAATCCATTGTGATGAGTTCCCATTTCCATACAGGCATTTCCAATTGTTGTAGTAATCCTGAGGGTTTCTGATGTTCGGCCTTAACTTGTGAACAAGTAAGACATTTAGATACATATTTTGCTATATCTTTCTTCATTCCTATCCACCAGAAATTCTTTCTTAAATCTTGGTACATCTTATTGTTTCCAGGGTGCATAGTATACCTAGATTTATGAGATTCTTCTAAGATCTTATTTCTTAACTCTCCTTGTTTAGGTACCCAAATTCGTTTCTTGTGGAATCTCCAAATTCCATCATTTCCTTGCTCTAGTTCCTTAATATAACCTTTCATTCCTTCATCATCGTCCTTGATTGCTGTTTCTTGAATGTTCTTTAATTGTTCTATTAAATCTACTTGTAGATTTAATCTAAGAGCACGGACTCGCTTTTGTTTTTCATGATACTTACGACTTAAGGCATCTGCAACTATATTTGCCTTTCCTTCGTGATATTGAATATCACAGTCGTAATCGCTTAGAATTTCCATCCATCTTCTTTGCCTCATATTTAATTCTTTCTGTCCAAATATATACCTCAAACTTTTATGATCTGTATAGACAGTAAACTTACTTCCATACAGATAATGTCTCCAAATTTTCAAGGCAAAAATTATGGCTCCTAATTCTAAGTCATGAGTCGTATAATTTTCCTCATGCTTTTTCAACTGCCGGGAAGCATACGCAATTACCTTCTTGCGTTGCATCAATACACATCCATATCCTAATTTTGAAGCATCACAGTATACTTCAAAATCTTCTGTTCCTTCGGGTAATGCTAAAATTGGAGCATTCGTCAATCGTTGCTTTAAAATCTTAAAAGCTTCTTCTTGCCTATGTCCCCATTCAAACTTAGTGGCTTTACAGGTTAACTTAGTCAAAGGTACAGCTATCTTAGAGAAATCTTTAATAAATCTTCTGTAGTATCCAGCTAAGCCTAGAAAACTTCTAATTTCCATAGCTGTTTGTGGGACCTTCCATTTGGTAATTGCTTCTATTTTAGCAGGATCTACATGAATTCCTTCATGATTCACCATGTGACCTAAAAATTGCACTTCCTTTAACCAAAATTCACACTTTGAGAATTTTGCATAAAGCTTTTCCTTTCTTAACAAGGTTAAGAGTGCATGCAAGTGTTTGCAATGTTCTTCCTGACTTTTGGAATAAATAAGTATATCGTCGATGAATACGATTACAAATTTATCCAAGTATGGTTTACAGATTCGATTCATCATGTCCATAAATGCTGCTGGGGCATTTGTTAGTCCAAAGGGCATGACTGTAAACTCATAATGGCCATACCTAGTTCTGAAAGCAGTTTTAGGTATGTCTTCTTCTTGTACCTTTAACTGGTGATATCCGGATCTTAAGTCTATCTTAGAAAAATACCTAGCACCTTGAAGTTGATCAAAAAGATCATCAATCCTAGGTAATGGATATCGATTCTTAATTGTAACTTTATTTAGTTCTCTATAATCGATACACATTCTCATTGATCCATCTTTCTTTTTCACAAACAACACTGGATCTCCCCAAGGGGATGAACTAGGTTGTATAAATCCTTTGCTTAATAATTCATCTAACTGCTTTTTCAATTCCAGCATTTCGGTGGGTGCTAATCGATAAGGTGCCTTAGCTATTGGTGTAGTACCTGGAATTAGATGAATTCTAAACTCTACTTCCCTATCTGGTGGTAACCCAGGTAACTCTTCTGGAAAAATGTCTGGGTATTCTGAAACTATAGGGATGTCTGGAAGTTCCTTACTTTTAGTGTTAATGATTACTGAAATCATATACACCATTCCTTGCTTTCTTTCATAACTAGCAACTTTCATTACTGATATGAACTTTAGTGGCTTTCGTGGTTTATCTCCGGTAATTAAAATTACCTCTCCTGTGGGAGTACGGATTTCTACGGAATTCTTGTCACAAAGGATTCGAGCATGGTTGGCTATTAACCAATCCATTCCTAACACTACATCGAATCCGGCTAACTTCATAGGTAACAGGTTTGCGGAAAACTTATGACCTAACAGTTCTATCTTACCTTCTTGCAAAACCCTATTTATGTTAACAGAATTTCCGTCTGCCGTTTCGACTGTAAAAATTTGCCTAAGGGTGGTTAAAGGTAAGTTAAGGGCTTGGCAAAATGAAGTATTGATAAAACTTTGGTTTGCACCAGAGTCAAATAATACTTTTGCATAAACGTTGTGGACCAAGAACGTACCGGCTATGACGTCAGGAATGAGTTCAGCTTCTTGAGTTGTTAGCTGAAATGCTCGGGCATTCTTCTTTGTTGTTCCATCAGCTGGTTTGCCTTTATTGTCTGCGGTTTTTGTCAATTTAGGACATTCGGTTCGAAAATGACCCATTTCTCCACAGTTGTAGCAGATTAGGGATTTCTTCCTGCAATTCTCCTCTTGATGCCCTGGAATTTTGAAAAAATTGCAATATCCCTTGCATTTTCCAAAGTGCTACTTTTTGCAATTTCTACAATAAGGAGGAACTGAGGATTGCCCGGTTCCTCTTTTCTTGAATTGATTATTATCATTACCCACACGAAATCCTTGGGTAATCTTTTGAGCCAATTCCTTCTTTCTGTCCTCTTCTCTTGTTCGCACCAGTTCATCAGTTAGGGTATTAGCTAATTCCACAGCATCGTCAATAGTGCGAGGTCTCGCAGCTTTAACGATATTGCGGATTTCACTAATTAATCCCCAGATGTAGCGAGAAATGAGTACCGGTTCTGGCGAAGCCAGTGTAGGTACCACTCGTGCATATTCAAAGAATGTCGAAGTATAACCGTGACACTCTACTCCTATCATACGATGGTTTAGGAACTTATTTGCCAGTTGTTCCTTTTCATATTCAAGACAATATTTTCTTTCTACAAGATTCTTAAATTCTTCCCAGTTCATGGCATAAGCCATACTTCTTCCTTTTGCTTGTAGCACCGTATTCCACCACTCTAATGCCCCTTCTTTGAACAAATTTGATGCATACATCACCTAATCTTCTTCTGAACACTTACTTATTGCAATTACTGCTTCGGTTTTCTCTAACCAACGCAGTACTGCAGTTGCTCCTTCATTACCTGCAAATTCAGCAGGTTTGCAAGCAAGAAATTCTTTGAAAGTGCAACCAGGTGTTGCGGCTTTCATTTTCTTAGGAGGTGGAGCCTGTAGTGGATTATTATCATCATGATTGCCTCCTCCATTTACACTATGACTAACATTGTCTTCCTGAGTACGTTTACTAGGAACGATTTGTTGCGGTTCTATTGGATTTTTAACAGCAGCAACGAATGCGGAAATAGCATTGGCTATCCCTTGAGCAACAATATTTTCTATATCCTGTCTAGTCATATACTGGTTTTCCTGATTTTGTTCAGATTGATTCCCTTCATTAACTGGTTCATTATTAGCGTTTTCCATCTGATAATTATTAAAATATAACTATTAGTATCAAAATAAAACAATTACACAGAAGCACATAAAATCTGGTAACACAGATATATATCCAAAATTGTCGATGTTTCGACTTCTATTTTGCTTTATATATTATATAGGCATCCATACACACTATTTATCTTACAATGTTTTATTTCCCATTTTACAGAGTTATATATTATTATTATTATTATTATTATTATTATTATTATTATTATTATTATTATTATTATTATTATTATTATACAGGCATTCTTCCCAAACCCCACTATTCTTTGGTCAACTAGCAGTTTAGTAGCGACGCTCCCTTTCGTCGTACTTCCAGAAAATTTGCTCCCCCATTTCCCGGATTCTATTCCCTGTACTTATCAGTTCTTCACCGTACTGACGGAGTTCGGCTAAGTTTTCGTTACTCATTGGAGGATTGGGGATAGGTTCTGGTTCCCACTGTGGAAGGAAAGAATAAGGACTGTTGACGATATTTTCGAATTGCCAGTCATTTGTCCACCATTCTTCCATTTGACCTAAGGGTCGAGTGTGGATTAGTGGATCTGGAATAGCTGGTTCCAGATTAACAGGAAGTTGGGTTTCTAGGTAAGGATATAGATTATTATGGATAGGGCTAATGATATCACAATTTGCCAGTAGACGGTCGATTTCGTCTTGAAATGTGATTTCTTCAGCTTGTCTAGAATTTTCTCCAATTTCTATTCCTTGTTGTTTATAATCTTTCCTGATCTCTATCTCTGCTGGATTTGAACTTTCTCCAATTTCGATTCCTTTTCCTTTGTCTATAGGGTTTTCTATTTTAGGGAGTTTCCTAGTAGCTGGCTTTCTTCTGCGTACTTTTCTCCATCCTACATATCTTCTCTTCTTTTTAAGTTTTGCTTTTTCCAGCGGTGGAGCTTGGAATTCCAGGGGTTCCTCTATGTCAGCAATATAACCAGTAAACTCGTGGGAGACTTCAATTGGTACTGGGTAGAGGTTGAGATTCTGAAATGCTTCCGATATCTCAGTCATGCTGGACAGCATATATGCAAAATGCACAAAAATGCTAAGTTAAAACTTTGGAACAAAGTTTAACAAATAAACATTAAGTTTATTGCATACGGATTTGTACAAAAGACTACAGGAAAGTGAACACACTATAATTTATTTATTTACTGGATATTAATTTTCTACTAGACCAGGCTTATTAAAATTTAGAGATTTGCATTCTCTGCTACGGTAGCTAACATATAAAGGTTTGCCCATTTTTCATCTAATGTATCTTCCTAATGCCTGGATTTCTGGATTAAACCTCACTTTCTTGGCTTGGGTTTTCTTTATTTTCTCCTGTCCCTTCTTAATAATCGAATTTCTTTTATCTTGGGTGAGAGGATTTTCATAATTTGCTTTACGAACAAAAATCCCTTCTTCCAGATATGCTGGTTGTTTAGAGGATGAGGTTCCTTTTTCTGTGGGTGCAGTATCTAATTTGTGGTAGATAGCAAAAATCTTGTGTTTACCCATACTGTAACTCAACAATTAATCAGTTAATAAAACATATTTTCACAGAATAGCAATTAAATTTCCTAATTATTTTAATAGGCTAAAATCAATAGTAAGCTTAAATCAGTGGCTCTAATACCACCTTTTCCTGTCACGGCCCTTGGCCCCGGTTTGACCCGGTCCAGAGCCGCGAGACAGGAAATCCCGTGGTATTTAATTTAGTGACAGCGGAAGACTTTTTAAACAGGATCGATTAATATTTAAAACTGCTCGTTTATTTATAATATAGGGATAAATCCCATAATTTACAAATACTTGATTTCACTGGGAAATCCTTATTTCTTAAAACATGTTTCTTTATTTATTTACATTGAGCCACTTTCTAAGCTTGTAGTGCTTCACGGCACTTTTCTTTTGCTCACAACAGATCACCTGAAACATGTTTGAAAAAGGTTTTGTCAGCAGGGAAATACTGAGTGAATCATTCTATTTATTAAAACATCCTGTTTGTTATAATGTACAGTATTAAGAGCGATTACAATTGCCTCATCTTTTAAATTAACTGATCCAGTTGTCACTTTACCGGACTATGACTGTGGACATATCACTTGTAGGGTACTTTCACCCCAAGTGATAAATAATTAGTAGCTATGTGCACATCCCCCCACATACTGGCAGTAATTTCAGATAACGACTTAATCCCTGTAACTATAATTTTGATAAAAACATGCTTTTGAAAAGTATTTTGATAAAAAGAGAATGACTCACATTGTAGATTTAACGAGCAGAATATAAGCCTACTGATTAGCCTTGATTAACCTAATTTAATTAACAATGCACACACAATAGGTTAGTAACTAATACAACATTTACGACAATTCACGAGATTAAACCTTCACAATGATTTATTAGTGCAATACTTAACAATTCAGCGGATTCACAACGAATGACAGAGTATAGTCCGAATTCGAGCAGTACTCAAACATTCAAGTCGAAATCACAATGAATTAATAAAGTATAATCTCACTTTGAGCGGCACTTAAACAATCGTTGGATAGTTATAATCGATCGGACGTTGAATCGTAATAGCGATCGAGTTATTACCCTGATTGTGGCAGCAATTAGTGATTAGTGTGAGTTAATTGTGTAAACAGAAAGTAATTTCGATATCAGAAACGAATTTCTTCGTCGAACTTATGCCAGATTTCAAGTCCCAATGTCTGCTATTTATAGCCAAAATTTGATCAGCCCTGCGCATCGTAGGCCTAAAAACCCCTGCGCATCGTATGGTCTTTTAACAGGCTTACGCATCGTAGGCCTTAAACCCCTGCGCATCGTATGGTATGAAAAAATAGGTTTATAGAGTAGCCACGTTTGGGACTAGCTATGCTGAGTCAGTAGTTTCGTAATTTCTGAATTTTACAACGAAACTTTGAGGATAATTATCAACTAGGGTTTACCCCCTTTGAGTTTTAGGGGCCCTAATCCTGATTCTGAAAATTATGAAAATTTTAGGGTTTGTTCAGAATCACTTGGGTTTCTCAATTAGGGTTTCCTATTGACCAAATTAAAATAATAACTAGGACTTTTGATGAGAGTTGTTACAGGACTTTTGTCAGCAGTGTTTGAGGATGTGGAAGCAGTGGTTGATGGGCTACTTTGGTCAACAACTGTTGAGGTAGCAGTGGTTGAGCTTTGACAACTGTTTTGAACAGCTGATGCTTTTCCCTTTGTGGCAGACCTTTGAGGGATGATGATTTCATACCCATAGTCTGGTGTTGTATCCTCTGATGGACCTGCACTGTTAGTCTTGACAGCAGTATTTTCAAAAGTAAATTTTTCAAGATCAAACAGATCTGCAGGATTTGCTGGGATTTTCATTGATGAAAGTTCATTGAACTTAACATTCAAAGTCTCCTCCACTGCCTTGGTCCGTGTATTGAATACTTTGTAGGCCTTGGCAGTGGTTGAGTATCCCAGATGATAACCACAATCAATTTTGGCTGCAAATTTTGAAATGGAATCTTTTAAGTTCAAAATAAAGCATGGGCAGCCAAACACCTTGAAATATGAGATCAGTGGTTTGATTTTATACAGAATTTCATAAGCAGTCTTTTTGTGCCTGGGGTTTATTAAAACTCTGTTCCGGACATAGCAAGCAGTGTTTACTGCCTCTGCCCAGAAAGTTAATGGCAAACCTGAATCTGCAAGCATAGTTCTGGCAGCCTCAATCAAAGTTCTGTTTTTTCTTTCAACAACCCCATTTTTCTCTGGTGTTTTAGGGATGCTGTACTGCCTTACAATCCCTTTCTTCACACAGAAGGCATCCAACTCCTTATTTTTGAATTTTGTGCCATTGTCACTCCTAAAGCTTTTCACTGGAAGGTCAAATTGCTTTTCAACCTGTGTCACAAAGTCTTGCAAAATGCCTGCAGTCTTATCTTTTGAGTGTAAAAAGAAAGTCCATGTAAACCTAGAAAAGTCATCAACAATAACCAAACAATATCTTTTCTTCTTAAGGCTCATGACTTGAACTGGGCCAAACAAATCCATGTGTAGCATTTGCAAACACTGGGTTGTTTTGGACTCTTCAATGGACTTGTAAGAACTTTTATGTTGTTTTCCTTTTAAATAGGAAATGCAATGTTCAGGACATGAAAACAATTTTTGTGGTAGGCCTCTCACCAAACCATTTTTTGAAATTTCAGTGATTGTCTTAAGATTTGTGTGCCCAGCCTTATGTGCCAAAGTTCTGTCTCTTTGTTAGAGGCAGCTGAGAACAGACAGGCATCAGCTCTGGGATACTCTTTTGACATATCAACAACATAAACATTGCCACTTCTTTGAGCAACAAGTTTTGTTTGACCAGTTTTGATTATTGCTTCAATCTTTTTGACCATTTCTGGTCCAACAATCCTACAACAATCTTTTGTGAAGAATGACCCAAACCCTTTGTCACTCATTTGGGACATACTTAGAAGGTTGAATTTTAGATTGTCTATCAGATTGACATTTTCAAATTTTACATTTCCAGGCTACACTGTACCAGACCCCAGAACTTTCCCTTTACTATTATTTCCAAAGGATATATCACCCCCTCCATGGATTTTAAAGTCTTTGAGGAGGACTTTACATCCTGTCATGTGCCTGGAGCCTCCACTATCTACATACCAAAGACTATCAAAGCATACAGAAGCTCCCTGCACATGAAGTAAAAGGATTAGTTCATTAGGGTCTCCAAAGCCAGCAGGGCTTTGGATGGGGTCTCAACAGTGTCTGGGATGGATGCAGAATGATGGACAGTGGTTAGGTCAGGGGTTTGGACAGTTTTAGTACTGTTTCTTGCTAACCACTGTTGGGGGTCTTGACCAATCACCTGTTGATAACCAAAAGGATGCATATTCACTTTAGGTTTAGAGGGCCTTTTGTAGGCCTCATAAACGTGTGGAATCCTTTGGTAGGACTGTTTTTCCTTGCCTTTTCTGAACTGATTGGCAGGGGGTGCATCAGTAACCTGAACATCTCTTTTGACAGATGTTTGGTTCAGCTGTTTTGTGACAGTTGTTTGAACTGGCACAAACAGTGGTTGTTACTTGGTGAATTTGACAGATGTTGATGATGATGATGGACTCAAGGATGTTTTAGCAATGTACTCATTCTTTTTCACATCAAAGTTTTTGAGATACACAAATGCTTGAGTTTTGTGGTTTGTTTTACCACAAACAATGCAACTTTCAGCTGAAACAATGACACTTGTTTTGTTTAAATCATAAGCTTTTAAGTGGAAACAGTCTTTTGTTAGATGATTCCTTTGCTCACATAATTCACAAAACAAGTTATCAATTTTTTCTTTCTTCTTTCTCTTTTCAGACTCCTTTGCAGCAGAGGTTTTAACCACTGCTGGGATGTCCTTGAGAGGTATGACTTTAGCTTTTGGAGCTTTAACACCATCAGTTGATGTAAAGTCCATTGGCATGAAATTTTCAAGAATATCACACTCATCAGACCATTTTGGTTTAAACTGGTAATCTTCAAGCTCCTCAAAAGTAGAGGATCCCATTGGTCTGTCAAGTGTGATTTTGTTACCAAGTTTGTCAGTGATTTTCACTTCTTGGCCATTCTTATTTGTGGGGATGAACTCAGTGGTTACATCAATGGTTTGAACAGATTTTCCAAAAGCAGTGGTTTCATCATCATGTTTTCTATAACCAACACCAAATTTCACATTGCTTTTTATCTGTTTTTCAAGCATAACCTCATACCCTTTGCATGATTCCACCCATCTCTCACATGTGATCTGGGTGGACTCCAACTCCTTTTTGCAAACTTGGTATTTTTCTACCATAGTTTGGAGTTGAGTTTTGGTTATGCTTTGTTCTTCTTTCAGACTGCTGATCTATTTTTCCTTTTCAGTCAATTTGTTTTTAAGTTCTTTTAAAGATCTTTCAAATTTGACTTCATCAGTTAAGATTTTATCCCGAAGGTTTTCGTTCACCTCTTTGATGTTAGCAAAAGCAATAATGCAATTTTCAGAACACAGTTTTTCTAAAACTTGAGGAGATACCTTCGCAGCAGCCATCATTGCACAGTCACATCGATGATTCTCTTCATCATCAGCTCTCACCTTCTTTTCACCAGCCTTTTCTTCCTTCTCTTCTTCTTTGTCCTCTTCGGACCATGGATCTGTCATTGGTTCAATCATGTCACACCCCGACCACGTATAACATACAAAACGTGGCGGAAAACGTCGGGGAGTGTTGTAACAGAATTAATTATTTCATAACCATGGCATCCAAAGTTGTATTTTATTTATCAACACAAGAGTTACATTGTCTTAAACAAAAACAAGAGTACAAAACATAATTAAACTAAGTCTATCTTCGTTTTATGTCTCTAAGGCACAGGTCCGCCCTAGTGTCACGATCATCATCTTATGGAAAAGCTCCTGAAAACACATGTGAAAATAGGTACGTCAGCATAAAAATGCATGTGAGATACATAGGTTTTGTAAAAATTTTGATTCATGACTTGTGTTTAAGAAAATGTTTAGTCATGAACCTTGTAATTTGCTTTGTTTTGTAAATCGTTTGAAAAACAATAAGTTCAGATGATATGTATAAATAAATGTAAGGTTAAATGAATAACCATGTAAAAATGAGTTTGTGTAAGATAAGTTGTTTGTAAACAGTGTCTTGTAAAAAGTATGTTATTTGTATAAAATGTCATGTGTCATAAATTGAAATGATTTAAATAACGCTACGATATGTAATACCATACAAACACTTATATATAGGAAGTACCAGCGGCGTATCCACCATACTTGTATCATATTACACATGCCTCGTTACTTAAATCAATTACTCAAACCAAACCACCAATGTAAATTGTTTATGTATAATCAAATGTCAAAAATGTTATTGTGTAAACCATATCAAATGTCTGTGTTTAATGTAAATCATGAATTGTGTATATCAATGTCAAAATGTTTATGTCTAATGTAAATCATGTAATGTGTATCCAAAAATGGCATGTATGGTATGTGAAATATATCAACTAAACCATATGTAAAATGCACAAAAACAAGGTATTGAAGTAAAACATGGTTTACATCAAAGTTATGTTTTGTGGAACAAATGCATGCTATACTGATATAAACATCTATGCGGTATTGTGAAAATGCATACATCCAAGCCTTGAGACTGTGGCGATAAACCCTTAAACAAATTAAAGGTTTATCTAAGTTATGTATATCGAATTCGGTCATTCCTTCCAATCCAAACAAACCCAGGATTTTAGGAACGGGAGTTGTCAATTCCTATGGTACCACTACCTACTAACGAACGGCGTAGCTAATGTTAATGAATGTATTGTTCCATTGTAAACAACCCAAATGTCATACCAAAATGTAAACATGTGATGAGAACAACTGTACTAAGTATGTAACAAATGGACATACATAGCATGTGACGTGAAACAAATGCACTAAGTATGCACACAATGAACATACATAGCATGAAATGTAATGTAAACAATGTACTAAGTACGCACACAATGGGCATACATAGCATGAAATGTAATGTAAAACAATGTACTAAGTACGCACACAATGGGCATACATAGCATGAAATGTAATGTAAAACAATGTACTAAGTACGCACACAATGGGCATACAAAGCATGAAATGTAATGTAAAACATGTACTATAATGTACTAACAAACATAGCAGGTATATGATGTGAAAACATGGAAAGCATGAAAGTAACAAGTAGGCACATGTGCTAAGAAGGCCACATAGTTCTTCCGCTGATATTTCTGAGCTTTAAAACAAGACATGAGTTTGAGACCACCGGCAGGCTTCTCACCACGAACCTGTAGGATCTCGCCTGTCGAAAGCGGCACACGAACAATCTTCACAGAACAAACTATCTCTGTGCGATGCTTGGATAACCAATCCATACCCACAATGACGTCGAAGCTTCCAAGTTGCATTGGCGTGAGGTCGATAGGAAAAAGATGGTTGTTAAGGTTCAACTGGCAGTTGCGAAGAATAGAATCAAGAATAATGGGTTCACCACTAGCAACCTCTACTGTCAAAGGTTTACCTAGTTTTGTTCTAGACAAGCGAAGCATTGGCTCAAAAGACAATGACACAAAACTCTTATCGGCACCCGAATCAAAGAGAACAGATGCAGGCTGATTATTAATAAAGAACGTACCGTTCACCACTTCATTGTCTGCTTGTGCCTCTTGAGCATTCATGTTGAAGACTCGACCTCGAGCCGGAGCCTGATTTTGATTCTGATTCTGGTTTGCTAGCCTTGGGCACCGGTTTCTGTAGTGGGTCAGATCCCCACAATTGTAGCACGAACCAGGAGGAAAATGAGGTCGTGCAGCTTGACCTTGTTGCTGAGCAAGAGGCTGAGCAACTTGTTGAGCCGGGTTCTGAACTGCGCGATTTTGAGCAAACCGACAAACATCGGCAAGATGACCTGACTTCCCACAGTTAGTACAGAAACGGCACTGATGTTGCGGCTGATGGTGACTGTTGCATCTATTGCACAAAGGTGCATTCCCTAAATAGGGCTTCTTCGCTGGAGGCTGTGCGGGTTGGTTGGGAGCTGTCTGGTTAGCTTGGGCAGTGACAACATAGTTTTGGGAAGCCTTACGCTTCCTTGCCCTTTTTGATGAACCAGAATCCTTTCCATTCTTGTTTTGACCTTTCTTGCTATCTTCCTTGTCAGACGACTGTTTCTTGCCCTTGTCACCCTTCCTGTGTAATTTATTCTTCCGAATCTGCGACTCAGTCAATGTCGCTGATAACTCGATCGCCTGACGGAGTGTGGCAGGGTTACTACCAGTAATGATGTCTTGTACTGAGTCAGGTAGGCCGTCGATGTACCTTTCGATAGCCTTGTCGAGTGGGGTAACCATAGTCGGGCAAAGCAGACTCAACTCCTCAAACCTATCAGTATATGCCCTGTGCTCGCCACTATCTTGTTTCAAGTCATCAAACTCCTTCTCCAACGCTCGTTGTTCATGACGAGGACAAAACTCCCTCATCATAAGAGCTCTAAGTTCAGCCCATGTCTGTGCTAGAGCAACTTCTGGACCACGGTCTCTCATTACCCCATTCCACCATGTAAGAGCCCTCTTCTAAAACACGCTCGAAGAAAACTCGACCTTGCGATTATCCGGACACTGCACGTGGCGAAAAGTATTCTCAATGCTCTCGAACCATTGAAGAAGCCCAGTCGCTCCTTCAGAACCACTAAACTTGAGTGGTTTAGCCGAGTTAAAATCCTTGTATTTGCATGGAGCATTGTTGTTGTTGTTGTTGGCTTGGTTCCATTGAGCAAAGAGGTTTGGGAATTGAGCAGCCATCTGCTGCGCAATGATTTCTGCCAGTTCGGCAGTTGCTATCTGGTTTTCGCGTCGAGGAGGCATTCTAAAAGAGGAAAACATGAAAGGAAACGAGTGAGATGTTTGGATGAAGAGAATGAGATGAAACAAAATCAACAGGAGAAAAGATGGTGGTCATTCGTCCGCATTACCAAGCTAACAAACGACACACAGTGACTAATCAAAGTAAATGGGTCAAAAAATAATGTATCGCGAAGACATGCTCGCCTATAAGTGAACACTCATCCCAAGAATTCCCAGGTAAGCACAACTGGTCTCGCGTCTGATGAGATATATACGAAGTGCTTGCCTAGACAGAAAACCCAGAATACAGGCATTCACTCTTCCAGTTTGCACGTGTTCACATTATTTAAAACCCAAAACCTTGACGAGATTTTTGAAAATTCAAAGGCATAAAGCCAAAAATTTTAGTTAAACTGGAAGGGTTCAAAACCTTACAAAAGAGGGTTCAAAACCATGTAATAAATTATCCAAAAATAGAAGATTGTTTTTCAAAAATCGTTTCGGAAAATTGGGTTCTTGTTTTGATAATCACCTAAGGATAGGTGATGTGCATGTTTTAAGATCTAAACACAAGATAACTTGTGTTAGGTTCCTAGAAAGTTATAGTCTAGGTCAAAGCATTACTAATAACCTAATTCCCTATAACCATTGGCTCTGATACCAACTCTTCTGTCACACCCCGACCACGTATAACATACAAAACGTGGCGGAAAACGTCGGGGAGTGTTGTAACAGAATTAATTGTTTCATAACCATGGCATCCAAAGTTGTATTTTATTTATCAACACAAGAGTTACATTGTCTTAAACAAAAACAAGAGTACAAAACATAATTAAACTAAGTCTATCTTCGTTTTATGTCTCTAAGGCACAGGTCCGCCCTAGTGTCACGATCATCATCTTATGGAAAAGCTCCTGAAAACACATGTGAAAATAGGTACGTCAGCATAAAATGCCTGTGAGATACATAGGTTTTGTAAAAATTTTGATTCATGACTTGTGTTTAAGAAAATGTTTAGTCATGAACCTTGTAATTTGCTTTGTTTTGTAAATCGTTTGAAAAACAATAAGTTCAGATGATATGTATAAATAAATGTAAGGTTAAATGAATAACCATGTAAAAATGAGTTTGTGTAAGATAAGTTGTTTGTAAACAGTGTCTTGTAAAAAGTATGTTATTTGTATAAAATGTCATGTGTCATAAATTGAAATGATTTAAATAACGCTACGATATGTAATACCATACAAACACTTATATATAGGAAGTACCAGCGGCGTATCCACCATGCTTGTATCATATTACACATGCCTCGTTACTTAAATCACTTACTCAAACCAAACCACCAATGTAAATTGTTTATGTATAATCAAATGTCAAAAATGTTATTGTGTAAACCATATCAAATGTCTGTGTTTAATGTAAATCATGAATTGTGTATATCAATGTCAAAATGTTTATGTCTAATGTAAATCATGTAATGTGTATCCAAAAATGTCATGTATGGTATGTGAAATATATCAACTAAACCATATGTAAAATGCACAAAAACAAGGTATTGAAGTAAAACATGGTTTACATCAAAGTTATGTTTTGTGGAACAAATGCATGCTATACTGATATAAACATCTATGCGGTATTGTGAAACTGCATACATCCAAGCCTTGAGACTGTGGCGATAAACCCTTAAACAAATTAAAGGTTTATCTAATTTATGTATATCGAATTCGGTCATTCCTTCCAATCCAAACAAACCCAGGATTTTAGGAACAGGAGTTGTCAATTCCTATGGTACCACTACCTACTAACGAACGGCTTAGCTAATGTTAATGAATGTATTGTTCCATTGTAAACAACCCAAATGTCATACCAAAATGTAAACATGTGATGAAAACAACTGTACTAAGTATGTAACCAGTGGACATACATAGCATGTGACGTGAAACAAATGCACTAAGTATGCACACAATGGACATACATAGCATGAAATGTAATGTAAACAACGTACTAAGTACGCACACAATGGGCATACATAGCATGAAATGTAATGTAAAACAATGTACTAAGTACGCACACAATGGGCATACATAGCATGAAATGTAATGTAAAACAATGTACTAAGTACGCACACAATGGGCATACATAGCATGAAATGTAATGTAAAACATGTACTATAATGTACTAACGAACATAGCAGGTATATGATGTGAAAACATGGAAAGCATGAAAGTAACAAGTAGGCACATGTGTTTCACCCCAAAACAGTTTGAAAACAGTAAAAGAGGGGTCTATGTACTCACTTGAGATTGCTCAGAAGTCCTAAGATAACCACCAAGCAATGCTAGAGATCACGGAATCAAACGGCACCTAATATAGGTAACTATGTTAATAAACCGGACCTATATCGGAAGATTTAGATAGAATGAGGGTTCGTAAACCAAACGTGTATGGAGACTCATGTCATATGGTTTAACAAAGCCTACATACTAATTGAAACCTAACTTAAGTGCTTACGACCCATTACGACCCGTTTAGGTAGCTTATGCTACTTTAACGCGTCGCTCGCGTGAAACGCGTTCGGACCGCCTAACTAGTCCTATGACAAATAACATATGCCTTAACATGTCTAATATTGTTGTCAAATCAGTTTAGATGTCAAAAGTTATGTTACATATGTTTAAAATGAATTTTGGCATCAAAGGGGTATTTTGGTAATTTACCTAAGGCATATAAACTACCTGTCATACAACTACTTAAACGAAGCGACCATAAGGTATAACCTCGGAAGGTTATTCCCTATATGCTATGGTCACCTAATGTGTTTGGTCGGATCCTAATGATCGACCAAATGGGTCGGGTTCGAAGGTATAAGCGATTTATTAGATCGCTTACCCTTACGACCCTAGACAACGTGGTAATCAGTTGGTATAGTCACAAGGGACTATAACCATCGTGATTACAATCACGTTGCGAAGTTCAAATGAACTTCGCATTGACCATAAACTGGTCAATGCAGAAAGTCAAACAAAGTTTGACTTTCGGACTCGAAAAACAATAAAAGAACGAAGGAACACTTACGAAGGGTCCCCGAATGCTAATCTAGATCAAAATAGCTCAGGTATGAAACAAAGGTTTCAACTTAGAGCACATTAGATTAGATTATTGTGAGGAAAAGTGAAGGGTGGAGGTGGGTATTTATAGTTTTCGGTTCACCATTAGGATCATTTCTTGGAAAAGGGGGCACGATCTAAGCCGTACACTTGTTGGAAAGTTGTGGTAACTCATTTGCCATCCACCATAAGAGTTTGACACTTGGCACTTGGCCTTTGGAGAGTGTTAAGGGCTGTTAACAGCTGAAAAAAAACGTTTTGCTGCATCTGGCCCCTACTTACGGACCTAGTTTGGCAGATTTACAGTTTCAGTCCCTGTAACCTCAAAACTTGGTTTTCGATGCGTTTTTTTTTACACGTTTAAGCCCCGTTAACCCTATTTCAAAGCTCTAAAATGAAGTTAAAGTATAGGGAACTTAAAATGTGTTCAAAAATATCTCGGTTGTCGGTTCGTTTAGCCGTACGGTTACGTTGTTCGGTTAATTACGGCGGAATGCGCACAAGCGCGAAAAACGATCCAAATGATGCGACGAATGGATTTTTCTTATGCCAAACACTAAAATAAAATATTTTAGTGCTTACATAAATTTTTGGATGTCCGGCTGTATTCAGAACGTAAGTTATGCGCGAAAGTGCAAACTTATGCACTTTTTGACACTTTTAGTCCCTGAATGACCCAAAAGTTTATTTTAGCACACCGAACCCCTCAAAGCCTATTTCTAAGCTATATAAAGGATATTTAAGGTGTGTTTAACTTATGGTCATGTTCCGGAATGTTCGTTACAGTTCAAATTGGCATACTTTTGCAGTTTGTCAAGTTTAGTCCTTGTAAGCGAATTAACTTGTTTTTGCCATACCAAAGCCTTTAAAACTTATTTCTAAGTTATGTAGAGGTTATTTAAGGTATTTTAAGTATATGTTGATGTTCCGGAGTATTTTTCGCATTAAACTGGTTACGTTTATGCATCAGTTTGAGTATAACTCTCCAGAAAGCGATGTAGAGTTTGAAATTTAATAAAAGTCAAGACACGAAAAATGTAAAACACATCAAAACAAACATGGGGATCAAATAACATTGTTTTATTTATAATTTAACTGTTCACAATGATAAGAAGCACAGTTGTTACAGTCTCCCCTACTTGTGGAAATTTCATCCCGAAATTTATTTAGAGGAAACTCGTGGGAAAAGATGCGGATACTTCGCCTTCATTTGATCTTCGCGTTCCCAAGTAAACTCAGGTCCACGTTTAGCTTCCCAGCGAACTTTGACCAAAGGAATGCGCTTACGTTTGAGCCACTTGACTTCACGTTCCATGATTTCCACAGGTTTCTCAACAAATTTCAGTGTTTTACCAACACGAATTTCGTCAAGTGGTATGTGGAGGTTCTCATCAGCTAAACACCTCTTGAGATTGGACACGTGAAAGGTTGGATGAACATTTCCAAGTTCAGGAGGTAACTCAAGTCTGTAGGCTACCTTTCCGATTCTTTCGACGATCTTGAATGGTCCAACGTATCTAGGTGCAAGTTTTCCTTTCTTTCCAAATCTGATCACACCTTTCCAAGGTGAGACCTTAAGTAATACTCGATCACCGACTTGAAATTCCAAGGCTTTGCGTTTTGGGTCCGCGTAACTCTTCTGACGGTTTCTAGCTGTCTGAAGGTTATCACGAACTTTCTTGATCTTGTCAGTAGTCTCTAAAATGAGGGCAGGTCCAGTAAGTTGAGCCTCGCCGATCTCATTCCAGCAGACTGGTGAACGACATTTTCGACCATAGAGAGCCTCGAAAGGAGCTGTAACACTTGTGCCTCCACGGCCATCAAACAAATACCGAACCAATGAAATATTGTATTTCATACTTTGGATTTGTATTAATATGTGTATCATTTGCACATATCGATTCTTATTCGATTTCAAACTCTAAATCGCTTTCTGGAAGGTTATACGCGCACCAATGCGTAAATATAACCAGTTTAATGCAACAAACACTCCGGAATAGTGAAATAGGCTTAACATACCTTAAATAACCTTTACATAACTTAGATATAAGTTTTGGAAGGTTTGGTGTGGTGAAATCAAAGTTAAATCGCTTACAGGGACTAAAGTTGACAAACTGCGAAAGTATGCCAATTTGAACTGTAACAGACCTTCCGGAACATGACCATAAGTTAAACATACCATAAATATCCTTTACATAGCTTAGAAATAGGCTTTGAGGTGTTCGGTATGCTAAAATAAACTTTTGTGTCATTCAGGGACTAAAAGCGTCAAAAAGTGCACAAGTTTGCATTTTCGCGCATAACTTACGTTCTGAATACATCCGGGCATCCAAAAATTTATATAAGCATGACTATATTATATTTGAGTGTTCGCCTTAAGAAAAATCCATTCGTCGCGTCATTTGGATCGTTTTTCGCGCTTATGCGCATTCCGTCGTAATTAACCGAACAACGCAACCGTACGGCTAAACGAACCGACATCCGAGATATTTTTTAACACATTTTAAGTTCCCTATACTTTAACTTCATTTTAGAGCTTTGAAATGGGGTTAACGGGCCTTAAACGTGTCAAAAATGGCCTAAATACAGTTCAGGGACCAAAACTGTAATTCTGCCAAACTTCACCCCTACGATGCGCAGGCCCTTTTTGGCTACGATGCGTATGGGGTCTTCTGATCAGATTCAATGTTTTTAGCACAAGTTGCAACCTTCTTGATCCTCCACCACATGTTCTAAGTTGTTTGTCACTAAGATAAGGTGCCAAGTAGCCTCCATAACCTTTCGACAAGTGTACGGGTTGGATCATGGCACGTTTTCCATGAAACGATCCTAGCGGTTACCCGAAAACTATAAATACCCCATTACCCCCAACCTTATTTCTCACAAGAATTCTGATTTGAGAGCTCTAAGTTGAAACCATTGTTTCATACCTGAGTTCTTGAGTCGGGATTAGCATTCGGGGACCCTGGGTAAGTATTCTTTCGTTCTTTTCCTTATTTTTACTGCTTTTCGAGTCAGAAAGTCAAACTTTGTTTGACTTTCAGCGTTGACCAGTAATGGTCAATGCGAAGTTCGTTTGAACTTCGCAACGTGAGTGTAATCACGTTGGTCATAGTCCCTTGGGACTATGCCCACTGATTACCACATTGTCTAGGGTCGTAGGGTAGGCGATCTGATAAATCGCCTATACCTTCGAACTCGACCCATTTGGTCGATCATTAGGATCCGACCAAACACATTAGGTGACCATAGTAGGTAGGGAATAACCTTCCGAGGTTATACCCTATGGTCACATCGTTTAAGTAGTTGTATGATAGGTAGTTTATATGCCTTAGGTAAATTACCAGAATACCCTTTTCATGTATAATTGGTAATTAAGCATATGTAACCTAAACTTTTGTCACATAACTGATTATGTAACATCTTTAGGCATATAACACTTGTCATAGGGCTAGTTAGGCGGTCCAAACGCGTTTCACGCGCACGACGCGTTAAAGTAGCATAAGCTTCCTAAACGGGTCGTAATGGGTCGTAGACACTTAGGCTAAGTTTCATTTAGTATGTAGGCTTTGTTAAACCATATCATATGAGTTCCTACACTCATTTGGTTTACAAACCCTAATGCTACCCAATCTTCCGATTTAGGTCCGGTTAATTAACATAGTTACCTATATTAGGTGCCGTTTGATTTCCGTGATCTCTAGCATTGTTTGGTTGTTACTCAAGGACTACTGAGCAATCTCAAGTGAGTACATAGACCCCTCTTTTACTGTTTTCCAAACTGTTTTGGGGTGGAACACATGTGCCTACTTGTTACTTTCAAGTTTTCCTGTTTTTACATCATATACTTCCTATGTTCATTAGTACATTATAGTACATGATTTCATTGTTTTCATGCTAGGTGTGCCCATTGTGTGCATTACTTAGTACATTGTTTTACATGACTTTTCTACTTTGTATGATAACTTTGCATACTTAGTACATTGTTTTATACTGCATCTCTGTTGCATATGTTCCAGTAACATATGGACACATTGTTTTACAGCTCTACCTTGTATGTTTACTCTAGCATACTAGGTACATTATCTTCATAAAACATGCTTACATTTTGGTATGACATTTGGGTTGTTTAAACTATACTATACATTCATTAACACCGATCATGCCGCTCGGTAGTAGGTAGTGGTACCATAGGACTTGACAAATCCCATTCCGGACATCCCGGGTAGGTGGGGATGAAAGGAATGACCGAATCCGAATACATATTCTCTTGATAACTCACTTTTACATAGTTATCCGTCTGTCTCAAGGCTTGGATGTATGAATTTTCACAATACCGCATAAATGTTCATATTCAGTATAGCATGCATATATCTTACAAAACATAACTTTGATTTAAACCAAGTTTTACTTCAATACTTTGTTTTGTACATTTTTACTTATGGTTTAAGTAGTCTAAATTTTACTTACCATACATATCATTTTGGTTATACATTACTTGACTACTTTTGGACTATCAACATTTGACATGGTTTATACAAGGACTTTTGACTATTGGTTTAAACATAGACATCTTACATTGTTTGGTTTCGTTTGATTAAGTGATTAAGTAACGATGCGTGTGTAATATAATACAAGCATGGTGGATACGCCGCTGGTACTTCCTATATATAAGTGTTTGTATGGTATTACATATCGTAGCGTTATTTGAATCATTTCAGTTTGATACATATAACATTTTATACAAATAACATACTTTTCACAATACATTGTTTTACAAACAACTAAACTTTTACAAACTCATTTTACATGGTTACTCATTTAACCATGCATTATTTTCTTATTTATACATATCATCTGATCTTATCGTTTTTCAAATGATTTACAAAACAAAGCAAATAACAAGGTTCATGACTAAACATTTTCTCAAACATAAGTCATGAAACCTATTTTCACAAAACCTATGTATCTCACCGGCATTTTTATGCTGACGTACCATATTTTCACATGTGTTTTTCAGGAGCTGTTGCATAAGATGATCAAGATACACATAGGCAGACTTGGGCTTTAGTGACAATAAAAGATGCAAGACTAGTTAATTATGTTGTATTTCCTTGTTTGTTAAGACATTGTAACACTTTTAATCAATAAAACGAAACTTTAATTTCCATGGTTGTGAAACATTAATTCTGTTGCAACACGCCCCGATGTTTCCGCCGCGATTTGTTGTTCTACGCGGTCGGGGTGTGACAGAAAAGATGGTATCAGAGCCAATGGTTATAGGGAATTAGGTTATTAGTAATGCTTTGACCTAGTCTATAACCTTTCTAGGACCCTAACGCGAGTTTACTTGCGTTTAGTCATAAAACAATACTGTCGCCTATCCTTAGGCGACAACCACAACAAGAACATAAATTTCAAAACCACTTTGAAAACTAATCATCTGTTCTAGGATGATTAATTACTAGGTTTTGAACCCTCAGTTATAAGGTTTTGAATCCCTTTGAATTTTCAAAATCTCGTCAAGGTTTTGGGTTTTAAATAATGTGAACACGTGCAAACTGGAAGGGTGAATGCCTGTATTCTGGGTTTTCTGTCTAGGCAAGCACTTCGTATACATCTCATCAGACGCGAGACCAGTTGTGCTTACCTGGGAATTCTCGGGATGAGTGTTCACTTATAGGCGAGCATGTCTTCAGTGATACATTAATAAGACCTGTTTACCTTGATTAGTCACCGTCTCATTTGTTTGCCTTAGGTAACAAACAAATGATCGCAATTTTCATGCGTTATCATTCTGTTTTGATTTTCCAATAACCTTTCACCTGTTTCTCCCTATGCCTTTCTTTTCCTTCAAGAATGTCTCTTCATCACGATGACGCTCAGATATCTGAGCAAGCAGCCAAATTCGTTCAGCGAATAGGCGAAGCAGTCCTGAAGACTGTTGAATTAGCTACTGCCATGTATCATCTCCAGGATGAAGCCACTCAAGAGTCACCAAGACAGGCAGGACCTAGTCAGGCGACAACACCATCAGCCAATAAACCAATCGAGGAATCAAAGACCATGGATGAACGATTCCCTAAGAAGTCGAAGAAGCGAAAGGCTTCTCAGAACTTTGCCATGATCGCTCACAATGGTAAAGCAGTCCCCAACCAACCAGCTCAACCCCCTGCTAGGTGTATATGGCTTTTCCTATGATACCTACATCAAGGAACTATGTACCTTACAAACTACTCTTGTGATTTCTCTCTTTCAAATGATTGCTCATGATTCCCTCGAAAATTTTAAGTACTCGTTTCACTCTAAGAAACAAAGTACAGAAAATTTAGTGACATTATGAGTAATCGTGCTTTTCGCACATCGGGGCCTTTAAATCCTTGGTTAGATAACTAAGGGTATTTTCAAATCTCATACCCATTACGTTTTGATTATTTTCAACATACACAGTACAGGTATTTCAACACAATTTTCATGTTCTCAAAACATTTCATATAGTTTGAAAACAATTTTTTTCTAGATACATTGTCTATGTTATTTCAAAAACATTGGCCATGTTATCAAAACCAACCTTTCGAAATTCAAAATATTTCATATAGTCTGAAGACAATATTAACACAATACATTTTCTTATCAAGTGCATGATTTCGAAAAGCATCATTCATGTCTTTCAAAAACCTTATACATAATTTCAAAATTCATCTCTCATGATTTTAAAACATTTTTGTAAATATATCTATCTAATACACCTACTTTATTTCAAAAGTATTATATATAAGGTTTCAAAAACGGTAAACACATTTTTTTTCTTAAAAGAACCCCATGCACAGTTTTCAAAAATATTTTCCTCGTACATTTACTTAACCTTCAAATTCTGCTTCATATGTCGCCTTGACATATCAAGCATCTCGACTTCATAAGCATTTTACATCATGTTTTGATCTAAGCACGTCCAGTGCAAGGTTTCAAAACATCCTCAACTTCTAAAATCCATATGGGATCTTTTTATCTCCATAATTAGACCCTTGTGGATGATCATCATTCAAATTAGAGTCCTTAATTGGATTCCTTATGTACCTTAATTCGAACATTTCGGTTCTTTATAATCGAAATCGAATTTTCTCTTCAAAAATCTTTCTATCTTTATAGTTAGATTCTTGATAACGTTTAAAGTACCAAATGAAATCCGTTGAATGGATTCCTAGTGTGCTTTAAATGCATGTACGCAAGTAACAAGACAAATTAACAAACAATCCTTGTGGTTATATGATTATGTGTTTATGCATATTGAGTTTTCATTTAAGTTTTTTGTGTTTTTATACTCTGGATATACGTTATCCAAATCCTCGCAGAATCTTTCATATCTTCATATGAGGGATTCGTAGCAGGATATTCAAAAGGTACTACCTTCATTCCTTAATGGGCTTCTATGTAATAGTTAAGACCCTTGGATTATATAAGTACCGCTCCATGGTTCATAAGAGACCCTTTTTAGTGGTCTAGTCTAAAGGATTGATTCACAATTTGGTTAAAGAATGACATCTAGTGATATAGCTGGACAGACTCCTTGATAGTCTATTTAGATCATTTATTGATTTAGTCTAAGGGACTCTATGGCGGTCTAGTCACACTCATCACAGGATTGTTCATTTGGTTTTACCCTACGCATTATAAAATAGACTGTGTGAACTGTGCAAGGAATTGTCTAATTATGGACGCGTACATAATTAAGAAATTTAGTGCACAGAAAACCAGCAAGATTTATTATGTGTAAGAGCCGATAGTGACAACAATAACGAAATGAGAAAGATGTAATAGAGGTACGGTGGACGCACCAATGACGCTTCATATACTTGTATATAAGTATCCCTCTTACATTGCAATCATGATGTTATTAAAGGTTACTAGAAGTTCAGAACCCTGACCAATGTTGTTTGATCTTTTCAACTTCATATTTTCAAGCTCTCACAAGTTTCCTCTAAATAAATTTCGGGACGAAATTTCCTAAAGTAGGGGAGACTGTAACACCTGTGCCTCCACGGCCATCAAACAAATACCGAACCAATGAAATATTGTATTTCATACTTTGGATTTGTATTAATATGTGTATCATTTGCACATATCGATTCTTATTCGATTTCAAACTCTAAATCGCTTTCTGGAAGGTTATACGCGCACCAATGCGTATATATAACCAGTTTAATACAACAAACACTCCGGAATAGTGAAATAGGCTTAACATACCTTAAATAACCTTTACATAACTTAGATATAAGTTTTGGAAGGTTTGGTGTGGTGAAATCAAAGTTAAATCGCTTACAGGGACTAAAGTTGACAAACTGCGAAAGTATGCCAATTTGAACTGTAACAGACCTTCCGGAACATGACCATAAGTTAAACATACCATAAATATCCTTTACATAGCTTAGAAATAGGCTTTGAGGTGTTCGGTATGCTAAAATAAACTTTTGTGTTATTCAGGGACTAAAAGCGTCAAAAAGTGCACAAGTTTGCATTTTCGCGCATAACTTACGTTCTGAATACATCCGGGCATCCAAAAATTTATATAAGCATGAATATATTATATTTGAGTGTTCGCCTTAAGAAAAATCCATTCATCGCATCATTTGGATCGTTTTTCGCGCTTATGCGCATTCCGTCGTAATTAACCGAACAACGCAACCGTATGGCTAAACGAACCGACATCCGAGATATTTTTGAACACATTTTAAGTTCCCTATACTTTAACTTCATTTTAGAGCTTTGAAATGGGGTTAACGGGCCTTAAACGTGTCAAAAATGGCCTAAATACAGTTCAGGGACCAAAACTGTAATTCTGCCAAACTTCACCCCTACGATGCGCAGGCCCTTTTTGGCTACGATGCGTATGGGGTCTTCTGATCAGATTCAATGTTTTTAGCACAAGTTGCAACCTTCTTGATCCTCCACCACATGTTCTAAGTTGTTTGTCACTAAGATAAGGTGCCAAGTAGCCTCCATAACCTTTCGACAAGTGTACGGGTTGGATCATGGCACGTTTTCCATGAAACGATCCTAGCGGTTACCCGAAAACTATAAATACCCCATTACCCCCAACCTTATTTCTCACAAGAATTCTGATTTGAGAGCTCTAAGTTGAAACCATTGTTTCATACCTGAGTTCTTGAGTCGGGATTAGCATTCGGGGACCCTGGGTAAGTATTCTTTCGTTCTTTTCCTTATTTTTACTGCTTTTCGAGTCAGAAAGTCAAACTTTGTTTGACTTTCAGCGTTGACCAGTAATGGTCAATGCGAAGTTCGTTTGAACTTCGCAACGTGAGTGTAATCACGTTGGTCATAGTCCCTTGGGACTATGCCCACTGATTACCACGTTGTCTAGGGTCGTAGGGTAGGCGATCTGATAAATCGCCTATACCTTCGAACTCGACCCATTTGGTCGATCATTAGGATCCGACCAAACACATTAGGTGACCATAGTAGGTAGGGAATAACCTTCCGAGGTTATACCCTATGGTCACATCGTTTAAGTAGTTGTATGATAGGTAGTTTATATGCCTTAGGTAAATTACCAGAATACCCTTTTCATGTATAATTGGTAATTAAGCATATGTAACCTAAACTTTTGTCACATAACTGATTATGTAACATCTTTAGGCATATAACACTTGTCATAGGGCTAGTTAGGCGGTCCAAACGCGTTTCACGCGCACGACGCGTTAAAGTAGCATAAGCTTCCTAAACGGGTCGTAATGGGTCGTAGACACTTAGGCTAAGTTTCATTTAGTATGTAGGCTTTGTTAAACCATATCATATGAGTTCCTACACTCATTTGGTTTACAAACCCTAATGCTACCCAATCTTCCGATTTAGGTCCGGTTAATTAACATAGTTACCTATATTAGGTGCCGTTTGATTTCCGTGATCTCTAGCATTGTTTGGTTGTTACTCAAGGACTACTGAGAAATCTCAAGTGAGTACATAGACCCCTCTTTTACTGTTTTCCAAACTGTTTTGGGGTGGAACACATGTGCCTACTTGTTACTTTCAAGTTTTCCTGTTTTTACATCATATACTTCCTATGTTCATTAGTACATTATAGTACATGATTTCATTGTTTTCATGCTAGGTGTGCCCATTGTGTGCATTACTTAGTACATTGTTTTACATGACTTTTCTACTTTGTATGATAACTTTGCATACTTAGTACATTGTTTTATACTGCATCTCTGTTGCATATGTTCCAGTAACATATGGACACATTGTTTTACAGCTCTACCTTGTATGTTTACTCTAGCATACTAGGTACATTATCTTCATAAAACATGCTTACATTTTGGTATGACATTTGGGTTGTTTAAACTATACTATACATTCATTAACACCGATCATGCCGCTCGGTAGTAGGTAGTGGTACCATAGGACTTGACAAATCCCATTCCGGACATCCCGGGTAGGTGGGGATGAAAGGAATGACCGAATCCGAATACATATTCTCTTGATAACTCACTTTTACATAGTTATCCGTCTGTCTCAAGGCTTGGATGTATGAATTTTCACAATACCGCATAAATGTTCATATTCAGTATAGCATGCATATATCTTACAAAACATAACTTTGATTTAAACCAAGTTTTACTTCAATACTTTGTTTTGTACATTTTTACTTATGGTTTAAGTAGTCTAAATTTTACTTACCATACATATCATTTTGGTTATACATTACTTGACTACTTTTGGACTATCAACATTTGACATGGTTTATACAAGGACTTTTGACTATTGGTTTAAACATAGACATCTTACATTGTTTGGTTTCGTTTGATTAAGTGATTAAGTAACGATGCGTGTGTAATATAATACAAGCATGGTGGATACGCCGCTGGTACTTCCTATATATAAGTGTTTGTATGGTATTACATATCGTAGCGTTATTTGAATCATTTCAGTTTGATACATATAACATTTTATACAAATAACATACTTTTCACAATACATTGTTTTACAAACAACTAAACTTTTACAAACTCATTTTACATGGTTACTCATTTAACCATGCATTATTTTCTTATTTATACATATCATCTGATCTTATCATTTTTCAAATGATTTACAAAACAAAGCAAATAACAAGGTTCATGACTAAACATTTTCTCAAACATAAGTCATGAAACCTATTTTCACAAAACCTATGTATCTCACCGGCATTTTTATGCTGACGTGCCATATTTTCACATGTGTTTTTCAGGAGCTGTTGCATAAGATGATCAAGATACACAAAGGCAGACTTGGGCTTTAGTGACAATAAAAGATGCAAGACTAGTTAATTATGTTGTATTTCCTTGTTTGTTAAGACATTGTAACACTTTTAATCAATAAAACGAAACTTTAATTTCCATGGTTGTGAAACATTAATTCTGTTGCAACACGCCCCGATGTTTCCGCCGCGATTTGTTGTTCTACGCGGTCGGGGTGTGACAGGAGCCATTTTGATGTTGGTGTGATAACTGTTGTTGTAGGAGAATTCAATCAACTTAAGATGTGAATCCGAACTACCACCAAAATCGATCACACAAGCTCTAAGCATATCCTCCAGAGTCTGGATTGGTCTTTCAGATTGACCATCCGTTTGCGGATGATAAGCTGTGCTCAGATTAAGTTGGGTCCCCATAGCAGATTGCATGGTTCACCAAAAATGAGAAGTGAAACGAGCATCTCTGTCAGAAATGATGTTCAAAGGAACACCATGTCGTGCTACAATTTCATCCACATAGATTTTAGCAAGTTTGTCAGCAGAAAAATCCTCATGGATTGGCAAGAAATGCGCTGACTTAGTAAGACGATCAACAACTACCGAGATGGCATCATGACCTTTCTTTATGCGCGGAAGTTTGGTAATGAGATCCATGGTAATGTTTTCCCATTTCCAAACTGGGATCTCTGGTTGCACCAATAAACCCGAAGGACGTTGATGTTCAGCCTTAACCTTAAGGCAAGTAAGGCATTTTGATACGTATAAGGCAATGTCTTTCTTCATACCAGGCCACCAATAGTGAATACGAAGATCCTTATACATCTTATCTGAGCCAGGATGAATAGAATAGCGAGACTTATGGGCTTCATCCATAAGCAAGGTACGAAGATTATCTTGGCTTGGGACCCACAAACGGTCCATGAAGTAATACGATCCATTGTCCTTCAGTTCCAGATCAGGTGTTATGTGATAGGGAAATTCCTTATCCATCAAACCCTGTGAAACACAAGATTGTTGAGCCTGAGAAATGCGTGCTTGGATATTGGATCGAGCTTGAATAACAGATTGAACACGAACACAATGAAGCTTAGTACGTTCCTTACGACTCAATGCATCGGCTACGACATTCGCCTTACCAGGATGGTAGCGAATTTCGCAGTCATAGTCGTTTAAAAGCTCGACCCAACGTCGTTGCCTCATGTTGAGTTCTTTCTGATTGAAGATATGCTGAAGACTTTTGTGGTCTGTGAAAACCACACATTTTGTACCGTACAAATAGTGTCTCCAGATCTTTAGAGCGAAAACAACTGCACCCAACTCAAGATCATGAGTGGTGTAGTTTTTCTCATGTATCTTCAACTGCCTCGATGCGTATGCTATGACTTTGTTCCTTTGCATCAGGACACAACCAAGACCCAATTTAGATGCATCGCAATAAACGACGAAATCATCATTGCCCTCAGGCAAAGTTAGAACAGGCGCGTCACAAAGTTTCTGCTTCAAGTGTTGAAAAGCTTCCTCTTGCTTGAATCCCCAATCAAAGGGTTTGTTCTTCTGAGTTAGAGCAGTTAGAGGAACTACAATCTTTGAGAAGTTTTCAATGAAGCGGCGGTAATAACCCGCCAGACCCAGAAAAGAACGAACTTCAGTAGGGGTAGTAGGCGTATCCCAATCCTTAATCGCACTGATCTTGGAGGGATCTACATGAATACCTCGTTCGTTGACAATATGTCCTAAGAATTGAACTTCTTTAAGCCAGAATTCACACTTGGAGAATTTGGCGAAAAGTTGCTCTTTCTTTAGGAGTTCCAGAGTAAGACGAAGATGTTGCTCGTGATCAGCTCGCATCTTAGAGTAAATCAAGATGTCGTCAATAAAAACAATGACGAACTAATCCAAATAAGGCTTGCAGACCCTATTCATTAAGTCCATGAAAACAGCAGGAGCATTAGTCAAACCAAATGGCATGACTGTGAACTCATAATGCCCATAACGAGTACGGAACGCTGTCTTGGGAATATCTTCTTCATGCACCCAAAGTTGATGATATCCGGAACGTAGATCAATCTTCGAAAAATAAGAAGCGCCCTGTAACTGATCAAAGAGATCGTCTATGCGCGGTAGGGGATATCGATTTTTGATGGTAAGCTTGTTAAGCTCACGATAATCGATACACATCCTAAAGGATCCATCCTTCTTCTTGACAAAAAGAATGGGAGCACCCCAAGGTGAAAAGCTAGGATGGATAAAACCTTTGTCAGAGAGCTCCTGAAGCTGCTTAGACAACTCTTGCATCTCAGATGGTGCAAGACGATATGGAGCTCTGGCAATGGGATTTGCACCAGGTACGAGATCAATACGGAACTCTACTTGGCGTGCTGGAGGTAGACCAGGTAAGTCTTCAGGGAATACTTCGGAATAATCCCGAACGACAGGAATATCTGAAATAGACTTACCCTTGCCTTTATCTGCCGTAACATGTGCTAAGAAGGCCACATAGTTCTTCCGCAGATATTTCCGAGCTTTAAAACAAGACATGAGTTTGAGACCACCGGCAGTCTTCTCACCACGAACCTGTAGGATCTCGCATGTCGAAAGCGGCACACGAACAATCTTCACAGAACAAACTATCTCTGTGCGATGCTTGGATAACCAATCCATACCCACAATGACTTCGAAGCTTCCAAGTTGCATTGGCGTGAGGTCGATAGGAAAAAGATGGTTGTTAGGGTTCAACTGGCAGTTGCGAAGCTACTGTCAAAGGTTTACCTAGTTTTGTTCTAGACAAGCGAAGCATTGGCTCAAAAGACAATGACACAAAACTCTTATCGGCACCCGAATCAAAGAGAACAGATGCAGGCTGATTATTAATAAAGAACGTACCGTTCACCACTTCATTGTCTGCTTGTGCCTCTTGAGCATTCATGTTGAAGACTCAACCTCGAGCCGGAGCCTGATTTTGATTCTGATTCTGGTTTGCTAGCCTTGGGCACCGGTTTCTGTAGTGGGTCAGATCCCCATAATTGTAGCACGAACCAGGAGGAAAATGAGGTTGTGCAGCTTGACCTTGTTGCTGAGCAAGAGGCTGAGCAACTTGTTGAGCCGGGTTCTGAACTGCGCGATTTTGAGCAAACCGACAAACATCGGCAAGATGACCTGACTTCCCACAGTTAGTACAGAAACGGCACTGATGTTGCGGCTGATGGTGACTGTTGCATCTATTGCACAAAGGTGCATTCCCTGAATAGGGCTTCTTCGCTGGAGGCTGTGCGGGTTGGTTGGGAGCTGTCTGGTTAGCTTGGGCAGTGACAACATAGTTTTGGGAAGCCTTACGCTTCCTTGCCCTTTTTGATGAACCAGAATCCTTTCCATTCTTGTTTTGACCTTTCTTGCTATCTTCCTTGTCAGACGACTGTTTCTTGCCCTTGTCACCCTTCCTGTGTAATTTATTCTTCCGAATCTGCGACTCAGTCAATGTCGCTGATAACTCGATCGCCTGACGGAGTGTGGCAGGGTTACTACCAGTAATGATGTCTTGTACTGAGTCAGGTAGGCCGTCGATGTACCTTTCGATAGCCTTGTCGAGTGGGGTAACCATAGTCGGGCAAAGCAGACTCAACTCCTCAAACCTATCAGTATATGCCCTGTGCTCGCCACTATCTTGTTTCAATTCATCAAACTCCTTCTCCAACGCTCGTTGTTCATGACGAGGACAAAACTCCCTCATCATAAGAGCTCTAAGTTCAGCCCATGTCTGTGCTAGAGCAACTTCTGCACCACGGTCTCTCATTACCCCATTCCACCATGTAAGAGCCCTCTTCTAAAACACGCTCGAAGAAAACTCGACCTTGCGATTATCCGGACACTGCACGTGGCGAAAAGTATTCTCAATGCTCTCGAACCATTGAAGAAGCCCAGTCGCTCCTTCAGAACCACTAAACTTGAGTGGTTTAGCCGAGTTAAAATCCTTGTATTTGCATGGAGCATTGTTGTTGTTGTTGTTGGCTTGGTTCCATTGAGCAAAGAGGTTTGGTAATTGAGCAGCCATCTGCTGCGCAATGATTTCTGCCAGTTCGGCAGTTTCTATCTGGTTTTCGCGTCGAGGAGGCATTCTAAAAGAGGAAAACATGAAAGGAAACGAGTGAGATGTTTGGATGAAGAGAATGAGATGAAACAAAATCAACAGGAGAAAAGATGGTGGTCATTCGTCCGCATTACCAAGCTAACAAACGACACACAGTGACTAATCAAAGTAAATGGGTCAAAAATAATGTATCGCGAAGACATGCTCGCCTATAAGTGAACACTCATCCCAAGAATTCCCAGGTAAGCACAACTGGTCTCGCGTCTGATGAGATATATACGAAGTGCTTGCCTTGACAGAAAACCCCGAATACAGGCATTCACTCTTCCAGTTTGCACGTGTTCACATTATTTAAAACCCAAAACCTTGACGAGATTTTTGAAAATTCCAAGGCATAAAGCCAAAAATTTTAGTTAAAATGGAAGGGTTCAAAACCTTACAAAAGAGGGTTCAAAACCATGTAATAAATTATCCAAAAACAGAAGATTGTTTTTCAAAAATCGTTTCGGAAAATTGGGTTCTTGTTTTGATAATCACCTAAGGATAGGTGATGTGCATGTTTTAAGATCTAAACACAAGATAACTTGTGTTAGGTTCCTAGAAAGTTATAGTCTAGGTCAAAGCATTACTAATAACCTAATTCCCTATAACCATTGGCTCTGATACCAACTCTTCTGTCACACCCCGACCACGTATAACATACAAAACGTGGCGGAAAACGTCGGGGAGTGTTGTAACAGAATTAATTGTTTCATAACCATGGCATCCAAAGTTGTATTTTATTTATCAACACAAGAGTTACATTGTCTTAAACAAAAACAAGAGTACAAAACATAATTAAACTAAGTCTATCTTCGTTTTATGTCTCTAAGGCACAGGTCCGCCCTAGTGTCACGATCATCATCTTATGGAAAAGCTCCTGAAAACACATGTGAAAATAGGTACGTCAGCATAAAATGCCTGTGAGATACATAGGTTTTGTAAAAATTTTGATTCATGACTTGTGTTTAAGAAAATGTTTAGTCATGAACCTTGTAATTTGCTTTGTTTTGTAAATTGTTTGAAAAACAATAAGTTCAGATGATATGTATAAATAAATGTAAGGTTAAATGAATAACCATGTAAAAATGAGTTTGTGTAAGATAAGTTGTTTGTAAACAGTGTCTTGTAAAAAGTATGTTATTTGTATAAAATGTCATGTGTCATAAATTGAAATGATTTAAATAACGCTATGATATGTAATACCATACAAACACTTATATATAGGAAGTACCAGCGGCGTATCCACCATGCTTGTATCATATTACACATGCCTCGTTACTTAAATCACTTACTCAAACCAAACCACCAATGTAAATTGTTTATGTATAATCAAATGTCAAAAATGTTATTGTGTAAACCATATCAAATGTCTGTGTTTAATGTAAATCATGAATTGAGTATATCAATGTCAAAATGTTTATGTCTAATGTAAATCATGTAATGTGTATCCAAAAATGTCATGTATGGTATGTGAAATATATCAACTAAACCATATGTAAAATGCACAAAAACAAGGTATTGAAGTAAAACATGGTTTACATCAAAGTTATGTTTTGTGGAACAAATGCATGCTATACTGATATAAACATCTATGCGGTATTGTGAAAATGCATACATCCAAGCCTTGAGACTATGGCGATAAACCCTTAAACAAATTAAAGGTTTATCTAAGTTATGTATATCGAATTCGGTCATTCCTTCCAATCCAAACAAACCCAGGATTTTAGGAACGGGAGTTGTCAATTCCTATGGTACCATTACCTACTAACGAACGGCGTAGCTAATGTTAATGAATGTATTGTTCCATTGTAAACAACCCAAATGTCATACCAAAATGTAAACATGTGATGAAAACAACTATACTAAGTATGTAACAAATGGACATACATAGCATGTGACGTGAAACAAATGCACTAAGTATGCACACAATGGACATACATAGCATAAATGTAATGTAAACAATGTACTAAGTACGCACACAATGGGCATACATAGCATGAAATGTAATGTAAAACAATGTACTAAGTACGCACACAATGGGCATACATAGCATGAAATGTAATGTTAAACATGTACTATAATGTACTAACGAACATAGCAGGTATATGATGTGAAAACATGGAAAGCATGAAAGTAACAAGTAGGCACATGTGTTTCACCCCAAAACAGTTTGAAAACAGTAAAAGAGGGGTCTATGTACTCACTTGAGATTGCTCAGAAGTCCTAAGATAACCACCAAGCAATGCTAGAGATCACGGAATCAAACGGCACCTAATATAGGTAACTATGTTAATAAACCGGACCTATATCGGAAGATTTAGATAGAATGAGGGTTCGTAAACCAAACGAGTATGGAGACTCGTGTCATATGGTTTAACAAAGCCTACATACTAATTGAAACCTAACTTAAGTGCTTACGACCCATTACGACCCGTTTAGGTAGCTTATGCTACTTTAACGCGTCGCTCGCGTGAAACGCGTTCGGACCGCCTAACTAGTCCTATGACAAGTAACATATGCCTTAACATGTCTAATATTGTTGTCAAATCAGTTTAGATGTCAAAAGTTATGTTACATATGTTTAAAATGAATTTTGGCATCAAAGGGGTATTTTGGTAATTTACCTAAGGCATATAAACTACCTGTCATACAACTACTTAAACGAAGCGACCATAAGGTATAACCTCGGAAGGTTATTCCCTATATGCTATGGTCACCTAATGTGTTTGGTCGGATCCTAATGATCGACCAAATGGGTCGGGTTCGAAGGTATAAGCGATTTATTAGATCGCTTACCCTTACGACCCTAGACAACGTGGTAATCAGTAGGTATAGTCACAAGGGACTATAACCATCGTGATTACAATCACGTTGCGAAGTTCAAATGAACTTCGCATTGACCATAAACTGGTCAATGCAGAAAGTCAAACAAAGTTTGACTTTCGGACTCGAAAAACAATAAAAGAACGAAGGAACACTTACGAAGGGTCCCCGAATGCTAATCTAGATCAAAATAGCTCAGGTATGAAACAAAGGTTTCAACTTAGAGCACATTAGATTAGATTCTTTTGAGGAAAAGTGAAGGGTGGAGGTGGGTATTTATAGTTTTCGGTTCACCGTTAGGATCATTTCTTGGAAAAGGGGGCACGATCTAAGCCGTACACTTGTTGGAAAGTTGTGGTAACTCATTTGCCATCCACCATAAGAGTTTGACACTTGGCACTTGGCCTTTGGAGAGTGTTAAGGGCTGTTAACAGCTGAAAAAAAATGTTTTGCTGCATCTGGCCCCTACTTACGGACCTAGTTTGGCAGATTTACAGTTTCAGTCCCTGCAACCTCAAAACTTGGTTTTCGATGCGTTTTTTTGACACGTTTAAGCCCCGTTAACCCCATTTCAAAGCTCTAAAATGAAGTTAAAGTATAGGGAACTTAAAATGTGTTCAAAAATATCTCGGGTGTCGGTTCGTTTAGTCGTACGGTTACGTTGTTCGGTTAATTACGACGGAATGCGCACAAGCGCGAAAAACGATCCAAATGACGCGACGAATGGATTTTTCTTATGCCAAACACTAAAATAAAATATTTTAGTGCTTACATAAATTTTTGGATGTCCGACTGTATTCAGAACGTAAGTTATGCGCGAAAGTGCAAACTTATGCACTTTTTGACACTTTTAGTCCCTGAATGACCCAAAAGTTTATTTTAGCACACCGAACCCCTCAAAGCCTATTTCTAAGCTATATAAAGGATATTTAAGGTGTGTTTAACTTATGGTCATGTTTCGGAATGTTCGTTACAGTTCAAATTGGCATAATTTTGCAGTTTGTCAAGTTTAGTCCCTGTAAGCGAATTAACTTGTTTTTGCCATACCAAAGCCTTTAAAACTTATTTCTAAGTTATGTAAAGGTTATTTAAGGTATTTTAAGTATATGTTGATGTTCTGGAGTATTTGTCACATTAAACTGGTTACGTTTATGCATCAGTTTGAGTATAACTCTCCAGAAAGCGATGAAGAGTTTCAAATTTAATAAAAGTCAAGACACGAAAAATGTAAAACACATCAAAAAAAAACATGGGGATCAAATAACATTGTTTTATTTATAATTGAACTGTTCACAATGATAATAAGCACAGTTGTTACAAATCAGGGTACCTGAACTTTCTCCCAACAATATTTCACCAGCCACAGCAGTAGCCACTGCTTCAGTCACCTCATCCACTTTTTCAGTACTCAGCTGTTCCTCTTCAGTTTCAACCCCCTCCTGTATTGACTCTAATGCCATCAAACAAAATTCATTATGAGAAGAATCATTAGAAGCATAGAGTGCAAAATTTTCATCACTAAGGTCTTCAGGCATACTGCTCCAGTCAACAAACCCTTGAGTGAAAAAACTTTGTTGATCTGGTTGTACTGCTGCTGGAGCAGTGGTTTGAGGTGCAACAGGTTGTACCTGTACCTGTGGAGCAGGGGTTTGAACGTACTGAATTTGTGGGACAGTAGTTTGGACATAATGCACAGGCACAGGGGCAGCAGCATAGTAAGCAGTGTTCACTTGAGCTGCAGGGGTGTATTGGGTATAGTGCACAGTGTTTTGACTTTGTGGTCTAGGGTTAGAGCTAGGATGAGTAACTATTGGTCCGTTGTTTTGACTTCTGCATTCCCTAGCAAAGTGCCCTAACCTATTGCACTTGTAACACTTGATTTTCGATTTATCCAACCCAACCCTCAAATTCCCATGAAGTCCTGGGAATTTTCTCCCTGTTCTTTTATAGAATTTTCTAGTTCTAACACTTAGCAAAGCCAACTGGTGCAGAATATCCATCTCTTCTAAGTCAGTGGGATCAAAATGTTGCAAATCATTTAGTTCAAAGCTTAAATTGTCTGACATCTGGTTTTCGTTTGTAGTGAATGCATAACTAGCAGAGTGATGATCAGGGTTGTTAAAATTTGCCCCAGCAGTTATGTCAATGAAGTGATCATAACCCTGATCCTTACCACTGCTCTCATATTCTTCTTGACCCATAAGAGCAGTGTTACCGAATGTATAATCATCAACGGATTTTCCTGACTCTTGTAACTTCCTTTTCTGGTTCAACTCCCTTTCGTTGGTCAGGAGTCGACCGTGGAGTTGGGTCAAGGTCAGATCCTTGAACTCAGGTGAGTTTCGGGTGACAAAAGCTATGGTGTCCCATTTTTCTGGCAGTGACCTGAGGAACCTGCTATTTTGGGTTGAGTTTGTAAAAGTGGTATTAACAAGCCTCAGTTCACTGATGAGACAACTGAAACGCTCAAATTGTTGCGTCAGTGATTCACCTCTAACATGACAAAACGTTTCATACTGTTGGTTCAGGATTTCCCTATTGTTTTCTATGACTTCTTCGGTTCCCCCAAACTGTTCCTTAAGCGCGTCCCATAACTCTTTAGCTCTGTTACAGTGTAACAGTCCAGCATATATCTCATTGGGCAGCGCTGATGCTATGATGCTAAACGCTTTAGCATCTAGTTCGAACTTTTGATAGTCGGTTTCGGTATAATTTTCAACTGGTTTTGGAACGAACTTTTTAGCATCTTCAGCGCTTGGCACTGTGGGAACGTGGGGACCAAAGACGACAGACCTCCAACAACCTGTGATTTGTTGAGCGAGGATGTGACCCATCCTCCTCTGCCAGATGTTGTATTCATTTCTTTTTAGCATAGGTGGTTTAAAAAGCGAGCCGATGTTGTTTTTGTCATCCTGAGATTGTGACGTCATTCTTGTTGTTTTACAGACACTGAGAAATCAACTTTAATGGTGATTAATCCTTGCTCTGTTTTTCAACTAATGAACAAACGATCAGTATCAACTGTTATGAGCCGAACTATTTACGTCAAAATGATTGTTAAATCAAATTTGACTGTCCCAGCTCTGATACCAATTGTTGGATCTGAGTTTGATTCTGATTGTATTTTGTGTTTGTAATTAAAATGAAAATGGATGAGTGTGCAGCGGAATTATGATGAAAACAAACTTTGCATACAATCAAACGAGAGTAATACTTTGATCAAACATCTTTTCTCAATGAATCGGAAGATTGAATTTATTTCAATAACGATTACAATGATTGATGAATGAATGCAAACTCCCCCTCAGCCAGAGCTCAGTGTTTGTTCGTGCAAAGAAGACGATGATGCAAAGAGCTAATAGAACAGTACAAAGTACTGAACTATTTATAGGCACTTGCAAACCACTGAGCATCTTAGCTGACATCACCATGAAAGTGACATCTAACCTCCTAACAAACTCTAACCTCT
Organism: Helianthus tuberosus; assembly: GCA_030545235.1. Lineage (NCBI taxonomy): Eukaryota > Viridiplantae > Streptophyta > Magnoliopsida > Asterales > Asteraceae > Helianthus > Helianthus tuberosus. Next base: position 115,538,130 of record CM060414.1, on the reverse strand, counting down.
GATCTATACAAACACTGCTATGTTAACTACTGCTATTACATTACATTACAAAACAGACTATAGATCAGCTGCTGCAACCTTCCACTGCTGTGAACCCAACAGTACTTGTCCGGATTAGCAGTGCTTGACTCAAGGCAATAGATTGAATCAGCAGGGCTTTAGTCTTTCATCAGGTCTTTACTTGAGCAGCAGTTGTAGGTCAGCATTTTGCACGATCAGCAGATAGGAGGTCAGCAGATGTTGAAATCACTTTCAAGGGGAGAGACTTGTATGTAAACATCTGCTTATTCTGGATCCACTGCTCTGATCCAGTTTTGGCTTTAATTATCTGTTCCTCAGATGGGGTTCAATCCCAACATTGAAAAATGGCAGAAATGGTCCCTGCAGCTCGTTTAAGCCATTTTCGACGCGTTTAAGCCCCGTTAACCCATTTTCAAGGCTCAACAATGAAATTAAAGTATAGGGGACTTGAAATATGCTTGAAATTATCTCGAATGTCGGTTCGTTTGGTCGTACGGTCACGTTATTTGGTTAATTACGACGAAACACGAACGGACGCGAAAAACAATCCAAATTACACGACGAATGATATTTTTGCATTCCAATCACTAAAATAAAATATTTTAATGATTAAAAAATTTTTTTGGGTGTCCAGATATGTTCAGAACGTAAGATATGCGCGAAAATACAAACTTATGCACTTTTTGACGCTTTTAGTCCCTGTTGATCAAATAAGTTTATTTTCGCATACCGAACCCCTCAAAGCCTATTTCTAAGCTATGTAAAGGATATTTAGGGTATGTTTAGCTTATGGTCAACTTCCTCAATGTTCGTTACTATACGAATCTGCATAGTTTCACAGTTTGACACAAATAGTCCCTACGATCGAATAAACTTGTTTTCGACACACCAAACCATCCAAAACTTATTTCTAAGTTATGTAAAGGTTATTTAAGGTATGTTAAGCCTATTTCACTCTTCCAGAGTGTTTTTCGCGTTAAACTGATTACGTTTACGCATCAGTTTGCGTATAACTTTCCAGAAAGCGATTTAAAGCTTGAAATCGAACTCAAATCAAATCGTAAAATCGTCAAACACAAATACACATATAATAACACCAAAACACATCGTTTTATTGATAATTGATATTGTTTTACATCATAAATCGTTTACAGAGTACAGTTGACACAATCGGCTCCAGTATCAAATAAACACGAAGCATATATACCGTTAACGAGAAACGTACCATTGAAAACATTGTTGTCAGTCTGAGCCTGGCGGACATTGATGTTGAAAGTTCTTCCACGGGATGCTTGCTGTGGCTGCTACTACAGTTGTTGTTGTTGTTACGAAGGTTGCTGCGGTGGTTGTTGTGGTTCTTATTTCACCACACGATTCGGGCAGACATTAGCAAAGTGATTCGGGTCACCACAAGAGTAGCAAGCTCACGCTTGAGCAGCAGGCGTAGGAGCTGCTTGGTTACCCTGGATAGCAAGGGGTTGAGTCAGTGGTGCTTGAGGAGCTTGAGCTTCTTGACATGGGCCTGAACGGCAATGAGCAGTAAAATACCCATAAACGTTGCAGTTTGCACAGAAACGACAATTCACCCCTACAGGGTGATGGTAGGTGCAAGTAGGGCAGAGAGGGTGAACACCAGTGTACGCACGTTTAGCAGGCGGTGCGTTGGTATTAGGAGCTGTAACTTGACGATTCTGGTTGGGTTGTACCGGGACAGCGTTGAGAGTAGCGGCGGTAGTAGCGTAGTTCTTGTTGTTGTTACTCTTGCGCTTGCGATTCTGGCTTGAAGACTTTGAAACTTGTGATGCTGCAGTTTCGGGAGTGGGAGTAGCGGTGACTTGGTTTAGATTCTTGGTTGAGGTTTTGAAATACCCAGCTAAGACTCGCTTATCGTTGATCTCAGCTGCAAGTTGGTAAGTCTCCTCAATAGTAGCAGGTTTAGCTGCTTGGACAAAGTCAGCTACACAGTCGGATAAAGCGCGGATGTACTTTTTGATCGTGATATCCGGTGTTGTCACTTGACCAGGGCAGATGATACATAGCTGCTTGAAGCGAGCGGTGAGACCAGCGTTGTCACCTCCTTCTTGTTTGATATGCCAGAATTCATTCTCCAGCTTTTGCACCTCATGTGGAGGACATAACTCCTTCATCATGAGCTCCCTGAGCTCTTCCCATGAAAGGCCGTAAGCTGCATCATTACCGCGCCTGTTGCGCTCAGCAGTCCACCAGTCCAGAGCCCTGGAGTGAAAAACTCTAGTACCATTAACAGTACGCAGATTTTCTTGGCATCCACTTTGCCTGAAGGTGACTTCGATTGAGTCAAACCACTGGAACATAGCACTGGGTCCGTCTTGACCAGTGAAGTTAGCAGGACCGCAGGCCTTGAATTGCTTAAAGCTGAAAGGCATTTTAGGCACGTCACTCTTCGATTCAACAGAGGACTTGCTGCTGACATCATTGATCTCACTGACGTTCTGAGATATGACCTTAGTCGTTTCCTTGGCTACCAGTGAAGCGATGTGTTTGTCCACATGGTTGCATCGAGCGGCGCGTGAAGTACGTGATCCAAATGACAACATTGTCTACAGCAGACATCGTCATAGGATTCAGACGAGATTTGATTATATCGGGTTTCGAAAAGTTTAGCGTTCGTAAAACATCCTTTATTGTTGTAAAGCACAGGAATACGTCAATCAAATAGACACATAGTCACGTAGGCATATAAACCACATAGGCACGTAAATACATAAGCACATAGGAGCACATAATCCACGGAAGCACGTATTCACCTATATTTTGCATGTATTCACCTACATATTTTGCACGTATTCACCTATCTTTCAAGTTTCGCGAAGTGCGTTCAATAGTAGCGAGAGATAGCGAGTAGCATAGCGAATAGTATGTTCACAACTAGTTAGCATTTTAGATTGCGAGTGCGGCGTGCTCCTGAGCTTTATATTATAGCGGTAAGTGAAAAACGGTAGTGCGTAAGATTTCCAAAAATCGAAACGTATAAACATATTAACACATAAAACACATCAAATTGATAGCGCGTAAAGTCAGCGGCTGCGAGCTCAGAATCGAAACAGGGTGTCTTGGGTGTTAGACATTGACTACCCAAAGTGATTCGACTATCCACAACGATCTCGATTACACGCTTTGGCCTTCTAGACTGTGCTCTCGCCAAAATACGGCGATCGGCACTCATCTTTCCAGTTACTACGTGCCTCTAGTCATTGGAATCCATCGAGACTTTGGTGAGAGTTTTGTAAAATCAAAGTAGCGAGTGGAGCTAGTTGTTAAGATGTGGGTTTCACCCCTAACTTAACAACTGCATTCCTGATAGTGTGGTAAAACCACGAGATAAAGATGGAGGATTTCGTTGAGATATGGATGTCACTCCTGACTCAACGAAGATTCTCGTGCTGAGAGTAAAAATAAGCGTAGAGTGAGTGATTTCATCGAGAGTTCTTGGTTTTCACACCTAATCTCGATTCAATTATTTGTTTGTGTTATACGAGTGTTTTTGAAAACGTGTGTATTATGTCAGCCTTAAGAAAGGCAATATGGTGTTGAACCTTAGGAAAGGTTCCTTCGTGCGAAGCTGGAGTATGCGGTGTTCGCACAAAGGTATAGTTTTCACGAGCGAGAGTATCAAAAGTAGCTCGTGCAAATCCCCTACTGGGTTCGCACAAGGTGGTCTGTTGGTGCTTAGACTATAGACTAGGTCAATCCTAAGACTCGACCTAATTTCCTATAGTTATGGCTCTGATACCAATCTGTCACACCCCAACCGATGACGGAAACATCGGGGCGCGGCACTAGGCGAACCAGATTGCTCAAGAGATCCATAATAACTAATTGTTACCAATATTTTTAAGGGTCAATTGTCCCATACCAATCAACAAATATTCAACAAGTAATTATTACAGATAACGAGTTTCTCTCGAACAAAACAAGTCCGACAACCCAGATTTCTATTTGGTGTAGTTTCTAGACTGCCTATCTTGATTCCGCAAAAGATTAGCATAGCATCCTATCAACCAGTGACATATGTTAAAAAATTGTCAATAAATAAAATGTAAAGGTGAGTACACAAGTTTGCATAGTATATAGTAGTGAAAAGCGTTTACGCATAACCAGCATGTATCGCGTAAAGGGCGAAGCAAGTAACTATCAAAACTATGTTCACACTTAACCATGAGACTGCGTTGTAGAGTATGCGTGACACATGTCCAACGGACAAGTGAAGTAAAGTGACGTGATCCCTAGCAACCCCTGTCCACAACAGGTGCTGAGTCCAAACTATAGTACTATCATTGCTAGAGGCGGTAGAGTGTAACACTGTATAAGAATAGTACAAGCATTCAAAGTACACGTATAGCATGCGGGGATGGTTAGCGTTATAAAGTGTGGTGTTGTGTGTTGTTGTGTTTTGATAGTGAACGTATGTAACACCCAAAAGTGCGTTAATAGAAAATGGGTTCGAGTATACTCACAGTATGTGTTTAACAAATAAACACAGCCTTGACTGGATTGAAGGGAGCGCGTTGGAGCTAGCCTGAGCATAGAACAGTAGCGTAAGCATTGAACAACGTGTAAACAGAGTGTCGGATGGTGATAAGTGTCGAATGATGGTCTGGTCGAATGAGTATAACCCATCCGAGCGGATGACCATTCGAACGGATGGCCATTTGAATGAGATGTAGGTGTTTGTAAATCGTTTTAAAAATTTTGAAGTTTTCGTTGTAGCATTTAAACAATGTAAAGTACAGATGCCAAGTCATCCGGTTGGATGGTCATCTGGACGGATGGCCATTCGGTCGGATGGCTATTCGTGAGAAAACGGTAGTTTGAAGTTTGGTCAAATTGTCACACCCCAACCACGTAAAACAACAAACTGTGGCGAAAACATCGGGGGGTGTTGTAACAGAATCACCGTTTCAACAACCATGGTAATTAAAGTTTTGTTTTATTGATTCATTTAGTAAATTACATTGTCTTAAAACCAATCAAACAAGTTACATATCGCCTATCATTGTTTTTATGTCACTATGGCCTCGTCCAGATCCTAAGTGAACAGGCATCCTAGCAACCAACATCATGCAACATCACCTGAAACATATGTAAAAACAAAGTCAGCAAAGAAATGCTGGCGAGCACATAGGTTTTATGAGAGTGTCGGATTCATGGCTCGTTTATATGTTGCAGTACCTCATTAGACTACAAGAGTAAAAGTACAAACCCCGTTTTGAAAAGTGTATTGCAACATAATTAACCAACTCAAATCAAGTTAGTTAAAGTTTATAAAATCTCGTAGCCATGATTCTAAACCCCAAAACATTTTTTTTAGTAAACCAACTCGTAAAATATCTCGTAAAAACTCGTTAATAAAACTCGTATGGTTTATATCATTTCTAAAACCTCGTTGTGTGACATCGTTTCAAGATCGTTTCCCAATTGAACTAAATAATGACATGAAATGTAATATGATAAAGGCACTTATATATAAGATGTACCAGCGGCGTATCTACCATGCTTTTATCATGCTACACCCATCCCATTATCTAATCACTACCCATAACCAATCGTTTATCCAATTCGTTTATCTCGTTTAAGTCGTTTCAAATCATTTAACTCGTCTCCAAATCGTGTTCGTTTTAATTGTGAAACTACTTTTGGTCGTCTCGTTAATAACATTCAAACCTTCGTGACTCGTCTATCTTGAAACTCATATTAACAAACCACCAAAGGGTAAGTTAACAATCATCAGATTCGGTCGTTACCTACATAACCCCCACACATAACCATGGGTGTAGCTTGATAACGGGATTTGTCAGATCCTATGGTACCATAACCTAATACTAGTCGGCTCGGCCAAAGCTAATGAATGTCATTCGTTATGTAATTACAACCAAATAGTTCGTTCACATTATCGAAATCGTTATTAGTTTAATATAAACCATCTTAATCGTTTTTGAAACCATCGTTAAAATGTCGAAATCATTTTAATACATATGAATCACCCCAAAACAATTGAAAACAGTAAAATAGGGGAACTATGTACTCACTTTGAATAGAAGGGTATCCTTGATCTAAAGAACTTAGCGAAGCTCAGGCAAACCAAGGAAATTCAAGTAGTACCTAGTAATCGGATCACTAGTAAATAAATCGACACCTAAATCGGAAGATCGGACAGAATGAGGTCTTGTAAACCAAATGAGTGTTGGAACTCATGTGATATGGTTTAACAAAGCCTACATTCTAAATCGGAACCTAACCTAAGTGCTTTAGACCCGTTTAGGTAGCTTACGCTACTTTAACGCGTCGTGCGCACAAAAGCGCGTTCGAGACGTCTAACAAGTCCTATGACAAGTATTATATACCTAAACATGTTTAATTATGTTACATAATCAGTTAAGTGACAAATGTTTAGGTTACATACGCTTAAAATCCAATTATGCATGAAAAGGGTATTTTGATCATTTACCTAAGGCATATAAACTACCTATCATACAACTACTTAAACTAGGTGACCATAAGATATAACCTCGGAAGGTTATTCCCTATGCAACTATGGTCACTAAACATGCTTGGTCGGATCCTAATGATCGACCAAACGGGTCGAGTTCGAAAGTCTAAGCGGTGGTTTAGACCGCTTGACTTACGACTCTAAACAAGCACTAAACTAAAAGTGACGAGCTAAGCATGTTAAAACATGCTTAACTAAGTTAGAAAACAGGTTTTGATATCAAAACAAAGTGTTTAGATACCAAGAGTAGTTTAGTTGCAAAATACGCATAAATGCGCATTTTGACCGAAACTACGACTCGTCACTACGCCTAGTTAACATGGTAATCAGTAGGTATAGTCACTAGGGACTATAACTATCGTGATTACGCTCACGTTGCGAAGTTCAAACGAACTTCTTGTTGACCAACTCGTGGTCAAAGCTGAAAGTCAAACACTGTTCGACTTTCTCGCTAGGAAAGTGATAAAAGAACGAAGGAAGCTTACAGAGGGTCCTTGCTAGAACTTGATCTTATAATTTTCAGGTATGAAGTTATAAAACCTCAACTTAGAGAATTTAGATCAAATGTGAGTTGCAACAAATGAAAGGCATGGCTATATATACTTGTTGGAGGTTCATAGGATCAATCCATGTGTTTGTGTGGCCAACAAGCATTAGATCACAACCATACAAGTGTTAGAGGCCAGCTAATTTACTTGGGGAGGTGCTAACTTGGCTACCACACAAAGAAATTGCAAGAATGGCCCCTGAACTTCAATCTGCTGCACAAAAATGAGGTTTCTGTCCAGATCATATGGTGGCGTGGCGCGACAGAAAGACCAAGCGGTGGTCGCGCGACGCGAGCACCTGGCTGATACTTTCAAAAAATGACACAAACAGTCCCTGGACACCCAAACTCGCGTATTTGACGTATTTAACCTCCGTTAAGCCATTTTCAAGGCTCTACAAGGTCATCAAAGTGTATGGGACCTGAAATGTGCTTGGAAATATCACGGATGTCGGTTCGTTTGGTCGTACGGTCACGTTGTTCGGCTAATTACGACGAAACTCGAACGGACGCGAAAACGAACCAAATTAAGCGACGAATGGTATTTTTGTATGCCGATCACTAAAATAAAAATATTTTAGTGTGTATAAAAATTTTGGATGTCCAGATCTGGTCAGATCGTAAGATATGCGCGAAAATGCAAACCTACACCGTTTTTTACGCTTTTAGTCCCTGTAAGATCAAATAAGCATATTTTCGCACACCGAACCACTCAAAGCTTATTTATAAGCTTTGTTTAGGTTATATATGGTATGTTTAGCTTATGATCAAGTTCCGGACTGTACGTTGCTTTACGAAACGGCAGACTTTTGCAAGTTGACGCAAATAGTCCCTAAGGGCGAATAAACTTGTTTTTGCCATACCAAACCCTTCAAAACTTATTTCTAAGTTATGTAAAGGTTATGTAAGGTATGTTAAGCTTATGTTGCTGTTCCGGAGTGTTTGTCGCGTTAAACTGACTGCGTTTACGCACCAGTTTGCGTATAACCTTCCAGAAAGCGATTTAAAGCTTGAAATCGGAATCGAATTGAATCGTAAAATCATCAAACACATAATAACACCAAAAAACATTATTTTAATGATAATTAACATTGTTTTATACTGTACATCAATTACAGAGCACAGTTGTCACACAAATCGTTTTGAATAAGGATTTGTATAAGAGACAGATCACCTGGTCGAATGGTCATTCAATCGGATGGTCATCCGATTGGATGACCACTCGAGTGGGCGATCTGTTAGTTTTGAAAAATCTCACAAAGTTTTCTAAGTAAAAGTTTGAGTTTTAACGGAGGCGGTGTGACGACGTGTCAAACGACGGAAACACGCTAAGATCCAGCTCACTCGATCGGATGGGAATCACCCCATTCGATTAGATTCACTGTCTTTGATGGAATTTCATGTTCAACCCATGAATCGGTCATCTCTCCGGTGGAAATCCATCTTCAAGCCAGCTCTCCACTAGAGAATGAGTATTGAGCCTGAATGAGTCTAGATTCAATCAGTTTTGTATAGAAAAATGAAGAAAAGTTGAAGAAAAGATGAAATTAGTTGAAAATGTTGAAATCTTGTTGAGATTATGTTAAAGAGTGTAGAAATCCTTTAGATCTGAACCAATCCTGATGAGATTACGTCACACAACGGTGTGCATACGCAACTGAATGAGAACCACCTTCAAGGAGTCCAAAGCAGGCGAGTTCGAGAAGAAAACCAGTGTTTGCGTGTGATTTTGATGGAGAAGATGATGTAGAAGTGATTGGTGATGATGAAAGTACAAGATTTGAAGAGAAATACTTACGAAATAGCCTTGAATCAAGAGAAATAGTGCCTGAGAGAGTCTTGAGTATGTGTGGACGGATGGAGACGTCAAATTAGTGAAAAGGACGTGTACGGGCACTATTTATAGTGTGAGAGGAGAGTTAAGGCGGTGCAAGAAAGTGTGTTTGGTTGAATGGCGTTTTGGTCGGATGGTCATCCGGACGGATGTCCATTCGACCGGATGTCCATTCGGACAGCCACGTTGTGCGAGTTAGTTTTTCCAACTTTCGTTTCGTGTGTTAAGCGTTGCGTTTAAGGGAGTTGCGAGTAAGCGTTGCGTTGAGATAACCACATAACACTTAAACAAGTAATCATATAATCTAACACACATAATAACTAAGATGCATAAAAGTAAATCTGTGTTTCGAGCTACGTTGAGATAGCGCTGCGATAGTGTTTAGTCTAAACAAGCGATAAAATGTGTTTAAATAGTCAGCGTTATAAACTGTGTTTAGTTGCGATAACTGCGTTTTGAATAAGCGTTGCAACATTAGTTTAAAATGCGTCAAAAATGTAGTTTTAAACCCTTTGCGTTAATCGAAATCTCGGGAGTACAAGCGGTGAACGAATGGAATGACGTCGATGAGTAATGACCCGAAAAGTCGGGTTGTTACAACATGTTAGTATAGTGCATATTTCAACATAGTGCACATGTTAGTATAGTGTACATTTCAGTATGATGCACACATCAGAGTAGTGCACATTTTAGCATAATGCACACATCAGAGTAGTGCTCATTCAAAACAGTGCACATGTTAGTATCGTGCACATTTCTGCATAATGCACACATCAGAGTAGTGCCCATTTCAACATAGTGCACATGTTAGTATCGTGCACATTTCTGCATAATGCACAAATCAGAGTAGTGCACATTTCAGCATAGTGCACATGTTAGTATAGTGCACATTTCAGCATAATGCACACATTAGTGTAGTGCGCATTTCAACAAAAAAAAATTTCCCTAACGTTTTTTGCCTGTCCCATCGATTTTACTAATTTTGTTCTTTTAATACGTTTACGTTCAGTTGAATGTTTATTAAATGTTGATTGGAAATGTGTTGATAGGTAATGTCTAAATCAAGGACTCGGATGAAGATCAAGCCGCGCATGGAACGAACAGTTTTCGAATGCTCATTCGTTTCCGTTTTTGTTAATATCATTTTGAAACAGTTGTAAAACATGTGGTCATGTATTGCGAAGTTGAACTATTTCCACTTTGTATGGCTTATGTTTTAAAAGATTGAAATCTTTTTGTTTAAAGTAGTTGTATAACATGTGAAACTCTTATATTTACGAGTAGGGTATTACATTCTTTCTACAATTAATTTTAAAACATTTTAAGTTTTTTTGAGCTGAGTCTTTCTGTGGAAACAGTCTCTCTATCCACACAGGTAAGGTAACATTTGTCTACAATTTACCATCTCTAGACTCTACGAATAGTCTCAATGTTTTAAAAACCGGTTTATACCAGCCAGTTGAACCGTTTAAACCGAATGTTGGAAGCTTGGTCGGCACGAATCATACTGGTAAACTGAGGGAACAAAAAGAAATTGTACCGCCGGTAAAATTGGGTTATACCGATACCGGGCCTAAGGTTAAAACTTAGACTATTAATCTTTTATGTGCCCAAAAAGGTGACGATTTGTCATCTTAGTAAAACCTAGCACCCAAAAAGGTAACACTAGTGAATTTTTAGATTATTTTTTATTATAGATTAACTTTTAAAATATTTTTTATTATGCAATGATGCAGTTTTGATAGTTTTTGAGTTATAATTGTATTTTATAGATTTAAAGGGTTAATTGGTCAGCACGACACAACCGGATTCAAACAATTGAACCATTGTTTCCTGAATCTAACCCGATACGATTTAAAACTCAGTTTTTAAAATATTAAATAGCCTCACAAATCGTACTATATGTGGGATGTATTGGTTTGGTTGTCATTCTAACCACAACCTTAAGGGTGTGTTCCCGAGTTAAAAATCCCTCCCCATCCCTCCCCTCCCCTCCCCTCCCCTCCATGTCTTTCCAAATTGGAAAGACTATTTTCAGACAAAAAAAACCTCATTTTCCCTCCCCTCTCCTCCCCTCTCCCTGTTAGGTGGATCTCTGGAACACAGCCTAAAATACACTTATTGAGTTATTATATATACTACAAAGTACAATGTCGGAGCAGGCCTCCCATTGGGCAAAATGGGCGGCTCAATTAAATAAAGTTTTTTTTTTTCCGTTTTGCCCCTACTTTAAACTAAAATTACGCTTTTGTCTCCAGCTAAAAATTACGATTTTGCCCTCAGGTCAAAATTACGATTTCGTCTGCCACTCTCCCATTGGACCAACCAGTTTATTATTTTTTATCCATTTTAAAACGACGGTTTTACCCCCCAGCTAAAAATAATATTACGCTTTTGTCCCAAATAAAATTATGTTTTTTTCCCCAGCTAAAAATTAAGATTTTGCCCTCAGTTAAAAAATGTTATTTTTCCCCGTTAAAAAAATTACGATTTCGCCCTCAGCTGAAAATTACGTTTCTCCCCCCTTCAAAATAAAATGATGCTTTTGCCCCAAACTTAAAATTACGATTTTGCCCTCGGTTCAAAATAAAATTGTGCTTTTGCCTCCAGCTTAAAATTACGATTGTGCCCATCGTTCAAATTTATATTACGCTGTTACCCTAGGTGCAAAATTACGAATTTGTCCCTACATAAATTTCAAATTTTCCCCCCTTCAAATTTACAGTACTGCCATCACTTTAGGTTTTGGTAATTTACGATTTTACCCCAGTCAAAAAATACAACTTTCCCTCAGCTAAAAATTACAATGTTGCCATTGTTTTAGTTTTTTGTTATCAAAAATATAAAAGTGTTTTTTTTTTATTGGTTGACTCGATTTAGTTGTTTTTCGTGTCAATGAGCTGCTGCCTAACACTCGCTCATTATTCGTCCACCGCCCCGCAACGCGGGCGGGGCATCTAACTAGTTACACATAGGGCTGTTCACGAGCCGAGCAGAACCGAGCAAGGGTCTGCTCGAACTCGGCTCGAATTTAAACCGAGCGGCTCTGCTCGGATCGAATTTAATGAAACGAGCAAAAATCGTTGCTCGAACTCGCTTGGTTTACAACCGAGCAGCTCGATTTTGCTCAGTTTCGCTCAGTTTCAGTTTCAAATTAAAAAAATGGTATTTACGAACCTGAAATTAATGGATGGCAGCTGCTCGTGTGCGGTTCCGCTGCTCGTCTGTGCGGCTCCGCTGCTCGTGGTGGAGGTGGACTATGGACAGAACGCCTGTGCTATAATAAACAAATTAATCGATGACAACTACACAAAAAAAGGAGATTAAATCATCATGAAACAGCAGGAATCGATCTAAAATGCGTTGAAATATCGAGTTTGAACGAATTCAAATGCTGAAAACAGAGTTTGAAAGGTTTGAACGAACCTGAAATGATTACATGAAGATGTTTGAAGTGTGAATTCGATCAATCAATAGGATAATTAGCAAATTGAGATGAATTTGTTGAAGACACCCTAATCGAATATGAAGAAGACAACTGCTCTTTTGTTTAAATCTAGGGCAAAAGAAATTTATGAATTAGGGCTTAGGAGTTAGGGCCGGTGGAGTGGTGGGCTTAACATTTTGGGCTAACTATTATTTGAGCTAAATACAAAATATTAATCCATAAATTCAATAAAATAATAATTACAAGAAATAATATATTATATATATATATATATATATATTAAAATATAAAGTATAAAAAATTCGAGCCAAGCCGAGCCGAGCGGACATTTGCTCATACTTGGCTCGTTTTTAAATCGAACCGAGCGGATTGGCTCGCTTACAATCGAGCCTAAAACTGAGCGAGCATTTTCCGAGCAAATGTGAGCGAGCGACGAGCGAGCGGCGAGCGACGAGCAGTTTGCCCAGCCCTAGTTACACAACAAATCCCTTCCTCACACAAACAACAACAATGGCGTCCCCAATCTCCCGCCGACTTGCATCCAAGATTCTGCACCCATCTTCCTACTCTGCATTCTTCTCACTCCACCACTTAAACCCTAATCACCCTCACCAATCCTTCACGCCCACCACCCCCAATTTCACCACTTTCAATCCCACATCATCAACCCACAATTCAATCAAATCAAACACCATTTTCAACCATAGCCTCACACTCCAGTCTTTAACCCCAAAATTCTTCTCAACCTCCACTCCTCAACCCGATCCAGACCAAACCCACAAGCCCAACAACAATCCAAACAAAACCCTTGAAGATTTCCAGCATCAAGAAATCACGGGACCCACAGTCGAACGAGATGATTCGGCGCTTGCGAATGAGACCCGCCAAGTGCTCGACGAAATGTCTAAAAGAGTTTTCATTGTTAGTAAGAGTTTGGCTTTGTTGGGTCTGTTTCAATTGGGTTTAGGGGCCTGGATTTCGTATGTGACGAAGGATAATCCGATTCCGGAGGTGTCGGTTCAGAGTGTTTTGGCGTTTGGGTTGCCGTTTTCGCTGTCTTTGATGCTGCGGAGATCGTTGAAGCCGATAGGGTTTTTTAGGAAGATGGAGGAGCAGGGGAGGTTACAGATTTTGACTCTTGCACTGCAAGTTGCTAAGAGTGTTAACGTGTTTTTCGTTAGGTTGAATGTGGTTTCTTATTTGTGTATTGGTGGTGCTTCTCTTGGGTTGCTTGTTATTGCTTTGTATTGATGGTCTGTTATTTTGGAGACGTGGGTCTCAGCAGGCGGTCTGCTGGGATAGAGAAAAGGTTTAACTCATACCGTATCAATAGCTTACCATGGTGCGATTTTAGTGGGTACGTTTTGTTTGTTATTTGATAGAATGTCATCGATGCCACAGATTTCAATAATAAGCTTGATTAAGAAATTGTTTTGAGGTGTTGGGAAATGATGATCATGATATGGGAGATTTTTTGTTTAAGCTTTTTGTTGTTTTTTGTATGCCTGATTTAAGTATGTTTTGTATATCCGGAATCTGTGCTAGACCTTGCATTTGATGATGATGGAAGTTCATCGATTATGAATTAGGATCTTAATGGCGTGGAAGTTGTGTTCGAATTCGTCATGTTGGAATCGAAGAAGAAACTTTGGGTTTTTCTCATCCAATAGACCTGAATTGAGCCTGTAGAGTTCTATTTTTTTTTTACATAAATTTTGCATCAGAATATGGTAGATTTCATGATGTTAAGGACTTACAGGCTTGTGAGCTGAATGATAACTAGCAAGGGTGTTTATTGTTCAGTGCGGACCGTTTTAGTAATAATTGGGGTGCTAGTAAGGCAGCTAAGCAATTCGTTCGCAGGTTGGCAGGTTTTGTGTCGAACCAGATATAAACCTGAAAATTTTACACAAACTTGAATATGACACGCATATTCATAGGATGATAGTATGATACAAACACGGTTTATTGTATCCAATAATTTTATTTAATTTTTTTCATATTAATACCATAAAAAGCTTACTCATGTTGTATTCTAACTTTTCAAAGCAAATATATTCAAAATATAGAGGTGTTTTAACAAACTTTTAAATTTGGATACAAAAAATACCTGAATGACTTAACCTATTACATAAACATTTTTTGAATTAAATAAAAATAAACAGGTTAAATCTGTCAGCCCGCAAACCCATCAAGTTCACACAAACATGTCTTGTTTAGCCAAAAGGTGTTTTACAGGTTCAATTTAAAACTCACCCAAACCCCCGTTTAACTCAAAACATACAAGTTAAATGTTAGGTTAGTGTACTTCCGTTCCGTGTCATGTCAGAATTCACTCTCATGTATGAGATGGCCGAACCATTAAGTTTTAGCAGTTTTGCAGGGTGACGGTTTTGCTTTACGTTTAAACTGATTTCATTCTTTAATTTTGTCTCAAACTGTCTTGTCTTAACAACTTTAATTAAAGTTGAAATTTCATAATCCAATCTGAATTCTTATGTTTAAATAATATCATCGCCAAAGAGAATCAGATTAGATGTCACTGTGGAAAACCCAATTTAACCCAAAAAGAATCCACAAAAACCTGCCACTAACCCTATCAAATACTCGCTAACCCTTTCGTGCTTGGTGCAAAACAAGTGTCGTTATTTACCACGACATTTAGAACAATGAATGATCCGTTTAGTTGAGTAGTGAAGCTTTAGGCGGCATTGCTGGAATTTTCATGTGTCTTGGTAGCCTCGGTTCGGACATAAGTGAGACTGCGGGGGGTGGAGGCAGTCGCGACGCCGGAAGGACTGGGAATGGTATCAGATGACGGTGAGTTTTGAGCATCACGTTTCCACTGGAAGCTTCTAGCACCCCCTTTTATTGGGAGTCGGGACCTGTATATGCCGCCTATGCCTCTTGGGAAAGGAACCCCTCTACCGAATCTTGATGCTGAAGCCCGGGCAACACGAGGCCATGATGTCACTGGTGCAGCAGCTTCTTGTTGAGCAGAGCTTTTCCTTACAACCTGCATGATACACAAAAAACGAACTGATTAAAGGTCAAATAGTCAACCATTTTTGGGTAAACTTTTGGAAACATCAAAATTAAGCTTACAACATATGATTGATGTTCATTAAATATTTTGTAAATGAACTCTAGATAATACTCTCTATCCACTTGATTCTTAAACACTAAAAAATAAGATCTACAAAAACACACAAAAAAGGGTTTATGTACAACTAAAAAAGCTTAGCTCTCTTAAGTACAACACAAGAAGCTCTCACTGTACAACCAACTTAAGTCCAGACAGATTAGTTTTTATTCACTGCCACACTTTCTTTCTATACAAAAAGGCCTAAGGCGTCGCTTCACACCCTTTGGAGCATTTTTCTGTCGCTTAAGTCGTCTGAAGCCTCAAGCGCGCATTTTAAAACCAGGGTCAGATGTATAAAATACTAGTATTCTCAATGGACTGAGATATCGATTCATACTAGTTGGGCTTTAAGCATATTGAGATGTGATAATGTATAGTAACATAACGGACTGAGATATCGATGATACATTACACTACTATTCTCAATGGACTGAGATATCGATACACTAGAAAAAGAAACCCCCCCCCCCCCCCATATGTATATATTACATATAGAGAAACAGAGAGAGAGAGAGAGAGAGAGAGATGTACCTTAAGAATACGTGACATAAAAGATGTACCATCCAGAGATAAAGCATTTTCTGCTGCCTCTTTTGTCATGAACTCCACATAAGCTGACCTGCATAATGAACCAGGTTATAAACACAGGTGTAAAAGGTTCTATCTTTACCAAAGAGAAGACAGGCTCACTGTACATCTATACAATTTATTTCAAACTAGTTAGAAGCAGACAACAAATAAAACCTATATTGGGTTTGTTACATGTATGCATGTTAAACAAAATGAAACCTTTGAATAAAATGTAAAAAAAAAAACACAGATTATCAGTAGTTCAGCTCAGTACATACGTAATAACAGCAAAACTCGATAGAAAGCATAAAAATGTACGGAAATGTCTATATGTCATACAATAACATGCACATCGTTTTCAGTTCTTTATCATGAAAAAGTGATGATCCGGGTTGTTGCTTTGAGCCTAGGTAGTTAGTTAGTAGCTCAAAGCACAAAGAGTGAGCATGTCGCCTAGGCACTTGAAAAGCGCACACCCAAAGCAAGCAAGGCGCATGTCCAGTCCAGGCCATTTCTAGCTGTCTTTAGACTTGTTTTCAGCTGGTTTAGATTGGTTTTGGCTGGTACTTTTAGCCGGCTTCAGGCAAAATTTTCACGGTTCAGGCCGGGTTTTTTCATGTTCAGTGCGCCATGTTGCATTCAAGGCAGTTTTGTTGCGCCTCGCCTGGGTGACTAGTTGCGCGCTTTTGGTGCCTTTAACTACATAGTTTTGAGCATTATGCTTATAAAGTCAATGAATCACATGTAACCTAAAATTACCTGTCTTAACTCTTGGTTTTTAAAAGTGCCCCCAAGGCAATGTGGAAATCGCCTAAGAGCCTTGAGGCAGACACCTTAGAGTCAAAATCAGGGTCAATAGAAAGCTTATTTGTAAAAAAAAAAAAAAACCGAAGGGATGAAAAAATTATGTTAAGTTAAAAGACTGGTGTAAAAAAGATGAGAGAGATGTAGCTTCTGCTTGTACAGAAAACAAATTTGGTTGTACATAGAACGCATGGTTTAAAAAGGCTTTCGGAGGCCCACCTTGAGGCTTACGCCTCGGCTGAGGCTATTAAAAATAGCATTAAAGGCTTAGCCTCATGGGGCTCAATTGAAACCTAGGCCTCAGCCATCCGAGGCTGTAAGAGGCAGTGAGGCTAGGCAGTGAGGCTACCAGATCTTGTGAAAATTGAAAATTTTTAAGTATTCAGGACTTTCTTTTAGACCCATTTAGTGTTTATTGGGCCTAATTGGTGGGCCAACCCAATAGTGGACTTAAAAACAGCGATTAGGTTCTCTTTTGAAACCTAATTGCTAACACAATACACAGAATCACTTTTGATTCTTCACGCAGCCACCCATCTTCTCCACGCACGCAGAATCACCTCAGCAATTTCCGACCTAATCACTTTTGTTGAACATTACTATTTATGATGTTTATTTTATTACTAAATTAGGTTGTCGAACTATTTTATGATATTTAAATGTCATAACATTACTAATTTAGGTTGTTGAACTATTTTATGAATTATGATGTTTGTTTTATGTTAAAATCTTGCTTGTTGAACTATTTATGATGTTTATTTTGTTATTAAATTAGGTTTTAGAGGCTGGTTATTGTACAAATTGCCTTAACGTACGCTGTGTGTGTACGAGATGCGGTATCAACATGCGATTTTTTTTTGAACATGCGATTTTGGTTTTTTTCAACATGCGATTTTTTTAACTTGCGATCTTGGGTTTTTTACATGCGAGATTTCCTTTCTGGGGTTATAACGTGCGAACTTGCCATAGCATACGCTCGTACGTTAAGGCAAAATGTACAATACACTTTCACTATATATATATATATAATTTTAATAGTGTTTCGAGGCGTAAGGGAAGACGCCTCGAGGCCCGTTTCCGCCTTTTTAAACCTTGGAACAACACCTCACGTACATGAGGCTCTCACCTCGACTTTCGGGATCTAAACGGCTCGGAGCACCGAGCACTTTCTAAAACCAAGATCTTAAGATTTTACAAAGTTATACTTCTCCAAACTGAAACAAGAAAGAGAAGAATGCCAAACCCTTTAGGCTGCCCGGTTGCTGCTTCAGTTACTATAAGCACTTTCAACACTTCCCCAAACTTGTTAAAGTGCCGAGAAAGACCATCCTTAGTAGCAGCAAAATGAACCTGTACACAATGAACAGCTTTAGATTATAAAAAGATAAAAATCACATGGATACAACCTATGTATTCACACGAGAAAGTTTTGTTTTTTACATTGTTAACAAAAATGGTACGCGAGTCTGCATCTTCAGTAGGTCGAGCAACAGGATTGACACCTGCAGAACAAAAAATAAACAATTAGTACACTGAAAACATAATTCTTTGTAAGGCTGGCAAATCGTGTCTTAACAGGTTTAACAGGTTTCTGACGGCGTTCACAACATAAGTTTCAAACATGATTAGGACTCGTTTAACTACTTTCTACCTCATGTTTATAAAACAGTTTTATGTTTTATGTACAAAGATGAATAAATGATAGATCTTAACATTGTAATTTTAATTATTTTAAAAATTAAAAAAGTCAAAGGGTGTATTTTTCAGTCAAACAGGTCTAATCGTGTCTTAACAGGTACCCAATTGCCAGCTCTTTGAACCAATTGAACTTTGCCTCAATTATATATGAATGGTCCCTGTGGTATCCAAAATTTTAGATTTGGTCCCTAGCTTTCCGAAAGTACACAGAAGGCTTCTGTGGTTTACACTTTGTAACGCACTTAGTCCTCAACTTTTTCCAAAAGTACATGGATGGTCCCTGTGGTTTGCACTTTGTAACGCATTTAATCCTCAACTTTTCCAAAAGTACATGGATGGCCCCTGAGGTTTGTCTTTGTAACGCATTTAGTCCCTAACGTCAACGTGCTAAACCCTTTAGATTTGTTGTCTAGGGACTAAATGCATTACAAAATGCAAACCACAGGGACCATCTGTGTACTTTTGGAAAGCTAGGGACCAAATCTAAAATTTTGGTAAACCACAGGGACCATCCGTGTACTTTAATACTCTATAAGAATATACGAAACAAAAAAGATCCAATACACAAAGCCGAAAAGAAGTAAACCTATTGGCTCTTACAGAGCACTTACCAGTTGAAGGCAGTGTCTTCTGAACCTCCCTTTGAGCGTGTATAGCGGGTACCCCCTGAGTACAAAAACAAAAGAAACAAACAATCTTTAGTTTTAACTCTTTAACCTTTTTATATAAAAAATGTGACCGAACCCATGATGGATACAATCTTACATTTCCGTTGGTATTGTTGCCAGCACCCAACCCAGTGTGCACAGGCTTTGGACCGCTCGTATCTGAAACCACTCTCGTTTTATTTACATTCGAATAAATATTTACCGTCTTATGAGAGGAATTAGCCGTAGCAACAGAAGTATTATGATTTCTGTGTGGCTTATAACTTGTCTCATCCACAACATTTGCCACATTATAGTTCAACATCATAGAATCATTATCCACGTATTGCGTAAGATAGGTTGAAGCAGTAGCCTCTGTAACTCGAGAAAAAACCTCATGTTTTCCATTATCTTGTACGAATTGGTCAGAAGTGTCTGCACTACGACCAAGCCGGTCAAATACATTCCCTGAAGGTTTGACTTTTGCAACATCTTCAGCGGCATCCACTACGGCTTTAGTGGCGACCGCCATGGGTTTAGACACTCTGGAAAGTGAAGGACGCCTTTCGTCAAGTGGAGAATCATCAGTGGGTGTAGAAACTACAGACCGCAAACGCTTAAACGATGGCTCTGATGTTAAACCAGGTGGCCGTGAAGTGGCAACTGCGTCTCGGACCGCAAACTGCAGTAGCCTTCGTGACGCGCTTAGTCTTGATTTAGAAACGGCTTCTCTCTGAAAGCAAACAAATTAGCACGTGCTGACTGCTGAGATATATATTGATAAATGATAGATATAAGTAGGCCTGTAAATGAACCAAACGAACACGAACAAAGGCATGTTCGTGTTCGTTCATTTAACTATAATCGAACACGAGCATATAATCAATCACATTTTTTTGTTCATGTAAACGTATTAAGAAAATGGGCATGTTCGTGTTCGTTTAAAACCTAAACGAACAGTTCACGAACATAAACAAACATAATTTAACAAACAATAAACAACACAATTACACAAATGAACATAATTGAAGAAACATAAATGAACACAAATGAACATAATTTACTAAACATAAACAAACGAACATAAAGTATTTTTATATAAATTAATGACTAATTACCATAAATTCCATTGGAAAACCAATTTTTATTACTAGAAAGCCCAATTACCAATTAGTTATATTTATATAAGTACTAGAAAGTTCCTTTTATGTTTAATATTTATATAAATATAACTACTTATGTATTTAAGCTGAAACGAACATGACGGACAAACATAAGCGAACGAACATAAACAAATGTAAATTAAACGAACATAAATGAACACAAATGAACGAACATAAACGCACGTTCAATAACATAAATGAACGAACAAAACCTGTGTTCATGTTCGTTCATTTATTCGAATGAGCAAAAAATTGTGTTCACGTTCATTCTTTTATTAAATATCCGAACTTCCTGCCGAACAAGTTCACGAACAGTTCATGAACGTTCTGTTCGTTTACAGGCCTAGATACAAGGGGATAAAAAAGAAGAAACAAATTCAGACCTCGACTTGTGACTTCAATTCAGTGTGACCTCTTTCACCACTGCGGCCTCTTTTTCGGTGAATTAGTGGTTGAGGCGAAGGTGATCGTTTTATTTGGTTTTTATCGTCTTCTGAACTGATATTGGATATGATGGCACTGCGAAGCGGAGGTGGCTCATCTAGGTCTCTTATAATCCCTTTCCAATCTTTGCTCCTCCGATTCTTAGATACTCTATCGGAATCTATCATCTCTGATTCAGAACGAACATGAGGTTTCTGTTTGGCCGCTTCATCAGGAGGAGATTCTTTTGATTGTGCATATAGGTCAAGGTTTGATCGCAAATGATCCCACAGCCTGCACAGAGAAAGATATAAGCATACTAATAATAGCAAAATAAAACATAATCTCGTAGAGGTGGCGAAATAAGCAGGTTGGGTAAAAAACAAGAATCAAAAGGGGTCAGTACACCCTCTACCCTTTTGTCTGCTATATTTATAATTTTCTGTGCCAACTATGATTCCAAATATTATATTATTTCAACATTAAAGTAACGTCATCAAACAAAATGGCTCTCATAGAGTTTCCTTTTAGCTAAAAAAGTTTTTACTTTCCCTTCAGTGATAGGGGTGTAAACAAGCACAGAGGCTCAAGAGCTACTCAGGATCGGCTCGGTTAAAAGCTCGAACGACCCGAGCTTTAACAAGCTCGATCCTGAAATACAGCTCGTTTAGTTATCGAGCCCGAGCTTGAGCCTGAAATACAAAGCTCGTTTATGCTCGCAAGCCTAAACGAGCCCACACAAAAGTTTGGTTTTTTTATATATATTAACATGATGATTATAACCCAATCTAAAAAGCCCAAGTCGGTTTCAACTTAGGCCCATATGATTTAAACTAATAACATTAGTCAACCGAGCTCGAGCCAAGCTTTGGCTCGTTTAAGCAAGCTCGAGCCGAGATTTTAGCTCGTTTGAGATGGTTATCAAAATAGCTCGAGCCGAGCTTGAGCTTTGGGTTTTACTCGCAAGCCGAGCTCGAGCTCAAATAAGTAGACTCGAACCGAGCCGAGCTCAAGCTAGAGCTTCATAAAAACATGACGACCAAGCTCGAGCCTAGTCGGGCTCGGGCTCGGCCTGGCACGTTTACACCCCTATTCGGAGATAAGATATAACTCATAGACCATTTTGTAAGTAAATGGGTTGGACTATCTTCATCGTTTAGATGTTTAGTAAAGAAGAACCCAGTACAGAGGTAATACCAAGATACAAAGGAGTCGCTGTCATCACCCAAAAAAACATTCAGCTCATTCCTTGCTTCTTCTTTTCGCCGCCCATTTTTAAGCAAGACAATCACATATTCCTGCAGAAGCAAAATACTTGATAAAGTAAATCAAAGGTTTTAATATGTGAACATGACACGATTCTAAATGCATCATAGATGATGTTCAAAAACTGAGAGTTCAATTTGATGCATGAACCAGATATAATCCCCGTCAAAAAATATTAGTATCTAATAAAAATACAATTATAGTTGGTTTTGTTGTTTTCCCAATAAGTCAGTAAATAAAAGTAGTGTTTTTAAAAGGCTGCACAAAAAGAAATACCAGACCCTCGTGTTTTCTGCGGTTTCCACAACAGTCAAGGAAGAGTACAAACTTGATACGCATATTGTTTTGTTAACACTAAGAAAAAGATATTTATGTTTATGTTAATGCAAATGCACCGAGTGGACTTTCACACAATGCATCTGAAATCACTCTAGGTGCGAGTTCAAGCCTTTTAGAAGACACCAGTGTATTATTTAGTAGACCATTTCAAATAAACATTAATGCAATCCAATATTTTGACACAATTTTTATGGGACAGTAAGACGATTTGACTTCACAACCTGTCATCAGACCTCTTTTATGGATAATAGTCATCATATTGTCACTTCACTTGTGTGCATAATCGCATATCAGAATTTCTTGCACGATAATCTTGCCAAAGTGTTCATAAAAATTATCCAAATCGTGGTTTAAAAAAGTGTGAATTGCTCAATGTCATTTAAGTCTCAAAAGCAGAGGCACGAGGTGAGGTGAGAGCCTCAAGCATGCGAGGTATTCAGACACTAATTATAAATTAATTATAGATAGCATTTACTACATTGTTCGCCTTTAAACACCCAACAGTTAAATAACAAAAAATATACATATGACGTGATATATAAGAGCATCACCAATAAGGCATATTTGAGAGGTGTTTTTGGTGATGTGGCAATTTTTTGGTGTTTTTGTTATTGGGTGAAGTTGTTTTTAAGGAGAGAGTGTGTGGTTTAG
Source organism: Helianthus tuberosus (assembly GCA_030545235.1). Taxonomy (NCBI): domain Eukaryota; kingdom Viridiplantae; phylum Streptophyta; class Magnoliopsida; order Asterales; family Asteraceae; genus Helianthus; species Helianthus tuberosus. Next base: position 115,515,045 of record CM060414.1, on the reverse strand, counting down.
TTTGTGGTGAAAAACTATAAAATATGAGTTATGTGAGTGTATGGTGGAGAGAGGAACAAGAGTGGTGTTTTTGAAGAAAGAGAATTTGTTGTGAGTGGGCATGAGAGAGAAATGAGTTGGGCAGGTGACATGTCACTTATACAAGCTCTAAAGAAACTTTATGTACTACAGTTAGACACTTAGACAAGCTCTATATACAATCAAACAAGCTTTATGTACGACTAAAGTAGCTCGTGAAAACAAATATACAATAAAAAAGCTCTATGTACGACCTAAGAAACTTTATGCAGAAGCCTAACCTAAGAAGCTTTATTGAAAACCTAAAATTGTTTTATGTACAAACCTAAGACTATGGGGTGTGGAGGAGGGTATTCCTCAAAGGATGCTTCGCCATGTAGGTGTCCACGTAAGCGGGTGTGAGGATGGGGCTGAGGGGATGGACCTAGGGTGTGGGGGATGGGCATATATATATATATATATATATATATAGGGGAGGGTTCATTGGGGAACACTAAAAAAGTGGGGAACGGGGGAACACTTTTAAAAATTATACTTAACATGTTAAAAAAAAAAATTTCTAAATTTTTTTCGGCGCTTTTTCTTGTAAATACAAGTAGAAACATTTTTGATAAAAATAATCAAAAACTAAAAATATAAAAAAAATGTTTAAAAAACAGTTATATCTTATAGAATTAACTTAACATGTTAAAAATATTTTTTTTTTAAACTTTTTCAGCGCTTTTCTTTATAAAGAGGAGGAGAAACTAGTCGAGTAAAAAAAAAAAATTTCTAAAAAAAAAATTTTTAGCCTTTTTTAATTGTTTTTTTTAATATTTTTAGTTTTTGATTTTTTTTATCAAAAATGTTTCTACTTGTATTTACAAGAAAAAGCGCCGAAAAAAATTTAGAAAAATATTTTTTTATAATTTTTCCAGACCCTGCCAATAGCTCTGCTATTTGTGGGATTTTACTGGGTATGATTGATTGATTGATTGATAAGTATAATTTTTAAAAGTGTTCCCCCGTTCCCCACTTTTTTAGTGTTCCCCAATGAACCTCACACTATATATATATATATATATATATATACCGACTCAAACGAACTCCGATTGGACTCATTCCACCTGCGTTGGTACCGGCTCATCGAACCCTAACTAAGATCTCTTAACCCTAAACCCTAAATCCTAACTCCTAAACTCTAAACCCTAAAGCTAAAAAATAAGGCTAAAACCTAAGCTAAACCGTAAAATCTAAACTATAAACCCTAAAAGCTAAACCCTAAAGGCTAAACCTAAAGCTAAACCCTATAGCTAAACCCTAAGGCTAAACCCTAAAGCTAAACCCTAAAAGCCAAACCCTAATATATTTAGGGTTTAGGGGTTATGATTTAGGGTTTAGGGTTAAGAGATCCTAGTTAGGGTTCGACGAGACGGTTCCAACGCCGCTGGAATGAGTCCAATCGGAGTTCGTTTGAGTCGGTTCCCCGCTGTTCCCCACTTTTTTAGTGTTCCCCAATGAACCTCACACTATATATATATATATATATATATATATATATATATATATATATATATATGTGTGTGTGTGTGTGTATGTGTGTGTGTGTGTTGTATGTATATGTGTGTGTTAGGAGAGGAAGCCCGGCTTGAACGCCTGACGACGGGGACAGGGCTAGGGGGTGGTGTGCTAGGGCGGGAGCGGCCCTAGGCCGTCCCCCATACCGTATGGCCTAAGAAGCATTACTTAAAACCTAAAAACTCTGCTACATGTAACCTAAAAATGCTTCAAAAAAATTAAAAATCACTTTATGGAAAAAAAAAACATAAAAAGGTGAGAAAATGGGTTGTTACTTGAAGAAAATAAAATACACAAAATGGCATGTAAGGATGTAACTTGATAACAAGACAAAAGAAAATGGGTCTGTAACACGTTCAGAGAGCCTCACCTCCTGCATCTTTATTTAAGCTTAACAAAACTGGGGTTTCTCATTTTAAAGAAAGAACAACTGCCACTCAAGAAAAAGAAAGAGAGACAGGAAGCTCTTAACAACAAAAGAAAATGGGTCTGTAACACGTTCAGAGAGCCTCACCTCCTGCATCTTTATTTAAGCTTAACAAAACTGGGGTTTCTCATTTTAAAGAAAGAACAACTGCCACTCAAGAAAAAGAAAGAGAGACAGGAAGCTCTTAACAACTCAACTATAGAGCTCACAGCAACTCTCCTATAGAGTTCACATCTCCGATAGTGTGATCACAGCATCAGATATACATGAAACGCTGCCTCACCACCGATCACAGCATCCTATTTGTATTTACAGCTTTTAGTAGGGAGAAGATACAAGGGAGCCTCATAAGGCTCAAACAATTTACACTTGTCATGAGAAACAACAGTTTCAACAGAAGTATGATACAATAATTTTATCAAATTAACAGCAGTGTCATAGATCATAGCATCATCATGACACAACATAAGATTTATGAAAGTAAAGGTGGTTGAAAGTAATATACATTAAACTAGCTACATAACTTTAAACAACTCTTCTAGTAAAGCCAATGCAACACCAACACGTTATATGTTGTTTCGGTACAGACCAGATTTGCCAATGCAACCCCCACGATGCAACGATTTTGAGCATAAATAGCAATAAGCCAATAACCTCCTTTCACTTGACTAAAGGTTCATGGTATTTGGTATCTTGATCAACTTTGACGCATAAGGTTTTACAATATCTTGAACTTTTGGCTGTTCATGCTACTATATGCCATAACATATGCAAGTGGCAATTTCATATACAACCCTAAAACTTGCATAATATCATATTTACCCTCCCAGAAAAAATCAATATCAAATACATACATTTCATTAAATACATTTTAGTGTGACCATTATACCCTTCTCTTTCTCCTAACACTCCAACCCCCCCCCCCCCCCAATACAAGTTTTAAGGAAAGGATTAAGGGTAATTAAAACTGGGCACATCTACTATTTTGATATTTTGTTGGGTATATTATATATGATACTATACCAAGTTTTGAGGGAGGTATACGAAAGTATCCATGTATTCAAAAACAAATATATTCTACAATGAATACCAACACACTTACCACAATTCCTAGATGAAGAAAAAGCAAATGATGATGGTCACTTATGTGGTAATATTGGTGATAGCCATATACTTATTCTACACATCTTGTCTTGGTTTTAAAAAGCGAGAGGCGCACAAAAGCAACGAGGTCTAAAACCAAGGCACGAAGCGCAAAAGCGGCGGGCTTTTCATACCCGAGGCGCAACCTAATTATATATATTTTTATATATCCCATAGGTTTTTAACTTTCCCTACCCAAAATATAGCTATAAGTAAGGTTTTTGTATGATTTTAGCTGCACGTACAAGCCAAAAAACCCAAGGTACAACAGTTAGATGTATAAAAACGCCTTGGGTACGAGATTTGCTCGCTTCATGCCAAAAAAAGCCCAGAAAATCCCAAAAAAGTGCGCGTGCGCCTGTTTGGGGCTTCTTGTAATTACTCTAGACGTTGAGCGAAAAAGCCCCAGGGTGTGAGCCTTGTTGCGCCTCACGCTTAAGCGCGCCTAAGGCGCGCTTTTTAAAACCAAGCTACACATGATACTTATTGGTAAAGTGTGCCTAGTGAAAGTACATGTATTTGTTGAATTATTATTTATTTGTTTTGATTGGGTATAATGCAGTTCGTTGTAATTAGATTAACAGACTAATTTCATAGTTGTCACTGTACTTCATTCTTCTCAGCAAAAGTGCAAAAGCTACTTAACTGGCATTGTTGTAATCCACTAAAAAGTAGAAACTAAAACCTATGAGTGTGCCCTTCCATTTCTTCATAAATTTACTAACAAACAAATAACAATCTGTTCTACCAATTTCTACGTACTATCACCATAAGGCTATATTCATATACAAAACATACCACAAGAGTGTCATCTGTGTAGTCGCCCATAAATTCCTTCAGCTTTTCCTTCACTCGATCCCGCAACCTTCCAGCTCCATCTCCAGAAAAAATAATTTTAAAACTCAAATCATCAGTACTATCCATCAATCCCTTCCCAAAAATGCACTTCTAGAGTCCAACGACGTCCCTACTAATCAACTCCTTCGAACCAAACCAAATTCAGCATATATTCAAGACACTGTCCATCAAGAACAACACTCTGCAGCAACACAACATGAATTCATTGTAACCGAAATCAATAAAACTGCAATTTAACATACTAATAAGCTATGTACACCAGCAACCATCTCAAATCAACATAACCCGTAGAATTCAACATAAGCAGCAGAAATCAATCAATTAATCAATCACAAAAAATAAAACATTCTAATTTCTACAACACACTCCAACTCATTAGTCCGAAAACTAAAACACTGATTTACAGATTTTGCACAGCTAACGTCTATCAAGAACATCAATCAGCATAACCAGCAAATATCAATCATTCCATCAATCAATCACGATAACATTCTAATTTCTACAACACACTCCACCTCATTAATCCGAAAACTAAAACACTGATATACTGATTCTGCACAGCTAACATCCATCAACAACATCACTCTGCGGCTACACAACATAAATTCTAGCGTAACAATAATCAATAAAACCACAATTCAACAAACTAATAAGCAATGTATAACCAGCAACAATCAATCAGTCAATCACAACATTCTAATTTCCACAACACACTCCACCTCAATAATCCTCAAAACTTACTAATTTTGCACAGCTAACAACCATCAACAACATCACTCTGCATCTACTACACAACATAAATTCAAACTTAACCGAAATCAACAAAACTTCAATTCAACATACTAATAAGCAATGCATAACCAGCAACAATCCTCAACCTAAAACAATAATTCACTAATTCTGCACAACTAACATCCAAAGTATCTAAAACTATCTAACCATCTACAACTGGCACGAAGAAACCCTAGGTTTTCGAAAAAGTGACGAATAATCATGTACGTAAGTGTATATATTGAGTGTGTAAACGGTTATAGTTGCCGGAGATTATGACCGGAAAAATAACGAACCTCCGATGACGAAACAACGGCGAAGGATCCGGTTAACTTCTCGCCGTCTGCTTCGGTCTGCTTCGTTCGTGACGGTGTAACTGTAACCGCAGTGTGAGTATTGGTTTTGATATATACTGGGCCTGGGGTTTGGATCTCGTGACGTTTGTGTGGGCTGGTTCATGTATACCAGTTTACGATTTTTTTATTATTATTTATATGGGTTATTTTTTATTTTTTTACAGGATTAAATTTGAAATTTATGGTTTAGCCCAGTTGGTCCCATGTGGTGGGGTTGGGCCGGTTTCCTCCTTGGAGGTCACCGGTTCGATCCACGGCTGCGGCGTTATGGGGGGGAGGACGCCCCAATGATGGATCGTTCCTACCGAGGCATGGTGCGGTCCTGAGGGCAACCCGGTTTTCATCCAGCTGTTACCCCAGCGAGTCTCTCATGTGGGGGCAGTATGGTTTCCGGGCGAAGGTCAGTCAGAGCGGCAGTCGGGGCCCGATCGAACATCGCGTCTGCGAATGCTGGGCTGACGGGTAACCGTCCTTGACGGGGACCCGGTGACCAATGGTCCATGTACATATTGAAAGTCACCCTTCAAAAAATAAAGGCTCAAACTATCCACAAACCCTATTTGCCTATTTAGACACCATTTACCTCGTATATGCCTCGTATAGACCTATATGGGATGTATAAGGTTACATCAAATTCAGTGTCTGACTCATATCAGTTCTGGTTTGTCTGCTCCTACACGTCGCGTACAGGCCTATACGTGGCGAGGACCCCACATATAGGTCTCATATATGACCCATGCCCCATACACGTACAGGCCTATGGGGCGTATACAAGGGTTTTTTTTCAAACATTTTATACAATGTTAATCCTCTTAGCAAACTTTTATAAAAATATTAGTTTTTTTTACAAACATTTTATACAATATTAGTTTTTTTTACTAACTTTTATAAAAATATTAGTTTTTTTACAAACATTTTATAAAATATTAGTTTTTTACAAACATTTTATACAATATTAGTTTTTTAAACATTTTATACAGTATGAGTTTTTTATGATTAATATTAGTGTTATTGATATTAATATGAGTTTTTTAGAATTAATATTAGTGTTATTAATATTAATAGTGGGGAACCCATGCGTTGCAGCGGAGTCAATAATACGGGACGGAAACATGATCCAAACCTTATCTAATATTGTTCGGTTGGTTAAGTAGTGGAACAGTTCCGACACTTATGTTTAATGAAAACAAAAGTCAACCATGTAAATAAAAATAGTAACAATTCTCTATTTAGTTCTGGTATGAATTGGAGCACGGATCTGATTGGCTGATAGTTTTTTTTATATCCTCCAACATGGATTTTGTGTGTTGCACAAACATTGGTGCATTAAAATCCTCTTCAAGATCAATAATACTGCAGTCTTCATTGTCGGTTGCAATAGCGATTGTTTGGATCTTCGGCTTCTTTCCCTATTAAAAAATAAAGTTCATATATCTTTACATTTTTTTGTAAAATAGGTATGAGTTTCTTTTTACTTATTTATTTTTCTTAACTATGTGGAATTGGTCATCTCAATCAGATATAAAATCTGATTAAAAAGGGCCGGTATTTGAGATTGCGGTGGGATATTCGTGGGATATCGGTAATTTTGGTATCATGCAAAATTTATGTATACACATATAAAACGCAAAACATATATAAATGAATAGTAATATTCAAAGTCAACTCAAAAGTGCCAATATTTGAAACATGATCCAAAATAACGGTCAATATTGTTCTAATATCGGTCAATATCACCGATAATATCAGAACCAATATTTTGTAGAGGGACGATAACCGATATCCAACCGATATTAACCGCATAGTATAAAACTGTTTAAAAATATAAAAAATGGCTAAAAAGTCTCCGAAACCGTCCCACAAATAGGCGTAAAGTGTATTCAAACTCACAACCTTCTACATTGCTTTAATAAAATAATATGATTATTATTTTAAAAATATAGGATAGATAAGGGTTTATACCTTTGGTAAGAGCAGTGATGGTTTAGTGGTGACATGTGCACTAATTGCCCTGCAGAAACAACAGGTCAACAAAACTAATTTAACTCAGTGTACCCAAACACAAACTTCTTGTAACAAGAACAACAAAAAGTGCCTATTACCGGCCTTGTAACGGGTCGACGATCCGGAACAAGTGGTTTCTTAGTAGGGATTTGTTTTTTTTTCTAGACAGAAAGATAACAACAAACAAAACAACATTCATTAAAAAATTGCATAGATAAAAAACAAGAAAATTGAGTTGACTTTTTGGTGTTTACCCTGGTAACACATTAGCATAAGGGTATGCTGTTGGACCAGTGATAATGTTCTTGTTGATCTCACTCAATGCCCTCCTGTTTTGATCGATCGGTGCACCCAATTTCCCACATCCGGGCTTGAAACCCCCTACTAAATAGCATCAAAATTTCAAACTTTATTAGGGATTATAATCTTTTTAATTCAGTCAGACATTTCATCAAACAGTTTACATTCATTCTTTATTTAAACTCTAACCTTGTGGCTTTGTAGCCCTAAATACATCTGTGATATTCCTCCTCGATTCAGCCATTTCACAATCTGCATAAACCAAAATCCCAAAACGACACCGTTTCAAAACCCATCAGAACCAACTGATCAAGAAAATATGTTAACTACTCTTCTAATTTTCAAAAAAGTTGTTTCATCAGATCCTTTGACATTCTAGAAAGAATAATAACAACAGTAAGATGGGCAGAAAAAGAATTCAAAATATTATCAGTCTAAAAGCTGAAAGTGAAAAAATTACTGTTGTGCCATAACAGATATAGTGTCTGTAAGGCTCATTGTTCTGCTTTGGCAGGCTGAAACACAGGAAGCTAAGAACGAAGTCCTTAGGGCAGCTCTTGTAAAGTCAGAAGCACCATTCGAGATTATTGTTTTAATCAACCCAGTAATCCCATCAAGCTCCTGATGGGTGCTCAAAACCCAAATCGAATCCAATACACAAAGCATCATTAAGCGTTTGCGGATCCGCTAAAGATATCACATTCTCCGCAAGCTCCCAGTCATGAGAACTCACAGCACCCTGATACAAACGCCCAGCTCAATTTGATCTTGCCTACTAAGTTTCTTCTCTTGTACACATTTCTCACAATTCAAACCACCTGATTTAACTCTACTTCCAACTGACCTGACCTGTTACATACTAATTGCTTAAAAGATTACATTTGACATACTAATTATTTAAAAAAATGGACAAAAGGAGTTAAGGTAAACCTGGCCCGACCGTTGCATACCTTTTTTAGACCATGTCAAGTCTTGTCTACATCATCTAAAGATCACCAAACTTATGAATGCTGCAAACATATAAACAAACTAAACTGGTCAATATCGTATGTTATGTCATTGATTTTGACTTTTATGCTCAAATTAAACTTAACTTCCATAAAAAATCATTAACACACCTGCGAAAATTCGGGTTTTAATGGAAGTCAGACTCCAAAAGGCTGTGGCTACTGATGCTGCAACTATTTTCTTGTGAGAACAACCACTCCATGCTTCCATTATCCAAGTTTTCAGACATTTACCTGATTCATATAAAATTATAATACAAAAAAGTGTATTTACATATCTTCTAGATTAAATTAATTACAATTTTTCCATCTTACCTTTCTTGCATATTTGGTTTGAGTACAATGAGTACAGTTTTGGGCCTGTAAAGCCGATAAAGAATCCTAAAAGATGAGAACACAAAATATAAGCTTTTAGTCTTTCACACCATTGATAAAAGCGTGTCGAAATTTATCTTACCAAGTGCACAAAGCCTCACGAAAATCGTCCTGAGCAAACCTCACGGAAACAACAGGAATCGAGTAAAACCCTAGCGATAGAACTAAAAAAATCACTAATCAAAATCATGTGATTCGAAATAGCACCTTACTTAACTCCCATTGAAATACTAAGACCGTGGGGTATGGTGGGGCGGGGGTTTGGGGCATGGGTTGACACGTGTAATTTGAAAACTCAATTCTCAAACCCATTTTGTATGGGGTATGGTGGGCGTGGCTTGGCTTGGCTGGCGTGGCCAAGCCACATAAGGTTTTTTTTAATATATATATATATATATAATATTTATAACAATTAAAAACTATATAAACATACAAAATATTTTATAACCATTAAAAACTACATAAACATACAAAATAATTATCAAAATAAAAAACTATCATTCTTCGTCGTCTTCGTCGGTTTCAAACCCAGGAATCGTTGAAACATGATCCACCAAATCAGATCGAAGGTTGTGATGTATATCCCTTGACTTCATCAAAAATTCATTTGCCGCTTTATCTTCGTCTGTTACGTTACCTGGTTAGGGGTCATCGTCATCATAGTAGGTAACGACCGCTCTACCTTCATCCTTCAAAATCATGTTGTGAAGAATGATACATGCGTACATCACGTTTCCAATCTGATCCTTGTCCCATAGTCGATAAGGCATTGCCAATATTCGCCACCTTTTCTTCAAAACACCGAATGCTCGCTCAACGTCTTTACGTGCAACCATCTGGACCCTGTTAAACTTTAATCTCTTTGGATCTGTGGTACCGTGTCTTGTGAACGATTTTACGAAAACCCCCCACTCTGGGTAAATCCCATCAACTAGGTAGTACCCATACACGTACTCAACCCCGTTTACAAAGAAAGTTCCTTTGGGTCCTATACCATTTACCCGATCATTGAAAAGGGGTGAGTGGTTTATGATGGTAATATCATTATGTGAACCTGGCATACCGAAGAACGCATGCCATATCCAAAGATCTTGGGACGCAACCACTTCAAGCATGATGGCTGGCATCCCGTGAAATCCACTCGTGTGAGCGCCTTGCCATTGGGTAGGACAAAGTTCCCAAGCCCATTTCATACAATCCAAACTACCTAGCATCCCGGGTAGCCCATGATAATCTGCGTGATGTTCCAATATTTGTTGCATGTCACTGAACGAGGGCTTTCTCAAATATCTTTTCCTATAAAGTTCTAGAATACACAAACAAAAGTTGTGAAGACTTTCTCTAGCTACACGTGCAGACATTTTTAAATAGTCATCCATAATGTCCGAACTATTACCGTACGCTAACTGCCTAAGTGCGGGCGTGACCTTTTGCCACGTACTAAATCATAATTGCCCCGTTACATCCGGTTTTTGTTGGAAATAAACATACTTCTCCTCAAGATCTCTAGATATCCTTAAAAATAAGTTTCAACTCATACGAAAACGACGCCTAAACATTTTTTCATCATACTTAGGTTCCGCTGAGAAGTAATCGCTTACCAACAAATTGTTAGCGGTGTGCCATTCACGAGCGATGTACCTTCTCCTCCGTTTAGGTTGTTGAGTCTCTTCCTCATCGTCTTCGTCTTCCACGATAGCTTTCACCACCGCCGCGATCGTTTGTAGAAATATTTCCGCACCATCGTCAGATGATGATGACGATTCACTATAACTTGAAGAACTCATGGCAAGATTGTGTTTTATGTGTTTGATATTGTGTGAGAAAAATGTTAAATATGGTAACGTATTTATAAAGGAATTTTTTTTTTAAAAAAATAGCCCCCAACGGCTAGTTTGGTTTGGCCATTGACAGCCCGCCATGTCAGCTTGCTAGACCCGCCCCACGCCTGGCTTAAAACCCAAGCCCCAAGGGCCACGCCCCAACCCAAGCCCACCCGGGGTGGTGGCTTAGGTGTTTTCCCCCAACCCAAGCGCCATACCCCATAGTCTAATTAGATCCTAAAGGCAGATCATTGTGTCCCTTTAAACACTGATTACACCTCCAAAACTTCAAAACACGGGTATAAATCAGTCTCATTCGATTATCATCATTACCGAACGTAATCAAACCCAAAAACATACCTCTGGAAGTCTCAATCGGAAACGTGGCTAGAAACGGCTACGTTACCCGAGCTTGTAAACCCCACCGAGAGCGTGCCGACGAGAGATTGTTGCGATGCTTCCATCCCTTGAGACAAAGCATCTTCCGCTTGTTGCGAAGATTGCTGCGAATTAACCATTGGGTGTCAGCCCAATGGCCACCGGCACCCACCTTAAAACCGGTTCGAGGCCAAAAGTGCTCGGGTTCGACTCCTGCTTGCAGGCTCTTCGTTCCCCTCGAAACGGCTGGGTAGTCACCGCCAGGCAGCGTTGCCGGGTCGCTAGCTTGGGGAGGGGGATCCCTCCCGCGGTCAGGGGTACCGTGCAATTACCCTTTTTTTTCGAAGATTGCTGCAAATTACATATCCCCATCAACTGTTGATCCGTCAACGGCTCCAAATGGTTCCCAAGTATCTACACAAACAAAACACATTAATGGAACATACTCTACATGTTAAGGAATTGTCGGTCAAAGGGTTGGTCAAACCTTGAGAAGCTCAGAAGAGCGAAAACTGCCAATCCACATGAAACAACGTTCGGCTGGTACTTTCGCATGCCGGAAAGCATGTGAAACACATCGGATTTTGCGGCTATGATTTTAAGACGGAATTTTTCATCGTAATGTGACATAACCGCTTCAACGAGAAAACGAAGCTCGTTATCGGGAAGATGAGTGTTTACTGCTGACCGCACGTCGTTAATTAACCTTTGATGGTTATCTAACCATCGTGCGTATTCCAGATCGAATGCTAAGGCTCCTGTTAGTAAATTTTAACATTTCATAATACGCAAATCATAAAGACAGTTTGAATAGAAAGATTAGAGAGGTTGTAAGCATTAAATACTTTTAACGCATTACATTTGTCATGTAATTAGTTTCATGCCTTTGATGCTACAAATATTATTAGTAAAGAAAAAATTTAAAATTACCATTTCCACCGAGTAAACTACTCTGATCTCCAGAAACTCCACCAGCAATGAACATACCCTACTTACGAAAAAAAATTAACTTGAGCTTTTTTAAAATAAAGATTTTCAAGTGCAAGCATTTCGTGCTATAATTTGACCATACAAGTACCTGCTGGCGTGCTCGTTTAAGCTCATGCTCAAGCTGCGTAAGCTTGAGTCGACTATTTTCCAGCTGCTGAACATATGCCTGCATTATAACGCGATACGTTCAAGCAAAAACCATCAAACAACATGATGTAAAACAGAAAACAATGTGTTGTATGAAAGCAAGAATGATACTTTCTTTCTTAATGGACTTTTCCTAGCAGCTTCTCGATTCTGAGCCAGCCTTCGAAGTATCTGATCAACATGACACCATATAATAAAACGGAAAACTTAATATCAATTGTTGTTTTTAAAATTCTGAAAAAAGTCATTTACAAACCTTCTGGTCTCCAATCTTTCCCATTGATCCTTCTGTTAAATCTACAACAACTGGACCTCCATTTTGAACACTGTTAAACTACAGAAAAATATCCAAAACATGTTCATCAAAATTAATGATCATTTAGAAAATTTAGAAAATATAAAGACATTAAACAATTTAACAGATTAAAGGAAAATAAAGACCAGATTTTTATCATCAGTAGAAGCGTCAGTTTGTTGGATGTTATCTTCAATAGCAGACTCACCACAATTCTCAAAATGCCCTTCCCCATAACACCACCACCACCGCCGCCGCCACCACCGCCGCTGATGCGTGTGAAGTGTCGTATAGTTTTTAATATATATTTTAAGCCCTTTAACACTTTTTAGCCAAATTTTAAATTTATAAAACACGATATTTACTAACACTAAACACACATATGGGCAAGTGCACCCATCGTGAGCGTAGTATAGTGTTGGTAAAATACCGAGGTCGTCCAAGGACACAAGAGCTTTTAATACCGGTTTATCCTCAACGTCTAATCAAATCAAAAATTTAGAAAAAAGGTTTTTTTTAACAAGAAAAATAAAACTAACTAAAATGCTGAAAAATAAAAATAAAACAGATAGACAAGATGAATCACTTGGATCCGACTCGTGTTTAGTGTAACCTTTGATTATTTCCGCACTTTTGCACTTTTTAAGAGATTATCTTAGTTATTGTAGTAGGCCCCTCTTCTGGAGGTGACGTTACCCTCAACCCAGTAGTTTGAGTCAGCAAGGATACAATCCTAAAGGGTTGGATTATTGAAAGATAATTAATTAAGTTATTAATGCATATTGTGGTAGGCCCCTCTTCTGAAGGTGACGTTACCCTCGGCTAAGTAGTCTGAGTCAGCAGGGATACCGTCCTAAGTAGCCGGGTTAAAGCATTAATAGTAGTTTACATATGAGGGGATCAAGGAGTTCGGACCCCCGCCATCAAATACCAGTGGGTATTGAAGGAGGTCCTACTAAAGTTGACCCAGGTCCTTGCAGTCTATACACTGAACAAGGCAAAACTCTTACCAAACCGTTCCCTTAACCCCCGACCAGGTAGCCAACATATCTCCATATAGACGGTGGAGATATGAATGGTGAAAATCTTTTATTTTATATAGACAATAAAATAATGCCAAGACACCACGGACAAACGATAAGGAAGACTCACCTTCAACATAAGAAACTAGTTATTAAAGTCATTAATACAGAACCAAATAAAAAGTGCGAAAAGATTAAAAATAAAAAGTATTACACTAAACACTTGTCTTTACCAAGTGATGTAAGAGACTTAGGCAAACATGGCCTTTGATTGTCAAGAACTCTTACAATCAATCTTGGATCCCGAGACTACTACACACACTCTATGATGGATGATGGTGGTGGATGTGGGTTGTGATGGTGGTGGTGGGTGGGTGATGTGTGAGAGAGGTGGTTTGTCAAGGGATGGTTTGCAAATGAGCCAAGCACCCCTATTTATAGCCTGCACAGAAGCCCGAACACGGCCCCGTGTCCACCCGTCTTCTCTTTATTCATTTAATGCAGTTTGGCTGTATTAGTTGACCACGCCCCCGTGTCCGCTGGGCACGACCCCGTGTGCAGAAACGTATCTGTACTATCAAGATTTTCCCAGATTCTGCGAATCTTAGAGTTGACCACGGCCCCGTGTCCACTGGACACGCCCCCGTGGTGGGTGATAGAAGCTTCTACAGCTTTGTCTTTTCTGCAGACACTTGGGCACGCCCCCGTGCTCAGTGAGCACGGGGCGTGTTCAGTCTTCTGTTCTCTTGTTTTTGCTTGGGCAGATGCTGTCGAGGGGTCGGGCATGCCATGTTTATTCCTTTTCTTGTATTATTGCTGGATTTGGCTGCATTTTTGCTTCTTTTGTTCATTTAAGCTCTTTTAACCCTGAAAATACAAAAGGAAGACAAAAGCACACTTTTTTCCAACATAGGTACTAAAAAGGGTTAGTTTTATGCCTTATTTGATGTAATTTATATGTTGCATTTTGCACACATCAAATACCCCCACACTTGAATCTTTGCTTGTCCTCAAGCAAAACTCTTTATAATGTGGCTTACACTCCCAAATGGAATGGGTAGAGGAGAAGGTTTTGGGCTTGTCATAGAGTGTCGGGATTTCCAAGATTCTTTATTAAGTTTCATTTTTATTTATTTACAATCCTATTCGTCATGATTTATTTAAAACATTACATAAGATAAATTACTTATTATGGCATAACATGCCTTTTTAAAATTCCATTTATATACAAGTTCACATACCTCACGGGGGATCACTCAACACTCGGCCGAAGGTGTATTTTTGTGAAAACTCTCGAGAGCGGCATGAAACTTACTTCTACCATAAGCTTGCCAAGCGATCAATCCTCCTCCTTTTTAACTATATACCTTTGTAAATATCAAGAGGACTTTTGGGGGAAGGGTTAGGCTTGGGTTAAAGGTAGGTGGTTGGGTTAGTGGTTAGTAAAAAGGGCGAAATGCGTAAAAAGCTTCGGTTTTCGTAAGACTTTTATTTTTATGACTTTTTATTCTTAATGAAGCATTTCTTTAAACAAAATTCTTTCTTGATGAACTTGTTTGTTTATTTCTTTTGGCTTCATTGACATCGTCATATATTTTTTTTTATAAGGAAGTCATAAGAAAAACCGAGCTTTGTTACTAAAATAAAGGGTTTAAAATGGAAAAGGGTTTTGGTGGGTAAAAGGGTGTTTATTTTGGGTTAAGAAATGAAAAGGTTTAGGCTTAAAGGGGTTAACTAGGGGGATTTCAGGTAGGTGCTAAAAAAAATAATGGTGTTGAAATAAAAAGGGTTAGTCCTAATGCCTCCATCATTTACTTACTCGGGTTTAAGTTGGTAAGGACCGGGAATGTATCGTCGTGGCAAGTTCTAGAGTTGTAAGAACCAAGCGGCTATTCACACAAGAAACGAAAAATGAGCATTTAGTTTAAAGATGTGTATTTGTATGCTCAATAAAGGCTCAAAACTCACTTTTTGTGGGAATGGGTTTTTATGTGATCAAGTATATATAATCAAATTTTAACTAGATTTATCATGCCGTTTCATAATTTTCTTATGTTGGTTCTTTTTATCACGATGCTATCGGTTGTAAATTTGTAAAAATATCACCTTTTTAGAACTTGTAATTCCCAAATTAAACCTAGACAAGTAAAAAAAATGAATTTTTTTTTGAAATTTTTTGGGGTGTTTAGCGGTTCTAATAGAGTTTTGTGTAAGGCTTGTAATTAGGACTTGCAAAATTCAAGGTTTTAGCACCCCCCCCCCCACTTAAATTACACATTGTCCTCAATGTGTCCCAAAAATAAGTTTTTAGGTTGATTGAATGTGTGAAAGTGTGTTTAAAAACAAATTTTTATGTTACTGGGCATCTGGACACGACCCCGTGTTGGGTGAACACGGCCCCGTGTTGGGTGAACACGGCCCCGTGGTCAGAGTGCCAATAACGAGAACTTACAGAAGGTGGACACGGGGGCATGTCGGCTGGGCACGACCCCGTGTCTGGTAAAACTCTGCAGAATTTTAACAAACAGCAGGTCTGGGGCAATGGGCACGGGGGCGTGTTGGCTGGACACGACCCCGTGTAGATATTCTGCAACGGTGTAAAACAGGTTTCTGGCTTCGATTTTCCTGTCCCGGCTTTAGTAGCACTGATGTTTAACTAATAAATACCACACCAAACCATAACAAGCATCCTAAATTACCATTGTTCAAGCATCCATGTCACAAAGTTAAAAAGAAAAACAAATGCATAAAGTAAAAAGAGTTAAAGAAAGTAAATTGTTCAACAAACGGCACGTAGGCCGGAAATTGTTCATGAGAATAAAGGGTTAACCTGTGGACCTCCAACCAGTTGATCCTACCTCCACTCCTCCCGCTTAGTCCATGTCCTCGTCTTCATCATCATCTTCTCCTCCGTGCCCCGCCATGTACTCCCGGGTGTTCCCAATGTCATCCTGTATGTCGGATATGTTTCTTTCTATTGCTCTGACCCAGGTGTACGTGTTGCTGGCCATATTGTAGGTGTTCCTGGTACACATGAGGTTTTCCTGCAATAAATCATGTAAACTTTGAAAGTTAGGAAAACCGCCTCCTTGAGAGGAGGATTGACCCGGATCACCCTGGGGCTGGTAATGTTATTGAGGAGGAGGTTGGAAGTGTGGAACATGTAAGACGAGTGCCTCTTGCGGGTTCCATGCATGCCCCTGGACTCTTTGGAAGCTGACCGTCCCGTCTTCTGCTTCATAAATCAGGTTCATTGAGCGGCAGATGACAATGTCCACTCTTCCCGACCATGGGCTCTTTTGGAAAGACCTGGGCATGTTCACGAAATGCTTGAAGAGACGGTAAATCCACCCCCCAAAGAAGATAGGAGTCAGGGGAGTAGCAAGCTGGTTCCAATGCATGTTTCGGAGCAGGAGGTATGGAACATCAAGGTTGGTGCGGGTATGAATGCAATGAAGAACCACCAGATCTCGTAACCCTACAACGCCACTGCTATCATGCCTTTGGCTAAGAGAGTAAGTGAGGACCCTATGGATGTAACGGTAAAGAGGGTCCCTCAACTTAGTGCTCTTAGTGCTGCTAGGATTGTAGATGCCTTCTCCTATATGTGCCCAAGCAGCCTGGCGTTGGTTTTCTGGTATTTCACGTAACCCTCTGGTGTTTTCTTCATTCCCCGCATCTTCCTCCTCATACAACCCAACTATCGCCCCAAACTGTGCTATCGAGATTGAGTACCTAGTCCCACCACACCGGAATTCTACCCCATCATTATCGAATGGATCGGCTCTCTTTTTGAAAGCAAATGTGCTGTAGAATTCCAGGTTATATTCATGGACTGAACGAAGTCGAGTGCACAGGGCGGCTCTCAATGGGCCGGTGACTAGGTTGTTAAATCGGTCAAGCTGGTTCACTGCTCCTAGAAGATGCATGCATACTGTTCGTGGGTATTCCTCCGGCCTGGTTCGAAGCACGTCGTATCTTGCTTTAGTATCCAACTCATTTGCATTGAACCACGTGAATTTCTTGGACATCTGAAAGGAAACACCAAACAATTAGCACGAAACAGTGAATTTTTTTTTGGAGAAAACTGAAAACAGTCGGCTGAACACGGCCCCGAGTTGGCCTAAAATTGGCTGGACACGCCCCCGTGCTCAGCGAGCAGGACCCCGTGTCTAGACGTCTGTTTCCCAAAAATCTCATTTTTAGACCCGGTCCTGAAAACTTGAAACTTTTTGGTCCAGTAGGGGCGGTTTTCCCCAAAAATGAAACCCCAAGTGTCGTTTTTCCCAAAACAAACCATTTACCCCTTCAATTTTATCTTTTTTCGGTTCAAAAACAAGGGTTCGGGGTTTTTGTGAGAAATCGGGCAAATCTACGAACAATACAAGTTGATTTACTTCCTATAACATGTATCTATACTAATGCTAACAGATCTAAGCAAAAATTTGAGGTTCGATCCGGATGGAGTTCAAGAACCCTAGATTTTTCCACAAATTTTTGATGTTTTAACTACATGCAAGTGCTTAATCTAACTACTAATGATGATAGAATCATACCTTGATGTTGCTAGAAGTAGAGGAGACATCGGAATCTTGCAGAAAAATCGCCTGAACCAGAAAGTTTTCGGGGAAACGGGGCGTGTGGAAATGAAGAAACTGTTTTGAAAAGGGATTTTATCCCGACAGTTGCGCGGACATGGCCCCGTGTCCAGCGGACACGGCCCCGTGGGCGGGCAAGTTTTGAATTTTTTTTAAGTGCTCGTGTGAGTGCCCTGTTTCCCAGAAACTTGGTTATAAGACTTACCGATTGTGATGTCAACCCGCTTGTTCGTAACTTACCAGGTATGATGTTGATGCTTTCATTCTTCGACCGTTTGAAGCGAGATTTCTTCCTTCTCGTCCTCAATGAATCCCTGATAGAGCTTCAGCCGTTGGCCATTGACTTTAAATGGATTTCCATTTCGAGATTTAATTTCTAATGCACAGTGTGGGAAAATATGGGTGATGGAAAAAGGTCCTGACCAACTAGATTTTAATTTACCAGGAAATAACCGAAGTCGTGAATTAAACAATAGAACTTGATCTCCTACTCGAAATTCATTAGGTTTAATGTGTTTATCATGCAAGTTCTTCATTCTTTCCTTATAAATTTCGGAGTTAGAGTATGCATAATTCCTTAGTTCGTCTAATTCATTTAGTTGACAAAATCGATTTTTACCGGCAAACTCTAAATCTAAGTTTACATTTTTAATTGCCCAGTAGGCCTTGTGTGCAATTTCTACTGGCAAGTGACAACTTTTTCCATAGACGAGCTTATATGGGGTTGTACCTATTGTTGTTTTATAAGCAGTTCGAAAAGCCCATAAAGCATCATCTAATTTATCGGCCCATTCTTTTTTTATTTAACCCTACGGTTTTTTCAAGAATGGGTACCTCTATCACTTTTTTCAAGAATGGGTACCTCTATCACTTTGGCTTGTCCGTTTGTTTGAGGGTGATATGCCGTTGAAACCCGGTGATAGACCCCATACTTTGTTAAGATTTTTTCAAGTTGATGATTACAAAAATGGGTACCTCTATCACTTATTAAAGCTTTTGGTGTTCCAAAACGAGAGAATAATCTTTTCAGAAATCTTACCACGACTCTTCCATCGTTTGTTGGAAGTGCCTCGGCCTCGGCCCATTTAGACAAGTAATCGACTGCCACAAGTATATATTTGTTTCCTTTTGATGGTGGGAAGGTCCCATAAAGTCGAGTCCCCACACATCAAAAATTTCACAAACAAGAATGCCATTTTGTGGCATTTCATTTTTGGAATTAATATTACCTGTTCTTTGGCAAGCGTCACATGTTTTGACAAGAATTTGGGCGTCTTTGTAAATGGTTGGCCAGTAAAATCCAGAATCAAATACCTTTCGTGCGGTACTAGCGGCACCATGATGTCCTCCATATGGACCTTCATGACAATGGCGGAGAATCCTTCTTGCTTCACTACCATGTACGCATCGTCGGATGAGTTGATCGGCACACATTTTGAAAAGATAAGGGTCTTCCCAAAAGTAATGCTTTACATCAGCAAAGAATATTTTTCTTTGATGATGCGGCCAACCTTTTGCGACTATACCGCTAGCTAGGTAGTTAGCATAGTCGGCGTACCATGGTTCTTCTTTGTATGCCACCATTTCCAGGGATTCTGTTGGAAATTTTTCATTGATTTGTTCGTCCCTGGTTGCCTCCAAAGTTGGGTCTTCTAGGCGTGAAAGATGATCTGCTGCGGTGTTTTCTGCTCCTCTTTTGTCTTTGATTTCAATATCAAATTCTTGGAGGAGTAGAATCCACCGAATCAAACGTGGTTTAGCATCCTGTTTCTTGAAGAGATATCGAATGGCTGCATGATCTGTATAGACTATTGTTTTAGAAAGAAAAAGATAAGAACGAAATTTATCAAAAGCAAATACCACGGCTAGTAATTCTTTTTCTGTTGTTGTGTAATTTTCTTGTGCATCGTTAAGTGTTTTACTAGCATAATAAATTGGGTGAAAATGCTTTTCTTTTCTTTGTCCCAAGACGGCTCCAACTGCAAAGTCACTTGCATCACACATGATTTCGAAAGGTAATTTCCAATCAGGCGCTATCATGATAGGTGCATTGACTAGCATTTCCTTGAGTGCTAGGAATGCTTGATTGCAATCCTTGTCAAAGATGAAAGGGGCATCTTTTTCAAGTAATTTTGTTAGAGGCCTTAAGATTTTTGAAAAGTCTTTGATAAATCGTCTATAAAATCCGGCATGTCCTAGGAAACTTCTGATAGCTCTAACGGAGGACGGGGGTGGTAATCGTGAAATAGTGTCTATTTTGGCTCGATCTACCTCCATTCCTTCGCTCGAGATCTTATGACCGAGTACTATTCCCTCTGTTACCATGAAATGGCATTTTTCCCAGTTAAGGGCGAGGTTAGTTTCCTCACATCGGGATAGCATTCGCTCAAGGTTAGCGAGGCACTGGTCGTATGAATCTCCAAAGATAGAAAAGTCATCCATGAAGACTTCCATTATCTTTTCTATCATATCATGGAAGATGGCCACCATGCAACGTTGAAAGGTCGCGGGGGCATTACATAGACCAAAGGGCATGCGTCGATAAGCAAAAGTTCCATAGGGACATGTAAATGTTGTCTTTTCTTGGTCTTCGGGTGCTATCGGGATTTGAAAGTAACCTGAAAAACCATCCAAGAAACAGTAAAATTTATGACCGGGTAATCTTTCTAACATTTGATCAATGAAGGGTAAAGGAAAGTGATATTTCCTTGTTGCTTCATTTAATCGCCTATAATCTATACATTGTTAGTGCATATGTCTATTGACTTCGTCTTGTATCGAGTCATGTAATAGAATAGATAGACCAGGACGCATTGTATGAGAGAATTGGGAAACAGGCCTGAACCAGCCACCTCACACGAGGTGACAAGTTCGTGCGACCTGGCAGGTTCATGCGACCTAGCCAGTTCGTGCGACTGACATGGCTAGTTCGTGCGACCTGGCGTTCCCTATATATATATATGAGGTCTTGGGTCTTCATTTGTAACATTCTGATTCCGGAGACGAAGTGCTGCTGAAGTGTCGAACGATCTGTAAACACTATCAAATCAATACAATCGACAGTTAAAGTGATTCTAAGTGTTAATCAAGCTGCTATAACATCAATACGTCTGATTCCGCCTTTCGTATTGATCGAGAACTCTTCTAAACGACTCGTTTAGATCGAATCCTGATCCTACAAGTGGTATCAGAGCTCAGGAGGAAGAGTTCTTACCATTTCAGCTTGATTTCTTCAAAAACAACTTCTTACTACTCATTTTCTACACGTTTTTCTCAAAATTAACCGTGGAATCGTGGTTAAAATGATCTGATTTTGTGACATAACACGTAAAACACTGTTTTGAACAATCTTTGAACAAATCAGAACCAAATTCAACCTAAAACTTGATAAAAATTGACAAAATCATGCACTTTTGGACTTAGAATTCTCAAACGAGGTGGATATTCATTCAAATCATTTGAATTTTGGACCAAATCATGTGAAAATCATTCAGATGATTTGAAATATATCTCAGATCATACGAGTTGAGTCCAGATCGTGTGAAAAATAATCAGGTCGTTTGGAAATCGTCTCAGGTCGCACGAACTAATTCCAACTCGCATGGTTTGAACAAATCAGGTCGTACGAGGTGAGTCAGATCATGTGAAACATCTTCAGGTCGTGTGAAAAATCTTCAGTTCGTTTGAAATTGAACTGTGTCAGCGTTTATGAAAATCATTAATTGCTATCGGTGGAATTATATGTCAAGATGCATGTGAATTGTCAGATCCCCTAAAGTCTTCGACCTAATCTTATAACAGCAATTAATTCATTTTGCATGTGAACACAAGGAATGGCCCAATCATACTTAATGTGAATCAGATTCATAGTGCGGCCTAATGAAATTGAATTGAGAATTAAAGTTGTCGGCCACATTATTTCAATTATCTAGAATTGCATGTGATAATTTGGGTTTAGTGTGAGCATGCATGTGACATTTATTTGAAATTTCAGTGTGCATGTGAATATATCCTCTTGTCGGCTATCTTAATTGAAAATATCAGATTTTCACGTGACTCAAAGATGTTGTCAGGTCGCTCGGAAAACAGTCAAATCGTTTGAGAGTTTCTCCAGGTCGTTTGGAAACTGATCAGGTCGTTTGAACCAGGTCGTAGGGTGTGGTTAAAAGCATTCCAGGTCATTTGAAACTGGGTTCTAGATCATGTGAAAGTATCCAGTTCGTACAGTTTGATGATTTCCAGCTCACGTGACATTCCAGACTGTTTGTAAACGATAGTTTGTGACATTATTCGTACCAAACATGGATTCTGAATTTTACAACGCATTTGCTACCCCGATCACTATGGCTCAGAACGTGAACTTAGAGAATGAAATGGGCACCATGCAAAAACCGCCTAAGCTCATGAATATCGAGGAGTATAGTGGATGGGAGGAACGTTTCGAAAATTGGGTTCAAGCGAATCACTTAGAGGCGTGGGAATGTGTTGAAGAACGATATGTTAGACCGATTGATGAATACAGAGAGATTGTTGCTATTAAAGATTTAGATGATAAAGAGAAAAAGAAATACAAAAGTGAAAAGATGATGATCACTATATTGCAACAAGCCATTAAGGAAGACATCTTGATCTTATTGCAACACAACGGAAGTGCACACTCAATGTGGAAAGCACTAAAAACGAAGTTTGTTGGAAGTTTAGACATGATCAAGATCAAAAAATCGCTTTTGAAGAAAGAATTTGATCTAGTTCATGGATTGAAAACTGAAAACACCAAAATGATTATAGAAAGATATTGCAATTTGGTGGTTAACATGAAGCGATTGGATATCAAGAAAGATAGATAAGAATGGGTGGAAAAGTTGGCCGATGCGTTGCCACAAGATCTTTGGGGCACGTATCTTATGATTTTAAAGAATAATGGTGAATTTGCGAATCTATCGCTTAGCAAGTTTATTGAAAAACTCGAAGTTCAAGAGATGGAACAACGGAAGATGGCGAAAATGAAGAATTCTAACGATGAACATGACATTGGTCTGTACTATAAAGGAAGTATGATTGATAAGACCAACATTACACCAAAGATCGAAACTGCATTTAACGCAAACAGTTATTCTGGAGGGTCATCTCAAGGATCAAACAACAATAATGGATTCTCTTCATATCCATCATTTTATCCAAATTTTTCAGCAACCAATTCTAAACCGCAAAGCTCATACAACAATAATGGCCAAGTACTACAATGCAACATTGCATTACATCTTCAAAATGGTCAGAATTTCTCGGAAGAGGTTGCCAAAGGTCATATGTCTTTATTGGTGACCGTATTAGAGTCTTATGAAAGTTTGGTAGCCGGAAGGATTGGTAATCCAATGTTGACCAAAGAAGATTATGATCAGATTGATGCTGAAGAGATGGAACTAATGGATATAAAGTGGTGTATGGCTAGTGTGTTGAGAAGAGCTGAGAAGTTTAAGCAGATCACTGGAAGAGATGATTTCCGTGATGCTGGAACTTCACCTTTAGGCTTTGATAAATCTAAAGTTACTTGTTTTCGTTGCAGGGAGAAGGGGCACTTTAAACGAGAATGCACAAATCGTGAAGCAAGTGGAGCTCAAAATCCATTCGGCAACAATGATTATCATCGAAAAGCGATTTATCATCAAATTGCTCTACAGCCGTATCAACAACAATCGCCTCAAACTTCACATGCTAGGAAGGATCCGATTGAAGAGCCATCAAAGAAAGCTTATCTAGTTCATCAAGAAGATGAAAGAAT
This sequence comes from Helianthus tuberosus, assembly GCA_030545235.1. NCBI lineage: Eukaryota > Viridiplantae > Streptophyta > Magnoliopsida > Asterales > Asteraceae > Helianthus > Helianthus tuberosus. The sequence continues at coordinate 115,491,197 of CM060414.1, read as the reverse complement.
TCCAGAAAGTTTTAATTGGGATCATTATGATCCTAACAGAACTTCAGATTCTAAAGCATTTGTTGCTCAAATTTTTGAAGATTCAACTGCTGAAGATGAAATAGTGTATGCTTATTACGAATCTCAGCAATTCAGTCCTAAAAAGAAAGAAGAAGAACCAGTTTCAATAGAAGAGGCTTCAGAAAAAGCACCAATCTTTGATCACTCATCAGATGAAGAGAGTGATGATGACAGTGAAGAAATTCGAAAACTTGAATATTATAAAAGAGAACTTTCATCTGTTAGGTATAATTTGTATTTTGCAGGTAAAATGGAAGAGATCAAAGAAAGACAAGCTGCGAAAAAAGAAGAATCATAAGGCAGCAACTGTTGAAGACAAGGTCAAACCTGAGGAAAATGTTCGAGTAGTAAAGAAGCAGGTTAAAGAAATTCCAGCTATCAAGGTTGAGAAGGAAGCAGATACTGAAAAGATACCTGAGAAATGTGAAAATTGTGATACTGTGAAAAGGCACAACAACAAATTGATTCATAACATGAACAGACTAAAAGAATCTTATGATGTTTTAAACAAAGCTATGAATCAATATAGCAAGTCAAGCAATGAACAAGAGATAGCTATGAAGACACTCAATGGGGCGTTCATGACGAAGCAGAAAATCATCAATCAGTACATTGAGAAATGTGCTGAACTTGAACAAAAATTGGAAACTCAGAGGATAGAAACTGAGAGGGTAAACAGGTTGTTGAAAAGTTGTTCATGTGCTTCTTATGTGATTGACAGGATTTACCCTACAGTAGAAGGCATGGAAGCGTTTGAAGAAAAGAAATCTGAAGTAAAGAATACTGGTAAGAAACATAGTACCAATTATACAAAGTGTCCACCTCCGCTTGAAGAAGGATATTCTCCACGAAATCCTAATTCAGAAAGAGTCAAAAAGGCAACCAATTTAAAGTGGGAATCTGAACCTTCAGATGGATTGCCAGATAATATTGACATCACATTCACTGCATCTGACACTGATCAACAATCTGAGTTGATTAAGAAAGTGGTGGATCATGTGTTAGATAAAGATGAAACCGAGGAGTCAAAGACAAAGTCAAAGTCTGACACTTCAAGTCCAACAGTTGAAAAGAGCAAAAGGGTTTACAATAATGATTTTCTGATATAAAATAATAATTTGAATGACGAAACATTCAAAGTAACATATACTTTGAATGACTCCGACAAATTATATTCTGATGAAGAATTTCCAATAAGAAGTGTACAAACTGAACATATTAAAAAGGTTTTCAAATTAACTGAAATTAATATTTCTGAAATAAAAGATAAAAATCTTTCTGAAAAACCTAAACAATACACTTCAAGAGTTCAACAAAGGTTAAATAAGAAAAAAGGTTTTGGTCCAAATCACCTTAAGAAACTAAATCACAAAAATAATTTCAAAAAGAAAGGATTAGGTTTTATTCCAAAAGAAAATGAAAAATATGTTAAAGATTTTAAATCGAAAGTTGTTTTTTTATTAGGAACATCTTCTGAAGAAGAAAAAAAGAATTTGTTCAAAAAGCAGACGAACAAAGAATTCCTTGCTAAGAAGCAAGAGTGAATGAAGAATGATGTTGCTCAGAAGAAGGAAATGAGAACCTGTTATCAATGTAAAAAAGTTGGGCACATTGCATTGAACTGTCCAAAGGCAACCCAAACAAAACAGGGAGTCTCTGAAAACTTGAAAGAAAAGTTGGTTGATAATGAACCACCAACCGAACAATTTAAAGTGTTCAAAAATTCAAAATTTGAGGTTGGTGAGAGTTCAACACGTTTTTACAAAAGAAGAATGAATCTGAACAATCACAAGTGGGTTGTTAAGAAATTAGAGACACTTTCTGGCGATGAATTTGTTTCTTCGGAAGCAAAGGAGCCACTTTCTGGCGATGAATCTGACTCGTCAAAGTCAGAGGAGCCACAAGTTGAGCTAAAAAGAGAAAATTCAGTTCCACCAATGGATGACGCAAACTTTCCACCATTGCGGACTGGAAATTTAAAACAAAAAGTTGGAAAAGTAGAGATTTCGAATCAATTCTATTTTGAAAAGAAAGAATTTGATGTCGAAAAAGCGTTTAACGACAAAGTAAAACATATTTTTGGAAAAATGGTCGATGGTAGGGCAAAAGGGGTAAAAGAATTTTATGAATCAAAGAGGAGAACTTCCACACCGTGTGAAAATAACTCGGATGCACCCAAAGCTGGTCAGGCTTGGGTGTCAGCACTCTTTGCTTGAAAATCCTGACCTGCCGGAACTCCCAGGTTGGTAATTGGGGAGTAGGAATCGGCATCTTTCTTGAGAAATTCACAACTGTGATATTTCGACTTACAAGTAGTATTGTTGATAAGAACCTACAAGTGGTTAATCAAGGTCATTAAGTTGAACTTGATTTAACTTTCATACAAGTGATTAAAGAAAAAGAAAAGTGAACTTACAAGTGGTAATTTGAACACAAAGTGATGAATGAATCCCCATGATGTGTAAAATCAACAAAACTAGTTTTCCGGAAAAACCATTTTGATTAAAACAAAATTAAGTGTTTTGAAATCATAATGGGAAAATAGTTTGTTGTCAGGGGAGTTCTGATTGTTTATGCTAAGAGGATGGAGAATTGAAGCAATTCACATCAGTTTGTCATTTTATTTGTACAGTTTATTGCTTTTACTTTCAAAATTTTCCTGGAAAATCAAAAATTGAAACATATTTTTGATTTTAGGGGGAGTAAAAAATTTAGAAATTTTGAAAATTTGAAAAATAAAAAAACATGACAAAATCTAAAAACCAAAAACATCGAAAAATCAAAATGAGTTTTGTTGTGAAAAAGAGGAAATGATAGTACATCAGTAGACAATCACAGTACGCTAAAGAATTGGAAAGTTAAAATGTGATAAACGGTCTCACTGATGATATGCCAGTAGGTTTTTACATGCTTAGTAGATTGTTTTTGAGATATAAACCTAAATATCAATTACTTACTTATCACGTGGGGAACATCTCTCAGATATATAGGTAACCCCTGAAATCTTGTTTGAAGGACTTTCTATTTCTGACATACTAGGTCTTTGTGCGTGATGATATATGGGGTATTATACCGGGACTTCTGATTTTGCGGGAGCAATAGCCTAGTCCTCGTATAATATTCTGCATTGCTTTAATCATAAATCCTACCCTCAGCATAAAAAATGATGAAACATTGAAAAATGCTAATCATGTGCTGTTGAAGAAAAGATCCCCAAACGGGACACACCTAAAAGTCGAGCCATCATCTCTTTGTCTGAAAGGAAGTTCTAACCTGAGCTCTCATGGTCTCGCATTACCCGTTTACAGATATCATTAGTGTACATTCACCTGTAAGACTGAATATAGGAGTCTGGATACGGGAGTATATTCTGAGGTGGGACACGCGAATAAGTTTAAGTCCTTAAAACACTAAATTCGTATCTCGAAACAGTTGAACTTTGTGTGAAAATTTAAGTGGATCAGTATACTGACAATCTAAGTGAATCGTTTAGATCTTAAAGTGTTTAAAGCTCAACGGTACTAGTGATTTGTCATAAACTGATATGATCCTCTTACACAAACTCACAAAAAGATGTCTGTATATAGTTTATTTCCCAAAATCCAAAAAGATTTTCAGTGTGTTTTAGCATAAAATTTTGAAAATGCAAAAAGATTTTATTTTATCTTATTTTCGACAACTGATGTTGGAAAGCTGATTTTCAAAATTCCAAGTGTTGTACATGATGAACGACAATGGGTTGGGAGAGATTTGTTTGAAATGAGAAATGATTTTGAAATGTTTAAATGGTTCATTAATTTGAAACCAAATTTGAGTGTTACGAATACAAGTGGTTAAGCAGAGATCATAAATGAGAGATCATGTTGATTTGAGAATGTTTCAAGTAATTATTAAAATTGTTATAAATGAAAAACCTTATGTTTTGGGTAGAGTATGTGCAGATAAAAAGCTTTGGAAGAGCTAAGTTTCGATTCCTGAGGACTATCTGCATAAGCATATGCAGATTAGAGCCAGGTTTCCAATCCAAAGCTTGCAGATAGTGAATTCCAGACTGCGATCCCAACTTATCGAAAGGGGGAGTCTGAAGACATTAGAGCCAGATACAAATCTTGGAATAGCGTTCGAGATAGAAGCTGCTAATGCTGAAGAGCTTAAGGAATCAAGAGATCTGATCAAGAGAATTCGAAGAGTAAAATTGAGATTCTGGAAGAGTAAGAGAGAGATTGAAGGATGCTTACAGAGAAAGATACTTTGGGAAGAGCGAGAAGACTGATCAAGACTGAAGACTCAATACACTGAAGACTCGTTAACATCCAAGGGGGAGTTTGTTAGTGCATATGTCTGTTGACTTCATCTTGTATCGAGTCATGTAATAGAATAGATAGACCAGGATGCGTTGTACGAGAGAATCGGGAAACAGGCCTGAACCAGCCACCTCACACGAGGTGACAAGTTCCTGCGACCTGGCAGGTTCATGCGACCTGGCCAGTTCGTGCGACCTGGCATGGCTAGTTCGTGCGACCTGGCGTTCCCTATATATATGAGGTCTTGGGTCTTCATTTGTAACATTTTTATTCCGGAGACGAAGTGCTGCCGAAGTGTCGAACGATCTGTAAACACTATCAAATCAATACAATCGACAGTTAAAGTGATTCTAAGTGTTAATCAAGCTGCTATAACATCAATACGTCTGATTCCGCCTTTCGTATTGATCGAGAACTCTTCTGAACGACTCGTTTAGATCGAATCCCGATCCTACATACATACACTCCATCCTGTGACGGTTCTCGTTGGTATTAATTCATTCTTTTCATTAGTTATTACCGTCATACCTCCTTTCTTTGGAACTACTTGAACGGGACTTACCCACGGACTATCGGTGATAGGGTAAATAAGTTCGGCGTCAAGCAATTTGATGACTTCGTTTTTAACCACTTCTTGGACATTTGGATTACTCTACGTTGTGGCTGTATTACCGATTTGTAGTCATCGTTCATTAAAATTTTGTGCGTGCACATGAATGGACTTATGCCTTTAATTTCTACAAGCTTCCAAGCGATCATTTTTATGTTTTTTCAAAAGTGTAATTAATTTTTCTTTTTCTAAGCTAGTTAATTTAGAAGAAATAATTACAGGTGATTTGCCATCTTTGTCGAGAAAAGCATATTCCAAACCTTTTGGGAGTTCTTTGAGCTCAAGAGGTGGGTCTTTAGGAGACTCCTTATTTGGTTGCTCATTTCGATCAAGAACCACAAAAGTTTGTTCTATGGCGACCTCTTCTTCAACAAAGTGGTCAATTTCTTCTCTTGTATCGGGTGGTTCATCTTCATCTTCAATTAGGGGATCATTATTGCCGAATTGATATTTCATTAAACGATCAAGATCGACACTCTTTTTAAATGCCCCTAATTGAACATATAGATTGTTGCGCTTCCGGTTCTTCAAGGCTTCGTGGGTTTTTTACAAAGGGTCGTCCCAACACTAGAGGAGCGTCATCAAGGATGACAAAGTCGGTTGGGATTACCATTTGATTTGTTTGAACCAAGACATCCTCAACTACACCGATTGATTTTATTACTTTCCGATTGGATAGAAAAATGGGTATTTGAAGTGGAGAAAAATCACCAATACTTAATTTTTCGAAAATGTAGTTTGGCATTATATTAACACAAAGATCTTTATCAATTGTGATATTACTAATAAATGAATTTCGAAAAAAACATGGAACCGGTGTAATGTTAATTTCAAATGGATCTTCTTTTATTAGCAAAGTTTGATCATTTGTTAACTTAATGCTTACCGTTTCGTCAATTTTAGTGTTAGTGTTTAACTCTTTTAAAAACTTAGCATGAGTGGGAACTAAACAATGATTTTCGAAAGAAGGTGACAAGAGATTAATTTTTTCAAAATTAGACTCTTCTTGAATTTTAACGTTAACGGACTCACCCTTTTCGTTATTTAACTCATGTGTCGGTTTTTCACTTATTTGTTCTTCCATTTTTACATTTTCAACTATCTCTTTTTTATTTAATTCTTCTCTTGCGCGGGACTCCTCTTCCCTTGCGTGAGATTCTTTTATGCAACATTCGATAGTTTTAATTTTTTCTATTATCCTATCGGCTATGTCGGTGATAGAGTAAGGATCGGGATCCTCAAAGCTTGAATCCGGTTGTTCGATCCTTTGTTCCTCATAATACTCATAGGAAGTAGATGGTTCACACCATTGTTCTTCATTGTAAGTATATGATGGATAAGGGTCGTAATTTTGTTCTTCATAATACTCATACAAGGTGAGTTGTTCATGCCATGGTTCCTCATAATAAGTATATGAAGGTGGTGGCTCATATTGTGGTTCCTTAAAGTATGAGTATGGAGGCTCATACCTTGGTTCTTCAAAATATGAGTATGAGGGAGGAGGTTCATACCTTGGGTCTTCATAGGATGTGTATGAAGTTGATGGCTCGTACCTGGGCTCCTCATAGTAGGTGTATGAAGTGGATGGTTGAAATAAGTCACAATATTGAACCGAGTGCGGGTCACCACAAATGGTGCAATAGTCTTCCCTATAATCATCCTCCACATAGGTGTAGTTGTAACCTCCTGAGTATTGATCCATAAGAATCACTCAGCAGATCACAACAGAGTCTCGAGACCAGAAAACAAAAAATAAAACGGAAACAGAGACTAGACACGACCCCGTGTTCAGTGGACACGACCCCGTGTTCAGTGGACACGGCCCCGTGTACAGAATCTGTATCTGGGTGTTTTAATTAAAGTTACTGGTTTCGTTGAGCACAGGGGATGTTCAGTTAGCACGGCCCTGTGTTCAGGCTACTATAAATGCAAAATCTAACTAAAATGCAGAAAAATGCGCACGTTTTTTAATTTTTTTTTTGAAAAACTGATTACGCCGTCGATTTTAAGCTTTCTAAAAATCCTGGTGTCCCCGGCAGCGGCGCCAAAAACTTGATGCGTGTGAAGTGTCGTATAGTTTTTAATATATAATTTAAGCCCTTTAACACTTTTTAGCCAAATTTTAAATTTATAAAACACGATATTTACTAACACTAAACACACATATGGGCAAGTGCACCCATCGTGAGCGTCGTATAGTGTTGGTAAAATACCGAGGTCGTCCAAGGACACAAGAGCTTTTAATACCGGTTTATCCTCAACGTCTAATCAAATCAAAAATTTAGAAAAAAGTTTTTTTTTTAAACAAGAAAAATAAAACTAACTAAAATGCTGAAAAATAAAATAAAAATAAAACAGATAGACAAGATGAATCACTTGGATCCGACACCTTTGATTATTTCCGCACTTTTCCACTTTTTAAGAGATTGTCTTAGTTATTGTAGTAGGCCCCTCTTCTGGAGGTGACGTTACCCTCAACCCAGTAGTTTGAGTCAGCAAGGATACAATCCTAAAGGGTTGGATTATTGAAAGATAATTAATTAAGTTATTAATGCATATTGTGGTAGGTCCCTCTTCTGAAGGTGACGTTACCCTCAGCTAAGTAATCTAAGTCAGCAGGGATACAGTCCTAAGTAGGCGGGTTAAAGTATTAATAGTAGTTTACATATGAGGGGATCAAGGAGTTCGGACCCCCGCCATCCAATACCAATGGGTATTGAAGGAGGTCCTACTAAAGTTGACCCAGGTCCTTGCAGGATCTATACACCGAACATGGCAAGACTCTTACCAAACCGTTCCCTTAACCCCCGACCAGGTAGCCAACATATCTCCATATAGACCGTGGAGATATGAATGATGAAAATCTTTTATTTTATATAGACAGTAAAATAATGCCAAGACACCACAGACAAACGATAAGGAAGACTCACCTTCAACATAAGAAACTAGTTATTAAAGTCATTAATACAGAACCAAATAAAAAGTGCGAAAAGATTAAAAATAAAAAGTATTACACTAAACACTTGTCTTCACCAAGTGATGTAAGAGACTTAGGCAAACATGGCCTTTGATTGTCAAGAACTCTTACGATCAATCTTGGATCCCGAGACTACTACACACACTCTATGATGGATGATGGATGTGGTGGTGGATGTGGGTTGTGATGGTGGTGGTGGGTGGGTGAAGTGTGAGAGAGGTGGTTTGTCAAGGGATGGTTTGCAAATGAGCCAAGCACCCCTATTTATAGCCTGCACAGAAGCCCGGACACGGCCCCGTGTCCACCCGTCTTCTCTTTCTTCATTTAATGCAGTTTGGCTGTATTAGTTGACCACGCCCCCGTGTCCGCTGGGCACGACCCAGTGTGTAGAAGCATATCTGTACTATCAAGATTTTCCCAGATTCTGCGAATCTTAGAGTTGACCACGGCCCCATGTCCGCTGGACACGCCCCCGTGGTGGGTGATAGAAGCTTCTACAACTTTGTCTTTTCTGCAGACACTTGGGCACGCCCCCGTGCTCAGTGAGCACGGGGCGTGTTCAGTCTTCTGTTCTCTTGTTTTTGCTTGGGGAGATGCTGTTAGGGGTGTTCAAAAAACTCGTGGCTCGCAGCTCGCTCGAAACTCGCTCGAAGGTCGCTCGAAACTCGCTCGAAAAAAGCTCGAAGAAAGCTCGGCTCGAAATTGGCTCGGTTGTAAACGAGCCAGCTCGGCTTGGCTCGGTTTGTAAACGAGCCAAGCTCGAGCTTGGCCTGGCTCGGCTCGTGAGCTGGCTCGATAAGGTTTACATACTTCATTTTTTTGTCCCACATCGCTTAGAAAACAAAAAACTAAGAGAGTATCTCCCCTATAAAAGAAGGTAAAGACAATGTATAAGGTGAATTAACTATTTATACTTGCATATTTAACCATATGGTTAAATTAAATGGCAATTATGGCCCTTAGTCTATGAAGAAATTCATTTTTAAGAGCTTTTTAAGTAGTAAAATTTGCGGTTCTTTGTTAGTTCGAGCTAGATCGAGCCTAGCCGAGCTAGCTCGAATTATAATCGAGTCGAGCTCGAGACTCAAGTCTCGGCTCGATTTGAAATTCGAGCTCGAGCCGAGCCAGCTCGAATCAAGTTCGAGCCGAGCTCGAGCTGGGTCTAGCTCGGCTCGACTCGGCTCGTTTACAGCCCTAGATGCTGTCGAGGGGTCAGGCATGCCACGTTTATTCCTTTTCTTGTATTATTGCTGGATTTGGCTGCATTTTTGCTTCTTTTGTTCATTTAAGCTCTTTTAACCCTGAAAATACAAAAGGAAGACAAAAGCACATTTTTTTCCAACATTAGTACTAAAAAAGGGTTAGTTTTATGCCTTATTTGATGTAATTTATATGTTGCATTTTGCACACATCACCGCCGCCACCACCGCCATCCTCACACTACACTTGTAAATTTGAATTATAAGTATTAATAGGCATTGTGTGAGTGAAGATCAACACATCAACACAATTTAATGAGAAATAAAAAACCAAGTAGATTAAGCTGTAAGACAACAAAATCGAAGGGTTAGCTGTTTCTGAATCCTCGTAGGTGGATCTCAAATCAACTTGAATATTTGTTTTCACCTTCGGTTCTGACATGGAACCCTAGATTTTTTAAACAATCTATCCATCTCAGATCTGGTCGATTGAGGTAAGAATTGAAAATTGGTTAGGGGGAAGATGAGAGTGATCTCCAGTGATGTAAGCTTTAAGACTCAAAAATCAAGTTATAGGGGAGATGGGAATGGCCGACTAATAAAAGGTCGCATATTCAATTGAAGAGTCCATCCTTAAATGCGCAGTGATGAGATAGAGCAGGGTGAAATCCCTGTATTGTCCCTAAGTGTCTTAAATTTTTTTAACAATTTCCTTATTTACGCCTCTAAAATAGCTTCTACTTTCTTGTACATGATGCTTCAAGATTTATACATGTGGTAAAATTACAATCTTGTACATCTGAAATGCTTTATATAGATGTATAGAAAAGAGAAAAAAAATAAAAATATACGCTGCATACATGGCTACATTGGGTGTCTAGTGTGGTCCAAAAGACCATTATAGCCCTGTTTTGCCTCCAGTCTAGCCCTAACTCAGGGGTAAAATGCTCTTTCTTGTCTATACTCCCCGTATAAGCCTAGACTGGGCGTCTAGTGGTCCAAAAGACCATTATTGTCACGGCCCCCGTCCCAGTGTTACCCAGTCCAGGAGCCGCGGGACAGAAAACCCGTGGTATTTATTATTTGATTTGACAGCGGAAGTTTAACAAGATCTTTTAAAACTTGAAAATGCCCAATTACTTTATTCCACAAATTGGTATAAACCCCATAATTTACAGTAAAGGTAATTTCGCGAGGAAATTCCTTGTTTTACAAAACATGTTTATTTATTTTACTGAGCCACCACTTTAAGCTTGTTAGTGCTCCGTAGCACTTTTTCCTTGATTCATAGTAAGTCACCTGAAACATGTTTTAAAATATTTTATCAGCGGGGAAATACTGGCGAGTCACTCAATTTTGATAAAATGACACACAGCTATGAATTACAACATAAGAGCGATTACAATGGCTACTATCTTATTTTTATCTGGCGCCGTGTCAAACCCTGGTGACGATGGTCATACCACTATTGGGTCCTTTCACCCAAGTAGTGATGATTATCGCTGTTAGGTTGGTGAACCTAACCGTGAGAAATTAGTAATGTGCACAATAACCCACTTGCCAGTGATTCAAGATAACCACGACTTAATCCCTGTAATTATAACTTTTGAAAATAATTTGAGTATTGTAAAACATTGTTGATAAAAAGAGAATGACTCACATTGCGAGTTTAGACGGACAGAGTTTAGCCTACTGATTTAGCCGTGTAACCTAGTTAAAATAACAATGCATATGAAACTAGGTCAGTAACTTAATACAACTCTTTACGATAAACTCATGAAATCAAAATCTTCACGACGAATGACAAAGTATAGCCCAAATACGGGCAACACTTAAACATCCATCGGATTGGTTTCAATCGATCGGACATTGTATCGTAGCAGTGATCGAGTTAATACCCTGTATCGTAGCAGTGTCGTGACCCCTTAATACTCGTTTTTAAGCAGAATATGGACTTTTGAAACTAAAATTTCGAACACAGAAGCAAGTCCCATGCACATGCTACTTATAGCAACATTTTAAGTTTTACGCGGCCCGCGAGGACTCCTAGTCTACGTGTAGGGCTAGTGTGTCACGAGTAGGGTTGCCACGTGGTTGCCACGTGGTCTGGAACGTTTATCCGGTGATCCTGGATTTAACGCGGCCCGCGTAAGCCTAAGCTTACGTTTTACGCGACCCGCCTGAAACCAAATTTCCTTGTTTTCTTAGTTTTTCATGAATATTAGGGTTTCAGGGGTCCGGGTTTTCACTTACGGGTTGATTTGGGGCATTTTTACAGGTCCTTACATCCTCCCCACCTTATTTAAAATCTCGTCCTCGAAATTTATTAAAATAAGTGAGGATACTTTCGCTTCATTTCCGATTCCAGCTCCCAGGTGTATTCGGGTCCTCTTTTTGAATCCCAGTTGACTTTGACCAGTGCCAATCTTTTGTGTTTGAGAAACTTGACCTTTCTGTCTTCTATTTGGAGTGGTTTCTCAACAAATTTTAGCTTTTCATTTACTTCTATGTCTTGAAGAGGTACTACCAGGGATTTGTCAGATAAGCATTTCTTGAGATTGGATACATGAAATACATCATGTACTCCAGCTAGTTCTTTTGGTAGTTGTAAACGATAGGCAACCGGTCCTATGCATTAGATTACGTGGAAGGGTCCTACGTATCTTGGACTTAGCTTTCCTTTCTTACCGAACCGAACTACTCCTTTCCAAGGAGAAACTTTTAATAGTACCTTGTCTCCAACTTGAAACTCTAACGGCTTACGTCGATTGTCTGCATAACTTTTCTGGCGATCTCGAGCCGTCTTCAGTCTTTCCTTGATTTGAGTTATCTTATCGGTGGTTTCTTGTACGATTTCAGGACCTGATAATTGGCTTTCTCCTATTTCTGCCCAGCAAACTGGAGTTCTACACTTTCGTCCATACAGTGCTTCGAACGGGGCAACTTCGATGCTTGAATGATGTTGGTGCATATGTCTGTTGACTTCGTCTTATATCGAGTCTCGGTTTTGTTGCGGTTCTGAACAAGAATGATGTCATCATCCTTGATGATGACATCATACAAGTGACATCATACAAGTGACATCACAAGTGACATCATTCATACAATTCAAACGAGATATGAAGTTATATTGTAATTTCGCTTGAACTTAAAATATTGCATGAACTTGTGATTTCACTTGAACAAGTCATGTCTTGTTTCAAGCGAAATACATGGCCTATATATAGGGTGTTCTAGTTTCTCATTTGTAAGAGTTCCATCAGTTGTGTACCGAACTGCTGCCGGATTTTCAAGTGATATATGAATGAGAAACAAGTGTTAAAGTGATATTCTTCTGTTTTCTACTCAATTATCTCTGATTCAACACTGTTTGTTTGTTTCCGCCACTCAAACAGTGGTGTATTGACTTTGATTGACTCACTAGATCGTCAAATCGATCCTTCAAGGAGAATTTTAATCAAGTAAAGACATGGAAAAATTGAAGTTAAGTTTCATAATCTATGTGAAATGACTTGCTCAGACAGAACTTTTAAACTTAGTAGACTCACAAAACGTTATTGACAAATCAATGATTCCAACTTAGCAACTAATACATCGATTATGAAACTTAGTTGCCTATTCATTGATTCCAACTTTTAAACTGATAAAACAGATAAAAGTTCTGATAAATCGTCTTGCTCGCCAAAGAATGACAAATCAAGCAAAACGAATTCATCAGATACAAATCTGAGGACAGAGGAGAGAGTAAAGAAAGAGAAAGTTGGTGGTGATGAATTTGTTTCTTTGGAAACAAAGGAGCCACGTGTTGGCGATGAATCTGGCTCATTAAAGTCAGACAAGCCAAGTTCAGGCAATGAATCTGGTGTGGTAAAGCCAGAAGAGCCGTGTGTTGAGGTAAAAGTTGAGAATTCTGGTCTAACAATGGATGATGAAAATTTTCCACCATTGTTGAACAAGAATTCAAAATCACCCAAGGACAGTCAGGCTTGGGTGAATCTGTTTAAATGAAAAACCTGACTTGCCGGAGCTTCCAGGTTGGTAAGAGTGAAGCAGGAATCGGCATATTTCTTGAGAAATTCACGAAAGTGATTTCGTCATACATGTGGTAAATCAGGGACATTAAGTTGTACTTGATTTTCTACAAGTGATTGTGTTGAGAAAATTGGGAAATATTAAATCTTTACAAGTGGTTGAAGAAAACAAGGTGATGAATGATCCCCATGTTTGAGAAATGACTCACAAAACTTATTTTCCGGAAAAACCTTTTTGATTAAAACAAACTTTCTGTTTCAATCTTCTTTAGCAAAGTAGAATTTTGAGCTTCCACAGTGTTAACACGCTTAACCAACCTTTTATTCTCAGCCATCACTGCTTCAACTTTATTGTCAACATGTTTAATTTGCTCATCTGTTGCAAAGTTGAAATCATCAATGTATGTAAGAGGAATATTGTGAGGAATATTAGGAAACTCTTTATAACCAGAAGATCCAGGCGTGGTTTGAATACGTGGTTGTGAAGATGGTGGTGTTTGAAAGATTTGTTGAGATGTAATAACAGGTTGTTCATGTGGAGGTGAAAGATGTGGTGGTGATTGATGGATTGGTGGTGATTGATGTGGTGATGAAAGTTCAGATTTCTGAATTATTAAAAGAAAAGAAAGAAAGCTCGAGAGTACCTTGAAAGGATTTTGTCCTCGGATACAACAAGAAAATCAGATAAAAGTTCCGATAAATCGTCTTGCTCTCCAAAGAATGACAAATCAAGCAAAACGAATTCATCAGATACAAATCTGAGGATAGAATGGTGTGTGAAGAAAGAAAAAGTTCCTGGCAATGAATTTGTTTCTTCGGAAGCAAAAGAGCCACGTGTTGGTGATGAATCTAACTTGTCAAAGTCAGATGAGCCATGTTCTGGCAATGAATCTGATTCGTCAAAATCAGAGGAGCTATTTGTTGATCAAAAAGGAGAAAATTCAGTTACGCCAATGGATGATATCAACTTTCCACCATTGCGGACTGCAAATTTTAAACAAAAAGATGGGAAAGTGAAAATTTCGAATCAGTTCTATTATGAAAAGAAAGAATTTGATGTCGAAAAGGCTTTCAATAGCAAAGTAAAAATTATTTTTGGAAAGATGGTTGAGGGTAAGGTAAAAGGGGTTAAAGAATTTTATGAAACAAAAATGAATGTTCAAACCCCGAATGAAAATAACTCAAATACACCCAAGGACCGTCAGGCTTGGGTGAATCTCTTTAACTGAAAAACCTGACTTGCCGGAACTCCCAGGTTGGTAATTGGGGAGTAGGAATCGGCATATTTCTTGAGAAATTCACTTTGGTGATATTTCGACTTTCAAAAGATTAATTAAGGATATTAAGTTGTACTTGATTCATCTTTCCTACAAGTGGTAATTTGAAGAACAATGTGATGAAACTCCATGTTTGTGAAATGACAGATAAACTAATTTTCCGAAAAAACCATTTTGATTAAAACAAACTTAAGTGTTTTGAAATCATAATGGGAAAATAGTTTGTTGTCAGGGGGAGTTCTGATTGTTTATGCCAAGTGGATGGCGAATTGAGGCAATTCTCTTCAGTTTGTCATTTTATTTGTACAGTCTATTGTTTTCAAATTTTCTCAAAAAATCAAAATTGAAACATATTTTGATTTTAGGGGGAGAAAAATTTAAAAAAAAAATTAAAAAATTTGAAAATGCCAAAAACATTGAAAAATTCAAAATGAGTTTTGTTGTGAAAAAGAGGAAATGAAAGTAAATCAGTTGGACTATCACAGCATGCTAAAGAAATGAAATGTCAAATGTGATAAACGGTCTCACTAAAGATGTAACGATTGTCACACCCCGACCACGTAGAACATACAAAAACGTGGCGGAAACGTCGGGGAGTGTTGTAACAGAATTAATGTTTCAAATCCATGGCAATTAAAGTTTCGTTTTATTAATCAAACATGAGAGTTTACATTGTTTTAAACAAGAACCAAAGAGTACATAACATAAATTAACTAGTCTTGCATCTTTTATTTTCACTAAGGCCCAAGTCCGCCTAAGTGTATCTTGATAAGTCCTACGCATCATCTCCTGAAAACACATGTGAAAATAGGTACGTCAGCATAAAAATGCCTGTGAGATACATAGGTTTTGTGAAAATAGGATTCATGACTTATGTTTGAGAAAATGTTTAGTCATGAACCTTGTAATTTGCTTTGTCTTGTAAATCATTTGAAAAACGATAAGATCAGATGATATGTATAAATAAGAGAATAATGTATGGTTAAATGAATAACCATGTAAGATGAGTTTGTATAAGATAAGTTGTTTGTAAATCAATGTCTTATGAAAAGTATGTTATTTGTATAAAATATTATATGTCTCAAACTGAAATGATTCAAATAACGCTACGACATGTAATACCATACAAACACTTATATATAGGAAGTACCAGCGGCGTATCCACCATGCTTGTATCATATTACACACGCCTCGTTACTTAATCACTTACTCAAACCAAACTACCAAAGTAAAATGTTCATGTCTAATGTAAATCATGTAATGTGTATCCAAAATGTAAGCATGTGATGAATAACAAATGTACTAAGTATGCAACAACGAACATACATAGCATAAAGTGTAATGTATAACAATGTACTAAGTATGCAACAAAGAACATACATAGCATAAGTGTAATGTAGAACGATGTACTAAGTACGCACCCAATGGGCATACATAGCATGTAATGTAAAACGATGTACTAAGTACGCACACAATGGGCATACATAGCATGTAAAGTAAAACGATGTACTAAGTACGCACCCAATGGGCATACATAGCATGTAATGTAAAACGATGTACTAAGTATGCAACAACGAACATACATAGCATAAAGTGTAATGTATAACAATGTACTAAGTATGCAACAAAGAACATACATAGCATAAGTGTAATGTAGAACGATGTACTAAGTACGCACCCAATGGGCATACATAGCATGTAATGTAAAACGATGTACTAAGTACGCACACAATGGGCATACATAGCATGTAAAGTAAAACGATGTACTAAGTACGCATACAATGGGCATACATAGCATGAAATGTAATGAAATCATGTACTATAATGTACTAACGAACATAGCAGGTATATGATGTGAAAACATGGAAAGCATGAAAGTAACAAGTAGGCACATGTGTTCCACCCCAAAACGTTTGGAAAACAGTAAAAGAGGGGTCTATGTACTCACATGAGATTGCTCAGAAGTCCTAAGATAACCACCAAGCAATGTTAGAGATCACGGAAATATCAAACGGCACCTAATATAGGTAACTACATTAATAAACCGGACCTAAATCGGAAGATCGGATAGAATGTGATTTAGACCTGACAAGTTTGAAGACTTGTTTAATATGGGTATTTCATACACATTCTGTATTTCTAGATAAAACCGATAAGGTTTGACCCGCTTCGGCTAATTTATGTAAACTAGTTACATAAACCGAACCGAATGCGTAATAAGCGTAACGGGCATCCGTAAGAGCCATATACAGGTTTCCTAAGTTAATATGCTTCAAATATGTTGTGACATCAGTAAGATGTCTTTCATTATGCCCGAAATGTATTTAAACACAAACTATGCCCCGTAAGGGCATTTTGGTAATTTCACATAAGCCGTGAAGCTCAAAACTGAAGTCTGAGTTAAACAACTTTTGCTTACTGTTAAAACATTATAATTTACCTAAAATATCAGTAGGTATCAACCCTTGTATACATAAAGCTGATATTTTTGTTATTCCAGAAGGCTTAAAATAATTTATTTATCATTTAAGATCAGTAGCAAAAGGTTTGGAGTCGTTTAGATACGTAAAACTCATTTTATGGCCCGTAAGGGCAAAACCGACAATTACCGGATTAAGCCTACGACTATAAGTTATGCTCAGCCTAAAATTAATTAAAAATCTTCAAAAATCCCAAAATAATATATTACATCAGTGAGTAATAAGTTTGATATCGAAAAGTAGGCTTAACTAGGCTATACGCTAATTACGCCATTTAATTAACATAAAGCTTTCATTTTGCGCTAATGAGCATAACTCTCAATCTACACAACCAATTGATCTCAAATTTTGGGTACGAGTTTATATATCAGTAAAAAAGGTTTCTACTCTTTTACATTTTCAAAAATCATGTTTTAAAGTGAAAAGGGCATAATGGTCAACATATGAGCAATTAACAGAAATATGCATATTAATTGGATAACTAATGAACCAAGGTGTATAATCACAGAGGGTTATACTAGTATGTAACCTAGTCCAATTAAAGCGCTGAGGCATTTCTAAAACATGCCTAAACGGGTCAGAACTGAAAGTCAAAGTAAAAGTCAAACTATGCGACTTTCGGTTTCGAACCGGGTCTAAACAGGAAATTGTCGGGTTGAACAGGTTTGGACATGTTTTTACACTAATTACTAAGTTATATTAATGATCAAACAGGTTGTATATGTTCTACATTGCTAATTATGCATAAATTAGAAATTAACAATTCTGTTGACTTTTTATAAGCAAGTTTGACCCGACATTTGACATAGTTAGAGTGGGAATCAGGGGGAACCTTTTTAAGGGTTTATTACCCACATAATTACCAACTTATAACTACTTTTGATTCGACTAATCACTGGACCATTAGTGATTAATCGTTAAGTCAACCGTTAATTACGACGGTTGACTTTTAAGCTAAAAACTAAGCTAAAACTAAACTAAGGAAGGTTAGGGAAACTTACTAGAGTCCTAAGAATGACCAGGGATCACTTGAGAGAAGACTTGTGCTCCAGAAATGCAGAAGTGAAGTGTGAAGAACTTGTTGCAACTTATGGCCTTTTATAGTGTTTGTAAACACCATAACATGTTGACAACTAAGGCTACAAGTGACCACAATTTCCCCACAAGTGTCCCTGGGGTCTAGGAACATTTTAGGGGTCGCTCAATAGTGAGAAATACTAGTGGGATCGGTCAGAATCGTGCAAAACAGGCTGCAGCCAGTTTTCTATTTGCTGGGCACTGCTTGCGCACCGTAACAATTATTTGTTGCGGTGCGTAAGCCTTCATCAGGGACCAAAATGTTGGCTTTTCAATGATTTGAAAGGGCAACTGAGCTTATATTTTGCAATTTGAGCCCCTTAATTTTACTTATAAGGGCTTCAAGACTTGTTTAAACATTGGCAAGTCCTTGGTTAACTTTATTGTTACCCGAAAAGTCATAACTTTCAATGTTAACGCTTTTAGTCCCCGAATGACCCAAAAGTTTATTTTAGCATACCGAACACCTCAAAGCCTATTCCTAAGCTATGTAAAGGATATTTATGGTATGTTTAACTTATGGTCATGTTCCGGAATGTTCATTACAGTTCAAATTGGCATACTTTCGTAGTTTGTCAAGTTTAGTCCCTGTAAGCGAATTAACTTGTTTTTGCCATACCAAATCCTTCAAAACTTATTTCTAAGTTATGTAAAGGTTATTTAAGGTATGTTAAGTATATGTCACTATTCCGGAGTGTTTGTTGCATTAAACTGGTTATATTTACGCATCAGCGCGCGTATAACCTTCCAGAAAGCGATTTAGAGCTTGAAATCGAACGAGAGTTGATATGTGCAAAAGATACACATATTTATACAAGTCCAAAGTATGAAATACAATATTTCATTGGTTTGGTATTTGTTTGATGGTTGAAGTGACACAGGTGTCACAGTCTCCCCTACTTTAGGAAATTTCGTCCCGGAATTTAATTCTAGAGGAAACTTGTGAAGACAGTTGTGACGGTTTCGCCTTCAAATAAATCCATTGAACCCTTAAGTAAAACTTTGGGCCATGTTTGGATTCTTAGCGAAAATTTCAACCCTCAAAGTGAAGTCCTTGCAGTAGCAAAACATGGAGTTTCAAACTATAGACAGGAGAACGTTTCCCGTGAAGAATTATCATAGGAAACTTGGTGTGTGATTGAGATCAGAATTGGGGAGTGTGAGAATAAATGACATTGGTCAAAGTCCAAGACTTCTCCCGTATCATTACTCTTGTCACTGTAGGTCTTAACACATGACAAAACTTCATGTGGTTTCTGTGCACTGAATTTCCATAATTATGTAGGCCTCCATAATTACGTACTTCCTTGCACAATCCGCACAGTTCATTTCATAATGCGTATGGGAAAAAAAATCAAACGAATAATTCTGTGGTGATTTAACTTGACTGCAATAGAGTCTCTTTAACTAGGTCACCAAAGGATTAGATCAACTAACAATCTCTTCAGCTAAACTACCCAAGAGAAATATTTAACTACATCGACGTAGGATGTCTTTAACTAGATTGTCGAACCAATCTCTTCAACTAAACTACCTAAGAGGAATATTTAACTACATCGACGTAGGATGTCTTTAACTAGATTGTCGAACCAATCTCTTCAACTAAACTACCCAAGAGAAATATTTAACTACATCGACGTAGGATGTCTTTAACTAGATTGTCGAACCAATCTCTTCAACTAAACTACCCAAGAGAAATATTTAACTACATCGACGTAGGATGTCTTTAACTAGATTATCGAACCAATCTCTTCAACTAAACTACCTAAGAGGAATATTTAACTACATCGACGTAGGATGTCTTTAACTAGATTGTCGAACCAATCTCTTCAACTATATCAACACATGTTGTCCTTAAACTTTGGAATAGTACTTTATAATCCAAGGGACTTAACTACAACGTAGAAGTCCATTAAGGATTTAAGATAGTACCTTTTTGAATATCCTTCTACGAATCCCTCATATGAAGGTATGAAAGATTCTACGAGGATTTGGATAGCGAATATCCAGAGTATACAAAAACACAAAATGCATAAATGGAAAGACAAGATGCATAAACACATAGTCACATAACCACAAAATTGTTTATCTAGATCTTTAATTTGTAAGTTTTGTTTTTGTTAATTACGTACATGCATTTAAAGCACACTAGGAATCCATTTCATGGATTTCATTTGGTACTTTAAACATTAGCAAGAATCTAACTATGACGATAGAAAGATCTTCCAAAAATTCGATTTCGTTTTCAAGAAAACGCAATATTCGAATTTAGGTACAATAATTTGAATATACGGAAATACCCTTTGGTACCCTATTAAGAATTTATAGTGGTACTTTGGGTATTCGTACAGAGTTGTAACTTGCGCCTTGTACTTCGTTTCCTTGGAAGAAACGGGTACTTTGGATTTCCATGGAAAACGCAAGAGATAATAAAATGGAAGAAATTACGGGGTAGTCTGTTCTTCAAGGAATACGGTTCCTTGATTGACGGTATTGTAGAGGATACGTTGTTTATACATGCCATCACATTTGTACATTGCAATGTAAAATAAAAAGATTTATTTATAAACAACAACAACTGGTTCATGGACCTTGACTACAAAAGAAAATAATACATAAGGCTTGATTATCTCTAAACAACATTGTCTTCTAGTTGGTCCGATGCTCATCCTTGCGCTGGATTCGCATTAGCAATCTTTGGGCAATTTCTCCGGAAATGGCCCATCTCGTCACAGTTGAAGCAAGGACCTAGTGGAATACGAGCTTGAGCAGGATTTACTTGAGGTTGGTTTGGACCACCATGGTTTGGGGTAAATCGACAAGCATTTGCCAGGTGACCGAGTCGCCCACATGATGCACATAAACGACACTGTAGGTGAGCTAAGTGGTGTGCATTACATTTGTCGCATATCGGTGCAGTACCGACATAAGGTTTCTTTGCAGGAGGTTGAGTTGGTTGGTTGCGGGTGTTTTGGTTGGGTTGAGCAGCAATCGCACAATTCTGCGAAGCCTTACGCTTCTTAGACTTCTCAGGGGATTCAGTCTGTTCATCCATGGTCTTTGATTCCTCGATTGGCTTCTTGTCACCCTTTCAAAAAAGTTTATGCTTTCTGATCTGAGATTCAGTCAAGGTTGCAGATAGCTCAATGGCCTGCCTAACCGTAGTGGGGTTACTACCAGTAACAATGTCCTGAACTGAGTCAGGGAGACCATCAATGTATTTCTCGATGGCCTTATCCAAAGGCGTAACCATGGTAGGGCACAACAGGCTCAGCTCCTCATATCGATCAGTGTATGCTCGATGTTCACCGCTGTCTTGCTTAAGATCGTCGAATTCCCTTTCCAATGCCCTGATCTCGTGACGAGGACAGAATTCCTTCATCATCAGTGCTCGAAGTTCTTCCCAAGTTTGGGCCAGTGCCACTTCGGCACCCCTATCTCTCACCACACCGTTCCACCACGTCAAAGCTCGTTTCTCAAGGACACTAGATGCGAAATCTACCTTTCGCTCGTTTGGACATTGAACATGCCTGAAGGTGCTCTCTAGACTCTCGAACCATTGCAGAAGTGCAGTCGCTCCTTGAGACCCAGAAAACTTTGATGGCTTAGCCGAGTTGAACGTCTTGAAGTTGCAGAGGGCATTATTGTTGTTGAGAGCTTAGTGACATTGAGCAACGATGTTCGGGATTGCAGCAGTTATTTGCTGTGTAATGACAGCTGCCAGATCTTCAATAGATACCAGATTTTCGCATCGTGGAGGCATTCTAAAAGGGGAAACAAGAGATAAAACAAATGAAATGGTATTGGGTAAGAATAGGATGTTACAATTACCGACCAAAATTATGGGTGATGGTCATTTGTTTGAACCACGAAGCAAACAAACGACACACAAAGGCTGAATCAAAGCAAATAGATCCTCATAACGTATCGCGAAGACATGCTCGCCACCCCAAGAGTTCCCAGGTAAGAGTGACTGGTCCGATTATGTGGATTTGTACGAACACTCTAGCCTTAGACAGAAAACTCAGGGTACAGGCATTCACTCTTCCAGTTTGCACGTGTTCACACTATTTAAGACCAAAAACTTTGACGAGATTTTGAAAACTCAAAGGGGTTCAAAACCTTGTAATAGAGGGTTCAAAACCTAACAATCAATCATCCTAGAACAGATGATTAATTTTCAAAGCGGTTTCGAAATTTATGTTCTCATTGTGGTTATCACCTAAGGATAGGTGAAGGTATCGTTTTATGACTAAACGCAAGTAAACTCGCGTTAGGGTCCTAGGAAGGTTATAGACTAGGTCAAAGTATTACTAATAACCTAATTCCCTATAACCATTGGCTCTGATACCATCTTTTCTGTCACACCCCGACCATGTAGAACATACAAAAACGTGGCGGAAACGTCGAGGAGTGTTGTAACAGAATTAATGTTTCAAATCCATGGCAATTAAAGTTTCGTTTTATTAATCAAACATGAGAGTTTACATTGTTTTAAACAAGAACCAAAGAGTACATAACATAAATTAACTAGTCTTGCATCTTTTATTTTCGCTAAGGCCCAAGTCCGCCTAAGTGTATCTTGATAAGTCCTACGCATCATCTCCTGAAAACACATGTGAAAATAGGTACGTTAGCATAAAAATGCCTGTGAGATACATAGGTTTTGTGAAAATAGGATTCATGACTTATGTTTGAGAAAATGTTTAGTCATGAACCTTGTAATTTGCTTTGTCTTGTAAATCATTTGAAAAACGATAAGATCAGATGATATGTATAAATAAGAGAATAATATATGGTTAAATGAATAACCATGTAAGATGAGTTTGTATAAGATAAGTTGTTTGTAAATCAATGTCTTATGAAAAGTATGTTATTTGTATAAAATATTATATGTCTCAAACTGAAATGATTCAAATAACGCTACGACATGTAATACCGTACAAACACTTATATATAGGAAGTACCAGCGGCGTATCCACCATGCTTGTATCATATTACACACGCCTCATTACTTAATCACTTACACAAACCAAACTACCAAAGTAAAATGTTCATGTCTAATGCAAATCATGTAATGTGTATCCAAAATGTAAGCATGTGATGAATAACAAATGTACTAAGTATGCAACAACGAACATACATAGCATAAAGTGTAATGTATAACAATGTACTAAGTATGCAACAAAGAACATACATAGCATAAGTGTAATGTAGAACGATGTACTAAGTACACACCCAATGGGCATACATAGCATGTAATGTAAAACGATGTACTAAGTACGCACACAATGGGCATACATAGCATGTAAAGTAAAACGATGTACTAAGTACGCACCCAATGGGCATACATAGCATGTAATGTAAAACTATGTACTAAGTATGCAACAACGAACATACATAGCATAAAGTGTAATGTATAACAATGTACTAAGTATGCAACAAAGAACATACATAGCATAAGTGTAATGTAGAACGATGTACTAAGTACGCAACCAATGGGCATACACAACATGTAATGTAAAACGATGTACTAAGTACGCACACAATGGGCATACATAGCATGTAAAGTAAAATGATGTACTAAGTACGCACACAATGGGCATACATAGCATGAAATGTAATGAAATCATGTACTATAATGTACTAACGAACATAGCAGGTATATGATGTGAAAACATGGAAAGCATGAAAGTAACAAGTAGGCACATGTGTTCCACCCCAAAACGTTTGGAAAACAGTAAAAGAGGGGTCTATGTACTCACATGAGATTGCTCAGAAGTCCTAAGATAACCACCAAGCAATGCTAGAGATCACGGAAATATCAAACGGCACCTAATATAGGTAACTACATTAATAAACCGGACCTAAATCAGAAGATCGGATAGAATGTGATTTAGACCCGACAAGTTTGAAGACTTGTTTAATATGGGTATTTCATACACATTCTGTATTTCTAGATAAAACCGATAAGGTTTGACCCGCTTCGGCTAATTTATGTAAACTAGTTACATAAACCGAACCGAATGCGTAATAAGCGTAACGGGCATCCGTAAGAGCCATATACAGGTTTCCTAAGTTAATATGCTTCAAATATATTGTGACATCAGTAAGATGTCTTTCATTATGCCCGAAATGTATTTAAACACAAACTATGCCCCGTAAGGGCATTTTGGTAATTTCACATAAGCCGTGAAGCTCAAAACTGAAGTCTGAGTTAAAAAACTTTTGCTTACTGTTAAAACATTATAATTTACCTAAAATATCAGTAGGTATCAACCCTTGTATGTCTAAAATGGTTCTAGTACATACTATGCGTTAAAACGCTTAGAAAGGCGATTAGGAGCCGTTTCCGGGTTATATACATAAAGCTGATATTTTTGTTATTCCAGAAGGCTTAAAATAATTTATTTATCATTTAAGATCAGTAGCAAAAGGTTTGGAGTCGTTTAGATACGTAAAACTCATTTTATGGCCCTTAAGGGCAAAACCGACAATTACCGGATTAAGCCTACGACTATAAGTTATGCTCAGCCTAAAATTAATTAAAAATCTTCAAAAATCCCAAAATAATATATTACATCAGTGAGTAATAAGTTTGATATCGAAAAGTAGGCTTAACTAGGCTATACGCTAATTACGCCATTTAATTAACATAAAGCTTTCATTTTGCGCTAATGAGCATAACTCTCAATCTACACAACCAATTGATCTCAAATTTTGGGTACGAGTTTATATATTAGTAACAAAGGTTTCTACTCTTTTACATTTTCAAAAATCATGTTTTAAAGTGAAAAGGGCATAATGGTCAACATATGAGCAATTAACGGAAATATGCATATTAATTGGATAACTAATGAACCAAGGTGTATAATCACAGAGGGTTATACTAGTATGTAACCTAGTCCAATTAAAGTGCTGAGGCATTTCTAAAACATGCCTAAACGGGTCAGAACTGAAAGTCAAAGTAAAAGTCAAACTATGCGACTTTCGGTTTCGAACCGGGTCTAAACAGGAAATTGTCGGGTTGAACAGGTTTGGACATGTTTTTACACTAATTACTAAGTTATATTAATGATCAAACAGGTTGTATATGTTCTACATTGCTAATTATGCATAAATTAGAAATTAACAATTCTGTTGACTTTTTATAAGCAAGTTTGACCCGACATTTGACATAGTTAGAGTGGGAATCAGGGGGAACCTTTTTAAGGGTTTATTACCCACATAATTACCAACTTATAACTACTTTTGATTCGACTAATCACTGGACCATTAGTGATTAATCGTTAAGTCAACCGTTAATTACGACGGTTGACTTTTAAGCTAAAAACTAAGCTAAAACTAAACTAAGGAAGGTTAGGGAAACTTACTAGAGTCCTAAGAATGACCAGGGATCACTTGAGAGAAGACTTGTGCTCCAGAAATGCAGAAGTGAAGTGTGAAGATCTTGTTGCAACTTATGGCCTTTTATAGTGTTTGTAAACACCATAACATGTTGACAACTAAGGCTACAAGTGACCACAATTTCCCCACAAGTGTCCCTGGGGTCTAGGAACATTTTAGGGGTCGCTCAATAGTGAGAAATACCAGTGGGATCGGTCAAAATCATGCAAAACAGGCTGCAGCCAGTTTTCTGTTTGCTGGGCACTGCTTGCGCACCGTAACAATTATTTGTTGCGGTGCGTAAGCCTTCATCAGGGACCAAAATGTTGGCTTTTCAATGATTTGAAAGGGCAACTGAGCTTATATTTTGCAATTTGAGCCCCTTAATTTTACTTATAAGGGCTTCAAGACTTGTTTAAACATTGGCAAGTCCTTGGTTAACTTTATTGTTACCCGAAAAGTCATAACTTTCAATGTTAACGCTTTTAGTCCCCGAATGACCCAAAAGTTTATTTTAGCATACCGAACACCTCAAAGCCTATTCCTAAGCTATGTAAAGGATATTTATGGTATGTTTAACTTATGGTCATGTTCCGGAATGTTCGTTACAGTTCAAATTGGCATACTTTCGCAGTTTGTCAAGTTTAGTCCCTGTAAGCGAATTAACTTGTTTTTGCCATACCAAATCCTTCAAAACTTATTTCTAAGTTACGTAAAGGTTATTTAAGGTATGTTAAGTATATGTCACTATTCCGGAGTGTTTGTTGCATTAAACTGGTTATATTTACGCATCAGCGCGCGTATAACCTTCCAGAAAGCGATTTAGAGCTTGAAATCGAACGAGAGTTGATATGTGCAAAAGATACACATATTTATACAAGTCCAAAGTATGAAATACAATATTTCATTGGTTTGGTATTTGTTTGATGGTTGAAGTGACACAGGTGTCACAACGATAGGCTCAGCTAGACTAGTAGATTTGCGATAACGATACAAACTTAAATGAAAAAGCCTAGTTCTAGTGGGAAACACGGTTGAAAGCATAGTACTTAGTTTTGTCCTTCTTGATTGTGTGCCTACTCAGTAATCGTTGAATGCTAAAGAGCATAAAAACTGGTTAAGTTTGTGAGCTTTCACAACCTTGCTGAAAAAGTCGCTGTGATTGTGCATTTCTTTTTGCAAAGATTTAAACTTGTTTTATTTCTTTATTTTGTTTAAGCATTGGACATCCTCTGCGTATACGTGAGTATCGACCTGGATGTTATTGCCTAAACGTTCTGCTTTATTTTCTTTGGTGTTTCGTTTAAGCTTTGGACCTCCTTTGCGTATACGGAAGTATCGAGCTGGTGGTTAAAGCCTAAACAACTTCAACTTATTTTATTTTTTTTATTTTGTTTAAACATTGGACTTTCTCTGCGTATACAGAAGTATCGAACTGATTGTTAATGTTTAAACATTCTGCTTTGTTTTTGCACAAATCACAGTTGATAAAAGTTTAAAGGCATTACTTGAGTTAGTGTATTGCATGATGAGGGGATATGCTGAGATCGTGGGGTCCATAAGAACTTAGTGCAAAATTAATATACCTTAACGTATCGGTAAGCATTTCGAAAGTTTTTTTAGTTTGAGTTTAAGTGGACAACAATATCGTCAATCAATGTGAATCGTTTAGAACTTAAAATGTTTAAAGCTTAACGATGCTTGTGATTGGTCACTTAAACTGATATGATCCTCTTACACAAACTCACAAAAATATGTATGTAAATATTTCTTTACTGCATTTCAATAATGTTCTTTCTAGAAGTTTAGCTTTTATTTGAAAATCCAAAAAGATTTTAGACAACTAATGTTGATGAGCTGATTTTCAAATTTCCAAGTGCTAAACAAGATGAACTGGTTGGGGAGTGTGTATGCTAAATTGATTTTTTTTTAGAATGATTGCATGTTTAGTTAATCAAGGTCATTAATTTGAACTTGATGTAACTATTAATGTTTGGTGAATGAATGCTCTCTATCAGTAAGTTTTTCAAAGTGATATAAATAAAAACTTATGTTTCGGGTAGAGAATGTGCAGGAAACGTTGAAAAAGCTAGGTTTTGATTCCTATGCCAGATTTTCGATCCTAAGCTACAAATTCCAGACTACGATCCCGGAACAACTTAAGGGGGAGTCTGTTAGCAAAAGGGAGTTTGAAGAATGAAAGAGCTAGTTTCAGATTCTGGAGAATAGCTGATTATGGTGATTGAAGAGAAAGAGAGAGCTTGAAGGATGCTTAGTGTCAAACATTTTGGAAAGCGTGAAGACTGATTAAGACTGAAGTTTTGACTTACTAAAGTCTCGTACTGAAGACTACGTCAACATCCAAGGGGGAGACTGTTGGTGCATATGTCTGTTGACTTCGTCTTATATCGAGTCTCGGTTTTGTTGCGGTTCTAAGCAAGAATGATGTCATCATCCTTGATGATGACATCATACAAGTGACATCATACAAGTGACATCACAAGTGACATCATTCATACAATTCAAACGAGATATGAAGTTATATTGTAATTTCGCTTGAACTTAAAATATTGCATGAACTTGTGATTTCGCTTGAACAAGTCATGTCTTGTTTCAAGCGAAATACATGGCCTATATATAGGGTGTTCTAGTTTCTCATTTGTAAGAGTTCCATCAGTTGTGTACCGAACTGCTGCCGGATTTTCAAGTGATATATGAATGAGAAACAAGTGTTAAAGTGATATTCTTCTGTTTTTTACTCAATTATCTCTGATTCAACACTGTTTATTTGTTTCCGCCACTCAAACAGTGGTGTATTAACTTTGATTGACTCATTAGATCGTCAAATCGATCCTACAAATGATAACTATTGTTTTAGGAGAATTCAATTAGAGGTAAATGGTTGTCCCAGTTTCCTCCAAAATCTATCACACATGCTCTGAGCATGTCTTCCAGGGTTTGGATCGTCCTTTCACTCTGTCCATCTGTTTGGGGATGGTAAGCTGTACTTAAATTTAGTCAAGTCCCCATTGCTTCTTGGAAACTTGTCCAGAAATAGGAAGTGAACCGACTATCCCTATCTGATATGATGGAGAGTGGGACTCCATGCAAGGATACTACCTCATCTACGTATAGTTTTGCCAATCTTTCCATGCTAAAGGTTTCCTTCATTGGCAGAAAATGAGCTGATTTGGTTAATCGATCCACAATTACCCAAATCGCGTCGTTACCTTTTCTGGTTTTGGGTAACTTAGTAACAAAGTCCATTGTTATGAGTTTTCGTTTCCATACAAGCATTTCTAATTGTTGTAGTAGACCTGAGGGTTTTTGGTGTTCTGCCTTAACTTGTGAACAAGTAAGACATTTAGATACATATCTAGCTATGTCCTTTTTCATTCCTATCCACCAGAAGTTATTCCTTAAATCTTGATACATCTTATTATTACCAGGATGCATGGTATACCTAGATTTATGGGCCTCCTCTAAAATTTTATTTCTTAAGTCTCCTTGCTTAGGTACCCAAATCCTTTTCTTGTGAAATCTCCAAATTCCATCAATCCCTTGCTCTAATTCTTTTATCGTTCCTTTCATTCCTTCAGCATCATTCTTGATTGATGTTTCCTGAGCATTCTTTAGTTGTTCCATTAAGTCTAATTGTAAACTTAATCTAAGAGCACGAACTCGCTTTTGCTTTTCATGATACTTACGACTTAGGGCATCTGTGACTACATTTGCTTTTCCTTCATGATATTGAATATCACAGTCGTAGTCACTTAGAATTTCCATCCATCTTCTTTGCCTCATGTTCAATTCTTTTTGCCCAAATATGTACTTTAAGCTTTTATGGTCTGTATAAATGGTAAATTTACTTCCATACAGATAGTGTCTCCAAATCTTAAGGGCAAAAATTATCGATCCTAATTCTAAGTCATGTGTCGTATAGTTTTCTTCGTGCTTCTTCAATTGCCTTGAGGCGTACGCAATTACCTTCTTGCGTTGCATCAACACACATCCTAATCCTAGATTAGAAGCATCACAATAAACTTCAAAATCTTCTGCCCCTTCTGGTAAGGCAAGAATTGTGGCGTTTGTTAACCTTTGCTTTAAAATCTTAAAAGCCTCTTCTTGTCTAGATCCCCATTCAAACTTTACTGCTTTACAGGTTAGCTTAGTTCATGGCACAACTATTTTGGAAAAGTCCTTAATAAACCGTCTATAGTATCCGGCTAACCCTAGAAAACTTCTAACTTCCATAGCTGATTGCGGGACCTTCCATTTAGTGATCGCTTCTATTTTGGAGGGATCTACGTGAACACCTTCGTGATTCACCATGTGTCCTAAAAATTGCACCTCTTGCAACCAAAATTCACACTTCGAGAATTTGGCATAAAGCTTCTCTCTTCTTAACAAAGTTAAGAGTACATGCAGGTGCTCACAATGTTCCTCCTGGCTTTTGGAATAAATAAGTATATCGTCGATGAAAACAATTACAAATTTATCCAAATACGATTTACAGATCCTATTCATCATATCCATGAATGCTGCAGGAGCATTCGTTAACCCAAATGGCATGACTGTAAACTCGTAGTGACCGTACCTAGTTCTGAAAGCAGTTTTAGGTATGTCTTCTTCTTGTACTTTCAACTGATGATATCCGGAGCGAAAATCTATCTTAGAAAAATATCTAGCTCCCTGAAGTTGATCGAAAAGATCATCAATTCTAGGTAATGGGTATCGATTCTTAATTATAACCTTATTTAATTCTCTATAATCAATACACATTCTCATTGAACCATCTTTCTTTTTCACAAACAACACTGGAGCTCCCCAAGGGGATGAACTAGGTTGTATAAATCCTTTACTGAGCAATTCATCTAACTGCTTTTTCAATTCTAACATTTCAGTAGGTGCTAACCGATAAGGTGCCTTGGCTATCGGTGTAGTTCCAGGAATTAGATGAATTCTAAATTCTACTTCCCTATCGGGTGGTAATCCAGGTAGTTCTTCTGGGAATACATCCGGGTATTCTGATACTGTTGGAATTTTCTTAAGTTCCTTACCTTTAATGTTAATGATTACTGAAATCATATACACTATTCCTTATTTTCTTGAATAACTGGCCATTTTCATTACTGAAATGAATTTCATTGGCTTACGTGGCTTATCTCCTGTAATCACCACTATTTCTCCTGTGGGTGTATGAATTTCTATGGAATTCTTATCACAGAGAATTCGAGCATGGTTGGCTACTAACCAATCCATTCCTAACACAACATCGAATCCGGCTAAGTTCATAGGTAACAGGTTTGCAGAAAATTTATGGCCTAAGAGTTATATCTTTCCTTCTTGCAAAACCTTATCTATGTTAACAGAATTCCCATCTGCTGTTTCTACCATAAAAAATTGTTTAAGGTGGGTTAAGGGTAGGTTAAGAGCTTGGCAGAATGAAGTATTTATAAAACTTTGGTTTGCACCAGAGTCAAATAATACTTTTGCATAAACGTCGTGAACTAGGAACGTACCAGCTATCACATCGGGGATTAGCTCTGCTTCCTGGGTAGTCAACTGGAAGGCTCTTGCATTTTTCTTGGTAGTTCCTTCTGCAGGTTTGGCTTTGTTGTCAGCTGGTTTGACCAATTTAGGGCAGTCTGGTCTAAAATGTCAAGCTTCTCCACAGTTGAAGCAAATTGTGGATTTCTTTCTCCTGCAATCTTCTTCTTGATGCCCCGGAATTTTGCAGAAATTGCAATACCCTTTGCATCTTCCAAAATGCTTTCTTTTACAGGTACTGCAAAATGGAGCAGTGGAAGATTGCCAGGTTCCCTTTTTCTTGAAATTACTACTATTATTACCCACACGGAATCCTTGGGTAATCTTTTGGGCCACTTCCTTCTTCCGGTTTTCTTCTCTCGTGCGCACCAGCCCATCAGTTAAGGTGTTGGCTAGTTCCACTGCATCGTTAATAGTGCGGGGTCTCGTAGCTTTGACGATATCTCGAATCTCGCTAATTAAACCCCAAATATAGCGAGAAATAAGTATCGGTTCTGGCAAAGCCAGGGTAGGTACAATTCTAGCATACTCGAAGAATGTCGAAGTATACCCTCGACAATCAACATCTACCATCCGGTGGTTTAGGAACTTATTTGTCATTTGTTCCTTTTCATATTCGGGACAAAATTTTCTTTCCACTAGTCTCTTAAATTCTTCCCAATTCATCGCATAAGCCACATCGCTTCCCTTGGCTGGTAGTACCGTGTTCCACCATTCTAGTGCCCCTTCTTTAAAAAGATGCGACGCGTACATGACCTTGTCTTCCTCGGCACATTTACTTATTTTAATTACTGCTTCGGTTTTCTCTAACCAATGCAGTGCAGTAGTTGCCCCTTCATTGCCTGCAAATTCGATTGGTTTACAAGCAAGAAATTCCTTGTAAGTGCAACCAAGCGTTGCAGCTTTCATTTTCTTAAGAAATGGGGCTTGCATCACATCATTATCATTATTATTATTATTATTATTGTTGCCGCCTCCATTTACATTATTACTGAAATTGTCATCGTGAGTACGTTTGCTGGGAGTAGTTGGTTGAGGTTCAACTGGATTCCGGGCAGCAGCAAGGAATGCTGGAATAGCATTGGCTATTCCCTGAGCAACGATATTCTCTATATCTTGCCTATTAAGAAAGTGATCTTCATGGTTTTGCTCAGATTGGTTAACTTCGTTAATTGGTTTATTAACAGCGTGTTCCATCTGTTAATTAACAATATATATAAGTTATTGGCACATAATGAATAACAACCACACATAATAAAGTAATCACCCATAAGCACGTATAGCTAAAATTGTCGACTTTGCGAAGTTGATATTTTTTTATATATTAGTAGGCATCTGTACACACCAGTTATATTACAAAAGTTTTATTTTAAGTTATTTTACATGATTATATTTTTATTATTTATTATTATTATTATTTTATTATTATTAAACACATAATCACACAACCACACAACCACATTCAGCTGGCATCTCAGAAACGACTTTCCCTCTCGTCGTATTTCCAGGTGATTCTCTCCCCCACCTCCTTAATTCTATTTCCTGCCTCCACCAGCTCTTCGCCATAATGACAGAGTTCAGCCAAGTTTTCTGTGCTCATAGGTGGGTTTGGTGCAGGCTAAGGGTCAAACTGGGGGAAATAGGCATTAGGGTTATTCAAGAGATTCTGAAATTGCTAGTCGTTTGTCCACCATTCTTCTAGCTCTCCAGGTAGAGGTCGGGGGTTGACAATAGGATCTGGGATAGCAGGTTCCAAATTGGCTGGAAGTTGTAATTCAGCAGGGTAGTTGAAGAGGTTTTCATCGGCAGGTCCGATGAGGTCACAATTTGCCAGTTTGCGATCCAGCTCCTCCCACGGTGGCTTTTCCTGGGCTTGCCCAGAACTTTCCCCGATCTCCTTCCCTTTGCCTTTATCCTTTGGATCCTTAGTCTTTTTAACCTTTTGGGCAGCTGGCTTCTTCCTACGCCCACGTTTCCAATCCAAAATTATCCTTCTCTTTTTCGGCTTTGGTTTATCCTGGGCCTGGGCCTGGAATGTTATTGGCTCTTAAGTATCTGCTTGGTAGCCAGATGGGTTACCTGTGGTGTACATATCAGTGGTATGGATAGTGAAGTTTCGGAGTGCCTCTGACAGTGCATTCATGCTATTAGCACACATGAAGACACACACAAATTTAAGTTAAATTTTATTTTTCACAAAATCATAAAATGGCAATCAGAGAAGTTAAGTATTTCTAAATACTTAATTTGGCTTAATTCAGTGGCTCTGATACCACATTTTTCTGTCACGGCCCCCGTCCCAGTGTTACCCGGTCCAGGAGCCGCGAGACAGAAAACCCGTGGTATTTATTATTTGATTTGACAGCGGAAATTTAACAGGATCTTTTAAAACTTGAAAATGCCCAATTATTTTATTCCACAAATTGGGAGAAACCCCATAATTTACAGTAAAGGTAATTTCGCGAGGAAATTCCTTGTTTTATAAAACATGTTTATTTATTTTACTGAGCCACCACTTCAAGCTTGTTAGTGCTCCGTAGCACTTTTTCCTTGATTCACAGTAAGTCACCTGAAACATGTTTTAAAATATTTTATCAACGGGGAAATACTGGCGAGTCACTCAATTTTGATAAAACGACACACAGCTATGAATTACAGCATAAGAGCGATTACAATGGCTACTATGTTATTTTTATCCGGCGCTGTGTCACACCCTGGTGACGATGGTCATACCACTATTGGGTCCTTTCACCCAAGTAGTGATGATTATCACTGTTAGGTTGGTGAACCTAACCGTGAGAAATTAGTAATGTGCACAATACCCTACTTGCCAGTGATTCAAGATAACCACGACTTAATCCCTGTAATTATAACTTTTGAAAATAATTTGAGTATGTAAAACATTGTTGATAAAAAGAGAATGTCTCACATTGCGAGTTTAGACGGGTAGAGTTTAGCCTACTGATTTAGCCGTGTAACCTAGTTAAAATAAAAATGCATACGAAACTAGGTCAGTAACTTAATATAACTCTTTACGATAAACTCACGAAATCAAAACCTTCATGACGAATGACAAAGTATAGCCCAAATACGGGCAGCACTTAAACATCCATCGGATTGGTTTCAATCGATCGGACATTGTATCGTAGCAGTGATCGAGTTAATACCCTGTATCGTAGTAGCGTCGTGACCCCTTAATACTCGTTTTTAAGCAGAATATGGACTTTTGAAACTAAAATTTCGAACACAGAAGCAAGTCCCATGCACATGCTACTTATAGCAACATTTTAAGTTTTACGCGGCCCGCGAGGACTCCTAGTCTACGTGTAGGGCTAGTGTGTCACGAGTAGGGTTGCCACGTGGTTGCCATGTGGCCTGGAACGTTTATCTGGTGATCCTGGATTTGACACGACCCGCGTAAACCTAAGCTTACGTTTTACGCGGCCCGCCTGAAACCAAATTTCCTTGTTTTCTTAGTTTTTCATGAATATTAGGGTTTCAGGGGTCCGGGTTTTCACTTACGGGTTGATTTGGGGCATTTTTGCAGGTCCTTAAAATTATAGCCCTGTTTGCCCCTAGTCTAGCCCTAACTCAGGGGTATAATGGTCTTTTTTTGTCTATACGCCCCGTATAGGCTTATACAAGGCATATACGGGTTATATAAGACAAAATATGACATAATCAGAGATTCTCTTGGAAATTGAAAAGGGTTATATGTGACGTATAGACCTATACACGTATATGAGGGTTTGTGAATAGGCACTTGGTTGTGTGAATTTTTAGACCCTTATAAAATGAGTTGGTTTATAATATATTAGGTTAGAACCCCGTGTATTACACGGGTTTAATAAATATAATTTTATATACTAAACAAAAACAATATATTTTTAAAAACCTCATTTATTACACGTGTTGAGTATATATAATTATATATATTAAATAATAAAAAATATATATCTTTAAGAACCTCGTGTATTATGCGGGTTGAATAAATTTAATTTTATATACAAAACTTTAAAAAAGTTATATTTTAAAAAAACCTTGTGAAGAAACACGTATCTAATTTTATGTTAATTAGGTGGTTTATTTTTCAAACATGAGGGTTAATCTTCTTAATCATTCCTGAGCTCCGATATGATCCGATCTTCCTGCAAAACAGCAACACCGTTAGCTCGTTAAGAGGTGAATATGGGGGTTTCCCTCTTAACCAGACTCCGGCGTGAGAATAAGTAACTGCTTTGAGGAACTAAGTATGTGCTTTTAGAATGAGAGTAATAGAATAGAATGTTCAACCTAAGTATGGAGGTCCCTATTTATAGCCGCAGAGGTGTAAAGGGAGATGGGCTGACGGGCCTTGGGCCAAAAGGCGACAACCAAGAATACCCTTCTTGTCTCATTGGTCTCGACCGTTAATGGTTTCTAGAAGTTTTCCGGCACTGGCGCACCTTGACTGGAGCCACGTGTCCTTGTTGTCGGCCTTGTCGTCCCTCTGCTATCAGCAGGTGAGTAGAGATCGTGAAGCAGTTGTCGCTGCCTCCTAATTGGTGCCACGTAGGCGTCCTTGTGTACTCTCTGTGTCCTGCATGTCAGTCGATCGTGGAGCACGATAGAGAACAGCCTGGTGGACGCTGATTGGCTCGTTCTTCTGCCACTTGTACCTTTAGTACTTTCCGAAGTGGCCTTGCGCCGTAACTCCTACGCGACTCTTGTTG
The DNA here is from genome assembly GCA_030545235.1 of Helianthus tuberosus. NCBI lineage: Eukaryota > Viridiplantae > Streptophyta > Magnoliopsida > Asterales > Asteraceae > Helianthus > Helianthus tuberosus. The sequence continues at coordinate 115,455,534 of CM060414.1, read as the reverse complement.
TGCACGTAACTAGCCCGTGCAGGGTTGTAAGAGTTGAAGACTCTTATTCAGAATACTAAGTGTGAAACTGATGTTATCTATTTCTTGGGACTCGCGCGAGGCTTAGGATATATGCAAGTAGCCCGCGCGAGGTCTAAGGATCAATCAGCTTTTGGTTAAGGAGTATGGTCCAGCGCGCTACCTTTATAGTATGCGCGGCTTTTTGGGACCATACCCCTTCAAGTCCCCCCAGTCCAGTGCTGCTTCCATGCGTGAAGTAAATAGTTGGAGTTCTGGACTTGTAAAAATAGAAGTGTATTAGTTTTGAAAATTGCTTGCTAGGTTTTGGTAGGCGGTGCGCGTGTAAGTGGTTGTCAGTTACTATGGCGCGACTATCAGATTTGCCTGTTGATATTCTTTTGCTTTTCAGTGTAAGCGCGCAGGCTCATTGAATAATCGTGAACGCGGCGCGGCCTTTGCTAACTTCTGCATGAAGGTTGTAATAACTTTGAGCGGGTAAAACCTCGAATTTTGAATTCTGACAGGTTGGTGCAAATGTCGTTGATGGCGACGGTTGAGTTGACTGCTGGCACGATGGTAATCACACTGCCACTGACGACGGTTCACCTTTTGTCAGGCGAGTGAGGCTCACGCGCGCATGATAACCGTCACTCCGGGAAACCCACCTTACGTGGCGGCTGCTGATTGGTTACGTGCGCGGTGAATCCGACACGTTTACCCATCGCATTAAATGCGATGGGTATATATATCCGATGGGAGGAGAGAGGATTACACAAATCTTTCTTGTGCTCTCTATTTTCTCTCTAACCTTCAACGAATCTTCAAATCTTTGGAGATTTTACAGCAAATCTTCAAGTTTTTCCCAGAAGTTTGAAGATCTTCATCCGATTTTATTGCTTTCTCATACATGGATGAAGAAGAAGTCCAGGTTGAAGAAGGTCCGGTCCCTGTCCTTAAATGGGATCAGGGCTTATTTGAGCAGATCACTCGAGGATTCCGGTTCTCACCGGAATGGGATGTAGAATATCCCTGGCAGGGTCAGACTGCCGCCGACGCACCACCAGGGTACATAACCCTTTTTGAAGACTTTTTCTTGCAAGGGAATTTCCGACTTCTGGCAACGGAGTTCATGTCATCCATACTCTATTTCTATGGCTTTCACATATCTCAGATGAGTCTGGCCGGCATGGTGAGGGTGAGACATTTTGAGTTCTTGTGCCGATCTCATGGTATAGTACCTTCCGTTGAGAAGTTCCGGGCATTTTATCAGTTGATTAGGAATATCGGATTTTATTCCTTAGGCAACCGGGGTTCTGCTAAGAAGATTCTACTAAATCCACCGAAGAGCTTTCATGACTGGAAGATGAAGTTCTTCTTCATCAGGGAAGAGGTTATACCAATCACGATGATCTTTCGCGAGTCGGATACGATTGAGAAGGAAGAGCTTCCTATACCTAAAGGAGCCGATTGGTATCTGAAGCTTACTGCGACGCCTAACCGGATTTTTGGTGAAAATGTGTTGGTAGCGGCGCAGATGAGTGACCAATGGCCGGAGACTAGCAACGAAGTGCCAGTTTTGAAGTTTAAGGATAGAGATATGTATTTTTCTTTTTTTATCTTCACTTGTAATTTATTTGCGCTTAACTGTCGAGTTTTATGGCAGAGGCGCACCTTTATCAAGCTGCTTTTCCCACGTTTGGTGGGTCTATGGGCGTGCGCCCGCTTTGATCGTGTGAGCCTTATTGGTATGAGCAAATCAAAGGCAATTTCCTCTATCCCCCTGCTGGAGTTTTCGCCAATCCTCCTTCTGCAACCGAAGGTTTGCTACTTCCAAATCCAAGGCCCTTGCGTGGTGTGACCTCTGCTGGAAAGGAAATCTTGTTTCTTTCCAGCGAAGAGTCTATAGGTTCGTCACAAGAAGAGTTAATCTCATGGTCTAACATCTTTGCAGGTGTGCTGCGCGATTTGGGGATAGACCCAGAAGAGAAACCCAAGAAGGTTGTCAAGAAGAAAATCAAGAAGGTAACTGTAGACATTGGCGCGACCAGCAAGAAGGGTAGATCTAGCCGCTCGGCTACCACGTCGCAAGATAAAGGTACTCTTCGATTCCTGCAGAGGAACCTGGAGGATTATGTTGTTGCGAGTGACTCACTAGAGAGTTTATGTCACACCCCCAAAATACCACGTAGGGAGTGTCCCTGTTAGGCGTGTGACGTACCAACAATGAGCCACTAATCACATTGAACCCATACGAGTTTCTAAATAAAGTTCTCAATCATTAATAAAATACCATCAATAAGTTTAACTGCAAACCAATATATTCAACAGAAGCAAATAGTAAACCAAGTTAAACTGTTTCAAAACCAAAGTATAGTATCAAGAAATCGATCACATAAATCTTTCCAATCGGCCCATGACCACTCCAGCTACTCCAGACAGCAAGTTCCCAAATCCAAGATATCTAACGACCTGCGAGCCTGCAACAAGTGTATCAGACTACGCTGGTGAGTTCATAGTTTTACGAAAACGTTGGTTACCAAGTGTTTAGTTAATCCATTGAATTTAATGTTGATAATATCCCGAATACAAGACGGCTTCTGATTTACTTTGCCATTTCTCCAATGCTCCTATCAAAGCATTGGTCATGACTAGGTCATTAGTTCAACACCCGTCCTCCCAGGTACGGGGTGAGGTTACCAAACCTATGTAGCGCTACTAACTAATACCTTGTTACCTCTCAGGTAACCAAACAACACGAAGGGACTTTAAAGGTGATAGGATGAGTATATTATCCAACATTACCGAATTACAACAAGACATATTCCTCTCAGGAATACCCAAACAAGTTACCCAAAACCCATCCCTCCCAGGGATACCCAAAGACTGTCCCAACCACCGGGACGCATGCTCAAGAGAGATGAACTCACCTTAGTTTTGCTCGGTAAGACTTAGTTACTTGTTTAACCTTAATCAACCGTGTCCTATTCCAATTACTCACAACAGTTAGGACCACATACAACGTTTCGCACCAACACTTATCACATAACATCCATCACACTTTTTGGTAACTCATGTAACTCAGTTATTAAAAAAAAACAGCCCACAAGCAACAATCAACACTTAAGCAGTTCAATGTAGAGGCCCATAACGTGCAACGTCTTTTATAAATCTACCCGGCCCATTAGGCTAATGCAACTAGAATGTGCAGTTTGTGCAACCCATTTATAACCAGCCTATGAAAGGTGTGTGTGCGGCCCACTAGTGTAATGTATCTAATTCCTCCATTTGTTGTAACTGTTGCGCGACCCAACACTCATCAGAGAAGGGGTGCGACCCAAACCATAAACTGATTGTTTTCCCTTTTTGTTTGCACAACCAAGTTAACGTACAAGGCCCAATACCCTTTTGTTTATCCCAACTAATTAATCGTGCAAACAGATTAACATGTAAGCTCATATATCTTTTCATTATTAATAGTAACTTATTATTATAAAACTCCTTCTAACAATTAAACACCATGGACTTGTGCAATATTATGTACCATGAATCAACATCACATACCAACCGATCAACATAATCAGGCAACACAAATACATAAGCCCATATAATAGCATATAATAGTGTGAAGCCCAATGAATTGATCAATTATTCTAACTGATCGGCCCCTAATTTTTGTACCAAGATCATCAGCCATCATTATCATGCCACTATTAACCGACCACCACATATATGTCATGACATGATCAATTATCAAAAGATTACCACCACATCATAATACTTCTATTAATCAAAATCACATGCAGAATAATCAAGTAAGAATTATCGTAAACAACATATATATATCTTTGCATGAATAACAACTAACCTAAATCCATTCATCATATTCGTTCCTCGTGTTAGTCGATGTTTACAAACATCTATTCAAATATTCATACACGCTAAACATGGGCTAATCACATATCAGGTTGTCATATATAATTCATCATGGCAGTGGGTGATTTCCAACACATAATTGAAATATACCCATAACAACAATCACCTAATCACATACTAATTAAACACACATAAGAAAAACTGAGATATTGATTACTAACCGAATAGAATTAGACACACGGAATGATCCTCAAAAGAGGAGGCTTCGACGAAAGTGAGGGGGGGGGGGGAAGAAGTCTCCTGTTGCCGCAAATCCATGGGGGGTTCTACTGTAGTACGTAGGAGATGGAGAGATAGGGTTTATGAGTTTGTTATGTTTACAAGTTTGGAAGATTCATATTTGCGATATGAATGCATACGCACAATAAAGACACCTCGGCTCACTAATGGGCTCTAAATGGGCTGTGGACCAAAGTATGAACAACAAGGGTTTTTGGTTTGTTTAAGTTTATGATAATAATAATCTAATACAATACTCAATGTAACAATTGTTTGGGCGATAATCATTATAACCGGAATGGGCTTGAGCCCATTCACATAGGATCATGGTTTAGGGGTTCCTGAAGTGTATTAAACATATAATGCTTTCGGGCCTGCTATACCAAGTGGACCAGACGAGAGAGAGGCCCAAACGGCCATGAAGTGTGTTTCGAGTGGGTTTGCGTCCCAGTCCAAAAGACTAACAATACACCTACTGAGTTCCTGAATCAAACGTGCAATAATTATCTAACATACGAATAATGGGTTCATGTATTAAATGTTCACATGCACACAAACACTTAATGGATCAAACGTAAGGACACACATTGAAGGGTTGTGAAATTTATGTAGTGCTAACCTGAATATTCGGGTTGTTACAGTTTATCCCGTATAGGTGAGAAGAAGAAGACCAGCGCAGCTGGATCGAAGAGCTCTGGAAGCGCGGGATCACGGATCCCTGATGCTGGCATGACCCCTTCATCGATTGCCTTGGATGAAGAGGAAGAAGAAGGAGAAGAGCATGAAAAAGAAGCTGGAGCTAAGCTGGTGACTCGGAAAAGGTCAAGGGAGGAGGCTGCTGCTGGTGCTGGCCCAGCGCAGAAGACTGGGGAAGCCCCAGTGACAGGGAAGCAGAGTAGGCTGCGCCCCCTCTACAAGTTCTCCCCAGGTTAGCGGTGCATCTCAGTACTCTTTATGTTTTCCTTAGTAAAATTTTCTTAACACTTAATTACTGCAGAGGCCCAGAAGAAAATCCCTGAGAAGGTAAAGGGTGTTGAATTGAAGGATCCAAAGGAGCCGACGCCGAAGAAGACTAAATTCATCATTAAGGCTCCAAAAACTGTTGAGAAGGAGATTGAGAAGGTGGCTGAGAAGGTGATTGAGAAGGAGAAAACAAAAGAAACCGGGACCGCTGCTACAACTAGACAAGACAAAGCGCAGGGTCCGGAGGTCGTGCACATCACGGGGCTTGACCAACCCTTAAAGAGAAAAGAAATTGAGACTATTAGGCAGAGAGAGCCGGAGATTGTTAAGCCGACTGAGCCTGCGCAACCAGATGCCCCCACCCAAAACGTACAAGCTACATCTGTTGTTGGGGGGTCTGTTGCCACTGTTACAGAGCAGCCGGCTCCTAAAGATAGTTTAGTTGCTGGGTCTGGTGCTGGAGGTTCGGGCTCTGGCGATAAAAAAGGTGATGGTAAGAAACCGACAAGGACCCGGTCCCCTATAGGTGCAGATTATACCTTAGGGGATATTTACTATATCCTATACTGAGGAGGCTTGAGGTGATGCTCTCCATCAGCCTGTTTGGGGTTTGAAACAAAAAGACACCTTTATTGAATTTGGAGCTTGTCGTGATTGGTTTTTGGGCTCTCTTCCCCCTGGTGAGGTGAATCGGCAACGAGCGCGTACCCACGAGGGATTATATCATGCATATGTTATCGGGGAAGCCAACGCTCACTCTGCCAATCACCAGATTGTGCGCGAATGGCGCACTATGTGTAAGGAGCGTACAAGCTGGGAGAAGTATCGAGAGCGTTTGTTAAAGGAAGTCCAGGACTTGGAGAAGATGAAGAGTGCCTTTGCTAAGGAGAAGGCCGCTTTTGATGCGGAGAGGAAATATGAAGAATGGGGCCGCGAGGGCCTAAAAAGCAAACTCCAAGCTGCTGAGGAGTTGTTAACTAGGGAGCGCACGGAGTGGAAGAAAGCATGTGAGATGGGTAATCAGCGTATGTTCTCTGCACGCTCCAAGATTACCGACCTTGAGGCCCATGGTTTCCACTTTGAAAGGGAAGGTCGAGGAAGTTGAAGCAGAGAAGGGGCGCGTTAAGGTCCAACATACCTAACCCTTTCTTCCCCCTTTTAAGTTGTTTTGTATTTGTCAAAATTTCGTTGTCCTTATTTCAACCTTTTGCAGGCTGAGTTGAACGCGCGAGTTGCGAGCAAAGATAAAGACTTAGCTGCCAAGGATGTGGAAATTGTGAAGCTAAAGCGCCGATTGTTTGATGCCCATGACAAAAACGAATCGTTGGAGATAGATCTTAAGGCTGAGAGGGTGAAGGCTGATACCGCCGAGGAGGCAAAGAAGAAAGCCGAAGAGGCACGAGACATCAGCACTTTCGCCCTTAATGTGGCTCAAAACAATTATGCCAAGGCTCAATCAATCGTGGACACACTAGTCTCCGAGTCTGAATGGATGCTCAATAGAGGAGTAGTTGCGGTGAGTTTTTCCTCTGTTGCCTTTGGTTTTCTTTATTGTTCTCATATGTTTCTCTTTTTGTATAGATCGCCAACTCTATTCTGAATGCCACCGAGCTGGATGGGGCTGTTGCTACGCTTATAGATGATTCCCGTGCCGTTGGGCATCGTGGGGGTTATCTAGAGTGCGCTCATCATGTGGAAGAAGCCTTTGGCCAGCAGTTTGATACTCATCATTGCTCGGTGACTGATCAGGCTGACGCTATGCTATCCCGCGCTGAAGAAGTCTCTGACCATCTTTCGCTGCCTGTTATGGAGTTGGTCACCGAAGCGTTAAAACATGATGACTGGTGTACGCGCCTGAAATCTATCCTTGACCCTCCAGAAACTTTGGAGTTGACAGATGAAGAAGAGGCAGCCGACGAAGGTGGCGATGGCGATGGAGATGGTGATGGTGATGGTTATGAGTAGATGATAGGATTAGTAGGCTGGTGCCTTGTATTTTCCATGCTTTCAACTTTGTGTAATCACTGCGCGGTTGCGCTTTTTGAATAGAACATATGATGTTTGTTACTTATTGTCGAGTTACAATTATTGCACTGTTGTTAGAAACTTTGGTTAAATTAGCTCGAATAAATGTAAGTGTGGCTCGTGTATGAGTGTTATTGCCCGGTCTCGCGCTATGTTTGCGGAGGACCTTGGAGGCTTTACTCGAGAGCTCGTAATTTACTGAAGTGTTTTCGTGCTAATCAAAAGTTTGACATGCATTTGTAACGTAGAAGATATGCTGGTAGATCATAAGGCATAGCCAATGCTTGCCTTAAGTAGCTTAAAAACAGGCGCGAGGCCAACATACATAATCAAAATAAAAGGCGTATAGCTGACATAGGTATTTAAAAGGCGCGTGGCCAACATAGCTAATAGTAAAGGCGCGTGGCCATCATAGAAGATTGGAATGGTGCGTGGCCAAGGGTGTTCACATGTAGCACTTACGCAGTTGTTGTGCGTTCCACGTGCGTGGGATAATGTGGCCATCCAAGGTGCGCAGCTTGTATGCCCCTTTTCCTAGCACCTCATGTATTAAGTATGGGCCTTCCCATTTTGGTGCTAGTTTTCCGGGGCGCTCAGCATTAGAAGCTTCATTGTCTCTGAACACATATTCGCCTGGACTGTAGGTACAAATCCGCACCCTTGCATTGTAGTACCTCTCCAATTGCGTCTTATACTTGGCCTCTTTGATTCGCGCTATTTCACGCCTCTCTTCTAGCAGGTCCAAGTCTAAGCGGCGCTCCACCTTGTTATCAATCTTATTGACAGCTGATAGTCGTGGCTAGGGGAGGCCTATCTCTGCTGGGATAACCACCTCTGAGCCGTAGACAAGGCTAAAAGGGCTTTCGCCAGTGCTTGTTTTTGGCATGGTTCGATGAGCCCACAAAATGCTAGGGAGCTCATCTACCCAACCTCTTCTTATGGTGCCCAGCCGGGCCTTAATCCCTTCAACAATGCTTTTGTTGACACTCTCTACTTGGCCGTTGCCTTGAGGGTGCGCAACGGAAGAGAAAGTGTGCTCAATGTTTAGTTCTTTCATCCACTCTTGGAGGTCTTCGGATACAAAGTTAGTGCCATTATCGGTCACGATCTTGAGTGGGAGACCAAACCTGCAAATGATGTGTTCCCATATGAATTTACGCACCATCATTGTAGAAGTTGAGGCGAGAGCCTTTGCCTCCACCCACTTAGTAAAGTAGTCAACAACAACAATAATAAACTTCACTGCTCCAGGAGCTTCAGGGAATGGTCCCACCATATCGATTCCCCACTGCTGGAAAGGCCAGGCTGTGGACACATGGATCAAATCATTCTTTGGGCGCAAGGTTTTTGGAGTGTGTCTTTGACATGAGTCGCACTTGCGTAATTCCTTTAAAGCGTCGACATGCATCCCTGGCCAATAGTATCCCGCATTCATTATCCTAGCAACAACCATGCGCGGGCCCTCATGGATGCCACAGATGCCTTCATGTATCTCCCTGATCATATAACTCGCGTCTTGGGGGTCAACGCATCGTAGCAATGGTCCTAAAAAGGATCTTTTGTAAAGGATGCCACCATTCATCTCGTAGAACAACGCTTTGTTTTGTATCTTTCTGGGTTCCGCCTTGTTCTCTGGGAGAATTCCCCCTTGAAGATATTGAATGATAGGGGTTATCCATGAAGGTGGCCCTATCTCAATCACATTAACTTGGCGCAGCAAAACCGATGGGTTTTTTAAGACTTCGATTCTTACATCTTTGGCGAGATGTTGAAAAGCTGTTGAAGCAAGCTTGCTTAGCGAGTCTGCTGGCTTGTTTTCTGACCGGTTGATATGAACAACTTTGTAAGACTTGAACTTATGAAGTAGCTCTTTCGCTTGTTCTAAGTATAAGGCCATGACTTCGCCCTTTGCATCATACAACCCATTGATTTGACTCGCGATCAGGAGGGAGTCGACATGCGCTTGTAAATTTTGAGCTCCCATCTTTATGGCCAGGCGCAGGCCTGCCAAGAATGCTTCATATTCTGCCTCGTTGTTGGTATTTTTGAAATCCAATTTGATGGTATATGTGAACTCATGCTTCTCTGGGCTGACAAGGCGTAAACCAGCTCCTGCGCCGTCTTCATTTGAAGCCCCATCAGTGTATAGCAGCCATAATTCATCTGATGTATCCTTGATGGGAGTTTCTACTACTTCACATTCTTTGATCTTGTCTTCTGGGACTTCTGTGATGAAGTCGCTAATACTTGATCCTTGATAGCTGGGCGCGACCTGTATAGGATGTTGTGGCCTCCCAGCTCGATTGCCCATTTCGCCAGACGTACTGAAGTTTCTGGTTTTTGCAAGACTGTGCCTATGTGAAAGTTCGTGGGTACTGTGATCACATGACCGGTGAAGTATCTACGCAACCTCCTGGAGGCATGTAACAGCATGAGCACTAGCTTTTCCATGGTGGAATATCTTGTTTCTGGATCAGTGAGTACTCTGCTAACATAATAAATCAGAGTTTGAACTCCCACTCTCTCTACTAGCAATACTGGCCCAACTGCCTTGTCCGAGGAGGATAAGTACAGAATGAGTGGTTCCTTTTCGAACGGTGCGCTTAGAGTAGGGAGCTTAATCAAGCACTCTTTCATCTGCTGGAAAGCAGCTTCCGCTTCAGGCGTCCACTTAAACTCTTGTTTCTTTACGCAGTTGCGCAATGTACTGATAAAAGGATAAGACTTGGTCGCGTGGTTTGAAAGAAAACGGTTTAGCACAGCTAAGCGGCCGGCTAGCCTTTGCATTTCTTTGATCATGCGCGGTGACGGCATTCGTTCGATGGATTGAACCTTTTCAGGGTTAACCTTAAAACCGCCATTTGTAACTACGAAACTGAGACTTGCCTTCTTCCATGCCGAAAGAGCATTTTGTTGGGTTTAGCTTCATGTTTACGCTTCTAGATAATTGAACGTCTTCTCTATATCCTTCAGCATTTGGTCCTCCTCGGGACTTTTGATCAAAAGATCGTCAAAGTACACTTCGATATGCTTTCTGATGTCGTCCGCAAATATCTTATCCATCAATCGTTGGTAGGTTGCGCCAACATTTTTTAGCCCAAAAGGCATCTTTGTGTAGCAGAAGATTCCGATGTCAGTTCGGAAAGCTGTCTTATCTTCATCCTCCAGCTTCATCTGGACTTGATGATACCCTTGTAACAATCTAAAAAGCATTTCCACCTGTATGGCGCGGGAGAGTCTATCTTCTTGTCGATCTCAGGCAACAAATAACAATCTTTAGGACATGCCTTATTGAGATCTGTGTAGTCAACACACATTCGCCATCCTCCGGTAGACTTCTCGACCATAACAGGGTTTGCGACCCAACTTTGGTAGCGCACCTCCCTTAGTATGCCTGCCTTTAGCAGTTCACAAACTTGCTCATTCATGGCTTTAGTCTTATTCGCTCCTAGGCTGCGCCTTCTTTGTACCTTAGGCTCGACTAAAGGATAAGTGTTCAAACAGTGTTCAGAGACATCGCGCGGGACACCTGTCATATCAGACGGGGTCCAGGCAAAGATGTCCATGTTCCTGAATAGTAGTTGCTTGAGGTGCGTCCTGATACTTGGTGAGATTACGTGACCAATCGTCGCCGTCTGTTCTGGGTATTTGCGGTTCAAGACCCATTTTTCAGGTTTGGTTGTTGAAATCTTTGCTGCTTTGACCGGGCGCGCATTTTCTATGGCCATCACCTCCTTCTTTGCATAGATAATCACCACCCCCGTTTCAGTTGGGAACCCGATGGCTGAGTGGGGCATGGAGGTTACCATGTTCATTTCTCCCTGGGTTTCTATCCCGATTAAAATGTCATGCCTTGACTTGATTGGCATCACCATAAAGTTGACGTTTGTATTTCTTGAATGGCTTTTTTAAAGTGAGCGCGCATTAGCTATTCGCTTACATCTCCAATCTCTAAGCACTCCTTGTTGAAGCGAGTGATAAAGTCTTCTAAACCCTCGTTCTCTATGTGCCAAATGTCTGTTACTTCAGCTGTATCGTGCTGATAACGTCTCTGTTGGCTAAAATGGGCTACAAATTGGTCTTTGAATTCAACCCAAGACTTGATTTTTCCAGCTGGGAGTCTGTCGAACCTGGCGCGAGCAGCCCCTGTGAAAGTCTGAATAAACAAATGGCACCACATTGGCATGGTCCATCCTCCTAGAACACCGACGCTTGTAAACACTTAAACATGATCATCGGGGTCAGTGAGACCGTTAAATTTTCCCACTGTTGGTGGTAGCTTTGCCTTTTCTAGCATGGCTAGAGCGATACTTCTAATGAACTTCGATTGTTCAGCAGCTTCTGCTGGTCTGTAAACAAGGCTGAAATCACGTTCTGCTTCCTCGTTGTAGGCGACGCGCGGCCTTGGTATGTAAGACTCGTGATTTTTCTGTAATCGGTTGAAGACTAATGAACCTTCATCATCTTGCCAAGTAGGGTCATCCGGGTCAGTGTTGTCCCATTCGTTGTTCATGTTGCGCGGCCCTAGCCGGCTGGGAACTGGGCGCTTGTGTTGCACATTTGATGGATGGTCATAATAGCTGTCTGTCTCCCCATATGTGTCGCGCGTGTCATGCACGCTCTGTCTTCTCTGTGGAGGAGGTCTGTTGAACTTCCCTTGTATGTTTTGTTGAGGGGGTGTCTGGTGCGCCCCCTGAACTGGACCCGGAGGAGTAACCAAGGATGGTTCTGCCTGCAGAATCGCATGTTGTGCGCTTAATGACTGGTAAGCAGCATTGATAGTGGCAATTTGCTTGGCATACCAAGAGGCTAAAGTCTCGCCTTCTGGTAGCCCTAATAGCGCTGAGATGTTTGGATTTGGAGCTGGGTTTGAAGGACCAGCGGCATTACTTCCTGGGGTACCCGTTTGAGTGATGCGAGTGATACTCGCGCGGGGTCCCCCTATGTTTGTTCCTTCTTCTTCAACGATCTCGTCAATGGGATGGGGTTGGGCGTGCGAGTTGTCCTCTCCCGTTCCCGCTTGAGAGACAGTGCCGAAACCGAAATCGGGAATTATTCCTTGACCAACCATGACCAAGGGAACAGAAAAAACTCAGAAAAAAGAAGATGGAGTGATTGTAAAAATCGGTGGGCGCCAATGAAGAAACACGTATCTAATTTTATGTTAATTAGGTGGTTTATGTTTCAAACATGAGGGTTAATCTTCTTAATCTTTCCTAAGCTCCGATATGATCCGATCTTCCTACAAAACAGCAACACCGTTAGCTCGTTAAGAGGGGAATATGGGGTTTCCCTCTTAACCAGACTCCGGCGTGAGAATAAGTGTGACAACTCGTATTTCAAACCTTCGTTGTACTTGGATGTAACCTGTTTGAACAATATGTGATTATGTGATACGTGGTTTTAAATGAAACATTATGTTTATATTATGTGAATATATGTATTTTTATATATATGTTATATGTTTATGTGATGCGATCGCACAACATACAACTCTAACCCGATCGCACAAGCCTTTGGGCTTTTTGCTTCACACTCTTCTCGGCCTACACATAGTGTACTCGAAACCCAAAGGGGCAGCCCATGTATCGGTTCGGCCCACTCCTCTTATACGCACACAAACACCTTTATGGGGTTTTGTTTCTCATTGTTGCAAACACTCAAAAACACATCAAACCCTAGTCCTATCCTCCCCTCTCTCTCGAAGCTGACGGCCACCCTCTCTTCCTCAAAGCTTTTGATTCAGATCATCTTTTCTATCTTCAACCGGTTAGTGGTTCATAGTTATTGTTTTGTTAAATGTTATTGTGATTTATATGTTCTCATACATTGATTTACGAATGATATATGATTGTTTATGACTGATGTAGTTTAGAGTTCATGAAATCGGTTCATATGTGTAACATGTTTTGAATTATTTAGAGTTGATAATTATGTTAAAGATGATTGTTAAACCGAATGCTTGCTAATCGGCTGTAATGGGTTCATGTGCAGAGGATTGGTAGTTTTGTTATGATAGTATGCATGTTAGTGATCAAGAACATGAACCATGTTAATATGCTTAAGTGTTATGATTAGATGAATTGTTAGGGTTCATGTGAATTTAATGAAAATTGCTTGATTTGATCGAATATTGCATGATTGGAAAACTGTTAAATGGAATCTTGCAAGTTAAATGGAAACTGTTAGGATGATTGTAACTGATTGCATGATTTAAGGAAACTTGTAACTAATCGCACAAGGCCACCCTTGATCGCACAAGATCAAGTCGGATCGCACAAGGGATTGGTCGCACAAGGTAGTCGCATAAGCTTGGTGCAACTGTCTAAAGCTCACGGTACAACTATGACATGCATGATCGCACAAGACTTGTGGATCGCACAAGACATTGCCGATCGCACAAGTCTTGGGCCACACACTGTTTGGACTTTATTGTGTTGTTGGGCCTTAAAGCCCAATACCCAGTCGTACAACCCAACTGGATCGCACAAGTCTATCCGGACCGCACAAGATCAACGTTTGTTATTTATTTGGGCCGTGTATGTATGATTGGGTTTTCTATTTGTTTGGGCCGGGTATGTTTGGATCGCACAACCCGTTGTGAGTCGCACAAGGATGTGCTGGACGCATAACAGGTTAGGCCGGGTATGATTGGGCTTCATTTGGTGAATTGCACAAGGCTGTTGGGCCATTAGACTTGTGCGAGCCCAATCATTTGAGTCGCACAAGTTCGAATACGTTATGTACTTGACTGTTAACGTGATTGCCATGATCATTACGTGTTGTAACCTGTTAGATTATGTGTAAAACTTATGCGCACTACTTGAACCTAGACCTGACTTGTATGGTAACCATGTTAGGATGTGGTTGACCACATATAGCTCAAGTGACCATTTTGCTTATCTGCCGAGCAAACCAAGGTGAGTTCACACACTATCTAAGGCATGGGATTCCCGGTGGTTGGGAATGGGTTAAAGAATTAAAACGGAACCTACATATTCTCCTTGGGTAGGATATGTACGGCCATCCTCCTTGGGTAGGATGCCAATATTAATCTTGCGTATTCTCCTTGGGTAGAATACGTACGTTCGTCCTCCTTGGGTTGGACAACAACCTTAAACTACTAGCCAAAACTCTATCACGTAAGTCCCTCATATTATATCAACTTAATCGCCGAGGCTGATGGCGAGCGGGTCATTAGTTAATAGCGCTATTAGGTTTGACAAACCTCACACTGTCATTCGAACGGGCGTGTACTAATGGATCATGGCAAACTGTCAATGATGATAGACATTGACGTAGGGCACAACTATTGTTCGTCAGTGGTCGATATGTTAACGGTCTAGTGGTTCACATGGGGAAGCCCCCACTTGTTATGGATATGGATTGGGAAATAACGATACTGGTTAACTCGTGGTATACGAAGCAACTTATGATTTTCAAAACAAACTGGTAAAACTAACAACCCACTGTGAACTCGCTCAACTTTGTTGTTGACTCGTTGTTACATGCCTTGCAGGTCGTTAGGCACTTATGGAGCTTGCACAGGGAGGAGTGATCGTTGTGGGACATGGACTGTTGAGTTCCATGTTAAACATTTAAACTTATGAACTTATTACTTATGTTTGGGTTTTACTTTATATGCTTCCGCTGTTAACTAAAAGTTGGTTACTTTCTTTTAGACACCAATTATATTGTGGTTGGTTTTATTACTTATTTATGTTGTTCAATATGATTGGTGGCTTGATCCTGGTCAGTCACGCCTCCAAGTAGTGATACTCCGCGTGTGGATTTTGGGGGTGTGACAGATTGGTATCAGAGACATTGGTTATAGCGAACTTGGTTTTAAAAAGGGAGAAGCTTTTTGATAAAACCAGACTATAACCTGTACAGTGCTCAACGATCCACAACGACGCTTCGCTCCACGTGCAAGACTCAACATTCTAGGTGATATGGTTTATGTTTATTTTACCTACCTGTTAGTTACATAGTGCATTGTTCATGGTATGCTTTGGTTAACGTAGCAACTATTGTTAGACACTCATTGTGTGCTTACTCTCTTCTGTCACCCCACACTTACACATTGTCATGACACTTTTCTCACTCGTGCTCTCTTTATTGTGAAGATCATGAGTGGACATATCAACCTAACTCAAGCCCAGCTGACGGCTTTAATCAATGAGCAAGTTGCTGCAGCGCTCGCAGCCGCTCAGGCAGGAGGTCAACATGCTCAGCCTCCTGTGTGTACTTTCAAAACTTTTATGGACTGCCGACCTACTACTTTCAGCGGCACTGAAGGAGCTGTAGGCCTCCTCTACTGGTTCGAGAAACTCGAATATGTTTTTGAGATGTGTGAATGCCCTGAGGCTCGTAGGGTGAAGTATGCTACTGGTACTCTCGAAGGTGTAACGCTCACGTGGTGGAACGCTCAGGTCCAAATGCTGGGGTTAGTTGCTGCTAATGCCACCCCATGGAATGATTTCAAGGAATTGATCAAGGAAGAGTACTGTAATCGTGATGACATCCACAAGCTGGAGGTAGAGTTCTTTAACTTAAAGATGACGGGGTCAGAAATTGAAGCGTACACGAAAAGATCGAACGAGCTGGCTATCTTGTGTCCTACTATGGTGGACCCTCCTATTAAACGTATCGAGCTGTACCTTAAAGGCTTAGTGCCAGAGATCCAGAGCCATGTGACTGCAACAAACCTCACCTCTATCCAGTAAGTTATTCGTTTGGCTCATCGTCTCACTGATCAGGCGGTCGAGCAAAACAAGCTGCCCAAGCGTATTGGTGCTACCACTACTTCTGATGCCCCCAGCGACAACAAGCGCAAATGGGATGGAGTCTCAAGCAAGGGTTCAACATCAGCTCAGTCTCAGTCTCAGCAGCGAAAGAGTGATGACTACCAGAGTCCTGGTCAGCAATCTTCTGGTAGTCAAGGGCAGGGTGGATACCGAGGGAACCACCCCAAGTGCAACCGATGCAACAAGCATCATAGTGGGCAGTGCAACAAAGGTCATTGTCTGAGGTGTAACAAGTTTGGTCATGAAGCAAAGGATTGCAGGGGCGCACGACCTGCGAATCAGAATCGTCAACAACAGCCACCAGCTCCACAGATTCAGCCGCAGCAACAACAGGGTAATAAAGGATGCTATCAGTGTGGTGCTAAAGGTCACTTCAAGAGGAACTGCCCCCAGTTGAACCAGAATTAGAACAACAATAATCAGGGGAACGGGAGCAATAACGGGGGAAACAATGATGGCAATGGTGCCAGGGGACGCGTTTTCATGCTGGGTCAGGGTGACGTGTCACACCCTGACCACGTAAAACAACAAATCATGGCAGAATCGTCGGGGAATGTTGTAACAGAATTATTGTTTCAAACCATGGATACAAAGAGTTTCGTTTTATTGAATATTAAACATTGTCTTAAAGTTAACAAGCAAGTCAAACATAGTCTATCATCGTTATTAAATCACTAAGGCCTCGTCCAGTCTTAAGTGAGCATGCATCCTATTCGCAATCAACATTAAGCAACATCACCTGAAACATATGTAAAAACAAAGTCAGCAAAGAAATGCTGGCGAGCACATAGTTTTTGTGTGAGTGTCAGATTCATGGCTCGTTTACATGTTGAAATAACTCGTACAACTTCGTTGTTCGATAGTAGAAAACCTTGTTTTGTAAAATGTTTGTATTGTAAAATGAATAACCAAGTCAAAACAGATTGGCCATAATTTGTAAACCTCGATGCCATGAATCTTAACCCAAAACATTTGTTTTCGTAAACCAAATCATAAATCGTCCTCGTAATAAAACTCGTATGGTTTATATCATTTAGTAAACCTCATTGTGTAACATCGTTTAACTCATTCTTGTTATGGATCATCGTTCACTTGTTTAAATCGTTCATAATCGTTCAATCGTTCAAAATCGTTCTCGTACAAATCGTTCTCGTTTTAATTGTGAAAACTACTTTTGGTCGTCTTGCTAATAACATTCAAACCTTTGTGACTCGTTCATCTTTCAACTCATTCAACTCATATTAACAAACCACCAAAGGGTAAGTTAACAATCATCAGATTCAGTCGTTACCCACCTAACCCA
This sequence comes from Helianthus tuberosus, assembly GCA_030545235.1. Classification (NCBI taxonomy): domain Eukaryota; kingdom Viridiplantae; phylum Streptophyta; class Magnoliopsida; order Asterales; family Asteraceae; genus Helianthus; species Helianthus tuberosus. Next base: position 115,438,284 of record CM060414.1, on the reverse strand, counting down.
CACATAACCATGGGTTCATTCTGATAACGGGATTTGTCAGATCCTATGGTACCATAACCTAATACTGGTCGGCTTGATCAATGCTAATGAATGTCATTCGTTATGTAACTACCGCCAACAAGTTTGTTCACATTATCGAAATCGTTATTAGTTTTGTATAAACCATCTCAATCATTTTGAAACCATCGTTAGAATATTGAAATCGTTTTGATACATATGAATCACCCCAAAACAATCGAAAACAGTAAAAAGAGGGGATCTATGTACTCACCTTTGGGTGCATTTTTATATGTTAACACAATCCCTCAAATTGTTTATTCGTCCTAAATTAAATAAGAATGATTTAATAATCAAAAACCCACAAAATACATAAGTTTTGTTGGTGCATTCATCTGTCGTCTTCGTCTTATGTCGAGTCTCGGGTTCGTTGCGGATCTAAACAAGCATGATGTCATCATTCTTGATGATGACATCACACTAATGACATCATCTATTACATCATGATATATCTACAAGACAAAACACAAATCAGAATGTTGAAGACATGTGTTTCGCTTGAAGACAAAGTTTGGGTCTCGCTTGAAAAACAGTTAGAACAATTCGTGAATTCCATACCAAGGTGCTGCCGGTGTGAAGACTGATTGTAAACGATATTATATCAATCAAATCAGTGTTTAAAGTGATAAGCAAGCTGTTTCGACGTCAGTTTCTTATTTTCCGCATCTGAAACTGATAAAATCTCTTCTGAACGACTCGTTTGGGTCACAAATCGATCCTACAAGTGGTATCAGAGCTCAGGAGGAAGAGATCTTGCCAAAACAGCCTGTTTTCATCACTTTTTCTGATTTCTACACCATTCTTTCACAAAATTGAAAATTTTTCACGGATAAAATCGTCTCAAATTCTCACAAAATGTGCGTAATCATGTTTTAACAAATCCTGGAAAGTTTCAGAGCTTAAATCGACTTAAAACTGGTTAAAAACATGACTTTCGCTTGAAATGTGTTCGAATTTGCTGATGTCATTGGCTTTCGCTTGAAAAATACGTGTTGATCTTGCTGACATCATCGACCTCTCGCTTGAAAATTCATCGACCTTCCGCTTGAATTAAACCTCTCGCTTGAACTAACCGCTTGAATCACTTGTTCATTTAAGTGTGTACATCGAGTTGTGTGTAACTTTTTATGAGGTGTAAGTAATTGGGAAAAGATATCATGTTTGTGTCAGCTTGCATGTGACTCTCGAAAATTGTCTTCTTGTTTTATCGGTTTGCATGTGAAAGTTGGTAAAAGTGTGTCATGTGGTCATGTGAATGCATGTGAATATATAAAGTAGTCGGCTAAGTGGATGTGTGTCAGGCACTTGTGAATTCATATATGTTGGCATGTTAAACAAATTAGGACAGGTCCAATTAAAATTGAAGGTTTAAAATGCTGCCGGATCACGTGAATCGATTTTGTCGACACACAAAGTAATCGGTTGTTTTGATTTGTTCCAAGAATTGCATGTGAAGTCAGATTCAGCGGCCCAATCAAAGATTTTTGAAAGACAAAGTGTCGGCTTTTTGTTTTGGATTTGTCTAGTTGCATGTGATCAAAATTTGCATGTGCTTTCATTGGGTCAAGAGTTAAAATCATCGGCCCAAGTTTCATTATCATCGGCCAAATCAGTGAAGGCCCAATTGAATTCGCTTTGTATTGATCAAGCCTATTCGAATAGTGATCTCACTCCAACAACATTGAAACGTGTTTCCGAATCATGGATATCAATTTCTTTAATATGAATAGTGAAACATTTAATAGATTAAATGTACTACAGAAAGAGTTTGACTCGTTTTCAGGTTGTCCTGGAGAAAGTACAAAGAGTATCATTAAAAGGTATAGCCATCTTGTTCGATCAATGTCTGAGAAGGGTATTCAGAAAAGTCCAGATGAATGGGTTGATAAATTAGCTAATGCCATACCTCAACAAGAGTGGGGAACATATCTTTTGGATTTAAAAAGAACTGGAGAATACTCTAGATTGACAATTTGTCCATTCATTGAGAAACTTGAAGAACAGATGAAGAGAAATGCTGAGAAGAAGAAAAGTCAAAATGGAAAATCAATACTAAAAAGAAGCAGGAATATAGGTGTTCAAGTGGGAGAGGAACAGACTGAAGAAATTTTAGTTTTGAAAGACGAGAAGAAAGCTGATGAGAAACAGATTTTTGATTTAAAGGAAAATTGTGAGAAGTTGAAATCAGAAAATGACAAACTGTTAAGTAATTTGAACAGTTTGACATTGAAAAACGAGATTTTGAAAGAAAAGGAAAAAGAATTTGAAAATGAAAAATTGAAATTTGGAAAAGATTTTCAAAGTCAAATGAAGATTTTAGAAGATGAGAAATCTGTTATTTTTAAAAATAATCTTGAAAAACAGATTGAAATAAACTCTCATCTTCATAAAATCATTCGGCTTGAAAATGAAGCTGAAAAAGCTCGGATTAAAATCAAAGAGCTTGAAGAGAAATTGAAAGGTTTTGAGACTTCGTTATTAACACCAGATTATCCGTGTCCAAAACCTATTAATTCTGTTCCAATAAGTGACAATGTCACAAACTTTGACAAAGTCAAAGTTGAAGATTGTGATGAGAAAACTGATGATGAAAATGAGGAGTTTTATTCAGCAGACGAGTCTGAGTCAGAGTCTGATGCTGAAAATGAGAAAAAGAAAATATTTTTGAAATTAAAAGAAAAATTTCAAGAAACTGTTCTGCAATCGACTGAAAAGGGTGAATGCTCTACGCAAAAACCTTTGAAGCAGAAAGTGGAACAGAAACAAAAAGTTAAAAATTCAGAAAATGGTCAAAACAAGAATAAAAGCTCATCAGTTCAATCATCCAATCGTTATACAAAATTAAAAAAATCTGAAAAACAAAACTCAAAAATAGTTGGTGAAAAGTGGTGCAGGTTTGACCACAGTGCTTCAAAGCCAAATCCAGCTTTCAGGAGGAGTGATGATTACCACAAAGCCAAACAATGCTATGATCTGAGTGTTTGGTGTGATAGTGGTGATTGGTACGATAACAGAGTGTGTTACACTTGTGGTGTTCGAGGACACATTGCTGTTAACTGCCAGAACTGGAGTTATGAGACAAGAAGATGCTTTGAATGCCAAATCAGAGGTCATATTGCAAGAGATTGCCTAATGAGATCAACTGGAAGATCGAGGGCTGAATCTCAGAAGCAGGTGAAGAAACCAGTCAATATCAAGCCCAAAGAACAGAAGGTTCAAGAACCTAAAGTTCAAGAAAAGAAAGTGAAGCTTTCTCAGGGGCAAAAAGACAGACTGAGGAAGAAGAGGAAGAAGGCCAGAGAGTATCTTGAAAGGATTTTGTCCTCGGATACAACTGGTAAAACAGATAAAAGTTCTGATAAATCGTCTTGCTTGCCAAAGACTGACAAATCAAGCAAAACGAATTCATCAGATACAAATCTGAGGACAGAGGAGAGAGTAAAGAAGAAGAAAGTTTGTGCAAATGAATCTGTTTCTTCGGAAACAAAGGAGCCACATGTCGGCGATGAATCTGGCTCATCAAAGTCAGACAAGCCACATTCAAGCAATGAATCTGGTATGGTAAAATCAGAAAAGCCATGTGTTGAGGTAAAAAATGAGAATTCTGGTCTAACAATGGATGATGCAAATTTTCCACCATTGTTGAACAAGAATTCAAAATCACCCAAGGACCGTCAGGCTTGGGTGAATCTGTTTAAATGAAAAACCTGACTTGCCGGAGTTCCCAGGTTGGTAAGCGTGGAACATGAATCGACACATTTCTTGAAGAAATTCACGTTGGTGATATTTCGATTTAAAAGTGGTAAATCAGGGACATTAAGTTGTACTTGATTTTCTACAAGTGATATTTGAGGATTGATCTTAAAAATGTTAGTTTTTACAAGTGATTGAAGAAAACAAAGTGATGAAAAATCACCGAATTTGTGAAAAGACACACAAAACTTATTTTCCGGAAAAACCATTTTGATTAAAACAAACTTAAGTGTTTTGAAATCACTATGGGAAAATAGTTTGTTGTCAGGGGGAGTTCTGATTGTTCAAGCCAAGTGAATGGAGAGTTGATGTGATTCTCATCATGTTGTCACGTTTCTTGTACAGTTTGTGTTTCAAATTTTCCCAGAAAATCAAAATTGGGACATATTTTGATTTTAGGGGGAGTAAAAATTTTAAAAAAACTAGAAAATTTGAAAATTACAAAAACATTAAAAATGCAAAAATGAGTTTTGTTGTGAAAAAGAGGAAATGATAGTAGATCAGTTGGACTGTCACAGCATGCTAAAGAAATGGAGAGATAAAATGTGATAAACGATCTCACTTAAGATGTGACGGTAGGCTCAGCTAGACTAGTAGATTTGCGAGAACGATACAAACCTAAATGAAAAAGCCTAGTTCTAGTGGGAAACATGATTGAAAGCATAGTACTTACTTTTGTCCTTCTTGATTGTGTGCCTGCTCGGTAATCGCTGATTGTCGTAAGACATAAAACTGGTTAAGTTCGTGGACTTTCACAACTTTGCTGAAAAGTCGCTGTGATTGTGCATTTCATTTTGCAAAGATTTAAACTTGTTTTATTTCTTTATTTTGTTTAAGCATTGGACATCCTCTGCGTATACGTGAGTATCGACCTGGATGTTATTGCCTAAACGTTCTGCTTTATTTTCTTTGGTGTTTCGTTTAAGCTTTGGATCACCTCTGCGTATACGGGAGTATCGACCTGGTGGTTAAAGCCTAAACAACTTCAACTTGTTTTATTTTTCTTATTTTGTTTAAACATTGGACTTTCTCTGTGTATACGGAAGTATCGACCTGATTGTTAATGTTTAAACATTCTGTTTTGTTTTCGCACAAATCACAGTTGATAAAAGTTTAAAGGCATTACTTGGGTCAGTGTATTGCATGATGAGGGGATATGCTGAGATCGTGGGGTCCATAAGAATTTAGTGCAAATTAATATACCTTAACGTATCGGTAAGCATTTCGAAATCTTTTAGTCTGAGTTTAAGTGGACAACAATATCGTCAATCAACGTGAATCGTTTAGAACTTAAAATGTTTAAAGCTTAATGGTGTTGATGATTTGTCTCAAAACTGATATGATCCTCTTACACAAACTCACAAAAATAATGTCTGTAAATTTTTCTTTATTGCATTTCTGTTATAATCAAAAAATTCAAAAAGATTTTCGACAACTGGTGTTGGAGAGCTGATTTTCAAAATTTCAAGTGCTGAACATGATGATCTGGTTTGGGAGTGTGTGTGTACTGTATTGATAAATTTGTTTTGTGTAAGAAAAGTTTGATTAGTTAATCAAGGTCATTGATTTGAACTTGATGTAACTATTATGATAAGTAAGTTTTTCTTATTGATTTAAGTAAAAACTTATGTGTTTGAGAGAATTTTGTGCAGGAAATGAGCTTAAACAGAGATAAAACCAGGGATTGATCTCAAGGTGATAGCTAATTCCAGATGGCGATCCCATCATGATGAGAGGGGGAGTCTGACGAGGTTAGAGCCAAAGAGAAGATCCTGGTATATGCTAAGAAAGAAAAGAGACTGATAAAGACTGAAGGTGCGAAGACTCGACACTTAAGACTCGTCAACATCTGAGGGGGAGTCTGTTGGTGCATTCATCTGTCGTCTTCGTCTTATGTCGAGTCTCGGGTTCGTTGCGGATCTAAACAAGCATGATGTCATCATTCTTGATGATGACATCACACTAATGACATCATCTATTACATCATGATATATCTACAAGACAAAACACAAATCAGAATGTTGAAGACATGTGTTTAGCTTGAAGACAAAGTTTAGGTTTCGCTTGAGATATGTATATATGTTGGTTTCGCTTGAAAAGTCAAATAGGGGCTTCGCTTGAACTAGTTTGAGTGGTTTCAAGCGAAAGCAGGAGAACTATAAATAGGGTAGTGGTCTATTCATTTGTAACTGTTTTAGAGATTCCATACCGAGGTGCTGCCTGTGTGAAGACTGATTGTAGTTGCTATTATATTAATCAAATCAGTGTTTAAAGTGATAAGCAAGCTGTTTCGAAGTCAGTTTCTTATTTTCCGCATCTGAAACTGATAAAATCTCTTCTGAACGACTCGTTCGGGTCACAAAAAGATCCTACAAGCTTCTTCGATACTTAGAATTTTCACATAACTTTGAGATTTCTCAAAAAGTTATTATTTTTGATTATTTTGGATGTATGTGTATATATATACTCAAGCGTATTACACATAATTTTGTCAACACTAACCCATCATCATACACATATTACAAAACACATCGCACATTGTAACACATAAAATTTACTCATGAACAACCCATTCTAGTGTATGTCGAAAAATGCTTATTTTAGCGATTCAGTGACATTTTTTGGCGTCGGAAGTCACGTATGACTAACCAAACACCAAGTAAACTTAATATAAGTTAAAATACTTGTTTTTGTATCAAAAATATCAGTTTGGTTACTGATCTAAAACAGTTTGATAAAAATCCTCCGAAAAGGCGATTTTTTAACCGTTTTACTGCATAGTTTTGCATCAAACATTACCCGAACCATCCCAAATCGAAACGACTTGAAATTTTAACACAACCCATGTTATTTACTGAACAAAATAATGGTTATACTCATGATAGTGCAGGTTTTAAGTAAAGCACATAAATCATGCAAATTTCACATAATTTACCGCTTTTTAAGCTATATGTACAACTTGCAAAGCTATCAACCCTATGTCAAAGTTTCTTGCCATTATAATACACCAAATAATATTATTTTTAGTGTTTATAACCAATTCAAAAAATATTTTGTCATACAACCATTTTTTTATCACTTCTTGAGCTTTAAATCAACATGTATCCTTATGTACAAGTGCCTAAAGCATACTATCATAACATCATCATTTTATGTTAATCTAAATGCATCAAATATGTGATATATTCAGGTTTATTTGCTGATGTACTTGGTCATTTAACATAACATACACAAATCATTAAACACTTGCATTTTAACTAGTATTCAAGAACAAGCAACAACCTAAACATGTACTTATCAAAAATAAAACTCGAAACTCATACACACATGTATATATGTACGGTTATATATACATATATAACACTACCATTTTTACTTGTATCATGACCCATTTCATTTTAGATTTCAAGTTTAGTGAAAATTCCAAGATTCAAGAGAAACTTCAAATCATCTAGAACAACCAAGAATCTAAAGTATGATTTAAACATAAATGTTATACCTTCAAGATTCAAGTAGGTTGTGGGATGAGATTTTGATGATAGGAAGCTTGAATCACTTGGAAACACCTTGGAAACACCTTTGATTCTTCACAACCACTTGAAATATGCTTGGAAAGGGACTTGATCTTCAAGAACAAGGTTGAAGGTATGAATATGGTGAGAGAGAGAGATGTGGACGATTGGGAGAGAGGGAGAGAAGGAGGTTGAGTGTGAAGTAGGATGATCTTTGAAAGATATGTAAGAATATATAGAGAAGATTCATAAAAGGGCATGCAACAACAAGTGTCAAAAACAAGATCAAATGAAATATTTAGAGATTCTTGCAAGATTTATGAAATATTTGGTGGGGGCCACTCAATATATGACCATAAATTTATAAGGAGGAGGGGGTCCATGTGTAATTTTTTATTTAAATATGTTATATGTAGGCTAAAATGGGTGTTTAACTGGATACCGGGTATTTTCTCTAGCGTTTAAATCCCGGTTTATGGCGTTCTAAATTATTTTTATTATTCTATAAAAATAATCTTGCCAAAATATTACTGAAATAAATTTCAGTTGCCAAGACTGGCTGCGTTGTCCGTGTTTTGCAGTAGAAGCACTGTGTTGCGCAGTAACACGCAGTACGCGCTTTAAACTTGAAAAATAACGTTTTTAAGCGTTTTAATTTATTTTTCAACACGGACCTGATTAAAAATAAATTTTTAATCATAACAGAATATTTTTGGGATTTAAATATTATCCGGGAGGTCACCAATGTTCGTTTCGCAGTTTTGTCGTAATTAGTTCTTTAGTCCAAATAAACATGTTTTTGCCATACCGAATCCTTCGAAACTTATTTCTAAGTTATGTAAAGGATATTTAGGGTATGTTTGGCTTATGTCACAGTTCCGGAGTGTACATCGCGTTAAACTGATTGCGTTTATGCACCAGTTTGCGTATAACCTTCCAGAAAGCGACTTAAAGCTTGAAATCGGAATCGAATCAAATTGTAAAATCATCAAACACAATAACACATATAATAACACCAAAGCACATTGTTTTATTGATAATCAACATTGTTTTACATTATACGATGATTACAGAACATAGTTGTCACATGACGCGAGGAACGATCCCAACGTAGTGATGGGTAAGTTTCTTCTAGATGACTTTTATGTTACTGTTTTATTTGATTCGGGTGCCGATACTAGCTATGCGTCCTTAAAAGTTAGTCAGATGCTTAAACGTGCTCCAACACTTTTGAACCCCAAGCACATTGTAGAATTAGCAAATGGTAAAAGTTTAGAGGCCACACACATAGTTAAGGGTTGTAATCTCGTCTTAGCTGGTCAGACTTTCTATATCGATCTCATCCCCATCGTTCTTGGTAGTTTCGACATCATTATTGGGATGGATTGGTTATCTCAACATCGAGCAGAGATCCTTTGCAAGGAGAAGATCGTCCGCATTCCTCGTTCTGCAAAAGTGTAAAACAGGTTTCTGGCTTCGGTTTTGTTGTCCCGGCTTTAGTAGCACTAATGTTTAGTGCTCTAAGCCTCATATGTACCTGTTTAACTAATAAATACCACACCAAACAATAACCAACATCCTAAATTACCAAAGTTCATCATCCACGTCACAAGTTAAAAAGAAAAAGAAATGCAGAAATTAAAAAGTGTTAAAGAAAGTAAATTGTTCAACAAATGGCATGCAGGCCATGAAATTGTTATTTTTTTTTTGTGATATGGGGGTTAACCTTTGAGACCTCCAACAGTGTGATGCCACCTCCGACTCCTCCCGCTCAATCCATGTCCTCGTCTTCATCATCATCACCGCCTCCGTGGCCCGCCATATACTCCCGGATGTTCCTAATGTCATCCTGCATGTCGGAGATATTTCTCTCTATTGCTCCGACCCGGGCGTATGTGTTGCTGGCCATGTTGTAGGTGTTCCTGGTGCACATAAGGTTTTCCTGCAATAAATCATGTAAGCTTTGAAAGTTAGGAAAACCGCCTCCTTGAGAGGAGGATTGACCCGGATCACCCTGGTGCTGGTAGTAGTACTGAGGAGGAGGACGAATGTGTGGAACGTGTAAGACGAGTGCTTCTTGCGGGTTCCATGCATGCCCTTGAACCCTTTGAAAACTGACCGTCCTGTCATCTGCTTCATAAATCAAGTTCATGGAGCGGCATATGACCATGTCTACTTTCCCTGACCATGGTCCCTTTTGAAAGGACCTCGGCATCCTATCAACAAAGTGTGTGAAAAGGTGGTAAATCCACCCTCCAAAGAAGATAGGAGTCGGGGGAGTAGCAAGCTGGTTCAGGTGCATGTTTCGGAGTAGCAGGTGTGGAACATCAAGGTTGATACGGTTGTGGATGCAATGGAGGACTAGCAGATCTCGTAACCCTACAACACCGCTGCTGTCGTGTCTCTGGCTAAGAGAGTAGGTGAGGACCCTGTGGATGTAGCGGTAAAGATGGTCTCTCAACTGGGTGCTCTTAGTTCGGCTCAGGTTGTAGTTTCCCTCTCCGATTTGAGCCCAAGCAGCTTGGCGTTGATTTTCTTGAAGCTCGCGGAGACCGCCGGTGTTCTCTTCATCCCCAGCATCCTCTTCCTAGTACAACCCCACCAGAGCCCCAAATTGAGCGATCGAGATCCTGTACGTGGTCCCTCCACAACGGAACTCTACCCCTTCATTATCAAAAGGACCAGCTCTTGTTTTGAAGACGAACGTGCTGTAAAATTCCATGTTGTATTCATGCACGGGGTGAAGCCGAGTGCAAAGGGCAGCTCGTAGTGGGCCGGTGACAATGTTGTTGAATCGGTCTAATTGGTTCACTGTCTCAAGAGTGTCCATGCACACTTGTCCGGGATTTTCTTCGGGCCTATTCCTTAACACATCATAACGTGCTTGAGCCGCCAACTCGCCTGCGTTGAACCTGGTGAATTTCTTGGCCATCTGAAAGAAAACACACTAAACAATTAGTACGAAACAGTGAAAATTTCGGAGAAAACTGAAAACAGTCGGCGGAACACGCCCCTGTGTTCAACGGACACGCCCCATGTTGGACAAAATTTGGCTGGACACGCCCCCGTGCTAGCTGAGCACGACCCCGTGTCCAGGCGTCTGTTTACCAAAATTCCCATTTTTCAACCCGGTCCCGAAAACTTGAAAATTTTTGGTCCAGTAGGGGCGGTTTTCCCCGAAAATGAAACCCCAAGTGCCGTTTTTTCTAAAAACAAACCGTTTACCCGTTCAATTTTATCTTTTTCGGTTAAAACACAAGGGTTTGGGGTCTTTGTGAGAAATCGGGCGAATCTACAAACAATACAAGTTGATTTACTTCCTATAACATGTATCTAAACTAATGCTAACAGATTTATGCAAAAATTTGAGGTTCGATCCGGTTCAAGTTGAAGAACCCTAGATTTTCCCCAAATCTTGATGTTAAACTACATGCATGAACTTAATCTAACTAATTATAAGGATAGAATCATACCTTACCGTTGTTAGAAGGAGGGGAAACGTCGAAATCTGCAGAAAAATCGCCGGAACCAGAGAGTTTTGCGAGAAACTGTAACATTCCCATTTTTACCATATAAGAATTTTAGGGTTGTTTAAATTTATTAACCACTAGTAACTAGTTTATTTTTAATATAATTATTCGACCCAAATAATTTTAACAACTATTTTATATATAGTTGGTTGTAATGGTATATTAATTAATTGACCTGTATATGGGTGACCTTTCTATTAAAATAAAAATCTATAAAAACTTATATTATTAGACAGGTATGATACGGGTAACTTGACTGTTAGAAATATGAAGTACCTAGACGGACCTAGTGACCATCTAATAATTAAATTATAAAAATACATTGTATTTGGACCTACTCCGTTTTTAATGTAACTTGGTTCAAAATGTAGATAATATTATTCTCGTTCTAATGACATATTTATTGTTTTATACAACGTCATATTTTAGAAGTTATAAACGCCAAATAAGTGAATCAGTTAAATTAATTATAATATATATATTAATAATAAAATAATAACTATCTAAAATTTACATATCAAATTTAGACATGTATGTGTGTACGTGTAAAGAAGATATGAGGGAATCTTTTTCCTAGCATGCCACCATTCCAAAATTCAGTATAAATTGACACCATTATTCGACAGTTCAAATGACCAATTTCTTTTTCCTTTCTTGCGAGCCTGCTTCTATATAGTTCCAATTCACCCCTAAATCCTACAAAGCCCTGCCTCGTTTTAAGTATTTTAACTCCTGATCACCGCTACCTTTTCCGATTGATCTGAGCCCCATAACGCATGTCAAGGCTCTGTCTGACTAAGTTCGTTGGGGTTCTGTCTCGTGACATAAGGATAAGGTTGAATTAGGGGTACTATACTTAACACGAGTACAAATATATATATATATATATATATATATATATATATATATATATATTTATAGCTCAGAAGTTATACCCAAGATTTATACCAGGAGGCTTTCTAGTTGAACCCTAAAGTTACAAAGTGAGTCATTCTCTTTTTACCAAATTGCTTTTAAAATCATGTTTATTTTCAAAGTTATAATTACAGGGATTAAGTCTTTGTAATCTCCAAATTACAGCCGGTATGTGGGGTTTTGTATACATTACTTGATAACCGTCACCATTAGACAACGGGTTAGCCAAGGGGTGATATGACCATAATCACAGACACCATTGGACAACGAGATAGCCAATAGGTGGTCGAGTGATAAATACCGTGGGTAGATGGTTGATATGTATAAACATTGTAATCGCTCTTAATACTGTAACTTATAACACTGTTTTCTAGTTATACTTTGCAGTGATTAAGTCTTTGTCAATCTTAAAGAAGCAAATGTAAAAACTCTTAATGCTGTGAACTATAACAAATATGTTTTTGTACAAAAAATGAATGAACTCACCAGTGTTTCCTGCTGACCAAATCTTTTTAAAACGCGTTTCAGGTAATTACAGTAGATCTGGAATTAGAGTTGGATGCGGCACCAAAAGGCTTACAGAAGTGGCTTATTTTATCAATTAAATTAAATTAAGAAAAATTGTTTTATGTATTCAGATTTATTCTATATTAAAGCTACCTTTCAGAACACGGTTTTATCTCATCTATTTAATAAATAAAATCCGGTGTTTTCTAAACTCTGATATTTTTTTTCTAACTTACGGTCCTGGTGAAATTTCCGCTGCACTACTTTTCTAAATAACCACCGGTACCACTTGGCTGCTCGCGGCTCCTGATTCCGTCCAGGGTGGGGTTGGGGGTCGTGACAGGAGGTGGTATCAGAGCCACTGGTTTAAGCCATTTAGGTGTTCTTCTAATACCTAAAACTTAAACCTTATGTTAGGAAATTAATGTTTTATTTTATGTGATATTCTGTGTAGATAAATTTTAACATTTATTTTTATGCTATTTTAACAAATTCCGAGTTTAGAATATGAATAACCACTATGATTAGATGTACCCATAGGCTACCTAGGTGTATGTATTATACTACACTCTTATACAATTAGTGATTTAGGGTACCACCTTGAGTTACAACCTATTTAACTTAATGTATATATATCATCTATGTACGTAAAAAAATAATAATAATAATAATAAATTTCAGGAAACAACTTTCACTCCTAGTTAAAAAAAAAAAGTATACATGATATTTTATTATTAGAAAAATAAAACACATGCCCTTAGGGTGATCGGGGCACTCGCGGGGAGGGGGATCGGTGACCCCATTCCCCGAGCGGGAACACCGCCGTCATCCCCGCGGTGAGTGAATTCGGTGAGTGGTCTCGGGGTGTAGTTACCGCATGAGAGAGAGGAGAGAGAGAGTGGGCAGCCTTTTTTCAACCAATTAAAAGATTTCCCTTTTTTTTTTGAATAAAAAAACAAAGGGAGTTAAGAGGGGAGTAGCGCCATCAAATTGAGGGTGTGATGGGAGTTTAAGAGGGGAGTTGACGTGGCATAACCTGATTAGGTGTGTGTAAGAGAAGAGACTCCCCTAAGAGGGGAGTGCCCCTCTCACCCCGTAGTCTATGGCTAAGATGGGACCGCAACAAATTAACTTTTAGTCAAGATAATTACTTTAATAAATATTATTCTATTATGACATAAAATGGACATGGTGAAAACGCACCGACTACCTTAAATTTCATGATTTTGTTTCTATATTATTAAAAAAAGGTTAAAGATAAAATTCATGTGATTAAAATAGTATGTGAATTATTATATTATTATTTTTTTTTGAAAGGGAATTATTATATTTTGATTAACCAATTAAAAATCATGATTATTATCATTAATGTATTAATTATCTTATATTCGTTTCTTTTTATCTAATTCATGTACGTAAGAATTAAGATTGGTGTAAAAGATAAAGAGATAAAATTCATGGATTAAAATACTATATGAATTGATTATTTTGATTAGCTAGTTAAAAGTCATGATTATTTTCATATAATATATAAAATTACATTTATTTAACCCGTATAATAAAGGAGGATTTTAAAGATATATTATTTTATTATTTAGTACATAAAATTCATTTATTCAACCCGTGTAATACACGGGGTTATAACCTAGTATAACTAATATAAGATCTTAATTATCTCATAAATTTAATTGTGACCTATACCCCAAAAGTTATATATCTATAGAATAACTATGTAATGAATTTTACATATATCTTTATGTGTATCAAATCACTGATATATGTATATACCTGTGTTACGTAGGCCCATTTTATGGCTTAAACTTTATATGTAAAAACATGTAGATATGCAACTATATATAAAATTTTGTGTTCTAACATAGAAATAAAATTAAAATAGCTTTAATTTGGTTGCACTTGTATTAAAGTGTTTATGTACCTTAGTTTATTATATGTAACATATAATAAAATAAATCATCATTTTCTATTATTTAGAATATTATATTTAATAAAAGTAATAATTTTTATTTTATGGTATATTATAAAAGAAAAGATAGGTTCGATGGTTTGTACAATCGATACATAAAAAAAAAGAGTTTTTACAATTTTAATATTGTAATATCTTTAAACAAATTACTATTACTATTGTTTAACATATACCTACATATTCTAATACATATATATTACTTAATTACCTAATATATTTAGAACCAATTTTAGAAACGTTAAACTTTACTATAATCCTCCTTTGAATAAGTAATATAATATACAATAAATTAAGAATTTGGTTTTAATATTTCAATTCAATATGATTCAACCCACTAATTAAAAATGAATCTATTCTCATGAGTCCAGAGAGTTTATATTTTGATTAATTTATTTCTTTAAACTTTTATTTATCCATCCCTTAATTCCAAAATATTATATTCAATGAATTTAACAGAAATTTATTTCAATATACTACTTTTATAAAAGGGCAAATAAAGTTGTAGAAATAAGCTTGACGATTGTTACCATCGGATATATAATTTAAAGATATTACAAAATAATTTAGTATTACATATATGTGTGTGTGTATATATATTACATAAGTTTAAATATTAAACTAGAGATTTGAAAATTTTGTTTTGTTTCTAAATAATAAATATACACATGTATATACATAATAAAATCTCTTGATGGTATACACAATATAATAATCAAATATCTTCTAAAGATAATATATATATATATATATATATATATATATATATTACTGGTGATTCTTATAAATCATAAAACGTATTATGTTTTAAAATGTCACCTGTCTTAATAAAATATTCCTTGCGACGGAATCTAATTATATATAAACTTGACTAGAGTTAGTTGTAAGCATACTCATCACATTGAATTTAGCCATAATGTCAATGGAGACAATAATATTTTTGTCAAAACTCCATTTTTAGAATAAAAGAAAACCACAACCATAATAATATCTATGTTTAAACAAGAAAGTTAGGATATTGATATTTACTGGTAACACCCAGTATAGTATTTAGACTTGAACCTAAGAAAATGCTTTAGTATAAACTTCGAGATAAGCTAATTACTTGTGTAAATAAAGTGTGATGGGTTGTTGGTATGCCGTGAGGATGATGACTAGAACAATGCAAGTATGATAAATAAGCAATAACACCTGGCCACTGTTATTTCTTGTTTATTAGTACTACTCGGTTCTAGAATATGATCCATCATGAGAATACTAATTTCCTTGTTTCTTGATATAAGCCATAATAAATGATGAACTTTTAATCATGATTTGAGGAAGATCTATTTATGAGAAATACAAATTACTTCTCCGACAAGACTGGGTATGGTGTAGCAGACTCTCCAGCTTGTTCGGATCTAATGGGGTTACCTCTCCGGCAAGAACCGGGTAAGACGGGGCATATAATGTCAAACAAGTGACAAGAATTCCCTAAATAGTATCATGACCTGATATCTGACTTGTTTTTGGAAATATGAATCTGTTAAATACATTGACCTAATGAATGGTGTATATAACAGTATGAGAAATGTATGATTATATGGACATGTATGTCTATGAGGAGATCCAAATACCATAATGATTGACAATTAGGAATTAATCACGAACAGGGTGTCAATAATAATTTCAGACTTATTTATCAGGAATCTCCCGTATACGTCTATAATTTCGATATCAAACATTATTTCGTTTGATCATCCGTCTCGTAACTCGTGTGAAAGATGAACGATGGGAACCCTTTTAAATTAAGACGCCATCGAAATTATAATAATTCCCCTTACATTACCTTAGATTATTGTATTAGGAAACCTGTAACTAAAAAACTGTGTTAAAATACCAAACATATTTCAGTCTAGGATAAGAATCTCATAGAGAATAGTTCTGATCAAAGTAAAGTGAAATTCAAAATAAGGACCAGAATATACCTAGAAACTAAACTAACTAAAAATATTCATCTATATTTCAGGGAATCTCGAGGACGAGATTTAAAACAAGGTGGGGAGGATGTAACATTCCCATTTTTACCATATAAGAATTTTAGGGTTGTTTAAATTTATTAACCACTAGTAACTAGTAACTAGTTTATTTTTAATATAATTATTCGACCCAAATAATTTTAACAACTATTTTATATATAGTTGGTTGTAATGGTATATTAATTAATTGACCTGTATATGGGTGACATTTCTATTAAAATAAAAATCTATAAAAACTTATATTATTAGACAGGTATGATACGAGTAAGTTGACTGTTAGAAATATGAAGTACCTAGACGGACCTAGTGACCATCTAATAATTAAATTATAAAAATACATTGTATTTGGACCTACTCTGTTTTTAATGAAACTTGGTTCAAAATGTAGATAAGATTATTCTCGTTATAATGACATATTTATTGTTTTATACAACGTTATATTTTAGAAGTTATAAACGCCAAATAAGTGAAGCAGTTAAATTAATTATAATATATATATATATTAATAATAAAATAATAACTATCTAAAATTTACATATCAAATTTAGACATGTATGTGTGTACGTGTAAAGAAGATATGAGGGAATATTTTTCCTAGCATGCCACCATTCCAAAATTCAGTATAAATTGACACCTTTGTTCGACAGTTCAAATGACCAATTTCTTTTTCCTTTCTTGCGAGCCTGCTTCTATATAGTTCCAATTCACCCCTAAATCCTACAAAGCCCTGCCTCGTTTTAAGTATTTTAACTCTCGATCACCGCTACCCTTTCCGATTGATCTGAGCCCCATAACGCATGTCAAGGCTCTGCCTGACTAAGTTCGTTGGGGTTCTGTCTCGTGACATAGGGATAAGGTTGAATTAGGGGTACTATACTTAACACGAGTACAAATATATATATATATATATATATATTTTATAGCTCAGAAGTTATACCCAAGATTTATACCAGGAGGCTTTCTAGTTGAACCCTAAAGTTACAAAGTGAGTCATTCTCTTTTTACCAAATTGCTTTTAAAATCATGTTTATTTTCAAAGTTATAATTACAGGGATTAAGTTTTTGTAATCTCCAAATTACAGCCGGTATGTGGGGTTTTGTATACATTACTTGATAACCGTCACCATTGGACAACGGGTTAGCCAAGGGGTGATATGACCATAATCACAGACACCATTGGACAACGAGATAGCCAATAGGTGGTCGAGTGATAAATACCGTGGGTAGATGGTTGATATGTATAAACATTGTAATCGCTCTTAATACTGTAACTTATAACACTGTTTTCTAGTTATACTTTGCAGTGAATAAGTCTTTGCCAATCTTAAAGAAGCAAATGTAAAAACTCTTAATGCTGTGAACTATAACAAATATGTTTTTGTACAAAAAATGAATGAACTCACCAGTATTTTCTGCTGACCAAATCTTTTTAAAACGCGTTTCAGGTAATTACAGTAGATCAGGAATTAGAGTTGGATGCGGCACCAAAAGGCTTACAGAAGTGGCTTATTTTATCAATTAAATTAAATCAAGAAAAATTGTTTTATGTATTCAGATTTATTCTATATTAAAGCTACCTTTCAGAACATGGTTTTATCCCATCTATTTAATAAATAAAATCCGGTGTTTTCTAAACTCTGATATTTTTTTTTCTAACTTACGGTCCCGATGAAATTTCCGCTGCACTACTTTTCTAAATAACCACCGGTACCACTTGGCTGCTCGCAGCTCCCGATTCTGTCCAGGGTGGGGTCGGGGGTCGTGACAGAAATGGGGCGCGTGGAATGAAGAAACTGAATGAAAATAGGGGTTTTATCCCGACAGTTGCGTTGACACGGCCCCGTGCTCGCTGAGCACGGCCCCGTGGGCGGGCAAATTAAATTTTTTGTAAGTGCTCGTGTGAGTGCCCTGTTTCCCAAAACTTGGTTCTAAAAATCTTACCGGTTCAGATGTTTTCCCGATTGTTCGTAACTTACCACGTATGATGTTGATGCTTAAACCTTTGTTTCATTCTTCGACCGTTTGAAGCGAGATTTATTCCTCTTCATCCTCAATAAATCCTTGATAGAGCTTCAGCCGTTGGCCATTGACTTTGAATGGAATTCCATTCTGAGATTTAATTTCTACTGCACCGTGTGGGAAAATACGGGTGATGGAAAAAGGTCCTGACCACATAGACTTTAATTTACCAGGAAATAATCGAAGTCGTGAATTAAACAATAGAACTTGATCTCCTACCCGAAATTCATTAGGTTTAATGTGTTTATCATGCAATTTTTTCATTCTTTCCTTATAAATTTCGGAGTTAGAATATGCATAATTTCTTAATTCGTCTAATTCATTTAATTGGCAAAATCGATTCTTACCGGCAACCTCTAAGTCTAAGTTTACATTTTTAATTGCCCAGTAGGCCTTGTGAGCTATTTCTACTGGCAAAATGACAACTTTTTCCATAGACGAGCTTATATGGGGTTGTACCTATTGTTGTTTTGTACGCTGTTCGAAAGGCCCATAAAGCATCGTCTAATTTGTCGGCCCACTCTTTTTTATTTAACCCTACGTTCTTTTCAAGTATTCTTTTTAAACCTCTATTAGTCACTTCGGCTTGTCCGTTTGTTTGAGGGTAATATGCTGTTGAGACCCGGTGATAGACCCCATACCTTGTTAAGATTTTTTCAAGTTGATGGTTACAAAAATGGGTACCTCTATCACTTATTAAAGCTTTTGGTGTTCCAAAACGAGAGAATAATCTTTTCAGAAATCTTACCACGACTCTTCCATCATTTGTTGGAAGTGCCTCGGCCTCGGCCTCGGCCCATTTAGACAAGTAATCTACCGCCACAAGTATATATTTGTTTCCTTTTGACGGTGGGAAGGGTCCCATAAAGTCGAGTCCCCACACATCAAAAATTTCATAAACAAGAATGCCATTTTGTGGCATTTCGTTTTTGGAAGAAATATTACCTGATCTTTGGCAAGCGTCACATGTCTTGACAAGACTTTGGGCGTCTTTGTAAATGGTTGGCCAATAAAATCCTGAATCAAATACCTTTCGTGCGGTACTAGCGGCACCATGATGTCCTCTGTATGGACCTTCATGACAATGGCGGAGAATTCTCCTTGCTTCACCACCATGTACGCATCGGCGGATGAGTTGATCGGCACACATTTTGAAAAGATAAGGATCTTCCAAAAAATAATGCTTTACATCGGCAAAGAATTTCTTTCTTTGATGATGTGGCCATCCTTTCGTGACTATACCGCTAGCAAGGTAGTTAGCATATTCGGCGTACCATGGCTCTTCTCGGTATTCCACCATTTCCAGGGACTCCGTTGGAAACTTTTCATTTATTTGCTCATCCCTGGTTGCCTCCAAAGCTGGGTCTTCCAAGCGCGAAAGATGATCTGCCGCGGTGTTTTCTGATCCTCTTTTGCCTTTTATTTCAATGTCAAATTCTTGGAGGAGTAGAATCCACCGAATCAAAAGTGGTTTAGCATCATGTTTCCTGAAGAGATATCGAATGGCTGCATGATCTGTATAGACTATTGTTCTAGAAAGAACAAGATAAGAACGAAATTTATCAAAAGCAAATACCACGGCTAGTAACTCTTTTTCTGTTGTTGTGTAATTTTCTTGTGCATCGTTAAGTGTTTTACTAACATAATAAATTGGGTGAAAATGCTTATCTTTTCTTTGTCCCAAGACGGCTCTAACTGCAGAGTCACTTGCATCACACATGATTTCGAAAGGTAATTTCCAATCAGGCGCTATCATGATAGGTGCATTGACTAGCATTTCTTTTAGTTCTAGAAATGCCTGATTGCAATCCTTGTCAAAGATGAAAGGGGCATCTTTTTCAAGTAATTTTGTTAGAGGCCTTGAGATTTTAGAAAAGTCCTTGATAAATCGTCTATAAAATCCGGCATGCCCTAGGAAACTTCTGATAGCTCTAACGGATGATGGGGGTGGTAATAGAGAAATAGTGTCTATTTTTGCTCGATCAACCTCCATTCCTTCGCTTGAGATTTTGTGACAGAGTACTATTCCCTCCGTTACCATGAAATGACATTTTTCCCAGTTAAGGGCGAGGTTAGTTTCCTCACATCGGGATAGCATTCGTTCAAGGTTATCAAGGCATTGGTTGTATGAATCTCCAAAGATAGAAAAGTCGTCCATGAAGACTTCCATTGTCTTTTCTATCATATCATGGAAGATGGCCACCATACAACGTTGAAAGGTTGCGGGGGCATTACATAGACCAAAAGGCATGCGTCGATAAGCAAAAGTTCCATAGGGACATGTAAATGTTGTCTTTTCTTGGTCTTCGGGTGCTATCGGGATTTGAAAGTAACCTGAAAAACCATCTAAGAAACAATAAAATTTGTGACCGGATAATCTTTCTAACATTTCATCAATAAAAGGTAAAGGAAAGTGATCTTTCCTTGTTGCTTCATTCAATCGATGATAATCTATACATACCCTCCATCCTGTGACGGTTCTCGTTGTTATTAATTCATTTTTCTCATTAGTTATTACCGTCATACCTCCTTTCTTTGGAACTACTTGGACGGGACTTACCCAAGGACTATCGGAGATTGGGTAAATAAGTCCGGCGTCAAGTAATTTGATGACTTCATTTGTAACCACTTCTTGGACATTTGGATTTACTCTACGTTGTGGCTATATTACCGATTTATAGTCATCATTCATCAAAATTTTGTGCGTGCACATGGAAGGACTTATTCCTTTGATATCTACAAGCTTCCAAGCTATCGCATTTTTGTGTTTTTTCAAAAGTGTAATTAATTTTTCTTTTTCTAAACTAGTTAATTTTGACGAAATAATTACAGGTGATTTACCATCTTTGTCTAGAAAAGCATATTCCAAACCCTTTGGGAGTTCTTTGAGCTCAAGAGGTGGGTCTTTAGGAGACTCCTTATTTGGTTGCTCATTTTTGTCAAGAATCACAAAGGTTTGTTCTATGGCGACCTCTTCTTCAACAAAGTGGTCAATTTCTTCTCTTGTATCGGGTGGTTCATCTTCATCTTCAATTAGGGGATCATTATTGCCAAATGGATATTTCATTGAACGCTCAAGATCGACACTCTTTTTAAATGCCCCTAATTGAATAGATAGATTGTTGTACTTCCGATTTTTCAAAGCTTCGTGGGTTTTTACAAAAGGTCGTCCCAACACTAGAGGAGCGTCATCAAGGATGACAAAGTCGGTTGGGATTACCATTTGGTTGGTTTGGACCAAGACATCCTCAACTACCCCTAATGATTTTATTACTTTCCGATTAGATAGAAAAATGGGTATTTGAAGTGGAGAAAAATCATTAATACTTAATTTTTCGAAAATGTAGTTTGGCATTATATTAACACAAAGATCTTTATCAATTGTGATATTACTAATAAAGGAGTTTTGAAAAAAATGGAACCGGTGTAATGTTAATTTCAAATGGGTCTTCTTTTATTAGCGAAGTTTGATCATTTGTTAACTTAATGCTTACCGTTTCGTCAATTTTAGTGTTAGTGTTTAACTCTTTTAAAAACTTAGCATGAGTGGGTACTAAACAATGATTTTCGAAAGAAGGTGACAAGAGATTAATTTTTTCAAAATTAGACTCTTCTTGAATTTTAACGTTATCGGACTCACCTTTCTCGTTGTTTAACTCATGTGTCGGTTTTTCACTTACTTGTTCTTCCATTTTTACATTTTCAACTATCTCTTCTTTATTACAAGTTAATTCTTCTCTTGCGCGGGACTCCTCTTCCCTTGCGCGAGATTCGTTTATGCAATGTTCGATAGTTTTAATGTGTTCTATTATCTTATCGGCTATGTGGGTGATAGAGTAAGGATCAGGATCCTCAAAGCTTGAATCCGGATGTTCGATCCTTTGTTCCTCATAATACTCATAGGAAGTAGATGGTTCACACCATTGTTCTTCATTGTAAGTATATGATGGATAAGAGTCGTAATTTTTTTCTTCATAATACTCATATGAGGTGGGTTGTTCATGCCATGGTTCCTCATAATAAGCATATGAAGGTGGAGGCTCATATCTTGGTTCCTCAAAGTATAAGTATGGATGCTCATACCTTGGTTCATCAAAATATGAGTATGAGGGAGAAGGTTCATACCTTGGGTCTTCATATGAAGTCGATGGCTCGTACATGGGCTCCTCATAGTAGGTGTATGAAGTGGATGGTTGAAATAAGTCACAATATTGCACCGAGTGAGGGTTACCACAGATGGTGCAATAGTCTTCCCTATAATCCTCCTCCTCATAGGTGTAGTTGTAATCTCCTGAGTATTGATCCATAAGAATCACTCAGTAGACCACAACAGAGTCTCGAGACCAGAAAACAAAAATAAAAACGGAAACAGAGGCTGGACACGGCTCCGTGTTTAGTGGACACGGCCCGTGTTCAGGTTCTGTATCTGGACGTTTTAATAAAAGTAACTGGTTTTGTGTAGCACGGGGGCGTGTTCAGTGAGCACGACCCCGTGTTCAGACTCTGTATCTGGGTGTTTTAAAAAAATGCAGCACGGCCCCGTGTTCAGTGAACACGGCCCCGTGTTCAGGCTACTGTAAATGCAAAAACTAACTAAAATGCAGAAAATGTGCGCGCGTTTTAAAAAGGTTTTGAAAAACTGATTAGGCCATCGATTTTAAGCTTTCTTAAAATCCTTGTGTCCCTGGCAGCGGCGCCAAAATCTTGACGTGTGCCGTGTGTTATACGTTTTTATGTATATTTTTAGCCCTTTTTACACTTTAGTCAAGTTTTAAATTTATAAAACACGATATTTTACTAACACTAAACACACATATGGGCAAGTGCACCCATCGTGAGCGTAGTATAGCGTTGGTAAGATACCAAGGTCGTCCAAGGACACAAGAGCTTTTAGTACCTGTTTATCCTCAACGTCTAATCAAATCAAAATTTTAGGAAAAGGTTTAAACATGAAAATAAAAACTAAAAATGCTGAAAATAAAAAATAAAATAAAAATAAAAACAGATAGACAAGATGAATCACTTGGATTCGACTCGCCTTTAGTGTAACCTTTGATTATTTCCGCAGTTTTGCACTTTTTAAGAGATTATCTTAGTTATAGTAGTAGGCCCCTCTTTTGAAGGTGACGTTACCCTCAGCAAGGATACAATGCTAAAGGGTTGGATTATTGAAAGATAATTGATTAAGTTATTAATGCGTAATGTGGTAGGCCCCTCTTTTGAAGGTGACGTTACCCTCGGCTAAGTAGTTTGAATCAGCAGGGATACAATCCTAAGTAGCCAGGTTAATGTTTTAATAGTAGTTTACATATGAGGGGATCAAGAAATTCGAACCCCCGCCATCCAATACCAGTGGGTATTGAAGGAGGTCCTACTAAGCTTGACCCAGGTCCTTGCAGGATCTATACACTGAACAAGGCAAGACGCTTACCAAACCATTCCTTTAACCCCCGACCAGGTAGCCAACATATCTCCATATAGACCGTGGAGATATGAATGATGTAAATCTTTTATTTTATATAGACAGTAAAATAACGCCATGACCCCACGGACAAATGATAAGGAAGTTTCACCTTCAACATAAGAAACCAGTTATTAAAGTCATTAATACATAACCAAATAAAAAGTGCTAAAAGATTAAAAATAAAAAGTATTACACTAAATGCTTGTCTTCACCAAGTGATGTAAGAGACTTAGGCAAACATGGCCTTTGATTGTCAAGAACTCTTACTATCAATCTTGGATCCCGAGACTACTACACACACTCTATGATGGATGATGGTGGTGGATGTGGGTTGTAATGGTGGTGGTAGGTGGGTGAAGTGTGAGAGAGGTGGTTTGCCAAGAGATGCCTTTGAAGTGAACCAAGCAGCTTTATTTATAGCCTGCACAGAAGCCCGAACACGGCCCCGTGTCCATTGGGCACGGCCCCATGTCCATCCATCTTCTATTTCTTCATTAAATGCAGTTTGTCTGCATTACTTGACCACGCCCCCGTGTCCGCTGGGCATGGCCCCGTGTGCAGAAATGTATCTGTACTATCAAGATTTGCCTGGATTCTGCGAATCTTAGCGTTGAACACGGCCCCGTGTCCGCTGGGCACGCCCCCGTGTTGGGAAATAGAAGCTTCTACAACTTTGTCTTTTCTGCAGACACTTGGGCACACCCCCGTGTTCAATGAGCACGGGGAGTGTTCAGCCTTCTGATCTCTTGTTTTTGCTTGGGAATATGTTGTCGAGGGGTTGGGCATGCCATGTTTATTCCTTTTCTTGTATTATTGTTAGATTTAGCTGCATTTTTGCTTCTTTTGTTCATTTAAGCTCATTTAACCCTGAAAATACAAAAGGGAGATAAAAACATACTTTTTCCAACATTAGTACTAAAAAAGGGTTAGTTTTATGCCTCATTTGATGTAATTTATATGTTGCATTTTACACACATCAGTTAGTGAACAGATATTAAGAGAATAATGTTATTAACAACATGTGTTAGAAAACCATGCATAACACATATCGATTGAACATATACATATGTGTATAGATATTGTACCAAAACATGTTATCTATTATAGCTAAAAGACAACTATAGACATGCATCATCAGTTAATATATAAGATACATATGAGTATTTCCATTGTGCTATCCACAAAAAAAAAGCAGCACCCACCCATTGACAATGAAACTTGTTTATAGACATAACTACATATAGAACATGTCTAAGAAGCAAAATTAGTACCACCAATGAACCAAATGTACAACCACAAACAATCATGACATGAAACTAAGAGGACTTTATCTTTTCACGATATGCACAACATTTTTTAACTTCAGCAATTGAGTAGACTTGTGAAACTCTAACGAAAGTTCATCACCAAAAGCAATATTGCAAGATCTCAGATAAGAAGACCATCCAACAACAGCATAGTTGAATCCAGTATTGGTTTTTGAGATGTTGTAAACAGTTCCTGGACTTCACATTTGAGATTCTGGATCTTGATAGGCTTAGGATTATCAGTATGCAGATCTAACGCAGAAGATACATCTGATGGCAATTGCTAAAAAACAGAAAATTAAATAGTGAATTTTATAAAATATTGATATATAACTGAAATTGTTGAAATAACGAAACAAAGCAACGACTGCAAAAGCTTACAAGTCTGTCTTCAGCATGTGTGGTGAAGTGTAAGACTGATTCTGAAGTGGATGATACTAAACGAACCTTTCGAACTTTACACGGTCTATCAACAACTTTATTATCCTCTACAATTGTCTTGCCACGAAGTTTGCGCATCTTTTCCACCTAAGTAAATTAATTTAGAATATAACAACTCTAAATTCTTGAAATTTTATAACTTTCTTTATCAACACAAACTATCTTCTCAACTCAGCTTTGAAGTTTAAGACTCAATCATACAGAAGAATATCAATATATTGAAACAATAATAAAATAGACAATATAAAACTAATAAACACTTACATTAGATACAACACTTGAAGAGGCAGAAATGTCACGAACAGGAAAATCTTTAGACTGTAGTTGACGATCGTTAACATCATCAGCTATTTTTACAGAATGATCTTCAGGCTACAACAAAATTTAAAAAAAAAACCTTCTTATACTTATAATACAATAAAATATATCCGTAGAAAATTATAAATTTACAGCATTTTTAACATCTGACTCATCAACCAGACACGCAATCTTTGAATCAAATAGCCCATCATCAGCAAACTATATTTATAAGAAGGATCATATATAAGAAACCATATTTTAAATCATAATAATATATAAATATTACATGTGTATATATACATTAAAAATATCCTCAAAACTCGTAAGCTACTTAGAATTACCAACCGAAGCTCCAGTATCCTCATCATCCAAAGCAACTTCCGCGGAATCCAGAAGCAGTTTGTGTTTAGCCTAAAAAATGAGATTTCAAAAGTTACTAGCATAATATAATAAAAGTTACTTATCACCGTCATGTTATCAAACAATGTATTTTATCATCAAAATTTTATACTGCAGCCAATAAATCAAACCCATCATCTCCATAAACTAAATCATCCAAAACAACTACAACAGCTTTCTTGAAGGAAACCTCAGTTCCAGTCTCGGAATGGAAAACGGAAAGCTCAAACATTTTAGATGCAATCATGGTGAAAACCAACCAAGATTCAACTGGTATGGGAACTTCTTCAATCAATTTTGACCATCCATCAGTAAATCCGCATCCATCAGTTCATCCTTTCATCATCACATTCCAAAACCTTTCGCCAACATAGATAGTTGCCATCCCATACTCGTAATTTTTACCATAGAATTGTTTCCAAAATTTGTCAGCAATTAGCTATAGAAGAAGCAAATGAATATTTAGCGCAGACTTACAAATTTGATATGAACTAATGAGCAACAGAAGTTACAACAGATTAGTTAACAAAAGTTAAAATGAGAATTACTCAACAGGGTTAGTCAACAGTAGTTACAGTATTTACACACAACCTAACCACTGTTTGGCTATCAACTATTACATACCTCTGTTGCTATCCAACAGAGGTTTCGTAACAACTGTCATCCATTATGTCCAGTAGAGGTTGCAACGTGGACAGATCTTAAATATCAGATGTTAGTCAACCGAGGTTAAAAGACTTAGTCAACAGAAGTTAAAAAGGTTAGTCAACAGATGTTAAGATTATAAGGAAACAGACGTTAAAAGGGCAAACAAATGTTAGCAAGCTGTTGAGCTAGCATAAAATATTTAGAGTAAGTAACAAAATAATATATCGTTACTTACAGTCATGCCAACTTCAGGGCTAATATTTGCTGAAATGTAAGAGTTCTCATAGACTTTTTCTTTAAAACATGAGACAACGAATGACAAACGTCCAATAGCTTTCACCAATACAACATCTTTCGTTTTCAAACAACAATCTCTAACAAACTTTGTCCATCCATCCGTAAATATACAATGATCATCTCTCTTCCTTACTCGTACTAACCATGATTTGTCACCATCAAGTAACTCTACAATTCGCCCATACGGGACCTCCTTGCCCCACAACAAAGTCTGAAAATCAAGTGGTATATTCTGCAACAGTAGTTAACAAACATCTTACATCAAAAATTAACGTAGAATCCTAATAGTAGAAGGAAAGTTAAAAAACATAGCAAAAATATAAAATCATCTTCATTAAGGAATTGTAAAAAGGATGGTGTTTGATTGGATAGATTCATATCTGCAATAAACAATTTAAACTTACAAGTTATAAAAATGAACAGCATCCAACAAAAGTCATAGACAAACAACATTATAAAATAGACATCACTAACATCCCTTAAAATAAATCAGCACTTAAAAAACAAAAGTACCAAATATTAACCAGACTATTTGTATAATTGCACACTTAAGGTATTATAAAAACAAAGCACAAAACGAAAATCATCATCTCTGACAACAATTAAGCAAATGAGCATCAAACAAAAATTATATGGTTGATTTATCAATCGTAATGTAGAAGACAACATCACGAAGATGCATGCACAAATTGTGATAGAGAATGCTATTAGTAACTTCATTTAAGTTAATGCAGTACTTAATCAATAAAAATGCACCGGATTACAACAACTATTATTTGCTTCAAGAGAGAATATGAAACGCCGTCAGTGACAAACACATACTCATAACATCAAATAATGATTAATCTAACATATATAATACAAACAATAAATTCAAAGAAACAATACTTGATTTTATAGCGTGTAATTTATATTATGCAATAGAACCTTGCCGATTTTGATAAGAAAGTTATTTGAGAAAACTTCCGAATATGTTTTCTGGAGCTTATATTCAATAATGGAGATGAAAAGTATATTAAATGGAGTTAATACAGATGTTAAATTTACACTGGTTGGTTGAAATTAAATTTTGTAAAATTTATACTTTACCCCCTTTTACATTAAAACAGGGCAATTTTGCACAGCAATAACCACTGCTTGACTATAAATTTAAAATGTTAAATACGAAAAACTTGTCTATTAATTTAATATATTTATATTTATATAATTAAAAATAGTTTTTAAATCCCGATATTAAAGATTATTATAAGTTAAATAAATAAACATTTACAAGTTAATAGATAGATATCTTATTTTCAACAATCCCAATACAATCTCACCTCTTCTTCTCCGGCGAAAAAACTCTTCAGTTTCTTCTTCCTCAGACTTGACGATCAGAAGTTTAAAGTTTTAGATCAGGTATTTTTTTTCTCTTGTGTATTTTACAGGTATGCTTTGACATGTTCCTTTCAGTTTCCTCATTTCAAATTATATAAACATCAAAATCATAATCTACTGATGTTAAAATAGATAAACTTATATGAACTTGTTTTCTTTATTTTATAATAAGATCTATATCAACCTATTTAGTTACATTTTGATTCATTCCATCTAAATAACAATCTGAAATATTATTGTTTAATAAATATTTGGTTGTAAATTTTACGAATGGTTTTAGAATTATTGTATGAACTGCCATGTAGTGTTGATACATTTGTTCTATCAATATTAGTTTTGATAAAATATTCTGCAATCAGTTTATAGTACTCATATGTCTGATTTGTAAGTGAATATAGCCTTGTTTGCTGAAAAAACTGAAGTTTGAAGTTGACACAAACATGGATATTTGAAAACTTTATTGCCATATAATACTTTTTTATTATACAAGAAAAAAATTTGATCTTACACAGTGTTAGATTCATATTGTTGGGTGTAGGGACCATATTGAAGTACACAACATATAAGTTTGGTCCTATAGAGTGTTGGATATTTTTTATACCTTAAATAGAAAGCTTTTCAAATACAATTGATTTTATATTTTAGTATTTAACTGTTATTGTATTTTTTACTTTCAGATGGAATTTATGATAATTATCAACATCTCTCAATTGGCAGACCTAAATGAGGGATTGGTAAGCTATATTCTTAGAACAAATTAGCTCAAATCACAATTGTATGCTAAAAATTGCATTTATAAAATTAAAGATATATTAAATGTTGTGTATTTTATATACATAGGTACTTCCAAGGATAATGGCTAACCAATTACCAAGAAAGTGTGAAGTGATAAAGTTGGTTGATTATACCGGTTTTAAGTATAAGATTGCAGTACAGAGCATCAGTCATAAAAGTAAGAGGATAAACGGGTCAGAATGGACTCAGTTTGTTGAAACTTATAGAAATAACAACATAGACAAGCTGTGTTTAAAAAAATTGAAGGAAGCAAAATTTGAGATAAATGTTTTCAACAATGAGGGATTGGAGATTAGAAAATATGGCTCGAACATAGATTATGTTCATGGTTGCTTGATACAGGCTGAAGAAGAAACATACTGCAAGCAGGTTAAAAATTGCTACTTATTTTTATGTATTGCCAGTATATCTTTTGGACTGTTAGAAAAACTTCTAATTTATCTTTTGTATCCTATATAAAATCTAATATGACATTTCTAAAATATATGAAAATTATAGCATTTACCACACGATTTGCTGAAGTTGTTGTCGCAAAGGAGATTAAAAATTGATAACTTGGTTGCCAAAGTACATGGACTAAAGCAGAATAGTAAAGTTGATGTACATTATTTTTTTCTCTCCTGAAAACAAAAAGGGATTAGCTGCTGGTTTTATGGGACCAGGATGGACAACTTTTTGCTTCGAAAATGACATTGAGGAAAGCTGCCAACTGCTGTTTCAATGGATGGGAAGTACTCCTGAAGACGACTTTAACTTTACTGTGAAGGTTTTTAACAAAGACGGGATTGCATTTCACGGGGAGACAAAACATCACTGCAGCCGTACCAATCACCAACACCGCAAAAGGCGTCCACATTATAAAAAACAGTTTGAATACCATGTTTTAGAGACACACAGCTTGGTATTTAGATATCTACTTTTAATATGGTTGATTTTACTTATAATCTTGGATCTATCTGTTATTACTTAAAGTATATGCTATTTTGAATGAATAACTAAAGAAAGAATTTTCCTTTACAGGCAATACCGAGGAACTTTGTTCGAGAACACCAGCTAAATGATTACCGTAGAGTTGTGTTGTCATTTGGTCATGTGAAGTTTTTGGTACAGCTGGTTGTTAGGAGAGATCCTAGAAGACCTGATGACAACAACCATCTAGTGATGCATACAGACTGGCAGCGTATCATGGATGAAACGGGAATATCTGTGGGGAAAAAGCTGAGGTTTGAGATAGTGGAAGAAAAAAGTGTAAGAGGAGATAAAACACACTTTAAAGTTTGTTGACATGATCTTTGAACACCTTTTCAGCCTTGTATAATTTATGTTTTAGTTGACATGTTTGATAGATAAATTTCTTCTTTGGAAACTAACTTAAGAATGAAGTTATGTAGTCTTAGTATATACTTTCAAAACTTTGTGGTTTTACCTCTGCTGATGAAGCAAAATGTATGATGAACCTAAATTCTGCTGTGCACCAACAAATATTACACAATTCAATAGAAGATCTATAATATAAGATCTTTAACAGATGATGATCAACAACTCATAAGGTCTGTTGAAGCACACTATAACAGTGCTTAGCCTTTAACAGATCTTTAACAGTGCTTAGGGGTTAACAGATGTTAGCACGCTATAACAGTGCTTAGCCTCTAACAGATGTTAATGTATCTCAGACCCCAACAGTTTTTCGACTAACCAATTGATTAAAATTTCATTCATCAATCTAACAATAATATACAACCCTACTACTTATCCAGTCCATCAATAGCCAAACAAACTCTGCTGATGAACCAAAAGGTCTGTTAAGACAAAGACTGCTGAAGCAAAGGTCTGCTAAAGAGAACCTCTGCTGATGAAGTAAAACGTATGATGAACCTAAGTTCTGCTGTTCACTAACAGATATTACACAATTCAACAGAAGATCTATAATATAAGATCTTTAACAGATGATGATCAACAACTCATATAATATAAGATCTTTAACAGATGATGATCAACAACTCATAAGGTCTGTTGAAGCACGATATAACAGTGCTTAGCCTTTAACAGATCTTTTAACAGTGCTTAGGGGTTAACAGATGTTTGCACGCTATAACAGTGCTTAGCCTCTAACAGATGTTAATGTGTCTCAGACCCCAACAGTTTTCTAACTAACCAATTGATTCAATTTTCATTCATCAATCTAACAATAATATACAACCCTACTACTTATTCAATCCATCAATATCACCAAAAATGTATATAATGTATAATAACAATATTATATAACAAACAAAAGGTTAACCTTACTTGATATTCAAACCATAGACATTACATACCATATTCATCATCGTAGCCCTTACAAACCAAACTTTTAACCACAGTTTGTTAAAACAACAGTTAACAGACATAAATAAAAACCACAAGGATTCTTCAAAAATAAGTGGTTTCTACTTATCTCTCATAAGAATTGTTTTTTCATAAGCATCTAATTGTTAACCTTAGTCAGCTTCTTCCGGGTTCTTCTCACATTAGTAGATAGCTCACCAATGTTGACAACATCAGCATCTTGAGCCATCCGCTTTCCACTGGGACTTGATCCAGAATCCTTTTCAACTTCAATGGCTGAAAAGTCGGCCGTAACAGAGACAACATCCTTGCAACAGATAACAAAACAACTATTGATCTCATTTAATAAAATAATGAACTCTTTTTAAACATACTTTAAAATAAATACTCACCCTTGAAGTTCGTTCAGCAGACACCTGGGAAGATTCTGAAAGGTTAACGTCTTTAACGTCAGCTACCTCTTAAGTAACCTAAAGGATCATAATATATGATATCATATAAAAAAGTATAGAATCCAGTGTTTAAAACTCAAAAGAAAAATAAATAAATTGAAAGAGTAATTTTATATGCTACCTCATCAGTATTTTCATCACCATTACCATCTCCACCAACCAACTCAGCAATTATTACTGGATTATCACATGTTTTTTTGCACAGTATAAACACGATAGTCATTTTTAAGATTGAACTCTGAAACATCAATCTTAAAAGCAGCCTTCTTATCAACCAATCGAAATATCTCATGAGGGAATCCAGTATCATTGGCCTTAACCTGCCTCTCTCTTATGTCACTTGCCACTAATCCAAGAAGCTTCTGAACATCTCTATCAAACATAACAAAAGAAACACTACCACTCTCATCCTGCACCCGCACTTGCACGTTGAACCTGAAATATACACAACTAACTAAGTAAACTGCAAAACTATATTCAAATATCAGTCTTAGAATGTTACTTATATAAATATAACGCTAAATAATCATCATTGCTTACTTTGTGGTGATCGATGTACATTCAGTATAACATTTGATACAAACCAAAGAAGTCGCAGGCAATCGAAGAATATCATCTGAAACATTTTCAACATTCTGCAAGTATTCACTTTTACCCATCACCTTCTTGAAACACTAACGACAGGCAGCATAAAACCAACCATACTCTTCTTGCACAATCTTAATTGTCGCAACCACAACACAAGACATTTCCTGTAAAAACACAAGACACTTCCTGTAAAAACACGCAGGTGACAAACCAAACAAATAACCAAACTATATACAAAGATGTGAAACCTTTTCTATCTCGCTAATCTCATCAACATGTTTCTTCACACCTTCAGTTACAAATTATTTATGTAATGGAAAAACACTCTGAGACGATAGTATCGTTTGAGAAGTAGAACCACTCCCTTGTCCAAACTTCAGTATAAGCCTTTTGAATACCACAAATGATTAGAATTAGTATACAAATGACATGAGACCAAGTATTTGACTTGAACATCTATATACAATAGAAATTACATTGAGAAATTACCTCCTCCTTAGCTCATCAACTTCATCAATTTCTTCATTCAGAAAAATTCGTGTTGCAAACTTATCACTTTGAACAGTATATTCACCTACATGGAAAAGTATATAGATATTTAATGTATACCTGTCTTTATATTCCCAGAAATAAACAGTATAGTTATGATTTGCAGAAAGTAACAAAAATACCTTTCCATTTCTTACACTTTCCGTGCTGTATAACATCCATCACATGCTCATGAGGTGGGATTTTAGAAATGAAGTCCTTAATCTGCAGAGCATAATCATTCCACACAGTACACCGCAAAACCTTACCCCTACATGAAAAGAATATTCATATCAAAACAACATTGAATGAATAAAAACAGAAAACCAATCAGGAAAACTATAACTTTTATTAAAGTAGCAAATGAGCCATAAATTAACTACCATATTCACTAAGAGTAAACTGTAGACCTCATTTATTACCATGATTCAGCATTACATACAAATACTATAAATCTCATTTATTACCATTACCATGATCCCACATTAAATACAAACATTCTTCATCTTATTTATTAGCATCATTAAATACAAACAATGATCAGTACATGACTGAACATATAAACAACAACTTACTCCAAATCTTCAATATCGAAATTCATCTTCTTAGTCTCCTTTGGAGGTCGATCAAAGATTTCAAGATCTCCACAACAAATCACAGATCCAGCAACATCTATATGATCACACTATACAAGAATATAAGTAAAACTCTCTAATATTATACAAGCAAGACATGATTACAAAAATATACACTACCAACACTCAAAGCGTTTAACGCTTCTCCTTGAAGAATATCTTCATAAGTTCTGAAATTGAAACCATACTCAACACCTTGCCAATCTCTCACAGGAGTAACAGTTGTGCATCTATAAAAGTTGATTTTATAAGGCTGCACTACTACTTTATATAAATCTTTATTCTCACCAACACCAAATTTCCACAGAATCACAATAGCATCTTCTTGAAGCTGTCCATCAAAAAGAGGTATCAGATAACTCTTAATACCTGCTTGAATCTTAGCACCCTGAAGAACATTTAAAGAAAGTATCTTCTTAGCATACAACACTACATTCTCTAATAAAATGGAAAAGCGGAGATAC
This sequence comes from Helianthus tuberosus, assembly GCA_030545235.1. NCBI lineage: Eukaryota > Viridiplantae > Streptophyta > Magnoliopsida > Asterales > Asteraceae > Helianthus > Helianthus tuberosus. The sequence goes on along the minus strand of CM060414.1, from coordinate 115,403,969 downwards.
AAATTACCTTCTCATCAATGAAGATGAGATCCATCTTGTAACCCTGATTCCATTTTCGAATAATTCTCGCCTTCATGTTCCACATATCCTTCCGAAGATTCAAATCGTTAACAAAACTAAGAATTATTACTGTCAACTGATATTGACATGCTTCTAATTCGGAATTCGGATTGTGATTAAATTTCAAATTTCAAAATCAGAGAAGATGAAAGCGTGATGAAATATGAAGAGGGAAATGAGAAGAAAAACCTTATATAAGAAGGATGATTGACAGGAGTTTCTGAGTGACATGCATTACTTGCTAATTACTTATTCCCATGCATATTTGAATTTGAATTTCCCGGTAATTAGCATTAAACATCTACTGATCTAAAAGCATTACGGAAGATAACAACAACTGCTGCTGCTAAGTATACGTTTGCCAAAGGAACCAACTGCTACTTTCTTGTAGATGGGCAGTGGTTTGCCCTTTGGAATGTGGGCCAGTCCTTTAACATTTGAAAATACACAAAGGAGTGGTTTGATAGAACATTAAATGTATTTTAAAGTGATTTATATATTAGGCTTTATGATGTAATAATGACATAAGAAAAGCCTTGTTGGACAGCCTCTCCTGCTGACACGTCAGCTTTTCTTATGTCATTGGGATTTCTCCTTTTATAGAAAGTATAGATAAATTTTTTATGTTATAAAATTTAAATAAATGTGTAAATTTTAATCTATATGATGGTTGTGATGAATAGATGAAGAAGTTTGGAAGGAAACTAGTTTTTTTTATACACGTTATCAATACGAATGTACGATATTGTTTTTTGTGGTTTGTGATTGAACAGGACATTATATAATACTCAAAAGATTTCATGTATATGCATTGTTGAAAAAATAGAACAAAAATCATAACATACTGAAATTTTCATGGCTATCTCCTATATTTTTAAAACCCTAACAAACACAAATAGAATGAAACTATTAATCATCAGGTAAATTGAAGATCTACAAAAGATATAAAAGTTTTAGAAAAATAGCATAAAAACACATAGTTAAATAAAAAATCAAAATTGAGACACTAAGTGAACAATAATTATGCCCTTTACCCACTATGAGAGAAAGACGCATTGCAGGTATCAGATTGGATGATATGTCTGCAGCTTTCGAAGAAGCTAAACGAGCAGGTAGATGGGATGAAAAGAGAAAATGTTACAAAGATCCTCAAGGAAATCCGGTAGTGGATTCAAAGAGTGTGGATTTTAAAGCACTGTTTGATGTCATTCCTACTGCTGGAGAACTTTACAAGAAGAAATTTGAGGATAAAAATTATGTTGCAAATATATTCTGATATCCTTAATGAATGACACGTGTCCTCCAAATATTTTCTGTACTATATAGTATAGACATAGATCAAAATCAAACAATTAATTAGAGTAAATTGCAGTTTTGGTCCTCGTGGTTTATAGGCTATTACAATATTTCACAATTTTGAAACTTCTTGCAATTTTAATACCAATATTTTCATTTTATTGCAATTTTAATCCACCTACTAACTTCATCCCTATCCTAGTTAAAACTAAGTCACATGTTAGTCATGTGCATGGGTAAAATCGTAAATAGCATAAATTGAAATAAACAAAAAGAACAAAAATCAACTTTCTACCAGTTACGTGGTAGTTCTCAGCGATCTTCTTCGTCGGACGCAGCGCAGCAGCATCTTCGGATTAAACCAGAGCTCATCTGTGGTGAGATATTTGCTGTTGCCATTGTTGTTAATCAACATGTGTTCGACGATTTTTGAATGGGTTACTTGAGTTGGGCCCCATTACTTGCTTGGACCCTGGCTTTGCAAATGATTCGTATTTAAAACCCGAATGGGTTACTTGAGTTGGCCCCCAAACCTGAACCTGTCGTCGAACACAGCGCAATGTCATCGTCGGTTGCAGCGCAGTGGCGGCGTCGGCCAGTCAAAACAATGTTCAAAATTGAACTGAATACGCTGTTGCTAATTATTGCATTGTCATGATCTGTATGCTTTGTTTTGAGGCAGTTGAAACTTGTTGGGTTTGGAATAGTATAAATTTCTTTCATGCCATTGTTGATGCTACTTCGTGTTGTACTATGGCTACCATTTCATGTTACTAGTGGGGAGCCCGCGCGTTGCAGCAGGAACCAAAAACACTTAGGAAATATCTACATGATAACAGATAAAAACAATTTATATTTCAGTGGAATATTGTATGTAGATGTTGGTAAATTTTGGAAAAAAACCCAAGAGGCATACCTCTCGCCAAAGAGGGCATTTTGCTATCGATTTTGCTGCTTGTAATCCATCAACAATTGTCACCAATCCAGATTTGCAAGCACACATGTAGCAGAAGATATGCCCACAAGTAGAGATACTGAATCAAATACAGTGTCCTATTCAAATAAATTCCATCAAAGGATTTATGGTTCATCCAAATCCACAACCACCAAATTATACTGGAAAAATATGTGGTCTATTAGTTTTGTAGTTCCTGAATTACTAATAATACAAAAGTTGCCGTTAATGACATAAATTTGAACACGCTTAGGCTGGTGGTTTGTCCTATAATGTGTCGACCAAATAATTATATTCTTCTGTAATGAGCTGTGATTTAGAGAATAGATAACGATCTCATATAATTATAGTTTTTTTAGACGGTCAAGTGATATAAAAAAACTTAAGAAACCGATCATTCGGTTATTAAACACTTCAAAAGAGAATTATAGATTTACCCTTTTATGTTAACCGATCAATGTTTGGAATAAGCAAAATCTATAATCAAAATTTTCATGCCATGAAACTACTCTCTGATGACACATGATTTCATATAACATAATGATGGCTTTATGTATAAACCATTATTCACTTTTTAATATTGTCTTATAATTGAATGAGATATATCCTGTACAAAGGTTTGTAAAGAAAATTTAATATTTGATGTTGGTGAACCAGCGTGATGATGGCCTGCTAGTATAAAATATCAGGCATTATTTGATAACAAAAATACATATCAATTTGATGTTGGTGAGACCAGTGATGAAGAAATTGTAGTATCCATATGTAGCTTTTCATCATAGTTTAATCACCTAATTCTTAATTCATATATGAAGTGTAACAACCCTCATTAAAAATTTATATTTCTTATGATTTATTGTCTAATAGGAAACCCTAATTGAGAAACCCAAGTGATTCTGCACAAACCCTAAAATTTTCAGAACAATCAGAATCAGGATCAGGGCCCCTAAAACTCAGGGGGGGTATTCCCTATTGACGATTATCCTAATAACTTGCTGTCGAAATTGAAATTTTAAAATTTGTCAACTCAGCTAAGCTAGTTAGGGACGTGGCTACCCTATAATAGATTGTGACCCCTCGCGTCACGCGACGCCTAAGACATGACCCCTCGCGTCACGCGAGGGGGTCAAATTTTAAGTATAAATAGAGGGGTGTGGGACTTGAATTCTGGCACTTGAACGACGTTAAAATTCGATTCATGCACTGAGATATAGTCCAAATACTACAACACACACATAAGTTCGAATTCTGCCGTGATAACAGGGTAATAACTCGATCGCTGCTACGATTCAATGTCCGATCGATTGAAACTATCCAATGGATGTTTAAGTGCTGCCCACATTAGGGTTATGCTTTGTCATTCGTCGTAAATTCGATGGATGTTTAAGTATCGCACTTTGTCATTCGTTGTGAGGGTTTAATCTCGTGAGTTATTGTAAATGTTGTATTAGTTACTAACCTAGTTCGTGTGCATGTTGTTTAAATTTAGGTTAAAAGGCTAATCAGTAGGCTTAAACTCTGCCCGTATAAATCTGCACTGTGAGTCGTTCTCTTTTTATCAACTGTTTTACAATACTCCATTTTCAAAAGTTATAATTACAGGGAGTAAGTCGTGGATATCTTGAATCACTGGCTAGTGGGGTATTGTGCACATTACTAAATTTCTCCCGGTTAGGTTCATTGACCTATCAGGGATAATCATCACTAATTGGGTGACAGGACCCAATAGTGGTATGACCATCGTCACACATCTGTGACACAGCGCCAGATAAAAATAAGATAGGAGCCATTGGAATCGCTCTTATGCTGTAATTTATAACTATGTATCATTTTATCAAATTAGAGTGACTCGCCAGCATTTCCCCGCTGATAAAATATTTTTAAAACATGTATCAGGCGACCTGCTGTAAATCAAGGAAACGTGCTATGGAGCACTAACAAGCTTGAAGAGGTGGCTCAGTTAAAATGAATAAACATGTTTTAATAAATCAGGGAATTTATTTGTAAAATTCCTCTATTGTAAATTGCGGGGATTTATCTCCAATTTATGGAATAAAATAATTGGGCATTTTGAGTTTTAAAAGATCCTGTTATCAAATCTTCCGCTGTCGCATCAATTAGATACCACGGGTTCCTGTCCCGCGGGCTCCTGACCGGGTCAAACCGGGGCTGGGGCCGTGACAGGAAAAGGTGGTATCAGAGCTACTGATTGAGCCACTGATTTAAGCCTATTAAGTATTTTAAAATACTTAATTTTCCTAATTATCATTTTGTGATTATCTATTTGACTATCTGTTAATTACAGTATGGGTAAGCAAAGAATTTCGGATATCTATCATAAATTAGATAGTTCACCGAAGAATAAGGGAAGTACATCCCAAACAAATTCCTCCAGATACTGAGGAGGGAATATTTGTACGAAAGGCACAGTTTGAAAATCCACTTACCCCTAGTAAAAGAAGTTTGATTATAAAAAAGAGTCAAGAGAAAATAAGGAAGTCACACGAAACCCAGAAAATAGGCAGCAAACCACCATGGGAAGACGAGTTAGATGAAAAATGGACAAATCTTTATATGTTAGCCACTGTAGCAGTAAATGTTAACCTTTAGAATACCAACAACCCGACTCAGTATTAGCACCCATATTATCTATAAACCAGCAACTTTAAAATAAAGACCCACTAGTATATTTCAAAGTTTAGTTGTACTAAAAATAAATATTTTGTTTCAATAAAATAGTTTGTAATTAAGTTTTTAAATTGCCAATTTATGATTCTGTGATTTTGTGAATTACAAAATTTTAAAAATTTGTATGTTTCTTCATAAACTGCTAAAACAGCATGAATGAATTATCTGAAGCCCTAGAAAATCTCAATCTCTACCCTGTGAAAATAGAAGTTTCCAGAGATTTTACTGGTTACTTGGCTGATGTGGAAAAACCTATGGAATTTCAAGCTCCACCTTTGGAGAAAGCAAAACCTAAGAAAAGAAGAAGATTTGTGGGATGGAGGCGTGTATGCAGAAGGAAACCCACAACTAGGAGAATTCCCAAGATAGAGAATCCAATGGATAAAGGAAAAGGGATTGAGATTGAGGGAGATTCGAGGCAAGTAGGAATGGAAATTGAGGAAAGTTCTAGGCAAGTTGAGGAATTACCCTTTCAAGAGGAACTGGATCACATACTGGCAAGCTGTGATATCCTTAGGCCTATCAATACCAACCTCTACCCTTATCCTGCCGAAACCCAACTTCCAATAAACTTGGAACCAGCCATCCCAGGACCTTTAATTCACACCCAACCTCAAGGAGAAATGGACGAATGGTGGACCAACGATTGGCAATTCCAAAACCTCTTAAATAATCCTTATACCTTCTTCCCTCAATTCGACCCAGAACCTGCACCAAACCCACCAATGAGTAATGGAAACTTAGCTGAACTCCGCCATTTCGGCGAGGAGTTGATGGATGCAGGGAATAGGATCCGGGAGATAGGAGCACAAATCTCCTGGAAATACAATGAGAGGGAACATCGCTTTTAATATGCTAGCTGACGAGGGAAAAGTGAAGTTTTGAAGTTATGTTTGTATAATAATAATAATAAAAATCAGTATGTGTAATAATCTAAAAATAAAAACGGTTGTAAGATAACAGTGTGTACGGAGGCATATTATAATATATAAAAAATGGAAGTCAAGAAATTGACAATTTTGGCCATATATTTGTTTATGTGATTATGTGCGATTATTTGTTATATTTGGTTATTTCTTATTTTATACTAATCACTTATATAAATTAATTAGTAGATGGCAAACGCTGGTAATGAACCCGTTAACGAAGTTAATCAATCTGAGCAAAATCAGGAAGAGCAATTGCTGAATAAGCAAGATATCGAGGATATCGTTGCTCAAGGAATAGCCAATGCTATTCCAGCAATACTTGCTGCTGCTCGAAATCCAGTTGAACCTCAAATTATTCCTAGCAAACGTACTCATGAGGACAACTTTAGTAATAGTGTAAATGGAGGCGGCAACAACAACAATAACAATAACGATAATATTCTGCAAGCCCCGATTCTCAAGAAAATGAAATCTGCAACGCCTGGTTGCACTTACAAAGAATTTCTTACCTGTAAACCAGGTGAGTTTGCAGGTAACGAAGGGGCGACTGCAGCACTGCGTTGGTTAGAGAAAACCGAGGCAGTGATTACTATAAGTAAATGTGTTGAAGAAGACCAGGTCATGTATGTGTCGAATCTTTTTAAAGAAGGGGCATTAGAATGGTGGAACACTGTGTTACAAGCCAAAGGAAGGACAGTGGCGTATGTGACCACCTTGGTTTTCACACTCGTATTTGTTTGACTTTCATTGTAACAAATACCGTATTTGGAATAAAACTTATTTGAACATACTTGCTTTGTGCTTATACATGCTTATACCAATACAAACACGTGAAACAATTGCAAATTTGTTGAGTTTTATGCTATTAAACAAGGTTACATAAACTATAAGGGCCTATTGTGACATTTTGTGAAACTACAATCTAAAGGACCTATTTGTCATTCTTTGAAACTTTAGAAATACAAGGGTTAAAAGCGCAATTATTGAAAACTACAAGTTTAGGGTCCTTTTGGTCATTATCGAAACTCATTTATAAAAAGAAATAAATATAGTGTATTTTGTTTTAAAAGTCTAAGGTTCATTTGGTCATTTTCTCAAACTTAAACTCTAGGGACTAAAGTTGATCTTTTTAAACTCATTTAAACTAAAGATCCTAACCTAGTTAACTTTTATATAAGGATTCCTTCTTTAAAACTTAACTCAGTTAACTCATTTAACTGTAAGATACAGGGGCCAATTGTGTCATTTTTCGAAACTTCAGGGACCAAACTAGTATTTTGTACCAAAGTTTAGGGGCTGTTTTTGTAAATTTTCGAAAGTTCAGGGACCATTTTGTAAAAAATGAAACTACAGGGACCTAAGTGTAATTATGTCAAAAATGGGTCAAACCCATCGAACCGGTCACATATGGGATTCGAACTCGCGTCCCTCCGCCCACAAACACACGCAACAACCAGCTCGTCTACCAGCCCAAATGTGATTTATATTGGATTGCTTTAAATATATGTTGACATTAAATTAAACCTGAATTATACATTCAGCACAACAGGTTACGGGTTTGAACAAAAAAACCCACCAAAATCGATCTTTTCCACTTGTTTACTTGTTTAATTGATCTGAAATCATTCCCACATGTTCCCAACCACTTTGCCAACCTGTTATCGCATTTAAACAACACAAATCCGTGCCAACCAACTGATTAATCGGAACTTTTTATAAAAAAAAGAATTTAAAGTAGATCTAATCCACTAATTTGTGTCGAATCTGTGATCCAAACTTCGTGTATTTAAGTTCCCTACATTCCTAGCAACATTCCACACCATTTACAAACACTTAAACACCCGAAATCGTCGGATTAAAACCTGCAACTCGCCGGAATACTCACTTTTTCGCCGGAATTTTTCAATCCGATCATCCTTTCAATACCGGTTCGTTTTTATTGTTTCAATTAGTTCATTTATGCTTATACAATGTTTCCCTAAACTTAATTAAATTATAAACCAGTTTTGATCATGAATTACGAGGGTTGACTTTTCTGTTGACTCTATTTGGGGAAGATGATTAAATTCATTTTTGTATTTAATCTAATTAAACTAAACATAAACACAAACCACCAGGCTAGCCTGGTGGTTGTGTGTATGCTTGCCTTCAGTACAGACCCGGGTTCGAACCCAGGGGTCTGCATTTCTTTTTAATCAATTAATTTTTAATATTTTCAACATTCCAATAATTTTATAAGATTATTAATCAATGTTGCTTTTATTAAAAATATGAAATTAGTCAATTTATTTATAAAACTAATTTTTACAATATTAAAACAGTTTATTATTAAATAATTAATAATAAATCGATTTTTAGGAATTAAATTCTGAAATTTTCAGATTAATTATTTTAAGTGTTGATCTTTACAAAAATAATGTTGCTACTGATATTTTATATAATTTCAATATTTATATAATTAAATCAGTAATATTCAAGTTCAATAATTAAAAATGTTATTTTTAATTATTATGATATAAATTAATTATATCACTTGTACAATATTTTGCCAATAATCATTATATTTAATTATGATACTAGTTAAATATATTTGATTTATTATTACAAATGTTTATATTAAATCGATTGTACATTTTTGCAATTTAATTATTTATGATAAATAAATATTTTTTCATAAATAATTCCTCTATATCATGATCATTTTTCCGAGCCCTCTAAACATATAATTCACAAGATCCTTCTGTTAATCTAAACACTATCAAATACAATAAATACTCAACAAATCCCGTCAACACTATACGACCTCAATATTGATACATTATTATTGTACGATTCATTAGGACAACTTGAGTTTCCTTATTATCAGACACTTTAATCTTGACTTGCGTATTCGGAATCGCCTGCAAAATAATGTGATTACATAGATCCCCTCTTTTTACTGTTTTCGATTGTTTTGGGGTGATTCATATGTATCAAAATGATTTCGATATTCTAACAATGGTTTCAAAACGATTGAGATGGTTTATACTAAACTAATAACGATTTCGATAATGTGAACGAGCTTGTTGGCTGTAATTACATAACGAATGACATTCATTAATTTCGGCCAAACCGACCAGTATTAGGTTATGGTACCATAGGATCCGACAAATCCCGTTATCAACTAGACCCATGGTTATGTGTGGGTTAAGTGGGTAACGACTGAATCTGATGATTGTTAACTTACCCTTTGGAGGTTTGTTAATGCGAGAACGATTGGGAACGATGAACGAGTCACAAAGGTTTGAATGTTATTAGCAAGACGACCAAAAGTAGTTTTCACAATTATAACAAGAACGAGTTAAACAATATTACACAACGATGTTTACGAAACTATATAAACCATACGAGTTTTATTATAAGAACGATTTATGATTTGGTTTACATAAACAAATGTTTTGGGTTAAGATTCATGGCAAGGGTTATAAATTATGAGCAATTTATTTTGACTTGGTTATTCATTTACAATACAAACATTTTACAAAACAAGGTTTTCTAATATCAATTAACGAAGTTGTACAAGTTGTTTCAATATACAAACGAGCCATGAATCTGATACTCACACAAAAAATATGTACTCGCCAGCATTTCTTTGCTGACTTTGTTTTTACATATGTTTCAGGTGATGTTGCTTAATGTTGATTGCGAATAGGATGCATGCTCACTTAGGACTGGACGAGGCCTTAGTGATTTAATAACGATGATAAACTATGTTTGAATTGCTTGTTTAACTTTATGACAATGTTTAATATTCAATAAAATGAAACTCTTGTATCCATGGTTTGAAACAATAATTATGTTACAACACTCCCCGACGTTTCCGCCACGATTTGTTGTTTTACGTGGTCGGGGTGTGACAGAAAAGTTGGTATCAGAGCCAATGGTTATAGAGAATTAGGTTATTAGTAAAATTTTGACCTAGACTATAACTTTCTAGGACCCTAATGCAAGTTGATTTGTGTTTAGAATTTAAAAAAAAAAAACAAAATCCGAATGTGCTTCGAAAATTAGTCATCCGTTCTAGGATGATTGATTTCTAGGTTTTGAACCCTCTGTTATTAGGTTTTGAACCCTTCTAATTTGACTCATTTTTGGCTTAGTGCCTTTTGAGTTTTCAAAATCTCGTCAGAGTTTGGGTCTAAATAATGTGAACACGTGCAAACTGGAAGAGTGAATGCCTGTACCCTGAGTTTTCTGTCTAAGGCTAGAGTGTTCGTACAAATCCACATAATCGGACCAGTCACTCTTACCTGGGAACTCTTGGGGTGAGTGTTCACTTATAGGCGAGCATGTCTTTGTGATACATTATTTTGATTCATTACTTTGATTAGTCACTGCGTGTCATTTGTTTGTTCGAGGTAACAAACAAATGATCGCCTTCCTTGTGTTTTGTCGATACCTCTTTTGTTTTTCCTAATTTTCAATCTCACTCGATTCTCCTGTTTCCTTACTAGACAATGCCTCCTCGACGTGAAGCACAATCTTTTACTATTGAAGAACCCGCAGCCCTGGTCTCTCAGCAAGTGGCTGCTGTGCTTCCCGGTGTTGTGACCCAAGTCCACGAGATATACAACAACAACAACAATAATGCACCGTGTAATTTCAAGAATTTCAATTCTGCTAAGCCGCTAAAGTTTTCTGGGCCACAAGGAGCAACTGCACTCCTTCAATGGTTCGAGAGTATCGAGAACACATTCAGACATGTGCAATGTCCGAATGGGCGTAAGGTTGAATTTGCTTCGAGTGTGTTTGAGAAGCGTGCTCTTACGTGGTGGAACGGAGTTATGCGCGACAGGGGTGCCGAAGTGGCGTTGGCACAAACATGGGAAGAGCTTCGAGCTCTCATGATGAGAAAGTTCTATCCCCGTCATGAAATTCGAGCTTTGGAACGAGAGTTTGACGATCTGAAACAAGATGGGGGAGAACACCGTGCGTATACGAATCGAATTGAGGAGCTCAGTCTTTTGTGTCCTACTATGGTTACCCCGTTGGAGAAAGAGATAGAGAGGTATATCGATGGTCTACCTGATTCTATTCTGGATATAGTGACCGGTATTAATCTGTAACACCTCGAAAATTCACGTCCTATAATGTGTTGACACGTGTCATATGTTTGAACGTGTGAAAGAATGTTATAAAAGGATTAAAGTTGACAATCATGGAAAGTATGTGAATATACGAGTTCTAAATGTCAACAGTGAATAAATATATTGTACATTAACCCTACATGATGCTCATACCTTCAAACGAATAAATCATGGATCATACGAAGCTAAATATGAAAGAAAGTGAGAGATTACAAACTACAGGGGTTAAATGTGTCAACATGTTTAAGTTATACCTCTGAGTGACCTTTTGACAAACCTGAAGCTTTGTAACGGTTAATTATGCTCACTAGAATGCACGATATAAATTTCATAAAGTTTCGTTATCGTATGAGAAAGTTATGATCAAATTCGTATGCGAGGGGTTAAAAGCGTCAACGTTGAAGTTTAGGACTTTTCGGGTAACAATAAAGTTAACCGAGGACTAAACAAAATGGGTATATGTCTTGAAGCCCTTAAACATAAATTTGGAGGGTTCAAAGTGCAAGAAATAATGTCGTAGCAAAGTCTTGAAGAGCCAAGGATCAAAACGCAAAAATCAGAAAGTTGAGATTTGATCAGAAGGGGCCTCGCGCCATGCGAAGCCCCGGGGGGGTCTACGCGTGACGCGAGGGGTAGTCTGCTCCGATTTTCTTGGGTTTTTGTCTGCCATAGCTCTTGTAATCGACTTTTATCCGATTTTCCTCATCTTGCATGACCCCTAAACAACCCCTAGACACTTAGGGACACTTGTGGATGAGTTGTGGTCAGTTGTAGACTTGCATGTCAACAATCTAGTGGGTTCTTGATCACTATATAAAGCCACTAAGTTGCAACAAGTTCTTCACACCTTTCTCTTGCATTCCTGATCATTTCTGGAGCACAAGACTTCTCTCAAGTGAACACTAATCGTGCATAGGACTTTGGTAAGTATGCTTAACCTTTCTTAATTAAGTTTTTGCTTAGTTTTAGCTTAAAAGTCAAACCGTCGTAATTAACGGTTGACTTAACGATTAATCATTGTTGGTTCAGTGATTAGTCGAATTGAAAGTAGTTATAAGTTGGTAATTATGTGGGTAATAAACCCTTAAAAGGGTTCCCCCTGATTCCCACTCTAACTAGGTCAAATGTCGGGTCAAACTTGTTATTAAAAAGTCAACAGGATGCTTATTTTCTAAATTATGCATAATTAGCAATGTAGAACCCATACAACCTGTTTGATCATTAATATAACTTGGTAATTAGTGTAAGAACATGTCTAAACATGTTCAACCCGACAATTTTATGTTTAGACCCGGTTCGGAACCGAAAGTCGCAAAGCTTTGACTTTTGCTTTGACTTCAGTTCTGACCCGTTTTGGTAGGATTTAGAAATACATTAGAGCTTTATTTGGACCAGGTGACATGCTAGTATAACCCTCTGTGATTATACACCTTGGATCATTAGTTATCCGATTAATACGCATGATTCCGTTAATTGCCCATATGTTGACCATTGTGCCCTTTTCACCTTAAAACGTGATTTTTGAAAATGTAAAAGAGTAGAAACTTTAATTACTGATATATAAACTTGCACCCAAAATTTGACATCAGTTTGAGGTGTAGATTGAGAGTTATGCTTATTAGCGTAATTGGAAAGCTTATTAACGATTAAACGACATAATTAGCGTTTAGCCTATTTAAACCTACTTTTTGATATCAAACTCTTTACCCAATGATATGATATATTATTTTGGGATTTTTGAAGATTTTTAATTAATTTTAGGTTGAGCATAACTTATAGTCATAGGCTTAATCCGGTAAGTGTCGGTTTTGCCCTTAAGGGCTATAAAATGAGTTTTACATATCTAATTGACTCCAAACCTTTTGATACTGATTTTAAATGATAAATAAATTATTTTAAGCCTTCTGGAATAATAAAAACATCAGCCTTATGTATCGAACCCGGAAATGGCTTCTAATCGCCTTATTAAGCGTTTTTAACGCATAGTATGTACTAAAACTATTTTAAACATACGAGGGTTGATACTGTGACAACCCTCACTAAACCAGGTATCCGTACGACTTAATTAATGATAAATTACTGCTTAATTACTGTGCTTGTTTGAACTAGCTGATGAACTGCTACTTGAATACTGATACATGAACTTACTTGCATCATACTTGCTTGCTGTCACTACATTATTTACATGCTAAACCTTAGTGACAAACATGATGCACAAAAAGCACAGTAGCACAATACACGGATACCCAGTGAACATGCTGATATAAGCCAGCATCAGGCAAACGGACAGAGTGAACGAACGATTCAAACGTTGGAAGACATGTTGCGAGCTTGCCTCCAAGGCCTGTAAGAGCCTGAGATATTTGGCTACACTAGTAGTGAGTGTAGGAATATAAGGGTTGTGGAACTGCGTCTCTAGGAATAAGATACACTGATTGGATGTGCCTAAAACGTACTTTAAGTACAAAACACAGCACTTTAATAAATAATCCAGCTTCTAGCTGACTAGTAAAGTGCCAAAACATGGGGAAAATACTACTAGACACTTTCTAAAGTGTTGGAATTAAATTGTGTCACTAAAAATAACAATAACGACACTTTAAAGCTTTAGTAACGCTTTAACGGATTATTATCCAACCGAACAACCGGACTATACCCGGAACATGAAAATATTATTATTTTCACTATCTATCTTTTTCTAAGCTAGTTAGGGTCCCTGATTACCCTAACACCCGCCATAACGCATAACATACAAGTAACTAAGTTAAACACTTAATTAACCTAACCTTCATCCTAATTATCTAGTTGAGATCGAACCAGAACCCCCCCCCCCCCCCATGGCCGATTTCGGTCCCTTTGTAACTAAGAGGGGACATGACTTGTACTCCCTTGATTATTTTAATCCTTGGTTGCTTAATATCTTCTAGACATAATTACCATTGGGTAATACTCCTAAGTTTTGCCTATAAGTTAACCACTAAGCACAACATAACTATCACTAAACATATCACACCACTCAACTCTCTCTCTTGCTCTAGAAGCTTACGGCCGAACACCCCACCCCCCTTATCCACCATTTTCGATTTCCATCTTGCCATTCCATCATCATACAAGCATCAAGGGTCTCGTATTAGGAGTCTTGGAGCAAACGGAACACGAAGGACCTCATTACTTAGCTTTTATCCACGCGTTTTTCATCAAGAATCTTCCCTAGCCTTGAGCTAGAGGTATAACACTTAAAACTCGTTTTTGAACTATACTAAAGTGGTTAAAAGGATTTGTGTCGGTTAAATATCGTTAACATGCGAAAAGATGCACAAAAGTCTACTAAAACTCTAAAAACGGTGGTTAATAACATATAAGTGGTGTAAAAGTTGTAGTATTTGAAATATGTGCTTATTTAGACCCGATCTATGTTGTGGTAGCTCGGATCACCGTTTAACCCGGTTTGGTAAGATCATGGATCTTAGCATAAGCTTGTTTTGAAATAATACAAGGGTTAAAGGGTGAAACTCTACCACACATGAAACATGAACTTGTGTAAAAGTGTTTTAACTTGTACAATAGTGCTTAAAACTAGCGGATCTACGCATCTGCAAGTGGTATTTTCAAAAGACCACATGTCAAGGAAATCATGTATTTTAAAAGAAGGATCTTACACTAACAAGCATGATTTTATAAACCACAAGTGTGTAAACACTTGTGAAATGAAAAGATCCGACAAAGAACTAGTTTTTGTCAAATGTTACTAGAAGTTGTAAAGACGGATTTCTCTAATCACGAGGTTTTTACGAGATCAAAGTTACTCTATATAAAGATCTACAAAATATAATGGGATTTACACTATAGTTGCGGAAAAACTACAAGTTCATGCGATTATGCAATTTACATACTTGTCGACTAGTTTGATGTGTCGGAAATTGTTTGATTGAATAAAGAAGTTGTTGAATTGATTTTTGTAAAAGAAAATGATACGCTTGAAAGCGTGGCCACCTCCAGTTACAGAGGAAACTCTGGCGAAATTTTTCTAAAAACCTAACACTTAGAATTATTTACACCACAAGTGTTAGAATTATTTTGACATAATTTCGAAATATGAATTTCGCCATGACTTTATTTACTAATATTCGGAGGTGGGATTTTCACAAAATTTGACGTGATAAATATATATTGTCACAACACTGTTTATGATTATTTTGTGAAAATACATAAATATTATTTTTAGAGTAAAAATAATATTTACAAATGTTAACGAATCCAAAATAATACGAACGCTTTCACATGAATATATAAGTTACACCGGTAAGTATATTACCACTCAGTGGTTAAAACGTAACTTACGCACTTACGGATATATATTTGAACACACATGTATTGAATCCCCCATCCTTGGGAAGGAAATTAACTACCAAGTATATACAGAACGTAAACACGAAATAGTTGTCTAACTATTTCCCAAAAGATTTAACTATAAAGCTAAGGCACGGCCGTCCGTCTAATAGAATTAGCACTTGTAGGTCGTCGCACAGCTTTCTGATTTGGAGATACTTGGTAGAGACGCTTCACTGTGAGTTCATGTCCCCCTTTTCTCTAACTGTTTTCAGTTTTCTTAACTGCGGGGGTGAAATACATGTTACTTGGATTACAAATACTTTATACATGGTATGGTTAGCGTAAGGAGGTTTACTACTTAAGATCATGTGAGTGGGTAGGCGGAAACTTGAGGCCATTAATCCTCAAGGTAGGACCGAGGGACAGGAGCGGTAGATCTATCTGGGTGTAGCGAGCCCAGCCCCAGGCCCAAACAGAACGGACCTCGGGGTGACTTTGTGCCCAACGCATAAATCCGCTAGGTTTGAGTCTTCCTACTTGCACTTCACACTTATCAATGGCTTTGCAACCCATTGACGATCTCTTTTTCCTTACACTGCTACATACCAGGGAACTTTTATACTTACAAGTGTTTTACATACTCACTTCACATGAACTCGCTCAACATTATTGTTGATTTTTTTTCAACTTACATGTATTTCAGGAAATTAACGAGATCTGGCACGGTATGGCATGTTTTCCGCTGCACTAGTTTCCGAGGTCATCCGGGGTTTAGGGGATGTGTCTCTTTCCTGGACAAGACACAATCCTTAAACCATGTTTATATTATGTTTAAGTTTGTAATGTCTGTTGAACAAGGTTATGGTTATTAGGGTATGTTTCCGTTAAAACAATGGTACTGTGTTTGGTTTTCAAAACTTAATGGATGATCTTGCATGTTTTTAATTCATATAGCTTGTTATGGTTAAGCTATGGTATTAAGAAGTCACACCAAAATTAACCACGCTTCCGCAAAGCCAGGGTGTGACAGCTTGGTATCAGAGCTCTGATCATAGCGAACTAGGATTCTTTCTCGAGTCTAGACTATGATCACTAGGGCTCTCACGAAAACATTTTTCTGCATACCACTTAAGTCCAGATCCAAAACTTTTTACAAACAAATGTTGAGCACATTTTATTATTTATAGGCTCAGCCTGGAGGGCTGAGGCTCGGTCTGGAGGATCGAGGCTCGGTCTAGGTGACCGAGGTAGTGGGCTAGCAGGGCTAGGAAGAAAAGGCTCAGCCTGGAGGGCTGAGGCTCGGTCTGGAGGATCGAGGCTTGGTCTAGGTGACCAAGGTGGTTGGCTAGGAAGAGTAGGCTCAGTCATGAAGGCTGAGGCTCGGTCAAGGGGACCGAGGCTCGATCTGAGTGGTCGAGGTGGAGGATAGAGCAGTCTTAAGGACTGGGAGAAATTGGCTAGTAAGACTAGGAGGATTATGTGATACCTTACTTGGTGACTTATGTGATTATTTGATTATATGATTGACTATTTGTGCATGTTTGTGTATATGTTACAGACACATGGATTCTACAGACACTGGTGGTTCAGGCACCACAGGCCCTAGGCCTATCGTTTCAGACGACCTTGAGTCATCGGAGCACGAGGTTTACACGTCCGACTTCACTAGCACAGATGAGGACGATTTCCAGCCCTTCGCATTACCTGACGGTGCTGACGAGCTCGCAGATGGTCCTTTGGCCGGGGATCTACCACTGGCAGTGATCCCTGCTCCTATACCGCTTGCTTCGTACCCTGTTTACGATTTGCCTATCGACGACGAGGAGGATGATGTCGATATGTTCGAGGAGGAGCCTTTCGAGGAGGATGCTCAGGGCGAGGCCCTTCCTGCTGCTGATGGTCCCTTGTTGATCGCAGATGCTCCCGCCGCGGAGTCACCTGCTCACTCCCCAGTCCCAGACTCCTTTGAGTCTGTGGCCTCTGTACCCTCACACGTCCAGAGTGCGCAGCACTTCTCTCATGGATCAGACCCTGATCAGGCATCTTCTGTTGCCCCTATCCCCAGTTTTGTTTTCGACCATGATGATGAGGGGGATTCCGATCCTGTGTTTCCCCCGGGATACGACCCTGATCGTGACATAGAGTTTGTTCCGATGGACCAGTTTATGGAGGATCCAGCAGACCCTGTTGACCCATTTGATCCTATTGACCCAGATTTTGATTTTGAGATGGCTTTTGATGACCTCGAGCCTGCCATTGCTCCTGAGCAGGCAGCCGCTCTAGACCCCCTACCTGAGCATGACCCAGTGCATGCTGACATACCATTTGAGCCTGTTATAGCAGACCCTCATGTTGATGATCTCCCTGTAGATGTTCCTTTGTTAGAGGGCGATCATGTTGCTGTTGATCTTGTTGATCCTTTACCCGTTGTCGCTATACCTGTTGACCCTCCCGTTGAGCACATTGCACCTGTTCATCCTTTTGTTGCACCTGATCCCATCCCACTAGAGCCCGAGCACGCACTGTTCGCGGCATGCATGGATCCTCCAGATGAGCATGCACAGCACGGTTGGATACCTGCTGATGAGGATGTTCCACCTTTTCCTCCTCAGATCCCTGTTACACGACATGTTGATTTCTCTTTTCAGGTTCCACAGTTCGTACCTCCAGCGAGGACTGGAGAGGGTTCTTCAGCCCATCCTTTTGGGCATGTACCGACGTCTATCCCTTTCCTGCCCCAGATGTCATCTGTTCCACCCTCTGTTGCCCCATTTCATGTGGCACCTTTTGACCCTACCAATGAGCCGTTCCTTTGGGCACCAGGCTCTGGTATGCCACCTACTGACCCCTACCATGCTTTTCACATGGGACACACTATCGAGGACGTCTTGATGTCTTTTGTCGCTCAGCACGAGTCACACACGCAGCGCATCCAGGAGCTCGAGAGAGCTCAGCTGCCACCGTGTCCATGCCATGGTCAGACACACTCTCCTCTGCAGCCGTTTCGACCTTTACCTCCAGATTATGCTGCTCGTCTCTTTACACTGGAGCAGCAGGTTGCCTCTATCATTCGTACTCAGCGAGCCCAGGAGGAGGACTGGCTCCAGTTACGTCGTTTGTTTTACACCCACTTTCCCCCTCCTCCACCACCATCTGTATAGAGCTCATCAGTACTGTTTGGGTAGACGAGGATGAGAAGACGGCGATTGTTGGATTGCACAGTATTTTTGGAGACCACAGTTGATTCTGACTTTTGTTGACTTGTATTTGACGTATTGACATTGACATGATGTAGTTTTTGGACAGGGGTGATGTAGCCCCTAGTTGATGGATGATTGTATGACACTATGATGTACTGATACACTTAATATGTGGTCTCGATATATGGCAATCGCAGTATTCTCATCATATTTGGTTCACTTGGTTGCTTATTTGTATTATTATGACATGGGATGATGTGTGATTGGTATATGTGATGTGTTGATAACCTGAGATGTTATGTGCTATTACTATTTCTATATACGTACGTCTTACTATGACCTGACCAACGTAAACCATCTTTTAGAAGATGCCGCCAAGACGTGAGACACGCATACCAACCAATGAGGCAGAACTCCAGCAGATTATTGCTGCTGCCATAGCACAGTATGCAGCATCTCAGCCCGGAACGAGCGGAAGTATTAACCAAGGCAATAACAATCCACCCCACGGTAATACTAAGTCATTAAGACATACCGTGACCTAACTGGATATCTCTAGCAATGATGCTAACGCCAAACGTATGCTATAACGTATGTGCAGGATGCACCTACAAGCAGTTTCTAGACTGCAAACCGGTCAACTTCGATGGCACTGGAGGTGCTGTCGCCTTTGTTCGTTGGGCTGAGAAAACCGAGTCTGTTATTCGCATGAGCAAATGCGCGCTGGATCAGCAAGTCACCTATATCTCAGGGTTGTTTCTAGATGGAGCCCTATCCTGGTGGAATCTACAAGTGCAGACACTAGCCGAAGCTGCTGCCTACGCATTAACCTGGACCGAACTGAAAGAACTTATGCGCAAAAAGTACTGTTCCCGCGCAGAAATCCAGAGGTTGGAGACCGAGTTCTGGCACTTGAAAATGGACGGTCCAAAGGTAGCGGAGTACGTTCAAAGATTCCATGACTTATCTTAAGTGGTTCCCTACATGGTCACTCCCGAGTTCAAGAGAATTGAACGCTTCATTTGGGGATTAGCTCCTCAAATCATAAGCATGGTAACCTCATCCAAGCCTGCAACTATTACAGAGGCGATTGATTTGAGCGTAGCTCTCACAGAAGAGGCTATTCGCCTGAACAAGTTTGATGATGCTGAGCTTAAGAAGAAAGAGACTCATGTCGAGTCATCAGGAGGTAACAAACGGAAGTTCTCAAACTTCAAACAAGGCGCCAGTGTGGCGGTTAAGAAAGGAGGATCAGCTGGCAGTGGAAAGAAAGGAAAGGGATATATGGGCACCCAGCCCAAGTGCAACGCCTGCCAGCGTCACCATTCTGGCCGATGTGGTTTGAGGGTATCTGATTCGTGTGGAAAGCCTGGCCACTTGAAGGATTCTTGTTGGGCCACTACTGGCCAGGGAGGCCAAGGAGGATTTGGAAACAGAAACAATAACAAGGGTGGAATTGGAAATCGCCCACCAGGAAACAATGGAGGTAATGGGAACCGAGGCAACGCGAATCAAGTTGGTAACGTGAACCGTAATCAGAACAATCAAGCTGGTAATGGAGGTGGAAACGGGCAAAGACTTGGATGCTATAACTGCGGTGATATCGGGCATTTTAAGAAAAACTGCCCAGACTTATACCAAGCCCGTGGAAGAGTGTTCCAACTTGAAGCAAGGGAAGCGCGCCAGGACCCCAATGTTGTTACTGGTACGTTCCCTGTAAATCAACGCTATGCATCCGTTTTATTTGATACTGGTGCCGATTATAGCTTCGTGTCGTTAGAGTTTAAGAAAATGCTTGGTTTAGCCGCTAATAAGTTAGATATTCCCTACTCGATCGAATTAGCTAATGGAAAGTTAGTTGAAGCCAATGAAGTTATCAGAGGCTGTGTGATTGAATTGGGAGAACGTGAGTTTGCTCTGGATCTACTACCAGTCCAATTGGGAAGCTTCGACGTGGTGGTAGGAATGGATTGGTTATCAGGCAACAAGGCTGAGATAGTATGTCACGAGAAAGTTGTTCGTATCCCAACCAATGAAGATGAGACAATTGTGGTTCACGGAGAGAAGCGTGACGCGCCACTAAGGATTATCAGCTGCTTGAAAGCAAGGAAGTGTTTGCAGAAAGGATGTGTCGCTTTTCTGGCACACATTGTGGATAAGAAGGCTGCTGAGCCGAGGATCGAAGACATCCCTGTCGTGAGGGAATATCCAGAAGTCTTCCCAGAAGACTTACCTGGACTGCCACCTCAGAGGCAAGTAGAGTTTCACATTGACTTAGTTCCAGGCGCCGCGCCTGTGGCTAAGGCACCTTATAGACTTGCTCCGTCTGAGATGCAGGAACTGTCAACACAACTTCAAGAGTTGTTAGACAAGGGTTTTATCCGACCAAGCTTCTCGCCTTGGGGAGCTCCGGTCCTGTTTGTCAAGAAGAAGGACGGTAGTTTTCGAATGTGCATTGACTACCGGGAGCTGAACAAGCTGACGATTAAGAATAGGTATCCTCTGCCAAGAATCGATGATCTGTTCGACCAACTTCAAGGTTCAAGCTTTTACTCTAAGATCGATCTTCGATCTGGATACCATCAGTTAAGGATACAGGAGGAAAGTATCCCGAAGACAGCCTTCAGAACTCGTTATGGGCACTACGAGTTCCTTGTTATGCCGTTTGGTTTGACAAACGCACCTGCAGTGTTTATGGATTTGATGAATAGAGTTTGCAAGCCGTACTTGGACAAGTTCGTGACTGTGTTTATCGACGACATCTTGATTTATTCGAGGACAAAGGCAGAGCACGAACAGCACCTAAGAGCTATTTTGGAGCTGCTAAAGAAGGAACAGTTGTATGCCAAGTTCTTTAAGTGCGAGTTTTGGCTACGCGAAGTCCAGTTTCTTGGACATATGGTTAATGGAAATGGAATCCATGTTGATCCCACAAAGATCGAGGCAATCAAGAATTGGGAAACGCCTACAACGCCAACCGAGATTCGACAATTCTTGGGTTTGGCTGGCTACTATCGAAGGTTCATCGAGGATTTTTCGAAAATCGCTCAACCATTGACGCTCCTCACCCAGAAAGATAAGAATTTTGATTGGGGAATCAAACAGGAGGAAGCGTTTCAGGTATTGAAAGATAAGCTCTGCAATGCGCCAATCTTAGCTCTACCGGAAGGTACTGATGATTTTGTGGTATACTGCGACGCATCGCGTCAAGGATTGGGTTGTGTGTTGATGCAACGCCAAAAGGTTATTGCTTACGCATCTCGCCAACTGAAAGTGCACGAAAAGAACTATACCACACACGATTTGGAGCTCGGCGCAGTGGTTTTCGCTTTAAAGATCTGGAGACACTACCTTTATGGTACGAAGTGTACAATCTTCACAGATCACAAGAGCCTACAGCACATATTCAACCAGAAGGAGTTGAATATGAGGCAAAGACGATGGGTGGAATTGTTGAACGACTACGACTGCGAGATAAAGTATCATCCAGGGAAGGCGAATGTTGTTGCCGATGCCCTAAGTCGTAAAGAGAGAATCAAGCCCATACGGGTTAGGGCTTTGGAAATGATTATACAAACCGATCTTTCCTTGCGCATTCGTGCCGCACAAAAGGAAGCTCTCAAGGAAAGGAATCTTGAAGAGGAATATCTCCGTGGGATGGAGAAGCTTTTGGTACCAAACGAGGAAGGAACGTTATGTTTTGAGAAAAGGATTTGGGTTCCTCTGTTTGGTGATTTGAGGAAGGTTATTTTTGATGAAGCTCACAAATCACGGTACTCTATCCATCCTGGAGTGGATAAGATGTACCAAGATCTCAAAGATTATTATTGGTGGCCTAAGATGAAAGGCGATGTTGCTGTTTACGTGAGAAAATGTTTAACGTGTGCTAAGGTTAAAGCGGAATACCAGAAGCCTTCAGGACTTCTGCAACAACCTGAGATTCCCAAGTGGAAATGGGAACAAATCTCAATGGATTTTGTTACAAAATTGCCAAGAACGCCAAGAGGCCATGATATGATTTGGGTAATAGTTGACCGCCTAACAAAGTCCGCGCACTTCTTGCCAATCAAAGAGAAAGATAGCACTAGCAAATTGGCAGAAATTTACATGAGAGAAATCGTTGCACGCCATGGAGTGCCTCTCCCGATCATCTCTGATAGAGACGGAAGGTTTGTGTCAAGAATATGGCAATCCTTCCAAGAAGCCTTTGGCTCACAATTGAATCTGAGCACTGCGTTTCATCCGCAAACTGACGGCCAGAGCGAGCGAACGATACAGACTTTGGAAGACATGTTGAGGGCATGTGTTATGGATTTGGGTGGTAGCTGGGACAGGCATTTGCCTTTGGTCGAATTTTCATACAACAACAGCTACCACACCAGTATTGGTGTCGCGCCATTTGAAGCCCTTTACGGACGCAAGTGCCGATCACCCCTATGTTGGTCTGACGCAGGTGATAGGCAGCTTGCTGGTCCCGAAATCGTCCAAGAGACGACAGACAAGATTGCGCAAATTCTTAAACGCATCGAAGCAGCTCGCCACAGACAAAAGGCCTATGCGGATCCAAACCGGAAACATGTGGATTTCCAAGTTGGAGAAATGGTATTATTGAAAGTTTCACCCTGGAAGGGGGTGGCACGCTTTGGAAAGCGTGGGAAGTTAAATCCGCGCTACATTGGTCCTTTCAGAATTCTGGAAAGAATAGGACTAGTAGCATACAAGTTGGACCTACCTGCTGAACTGAATGGTGTTCACGATACATTTCATGTATCCAATCTAAAGAAAAGTCCAACTCAAGTTGACGTTGCCATTCCCATCGACGAGATTCATGTTGACGACACGCTCCACTTCGTTGAAGAACCTGTCGAGGTCACGGATTGGAAAGTGAACAAGACCCGCCGGAGCAGTGTCAAGCTCGTCAAAGTTCGTTGGAATGCCAGACATGGTCCTGAGTTCACCTGGGAACGTGAGGACCGGATGAAAGAGAGATACCCCCACCTATTTCCCAAGAACCCTGCATCTACAAGCAGAACTTAAAATTTCGGGACGAAATTTATTTAACGGGGGGAGAATGTGACAACCCTCACTAAACCAGGTATCCGTACGACTTAATTAATGATAAATTACTGCTTAATTACTGTGCTTGTTTGAACTAGCTGATGAACTGCTACTTGAATACTGATACATGAACTTACTTGCATCATACTTGCTTGCTGTCACTACATTATTTACATGCTGAACCTTAGTGACAAACATGATGCACAAAAAGCACAGTAGCACAATACACGGATACCCAGTGAACATGCTGATATAAGCCAGCATCAGGCAAACATTGCCTCCAAGGCCTGTAAGAGCCTGAGATATTTGGCTACACTAGTAGTGAGTGTAGGAATATAAGGGTTGTGGAACTGCGTCTCTAGGAATAAGATACACTGATTGGATGTGCCTAAAACGTACTTTAAGTACAAAACACAGCACTTTAATAAATAATCCAGCTTCTAGCTGACTAGTAAAGTGCCAAAACATGGGGAAAATACTACTAGACACTTTCTAAAGTGTTAGAATTAAATTGTGTCACTAAAAATAACAATAACGACACTTTAAAGCTTTAGTAACGCTTTAACGGATTATTATCCAACCGAACAACCGGACTATACCCGGAACATGAAAATATTATTATTTTCACTATCTATCTTTTTCTAAGCTAGTTAGGGTCCCTGATTACCCTAACACCCGCCATAACGCATAACATACAAGTAACTAAGTTAAACACTTAATTAACCTAACCTTCATCCTAATTATCTAGTTGAGATCGAACCAGAACCCCCCCCCCCCATGGCCGATTTCGGTCCCTTTGTAACTAAGAGGGGACATGACTTGTACTCCCTTGATTATTTTAATCCTTGGTTGCTTAATATCTTCTAGACATAATTACCATTGGGTAATACTCCTAAGTTTTGCCTATAAGTGAACCACTAAGCACAACATAACTATCACTAAACATATCACACCACTCAACTCTCTCTCTTGCTCTAGAAGCTTACGGCCGAACACCCCACCCCCCTTATCCACCATTTTCGATTTCCATCTTGCCATTCCATCATCATACAAGCATCAAGGGTCTCGTATTAGGAGTCTTGGAGCAAACGGAACACGAAGGACCTCATTACTTAGCTTTTATCCACGCGTTTTCATCAAGAATCTTCCCTAGCCTTGAGCTAGAGGTATAACACTTAAAACTCGTTTTTGAACTATACTAAAGTGGTTAAAAGGATTTGTGTCGGTTAAATATCGTTAACATGCGAAAAGATGCACAAAAGTCTACTAAAACTCTAAAAACGGTGGTTAATAACATATAAGTGGTGTAAAAGTTGTAGTATTTGAAATATGTGCTTATTTAGACCCGATCTATGTTGTGGTAGCTCGGATCACCGTTTAACCCGGTTTGGTAAGATCATGGATCTTAGCATAAGCTTGTTTTGAAATAATACAAGGGTTAAAGGGTGAAACTCTACCACACATGAAACATGAACTTGTGTAAAAGTGTTTTAACTTGTACAATAGTGCTTAAAACTAGCGGATCTACGCATCTGCAAGTGGTATTTTCAAAAGACCACATGTCAAGGAAATCATGTATTTTAAAAGAAGGATCTTACACTAACAAGCATGATTTTATAAACCACAAGTGTGTAAACACTTGTGAAATGAAAAGATCCGACAAAGAACTAGTTTTTGTCAAATGTTACTAGAAGTTGTAAAGACGGATTTCTCTAATCACGAGGTTTTTACGAGATCAAAGTTACTCTATATAAAGATCTACAAAATATAATGGGATTTACACTATAGTTGCGGAAAAACTACAAGTTCATGCGATTATGCAATTTACATACTTGTCGACTAGTTTGATGTGTCGGAAATTGTTTGATTGAATAAAGAAGTTGTTGAATTGATTTTTGTAAAAGAAAATGATACGCTTGAAAGCGTGGCCACCTCCAGTTACAGAGGAAACTCTGGCGAAATTTTTCTAAAAACCTAACACTTAGAATTATTTACACCACAAGTGTTAGAATTATTTTGACATAATTTCGAAATATGAATTTCGCCATGACTTTATTTACTAATATTCGGAGGTGGGATTTTCACAAAATTTGACGTGATAAATATATATTGTCACAACACTGTTTATGATTATTTTGTGAAAATACATAAATATTATTTTTAGAGTAAAAATAATATTTACAAATGTTAACGAATCCAAAATAATACGAACGCTTTCACATGAATATATAAGTTACACCGGTAAGTATATTACCACTCAGTGGTTAAAACGTAACTTACGCACTTACGGATATATATTTGAACACACATGTATTGAATCCCCCATCCTTGGGAAGGAAATTAACTACCAAGTATATACAGAACGTAAACACGAAATAGTTGTCTAACTATTTCCCAAAAGATTTAACTATAAAGCTAAGGCACGGCCGTCCGTCTAATAGAATTAGCACTTGTAGGTCGTCGCACAGCTTTCTGATTTGGAGATACTTGGTAGAGACGCTTCACTGTGAGTTCATGTCCCCCTTTTCTCTAACTGTTTTCAGTTTTCTTAACTGCGGGGGTGAAATACATGTTACTTGGATTACAAATACTTTATACATGGTATGGTTAGCGTAAGGAGGTTTACTACTTAAGATCATGTGAGTGGGTAGGCGGAAACTTGAGGCCATTAATCCTCAAGGTAGGACCGAGGGACAGGAGCGGTAGATCTATCTGGGTGTAGCGAGCCCAGCCCCAGGCCCAAACAGAACGGACCTCGGGGTGACTTTGTGCCCAACGCATAAATCCGCTAGGTTTGAGTCTTCCTACTTGCACTTCACACTTATCAATGGCTTTGCAACCCATTGACGATCTCTTTTTCCTTACACTGCTACATACCAGGGAACTTTTATACTTACAAGTGTTTTACATACTCACTTCACATGAACTCGCTCAACATTATTGTTGATTTTTTTTCAACTTACATGTATTTCAGGAAATTAACGAGATCTGGCACCGTATGGCATGTTTTCCGCTGCACTAGTTTCCGAGGTCATCCGGGGTTTAGGGGATGTGTCTCTTTCCTGGACAAGACACAATCCTTAAACCATGTTTATATTATGTTTAAGTTTGTAATGTCTGTTGAACAAGGTTATGGTTATTAGGGTATGTTTCCGTTAAAACAATGGTACTGTGTTTGGTTTTCAAAACTTAATGGATGATCTTGCATGTTTTTAATTCATATAGCTTGTTATGGTTAAGCTATGGTATTAAGAAGTCACACCAAAATTAACCACGCTTCCGCAAAGCCAGGGTGTGATAGATACCTACTGATATTTGAGGCAAATTATAATACTTTAACAGTAAGCAAAAGTTGTTTAACTCAGACTTCAGTTTTGAGCTTTTCGGCTTATGTGAAATTACCAAAATGCCCCTACGAAGCATAGTTTGGTTATAATTAATAAATTTCACATATATACTTTACCCTACTGTTACAACTTAATAAATTAAGTATTTTTGCTGATTATATCAGACCTGTAACTCAGGTTAAGACTTGAACTCTTTTATAAACTTCTAAATGACCAAACTACCCCTACGGGGCATAGTTTGTGTTTAAACTCGTTTCGGGCATAATAAAAGACATCTTACTGATGTCACGACATATTTGAAGCATATTAACTTAGGAAACCTGTATATGGCTCTTATGAATACCTGTTACGCTTATTACGCGTTCGGTTCGGTTTATGTAACTAGTTTACATAAATTAGCCGAAACGGGTCAAACCTTATCGGTTTTATCTCAAAATCCAGAATGTGTATGAAATACCCATATTAAGCAAGTCTTTGAACTTGTCGGGTCTAAATCACATTCTATCCGGTCTTCGCTTAATCATGCGTACGAACCGTATCTTTGAAACTAACCGGTCTAAGCTTAAGCTTAATTAAAGACCCGTTAGGAATCTAATAGGTTATTAAAAACCTTCATTCCAGATTAGGAGCCCAGTAAAAGCTATCTGTACTTGCTGAATTGAAATACGACTGGGATTGAATTTATATTTAGCTCAGGTAAATACTTTTAACTTATTTTCCCTATACGGGCTTGGGTTACGGTATATAAAATACCGCTTGGTCGGGCATCAAATCTTCCATCGTTTGGTGGTTAATTGAATAATTTGATCGGACCGTTTAAACAGTTTTGTTTACTTAAAAGCCTTTGGGGGGTTAATGACCATGTCCCGGATATCCTTGGCATCATTTTACGAAATGGCCACGACCTAAGCGCGGAGTGTAGGCGTACACTCGTCAGTGCATAAAGAGTTGATGTGGTGTGTCTATTGATCTTTAACCCGGCACGCTCCGGGCTACTGAACGCATAAGGAACATGTAATTCGTTCACAAGATTATATATTTAAATAATTGTCCCAAGTATAAAAGATTAATTTTGCCTCTGTGCATTTTTATCAAATTATAAAAGATATTTTGTGCCACGTGCATCCAAATTAATTTTCTTAAACCATTTTCAAAATGAGTCAGTTAATTGTATTTACCAGTGTAAACTGACGTATTTTCCAAAAAGGCTAAATGCAGGTACTATACGTAATAGGCTGGCTACTCCAGGCATCAATAATCAAGTCTCGCAAGCTTTAGATGTTAAAGTCTATTGAACGATATTATCTTTCTGTTAAAGATCCGCCTGTGGATCCATCTTACGTTCCGTTGTAATATTTGATATTACTTTGAATCGGATTGTAATATATTTTATCTTTCATTTGCTTCCGCTGTGCATTTAAATATTGTGTTTTTGACTATTATGTTGCCAACCACGTCACGATACTCCCCACCGGGCCCACCGGTAACACATGGAAAAATCAGGGTGTGACATAATCCTACCACCCTTCGCCAAGCAATCGAGTTGTCTGCTACCCTGACTGAGTCTCAAGTCAGGAAGGGTAAACTCACCCGCAAGGGTGATAAAAAGAAGGCGACTGATTCTGGGAAGGACAAGAAAGAGGGTAAGGGTAAAGAAGGTGAGTCATCGAAGAAGTCGAGAAAGCAAAAGGGTTCCCAGAATTTTGCAATAACTGCACAAACTGCTCAGAACCCTCAGAACCCGCCAGCTCAACCTCCTGTGAAGAAAGCGTATGCTGGTACCGCACCTCATTGTGCTCGCTGCAATGGTCATCGTGTTGCACAACAAGCTTGTAGGCAATGCACAACGCGTGGAAAGCTTGGGCATCTGGCCAACATCTGTCGTTTGGGTCAGAATCAGATTGTTCGGAATCAAGCTCCAGTTCAGGGGAATGCTGCTAGATTCCCACCGGGTACATGTTTCAATTGTGGAGAGCTTGGTCACTAACGCAACAACTGTCCGAGGTTGGCAAATGCAAATGTAAATCCTAACGTGAATGTCAATGTCAATGCAAATGCGAATCCCGCTCGTGGGCGAGCGTACAATCTGAATGCTAACGAAGCGAGGGCTGACAACGAGGTGGTTAATGGTACGTTTCTTATTAACAATCGACCTGCATATATTCTTTTTTATTCTGGCGCCGATAGAAGTTTTGTTTCATTATCTTTTGAATCTTTGCTTGCGATACCTAGAACTAAACTGAGGAAACCCTTATCTGTCGAAGTTGCTACTGGTAAACCTCTTGTTCTCGATTCTGTTATTCGTGATTGTCAGTTAAACCTTGATAACCATCTTTTTCCCATTGACCTCACGCCGATGCAACTTGGGAGTTTCGATATTATCGTGGGGATGGATTGGTTAACCAAACATCATGTTGAGGTGGTTTGTTTTGATAAGATTGTTCGTATTCCTTTTCCGTCTGGCGATGTTCTGGAAGTTCGTGGAGAAAAACCATCTGGTGGATTGAAGCTTATGTTGTGTACAAAGGCCCAAAGATATTTACGAAAAGGATATGTTGCTTTCCTGGCACATGTCACCGAGGAGAAAGGCAAGAGTAAGAGTATTCAGGATATTCCGATTGTTCGGGATTATCCAGAGGTGTTTCCCGATGAACTGCCTGGTTTGCCTCCAGTTCGTCAAGTCAAGTTTCATATTGACCTTGTACCCATTGCCAACCCGATTGCGAAAGCACCTTATCGTCTTGCACCGTCAGAGATGCAAGAGTTATCGAAACAGCTTCAAGAGTTGTCTGATAAAGGATTCATCCGTCCGAGCTATTCGCCTTGGGGAGCACCTGTCCTCTTTGTGAAGAAGAAAGATGGATCTTTTCAAATGTGTATCGATTATCGTGAGCTTAATAAGCTTACCATCAAGAATCGATATCCCCTACCTAGAATTGATGATCTCTTCGACCAGCTGCAAGGTGCTTCATGCTTTTCCAAGATCGATCTGCGATCTGGGTATCATTAACTTCGTGTTCTCGAAGAAGATATTCCCAAAACTGCTTTCCGTACGAGATATGGGCATTATGAGTTCACTGTCATGCCTTTTGGTTTGACAAATGCCCCAGCTATCTTCATGGACTTAATGAATAGGGTTTGTAAACCTTATTTAGATAAGTTCATCATTGTGTTCATCGACGATATTCTCATTTATTCAAAGTCTCGAGCCGATCACGAGCAACACCTTCGTTTGACCTTGGAACTTCTGAAGAAGGAACAACTTTTTGCTAAATTCTCCAAGTGTGAATTCTGGCTTAAAGAAGTTCAGTTCTTGGGTCATATTGTCAATGAGCAGGGTATTCACGTAGATCCATCCAAGATTGTTGCAATTAAGGATTGGAATACACCGACGACACCTATAGAAGTTCGTTCTTTTCTTGGTCTTGCTATTATCGACGGTTTATTTCTAACTTTTCAAAGATCGCGGTTCCACTCACTGCTTTAACTTAGAAGAATAAGCCTTTTGAGTGGGGACCTAAGTAAGAAGAAGCGTTCCAAACGCTGAAACAGAAGCTCTGTGGCGCTCCTGTTTTATCTCTACCTGAGGGAAACGATGATTTTGTTGTCTATTGTGACGCGTCGAATCTAGGACTTGGTTGTGTTCTTATGCAACGAGGTAAAGTCATAGCTTATGCGTCTAGACAGCTGAAAATTCACGAGAAGAACTATACGACTCACGATCTTGAATTAGGAGCTGTGGTTTTCGCACTTAAAATCTGGAGACACTATCTCTATGGAACGAAGTGTGTGGTTTTCACAGACCACAAAAGTCTCCAGCATATTTTCAATTAGAAGGAGCTGAACATGAGGCAACGACGTTGGGTTGAACTCTTAAACGATTATGATTGCGATATCCGCTACCATCCTGGTAAGGCGAATGTCGTAGCCGATGCGCTTAGTCGAAAGAACGAGTCAAGCTTCATTCTGTTCGAACTCTATCTGATATTCAATCTCGTGTTCTTCAAACTCAACGATCTTGTGTGATCAATGACTTATTGAAATATGAGCTACCACTTCAACTTGAGCTTAAACTCGAAAGGAAAGACGATGGTTTACTCTATTTTGAGAATCGTTTGTGGATTCCGAATCAGGACGATCTTCGCACATTAGTAATGGACGAATCTCACAAGTCTTGATATTCTATCCATCCTGGTGCTGATAAAATGTACAAGGATCTTCGTACTAAGTTCTGGTGGCCTGGTATGAAGAAGGATGTTGCCTTGTATGTATCAAAATGCCTAACTTGTCTCAAAGTCAAGGCTGAACATCAACGACCTTCTGGTTTGCTTGTACAACCAGAGATACCGGTTTGGAAGTGGGAGAACATTGCAATGGATCTCATCACTAAGTTACCACGTACGTCTAAAGGTCACGATGCTATTTGGGTTGTAGTTGATCGTTTGAGAAAATCTGCTCACTTCTTACCAATCCGTGAGGATTTCTCTGCTGAAAAGCTTGCCAAGATCTATGTAGACGAGATTGTATCATGACATGGTGTTCCTTTAGATATCATTTCCGATCGTGATGCTCAGTTTTCATCTCATTTTTGGAAGACCATGCAATCTGCTTTGGGGACCCAACTAAATCTAAGCACTGCTTATCATCCCCAAACAGATGGTCAATCTGAGAGGATGATTCAAACTTTGGAGGATATGCTTAGAGCATGCGTGATAGACTTTGGTGGTAATTGGGATTCTCATCTTCCATTGATCGAGTTCTCATACAATAATAGTTATCATGCTAGCATTAAGATGGCACCATTCGAAGCTCTCTACGGTCAAAAATGTCGTTCACCCGTCTGTTGGAATGAGATCGGTGAAGCTCAGCTTGCTGGACCTGAGCTCATTCTGGAAACAACAGACAAAATCAAGAAAATCCGCGATAATCTTGTGACCGCTAGAAGCCGTCAAAAGAGATATGCAGATTTGGGACGCAAGCCCATGGAATTTCAAATTGGAGACCGTGTCCTACTCAAGGTTTCACCTTGGAAGGGAGTGGTGAGATTTGGAAAGAAAGGAAAACTTGCACCACGATATGTTGGACCATTTAAGATTGTTGAAAGAATTGGAAAGGTTGCCTATCGACTAGAACTACCTCCAGAGCTTGGAAATGTTCATCCGACTTTTCACGTGTCCAATTTGCGAAAGTGTTTAGCTGATGCTGATCTTCACATTCCTCTCGACGAGATTCAAATCGATGAAACGATGCACTTTGTCGAGAAACCTGTGGAGATAGTGGAACGTACATACAAACAGTTGAAGAACAAACGGATTCATTTGGTCAAAGTTCGCTGGTGATCCAAACGTGGCCCCGAGTTTACTTGGGAACGTAAGGACCAGATGAAGGCGAAATATCCGCATTTGTTTTCACAAGATTCCTCTAAATAAAAATTTCGGGACGAAATTTCCTAAAGTAGGGGAGACTGTGACCACCTTGGTTTTCACACTCGTATTTGTTTGACTTTCATTGTAACAAATACCGTATTTGGAATAAAACTTATTTGAACATACTTGCTTTGTGCTTATACATGCTTATACCAATACAAACACGTGAAACAATTGCAAATTTGTTGAGTTTTATGCTATTAAACAAGGTTACATAAACTATAAGGGCCTATTGTGACATTTTGTGAAACTACAATCTAAAGGACCTATTTGTCATTCTTTGAAACTTTAGAAATACAAGGGTTAAAAGCGCAATTATTGAAAACTACAAGTTTAGGGTCCTTTTGGTCATTATCGAAACTCATTTATAAAAAGAAATAAATATAGTGTATTTTGTTTTAAAAGTCTAAGGTTCATTTGGTCATTTTCTCAAACTTAAACTCTAGGGACTAAAGTTGATCTTCTTAAACTCATTTTAACTAAAGATCCTAACCTGGTTAACTTTTATATAAGGATTCCTTCTTTAAAACTTAACTCAGTTAACTCATTTAACTGTACAATACAGGGGCCAATTGTGTCATTTTTCGAAACTTCAGGGACCAAACTTGTATTTTGTACCAAAGTTTAGGGGCTGTTTTTGTAAAGAGTTAAATGCCATTTTAGTCCCTGTGGTTTGGCCCATTTTGCCAGTTTAGTCCAAAGGTTTCATTTTTAACCTGTGGGTCCAAAAAGGTTTCACAGTTGCCATTTTAGTCCACTGGGTTAACTTCATTCATTTTTTCTGTTAATGAGAAGGCCAATCCGGTCATTTTACATGGCTGAATTGCCCTTTTAGTTAACATAATTACATACAAAATGACCAAAATGGCCTTCTTGTTAACAGAAAAAATGGATGAAGTTAACCCAGTGGACTAAAATGGCAACTGTGAAACCTTTTTGGACCCACAGGTTAAAAATGAAACCTTTGGACTAAACTGGCAAAATGGCCCAAACCACAGGGACTAAAATGGCATTTAACTCTTTTGTAAATTTTCGAAAGTTCAGGGACCATTTTGTAAAAAATGAAACTACAGGGACCTAAGTGTAATTATGTCAAAAATGGGTCAAACCCATCGAACCGGTCACTTATGGGATTCGAACTCGCGTCCCTCCGCCCACAAACACACACAACAACCAGCTGGTCTACCAGCCCAAATGTGATTTATATTGGATTGCTTTATATATATGTTAACATTAAATTAAACCTGAATTATACATTCAGCACAACAGGTTACGGGTTTGAACAAAAAAACCCACCAAAATCGATCTTTTCAACTTGTTTACTTGTTTAATTGATCTGAAATCATTCCCACATGTTCCCAACCACTTTGCCAACCTGTTATCGCATTTAAACAACACAAATTCGTGCCAACCAACTGATTAATCGGAACATTTTATAAAAAAAAAAAGAATTTAAAGTAGATCTAATCCACTAATTTGTGTCGAATCTGTGATCCGAACTTCGTGTATTTAAGTTCCCTACATTCCTAGCAACATTCCACACCATTTACAAACACTTAAACACCCGAAATCGTCGGATTAAAACCTGCAACTCGCCGGAATACTCACTTTTTCACCGGAATTTTTCAATCCGATCATCCTTTCAATACCGGTTCGTTTTTATTGTTTCAATTAGTTCATTTATGCTTATACAATGTTTCCCTAAAGTTAATTAAATTATAAACCAGTTTTGATCATGAATTACGAGGGTTGACTTTTCTGTTGACTCTATTTGGGGAAGATGATTAAATTCATTTTTGTATTTAATCTAATTAAACTAAACATAAACACAAACCACCAGGCTAGCCTGGTGGTTGTGTGTATGCTTGCCTTCAGTACAGACCCGGGTTCGAACCCAGGGGTCTGCATTTCTTTTTAATCAATTAATTTTTAATATTTTCAACATTCCAATAATTTTATAAGATTATTAATCAATGTTGCTTTTATTAAAAATATGAAATTAGTCAATTTATTTATAAAACTAATTTTTACAATATTAAAACAGTTTATTATTAAATAATTAATAATAAATCGATTTTTAGGAATTAAATTCTGAAATTTTCAGATTAATTATTTTAAGTGTTGATCTTTACAAAAATAATGTTGCTACTGATATTTTATATAATTTCAATATTTATATAATTAAATCAGTAATATTCAAGTTCAATAATTAAAAATGTTATTTTTAATTATTATGATATAAATTAATTATCTCACTTGTACAATATTTTGCCAATAATCATTATATTTAATTATGATACTAGTTAAATATATTTGATTTATTATTACAAATGTTTATATTAAATCGATTGTACATTTTTGCAATTTAATTATTTATGATAAATAAATATTTTTTCATAAATAATTCCTCTATATCATGATCATTTTTCCGAGCCCTCTAAACATATAATTCACAAGATCCTTCTGTTAATCTAAACACTATCAAATACAATAAATACTCAACAAATCCCATCAACACTATACGACCTCAATATTGATACATTATTCTTGTACGATTCAGTAGGACAACTTGAGTTTCCTTATTATCAGACACTTTAATCTTGACTTGCTTATTCGGAATCGCCTGCAAAATAATGTGAGTACATAGATCCCCTCTTTTTACTGTTTTCGATTGTTTTGGGGTGATTCATATGTATCAAAATGATTTCGATAGTCTAACAATGGTTTCAAAACGATTGAGATGGTTTATACTAAACTAATAACGATTTCGATAATGTGAACGAGCTTGTTGGCTGTAATTACATAACGAATGACATTCATTAATTTCGGCCAAACCGACCAGTATTAGGTTATGGTACCATAGGATCCGACAAATCCCGTTATCAACTAGACCCATGGTTATGTGTGGGTTAAGTGGGTAACGACTGAATCTGATGATTGTTAACTTACCCTTTGGAGGTTTGTTAATGCGGGAACGATTGGGAACGATGAACGAGTCACAAAGGTTTGAATGTTATTAGCAAGACGACCAAAAGTAGTTTTCACAATTATAACGAGAACGAGTTAAACAATATTAGACAACGATGTTTACGAAACTATATAAACCATACAAGTTTTATTATAAGAATGATTTATGATTTGGTTTACATAAACAAATGTTTTGGGTTAAGATTCATGGCAAGGGTTATAAATTATGACCAATTTATTTTGACTTGGTTATTCATTTACAATACAAACATTTTACAAAACAAGGTTTTCTAATATCAATTAACGAAGTTGTACAAGTTGTTTCAATATACAAACGAGCCATGAATCTGATACTCACACAAAAACTATGTACTCGCCAGCATTTCTTTACTGACTTTGTTTTTACATATGTTTCAGGTGATGTTGCATAATGTTGATTGCGAATAGGATGCATGCTCACTTAGGACCGGACGAGGCCTTAGTGATTTAATAACGATGATAAACTATGTTTGAATTGCTTGTTTAACTTTAAGACAATGTTTAATATTCAATAAAACGAAACTCTTGTATCCATGGTTTGAAACAATAATTCTGTTACAACACTCCCCGACGTTTCCGCCACGATTTGTTGTTTTACGTGGTCGGGGTGTGACAGCGTATGCTATAAATTGGGAAGAATTTAAGAATCTTGTAGAAAGAAAATTCTATCCCGAGTACGAAAAGGAACAAATGGCAAATAAGTTCCTGACCCACCGGATGGTGGATGTAGATTTCCGAGGGTATACTTCAACATTCTTCGAATATGCGAGAGTGGTACCAACCCTGGCTTCACCAGAACCGGTACTTATTTCTCATTACATTTGGGGATTAATTGGTGAAATCCGTAATATCGTTAAAGCTGCGAAACCCCGCACGATTGATGATGCGGTGGATTTAGCCAATACTTTGACTGACGAACTAGTACGGACGCGAGAAGAAAATAGAAAGAAGGAAGTAGCCCAAAAGATTACCCAAGGATTCCGTATGGGTAACCGTAACAATTTCAAAAGAAGGGGGACTGGGCAATCTTCCACTGGTCCATTTTGCAATTCTTGCAAAAAGAAGCATTTTGGACGATGCA
This sequence comes from Helianthus tuberosus, assembly GCA_030545235.1. Lineage (NCBI taxonomy): Eukaryota > Viridiplantae > Streptophyta > Magnoliopsida > Asterales > Asteraceae > Helianthus > Helianthus tuberosus. Next base: position 115,367,465 of record CM060414.1, on the reverse strand, counting down.
AGGGATATTGCAATTTTTGCAAAATTCCGGGGCATCAAGAAGAAGACTGTAGGAAGAAGAAATTCACAGTCTGTTACAACTGTGGAGAAGTTGGACATCTTAGGCCAGACTGCCCTAAATTGGTCAAACCAGCTGACAACAAAGCTAAACCTGCAAAAGGAGCAAAAAGGAATGTAAGATCCTTCCAGCTGACTACTCAGGAAGCAGAACTAATCTCAGATGTGATAGCTGGTACGTTCCTAGTTCACAACGTTTTTGCCAAAGTATTATTTGAATCTGGTGCAAACCAAAGTTTTATAAATACTTCATTCTTCCAAGCACTTAATTTACCCTTAACCCAACTTAGGCAGATTTTTACAGTCGAAACGGCAGACAGAAATTTTGTTAACATAGATAAGGTTTTGCATGAAGGGAAAATAGAACTTTTAGGCCATAAATTTTCTGCAAACCTGTTACCTATGAAATTAGCCGGATTCGATGTAGTGTTAGGAATGGATTGGTTAGTAGCCAACCATGCTCGAATTCTTTGTGATAAGAATTCCATAGAAATTCATACACCCACAGGAGAATTAGTGGTGATTACAGGAGATAAGCCACGGAAGCCAATGAAGTTCATTTCAGTAATGAAAGTTGCTAGTTATTAACGAAAACAAGGAATAGTGTATATGATTTCAGTAATCATTAACACTAAGGGAAAAGAACTTAAGGAAATTCCAGTAGTTTCAGAATACTCGGATGTATTCCCAGAAGAACTACCTGGATTACCACCTGATAGGGAGGTAGAATTTAGAATTCATCTAATTCCTGGAACTACACCGATAGCCAAAGCACCTTATCGGTTGGCACCCACCGAAATGCTAGAATTGAAAAAGCAATTGGATGAATTACTAAGCGAAGGATTCATACAACCTAGTTCATCCCCTTGGGGAGCGCCAGTATTGTTTGTAAAGAAGAAAGATGGTTCGATGCGAATGTGTATCGATTATAGGGAATTGAATAAAGTTACAATTAAGAATCGATATCCATTACCTAGAATTGATGATCTTTTTTATCAACTTCAAGGAGCTAGATATTTTTCTAAGATAGATTTGCGCTCCGGATATCATCAATTGAAGGTACAAGAAGAAGACATACCTAAAACTGCTTTCAGAACTAGGTATGGTCACTACGAGTTTACAGTCATGCCCTTTGGGTTAACAAATGCCCCAACAGCATTTATGGACATGATGAATAGAATCTGTAAACCGTATTTGGATAAATTTGTAATTGTCTTCATCGATGATATACTTATTTATTCCAAAAGTCAGGAGGAACATTATGAGCACCTGCATGTACTCTTAACTTTGTTAAGAAAAGAGAAGCTTTACGCCAAATTCTCGAAGTGTGAATTTTGGTTACAAGAAGTGCAATTTTTAGGACATATGGTGAATCACCAAGGCATTCACGTAGATCCTGCTAAGATAGAAGCAATTACCAAATGGAAGGTTCCGCAATCAGCAATGGAAATTAGAAGTTTTATAGGATTAGCCGGATATTATAGACGGTTTATTAAGGATTTTTCCAAGATAGTCGTGCCATTAACTAAGCTAACCTGTAAAGCAGTTAAGTTTGAATGGGGACCTAAACAAGATGAAGCTTTTAGGATTTTAAAGCAAAAGCTAACAAATGCTCCAATTCTAGCTTTACCAGAAGGAACATAAGATTTTGAAGTATATTGTGATGCTTCAAAGCTAGGATTAGGATGTGTGCTTATGCAACGTAAGAAGGTAATTGCGTATGCATCAAGGCAATTGAAAAAGCATGAGGAAAATTATACGACTCACGACTTAGAGCTAGGAGCCATAATTTTTGCCCTTAAGATTTGGAGACATTATCTGTACGGAAGTAAGTTTACTGTCTATATAGAACATAAAAGTTTAAGATATATATTTGGGCAAAAAGAATTAAATATGAGACAAAGGAGATGGATGGAAATCCTAAGTGACTATGACTGTGATATTCAATATCACGAAGGAAAAGCAAATGCAGTAGCTGATGCTTTAAGTCGTAAGTATCATGAAAAACAACGACGAGTTCGTGCTCTTAGATTAAGTTTACAGTTAGACTTAATGGATCAACTGAGAAGCATTCAAGAAACAGCAATCAAGGATGATGTTGAAGGAATGAAAGGAAGAATAAAGGAATTAGAGCAAGGAAGTGATGGAATTTGGAGATTCCATAAGAAACGAATTTGGGTACCTAAGAAGGGAGAAATAAGAAATAAGATTTTAGAAGAAGCTCATAAATCTAGGTATACCATGCATCCTGGTAACAATAAAATGTACCAAGATTTAAGGAATAATTTCTGGTGGATAGGCATGAAAAAGGACATAGCTAGATATGTTTCTAAGTGTCTTACTTGTTCACAAGTTAAGGCAGAACACCAGAAACCTTCAGGTTTACTACAACAATTAGAAATGCCTGTATGGAAATGGGAACTCATAACAATGGATTTTGTTACTAAGTTACCCAAAACCAGAAAAGGTAACGATGCGATTTGGGTAATTGTGGATCGATTAACCAAATCAGCTCATTTTCTACCTATGAAAGAAACCTTTAGCATGGAAAGGTTGGCAAAGTTGTATGTAGATGAAGTAGTATCCTTACATGGAGTTCCACTCTCCATTGTATCGGATAGAGATAGTCGTTTCACTTCTCATTTCTGGACAAGTTTCCAAGAAGCAATGGGAACTCGACTAAATCTAAGCACTGCATATCATCCTCAAACAGATGGACAAACTGAAAGGACGATCCAAACTCTGGAAGACATGCTTAGAGCATGTGTAATAGATTTTGGTGGAAACTGGGACAATCATCTACCATTAATTGAATTCTCCTATAACAATAGTTATCATTCAAGCATTGAAGTTGCCCCGTTCGAAGCACTGTACGGACGTAAGTGTAGAACTCCAGTATGTTGGGCAGAGATAGGAGAAAGTCAATTATCAGGTCCAGAAATTGTACAAGAAACTACCAAAAAAATCACTCAAATCAAGGAAAGACTAAAGACAGCTCGAGATGCCAGAAAAGCTATGCCGACAATCGACGCAAGCCACTCGAGTTTCAAGCTGGAGACAAGGTACTTTTGAAAGTTTCTCCTTGGAAAGGAGTGGTTCGATTCGGTAAGAAAGGAAAGCTAAGTCCAAGATACGTAGGACCATTCCCAGTGATCCAACGTATAGGACCATTTGCTTATCGTTTACAACTACCAAAAGAGTTAGCAGGAGTACATGACATATTCCATGTATCCAACCTCAAGAAATGTCTATCTGACGAATCCCTGGTAGTACCTCTTCAAGACGTAGAGGTAAATGAGAATTTAAAATTTGTTGAGAAACCTCTTCAGATAGAAGATAGAAAGATCAAGTTTCTTAAACACAAGCGACTAGTGCTAGTCAAAGTCAAATGGGATACAAAGAGAGGACCCAAATATACTTGGGAGCTGGAATCGGAGATGAAGCGAAAGTATCCTCACTTATTCCAGTAAATCTCGAGGACGAGATTTTTATTAAGGTGGGGAGGATGTAACAACCCTCATTAAAATTTTATATTTCTTATGATTTATTGTCTAATAGGAAACCCTAATTGAGAAACCTAAGTGATTCTGCACAAACCCTAAAATTTTCAGAACAATCAGAATCAGGATCAGGGCCCCTAAAACTCAGGGGGGTATTCCCTATTGACGATTATCCTAATAACTTGCTGTCGAAATTGAAATTTTAAAATTTGTCAACTTAGCTAAGCTAGTTAGGGACGTTGCTACCTTATAATAGATTGTGACCCCTCATGTCACGCGACGCCTAAGACATGACCCCTCGCGTCACGCGAGGGGGTCAAATTTTAAGTATAAATATAGGGGTGTGGGACTTGAATTATGGCACTTGAACGACGTTAAAATTCGATTCATGCACTGAGATATCGTCCAAATACTACAACACACACATAAGTTCGAATTCTGCCGTGATAACAGGGTAATAACTCGATCGCGGCTACGATTCAATGTCCGATCGATTGAAACTATCCAATGGATGTTTAAGTGCTGCCCACATTAGGGTTATGCTTTGTCATTCGTCATAAATTCGATGGATGTTTAAGTATCGCACTTTGTCATTCGTTGTGAGGGTTTAATCTCGTGAGTTATTGTAAATGTTGTATTAGTTACTGATGCGCGTTTAAGTGTCGTATATATTAGGTGTAAATTTTAAGCCCTTTTTAACACTTATTTTAGCCAAGTTTTAAATTTATAAAACACGATATTTCACTAACACTAAACACACATATGGGCAAGTGCACCCATCGTTGAGTGTAGTATAGCGTTGGTAAGATACCGAGGTCGTCCAAGGACACAAGAGCTTTTAGTACCGGTTTATCCTCAACGTCTAATCAAAATAAAAGTTTAGAAAAAGGTTTTAAGCTAAGAAAAATAAAAACTAACTAAAATGCTGAAAATAAAAATAAAATAAAAAACAGATAGACAAGATGAATCACTTGGTTCCGACTCGTATCTAGTATAACCTTTGATTATTTCCGCACTTTTGCACATAATTAAGAGATTATCTTAGTTATTGTAGTAGGCCCCTCTTTTGAAGGTGACGTTACCCTCACCCCAGTAGTTTGAGTCAGCAAGGATACAATCCTAAAAGGGTGGATTATTGGAAGATAATGAATTAAGTTATTAATGCAGTATTGTGGTAGGCACCGCTTTTGGCGGTGACGTTACCCTCGGCTAAGTAGTCTGAGTCAGCAGGGATACAGTCCTAAATAGCCGGGTTATAGTATTAATAGTAGTTAACTTATGAGGGGATCAAAGAGTTTGGACCCCCGCCATCCAATACCGTGAAGTATTAAAGGAGGTCCTACTAAATTTGACCCAGGTCCATTGCAGGACCTCTAAACGCTGAACAATGGCAAGACCTTTACCAAACCGTTCCCTTAACCCCCGACCAGGTAGCCAACATACCTCCATATAGACCGTGGAGATATGAATGGTGAAAATCTTTTATTTTATATAGACAGTAAAATAATGCCAAGACACCACGGACAAACGATAAGGAAAGATCACCTTCAACATAAGTAACTAGTTATTAAAGTCATTAATACAAAACCAAATAAAAAGTGCAAAAGATTAGAAATAAAAAGTATTATACTAGACACTTTGTCTTCACTAAGTGATGTAAGAGACTTAGGCAAACATGGCCTTGATTGTCAAGAACTCTTACGATCAATCTTGGATCCCGAGACGACTCACACACTCTACGATGGACAATGGATGATGGTGGTGGATGATGGTGTTATGGTGGTGGTGGGTGGTGGATGAAGTGTGAGAGAGGTGGTGTGCCAAGGGATGAGTTGAAATGAATCCAAGCACTCCTATTTATAGGCTGAACAGAGAGCTGGGCACGGCCCCGTGTCCGCTGAACACGGCCCCGTGCCCGTCTGACACTCTCTCTCCTCATTAATTGTAATTCGCAATTACAATTAATGCGCCTGCAGTACTTTCGACACGCCCCCGTGTCCGCTGGGCACGCCCCGTGGTGGGAAATAGAAGCTTCTATAGGTTTGTCTTTTCTGCTGCTTCTTGGGCACGGCCCCGTGCTGGCTGAGCACGGGGCGTGTTCAGCCTTCTGTCTTCTCTATTTTGCTTTGGAAGGTGCCGTTGAGGGGTCGGGCAGTCCACTAATGTTCCTTTCCTTGTATTTATGTTGGATTTAGCTGTCTTTTTGCTTCTTTTGTGTTTTTGAGCTCATTTAATCCTGAAAATACAAAAGGAAGACAAAAACACTCTTTTTCCAATATTAGTACTTAAAAAGGGTTAGTTTTATGCCTTAATTGATGTAATTTATATGTTTCATTTTGCACACATCAAATACCCCCACACTTGAACTTTTGCTTGTCCTCAAGCAAAAATCTTTAATATGTGGCTTACACTCCCAAATGGAATAGGTAGAAGAGAAGGTTTTGGGCTTGTCGTAGAGTGTCGGGATGTCCAAGATCTTTTTGGGTTTTATTTTTATTTATTTACAATCCTATTCGTAATGATTTATTTAGAACGTTTCATAGGAGAAATTACTTATTTGGGTATAACATGCCTTTTTTAAAATTCTATTTATATACAAGTTCACATACCTCACGGGAGAAATCACTCACACTCGGCCGAAGGTGTATTTTTTTAGTGAATCACTCGAGAGCGGCATGGAACTTATTCCTACCATAAGCTTGCCAAGCAATCAATCCTCCTCCTTTTTAACTTTTATACCTTTGTAAATATCAAGAGGACTTTGCGGGTTAAGGATTAGGCTTGGGTTAAAGGTAGGTGATTGGGATAGTGGTTAGTGGTTAGTAGAAAAAGGGCGAAAAGCGTAACAAGTGTCGGTTTTCGTAAGTCTTTCTATTTTTTTTATAACTTTTTTATTTTGATGAAGCTTTTATTCAAACAAAGTTATTTTTGATGAACTTGTTTGTTTATTTTTCTTTTTGCTTCATCATCAACACATTTTTTTTATTTATTTTGTTTTTATACGAAAAACCGAACTTGTTACTAAAACAAAGGGTTAAAAATGAAAAAGGTTTTGGTGGGAAAAAGGGTTTTTGGTTTGGGTGATGAAATGAAAAGGTTTAGGCTCAAAGGGGCTAACTAGGGGGATTTTTGGGTAGGTGGTAAAAGAAAAAGAAAAATAATGGTGTAGAAATAAAAAGGGTTAGTCCTAATGCCTCCATCATTTACTTACTCGGGTTTAAGTTGATAAGGACCGGGAATGTATCGTCATGGCAAGTTCTAGAGTTGTAAGAACCAAGCGGCTATTCACACAAGAAACGAAAAATGAGCATTTAGTCTAAAGATGTAAATTTGTATGCTCAATAAAGGCTCAAAACTCACTTTTTGTGGGAATGGGTTTTTATGTGATCAAGTATATATAATCAAATTTTAACTAAATTTGCCATGCCTTTTCATAATTTTCTTATGTTGGTTCTTTTTATCACTACGCTATCGGTTGTAAATTCGTAAAAATATAACCTTTTTGAGAACTTGAACTTCCCGAGTTAAACTTAGACAAGTAAAAAAAAATGAAATTTACTTCAAAAAATTTGGGGTGATTAGCGGTTCCAATAGAGTTTTGTGTAAGGCTTGTGTTTAGGACTTGCAAAATTCAAGGTTTTATCATCCCCCCCACACTTAAATTACACATTGTCCTCAATGTGTCCCAAAAATAAATTTTTAGGTTGATTAGATGTGTAAAATAGTGTTTAAAAGCAAAAATTTTCTGTTACTGGGCGCTGAACACGGCCCCGTGTTGTCCGGGCACGGCCCCGTGTTCAAGTGCCAGTAACAAAATTAAAACAAGAGAAACAGAAGTCTGGACACGGGGGCGTGTTGGGCGAACACGGCCCGTGTCCAGTTACCTGAACTGGGCGTTTTCTGCAGGTGGTTCAGCACGGGGCCGTGTTGGTTGGGCACGGCCCGTGTTGAACCTTCTGAACTGGAGAGAATTGTCGAGTTGCCTTGTTCTTGTGCATGAGTTCATTTTTCTCGTTCCCCTTTTCATCCTTTACCACCATGAGTGTGTTTTATTCCTGAAAATTAAAACTAACTAGAAAGCATAAAAATTAATCTAAATTAAACTAAGGATAGTTTCGTGGAATGCCTCCATGGTGCGCCACGTTTATAAGGGTCCTTGGCTAGACCTAAAGCCTGGTCATATGTTACCCAAGTGGGATGTATTGCATCCCATGTTACACCGTCGGAGAGCGTCATCCAAGCTTGAGTCTATGACCTTCATGTAGTTGACCGGATCTTCTTCCTCTACTCGCTTTCCACATTCAAATTTTACCTCCTCTTCCCCAAACTTCAATGTTAGAGTTCCGTCATTCATATCCACCAATGCTTGGGCGGTGGCTAGAAATGGCCTCCCGAGGATGAGAGGGACATCGGTGTATTCTTCCATGTCTAGGATGACAAAGTCGGTTGGAAAGACGAATTTGTCAACTTTGACTAGCAGATTTTCGGAGACACCTTGTGGGAATTTGACGGACCTGTCGGCGAGTTGTATGCTCATCTTTGTAGGGCTTTTTGTTCCTAGGCCGAGTCGCTTGAACATTGATGTGGGCATGAGGTTGATGCTAGCTCCAAGATCGGCTAAAGCATTTCGGACGGGGGACTTCCCAATCGAGCAAGGGATTGTGAAGCTCCCGGGGTCGATTTTCTTTTGTGGAAGTTTGTTGAGTACTAAAGCTGAGCATTCTTCGCCTAAGTTAACTAATTGCAATGATTCAATTTTCCTTTTATGAGTGAGGAAATCCCCCATGAATTTTGCATATTTAGGCATTTGGGTTAGAACCTCAATAAAAGGAATATTAACATGCAATTGTTTTAGTAAACTTTCGAACTTTGCGAATTGCTCATCGGTCTTTTGACGATTTAACCTACCGGGGTACGGAATTGGAGGAGTCTTGGTGGGCTCTTGATTTGGTGTAGAAGCCTTTTCTGGCGCAGGAGGAGTCGTAGGCTGGCTAGAATGGCTTCCTTCATTTGGCGGCAATGGAGCATCCTCGGGACCCACGGTTCGATTTCTTAATGTGATGAGATGTACTTGTGCCTTCGGGTTTGTTTCGGTATTACTAGGTAACGCGCCTTGTGGTCTCTCGGAGAAATTTTGAGCTAGTTGATTTAATTGTTTTTCAACGTTTTGAATGCTAGCTTGTTGATTTCTGAAATTCGATTCCAATTGTTGAAATCGATCCGAGTTTTTCTTTTCAGTGTCAGAGATGAGGCGAGATACAGTATCTTCAAGCCTTTCTCTTCCACCTTGTTGTTGAGAGAAATTTTGCGGTTGTTGAAAATTAGTTCGTTGGTTTTGTTGGTTACTACTATTGCCGGGATCTCTCCAACCAAGATTTGGGTGGTTACGCCATCCTTGGTTGTAGGTACCCGTTGGAGGACCCGACGGCCTAGGTCTATTATCCATGTAGTTTACCGTTTCTGTTTGTTCATCTAATTCTTTCATACAACTCCAATTTTCATGTGACCCACCACACCCTTCACAAGCCATAACCGAGGCCGTTTTTGTCATTTCTAGCCTTTTTATTTTTGAAGAGAGGGCCTCGATTTGGGCTTGTAAAGAGGTGCTTTCATCAACCTTATGGGCGCCCGGGGCAATAGATTTATTACCTCGGGGAGTGTGCCATTGAAATTTGGTTTGAGCAATTTCCTCAATTTGGTTATATATTTCATTTGGGCGACGATTACCTAAAAGTCCCCCGGAGCTTGAATCAAGTGTTTGTCTTGTATGTGGCAACAACCCATTGTAGAAAGTGGATACTTGTTGCCACACCGCCAGACCGTGATGAGGACACTTTCTTAGAAGCTCCTTGAATCTTTCCCAGGTTTCATATAAGGATTCCCCATCCTCTTGTGAGTATGTATTAATTTCAGTCATTAATTTAGTCGTTTTAGCAGGAGGGAAATACTTATATAAAAACTTTTGGGCAAGTTCATCCCAAGTGTTTACCGATCCAACTGGGAGGGTGTTAAGCCAAGCCTTAGCTCGGTCTTTAAGTGAAAATGGAAACATTCAAAGGCGGATGGCGTCATTTGATGCTCCATTGATCCGAAAGGTATCACATATTTCTAAGAAGTTAGTAATATGTAGATGGGGATCCTCGTCCGCAAGCCCGTGGAAGGTTGCGGAGTTTTGGAGCATTTGTATCAAATGCGGCCGAAGTTCGAAGTTATTGGCTTCGACATTCGGTGCATTGATAGCGGCGCCAAGATTGCCTACGGTGGGCCGTAGGTAATCCATGAGGGTACGTTGGTCCGCCATTGGAAGTGGGTCCCCCGAAGCTTTCTCTTGATTTTTAGCTTTTAGTCTTTTTCTGAGAAAGCGCTCGGGTTCTTCTAGGGGTTCTTTTATGTCTCTACTAGAACTGGAGCTCATGCACTACGTAGGAGGTTCAAATGTGGCGCCTGGGTTCCAAGTCCTGCAACAAAAACAGAAAAGAACGCTGGTCAGAATGTTCACCACGGCCCCGTGCTCAGTGAACACGGCCCGTGGTCAGAAGTACAGTAATCGTTTTCTGTATCCCAGTTACTGGGAGTTGGACACGACCCCGTGTTGCACCGACACGGCCCCGTGTTCAGCTCTCTGTAACTCAGAAAATAAAAACTGCCAGTGATGACGCTGGGCACGGCCCGTGTCTGACCGGGCACGGCCCGTGCTGAGCTCTGCAGAAGCTGAAAAGCTAAGAAAAATCCTAAAAAATAAAAAGAAAAATAAAAGGTGATTAGGCCGTTGATTCCTAACTTTCTTAAAATCCTTGTGTCCCCGGCAACGGCGCCAAAAACTTGATGCGCGTTTAAGTGTCGTATATATTAGGTGTAAATTTTAAGCCCTTTTTAACACTTATTTTAGCCAAGTTTTAAATTTATAAAACACGATATTTCACTAACACTAAACACACATATGGGCAAGTGCACCCATCGTTGAGTGTAGTATAGCGTTGGTAAGATACCGAGGTCGTCCAAGGACACAAGAGCTTTTAGTACCGGTTTATCCTCAACGTCTAATCAAAATAAAAGTTTAGAAAAAGGTTTTAAGCTAAGAAAAATAAAAACTAACTAAAATGCTGAAAATAAAAATAAAATAAAAAACAGATAGACAAGATGAATCACTTGGTTCCGACTCGTATCTAGTATAACCTTTGATTATTTCCGCACTTTTGCACATAATTAAGAGATTATCTTAGTTATTGTAGTAGGCCCCTCTTTTGAAGGTGACGTTGCCCTCACCCCAGTAGTTTGAGTCAGCAAGGATACAATCCTAAAAGGGTGGATTATTGGAAGATAATGAATTAAGTTATTAATGCAGTATTGTGGTAGGCCCCGCTTTTGGCGGTGACGTTACCCTCGGCTAAGTAGTCTGAGTCAGCAGGGATACAGTCCTAAATAGCCGGGTTATAGTATTAATAGTAGTTAACTTATGAGGGGATCAAAGAGTTTGGACCCCCGCCATCCAATACCGTGAAGTATTGAAGGAGGTCCTACTAAATTTGACCCAGGTCCATTGCAGGACCTCTAAACGCTGAACAATGGCAAGACCTTTACCAAACCGTTCCCTTAACCCCCGACCAGGTAGCCAACATACCTCCATATAGACCGTGGAGATATGAATGGTGAAAATCTTTTATTTTATATAGACAGTAAAATAATGCCAAGACACCACGGACAAACGATAAGGAAAGATCACCTTCAACATAAGTAACTAGTTATTAAAGTCATTAATACAAAACCAAATAAAAAGTGCAAAAGATTAGAAATAAAAAGTATTATACTAGACACTTTGTCTTCACCAAGTGATGTAAGAGACTTAGGCAAACATGGCCTTGATTGTCAAGAACTCTTACGATCAATCTTGGATCCCGAGACGACTCACACACTCTACGATGGACAATGGATGATGGTGGTGGATGATGGTGTTATGGTGGTGGTGGGTGGTGGATGAAGTGTGAGAGAGGTGGTGTGCCAAGGGATGAGTTGAAATGAATCCAAGCACTCCTATTTATAGGCTGAACAGAGAGCTGGGCACGGCCCTGTGTCCGCTGAACACGGCCCCGTGCCCATCTGACACTCTCTCTCCTCATTAATTGTAATTCGCAATTACAATTAATGCGCCTGCAGTACTTTCGACACGCCCCCGTGTCCGCTGGGCACGCCCCGTGGTGGGCAATAGAAGCTTCTATAGGTTTGTCTTTTCTGCTGCTTCTTGGGCACGGCCCCGTGCTGGCTGAGCACGGGGCGTGTTCAGCCTTCTATCTTCTCTATTTTGCTTTGGAAGGTGCCGTTGAGGGGTCGGGCAGTCCACTAATATTCCTTTCCTTGTATTTATGTTGGATTTAGCTGTCTTTTTGCTTCTTTTGTGTTTTTGAGCTCATTTAATCCTGAAAATACAAAAGGAAGACAAAAACACTCTTTTTCCAATATTAGTACTTAAAAAGGGTTAGTTTTATGCCTTAATTGATGTAATTTATATGTTGCATTTTGCACACATCAGTTACTAACCTAGTTCGTGTGCATGTTGTTTAAATTTAGGTTAAAAGGCTAATCAGTAGGCTTAAACTCTGCCCGTATAAATCTGCAATGTGAGTCAGTCTCTTTTTATCAACTGTTTTACAATACTCCATTTTCAAAAGTTATAATTACAGGGAGTAAGTCGTGGATATCTTGAATCACTGGCTAGTGGGGTATTGTGCACATTACTAAATTTCTCCCGGTTAGGTTCATTGACCTATCAGGGATAATCATCACTAATTGGGTGACAGGACCCAATAGTGGTATGACCATCGTCACACATTTGTGACACGGCGCCAGATAAAAATAAGATAGAAGCCATTGTAATCGCTCTTATGCTGTAATTTATAACTATGTGTCATTTTATCAAATTAGAGTGACTCGCCAGCATTTCCCCGCTGATAAAATATTTTTAAAACATGTTTCAGGCGACCTGCTGTAAATCAAGGAAACGTGCTACGGAGCACTAACAAGCTTGAAGAGGTGGCTCAGTTAAAATGAATAAACATGTTTTAATAAATCAGGGAATTTTTTTTTGAAATTCCTCTATTGTAAATTACGGGGATTTATCTCCAATTTATGGAATAAAATAATTGGGCATTTTGAGTTTTAAAAGATCCTGTTATCAAATCTTCCGCTGTCGCATCAATTAGATACCACGGGTTCCTGTCCCGCGGCTCCTGACCGGGTCAAACCGGGGCTGGGGCCGTGACATGAAGCTCTACTTAAATACCTCAAACCCAATTTACCCTAGTTCCTAAAGCTTTAATACATCGGATTGTCCACCATTAACCAACCATTTGACGAAATGCCCATAAGAAAAAAACAAAGCCCATTATCTGCAACCGCTTGAAGGGTGTTTTCGTCATTAGAATCGTTAGCTGGTGGTTGCGTAAACACAAATATCTCCAGTGATCCTATGTTGGACCTGCAAATCAAAATTACAAATTTTCCCATCCACACTTGCCATTTATTCTTCTCTAAAGCAAAATGTAACTTTTTTCTATGTGACACGTCAATACGCCAAACCTCTTCATCGGCTAAAGAACAACTAGATTAAAAATGCAATAGAACGTATTTTAATAGGCTTAAAAGATGCGCATTTTATAGAGATAGAAAGGGAGTTGAAAAACAATTAAGAAGATAAACTTACCACCATGTATAAGTAGCGGGAAGTTAGAGAGAAATGAAAGCCAAAAATGTCTAAGCACAGTCAATCTTCAGCAACTGCAAAATACCAAGAAAGAGAGGAACCAAACGCTTCTATAGAACGAAGTGATAACCCAGACACATATACAATACTCCTTGCTTTCCAAAGAACATCTACCTTTCAGAATTTGATGTCAATTGTAGTAGATTTCAAATACAAAATTGAATTTTGCATCTTATTCAACACCACCATGCTTCTATTTGCAATGCTTGTGTTTAACAAGTAGTAATAGTAAAGATAATTTCACTGAAGACTTTTAACAAACAGTTTTTATGCATATGATCAGTTACACAAAAAAAAGCCAAAGGAATGTGAACACACTGGGTGAGAAAACAAGAAAACTCAGATGAAAACACACAGAACCATAACTTGATTTATCCCTATAAAACACAATTGATCGACGTGTTCAGAATGAAAATTATGTCAAAAGATATATGAGCATCCGTCAAACATTAAAGTCACTCACCGTGCAATTCGGTTCTTGGGTTTCTTTAACAATATGATCTGCAGAAGACAATAAAAAAGTTGAGCAACGAAGGAGACGAACCGAGTACAAGCCATCGGGGAACGATTCCATCCGAGAAACCATCTCACATCAGCCATGTTTGGGTTTTGAAGAGTGTTATTGAACGGTTCGTTGTCCGTATTTCACTACAAATTCATTGACAGGAAGGTGAGAAGGGGGCAGTGATAATGGTTGCACTCATATTCATTCAACTAAAAATTAAGGGAATATGATGTAGTCACAGGTTACGGAAGTGCAAAAGATATAAATTATGGTTTCATTTAAGCCAATAAAGTTTATTACTATAGGATTTATTAACTTATTTTAATTTGATATTTTATGATTAATTTAATAGTCATGTAGAAAGTCAATTTTATCCCTAAACTAATCTCATTCAGTGTTGTACTACAAGCATCAAAACTTGTATTTACTTAAATTTTACCGTCACCCTTATGAAATGCTTTATAAAATAGTATATAGATTAGATTTGAACTGCTTATTTCATAGCATATATCGAAATGCATCGGTTCTATGTGCTTTTACATCACATTCTTTCTTTAAATTTATGCCTATTTACAAATTTACCACTGTACATGACTAACATTTAACTTGGTTTTAACTAAGATATGGATATAGTTAGTAAGGTGGATTAAAGTTGTAATAAAATAGAACATTTGTATTAAAATTGTAAGAAGTTTCAAAATTGTAAAATACTACAATGACCTATAAACCACAGGACCAAAACCGTAATTTGCTTAATTAATTAATAAAGATGAATATATGCATATAATGAGATATGCAAATAAGGTATATTGAAATTTTAAAAGGGATGACTGAAAAACTAGATTGATTTAAGAATTATTCATCCATTATTTGGAGGACATACATTTGAGCAGGAAAACAAATATTCCGATGGCCTTAATGTATGACACGTGTCCTCCGAACATTATTTAGATTTCACTTCAGCAACTAATGCATGTTTTTCTTTTGGGATGTATCTATTCCAATTGAAGCCCTCGTCTTCTTGAGTAACCACCAAAGCTTTCTTTCTTTCTTTTGAAGATCCCTCATCAATTTGTTTTTGATTCATCTTTGGCGGTTATTCATTGCTGCGATGGTAGATTGCCTTTTGGTAGTAATCGTCATGGAAAGGATTGACGTTTTCATTCACCTCTCGGTTTGAGCACTCTCTCTTGAAGTGTCCTTTCTGCTTACATCTAAAACACGTAACCTTGGATTTGTCAAATCTCAATTTTGTGTTTGGACCTTCAAGACATTGCCTGCTGGTAATCTCCATAAACCTCTGAGTCCTCCTGATAACACTGGCCATACACCATCTGAAATCTATTAGCTCCATCTCTTCTGGATCTATTTGGTCGTAATCTTCCTTAGTCATGTTCGGGTTTCCTATTCTACCCGCCACCAGACTTTTATACGATTCCAGAATTGATGCTAAAAAAATCATCTGTTGCTTGGCAGAGTCAGCATTCATGCTCTGAGAATTTTTCAAATTCAGGGCGATGTTGCATTAAATCACATCGGGATTTGCTTTGTTTGATGCTGAAGTGGAATGATATCCAGAACCATAATTTAAAGAATTGTCTTTTGGTGAGTCCTTTGATAAATCCACTTTTGGTTTCCAGATTTTTTTGGTTTAAACTTGGATGTTTTTGGTTTCCAAGTTTGTTTTGGCTTTGAAATATCAACCTTTGGTTTCCAAATCTGTTTCGGCTCAAATTTGGTTGTCTACTATTTCACAAACTCAAGTTTCTTTTTATTCTTTTCAACATCAACAAGTGATCGGATGTGTCACGCTCCGGTAAAAAATAATTTATAATACCCAAATTACCTCAAACAAATAGTTAGCGGTTGTAAGGGGTCGAACCACGAAGAGTTTGTGGTTTGTATGTGGATTCGATTGATTTTAAAAGATTTGTCACAATTATTATGAAGCTTGCTAAAAGGTTATTGATTGGTTTGTTCAAAAGTGAATTGGAATGAACCGATAATTTGATTTTTTATTATAACAAACAAATGTACGGAAATGTAATTAATGGATTAAAGCAAGATATGTAAACAAGGTTCACACCCGGTTCGGTACTTGCAATCCTAAGATTTCTACACGTTTTAGATTTGATTCAATTGAATATGTCATTAACGGATTTCTATCACGAAGCTTAGGTGCCAATTGCTATCAACGCGTATAACGGATCGCAATGCACTTCGTTACTTCAGACAAGTAAAACCTTTTGAATGATAAAGCATAAATACACAAACTTATTTTGCAAAGTCAAATCTCATAACTCATTCGACAATTCAAAAATATAGTTCCAATGCAAGACAATTATCAATCAATTTGTCACAAAATCAAACTAAGAACAATGTTCAAACCCTAGACTTACAAACACCTACACCGGGGTGAAACCTTTGAAAATTAGCCACTCATGGTGAACGTGACTTGATCAACGGTGGATTGGAGCTTGCATGTTGACATCTTGGAGCTTTAAAGGTGATAAGGATGATGGTTAGGGTTTGTGGTGGTGAAAGATTTGATGGAGATGAATCAATGGATGGTGATTAGGTTTGTAGGATGGATATGATTAGGAATTCGGTTGATGATTCAAAGATTCAGATGATTGGGAATGGATGGATGATGAAAATAGGCTCCAAGAACAAGTTCAAACATCCAAAGTAAGTGTAACTCTCGAAAATGGTTGAAAAATTGTGTTTTAA
This sequence comes from Helianthus tuberosus, assembly GCA_030545235.1. Lineage (NCBI taxonomy): Eukaryota > Viridiplantae > Streptophyta > Magnoliopsida > Asterales > Asteraceae > Helianthus > Helianthus tuberosus. The sequence goes on along the minus strand of CM060414.1, from coordinate 115,350,917 downwards.
TTCGTCCCTACTTGCAAGAATTGAAAATTCGCGTCACCACAATCAGAAGGCCGTCGCCGACGGCCTAGTGAGGCATCGCCGACGCCATGTGCATTGTTAGGATCGGAGGCTCTTATGATTATGTTTGTTTGTATGATTTTGAACAATTTGTGAATATGAAAACATGTAAAGTGCAGCGGAAATGAATACAAACTTTGTAAACACAATCAAGGAGAAAATAGTTTGATAACATTTGCTTCTCATAGAGTCAAAAGATTACCAATCAAAGCAAAATATTACAGACATGCTTACAAACTAAACTCCCCCTCAGCCTGATGCCCCAAGGTTGGATTGTCCAAGATGAAAGGATTGAATTGAGGAGAAGAACTCTCTCAAAACGAATCAAATGTAACAGTACAGAGTACTGCTCCATTTATAGACAAAATTCAAACCACTGAGGTATCTCAGCTGACGTCACCATGAAAGCGACGTCTAACAGCCTAACAACCTGTATCTACTGTCCTTACACAAACACTGCTAAACCTAATCACTGACTATACAAAAAACAGATAATTCACTAAACAGCTGCTCTTCCTTTATGTCAGTGCTTTCCTCAAGGTTGATCAGTCCTTGATTGGGCAGTGCTTTGTCTTCAGTAGATAGGACCAGCAGGGTTGACTACTTCAGGTATTGATCAGCAGTTGAAAGGGCAGCAGCAGTTGCATATGGACAGTGGATAGAGATCATCAGATGTTATAAATCGCTTTTAAGGGAGAAGCTTAATGTAAACTGCTGCTTATTATGAATCCACTGTTGTGACCTGGTTTTGGCTTTACATTATATGTTCCTCTGGTAGGGTTCAATCCCAACAATCTCCCCCTGGAACAGATAATGCCAAAACCTGTCATTATTCTGGATCTTTATTTCTCATCAAAAGTTCCCTTGCTTGTCTTTTAAATTCTTCTTCAAATTCCTTGGAACTTGTGTCATCTTCATCCCTGCACAGTGTAAGTTCAAGGAGATCTAGTTGATCTTCAACACCCAGGCCTAGTGCTTGATTCCTTGATATATGCCTCACTTCTCCATTGGTTCTGACCAGAGTCAATACATGGGTCTTTTGATCAGAGAGCCACTTTAGTATTTTTAAACCAAATGGGTTTCTTGGGATAGATTTATTTCCTGATGAGCTTGAGGTTTTTGGCCTTGAGAAAAACTGTAAAGCAGTATCTTGAACTTCAGACATTCTTTTAAAAGCTTCTTCAATGACTTTATTTGCTGCAGCTATATCTTCTGCAACTTCTTTGTCAAGCAGCTCTTGTTTCTGTTGTTGATCAAGCTTACTGTCTGTGATATCTGCTGATGATGGTTGGCTTACTACTTTGACCCTTTTGGCAAGGTCTTGTAGTTTTGCTAATTTTTCTTTATCTGAATCCAATTTCTTGATAGCTTCTTCAATCAGATCATCTTCTTTATACTTTTTGTTAGTGCATCCGTCTGTCGCCTGCGTCTTATATCAAGTCTTGTATAGAGTTAGGACATGAGAATCAAAGTTGTGTTTGTTAGAGGTGATTCCACTCGAAATGACACCTTGTCATTTCGAGCTAAATCACATAACTTTCTGATTCCGCTCGAAAGTGTAACTTTCTGATTCCACTTGAAAGTGTAACTTTCTGATTCCACTCGAAAGTTACATGCTGATTCCACTCCAAATGACACCATGTCATTTCGTGGGGAATCAGAAACAATATAAATAGGTCATTTGGTGGGGAATCATAATAGAGTTCTAGGTGTGTTCTTCCGGTAAGCCACGAAGTGCTGCCGAAGTGTTGTCTGAACGTGTACTCGCATTATTGATCAATACAACAACAGTTTAAAGTGAATTCTCACTGAATTGTACTCGGTTTGTCTGTTTCCGTCGTTCAAACTGAGATAATCTCTTCTGAGCGACTCGTTCGGGTCCGAAATCGATCCTACAATTGGTATCAGAGCCAGTGAAGAAGAGTTCTATACAATTCAGCCGATAATTCTGTTTCTACACCATTCTTTTTCGAAAATCCAAATTTTTTACGGTCAGAATCGGTTCAAATTTACACAGTGCACTCGGAATTACATGTTATCAAAGCCTTGAAAGTTTCATGTCCAAATTCGAAGTAAAACTGGTCATTTTTGTGATTCAGCTCGAAAATGTTCGTGAGAATGATGACATCATCAGTGATCCCGCTCAGAATTAAGTCCTGATTCCGCTTTAAACTTAGATTCCGCTCTTGAGAAATTTGTTGATTCCGCTCTTGAGAAGTTTGTTGATTCCGCTCTTGAGAAGTTTGGTTGATTCCGCTCCTGAGATAAAAATTTGATTCCGCTCATGTGATCAGCCTGATTCCGCTCATAGTGTCGATGAAGTCAGATTGCATGTGAACTTGTGCGCATGTGATTATATCAGATTTGCATGTGAATATATATATCGATTCATGTGATATTATCATACCGAGGTCTTGTAAATTGAAGTTTAGATTGCATGTGATACCAGTTTGTTATATTCATCAGACAATTGCATGTGATCTACATTTTGTCTGCCCACGTGATCGAGATAAAGCAGTCCACTACTTGTTGTTGGCAAAATGAAAAAAATCTTGAAAATTGGTTTCATTCAAGAAGTGCATGTGATCATTATATAGTGCTGGTCGGTGTAGTGGAATTAAAGGCCCAATCAATTTAATTGGGTTATAAAGATTGTCGGCTTAGTGATTTGTTGGTACAAAAAGGTGTGCAAAATTTTTAAAGTGGTTGACCAATTGATTGTGAGGATATCATGTTGATCTAAAAGGTGCGGCCCAATCAGAAATTTTGTAAAGTTAATTGTTGTCAGATCAAATTACAAATCGACTGAAGAGCAGCCCATGTGATCACTGAATCATCGGCCCAATTATTGTCGATAAATTGTCCAACTTTTGAAGGTCCAATCAGAAGTGATTTGTTTCCATTTTGTTTGATAGTGACTATTTTTTTAAAAAAAAATTTTTGAAAACCAAAACATGGATGATGGTTATTGGAGTGAAAGAATAAGAAAGTGTTTGGAAAGAGAAGCCAAGAAAAAGGAGAAAGCTAAAGAAGAATCTAAGAAACTTGGAACTTCGAATTCTGAATCAGTATCAAAGAAAAATATTGAAACAAATGCAACTATCTTTGATCAGTCATCAGACGAAGAGAGTGATGATAAAAATGTTCAAGTTGAGAAGAAACAGGTTGAAAAAATTCCAACTTTGAAGGTCGAGAAGAAAGCTGATGATGAAAAGATTCCTGGAAAATGCTTAAATTGTGAAAATGTTGAATCAGTATGCTCCAAGTGTGACAACTTTAAGACTGACAATGACAAACTCTTGAAGGATGCGGAAAGTTTGAAATCGGAAGTCGAGAAGTTGAAAGATGAGAAGCAAACTGATGTAAAACAGATTCTGGATTTACAGGGAAATTGTGAAAAGCTTAAATCTGAAAATGTTAAACTGTTAAATGAGTTGAACAGTTTAACATCAGAAAACAAAATTTTTGAAGATAAAATTAAAAGTTTTGGAAATGAAAAAGTAAAAATTGAAAAAGATTTTCAAAGTCAAATAAAAATTTTAAAAGATAAGAGAGATTTGTTTGGTAAAAACAATCTTGAAAAACAAATTGCAATCAATTCTCATCTTGAAAAGATTATTCGACTTGAAAAAGAGGCAGAATGTGCTCAAAAGAAAATCAATGAATGGGAAGAAAAGTTGAAGGTGTTTGTGAATACTTCAACTATTTCTTGCCCAAAATCTGTTAATTCAGTTCCAATAAGTGACAATGTCACAAACTTTGACAAAGTCAAAGTTGAAGATTGCGATGAGAAATCTGATGATGAAAATGAAAAAATGAAGAAAAAGAATTTATTTTTGAAGTTAAAAGAAAAGTTTCAAGAAACTATTCCACAATCAACTGAAAAGGGAGAATGCTCTAAGCAAAAACCTTTGAAGAAGAAAGTGGAACAAAAACAAAAAGAGAAAATTTTGAAAAATGTTCAAAAAGAAAATAAAAGTTCATCAGATCGATCATCCAATCGCAATCAAAAATTACAAAAAGTAAAAAATGAAAACTCTAAAATTGTTGGCAATAAGTGGTGCAGGTCGGACCACAGTGCTCAAAAGCCAAATCCAGCAAACATGAGGAAGGAATATCACCAAGCCAAACAATGCTATGATCTGAGCATTTGGACTGAAAATGGTGATTGGTACGATAACAGAGTGTGTTACAGATGCGGCTATCAAGGACACATTGCTGTTAACTGCCAGAGTTGGAGGTTTGAATCAAGGAGATGCTTTAATTGCAACATCATTGGCCACATTGCTAGAGATTGCTCAATGAGATCAATGAGAAGATCGAGGGCTGAATCACAGAAAATAGCAATGAAGAAACCAGTCAATGTCAAAGAAAAAGCCCAAGGAACAGAAAGTTCAAGAACCTAAAGTTCAAGAACAGAAAGTTCTAAAACCGAAAGTGAAGCTTTCACAGGGGCAAAAAGACAGACTGAGGAAGAAGAGGAAGAAGGCGAGAGAGTATCTCGAAAGGATTTTGTCCTCGGGTTCACCTGATAGATCGAATAAGAGTTCTGATGAATCAACTCCCTCAATTGCAAAGTCAAGCAAGATGAATTCATCGGATACAAATCTGAGGACGAAAGAAGATAAGAAAAAGAAGAAAATGGTCGGCAATGAATCTGAAGTATTAAAGTCAGACAAGCCACCTTCAGGCGATGAATCTGACATGTCAAAGTCAGACAAGCCATGTGCAGGCAATGATTCTGGTTCATCAAAGCCAGAGGAGCCATTGGTTGAGGTAAAAATGGAGAATTCAGGTTTAACAATGGATGATGCAAATTTTCCACCATTGTTGAACAAGAATTCGAAATCACCCAAGGACCGTCAGGCTTGGGTGAATCTGTTTAAATGAAAAACCTGACTTGCCGGAGATCCCAAGTTGGTAATCGTGGATCATGAATCGGCATCATTCTTTATCATGTTTGTATAATGTGTTTTTGAGAAGTTTTGCAGGACTTGCCGGAACTCCCAGGTTTGTAAGCAAGGAGTAGGAATCGGCACCTTGAGAATTCAACCAACAGATGGTAAATTGGTTGAAAAACAGGTTTGAGTTGTATGATTGTGTTTGTTACAAGTGGTTCAGAAGTTGAATTAGTTTGATCTTACAAGTGGTAAATCAGGGACATTAAGTTGTATCTGATTTTCTACAAGTGGTTGAGAAACAAAATGATGAGTTTATCCCCTAACCTACAAATGGTTTACAAAATCAACAAAACTTATTTTCCGGAAAAACCATTTTGATTAAAACAAACTTAAGTGTTTTGAGATCACAATGGGAAAATAGTTTGTTGTGAGGGGGAGTTCTGATTGTTTATGCCAAATGAATGGCGAATTGAGGCAATTTGATATCAGTTGTCATGTTCTTGTACAGTTTGTTTTCAATTTCCTTTAGATGTATTTGTATTTTAGGGGGAGTATAATTTCTGAAAAATACAAAAACATTAGAAAATTTGAAAAAGTCAAAAACATGATAAAATGAAAAATGAGTTTTTGTTGCATAAAAGAGGAAATGATAGTACATCAGTGGACTATCACAACACGCTAAAGATTTGGAAAGTCAAAAGTAATAAACGGTCTCACTAATGATGTGCCAGTAGGTTTTTGCACATTTAGTAGATTGTGACGAGATATAAACATAAATTTCAAACTTTCTTATATCGTGGGGAAACATCTCTCGGATATATGGGTAACCCCCAAAATCTCGTTTGAAAGGTCTCGTATTCTGATATACTAGGTCTTTATACTCAATGATGTCTGGGGTATTATTCCGGGACTTCTGCTGAACGATGGTTCTGACCTAGTCCTTGGATAATACTTTCCGCATATGCTTGAAACATAGCATAAACCCTCAGCAGGTAGATGAAACAATAAAATTGATAGTCGCTGTTGTTGTAGCTAAAAAGATCCTCTAAAGGGGACATACCGAAAAGTCGAAGCTGATATCTCTCTGCGTATACGGAAGTATCGACCTGAGATCCCTCGGCCCTCGTATTACCTAATTTATATACAGATATCATTGGTGTCATAATTACCTGTAAGACTGAATATTGGGATCTGGATACGGGAGTATATTCTGAGGTGGGACACGCGATTGAGTTTAAGTTCTTAAAACCTTAATTTCGTATCTCGAAGCAGTTGAACTTTGTGTGAGAATTTAAGAGGACAAACATACTGACAATCTAGGTGAATCGTTTAAAACTTAAAATGAAATGAAGCTTAACGGTGTTGGTGATTTGTCTCATAAACTGATATGATCCTCTTGCACAAACTCACAAAAATATTGTTTGTAAATATTTCATTTTCTGCATTTCTATTTCAGAAAATCCAAAAAGATTTTTGACAACTGATTTTGGAGAGCTGATTTTCAAAATTCCGAGTGCTAAACATGATGAACAAATGGTTTGGGTGAAAGTGTTTGAAGATTGTTGAAATGAAATGAGAAAAGTTTTGCAATATAAAATGTTATTCCTGCAAGTGGTAAATTAGATTTGAAAATCGTATCCACAAATTGTTATCAGGAAATTTATTTTTGGGTAGAGTTTATGCAGGTTGGCCAGGTTTCAATCCAGAGCAGGATGAAAGCCAGGTTATGATCTTGTGAATTCCAGACTACGATCCTAGCAGATTGAGAGGGGGAGTCTGAAGACACCATGATATTCAACATTTGAGAGAGTGGAGTTTGTTGAAGATAAAGATAGAGAATGAGGATGCTTGCAATGACAAATACTTCAGAGGAAGATCGAAGACTGATAAAGACTGAAGGTTTGACAACCGAAGACTCGACACTGAAGACTCCGTCAACATCCGAGGGGGAGTTTGTTAGTGCATCCGTCTGTCGCCTGCGTCTTATATCGAGTCTTGTATAGAGTTAGGACATGAGAATCAAAGTTGTGTTTGTTAGAGGTGATTTCACTCGAAATGACACCTTGTCATTTCGAGCTAAATCACATAACTTTCTGATTCCGCTCGAAAGTGTAACTTTCTGATTCCACTCGAAAGTGTAACTTTCTGATTCCACTCGAAAGTTACATGCTGATTCCACTCCAAATGACACCATGTCATTTCGTGGGGAATCAGAAACAATATAAATAGGTCATTTGGTGGGGAATCATAATAGAGTTCTAGGTGTGTTCTTCTGGTAAGCCACGAAGTGCTGCCGAAGTGTTGTCTGAACGTGTACTCGCATTATTGATCAATACAACAACAGTTTAAAGTGAATTCTCGCTGAATTGTACTCGGTTTGTCTGTTTCTGTCATTCAAACTGAGATAATCTCTTCTGAGCGACTCGTTCAGGTCCGAAATCGATCCTACACTTTTCTTCACCAACAGTCAGCATTTCCTTCCTTTCTTTTCTCAACTTTGTAACAAAGGCTTCTGCTGTACTGATCTGTGTTTCAAAAGTTTTGACCTGTTCCTTTAGCTTTTTGTAGTCAGACTTTTTAGGAGTGTCCCTCATTTTCTTAAGCCTTTCATAAGCTTCGTCTGTTTGCTGCTTAGTCCATTTTGCTATGGCATTTGCAGAATCTACCCTTGCATTCACCAGCTCCTGCTTCTTTCTCTTATATTCAGAAGTAAGATCAGCTATGAGCTTCCTGTATTTGTTCCAATTTGGAGCTGTCTTCTTCTTTCTTGGATCATTTTTAACCTTTTCAATTCTTTTTGCCTCATGCTTTAGTGCAACTATTGGCCAATCTTTGAATTCTGTTTCTTCAGCAGGATAGAACTTTTCTTTCATTATGTATGCAAGGTATTCTTTTCTCAATTCATTTCGTTGATCTGCTTCAGGAGATAGGCTTGACATTTCTTTGTTCAGATCACTTGCATATTCTTTTATTTGCTTAACTTTGTTGAGCAGGAATTCCCTTCTTTCCAAAATAGCTTCATCACCTTGATTCTTGCATTCAATTTTGGCTCTTATCCTTGCTTGTCTTACTTTCATTTCGAGATATTCATCCATGTCTTCTGGAATTATGAAACCTATGAGAGAAGGAAATTTCCTTTTTGAAAGATCATCCTCAGTGTAAAATTGTTTCATCTCATTTTTCACAGCTTCTAATTCCAGTGGATATTTAGCAGCAACAGGATCATACTTTTCATTAGTATCCTAAGTTGTTTCTCTTTTTCTTTTGTGAAGCTTTGGAGGTTGTGATGTAGGAGTGATGAGAGCAGTGGTGGATAATTGACTAACAGCTGTTGAAACAACTGGTGTTTCAACTGCTGCTGTCATTACAACTACTGATGTGTCAGTAGATGTCTTCTGCTTTTGAGCAGGGGATGAAGTTGGTGAAGTAATTTTTGATGTTGGTGATGGTGGTGATGACTCATCATCAGGAATGAAAACCCTTCTCCTTTTTATTGTAGGAGAGGCTGATGATGTCATTGATGGATCAGTAGTTTGAATGGTGGGTAATGTCTGACTAACAATTGTTGAAACAACTGGTGTTTCAACCACTGTTGTCATTACAACAGATGTTGTAACATCTGCTGTCTTCTGCTTTATGGCAGGAGGCAGTGGTGGTGATATGATTGTGGATGATGATGGTTGTAGAGCAGTGGTGTGTGTTGGAGTTGTGTGTGTTGATGAGATGACAGCTGTTTGGCTAGTGACAGCAGTTTTTGTAACCACTGGTGTATCAGCTATGTGGATAGAAGTATGAGATTTTGTGGTGTGAGGTTTGGATGGCTGTTTCTCTTGTTCTAGTTCAATATACAGCCCATCTTCTATTCCTTTCTTCTTCAACTTGATCTTCTCCCCATTTTTGGCATTATCTGCAAGAGGTTTATCCATGAAGAGGATTGTTGAAGGAACTTTTTCACCATGAGCAGTCTTTTGTATGCTGGCCTTTATAGCCTTGATATCTGCTTGAGTATCCTTAAATCTTGATTCCACCATGTTTGACAGCATTTGTACATGAATAGCATGCTTTTGATCAACCATATGTTGCTGTTTTTCAAGCATGGGTTTAAAAATATTCCAAAGCTCATTTTCAGCAAATGCATGTTGTGCAGGTGCTTGAGCAGGAACAGCAGTGGCTTGTGCTTTTTGAGCTTTTAAAATCTCTTGCACCATATCTTTAATTTCAGCAACTGATTCTTCAAGTTTTTCAACTCTTTCCGTCAATTTCTGATATTTTGAATCATCACCTACATTAGTAGGATCATCTGAATCCCCACCTGCAGTGGTTGTATCAATGTGTGACTTAGGAACTGAGTCCCAAAAATCACCCATTGATGCCCCTTGTTCTTAGTACTGGGGACTTCTTTCTTTAGCACTTGATAGACCTTTGATGGTACCAGTGGTTAGAATCAACTCACTGGTGGTTACCGATGGTGCTATTGAAGAAATTTCCTTCAAGGGAGTCTTATTAATGAAACAACTGTCCAACTGAAGATCTGTTGATCCATCAGTTGTAGTTGCTGCTCCACTTGAACTACCACCAAGAGTTACTTGTAACTCAGGGGGTGTAACCTCCTCAATTGTTGCTGGGATAGTAGGAGTAGTAGCATCAGACCCAGTCACTTGTGGGGGTATACTCTCAGTGATAGGTGATAGAGAGGAACTGGTTTGTGTCTGAGCTATAGCAGCTGCATGCAACAAAGGTAGCATGGATTGTGGTAGTATGATTGGTGAGGGTATGGGAGTTGAAAGAGACATGTCCTTGGGATCAGGACTGAGGAAGATAGATCCAATTGAATCCAGAGCTTCATATTGTGGGGTCCCTGTGCTTACAACCTGATCCTTTTGTGAGGATGCAGGAGGAGTTTTAGGCAATTGTTGAGATCTTTCTTCCAACTGCTGTGAGGAAGTAGCAGCAGTGGTTTGTGGTGACTTTTGTGTTGTCACTGGCAGTTGCCCTGGGATCTCATCTTCCAGAGTTGCCTTTGTTTTGGGTTTGGTGGGTTTTCTGGATATTTTTCTTTTGGTCTTTTTGGTAATTTCAGGTGTGGGTTTCATGGCAGTGGTAGTGCTGCCATGATCACCTGGAGCAGTGGGCTCAGCAGCTGATACCTGAGGAGCAGTTGTAACCGCTAAAATCTGCTCAGGTACCCCTGCTTTAGTTTTTATTGGTGCCATCATTCTGGAAAATGTTTCTTTTGTTAAGCCTTTTATTTGAAAATAGGCACCTTGTTTAAGCAAATTTTCAGTTTCTTTTTCAAATTTTTGTTTGAAATAATAGCTTAAAAATCTTGGAAACAGCAAAAATGCTTTACTTTCAACGTTTTTCACCATGTCATTGAAGATCTCCTGGGAATAGTTGTAGTTTTTATTATTCAAAATAGCGTAACCCAGGCATTGAATTTTTAATGGTATTTCGTTGAATGCTGTTGTTTTATTAGAAACACAACTCAAAAGTGTGTGAAACAAAAATCTAGGTGCAGATGGGAAATAACCCTTTTGTAGGGTATCTACCTTTGATTGTTCTGCATAACCCCTTTTCAGAAAATCAGCTTTTAACTCGTTTTTGTCAAAAGAAGTTTTACCATTCTGATCATCGAGTTTGAAGACTTCTGAAATTGTTTGCGGAGTGATTTGAATCACTTTACCCTGTATCGAGGAGTTTATGGCTATGACTTTGTCGTCTTGTTTTTCAAGCGTCGCCTTTTTCCAAAACTCGTTTTGGGTTTGTAGATAAATGGGAGCATCTGCCATTAACAAAGTTTTGTACTTTGATGCAGATAATGTATCAATGATGGTGTCGAAGGTGTGGTTATCAGTAGGTTTTGTGAGCAAACCCAGATAATTATGAGGAGATTTGTATGGTATCTCATTGGATTCTTCGGCCGTTTGAGCGACCTCTTTTGAAGGTGGTGGTGATTTTGGTTTTGATTTTGATTTTGACTTTGATTTTGTCATTTTTGCGGAGAAGAACGAAGAATAATTTTGAAGATTTTGAGAAGAAGGGTTGGAAACTGCTTTGAGAAGAGAATTTTGGAATTCAATTCGACAGTGTAAAACCCTGTTTGGGGTTTAGGGCAGGGTTTTATTTAGGGAAAAAGTGATCGCTGATGTGGCAGCGGTTATTACGATCTGAGGGCTAAAAACTGACCACGTGTCAAACACTGATGAAATGGATGAAGGATGGAGAACAGTTGTTTTAAGGGCCACTGACGTATCAAGCATCAGTGGTTACAACGGTAAAAATTGTGGACAGTGGATGATTTTTACTATCAGTGGATAGCATATCAGTGGATAGGACACTGATTGTGAATATCAGTGCTTGTCAAGATAATGAAGGATCAGTGGCTAACTTTCAGCAGTGGACAGTATTTAGAGATCAGACGTTGGAACAAAACAGTGGTTAGGGTAAATGGTACAGATTTGAAGGACAAGTATTTCAGCAACAGTTTTGAGAATTTTCATTCAAGGTTTTGCCACATGTCAATTTTGAAGGACAGTGGTTTAGTACCCCAGATGATGAGAACTTTTTGCTAAGGCAACTCATTTTCGTTTAATATTCAATTAAAACATGAGTACCAAGCATAGTTAGCAATCAAACTTTGATAAAAATTTAGGAGCAAACCTGAGTATGACGTGATCTTGACATATGTACCATTTCCTTTTGACCCATTTATGAGGACAATAATACCAACAAAAATAAGGTATTACATCCTGACAGGAACTGAAACTATTGCCAACAAAAACACGCAAGAGTTCCAAATACATTATTCCAAAAAAAATGAACAATATATCCTGGTTATTCGAGAAAATCCTTTGGAAAAAAAATATGGTTAAAGGATTTTCTGAGAACAGCATCAAAAAGGATCTGGTATATTTTCAAAAGAAAAACGTAGTCATAACATTCTCAAGTTTATAAAAATGGTCAGTGGTAGGAAATTTTGAATACATTTTGACCATTGTTAGGAACCATTTTCTTTGTCAGTTGATTGCAAACATGAGGACACATGGACACATGAGTTATGAAGATCCTGTTATAGATCTTGTTACTATGTGATGATTTTGAAAATTTTGTCTAGTCCTTTTGAAGTTCAATCACTGGAAACACTAATGTCACCTGAACCTTTTTGAACCAATGAGCACAAGCAGTTGCTTAATGACCATTATTACCCCATGTTTTGTCTCTTAAGTGTTTTAAGTTTATACTCTTTTCTTCTGAATTCAAAAGTTTTGAGATAAACACACTTCAGAGTTTTTGTGAATTTTCTTAATGTATTTTAACATAGTTGATTTTGTCCTTTTGAGGAACTCAACCTGTTTTCAACACATAAGATCTGAATAACTAAAGTTTTAATTTCCCTCTTGTGTTTTAGCAAAACAATCAATGTTTTTACGAACATAGGTTTTGTTAATCTGAGGTTCATACTTTAGTATTTAATGAAAACATCACAAATTGCACATCAACAATTGAAATCAATTTAGAAAATAAAAATAGTCTCATAGTTTAACAAATATAGTTTTTCAGATCTAGAAACCATGAGTGTCTTATGCATGAATTCACTTGTTGTGTGAAATTTGTGTGTCATATGACATCTTGGTTGATTTACAGAGTTTTTGAATAACCATTTTGAACATGATTTACTCGATACTCTGTTTTTTTCAACAAAATACAACCAACCTTAGTATCAATGAATTTTGAGCTGAACTGTTATGTCAAATTGATTTGTTAGATCGAATTTGACTGTCCAGGCTCCGATACCAATTGTTAAGATCGGAGGCTCTTATGATTATGTTTGTTTGTATGATTTTGAACAATTTGTGAATATGAAAACATGTAAAGTGCAATGGAAATGAATACAAACTTTGTAAACACAATCAAGGAGAAAATAGTTTGATAACATTTGCTTCTCATAGAGTCAAACGATTACAAATCAAAGCAAAATATTACAGACATGCTTACAAACTAAACTCCCCCTCAGCCTGATGCCCCAAGGTTGGATTGTCCAAGATGAAAGGATTGAATTGAGGAGAAGAACTCTCTCAAAACGAATCAAATGTAACAGTACAGAGTACTGCTCCATTTATAGACAAAACCAAACCACTGAGGTATCTCAGCTGACGTCACCATGAAAGCGACGTCTAACAGCCTAACAACCTGTATCTACTGTCCTTACACAAACACTGCTAAACCTAATCACTGACTATACAAAAAACAGATAATTTACTAAACAGCTGCTCTTCCTTTATGTCAGTGCTTTCCTCAAGGTTGATCAGTCCTTGATTGGGCAGTGCTTTGTCATCAGTAGATAGGACCAGCAGGGTTGACTACTTCAGGTATTGATCAGCAGTTGAAAGGGCAGCAGCAGTTGCATATGGACAGTGGATAGAGATCATCAGATGTTATAAATCGCTTTTAAGGGAGAAGCTTAATGTAAACTGCTGCTTATTATGAATCCACTGTTGTGACCTGGTTTTGGCTTTACATTATCTGTTCCTCTGGTAGGGATCAATCCCAACATGCATGTATGGATTTCCAGCGACAGCTTATTCCCCTATATACAACCTTTTTTCTCTGACGGAACATCTACGGGGCATCGCCGACGGCCCCCTTGGGCATCGGCGATGGTGCCTATAGTCCCCACTTTCCGTTTTTCACGTTTCTTGCTTCCAGTTGATCTGTTTGGCATCCCGATGGTCCGTAAAGCTCCCGAATAGCTCCTTAAACTCCGTTAGACTTGCAAAACTGAAGATTTGACTTTTCAGCCCTTTTCTTTTGATTTTTGTTTCTTTTTATAACCCAACCCAGCCTTTGTGTTTTTCTTTTTGTAACTAGGTTTGTTATAAAAAGTTTTCTTGCTTGCTTTTCTGGCAAATTTGTCAATTTCAGACTTTTCAATTTCTACCAGTTTAAAAACTTTGTCAATCTTATCCGCAATCACATTTTGAATCGGAACTTCAATATCTGTATATAATTTGTCTGATCCAACCACACAATATGCCAAGATTATTGGATCATCATACGAATTTGTCTCAGATTTTGAATTCTTTAGATAATTCTTATGGAAACTTTCCTCATCTTCAACCTGATGATATTCTTAACCTATTCCCTTTTTGTTCTTTTCAAAATCATTATCATCCGGTTTAATGTTGAAAATACGTTCAAGAATATATGAAGAAGCATGATAACTGTGTAATTTATTATTTTCTTTTTCTACTTCAGCCATTTTACGTTTAAGCTCAGCAACTTCATCAATATATTGATTTATAACATGTTGTTTTACTTTATATTTGGCTTCAAGAAGTTTTGTCGTTTCAGAATATTGTGTAAGTCTAGCTTGAATACGTTCATTTGACTTTTCACAGTTCCATATGCTTCTTTTGTAGTATGATATGAAATTTTCATTACATCATATTCTTTTTTCATTTCTTGAACAACATTTTCTTTTTGTAAACATTCATCGCTGTTTGCTGAACACTTTTGTTTCAAAATTTCATTTTCTTTTTCATGAACCTCACATTTTCGTGTCAACTCTTCTTCTTTTTGTTTCAAAATATTTTCATTTTCAAACATTTCTTTACATTTATCTTTGAAAACGTTTTCAATTTTAGTAAAATCAACGTTTCTTGATCTTAAGTTTTCATCCTTTTCAATGCAGGCACTGCATGTTTCCATGCATTTCCTACATTGCACATCATTTCTATTATCAGATTGTTTATTATTTTCATCACTATCACCCATTGATTCATCTTTGTTTAACGATTCAGAAGATTCAGTTTGAGTTTGTACCTTAATTTTTTCTGGCATCACAGCTTCTTCTACCGTCTCTTTCTGATTCTCATCAATCTTCTGTTAACTATCATCAATGCCTTCTTATGCCGTCTTCTTCAACTCCTCAACCATCTTCTCAACATTCTCTTCAATGGCTTCTTCCTCTTTTTTCTTCAAACTCACGGAGTAGAGTCAATCTATAATCCTAGATGATTTCAAATGTTATATCTTTCAAATGATTTGTGTTAAGAGCTAGGTTCCTAATCCTGGAAATCTCTAATAGGTTCTTACAAAAGATGTTGAGCCAGGTTTAGATCCTGAAAGCTTATAGCAAGGGGGAGCCTGGAGAGAGAGTCTGATGAAAGGGGGAGCTGAGGATTCAGAGTGCAAATGGGAGTCTGTGGTTCTGATCTTTCAAAGATTCTTAAAGACTCATAGAGTTGATAATGACAAGCTACGAGATTGACTGCAGCAATATCCAAGGGGGAGTCTGTGAGTGCATATGTCTATCACTTTCGTCAATCAAGTATCGTAGCCGAACAAATGAAACAAGACTGGGTTATAAAGTGAAAAAACATGTTAGAGTATTGTGCACATCCGCACGGATCAACATACATGTTGATCCGCACGAATCAATTCCCTGCGCAGAATTAGGGTTTCTTATTAAAGTTGACCCATGCGCAAGGAGTCCGTCCACACAACTGGTCCGCGCTAAATTGTTGATCTGCACCAGACAAGTAGATCTACACCAAAGTGCGCCCATCCGTGAATATTAGTGTGTGCGGACTTGGTCACATTATAAATAGATTGCATGTGTCTTGTTTATTTGTAACTTTGAGTGACAGAGAGGGGATGTCACACCTAACCGATGGCGGAAACATTGGGGCACGGCACTAAGCGAACCAAATTGCTCAAGAGATTCCGCAACACTAATTGTTTCGATAATTGTTTAATCAAGTTTCATAAATAATCTCAAACATCAAACATGTTTCACAACCACATAAAGTATCAAAAATAACATACGAATTTAACATTGTTCAAAATTGTCTAAATTTTCTAAGATGAGTTTCTAAGCATCATCCTAGCTTGTTTCTTGAGCATCCAAACTTATCAACCTGCAACATGTATTAAAATACTATCAACAAAAATGTTAGCGAGCATACAAGTTTGAGTACGTAGCATAATAGTTTAAAAAAAACTCATATCCAACATGAAAGCATAAAAATAAGTTTCGCCATGCTAGTTTACGCATTCCAAGTGATAGCCCAAGTTTCCAATGCATTAAATGCCTTTCCCAAAGACTAACGGGAGGTTAAATATCTTGTCCTAAAAATACCCCAAAGACTAACGGGGAGGTGCATTACCCCTATAGCGCTACCATTGTTAAGGCGGAACTACGCACAGGGATTAAACGTTCACATAGCATAAAAGTCTCAAGTATCAAGTATCAAGTTTCATGTTTAGATGGAAAGAGTATGTTTCAAATAAGTTTCAAGTGTCAAGTGTCTTGATATAGAATACATGTTGCATCCCAAAAGTGTTTAAAACAAAAAAGGGATCGAGTATACTCACAGTGGGTGCTTAAACCAAACACTGCTAAGATTGGATCGAAGGGAGCGCTGGATCAGCCTGTGTGCGGGGAACAGAGCACAAGTCCTCTAAGTGCTGACTCGGTCGGGAATAGAGTGTCGAACGGTACGAAAATCGAGTAAAAGTGTCTGATAGAATACCTGAGCGGATGGTCATCCGGACGGATGACCATTCGAACGGATGGCCATTCGAACAGTGGGTGTTTGCGAATAGTTTCAAATGTTGTAACCATAATCTCCTGTAAAACAAACAAGTGTCATGATAATCAGATCATTTGGACGAATGGTCATCCGATTGGATGACCATTCGGACATATGGTCAGTGAGTGTAGTCTTCGTGAAATTTGCTAAGTTTTGAGTTAACAGGGACGGTGTAACGACGCGTCAAACAACGGAAACGTACCAAACCCAACTCGTTCAGTCGGCTGGGAACCACCCCTTCTCAAGCCGATGAACTGTTTATGGTGAGGTTTCATGTTTGGACCCGTCAACCGGCCCGTTTTCCGGTGGGAATCAGTTTTCAAGCCGGCTTTCGGCTAAGGAACGAGTCGAAAGTCGGGTTGAGTCTGATTTTACCCATGTTCTATATAAAAATCGAAGAAAAGTCCGAAAATTAGTTGTAGAAGCCAGAAACCATGTGAAATTTCGTCAGATCTAGTGTAAAAGTGTGCGATTCTTAAGTTTTTGTATAAAAGTTGTGAAAACCTGTTAGATCTAGGGCCGTTCTTGCTTAAGTGATGCTCCACAATAGTTTGCACCAACATCTGAGTGGAAACCACCTCCAAGAGACCCCAAATCAGTCGGTTTCTATGAAAATGTTGAAGTGTTCGTGTGATTTTGATGAAGAATTTTGTGTAGAAGTGTTAATTGATGAAAGTTGTACAAGAATCGGGGAAGAATACTTACGATTTGCCTTGAATCTTGCTTAAAATGACCGAGAGTGCGTGTGGTCGGATGACAGAGAGTGAAAGGTGAGGAGGAGAGTTCAAGGGATGTATTTATAGGTGAAAGTGACAGGTAAGTCGGTGGAGAGGTGCAAGGGATCGGATGGTCATCCGATCAGATGTCCATTCAGACAGCCGAGACCCGTTTGCTAGTTTTCCGACTTTAGTTTGTTTTGCGAGCTAGATTAAGTGTTTTGTTGCGTATAATTGTGAGTTCCCATTACATGGTATCCTTTCATAATTAACACAAAAGTTTCCGTGTTCCAAGTTTGTGTTTACGCTAGTTTATCATACAATAAGTATCAGTTTCTCGTTCAACAAGTATCCATAAAGTATCAAAGTTTCTCGTTCAATAAGTATCAATAAAGTATCAAAGTTTCTCGTTCAATGAAGAGTCAAGTGTCAAGTTTCTAGTATCACAAGAGTCAAGATTCAAAGTATCACAAGAGTCAAGTATCACAAGAGTTAAGTCTCAAAAGAGTCAAGTATCACAAGAGTCGAGTATCACATAGCGTAGAAGTCTCACATAGAGTCAAAGTTTCACATAATTAAGACTCAAATAAGTATCATTTAGTATTACAGGGACGAGAGTTTCGAAACGCAGGGCGTTACAGGGGAAACTCTGTTCGTTTGTTTTCATGGTATTGTATTGCTTATCAATCAATAAAAAACAACTTATAATTACTTGTTCTTGTTCAATCCACTCTCGTACTTGGATTTCGCACAAGATACGAGATCTACGCAATCAACGGAGCATTCAAGTGCATCGGAATTGATTCTAACATGCACGTTCACATATGGTTTAACATTAACATGCAGGGGTGAGTAGAAAACCGAAATAACCGAACCGTAACCGAAATAACCGGTAAAACCGAACCGAAAAAACTAAATCAAAACAAAAACCGATGGTTCGGTTTTCGGATTTTTAATAACCGAAAATTTCAGTTCGTTTTTTGGATAACCATTTTCAATAACCGAAAAAAATCGAACCGAAACGAAAAAAATGTATATTTTTATGTTTAAGTTTACGTGTTTACCCCATACTATTAGAAATTATTAATTTTATTCTTAAATATTAAGTACTTATAGTAATAAAAACATTAAGATGTTTATTTATAATTGAGTTGATTTATTTATTGCCTGTAACAAATAACAAACTTTAAAATAAAAATTAAACAATCTTCAAAGTATTATAGAAGAAAAAGTCGTATTAAAAACTTTGAAGAAACATAAAAATAGATTATAAGATTAGGTTTATGTAAACAATTTTAGTTAAAAAGATTAAGTGTTAATAACTTAAATCTATACTATATAATAAAAGAAACTACTTTGGGGACGCTTGTCATCATATTAGGCCATCTCTTATAGATAATTATTATTTTAGTTTAATCTATTCTAATTAATTATGGATAATCTTCCTACTAAATATTATTTAGTTTAATATCTTATATTATAGATAATCCTCCTACTAAATATTATTAGTTTAATATCTTATTGATAATTATTATTTAGTTTAATCTCCTTCTCATTTATAATATTATTTATTTGAATTAATTATATTTGACGTTATGTTAGTTTGGTATCAAATAGATTTTACGAAACTTAAAATAAAATTAACTAATATTTTTTATCATTTATACATTTACGGAGTTTTAAATAAAGGGTTAAATTTATTGAGACTTCGTTAACAAATTTTGCAACAAGAGAATAATCTATATTTATCACGAAAACCAAACTTTGTATTAATATATTAAATATTTTTATTTTCACTATACAACATTACATTTACTTGACCCATGTAATACATGAGGTTTTTTATGATATAACTTTTTATTATTTGATATATAAAATTAGATTTATTCAATTTGTACAATACACGAGGTTTTTTAAGGATATATATTTTTTTTTCTTATTTAGTACAGAAAATTACATTTATTCAAACCGTGTAATGCGCATATTTTTAAAGATGTAATTTTTTTATTATTTGGTATATAAAGTTATATTTATTCAACTTGTGTAATAAATGGGGTTTTTAAAGATGTATTATTTTATTATTTGGTAAACAATATTACATTTATTCAACCCGTGTAATACACGTGGTTTTAAACATATAACTTTTTTATTTGGTGTATAAAATTACATTTATTCAACCCGTACAATACGGTTCTTATATATATAACTTTTTATTATTTAATATATAAAATTATATTTATTCAACCCGTACAATAAATGAAGTTTTAAAAATATATTGTTTTATTATTTAGTATATAAAATTTATTTATTCAACCCCGTGTAATACACGGGGTTATAACCTAGTGTAACCATATAAGAAAGATTCTTAAATTTTGAATTATATATATATATATACTAGTTGTAAGACCCGTGTGAACACACGGGTATGTTTAATAACGTTCGAAATCAAATACTAAAAAACAAATTATAATATATCATTTAAAATGTTTGTGTTTAGTTACATATCTTTATAAAACAATGTTAAAGACAGTATGTGTTAGGACATAAAAATTTGATTACTATGTTACGAAAAAATTATTAGTTCAGATTTGATATAGAAATAAGTTAAGTAATTGATAATATGTTGTGTAAAATGAAAGCATGACCTAATTTTATGTTATCTAATAATTTAAACATGACCTTAATTTTTTTGACACATTGTTAGTGAACAATTCAGTAAAGGCTCATTGTTATTGTACAATTAAGCATGACCTAGTTAAATGGACTATTCAATTTGGGGTTTAAATAACCAAATGTTATTGAACAATTTAACAAAAGAATGAATCGGTGTAACTTCTTTATCGCTATCCGACGGTGTGTTTTTTGCAACCCTTTGGACCAAAGTGTTGTGAGCCGCGCTTAACAATCTTTCTACACAAGTAAAAATAGTGGCTTTGACAAGCCCAACAAAATATGTGATTGTTGTTCCCAACCTGACCGGCCACAAAACAAACATCGTTAACTTCCCGAAAACTATAATCACTAAACAATGTTTTTGAATGTTGACTGACCTTCACATTGATCTGACCACATTGAGGGCATGTATGACCATGATCACCAAACAACTGAACTTGTACCTGGCCTAATACTTGTCGATGGTTCATCTGTTCCTCCCAGTTTCGAATTTCTTCTTGTGGAAAAAGTTCACAAGCTCCATCCCTTCAACAAAGATCAAGAGTTCGTTACTTCACTGCTAAAGTTTGATCACCCGATCCACACACATGATTGTGAAAATGAAAAGGCAGATAAGCTAAGAGATTACCTGAAATGATCATATCCGTCTATGACCTTGTTATAACGATAGCAAAAGTACTTGCCACAATTTTGACAGGTCATTTTATTACAACCTTCGGTTTTAGAAATGGCCATTTTACAAGAGGGCCATTGTTTTGCATCACGAAGGATCTCTCTCACACTAAGAAGCTCATGTATCATTTCTTGTTCATGTTGCCTTTGTTTATATTTCATTTGAGTTGACGACTGTCTTGCCTGCACCAACCAAAACACGATGACATTTATCCCAAAACATGGTCGAAAAGGGTGGGTGAACCAACATGTAAAAACGGGTTAATATTAAAACATTTCGGGTTAGGATAACCCAAGACATAATTTTTTTTATCCGTAAGAGATAAAACATAACCCAGAAGCAATCTATTCACGATTACGTGAGGACCCTTTTTTCTAATCCATATATAAATTGCAATTAAGCACATTAAGCACAATCTGGTAATGCATTTCTGGCCATTTGCATTTCAGATAAATACAACAACTATTTATTTCTTTACCCAAAAAAACAACTATTTATTTTATTTTTCATCTTAATATCGATTCATGTAAAGTATATCGTAAAGTTACCTGCAGTATACTGAGCTTCATTTATGGTGTAAGACACATGATGCCAACATGGCGTTTTTCCCTGCGTGATAGGAACAATACTGAAAGCGTGTCTGTTAAAAAAATCAAATAATAAAATACCTAATCAACAAAATAAGCAAAATAAGCTACAATGGAAACTGAATATGCCTCAGAAATTTTCTAACCTTGAATTGGCTATCAAGAAAACATTTTCTGACAATGGAAACTAAAGATTGGATATCAAGCAAACATTTTCTGATAAATTAGAAACCTGTAGTTTGTTTTGAAAGATTTCGAGTAGGTTAAACTTTGGATCTGACAAAAACTACCAGCTATAAATCGGTATGAATGTTACAGATACCCAATCTTACCTCTTTGTAGATCTGACTCTTCAAACTTGGGGTACTCCGTGACTGCGCCTTTTCCATAAATGATTCTGTTGTGGCCATGAGATTTAATTAGTTAACAATAAATTTTAAAAAAAATTACTAAATCTTATATTATGTTGAACATATGAAAAGACTGACAATGTTAATTACTTGACCAAACCTCAAGCAGGGTCGGTGGTGTTTTGTTGCCACTACAACAACTTCAGCTACAACCCTCGTTGCCTTGGCTAAAGCCATTGAGTGTCATTTATCATCTTCTAGATGCATTTGGGTCCCTCCATTCTCGTCCTTGTTCCTAGTAGCATTACAAAAACACACGATATATAAATAACGGGTCAGTTTAGGTTATAACTTATTGCTCATGCGTCATACGGCTAAATTTTAAAAAGCTTAGCAAATATGGACTTTTTAAGCAAATAATCTAAAGTTTTTATTATTTCAATTACCTTTAATCTTTCTTTGCTAGATTACCCAAAACACATTCCAAGTTCCAACCCATGAATAAATTACCCACTTTAAAGCGTTACCCAACTCAACCCACCAGACCCATTAACCTGTCAGAAGGTAACACGATGTGCTGATTGTTCCGATCATTATACCCTTACAATAATCAAACTCAAAATCAATAACCATAACATGCTTATATAATTAACAAATTGGTAGTGGTGTGAATCTTACCTGTATATGCCAGCAAAAATCTCAGGTAGTTTTTTTAAGATAGAAGCTTTCTTTGGGTAACTTTCTAACCACCCCTACATAAGCATAGTAATTGATGATGAGACATATATTAAATAGTGATTAAAACAAATTGAGGATTAAGAACAACAACTTACATTTTAGAGTAGGTGTAAAAACAAAAGAACTTACATTTTAAAGAGCTTGCTGGGAGCACCGCTGGCAACATTGGCAAGACGGAGAAGTGCAAGAAGCTTAACCTTTAAATACTATAATTAGCATGTTTAGTTTAAATTAAATATCTTTAATTGTTTTTGATGTAATTTTCATTTGTTCGTTCGGTTCGTTTACAACCCTAGTTATATAACAATTGACAAACAACAAATTTGGAAAAATGAAAGAAAAAACATACAGTTGTTCGTTGCAGGGCTTCTCACTCAGATCAGTAATCTTGTACTCTGTATTTGTCAGGTTGGCCTTCACCCTAAGGATTTTTAGGGTCCGCTTTGCCTGATGTAAAGACAAAATATTAAAAATGTGCCATCAAAAGAGAAAATAAGTGGTCAAATGAGTAAGGAACTTTACAACTTTACCTAGCCCAGTCAATTGAGTAAGGATCTTGCCCAGGCTGGATGATCATGATCCATCCAACTTGTTTTAAGCCAAAAATGTTTTAATCACACACATCCTCACATCAAACTAAGACATAACTAACAGATAATTCAGATAATAACGCTTCATTCCAAATTATCAAGTAACACGAGTACTGAATTTCAAACATTAAACTGCAACAGAATACAGTGACTATCACAGAAGCATAGAATCAATTTACAATTTAATCACCTCTTTTCCATAGGTCGTTTTTTTGGAGATGCATTTTGTTGGTCGTACTGATTTGATTCCTCTCTTATCTCTCTATTCACCGGTGTCATTTTTTAGCGATTTTGTAACTCAGATTTCGGTAAATCTACGGTGGAATTCAAGCATTGAACATGTAACACCCCGTGTTTCGAAAGTCAAAGTCAAAGTCAAGATTGAAGTCAAAGGAAGAAAAGATTGCTAATTGCGATTTGTCACTCCTTGCTCAACTACTGTTTTGACTTTTTTGACTTGTCATCGAATCTATTTAATTATTTGCTTTAGTTGTATTATGTGGAGTGTCTATTAATAATCGCGGTTTAATCGCATGTATAATCAATTTATCGCTAATCGCTATCGAAATCGCAAATTCGAATTATGTGTTCTGGATATTGTTTTACGTGTGTGTGCAATTTACGTGTCACTTGTGCATGTTATGTTTATGTTGAGGTGTTAATCGCAATCGCAATTCTACCGCATCGCAATCGAATCGAAAACGGTAAACGCAAGTTAATTATAGCGATTGTATGTTAGATATAGTAGTAATGTTATTTGAGTAACTAATGGGTAATATGACGTGTGCGTATATATACATAATTTTGCAATGAAATTACACACGAATCGGTTTTAAATTTATAAAAGTGATTATTACTTTAACATCAAAACACACACGAAAGAGGCAAGTGTACCCCGTCACATATGTAGTAAAGTATCGATAAGAACCAAGTATCGATCCAAGGAAATGGGCGGAGAAATAATACTAGACCTTTGTCACTAAACTATCGGTAAAAACATAAGTTGTTTGATTTTAATTAAACTAAAGTAAGCGTAAACAAATAAATAATAAAAACATAATAGATAATAGATAAATAGCCTTGCTTAATACACAACCAAAGCATGTCAACTAAGTCGGTTTTGGCACTAGAAGCATTCGATCAATTCTCCAATTTCAAGACAATTAGTATCCCTTTCGGGAATCCTAACATGACAATCAGTCGAAAAGTTAAACCGATAAACACACTTTAACCACCTAAAATTGTTCTTTAACGTGCAATTGATAAATGTCTATGAAAATCTCTTAAAAATAAGTTAGTCATCCGTTAGAAGTTTTCTAACCGCACTTAATCAAGGAAAGCGACACCGATAAACACAATGCAACCACCGAGACAAGCATAAACTAGATTAAATCACAACCGAGTTCATTTTACAAACCTTACACATAAATTCACTAAGATAGCAATTTTGGCCTAAACTACTAACTAAGCTAACAAATCATGGCAAGAATTTATAACGACACCATTTAACCCGTTTAGGTCCTTACGTGACGGCAAGCTTTCTTGATTAACAATAATTACATTTTATTAAATCACTAACCATTTCTAGTATCATGATGCACACATTTAAACCAAGCTAAACTAGTTAACCAAGTTCAAAGTTTACTAATACAAGATTAATTAAGCTTTATTTTTCAACTATCTTAACTAACCAAATACCAATCATCCAACACAATTACTTATAATTAGGAAATCAATATCAATAACAAGGTTGCAAACTAATCATCAAAGATTAACATAGAAAATACTTCCAAATGTCATTACAAACAAAGATTAACGTACTAATGGTTATAATCAAGCAAGGGATTGTTGTGTTTTTGCCCAAAGGCTACAATAATACATAAACATTAATCTAAATGCTTGAAAGATTAACAAAATCATGGAAAGATTAGAAAACCAAACCATAAACAAGCATAAGATTAAGAATCTGGAAGATAACGAAGCTAATCGGCACAATGTGGCTTGAATCCGGGTGAAAGCAGAAGCCTCCGGAGCCTGAAAATCGCCAGAATCGCTTCCAAAATGTCCAGAGTTACGAGCAGAATGTTTCTGCAAGTTTTTATATAATTTCGGTGTTGCACGGTCGTGCGTCCTGTTGCACGACCGTTCACTTTTTGCATTATTGGAGGTATGGTGCACCATACTGCATGACGTCACAGATCTTGACCGGTCTTCGGTCTCGCATGACCGTTCTTCATATGGCACGACCGTGCGTTTCCGGGATCTTGTTGCACGGACTGATGCACTGGTCGTTCCTCACCGGGGTTTGGCTGAACATCGGATCCGCACGGGGTGCAATATATGGCACGTCCGTGCGTCACCAGGACTGCCTTGCACGCCGTGTTGCACCCTCATTCATTGCCGGGCTGCTCTTGATATATCGGAGATGCACGGTCGTTCCTCAGACCGCACGACCGTTCCACTCGCCCAGGTCAGTTTTCTAACAGAATGTTCGCAGCTTCGTCGTTTTGTCTGGAAAGTCCTCGTTTTCACTATCATCTTGTCCGGTATGCTGTTTTAGGCCTGTAAACAAAAGTATACATAATTAAGTATCCGAATGACGGTTTTACGGCCGAAAACGCATAAAATGGGGATGAAATGGAGGACTAAAATATGTGTAAATTAGCGAATATCAAATCTCCCCACACTTGAACCTTGCTTGTCCTCAAGTAAGCTAAACTAAAATGCAATAAAAGATAGAATCAAACAAGAACGATAATTTACACACTATTATATTGAAAACAACTATAAACGGTTAGCCGGTTTTTCGAAAGACAACATCAAAAGACTCAAACCCAACAAGCATATGCAAATATATAGCGACAACCAAAAAGCCGTGACTTCACATTTAATTGACTCAACATGTTAATCTTCACACAACTCATAATGTTCACACACACTCGGTTTTATTTATGAAACATACATAAAATGTGTACGTGCAAACACTCAATGCCTCGTCAATGAAATGTGTAATATCATAAGCTTGTTATAAGATCTCGTCTCCACCAACTAACATGCGAAAAAGTGTAAATCAAGAGGTCTTTACGGGTTGTAACGTTAGGCTTGGGCGAAGGGTATGGAAATGGATATTTAAAGTGGCGAAAACGGTTAAAACTCGGTAGTAGCGTTTAACTAGCAACAAACAATACAACTATACAAACAAATGCCTTAAAAAGGCGACTATTGCGCAATCGAGCTCATCAACGAAATTTTAACATTTAAGCATTCAAAATTGCTCGATTTTTGTCAACTTCACCCTATTTTAGGGTGTTTTATTTTCTGTTTTTTTTTTTTTTTTGCAAACTAATCATACAATAAACTAAAACAAACGCTAGTTAAACGATTATTTTAACCGAGTTTCAACACAAAAGGGTTTAAAACATAAAAAGGATAAATTTGGCTAAGTGGGCGATAATGTGGGTAAACAAAGGTAAACGGGAAGTCTCGACATGGTTAATCCTAAAGTGTAATATAAGGTTTACGGGAAGCACAACACAAAGAACAAGGTTTACAACAAAGGGGTAATCTAAGTGCCTCTATCACTTCTACACAATTTCGCAAGTTCATGGTCTTAACAAGCATACTAGTGACAAGTTCTAAATTACACATAACATCCGGCTCACTCCTATATCCGAAATGAACAAATATATAACAATATCAAGGCTCAAATATGCTCACGTAACGGAAGGAATGGGTAAAAGTGTGAAAACTATCATGCAAGTCTTTCTTTGTTTGTCACGCTTTCCGGTTTCCTTTTTCAAAAATATTTTGCTTGTCGAGTTTTTATCAAGTCCGAAGCTTTCTAAAACACAACCAACCGGTTTATTTACTAAAATATATACAAAATACAGGTATTTTTGAATGATTTTTCTGATTTTCTGTTTTTTTTAGAGGACAAACAAAGTTAACAAAGTTAACCCCCTCCCCACACTTGAACTTCGCATTGTCCCCAATGCGAGACCCGAAATATAGAGAAAAGGATAATAGTACTCCCCTCAAGATGATGTCTGATGAAACGAGACTTCCAAAGCTGTATCTGTCATGTGCTCCAGTCCAAGATATGTCGGATCTGCAAGTATGTCACATGTACACCAAAACAGAACAGAAACAGAATAAACATAAATAAACCATAATGTACATAAATAGAAATACTAGAAATCCCAACAAAGACATAACATAAAAACTAAAGTAAAGAGTCTGAAAAATAAAGCGTACATAACCGGGGGTGTTTGATATAACAACCAAAATGAACACCCCAAAATAAACAAAGTATGGAAATAATAAAACCACAAACTACCAACACCACCACCTCCTACTCGTCGTCACCATCGTCATCTCTCGT
This sequence comes from Helianthus tuberosus, assembly GCA_030545235.1. NCBI lineage: Eukaryota > Viridiplantae > Streptophyta > Magnoliopsida > Asterales > Asteraceae > Helianthus > Helianthus tuberosus. The sequence goes on along the minus strand of CM060414.1, from coordinate 115,323,657 downwards.
GAAGGACGGGCCGTATCTCCATAACCAGGTGGGTTCCACGGTGGGAACTGTGGGGGATGCTGAAAGTAGTCGGGATATGCATGATGCATCTCCCCGAATAGGTATGAAAATCCAGCACTCACCCCCTGATACAAACTGTCCTGGTTCGTCCTAAGCTGATCCTGAGTAGCCCTGAGCTGATCCTGACTAGCCCTGATCTGGTCCTGGCTAGTCCTAATCTGGTCTATGTAAGTCCCATGCTGCTCCTGCGTAACTCGCATCTGTTAGAACTGCTGGTAGAACTCAGGCCAGTCCTGGTGATGGTGGAAAGCATGGTGCTGTGGTGAATGTGGTGGTGTCTGTGGCTGGTGCTGGTGCTGCTCCTGATGCTCCTGATCATGCATCTCCTCATCCTCATTTTCCTCCACAGCTGGAGGCAACGGGTCCCAGACCTCGTTGTTCAGACCTCTCAATCTATCCCCCCGATCTGTTTCAACAATCAATCCCATTGCCTTCAGTGACCTAATATCAACATAAACACCCTCGGTTATCAGAGCGAGACTCTGAAGTACCTCGTCAGTCATCAATCCCAGATTGTAAGCAATTTTGGTCACATACTGACCGCCGTGGATCTGACTATTGGGTGTCCTCCCTGAGCTCTTCACAAAGTATTCAGCCATCCTTGCGGCTAGTTTGATATGTGCTCCCTCAACCAGCGCATAGAGAAAAATCAAATCTGGTGTGGGACAGTTCCCGAGACTGTCCATGCGCCCGCAAATTGTGTGGCTAAACACATGATGCATCACTCGCACCAAAGGGTCTTTCAATCTTGAGGCATTAGACATTCTCGGGTCGTAAGGGTCACCTATAGCATTTTCAGCCCAAAACTAGTTTCGTGCTGCATCAGATGGAAAAGTGAAGTGATCCGTGAAGACATCGGAATCCATGTCTTCTCTTGTGTAAATCCCGAGCCTCCTACCCAATCGACCCACCGACCAACTATGCCATTGTCCACCCAACCTGAAAGCTATCTGCTCCTTGTAGCGGAATTTGGGCCTTCTATGAGCAACTGGTTTTTCGTAAGCATATGTGGAGAAGAACTCTATTGTCAGCTCAAGGTAGACGGGTCGGCTGATACCGACCAGATTCGAAAGTGGGATAGTGAGCATGCTGTCAAGTCTGTCATACTGATTTAGCTCCCTCATAACTTCCCAATCCAGCCACCGGGGGACTCCGAATTGCCCTCGCCTTGCCCATAAGGCGTCACTTCTCGGGATACAAAGAGCTTCTCTTTCATCATCGGGGTTAAATTGCAGGAAAGGGTGATCCATCTGTATGAGGAATATTGTTAGAAAGATGGGAACAGGAAATTTTTTAATCAAAAACAGTCGAGCAGACAATTATGAAGAAACTGTCATTCTGATCTGGGCCTGTTGCACGGACGTGCGACGAGACGCACGGTCATGCGTCGCCGAGATCAAGCAACTATGGCCGGAATTTGCCGTATCTGCATGGCGTGCGACCTACGGCACCACCGTGCATCACCGAGCCACCAGAAAAATATCGAAAACAGCCGGAAATGCACGGATGTGCCACAGGGGGAACGACCGTGCAACTTGATTTTTCTGCATATCCTAACCCCGGCTCTGAATAGCCTGATTTTTCAAGAATCAACAAGTTTTTATACAAACAGGGGTCGGAAAAACAGCCGGTTGTTCACGATACGAATGAATCTTGCAAGGGTTAGGGTTTCACTTGTATTTATGAAGGGAACCCTAAAAAGCCTTGAAGAATCGGATGAAACTAAACTAGAAAGTAAAGAAACATAAAATCTACAAGTAGGAACGTACCATGTGACGAAGTGTGAGAGAACGTGCGAAAAACCGTGCGATTTGAGGCAAAAAAGGGTCTGGAACTGCTGGTGCGACTAGGGTTTCGCGAATGGTGAATGGGGGCTGCAGATGAGGGTATTTATACTACCAAATGACAAAACTGCCCTCAGCCTCACGCACGGTCGTTCGACCTTTCGCACGGTCGTGCGTCACCGACATCGTTCAGACCCTGCATGCTGTTCTCGGAGATGCACCGGGGGTGCGACTCATCGTGCAAGCCTGCTCGCAAATGCACGGCCGTGCGACAGCTCGCACGGTCACGCAACAGCTGCAGATCAGTCTTTTTCTGCAGAAGCCAATTCCAGCAACTGTTTTGGCCGTTTTTCGCCATTTTTTCAACACGCCAAATGTTTTAACAATATTGCAACATAGAACCTTCGCCCGCCACGTATGAAAATTATACAAACTAACGGAAACTACCTAACATACCTAAATTACGCTAAAATAAGAAAGACACCTAAAAAGACGATACTACCCCTAAAGCGCAAAATACGCTCTTGCTACATTTTTGATCCACGAGTCAGTAGCGTAGACTCTCTCCTCCCCACACTTATGATGTGTGCGGGGTTTGGAGCTCAATTACCTCCACCGCCGACTCTATCGGCCCGGCAACGTACAACTTCAATCGATGTCCATTTACTTTGAATGTAACGCCATCTGCGTTCTCTATTGCAACAGTACCATACGAAAATACTTCCTTAACTGTGTATGGTCCTGTCCAACGTGAATGAAGCTTCCCTGCAAATAAGCGCAGTCGTGAATTGTAAAGAAGAACAAGATCACCCACTTGGAATTCTTTGTGGTCCTTCAAGCGTTTGTCATGAAATTTCTCCGTGCGCTCTTTCTAGAGGACGGAGCTTTCATAAGCTTGTTGTCGCAGTTCCTCCAATTCATAAATCTGGAGAAACCGGGCTTCACCTCCGGTTTTCAAGTCCAGATTCGCGGTTTTTAAAGCCCACATAGCTTTATGCTCCAACTCTACTGGTAAATGGCACGCCTTTCTGTATACCAGCCTAAAGGGAGTAGTCCCAATAGGGGTCTTGTAAGCTGTACGGAATGCCCACAATGCCTCGTCGAGTTTGCCCAACCACTCCTTGCGGTTAGCACCAACAGACCGCTCAAGGATGTGCTTAAGCCCACGGTTCGTGACTTCCACCTGCCCGCTCGTCTGCGGATGATAAGGCGTGGACAAACGGTGATGCACACCGTAACGGGACAAAGCTTTTTCAAGCTGGGTATTACAGAAATGAGTCCCTCTGTCACTAATAAGCGCTTTCGGAGCGCCGAGTCGGGCGAACAAACTTTTCAAGAATCTCACAACCACCCTGGCGTCATTAGTGGGTAAGGCCTGTGCCTCCGCCCACTTTGATACATAGTCAACCACGACTAGGATGTACGTGTTACCTCGTGAAGGGGGAAATGGTCCCATGAAGTCTATCCCCCAAATGTCGAAGACTTCACACACCTGTATCTAGTTCTGGGGCATTTCGTCGCGTGCCGAGATATTCGTCGCCCTCTGACAGGCATCGCACGCTTTTACCCAACTCTGCGCATCACGAAAAATAGTAGGCCAATAAAACCCGGAATCCAACACCTTCTTGGCGGTGAAATTGGCTCCATGGTGGCCTCCGGTAGGTCCCTCGTGACAATGGAGCAGAATATCGGTCGCCTCTTTCCCTGATACACATCTTCTGATTACCTGATCAGCACCCACTTTGAATAAGAAAGGATCGTCCCAAATGTAGTGCTTGACATACAAAAAGAATTTCCTCTTTTGCTGATGAGTCAACCCTTTAATCAGAATTCTACAAGCAAGGTAGTTCGCAAAGTCGGCGAACCAAGGCGACTCATCACATATCTCAACACTCATCAACGACTCGTGTGGGAAATTGTCATTGATTGAATCCCAACGCGAGTCCTCGATGTCTCCATGCTCTAACCGAGATAGATGGTCAGCCGCTACATTTAACGCACCCTTTTTATCTTGGATTTCTATATCAAACTCTTGCAGCAACAGGATCCATCTGATTAGACGCGGTTTAGCGTCCTGTTTGCTGAAAAGATATCTAATGGCTGCGTGATCAGTATACACAACGTTTTCGAAAGCACCAAATACGATCTAAATTTGTAAAATGCGAAAACAACTGCCAAGAGCTCTTTTTCAGTCGTGGTGTAGTGCTCCTGAGCGTCGTGAAGAGTCTTGCTCGCATAATAGATCGGGTGAAAGTGCTTTTCTTTCTTCTGTCCTAAAACGGCCCCTATAGCGTAATCACTCGCGTCGCACATAATTTCAAACGGCAGACTCCAGTCCGGTGCAACTAAAATAGGGGCCTCAATCAACTTTTGCTTGAGAAGGTCAAAAACCCTCAAGCAATCATCTCCAAATATGAACGGAGCGTCTTTCTCCAACAAACGGGTCATGGGCCAAGCGATTTTTGAAAAGTCCTTTATGAATCGCCTGTAGAACCCTACATGACCAAGAAAGCTCCGTATCGCTCTCACAGAAGTGGGAGGCGGAAGTCGTGAAATAATGTCGATTTTAGCTGGATCGGCCTCCATACCAGCCCGAGAAATCTTATGTCCCAGAACTATGCCCTCCTTCACCATGAAGTGGCACTTTTCCCAGTTCAGGACCAGATTAGTCTCTTCACACCTCATCAACATCTTCTTCAAATTTTTCAAGCAATGATCAAAGGATTCCCCAAAAACCGAAAAGTCATCCATGAAAACCTCCATGGAATCCTCGATCATATCATGAAAAATTGCAACCATGCATCTCTGGAAGGTCGCCGGTGCATTACACAACCCAAAAGGCATCCGCCGGTAGGCGAATGTGCCGAAGGGGCAGGTAAAGGTAGTCTTCTCTTGATCCTCAGGAGCGATAGGAATTTGGAAGTACCCAGAGAACCCGTCCAAGAAACAGTAATACAACTTGCCCGACAGACGTTCCAACATCTGGTCGATGAATGGAAGCGGGAAGTGATCCTTACGAGTAGCATCGTTGAGTTTGCGGTAATCAATGCAAACTCGCCACCCAGTGACGGTACGGGTAGGAATTAGCTCATTCCTATCATTTGAAACTACAGTCATACCACCTTTCTTAGGTACAACCTGCACTGGACTCACCCACACAGAGTCAGAAATAGGATAAATCATCCCGGCATCCAACAACTTAATCACCTCTTTCTTCACCACGTCCTGCATATTTGGATTTAAAGGCCTCTGATGCTGTGCACACGGCTTGTACTCGTCTTCCATCAGAATCTTGTGAGTACAAAAAGAAGGATTGATGCCCTTGATATCCATGATTTTCCACGCAATAGCTCTCTTATGAAGTCTCAGAACCTCAAGAAGCTGATTCTTCTCATCCTTTTTCAATGATGCCGAAATTATGACCGGTAAGCGACGCTCCTCGTCAAGAAATGCATACTCGAGATGTGGCGGGAGTTCTTTCAACTCCAAAGATGGTGGATCTTCAACTGACGGTTTTACTTTCTCTTCTTCTACATGGACAATTTCAAGAAATCTCTCCGGACTCTGGGAACCATCGTCACCAATCTGATAGACTGGCTGCTCGAAATCGTGGCCCTCCTGCGTAATGCCAATCAGGTCCCCACACGACAGACGTGTGTCCGAATCAATCTCGTCAACAGTACCTTGAAAATGAGAGCAAACATATGCATCGACAACGTCGACGTAGTAAAGCTTGTCATCGTGACTTTGCGGATGCTGCATCGATCTTTTGATATCGAATGTCACGTGCTCATCATTCACTCGGAGCGTGATTTGGCCAGCTGCCACATCAACAATCGTCCTCGCAGTAGTGAGGAACGGGCGTCCAAGTATCAAAGGTACTCTTGAATCCTCGTCCATGTCAAGAATAACAAAATCCATGGGGAAAACAAATTTATTGATTTTTACAAGCATGTTTTCCACAAATCCACGCGGATACTTGATTGAACGGTCTGCCAACCTAATGCTCATCCTAGTAGGTGACGGCTCACCCAGATCCAGTTTAGTAAAAACCTTATATGGCATAAGGTTGATACTCGCTCCCAAGTCAGCCAATGCATGGCTAACAGACATGTTTCCAATCAAACACGGGAGCGTAAAACTACCCGGATCTCCCATTTTCATGGGCAGACGGTTTTGTAGAACGGCAGAACAAGTTTCATTCATCACCACACATGAAATATCCTCGAGCTTCTGTTTACTCGAGAGGATGTCCTTCAGGAATTTCGCATACTTTGGCATCTGGGCCAAGGCTTCAACAAATGGTATATTAATGGGTAGTTGCTTAAACAACTCAAGGAACTTACCGTATTGTTCGTCGTTCTTCTGTTTCTTCAGCCTGCCTGGATAAGGTACTGGAGGAGTGAAATCTTTGACCGGCTCCTGGACGTGTGCTGTACTTACTGGGCGTAGCCTGGCTTGCACCTCGTCCGGTGTGTCAATCGGGACCGCTCCAGTGATCGGTGATGAGTCCGACATGACGGGTCCTGTAGTTTTTCCACTCCTGGTCATGACAGCATTCACATTCCTGTGCCCACTCGGGTTTGGCTCTGTATTGCCCGGAAGACCACCTGGGGTTCTTTTAGACATCATCTGTGCCAGCTGACCAACCTGATTCTCGATATTTTGAATCGAGGCCTTGTGACTCCTCATTTCTCCCTCATGAGAAAGAAAACGATCCTCGCTCTGTTGGTAGCGTTTTTCAGCCAACTGATTAGCGCTCGAGGAGCTAGTAAGAAGCTGAGCCATCATATCCTCCAGCTTGGAACTAGACTGAGGGGTCTGCTGCTGGGAACTACTCCCAGTGCCCTTATTCTGATATGAATATGGACGTTGCTGGTAAGGTTGGTTATATTGCTGAAACTGCTGACCCTGACCCTGCTGCGGTACTGGAGCGCGCTGAGTGAATCCCAAAGGATTCTGATTACCTGTATTCGCTCGCCACCCAAAATTTGGGTGATTTCTCCATCCGGGATTATAGGTGTTGCTGTACGGATTGTTCTGCGGCCTCACCTGATTACTCACGAAATCTACTTCTTCGTGGCCCTCATAGACGACTCCCTGAAAGCACGCACCAGGCTCATGTGACACTCCACACTGGTCACATCCCGAACCAGCTTATGCGATCATCTGGGATCTATCGAATTTCGATGCAAGAGCCGCGATTTGTGCAGTAATGGCCGTGTAGTCATCTATAGCATGAACTCCTGCGCGAGAAGATGATGATGATGTTGCCCGGCCTCTATCTCCTTCCCGACGCGAGCTGGATTTCAACGCAGCTTTTTCTATGATATCGTACGCTTCAGTCGGCGTCTTAGTTCCTAGATCGCCTCCTGCGTTCACGTCTAATCGCTCCTGCGTGTTGTAACAGAGCCCCTGATAAAACGTCAACACCAGCTGTCTCTTGGAGAAGCCATGATGTGGAACATCTATCAACAAATCTTTAAATCTCTCCCAGGCCGCATGCAACGACTCTCCCTCGTCCTGGCGAAAGGAAACAATCTGGTTCCGTAGCTTGTTTGTTTTCTCAGGTGGAAAATATTTCTGCATAAACTGCTCCGCCAACTGATTCCAGGTCCTGATGGACCCGGCTGGAAGTGACATAAGCCAAGCTCTAGCTTTGTCACGCAACGAGAACAGAAACAACCTCAACCGAATAGCGTCCTCCGAAACACCTGTAATCCTAAATGTCGAACAAATAGCAAGAAAAGCAGCAATATGCCTCCCGGGATCCTCATGCTCACGTCCGTCAAACTGTACTGAATTCTGCACCATGTTAATAATACTAGATCTAATTTCAAAAGTAGGTGCATCAATAGTAGGTTGAAGGATACTCGGCTCCAGACCTGCCCTTCCGGGCTGATTTGTCTCATTCAAAGGTCACTCATCGTCCGCCGTGGTTCTGTCTCCTGCTGCCCCTGAGCCCTCGGCTTCAGCGGGTACCACCTGCTCCTGCTCACCAGCTGCGAGAAGTAGCCCAACCGCACGCCCTCTCGCGCGAAGACGTCTCCTTAGATCACGCTCGGGTTCTTCTGACGGTTCAACAACTTCTGGAGCGGGGGTCGAGAACATCAACCTGCAAACGAAAAATTGACACAATGAATATTTTATTAATATAACAATGCTGTTTTTTTTTTACTGAAAAGAAACAGAATATTATTTAAAATGGGCTGAAAATTTTATAAAAATCCGAAAATGGGCCCGAAATTTTATAAAAATCAACACAATAAAAATAATCGAATCGGCAAGTATAAAAATGATTTTTAGGAGCCGAAAACTCAAAGAATAAATAAATAAATAAATCCGGATTAAATAAATAAATGGAACAAAAATTTACAAGTGTACAAAAAATGACTTGGAAAACGAAAAAATCAAATAAAAGCAAGAAATATTAACAAATAAATAATCAAGAAAATTATACACAAATATTCACAAGTATATACACCGATAACACAATGACTCGGGTCGTTCCTAAAACTCGCCACTTCCTCGGCAACGGCGCCAAAAACTTGACGTGTGCGTATATATACATAATTTTGCAATGAAATTACACACGAATCGGTTTTAAATTTATAAAAGTGATTATTACTTTAACATCAAAACACACACGAAAGAGGCAAGTGTACCCCGTCACATATGTAGTAAAGTATCGGTAACAACCAAGTATCGATCCAAGGAAATGGGCGGAGAAATAATACTAGACCTTTGTCACTAAACTATCGGTAAAAACATAAGTTGTTTGATTTTAATTAAACTAAAGTAAGCGTAAACAAATACATAATAAAAACATAATAGATAATAGATAAATATCCTTGCTTAATACACAACCAAAGCATGTCAACTAAGTCGGTTTTGGCACTAGAAGCATTCGATCAATTCTCCAATTTCAAGACAATTAGTATCCCTTTCGGGAATCCTAACATGACAATCATTCGGAAAGTTAAAATGATAAACACACTTTAACCACCTAAAATTGTTCTTTAACGTGCAATTGATAAATGTCTATGAAAATCTCTTAAAAATAAGTTAGTCATCCGTTAGGAGTTTTCTAACCGCACTTAATCATGGAAAGCGACACCGATAAACACAATGCAACCACTGAGACAAGCATAAACTAGATTAAATCACAACCGAGTTCATTTTACAAACCTTACACATAAATTCACTAAGATAGCAATTTTGGCCTAAACTACTAACTAAGCTAACAAATCATGGCAAGAATTTATAACGACACCGTTTAACCTGTTTAGGTCCTTACGTGACGGCAAGCTTTCTTGATTAACAATAATTACATTTTATTAAATCACTAACCATTTCTAGTATCATGATGCACACATTTAAACCAAGCTAAACTAGTTAACCAAGTTCAAAGTTTACTAATACAAGATTAATTAAGCTTCATTTTTCAACTATCTTAACTAACCAAATACCAATCATCCAACACAATTACTTATAATTAGGAAATCAATATCAATAACAAGGTTGCAAACTAATCATCAAAGATTAACATAGAAAATACTTCCAAATGTCATTACAAACAAAGATTAACGTACTAAAGGTTATAATCAAGCAAGGGATTGTTGTGTTTTTGCCCAAAGGCTACAATAATACATAAACATTAATATAAATGCTTGAAAGATTAACAAAATCATGGAAAGATTAGAAAACCAAACCATAAACAAGCATAAGATTAAGAATCTGGAAGATAACGAAGCTAATCGGCACAATGTGGCTTGAATCCGGGTGAAAGCAGAAGCCTCCGGAGCCTGAAAATCACCAGAATCGCTTCCAAAATGTCCAGAGTTACGAGCAGAATGTTTCTGCAAGTTTTTATATAATTTCGGTGTTGCACGGTCGTGCGTCCTGTTGCACGACCGTTCACTTTTTGCATTATTGGAGGTATGGTGCTCCATACTGCATGACGTCACAGATCTTGACCGGTCTTCGGTCTCGCATGACCGTTCTTCACATGGCACGACCGTGCGTTTCCGGGATCTTGTTGCACGGACTGATGCACTGGTCGTTCCTCACCGGGGTTTGGCTGAACATCGGATCCGCACGGGGTGCAATATATGGCACGTCCGTGCGTCACCGGAACTGCCTTGCACGCCGTGTTGCACCCTCGTTCGTTGCCGGGCTGGTCTTGATATATCGAAGATGCACGGTCGTTCCTCAGACCGCACGACCATTCCACTCGCCCAGGTCAGTTTTCTAACAGAATGTTCGCAGCTTCGTTGTTTTGTCCGGAAAGTCCTCGTTTTCACTATCATCTTGTCCGGTATGCTGTTTTAGGCCTGTAAACAAAAGTATACATAATTAAGTAACCGAATGACGGTTTTACGGCCGAAAACACATAAAATGGGGATAAAATGGGGGACTAAAATATGTGTAAATTAGCGAATATCATAATACTATCGCATAGCTCACTCGAATCGCATCGCAACGCTCAACACGCGAATCGAAACAGCAAAACTCGTCGCATCGAACACTAGGATCGAGTGGCCAACCGATCGAGTGGCCATCCAATCGGATTGACATCCGATCGGGTTGCCATCCGATCGAGTTGTCACCCGATCGGGTTGCCACCCGATCGACCATCCACTTTCAACCACTTTCCTTTTTGGGAAACCCTATAAATACCTACCTATCACATCATTTGTGATGTGGCAGCTCCCTTGTTCGACCAGCCGACTTCAAGCCCTCATTTCTCTCGATTTCTCTCGATTCTTGTAAATTTTCAACCTAAATCTTGTACTTCTATGCTCTAAACACACTTCTACATCATTTTCACCTTTGAATCTCAACTTTTAACCGTGAAATCACCGGATTTGAGGTGTTCTAGGATGATGTCATCATGGAGCTCTTAGGAACTTCAATGTATGGCTTCATTCCACCAAGAACAACTTAGATCTGAAGGATTTCCACAAGATTAATCAATGTTTTCGCATAAATCTACACATATTCATGGTTAAAAGGATTGAGAGAAGGTTTTCCAACTTTCTTTCAACTCTTTTACACTCAATGTACTCAAACCCGATAGAATCGGAGCTCGTTCTGATCTTCTACTCATTCTTAGTGATGTATCAGTTCCAGATCTGAATTCTATCTATGAGACTATTGATTTCAGGTTTGAACATGAATAACCGTCTCGAACCATGAACCGATCGGACTAGGGTGATTCCTGTTCGGTCGGGTCACTTGGGTCGAGATAACGTTTCTGTTGTTCAAGCAAGATATCAAAACGTCTCGTTCAAAACTATAAAACTTCAAACAAAATCAAGTGACAAGACGATCTGACCTTTAGGACGGATTGCCGTCCAATCAGATTGTCATCCGATCGACCGTCCATCCGATCGGGTTGCACTTCGTTCCACACTTAAACTTTTTATTCAAAATCGTAAGGTTCTGAACGTCGAACGGATTGCATTCCGATCGGGTTGCCATCCGATCGAACGACCACCTGATCGAGTGACGTCTCGGACTTTGGTGCTTGAATCAATTTTCAAAGACCATCAGTAACTAATGGATTGCCACCCAATTGGATAGCCATCCGATCGAGTGACCGTCGTGCTGTGAACTTGTTCTCAACTAAGAAGACTCGCCAATCGGATTGCCGTCCGATCGAACGACCGTTCGAGCGACCGACCTGAAGGGTAGAGATACTTCTCTATTTTTAAAATGCTACAATGAAAACTTCAAAGTACAAACCATCATACACAAACACATCCTCACCAAACGAGGTGTCAATCCAATCGAATGGCCATCCGATCGGATGACCAACCAAACGGATTGCCACCCGATCGACTGGCCATCCGATCCTTGGTACACTTGCATCGTTTTACGCACCGCTCATCGTCATGCTATCGTTAACTGTTCAGGCTATTTCTCTAGGCGCTCCCTTCAATCCAAGGCAGTTTTTATTAAGTTAAATGCTATCTGTGAGTATACTCGATCCCTTTTTGCTTTATACACTTTTGGGTGTTACATACGTTACTTATTCTAAATAACATCGAACACACAATGCAAACACTATTTATACGCTGACCTCTAATGCATGTTATACGTGACTCGATGAATACCTGTTTGTTATGTTAACACATTGATTGTTGTCTACCTGCCTTAGCAACGATACTATTATAGTTTGGACTCAGCAACTGTTCACTCAGGGGTTGTTAAGGACAATTACTTCACGTGTTCGCAGTGGTGAACAGGTGATGCGCACTCGCTATTCGCAGTCAACTCGCAGTCATTGGTATTGATAGGGTCTTTGTCGATAACTTACATGCTTCACATTATACGTTATACATGCTGGTTATGCGTAAACGATTTCGAACTCTATTATGTTATTATCAAACTTGTATGCTCACCTTTACACTATGTGTATTGACCTATATTTTAACTTTTGTGACATGTGTTTAGGATGCTATCTGCTATGATGCTTGCTATGTGGAATCGAGTTAGGATGAGTCTAGAAACAAACAAAGACAATTTATCTTTATTTTGAAATCTGAGTTGTCGGAACATGATGTGTTTTGAGGATATCATCGTCTGTAATAATTAGATTACTTAAATGGGTTACGGTATGGGACGTAATATTAACTATTTGGTAATTTAGTCGTTATGGAATTTCTCTTGACAATCTGTTTCGCTCAGTGCCATGCCCCGATGTTTCCGTCATCGGTTGGGGTGTGACAGATTGGTATCAGAGCCATAACTATTGGGAATTAGGCAAGACTTGACCTAGTCCGGGTCGATGTCTTAGAACGACCTAGTCTATAGTCTAAGTACCAACAGACCGACTTGTGCATGCCCAGTATGGGTTTTGTACGAGCTTACTCACTATTTCTCGCTCGAACTCGCTGTACACTACACACTTGCGCGAACATCGCATACTACAGTTCCGCGCAAGATCAGCCTTTCCTAACGCTGATTACACACACAAACGAATGATCTGGTTAAGATTAGGTGTGAAAACCGCAAACTCTCGACTAGATTACTCGTTCAAATTGCTATTTTTACTATAAAACAAGAGAATTTGCGTTGAATCAGGAGTGAAATCCATACTTCGACGCAAATCTCCTCATCTATCTCATGATTTCATCACCCAAGCAGGAACGCAGTCGCTAAGTTAGGGGTGAAACCCAAACCTTGATTACTCGTTCTACTCCTTAATGTGGTTTTACAAAACTCCCACCAAAGTCTCGACGGACTCCAACGACTTGAGGTCACACCAAGACTGGAAGGATGTGTGCCGATCGCTCAAATCGAAGCGAGAGCACAGTTCCGAAGGCCAAAGTGTGTTCTTAAAGTCCTTGTGAATAGTCGAATCACTTTGGATAGTCAACGTCTACCATCCGCAGACAATCTATTCTCGATTTCTATGTGTTTTGATTCTGAGCCTGCAACTGCTGACTCTGATATTTGTCGATTTTATGTGGAATTTATGTGTTTTATGTGATTACGTGTTTTGATTTTTTGTGACTTACCCATTTTCGTTGTTTACTTCGATCAACACGCACAACTCGCACTGCACATCTACCTCAAAACGCAAACAAATCGCTGGTCATTATTCGCCATCGCTGCTCGATACTCGCAATCGCTGTATTTAATCACTATACGCGTTATGAAGGATAGGGAATACGTGCAACATGTAGTTAGGTTTCTGTATTCTGATTGCCTCGTGAGCTTCTGTGCCATACGTGCTTATGTGTTTCTGTGCTCTACGTGATTATGTGCTTATGTGTTTATGTGTTTATGTGCCTAAGTGATTATGTGTTTATGTGGATACGTGTTCCTGAGCTTTATGGTGAATCGATAGACTATACTAGGAATGATCGAATAGCGTTTTGAATCCTATGGCGCTGTCTGTTGCAGACAATATCGTCATCTGGATCCCTACACTCACAAGCTGCTAGGCGTAAGTACGCCGACAAGTGACTTGCTTCTCTCGTCGCCAACCAAATCGCTAAAGTCATCCCTCAAATCATGAGTGAACTGAACGAGAATGCAACCAAATCGTCTGAAGAGTCCCGAACTGATTCGCCAAAAGCTGCTTTTAGCTTCAAGCAATTCAAAGCCTGCGGACCGAAAGAGTTTACTGGTGAAGATGGTCCTATGGCCATGGTCCAATGATTTAATTCTATCGAGGTCACCCTGCGTCAGAGTGGTTGTCCTGACAATCTCCGTACTCTCAACGCGAATGGCATCTTCCAGTCCCGTGCTTTAGACTGGTGGACGGCCGAGAGAAACAAACGCGAAAATGATGCAGCTTACGGGCTATTATGGGATGAGTTGAAGGATGTGATGATGGAAGAGTTCTGCCCTCCCCATGAGCGCCAAAAGTTGGAGGATGAATTATGGCACATTAAGCAGAAGGATGGTGACAACGCTGGTTTGACTGCGCGTTTTAAGCAGTTGAGTATAATCTGTCCGGATCAAGTCAAGACACCGATATCGCCATCCAGAAGTATATCCGTCCTCTTCCGGATTGCATGGCTGATTTTGTTCAAGCCGCAAAGATGTCAACGATTGAAGAGACATACTTGCTCGCTGCTGAGATCAACGACAAGCGAGTCAAGTCTGGTGTCTGGGATATAGCTCCCAAGAATCTGCATCAAGCTACTACTGCTTCAACCACCGAAACTGCCACCGCTCCTCAGTCATCCAAGCTCTCGAGACGCAAGAGAAAGAACAACAGCAGTTCCAGCAACAAGAACTGTGATGTGACCAATGCTGCCCCATTCCAATCAGTTCCAGCTCCTCAGCAACATCAACACCGCCAAGTAGCGGCCCCGGTTACCAATGCACCGCCGGCAAAGCGTGCGTATACTGGTCTCCATCCGGTCTGCCCTACTTGTACTTATCACCATCCAGTGGGAATCGCCTGCAGATATTGCGCTCATTGCAACATGTACGGCCACTTCACTGCCAACTGCCGTACAGGTCCACGTCAAAACCCTGCTCCAACCCAAGGTCAACTCCTGCTCATCATGCTCTCCTTGCTGCTCCTCAAGGCCATCAAACGGCTCAGGCACCCGCGGTCAATGCTATAGCTTGCTATGCATGTGGTGATCCCAACCATTTCGCTAACATGTGCCCGAACCGAGTGGTCAAGCAAGAGCCACAACAGCAGCAGCCCCAACAGCAGCCTCAGCAACAGAAGCAACAACCAGCAGTCCGCGGACGTGCGTTTAACATTAACGCCCGCCAGGCTCAAGCCGATAACAATGTGGTCAATGGTACGTTTCTCGTGAATGGTATATATGCTACGTGTTTATTTGATACTGGAGCAGATAACTGTTTTGTATCGTTTGAATTCGAAAAGCTCCTCAATCGTAAGCACGCTCATCCCCCTCGACGTTCGATGTTGAAGT
This sequence comes from Helianthus tuberosus, assembly GCA_030545235.1. NCBI lineage: Eukaryota > Viridiplantae > Streptophyta > Magnoliopsida > Asterales > Asteraceae > Helianthus > Helianthus tuberosus. Next base: position 115,308,401 of record CM060414.1, on the reverse strand, counting down.
TGCTACCGGAAGAACCGTCCCCGTCAATTCTGTTCTCCGTGATTGTACTCTCGAGCTCAACAATCACGTCTTCCCCATCGACCTTATTCCGATGCAGCTCGGAAGTTTTGACGTCATAGTAGGCATGGACTTTCTTCGTGAAAACCATGCTGAAGTTGTTTGCTTCGATAAGATGATTTGATTCTCGCTCGCTAATGGTGATCAATTATGTGGTTACGGTGAAGTCGCGTCGAAGAAACTCTAACTCATGTCGTGTGTCTAGGCTAGCAAGTATCTCCGCAAGGAATACCAAGCTTTCTTGGCGCACATTGTAATAGCAGAGAAAAAGGAAGTTAAGGGAGTGAATGATGTCCCCGTGGTTTGTGAATTCCCTAACGTGTTTCCTGATGATTTACCGGGATTACCTCCCGCTCGTGATATCGATTTCCGAATCGACCTCATTCCTGGAGCCAACCCTGTTGCTAAAGCGTTGTATCGTCTCGCTCCTTCTGAAATGCGCGAACTCTCAAGTCAGCTCCAGGAACTTCTTGATAAAGGCTTTATTCGCCCTAGAACCTCCCCATGGGGTGCTCCTGTCCTTTTCATCAAAAAGAAGGATGGATCGTTCAGGATGTGCATTGACTATAGGGAGTTGAATAAGTTGACAATCAAGAATCGCTACCCCTTTCCACGAATCGATGATTTGTTTGATCAGCTACAAGGTGCTACGTGTTTTTCTAAGATCGATCTATGCTCAGGCTATCATCAATTACCCATTCAAGAGGAAGATATCCCAAAAACCGCGTTCGAACCCGCTACGGTCACTATGAGTTCGTTGTCATGCCTTTTGGACTGACTAACGCTCCTGCAGTCTTCATGGACTTGATGAATCGAGTGTGTAAACCCTTCCTTGATCGCTTCGTGATCGTATTCATCGATGATATCCTGGTCTATTCCAAGTCAAAAGCCGAACACTCGCAGCATCTACGTTTGGTTCTTGAGTTACTCCAAGGAAACCGTCTCTACGCCAAGTTCTCCAAGTGCGAATTTTGGCTAGAGGAGGTCCAATTCTTGGGTCACATTGTCAATAGTCAGGGTATCCACATTGACCCTGTGGAGATCGAAGCTGTTAAGAGTTGGGTTACACCCAAGAATCCATCTGAAGTCCGTTCTTTTCTCGGACTGGCAGGTTATTATCGCCGTTTTATCGAAGGTTTTTCCAATATCATCGTACCGTTAACTTCTCTTACGCACAAGGATAAGCCTTTTGTTTGGGGAACCAAACAAGAGGAAGCCTTTCAAACCCTCAAAACTATGCTTTGCAATGCTCCCGTGCTCTCATTGCCCGACGGAAACGACAATTTTGTAGTTTACTGCGATGCCTCGAACCTTGGTCTTGGTTGCGTTCTTATGCAACAAGACAAGGTTATCGCGTACGCTTGTCGACAGCTCAAGATCCACGAGAAGAACTACACCACACATGACCTCAAGCTTGGAAAGTTGTTTTTGCGTTAAAGATTTGGCGACACTACCTTTATGGTACCAAGTGTACGATATTCACCGATCATAGGAGCCTACAACATATCTTTGACCAGAAGGAACTGAATATGTGTCAACGCCGGTGGGTAGAACTGCTCAACGATTACGACTGTGAGATCCGTTACCACACAGGCAAAGCAAACGTCATTGCCGATGCTCTCAGTCGACGAAGCTACTTGCTTAGGGTTCGTAATTCCCAAGCTCAATTTAATCTCGAAGCTCTTATACGTGACACGCAGCATGCTTGTTTTACCGAGCGAACTTTGAAGAATGAAAGGATTCTAAACGATGGCCCCCAACTCGAGAATAAGTCAAATGGTATCTTTCATTACTTGGATCGAATCTGGATTCCCAAGCGTACGAATTTGCGACAACTTCTGATGGACAAAGCCCACAAATCTCGATATTCCATTCATCCCGGTGCCGACAAGATGTACCAGGACATGCGCTACAAGTACTGGTGGCCGGGCATGAAAAAGGATATCGCAATCTATGTTTCAAAGTGCCTGACCTGTTCCAAGGTCAAGGCTGAGCATCAAAGACCCTCTGGCTTACACGTACAACCCGAGATCCCGATGTGGAAATGGGATAGTATAGCTATGGACTTCATCACGAAACTTCCGCGTACTCAATCTGGTCATGATAGCATTTGGGTTGTGGTTGACTGTTTAACCAAGTCAGCTCACTTCCTGCCGATACGAGAAGACTTTATGGTAGAAAGATTAGCCAGAATCTACACCAACGAGATCATTAGTCAACATGGGACGCCTCGTGACATCATCTCTGACCGTGACGGTCGGTTTACCTCGCGTTTTTGGGAATCGTTTCAATCTGCTCTCGGTACTACTCTTAATCTGAGTACCGCTTTCCATCCCCAAACCGACGGTCAGACTGAAAGAACAATTTACACCCTTGAAGACATGCTCCGTTCGTGTGTCATAGATTTCGGTGGTAATTGGGACGCGTACCTACCTATGGTCGAATTCTCGTACAATAACAGTTATCATTCTAGCATACAAATGGCACCATTTGAGGCTTTATACGGAAGGAGATGTCGATCGCCTATTGTGTGGCACGAGATCGGAGACACGTAAATTATCGGTCCCGAGCAGTTGCAAGAAACGACAGACAAAATCCTCCAAATTCGAGACAATCTATTGAAAGCTTGGAGCTGACAGAAAAGTTACGCTGATAGACGCCGGAAGCCCCTTGAATTTGACGTTGGTGATCGCGTACTCCTAAAGGTTGCACCTTGGAAGGGGGTGATCAGATTCGGCAAGAAAGGAAAGCTCGCGCCTTGATATGTTGGACCCTTTAAGATTCTAGAAAGGATTGGAAAAGTGGCCTACAGACTCGAACTACCAGAGGAACTGAGTAATGTCCACCCGACTTTCCACGTTTCAAACCTCAGAAAGTGCTTGGCCGATCAGGAATTACATGTCCCTCTTGAGGACTTACAAGTGTACGAAACATTACACTTCATGGAAAAGCCTGTCGAGATCATGGGACGAGAAACCAAGGTACTCAGACGCTCACGCATTCCCATTGTGAAGGTTCGCTGGGAAGGCAAACGCGGTGCCGAGTTTACCTGGGAACTCGAAAGCGACATGAAGGCGAAGTACCCGCAGTTGTTTGTTACGGCTAAAGCCTAATTTCGGGAGGAAATTCCCTTAAGTAGGGGAGGCTGTAACACCCCGTGTTTCGAAAGTCAAAGTCAAAGTCAAGATTGAAGTCAAAGGAAGAAAAGATTGCTAATTGCGATCTGTCACTCCTTGCACAACTACTGTTTTAACTTTTTTCACTTGTCATCGAATCTATTTAATTATTTGCTTTAGTTGTATTATGTGGAGTATCTATTAATAATCGAGGTTTAATCGCTATTTAATCGCATGTATAATCGATCTATCGCTAATCGCTATCAAAATCGCAATTCGAATTATGTGTTTTGGATATTATTTTACGTGTGTGTGCAATTTACGTGTTACTTGTGCATGTTATGTTTATGTTGAGGTGTTAATCGCAATCGCAATTCTATCGCATCGCAATCGAATCAAAAACGCTAAACGCAAGTTAATTATAGTGATTGTATGTTCGATACAGTAGTTATGTTATTTGAGTAACTAATGGGTAATACTATCGCATAGCTCACTCGAATCGCATCGCAACGCTCAACACGCTAATTGAAACAGCAAAACTCGTCGCGCCGAACACTAGGATCGAGTGGCCAACCGATCGAGTGGCCATCCGATCGGATTGCCATCCGATCGTGTTGCCATCCGATCGAGTTGTCACCCTCGGGTTGCCACCCGATCGACCAGCCACTTTCAACCACTTTCCTTTTTGGGAAACCCTAAAATACCTACCTGTCATATCATTTGTGATGTGACAGCTCCCTTGTTCGACCAGCCGACTTCAAGCCCTCATTTCTCTCGATTTCTCTCGATTCTTGTAAGTTTTCAACCTAAATCTTGTACTTATATGCTCTACACACACTTCTACATCATTTTCACCTTTGAATCTCAACTTTTAACCGTGAAATCACAGGATTTGAGGTGTTCTAGGATGATGTCATCATGGAGCTCTTACGAAATTCAACGTTTGGCTTCATTCCACCAAGAACAACTTAGATCTGAAGGATTTCCACAAGATTAATCAATGTTTTTGCATAAATCTACACATATTCATGGTTAAAAGGATTAAGAGAAGGTTTTCCAACTTTCTTTCAACTATTTTACATTCAATGCACTCAAACCCGATAGAATCGGAGCTCGTTCTGATCTTCTACTCATTCTTAGTGATGTATCAGTTCCAGATCTGAATTCTATCTAAGAGACTACTGATTTTGGGTTTGAACATGAACAACCGTCTCGAACCATGAACCGGTCAGACTAGGGTTATTCCTGTTCGGTCGGGTCACTTGGGTCGAGATAAGGTTTCTGTTGTTCAAGCAAGATATCAAAACGTCTCGTTCAAAACTACAAAACTTCAAACGAAATCAAGTGACAATACGATCTGACCGTTGGGACGGATTGCCGTCCGATCGGATTGCCATCCGATCGACCGACCATCCGATCGGGTTGCACTTGGTTCCACACTTAAACTTTTTATTCAAAATCCTAAGGTTCTGAACGTCGAACGGATTGCCGTCCGATCGGGTTGCCATCCGATCGAACGACCACCCGATCGAGTGACGTCTCGGACTTTGGTACTTGAATCAATTTTCAAAGACCATCAGTAACTAACGGATTACCACTAGATTGGATAGCCATCCGATCGAGTGACCGTCCTGCTGTGAACTTGTTCTCAACTAAGAAGACTCGCCAATCGGATTGTCGTCCGATCGAACGATCATTCGACCGACTGACCTGAAGGGTAGAGATACTTCTCTATTTTTAAAATGCTACAATGAAAACTTCAAAGTACAAACCATCATACACAAACACATCCTCACCAAACGAGGTGTCAATCCAATCGAATGGCCATCCGATCGGATGACCAACCGAACGGATTGCCACCCGATCGACTGGCCATCCAATCGGATTGCCATCCGAACGGATTACCATCCGATCCCTGGTACACTTGCATCGTTTTACGCGTCGCTCATCGTTATGCTATCGTTAACTGTTCAGGCTAATTTCTCTCAGCGCTCCCTTCAATCCAAGGCAGTGTTTATTAAGTTAAACGCTATCTGTGAGTATACTCGATCCCTTTTTGCTTTATGCACCTTTGAGTGTTACATATGTTACTTATTCTAAATCACATCGAAAACACAACGCAAACACTATTTATACGCCGACCTCTAATGCATGTTATACGTGACTCGATGAATGCCTGTTTGTTATGTTAACACATTGATTGCTGTCTACCTGCCTTAGCAACGATAGTACTATAGTTTGGACTCAGCACCTGTTCACTCAGTGGTTGTTAAGGACAATTACTTCACGTGTTCGTAGTGGTGAACAGGTGATGCGCACTCGCTATTCGCAGTCAACTCGAAGTCATTGGTATTGATAGGGTCTTTGTCGATAACTTACATGCTTCACATTATACGTTATACATGTTGGTTATGCGTAAACGATTTCGAACTCTATTATGCTATTATCAAACTTGTATGCTCACCTTTACACTATGTGTATTGACCTATATTTTAACATATGTGACAGGTGTTTAGGATGCTATCTGCTAGGATGCTTGCTATGTGGAATCGAGTTAGGATGAGTCTAGAAACAAACAAAGATAATTTATTTTTATTTTGAAATCTGAGTTGTTGGAACATGATGTGTTTTGAGGATATCATCGTCTGTAATAATTAGATTACTTAAATGGGTTACGGTATGGGACGTAATATTAACTATTTGGTAATTTAGTCGTTATGGAATTTCTCTTGACAATCTGTTTCGTTCAGTGCCATGCCCCGATGTTTCCTTCATCGGTTGGGGTGTGACAGAACAATCAAATGTTTTAATGACTTCGTAAACGTTACTTATATGAATGTCGCAAAGAAATTGTGCATGTTGGTGCATCTAGTGTCTATTAACTTCGTCTTAATTGAGTCTTATGTCTAGATTGGATAAACGAGCACACAACAGGATTAGAATTAGGGTTTGTTCATGTTTATAGATGTAATTTCGTTTGAAGGTGACAGGGTCCATTTCAAGTGAAATTAACAAGTGTAATTTCGTTTGAACTGGTCTGTGACACATTCAAACGAAATCACCTCTACTATAAATAGGGGTTGTGCTAGTTCATTTGTAACAGTTAATGATTTCAGAGCCGAGGTGCTGTCGGATTGTCAATTGATCTGAATAGCTTTGAAATCGATAATAAAGAGATAATTAAGAGGAATCTGTTGTTTTCATGTCTATTTCATTGATTCCGCCTCTGAAATAGATTATAAACTCTTCTGATTGACTCGTTAGGGTCACACGACGATCCAACAAGTGGTATCAGAGCTCAGGAAGAAGAGTTTATACCATTACAGCTTGTTTTCATTACTTCTTCTCCTTCTTTTATAAATTGAACAAGATTTAATGGACAAATTGGACTAATTTTCACATATGTCATGTAAAACACTGTTTTAACAAAGCCTTGAGATAATTGGACCAAAATTTGATCAAAATCCAGGGCAAATTGACAAAATGGTGGCCAATAGTAATTCCGTTTGAAATTGCTGCCTAATCTCGCTTGAAATTGCCTGATAATTCCGCTTGAAATCAGCATATTGATCCTTATTTCGCTTGAAAGTGTCACGATATTTCAAACGAAATTAGTTTGGTTGTTAATTCCGTTTGAAATTCTTGCTGATTTCAAACGAAATCACATATTCCGTTTGAGACTGTTGAGTGATTTTAAATGAAATCAGATTCCATTTGAAAGTTCAAACGAAATCAGCTATTCCGTTTGAAAACCGTATTCCGTTTGAAGGCTATCTTGTTTGAAGGCTGATCTCGTTTGAAAAGGATAATTTCGCTTGAAAGCCTATTCCGCTTGAAGGCTAATCTCGCTTGAGAAACTGATTTCGCTTGAAATTGTTGTTTTTGTTAAAATCCAAAATTTTTCTAAGTGTTTGTTGATCATTTCAGGTACTTGAAGATGGATGAGTTCATGAATCCGTTCTGTGACGTTTTTGCCTTTGCTGGAAATGGTGGAGATGATATTTCAAACGACACATCAAACAACACAAATGAGAAAGCTCCGAGTGCGAGAAAAACTCTCAATGATGCTTTGAGTGTAGAGAGTGCCCATGGGACATACAATAAACCTCCAAAGTTGTTGGCGATTGAAGATTACAATAGGTGGGCTACAAGATTTGACGAGTGGCTTCAAGCTTTTGCATATCCAAGCTGGAAGAGTTTAAAGAATGGTTACGTTAGAGGAGGACGTTTTGGTGAAAGTTTGACAGATACTGATGATATTGAAAATTATGTTGCTGAACAAAAGAGCATCGCGTTGATTCATCAGTCTGTGAGAGATGATATAATTTCGTTGATTGAATATGAAAATTCAAAAGATCTTTGGGAAAAACTGAGGGTAAAATGTGTAGGTAGTGCTGAGATAGTAAAAAACAAAAAGAAACTGTTAAGAAAAGAATTTGATTTATTTGGATGTTTAAAGAACGAGTCTGTTTCCAAGATGATTGAGAGATTTAGGCATCTGAAATTGGAGCTGGCAAGACACAAAATTGTATATACTCAAGAAGAGTTGGTTGACAAACTGTTCGACTCGCTACCGAATGAACAAGACTGGCAGTACTTTGCATTAATGTTGAAGAATACAATCAAGTCTGAAGAGTTGACAGTGGATCTGCTTATCGAAAGACTAGAGAGTCACGAGTTGGAGATCAAGAAATCTAGCAAAGTCAACAACTCATCTTATCAGCAAAATGTGGAGTTGTACTACAGAGGAAATCTACCAAAGACTGGTTCTCCAAGTACAGCATTTTCTGCAGAGAGTTCAAATAATGTGAATCAAGAAACTCCTCACAGTGGTTTTCATAGTGGATCTTCTTCAACAACTTCAAGCCAATCTGCATCAAAGAATCTGTTCCAATGTAACATTGCTGTGGATCTGAAGAACGCTCAAAATTTCAGTGAAGAGTCAGCAAAACAACAGATGGTGTTCTTAGCGTCGGTATTAGAATCGTACGAGAGCCTCGTGGCAGGCAAGATTGGAAACACTAACCTGACTAAGGAGGACTATGATCAAATGGATCCTGAAGAGATGGAACTAATTGATATCAGGTGGTGTATGGCCAGTGCTGTCAGACGAGCACAAAGGTTCATGGAGATTACGGGCAGACATTCTATTGGCGGACCGTCCACAAAACTTGGCTTTGACAAATCAAAAGTCACGTGCTTCAGGTGTAAACAAAAAGGACATTTCAAACGTGAATGTCGTAACGCTCCTGCTGATGATACTGCAAATCCATTTCGCGAGGATTACTACAAAAGAGCGATCTATCATCAGAATAAATCAGAACCGCCCTGAATGAAGCAGCTTGAGGATGCTCCTAAAGAAAAATCAAGAGCTCTTGTTGTTATTCATGATTGTTTTGGTCAAAAATTACCTAAGCAATTTAGTGATCAAATTGGTTAAGTGAGGTAGTGTGCTAGAAATATGTGTGAAAAATGTGTTAACAAAATTAGATATGAAAACGGTTTCAGGATACGGCTCAGGATATAGAGCTGTATCTATGATCAAACAATGAGCAAAAATGTAAAGGTGGACACGTGATATACGAGGAAAGCCCTTGATCAATCTAGATCGCCGGCATAAAACCTCGGGAGCTGACAATCGCAGCTGCCTTGTTCTTCTATTGCTTCAAATATCAGGATACAGTGCAGGATGTGGTGCGGATCGACTATGTGTTACAATGAAATTTGAATACAAGTGTGTTGTTTGCAATAAGCTAGAGAGTGAAAGTGTTTGAGAGTGTTAGTGTAAATTGTGTGCCTTAAACTGATCCGCCCCCATCTATTTATAGTAAAGATAATGTAACAAACTATCCTAAACTTCCGGGATCCAGCGAATATTCCCACTCGAACGTTGAGGACCAAGTCTTTCGGGTTCAACGGCTTCCTCATAACAAATACGCCCGAGTCTTGAGGAGAAGAAGTCCTGATGACCGTTAGTAACTTATAGCCATTAACCTGCACGTGTTTAATTCACTCAAACTTAGGATATCGCCCAAGATGTTAGCAATATCCCCGTCCAGTATCCTGGTCACAAATAAACAACAAAAAGCGGGATATTAGTCAGGATATGTATACTCAGAAAATGACCCATAACAATTGTCCCCAAATATATCGGTTGGTATACCAATCCAACGGATATATTTCAAAACCTTTTCTCGTCGATCGAGGCTATTAAAATGAAACGATGGTTGAAATGACAGTGTGCCATTTTCAATGCAACATTTACTCTTTACCCCCCTATATTCAGCCTATATTTAGCCAAATCATTTCCGCTTCTTTTTATCTTTCTTCAAGCGATTTTCAGGTAATCACTTTTCTCTCTATCCTTCTTTCTTGAATTTCTTTCAGTTTGCTCAACACCTTTCATGGCATCACGAACAAGATCCCAATCGGACAGACCGGCCTCAAGCCTCGTAAGTCAAAATTTCATTGTTGATCCAGCAAAGGAGATCTGCTGCTTCAACAACGCCGACATCGCTGCTCTTAAAGATTCCGACGCCTTCCCCACTGGAACAGTCTTTCGCCCTTTTGATCGGGAAGCCCGATCAGACGCGTTATCCGATGAGTGGGTTTGTTTCTTCGCCTACCCCTTCTCTCTTGGACTCCGGTACCCATTTCCACCCTTTATCTCTCGCTTTTTCGAACTCACCGGCCTTAGCTATGCCCAGATTATGCCAATGGTTTGGCGAGTTTTAATAATGCTGGATCAAATCAAATCTCGTCATTTTCCTGACCTACTTGTTGAGGACCTCCCTATAGCATACCGGTTGAGATCCCACGGCAATCACCGTTTTCTCCTGTTTTCTACCTCCAAGAACCCTCTGGTTCTTAAAGCCACCAAGAACGAGGATCGATGGCGACGAAAATTCTTTTTCGTAAAAAGAGACTCTATTGATAAGGGTTTCGATCTACCGGTTAAATGGTTAACCAAGGGTAGGATTTAGGGTTTTAGGAATATCCCCAATTATATCTTCAAACTGTATCCCGGACTTATATCCTGATGTTTTTATGCAGCGAATTTCAGAGATTTAGTGCCTCCCAGTGCGGAATCCGAATCCAAGATCAAGGAAATCTACCGACTTCCTGCCAGTGAAAGAACTTTCTCCCTGTCTCTTACAGATTCAAGCCAGAAATAAAGCTCAGAAATGTCGGGTAAGCACATTCTCAGCATATATTTTAAATTAATTACTTTTCAAAAGTATGATGAGTTTAAGAATATCTTCCCTTGTGCAGTACCAGTTGTCAACCTTGAAGGTTTCCAACTTGACGAGTTGGATTGCTACTCCAGCCTCGCACCCATCAAACAGGAATCCAAGCCAAAGTCGTCTGCTACACCAAAACCTATCTCTTCAAGGACCATTTCTGCTCCTAAAGCCCCTCCGGCATCTAGGACCCGAGCATCCAGTTCTCGGAAGAGAAAGGAATCGGATTCTCCAACTGTTTCTGAAACATTCTCTCTCGAAAACCATGGGTTTAACGAAGCCACCTCATTCCTCAAACAGGTAAAATTTTCCTTTCAATATCCTGCACAAATATGTTAGTCCTTATCCTGCTTATTTTTACATCGATACCTATGTCTTTATCGATAGGGTTTGGATCGTCTTATGCACTTGTATGAAGACGCCTGCGGGCTTAACAAGATGTTGGAGATCAAGCTGGAGAAAGCTGAAGCCACCATAGCCGACCAAGGAACCATTGCAGCTGCCAAATCCCAGCATTACGAAGACAAATATAAGGCCATGATCCAGGAACACCAAGCTACCCTCCACAAAGCCAATGAGGATGCCCAAGCCAAACTAGACGCTGCCCTTCTCCAGTACCAACAGAATATGAGTTCCTATCGGGACAGCCTCAAAGCATCCGTGGTCGTCTCTCTTCTCCAAGCCAGGATAAGGATGGCTTACGAAGCCAGGGATTTGGGCTTCGAATGCCCCTCCTGGAACATAAAGACTTGGGAGGCGAAACTAAAGGATCTTGGAGGTCATCCCGTTGCTCATCCTGCGAAGCATGCTGGTGAAGAGCCTTCTAAGGCGAGAGAGGAAGTGGCCAATGCTGACGATGGTGATGCCGAGAAGAATTATGAGGCCGATGCTGGTGCAGATGCTGGGAAGGAAGCTGTTGATCAAGAAGGTACCGCTTCTTAAGCGGTGAAGTGGGCGATGATGGATATACGTGCCAAGGCCGGAGCCCACTTTTAAGTTTCATGGTTGTGGTTATGTAAACAATTTACTCTTCCTGTCTTCAAACAATTTATATTCCCTGCATTAGAACAATGTGATGACCAAAGGTGGATGGGTCCTAGGTTTTAGGACGAAGCCCTTGGTCATCAATTAGTATAACCTGTTTTGAATGTGGTAACGGTTGTAGGTGGACAGGTCCTGTTTTGAGATATATCCTGCAACCGCTACACAAGTATGGTAAAAACTAATTGTGCTTTTGGCGGATGGGCCTTGGTTTAAGGTGAAACCAAAAGCACAACTTTTGACTTGTTAATAATATAACTATCTTTTGATTTGTTTGTTATTGCCTTGCATTATTTAATGTAACTCTTAGCTTTGTAAGAATTTTATCTTGTTATCTTATGAAAATATCCTGATCCGTATACTCAGCAATATATTACAAAAACTTTTTTATTAGATAGGACTCCCAAATGCTCGTTCAACTTTGTAGAAAGCTTTTGAAAAACAATCTATTTTTCCAAAACCAGTTTTCGATAATACTTAAATGATCAAAGTTCCAAACTAATACTAGTTTCAAACATCTTAATCAAATATCCTGAAAAGGACTTTGAGAATATATCAGGATACTTAACCTTTTATAAAATATAGTGTTACTAAAAACTTAGACGATGTTTACAAAGGAAAGATCATACCCGGAGTAGTATATAACCCTATTACCAAGTCTCAATGTCTTTGCAACTTCTTCAATGAAGATGTCCCCTGTGCGAGGTACTTAGTGCATTAGTTCCGAGCCTTATCCTTTTAATCTTTACATCACCACCTTGGTAGGAATGTCCCCTGTGTACAATGTCTTCAAATACTTTAGAAATCTTCTGAATGTCAGTTTCCATTGTATAGGCAATTTTTTACGTCCCAAGGGTAAAACCCAAGGATGTACTGGAGATAAATCCCTTGTATCCTGGGGAAAATCCCAAATTTTCATGCGCTACAGGCGGGAGTGTATAAACTCCAAGACTTAGAAAGGTGAAAACCTTTAAACCTTAGAGAGTATGAAAATACCCTTTCGTGAGAGAGGGTGATCAATCCTCATATACCTTTAGGATTCAGGATATAGCCAACAGTAACGAAATTGTCAGCCACTTTTACATGGACTGGTCCCGCCACCTTGAACTATCCCTGAATAACTTGCGCTCCAGGCGGGGTGTTTAAACCCAATTCGGAAGAAAGGTGAATACCTTTAAACCTGTGAAGGGATCAGGATCCCTTGTACGTGAGAGAGGTGGCCAATCCTCTAATCTTCCGAAATATCCTGAGTGAGCATCCCGGAGCTATATCCCGAAGCATATACTGCAAAACATCCTTACACTAAGGTGGGTGTTAGCTTGGCTAACACCCCTCCGATGCTTAAGTCAGTATTGGGTTACAAAGAACAAATTAAACCAAACATATTTAAAAAACGTAGAATTCATACCATCCTGAGTTAGAAATTAAATTCTAAACTCACTTGAAATAGAGCTTAAGGTGTATAGCATTCCAAGATCTCGGTAGCATATCCCCCTCCATATTCTTGAGTCTATATGCTCCTTTCCCTGCTTCTGATTCAACTTCGTATGGTCCTTCCCATTTTGGAGCTAACTTGCCATCGGCAGGATTAGTAGTATTCTGAAAAGCCTTTCTTAACACCCAATCTCCAACCTTAAATCTGCTGGTCCTAATATTCTTGTTATATGCCCTGGATATTCTCTGTTGATATGCTGCCATCCTTAGCCTTGCCGCATCTCTCTTCTCATCTATAGTGTCTAAATCCTGACTCAAGGCTCCAGGATTCTGCTCAGGATCACTTAGGGTAGATCTTGCAGTAGGTATTGTCATTTCCGTTGGAATCATTGCTTCTGCTCCAAATACCAAGGAAAATGGGGTTTGGCCTGTTACATTCTTTACCGTTGTCCTATCAGCCCATAAAACAAAGGGTAATTCTTCTGCCCATCTTCCTTTTTTGGCTCCAAGCCTTTTCTTTAAGTTATTGACAATTATCTTGTTTGAGGATTCTGCTTGTCCATTCGCTTGAGGATGTACTGGAGTAGATGTTATCATTTTGATTCCCCAACTCTTGCAAAAGTCAGTAGTTCTCTTGCTTATAAACTTGAACAAATGCTTCAGCTTCAACCCACTTAGAGAAATAATCCGTCATTGCTAGCATAAAGACTTTTCCTCCCGGAGCTTTTGGTAGCTTTCCCACTATATCCATACCCCACTTCATAAATGGCCAAGGGGAAACAATAGGATATAATGGTTCAGCAGGTTGATGCAGTATGTTACTATGTCTTTGACATGCGTCACATCTTCGAGCATATTCTGCGGCATCTTTTCTCATTGTTGGCCAATAATATCCTGTCCTTAATACTTTTGAGAATAACGACCTGCCCCCAGTATGGTTACCACAATCCCCTTCATGTATATCCTGAAGTACTTCTTTGGCTTCAGGATCCTCCAAACACCTCAAATACGGTCCTGCAAGAGATTTCTTGTATAAAATATTATTTATAATAGTGAATCGTGATACCTTCATCCTAAATGCCTTAGGATTTTCATTTCCAGGGATGTGTCCTTCTTTGAGATATCTCATGATTGGAGCCGTCCAGGATTTAGGATCCTCCTCAGGATGCTCTGCTCCAGGATCCTGAATACCCGCTACTTCTTTATCCCGAGGATTCGTTGCAGGATATAAGACATGTAATATTGGTATTTGGGTTCCTTCTGGTATCCTGATCGATGATCCCAGATTTGCTAAGGCATCTGCTTCAGCATTATCCTCCCTTGGTACCTGTTCAAGTGTAAAAACATCGAAATATCCTGCTAATTTTTTGAGAATATCGAGGTATTCGATTAATTTCTCACCCTTGACTGCATAGGATCCATTAAAATGGTTAGTAATTAACAAGGAGTCAACATATATTCTCAAATTCTTGATACTCATACTCTTAGCCAATTCTAGTCCTGCAATTAAAGCTTCATATTCTGCCTCATTATTAGTAGCAGGAAATTCACACCTAATAGCCTGGGGTAATATGTCCCCCTGTGGCGATTTTAGTAGTATACCTAAACCTACACCTCTTATATTGGATGCACCATCAGTATATAATGTCCAGGATCCTGAAGATTCTTCTAACTGTTGAACTTCTAGGTGTACCTCATCCTGAATATCACTACTGAAATCAGCCACAAAGTCAGCTAAAGCCTGAGATTTTATGGCATTTCTAGGTTCATATACTAAATCATAAGCACTTAACTTTACTGACCACGTGGCCATCCTGCCTGACATCTCTGGTTTCCTAAGCACATTTTTTACAGGATAATTCGTTTTAACATGTATCCTATGTGTCTCGAAATAATGTCTAAGCTTTGTCGATGCCATTACTAGAGCTAATATTAATTTTTCTAAATGAGAATACCTAGTTTCAGCATCTAACAAACTTTTACTAACATAATAAACAGGATATTGCTGACCTTCATGGTCTTTTATAAGAACGGCACTTACAGCATTCCCTGATACAGCAAGGTATAGGGATAGTGGTTCACCATTTTCAGGCTTCATCAATAGAGGTGCGGTTGAGAGATATCGCTTCAAATCCTGCAAGGCTGCTTCATGCTTTGCTCCCCATTCAAATTTCTTATTCTTCTTGAGGATATCATAGAATTCCTTGCATTTTTCTGAGGATCTTGAAATAAATCTATTCAAAGCTGCTACTCGGCCTGTCAACCTTTGTACGTCCTTCATATTTGAGGGCGATTTTATATCCAGGATAGCTTTAATCTGCTCTGGGCTTGCTTCTATCCCCCTTTTTGTCACCATATATCCAAGAAACTTTCCTGCCCCCACTCCGAAATGGCATTTAGCAGGATTCAGCTTCATGTTGTATCGATCCAGGATATCAAATGCTCCCTTGATATCCTGGAGGTGATCCTCAGCCTTTTTAGATTTCACCACCATATCATCGATATATACCTCCATGGTGTCCCCCAGCTTATCCTTGAACATCATGTTTACCAATCTCTGGTATGTTGCACCTGCATTTTTCAAACCGAAAGGCATAGCAGTATAGCAATATATACCTGTTGGTGTCATGAAAGCAGTATCCTCCTGATCCGAAGGCTCCATTTGAATCTGCTGAAATCCTGAAGATGCGTCCATGAACGTTAACATCTCATGTCCAGCAGTAGCATCTACCATTGCATCGATATGAGGGAGAGGAAATGGGTCTTTAGGACAAGCCTTGTTCAAGTCCGTGTAGTCTACACAGACTCTCCATTTCCCGTTTTTCTTCTGTACCACAACTACGTTAGCTAGCCATCTTGGAAACTTGACTTCTCTGATCATCCTGGACTTCAACAACCTTTCAACTTCCTCTTGGATAATCGCATTCCGCTCAGGAGCAAATTTTCTTCTTTTTTGTTGAACAGGCTTGAATGATTTGTCAATTCCAAGCTTGTGAGTGATAATGTCTTTGGATATGCCTGTCATATACTCATGCTTCCATGCAAACGTTGACATCCTGCATTTCAAAAAGTTTGTTAACTGTTCTTCAATATCCTGAGGGATATTGGTTCCTACGAGCACCGAGATATCAGGCTTATCCTGATCCAGGATGATTTTCTTTACATCCTGCTCCGAATCCTCCGTGATATCCTGGGCCCGCATCTTTAATTGCTATGCTGTACTAGGCTTAGTTGAGGATTTCATTGAGGATGAGTAGCATTCCTTCGCTTCCTGCTGATCACTTTCAACCTTGACAACTCCCCAAGGGGTAGGGATCTTGATGCATTGATGATATGTTGATGGCACAGCCTTCATATCGTGAATTCATGGTCTTCCCAGTATGATGTTATAGCAGGATAAGGAGTCCATCACACAGAAACGTTGTATGGAATTGACCCCTTCAACATATACTGGTAACTTTATCTCTCCTACGGTATTTCTAGCTTCTCCACTGAAACCAACAAGCACAATGGACTTCGAAGTGATGTCCATCGGAGATACATTCATCCTCTTCAACGTTTCCAGCTGAATTATTTTGACAGAACTACCGTTGTCTACCAGTATCCTGCGTACAAAATGGTTAGCCACATATAATGTTATTACTAAAGCATCATGGTGAGGATCCTGAACAGTATCCCTATCATCACTATCGAAAGTGATCACTTTATCAGTTGTGAGGGTAGTCATTCTGACTGGTCTGTCTCCCCTCTCGCTCTTAGCTTCCTTTGCATGTCTCTTGGCCGCCGAATACGAAGTCCCACAAATGTCGGATCCTCCTGAAATAAAGTTAATTATCTTGGCGTCTGCTGGGGGTGATGCTGCTCGTTCAGGATCCTTCTCGGGATCCTGCCCTTTATTCTTCTTTTTTTCCCAGCAAGTCTTTCAAATACCCCTTGCTTAATAGGTAACTTAGCTCTTTCCTTAAAGCAATGCAATCCTCGGTTATATGTCTGAAGTCTTCGTGGAAGGCACACCATT
The DNA here is from genome assembly GCA_030545235.1 of Helianthus tuberosus. Lineage (NCBI taxonomy): Eukaryota > Viridiplantae > Streptophyta > Magnoliopsida > Asterales > Asteraceae > Helianthus > Helianthus tuberosus. The sequence goes on along the minus strand of CM060414.1, from coordinate 115,291,494 downwards.
TGGATTTATCCTTCCAATCAGCTTTCTGCTGGTTCTTTCGAGGCCACCTAGCTTTGTCCCCTAAGCCCTGCATAGCATACATTAAATCAGGTATATTAACAGAAAAGCAGTATTCAGATAAGTCAGGATATTCTTCAGGATCCTCGTCTTCAACAGCATTCACTTTCTTGTTATCATTTCTGTCGTATGGCCTGGAGCGATATGGCTTATACGTGGTCTCCGATTTCCTGTTAGTTGATTCATAGGTTGAGGTAGAGTTCATCCTCTCCTGCATCTTCTTGTCATCTTCCAGACGAATATATCTCAAAGCCCTGTTACGAGCTTCGTCGAGATTCCTGCAGGGATTCATTACAAGATCCTGATAAAACTGAGAATCCTTTTGTAATCCCATCTTAAAAGCTTGCACAGCTGTTGCAACATCAAGATGTGGGATATCCAAGGATTCTCGACTGAATTTGTTCACATAATCCCTCAAGGATTCCTGAGGCCCTTGAGTTATCCTGTAAAGATCACTGGTTAGTTTCTCAAAACTCCGACTACAAGAAAATTGACTGTTAAATAAATTAACCAAATGAGCAAACGAAGTAATTGAGTGAGGAGGAACGTTTAACAGCCATTTTAATGCTGATCCTGTTAGAGTAGAACCAAATCCCTTGCACAAGCATGCTTCCTTGAGCTCCGAAGGGATAGGGTTAATCTCCATTCTTTCCCTATACTGAGAAATATGCTCTTCAGGATCCGTAGTCCCATCATACAGCTTCATGTTGGGAGTCTGAAATCTTTTTGGGATTTCAGCATCACAGATGGGATATGCAAAGCGAGATATCCTGTGGCTGTCTTGGGATACTTCCGGAATTGGTTGGACCACTCCAGGCACACTGGATATCATGTCCTTCAATTTCTGCAGCTCCCTGGTAAATGTTGACGTCATACCTGCATCCTGCAAAGAGCCATTATTGTTAGTAGCAAGAATATTATTATTTGACACATTACCGTTCTGAGGATTTTGGCCATATCCTGAACTTCTCACAGTCGATATTCTGACCGAAGAGGGTATCTCAGGGGTATGATTCTGAGAATGGCTTGGGACGATATTCCCCCTATTATCCTCAGTGTAAACTGCGGAATTGAAGTTCAAAGCCCTGGGCTGTATAGGAGTAACAGTTTCTTCAGCGGGTCTACTCGAGCTAGCTTTTAAGAGTTGTATTTCTCTTAATAGCATTTGGTTAGTCTCCTGTTGCTGCCTCATTTGTTCCTGCACACTTCCAAATAAAGTCAAAATTTCATTATTAGAGGCTAAAACAGGAGCAGATCCCTGGACACTCCGAGTAGGGATAACATCTTGAGGTTGTGAAGAAAACGGCATCCTTGGAGGAGGTGGTGGAAGCACCGAACCGGTGGTAGCAGAGGTTGTAGCAGACATAGTGGAAGAGCTCATGTTTGATCTTGAGGCCATTGTAAACAATGTGGCAAAAAGTTTAGAAAATAGAAAACCGATTAATGATTTTGCAAAGATTTTTAGTAAAAGTAGCACCACTTGCCCCACGGTGGGCGCCAAATTGTTTTGGTCAAAAATTACCTAAGCAATTTAGTGATCAAATTGGTTAAGTGAGGTAGTGTGCTAGAAATATGTGTGAAAAATGTGTTAACAAAATTAGATATGAAAACAGTTTCAGGATACGGCTCAGGATATAGAGCTGTATCTATGATCAAACAATGAGCAAAAATGTAAAGGTGGACACGTGATATACGAGGAAAGCCCTTGATCAATCTAGATCGCCGGCATAAAACCTCGGGAGCTGACAATCGCAGCTGGCTTGTTCTTCTATTGCTTCAAATATCAGGATACAGTGCAGGATGTGGTGCGGATCGACTATGTGTTACAATGAAATTTGAATACAAGTGTGTTGTTTGCAATAAGCTAGAGAGTGAAAGTGTTCGAGAGTGTTAGTGTAAATTGTGTGCCTTAAACTGATCCGCCCCCATCTATTTATAGTAAAGATAATGTAACAAACTATCCTAAACTTCCGGGATCCAGCGAATATTCCCACTCGAACGTTGAGGACCAAGTCTTTCGGGTTCAACGGCTTCCTCATAACAAATACGCCCGAGTCTTGAGGAGAAGAAGTCCTGATGACCGTTAGTAACTTACAGCCATTAACCTGCACGTGTTTAATTCACTTAAACTTAGGATATCGCCCAAGATGTTAGCAATATCCCCGTCCAGTATCCTGGTCACAAATAAACAATAAAAAGCGGGATATTAGTCAGGATATGTATACTCAGAAAATGACCCATAACAATGATGACGAAGGTTTTGATTGGACTGAACTGCTACCAGAGGAAGATGCAGTAGGATACGCTTTCATAGCAGAAAAGATTATTCCTTACAAATATACCAGAAATGAAGAAGAAAAATACCGCAGTAGAAAAAGTAAAGCAGAATTCAAGATGATCAGATTATCTAAGGTGTTCAGTGAAGCCAAGAGAGCAAAGAGATGGGATGCTGATAGCGAATGTTACCTTGATCCTCAAGGAAACATTGTTATTGATACGAAAACTCTTAGTCTAGAAGCTTTCATTGAGGAATTTGCTGAAGAAGAAGAAGAAGCCTTACAGAGAGAATGGTGGGGAGGTGGAGAAGAGAAAGAAAAAGAAAAAGAAAAAGAGAAAGTGAATGAATCGTAGTCTAAGAAAATTGATGATGGGATTATTGATACTTCACAAGAATTCACCGCTGAAAACTTGGGGAAGATGGCTGAGAAAGTGCTTGCTGCAAAGGAACTTGAGGTAGACTCTAAGTCTGAAACTGAGTCTAAAAGCAAGGTCAGTTCAAACATTTCAACAAGTGAGACAGGTAAGAAAGTCAAAGGTGATAGTGACTGCAAAAGTTGCATGAAAAACTGCAAGTTTTGTAGTACACTTACTTACCTTAGTAATGCAAAGGTTGAAGAACTGACAACAAGAGTCAGAAAGGTTGAAGATCAGATTTTAGACCGTGATAAAATGCTAAAAGCTTCAAATGATCGAGCTAAAAATTTAACTGAGAGAATTGAAAATGATAAAATTGAAGTAGAAAGAATTAAGAAAGAAAATGAAAAATTGATTCTTGAAAATCGTCAAATTTCAGAAAATTTTGACAAACTAAAACGAACGGTAAAAGATTCTGATGAAAGAAACGGTAAAACCAATAAAGAAAATGAGCATTTAACTGTAGTTCTTAGACACAAAGAAGAGTAAATCAATCAACAACTGGATGAGATTGCTAAATTGAAGCTTCAGTATGAAGAAGCTAAGATTGAGAATGAGCGTATCAATCTGAAATTAACCAGTTACAACTCCGCAAGCTTTGTTTTACAACACATTGTTCCTAAACCCATTGGGAAAAACAAAGCAGGCGAAGATGTTTACTCGGATGGAACTGGGGTTAGGTATCATCAGGTTCCACCGCCAGTGTTAAACAATTTCTCAAAGAAAAAGTCCGGGTTGGTTAATGATGAAGATGAAACAAATGAAATAAAACTTCCAGAGTCAATTGATGTTACATTTTCTTCATCTGATGATAGTGTTCAAACTGATATTGTTAAAGGCATGGCTGAAAGTGTTTTAAAGCCTGATAGTGATTCAGTTGAGGATGAAGAGTGTTTTCTGAACAATTACATTCTGAAACCAAAATCCAAAAACAACTTAAATGAAGAACCTACTTTTGTCATGTACAAGATGTCGGGATCGGATAAGTTGTATTCGGATTCTAAGTTTCCACTGGAGAATGTTAATGTTGATAAATTGACAAATGTGTTCAAATTGGTTGAAATTGATCTGTCAGAGTTTGAAGGTCTAAAACAGACGAAGAGGTAAATGAATTTTGAAAAAGATAAAGCTTACTACAAGAAACCTAATGTTCCACCGCGTTTTTATAACAACAATCGAAACAGATGGTCGGGTGGTTATCAGGGTGGTAAGAATTATCAGAAAAAGAATGTTCAAAACAAGAAGTTTGCTGATAAAAAGGTGTTTGTGAACAGTTCAAGTTCACTTTCTGATGAAGAATCTGAGATTTTTTCAAAATCAAACAAAGAGTTCTTTGAGAAGAAAGCATCGCAGCATCAGTCTGAAGGCACAAGTCGGGTAGTTGACACCCGAACATGCTTCAAATGCAATCAAGTTGGACATATTGCATGAAAGTGTACCAACTTGAAGCCTAAGACTGAAGTTGTAATGAATTCAAGAAAGAAAGATGATGTGAAGGGAAAAGCTCCATTGGTTGTTGAGAAAAAGGTTTTGAAAAATGACAACACCAAGATCAAAACTGAACCTGTTAAGAATGTGGTAACTAAAAATGACAAGTTTTACAAACGGGTTGCATCGTCTCAACAAACATGGAAGCCAAAAGTGGTTGAATAGAAATCAAGTGTTCCTAAACCAAAGGTTTCAGAGTCAGAAAAACAATCGTCTTCTACCACTCTGGTAAAGATGAATGTTCCTTTGGATTATTATGAGAAACTTGAACCACAAGTGGCTACTACTTCTGAAAATAAGAATGTACCAAAGAAAGATCAACCAACTGGTCAACCTAAGAAAGATGAGTTTTTCTTATACAAAAAGGTTGAGGTTGGATCTAAGGAAAGCTTGAAGATGAATGACAATAATTTTCCACCACTTTACACTACAAAATCTCACCTTAAAGTTCAGTTACCTGAGTCAAAAGAGGCTTGGGTAACATCAAAATCTCACTAAGTATTTGTGATATGTGCAGGAGCTTCCAAGATCTGTTCCGCGATGGATTATGGATAGTGGAGCTTCTCGGCACATGACGGGGAAAACAGCCCTGCTGTACGATGTTAGAAATTTCAATGGTGGTTATGTAGGTTTTGCAGACAATCAAGGTGGTAGAATAGTTGGAGAAGGAACGTTATCCAATGGGATTGTTACGTTTGAAAGAGTTAACTACATTGCCGAGCTTGAAAACAATCTTCTGAGCATATCTCAGATCTGTGATCGTATGTATACAACGCACTTTACAGACAAAGAATGTTTGAGCTTGAAACCAGGATTTGTTATTCCTGAAGAATGGATTATCATGAGAGCGCCTAGAGTGAATGATCTGTATGTGTTGGACATGAGTGTAGCAACTACAACAACGGGTCAGGCTCATTGTTTTGTGTCAAGAGCAACTGAGAAGGAATCGCAATTGTGGCACCGGAAGATGGGACATATTCATCTTAGAAAAATGAATCACTTGGTGCACAATGATTTGGTTACTGGTGTTCATGTCAAAGGTTTTCATCTTGAGGGGGGGTGCATTAGCTGCATCAAAGGCAAGCAAAAGAAGAAATCATATCCTCAAAAGAAAGTCAACTCGATCTCAAGACCTTTAGAGAGACTTCATATGGATCTTTTTGGTCCAGTGAACGTCAAAAGCATCACTGGTGATTACTATTTTTTGGTTGTCACGGATGATTTTTCAAGGTTTTCATGGGTTTTTTTTTCTGAAGTCGAAAGATGAGACGTTTGATAGTTTGATGGCGTTGTTCAAAAAAATTGAAAACTTGTACCAAAGGCGTATCAAAAGAATCAGAAGTGATAATGGTACTGAGTTCAAGAACAACAAGTTAGAAGAATATTGTGATGAAAGAGGTATATTGCATGAATTTAGTGCTCCTTATACTCCGCAGCAGAATGGAGTAGCTGAAAGAAAGAACAGGACGCTAATTGAAACGGCTAGGACGATGCTTGCTGATTCAAAGCTACCAGTAAACTTTTGGGCAGAAGCAGTATCCGCCGCTTGCTATACACTCAATCGGGTTCTCACTGTAAAGAAATTCAACAAGACGTGTTTTGAGCTGATCAATAACCGCAAACCGAATCTGAAGTATTTAGAACCGTTTGGGTCTCCCTGTACAGTTCTAGAGCCTTTTGGAAAATTTGGTGCAAAGAGCATTGAAGGAATTTTTATGGGTTATTCAAGTCCATTGAAACGAGTCTTTGTTCCAAGCTTGAAGCGGATTATTGAAGCACACAATGTTGAGTGTCAAGGTTACACAATGCCACCGCAGAATCCTGGTGATTCATGGCGTTTTCATTATGATACTTTGTGGGATTCGTTTGACATGGAAGAAGAAGATTTCTTTGACGAGTTGGATATTCTGAGAGAGTATGAGTATTCGCAGGAAAGGTTCCCAGCTGAGTATTCAAGACGACCGCAACAAACTTCAAATGATAATGAAGCAGGTCCGAGCAATGCTGGAGAACATGATGATATTCAACAAAATGAAATTGCTCTTAATAATCAGACGGCACAGAATGATAATCAAGAATCTGAGAACAGACCAGTATTTGATCGTGGTGATTCAGATTCTGAGGGGGAGCAAATTCAGATTTCAAGTCAAACAAACCCAGTCAGTGAACAAGGTGCAAATCAGAATGTTACTAATCTGGAAAGCGAGGTAGATGTTCCAGGCGAGGTAATGCCAAGAACTCTTTCATACCATCCAGAAGAACTGATCATTGGAGAATTGCAATCAGGCGTTCGCACTAGACGTCAAATTGACCAAGGCCTTACTTGTTTTTATTCTATAGTAGCACCTTTATAAACTGAGTTTTCACTTAGTTGTTTTATTTCGCAGATCGAACCACGAACTTATAAAGAGGCGCTAACTGAAGATTCTTGGGTCAATGCTATGCAAGAAGAGTTGAGTCAGTTTGAGAAGTTAGGAGTGTGGAAGTTAGTAGACTTGCCTGATGGTCAGAGGAAGATAAACACCAAGTGGGTGTTCAAGTGTAAGAGAGACGATAGAGGGGTTATTATTCATAACAAAGCTCGACTCGTAGTCCAGGGTTTCAGTCAGCAAGAGGGGATAGATTTCACTGAAGTATATGCTCCAGTTGCGAGACCAGAAGCGATCAGAATCTTCCTGGCATTTGCATCTTGGAAAAACTTCAAAGTTTATCAGTTAGATGTTAAATCGGCTTTTCTCTACGGGAAGGTAAAAGAGGAGGTATATGTCGGACAGCCACCGGGCTTCACCGATCCAATCCACAAAGACAAGGTTTACTTGGTAGATAAAGCGCTGTATGGTTTACACCAGGCCCCGAGAGCTTGGTACGAGACATTGTCTCAACACCTGCTAGCCAACAACTTCATTCGTGGAAAAGTGGATGCCACTCTCTTCACCAAAGAGGTCGACGGACATCTTCTGATCGTTCAGATATACGTGGACGACATCATATTTGGGTCAACAAATGAGAATCTGTGCAAAGATTTTGAACAAGTTATGAAGCAGAAATTCAAAATGTCATCGATGGGTGAGATGAAATTCTTCTTGGGACTTCAGGTTGATCAACTGCCTAAGGGAATTTTCATACATCAAACGAAGTACGTTCATGATATCTTGGAGAAATTCAGGATGTCAGGTTCTACTCCAGCTTCCACCCCATTAGCGACGAACCATGGGATAAATCCTGATCTCACCGGAGAGAAGGTAGATGAAACGCTGTATCGTTCCATGATCGGATCGCTAATGTACTTGACTGCTTCAAGACCTGATATTATGTATCCAACCTGCCTTGCAGCAAGATATCAATCTAACCCGAGAGCTTCGCACATGGTAATTGTCAAAAGGATATTACGCTACCTTAAAGGAACTCCATCGTTGGGGTTGTGGTATCCAAAAAATGGTGAATTCATGCTCGAAGGTTATTCCGATTCAGATTTCGGATGCTGCAAAGTTAACGCTAAATCAACAACAGCGGGCTGCCAGTTCTTTGGATCACGATTGGTCACCTGGCAATGCAAGAAGCAGACCTCTGTGGCTTTATCCACATGTGAAGCGGAGTATGTATCTGCTAGCAGTTGCTGCTCTCAGATCTTGTGGATCCAGCAACAGATGCGCGACTACGGTTTGCAATTTCTAAACACCCCTATCTTTGTTGATAATGAGGCAGCGATTAACATTACTAAAAATCCTGTTCATCACGCTAAAACGAAACACATTGAAATTCGTCATCACTTCATTCGAGATTGTTTCGAGAAGAAGTTGATACGAATTGAGAAAATCCACACTGACGAACAAAAAGCTGATTTACATACCAAAGCATTTGATAAAACTCGTTTTAAATACTTGTTAAAATTGAACGATATGAAGCTTTTATCGGTGTTGGAGGAGATTCTTGGCGTTGATGAAGGTACCACTGTAGATGATGATGTTGAGAAGCAATCTGCAATGGTTTGTCGATTTTTTACTTGTTTTGGTATTTAGGGGGAGAGTATAGGGTAATATTTTCAGAAAAATACAAAAACAGTAAAAAAATTTCAAAATTTCAAAAATCCAAAAACATGAGATATTTCAAAATCCAAAAACAATAGAAAATGGAAAAGAGTTTGTGTAAAAAGGGAAAATGATAGTACATCGGCTTGACAGTTACAGTATGCTAAAGATTTGTAAAGTTTAAAAGTAATTAAACAGTCTCGCTGATGATGTGCCGATAGGTTTTTACACATTTAGTAAGTTTGTTCGGGATATAAACCTAAAATCCTTACTTGCTTATTTCGTGGGGAACACTACTTGGATATATAGGTAACCCCTGAAATCTTGTTTGAAAGATCCCTTTTTCTGAGATACTAGGTCTTTATACTCAGTGATATCTGGGGTATTATCCCGGGACTTCTGATTTTGTGAAGCAGTGGCCTAGTCCCCGTATAATACTTTCTGCATTGCTTGAAACATAGCGCCGCCCTCAGCATAAAAAATGATGAAACATTGAAAAATGCTAATCATGTGCTGTTGTAAAAAAGATCCTCTAAAGGGGACACACCAAAAGTCGAAGCCGTCATCTCTCTGCTGAATGGAAGTTCTGACCTGAGCTCTCACGGTTTTCGCAATTTAACCCCTTACATATATCATCTGTGGTATACTTACCTGTAAGACTGAATATTGGGATTTGGATACGGGAGTATATTCAAGAGGTGGGACACATGAATGAGTTTAAGTTCCTAAAACATTAAATCCGTATCCTGGACAGATTGAAAATTGTGTGAGAATTTAAGTGGATCAGTATATCGACAATCTAAGTGAATTGTTTAATTCTGAGTATGAAATTAAAGCTTAACGATACTTGTGACTTATCAGATAGCTGATATGATTCCCTAACACGCTCACCAAAAATATGTTTGTAAATAGTTTACTTTTACTGCATTTTAGTTCTGTATTTCATTTCTAGTTTAGAAGCTTTATTAAAAATTCAAAAAGATTTTACATTTCTGCTTTATTTTCCGACAAACCAAAGTGGAAAGCTGATCTTCATATTCAATTTGAAGCAGATGCAGGAAGTTTCTGAACTGGAGGATGAGTCGTGAGCTTAACATGATAAGTTTGTGAAATCGTAAAGTCAAAACAAGTTCATTAATTTGAAACTTGTGAATTTCAGAAAATTGTTTGAAAAGGTTAAATAAATGACAGTGTGAATTGTTTCAGATCAACCAAGGTCATTAAGTTGGACTTGGTAGACAAATTGAGTAATCAGGGTCATTAATTTGGACATGAATACTTAAGTGGATTTCTAAACGCTGATAAGACCATTGAATAAGTTTGAATGGTAAGTTTGGATTGAATCTGTTATTGTCATATATCTTATATTTAGGTAGAGATTGTGCAGGTAACAGGTATGAGTTTATGAAAGCAGTTAAGCAAAATCCCAGTCTACTGATAGGGGAAGTCTGAAGACTTAAAGTCAGATACAGTTCCTGGATCTACATTCAAGGGGGAGCCTGAAGATTGTTAGAGATTCAGATTCTGTGATTCATGCTAGCCGTTGATAGAAGAGAAGATTTGAAGGAAGCTTTTACAATGTCAAGACAATTTGGAAAGAGACAAAGACTAAAGACTCGACGCCGAAGACTTCGTCAACATCCAAGGGGGAGTCTGTTGGTGCATCTAGTGTCTGTTAACTTCGTCTTAATTGAGTCTTATGTCTAGATTGGATAAACGAGCACACAACAGGATTGGAATTAGGGTTTGTTCATGTTTATAGATGTAATTTCGTTTGAAGGTGACAGGGTCCATTTCAAGCGAAATTAGCAAGTGTAATTTCGTTTGAACTGGTCTGTGACACATTCAAACGAAATCACCTCTACTATAAATAGGGGTTGTGCTAGTTCATTTGTAACAGTTGATGATTTCAGAGCCGAGGTGCTGCCGGATTGTCAATTGATCTGAATAGCTTTGAAATCGATAATAAAGAGATAATTAAGAGGAATCTGCTATTTTCACGTCTATTTCATTGATTTCGCCTCTGAAATAGATGATAAACTCTTCTGATTGACTCGTTAGGGTCACACGACGATCCAACAGTGCACACCCTCTCTCAGTTGCTGAATGTACCTGGTGGTGTTTAAACCAAAATACCCATTTTTTACTTCTTATTTTAGTGTATGTACCAGTACCCTGAAAATATGATATTATAGAAAGGCGTATATGAAACTTACGCATGCTGATCCGTGCTCCCTTTATTTCCATAGACAGTAAGCCCTTGATTTACCTATAGACATGACATGTTCCAGATTATTAACTTTATTAAATTAACAATGTTAGGGACATAATAAAGATGATGAAGCAGGCATACCCTGTTACCATCAAGGTCAAATTCCTTGCCAATGGACTCCATGACCAACTGCTGCAGAAATCTGCTAAATAACAAAAGGCTGTCCTTGTATGGAAATACCACCATATCCTGTTCAAACCAATTTAAAAAAATCATTCATTCATTTTTGGAAGGAGAAAATAGCTGAAAACAGAGAAATGGTTTGCTATTAGTAGTTACCTTGGATCCTACACCACCAGAAGCCCAGTACCAGCACAACGCCAACAATGCTGCAGGGTTGTTTTTCACCTAACATAAAGTATAAACAACATTAGTTTTATCGTTCCCAATTAAATAAATGCACACCTTGTCTACACTTCATTATTTACCACTGGAGTCCTGGTTGCCTCGTCCATGAGTGATACACCAGCAAGCATTTCTTTAATGTCAATTCCCTGAATACAACAATATTAATAAATATCTGTTTTTGCTAAAATGCAATTTCACTGAATCTTACCTGAAGTGATGCAGCCAGTAGACCAACAGCAGACATTTCAGATGTTCTTCCACCAACCCAATCAAACATGGGAAATCTAGCTAACCACCCCTCAATCCTTGCAGTGTTGTCTAATAATGAATTTTCTTGTGTAATCGCAACACCCTATTGCATAATATCAAACTAAAAAACATAATACTAAACCAAAACAGGCCTAAGAATGTGAGTTAACACTCATACACATGAGCATTCATGCATCCATTAAAGCCAAGAACCCCTTATTGTATCACACATTTGGTAAGGATGTTTATATTTAATTAAAAAAAACCATGCTAAAACTACAAAAAGAAGGAACCTGTTTTGGAGTACGGAACTTCAATTCTTATCATAATCAAATAGTGAAAGAATGTTTTCATTTTTGTAAATTAAGAAGACATCATAATCAAGTGTTTCCCATCCAGCGCTCTTAGTAAAGTTCATATTTTTCAACCTATTCCAAATCAAAGTTGATGCCTAATTAAGTCTTGAGATTCTATTTATTGCAGGTCATGTGTCTATCACCCATCATAATCATATCTTAAGTTCTCTTCACAGCCTAAAATGAAAATTTTAACTAAGCATTTTACACCCTCTAAATGTAGGTCCATGTGCCTTGGAGCATGAGAAAGAAGAACCTGAGATGAAAACCTGTTTTGCAAAGTTGAGCCCAGCTTCACGAAATAATCCACCAAAAAAACGGAGTATTCAGAAACACCAAAAAACAACATAACTTTCATTTCAAGTTCAATCCAGCAAGCCCTAACCCTAACACTTACTAAAAACAACATGAAACCAGTTTGTAATAATCCACTAAAACTTATTCATTAACCTAACATATAATAACACCTAATTAAGGCATCCAGCTCAACAACCACATAAATTAACAATACAAACTTCATAATCACACTTCAATAGTTCAATTATTAACAAATTAATATCATCTCAACATTACCTGGCATGCCAGCTAGATTCTGCTTCCGTTTAAACGACTTTTTCGGCGGAAGCGCCGCCTGATTGCCCGAGAAGTTGGTGGTTTGCGACGGCAGGGAACGGGTCATTGTTAAGATCGTCTTCTAGGTCTTTGAGTTCTTCTTAAATCTTGAAACGCCTTCCAATTCTTCTTAGATCTAGGATTTAGCAATGAAGGAGAGGTGGCTAGGGTTTAGTGAAAGAAAACGTAGATATGAATTTCTCTCTCTCTCTCTCTCTCTCTACAGTTATAATGAAAGAAGGTGTCTTAGGAAGAGTAAATGAATTCAAAATTTAAAATTTGAAACACCTGGTTTTTTTACAAATCAGATTATATACATAATATTATTTAGATTAATAGATTTTTATATATATAAATAAATCGGAATTATGACATCAGCATGGACAATGTGCCATAGCTCAGAGGTTGATACGTAAGCAAAGCGAGGTCATCCTCTAATCCCCTTTAATAAATAGTATAGATTACATTTTTTGAATTTTAGTTTTGTTTCACAAACCGAAATAATGGAAAAACCAAAATTAAACCATCATCCAATCCAGCTTCCATCCTCTACGCCCACGTCCACCCTATCTTCCCTGTTCCCCTTCCCCCATTGGCCCAAACCCCACAACTTAAAAACCATCCCACCACTCACATCTCGACACCTAGAAACCTACCAAACCCTCACACACACCTGATCACACCTCCGATTATTATTATACACGTATAAAAGCATCATAAAGAGTACCATCTTTTTTCTAATATCTCTGGTTGTCAGGCAATTTTCTCGTTTAACCCTAGGGTTTTCTCTCTCTCTCTCTACTTTCTCTCTCTTCGAATACTTTGATTATACGTACATATGTGTTGAGATTTTCTTAAATTTGTGAAATTAAACCTTCGATTGTTCTGATTTCGTGTTTTTTTTGTTCGATTTTGGTGCCCAAAGGGTGGAATTGGAAGAATCGGTGCGCGAATTTGGTCTCGTTTCAGGAACAGGTGTGTTTTGATTGTTTGAATATACTATTTGATTGATTTATTTGAAATTGATTGATTTTGAAGGTGAAAGTAGTGGTTTTGAATGTGAAATTGATCATTGATGTGGATTATTTATTATTTATTTTTTATTTTTGTTTAGGTTAAAGAATTTGTATAGAAGTTAGATAAAAAATTAAGCCTTTTGGGATAGCGGATGTAATGATTGTTATTTGTTCTTTTTTTTTTGGAAAAGTGGATATGTTTTTGATATGTGTTAAAGTGTTGTGTAAATTTTGTTTTGAATTGTGTATATGACGTGGAAGCCCATTGTGGCATGTCCCATGCCTCAGTTATATATTTGAAATTTTACACTGTTGGCATGTCTCTGTTATCATTAGGAAATTATGGAATCATGCCATTGGATGGGTGCCAGTTTGCAGTTTTTTTTCCGGGGGGATTATATATTGAAAAGGCGACGCCTTTTGGCGTGTGTCTGTTATTATTAGGGTGGTATAATGAAATACCAAAACAATGCATTCGGGTGTCGTTGCAGTTTTGTTTTTCTCGGGTGTGGGGGTGGTTATACCTTTGAAAGTCGACACCTTATGGCATGGCATGCCTCGGTAATGAAATACAGAATCATGACATCGGGTATCGTGTGCAGTTTAGTTGGTGGATGGAGGGATCAGTTTTGTATGAGGTAGACGTACCATATTAGACTATAATCATATTTCTGATTTAACGTAAATTGAACATATATAATCCGCTTTTACCTATGCATGCGTTGAGTTTTGCTTGGTTGATTAATGTTTATGAATTCGGTGTTAAGTGAACATGCCCCGAAATTGATCAACTAGTAATGCCTAGAATCAAAATTTGATTGTGTTTTTATCTGAACACTGACCGTATCTAGAACCCAAATAAACTTGATCAACTTTCATTTTCTTTTAACGTGTTAAATCCATGAAAAGTTACTAGCTATGACCTGTTTTCATTCTCTTGCACATAGTGAATATATTGGTCATACTTAATTGTTTACAATGTGACATGTTGAATGTTTTAGCCGATGTGGTTTGATACATTTGTATAATAATGTGCCATAAAGATCTAGATCTTTCGGTCATCAACAAAGTAGAAACATATCAGTTATCTAACTATTTGGAGGATTTGAGAAGATTTGGAAAATCTACATGGACATAATACAAAAGATTTATAGAAGAAAATAGGAAACCCAGAAAAAAACTGAATGTAGATGGCTTCTTAGTCAAGTCTCTCAACCGTTGTCTTCTTCATACGCATTCTTAGGCTTTTGATTGATGTATTACTTGTACTTGTATCCAATCAGGCATAAACGAGACAGTTCTTCACATCTCAAATCTTTATCTGTAGATTTTCCTAACACTTATCCGTATCCTACTAAAATTAGTACTCTTTATATAAATTCGAATACATATACTAATAATTTGCTATTTCTTATATAAGAAGTATCATTAATACTTAATACACTAAAACATATCAATTATGCCCGTGACTGTCACAACACTTCCAAAATTTTACGATTTAGCGTCATTATGGTAATGTATTATCACAGAAGAACTACATTTTGATATACACCAAGTCACACATACATCTCTTTTTCTAGTTTTATGCTTGCATAATATTAGTAGCAGTTATTAGTTACTTATTGTAAATGTTACTTCTACGATAATTTAGTTTGAAATGCTGCTACTTTATAAGTCTTTTGATGTTACTTAAGTTCTGCGATCAAGTATTTTATTTTCGGTTCTCCCTTTTTTGTGCGGACTTTGAAAGGGCTGGGTGTTTTCCTACCGTCCGCCATTATTCTCTTTTCTATCTGCTGCATCAAAAGTTTCACATCAGGGATTTAGAGGTCCTTTATCGGTGCACCAGCTGCTACCTGTCTCCTCCACTTGTGGGTCCCCTTATCAACTATCTGTTCCATCATCAATTACCTTGTTATATTGTTGTTGTTTCCTCAACGATATAAGTGGAACACACTACATGAAACCGTTTAAGTACATATAAAGCCTAGAATCTTTTTATACTTGTTTGAACTTGAGTGAAGAATTGATGAGTTTGTTTGTGATGTATATCCCTCTTAAGTACATGCGACTACTATTCGGGTTATGTTGCATCTCTAATGGCCAAACAACGTGAATCAAAATAGTTGGTAAAAACGGAAACGGGTCGAACAGGATGACGTGTACTTTAAATGCATATAACCTCAGTCATTTGATCAAAAAGATCATATTATACTGTAATAATATAGTCTTTGCAAACATATTTAACACACTGTTTATGTTGATTTTGTGCAAAATTTGGGCCACCTAAACCTGCTCTGACTGTTACCAAAAATACCCAATTTGACTAATTAGCCAAACCGTCTGTTTTGCCACTTTACGTCTACATTTTTATGTTATACAAATATAAATGCTATATGCAGGTCGGCTTAACAATGGAGAAAAACGACACAGGATGCCAAGCCGCTCTAGAAGCTCCAGTCCTTTGTGTCAACAACTGTGGATTCTTCGGCACCTCAGCAACCATGAACATGTGTTCAAAGTGTCACAAAGACATGATCTTGAAGCAAGAAGAGGCTAAACTCGCTGCATCTTCAATCGAGAGCATCGTCAATGGACAAAACATCGACAAATCATCCGCGGTGCTACCCAATTCAGCAGGGTCGGAGGTGGCTCTATCGACCCAACCGTCTTCCGCACCACAAGTTCAAGCCGAGAGCAGTAAGAAGCCGAACGAGGGTCAGAGTCAAGGTCCTTCTAGATGCACAACATGCAGGAAACGTGTTGGTTTAACTGGTTTCAGTTGTCGATGTGGTCATGTTTTCTGCTCTGTTCATCGGTACTCAGACAAGCATGACTGCCAGTTTGACTACCGGGCCACTGCAAAAGACGCGATAGCTAAAGCTAACCCTGTGGTGAAGGCGGAAAAGCTTGACAAGATATGAAGCAGTCGAGAAACATGTGTTGCTTGGTTGGTCATATTGGTTTGTTATAGTTGCTTTATATGGTTCTGGTGTGTGGTGACTGATGAAATGATATTTAGGGTGGCTTGGCCTTTGCATACCAATGAACTCTTGCATCTTGTTTTATCATCCGAGTTTATGTCAAAGTGGTTGTCTTATGCTTTGGATAGTCGAGTTTCTTAATCGTGTCATGTCGTGTTATGTCGTAATGTTGATGGCTAATGTTATCTGAGTTCCTTGTCAAAACTAAAAAAAATGGGTGTCTATAAATATAGTTTTCTTTTTTGATGTTTCATTTGAGGTTTTACATCATTTAACAACCTAATTAGGGATAGAGATGGGCATAATCGGGTATTTTTAATACCCGGAACCGGGTACTACCCGTACCCGGGTTCTGATATCACTGAGTGGAACCGGGTCCGGGTTGAACCCGGGTAGAAGTAAAAAAAAATGTAACCGATGTAACCGGTTGCGGGTATTGTCGAACCAGGTTCGGGTATAGTTTGGAACCGGGTACGTCGGGTGCTGACAGGAACCGGTTCTGTCGGGTACTTTCAAATCAAAAGCTGCAGAATACTGTTTGGAACCGGTTCCAACGGATATATGACCGTTGGAAACCGATTTTATATTAAAAAAATTGTTTTTTTTCCTATAAAACCCCAAATTTTTACCCTTCACTCCCATTATTACCCAAGTTCTTCATTACCTTCAATTACTACTCCAAAAATTCATCAAACGAAGAGAGAATGACATGCAACGAAGAAGTTGTGATGGTTTTGGAAACCAAACGAAACCCGACTATTTGGAAGCACTTCGATTTGTGTTTGATGACCGACAACCATGAAATGGCTAGGTGCAAGGGTTGTGGAAAGTTTATGAAAGCGGCCGCCAACTCAACTCTAAAGAAACACACCGAACGCCATTGCCCCGTGACGAAGGCGAAAAACGAGAAGGGTGAAGGATCCGGTTCTTCAAATGTTTAGGTTGTTGTTGTGTAATGTTTAGTTAAGTTAGGTTTGTTATGTTTAGTAAGTTAGGTTTGGTAATGTTTAGTTAAGTTAGGTTTGTTATGTAATCGCTTCCTTTGAAATAAATAAACTGTGTGTTTTAGCTTTACTAACGGGTTATAAAAAAACTCAAATTAATAAATCACATCAACATAAACTTTCAGTAACCGGTTTTCCAGAACCGGTTTCCAGTAATATCTTAAATACTAACAGTACAAAAATCTTAAACATTAACAGAACCGGTTTCCAGTAACATGTTAAACAATAACAGTAACCGGTTTTCCAGAATTACAAAAAAACTCAGTTCAAAATTTAAAACAGTAACCGGTTTACTTCCTTTGCCTTTTGCTTGTGTCGGGTGCGGCATTTTCACATGCGCTACGCTTTGGTCCGGCCACTTCGGTACAATCATCTTCGGAATCGTTAGTCTCTACTTCGTCGTCCTCCTCTTCATTAATAATCTTGTGCTCTAACTCCACTTCGTCTTCTAGACTCGTTTTATGTTGAACATGGTCAACGGCATCCAAATGATCCTTTAGGCAAATTGTCATCTCTAGCGATTCCGGTGTTAGTCTTGTTATTCGAATGGATAATACCCTACCACTAAGAGAAAAAAACACTTTCCGAAGCTACCATGGAAGCTTGGACCGTTAGTATATCACGAGCCATGGTGGCTAGAATCGGAATTCCGATTCTTTTGTTTTCCACCATGCCAAAATATCAAAATTGGTATATTCCTCGGCGGTCATAGTACGCGAATAATCATATATTTTATACCGACCGAGTTCACTTGATGGTTCGTTACCCCTTTGTTGCTTGGCCGTTTCGTCTCTAACGACATTCAACATGGTTATGATCGGGTCTCAAATAGTTTCATCGTTAGAGGTCGACGGCCTAGACGCAAACAAATTGCTATGTTGTTTTTCCCCATATTTTTTTAAATAATGATCATAAAGCTTGGACAAATTTTCGTTGAATAATTTTTTCGTTTTAGGTTTCAATGTTGGATCCTCCTCATGCATATCCAACTTGTCATAAATTTCTTCGATTAAAGCTTCAACACCCGGTACGTTTAAAATTGGATTTAAAGCGGCGGCACAAAGAAAAACGGGCGGTAAATTTAAAAAATATTTTTAAAATTTTTCAATCATAGGTTTCATCATATTCCTCAACATGTCACTTTTATTTTCAAACTTTTTAATATTTGTTGTTATCAAATACAATTCGGATAAAACTTTAGAACTTGTGGGATAATAAACACCTGAAAGCAAAGTTGTTGAGGTTTTGAAAACTTTTAAAAAATTACTCAGTGTTTGAATATTAGACCAAGCTGTATCGGGAAACGGGTCGACTTGGTAGTCGTCACTTAAATTTGTATAAAATGTTTTTAAAGTTCCCATTTGTTTTAACGCTATTTCAAACATATGACAAGCTGAATTCCACCGAGTTGGAATATCACAATTAGGTCCAATTAATTTTTGGTTAACATCTTTACAAAGCTTTTTGTAATCTTGGTATCGTTCTTTGCCACTTTTGAAAACATCTTAAAGCATAGCTCTAAAAGCTATAATAAAATCCGATACAAATTTATCTTTTAAACCGGTTTGCACAACTAAGTTAATAATATGCTCAACACACCGTGTGTGGAAAAAAACACCATCAACAATTGGTTTGTACTTCAACTTTAATTTGTCGATTGCATTTGGGTTGTTTGAAGCATTATCAAATGATATTGAAAAAATTTTATCCTCTAAAAAATATTTCATTATTGTGGCATTTATAATTTTATAAATATTTTCTCCCATACGCTTCATTATTTGCCATGTATCGAGATCAACCCAATGAGCGGTGACACAAATGTATGATTCGGGTAAACCGTGTGGAGCCGACCACACATCACTAGTTAAGTTTACACTAGTTTTTAAAGTTTAAAAAAAAACGATTAAATCTTTTCTTGCATTTTCCCGTAAATTTAAACAATGGCGTTTTAAAGTACGACGACTTACATGTTTGTAGCGAGGTTGAAGCGTTTCCCTAATAAGCTTAGTAAGATCGGGGTCGTCGAAGTGTCCAAACGGCAACGCTTTTTGAATCACCAACTTCACCATCCTATCACGAGCTATCTTTTGTTCATAGCGAAATATCGTACCATCTTTTGAGAGTTGAACTTGACCGGGTGTCAAATATTTTAAAGCTTTACAATACTTTTTAGCATGCTTCATTAACGTCGAGTTAGAGTCCTTGCTTAACAAGGCGCCACAATGTTTACATTGGGCCTTTTGCGAACCGTCACTCATTTCGACCAAGTCCCAATTGCACCATACTTCCGCATTGCGACTATGTGATAATGTTCCAACAACATATGGAGCGGTTTGACCTTGAGGAACATTATTGACGGATGGGAAATTTGTGGTTTTAGAGTTCTTTAAAGCCATTGTAGAAAAGTATTAGAAGAAGTAGAAGAAAATGATATAAGAAGAATAAGAGGATTGGTGAGTTAAACAAATGAAATTTGAAAACAATTTATAGGAATTGGTTCTAACGGCTAGTAACTGGGTACAACGGCTAGTAACCGGTTCCAACGGATAGAAACCGGTTCCAACGGATATATTTGGCATTTAATGCATTTAATGAGATTTGCAACGGATAGAACCGGTTCTAACGGTAACATCATACCGGGTATACTGGAGGAACCGGGAACCGGGTACATGTGAGGAACCGGGTACGGGTTAGGAACCGGGTACTACCCATTTATTATGAGAAAAAATGGAACCGGGTAAGAACCTCCGGGTTTTTTGAACCTGGACCCGGTTCTCCTATGTATCGGGTAGGGGCTGGAACCGGTTCCGGGCAGGTTCTACAGGTTCGGGTTTGGAACCGGGCATTATGCCCATCTCTAATTAGGGATGTCCATGGAATCGAGTTTTGGATTCCTTGAATTAATTAATAAATTTTTGTTGCTAAAGTTTGATAATGCTTAACACCCCAAAACTCAATGCCCTGTAATGGTTGATACCGGTAAATGTGACTGGATTTTATAAGGGTTGGTACTGGTTTGCATGGTTTGCGGAGATAGTGTATAAGTAGGGGTAGCCCGTATTATCCCTCAACTTCGTTTTCATAGTGTAAAAATACCCCTCAACTCCGTCTACGTAATGTAAAATTTTTGTTTTATACAAAGGATACCCCTGATTCCAAAAAAAAAAAAATTGGGATACTCATGATTTTTTTTGGTTAAATATGCCACTGTTGTCGGGGTGAGAAAGTATATAATAAAGATATAGGGCTATTAAATCCAGATCACTTATGAAATTTGGAAAACATGGGGTCTATAGGGTGTGTTGTGCAACATGAAAGGCATATTAAGAATTTACATGTTTGGAATTTTTAATTCTTGTATGTTTCTCACTAATTCTATATATATCTAATGTTATTGAATCTTCTTAGTTAGATCTCAAATTCCTATTAATGATTTTGTGTTCATAAAGAAGAACAAATGAGTTTGTTTGACTAGTACTTTATTTTTGATATTGTTTTGTTTAAATCCATACTATACGATTTATCTTGATTCATTGTTCTTGTGTTATAAACCACATTTTTCAAGTAACCTAGCGTAGGGGGTTTCCTATCGACTCACTCAAATGTTGTTTGTTTGACTACGATCAATGATCCTTGGGGTTAGGGTTCTCAATTTAAAACCCTAGTTTATGGGCTTCAATCTCAAACTCTTAAGAGGTGTAGAGTTTGTTAGATTTTATGTCAATATTCAGAATTCCTTAAGTGTTTATGTAATCTAACTTTACATTACTAACCATAGATTAAGGATTTGTATAGAATCATGACAAAATTACATTTTCCTCTTTTATGCATATTGAAATTACACGTCTCTTTAATCTTCAGTAATTATACTAAGTATTCTCTACGTTTAGGGTTTTTCTACGACCTTCATCATTTTCAATTCCACTAACTATTATTAAAATTCTAATTAACTTTTTATAAAATAACTATTTTTCTTTTGCAATTAAAGAACAAAATATGCAATTTTCACCGTTCTTCTCTCTTCCTTTTCTTTTCTCCTTTTTATCTTTTCTTTACTTTTCTTTTTTCTTTTGTTTTCTCTCATCACTTTAAATTTTTAAGGTTATCTAAATTGTTATTAATTAGTTAGGCATTTTGTTTATCTAACTAAATTATAGTTTCTTTATAGATTTCACTTTATTATATACTAGGTTAAGTACCTATGTGATATACGGGCTTAACAACCTGTGTGATACACAGGCTTAGCAAGGAAACATATTGTAAATGATAAATGAATAACAAACATCTTTAATCATTTTGAAACTGTAAAGCGAAACACGAATACAATCAAGTATTTAACATAATACATGAATTATTTATAAATCTCTAAAAACTTATTTGTACAAGACGCTAGATGTTTTATTCGTAACAGTATCATCCTCATCTGTTATTAACAACTTTAAACCGGCCTTGCAATTTTACTCTTGACATAGAGACATACAATTGGCCATGAGTGAAAATTGGTATTTCAAATACAAACCAACTCTAGATAAAAATTGTCCTCACCTTTTATTTATTGTCATTGCAAAATATACCGATAATGGAGCATAGTTGTTACTGTCACACCCCAACCGATGGCGGAAACATCGGAATGAGATGAAAACGAGATTGCAAGAGACTTCATAACACTATGTGGCAATATAATTTAAATCCAATTTCATTTCAAGACTAAAATGTCATACAAAGATCAAACAAAGACAACATTATTTCAACAATACATTAAAATAACAAAATTAATCTAGGTGTGTATCTAAGCCCACCTAAATAGCATTCTTCATAGCATCATCGAGTCTATCAACCTGCAACATGTATTAAAATAATCAACAAAAAGTTGGCGAGTTTACAAGTTTTGTTACATAGCATAATATAGTATAAAAAGTGCTCATATCCAACATGATTCATAATATGCGAATACTAGTATGCAAAAATGGCGTACAATATGTTCAAACCCAAGTATACAATGCGTTAAAGTAGCCTATCCCAATAGAGTAGCGGGAGGTAACATGTTTAACTTAACAATACCCCAGGACTAATGGGCGGTGCGTTAATCCTATAGCGCTATAATTGTTAAGGTTGGCTAGCAAAGTTAATGAGCATATATCGGCAAAATAGTTTACAAAGCATACGAGATTAACAAGTATCACACATAGCATTATGTTAAGCATGGATAGAGTATGTTTAAAATAGTTTAAGTGTCATGTGCCTTTGTATAATATACATGTTGCATCCCAAAGTGTTAAAGAGTAAAAAGGGATTGAGTATACTCACGGTTTTGCAAGCTTTCCTACTTGAAATCCTGCGAATGATGTTGGTGGATGGATTAGTTCGGAGCACCTTGTCCTTCTACACGAAGAAAACATAGGTGTGTGAGTTCGGGGAAATCGGAAGATTATAGATTCGGAGTCTAAAATGTATGGAAAATAACATAAGTGAAAATAATCATCTTGTACACATAACACTTGTTCTTAACACTATTGAAACTCGAAAGAGTTTGTATGATTTCATGGATTCAAAGGTCCATTAGAGTCGTAACAAGTGCATGGTCATAGATGATGTAACATATTCTTGACAAGTAACTACTAAGTTATTATCAAGTTTAGTTACTTAGATATATATATATATATATATATATATATATATATATATATGGAATACATAGATAATATAAAGATTACAATGTCTTATAGGTCAAGCATGAGGTAGGAGATTAAAGTATCCATTTAGGTACCTCTTTGTGTCATATAATTCATACATGAGGTAGGAAGAACAAAGCTTCCATTTAGGTACCTCTATTGTTCACCATTACACTTGTTGTTATAAACAACAAGGAGGGTCATGAACTTACAAGAAATAATGAAATATGAACATCTAATCTATGGAAAAACATCAAGAAGTGAGTGGATTCTTTTGAAAGATAGCCCAAGCTAGTCTAACAATCACACATACATCAAGCTTCAAGCTTGAACACTTCTTGTGGGTAAAACCCTTTCTAAAACAGAATGTTTGTGAGGTTTTAACCTCTGATTTAACATTTCTCAACCTTGTTTTTAAGCCCAACTAACCATTCAATTGATAGCATTAGGAAATAGGTTTGAGATGAGTTAGACTCAAGTTGAACTAAGATTAACAAGTTTAAACGAAAACAAAAACTAACAGTCCACTTTGGAGCCTTTTTGGTGACATTCCAGAGCTTGGGTTTCCATGGAAAACCTCTGTAAATGTTCCTAAGGTTGTTCCAAGCAAGTGGGAAAAAGAATGGATGAAAAACGTTAAGTATTGAGTGAGTTATGCTCACTTTAGTGAAGGTTGCTGAATCTGCTCGAACTTGTGATTAACAGCTGATTAGAGGAAGATTTGAGAGTGTTGTGGATGATTTGCAAAGTGTAAAATGCTTTGATTATGCTTCTGTTTTATAGGGAAGAGTTAGGTTAGGTTGTGGTTGGGTATTTAATGCTAAAACTGAGTTTAAAAATCAAATAAACACACAAGATCCGCCAAAACAGCGAGCTGAATGAATCTGGTCGCGGCCAGACTTGGTCGCGGGCCGCGAAGAAGTCATGGTGGTCCTTCGCGGGCTGCCAGGGACTCAAGCCGTCCCAAACTTTGTTTATTTGTCACTTTTCACCCCTAAACTTCCATTTATTGTTATTTTAAGTTATATTTAGGGTGTTTTTGGTACAAAAAGAGTATGTTATGCATTCGAATCATAAAATGGATATAAAACAAGTATAGTTATGTTTATTTGTCGAAAAATCATGTCAAATTCGCGTAGTTTAGCGTATAGATCAATAGTTTACAAGTTTGACGTTTTTAGCACAAGACATGAATAAAGTGTCACACGAATAATGTTTTTAAACGTATTAGCACGTATAAGATGTATATAACATAAATGTAACGAAAATATGAATTCCATTATGATTCAAGTCTCGGATTTTACATCTATTACAACAAACGAACGATTACAAGAATACAAAGTTACCAAAAATAGAATTACAAACGAGGGTTTCCAAATATAGAAAGTACAAAATAGCAGGGTGTTACATTACATTAAATTATCTTTTCTATTATATTAAAAATAAAAGTATGTAATTTAGTAAAATAATGTCAACTTAGATGTCATTTTCATTCAATAACACACTATGTTTGTTTAAGGAACGATCAAATGAGAGAAGGTGTTTCAAGTTTTGGTCTCCAAGAACATTGTAACTTAATCCCTCAATTCTTTCGGTCAAACAGTCAAACAATGCCTTGATTTGCGAGAAATCTTGACCCTGCGTCGGCGACGCTGGTTTTGTGCATCGGTGATGCGGCTATTAATGCTGACACAATGACTCACTATCTACGGGGTTCTGTAACTGACGCAGGGCGCCGGTGACGCAGCTCTTGGTCGTCGGTGACGCAACACTTGGCCATCGCCGATGCGGGTATCACATTATTCGCCTGTTTTCCTCGTTTTTCATGCCCGATCATTCCTAGCTCCATCCTAATGTCCCATAAGGCTCCCGAAATGCTCCTTAAACTCTGTTATATGTGCAAAATACAAATTATATGAAAGTAAATCATTCGCAACCCAAATTCGCGTAAAAACACAAATTTAAATACTTATAACACCGGATTTTCGACCATGTATCGCTTGCATAACCTAAAGATAATGCGTGTTGAATCTAACATTCATAACGCCATAGAAAGATCAACACGAACACATAAATCAGAACGAAATCAATAATAATAAGTAATCATACATATCATAAGTTCAAAATTACCAAACATTTGCTAAAATCTCACAATCACACGTAAAAACCAACATTAAAATCAAACCAAAACCATAATAATCTTATCCTAAATGGCTACAAAATTTTAGCCTAGCATAATAATGTAAAACAAACCAGAACCAGATCTAAAAAGAAGTTATGGATGATATATAAACTGAAAATGAAAGCAAATCGAATCAATGTACCCGATCAAATGTGAACCAAATAGTAGGATCTTCAATCCTCAAGCTTTTAGATCTTTAGATATTCTCTGCTCCCAAACAAACTTCCCAGCTTCCAAATCGTGTCTCATAAGGTTTCTAGTCGTCATGGGCTTAAATAGGCAAAATTAGAGTTTTCACTATCGAAGGTACATCGTGTACCTTCATTTAACGGTGTACGACTTGTACCCTTTTGAAGAAATAGTGGTTCGAATGACAGGAATCAATCGGACCAGGGGTTTAGTTCTGCATAAAAGGGGTTAGTCCTCTTGCTTGATTCGGGGGTTTAATCGAGCTTCTTCTCCGGTGATCTCTGCAAAACAGAAAGTCGTTAGACTCGCCACAGGGAGAATGGGGGTTCTCTCCGTGACCACCCTCCGACGTGAGAATAAGTACAGATCTCAATGAAGAAGAAGAAGAAGTAGTGAAAAAGTGAATGTAACTTGTGAGATCATACCTGGCCTGACTTATTTATAGCTGGATTTGGGCGGGAAAATCTGTTGACGGTGACAGAGATAGTAATGGAAGGCACTTTCCGTAAGCGTTTATTATCTTTTTCGTCGATCATAAACGTCACCTTTAACCACACGGATCGTGAGTGTGATCAACGGTGGGTGAGATGCCACGTGGAAAGTGGATTTGGGTAGACCATTCTCCAAGTTGGTGCCATCGTCGTGACTTAGATGAGCATCCAGGATTATGCCATGTCACCTTTCAGTTGTAACTGAATGGCTGTGCACGATGAGCATTAACAACCTTCTAGAAGATCTACAGCTGTAAACCTCTATGCTCTTGCCACATGTCCATTCTATTGTAACAGAAAGAACACTTTTGTTTAAGTCATGATATCAAGCGAACGGAGATGTTTAGGATCTTGTCTTCAAATCTAACTGTTCCCTTACGCGAGCCCGCGCAAGGGTGTTAGTTGAATGTTAGTTTTACCCTTTCCCCGGCACATGGTTATCGAAGATTGTTCTCTTCTATATCCCTGTTTAGAACCACTGCGCAGCCATGCAGGGTTCTGATAGGACCATGGTATGATCTTGCGCGGGGTTTCCTAGATCATATTCCTTTGTCTTCAAACTGTTTCTTCCCAAATCCTGTTTAGCACCGCTTGCGCAGCTGCGTAGGGTCTTTATTCAAGATGTTTTGGGATAAGGTTGTGGTATGGTCCAATGCGCATACGCAGGGTTTTTGGGACCATACCCCTTCAAGTCCCCCCAGTCCAGTGTTGCTTCTATGCAAGTAGGTGGAGCACTGGACTATATGAAGTGTGCATTTTTTGTTTTGAGACGTAATAGGCTTGTTTTGGCGCGAAATATGAAGAATCATGTTGTGAAAGATACTTGTTTCTTTGAAATGCTCATGATTTCAAATTTTGAAAAATATGACTCTTGTCAGTTGAAAGGTACTGTACCGTCTGTTGATATGTGATGGTTTTGGTGACAGGCTGTCACTTGTCAGTCATTTATTAAATGTGCGTTGTCAAATGTGGCATGCACGCGCGCGTGAGGTTGTTTGTTGTTCCCCACTCGCCCCTGATGCTTTGATAACCACGTTTTCCTGAAAAAGGGGCTATTGCGGTTTTTGAGGGCATTTAATAGTGATGAGTATTTAAGCCCCTTGAATACCTTCATTTTCATTACTTGTTCTTGAATTTCTTTCGTTTCCTCCAAGTCTTCTTTGAAGAAACCTGCAAATTTTTCCCCTTATGTCTACCGTAGAACTCCACGAGGATTCTTCAGAAGAAATGTCTGCCGGCGTACCACCGTTGAAGTGGTCCAAAGAAACCTTTCATGGTTTAGTCCAGAACTTTAAGTTCCCCGACAGTTGGGGTGCCACTTACCCGGAAGAGGGTTTGGCGGCACAAGCTCTGGCCGGTTACATTAAACTATTCTGGGATTATTTCTCTGAAAGGAATTTCCGATTATCGGAGACGAGGTTTTTCCTTGATATCCTTGCGTATTGTAAGTTTCATATTTCTCAACTACACCCCATCGGAATGGTTCGGATTCGACACTTCGAATTCCTTTGCCGGTCAATGCATATTGAGCCGACGGTTAACCGTCTCCGGGTGTTTTATCAACTCCACTATTCTCAGGGCTTTTATTCCTTTGCCCAACGCTCGTCGGCGAAGAAAATCTTGTTACACCCTCCAAAATCCTTTCACGAGTGGAAACCGGATTTTTTTTTCATCAAAGCCGGCGTGATTCCGATGAAAATGACTTTTAGGGGTACAGAAGACATTGGGGTAGAGAACTGAAGGGGTAAGGTCCCAAAAACCTCATAATAAGTATTTGAGACCATACCACAATCTGGCCTTTTAACCTTTTAACCTTGCGCGGCCGCGCACTGGTCTTACAAAAGGAAGAAAGTAATCAGCAATCTATAGTTGCGCGCCCAAAGGAAAACATAAATCCTTGCGCCTTCTCCCATTAGCAAAGGATAAAAATCCCGAGATCAATACTTCCGCCTAAATATCCAGACTTGGATATTATCTTACCCAGACTTGGGATTTATTTAGTGGTCTCTACACGATAAAGTACCACACTAGATTACAGCAGTAACCTTCTAGAAGAAATACAATCATGCACCACCCAGACGGTTATAACCGTCTGGACACGTGTCACTACCACAGGCACCCCTGAAATCACAACGAAGGCATGCAATTGGAGAGTAATCTCCACTTGATCACATTACACGTGGCAAATCCCCAGCCTTTGATCTAAACCACGATCCGTGTGCTCTCACTTCGGATCAAAGAACTTAAACGGAAGGAAATGTAACCGCTTACGGGGTTAGCATCTTCCGTCAACTTTTCACTAACGGGTTTTCCCGCCTAAACGATTCCCGGCTATAAATATGAGAAGCAACCCAGGTATGAATTCAAGTTACACACACTTCTCAAATACATTCTCTTCTTCATTACCAATACTTATTCTCACACTGGAGTCGGGTCAAGGAGAGAACCCCTTTCTCCCCTTGGCGAGGCTAACGGTGCTCTTTTTTGCAGAGCTTTCGGAGAAGAAGATCAGATGCATCTGAATCAATCGAGAGAGAACTAACCTTTTTATGCGGATTCAAACCCCCTAGATATTTCGGTTCCGACCATTTATCTAGTGTTTCTTCAAGAACATACAGACTCCACACTCAGAAATTTGGTACCAGGATCTGAAAGATGTTCCGTCGATTGAACTTCCGGAAAGAGCCCTAGTTGCTGCTGGTATGAGTCTTCATTGGAAGATGGACCGAGAAGACAAGCTGGTGTACATGGAAGATGATAAAAGTAAGATTTGGAATTTTCTTACCCATTTTTTTCTGGTTTGTAAATATCATGAATTTGTTATTGTTTCTCTCTCTGTAGTTGTTTCTTTGTATGTTGTTGCATAGAAGAGGGATAAAGGGAAGATGACCACCATCCCAAAGGGTGTTGGTGAAGAACTCTGGTATCTACGAATAATAAAGAATTTTGCCCTTCCATGGGATGAAGATCTGGCTGCGCAACCTCCGACTGGTGCCGGTAAGTTCACTTTAAATTTTTTACCGATATTGCAATATTACTCTTTGCTGTCTTGGCGTGTGGGGTAATATTGAAATGTTTCCTTTTAAATAGGTGAGTTGACTAACCTCGGCATAGGCCCTGAGAAGAAGAAAAAACGTGCACCAGTTGTTACTATTGCGTCAAAGAAAACTGATGCGCCTAAGGCACAATCTTCGAAGGCCAAGAATATTAGGGAAGAGAAGAAAGGTATGCGCCGTTTCTCTGATTCCTGGTGTGATTATATAGTGGTGTCTGATACATTGGAAGGACTTGCGCCTGTAGTTTTAAGAAAACCAAAAGCGGAGCCTCGGGATACCGCGGATATCCCAGTGTCGAATCCTGATGATCCCATTGATTTGGAGTCAAGTCCAAACCTTTACTGAGAACGAAGGCGGTGAAAAGGAAGCAGGTTGAAGTGGAGGCTACGGGCAGCCTGCTAAGAAGGTGCCGAAAAGGAAAATAGGCAAAAGAGGCAATCTAGATGCCTTTATCACAAAACCTCCCCCAGGTGAGTATTTTCTTTAGCTGTTGTTTCTCCGCATTGTATGTTGATATAACTTTTCTTTTTTTGTAGAAAAGTCGATTCCTTCTGCTTGCGCGGAGCCATCATCTGTTTTTAATGATGATCTCCCGCCTTCGTCACCTCGCGCATCTATTAAGGAGCAGCTAGAAGGTACAAAAGTTGTTGAAACGGAGGTGGAGAAGGTTGTTGAGATGGAAAATATTCAAGAAGTTGAGAAACCTGTTGACGTTGAGCTGGAAGTGGAGAAGGTTGTGGAAACGGAGGTTGCGTGTCACGACCCCCGACCACACCCTGGACGGGAGCCGCGTGCAGTCAAGTGGTACCGGTGGTTATTTTGAAAATATTGCAGCAGAAATTTCATCAGGACCGTGAGTTAGGAAAAATATCAGAGTTTAGAAAACACCGGATTTTAATTATTAAATAGATGGGGACAAACCCATGTTTTTGCAAAGGTAGCTTTAATATGAAATAATCCTGAATACATAAAGAAATTTTTCTTTAATTTAATTTAATTGATAAAATAAGCCACTTCTATAAGCCTTGTTGGTGCCGTATCCAACTCTTATTCCGATCTACTGGAATCACCTAAAACGCGTTTAAAAAATATTTGGTCAGCAGGAAATACTGGTGAGTTCATTCATTTTTGTACAAAACGACACATTGTTATAATCTACAGTATTAAGGGTGATTACAATGTTTCTATCAACCAATTAACCCAAATCGGTATTTGTCACTCGACCGGATCTGTGACTATGGTCAGATCACCCATTGGCTAACCCGTTGTCCAATGGTGACGGGTATCAAGTAATGTATACAAAACCCCACATACCTGCAGTAATTGAAGATTACAAAGACTTAATCCCCTGTAATTATGACTTTGAAAACAAGTAGAGTTTTGGGAAAACAATTTGATAAAAAGAGAATGACTCACCTTGTTAGCATCTAGCCTTGATTAACAAGCCTTCTGATTCTAGGCCTCTTGATAACTAAGCATCTACTTTCTTTAGAGTTCTGAATCTTCTGATGATTTAAGCGTCTATTTTGATTGTAAGTGTTTAGTGTAGATTTTCTGGTAGTTAAACATTTAGTTTAACAGAATGGAATACGTATTAGTGTTATACCAAAATCAAACCTAATGATGGTCACGAGATCAGAACCTTAACAAAATTCACAAAGTATAGTCTTGTTTAGACAGCACTTTGGCATTCGTTTAACGAAATTCACAAAGTATAGTCTTGTGTAGACAACACTTTGGCATTCGTTAGTTGGTTCCCGAATCGATCGGACAGAATATCGTATTGGTGATTATTGGTTAGAACACCAACATATAGAGAGAAGAATAGAAGAAATGAGCAAAGAAAAATGAATCCTAAGCTTCATATTTATAGGTAGGAAATATGAAATTTCTAGGAAGTTTCCTATATACATTCTAGGAAATTTCATATACCTTTTCTAGGAAGTTACCTATACATTTTCTAGGAAGGTTCCTACTCACATATATATCCTCTTACACCTTCCTTGCACCTTCCTCATATATATCTATCTCATATATATTTGTTTAATTTACTTAATTAATCTTACTTAGCTTAATTAATCTTGCTTAGCTTAATTAATCTTGCTTAGCTTAATTAATCATACTTAACTTAATTAATCTTACTTAACTGATTAATTTTCCTTAATGGTTTAATTAAGTAATTTATTTAGCCAATTAATTAAATAACGTATTTAGCTGATTAATTAACTTACATAGCTTGCTTAACTGCTAAGTTTCCTTAACTGTTAAGTTTTACATAACCATTAAGTTTACTTAAACACTAAGTTCCCTTAACTATTAAGTTTGCTTAATCATTAAGTTTACTTAATTGCTAAGTATTCTAGTTTAACAGCTTCCTGATTATGAGTTCTAATTTCTAATGGAACTCGTATTAGTGTATTAACTCAATTCAATTTTAACGAT
Organism: Helianthus tuberosus; assembly: GCA_030545235.1. Lineage (NCBI taxonomy): Eukaryota > Viridiplantae > Streptophyta > Magnoliopsida > Asterales > Asteraceae > Helianthus > Helianthus tuberosus. The sequence continues at coordinate 115,260,354 of CM060414.1, read as the reverse complement.
AATCACGAGATCAAAATCCTCACGACGAATGACAAAGTATAGCCAAGTACTGGCAGCACTTAAACATCCGTTGGATCAGTTTCAATCGATCGGATATAGTACCGTGTCAGTGATTAGAGTTATTACTTTGACAACGAGCAGAGTTTCGGGGTTTGGAAGCTAAGAGAAAGAAAAGAATTGAGCAGTTTGAAATGCCCAAACTTCGTCCAATTTATAGCTGAATTTTAGGTCTCTCGCGGCCCGCGTAAGCTTGAAGGGGGAACCTTCGCGGCCCGCGAGGCCATAAAGGCGGCAGTAGGGTTTGCTGAGTCATCGGTGTGGTCTTGACACGTGGACGACACGTGTCCCTCAAGCTTATCCGGAGTTTGTCAAAGTTGTCGCGCCCCGCGTAGACTTTCCCTTAGTATTACGCGGCCCGCGACAGGATAATAAAATCAGATTTTCTTGATTTTTCATGAGGATCAGGGTTTTAGGGGTCCGGTTTGTGACTTACGGAGTGTTGTAGGTCATTTTCGTGCAGGTCCTTACATTGCGGATGTTGGAGTTTCCCAGCCTAAGTCTCCTGAAGCTGTGGCGGGTGAGTCTGAGAAAGGGAAATCCGCTCAAGAAGACCCAGTGATAACTATTCCTTTTGTTGCCACTACTTCTGCGCCTGTAAATGTTGAGAGAACCCCAGCTGGTGATTAGGGCTTTTTTGCCCATGATGAAGAAGACTCTCCGATCCGCCCAAAAGAAACTCTGGGGGGTTATTATTATAGATCTTACTCAGAAAAGAAAGCCTCTGAGATTCATGCACCAGTGTGGAAACTTAAGAAGGGTGACATTTTTCAGACTGGCAGGTTTGCCGTGATTGGCTACAGGGTACTTTTCCTCCTGGTGAAGTGAAGTTTCAAGAAGAACATTCCCATGATCAGTCTTATCATGCTTACCTTGAGGAAGCTGCTAGCTGTACTTCCACTACTCACCGTATAGTGCGCGAGTGGCATAGTATGCACAAAGAATGGGCTGCTTTTGAAGCATCCAAGAAAAAAGCTTCTGAAGAGGAGGCCCGAGTTTCCCTGCTGAGGGCTAAGTTGGAGGCTGATCGAGCCAAGTTTGAAAGTGAGCAAAAAATGAAGAGTGGTCTACCGCGGGATGGAGAAGAAAAGCGGAAGCTGAAACCGCCCTATTGTCAGAAGAGCGTAAACGTTGGAGAGAAATCTGTGAGAAGGACAATAATGAAAAAATGGGTCTCCGCAATGTCATCAACAATCTCAATGCAGAGGTTGAGAAGCTGAAGAAGCAAGATGCGGAGATAGAGAAGTTGAAGAAAGAGAAGGCGGAAGCTGAAGCGGCCCGCGATGAAGCCCGTTCTCATCGAGAGAGGAGCGAGCAGACAAGGGTACAAACTTGAGCCACTCTTGCCCTTAAGAATAAGGAGATAGACGAACTCACCTCTTTATTATCTGACTAGGAACAAATTAAGGCGGAGCTCGAATCTGCCAAAAAAGATTTGCAGCTTGAGCGTGTTGAAAAGGCTGAGACCTCCCTCCGCCTGAGTGAAACCGAAGAAAAGTTAGAAAACTCTGAAACTGCTCATGTGACGGTGTAGAGTTTGGTGGAACCGTTGAAGGATGACATACTCTGGATGAAGCATCGCGGGAATATAAGTGTAAGTGTGCCAATTCTTTGTTACATTTTGGTGTGGTTATACGTCTTTTTATTTGTTGCCTTGCGCAGGTTGCAAATTCTGTCCTTAACTCTAATGAGTTGGATCAAAGGGTTGCGCGTCTGCTGGTTACTGCTCGCAATGATGGATATGCCCAAGGATACGCAGAATGTACTCATCATGTCAATAATGCTTTAAAGGTTACTTGGGATACCAGTAGGTCTGCCACACATGGAGTTGATACCGAAGCTGCTCATGCTGCTGCCAAAGCTGAATACAACACTTTGCACCTTCCTGTGATGGACCTAGTCACCGCTGCGCTTCAATCTGAAGATTTTGTGGCGCAATTAAAGGAAGTGTTTCCAGATGAAGGAGATGATGATGATGAAGACCTAGATTAGGTTCTTTGAACATTTGTAGTTTGAATAGGCTTGGGAGGTGGGTCCCTTTTGATGGTTTGTTAATGTGCTGTTGCGCAAGTAACTTGTTGATGCACTGCTGTGCATGTAAATTTTTGTTAATGCACTTGTTGCACAAGTAACTATTTTGAATATATGATTTGTTTGAATTACAATGTCTTGCATGGGTACAATTAATTTGTTTAGGTAAGGCAAATAAAGATGGTATAAAGCTCATGTGTGAACGTGGAGCTGGGCCTTGCGCTTTACTTGTGACCGCTGACCGTTCATGAGACTTGTATTAGGTTACCATAGTGTTTTTGCGCTTACCAAAAGAAATTGCATGTATTTTGTAATAAACACAGAAATAATGTAACGAACTTTGTATTGATTGGATAGGGCGCAGAGGCCGTGACTTACAAAGTTGTTTTTAGGATAAATAATAAGACTTAATTTTCTGCGCATGCAAATAGTCCTGTGCCATAAGTTGGTATGTTGAAGAACTTAGCCAAATATGAAGGAAAGCTATTGCATGATCGTTGATCTGACTTGGGCTTAAGTTTCTTTAGCTTTTTTGTTGCTCGGCCCTTCGTCCCCACGCGTAATCTGCTTGAAGTCTTTGCAAATGGGTAAATTCCCCACTCTTCAGTGCTTTCCCTATTTTTGTGCGGAGACTGATGCGGTTGTTTGTGGTGTGGCCATTGTCTTTATGGTACTCGTAGTAAAGGTTTGGGTCTTTCCCTCTTTTGTTCTTCATCGGCGGGGGTGTTTTGAATTGGTAATCTTCAGTACTAAGCACCTCCGCTGGTGTCTTAGTAAGAGGAGTTCACTGCCTTTCGCGGTTCTCTTGTTTAGCCTCCTTTTATGCTGCTAGCTTGTTAATTGTTGCGCGGGCGTCATCAGATAAGTATGCACCTGAGGCTGAGTCCCTCCAGCTTTTCTTAAATTTTCTTCCGCTGCTCCCACTCATGTCCTGCGGACGGTTCTGTGGTAGTGGTGGCCTGTTGGATCTTAGATTACGCTCTGTTTGAGCATAGACTTTGGCAGCGGCCATCAATTTTTCCCAACTTTTTGCCAGGCCCTCAGTTCCTGACAAGACTTTAATCATATCATCACACCTTACCGCGTATTTAAATTGCGCGCGGATTAGATGCTCATGTACGTCGCCGATTTCCAGTACTTCTTTGTTGTACCTTGTTATGAAATCTTCCAAGCTTTCATCGTCTCGTCTCTAGATGTTCATTACATCTGCCGTGTCTCTAACGGATCTGCGCTGTTGACTGAAATGGACCAGGAACTTCTCCCTCAAATCTACCCAGGATGTTAACTTACCCACTGGTAAATTGTCAAACCACAATCGTGCTGCGCTTGTAAAAGTTTGGACAAATAAATGACACCACATGGGTAGTGTCCATCCTCCGACTAATCCTGCGCTGGTGAACACGCGTAGATGGTCGTCTGGATTTGTTATTCTGTTGAACTTCCCAATATTTGACGGTAATTTCGCCCTCTCAAGGGGAGCTAGAGCAATCTCGCTAACAAACTTTGAGTTCTCCGTGACTTCTGAAGGTCGGTAAATCAGATTGTAATAATATTCCGCGTCTGGATTGTAAACCGCACGGGTTTTTGGTTTGTAGCTTGCATGATCTCGCTGCAATCAACTGAAAACGCTTGTGTTGTCACCTTCCTGATACGTTCTGTCATATTCATCGGTTTTGGTGTCCCGCCTCTGGTAAGAACACGGGCCCAGCCGAGAATGGACTGACTGACGTCTGTGGGAATACTATTCATCACGGTGATCTCTTCGTCTGGACTCAGAGTGAGTAGATTCGTACCTAGTGGGAGATCTGGAGTAGACTTTCGTATCATCCACGGACATTCGTGATGGTGCATCATAGTGCGTTGTACGTGGTGCAAACGGGGCTCACACCTGAGGTGTAGATCTTCATGATTGAGTTGCAGATGGAGCAGCCTGTGCACAGAGCTGTGCATAGATTGCGTTCAATGCACCCTGAGATCTTACATACCATGAAATAGGAGTTTCACCAGGAGATAAAATCGAACTTATCGGGATTTCAGGTTGTGCTCTTGGTGTAACAGGATCGTTCGGATGATTAACGTTGTGCTGGACGTCGTTATCATAGGATGTTTCTTCCACAATCCCCTCGACACGAGGATCATGAGCAAAATTCGTCGGTCGAGGGCCTGATGGACGATTCGACGGAGTTTCTGCCATGGAAAACAGAAAATGCAAAGAGATGAATGAAAACGAGAATTTGAGAATGAAAATTGAAGAATCGGTGGGCGCCAATGAAGAAACAGTGGTTCGAATGACCGGAATCAATCGGACCAGGGGTTTAGTTCTGCATAAAAGGGGTTAGTCCTCTCGCTTAATTCGGGGATTTAACCGAGTTTCTTCTCCGGTGATCTCTGCAAAACAGAAATCCGTTAGACTCGCCACGGGGAGAATGGGGGTTCTCTCCGTGACCACCCTCTGGCGTGAGAATAAGTACAGATCTCAATGAAGAAAAGAAGAAGTAGTGAAAGTGAAGTGAATGTAACTTGTGAGATCATACCTGGCCTGACTTATTTATAGCTGGATTTGGGTGGGAAAATCTGTTGACGGAGATAGTAACGGAAGGCACTTTCCGTAAGCGGTTATTATCTTTTCTGTCGATCATAAACGTCACCTTTAATCACACGGATCGTGAGTGTGATCAACGGCTGGGGAGATGCCACGTGGAAAGTAGATTTGGGTAGACCCTTCTCCAAGTTGATGCCATCGTCGTGACTTAGATGAGCGTCCAGGATTATGCCACGTCACCTTTCAGTTGTAACTGAATGGTTGTGCACGAAGAGCATTGATAACCTTCTAGAAGATCTACAGCTGTAAACCTTTATGCTCTTGCCACGTGTCCATTCTGTTGTAACAGAAATAACACTTCTATTTAAGTCATGATATCAAGCGCGCGGAGATGTTTAGGATCTTGTCTTCAAGTCTAACCGTTCCCTTACGCGAGCTCGCGCAAGGGTGTTAGTTGAATGTTAGTTTTACCCATTCTCCGGCTCATGGTTATCGAAGATTGTTTTCTTCTATATAATTGTTTAGAAGCACTGTGCAACCGTGCAGGGTTCTGATAGGACCATGGTATGATCTTGCGCGGGGTTTCCTAGATCATATTCCTTTGTCTTCGAACTGTTTCTTCCCAAATCCTGTTTAGGACCACTTGCGCAGCTGTGCAGGGTCTTTATTTAAGATGTCTTGGGATAGGGTTTTGGTATGGTCCAATGCGCATGCGTAGGGTTTTTGGGACCATACCCCTTCACCTTTAAGAGCAAAAAGTTGTTGAAGTAACTTGGCGAGCATGCTAGAACATATTAGGGGATACATCCCCTTATTAAGAAGTAGGACCATACCCTTATTAAGCCCAAGTCCCAATATTTGGATTCCTCTTGTTGAAGCACCCATGATTTATATATTGTGGGCTCCGTAACTCATTTTCTAACCCAAGATATGCTCTTTTGAAGTCTAGATTCTTCCATGTGGTATTGTTTTGTTCCGTTTGCCTCGTTTCTTCAGGTTTTCATCCAAACTCTTCGTAAACACCATCAAAACCTATAAATTCATAATATGAATGAATAAGGACCATAATCTTATCTAGTTTGTAATATTAAACTCATCAATTTTGCATGGAAAACATGTTACGTTAAGAGCACATCAATGATACATCAAGAAATTAATTGGGGATTAGAGTGAAAATTAATGAAACCTTAAATAAAATATAACAAATTAATTTTCTCTAACTAGTTATTAGAAAAAGTCTCAACCAAAGAGTAGATAATCAATTGGAGGGACTTTGATTTTTCCAAGTAAAGTATCTAGTTGATTTATTTCTATTTGTGGGATATAATGATGTTGAGAGATAAAAAGTTTCAATGAATGGAAAAAAGCAACATGCTTTACCAAATCAAAACCATGTTTTAAAATATAAACATGTATGTTGATAGATGTCAAATGGTTGCTTGAAAAGAAAAAAAAAAAACCAGAGGTGTGTGTATGGAAAGGTCAGGGGACAAATTATAGTTGTTACGCAATGTTTAAGATTAAATACGAAATAAAAAACAAAAAATAGACGATCCACGGTCAATGTATCGACTGCGGGATCAATGCATTTTTAAAGGTAATATTTTTGTATTTGTAGGGTTATCACTAGCATGCTTATTGATGCATTGTAAAGGGTCTCACCATTGATTGGTGATTATTGTAAAACACTATTGGGAAGATAATGTTGGGAGATTACTCAACATTGTAAAACACTACCATGGACTAGTGAAGAAACGTAAAGATACATAATAGTGATAGAGGGTTGAAGAATGTGATTACTACCTTTGATCATTGAATGAGTTTGTACGAATAATCTCTTTGTCTAAGAGAAGGGTTTTAGTGGAGAAACTCCCAATTTGAGAATTATTGATAAGATGTAGAGTGAATTAGTTAACATCCACTTAAACCTCTATAAATCAGTATTATTTTTCTAAATCCTTAACTCTTTACATTCACTATCTATTTGTATTGTTGAGTTTCAAACAAGTTCGAACAAATTAGTTCATGCTTAATCGAAGAAAAAATTAAGAAAACCTATGCCCCCGCCTTCTAATTTTCTACAAACTTGATACGTAAACTCCTTATTGTGTATTCTTTTTGTCACATCAGTCAGAATTGTCGTGTATGAAATTATTATAAATAACATAAAGAGTCACTCACAAAAAAATTCTTTAAAATATTTTTATAAATATTCAGTAAATATCTCATAATCTTTGTTAACAGGGGCATAGTGAGAATTTTTTTCCTACGGGTTCAGAAAATTTCTAGGGTTTGATTTAAAGGATTATATGGGTTCAATGGTGAATTTCCACAGGTGCGATGCCAAAATACACCTATATATAACACTAAAAAAATTTGGTAGGTCGAACCTGTACCTTTCTATATAGCTACGCTCCTGTTTGTTACTAAATATTTAATCTATATATTTTTATAATACACATATACTAAGTATTTAATATATTTTTTTTTAATAATACAAATACAATTTGTAACCTATCGATTACTTAGGATGAACGGGGTGGGTGCGGCAAGGGAGGCAGTGAACCCCTTTTACCGAGCGGGGAACACCGCCACTGTTCCCCTTTGCCGCGCGTGGTGGAGTGGAATCAGGGACTTATGACTGCGTTGAATCATGTGAACGTTGCTTTGACGTTTGGACCATTGGATGGTAACGGCTGTTTAGCCGTTTGAATTAAAAAAAAAGTTTTTTTATATAGTTAAACTATATAAACTCAACCTATTTTAAACAAATTCACACCAATCCATTTTCTCATTTCTCCAAAACTAAGGTGGTGTTTGTTTTTTCAGATGTAAAAGGTCTGCAGTCTGCGAACCACATCTGCAAACGTCTGCACGAGAAGAGGTGGACCAAATGTCTGCATAGTGTAATAAAAAGAGTGTTTGGTTATCTCAAAACCCCACATCTGCAAACCTTTTCTTCTCCCAAACCCATTTCTCTTTCAGCTATGCAAACCACCCACCACCTCCACCTCCACCACCCCCATCAAACCCGCTAATCCACCCCATCTCCCACCACCACCACCAACACGATGTAGATAGAGAGATCGTTTGAGAGAGAGGGAGCGGCTAGAGAGAGAAACAGCGAGAGAGAGAGAGAGAAACAACGACTAGAGAGGGAAACAACGAGAGTTTCGGTGTTTCCTAGGGTTTCTTCATCTGCGTGCGTTCGTTCTTTCTTAGGGTTTCATCGCAATCAAAAAGAGGGTTTCTTCATCTGCGTTCGTTCGTTCTTTTTTAGGGTTTCATCGCAATAAGATGAAGAAGAGCCAACAACAGTAGAGGAGGTATTTCGTAGTCTTCATTCAATTCATAATAATTAGCGATTCAACTGATTCTGATTTGCTAATTTATGTTAAGTAAAAACAACAAGAGAGAGAGAGAGAGAGAGATAAACAGTGGTAGTGATGGTGGTTCCGGTGGTTCCGGCATGTTCCGGTGACGGTGGTTGAGAGGAGGAAGGTGTGGAAGAGGTGGGAAGACATTGGACCATGTCTGCGTGGGGAAGAGGATACGCAGAGGTTTGAAGACATTTTTAATGAAATGTCTTCTAAAACACAAACGGTTTGCAGAGATATACGTCTGCGCGTGGTCTGCGCGGCGCAGACATAAGAGGCCAGAAGAGGTTAAACTGAAAAAACAAACACCCCTTAAATCTCTACCCCTATTTTATTTAAAAATGGTGGAAGCAATATCATTGTTTTTCCCACCCGATAGTAGCCTATTTTTTTTCCAAAATCTCATCGACGAAGTCGAACTACAAGACACAGGCACATCTAGTAAGAAACGTTTTGTTCGTCGTGATCATGAGAGTGCCACGAAACCCTGATGGCGGATTATTTTGTCGAGGACCCGAAATACAACGAAGATATTTTTCGTCATAGGTTCCATATGTGAAAACGTTTGTTTCTAAAAATTATGAGCGACGTGGAAGTGAGTAACCCGTGGTTTGAAGAGGGCGTAGATGTGAGAATGAAGAAGGTTTTTACACCGTTGCAAAAAGTTACATCGGCTATTAAACAACTTGCAACCGGCAACCCTCCAGACGAGAACAACGAGTATTTACATATGGCTGAAAGGACTTCCCGCGAGTGTCTAGAATATTTCTGCGAAACGGTATGTAAAATATACGCTCCCGAGTTCTTACGTAGGCCAACAAGCTATGATATGGCTCTTTTGTACCAAGCTCATGAGGATAAACATCACCTTCCTGGTATAGTGGGTAGCCTTGATTGCACCTATTTCGTATGTAGAATGTGTCCCATAGAGTTTTTGGGTCAATATATGAGAGGAGATCACTGTTACCCTACAGTTATGTTTGAAGTGATGGCCTCTCAAGATCTGTGGCTTTGGCATGCTTTTTGTGGTCCACCAGGTGCACAAAACGACATCAATGTGCTTCAGCAATCTAAATTATTTCATACTGAACGAAACGGAACGGCCCCAAAATGTCCATTTTACGTTAACAACCACTTATACAAACGTGATTACTATCTCGTGGATGGAATCTACCCTACATGGTCCGTGTTTGTCAAATCATTTCCATATCCTCACCTACTAGATGAAAAGAAGTTCAAGAAGCAGCACGAGGCGGCACGAAAAGACGCGGAACAGACTTTTGGTGTTTTGAAGTCAAAATGTGGTATAATTATAACACCCCGTGTTTTCGAAAGTCAAAGTCAAAGTCAAGGTCAAAGTCAACGACCGATCACGCGACTTGACTGATAGTGAATTTCTTTTATGTATTTACTTTAGTTGTATTATGTGGAGTAAGTGTCAACAATCGCAGTAATCGATGTGTGTTAATCGACTTACGAATGTAAACTATAGGAAGTAACAATGCGATAAAGTTAACTAAAACGATACTCGAACTATGCTAATCGAATCGACATCGAATGGTAATCGCACTCACAACTCGAAATACGCTTTTGGTTATTGTTATACGTGTGTGTGTGCCTTATGTGTTACTTGTGCATGTTTATTTATGTTATGTCATGGTAATCAATCGAATCGCAATCGAAACTCAAACGCAATCGAACTCAATCTCAATCGAAATGGTATGATAATTGGTGGAGAAGAGATAGTGCGAGATATGAATAGTTGGGATTAAAAGTAATTTGACTAGGAAACCCTATCGCATCGCAACGCTCGCAATCGCAATCGAAACAGCAAAAATCGTCGCGCCGAGCACTTGAACCAGGTGCCAGCCGGCTGGATTGCCATCCGACCGGGCTGCCACTTGATCAAGGCGCCAGGCTGCCATCCGACCGAGATGACATCCAACCGGATTGCCATCCGGGCAAGATGCCATCCGACCGGCCAGCCCCTTTCCACTTTGGGTATCCTATAAATACCCCATGACACTTTTATTCTTTCCACTTTTGCCAAGTGACGTCCGAACAGCTCGTTTTCCTCGCTTTTTCTCTGATTTCTCGCAATCCCGGTAAGATCTCGTCCTAAATCTTGTACTTCCTTGATCTACACGCACTCCTACACCTTTCTATCTTTTAAATCTTAACTTTTAACCGTGAAATCATCAAGATTCAAGGTGTTCTAGGATGACGTCATCATGGGTTCTTGAGGAACTTCATGTTTTGGCCTCAATCCACCAAGAACAACTTAGATCTAACCAATTTCCACATAAACAAACGAAGATCTTTCAAAGGTCTAAACATATTTACAACTTTCTTTCAACTCTTTTACACTCAATGCATTCAAAACCGGTAGAATCGGAGCTTGTGCCGACTCACTACTCAATATAATGGTTGTAGTGGTTCAAGATCCATACTCCATCCACGAGATTATCGATTTCGGGTTAACCAAGAACTACCATCTTAAACCGGTGGACTGGCCGAATTTGGGTGGTTCCTGTTCAGTCGGGTCACTAGAGCTTAGGATGGAACTCTGTTGGTTAACACGATATCAACACATCTCGATAACATGACAAACAATCAAAACTGCCAAGTGTAAGACGAACGGAACAACCAGGACGGAGTGCCGTCCAATCGGATTACTGTCCGAACGGACAGCCATCCGAGCGACCGGCTGTCCTAACGACTTGCACCTTGGGTCCCACACTTAGCTATTTTTGCCAACGATTGAAGTCTGGTTATTGAACGAGTTGTTGTCCGACCGGACTACCATCCGAACGGACAGCCATCCGAGTCATGAGACATTTGGACTTCAACACTTAAACAATTTTCAGCATGTTCAGTAACAGGGTTGCCACACGGACGGATGGGCATCCGACCGAGTGACCACCCTGCTGAGAACTTGTTCTCACTGAGGAACCTCGCCATTCGAGTCGCCGTCCGACCGGACGACCGTCCGACCGACCTGAAAGGTAGAGATACTTCAATGGTTTCAAAATGCTATGACGAAAACTTCAAAAGACAAACCATCATACATAAACACATCCTTCTCATAGAAAGAAACAATCCACTCGAATAGTCATCCGACCGGACTACCGTCCGACCGGATAACCATCCGAGCGGATTGTCCTCCGCACGAACTGGTCGTCCGATCGGATTACCATCCGACCGAACCGCTGTCCGAGCCACTTACACCTTGCATCGTTTTACGCGTCACTTATCGTTATGCTATCGTTCTGATCAGGCTAACCCTACTCCCTAGCGCTCCCTTCAATCCATCAATCGCTGTGAGTATACTCGATCCCTTTTTGCTTTAAGCACTTTTGAGTGTTACATACGTTACTTATACAAAATCACATCGAACACACTACGCAATACTTTAAATGCTAACCGTTACCGCATGTTATACGTGACTTAATGAATGCTTGTTTGTTATGTTTACACATGGAATGCTGTCTACCTGCCTTAGCAACGATAGTACTATAGTTTGGACTCAGCACCCGTTCACTCGAGGGTTGTTAAGGACAATTATTTGCATGGATTACAGTGGTGATCATGTATTACGAACTGCCTTGGGCAGTCAACCCGTAGTCATTGGTATCGATAGATCTATGTCGATAACTAACGTGCTTCATTTCACTATGCGTAAGTGCTGGTTATGAGTAAACGATTGCGAACTCTATATGCTATAATCAAACTTGTATGCTCACCTTTACACTATGTGTATTGACTTTTATTTTAACGTATGTGACAGGTGCTTAGGATGCTTATCTGCTAGGAAATCGAGGCTAGGATAGGGCTCTAGAGGCCAACAAATAGTTGTCTGTACAAATGAAATCAAGGGTCTCTAGAAGCAGATAAACGATTGGGCTATTTGAAATCTGAGTTGTCGGAACAGAACTATTTGTAACACCCCGAAAAAAAAATATAAAAACTTTATATTAAGAGTTATAAAGCATAAATAAATGAGAATTTACTAACTAGGAATTTTTAACCTAGTTAGTTAATTTACTAGAAAAAGTTTATGATAGGGTTAAACAATATGTTGAACAAGTTTGAGGGGCTTAAGTTGTAAAAAAAAACTGAAACTTGAGTCAATTAAACTAATTAAAACAAACCAAACACCCCACAAAGGGGATATCTGGTCGATCAGTAGAGCAGGGGGCGATCCCCACTTCTCCAAAACCTAAAACTTCCTTAATCTTGCAAATTGAAGGATTAGTCCAGGTCAAAATTGAAAATTGAGCTTAGAATCATGATCCTCATCACAAGAGGATTACAAGGTATGTAAAATTTAAGGATTTCTCTCAACTTGAAATTTTGATGATTTAGGAAAAATCTGGAATTAGGGTTGCATGTGTATGTTATGATGATTGTGGAACAATTATAGTGTCTAAGGATAAACCCTAAACAAACACAAGCAGAGATCATGTAAAATTTTAGTGGAAACCATGATCACCATTGTAGGTGATTAATGGGTTATGTGTTAATTAATGAATACTAGAGTTGTGCATGCTAATCTTGTGTAATTTGACAACTTGAAAGTGATTTCAGAAATCTAAAGGCTAACAATCATGTAAAATTGTTGATAGAGGTGAGATTAGGGCTAAATGATAAGTTATAAACTTGTCACATAATCATATGAAAAATCTGCCTTTAAGGTGTTTGTGAAAATGCCTCAAAGAAGGCTTGAAATAGAAATCTAATGATTTAACGCATAATTACGATGTTTCGGTGTATTATGCGAAGTAAGGTTTAAATAGAGTTCTAAACAAGTCTTGAATTGAACTCTATAGGAAAGGATACCGGGACATCAAGTGGACAAGCCGGTAGTGATTTGCGGTTGAAAGGCGTACACTAAGGTATGTAACTGGACCCGTTACATTAAGTAAATTTAGATCATTGTAATTGGTATAGTTGAATTTTAAAATACGAGTTGTTATGAATTAAAGCGATGATGTCGCTATATTGAATATTTGGTCAAAGGTTGGTTAGAACTCGTTGGTAGTCGTTACAAGGAAAGAATTTCCGTAGACGAGCCAAACGGGTCGAATAATCAAGTAAGGCATGGTTAGGGCTTCGGACTATAATGAATTGATTCTTTGATATAGGTTAATACATATATAGCATGTTAGATATATGAGAATTCAATGTATAGGTTATTAGAGAAGCGAAATCCGAAGCTTGGGTTGAGTACAATGAACAAGCCAAACAAAATCATGGATTTCCAGCAGATACCGTAAATTACGGTATTACCGTAATTTACGGTAGGGGTCATGGGATTTACGGTGTAACACCCCTGATTTACGGTGACTAAGAATTTCCAGATATCACCGTAAATTACGGTAACACCGTAATTTACGGTGGAAAGCAGAAATTTAAAATTTTTTATTTGTTATTTATCTAGATGTTAGATCCTATGTTTAAATCGTATGCATCAAAGTTAAAACTAATGTTAATTGGTTTTGACACTAGGTGACTAGAAGGACATTACGGATGGTGATCAAGCAACTTTCAAAGAACCGAACACGACTCATGAAGCTTCCGCTATGTTTTGAATCTTTTATAGTTCTTGTGTATGGGTTTTAAACACGTGTTTTGAACATCTTTTCAAATGTTACAGTGTAGTTATTAGTGATTAAGTTTGTTTCATATGAACTTTATTATGAAAGTCAGGTTTTGTAAACAATATTTTACTAGAAATGGTACAAACTATTATAAATTTCAAGTGTAAAATTTAGGGTGTTACAAGTTGGTAATCAGAGCTCAAGGTTGTCAATAAGTGTTCGGTTCAAGCTTGATCGATCGTCCGGTAAGTGTTAACTTATTCTGTTAATAAATTATGTATTACGTATAGAATGAGAAATGAATAAATATGCATGAAAATGAAAAGAGTGTGTATAAGCTCACTCAAAAACAAGAAATGCATGAAACAAGAATTATTAAATCAAGTTACGAACTTGATTGAATTGAAACAAGAATGACTAAATCAAGTTACGAACTTGATTGAATTGAAACAAGAATGATTAAATCAAGTTATGAACTTGATTAAATCAAAACAAGTAAAGCATGTGTTATAAATGGAATGTTTAACAATCTATGTAAACATTTCAGAAATCGAGATGGCTGATGGAGGTAATGATAATGCGGTGCCAAGAGTCACCGAACAAATGAGAGAAGTGATTGCCGAAAAGGTTGGAAAGGCGATCGAAAACAGTTTGTCGGACTTTATTGATAAAATTCAAAACACGGTTTTATCAATAGTGGAAGGGAGAATCAAGAAATTGGAAGATGATTCCAATTCAACAAAGGAAAAGCATGGTGGACGAAAGCCTTGTTCATACAAGGAATTCATGGCATGTAAACCACCAATATATAATGGGGAGGTTGATCCAATCGTGTGCCAACGATGGCTAAGTGATATCGAAGGAGTATTCGAGAGAACTCATTGTGATGAAAATGACTACGTAGCTTATGGTACGGGTCAATTAAGAGGCCAAGCGAAAGACTGGTGGGATAACAAAAAGAAGGAGATTGGAAGTGAAGTAGCTAAGGCCATGACATGGGAGGAGTTTAAGACGCCATTTCTTAAACACCATAGTCCCAAGGCGGTCATAAATAAAATCAAGGAAGAGTTCATGCAACTCAGACACAAAGGTGAATCCATAGACAAGATCACGGGGATGTTTATGGACAAGATGAAGTTCTGTGATGATTTGATAACGAATGAAGAGCAAAAGGTCTATTATTATCATAACATGCTAAGCGCGGAATATAGAGAGTTCATAACCCCTTCAAAGTACGAGACCCTTACCGAGATTGTCAATGCTGCTCGGGAAAGGGAGATTGAATTGAAGAAGAGTATAGAACGGGGTGAACGAAGGGCACAAGATGTGAATCCAATCCCTGCCAAGAAAGCAAGAACGAATGAATCAGCAAAGAAATCAGATGCTAAAGGTAGTACATCAGGTTGCAAAATTTGTGGGAAGAATCATAAAGGCGAATGTCGTTACAAGGATAAGCCTTGTCCCATATGCAAGAAAACGGGACATATGGCTATGTCGTGCCCGGAGAAGGTGACGGTTTGTTACAATTGTTATCGAACGGGTCACAAAAAGTCGGAATGCCCGGAACTGGTTGGAAAGAAAGATGGGCAGGAACCGAAAGGTGAAGCCCCAAAAGCAAAGGCAAGATCTTTTCAATTAACCACCGCAGAAGCGAAGATTGAACCTGACGTGGTCTCAGGTATATTTGATGTAAATTCAATTCCCGCACACGTGTTATTTGATACGGGTGCGAATAAATCCTTTGTTTCATATGGGTTTATTCGACATCCTTCATTTGTTCTAACCAAATTACCTGTGCCTTTAGAAGTAGAGATAGGTAATAACAAAAGCTTTATTGTTTGTGATGTATGTGAAAATTGTAAACTGAGCATCGATGATGAAGAATATTTGATAAATCTAATCCCGATGTCGATGGGAGAATTCCAAGTAGTCGTGGGGATGGATTGGCTATCTCAATACCATGCAAAGGTCGTGTGTTTTCGCAAAGAGATAAAACTAACATCTCCGAGCGGAAAACACGTCACCATTTATGGCGAAAAAGGAGGCAACCCCATAGTATGTTCGATGTTGAAAGCTCACAAGCTCATGAAGCGAGGATGCAAGGCATTTATGATATACGCTAATGAGCCAGAAAAAGAATCACGAAGGATTGGAGATGTACCGGTAGTACGAGATTATGAAGATGTTTTTCCGGAAGATTTACCGGGGATACCGCCTGAACGGGAAGTAGAGTTCGGGATCGAATTGATTCCGGGCGCGAAACCCGTAGCAAAAGCCCCGTACCGACTTGCACCGTCGGAACTACAAGAGTTGATGTCCCAAATCCAAGACCTGCTTGACAAGGGATTCATATGGCCGAGTGTGTCTCCTTGGGGTGCACCGGTATTGTTCGTGAGAAAGAAAGACGGGAGCATGCGTATGTGTATTGATTACCGGGAGTTAAACAAACTCACGGTAAAGAACCGATACCCGCTCCCGAGGATAGATGATTTATTCGACCAACTACAAGGTGCAAATTGGTTTTCCAAAATTGACCTTAGATCGGGGTATCACCAACTAAAGGTCAAAGAAGAAGATGTGCCGAAGACGGCTTTCTGCACGAGGTACGGACATTACGAATTCCTCGTGATGTCGTTCGGGCTAACAAATGCACCCGCTGCTTTCATGGACCTCATGAACCGGGTTTGCAAGCCAATGTTGGATAAGTCGGTCATCGTGTTTATCGATGATATTTTGGTGTACTCGAAAAATGAAGCTGAACACGCACACCATTTACAAGAAGTGTTAGAGACACTTAGGCGAGAGAAGTTATATGCAAAATTCTCTAAATGTGCCTTTTGGTTACGAGAGGTTCAATTTTTAGGCCATGTCATAAATGCCGACGGAGTATTGGTGGATCCATCAAAGATAGAGGCTGTGTCAAAATGGAAACCCCCGAAGAACCCTTCAGAAATTAGAAGCTTTTTGGGGCTTGCAGGGTACTATAGGAGATTCATTCAAGATTTCTCCAAGATTGCGTCGCCGCTAACGAAACTAACCCAAAAGAAAGCAAAGTTTATTTGTGGAATCGATCAAGAAAAAGCGTTTCAAACGCTAAAAGAAAAGCTAACTCAAGCTCCGGTACTGACATTGCCGGACGGGGTCGAAGACATGGTGGTCTATTCGGATGCTTCATTATCGGGGCTCGGTTGCGTGTTGATGCAACGGGGCAAGGTAATAGCCTATGCCTCGAGACAATTGAAGATACACGAGAAGAAATACCCCACGCACGATCTCGAATTGGCAGCGGTAGTGTTTGCATTAAAAATATGGAGGCATTACTTGTATGGGGTAAAGTGCACCATATTCACTGATCACAAGAGCTTGAAATACTTCTTTGATCAGAAGGAGTTAAATATGCGACAAAGGCGATGGCTGGAAACGGTGAAGGACTACGACTGTGAGATACATTATCACCCCGGAAAAGCAAACGTGGTAGCGGACGCTCTAAGCAGAAAAGCGGACTATGTTCCAATACGAGTGAGGTCGATGCAACTCGTGGTGACCTCGGGTATACTTGAACGTATTCGAGAGGCGCAGTTAGAAGCAGTAAAAGAAGAAAATTGGAAGAAAGAAAGAATAATCGGCCAATTGA
Organism: Helianthus tuberosus; assembly: GCA_030545235.1. Classification (NCBI taxonomy): domain Eukaryota; kingdom Viridiplantae; phylum Streptophyta; class Magnoliopsida; order Asterales; family Asteraceae; genus Helianthus; species Helianthus tuberosus. The sequence goes on along the minus strand of CM060414.1, from coordinate 115,243,113 downwards.
AAGATTTGTCGGATGGGAACCACGGGTTGAAGACTCGATCCGGAAGGATATGGGTCCCACATACTTGTGGAGTAAAGGCGCTTCTACTTAACGAAGCTCATAAATCCCGTTATTCGATTCATCCGGGTGCAACCAAGATGTACAATGATTTGAAACAAAATTATTGGTGGCCCGGAATGAAGAGGGACGTGGCGAAATATGTGGAAAAATGCTTGACATGTTTACAAGTCAAGGCGGAGCACCAGAAACCATACGGCAAACTTCAACCGTTAGAAATTCCGGTTTGGAAATGGGAACATATTACAATGGACCTGTTAACCAAGTTGCCTAAGACGAATCGTGGTTTTGATGCCATATGGGTAGTGGTGGATAGATTGACGAAAAGTGCTCACTTCATTCCGATTCGTGAGACTTATACGTCAGAAAAGATGTCAGAAGTCTATACCAATGAAATCATAGCACGTCATGGAGTGCCGGTGTCCATCGTGTCCGATAGGGATACCCGGTTTACTTCGAATTTCTGGCGTGATTTCCAAGAACAAATGGGGACCAAATTGTTCATTAGCACTGCGTACCATCCTCAAACGGATGGACAAAGTGAAAGAACGATACAAATATTGGGAGACATGCTACGGGCGTGTATAATCGACTTTGGAGGCAGTTGGGATGTTCATCTACCGTTAGTCGAGTTTTCGTATAACAACAGTTACCAATCTAGTATTAAAATGGCACCATACGAAATGCTTTACGGTAGGAAGTGTCGAACCCCGGTTTGTTGGGGTGAAGTGGGTCCACGTGAACTCGCCCACCAAGATATAGTACGGGCCACGAACGAAAAGATCGATAAAGTTCGGGCACACTTGAAAGCGGCTCAAGACAGGCAAAAGGCGTATGTTGATAAAAGGAAAAGGCCAATTGAATTTCAAGTCGGTGACATGGTCATGCTAAAAGTGTCCCCATGGAAAGGCGTTATTAGATTTAGAAAAAGGGGGGAACTAAGCCCGAGGTTTATTGGGCCATTTAAAATTATCGGGAGAGTTGGCAAGGTAGCATACCGTCTTGAATTACTGGAGGAGTTAAGTGGAATCCATGGCACGTTTCACGTATCGCAATTAAGAAAGTGCCTAGCAGACGAAACGACATATATCCATTACGATGATATCGAAGTGGATAATAGTCTAAATTATGCGGTAAGACTGGTTGAAATTTTAGACAGAAAGGTCAAACGTTTACGAAACAAACAAATTGACCAAGTCAAAGTCAAATGGGAGCATAGGAAAGGTTCGGACACTACATGGGAGTCCGAAGAGGAGATGCGATGTCTTCACCCTACATTATTTGGTACGTACTTCGGTTTCGGGGACGAAACCCTTTTAAGGGGGGTGGACTTGTAACACCCCGAAAAAAAAAATATAAAAACTTTATATTAAGAGTTATAAAGCATAAATAAATGAGAATTTACTAACTAGGAATTTTTAACCTAGTTAGTTAATTTACTAGAAAAAGTTTATGATAGGGTTAAACAATATGTTGAACAAGTTTGAGGGGCTTAAGTTGTAAAAAAAAACTGAAACTTGAGTCAATTAAACTAATTAAAACAAACCAAACACCCCACAAAGGGGATATCTGGTCGATCAGTAGAGCAGGGGGCGATCCCCACTTCTCCAAAACCTAAAACTTCCTTAATCTTGCAAATTGAAGGATTAGTCCAGGTCAAAATTGAAAATTGAGCTTAGAATCGTGATCCTCATCACAAGAGGATTACAAGGTATGTAAAATTTAAGGATTTCTCTCAACTTGAAATTTTGATGATTTAGGAAAAATCTGGAATTAGGGTTGCATGTGTATGTTATGATGATTGTGGAACAATTATAGTGTCTAAGGATAAACCCTAAACAAACACAAGCAGAGATCATGTAAAATTTTAGTGGAAACCATGATCACCATTGTAGGTGATTAATGGGTTATGTGTTAATTAATGAATACTAGAGTTGTGCATGCTAATCTTGTGTAATTTGACAACTTGAAAGTGATTTCAGAAATCTAAAGGCTAACAATCATGTAAAATTGTTGATAGAGGTGAGATTAGGGCTAAATGATAAGTTATAAACTTGTCACATAATCATATGAAAAATCTGCCTTTAAGGTGTTTGTGAAAATGCCTCAAAGAAGGCTTGAAATAGAAATCTAATGATTTAACGCATAATTACGATGTTTCGGTGTATTATGCGAAGTAAGGTTTAAATAGAGTTCTAAACAAGTCTTGAATTGAACTCTATAGGAAAGGATACCGGGACATCAAGTGGACAAGCCGGTAGTGATTTGCGGTTGAAAGGCGTACACTAAGGTATGTAACTGGACCCGTTACATTAAGTAAATTTAGATCATTGTAATTGGTATAGTTGAATTTTAAAATACGAGTTGTTATGAATTAAAGCGATGATGTCGCTATATTGAATATTTGGTCAAAGGTTGGTTAGAACTCGTTGGTAGTCGTTACAAGGAAAGAATTTCCGTAGACGAGCCAAACGGGTCGAATAATCAAGTAAGGCATGGTTAGGGCTTCGGACTATAATGAATTGATTCTTTGATATAGGTTAATACATATATAGCATGTTAGATATATGAGAATTCAATGTATAGGTTATTAGAGAAGCGAAATCCGAAGCTTGGGTTGAGTACAATGAACAAGCCAAACAAAATCATGGATTTCCAGCAGATACCGTAAATTACGGTATTACCGTAATTTACGGTAGGGGTCATGGGATTTACGGTGTAACACCCCTGATTTACGGTGACTAAGAATTTCCAGATATCACCGTAAATTACGGTAACACCGTAATTTACGGTGGAAAGCAGAAATTTAAAATTTTTTATTTGTTATTTATCTAGATGTTAGATCCTATGTTTAAATCGTATGCATCAAAGTTAAAACTAATGTTAATTGGTTTTGACACTAGGTGACTAGAAGGACATTACGGATGGTGATCAAGCAACTTTCAAAGAACCGAACACGACTCATGAAGCTTCCGCTATGTTTTGAATCTTTTATAGTTCTTGTGTATGGGTTTTAAACACGTGTTTTGAACATCTTTTCAAATGTTACAGTGTAGTTATTAGTGATTAAGTTTGTTTCATATGAACTTTATTATGAAAGTCAGGTTTTGTAAACAATATTTTACTAGAAATGGTACAAACTATTATAAATTTCAAGTGTAAAATTTAGGGTGTTACACTATTTGCCTAGATTTTGTCTATAATAATTTGTTTACCTTTTGAGACATGGTATGGGACATGTTACTTTAAATTAATTGGTAATGATAATTTATATGGAAACTTCTGGACAATCTGTTTCGCTCTGTGCCATGCCCCGATGTTTCCGCCATCGGCTGGGGTGTGACAGATTGGTATCAGAGCCATAACTATAGGGAATTAGGCAAGACACGACTTAGTCTGGGTCGATGTCTTAGATACCTAGTCTATAGTTAGGAACCAACAGACCGACTCGTACATGTCCAGTAGGGATTATGCATGAGCTTACTACTATTTCTCGCTATCCTCTCCTACGCTACACTATCACTGCACTCGAATTTTCAAACATGAATGAGCAATTAAGTTGAGATTAGGTGTGAAAAAAGCAAACTCTCGATTAAATTGCTTGTCCAACCCACATTTTCATCTATAAACACGGGAATTTGCGTTGAACCAGGAGTGAAATCCTTACTTTGACGCATAATTCTCTTTTATTTTATCAAAACAGGAATGAAGTTGTTAAGCCAGGGGTGAAACCCTAACCTTGACGGCTTGTTCCGACCTTTACTTGGTTTTACAAAACTCTCACCAAAGTCTCGACAGACTCCAAAGACCTGAAGTCACGACATGACTAACGGGATGTGTGCCAAACGCCCAAGAATCGAGGCCGAAGCACAATCCTGAAGGTCAAAATGTGTACAACAAGTCCTTGTGAATAGTCGAATCACTTTGGTAAGTCGATGTCTAATAGCCGCAGACGATCTATTTCTCAATTTTTAAGTGTTTTCGATTCTGAGCCCGCAACTGCTGACTCTGATGATTCGTCGATTTTATGTGATTTATGTGGTTTATGTTTATTTGTTACCGTTTTGAGGTACTACTGGTTTCGATCTAACGCCTTTTTGCTTTCGCTAATCACACAGCACGCTACAGATCGCTGACAAATCGCTAAATTGTGGATGACCTTATGCTATGTTATACGCTTATGCTATACTACTCGACAAGTTATTTGCGATCACAATTCTTGAACACGCATAGACCTTAGATGATAGAGGCAGTCAGAATACTCCCCGTGTCCTTATATGCATCTTGTGATTACATGATTATGTGCTTCTGTGCTCCCACGTGCTTCTAAGTGAATTATGTGCTTATATGCTTCTGTGTTTCTGTGCCCTACGTGATTATGTGCTTCTGTGCTTACGTGAATCTGTGATTATGTGCCTATGTGCTTACGTGACTATTCGTGTTCCTGAGCTTTAGAAGTAGTAGACGTGTGAGGTGAGATTCGATTATATTGTGTTGAGTCCTGTGGCGATGTCTGTTGCAGACAATGTCGTCATCTGGATCTCGCGCTTCCTGTGATGCTCGCCGAAAGCAAGCAGACAAACGCCTTGCTGCCATGATTACTAAGCAAATGGCAAAAGTTGTACCCTAAGTCGTCAGTGAGCTGTACGAAAACATGAGCAAATCGTCTGAGGAATCCCGAACTGAGACTCCCAAAGCTGCTTTCAGCTTCAAACAATTCAAGGCATGTGGACCGAAAGAGTTCACCGGAGAAGAAGGCCCTACAGCTTTGTTTTAATGGTTTGACTCCATCGAGGTCACACTGCGACAGAGCGGTTGCCTAGATAACCTACGCACTCTCAACGCAACTGGCGTCTTCCAGTCCCGCGCTTTAGACTGGTGGACGACTGAGAGGAACAAACATAGGAATGATGCAGCCTACAGTCTGTCGTGGGACGAGCTCAAGGAAGTCATGCTGGAAGAATTTTGCCCTCCTCATGAGCGCCAAAAGTTAGAAGATGAATTCTAGCACATAAAGCAGAAGGATGGAGAAAACGCTGCACTCACTACTCGCTTCAAGCATCTCAGCATTATCTGTCCTGCCTGACTGTGTTGCCGATTTCGTGCAAGCGGCCAAGACTACAACGATCGAAGAGACTTACCTACTGGCCGCTGAAATCAACGACAAGCGGGTCAAGGCTGGTGTCTGGGATAAAACTTCAAAGCACCTGCATCAAGTCACCGCCGCACCAACTACTGAAGCTGCCATCGCTCAATCGTCAAAGTCCTCATGCCGCAAGAAGAAGAACAACAACAGCAGCTCCAGCAACAAGAAATGTGCTGTCACTACCACTACTGCTCCTCTTCAGGCCGTACCGGCCCAGCAGCAGCACCATCACCGTCCCGCACCAGTTACTTATGCACTGCCAGCAAAGCGCGCATACACAGGCCCCCACCCGGCTTGCCTGACATGCTCTTATCATCACCCGGTGGGTCTCGCCTATCGTTTCTGCGCTCACTGCAACCTATACGGCCATTTCACAGCTAACTGCCGTACTGGTCCCCGTCAAGCCCCAGTTTAAGCCACTGCTCATCAAGCTCTGCTCCCAGCCCCGCAAGGCCAACAAGCGGCTCAGGCACCCGCGGTCAACGCCCGAGTCTGTTTCGCATGTGGTGATCCCAACCACTTTGCGAACATGTTCCCGAACAGGGTGGTGAAACAAGAGCCCCATCAACAGCAGCAACAAGCCGCACGCGCCAGAACTTTCAACATCAACGTGCGCCAAGCCCAGGCTGACAACAACGTGGTCAATGGTACGTTCCTTGTGAATGGTATTTATGCATCGTGTTTGTTTGATACTGGAGCCGATAATTGCTTTGTGTCGTTCGAATTCGAGAAACTCCTTAGTCGTAAGCGCTCCCAACTCTCCTCGACGTTCGATGTTGAAGTCGCCACCGTAAGAACTGTCGCTGTTAATTCTGTTCTTCGTGATTGTACCCTCGAGGTCAACAATCACATCTTCCCAATCGACCTAATTCCAATGCAACTCGAAAGTTTCGACGTCATAGTAGGCATGGACTTTCTTCACGAAAACCATGCTGAAGTTGTGTGTTTCGATAAGATGATTCGATTCTCACTCGCGAATGGTGATTTATTGTGTGTTTATGGAGAAACTGCTTCGAAAGGCCTCAAACTTATGTCATGTGTCCAAGCTAGCAAGTATCTCCACAAGGAATACAGAGCTTTCTTGGCTAACATTGTAGTAGCGGAGAAGGAAAAGAAAGGAAAGACAGAGGTGAAAGATGTTCCTGTGGTTCATGAATTTCCTAATGTGTTCCCTGACGACCTTCCCAGTCTACCGCCAAGTCGTGATATCGACTTTCGTATCGACCTTATTCCTGGAGCCAATCCTGTTGCCAAAGCTCCTTACCGACTCGCACCGTCCGAAATGCGTGAACTCTCGAACCAGCTCCAGGAATTACTTAAGAAAGGCTTCATTCGCCCGAGCACCTCTCCTTGGGGCGCGCCAGTCCTTTTCGTCAAAAAGAAGGATGGGTTGTTCAGAATGTGCATCGACTATCGGGAATTGAATAAGTTAAGTATCAAGAACCGTTATCCCCTGCCTCGCATTGACGATTTATTTGATCAACTACAAGGTGCTACGTGCATCTCGAAGATCGATCTACGCTCAGGTTATCACCAACTACGCATCCAGGAGGAAGATATACCCAAAACCGCTTTTCGCACTCGATACGACCACTACGAATTCGTTGTTATGCCTTTTGGTTTAACCAACGCACCAGCGGTTTTCATGGACCTGATGAATCGCGTGTGTAAACCATATCTCGACCGTTTCGTCATCGTGTTCATCGACGATGTCTTGATCTATTCCAAGTTGAAGACCGAACACGCGCAACATCTACGTTTGGTTCTCGAGCTACTCCAGGGGAATCGACTCTATGCCAAGTTCTCCAAGTGTGAATTCTGGTTGGAGGAGGTCCAGTTTCTGGGTCACATTGTCAATAGTCAGGGTATTCACGTAGATCCTGCGAAGATTGAAGCCGTTAAGAGCTGGATTACACCATTGAACCCGACTGAAGTCCGTTCTTTTCTCGGACTAGCGGGCTATTACCGATGATTTATCGAAGGATTCTCAAAGATCGCTGTGCCGCTTACCGCTCTCACGCATAAAGACAAGCCTTTTGTTTGGGGAACCGAACAAGAGTCTGCTTTTCAAACCCTCAAGCAGACAAGCACATGCTTTGCAATGCTCCTGTTCTCACATTGCCCGACGGAAACGATGATTTCATTGTCTATTGTGATGCTTCCAACCTTGGTCTCGGTTGTGTTCTTATGCAGCGGGACAAGGTTATAGCTTACGCATCTCGTCAACTCAAAATCCACGAGAAAAACTATACAACCCATGATCTCGAGCCAGGCGCAGTCGTTTTTGCGTTAAAGATTTGGCGACACTACCTGTATGGTACAAAGTGTACGATATTCACCGATCATAGGAGCCTACAACATATCTTTTATCAGAAAGAACTTAATATGCGTCAACGCCGATGGGTAGAACTTCTCAACGATTACGACTGTGAGATTCGTTATCATCCAGGCAAAGAAAATGTTGTTGCTGACGCTCTCAACAGACGGAGTTATTTGCTCAGCATTCGTAATGTCCAAGCCCAATACGATCTCGAAACCCTCATCCGCGAAGCCCAACATGCTTGCTTTAATGAACGCACTCTGAAGAAGGAACGAATCTATCACGATGGAGCTCAACTTGTGAATAAGCCGAATGGGATATTCCACTTTCTGGACCGAATTTGGATCCCTAAACGGACCGATTTGCGAAAGATATTGATGGACGAAGCCCATAAATCCCGGTATTCTATTCATCCCGGTGCCGACAAAATGTACCAGGATCTTCGTCACAAGTACTGGTGGCCGGGCATGAAAAGGGATATCGCCCTCTATGTGGGAAAATGCCTGACTTATGCAAGGGTCAAGGCTGAACACCAAAGACCCTCTGGCTTACTTGAACAACTGTTGATCCCTATGTGGAAGTGGGAAAGTATAGCTATGAACAACTGTATTTACTTTAGTTGTATTATGTTGTAACACCTCGAAAAATTTACGTCCAATAATGTATTGACACGTGTCATAAGCTTTACATATGCGAAAACATACTTTAGAGGGACTAAAGTTGACAAACAGTGAAAAACTATGGAACGTAAGGGTCCAAAGTGTCAACAATGGATAAATAGACTCTATAATAACCCTACATAATGTTTATAACCTTAAACGGATGGATCATGGATCATACGAAGCGGAAAATGCACAAAAGTGAGGAATTACAAACTATAGGGGCTAAAAGTGTCAACATGTTGAATTTATACCTCTGAGTGAACTTTTGGCAGACCCAAAGCTTTGTAATGCTAAAATATACTCACTAGAATATGTGGTAAAAATTTCATGAAGTTTCGTTATCGTATGAGAAAGTTATGGCCAAAACCGTACTTGAGGGGCTAAAAGCGTCAACGTCGAATTTCATGGCTTTTCGGGTGAGCGCAAAGTTATCCGAGGACATTACCATGTTGGTAAATGTCCCAAGGTTCTTAAAAACCAAGTTTGGTGGTTTACGAGTCAAAATAAATAGCCGAAACCTCGCGTGCAAAGACAGGGACCAAAGCTGCCATTTTTAATCAAAGTTTGGCAGCCCCAGGTGCAGCTTTTTGCGATCAGGGGCTGTTTGGTCCGAAATTTTAGTGCAAAACAGCTGGGATCACCTCCATTTCTCACCAATAGATGAGCATGCATGTCTTGGACACTTGTGAGGCTCCTACAACATCTGATTTCTCCATAAATTCTGATCAAAGCTCCATTTTATTGAGTTCTTGTGATAGTAACAAGAACACCCACAACTTGCAAAAACTCACAAGACTTCTCCAGGAGCAATCTGATCGACAAGGCAGCCTCCAAGTGCTTTCTAGGCTTCATTAGGACCTTTGTAAGCATTCATATCATTCTATAATTCGTTATAGCTTAGATTATTAGTTAAAAGTCAAACCGTTGTTCATATAGTTTGACTTTTCGATTAAACGAAATTGGCTCTGTCATTTCTCAAATTGAAACCACTTATAAGTTGGTATTTATGTGGGAAACAAACCCTCAAAAGGGTATTCTCTGATTCCCACTCTAAGCATGCTATTTGTCGAGTCAAAGATGTTCTTAAAAAGTCAACAGAAATCGTTTTTGTGAAATATAGCATAAATGGTAAGGTAGATGACATGCAATCAGTTTGATCATCATAAATAACTTATAATGAATATAAGAATGTGTTTTATCTTAATCAACTCGACAATCTTTAGTATAAACTCGGATCGGAACCGAAAGTCTTATAAAACGACTTTTTCGTTGACTCTCGATTCGGATCCGTGCATGCATGTTTGAGATCTGTATTAGAGTTTATTTTTGACCATTTTTATTTATGTATAACTTTCTGGAATTTTTACATCTTGAGTCTATGCTTAACCGATTCATATGCATGTTTCCGATTATGCTTAAAAGTTGACTATTTTGCCCTTTTTGATATAAAACGTGATTTTTGGAAAAGTGAAAGAGTAGAAATCTTTATTTCTAATTTATAAACTTGCACCGAAAATTTGAGATCAGTTGGTGGTCCAGATTTTGAGATATGGCCGATATCGTAAAACTATATCTTCATGTTAAATAAACGGCGCATTTAGCGTATAACCTATTTAAGGCCACTTTTCGATATAAAACTTTTTACCCACTGATGTTATATAATATTTTGGGATTTTTGATGATTTTTATTTAATTTTTGGCTGATCGTTTCATAGGTCGCTAAGTTGATTCGGTTAATGCCGGTTTTGACCTTTTAAGCCATAAAATGAGTTTTATAAATCCGATTGACCCCAAACCACTTCCTACTGATTTTATTTAGTAAATAAAGTATGTTGAACCTTCTGGAAGTATAAAAATCTCAGCTTTCCTTTACAAACCCGGAAACGGCTCTAAATCGCCTTTTTAGGCATTTTTAACGCATAGTATATACTATAACCATGTCAAGCACATAAGACTTATACCTACTGATGTAATTAGTATATTTTCATATAAAAACAGTAAGTACAATTTTATAAACTCAGATTTCAAATTTTGACCTTTTAAGCCCTTGTGAAATTACCAAAATATCCCTAAGGTGCATAGTTTGGTTTTAAATGATAAGTTCTACATATGGGTCATACCCTACTGTTATAACATGATAAATTAAGTATATTTACTGTATAAATCAGACCGTAACTCAGATTTACGAATAAACTCTTTTACAACCTTTTTAAATGACCAAAATGCCCCTATGAGGCATAAGTTGAGTTTAAATCCGTTCCGGGCATAATAGAAATTACTTTGCTGATATTTTAACATATTTAAAGCACATCAACCCAGGAAACTTGCATATGACTCCCATGGTCGCCCGTAACGCACTTTTCGCGTTCGGTTCGGTTTATGTAACTAGTATACATGAATTGACCGAAACGGGTCAAACATTATCATTTTTGTCTCAAAATCCAGAATGTGTTTAGTAAAACCATATTATACAAGTCTTCAAACTTGTCGGGTCAAATTCACATTCTATCCGGTCTTCGCTTAATCGTGCGTAAACCGTATCTTCCTTAAGACTAACCGGTCTAAGCTTTGGCTTAATTAAAAGACCCGTTAGCATTCTAATTGATTATTTATACCATCATTCCAGACTAGAGAATTCCGGTAAATGGTACCTACGCTTACTTAGGTGAATACAGCTGAGTTATTAGATTCTTGCTATTTAAGACAGGAGCTAGCTCAGGTAAATACTCTTAACTTATTTTCCCTATACGGGCTTGGAATACGGTATAATAATACCGCTTGGTCGGGTATTGAATATTTAATCTTATTATGGTTAAATTATTGAGGTAACCCGGTTTAATCTGTATTGTTTGAAATAAAAGCCTTTAGGGGTTAATGACCATGCCCTGGATATCCTTGACATCATTGTATTATAAAATGGCCACGTCTTAGGTACGGGGTGTAGGCATACACCTGACAGTTACTAAGTAATAACGGTATCTCACTCTCTTGTGGGCCTATACTTGTGGCGTGTCTGTTAATCTTGACTCGGTTTCTACATCGGGCCCTGAACGTATAACGAACATGTAAATCTGTATACAAGGTTATAACTATAATTGTTCCAAGTTAAAAAGGTTAATTATGCCTCTGTGCATTTTAATCAAATTATAAAAGATATTTTGTGCCACGTGCATTCAAATCAATTTTCTTAAACTCTTTTCAAATGAGTCGGTTGAGTGTATTTACCAGTGAAAACTGACGTATTTTCCAAAAAGGTTAAGTGACAGGTACTGAACGTAATTGGCTGGAAGCTCAAGGCGCTAATAAGGAATCTTGCAAGTTCTAGGTGTCTAAAGTCTGTTGAACAAGTGATATGTTTTAAGATCCGCATGTGGATCCTTTACCTTCCGTTGTAGTACTGGATATTACTTTATATTCGGAATGTAATATTATTTATCTTTTGCTTCCGCTGTGCATTTATATATATTGTGTTGTTTGACTATGATGTTATCAACTACGTCACGATACTCCCCACCGGGCCCACCGGTGACACGTGGAATTCGGGGTGTGACAGGTTGGTATCAGAGCCAAACACTGAGTGAATTAAACACTAGCCTTTTGTGTTTAATCTCAGTTACACAATTGCACATTCTTGAGTCTAGACAAGAACATAGGACAAACTCTAAATTCGTTTTATTTTGACCTTATTTGATTCATTTGTTATTTTTGATTAGCCTTTGCATGGGCAAGTCATTTTTATTAGAAGTCCCGTTTAGGGCAACCATATACTTGTTAATTTTTTTTAGGAACGATTATATATTTAAAGTATCAATCCTATATTATAAGATCTACCATTGTAATGAAATGGCAAAAATCTAAAAAGGACAAGACCTAGCCTCGGGTCATATTAAGACCGGCCAAGATGGCAGTTCCTCAATTTAGGTTCAGGTCCATATTTAGCACCTCAATTTAGGGTTGTTCTGCGTTAAATATTAATAAGAATCTTAAGAGTGAAACCTAGCCTTCGGGTCATTTTAAGGCCGGGCCATGATGGTAAGACCTGTTTAAAAGATTCGAATCCCTGTTAACATCTGTGAATATGATTAACATTCTTGGCAGACGTGATTCATTAAAATCACGCGCGTCATTTTTATATATGGATTCTTTAAAAAGATCCCTAACCCAACTTAATGATCTCTGAATCATGGATTTACATCATCAATTAAGGGGATCATATTTTGACCATGCGTGGTAATATAATGCCTACGGGCCCTCGCTCATTTCTACATGAGCCAAAAGACAGGGGTAGCAATGACTCCCTGTCAGATAAAGGTAATGAACTAGGTTCAAACCTTCATGCTTTGATTCTCTGAAATCATAGCTTAAAATTTATAACTGACCTTGTGACTAGGCCTGTTGTGCCAATAAAACCTTAATGCCTCGATTCTCCGAAATCATGGCTTATAAATTAAACCTGTCTACGCGACTAGGCCATTTGTGCTATATCTAAAATCTTAATGCCTTGATTCTCTGAAATCATGGCTTGTAAATTTAAAACTGTCCATGTGACTAGGCCTTTACGCCACTTTAATATCCTTAATATTTTATAACTAGGATAAATTATAAAAAAAAAATGCTAAATAAATGTAACTATCAAATTGACCAATATGGTTTATATTACCATGGTTAATAAATCGTTTAGAACGATGAAACTGTATAAACTTCCGTATAAACCTTGCCTTATTTTCTTGTGTAGCAATTAAAAAACTACATGGCTAGGTCGGAAGAATTGAACAGTCATCCTTTGGAAAACCGCGATGATGAAAGGATTAATATAACCAGAGGAGAGCTTCGTTCACTGATCGATGCAGCTGTATCTAAAGCTATAGAGGAACGGTTTACGGAATATAGTGAGACACATAGTAAAGCCTCATCTGTACCCCACCCTAAATCCATCCCTAAAACTCATTCTGAGCCAAATAACAAGCCGCCCTCTAAGAAAGAGGAACCAAAGAAGGATGATGATCGATATTCTTCTAATGAACACAGTGTTCCATCCAAAAGGATAGTGTTCGATAATGAACCGCATACCAAGTCCTGTACCTATAAATACTTTGTTTCCTGCAAACCCCGGGACTTCACTGGGGAGAAAGGGGCAATAGATTGTATGACCTGGTTGGATGAAATGGACACAATTGTCGATATAAGCGGTTGTGCTGAAAGGGATGTAGTGAAGTATGTATCCCAATCGTTCAAGGGAGAGGCACTAGCATGGTGGAAGTCTCTCATTCAAGCTACGGGGAAGATCCCTTTGTACAAGATGACTTGGGATCAGTTCGTTACTCTTATCAAAGAAAATTACTGTCCTCAGCATGAAGTTGAGAAGATTGAGACTGAATTCTTGACATTAGTCATGGAGAACTTAGATTGTCAAGCATACCTTACAAGCTTCAATACCAAGTCACGATTAGTTCCTTATTTGGTTACACCAGAACCCAAGAGAATTTCTCGCTTCATTGGGGGTTTAGCCCCAGAAATCAAAGCCAGTGTTAAGGCTTCAAGACCTACTACATTCAGGTCAGCGGCAGATCTGTCACTATCTCTCACACTCGATGTGGTCAGAAACAAGGTTGCCAAAGTCTCGGAAGATGGAAAGCGAAAAAGGGAGGATGAGAATTCTCATCGCTCCGATAGGAAGAGGAACTCTGAAGATAAGAAGAGTTCCGGGTTTAAGAGAGACAGCCAGCAGTCGGGAGAGAAGACCAGGTGCGAAACCTGTAGGAAATACCATCTTGGGAAATGCAGATTTGAGTCTCAGCCTCTACCGTGTGGAATTTGCAAGTCTAGGGAACATAAAACCCTGGATTGCAAAAAGTTGAAAGATGCAACCTGTTATGGTTGCAACGAGAAGGGGCATATCAAGACCAACTGTCCTAGGAATCAGAAGAAACCCGAAGAGGCCAAGTGAACAAACGTATGAGTTTTCAGGTTGAACGCCCAAGAAATGGTGCAGAATGATAATAGTATAGCATGTACCTTTCCTTATCAAGCAAGTTTATGTAGAAACTTATTCGATATTGGCACATATAATTATATTATGAATGATAAAGGTTGAGAACTGTTGTCTCCACCTGATTAAGACTCCGGTCATTTAATGCGCGGTAGAAAGTGACCGATGATACTATAGGAAACGCTCCAACAAATCTTAGATTAATATTTTATATCTATTACGAATCACTTTTTCTGATATCCTTATGGCAAGCTTTCAAGCTATCCAAATTCATCAATATAATAAAGACAGTTGTGACATTTCGATTCCCTGTCAAAAAGGTGATGGACTAGGTCCAGACCCTAAATGCCCTCAATGGTCTTTTATGGCCTAGGCTAAGTAAAAATTAATAAGTATACATATCTAAACAATGTTCATTAAGAATGTTTATGTTATATTGTCCTATATGGTTTAATGGTACCATGGATAGTATATGATGAATTGCCAGAATGATGGATAGCGGTTGTTGGATTGCAATTAAGTAATTGTTTCATCAATGTTAGGAACCAATATCAGGTATGGCAAACTCAGATAAGGCAGCCGTTGATCGTACTATGGATGATGCGACGCATGCCAATGATACTACAATTGTGAACCTTAGAATTTCCAACAATGTCCTTCAAACTATGATAGACGCAGCTGTTGGAAAAGCTGTGGAGAAGGCCGTGAAAAAGTTCAAGGAGCCCAATGCTATTTGCTCAAAATCTCATCCAAGACCACACGACCTTACTCACGAGAAGGATCTCGTTCATACCTCTAAGGCAAGGGATGAACTAAAGAGGAAAAGGGAGGAAAATAACTCCCAGAGTTCTAAGAAAAAGAACATACAAAAGTCCGACCAGAAACCTGTATGCAAGACCTGCAAGAAGCGCCATTATGGGAAGTGCAGGTTCGAACCAAAATCCCGATCGCGGCCGAGGGTTTGTGGGATCTGCAAATCGAAGGATCATAAAACGTTGGACTGCAAGTACATGAAGGATGCAGTCTGCTTCGGCTGTTATGAGAAAGGCCACATCAAGACCACGTGCCCTGAATCTGTCAAAGAAAAGACGGCTAAGGAAGTAAAGCCTAAGATTGAAAGCGCCTAAAATGCCTGAACTAGTTCATAAATAATGGCATCAGGTACCTCCCTTAACACTTATCAACGATTTGAATGCTAAGAGTTCTTATTCGATTCAGATACCAGTAAATCCTTCATAAACTATAAGTATAACAAGTTTTAAAACTTTTCATAAGGACTATATATATATTAAGTGTAAGATAAAACTTACAAGTAGAAAATTTACCAGAACTATTTTCTGTAAGAAATCGATAAGTCGCAAAAATGGTGGAATTGGCCGTCCCCGGAATCGAACCTGGGTCTAGGCCGCACCCTTTCGCGCGCCTAGCCAACTGAGCTAGTTGCCTAGTTTGTGAAACTTCCATTATTAATTCAATATAAGCACTTGTACAATAAACTTCCTTATCATTTATCAATGATAATTTCTGCCAAGTGTCCTGTTTTTTTTTATACAGGCAATAATAAGTCTTCATGAACCATAAACTTAACAAATTTTTTTTTATCATCCACAAGGTATAACTACCAAGGAAACCATAGTAACCGATTCTTATAGATCGGCAAGGAATCCTTCCGAAAATCTAAGAGTACTCCTTCTTCGAGTGGAGTACGACAAGATATGTTATTTTAATCATTTTCCCCATTGATTTTATCAACTGCGAATGCCAAACTATGTTTGATAAAAAGTGCCATATGAGGATTGGCGTATCCTAGTGTGTCCCATAGATTGCTTCCATGCCTGATCAGTATGGAGGTTTAATACATGGAACCTCTGAGATATCCCGATGGTCATATTGTACTAAAGTCGACTAGTAGTATTCAAGGAAGATATCCAATATAAAAATGTCCTTATAAGTATCTCTACTTAGGACATCCTTGCATTATAAAGTGAATGTGTCATCTATCTGACACCGACATCGATAGATAAACTCAAGCCTGAAAATACAGACACCTCTGACATCTCTGTGTGTCATAATTATCTTCTCCTAAGACTAACCTGTTTACCTTCTGAGAAGCTAGTAGAGTTAAGATTAACATCCCGCTTAAGGTTGGAGGGTGATAGGAACTCCGTGTTGATCATGGAATAATCGAAACCCTGATTAAGTAAACTTTAAGATAAGAGATCCATATAGTCTAACTAGATATTCCGAGAGTTAAATAAGAAAGACGGTTCATTATGCTTATGTGTTGATTACCGCAACCCTAATTAGGCAACAATTAGGAATTCCCATCAGCTGCCCAGGATCGTCGATTTGATCGACTAGCACAAGGATTAACTATTCCTTGGGATTAGTTCTAAGCAGTGGTTGGAATAACCATTTCACCTTAAGATAAGCTTTCTATAATAGTCGTTATATAAGAATCAAGGTGGCTCTTTTGGGAAACCTTGTATAGATGAAATATAAGAACATCCGCTTGATGGACGAGACTTTGGGAAGCCCACTTATCAGGATCTGGAAGTTATATTGGAAACAACGAATAAGATCATACAAATCCATAATTAGTTGTAAGTTGCCAGTATACGGCAGGAAATCAAAGATTTATGATAGTAGCAACCCTCCTAAGTTCTTGTTAAGGAATAGGGTTCAACAAAAGATATCACCCCGGAAGGGTGAGCCAATTTATTAATTATCAGAATAGTTAAGCTCTGAATATAGAAAATCATTCGAAGGAATTGAATGTACCAAGATCAAGTAGCTTATAAGCTAAAACCTATTTAAGGAGCTTGGTGGAACGCACAATGTGACCCACAATAATGATTTAAGGATATGTTTCTCCAATATGTAAAGAAGCATTATCACGTAAGGATATGCAGATTCATGATGTGATGAGCATCCTGTATCGATTGAAGATCGACAGGTTAAGAAGCTCCAAAAGGATACATGTGCCTATTATAGAGGTTAAATTGGGAGCTTGGAGAGACTCCGGATATGCTATAGAAGTTAAGTCCGTTATGTGACAAAAAGTACTTCCAGCATTTTAGCAAATCTCGAGGTCGAGATTTCTTTAAGGGGGTGAGGATGTAACACCTCGAAAAATTTACGTCCAATAATGTATTGACACGTGTCATAAGCTTTACATATGCGAAAACATACTTTAGAGGGACTAAAGTTGACAAACAGTGAAAAACTATGGAACGTAAGGGTCCAAAGTGTCAACAATGGATAAATAGACTCTATAATAACCCTACATAATGTTTATAACCTTAAACGGATGGATCATGGATCATACGAAGCGGAAAATGCACAAAAGTGAGGAATTACAAACTATAGGGGCTAAAAGTGTCAACATGTTGAATTTATACCTCTGAGTGAACTTTTGGCAGACCCGAAGCTTTGTAATGCTAAAATATACTCACTAGAATATGTGGTAAAAATTTCATGAAGTTTCGTTATCGTATGAGAAAGTTATGGCCAAAACCGTACTTGAGGGGCTAAAAGCGTCAACGTCGAATTTCATGGCTTTTCGGGTGAGCGCAAAGTTATCCGAGGACATTACCATGTTGGTAAATGTCCCAAGGTTCTTAAAAACCAAGTTTGGGGGTTTACGAGTCAAAATAAATAGCCGAAACCTCGCGTGCAAAGACAGGGACCAAAGCTGCCATTTTTAATCAAAGTTTGGCAGCCCCAGGTGCAGCTTTTTGCGATCAGGGGCTGTTTGGTCCGAAATTTTAGTGCAAAACAGCTGGGATCACCTCCATTTCTCACCAATAGATGAGCATGCATGTCTTGGACACTTGTGAGGCTCCTACAACATCTGATTTCTCCATAAATTCTGATCAAAGCTCCATTTTATTGAGTTCTTGTGATAGTAACAAGAACACCCACAACTTGCAAAAACTCACAAGACTTCTCCAGGAGCAATCTGATCGACAAGGCAGCCTCCAAGTGCTTTCTAGGCTTCATTAGGACCTTTGTAAGCATTCATATCATTCTATAATTCGTTATAGCTTAGATTATTAGTTAAAAGTCAAACCGTTGTTCATATAGTTTGACTTTTCGATTAAACGAAATTGGCTCTGTCATTTCTCAAATTGAAACCACTTATAAGTTGGTATTTATGTGGGAAACAAACCCTCAAAAGGGTATTCTCTGATTCCCACTCTAAGCATGCTATTTGTCGAGTCAAAGATGTTCTTAAAAAGTCAACAGAAATCGTTTTTGTGAAATATAGCATAAATGGTAAGGTAGATGACATGCAATCAGTTTGATCATCATAAATAACTTATAATGAATATAAGAATGTGTTTTATCATAATCAACTCGACAATCTTTAGTATAAACTCGGATCGGAACCGAAAGTCTTATAAAACGACTTTTTCGTTGACTCTCGATTCGGATCCGTGCATGCATGTTTGAGATCTGTATTAGAGTTTATTTTTGACCATTTTTATTTATGTATAACTTTCTGGAATTTTTACATCTTGAGTCTATGCTTAACCGATTCATATGCATGTTTCCGATTATGCTTAAAAGTTGACTATTTTGCCCTTTTTGATATAAAACGTGATTTTTGGAAAAGTGAAAGAGTAGAAATCTTTATTTCTAATTTATAAACTTGCACCGAAAATTTGAGATCAGTTGGTGGTCCAGATTTTGAGATATGGCCGATATCGTAAAACTATATCTTCATGTTAAATAAACGGCGCATTTAGCGTATAACCTATTTAAGGCCACTTTTCGATATAAAACTTTTTACCCACTGATGTTATATAATATTTTGGGATTTTTGATGATTTTTATTTAATTTTTGGCTGATCGTTTCATAGGTCGCTAAGTTGATTCGGTTAATGCCGGTTTTGACCTTTTAAGCCATAAAATGAGTTTTATAAATCCGATTGACCCCAAACCACTTCCTACTGATTTTATTTAGTAAATAAAGTATGTTGAACCTTCTGGAAGTATAAAAATCTCAGCTTTCCTTTACAAACCCGGAAACGGCTCTAAATCGCCTTTTTAGGCATTTTTAACGCATAGTATATACTATAACCATGTCAAGCACATAAGACTTATACCTACTGATGTAATTAGTATATTTTCATATAAAAACAGTAAGTACAATTTTATAAACTCAGATTTCAAATTTTGACCTTTTAAGCCCTTGTGAAATTACCAAAATATCCCTAAGGTGCATAGTTTGGTTTTAAATGATAAGTTCTACATATGGGTCATACCCTACTGTTATAACATGATAAATTAAGTATATTTACTGTATAAATCAGACCGTAACTCAGATTTACGAATAAACTCTTTTACAACCTTTTTAAATGACCAAAATGCCCCTATGAGGCATAAGTTGAGTTTAAATCCGTTCCGGGCATAATAGAAATTACTTTGCTGATATTTTAACATATTTAAAGCACATCAACCCAGGAAACTTGCATATGACTCCCATGGTCGCCCGTAACGCACTTTTCGCGTTCGGTTCGGTTTATGTAACTAGTATACATGAATTGACCGAAACGGGTCAAACATTATCATTTTTGTCTCAAAATCCAGAATGTGTTTAGTAAAACCATATTATACAAGTCTTCAAACTTGTCGGGTCAAATTCACATTCTATCCGGTCTTCGCTTAATCGTGCGTAAACCGTATCTTCCTTAAGACTAACCGGTCTAAGCTTTGGC
The DNA here is from genome assembly GCA_030545235.1 of Helianthus tuberosus. NCBI lineage: Eukaryota > Viridiplantae > Streptophyta > Magnoliopsida > Asterales > Asteraceae > Helianthus > Helianthus tuberosus. The sequence goes on along the minus strand of CM060414.1, from coordinate 115,223,216 downwards.
TTAATTAAAAGACCCGTTAGCATTCTAATTGATTATTTATACCATCATTCCAGACTAGAGAATTCCGGTAAATGGTACCTACGCTTACTTAGGTGAATACAGCTGAGTTATTAGATTCTTGCTATTTAAGACAGGAGCTAGCTCAGGTAAATACTCTTAACTTATTTTCCCTATACGGGCTTGGAATACGGTATAATAATACCGCTTGGTCGGGTATTGAATATTTAATCTTATTATGGTTAAATTATTGAGGTAACCCGGTTTAATCTGTATTGTTTGAAATAAAAGCCTTTAGGGGTTAATGACCATGCCCTGGATATCCTTGACATCATTGTATTATAAAATGGCCACGTCTTAGGTACGGGGTGTAGGCATACACCTGACAGTTACTAAGTAATAACGGTATCTCACTCTCTTGTGGGCCTATACTTGTGGCGTGTCTGTTAATCTTGACTCGGTTTCTACATCGGGCCCTGAACGTATAACGAACATGTAAATCTGTATACAAGGTTATAACTATAATTGTTCCAAGTTAAAAAGGTTAATTATGCCTCTGTGCATTTTAATCAAATTATAAAAGATATTTTGTGCCACGTGCATTCAAATCAATTTTCTTAAACTCTTTTCAAATGAGTCGGTTGAGTGTATTTACCAGTGAAAACTGACGTATTTTCCAAAAAGGTTAAGTGACAGGTACTGAACGTAATTGGCTGGAAGCTCAAGGCGCTAATAAGGAATCTTGCAAGTTCTAGGTGTCTAAAGTCTGTTGAACAAGTGATATGTTTTAAGATCCGCATGTGGATCCTTTACCTTCCGTTGTAGTACTGGATATTACTTTATATTCGGAATGTAATATTATTTATCTTTTGCTTCCGCTGTGCATTTATATATATTGTGTTGTTTGACTATGATGTTATCAACTACGTCACGATACTCCCCACCGGGCCCACCGGTGACACGTGGAATTCGGGGTGTGACATATGTGGAGTAAGTGTCAACAATCGCAGTAATCGACGTGTGTTAATCGACTTACGACTGTGAACTATAGGAAGTAACAATGCGATAAAGTTAACTAAAACGATACTCGAACTATGCTAATCGAATCGACATCGAATGGTAATCGCACTCGCAACTCGAAATATGCTTTTGGTTATTGTTATACGTGTGTGTGTGTGCCTTATGTGTTACTTGTGCATGTTTATTTATGTTATGTCGTGGTAATCAATCGAATCGCAATCGAAACTCAAACGCAATCGAACTCAATCTCAATCGAAATGGTATGATAATTGGTGGAGAAGAGATAGTGCGAGATATGAATAGTTGGGATTAAAAGTAATTTGACTAGGAAACCCTATCGGATCGCAACGCTCGCAATCGCAATCGAAACAGTAAAAATCGTCGCGCCGAGCACTCGAACCAGGTGCCAGCCGGCTGGATTGCCATCCGACCAGGCTGTCACTTGATCAAGGTGCCAGGCTGCCATCCGACCGGCCAGCCCCTTTCCACTTTGGGTATCCTATAAATACCCCATGACACTTTCATTCTTTCCACTTTTGCCAAGTGACGTCCGAACAGCTCGTTTTCCTCGCTTTTTCTCTGATTTCTCGCAATCCCGGTAAGATCTCGTCCTAAATCTTATACTTCCTTGATCTACACGTACTCCTACACCTTTCTATCTTTTAAATCTTAATTTTTAACCGTGAAATCATCAAGATTCAAGGTGTTCTAGGATGATGTCATCATGGGTTCTTGAGGAACTTCATGTTTTGGCCTCAATCCACCAAGAACAACTTAGATCTAACCGATTTCAACATAAACAAACGAAGATCTTTCAAAGGTCTAAACATATTTACTAGAAAAAGGATTTGAAGATGGTTTTCCAACTTTCTTTCAACTCTTTTACACTCAATGCATTCAAAACCGGTAGAATCGAAGCTTGTGCCGACTCACTACTCAATATTGTGGTTGTAGTGGTTCAAGATCCGTACTCCATCCACGAGATTATCGATTTCGGGTTAACCAAGAACTACCGTCTTAAACCGGTGGACTGACCGAATTTGGGTGGTTCCTATTCAGTCGGGTCACTAGAGCTTAGGATGGAACTCTGTTGGTTAACACGATATCAACACATCTCGATAACACGACAAACAATCAAAACGGCCAAGTGTAAGACGAACGGAACAACCAGGACGGAGTGCCGTCCAATCGGATTACTGTCCGAACGGACAGCCATCCGAGCGACCGGTTGTCCGAACGACTTGCACCTTGGGTCCCACACTTAGCTATTTTTGCCAACGATTGAAGTCTGGTTGTTGAACGAGTTGTTGTCCGACTGGACTACCATCCGAACGGACAGCCATCCGAGTCATGAGACATTTGGACTTCAACACTTAAACAATTTTCAACATGTTCAGTAACAGGGTTGCCACACGAACGGATGGGCATCCGACCGAGTGACCACCCTGCTGAGAACTTGTTCTCACTGAGGAACCTCGCCATTCGAGTCGCCGTCCGACCGGACGACCGTCCGACCGACCGACGTAAAAGGTAGAGATACTTCAATGGTTTCAAAATGCTACGACGAAAACTTCAAAAGACAAGCCATCATACACAAACACATCCTTCTCATAGAAAGAAACAATCCACTCGAATAGTCATCTGACCTGACTACCGTCCGAGCGGATTGTCCTCCGCACGAACTGGCCGTCCGATCGGATTACCATCCGACCGAACCGCTGTCCGAGCCACTTACACCTTGCATCGTTTTACGCGTCACTTATCGTTATGCTATCGTTCTGATCAGGCTAACCCTACTCCCTAGCGCTCCCTTCAATCCATCAATCGCTGTGAGTATACTCGATCCCTTTTTGCTTTACGCACTTTTGGGTGTTACATACGTTACTTATACAAAATCACATCGAACACACTACACAATACTTTAAATGCTAACCGTTACCGCATGTTATACGTGACTTAATGAATGCTTGTTTGTTATGTTTATACATGGAATGCTGTCTACCTGCCTTAGCAACGATAGTACTATAGTTTGGACTCAGCACCCGTTCACTCGGGGGTTGTTAAGGACAATTATTTGCATGGATTACAGTGGTGATCATGTATTACGAACTGCCTTGGGCAGTCAACCCGCAGTCATTGGTATCGATAGATCTATGTCGATAACTAACGTGCTTCATTTCACTATGCGTACGTGCTGGTTATGAGTAAACGATTTCGAACTCTATATGCTATTATCAAACTTGTATGCTCACCTTTACACTATGTGTATTGACTTTTATTTTAACGTATGTGACAGGTGCTTAGGATGCTTATCTGCTAGGAAATCGAGGCTAGGATAGGGCTCTAGAGGCCAACAAATAGTTGTCTGTACAAATGAAATCAAGGGTTGTCGCAACCCCCGATCCCTTATCTGTCCCGGGAACGGGCGGACGCGAGCTCGGTGGCGGTGGTATCAGTTTATATTAATTTGGCAGCGGAACTTACATCAGGACCGTAGTTAGGAAATGTTTATCAGAGTAAAAGCACCATATTTAATATTAATAATCACATGGGCAAAACCCAAGTTTCTTATTACAATACATTCATAGGGATAAACCCTATTTTATTGAATTTAAAACATTGTTTATTAGGTAACTTTTATAGCCACATTTTTCCCAAGCCTTCAGTGCTCTCCAGCTGGCTTTTTACTAATTGGCTGTCACATTGTGTTACCTGAAACGCGTTTTAAAAACATTTGTCAGTCGGAAATACTGGTGAGTGAATCCCAGTTTAATCAAGAAACATTTTATCAATTAAAACAGTATTGAGAGCGATCACATTGTTTATTTCTACACAATTACTCATTCAGTACTGTCAATCCACTGACTTGTGGGTCATATTACACATTGGCTAACTCATTGCCAATGTTAACGTATTGTCATCCCGACTTACTACTCACAATGTAGTAAATTTTGTATACAAAACCCCAACATACCGGCAGTAATTGAAGAACTACAAAGACTCAATCACCGTTTAATCATATTGTAAAACAATTAAGGTTTTGTAAAACATTCCAAAAAGGTTAACAAAAAGAGGATAATCTCACATTGCTATCTTAGACTTCGCGTAAGGGTTTCCTGGATATAATCTATAATTTATACAAATGTGCATTTGTTAGTATCATAACCCTTTGAAAATATTAATGATACCCTCCCCGAGACGGCATTCCAACAACTACGTCGGGTAGAACCACGACAGTTGTTACGGAATCCTAAATCAATCGGGCAGCGTAACTATTACGAAACTGGGGTTATAATACTTACAACGGAGCAGAACCTCGCTAATTAGGGGGTATAATACTTGAAAATTATGCCTAATATCATAGATTTCGAGATTGAGAAACAGAAATGAACGAGTTGAAATGAAATCCCGAGGCCTTCTTATATAGGGCTGAAATCTGGTCCTCACGCGGCCCGCGTAAAGAACAGACAAGGGTTACGCGGCCCGCGTCAACCATGGTCAACCATATAGCTTAGCTGGGTCATCTACTAGGCTCGACACGATGATGACACGTGTCATCACCGGGCTGCGCCACAACTTAGGTCACTCGCGGCCCGCGTTAGCTTAGACGGGGTCTTACGCGGCCCGTTTGAACTAAAGAAACTCAAAGGAATCCGGTATCCACCTCAATACCGCCCGCGTAAATGGTTGGGGTGGGTCTACGCGGCCCGCCTCAACTTAATAATCAGATTTTTATATTTTATTTTATATGTTATAACATATTTCGGGCTCGGTTTCTACATACGGGGTGTAATATAAGACATATTGAGACATTCTACAATATACTAGAGTGTCAGAATTATTATGAGGGTGTCGGTTTTACCGAGGGTTGTTACAAGGGTCTCTAGAAGCAGATAAACAATTGGACTATTTGAAATCTGAGTTGTCGGAACAGAACTATTTGCCTAGATTTTGTCTGTAATAATTTGTTTACCTTTTGAGACATGGTATGGGACATGTTACTTTAAATTAATTGGTAATGATAATTGTTATGGAAACTTCTGGACAATCTGTTTCGCTCAGTGCCATGCCCCGATGTTTCCGCCATCGGTTGGGGTGTGACAATAATGAATCATCCAATGCGTGTTAGGAGTGTGAAAAAATTAGGTACGTGGTGTATACGTGTATTATTTTACATAACATGATTTTGAAAGATGATGGAAACACGATAGCACCGGTACCCATTCGAGATCCTCCAGTCGAGCCCGCTCTTGATGACAGTGTGTTAAATGAGCTTATGGATGAAGATACACATTGGAGACTAAAACATGATCTCGTTGAGCATTTCAGATGAATAGATTTACCCCACCTATTAGTGGAATATGATGAAGAGTAGTAATTTTAGTTAGTTTAATCTAAGTTTATTTTAAGTATTTTTAATTAATTAATGTTATGTTTTTTTATTTTATTTTTAATTTAAGGTAATGTTTTTTAATTTATTGTACTTTTGATAATTAAGTAGTTTAAAAAAAAGAAAAATAAATTAGTTTGTCGAGTAAATTGCTAAAATCGCCCTAGTTTGGGCATGTTTGCCATTTTCATCCAAAACAACTTTTTTTTGTATAATATAGTCCTTCATGTTTGGGATTTTTTGCCATTTTATCCAAACATCAACTTTTGTTGCCATAATCTTTCCTGAGATTTGGGATTTTTTTGCTATTTTCATCCAATTGTTTTATAGAAAAAATAAATCAAATTAAATGTTTGGATGAAAATGGCAAAAAATCCCAAACGTGAATGACTATATTGTACAAAAAAAGTTGTTTTGGATGAAAATGGCAAACATGCCCAAACCTCAGGGACGATTTTGGCAATTTACTCTTAGTTTATCCCATGACATGAGTGATGATCATCCCTTATGTTTTTTGGGCAAGAGAAGTGTAAGAGAGGCGAATTGACATGACACCTTATGATTGGGTGGGTGGAAATTTTACCCCGTCTCATGAGGGGTGCACCCCTTTCACCCTTAGGGTGTTAGGAGTGGTTAAACACTTGAGAGTGGCAAACTAAAAAATCAACCAATGAGAGTGTGTCATGTCAAAGTGGTAAACTATGCTCAAAAGTGTTGGCAATGGTTAGACACTTGGTGAACTGGTAAACTTTAAAAAAAAAAGAAAAAATGTGTGATTGGTTGAGAGATGGCATGAACCCCACCCACACCCCCCTCTCTCGCCTTCCTCCCCTCCCTGCGTCGGCATGCACTCCCCGATCCACACAAGTCACGACATCGGCAAAGGGTTGGCGGCGGTGTTTGCCGTGCGGCAACCCGCTTTGCCGCACCCTTTGCCGACTCCACTCCTAACACCCTTAGGGTTAGAGGGTGCTCCCCTCAACTCCCCTCACCGGAGCCAATGAAATTCGTCCATGACAACTCCCCTCTCCAATTTCCTTCAAGCACTTAATCACAACGGGTAGTTTCACCAAAACCATTTAAAATAAAAAAAGGAAAATTGTGATTGGTTTTCATGTGCAGCAACAGTCAAACAACAATTCCCCTCAAGCGGTGACAAGTCCCTGATTTCAAACATGCTGCGCGGTGAGGGATGGGCCGGCGGCGGTGTTGCCGCGCGGGGAAAGTACACCCCGCACCCACCCCGTTCACCCTAATAAACAAATAATATAATAATTATTATTGAAAGAATAAATATTTTCTTAAATAATAATATTACACGTCAATCTCCAAAAACAAACAATGATGACTGCCACGTACCAGTCAGTAATTCCCATTTTCAGAACACCAAGATCCGGGCTAACATGCGTAACCCATCATCTAATCCAGTTTCCATCCTCTACACTCACGTCCACCCTATCTTCCCTGTTCCCCTCCCCCCATTGGCCCAAACCCCACAACTTAAAACCATCCCACCACTCACATCTCGACACCTAGAAAACTACCAACCCCTCACACACACCTGATCACACCTCCGATTATTATTATACACGTATAAAAGCATCATAAAGAGTACCATCTTTTTTCTAATATCTCTGGTTGTCAGGCAATTTTCTCGTTTAACCCTAGGGTTTTTTTTCTCTCTCTTCAAATACTTCGATTATACGTACATATATGTGTTGAGATTTTCTTAAATTTGTGAAATTAAACCTTCGATTGTTCTGATTTCGTGTTTTTTTTGTTCAATTTTGGTGCTCACAGGGTGGAACTGGAAGAATCGGTGCTCGAATTTGGTCTTGTTTCAGGAACAGGTGTGTTTTGATTGTTTGAATATACTATTTGATTGATTTATTTAAAATTGATTGATTTTGAAGGTGAAATTGATCATTGATGTGGATTATTTATTTTTGTTTAGGTTTTGGAATTTGTATAGAAATTAGATAAAAAAATTAAGCCTTTTGGGATAGCGGATGTAATGATTGTTATTTGTTTTTTGTTTTTTTTTTTTTTTGGGGGGGGGGGGGGGGGGGGAGTGGATATGTTTTTGATATGGGTTATAGTGTTGTGTAAATTTTGTTAAGAATTGTGTATATGACGTGGAAGCCCATTGTGATGTGAGTGTGTGATTTTAGTTTTGGGGATGAGAGGCTATAGGGTTTTGTCAAGGGTGTTGTGAATGTGGCTTTTTTATTAGTTGTATATGGAAAGATGATAAAATAGTAAGAGATTTTTACGCCGTTGGCATGTCTATATTATGAGTATGGTAGCATAAGGAAATTATGGAATCTTGCCATTGGGTGGGTGCCAGTTTGCAGTTTTTTTTTTCACGGGGGATTATATATCGAAAAGTCGACGCCTTTTGGCGTGTCTCTGTTATGATTAGGGTAGTATAATTAAATACCAAAACATTCGGGTGTCGTTGCAGTTTTGTTTTTCTCGGGTGGAGGTGGGTATACCTTTGAAAGTCGACACCTTATGGCACGGCATGTCTCTGTTATCATTAGGCTGGGGTAATGAAATATAGAATCATGACATCGGGCGTCGTGTGCACTGTGCAGTTTAGTTGGTGGATGGGGGGATCAGTTTTGTATGAGGTAGACGTACCATATTAGACTGTGATCATATTTCTGATTTACCGTAAAGTGAACATATATAATCCGCTTTAACCAATGCATGCGTTGAGTTTTGCTTGGTTTATTAATGTTTATGAATTTGGTGATAAGTGAACATTCCCGAAATTGATCAACTAGTAATGCCTAGAATCAAAATTTGATTGTGTTTTTATCTGAACGCTGACCGTATCTAGAACCCAAATAAACTTGATTAACTTTCATTTTTTTTAACGTGTTAAATCCATGAAAAGTTACTAGCTATGACCTGTTTTCATTCTCTTGTACATAGTAAATATATTGGTCATGCTTAATTGTTTACAATGTGACATGTTGAATGTCAATAATGTGCCAAAAAGATCTAGATCTTTCGGTCATCAACAAAGTAGAAGCATATCTTTTATTTTACTATTTGGAGGAGGATTTGAGAAGCTGTGGAAAATCTAGACGGATATAATAAAAAAAATTTATAGAGGAAAAGAGGAAACCAAGAAAAAACTGAATGTAGATGGCTTCTTGGTCAAGTCAACCGTTGTCTTATTCATAAACGTTCTTATGCTTTTGATTGGGGTATTCTTTGTGCTTGTTTCAAATCAGGCGCAAACGAAGTAGTTCTTTACATCTTCTGATCTCTATTTATAGATTTTCTTTACACTAAAACTAGTAATCCTAATTTATATAAATTTTAATACAAATACTAATAATTGTCTAATAGAAGTATCAATAATATCTATCCAATAAAACATATTGATTATACCCGAGTCTATCATGACGCTTCCTAATTTTTATGATTTAGCGTCATTTATGGTAATGTATTATCACAGGAGAACTACATTTTGATATACACCAACTCACCAAGTCACACATACATCTTCGTTTCTTGTTTAATATTAGCAGCAGTATTAGCTGCTTATTGTAACTGTTACTTTTAGGATAATTTAGTTTGAAATGCTGCTACCTTATAAGTCAATTGATGTTAGTTAAGTTTCTTGATCAAGAATTTTGTTTTTCGGTTCTCCCAAATCCCAATCCCATGGATTTTGAACGGGCTGGGTATTTTCGTTCCGTCCACCATTATCCTCTTTTCTATCTGCTGCATCAAAAATTTCACATCAGGGATTTTGAGGTCCATTATTGGTGCATCCACTGCTGCCAATCTTCTCCTCTTGTGGGCCCCCTTTTCAACTATCTGTTTCATGAATTAACTTGTTATATCGTTGTTGTTTCCTGAATGTTATAAGTGGGAGACACTACATGAAACTGTTAAGTACATATAAATCTTAGAATCTTTTTGTACTTGTTTGAACTTGAGTGAAGAATTGATGAGTTTGTAATGTATATCTCTGTTATCTTGTAATGGGCCAAACGACATGAATCAAAATATTTGGTAAAAAAGGAAAAGGGTCGAACAGGATGGCATGTAATTTAAATGCATATGACCTCCTTAGTCAGTTGATCAAAAAGTTCGTATTAATATTGTAATAATATAGTCTTTGCAAACATGTTTAACACACTGTTTATATAGATTTTGTGCAAAACGTCGTTTGGGTCAACTAAACCTGCTCTGAACAGTATAAAAAATACTTGATTTGACTAATTACCCAAACCGTCTGTCACTTTTAATGTTTAAATTTTTACGTTATACAAATATTAATGGTATATGCAGGACGGCTGAACAATGGAGAAAAACGACACGGGATGCCAAGCCGCTCTAGAAGCTCCGATCCTTTGTGTCAACAACTGTGGATTCTTCGGCACCCCAGCAACCATGAACATGTGTTCAAAGTGTCACAAAGACATGATCTTGAAGCAAGAAGAGGCTAAACTTGCCGCATCTTCGATCGAAAGCATCGTCAACGGGCAAAACATCAACAAAACTACGGTGCTACCCAATTCAGCAGGGTCAGAGGTGGCTCTATCGACCCAACCGTCTTCTGCACCACAAGTTCAAGCCGAGAGCAGTGAGAAGCCGAAAGAAGTTCAGGGTCAGGGCCAAGGTCCTTCTAGATGCACAACATGCAGGAAACGTGTGGGTTTAACTGGTTTCAGTTGTCGATGTGGGCATGTTTTCTGTTCTGTTCATCGGTACTCCGACAAGCATGACTGCCAGTTTGACTACCGGGCGACTGCAAAAGACGCCATAGCGAAAGCCAACCCTGTGGTGAAGGCTGAAAAGCTTGACAAGATATGAAGCAGTCGAGAAACACATGTTGGTTTTTTATAGTTGCTTTATATGGTTCTGGTGTGTGGTGACTGATGAAATGATATTTAGGGTGGCGTGGGCCGCGTGGCCTTTGCATACCAATGAACTCTTGCATCTTGTTTTATCATCCGAGTTTATGTCAAAGTGGTTGTCTTATGCTTTGGTTTGATTGATGTTTGTTGTGGTTCATCTTGTGCTTTGTCTCGTCTTTTTTCATATGTGGGTAGTCGAGTTTCTTGATTGTGCCATGTCGTGTCGTGTTATGATGTTGATGGCTAATGTTCTCCGAGTTCCATGTCATTATGAAATTAAATAAAATGGGTGTCTATAAATATAGTTTTCTTTTTTGATGTTTCACTAGGCTAAAACCCCGTGTATTACACGGGTTGCATAAATATGATTTTATGTAATAAATAATAAAAGATATATTTTAAAAAAAAATCGTATATTGATCATGTTGAATAAAATATAACGTCATATGTTAATATAAACAGTCATCAAGATTTATCTTTTAGAAAATGAACATTGATGAACTATTTACTTATTATAACATTTTACTTTTTTTTATTTTGTATAAATGTAATTTAATAAATAATAAAAAAATATATATATTTAAAAAAACTTGTATATCGCACGTGTTTAATAACATATAATGTCATATGTTAACACATACATCCATCAAGATTTTTACTTTAAAAATGAACTTTAATGTACTATTTACTTATTATAACATTTTACTTTGTTAAATATGTATTTTAACTAATTTTTTGTTTAAAATTATTATTATTATTATTTAATATGATCATAATAAAAATAAACGTTTATATTCTTATATAATTTTTTGTTTAAAATTATTATTATTATTATTTATTATGATTATAATTAAAACAAATGTTTATCCTTATCTATATATTTATTCTTATCTAATATTTTTGTTTAAAATTATAATTATTATTTAATATGAGATAAATAGGAAAATAATGTGACAAAGCACCAGGAAGCGACACGTGTCCAAAAAAGATTTTCATTTATTATTATAGAAAGATTTGAGGTTTTACATCATTAAACAACCTAATTAGGGATGTCCATGAAACGTATACAGTATTTAGAATTTACATAAGGATTGTTACTGGTTTACATGAGTTTGTGTGACTAGTACTTTATTTGTGATATTGTTTTGTTTAAATCCATACTATACGATTGATTTTGATTCATTGTTCTTGATTTATAAACCACATTTTTCAAGTAACCTAGCGTAGGGGGGTTCCTATCGACTCACCGACTCACTCAAATGCTGTTTGTTTGACTACGATCAATGATAGTTCGGGTTAGGGTTCTCAATTTAAAACCTTAGTTTATGGGCTTCAATCTCAAACTATTAAGAGGTGTAGAGTTTGTTAGATTTTGTGTCAATATTCGGAAGTCCTTAAATGTTTAGATGATCTAATTTACATTATTGACCTTAGATTAAGGATTTGTATAGAATCATGACAAAGTTACATTTTCCTCTTTTATTTTCCGCTTTTATGTACATTGAAATTGCACTTCTCTTTAATCTTCAGTAATTATACTAATTATTCTCTGCGTTTAGAGTTTTTCTACGAACTTCATCATTTTCAATTTCACTAATTGTTAAGATTCTTATTCACTTTTTGTAAAATAACTATTTTTCTCTTACAATTAAAGTAACAAAATATGCTATTTTCACCATTCTTCTCTCTTCCTTTTCTTTTCTCTTTTTTATCTTCTCTTTAATTTTTCTTTTCTTTTATTTTCTCTCGTTACTTTAATTTTATAAGGTTATCTAAATTTTTATTAATTAGTTAGGCATTTTGTTTATCTAACTAAAGTTTCTTTTGTTTTATCTCATCACTTTAATTTTATAAGGTTATCTAATTTTTTATTAATTAGTTAGGCATTTTGTTTATCTAACTAAATTATAGTCTCTTTATAGATTTTACTTTATTATATACTAGGTTAAGTACCTGCGTGATACGCGAGCTTAACAACCTTTGTGATACACATGCTTAGTAAGGAAACATATTGTAAATAATAAATGAATAACAAACTTCTTTAATCATTTTGAAACTGTAAAGTGAAACACAAATACAATCAAGTATTTAACATAATACATGAATTATTCATAAATCTCTAAAATCTTCTTTGTACACGACGTTAGATGTTTTATTCGTAACATTGGCATCCTATCTATTATTAACAATTTTAAACCGGCCTTGCTTTTTACTCTTGACCTAGCGACATACAATTGGCCATGATTGATAGGGCTGTAAACGAGTCGAGCCGAGTTGAGCCAGGGTGGGGTCGAGCTGAAGCTCGAAATTAATTCAGGCTGTTAAACTTGGCTTGAGCTTTACGTCGGTGTTAAACGAGCCTAAGAACGAGCCAACGAGCCGAGCCATGGGCCGAGCCGAGCTTAGCTCGAGCTGGGCTTGCTTACAAAATGAGCCAGCTTGGTTCACGTCATCTCAAATTGAGTTTTTTTAGCTAGTTTTTCTCGAGCTTCTTTCGAGCGAGCTACGAGCCGAGCTACGAGTCGCGAGCTTTATGAACAGGCCTTTGATTGAAGACAGGGTAATTCAAATACAAACCAACTCTAGATAAAAATTGCCCTTGTTTTTTTATTTATTGTCATTGCAAAACATACCAGCAATGGAATATAGTTGTTACTATTAGGGAAAGTCGGTAATAAAAAAAAACCGTAATCTTAAATTTTCAATATATTAATAATAGTATTTTTTTTTTGGGTAAATATATTAATAATAGTATTCATTACATTAACTTATCTTTTCTATTTTACTAAAAACAAAAGTATGTAATTGAGTAAAATAATGTCAACGTATTAGTTATCATTTTCATTCAATAACATTCTATGTTTGTTTAAGGAACAATCAAATGATGACGTATAGTTTAATTTGGAAACTTGGCATGCGAATTCCATATAATGTCTTGAAAGTTAATAAACCGAACAATATAATGTCACAAAACTATAATTATAATAGAAAAACTAAAACTGTAACTGTTGATAGTATAAAAGAAACCACTATATGTAAAAACCCATAAGTATCTATACTATCTATAAAAGGAGCTTAGAAGCTGACCTCACTTTGCTTATGTGTCATCATATTAGATATGCCACCTAGGATGCCACATAGACTCCGCTGAGGTCATAAATCCGATTTGTTTTAAATCTTTTTAAATCTTAATGTATATACAAATCAGTATTTCAAATTAGAAAAAAAAATTCAAAGTTCTGATTTTGAAATTTGAATGGGCGGTACTTTCATTAGTTCTGATTTTGAAATTTGAATTACTCTACATAAATGTCTGAACCATAATTTCCACCTCCTCTTCTCTTTTTCTCTCTCAAATTCCATCAGGTTTACATAAGGATCTGCCATCTAGATCTGCATCTGCCCCTTATCTCGATTCAACTTAAATCAAAGAAGAAAAATCATGCCATGGATTGAAGAGCTTATCAACTATCAACTCTCTCTCTAAAACTCAGACCTAGGGTCTCGAAGTCAGAACCACAAGGTGAAAAACGAAGAATCAAGTTGATTTAATCCATAAAAGATTTCAGATATCGATTGATTCAGGTGAAAAACATAACCCTAACTCGAAATCAGCCTTATTCAGCCATATATTGCTATTGTCATATGAATTCAAGAACCATAAAGCCAAAATCAGAGTTGGTGATTTGTGCTTATATAGAGATAAAGCATTGAAAAGGGTTAGTCCATTATGTCTACGTTTTTCTTCCTGTTTGTAGCCCTCATAAAGGCCTTATAATTAATATGAACACTTTAAAAATAGGCTTATTATTCATGTATTTGCTTCTGATTTTATCAATATGAACACTTTAAAAATAGGCTTTTAAATGCTGAATCATAACTATGAATAGTTAATATGTTTGTTTGACTGAACAAGTGTTTCGAGGGCATATAATCATTCATGTATTTGCTTCTGATTTTATCAATATGAACACTTTAAGAATAGGCTTTTAAATGCTGAATCATAAATATGAATAGTTAATATGTTTGTTTGACTGAACAAGTGTTTCGAGGGCATATAATCATTCATGTATTTGCTTCTGATTTAATGAATATGAACGGTTAATTTTTTTATTTGAGTGGAAAACAGTTTATTGGGCTTATAATTATTCATGTATTTGCTTCTGATTTTATCAATATGAACAGTTGATCAGTTTATTTGAATGAAAAGTGTTTCTAGGGCTTAGTGGCGGATGTAGAAAATTATTATAGGGGCAACATTTCAAAGAAAAGGGGTAACGAAATCGAAAAAATGTTAAATTTTTCTAAAATTTACACTACCATCGGAGCGTTAAGGGATAACGGAGGTTACCCCTTCTTGAAAGGTAGATCCGCCCCTGCTAGGGCTTATAGGGCTTTTAATTTAATTTCAATCATTCATGAATATTGTATAGTGTTTTTGAATGCGCAGAGGAATATCAGCAAAGCGTATCTCACAGTTACCAACTTCAAAGTACCGGTCTGGATTGTTCTCAAAGAACAAGAAGGAAGAAAAGTAAGAATGCTTATTTAAATTTCTTTTCATTTTCTTTTAAGTTTTATCTTTTTTTAATGGGGCCTTAAAGCACATACCGTACATTTGAATTCTTGGATTAATCATTGTCCCCAGTATGATTCTGATTGATTTGGTGAATTGTGTGTGTTTCAGCTGTGTGATATGTCAAATGGATTTTAGCTACGGTGATGGGTTGATCACATTGCCATGTTTGCACCAATATCATACAAAATGCATCAGTGGCTGGTTGAAGGTCAAGAAGGTATGAAAAATCTTGGCTCACTATTATGTGTGATTACAAAAATACCCTTTTGTCTCTTCAAGATTTATGGTTGCTGTTGATGATATAATCTGTTCGGTTTTTTATGTCTCTGTTGAAGGCAAATTTGTTTTATTTTTGTTACAGAATTGTCCTATCTGTCAAAAAGAGGTGGTTTGAGCCTTCAAGGACTTGAAGCTTTTCATGGAAAAGATGCATCAATACTGCTTACTTTACACATTAAGAACATTCATCAAGTAAGTTAAAGTGATGTTATCATAATTTGATATTAAAAAAAAAGTATTTGAAAGCTCATTATTGTTGTCTTTGGTGTATATCTTACATAGGCCCACCCTCTATAAACTATATGCTAAGAAAAAAAGCATGCTAAATAGAAAAATTGATATGTGTGAATACTATTGGCTGCTGTTGCTACTTTTCAAAAATTGAAGGTATGGACACTATTCTACATCCTATCTTATCTAAACATGGAATATAGAATCTTACTGCAAACAAAATTCTTCATTTCTTATAGCATACAAAAGTCCTAATTCTGCCTAATCAAATATTAAATTTTTTTTATTGAACTATATGGTTTTGTAGCGTCGTTTGTTGGCATCTTCGGCATTGGAGTTGGGGTGAACTATGGACGGATAGCGAACAATCTCTTACCTCCATCTCAAGTATCAAACTTCCTTAAATCTTTAAACATAAATAGAGTAAAAGTTTACGATGCAGATCCCAAAGTGTTACAAGCATTTGCAGGGACGGATATCGAGATAATCATTGGTTTAGGGAACGAGTATCTTCAACGAATGAGAGATCCTCAACAAGCTCAAGCATGGATTCAACAAAACGTACAACCTTATCTTTCGGAAACTAAAATCACATGTATCAATGTGGGAAATGAGGTTTTAGGAGGAACGAATACTCAATTGGCAGCATACCTTCTTCCAGGTATGAAAACTATGTATGGAGCTTTAGTTACTCTTGGATTAAACAAACAAATTTATATAACAACGGCTCATTCACTTATAAGGAATGATGTAACACCACTGGTACATAACAAAATTTGAATGAACCTCTTATTCACATAGTTTCCATTTGTTAACAAATCTGGAAAAGTAGGTCAAGCTTCATTGAAGACAATATTATAAAAAAAATGCTAAATAACTTTCATTCAAGAGGTAGGACTTTTAACTGGAAATTGAAGTACCGATAGAACATGAAAATATATAGTCATCATGCTATCTTTGGTGATTGCTAAGGTAATGATACATTATAACTATGCAAAAGGTCACATGGCCCCATACTTGCTATACTAAAAGAATCATGATTAGATCATATCATGTATACCCTACACATGAAAATCTATTCTATACTATCTATAAAAGGAGCTTAGAGGCTGACCTCACTTTGCTTACGTGTCAGCCTCTCAGCCATGCCACATAGGATGCCACATAGGATATGCTTATGTCATTCCGCTTATGTCATAAATCCCACTTTATTTATTTAAAAAAATCATTTCATTTATTTAATAATAATAGATAATTTCAATCCATGATGGTTTTGGAGCCATTTTCAAAATTCAAATCATAATTTCAATCCTTTTTTCCCTCAAATATACTTCTGGGTCCATTTTCAAATTTCAATCTCTCTCTCAAATCCAGAGTTCTTTCAAAATTCATCTAGGGTTTCAAGATCGACATTTAGATCAGCATGAGCTTATGGTGACATGTCTAAAGTTATCATTGTTTATATCTATATCTTACATATTGTAATTCTATTATTATTTGATGAACGAGCACAGATGAAGTTTGATGAGAAGGTCAGGGAGCTAGAGAAGAAGACGATAATGTTGTTGAATGTTGATTTTGAAAATGGTGGTTTCACTATGTTGGAGTTGCTTGAACAGAGAGATTATATTGAAAGGCTGGGTCTTGGCTATCGGTTTCAAAACGATATAAGGAGAGCACTGGACATAATCATGTCAATACATGGAACTAATGTCGGGCTTGAAGAAAAGAAAGATAGTCTTCATGATACTTCTTTTATGTGATCATGGCTGGATGTAAATTGTAAATGCTTTCTCTGTACCAACAATTTGTATTGATGATCTTAAAGATGGCATTTTGGAAACTATTCATGTTAAGATTTGCCTTTTTTAAATTCATGATGAAAGAAGCTGACATCATACTGGAAAAAAGGTTATTATTTTCTTAATGCAGTTAGTGTAAGTGAAATTGAGGCACTTTATGAGTTATTTAAGAAGATAAACAGTGTAGTCATTGATGATGGGCTAATTAATAAGGTAAGTATCGATTATGGCATGGTATTGACTATTGAGTTCGTATTTTAGTAAATCGTTATTGTTTTGCTTGATACTTATGGCGGTTATGATATTGTGATTTGTAGGTATATAGTTCTGCCTCTAGAAGTTGCAAAGCTTCTTCCGAAGAATCGTCTTTTAGCCGAGGTATATGTTGTTGATTTTGATGACTTATTTAGGTTTTTTAATCGTTTTAGTTGATTGATTATTATGTTTTTGAAGTGTATATGTTCAGATTAGCATCATCATGATCAGTTGTTTAGAAATTTACATGTGCCTTTTTTATTTTTTGAGATAATTTAATGTAGGAAAGTGTATAAGTATAAAAGTTTTCGGATCTCGATTGTGATGATAACTGGATCACCAGGCCTGTATACTTTCTTATCCGCCTCTTAACTTCAACAATGGCTGCACACCTACCAGGTATTCGACAAAATGCCTGAAAGAAAGATATTTACTTTTTTTTTCTTAGTCTATTAACTGCAGCAAGCATGGATGTCTTTGACTGTAGCAAACGAGTCGTGCTTGAGCCTATAACAATTTATTACACTTTATGACCGGACGAGCCGAGCTTGAGCCTATAACAAAGCTCGATTATCTAATGAGCCGAGCTTGAGCCTATAACAAAGCTTGATTATTTTTTGAGCTCAAGCCTGAAGGAGGATATTGCTGAAGAAGATCAACAGTTAGAAGAAGAAGATGGTGACATCGGTGAAGAAGAGGACAAAATGGCTGACTTCATCATTAACGAAGAAGAGGTTGATGAACACGGAGAACCAACAAGGTGCATCTATCTACTTAATCATTAGATTTATGGTTTTTTTTCAAAGAGTTTGTTGTTTATAATTGACACATAATGCAGGAGAAGAAAGGTTAACAAGAAAAATTCGAGACAGGCCCCTGGGGTCTCATCTACCGCAATTCAGGAGGCTGATGACATGTGAAAGAAGATGCACTAGGAAATGGGTTGCACACAATAAGGAGGGTAGTTCGAGCACTAAAGGCAGTGAAAAGGTAATACTTATTTGCACATTCCTGTTGATATAACATATATATGAGGCTGTAGCATGAACAATGTTTTTTTAAGAAATTTTGATTACACTGTTAAACATAGTTGTTGCTATTTGTATTTGTTTATATTGGTTTGAAATAAAAAATTCGGTTTTATTGTTTTATCTTTTTATTTTTGGTTGTTTCGTTTTTTAAGGATAAATTTCTGTTGAGTGATGATGGTGTTGTTGATGATTCTCCTGCAATCCCTTGGCAGTGAAAAGGTAATACTTATTTGCACATTCCTGTTGATATAACATATATATGAGGCTGTAACATGAACAATGTTTTTTTTAAGAAATTTTGATTACACTGTTAAACATAGTTGTTGCTATTTGTATTTGTTTATATTGGTTTGAAATAAAAAATTCGGTTTTATTGTTTTATCTTTTTATTTTTGGTTATTCGGTTTTAAAATGGAAGATTTCCTTAAATCCAAAATTTTGAAACTTTAAATGGTCTTTGCTGGCCATTTAGTATTGTGGTAATATAATTATTAAATAAAAGTTAAAATTAAGTAATGTACCAAACATTGTATTAAAAACAACATCATACTATCATTTAAGTTCCCATTTTCTTTGAGCTTTTTTTAACCCATTTGACCCATTTTTTAGCTATTTTCCCCACTTGACCAATTATTTTTGTTTTGAAGATCTAATAACTTTTTTTCGAAAACAGTTTGATGAGTTATTAATTTGTGTTATTGACTTGGTTGGAGCGAGGCGCCCTAAGGCGCAAAGAGCATCGCTTCTGGTGACACAAGGGGCACGTTGTACATAAGGCGTGGGTGAGGCACGCGCCTCATGTACATGCATTAGATGGAAATGTTTTAAGACCAGCACAATGAGGCTTGGAGCATATGTGATAGTTTTCAGCCATTACTTAACTGACAGGGTTGACTTTTTTTTTTTTACTATTTAACATCAACGGACAATGAATCTAGATGCATAGTATGCGTAGTTTGAAGATGTTGGAACGATGAATTCTACATTGGTCTAAGGCAAAGGAGGGCGAGTGGGAAGGTTAGGTATTTTCTCAAATCATCCTCTCTATTTTCAAGGTTCCTTTTAATATTAATTTAAGGATTATATCTCTTTTTTCTGCAAAACCTTTCTTTATATTGCTACGACCTACCTGTTCAAGAACTTTTAGATATATGAAGAAAAGAAGGTAAGCATCCTTCAGCATTATTAAACAAACAAACAGTCTGAACCTTTCTTTAACATTTAAGCTTCTTACTAATTTACTATATAATTTCATTTTGACATCAAATAAAGACTCAGGAAGAAATAAAAATTTTATTATTACAAGTCTTCAATGACCATAAGCTACAATGTTTTGTAGGGATGTACATTGCAAATTATTGAAGGAGAAATTTGCAAAGACTAGCTATGAGGAGAGATGATGTAAAAGCCATAGTTTTGACTGGTAAGTTCTTGATTAGCTTTTAGTTTAGATGGATTTTGTTTTTTAGTGGTTTGTTTGGTTGAAACCACTGTTGGGTTAAAACAGTGGTTTGAAACCACTGTTGGGATAAAACAGTGTTTTGTGGAGAAAAGAAAAAAAAAACACTGTTAAGTTAAAACGGAGGTTTGACCACATGTTTTTTTATGTGGAAATTTGTATTAAACAGTGGTTTGAAACGACTGTTTGAAACCACTGTTGGGTTAAAACGGTGTTTTTTTTGGAGAAAACAGTGGTTGAAACCACTGTAGGGTTAAAACGGTGGTTTGAAACCACTGTTGGTTAAAACAGTATTTTGTGAAGATTGAAAGTGATTATCTGGAATATCTAACTTCACTTGAAAGTGTAAGTTTACTTCGGTTCTAAAAGTGTAAGTTTACTTCGTTTTCGTTTGGTTAGTGATTCTGTTAAATTACTTAGGGCGGTGTATGCATTAGAAAGACACTTTGGGTGACTTTTGACCATTTGTCCCATTTACATGTTTTCTAATAAGCTTCTATTTTATTCTCATTTTACTCTTTTGACTCTTTAGAGATTAAACTTAACCCAAATCTACACATATATAAGTAAATTGGTCAGAAGTATAACCTCAAATGTTTGTAATTTCCTGCCATTGTGTTTTCATTTGTATGTTTTTTTCTTCTTTTTTTTTTGCTAAAGCATAATAAAATATCTACGTTAATATCATATTGTTTTTGCTAAAGCATAATAAAATATCTACAGTAATATCATATTGTAAAATATTTGCAGTGCTTGCCAATAACCATTGATGTCGGGACCAATAACGAGAAGATGTTGAACGATGAATTCTACATTGGTCTAAGGCAAAGGAGGGCGAGTGGGAAGGTTAGCTATTTTCTCAAATCATCCTCTCTATTTTCAAGGTTCCTTTTAATATTAATTTAAGGATTATATCTCTTTTTTCTGCAAAACCTTTCTTTATATTGCTACGACCTACCTGTTCAAGAACTTTTAGATATATGAAGAAAAGAAGGTAAGCATCCTTCAGCATTATAAAACGAACAAACAGATTGAACCTTTCTTTAACATTTAAGCTTCTTACTAATTTACTATATAATTTCATTTTGACATCAAATAAAGACTCAGGAAGAAATAAAAATTTTATTATTACAAGTCTTCAATGACGATAAGCTACAATGTTTTGTAGGGATGTACATTGCAAATTATTGAAGGAGAAATTTGCAAAGACTATGAGGAGAGATGATGTAAAAGCCATAGTTTTGACTGGTAAGTTCTTGATTAGCTTTTAGTTTAGATGGATTTTGTTTTTAGTGGTTTGTTTGGTTGAAACCACTGTTGGGTTAAAACAGTGGTTTCAGGGATAAAACAGTGTTTTGTGGAGAAAAGAAAAAAAAACACTGTTAAGTTAAAACGGTGGTTTGACCACATGTTTTTTTTTTATGTGGAAATTTGTATTAAACAGTGGTTTGAAACGACTGTTTGAAACCACTGTTGGGTTAAAACGGTGTTTTTTTTGGAGAAAACAGTGGTTGAAACCACTATAGGGTTAAAACGGTGGTTTGAAACCACTGTTGGGTTAAAACAGTATTTTGTGAAGATTGAAAGTGATTATCTGGTTTTACTTGAAATGATGTTTTGCAACTTGATGATTAAAGTACTTCATTTGTTTGTAGTATGTTAATTATTGTAATTGTTTGTAGGGTGTTGAAATCGACAGGAGAAGCAGTGGTTTCCCAAGAAGTTGTGAAATTGACCGGTTTCTCAGGAGAAGCAGTGGTTTCTCAAGTTGCCTAAAGAAAAATTGGTTGTCTCTTGAAGCAACTTGATTTGGTATGGTTAGATTCATGGTTTAGGTTTGGAAAATAGGATTTAATTGTTTTGTTCAAGGTTTACGACTTGGAACAGTCCGTTGTGTTAACTGAAGGGCAGTTTATGCATATGTATAATATTCGCTGCAAATTTTTTAATCTGAACCAAATATTGTAACCGTTACAAAGTTAGAAGATGTTTCTTGGGATCTTCTAAAACCTTAAATATTTGCAGCGATTATCGAGTTTTACTCATTGGGCTTGGTTTGGTTTTAGGCTTTTTTGGTTAAAAATAGAATAAAGAACACCCCAAAGATTAACATCAAACTGAGACTGTATTTGGATTTTAAATTTATCATTATCACTTTCAGGTCAATGATCTTGCGGATGCAACAAGTATTTACGGCACTTTGAGTAAATTAATCGATTGCGATGTGAAAACCGACACAACTTTATGATTATCAATTACTTACCTTTAAAGGTTCTGTACCTATAAACCTGTCGGATTGTTTAAACCAAGTGCTCAGATGGGCTTTAGGGTCGATTGAAATCCTGTTCAGCAGACATTGCCCAATTTGGTATGGTTATAGTGGAAGACTAAAATGGCTCGAATGTCTTGCGTACAGAAACACAACCATTTATCCCGTCACCGCAATTCCGCTTCTGGTCTACTGCCGAATTTTAAAGCAAGTAATAGCAGCCCGTCGTTCACTTCTATCGAGAAATCAGGACATATCGATCCAGGAGGGCATCATGGAGGATCATATCTTCTATTGACCAGAAGAAAGAGAGCCGTGGGAATGAAGATCATGTCAAGCTAATTAAGGACTATAGGGCGAGAAACGAGACCGAACTAAGCAAAATTTATGACGGATCATATGTTTAACATTGTTTTATAAAGATATGTAACTAAACACAAAGAATTTAAATAATATATTATAATATGTTTTTTAGTATTTGATTCCGATCGTTATTAGAACAAACCCGTGTACTCACACGGGTGTACACCTAGTTTTTAATTAAATGACACACCTTATCTTTTTTATGAAATAAATTCGGATATGGTGGCACTTGAAAAAAAACTCCATAATTCCATTAATTGAGCTAGATATATAAGTGAATCTTATGGTATTACCCTTAGATGGTGACTTAGTGGATATACCTTCTATAGGTTAAGTTATGAAAAGAAAAGAAAAAAAAATGTGAAACTCATAGTATTACCCTTCGAGACGGCGACTTGCTTTATATGATTTTGAGCACGAGTCAAAAAGTGCCTTAACAACCGTATTGCATTGTCCTTATCACACACATAAACTTATCAAATGTTGCAAATGTTGTGTATCTTGGATTGTATGAAACTTGTAATTTGTAAAGGTGGAGGATCAATGTTTGAGGTAAACCGATTTGTGTCATAAATAAACCAACGTGTTAATAGCACAATTAAAAACGTGTCTAAATGGTTTCAACCAGCTTAATAACCCGTTTTTGACACGTACAATACGTTTAACTTATTGTTTTGAATAAGTTAATATGTCGACACATTTATGACCCGTTTATCAAAACATCATAGTTTTAATAGTTTTATGAATGATTTACATTAACTAAATATGGATTGCAGTTTTGGTAACTTTTTTGTTATGGTGTTAATTGCGTCTTATTTTTTAATCGCATTTAGTGAATAGTGTCACTAATCTTGTTAAAAGCTCGGTGTCATTCGTGACTAAACTATTTACAAAAAAATCGTGTTAAAGGTGTCATGGCATGTCATTCATTTTATTAAAATAATTACATCTAATTGTGTTAAATATGCCGTGTCATTTAACCCGCTTATTAAACATGTTTGTATTGATGTTTAAGAAAAAAGATTTGCTTAGTTGAATGTGTCAATAAGTGTCATATTCTGATTCACTCTTCTTGTTAAACGTATCGTGTTGTGTTTGACCTATTTAATGCAACACGACACATGTTTGGCCAAGCTTGAGATTTCCAACCGGGGGGTCGAAAACGTATATACAAATTTTTTTTATAAAACCGGGGGGGGGGGGGGGGGAGGGGGGGGGGGTCAAAAACGTATATACCAAAATATTTCTATACGAAAACTACATACTCTCCACTACCGAGCGAAAAGTTCGAGGGGTCGACCGACCCCTCCCGTCCCCACAAAGCTACGCCCTTGGTTACCAACATACTGATTTGTATCCGAAGTAATTGTTGATCATAATAATTTAATTTGACTTGGTGCCTTAAAGTGGTTGTAATTCGTATCTTTACTCATTGGATTTAGGAATAGGAAGTCTACCGATGAAATTCATTGCAACGTAAAGGTTGGAATACAACATGGGAAGCTATAGTCTCACTCTTATTCTTTTGACAACACCTTCACGTTGCTTGACCTATTTGGTTTGACCCTATAACAATTAAGTTCTTAAGCCACTATTGAAATAATATCAATTCTCAAGTTACCATCTTTTCCAAAATGTTTTAGTCACGTTAGCTACGGATAAGATAAGAACTCTGCAGTTAAGCATATGCTTGAGTGGCAACAATTTATGATGGGTTTCTTTTTAGCAAGTTTTCGCTCAGTCAAACAAAAATAAATCCATGAACTCCCGTGGTCAAAACAAAGAATATGGGTAATCACAAATCCATCCACGTAATCCACACTTTATATAAGCTCACACATAAACATAAAATTCGAGTTTAGCCACTTCTATTTGTAATTTTAAAACCATAAACACAAATAAGTATAAATGATCATTTGATACTAATATAAACCAGCTTTACCAAGCAATTCACTTATTTGACATTTTGAGCCTAATTTGGCACAAATGTAAATTTGACTCAAAAACCAAAATTTTCATATTTTAATCACATATATTGATATGGCACAAATGTTAATTGTCATCGGCTAGTGATGGCTAAAACACAATTTTACTCAACATCCCACTTTAGGTCATCAAATTCATATATAAACTCATATAGCCAAATCTTCATTTGAGTTGTGTATTTAAGTTTAATGAATTCTCGTAGGTTTTAAACATCATGTATCATGTGTCTACACTTACGGATACCATAACAACTATAGGATTTAAGTTAAAACTCACAAAGAACTCAAACGACTAAATTTTTAATTTTTCATCGTAGTTGAAATTAATGACTCGTGATTTATCTCATAACATCATACTAAAAAACCATATATGATTTTATTCTTGCAAGCTCTATTCTTAGATATAGAAATAAGATTTACGTCGGTATATCTCATTCTTTACTAAACTTAATAATAGCTTTTAGATTTAAATTCCATTTTAGTCCCTGTGATTTTAGTTAGTTTGCCAGTTTAGTCCAAAGGTTTGAAACATTGTCATTTTAGTCCACTGGGTTAACTTCATCTTATTTTTCTTTTAACGAGAAAGGCAATTCGGTCATTTTATTTGGCAGAATTACCCTTCTAGTTAGCAGAATTACACAAAAAATGACTGAATTGCCCTTCTAGTTAACAGAAAAAATTGCATTAAGTTAACCAAGTGGACTAAAACGGAAACTTTTGAAACTATTTGGACTAAAATCGCAACGTTTCAAACTTTTGGACCAAACTGGCTAAATGACCCAAACCACAAAGACTAAAATCACATTTAACTCTAGCTTTTATATTTGTGAGTATTAATCGGCTTTGGTTGTTGCTATAATTTATTCTTGCAAGGAAGAAAATGATTATTTTCATCATGTCTGTTTCTAAAAATAAAAGGTAAAGGTTATATTAATAAAGTTGGTAGATGATGGAACCTCCTTTTGTAAATGCTAAAGAAATATAGAGACAAGATGGTGGGGTGGGTGGCTGGGAAACAGCAAAGGTTTAGTTGGCCGTCGCCTATAATTCCATAAAAGCAAAAGTGATGCTTTGAATGTGATAGCTAATGACGTGTCCCTTACATTTATTTCTCGTAATCATATGCACAAAATATATATATGTTATTTCTTTACAAGATATATATTCTATATTTTATAAGGTTATTATTTTCAGTGTCGCACTATAAATATTGAATTATTATATGATCGATATGTGGATTTTTTTCTTAGCACTTTTATATAGTTAATTAATATTGTAATTGTTCTTTGTGGTATAAGGCCACACGGGGTGGTCCGTTATGGAGTCACCATAACGAGTGATAGCACTTGGAACACCGCCGCCTCTACTTCCATAACGAGTGATAGAGTATAACTCGTTATATATATAACGCGTTGAAGATATTGGGTGATGAATGTGTATCTTGTACATTGTGCATTAATACTTGTACATTGGAATCCCATCACTAGTGATACCACCCCTACTACATTTCTATCACTAGTGATAGAATATTGGGTGATGACATGACATGATTTGATTGAATAGTGGGAGTGATAGAATCCTATCACTAGTAACCACCCCCCTCCCCTAATTTAGGTTAACTTGGTAAGCGAATATTATAGATTATTACGACTTTATGAAGTTATCTAGAGATAAGAAAAGCTTAATCGTTATTATTCTCTCAGAGTATGGCGGGTCTTTTGGAAATACCAAAATGAGAAGATTTTTGATCCTACAAAGAAGAAGAAACATGCTATTTTTTATTTAGTTGTATTTTTTTCCCTTTTATGGTTCGTTAAGGGAAACGGTAGGGCTAATCTTAGTTGGGTTACTTAAAAACCATATTCTAGCAATGGTTGTTTCGGCCTCGTTTAGTCTATTCTAGTCAGGTCTTATTTGTTTATATTCTTCGACCGTTCAAAAAATATATCAAGTTTTCAATTAAAAATATATGTATAGATCACTTTAACCATAGTATATGAGTGTTTGCTTTATTTTGTTTAGCTAAAGGGATGCGTACTTCATGTAAATAGTTTCTTGTGTGTTTGTTCTTTACTATTCTTTTTATCTCACGTTAATTGCTTTGTTACTTTTTGTTTTCCCAAATCCTCTTTATAGTATAAGGTTTTATAGTATAAGGTTATAAGGTGTGTATGCGTAACACCTTTATTCCTCACTCTTCACGTAGGATCCACATCATCACCACCTATTTCATCCTTATCAAAATGGTGGTGTTCCCCCTTCCCATTTTCCTTCTATTCCCTTAATCATAACCACTCATTTCATCAACTAACATTAGGGAGATTCTCCCGAGTTCACCGATCCCGGTTGGAGGGGGGGGGGGGGGTGTTCCCTTTCGGCGTTGATGCCACACGGGACTCCCCTTCCTCGAACCCCACACCCCTTAGCCTAATCATACGTAAATATATGGTAAAACATACATCAACTTGGATATGCATCTAGGGATGTTAACAGGTCAAGACCAAATTCATTTAAGCTTGAGCCCGGCTTCTTTAGTATACTAGAACTCCAGATCGCCTTGGTTAACTTAGTAGAGTTCAAACACAAGCTCAACTCATTAGGAGCTCAGCTTGTAATGACGATTAGTTAATTACTCATTAGAGAGACAAATAATTACGCTTTCGTACGAGTAATAGCTCTTGACAACGACATAAAGAGTTACAAATGTCACACTATTTCGTATAACTTAATATCAGTTAATAAATTACACTTAAATGATTAAAACCCAATCCAGTGGACATAAACTATAAATATTATCTTAAAAAACTAATTAAATGATTAAAACCCAATCCAGTGGACATAAACTATAAATATTATCTTAAAAATCTTAAAAAACTAAAAAAGATACAAAATCCTTTATAAAAAGGCAAAAGCTTTTCGTCACGGGCGAAAACGGTCCCACATCTGGGAACAGGTGAAAAGCCTAAAAGGGCACAACCGTAATTCCCCACCACCATTTGCGTGATTATCACGCGTTTAACCATCACCACTTTCCCCTTCCCTTAATAAACCCCCTCCCCCAACACAAAATTCAACCAATTCTCGCCGGAAAACCTCCATTTCTCCGGCGAACTTCCGACGATCAACCGGTAATATAACCGTTTTCATTCTTCAGTTTTTGTTAATTCACAGATTCTATCAAATCTCGCCGGAAAACTTTCATTTCTCCGGCAACACCGCTTCTATATCACAACTTTTAACGGTTAAACGGTGATATAACCGTTTTCCTCGTTAAGATCTTTGTGAATTCACAGATTCAATCAAATCTCATCGGAAAACTTTCGTTTCTCCGGCGATAACGCTTCTATATCACAAATTGTAACCGTAAATCCGTGATATAATCGTTTTTTCCGTTCAGATCTGTGTGAATTTACAGAGTCGTTGAAATTTTGCCGGAAAATTTTCATTAACGCTTCTAAATTACAACTTCCGACGGTAATTCGGTGATATAACCATTTTTATTCTTCAGATCTTTGTGAATTTGGTTCGAAGATGGCTCAGAGGACAGAAAAAGAAGAAACAGAATTCAAATCTGTACCGGAAACCCTAACTCCATGCGTAAACAACTGCGGCGTCGTCGGAGCTCCGGCGACGAACAATATGTGTCAAAAGTGCTTCAACGCCACCACAGCCGCCAGTTCCACGGCGGCGCAACGTCCTCGGTCTAGATCTGGCTCTCGTAGGTCTCTGGCGAGGTCAACGGTAACGCTAACGTCACACGATGAATCCACAGATCTGACGGTAGATCGGACGGTTGTTAAGATAGATAAGGAAGTGAAAGTTGTTAATCGGTGCTCCGGTTGCCGGAAAAGAGTCGGTTTGACCGGATTCCGGTGCCGGTGCGGCGATATGTTCTGCGGTGAGCACCGGTACTCCGACAGGCATGATTGCAGTTACGATTACAAAAGCGCCGGTCGTGAGGCGATTGCTAGAGAAAATCCGGTAGTGAAAGCTGCGAAAATTGTTAGGATTTGAATTGGATTATTATTATTTTTTGTTATAAAATATCTCCTCCGCATGTGTTCGAAGAACTTGAAATTGTAGGAGATTAGTTATTATAAATGTTTGATCTTGATTGAAGTGTTTGTTGTATGATTTTTCATTGATTGATTATTGAATGAAATTAGCAAACGTGTTGTTGTTGAATATGGCATTCGCACAGGGTTTTTGTTCAGCGCACCGGTTTGGAGCCTGTTTTTGTTCTTATTGGGAATCGGTAGTGTTATTATTTTTTGGGTAAATTACTTTTTGAGTCCCTGTGTTTTTTTTATGGGTTTTAACTAGTTGAGTCCAAAAGCAAAAAGTTTAACGACCTGAGTCCCCATAAGCATTTTCTTTAACCATTTGAGTCCATTTTTTGGATGTCTGTTAAGTCTGCTGTTAAGTCCCCCCATGTGCAATGCACGTGAGGGGTATTTTCGTCCATTAAGCCTATTAAGTGTTAATTGCTCCTGTATTTATCTCACCAACCTCAATTAAAACCCTACTTTTACCCCCAAATGTTACACTCGCTCACACCCCAAACACCACGTTGAGATGACTGATAGTTATTCAAAGATGATGTCGGATATCGGAATGCGATCAAGCAACGAGGAGTTAGGGTTGCTGAAGCGGATGAGTAGCAGTGATCGTGAGATGAAGATTAACATGTACCGAAGTGGGTCTGCACCACCCACCGTTGAAGGATCGTTGAATGCTGTTGCAGGGTTGTTTGAGGGTGGCATTTCGGAACAAGAGTTGAGGTCTGATCCAGCTTATGTTGACTATTATCATGCTAATCTCAACCCTAGGTTACCCCCACCACTTTTAAATAAAGATGACTGGCGGTTTTCGCAGCAGCGGTTGCACGGTGGGGGTGGGGGCTCTGCTATTGGGGATATGAGGAAGATGAAGAAAGATAGCGAGAGTAGTGGAAAGGCGTAGGGGATCGCTGAATGGGGCGGTAAAGGGCTTATCGGGTTACCGGGTTTGGGTTTAGGGAGTAGGCAAAAGAGCATTGCTGAAATCATTCAGGTTATAATTTTTGTTTATAATGAATAAGTTTGTTTATATTGTTATGAAAGTTGATATCTTTAGATGTTACATTGTATTTGTTCATATGATTTGTGTGTTAATTTTTTGTATATGGTATTGGTTATTGGATGGATGATATGAGTCAGGCTGCTTCTGGTTCTAGGCAACCGTCTCATCCAGCTAGCCGTAACGCATTTGATGAAAATGTTGACTTTTCTGATTCCCATTTTGGGCATCTTCAGGGGATGGGATCTGCATCGGCTCTAGGATCATCTTTGTCAAGAAGCAACACCCCTGATCCACAGCTTATGGCTCGATCGGCTAGCCCACTGGTGCCTTCAGAATTCAGATCTAGCATCTGATTTCTCCAATTTGAGATGTAGTGAAGATTCAGGAGCAATAGGGTTTTAATTGAGGTTGGTGAGATAAATACAGGAGCAATTAACACTTAATAGGCTTAATGGACGAAAATACCCCTCACGTGCATTGCACATGGGGGGACTTAACAGCAGACTTAACAGACATCCAAAAAATGGACTCAAATGGTTAAAGAAAATGCTTATAGGGACTCAGGTCGTTAAACTTTTTGCTTTTGGACTCAACTAGTTAAAACCCATAAAACACAGGGACTCAAAAAGTAATTTACCCTTATTTTTTATTCAACTCTTTAGAGATCTTTTATAAATTCAAAATTTATTTACTTAAATTGGACGTTTTAGCTATAAAACTATGGCATGAACATAAACATAAACATTGATGAAACGATTTTATTATGTGATTCAACCCAAACCAAGAACAATACAGACTAATGAACTAACTGGTACAATCAACTCATAACGCAATTAAAAACGGAGAACAAGACAATACAAATGATAAGCTAAACAAAGTTATCTACAAGGCCACACGTGATTGAGAGAGCATTCTCGAGAACTCGGAAACTCTTATTTGTGACTAAACGAAGACGCGCCATAAGTCATCAAACTCCGAAACTCTACATGCGAACAAAAGTAGAAAGATGCAAAAAAACAAATTTAAACAGCCAACGAATCCTCCAAATGGGCTTTTGGCGAACCGGGTACACTCGCCTTCCGAATCAGGGATGCAAATAAATAGATAAAAGTCCATCAAATGTTACAACAAAATACAAGGGAAAGTTACTTGATTCCTTCAAATAATGTTACAAGAAGATTAGAGGTAAAAACATTACCATAAACTTAAGGATTCTAGGTTAAACACTGAAGTATAATTGGTTCTATTGGATTCTTAAGAACTTACTTTCATTGGATTCTAGGTTAAACACCGAAGAACGATTGCTTAGATTGGATTCTTAAAAACTTATTTTAATTGGATTCTAGGTTAAACACCAAGAATTATTGCTTCGATTGGATTCTTTAAAACATTTACTTTGATTGGATTCTAGGTTAAACATCGAAAAATGATTGCTTCAATTAGATACTTAAAAACTTATTTTGATTGGATTCAAGATCTAAAACATAAACATAAACTTAATGTTGAATTCTACATACAAGAAGCTTATGATTCAGTAGCTGAGCCTGAGTTATGAGCGCCAATTATTCAATTTCCGATTCATTGGTTTAAAAATACAAACTTATGTGACAAAACCATAAGTTTAAGAGCATTCACATCCAATCCATCAAATTATACATACATTCCACTAAAAAACAACTCCTATATCAATATATTTCCACTAAAAACAAATACTTTTTCTCTCTCCTTTCAATTAAATAATATTATCATTACATTTTTCTCTCACTTCCACTCACAACCACTTTCAAAATATATTAAAAAACTATAACGGGTGATCAGTGTCCCCCCAAATATACAGATGAACAGTAACATTTTCTCTCTCCTCTACTCACAACCACTTTTTATACCCTTTATAATATAAAAACCCCTCCTCACATAATTTGATGGTTAGGATGTGAATGCTCTAAAGGGGCTTAATAAAGTTTGACGTAAATTGTTACGAGTCTAATCAAATGAATCGATAAACGAACATGAACTAACCTAAGCGAACAAACTTAAAAAATGTAAATGAACGAACATACTCGAACGTAAATGAACGATCATTCACAAACGTAATTGAACAAACATGACATGAGTTCATGTTTGTTGTTTAAAAAAATGAACAAATAAATTTGATCATGTTTATTCGTTTACTAGGTTATTACCCGGGATTGCTTCCCGGGCTCGGGAAACTTAGTTATATCAATTATTATTTGTTATTAATACGACCTCATTACATCAAGCATCTCATTGGATTCAAAACAATGTCTTCACATCACCGGATTAGATCATAAACCCATATTAGAGGTCAAACAAAAGCACAACAGGACCACATGAATAACATCATTTTCACTTTTACTTCAATGCACTTACGTGATCGGGTGATTTGGGATTTTGTAAAAATGTTTGTTCTTGTACTTCTTAACAAAATTACATAGAATTCAAGAAAACAAAACAATGACTTAAAGAACTATAGTTTAACACCAAATCTGATCGGGGAAACAGATGTTGACCAAAAGTCAAACAGTTGTTGACCAAAAGTGAAACAGATGTTCAACCAGATCCACTTTCTTCTTATATTTTAGCACTGTTTTCCACTTCAAAACAATGTTCAACCTAACATGGGTTTCCATGAACTGTTGGCCAAAAGTCAAACAGATGTTAAAACCACTGTTTGAAAACATCGAAATCGTTTGGCACATATGAATCGAAACTGTATGAAAACACTGTTCAACCTAAAAAAAGGCGATATGTTTCTTAATATAATCGAAACTGTATGTGTTTCTATTTGCTTGAAATGATTATCAGAGAATAGAACTCGATGTTTTTATTCCTTTAATGGCATAATTAACCAGCTTATCATTGTCAAAGAATAGCGCTTATACTTTGAACAAGATTTTGCTATTAGTTTGTACTATATTTTCAATTAAGGAATCGTTTCGAGCGAGTAACCGAGTATATTGTCTTTAGCTTACATCTTCGCATTGTTTCCGTTAGACATGGACCTAATAATTTACATGTACATATATAGTTTTAGAATCACAACTTCAAAACTAAACAAATAAGTCTACCATCAATTTCGAAAAGCAAAGAACTACAACCCAAAAACTTGGTTCAATGTATGCTTCTGCATTTGCCTTTTTCAATCCCATGAACATTCATCCGAACATAAAAAGCTTTTTACCTTTCACAAAGTTAAGTGTAAATGCTTCACCTGGAGCCATGCCTTTATCTCTCACAAACTTTCTCATTCCTTGCAGATAATATCTTGGTTGACCTCGAGATGAACCTATAGCAGCTTGAACATTCCAAACATCACCTGCCACGTCCACAATCTTTAAACTCATCTTACGATTCAGTCCAAGATCTTCAGCCTGTTTTTTAAAAAGGCGCTGTAACAAACAACGAACAATTCAATAAACAAAGAATTAACACATCTTTAAAATCTTACTAAAGTATGATATATTAGTAAACTCATAATCACAAACTTACAAAATGACCGTCAACACGGAAAGAAATAGGTACGATCTGATTATCTTCATTCACAACAACCATACCACATTCATTGACATTAACGATGTCCTGTACAGCTTCAGTATCTGAACTCAAGACAATCTCTTCTATCACCTTTTCTTTAACAGCACAGACCTCCGGTGGAAGCACTAAATCACAGGTAGCACAATTGAAAACCGTGGTATGAAAAGTCTGAAGATCTATCATCTCAAAGACAATGAGATGATCAGCAGTTAATGACAACTCATTCTTTATCTCCTTCCATCCGGTAGTTATGTAAAGTTCATTGTTAATATCTTCCATCCGTACAGACCAGTTCTGGTTTCCAGATCCTTTAATAAGAACCGGATATGAAGGAATAGTGTTTAACATCTTGTGATGAACAAAAGAACGATTAATACTCTACAATCAGAATAAAACACATTATATAGTATATTAGTAAAAATATATCAGAAAATTAAGTAAATAAATAAAAAACAACAATTAAACAACTGTATCTCCAAAAAAATTACATGATGAATAATCTTCGAAGTTACATACCACATAATATTCGTTACCAGATGGTTTGTAGTAAAAATCTTCATAAGGAGCAAGAGCAATGTCTTGATAAAAATACAATATTCTGAAACTTTCTAATGCTTCTTTATAATGAAATATCAACCATGAATCTAAAGATATTTTCAAACTGTCTACCAACTGACACCAACCATTATAGAAATGATATCTGCCATTGCTTAGAGGATAGATCTTGACTTTAAAAACATTTCCAGTTGTGGTCCGGATGTTTGTATTTCCAGTTGGATAATTAAACTATTGAATCCAATTTTGGTACTGTTTTGGCAAAATCTAAGCATAAATAAAAGAAACACTTTTATTGCTAGATATCATACAAAAAAATTAAAATTAAGTGTTAAACTAAGATCGGATAAAATTACTAACCAAACATTTCCTTTTACTGTCTTCAAGGTAACACGGAAATCCATAAATCATTCTCACGTAAAACTGTAACAGTATCAATCATATAGAATCAAAATAAATAACATTAAGAAACAAATGAATACAATCCATTAGGGTATGCAATACATCTAAATAAAAGATGATACAACTAATAATATCAAAATAACAATAAACAACATCGAAAATGTGAGAATACATGTAATTTCTTATCATATCGAAATATATATATTTTTTACAGCAAATCATATAATTAAAACTTAAAACCTACTTTTCCGATTAAGTATCACAAATAGACATGCAGGATCATTAGCTGAATAAATTGTATAGAAAGACATGATAGTGACTTGTGTCTATACCAAACAAAAACTTAAAAACAGTATACCAACTACTAATCAAAATAAGTTCAAGTTTTCAAATACACATGAGAATACACCAGTTAAAATCGGAAATTTATATTATACTTCAGAATAACAGTATACCAACTACTAATCAAAATAAGACAAATGGTAGATACACGAAATGCAGATCACTTTTTTTAGAATCATATATGTCTATCATAACATGCATAATAACTACATAGTAATCGGATATACAAAAAAATTAGGACTATCAGAAGTTGTTCCAGTATAAGCCGCAACAATAAACGCAATCATAACCAACAATGGATTGAAAAAAACAAAACCAGGGAGATACATGAATACACCACCGTCGATTACAACTTCTTCATTAAAACAGCAAGAACCATAATTCGCTATGGAATTCAAAACTAAAAGAATAAACATGAAAAAATACAAAACAAATCAGATTATTTAACAATACCTTTGTTATTATACAAGATGATATTGATGAAGATCGAAAGAAATCGAAGAAGATGCCAGAGTTTCTTGGAGAAAGTGTACAAATAAACGTGGGGAGAGAAAGGAACCGAGATTTTGTGAGGATCTTTAAAAAGTTAGAAGGTTTAAAAATATCCCATGTAACTAAGTCGGATCATCCCATTTAGTTTTTCATCAACATCTGTTTGACTTTTGGTCAACACCAGTTTGATTTTTGGTCAACATCTCATTTAGTATTCAACAGAAATTTGAATAACTCAATCAGTGGTTTGAAAATCTGTTTGACTTTTAGTCAACAGTTGGATGGAAACCCATGTTAGATTGAACAGTGTTTTGAACAGATGTTTAAACATCTGTTTAGACTTAAATAGATGTTGGGGCTTAAACAAATGTTTGGCGTTCTATATCAGTTGTTTGGACTTAAACAGATGTTTGACCTTAAACAGATGTTTGGCCATAAACAGATGTTTGGAAATAAACAGATGTTTGGCCTTAAACAAATGTTTGAACTTAAAAAGATGTTTGCCCATAAAGAGATATTTGGCCCGAAACCAAACATCTGTTGGCTTTGTAGTTTGAGGTGAGGAACTTTTGGGGATTTCAGAAGGTGATGTATACACCACTGATGTATCAACAGCTGTTGATATAATAGGTGTCTCAACATCTGTTGGCTTTGTGGTTTGAGGTGAGGAACTATTGGAGATTTCAGAAGGTGATGTATCAACCACTGATGTATCAACAACTGTTGATATAACAGGTGTGGAAGTGCGTTGAATGGTGGTTGGTAAAGTGACAACATCATTTGTTGTGACAACAACTGTTGAAACCACTGATGTATCAACAACTGTTGATATAACAGGTGTCTCAACATCTGTTGGCTTTGTATCAACCATCCAACCACAATACTTGGAAAAACCATACAATACTTTGTAGTTTGAGGTGAGGAACTTTTTGGGATTTCAGAAGGTGATGTATCAACATCTGTTGATATAACAGGTGTCTCAACAGCTGTTGAAGTACCCTGCTCTTCCATTGCCATCAGAACTTCCTTTTCTTTTTCAAATCTTTTAGAACCCTTTCGTTCCATTTTCTCTTTTCTATTTGCTTTTTGTTCAGCAAAGACATTGAGAGTCACATCAACCTTCTTTGTACCATCTGGCCTTGGAATTTCTACAACAGGTTTAGCCTTTGGATCAGGTTTTAGATACAAACCATCCTTTCCTTTCTTTCCTTTCTCCCCCTTTTTGGCATCATCAGGGTTTTCTACATAGCTCACTTGTTGTGGTAGCAAATGATGAAGCAGTGGATCGAGACTTTGAGGATTGTAACAACTGTTGCATCATATTTTTGATATCTGCCACAGATTTTTCAAGATTGGTAACTCTCTCCGTCAAATTCTGATATTTTAAACCATCACCCAATTTAATGGGATCATCTGATTTCCCAGCAGCAGTGGTTGTTTTTTAACTATCAGTGGATAGCCAACAATGATTCAAACACTGATGTTTGGAGTTAAACAGATGTTTAACCTTAAACAGATGTTTGCCATAAACAGTTGTTTGGCCATAAATAGATGTTTGGCCTTAAACAAATGTTTGGCCTTAAACAGATGATTGCCCATAAACAGATGTTTGGTCTTAAACCAACTATCAGTGGATAGCCAACAGTGATTCAAACACTGATGTTTGGAGTTAAATAGATGTTTAACCTTAAACAGATGTTTGCCATAAACAATTGTTTGGCCATAAACAGATGTTTGGCCTTAAACAAATATTTGACCTTAAACAGATGATTGCCCATAAACAGATGTTTGGTCTTAAACCAAACATCTGTTTAAGGTCAACATCTGTTTGACTATTGGTGAACATCAGTTTGACTTTTGATGAACATCTGTTTCAGTTTTACTCAACATCTCATTTAGTATTCAACAGAAATTTGAATAACACAATCAGTGGTTTGAACATCTGTTTGACTTTTGGTCAACAGTTGGATGGAAACCAATGTTAGATTAAACAGTATGAATGAATAAACACTAAAGTATCATAAAACTGTGAATGAATATCGTGAAAAGTTAGATGTGATACAACAGTTGAGAGGAGACCTTTGCATTTTAGGCTTGTTTCTTATTTTGATTAACTGTTGATGATGTTGAGAGTTTTTATTGACACTGACATTTTAGAATATGTTAAGATGCATGTTGAGATTATTAAAATAAACTATTACATAGAAAATAGAAATTTAATGAAATATTTATAAACTATTACACGCTTAACACTTGTTAGGATTTCGTAGACTCTGGCTTTTCTCCATGTGATTTCATGCTCTCTTTTGTTTTTCAGGTCAGTTAGCATGTTGCAGATTTTCTGATTCTGTTTTAGAAGTTATGTGAGAAACTCTTCTTCATTCTTCTGGAAATCTGATGGAGGAGAGTGGAGGACTTCATCAAGCAATGCTATGCTGTTCCAGGTTTTCTTGTAATTAGTGTCATTGATTATGTCAACTTTACTGTTTAGTTCTTCGTCTGTTCTTTTTTCTTTGAGTGACCACATCGAGAATTGGGTTTTAACATCGCTGGTGTCTAACCAGTGGTAGAAGCTGAAGTTTGCCATGTAGATATTTGTTGGATTTTCTGATGTGGAACAATCTTTCACAGACAGTGATTTGTAGGACAATTTGTTGATGCTTTGAATCAAAAGTAATTATCGGTCTTTTATAGAGTTTAAAAACGCGTCTACATGGTAAATGAAGAGGTTAATTGTAATTATGATAATTTGCTTTTGTTCTTTGAACTTCAAAAATTTGTCCCTTGGGTTTCTTGGTATTTAATTTTAATGTTTTCCCATAAAAGTTAGGGTTTGAAAAGGTTTTTGCATTAAAAGACTGCTGTTTTGAAATGTTTATATAAACTCATGGCCACTTCACATGTTTTTCAACACGATTTCCTACGAAGATATCATACTTTCAAGAAAATCGAGTAATATAGTTTATTCAAATGGAGTTATTCACTTCTGTAAAATCAGATGATTTAAAGCAGCGTTTTGTGAAGCATATAGAGGAACAAGTGTATGAAGATACGGCTACTCTTCAAGAGCTGAAGAGATGTTTTGATGGATTGCAAGTTGGCCTGTTCACGAGAGAGCAGGTTTCCAGAAATCTTTTGTGGATGCCTTCAACTTCAGTTCGTAAGCTTTGTGTTGTTAGCAATATAGAGTGCGGTGATAGAGACGTGGAGTTCATAGCGATGCTGAAGGACATACATCGAGAGGTTCAGCAATCCATGGAGTTGAAGCTGACATTTCTTAATTCTTACGGTTATTGTTAGATTTAAAAGTTTAGTTGTTCAGTATGTTATGTAATAATTGGACTTTTAATGTCATGAATAAATGAATAAATTTTAATCTTATGAATCTATGTTGCGTTTGTAGGAAAAAAAAAAGAGAGAACGTCAATTTTAAATAACCATTTTGCATATTTTGAATTTCAAAAGTTATTGATATAATCAGTAATTACTGATTTGATTTGAAAGCAATTGTCATCATGACATTTCTAATTTTTATTTTAACTTTAATTAAGAGAAAATAACCGTCAATTTGAAATTCCCATTTTGCATATTTTCAATGTCCAAAGCTCAAGAAATTAGCACTAATTACTGATTTGATATGCAACAAAATGTCATCACAATTTTTTTTTACTTTTTTATTTTAACTTTAATTTTTATCACCAAAACAATATTCGAGGAACTCTTATCTCATTGGAATGTAACGATTAGATAAATTTGTAATTTCATTGTAATTCTAGTTTTCATTTGATAATTTCATTCTATAATTAATTAACCACATCAACAATAAAAATGTGAGTAGTGGATGTTTTTTAGGAAAACCAATGATTATCAATATAAGTGGATATCAAGAATAAAAATGTGATCAATGACTATTTTTTAACTATCAGTGGATAGCCAACAGTGATTGAAACACCAATGTTTGGTCAGTCAGTGGTCAACATGAAGAATGAAGAAACAGAGGTTGTCTTTCAGCAGTGGATAACATTTAACAATCAGATGTTTGAACCAAAACAATGGTTGTAACAGACTTTTAAGGATTAATGAAAACTATCATTTTTAACTATTTTGAGGATGTTTGACCTTAAACAGATATTTGACCTTAAACATCTGTTTGGACATAAACAGATGTTTGCGCTTAAACAAATGTTTGACCTTAAAAAGAAGTTGGCCCATAAACATCTATTTGCAAAAAAAGACCAATTTCAAGAATACTATACCCAAACAATCAAAATGAGGAGCTTAATAATCATCCAAGTGTACTTCATTTTTATTTAGTAGTATAAAGATCAAACCACTGTTCAATTTATAATACAGATCAGTTAGCATGCTGGGGTGATGTGATAAATAATGTTACACATCTCAGTGATATGACATCTAACAATCTAACAGAGTATAAAATACTGATGTGATAAATACTGTTACATATAAACACTGTTAACATAAACAAAGGTAGAATATCTGCTGTTGATGCTGAACCACTGTTGTTGTTGGGCAGTGGTTCGTCTTTCAGTTTGTATAGGGTTTGACTCGAGAGATAAACTATAGCGAACCACTGCTACACTAAACACTGTTACATACAAGATCTCTCACATAAACATAAACTTAATGTTGGATTCTACATACAAGAAGCTTATGATTCAGTAGCTGAGCCTGAGTTATGAGCGCCAATTATTCAACTTCCGATTCATTGGTTTAAAAATACAAACTTATGTGACAAAACCATAAGTTTAAAGGGGCTTAATAAAGTTTGACGTAAATTAGTACGAGTCTAATCAAATGAATCGATAAACGAACATGAACTAACCTAAGCGAACAAACTTAAAAAATGTAAATGAACGAACATACTCGAACGTAAATGAACGATCATTCACAAACGTAATTGAACAAACATGACATGAGTTCATGTTTGTTGTTTAAAAAAATGAACAAATAAATTTGATCATGTTTATTCGTTTATTCACTAAATTAATGTAGATGAACTTTCACGAATATAAATGAACACACGTGGCATGTATTCATGTTGGATCTGTTAATCAAATAAACAGATTTCTGCTAACGGCTGATTCACTAACATTTATTTTTAGACTTTCCTCAATATCACCATCTTTTACATTTATTATTGGGGCAAATTTGTTAAACAGCTACCAAGTTTTCACCTAATCCACTAAATTCACTTAATCTTTTTAAAATTAATAAAGTTATATTTATTATTCCAATATTGTGCAATTTCAAAGTTACTCAATTAAGTGTCAAGTCACAAATTTTCCGTATCCCCACCTTGTTATTGTATTAAAATACTTTAGTATTTTGAGTAAACTACAATTTTACCCCCTGGGGTTTAGGCCAATTGGCACTCTTACCCCCCCCCTAACGAAATAATTGCAATTTACCCCCCCCCCCCCCAACGTTGATGTTCTGTCGTAATATTACCCCCTGTTAACAGTCAACGTTTGTTTGACTGTTAATAATGTGTGAAAAGTCGTTTTTGCCCCTATCTTATTAATTATATAAAAAATCAAGAATCAATATAAATCATTCCTAGATTCAAGTTCATCATCATCATCATCAACAGTTCATTCTTCATTCCAATGTAAATCATTCCCAT
This sequence comes from Helianthus tuberosus, assembly GCA_030545235.1. Taxonomy (NCBI): domain Eukaryota; kingdom Viridiplantae; phylum Streptophyta; class Magnoliopsida; order Asterales; family Asteraceae; genus Helianthus; species Helianthus tuberosus. The sequence goes on along the minus strand of CM060414.1, from coordinate 115,182,622 downwards.
ATTCATACTCTCAAAACAAACAAACAACTCAAATCTACTAGCAAATGAAAAACAAATTGATATGTATCAAAAGCTATTACCAGTAGAAATTCAATATCTCAAAAACAATATTTACATAATCATCAGTTCATCATCAAGTTCCCAGATTCATCATCAAGTTCCCAGATTCATCATCAAGTTCATCAGTTCAGTTCATCATCATCAGTTCCCCCAACACCGTCAACTGCACCACCAACTCCTTCCCCCTTCTGAAATCAAAATTAATCAAAAAAATCCCCAAATCAGGAGTAAAACTTACTTGCACGAGTACCACAAGCACCAGCCCTGATAATAAACCTTGAAACAGAAACCCTATCTTCCAATCATGGTATAGATTTGTGTGTAGATTTTTGTGTTCTGATATGTTTGAGATCTGGAAGCCTTGTTCATCAGCGAGTCTATTAAATCATAAAGTGTTGTTCATCAGCGATCTTTTTGAATCTAGAAACTTTGTTCTTCGGGATGTTGTTCAAAGAAACACATCTAGTGTGTGTATTTGGTAGAGTGTTAACAGAGAAAAGAGAAGAATGGCAGAAATTTATCAGCTTCCGACGACTTCAACCGCAACACCTCACCACCGCCACCGCCGCCTCCGTCGTCCATCACCATCGCAAAACCCTCGGAATCACCGCCAACACCGTTAACCATCGCCAACAGCGACGGAACAAAGTAATCGCCGGTAATCGAGCTCTTGACATAGCTACTACCGCTCGACTACCGCTTCAAACTGCTGATTGACGACTGGTGATGGATTTACGACTGGTGAGATCTGGTGTTGGTTGCAGATGCGATTGGATTGGTTTGTAAGATTTGGGAACTTGATGATGAATCTGGTGTTGGTTGCAGATGGGGTTTGGGGTTATATGAGGTTGCAGGTAAAGATTAGGGTGAATTTACCTTTATGCCCTTTGACAATTAACAACAAACGTTGATAAGAGACGGAAACATGGGCCAGGGGGTAAACTTGCGACATGACACCAAACTTTGGGGGGTAAAATTGCAATTATTTCGTTAGGGGGGTAAGAGTGCCAATTGGCCTAAACCCCAAGGGGTAAAATTGCAGTTTACTTTAGTATTTTTATTATACAAAGGATTAACTCACGATTAGGGCTATCCAAAAAGCTCGTGTTTCAGAGCGTGCTTGAAGCTCGCTCCGATTTAGCTCGGAAAAAGCTCGCTCAGTATGGTTCGGTTTAAAACTAAGCCGAGTTGGCTCAACTCGGTTAGAAAGTGGGCCTAGCTCGGCTCGTAACAAGCCACATTGGCTCTGTTTGGCTCGCTTGGTAGCTTGACTCGACTTAGCTCGGATTATTTTACTTATAACATATTTTATTTTTATATACATTATAATAATCTATAATACTATATAAAGAAAATGTGATGTGCACACATGTAATTTTACATGGCGTCCAACTCTTTAAGCAATATGTACAATTAACAATAGCTTGTTTTAAAAGGGTAAAATTGTAAAGAATTCAAATTTTTAAGACACTAGAAGGATATAATAGTAAATTACACTACACCCCATACTCACACACAAACACAATTTTTTCCTTCTCTACCCTCAAGACCCTAACGCTGTGTTCCCGAGTTTAATAAAAGAAAGAAAAGAAAAGAAATAGAGTTTAGTAGAGAAAATAAATGAACAAATAAAAATTATTGCGTGTTCCAGAGTTTCAAGTAAAGGAAATGAAAGAAAGGAAAATAAACATTTTTTTTGCATTCCCGAGTAGAGAGGAAAAGAAAGGAAAGTGACAATTTTACTATTATACGCTTTTAAGTAATACTAAAATAAAAATAACCCACACATTCTCGTCTTCTTTAAAACATTCTTTTATCTTAAATAACAAATTAAACTACATTTCAACCAACCTAAACTTGTGTCCCATCATGAAGGAAAAGTGCTAGGGGTGCAAACGATCCGAGCCCGAGCTCAACCAAGCTCGAGCTCGTTTAACATATGAAAGCTCGAGCTCAGCGCGATTCAAGCTTTGACTTTAAAACCTCGAGCTTGGCTCGTAAGTAATTTTTCAAGCTCGCCCTCGGCTCGGGCTCGACTCGTTTAGTATTTGTTAATTAATTTTATATTAGTTATAATTATTTTTACACAATCCGAGTATGCTGATAGAGTTGCAGATGCTATTTTGTGCCTTTGACTACTATGATTCAGTTAGAGCTTTAGTATGGAATTCTACATATATTCTTGGTGTTTCAGAGTAAGTAAAAAATAATAATAAGTGCAAAAAAAGTTTTGCTCCTGCATCAATTATAGTCTTGTAGAACAAGATCATAAAGCTCTAACTTTCCCATCAGCTGAAGCTGTTTTCTGCAATTTCAAATCGACCGGTGGTTAGTTCCTGCATATACGTATGTTTTATTAATTAAAAAATAATAATAATTGCAAATTGAATGAAAAAGAAACAAACTGGTCTATAATTTATATCGAATATGCATCTGCCGCTAGGGGTATCAATAGGTCCGTGTATGAAGCACAACAGCCACAACGAACATATCAAACTAGAACTAGCATACCAGTTCAGCCGTAGACTGTATCTGCCTAGACCACTTGAACGACACACCCCAGACTCCATCCGGCAGCACGTAACGATTAGCGACAACTGCCTTTTTGTTCCTCTTTAAACCAAACAGCAACATGTATTTTACGAATTATCAATCTATTAATGAGATAAAAACCATATTTATCAAACACAAGTTAACATGAGTATTTGTGAAGAGCATAACCTACAAAAGTATGGTAGAATCCACAAAAGCATGGTAGTACAATCAACTAATCAGACATAACTAACTATTCAAATCCTAAAACAATATTAATCTTAATTCATGGTTGCACACAAGTTGAGCACTTGAGCTAGGCCCAAGTTCGGCGTAAGAAAGTTTCAATATTGATTTCGCAAACGCATTAGCTCAAAAACATTCATGAAAACTGTTAGATATAGAATACTTAGCTCAAAGTCAACACAACCAGATATCATCATACTAAAAGATGCAGAAGGTTCAGTGCTACAAAAATTGCATTTCATACATGACTTTAAAGTTGTCTTTCATTTGATCTTCTCGTTCCGTATTCTGGTACGCTTAAGAACCTTGACGTCTCGGTTCGTGATCTCTACTGGTTCCTCAACGAATCGCAACTGATCGTCGATGGTGAATTCCTTGAGAGGAACTATGAGGGTCTCATCTGACAGACACTTCTTCAGATTTGACACATGGAATACGTTATGAACACCACTAAGTTCTTTGGGTAGATTCAGTCTATTGGCCACCTTGCCAATTCTCTCAGTGATTTCGAAAGGTCCAACAAAACGTGGGTTTAACTTGCCTCGCTTACCAAAACGAATCACATATTTCCAAGGTGAAACTTTAAGTAGCACTCGATCCCCAACCTTGAACTCGAGTGGTTTCCTACGCTTATCAGCATAGCTTTTCTGACGGTCACGAACTACCGCTAATCGTGCTCGAGTTTGGGCAATCTTTTCCATCGTGTAGGGAGCAAATCCTAGGCCAGTAATTTGGTTGTCACCAACGTCTGTCCCGCATAGGGTGGTCGGTGTTTTTGTCCGCACAAAGCTTCGAACGGAGTGGCCTGGATGCTTGTGTGGTATCTGTTGTTGTACGATAACTCTATCAAAGGTAGGTGTCTTTCCCAGCCGTTACCAAAGTTGATTACACATGCTCGAAGCGTGCCTTCAAGAGTTTGAATGGTGCGTTCAGACTGCCCATCCATCTGTGGATGATATGTTGTGCTTATGCCTAGACGCGAGCCAAAGGATTTGGGCATCGCTTGCCACAAATCAGAGGTAGAACGTGGATCACGATCGGAAAGGATGGAGGTTGGCACCCCGTGCCTCGAAACTACTTCCTTCAGGTAGATGTCTGCTAGAGTAGAGAACTTATCCGTTTCTTTGACAGCCAGGAAGTGTGCAGACTTAGCTAGTCGATCCACTATCACCCAAATGGTATTGTTTCCTCTTTGAGGTCTAGGTAAGCCCATAACGAAGTCCATGTAAATTTGCTCCCATCTCCATGTCGGGATCTCTAGTTGTTGAAGTAGGCCTGATGGCTTCTGGTATTCAACCTTGACCCTAGCGCAGGTCAAACATTTACTAACATAGGTCGCTATGTTAGCTTTCGTGTGGGGCCACCAACACGTAGCTTTGAGATCGTGGAACATCTTATCCGAACCAGGATGTGCTGAGTAACGAGACTTGTGAGCTTCATCCATCACAAGCTCACGTAGGTTACCATAGAATGGGACCCAGATGCGCCCCGCTAAGTAGTAAGCATTGTCTTCCTTTAGTTCTAACCGTTTCTCCAATCCTCGCAGGGATTCAAACTTGATGTTCTCTTCTTTCAATGATTTGACCTGAGCATCACGAGTTAGGGCATGAAGACTGGAGTGAATAGTAAGCTGTAACGCACGTACACGCTTAGGTTTGGTTTCCTTTCGACTGAGGGAGTCAGCCACAACATTGGCTCTGCCTGGATGGTACTTGATTGCGCATTCGTAGTCATTAAAGAGTTCGACTCATAGTCGCTGTCGCATGCTCCATTCCTTCTGGTCTAAGATATGCTGGAGACTTCTTGTGATCGGTATAAATATTGCACTTGGTACCGTCCAAGTAATGTCTCTATATCTTGTGTGCAAACACTACTGCTCCCAACTCCTAGTCGTGAGTAGTGTAGTTCTTTTTGTGGATCTTGAGTGGGCGTGATGCGTAAGCAATGGCATTCTCAGGTTGCTTCAACTCTATCAAGTCCTTGGATATACGCATCACAGTAAACAACGAATTCATCTGAGTCTTCAGGTAACGAGATGATAGGTGCGCTACAAAGTTTCAACTTCAGCTGTTAAATTGCGGATTCCTGAGCATCACCCCAATGGTAGGTGACACCCTTTTGAGTAAGAACAGTAAGAGGCTGCACAATCTTTGAGAAATCCTTGATAAACCTTCTGTAGTAACCCGCCAAACCCAAGAATTTGACGGATTTTAGTTGGAGTACGAGGTGCAGGCCAATTTCTGATTGAGTCAACCTTGGATGGATCGACATGAATCCCATCCTTATTAACCACGTGGCCTAAGAAATGGACTTCACGAAGCCAAAAGTCGTATTTCAAAAACTTAGCATAAGGCTATTCTGCTCGAAGAAGTTCTAAAATGAGTTGCAAACGTCGCTCGCGTTCCTCCTGACTCTTGGAATGGTTCAGGATGTCATCGATGAAAAAAAGTGACATATTCGTAAGGTTAGTCTAGATTCGAATGTCGCGTCTGAGGATCCATATTGGTCATATCAAGTTCAAAGAACAGTATATGTGGTATCATCATATTCATGGCCCAATGTACATCGAGTAATTATTCGTACAGTGTAACTGGTCCAAGCGAGTGTCCACGTGGATTGTCCTTAGCTTCACAGAATCCCAAATGTATATGGTGCATGGATGTAGAAACATAAGAAAGAGTAGTCGCAATCGATGAGTAAGAGTTTGAGAATCCACAGCAGGGGTTTACATAAGGTCGAAGGTATAGCTGGTCATACGCATGTTTGGTATAGTTAAGTTTAAGTATACCGTTGATCAAATATAGCTGTCACGGGGGTCAAATCAATCAGAACAAGAATTTCAACATAGCAGCGTGATTGTCATACAAATGTGTAGTGTTAAGGTTCACTTGTCACACCCTGACTTTTGCGGAAGCGTGATTATGGTGTGACTTTCTTAATACCATTTCATTCAATCATAACAACAACTATATGATAAAACCATAGATTTGCCATCCATTAAATAAGTTTAAAACGTAACAACATTGTTTTAAAACGTAGACTTCAAATACAAGTTTTCCAAACCATGCGAATTATTTTAAGAGTTCACTAAGGACTCATCAAAGATATTAAATAAAACCAAGGTTTGGAAGATGTGTCTCGTCCAGGAATAAGACACCCAACCCAAACCTCAAAACCATGGATGACATCTTTATTCCTAACGCAGCATGAAACTTCCAACACCCGCCAAATCCACTTACTAATTCCCTGAATTACATGTAGTTTGAAAACATCAACAAAAGTTGAGTGACTTCGTGTGTTTGGTTGTGTGTTTGTATAAACCTTTGAAATCATTATAAGTAAGTTTATAAATCCCGGTATGAAAGCAACAAGGAAAACAGATCACCAATGGTTTGCAAGGCCATTGATATGTGTGACGTGATGCAGGGAGCTCAAACCTACCGGATTTTGCACCAGGCTTCCGGCTGTAAGACATAGTCTACCCATGGGCCAACCCTGGTCCAACATGGGCGGGGCTCGCTACACCCAAATAGATCTATCACTGATGTCCCTCGGTCCTACTACGAGGATTGATGGCCTTAAGCGTTGTGCCCACCACTCACATGATCTAAGTGTACCCTTCCTTAGCTAACCATTCCAAATAATAACGTTCGTAAACAATTGTAATATGTACTTCACCCCCGAAGTTATAATACTGAAAAAAGTTAAAGAAAAGGGGGAACACGAAACTCTCAGTCTTGCGTCTTCAACAATTGTAACTCGAACTTCTCCGGTGAACACGACTACCTACAACGTACTAATGTCTATTAGACGAACGGGCCGTGCCTTGACTTAGTGTTAACATTTCTGAGTTACGTTTCTTTTATGCCTTTGTTATTATTCTTAGTTATATAATTATTGTCAAAATAATTAATATTTTAACTTAAATTATATTAATTAAATTTTGGAATAATTGTTAAACAATATATATTAACTTAATACTTCCCAAGTATTAATACTTTTATTTCCTTCCCAAGGATGGAGGTATCTTATACATGTGTGTTCGTATACTTGTATTTGTATATTTTGCCATGCATTGGTGTCGTATTCCGGTGTGTATTTATACGTGTGAGAATACGTATTTTATTGCATTCATTGAGTATTCATATACTTAAATTTATATTATACTTTCCGGAATATAATTTCTAATAAAAGTCCACCAATATATATATATATATATATATATATATATTTCCAAAATATATATATTTAAGAAATATTACTTAGAAAAATTATTTATAATTTTTCCTTTTGCAAAAATATTTGTAGTTCCAAAATAATATATTTTCAAATCTAACTTAGGAAAATATATATAAACTTATTTTTATCCAAAAATAATGTATTTCAAGTTTACTCAAGAAAATATATATTTTTCCAAAAAATAATATATCTTCTAATAATTCCAAGGAAAATATATATATTTATACTTGTAAAAAATGCTATATTTTTCCCTTGTCAAAATATGATATACTCTTGTGATAATCACAAAAATCATACTTTCGTTTCCTTGTGTCCAAAATATTATTTACCAAAATATACTTGCGAATTAAGTTCCGGAATATTTTGTAAGTTACATTTCTTGTTCGATTTCACCAATATTTTGTGTGTAACTTATATACTTATTCCTTGGGATTTTGGTAATATTTTGGATGGTAATCCTTGGTATTTTGATGTGTTATATTATTTCAAGCCCTAAAATAATATAACTATTACACAAAGTACACAAATAATCACACATGTGTGTCCTTAATGTATCTATATTCTAAATATATATATTTAACCACTTTTATTTATAAAAACCAACCTCCAATATTTGTATTTTTGTAACAAAAAATTATGGCAAAGTTTATGTAACCATTTATTGTTGAAAATACACTTGTAAGTGTATGTTTATAAATATTTTTCTAAGTGTTAATATTTTTAGAAAATTTTGTCATAGTTTCCCCTAAAAATGGAGGTTTCATGCTTTCAATGTAACACCCCGAAAACGGGTTTGGTAATTAAACTCTGTTAATACTAAAAGACGGGTAAAGTACCGTTAGTAGTAAAAATAACCCGGTAAATATTTGGATTTAAATAATAAATCCTAATATTAAATACAAACGAATCAAAGTTTTAAGGAATTAAGTTTATAAGAGCCTGAGTTAACGGGACTTAAAATAAAACGGGTTATAACTCCCGGAACCCACTAAATAACTAGGAATATCAACCTAGTTAGTCTAGTGTTGTAAAAATAATGAGGGAACTTGATGTAGTGACCTTTATAAACCTGGTAAAGTTGAGGGACTAAAATGGTTAAAATGAGAAAATGAGTTTTTATTAATTAAAACTAAAAACACCAAAACACACACCTTTGTGTGTGTTCTGGTCGCACAAAACACAGGAGCCAAGATGGGCTCTCTAGCTCAAACCCTAGCAAGCATAAAATCACCAAATTGAAGGTCAATCCAAGACCCAAATCGATGCATGAACGCGGAGAAACGATCACAAAGTCAAGGAGATCGTAAGGTATGTCGAATTTTGCAATTTGGTGATGTTTTAAAATTATGATGAACAATCATAATCGAAATTCTGGAATGAATGATGAATATATGAACATGGTTGTGATGAAATTCATGTTTAGAAACAAACCCTAGTTGAAAACTTGATGAATTAGTATTGAAAACTAGGGATTTGATGATTACCCATATGTGTGCTAAGTGGGTTTTATGACAAGAAGATGAACACTTGAATTAGGGTGTTAAATTGATGAATATTGATGTTATGATACTAGAACTAGGTGTAGTTCATGAACACTAGACATGGAGGTTTGAATTTTGATGTTAACCTTGGTAAAAAATAACTAGTTATGAACTAGTTTGTAAATGTGTAAAAGTATGCCCATTAGGTGTTTGATAAAATGCCTAAATGAAAGCTAAAATATTGAAATTTCGAGTGAAACGCACATTCGAATAATATGGCAAACTATGTGAAATATAAAACGATAAGAGTTCTAAATATCATGATGATTTAGACTTAATTGTGTAAACCATGTGATTTAAAGTAGTTAACTTTGATAAGTTAAGTTAACTAATGATGAAGTCGAATAGTAGTTTCGGCATAGAATCCGTAAGATGAAATAGTCATAATAATGATGACTAATCTAAGCGTCTTACGAATCATGGTGATAGTTTGACTATTGACAAGCTAGATGGAGGCTTGGGCAAGGAGCGGGTCAAACGGATCGTGTACGCGAAAAAAAGCATAACCGGATGCAAGGTAAGCGACGCTTACATCCTTTTTGTAGAATATGCATTATTTTGTAAACTACAAATGCGATTAGTGTAATATCCGAAATAAGGGTTCCGACGCTATTAACACGAGTCGGAACAAACATAAATGATAAAAACCATGGGTAATGGTGAAAAGAGGCGAAACGGTAATTGAGTCATGTAATGACTAATAATTAATGAGTTTTCGTTAAGATCACTTTAAAATGCAACTAATAACGAGAAAATGAGTAAAAAATAGAAATTTAGTCAAGTCTCGACTAAAGTAAATTGTAGTTAAAAAGAGGCACCCATAGCGTAAGCCGAATGGGTAAAAATATAAGAAAAGAGTTTAAGAGAAAAAGGGGTCTAGTGGAAAAAAATCCGAAATCGGTCGGATGAGTAAATTGGTAATTAATAACCATGTTTTGCTACTTATGAAAATGCTTGGTCATATAGGCCAAACGGGTCAAATGGTGTGATAACACCATTTGACAATATCGACTAATGTGGTTGTCAAGTCTTGTGTTAATAGGAGCGATTAGCGATTCAGACAATTGTGTCGCCATAGAATATGTGATAATAAAAGCGAGGTATAAATCGGGTCTATTTGTTGACCCGAGCCAGGTACGCAAATATAAGGATGTAGTTAGAAGTGATATTTTGGTCAACTATTAGTGAAAGTCCTTCGTTACAAAAAGAAGGACTAAAATTGACCAAAAGGCCCTTGAGGGGTAAATTGGGCAAACAACCTTTAAGAGTTGTTTAGAGTTAAGCATTTTGTTAAATGGAGTCCTTGGGATACGTATAAAAATGGGGATAGGATGTAAACTAATAGAAGCGTGATTTAAAGCTTGCAAATGTTAAACACCCTTAACGGGTCAAAACAAGTATATATGCAAAATGGGTTAAGATTTCGTAAGAAACCCACAACTAGAACCTAATATGATAGGATATATCGAAAATAAGAAGATTATGAGCATTTGGAATCAAACAAATATGTTTGTTTGATAAAATGCATAAACGGGTTAAAATTTGATAAAAAGGTAACGAGTCGAAGGCTTAGAAGTCTCAAATTTATTATGTTGGATATTGAATTTTAACTCCATATGATGGAGAATTAAATTACGGACGCGTGGGAAAAAGAATCGGGTAAAACGGATTAAAAACGAGAGAGTTATGCTCGTTTCTGTGAAATCGGGTTAAGCTGGGAATGTACAGCAACTGTTAAAGCAACATTCTGCTGAAAAGGGGGCTAGGCGTCACGCGACGCCCCTAACTCCGGAAAAATGTTATTTTTTTGTTTGTTTGACCCATGGAACTTGTTTAAACTTATGGTTTAACTATCAAAACTAACTTTTAAGTTGGTTTTGATCATAGGTGAATGCCAAGAGTGCCCGGATGAAGATCAAGCTCGATGAGGAACCGAACACAATAAAGTTAAAAGCTTCCGCACGGCGTTTCGTCATCACTTTTAAACGACGAACTTATTTATATTATATTGAAAACTTTTAAATTGTAAAAGTTTTTGATTACTCGTATTTTCTAAGTATACTTAATCGTAATTACATGTTTATTTTCGTTATTTATACAAAAATCTTTAAAATAATAACAAGGGTGTTACAAGTTGGTAATCAGAGCTTAAGGTTGTTGACAAATGTGTTCGGTTTGAGGCTTGATCGCAAATCCGGTAAGTACGTGTATTTTAATGGTTTAGCATGTTAAAGTGTTGTAAACAACACATAGGGTTATCGTGTAATATACGATACCTCAATTAAATAATAGATATAGTTGACGAAAATACGCGCGTTGACGCGTATATGTAACGCCCCAAAATCCGAATGTTAATATTGTCGTGTGTTCCTATATGACACGTCATGAAATAAATAACTAGGCTATTTAACCTAGTTAAGGGTATGGTCAAAAGTATTAAAAGATGGAAGTAGTGCACGTTATGTTTTAAAGGCAAACCCGAGGGGCTAAATTGGAACAGATGAAAGTTTAGAACTAATTAAAAGGTATCACACACACAAACACACATACGTGCGTGTTCTTGAAGCTTCAGGAGCTCTCAAGAGCTCCAAACCCTAATTCAACTAAACCACCAAATTGAAGGGTGAATCGAAGCCTAAATTCAAGAAGGAACACGGATTAATGATCACCTTCACGAGGGGATCATAAGGTATGTCTTAAATCTAAGATTGGTGATCATGTGTGAAGTGGGTTATGTTCAAATCCGTGAGTTAATATGAAATTAATCATGTATAAGGGTTAGAATGATCGTATAGAACATGGGGTACGTATGGTTTGTGATAATTTGATGATTAGAGGTGAAACCCGCTAGTTAGGGTGAAGATGATGACTAGAATCACCACCTATGTCAAAGTCTTGTTGAAAGATTGATGTATTATGTGGGTATGATGAATTCTTGTTAGATGAATTAGGAGAAATATGATGATGATATGGTTGATGTTTATTTGGGAATGATACATGATGATTAGTAGTAGGTTTTGATGGGTTATGTATGAGTTTAGAAGAATTATGCATGAATTAGTTGTACGATATGCTTAAAAGGTAGTACACACACTAAGCGTATGATAAAATGTATATAGTGTCGTCCGTATAGTCGACTATGATGTTACGAGTATATGATGATAAGTCGATAGTTAAATATGGTTAATAGTTGACTCTCAAAAGTCAACTAAGTATAATAAACATGATTTGACTCGTTGTCGTAAAGGTAGGATTATAGGATGTCGTATGATACATGTTATAGCAATCCGCGTTAAATGTAAAGACATGATGAGTTACATGAAGTTAAACGTATATGGGAAATGATTATATGAGTTATGTTTGTTAGAAATGACTAATGAAAGTTAAGTGTGAAATATGCGGTTGATATGATTGTTAACATGTACAAATGAGTGTGCTATTAAGAGCGTGATTTCGATGAAATGAAAGTATAGGAATCACGTCGAGACGGGCTCAAGCATGAGGTGTTAACGGGTCAAGAAGACGCGAGGAATCGGATATGAGCACGGACGCATAAGGTAAGTGATTTCTGTAATCACTTCTTAGTTCGATTAAATAGTGTGGTATTTTTAATTAATGAAACTTGATGTCGGAAGTTAAATATGTGTTGAAGTCCTTCGTCGTAAATGATGGGATTAAAGTTGACTAAAACGCCCTTGGTTGGTATATTGGGCGAACGACCTTAAAAGTAGTTAGGAAACAAGTTATTCGATTAGTGTAATGTTTTAGACAAGTATGGAAGTGAGAAGTATGGTCTTTGTAAGTCATAGACCTTAAAATGCGTAAATACCCTTAACGGGTCAAAATAAGCATATGAACGATAATGGATTAAGAGGATGCAAGACATCCAAGAATTTAGTCTTTTATGATAAACGTCACTAATATTATTAGGTTCATAAGGGTTATGGTCAAACAAACAAGTTATGTTAATAAATGCATGAACGGGTCGAAATTTGGTAAGAGGGTAATAAGCCGAAGAGTTAAAAGTCTGAAATTTTATTATGTTGGATGTTGAATTTTAACTCCATTAGATGGAGAATTAAATTACGGACGTATAGGAAAAAGAATCGGGTAAAACGGATAAAAAACGAGAGAGTTATGCTCGTTTCCGTAAAATCGGGTCGTGCTGGGAATATGCAGCAAACAGCTGCACACGTTCTGTCCATTTGAGGGCGTCGCGCCACGCGACAGGGGGTCGCGCGACGCGACGGGTGCAGTTTCTCCGAAAATTGTTTTCGTGTCTTATTTGGTACCGGGAACTCGTTTAAAGGCTTTTTAAGCCACGTACGCCTAATTTAACTTATGTTTATGTGATCTTAAGGGTATGCACGTATGTAAATCGGTACGTATGTATGTTTATAAGGATGTGAACAAGTACGTGGATGTATGAGGGTATGAAGGAGAATAGGCATGTATGAGTTTGGTATATTGCAAGCAGGGATGTGTGTATGTATATATGTGTGATGTCATGACCGTACGTAACGATGTAGGTATGTGTATATGTAGATACGTATAGAATGATTGAGATGTATTTATATGTAAGTATGCATGTCGGTTGGCGTTTATGTGTGTACATATGTATGTATGGAGATAATGGGTATGAAGTTTAGGTATGTATGTAAGTTTCGGTAAGATTAAGTGTTTACGTTGTTTATTCGTGTACCTGGAGTTTTAAGTGTAATGCAGGAATAGGAAAGAAGACTCACCACGGATTGTATGACAGGATGGGAAAGGTGGGATGTAAAGAGTTAACGAAACGAGAAGTAAACATGAACAAACCTTGTATGTCTATAATGCATACTAATGTTGTGAATTTTATGTGGTGAGCGCAGGTAGTACCAGTCATGAGGATATCCAAGGATTGGAGATCGAGGATCGAGTCTCAAGATAGATTTTACGGGAGTGTTAGAGTACCTAATTGAGTGAAGCTATGTTATGCTTCTTATTGTAAATAAGTTCAATAAATGTATGTATTAAGAAAGAGTTAACTTTAAGAATGAATTTAAGTGCGTCAAGGTGTTTGAAACGAAAGAAATTTTATGGTACGAATTTCCGCTGCGATTTTTAGTCAAATACGAATTAGGGTCTTACAAGTTGGTATCAGAGCCCTGGTTTGAGGGAATCAAGTACGAGAAGGTAAGTACTTGAAGTCAAACTTGTGTGCTCTTGAGATAAGAAATCCGTACAATCTAAGACTCGATCAAGATCCAAAGGTAAAGGTTAATGTAAGTATGTACTTATGTATACGTATAAAGAAATTGACGGTTTTGTATGTGCAAGGTAAGCATAAGTGTTGGAAGAGGATGATATGTGAATGCAGTCTAGGATGAATACTAAGGCAGGCAAAGAGGTAATAAGACAAATTCGAATCCAGGTACGTAAATTCGATATGTGGGTATATGTAATAGTAAAACTCATTAAGGGAAGGAAAATTCTAAATGGAGGATAATGATAGTATAGTAATGAAGTACTGAAAGTGATACACGCGCTGAAACCTAAGTCTACGGACATAAGGTGACAATTACATGAAGGCACGAAACTACTATGTGGATTGTGTACCTGGCCAGTACACGAGAAACGTATGACATTCGTGAGATCATAATAATTGTTACAGGTATGTCCGGTAGAGTTGGGTAGCAGGCGGGCGTGTGGGTGAAATGGGAAGTAAGACTCTCGGGAAATTGAGAGTACTATGTAAGAATGAAAAACATGCCTGATAAGAATGAAGAATGTTGAATCCGTAATTAATTACGAATCAACAAGATATGAAAAGTATGTTTGAATTCGGGAGACGGATTCAGGGAATGGAAGGTATGAATGATATGTTTGAATCCGTGAGACAAATTCAAGGATGAAAGGCATGAATGATATGTTTGAATCCGTGAGACGGATTCAAGGATGAAAGGCATGAATGATATGTTTGAATCCGTGAGACGGATTCAAGGATGAAAGGCATGAATGATATGTTTGAATCGTTGAGACGGATTCAAGGATGAAAGGCATGGATGATATGTTTGAATCCATAAGGCGGATTTAATGAATGAAAAAGCATGAATGAAGCGTCTGAATCCGTGAGACGGATTTCAAAATATAAAAAGATATATAATGCATATTACGTGTTAGATGTGTTAGTAATTGACTTTTAGAAGTCAGAGTGATGACGGGCTGTGACCCGAACAATAACTTGAGTATGGGCGGGAATGGTAAGTTTGGTAAGAAATATTGAAACGATGTAATAAGGTCTTTGCAAGTAAGCATGAATGGAAGGAAGTACGAGTGTGTACTTCAGTTGGTGAAATGACTAATAGAATGAAAAGATTGCATGTAAGAAATAGAATGTGTGGGACGTTATAGTAGGTATGTAGGAAATTGTAAAAGAGTTATAGGTGGGTAATCACCTAGTGTAATGAATGCTTGAATGACATATGCTAACCGCCGATGTTGTTGATGATAATGTTAGAACTATTGATGTGATGAAACCAATCGTATTGGTGAAAGGAGGTGCACGAGCGGAAGCTCATTACACGGATGAATGAAACCTGGCCTGTACGGCTAGTACTCGAGGAGAAGATGGCCGATCTGGGTTGCGGGTCGTTGGTTTGAGAAATGAAAAAGAGGTTAGTAAAATGTTTAACTCATGTTGGATAGATATGAACTAGTATGACACATTTATATATGTAAATTAAGTAATGCATGAAGTGAAAGCAATAGTAATGTGGAATGAATGAAATGATTTAAAGGTAACGTAAAGGTATGCAAGTAACAAGTAATTGTAGAAAACGTAGAATAAGGTTAACGTTAGAGTTAAGCACGTAGGCGTGACTATGAAATAGTAGTTTTGTGGTGGTAACAAAACAAAAGTTAAACGTTATACAGAGTATGTAGAGAATGTAATTTTTAAGAAATGAGATGGAGATATTAGATCCATTAAATAACGGATCATATTAAAGGTTGGAAGAGTATGTGTATTGACCCGCTATTGACAGGTCAAGGAAATAAAAATGAAAATGATACATGAAAGAATGTTCAGGAAAGTATGGACTTGTTTGGAAAAAGTCAATTGTTTGAATAGTTTATGATTCGAGAATGTATAGTTACCCATTATTATGATGTATTAGTTAGAGTTAAACATATCTGAGTATGTACAAATTTCGATGCGAGATCGTATAGTCGATGAAAACATAATGAATGATGAAATAAACAAATGGGAATGTTAGTAATGGGATGTTGGAATGGTTTCAAGTAAATAAAAAAAGGATATATAATGCATATGATATACGAGTATTAGAATGATGAATGAACCATTAACTATGAAGGCTGTTAGGAATTAGCGTTATTAGTGAAAGCGACACTAATAAGAACTCCGGAACGGGTTCTTCAAGAAAGAAGATAGTCGTGGTGATGGTCTAGCGGTAATGTTGATGGGATATAGAGAAGAATTAATTAGTGTTAAATAGAGGTGAGAAAGGTTTCGGGGACGAAACCTCATTTAAGGGTGGTAGACTTGTAACGCCCCAAAATCCGAATGTTAATATTGTCGTGTGTTCCTATATGACACGTCATGAAATAAATAACTAGGCTATTTAACCTAGTTAAGGGTATGGTCAAAAGTATTAAAAGATGGAAGTAATGCACGTTATGTTTTAAAGGCAAACCCGAGGGGCTAAAGTGGAACAGATGAAAGTTTAGAACTAATTAAAAGGTCTATACACACACACACAAACACACATACGTGCGTGTTCTTGAAGCTTCAGGAGCTCTCAAGAGCTCCAAAACCTAATTCAACTAAACCACCAAATTGAAGGGTGAATCGAAGCCTAAATTCAAGAAGGAACACGGATTAATGATCACCTTCACGAGGGGATCATAAGGTATGTCTTAAATCTAAGATTGGTGATCATGTGTGAAGTGGGTTATGTTCAAATCCGTGAGTTAATATGAAATTAATCATGTATAAGGGTTAGAATGATCGTATAGAACATGGGGTACATATGGTTTGTGATAATTTGATGATTAGAGGTGAAACCCGCTAGTTAGGGTGAAGATGATGACTAGAATCACCACCTATGTCAAAGTCTTGTTGAAAGATTGATGTATTATGTGGGTATGATGAATTCTTGTTAGATGAATTAGGAGAAATATGATGATGATATGGTTGATGTTTATTTGGGAATGATACATGATGATTAGTAGTAGGTTTTGATGGGTTATGTATGAGTTTAGAAGAATTATGCATGAATTAGTTGTACGATATGCTTAAAAGGTAGTACACACACTAAGCGTATGATAAAATGTATATAGTGTCGTCCGTATAGTCGACTATGATGTTACGAGTATATGATGATAAGTCGATAGTTAAATATGGTTAATAGTTGACTCTCAAAAGTCAACTAAGTATAATAAACATGATTTGACTCGTTGTCGTAAAGGTAGGATTATAGTATGTCGTATGATACATGTTATAGCAATCCGCGTTAAATGTAAAGACATGATGAGTTACATGAAGTTAAACGTATATGGATATGATTATATGAGTTATGTTTGTTAGAAATGACTAATGAAAGTTAAGTGTGAAATATGCGGTTGATATGATTGTTAACATGTACAAATGAGTGTGCTATTAAGAGCGTGATTTCGATGAAATGAAAGTATAGGAATCACGTCGAGACAGGCTCAATCATGAGGTGTTAACGGGTCAAGAAGACACGAGGAATCGGATACGAGCACGGGCGCATAAGGTAAGTGATTTCCGTAATCACTTCTTAGTTCGATTAAGTAGTATGGTATTTTTAATTAATGAAACTTGATGTCGGAAGTTAAATATGTGTTGAAGTCCTTCGTCGTAAATGATGGGATTAAAGTTGACTAAAACGCCCTTGGTTGGTATATTGGGCGAACGACCTTAAAAGTAGTTAGGAAACAAGTTATTCGATTAGTGTAATGTTTTAGACAAGTATGGAAGTGAGAAGTATGGTCTTTGTAAGTCATAGACCTTAAAATGCGTAAATACCCTCAACGGGTCAAAATAAGCATATGAACGATAATGGATTAAGAGGATGCAAGACATCCAAGAATTTAGTCTTTTATGATAGACGTCACTAATATTATTAGGTTCATAAGGGTTATGGTCAAACAAACAAGTTATGTTAATAAATGCATGAACGGGTCAAAATTTGGTAAGGGGTAATAAGCCGAAGAGTTAAAAGTCTGAAATTTTATTATGTCGGATGTTGAATTTTAACTCCATTAGATGGATAATTAAATTACGGACATATAGGAAAAAGAATCGGGTAAAACGGATCAAAAACGAGAGAGTTATGCTCGTTTTCGTAAAATCGGGTCGTGCTGGGAATATGCAGCAAACAGCTGCACACGTTCTGTCCATTTGAGGGCGTCGCGCCACGCTACGGGGGGCCGCGCGACGCGTGCAGTTTCTCCGAAAATTGTTTTCGTGTCTTATTTGGTACCGGGAACTCGTTTAAAGGCGTTTTAAGCCACGTACGCCTAATTTAACTTATGTTTATGTGATCTTAAGGGTATGCACGTATGTAAATCGGTACGTATGTATGTTTATAAGTATGTGAACAAGTACGTGGATGTATGAGGGTATGAAGGAGAATAGGCATGTATGAGTTTGGTATATTGCAAGCAGGGATGTGTGTATGTATATATGTGTGATGTCATGACCGTACGTAACGATGTAGGTATGTGTATATGTAGATACGTATAGAATGATTGAGATGTATTTATATGTAAGTATGCATGTAGGTTGGCGTTTATGTGTGTACATATGTATGTATGGAGATAATGGGTATGAAGTTTAGGTATGTATGTAAGTTTCGGTACGATTAAGTGTTTACGTTGTTTATTCGTGTACCTGGAGTTTTAAATGTAATGCAGGAATAGGAAAGAAGACTCACCACGGATTGTATGACAGGATGGGAAAGCTGGGATGTAAAGAGTTAACGAAACGAGAAGTAAACGTGAACAAACCTTGTATGTCTATAATGCATACTAATGTTGTGAATTTTATGTGGTGAGCGCAGGTAGTACCAGTCATGAGGATATCCAAGGATTGGAGATCGAGGATCGAGTCTCAAGATAGATTGTACGGGAGTGTTAGAGTACGTAATTGAGTGAAGCTATGTTATGCTTCTTATTGTAAATAAGTTCAATAAATGTATGTATTAAGAAAGAGTTAACTTTAAGAATGAATTTAAGTGCGTCAAGGTGTTTGAAACGAAAGAAATTTTATGGTACGAATTTCCTCTGCGATTTTTTAGTCAAATACGAGTTAAAAGCTGACTTTCTGAAAAGGGGTTATGCAGAAGAACCAAAGGTAGATACCCTACAAAAGGGTTATTTTCCATCTGCACCCAGGTTTTTATTTCACACACTCTTGATGTGTGCTTCAAATAAAACAACATCTTTCAACGAAATACCATTGAAAATTCAAAGCCTGGGTTACGCTATTTTGAATAATAAAGACTATAACTACTCCCAGGAGATTTTCAATGACATGGTGAAAAACGTTGAAAGTAAAGCATTTTTACTTTTTCCAAGATTTTTGAGTTATTATTTTGAACAAAAATTTGAAAAGAAAAATGTAAATTTGCTCAAACAAGGTGTTCATTGTCAAATAAAAAGCATTACAAAAGAAACATTTTCAAGGATGATGGCACCAATAAAAACAAAAGCAGGGGCACCTGAGCAGAATTTAGCGGTTACAACTGCTCCTCAGGTATCAGCTGCTGAGCCCACTGCTCCAGGTGATCATAGCAGCACTCCCACTGCTTTAAAACCCACACCTGCCACCACTAAAAAGACCAAAAAGAAAACATCCAGAAAACCCACCAATCCCAAAACAAAGGCAACTCTGGAAGATGAGATCCCAGAGGAAATGCCTGTGACAACACAAAAGTCACCAGAAACCACTGCTGCTACTTCCTCACAGCAGTTGGAAGAAAGATCTCAACCCATGCCTAAAACTCCTCCTGTATCCTCACAAAAGGATCAGGTTGTAAGCACAGGGACACCACAATATGAAGCTCTGAATCCACTCGGATCCATCTTCCTCAGTCCTGATCCCAAGGACATGTCTCTTTCAACCCCCATCCCCTCACCAATAATAATGCCACAATCCATGCTACCTCTGTTGCATGCAGCTGCTATTGCACAGACACAAACCAGTTCCTCTCTATCACCTATCACTGAGAGTATACATCCACAAGTGACTGGGTCTGATGCTACTACTCCTGCTATCCCAGCAACAGTTGAGGAGGTTACACTGCAGGAGTTACAAGTAACTCTTGTCAGTAGTTCAAGTGGAGCAGCAACTACAAATGTTGGATCAACAGGTCTACATTTGGACAGTTGTTTCATCAGTCAGACTCCCTTGAAGGCAATTTCTTCCATAGCACCTCTGAAAATCACTAGTGAGGCTATTTTGTCCACTAGTAACATTAAAGATTTATCAAGTGCTGAAGAAAGAAGTCCCCAGTACCAAGAACAAGGGGCATCAATGGGTGACTTTTGGGACTCAGTTCCTAAGTCAAACATTGATATAACCACTGCTGGTGGGGATTCAGATGATCCTACTAAAGTAGGTGATGATTCAAGATATCAGGAATTGACGGGCAGAGTTGACAAACTTGAAGAATCAGTTGCTGAAATAAAGGAGATGGTGCAAGAGATTTTAAAAGCTCAAAAAGCACAATCCACTGCTGCCCCACCACAATCTGCTGTTCCTGCTCAAGCACCTGCACAACAGGCATTTGCTGCAAATGAGCTATGGAATATATTTCAACCCATGCTTGAAGCACAGCAACAAATGGCTGATAAAAAGCATGCTATTCAAGTACAAATGCTGACCAACATGGTTGAATCAAGATTTAAAGACACTCAAGCAGATATCAAGGCTATAAAGGCTAGCATTCAAAATGCTTCTGGCAAAGTTCCTTCTTCCATATCATTCCTTGATAACCCCCCTACAGATAATGCCAAAAAGGGGGAGAAAATCAAGCTGTTGAGAAAACTGAATACGAAGGGAATAGAGCATGGCCTCCATATTGAGCCTGAAAAAGCAAAAGAAAAGCAGGTCTCAAAACCTGTTAGCCAAACAGCTGATACAGCAGCAGTTACAAAAATTGCTGCAGCAGCAATTACAAAAACTGCTGTCAGTAGCCAAACAGCTGCCATGTCATCAACATCTTCAACACACACCACTCTACCACACACCACCACAACTACTGCTCCACCATCATCATCTACAATCACACCATCACCACTGCCTCCTGTATTAAAACAGAAGACAACAGATGTTACAACATCTGTTGTAATGACAACAGTGATTGAAACACAAGTTGTCTCAACCACTGTTAGTCAATCACTGCCACAAACCACTGCTATACAAACTACCACCACTGATCCACCCAAAACATCATCTGCTCCTTCTTCATTAAAAAGGAGAAGGAATCTCATATCAGATGTTGATTCACCACCATCACCACCAACATCACCATTTCCATCCCCTGCTCAAAAGCAGAAGACAACTGCTGATATATCAGCAGTTGTAATGACAACAGATGTTGATACACCAGTTGTTTCAATAGCTGTTAGTCAGTCATCTTCCACTGTTCCCACCAGTCTTGCATCACAACCTCCTAAGCTTTACAAACGAAAAAGAGAAACAACTCAGGACACTGATGAAAAGTATGATCCTGTTGCTGCTAAGAATCCACTGGAATTAGAAGCTGTGAAAAATGAGATGAAACAATTTTACACTGAAGATGATCCTTCAAAAAGGAAATTTCCTTCTCTCATAGGTTTCATAATTCTAGAAGACATAAATGAATATCTTGAAATGAAAGTAAGACAAGCAAGGATAAGAGCCAAAATTGAATGCAAGAATCAAGGCAATGAAGCTATTTTGAAAAGAAGATAATTCCTGCTCAATAAGGTTAAACAAATAAAGGAATATGCAAGTGATTTGAACAAGGAAATGTCAAACATATCTCCTGAAGCAGATCAACGAAATGAATTGAGGAAGGAATATCTTGCATACATAATGAAAGAGAAGTTCTATCCTGCTGAAGAAACAGATTTCAAAGATTGGCCAATAATTGCATTAAAGCATGAGGCAAAAAGAGTTGAAAAGGTTAACAATGATCCAAGGAAGAAGAAGACAGCTCCAAATTGGAATAAATACAAGAAGCTCATAGCTGATCTTATTTCTGAATACAAGAGAAAGAAGCAGGAGTTGGTAGATGCAAGAGTGGATTCTGCAAGTGCCATAGCAAAATGGACCAAGCAGCAAACAGACGAAGCTTATGAAAGACTTAGGAAAAGGAGGGACACTCCTAAAAAGTCTGACTACAAAAAGCTGAAAGAACAGGTCAAGACCTTTGAAACACAGATCAGCACAGCAGAAGCCTTTGTTACAAAGTTGAGAAAAGAAAGGAAGGAAATGCTGACTGTTGAAAAAGAAAGGCTTGAAGAAGATGATCTAATTGAAGAAGCTACCAAGAAATTGGCTTCAGATAAAGAAAACTTAGCAAAACTACAAGACCTTACAAAAAGGGTCAAAGTAGTAAGCAAACAATCATCAGCAGATATCACAGACAGTGAGCTTGATCAACAACGGAAACAAGAGCTGCTTGACAAAGAAGTTGCAGAAGATATAGCTGCAGCAAACAAAGTCATAGAAGAAGCTTTTAAAAGAATGTCTGAAGTTCAAGATACTGCTGTACAGTTTTTCTCAAGGCCAAATGCATCCAGCTCATCAGGAAATAAATCTCTCCCAAGAAACCCATTTGGTTTAAAAATACTAAAGTGGATGTCTGATCAAAAGACCCACGTATTGACCTTGGTCAGAACCAATGGAGAAGTGAGGCATATATCAAGGAATCAAGCACTAGGCCTGGGTGCTGAAGATCAACTAGATCTCCTTGAGCTTACACTGTGCAGGGATGAAGATGACACAAGTTCTAAGGAATTTGAAGAAGAATTTAAAAGACATGTAAGGGAACTTCTGATGAGGAATAAAGATCCAGAATAATGAAAGGTTTTGGCATTATCTGTTCCAGGGGGAGATTGTTGGGATTGAACCCTACCAAAGGAACAGATAATGTAAAGCCAAAACCAGGTCACAACAATGGATTCACAATAAGCAGCGGTTTACACTTTGCTCTCCCCTTGGAAGTGATTTATAACAACTGATGGTCTCTATCTGCTGCTCATATTCAACTGCTGCTGTCCTTTCAACTGCTGATGAAAACCCTGAAGCATTCAACACTGCTGGTCCTATCTACTGATGATTAAAGCACTGCCCAGTCAAGGACTGATCAACCTTGAGGAAAGCACTGTCATAAAGGGAGAGCAGCTGTTTAGTAAATTGTTTGTCTTATGTATAGTCAGTGGTTAGGTTAGCAGTGTTTGTGTAAGGTCAGTAGTTACAGGTTGTTAGGCTGTTAGACGTCGCTTTCATGGTGACGTCAGCTGAGATACCTCAGTGGTTTGATTTGCCTATAAATGTAACCGTACCCTGTACTGTTACATTTGATTGACAGAGTGGGTTTTTCTCCTCATGTCTAATCCTTTCATCTTGTGTGCAACCAACCTTGGGGTATCAGGCTGAGGGGGAGTATAGTTTGTAAGCATATCTGTAATCTTTTGCTTTGATTTGTAAATCATTTGACTCTATGAGAAGCAATTGTTTATCAAACTATTATCTCCTTTGATTGTGTTTACAGAGTTTGTTTTCACTTCCGCTGCACCTAACATGTTTTCATATTCATTGTTTATTCATTTTAAACAAACAAACACTATCATGAGAGCCTCCGATCCTAACAATTGGTATCAGAGCCTGGACTGTCAAATTCGATCTAACAATCAATTTGACATAACAGTTCGGCTCAAAATTCATTGATACTAAGGTTGGTTGTATTTAGTTGAAAAACAGAGTATAGAGTAAATCATGTTCAAAATGGTTATTCAAAACTCTGTAAATCAACCAAGATGTCATATGACACACAAATATCACACTACAAGTGAATTCATGCACAAGTCACTCATAGTTTTCAGATCTGAAAACATATCTGTTACACTATGGGATTATTTCATGTTTTCAAACTTGATTTCAATCACTGTTGTGAAAATTGTGATGTCATCCTATTAAAATGCCAAAGTATGAACCTCAGATTAACAAAAATCTATGTTCATAAAAACATTGATGTCTTGTTAATTCAGAAAGAGGGAATTAAAACTTTAGTCATTCAAATCTCATGTGTTGAAAACAGGTTGAGTTCCTCAAAAGGACAAAATCAACTTTGTTAAAATACATTGAGGAAATTCACAAAAACTCAGAAGTGTGTCTATCTCAAAACTTTTGGAATCAAAAGAAAAGAGTATAAACATAAAACACTTATGAGTCAAAGTTTAGGGTAATAATGGTCATTAAGCAACTATGTGCATTCATCTGTTCAGGGAAAGGTTTTGATTCCAGTAAATGAACTCCAAAGAGGACTAGACAAATGTTCAAAAATTTATCCATGTGTCCTCATGTTTGCAATCAACTGACAAAGAAAATGGTTCCAAACAGTGGTCAAAATGTATCCAAAAGTTTCCTACCACTGTTGTCAAACCACTAACCATTTTCAAAAACCTGTGAGTGATGTGATTACATTCTCTATTGAAATTATACCAGATCTTTTTGACACTATTCTTAGAAAATCCTTTAACCATTTTTTTGTTGTGTTCAAAGGATTCTCTCGTATAACCAGGATATATTATTTTTTATATAATATATTTGAAACGTTTGCTTGTTTTTGTTGGCAATAGTTTCAGCTCCTGTCAGGATGTAATACCTTATTTTTGCATGGTATTTGTGTCCTCAGAAATGGGTCAAAAGGAAATGGTACATATGTTATAATCATGTCATACTCAGGTTTGCTCCTAAATTTTTATCAAAGGTTGATTGTAAACTGTGATTAAATTACTAGGGTACTCCTGTGTTAATTGAATATTAAAAGAAAATGACTTGCCTTAGTAAAAAGTTTTCATCATCTGGGGTACTAAACCATTGTCTTTCAAAATTAACATGTAGCAAAACCTTGAATGAAAATTCTCAAAACTATTGCTGAAACACCTGTTCTTCAGATTTGCACCATTTACCCTAACCACTGTTTTGTTCCAACATCTGATCTCTAAACACTATCCACTGCTGAAAGTTAACCACTGATCCCTCATTTTCTTGTAAGCACTGATGCTCAAAATTAGTGTCTTATCCACTGATATGCTATCTACTGATAGTAAAAATCATCCACTGCCCAAGATTTCTACCATTGTAATCACTGATTCTTGATACGTCAGTGGCTCTTAAAACAACTGTTCTCCATACTTCATCCGTTTCATCAGTGTTTGACACGTGGTCAGTTTTTAGCCCTCAGATCTTAATAACCGCTGCCACATCAGCGATCATTTTTAAAAATTAAAACCTGCCCTAAACCCCAAACAGGGTTTTACACTGTCGAATTGAATTCCAAAATTCTCTTCTCATAGCAGTTTCCAACCCCTCTTCTCAAAATCTCCAAAATCCTCCTTCATTCTTCTCCGCAAAAATGACAAAATCAAAGTCAAAATCAAAACCAAAACCTAAATCACCATCACCTTCCAAAGAGGTCGCTCAAACGACCGAAGAACCCATCGAAATACCATTCAAACAATCTCACAACTATCTGGGTTTATTCACAAAACCTACTGATAATCACACCTTTGACACCATCATTGATGCATTATCTGCATCAAAGTACAAAACTTTGTTGACAGCAAATGCTCCTATCTATCTGCAAACCCAGAGAGAGTTTTGGAAAAAGGCGTCGCTTGAAAAACAAGACGGAAAAGTCATAGCCATTAACTCCTCGATACAGGGAAAAGCGATCAAAGTCACACCAAAATCGATATCAGAAGTCTTCATACTCGACGATCAGAACGGTAAAACCTCTTTTGACAAAAACGAGTTAAAAGCTGACTTTCTGAAAAGGGGTTATGCAGAAGAACCAAAGGTAGATACCCTACAAAAGGGTTATTTTCCATCTGCACCCAGGTTTTTATTTCACACACTCTTGATGTGTGCTTCAAATAAAACAACATCTTTCAACGAAATACCATTGAAAATTCAAAGCCTGGGTTACGCTATTTTGAATAATAAAGACTATAACTACTCCCAGGAGATTTTCAATGACATGGTGAAAAACGTTGAAAGTAAAGCATTTTTACTTTTTCCAAGATTTTTGAGTTATTATTTTGAACAAAAATTTGAAAAGAAAAATGTAAATTTGCTCAAACAAGGTGTTCATTGTCAAATAAAAAGCATTACAAAAGAAACATTTTCAAGGATGATGGCACCAATAAAAACAAAAGCAGGGGCACCTGAGCAGAATTTAGCGGTTACAACTGCTCCTCAGGTATCAGCTGCTGAGCCCACTGCTCCAGGTGATCATAGCAGCACTCCCACTGCTTTGAAACCCACACCTGCCACCACTAAAAAGACCAAAAAGAAAACATCCAGAAAACCCACCAATCCAAAAACAAAGGCAACTCTGGAAGATGAGATCCCAGAGGAAATGCCTGTGACAACACAAAAGTCACCAAAAACCACTGCTGCTACTTCCTCATAGCAGTTGGAAGAAAGATCTCAACCCATGCCTAAAACTCCTCCTGTATCCTCACAAAAGGATCAGGTTGTAAGCACAGGGACACCACAATATGAAGCTCTGAATCCACTTGGATCCATCTTCCTCAGTCCTGATCCCAAGGACATGTCTCTTTCAACCCCCATCCCCTCACCAATAATAATGCCACAATCCATGCTACCTCTGTTGCATGCAGCTGCTATTGCACAGACACAAACCAGTTCCTCTCTATCACCTATCACTGAGAGTATACATCCACAAGTGACTGGGTCTGATGCTACTACTCCTGCTATCCCAGCAACAGTTGAGGAGGTTACACTGCAGGAGTTACAAGTAACTCTTGTCAGTAGTTCAAGTGGAGCAGCAACTACAAATGTTGGATCAACAGGTCTACATTTGGACAGTTGTTTCATCAGTCAGACTCCCTTGAAGGCAATTTCTTCCATAGCACCTCTGAAAATCACTAGTGAGGCTATTTTGTCCACTAGTAACATTAAAGATTTATCAAGTGCTGAAGAAAGAAGTCCCCAGTACCAAGAACAAGGGGCATCAATGGGTGACTTTTGGGACTCAGTTCCTAAGTCAAACATTGATATAACCACTGCTGGTGGGGATTCAGATGATCCTACTAAAGTAGGTGATGATTCAAGATATCAGGAATTGACGGGCAGAGTTGACAAACTTGAAGAATCAGTTGCTGAAATAAAGGAGATGGTGCAAGAGATTTTAAAAGCTCAAAAAGCACAATCCACTGCTGCCCCACCACAGTCTGCTGTTCCTGCTCAAGCACCTGCACAACAGGCATTTGCTGCAAATGAGCTATGGAATATATTTCAACCCATGCTTGAAGCACAGCAACAAATGGCTGATAAAAAGCATGCTATTCAAGTACAAATGCTGACCAACATGGTTGAATCAAGATTTAAAGACACTCAAGCAGATATCAAGGCTATAAAGGCTAGCATTCAAAATGCTTCGGGCACAGTTCCTTCTTCCATATCATTCCTTGATAACCCCCCTACAGATAATGCCAAAAAGGGGGAGAAAATCAAGCTGTTGAGAAAACTGAATACGAAGGGAATAGAGCATGGCCTCCATATTGAGCCTGAAAAAGCAAAAGAAAAGCAGGTCTCAAAACCTGTTAGCCAAACAGCTGATACAGCAGCAGTTACAAAAATTGTTGCAGCAGCAGTTACAAAAACTGCTGTCAGTAGCCAAACAGCTGCCATGTCATCAACATCTTCAACACACACCACCACAACTACTGCTCCACCATCATCATCTACAATCACACCATCACCACTGCCTCCTGTATTAAAACAGAAGACAACAGATGTTACAACATCTGTTGTAATGACAACAGTGATTGAAACACAAGTTGTCTCAACCACTGTTAGTCAATCACTGCCACAAACCACTGCTATACAAACTACCACCACTGATCCACCCAAAACATCATCTGCTCCTTCTTCATTAAAAAGGAGAAGGAATCTCATATCAGATGTTGATTCACCACCATCACCACCAACATCACCATTTCCATCCCCTGCTCAAAAGCAGAAGACAACTGCTGATATATCAGCAGTTGTAATGACAACAGATGTTGATACACCAGTTGTTTCAATAGCTGTTAGTCAGTCATCTTCCACTGTTCCCACCAGTCTTGCATCACAACCTCCTAAGCTTTACAAACGAAAAAGAGAAACAACTCAGGACACTGATGAAAAGTATGATCCTGTTGCTGCTAAGAATCCACTGGAATTAGAAGCTGTGAAAAATGAGATGAAACAATTTTACACTGAAGATGATCCTTCAAAAAGGAAATTTCCTTCTCTCATAGGTTTCATAATTCCAGAAGACATAAATGAATATCTTGAAATGAAAGTAAGACAAGCAAGGATAAGAGCCAAAATTGAATGCAAGAATCAAGGCAATGAAGCTATTTTGAAAAGAAGAGAATTCCTGCTCAATAAGGTTAAACAAATAAAGGAATATGCAAGTGATTTGAACAAGGAAATGTCAAACATATCTCCTGAAGCAGATCAACGAAATGAATTGAGGAAGGAATATCTTGCATACATAATGAAAGAGAAGTTCTATCCTGCTGAAGAAACAGATTTCAAAGATTGGCCAATAATTGCATTAAAGCATGAGGTAAAAAGAGTTGAAAAGGTTAACAATGATCCAAGGAAGAAGAAGACAGCTCCAAATTGGAATAAATACAAGAAGCTCATAGCTGATCTTATTTCTGAATACAAGAGAAAGAAGCAGGAGTTGGTAGATGCAAGAGTGGATTCTGCAAGTGCCATAGCAAAATGGACCAAGCAGCAAACAGACGAAGCTTATGAAAGACTTAGGAAAAGGAGGGACACTCCTAAAAAGTCTGACTACAAAAAGCTGAAAGAACAGGTCAAGACCTTTGAAACACAGATCAGCACAGCAGAAGCCTTTGTTACAAAGTTGAGAAAAGAAAGGAAGGAAATGCTGACTGTTGAAAAAGAAAGGCTTGAAGAAGATGATCTAATTGAAGAAGCTACCAAGAAATTGGCTTCAGATAAAGAAAACTTAGCAAAACTACAAGACCTTACAAAAAGGGTCAAAGTAGTAAGCAAACAATCATCAGCAGATATCACAGACAGTGAGCTTGATCAACAACAGAAACAAGAGCTGCTTGACAAAGAAGTTGCAGAAGATATAGCTGCAGCAAACAAAGTCATAGAAGAAGCTTTTAAAAGAATGTCTGAAGTTCAAGATACTGCTGTACAGTTTTTCTCAAGGCCAAATGCATCCAGCTCATCAGGAAATAAATCTCTCCCAAGAAACCCATTTGGTTTAAAAATACTAAAGTGGATGTCTGATCAAAAGACCCACGTATTGACCTTGGTCAGAACCAATGGAGAAGTGAGGCATATATCAAGGAATCAAGCACTAGGCCTGGGTGCTGAAGATCAACTAGATCTCCTTGAGCTTACACTGTGCAGGGATGAAGATGACACAAGTTCTAAGGAATTTGAAGAAGAATTTAAAAGACATGTAAGGGAACTTCTGATGAGGAATAAAGATCCAGAATAATGAAAGGTTTTGGCATTATCTGTTCCAGGGGGAGATTGTTGGGATTGAACCCTACCAAAGGAACAGATAATGTAAAGCCAAAACCAGGTCACAACAATGGATTCACAATAAGCAGCGGTTTACACTTTGCTCTCCCCTTGGAAGTGATTTATAACAACTGATGGTCTCTATCTGCTGCTCATATTCAACTGCTGCTGTCCTTTCAACTGCTGATGAAAACCCTGAAGCATTCAACACTGCTGGTCCTATCTACTGATGATTAAAGCACTGCCCAGTCAAGGACTGATCAACCTTGAGGAAAGCACTGTCATAAAGGGAGAGCAGCTGTTTAGTAAATTGTTTGTCTTATGTATAGTCAGTGGTTAGGTTAGCAGTGTTTGTGTAAGGTCAGTAGTTACAGGTTGTTAGGCTGTTAGACGTCGCTTTCATGGTGACGTCAGCTGAGATACCTCAGTGGTTTGATTTGCCTATAAATGTAATAGTACCCTGTACTGTTACATTTGATTGACAGAGTGGGTTTTTCTCCTCATGTCTAATCCTTTCATCTTGTGTGCAACCAACCTTGGGGTATCAGGCTGAGGGGGAGTATAGTTTGTAAGCATATCTGTAATCTTTTGCTTTGATTTGTAAATCATTTGACTCTATGAGAAGCAATTGTTTATCAAACTATTATCTCCTTTGATTGTGTTTACAGAGTTTGTTTTCACTTCCGCTGCACCTAACATGTTTTCATATTCATTGTTTATTCATTTTAAACAAACAAACACTATCATGAGAGCCTCCGATCCTAACACTGTATAATCATCTCCAAAGCCCTAACCCTTATGGGCTTAATCCTCTCTTTTCGACTTAAGGCGTCTGCCACCACTTTCGCCTTTCCTGGGTGATATTTGATTTTACAATCATAATCATTTAGCAACTCAACCCATCGTCTCTGTCTCATATTAAGCTCCTTCTGATCGAATATATGCTGTAAGCTCTTGTGATCTGTGAAGATCGTACAGTGCGTACCATACAGATAGTGTCGCCAAATCTTCAAGGCAAACACCACAGCGCCTAATTCCAAGTCGTGTGTGGTGTAGTTCTTCTCGTGAACTTTCAACTGGCGCGAAGCATAAGCGATAACCTTCTGTCGCTGCATCAGTACACACCCTAATCCCTGACACGAGGCGTCGCAATATACCACGAAGTCGTTGGTGCCTTCGGGTAGGGATAAAATAGGTGCATCGCAAAGCTTGTTCTTCAGCAACTGAAAAGCTTCTTCTTGTTTATCTCCCCATTCGTACTTTCTATCATTCTGAGTAAGGGAGGTCAGCGGTTGAGCGATTTTCAAAAAATCCTTAATGAATCGGTGATAATAACCAGCTAAACCTATTAACTGACGGATCTCCGTTGGCGTCTTCGGAGTTTCCCATTTCTTAATCGCCTCGATCTTGGTGGGATCCACATGGATTCCATCTTCGTTCACTACATGACCAAGGAATTGTACCTCACGCAACCAGAACTCGCACTTTGAGAACTTTGCGTATAGCTTCTCCTTCTTGAGCAATTCTAAAATGGCTATAAGGTGTTGCTCATGCTCTTCCTTCGTCCTTGAACAAATCAAAATATCATCGATAAACACAATCACAAATTTATCGAGATATGGCTTGCAGACTCTATTAATCAAATACATAAATACTGCTGGCGCGTTTGTCAAACCAAACGGCATCACTAGAAACTCGTAATGTCCGTAACGAGTTCTGAAGGCAGTCTTCGATATACTCTCTTCTTGAACTCGCAGCTGGTTATAACCTGATCGAAGATCGATCTTGGAGTAATAACTCGAACCTTGAAGTTGATCGAAGAGATCATAAATCCTCGGCAAAGGATACCGATTCTTGATGGTTAACTTGTTTAGTTCTCGGTAGTCGATACACATGCGAAACCTCACAACTGGGATATCTTCCAGCTTTGGCTCTTCAGCTTCCTTGTCCACGACGTGCGCCGAGAAGGCAACACATCCCTTCTGCAAACATCTTCGGGCTTTCAAACAACTGATAATCCTTAGAGACGTATCATGCTTCTCTCCATGCACTACAATCGTCTCTCCATTCGCCATTGGAATTTGAATGATCTTCTCGTGGCATACGATCTCAGCTCGGTTACTCGATAACCAATCCATTCCAACTACCACATCAAAGCTTCCCAACTCGACTGGCAGAAGATCAAGCGTAAACTCACGCTCTCCAAGTTCTATCACGCAACTTCTAATGACTTCATTCGCTTCTACTAGCTTTCCATTAGCTAGTTCTATTGAATACAGAATATCTAGCTTACTAGCTACCAACCCAAGTATATTCTTAAATTCTAGGGATACAAAGCTATAATCGGCACCAGTATCAAACAGTACAAATGCACAGTGTTGGTTGATAGGGAACATACCCGTAACTACGTTCGGATCCTGACGAGCTTCCCTAGCTCCTATGTTGAAAACTCTTCCTTGGGCTTGGTTGTTCTTTGGGCAATCTCTCTTGAAATGCCCCACATCTCCGTAACTAAAGCATCCTTGCTTGTTTCTAGTACCACCCTGAGAGTTGTTTTGGTTGCGGTTTCCGTTACCGGCCTGGTTTCCAGTACCACCACGATTACCATTACCGCCATTTCCTCCTTGATTGCAGTTTCCGTAACCGGCGTGGTTTCCAGTACCACCACGATTACCATTACCGCTATTTCCTCCTTGATTGCGGTTTCCGTAATCGTTTCCACCATGGTTTCCACTGCCATTACCATTACCTTTCTGGCCACCATTTCCACGACCATTACCAGCCCAGCACGTCTCCTTTGAATGACCATTCCTTCCACAATTTTCACACTTCCTATACCTACATGGGTCGGCATGATGTAACAAGCATACATCACACTTAGGCAAAGTGCCCATGTATCCTTTCCCTTTGTTCTCAGAACTCGCAGCACCAGTCTTGACCTCGGCTGGTGGGTTCGCATCTCTCTTCTTGTTACCACTATTGCTTCCTTGAGTACCTTTCTTGAAGTTCAAGAACTTCCGCTTGTTCTCTCCAGATGACTCGATATGTGTCTCCTTTTTCTTTCCATCAGAGATTGAGAACTTGTTCAGCCTAATTGCTTCTTTAGTCAATGCCACACTCAGATCAATGGCCTCAGTGATCGTTGGAGGCTTTGATTTCGTCACCATGCTCATGATTTGGGGTGCCAATCCCCAAATAAAACGCTCGATTCGCTTGAACTCCGATTCAACCATGTAAGGAACAACGCGAGATAAGTCATGAAATCTATGCACGTACTCAGCAATCTTCGGACCATCCATCTTAAGATTCCAGAATTCAGTTTCTAGCTTCTGAATCTCAGCCCTTGAACGGTACTTCTTACGCATAAGTTCTTTCATCTCGTCCCAAGTCATAGCATATGCAGCTTCCTCTCCCAGAGTCTGAACCTGAAGGTTCCACCAAGATAGAGCTACATCTAAGAACAGTCCCGAAATGTAAGTGACCTGGTGCTCAGGCACACACTTGCTCATCCACAGCACATAATCGGTTTTCTCAGCCCATCTAACGAAAGCTACAGCACCTCCAGTGCCGTCAAAATTCAGAGGTTTGCAGTCAAGGAACTGCTTGTAAGTATAGCCTGTACAAGCAACATCATTCACAGAAAGCATTAGCAAATGCACATGGAATGTCCAAACGTATCGTAATGTGTCTTAAGTGACTTAAACATTACCGTGAGGTGGGTTATTTCTTGAGGTACCTCCGCTGTGTTTAGAGCGCAAGGCCTCATGTTGTGCGATTGCTTGTGAAATTCGTTCTTGCAGTTCCGCCTCTGTTGTGGGCAACTGATTGTTTCTTCGAGAAGGCATATTCTATAAAGAAGATTGTATTGGTCAGGTCTTATGTATATATAAGTATGTAGTACGTGTATGTAATAGCTTTTATCAACGCAAGTAAGCATATAACATCACATTCATATTACCAATGTATAATTTAACAACGTATATAATGAGAACATTGCGATTGAGCTTTCATTAATCATCGACCACAAATACAGTTACATGTTCTACAAATGTATTGTATCACATCAAAAGGGACTACAGGGTCATACTACCCTTGTCCAAAATGTCTATAAGTCTATCATAAGTCATACAAAAAGTGGTATCCAAAAGGCTTCAATAGCTCGACTCAATAGTGATGCTCTCATCAAAAGCAAGCTACCTACATAAAACCAAAAACGGGCTATGCTGATGGTGGTGGAGGAGGAGGTGGAGGAACAAAAAGTAAGTTGCGCACATGCGCTAGCTCCTCCTCAAGGTCATAAACATGACGCAACAGATAACTGATCTGCTGCTCCATGGTGAGAAATCGAACATCAAAATCTGGATAGGGCAAAAGAGGAGCAGGTGGAGTCGCAAAAGGTGACGGACTTGAACGAGGTGGAGGACGTGGAATCCTCTCAAGCTCCATAACTCTACGACACAGGATGTCCTGCTGAAGCTGTAATGACAGGAGTAACTTATCCCTCGTGTAACCAGCAAAGTGCGAAGGATGGTAGAGATCAGAAACTGACATGGTGTTCGACGGAAACCATATGAGTGGCTCGCCTGGCGGTGAAGAAGTAAAATGAGCAGTAGGTGTATACTGAGGCATATGAGGAAATGCTGCTGTCATATGTGGGTCATGGCTAGGGAGGTGGCTAGACGGGCCTTCCCCTGGACGGGGTGCGGGTATGTCCTGCAAGAAGGTGACAGGTAGGTCAGTGCGGTGAACATCGAACACAACCGGATGAAAAGGAGCAACATCAACAGGTGCATGTGTATGTGGGGGAGTAACATGCTCAACAAAAGGGGGTACATCATCATCATCAGCTATCCACCCATTGCTGGTGAAAGCGTATCGGGGGTCTACCTGCCTGGCAAAGGCAGTAGGGTCAGCGGGTGCAGGAATCGGATCTGGTATAAGCGGTGCAATGTCAGGTATGCCAAAAGGTACAGGATCATGATCAGGTAAAGGCTCGGGTGCTGGAATTAGCTCAGGAGCAGGCACCAGCTCAGGATCAGCAGGTATCGGCTCGGGATCAGCGGGTGAATCAACAGGCTGATCGTCAGGGGAAAAGTCTAGCTCAAGGTCGAGCTCAAAGTCGTGTGGAGGAGTCGGTGCGGCAGACAGGGCCGTGTCAGTATCAGAATCAGTGGGGTAATGATACAGACCTACAACATGCAAAGTGGAGGATGATACAGACTCAAAGGAATCTGGAACAGAGTGATCAGAGGAAACCTCAATAATAGGAACCTCAACGAGTGGAACAACAATGGCATCCTCGGCTAAAACTCCATCACCCTGGGCATCATCAGGGGGACCATCAATAAAAAGGTCGACATCATCATCAGACAAGTCATCAAAAGGCAAATCCTCGAAAGGAAAGGTCGTAAGAGGCAAAGGGGCGAGGATCGGAGCCACGACATACTCGCCATCGGGATGTCCGAGGATGAGATGGTCCTGGTCAGGAATAGGAATAAGAAAGGGATACTCGTTGGGGAAACCATCAGCATGTGGTACACCGTCGCCAAAGTCAGGTAGCGCAAAAGGCTGGAAATCATCGTCATCATCCGACATCATCTCCGGGTCACTCTCAGTGTCGGAGGTGAAAAGATCTGGCTCTGGGACGATCTCATTGTCCGAAACGATAGCCATGGGGTCGACAGTATCAGACAGTCCACTCTCAGATGAAGACATAGTGTCTGTAACAAAACAATCACAACATATGCACATATATCAACAATCATCATTAAGCATGTAAGGAATAACAATGTAATCACGTATCCGTCCTAGTCTCCCAGACTAAACCACCTAGTCTCCCAGACTAAACTACCCAGTCTCCCAGACTGAACTACCCAGCCTCTCAGACCGAACTTCCCAGTCTCCCAGACTGAACTCCCTAGTCTCTCAGACTAAACTTCCCAGTCTCCCAGACTGAACTACCCAGCCTCTCAGACTGAATCATAAACTTTGGAATGTGTTTCGTGTCTTTTGTTTGTAAAAATGTTTGTCTTCCTGGATCTAGGCGTTTCGTGTATGCAATGAAAACATGTTTGTAAAAACATTTTCGTGAGAGCCCTAATGATTGTAGTCTAGACTCGAGAAGGAATCCTAGTTCGCTACAATCGAAGCTCTGATACCAAGCTGTCACACCCTGACTTTTGCGGAAGCGTGATTATGGTGTGACTTTCTTAATACCATTGCATTCAATCATAACAACAACTATATGATAAAACCATAGATTTGTCATCCATTAAATAAGTTTAAAACGTAACAACATTGTTTTAAAACGTAGACTTCAAATACAAGTTTTCCAAACCATACGAATTGTTTTAAGAGTTCACTAAGGATTCATCAAAGATATTAAATAAAACCAAGGTTTGGAAGATGTGTCTCGTCCAGGAATAAGACACCCAACCCAAACCTCAAAACCATGGATGACATCTTTATTCCTAACGCAGCATGAAACTTCCAACGCCCGCCAGATCCACTTACTAATTCCCTGAAATACATGTAGTTTGAAAACATCAACAAATGTTGAGCGAGTTCGTGTGTTTGGTTGTGTGTATGTATAAACCTTTGAAATCATTGTAAGTGTGTAAGTAAGTTTATAAATCCCGGTATGAAAGCAATAAGGAAAACAGATCACCAATGGTTTGCAAGGCCATTGATATGTGTGACGTGATGCAGGGAGCTCAAACCTAGCAGATTTTGCACCGGGCTTCCGGCTGTAAGACATAGTCTACCCATGGGCCAACCCTGGTCCAACATGGGCGGGGCTCGCTACACCCAAATAGATCTATCACTGATGTCCTTCGGTCCTACTACGAGGATTGATGGCCTTAAGCGTTGTGCCCACCACTCACATGATCTAAGTGTACCCTTCCTTAGCAAACCATACCAAATAATAACGTTCGTAAACAATTGTAACATGTACTTCACCCCTGAAGTTATAAAACTGAAAACAGTTAAAGAAAGGGGGACCACGAAACTCACAGTCTTGCGTCTTCAACAATCGTAACTCGAACTTCTCCGGTGAACATGACTACCTACAACGTACTAATGTCTATTAGACGAACGGGCCATACCTTGACTTAGTGTTAACGTTTCTGAGTTACGTTTCTTTTATGCTTTTGTTATTATTCCAAGTTATATAATTATTGTCAAAATAATTAATATTTTAACTTAAATTATATTTATTAAATTTTGGAATAATTGTTAAACAATATATATTAACTTAATACTTCCCAAGTATTAATACTAGTATTTCCTTCCCAAGGATGGGGGTATCTTATACATGTGCGTTCGTATACTTGTATTTGTATATTTTGCCATGCATTGGTGTCGTATTCCGGTGTGTATTTATACGTGTGAGAATACGTATTTTATTGCATTCATTGAGTATTCATATACTTAAATTTATATTATACTTTCCGGAATATAATTTCTAATAAAAGTACACCAATATATATATATATATATATATATATATTTCCAAAATATATGTATTTAAGAAATATTACTTAGAAAAATTATTTATAATTTTTCTTTTGTCAAAAATATTTGTAGTTCCAAAATAATATATATTTTCAAGTCTAACTTAGGAAAATATATATAAACTTATTTTTATCCAAAAATAATGTATTTCAAGTTTACTCAATAAAATATATATTTTTCCCAAAAATAATATATCTTCTAATAATTCCAAGGAAAATATATATATTTATACTTGTCAAAAATGCTATATTTTTCCCTTGTCAAAATATGATATACTCTTGTGATAATCATAAAAATCATACTTTCGTTTCCTTATGTCCAAAATATTAAGTTCCGGAATATTTTGTAAGTTACATTTCTTGTTCGGTTTCACCAATATTTTGTGTGTAACTTATATACTTATTCCTTGGGACTTTGGTAATATTTTGGATGGTAATCCTTGGTATTTTGATGTGTTATATTATTTCAAGTCCTAAAATAATATAACTATTACACAAAGTATACAAATAACCACACATGTGTGTCCTTAATGTATCTATATTCTAAATATATATTTAACCACTTTTATTTATAAAAACCAACCTCCAATATTTGTATTTTTGTAACAAAAAATTATGGCAAAGTTTATGTAACCATTTATTGTTGAAAATACACTTGTAAGTGTATGTTTATAAATATTTTTCTAAGTGTTAATATTTTTAGAAAATTTTGCCATAGTTTCCCCTAAAAATGGAGGTTTCCATGCTTTTAAGCATATCATTTTCTTTTGTAAAATCATCACAATCAATTCACAATCAACTCTAAACAACTTACACTTACCAATTTGCCAAAACCATGCTTAATCTACCACTTCATGAACTTGAAAGCTTATGAAAATTTGTAGTAACTTGGTATTGTGTTTGGTGAGTTTAGTTACCCTTTAAAGTGTGGTTGTTTATATAAAAGCATCATTCTTGGATGAATTAGATGTTTACAACTTGTAATCATGTTTAACAAAAACGTTTCTTTATGAAATTTTCTTGTTACACAAGTGTTTCTACACTTGGTTAATCACTAAAAACAAGTATTGTTTATGTAAGAACCAATATTATATGAAACTTATGTTTTTAACTTGGTTTCTTTGAAATACCATTTATAAATATTTAGATCCATATGATCAACATCTTACTTTAATCATGGTTTTTCAAGAAACATTATTTCCTTCAAGTTCATGCTTTAAGTGTGGATGATCCATCATCCTACAACAATTTATACTTTCACATCTTGCTAAACTAAGTTTTTAATCGTGATTTAGCAAGACCTTATGATGATTAACATCACTTCTACAAACAATCAAAGATCAACAAGCATAACAACTTATATTCATGAAGATATCTTTACTTAACAAGCTTATGTTCATGTTCACTTCATATGATTCTTTAGTGTTCTTGATATTTTTTATCATGATTCATCATTAACCACTAGAAATGGAAGTAAATTAGCAAGATTAAGATTCTTACCACTAGCACAAGGCTAGGGATGATCAAGAGTAGAAATCAAGAGGATAAAAGCAAATAGAGAAGGTCCTTCAAGATCCAAAGCCACCAAGCTCCTTAATCTTGCTTCTAACACCCTTGTATGATCTTAGAATGGATGAAGATGAGTGATTGAAGGTGGTGGTGGTATGGCTTGTGTTCGGTCGAGAATGAGAGCAAGAGAGGGAGAGATCAAGTGTGAAGTGTGTGTGAGATAATGAAATCATAAACCTTTCATACACTTTTATAAACCAAATTACAACTTTGACTTATGTGTAATATGTTACAAAAAGTGTGACACGATCTATTTTAATATAGAAATAAAATCCACAAGGTATGGGGCCAAGTATGGCCGTCCCATAGGTGGGGGGGGGGGGTCTAGGTGTAGGTTTAACCCTTTAGTTACTTAATAGTTCAATCTTAAGTATTGGTTACGTGTTTCAGTTATTAGATATTTTTAGGAGGTGTTATGATGTTCAGGGATCATAACTAGCTTGGAAACATTAAAACAGTGCTTCTAGTGTAAATTTGGTGTTTCGGGTAGTGTCTGGTTGTTCGGTTGGATACTGATTCGTTAAAGTGCTAAACTTGCATTTTAGTGTTCTTTAAGTTACCTTTTGTGACACTTTTAATTCCCGACACTTAGGAAAGCATTTAGGACCATTTTACCATGTTTCTGCATAAAATAAGTATGTTAAAATGCTGATTTATGCTGAATTCAGCACTTTGGGTGAGTTTTAGGCACTTTCCGGCACTTAAACTATCACCTATAAAAGCAGTTTTGTGGTCCTTACTTCCCTACACTCTATAGTAGTGTAGTACTTAGTTTCTGGCTCATACTGGGTCTCAAAACACTGTCAGTCTATGTGCTGAGTTTTGTCAGCATTTGCTGATTTATCTGTTTACTGTGCTAACTGTACTTAAGGCGTCATTTAAGGCAATATAGCTTTCATGCAATATTGATATGACATTAAACAATGTATGATGCACATGTATGTGTATGGCAGTAATCAGAAAGCAATTATTTGTAATTCAGCACAGTCACTAAGAACTAATCAAGATTAATTAATTGTACAGATACCTGGATTTTTGACAATTGTCATATCACTGGGACTTCCATCAAAGTCGTTGGTCTCGCCCACATGCGAAGGAGGAACAATTCACCTGAATCCATGAACTTAGGTATTTCTGATTCATCAAGTGAGCAACCAAATTAGGAGGAATTCCTTGGGTCATGAGAATGAATCCAGAGCACGTCGGCGTAGTCGTGAGGTTCCCAAAGGAAGGATGGGAAAACGTGTTCAAGGGAGTATGATCGTATCAACAATACATCACCACCCTCAAGGTTTCAAAAAGTGATCACCATTGGTCGAAAGCCGAGCCTTCCGAATTCTCTAAGCTAAAGTGTGTGCGTCTCAGTATCTCAGCATGGAGTAGCGAAAACGTAAAGTCACTGTGGTAAGAGAGTGATGGTTTGGTCTAAGCCAATGGTAGCAATTAAACAAAGCATTAATCGACAGCCAGGTGTTGGTGCTAGTGAAAAGATTCCGCATATACATGGAAAACTATCATGGAGTTAAAGCACAACTCTTAAAGTGTAGGGTGGGTCAGGTAAACGTATAAATCATCGTGTTCGCCAGTGGGTTGAGTGATCCATATCTCCGTCCTCAAATGTCCTGAAGACTATTTCACCAGTAAGGGCATTCCTTCCCTAAGTTGGGTATACGAGAGTGCTTATCAAGTAGTATAGGATTAAACCACCCAACAGGGTATTAAGGTTCTCTTGTGATCGGTGAAAATCGTGGTATGGTTGTTGGCGTTTCATCAAATCGGTTGCCAATCAAAGAAACAGGGGATTAATGAGGTTCATACGAAGATCGAGTGAAAACAGGGGTCCTACAATAACCGAAGGATTCGTCCAACTAATCTATCGTCTAGAAGTAACGTCCAGTAGTGGTGCATGGCGGCATGGCACAAAAGGGAAGTTCGTTGCATCGCGGTCGCGCGAGTGTATCACTTGTCAAAAACAGAGTTTGGTTGGTAGGGTTGCGAGTTGCAAAACGACCAACGCGTGTAATTGTGGCTGTTTCGTTTCTGGAAACGACAACCAATGGAGATGATGAGGTTCGTCAATAGGGATGCGTGGGTATAGTTATCCTAATCCTGAGTTCGTTTGAGTCGATTCTGGTCTACGTGGATGTTGACGTACAAACCAGTTGTACGGAGGGTCAGATGGCGACGTCATGTCGTAATGAACGTATGAATAAATAGAATGCATAAACAGTCGTTGTAGCGGGGTGACAAGAGATCAGGAAAGAATTTGACCATCACTTGCCAAATTTCAAGTAAACAATTGTGTGTCACAAGGAACGCAGTAGGGCTAATAGACAGTATGCTACAACTCTAAATAATCATACCATAAACAGCACGTTACACAAAAGTAAGCTAGCAAGTAGGCAATATAAACTCACATTATACCACCTAGAGTGTTGAGCCTTGCACGTGGAGTGAAGTGTCGTTTTGGATCGTTGAGCACTGTACAGGTTATAGTCCGGTTTTTTTTATCAAAAAGCTTTTCCCTTTTTAAAACCAAGTTCACTATAACCAATGGCTCTGATACCAATCTGTCACACCCCCAAATTCCACAAGCGGAGTATCACCGCAGGAGGCGTGACATGACCAGGATCAAGCCACCAATCATATTGAACTACGTATTAAAGTAGATATAAAACCAACCATAATATAATTGGTGTCCAAAAGAAATTAACCAAGTTCAAGTTATCAGCGGAAGCATAAAGTTTAAAACCAAAATATAAGTTTAAAAGTTCAAATGTTAACATGGAACTCAACAGTCCATGTCCCACAACGACTCTTCCCCATGCAAGCTCCAGCTAAGTACCTAATGACCTGCAAAGCATGTAGTAACGAGTCAACAACAAAGTTGAGCGAGTTCACAGTTGGGTGTTCATTTTAAATTGCTCCAAAAACCATAGTTTCTCATTAACTGGCTCACTTGCCGTGGGGGCTACCCCATGTTTGAAAACGTAAGTTGGTTAATCCCATTTACTCTGGCTATCCAGCCGTGGGGGCTACCCCATGTTTATACTAGTAGACTCGTAACCATATTGACTACTGGCGTTAGTCATGTTTATGTGCCTTTGCGTCAATGTCTATCATCACTGACGTGCCTAGTCCATTAGTCCACGCCCGTCCTCTGCGGCACGGTGTGAGGTTTGTCAAACCTAATAGCGCTATTTAACTAATGACCCGGTCGCAATTGGCCTCGGCGATTAAGTCGATATAAAAGGAGGGACTTCGTGATAGAGTTTTGGTCTAGTAAGCTAAAGACTGTCCCAAGAGGACAAGGAATTTATATTCCTTAACCCATACTGTCCTACCCAAGAAGGACGAGGAATCCATATTCCTTAACCCATTCCCAACCCACCGGGAATTACCATGCTTTGTAGAAAATGTGAACTCACCTTAGGTTAGCTCGGCAGATACACGAAAAGGTCACTTGAGCTATATGTGGTCTACCACGTCCTAACATGGTTACTATACAAGTCAGGTCTAGGTTCAAGTAGTGCACATCGGTTTACACATAAGCTAACAGGTTACGAACACGT
The DNA here is from genome assembly GCA_030545235.1 of Helianthus tuberosus. Lineage (NCBI taxonomy): Eukaryota > Viridiplantae > Streptophyta > Magnoliopsida > Asterales > Asteraceae > Helianthus > Helianthus tuberosus. The sequence continues at coordinate 115,140,522 of CM060414.1, read as the reverse complement.
ACTGATCATGGCAAACACGTAGAATCATGTTAACAGTCAACTACACATAAGGCCCAGCTTATGGGACTCAGATGATTGGGCTCACACAAGTTCAACGGCCCAATCATCTTGTGCGATTCAATAATTGAAGCCCACTAATCCATCGGCCCAACCTGTTGTGCGTCCAGCACAATCTTGTGCGACTCACAACAGGTTGTGCGACTGGAAACATACCCGGCCCAACAACAAAAGAAGTCCAACACCTATACGGCCCAAACAATTAAACAGATAATCACTTGTGCGGTCCATTTAATCTTGTGCGATCCAAGTGAGCTTGTGCGATTGAGTTGGGCCGTATGGCCCATAAACATACACGAGGTTCAGACGGTTGTGTGTGTGTGTGTGGCCCAAGACTTGTGCGATCGACACTGCCTTGTGCGATCCAAATGTCTTGTGCGATCATGCAAATTCTAAGTTGTACACTGTGCTTAAACGGTTACACCAAATCTTATGCGACTGTATTGTGCGACCGGGGCTTGTGCGACTACCCTTGTGCGATCAGGTTTCGTTGACCTGATCTTGTGCGATCAGTTAATTATTTTCCACAAATCATGCAATCAATAGTAATTCATTTAAAGTCGATAACTTCCACAATTAATCCAGATCCTATTCTTGGTAACTCATAACATGAATCAACCTAAATCAACATCTAGCAATTCATTCAAACGGATCAAACAGTTTATCTTCTTATGAACCCTAATAAACATGAAATCATTAACGGCAATTTACAACACCCAAAATAGATCAAACCAAGTCAACCACCAAGACCATTCGTATGAACCCTAATTGCCCTCGAGCCAACACTAGAAGCAAACAACATGTTCTACACATAACTCGGATCAAACAGAAACTTCATGTCATCAAACTTTTAAACATTAACATTATAATTAACCAATCGGATCGGATCAAACCCGTTAACCCTAGAGAATATGATTCTTAACAAGTACATATCAATATAAAATCCTTATGTTGTCAATTATCATCTATTGTTTATTTCAGTTACATCAAATCAGCGGATCATAGGATGTTCATCAGGACTTGTATATAAACATGCAACACTAACATCTAATATCATGCATGAACATAATCAACGTACATCGATGATCACAAACGATAACATAGGGTGAGTTTCATCATAGATATAGTACTAACCGGTTTGAGTAGTGGAACAAGGAAGGCTTCGAGAGAGAGGAGGATGGCCGCCGGCTTCGAAGAAGAACAAGGAGAATAGGGTTTGTGTGTTTTAGTGTTTTATAAAAAATGAGAATCAAAATCCCACAATAGGTGTTTGTATGTGTATATAAGAGGAGTGGGCCGAACCCTTCCTTGGGCTGCCCTTGGTTTCGAGTTCAAGGAGGGTGGGCCGAGAGTTTGTGACAAGAGGCGACGTGTACGGCCCAAACAAGTTTGTGAAATCGGCCACCTATTGTACGACTAAGTCTATGTTGTGCAACCAAGGATACATATTCACATTACAATTTCATAACACGTAACATATTCAACACATAACATTCCATTGCAAACAATCACATTAGTTATTCACATAAGGTACATACAGGTTACATCAAAGTACAACGAAAGGTCCTGAAATACGAGTTGTCACAAAATAGCTGAACATTATAATTATAAATTTATAACCAACAGTTTTCAATTAATCATCTCCAATTTTACATACAAACGAAACTAACTGAAGTGAGTGCAGGGTTAGGCCTCATTCATACATACATTTCTCAAAGGGGAAATTCAGGCCTATGCTTCAAAATTTTCTGCTATAAACAATCAAAGCAATCTAACTTGATCAAAATTACTATTCAAGAAGCCAAAACCCAAATTGGACCCATGACTTTAATCAAAAGTTTCAACAGAAAGACCCACACAAAGGAGAAGGACACTCCAAATTGGATGTGAACTAGGAAGGTGATGTTACCTGGGAGATGATCAGATGAACAATAGATCGCTGAGGAGAGCAGGTTACAGAAACAATGATCAAACACTTTTGCAATTGTGGGATAGAGAAGATGGGTTGAAGATTTGGCGGGTTGTGGGTGATATACCCGCCATATATTTTACGAGGGTAAAATAGGAAGTGAATAGGAACATCGTCTTTAATTCTTCTCTTCCCCTATCTCTTCTCTTCACTCCCTTTCTTTCCATAATAAAATCTCTGGAACACCATTTTCCTTTTCTTTCCTTGCAATTCTTTTCTCTTCTCTAGTTAAGTTAAGTGGATCTCTGGAACACAGCGTAAACGACGTCAACCCCCTCCTTTATTAACTCCCCACATTCAATTAGGAATTCCAAACATCTTCGGCATTGTTTTTGTCTTCTCAAAACCACCCATTACGAATTTCACCAGATGTTTGCTCAAGCCGTACCCCTATATAGCGTCCTCAGAGTTTCCTCGCCGTCACCAGAATCCACCTTTTTGAGAAGCCAACCATGGAAACCAGCCACAAACGTTTGCACCTGCATCTCCGTCTTATCAGGTTTGAAGCTTAGGCGATGTCAATGGTAGTTTTGTTTCAAATATCAGTGTGCAATGGTGATTATTAGGTTCAAGAGGTCATTTCAGTTAGGTATTAGGGCTGAGAATCATTTATCTATCGGTGATTTTGTGATGGTTTAAGAGGTAATTTAATTAGGTTTTTTTAATTGATCACTATTCAGACTTTTTTTTTTTTTTTTATTTTTTTTTTTTTGCTCGTTTCAATTTCAATTATCACATTCCACAAGAAAAAAAGGCAATTACAAAGCAATGGCAGGTAGTCGGGCAACAAGTTGCGCCGCCACCCCCCTTTTAAATAGAAAAACCAATTCTACTAAATACAAAGTTTGAAACCTTTAGCGACGAAGAATTACTATTAACGACTTTTTGAACCCGATTCAAGAGTCGCACAGCGTCAGGAGCGAGACCACCAAAGGTATCAAACGGGACAAACACATGTTGATTCTCCCGGCAGGCTTTCTCATGTTTTGCCACTTTGCTCGCCTCTGCCTTGAGCACCGCTTGCCCTACAATAAAGCCCTTGTCCTTGAGCCTGACAAGGGGGAGACTCCAGTTAGATCTACACAAGCGTGTTTCCCCCTTCCCATCCAAACACAAGGATGTCCGCCGGCCGTAAAGTAGACCTCCCCTCTAAGGGGTCAGTCAGGAAATTTACTGGAGCCTCCTTAGGTTTAATATTCAGACTTCTTAAATTTATTTAGGGTTTAATATTCTAAACGAAATTTCACTTTGGTGATTGAAAATGGTTCGTCTTAGGTTTTTCGGATGAAAAAAAATTGGTGGTATTCGAGGAGCTGCTTGGAGATGGGTCAAAGCCTGGTTAACCCACACGAGTAACCCGACAACTTGATTACTTAATCATTTACTCATGTATTTCGTATATATAGTTGTTGATCAATAGCGTATCACATGTGGGCGAATTTTGTTATTACTCTGTTACAATTAGATAATTTGGAGAGTGTTTATTTCCTTGTTATAATCTGACAATGGGTGGATGATGTTACCTGCTTGACCTTGAAAATTTTATCTCAAAGTTAATATATAAGATGGCATTTTATATCTTTAACAGTGAAACCCTTTTGAAGCATGGCTTTTGCTACAATGAGAAGGATATCCTCTATTCAGGTTTTTATCTTCTTTTTGCACATTATGTTGGTAGAATGTGAAGGCATTCCTATCTTTTATTTTTTTTTAAATGTAAAAACATCTTATATATCGCCATTGTATATCAGGTATCACTGGTACGCCGCTACAAGCAAATTATATTCATGGGGACGATATGCTACTAGACACTAAAGCACATGGTAATTGACAAAATCATTTATTACTTTTTTCTCTAATGTAGTGGGATTATTCAGAAAGATCAAATGTAACAAATCTATATACAAAGAAGTTCGTTCCGGAGATTTGACAAATCTATATATAAAGAAGTTAGTTCTGGAGATTTTATATTGTTCCATAATCAACTGCATCATATATTATAGCTTTGTTATCACCACTTACAAATGAGTAATTGAGCTTTCTATGAATATAAGGTCAGAATGGGTTTGGGTCAGAGTGGGTTCAATTTGGTTCGGGTCAAAACAGGTTGCAACCAAAATAAGTTTGGGTCGAGATGGATTCTAGCAAAAATTGGTACGGGTCAAAACAGCTCCTCGGGTTGGTTTACAAGTCCGGGTTTGATTCGGATATTATATTCAAAATGCATTGATTCATTTTTACTCGGGTTGTGACCAAATGGGGTATGCCTATAAGGTGTTTGATAAAATGCCTGAGAAAGATGTGGTTTCGTGGACTTCTGTGATTAATGGGCTTATTGATAATAAGAGGCTGATGGACGGTTTACGGTTGTTTAAGAGGATGGAGATGGAGGGTTTTGGGCCGAATGATGTTACGGTGATCTCGGTGCTTAGAGCTTGTGCGGAAACCGGAGCGTTGAGTGTTGGAATAAAGTTGGATCAGTTTGTTAATGGTAGAGGGGTTAAGTTGAAAAAGAAGGTCGTTACTGCGTTTATTGACATGTATTTGAAATGCGGGTGTTTAGATAGTGCCATGAGGGTTTTTGATGAGGCTGTTAATAAAGATGTGTATGTTTGGACAACGATGATAGCGGGTCTTGCTAGCCATGGGCGCTGCAAGGAAGCCGTTGAATTGTTTGAGCAGATGGAAAGCATTGGTTTGAAGCCGGATGAGAAGACGATGACTGTGGTATTATCGGCTTGCGGGAATATGGGTGGGTTGATAAAGGTTTAACATATTTTAACATCAAGAAAGTATATAAACTAAGACCAATGGTAGAACGTTACGGGTGTGTAGTGGATTTGCTTGCTAGAGCCGGACGACTAGATGATGCTCAAAAGTTCATCGAAACCATGCCCATCGAACCGGATGCTGTTCTGTGGAGATCGTTTATATGGGCTTGTAAAGCTCATGGGGATACCAAGCGAGTGGAGCATTTGATCAAACATCTTGAAGGCGTAAAGATGGATTCTTGCTATGACTGTGGAACTTATGTGCTGCTTGGTAATGTGTATGCATCTAACGGGAAATTGAAGAATAAAGCAAACGTGAGGAAGTTAATGAATCAAAAAGGGCTTGTAAAGCCATTAGGGCATAGCCGGATTGAAATCGATGGTGATATTTATGAATTTACAGCCGGAAGTACTTGTCACGTTGAGGCCGAAAGTATCTATAAGAAGTTGGAGGAAATAGAAGGGACTATAAGGGTTAATGGTTATGATCCAAAGTTATCAGAGGTGTTGCTTGAAATTGATAATTCACAATTACTTCATCACAGTGAGAAACTTGCAGTTTCGTATGGACTTATAAAAAACGAGCCTGGGACCACAATTAGGATTGTAAAGAACCTAAGATCTTGTGAGGATTGCCATTCTTTCATGAAACATATTTCGGGTGTTTACCAACAAAAGATATTAATTAGGGATCGCATTCGTTTCCATCGTTTCAGGAATGGAGAAAACTCTTGTGGTGATTATTGGTAATAGGAACAATACAAATAGAAAAAACTAAAAGTTTCTGGTCAGATTATGGATGCAACCTGGACTCCAAAGTGATGTTTTTCTCTATCCATTTTTGTTTGTATGAGCAGTTTTTTTAATTCAGATATATGTTTTTCTCCAAAGTTAACCATGCTTTTGCACGTAGATTATATCATTGGATCATGCATCTCTCTATATTATGTATGAGTATGCTAGATGGGTTGACTAAATGCTATTTGTCAACAGGATTCGTTTGAAGATGAGAAGTCAGATTCTTATGATATTATGTGCAAGCCCGGATCCAAAAGAAACGCATAAGACAATATCGACATTGGAATACGGTGCAAAAGCCAAATGCATCGTGCGTGGGCCTCATACGCCAATCAAGGGAGACGATTCGTCTTCGTCAGATTTGATGTTGGGTTCGAGAATCGCGACTACTTAGGTGAGTTCGGTCAGATTTTACGGTAACATTACTGGTTTACGGTAACATAACGGTTTCATAAAATGGATAATGTTGGAGTTAATTAAAAAACCGTCTACTGTAACATTACTGGTCCAGTTGAGCGCTCTTGAGCTGCTTACATTAAGGCGAACCAAGTCGGCCACCTAGGTGAGTTCGGTCAAATTTTAAGAACAATTCATTCTTTTGAAAAAGGTAATATTACCATTTTGTTTCTTCGTTCCTTTCTAACAGAAGTACATTACCGTTGCATATTATGGTATATACATATGTTGCCTTATGGATGCCTACAAGTTAATTTTGTTTATATATAGTGGTTAATTATTATTTTTTTTTGTTGTTAGTTCGGCTAATTGGTCAAGGGTTAATGTCCTTTTTGAAAACTTTTCATTATTTGCTTTAGACGAAGGAAGAGAAGGTTCAAAATTTGTATCTTATCAAGTTTTATCTAACTTTCATGGTAGAGATAGAATGGACGTATATCATTGAAGTATATTATTTGAGAACGGGATTGGATCGAAGTATATCGACATGTACAAATTTATGTTCCCTAATATCATTTATGATATTGACGTTGTAAATAAACCTACTTTCGATGTTTTGATGAAAATTTGTTATGGTTTAATAAATCTAACTCTTTATATTGAGCTTGTAGATTTTCTTTGCATGCTTGTGACCTTATAGGTTCTTCGTCTTTTTTTTTATTGAATGGAATAAAATGTTAGAAATCCGGAATGGGTTGGGGTTCGTAATAGACTGTCATAAATGAATCTGATATCAGTCGAGACACCCGCCGCAACGTGCGGGCATTTCACTAGTATATTACAAGAAACTGATTATTATTTACATGTATTTTGGAGTGTAATTTGATATCTATAACATATTTGAATGTTGATTATCATGCCTATTAACTAATATTGTATTTCATTGAAATTTAAGCTTTTTTTTTTTGTGTCGTTGAACTTGATTTTAGCTTGCAATGTATTAGGTTAAACTTATTTTGGATATGTTCTTTCGAACTATTTAATATCTAGACTACTGAATTTTAAGAGCTAGCTATGTATTAATTTTTTTTTAAATCGAGCAAAACCAATCCGAGCCAGCTCGGTTTAAAATCAAGCCGAGTTCTGAACTTAGGTTTTCAGCTCGTTTATAATCAAGCCGAGCCCGAGCTTGCTCTAGCTCGACTCAGCTCGGCTCACGAACAACAATACTCAGAATTAGGGGTGAGCACGGTACCGGACCGGTACCAAAAAAACAGGAACTGATTTTCATAAAAACTTGAGACCGGGTTAACGCGGCCAAAGCTCGGCGTTTTGGTCTGGTCAACAGACCCGTCAGACACCCGTCAGTCTTTGTCTGGTTGACCGGACCAAAACGCCGCGCTTTGGCCACAGCTCGACACTGTAGGGTGTGCATATAAGACAAAAAACCCCTTTTTGGATTGGCTATCTACACACTTGGTAAATTGATTGATATGTAAATCCTTTTTGGGTTGGCTATCTACGGCTCGACACAATGATCAAGGGAGGACTTTTGAAGTGAGAACAAATTCTTTGCAAAGTTTGCCGAAATATAAGGGTCTAGCAACGGAGGAACCGTATTTTCATTTAGAGGCCTATGACTCAATTTGCAATACTCTTGGGAGTCAAAGTTTTTCGGTTGATGATGTCAAGTTAGTCCTGTTTCAATTCTATTTGGAGGACAAGGCAAAGAAGTGGTTCTACACTTTGCCTTCAGCATCTATTTACACTTGGGCGGAAATGCAACAAATTTTCCTAGACGAATTCTACATCGCTCAAAAGACCAACGATGCTAGGAAGGGGTTGAGGAGTTTTCAACAACAACAAGGCGAAATGTTTCATGAAGCCTTTGAGCGTTTCAAAATGATGATCAAGAATTGCCCTCGTCATGGAATTGAACTTTGGGAGTTGATGAATGCCTTTCATGAGGGGTTGAGTGCCGAAGATGCTCGTGACTTAATGTCTATTACCGGTGGAACTTTTGGTACAAATTATGAGAATGACGATTGGGAGTTTTTGGAGCAAATGGCAATCACTTCAAAGAGGAAAGCTCAAGCATCGAGGAGAGTTGTGGGACATGTTTCCATCGGCTTTACTTGATCCGGGCAGGAAAAATTTTATTGCACCAAGAGGTCCCCAAAAAGAAGAGTTGTGGGACATGTTTAAACAAGTTAAAATTAACCTTCCACTCCTTGATGCAATTTAACAAGTACCCGCCTATGCAAAATTTCTAAAGGAATTATGCACACAAAAGAGGCAACAAAAGAAGAAAATGCCTAAGCGGGTGGATTTAACCAGGCAAGTGAGTGCGGTTTTGAATGGGGAGCTTCCTCATAAGCTCCAAGATTCGGGCACGCCATTGATTAACATACAAGTTGGTAATTTTCAAATGGCAAAGGTGTTACTAGATCTTGGAGCCGGAGTTAGTATTTTACCGGGGGGCTTATATGACCAATATGACTTTGGTCCGTTAGCAAGGGTGGAGACAACGGTTGTTTTAGCCGATTTGTCTCATAAGTTACCCCGGGGGATGGTTCAAAATGTGATTGTTAAAATTGATAAGTTTTATTACCCGGTTGACTTTCTAGTCTTCGACTACTCGTCCGCGGACCCAAAACAACAACAAAACATCATTTTGGGTCGGCCATTTTTGAGCACCGCGGATGCTGTGATCGATTGTAGATTTGGTACAGTCGATATGACTTTTGGGAATCGAAAAATGCGCTTGAATGTTTTTACTAACAATTCTAATGCTAATGGTGTTGATGAGTGTTTCATGGCAGATTTAGTTGATGGATGCAACCCGCATGAGTATGAGGAGGATGGTATAGACGTTTGTTTGTGTGATTTTTCTGAACAGGTACATGCTTATGCACTTCGGGTTGAAGAGGAAAAACAGGATGCCATGGCCTTGAAAGAAGGTCGACCGCCATGGACTCACCAATTCGAAGGCTTGCCGGTGGAGATAAACTTGGGTACAAAACCATCATTAGAAGAACCACCGAAGTTGGAACTCAGAGACTTGCCGAGCCATTTGAAGTATGTTTTCTTAGGAGATAATGACACCCTACCGGTCATTATTGCCTCTTATCTAGAGTTGGCGCAAGAGCAGGCATTGTTGGAAGTTTTGAAAGAAAACAAGGGAGCTATTGGATGGACGATTGCCGATCTCAAAGAAATTAGTCCATCAATTGTCATGCACAAAATTATTACAACCGAGGATGCAAAACCGACACGAGAAGCTCAAAGGCGATTGAATCCGAACCTAAGGGAGGTAGTAAAAAAGGAGGTAATCAAATGGTTGGATGCAGGAATCATCTATCCGATTTCGGATAGTGCTTGGGTGAGTCCCACCCAAGTTGTGCCTAAGAAGGCCGGCATTCAAGTAGTCAAGGACGAAAGTGGTGAACAAATTGCCACCCGACCGGTTACCGGGTGGCGTGTATGTATTGACTACCGAAAATTGAATGCCGCCACTTATAAGGACCATTTCCCGCTATCTTTTATTGACCAAATTATTGAAAAATTATCGGGTAAAAAATATTACTGCTTTTTGGACGGGTATTCGGGTTACAATCAAATAGCAATACACTCGGATGACCAACACAAGACCACCTTCACTTGTCCATATGGCACCTTTGCCTTTCGGCGAATGCCATTTGGCTTGTGCAATGCACCGGCAACTTTCCAACGATGTATGATGAGTATCTTCTCGGACATGGTTGGAGAGTCGCTTGAAGTGTTTATGGATGACTTTTCCATTTTTGGCACTAGTTTTGAATCTTGTCTCAACGAATTGCAAAAAGTTTTAAAAAGATGTGTTGAGAAAAATTTAGTGCTTAGTTGGGAGAAAAGTCACTTTATGGTGCAGGAGGGAATTGTGTTGAGTCACGTAATTTCGGAAAGGGGAATGGAGGTGGATAAGGCAAAAATACGGGTAATAGCATCTTTGCCACCTCCGAAAAATGTTAAGGGTGTAAGGTCATTTTTGGGACATGCGGGTTTCTATAGACGTTTCATAAAAGGTTTTAGTGTTATCACCAAACCTTTATGCAACTTGTTGTTAAAAGATGTCCCATTTGATTTTACTAACGAGTGTATGCAAGCTTTCACTGTTTTGAAGGAACACTTGGTCAAAGCTCCTATTTTGCAACCACCGGATTGGTCAAAGCCGTTCGAAATAATGTGTGATGCAAGCGACACTACTATTGGTGCAGTTTTGGGTCAACGGGTTGATAAAAAGCCGGTGGTGATTTATTATGCAAGCAAGACTTTATCCGAAGCGCAACTCAATTACACCACAACCGAAAAGGAGTTATTAGCGGTGGTGTATGCTTTGGATAAGTTTCGTGCGTATATTTGGGGGAGCAAGGTGGTGGTTTATTCGGATCATAGTGCGGTCCGATATTTGATGGAGAAAAAGGATGCGAAGCCTCGTTTGATTCGGTGGGTATTGTTGTTGCAAGAGTTTGATTTGGAAATTCGAGACAAAAAGGGAAGTGAGAACGTAGTGGCGGATCACTTGTCCCGGATTCCGGTTGAAGGAATTGATGATGTTACTGAAATAAATGAAACGTTTCCCGACGAGCAACTCTTAGTCGTATCCACTTTCGTTGCACCGTGGTATGCTCATTATGTCAACTACTTAGCCACGGGTGCCATCCCAAATCATTGGACCAAGAAGCGATGATAACAATTTATGGTCCAAGTGAAGCAATATATTTGGGATGAACCGGATCTTTTCAAGATCGGGCCGGATCAAGTTATTCGGAGTTGTGTGCCCGAAACGGAGGTGATGGAAATTTTGACCCATGCTCATTCATCCGCATGTGGAGGTCACTTTAGTGGGCATAAAACGGGTTACCGGGCTCTTTCATGTGGGTTTTATTGGCCCACAATTTTCAAGGATGCATGTGAGTTCGCTAGAAACTGTGTAAACTGCCAAAAGATGGGAAGCATATCGAAGATGGATGAGATGCCATTACAACCAATCTTGGTTGTAGAGATATTTGATGTATGGGGTATAGATTTTATGGGTCCCTTCCCGAATTCGAATGGCTTTCTATATATTTTGGTAGCGGTGGATTACGTCTCGAAGTGGATTGAAGCTATTGCAACACGAACAAACGACCATTCGGTTGTTTGTAAATTTGTTCAATCCAACATCTTCTCTCGTTCTGGTATTCCGTGTGTTATTATAAGTGATGGTGGTTCGCATTTCAAAAACTTTAACTTCGGGAAATTATTGAAGAGGTATAGCGTGAATCACCGGATTGCCACACCTTACCATCCGCAAACGAGTGGACAAGTCGAAGTGTCCAACCGTCAAATCAAAGAAATTCTCACGAAGTGTCCAAGATTGGTTGTAATGGCATCTCATCCCTCTTCGATATGCTTCCCATCTTTTGGCAGTTTACACAGTTTCTAGCGAACTCACATGGATCCTTGAAAATTGTGGGCCAATAAAACCCACATGAAAGAACCCGGTAACCCGTTTTATGCCCACTAAAGTGACATCCACATGCGGATGAATGAGCATGGGTCAAAATTTCCATCACCTCCGTTTCGGGCACACACCTCCGAATAACTTGATCCGGCCCGATCTTGAAAAGATCCGGTTCATCCCAAATATATTGCTTCACTTGGACCATAAATTGTTGTCGTCGCTTCTTGGTCCAATGATTTGGGATAATGAGCATACCACGGTGCAACGAAAGTGGATACGGCTAAGAGTTGCTCGTCGGGAAACGTTTCATTTATTTCACTAACATCATCAATTCCTTCAACCGGAATCCGGGACAAGTGATCCGCCACTACGTTCTCACTTCCCTTTTTGTCTCGAATTTCCAAATCAAACTCTTGCAACAACAATACCCACCGAATCAAACGAGGCTTCGCATCCTTTTTCTCCATCAAATATCGGACCGCACTATGATCCGAATAAACCACCACCTTGCTCCCCCAAATATACGCACGAAACTTATCCAAAGCATACACCACCGCTAATAACTCCTTTTCAGTTGTGGTGTAATTGAGTTGCGCTTCGGATAAAGTCTTGCTTGCATAATAAATCACCACCGGCTTTTTATCAACCCGTTGACCCAAAACTGCACCAATAGTAGTGTCGCTTGCATCACACATTATTTCGAACGGCTTTGACCAATCCGGTGGTTGCAAAATAGGAGCTTTGACCAAGTGTTCCTTCAAAACAGTGAAAGCTTGCATACACTCATTAGTAAAATCAAATGGGACATCTTTTAACAAAAAGTTGCATAAAGGTTTGGTGATAACACTAAAACCTTTTATGAAACGTCTATAGAAACCCGCATGTCCCAAAAATGACCTTACACCCTTAACATTTTTCGGAGGTGGCAAAGATGCTATTACCCGTATTTTTGCCTTATCCACCTCCATTCCCCTTTCCGAAATTACGTGACCCAACACAATTCCCTCCTGCACCATAAAGTGACTTTTCTCCCAACTAAGCACTAAATTTTTCTCAACACATCTTTTTAAAACTTTTTTCAATTCGTTGAGACAAGATTCAAAACTAGTGCCAAAAATGGAAAAGTCATCCATAAACACTTCAAGCGACTCTCCAACCATGTCCGAGAAGATACTCATCATACATCGTTGGAAAGTTGCCGGTGCAATTCACAAGCCAAATGGCATTCGCCGAAAGGCAAAGGTGTCATACGGACAAGTGAAGGTGGTCTTGTGTTGGTCATCTGGGTGTATTGCTATTTGATTGTAACCCGAATACCCGTCCAAAAAGCAGTAATATTTTTTACCCGATAATTTTTCAATAATTTGGACAATAAAAGGTAGCGGGAAATGGTCCTTAGAAGTGGCAGCATTCAATTTTCGGTAGTCAATAGATACACGCCACCCGGTAACCGGTCGGGTGGCAATTTGTTCACCACTTTCGTCCTTGACTACTTGAATGCCGGCTTTCTTAGGCACAACTTGGGTGGGATTCACCCAAGCACTATCCGAAAATCGGATAGATGATTCCCGCATCCAACCATTTGATTACCTCATTTTTTACCATTTGATTACCTCATTTTTTACTACCTCCCTTAGGTTCGGATTCAATCGCCTTTGAGCTTCTCGTGTCGGTTTAGCATCCTCGGTGGTAATAATCTTGTGCATGACGATTGATGGACTAATTCCTTTGAGATCGTCCATCCAATAGCTCCCTTGTTTTCTTTCAAAACTTTCAACTATGCTTGCTCTTGCGCCAACTCTAGATTAGAGGCAATAATGACCGGTAGGGTGTCATTATCTCCTAAGAAAACATACTTCAAATGGCTCGGCAAGTCTTTGAGTTCCAACTTCGATGGTTCTTCTAATGATGGTTTTGTACCCGAGTTTATTTTCACCGGCAAGCCTTCGAATTGGTGAGTCCATGGCGGTCGACCTTCTTTCAAGGCCATGGCATCCTGTTTTTCCTCTTCAACCCGGAGTGCATAAGCATGTACCTGTTCAGAAAAATCACACAAACAAACATCTATACCATCCTCCTCATACTCATGCGGGTTGCATCCATCAACTAAATCTGCCATGAAACACTCATCAACACCATTAGCATTAGAATTGTTAGTAAAAACTTTCAAGTGCATTTTTCGATTCCCAAAAGTCATATCGACTGTACCAAATCTACAATCGATCACAGCATGTGCGGTGCTAAAAAATGGCCGACCCAAAATGACGTTTTATGGTTGTTTTGGGTCCGCGGACGAGTAGTCCAAGACTAGAAAGTCAACCGGGTAATAAAACTCATCAATTTTAACAATCGCATTTTGAACCATCCCCCGGGGTAACTTATGAGACAAATCGGCTAAAACAACCGTTGTCTCCACCCTTGCTAACGGACCAAAGTCATATTGGTCATATAAGCCCCCCGGTAAAATACTAACTCCGGCTCCAAGATCTAGTAACGCCTTTGCCATTTGAAAATTACCAACTTGTATGTTAATCAATGGCGTGCCCGGATCTTGGAGCTTAGGAGGAAGCTCCCCATTCAAAACCGCACTCACTTGCCCGGTTAAATCCACCTGCTTAGGCATTTTCTTCTTTTGTTGCCTCTTTTGTGTGCATAATTCCTTTAGAAATTTTGCATTGGCGGGTACTTGTTTTATTGCATCAAGAAATGGAAGGTTAATTTTAACTTGTTTAAACATGTCCCACAACTCTTCTTTTTGGGGACCTCTTGGTGCAATAAAATTTTTCCTACCCGGGGCAAGTAAAGCCGATGGAAATGGAACTTGACTCGGTTCACCCTCAACTTTTTCATTTTTTTCATTTTCACCCAAACCCGGTTTGTTAACATTTGATTCTTTCGGTTTAACCGGTGAAACTTCGTCATCACTATCATTACCCGTGATGTCCTCAACTACCCCCTCAACCAAATCCGGTGACAAATTAGCTTTAAATTCTTTTCCACTTCTTAAAACACTAACATGATGAACATTAACATTACCTCGTGACGATGTGAAGGATTTACCTTGGTATCGCTAGGAAGTTGACCTTTGTTTTTCTTCAATTCTGTCACATCGGTTGCCAATTGACCCATTTGGGTTGTTAGTGATTGGATGCTCTTGTCACGAACTTCATCCTTTTGCATCCGAACTTCATCGAGTTGATTTCGCTTTTGCATCTCCGCTTGCATGCTTTTTAACAATTCCATCATCTCGTTTCCACCCGAAGCCCCCCCTTGTTCTTGACCCGGTTGATATTGCTTTTGATACCCTTGGTTGTTTCCACCTCTATATCCACTTTGATTGTTGTAAGGTTGGCGCGAACCAAAGTTACCTTGGCTACCTTGAAAGTTCGGGTTAGTTTGATTTAAAGGGTTCCCATACCGAAAATTTGGGTGGTTCCTCAATCCGGGGTGGTAAGTATTAGAATTCATGTTGTAGTTTCTACCACCCCCTCGTTGACCTTGAATCACATGAACTTCTTCATATTGCTCTTCCACCATTCCTTGGCAATTTTCAGCCGCATGACCTATTTCATTACACAATGCACAAACATCATAAATTTGGTTAGTAGTTTGAACATTACCATCATCTATTGCGTGCACTTGAGGTCGGGCAATGGCCGGTCGCGCTCTCCTCGATGCTTGAGCTTTCCTCTTTGAAGTGATTGCCATTTGCTCCAAAAACTCCCAATCGTCATTCTCATAATTTGTACCAAAAGTTCCACCGGTAATAGACATTAAGTCACGAGCATCTTCGGCACTCAACCCCTCATGAAAGGCATTCATCAACTCCCAAAGTTCAATTCCATGATGAGGGCAATTCTTGATCATCATGTTGAAACGCTCAAAGGCTTCATGAAACATTTCGCCTTGTTGTTGTTGAAAACTCCTCAACCCCTTCCTAGCATCGTTGGTCTTTTGAGTTGTGTAGAATTCGTCTAGGAAAATTTGTTGCATTTCCACCCAAGTGTAAATAGATGCTGAAGGCAAAGTGTAGAACCACTTCTTTGCCTTGTCCTCCAAAGAGAATTGAAACAGGACTAACTTGACATCATCAGCCGAAAAACCTTGACTCCCAAGAGTATTGCAAATTGAGTCATAGGCCTCTAAATGAAAATACGGTTCCTCCGTTGCTAGACCCTTATATTTCGGCAAACTTTGCAAGGAATTTGTTCTCACTTCAAAAGTCCTCCCTTGATCATTGTGAGGAATAACTACCGGTGAAGGGTTTTGAGTGATTACCGGCCTAAAATGCGCTTCAATGCCTCTCGCATGTTCTCTAAGATGCCTTCTTGGTACACCCAACCGAACCCTTGGTCGAATAGGACCCATTGGCCTTTGCATAGGCCCTTGTGGTACATGTGGTTGGAATTGTTGTTGTGGCATCGGTTGGTGTTGAATCGGCTTTTGGAATTGAGGTTGTACATTTTGCGGCCGAACTTGTAGCAATGGTATAGGGCGTTGCATTTGTGGCCCTTGTGGCCTTGGCCGAATGTGTTGTGGTATAATTTGTTGTTGTTGAAATCCACCAACACTTGGCATTCTCTGAGTTTGTCCTGGCACATAAGTAAACTCTCCTTGATCACCATCACCCCCATATGCATAACCATCTTCATCATAGCCCTCAAAATCTTCGTATCCTTCCTCATATCCATCTCCCCCTATACCTGAAGTTTGCCCAAATGGAAGGGTCGAGTATTGAAAACCCGATTGGTTCGATGGTCTAAATGTAGAAGTTGCATGAACAGTTGAACCTTGGGGTAATGTATATGTTGAGGACGATTGACCTGAAACTGGGAAGAAATGAGTGAGTGGTGGAATCGTAGTAGAAGGGTTAAAAGTCAATGTAGGTTCTTCTTGAGTGGTAATGGGTTGGGTGATGTTGGTTGGTGTAACATTGTGAGGTTGAGTATGATTGGTAGTGGTGTTTGGAATAGTAGTGTTTGGTGAAGGTTGAGTGGATGATGGTATGAATGGTGGTATAAGTTCACCAGTAGTGGGTGGTGGTGGTGGATCCATGTATCGAATTGGTGTAGTGGGTGTTGTTGGTGAATCGCTTATTCTGTTTTTCTCTTAACAAAATTCTATTTTCTCTTAATGTTCGCTCAATTTCTGGATCAAACGCCAATGGTGATAGCTTGTGAGAGCTCCTAGTACGCATGCACCTGTGAATACCTGCACACTAACACACCTAGCGTAAACCAGAAAAATAACAAACTTAAAAAGAACAAAAATAACACACGTTGCGCACTACTCCCCGGCAACGGCGCCAAAATTTGACGTGTTGTCGTAGTACACGCAAATTTAATCCAAATAACAACTATAGATAGTGGTAAATGGGTATCGAACTCAGGGAGTATGTGGAAAATGTGTTGATTTTGTAGCTTTGCACTTTAACTAAAATTAAACTAATTTGCAGAAAGTAAAGATCAATAATTTGGATTGTTTGATTTTAAAACTAAAATTAACTAAATAATTGCAAATCAAAATTGGGTGTTAAATAGATTAAGAGAAAATGACCATCTTAGGATTCAGTTTCTTTTAACAATTGTGTGAAATTCCAACTAGAAAGAGTTACATAGACATAACTCGTGCATAAATAATCGAAGTGATAAAAGGGAACAAAGTACTCGGATTATATAAACGCGAGGTTATTTCCCGATGATCAATTAATCAATAACCAACCCTAACCCTTCCCGTGATATCTCGATTGCCAACGGCACCAAGAACGTTCGATTGAGACTAGAAATTGCACTATCAATTAACAAGCTACAAACAATTATGCATACACCATGATAATCAAGCAAACACAAGTTATCATTCTAGAAATAACGGAATAAACACACAAAAGTTTAGAGAAACCTTCACCTAAGATGATCACCACAAGTTTAGCCGGACATTGTTCGGTTGATCATCATAACATTAAAAGTCAAGTTCATAAGAATCAAAAACAAGCACCAAAATGTTTAGAATCGTTTCCAACCAACAAGAACTAGCCAAAATCGCCCCCAAAGTGCAGAGAAACAGTCCAATGATGAGATCATGTGAAAAGACACCAAAATACTGATTTAACGAGGGCAGTTACGGATTTCTGCGCAGACTCCACCGTAACTTACGGTACCACCGTAAGTTACGGTGGTCTTCAAAGTGTTACGGTCGACTTTGTCTGAGTTACGGTGAGATTTGTTGATGTTTCAGGGCCACCGTAATTTACGGTGGCACCCTGACTTGTGTGTTTTGTTTCTTCATTCATTCCACTCACGACCCGTTCATCTCCAAACCGTCCAAAGCTGCGTTTTATCCCTTTTTAGCTCCCAAACTGCACCTGAAACATGAGCAACCGTAGTCATCTAATTCAAGATAATTACGCGATTAAGTGAAGGATAAATCCGTCTTTTAACATCATTAAGGGTTGTCCTATGGACCACCCGTCACTTAGCCAAACACAAAAACAACTTATTGGCTTTTTGATAAGTCAATAAGCCAATAAGTTGTTTTGAAAAGCTTAGCCAAACATGCCCGTAATCACATTCTCTTCATCGGCTAATGACCGATCCAAAAGAGAAAAGCTTCATTGATACATACCAAATAATAAGGTACTGAAATAATGAGATTAGATTAGTACTATTAACATGAACCAACTTATAGAAATCAAAAGTCAAGTTTATTTTGAAGTATTGGGGATTAACGTTTGCAGGGTCAAGTTATTCTACAAAGGCTTCTAATTGTAAGAAGTGTAAGAAGGATTTATAGAATGACAAGTATCCAATAACCTAAAACTAAACCCACTACATCACCACCAAAAACCTAAACACCCACCCCCACCCCACCCCACCACCACCCACAAACCTAAACCCCCCACCCCCACCCCCGGGCAAAAAAAAAAAAAAAAAAAAAAAAACTATACCTCACCAAAAAAACCCCCAAAAAACCTAACCCTCCACCTGGGCAATAAAAAACAAAAAAAAAAACTATACCTCACAAAAAAAAAAAAAAAAAAAAAAAACAAAAAACCTAACCCCCCCCCCCACCCCCACCCCCCAAAAACCTAACCCCCCCCCAAACCTAAAAAAAAAACTAAACACCCACCCCCACCCCCACCACCACCCAAAAACCTAAACCCCCACCCCCCACCCCCTTGGCAAAAAAAAAATAATTTTTTTTTGGGTGTGTGTTGTTGGGGGGGGGGGGTGTTTAGGTTTTTGGTGGTGGTGGATGTTTAAGGTTTTTTTTTTTGTAGTGGGGTTTTTTTGTGTTGTGGGGTTTTTTTAGGTTATTGGACACTTGTCACTCTATAAATCCTTCTTACACTTCTTACAATTAGGATCCTTTGTGTTTGATCCTAATCCAACGTTTGCATATGACTGTTTAAAAATCAACGTAGCTCACTTACAAGTTTCATATATGACATTACTAGGTTTTTACCCGGGATTGCTTCCCGGGCTCGATAAAATTACTTTAATGAAAATCTATTTATGATTAATATATAGTTAAAATCATACAAAAATAAAATCTTCGCGAAAGAAAAAGAGGTACATGATCAAAGTGCAAATGCGACATGGTTATAATATAAGCATTAAAATGAGCAATGTAAACCTCAAAAGGTTTACATAGTTAGGAAATAGATAATAGATAGTAGATAATAGATAAGTGATGTGAAACTCATTTTTTAGATAACATGGTTAAGAAACGTACAAATGTAAGGTACACATAAGCCATTACGTTATCCTAAAAAGATTCTAGTGTAAGGTTATGTGTCCAAATGGATGGATCGTGATTGATAATAGTGATATATACGCAAATTCCTAGAGGTCACGATCACATCAAGAAAGCCTCATCTTCTAAGATGTTTTCACACATCTTGATTCTAAAGGCTGGCTTAGTCTCAGGCTAAACTTAAGACAAACTCTCGAAATTTTATTGCAATTAATTAGCGGGCTAAGATTAATAGACATCCATAAAACTTACAGGATTACAACATACCGGGGGTAGTTAAGGTAGTAATTATTTACATAATGTGTTCTAAAACTTTTGACTATAGTAAGTGTTTTGGGTCAATGCAAACTATACCAAACCACCCGTTGATGAAGCAGGTTTGCGTTCTAAACTGTATCCTATCCCCAAATCAAAATCCATTCCCCCGCACACCTCGATTGCCACCTCCCCTTCCTTTTGCTGTTTTCCCACCTGCACAAATAAATATTTTGTATTTTAGTTTTCATTTGGGGTTTGATTATTTGAAACTAGGCTTTGGAAGACAAAATAAATATATTACGAAGCAAAGATTACATTAGAAAATGGTTCGCACCAAAACACATAATTTGTTATGAATGTTTCAAGCACAAACCATACCAAACATGGGTATTGTTAGGGCTGTTCATGAGTCGAGCCGAACCGAGCGGACTTTTGCTCGTGCTTGGCTCGTTTTCAAACCGAACCGAGCGGAGCGGCTCATTTAAAACTGAGCATCAAATCAAGCGAGCATTTTTCGAGCAGTAAAAATTCAGAGCGAGCGTCGAGCGAAGTTCGAGCGATTTGGACAACCGTGTCGCCCAATTTAAATTTGCTGAGAGAGATAGTGACAATGTTGGGTATCAAGTTTTTATGTCTTTAAAAACATGCATATTTCGTGACATAATATTTTTCTTATAAATAACAATGTTGTGGCTGACGCGAGGCGATGATCATATTGCACAAACATTTACGTTGAGAGCAGGAGACGATCGACTTAGGGTAACAACATGAAACATTGAGGCGATGAACAGACTATCGTTTATCGGTTTAGGGTTTAAGTTTTAGTTTTGATTTTAAATTTTTATTGGCGTGATTGGGCTAGTACGTATAGATATAGTTGACCAAAATATAATAGATTGGTACATATAAAACTATAAATTTAATATATATTTTAGTATATATGTATGTGTAAGTGTGTGTGTATATATAGGTGTATGTGTGTATATATATGTATATATATACTAATTCAAATAATAATTCGAGCCGAACCGAGCAGAGCGGACCTTTGCTCATGCTTGGCTCGTTTACAAACCGAACCGAGCAGAGCGGCTCGTTTACAACCGAGCGTCAAATCGAACGAGCATTTTCCTAGCAATTTCCGAACGAGCGTCGAGCGGCGATCGATTTGAACAACCCTAGGTATTATTATGAGTTTGAGCAACTCATCTTATACACAAAACTTGACCGAGCGTCGAGCGGCGATCGATTTGAACAGCCCTAGGTATTATTATGAGTTTGAGCAACTCATCTCATACACAATACTTGACCTCATATTACAAGAGTTAAAAGACACTTAGGTCAAATAAGAACAAAATAAAAGTCTAACTCCATCTGATCAAAAGTATAAACACTGAACCACACTCAAACTCCATTTCCTTGAGTTTGCTTAAGCCTTGTTATGCACCGTCCTTTTCCCTTTGTCATTTTGTTTATTGAATCGCATCTTCAATCTATAGAAAACAAAAAAAAAGAACCGAATAAAGTTAACACCCCATTATATGATAGTAAGGAAACCAGTCAAGAAGTAGTAGTCTTTACTTATGGCAATGCCACCATCCTTTAATATATCGTCTATGTCATCCACAATTGGTTTTCTTGACTTTTCCACCCAATTTTGGGTGCAAATCAAAGCTTCAACAATGTTAGTTGACAAGTGTTGTTCTGTAAGCGTCTAGCACACGACCGCCGGTGCTAAACGCGGATTCAGATGCGACCGTGAAAATTTGAATTGCCAAAATATCTAACAATTATACAAATTAAAAAAAACAATAATATAACCAAATAATGATAAAAAAAACATGAGAAAAGGTAAAGGAATTTACCTTTAGCTATCCGAGATATAATTGGGAATCAAATTTTGTGTTTTGTTTCCACCACTTAAGCATGTTGGTGCATACATCTGTCGACTTCGTCTTGTATCGAGTCTTGTAATAGAATAGAAAGATCAGGGCACGAAGTACGAGAAATCAGGATTTAGGGGTATTTCGCACGAAATAGGAAATAGCTATTTCGCACGAAATCAACTTGGTATTTCGCACGAAATAGCCATTTCGTGTGAAATTGATTTCGCTTGAGCCGTTTCGTGCGAAATCACCTTGCCTATAAATAGTTGTCTTGTCTTTGTCATTTGTAACGAAATTACTTTTCGGTTTTTAGAGCCGAAGTGCTGCCGAAGTGTAGACTCGCTGTAAAACATTGTTATATCAATCAAAAGACAGTTTAAAGTGAATTGCAAGCTGAATCAACTCGGTTAGTTTGTTTACGCCTCTCGTATTGAGGAAAAACTCTTCTGAACGACTCGTTTGGTCGTGAAAACGATCCTACAAGTGGAATTAGAGCTCAGGAGGAAGAGTTCTTACCAATTCAGCTCGAAAATCTGATCAAAATTAAACAAGTTTTCATGGTTAAAATGGCTTTGAGGTCTCCAGAAGTTAATGTCATTGGCCTTACAACTATTTATGGCAATGTTTACACCACTCTTGCCACTAGAAATGCATTACATTTGGTAATTCATTTGCATCTTTTTTGCTTGAGATGTCACTGTTTAAGATGGATAGTATCAACTAATTATAGCTGTGTTTTGTTAATTGTATTTAGTTGGAGGTTGCTGGAAGAACAGATATCCCCTATTGCAGAAGGATCTCATGTTAGTTATGTGGTATATCTCCTTTACTTGTAACTTCTGATTAGGAATATTGAAACAAAAGAAGAAATCTCACAGCATACTTGTGTAGTTGGTCAAAAAAACGCGAGGTGCTGCCAGGCGTTTTGGTCCCAAAAACTAAGGTGTGTGTGTCAATGTACAACCAAACAAGCTTTGTTTACAACCAGAAGTTGCGTCTCTCTTATTGTTTTACATATCAATCAATTTATCAAGTCAAAAAATTTACATTTTCTTTATCTATTTGGTTGTTTTTACATAGAACTTCCCGCAGCCGAAGTCAAAACCAATAGAAAGTTCAGCATCAGAATATTTGGTGGAGCAAGCTCGTCTTTACCCTGGAGAAATCACTTTGGTCGCATTGGGTCCCCTTACCAACATCGCTTTGGTCTTGCTTATTTCCTTATTTATTTATTTATTTATTTATTATTTGTACAAGCAAATCCTGTTTCACGGAAGCATCTATAATATTTTTTAATTTATGCAGGCCATTGAACTCGACCCCGTCTTCACCAAAAACATTGGACATATTGTTCTTCTTGGTGGTGCTTTTTTAGTAAACAGGAATGTGAATCCAGCTAGCGAGGCTAATGTAAGTATGAACAATTATTTGCATATTTACATTACATTGTATTTAATTTCGTCCATTGGACTGGGCGTGTAGATTTTTGGTGATCCGAAAGCTGCTGATATTGTGTTTACTTGCGGTGCTGATGTGTTGGCTATTGGGCTCAATGTTACTCATCAAGTTATTCTTACAGGTAATCCTTTTTGTATGCTATGAATCATAGTTATTAATGTGAGGCGTACTCATGGTGATTTGTTGGGCCCGGGGCCTTATTTGCGCCTATGCGTGCCTGGGCGTTCCCTTTAATAACTATCCAGAAGATTATTGGCATACATGAACTAACCTGAAGATTAAAGGTGTGAGGCACACTCAGGGCGATTTGTTGGGCCCGGTGCTTTAATAACTATGCTTTGAATGCATCCCCATATTCCCACTTTTGATGCTCATAATTAAATGTTTCTGTGTTATAATTCTACAACAGAAAAACCAAATTACTTTAGTTTGCGTAGAAATTAGGGGCCGTAATGTTTTATTCTAATTAAAGGGAAAACATTGATTTGTGTAGATCATGATCGTGACATCTTGGCAGAATCAGATGGAATATTTGCCAAGTATTTGAGCAAGATCCTGGAATTTTACTTTTCTTATCATCGCGATGCATACAACATGAAAGGTATGTATTTTGGAGACATAAATTGTCAAACACTTGGTTGTTGATTTTTGCAACTTTTAATCCTGATTTTATATTTACGAAAAGGATTTTTTTTCTTTTGGTTAATCTGCTGATGCGATGACTGGGACATTTGTGATTTGTGTAGGTGTATACCTTCATGACCCGACAACGATTCTTGCAGCTGTGAATCCTTCATTAATGACATACACGGAAGGTGTTGTCAGAGTCCAGACAACTGGTATAACAAGGGGCCTATCGTTGTTTTTCAACAAACAGAAAAGGTGGAAATCTTGTTTATTTTCTTTCTTAGTATTTCTTTTTCATTATATATTAATATACATATGTATATGCTTAGCAGTAATCAAACTCTTTTAAATGAAAGTGATTTTGGTTATGCATCAAAAGCGCAGTTTGGTCTTTCGTCAACTTTTAACTCGTTTGACCTGTCAACACTTTTCACTGTTTCCATTTTGACCAAATATAGTTTTGTCATCAGATTTTAAGAACCAAAGAAAATATTGGTTTTGTATAGAAAAGGTACTTATGTTTTGATTTTTACATGGTATCGCTACTATGCAAGGTTTAACGAAGAGGCTGAATGGTGCAACAAACCGACAGTGAAGGTGGCAGCCACTGTGGACGCTCCCGAGGTAGTTAAATTGGTTATGGAACGTCTTATGTATTGATAACTAACATCCTCAACTCTCTATTTCAAAGCCTCTGTTTCTGAAGAGGAACCCTAAAGGTTCAAAAATGATATATTTTCTGTATTTGTTTTATTGATCATTAGCAGCAAGTAATAATGTTTCACTTTTGATAGTCCCGTAAAGATCTGATTTCAGTTTCGGTTCGGTAAAAATAATGAGACGGGTGATTTTTAGCCAAGAACAAAGATAAACAATAGAAAGATAGATAAAGATAAGATTGAAAGAAAGATATTTTTCATTCAATGTGACTAGACAAATTACAAGATTATCATCCACCCCGGGTGAGCTCCCCCGGGGTGGTGGCTCACAAAATGCACACCTCACAAGTGAGGTTTACTCTACTATTTAAAGCCCCTTGAGCCTTGTCCTCCAAGTGTCACACCCCGAATTTCCACGTATCACCGGTGGGCCCGGTGGGGGAGTAACGTGACGTGGTTGGCATCATCATAGTCAAACAACACAATATAAAAATGCACAGCGGAAGCAAAAGAAAAATATATTACAATCCGAAATAGTGTAACATCAAAGTATTACAACGGAAGTAAGGATCCACAAGCGGATCGAAAATAAAAATAACATTGTTCAACAGACTTTAGGCATCTAAGCTTGCGAGACTCTTTATTGATGCTAGGAGTAGCCAGCCCATTCCGATTAGTACTTGCACTTAGCCTCTTTGGGAAAATACGTCAGTTTACACTGGTAAATACTATCAACCGACTCATTTTGAAAAGGTTTAATAAATAATGCATTTGAATGCACATGGCACAAATAATATTTTATAACTTGGAATAATTATTTGAATATAATACTCGTAAAAGATTTACATGTTTCTATGCGTTCGGAAGCCGGATCGAGCCGGGTTAAAGATCAATAGACACACCACATTTGCGTATATGAGACACCGACAGGTGTACGCCTACACCTGGGTGCTAAGGTCGTGGCCATTTCATAAAATGATGCCAGGGATATCCGGGACATGGTCATTAACCTCCCAAAGGCTTTAAGCAAACAAAACAATTTAAACGGTCATCTCGATAATACTTAACCCCCAAAACGATTAAGGTCGAAATGCCCGACCAAGCGGTATTTTATATACCGTACCCCAAGCCCGTATAGGGAAAATAAGTTAAGAGTATTTACCTGAGCTAAATATAAATTCAATCCCAGCCGTATCAAATCAGCAAGTACAGATAGCTTTTACTGGGCTCCTAAATCTGGAACGAAGGTTTTTAATAACCTATTAGAATCCTAACGGGTCTTTAATTAAGTCTTGACTTAGACCGATTAGTTTTCAAGAGGAAGATACGGTTCAAACGCATGAAAAAGCGAAGACCGGAATAGAATGTGATTTAGACCCGACAAGTTTGAATACTTGTATAATATGGGTAATCTAAACACATTATGGATTTTGAGATAATAACGATAAGGTTTGACCCGTTTCGGCTAATTTATGTAAACTAGTTACATAAACCGAACCGAACGCGCATGAAGCGTAACAGGTAACCGTAAGAGTCCTAAACAGGTTTCCTAACTTAACATGCCTTAAATATGTGGTGATATCATTAGGATACCTTCCATTATGCCCACAACGAGTTTAATCTCATAAAAAGCCCCGTAGGGGTATTTTGGTCATTTTAAAGATTATAAAAGGATTAATTAAGTTCCTGTGATCACGGGTCTGATTTTATCAGTAAAACATCATAACTTAACAGGTTATATCCATTGGTGTTAAGTCTTATGTGGCAAAATAGTTTTAAACCCAACTATGCGTATAATACGCGTATAAAGCCGTTTTAAGCGACGTACGGGTTAAAATAGGGTTCTTAGTTTTCTGATCAGTTAAACAGGCTCAAAACACTTCATTTATTATTTAAAATCAATAGCAATTGGATTGGCACCATTTGGACTTGTAAAACTCGTTTTATGGCCTAAAAGGGTATATTCGGTATTTACCGAATCAAGGTACTAATCCTAGCTTATGATCAGTTTAAAAATATTTAAAAATCTTCAAAAATCTAAAAATATTATATTACATCAGTGGTTAAAAGGTTTGGTGTCAAAAATTGGGTTTAGATAGGCTTTACGCTAATGACGCCGTTTAATTAATAAAAGCGTTCTTAATTACGCCATTGAGCATATCTCCTAATCTAGACCTCCGATTGACGTGAAATTTTAGGGACATGCTTAATAATTAGTAACAAAGGTTATTGTACTTTCACATTTAAAAAAATCTCGTTTTATGATCATAAGGGCATTATGGTCACTATTTAAGCAATTAACGGAAACGTCGGACAATCGAGGTTTCAAGTGGTATAAACGCAGAGGGTTATACACACATGTAACTAGGTCCTAATGGGACTTGAAGGCATGTCTAATCCTATCAAAACCGGGTCAGAATCGAGGTCAAAGCAGAAAGTCAAACTATGCGACTTTCGGCTCCGAATCGGTTCAAAACAGAAAGTTGTTGAATCAAACAAGCTTAGACAAGTTTTTATACTTATTTTCAAGTTATAAGAATGGTAAAACAGGTTACACGACTTCTATATCACTAATTACATGTTTAACGGTTCTGTTGACTTTTTCGTAAGAAGTTTGACTCGACAAACGACCTAGTTAGAACGGTTATCAGTGAGTGCCCTTTTAAGGGTTAATTGCCCACATAATTACCACCTTATAACAACTTTCTTTTTGACAAAACAATGGATCGTTTGTGTTTTATCGTTAAGTCAAACCGTAATTACGACGGTTTGACTTTTAAGCTAAATACTAAGCATAACTTAATTAGAGAAGGTTAAACATACTTACACGTGTCTAATGCAGGTCTAGGAATGTCTTGTGTCTGCTGTTGGGCTCCTCAAATGATCAGAAATGAAGTGTGGTTGCATGTTGCAACTTTGTGACTTATATAGTGACTTAGATCATCAAAGATTGTTGCCACATGAGTCTAGGGATGTTACAAGATGTATACAAGTGTCTCCTAAGGCTAAAAACCAACATAGGCAGCCCATAGAATCGAAAACTTGTATTTTAAGTCGGTTAGAAGGCTGGGACAGGCACCTGCCTGTTTTTTCTGCAACTGGCAGTCGGACGCGGCCCGCTTCAGGTATTGGCAATCCTTACGCGGGCCGCCTGGAGCTCCTGATCAGGTAAACATGTTTTCTTTTATTGCGCATTTGGCCTTTAGTCCCCCGAAAGGTCATTTTCACTTGGTTTCTTGCATTCTCATCCCTTAATATTGACATATGGGGGCTTAAATACTTATACCATCTTTGTCAAGTCCTCGGGTAACTTTGTGATCACCCGAAAAGCCTTAATTTTCAAGGTTGACGATTCTAACCCTCACACACGAATTTTATCATAACTTTCTCATACGATAACGAAACTTGGTGAAATTTTTATGGTGCATTCTAGTGATCATAATTAATTGTTACAAGGCTTCGGGTTTGCTAAAAGGTCACTCAGAGGTATATCTTAACATGTTGACACATTTAACCCCTGTAGTTTGTAATCTCTCCCTTTCTTTCACAATTCGCTTCGTATGATCCATGATCCATTCGTTTAAGGTTATAAACATCATGTAGGGTTATTGTAAAGTATATTTATCCCTTGTTGACATTTTGAACCCTTATATTCACATACTTTCCATGTTTGTCAACTTTAGTCCCGCTAGAGTATACTTTCACACGTTCAAGCTTATGACACGTGTTAATACATTATAGGACGTAAATTTTCGAGGTGTTACACCAAGCAAGCCACCTCTTGCTTGGAAAACCTACTAAACTCACTAAAATGCACAACTATACTAACTAGCATCGCTGCATCACACTACATCATACAAAAAATAAAATCGCCAATTAAAGTCGCCTTAATTGATAACATCATTCTCTAATTTGACCCAGCAATATTCCCCCGAGAATAATGCTATCAATTCTTTAAATGATCTTCAAAAATAAATCTGACGTCGTCTTCGAATCTTCACAAATCGGCTAAATACCCAAAATCTTCATTGTTGTTTTCCCCCGCCAATGTAGACCCTCCTATATCTTATCAATCAAGGCTCCGTATCTTATTAAAGATAAAATTGTAATAGGCATATGATAGGGTTCAAACTTCAATGATAAAAATTAAATAAATAGCTTCCTTGTAAGGATCTTTAGTTTTGTCAGATTACAATTAGCTCCTGATCCACCGCAAAAATCGCCTAATACTATAAAAATGATGGCCCAAAAAATATATCATAAACTCCCTTCCCAATTTAAGCATGCCCACACCAAACTCCTGTAACAATCTCCTTGCACAGTCCAATTACCTTAGCCCATCATACAAAGGCCCAAAAGAAAATTGACAACCCAACGTCGCCAAGAGTTTGGTGCTTTCAAGTGGGCCCAACAATAAAACCAATCATATGAGAATTTCCAAACACTATCAAAATCCAATCAATCAGGTACATATGCGTGGCCCAATCTATACATATAATAAAAAGAAACCATGTTAGGACACATGGCGTTCTATGAGACAGTCTTAATTATTTTTCTAAATATTTATTATGGAAAGTCACTTATTGATAATATTAAATTTAAAATTTGTAGAAGAGATTTTAATGATAAAGACAAAGATAACTGATAATAATATATGAATTATTATAATCATATATTAATTATTAAAATCTAAAAAAATATATTAGCGTTTTAAATATTTATACAGATAAAGATTTTATTTAATTGGTAGTTTTAATGGTTTTTATATTTTGATGATAAGAACAAGGATAAGTGATAATCACATATTAAAATAAAAATATTTATTTTAAACAAATGTTTCGTTAAATGGATTTATTCAATACACACTACTACAAAAACAGGCATCAGCTACGGAGTTTTGCTACGGAAAAAAGTGGTGGCAGATTTTGCTACGACTTAGCTACGGATTAGCTACGAACACATTTTGCTACGAATTAGCTACCGGTTAGCTACGAACTTCCGTCGCAGATGAATTTCGTAGCAAAACTCGTAGCAAATCCGTAGCAAAAGTGACAAAATTAATATAAATCAAATAACGTAGCAAAACTGGTAGCAAAATCCGTAGCAAATCCGTGGACAATTTTGCTACGGAAAAATGGTGGCAAATTTTGCTACGAGTTTGCTATGGATTAGCTACGAGCATATTTTGTTACGAATTAGCTACGAATTAGCTACGAAATTCCGTCGCAAATGAATTTCGTAGAAAAACTCATAGCAAATCCGTAGCAAAATTGATGAAATTAATATAAATCATATAACGTAGCAAAACCGGTAGCAAAATCCGTAGCAAAATCATGAAAATTTTGCTACGGAAAAAATGGTGGCAAATTTTGCTACGGAAAAAAATGGTGGCAAATTTTGCTACGAGTTTGCTACATATTTTGCTACGAATTAGCTACGAAATTCTGTCGCAAACGAATTTCGTAGCAAAACTCATAGCAAATCCGTTGCAAAATTGATGAAATAATTAATAATATATACTATAGCAAATCATAAAAAATAATTAATAATATATATTATACAAAAATCAAAATCAAAAATATTAATTACTTAAAAATAGTTAAAAAAAAGGTCAATTTTACACGGACTGATGTTAACATAAATACATTTAATATAACTATCTCATACAAATAATACGTACCAAATTAAGCATAGGTATGAGCAAATGGTGTTGGGTACCGGAACCGAATATATTTAGTACCGGCTTTTGACGTTTTTGGTACCGGTACGATACCAGGTATCGAATTAACCCACTGCCCCCAGACAACTCCTTTCACATACCCCCAGACTTCCTTTTTGTATCGACTTAACCCACTGCCGTCGCCTGAGGTACCCAAAATAACCCATACTCAAACCCTTCCTAGTTCAACAAAACCCAACATTCAAATGGCATACTTCCCAGTAGCGCATGCTGAATCCTCAAATGCAGCAGGAATTCATCGCGGGGCTCGAAATTAATCAACAAAGGGTTAGTTCCCACTCTTTTGTTTTCTTCTCGCCCGACCTTCTCCGCCGAACAACGACAAACATCAGCAGCGGCGACGAAGTCCTTTTCGTTTCCTTCTTTCCGCCTTGTCGTGGACAGGTGTTGTTAAGGGTATTTCTTCACGTGTCACAATGGTGATATGTGTTGCACATTCTACAACTCGCAGTCATGTCTGTGCATATTTCATTGTCGATAACCTACTTGCTTCGCATTTCTACGTGTTACATGCTTGTTATGCGTAAATCGCTTTCGTTACTATTATACTATTAAAATTGTAAGCTCACCTTTACACTATGTGTATTGACTTTTATTTTAACGTATGTGACAGGTGTTTAGGATGCTTGCTATGTTTGCTGAACTTTGTGGAATCAAGCTAGGAGAGTCTAGAAACGAATTAAATAAAATCTGAGTTATCGGAACAATTTATTTATCATTGAGAAACTATGTCTGTAATAACTGTTTTGCTTGATATGTTGTGGTATGGGACGTAACGTTAAAATATTTGGTAATATTTGTTGTTATGGATTTCTCCTGGACAATCTGTTTCGCTCAGTGCCGCACCCCGATGTTTCCGCCATCGGTTGGGGTGTGACAAACACTATGTCTGTAATAACTGTTTTACTTTATATGTTATGGTATGGGACGTAAAGTTAAATATTTGGTAATCATAGTTGTTATGGATACTCATGGACAATCTGTTTCGTTCAGTGTCGCGCCCCGATGTTTCCGCCATCGGTTGGGGTGTAACAATAGGGGTTAACAGGGCTACTGATGGTCAGTTGCGGTTATTCATGACCAACTTGACTAACAGTGTCAACAAATGTTAATGTTGGTCAATTAAGGTTAATGGTGGCCAATTAGGTCATATGATGGTCAATTATGATTAATGATGGTCAGCTAGTGGCTGCTAACCTCCACCGCCACCACGACTACCGTCGTTGCCACCTTCCACCGCAGATGCCACCATTCGCCACAAAGCACCGCCGCCACCGACAATCGCAACCACCATCGACCACCGCCACCCACTGCCACCCACTGCCACCGCCGCTACTACCTTCCACCAACCACCACCCACCGTCGTCACCGCCCAGCGCTGTTGCCTCTTCTGCCAACCTCCACCGCCACCACCGACCACCACCATTTCGTTCCTTTGTTCATTTCATTACCTCGTCAATTTCATTTCTCATCCATTGCATTACCCATATCAAACAGACCACTAGTGATTGTTCACAAGGGTAATGATGGTAAATGAGAGTCAGTTTGGATCAATAATGGTGAATGAGAGTCAATGTTGGTCAATAAGACCATGCGTAATGGTTAATGTCCCCTAAGGGACATTTTTCGCTACATCGGTATCATAATACTCATTCAAAAAATGTGTAACGGTTAATGCCCAGTTCATTCAACACTTTCCATTTTTTTCTCCTATTTAGACATCATTCTAGAAATGTCCCTCCCTCTTCATGCCCTTATAACGCCTAAGAGGATGGTGCTGGGGCGTTATCAGACCTTTTCAAATCCTATTTTTTTAACGACAAATTTGGATCATTGATGGACCAATGAAGTATTATCGTGCCACCAGCGGAACCACCTAATCATATCCATCTTCACTAAGCAATAATGCTTATACACCAATTTATGAAGAAACCTAATAAATCTTGAAAAACTCCTTTATGAGAATCGAACACATGACCTAATAGTCACAAACCTTATCCCACCCCTATAACACCCATTAAGAATGGCCTAATGAATATAATTTGTTAAATATAACATATTAAGACCCATTATTACCTATTAAAGTTTGTATAATCTAACGTATTAGTTAATTCTCATTTTTTGTTATTATTTCTTATTATTATTTTTTTCTCCAATGGCATTAGTTAAGTTTTATAAAAGAGTGAAGAATTATTTATTTTATTCAATTCATACAAATAATTGTCGTGTTTTTACTTGTAAGCCTATTAAAGCTTGATAAGTGAAACTTTTAAATAGTTTTTAAAATTAGGGATAACTTTGTTAAATAGTAACCAACTTTAATTAGTGTTCCAATTAAGTCACTCATAATTAATTTTATTCCAATTAGGTCATTAAAGTTCACTTTGATGTTTCAATCCTAAATCTTTTACCTAAATAGAAGGTCATTCATCCTAAATGACATTTATTTATTTTTTCCTTTTTTTTTAATATGTTGACATGCCTTGTAATTGCAACAAAAATTTAAAAACTACAAAAAAACTTTTTATTTATTAATTGGGGTATTATTTATTTATTTATTAATAATTAATAATATTAGTATACGCTAACGTGGATTAAAAATTAATTATATATTAAATAATTATACAACAAAAATCTCATACGAAAACCCTCTTCCCTGCAACTTTTCATCGTAGATGCCAGTGAAGGATAATCAAAGTTCTAAATTGATGACAACAAATGATATATTAATACTTTTTTTTTTGCTAAAGAAAAAATAAAACTTATGATATTTTCATAAGGACATTAGTTTACATTCTTTTGTCTGGTTTCAATGGTAAGAAACCTACTTTGAGGCTAATCGCTCCATCAATGTGGATGAATGGTAGGGTTTTTTTTTATTTGAATATGGAACATCAATCGATGATCAGTGATCTAGATGTTTTGAAATGATTATTTGATCTATTTTGTTAATTAATTATTTTAGCATGTTTATAAAAGTTAAATAAATATATAAATGTCAAATAGGATAGTTTACCTGCTATTCAGGTAAATTATATAAGATTAGAACATAAAATAAACTTTAATGACTTAATTGAAACAAATTTTTTTATTAGTGACCTGATTAAAACACTTATAAAACTTGATTACTATTCTGTGAAATATTCCCTTAAAATTAAAGCTTCAAAATTCATTTATCAAAATCCCTCCGAAATTACAATTTCCCTCCGAAACCAAAGTTTGTTTTTCAAAATCCCTCCAAAATTAGTTTCCATTCCACCCAAATAACGCTTTCCGAGTTTCCCTCTACCCATTTTTTCACCAAAACTATTTCACATTCAAAATTTCATTATCTCTCTCCTCAAATCTATTCATATTTCTACTCATTCCCCTAACCATCGACTTCCTTTCCCTATATCTATGAATACCATATCATTGAGAAAGAGATGGGCAGCCTCTTGTAAGAACCCTGTTAATTATTTGGAGGCTTTCCAAAAGTATAACAAAACACCATGGATTCTCCAAACTTCTGGATTTTCAGAGAGCCCTCTTAAATAAACCAAAGCTTGCATTCGAAAGATCTTTCTGCCAATTTACATTATTTTGTTCAATTTTTCTTATTGATGAAGGAACGTAAAATGATAGACTGCCGTAGGCTGTGTGCTAAATGTGGAGACGGTGGTAATGGGAAATTATGTTTATATAATTATTTCTGTATATTCTGGTAGTTAATTAATATATAAAATTACTGATTGACCTTTTGTTTTTTTACAACTTGAACTTCAGGAATACGGTACAGATGATGAATCTGAGTATGATAACCCCGGATCCGAAGATTACGAGTGTCACGACTCTCTTGCAGAAAAGCTAAACAATGTTCCGTTAGAAATAGATGGAAAATATAAACTTCTTTCAAACGACAAAAATATAGAAGAAGAGCCCGTTACACTAGAAACCGCAGCCGATCTGAGGCCTCGGTGCATGCAATACGCTGAACAGTTTGAAAATGAAAACGAGAATGACAAAGAAGACATGTACTTAGAAGAAAGCAGTGATGAATCCGAAGGCTGGGATTGCGAGACTATTATAACTACCTACTCATATCTCGATAACCACCCGGGGAAGATTGAAGCCCCGGGGGAAGGAGAAAGAAGAAGCTGACTGAGACGGTCAACAAGGCGTTTGATACTCCGGCTCATGTAATCACTTTTAAATGTGGAGACGGTGGTAATGGTTGCTTTAGCAATTATGTTTATATTATTATTTTATTGTTTTTTATATCTAGATCAAACAGTGGTAGTTATGTTTATATAATTAATGTTGTTTGTGAAATTGAAACCTTTCTTAAATGTGGAATATAGGTGGCCATGGAGGAAGAGGTGGTGATGTGATTCTAGAATGTTTGCGGACAATTTGGGATTTGAGCAGCTTGCAAAATCACATTGTTTGTTATATTTTCCTTCCCTTTTGTATTTTCTACAGTTAAAACATGATCTCACATATTATCTGTAGTTAGGAGTAATGCATAAGGTATTTTACAGAATGCAAAGAGAGGGGGGCATAGTGCTTCAAAAAAATAAGATAGGAAGCTCAGGAGATGACACGGTATTTTCAATTACCTAATCAAAGAAGGTATGAACTTTGTTAATGCAGTGATTTAGATTTCTAACATTTTCTGCTTTTTATATGTACTGTTTGTTTCCAGAAACATGGAAACCTTGTTGCTGTTACATGAAACAATTGAAGATATAACTTGAATACTTGATGGTCGATTAGAATCATTAATGTTGGGTTTGAATCTAACAAAGTACTACTTTATTGTTTTAATTTACCGTATAGGTGAAGATTTTGGTTATTGTTTCATCTCAAACAAGTCAGAAAATAAAATATTTTAGCAAAAATGGGAACTAGTTTCAAATGTGTTGAAATAGCTAATAGTTGTTTACTGTAACTTTATAATGCATATGATTTCTTAGTTTATTTTATTCATGCATGCTGACTAATATTGTAAAAATAATTATATGTACCAGAAATATGTTTTGATGAATAGTAAATGTAATGTTCTTTTAAACTGTTTTTACATTTTTTTTAGAATAATGCAAAGACGATGTAGGTTGCTCTTGGTGACATGCATCAACCACATATTTGTCCCACCACAAGACGACCAAAGAAGGTATGCTCAATTTGTTTTGTGGACTGCACTGTTGGTATTCTAATGAGCCTATTTTTTAATTTTATTTTTTCTTTACCATACGAGCATATAACTAACTGTCATCTTGAAGATTTTAATGTTAACTCTTGTAGAAGGAAGCTCATTAATATGCATGTCATCCACTTCATATGGTTGGAGGGATAAATGATGGATTTGGAACAAGATAAGAGAAACATGCTATGATGGATAAAATTGAATGAAAAGTGGGGTTACACATTGTGTTGAATGAGTGAAGACACGAGTTTATGTTTCTATAGTTCAAATATTTATTGGTTTGCTTTTGGATAATTTTGTTGTTTCATGTTTCTATAGTTCAAATATTTATTGGTTTGCTTTAAGACCAGATGTGTAGCTAAATCTGCTTCAAAAATCTTGTAAAACCTATAGCTATACTCATAGCAAAATTGAAATGAAATTCGTAGCTAAATTCGGTAACAAAATGAGTAGCAAAAGATAGCAAATTTTCGTAGCCAATCCCTAGCATATATGTAGCAAATTTCATAGCCAAATTGCAACAAATCCGTGGCAAAAATAGTAGCAAAGTCGTAGCAAATTGTCATCGACAAAGCGTAGCTAGCATCCATAGCGAAAAAATCTCCGTAGCTAATAATCCATAGCCAAAAAATGGTAGCAAAGTTCCGTAACTAAAAAACCGTAGCTAAAATCCATAGCAAAAAGACTCCGTAGCTAATAATCTGTAGCAAAAAAATGGTAGCAAAGTTTCGTAGCAAAAAAACCATAGCAAAAAACCATAGCAAACTTTTTCGTAGCGAATCTGTAGCTAAAATAGCGACGTCACTTTTTGTAGCTAAACCCGTCGCAAATATAAGTTTCCGTAGCAAAGTTCGTAGCAAATAAATTCGCGACGAGACTTGTAGCTACGGACCAAATCCGTGGCAAATCCGTAGCAAAATGGGTGTTAGCTACGGATTTGCTACGGATTTGACCGTAGCAAATACCAGTTTTTGTAGTAGTGACATGTAGAACATATATATTTTTTATACATGGTATATTTAGAATCCTATTTCTAATAAAGAATCCTATTATCCCGTTTTACACTCCAATGAAATAATAATATTAAATCATAATATCCACCTTATCTCTTGTATATTTAATATTTTTTACTAAAATATTTCTTTTCTTTTTTTTCTGCTGATTATCCAACATCAGGTAACACGTAAGTTTCTAACCTAATAATAAATAAAAAAACAAAGTAAAATGTTATAAACCATGTAATACACAACTCTCTAACCTAATAAAAAATAAAGTGAGATGTTACAATAAATAAATAGTACCTCAAAGTTCTTTTTGTTAGAAAACACGTCTTAGTGACTAAATGTTTTAGCGGATTACATAATTCGTGTAAGACATG
This sequence comes from Helianthus tuberosus, assembly GCA_030545235.1. Classification (NCBI taxonomy): domain Eukaryota; kingdom Viridiplantae; phylum Streptophyta; class Magnoliopsida; order Asterales; family Asteraceae; genus Helianthus; species Helianthus tuberosus. The sequence continues at coordinate 115,104,106 of CM060414.1, read as the reverse complement.
TGTTTATTCAAATTGTGCAATACACGAGTATTTAAAAGATGTAACTATTTTATTACTTAGTATATAAAATTATATTTATTTAACCCGTATAATACACGGGGTTCTAACATAAATGGAATTTCCTTACCTTAAGATCCATCAACTTGTAGCCCAACCAATTTTACCATGCACCAGACAATATCTATCCTGCTTACCACCTTAGCCGCAAATGAGAATGCTTCAAGTGGCCCCATGGAATCCCAAGAGATTAATCATGGCCCAATCATGCAAATTGTACCCTGTAACCCTAGCCGCAACACGTGTTTCCAGCCACCGCATATCATCGGAAATTATAACCGGATTCAGCGTCGGTGATGAGCTGGAAAACGAAACTGAAACGAGCCAACAATTACAAATCTACACTCACTCGGTGTTTTGAAAGCGTCTTTATTGTTTAATGCCGCCTTGGAGCTGGTGAAGGACTTTTCCGGTGGCGGCGTGGAGATTTCGAGCAGCTTCTCCGTATTCAACAGTAGCAATGGAGCGAGCGGAGAGCCGTAATGACGGTGAGCTTGTTATCGATACTACAAGTAGCAGTGAAGCTTCACCTTCTAGTGTTACAACTGTTGATAGACCGGCTGCTTCGATCTCTATGGCTTCTATACCTCCGGCAGCTGTACCTGTGTCCCACCGGCGACGGCGACCTCGAATACCTCCGCCGCTTATACGACGGCGACCATCACAGTTCCCGATCTCGCGCCATATCTCCGCCAATCAATTACACAGGATCGATTTGTGAGAAGGTTGTGACAAGAGTGATTTTGTCTATTGGCAGAAAAGTGTTGGATCGTGATTTTGTCTAACACCTTTTAATCCCCATTTCCACACTCACCATTTTCTCCCACTTTAACCAGCTCTCAAATATGTTACTCTCTCTACAAAAACCCACACACAGTAGGTGTGTTTTTGAACAACACCATGAAGAACAAAAACTCTGGAATTAGCAACAAAAATACTAGATCAGAAACTTTGTCAAAACCGAGATCAACAACCATTTAACGTCTCCGGCGGATTTCCAGTGAAGAACCGACTAAACCGAAACTGAAACGAGCCACCGAGGCTCTGATACCAAATGATAGTCCCGTAAAGATCTGATTTTAGTTTCGGTTCGGTAAAAATAATGAGACGGGTGATTTTGAGCCAAGAACAAAGATAAACAATAGAAAGATAGATAAAGATAAGATTGAAAGAAAGATATTTTTCATTCAATGTGACTAGACAAATTACAAGATTATCATCCACCCCGGGTGAGCTCCCCCGGGGTGGTGGCTCACAAAATGCACACCTCACAAGTGATGTTTACTCTACTATTTAAAGCCCCTTGAGCCTTCTCCTCCAAGCAAGCCACCTCTTGCTTGAAAAACCTACTAAACTCACTAAAATGCACAACTATACTAACTAGCATCGCTACATCACACTACATCATACAAAAAATAAAATCGCCAATTAAAGTCGCCTTAATTGATAATATCATTCTCTAATTTGACCCAACAACTTTCACTTTCACATTTTTCCTTTCAGAATAATAAAAAAAAAGGATTAACTTCATATATACCCTTACAAATATTATAAACTAGTGAGATTCCCCCGCGCTTCACGGCAGGAATCAGTCGGTATTAGTTTGGTTCGTTACGGTACTTGCATTTGCTATAGTATCATTCCAAAGAGGAAACATAACATCAGTCGAAAACAATAAAAGCGAATATTGATACCATTATGATCTTGTTCAGTTGATATTGGTTATGTTCGTTTGCATTCTTTGTTTATTATATTTCAACATTGCAATTTTTTTTTTTTGAAAACGGACGTTGTATTGCTGTCGTACCAAACCGAATTGAAACCGATTAAACACCATATTTATCAATCGGTACCAATATTTAATTTTATTGTTAATGATTTCCATAAACTGACACCCTATCGTTACGATATCGTACCGAACTGAACCGAACAAAATAGGTACGGATATGCATCCATTTTTATAGTATTTTGTTTGATACACATACTTTGACCGTATCTTAAAAGTAATATAAGAATAAATATGATTAAAATCAAATAAAGTAATAAAACAATAAAATAATGAAAACTAAAAAAATAATATTAAACAAAAATATTGAAATACTGTTCATGGGGAGTTTCTATTAATATAGATAATAATATCATACATACCCACCAAAAACCAAAAATATCATATACATCCAATTTAAGTGAATGGACCATTCTACCCCTATTTATTTTTCTTTTCATCTCCTTTTATATTGCTCACCATTTATCATCAAGACATTGAGGGCGTTTGGGATTCCTTATGGTAAGTCTTTTTTGACTTCTCTATTGGCGACACTTCAAAAGTTCAAAACCATTTTCAAACATACGCACCTCCGTCTATCATCGTTTCATTTACACCGCCGCCGTCCATCATCGTCGTTTGTCCGTCAATGTTTCACCGTAAGTCGGCGGCCACAATTTCGGTAGAATCTTAGATTGAGAAATGATGGCGGCGGTGATAAAGGACGGAGGTTAGACAGTGATTTGTGGGGATTTGTAACTGAATAAACAAATTTAAGCAGGTCTTAAACGAAAGACAAGGATCATTAATCGAGTAGCACGAACAGAGACTGATAACTGAAAATAAAAGCATAAGAAGCTTATGAGTTGAAATGGTATTGATTTATTTGGTTTTGTTGCTAAATTGGGCACTAATTTTTAGTCATTTGGTTTGTCCCTAACAAAATTAAAATGCTTCTGATATGAAATTCTATGAATCAATTTGAGATGGAGACTAAAGTGTGATTTGGTTCTACTCAGATAGGCAACTTTGATCAATTTGAGACTGGGTGGCCGCAAAGTTGGATGGAGTACAGAGGTGATCTTTTTTTGTGACCGGAAAACATAAGATATTAGTTCATTGTATTGCTATATAATGCATATCTATTTCTGGTGTTTTACAGGAAAAAAAAGGCCAAATCTCATGTTATTTTTGGTTTTATCCGGGTTTGGAGGCGTTTTCAATGAGCATGTAAGTACCTTTTTTGCATACAGATGAGTCTTATTTTTGGTTTTATCCGGGTTTAGAGGTATTTTTGGTTTTATCCGACTTTATGATACAAGCCTTTTTCTTTTTTATCCGGATTTGCAAAACGTATATTTTACACAATTTTCATGGGATCCGAAAACAGGCAAGTTCACTTTAACAGCGTTAATAAAGTCTTTATACTTTTTTCTACATGGATTTGTTTAAAAGATGGGTTGGGTTGGTGTACCTTACTGTTCTTATGTCACACAGGCATGGCCCAAGTTGTTGGCTGATGAAATTGGATCATGGTATCTTCATGTGTCTATTGACAGAGTGGTTTATGTCTTCTTATCTTTGTTTCAAACACCTACTGGGAAGCGCACCCGTTTTAAGGTTAGAAAACACTAAATACAAAATGATAAAATTCATATATAGTTCCGTCCTTTTTAATTGAATATTCGTTCATGACCCATTATAGGTAAATGGCAGAACGGACATTAAAAATTTAGGCATTCAAAACATACAAGCTTGTGCTTCGACTAAATGAATATGGTGACGGTGGTGGCGGCCTTAAGAGAAACGATTATTGCTTCCTTTTGGTAAGTTATTTCTTCCGATTCTTATATTCGATTATTTGATTTTTTATATTGATCTTAACCCTTCTTTTCTTCAAATTTTAGGTTTATTCGAAGCTCTCTCTTATCACCTTTTTTTTACAATTAAGGTATATGTCTGATTCCGTTGATGTTTTTTTTATTTGAGTTAGGGTTTTTTTACCTTTGTTGATATTTTTAGCATTATAACAATCATGTTTGTTGTTTAAGACTTTAAGCAATCTTGAATGTATTAATAGTAGTGATAGTACCTTTACAAGTTGATATAATCGTTTGATTAACCCTAATTTCTAAAGAATGAGGTTGAATATGATTTGGTTTTGTAATTGTGTATAGATCTTAAATTCAGAGTTGAATTTTCAATTTTCTTGCAACAATTGCTATTGTTTGTTATTTATTTTAGATGGATTTGTCTTGAACTGAACCCGTTGGACTATTATATATGCTCTTTATGGTGTAGGTACGTTTTACTTGAGATCATTGCTTATTTTCCCTAAAATTTATATGGGTAAATGAATATATACGATTTGTTTTTTTTTTGTTACAGAACTATTGTATATAAAGGTCTAAAAAACGGAACCAGTCGAGGAGGACTATCATGCAGAATGGTTGTTTTCTTTATGCAGCCACCTCATATATAATCAACCTTTCTCTTATTTTTAATTCCAGGTTTGTTTCTTTCGGCAATTGTCATGCTGATTACCTTACATAATGTGAAGCCCTCATCATTGTATGAACTATGAACCTTAACTAGGTCTTATTAGTATGAATCTATGATGGATTGATGGGTATTTAGATGCGGTGATATGGGTGGGTTAGGCAAGTTGGTTAATGGGTTTAAACTGCAGTAATGTATCATGAGTGGTAATATTATTTTTTTGACGTCGTGAATTGGGGCGGCTCAAGTGGGTTGGTTATGACAGTAATGATTTATGAATGGTATTATTAGGATGGTTTAAGGATAATGTAGTAAGATGGGTGGGTTGGCTAATGGGCCCAAACTAGAGTAATTGTTCATAAATGGTATTATAGTTTTTGTACGTGGTTTGATGGGCGATTTGGTTAACGGGTCAAAACGAGCAGACTGGTTTTGGCTGACTTGCAAACGTTTATTTATAATAATCGTTTGTAAATGTTTGAATGGCACATGTTGGGATCCAAAGACATCACTTTGGGACTTGCTTGAATCCACACTTACCTACCAACACATACTTATACTGATGCAGTCAGGCAATCCATTGCAAAAATCACTAGCCAATTAAAAGTGTGGTTCGGTTCTTGTAATCTATGTGCAGTCCAGTCCTACTGTAAGACTTTTGAAGAAACTATTTATTATGTGGTAGTAATGAAGTATGCTCCAAGAATGGAGGGCCGCTTTCAACTCATCTAATGTTTTATCGTTCTCATGTAGATTTGGAGCTCATGTTGGAAGGAGGTCAAAAACCAGTTGTGTTAAGTTGATAATTCTAGCTTGGAAGGCATTCAGAAAGTTTTTCAGTAAAGAGTGGTGATACTAATATCATGTTGGAGCTCATGTATATAGGTATCATATTCTTTTAGTTGTTTTCTCCTCAATTTTGAGATATTTTTATAATCATTGTAAAGGACTGTATAAGCGAAGTAATTTACCAAAGAAGGTTATATCAATGTGATCAAAGATTAAAAAAAACTTTACTTCTGTTGGAATGGATTTTGTCATTGTAAATTTGGAGTATGACAAGGACATGGTGGGAGAGGACAACAGTTTTTGCAAGCACTTTGTAATTCATGCTCCTCATGGGGTTTTAAAGTGTTCTTATTATTTCATACACGAAACGTGTACAAGATCTTTGACCAAATGGATATTATAGAGATTTAGAATGATGCTGGCCAAATAATTACACGGGCTTTACAATTTGGTGATCTTGAATTAGAAGTTCGCTATAATTGGTGGCAATAAGATTTTACTTATACATAATATATGATGATTAATTAAAAAAAATGTTGTTTCAAATGTGATTGTATTAGACTAATGGCTCACATAACAGGAATGTTAGTATGCCAATTTGATATTCGAATAATTTATTTACCAATCTTAGACTTCAAGGGGTCAAAAGGCACGAACAAGCAAAAGCAGGAAACGCCTACACTAAATTGATAACAACTCTCAGACACATTTAATTATAACTAGTGGGATTTCTCTGCGCTTCGCGGCGGGCTTTCAATCAGGGGCAACCCGATTTTTGATCCGATATAGCAGTCGAAAGAGAAAGCTTACAAAATAAAGTCGTGGTAAGTACAAAAGTATGTCGACACGTGTTTTACATCAACCGGAAAACTCGATTACAAAAGTACTTAGAAAGTTAAAGGGTTGTCAGTGTCAATGCTAAAAGTTGAGAAAATACAAAAAAAAATTATGTCGAAATATAAGTCAACTTAAGTTTATATCGACACGTAACTAAAAATAAAGACGTAAAATTCGATTAAAAAGTATTTAGAAAGTTAAGAGGTTGTAAGAGTTAATGATGAAAATTAAAGGTTAAAAATAAAAAAAAATAAAAAACAAAAAGACAAAAAAAATCACTGACTACAAAAGTATTTAGAAAGTTAAAGGGTTGTCAGTGTGAATACTGAAAGTTGAGAAAACACAAAAAAAATTATGTCGAAACGTAAATCAACTTAAGTTTATATCGAGATGTAAATAAAAATAAAGACGTAAAACTCGGTTAAAAAGTATTTAGAAAGTTAAGGGGCCGTAAGAGTTAATACTGAAAGTTAGAGGTTAAAAGTAAAAAAAACAAAAAGACAAAGTCAAAGACAAAAAAAAATAGAAAAAAGAAAAATCAGTGTAGCACTATTCATCCCAATGTTTCAAATTAATACATACTAGGATTTTGACCCGCCGCGCGTTGCGGCGGCGTCAAAAGTTGTAGTAACTCGAAATTATAAGCTATATTCGACACGACTCATTTTAGAAAATCCTTTAAGTGCATCTTTAAACTTCCCCATTGACAGATACGCAGCACCACGCCGAGAATAACCCTAAACCCACCAAAAAATTCAAACTTTTACAACTCATAAACTTTCTACTCAAAATCAAGAAACATAAACAAACCTTTGAATACTTAGGGTCAATGTCAATAGCCCTAGAAGCATCCTGAATAGCACTACCATATTCCTCCAATTTAGTATGAGAAAAAGCCCGATTCGCCCAATACACAGCATTTTGACCATTTAATTCAATCGCTTTTGTATACAAATCAATCGCTTGTGAAAACTTATTAGCTGGCAAAACCCAACACAGAGTACAGATCAAACATCATATAAATATATAATACAGTAAAAAAAAATGGATCAACTGAAGCTAATAGAACTTATGGGTTACCTTTAAAAGCTTCATTAGCTGCTTGTTTGATTTGTTCGGCCAATAAAACGTCAGATTTTTCAGCAGCCATAGTGGGCATAATAAATAGGACTGATAAAAAGTTTGGTTTTGTGTTGGAATTAGATGAAAAAGTGTGCAGATTGCATGCCAATTGTTCCTTTTTCTCACTGTCAACACCTTCGTGTGGATTGTAGCTACGGAGATTGATGATTGTTGTTGCAGAGTTTTGCCCTATCCGTCATGGCTGCAACACCGGTTGCATCTCACATACCATCCGGGTTGCCCCGCCAAGATACGGGCCGGATCTAACCCTAAGCCCGATTATGATGTTCGGAAAATAATCCATATAGAAATAAGCATCATCGCCATCTCCAATCATAACTTTCACGACATATACATTTAGTAAACTTGGAAACACAGTGTGTTCTAGAGAGAGAGAGAGAGAGAAAGAGGTAGGAAGTACCCTTTCATTCAAAACTTTTCAAAGGACGAAAACTGTAATTTACTCTTTTATATTTTATTTTCTTTTTCTGTTGAAGGGTTGTTGATTTTCAGCAAGAAATGGGGATGAACTCACCAGCTCAACATGATGATGTTGTGGCAAGAGAGGGGCAACTACCCTTTAAAAACCCCCCTTCTATGTTTTAACTTGCTAGTAATTTGCTCAATTCCATTCACAACCTAACAAAAGATTTCAAACAAAGTCCTGCAGAAATGCAGTAACTGGAGTGCACATTCTTTTGATAATTTAAATGAGCATTGAAACATAATTAAATCTAACTTGTGTGTTCTGTATTCACTTGCTCTTCTCTGATTGGTCGAAATCAGGTTGTCTTCTATAAAGATGTCCTGTATGGGTCAAAATTTCGGTAGTTGAGTTCTCATAACTTTCTTTACTGGGTCAAGTTCTACTGTCTTTATTTTCTATGTACTTGTTCATCAATCAATGTTTGTTAATCTAATATAGTAATCTATAGGCAGGCTTTACAGTAAAGCCAATTTACTTGTGGAAATAGATTAGTTTACTGAATGCATTGATATAGGTAAGAATGATAATACCTGTTAATCGAATCCTTTTCTTCCTCTGAATGTTCTCCAGCCAATTTCGTTCCCTTTTGACCCACAACCAAGTAATTTGCCTGCAAGTCCAAATAATTGAAGTGTGCCAAATATTGTCGTAATTGCATGCAAAATAACTTTTCATTCAATAAGGAATCACCTTTTTATCACTTAACGATTTGAATGACTCCACAACGTGACTCAATTCCACAATTAGTATTAATTTAGGGCCCAGACGTGTTAAGCATTCATATCCATTTATGCAGATGGTTCAGCGATTCAATCTAGGGCATTCTTCATATAATATGTTTCTTAGTTAATTCAATGGTCAATGCAAACAAATAAAATTAGGGCTTCAAAATCACTTCAAGTCAACAAAAATCAGAAACCATATTTAGCTGCAGATTTTAGCAACCCTTGAAAACCAACAACTTTCTCTAATATGACAAAATTTATCACAACAAACCACGCACGACAGGTTTTCGACGAAATTCCCAACAAAAAAACCAATAAAACCGACAATGATGTACCATCTTGTTTCACCTAAAGATAATCAGAAGCCCTCAAATTGACAAACAGGTCCCAATCCCCACCTTCCTTCAATAAAATCGCCACCACATGAAGCGTGTACTTCACCATCGTTGGTCCTCTGTAGGTCTCCGAATTAGAGCTAATCACCATCAACGAATATAGATGTCTGTCAATTTTAGAGAAAGGAAGAGGAAAGTGGTGCATTTGGGAAAGGGAGAAATGAAATAGAGATACGACCATGTAGCGTGGGAAAGGGAGAATACATGTAAAGACCGGAAAAAAGAAGGGGCCATGGAAGTAAAATGCACCGACCTTTTACTTTAAGATTATACCAGTCTAAATCTGCCCAAAACCAGTTTGCACCTTGCTTGTCTCGGGCATGCGCTTAGGCTCCAGGTCTTTTTTGCACCAGTTTGCGCCTTGAGTGCGCTTTGGTCTTTTAACTGCTATGGCTGGATATATCTTGGAAAGGAGGTTTTAGCTACTATATGTTAAGCTTGAAACTTCAGTTTCTTTTTATGTTTTATTTATGGTGATTATTTGGTATCCCCTGCGAAAATCAGTTATCTTTAGAACTTGGTTGCTGTAGGCATGTTATTTAAAGCTTTGAGTTGAAACTGAGCTATAAATACTTGACTGAATTATAACCTTGAATGGATACTTTTGTTGTTCCACGTCAATTATAACATAACTCCACTTTCATGTAGATAACAAACTTACTCATATCAAAGCTATTGGTATGGTTTGGGAGTGGGATGAGAGCAAATCTTTTTTCTATAACAATTAAGTAACTCATATAACATAACATGTTGCTAAGGGAGTCAAAGTAACAAACATACAAAATGATTATAATATAATAACGCTAGCATAAACTTTTTATGATGAGTAAACTATAGTAATAACATATAATATGGTAAATAACCCTTTTAAACTTTCTGTGATGGTATTGAACTTGGGTTTTGTCATAGAAATGTAAGGCTGATGCCATTTTTTAGTTGTAGTGATTATGAAAAATGTTGAATAACTTATCCTTTGAATGGTGGCATAGTGCTTTAGTGAATTTTCAGAAGAAGAGTAATGTATATTCTTGTGTGAGTATACAAAACACATTGATACATTTAGCCTACAGATAAATAGTAGTAATTCCATTCACATCTTGCCAAGTGTCGCTCTATGAAGCTTGCTTTTGAATGTTAAACCACCCATAGTGGGGTGGTTTGGGCGTTTTTCGTCCAAAACGCCCCAAAAACGCCGCATCACCCGCCCCCGGGGCGATTTTTTTTTTTTTTTTTTTTTGTATTTTTTGGCTTGGGCATGACGATGAAAATGCCAGGATGAAGATTTATTGACCAATCAAACCGTTGGGACGTTATACTATTTGTTTTAATTTTCCAAAAAAATAAATAATTATAAACAATTGGGTAATTATGGCAAGGGCATTATAAAACTACACCCATTTTAACTTCAAGCCCCATAATGACCTTTGTTGTCTAGGCTTGACGATCATGCTCAAGGGAGGGGCTTGAAATTAAAACAAACTCGGCATATAACCATTGTTACTTGGCTCGGATTTATTAGAAGAGGGAAACGGTCGAGACAGGGAAGAAGGAGAGGAATTTGGAGAAAAAAAGGCTAAAATGCCCTCAAGCCAGATAATTTTCGGTTAAAATTAAACATTCATTCTTTCTAAGACCCAAAAGTATGGTGACTAAGCAAAAATTTGAGACAATATGTGTAATTTCTAAACAGAACTAACAAAAAATGCAATTTTGTCTCATAACAATCTCCATCAATGTAATTAATAATGTATGGAAACTCTTAGAAGAAATTAACAATTGTAATTAATAAAAGTTAGAATTGGTCATATGCTAAAAGTCGTTACGAAATTAAGATTATATTCTTTTTTTTTTTACACAAAGCTCCTGCTTCACTATAAAAGTTGTTACGAAATTAAGTTCACATAGCCTAAAGTTACAACTTGAGATGCGAGTTCGGACAAACGAAAGGGATCATTTGTATAATCGACAATAATAATAAGCATCTTGAACCAAACTGTTACACAACACTTTTAAAAACGTTAACCATTTCCAAATTATAAACAAATATAACCAAGAGTTGATATCTTATTATTTCTCATAATCAAATGAAAAGCAAATATTTACAGTTTTGACACGGGAACTAATTAACAAACAATGCCTTCAAATATCATATCATACTTGTGTCAGTGTCTTTTCTTGCTGATAATAAGGGGTTGAGGCACTTTGTTTCACACGGCAATGCAAAGCTAAATCAATAGCAGCTATGAATGTGTAGAATATATACAAATTGAATTTTGTAGAGGATACTATGTAAGAAATCATCATTTTTTAGACTTTTCTAACTTATGGTCATGTGTTGGTGTGATTCAGATACTTCTTTACGAAGATATAGTTTTACCTCTATATGAAATAAGTTTGGCTACCTAAAAGAGCCCAGATTGAATTAATCTTACATTTTCCTTGATTTAAGCTCAAAATTGCATTATGAAGGATTATGAAGGCTCCTTGAGATCATGGCTAAAGTTTTAGAGTTGAACTTGAGCTTCCATTGGCTGATTACAACTATAAAACGCTAGCCACCTATATGAAGGGTATGGGTGTATTTTTTTTCTTCATTTCTCCCCGACTAAGGAACTAAAAAAAAAGTGAATACGGTGCTGTTAGACATCTAACCTTACACGTTAACCAATCAAAACTACGTTGTTTTGATTAAAAATAATCTATTCCAAATATAATCACTTCCATATAAAGATTTGGAAAGATCCATCTCTTCATTCAATTATAAACTGACATAAGAGTAGCACATATGAAATCCGACAACTGAAAACACACATAAATTTGCAAATAAGAAGCAGTGAAAAAAACCCAAAAAACTAACCTGAATCTTGTATTCTGTAACTCAGACTGCTGTAATTAAGCAAAGAGCTGGAAGAAAACCCCTTGAGATCAGAGAGCAAGACACTTCAGGACACAAACAACCTGTTGCAACCAATACACACACAGACATACGAACGGTAATTAACCCCTTCACAGTTTAAATGAAGAAAATATAAGTAACAATGATGAAGTAATATAGTAATTAAGCACGCAATATCGAAAACAATCTTTGAGACATTTAAACAAACACTTAGCGTGAACTAAGGAACCGATAAGCAAGAAACGAAATTTAAAACCATGGAGCATGAAATCAAAAACCTAAAGTGCAATCAAGCATAAACCTAAAACCCAGCTTCAATACAAAACTTAGAAGACTGAGTAAAGCATAAGAAAAGTTTATAGAGCATAAAACAAAGGGGAACCAAGCATTTTTGGCTGAATAATAACAATTTTTGTTAAGAAACATTAGGGTTCAAGGCTTGTATAATGATTAATTGATGATATCTTCCATTTTTGTGGATGCAGGAGTACACTAAACTGGTCTTTGCAAAGCATGAATATAGAAGACGAAAGAGAAGAAAAGTAGTTTGATACTAACCTAAACAGCAAGCCATTAAGAGATATTGATAGCAGCAATTGTTGCAAGATGGCGAGAGCAAGCAAGCAAGATCGAGATAGTGTGAGCAGAATAATGAAAGATCTAGAAGAAAAACCTAGCCACACACTTAGGCTGTGTTCCAGAGATCCACTTAACAGGGGGAGGGGAGGGGAGGGAAAATGGGGTTTTTTTTGCCTGAAAATAGTCTTTCCAATTTGGAAAGACATGGAGGGGAAGGGAGGGATGTGGAGGGATTTTTAACTTGGGAACACACCGTTAAAGCGTACGACTTCTCTCTTAAAGGAGCATTATTGTCTTTTGGCAGGTGCACCGACCTTTCTCTATAAGAATAAGGGTAATATATGAATTTGACAAAAAAACTTTATGTAATTAAAAAAAACATAAATCAATCAAACATTTTGTATGGGTTTAGAAAACATTCTTATATTCAGATCGCACTATCAATTAAAAAGGAATTAGCTTTACATGAAAACTTTGAATGCATATGGAAGCAAAGTTGGGATACTTATGAAACCGAACTAAAAACTTGTGGTGGAGAAGGGAAAGATGATACTTAAGAGGTTCAAAGTGTTATTTATGTACTTTTGTTTATTGAAAACTAAATTTTCCTAACCCGGGATGTTATTTTAGATACTTACTTAGAGAGGACGGGGCGGTCCCGTTATAGCATCACGGCAAATTTGGTAACGCGTGGAACAATCAAATTCTCACCCCGCCTCCTTGCTATAACGCGTTATAGCATCACGCGATTCCATTTTCGTTATATTTTCAACGCGTTATTCTTTTGTTTTGTGTGTGTAATTGTTGGTTGGGGGAAATTGTTGGGTGTGGTGGTGAGTGATGACCACCCCGCCTAAAAAAGGTTGTGAGTGATGGAAAAATAGTCGATGACATGGCGGAACTTGATTGGTGCTTGTGAGTGATAGAATTCTATCACTAGTGAACCACCCCGACTGCCCTTAGTGGCCTTGCTGAATGTATAAAAGTTTAAAACCACGTTACTTTTATAAAAATCAACCCTATTGGGATTTTCTTTTATACATATACCAGAAAAATGTTGGCGTGGCTGAATGATTTAAAAGTTAGTTGGTTTCTCTAATTATTATCAAATAATTACAAAAAAGATTTTCCCAAACTTTTAAATAATTTTGTTTTAAGTTTTATTCTTCATGTAAGTAAGGCCTATTTTTTTTTTTTTTTTTGCTTTATAGCCTCTGTTGGTGGCCCACATCAGCAATTTAGATTGGTTGGTAAAATTGTAAGTTCGATCTATTATAGACCTAATTAATATAAGTTGCTAAACTTGTTTCCTTTTTTTTTTCTTTATGGGATGGAATGTGCACTTTGGTTCGTTTTGCACTATATTTGATTAAGCCACATGATTATTAACTTGATAAATGAAAATAGGGTTCTAAAGGGTTTATAGTATCTTCATCATGAGAAATAGGGATGAGAATTTGGCACCTGTACCAAATTTCAGGTACCAAACCATTTTAAGTACGAGTACCCACTTTTTGGCGTTTTCGAGATCGGTATTTTTGGTTCGGTATGGTATTCATCAATTTCTACCTTCAAATACTGGTACTGTACCAAATCTTTTTGGCACCGGTACCCAATTTTGGCGATTTTCGATTTTTCGGTGCTCATGGTAAGGGTGTCTTTTCAACAGTGGTTCATGCTAAAGATCTCAAAGCTCATGAGAAGTAGCTATAAAAATCATACGCAACAATGATATAATTCGTAATCTTTATATCTAATTAGTGATGCACTAAAGTATAAAGCGTTGATCAGTTTTATTTGTCTGTCTGGTTTAAACAGGTATAAAGCTGGTTTAGAAGAGTTAGTGATATTGAAGAAATTAGTCGGTGCTAATCTGGAGGACAGACGTCATTGCGTTCGGTTTCTTTCCTGTTTCAAGTACCGAAATCATCTTTGTTTAGTTTTTGAATCTCTTCATATGAATCTTCGTGAAGTTTGGTCGTAACAGTGGTCCAAAATTAACTGTTGTAAGGGCCTATGCTTTTCATCGCTCTAAAACATCTTAGAAACTGTGGAGTCCATACGGACATCAAGCCTGACAACATGCAGGTTAGTACTTTTGAACTTGCGTTTTTATTTTTATCTTGTCACTTTTGTTATATTATAATGTTGTAGACATTCTAACTCTATAAGATATTCAGGTAAATTACGCTAAAAATGTTCTAAAGCTTTGTGGGTTTGGGGATGCTATGTTTGCTGGGAAAAACGAGATCACACCGTACCGTGAGTCGGTTTTACTGTGCGCCTGAAATAAGTAAGCACTATAAATTTGATAATCTATTTCATTCTGCCGTGTCGTTTGTTGACTAGTCAAACATTGTAGAGTAAATTACTATTTTGGCCCCTGTGATTTAGCCGGTTTAACCCTTTCAGCCCAAAAATAAATCTTTTAACATATCAGACCCCAAGGTTGCATTTTATAACGGTTTTGGCCCCTAACACTAACTTTGTTACTTTTTTGCAGTTGAGTGTAAGGGTAATTAGGTAATTATATACCTTAGGGGCTGTTTTGGTAATTACAAAGTTCTTTTAATATTTAAGAGATTATTAGTGTAATTACTCAAAGCTTTTTTTTTATTATTTCGTTATTTTCATGATTATTATTTTACAGAATATGTTTTATATATACACATAAATATGTATTTTCATTAAGCGTTTGTTTTTTATAAACGCCATTTTTTAAAATCATTTGTTTTTTTAACCTTTTTAAACCATCTATCGTTTTTTAAATTACTTATTTTTAAACCGCTTGTTTATTAAAATCGTTCTTTTTAAAGTTGTTTGTTTTTTAAAGTTTTTTAAACGATTCATTTTGCACCGTTCTTTTTTAAAATCATTTTTAACCTTTTTAAACAATTTTTTTTAAGTCGTTAATTTTTAAAAGTGTTTCTTTTTAAACCGTTTCTTTTAAAACCGTTTTTGAAATCGTTCATTTTTTAAACTTTATGTTCAGTTTACTTATAGCCGTTAGGGAAAAAGAACTTCAGAAACTGAACGATTTCAATTATCATAGGAAATTTAAAAATGATCAATTTTAAACGAACGAGTGGTTTAAAAAACGAAGATTAAAAAAGGATGTTTATAAAAAACAAAACCTTAAAGAAAATAAGTTAACAAGTGTAAGGTACAAAAAAACGCAAGAATTTAATAAACAAAAGGTTAAAAAAATAACGAATTTTGGATAACAAACGGTCCAAAGAAATGAAAGATTTGAAAAAAGAGATAAACCATTCTAAAAAAAGTTTGAAAAATGAACGATCTTTTGCAGACTTTTTATTAGAATGTTCTTTTTTTTTTCAAATCTTACATTTCTTTTGTTTATTATACATGTTTTGTAAAATTTTAAAAAATGAACAACTTAAAAAATTGAGTTGTTTAAAAATGTTTAAAAAAATTAATGTTTTATAAAGAATGGTATAAAATTAAGTGTTTAAAAAGACAAACGACTTTAAAAAAACGATTTTAATAAACAAATGGTTTTAAAGAAAAAAAATTAAAAATGAAGATGGTTTAAACAATATGTAAAAAGCAAATTATTTTTTAAAACAGCTTTTGTAAAAACAAACGGTTAATGAAAATACATATTTATTTGTATATTTAAAACTTATTATTTTAAATAATAATCGTGAAAATAACAAAATAATAAAAAAACTTGAGTTTGCATTAATAATCTTTTAAATATTAAAAGAACTTTGTAATTATCAAAAACAGCCCCTAAGATATATATAATGACCTAATTACTCTTACACTTAACTGCAAAAAAAGTAACAAAGTTAGTATCAGGGGCCAAAACCGTTATAAAATGCAACTACGGATCTGATATGTTAAAAGATTCCTTTTTGGGCTGAAATGGTTAAACTGGCTAAACCACAGGGGCCGAAACAGTAATTTACTCAACATTGTATTATGCGGTTTAAGGGTTGACTTATGATCATCCTGTTGATATGTGGTTGCTGTTTCTTTGAGCTTTATACCAGGAAAGTTTTGTTATTCACATGGTACTGAAAGGTTCATTTCCTAAAAAGATGCTCCGAAAGGTGCTTTATATATATTTTTTATCGATTGCCTTCAATTTTTGTAGGGAAAAAATGTTACTTATGATTTAGTGTTTTTATGGCCGCTTTTTTGTCTTCGTGGGGAGCATTTACGGAACTTCAATCTGATCAGGATCTTAACTTTGTTGCCAAGAAGATAAAAACTAAAAAGTAAGTAGTTGTGTGGTTAATTATTTACTCTGTTATAATATAAAGTGAGTACTGTTTAGTTGAATTTTCAGACTGTAAAAAGGCTGATTAATATGAAGTCAAATGAAAGTAGCTCGTGTTCGTGTTCTTTCTCCAGGCTCCGGAGGTGAGCCGTCAGCTCGTGTTCGTGTTCTTCGCTACATGCACTCTGGTAAGATCACTTGTTTTTGAACTTTCATTTAAAAGCTCCGTAAAGAAAACCTGCTAATTTGGCTCACAGATCAGGTAAATGCAGAAGCCGGGCAAGTTTTGGTGGATTCATATCCAATGTTTGCGTTTCATGTTTTGAATTTTCACTTTACATGGCACGTAATCCGCACACACTCCACGATCCATTTACCTAAACGTGTCAAATGGGTTGGCGGGTAGTGGTCAAGTTGTAAATGTGTTAATCGGGTTGGTGGGTTATAAAAATGGGTTAAACGGGTTGGCGTTAAAAATACAAAAAAATTATCTAAATCAAATAATCTTCACATATAAGAAATTATTGTTTCTGATTATGATATTATTTACTAAATTGAACACTATATAAATGTACTCAAAATAAATTATTTTTATGATTCACATTAAACTTAAAGTATAAATAATAAATATACAATATATTCATATTGCTAAAATCTCTTTAATTTCTATTACTACCATATATGGGAAGGTTGAGGTTTATGGGGGAACTCTTAAAAGTGGGGAACTAACTCAAACGAACTATGATTAAACTTATTTCAGAGTTGTTGAAACCATCTCGTCGAACACTAAGTATATTTATTTAGGGTTTAGCTTTAATTGTTTAAAGTTTAGCTTTTAAGGTTTAACTTTAGGGGTTAGCATTAGAGTTTAGGGTTTAGCTTTGGCATTTACGATTTAGCTTTAGGGTTTAGGCTTTTAGGGTTCGACGAGCCAGTTCCTACGCCACTTGAATGAGTTCAATTGAAGTTTTTTTAGCCGGTTGCTCACTTTTTTGGGGTTCCCCAATGAAACCACCCTTATATAGTAAAAGATCATGATTTTAACAATAACTAGTTGTTTACCATACGCACGCGTTGCGACGCGCCAAACCAAATCGTTCTATAAGAATGACAAAACATGTCAAATAACAAAAAGTAGCTCGAACTAAAACGTAACGTATTTTCGGTACCGGTTCGGCACCGGTATTCACCGATTTTTACCCTCAAATACCGGTGTTGTACCAGTACCAACCGGTACCGAACCGTACCGTACCAGGTATATTCGGTACCGGTACATACTTTTGGGGATTTCGGTAACGGTATTTTCGGTACCGATTGGTACCGAGCTCATAAAATGCTGTAGCAACGTAGCAATGCAAGTAATTGCACTGTTTAGATTACCTTTTATACACATAGTAAGTAAACTGACCGACATTATTCTTCAAACGATTCGAGATAAACGATGTGTAACCAGTCATATCCGGCATCGTGGAGTGCATTAAAAAGGGAGCAATTTGACGATTGGATGCTGGGCTAGGTGTTTCTTGGAATGCCCACGGATTGTTCGGGTCAAAACCACGATTATGAGGATTCATTTTTCGTATTGTGGTTGGATGAGGATTTTTTTTTTTAAAATAAGATAGAGATCATTATAGAAGAGGTGGAGTAGTTGTGGTAAAAAATGAATAGAAGTGTGAGTATTTATAGTGAATAGATAATTTTTTTTTAAACACATAGCCGTTGGCCAATGGCTAGCCCAAACGGCTACTTGTCTTGGCCAATGAGATCCCGCCATGTCATCTTGATAGCCCCGCTCAACGCCCGGGCTGAAACCCCCGCCCAAGGGGCCACGCTGAAACCCAAGCCCACCCGGGGTGGTGACTTGGGCGTTTGTACCCGACCCACGCCACAACCCCCGCCCCATACCCCATATTCTAATATTTCCTAGATCTTTTTTTTTAAACACATAGCCGTTGGCCAACGGCTAGCCCAAACGGCTACTTGCCTTGGCCAATGAGATCCCGCCATGTCATCTTGATAGCCCCGCCCAACGCCCGGGCTGAAACCCCCGCCCAAGAGGCCACGCCGAAACCCAAGCCCACCCGGGGTGGTGACTTGGGCGTTTGTACCCAACCCACGCCACAACCCCCGCCCCATACCCCATATTCTAATATTTCCTAGATCTATTTTTTTAACACATAGCCGTTGGCAAACGGCTAGCCCAAACGGCTACTTGTCTTGGCCAATGAGATCCCGTCATGTCATCTTGATAGCTCCGCCCAACGCCCAGGCTGAAACCCCCGCCGAAACCCAAGCCCACCCGGGGTGGTGACTTGGGCGTTTGTACCCAATCCACGCCACAACCCCCGCCCCATACCCCATATTCTAATATTTCCTATATCTTTTTTTTAAACACATAGCTGTTGGCCAACGGCTAGCCCAAACGGCTACTTGTCTTGGCCAATGAGATCCCGCCATGTCATCTTGATAGCCCCGCCCAACGCCCTGGCTGAAACCCCCGCCCAAGGGGCCACGCCGAAACCCAAGCCCACCCGGGGTGGTGACTTCGGCGTTTGTACCCAACGCACGTCACAACCCCCGCCCCATACCCCATATTCTTATATTTCCTAGATCACTATTGATTTAGTTTGTTTTAATTAATATAGGTTCAAATCACAATTCATTTGTTTTAATTAATATATGTTGAAATCACTATTCATTTAATTAATATATATTGAAATCACTATTCAACGGCTAGCCCAAACGGCTACTTGTCTTGGCCAATGAGATCCCGCCATGTCATCTTGATAGCCCCGCCCAACGCCCGGGCTGAAAGCCCCGCCCAAGAGGCCACGCCGAAACCCAAGCCCACCCGGGGTGATGACTTGGGCGTTTGTACCCAACCCATGCCACAACCCCCGCCCCATACCCCATATTCTAATATTTCCTAGATCTATTTTTTTAACACATAGTCATTGGCAAACGGCTAGCCCAAACGGCTACTTGTCTTGGCCAATGAGATCCCGCCATGTCATCTTGATAGCCCCGCCCAACGCCCGGGCTGAAACCCCCGCCGAAACCCAAGCCCACCCGAGGTGGTGACTTGGGCGTTTGTACCCAACCCACGCCACAACCCCCGCCCCATACCCCCATACCCCATATTCTAATATTTCCTATATCTTTTTTTTTAAACACATAGCCGTTGGCCAACGGCTAGCCCAAACGGCTACTTGTCTTGGCCAATGAGATCCCGCCATGTCATCTTGATAGCCCCGCCCAACGCCCTGGCTGAAACCCCCGCCCAATGGGCCACGCCGAAACCCAAGCCCACCCGGGGTGGTGACTTGGGCGTTTGTACCCAACGCACGTCGCAACCCCCGCCCCATACCCCATATTCTTATATTTCCTAGATCACTATTGATTTAGTTTGTTTTAATTAATATAGGTTCAAATCACTATTCATTTGTTTTAATTAATATATGTTGAAATCACTATTCATTTAATTAATATATATTGTAATCACTATTCATTCAGTTTGTTTTCTATATACTGATAGCCCCGCCCAACGCCCTGGCTGAAACCCCCGCCCAAGGGGCCACGCCGAAACCCCAGCCCACCCGGGGTGGTGACTTGGGCGTTTGTACCCAACGCACGTCACAACCCCCGCCCCATACCCCATATTCTTATATTTCCTAGATAACTATTGATTTAGTTTGTTTTAATTAATATAGGTTCAAATCACTATTCATTTGTTTTAATTAATATATGTTGAAATCACTATTCATTTAATTAATATATATTTAAATCACTATTCATTCAGTTTGTTTTCTATTAGTATATAATTATCAACCTTTACAGTCATAAATGCTTTTTTTGCAAATTTGTTCAAAAAGATTTTATAATATAATAATTATAATTATTAGACTTTTCAAACTTGTAAGAAGATGTAACCTCTCTTGTGATCCTTTAGCAATACATGGGTTTCCCGTGACTATGTTGAATCTTGATTTTTTTTAGTAAGATATTGTTTTATGTGAATCATATGTATAAACAAGCATATTTATGTATAAAATAAACATTTTTATTTAGCTCCTTGTTGCTTCTCATTATGTCATCTTGTTTGCCAAGTTTTCACTGTAAAAGCTCAAATATATTATCGTCCCAAGTTGTATTTTCAACCCAACACGAACCCAACCCAAGTAACCTCTATTGAATCCATCCACATAATTGTTTTTCCCACAATTTGATGACCCTGGTTGGTAGTGGCGAAGCTTGAAATTTCCGACCGGGAGTCGAAAACGTATATACCCAAAAAAATTCTATAAAACAAGGGGTCGAAAACTTATGTACCCAAAAATTTCTATACGAAAACTACATACTCTCAACTACTGAGCGAAAAGTTCGGGGGGTCGGCCGCCCCCTCCCGCCCCCACTATCCTTCGCCCATGCTGGTTGGATTCAAAGGTCACTATGCAACAACACCGTGCGACCCAAATTTGTTCTTAAAACACAGCCCCGGGTCTAGAGTTGTTCACAAAACACAAAAGAAGCAATCACGTTAGCTCAAGCTTGAAACCGTCCGACCATCTTAAAAATAGACACCAAAAGAAGAAATCGTGTCAGCTCAAGCATGGGTCAAATATATCTGAGGATCCCAAAACCATTACTTATAATTCATCTACATGTTTTTGGAATTGCATTAATGAAAAATTTCATCTTCTGTTCACGTCGTGCCTACGCGACTCACATTAACTGTGCTAAGTGTAAGCTATATTTCAATTTTGGTCTCATATCAGGCAAATTAATTTTATATGTTCACCACTAAAATATATTTATATGTTCACTATATATAAAAAGGCCACTTGACCCGTAGGCTATGCCTTGCGTTAGCATTCGAATAAACATACAAAATTAGAAAAAGTGATGGCCCAGTGGCTGCATTCATGCCCACAGGCCACAGCCCACCTCTGGTCTGATTCTGGGCTTGTTGTGGTGTTTCACATCACACATAAGAAATTGTATGGTCTTATTTGTTGGGTGGTTATCCTTTTAAAGCTTTATTGTTATTATTGTTATAAAAAGTTAATAAATTTTATTTTTCACATTCATAAATTCAAGAGCTTTGTAGTCCAAATAAATTGATAAGAGCTTTTCATATTTTAAAAGTTGTGTCAACATCTTTGAGTTGGAAGAGGTTGGTTCCACATAAGTTTTCCTTTATTACAATAAAATGTATTGTCATAAATATAAATTTGAACAATAGTTATTTGTGTGAAGATTATTTATTTGAGGAGCATCTAACATTACAAGTCTTGTTATTTCATCCTTTCTATGTTATTCTTACGTAGTTGTATATATTTAACATTTGTAAGTCAGATAAGAAATGACGCTAATAACAACAAAATATTTAAGACTAGTTGGGTCATTTCTTACATAAATAGTTCAAAAAGGTTTTTTAAATCTTCAATGAAAGTCAAAGGTATATGCAACAGAAATATTAAAAGAAATTCCCAAAACACGGAAAACATCTAAACTAAAAATAAAAAATTTTAATGTCTTTTTTTTTGAACGGTCAACAAATTTTATTAATAAAAAACAACCTAACCCAGCAAGATGCAGGGCAGGTATATTACATCCACCAAATTACATCAAACCAAAGATACAGTGGCTATTCACACCAAAAAAACTATGAAAAAACATTGAAACTCTTCCACTGTTCCCAAGTCAACGATAATTCCTTTGAGCGGTATTTTACCCACAGAAATCCCAAAGCTTTTATCTCTTCTACTAAAACCCTGAATGTTTGGAGCCTTACCACTGAAGATCACATCGTTTCTTAGTCTCCAAATACACCAAAGTGTTGTTAATACCAAACCATGAAAAGCCTTCTTTTTGCCTTTGGAACATGGTATGTGATTGTGTAAATCTAACAGATCACTAAGGCTGAAAGCATATATTGGGGATAACTTACACCAGGTTGCAAGAGCCTGCCATACCATCTATGATAGGCCACATGACAAGAACACATGCTCAGCTGTTTCCGCATTTTCCCCGCAAAAGAAACATAAATCCGAGTTGACCGGAATGTTTCTACGGATTAGAAGGTCTTTGGTAGGCAACCTGTTCCTTGAAAGCCTCCATGCGAGGATAGCAACTTTCTTCGGAACCCAATTATTCCATTGAAAATTCCTAACCGTCGTCGGATATGCATGTGAACTAATCTGATTCTTGATGCTTCTGACAGTGAAGCAACCCGAACTCTCCAAAATCCACGTCCAGCTATCCGATCTTGAAGATAAAGCCACCTGAGCAATCATTGACTGCAGTTGACCCAATTCCTGTCGTTCTGGAGGTGTTGCAATGCATCTTTTCCAAGCCCAGTTATAACGTTGGCCCAAAATCCCTACCCCAAGTCTTTCTGCCACCGTAGCCCACTTGTTTACTTCCAAACCGAACAATAATGGAAACTTCTTAGCCAATACTTCAGACCCAATCCATATATCAATCCAGAAAGAAATAGAAGACCCACACCCCACCCTCCCAATTATAGATTTTGATATGTCGACACCTTTGTGAATAAGCTCAACCGAAATGTTTTTTACTTGCTTCCACGGACCTGGAATCAACATTTTTGTTGGGATATAATTCCAAGATCTCGAACTATGATGAATCGCCCAAACAACTTTCCTCCATAATCCTTTGTCTTCGAGTTTGAACCTCCACCACCACTTAGCAAGCATTGCTAAGTTTGCATCTTTTAGAGAACCAAAACCTAACCCCCCATATTCCACCGGTGCAATAACACTATCCCAAGCCATCCAGTTTGTTTTTGCTTTTTCTCCGACCCGCCCCAAAAAACAATCTTCTTAGTTTCTCCAAAGTTGCTATGACTTGTGCCGGCGCCTTGTAGATTGACAAGAAGTAAGTGGGTAAAGAATTTAATACCGATTTTAATAGTGTGACCCGACCGCCATAAGATAGATTTTGCGCTTTCCAAATTGATAACCGAGATCTAAAAAGCTCTACCACCGGCTTCCAATTCTGTATAAGATTCATGTTTGCCCCAACAAAAAGCCCTAGATACTTGAATGGAAAAACGCCGATCTTGCAATGAAGTAGATTTGCCATAGTATGTATCTCGCTATTACCCACACCCACCCCGAGGATACTACATTTTGCTAGATTTATTTTCAACCCTGAAATCAAATAAAAAACATCTGAGCAATCTAGATATGTTTTGCCCATTTGAGTGAGACCATTCGCCCATGAAAATTACATCGTCAGCGTATAAAAGGTGTGATAGAAGCGGGCCACCATCCGAGCATCGGATACCATGAAAAAGCCCTATGGAACAAGCCTTTTTCATGAAACCTGACAGAGCTTCCATTTCTAGCAAAAAGAGGAAAGGCGAGAGTGGGTCGCCTTGTCTGAGTCCTCTCCGACACTCAAATTCAAGTGTGGGAGAACCGTTTACCAAAACCGATGCACGTGCCGTAGTGACAATAGCCATAACCCAACGCCTCCAAAGGTACGGGAAACCCATTTGAGTCATTACTGAATCCAAGTACGACCAATTTAGTGAATCGTATGCTTTATGTATGTCAACTTTAAAAAACATACCTTTTTTCTTCGCCTTTCGCATCCACGCCACAACTTCATTCAGAATTAACGGCCCGTCGGTAATGCTTCTACCCGACAAGAAAGCCGTTTGTTCAGGCGAAACCAATTTTCCCATTACCCCTTTTAGTCGATTCACCAAAACTTTTGAGATTATTTTGTTTATACACCCAATTAAGCTAATAGGCCGGAAATCCGAAGGTTTCAAAGGGTCATTTATTTTCGGGATCAAAGTTATGAAAGATGAGTTACATGTCGTGTTAAGTGAACCCGTTTCATAGAATTCAGCAAAAAGTTTTATAAAATCCGCTTCGAAACCATCCCAACACCTTTTTATAAACTTAAAATTAAACTCGTCCGGACCGGGCGCTTTTTCCCCGTCATAATCCCATACGGCATTTTTTATTTCCAATAATGTGAAAGGCTGAGTCAAAAAATCAGAATCCGAACCTGTTAGCGACGTTAAATTCGGGCATGAAAATGAGGGACGCACCGGCAACGGCTCCACAAAAAGGTTCGAAAAGAACTGATAGAAGCTATCCTTAATTTGTGCTGGAATAACCACCCATACCCCATCAATAGAAAGCCCGTTGATTCGGTTGTTAGTGAGATTTGAGTTTTTAACGCCATGGAAGAAACTAGAGTTTTCGTCTCCATCTACGGCCCACCGAATCCTCGCCTTTTGTTTAATGTCTAACTGCTTTAAACGCTCCGCCTCCATAACTACATGCCGACACCTCGATCTGATTTCTAATTCTTCAGCGTTAAGCCGTCTATTTTCAGCTATCCATCCAGTATTTGGAGTTGCTTTTTTTAATCCAAAATAACCCCATCTGAGCTCATCTTTACAGCAGTGTTCCAGTCCTTTATTTTATACTTAAAAAATTTCAGCTTTGTTGCTATCCCCTTGTCTGCCGCCCCAACAAATTTGAAGCTTCGACACAAGCTCATAACGTAATCATTGAAACCGGGAGTTTCCAGCCAGGAGTTATAGAATTTAAAGGGGATGTGGCCGAAGTCGGTTTGAACCGTGGTCAATAGCAATGGCCGGTGGTCCGAGCAATCCCAAGCCAGTGCTAATAGCGTCGCGGTTGGCCAAGCATTTATAAAGTCACTACACACTAATACACGATCTAGTTTACTGAGCTTTTCACCATTATCGGACATGTACGTGAACTTAGCACCTCCCATATTATATTCGTGTAAATCGGCATTTTGAATGAAGGAATTAAACGTATCAGCCGAGGAGCGGATAAACTCAGAATTAAATCTTTCTGATGGGTCTCTAACCTCGTTAAAATCCCCCAAAATAATCCAAGCTCCGTCCACTGTGTTTTTTAAACTTCGAATCTCTGCCCACAGTGTCCTTCGAGCCGGTGTGTCATTCGGCGCATGGATATTGACGACATTTAGTTTTTCCCCACTTTGCACTAATCTCCCGGACACCAACAGGAAGCGTCTATGTTTGAGGACGTTTTCTTTTTTGAACACACACGGATTCCATATACTTATTAGACCACCAGAAGTACCAACTGCATCTACCGACTCCGCATCATAATTTGTTCTTCCCCAAAAATTACTAAACAAAAAACTTGCTGAATTACTCAACTTTGTCTCTTGAATCGACAAAAAATGTACACCATGACTAATTTTTAAGCCTCTTATCCAACTGGGTTTCCTAAGATCCCCAAGACCCCTTATATTTATGGTTAAAAAATTCATTGGATAATGTTTAACTCACCTTCCTCCATGACAAGTTTTTCCACTTCACATTCAAAACCCGTCAAATTAATCCCAATCCGATTAGCGAAGACAGTAGTAGCACTAGTTTCACCCTCCAAAGTTTCAGCTATGATCTCTGTGGAATCAGTGGTGTGAAGCCTAGTGTTGTTACCCTGCTGCATCAATCCACCAAGTTCAGAAGAGTGTTTAAGGTCTTCCTCAGGTTGGTTTTCATCACATTGATACTGACTTTCAGAAGAAACCACAACAGGGGTATTTAGGTCAATGGATTTTTTCAGAGACGTTGTACCCGCATTAATTGTTTTCTCAGGTGGGCCTTGGAAAGAAGCTGAGGAGGGTGGGCTTCTGTTCATCCTAGATCTTTTGCCAAGAATAGGAAGGCCAGTTGGGCCTGAAGTCGCTCCTGGCCCAGCTCCACTAGGGCTGCCCATGTTTTGTGGCGTCTTAATTTTTTCCTCCAAATTCTCCAGGTGGTCCCCATTTTTAATGTTAGGATTTTGTAGGTCCCCAAGTGCCACCTCAGTTTCCTCGAGAATAGGAGAATTATGATGATGTTCCAGCTGTTGATTTTCCCCAAATGAAAGTTTTCCTCCCCCAGACGCATGTGTCACCGAGTCCCCATGCACCCCACCGTTTGGTAACTAACAGGCGCCACCGGCTCCTCATCTTCCATCTGACAACTCCCTTCCCCGTTTACCGGTCGACAAATTTCCGGTGAAGAATTAATTTCCTGACATCGGATTTCGCCTTCCTCCACTTCATCTTCTTCTCCATCGCCAGCGGCAGATATTTCTTCATCATCATCGCCGAAAACAGAAGCCATTGACACCGGTGTATTTAAAGCTGGTGATGACGTTAAGTTATTAACTAACTGCCTGGTCCAATCGTTTACTTCCTCAATCGCCCAGGTTTTGAATTCCTTCTCCCCCCACCTCAGATTCACCTCCTCCTCAATCCGTTTTGGGGACGATGTTACTACACCGCAGATACTTGTTGAGTTATCATTTGAGGCCCACGTAAAATCCGACTCCCAGACCAGTTTACCCAGTTGCTCACTTATTTTATCATAAACCTTGTTTTCTCGAAGGTAAATCGGCACCCCATGAATCCTTACCCAGGCGAGTCGTTCGAATGGGAAGTCCTGACCTTTCCAAAGGACCACTGTTGGCAGAACTGGTTCCCACACCATCGCCTTGTTTTCCATAAAATCAACAGCGGTGGACTTATCTTTGAACACTATCAGTACCTTCAATCCACCAACATAAGAAACCGGGTTTTCCACATACCCTCCAGAAGTCAACACCGATCTGATCTTTGCCAAAGCATGAACATCTTTAGCATCACCAATTACTGATCTCCACATACAGTGGTCTGGATATAAGGCAATTTTGTTGTCCAAAACCACCGATTTCTTAATTTGTGCATTACCAGCTACTGCATTACTGTAGGTATAATTGTTTGTAACCTGTTTTGGCACGTACAACACCTTTGGTGGGGCTGGTGGCTTTTGCAAAACAGGAGCACGTTGTTGTTTCTCCTGAACCCAGGCAAATTCTTTATGGTCTTTGTCATATCTGGCGATTGACACACTAAGTTTTGCTTCTTAAATACACACCATATTCATACCTGCTAACACGTCTTTGATGTTAGTCACCCCTCGTATCTAATGAAACCGAAGTGATTTCCTCTTACATCTCTTTTCTTGGCCACATACGCATCCTTGACAACGCCGTATGGTTGGAAGGCCTTCCATAGTAGTGATTTCGAGGTTCCATCCGGTAAGTTGGTTACGTAGAAAGTTGTCAATGGAAGTTGATGATTCCGGTCGTACCTTCCCTGTCTCACCTTTCTTTGCTCTCCTCCTCTCGTCATAATTGTCTCTGATTATACAAGATCCCCACACAAAAAAAAAAAAAAAAAAATTAATGTCTAAACTTATTTGTTAAAGCATCGTCTTCAAGTTGAAATGCCGTCTTCAAATGCCGGGTAGCTTTATACATCATCCAAGTGGTCATTCGTCCATCTATCTAACTTGAAATCAATCTATGCATGCAAAAGTCAGCTAGACCGAGGTAAACTCAAGTTTTAAATAATGTAATACAATAATAATATTTGTAACAGTTTCCTCACGTTCATTTGGACTCACTTTGGCACACAACACGCATATGATCACGTATGGCATCACATGATAAAAGAATAATAAGTTCTCATTTACATCTACTATACATTACCCGGTAGCTGAAGTTGCCGCCTTCACACTTTTCGTATTATTCATTCATTCTATACTTTGAGGACATGCACATCTCACGAGTATTGTCACCACTCCATTACAATCGTACCCGAACGAGGGGCCCATCAATTGTACCCGTATAAAAGGTCCATCACATATGTACCCGAATAAAAGGTCATTTAAGTTGTAACAATACTAGGGCACATATAATAAATAATGAGTAAACTGCCATTTTGGTCCCTGTGGTTTGGACAGTTTTGCCATTTTAGTCCAAATCTTAAACTTTTTAAATCTGGGTCCCTGTGGTTTGCATTTTGTTGCCATTTTAGTCCAAAATCCAAAAACCCTCTATTTTGACTGTTGAAAACTGATTATTTTGTCCTTTAATGCAGGGGCATTTTGGTCATTCTGATTTTACTCTTCTAATAAATTAAAACAAAATTAATTATATATTATATAATATATATATAGAGTAAATATAACCCTCGATCTCTCTCTCTCTCACTAAAACAACACAGATACACACACACACACACTCTCTCTCTCTCTCTCTCTCTCTCTCTCTCAGTTCTCTTTCTCTCTCTACACAGATCCGGTGGTGGACGGACGGCGAAGACCTGTATCTCTCCTCCATCCTTCTTTCTTTTCAGATATGTAAATAGGAGGTGGTTGACGATGACTGATTATGATGATGATGACTGATGATGATGATGGACGGTGATTATGATGATGATGTAAGGGGGTGGTTGACGACGGCAGTGGAGGTGGTTATGGTGTGGCTCGGGTTTGGGTTTGCTTTGAGTTTGGTGAAGGTGGTGACGGCGGCAACTCCGGTGATAGGGATACATTGTCTGGTAAGTGATAATGTGAGTATTTGGGGATTTTGGGTGTTTTATGAAGTTTCTAGTGAATATTTGGGGATTTTGAGTTTTTGTTTCTAGTGAATATTTGGGGATTTTGGGTGGTTACGGTGGTGGTTTGAGGGTTTTTCATGGTGGGTTTTCGGATTTGGTGGTTGCAGGTTGGGTGGTGGTGGCAGGTGGGTGGTGACGGTGGTTGTGGTGGTGGCCGGTGGGTGATGTCGGGTGGGAGTGGGTGATGGCAGGTTGCGGGATTGAGAGGTGGTGTAGAGAGATGGGGGGTGGTGGCGGTGGTGATGGTGCTATAGAGAGAAGGGGTAAACGAGGAAGGAGGTGTGGGTGTGACTGTTGGATGGGACGACGCCAGAGTGGCGGTGGTGAGAAGGGGGAGGAGGTGGCTGTGGTGGTGGTGCTATAGAGAGAGAGAAGAGAGAGAGAGGGAGGAGGTGGCGGGGCGGTGGTGGAGGTGCTATAGAGAGAGAGAGAGAGAGAGTTGATCTGGGTTTTGAGAGAGAAGAAGAAGATGAAAGGACAAAAAAGCCCCTCCGCCCTTTTCTAAGCGGCGTGACACGTGTTAGACCAGGAAGCGTTCTCACCGTTCTCACACTTTTGAGCGTTTTCTCCTGATCCCGTTTCTATATATATATATATATATATATATATATATATATATATATATAGAAGAAAGATCCATTAGGAACCACCCTTTATTACGAGAACCGCGAGAACCAATGTGAACACAACCAAAAACACCTTAAAAAATCTAAAAAAAAAATCAAAAAAATGCTCAAATTTTTTTTTTAATATTTAAAAAAAAAATTGCTATATTTCATCAGTAAAAAAAACCAAAAAACAAAAAAAATCGAGTAACAATACATTTTCACTTTCATCTATCATACAATCCATAATAAATTACCAATACCTCATACCATCCGTAATACAATACCATTACCTTTACCCCCTCCATAATAAAATATCATTACCAATATTTCACTTTATTACATGTACATCAACACCCTTTATACTATCCAAACAACATATTACATCTTAAAGTGACAAATATAATCAATCCATCAACCACTAGATATAACTAACCAAAAAACATGTATATGGGTCTACTTCATCATTTTAAATCACAAACCTTTTGTACAAAAACACGTTATATCATGGTTATACATAATGATGCACATGTGCATTTTTAATATTGGTAATATAAAAAGTAGTGTATTACGGATGGTAGTGTAAATGGAAGTGCATTTGTCTACTACTGGTAATCTATTACGGAATTTGTCCAAGAAATGATACATATGCACATGTGCATCGACAATTGTTACTTGAAAAAAAACGCTTTTTTTGTAACAAAATATAGCGATTTTCTTTAAAAATATTGTGTTTTTAGGTATTTTTTTTGTGTTCACATTGGTTCTCGCGGTTCTCACAATAGAAAACCCATATAAAACATAAACTTATATCTTAGGCCCATTTAAAACTAAGGAAGAACATTTGGTACGGGGTACCGGTACCAATTTTTCTCATTTTTTTGGGACCAATACTGGTATTTTGGTTGATTTCTCGATATATACCGGCATATAGCAGTACTGTACCGTACTGAACATATTCGGTACCAATATTGGTACCCATTTTCCATCTTCTTTTGGTATTGGTACCATGCTTATCCGTATTTAAAACTATCAATCTCAAATTTTATAACTTAAGCCCATTAGGTATTAGCTCATTACCTATTTTAGTTTAAAATAATAACAATAATAATACAAAGAACGGCAAAAAAATTGTTTACATTATCTATTTCGTTAAGGCCTAAGGAGCACGTTTTTCAGTGCTCAGACAAGATACGTGACTTCTCAGAATTAGCCCTGGTTAGCGGCACAAGCATGCTTCTATTCGCCATGATACTGCCTAAAACAGTTATGTGTGCTGATTACATGATCAGACATCAGAAGGGTTGTGCTTCTTCCCAAGCAAGCACATGCTTAGTTGAGGTGTCACATGAATCCTAAAAGTCTAATGGGTAGCTCAAACTAAATAAGGTAAACAAACAGCCCTAAACAAAGTTTTTAACTTATATCAGTGTTGAAATATTTTAACATTTGTAAAATAACTAGCATCTCCACTTTTGCAATCTTTTCTTTCTAAATTCTTCTACACACACAATCACACATGGTCATGGGGTGTGGCCTCGCGCCACCCCGCCAACTCAATCATCATAGCGCCCTTTATCACCCCGCCTCCATTAAAGGGGCGCCATCCTTGGGTTCCGCTAAAGGGTTAGCGAGCGCGAGAGGAACAAATGAAAGGGCCCCACCAAAAGTCAACCAATCAGCTTTTTTCTTATTTATCTTTTTTTAATATAGTTAAAACGGACTTTATAAGGGGCGTTATTCCACACCGTGTAAGTTAGCGATAAAGCCTCATGCTTATGTGTCGTCTACGTAGCACTTATGTGGCGTAATAAAGCCCCTGAGAGTTTAAACCACACCCTCTGGCCTAATAACCAAAAACAAAATTGGCACAGAAAGAATCGTAGATGAAACCCGTACCACACCACCGCAACTACTACACCACCACCGAACCACAGCTAGGACAGCACCACCACTGAACCGCCGCCCAATTTTTGTAACAACACATCTCTAGTTTCATCTCTCTCTCTAAATAAACTCTTCATCATCTATTATTATTGGCTCCATTTTGAAGGAATTCAGGAGGGTGATAACATTGCCGGAGGAGATTCATGGGGGTTATATATTGTGTGAAACGGTGGCCAACGATGGTGGAAACTGTGATCTGAGGAGACGGGTCTGTATGGTTTCTTCTCTTTTTCCGATTGGTGGTGTTTTATTGTTTGCATAACGGTTCATGTAAATTCCCGACGGTGTTTTCCTTTTTTTATTGGTTCTATAACGGAGTGAACACCACTGTAACGTCCGACTGTGTTTTCTTGTTTTTACTGGTTCCGTAACGGTGTGAACACTATTGTAACGTTCCACCACCAATGTAACTAAAGTCTCGACCGTTAAATATTATACCGACAACGAAGCATCGTGTCGGTCGGTAATTGTACATGTCTTTGTTGTTAACCGACATGAGTAGGGAATGCAGCGTTTCGTTGCTCTTTTGTATAATATAGATTAATATAATGAATGAATCGGTGCCTTACTTGGAGTGATTCGGTGCCTTTCTAATGAAGCGATGCAATGGTGTGGTTAAGGCAACTTAAGTTGCTTTTTGTTAGTATATATAATCATAGCCCCTAAGTAAATAGTAACCAAACTTTTTAACTTATGTTAGTGTTGAAATGTTTTAACATTTCTAAAATAATCATTATATTGGAACAAATATTAAAAGTTGAGTCGTTTTTTTGTATGCTTAAGTAACTTTAAAGAAAAGTCAAATTACTTCATTTACCCTATAAGGCTATAAAACATAAACCATTCCCATTAGATATTTTTATCAGATATTTGTTATTAGATGGTGAAATTTGATTTTTTATCCATATATCATTAGCCCACGTGTCCTGTTTTAATCCGTTTAACTTCTTTACCCTACAACTTGTGACTTCAATGTATGCCCATGTGTTGTCTGTCCTCCACCATAACCTTCTTTGGATATGTATTTCATGGAAAAACAAAAGAGAAGTCTCATTACCTTCAAAATACCAATATAATCAATTTAATTTGAGCAGTTATTGACGTGTTTCGTTTTTTATTGTAAATAATTATGTTTTATAGGACTTATTGACTTTGTAAGATTCTATAAGAATCAGTAATTTATTTACTCATTTAATATTTCATTAAATTTATTTACATTATTAGATATGTGAAATGCACACCCTATTCATGGGGACCTATCTCATACTACTCCAAAAGATATGTGAAATGCACACCCTGTTCATGGGGACCTATCTCATACTACTCCAAAGGGTGAAATCTTGCTTTTAGGTTATCAACAATAAGAGGCCTTGTTGTCAAAGAGGACCTGTAAGATTAAATATATTATGTAACAATATTTAATCTATAGCCATTATAATCATTTACATAATAAAGATCAAAATATATAATAACCTATTATTTAAATTAGTTGGTAATTGTTGATGGACCATATTACCCTTAGTAACTAATTAGGTTTCCTCCTGGGTGCTTATATAAGGAGAATTAAGTGGAGGTTAAAAGGGTTACTCAGTTACACACCCCATTAGACATAACATCAAATTCGTCCTCCATCTCCTAACCGATACCCTTTTCGGTTCTCTAAGCCCCATCATCAGTCAGCACCCTAAGGAGGAACCAAATCACGATGACAAGCATGTCGAACTCCATTACTGGATTCTCCACTGGACTTTCTGCTGTGACAGGTATGTTTTACTGTTTTCCCTCATGATTAAACAGAACTGAACCAACATGTGGTATCAGAGCATATGTTGATCAGTCGGTTCTGTTTTCGTATCCATTAATTCTGGGATTGAAACTTGGAAAACGGAATTTTTGATAACTTATTAAACAAGCAGCCAATTTTCGAGTCATAAAGGACGACTCGAGACCACTGTTTTCGTGAAAGATCAATTATATGTTTGTTCGAAATCAACTGGGTAATATTATAACCGAAATCTGTTTAAGAAAGGCTTTAAAATTCAGGTTTTGGGTTCCAGAATTTTATTTTTTATGTTTAGGGTTCATCACATGTTCTTAGGAAATTCGAAAATTCTGTTATGATTTGGAATATGATTTGGATTATGAAGTGTTTTTTCTGTTTTTGATCTGTTTTGTCCTAAATAGATTTTCGAAAAACTGTTATTAGATAAACATATCATAATTTTCGAAATATGTTGATAAAATTAGATCATCTTAAAACAGGAAACAATATCTCATAATCCCTTAGATTTCGAATTTCAGTTATGTTATCACAAGAAACAGCTATGAACAGTGGACTCGAGACCATCAGGTCTCGACTCGAGACCATAACGCATCAACTCGAGACCACTGAGGATTCGACTAAGGCCATTAAACCATTACAACTCGAGACAGAGGTCTCGACTCGAGACCATTAGATCTCGACTCGAGACCATAACGTGACAAGGCGAGACCATAACGTATCAACTTGAGACAGAGGTCTCGACTCGAGATCATTAGATCTCGACTCGAGACCATAACGTGTCAACTCGAGACAAAGGTCTCGACTCGAGACATCAAGACCATAACGTGTCAACTCGAGACAAAGTTCGATCCGCGCTAACGGGTGGTTTGCTATTAAATAAATGGTTTTGTAATTTACTTAGTTAATTTAATCAGAATCAGATAATGTTTTGCAAAACCAGAATAGCTTAACTTGAATGAGCTTTTGATATATCATTTCTGGCCAAAGCTGACTTGATACATCTACTTATCGTTCAAGTATTATGAAAGCTATGTTGTGTGTGCATCATAAGCATGAATGTCTTAATTTCTGGCCAAAGCTGATTTAATTCATTCATAGATGGCATACTCAACAAGTGCATAACTAAAGTGATTGTTTCAATTTCTGGCCAAAGCTGATTTGTTACAACCACTTTGCACATATGCTTAAATGATTACACTTCTGGCCAAAGCTGTTTTGTTTTCGTTTAAGTAGAACTTTTAGCTAAGTCTATTATTTTGATGTTAGTAATAGACAATATCACAGCTTCATAATGTAAAATGGTCATTATTTATGCCTGCCTTAGTTTAACGTGCCCTTAGATCACATTAGGACTTCTTCATTTGTATCATAACTTGCTCATCTTATTTCCACTATCAGCACCAAATTGCGGAATTCCACCTTTAACTGGTGAAAACTTTGCTGCATGGAAGGATGCCCTCATGCTTACACTTGGAGTGCTGGATTTTGATTATGCTCTGAGAGAGGATAAGCCAGCGGACCTTACTCCACAGAGTACTGCTCCTCAGCAGTTACTTCATGATAAGTGGACTAGAAGTAACCGCATGTCTCTCATGTTCATGAAGCAGTCCATTAATCACTCTATTAGAGGAGCTATTCCTGATTCTGACGATGCTAAAACCTACTTGGCTTCTGTGGAGGCTCAGTTCAAGGGGACATCTAAAGCACACGCTAGTACTCTTATTCTCAAGCTGGTGACAACTAAGTATGATGGGAGGAGCGGCATTCGCGAGCACATCATGATGATGAATGACATGGCCAATAAGCTGAAGGGGCTGGAAATGGAAATCAGTGATGGTTTCCTTGTTCATTTTATCATTACTTCGCTTCCTTCGTCCTTTGAAGCATTCAAGATCAATTACAACACTCAGAAGGACAAATGGACGATGAGTGAGCTGGTCGCCATGTGCGTACAGGAGGAAGAGCGTATGAGGATGGATCGCCATACTGATGTTGCAAACTTCACTACCTCCAACTCTAAGAAGAGGAAGAACAATCATCAGAGGAAGGATGCTTCAAAAGTCCAAAGGCCTAACCCTCATCCTAGTACAAGTGCACCCTCCAGCTCTAAGAACTCCTTAGGCAGTATCCGCTGCAAGTTCTGTAAAAAGACAGGACACATGCAGAAGGAGTGCCCTGATTTTAAGGAGTGGCTGGCTAAGAAAGGTAACGATTATTTTATGATACTTGAGTCCTATAATTTAAGTGTTCCTGCTAATTCTTGGTGGTTTGATTCTGGTTCTATGGTTCATGTTACCAATTCTACTCAGGGATTCCTTTCAATCCGGAAGCTGGAAAGAAACCAAAGAACGCTTAAGGTTGGGGATGATCGAGAATTAGAAGTGAAGGCCATTGGAACATTACAATTAGTTATGAAAACTGGTTTATGTATTAAACTTTATGATACCTTATATGTTCCTGAGGTAACTCGGAACCTTGTATCAGGACCAAAGTTAGACATGGACGGTTTTATTGTTTCCCATGGTCATCGCAAACTCTCTATCCTTCATGATTCTATTCTTTATGGTACTGGTATTCTGGATGGTGGTCTCTATAGATTAGAACTAGAAGATAACTTTTCCAAATCTTTGTTGTCATATAACATTAATGAATCACTCACAAAGATGGAAGAGAAACGAGACTTAGAAACTTCATCCATGTTGTGGCATCAGCGTTTAGGCCACATTTCAAAAGAACGATTAAATCGTCTTGTGAAGGATGAAGTCTTACCTCCTCTCGATTTCTCTGATTTTGGAACATGTGTCAAATGTCTTAAAGGTAAAATGACATTAGCGAATAAGAAAGGTGCCACTAGGAGCTCTAATTTATTAGAACTCATTCATACTGACATTAGTGGTCCCTACCAAATCGCTGGCATAACAGGACATACTTCATTTATCACTTTTATTGATGATAATTCTCGTTACATGTACTTGTATCTTATTAAGGAGAAATCTGAATCTCTAACAACTTTTAAAGATTATAAGGCTGAAGTTGAAAAGCAATTAGATCGTCAGATTAAAGTTGTGAGATCAGATAGAGGCGGTGAATATTATGGAAGACATACTGATGTGGGTCAAGCTCCTGGTCCATTTTATGAGTTTTGTAAGGGCCAGGGGATTGTGAACCAATACACCATGCCTGGTACACCTCAGCAGAATGGTGTCGCTGAAAGAAGAAACCGTACCCTTATGAACATGGTGCGCAGTATGTTAGCCAACACTAATTTACCATTATTCCTCTGGACTGAAGCGTTAAAAGCAGCTGTTCATATACTCAATAGAGTTCCTTCTAAGTCTGTCCCTAAAACTCCTTATGAACTTTGGACAGGAAGGAAACCGAGTCTTAAATATATGAAAGTATGGGGCTGCATTGCTGAAGCGAAGCTTTACAATCCTTTCCTAAGGAAACTTGACCCTAAAACAGTTACCTGTTTCTTTATCGGGTATCCTGAGAACTCTAAGGGTTATCGTTTCTATTGTCCTTCCCATGTCACCCGTATTGTTGAAACCAAGCGTGCCGCGTTCCTGGAGGATTTCAAGGTCAGTGGGAGCAGTACCAACCCTTACGAAGAATTGCAAGAAGTACAAGACGCGGGGGGGGAGAGACTCGTCGCTTACCATTACTCCGATTACTCCTCTTGTACCCAATGCAACTACTGTACCTGAAGCTACTGCACCAACTCCAAATTTACCTCTACAATCAGAACCCATTATACCTCATGACGAAGGCACATCAAACACTCATAACCACGACAACGCTGAACCCGATAATCCACTCAGGAGGTCATCTAGGCAAAGAAGGCCTACTAATTGGGATGATTATGTTACCTACCTGACTGAAATGGATGCTGGAAAGCTCAATGATCCTATCTCTTACAATGAAGCCATTAGCAGTGATCAGTCTTCTGAATGGAATAAAGCAATGATTGAAGAGCTTGAATCCATGAAGAAAAATGACGTTTGGGATTTGGTAGAATTACCCAACGGAGCCAAACCCGTAGGATGTAAATGGGTATTCAAAACAAAACTGGATCCGAATGGGAACGTTGAACGCTACAAAGCGAGATTGGTTGCAAAGGGCTACACTCAGAAAGAGGGAATTGATTATCAAGAGACGTTTTCACCTGTCTCTCGTAAAGATTCATTAAGGATCGTCATGGCCCTAGTAGCTCATTTCGATTTGGAGTTACATCAGATGGACGTTAAAACCGCTTTCCTTAACGGAGATTTGGACGAAGATGTTTACATGAAACAACCTGAAGGCTTTAAACCTGAAGGTCAGGAGCATCTAGTCTGTAAGTTGAAGAAATCCATTTACGGGTTAAAACAAGCATCACGTCAATGGTACCTCAAGTTTGATGAAGTCATGAAGAAGCAAGGTTTTATGAAGAATCAAGTGGATCAATGCACCTACCTCAAGATGAGTGGGAGCAACTTTACTATTCTTGTCCTTTACGTAGATGATATTCTATTGGCAAGTAATAGTTTAGACATGTTGCATGAGTCGAAGCGGTTACTTTCGCATAACTTCGACATGAAGGATCTCGGAGAGGCTTCTTACGTCATTGGCATCGAAATTCACCGAGATAGACACAAAGGGATCTTAGGATTGTCCCAGAGGGCCTACATAGATCGTGTCCTTACGCGTTACAACATGCAACAGTGCAAACCCTCCGTCGCTCCAATAGTTAAGGGAGATGTTTTCGGTTCATTCCAGTGTCCGACAACAGAGGTTGAGAAGGAGCAAATGAGCCAGATACCTTACGCGTCAGTAGTCGGGAGCCTGATGCATGCTCAAGTCTGTACTCGCCCAGATATCGCTTATATTGCTGGAATGCTAGGCCGTTATCAGACTAATCCTGGCCTAGATCACTGGAAAGCAGCTAAGAAGGTACTTCGATATCTGCAAGGGACGAAAGACTACAAACTGACTTATAGAAGAAGTGATCATTTAGAAGTGGTGGGCTATTCTGATTATGACTTTGCAAAGTGCGAAGATGACAAGAAATCCACTTCGGGCTATATCTTTATGTTAGCAGGCGGCCCTATCTCATGGAAGAGTCATAAACAACAGTTGACCACAACTTCCACAATGATGGCAGAGTACATTGCTGTTTATAACGCAACCTGTCATGGAATGTTGCTTAGAAATCTGATCACTGGACTCAAAATCGTTAATTCCATTTCTAGACCATTGAAGCTTTACTGTGATAATTCAGCTGCCGTTAGTTTCTCGAACAGTAACAGTTCGACTGGAGCTGGTTTATATCTCGATACAAAATATCTGTTCGTACGAGAACGAGTTGAGGAAAATAATCTTTGTATTGAGTATATTAGTACTAAGGATATGCTTGCGGATCCGATGACTAAAGGTCTCCCTCCTAAGGTTTATGAAGAACATGTTCGTAATATGGGATTTTGTAAAGACCTTATTTGAGCATATTGTACTAGCTTATGTTTTATGTTAATGAAATTTCCTCAGTTTGATTTTTGTATGTCTCTTAGAATATGTTCAACCGGTATAATGGCATATTGACAAATAAAGTTACAAATCAAACAAAGGGCTTATGCGTATTTTGATCATAACGATTAGGTTTTAAATTAAGGCTATAGTATGATTAATGGGGGTCCTGAGTCGCATAATGATTCAACGGCTGTATTTCTCTGCTATAGTACTTGTTTAAGGCTAAAATGAGTGTTAACTCCTGATCAGGCTTATCTAATACTCATAGTAAATGATTACTCGGCTAAGTGGGAGAATGTAAGATTAAATATATTATGTAACAATATTTAATCTATAGCCATTATAATCATTTACATAATAAAGATCAAAATATATAATAACCTATTATTTAAATTAGTTGGTAATTGTTGATGGACCATATTACCCTTAGTAACTAATTAGGTTTCCTCCTGGGTCCTTATATAAGGAGAATTAAGTGAAGGTTAAAAGGGTTACTCAGTTACACACCCCATTAGACATAACATCAAATTCGTCCTCCATCTCCTAACCGATACCCTTTTCGGTTCTCTAAGCCCCATCATCAGTCAGCACCCTAAGGAGGAACCAAATCACGATGACAAGCATGTCGAACTCCATTACTGGATTCTCCACTGGACTTTCTGCAGTGACAGGTATGTTTTACTGTTTTCCCTCATGATTAAACAGAACTGAACCAACAGGACCATCCATGTGACATTATGACTTTGACTGGTTTCATGTTTTTGGTAAATGATATAAAAAGAGTAAATTGTACGGCTCTTCATGTGCTATGTTTATGTTATAAGACTGCGGGGTATGGGGCGGGGGTTTGGGCGTGGGTTGGCTGAAAACGCCCAAGCCACCACCCCGGGTGGGCATGGGTTTGGGCGTGGCCCCTTTGGCGTGGGATTCAGCCCGGGCGTGGGGCGGGCTAGTAAGTGACATGGCATGCTCTAAATGGTCAAACCAAATTCATGCCCCCCAACCCAAGCCCCCAACCCAAGCCCCACCATACCCCATGGGCGTGGGTTTTGGTGGTGGGTTTTTTCCCATTCCACGTGTCAACATATGCCCCAACCCACGCCCCAACCCAAGCCCCCCATACCCCGCAGTCTAAGTTCCATCGTTTTGTTTTTATAGGTTCATCTTATTGTCACACCCCTATATCCTATTCTGACATCCCTTTTCACTTTATCTCTTTCTATATATATCTATGTATATATAGAAAAAGATACAGAGGATGTGTGTGAGAATTTGAACACCCTTTTGAAATTATTTATTGTTTAACATGTTCACTTATAGGTTTGGTTTAATAAATAAGCACAATTGTAGGGCTAACACACTAATTTTGACCCTATAATAACCATCTATGGAGCTACGACTCCATAACCTTATAATCATTTTTGGAGCTATGACTCTGGAACCTTATACTGTTAAACCTATCTTTGAAGCTATGTCATTGGAATCCGTATTCGTCTCTAGAACCACAACTTCGTAATAGTATAACCATCTTTGAAGCTACGATTTAGAATCTCATACCCATCTCCGGAACATCATAACCATATTTGGAGTTGTGGCTCTAAAATGTTACTTGTACGTATTAGCATCCGCTCAGTGACCTAACCTTTCTCCGAAGCACAAATAGTCAGTCTAATCCAAAGATACTAATTGATTTGATTGACCATCATCATTAGCTAATCATTTATCTTTTGATTAATTTCATGCGTCGTTTTCTATTCCAGAACACGTCCCTGATACCTAACAAGGCTATGCATCGAGAAGGGAAGAAAGCAATTTTGTTAAAGTCTCTTTTAAAAAATTAGATATGATATTGAGCACAAGAACTCGAACCAACGATTATTATTTATTGGAACTGAAAGTACAAAAAATGAATTAACAAGAAAACGAACTATCTAATTGAATGATTCTAAAGGCTAAATCCCCAAATTTTAGCTACTAACTAACATTAACAATCTATCTTTCAGGAGTACAACATTAGTGCCTCTAGTTACGTTCAAAATCAAAAACTACTTGAACTTTATAATCTTTCGAGTAATTGTAGAAATGGCCCTCCAACTTTAAACTGTCCCACTTTCTTTAACTTTCGGTATGTTGTATGTTGGGTCTTCAATTTTGAATCTAATCTTCACAATCTCCACCTTAAAGTCATACTTGACTTTAATTCAATCCTAGGGCAGAACACAAAGTTAGAACCTGGCAGGGCCTTTGTTAACATATCTACAGGATTTTCCTTTGTGTCAAACCAAACAATTTTCATTCTCTTTGAGTTGACCAAATCTTTTATTCACATTTATGTACTTGGTTATTTCATGAAACACACTTTTTTTAGACAACTGAACAACACTAGCATTATCACAATGCAATTCTGTATTCTGCAATTGAATTCCCAGATCCTGAACAAAGCCTTTCAACCAAATAGACTCTTTTACCTCTTTAGTTAAGGCAATGAATTATGTTTCTACTGTCGACAATGAAACAACATGTTGCAATTGAGACTTCCAACTAACAATATTTCCCAATACCAAAAATATATAACTTGTAATGGACTTCCTTTTATCTATGTAGGACCGAGTTTCGTGACCGAAACCGTGATTCTTGTGAGATCGGTTCAAGACGGGAGAGATTAGATATAAACAAACAACTTCTTTGTATTAATCCGGTAGTATAACATTACAAATCGGCCCGATTACAAGATAACCGAACAAATAAGTGATAAAATATCACATTTATCCATGATACTATACATACGTGTACATACTGCATTCGACCTCAATAAGTGATCAACTATCACATGTCCAAACAAATAAGTGATAAAATATCACATTTATCCAGGAGTCAAGTTCGTCTCTCTGCTGTACGAAAGTACTGACCTGTTCACGGACTTGCTCCTGTGCCCTCATGCATCGAAAATCAAGTTCCTCATTAATAAGTGATTCTATCACATAGGGCTTGTTTTCAAATCAAATATATATACGGTCAAACAGATGATAATCGGTATACTCACCGGTAAGATGAACCCTCGTGCATACCTTGATACGGGAATGTATCGTGATGTGGATGAACACCGGTCGATAAGTATAAATCATACCTTAACGTATCCCCTCGCCATGATTACATCTGATAAGTTGAGCTTAAGTGGACAACAATACCGATAATCGTTATAGGATGCTTATCTTAATGTTAACTAATTGAACAAAGAGAGCGTTTTGGCATGACCGTACACTGATATGATTCTCTTACCCTCGAAACTCGCAAAAAGAATGTCTGTAAATATTTATTTACTGCTTTAAATTTCTGCATCTTTGTATATATTTATTTACTGCTTTCTGTCTTTACATTTGAAATATTCAAAAATACCAAAAAGATTTTAAGTGTGTTTTAACATAAACTTTATAAAAGCAAAATCCGGGGAGAGACCAAGTGGTGATCTCTCCCGGTGAGGTCTCAAACCTCCTAAACTCTCCTAGTGTTGCAAATGGCAAGGGTTTTCTATTTATAGTCACACCCCTTGTCTTGCAAACACACACGGTCAACCGAATAACCCTCTCGTTTGACCACTTCAAACGAGCGGGTCTATACACGTTCGATAGACCGTTTCACTAACTATTACAAATTCAGCGTAAAATAATAACTAATCTATTCGACAAGCATCGGACACAAAATCTGCATCAACAATAGGACCGAGTTTCGTGACCGAAACCGTGATTCTTGTGAGATTGGTTCAAGACGGGAGAGATTAGATATAAACAAGCAACTTCTTTGTATTAATCCGGTAGTATAACATTACAAATCGGCCCGATTACAAGATAACCGAACTAATACCAAAGGAGTACACATCCGGGGAGAGACCAAGTGGTGATATCTCCCGGTGAGGTCTCAAACCTCCTAAACTCTCCTAGTGTTGCAAATGGCAAGGGTTTTCTATTTATAGTCACACCCCTTGTCTTGCAAACACACACGGTCAACCGAATAACCCTCTCGTTTGACCACTTCAAACGAGCGGGTCTATACACGTTCGATAGACCGTTTCACTAACTATTACAAATTCAGCGTAAAATAATAACTAATCTATTCGACAAGCATCGGACACAAAATCTGCATCAACAAATTCCCCCTTGTCCGTTGCTGTCGAATGCTGAAAATGCAACTGCAATCGATCTTCAGTCAAGTATTCATCTTCTCTGTGTTAACAAATTCCCCCTTGACCGATGATCCAGGTAAGTAGTATCTTGACGCTCCTTGTAAAATATTTCCCCCTTAAAGTACGCGTATTCGTGTTGGGTGTTGTGCAATTTCCTCAATTGACCGATCTTCCGCTGATCTTCCAATACTCCAAACGGCATTTGATAAGGGTTCCAATCTTTAAGAACTGCATCAAGTCTTGATCTTGTCATAAGAACTCTGTTTCATACAAGCATACTACATTGATAGAGATTTCTGGTGAACTGTCTTCTGTAAACCGTCTTTGTGGAATCGACCAAGTAATGCACTTTAATCTTCAGCATCAACACTCAGGAAAGTCAGCTAGACCAAGTGTATCCCTTGCAAGCTCAACCAGCATGCTTAGTTGAACTACATCCAGATCTCATTGTCTCGCCTTTGTGAAGTTGACCACGTAATGCACTACGGATCTTCAGCATCAGTACTCAGGAAGTCAGCTTGACCAAGTACATCGTTTGCAAACTCAACGAATTGAGTTACCCCCAGATCCCTGTAAAATCCCAAGGAAACATCAAACCCAAAACCGAATCCTGCAGGTCTTCAGTCTTGAACTATCAGCTTTCATAAAGATTCCCCAGGTCTTCAGTGAACAGCGCTTTTGTAACTACTGTAGACTTTAGAAACCTGTATTTTTCCGTGCAAAACCCTTCACGCTGGCTGGAGAATTAATTAAAATCCTCAAATATGTGTATGTGCAAAACATTCCACGCCGAACCGTTTGTATCACCAGAAAATCACAAACTCTACCACCTGTGATTGCGTTTAGAAATTTACCGAAGAAATTCAACATACGTTTTATTCCCCCTATTTCTTTGGTAAGATTTCTAAACCTTAACAGATTCTCTCCACTTCAAAGAAACTGTCGTCAAATGTTCACCAATTCCCTCCACTGAGCGGAACTGTCGTCAATCTTCGTTGAATGTTCTTGGTTTTTCGAAAAGTCACGAAAACGAATTTCTTCTTTGCATATGCTAGTTGAATAAGAACGTCCCCTAGTACCCCGTTGGATCCGACTTGTATCCCTCCAAAGACTTTGTGAACTCGTTAGGACCGGTATTGACATTCTAGGTTCATTCATTCGTTACCAAATGCGAGAATATGACAATAAACAAAAAGATTTCTTCGTTGCATATTCTAGTTGATAAGGAAATTTCGCCTAGTACCCCGTAGGATCCGACTTGTATCCCTCCAAAGACTTTGTGAACTCGTTAGGACCGGTATTGACATTCTAGGTTCATACGTTCATCTTCAAATGCGAGAATATGACAATAAACAAAATGCTTTCGAACATTTTCGAATAACCGATAACAATCATAAACATTGACGTGCGGAAGTGAACATACCGTTTTGTTTTTGGCCCATAATAGTCGCGTCACCATTTTTGACATTTGCATCGGTAACCGTGACTACCCCACATTTTTCAAAAATATCATCATCATCTTTTGTTTTCATCATGCTGCATCATTCCGCGTGCTCCCGAACCCGTACAAATTTGACGTTGAAACATAGATAAACTTTTCGAAACACCCGACTCCATTTTTTTTTTAAGTCCAACAAACACCTTGGCCCATTCAAGACATCACATGC
Source organism: Helianthus tuberosus (assembly GCA_030545235.1). NCBI lineage: Eukaryota > Viridiplantae > Streptophyta > Magnoliopsida > Asterales > Asteraceae > Helianthus > Helianthus tuberosus. Next base: position 115,059,539 of record CM060414.1, on the reverse strand, counting down.
CCATCGTACACCTCCAAAAGTCAACAATCCCTAATTTTTTTTTTATAAAGGAATTAACATCATTAGCCGTTATCTCTCTCTCAATTCTGCGATAACAAGAGCAGCAGCCAAACAAACAAACAAAATCGTGGGCCACAAAATAATGAGTTAATCAGTTGGGCTCTCCCTAGCCCATGTAAACACAAACTTTCCAAACCCTATCTGTCAAAGGCTCATCAGCCGACAAATACAAATCACAGACATCATCTTCTAGGTTTCTCTCTTCCATACACACCCCCAAAAGTCAAACAACCCTAAAATATTCAGCCGACAACATATGTACAGCTCACCAATATTTTCTCATCTTCTTCTTTTTGATGAACAATCAGAAGCAACAAATCAAAACCCCAAAATCTCTTGTCTCTCTCTCCTTCGATTAACAAACATCAAACATCCAGCATCATTTTTTTTTTCTCTGGATCCTTCGAAACATCTGGATCCTTCGAAACATAAGATATATGCTGGATCCTTCGATACACAACATCTGTCTGATCTTTCGAAGTTGTTGAGGATGAGGGTGATCCTTCGAAATCTGATCTTTCGATTCTGGATCCTTCGAAACTGTCTGATCTTTCGATTCTGGATCCTTCGAAACTGTCTGATCTTTCGAAATATGCTGGATCTTTCGAAGTTGTTGAGGGTAAAGATGATCCTTCGAAATCTGTTTGATCTTTCGAGCACCCTTACATCTTTCGAAATATGAAGCTGCCAAGAACATCAAGAACACAGCCTCTGTTTAATTTTGCAGATTTGACGAAAACATTGTATTTTTGATTTTTGATGATAATAACTTGATTATATAGGTGAAAAACATAAAACGGAACACTTGTTTCAGCACAGATCTGAATATTCGGGTCCAGATCTGAGTTTTTCTCATTTTCACCCAACTTTTCTTCTTGAACAAAAATCACAGATCTAGAGCACATGTGACTTAGTAAACGGTTAGATTTACTAAATCGGGCACCATGGCTCTGATACCAATTGTAGGACCGAGTTTCGTGACCGAAACCGTGATTCTTGTGAGATCGGTTCAAGACGGGAGAGATTAGATATAAACAAACAACTTCTTTGTATTAATCCGGTAGTATAACATTACAAATCGGCCCGATTACAAGATAACCGAACTAATACCAAAGGAGTACACATCCGGGGAGAGACCAAGTGGTGATCTCTCCCGGTGAGGTCTCAAACCTCCTAAACTCTCCTAGTGTTGCAAATGGCAAGGGTTTTCTATTTATAGTCACACCCCTTGTCTTGCAAACACACACGGTCAACCGAATAACCCTCTCGTTTGACCACTTCAAACGAGCGGGTCTATACACGTTCGATAGACCGTTTCACTAACTATTACAAATTCAGCGTAAAATAATAACTAATCTATTCGACAAGCATCGGACACAAAATCTGCATCAACAATCTACACCCTTTGCATAATCAACATCCAATTATCCAGCGCCAATTTTACCCCTACAACCTTTAACTGATTTAAACACTAATCCAAAATCCCGAGTACCTTTCAAATACCTCAAATCCACTTCACTGCTTCCCAATAATTCTTTCCAGGCTCAACTATATACCTGCTCATGACATGACAGGATACCCAAGATCAGATCTTGGACAAATCATCAAACTTCCTATAATGTTAGCATAAGGAATCTTTTCCATGTATTCTTTCTTTTCTCCTGTCTTAAGAGAATCATTGTTTGACAACTCGAAATGAGAAGCTATTGGAGTTTTCACTACTTTATAATTTGTTATGCCATAATTGTTGAGAACCTTCTTTATATAAGAGCTTTAAGTGAGTTTTAACTGCCTTAAATCTCTATTCCTTGTAATCTCCATTCCCAAAATCTTCCTAGCCTCCCCAAGTTCTTTCATATCAAACTCTAGCATCAGAAGTTTCTTTGTTGAATTCCATTTTTGTCCTTGTAGGCTATCAACATATCATCTACATAAAGCAGCAGATACACAAACAAGCCTTTCTTATACTCTTTATGATAAACACAAATATCATAAAAGCTTCTTATGAACCCAATACCAATCATATAGTCATCAAACCTTCTGTACAACTCTCTTGGAGACTGCTCAATCATATAGTCATCAAACTTTCTGTACCACTCTCTTGGAGACTGCTTTAGACCATATAAGGACTTCTTCAATAAACAAGCTTGATCTTCATGTCCATTAACTTCATATCCTTTAGGCTACATCATATAAAATTGTTATTCTAGATTGCGATGTAAGAAGGCAGTCTTCACATCTAATTGTTCCAACTCTAAATCCATTGAAGCAACTAATGACATAAGTAGTCTTATAGATGTATGCTTGACTACTTGAGAGAATATCTCATTGTAGTCAATCCCAACCCTCTTGAGTAAATCCCTTATCAACCAATCTTGTTTTATACCATGGACCTTCTCCTGGTTTTACACCTTCTTTCATTTTGTAATCCATTTGCATGAAACTAGTTGAAGATCTTTTGGCTTATCCACAAATACCCATGCACCATTCTTGTAAAGGGACTCCACTTCTTCATCCATTTCTCTGCACTATTTATCCTTCTCTTCTGAATTAACAGCTTCTTCAAAAGGTTAATGGTGCATAGATGGTCTCATTCGCTGCAGTCATAAAAGCAATTGCAAAGATGTCTTCAATGTCTTTATACTTTAAAGGCTTAACAACCCTCATTTTTTACCGATCTCTTACCAAGATGTAATCTTGTAAGTTTGGTTCAATTTCACTTTGACTTGTTTCACTTGTACTTGCTTCTGTATCACTTAACTTTTCTATCTCATGAACTGGTTCCACCTCAATCTGAACAACATCTTTTCTTGATACTTCATTGTTTACAGTTTTTCCAACAATATCCTTGTACATAACATCTTCTCTACATTCCACATTCCTGCTCACATTGACCTTTAGACTCACATTATCTGACCTCCAAAGTCGGTATCCCTTTACACCTTCTGTATATCCCAAAAATATACATTTATGAGATCTTGGATCTAACTTGTCTTCACTCATATGTGAATACACTAATGACCCAAATACCTCTAGATCTTGTTACTCAGGTTACACACCAGTCCACATCTCCAAAGGTGTCTTCATTTTTGTTGCTGATGAAGGACATCTATTTATCAAGTAAGCTACAGTTGACACAGCTTTTCCCCATAACTTTTTAGGCAATCCTGAAGTTATCAATATACACCTCACCCTTTTTAGTATGGTTCTGTTGATTCTTTCAACCAAACCATTCTGCTGAGGGGTACCACGAATTGTTAAATGTCTAGCTATACCATTGGCTTTACAAAATTGATTAATTTTATTATTACAAAACTCTAAACCATTGTCTATTCTGAATTTCTTAAATCCTCTATTTGTTTGATTTTCCACCAATGCTTTCCACTCTTTGTACGTCTTGAAAATGTCACTTGATGCGTGCGAAGTGTTGTATATTTTAGGTGTATATTTTAAGCCCTTTTTAACACTTATTTTAGCCAAGTTTTAAATTTATAAAACACGATATTTCACTAACACTAAACACACATATGGGCAAGTGCACCCATCGTTGAGTGTAGTATAGCGTTGGTAAGATACCGAGGTCGTCCAAGGACACAAGAGCTTTTAGTACCGGTTTATCCTCAACGTCTAACCAAAATAAAAGTTTAGAAAAATGTTTTAAACTAAGAAAAATAAAAACTAACTAAAATGCTGAAAATAAAAATAAAATAAAAACAGATAGACAAGATGAATCACTTGGTTCCGACTCGTATCTAGTATAACCTTTGATTATTTCCGCACTTTTGCACATAATTAAGAGATTATCTTAGTTATTGTAGTAGGCCCCTCTTTTGAAGGTGACGTTACCCTCACCCCAGTAGTTTGAGTCAGCAGGGATACAATCCTAAAGGGGTGGATTATTGGAAGATAATGAATTAAGTTATTAATGCAGTATTGTGGTAGGCCCCGCTTTTGGCGGTGACGTTACCCTCGACTAAGTAGTCTGAGTCAGCAGGGATGCAGTCCTAAATAGCCGGGTTATAGTATTAATAGTAGTTAACTTATGAGGGGATCAAAGAGTTTGGACCCCCGCCATCCAATACCGTGAAGTATTGAAGGAGGTCCTACTAAATTTGACCCAGGTCCATTGCAGGACCTCTAAACGCTGAACAATGGCAAGACCTTTACCAAACCGTTCCCTTAACCCCCGACCAGGTAGCCAACATACCTCCATATAGACCGTGGAGATATGAATGGTGAAAATCCTTTATTTTATATAGACAGTAAAATAATGCCAAGACACCACGGACAAACGATAAGGAAAGATCACCTTCAACATAAGTAACTAGTTATTAAAGTCATTAATACAAAACCAAATAAAAAGTGCAAAAGATTAGAAATAAAAAGTATTATACTAGACACTTTGTCTTCACCAAGTGATGTAAGAGACTTAGGCAAACATGGCCTTGATTGTCAAGAACTCTTACGATCAATCTTGGATCCCGAGACGACTCACACACACTCTATGATGGACAATGGATGATGGTGGCGGATGATGGTGTTGTGATGGTGGTGGGTGGTGGATGAAGTGTGAGAGAGGTGGAGTGCCAAGGAATGAGTTGCAATGAAACCAAGCACTCCTATTTATAGGCTGAATAGAGACCTGGGCACGGCCCCGTGTTCGCTGGGCACGGCCCCGTGCCCGTCTGACACTCTCTCTCTTCATTAATTGTAATTCGCAATTACAATTAATGCGCCTGCAGTACTTTCGGCACGCCCCCGTGTCCGCTGAGCACGGCCCGTGGTGGGCAATAGAAGCTTCTATAGGTTTGTCTTTTCTGCTGCTTCTTGGGCACGACCCCGTGCTGGCTGAGCACGGGGCGTGTTCAGCCTTCTGTTTTCTCTATTTTGCTTTGGAAGGTGCCGTTGAGGGTTCGGGCAATCCACTAATGTTCCTTTTCTTGTATTTATGTTGGATTTAGCTGTCTTTTTGCTTCTTTTGCGTTTTTGAGCTCATTTAATCCTGAAAATACAAAAGGAAGACAAAAACACTCTTTTTCCAATATTAGTACTAAAAAAGGGTTAGTTTTATGCCTCATTTGATGTAATTTATATGTTGCATTTTACACACATCAAATACCCCCACACTTGAACTTTTGCTTGTCCTCAAGCAAAACTCTTTAATATTTGGCTTACACTCCCAAATGGAATAGGTAGAAGAGAAGGTTTTGGGCTTGTCATAGAGTGTCGGGATTTCCAAGATCTTTTAAGGGTTTTATTTTTATTTATTTACACTCCTATTCGTAATGATTTATTTAGAACTGTTCATAAAAGAAATTACTTATTTGGGCATAACATGCCTTTTTAAAATTCTATTTATATACAAGTTCACATACCTCGCGGGGAAATCACTCACACTCGGCCGAAGGTGTATTTTTAGTGAATCACTCGGGAGCGGCATGGAACTTATTCCTACCATAGGCTTGCCAAGAAATCAATCCTCCTCCTTTTTAACTTTTATACCTTTGTAGATATCAAGAGGACTTTGTGGGTTGGCTAGGGTTAAAGGTAGGTGGTTGAGTTAGTGGTTAGTAGAAAAAGGGCTAAAAAGCGTAACAAGTGTCGGTTTTCGTATTTTTGTAAAAATATTTTTTTTTTTTTTGATGAAGCTTTTATTCAAACAAAGTTATTTTTGATTACTTTGTTTGTTTATTTTCTTTTTGCTTCATATTTTTTTTTTTTTTCGAAGAACCGAACTTGTTACTAAAATAAAGGGTTAAAAAAAATGAAAAAGGTTTTGGTGGGTGAAAGGGTTTTTTTTTTTTTTTTTTTTTGGGTGATGAAACGAAAAGGTTTAGGCTCAAAGGGGCTAACTAGGGGGATTTTTGGGTAGGTGGTGAAAAAAAAAAAAAAAAAAAAAATAATGGTGTAGAAATGAAAAAGGGTTAGTCCTAATGCCTCTATCATTTACTTACTCGGGTTTAAGTTGATAAGGACCGGGAATGTATTGTCATGGCAAGTTCTAGAGTCGTAAGAACCAAGCGGCTATTCACACAAGAAACGAAAAATGAGCATTTAGTCAAATGATATGAAATTGTGTGCTCAATAAAGGCTCAAAACTCACTTTTGTGGGAATGGGTTTTTATGTGATCAAGTATATATAATCAAATTTTAAATAAGTTTGTCATGCCTTTTCATAATTTTCTTATGTTGGTTCTTTTTATCACTACGCTATCGGTTGTAAATTTGTAAAAATACAACCTTTTTGAGAGCTTGAATTTCCCGAGTTAACTTAGACAAGTAAAAAAAATGAAATTTTTGAAAAAATTTTGGGGTGATTAGCGGTTCCAATAGAGTTTTGTGTAAGGCTTGTATTTAGGACTTGCAAAATTCAAGGTTTTAGCATCCCCCCACACTTAAATTACACATTGTCCTCAATGTGTCCCAAAAATAAATTTTTAGGTTGATTAGATGTGTAAAATAATGTTTAAAAAGCAAAAATTTGTGTTACTGGGCACTGAACACGGCCCCGTGTTGAGTGGGCACGACCCCGTGTTCAGGTGCCAGTAACAAGAACTTACAGAGGGTGGACACGGCCCCGTGTCCAATGGACACGGCCACGTGTCTGACAAAATTCTGCCGAACAGAAGCCAAACAGCAGGTCAGGGAGGTGAGCACGGGGGCGTGTTGGCTGGACACGTCCCCGTGTGGACAGTCTAGAAGCCTGAAAAACAGGTTTCGTCCTCCGGTTTTTCCATCCTAGCCTTATAGGTGCTGAGGCTTAACACCTTAAGCCTTGGTTTGTACCTGTTTGAACACTTAATACCACACCAAGCAATACCAACATCCTACGTTACCAAAGTTAATTGTTCCACGCATAAAGTAAGAAAAATAAAATGCAGAAAATAGTTAGGAAAAGTAAATTGTCTAACACTTGGCACGCAGGCCATCAATTGTTCAAGATTGCAAAGGGTTAACCTGGGAAGTCACCAACCAACCGCTTCCTCCTATGCTCCTCCCGCCTATTCCATGGCATCATCATCATCATCATCATCGTCACCCCCTCCATGGCGTGCAATGTGGTCTCGTATGTATCCGACGTCTTCTTGTATCTCGGATAGGTTTCTCTCGATAGCTCCGACCCGGTGGTAGGTGTTGCTTGCCATGTTATAGGTGTTCCGAGTACACATGAGGTTTTCCTGCAACAAATCATGCAAACTTTGGAAATTAGGAAAACTGCCTCCCGAGGAGGATGATTGGCCCGGATCACCGTGTGGTGGGTATTGGTATTGATGATGTTGCGGTGCTGGGAGGACAAGTGCTTCTTGCGGGTTCCATTCATGACCTTGCATCCTTTGAAAGGTTACCGTCCCATCTTCTGCCTCATAAACCAGGTTCATCGAGCGGCATATGTGAATATCTACCGTACCCGACCATGGGCTTCTCTCAAATGCCCTCGGAATGTGGGCGAAGTGCCTGAAGAGACGGTGCACCCATCCCCCGAAGAAAAGAGGAGTTGGTGCACTCGCAAGGCGGTTGTGATGCATGTTTCGGAGCATAAGGTACGGAACATCGAGCGACCTACGGTTGTGAATGCAATGGAGGACAAGCAAATCTCTTAACCCAACGACGCCACCACTGTCATGCCTTTGGCTAAGAGAGTAGCCGAGGAGCCTATGAATGTATCTGTAAAGCGGATCCCTCAGCTTGGTACTCTTAGTGCTGCTCGGATTGTAGAAACCTTCCCCAATCTGAGCCCACATGGCTTGGCGCTCGTTGTCTTCGATCTCTCTCAACCCCCCTGTATTTCCTTCGTCTCCCGCATCCTCCTCCGCATACAACCCGATAATTGACCCGAATTGTGCCATGGAAATCGAATACCTCGTTCCGCCACACCTGAATGACACCCCTTCTTCATCAAACGGCTCGCACCTTGACTTGAATGCAAAGGTGCTGTAGAATTCCAAGGTGCATTCATGAACAGAACGGAGTCGGGTTGTTAGTGCGACTCTGAGTGGTCCCGTGACAATGTTGTTGAAACGGTCAATTTGATTCACCAAGGTGAGTAGTTCTGTGCATGCCTGCCTCGGGTATTCCTCCGGCCTTGTTTGGAGAAGCTCGTATCGAGCTCTTGCATCTAGCTCATTGGCGTTGAATCTAGTAAACTTCCTGGCCATCTGCAAAAATACACCAAAAGTTAGCATGAAACAGAAATATTTTTGGACAAAACTGCAAACAGCGGGCTGAACACGACCCCGTGCCCAGCGGACACGGCCCCGTGTTCAGGGGTCTGTTACTCAAAAATCCCATTTTTCGACCCGGTTTCGAAAACTTGAAAACTTTTGAACCAATAGGTGCGGTTTCCCCCGAAAATGAAACCCTAAGTTCCGTTTTTCCCAAAATAACCCGTTTACCCTATCAATTTTATCTTTTTCGGTTCAAGAACAAGGGTTTGGGGTTTTTGCAAGAAATCGGGTGAATCTATGAACAATACAAGTGTATTTACTTCCCTTAACACTAATCTAACTAAATGCAAACAGATTTAGGCAAAAATTTTAGGCTCGATCCGATTGAACATCAAGAACCCTAGATTTTTCCCCAAATTTGTGGTGTATTAACTACATGCAAGTGACTAATCTAACTACTACGAGTGACAGAATCATACCTTGACGTTGTTAGATTGGTAAGAGACGTTGGAATCTCGCGGAAAATCGCCTGGAACCAGAGCTTTTGTGGGGAAACGGGGCGTGTGGAATGAAGAAACTGTTTTGAAAAAGGGGGTTTTATCCCGTCTGCAGCGCGAACACGGCCCCGTGTCCAGCGGACACGGCCTCGTGTCGAGCCCCCCCCCCCTTTTTTTTTTGTGCGCGTGTGAGTGCCCCTTTCTCCTATAAGTTATGGTTTAGAAAACTTACCGCTTTATTTTGCCGCCTCAATCGTTCATAACTTACCAGGCATGATGTTTTTATTCTTCCACGGTTTGAAGCGAGATCTCTTCTTCCTCATCCTCAATAAATCCTTGATAGAGTTTCAGCCGTTGGCCATTGACTTTAAATGGTGACCCATTTCGAGGTTTAATTTCTACTGCACCGTGTGGAAAAATATGGGTGACGGAAAAAGGTCCTGACCACCTAGACTTTAATTTACCAGGAAACAATCGAAGTCGTGAATTAAACAAAAGAACTAAATCTCCTACCCGAAATTCATTAGGTTTAATATGTTTGTCATGCCAATCTTTCATTCTTTCCTTATAAATTTCAGAGTTTGAGTATGCATAATTCCTAAGTTCGTCTAATTCATTTATTTGACAAAATCGATTTTTACCAGCAAATTCTAGATCTAAGTTTACATTTTTGATTGCCCAGTAGGCTTTGTGTGCAATTTCTACTGGCAAGTGGCAACTTTTTCCATAGACTAGCTTATATGGGGTTGTACCTATCGTTGTTTTATAAGCAGTTCGAAAAGCCCATAAAGCATCATCTAATTTATCAGCCCATTCCTTTCTATTTAACCCTACGGTTTTTTCAAGTATTCGTTTTAACCCTCTATTGGTCACTTCGGCTTGTCCGTTTGTTTGAGGGTGATAAGCTGTCGAAACCCGGTGATAGACCCCATATCTTGTTAAAAATTTTTCAAGTTGATGATTACAAAAATGGGTACCTCTATCACTTATTAAAGCTTTGGGTGTGCCAAAACGAGAGAATAATTTTTTCAGAAATCTTACCACTACTCTTCCATCATTTGTTGGAAGTGCTTCGGCCTCGGCCCATTTAGACAGGTAATCTACTGCCACAAGTATGTATTTGTTTCCTTTCGATGGTGGAAAAGGTCCCATAAAGTCGAGTCCCCACACATCAAAAATTTCACAAACAAGAATGCCATTTTGGGGCATTTCGTTTTTGGAAGAAATATTACCTGTTCTTTGGCAAGCATCACATGTCTTTACGAGATTTTGGGCATCTTTGTAAATGGATGGCCAATAAAATCCTGAATCAAATACCTTTCGTGCGGTACTGGCAGCACCATGATGTCCTCCGTATGGACCTTCGTGACAATGGCGAAGAATTCTTCGGGCCTCACTACCATGTACGCATCGTCTGACGAGTTGGTCGGCACACATTTTGAAAAGATATGGATCTTCCCAAAAATAGTGTTTCACATTGGCAAAGAATTTTTTTCTTTGATGATGTGGCCATCCTCTTGCGACTATTCCACTAGCTAAGTAGTTGGCAAAGTCGGCGTACCATGGTTCTTCCTTAAATTCCACCCTTTCCAGGGATTCAGTTGGGAATTTTTCGTTGATTTGCTCGCCCCTGGTCGCCTCCAAAGCTGGGTCTTCTAAGCGCGAAAGATGATCTGCTGCGGTATTTTCTGCTCCTCTTTTGTCTTTGATTTCAATGTCGAATTCTTGGAGGAGTAGAATCCACCTAATCAAACGTGGTTTTGCGTCTTGCTTCTTAAAGAGATATCGAATGGCTGCATGGTCTGTGTAGACTATAGTTTTAGAAAGAACAAGATAAGAGCGAAATTTATCAAAAGCAAATACCACAGCTAGTAATTCTTTTTCAGTTGTTGTGTAATTCTCTTGTGCATCGTTAAGTGTTTTACTAGCATAATATATTGGGTGGAAATGCTTTTCTTTTCTCTGTCCCAAGACAGCTCCAACTGCAAAGTCACTAGCATCGCACATGATTTCAAAAGGAAATTTCCAATCAGGTGCTATCATGATAGGTGCATTGACTAGCATTTCCTTCAGGGTTAGAAACGCTTGATTGCAATCCTTGTCAAAGATGAAAGGAGCATCTTTTTCAAGTAACTTTGTTAGAGGTCTTGAGATTTTTGAAAAGTCTTTGATAAATCTCCTATAAAATCCGGCATGCCCTAGGAAACTTCTAATCGCTCTTACGGAGGATGGAGGAGGTAACCTAGAAATGGTATCTATTTTGGCTCGATCCACCTCCATTCCTTCGCTTGAGATCTTGTGACCGAGTACTATTCCCTCCGTTACCATGAAATGGCATTTTTCCCAATTAAGGGCGAGGTTAGTTTCCTCACATCGGGATAGCATTCGTTCAAGGTTATCGAGGCATTGGTCGTATGAATCCCCAAAGATAGAAAAGTCGTCCATGAAGACTTCCATTGTCTTTTCTATCATGTCATGGAAAATGGCTACCATGCAACGTTGGAATGTTGCGGGGGCATTACATAGACCAAACGGCATGCGTCGATATGCAAAAGTTCCATAGGGGCATGTGAATGTTGTCTTTTCTTGGTCTTCGGGTGCTATCGGGATTTGAAAGTAACCTGAAAAACCATCCAAGAAACAGTAAAATTTATGACCGGATAATCTTTCTAACATCTGATCAATGAAGGGTAAAGGAAAATGATCCTTTCTTGTTGCTTCATTTAATCGTCTATAATCTATACATACTCTCCATCCTGTGACGGTTCTTGTTGGTATTAATTCATTTTTTTCGTTAGTAATTACCGTCATACCTCCTTTCTTTGGAACTACTTGGACGGGACTTACCCAAGGACTATCGGAAATAGGATAGATAAGTCCTGCGTCAAGTAATTTGATGACTTCATTTTTAACCACTTCTTGAACATTTGGGTTTACTCGACGTTGTGGTTGTATGACAGATTTGTAGTCATCGTTCATCAAAATTTTGTGTGTGCACATAGAAGGACTAATTCCTTTTATGTCAACGAGTTTCCAAGCTATTGCATTTTTGTGTTTTTTCAAAAGACTAACTAGTTTTTCTTTTTCTAGGTTATCTAATTTAGACGAAATAATTACAGGTAATTTACCATCTTTGTCTAGAAAAGCATATTCCAAACCTTTTGGAAGTTCTTTGAGCTCAAGTGGTGGGTCTTTAGGAGACTCCTTATTTGGTTGCTCGTTTCGATCAAGAACTTTAAAAGTTTGTTCTATGGCGACCTCTTCTTCAACAAAGTGGTCCGTCTCTTCACTTGTATCGGGTGGCTCATCTTCATCTTCAATTAGGGGGTCATTATTGCCGAATGGATATTTCATTGATCGTTCGAGATCGACACTTCTTTTAAATGCCCCTAATTGAAGAGGTAGATTATTGAACTTCCGGTTTTTCAAAGCTTCGTATGTCTTTACAAATGGTCGCCCCAACACTAGAGGAGCGTCATCGAGGATGACAAAGTCGGTTGGAACTACCATTTGATTTGTTTGAACCAAGACATCTTCAACTATACCGATTGATTTTATTACTTTCCGATTGGATAGAAAAATGGGTATTTGAAGTGGAGAAAAATCACTAATACTTAATTTTTCGAAAAGGTAGTTAGGCATTATGTTAACACAAAGATCTTTATCGATTGTGACATTACTAATAAATGAATTTTGAAAGAAACATGGAACCGGTGTGATGTAAATTTCAAATGGGTCTTCTTTTATTAGTGAAGTTTGATCATTAGTTAACTTAATACTTACCGTTTCGTCAATTTTAGTGTTAGTGTTTAACTCTTTTAGAAACTTAGCATGAGTGGGTACTAAACAATGATTTTCGAAAGAAGGTGATAAGAGATGAATTTCTTCGAAATTAGACTCTTCTTGGATTTTAACGTTGTCGGACTCACCTTTTTCGTTGTTTAACTCATGTGTCGGTTTTTCACTTATTTGTTCTTCCATTTTTTCATTTTTAGTTATCTCTTCCTTTTTTAATTCTTCTCTCGCGCGGGACTCCTCTTCCCTTGCGCGAGCTTCTTTTATACATCGATCGATAACTCTAATGTGTTCTAATATCCTATCGGTCACTTCGGTTATAGAAAAAGAATCATTATTTTCTAAGCTTGAATCCGGTTGTTCGACCCTTTGTTCCTCATAATACCCATATGAAGTTGATGGTTCGCACCATTGTTCTTCATTGTAAGCATATGATGGATAAGGTTCGTAATTTTGTTCTTCATAGTACTCATATGAGGTGGGTTGTTCATGCCAAGGTTCCTCATAATAAGCATATGAAGGTGGTGGCTCATATCTTGGTTCCTCAAAGTATGAGTAAGAAGGCTCATACCTTGGTTCATCAAAATATGAGTATGAGGGAGGAGGTTCATACCTTTGGTCTTCATAGGATGTGTATGAAGTTGATGGTTCGTACCTGGGTTCCTCATAGTAAGTGTATGAATTGGATGGTTGGTACGAGTGATTATCTTGAATTGAACGTGTATTACGACAATTTGTGCAATAATTACCCCTATAATCATCCTCATCATAGGTGTAGTTGTAACCTCCTGAGTATTGATCCATAAGAATCACTCAGCAGACCACAACCGAGTCTCGAGATCAGAAAACAAAAATAAAAACGGAAACAGAGGCTGGACACGGCCCCGTGTTCAGTGGACACGGCCCCGTGTTCAGAATCTGTATCTGGGCGTTTTAATTAAATTAACTGATCTAGTTGAGCACGGGGCGTGTTCAGTGAGCACGTCCCGTGTTCAAGCTACTGTTACTGGGCGTTTATGAAAAATCTGCAGCACGGCCCCGTGTTCAGTGAACACGGCCCCATGTACAGGATACTGTAAATGCAAAACTTAAACTAAATGCAGAAAAATGTGCGCGCGATTAAAAAGGTTTTGAAAACTGATTAGGCCGTCGATTTTAAGCTTTCTTAAAATCCTTGTGTCCCCGGCAGCGGCGCCAAAAACTTGATGCGTGCGAAGTGTTGTATATTTTAGGTGTATATTTTAAGCCCTTTTTAACACTTATTTTAGCCAAGTTTTAAATTTATAAAACACGATATTTCACTAACACTAAACACACATATGGGCAAGTGCACCCATCGTTGAGTGTAGTATAGCGTTGGTAAGATACCGAGGTCGTCCAAGGACACAAGAGCTTTTAGTACCGGTTTATCCTCAACGTCTAACCAAAATAAAAGTTTAGAAAAATGTTTTAAACTAAGAAAAATAAAAACTAACTAAAATGCTGAAAATAAAAATAAAATAAAAACAGATAGACAAGATGAATCACTTGGTTCCGACTCGTATCTAGTATAACCTTTGATTATTTCCGCACTTTTGCACATAATTAAGAGATTATCTTAGTTATTGTAGTAGGCCCCTCTTTTGAAGGTGACGTTACCCTCACCCCAGTAGTTTGAGTCAGCAGGGATACAATCCTAAAGGGGTGGATTATTGGAAGATAATGAATTAAGTTATTAATGCAGTATTGTGGTAGGCCCCGCTTTTGGCGGTGACGTTACCCTCGACTAAGTAGTCTGAGTCAGCAGGGATACAGTCCTAAATAGCCGGGTTATAGTATTAATAGTAGTTAACTTATGAGGGGATCAAAGAGTTTGGACCCCCGCCATCCAATACCGTGAAGTATTGAAGGAGGTCCTACTAAATTTGACCCAGGTCCATTGCAGGACCTCTAAACGCTGAACAATGGCAAGACCTTTACCAAACCGTTCCCTTAACCCCCGACCAGGTAGCCAACATACCTCCATATAGACCGTGGAGATATGAATGGTGAAAATCCTTTATTTTATATAGACAGTAAAATAATGCCAAGACACCACGGACAAACGATAAGGAAAGATCACCTTCAACATAAGTAACTAGTTATTAAAGTCATTAATACAAAACCAAATAAAAAGTGCAAAAGATTAGAAATAAAAAGTATTATACTAGACACTTTGTCTTCACCAAGTGATGTAAGAGACTTAGGCAAACATGGCCTTGATTGTTAAGAACTCTTACGATCAATCTTGGATCCCGAGACGACTCACACACACTCTATGATGGACAATGGATGATGGTGGCGGATGATGGTGTTGTGATGGTGGTGGGTGGTGGATGAAGTGTGAGAGAGGTGGAGTGCCAAGGAATGAGTTGCAATGAAACCAAGCACTCCTATTTATAGGCTGAACAGAGACCTGGGCACGGCCCCGTGTTCGCTGGGCACGGCCCCGTGCCCGTCTGACACTCTCTCTCTTCATTAATTGTAATTCGCAATTACAATTAATGCGCCTGCAGTACTTTCGGCACGCCCCCGTGTCCGCTGAGCACGGCCCGTGGTGGGCAATAGAAGCTTCTATAGGTTTGTCTTTTCTGCTGCTTCTTGGGCACGACCCCGTGCTGGCTGAGCACGGGGCGTGTTCAGCCTTCTGTTTTCTCTATTTTGCTTTGGAAGGTGCCGTTGAGGGTTCGGGCAATCCACTAATGTTCCTTTTCTTGTATTTATGTTGGATTTAGCTGTCTTTTTGCTTCTTTTGCGTTTTTGAGCTCATTTAATCCTGAAAATACAAAAGGAAGACAAAAACACTCTTTTTCCAATATTAGTACTAAAAAAGGGTTAGTTTTATGCCTCATTTGATGTAATTTATATGTTGCATTTTACACACATCATCACTCTTATGCCTGATGACATACACCCACAAACTTCTAGAATCGTCATGTATGATAGATAGGAAATATTTGCCTCCTCCTAAAGTTTGTGTTCTTGCATGCCCCTAAAAATCAGAGTGTACAAGATACCCTTGCTAATATGTTTACCCTTGTTAAACTTCACTCTCTTTTGTTTTCCTAACACAAAACTTTCACATAAACTTATATCACAGTTCTTTAAATCACCAAGAACCTATTGTTTAGCTAACTCAATCAGGCCTTGTTGACTTATGTGGCCAAGTCTTTTTGCCACCCGAGGGCTTCAACATTTCCTTCTTCACTTGTAACTGATACTACACCATTAATGGAGTAGGATCAAATACAAACCACATTTTACATACAAACTGTAAGAACCATTTAAAAAGTGTCACGTGTCATCCAAACAATTTTAGAGAAATGATAAAATAATATCCTCAATAATATCAATTTTATTGAATTCCCTATAAATATGCTATCAAGCAATTAATTCTTTATTTGGATCTTCCTTTTGTTTTCAATGTGCTGATTAAGAAAATTGCTGATATCATTCAAATATGTGCTAAAATCAATTATCTTGATTAATTTTCCTGTGCTAATATAATTCAAATGTGCTACTTTTATGTATGTATAGTTTTGGTATGTGCTAATTTAACTTTTTTTAAGTACTAGGACCTGTTCTTACGATTTGTAGGATAAATATGGTTTGTACCAAAACCAACCCCCACCATTAATAACTTCTCCATCTAACATATAAATGTTGTTATTTATTCTAGTACCACTCAAAGCTACCATAGACTCTTTTCTAAGGTACCAAGTGACAATAGACTTAACTTCAACTGATGTTTTAGGGCTTTTGATCAGATTAGGATACGAGTCGATTGATGTAAAACTTACCCCGAAACGGTGTTCCAAACAACGAAAGTGGTGCTTCAATTTGGGTGTTTCAACTTCCAATTAACAAAAATTAAGCCGTTTGGAGCACCATTTCGAGTTAAATTTTAGATCAGTCGTCTTGTATCCTCGTTATGATAAAAACCCTAAAACATCAGTGAGAAAAAAAAAATATTTAAAAGGTGCAATTGCCAGTGACAATATTCAAAAATGGGTCTAATATTCGCCAATCACCTCTAAGTGGGATTATTTAAAAATACACTAAGTTAAGCAAATGAAACGTATATGAATCTTTATTATTATTATTATTATTATTATTATTATTATTATTATTTAATCATATTAATCCAATTTAACAAAAATAGATATGAAATTTGATTATTATTTGGTGAATTTTTTCTTCATTGTTAGCTCCTACTTAATTAAAACAATTATCACCATATATGTTTCATTTGTTTCACAATTTTTTTTTTAAAATGTAAATATTTACAAAAAAAGAAAAATCACAGTATTTAAACATCTAATAAAAATTGAGTAAACTTAGATGAAAAAAAAATTTAATTTTTGGTTAACTTTAGTTATATGCTTGAAAAACTTGGTTATCCCAGTAAAAAGCTATGGCGCAAATAGATTTAAACCTTTATCAAGATATTTGAGCTTGCTTGAGTTCAATTATTTGTGTTCAACTTTTGTCAAGTCTAAGCTTACTACCAAAGTACCGAGCGTGAAATCAAGCGTAACGTGTATAACAATAAGCCGAACTTATACAATATCATGTGTACAAGTTATAACATTTACAAATCATATCACTTTTTTTTTTGAACGGTGACTTTCTTATGAGTGACCCATTGTCACTGAACCCCGTCAAAGACGGTATTCCCCAGCCAAGATCTGCCGACGATGTTCTATCGGGCCCCGTACGGTATCAGACTTGGATGGCGTTCCCCCGGAAAACCGTGCTGCCTCCACACGAGTAGCTTCGCTGGAGTAACAGGCGGATGAAAACCGGGGTGACGCTCAGGATCAAACCCCCCTCGGTGGGTTAGTCACCATCATTGCGCACGGGTGTCCCTACCCCCTTTCGCCACAAGCGGGAGTCGAACCGGTGACCTCTAGGAGGACAAACCGGCCCAACCCCACTGGGCTATGAGGGCGGGTACACAAATCATATCACTTGAAATTACTGTTTAGAATCAAATCATATCACAAATGTTTTTATTCAAAAACAATATGATAACTCACCAATTTTTCCTAGTGTAGATGAGGCAATTCCAGCTAAGCACACAAACACATTTGCAAACACACTGTTCAGTTATCACGTGCTTATCCCATCACACTACAATCATAACCAATCAACTGTCCCACAGTCCCCATTTCGTAATTATCTCATCCTTCAGGGTCATTCATATCAACCCCATATAATATAACCCCCGATACTCAAAATTCAAAAAACAACCTTACAATTACAAAACCAAAGTTAAAACAGAAAATGAAATTTACCGGCGTACACGTGGCGGTGGCAGTCCTCATCGCCTCTGCAACCTCCACCGTTGTCACCTCCTGCCCGCCATCAGACCGGGCAGCATTATTATCCTTCAAGTCCGCCCTGACCGAGCCCTATTTAGGCATTTTTAACACATGGACCGGATCCGACTGCTGCACTAACTGGTACGGTGTAAGCTGCGACCCGACTGATAACCGGGTCAACGATATTATCCTACGTGGCGAGTCTGAAGATAAGATATTTACCCAAACCGGCCGGTCCGGTTACATGACCGGTTCACTCTCCCCTTCGTTATGTCAACTAGACCGGCTGACGTCACTCATCGTCGCCGACTGGAAAGGAATCTCCGGCGATATTCCGGCGTGTATCACCGCCTTACCTCACCTCCGCATCCTTGACCTTATCGGTAACCAGCTCACCGGAAAACTACCTTCCGACATCGGAAAGTTAGAAAAACTCACCGTGTTAAACGTCGCGGATAACAAACTCTCAGGCAAGATTCCGGCATCGACTGTGAATTTAAAAAGCTTAATGCATCTAGATTTGAGCAATAATAAAATCTCCGGCGAGATTCCGGCAGATCTCGGAAAACTTTCGATGATGAGCAGAGCGTTACTCAACCGGAATCAACTCACCGGAGCAATTCCGGCGTCGATTTCCGAGATCTACCGGCTTGCGGATCTAGATCTGTCAACAAACATGATTTCCGGAACGATTCCTGAACAAATCGGATCGATGCCGGTGTTATCTACGCTAAATCTAGACAGTAACCGGATCTCCGGCGATATTCCGGCGAGTTTGTTGAGGAATTCCGGTTTAAATATAGTGAATTTGAGTCGGAATGTTCTGGAAGGCCACTTACCGGATGTTTTTACTCCGATGACGTATTTTTCGGTGCTTGATTTGAGTAATAATCGGCTGAAAGGTGCGATTCCGAAGTCGTTATCGGCGGCGAAGTATATTGGGCATTTGGATCTGAGTAATAACCGCCTGTGTGGGAAGATTCCGATAGGGTTTCCGTTTGATCATCTTGAAGCGTCGTCGTTTAGTAATAATGATTGTCTCTGTGGGTTGCCGCTCATGCAGGTGTGCTAGTGGTACGACGTCGTATTGTTTTTTTTTCCCGGTTAAGTATTTACCGTTGTTGAATGTCATGAAATGTTAATACGTATTTTCGTTGAGCATCTCAATTATTAGTTTCTTAATATGTATTTCAAATATTAGTAAGAGAAATTATTGTCAAATAACCAGAGAAATCGTTGTCATTGTCACATGAAAAACTCGACACACACACGTAAGAGAAGTCTGAAACCATTTGATATTCAGTTTTGAAATTATGCTACGTGTTTTGGTCTGCATTGTAATTGACATGTTTATTTAGCATGAAATGGACCATACTGGTGAATTTGTACTCATTGTTGCATGTTTTTGTAATTGCTAAGACTTTTTAACTACTATTATTGTTTTTCGATTTATGTTATAAGCTTAAGTTGATATTCTTATGTCACTAACCTTTAGACTATGGGGTGTGGAGGAGGGTAGTCCTTAAAACATGATCCATCACGTAGGCGTCCACGTAAGCGGGTGTGGGATGAGCCTAAAAGAGATGGATCTAAGGTGTGTGGATGGGCCTCAATATATATATAATCCTATATAGGGTGGGGTTCTAGAGTGAACACTAGTGTATTTGTGAACTGAGTGAACAAATCCTAGCCATTGATCTACACACGTGTATGGCCAGGATCTCATCATCAAATCGTAAAATACACTAGTGTATTTCAACATCAAATCCTGATCATTGATCTACACGCGTGTATGGCCAGGATTAGTTCACTCAGTTTGCAAGCTACACTAGTGTTCACTCTTGAACCTAATCCTATATATATATATGTGTGTGTGTGTGTGTGTGTGTATGTATATGTGTATGTGTATGAATGTATATGTGTGTGTGTGAAAGATAAAAAGAAACTGGCCCGTCTCCTCCGTCTTGCCTTCGAAATTTGCTACGGGGATGTCCGCAAGGGGGGGGGGGGGGGGTGTTCCGGCCCGTCACCGCTCCTGACGCCCCGGGACGAGCCCCACACCGATTAGCCTTATTAGAATTTAGAGCGATAATAATGTATGTATCTTGGTTTCTTATATTATACGTGACATGCCTTTACGATTTGTTCTAGCCCTGTTTGAGATACATGTTTCGGTTTTCTTTACTTTCACACATGTTTCGGGTTTCTTTACTTACACAGTCGTTTCAAATTGGACCTTTTTTTTGTTCAAATATGCCTAGCGCACTCAGTTGACATCTTGATGTGTTTAGTTACCGCACACTTGGGAGTTTTACGGTCACCATAATATTATTGATCACGGGTTAAATTGACTTGTGCTTTACATGACATGACTGATATAATTATCTGTTTGTTTCATATTGATTATGTTCAGTATCCCGTTTTGGAAGTATACTGCATCATATATCTCAACTAATCCGTTGCTAGGAGTGACAATTTCTGACACAAGAGTAATCAGGTTTTGGTTTGTCATGTTTAACTAGTATAATAAATGTATTGAATGCTTTGTGTTCGGGTTACATGCTATGATTTTAGGTGTGTTAGTGTTAGAGTTGATATTTTTGACACAAATAAAAATACGTGTTCTGTTCGGGTTAAACAATTTGAGATGCCAACCGAAACCTCGCCAACCCACCTAGCTGACACGATTCAAACACTTATCCATTGCTACTGTTATTTTACTTCCTTCACCCACTCACGGAGTGTTATACCTAATAAAGCGCGCTTTTGTTTTACGTTAGATTAGCGACAACAAAACGGAAAATGAACAGCGAAATAGAGATGTTAGAGAAGCTAAATCAACAATGTAATGAACTAATAAATTATGTTCTTCAATTATGCTTATCTACTCGTTAAAATTTCACTAATCATTAAGTTTTTAAATTATGTTACTCTACCCGTTAAATAACACTAATCATAGAATTTATGTTTTATTTTGATTTTCTATAAATAGTAACACGTATTTCGAGCTAAGTAGTTACAATATCCAAAAGTGTTACAAAGAGTTATGAAATAAAATAAAAAATGAAATCTAGCAAAATATATAATCTCTGGAGGATTTGTTAATATCTGAAATTTATAAAGTGGAGGCCACAGGTCGTGTATCCTTAGGGTGAGCGGAGTGGGGCGGTAAACCCACTTGGTACCGACCCTTCATCCACCCCCAACCTTTTTACCGAGCCACGTTTACCGAAATGGGTGGGCGAAATCGGTGAACCTTTACCGAGTCGGTGAGAGGGAGGGAAGGGGGGAGAGAGATGAGTGTGTCGTGGGGTCCATTCCTTCTTAACCAATCACACATATTTCCTTTTTCTAAATAGTTTACCTAAACCCCAATAGGTAAACCACCGCCAACGTTTTTGAACATTAGGTAAACAATTTAGGTGAATTGACGTGGCACTGTCTGATTGGGTGAATGAGAAGTTTACCTATTACAAATAGGTAACCACTCCCTTCACCCTTAGGGTGAGAGGGGCACTCCTCTCTTAGAGGAGTCCCCTCTCTTACGCACGGCCAATCAGCACGCGCCACGTCAACTCCCCTCTTAACTCCCCTCACACCCTCAATTTGATGGCGGCACTCCTCTCTTGGGGGACTTGTTTTTTTATTTTTTTAATTAAGAAAATATAAAAAGTAAAACATAATTTCATAAAATAAAAAACTACATTTCATTTAATAAAATAAAAATTATATCGCAATACTACATAAAAATTTTAGAAATTGCACGGCCACCCGTACTTGTTAGCGATCTCGCGCTTTCGGGCGAGGATGAACGGCAACATTTCCGGCGGAACATCGTCGTGCTGCTTGAGGAATGTTTTCATATCTCGATCGTGCGCGTAGTTTCTCATCGTCTCGCGTTGTTCCGTTATGAGCTCGCGAGCCTCCTACTCTCTTTTCTTCCTCAATTCAATCGCCTCCAATTCAATCGCGTGCTTCGCTTCTTTCATGGCGGTGTACTCTTTGAATTGTGCCGCCAACTCGGCCGAGCCCTCGGACGATGTCGCTTGACGCTTGTCTCGCCGTTGTGTTCTTTGTGGCGAGGGGTCTTCGTTCATATCGGGTATGGAAGGGTCCACCTCAACAGGCTTTCTTTTTTGTGCCGGACCTTCCCCTTCCTCACCTAACAATGGGACTTGGGCCCATTTGTCGTGTTTTCGAACGACCTCCCATGCCTCGACATGTTGAAAACCGCTCGGATATGTATCTTTAAATTCCTTTAAAGCGACTTTCATCACGTTGAGATCGCTACACCCGCTTCCTCGTGTGCGATCCTACATATTATAAAATAACAAGTGTTAAAAACATATGAACTTAGTAAACAAAGTTAAAAAATATACAACGTTAAAAATATAATTTTTACCGCTTGTTGGTATAGGCCGTTGAAAAAGTTTATCTTCGTCAACATCGGGGTCCATTTAGACCGTACTTGATGCACGGTCCGGTTACTTCCACCAACGGTGGCGTTATAATGATCTAAAATCTTACGCCAAAAACTATCGTGGGTTTGTTGATTGCCCTTCTTTTTGTTGGTAGAGCAATGTACCCATGCCTTCGCCAACGCCTCTTCTTGGACCTTTGTCCAATTTTGGCGCTCCATTTTTTCCTTTTTATCCCGAGCGTCATCTTCTTTGTTGCCGGCTTCTTCATCCACATTATATTCATCGTCGCCGGTGTCATCTTCATAGTCGCCCAAATTTTGAGTTTTCGGGCTCTACTTCCTCGTCCTCGTGAATAGGTAGAGGACGTTCAACATTTTCTCGTCGAGATGGAACTTGTGGGGAACGAAAACCATACGGGTCGAAGGCGGGGGATTGAGGAGGATCCATTGATAACAAATTTTGAAAATAGCCGAAAGTAGGTTGTGGTTGGGTGTTGTAAAATGAGGGGTGTGAAGGTTGTTGGTAAAAAAACGGGGGTTGTGAAGTATATCCGAAAGGGGGTTGTGGTTGTGCACTTGCACCGCTCGAACCACCACGAGACGGTTGCGAGCCGCGTCCCTTAGATTTTTTCTTGGCTTCGCGGGGTTGGTTCTCC
This sequence comes from Helianthus tuberosus, assembly GCA_030545235.1. Lineage (NCBI taxonomy): Eukaryota > Viridiplantae > Streptophyta > Magnoliopsida > Asterales > Asteraceae > Helianthus > Helianthus tuberosus. The sequence continues at coordinate 115,036,604 of CM060414.1, read as the reverse complement.
ATTGCTCGGTTTGGCTTTGTATTGTATTTGATAGATTTTTAGAGTATAAGTTTGAGAATGGGTGTGGTAAAAAATTAGATTTAAGTTGGTTATTTATATTGGTTAAAATTGAATTTTTTTTTATAAATATTTGACCGTTGCCCAACGTATACATCCTCGATCCTTGTGCAATTCTTGTGCGGTGAACCCTCCCCGAAGTGATGGCGGCGGTGTTCCCGCTCGGGGACATGGGTCACCGCACCACTCCCCGCATAGTGCCCCGTTCACCCTTAGTATTAAATGTTAATATTATAGTAATATGATGATTGCTTTCCACACAAAATAATATGGGTATAAATCCTTGTAAAATGCAAGATTACATTGTATATAGATTTAAAATTTTGTACTCCTTTTTGTAAAAATAAAGAACAAGACATGTGAGTAATGTATTACATTGGTAGACCAACTCATGTTCCATATCCATTATAAATGCTCCAGGAGTTGTTGGCCTCTTCTTTCCCGTCACTGTGCATCTTCATAAATGTTTCTTTATTATTTAATTTAATGCTGTGTAAATATATTTTTTTTTTGATAAAGGGCGAAGGCTTTCATTAAAAACATAAACAAACAAACCTTCAGCAAGATGCTCGAGGTATAGTACAGACATGAAAAATAAACTACAACATAAACATTTTAGTGGGAAAGCCTACAGATTGAAACCTCTCCATTTTTCCAAAGTTATATCTGAAAGTCCAGCCCGGTTCTTGATCCAAACGTACGACGTTGCCTTGATGTCTGCCAGCAGTTTACCAATTGAGGGGGATTTTTGTTTAAAAATCTTATCGTTCCGCATCCTCCATATACACCAACAGGTTGCTGCCACCGCTACCAGAACTGCCCTTTTTAATGCTTTTTGACCTTTATGAGAGGATACGGCTTCCAGCAGTTGAACGATACTCAAAGTGTAGCGTGGGAGTAGTATTTTCAGCCATTGAAAGATCAAGGTCCATGTATTCTGAGCAAACTCACAACTTACGAGTAGATGATTTACCGACTCTATGGCATCGTCACATAAAACACATGTCGTGGAGGGCATATGAATCTGCCGAATCTGAAGAGCTTCCTTCGTTGCGATCCGATCCTGAACAACTCGCCAGAGAAAGCAATTCACCTTCTTAGGAATCCAATGCAGCCAATTTAGAACTCTTGTCTCCCGAATAGTGATGATATGATCTAGCTCCGCCCTTAGATTACGAACGAGGAATTCTTCGTTTGAAGTACCAGTTTTCCATAACCATACGTCTTCATTCAGGTTCAGCTTCATGTTGTTTAATAGATTGGTGCATGAGGCCCACTCCAATATATGTTCAGCCTGTGACAAGTTGTTTTCACTGCCCCATAACCAGATCACACTATCCTGTACTCGATTGTAGCGTTCAATAACTTTACAACGCTTTTTATTTTCAATCGCATACAAGCTGGGAAACAGTTCCTTTAGCGTGTAATTACCCACCCATTTGTCCAGCCAAAATAATGTTTTGTCTCGTTTCCCCAACTTCAGAACCAGTCTGTCTCGAACATCAATGGATTGACTCTGTGATACTCGACCCATGTTCACTATTGCCTTCCTTACACCCCCAATAGAGCTTTTCATGGGAATATAGGAATGATTTCTCACCCCGTCATGTATCGCCGTTATCGTTCTTGCCCACAGCGATTCAATTTCGTTTTTATATTTGACACACCATTTAACCATTAGAGCTTTATTAGTGGAAGCTAAGCTCCCCACCCCCAAACCACCCTCCTCTTTAGGTGCTACGACCTTGTACCACGGAACCCAACTCACCTTGTTCACTTCCATGCATCCACCCCATAGGAATTTACGCCTCAACCTTTCTAATTGTTTGATAACTTGTATTGGTGCACAAAATAGCGCGAAGTAATACGTTGGAAGGTTACCTAGAACCGCCTCAATAAGTGTTGCTCTTCCACCAAAGGATAGTGTGCGTGCCTTCCATAAGGTTAGTTTATCCTCAAATCTTTCGATCACAGGTTTCCAACTCCTTACTAGACCCATGTTTGCACCAACCGGGAGTCCGAGATAATTAAACGGAAAAGAACCCATTTTGCATCTGAGGATAGAAGCCATGTATGCGATGTCTGCGTTTGGAACACCAACCCCAAATAATTGACTTTTTGTAAAGTTGACCTTGAGTCCAGAAGCCAAATGAAAACATCTTAAGTCTTGATAGGTTGTGAAAATTCGATTCAGACCACTCGCCCACGAACAAGACATCATCCGCATATAATAAGTAAGAGATGATCGGTCCTCCGTTTGGCGTAGTGAACCCTTTGAAAATACCTTGTGAATTTGCACTCACCGTTGCAATATGGAGTGCTTCCATGGCAATTATAAATAGGAGAGGGGATAACGGGTCACCTTGTCGAACACCACGCTCCATGGCAAACTCACAGGTGGGAGACCCATTCACTAGAACGGATGATCTTGTCGATGATAATATCCCCATGACCCACTTTCTCCATAACGCGGGAAACCCCATTTGTGAAAGAATGGAATCTAGGAACCCCCAACTAAGCGAGTCGAAAGCTTTTTCAAAATCCACTTTAAACAATAGCATCTTGCCTTTTGATTTCTTCACCCAAGACACAAGCTCGTTAACTATTAAAGGCCTTTCCAGAATGCTCCGACCTTCTACGTATGCCGTTTGAGTGTCCGATATTAAGTGGCCAATTACCCGTTTCAATCTTTTAGCGAGAATCTTTGAAATTAGCTTCGAAATACACCCAATGAGGCTGATGGGCCTGAATTCGCTAATTTCGGAGCCAGGGTAATGAAACATGAGTTACATCCTCTGTTCAACGAACCGTGAACATAGAAGTGGTCAAGGACAGTGACGAAATCCGGTTCAAGTGTATTCCAGAAGTGTTTAATGAAGCTGAAAGTAAACCCGTCTGGGCCCGGGGCCTTGTCTCCACCACATTCCCAAACGGCCTCCTTGATTTCTTCTATAGTAAAACGTTTCACTAACATGCCAGATTGTTCATTGGATAGAGCCTTGAAAGTATTATTAGAGAATAGTGGTCGGTTCAAGTTATTTTCCTTAAAGAGCCCTTCGAAGTATTGCTTTATTTCTTCCTTTAGCCTGTCGGGTTTCGAGATCCAAACACCATTAAAATTCAACCCATTGATCCGGTTATGCTTGTGATGACCATTGATGATACCATGAAAAAAGGCAGAGTTTTCGTCGCCTTCCGTCACCCATTTGGCCTTTGCCCGTTGTTTCAAATCCTCCAGGTTGGTGTCTTCCAATTCAGCCATAGTTTTCACCCAAATATCCCTGTTCCTGATTTCGTCCTCTGTGAGCACTGCAGATTCAGCTTTAAGATCAAGTTCTTCAACTTTTTTTGATAGGTCAGCAACTAATTGCCTGTTCCTACGATTGATGTTTCTGCACCAAGGTTTGATCGCAAGTTTGACCTCCTTTAATCGCTGACTTAACAACTTGTCTGGTGGAAAAAAGGCTTGCACCCCTGCATATGTATTTTTTACAATACCTTCTAGTTCCTCTTCTTTTAACAACGAGTTGAAGAAGCGAAAAGGAGGGGAACCGAAAGATTCATCAGAGCACATCAATAATAAAGGTCGATGATCTGACCTGTAACGTGGCAAACCCGAGAGTTTGGCCATCGGCCAGTTTGATAGAAACGAGTAGCAGACCAATACTCTATCAATTTTGCTGAATCTTTTACCATCATCCGACCTGTGAGTAAAAGAGCAACCAGACATCGCATACTCCGATAGGCCCGCCATACGGATAAACTGATTGAAATCCTCAGCTTGTTGCGGATTGAATTTAGAATTTTTCCGTTCATTGGGAGCTCGGACACAATTAAAATCACCCATAAATAGCCAGCACCCCGTGTGTGTGTTTATCAATTGTAAAAGTTCTGACCATAAATTTCTTTTTAATTGTGAGTCTTGAGGAGCATAAACGTTGACTACATTAAGCTCTATCCCCCTGTTTCTGAGTTCACCCATTGTTGCAAGGAAGAATCGATTTGAGACCGATGTTTTCTGGGTAAAAAGAGTTGGGTCCCAAATATTCAATAAACCGCCTGACCTTCCACATGCATTTACCGACTCAGTTTCATAACTTGAATTTCCCCAGAAACTATTTACCTGAATGATCGCCGAGTCTGTAAATTGGGTTTCCTGAATTCCAATGAAGCTTAAATTATTGGACCTCCTGAGTTCTCTGATGTGTTCCGCTTTCATAGGGTCGCCCGCCCCTCTAATATTCGATGACATAAAATTCATTGTGGAACCGTTGACTCCTGCTCCTCACGAATCTGCTTCCTCAGGTCACCCTCCTTTCCAGCCATATCAAAACCAAGACACTCACCTACTTCTTTGGTCAGCATAATTTCTTTGTCTACATCAGTATCCACCATATGCCCATCCCCGTCATTTTGAGTCTGATTCGAAACCTCGGATTGAACCCCCGATTTAAATCTGTGTTTCGAGCACTCACCATTTTTGTTGGCCCACAAAGTGTCTTTCATTTTCATCGAAGGGAACCTGAACTTGGTCTTTTTCATATTTCCTTTCCGATTCATCTGTGGAATTTCCTGTTCAGCAGCTGCTGAGGGTGAGGTAGGGGAATTATTTAAATCAATAGGGTTCACCTCATTATTTACTTGTTTCAGTAATTCCCTTAAGTTGAACGGATCTGGGGATTCCTCTAGACCTGTGCTTTGTAAAATGGGCTTGGGACAAGGTATATTACCACTGGGCTCATGAGGAGGAGTCTCTCCAATACAAACTTCCTCTTCAAATAATTCATTGAGGCCCAATACCGAGTCTTTGGCCCATAGATCCTTAGCTTGCACACGTGGAGGGGGGGTGGGGTATCAAAAGGACCCAAAAGAGAATGATTCTCAACTGAATCAGTGGTCCCCTTTTTTGAGCCATTACCACTGTGGGGTGATTTGCATGGGGAATGACCACTAGCCACCTTTTGATTATTATCATTATTACCCAGGTCTTCAAATTTTGATGCCATCCTTTCATCTCCCGAGGAGAAATTACTCGAACTAGACTGTCCATATTCCGGCGATAATTCTGCGTTACTCCGATCGCCGGACATAGTCGGAGATATATAACACTCGTACAAAAAATAGGGTCTTGCTATGCATACACTCCTGAAAAGGATGATCCACTGAATGCACACTCACTAGTTAAGATTGCATAAAATTTTTAAACGACTGGATATATTTATATGGACGATACCATAACGTTATCATATATAACTGTAAATCGGTTTGCAGAGAAATTCCACATAAGTGAGTTAGTGTGCTTGAGAGTTTGGGAAACGCCGAATTAGCCTTCAAGGATAAACAAGGCTTGTAAGTATGACGGATTGGCAGGTCCGGCTCAACCATTTTGGTGGCCTAAGGCGAAGTAAAAGCTTATGGCCTTTTTCCCAAAAAAAAAACATTTTGAGAAAAACCCTCATCCTTTACCCGGGCTTGGGACCGTATATCTCGCCTTGCCAGTTGCCGCCCTAATCTGTACCGCTATACGGCGCCCTAACCTATGCATCGGCCTTTGTTTTGATGGCCCTATAGTTTTAATCGTCACATATCTACCTTTGTTTTGGTGGCCCTTCATTATTTTAATCGCAGACAAGCCCTGAAGCCAAATACCATATAATATATAACTTTTTTTAAAAACATGGGGGCCCTATAGTTTTGGTGGCCCAAGGTCCAAGCCTCATTTGACTTGGGCTTCGGCCGGCCATGCTGATTGGACTAGGGGTTCATATGCAGATTTGTGACTTAGTATGAAATTACATGAAAGTTATCTTGTTAAGACACTCAAATTGGACACCATGTTTAAGTGTTTTTCATGGGTACTACGTCGCCCATTGGAAGTCCAAATGTGAGGAATCTTCGCCCAAGATAATATTCACCATAATGTATAACATTCAACCATGAGTTTGGTTGATGTTAAGATTTTGGTTGGTCTATATGTATATATTATAGTTACATCATACATATATTCGTCCTAAGTATTATACGCTACCATATAATGGTCATGGAAGGAGTTAGGATGAATTCCATCAATTTAACCTCATTATATGGATTTACCAAAGCACAAAATCATCAACTTAGTTGATAATTTCGGTTGGTCATGAATAAGAATTTACGAGTAACTAAAATTGCTAAGTGGCCAAATGAGAGCACCAAGACGTATACATACTCAACAGGGCAAATGTTGGAGACGAGGTGTGGTTGATTCATTTTGGTTTCTTGGAAACCACTTAGATAACTAATCATCTAAATCACTTAAATAACCAAGTGACTTGACTAGACAAGTGCATTCCAAACATAGATAGTGTTTGGAGACTTGGTGTAGTCTTGTTCACTTTGTGGTTAGGAAGTTGTTTAGTGACTTAGGTTGGTTGATTCGGAGGTGTTTGCACCTCTAACTTTCTGAAATGACACCTCAACTCAAGTCCCTCAACATGCATATTAGTTGCGAACAAGGTTTGGTTCATGTTCATCCAAGAAAGATATTTAAAAGTTGTAATAAGTTTGAAAGCTTGTCAAAACAGAAATTTAACATCACTTTGGATCTCAAAATGGTGATGTTCAAACCTAGTTTAGCAAGATAAACTTGTGGACACATTCCTAGAGGTGTTCCAAGTGGGTAGAAGCAAGAATTCATGAAGAAGAGGAAGAGAAAGTGAGTTGAAGCTGACTTTTACACTTGAAGATAATCTGCCCTAAAACTGAAATTCCAGAATCTTAAGAGTGTTTAGAGAGTGATTCGAGTGTGGGAAAAATGAAATGAAGGTGTGGGATGGTTGGTTATATAGTTAGTGGTTGATTAGGGTTAGTGTTTTAATGAAGGTAGAAGATGATTGGGGGTAAATGGAGGTGAGAAAGGTGACCAACCCATGCAAAGGAAACAACTTTCTGCGGATTAAGGCTCCCCGCGTCATGCGACCAAGGAAGGCCTTGGTCGCCGCGCGAAGTGACCTGGGTATTAAGGTTTCTATTTTGGCGCTTTTAGCCCCTAAACTTATATTTGATGTTATTTTATGCTATAAACTTGTATTTTAGCATGTTTAGTACAGGTATGTATGTGATAGTTGTCGTGCATATACGAATGATAATCGATTGTGTGATAAGTCTCAGTTCTGCACGTAAGCACATATGAATGTCGTATAAATTCAGTTGTATGTCTTGGTTTCGTATAAAACACGTAATATAAATATGAATTACATATAATTGATATAAACATGATTTCCCATTATGATCGAAGTCTCGGATTATAAGATTGAAACGAAGTGCGAATACAAACTTTCAAAAGTCTCGGAATGTTAGAGTATACACCTCGAATGGTTCAATAGAATGGTAGCGGGGTGTAGTAGGCCGCTGAGTACACGGTGCACGTCCCTGTAGTGTGAAATCCTTGCCATTGATGGTGAACTTCAGAAGCATTTCCTTCTAATTTTCTTGAACCATGTTAAGTGTGGCCAACCATTGAATACCTAGTACTAAGTTAGCTCCCCCTAGAGAGAAAGGATATAACTCTTGAGTGATTTGGAGGTCCTTTAGGTGTAGTGAAACATTCTTACAAATTGATTGCAATGGATGATGTCTCCGTTGCCAATTCTCACTCTAAATGGAACAATCTTATCGCAGCCCATGACCCCTACCTCGGGAGCGGGCGTCGCGAGGACAGTATCAGTGGTATCGGTGTTTATTAATTTGGCAGCGGAATACATCAGGACCGTAGTTAGGAAATATTTTTATCAGAGTAAAATACCAACTTTTGATAATAATAATTTATTAGGATAAAACCAAAGTTCATTTGACAATACATTTGTAGGGATAAACCCTATTTATTGAAAACAAAAACTTTTTCTAATTTAGGTAACTTTTATAGCCACTTTTCCAAGCCTTCAGTGCTCTCCAGCTGGCTTCTAATGGCGTTCACACTGTGTTACCTGAAACGCGTTTTAAAAATATTTTATCAGCAAGAAATACTGGCGAGTGCATCCCAGTTTAATCAAAACATTTTTTTATCACTTTATAGTATTGAGTAGGAATGGCAATGGGCCGGGTTTGGGCCGGGTATTGGTAATCCCAGGCCCATACCCGGTTGTAATTCTTTGTCCTATACCCAACCCGTTACCCGTCGGGTATTTTTCGGGTAATTACCCATCGGGTATCGGGCATATCCGCGGGTATCGGGTATACCCGTTTATTTCTTAAAAATACCCGTTGGGACAAATGTGGAATTTTTACTTTGATGTTTATATGATTTACTATTTTAATGACTCTAACAAATGAAAATATGATTAACAACTTACATATAGAGGTAAATGAACAACTTAAGTTTGTAGAGAAGCCTCTACAAATTAAAGACAGGAAAGTCAAGAACCTTAAGCATAAAAGGTTAGTTCTGGTCAAAGTGAAGTGGGACTCCAAAAGAGGACCAGAATACACATAGGAGCTTGAATCAGAAATACAAAGGAAATATCCACACTTGTTCCAGTAGATCTCGAGGACGAGCTCTAAAACAAGGTGGGGAGGATATAACAACTCTAAAATAAACCGACACCCTCGAAATATTTTCCGACACCCTAAAAATATTTAAAATATCCCAATATGTCTTAAAATACACTCCGTATGTGAAAACCGAGCCCAAAATACGATATAACATTAAAAATAAAATAAAAATAAAGAAATTGAGCCTGTCGCGGGGCGCGTAAGCCACCCCTTGAGCTTACGCGGGCCGCGAGCGATCGTCAAACGCGGCGAAACCCGGTGCCGACACGTGTCATCATCGTGGAAAGTCTAGTTTGTTAAATCGACGGAGCTAAGCCCTACACCTCTACTACGCGGGCCGCGTAGGCCTTAGCCTAATCTTACGCGGGCCACGTAAAACTCAAAATCAGCCCCTATAAAGCTGGAGCTCGGGCCTTCAGTTTACGTCGCTCAAATTTCGACTTTCTCTCTTAATTTCTTAATAGTAGAAGCTATACTCGGGTATAATATCCCCCTAAATAATGAGGTTCTGCTCCGTTGTAAGTATGATAACCCCTGGATACGTATTAGATACTCTGCCCGATTGATCTAAGGTTCTGTAACGGCTGTCGTGGTTCTGCCCGACGTAGTCGTTGGAATGCCGTCTCGGGGAGGGTATTACTAATGTTAAAATGGGTTATTATACTAACACGTGTGCATTTGTGTAATGTATAGATTATTCCCAGGAAATCATTACTGAAAACATAAGACAGCAATGTGAGTAATCTCCTTTTTGCAAATTGTTTACAAAATACCCGTTCAGAGCACACATACAAAACTAAATTAAAACTATTACTTAATTAAGTAATTGTATCAAGACCACCTAATTGCATAAAACATCCACATAATAAAGGGTGATAGCTTCCATATCCAATATACATGCTCAAAAATAAATTATATGTTCACTAAACACTTGCCATATACATATCTACATATGGCTATAGATAAGGTAATAAATACATGTACTAAGTTTATATATATGGAAATCTATAATATGATACTTTTGGGTATTATTCGGGTAAATGGGCCGGGTATCGGGCGGGTATCACTAAATCCCATACCCATACCCGATTTTTTTATATTTTTAAGCCCGTACCCGGCCCATACCCATTGGGCTTCGGGTATACCCGGCCCGTATGTTTCGGGTTTCGTGTATACCCGTCGGGCTTGAGCTTTTTTGCCATCCCTAATATTGAGGGCATCCGCAATTACGTTTGTTTATATCTACTCAATTACTCATTCAGTACTGTCAACACCTGACCTGTGGGTCAAATTACTCATTGGCTATCTCTTTATCCAATGGTAATGTCTTTCACATTTTGTATACAAAACTCCAACTAGGGGTGTAAACGAACTGGGCCGAGCCTGAGCTCGACTGGGCTCGAGCTCGGCTCGTCATGTTTTTATGAAGCTCGAGCTCGAGCTCGAGCTCGGCTCGGCCCGAGCCTACTTATTTGAGCTCGAGCTCCGCTCGCGAGTAAAACCCAAAGCTCGAGCTCGGCTCGAATCGGCTCGAGCTATTTTACGAACAACCTTAGACGAGCTAAAAAGTCATCTCGAGCTCGCTTTAGTATCGCTTAAACGAGCCAAAGCTTGGCTCGAGCTCGGCTCACTAATGTTATCATCATTATTCTTATATTATATATAAAATAAATAAATTTTTGTTTGGGCTCGTTTAGGCCCGCGAGTCTAAACAAGCTTTGTATTTCAGGCTCGAGCTCGGGCTCGATAACTAAACGAGCTCTATTTCAGGCTCGAGCTCGGGCTTGGGCTGTTTAAAGCTCGGCTTGTTCGAGCTTTTAACCGAGCCGATAACGAGTAGCTCTCGAGCCTCTGGTCTTGTTTACACCCCTAACCCCAACATACCGACAGTAATTATAGAATCACAAATACTCAATTACTGTTAAGTGTTTATTTCAAAAATTTGAGGTTTTGGTAAAACATTTTGACTCATGAAGTAATTTACAAAAAGGTAGCAAAAAGTAGATGTACTCTCATTGTAGACTTAGGTGACACTAAAGCTTCCTTGTGATTCTCCAGGTTATTATCTATTAAAATCAAACAATGCAAACGTGTTAGTAAAATAACCCAATTCACATTAACCGTACAACTCGAGACATAATTCCATTGACTGAGTCGGGCATAGCCGACATGCGTTACGGAATCCTAAATCGATCGTGTAAGGTAATAGCAGGGTTATAGTACTTACAACGAGGCAGAGCTTCGCTTTATAGTGGGTATTATGCCCGAGTATAGTAATTACTATATAGAAATTGAGAGAGATCAAAGATTTTGAACGAAACTCAAATGAGCTCGTCGACCCAATTTACTGGGCATATCAGAGGCGGCTCGTGCCCCGCGTAAGCCTAAGATTAGGTCTTCACGGCCCGCGAGGACTCTAGGCTAGGCCCTAGCTTAGTCGAGTCAGCGAATCTAGCTTTAACACGTTTCGACTCGTGTCGGCATTGTGTGTCCGGCAAGTCTAAGCTATCACGCCCCGCGAGAGACCAGGCGAGTCTGGGTCGCGGCCCGCGAGCGATACTCAAAATTTGTTTTTCTTGTTTTTCACAAGTATAGGGTTGTTTCGGGTCCGTTTCTCATGTACGGGATATATTTTAGGACATTTAGGGGTGTCCAAAAAATATTTTAGGAGGGTTGTTATATCCTCCCCACCTTGTTTTGGATCTCGTCCTCGAGATCTACTGGAATAGGTGTGGGTATTTCCTTTGCATCTCTGATTCGAGTTCCCAAGTGTATTTTAGTCCTCTGTTGGAGTCCCATTTCACTTTGACCAGAACTAGTCTCTTGTGTTTGAGGTTCTTGATCTTTCTATCTTCAATCTGAACGGGTTTCTCGATAAACTTAAGTTTCTCGTTCACCTCTATGTCCTTAAGAGGTATCACTAACTATTCGTCTACTAAACACTTTTTGAGATTACATACATGAAACACATCATGTATTCCTGCCATTTCTTCTGGCAGTTGTAGCTGACAGGCTACATGTCCTATTCTTCTAATAATCTCAAAAGGTCCAACATACCTGGGGCTTAGTTTTCCTTTTTTAACGAATCTGACTACTCTTTTCCATGGAGAAACTGTTGGTGCATGCGTCTGTCGACTTCGTCTTGTATCGAGTCTAGGACTAAAAATGTTAGATATGTTAAACGTTTTAGAATGTGTTTAAGATAATTTAGCTTGAAAGTGGTGATTTACCTTGAAAATGTTTTTTGACATTTTCAAGCTAAATCAAGATTTACCTTGAAAATGGCATGTCATTTCAAGCTAAATCTCCTCTCTATAAATACCCATTCAAGCTAAATCATTTGTAACTTTCAGAGATTTCTTCCGGTTTGCAACGAAGTGCTGCCGAAGTGTTGTCAGGTTGTAAATGTCATCGAATTAATAGAAACAACAGTTTAAAGTGTAAATCTTGCTGAATTGAACTCGGTTTGTTCGTTTCCGCCGCTCAAACTGAGATAAACTCTTCTGAACGACTCGTTCGGGTCTGCAAACGATCCTACAAGTGGTATCAGAGCTCAGGAGGAAGAGTTCTTACCAATTCAGCTTCATTTTTCTGATTTTCTACACCTTCTTTTCAAAATTTTTAAATTTTCACGGTTAAAATCGGCTCAAATTTTTACATAACGTGCGTAATGATGTTCTAACAAACCCTTGAAAGTTTCAAAACTTAATTCGATCATTTACTTGTTCAATCGGACCAAAATCAGATCGATATGATGATATCATGCAGATTTAGCTTGAGTTTATGGGTTGATTTCGCTTGAGTGTTGACATTTTGATCAGATTTAGCTTGAAACTTACTTGTTGATTTCGCTTGTATTCACAAATATTATGATTTAGCTTGAAATGAGTGCTGAGTTTACTTGAGTGGATTTCGCTTGAATCTGATACACCGATTGAAATTACACTGTTTGAATACTTTGTTGATTTGCTTGAAAGTACATCGATTTATGTGGGTCTCGTAAATTGAAATATGTTGCATGTGAGGTTTTAATTTCGGTCCAATAATATCATATTGAAGTCTCAAAGGTGCATGAGACTTTTTCCGTAATTGTCTGCTACTTTTATCATAAGTTTGTCAGTTCATTGAAGGATATATTGTTTTGATATAAGTGTTTTGTCGATATATGTGATGACTTTTTAAAATGTTTGTTTGACATTAAAATTGTAAGGTCACTAGTTGTTGTCAGCAAGTTTGATAATTGTTTGATAATTGTCGATACATGTATATTTGTTTGTCACGAGGTAGTTGGCATGTGACTTAAAGTTTAGAGGTCCAATCATAGTTAACCACATATCGGTTCATTAAATCATCAACTTGCTTGAAATATGATTGATCTCGATTGTGAATGATGACAGCTTGATGACAATGTACGATTGAATTGCTTTTCACGTGATAGTGCATAGAAGTGTGTGAAACTTTAAAAAATATTGTTGTGGGTTTGTATGTGTTTACATTTGATCAAATAAAATTGATCTTAAAAGAGTATTGTCGATTATATGCATTGTGTGATTTGAAATTGCTTATGATATATTGGTTATATGTGCTAGTCGATCGAGTCTTGTGCGATTTTGGTTCAAAGCGTTTGAGTTGTCAGGTCACAAGGTTTGGAGTTTAGTTGGCTCGCACGGTGTGATCTATTTGTTGATCAGTCAAGTCGTTTTTGAGTCGTCAATTCGCGTGATATAATCCAGTTCATACAGTTCGGAGTTCAAAGGTTTCAAAGAGTCAAGTCACTTGAATTCGATTCGGGTTCTAGAAGTTCTTGCCAGGTGTTTTCTAAAGTGTTTGCCAAAGTATTTCAAATTTTCGAAGACATGGAAGAGGAATTCTACAATGCTTTTGCGACACCGATTGCACCTGTTACAGCTGCAGAGAATTTATACAGTGAAAATGAAACGGGAACTCATCAAAAGCCACCAAAGTTGATGTATATCGAAGATTTTCAGAGTTGGAAAAACCGTTTTGAGAATTGGGTTCTAGCTTACAGATTCGATGCTTGGTGTTCACTGCTGAAAGACTATGAGAGACCCAAGAATGAGCGTAATTTGGAAAAAGGTTTCAATGATTTTACAGAAGCTGATAAGTTGAAATATACTAGTGAAAAAATGATGATCAGCATTTTACAGCAAGCAGTTAAAGAAGATATCTTTGTCTTACTTCAACATAATGGAACTGCTAGATCAATCTGGGAAGCTTTACTTCAGAAATTCCGAGGGAGTGCTGATATGATAAAAAACAAAAAGGCCTTATTGAAGAAGTCGTTTGACATATTTACTGCATTTGATCATGAAACCACAAAGGAAACGATAGATAGATACTGTCATCTGGTTCTAGAAATGAAAAGATTGGATATTCAAAAAGATGATGATGAGTGGGTTGATAAGTTAGCAGAGGCATTACCCCAACAGAAATGGGGAACTTATCTGATGATTGTGAAACTCATGAGGAAGACTGAGAGTATGAACTTGGCACAGTTTATCCAGAAGATTGAGGAACAAGAGCTGGATATTCAAAAGACTGCTATAATGACGAATCCAAATGGAAAACAAGATGTCAGTTTGTATTACAGAGGGAACAAGTTTGAGGCTACCCCCAGCCCTAGCCCAAAGATTCAAACTGGTTTTAGTGCTGACAGTTCATCTGGAACAAAGAGTAGTAATGTGACTCAAAGTGGTGGATCTTCATCATTCTCAAGCTTTGATCCAAATAGCACAACATCAAGTTCTCAACGACAAAACTCAACAAACCTTCAGTGCAATGTTACCTTAAACATTCAAAATGGTCAGAATTTGTTTCCAGAAGTTGCCAAGCAGCATATGGCATCACTGGTTACTATGTTAGAATCTTACGAAAGTTTGATCGATGGGAAGATTGGCAATCCAATGCTTACCAAAGAAGATTACGACCAAATTGATGCTGAAGAACTTGAAGTGATGGATATCAAATGGTGCTTAGCAAGTGCTTGGAGGAGAGCTGAAAAGTTTCAAGAGATTACTAGTAGGGATGAATTTCGAGGAATGGCTACCTCTCCATTGGGATTTGATAAATCAAAGGTTACCTGTTTCCGTTGTAAAGGAAAAGGTCATTTTAAACGAGAGTGCAAAAGTAAAGAAGCTACCGGGAATCAAGATAGAAACAATTATTATCAGAAATCAATTTTTCATCAGACTACTCAACAACCTCAAATTACACATGCTCATGCTACTAATGATGAAAAAAAAGAAAGCTTTACTTATCCATCAAGATGATGAATTTGTTGCTGAAGGATTTAGTTGGGACAAATACATACCTGGTTCAGCCCTTGTTGCTAGAATTCAGGGTGAAGATGAGACTAATCAGAAAAGAATCCCGATTTTTCCAGATCTTGGAAGTGATGTGGATACCGATGATGAGGAAGAACATCTCAACAGAGCTAGAAATGGCATTGATCCTACTAGTTTTAATTTGTTTTTTGCAGATAAAATGGAGATGCTGAATCAGAAGAAGATTGCCAGATTGAAGAAAGAGCTGGAAACAGCAAAAATGCAAGCTGCTGAAAAGACAGAAGCAGGAGAAGAAATTGTCGAAGTAGAGAAAGTTGTTGATAAGATTGTTGAGGTCGAAAAGATTGTTGAAATTGAAAAACTTGTCGAAGTTGAAAAGATTGTCGAGATTGAGAAGATCGTTGAAGTTGAAAAATTAGTTGAAAAACTTGTTGAAGTCGAAAAGATTGTTGAAATAGAAAAGATTGTTGAGGTCGAGAAACTAGTTGAAGTTGAAAAGACTGTTGAAGTCGAAAAGATAGTTGAAAAGGTGGTTGAAGTTACTAAACCTTGTGAGAAATGTTCAGAGTCTTGCAAAGTTTGTGAAGAAAAAGATAAAAAGATTGCTGAGTTAGAGAATATAAAAGAAGATTTACTGTGTGATGTGAAGTATGTCAAGGAGTCCTATGATGTGCTGAACAACACAGTTGATCGTCTGAAAAAGACAAATTCAGAAATCGAAAAGGCGATGGATAAAATGAGTGCAACATTAATGACAAAGCAAAGCGTCATCAATGATTATATTGAAGACTGTGCTAAGTTGAAGAAAGATGTGGAACTTGAGAAAATTGAGAGTGAAAGGATTAAACGATTACTATTGAGTTACACTACTTGTGATTATTTGATTGATCGTGTTTATCCTACTGTTGCAGGTTTGGAGGCATTCAAGGAGAAAAAGACTGAAGATACTGATACTGGTAAGAAACCAAGTGTCAAGTATAACAGATGTCCGCCCCCGATTCATGAAACTTATTCTCCAAGGAATCCTAACGAGGAGCGTCTAAAAAAGGCAGTCAACATCAAGTTAAAGTCTGAAATCATTGATGAATTACCAGACAATATTGATGTTACATTCACAGCGTCTGACATTGATCATGAGTCTGAGTTATTAAAGAAAGTGGTCGATCAGGTGTTAGATATGGATGAAGAGTCAAAACCGGAGTCTGTTGGTGCATGCGTCTGTCGACTTCGTCTTGTATCGAGTCTAGGACTAAAAATGTTAGATATGTTATACGTTTTAGAATGTGTTTAAGGTAATTTAGCTTGAACGTGGTGATTTACCTTGAAAGTGTCACATGACAGTTTCAAGCTAAATCAACATGTTGATTTACCTTGAAAGTGGCATGTCATTTCAAGCTAAATCTCCTCTCTATAAATACCCATTCAAGCTAAATCATTTGTAACTTTCAGAGATTTCTTCCGGTTTGCAACGAAGTGCTGCCGAAGTGTTGTCAGGTTGTAATTGTCATCGAATCAATAGAAACAACAGTTTAAAGTGTAAATCTTGCTGAATTGAACTCGGTTTGTTCGTTTCCGCCGCTCAAACTGAGATAAACTCTTCTGAACGACTCGTTCGGGTCTGCAAACGATCCTACAGAAACTTTTAATAATACCTTATCTCCTACTTGAAATTCTAAAGGTTTTCGTCTGTTATTTGCATAACTCTTTTGACGATCTCGTGCTGCTTTTAGTCTTTCCTTGACTTGAATTATCTTATCTGTCGTTTCTTGTACTATCTCTGGTCCAGATAATTGAATTTCTCCAATTTCTGCCCAACAGACTGGAGTTCTACACTTTCGTCCATAAAGTGCTTCAAATGGTGCAGCATTATGTGACAACCATAAAAAATACAGGTATCCGTCCCATTTAAACTACCATGATTAGTGCTTAATGACTGTGCTGAATTACAATTAATGACTTAAACTGCTTTCTGATTACTGCATCATACTTACATGTGCATCACATATTACATAATGTCACATCATTATCACATACAAACTATATTGACATACATGATGCACAAAGCACAGTTAGCACAGTTAACGGATAAAACAAGAGTATGCTTACGGGGTTCAGTAAATAGACAGATAGTGTTTTGAGACCCAGTATGAGCCAGAAACCAAGTTCTACACTAGTATAGTGTGTAGGGAAGTAAGGACCACAAAACTGCTTTTCTAGGTGATAGATAAAGTGCCTAAAACCCACATAAAGTGCAGAATTCTGCATAATTCAGCAAAAATCAGCTTTTTAACAAGCTAGTTTCATGCAAAAATATGACTAAATGGTCCTGAATGCTTTCCTAAGTGTCGGGAATTAAAAGTGTCACAAAAGGGTACTTAAAGATCACTAAACAGAATAGTTGGACACTTTAACGAACCGGTATCTAACCGAACAACCGGACACTACCCGAAACACCAAAATTATACTAGAAACATTGTTTTAGTGTTTCTGAGCTAGTTATGATCCCCGAAAACCCTAACACACTATATAACACATAACACACTTAACACCTAACTAATACCCTTAGAATCTAACTAATTAACTTAACTACCATTAAACCCCAACCAATACCCCCCCCCCCATGATTCACGGCATCAAGGGTGTGGCCCACCCTTGATCACACTAAATCTCCTATGATTTTGTTAGAGATTTGTATGTACTAATGAGGACATATTAACCATTGGACAAAGCTTAAACATGTTATAAGTAAGACATGAAGGATCTAATGCTCATATCTCTCACACACACAAACACACACTTCGTCTCCTTCCTCCCTTCCCTCCTTTCGGCTGAGAACAAGCAACAACCACACCATCATCATCTCACTTTCATGCAATCTCAAGTCCTAACAAGGTGTTAGAAGCTAGATTGAGAAGTGTGGAGCTTGTGGATCTTGAAGGACCCCTTCCAATAGCTTTTATCCAACACATTTATCATCTTCTTCATCAAGTGTTCTTCCCTAGCCTTTGTGCTAGTAATAAGCTTCATATGACTTGATCTTACTTCATAAATTGTTGGTTAAAAGATGATGTACATTTATAATCTTGTAGAACACTAAAGAACATAATCTTGAAACATGAACATAAGCTTGTCATATGATGAAATCATGATGAAACTATGTTGTTTAGTGTATGTATGATACTTGATTGTTATTTTCTTGAGATTATGATGTTGATCATCATAAGGAGCTTGCTAGATTGTGTTTGAACACATGATATAACAAGTAAGAGGATGATTATGTGATGAAACAAGATGATCATCCTTATGTGTAAGCATGAGCTTCAAGAATAAAGTGATTTCTTGAAAAATAAGAACCAAAGTGAGTTAATAATCTTATGGATCTAAGATTTATAAATGGTTTTCCAAGAGAACCAAGTTCAAAATATGATTTTTAGTAGATCTTGGTTCGTACTTAAACATACACTATTTTTGGTGATAAAACAAGTGTAGAAACACTAGAGAAACAAGAAGATTTCATAAAGAGACGTTTTTGTAAAATGTGTTTACAAGTTGTAAACACCTAAATCCTTCAAGAATGAAGCTTTTAAAGAAGTGAACACATTTTAAAGGGTAACTAAACCTGCGAAACATACTACCAAGTTCCTACAAGTTTTTATAAAGATTCAAGTTCATGTTGTAGTGTAAATAGCATTGTTTTGGCACTTGGTAAGTGTAAGTTGTTTAGGGTTGATTGTTGATTGTTTGTGATGATTTTGAAAAGAAAATTATATGCTTTGATAGCATGGACACCTCCATTTTTAGGGGAAACTATGGCAAAATTTTCTAAAAATATTAATACTTAGAAAAATATTTTCTAAACAAATATTTACAAGTGTGTTTTAACTATGGTTTTCAATATAAACTTTGCCATAGATTTTGCTACAAAAAAATACAAGTATTGGAGGTTGGTATTTATAAATAAAAATGGATAAATACGTATTTAGAATATATATTTACATTAAAGACACATTGTGTGTGATTATTTGTATACTGTGTGTATTAGTTATATTATTTTAGGATTTAAAGTTATATCACTTAACAAAATACCAAGATATTACAATCCAAAATATTACCAAAAATGACAAGGAATAAATATACATGAGTTACACACATAATATTGCGAAACCGAACGAAAGAACGTAACTTATAAAATATTCCGGAAACTACATTTATGAGCGTATTTTTGGTAAATATTATTTTGGATACAAGAAATGAAAGTATGATTTTTATGGTTATCACAAAGTATATCATATTTTCGACAAGGAGAAAATATATTATTTTTTGGAAAGTTAAAATATATTTTCTTGGAATATTTAGAAGATATATGGTTTTTGAGAAAAATATATATATTTCCTTGAAATACATTATTTTTGGACAAAATAATTATTATATATTTTCTAAAGTGAGACTTGAAAATATATTATTTTGAAACTACAAATACAAGAATACGAAGATACATGTATGAGATACCCCCATCCTTGGGAAGGAAATACGAAAATAAATACTTGAGAAGTATTGTAACAAAAATATTGTTTAACAATTATTCCAAAATAAAAATATTTATTATTTTAACAAATAATTATAACTTAGAATAATATTGAAGACTTAAAAGAAACGTAACTCGAAAACATTAATACTAAGGCAAGGCACGAAGCGTTCGTCTAATAGACGTTAGTACTTTGTAGGTAGTCGTGTTTGCTGAAGAGATTTGAGTTACGATTCTGAAGACACAAGATTGTGAGTTCATGTCCCCCTTTTCTTTAAACTATTTTGTTTATTTACTTCGGGGGTGGAATATATGTTACAAAAGGATTATATACAAATACAATTGGTATGGTTAGCCTAAGAAAGTACCATAGATCATGTGAATGGGTAGGCGGATACTTGGGGACCATTAATCCTCGTATAAGGACCGAGGGGCATGAGTGATAGATCTATTTGGGTGTAGCGAGCCCACACCCCTGAGGACCAGGGTGGCCCATAGGGTGACTATTTGGGTATCCCGTCCAGGAATAAGATACATCTCCTAAATCCTAGGTACAAATTTTCTAGGTTTGAGTCTTCCTACACCATCACACATATCAGTGGCCTTGCAAACCATTGGTGATCTTTTCCTTGTTTTCTTTCATACCGGGTTTTACAAACTTACATACATACACTGTTACAAAGATTTAATACATACATATACACAAACACATGAACTCGCTCAACTTTTGTTGATATTTTTTTTAAACTACATGTATTTCAGGGAACTAAGTGGATCTGGCAGGTGTTGCATGTTTTCAAGCTGCGTCATAACTAAAAGATGTCATCCGGGGTCGTAGGGTTTAGGAGATGTATCTTATTCCTGGACGGGATACATGTTTCTAAACTCGGGTTTGTTTAAGATCTTTTGTCGAGTCTTAGTGAACTCTTTAAAACTTGTTGTGGTTTGTAAGTTGAATTTGGTGTCAACAATTCAGACAAGTGTGTTATGTTATTTTCAAACTTAATTAATGGATGAACATCTTATGGTTTTTATCATGTGGCATTGTTATGATTGAATGCTATGGTATTAAGAAAGTCACACCAATAATCACGCTTCCGCAAAAGTCAGGGTGTGCCAGCTTGGTATCAGAGCTTCGATCGTAGCGAACTAGGATTCTTTCTCGAGTCTAGACTACGATCATTAGGTCTCTCACGAAAATGTTTTCATAACATATTTTCATTGCATACACGAAATGTCCAGATCCAAGAAACAAACATTTAAAAGACACAAAATACATTTCAAACAATTCGTTTATAATTCAGCCTGAGAGACTGGGGAGTTAGTCTGAGAGACTAGCTGGGGCAGTCTGAGAGACTGGGTAGTTCAGTCTGTGAGACTGGGTAGTTCAATCTGAGAGATTGGGTAGTTCAGCCTGAGAGGTTGGGTAGTCTGAGAGACTATTTGGGATAGTTTGAGAAACTGGGAAGTTTAGTTTAAGAGACTAGGTGGTTCAGTCTGAGAGGTTGGGTGGGATAGTCTGGGAAGACTAGGATGCATACATGCTTACATTGTCACTACTTACGTGCTTATTTGATGACTGTTGATATATGTGCATATGTTGTGATTGTTTTGATTACAGACACCATGTCCTCATCTAAGAGCGAGCTATCAGATACCGTAGACCCTATGGCCATAGTTTCAGACGATGATAGTGTCCCAGACCCTGAGATTCTTACATCTGACACTGAGAGTAGCGATGATGATGATTTCCAGCCGTATGCTTTACCATATTTTGGCGATGATATACCGCTAGCTGATGGTTTCCCTGTCGAGGATCCATTCCTTGCTCAGATCCCCGATCCTTTACCCCTTGCTGCATTTCCTCTCGAGGATTTGCCATTAGATGTTTTGTCTGACGATGACGTCGATCTTTTTATTGAGGGTCCCCCTGAGGAGGCCCATGGTGATGGATCTCCAGTCGATGACGTCATTGCTGTTCCGCTTATTGAGATTCCGATCATAGAGATTTCATCTGACCATTCTGGTCCTGATTCATTAGAGTCTGTGTCATCTACTACCTTGCACGCACTGGGATTGCAGCGTTATCCCACCGATTCTGATTCCGACACAGCTATATCTGCTGCACCTGTTCCTCCACAGGACTTCGAGTTTGATAATGAGTTTGATCCTGACATTGACCCCGAGCATGATGTTGACTTCGTCCCCGACGATCAGCTTTTTGATGTACCCGCTGATCTCGAGCCGATACCCGCTGATCTTGAGCTGGCACCAGCTGACCCTGAGCCTATGCTTGCACTTGAGCCTATACCTGCTCACGATCCTCTGCCTGAGCATGACCCAGTACCTGTTGCCATACCAGTTATTGCACCACTGTTACCTGACCCTCTACCTGCACCCGCAGACCATGCTCCTTTTGCTGACCATATAGATCCCCGTTATGCATTCACCCGCAATGGGTGGATAGATGATGATGACCTGCCTCCTTTCATTGAGCCTGTTACTCCCCCACCTGCACCTACCCATGCACCAGTTGACATTGCCCCGTTTTACCCACATGTGTCTGATATACACCGCACTGATCTACCGGTCACGTTCTTACAGGATATCCCTCCGCCCCGTCCAGGGGAAGGACCGTCTAGCCAGCCATCTGGTCATGTCCCACCTGTGTCAGTAGCTTTTCCCTTCATGCCTCAGTTTCACATACTGCACCTTTTGCTTCTGCACCATCGGGCGAGCCACTGATCTGGTTTCCGCCCAACACGATGCCTGTTTCTGATCCATACCATCCATTCCACTACACTGGTTACACTAGGGATGATCTGCTTTTGTCATTACAGCTCCAGCAGGAGATGTTGTGTCGCAGAGTCATGGATCTTGAGAGGATTCCACGTCCTCCACCCTGCCCTTGTCAGTCACCATTCGCGACTCCACCCGCTCCTCTTCTGGCATACCCAGATTTTGATGTTCGTTTTCTTACTATGGATCAGCAGATTAGCTATCTGTTGCGACGTGTTCATGCTCTTGAGGAGGAGTTAGCGCATGTGCGCAGTTTACTATTCGTTCCTCCACTTCCTCCTCCTCCACCATCAGCATAGCAGTTTTTGGTTTTATGCAGGTAGCATACTTTTGGTGAGAGTGTAGCTATTGAGCCCAGATTGTACAGCCTTTTGAAGACCACTCTTGACTTTTGACTGTTATAGTTTGATAGATGATTTGGACAAGGGTGATGTGACCCTGTAGTCCCTTTTGATGTATGGTACATTGTAGAACATGTAAAACTGTAATTATGGTCATTGATATATGAAAGCTCAATCACAACATTCTCATTACATACATTGTTGAATTACTTGTTTACGTTATGAATGGGATGTTATGTGTTTACTTGCGTTAATAAATATTATTACGTGTGCATGCCATGTACTTACTATACTTATTATGACCTGACCAACGCAATCTTCTTATAGAAGATGCCTCCTCGAAGAGATAACACACTGCCCACAACAGAGGCCGAGTTATAAGAACGGATTTCACGAGCGATAGCACAACACGAGGCCTTACGCTCTGTGCATAGCGGAGGTACCTCAGGAATCAACCCACCTCTTGGTAATGTTTAAGTCACTAAGGACACATTACGTTACATTTGGATATTCCATGTGCGATCGCTAAGGCTTTATGTGAATGATGTTACTTGTACAGGCTGTACCTATAAGCAGTTCTTAGACTGTAAGTCTCTGAATTTCGACGGCACCGGGGGTGCTGTAACTTTTGTCAGATGGACAGAGAATACTGATTCTGTGATAAGAATGAGCAAGTGTGCACTGGAGCACCAGGTCACCTACATCTCTGGATTGTTCTTAGACGAAGTGTTATCATGGTGGAATCTCCAAGTCCAAACCTTGGGAGAAGAGGCTGCTTATGCCATGACATGGGATGAAATGAAGGAACTCATGCGCAAGAAGTATTGCTCCAGGGCTGAAATTCAAAAATTGGAAACAGAGTTTTGGAACCTCAAGATGGATGGTCTGAAGATTGCCGAATATGTGCAGAGATTTCATGACTTATCTCGCGTTGTACCATACATGGTTGATCCGGAATTCAAGCGCATCGAGCGTTTTATTTGGGGATTGGCACCCCAAATCATGAGCATGGTGACAACATCGAAGCCTGCCACAATCACCGAGGCTATTGATCTGAGTGTAGCACTAATTGAAGAGGCAATCAGGTTAAACAAGTTTTCGACCTCTGACCAAAAGAAGAAAGAGACTCACGTTGAGTCATCGGGTGAGAACAAAAGGAAGTTCTCAAACTTCAAGAAGGGTACCGGTAGTGCTAACAAGAAGGAAGAGGCAAACGCACCAGCCAAGGTCAAAACTGGTGCTGAAAACAAAGGAAAAGGGTATATGAGCACCTTGCCCAAACGCGATGCGTGTCAGTTGCATCACAATGGACGATGCCGAGCTGGAAAATGCAAGTCTTGTGGAAGAGTTGGTCACTTGAAGGAGACGTGTTGGGTTGGTACTAGTCGTGGTGGTCAGAGAGGTTATGGCAATGAGAATGGAAACAATAACCGCGGTGGTAATGGGTATGGAAACCTCCCTCAAGGAGGAAATGGCGGTAGTGGGAATCGTGGTAATTTTGGAAACCAAGCTGGAAGTGGAAATCACAACCAAAACAACAATCAGGGTAATGGGAATGGAAATGGTCGGGGACCAGGTTGCTTTAACTGTGGAGATGTGGGGCATTTCAAGAGAGAGTGCCCAAAGCTCAATCAAGCTCAGGGAAGAGTTTTCAACATAGGAGCGAGGGAAGCTCGCCAAGATCCAAACGTAGTCACGGGTACGTTCCCTATCAACCAACGCTTTGCATTTGTACTGTTTGATACTGGTGCCGATTATAGCTTTGTATCCCTAGAATTTAAGAATATACTTGGGTTGGTAGCTAGTAAGCTAGACATTCCGTATTCAATAGAACTAGCCAATGGAAAGCTAGTAGAAGCGAATGAAGTCATTAGAGGTTGTGTAATAGAGCTTGGGGAGCACGAGTTTACGCTTGATCTTCTGCCAGTCGAGTTGGGAAGCTTCGACGTGGTAGTGGGGATGGATTGGTTGTCAAGCAACCGAGCAGAGATCGTATGTCACGAGAAGGTCATTCGCATTCCGATGGCGAATGGACAAACAATTGTAGTGCATGGAGAAAAGCACGATACACCCCTAAGGATCATCAGTTGTTTGAAAGCCCGAATATGTTTGCAGAAAGGATGTGTTGCCTTCTTGGCACACATTGTGGACAAGAAAGCCGCTGAGCCAAAGCTAGAAGACATTCCAGTTGTGAAGGAATGTCCTGAAGTCTTTCCCGAAGACTTACCAGGATTGCCACCTCAAAGACAAGTCGAGTTCCACATTGAATTGGTTCCAGGCGTCGCGCCTGTAGCCAAGGCACCTTATTGACTTGCGCCTTCCGAGATGCAAGAGCTGTCGATGCAACTCCAAGAACTGTTGGACAAGGGATTTATCAGACCAAGCTTTTCGCCTTGGGGAGCTCCAGTTTTGTTTGTTAAGAAGAAGGACGGTAGTTTCCGCATGTGTATCGACTACCGAGAGCTAAACAAGTTGACTATCAAGAATCGGTATCCTTTGCCAAGGATTGATGACCTGTTTGATCAACTACAAGGTTCGAGTTTTTACTCCAAGATCGATCTTCGATCAGGTTATCACCAGTTGAGAATTCAAGAGGAAAGTATTCCAAAGACTGCCTTCAGGACTCGATATGGACACTACGAGTTCCTGGTTATGCCGTTTGGGTTGACAAATGCGCCAGCAGTGTTTATGGATTTGATGAATAGAGTCTGCAAGCCATATCTTGATAAATTTGTGATTGTGTTTATCGACGATATTTTGATTTACTCGAAGACGAAGGAAGAACATGAGAAACATCTAAGAGCTATCTTAGAGCTTCTCAAGGAAGAGAAATTGTACGCGAAGTTCTCGAAGTGCGAATTCTGGTTGCGTGAGGTTCAGTTCCTTGGTCACGTGGTAAACGAAAATGGAATTCATGTGGATCCCACAAAGATTGAGGCAATCAAGAATTGGGAAACTCCGAAGACGCCAACCGAGATCCGTCAGTTCCTAGGTTTGGAAGGGTATTATCGTAGATTCATCGAGGATTTTTCAAAAATCGCTCAACCATTGACCTCCCTCACTCAAAAGGACAAGAAGTATGAATGGGAAGATAAGCAAGAAGAAGCATTTCAGTTGTTGAAGAACAAGCTTTGTCATGCACCCATCTTATCCCTACCTGAAGGCACTGATGACTTCGTGGTATATTACGATGCCTCGCGTCAAGGTTTAGGCTGCGTGCTGATGCAGCGACAGAAGGTTATAGCTTATGCTTCGCACCAGTTAAAGGTTCATGAGAAGAACTACACCACACATGAATTGGAACTAGGCGCTGTGGTGTTTGCTTTGAAGATCTGGCGGCATTATTTGTATGGCACCCGATGCACGATATTTACTGATCACAAAAGCTTACAACATATATTCGATCAGAAGGAGCTTAATATGAGACAGAGACGATGGGTTGAGTTGTTAAACGATTATGATTGCGAAATTAAGTATCACCCAGGGAAGGCGAATGTGGTCGCAGACGCCTTGAGTCGGAAAGAGAGAATCAAGCCAATCAGGGTGAGGGCTTTGGAAATGATTATTCAAACGGATCTCTCGTTGCACATTTGTGCCGCGCAGAGAGAAGCTCTTAAGGAAAAGAATAATGAAGATGAATATCTCCATGGGATGGAGAAACAGTTGGTACCAAATGAGGAAGGAACGTTGTGTTTCATGGGAAGAATTTGGGTTCCCCTTTTTGGTGGTCTTAGAGAAGTAATTTTCGATGAAGCTCACAAGTCACGGTACTCGATCCATCCAGGATCGGATAAAATGTACCAAGATTTAAAGGATTTCTACTGGTGGCCGAGATTGAAAGGCGATGTTGCAACATATGTTGGAAAATGTTTGACTTGTGCCAAGGTAAAGGCCGAATATCAGAAGCCTTCAGGTCTTCTGCAACAACCTGAAATACCCATGTGGAAATGGGAGCAGATTTCAATGGATTTTATAACAAAGTTACGAAAGACACCCAGAGGTCATGACATGATTTGGGTAATCGTAGACCGTCTGACGAAATCTGCACACTTTTTGGCGATCAAGGAAAAGGATAACCCTAGTAAGCTTGCTGAGCTGTACCTGAGAGAAATAGTTGCACGACATGGAGTGCCTCTCTCGATTATTTCTGATAGAGACGGAAGATTTGTGTCAAGGATTTGGCAATCCTTTCAAGAAGCTTTTGGCTCTCAGTTGAATCTGAGTACTGCCTTTTCACCCACAGACAGATGGCCAGAGCGAACAGACGATTCAAACACTAGAAGACATGTTGCAAGCTTGCGTAATGGATTTGGGTGGCAGTTGGGACACCCATCTACCGTTGGTTGAATTCTCATATAACAACAGCTACAATGCGAGCATTCAAGCCGCACCGTTTGAAGCTCTCTACGGACGCAAGTGTCGATCACCGTTATGCTGGGCAGACGCGGGTGATAGACAGCTTGTTGGTCCTGAATTGGTTCAAGAGACGACAGACAAGATTATACAGATCCATGAGCGCATCAAGGAGGCTCGTGATCGTCAAAAGAGCTATGCGGATCAAAGGAGGAAACATTTGGAGTTTCAAGTGGGAGATACGGTTTTGTTAAAAGTTTCACCCTGGAAGGGTGTAGCACGCTTTGGGAAGCGTGAGAAGTTGAACCCGCGATACATTGGACCATTCAAAATCCTGGAAAGGATTGGTCTTGTAGCTTACAGGTTGGATCTACCCGCATAACTGAATGGCGTTCATGATACATTTCAGGTATCTAATCTGAAAAAGAGTCCAACTTAAGAAACAGTTGTCATTCCTGCCGATAAAGTCCACATTGACGACACACTCCACTTTACCGAAGAACCTATTGAGGTTACTGATTGGAAGATTAACAAGACACGCAGGAGTAGTGTCAAACTCGTCAAGGTTCATTGGAACGCGCGACACGGCCCAGAGTTCACTTGGGAGTGTGAGGATCGCATGAAGGCAAAATACCCGCACTTGTTCCCCAACTCCCCTGCAGCTAGTAGAAGAACTTAAATTTCGGGACGAAATTTTCTTAACAAGGGGAGAATGTGACAACCGTAAAAAATACAGGTATCCGTCCCATTTAAACTACCATGATTAGTGCTTAATGACTGTGCTGAATTACAATTAATGACTTAAACTGCTTTCTGATTACTGCATCATACTTACATGTGCATCACATAGTACATAATGTCACATCATTATCACATACAAACTATATTGACATACATGATGCACAAAGCACAGTTAGCACAGTTAACGGATAAAACAGGAATATGCTAACGGGGTTCAGTACATAGACAAATAGTGTTTTGAGACCCAGTATGAGCTAGAAACCAAGTTCTACACTAGTATAGTGTGTAGGGAAGTAAGGACCACGAAACTGCTTTTCTAGGTGATAGATAAAGTGCCGGAAAGTGCCTAAAACCCACATAAAGTGCAGAATTCTGCATAATTCAGCAAAAATCAGCTTTTTAACAAGCTAGTTTCATGCAAAATATGACTAAATGGTCCTGAATGCTTTCCTAAGTGTCGGTAATTAAAAGTGTCACAAAAGGGTACTTAAAGATCACTAAACAGAATAGTTTGACACTTTAACGAGCCGGTATCTAACCGAACAACCGGTCACTACCCGAAACACCAAAATTATACTAGAAACATTGTTTTAGTGTTTCTGAGCTAGTTATGATCCCCGAACACCCTAACACACTGTATAACACGTAATACACTTAACACCTAACTATTACCCTTAGAATCTAACTAATTAACTTAACTACCATTAAACCCCAACCAATACCCCCCCATGATTCACGACATCAAGGGTGTGGCCCACCCTTGATCACACTAAATCTCCTATGAATTTGTTAGAGATTTGTATGTACTAATGAGGACATATTAACCATTGGACAAAGCTTAAACATGTTATAAGTAAGACATGAAGGATCTAATGCTCATATCTCCCACACACACAAACACACACTTCATCTCCTTCCTCCCTTCCCTCCTTTCGGCCGAGAACAAGCAACAACCACACCACCATCATCATCTCACTTTCATGCAATCTCAAGTCCTCACAAGGTGTTAGAAGCTAGATTGAGAAGTGTGGAGCTTGTGGATCTTGAAGGACCTCTTCCAATAGCTTTTATCCAACACATTTATCATCTTCTTCATCAAGTGTTCTTCCCTAGCCTTTGTGCTAGTAGTAAGCTTCATATCACTTGATCTTACTTCATAAATTGTTGGTTAAAAGATGATGTACATTTATAATCTTGTAGAACACTAAAGAACATAATCTTGAAACATGAACATAAGCTTGTCATATGACGAAATCATGATGAAACTATGTTGTTTAGTGTATGTATGATACTTGATTGTTATTTTCTTGAGATTATGATGTTGATCATCATAAGGAGCTTGCGAGATTGTGTTTGAACACATGATCTAGCAAGTAAGAGGATGATTATGTGATGAAACAAGATGATCATCCAATAATATTATGGATCTAAGATTTATAAATGGTTTTCCAAGAGAACCAAGTTCAAAATATGATTTTTAGTAGATCTTGGTTCTTACTTAAACATACACTATTTTTTGTGATAAAACAAGTGTAGAAACACTAGAGAAACAAGAAGATTTCATAAAGAGACGTTTTTGTAAAATGTGTTTACAAGTTGTAAAAACCTAAATCTTTCAAGAATGAAGCTTTTAAAGAAGTGAACACATTTTAAAGGGTAACTAAACCTACTAAACATACTACCAAGTTCCTACAAGTTTTTATAAAGATTCAAGTTCATGTTGTAGTGTAAATAACATTGTTTTGGCACTTGGTAAGTGTAAGTTGTTTAGGGTTGACTGTTGATTGTTTGTGATGATTTTGAAAAGAAAATGATATGCTTTGATAGCATGGAGACCTCCATTTTTAGGGGAAACTATGTCAAAATTTTCTAAAAATATAAACACTTAGAAAAATATTTTCTAAACAAATATTTACAAGTGTGTTTTAACTATGGTTTTCTATATAAACTTTGCCATAGATTTTGCTACAAAAAATACAAGTATTGGAGGTTGGTTTTTACAAATAAAAATGGATAAATACGTATTTAGAATATATATTTACATTAAAGACACATTGTGTGTGATTATTTGTATACTTTGTGTATTAGTTATATTATTTTAGGATTTAAAGTAATATAACTTAACAAAATACCAAGATATTACAATCCAAAATATTACCAAAAATCACAAGGAATAAATATATATGAGTTACACACATAATATTGCGAAACCGAATGAAAGAACGTAACTTATAAAATATACCGGAAACTACATTTATGAGCATATTTTTGGTAAATATTATTTTGGATACAAGAAATGAAAGTACGATTTTTATGGTTATTACAAAGTATATCATATTTTCGACAAGGAGAAAATATATTATTTTTGGGAAAGTTAAAAAATATTTTCTTGGAATATTTAGAAGATATATGGTTTTTGAGAAAAATATATATATTTCCTTGAATACATTACTTTTGGACAAAATAAGTTATTATATATTTTCTAAAGTGAGACTTGAAAATATATTATTTTGAAACTACAAATACAAGAATACGAAGATACATGTATGAGATACCCCCATCATTGGGAAGGAAATACGAAAATAAATACTTGAGAAGTATTGTTACAAAAATAATGTTTAACAATTATTCCAAAATAAAATATAATTTAAAGTTAAAATATTTATTATTTTAACAAATAATTATAACTTGGAATAATATTGAAGACTTAAAAGAAACGTAACTCGAAAACATTAATACTAAGGCAAGGCACGAACCATTCGTCTAATAGACGTTAGTACATTGTAGGTAGTCGTGTTTGCTGAAGAGATTTGAGTTACGAATATGAAGACACAAGACTGTGAGTTCATGTCCCCCTTTTCTTTAAACTGTTTTGTTTATTTACTTCGGGGGTGGAATACATGTTACAAAAGGATTACATACAAATACAATTGGTATGGTTAGCCTAGGAAAGTACCATAGATCATGTGAATGGGTAGGCAGATACTTGGGACCATTAATCCTCATATAAGGACCGAGGGGCATGAGTGATAGATCTATTTGGGTGTAGCGAGCCCACACCCATGAGGACCAGGGTGGCCCATAGGGTGACTTTGTCTTCCAGCCGGAAGCCCGGTACAAATTTGCTAGGTTTGAGTCTTCCTACACCGTCACACATATCAGTGGCCTTGCAAACCATTGGTGATCTTTTCCTTGTTTGCTTTCATACCGGGATTTACAAACTTACATACATACACTGTTACAAAGGTTTAATACATACATATACACAAACACATGAACTCGCTCAACTTTTGTTGATGTTTTTTTTAAACTACATGTATTTCAGGGAACTAAGTGGATCTGGCAGGTGTTGCATGTTTTCAAGCTACGTCATAACTAAAAGATGTCATCCGGGGTCGTAGGATTTAGGAGATGTATCTTATTCCTGGAAGGGATACATGTTTCTAAACTCGGGTTTGTTTAAGATCTTTTGTCGAGTCTTAGTGAACTCTTTAAAACTTGTTGTGGTTTGTAACTTGAATTTGGTGTCAACAATTCAAACAAGTGTGTTATGTTATTTTCAAACTTAATTAATGGATGAACATCTTATGGTTTTTATCATGTAGCATTGTTATGATTGAATGCTATGGTATTAAGAAAATCACACCAATAACCACGCTTCCGCAAAATTCAGGGTGTGACACATTAATGCTAGTATGATAGTTATTATTGTAGGAAAAATCTATTAATGGTAAATGGTCGTCCCAATTTCCTCCGAAATCAATTACACAGGTTCTAAGCATATCTTCCATCGTCTGAATTGTCCTTTCGCTTTGTCCGTCCGTCTGTGGATGATAAGCTGTGCTTAGAATTAACCTGGTTCCCATTGCTTTTTGGAAACAGGTCCAAAAATGAGAATTAAAACGGCTATCTCTATCGGATACGATAGATAAAGGAATTCCATGTAGTGAAACTACTTCATTTACATATAGCTTGGCTAACTTTTCCATACTGAAAGTTTCCTTCATGGGTAAGAAATGAGCAGATTTGGTCAATCTGTCTACAATCACCCAGATTGTATCATTTCCTTTTCTTGTCTTGGGTAATTTGGTAACAAAGTCCATTGTTATCATTCCCATTTCCATATTGGCGTTTCCAATTGTTGTAGTAATCCTGAGGGTTTCTGATGCTCAGCTTTAACTTGTGAACAAGTTAGACATTTAGTAACATAATTTGCTATATCCTTTTTCATTCCTATCCACCAGAAATTCTTTCTTAGATCTTGATACATCTTATCACTTCCTGGATGTATCGTATACTTAGACTTATGAGCTTCTTCTAGAATTTTTTGGCGTAGGTTTCCTTGTTTAGGTATCCACATCCTTTTCTTATGGAACTTCCAAATTCCATTTGTTCCTTGTTCTAATTCCTTAATCATTCCTTTTAAATTTTCAGCATCGTCCTTGATTGCTGCTCCCAGTACTTCTCTGATTTGCTCATTTAAATCTACTTGTAGATTTAATCTGAGAGAACGTACTCGTTTTGGCTTTTCATGATATTTTTGACTTAAAGCATCAGCTACTACATTAGCTTTCCCAACATGATACTGGATATCACAATTATAATCACTAAGAACTTCCATCCAGCGTCTTTGTCTCATATTTAATTCTTTTTGCCCAAAAATATACCTTAAACTCTTATGATCGGTGAAAACTACAAATTTATTTCCATATAAATAGTGTCTCCAAATCTTAAGGGCAAAAACTATGGCTCCTAATTCTAGATCATGGGTTGTGTAATTCTCTTCATGGTTCTTAAGTTGTCTAGATGCATAAGCTATAACCTTTTGGGGTTGCATCAACACACATCCATATCATAACTTAGACGCATCACAATAGACTGTAAAGTCTTCAGTTCATTCTGGTAATGCGAGTATGGGTGCGTTGGTTAACCTTTGCTTAAGAATCTTAAAAGCTTATTCCTGTGTCGGTCCCCATTCAAACTTAACTGATTTGTAGGCCAATTTGGTCAAAGGAATGACCATTCTAGAAAAATCTCGAATAAACCGCCTATAATATCATGCCAGTCCAAGAAAACTTATTACTTCCGTTGGTGATTCAGGGACTTTCCACTTAGTAATCGCCTTGATCTTTGTGGGATCCACATGAATTCCTTCATGATTAACCCAATGTCCAAGGAATTGCACTTCTTGTAACCAAAATTCACATTTTGAGAATTTAGCATAAAGCTTCTCTTTTCTCAACAATGTCAGAAGTGTATGCAGATGCGCTGCATGTTCCTCTTTACTCTTAGAGTAAATTAGAATATCATCTATAAAGATAATTATGAATTTATCTAGGTATGGTTTACATATCATGTTCATCATGTCTATAAATGTGGCTGGGGCGTTGGTTAAACCAAATGGCATGGCGGTAAATTCATAATGACCATATCTTGTTCTGAACGCAGTTTTAGGAATGTCTTCTTCCTGTACTTTCAGTTGATGATATCTTGAGCGTAAATCGATCTTAGAAAAGAATCGAGCTCCTTGAAGTTGATCGAATAGATCATCGATTCTCGGTAGTGGGTACCGATTCTTAATCGTAACCTTGTTCAACTCTCGATAATCAATGCACATACGCATAGATCCGTCTTTCTTCTTAACAAATAACACCGGTGCTCCCCACGGTGACGAGCTTGGTTGTATAAAACCTTTGTCAAGAATTTCATCTATTTGTTTCTTCTGGCAACATTTTTGGAAAGATTAGAAGCAAACATAATCTTATCTTCATCTGCACATTTAGTTATTTTTATGACTGCTTCTGTCTTTTCTATCCAACGTAAGGCTGCAATGGCTCATTCATTGCCTGAGAATTCTATTGGTTTGAAGGCCAAAAATTCTTTATAAGAACAACCGTATGAAGCGTTTCTTCTTCTTTTAGGAATTAGAGCTTGGATAATAGGTCCGTTATCATTATTCACACTGTGACTTGGTTCAGTGTGTTGGCGTTTACTTCCATTATTTTCTGCTTCTTTAACAGTCTTGATAATATAAGACATAGCATCTATAATTCCTTGTGCTACTATATGTTGGATGGCACTGTTATCTATTTGGTTTCCGTTATTCTCATTATTCTGGTTTTCCTGATTTACTTCGTTGTCCATCTGAATTGTGAATATTTAACAATGATTAATTATCACAGAATACATTTAATACAAAATTTATACACAATCACGCAAACAATTTGATAAAAAACGTCGATCATTGCGACTTTTACTCTTTCTATATATATATATATATATATATATATATATATATATAGGGAGGGGTTCATGCGAGAACCACCCTTATTGCGAGAACCGCGAGAACCAATGTGAACACAACCTAAAATAGCTAAAAATAGCTAAAAAAAAAAACTAAAAAAACCTAACCCCCCCCCCCCCCCAAAAACCTAAACCCCCTACCCCCCTTCCCCCCCCAAAAAAAAAAAACCTAACCCCCCCCCCCCCAAAACCTCAACCCCCCTCCCCCACCCCCAAGCTAAAATGCTAAAAACTAAACCCCCAAAAAACCTAAAAAAATAAAAAAAAAATCTAATTTTTTTTAAATATTTTTTATGCTTAAATCGCTACTTTTAGTGGCAAAAAAAAAAATTTAAAAAAAATTTTTTTTTTTAATTTTTTTTTTGCTTCGAAAAGTAGCGATTTTTATATAAAAAATATTAAAAAAAAAAAATTTTTTGTGTGATTTTTAGCTATTTTTAGGCATTTTTGGTTGTGTTCATATTGGTTCTCGCGGTTCTCGCAATAAGAGGTGGTTCTCGCATGATCTTCTCCCTATATATATATAGGGGAGCGCTAAAATGAAAACCACCTCCAGTTGTAAGAACTGAGAGAACCACTTTCTAGCCACTTGATCAACAAGATGGATTGATGAGATAAAAAGTAACTAAAATTAATATTAAATTCATTTTGTCTTATTATGTCTTTAATATTTTCATCCAAAAGGGTAGTTTAGTAAAATTACTCCTTTTTGTTTTTATTATTTTTTATTACTTTTTTGTTTTATTATATTACTTTTTATTTTTTAAACATAATTTTTTTATTAAAAGCATTTTAAATTCAATTTTTTTTAACAAAAGAATTTTTTTGCGCGCCGTTTTTGCACGCCGTTTTTACGCCCGGCTTTTTCACGCATCATTTTTAACGCGTCGTTTTTTCACGCTGTTTTTTACGCTCGGCCTTTTCAAGCGTTGTTTTTTAACGAGCCGTTTTTTACGTCTTGTTTTAACGCGATATTTTTTACGTCCCATTTTTTTCGCGGCGTTTTATGCCCCACATTCACGCCCCTTGTTTAGGTGCCGTTTTATCACACGGTTTTTTACGTTTTACAATTTACGTAGAAAAAGTTTTACGTTTTACGTTAAAAAGTTTACGTTTTACGTTAAACTTTTTATACTTTGTACGTTTTACAATTTTACATTTTATGTTTTAATGTTTTACGTTAAACTTTTTACGTTTAACGATTACGTTCTACGTTAAAAAAATTACGTTTTACATTAAAAAGTTTACGGTTTTAACTGTAACACCCGTTCTTATAAATTAAGGTTTAACGTATCATTAACGAAAAAAATCATGTAATTAATATTACATATGCTTTGGAATTACGGGTTTATTAAAACCTTTTTACAATTTAAAAGTATACAACATATCATGTGTACGTTCGTCATTTAACATAACAACGATACGCCATGCGGAAGCTTATTTCGTGATCGTGTTCGGTTCCTCTTCGAACTTGATCTTCATCCGGGCACTCTTGGCGATCACCTATAATCAAAACCAACTTAAAAGTTAGTTTTGATAGTTAAATAATCAGTATAAACAACTTACATGGGTCAAACAACAAGAAAATAATTTTTTTCTCCGGAACAGGGGCTTCGCGTGACGCCAAGCCCCTGTTTTCACAGCCTGATGCTTAATCAGTTGCTGTACATACCCAGCACGACCTGATTTCACGGAAACGACCATAACTTCTTCGTTATTGATCCATTTTACCCGATTCTTTTTCCTACGCGTCCGTAATTTAATCCTCCATCTTATGGAGTTAAAATCCTATATCCAACATAAGAAATTTTGAGACTTCTAAGCCTTCGACTCGTTACCTTTTTACCGAATTTTAACCCGTTTATGCATTTTATCAAACAAACGTATTTATTTGATTCCTATATCTCATACACTTCTTCAAATTAATGTTACCTACTATATTAGGTTCTAATCATAGGTTTATTACACAATTTAAACCCGTTTTCGCTCGTATGCTTATTTTGACCCGTTAAGGGTATTTAAGCACTTTAAAGCTTGAAATCGCTTTCATTCATTTCTAGCATCTTATTCCTACATTCCATATCAAGTAATCTTCAACTAAGGCTATATGTGTGTTGGATTTAATGTGGACATCTATGCATTCCGAGTTTTACCCTTCGGATTATTATTTTACGACAAGACTCAATAGAGCCATTTGACTAACGTATTACGTCTTTCAACTTCTACACTTATTCTAAGTATTTATCTAATCATGAAGCTCGTTTCCAATCAACCTTTAAGGGTTGTTTGTTCAATTTAACCTACAAGGGCGTTTTGGTCAATTTTGGTCCTTCTTTTACGACGAAAGACTTACAGATACTTGTTGACCCAAAAAAATTCGATCTTTTAACTATAACCTTGTTTAGAAGCCATTATGTTTCTAAAACACTACGATTATAACTTGAATTATTCGGTTTATCTTTAAGATAACCAAATATCCAATTTGACCTTGTTTAACTCTTAGAAAACCTCAAGTTCTACATGATGAGTTGAATCATTATACATACCTGGCTCGGATCAATATATTGACCCGTTTCAATACCTTGACTTAGTAGCCGCTAAGCAATAGCGATGTGCGTATCCATTTGATATTTATTCCTAT
The DNA here is from genome assembly GCA_030545235.1 of Helianthus tuberosus. Taxonomy (NCBI): domain Eukaryota; kingdom Viridiplantae; phylum Streptophyta; class Magnoliopsida; order Asterales; family Asteraceae; genus Helianthus; species Helianthus tuberosus. The sequence continues at coordinate 115,000,013 of CM060414.1, read as the reverse complement.
AAACATGTAACTCGACAAACCATTAGTCGATATTGTCAAAGGGTGATAATTTCACCTTTTGACCCGTTTATTTACCTAGTGATCTTCGTCACTTCAACTAAATGCCAATTTCACGTATTATGCTAATTCAAAGTCTACTAACGAGAGTACGAAATCAAGCATAACGTAACGGAACTGTAGTTATGTACCTTTTAAGCATCCTTTCCAAACGCGTATTTCCACCGGCTTGTCCATTTGGCGATCCAGATTCCTTTCCTAAAGAGTTCAATTCGCAATCCGTTTAGAACCCTTTTTCAATCATGTATCGCATAATTCGCTAAATCATTACAATCATGCGTTTTAACTTTAAATTTCAATTTTAAGCCTTCTTTGAGGCATTTTCACAAACACTTTAGGGGCAGATTTTTACATGGTTATATAGCAAATTTCTAGCTCGTCACTTAGCCCTAATTTCACCCCAATCAACCATTTTACATGATTGTTAACTTCTAAATTTCTGAAATCACTTCAAAATTGTCAAATTACACTAGATCAACACTCTATTTCCTAGTGTTTATCAAATTACACATAACCCACTAATCACCTAAAATGGTGTTCATAGGTTTCACTAAAATTTCACATGATTTCAACTTGTATTTGTCTAGGGTTTGTCCCTAGACACTATATGGTTCCTAATTCATCATAAAACAAACATGCAACCATGAATTTCAGATTTTCCCAATTTCATTAGAATTTCAAACAGAGAATTAGCTCCAAATTTCACATACCTTGTAACCCCCTTGTGATGAGGATCACGAATCTATATTCAGATTTCGATTTGGGACAGGAATTAGCCTTCAATTGATCAAATTTATGGAGTTAGGGTTTGGTGAGAAGCTTTGGTCGCTCCTCCTGCGTTCCTGATCGACCAGACACCAAATGGTGTGTTTGGTTTTTGTTTTAATTAATTCTAGTTTCAGTTTTTACAAGATTAACCCCTCCTCTTTTGTATAACTTATAGTTTGGCTGTTTTTAACCCTATTATAAGTTATTTCTAGACTATTAGCTAACTAGGTTAAAATTCCTAGTTAGTAAATTCTTGTTTATTTAAGAATCCTAATATTCACCGGGTTACTTTTACCACTAAAGGTAAATTACCCGTCTTTTAGTATAAACGTGGTTTGATTACCAAACCCATTTTCGGGGTGTTACAAGTCTACCCCCCTTAAAGAGGTTTCGTCCTCGAAACCTTTCTTACATAGTTCATGGAGTTTTAAACTCAATGCATTTGACCTGAGTAATCTTTTAAGCATTACTCATACTTTACCCAATTGTTAGTATTACCAGAAAAATATATGGAAATATCTTTTTGGTTACAAAACATCTACGTACCTCATACGAAATAATGCAACTTGAAATAACGTAATTTCGTTATTTTTACTAGTTTAGTTAATTTAGCGATATCTATTGCTTTTATATATTATTGGACTCTTTATGAATCCGTTACTTTGATCCGTTTAAAGGTCCTTAGTGAAATCTTTTACTTTTAGCAACAATTTATTTTGTTTTCAAATTCATTTTTCGGTTCAGTTATACCGAATCCACCGCTTACAAGCAACCAAATTTATTTAAATGACCTTAACCGGTCCCACTAACTAGACTTATTAGTCCAGTTACTCTTTACCGCTCGCTTGGTTATAATGTGATTCCACTTCACATTGTATTTCTTGACCGTGATCGTGTCACTTCATGTTTAATTTATGTCAACGTTTCTTTATCATACTTCTTCTTTTCGAATGTATTGTCTCGCACCTATCGATGTTAAGACCCATACTCTTTGATATTAACCATTTTCTAATTTCCCTCGTAATATCCATATTTGTTAAAACATTGTTTCTTACTAAAACTAAATTTTAGTTTAACGTTTCCCTTTTCTCCTTGTCTTACATCTTTTACTCATTTCTAGGACTTTTACGTCTGAAAATTTATTCCTTTTCGTTGTCTTTTCGGTAATATTTTTGTCCTTTTTGTGAATTATCAGAATTTAAATAATTGTGAATCCTTTTTGTTATTTATGCCCGTTTAGATGTTTTAGTGAAATCTCTCACTTTTGTCAACCAGACCTTTCACGATCTCTTCGCTTTTAACTCACTCAGTTAAGTTAGCGAAACCCCTCGCTTTTATACTACCTTTACCTTCCGTTATTATTTTACGCTGGGAGTTTAACCATTTTCCTCGCTTCACGTTATTGACCCGTAGGTTCTTTCACTTAGTCTCGTTGGCTTATTTCTTTAGATTTTTTTTCACCTTTTTAAGGCGAGGCCTTTATGATCCCTTTGCTTCAATTCATGTCACGTGGGTCATTTTGGCCCCGTAGACCTTTACACTAATTAATATCCCGTAGGTTATGATGATCTCGTAGATCATCTTTTATTCAAGTCTTTATTCAAATGTGTATACGTTTATATACGCATATGGCGTTAAGGCACCCCTTTTTATGTTTATAATTATTCACCTTTACTTTTTGGATTTCATTTGACCTTGACCGTAGTCTAAGGCTACATTGTTTTCTTTCGAATCATCTTTCCGACTTCTCGACTTCTAACGTCAATTACACGTCAATTTTCCATACACTTACCGTTACCTGGTTCTTTTATTTCAATGTTTTTAACGCCTATAACTCCTTTACATAGGTTTATTAATATTTCACACTTTTATTTATCCGATTCGCACTTACTTACTTTAGTAAGTGTCATCCTTTATTAAATTTGTTTGACTTGTTCGTGTGAACATTCATCACTTATGAATGCCAAACTTTAGTCTTTGTTTGACCCGTTCAGCTTTGAAATAGCTGAACATAATTTATTCAAAATTTCTATTTACATTATTTTGTCGTCTTTTAGTTATGACTCAAAACCCGAGTCTTTTAACTTTCCATCCGAGTTCCCGTTTCTCGGTTCACGCATGTGTTTAATTCTTACCCATCAACCGGGTGTTTAACCGAAATCGTTATCATTGCACCCTTTCCGGTATGCATTAAGACTTCATTTCGATTTACTTGGTCATCTTAACGAAATCCGTCGCTTTTATTCGACCATGTCTTTTATTCTTTACGTGACCCCCATTGGCGGTCTTATTAATTACGAGTGACGATTATCATCGTTATCCTTGCTTTACTACGACTAAAGTTAACAACCTTGATTATCTTTTTCGTGTGGGCAACACCTTTGTTTTTATGACCCGGCGGATCATCTATACTTTGGTTTTACTTGCCCATTTTGTTCACCATGGCCCTTTCGTCCAAGATGACTTATTTTTCGTGAATTTTCTTTTGATCATTCATTTTTATATCATCATTTACATTAATCCTTGTCCCTTCTCTCGGGCTCATTATCCTAATGTAATACGCTTCCGTCACTCAGCTGTGCGTTTATATTATTATCAACTATTTTGTTCATTTGTTTCATTTGGGTACTTTTTAATTTTGTCCCATTCACCCCGCCCTTACTACATCGGATGTAAATGTGTCCGCTATAAGAAGTTCATGGTATCACATGCCACTACTTACTTGGCCAGAGTAAGCGATTAACACATGACACGCATGACCTTTTTATAGTTTTCACATCACGCCCTATGTAAGTAATGCCTCTATTTGTTTCTCTTGGAAACAATATCCCGAATACATTTTCTATTCGGTTTTCCAAGTTTCTAATTTACATATGCAACAATCATTCTCTACATGTTTGTTGCATATTGCTATTTGTGCGTTTACATTCAAAAGCGTGCACCTGGTAATGTTTGCCCCGACGGGCGTTCCTTGCCATTAACCTTGTTCGCGGTCGTTTCGCGATTTAGTCCTTGGTGAGCATGCTCCTCTTGTCATACTTCGGACCGTTCCTCTATCATATCCGTAATTTGTTCAACTCACGCTATCCTCATATGCGAGTGTCCTTCAACCAAAACGTATACAACAGTTAGTAATTTCAACATTAAAGGATGCCCGTATTATAATACAAGGCTTTTCTACTATACGCATCAACGCGTGTAATTTCGTTGACTATATCTATTCTATATCGTTTTTGTTGGTGTAACGTGTATTACACGATAACCATATGTGTTGTTCTCAACACTTTTAATCATACTAAACCTTTGATATACATGTACTTACCGGATTTGCGATCAAGCATCGAACCGAACACCAATCTTTATTAAGAGCATAAGGTTTAAGTCCAAGCATAGTTTTCCCACCATACTTGAATCTCTTAAACCAAGGCTCTGATACCAACTTGTAACACCCGTTCTTATAAATTAAGGTTTAACGTATCATTTACGAAGAAAAATCATGTAATTAATATTACATATGCTTTGGAATTACGGGTTTATTAAAACCTTTTTACAATTTAAAAGTATACAACATATCATGTGTACGTTCGTCGTTTAACATAACAACGATACGCCGTGCGGAAGCTTATTTCGTGATCGTGTTCGGTTCCTCTTCGAGCTTGATCTTCATCCGAGCACTCTTGGCGATCACCTATAATCAAAACCAACTTAAAAGTTAGTTTTGATAGTTAAATAATCAGTATAAACAAGTTACATGGGTCAAACAACAACAAAATAATTTTTTTCTCCGGAACAGGGGCTTCGCGTGACGCCAAGCCCCTGTTTTCACAGCCTGATGCTTAATCAGTTGCTGTACATACCCAGCACGACCTGATTTCACGGAAACGGCCATAACTTCTTCGTTATTGATCCGTTTTACCCGATTCTTTTTCCTACGCGTCCATAATTTAATCCTCCATCTTATGGAGTTAAAATCCTATATCCAACATAAGAAATTTTGAGACTTCTAAGCCTTCGACTCGTTACCTTTTTACCGAATTTTAACCCGTTTATGCATTTTATCAAACAAACGTATTTATTTGATTCCTATATCTCATACACTTCTTCAAATTAATGTTACCTACTATATTAGGTTCTAATCATAGGTTTATTACACAATTTAAACCCGTTTTCACTCGTATGCTTATTTTGACCCGTTAAGGGTATTTAAGCACTTTAAAGCTTGAAATCGCTTTCATTCATTTCTAGCATCTTATTCCTACATTCCATATCAAGTAATCTTCAACTACAACTATATGTGTGTTGGATTTAATGTGGACATCTATGCGTTCCGAGTTTTACCCTTCGGATTATTATTTTACGACAAGACTCAATAGAGCCATTTGACTAACGTATTACATCTTTCAACTTCTACACTTATTCTAAGTATTTATCTAATCATGAAGCTCGTTTCCAATCAACATTTAAGGGTTGTTTGTTCAATTTAACCTACAAGGGCGTTTTGGTCAATTTTGGTCCTTCTTTTACGACGAAGGACTTACAGATACTTGTTGACCCAAAAAAATTCGATCTTTTAACTATAACCTTGTTTAGAAGCCACTATGTTTCTAAAACACTACGATCATAACTTGAATTATTCGGTTTATCTTTAAGATAACCAAATATCCAATTTGACCTTGTTTAACTCTTAGAAAACCTCAAGTTCTACATGATGAGTTGAATCATTATACATACCTGGCTCGGATCAATATATTGACCCGTTTCAATACCTTGACTTAGTAGCCGCTAAGCAATAGCGATGTGCGTATCCATTTTATATTTATTCCTATAAACATGTAACTCGACAAACCATTAGTCGATATTTTCAAAGGGTGATAATTTCACCTTTTGACCCGTTTATTTACCTAGTGATCTTCGTCACTTCAACTAAATGCCAATTTCACGTATTATGCTAATTCAAAGTCTACTAACGAGAATACGAAATCAAGCATAACGTAACGGAACCGTAGTTACGTACCTTTTAAGCATCCTTTCCAAAAGCGTATTTCCACCGGCTTGTCCATTTGACGATCCGGATTCCCCGCCTAAAGAGTTCAATTCGCAATCCGTTTAGAACCCTTTTTCAATCATGTATCGCATAATTCGCTAAATCGTTACAATCATGCGTTTTAACTTTAAATTTCTATTTTAAGCCTTCTTTGAGGCATTTTCACAAACACTTTAGGGGCAGATTTTTACATGGTTATATAGCAAATTTCTAGCTCGTCACTTAGCCCTAATTTCACCCCAATCAACCATTTTACATGATTGTTAACTTCTAAATTTCTGAAATCACTTCAAAATTGTCAAATTACACTAGATCAACACTCTATTTCCTAGTGTTCATCAAATTACACATAACCCACTAATCACCTAAAATGGTGTTCATAGGTTTCACTAAAATTTCACATGATTTCAACTTGTATTTGTCTAGGGTTTGTCCCTAGACACTATATGGTTCCTAATTCATCATAAAACAAACATGCAACCATGAATTTCAGATTTTCCCAATTTCATTAGAATTTCAAACAGAGAATTAGCTCCAAATTTCACATACCTTGTAACCCCCTTGTGATGAGGATCACGAATCTATATTCAGATTTCGATTTGGGACAGGAATTAGCCATCAATTAAATAAAATTTGTGGAGTTAGGGTTTGGTGAGAAGCTTTGGTCGCTCCTCCTGCGTTCCTGATCGACCAGACACCAAATGGTGTGTTTGGTTTTTGTTTTAATTAATTCTAGTTTCAGTTTTTACAAGATTAACCCCGCCTCTTTTGTATAACTTATAGTTTGGCTGTTTTTAACCCTATTATAAGTTATTTCTAGACTATTAGCTAACTAGGTTAAAATTCCTAGTTAGTAAATTCTTGTTTATTTAAGAATCCTAATATTCACCGGGTTACTTTTACCACTAAAGGTAAATTAACCGTCTTTTAGTATAAACCTGGTTTGATTACCAAACCCGTTTTCGGGGTGTTACATTAACTTTTTTTTTTACAAAACCTTTTTTACACAAAAACGAACGCACCCATAAATCGCAACTCGGTAGGTGTCTCAGATAGATTGCTATCATCATTGATTGGGGGGGGGGGGGGAATATAAACCCACTGCTATGTAATCATTTTTTTTCTTGATCTAGGGACCATTTGTGTAATTAATCTGCGATTGTTTTCCCACTCTGTAGTAATTATCAGGAGGGTCAGCTTATCAAAATTGATTCTTGAATCCACCTAAGCAGCATTTTCAATCCTTTTGTTGCATAATTTCATCAAATTAAACCATCCTGTCCGTTCAACATCTTCCAGAAAGAAAGAAAGAAACAGAGCATAAATGGAAAAAGGTTAATTAACCAAAATCTCTACAAAACATTTCGCACGTTCAACATTTCCCCCAAATAACGACACATAAATTGAAGGATCGTGTTCTGACCCGAATGAGTCGTTCAGAGGTGTTCAACTTCATTTCAGGTGCGGAATAACAAGAAACGGAGGTAGAAACAGCTGATTCTTCACTTAATCTACTATTTGTATTGATATGACAACAATTACAGCTCGATCTTCACACCGGCAGCACTTCGGCGTGGAATACAAGGGACTCTTCTATGTGGTTTCGCTCATGAGGCCCTTTATATAGGCTGATGGTTTCGCTCCAGTGTACATGTACACAAAAGCGAAACCTCACATGTACGAATAAGCGAAACCTCTTGACAAATAAGTGAAACCTCCTGTCTATGTCCCTATGAGCGAAACCTGCTCACTAAACACTATACACTTCCTGTTTTCTCGTAAAACGTGCCCTAATCTATACAATACAATGTAAGACTCGATCCAAGACGAAGTCGACAGATGTAGTGCACCAACAGACTCCCCCTCAGATGTTGACGAGTAGACTATCAAGTCACGACAATGCTGTTTATTCACTTCTTCAGTCTTGATCAGTCTCTAGGCTTTTCTCTTTCTCTATCTTCATCAACAGACTCTCTTTTAATCATGTCTGCTTGAAAATCTTCAGACTCCCTCTCTCGATTTGCTGGCATTTCTTTGTTCTTCAGCGACATCTGGTTCAAACTACAGAGTCTTCAATTTCCAGAATCGAAACGTGACTATTCCTGCACATTCTTAACCCAGAAATAAGTTTTATGAATTTAACAAATTAAGTGCACCAACACTAATTCTCTTTCATCAACATGTGCATCAACAACGACTCTCCCTCTAACTACTTTCTTTATGATGAACCACTTGTTGATTGTCAAAACACATTTCATGATTAAGACACACTCCCCCTCACAACAATGTCATCATGTTTAGCACTTGGAATTTTGAAAATCAGCTCTCCAACACCAGTTGTCGAAAATCTTTTTGACTTTTTCAAAAGTTTATGCTAAAACACACTCAAAATCTTTTTGGATTTTTCTGAAAGAAAGTAAATGACACCACTTGTAAAGACAAAGACTAACACCAATTACATAAACAACAAAAATGCAGAAATGAAATTTTTACAAACAATATTTTTGTGAGTTCGTGTAAGAGGATCATATCAGTTTTTTGACAAATCACGAGTACCGTTGAGCTTAGTTACACATTAAGAATTAAACAATTCACTTAGATTGCCGATATACTGATCTACTTAAATTCTTACACAAATTTCAACTGATTCAGGATATGAGTTAGATATTTTAAGAACTTAAACTCATTCATGTGTCCCACCTCTTGAATATACTCCCGTATCTAGATCCCAATATTCAGTCTTACAGGTGAGTATACCACAGATGATATCTGTAAGGGAATAAATTGCGAGGGCCGTGAGAGCTCAGGTCGATCTTTCGATACGCAGAGAGATGACGGCTTCGACTTTTGGTGGGTCCCCTTTAGAGGATCTTTTGTTTACAACAGCAAGGACTATCAATTTTATTGTTTCATCAATTTGCTGAGGGCGGCGCTATATTTCAAGCATGCGGAAAGTATTCTCCGGGGACTAGGCCATTGCTTCCGCAAAATCAGAAGTCCCGGGATAATACCCCAGATATCACTGAGCATAAAGACCTAATATCTCAGAAAGAGGGACCTTTCAAACGAGATTTCATGGGTTACCTATATATCCAAGTAGTGTTCCCCACAAAATAAGCAAGTTTGAATTTAAGTTTATATCCCGAAAAAGTTTACTAAATGTGTAAAAACCTATCGGCATATCAACAGTGAGACTGTTTAACGCTATTTAAACATTACATTTCTTTAGCATACTGTGACAGTGTACTGATGTACTATCATTTCCTCTTCTTTGACACCAAAACTCATTTTTGATCTAATCATGTTTTTGCCTTTTTCAAATTTTCTAATGTTTTTGGATTTTCTGAAAACTTCTACTCCCCCTAAAATGCAAACACATTTTAGGAAATTTGAAAACTACTAGACTCTTTACCCACTTGAAACATAAAATGAACTGTACAAAAACTTGACAACTGACATCGAATTACATCAAATCGCCATTCACTTATGCATAAACAATCAGAACTCCCCCTATCACAAACCATTTTCTCATTTAGATCTCAAAACACTTAAGTTTGTTTTAATCAAAATGATTTTTCCGGAAAATGAGTTTGTTTTTACCACTTGTAGGTTTACCACTTGTTAAGTATTGGGATATGGTTCATCAACTTGTCAGTTTTTATCAAATGTAGTAAATCAAGTACAATTTAATGTCCCTGATTTACCGTTTGCAGTTAAGCAACCTCTGTACCACTTGTAAAAAATAACCACTTGTAAGATCACAAACAATACCACTTTTAGGTATAACTAACCAATACCAACTTTAGGAATGTTACGTCTACATGCATCATTTTATCAATCAGGATGCCGATTCCTGCTTCGCACTTATCAACCTGGAAAATTTAACTTTTATAAGAATCAATCACACAATCAATTACTAAGAAAAATGCCGATTCCTGATCCACGATTACAAACTTGGGATCTCCGGCAAAGTCCTAAGACTTCAAGGGAAACAGACTTCCATCCAAGTCTTTTCAGACTTGATGGCTTTCAACTCTTGCGCAGTAGGGTTGTAAGTTGCCTTTTTAGTTGCATAAAAATCTTTAACCCCCTTTGCTTTCCCATTTAACATTTTTCCAAAAATTTTCTTAACACTCCCATTGAATGTTTTCTCGACATCAAACTTAGTTTTCTCTGTGTAAAACTGATTCGAGATCTCCACCTTACCCACTTTCTGTTTAACCTCTTCAAACTTCAGTGATGGAAACTCATCATCATTCACTGAAATTTTCACCTCAACCTGTGGCTCTTCTGGCTTTGTGGAACCAGATTCATCGCTGACGTTCTCATCAACTTTCTTAACAACCCACACTTGGTTGTCTTTCTCTTTCTTTTTATAATAATTCTTTTTAGAACACTCACCAACCTCATAAGTTGAGTTTTCAAAAATTTTAAATGTTTCGGTTGGTGGTTCGATATCAACAACTTTTTCTTTCAACTTGTTAGAAACTCCCTGTTTTGACTTGGCATTTTTTGAACAGTTCCATGCAATGTGACCAGCTTCATTGCATTTGTAACAGGTTCTAGTTTCTTTTGTGTGACACACTTCAGTTCCATTCTTCTTCTTTTCAGCAAGAAACTCTTGATTTGACTGTCTCCATAATGGTTTCTTCTGTTCCTCTTCTGCACTTCCACCTGACACAAATTCTGTTTTTGTTTTAGAATTTTTCAAATTTTTATAATTTTCTGGTGGAATAAATCCAAGACCTTTCTTTTTGTAGCTACGATTTTGGTTTGGTTTCTTTTGAAAACCAGAACCAGAATTGTAACCCTTTTTCTTGTTTAAACGTTGTTGAACTCTTGAAGTGTATTTTTTAGGTTTTTCAGTAAGATTTAAATCTTTTATTTCAGAAATATTAATTTCTGATTTTGAAAACCTTTTTAATCATGTCAAAATGAACACTTCTTATTGGAAATTCTTTGTCAGAGTATAATTTGTCCGAATCATTTAAAGTATATGCAACTTCAAATGTTTTATCATCCAAATTTACTTTCGATAATAAAAATTCTTTACTGTAAAACCGTTTGACCGACGACTTTGGACTGTTGACTGACGAATTTGACCCTCCAGACTCAGACTTTGACTCAGATTCCTCCTCAGTATCCAACACCTGATCGACCACCTTTTTCATTAACTCAGACTCATGATCAGTATCAGACGAGGTAAACGTGACATCAATGTTATCTGGTAAAACATCAGTTGTGTCGGTTTTTAGCTTTATATTGACTGCTTTTTCAAGTTGCTCCTCGTTTGGTTTTCTAGGAGAGTACCCTTTCCAAATTGGAGGCGGACACTTGTTATAGCTAACAGTCGGTTTCTTACCACTATCTTTCTTTTCCTTCAGCTTCTCATCTTGAAAAGCTTCCATACCTGCAGCAGTTGGGTAAATACGATCAATGAGATAATCAGAACTAGAATAACTTTGCAATAAACGTCTAATTCTCTCATTTTCTATCTTTTCTGTCTCTAACTCTTGCTTCCATTTAGCACTCTCTTCTATGTAAAAATTGATGGCTTTTTGCTTTGTCATCATAACAGCATTCATCATCGTTAGTGCTTGTTCTCTTTCTGAATTTATCTTTTGGAGACCAATTACTGTTTTGTTCAAAACATCATAAGATTCTTTCACATAGTTGAGGTTGAACAGTAACTGCTCTTTCTTCTTCTCATATTCAGCAATGATGTCGTCTTTTGCAGCACATTCCTTGCAAGCTTCCAAACACTTCATGCAAGGCTTGACAACTTCAACAATCTTCTCAACTTCGATTGTTTTCACCACTTCAACCACCTTTTCTGCTTCAATCACCTTTTCTTTTTCTTTCATCTGCTCACTCTCAACATTCTTCTCAGCAACACTTTCAACAATCTCGTTCTTAACAACATCTTCAGATTTCTTTAGTTGTTGTTCTTTAGCAGCTCGTTTCTCCTTCAGTTTCTCCATGCGATATGCAAAATAGAAATGAAAACTTTCAGGAGAAAGATGAGTTTTAGCAATATCGATATGTTTTTCTTCCTCATCATCACTATTGCTACCATCAACTAGTGACTGATCAAACTGTACAGATTTTTCAGAATCAGCATCTGATAAACCAGAATCTGACAGTGTTTGATCAAATACAACTTCCTTTTCTAAACTAACTACATTTTGTACACTCTCATCTGAACTTTGTGAACTTTCATAAGCACTTTCTGAACTTTCATCACAAACAACAGACTTTTCATCCATGCTTTTCACCAATAGACTTCATCCACGTAGCAAACATGTCTGGTTATCTGACAATCTTAGCGATGAAAGCTTTAAAATTCCCATTCTCATCTGCAAACATATTCCAACTGAAACCTTCAGGTAACCTCTCATCATCTTGATCGACTATGCATGCTTTACTATCAGGAGATATATAATTGTTCCAGTTAAAATCCACCACGCACGCTCTTTTTGAATCCTCGATTCTTCTACCATGAGCCGTCTGTGAATCTTGTTGTTGACCAACTTGCTGATAAATGGCTTTCCGGTAGTAATCATCTTTTCCGAACGGATTCTGAGCGCCACTAGCTTCCCTGTTCTTGCATTCCCGCTTGAAATGGCCTTTCTCCCTGCAACGAAAACAAGTAACTTTAGATTTATCAAAACCTAAAGTAGATACATGAGCATCAAGAAAGGCATTTTTCCCGGTAATCGTTTTGAACTTTTCAGCACGTCTAAGAACACTCGCAAGACACCATTTGATATCCATCAGTTCCATCTCTTCGGCGTCTATTTGATCGTAATCCTCCTTTGTGAGCATAGGATTTCCGATCCGACCAGCCACTAGACCCTCATAAGATAACAACACAGAACCAAGTAGAGCCATGTGGTCTTTAGTAGTGTCTTCTGAAAAACTTTGACCTTCTGGAAGATTTAGAGCGATATTGCACTGAATCACATAGCCATTTCCTGTCTTTGTGCTTTGAGACTGAAAACTCGTGTTTGACTCTTTAGGATTAACACTTGGAAATGATGAAAATCCACTGCTGCTTTTGTTTGATCCCTGATCAGCTTTTTCTGATGAATCCCCAGCACTGAATGCAGTTTGAATTTTCGGACTTCTCTCAGCTTCTGGAACCGGAATACTACCTTTGTAATACATCTTTACATCCTGTTGACCACTCGGACTATTCATCCTGGCGATCTTTTGCTGTTCCAAATCCTGACTCTCAATCTTTTCAATAAACTGAGATATCGTCAATCCATCATAAACACACGTATTTTTCAGAATCATCAAATACCTTCCCCACTCTTTCTGAGGTAACACATCGGCTAACTTGTCTACCCACTCTTCACGATCTTTTGTAATACTCAACATTGACATTGATCGCACAAGGTGACAATATCTCTCAATCAGCTTCTTTGTATCTTCACCCGGTAGACTGCTGAACAGATCAAACTCTTTCTTAAGCAGTGCCTTCTTGCTTTTAATCATATTCTCGCTACCCTCAAATTTGACTTTAAGTGCATCCCAGATTGACTTTGCAGTTTTGTCATGCTGTAGCAGAATGAAAATGTCTTCTTTGATGGCTTGTTGCAACAGACTGATCATCATTTTTTCGGCTTTGTACATAACTCGTTCCTGATACGTAAACTCTGATAACTCTTTGAGAACCTGCAAATCTGTTCGAGGCAACACGTATTTCTTCAATATACATTCCCATGATCTAAGATGGTTAGCCTGAACCCAGTTCTCGAATCTATCTTTCCACCCGTAGTATTCTTCGATACTCATCAATTTCAGGGGTTTTTGGGTGGTTCCCGTCTCGTTTTCCAAACTAATGGCTTGAGCAATAGCACCTGGACCAGACGGTGTTGCAAACGCGTTATAGAACTCGACATCCATGATGACTTAGCACTTTTTTCAAAATCAGTGACGTATAAGCGAAATCAAGTGATTGGTGACACAAAAGCGAAACCCTTGATGTCCTTTGAAGCGAAACTATTGATATTCACAAGAGCGAAATCAGGTGACTGTGCACAAAAAGCCAAATCCCAGAAGACCTTAAAAGCGAAACTAGGGTTTGTCTGTTTAAGCGAAACTATGATGTTCAGAAGAGCGAAACTACTGATGTTCTTTGGAGCGAAACCTTGATGTTCGAATGAGCGAAACTACTTATGACCTTTGGAGCGAAACCTAATGTATCTTATAAGCGAAACCCCAAACAATGTGTCACAAAAGCGAAATATGATGCAATTTGGAGCGAAACCTTTCAATTATGTGACACACGAGCGAAACTAGATGTTCCAAAGAGCGAAACCCCTCAAATAATGTGCCTTAGGAGCGAAATCAGGGTGTCAGATAAGCGAAATCAGAATATGTCCGTAAAAGCGAAACCTAATCGGATGTTAATTTGTTCCATTTTTAGTCCGTATTTTGGTCCGAAACTTTCCAGGGTTTGTTAATGTCCAATAACACACAATCTGTGAAATTTTGAGCGAATTTTGACCGGTAAAAATTTTTGAAATGATAAAAGAAGGTGTAGAAGTAAGAAATCAAGATGAAATCCAGCTAATCTCTGCAGAACTCCTCCTCCTGAGCTCTGATACCACTTGTAGGATCATGTTCTGACCCGAATGAGTCGTTCAGAGGTGTTCAACTTTGTTTCAGGTGCGGAATAACAAGAAACGGAGGTAGAAACAGCTGATTCTTCACTTAATCTACTATTTGTATTGATATGACAACAATTACAGCTCAATCTTCACACCGGCAGCACTTCGGCGTGGAATACAAGGGACTCTTCTATGTGGTTTCGCACATGAGGCCCTTTATATAGGCTGATGGTTTCGCTCCAGTGTACATGTACACAAAAGCGAAACCTCACATGTACGAATAAGCGAAACCTCTTGACAAATAAGTGAAACCTCCTGTCTATATCCCTATGAGCGAAACCAGCTCACTAAACACTATACACTTCCTGTTTTCTCGTAAAACGTGCCCTAATCTATACAATACAATGTAAGACTCGATCTAAGACGAAGCCGACAGATGTAGTGCACCAACATAAATTCACCAATCAATTAACGAGACATAAATTCACCTATCATCCACTGTCACTGCCGTGCCGCTGCCTCGCCGGCTGCTATCGTCGGCCATCACCGACTCCATCATCATCAATCAAATATAAAAAAAAAACAGCATCATCATCCTGATTCATCATCATCTGACTTCAGTACGGTAAAAGGAAGCGAGAGGGGGGGTTACCTTGACACTAGTCGGAACAACCTGGACCGCCGCCGCCTGTGTCTCTATTGCCGCCTCCGTGAGCGGCGGCGCTACCGCCGTCCACGGTCTTCTCTGACTCCTCTCTCTCTCTCACCTGATCTCTCTCTCTCTCTCACTTCTCCGTCTCTCGGTTCGTCGTCGCCGTCGCCGTGGTGGCGGTGTTGCTGCTGCTGCTGTTCTCCGCTGCTACCAAGAGTTGGTGGAGGTCGGATTTATTTCAGGTTATTGGCAGGTATTCGCCGGAGGGAGGGGGTGTTTGAGGTAGATCGGATTTGTTTCAGGTTGTTGGCAGGTTCCCCTTCTCTCTCATCGAAGATGAACAAGGTGGTGGAAACAAAAGAGGAAGAAGACACAGGGTGAAGATCTAAAAGGAAGAGAGAGACGGTGATATTTAAATGAAGAGAGAGAGGGTGAGATTTAAAAGGAAGAGAGAGAGAGGGTGAGATTTAAATGAAGAGAGAGGGTGAGATTTGACATTTGGGGTAAATGACCAAACTACCCTTTTTGTTGGCAAAATACGATTGGTGGAGAGTGGTTCTCATGGTTCTTACAACTGGAAGTGGTTTTCATTTTAGCGCTCCCCTATATATATATATATATATATGTATATATATATATATGTATATATATATGTATATATATATATATATATATAGTGGAGGGTTCAAATGAAAAGAAATTTTTTGTAAGAATAAAAAAGAACAAACTTCAACCAATAAGAATGCTTCATTTAACTTTATTTAATTTTTGTATTTAATATGGGTATAAGGGTATATTGGTAAAATTAGATATATCATTAATTGTTAGTCTTCCTTTTTAATAGCTAACTAAATTAAATTTGTAACTTATTTTCAAAAAAATATATTTTTTGAAAGAAGAAAAAATTTAATTTAAAGTGTAGGATAAATTATGAGGTGTGTAGGATGAATTACGAGTTGTGTAGGATAAATTTCAGTACGTGTAGGATAAATTTCAAAAACGTGTAGGATAAATTTTGATATGTCTAGGCAAAAATTTTATTGTGGAGGATGATAGTCTTTATAACTATTTAATTAGTAAAAAATAATAATAAATGAGATGAAAGAAAAACTGTTTAATATTATACAATTGTACCCTTTGTTCTTTTTCTTCTCAATATAATTTTCTTCTCAAATGAACCTCCCCCTATATATATATTGAGGGTCGGGATTTAGAGAAAACGGTAGAAAGTGTGAAAACAGTGAGAAAGCTTATCGATCGTCCGATCAAAACAATCTATGGACTAGATTGGCGCGGTGGCGTTTTCGTAAATAACATCAATTTTATTACGTGGACGCGCTTCATTAAGGGTAAAATGGTCTTTTGACTTCTTCACACAAAACGCCATCTCGTGAAATAAAACGCCAAAAACAAAAATCCCAGACCATTCCAAGTAAAAACGCCATTATATATAAAACGCCAAACTTAATTAGAGTAAAATCCAGCCTAAAAAAACCACCAAAAAAATCCTATATGTACAACATCTCAGACCTTTAATTAAAAACACACACAACAACCCAAACGCCATATTTCATTTATCCCATTAGCCTTAGAAACGCCAAAAAACCCAAACATCAAATACCTTCTAACCCAAAGCGTTTTTTTGAAATTCAGTTTGGTTGTCTGTAAGATTTCGCTCAATGAAATGGACAAAATCCTTAAATGAGGATGTTTTCCATTTCATTTAGTAAAATCTTATTGACTAATCCTCAACTTCCATCCAATTTATAACGCCAAAACATACAAAAATATTATTGAGCTTTGTTGTCAATAAAGTTTAGCTGTATGGGGTGGACAACATTGTCAGTTATCTTTCTTAACAGAGGATTAACAATGTTGTCCATCTCATACAACAAAACATTATTGATTTTAGAATGATCAAATTTTGAGGTTTAAGGTGCTCTTATTTCGTGGCGTTCTATTTATCGGTAAAATCCCAAAAAAGTTAAAAAATGAAACATCGTTCATTGTGAAATTCAAGATTGTTGGCTTAAAAAGGTCTAAACTCAATAACATTTTGCTACATGAGATGGACAAATCTTCAAGAAAAAGATGCAGATGTCAGACTGTGTGCTTCCAAACAGCGACACATAAACCTACTTAAAAAAAAAAAAACAAACTGAATCATACGAAAGTCGAACCAGCCAGTTAACATGATTCAAAAAAGAAGAAAAAGACTGCTGACAGTGAAGATTTGGAAAATCAATTGTTTATGTATTCTTTTTTTTAATTTTCCTTTTCAGTTGATTGTTATATAATAAAACGCCATATATAATAAAAACGCCAAAACAATCAAAATGCTTGTTTAAATGATATCATCCCGCTAAACGCCACCAAAAAACTCCCAAACTATAATAAAATTACTTTGAAAAAGTTTTATAAAACCCAAAAAAATAAAAATAAAAATAAAAATAAAAAGCAAACATGAAAATGTAACTAGAAACAAAAACTACAAATCAGTAATACTGAAGAAAGGGAAAATTTATTATATTAGAATCTGAAACGCCAAACTTGAAAGATGGGACGTGTTACAAACTTTAGAGATAAAGCTTATCAAAAACAATAATTACAAACAGTAACTGAAAAGACGAATACTTTATTATAATAATGCACCGCCTAACTTAGGAGCCAAAAGGACATCCTATAAAATGATACGTCTCAGCAACTTCCATTTGGTAAAAAAAAAAAAAACAAACGCCAATACTACTAAATACCACTCACTGAAAAAGGCCAAGAAAAAAAAATCAAAGATGGCTAATATGCTTTCTTGGATATTCATAATTGTTCTTCGTGAAAGATTCACTGAATGAATTATTATCAGAAGGGAGTAACTCAAAAATATTTTGCTGCATGAGATGGACAAAAATTCAAGAAAAAGATACTAATGCCAGTCATATGGCATTTTGTATTTTTTGTTCTTGAAGAAAGTTTGGATGACGAGAAGAGATCAATGACAATGAAGAGTGGGTTGACTATAAAGATCAAAACAAAGAAAAAGCGAAAAACCCACTCACACGACATAGATCTATGTCGCCAAACATTCACAAAAAAAGCCATATCAACAGACGAGCAGGCAAAAAAATCAAACCAATGGGTTTGTTAAGTTTTACATAAAACGCCATATATTTAGTGACAGTTCTAGTACTATTAAAGAAAAGAGAGACTGATGACAGTGAAGATTGGGAAGAGAGATCCGATTAGGATTTTTAATTTATTTTATTCGCTTGTATTTTTTTTCCTGTGGTTGAAATATAATATAACAATAGTAAAACGCCATGATAATACAAACGCCAAAATATTTATAAAAAAATAACAGAACAATGGGCCGTCTTGTTTAAACCACCTTGGAAAACGCCATTCAAATAGATAATGTCATACGATTTGAATAAACGCCATAAACTCCAAAATGTTAATACAATGAAACCATTAAACGCCATTAAATATTGAATATACTTGTTAATATTTGTGAATATTTTCTTGATTATTTATTTGTTTATTTATTTGTTAATATTTCTTGATTTTAATTCATTTTATTCATTTCCGAGATTATTGTGTACACTTGTAAATTTTTGTTCCGTTTATTTGTTCGATTTCGGATTTATTTATCTATCTATTCTTTGAGTTTTCGGCTATGAAAATTCATTTATATATTAGCCGATTCGATTATTTTATTGCTTTAATTTTTATAAAATTTCGGGCCCATTTTCGGATTTTTTTTTAAATTTTCAGCCCAGTTAAAATAATATTCTGTTTCTTTTCACCCAAAAAAAAAAAAAAAAACACAGCATTATTATATTAATAAAATTTTCATTGTGTCAATTTTTCATTTGCAGGCTGATGTCCTCAACACCCGCTCCCGATCCTATTGAGCCGTCAGACGAACCCGAGCGTGATCTGAGGAGACGTCTTCGTGCGAGATCTCGTGCGGTAGCGCTACTGCTCACAGCTAGTGAGCCGGAGCCGGTGGTACCCGCTGAAGCCGAGGGCTCAGGGGCGGTAGGAAACGCAATCATGGCGGACGATGAGCGACCTTTGAAAGAAACGAATCAGCCCGGAGCGACAAGCCTGGAGCCAAGTATCCTTCAGCCTACTATAGATGCACCTACATTTGAAATTAGATCTAGTATTATTAACATGGTGCAGAATTCAGTACAGTTTGATGGGCGTGAGCATGAGGATCCCGGGAGACATATCGCTGCTTTCCTCGCTATTTGTTCGACATTTAGGATCACAGGTGTTTCGAAGGATGCAATTCGGTTGAGGTTGTTTCCTTTTTAATTGCGTGACAAAGCTATAGCTTGGTTTATGTCACTTCCAGCTGGGTCCATCAGGACCTGGAATGTGTTGGCGGAGCTGTTTATGCAAAAATATTTTCCACCTGAGAAAACAACCAAGCTACGGAACCGGATTGTGACCTTTCGCCAGGACGAGGAGAGTCGTTGCACGCGGCTTGGGAGAGATTCAAGGATTTGTTGATTGATGTTCCACATCATGGCTTCTCCAAGAGACAGCTGGTTTTGACGTTCTATCAGGGGCTCAGTTACCACACGCATGAGCGATTAGACGTGAACGCATGAGGCGATCTAGGAACTAAGACGCCGACTGAAGCGTATGATATCATAGAAAAAGCTACGTTGAAATCCAGCTCGCTTCACGAAGGAGATAGAGGCCGGGCAACATCATCATCATCTCGCGCAGGAGTACACGCGGTGGATGACTACACGGCCATTATTGCACAAATCTCGGCTCTTGCAGCGAAATTCGATAAATCCCAGATAGCTGCGCAACTTG
The DNA here is from genome assembly GCA_030545235.1 of Helianthus tuberosus. Taxonomy (NCBI): domain Eukaryota; kingdom Viridiplantae; phylum Streptophyta; class Magnoliopsida; order Asterales; family Asteraceae; genus Helianthus; species Helianthus tuberosus. Next base: position 114,980,044 of record CM060414.1, on the reverse strand, counting down.
GTTCAGGGTGTGACCAGTGTGAAGTGTCACACAAGCCGGGTGCATGTTTTCAGGGAGTCTTATATGAGGGCAACGAAGAAGTGGATTTTATGAGTAATCAGGTGAGGCCGCAGAACAACCCGTACAGCAATACCTACAATCCTGGATGGAGAAATCACCCAAATTTTGGGTGGCGAGCGAATACGGGTAATCAAAACCCATTGGGATTTACTCAGCGCGCTCCAGCGCCACAGCAGGGTCAGGGTCAGCAGTTCCATCCATACAACCAACCTTACCAGCAGCGTCCATATTCGTATCAGAATCAGCGCATTGGGAGTAGTTCCCAGCAGCAGGCCCCTCAATCTAGTTCCAAGCTAGAGGATATGATGGCTTAGCTTCTTACTAGCTCCTCGAGTGCGAATCAGTTGGCAGAAAAACGATACCAACAGAGCGAGGATCGTTTTCTCTCCCATGAGGGAGAAATGAGGACTCACAAAGCCTCGATTCAGAATATCGAGAATCAGGTTGGTCAGCTAGCACAGATGATGTCTAAAAGACCCCCAGGTGGTCTTCCGGGCAATACAGAACCAAACCCGGGCGGGCATGTGAACGCGATCATGACCAGGAGTGGAAAGACTACCGGACCCGTCATATCGGACTCATCACCGATCACTGGAACGGTCCCGACTGACACACCGGACGAGGTGCAAGCCAGGCTACGCCCAGCAAGTACAGCACAAGTCCAGGAGCTAGTCAAAGATTACACTCCACCAGTACCTTATCCAGGCATGCTGAAGAAGTAGAAAAACGACAAACAATACGGTAAGTTCCTTGAGTTGTTTAAGCAACTACACATTAATATACCGTTTGTTGAATCCTTGGCCCAGATGCCAAAGTATGCGAAATCCCTTAAGGACATCCTCTCGAATAAACAGAAGCTCGAGGATATATCATGTGTGGTGATGAATGAAACTTGTTCTGCCGTTCTACAAAACCGTCTGCCAATGAAAATGGGAGATCCGGGTAGTTTCACGCTCCCTTGTTTGATTGGAAACACGTCTGTTAGCCACACATTGGCTGATTTGGGAGCGAGTATCAACCTTATGCCATATAAGGTTTTTACTAAACTGGATCTGGGTGATCCGTCTCCTACTAGAATGAGCATTCGGTTGGCAGACCGTTCAATCAAGTATCCGTGTGGATTTGTTGAAAACATGCTTGTTAAAATCGATAAATTTGTTTTCCCCGTGGACTTTGTTATTCTTGACATGGACGAAGATTCAAGAGTGCCTTTGATACTTGGATGCCCATTCCTTAATACTGCGAGGACGATTATTGATGTGGCAGCTGGCCAAATCACGCTCCGAGTGAATGACGAGCACGTGACATTTGATATCAAAAGATTAATGCAGCATCCGCAAAGTCACCATGACGTGCTTTACTATGTCGACATTGTCGATGCATGGGTGTGTTCTCATTTTCATGGCACTATTGACGAGATTGATTCGGACACACTTCTGTTGTGTGGGGACCTGATTGGCATTACGCAGGAGGGCCACGATTTCGAGCAGCCAGTCTATCAGATTGGTGACGATGGTTCCCAGAGTCCGGAGCGGTTTATAGAAATTGGTCATGTAGAAGAAGAGAAAGCGAAACCTTTGATTGAAGATCCGCCATATTTGGAGTTGAAAGAACTCCCACCACATCTCGAGTATGCATTTCTGGACGAGGAGCGTCACTTACCGGTCATCATTTCGGCATTATTGGAAAGGGATGAGAAGAATCGGCTTCTCGAGGTTCTTAGACTTCATAAGAGAGCCATTGCATGGAAAATCAAGGATATCAAAGGCATCAATCCTTCTTTTTGTACTCACAAGATTCTGATGGAAGACGAGTACAAACCCTGTGCACAGCCTCAGAGGCGGTTAAATCCGAATATGCAAGACATGGTGAAGAAAGAAGTGATTAAGTTGTTGGATGCCAGGATGATTTATACTATATCTGACTCTGTGTGGGTGAGTCCAGTGCAGGTTGTACCTAAGAAAGGTGGTATGACTATAGTTTCAAATGATAGGAATGAGCTAATTCCTACCCGTACCGTCACTGGGTGGCGAGTTTGCATTGATTACCGCAAACTCAATGATGCTACTCGTAAGGATCACTTCCCGCTTCCATTCATCGTCCAGATGTTGGAACGTCTGTCGGGGAAGTTGTATTACTGTTTCTTGGACGGGTTATCTGGATACTTCCAAATTCCTATTGCTCCTGAGGATCAGGAGAAGACTACCTTTACCTGCCCCTTCGGCACATTCGCCTACCGGCGTATGCCTTTTGGGTTGTGTAATGCACCGGCGACCTTTCAGAGATGCATGGTTGCAATTTTTCATGATATGATCGAGGATTCTATGGAGGTTTTCATGGATGACTTTTCGGTATTTGGGGATTCCTTCGATCATTGTTTGGAAAATTTGAAAAAGATGTTGAAGAGGTGTGAAGAGACGAATCTGGTCCTAAACTGGGAAAAGTGCCACTTTATGGTGAAAGAGGGCATAGTTCTGGGACATAAGATTTCTGGTGCTGGTATGGAGGTCGACACAGCTAAAGTTGACGTTATTTCACGACTTTCGCCTCCCACCTCTGTGAGAGCGATACAGAGCTTTCTTGGTCATGCGGGGTTCTATAGGCGATTCATCAAGGATTTCTCAAAAAATCGCTAGGCCCATGACCCGTTTGTTGGAGAAAGACGCTCCGTTCGTATTTGGAGATGATTGCTTGAGGGTTTTTGACCTTCTCAAGCAAAAGTTGATTGAGGCCCCTATTTTAGTTGCACCTGACTGGAGTCTGCCATTCGAAATTATGTGCGACGCGAGCGATTATGCTATAGGGGCCGTTTTGGGACAGAAGAAGGAAAAGCACTTTCACCCGATCTATTATGCGAGCAAGACTCTTCACGACGCTCAGGAGCACTACACCACGACTGAAAAAGAGCTCTTGGCGGTTATTTTCGCATTTGACAAATTTAGATCGTATTTGGTGCTTTCTAAAACCATTGTGTATACTGATCACGCAGCCATCAGATATCTTTTCAGCAAACAGGACGCTAAACCGCGTCTCATCAGATGGATCCTGTTGCTGTAGGAGTTTGATATTGAAATTCAAGATAAAAAGGGTGCGTTGAATGTAGCGACTGACCATCTATATCGGTTAGAGCATGGAGACATCGAGGACACGCGTTGGGATTCAATCAATGACAATTTCCCACACGAGTCGTTGATGGGTGTTGAGATATGTGATGAGTCACCATGGTTTGCCGACTTTGCGAACTATCTTGCTTGCGGGATTCTGATTAAAGGGTTGACTCACCAGCAAAAGAGGAAATTCTTTTCGGATGTCAAGCACTACATTTGGGATGATCCTTTCTTATTTAGGGTGGGTGCTGATCAGGTGATCAGAAGATGCGTTTCAGGGAAAGAGGCGACCGATATTCTGCGCCATTGTCACGAGGGACCTACCGGAGGCCACCATGGAGCCAATTTCACCGCCAAGAAGGTGCTGGATTCCGGGTTTTATTGGCCTACTATTTTTCGTGACACGCAAAGTTGGATAAAAGCGTGCGATGCCTGTCAGAGGGCGACAAATATATCGGCACGTGATGAAATGCCTCAGAACTGGATACAAGTTTGTGAAGTCTTCGACATTTGGGGATAGACTTCATGGGACCATTTCCCCCCTCACGAGGTAATAAGTACATCCTGGTCGCATTTGACTATGCATCAAATTGGGCGGAGGCACAGGCCTTACCCACCAATGACGCCAGGGTGGTCGTGAGATTCTTGAAAAGTTTGTTCGCCCAGTTTGGCGCTCAGAAGGCGCTTATCAGTGACAGAGGGACTCACTTCTGTAATACCCAGCTTGAAAAAGCTTTGTCCTGCTACGGTGTGCATCACCGTCTAGCCACGCCTTATCATCCACAGACGAGCAGGCAAGTGGAAGTCATAAACCGTGGGCTAAAGCGAATCCTTGAGCGGTCTGTAGGTGCTAACCCCAAGGAGTGGTCGGACAAACTTGATGAGGCGTTGTGGGCTTTCCGTACAGCTTACAAGACCCCTATTGGGACTACTCCCTTTAGGCTTGTATACGGAAAAGCGTGCCATTTACAGGTGGAGTTGGAGCATAAAGCGATGTGGGCTTTAAAAACCACCAATCTGGACTTAAAAACCGGAGCTGAAGCCCGGTTTCTCCAGATTCATGAATTGGAGGAGCTGCGACAACACGCTTATGAGAGCTCCGTCCTCTACAAAGAGCGCACAAAGAGATTACACGATAAACACTTGAAGGACCACAAAGAATTCCAAGCGGGCGATCTTGTTCTTCTCTACAACTCGCGATTGCGCTTATTTCCAGGTAAACTTCATTCACGTTGGACAGGACCATACACAGTAAAGGAGGTATTTTCGTATGGGACTGTTGCAATAGAGAACGCAGATAGCGTTATATTCAAGGTGAATGGTCACCATTTGAAGCTGTACGTTGCCGGGCCGATCGAGTCGGCGGTGGAGGTTATCGAACTCCATGCCCCACACACATTATAAGTGTGGGGAGGAGAGTCTACGCTACTGACTCGATGATTAAAAATGTAGCAAGAGTGACTTAAGCGCTTTAGGGGTATAATCGTCCTTTTTTGTGTTTTTGTCGTTTTAGCGTAATTTAGGTGTATTTCGTAGTTTCCGTTAGTTTGTACTATTTTTATACGTGCCGAGCGAAGGTTCTATGTTGGGATATTGTTAAAACAGTTTGCGTGTTGAAAAAAATGGCGAAAAATGGCCAAAACAGGTGCTGAAAATGCTTTCTGTAGAAAAAACAGTTCTGCAGATATGGCACGCCCGTGCCAAGGGCCGCACGCCCATGCGATTGCGGGATTGGTCGGCACCTCGAGTAGCACCCCAGTGCAGTTTCGAGATCGGTGTGCTGGGATTAGACATTGCCGGTATCGCACGACCGTGCGAGTCCTCGAACAACCGTGCGGGAGGCAGGGGCAGAATGGTCATTTGTCCAATATAAAAACCCCCATCTGCTGCCATTTCTCACAAGTCGCGAAAACCCTAGTCGCACCAGCCGTTCCAGAGCGATTTCGCCTCAAATCGCACGATTTCTTCGCACGGTTTCACCCATCTCTTCGCACGGTATGTTCTTTCTTGTCGATTTCCTATTTCATCTTTTTCTAGGTTAGATTCGTTCGGTTCTTCAAGGCTTTTTAGGGTTCCCTTCATAAACACAAGCGAAACCCTAGCCCTTGCAAGAATCTCATGTCTCGTGAACAACCGGTTGATTCTCTACCCCCTGTTTGCATAAAAACTTGTTGATTTTTAAAAAATCAGACTGCTCAGAGTCGGGGTTAGAATCTGCAGAAAAAACATGTCGCACGGACGTTCCTCGTGTGGAACGGTCGTGCAGTTCCGGCTGTTCACGATGGTTAGCTGTTGGCTCGGTTATGCACGGTGGTGCCGTTGTTCGCACGCCGTGCAGTTACGATATATGCCGGCCACTTCTGTTGTTTCTCGGTGACGCACGGTCGTGTGGTTGGAGGCACGCCCATGCCAAATGCCCAGATCAGCAAGATAGAACCTTCATAACTTTGTGTTCTGCTATTCCAAATTAAATTTTTTCTGTTTCTCCTGTTCTTAATATCGTTCCTCATTACAGATGGATCATCCCTTCTTGCAATTCAATGAAAACAACGAGAGAGAGGCTCTTTGTATCCTAAAACGTAACGAATTATGGAATAGGCGGGGGCAGTTTGGCATCCCCCGGAGGCTAGATTGGGATGTTACGAGAGATCTAAATCAGCGTGAAAGACTAGAAAACATGCTTACTATTCCGCTTGCGCGTCTAGTCTCTATCGACCGACCCATCTATCGTGAGCTAACGATAGAATTCTTCTCCACTTATTCATACGAAAAGCCAAAAGCATATCAAAATCCAAACTTTCGCTACAGAGAGAGGATCACTTTCAGATTGGGGAGACGTTGGCACAATTGGTCGGTGGGTAGATTGGGTCGGAGGCTTGGGATTTACACACAAGAAGACATGGATTCAGAGTTCTTCACCGATGATTTCACCTTCCCGAGCGATGAACCACGAGCCGTGTTTTGGGCTCAAAATGCAGTTGGTGGCCCATACGATCCAAGAATGTCGAAAGCTTCACGATTGAGAGACCCTTTGCATCGAGTGATGCATCATATATTCAACCATACCGTCTGCGGCCGCATGGACAATTTAGGGAACTGGCCAACACCAGATCTGATATTTCTTTATGCGCTGGTTGAGGGGGTACACATCAACCTAGCTGCGAGGATGGCGGAATATTTTGTGAAAAGCTAGGGGAGAAAGCCCAACAGTCAGATTCACGGCGGTCAGTATGTGACTGAAATTGCTTACAACTTGGGGTTGATGACTGATGAGGTACTTGAGGGTCTTACTTTGGTGACCAATGGTGTATCTGTTAATATTCGGTCATTGAAGGCGATGGGGTTGATTGCTGAGTTAGATCACGGGGATCGATTGAAGAGTTTAAACAACGAGATTTGGGACCCGTTGCCTCCTGCTGAGGAGGAAGAGGAGGATGAGGAAATGGGAGATCAGGAGCAGCATGAGCCACACATACCACCACATTCACCACAGCATCACGGATTCCACCAGCACCAGGATTGGCCAGAGGGCTTCCGGTCTTACCCTGAGTTTTACCAGCAGTTCCAACAAATGCAGGTTAACCAAGAGCAGCAAAGGATTCATATAGAGCAGATAAGGGCTAACCAGGACCAGATCAGGGCGAACCAGGACTACAAGCGCCGGGAGGTGCATGATGGATTCTAGTACATATTCGGGGGGCTTCAAAACGCCTACCCGAACTACTTCGGGGAGCCCCCACAGTTCCCATACGGGAACCCACCTGGTTATGAAGGCGCAGGCCCTTCCAACACGAGAGATGATGCTGGTGATGATGAGTAGGAGACGGTGGAGTTGATCGTTGGTGGTTTTATTATTTCAGTACCTAGTTATTCGGGTGTTCATTTTGGTTGTTATTTCAAGCACCCCCGGATTGTACTTTATTTTCAGACACTTTTTTTGTCTTGTCATCTTTGGATTTTAGTACTTATATTTATGTAAATTATGGTTTATTTGGTTTATTTGTTTCTGTTTTGTTTTGCTGTACCTTGTGACATACTTGCAGATTTTGGCTATCAAGTCTTGGACCGGAGCACATCACAGATACAGCTTTGGAAGTCTCGTTGCATAAATATCATCTTCAGGGGAGTATTATTATCCTTTATCTCTATATTTCGGGTTTCGCATTGGGGACAATGCGAAGTTCAAGTGTGGGGAGGGGTTTAACTTTATTAACTTTGTTTGTCCTGTAAAAAAAATCAGAAAAATCATTCAAAAATATCTGTATTTTGTATATATTATTTTTTAATAAATCAACCGGTTGGTTGTGTTTTAGAAAGCTTCGGACATGATAAAACTCGACAAGCAAAATAAATTTTGAAAAAGAAAACCGGAAAGCGTGACAAACAAAGAAAGACTTGCCTGATAGTTTTCACACTTTTACCCATTCCTTCCGTTATGTGAGCATATTTGAGCCTTGAAATTGTTATATATTTGTTCATTTCGGAGTAGGAGTGAGCCAGATGTCATGTGTAATTTAGAACTTGTCACTAGCATGCTTGTTAAGACCATGAACTTGCGAAATTGTGTAGAAGTGATAGAGGCACTTAGAAAACCCTTTGTGTTATCCCTGTTCTTTGTGTTGTGTTTCCCGTAAACCCTACGTTACCCTTTAGGATTAACCATGTCGAGCCTTCCCGTTTACCTTTGTTTACCAAACATAATCGCCCACTTAGCCAAATTTAGCCTTTTTATGTTTTAAACCTTTTCGTGTTGAAACTCGGTCAAAATAATCGTTTAACTAGCGCTTGTTATAGTTTATTATTCATTATTCCAAATTAAATTTTTTCTGTTTCTCCTGTTCTTAATATCGTTCCTCATTACAGATGGATCATCCCTTCTTGCAATTCAATGAAAACAACGAGAGAGAGGCTCTTTGTATCCCAAAACGTAACGAATTATGGAATAGGCGGGGGCAGTTTGGCATCCCCCGGAGGCTAGATTGGGATGTTATGAGAGATCTAAATCAGCATGAAAGACTAGAAAACATGCTTACTATTCCGCTTGCCCGTCTAGTCTCTATCGACCGACCCATCTATCGTGAGCTAACGATAGAATTCTTCTCCACTTATTCATACGAAAAGCCAAAAGCATATCAAAATCCAAACTTTCGCTACAGAGAGAGGATCACTTTCAGATTGGGGAGATGTTGGCACAATTGGTCGGTGGGTAGATTGGGTCGGAGGCTTGGGATTTACACACAAGAAGACATGGATTCAGAGTTCTTCACCGATGATTTCACCTTCCCGAGCGATGAACCACGAGCCGTGTTTTGGGCTCAAAATGCAGTTGGTGGCCCATACGATCCAAGAATGTCCAAAGCTTCACCATTGAGAGACCTTTGCATCGAGTGATGCATCATATATTCAGCCATACCGTCTGCGGCCGCATGGACAATTTAGGGAACTGGCCAACACCAGATCTGATATTTCTTTATGCGCTGGTTGAGGGGGTACACATCAACCTAGCTGCGAGGATGGCGGAATATTTTGGGAAAAGCTAGGGGAGAAAGCCCAACAGTCAGATTCACGGCGGTCAGTATGTGACTGAAATTGCTTACAACTTGGGGTTGATGACTGATGAGGTACTTGAGGGTCTTACTTTGGTGACCAATGGTGTATCTGTTGATATTCGGTCATTGAAGGCGATGGGGTTGATTGCTGAGTTGGATCACGGGGATCGATTGAAGAGTTTAAACAACGAGGTTTGGGACCCGTTGCCTCCTGCTGAGGAGGAAGATGAGGATGAGGAAATGGGAGATCAGGAGCAGCATGAGCCACACATACCACCACATTCACCACATCATCACGGATTCCACCAGCACCAGGATTGGCCAGAGGGCTTCTGGTCTTACCCTGAGTTTTACCAGCAGTTCCAACAAATGCAGGTTAACCAAGAGCAGCAAAGGATTCATATAGAGCAGATAAGGGCTAACCAGGACCAGATCAGGGCGAACCAGGACTACAAGCGCCGGGAGGTGCATGATGGATTCTCGTACATATTCGGGGGGCTTCAAAACGCCTACCCGAACTACTTCGGGGAGCCCCCACAGTTCCCATACGGGAACCCACCTAGTTATGAAGGCGCAGGCCCTTCCAACACGAGAGATGATGCTGGTGATGATGAGTAGGAGACGGTTGAGTTGATCGTTGGTGGTTTTATTATTTAAGTACTTAGTTATTCGGGTGTTCATTTTGGGTGTTATTTCAAACACCCCCGGATTGTACTTTATTTTCAGACACTTTTTTTTGTCTTGTCATGTTTGGATTTTAGTACTTATATTTATGTAAATTATGGTTTATTTGGTTTATTTGTTTTTGTTCTGTTTTGCTGTACCTTGTGACATACTTGCAGATTTTGGCTATCAAGTCTTGGACCGGAGCACATCACAGATACAGCTTTGGAAGTCTCGTTGCATCAACATCATCTTCAGGGGAGTATTATTATCCTTTATCTCTATATTTCGGGTTTCGCATTGGGGACAATGCGAAGTTCAAGCATGGGGAGGGGTTTAACTTTATTAACTTTGTATGTCCTGTAAAAAAAATCAGAAAAATCATTAAAAAATATCTGTATTTTGTATATATTATTTTTTAATAAATAAACCAGTTGGTTGTGTTTTAGAAAGCTTCGGACATGATAAAACTCGACAAGCAAAATAAATTTTGAAAAAGAAAACCGGAAAGCGTGACAAACAAAGAAAGACTTGCATGATAGTTTTCACACTTTTACCCATTCCTTCCGTTATGTGAGCATATTTGAGCCTTGAAATTGTTATATATTTGTTCATTTCGGAGTAGGAGTGAGCCAGATGTCATGTGTAATTTAGAACTTGTCACTAGCATGCTTGTTAAGACCATGAACTTGCGAAATTGTGTAGAAGTGATAGAGGCACTTAGAAAACCCTTTGTGTTATCCCTGTTCTTTGTGTTGTGTTTCCCGTAAACCCTACGTTACCCTTTAGGATTAACCATGTCGAGCCTTCCCGTTTACCTTTGTTTACCCAACATAATCGCCCACTTAGCCAAATTTAGCCTTTTTATGTTTTAAACCTTTTCGTGTTGAAACTCGGTCAAAATAATCGTTTAACTAGCGCTTGTTATAGTTTATTATTCATTGTATAAATCCAATAGTTTGCAAAAAAAAAAAAAAAACAGAAAATAAAACACCCTAAGATAGGGTGAAGTAGACAAAATTCAAGCAATTTTGAATGATAAAATGATGAAATCATGTTTATGAGCTTGTTGTCGCATAAGTCGCCTTTTTAAGGCGTTTGTATGTATAGTTTTGTTGTATTGCGCTTGTTAAACGCTAAAACCGAGTTTTAACCATTTCGCCACTTTAAATATCCATTTCCATACCCATCACCCAAGCCTAACGTTTAAACCTGTAAAGACCTCTTGATTTATACTTTTTTCGCATGTTAGTTGGTGGAGACGAGATCTTATGACAAGCTTATGATATTACACATTTCATTGACGAGGCATTGAGTGTTGGCACATACACATTTTATGTATGTTTCACATATAAAACCGAGTGTGTGTGAACATTGTGAGTTGTGTGAAGATTAGCATGTTAAGTCAATTGAAAGTGAAGTCACGGCTTTTTGGTTATCTACATATATTTGCATACGCTTGTTTGGTTTGATTCATTTGATGTTGTCGTTCGAAAAACCGGCTAACCGTTTTTTGTTGTTTCAATAAATAGTTTGTAAATACTCGTTCTTGTTAGATTCTAGTTTTTATTGCATTTTAGTTTAGCTTGCTTGAGGACAAGCAAGGTTCAAGTGTGGGGAGATTTGATATTCACTAATTTATACATATTTTAGTCCCCCATTTTATCCCTATTTTATGCGTTTTCGTCCGTAAAACCGTCATCCGGATACTTAATCAGGTATACTTTTGTTTACAGGCCTAAAACAGCATGCCGGACAAGATGATAGTGAAAACGAGGACTTTCCGGATGAAACGACAAAGCTGCGAACATTCTGTGAAGAATCTGACCTGGGAATTTGGCACGGTCGTGCGGCTCATGGAACGACCGTGCATATCCGATAAAACAGCCCAGCCCGGCAGTGAACGAGGGTGCAATCCGGAGTGCAAGCTCTCTCGGAAAGGAACGATCGTGCAACTATTGGCACTCCCGTGCAAACCCGATGTTCAAGCAAAGCCCGTAACTGCACCATCAGTGCAGTTGGTCGTGCAACCCTAACCCGGATACGCACGTCCGTGCCACCAGATGAACGGTCGTGCGAGATCGAAGACGGTCAAGATAAGATGATGCCATGAGGTATGGTGCACAGTAACTCCAATAATGCATAAAGTGAACGGTCGTGCCAATAAAGTGCACGACCGTGCGAGATCAAAAAAATATAAAAAACATGCAGAAACATTCTGCTCGTAACTCTGGATATTTTGGGAGCGATTCTGGCGATTTTCAGGCTCCGGAGGCGTTAGCTTTCACTCGGATTCAAGCGACATTGTGCCGATTAGCTCCGTTATCTTCCGGATTCTTAATCTAGTGCTTTTTTATGGTTTGATTTTCTAATCTTTCCATAATTTTGTTAATCTTTCAAGCATTTAGATTAATGTTCTATGTATTATTGTAGCCTTTGGGCAAAAACACAACAATCCCTTGCTTAATTGTAACCATTAGTATGTTAACTTTGTTTGTAATGAAACTTGGAAATATTTTCTATGTTAATCTTTGATGATTAGTTTGCAACCTTGTTATTGTTGTTGATTTCTTGATTATAAGTAATTATGTTGGATGATTAATATTTGGTTAGTTGAGATAGTTGAAAAATGAAGCTTAATTAATCTTGTATTAGTAAACTTTAAACTTGGTTAACTAGTTTAGCTCGGTTAAAATGTGTGCATCATGATACTAGAAATGGTTAGTGATTTAATAAAATGTAATTATTGTTAATCAAGAAAGCTTTCCGTCACGTAAGGACCTTAACGGGTTAAATGGTGTTGTTATGAATTCTTGCCATGATTTGTTAGCCTAGTTAGTAATTTAGGCCAAAATTGCTATCTTGGTGAATTTATGTGTAAGATTCATAAAATGAACTCGGTTGTGATTTAATCTAGTTTATGCTTGTCTCGGTGGTTGCATTGTGTTTATCGATGTCACTTTCCTTGTTTAAGTGAAGTTAGAAAATGCCTAACGGATGACTAACTTATTTTTAAGATATTTTCATAGACATTTATCAATTGCACGTTAAAGAACAATTTTAGGTGGTTAAAGTGTGTTTATCGTTTTAGCTTTCTGAATGATTGTCATGTTAGGATTCTCGAAAGGGATACTAATTGTCTTGAAAATGAAGAATTGTCAAATGTTCCTAGTGGCAAAACCGACTTAGTTTGCATGCTGTGGTTGCGTATAAAGCAAGGCTATTTATCTATTTTCTTATTTGAAATTTACTATGTTTTATTAAGTATTTGTTTATGTTTTATCGGTGTATATACTTGTTAATATTTGTGAATATTTTCTTGATTATTTATTTGTTTATATATTTGGTAATATTTCTTGATTTTAATTCATTTTATTCATTTCCGAGATTATCGTGTACACTTGTAAATTTTTATTCCGTCTATTTGTTCGATTTTGGATTTATTTATCTATCTATTCTTTGAGTTTTCGGCTATGAAAATTCATTTATATATTAGCTGATTGGATTATTTTATTGCTTTAATTTTTATAAAATTTCGGGCCCATTTTTGGATTTTTATAAAATTTTCAGCCCAGTTAAAATAATATTCTGTTTCTTTTCAGCAAAAAAAAAAAAAAAAAAAAAAAACAGCAATAAAATATTCATTGTGTCAATTTTTCGTTTGCAGGTTGATGTCCTCAACACCCGCTCCCGATCCTATTGAGCCGTCAGACGAACCCGAGCGTGATCTGAGGAGACGTCTTCGTGCGAGATCTCGTGCGGTAGCGCTACTGCTCACAGCTAGTGAGCCGGAGCCGGTGGTACCTGCTGAAGCCGAGGGCTCAGGGGCAGCAGGAAATGGAATCATGGCGGACGATGAGCGACCTTTGAATGAAACGAATCAGCCCGGAGCGACAGGCCTGGAGCCGAGTATCCTTCAGCCTACTATAGATGCACCTACATTTGAAATTAGATCTAGTATTATTAACATGGTGCAGAATTCAGTACAGTTTGATGGGCGTGAGCATGAGGATCCCGGGAGACATATCGCTGCTTTCCTCGCTATTTGTTCGACATTTAGGATCACAAGTGTTTCGGAGGATGCAATTCGGTTGAGGTTGTTTCCTTTCTCGTTGCGTGACAAAGCTAGAGTTTGGCTTATGTCACTTCCAGCTGGGTCCAACAGGACCTGGAATGTGGTGGCGGAGCTGTTTATGCAAAATTATTTTCCACCTGAGAAAACAACCAAGCTACGGAACCGGATTGTGACCCTTCGCCAGGACGAGGGAGAGTCATTGCATGCGGGTTGGGAGAGATTCAAGGATTTGTTGATTGATGTTCCACATCATGGCTTCTCCAAGAGATAGCTGGTCTTGACGTTCTATCAGGGGCTCAGTTACCACACGCAGGAGCGATTAGACGTGAACGCAGGAGGCGATCTAGGAACTAAGACGCCGACTGAAGCGTATGATATCATAGAAAAAGTTGCGTTGAAATCCAGCTCGTGTCGTGAAGGACATAGAGGCCGGGCAAAATCATCATCATCATCATCTCGCGCAGGAGTACATGCGGTGGACGACTACATGGCCATTACTGCACAAATCTCGGCTCTTGCAGGGAAATTCGATAAATCCCAGATAGCCGCGCAAGTTGGTTCACGGTGTGACCAGTGTGGAGTGTCACACGAGCAGGGTGCATGTTTTTAGGGAGTCGTATATGAGGGCCACGAAGAAGTGGATTTTGTGAGTAATCAGGTGAGGCCGCAGAACAACCCGTACAACAATACCTACAATCCCGGATGGAGAAATCACCCAAATTTTGGGTGGCGAGCGAATACGGGTAATCAAAACCCATTGGGATTTACCCAGCGCGCTGCAGCGCCACAGCAGGGTCAGGGTCAGCAGTTCCAGCCATACAACCAACCTTACCAGCAGCGTCCATATTCGTATCAGAATCAGGGCACTGGGAGTAGTTCCCAGCAGCAGGCCCATCAATCTAGGTTTACATGGACTTTCTTTTTACACTCAAAAGATGAGACTGCAAGCATTTTGCAAGACTTTGTGACACAGGTTGAAAAGCAATTTGACCTTCCAGTAAAAGTCTTCAGGAGTGACAATGGCACAGAATTCAAAAATAAGGAGTTGGATGCCTTCTGTGTGAAGAAAGGGATTGTAAGGCAGTACAACATCCCTAGAACACACCAGATTAAAATGGGGTAGTTGAAAGAAAGAATAGGACACTGATTGAAGCTGCTAGGGCCATGCTTGCTGATTCAGGTTTACCTCTAACTTTTTGTACGTTAACTCTTTGTACGTTTTACGTTAAACTTTTTACGTTTTACGTTTTTACATTTTATGTTTTAATGTTTTATGTTAAACTTTTTACGTTTTACGTTAAACTTTTTACGTTTTATATTAAACTATTTACGTTTTACGTTAAACTTTTTACGTTAAGAAATTCAGGTTTTACGTTAAAAACTTTACGTTTTACGTTAAAAAGTTTACGGTTTACGTTAAAAAGTTTTACGTTTTACGTTAAATTTTTTACGTTTTACGTTTTACGTTAAATTTTTTACGTTAAAAAGTTTATGTTCTACATTAAAAAATTTACGTTAAAAAGTTTACGGTTTTAACTTTTTTTTTTACCAAACCTTTTTTACACAAAAACGAACGCACCCAGAAATCGCAACTCGGTAGGTGTCTCAGATAGATTGCTTTCATCATTGATTGGGGGGAAAAATATAAACCCACTGCTATGTAATCAATTTTTTTTCTTGATCTAGGGACCATTTGTGTAATTAATCTACAATTGTTTTCCCACTCTGTAGTAATTATCAGGAGGGTCAGCTTATCAAAATTGACTCTTGAATCCACCTAAGCAGCATTTTCAATCCTTTTGATGCATAATTTCATCAAATTAAACCATCCTGTCCGTTCAACATCTTCCAGAAAGAAAGAAAGAAAGAAAGAAACAGAGCATAAATAGAAAAAGGTTAATTAACCAAAATCTCTACAAAACATTTCACACGTTCAACATTTCCCCCAAATAACGACACATAAATTCACCAATCTGTTAACGACACATAAATTCACCTATCATCCACTGTCACTGCCGTGCCGCTGCCGGCTTCTATCGTCGGCCATCACCGACTCCATCATCATCAATCAAATATAAAAAAAACAGCATCATCATCCTGATTCGTCATCATCCGACTTCAGTACGGTAAAAGGAAGCGAGAGGGGGGGGGGGGTTACCTTGACACTAGTCGGAATAACCTGGACCGCCGCCGCCTGTGTCTCTAGTGTCGCCGCCGTGAGCGGCGGCGCTACCGCCGTCCACCGTCTTCTTTGACTCCTCTCTCTCTCTCTCTCCTGATCTCTCTCTCTCTCTCTCTTTCTCACTTCCCCGTCTCTCTGTTCGTCGCCGCCGTCACCGTGGTGGCGGTGTTGCTGCTGCTGTTCTCCGCTGCCACCAAGAGTTGGTGGTGGTCGGATTCGTTTAAGGTTGTTGGCAGGTATTCACCGGAGGGAGGGGGTGTTTGAGGTAGATCGGATTTGTTTCAGGTTGTTGGCAGGTTCCCCTTCTCTCTCATCGAAGATGAACATGGTGGTGGAAACAAATGAGGAAGAAGACACAGGGTGAAGATTTAAAAGGAAGAGAGTGAAGGTGATATTTAAATGAAGAGAGAGGGTGACATTTAAAAGGAAGAGAGAGAGGGTGAGATTTAAATGAAGAGAGAGGGTGAGATTTGACATTTGGGGTAAATGACCAAACTACCCTTTTTGTTGGCAAAATATGATTGGTGGAGAGTGGTTCTCATGGTTCTTACAACTGAAAGTGGTTTTCATTTTAGCGCTCCCCTATATATATATAGGGGATGGATCATGAGAAAACTAGTTTAAATGAGAAAACAAAAAAACTAACCAAAAAAGCCTAAAAAAAACCTAAAAACATACCAATTTTTTTTTTTAACAATTTTTAATACAAAATCGCTAGTTTTTATGCCTATAAAAAATTTTCAAAAAAAAAAAAAAAAAAAAAAAAAAATTTTGGTTGTACTGCATATGTGCACTAATACATAAAGCTTAAACCACTTAACCCACCCCCCATCGACACCCCCCAAAAACCTAAACCCCCCACCCCCCCCCAAAAAAAAAACCTAAATTCACCCTCCCACCAAAAGCCTAACCCCCCACCCCCCAAAAACCTAAACACCCCCACCCCCCACCGTCCCGAAAACCTAAAACTAAACCCTAAACATAAACCCGAAAAAAACCTAAACCCCCCCACCCCCACCCCCCAAAAACCTAACCCCCCCCCCCCCCCAACACCCAAAAACCTAATCCTAATCCTAAACCTCCAAAAAAAAAAAAAAACTAACCCTAAAAGCTAAACTAGACTCAAAAAGCTAATTTTAAGCATGTAATGCAATTGTAAACCCGAAAAAAAAACTAAACCCCCCCACCCCACCCCCCAAAAACTTAAACCCCCTCCCCCACACCCAAAAACCTAATCCTAATCCTAAACCTCCAAAAAAACTAACCCTAAAAGCTAAACTAGACTCAAAAAGCTAATTTTAAGCATATAATGCAATTGTAGTACATGTTATATTGCACATGTGCACTACTATAATAATAGTATTGAAAACAAGACGACACCATAAATCTTTTTTTATGTCATAAAAAATATGCTCGAATATAATTGAATGAAAGATACAAAAATTTGTGATCTTATGGTGCCATTTTTTTTTATGGAGAAATGGGAAATGTTTGAAAAGTTATGTATTTTTTTCCAATTTTACCCCTCCTTCATTAAAAGTCTCCCCCTCATTTTTTGTGCTTTTTTGGTTAGTTTTTTGGTTTTCTCATTTATATCTAGTTTTCTCATGATCCTCTCCCTATATATATATATATATTGAGGGTCGGGATTTAGAGAAAACGGTAGAAAGTTTGAGAACGGTGAGAAAGCTTATCGATCGTCCGATCAAAACAATCTATGGACTAGATTGGCGCGGTGACGTTTTCATAAATAACATCAATTTTATTACGTGGACGCGCTTCATTAAGGGTAAAAGGGTCTGTTGACTTCTCCACACAAAACGCCATCTCATGAAATAAAACGCCAAAAACAAAAATCCCAGACCATTCCAAGTAAAAACACCATTATATATAAAACGCCAAACTTAATTAGAGTAAAATCCCGCCTAAAAAAACCACCAAAAAAGTCTATATATACAACATCTCAGACCTTCAATTAAAAACACACACAACAACCCAAACGCCATATTGCATTTATCCCATTAGCCTTAGAAACGCCAAAAAACCAAAACATCAAATACCTTCTATCCCAAAGCGTTTTTTTGAAATTCAGTTTAGTAGTCTGTAAGATTTCGCTCAATGAAATGGACAAAATCCTTAAGTGAGGATGTTGTCCATTTCATTTAGTAAAATCTTATTGACTAATCCTCAACTTCCATCCAATTTATAACGCCAAAACATACAAAAACATTATTGAGCTTTGTGGTCAATAAAGTTTAGCTGTATGGGGTGGACAACATTGTCAATTATCTTTCTTAACAGAGGATTAACAATGTTGTCCATCTCATACAACAAAACATTATTGATTTTAGAATGATCAAATTTTGAGGTTTAAGGTGCTCTTATTTCGTGGAGTTCTATTTATCGGTAAAATCCCAAAAAAGTTAAAAAATCAAACTTCGTTCATTGTGAAATTCAAGATTGTTGACAGAAAAAGGTCTAAACTTAATAACATTTTGCTGCATGAGATGGACAAATCTTCAAGAAAAAGATGCTGATGTCAGACTGTGTGCTTACTTGAAAAACAAAAAAAAAACAAAATGAATCATACGAAAGTCGAACCAGCCAGTTAACATGATCCAAAAAAGAAGAAAGAGACTGCTGACAGTAAAGATTTGGAAAATCAATTGTTTATGTATTCTTTTTTTTTAATTTTCCTTTTCAGTTGATTGTTATATAATAAAACGCCATATATAATAAAAACGCCAAAACAGTCAAAATGTTTGTTTAAATGATATCATCCCGTTAAACACCACCAAAAAACTCCCAAACTATAATAAAATTACTTTGAAAAAGTATTATAAGCCCCCCCCCCCCCCAAAAAAAAGCAAACTTGAAAATGTAACTAGAAAAAAAAAATACAAATCAGTAATACTAAAGAAAGGGAAAATTTATTATATTAGAATCTAAAACGCCAAACTTGAAAGATGGGACGTGTTACAGACTTCAGAGATAAAGCTTATCAAAAACAATAATTACAAACAGTAACTGGAAAGATGAATACTTTATTATAATAATGCACCGCCTAACTTAGGAGCCAAAAAGACATCCTATAAAATGATACGTCTCAGCAACTTCCATTTGATCAAAAAAAAAAAAAAAAAAAACAAACGCCAATACTACTAAATACCACTCACTGAAAAACGACAAGAAAAAAAAAATCAAAGATGGCTAATATGCTTTCTTGGATATTCATAATTGTTCTTCGTGAAAGATTCACTGACTGAATTATTATCAGAAGGGAGTAACTCAAAAAGATTTTGCTGCATGAGATGGACACAAATTCAAGAAAAAGATACTAATGCCAGTCATATGGCATTTTGTATTTTTTTGTTCTTGAAGAAAGTTTGGATGACCAGAAGAGATCAATGACAATGAAGAGTGGGTTGACTATAAAGATGAAGATCAAGACAAAGAAAAAGCGAAAAACCCACTCACACGACATAGATCTATGTTGCCAAACATTCACAAAAAAGCCATATCAACAGACGAGCAGGCAAACAAATCAAACCAATGGGTTTGTTAAGTTTTCCATAAAACGCCATATATTTGGTGACAGTTCTAGTATTATTAAAGAATAGAGAGACTGATGACAGTGAAGATTGGGAAGAGAGATCCGATTAGGATTTTTAATTTATTTTATTCGCTTGTATTTTTTTTCCAGTGGTTGAAATATAATATAACAATAGTAAAACGCCAAGATAATACAAATGCCAAAATATTTATAAAAAAATAATAGAACAATGGGCCGTCTTGTTTAAAACACCTTGGAAAACGCCATTCAAATAGAAAATGCCATACGATTTGAGTAAACGCCATAAAAGCCAAAATGTTAATACAATGAAACCATTAAACACCATTAAATATTGAATTTGGTTAACGCCAAAATCTTAAAAACCAACAATATTGGGAAAAGCGGAACTAGAAAAGCAGAAGATGAAAGGACAAAAAAGCCCCTCCACCCTTTTCTGAGCGGCGTGACACGTGTTGGGCCAGGAAGCGTTCTCACCGTTCTCACACTTTTGAGCGTTTTCTCTAGATCCCGTTTCTATGTGTATATATATATATATATATATATATATATATATATATATAGTGTGAGGTTCATTGGGGAACACTAAAGAAGTGGGGAACAGTGGGGAACTGACTCAAACGAACTCCAATTGGACTCATTCCAGCGGCGTTGGAACCGGCTCGTCGAACCCTAACTAGGATCTCTTAACCCTAAACACTAAATCATAACCCCTAAACCCTAAATGTATTAGGGTTTGGCTTTTTGGGTTTAACTTTAAGGTTTAGGGTTTGGCTTTAGGGTTTAGCTTTTGGGTTTAGGGTTTAGCTTTATGGTTTAGCTTTAGGTTTAGTATTTAGGGTTTAGCTTTTAGGGTTTATAGTTTAGATTTTACGGTTTAGCTTAGGTTTTAGCCTTATTTTCTAGCTTTAGGGTTTAGAGTTTAGGAGTTAGGAATTAGGGTTTAGGGTTAAAAGATCCTAGTTAGGGTTCGACGAGCCGGTTCCAACGCCACTGGAATGAGTCCAATCGGACTTCGTTTGAGTCGATTCCCCGCTGTTCCCCACTTTTTTAGTGTTCCCCAATGAACCTTTCCCCATATATATATATATATATATAGGGAGAGGATCATGAGAAAACTAGCTATAAATGAGAAAACTAGAAAACTAACTAAAAACCACTAAAAAGGAGGGGGGGAGACTTTTAATGAAGGAGGGGGGGGGGGGGAACTTTTAATGAAGGAGGGGTAAAATTGGAAAAAAAATATATAACTTTTCAAACATTTCCCATTTCTCCATACGTTATCATTTTAAAACAAAAATGGCACCATAAGATCTCAAATTTTTGTATCTTTCATTCAAGTATATTCGAGCATATTTTTATGACATAAAAAAATATTTATGGTGTCGTCTTGTTTTCAATACTATTATTATAGTAGTGCACATGTGCAATATAACATGTACTACAATTGCATTACATGCTTAAAGTTAGTTTTTTAGTCTAGTTTAGCTTTTAGGGTTAGTTTTTTGGAGGTTTAGGATTAGGATTAGGTTTTTGGGTGTGGGGGGGAAGGGGGGGGGGGGTTTAGGTTTTTTTTGGGTTTATGTTTAGGGTTTAGTTTTAGGTTTTCGGGAGGGTGGGGGGTGGGGGAGTTTTGGTTTTTGGGTGGTAGGGGGGTTAGGCTTTTGGTGGGAGGGTGAATTTAGGTTTTTGGGGGGTGGGGGTGGGGGGTTTTGGTTTTTGGGGGGTGTCGGTGCGGGGTGGGTTAAGTGGTTTAAGCTTTATGTATTAGTGCACATGTGCAATACAACCAAAAAAAAGTTTTTTTTTTTTTTGAATTTTTTTTCCATATATAAAAAAGTAGCGATTTTTCTAAAGAAAATTGTAAAAAAAAAAAAAAAAATTTGGTATGTTTTTAGGTTTTTTTTAGGCTTTTTTGGTTAGTTTTTTGGTTTTCTCATTTAAACTAGTTTTCTCATGATCCATCCCCTATATATATATATATATATATATATGCATCAGTTACATACTACAACTGGAAATCAAATATACTAGTAATTGTGAAAAAAAATATTTTAGGACATTTAGGGGTGTCAAAAAAATATTTTAGGAGGGTTGTATAAATCTCATGGGTGACTAAGTTGACTTGACCTTAGGGATTAAGGAGTCATTTATAAAGTTGTGAGTGGAACCACAGTCAATTAGAATCGATACCTTGAAGGAATTGATATAGCCATAAACTATCAATGTCGAGTGATGTGGCACACCCATAATGGTATGTAAACTAATCTTAGCCATCTCACCCGTTTCTTTTTGGATAACCCTAAACTCTTTCACATTCCGATCACCCGCCTTTAACAATTAGAGAGAGTTGGTTTTGCACCTATGCCCCGACCGTATTTTTTTCCACATTTAAAACACTCACCTTCAACGTACTAATATGCACCAAATGTAACATGTAAATTATATTAAATAAGGTATACAAGCAAACCTTTTTAGTACTGATATTGGAAAACGTACGTTTCTTTGTATACTTTCGATTCAGGATTAAAACAGTTTAATTGTGCAAAAGGAACAAATTAACGGCAAAAAAGGACATAAATACAAAAGAAGAGGAGTTGATACATCATACCAACCCTCCGAGACCAAAAACAACAAATAATAAGATAAACACGGGGACGTGCCACTAAGGCATGG
The DNA here is from genome assembly GCA_030545235.1 of Helianthus tuberosus. Taxonomy (NCBI): domain Eukaryota; kingdom Viridiplantae; phylum Streptophyta; class Magnoliopsida; order Asterales; family Asteraceae; genus Helianthus; species Helianthus tuberosus. The sequence goes on along the minus strand of CM060414.1, from coordinate 114,958,161 downwards.
GGCTGAGCCCACTTCAGATTCCAAGAACAAAAAGACAAACAAAAGCAAACAAGAGATACGGGGCCATGTCCCATGGACACGGGCCGTGGTTAACTCCTAGATATGCAGAATCTTGGATAGTATAGCAAGTACAAGGACCATGGGGCCGTATAAGCATACGGACTGACAGTACTCATTAAATGAAGACAAAGAAGGAGGCACGGGGCCGTACCCTCCGGGCATGAGGCCGTGTGAACAGTCTGTTTCCAGCTATAAATAGGGGTTCTTGGTTCAATTGCAATCGGTCCCTTGGCAAACCACTTCTCTCACACCCGCCACCACTCCACCACAAAATACCACCATCATCGACCACATTCTTCCATCATCCATCTTTAGAGTGTGTGTAGTAGTCTCGGGATCCAAGATTGTTCGTAAGAGTTTTTGTCAAACAAAGGCCATGCTTAGCTAATTTCTTACATCACTTGGTGAAGACAAGTCTTTTATGTATTACCTTTGATTTCCAAGCTTTGGTTAACTTTTTAATTGGGTTTATATTAATGACTTTAATATCTAGTTTTTCATATTGAACTTTATTCTATCCATCTTTAGAGTGTGTGTAGTAGTCTCGGGATCCAAGATTGATCATAAGAGTTTTTGTCAAACAAAGTCCATGCTTAGCTAATTTCTTACATCACTTTGTGAAGACAAGTCTTTTATGTATTACCTTTGATTTCCAAGCTTTGGTTAACTTTTTAATTGGGTTTATATTAATGACTTTAATATCTAGTTTTTCATATTGAAAGTGAACTTTATTCTATCATCTCTTCATGTTTTGTTGATTTACTCATTTGTGCCTTTACGGTCTATATAAAGCACGTTAACTGCCTGCAAGGGGGTTAGAAGGGTGGTTTGGGTAAAGTTCTTGCCTCGTTCAGTGTATAGATCCTGCGAGAACTTGATTCAAGATTATTAGGACTTCCTTTGAGGCAGATTGCATCAAATCGGGGGAAGTAAGCCTGATAGGACCATTTTAACCCGATGGTCAAAGCCTCGTCCGACGAATATGGATGTTAACGATTATTTCTAACCCCGCCACTCTTACGGTGAATGGTGCCAACTATGTGGTGGGTTTCATCAAGATTTAGAATGTCCCATCCTAAATTTTGATCCTCACTACCTAGACCCATCGTTTTCCTGTGACGATCACCTTAAGATGGGTTGGAGTAAAAATAATAACTACCATCCACCTGAATGCCATTAACCCTCTTTTTAAACAGACATAACTTCAAAAGATCTATGTCAAATAGAAAAGAGAATTCTCCAAAAACTCAAAGAAATGGAATCCATGATGAAGGCACGATATCCATCCATGGATAATAAAGAAGGAGAAGAATCGACGGAAACACATTCAGGGGAGGCCAATACCAAGCTCTTCGCATCTACCCCAAACCCTTGTGAAAACGAAAGCGATAGTTATCCCTGTATAGACCACACAATGAAGGACTCATTAGTGGCCCGCGCCAATGACTTTATAGACCAGGGCGAGTCGACTCACACCTTCTTTAACAAGAGCCCGGATAAGGAAAATAAAGGTTAGTTTCACCCACCTATTCGTAGCTTAGGTTTCTTCCTTTCCGATAACCTCTTGCGTTTTTGTATCCCGCACAAGAGCCTAAGGTTCATACAACACTTCGGTGTTGTCCCTAACCAGTAAAGAACCTCCTGATAATAAAATAATCCTTGAAAACTAGACAAAACTTCATAATCCCTAAAGAGACACAGGGCCGTGCCTTATCTACTCTCCACACATGGGGCGTGTTAGATAAACACGGGGCCATGCCTCCCGTACTAATCCAACACGGGGACGTGTCTCCCTTGACATGGCCCGTGCTCACTAACGGACAACATTCTCTGACTCGTTATAGGCAACACAGGGTCGTGCTTCCCAGACATGGGGCCGTATTAATGTGCTGTCACTTTCTATAAAGTCAGCCATGGGTAGAATGATTGGACCTCTTCCTAAAAGACCAAGATATTTCCAGATCTTAGACACATACCAAAAAAGGTATGTTCTGAAAAAGGTTTCCTTTAATCTTCTTGTATTTACCACTTTTAGTCATATTCTTCTTCTTCAACCTCCAACAACCTCCATTAAAGCTTCGATTGTGGGATGAAAAGCATGATTTTTAGCCTAAACTTTTGCAAAACTACTATTTTATAACAATATTTTAAGTAATTACATCTAAAAATGTAAGAAACCAAAAGCTTTTAACTTAAAATAAGAGATATTGGGCTAAAATATCAAAATGGTTGGAACAACACGGGGCCGTGCCTTTTAGGTGTCACACCCCAACCGATGGCGGAAACATCGGGGCGAGACGAACAAATCGCTCAAAGCATCATATCGCTAGTTTGTGACAATATAATTTAAATCAAAATTTCATAATAGATAACAAAACGTCAACAGATCCAACATCGTCAAAATTGTATCAAAACAACATCAAATATTGTTAAATTCTAAGATGAGTTTCTAAGTTCATCCTAGCTTGTTTTCGTCCGACTATCAACCAGCAACATGCATTAAAATAATGTCAACAAAAATGTTGGCAAGTATACAAGTTTTCATACATAACATAATATGAGTAAAAGTTTCTCGGATCCAACATGAATAACATGATACCAGTTGCTAACATGCTAAGCTAATGTAAACTATATGTCAAACCCAAGTTTCCAACGCAAAGTGCCTTTCCTACATCGTCGCAACAATGAGGAGGTTAAAGTATCAAACTTAACAATACCCCAAGACTCAAGGGCAGTGCGTTAATCCTATAGCGCTATAATTTTCAAGGTAGGCTAGCAAAGTTAATGAGCATGTAGATAACTTGTACACATAACATATAGACTAACAAGTGTTCACATAGTTTCATGTTTAAATGTGGATCGAGTGTGATTATAAACAAGTTTAAAGTGTCATGTGTTTTCATATAGAATACATGTTGCGCCCAAAGTGTTTAAAACGAAAATAGGCTCGAGTATACTCATAGTGCGTGCTTAGTAGCTTGACACTGTCTGGGTTGGATTGAAGGGAGCGCCGGACCAGCCTGCGTACGGGAACAGAGCATAAGTCCTCTAAGTGCTGACACAGTCGAAAACAAAGTGTCGAATGGGGTAATAAGCGAGTTAAGTGTCCAACAGCCTATCCGGAGGGATGGATCTAGTCCATTTGGATGGATGGGCTCCATCCGGATGGATTGGCTCCATCCAGACGGATGGCCTTTTGTCCATTCGGTCGGTTGGCTATTCTGTTGGAATGAATTGATCTAACTCAGTAATTGATGTTTTTAAACAGAAGGAAAAGTTTCAAAGCGTAATAAGTCTATCCGGGCGGATGGACATGCTCCATTCGGATGGATGGACTATGTGTGTTGTGAACGAAAATTGTTGAAGTTTGTTCAAAACTTTTTAAGTAAAGAAGACGGATATGATAACAGAGCTAAATCAATCAGGAAACACCAAGCCCAGCCCATTCGGACGGATGGGCATAGCCCATTCGAACGAAAGCGCTGTTCTTGACGGAAATTCATGTCTGACCCGTCAAATCGGACCATCTCTTTGGTGGAAATCGTTCCTACGGCCGGCTTTCGACAACGGAAGGTGTCGAGAGTCTGAGGGGTTCACGATTCCACCAATATTGTATAAAAACCAAAAAAAAGTTCATAAACAAGTTGTAAAATGTGAAAATCCTTTAGATCTGAGCCAAGAACGTGAAAATCCTTTAGATCTAAGCCAAAAATGTGAAAATCCTTTAGATCTTGAACCAATCTCCGTTGATTGATGCTCCACAACAGTTTGCCTAAGCAAAGCGAGTGGAAACCATCTTCAAGATGTCCAGAATCAGTGATTTTTGAGAAAAGTTGAAGTGTGAGTGTGTGTATGTAATTTTGATGAAAGAAGATGCAGTAGAAGTGGAATAGGGATGGAGATTGAAGAGGATTGAAGGAGAATGCTTACAAAAGCCTTGAATCGCCGTTCGAACCTTGAGAGCTGACGAGAGGAGGTGAAGAGTTGAGATGAAGAATCATGGCCCTATTTATAGGTGATAGTGACAGGTCAATGCGCTCGGATGGTTATGTCCGAATGGCCATGTCCGGATGGGCTCCATTCGGATGGATGGGTTCCATCCGGGCGGATGGCTCATTCGGACCGTTGGGTTGTGTTTTGTTAGATTTTCCAACTTTGATTCGTTTGCGAGTGAGGTTAAGTGTTGCGTTGCGTATTATTGCGAGTAGCCATTTCATATAACATTATTAACATCTAGACGCTCAAATAGCATAAATAACATAAGTAATTTCGTGTTTCGAGTTCGCGTTAAGTTAGTTTCTCGTGCATTAAGTATGAAGGCATAACAAAGAGTCAATAATCTAGGATAAACATATCGTTCTCATGTAAGAAGCATCACATAGAGTAATAGTTTGCACTTAGTTTAACACAATTATGATTAAAATAGTCTCATTTTCATTATGATCAGTTGTCTCGAGTCACAGAAGATTCGATGGTAGGATACACGAGAGTAAAAGCGTCCACGGATAGGAAGTACGACGAGACTTACTAGCAATAAGAAGGTATCAAAATGCAGGGCGTTACATTAGGCATGGGGACGTGTGAGTTGTCTGCAAGTCCAAACTCTAATGGTTTGTCTTGTTCGAACTAGTATATCGAGCCAGCAAATATGGTACTTCGTCAACAAGCTCCCGAAACAACCGAAGAGGAAGAAGGCACTCACTCGAGGCCACCCTAGTCCGCTACGTTTGCACACTACGAGAGTCCATCGAAGAGATGACGACGGTGGAGGAGGTCCTCATAGACCGAGTGAACTACCTCACACTAGCCTTGGATAGTAGCTTTAGGGAAATCAACCTACTCCACCAAAGGTTGAACATTTTGGTGGTATCCCCTATGGATCCAATCCTTCCACAAGGTGATTGGAACCTCGCTCATGTGGTTGTTAACACTACCAGGTGGGATATACCCATAGAACTTCCCGTTGGCATGTTTTATGAGGCTCTGGTGGCCGTCGCTCCTCTCCCGCAAGAGGACATTGATGATGAGTCCTTCAACTTCCTACCTAGGGAGATTGAGGAGATGCTCAACGATCTTTGAGGGAGGCACACTCGAAAATAGCTCAAAGCCCTTGCTAACCGAAAACTAGTTTCGGGTTTTTGTCGATCTTTTATTGTTCTATTTAGGAATGAGCTATTTGGTTTAAATTTTTAGGGGTATCTTCTAAAATCTATCTATTAAAATCTATCTATTAAAATCTAGTTTGTATTTTCATTTTTACCCTTTCTAGTTGTAACCGGATGATGAATGGTTTTAGTGGAATGATACTTGGTATTTTAAAACTTGTGGAACGGTGTGAAAAGATGAAATGACGTTGAAACAGAAACCCATGCACGTAAACAGAAGTCCTCTGACTCGAAATCTTCATTATAGTAAGTGCAGCATGGGGCTGTGTAAAGTAAGCACGCCCCCGTGCCTCAAGTCTGCAGAAACCAATTTTGTTTCTGGAACTGTCACACGGGGTCTTGTCTCTTAGGCATGCCCCCATGCCTGTTTTTGGGAAATTTTTCATTACTGACACTTTTTACACGGGCTCGTGCCTACCTAGCACGCCCCCATGTCTGCCCTCTGAAAATTTTCACAGAAACCATGATACTGTCACTTTTATACGGGGCCGTACCGACCTAGCACGCCCCCATGCCCAGTGTCTGATTTTTGAAAAAAAAAATTGTTGTTTTGAACCCACATTTACACATTTAATCAAATCTAACCCATTTTGGATACATTGAGGACAATGTGTAATTTAAGTTTGAGGGGGGGCTTGAATTTGTTTGTCCTAATACAAGACTTACATAAAACTCTACTTGGAACTGTTAAAACACCTCAAATCTTTTCCAATTTTTTTTTTTAGTTCATTTTGTCTTGTTTTTAGTTTCAGTTAGAAACCAAGTTCTAAAAATTTTGTTTTTACAAGTTTACAACCGATAGCGTCGTGATATAAAGTACCGTATAAGAAAAATTTATAAAAAGACATGACAATCTTTTTAAAATTTGATTGTATATAAATTTTCACACTTTTTACCCTTTCCCACAAATTGTGAGTTTTGAGCCTTTACTGAGCATTCAGTATCATATCTTTACTAATTGCTCACTTTTCATTTCTTGTGTGAATAGCCCGTACGGTTCTTACAAATCTAGAACTTTATAAGACAATCCATTCCTGGTCCTTACCGACTAATCCAAGTTAGTAAATGATTGAGACATTAGGACCAAAAACCCTTTTTCTTTTCAACCTTATTTCCTTCTTTTTATCTCCCCAACCAAAAAAACCAAAAACGAATTTCCCTTAGTTACCCCCTTTGAGCCTAAAACCTTTCGTTTCAACACCCACAAAATACAAATTTTGCATAAATCAAATCACCCATCACCCGAAACCTTTTTACTTCTGCACCCATTATTTTACTAAAATTCCGTTCTTTTGAAAAATAATTAATACGTGACTTACTCTCTCTTGTGAATACTCTCTTCTATAAAAAAATCACTAGTAGCTTGAAATAAAATAAGAAAACTTATTGCTTATAAGCCTTTAGTTTGTACTCAAGTCACAAATAAATAAATTTTCAAAAGAAAACTGACATTTTACGCCTTTAGCCACTTTTCAAATAAAACTACCCTGTCCTTACCCCTAACCAAAACCTACCATTTTTAAAAGTCCTCTTGATATTTACAAAGGTTATGTCAAAAAGGGGGAGATTGGATTACTTATCAAGCATATGGTAGGAGTAAGTTCCATACCGGGACCGAGCGTTTCACTTATACATCTTCGGTCGAGTGTTGAGTGATTATTTGTGACGTGTATGAATTTGTATATAGCTTAATGAAATTTTAAAGAGCCTGTTATGCCTAAAAATATTTATTTTTCTTAAAAAAGAGTCCTAAATAAATCATGTCAAATAAGATTGTAAATAAAATAAACACTAGAATAAAGAGAACTTGGATTCCTGACACTCTAAAACAAGACCCGATAACTTCTTCTCTACCTTCCATTTGGGTGTGTAAGCAATATTAAAGAGTTTTGCTTGAGGACAAACAAAGATTCAAGTGTGGGGGTATTTGATATGCAACAAACGCAACATGTAAACTATATCAAACAAGGTATAAAATCAACCCTTTATAGTATCAATGTTAGAAAAAGTGCGTTTCTTAGTATACTTTTGATTCAGGATTAAAAGAGCTTAAATGCGCAAAAGGAACAAATTAATGGCAAAAACTGACATAAATACAAAAGAAGAAAAGTTGATACATCATACCAACCCTCCGAGACCAAAAACAACAAATCATAAGACAAACACGAGACCGTGCCTCACTCCAGATTCCATGAAGAAAAAAACAAACAGAAGCTGACAAGAGACATGGGGCCGTGTCCCAAGGACACGGGACGTGGTCAACTCCAAAATATGTAGAATCTTGGATAGTACAACAAGTATAAGGACCATGGGGCCGTGTAAGCATATGGACTGACACAACCCTTTAAATGAAGACTGAGAAGAAGGAGGCATGGGGTCGTGCCCTCCGGACATGGGGCCGTGTGAATAGTCTATTTCCAGCTATAAATATGGGTGCCTGGTTCAATTGCAATCGATCCCTTGGTAAACCACTTCTCTCACACCTACCACCACTCCACCAAAATACCACCAACATCCACCACATTCCTCCATCATCCATTTTTAGATTGTGTGTAGTAGTTTCGTGATCCAAGATTGATCGTAAGAGTTTTTGTCAAACAAAGGCCATGCTTGGTTAATCTCTTACAACACTTGGTGAAGACAAGTCTTTTATGTATTATTTTTGATTTCCAAGCTTTGGTTAACTTTTTAATTGGGTTTGTATTAATGACTTTAATATCTAGTTTTTTTTATATTGAAAGTGAACTTTATTCTAACATCTCTTCATGTTTTGTTGATTCACTCATTCGTGTCTTTACGGTCTATATAAAGCACGTTAACTGTCTGGAAGGGGTTAGATGGGTGGTTTAGGTAAATTTGTTGCCTCGTTCAGTGTATAGTTCATGCGAGGACTTGATTCAAAGTTACTAGGATTTCCTTTGAGGCAGATAGCATCAAATCATGTCACACCCTGACTTTTGCGGAAGCGTGATTATGGTGTGACTTTCTTAATACCATTGCATTCAATCATAACAACACTATATGATAAAACCATTAGACGTTCATCCATAAATTAAGTTTGAAAATAACACAACATAATTGTCTGAAACGTAGACTCCAAATCTAAATTACAAACCACAACCTGTTTTAAAGAGTTCACGAAGACTCAACAAAAGACCTTAAATAAAACCGAGTTTAGAACCATGTATCTCGTCCAGGATTAAGATACATCTCCTAAACCCTAACGACCTCGGATGACATCTTTTTATTCATAACGCAGCTTGAACATGCAAACACCCACCAGATCCACTTAATTCCCTGAAATACATGTAATTTGAAAACATCAACAAAAGTTGAGCGAATTCATGTGTTTGTATATGTAGAAAACATTTGTAAACAGTGTATGTATGTATGTTTGTAAATCCCGGTATGAAAGCAAACAAGGAAACAGATCACCAATGGTTTGCAAGGCCACTGGTATGTGTGACGGCATAGGAAGGCTCAAACCTAGCAAATTTGTACCGGGCTTTCGGCTGTAAGACATAGTCACCCTATGGGCCACCCTGGTCCTCATGGGTGTGGGCTCGCTACACCCAAATAGATCTATCACTCATGCCCCTCGGTCCTTATATGAGGATTAATGGTCTCAAGTGTGCGCCTACCCATTCACATGATCTACTGTACTTTCCTAGGCTAACCATACCATTTGTAATTGTATGTAATCATTTTGTAACATGTATTTCACCCCCGAAGTTAATAAACAAAACAGTTTAAAGAAAAGGGGGACATGAACTCACTGTCTTGCGTCTTCGATAATCGTAACTCTCGTTCCTTCAGCAAACACGACTATATACAATGTACTAATGTCTATTAGACGAACGGGCCGTGCCTTGACTTAGAATTTACATTTCTGAGTTACGTCTTTGATATTATTCCAATTTATATAACTTATTTGTTAAAATAATTAATATTTTAACTAAAATTAGTTTCTGGAATATTTGTTAAAACAGTATTTTTTTGTGATAATACTTCTCAAGTAATTATACTCGCATTTCCTTCTCAAGGATGCGGGTATCTCATACTTGTGTATTCGTATTCCGACGTGTATCTATGCGTACGAGAATACATATTTTCTTGTAATTGTTAAGTTTTTTTATACTTAATTTTGTGTTAAACTTTCCGGAATATTACTTTTTAATAAAAGTCCACTAATATATATATATTTCCCACTATATATATATATATATTTAAGAATTATTACTTAGAAAAATTATTTATAATTTTTCCTTTTGGAAAAAATATTTGTGTTTCCGAAATAATATATTTTCAAGTCTAACTTTAGAAAATATATATAAACTTATTTTTATCCAAAAATAATGTATTTCAAATTTATCCAAGAAAATATATATTTTTTCCAAAAATATTATATTTCCTAGTAATTCCCAAGAAAACATATATATTTTTAATCGTCAAAAATTATACATTTCCTTCTTGTAAAAATACGATTTAACTTTGTGATATTCATAAAAATCCTATTTTCATTTCTTGTGTCCAAAATATTATTTACCAAAAATATATTTATAAATGTATTTTCCGGAATATTTTTGTAAGTTATATTCTTTCGTTCGGTTTCCCAATATTTTATGTGTAACATATATATTTATTCCTTGAGATTTTTGGTAATATTTAAATTGTAATTTCTTGGTATTTTGTTAAGTTATATTAATTCAAGTCCTAAATAATATAACTAATACACAAAGAATACAAATAATCAGACACATGTGTCTTTATTGTATATATATTCTAAATATATATCTAGCGATTTTTATTTATAAAAATCCAACCTTCAATATTCGTATTTTTGTATCAAAAATTATGGCAAAGTTTATATGGAAACTCATGGTTAAAATATACTTGTAAATATTTGTTTGAAAATATTTTTCTTAGTGTTTACATTTTTAGAAAATTTTGCTATGGTTTCCCCTAAAAATGGAGGTTTTCATGCTTTCAAAGCATATCATTTTCTTTTAAAATCATCACAAACAATCAACAACTGAATCAACACTTACCAAGTGCCAAAATCCTGCAATTTATACAACAACATTAACTTGAACTTTTATAAAAATTTGTAGTAACTTACTATGTTGTTAAGTAAGCCTTGTTACCCTGAAAAATATGGTTATTTTGTTTGTAAATCTTATTCTTGTAAAACTTAGTCTTTTACAACTTGTATGATGATTTTTCAAAAATCAATCTTCTTGTATTTTTCTTGTTAACAATGTATTTCTATACTTGATTCACCACTAAAAACATGGTTAGTTTCTTTAAAATCCATGATTATGTTAATCTTGTGATTTAACTTAGTTTCTTGAGAAAACTAGTTTTGAAATCATCCATGTTTATGGCCAATAACATGTTACATACTTCATCATTCAAGAGAACACTTCATATTTCAAGTTCATGTTTACACATAAGGATGGCCATCTTGATCTTTCACAAGATCATCACCTCAACTTACTAGATCACGTGTTTAATCATAATCTAGTAAGTTTCATATGATGTCTAACATCATAAACACAAATAATCAATCATCAAGAAGCAAAACAACACTAAACAATATGTATTCTTATGTTATTAAGCTTTATGTGAAGGTTCATCTTCTTGTTCATTAGTGTTCTTCATGATTTGCATCATACATCATCTTTTAACCAACTAAATAAGAAGTAAATTCAAGTGACAAGAGGCTTACTACTAGCACAAGGGCTAGGGAAGAACCAAAGAAGATGAAGATGATGAGTGTGATGGATAATTGCAAATGGAAGAGGTCCTTCAATCTCCAATGCCACCAAGCCTCCTTATCTTGCTTCTAACACCTTGTGATCACTTGGGATTGTATGAAGAAAACTTGAAAATGGTGGTGGTGTGGTGGGTGTTCTCGGCCGAGACCAAGAGAGGGAGAGGAGAAAGAAAGTGTGTGTGTTTAGTGGGTGAAAGATAATGAGAATGGTCTTCCATGTTATATTTATAACCAAGTTTAATCTTTAACCATTGGATAATATGTCACTTAAGTACTAAACAAATCTCTTAAAAAATCACATAAGATCAAGTAAGATCAAGGGTGGGCCACACCCTTGTGATCGTCTCCAAAGGGGGGGGAGGGGTACTAGTTGTGTGGTGATGGTAAGTTAGGAGATTTAGTTAGATTCTAAGTATAATAGTTAGGTGTTATGTGTATTTTGTGTTATATAGTGTGTTAGGGTGTTCGGGGCCCATAACTTGCTTGGTAATGTTAAAATAATGCTTCTAGTGTAATTTTGGTATTTCGGGTAGTGTCCGGTTGTTCGGTTAGATACTGGTTCGTTTGTGACAACCCTCAAAATTCCATGTATTCCGTACAATTTATTAAATGATAATTAAAGTACTTGATGACGGTGTGGAATTATTTAACTGCTCTCTGATTACTGTGTTATACTTACATGTGCGTATTAGCATACTAGTAGTATGCAGAAAACTTGACTAAATGGTCCGGTATATTTTCTTATGTGTTAGGAATTTATTTCGTTACAAAAATATATAAATAAGACACTTTACGGTACAATTAAACACTTTAACGGAACAGTATCCGACCGAACAACCAGACACTACCCTGAACGTCAAAATATTACTAGAAATATTATTGTAATATTTTTGAGCTAGTTATGGTCCCTGAACACCATAACACCCCTTATAACATGATAACACACCTGTCCTTAAAAATCTCACTTGTAAACTAACTAGTTTATGAAACTAGAGAATTGAAAGTTACACTTTGCCCCCCCCCCCTTTTGGCTGATTTTGGACCTAGCATGGCCCCACTCAAGATTTGTGTAATCTCTATTAAATCTCCATGATCTCTTCCTTGGATTCCTTATGATTTAGTAGGATCTTGCAAAGTACTATAAATAATTAAAAGTTACAAGTTACCTCCCTCCCCACATGTGTAATCGGCCAAGAGGTGACCCACCAAATATTTGCCATATCCTACACAATCCCACTAGATTTGTTTTTGATATTACTTGGATTGTATGGAGATCTTGCTTGGATTTGGAAGACTTACTTAGATCTTTTCTAGATCTTCCATGATTTATAAGTAAGCATCACACATTACACTCTTACACTCTTTCACTCACTCTCCTCTCTCTTGATCGGCTGCCCACAACCGAGCACACCATCACCACCTTAAACATCATCATCTTCTTCATTACATTGTCCATTCAAAGCCTAGAAATCATCCATGGAAGGTGCAACTTGAAGGGATTTCAAGGGAGCATTGTTCTTGCTTGGTTCTACATCTTTTTCTCATCATTTTTACACCAGATTCTTCCCTAGCTAGAGGCTAGTAGTAAGTTCCTTATACTTGATCTCATCTTGTTCGAAAATTATGTCTTGTAGTATGAAGTATTGTCGTTTAAATTACTAGATTACAAGAACACTAGAAAAATATGAAACATGTGTTATGAACATAAAAGCTACATAAAAGTTTACTTGTGACTGAATTATGAAGCGGAATCTTGTGGGTTTGAGGGTTGGTTAAATCATACTTGATGTTTAAAAGTTGTTTTCTGGTTAAATCCATTGTTCGGACACTCGTTGATGCGATTTAGTGATGTTTAAACCGCGAAACAGCATGCTGATGCCTTTTTACAGCCGCCTTCAACAGGCTGTAAATGGACTTTAAAAACTCGAAAAACGGAATTTCAAAAGCCTAAATCGTGTCTTTTCGAAAAACCAAGAGAATGGCTCTGGAATCGTATTTTTCTGATGTCGGTTACTATTTTAAAAATCCGTTTTCGTGACAGCAGCTAAGGCTGATTTTTACTGCAGTAAATTGGGCTGTGCGTTTTCGATCACAACTTAAAACCTGAACCGAACCAGCCCCTGAAACTTTTATCAAAGTTGGTCACGGATGTATTTGTGATCCTCGAACTGGAATTTCGACAAACGAACTTACGAGGAATTTTAGACGAATTATTCCGTAAACTGTGATCAGAATGTGACAAATCTGATCACAGTTCGGTAAACGATTTTCTATAAAATATTGGTAATGAACCGGACCCCGATATTTTTACACAATAAAAAATGGAACGTTTATGACATCCTGTAAAAATTTGAGAATTTTTGGAAAAGGTTAACTATTTTATTAAAATGCTCGAAAACAGTCCAGTTCTGATTAATAAAGCTGAAACGACATTAGTAGTGATTTGCGTGTCTAAATGTCGAGTATGCTATCTGTGAATGATCTAACATGCTATATGTGTTACGTGCAATATCGTATGTTTGTTTATGAGTGGGGAATGGATGGGAAGTTCATATGGGCATAAATCGTTAAAGTGTGTACCTGTTATGTGGACGAAGTAATGTGCAAATAAACCATACGTAGGATACGTGTTATGCATGAGAAACTGATTGTTATCCATACCTTATTAGGACGTGATTGACCGACCTTGACTGTTAACTATATTTGAGAATCTAACCGAGCAAACCGAGGTGAGTTCACACTTTCTACAAGGCATGGGATTCCCGGTGGCTTGGGAATGGGTTAAAGAATTAAAACTAAATCTACATATCCCTTTGGGGAAATATGTATGGCCATCCTTCCTATGGGTAGGATGCCATTATTAAACATACGAATTCTCCTGGTGCAGAATACGTACGTTGTTGTCCTCCTGGTGCAGGACGACGACCTTAAAACTAGCTAGACAAAACTCTATCATTAAGTCCCTCTTCATTATATCGACTTAATCGCCGAGGCCAATGGCGAGCGGGTCATTAGTTAATAGCGCTATTAGGTTTAACAAACCTCACACCGTGCCAGTCGGACGGGCGTGTACTAATGGACTATGGCAGATTGTCAGTGATGATAGACACTGATATAGGGCACAACTTATTTGCGTAGCAGTCGATATCATTCCGTCTAGTAGTTCACACGGGGAAAGCCCCCACTGATTATGGATATGGTTTGGGTAAAGAAAAAGGAACTGGTTAAACATACTTTCAAATTCGGGGTAATCCCCACGGCAAATAAGCCAACGAAAGTCAAACCACGTTTTTCAGAAACAATTTAAAACTAAACAACCAAACGTGAACTCACTCAACTTTGTTGTTGACTCGTTGTTACATGCCTTACAGGTCACTAACTGCTTGGAGCTTGCACGAGGAAGGAGTCGTTGTGGTGTACGGACTGTTATGTTCCGTGCTTAATATTTAAACTTTATAAACTTATTAAACCTACGGAATGGACTTTTAAACTTATGAACTATGGAACCTATGATTTGGTTTCACGTTTTATGCTTCCGCTGTTTAAAAATGAACTTGGTTAACTTTCTTTAGGTCACCAATTGTATTGTGTTGGTTTGATTCACTTAACTATGATGTTCAATATGATTGGTGGCTTGATCCTGGTCATGTCACGCCTCCAAGCGGTGACGCTCCGCATGGTGGATTTTGGGGGTGTGACAGATTGGTATCAGAGCCATTGGTTATAGTGAACTTGGTTTTAAAACGGGAAAAAGTTTTGATAAAACCAGACTATAACCGGTACAGTGCTCAACGATCCACAATGACGCTTCGCTCCACGTGCAAGGCTCAACACACTAGGTAGTATGATTTGAGTTTATATTATCTACTTGCTAGATTACTTTTGCATGGTGTGATGATATGGTATGCTTAATTAGGAAAACAGCATGTTGTCTATTAGTCCTATTGTGTTCATTATGACACACGATTGTTTACTTAAAATTTGACAAATGGTGGTCAAATTCTTTCTTGATTTCTTGTCACCCCGCTACAACGACTGTTTATGCATTATATCTACTCGCACGTTTACCTCGACACGACGTCGCCATCTGACCCTCCGTACAGCTGGTTCGTACGTCAACATCCGCAAAGACCAGACTTGGCTTGCACGAACTAGGGCTTGGGAGAACAACACCCACGCATCCCGGTTGACGAACTTTATTACCTTCACCTGTCATAGTCGCCAGAAGCGAAGCAGTCACAGTTACACGCGTTTGTCGTTATGCAACACGAAACCTTACTCTGTTTTGGACAAGTGATACACTCGCGCGACCGCGATGCAATGAACTTCCCTTTTGTGCCATGCCGCCCCGCACCACTACTGGAGATTACCTCTAGATAATAGATTAGCTGGTCAAATCCTTCGGTTATTGTTGGATCCCTGTTTTCACTCGATTCTTCGCATGAACCTCGTTAATTTCCTATCACTTCAATTGACAACCGATTTAATGAAACACCAACAACCATACCACGATTTTCACCAATCACAAGACCACCTTACTACCCTGTTGAATGGTTTATTCTAATTCTACTTGATTGGCTCTCTCGTATACCCCACTTAACGAATGGATGCCTATCCTGATGGGATTGTCTTCAGGACATTTGAGGACGGAGTTATGGATCACACAACCTACAGGCGAACACAATGATCTATACGTCTACCTTACCCCTCTTACACTACAAGAGTCGTATTTTAAATTCAATGATAGTCTTCCTTATTAGGCAGAATCCTTGCGCTAGTTTTTACACCTACACATGATTGTTGATTAATGATATGTCAAAGTTCTACCATTGGCTTAGACCAAACCATCACTCTCTTACCACAGTGACGTTACGTTCTCGCTTCTCCATGATGAGGCACCGAAACGAACACCCTCTGGTTTAGAAAAGTTGGAAGGCTCGACTCCCGATCATTGGTGACCCCTCCTCGAAACCTTGAGAATGGTGATGTATTGTTGATACGATCATAATCTCTTGAACACATTTTCGAGTCTTTTCTTTGGAACCTCACGACTACGCAGACGTAATTTGGATTCATTCGCACGACCTAAGGAAACTCCTCTAAATTTTGGTTGCTTACCGACTCGATAAACTGCAAACTCATCTAAGTTCATCGATCAAGGTGAATTATTCCCCCTTCGCATGAGGGGAGCCCAACAACTTCGATGGAAATTTCAGTGAACCTTAACACTACAAACCGGTACGACGGTCATCCTTCTTCAGCTAGTTCTTATCGTGCCAACCATGTAACCCTCCTGTCAGGGGAACGACGTTGTTATTGGGATGGATTGGTTATCCCATCAGCAAGCGGAAATTCTTTGCAATGAGAAGATTGTCCGCATTCCTCGTTCTGGTAAAGAACCCCTCGTCATTCGTGGCGACAAGAATGGTGCTGTTGTAGGCATTATCCCTTTCCTTAAAGCCCAGAAGTGTTTGCGAAAGGGCCACACTGCCATTCTGGCACTCGTTACTGACACATCCACGGAAGAGAAGAGAATTGAAGACATTCCTATAGTGCGCAATTTTCCTGAGGTATTTCCCGAGGAATTACCTGGTCTTCCTCCTCATCGCCAAGTTGAGTTTCAAATCGAGCTAGCTCCTGGAGCAGCACCAGTAGCTCAAGCACCATATCTTCTAGCTCCATCAGAACTCGAAGAACTGTCCACACAACTACAAGAACTCTTGGAAAAGGGTTTTATTCGTCCTAGCTCTTCGCCCTGGGGAGCTCCAGTCTTGTTCATAAAGAAGAAAGATGGTACCTTCAGAATGTGTATTGACTACCGCGAACTCAACAAGGTGACTGTGAAGAATCGTTATCCTCTTCCACGTATTGACGACTTGTTCGACCAGCTGCAAGGGTCAAGCTATTACTCCAAGATTGATTTGAGATCGGGATACCATCAGCTGAGAGTCCGAGATGAGGACGTCTCCAAAACAGCATTCAGAACTCGTTACGGCCATTACGAGTTTCTGGTTATGCCATTTGGGCTGACGAATGCACCAGCGGTCTTCATGGATCTCATGAACCGAGTGTGCAAGCCTTACCTGGATAAGTTCGTTATCGTGTTCATCGACGATATCCTGATCTATTCTAAGAGTCAGGAGGAACACGAGCAGCATCTGCGACTTATGCTTGAACTTCTTCGAAAGGAGCAGTTGTATGCCAAGTTTTCAAAATGTGACTTCTGGCTTCGCGAAGTCCACTTTCTAGGCCATGTGGTAAACAAGGATGGGATTCATGTTGATCCATCCAAGGTTGACTCAATCAAGAACTGGCCTGCACCCCGCACACCAAAAGAAATCCGCCAATTCTTGGGTTTGGCAGGATATTACAGAAGGTTCATCAAAGACTTCTCCAAGATTGCGCAACCTCTCACTTCACTGACTCAGAAGGTTGTCATCTATCGTTGGGGTGATGCACAAGAGTCCGCATTTCAACATCTAAAGGATAGACTTTGTAGCGCGCCTATCCTCTCATTGCCCGAAGGCACCGATGATTTCGTGGTTTACTGCGATGCTTCCATTCAAGGACTTGGTTGCGTGTTGATGCAACGTGACAAGGTCATTGCCTACGCATCACGCCAACTCAAGGTTCACGAAAGAAATTACACTACTCACGATCTGGAGCTGGGAGCAGTTGTATTCGCGCTTAAGATATGGAGACATTACCTGTACGGTACCAAGTGCACCATTTACACCAATCACAGGAGTCTCGAGCATATCTTCAAGCAAAAGGAGTTAAACATGCGTCAACGCCGATGGGTTGAGCTCTTGAATGATTATGAATGCGCTATCAAGTATCATCCGGGCAAAGCCAATGTTGTGGCCGACGCCCTCAGTCGAAAGGATACCATACCTAGGCGTGTACGTGCTCTACAGCTTACCATCCAATCTAACCTTCCCGCTCAGATTCGCGATGCTCAGGTTGAAGCATTGAAAGCAGAGAACATCAGGGCTGAGTCTCTACGAGGATCGAGGCAGCGGCTAGAACAAAAGGAAGACGACGCCTACTATGTAACAGGGCGTATTTGGGTTCCACTCTATGGCAACTTACGCGAGCTTGTGATGGATGAAGCACATAAGTCTCGTTATTCAGTACATCCTGGTTCGGATAAGATGTACCACGACTTAAAGACCATATACTGGTGGCCTGGCATGAGAGCCCACATAGCAACCTACGTCAGCAAGTGCTTGACTTGTGCGAGAGTCAAGTCTGAATATCAGAAACCATCAGGCCTACTTCAACAACCGAAGATCCCGAAATGGAAATGGGAGCAAATTTCCATGGATTTCGTTACCGGCCTGCCCAGATCTCAACGCGGAAACGATACCATTTGGGTGATCGTAGATCGACTAACCAAGTCTGCACATTTTCTGGCTATCAAAGAAACGGATAAGTTTTCTACTCTTGCAGACATTTACCTAAAGGAAGTGGTATCGAAGCACGGAGTGCCAACCTCTATTATATCTGATCGTGACGCACGTTTTACTTCTGAACTGTGGCAAGCAATGCACAAGTCCTTTGGCTCACGTTTAGATATGAGCACCGCTTATCACCCGCAGACAGATGGGCAATCTGAACGCACCATCCAAACCCTTGAAGACATGCTAAGGGCATGTGTAATCGATTTTGGTAATGGCTGGGAAAGGCACCTCCCGCTAGTGGAGTTTTCGTACAACAACAGCTACCACACCAGCATCCAAGCCGCTCCGTTTGAGGCATTGTACGGACGCAAATGCCGATCACCTCTCTGTTGGGCAGAAGTTGGTGACAGCCAAATCACTGGCCCAGAACTTGTGGTAGATACCACCGAGAAAATTGCTCAGATACGACAGCGAATGGCGGCAGCTCGTGACCGTCAGAAAAGCTATGCTGATAAGGGAAGAAAACCACTCGAGCTCCAGGTTGGGGATCGAGTGCTACTCAAAGTCTCGTCTTGGAAAGGTGTAGTCCGCTTTGGCAAACAAGGCAAACTCAATTCGCGTTATGTCGGACCATTCGAAGTCACCGAGAAAATTGGCAAAGTCGCCTACAGGTTGAACCTACCTGAAGAACTCAACGGAGTTCACAACGTATTCCACGAGTCAAATCTGAAGAAGTGTCTGTCAGATGAGACCCTCATAGTTCCTCTGAAGGAACTCACTATCGACGACCAGCTGCGATTCGTCGAGGAACCAGTAGAGATTACGGATCGAGGTGTTAAGATCCTCAAGCATACCAGGATACCTCTGGTTCGAGTTCGTTGGAATGCTCGTCGTGGCCCAGAGTATACCTGGGAACGAGAAGACCAAGTGAAACTCAAGCATCCCCAACTGTTTAAGAAAAACGCAACCACTACTGAGGCTGAAGCTACTGCAGAATTTCGGGACGAAATTCTAAATCAACGGGGTGATGATGTGACACCCCAGGAAAAACAACGCAACTTAACTAGCTTCCTCAGTAACCACGCGCTAAATTTCGGGACGAAATTCTCTTAACAGGGGGAGAATGTGACAACCCTCAAAATTCCATGTATTCCGTACAATTTATTAAATGATAATTAAAGTACTTGATGACGGTGTGGAATTATTTAACTGCTCTCTGATTACTGTGTTATACTTACATGTGCGTATTAGCATACTAGTAGTATGCAGAAAACTTGACTAAATGGTCCGGTATATTTTCTTATGTGTTAGGAATTTATTTCGTTACAAAAATATATAAATAAGACACTTTACGGTACAATTAAACACTTTAACGGAACAGTATCCGACCGAACAACCAGACACTACCCTGAACGTCAAAATATTACTAGAAATATTATTGTAATATTTTTGAGCTAGTTATGGTCCCTGAACACCATAACACCCCTTATAACATGATAACACACCTGTCCTTAAAAATCTCACTTGTAAACTAACTAGTTTATGAAACTAGAGAATTGAAAGTTACACTTTGCCCCCCCCCCCTTTTGGCTGATTTTGGACCTAGCATGGCCCCACTCAAGATTTGTGTAATCTCTATTAAATCTCCATGATCTCTTCCTTGGATTCCTTATGATTTAGTAGGATCTTGCAAAGTACTATAAATAATTAAAAGTTACAAGTTACCTCCCTCCCCACATGTGTAATCGGCCAAGAGGTGACCCACCAAATATTTGCCATATCCTACACAATCCCACTAGATTTGTTTTTGATATTACTTGGATTGTATGGAGATCTTGCTTGGATTTGGAAGACTTACTTAGATCTTTTCTAGATCTTCCATGATTTATAAGTAAGCATCACACATTACACTCTTACACTCTTTCACTCACTCTCCTCTCTCTTGATCGGCTGCCCACAACCGAGCACACCATCACCACCTTAAACATCATCATCTTCTTCATTACATTGTCCATTCAAAGCCTAGAAATCATCCATGGAAGGTGCAACTTGAAGGGATTTCAAGGGAGCATTGTTCTTGCTTGGTTCTACATCTTTTTCTCATCATTTTTACACCAGATTCTTCCCTAGCTAGAGGCTAGTAGTAAGTTCCTTATACTTGATCTCATCTTGTTCGAAAATTATGTCTTGTAGTATGAAGTATTGTCGTTTAAATTACTAGATTACAAGAACACTAGAAAAATATGAAACATGTGTTATGAACATAAAAGCTACATAAAAGTTTACTTGTGACTGAATTATGAAGCGGAATCTTGTGGGTTTGAGGGTTGGTTAAATCATACTTGATGTTTAAAAGTTGTTTTCTGGTTAAATCCATTGTTCGGACACTCGTTGATGCGATTTAGTGATGTTTAAACCGCGAAACAGCATGCTGATGCCTTTTTACAGCCGCCTTCAACAGGCTGTAAACGGACTTTAAAAACTCGAAAAACGGAATTTCAAAAGCCTAAATCGTGTCTTTTCGAAAAACCAAGAGAATGGCTCTGGAATCGTATTTTTCTGATGTCGGTTACTATTTTAAAAATCCGTTTTCGTGACAGCAGCTAAGGCTGATTTTTACTGCAGTAAATTGGGCTGTGCGTTTTCGATCACAACTTAAAACCTGAACCGAACCAGCCCCTGAAACTTTTATCAAAGTTGGTCACGGATGTATTTGTGATCCTCGAACTGGAATTTCGACAAACGAACTTACGAGGAATTTTAGACGAATTATTCCGTAAACTGTGATCAGAATGTGACAAATCTGATCACAGTTCGGTAAACGATTTTCTATAAAATATTGGTAATGAACCGGGCCCCGATATTTTTACACAATAAAAAATGGAACGTTTATGACATCCTGTAAAAATTTGAGAATTTTTGGAAAAGGTTAACTATTTTATTAAAATGCTCGAAAACAGTCCAGTTCTGATTAATAAAGCTGAAACGACATTAGTAGTGATTTGCGTGTCTAAATGTCGAGTATGCTATCTGTGAATGATCTAACATGCTATATGTGTTACGTGCAATATCGTATGTTTGTTTATGAGTGGGGAATGGATGGGAAGTTCATATGGGCATAAATCGTTAAAGTGTGTACCTGTTATGTGGACGAAGTAATGTGCAAATAAACCATACGTAGGATACGTGTTATGCATGAGAAACTGATTGTTATCCATACCTTATTAGGACGTGATTGACCGACCTTGACTGTTAACTATATTTGAGAATCTAACCGAGCAAACCGAGGTGAGTTCACACTTTCTACAAGGCATGGGATTCCCGGTGGCTTGGGAATGGGTTAAAGAATTAAAACTAAATCTACATATCCCTTTGGGGAAATATGTACGGCCATCCTTCCTATGGGTAGGATGCCATTATTAAACATACGAATTCTCCTGGTGCAGAATACGTACGTTGTTGTCCTCCTGGTGCAGGACGACGACCTTAAAACTAGCTAGACAAAACTCTATCATTAAGTCCCTCTTCATTATATCGACTTAATCGCCGAGGCCAATGGCGAGCGGGTCATTAGTTAATAGCGCTATTAGGTTTAACAAACCTCACACCGTGCCAGTCGGACGGGCGTGTACTAATGGACTATGGCAGATTGTCAGTGATTATAGACACTGATATAGGGCACAACTTATTTGCGTAGCAGTCGATATCATTCCGTCTAGTAGTTCACACGGGGAAAGCCCCCACTGATTATGGATATGGTTTGGGTAAAGAAAAAGGAACTGGTTAAACATACTTTCAACTTCGGGGTAATCCCCACGGAAAATAAGCCAACGAAAGTCAAACCACGTTTTTCAGAAACAATTTAAAACTAAACAACCAAACGTGAACTCACTCAACTTTGTTGTTGACTCGTTGTTACATGCCTTACAGGTCGCTAACTGCTTGGAGCTTGCACGAGGAAGGAGTCGTTGTGGTGTACGGACTGTTATGTTCCGTGCTTAATATTTAAACTTTATAAACTTATTAAACCTACGGAATGGACTTTTAAACTTATGAACTATGGAACCTATGATTTGGTTTCACGTTTTATGCTTCCGCTGTTTAAAAATGAACTTGGTTAACTTTCTTTAGGTCACCAATTGTATTGTGTTGGTTTGATTCACTTAACTATGATGTTCAATATGATTGGTGGCTTGATCCTGGTCATGTCACGCCTCCAAGCGGTGACGCTCCGCATGGTGGATTTTGGGGGTGTGACATCGTTAAAGTGCTAAACTATACCGTTTAGTGTTCTTTATGTTCCCTTTTGTGACACTTTTAATTCCCGACCCTTAGGAAAGGATTCAGGACCATTTAGTCATATTTTTGCATGATACTAGCTTGTTAAAATGCTGATTTTTGCTGATTTATGTTGAATTCAGCACTTTATGTGGGTTTTAGGCACTTTCCGGCACTTAAACTATCACTTAGGAATGCAGTTTTGTGGTCCTTACTTCCCTACACACCATACTAGTGTAAAACTTGGTTTCTGGCTCATTCTGTGCCTCATTGTATTGTCTGTCTATGTGCTGAGTTCTGTCAGCATTTTTCTGAGTTATCCGCTAACTGTGCTTTGTGCATCGTTTATGTCAATATGGTTTGCATGTAAAAGTGATGTGACATTTATGCAATATGTGATGCACATGTAAGTATGATGCAGTAATCAGAAAGCAGTTAAGTATAATTCAGCACAGTCATTAAACACTAATCAAGATTAATTAATTGTACGGATACCTGGATTTTTGACAGTTGTCACATTCTCCCCCTGTTATGAAAATTTCGTCCCGAAAATTTAGTTCTGCTACTAGCTGAAGGGGAGTTGGGGAACAAATGCGGGTATTTTGCTTTCATGCGATCCTCACGCTCCCAAGTGTACTTCGGGCCATGTCACGCGTTCCATCGAACCTTGACGAGTTTAACACTACTCCTACTTGTCTTGTTAACCTTCCAATCAGTAACCTCAAAAGGTTCTTCTGTAAAGTGGTGTGTGTCGTCAATGTGAACTTCGTCGGCAAGAATGACAACTATTTCTTGAGTTAGACTCTTTTTCAGATTAGATACATGAAATGTATCATGAACTCCATTCAGTTCTGCGGGTAGATCCAACTTGTAAGCTACAAGACCAATCCTCTCCAGGATTTTGAACGGTCCAATATATCGTGGGTTTAATTTTCCACGCTTCCCAAAGTGTGCTACACCCTTCCAGGGTGAGACTTTTAGTAAAACCATGTCTCCCACTTCAAACTCCAAAGGTTTCCTTCTTTGGTCCGCATAGCTCTTTTGTCGATCACGAGCCGCCTTAATGCGCTCTCAGATCTGTATGATCTTATCTGTCGTCTCTTGAACCAATTCGGGACCAACAAGCTGTCTATCACCCGCGTCTGCCCAGCATAACGGTGATCGACACTTGCGTCGTAGAGAGCTTCAAATGGTGCAGCTTGAATGCTCGCATGGTAGGTGTTATTATACGAGAATTCAACCAAAGGTAGATGGGTGTCCCAACTGCCACCCAAGTCCATTACGTAAGCTCGCAACATATCTTCAAGCGTTTGAATCATTCGTTCGCTCTGGCCATCTGTCTACGGATGAAATGCAGTACTCAAATTCAGTTGAGAACCAAACGCTTCTTGGAAGGATTGCCAAATCCTTGACACAAATCTTCCGTCTCTATCAGAAATAATCGAGATAGGCACTCCATGTCGTGCAACTATCTCTCTGAGGTACAGCTCAACAAGCTTACTGGTGTTATCCTTTTCTCTGATCGGCAGAAAGTGTGCAGATTTTGTCAGACGGTCTACGATCACCCAAATCGTGTCATGGCCTCTGGGTGTCTTTGGTAACTTCGTTATAAAATCCATTGAAATCTGCTCCCATTTCCACATGGGTATTTCAGGTTGTTGCAGAAGACCTAAAGGCTTCTGATATTCGGCCTTTACCTTGGCACAAGTCAAACATTTGCCAACATACGTTGCAACATTGCCTTTCAATCTCGGCCACCAGTAGAAATCCTTTAAATCTTGGTACATCTTATCCGATCCTGGATGGATCGAGTACCTTGACTTGTGAGCTTCATGAAAAATCACGTCTCTAAGACCACCAAAGAGGGGAACCCAAATTCGTCCCATGAAACACAATGTTCCTTCCTTATTGGGTACTAACTGTTTCTCCATCCCACGGAGATATTCATCCTCAAGATTCTCCTTCTTAAGAGCTTCTCTTTGCGCCACACAGATGCACAATGAGAGGTCTATCTGTATAATCATTTCCAAAGCCCTAACCCTTATGGGCTTGATTCTCTCTTTTCGACTCAAGGCGTCTACTACTATATTCGCCTTTCCTGGGTGGTACTTGATCTCACAATCATAATCGTTTAACAACTCAACCCATCGTCGTTGTCTCATGTTAAGCTCCTTCTGATCAAATATATGATGTAAGCTCTTGTGATCAGTAAAGATCGTGCATCGGGTGCCATACAAATAATGTCGCCAGATCTTTAATGCAAACACCACTGCGCCTAATTCCAAATCATGCCTAGTGTAGTTCTTCTCATGAACCTTCAATTGGCGCGAAGCATAAGCTATAACCTTCTGTCGCTGCATTAGCACACATCCTAATCCTTGACGTGAGGCATCACAATATACCACGAAGTCGTCGGTGCCTTCGGGTAGGGATAAAATTGGTGCATCGCAAAGCTTGTTCTTCAGCAACTGAAAAGCTTCTTCTTGTTTATCTCCCCATTCGTACTTTTTATCCTTCTGAATAAGGGAGGTCAGCGGTTGAGCGATTTTCGAAAAATCCTCAATGAATCTGCGATAATACCCTACCAAACCTAGGAACTGATCGATCTTGGTTGGCGTCTTCGGAGTCTCCCAATTCTTGATCGCCTTGATCTTGGTGGGATCCACAAGAATTCCATCTTCGTTCACTACATGACCGAGGAATTGAACCTCACGCAACCAGAACTCGCACTTCGAGAATTTTGCATACAATTTCTCTTTCTTGAGCAGCTCTAAGATAGCTCTTAGATGTTGCTCATGTTCTTCCTTCATCTTTGAATAAATCAAAATATCATCGATAAACACAATCACGAATTTATCAAGATATGGCTTGCAGACTCTATTCATCAGATCCATAAACACTGCTGGCGCGTTTGTCAAACCCAAACGGCATAACTAGAAACTCGTAGTGTCCATATCGAGTCCTAAAGGCCGTCTTTGGAATGCTCTCTTCTTGAATTCTCAACTGGTGATAACCTGATCGAAGATCAATCTTGGAGTAGAATCTCGAACCTTGTAGTTGATCAAACAGGTCATCAATCCTCAGCAAAATGATACCGATTCTTGATGGTTAACTTGTTTAGATCTCGGAAGTCGATACACATGCAGAAACTACCGTCCTTCTTCTTGACAAACAAAACTGGAGCTCCCCAAGGAGAGAAGCTTGGTCTAATAAATCCCTTGTCCAAAAGCTCTTGAAGTTGCGTCGACAACTCTTGTATTTTTTGAGGGTGCAAGTCGATAAGGTGCCTTAGCTACAGGCGCGACGCCTGGACCTAAGTCAATGTAGAATTCGACTTGTCGCTGTGGCGGCAATCCTGGCAAGTCTTCGGGGAAGACTTCAGGATATTCCTTCACAACTGGGATATCTTCCAGCTTTGGCTCAGCGGCTTCCTTGTCCACAATGTGTGCCAAGAAGGCAACACATCCTTTTTGCAAACATCTTCGGGCTTTCAAACAACTGATGATCCTTAGAGGCGTATCATGTTTCTCTCCATGCACCACAATTTTCTCTCCATTCGCCATCGGAATGCGAATGATCTTCTCGTGACATACGATCTCTGCTCGGTTACTTGATAACCAATCCATTCCAACTACCACGTCAAAGCTTCCCAACTCGACTGGCAGAAGATCAAGCGTAAACTCATGCTCCCCGAGTTCTATTACGCAACCTCTAATGACTTCATTCGCTTCTACTAGCTTTCCGTTAGCTAGTTCTATCGAGTACGGAATATCTAGCTTACTAGCTACTAACCCAAGTATATTCTTAAATTCTAGGGATACAAAGCTATAATCGGCACCAGTATTAAACAGTACAGATGCAAAGTGTTGGTTGATAGGGAACGTACCCGTGACTACGCTCGGATCTTGGCGAGCTTCCCTCGCTTCTATGTTAAAGACTCTTCCCTGAGCTTGGTTGATCTTTGGGCACTCTCTCTTGAAATGCCCAACATCTCCACAGTTAAAGCAACCTGGTCCCCGACCATTTCCATTTCCAATTCCACCCTGGTTGTTGTTTTGGTTGCGGTTTCCACTTCCAGCTTGGTTCCCAAAACCACCACAATTACCATTACCGCCATTTGCTCCTTGATTGCGGTTTCCATACCCATTTCCACCACGGTTACTGTTTCCATTCCTGCTGCCATAACCTCTCTGGCCACCATTAGCACGACCGGCACCATACTAGCATGTCTCTTTGGCATGGCCAACTTTTCCGCACGTCACACACTTTCCGGCTCGGCATCGTCCAGTGTGATGCAACTGACACGCATCGCATTTGGGCAAGGTGCCCATATACCCTTTTCCTTTGTTTTCAACACCAGTCTTGACCTCGGTTGGTGGGTTCGCATCTTTCTTCTTGTTAGCACTGCTGGTACCCTTTTTAAAATTTGAGAACTTCCTTTTGTTCTCACCTGTTGACTCAACGTGAGTCTCCTTCTTCTTTTGGTCAGAAATCGAGAACTTGTTCAACCTGATCGCTTCTTCAGTTAGTGCCACACTCAGATCAATAGCCTCAGTGATTGTTGCAGGCTTTGACGTCGTCACCATGCTCATGATTTGGGGTGCCAATCCCCAAATAAAACGCTCAATGCGCTTGAATTGCGGATCAACCATGTAAGGAACAACGCGAGATAGGTCGTGAAATCTCAGCACGTATTCAACAATCTTCGGACCATCCATCTTGAGTTTCCAGAACTCAGTTTCCAATTTCTGGATCTTGGCCCTTGAATAGTACTTCTTGCGCATGAGTTCCTTCATTTCATCCCATGTCATAGCATATGCAGCCTCTTCTCCCAGAGTCTGAACTTGGAGATTCCACCATGATAGCGCTTCGTCTAAGAACAATCCAGAGATGTAGGTAACCTGGTGCTCTGGTGCACACTTGCTCATTCTTAGCACAAAATCAGTTTTCTCCGTCCATCAAACAAAAGCTACAGCACCCCTGGTGCCGTCAAAATTCAGAGGTTTGCAGTCAAGGAACTGCTTGTAGGTACAACCTGTACAAGCAACATGATTCACAGAAAGCATTAGCGAACGCACATGGAATATCCAAATGTAACGTAATGTGTCTTTTAGTGACTTAAACATTACCAAGAGGTGGGTTACTTCCCAAGGTACCTCCGCTATGTTCAGAGCGTAAGGCCTCGTGTTGCGCTATTGCTCGTGAAATCCGTTCTTGTAGCTCAGCCACTGTTGTGGGCAACTGGTTGTCTCTTCGAGAAGGCATCTTCTAAAGAAGATTGTATAGATCAGGTCTTGTGCATATAAGCATGTACTACATGTATGTAATAACATTTATCAACGCAAGTAAACACATAACATCTCAATCATAACATAATAAAGTAATTCAACAATGTATATAATGAGAATGTTGCGATTGAGCTTTCATATATCATCGACCACAAATACAGTTACATGTTCTACAAATGTATCATATCACATCAAAAGGGACTACAGGGTCACACTGCCCTTGTCTAACATGTCTATCAATCTACAACAGTCATAAAATCAAAAAGTGGTCTTCAAAAGGCTGTGCAAGCTGGGCTCAATAGCGACACTCTCATCAAAAGTAAGCTACCTACATAAAACCAAAAACAAGCTATGCTGATGGTGGAGGAGGAGGAGGCGGAGGAACGAAAAAAAAACTGCGCACATGCGCTAACTCCTCCTCAAGAGCATGAATGCGACGCAACAGATAACTAATCTGCTGCTCCATGGTAAGAAATCGAACGTCAAAATCTGGGTAAGTCAGAAGAGGAGCAGGTGGAGTCGCAAAAGGCGACTGACATGTATAAGGTGGAGGACGTGGAATCCTCTCAAGCTCCATGACTCTACAACACAAAATCTCCTGCTGAAGCTTCAAGGACAGGAGTAGCTCATCCCTCGTGTAGCCAAGAAAGTGGGAGGGATAGTATGGATCAGGGACTGGCATAGTGTTCGGCGAAAACCATATGAGTGGCTCGCCTGATGGTGCAAAAGTAAAATGAGTAGCTGGTCTATATAGTGGCATGAAAGGAAATGCGGCTGACACGTGTGGAGCATGACCAGGCTGCTGGCTGGACGGGCCTTCCCCTGGACGGGGTGGAGGGATATCCTACAAGAATGTGATAGGCAGGTCGATGCGGTGAACGTCAGACAAAAGCGGGTGAAACAGGGCAACATCAACATGTGCATGTGTATGAGGGGGAGTAACAGGCTCAACAAAAGGGGGCATATCATCATCATCCTCTATCCACCCATTACTGGTGAATGCGTATCTCGGGTCTATCTGATCAGCAAAAGCAGCATGGTCAGCGGGTGCAGGGATCTGATCGGGTACAAGTGGTGCAACAACAGGTATGCCAACAGGTGCAGGATCATGATCAGGCAGAGGATCCGGAGCAGGTATAGGTTCAGGTGCAAGTGCCTGCTCAAGATCAGCAGGTATCAGCTCGAGATCAGCGGGTGCATCAAAAGGCTGATCATCGGGAACAAAGTTAATCTCATGTCCAGGCTCAACGTCATGATCAAAGTCGTGTGGAAGAACATCATCGGGATGTCCGAGGATGAGATGGTCCTGGTCTGGAATAGGAACAAGAAAAGGATCCTCCTCGGGTAAACCATCAGCATGCGGTACATCGTCACCAAAGTCAGGTAATGCAAAAGGCTAGAAATCATCGTCATCGTCACTCTCAGTGTCGGAGGTAAAAATCTCAGGGTCTGAGACAATCTCATCGTCCGAAACAATGGCTATGGGGTCGACAGTATCTGACAGTCCACTCTCAGATGAGGACATAGTGTCTGTAACAAAACAACCACAACATATGCACATATATCAACAATCATTATTAAGCATGTAAGTAATAACAATGTAAGCACGTGTTCATCCTAGTCTTCCCAGACTATCCCACCCAGCCTCTCAGACTGAACTACCTAGCCTCTCAGACTAAACCTCCCCAGCTTCTCAAACTGAACTACCCAGCCTCTCTGACTGAACCTCCCAGTCTCTCAGACTGAATCATGAACATAAATTTTGAAATGTGTTTCGTGTCTTTTGTTAGTAAAAATGTTTGTTTCCTGGATCTAGGCGTTGTATGTAATGAAAATATGTTGTGAAAAACATTTTCGTGAGAGCCCTAATGATTATAGTCTAGACTCGAGAAGGAATCCTAGTTCGCTACAATCGAAGCTCTGATACCAAGCTGTCACACCCTGACTTTTGCGGAAGCGTGATTATGGCGTGACTTTCTTAATACCATTGCATTCAATCATAACAACACCATATGATAAAACCATTAGATGTTCATCCATAAATTAAGTTTGAAAATAACACAACATAATTTTCTGAAATGTCGACTCCAAATCTAAATTACAAACCACAACCTGTTTTAAAGAGTTCACGAAGACTCAACAAAAGACCTTAAATAAAACCGAGTTTAAAACCATGTATCTCGTCCAGGATTAAGATACATCTCCTAAACCCTAACGACCTCGGATGACATCTTTTTATTCATAACGCAACTTGAACATGCAAACACCCGCCAGATCCACTTAATTCCCTGAAATACATGTAATTTGAAAACATCAACAAAAGTTGAGCGAGTTCATGTGTTTGTGTATGTAGAAAACATTTGTAAACAGTGTATGTATGTATGTTTGTAAATCCCGGTATGAAAGCAAACAAGGAAACATATCACCAATGGTTTGCAAGGCCACTGGTATGTGTTACGGCGTAGGAAGGCTCAAACCTAGCAAATTTGTACCGGGCTTCCGGCTGTAAGACATAGTCACCCTATGGGCCACCCTGGTCCTCATGGGTGTGGGCTCGCTACACCCAAATAGATCTATCACTCATGCCCTTCGGTCATTATACGAGGATTAGTGGTCTCAAGTGTGAGCCTACCCATTCACATGATCTACTGTACTTTCCTAGGCTAACCATACCATTTTTAACTGTATGTAATCATTTTATAACATGTATTTCACCCCCGAAGTTAATAAACAAAATAGTTTAAAGAAAAAGGGGACATGAACTCACTGTCTCGCGTCTTCGATAATCGTAACTCTCGTTCCTTCAGCAAAACGACTACCTACAATGTACTAATGTCTATTAGACGAACGGGCCGTGCCTTGACTTAGAATTTATATTTATGAGTTACGTCTCTGATATTATTCCAATTTATATAACTTATTTGTTAAAATAATTAATATTTTAACTTAAATTAGTTTCTGGAATATTTGTTAAAGCAATATTTTTTTGTGATAATTCTTCTCAAGTATTTATACTCGCATTTCCTTCTCAAGGATGGGGGTATCTCATACATGTGTATTCGTATTCCGGCGTGTATCTATGCGTACGAGAATACGTATTTTCTTGTAATTGTTAAGTATTTTTATACTTAATTTTGTGTTAAACTTTCCGGAATATTACTTTTTAATAAAAGTCCACTAATATATATATATATATTTCCCACTATATATATATATATATTTAAGAATTATTACTTAGAAAAATTATTTATAATTTTTCCTTTTGGTAAAAATATTTGTGGTTCCGAAATAATATATTTTCAAGTCTAACTTTAGAAAATATATATAAACTTATTTTTATCCAAAAATAATGTATTTCAAATTTATCCAAGAAAATATATATTTTTCCCAAAAATATTATATTTCCTAGTAATTCCCAAGAAAACATATATATTTTTAATCGTCAAAAATTATACATTTCCTTCTTGTCAAAATACGATTTAACTTTTTGATAGTCATAAAAATCCTATTTTCATTTCTTGTGTCCAAAATATTATTTACCAAAAATATATTTATAAATGTATTTTCCGGAATATTTTTGTAAGTTATATTCTTTCGTTCGGTTTCTCAATATTATATGTGTAACTTATATATTTATTCCTTGAGATTTTTGGTAATATTTAAGATTGTAATTTCTTGGTATTTTGTTAAGTTATATTAATTCAAGTCCTAAATAATATAACTAATACACAAAGTTTACAAATAATCACACTCATGTGTCTTTATTGTATATATATATTCTAAATATATATCTAGCCATTTTTATTTATAAAAATCCAACCTTCAATATTTGTATTTTTGTAACAAAAATTATGGCAAAGTTTATATGGAAACTCATGGTTAAAATATACTTGTAAATATTTGTATGAAAATATTTTTCTAAGTGTTTACAGTTTTAGAAAATTTTGCCATAGTTTCCCCTAAAAATGGAGGTGTCCATGCTTTCAAAGCATATCATTTTCTTTTAAAATCATCACAAACAATCAACAATTCAATCAATACTTACCAAGTGCGAAAATCATGCAATTTATACAACAACATGAACTTGAACTTTTATAAAAACTTGTAGTAACTTACTATGTTGTTAAGTAAGCCTTGTTACCCTTAAAAATATGGTTATTTGTTTGTAAATCTTATTCTTGTAAAACTTAGTCTTTTACAACTTGTATGATGATTTTTCAAAAATCAATCTTCTTGTATTTTTCTTGTTAACAATGTATTTCTATACTTGATTCACCACTAAAAACATGGTTAGTTTCTTTAAAATCCATGATTATGTTAATCTTGTGATTTAACTTAGTTTCTTGAGAAAACTAGTTTTGAAATCATCCATGTTTATGGCCAATAACATGTTACATACTTCATCATTTAAGAGAACACTTCATATTTCAAGTTCATGTTTACACATAAGGATGGTCATCTTGATCTTTCACAAGATCATCACCTCAACTTACTAGATCACGTGTTTAATCATAATCTAGTAAGTTTCATATGATGTCTAACATCATAAACACAAATAATCAATCATCAAGAAGCAAAACAACACTAAACAATATGTATTCTTATGTTATTAAGCTTTATGTGAAGGTTCGTCTTCTTGTTCATTAGTGTTCTTCATGATTTGCATCATACATCATCTTTTAACCAACTAAATAAGAAGCAAATTCAAGTGACAAGAGGCTTACTACTAGCACAAGGGCTAGGGAAGAACCAAAGAAGATGAAGATGATGAATGTGATGGATAATAGC
Source organism: Helianthus tuberosus (assembly GCA_030545235.1). NCBI lineage: Eukaryota > Viridiplantae > Streptophyta > Magnoliopsida > Asterales > Asteraceae > Helianthus > Helianthus tuberosus. Next base: position 114,925,403 of record CM060414.1, on the reverse strand, counting down.
AAATGGAAGAGGTCCTTAAATCTCCAATGCCACCAAGCCTCCTTATCTTGCTTCTAACACCTTGTGATCACTTGGGATTGTATGAAGAAAGCTTGACAATGGTGGTGGTGTGGTGGGTGTTCTCGGCCGAGACCAAGAGAGGGAGAGGAGAAAGAAAGTGTGTGTGTTTAGTGGGTGAAAGATAATGAGAATGGTCTTCCATGTTATACTTATAACCAAGTTTAATCTTTAACCATTGGATAATATGCAACTGAAGTATAAACAAATCTCTTAACAAATCACATAAGATCAAGTAAGATCAAGGGTGGGCCACACCCTTGTGACCGTCTCCAAAGGGGGGGGGGGGTTACTAGTTGTGTGGTGATGGTAAGTTAGGAGATTTAGTTAGATTCTAAGTATAATAGTTAGGTGTTATGTGTATTATGTGTTATATAGTGTGTTAGGGTGTTCGAGGCCCATAACTAGCTTGATAATGTTAAAATAATGCGTCTAGTGTAATTTTGGTGTTCCGGGTAGTGTCTGGTTGTTCGGTTAGATACTGGTTCGTTAAAGTGCTAAAGTATACCGTTTAGTGTTCTTTATGTACCCTTTTGTGACACTTTTAATTCCCGACACTTAGGAAAGCATTCAGGACCATTTAGTCATATTTTTGCATGATACTAGCTTGTTAAAATGCTGATTTTTGCTGAATTCAGCACTTTATGTGGGTTTTAGGCACTTTCCGGCACTTAAACTATCACTTAGGAATGCAGTTTTGTGGTCCTTACTTCCCTACACACCATACTAGTGTAAAACTTGGTTTCTATCTCATTTTGTGCCTCATTGTATTGTCTGTCTATGTGCTGAGTTCTTTCAGCATTTTTCTGAGTTATCCGCTAACTGTGCTAACTGTGCTTTGTGCATCGTTTATGTCAATATGGTTTGCATGTAAAAGTGATGTGACATTTATGCAATATGTGATGCACATGTAAGTATGATGTAGTAATCAGAAAACAGTTAAGTATAATTAAGCACAGTCATTAAGAACTAATCAAGATTATTTAATTGTACGGATACCTGGATTTTTGACAGTTGTCACAAATCAGAGGAAGTAAGAACGGCTTGAATCCCTTATAAATAAACTACTACTAAAATTTTAAACCGGCCTTGCGGGACTGTATCCCTGCTGACTCAGACCATTATGGCCGAGGGTAGCGTTGTTTCCAAAAGAGGGACATGCCACATTTTGCATTAATAACTCACTTAATTATCTTTCAATATTCCGGCATTGCGGGACTGTATCCCTGCTGACTCAGACCAATATGGCTGAGGGTAGCTTTACCTCCAAAAGAGGGACATGCCACTATAACCAAGATAATCTCTTTAAAAACCCCAAAGTGCAGAAATCATCAATGGATACGTAAAAGATAAGTCGGAACCAAGTGATTCTATCTTGTCTATTTGTTTCTTTATTATTTTAGTTTCTTTCTTTATTTTAACTATTAAAAAACTTTTCTCAAAATTTGGTTAGATTAGACGTTGACGATATTCCGGTATTGAAAGCTCTTGTGTCCTTAGACGACCTCGGTGTCTTACCATCACTATACTACACCAACGATGGGTGCAATTTCCCTAGTGTGTTGTAGAGAGTGATAGCGTCATATTGTGTTTTATAAATTTAAAGCTTGATAAATGCGTAAAAGTTCTTAAAATATATTAAAAATCATACACCCTCACTCCACGTCACGTACCTAGCTTGTTTCTTTGTTTCTGAAATGCGAAGGGGTGCGATTGCTGGTGATTTCATTGCTGATGCGACTGTAGTTGTTAGAGGAGCAAATTTGGGAGTGACATGTTGGTTGGAAACTGCCTTGACTCAAACTCCTGTGCTAGGCTCATCGCATTTTAGACAGTCCTTGGCTTATGAATACGCACATCAGCTCTCAATTATTCCTTCAACCCATACAAAAAGACCCCAAGCAAACAATGATCAGGCCAATTAGTGACTCGAGCGGACCTTTTAGCGAAATCTTGTCGGTATTCTTGAACAGTTCTGGTTTGCTTGATACTACACAAATATTTGTCTGGATTATGAAATTCAGGCGGTCTGAAGTGTTTGTGTAGAGCATGGGCCAGTTCTTCCCAAAACGTGATTGGTTGCTCAAACGATAACCACGAGTATAAATCCAAGGCATCGCCTTCGATATGCATTTAGGCGATGTCAACCTTCTCTTCATCTGGAATATGGTAAAACCTAAAGTCAGCCTTAAAAATCCACCGATGTGGATCATCGTTGTTGAAGGTTGGAAACACAAGTTTTGTACGGTGTCGGTGTTGAAGATCAGGATGCCATGAAGATTCACCATTATCAAACTGCCCAAAACCGCTACTAGGTTTGTCCCTGGACCGAACTTGTGATTTATGGGCTGGAACCTCCTTCTTTAGAGTATCCATGGACTCTAATTTAGCATCAATCAAAGTTTTAAAATCCGGTTTTTATACCGTACCGAATTTGGATCATAAACGCAATTGGATCTTGGTTTGATCCGCTCCCTTTAGTGTTGCAGCGTGTGTTAGACGCCATCTCAGAAATTCCCGGCAATGGAACCAATGATAGAATCTGAAACTTTGATTAATGGAAACTGAAAATTACAAGATAGTCGGCCCTACTTTGAGATGGGCGATCTCCTAGTTACAAGGTATAAAATCCTAAATTGATAATCATAAAACATCGACCCTAAAACGAGAAACACAATCTGCTATTAATACTAATAATTAATTTAATGATTTCCTAATTAACTTCCCCACTAATTTCCTCCTGTGACTTCTCTGGATTATCCAACACTCTCTGATTCCTTGGTCTTTTTCCTGCTATCCAGTTCCCCTCTATCATGTGCCCTTTTTCCAGTTTTAATTGGGCCAACCCAGATCCAGATTGGCCCAATCCTAACATTGGGTTCGTATCAGTTTAATTTAAACTAACTCTGTTAAACTTTCACTAAACATAGTATTATCATCTTGTTCATTCATCGACGTCATGTTCATCTTTAGGATAATAAGTTAAGAACCATTGTGATATTCATGGCACAAGTTATGTAATAATTTTTTGTTGATTTCTTGTAACTTATTATTATTTTTTTTATTCTTTGGAACTTATTTTCTTGCAATTAGTCATTTATTATAATGTTAAAAATTCGTATTTAAACATCCCATTCCGTTTTATGATCTCAACAATAACATGTAAATAAACAATTTGTCCTCTTAACAAACTTCCAATAAAAGCAAGAAATCTCTCTAAAAACTTTCAATAATAACAAAAAAAGTCTCTCTGAAAGCGAGCATGCACGTAATATAAAACGAGTATACCAATGAGATGGCGGTTAGCTCTCAAGAAGAGCGGTGATAACACACATGGATGTGACCAATGAGGTGTGACGTGATGTCGTGGTCACAATCAAATTTAATCCAATTACTACTAAATAGATAGTGGCAAGTGGGTATCGAACACAGGGAGTTTGTGGAATATGTGTTATTTGGAGGTTTATCTAAGTTAACTAAAATTAGACTAAATGCAATAAAAGTAAATTTCAAGAGTTGGTTTGATTGATTTGATTTTTAAAACTAAGATTACTATTCTAATTGCAAAATGAAAGTGTTGGTTGTAAAAAATTTAGAGACAAATGGCCATCTTTAGTTTCCGGTTTACTTCAACGTTTGTACTATCATTCACTAGAAAGAACTACGTAGACATAGTTCATGTGTAATTACTTGTTGTGATAAAAGGGAACTAAGTACTCAGATTCCTAGAACGTGAGGTTTTTACCCGATGACCAATTAATCCTTACCCAATCCTAATTCAACCCATGATATCTCGATTGCCAACGGCACCAAGAACGTATGGTTTCAAAATAGAATAATCATAAGAATCAACAATTTACAAGCAAATAAGAACACACCATAATAAACAAAACATAAATTGAGTTTATCATTCTAGAAATACGAAATCAAAGCACAGTCGTCTCAAACAAACCTTCAACTAAAGATGACCACCATAAGCTTAGCCGCACATGGCTTGAACAATCATCATCACAAAAGTCTTAATGTTCATAACAATCAAAAGCATAAAAACAATGATTAGAGAATGTCTTCAAGCTCCAAAGTTAGCCAAATTTCATCTCCAACTCAATGATAACCGAAAATACCATGATAGGATCCTTAAAAACATCATCAAAGAGTCATTTATTGCATAAGTTACACAAGCACTCCAGTCGGCTCCGTAAGCTACGGTGCTCGCCGAAGCTTACGACGGTCAGCAATCTTCCGAAGCCTCATAAGGCGCCGTAGCCTACGGCTGGCTCCGTAGGTTACGGTGCCAATTGTTTCCTTACGCCATCGGGAGCTTGGGTTACGATGTCTCACCCCCAAAATCCACAAGCGGAGTATCACCGCAGGAGGCGTGGCTGACTAGGATCCAGCCACCAATCATATTGAACAATGTAATTAAATAAATAAAAGTACAACCCCACAATATAATTGGTGTTCAAAACCAGTTAAACAAATTCAAGTTATCAGCGGAAGCATAAAGTTTAAAACCAAAAAAAAAATAAAAACAAAGCATGAGTTTAAAGGTTCAAATGTTAGCATGGAATTCAACAGTCCATGTCCCACAACGACTCCTGCTCCCTGCAAGCTCCAGCTAAACATCTAACGACCTGTAAGGCATGTAACAACGAGTCAACAACAAAGTTGAGCGAGTTCACAGTTGGTTGTCCATTTAAAGTTGTTCCAAAAACCACGAGTTAATTCAAAACCATGAGTTATACAGTTCATTGTTTCCCAACCCATAACTAGTGGGGGCTACCCCATGTAACCACTAGACCGTTACCATATCGACAACTGACTGAGAAAGTTGTGCCCTACGGCAATGTCTATCATCATTGACTAAGTGCCCAGATCCATTAGTACATGACCGTCCTCCCGGCACGGTGTGAGGCTTGTCAACCCTAATAGCGCTATTAACTAATGACCCGCTCGCCATTGGCCCGGCGATTAAGTCGATATAAAAATGAGGGACTTAATGATAGAGTTTTGTCTAGTAAGTTATAGGTTGTCGTCCTTCCAACTGAGGACGGAGGTACGTAATCTATCCAAGGAGAATACGCAGGTTAATGTTGTCATCCTTCTCAACGAGGATGGAGGTACATATTTTGTTAAAGGTGAATATGTAGGTTTCGTTTTAGCTTCTTAACCCATTCCCAAACCACCAGGAATCCCATGCCTTATAAGTAGTGTGAACTCACCTTAGGTTAGCTCGGCAGATACATGAAAAGGTCACTTGAGCTATATGGGGTCAACCAAGTCCAAACATGGTTACCATACAAGTCAGGTCTAGGTTCATGTAGTGCACATAAGTTTTACGCATAAACTAACAGGTTACAACACGTAATGTTCATGGCATACACATTGCACATGCTAGACAGTTAGGTTAATCACATCAAACCCATGGTTGTGCGATCAGGATGTTTTGGGCTGAAGTATGCAAGCCCAATAACATCTTGTGCGATTGGAGTAATTAAAACCCAACCAAAACCCCGACCCAACATGTTGTGCGATCAGCACAACCTTGTGAGATCCACAACATGTTGTGCGATCCAAAGTGTGCCCAGCCCAAACAATCTAAAAGCCTAAACATATATACACGGCCCAACTAGATAACAAACATTGGTCTTGTGCGGTCTGGATGGACTTGTGTGATTGAAAAGTCCTTGTGCGATCCGGATAACTTGTGCGATCCAGTTAAGTTGTGTGACTAGATTGGGCCATTTGGCCCAATAACATAAATTAAGTCTAACTACTGTGTGTGGCCCAAGACTTGTGTGATCGATACCGACTTGTGCGATCCACATGTCTTGTGCGATCATGCATAACTATTGTGTACTATAGGCTTAAACAGTTGCACCAGTCTTGTGCGACTGTCTTGTGCGATCAGTCCCTTGTGCGATTCAAGGGCTTGTACATTCAGCTCTTGTGCGATTAAGGGACTTGTGTGATCAGTTTTCATTATCCCGAAATCATGGCAATCAGTTACATGGTTTCCATTTATGCGATTTATCAATCAACAAAACTAACAGTTTCAAATCATGTATATCTCGATCAAATCAAGCAATCATCATTTAATTCATATAAACCCTAATTAACATCCATTCATGACAACAACCTATCATAACATTCAATCGAATTAAACACTAGGATTAACACATACAACCTATCCATACGATTCATCCGAGTTCAACACATCACAACCGATTTACATACATTCGGTTCTAGATCATCTTAACACCATACAATTATCAACCCTACAATGATCTAATCATACTACGCATATGAGCCGATTACATGAACACCAAACTTCATCAATTTATATCATTCGGGAATTATCATGTATGAACATATAAATCACAATATCATCCAACCAAAGCAATAATCATAGAACACCAAACTTCATCAATTTATATCATTTGGGAATTATCATGTATGAACATATAAATCACAATATCATCCAACCAAAGTAATAATCATAGAACACTAACCGGTTTGAGAGTAGAACAAGGATTTATCGGAACAAGAAAGCTCCGAAGACGATGAGATGCGGCTGCCGACTTCAAGAGGAGAGAATGAGAATAGGGTTTGGCGTGTGTGTGTTATGTGTTTACAAATAATGAGGAAACAAAACCTCACAAAGGTTTTGTGTCGGTTTATATTGGGGAGTGGCCGAACCCTTGCATGGGCTGCCCATAGGTTTCGAGTTCAAGCATAGTGGGCCGACGGACTGGATGCCAATTGTGCAACTATATTTAACATGCGCGACCCAAAGGTGTTGTGCGATTGATGGGTTCGGGTTGGTTGGTGTTGTGCGACTCAATTTATATACATATATACATACATCCATTCACATAACCACATAATAACATAACATTTTATCTCAAACAAACACATTTGTTAACCACACACTCGTTCATACAGGTTACATCAAAGTGCAAAGAGAGGTTCTGAAATACAAGTTGTCACATACGGCGGGTACATGTGTGCATGATTGGGGCCGTAACCTACGGCCATGACCGTAGATTACGGCGGCGGCTGAGTCTCTTTCTCTTGTTTTCTTTGTTAACTCTTAATTTCTTCCAATCCTCATTCCGCCAACATTGAGCTTCCATCCAATCATCTTAGTATCAACTTCTTATGCACTTTAGCTCCTGCAAAATCAAACATCTAGTAGTTACCAAGTTCAAGAAAATAACCGTGTATAGCATGGGATTTTAATCCTTTTAAGGGCCTTAAGGGTTGTCCTACGGACCACCAGTCACATCCCCACACTTACCCGTTGCTTGTCCCAAGCAACCCATTCAAAAACTATTTCATAACCACAAGCGATCACTCATGCAAACCAAGCTAAAATGTACCGTCCTTTTACTAACTTTTTTATCACACCACAAGACACACCACTCGCAATAACTCTCGGTGACAAGAAATATTAGCAACATGATGCTAAAAACACTCAACGCATGTGTGTGATTGTGCGACAATACGCTTGTATAAAAATCAAGTTTCCTCCTATCAAATACTTAACATGCTTATGAATCAAAAGGACTTACGGGTTGTAACGGGGCTATGTGTAAAGGTAGGAAAATGGTGGAGTATATATGCAAGTAGCTAATTGATTTGACCCGGTTTTTATTTCTACTACTAAACAAAGCAAACATCAACTATATACACAACTTCTTCAACATTCTCAACTACTATTGCAACTAAAAACTTCTTTTTTTTTGTATTTTTTTCTCATATTTTTCTCTCTCTCTTTTTTTTAAAGATAAGACATAAAAGCTCAACAATATTTACAAGAACATCAACACTACATACTAAATCTCCTAAACCGGGTCATCTCAAAAGGTAAAGTTTGTAGGAAGTAGGTTTGGGTCACAATCGAATGGTACAAGGCTCAAACATGGCTTTCTAAAAGACCAAACCCCCTCCCCTCACAATACCAAGCTTATATATGTAAAGTGTGAGGTCCAACCCCCAATTCCCACACTCTCACACATCTAGACGAGGCTACCTAAAAGTCCCCTATCATTTTCACAAGCATGCTAATCCTAGGCTTCAAAAAGAATTCGTATACAAGTTCTATTAACACAAAACACACACCGCCACTCAAAACAAAGAAAGCATCATTAATAATCATATGTGGCTCAAACTCTCACCAAGAAAGGACTAGAAAGGGGTGTTGGTGTGTCAAGTGGAACAATATCAAGTGTTCAAATTTCGACAATTTTCGCTTGACTTCACAAATTTTTAAAATTCTCAAAAATTTCCCCCATCCCCACACTTGGGATACATTGTCCCAATGTATGGTTTTGAGGGAAAGATCGCTTTTAACCAAAAACATTAGCTTTCGCTAATAATCTCAAACCCCAAATTGGTTTTTGTATATTTTTATTTTTTTAATGAAAATTAAAACACACCACCACTAGCACATCCCATAAATCACATCAACACCTAAACACCACCCGACCTCCCAACCATAAACATAAGACATGAAAAATATACACAAATATACAAAAGAGCGAAACACGGTCTGATCAATAATACTTTGGCTGTGGAGGTCCGAAAATGGAAATCATCATGTCATTCCATTCGCCAAATCTAAATGCTCCACTACTGCTGCTGCTGCCTTGATCACCCCCTTGACTCGCCTGCTGATGACCCATAGTGTGTGGATCCACCCATTCAGAATGGTGCAATGGTGGGGTGGGATACGACACACTACCATCATATGGCGGCAATCTAGTATAATCCACAACTGGCGGGTCCGCTTCGAGTGGTTGGCCCGCATTCCACTGATCATGTAAGCGTCTCTGGCGGTCATCCAAGTAACGGTTGTTCACTTCTTCATGGTGGGCATACATATGAGCACGATTCCATTGCTCATTTCTATCATAACTCTGTTTAATAGCTCTCTCCATGCTAGCCCCCATATACGTCTGCTGATCAAAAAGCATTTGATTGGGTTCGGATCAATCACCAAAAGTAGGCGGTCGCCTTTGCACAATAATCTGCCCCATATTCCCCGTGTGAGCCCAATAAGGATCATAGCGCTGCTGTGCATAGTCAAATGCACTACCAACATAACCCGACTGTACTCCTGCTCCATGAAAACCACTTGGGCCAGCGCCCCCCATCGGAACATCAACCGTGAATGTGTCCTCACGGTAGTTATCATCTCCACTAACCTCCTCGTCACTTGTTTCGGGCTCATCGGCCTCGCCCGGTCTTAGTGGCCTCGCATCCACTTTCAAAACTCTCCACCGTCTCCCATCCGTCTTCAACTTATGGTACCTTTCTGACTCCTTGTACTCCCATCCTTGTCCCAAATTCTTTATGTCGAATGGCTTAAACCTCTTGTATGAGCCTTTTTCTCGGCTCCAATCGCCCTATGTTTCTTCAACAATGCCGTAATCAATCGGCAATGGGGTACAATTTTCCTCTCGCCACTATTTCGACTGAGCCAAATGTTGTTCAACACTAAGAACCGGAAGGGAACCATGGGTGAACCGTGCAATAACATGTATAAAATCGATACCTCCTGAAATCTAACCTCCATCTTATTACCCCGCCGCGGGATGACATTGTGTGCACACAAAACCAACAATAACTTCGCCTCCATTCGCAAGTTCTTTCTCAATAATTTCCCGTGGGTAGTACCGGGACGAAAGAGGTAATCGAGCATGTGTTGCCATTGAGGATGTTTGTCGGGCTCGTGGTAAAGATCTTTAAGGCTTGGATAAATGTACTCATTCGAAGATTTACAATCAAACCTTGCAATGCGGCGTAATGAGTCGTATGACATCTCAACCTTCACCCCGTTACTCCATCAGATAAGCTTCATCTTACTTGGGGCCTTAAACGGGGGACATTCAAGTGTAGCCATCCACTCTTGAATTCGATCATCATACATTTTCTTCACTTCATTATCATAGCACTTTAAAGCCGCCTCCCAACCCAATGCCTTAAACTTATCCGTTATCCCAAAAGGACCGAAATCAACTTCCCGAATTTTCTTCTCACAAATAAATGCTTCTTTCCTTTGTTGCAACTTATTCATTTGCTCGTGGAACAATTCTTCTTGCCATTCCTCGGGTTGATCTAGTAGTGAACAGGATGTCCAATCCGGTTTTGGACCCCTTGGAGGCGCATCCTCTTCCGAGTCCGGGTCACCAACCCGAACCAATCTTCTTCTTTTCTCTTGTTGTGACTCCGGTGGAGGTTGACTTGGAGAACTTGCACCCGCTTTCTCCTTTGTTCTCACCATACCCTACACACATTCACAAAAAAACAACAAAAATCATATAAGTTCAACTAAAAAATTTCCCCACACTTGCTTGGCACTATGGATATGAACATAAGAACCCCAAAAATTTCATCTTTTCAAATAAAAGTTGGGCATGGTGTCCCCACAACATAGAGTTTTTTTCCAAAAATTCTTCAACGAGACAACACTTAAATTCATATCCACATGTTCAACAACTCAACAAAATCCTATCATCTATCTTTACAAGCAAGTGTGTAAGCAAAAACAAGAATGGAAACTTACAAACCGCAATGTACTTCAAAGAATGAAAGGAAATTGCGTACCTTGGCCTTATAGAGGATGAGAATAACAAACACTTCACTCTTAAGCAAAAATTACAAAAAATCCCCAAATTTTCGGCCCTAGGGTTCGAAATTCGGCAAAGAAAATGTGGTATTCTTCCAAATCCTTACCCACAATCAGAATGTTCGTGAAATTTTAGTCAGAATCGACTCAAAAATCAGTTGATTTGGTTGAGAGATGAAGACGTTATGGAGAGTTTATGGTTATGGTGGACTAGGTTTATGTGAAGAAGATGAAGAAGAAAGAAAGATAGATGTGTGGATAGGGGTCGATCATATGATTGTGTGGTTGGGGAATGTTATAAGTTTTTGTTAATTGAATTATTATTATTATTATTATTATTATTATTAATTCTTTGTTTTTCGGTTTTTTTTTTGTTTTTTTTAACTGCCGACAAGTGACGTATGGGCCACCCTTTATCCGCTCGGCGCCGTAGCCTACGGCACTTGCCGTAGGTTACGGTGACATCTGGACCAAAAATACTGCCGTAGGACAGTAGATCAATGCCGTAAGGTTCTTTTTTGTTTGTAGGCCACCGTAAGCTATGCCCCTGGTCGTAGCTTACGGCGGTAACTGGGCAAAAGGGCTCGGCCAAAAATCTTAAACTTGCATATTTTATTATTATTTATATTTTTTTAGCTTTTCTAAATTTATAATTTTTATGGCTTTTAGAATTTTTGAAAACATAAAAATTATTAACCCTACCCCCCGTTAAAAACCCGTGTTGTCCTCAACACTATGTTCGGGCAATTCGTAAGAATTTCCCCACACTTGTTTTGAACACAAGTTTTAAACGGAAGGGTATTTATTCAAAACGAAACAAACTAAACTAAATATATACAAACATCAAACCTGGGCCTCTCATGCTTCCTCGTCATCCAATGGGCGTAGAATGTAACCCACTTTGTCAAGCTCAAGATTGTTGATGTCGTTGCCTTCCAAATACGGTTTGAGTCGATGCCCGTTCACCGTTTGTTGCTTATTGGTTTGCTCATCTTGAATATCGACATCTCCAAATCTCCCCACTCTTCGGATGACATAAGGACCCATCCATTTACTCTTGAGTTTGCCCGCAAACATTTTCAACCTTGAATTATACAACCACACCTTTTGACCCACTTCGAAGTTCTTCTTTCTTAACTTTGCATCATGAATTTTCTTCAGTTTGTCTTTGTATGCGGATGCACATTCATATGCCTCATCTCTAATCTCCTCAATTTCACTCAATTGCAACTTCCTTACTCGACCCGCTTCATCATAATCCGCGTTAACAGTTTTGATGGCCCAATGCGCTCGATGTGCTAACTCCATTGGTAGATGGCACCCCTTCCCATACACCATCCGATAAGGGGTGGTACCAATTGGAGTTTTGTAGGCCGTCCGATATGCCCACAACGCATCGTCAAGTTTACTTGACCAATCCTTCCTATCCGTTCGCACCGTCTTCATGAGGATCTCTTTAATTTGACGGTTGGACACTTCAACTTGTCCACTTGTTTGCGGATGGTACGGTGTAGCAACTCGGTGGTTCACATTGTATCTTTTTAGCAATTTCCCAAAATTAAAATTCTTAAATTGTGAACCACCATCACTTATTATCACCCTTGGCACACCGAATCGAGCGAAGATGTTGGATTACACAAACTTGCACACAACGGAATGGTCATTGGTTCTTGTAGCGATAGCTTCAATCCACTTCAAGACGTAGTCAACCGCAACCAATATGTACAAAAACCCATTCGAATTGGGAAAAGGACCCATGAAGTCTATTCCCCAAACATCAAATACCTCCACCACCAAGATTGGTTGTAAAGGCATTTCATCCCGCTTTGAAATACTTCCCACTTTTTGACAATTTATGCAATTCCGAGCAAACTCGCAAGAATCTTTGAAAATTATGGGCCAATAAAACCCACATGACAATACCCGATAACCCGTTTTGTTCCCGCTAAAGTGCCCTCCACATGCCGAGGAATGAGCATGGGTCAAAATTTCTAGTACCTCGGTTTCGGGAACACATCTTGTTATCACTTGATCGGGTCCAATTTTAAAAAGATCCGGTTCATCCCGAATGTATTGTTTGACTTGGCTTAGAAATTGTTGTCTTCTCTTCTTCGTCCAATGATTTGGAATTGCACCTTTGGCCAAATAGTTCACGTAGTGGGCATACCAAGGTGCAACAAAAGTGGAGACGACCAACAATTGCTCATCGGGAAACCGTTCATTAATCTCGCTCGGGTCGTCAACACCTTCCAATGGGATTCGGGACTAGTGATCCGCAACAACATTTTCACAACCCTTTTTGTCCCGAATCTCTAGATCGAACTCTTGCAACAAAAGCACCCAACGAATCAACCGGGGCTTAGTATCCTTCCTTTCCATCAAATATCGGACCACGCTATGATCCGAATACATAATCACCTTGCTCCCCCAAATGTAGGATCTAAACTTGTCCAAGGCATACACCACCTCTAATAATTTTTCTCGGTTGTGGTGTAATTCAGTTGCGCCTCGGACAAAGTTTTACTTGCATAATAGATCACCACCGGCTTCTTATCAACTCTTTGACCCAAAACCGCTCCAATGGTCATGTCAATAGCATCACACATAATTTCAAACGGCTTCGACCAATCCGGTGGTTGCAAGATAGGAGCTTTCACCAATTGTTCCTTCAACACATGAAACGCTTGCAAACATTCGTTAGTAAAATCAAATGGAACATCTTTTAATAATAAGTTACATAAAGGTTTTATAATTACACTAAAACCTTTAATGAATCTTCTATAGAACCCCGCGTGTCCCAAAAATGATCTCACCCCCTTAACATTCTTTGGTGGGGGTAGAGATGAAATTACCCGAATTTTTGCTTTGTCTACCTTCATTCCCCGGTCCGATATCACATGCCCCAACACAATACCCTCTTGAACCATAAAGTGATTTTTTCCCAACTTAGCACCAAGTTTGTCTCAACACACCTTTTTAGAACTTTTTCCAATTCATCGAGACAAGACTCAAAACTTGGGCCAAAGATGGAAAAGTAATCCATAAACACTTCAAGAGACTCCCCGACCATGTCCGAAAATTTACTCATCATACATCTTTGGAAGGTGGCCGGGGCGTTACATACTCCAAATGGCATTCGCCGAAAAGCAAATGTACCATATGGATATGTAAATGTGGTTTTGTGTTGGTCATCCGGGTGAATAGCCCCATCCAAAAAACAATAGTATTTTTAACCCGAAAGTTTTTCAATTATTTGGTTAATGAAGGGTAACGGGAAATGGTCCCTGGAGGTAGCGGGGTTTAGTTTTCTATAATCAATGCAAACTCGCCACTAGGTGACCGGTCGGGTGGCAATTTGCTCGCCTTGTTCGTCTTTTATTACCTGGATTCCGGGCTTTTTAGGCACTACCTGAGTCAGACTCACCCATGCACTGTCCGAAATGGGATAGATAATCCCCGCATCCAACCACTTGATCACTTCTTTCTTGACCACCTCTCTCAAATTCAGGTTCAACCTTCTTTGTGTTTCACGGGTTGGCTTCGCATCTTCACTTGTAATGATTTTGTGCATGACAATGGATGGACTAATACCTTTCAAGTCGGCTATCGTCCATCCAATTGCCGCCTTATTAGCCTTCAAAACCTGCAACAATTCCTCCCCTTGAGCTACTGCCAAATTGGAAGCAATGATCACCGGTAAGGTGTCATTCTCCCCCAAAAATGCATATTTCAAGTGCTTTGGTAACTCTTTCAATTCCACATTTGGTGGACATTCCAAGGAAGGTTTTGTACCCGAATCAATTCCCATGGGTAAAGTCTCCGTTTGGTGGGTCCATGGTGGTCTTCCTTCTTTCACCGCTAGAGCCTCTTGCTCATTCTCCTCCACTTCCAACGCACATGCGTGAACCTGCAAAGACACATCACACACACACGATTCCAAAATCTCTTCTTCATACTCCTTCGGGTCGTATCCATCTATAAAATCTGCTAGAAAACACTCATCACCATTAAAAGAATTAGCACCGTTAGTAAAAACATTTAATTTCATTTTTCTATTACCGAATGTCATGTCGACCGTACCATATCGACAATCAATCACGGCATGTGCGGTGTTCAAAAATGGCCGACCCAAAATAACATTTTGTTGTTGAATTGGGTCTGCGGATGAGTAATCTAACACAAGAAAATCAACGGGATAATAAAATTCATCAACTTTAACTATCACATTCCGCACAATACCCCAAGGAAGTTTATGAGATACTTCGGCTAATACCACCTGTCTCGACCCGTTTTAATGGACCAAAGTCGTATTGGTCATATAACCCCCCGGTAAGTTACTTACTCTGGCCCCAAGATTTAGTAACGCCCTTGCAGTTTGAAAATTCCCAACTTGGATATTAATGAGCGGCGTTCCCGGGTCTTATAGCTTAGGAGGAAGATCTCCTTTCAAAACCGCGCTTACCCGCTCCGTCAAATCAACCAATTTAGGCACTTTTTGTTGCCTCTTTTGAGTACATAATTCTTTTAAAAACTTGGCGTAAGCGGGTACCTGTTTTACTGCTTCAAGTAATGGAAGATTAATTTTTACCTGTTTGAAAACCTCCCACATTTCTTCCTTTTGAGGACCCCGATTTGAAATAAAGTTTTTCTTACCCGGATCTAATAAGGCCGAGGGAAATGGTTTGACTAGATCCCCCATCCTCATTCTTATTTTCTACTTCTTTATTAATTTTGGGTTTTTCAAAATTGGGTTATTTAGAAGAATTGTTAGGTGTTTCATTTTCTTCCTCACTCTCTTGACCCGTTATGTCCTCAACCACCCCATCAACCAAATCTGGTGAAGGATTGGTTTTGTACACTTTCCCACTTCTCAAAACACTTACATGATGAATATTAACATTATTACCTCTAGAAGAATTATGAGACGGGTTTACCTTTGTGTCGCTTGGTAATTGACCTTTACCTTTTTTTAAGTCCGCCACTTTGGTTGCCAGTTGACCCATTTGGGTGGTCAAAGTTTGAATTGCTTTATCACGAGCCTCATCCTTTTGCATGCGCGCGTCATCCATTTGATATCTCTTTTGCATCTCTGCTTGCATGGTCTTTAACATCTCCATCATCTCATTTCCTCCCGAAGACCCCCCTTGCTGTTGACCCATTTGATATTTCCTTTGGTACCCTTGATTGTTCCCACCTCGATATCCACTTTGATTATTGTAAGGTTGGCGCGAACCAAAGTTACCTTGACTTCCTTGAAAATTTGGGTTAGCTTGATTTGAGGGATTCCCGTATCAAAAGTTTGGGTGGTTTCTCAAACCGCCCTGGTAAGTGTTAGAATTCATATTGTAATTTCTACCACCCCCTCCTTGCCCTTGCAAAGCATTAACCTCTTCATATTTCCCTTCCACTCCTTGGCAATTTTCAGCCGCATGCCCTATCTCATTATAAATTGCACAAACATCATAAATTTGATTAGAATTTTGAACATTACGATCGTCTACCGCGTGCACTTGAGTTCGGGTAATGGCCGGTCGTGCTCTCCTAGATACTTGAGCTTTTCTTTTTGATGTGATTGCCATTTGCTCCAAAAATTCCCAATCGTCATGCTCGTAGTTTGTACCAAAAGTACCATTTGTAATAGACATTAAATCACGAGCATCTTCGGCACTTAACCCCTCATGGAAAGCATTCATCAATTCCCATAACTCTATCCCATGATGAGGGCATTTCTTTATCATCATGTTAAAACGTTCAAAGGCCTCATGGAACATTTCACCTTTTTGTTGTTGAAAACTTCTCAACCCTTTCCTAGCATCATTTGTCTTTTGAGCGGTGTAAAATTCATCTAAGAAAATTTGTTGCATCTCCGCCCATGTATGGATAGATGCCGAAGGTAATGTGTAGAACCACGTTTTCGCCTTGTCTTCCAAAGAAAATTGGAATAGTACCGATTTGACATCATCGGCCGAAAATCCTCCCAAGAGTGTTGCAAATCGAGTCATAAGCCTCCAAATGAAAATAAGGTTCCTCCGTTGCTAGATCCTTATATTTTGGCAAGCTTTGTAATGAATTGGTTCTCACTTCAAATGTCCTCCCTTGATCATTGTGAGGAATGACTACCGGTGAAGGATTATGGGTGATTACCGGTCTAAAATGTGCTTCAATGCCTCTTGCATATTCTCGAAGATGTCTTCTTGGTACACCCAACCGAACCCTTGGACGAATAGGACCCATTGGTCTTTGCATAGGCCCTTGAGGTACATGTGGTGTTTGAAATTGATGTTGTGGCATCGGCGGGTGTTGAATTGGCCTTTGGAATTGATGTTGTATGTTTTGTGGACGAATTTGTTGTATCGGTGTAGGACATTGCAATTGTAGCCCTTGAGGCCGAACATGTTGTACCCCAACCGGTATCATACCCGTATCTTGAATTCTTTGTAATGGTTGACTTTGTTGACCCACTTCTCCTTGAGGTCCCAAATTACCTCCATCACCCTCATAGTAAAATCCATCATCTTCATATCCCTCAAACTCTTCTTCATACCCTTCATAATATCCATCTCCTCCTATACCCGATGATTGCCCAAATGGAAAGGATGAGTATTGAAAACCCGATTGGTTCGGTGGTCTAAATGATGAAGTAGCACGAACAACAATTGAACTTTGTGGTAGTGGATAGGTTGAAGATGATTGACCCGAAGCTGGAAAGAAATGGGAAAATGATGGAATTGTAGTAGAAGGGTTAAAGGTATGTGTAGGTTCAACTTGGGTAGTAATAGGTGATGTAATGTTGGTTGGTGTAACATCATGTGGTGGAGTAGGGTCGGTAGTGGTGATAGGCATAGTGGTATTTGGTGAAGGTTGTGTTGATGATGGTATGAATGGTTGTATAGGCTCACCCGTAGTGGGTGGTGGTGGCGGTGGATCCATGTATCTAAGTGGTGTAATTGGTGTAGTTGGTGAACCGTTGATTTTGTTTTCCCTTAACAAGATTCTGTTTCTTCTCAAAGTTCGTTTAATTTCTGGATCAAATGCCAATGGTGATAGCTTGTGAGAGCTCCTAGTACGCATGCACCTGTAAATACATGCACACTAACACACCCAGCGTAAACCAGAAAAATAACAAACTTAAAAAGATCAAAAATAACACACGTTGCGCACTACTCCCCGGCAACGGCGGCAAAAATTGACGTGATGTCGGGGTCACAATCAAATTTAATCCAATTACTACTAAATAGATAGTGGCAAGTGGGTATCGAACACAAGGAGTTTGTGGAATATGTGTTATTTGAAGGTTTATCTAAGTTAACTAAAATTAGACTAAATGCAATAAAAGTAAATTTCAAGAGTTGGTTTGATTGATTTGATTTTTAAAACTAAGATTACTATTCTAATTGAAAAAATGAAAGTGTTGGTTGTAAACAATTTAGAGACAAATGGACATCTTTAGTTTCCAGTTTACTTCAACGTTTGTGCTATCATTCACTAGAAAGAACTACATAGACATAGTTCATGTGTAATTACTTGTTGTGATAAAGGGGAACTAAGTACTCAGATTCCTAGAACGTGAGGTTTTTACCCGATGACCAATTAATCCTTACCCAATCCTAATTCAACCCATGATATCTCGATTGCCAACGGCACCAAGAACGTATGGTTTCAAAATAGAATAATCATAAGAATCAACAATTTACAAGCAAATAAGAACACACCATAATAAACAAAACATAAATTGAGTTTATTATTCTAGAAATACGAAATCAAAGCACAATCGTCTCAAACAAACCTTCAACTAAAGATGACCACCATAAGTTTAGCCGCACATGGCTTGAACAATCATCATCACAAAAGTCTTAATGTTCATCACAATCAAAAGCATAAAAACAATGATTAGAGAATGTCTTCAAGCTCCAAAGTTAGCCAAATTTAGTCTCCAACTCAATGATAACCGAAACTACCATGATAGGATCCTTAAAAACATCATCAAAGAGTCATTTATTGCATAAGTTACACAAGCACTCAAGTCGGCGCCGTAAGCTACGGTGCTCACCGTAGCTTACGGCGGTCAGCAATCTTCCGAAGCCTCATAAGGCGCCGTAGCCTACGGCTGGCGTCGTAGGTTACGGTGCCAATTGTTTCCTTACGCCATCGGGAGCCTGGGCTACGGCGGGTACATGTGTGCAGGATTGGGGTCGTAACCTACGGCCCTGACCGTAGGTTACGGCGGCGGCTGAGACTCTTTCTCTTGTTTTCTTTGTTAACTCTTAATTTCTTCCAATCCTCATTCCGCCAACATTGAGCTTCCATCCAATCATCTTAGTATCAACTTCTTATGCACTTTAGCACCTGCAAAATCAAACATCTAGTAGTTACCAAGTTTAAGCAAATAACCGTGTATAGCATGGGATTTTAATCCTTTTAAGGGCCTTAAGGGTTGTCCTATGGACCACCCATCAAGGTGGTGATCCATTGGCAAAGGCAAAACTTTCAAACATTTTGGGAGAGGAAGGTCTTGGGTTCATGTCCCATAGACAACATGGAATAAAATAAATTTGCCGTTCAAAAAAAATAAAAATACACATGGATGTGAATTTTTCACATCACCCTAAACTGATCCAAACTCACAGGGCCACCTCCATTATTATATATATAACCATCTATTATATATAATAAATGAAAGTGATTTGGGCCATGTGTCACTTAATTAGGGCATCCTCAGTTCCCTTTTCCCGCCCAACAGTACCACACTTCTATCCCTTTTATACTCCCTCTGTCTGCTTTTTTTCCTTTTCAAAACCCTATATCTAAATCTTCTTCTCCTTCTCCTTCTCATCTACTCTTCTCCCTTCTGAATCAAAGATCAAATTGAACAACACATAACTCGAAATCATCCTTTGTAAATTTCATCCCGAGCTATAGTTGGGAAGATTCTTTCATCTTCTTCGTCGGCAAGGTTCTTCTATTTGAGTTTTGATTTGTATGTTTATAGATCTGTGTTGATTTCTTCTTATTTTTCGTACAAAGTTTCTAATTAAACCCTAATTTCTACTCCTAATCTCATCATATTGTTCCAGGGTTGTTGTCATCGATGGTCATCAAAGTTGAGATCCGCTTACCTACGGCTAGATTTTCTCCATGAATTGGTATGTTTGAATATGTTCAGAAACTATAGGTTTTTTTTTTCTTAACGGTGATGATATGAGTACAACATCTGTTGATTATTGATCTGTGAATATGTTCACCGATTATTCTTTTTGAAATTAGGGTTTCATTTGCTTGAGATTTGAATCTTCCGATTGTTGAAGCCTTTGAAGGCGATCCTTTTAAATTTCCAGTTTCCGAGGTATGATCTGTTTGTAACAACAGTGGTTCAGCATCTACAGTGGATTCAACATCAGGTGTTTGGTTAATTTTTGGTCATGTTTCCTGTTCAGTTTTGATGTTCACTTATCTAATTTTCATTTTATTTTTAGGCTTCTATATGATTTTGAGTTTGATTGATTGGTCACTTGCTATTGTTGTTTGATGTTCTTCGTTATTTCATATAATATAATGATTTGTTATACAACTACCTGATTTCATATTTCATTATGATTTGTATGCTTTTAGGGTTTGATTTTATATTGGTCATCACATTAATGGTGAGTACTCAAGAATATTGGATGGTTTAATTAGTTTTATTTTGGGTATTTTTGGATGATTTCATCCATTTCTTTAGATAGTTCATGATTAAAGATGCAGTTGAAGTTATCATTTGATTGAAATGAATGTTGATTTATCAGAAGATGCAGTTGAAGGTATCTTAAATAAGCTAATAATTGCATTACATCCCTGTTGAAAAATAGAATTGATAAATTTAGGGAAAGTGAGGTTGAAAGATGATAACCCAACAGTGGAGATCTCATTCTACAACTTTGATAAATTGAGCGGTATTCTCATATAATTCTTCCTAGATGCTTCCAATGAAGCGACACTTTGGACATCTGTTGTCTTCAAACATCTATTATCTATTATGTATTATCTATTCTATCTATTATATATAGTAAATGAAAGTTATTTGGGCCATGTGGACCAAATAACTTTCATTTATTATATATAATAGATAGAGTAGATAATAGATGTTTGAAAAACAACACATGTCCAAAATGCTGATTCTTTGGAAGCATCCAGGAACCATTATTTGAGAATACCCTTGAATTTATCGAAGCTGTAGAATGAGATCCTCCATTGTTGGGTTATCATCTTTCAACCTCACTTTCCCTAAATTTATCAATTCTATTTTTCAACAGGGATGTAATGCAATTATTCCTCTCAATTAAATAGACCGACCCTTGCTTCCTCTCAAAGGGTTAGGGAGTGGTTATAACAGCTGATCATGCTAAGGACTGTTATAACTAACCACTACTCCTTATAAAGCCTGATGGAGTTAAAGACTGATGAGGCCTATCCACTGTTGAAGACAAATTCCTGTTAAAGACAAGCACTTATGTATCTCATCTCTGATTATTTGTTTCTTTGTTCTTTGATTATTTGTTAGATGTACAGATTCTACGGAATGTAGTTAAGAGCTGCACATAAATCTGACCAGTTATGGTTTCGGTAAGTATCGGTAAATTGTCTTTAATTTGTTATTGTTTATTCAGATGCTTGCATTGGTGTACCATGTGATTACCAATATATTGATTTCGATATGTTTGTAGTTTTTGTTTTTCACAATCTATTTTGTTGTTTTACTCACCCATGTTTCATTCATAGATCTCTATAATCCATATTTATGGTTTCAAATCTGATTCCTAAGTTATTTACAGTTGTAGCACACCAAATATTTTTTATTTGTATTGAGTTGGTATATTGGGATTAAATACTGAAATGATGGAATTACAGCAAGTCCAGGTTATGCTTCAAGCTGTCTCGATCTATTTGGAGCTGGGTAGGTGTCTTTCGGAGATCTGAAAAACAGAATTGATAAATTTAGTGAAAATGGGGTTGAAAGATCATAACCCAATAGTTGAGGATCTCATTCTACAGCTTTGATAAATTCAGAGTTATTTTCAAATAATGCTTCCTAGATGTTTGAAGACCGACAAATCTTCAAAGAAGCAGCCCTGTGGACATTTGTATGTCTTTGTCGTTCTTCAAACATCTAGGAACCATTAACTGAGAATACCCCTGAATTTATCGGAGCTGTAGAATGAGATCCTCCACTGTGGGTTATCATCTTTCAAATCCGTTTTCTCTAAATTTATGGATTCTGTTTTTCAACAGGGATGTAACGCAATGACCCCTCTCAAAGGAATAGACGGACACTTGCTTCCTTTCAAAGGGTTATGGAGTGGGTATAACAGCTGTTCATGCTAAGGACGATTATAATTAAACACTACTCCTTATATAGATTGATGGACTTAAAGACTGATGAGGCCTATCCACTGTTGAAGAGAAAGCCCTGTTAAAGACAAGAACTTATGTACCTAAAGCCTGATCAACGAAAGTCCTGTTGAAGACCAAACCACTGATGAAGACCAAAGTCCTGTTGAAGACAAGCACTGATGAACCAAAGGCCTGATCAACCAAAGGTGAACCACTGTCCAACAATAACAGTGGTTCAGCATCAACATTAGTTATTCTACCTTTGTTTATGTTAACAGTGTTTATATGTAACAGTTTTTAACATCAGTGTTTTATAGTCTGTTAGGTTGTTAGATGTCATCACCTTAGTGTTTTATATGTAACAATTTTTATGACATCAGTGTTTATATGTAACAGTGTTTATCACATCACTTCAGTGATTTGATCTGTACTATAAATTGAACAGTTGTGTCATCTTTATATTAATAAATAAAAATCAAGTACACTTGGATGATTATTAAGCTCCTCATTTTAATTGTTTGGGTATAGTATTCTTGAAATTGGCCTTTTTTTTGCAAACAAATGTTTATTGGCAAACATTTGTTTAAGCTCAAACATTTCTTTAAGGCCAAACATCTATTTATGGCCAAACTTCTGTTTATGGGCAAACATCTGTTTAAGGTCAAACTTCTGTTTAAGTCCAGACAACTGATATATAAGGTGAAACATCTGTTTAATCCCCAACATCTGTTTAAAAGCATGTTACAACCACTGTGTTAGTTCAAACATTTGATTGTTAAAAGTTATCCACAGCTGAAATACAACCTCTGTCTCTTCAATCTTCGTGTTGACCACTGACTGACCAAACATCAGTGTTTCAAAAACTGTTGGGTATCCACTGATAGGAAAAAATAGCCACTGCTCACTTTTTTATTGTTGACATCCACTGATATTGACCATCAGCGGTTTTTCTAAAAAACAGCCACTGTTAACATTTTTATTATTGATGGTGTTAATTAGTGATAGATTGAAATTAAATAAAAACTAGAATTAGAATGAAAATCCTGCAAATTACCTAATCGTTACATTCCAATGAGATAAGAGTTCCTCCAACATTGTTTTCATAATAAAATTTAAAGTTAAATTAAAAAAAAATCTTGATGACTATTTGTTGCAAATCAAATCAGTAATTAATGCTAATTTCTTGAGCTTTGGACATTTAAAATATGCAAAATGTGAATTTCAAACTGACGGTTATTAAAATCCAAACTACTGTTGATTCGCAATTAACATCAGTTCCCGATAAATATCAGTTCCCAATAAACATCAGTTCCCAATAAACAACAGTTCCCAATAAACATCAGTTCCCAATAAACATCTGCCCTCAACATTTTATAATCAAACATCATTTCCTAATATATTTCAAAATTCAAACCATATATTCTAAAATTCAAAATTCAAACCATATATTCTAATCCTATGAATAAGATATAATTATCTGGTTTCACATTTAAATCTTGCTCATATATGTGATCGTATCTCTCTCTCACAAATGCATCTTTCTCGTGATTCAGCCGCTAATCTCCGATTACACTTCTTTGTTCGAATGTTTGTTAATTATGTTTACGTGTTATCATTCCAGTATCATTGTTCCAACATCATCGTTTCAATGAAGCTTTCCATCACACATCAACCTTTCAATATCGATGTTGCAGTATAATTGTTGCAACATCGTGAAAAGTTGCATGTGCTACCTTCTTTGATGGGAGAGTTGAAATTTATACGGACGATATGTATCTTGTATCGTGAAAAGTTGCATCTGCTATCTTCTTTGATGGGAGAGTTGCATTGTTCGATTTTCGTTAAATCGAAAATCAGCTTTTCTTGCGTCAGGAAGATTTTCTCCTTTTATAGAAAGTATAGATTCGTGCAATATCGTGAAAAGTCAGATGTGCTACAACAGTTGAGAAGAGACCTTTGCATTTTAGGTTTGTTTCTTATTTTGATTAACTGTTGATGATGTTGAGAGTTTTTATTTACATTGACATTTTAGAATATGTTAAGATGCATGTTTATATTATTAAAATTAACTACTACATAGAAAAATAGAAATTTAATGAAATATTTATAGAGTTTAAAAACGTGTCTACTTGGTAAATGAAGAGGTTAATTGTAATTGTGATAATATGCTTTTGTTCTTTGAACTTCGAAATTTTGTCCCTTGGGTTTCTTGGTATTTAATTTTACAGTTTTCCCATAAAAGTTGGGGTTTGAAAAGGTTTGTGCATTGAAGGACTGCTGTTTTGAAATATACATTAATATGTTTATATTAAATATACACGTTTTCACAATTACAAATTTTAGTATATAAACTCATAGTCACTTCGCCTGTTTTTCATCAAGTTTTCCAACGAAGATATCATACTTTCAGGAAAGTCGAGTAATATAGTTTATTCAAATGGCGTCATTCACAAATGCAAAATCAGATGATTTAAAGCAGTGTTTTGTCAGGCAAATCGAGGAACATGCGTATGAAGATAGGGCTACTCTTCAAGAGCTGAAGAGATGTTTTGATGGATTGCAAGTTGGCCTGTTCACTAGAGAGCAGGTTTCCAGAGATCTTATGCGGATGCCTTCAACTTCCGTTCGTGAGCTTTGTGTTGTCAGTAATATAGAGTGCGGTGATAGAGACGTGCAGTTCATGGCGATGCCGAAGGACATACATCGAGAGGTTCAGCAATCGATGGAATTGAAACTAAAGTTTCATAATTCTTGCTGTTATTCTTAGATTTGAACTTTAATGTTGTTCAGTATGTGATGTAATTATTGGACTTTTAGTTTTAAGGTCATGAATAAATTTTAATTTTATGAATCTATGTTGTGTTTTATTTTTACTTATTATTTAGTGTTTGAGTAAGATTTAGATTATGTTGATGTTGAATTGTGTCTGAACATCTGTTTGGTAAGTCAACAGAGGTTTAATAGTGTCAAGGATTGGTTTGATGGTGAACAGATTATGTTGATGTTGAATTGTGTCTGAACATCTGTTTGGTAAGTCAACAGAGGTTTAATAGTATCAAAGGTTCGTATGATGGTCAGCAGGAGAGTGCAAAGATAAAAAAAATGTTTAGAATTTGATCATTGAGAGCAGTTTTTTGAAGAATTTGTGCTCCTGCAAATTACAGAGAGTCAACCTCTGTTTCTTCATTCTTCATGTTGACCACTGACTGAGCAAACATCTGTGTTTTAATCACTGTTGGCTATCCACTGATAGTTAAAAAATAGTCACGGCTCACATTTTTATTGTTGACATCCACTGATATTGAGAATCATTGGTTTTCCTAAAAAACATCCACTGCTCACATTTTTATTATTGATGTGGTTAATTAATTATAGAATGAAATTATCAAATGGAAACTAGAATTACAATGAAATTACAATTTTATCTAATCATTATATTCCAATGAGATAAGAGTTCCTCGAATATTGTTTTGGTGATAAAAATTAAAGTTAAAAAAAATAAAAAAAAACAACTGTTGTTCAAAATAAGTGTTTTAACCCACTGATGGCTATCCACTGCTAGCTTAAAGTCAGTCACTGTTCTCATTTGTAACCGTTGCAAACCACTGATATTATTCTATCAGTGGTTTCCTACCAACTGTCATCCATTATCATTAGAGGTTGGCACGTGGACAGTACATAGCGGTCAGATCTTATTGTAACCGCTGCCACGTTAGCATTCACTTTTCTCCCTATAAAACGCTGATCAAAACCCCCAAACAGTGTTTTTACTGTCGAGTCGAATTCAAAATTCCTTTCTCAAAGCAGTTATCATCCATTTCTCTCAAAATCACTGGCAGATGTGCTAACAAAAGATCAGCTGACAGATGTGCTAACAAAAGCATTAGACACATCTACCTTTGAAAGCTTGATCTCTAGGATTGGCATGCTAAACATGGAATAACTAGCAAAATCTTGTTTTTCTTTGAATATAAACATTAAAATGTTTTCAGAAAATAAAAAATCCATCCTTAAAAATAGCTAAAAATGAAAAATTTTCATTAATCCTTAAAAGTCTGCCATAACCACTGTTTTTGGTTCAAACACCTGTTTCTACTAAATGCTGTCCACTGCTGAAAGTCAACCTCTGTTCTCTCATTTCCTTGTTAAGCACTGTTGATCAAACATTAGTGTTTTAATCCACTAATAGGCTATCCACTGATAGTTAAAAATCACCCACTGTTTTCATTGTTACCGTTGCAAACCATTGATATTGTTCCATCAGTGGTTTCCTAACAACTGTCATCCATTATTCATCAGCGGTTGGCACGTGGACAATACTTAGCGGTCAGATCTTTTGTAACCGCTGCCACGTCAGCATACACTTTTTTGACCTATAAAACCCTGATAAAAACCCCAAACAGGGTTTTCACTGTCGAATCAAATTCTAAATTCTTTTCTAAAAGTAGTTACCATCAATTTCTCTAAAATCATTTCTCCATTTCATTTCTCAATCGCTCATCTTCTTCATTCACTCATAAAAATCCATGATTCATCATGGCTCTTCGATACAAAGCTCCTCATAACTACTTGGGTTTACTCGAAAAACCAAGTCATACCACCACCTTTTATTTTGTCATAGACGCTCTTTTGTCCTCAATGTACAAAACTTTGTTGACCTATGATGCTCCGATCTACCTAGAAACCCAAAGAGAGTTTTGAAAAAATGCGAAACTTGAAACTAAGGATGAAACGCCCTTAGCCATTACTTCTACAATAAAGGGTATTTCAGTCACCATTACTCCACAAAACATCTCGGAGGTATTTGAACTCGATGATCTTCAAGGTAAAACTTCTTTTCCAAAAATTGAGTATCAAACTGATTTCATTGAAAGATGGTATGCTGAACAAATGAAAAAAAGAAACTTTATAAAAGGGGAGTTTTCCATCCGCCCCAAGGTTTTTATTTCATACCCTTCTAATGTGTGTGTCAAACAAAACCACTACTTTCAATGAAATCCCATTGAAGATCCAATACATGGGTTATGCTATAATGAATGAAGAAAACTTTAACTATTCCCAGGAGATTTTCAATGATCTTGTTAAAAATGTTAATAAAAAATCATTTTTATTATTGCCAAGCTTTTTAAGTTACTATTTTAGAAAGAAATTTTCAAAAGATAATCATTATTCAAGGAGAGCCTTTACGAATAAACAGCCTAACCTCTGAATCAATTACAAGGCTGTAAAAACCTTCCAAAACAAAAGCAAAGGTACCTGAGCAGACTTTAGAAGCAACCACTGCTCCTCAGGCACCTGCTGTTGAGCCCACTGCTCAAGGTGATCACAGCAGCACAACCACTGCTGTGAAACCCACACCTAAAACTACCAAAAAGCCCAAAAAGAAAAAGATCCAGAAGCCCCCCAAACCCACAAAAAAGGTAACTCTGGAAGATGAGATCCCAGAGCATCTACCTGTGACATCACAAAAATTACCAGAAACCACTGCTGCTACTTCCTCACAGCAGATGGAACAAAGATCTCCACCTTTGCCTAAAACTCCTCCTGCATCCTCACAAAAGGATCAGGTTGTAAGCACAGGGACACCACAATATGAAGCTCTGGATCCACTTGGTTCCATCTTCCACAGTCCAAATCCCATGGACATATCTCTTTCTACCCCACATCCTTCATCAATAACATTACCACAATCCATGTTACCTCTATTGGAAGCAGTTGATTTAGCCCAGACAAAAATCAGTTATTCTCAATCAGCTATCACTGAGAATATGTCACAACAAGTGACTAAGTCTGGTGTCTCAATCTCTGTTAACCCACCAATAGTTGAGGAGGCTACACTGCAGGAATTACAAGTAATTCCTGTCAGTAGTTCAAGTGGAGCAGCAACTATAGGAGTTGGATCCACTGGTCTACACCTGGCCAGTTGTTTCATCAATCAGACTCCCTTGAAGGCAATTTCCTCTCCAGCAACCCTGATATCCACTGGTATGTTTGTTTCAACCACTAGTGATCTTAAAAAGATATCAATTCTTGAGGAAAGAAGTCCCTAGTACCAAGAAAAAGGGGCATCAGTGGATGACTTTTGGGAAACTTTCCCTAAGTCAACTGTTGATACAACAAATGCTGGTGGGAAAGCAGATGATCCCATTAACTTGGGCGATGGTTTAAAATATAAAGAATTGACGGCAAGAGTGGATACAATTGAAACATCTGTTGCAGATATCAAAACTATGTTGCAACAGTTGTTACAAGCACAAAAAGCAACACCCACTGCTGCACCAGCTCAAACATCTGTTCCATCATCTGCTCCTACCCCAAATGAGCTTTGGGAATTATTTCAACCTCTGCTTCAAAAACAAATAGAACATGCTGATCAACAACATGAAATTCAAATTCAAAAGATCAGAAATTTAATGGAAGCTAGGTTCATGGATACATAAGCAAACATCAAGGCAATCAAGGCCCATCTATTACAAACCACTGGTACTGCTCCTCCTACAATAATCATTGTTGATACCCCTCCCCCAAATGATGCCAAAAAGGGGGAGAAAATGAACCAGTTAAAGAAAAGGGGATATGAAGATGGTCTATACATTGCACTAGAGAAATCCAGTATGCTTGCAGACCTCCCTAGGCCAGATGGTTCCAAAAAGGTTGATGAATCCTTAAATGCCTTGGCTAATGAAAAGGCAAGGCTGAAAAAGGATATGGAGGCAAAACGAAAATCAAGGTTTGAAAAGGAGAAGAAAGTCTTTATGGAGAAGGAAGAGCAGGGTACTTCTGAGCCCAAGGATGAAGAAAAATCTAAGCCTAAAAGAAGAGAGCCCACTAGACAAGTGAGGCAACCCAAATCCACACCTTCAAGATCCACAAAACATACTCGCAAACCTCCTAAAAGCTCCTCTCATCAATCTTCCAAACCAACAGATGTTGGAACACCTGTTGTATCAACAGCTCTTGATACTTCAGTGGTTTCAGTTGATGTTAACCCAACAACCACCACCAATACATCAACACACACTTCAACCACTGTTATCACTCAATCAACCACTGCCACAACAAAATCACCATCAAAATCACCACCTGCCAAAAAGCAGAAGACATCAGATGACACATCATCTGTTGTAATGACAACAGTGGTTGAAACACCAGTTGTTTTAACAGCTGTTAGTCAATCACCTATCTCTTCACAAGCCATTGTACCTTTTGATCCAAAAACTCAAATAGAAACACCTTCTCCCAAAAAGTTGTATACAAGAAAAAGAAAATTTCAAGTGCATGATCATGATATAAGCAGCACCTGTTCCCATTTCATCTGCCCCTTGCAATATCACCATACCTCAATCCTTTATTCCTTCTAAATTGTTCAACCCAATCAAAGATCCTATAGAACTCCAAGGATATGACTCTGCTGATGTTGTACCAGTAGTTGCAGTTATCCACTAGAACTGCATGCTGTAAAGAATGAAATGAGGCAGTTTTACTTAGTGGATGATCCTTCAAAAAGGAAATTCCCTTCCCTGATTGGTTATAGAGATCCAGCCAACATAAATGAGTATTTAAAACTCAAGTCCAAGCAAGCTGATACCCGAGCTAGACTTGAATGCCAAGGGAAAAGTGATAATGAAGCCTCAACTTATACGTAGTTCTTGCTCACTAAAGTTAAATAGTTGGAAGATTATGCAAGAGACCTAAGCAAAGAAATGTCCAACCTGCCTCCAGAAGCTAACTTGCAGGAAAATTTGAAAGAAGACATCATCAAGCTGACCTTGAGTGAAAAATTCTACCCTGCCACAGCTGAACAATTTCAAGACTGGCCGCTTGTTGCTCTCAAAACAGAACTCGATAGAATTGAAAGAATAAAGAGAGATCCAGGCATGAAAAGGTCAGCACCAAATTGAAGCAAATTAAAAAAGAAAATTGATGATCTTATATTGGAGTATAAAATAAAGAAGCACGAATTGGTTGATGCAAAAGTGGGAACTGCCAAAGCCATATCAAAATGGACAAGGCAGTACATTGATGAGGCTTATGAAAGGTTAAGAAAAAAGGATAGAAACAGATCTTAAACTTCCAAAGAAGCCTGATTACAAAATCACTGCGAAAACAAAGCAGCAGGCTCACACTTCTGAACCACTGTTCACATCATCAGATACCTCTACCATTGTGGTAAATCAAAGAAAGAGGCAAAAACTGACTGATGAAGAAGAGAAAGAACAAGAATCTGTGTATTTCAAAGAAGCTATCAAAACAATGGCACTAGAGGATGACAACTCATCATAGCTTCAAAACATAGCCAAACAATTTCTGAACATTGACTGACCAAACATCAGTTTTTCAATCACTGTTGGGGAGAGTTTTTGCATGCATGCATTACTTTTGAGTATTGTAATCAAATACAATCATTCGACTCTATGTTAAACATGTTTGCTTAAAATTGTTCTCTCTTTGATTGTGTTGAAAGTTTATTCATCTATTTCCGCTGCAATTATTTCTGATTCATCTTCATTTTAGTTAAACAAACCCAATCATATCAAACTCAGATCCTATCAGTTGTTGAATCCAATGAGATGCTTGATGTAATGATGTTGGATTAATAACAAATAATAATTAATATAACTAAGTTTCCCGAGCCCGGGAAGCAATCCCGGGTAATAACCTAGTTATTATATATATAATTGAACAAGTGAACAAGTTGTTAGCTACTGTGAAATTATATTTACATGTTGGTGACTCACAAACACCATCATATCTAGCCATGTGGGATATGATATCAATCTCCTAAATTCATGCATATTTTACATGAAAAATCTAAATTAATATTGTTGTAATTTTGCCAATGATCTCTAGATCAAGTGGTTGAGGGCTTGCATTTCCCTTGAGAGATGCAGGGTCGACTCCCACTTGGTGCAGAGTGAGGCACTGGTGGGCAATGATAGAAGACCCAGGGAAACCTGGGTTGGATCCTTGAGCCAAACGAGTTTTACCGGTAATTTCACTGTCGTTCCTATGGGCGGGTGGGTTACCAGGTTTTCCCCGGAATTGGTGGTGGAGTCGGGTTACTCTCAGAGTACTCCGTTTGTCCAGTGGGTGCCCCGAGAGTGCTCGGGATTCAGTTTGTTGACCGTTCAAAAAAATATTGTTGTAATTTTGATGATTTATGTATTTACTTGAAATACACATAATTTTGGTGACTTATGTATTCAGCAAATTATAACCCCTCCCTCCCCTAAAAAAATAGATGCCAAAAATGTTCTTAATTAATTCCATTTTAGACTTAACATCCTTATTAAAAAAAATGAATAATAAATAGATTTTTTTATTAAATCACGTAGGGTTAGTAATTGTGATGTGTGTATATTTACTAAAATTCTATAACTAATTGAAAAGTTCGGCTTGAAACATTTCATGAGATCCAACTACGATTAATAAATAAAAAATTTACATTAATTGAAAAGTTCGGCTTAAAATACTTCATGAGATCCAACTACGATTAACAAATACAAAATTGCGATAAGATGTAGGTTCAACCATATTAACACACTATAAGATCCGACTACAAATGATTTCTCAAGCAACTTCAGAAGTATCTAAAGGGTTGGAAATGTAACCGCTCACTATTTTCTTTTAAAAGCAATTGCAAAAAAAAAAATCAATATGCTCAAATCACAATAAAAAACCGACCTCCGCAACGCGGAGAATCAATTTTAGTTTCTATAATTTATAAAGTATTTTATGTTGAAATTTAGAAGCTAAAAAGAAATAGATGTCAAATTTGGAGTTTAAAAACAATTATGTGATCTTTAGATATAAAAATATAGCTAAGACAGTAGTAATATAGAAAGAAAAATTAAGGGCGTCTGAATATATATACGAGGTTTGTTTGGGTTCATTTGTTTTCAGGTGGATATAAGATTATTACTTGTTAGGTATTCTCCTATATATTAAAAACTCAATGTTTTGAACAGTAAGTCAATTATATTTATATACATACTAAAAATCTATACTTTCTATAAAAGGAGAAATCCAAGTGACATAAGAAAAGCTGATGTGTCAGCTAGAGAGCATGTCTAACAAGGCTTTTCTTATGTCATTATTACATCATAAACCTGAATATATAAAACACTTTAAAATACATTTAATGTTCTATCAAACCACTGCCTTGTGTATTTTCAAATGTTAAAGGTCTGGCCCACATTCTAAAGGGCAAACCACTGCCCATCTACGAGAAAGTAGTAGCTGGTTTCTTTGGCAAACGTATACTTGGCAGCAGCAGTTGTTGTTATCTTCCGTAATGCTTTTAGATCAGCAGATGTTTAACGCTAAGTACTGGGAAATTCAAATTCAAATATGCATGGGAATAAGTAATTAGCAATTAATGCATGTCACTCAGAAACTCCTGTCAATCATCCTTCTTATATAAGGCTTTTCTTCTCATTTCCCTCTTCATATTTCATCACGTTTTCATCTTCTCTGATTTTGAAATTTGAAATTTAATCACAATCCGAATTCCGAATTAGAAGCATGTCAATATCAGTTGACAGTAATAATCTTAGATTTGTTAACGATTTGAATCCTGGGAAGGATATGTGGAACATGAAGGCGAGAATTCTTCGAAAATGGAATCAGGGTTACAAGATACAGATCATCTTCATTGATGAGAAGGTAATTTGTGTCTCTGCTTTTTCGTTTTGT
This sequence comes from Helianthus tuberosus, assembly GCA_030545235.1. Taxonomy (NCBI): domain Eukaryota; kingdom Viridiplantae; phylum Streptophyta; class Magnoliopsida; order Asterales; family Asteraceae; genus Helianthus; species Helianthus tuberosus. The sequence continues at coordinate 114,892,651 of CM060414.1, read as the reverse complement.
TATTATTTTAGAAAATGTAGTCTTGTATGCTAAAAAGATACTTTCTTTAAATGTTCTTCAGGGTGCTAAGATTCAAGCAGGTATTAAGAGTCATCTAATACCCGTTTTTGATGGACAACTGCAAGAAGATGCTGTTGTGATTCTGTCGAAATTTGGTGTTGGTGAGAATAAAGATTTCTATAAAGTAGTAGTGCAGCCTTATAAAATCAACTTTTATAGATGCACGACTGTTACTCCTGTGAGTGATTGGCAAGGTGTTGAGTATGGTTTCAATTTCAGAGCTTATGAAGATATTCTTCAAGGAGAGGCGTTAAATGCTTTGAGTATTGGTAGTGTATATTTTTGTAATCATGTCTTGCTTGTATAATATTAGAGAGTTTTACTTATATTCTTGTATAATGTGATCATACAGATGTTGCTGGATCTGTAATTTATTGTGGAGATCTTGAAATCTTTGATCGACCTCCAAAGGTGACTAAGAAGATGAATTTCGAGATTGAAGATTTGGAGTAAGTTGTTGTTTATATGTTCAGTCATGTACTGATCGTTAAATGTATTTAATGATGTTAATAAATAAGATGAAGAATGTTTGTATTTAATGTGGGATCATGGTAATGGTAATAAATGAGATTTATAGTGTTTGTATGTAATGCTGAATAATGGTAATAAATGAGGTCTACAGTTTATACTTAGTGAATATGGTAGTTAATTTATGGTTCATTTGCTACTTTAATAAATGTTATAGCTTTCCTGGTTGATTTTATAGTTTTTATTCATTCAATGTTGTTTTGATATGAATATTCTTTTCATGTAGGGGTAAGGTTTTGCGGTGTACTGTGTGGAATGATTATGCTCTGCAGATTAAGGACTTCATTTCTAAAATCCCACCTCATGAGCATGTGATGGCTGTTATACAACATGGAAAGTGTAAGGAATGGAAAGGTATTTTTGTAAAAATTTTCTGCAAATCATAACTATACTGTTTATTTCTGGCAATTTAAAAACAGGTATACATTAAATATCTATATACTTTTCCATGTAGGTGAATATATTGTTCAAAGTGATAAGTTTGCAACACAAATTTTTCTGAATGAAGAAATTGATGAAGTTGATGAGCTAAGGAGGAGGTAATTTTTCAATGTAATTTCTATTGTATATAGATGTTCAAGTCAAATACTTGGTTTCATCTCATTTGTATACTAATTCTAATCATTTGGGGTATTCAAAAGGCATATATTGAAGTTTGGACAAGGGAGTGGTTCTACTTCTCAAACGATACTATCGTCTCAAAGTGTTTGTAACTGAAGGTGTGAAGAAACATGTTGATGAGATTAGCGAGATAGAAAAGGTTTCACATCTTTGTATATAGTTTGGTTATTTGTTTGGTTTGTCACCTGCGTGTTTTTACAGTAAGTGTCTTGTGTTTTTACAGGAAATGTCTTGTGTTGTGGTTGCGACAATTAAGATTGTGCAAGAAGAGTATGGTTGGTTTTATGCTGGCTGTCGTAAGTGTTTCAAGAAGGTGATGGGTAAAAGTGAATACTTTCAAAATGTTGAAAATGTTTCAGATGATATTCTTCGATTGCCTACGACTTCTTTGGTTTGTATCTGATGTCATACTGAATGTACATTGATCACCATAAAGTAAGTAATGATGATTGTTTAGTGTTATATTTATATAAGTAACATTCTAAGACTGGTAGTGTTTCTTTTGTTATGTTTGATAGAGATGTTGAAAAGCTTCTTGGATTAGCGGCGAGTGACATAAGAGAGAGGCAGATTAAGGCTAATGATACTGGATTCCCTCATGAGCTATTTGGATTGGTTGATAAGAAGGCTGCTTTTAAGATTGATGTTTCAGAGTTCAATCTTAAAAATGACTATCGTGTTTATATAGTGCAAAAAACATGTAATGATCCAGTAATAATTGCTGAGTTGGTTGGTGTAGATGGTAATGGTGATGAAAATACTGATGAGGTAGCATATAAAATTACTCTTTCAATCTATTTATTTTTCTTTTGAGTTTTAAACACTGCATTCTGTACGTTTTATATGATATCATATATTATGATCCTTTAGGTTACTCAAGAGGTAGCTGACGTTAAAGACGTTAACCTTTCAGACTCTTCCCTGGTGTCTGCTGAGCGAACTTCAAGGGTGAGTATTTATTTTTAAAGTATGTTTAGTACGTTTAAAAAGAGTTCATTATTTTATTAAATGAGATCAATAGTTGTTTTGTGATCTGTTGCAAGGATGCTGTCTCTGTTACGGCCGACTCTTCCGCCGTTGAAGTTGAAAAGGATTCTGGATCAAGTCCCAATGGAAAACGGATGGCTCGAGATGCTGATGTTGTCAACGTTGGTGAGCTATCCACTAATGTGAGAAGAACCCGGAAGAAGCTGACTAAGGTTAACAATTAGATGCTTATGAAAAAATAATTCTTATGAGAGATAAGTAGAAACCACTTATTTTTGAAGAATCCTTGTGGTTTTTATTTATGTTTGTTAACTGTTGTTTTAACAAACTGTGGTTAAAAGTTTAGTTTGTAAGGGCTACGATGATGAAAATGATATGTAATGTCTATGGTTTGAATATTAAGTAAGGTTAACCTTTTGTTTGTCATATAATATAATATTGTTATTATACATTATATACATTTTTGGTGATATTGATGGACTGAATAAGTAGTAGGGTTGTATATTATTTTTAGATTGATGAATGAAAATTTAATCAATTGGTTAGTCGGAAAACTGTTGGGGTCTGAGATACATTAACATCTGTAAGAGGCTAAGCACTGTTATAGTGTGCAAACATCTGTTAACCCCTAAGCACTGTTAAAAGATCTGTTAAAGGCTAAGCACTGTTATATCGTGCTTCAACAGACCTTATGAGCTGTTGATCATCATCTGTTAAAGATCTTATATTATAGATCTTCTGTTGAATTATGTAATATCTGTTGGTGAACAGTAGGACTTAGGTTCATCATACATTTTACTTCATCAGCAGAGGTTCTCTTTAGGAGACCTTTGCTTCAGCAGTGTTTGTCTTAACAGACCTTTTTGGTTCATCAGCAGAGTTTGTTTGGCTATTCATGGACTGGATAAGTAGTAAGGTTGTATACTATTGTTAGATTGATGAATGAAAATTTAATCAATTGGTTAGTCGGAAAACTGTTGGGGTCTGAGATACTTTAACATCTGTTAGAGGCTAAGCATTGTTATAGCGTGCAAACATCTGTTAACCCCTAAGTACTGTTAAAGATCTGTTAAAGGCTAAGCACTGTTATAGCGTGCTTCAACGGACCTTATGAGCTGTTGATCCGATCTTATATTATAGATCTTCTGTTAAATTGTGTAATATCTGTTGGTGAACAGCAGGACTTAGGTTCATCATACATTTTACTTCATCAGCAGAGGTTCTCTTTAGCAGACCTTTGCTTCAGCAGTCTTTGTCTTAACAGACCTTTTGGTTCATTAGTAGAGTTTGTTTGGCTATTGATGTACTGGATAACTAGTAAGGTTGTATATTATTGTTAGATTGATGAATGAATATTTAATCAATTGGTTAGTCGGAAAACTGTTGGGGTCTGAGATACATTATCATCTGTTAGAGGCTAACAACCAGCTGTACCAAAAACTTCACTTGACCAAAAGACAGCAAAACTCTACGGTAATCATTTAGCTGGTGTTCTCGAACAAAGTTCCTCGGTATTGCCTGTGACACCTGTGTCACTTCAACCATCATACGAATACCAAACTAATGAAATATTGTATTCCATACTTGGAATTTGTATAAATATGTGTATCGTTTGCACATATCAATTCTTGTTCGATTTCGAGCTTTAAATCGCTACTGGAATATTATACGCGATCTGATGCGTAAATATAATCAGTTTAATGCAAAAAACATTCCGGAACTTGATCATAAGTTAAACATACCCTAAATATCCTTTACATAGCTTAGAAATAGGCTTTGAGGGGTTCGGTATGCTAAAATAAACTTATTTGATCAATAGAGACTAAAAGCGTCAAAAGTGCATAAGTTTGCATTTTCGCGCATATCTTACGTTCTGAATATACCCGGACATCCAAAAATTTATGTAATCATTAAAATATTTTATTTTAGTGATTGGCATGATAAAATTCCATTCGTCGTGTAATTTGGATCGTTTTTGCGTTCGTTACGATTTCCGTCGTAATTAACCGAACAACGCAACCGTACGACCAAACAAACCGACATCCGAGATGTTTTTGAGCATATTTTAAGTTCCCTATACTTTAACTTTATTTTAGAGCCTTAAAATGGGGTTAACGGGGCTTAAAAGTGCAAAAAAAAAAATCAAGTTTTACAAGTGCAGGGACCATTTTTTAAATTTCTGGCAGATACATTGAACTTGGTCCATTTTTGAGATTTTGATGGTTTAACCCATGGTTTTGCACCCTATGGGCTGGTATTTGATGGTTTTACATGTTCCCATGGTATTGTAAAACCTTGGGCCCAAATGTAAGGCCATGATTAAAGCACGGTTCTCGATAAACGATCTTAACGGTGGACCGAATCCTATATATACCCACCTCATTTTCATTCTTTCCTCACACATGATCTAATTTTCTCTAAGTTGAAGCTCAAATGCTTCATACCTGAGAATTTATAGATCATATCTTCCTAGCTTGGACCCTTTGTAAGCTTCTTTCATTCTTTTATGCGTTTTTTAAGCGGGAAAGTCAAACTGTTGGGATTAAACCCTATCAGAGGAACAGATAATAAAAGCCAAAACTGGTTCACAACAGTGGATTCATCATAAGCAGTAGTTTACACCAGGCTTTCCCCTTGAAAGTTTATAACATCGGGTGTCCTCTATCCACTGTCCGTATATAACAGCTGATGTCCTTTAAACTGCTGATGAAGCCCTGAAGACTGTTAAGAATTAAACACTGCTGGTTCAATCTACCGATGCTATCTAAGTGCTGTTGTTGACTAAAGGACTACCCACTCAAGGACTGATCAACTTTGAGGAAAACACCGATAGTCTAACATCAGTGCTGATGGAAGGAAAAAGTAGTAGTTAAGTGTGTCACTTATATTGTATAGAATCAGTGGTTAAGTTAGCAGTGTTTATATAAGAACAGTGGTTAAAGGTTGTTGGATGTCACTTTTATGGTGACGTCAGCTTAGATGCTTCAGTGGTTTGATTTGCCTATAAATGGAACAGTACCCTGTACTATTACTGTTACACTTGATTGAATGAGTGAGTCTATATCCTCCAATCCTTTCATCTTGTGCGATCAACCAGAGAGCATCAGGCTGAGGGGGAGTTTTGTTGAAAGCATGCATTGTAATCTTTTGATTTGATTTGTAATCTTTCGACCTAATGAAAAACATGTGTTTATCAGAACTATTCTCCCTTTTGATTGTGTTTATAAAGTTTGTTTCCATTTCCGCTGCACTTTACATTATTTCATATTCATTCATTGTTCAAATTATACAAACAAACACAATCATGAGAGCCTCAGATCCTAACAATTGGTATCAGAGCTTTGGACAGTCAAATTCGATCTAACAATCAATTTGACATAATAGTTCAGCTCAAAATTCATTGATGCTAAGGTTGATCGTAGTTAGTTGAAAAACAGAGTAACCAGTAATTACGTTCAAAGTAGCTATTCAAAAAACTCTGTAAAACAACCAAGATGTCTTAAGACACACAAACTTCACATAACAAGTGATGTCATGCATAAACCCCCTATAGCTTTCAGATCTGAAAATGTGTCTGATACTTATGGTATAATTATTTTATTTACAAAATTGATTTCAATTGGTGTTATGAAGTTCGTGCTATTTCCATCATGTTTGCTGCTAAGGTGTGTACCTCAGGTCAACAAAAACCTATGTTTGATTAAATAACATTAGTGTTTTTGTTAACATAAAAAGAGGGAAATTAAAACTTTAGTTATTAGATCTCGTGTGTTGAAAAACAGGTTGAGAATCCTCAAAAGGACCAAATCAACTTTGTTAAAAACACATTAAGAAAATCAGGTGTTAAAATAGTCCTAATCATATGTAATGTGAGATTTGATATAAGCATGTACAAAAGTGGTCAGATCTCTCAAAACGTTGCTACAAAATGATTTTGGATTAAGTATTCCTTCAATAAAAACCTCCCAGTGAGTATTTCATTACTTATGAATGGGAAGAGTAAAAAGGGAAAAATAAAAATTACAAATACTCAAAAGTTTGTTTATCTCAAAATTTTTAAAGTCAAAAGAAAAGAGTATAAATATAAAACACTTGGGAGTCCAAAATTGGGTTAACAATGGTTATCAAGCAACTGTGTGCATTCATTGGTTTAGAGAACTTCAGGTAACAATAGTATCACCAGTGTTTATACTTACAAGAGGACTAGACATGTTTTGCAGAATCATCACATGGTAACAAACGTATGTGAACATCTCTCCTCATTTTTGCAATCAACTGACAAGGAAATGGTTCCAAACAGTGGTCAAAATGCATTTACAACTACATACCATATTCCTAAATTTGAGATTGATGTGATCATGATCTTATAACAAGTCATATTTGAAAATATACCTGATCCTATTGATGATTTTTTTCAAAAAAACCTTTAATTATTTTTCTTGAAAAGGTTTTTCTCAAATAAAGTAGGATATATTATTCTTTATTTTTCCTTAAGAGTGATATATTTTGTAGTTTTACTTGTTTTTGATAGCAAAAGTTTCAAACTCCTGTCAGGATGAAGAACCATCATTTTTTTTGGTGATGTTTTCCTTGAAAATAAGTCAAAAGGAAATGGTGCAAGTGTCAAGGTCATGTCAAACTCAAGTTTGTTTTAACACTGATCAAAAGATTGATTGCTGACAGACCTTAAAATACTTGGATACTCATGTTCTAATTCAAATATTATGACACAAAATGAGTAGCCTTAGTAAAAAGGGTCTCCATCATCTGGGGTACTGAACCACTGTCAGGAATCTATAAAAGCTTCAAAACCTGTAATCGACATGTGGCAAAACCTTGAATGAAAATTTCTGTAAAAACTGCTGACATATTGAACTTGACAATTTGCATCTAAAATGTATTTTGTTGAGGATAGCAATCTTGCAGATATTTCAGAATCACCATCAACAGATGTTAGACATGATATTGTGATTTCACAAGATAAAATCATTCCTTTCATCAGAACAGCAGATGCTCAAAATATTTGTCAAAAGCTTATCCACTGGTGCACTAACAGCTGCTGATATACTAGCCTTTCAAATCCTTACCATTACCTTACCCCTAACCACTGTTTTGTTCAAACATCTGTTTCCTAACTACTGTCCACTGCTGAAAGTCAACCCCTGTTCTTTCATTTTCATGGTAATCACTGTTGTTTAAAAACAGTGTTTTATCCACTGATGAAGCTATCCACTGATGATTAAAATCATCCATTGTCTTCACTTTAACCGTTGCAACCACTGATATTTGCTTAATCAGTGGTTCCCTAAACAACTGTCCTCCATTATTCATCTTTTTCATCAGAGGTTGGCACGTGGTCAGTTCTTAGCCATCAGATCTTTGTAACCGCTGCCACATCAGCATTCACTTTTTCCCTAAATAAAACCCTGATCAAAACCCTCAAACAGGGTTTTACACTGTCGAATTGAATTCCAAAATTCTTCTCTCAAAGCAGTTTCCCATCTTCCATCTCAAATCATTCTTCATTCTTCTTCATTAAAGTGACAAAATGACAAAATCAAAATCATCCTCATCTTCCAAAAAGGTCGTTCAAAAGGCCGCTGAACCCATTGAAATCCCATACAAAGCACCTCACAACTACTTGGGTCTACTCACAAAACCCACCACCACAACCTTCGATTCCATCATTGACACTCTTGCAGCTTCAAAGTACAAAACTTTGTTGACTGCCGATGCTCCTATTTACGAAAAAACCCAGAGAGAATTCTGGAAAATGCCACACTTGAGTTTCAAGGTGAAACAGTTATAGCCATTAATTCTTCCATAAAGGGCAAAAAGATCCAAATCACTCCACAATCAATTTCAGAAGTCTTTGCACTCGATGATCAGGAAGGAAAAACTTCTTTTCCCAAAAACGAGTAAAAAACTGATTTTATGGAAAGAGGGTATGGTGCGGAAATGAAAAGGGACACCTTATAAAAAGGCTTCTTCCCTTCTGCACCAAGGTTTTTATTCCATACCCTTTTGATGTGTATCTCAAATAAAACAACTGCTTTTAATGAAATACCATTAAAGATCCAAAACCTGGGCTATGCTATTTTACATAATGAAAATTTTAACTATTCCCAGGAGATCTTTGATTATTTGGTAAAAAATGTTGATAGCAAATCATTTCTACTTTTTCCAAGGTTCTTAAGCTACTATCTTAACCAAAAGTTTGGAAAGGAAAATGAAAATTTGCTCATTCAAGGTGAATCTTTTCAAATACATGGTTTAACGTCTGAAACATTCACTAGAATGTTAACACCTGCAAAAACACAAGCAGAGGTGCCTGAGCAGACTTTAGCAGCTACCACTGCTCCTCAGGTATCTGCTGCTAAGCCCACTGCTCCAGGTGATCATGGCAGCACACCCACTGCTATGAAACCCACACCTGCCATCACCAAAAAGCCTAAAAAGAAATCATCCAAAAAGCCCCCCAAACCCATTAAAAAGGCAACTCTGGAAGATGAGATCCCAGAGCCACTGCTGTCACACCCCGACCACGTGGAACAAACAAAACGTGGCGGAAACATCGGGGAGTGTTGTAACAGAATTAATTGTTTCAAATCCATGGCAATTGAAGTTTCGTTTTATTAATCAAATATGAAAGATTACATTGTTTTAAACAAGAACCAAAGAGTACATAACATAAAGTAACTAGTTCTTGTCTCGTTTTAAGTCACTAAGGCACAAGTCCGCCTAAGTATGTCTTGATAAATCCTATGCATCATCTCCTGAAAACACATGTGAAAATAGGTACGTCAGCATAAAAATACCTGTGAGATACATAGGTTTATGAAAATAGGATTCATGACTTATTGTTTAAGAAAATGTTTAGTCATGAACCCTGTAATTTGCTTTGTCTTGTAAATCATTTGAAAAGTGATAAAATAAGATGATATGTATAAATAAATGTAAGGTTAAATGAATAACCATGTAAGATGAGTTTGTATAAGATAAGTTGTTTGTAAAACAATGTATTTTGAAAAGTATGTTATTTGTATAAAATGTTATATGTCAAAATTGAAATGATTCAAATAACGCTATGATATGTAATACCATACAAACACTTATATATAGGAAGTACCAGCGGCGTATCCACCATGCTTATATCATATTACACACGCCTCGTTACTTAAATCACTTACTCAAACCAACCCAACAATGTAAGATGTCTATGTTTAAACCAATTGTCAAATGTATTGAATAATATGCCAAAATGTTTATATCAAGATGTAAATCATGCAACGTATAACTAATGTTGAAAATGTTTATGTGTCAAATGTAAATCATGTAATGTATAACAATTGTAGAAATGTTTATGTATGGTCAAATACGGTTCACACGGTTCACAGATACAAACGCTGCATCTGGACACTGCTTGCACACCGTAACAAATAAACCCTTACGGTGCGCAAGGGCCAAGTTTGGCAGATTTACAATTTTGGTCCCTGTTGTGCTATAAGGTCATTTCCGACGCGTTTAAGGCCCGTTAACCCCATTTCAAAGCTCTAAAATGAAGTTAAAGTATAGGGAACTTAAAATGTGCTCAAAAATATCTCGGATGTCGGTTCGTTTGGCCGTACGATTGCGTTGTTCGGTTAATTACGACGGAATGCGCATAAGCGCGAAAAACGATCCAAATGGCATGACGAATGGATTTTTGACAAGCCAAACACTAAATAATAATATTATCATGCTTACATAAATTTTTGGATGTCCGGATGTATTCAGAACGTAAGTTATGCGCGAAAATGCAAACTTGGGCACTTTTTGACGCTTTTAGTCCCTGAATAACCCAAAAGTTTATTTTAGCACACCGAACCCCTTAAAGCCTATTTCTAAGCTATGTAAAGGATATTTATGGTATGTTTAACTTATGGTCATGTTCCGGAATGTCTGTTACAGTTCAAATCGGCATACTTTCGCAGTTTGTCAATTCTAGTCCCTATAGGCGAATTAGCTTGTTTTTGCCATACCAAAGCCTTCAAAACTTATTTCTAAGTTATGTAAAGGTTATTTAAGGTATGTTAAGCCTATTTCACTATTCTGGAGTGTTCGTTGCATTAAACTAGTTATATTTACGCATCAGTGCGCGTATAACCTTCCAGAAAGCGATTTAAGGCTTGAAATCGAACAAGAGTTGATATGTGTAAACGATACACATGTTTTTACAAATCCCAAGTATGAAATACAATATTTCATTGGCTCGGCATTTTTTTTATGGTCACAGTGACCCAGGTGTCACAGTCTCCCCTACTTTAGGAAATTTCGTCCCGAAATTTATTCGTAGGAGTCTATTTGTGACATTTGTGTCAAATAACCACCAGAGATATGTAAGGCATAATCCTGTCATTTCCTTAAAGGACATTCTTCAGAATGAAAAATGAAAAGACGGAGTCATTTTCCTCAACGAGTATTCTTCAGAAGTGGAAATGAAGGAATAAACAAACGGGGATTCATTTCCTCAACGGACAATCTTCAGAAACGTAAAATGAACTTACGGAGTCATTTTCAACGGGTGCTTCATCAGAAATGGAAATGAAAAGGAGAAACAAACGGATATTCATTTCCTCAACGGACAATCTTCAGAAACGAAAAATGAACTGACGGAGTCATTTTCAACGGGTGCTTCGTCAGAAATGGAAATGAAAATGATAGACAAACGGATATTCATTTCCTCAACGGACAATCTTCAGAAACGAAAATGAACAAACGGAGTCATTTTCAACGGGTGCTTCATCAGAAATGGAAATGAAAAGGAGAAACAAACGGATATTCATTTCCTCAACGGACAATCTTCAGAAACGAAAAATGAACTGACGGAGTCATTTTCAACGGGTGCTTCCTCAGAAATGGAAATGAAAATGATAGACAAACGGATATTCATTTCCTCAACGGACAATCTTCAGAAACGAAAATGAACAAACGGAGTCATTTTCAACGGGTGCTTCATCAGAAATGGAAATGAAAAGGATAGACAAACGGATATTCATTTCCTCAACGGACAATCTTCAGAAACGAAGATGAACAAACGGAGTCATTTTCAACGGGTGCTTCCTCAGAAACAGAAATGAATAGAGTTAACTTCTAGGCACATGACAAAGCTCGCTGTGGTTTCTGTTCACTAAATTCCATAATTATGTATGCATCCATAATTACGTAATTCCTTGCACAGTCCGCACAGTTTGTCTTGTAATGTTTAGGGGAGGAAAATCAAATATGTGATGAGGGTGACTAGACTACCATAGGGTCCTTTTAATTAGATCGACAGATGATCTTTTTAATTAGGCCACCAAGGAGTCCTTTCAGCTATATCATCACATGATGTTCCTAACTAGATTTTTGGATCAATCTGTTTAACTAGACCACTCAAGGGGTCTAATTATGGAGTAGTACTTTATAATCCAAGGGACTTAACTACAACGTAGTAGTCCATTAAGGATTTTATGTAGTACATTTGGGTATCCTACTACGAATCCCTCATATGACGATACGAAAGGTTCTACGAGGATTTGGATAACAAAACTTGGATTATACAAAAACACATAAAGGAACACAAAAGCACATAGTTGTTTAACTTGGTTATTAATTTGTTATCGATTGAGAATGGATATGGAAACCAGTCGATGGACTTCAATGTCCTCTGGGATCTATCTGAAAAGATAGGAAGATCTCCCAAAAATTCGATTTTGTTTTCAAAGAAACGTAATATTCGAATTAAGGAACACAATAATTTTAGGATTTACGGAAATATCCTTAAGTACCCTATTAAGGATTTATAGTGGTACTTTGGGTATTCGTCCCGTGTTGTAACTTGCGCCTTGTACTTCGTATACTTGGATGAAACAGGTACTTAGGAATTTCATGGAAAACACAAGAGATCATAGAATGGGAAAATTTTGGGGGTAGTTTGTTCTTCAAGGAATACGGTTCCTTGATTGTCGGTATTGTAAGGGATATGTTGTTTATACATGCAACCACATAAATACATTGCAATGTAAATAAAAGATTTATTTATAAACAACGATAACAACTGTTTCTTGGACCTTGACAACAAAAGAAAATAATACATAAGACATGATTATTTCTAAACGATGTTGTCTTCTAGTCAGTCAGATGCTCATCCCTGTGCTGGATTTGCATTAGCAAGCTTTGGGCAATTTCTTTGGAAATGACCCATCTCGCCACAGTTGAAGCAAGAACCTGGTAGAAAACGACCTTGAGCAGGATTGTTGCCAGGTTGGTTTGGTGCAGCTGCAGCTGGGCAGACTCTTGCTGTATGGCCTATAAGCCCACAAGTTTGGCATTTGTGGCACTTTACATTGGCATGATGATGGAGGCTACATTGGTTGCACAAGGGTGCAGTTCCATTGTATGGCTTCCTAGTAGGGGGTTGAGCTGGTTGGTTGGGGGCGGCTTGATCATTGTGAGTAACCATGGCGAAGTTCTGAGAAGTCTTTCGCTTCTTTGACTTCTTAGGGGATCCAGTCTGTTCATCCATGGTCTTTGATTCCTCGATTGGGTTCGATTCCTCGACCGGTTTCTTGTCCCCTTTTCGGAAAAGTTTACCTTTCCTGATCTTTGATTCAGTCAAGGTTGCAGATAGCTCAATGGCCTGTCTAACTGTAGTAGGGTTGCTGCCAGTCACAATGTCTTGTATTGAGTCAGGGAGGCCATCAATGTACTTTTCTATTGCCTTATCCAAAGGCGTGACCATGTTTGGGCATAACAGACTCAACTCCTCATAACGGTCCGTGTAGGCTCGATGCTCACTGCTGTCTTGCTCAAGATTGTCGAATTCCCTTTCCAAGGCCCTGATCTCATGACGAGGACATAATTCCTTCATCATAAGGGCCCTAAGTTCAGCCCATGTCTGTGCTAGAGCAACTTCTGCACCTCGATCTCTCATAACCCCGTTCCACCACGTAAGGGCTCTCTTCTGGAACACACTCGAAGCAAACTCGACCTTGCGATTGTCAGGACACTGCATGTGGCGGAAAGTATTCTCAATGCTCTCGAACCATTGCAGAAGCCCAGTCGCTCCCTCAGAACCACTAAACTTGAGTGGTTTCGCCGAGTTAAAACTCCTGAAATTGCATGGACCATTGTAGTTGTTGTTGGCTTGATTCCATTGAGCAAAGAGGTTTGGGAATTGAGCAGCCATTTGCTGTGCAATGATTTCTGCCAATTCGGCAGTCGCTATCTGGCTTTCGCGTCGAGGAGGCATTCTAAAAGAGGAAACATGAAAGGAAACGAGTGAGAGAATTAGACGAAAAGAATGAGATGAAACAAATCTGATGAAAGCAAGGGTAGTGGTCATTTGTTTGTTACCACAAGGTAAACAAACGACACACAGTGACTAATCAAAATAAATGGGTCAAAAATAATGTATCGCGAAGACATGCTTGCCTATAAGTGAACACTCATCCCAAGAATTCCCAGGTAAGCACAACTGGTCTCGCGTCTGATGAGATGTATACGAAGTGCTTGCCTTGACAGAAAACCCAGAATACAGGCATTCACCCTTCCAGTTTGCACGTGTTCACATTATTTAAAACCCAGAACCTTGACGAGATTTTGAAAACTCAAAGGGGTTCAAAACCATATAACAGAGGGTTCAAAACCTTACAATAGAGGGTTCAAAACCTAGTAATCAATCATCCTAGAACAGATGATTAGTTTTCAAAGCGGTTTTGAAATTTATGTTCTTGTTGTGGTAGTCGCCTAAGGATAGGTGACGGTATTGTTTTATGACTAAACGCAAGTAAACTCGCGTTAGGGTCCTAAGAAGGTTATAGACTAGGTCAAAGCATTACTAATAACCTAATTCCCTATAACCATTGGCTCTGATACCATCTTTTCTGTCACACCCCGACCACGTGGAACATACAAAACGTGGCGGAAACATCGGGGAGTGTTGTAACAGAATTAATTGTTTCAAATCCATGGCAATTGAAGTTTCGTTTTATTAATCAAATATGAAAGATTACATTGTTTTAAACAAGAACCAAAGAGTACATAACATAAAGTAACTAGTTCTTGTCTCGTTTTAAGTCACTAAGGTACAAGTCCGCCTAAGTATGTCTTGATAAATCCTATGCATCATCTCCTGAAAACACATGTGAAAATAGGTACGTCAGCATAAAAATGCCTGTGAGATACATAGGTTTATGAAAATAGGATTCATGACTTATTGTTTAAGAAAATGTTTAGTCATGAACCCTGTAATTTGCTTTGTCTTGTAAATCATTTGAAAAGTGATAAAATAAGATGATATGTATAAATAAATGTAAGGTTAAATGAATAACCATGTAAGATGAGTTTGTATAAGATAAGTTGTTTGTAAAACAATGTATTGTGAAAAGTATGTTATTTGTATAAAATGTTATATGTCAAAATTGAAATGATTCAAATAACGCTATGATATGTAATACCATACAAACACTTATATATAGGAAGTACCAGCGGCGTATCCACCATGCTTATATCATATTACACACGCCTCGTTACTTAAATCACTTACTCAAACCAACCCAACAATGTAAGATGTCTATGTTTAAACCAATTGTCAAATGTATTGAATAATATGCCAAAATGTTTATATCAAGATGTAAATCATGCAACGTATAACTAATGTTGAAAATGTTTATGTGTCAAATGTAAATCATGTAATGTATAACAATTGTAGAAATGTTTATGTATGGTCAAATACGGTTCACACGGTTCACAGATACAAACGGTTCACAGATACAAACGGTTCACAGATACAAACGGTTCACATAGTCAAATGATTACAACGGTTCAAAATGCAGTATAATGTGTTCACATGCTGGATGAGCATATGCAACAGAAATGCAATGTAAAACAAAGTACTAAGCATGCACACAAGGGACATACATAGCATAAGTGTAATGTAAAACAATGTACTAAGTATGAACTAAATGGACATACATAGCATAAAATGTAATGTAAAACGATGTACTAAGTACGCACACAATGGGTATACATAGCATGAACACAATGAAATCATGTACTATAATGTACTAACGAACATAGCAGGTATATGATGTGAAAACATGGAAAGCATGAAAGTAACAAGTAGGCACATGTGTTCCACCCCAAAACAGTTTAGAAAACAGTAAAAGAGGGGTCTATGTACTCACTTGAGATTGCTCAGAAGTCCTAAGATAACCACCAAGCAATGCTAGAGATCACGGAATCAAACGGCACCTAATATAGGTAACTACGTTAATAAACCGGACCTAAATCGGAGGATCGGATAGAATGAGGGTTCGTAAACCAAACGAGTATGGAGACTCGTGTAATATGGTTTGACAAAGCCTACATACTAAATGAAACCTAACATAAGTGCTTACGACCCATTATGACCCGTTTAGGTAGCTTATGCTACTTTAACGCGTCGTTCGCGTGAAACGCGTTCGGACCGCTTAACTAGCCCTATGACAAGTAATATATGCCTTAACATGTCTAATATTGTTTTCAAATCAGTTTAGATGTCAAGAGTTATGTTACATATGTTTAAAATGAATTTTGGCGTCAAAGGGGTATTTTGGTAATTTACCTAAGGCATATAAACTACCTATCATACAACTACTTAAACGCAGCGACCATAAGGTATAACCTCGGAAGGTTATTCCCTACCTACTATGGTCACCTAATGTATTTGGTCGGATCCTAGTGATCGACCAAACGGGTTGGGTTCGAAGGTATAAGCGATTTATCAGATCGCTTACCCTTACGACCCTAGACAACGTGGTAATCAGTAGGCATAGTCACAAGGGACTATAACCATCGTGATTACAATCACGTTGCGAAGTTCAAACGAACTTCGCATTGACCATAAACTGGTCAATGCAAAAAGTCAAACAAAGTTTGACTTTCGGACTCGAAAAGCAATAAAAGAACGAAGGAACACTTACGAAGGGTCCCCGAATGCTAATCTAGATCAAAATAGCTCAGGTATGAAACAAAGGTTTCAACTTAGAGCACATAAGATCAGATTCTTGTGAGAAATGAGTGAAAATGTGATGGGTATTTATAGTTTTCGGTTCACCGTTAGGATCGTTTCTTGGAGAAGAGGGAATGATCTAGCCCGTACACTTGTCGGAATGTTGTGGTAACTGATTTTGGCCACCACAAGAGTTTAACAAGTGGCACTTGACCTTTGGAGAATGTTTAGGGGCAGATAACAGCAACCAAAATCGATTTGCTGCATCTGGACACGGCTTGCGCACCGTAACAAATAAACCCTTACGGTGCGCAAGGGCCAAGTTTGGCAGATTTACAATTTTGGTCCCTGTTTTGCTATAAATTCATTTCCGACGCGTTTAAGGCCCGTTAACCCCATTTCAAAGCTCTAAAATGAAGTTAAAGTATAGGGAACTTAAAATGTGCTCAAAAATATCTCGGATGTCGGTTCGTTTGGCCGTACAATTGCGTTGTTCGGTTAATTACGATGGAATGCGCATAAGCGCGAAAAACGATCCAAATGGCGTGACGAATGGATTCTTGACAAGCCAAACGCTAAATAATAATATTATCATGCTTACATAAATTTTTGGATGTCCGGATGTATTCAGAACGTAAGTTATGCGCGAAAATGCAAACTTGTGCACTTTTTGACGCTTTTAGTCCCTGAATGACCCAAAAGTTTATTTTAGCACACCGAACCCCTTAAAGCCTATTTCTAAGCTATGTAAAGGATATTTATGGTATGTTTAACTTATGGTCATGTTCCGGAATGTCTGTTACAGTTCAAATCGGCATACTTTCGCAGTTTGTCAATTTTAGTCCCTATAGGCGAATTAGCTTGTTTTTGCCATACCAAAGCCTTCAAAACTTATTTCTAAGTTATGTAAAGGTTATTTAAGGTATGTTAAGCCTATTTCACTATTCCAGAGTGTTCATTGCATTAAACTGGTTATATTTACGCATCAGTGCGCGTATAACCTTCCAGAAAGCGATTTAAGGCTTGAAATCGAACAAGAGTTGATATGTGTAAACGATACACATGTTTTTACAAATCCCAAGTATGAAATACAATATTTCATTGGCTCGGCATTTGTTTGATGGTCACAGTGACCCAGGTGTCACAACTGCCAGTGACAACACAAATGTCACCAAAAACCACGGCTGCTACTTCCTCACAGAAGATGGAAGAAAGATCTCCACCATTACCTCAAACTCCTCCTGCATCCTCACAAAAGGATCAGGTTCTAAACACAGGGACCCCACATTATGTAGCTCTGGATTCAATTGGATCCATCTTCCTCAGTCCTGATCCCAAGGACATGTCTCTTTCAACACCCATATCTTCACCCCTCACATTACCACAATCCATAATACCCTTGTTGCATGCAGTTGCTATAACTCAGACACAAACCAGTTCCTCTTAATCACCTATCACTGAGAGTACACTCCCACAAGTGACTGGGTCTGATGCTTATACCTCTGCTATCCCAGCAACAACTGAGGATGTTACACTGCAGGAGTTACAAGTAATTCCTGACAGTAGTTCAAGTGGAGCAGCAACTACAAGTGTTGGATCAACATATGTACATTTGGCCAGTTGTTTCGTTAATCAGACTCCCTTGAAGGCAATTTCTTCTATAGTACCTCTGGTAACAACTAGTGAGTTTATTTTAACCACTGGTACCTTCAAAAGGTTATCAAGTGTTGATGAAAGAAGACCCCAGAATGAAGAACAAGGGGCATCAATGGATGATTTTTGGGATTCATTTCCTAAGTCACACATTGATACAACCACTGCCGGTGGGGAATCAGATGATCCCATTAAGTTGGGTGATGATTTAAAATATCAGGAATTGACGGGTAGAATTGACAACCTTGAGACATCTGTTGCTGAAATAAAAGATATGATGCAACAGTTGTTGAAAGCTCAAAAGGTCTCAACCACTGCTGTTCCAACTCAAGCATCTGCCCCACCACAAGCACCTACTGCAAATGAGTTATGGAACTTATTCCAACCCCTGCTCCAACAACAAAGACACATGGCTGATCAGCAGCATGCAATACATGTTCAAGAGCTGAGAAACATGATGGAGTCAAGGTTTAGAGATACTCAAGCAGACATTAAGGCTATAAAGGCCCACATCCTGAACACCACTGGCAAAGCTCCTCCCACTGTTCTCTTCATTGATAAACTTCCTCCAGATAATGCCAAAAAGGGGGAGAAAATTAAGCAGTGGAAGAAAAAGGGAATTGAAGATGGTCTTTATATTCAACCAAAAAAAGAAAACATGACTAAAAACATCCTTGTGCCAGATGGTAGTAAGCAAATTGATGTTACCATAAATGCACTGGCAGAAGCAAAAGCAAGTGTTAAAAGAGATAGAGAGGCTAAGGATAAAGCCAGGTGGGAACAGGAGAAAAGAGCTTACATGGAGCTGAATGCACAGGGTACTTCTGAGCCAAAGGATGATGAAAATCCTAAGGATGAAAACAAGAAGCCCACTAGACAAGTAAGGCAACCCAAATCCACACCATCCAGACCCACAAAGCATGCCTCCAAACCACCTCTCAAAGGCTCCAAACCTCAAACCACCAAATCTCAAACTTCCAACCAAACAGTTGTTGTAACTCCTGTTGTATCAACAAGTGTTGATATGTCAGTAGTTTCAACAACTGCCAGCCAAACACCTGCCATCTCTTCAACACACACCACTACAACACACACCACAACCACTTCCCTACCACCACAACCTAAAATCACTTTACCACCAAAAACCATCACTTCAACTACATCACTACCCACCAAATCACCACCTGCTGAAAAGCAGAAGACATCTACTGACACATCCGTAGTTGTAATGACAACAGAGGTTGAAACACCAGTTGTTTCAACAGCTCTTTGCCAGCCATCTACCACTGCCCTCACCATTTCAACATTCACCACACAACCCATTGTCACATCACAACCAAAACCCCCTTCACCCAAAAGGCTTTACAAAAGGAAAAGGAAATCTCATAAGGGTAATGATGATATACCAGCACCCATTCCTTTATCCTCCACACCCTACAATGTTGTCGAGCCACAACCATCCACTCCACCAACTCTAGTCAAAGCAATAAACCTTGCTAACCTTGTATCCATTGCAGCAAGTTATCCACTGGAATTAGAAGCTATAAAGGATGAGATGAGACAATTCTATACAGAAGATGATCCGTCAAAAAGAAGATTTCCTTCTCTCACGGGCTTCAGGAACCCAGAAAATATGGATGCATATCTAAAAGTCAAAGCTAGGCAAGCAGATATAAGAGCTAGAATTGAATGCAAAGATCAAGGTGACAAAGCCATTTCAGAAAGAATGGAATTTTTACTCACTAAGGTCAAACAAATGGAAGATTATGCAAAAGACTTAAGCAAAGAAATGTCAAATCTGCCACCTGGAGCCGTTCTACAAAAGGAAATGAGAAAGGATTATCTTGCATTTATTATGAGAGAAAAATTTTATCCAGCTAATGAAGAACAATTCAGTGAATGGCCACTCATTGCACTAAAGTATGAAGTTAACAGAATCAGGATGACCAAGAATGATCCAGGTAAGAAAAAGACAGCTCCAAACTGGAGCAAATACAAAAAGGCCATTGATAAACTCACCACAGAATACAAGAGGAAGAAACAAGAGTTGGTGGATGCAAAGGTTGGACCTGCCAAAGCCATAGCAAAATGGACAAGGCAATACACAGATGAGGCTTATGAAAGGTTAAAGAAAGAAGGATGACAGATCCCAGTTTACCACAGAAGCCTGAATACAAAGAGCCAAAACAGATCAATACTTCTGAACCACTGTTCACATCAGCAGATGTATCAGCCATTGAGATAGATCAAAGAAAGAGACAAGAGCAGATTGAAAAAGAAACTGCAGAAGATATAGCTGCAGCAAATAATATCATCAAAATGGTTTTCAAACAAAATACAGCTGGAGATTCTGAACTAGCAAAAGCTCAGAGCACTGCTCAACAAATTATCACAAGGCCAGCATCACCAAACTCATCAGTAAATAAACCTCTCCCAAGAAACCCATTGGGTTCAAAAATACTAAAATGGATGTTTGATCAAAAGACCCATGTATTGACACTGTTCAGATCCAATGGAGAAGTAAAGCACATATCAAGGGAACAAGCACTGGGCCTGGGTGTTGAAGATCTACAAGATCTCCTTGAGCTTATACTGTGTAGGGATGAGGATGATACAAGTTCTATGGATTTTGAGTTGCAATTTAAAGGACAAGTTAGGGAACTTCTGATGAGACAATAAAGATCCAAAATAATGAAGACTTTTGGCATTATCTGTTCCAGGGGGAGATTGTTGGGATTGAACCCTATCAGAGGAACAGATAATAAAAGCCAAAACTGGTTCACAACAGTGGATTCATCATAAGCAGTAGTTTACACCAGGCTTTCCCCTTGAAAGTGATTATAACATCTGATGTCCTCTATCCACTGTCCGTATACAACAGCAGCTGTCCTTCAAACTGCTGATGAAGCCCTGAAGACTGTTAAGAATTAAACACTGCTGGTTCAATCTACTGATGCTATCTAAGTACTGTTGTTGACTAAAGGACTGCCCACTCAAGGACTGATCAACTTTGAGGAAAGCACTGATAGTCAAACATCAGTGCTGATGGAAGGAGAAAGCAGTAGTTAAGTGTGTCACTTATATTGTATAGAATCAGTGGTTAAGTTAGCAGTGTTTGTATAAGAACAGTGGTTAAAGGTTGTTAGGTTGTTAGATGTCACTTTCATGATGACGTCAGCTTAGATGCTTCATTGGTTTGATTTGCCTATAAATGGAACAGTACCCTGTACTGTTACACTTGATTGAATGAGTGAGTTTATCTCCTCCAATCCTTTCATCTTGTGCGATCAACCAGGGAGCATCAAGCTAAGGGGGAGTTTTGTTGTAAGCATGCATTGTAATCTTTTGATTTGATTTGTAATCTTTCGACCTAATGAAAAGCATGTGTTTATCAGAACTATTCTCCCTTTTGATTGTGTTTATAAAGTTTGTTTCCATTTCCGCTGCACTTTACATTATTTCATATTCATTCATTGTTCAAATTATACAAACAAACACAATCATGAGAGCCTCAGATCCTAACACAAACAGTGTTTGACTTTCTGCATTGACCAGTTTATGGTCAACACGAAGTTTGTTTAAACTTCGCAACATGAGCGTAATCACGATGGTTATAGTCCCAAGTGACTATACCTACTGATTACCACGTTGATTAGGTGTAGTGACGAGTCGTAGTTTCGGTCAAAATGCGTATTCATGCGTATTTTGTAACCAAACTATTCTTGGGTATCAAAACCGTTTTTTTTATATCAAACCTGTTTTCTAACTTCGTTAAACATGTTTTAGCATGTTTAACTCGTCACTTTTAGATTAGTGCTTATATAGGGTCGTAAGATAAGCGGTCTAAACAACCGCTTAGACTTTCAAACCCGACCCGTTTGGTCGATCATTAGGATCCGACCAAGCACATTAGGTGACCATAGTTGCATAGGGAATAACCTTCCGATGTTATACCTTATGGTCACTTCGTTTAGTTAGTTGTATGATAGGTAGTTTATATGTCTTAGGAAAATGACCAAAATGCCCTTTTTATGCATAATTGATATTTAAGCATATGTAACCCAAACTTTTGTCATTTAACTGATTATGCAACATAATTAAACATGTTTAGGCATATAATACTTGTCATAGGACTAGTTAGGCATTCCGAACGCGTTTTACGCGAACGACGCGTTAAAGTAGCGTAAGCTACCTAAACGGGTCGAATTGGGTCGTAAGCACTTAGGTTAGGTTTCGTTTTAGTATGTAGGCTTTGTTAAACCATATCATATGAGTTCCCACACTCATTTGGTTTACGAAACCTCATTCTATCCGATCTTCTGATTTAGGTCCGGTTTATTTACTTAGTTACCTATATTAGGTGTCGTTTGATTCCGTGATCCCTCTAGCTGGCTTGGTAGTTGTTCAAGACTTCTAAGCACTCTCAAGTGAGTACATAGTCCCCACTTTTACTGTTTTTAAATGTTTTTGGGTGAAATATGTGTACCTAATTGTTATGTTCATGATTTCAAAAGTATAATTTGTTATACATATTAGTACTTATCTTTTGATAAACTTCATGATTATTTATGGTTTAAACTCTAATTTTTCAAAGATTATAAAATTAAATTGTTGGATAGTACTTATTTTATGTTCACCAGACCGGTTGGTAGTATGATATAGCGCTATAGGATTTGACACCCCATTCCTGTTGTCATGGAATGTCAGAAACCGATATTTTATCCAAATAGGGATTGCCTTTGTGGTATTTCTATAGTCTCAAAGGTGTATTTTGATGCACTCAGGTCTGAATGAATTCTTAAATCACATTTTTATTGTATATTTAGTTATACTCCCAAAAGTATAGTTTGATATGCTCTCATGTGTGATATTGTACAAAACCAACATATATTTTGTTAATTACTAAAACATAGTTTAATATGTTATTTTATAAAACCAAAACATAGTTTAATATGTTATTTTCTAAAACCAAAACATAGCTTAATATGTTATTTATAAAACCAAAACATAGTTTAATATGTTATTTTATAAAACCAAAACATAGCTTAATATGTTATTTATAAAACCAAAACATAGTTTAATATGTTATTTATAAAACCAAAGCATAGTTTAATATGTTATTAATAAAACCAAAGTATACTTTTGATATACTACTGAAAATTATTATTTTAACGACTAAAGTATATTTAATATACTATTTGTTTAACGATTTTGGAACTGAAATATATTTTAATATATTACTTATTCGACTTTCTTAAAAACAAAGTATATTTTTATATATATTACAAACCTTTTTATCAAAATGTTGTTTTACAAACAACATATTTTATATAAACTCATTTTACTTAGTTATTTATTTACCTATGTATTATTCTGTTATGTCATCTGATTTCTAATAAATTTTAGTATGATTTATAAAAGAAAATATTTTTAAGGTTCATGAATATTTTTGATTAAATATATTTTTTTAAAACTTATAAGTCATGAATCCTATTATAATAAAACCTATGTATCTCACAGACATTTTTATGCTAACGTACCTATTTTTACACATGTTTCAGGTGCTGTTATGTGATGGTTGTTGATGCATGCTATACATAGCATGGACTCGTGCCTTAGCGACTTTAAAACTAGAAAGATAATATTTGTATTTATCTGATTTGTAATAAAACAATGAGTTCAATAATTCAATAAAACGAAATTATTTAATCCATGGTTGTGAAACAATGATTCTGTTACGACACTCCCCAACGTTTCCGCCATGATTTGTTGTTTTACGTGGTCGGGGTGTGACATTGCCTGTAAAGGAAAATTCTTTCTTTAGTTATTCATTCAAAACAACATATACTTTAAGTAATAACAGATAGATCTAAGATTATAAGTAAAATCAACCATATTAAAAGTAGATATATAAATACCAAGCTGTGTGTCTCTAAAACATGGTATTCAAACTGTTTTTTTATAATGTGGACGCCTTTTGCGGTGTTGGTGATTGGTACGGTTGCAGTGATGTTTTGTCTCCCCGTGAAGTGCAATCCCGTCTTTGTTAAAAACCTTCACAGTGAAGTTAAAGTCGTCTTCAGGAGTACTTCCCATCCATTGAAACAACAGTTGGTAGCTTTCCTCAATGTCATTTTCGAAGCAAAAAGTTGTCAATCCTGATCCCATAAAACTAGCAGCTAATCCATTTTTGTTTTCAGGAGAGAAAACATAATGCACATCAACTTTACTACTCTGCTTTGGTCCATGTACTTTGGCAACCAAGTTATCAATTTTTAATCTCCTTTGCGACAACAGCTTCAGCAAATCGTGTGGTAAATGCTATAATTTCATATATTTTAGAAATGTCATATTAGATTTTATATAGGATACAAAATATAAATTAGAAGTTTTTCTAACAGTCCAAAAGATACACTGGTAATATATAAAAATAAGTAGCAGATTTTAACCTGCTTGCAGTATGTTTCTTCTTCAGCCTGTATCAAGCATCCATGAACATAATCTATGCTCGAGCCATCTTTTCTAATCTCCAATCCCTCATTGTTCAAAACATTTAACTCAAATTTGGCTTCCTTCAATTTTTTTAAACACAGCTTGCCTATTTTGTTATTTCTATAAGTTTCAACAAACCGGGTCCATTCTGGCCCGTTTATCCTCTTACTTTTATGACCGATGCTCTGTACTGCAATCTTACACTTAAAACCCGTATAATCAACCAACTTTATCACTTCACACTTTCTTGATAATTGGTTAGCCATTATCTTTGGAAGTACCTATATATATAAAATACACAACATTTAAGGTAGCACTAATTTTATAAATACAGTTTTTAGCATACAATTGTGATTTGAGCTAATTTGTTCTAAGAATATAGCTTACCAATCCTTCATTTAGTTCTGCCAATTGAGAGATGTTGATAATTATCATAAACTCCATCTGAAAGTAAAAAACACAATAACAGTTAAATACTAAAATATAAAATCAATTGTATCTGAAAAGCATTCTATTTAAGGTATAAAAAAAATATCCAACACTCTGTAGGACCAAACTTATATGTTGTGTACTTCAATATGGTCCCTACAACCAACAATATGAATCTAACACTATGTACTTAAATGGAATGAATCAAAATTTAACTAAATAGGTTGATATAAATCTTATTATAAAATAAAGAAAATAAGTTCATATAAGTTTATATATTTTAACATCAGTAGATTATGATTTTGATGTTTATATAATTTGAAATGAGGAAACTGAAAGGAACATGTCAAAGCATACCTATAAAATACACAAGAGAACAAAAAAATACTTAATCTAAAACTTTAAACTTCTGATTGTCAAGTCTGAGGAAGAAGAAACTGTAGAATTTTTTCGCCGGAGAAGAAGAGGTGAGATTGTATTGGGATTGTTGAAAATAAAATATTTATCTATTAACTTGTAATTGTTTATTTATTTAACTTATAATAATCTTTAATATCGGGATTTAAAAACTATTTTTAATTATATAAATATAAATATATTAAATTAATAGATAAGTTTTTCGTATTTACCATTTTAAATTTATATTCAAACAGTGGTTATTGTTGTGAAAAAATTGCGATGTTTTAATGTAAAAGGGGGTAAAGTATAAATTTTATAAAATTTAATTTCAACCAACCAGTGTAAATGTAACATCTGTATTAACTCCAATTAATATACTTTTCATCTCTATTATTGAATATAAGCTCCAGAAAAGGTATTCGGAAGTTTTCTCAAATAAGTTTCTTATCAAAATCGGTAAGGTTCTATTGCATAATATAGATTACACGCTATAAAATCAAGTATTGTTTTTTTGAATTTATTGTTTGTATTATATATGTTAGATTAATCATTATTTGATGTTATGAGTATGTGTTTGTCACTGACGGCGTTTCATATTCTCTCTTGAAGCAAATAATAGTTGATATAATCCGGTGTATTTTTATTGATTAAGTACTGCATTAACTTAAATGAAGTTACTGATAGCATTCTCTGTCACAATTTGTGCATGCATCTTCGTGATGTTGTCTTCTACATTATGATTGATAAATCAACCATATAATTTTTGGTTGATGCTCATTTGCTTAATTGTTGTGAGAGATGATGATTTTCGTTTTGTGCTTTCTTTTTATAATACCTTAAGTGTGTGAATATACCACTTGATTTTTATAATAACTTGTAAATTTAAATTGTTTATTTGCATATATGAATCTATCCAATCAAACACCATCCTTTTTACAATTCCTTAATGAAGATGATATTATATTTTTGGTATGTTTTTTAACTTTCTTGCTACTATTAGGATTCTACGTTAATTTTTGATGTAAGATGTTTGTTAACTACTGTTGCAGAATATACCACTTGATTTTCAGACTCTGTTGTGGGGTAAGGAGGTCCCGTATGGGCGAATTGTAGAGTTACTTGATGGTGACAAATCATGGTTAGTACGAGTAAAGAAGAGAGATGATCATTGTATATTTATGGATGGATGGACAAAGTTTGTTAGAGATTGTTGTTTGACAACGAAAGATGTTGTATTGGTGAAAGCTATTGGACGTTTATCGTTCGTTATCTCATGTTTTAAAGAAAAAGTGTACGAGAACTCTTACATTTCAGCAAATATTAGCCCCGAAGTTGGCATGACTGTAAGTAACGATATATTATTTCGTTACTTACTCTAAATATTTTATGTTATCTCAACAGCTTGCTAACATCTATTTTCCCTTTTAACGTCTGTTTCCTTATAATCTTAACATCTGTTGACTAACCTTTTTAACTTCTGTTGACTAAGTCTTTTAACCTCGGTTGACTAACATCTGATATTTAAGATCTGTCCACGTTGCAACCTCTGCTGGACATAATGGATGACAGTTGTTACTAAACCTCTGTTGGATAGCAACAGAGGTATGTAATAGTTGATAGCCAAACAGTGGTTAGGTTGTGTGTAAATACTGTAACTAGTGTTGACTAACCCTGTTGAGTAATTCTCATTTTAACTTTTGTTGACTAATCCGTTGTAACTTCTGTTGCTCATTAGTTAATATCGAATTTGCAAGTATGCGCTAAATATTCCTTTGCTTATTCTATAGCTAATTGCTGACAAATTTTGGAAACAATTCTATGGTAAAAATTACGAGTATGGGATGGCAACTATCTATGTTGGCGAAAGGTTTTGGAATGTGATGATGAAAGGATGGACTGATGGATGCAGATTTACTGATGGATGGTCAAAGTTGATTGAAGAAGTTCCCATACCAGTTGAATCTTGGTTGGTTTTTACCATGATTGCATCTAAAACATTTGAGCTTTCCGTTTTCCATTCCGAGACTGGAACTGAGGTTTCTTTCAAGAAGGCTGATGTAGTTGTTTTGGATGATTCAGTTTATGGAGATGATGGATTTGATTTATTGGTTGCAGTATAAAATTTTGATGATATAATACATTATTTGATAACATGACGGTGATAAGTAACTTTTATTATATTATGCTAATAACTTTTGAAATCTCATTTTGTAGGCTAAACACAAACAGCTTCTGGATTCCGGGGAAGTTGCTTTGGATGATGAGGATGTTGGAGCTTCGGTTGGTAATTCTAAGCAGCTTACGAGTTTTGAGGATATTTTTAATGTATATATACACATGTAATATTTATATATTATTATGATTTAAAATATGGTTTCTTATATATGATTCTTCTTATAAATATAGTTTGCTGATGATGGGCTATTTGATTCAAAGATTGCTTGTCTGGTTGATGAGTAAGATGTTAAAAATGCTGTAAATTTATAATTTTCTACGCATATATTTTATTGTATTATAAGTATAAGAAGGTTTTTTAAAATTTTGTTGTAGCCTGAAGATCATTCTGTAAAAATAGCTGATGATGTTAACGATCGTCAACTACAGTCTAAAGATTTTCCTGTCCGTGACTTTTCTGCCTCTTCAAGTGTTATATCTAATGTAAGTGTTTATTAGTTTTATACTGTCTATTTTATTATTGTCTCAATATATTGATATTCTTCTGTATGATTGAGTCTTAAACTTCAAAGCTGAGTTGAGAAGATAGTTTGTGTTGATAAAGAAAGTTATAAAATTTCAAGAATTTAGAGTTGTTATATTCTAAATTAATTTACTTAGGTGGAAAAGATGCGCAAACTTCGTGGCAAGACAATTGTAGAGGATAATAAAGCTGTTGATAGACCATGTAAATTTCGAAAGGTTCGTTTTGTATCATCCACTTCAGAATCAGTCTTACACTTCACCACACATGCTGAAGACCGACTTGTAAGCTTTTGCAGTCGTTGCTTTGTTTCGTTATTTCAACAACTTCAGTTATATATCAATATTTTATAAAATTCACTATTCAATTTTCTGTTTTTTAGCAACTGCCATCAGATGTATCTTCTGGGTTGGATCTGCATACTGATAATCCTAAGCCTATCAAGATCCAGAATCTTAAATGTGAAGTCCAGGAACTGTTTACAACATCTCCAAAAACCAATACTAGATTCAACTATGCTGTTGTTGGATGGTCTTCTTATCTGTGATCTTGCAATATTGCTTTTGGTGATGAACTTTCTTTAGAGTTTCACAAGTCTACTCAATTGCTGAAGTTAAAAAAAGTTGTGCATATAGTGACAAAGATAAAGTCCTCTTAGCTTCATGTCATGATTGTTTGTGGTTGTACATTTGGTTCGTTGCAGGTACTAATTTTGCTTCTTAGACATGTTCTATATGTAGTTATGTCTATAAACAAGTTTCATTGTCAATGGGTGGGTGCTACTATTTTTTTTGTGGATAGTAATGGAAATAATCATATGTATCTTATATATTAACTGATGATGCATGTCTATAGTTGTCTTTTAGCTATAATAGATGTCTTTTAGCTATAATAGATAACACGTTTTGGTACAATATCTATAGACATATGTATATGTTCTATCAATATGTGTTATGCATGGTTTTATAACACATGTTGTTAATAACATTATTCTCTTAATATCTGTTTACTAACCTTAGTAGTTTCTGTTGACTGACCTTTTTAACATGGGTTGACTAACATCTGATAGTTACTATCTATCTATCTGGCAAGCTCTGTTGGAGATAATGGATGACAGTTCTTATTAAAGTCTGTTGGAAAGCAACAGAAGTTTTTAACAGTTAATAGATAACAGTAGTTTGCTATCAACATAATGGAATTGCTGTTGAATAAACCTATTGACCATTAGTGTATATCAATTTTATAAATTTGTACTAATTATTTTTTTACTCTCTGTCAATATGGGCTATGCATGGTTTTTCAAGAAACGACCCGTGTTTGCACACGGGTCTTACCGCTAGTTAAAGTATGATAAGAGAGACAAAGCATAGATGGAGAGAGAAAGACCTGCAAATAAAGTGCCGCCGTACCTTCGTCTTTTTCCGCCATTGACTTCCGTCGGCCACCCTTCAGCGCCGGACCCTTCCGATCATCCTCCACCTTCAAAAGAGACATAGATAGACTAGGAGATTGAAACGGGAGAAAGAGAGATTTGGAAGACGGAGAGAGATCCGAACCCGGCAAGTCTCCGGTGACCGACCGGCCTGCGCGTCCTTGCCGCTCATCCACAAAATCCAAGTTGTAGAAACCGTCGGTTTAGTCAGACGGTGGTTCCCTCCCATTTCCGGCAAAGATGGTAATAACTGCAACCATATTTTTTTCCGGTGAGTTGAACTTTATCAACGACCGATCTATGCTTGACATTGAGGCGAAGTTGTTTTTTTCCTATGTGTGTAGGTGATGGTGGCGGTCGAGACAACCACTCTGTTTGATTGAATTGTGCATATGGTAAAGGACAAGTTGATGGTTAGATTACGGTGTATGCAGTTCTGGTTTCTTTGAGCTTTAAAAAAAATTGCTCAACTCAACCTATGCATACTCTATATTAATATTGTCTTATAGCATTGCCTGCATTTTTCTAAAGATTTGATTTGAAATTACTTCTGTATTCACTGTTCATTAAGATATCTCAAATTAACTGATAATCCAAGGCATTTAATTGATTTACTATGAAATAGGTTTTGCTAATTTTGTATATGCTTCATATATTTTGCAAATGATTTTGGGTGGAAATTCTGCATTTGCTAGGAATCAGGTAGGTACATGTTGTTTTCATCATTTTAGGAAAATATCAAATAATGGTTATTTAATTTATCCCAGTTCATTTAAAGTTTTTGACCAATCTATGTAGACCGACACCTATTTCATAGCAGTCAACGGTGACATATGCCTGCCAGAGAAGAGCGGCAAACCGGGCAACAACGACCTGATCGTGTGCAGTTTTGGGAACGATTACAAGGCTGAATCGTGACATACGAAGCAACAACGAATCAGAATTCTTGACAACTGTGTATGTGGTTTTTGGTGCTGGAAAGGTGCCTAAACAACCATGATAGCGAACAGTAATGGCTGCCAAAACAGGTCATAAACGGGATGCCATGTTCCAGTGGTTCGGGTTCAGTCTCGAAGCCGAATAATGGAGTACAAACCATGAATTCGTAAGGTATTCTTAAGGTACGTTAACTGTGAATACTATACCCCATTTTATTTCTTTTAATGGTTTTGGGCTAATATGATTTGTAATAGGAAATAAAAGGAACCTAATGAGTATTTAGACATTTAGTGATGATCATTTTGAAATGGGTTGATAGGGTGCGAAATAATTTTGTGCGAATGCCATTTGATAAACTAACTATTTTTTTAATTGTTTTACTTAATCGGCACATTAGTATCTTCGTTAAGTTCATAGAAAATACATATATATATTGTTTTAACTAAGATACATGAGATGGTTATGTAGTTATATAATTTCTTTCACTCTCACTATATATAAGTAACTGTGTATAAGTATTTATGTGGTTTTCTACTTAAAAACTAAAAAATGTTATGTGTTACAAATACAAAATTATTATTGCATGGGTTTTGTTTGTGTTTGCAGGGATATGTTGACTCAACTGCCGCTTGGGTTAGCTACGTCAACTACATGAATCCTCAAGATGGTTAGTTCTGTTTGAAAAGTTGGATACGATTTATATTTTATGCTTGGTGGCTGATCTAGATGGAAATAATATTGCGTATAAGATGGCTTTTAAAAAAATGTTTTTTTTTTTACTAAAATAAATATTATTGTCCTCACTACAGGTATGCTCAATGAACGAACAAATTTGCCCTTTAGGGATCAGTGGAGGAATCCGAGCCTGGTATTGGGGTTTATGTGAGGGGCTATAGCCAAACAATTTCATTCATTGTGCTCGGTCGCGTCATGGCTGATAAAGAAGGTTGCAGAAAAGGGTATAGCTTCATTTTGTACATCTCTCATATATAGGTTAGGCGATGCAACTACGGAATATTGGTGTAACAAATACTTGGTTTTTGTTTAATATGACGCACATGAATGGATCCACGCCACATCGCGGCGGGTGACTAATCCTA
Source organism: Helianthus tuberosus (assembly GCA_030545235.1). Taxonomy (NCBI): domain Eukaryota; kingdom Viridiplantae; phylum Streptophyta; class Magnoliopsida; order Asterales; family Asteraceae; genus Helianthus; species Helianthus tuberosus. The sequence goes on along the minus strand of CM060414.1, from coordinate 114,861,299 downwards.
GTTTATGTTAAAACTTAGAAGCCAAAAAAAACAAATGTAAATTTTGTACATGAGTTTGTTAGGTATTGACCTATATATTAAAAATTGAAATCAATGAACAGTATCATAATTGAATTTACAGTAATAAAAAAAGAATTAAATGGTAACATCACTAACGAATTAGTAAATGGTATCGGGTACCGGTATCAAATTTACCAAACCGAGTGCGTTTTTTGTACCGGTTCGACACCGGTATTCATCGGTTTTTACCCTTAAATACCGGTGTCATACCAGTACCGACCGTATCGAGCCGTCCTGTACCAGGTATATTCGGTACCGGTACCCACTTTTGGGGATTTCGGTAATGGTATTTTCCGTACCGGTTGGTACCGAGCTCATCAAATCCCGTAGCAACGTAGCAATTCAAGTAATTGCACCGTTTAAATTACTTTTCATACACACTTTAAGTAAACTGTAATAGTAAACATAATTGAATGAATAGTAATAAAAATTGAATTTAATGAATAGTAACTTCACTAAGGAATGAGCTGGTATCGGGTACCTTTATCGTTATCGAATTTACCAAACCGGGTGTATTTTCGGTACCGGTTCGACACCGATATTCATCGGTTTTTACCCTTGAATTTCGGCGTCGTACCAGTACCGGTACCGAGCCATACCGTACCAGGTATATTCGGTACCGGTACCCACTTTTGGGGATTTCGGTAACGGTATTTTCCGTACCGGTTGGTACCGAGCTCATCAAAGCCTGTAGCAACGTAACAATGCAAGTAATTGCAGCGTTTATATTACTTTTCATGCACACGGTAAGTAAACTTTATTTCGTTTGAATGAGGTTTTATATACACAACAACTTATTTTGCTTTATTTTTTGTCTTTTTCTGTAATGAATGAATTGTAGTATGGAAAATTAACTTCGATATTTAGACTATTGATGAGTAAATCGTATCAAATCCTGTAATCAAACCGGTATCGTATCGGTACCAAATTTACTATACCAAATCATTTTCGGAACCAATTTGGTACCCACCTTTTGGCGTTTTCATAATCGTTACTTTCGGTTCGACACCGGTCTAGCACCATACCTGTATTTATTGATTTTTACCTTCAAATACAATACCGTATTGTACCGAGCATTTTCGGTGCCGGTACCTAACTTCGATGATTTTCCAGATTGGTACTTTCGGTACCGTTACCGGTACCGAGCTCATCCATATTTTAACGTGTTAGCACCGTAATAACTGAACTAAAAACAACCGATTTTCCAACGTGTAGGACGTGTGTGTCCTATTATTATATATTAGGTTATCTAAAATCGCTTTTTTTAGGACGGTGTGACTGTCCTTTTCACGACATTTTTAATTATGTTTTGGTATTCAGTATCTGCTTGCCGTCACTGACACGTGTTTTGCAGTCATTGAGTCCCCGCCGCAACGCGCGGACGGAAAATAAACTAGTATATGTTAAAACTTAGAAGCCAAAAAAAAAAACAGATGTAAATTTTGTACATGAGTTAAATACCATTTTAGTCCCTGTGGTTTGGACTATTTTGTCAGTTTAGTCTAAATGTTTAATTTTCGGTCTGTGGGTCTAAAAAGATTTCACCATTGCCATTTTCGTCCACTGGGTCAGGGGCGGACCTAGAGTGATAGAAGGGGTAACATCTGTTGCCCCTTGATGCTTCGGTGATGCTCCAACGGTAGTGTACATTTTGGAAAAATTTGACGTTTTTTCGATTTCGTTACCCCTTTTTATTGAAACGTTACCCATATGCGGATCTTCTAGATCTGCCACTGCACTAGGTTAACTTCATCAATTTTTTCTGTTAACGAGAAGGGCAATTCAATTATTTTATATGTAATTCTGTTAACTAGAAGGGCAGTTCGACCATATAAAACTACCGAATTGCCCTTCTCGTTAACATAAATAATGGATGAAGTTAACCCAGTGGATTAAAATGGCAACAGTGAAACCTTTTTGAATCTACATGCAAAAAATAAAACCTTTGGACTAAATTGGTAAAATGACTCAAACCATAACAACTAAAATGACATTTAAAATAAACCAGGAGCTGTTAAAGACGTGAAAAAATTACACGTTTGGAGTAATTAAATATGCTAATCGACTCAAACTTCGTTGTAGTATTAACTTTATATACATCTAAAGAGCACATTTTACATTAACAACAAAATTTAAAATGTTTTACACTAACAACACAATTTAAAATGACACAAGTATAAGGAATAAACCTGTTTTCGAACTCAATTTCCCCTAAATTTGCAGCTTTGTTTTAAAGGCTAAGGTGCTGTTTGTTTTCTCAGAGGTAAAATGTCTGCAGTCTGCGGACCACATCTGCAAACATCTGTAGCAGAAGAGGTGGACCAAACCTCTGCAATCTACAAGAAGAAGACTGTTTGTTTTTTAACTTCTGAATAAACTAAAATTTAAATAAACCGAAATAATAGTTATAGAGTTTAGTTATGAAAGGATAGGTGTTGTTAACGCATCACCACCCCAAACATCATCCGAAAGCTGCTCGTCATCCACCAAACAAATCTCCATCATTCAAATCCAATATCTCATTCATCAACACAGGTTTCAACACAACAATTAACAAAAACTAGTATGATAATCGAAAACAAACGCACCGCCATTACTGAATAACCGTCAAAATAGATGAGTCATCACCGAAATCGCATCGGAAAAGTGAACAGAACCGCAAAATTATCCGCTGATTTCAACTCCGATGTCTGCAAAAGCATGAATACGATTGTGTTGGCCGTTTATTTGACTACATCTGATAAATAATAAATTAATCCATGACTATCCTTACAGTCTGTCATCACTAAATAGCTACAAAACCCCTATGGCATGGACACAAAGAATTTTATTCTTTCAAAATAAACAGTGGATCACTAGATTGTTTTTTCTTTGATTTGAAAAATCCAATTGGAAATTAAATATAGGGAGATGCCAATTCAGGTAAGCCCCCCAATTCAGGTAAGCCCCACCAACGAAGATGACAATTAAAAAGAACAAATGTTGAAGAATCTTACCAGCAAACTCCGATGCCTGCAAAAGCATGAATACAGTGTGTTTTTGCAGTGGGTTGAACGGTGGATTGAGGAAGGACGGCGGTGAGGGTGGCTGCCGGCAGGGAGGAAGAGATGGGTGAAGGTGAAGGTGTTAGGGTTTTTGATGAGGTCTGATGCTAGAGAAATAAAACAAGAAGAGGTTTGAAGTGGGGAGTCCAACTCTTTTTGGGGAAGAGGTCGCGCAGACCTTTTTAAATGAAATCACTTCTGAAAAACAAACAATCTGCAAAACAAAAGTTCTGCGCGTGGTCTGCGTCGCGCAGACAAAAGTGGCCAGGAAGCTCTTCTATGAGAAAACAAACAGCTCCTAAAACTATCTACACATCTTATCTGCCTATTTAAACACTCTTTGTCTCGTATATGCCTCATATAGGCCTATACTGGGCGTATAAGGTTACATGAAAGTCAGTGCCTGACTCATGTAAGTTCTGGTTTGTCTGCTCCTATACGCCACATACAGGTCTATACATGGCGTATAGGACCCCTTGTATAGGTCTCATATATGACTCATGCCCCATATATGACACGTATAGGCCAATATGGGGCGTATATAAGGGTTTTTTTTTACAAACATTTTATACAATGTTAATCCTCTTAGCAAACTTTTATAAAAATATTAGTTTTTTTACAAACATTTTATACAATATTAGTTTTTTTACAAACTTTCATAAAAATATTAGTTTTTTTTACAAACATTTTATACAATATTAGTTTTTTTTACAAACATTTTATACAATATTAGTTTTTTTACTAACATTTTATACAATATGAGTTTTTTATAATTAATATTAGTGTTATTGATATTAGAGTAAATTACAAAATTCGGCCTTTATGTTTGTATTGGATTGCAAAGTATGTCCTTTACCTTAAAAATTGACGGGAATCGTACTTAATGTTCGTAAAATTTTACATGTTACGTCCTTTAGCTCTAACCTGGTTAATTTTAAACGTTAAGTTAGGTCACATAAGGACAGGTTAGTCATTTCATAAGTTTCAATAAAAATAATATATATTATAAATACAATCACCCCTCTTTTTCTCTACCTCATATCCACAGCAAGCCAGCAAGACCACTTCTCCTGTATCAATTTCTCCTCACAAACATGAAATTCTAATTGACTTTTGACTCCAGTCATATTTATTTTCTTTACCTTATCATCATCTCTGATTCCACCCTCAATTTCTTGAATTCCATTATCACATTCATCAATTCCATCACCTAAGTCACTACTTTCTTGATAATGATGAGTCTAGATCTGTAGTTTGTAGTCCTCTAAACTGTTTTTTTTCCAATTCCATCAATGGGAACATTTTCTACGCTACTCCATTCTGTAGTTGCAGGAAGAATCGAGAGAAATCGACATGAAAAATCCATATGAATCGAGTATATACTTACCGAATCTGTAGAAGGAAGCTTCGAGCGTGTGTGAATGTTAGAGAGTTGATACCTAATTCAACATTTGTCTGATCTTCATGTTTACAGAGAGTTTTGAGGTCATTAATGGCGGAAAATAGGAGGTAATACTTGAGCCGACGACGGCAATAAAGGGGCTAGGTTCTGATCTGTTTCCAATTCGTCGGCCGACCACCACCTGTTTCAGATCTGCTTCTCTGGAGAAGAAGACTAGATGGTGCAACAAGGTGCTTCACCGGAGTAGAAGACCAAGTGATTCAGCGGTGCTGCGTTGATATGGGTTCAGATGGTGGGGTGGCCATGGCAGTGGTGCGTGATCGGAGAAGAAGACCATGATTTACAGAGTGGGAGTCAGAGATTTGAGTGAGAGAACGGGAGAGAGAGGTTTTAGGATATTATATATTTTTTATTTAAAATTAAAATAGTGAAATAACCAACTTGCCCTCATATGCATTACACATGACCCAATTAACGCCCAAAATTAATTGGGTTAGTGTTAAAGGACGTAACGTGTAAGATTTTGTAAACATTAAGTATGATTTCTGTCAATTTTAAAGGTAAAGGACATACTTTGCAATCTGGTATAAACATAAAGGACGATTTTTGTAATTTAATCTTGATATTAATATGAGTTTTTTTATAATTAATATTAGTGTTATTGATATTAATATGATTTTATTATAATTAATATTAATGTTATCAATATTAAAAAGAGAAAACAAAAAAAAAAGTAAAAATATACTCCCCGTATTGGTCTAGACTGGGCGTCTAGTTGTCCAAAAGACCATTATAGCCCTGTTTTGCCCCCAGTCTAGCCCTTTTGTCTATACGTCCCGTATAGGCCTATATGAGACATATACGGGTCATATAAGACAAAATATGACATAATCAGAGATTCTATTGGAAATTGAAAAAGGTTATACGTGATGTATAGACCTATACGAGACGTATATGAGGATGTGTGAATATTTTGACCCTTTTTAAATCACGTTTTCTTCTGAGCTAGAGTGTCAAATCTGGCTTTTTCTTTAGAAAATAATTTGCTTTCTTAGTGGACCTTCCCTTGGTTCTGTCACTGACAACTTGTTAATCGACTACGAATGAGTCGCAATCTCAAGCATTTACCAAAAGCTAGACATAGAAATACAATAGTCAATAGGTTTTATAAATTACAAAGCTGATGATTCTGTATCATGTGCATGCAACTATTATAAGTATATATCCAACTTACAGTTAATCAGGTTGATTGTTTCAACTCAATCGACCGAGGCTTCCTTTATGCACATGTTATTCTTGGATGCCGGTTTTAAGGATGTTGGATGTCCAGCAATCAACCATCTGATAAAAAAACCCGAGTTCTGTCTTTGAATTACTAAGGCTGATCTCATAGCAATACACCAAGAAATGAAAAGCATCTGATACCTTGAGAGTATCTGTAGAAGAAATAAAGAAACACCAAGTTAATCCGAAGGTTAACATGGGGGTAGGGCTGTAAACGAGCCGAGTCGAGCCGACCTCGACCCAGCTTGAGCTCGACTCGAACTCAATTCGAGCTGGCTCGGCTCGAGCTCGAATTTCAAATCGAGCTGAGATTTGAGGCTCGAGCTCGACTCGATTAAAATTCGAGCTAGCTCGGCTCGTCTCGATCTAACAAAGAGCCACAAAATTTACTACTTAAAAACCCCTAAATTTGAATCTCTTCTAGACTAAGGGCCATAATTAAAATTTAATTTAACCAATTGGCTAAATATGCAAGTATAAATAGTTAGCTCACTTTCTATACATTGTTTTTACCTTTTTTATAGGGGAGATACTCCCTTGATTTTTGTCTTCTGAGCAATGTGGGACAAAAAAATGAAGGATGTAAACCTTATCGAGCCGGCTCACGAGCTCACGAGCTGAGCCAGGCCAAGCTCGAGTCGGCTCGTTTACAACCGAGCCAATTTCGTGCCGAGCTTTTTTCGAACTTTTTCCGAGCGAGTTTCGAGCGAGCTGCGAGCCACGAGTTTTTTGAACATCCCTACATGGGGGTTTAGTGTCGTCAAAATAAGGTTAATCTTCTTTCTTTCTCGATTGATTACTGCTGAGATCCTACAAAACAACCACAACACCGTGAAGCTCGTCACAAGGAGGAGAATATGGGGGTTCTCCTTGTAACCAGCCTTCGGCAAGAGAATAAGAACTTGTTTTCAGGACAAAAATCGTTTCACTTGTATATTTTTTATTTATTTATTTCGTTTTTTTTGTTTTTTTAGTTTTAGGTAGTTAGTTTGAGTCGTATTTAATAGCGTGTATCAATTTGCTTTACATTGCTTGTCAATTAGCTGTACATTGATTGTCAATATTCTATTTCCATACTATTGGCTCAATACTGTATTATAAATTGACGTCAAATGAAACAATTAACTATAACAACCCTCCAAAATATTTTTCCGACACCCTAATATATTTAAAATACCCCAATATGTCAAAAAATACACCCCATACGCAAAAACAGGGACCGGATACCTTTATTTTTATAAAAATTAAATAAAAATCAGAAAATACAGTCGCTCGCGGGCCGCGTAGCCTTTGGCTACATCCTACGCGGGCCGCGACAGCTTGCAATCAAGGCTGCACCCGGTGCCGCCATGTGTCGTCACACCGGTTGAACCTATACGTAACTCGGATCAGCTACAGCCCTAGACCCCCTACTATGCGGGCCGCGTAGCTTCTTGCTAAGACTTACGCGGGCCGTGTAAAACCCGAAATCAGGCCCTATAAGTAGAGGGCATCGGCCTTCAGTTGAAAATCGCTCACGAACTCTTTCTCTCTTAAATTTTTGAAGATTTAATATAATCTCCGGGTATAATACCCCCCTAAATAACGAGGTTCTGCTCCGTTGTAAGTATCATAACCCCTGGATACGTATTAGATACTCTGCCCGATTGATTTAGGGTTCCGTAACGGCTGTCGTGGTTCTGCCCGACGTAGTCGTTGGAATGTCCTCTCGAGGAGGGTATTACTAATGTTAAAATGGGTTATTATACTAACACGCATGCATTTGTGTAATTTATAGATTATTTCTAGGAAATCCTTACTGAAAACCTAAGACAACAATGTGAGTAATCTCCTTTTTGCAAACTGTTTTTACAAAACCTCACACAATTAATTATATATTAAACAGTTATTGAGTATTTGTAAGGATACAATTATCGTCAGTATGTTGGGGTTTTGAATACAAAATTTGTTACTGCCTTGCGAGGGGTAACATTTCCACAAGTCGGGTCTGACAGTACCGTGGGTGGTAATTGATATGACTTGGAAACAAATATAATTGCGAGACCGCCCTCAATACTGTACAATGGTTTTTATTAAAACTTGATTAATCTGGTATTCACTCACCAGTATTTCCCACTGACAAAATATTTTTAAACGCGTTTCAGGTAACAAAATGTGAAAACCAAATAGAAGCCAGCTGGACAGCACTGAAGGCTTGGAAAAGTGGCAATAAAGTTACCTAAAAGAAATAGATGTTTTTATCAAATAAACATAGGATTTATTCCTATGAAAATGTGTGTACTTAAAACTTGGGTTTTATCCCATGTGTTTAATGTTATGAAAATGTGGTATTTTACTCTGATAAAAATATTTCCTAACTACGGTCCTGATGTAATTTCCGCTGCCAAAATTGATAAAACAATAGATACCACCGAAACTGGCCGCGGCCGCCCGTTCCCGGGTTATTAGGGGACAGGGGTTGCGACAGAAGGTGGTATCAGAGCTAAGCCACTGATTCAGCCACAGAAGTGTTCTGCTGACTCCAAAATTCAATTTGTTAGGAAATAAATTACGGAAATACGTGCATAATTGTATTTTGTTGTTGTGTGTTATTTGACTATTTGTTAGTTTACAGTATGAGAGACCAAGGACCATCCGATGCGTATCTTCAGTTGTCTGGTTCGCCTAGAAGCGAAGGCGCCTCTTCTCAGCCTGCCCTCTCAGGGTACTCTGCTGATAATGAAGAAGGAATATTCGTGTTTGAGGCTCAGTCTGAAGAACCATTCCCTCAGAAAAAAGAGATGATGGTTCAGTAGGGGAGCACATGAGCGTAGGAAACGTATGAAAAAGTTACAAGACCAGAGAGCATTAGCAGCAGCCAAAAGAGAGACGGATGCCCATACCCAAGACATGCTTAGTAGGGGTATAGCCAAAATCCATATCTTAGCAACTACAGCAGCCGACCCTAACCTCGAACAAATGATAACACCCCAACCACAACCTCCATTTCCTGACCAACCAATGGAAATAGAAAACCCTGAAAATCAAGTAGAAATGCATGATTTTAACCTAGAGGAAATACCTAGGGTACCAGCACCAAACCCCTTAGACCCAAATTACGACCCGTGGTGGGACTACAATAGGGACTATGTGCAACGTTACCCGATACATGAAGACATACCCATGCCGAATCTTGGAGCCTACCCAGGTTTGGACCCTCTAGATCCCTATTACGACAACGATGTATATATTAGGGAGATTTTAGAGAATCCTTACCCGTTTCAGGCACCCACACCCCTATACCAGGAACCCACACCCCAGATTCCGAATGCACCCCCAATGAGTGCAGAAAACGTACAACAACTTAGGACATTTGGTGATGAAATTTTAGAGAATAGTGAAAGGATGAGACAGGTGGGAGAGCGACTCGTCTGGAAGTACGACGAGCGCAATATGGATTTCTGGATGAATCCATATCCATGAATGTGATGGTAGAAATAGTAATAATAGTAGTAATAATAATATAATAATAAAATATGTGTGTATGTGTATAAAAAAAACTACCGATGCCTACTACTAGTAGTGTAGTTTTAAATTTCAGTCGGTTTTTTAATTTTAATTTCCAGTATCGGTTTGTAGTAGATGCATAATATATAAAAATAGAGTAAAGTCGGAATGATCGACGCTTTTGACCAAAATGCGTGTCGTGTGATTGGCTATATTAAATATTAATTGTGATATTAATATGTGATAAATGTTTAAAATTCAGATGGACAACAAAGTGAACCAGGAAAACCTGAACAATGAAAACCAGATTGATAACCACCCGAATAACGATAATCTGAATAATGAGAATCCAAACAACAATAACAATGGAAATCAAGTGGATAACACTGCCATCCAACACATAGTGGCACAAGGAATCATAGATGCAATGCCATTTATTATTCAAACTGTTAAGGAAGCGGATAATAAAAGTAAGCATAGCAGAAAGCGACCAACTGAACCTGAACACAGCGTAAACAATGGACCCATACTTCAAGCGCCCATTCCCAAAAGAAGAAGAACCATGCCTTATGGTTGTTCTTATAAAGAATTCTGGTCCTGTAAACCAATAGAATTCTCGGGCAATGAAGGACCCATTGCAGTTCTACACTGGATAGAAAAGACTGAGGCTGTTTTAAAGATAAGCAAGTGTGCTGAAGAAGATAAAATAATGTTTGCTTCTAATCTATTCAAAAACTCAGCCTTAGAATGGTGGAACACTATCCTCCAGTCAAGAGGAAGTGATATGGTATACAACCTGGAATGGGAGGAATTTAAAAATATGGTAGAAAGGAAATTCTGCCCTCCCAATGAAAAGGAACAGATAGCGAATAAGTTTCTGAACCTTAGGATGACCGGGGTAGTTAGTAAGGGTTATACTACCACATTCTTTGAATATGCTAGAATAGTACCAACCCTTGCATCACCTGAACCGGTATTAATCTCCCGATACATCTGGGGATTAATCGGGGAGATTAGGCATGTAGTCAAGGCAGCTAGACCTCAAACCATAGAAGAAGCTGTAGAACTAGCAAATACCTTGACAGATGAATTAATCCGTACTAGAGAAGAAGACCAGAGGAGAAACCTAGCCCAAAGGCTTACCCAAGAATTCCGTTCTGGGAATTCCAACCGTAGGAATGTAGGTTCTACCTCTGTACCATACTGCAAAGCCTGCAAGAAGAAGCAATCGGGAAAATGCTCCACTCACTGCAATTTCTGCAAGATGCCAGGACACAAGGAAGAGGATTGTAGGAGGAAATCCGTTAATGGACTGTGCTTCAACTGTGGAGAAAAAGGTCACATCATGCCCAACTGTCCGAAACTAGTTCCAGCCATGGGAAATAAGAACACTAAAAATGCTAGAGCATTTGTTCTGACTGCAGAGGAAGCCAAAATGATTCCAGATGTCATAGCCGGTACGTTTTTAGTTAATGATCTTTTTGCTAAAGTATTATTTGACTCTGGTGCAAACCAAAGTTTTATTAATACTTCATTTTGCAAACTACTAAATCAACCATTAACTAAACTCTCACAAGATCGTTTAGTAGAAACAACCAATGGAGAAACTGTTAGAATTTCTGAAATCTTGTAGGGAGCAAGAATAAAATTTTTAAATCAAAAGTTTATGGCAAACCTTTACCCAATGAATCTGGCAGGATTTGATATAGTATTAGGAATATATTGGTTAATAGCCAATAAAGCCAGTATTTTATGTGATCAAAAGTCAATTCAAGTAAATTCACCAAAAGGTGAAAAGATCACAATTAAAGGAGATAAGTCCTCTAGATCCACTAAATTCATATCTGTGATGAAAGCTGCAACTATATAAGAAAAGGATCTATAGTGTATTTGATTTCTATAATCACTAACACTAAAGGAAAAGAACTAAAGGATATTTCAGTAATATCCCAGTTTTCAGATGTCTTTCTAGAAGAGTTGCCAGGACTACCGCCAGACAAGGAAGTTGAATTCAGAATCCATCTATTACCAGGAACAACACCAATTGCCAAAGCACCTTACCGTTTGGCACCAACAGATATGCAGGAACTGAATAAACAGTTAGACGAATTATTGGAGAAATGATTCATACGGCCAAGCTCATCGTCATGGGGAGCACCAATTTTATTCGTAAAAAAGAAGGACGGATCAATGAGTATGTGCATTGACTACCGTGAATTGAACATGGTCACAATTAAGAATCGGTACCCATTACCGAGAATAGATGATATGTTCGATCAGTTGCAAGGAGCTCGATTTTTCTCTAAAATCGATTTAAGGTCAGGATATCATAAGTTAAAGGTACAGGAAGAGGACATTCCTAAAACCGCATTTAGAACAAGGTATGGCCATTAGAAATTTACTGTCATGCCATTTGGTTTAACCATACCCCAACCGCGTTTGTGGTGTCAGTGGGAGCAGCAGCTGCGGGACGTGGTTTCAGGTGATCATAGACCTGGTAAGCCCGATAATTGACTTCAAAGAGGGTGGTCCATGTGGTGTATTGGGATGTCTCGGCTTCCAGGGTGATTGGGACCATTTTTTGATGTTGTTGACCGTCAGGGTGGGGTGTAGCTTAGTTTCCATGGCTGGATGTGAAGAAAAGAATTATACGGAAGAAGATATGTAAGTTGAAAAAAAAACCTTAAAAAAATTGGATGTTGATAGTGGAGATGACAGAATTTTTTTGGTGGGGAAGAAGAATAAATCGAAGAAAGGGAAAAGGAGGTGTAGGGCCGGTGGGGAAGGTGGGGAAAGAAAGTGGCAGGGAAGGTGGGGAAGAAAGAGGATCATCACAACCATATATTGTCTTCCCTCAATCATGGGCGGCCAACCAATGGGGCGCCTTTTTCCCTCAACCTCCATGCACCTACCCTTCAGTACCTAAAACACCCACCACTACCCTGGGTACCACAGCCGCGAGCATTCTTGGACCATGACCCGACCAGGATTATGCTGCTGCTTTTACTCCCACTAACATCCAGCAAACACTCTACAAAATGTCTCTCCAGCAATCAGATCCGACATGCTATATGGACACAGGCGCAACCGGTCACATGGCTAGTCCACAAGGTAACTTCTCCCCGTCTTCTTTTAAGTCTTGCACTAACAAATCTATAATCGTTGGTAATGGCATGCAAATACCTGTTATTGGATAAGGCAATATTACTTTACAATCACCATACCCACCTCTCAAATTAAATAATGTCCTATATGCCCCTCAGCTAATTAAAAACCTGATTTTTGTTCGTAAACTTACAACCGACAATTTGCTATTTATTGAATTTGACCCTTTCGGTTTTACTGTGAAGGACCTCAAGACCAAGGCTCCCATCCTTAGGTGCAATAGATCGGGCGACCTCTACCCTCTGACTGCTCCTCTTCTCAAAACCACCTCTCAACCTACTGCTCTTACTGTCACCACTCAAGACCGATGGCACCAGCGACTTGGTCACCCGGGCGACAATTTATTGCATTCTTTAAAATTATCTTCATCCATTTCATTTAATAAAAATAAAACTCCACTTTGCCAATCCTGTGTCTTTGGCAAAAGTGTTAAATTTCCGTTTCATGATTCATGTAATGCAACTACTTTACCGTTTGATATTATCCATAGTGATTTGTGGACCTCCCCGGTTCTAAGCACCGGCGGTCATCGTTATTACATTTTATTTCTTGATGATTTCACAAATTTCTTACGGACATATCCTCTTACAAACAAATCCCACGTTTTTTCCACCTTCACTCATTTCAATAACTACATCAGCACACAATTTGAACGAAAAATCAAACAGTTTCAATGCGATAATGGTAGGGAATATGCAAACGCCTCTTTCTAAACATTTTGCAACAACCATGGCATGCACTTTCGTTTTTCATGTCCATACACCTCGTCCCAAAACGGCAAGGCTGATCGGAAAACACGGACAATCAATAACATGGTTCGTACCTTGCTCGCTCAATCCTCTCTCCCACCCTCTTTTTAGCATCACGCCATCGAAACCGCCACTTACCTTTTAAACATCCTACCCAACAAACATCTCAAATTCTACTCCCCTACCACTCGTCTTTACCATTGCGACCTGATGTGTGCAAAATGCAACATATAAATTACATCAATTGTGGCATAAAACTAACCCTTGTTTAGTACTAATGTTGGAAAAAGTGTGCTTTTGTCTTCCTTTTGTATTTTCAGGATTAAATGAGCTCAAATTAACAAAAGAAGCAAAAAGACATCAAAATCTAACATAAATACAAGAAAAGGAACAAATGTGACATGCCCGACCCCACGACAGCATCTTCCCAAGCAAAACAAGAAGACAGAAGACTGAACACGCCCCGTGCTCAGCCAGCGCGGGGGCATGCCCAAGTGTCAGCAGAAAAGACAAAGTGGTAGAAGCTTCTATTGCCCACCACGGGGCCGTCCTCAGCGGACACGGGGCCGTGGTGAACTATAAGATTCGCACAATCCAGGCAAATCTTCATAGTACAAAGATTCTTCTGCACACGGGGTCGTGCTCAGCGGACACGGGGGCGTGGTCAACTAATAAGACAAGCTGCATTTAATGAAGAAAGAGAAGGATGTGGACACGGGGCCGTGCCCGAGCTTCTGTTCAGCCTATAAATAGGAGTGCTTGGCTCAAGCTCAAACCATCCCTTGGCACACCACCTCTCTCACACTTCACCCACCACCCACCACCACCATAATACCATCATCCACCACCATCATCCATTGTCCATCATAGAGTGTGTGAGTCGTCTCGGGATCCAAGATTGATCGTAAGAGTTCTTGACAATCAAGGCCATGTTTGCCTAAGTCTCTTACATCACTTGGTGAAGACAAGTGTCTAGTGTAATACTTTTTATTTCTAATCTTTTCGCACTTGTTATTTGGTTTTGTATTAATGACTTTAATAACTAGTTTCTTATGTTGAAGGTGATTCTTCCTTATCGTTTGTCCGTAGTGTCTTGACATTATTTTACTGTCTATATAAAATAAAAGATTTTCACCATTCATATCTCCACGGTCTATATGGAGGTATGTTGGCTACCTGGTCGGGGGTTAAGGGAACGGTTTGGTAAGAGTCTTGCCATTGTTCAGCGTTTAGAGGTCCTGCAATGGACCTGGGTCAAATTTAGTAGGACCTCCTTCAATACTTAACGGTATTGGATGGCGGGGGTCCAAACTCTTTGATCCCCTCATAAGCTAACTACTATTAATACTATAACCCGGTTATTTAGGACCTTATCCCTGCTGACTCAGACTACTTAGTCGAGGGTAACGTCACCTCCAAAAGAGGGGCCTACCATAATTTGCATTAATAACTTAATTCATTATCTTTCAATAATCCGACCCTTTAGGATTGTATCCTTGCTGACTCAAACTACTGGGTTGAGGGTAACGTCACCTTCAAAAGAGGGGCCTACTACAATAACTAAGATAATCTCTTAAATAAGTGCAAAAGTGCGGAAATAATCAAAGGTTACACTATACACGAGTCGGAACCAAGTGATTCATCTTGTCTATCTATTTTTATTTTTATTTTTATTTTTCAGCATTTTAATTAGTTTTTATTTTTCTTAGCTTAAAACCTTTTTTTCTAAACTTTTTGATTTGATTAGACGTTGAGGATAAACCGGTACTAAAAGCTCTTGTGTCCTTGGACGACCTCGGTATCTTACCAACACTATACTACGCTCACGATGGGTGCACTTGCCCATATGTGTGTTTAGTGTTAGTAAATATCGTGTTTTATAAATTTAAAACTTGGCTAAAAAGTGTTAAAGGGCTTAAAATATACACCTAATATACATAACACTTCACACGCATCAAGTTTTTTGGCGCCGTTGCCTGGGACACAAGGATTTTAAGAAAGTTAGGAATCAACGGCCTAATCGTTTTTTCTTATTTTTCATTTTTTTAGGATTTTTCTTAATTTTTCAGCTTCTGCAGAACTCAGCACGGGCCGTGCCAGGTCGGACACAGGCCGTGCTCAGCATTGTTACTGGCAGTTTTTATTTTCCGAAGTTACAGAGAGCTGAACACGGGGCCGTGTCAGTGCAACACGGGGCCGTGCCCAACTCCCCAGTAACAGGGATCTGGAAAACAATCACTGTATCTCCGAGCACGGGCCGTGGGGGCCGTGGTGAACCTTCTGACCAGCGTTCTTTTCTGTTTTTGTTGCAGGACTTGGAACCAAGGCACCACATTTGAACTTCCTACGTAGTGCATGAGCTCCAGTTCTAGTAGAGACATAAAAGAACCCCTAGAAGAACCCGAACGCTTTCTCAGAAAAAGACTTAAAGCTAAAAACCAAGAGAAAGTTTCGGGGGACCCACTTCCAATGGCGGACCAACGTACCCTCATGGATTACCTACGACCCACCGTAGGTAATCTGGGCGCCGCTATCAATGCACCGAATGTCGAAGCCAACAACTTCGAACTTCGGCCACATTTGATACAAATGCTTCAAAACTCCGCAACCTTCCATGGGCTTGCGGACGAGGATCCCCATCTACATATTACTAATTTCTTGGAAATATGTGATACCTTTCGGATCAATGGAGCATCAAACGACGCCATTCGCCTTCGGATGTTTGCATTTTCACTAAAAGACCGAGCTAAGGCTTGGCTTAACACCCTCCCAGTAGGCTCGGTAAACACCTGGGATGAACTAGCCCAAAAGTTTCTATATAAGTATTTCCCTCCTGCTAAAACGGCTAAATTAATGACTGAAACTAATACATATTCACAAGAGGATGGGGAATCCTTATATGAAACTTGGGAAAGGTTCAAGGAGCGACTAAGAAAGTGTCCTCATCACGGTCTTGCGGTATGGCAACAAGTATCCACTTTCTACAATGGGTTGTTGCCACACACAAGACAAACACTTGATTCTAGCTCCGGGGGACTTTTAGGTAATCGTCGCCCAAATGAAATATATAATCAAATTGAGGAGATTGCTCAAACAAATTTTCAATGGCACACTCCCCGAGGTAATAAATCTATTCCCCCGGGCGCCCATAAGGTTGATGAAAGCACTTCTTTACAAGCCCAAATCGAGGCCCTCTCTTCGAAAATCAAAAGCTAGAAATGACAAAAACGGCCTCTGTTATGGCTTGTGAAGGATGTGGTGGGCCACATGAAAATTGGAGTTGTATGAAAGAAGTAGATGACCAAACAGAAACGGTAAACTACATTGATAATAGACCTTGGCATTCGGGTCCACCAACGAGTACCTACAACCAAGGATGGCGTAACCACCCTAATCTTGGTTGGAGAGATCCCGGCAATAGTAGTAACCAACAAAACCAACGAACTAACTTTCAACAACCACAAAATTTTTCTCAACAACAAGGTGGAAGAGAAAGGCTTGAAGATACTGTATCTCGCCTCATCTCCGACACCGAAAACAAAAACTCGGATCGATTTCAACAATTGGAATCGAATTTTAGAAATCAACAAGCTAGCATTCAAAACATGGAAAAACAATTAAATCAAATAGCTCAAAATTTTTCCGAGAGACCACAAGGCGCATTACCTAGCAATACCGAAACCAACCCAAAAGCTCAAGTACATCTCATCATATTGAGAAATCGAACCGTGGGTCCCAAGGAGGCTCCATTACCGCCAGATGAAAGAAGCCAGTCTAGCCAAACCACGACTCCACCCGCCCCCGAAAAGGCTTCTTTACCAAATCAAGAGCCCACCAAGACTCCTCCAATTCCGTACCCCGGTAGGTTAAATCGTCAAAAGACCGATGAGCAATTCACAAAGTTCGAAAATTTACTAAAACAATTGCATGTTAATATTCCTTTTATTAAGGTCCTAACCCAAATGCCTAAATATGCAAAATTCATGAGGGATTTCCTCACTCACAAAAGGAAAATTGAATCAATGTAATTAGTTAACTTAGGCGAAGAATGCTCCGCCTTAGTACTCAACAAACTCCCACAAAAGAAAATTGATCCCGGAAGCTTCACAATTCCTTGCTCGATCGGGGAATCCCCCGTCCGTAATGCATTAGCCGATCTTGGGGCTAGCATTAACCTCATGCCCACATCGATGTTCAAACGACTCGGCCTAGGAGCAACAAGCCCTACAAAGATGAGCATACAACTCGCCGACAGATCCGTCAAATTTTCCACAAGGTGTCGCTGAAAATCTATTGGTCAAGGTTGACAACTTCGTTTTCCCAACCGACTTTGTCATCCTAGATATGGAAGAAGACACCGATGTCCCTCTCATCCTCGGGAGGCCATTTCTAGCCACCGCCCAAGCAGTGGTGGATATGAATGACGGAACATTAACATTGAAGTTTGGGGACAAGGAAGTGAAGTTTGAATGTGGAAAGAGAGTAGAGGACGAAGACCCGGTCAACTACATGAAGGTCATAGACTCAAGCTTGGATGACGCTCTCCGACGGTGTAACATGGGAAGCAATACATCCCACTTGGGTAACATATGACCAGGCTTTGGGTCTAGCCAAGGACCCTTATAAACGTGGCGCACCACGGAAGCATTTCGCGGAACTATCCTTAGTTTAGTTTAGATTAATTTTCATGTTTTCTAGTTAGTTTTAACTTTCAGGAATAGAACACACTTGAGATGGCAAAGGATACAAGGGAAGCTCGAACCAGCACCCCATGCAGGAAAACAGGACCGCCCGACAAAATTCTTCGTTTACAGTAAGTTCGGCACGGGCCGTGTCCGCCCAACACGGCCCCGTGCTACACAGTCTGCAAAAATACCCAGTTCAGGTAAACTGGACACGGGCTGTGCTCACCCAACACGCCCCCGTGTCTAGACTTCTGTTTCTCTTGATTTAATTTTGTTACTGGCACTTGAACACGGGGCCATGCCCGGACAACACGGGGCCGTGTTCAGCGCCCAGTAACACAAAATTTTTACTTTTTCACACCCTTTTACACATTCAATCAACCTAAAAACTTATTTTTGGGACACATTGAGGACAATGTGTAATTTAAGTGTGGGGGGGATGCTAAAACCTTGAATCTTGCAAGTCCTAAATACAAGCCTTACACAAAACTCTATTGGAACCGCTAATCACCCCAATTTTTTTTAAAAAAATTTCATTTTTTTACTTGTCTAGGTTTAACTCGGGAATTTCAAGTTCTAAAAAAGGTTATATTTTTACGAATTTACAACCGATAGCGTCGTGATAAAAAGGAACCAACATAAGAAAATTATGAAAAGGCATGACAAACTTAGTTAAAATTTAATTATATATACTTGATCACATAAAAACCCATTCCCACAAAAGTGAGTTTTGAGCCTTTATTGAGCATACAAATATATATCTTTAAACTAAATGCTCATTTTTCATTTCTTGTGTAAATAGCCGCTTGGTTCTTACGACTCTAGAACTTACCACGACGATACATTCCCGGTCCTTACCAACTTAAACCCGAGTAAGTAAATGATGGAGGCATTAGGACTAACCCTTTTTATTTCTACACCATTATTTTTCTTTTTTTTTTACCACCTACCCAAAATCCCCCTAGTTAGCCCCTTTGAGCCTAAACCTTTTCATTTCATAACCCCCTTTCACCCACCAAAACCTTTTTTCATTTTTAACCCTTTGTTTTAGTAACAAGTTCGGTTTCTCATGACTTTAAAAAAAACATAGTTGATTATGAAGCAAAAGCAAATAAACAAACAAGTTTATCAAAAATGACTTTGTTTGAAAAATAGCTTCATAAAAATAAAAGTTGAAAAATAGAAAGTCTTACAAAAACCGATACTTGTTACGCTTTTCGCCCTTTTTCTACTAACCACTAACCCAACCACCTACCTTTAACCCAAGCCTAACCCTTCACCCAAAAAGTCCTCTTGATATTTACAAAGGTATATAAGTTAAAAAGGAGGAGGATTGATTACTTGGCAAGCCTATGGTAGGAGTAAGTTCCATGCCGCTCTCGAGTGATCCACAAAAATACATTTTCGGCCGAGTGTTGAGTGATCCCCGTGAGGTATGTGAACTTGTATATAAATAGAATTTTAAAGAGGTATGTTATGCCCTAATAAGTAATTTATCTTATGAAAAGTTTTAAATAAATCATGACGAATAGGTTTGTAAATAAATAAAAATAAAACTAAATAAAGAATCTTGGAAATCCCGACACTCTATGACAAGCCCAAAAACCTTCTTTTCTACCCATTCCATTTGGGAGTGTAATAGCCACATATTAAAGAGTTTTGCTTGAGGACAAGCAAAGATTCAAGTGTGGGGGTATTTGATGTGTGCAAAATGCAACACATAAGTTACATCAATTGTGGCATAAAACTAACCATTTTTTAGTACAAATGTTGGAAAAAGTGTGCTTTTGTCTCCTTTTTGTATTTTTAGGATTAAATGAGCTCAAATTAACAAAAGAAGCAAAAAGACATCAAAATCTAACATAAATACAAGAAAAGGAACAAATGTGACATGCCCGACCCCACGACAACATCTTCCCAAGCAAAACAAGAAGACAGAAGACTGAACACGTCCCGTGCTCAGCCAGCACGAGGGCGTGCCCAAGTGTCAGCAGAAAAGACAAAGTGGTAGAAGCTTCTATTGCCCACCACGGGGCCGTGCTCAGCGGACACGGGGCCGTGGTCAACTATAAGATTCGCACAATCCAGGCAAATCTTCATAGTACAAAGATTCTTCTGCACACGGGGTCGTGCTCAGCGGACACGGGGGCGTGGTCAACTAATAAGACAAGCTGCATTTAATGAAGAAAGAGAAGGATGTGGACACGGGGCCGTGCCCACTGGACACGGGGCCTTGCCCGAGCTTCTGTTCAGCCTATAAATAGGAGTGCTTGGCTCAAGCTCAAACCATCCCTTGGCACACCACCTCTCTCACACTTCACCCACCACCCACCACCACCATAACACCATCATCCACCACCATCATCCATTGTCCATCATAGAGTGTGTGAGTCGTCTCGGGATCCAAGATTGATCGTAAGAGTTCTTGACAATCAAGGCCATGTTTGCCTAGGTCTCTTACATCACTTGGTGAAGACAAGTGTCTAGTGTAATACTTTTTATTTCTAATCTTTTCGCACTTTTTATTTGGTTTTGTATTAATGACTTTAATAACTAGTTTCTTATGTTGAAGGTGATTCTTCCTTATCGTTTGTCCGTGGTGTCTTGACATTATTTTACTATCTATATAAAATAAAATATTTTCACCATTCATATCTCCACGGTCTATATGGTGGTATGTTGGCTACCTGGTCGGGGGTTAAGGGAACGGTTTGGTAAGAGTCTTGCCATTGTTCAGCGTTTAGAGGTCCTGCAATGGACCTGGGTTAAATTTAGTAGGACCTCCTTCAATAGTTAACGGTATTGGATGGCGGGGGTCCAAACTCTTTGATCCCCTCATAAGCTAACTACTATTAATACTATAACCCAGCTATTTAGCACTGTATCCCTGCTGACTCAGACTACTTATTCGAGGGTAACGTCACCTCCAAAAGAGGGGCCTACCATAATTTGCATTAATAACTTAATTCATTATCTTTCAATAATCCGACCCTTTAGGATTGTATCCTTGCTGACTCAAACTACTGGGTTGAGGGTAACGTCACCTTCAAAAGAGGGGCCTACTACAATAACTAAGATAATCTCTTAAATAAGTGCAAAAGTGCGGAAATAATCAAAGGTTACACTATACACGAGTCGGAACCAAGTGATTCATCTTGTCTATCTGTTTTTATTTTTATTTTTATTTTTCAGCATTTTAATTAGTTTTTATTTTTCTTAGCTTAAAACCTTTTTTTTCTAAACTTTTTGATTTGATTAGACGTTGAGGATAAACCGGTACTAAAGGCTCTTGTGTCCTTGGACGACCTCGGTATCTTACCAACACTATACTACGCCCACGATGGGTGCACTTGCCCATATGTGTGTTTAGTGTTAGTAAATATCGTGTTTTATAAATTTAAAACTTGGCTAAAAAGTGTTAAAGGGCTTAAAATATACACCTAATATACATAACACTTCACACGCATCACGACCCCACATATGAATATCTCCGAGTGTTCGGCTGTCTTT
The DNA here is from genome assembly GCA_030545235.1 of Helianthus tuberosus. Lineage (NCBI taxonomy): Eukaryota > Viridiplantae > Streptophyta > Magnoliopsida > Asterales > Asteraceae > Helianthus > Helianthus tuberosus. Next base: position 114,839,914 of record CM060414.1, on the reverse strand, counting down.
GTTACCCATTATTACCCTCCACCTCTATCCATAAACTCGCCAACCGCTCCAAACCTATGGTTTTCCTCGGCTATCCCACAAACCATCGGGGCTATAAATGCCTCGACCTCACCTCTCAGTCTATCTTTCTATCCCGCCACGTTCATTTCAAGGAAACCATTTTCCCCTACGCCACCACACTACCGCCTAGCCCCACCGCCTATGACTTCCTCACACCACCCTTTAACCCTCTCCTATGGCCTCATGTGTCTCCCCTATCTCCACAACCTTCGGACCATACTACTACCCGTCCTCACACCACGGCCCAAACACCACTCACCCAACCATCGGCCCAATCCTCTGTTGGCCCATCCTACCTTACCCAAACTTCAGCCCAATCCCCTGCTGGCTCATCTCACCTTAACACGGCCTCTCCACTTTCCACGTCCCAACCCGCCCTAAACGAAACTCACTTCTCCCTACCTTCGGCTCCTGTTCAAATCAACCAACAACCTGTCTCACCCACCACTGCTCACCCGTCTCCACCACCACCCCCATCCCCCCTCCCACTACCCGTACCATGCGCACACGTGCCATGGACGACATCCATAAACCAAAACAACTTTTTAACCTGCACACTGCTTCCATCACCCCCATACCAAAATCACCCCAGCTTGCCTTATCCTCTCCAGATTGGTTCAATGCCATGTCTAATGAATATAGTGCACTAATTAAAAATGAGACCTGGAGTTAGTTGTCACACCCCGAATATCCACGTGTTACCGGTGGGCCCGGTAGGGGAGTATCGTGACGTGGTTGGCAACATAATAGTCAAACAACACAATATTTAAATGCACAGCGGAAGCAAAATATAGATTCATTTCAACCAAACGATATTGTAATATTAAGTATCACAAGTAGTTGAATATAAATCCACAGGTAGATCAAAATAAAAAGGAAACAATGTTCAACAGTCTATGACATCCAAGCTTGCGGGACTTATTCTGGATGCTAGGAGACAAGCCAGCCTATTACGCGTAGTACCTGCACTTAACCTTTTTAAGAAAAATACGTCAGTTTACACTGGTAAATACAATCAACCGACTCATTTTGAAAAGAGTTTAAGAAAATGCATTTAAGGCACAAGGCACAAATAATATTTTATAACTTGGGATGCTTATTTAAATATATAAACTTGTAAAGGATTTACATGTTCCTTATGCGTTCAGTAGCCCAGATCGAGCCGGGTTAAAGATCAATAGACACACCACTTTATTTAAATGAGACACTGACAGGTGTACGCCTACACCTGAGTGCTAAGGTCGTGGCCATTTCGTAAAATGATGCCAGGGATATCCGGGACACGGTCATTAACCCCCAAAGGCTTTAAGCAAACAAAACAATTTAAACGAAACATCTCAATACTTTAACCATTATACAATTAAAGATTTAATGTCCGACCAAGCGGTATTTTATATACCGTACCCCAAGCCCGTATAGGGAAATAAGTTAAAAGTATTTACCTGAGCAAGTATAGATCAAAATCAGCGAGTGCAAGTATCTTTTACTGGTTCTCCTAATCTGGAACGAAGGTTTATAATAACCTATTAGAATCCTAACGGGTCTTTAGTTAAGCTTAAGCTTAGACCGGTTAGTTTTAAAGATACGGTTCGTACGCACGATTAAGCGAAGACCGGATAGAATGTGATTTAGACCCGAAAAGTTTGAAGACTTGCTTAATATGGGTATATTATACACATTCTGGATTTTGAGATAAAACCGATAAGGTTTGACCCGTTTCGGCTAATTTATGTAAACTAGTTACATAAACCGAACCGAACGCGTATGAAGCGTAACGTGTAACCATAAGAGTCCTAAACAGGTTTCTTAAGTTAACATGCCTTAAATATGTTGTGATATCAGTAGGATACCTTCCGTTATGCCCAAAACGAGTTTAATCTCATATTAACCCCCGTAGGGGTATTTTGGTCATTTTAACGGTTATAAAAGGAATTAATTAAATTTCTGTGAACCGGGTCTGAATACATCAGTAAAATAGTTTATTTTAACAGGTTATAACATTTGGTTATAAGTCTTACATGTCAAAATAGTTTTAAACCCAAACTATGCGTATAATACGCGTATAAAGCCGTTTTAAGCGACGTACGGGTTAAAATAGGATTCTGAGTTTCCTAATCAGTTAAACAGGTTTAAAACACTCTATTTAATATTTAAAATCAGTAGCAATTGGATTGGCATCAAAAGGATTTGTAAAACTCATTTTATGGCCGAAAAGGGTATAGTCGGTAATAACCGAATTAAGGCACTAATCCTAGCTTATGATCAGTTTAAAAATAATTAAAAATCTTCAAAAATCCCAAAATATTATATTACATCAGTGGGTAAAAGGTTTGGTGTCAAAAATGGGGTTTAGATAGGCTTTACGCTAATGACGCCGTTAAATCACTAAGAAGCGTTCTAATTACGTCATTGAGCATAACTCCTAATCTATATGTCCAACTGATGTAAAAATTTACGGACATGTTTAATAATCACTAACTAAGATTATTTTACTTTCATATTTCCAAAATGCTCGTTTTATGGTCATAAGGGCATTACGGTCAATATTTAGGCGATTAACGGAAACGTCGGACAAATAAGGATTTATGTGGTATAAACGCAGAGGGTTATATACACATGTAACTAGGTCCTAATGGAACTTTAAGGCATGTCTAAATCTATCAAAACCGGGTCAGAACTGAGGTCAAAGCAAAAGTCAAACTTTTGCGTCTTTCGGTTCCGAATCGGTTCAAAACAGAAAGTTGTCGAATCAAACAAGCGTAGATAAGTTTTTATACTTATTATCAGGTTAGATGAATGATAAAATAGGTTACACACCTTTTATATTGTTAATTACATGATTAATGATTCTGTTGACTTTTCGAAAGAAGTTTGACTCGACAAACAACCTAGTTAGGAATGGAATCAGTGGGTGCCCTTTTAAGGGTTTAAAGCCCACATGATTACCAACTTATAACAACTTTCGTTTCGACAAACCCCTGGACCGTTTGTGTTTTATCGCTAAGTCAAACTGTAGTTACGACGGTTTAATTTTAAGCTATAAACTAAGCATAACTTAATTTAGAAAGATCAAGGGTACTTACACTAGTCTTATGAACGATTTGGAAAGCTTGGAAGATGGTCTTGGGTTCCAGAAATGCTCAGAGATGAAGTATGGAATGAATGTTCAAAGTTGTCAATATTAGGAACTTTATAAATTGATCCAAACTCCTTAGATTGTTGACAAATGAGTCTACAATTGATCAAGGATGAATACAAGTGCCCTCTACAGCCTATAAACCACTTTAGGGAAGCCCATGGTATGCCAAAATTCGATCTAAGTTGGTTAACAAACATGCAGGACATCTGTGCATGTTTTCTGATCAGACAAGGCAGTCGCGTAGCGCGACTGCCGGGGTTATTTATGCTCGCGCTACGCGAGTGTGTAGATGACCAGCTCAGCAAGTTTTCATTAATTGCATTTCAGTCCCTGGTCCCCCGAAAGGTCGTTTTCACTTGGTTTTCTTGCATTCTAAGACTTTATAACTGACATATGGGGCTTTAACGCTTATACCATCTTTGTCAAGTCCTCGAGTAACTTTGTGATCACCCGAAAAGCCCTAATTTTCAATGTTGACGGTTCTAACCCTCACACACGAATTTTATCATAACTTTCTCATACGATAACGAAACTTGGTGAAATTTTTATGGTACATTCTAGTGAGCATAATTAATCGTTACAAAGCTTCAGGTTTGCTAAAAGGTCACTCAGAGGCATATCTTAACATGTTGACACATTTAACCCCTGTAGTTTGTAATCTCTCACTTTCTTTCACAATTCGCTTCGTATGATCCATGATCCATTCGTTTAAGGTTATAAACATCATGTAGGGTTATTGTAAAGTATATTTATTCATTGTCGACACTTTGAACCCTTATATTTACACAGTTTCATTGCTTGTCAACTTTAGTCCTTCAAGAACATTCTTTCACACGTTCAAACCTATGACACGTGTCAACACATCATAGGACGTAAATTTTCGAGGTGTTACATCCTCACCCCCTTAAAAGAAATCTCGACCTCGAGATTTACTGAAATAGATAAGGGTACTTTTCTTTCATCGTGGACTCAACCTCCCACGTATACTCGGGACCTCTACGGGCATCCCATTTGACCTTTACAATCGGTACATGCTTCCTTCGAAGCTTCTTAACCTGTCGATCCTCGATCGACAATGGTCTTTCCACAAATTTTAAGCTCTCATCTATATGCACATCTGTATGGGGTATGACCAGTGATTCGTCAGCGAAACACTTCTTCAGCTTGCAGATGTGGAACACATTGTGAATTCCACTGAGCTCTTCCGGTAAGTTCAACTTATAGGCAACTGACCCGACACGTTCGATAACCTCGAAAGGTCCTATGTATCTCGGGCTTAGCTTACCTTTCTTACCAAATCGCATCACCCCCTTCCAGGGTAACACTTTAAGTAGGACTTTGTCACCTACATCGAAGTGAAAATCCTTACGATTTGGATCAGCGTAACTCTTCTGCCTATCCCGGGCAGCTTTGAGATGGTCACGAATCTGGAAAATCTTGTCCGTCGTTTCGAACACGAACTCTGGTCCTGATAACTGGACTTCTCCAACTTCCGCCCAACACACGGGCGATCTACACTTTCTACCATATAATGCCTCGAAAGGCGCAACTTTTATGCTGGTGTGGTAGCTATTGTTGTAGGAGAATTCGATTAATGGTAAGTTCTTATCCCAACTACCACCCAAATCGATCGCACATGCACGTAGCATGTCTTCCAACGTTTGAAAAGTACGCTCACTCTGACCGTCAGTCTGAGGATGATAAGCCGTACTAAAATTCAAACGTGTGCCCAAAGATTGTTGGAAACTCTTCCTAAAATGTGACGTGTATCTAGTATCTCGGTCAGAGATAATAGACACAGGTATGCCATGTAAGGCTACAATCTTATCCACGTATAACTGGGCTAACATGTCGGAGCTATAAGTCTCCTTGATGGGTAAGAAATGTGCTGACTTAGTCAGTCTATCCACTATGACCCATATTGTATCATTGCCTTTCCTTGTCTTAGGTAACTTGGTAATAAAATCCATAGTCACCATTTCCCACTTCCATGTAGGAAGTTCAGGCTGTTGTAGCAAACCTGACGGCTTTTGATGTTCTGCCTTGACTTGCGCACACGTCAAGCATTTAGCTACATAGGTAGCTACAGACTTCTTCAAGCCTATCCACCAATAATTCGCCCTTAGATCCTGGTACATCTTATCAGCTCCAGGATGAACGGAGTATTTGGAACTATGGGCTTCCTGGAGAATAACATCTCGTAGTCCTCCATAAATTGGAACCCATATTCGTCCATTCAACCTTAGTATTCCGTCCTTGCTAAGTGTTAACTGCTCCTCAGTTACCCCTAGCCTTTCGTTAGGATAGTTAGCTTCCAACACAGCTTCCTTCTGTGCAGCTAACAACCTTTCAATCAAGTTGTTCTTTATTTCCATGCGCTTGGCATTGATTCGGATGGATTTCACCTTCTCCTTCCGACTCAAGGCATCGGCGACTACATTCGCCTTGCCGGGATGGTATCTTATTTCACAATCGTAATCATTCAGAGTTTCCATCCAACGGCGTTGCCTCATGTTCAAGTCCTTCTGGTTGAACAGATGTTGAAGGCTTTTGTGATCAGAATAGATCACACATTTTATTCCATATAAGTAGTGCCTCCACAGTTTTAGTGCGAATACAATGGCACCCAACTCCAAGTCATGGGTGGTGTAATTCTTTTCGTGCACCTTTAACTGGCGTGAAGCATAGGCAATGACTTTGCCTTTCTGCATAAGCACACATCCCATCCCGGTGTGTGATGCATCACAATAAACTACAAACTCCTCTATTCCTTCAGGCAATGTCAGTACTGGAGCATTGCTCAACTTTTGTTTCAGAATATCGAAGGATTCCTGCTGCTTAGGACCCCAGTCAAACTTAATCTTCTTACGCGTCAGCGAAGTCAGGGGTGCAGCAATCCTTGAGAAGTTTTCAATGAATCGCCTATAGTATCCTGCCAAACCTAGGAAGCTACGTATTTCTGTAGGCGTCTTTGGCTCATGCCAATTCATGACAGCTTCAACTTTAGCGGGATCTACTTGGATACCACGCTCACTAACAACATGTCCAAGAAATTGGACTTCTCGAAGCCAGAATTCACACTTCGAGAATTTGGCATAGAGCTTTTCTTTATGAAGTAGTTCCAGAATGCAGTGAAGATGCTTCTCATGGTCAGCTTGGTTCTTTGAGTAGATGAGAATGTCGTCGATGAAGACGATGACGAATTTATCTAAGTGCGGATTGCGAACGCGATTCATGAGATCCATGAACGCGGCCGGTGCATTAGTGAGCCCAAAAGGCATCACTAGGAACTCGTAATGACCATAACGAGTCCTAAATGCTGTTTTATGCACGTCTTCATCTCTAACCTTCAATTGATGGTAGCCTGACCTCAAGTCAATCTTCAAGAAGAAACTTGCCCCTTGAAGTTGATCGAACAGATCGTCGATTCTAGGCAAAGGATACCTATTCTTGATAGTGACCTTATTAAGCTCGCGGTAGTCGATGCACAGATGCATCAATCCATCCTTCTTCTTGACAAATAAAACTGGTGCTCCCCAAGGAGACGAACTAGGTTTTATGAAACCTTTGGCTAGCAAATCATCTAGCTGCGTTCTCAATTCCTTCATCTCTGTTGGTGCCAACCTATAAGGCGCCCTTGCAACTGGTGCTGATCCAGGAATAATGTCAATTCTGAATTCTACTTGCCTATCTGGTGGCAAACCAGGTAGTTCTTCAGGAAATACTTCGGGGTATTCAGAAATGACGGGGATATCCCCAATCTTGGGCTTCGGCTCATCAATTATCACTTGTGCCATGTAGATGACACAATCCTTCTTCAAACACTTAGAGTCTTTGAGCATAGACATTTTCTCTGGTAGCCCATACTGGGTATCTCCCTGGATAGTAAGTGATTCACCAGACGGAGTCTTGATCATCACTTGTTTCTTATTGCAAATAATCTGGGCCTGGTTATGAGATAACCAGTCCATACCCAAAACTATGTCAAAACCGACTAGTTTTAAAGGAAGTAGGGACAAAGGAAAAGAGTGGTTCTTAATGGATATGAAACATCCATCTAATAAGGTTGAAGCAGTTTCTAAAGTGCCATCTGCTAGTTCCACCTCATACTTCACACTTAAAGTCTTAACAGGTAATTTCAACAATTCACAAAACTTATTATCTACGAACGACTTATCAGCGCCTGAATCAAATAACACTCTCGCATAAACATCATTTACGAGAAAGGTACCTGTTATCACATTGTCATCCTTGACGGCTTCCTTAGCATCCATCCTGAAGACCCTAGCATTGGTCTTCTTAGTCTCTTCGGGCTTCTTGGCATATTTTGGGCAATTGCTCTTGATGTGCCCCTTTTCATTGCAACCGTAGCAGGTCGCATCCTTTATCTTTTTGCAATCCAAGGTTTTGTGTTCCTTGGACTTGCACAACCCACATGCAAAAGCTTTCGATTGTGAATTCGAATTCGATTCAAACCTGCACTTCCCAAAGTGCTGCCTCTTGCAGATTTTACATCTGGGTTTTTCACCCGACTGCTGACCATCCTTCCTAAATCCTGGCCCCTTCTTATGGTCATTGTTTCCCTTCTGCTTCTTGTCTGAACGTCGTGAGTTGTCATCCTCACGCTTCCTCTTTTTAGTATCAGTGTTCCTCTGCGATCTCAGCCTGACAGCATCCAAGGTAAGGGACAATGATATGTCCGCTACTGACCGAAAAGTAGTTGGTCTGGAGGCCTTCACACTTGCTTTGATCTCCGGGGCCAAACCCCCAATGAATCGAGCTATACGTTTAGGCTCCGGAGTTACCAAATATGGAACCAACCTTGACAAAGTGTTGAAACTGGTAAGGTAGGCCTGACAGTCTAGGTTTCTCATGACCAGCGACAAGAAGTCAGATTCAATTCTCTCAACCTCGTGTTGAGGGCAGAAATTTTCCTTGATTAGTGTCATGAACTCTTCCCAGGTCATATTGTATAACGGGACTTTCCATGTAGCTTGGATCAAAGATCTCCACCAAGCTAATGCTTCTCCCTTGAAAGACTGTGACACAAATTTCACAATATCCCTTTCATTGCAACCACTGATATCCACAACCGTATCCATCTCGTCCATCCAAGTCATGCAATCCACTGCTCCTTTTTCCCCAGTAAAATCCCTGGGTTTGCACGATACGAAGTACTTATAGGAGCAACCCTTATTACGGGGTTCTTGATTCCGTACGACTCTTTGAGATGGAGCACTCCTCTGGTTTGATGAGTGGTGAGAATTACTGTTGTGGGCAGTGTGGGTCCTGGAGGGTGTTCTAGAGTGTGGTGCAGATTGGGTCCTTGCATGGGTACCACCGGATTCATGGAGCTGTCTATCCATAGCTCTATTAACGGCATTATCTATCATTGCCTGTAATTCTGCACCCCCTACATTTACTCGGGCATTATCATGCTCTCTCCCTGGGTGACTGTTGACCTCATTTGAGTCTGCCATGTAGCTTGAACTGTTACATATCGACATCAATTTATTGGTGAGTTTATTATAGAATTGTCTTTTATGGCAATTTATTAACCGTGGTAAACATAGACCATATATGGTTAATTTATTACTCACATTTATTTAGGATTTCTAATATAATTTATCCTAATTATTAAAACAATAACAGTTTTATTAGCACATAAGGCCTAGTCACAGGGACAATTTAGATTATAAGCTATGATTTCAGAGAATCAAAGCATGAAGGTTTGAACAAAATTCATTACCTTTATCAGACAGGGTCACAGACTATTACTGTCTTTTGTCTCATATGAAAATGAGAAGGGCCCGTAGGCATTCTATTACCATTGGATGGTAAAAAGAACTGGTCATATTTATTAATGATTTAACCCATGATTCAGAGATCATTTAGTTGGGTTTGGAATCTTTGAAAAGATCCATATATAATAATAACACGTGTGTTTTTAACGAATCATGTCTGCCAGGAGTGTTAACATGTTTTCAGATGTTAACAGGGATTTGAATCTTTTAAACGAGTTTTACCATCTGGGTCAGGTCTTAAAATGACATGCAGGCTAGGTTATACTTTTAAGATCCTTAATTAAAAATAACATAGGCAGATAGATTTTTAAAAGGAATGATTCTGATTTATTTATTTCATATATAATTTAATTATGCGTAACATAGCAAAGATGAAATTTATAAACTTACATTCCATTAAAATTTAAAAGTAGTACACTTTGCCCTAAACGGGACTTTTCACATAAACACATGCCCACGCAGGAGCTATACAGATAATACATGTCCTCACAGGGACGGTTTACAAAAGTAAATGTCCACGCAGGGACTAATAGAGACAAGTCCACGTAGGGACTAAGTACAAAGGTAGATGTCCACGCAGGGACTACATACACACATAAATAAATGTCCACGTAGGGACTTGATTTAAACAAGGAAATACAATAATACATATTGGGATTTAACGATCCCGTTTCTTCTTTCCTTTCAGCAAATTTGCCAAACCACTCATGAATCCCTCATTCTTCTTACGCTCTCCCTAGAGGTCTCTCTCAACCCTGCCCAGTCTTTGACGGAGATCCTCCTGCTCTGGTGGAGAAAACCGTGGTGGCTGGTACTGTGGCGGCGGCTGAGCAGGTACTTGATACCCTCGAGCTGGATGTCCTATTCCCCAAGGGGTTCCATATGGTCCCTCAGGATTTTGGGCAAGGTAGTTTGCTGCCACTAGGTATGGGTCGGCCTCGGCATAGTTATAGTTATGGTATGCTGGCGGTCCGTATGGGTTGTAAGCTGCCGGAGCAGTATAAGCAGGGATAGGGTGGCCAAAACCCGGTGATGGCGGTGCAATAGGTGCCGAATTCACCTCTGAAACTGGAACTGAAGGTCCACCCATTTGTGGGCCTTCATATATAGGCGGGTAGTGGCTGCCGCTAGAGTGTTGAGGGGTACTGAAATGAAACTCCCCTCCTCGTGATGACATCCGTGCGCCAGTCCTCCTACGTCTGGGTGGTTCTGGAGGCTCTAGATGAACTAGCGGCGGTGGAGGCGGTGGCGTGACTGCCTCGAAACGTGGATCCCCAGAGGGATCTTGCTGCAGCTGTGGCGGCTACTGGTGTGGTGATGAGTGTTCAGATGGTGTATAGTACCACTCACACCGTTCGAACCGTGCCATGTGACTATCCGGACCTTGGTATGGTGTTCCGTGAAAAGACGAACCGTCTGAGATCACAAAAGGATGGTTCAGGGATCCGGTTGAAGCCTCGACGGGATCTGTGTCCTCGTCCATATCTTGATCACCAGAAAAGTGATCCTCCGGTCCTAGTGGGTTAAAGCCCACTTGTTCTGGTAGATACTCTGCTGGGTTAAACTGGCCCTGAAAGACAGGAGTAGGGTCGCGGAAGGAATCTTGCGATGCGGATCCCTGTAACGGTATGTATGAAGGTTGCGGGTTGTTGGGCTCATTCTCGGACTGAGGCCCAAAAGAGTGATAATATGGAGGCGTGGAGCTATGTGACGTGGATTGTCTGGCAGGCTCCTCATAGATCCTCCAAGGTTCTCGCGGATCTATACTCCTTGTAGCAGAAGGAGTTCGCCGGCCTGAAGGCCCGGCCTCGTGGTCGTTAGGGGCGCTCATTGGCTCCTTTCCTTGACTTCCTCGCCTGAATTTTGGCGGCATAGCTAAACCTGTTAATATAAACAAGGTAATAACAAGGAAAAATAATGGACAAAAATTTAAATTTAAAAATAAACATTTTGGATTATTACTAAGTTCTCTGTCTAGACTCGAAGATTTAGGAATGTGCAATTGTGTAACTGAGATTAAACACAAAAGGCTAGTGTTTAATTCACTCAGTGTTGGCTCTGATACCAACCTGTCACACCCCGAATATCCACGTGTTACCGGTGGGCCCGGTAGGGGAGTATCGTGACGTGGTTGGCAACATAATAGTCAAACAACACAATATTTAAATGCACAGCGGAAGCAAAATATAGATTCATTTCAACCAAACGATATTGTAATATTAAGTATCACAAGTAGTTGAATATAAATCCACAGGTAGATCAAAATAAAAAGGAAACAATGTTCAACAGTCTATGACATCCAAGCTTGCGGGACTTATTCTGGATGCTAGGAGACAAGCCAGCCTATTACGCGTAGTACCTGCACTTAACCTTTTTAAGAAAAATACGTCAGTTTACACTGGTAAATACAATCAACCGACTCATTTTGAAAAGAGTTTAAGAAAATGCATTTAAGGCACAAGGCACAAATAATATTTTATAACTTGGGATGCTTATTTAAATATATAAACTTGTAAAGGATTTACATGTTCCTTATGCGTTCAGTAGCCCAGATCGAGCCGGGTTAAAGATCAATAGACACACCACTTTATTTAAATGAGACACTGACAGGTGTACGCCTACACCTGAGTGCTAAGGTCGTGGCCATTTCGTAAAATGATGCCAGGGATATCCGGGACACGGTCATTAACCCCCAAAGGCTTTAAGCAAACAAAACAATTTAAACAAAACATCTCAATACTTTAACCATTATACAATTAAAGATTTAATGTCCGACCAAGCGGTATTTTATATACCGTACCCCAAGCCCGTATAGGGAAATAAGTTAAAAGTATTTACCTGAGCAAGTATAGATCAAAATCAGCGAGTGCAAGTATCTTTTACTGGTTCTCCTAATCTGGAACGAAGGTTTATAATAACCTATTAGAATCCTAACGGGTCTTTAGTTAAGCTTAAGCTTAGACCGGTTAGTTTTAAAGATACGGTTCGTACGCACGATTAAGCGAAGACCGGATCGAATGTGATTTAGACCCGAAAAGTTTGAAGACTTGCTTAATATGGGTATATTATACACATTCTGGATTTTGAGATAAAACCGATAAGGTTTGACCCGTTTCGGCTAATTTATGTAAACTAGTTACATAAACCGAACCGAACGCGTATGAAGCGTAACGTGTAACCATAAGAGTCCTAAACAGGTTTCTTAAGTTAACATGCCTTAAATATGTTGTGATATCAGTAGGATACCTTCCGTTATGCCCAAAACGAGTTTAATCTCATATTAACCCCCGTAGGGGTATTTTGGTCATTTTAACGGTTATAAAAGGAATTAATTAAATTTCTGTGAACCGGGTCTGAATACATCAGTAAAATAGTTTATTTTAACAGGTTATAACATTTGGTTATAAGTCTTACATGTCAAAATAGTTTTAAACCCAAACTATGCGTATAATACGCGTATAAAGCCGTTTTAAGCGACGTACGGGTTAAAATAGGATTCTGAGTTTCCTAATCAGTTAAACAGGTTTAAAACACTCTATTTAATATTTAAAATCAGTAGCAATTGGATTGGCATCAAAAGGATTTGTAAAACTCATTTTATGGCCGAAAAGGGTATAGTCGGTAATAACCGAATTAAGGCACTAATCCTAGCTTATGATCAGTTTAAAAATAATTAAAAATCTTCAAAAATCCCAAAATATTATATTACATCAGTGGGTAAAAGGTTTGGTGTCAAAAATGGGGTTTAGATAGGCTTTACGCTAATGACGCCGTTAAATCACTAAGAAGCGTTCTAATTACGTCATTGAGCATAACTCCTAATCTATATGTCCAACTGATGTAAAAATTTACGGACATGTTTAATAATCACTAACTAAGATTATTTTACTTTCATATTTCCAAAATGCTCGTTTTATGGTCATAAGGGCATTACGGTCAATATTTAGGCGATTAACGGAAACGTCGGACAAATAAGGATTTATGTGGTATAAACGCAGAGGGTTATACACACATGTAACTAGGTCCTAATGGAACTTTAAGGCATGTCTAAATCTATCAAAACCGGGTCAGAACTGAGGTCAAAGCAAAAGTCAAACTTTTGCGTCTTTCGGTTCCGAATCGGTTCAAAACAGAAAGTTGTCGAATCAAACAAGCGTAGACAAGTTTTTATACTTATTATCAGGTTAGATGAATGATAAAATAGGTTACACTCCTTTTATATTGTTAATTACATGATTAATGATTCTGTTGACTTTTCGAAAGAAGTTTGACTCGACAAACAACCTAGTTAGGAATGGAATCAGTGGGTGCCCTTTTAAGGGTTTAAAGCCCACATGATTACCAACTTATAACAACTTTCGTTTCGACAAACCCCTGGACCGTTTGTGTTTTATCGCTAAGTCAAACCGTAGTTACGACGGTTTGATTTTTAAGCTATAAACTAAGCATAACTTAATTTAGAAAGATCAAGGGTACTTACACAAGTCTTATGAACGATTTGGAAAGCTTGGAAGATGGTCTTGAGTTCCAGAAATGCTCAGAGATGAAGTATGCAATGATTGTTCAAAGTTGTCAATATTATGAACTTTATAAATTGATCCAAACTCCTTAGACTGTTGACAAATGAGTCTACAATTGATCAAGGATGAATACAAGTGCCCTCTACAGCCTATAAACCACTTTAGGGAAGCCCATGGTATGCCAAAATTCGATCTAAGTCGGTTAACAAACATGCAGGACATCTGTGCATGTTTTCTGATCAGACAAGGCAGTCGCGTAGCGCGACTGCCGGGGTTATTTATGCTCGCGCTACGCGAGCGTGTAGATGACCAGCTCAGCAAGTTTTCATTAATTGCATTTCAGTCCCTGGTCCCCCGAAAGGTCGTTTTCACTTGGTTTTCTTGCATTCTAAGACTTTATAATTGAGATATAGGGCTTTAAGGCTTATACCATCTTTGTCAAGTCCTCGGGTAACTTTGTGATCACCCGAAAAGCCCTAATTTTCAATGTTGACGGTTCTAACCCTCACACACGAATTTTATCATAACTTTCTCATACGATAACGAAACTTGGTGAAATTTTTATGGTACATTCTAGTGAGCATAATTAATCATTAAAAAGCTTCGGGTTTGCTAAAAGGTCACTCAGAGGCATATCTTAACATGTTGACACATTTAACCCCTGTAGTTTGTAATCTCTCACTTTCTTTCACAATTCGCTTCGTATGATCCATGATCCATTCATTTAAGGTTATAAACATCATGTAGGGTTATTGTAAAGTATATTTATTCATTGTCGACACTTTGAACCCTTATATTTACACAGTTTCATTGCTTGTCAACTTTAGTCCTTCAAGAACATTCTTTCACACGTTCAAACCTATGACACGTGTCAACACATCATAGGACGTAAATTTTCGAGGTGTTACATTAGTTCCACATCTGCCTAATATGAACGTTATTCATAGTATGTGGTTATTTAAACATAAGTTCAAATCTGACGAGTCTCTGGAACGGTATAAGGCTCGTTTGGTTTGTGATGGTTGAAGTCAGCAGGTTGGAATCGATTGTGGGGACACTTTTAGTCTAGTTGTTAAACCGGCTACTATTCGCTTTGTTCACTCCTTAGCTCTCTCCCAATCTTGGTCGATTCACCAATTGGATGCCACAAATGCTTTTCTTCATGGCAACTTGGCAGAAACAGTATACATGTATCAGCCCATGGGGTTTCGCAACCCCACTTATCCTGACCACGTATGTCGTCTGAAAAAGTCCCTATACGGACTTAAGCAGGCGCCACGTGCATGGTACCAGCGTTTCACTAACTTTGTGTTATTACAGGGATTTATCCAGAGTAAATCAGACACATCCTTATTTATTTATCATCATGGGACAGATACAACGTATTTCGTTATTTATGTTGACGATATCATCCTAGTCACATCCTCTGCTACTCTGCGTCAACGTCTCATGACATCTCTCGCTGGTGAATTTGCAATGAAATATTTGGGTCCCCTCACTTGTTTTTTGGGAATATCTGTCACTCATACTGGTAATCGCCTGTTCCTGTCTCAACAAGCCTATGCCAAAGATATTATTCATCGGGTTGCTATGGACTCTTACAAGCCCGTTGCCACCCCTATTGACACCAATTCCAAATTGGGGTACACCTCTGCCCCTCTATTTAGTGATCCTACATCTTACCGCAGTCTGGCAGGTGCCCTTCAGTACCTTACTTTCACCCGCCCGGATATCTCTTATGCAGTTTAGCAAATTTGCATGCAGATGCACTCTCCTACGGAAGCTCACTTGAATGCTCTCAAGCGTATTCTTCGCTACTTTCAAGGCACATCTGATTATGGCTTGCATCTTAGCCCTACTCCTGATTTATCTCTCCTGGCCTACACTGATGCTTATTGGGCCGGTTGCTCGGACACTCGCCGTTCTACTTCCGGTTACTGTGTCTACCTTGGGGACAATCTTCTTTCTTGGTCCTCTAAACGTCAGCCCACTGTCTCCCGCTCAAGCGCTGAAGCTGATATCGAGGTGTGGCAAATGTCGTTGCAGAAATTTGTTGGCTTTGAAATCTCCTGCTAGAGCTCAACCGTCCTCTATCCCGAGCCACATTTGGTCTACTGTGACAATTTCAGCGCAATCTACTTATCTGGTAATCCGGTTCAACATCAACGGATAAAGCACATTGAGCTAGACATTCACTTCGTCCGTGAGCAGGTACAACAGGGGTGCGTTCGAGTCTTACACGTACCATCCCGATATCAAGTTGCTGATATCTTCACAAAAGGCCTCCCTTGCATCCTCTTTGATGACTTTAGATCTAGCCTAAACATTCGGCCATCGAACGTCTTGACTACGGGGGTGTAATAGCGTGTATCAATTAGCTTTACATTGCTTGTCAATTAGCTGTATATAGCTGTACATTGATTGTCAATATTCTATTTCCATACTATTGGCTCAATACTGTATTATAAATTGAGGTCAAATGAAACAATGAACTCATTCAGAAAATTACATTACATTCTCTCACAGTATTCTCGTTCTTGCATTAGGGACAATGCAATCTTTAAGTGTGGGGATGGGGTACATGTACATGGTAGTAGTAGTAGTCGAGTCATAAAATTTGAAAAATACAAAAAAGTTAAAAAAATAAAAAAAAAATCCAAAAAATTGAAAAATCAGAAAATGTCTTTTGAATAAAGAAGTTTGCAAAATTAATACGAAAAATGATAGAAAAGATGGGTTTTTGTTCGGGTTCAAATAATGATAATATGAGATTAAAAGTGTCGAGCTTGTGTCTAGTTTGGGATATGTGAGTAGGCCAAGCTTGGTTTTAGGTCCCTTTGAATTAATATTACATTAATTATCGGTCTATTAGTGGGTACTCACCTGGGAAAAATGGGAAATTAAAACCGCCAATAAGAGTATAAAGATTACCGTTATAAGCTAAAATCGTTAGAATTTTTGATCATGAAAAGAAAAGAAAAAAATATAGAATAAATGTGCTAGAAACTAAAGAAAAGTAACGCATGCCTATGTAATCTTGGTTGGGGATAGTGACTCTGACCCGGAATGCCTCTAGGATGTGTGAAATCAAAATTGTAACAAAATTACCGACGCCTATTGTAATCTCTCTCGGGGATGGTGACTCTGATTGGGAATGCCTCTGGGTTACGTAAAGCAACGTCTAAGCTCAAAAGAAAGAAAAATGAAAAAGGAAAAAAATGAGAAAAAAATTGGTTTTAAATTCTCTTGATTTTGGTATAAAGCAGTTAGGAATTGGTCCAGTGATCGTTCCTTTTGTTCTATAAGCTTGAGGCGGGATTAGGTGAACCGTGGCTTCTAGCCTGAGACCCTAGGTAGATTGACCGCACTTGAATTAAATTTGCTTGATAAGGGGCTTAGAACCGGATTTGGGTTTAAAGGGACAAGCATATTTGCAATCGCGGCTAACACAAGTTTTGATGTTAATAAGTATAAATAGCTTTTTGACCCGAGTATTTAACCATCTCTGATTTCGTATGCATAGATTCTTTTTCGAGGACGAAAAAAAGAGCAAGTGTGGGGATATTTGATGTATTGTAAAATACATCCTTTATTCGTGTATAGTTTGTATAATTTTCTGTTAGATTTAGTTTAGTTTTCGTTAGAATTTGCATACTGATGATCCCATTGCATTTTGCAGGTCTTTGCGCTCGAAACTGTTGGAAATTGAGTAAAACAAGTTAAAATACGGAAAAGTCAAGTCCTGAAACTTATTGGAGAGCTCGGAAGCTGAAACAAAGTTAAAATTCTGGAAAATAGCTTTCTGGCGGGCCGCGACTAAGGAAAGGAAGTCTCTCGTGCCCGGTGAGAGACCTAAAAGTTTTGAGAGCATTTGTTAAGCGCTGGCAGCCCGCGACCTACTCGTACACTGGCAGAATTGTTCGAGCTGGTCATGGGTTTTGAGTTGGAAATCATATATAAACATCATTAACTTTCATTAAACCCTAACTTACAAATTAAGAAGACTTTGGGCGATCTTGGAGCTACATTAGGAGCGTTTTTGAGCAATCGGAGCTGTCGGTTGAAGGTTGGAAGTCCAGAGAATCATTCGGGTCGTCTCTTTAACATTCGGGTGTCTTCTTATGTATTGTAGGCGATTTGATTATTAGCTAGATGTGTATGCATGCTTGATTGTGTTTGAATATTGTTTATTCCTTTACATAATTCTTGGTGACGGTCTTTATCACATAATAGAGTTGTGTTAGGTTCTTGATTTTGGTGACTGTCGATATCACATGATAAATCGTGAATCTTTAGGGTTAAATTGGCCAATAAACCTTAAAAGCAATACTCGGTAATCTTATAAAATCAAGTGTTCTACTAACCCTCAATAGCTGACAGGTGCGAGGTTACTGTTAGGTCTAAGCGATTAAACCATAAGATGGGTCCTTCTTAGTAAGTTAACCTATTAGCTGTTATTTAACAAGTCTAGTTAAGAACCCAAATTTATCCTTGACTTGAGTCCCGAAACGGAGAGAGTCTTGTAGGGTACTTTCATAAATCATTAGAGGTCCGGACAAGGAGTCTATTACAGGTAATCATAACAGCCTTTAGGGTGCCCTAATGTATTCTTGAGAAGGGTTAGGAAGCTTAGATGGTAACTCGAGAGGTTTAGCATCTTACGATCCTGGTCCATAATAATCAACTTTCAAATAAAATCAATAACTAAAAGCAACCAGGATTCAAGTCGAGGTAGAGGTAGTGTTTTCACCGTCTGAGTAAAAACCTAAAGTAATTCGTTTTAGTTAATTTAGTTAATTAATTTAGTTTAATTGCTTTCTTAGGATTTTTAGAACCCCCCCCCCCCCATCAAACAAACAAAATAGTTCAGTCCGTGTCAGTCTAATTTAAATAGAGTCGTTAGCGTAATTCGATAGAGTGTTGTGGGTTCAATATCCGGTCTTACAGTAGCTATACTAGAGTCGATCGGTACACTTTCCGGTTAGTAGTTTAGTGTGTCTTAGTGAGTCTAGAGTATTACTTATAGTCTAGAATTACGTTAATTTAGTTAATTTTATTAAACTCCTTTTTTGCACATCAAGTTTTTGGCGCCGTTGCCGGGGATTCTTGGCAATTGCGTTGATTACTTTGTTTGGACTTTATCCGATATCATTACGTGCTATTTGTGTGTTTTCGAGTCGTAGGAGTCTAAATAGTCCTAGTGTCTTTTGTTTTTATTTTAGAGTCTTTCGTTAGAGTCGTCTTACTTGTTTATTTTCGGTTTTGCAGTGAATGCCCCATACACATTCTCAGGGACCACCAAAGCCGCCGATTGACAAGTCTGCCTTCTCGTCTTTTAGTCTAAAGGTTAGTAAATCTTCTACTTCATCTTTCGCCACTTCTGACTCTACACTCCAATCTAAACCACCAGCCTTTGACTTCACCCTGAAGTCGTCACCCCACAATTCCCCACCACCTTCCTGTTCCCGTACACCTAGTCCTACACCCAATACTCAAATGGCCAATAGAACCGTTTACGAACAAGCCACCACCAGCTTCACCGGTGCTAATTCACCCATCACCCTTCCCAACATTGCTAATGATAGGTCCTGGCAAATCCCGTCCTACATCATGACGGCCATCACTAACTCATGCCAATTCCACGGCCATGATGATAAGGATGCTCCCGCCCACATTAACCGAATCACCCGCCTTTGCAGCACCTTCTCTATTGAGGGTGTTAATCTAGATGCCAGGTATCTTCAGGTTTTCCCATTTTCTCTTGCTGCCCGCGCAGCCGTCTGGTTCGATTCGCAGCCAACGGGAACTTTCACCACCTGGACAGGTTTACGAGATGCTTTCTTAGCTAAATATTTCCCACCCGCCAAAGCATCTCGTCTACGTGATCAGATCCATTCGTTCCGGATGGAGCCTAATGGGCCTTATCACCTGGCCTAGGAGAGATTCCAAACTCTGATTTCTCGTTGTTCTCAGCATGGCTTGTCGGATTGGGCACTCGTAGAAAAGTTCTACAATGGTCTCACCCCTGAGATCAAAGCCCGGTTTGATACTTCTGCTGGAGGCAACTCATGGGTAAGAAGACAGTTAATGAGAGCAATGATTTATTTTAGAGTTTTGCCCATTCTGATATGGACTATAGCAGTACCAGTAGGACTTCCATTCCTATGACTACCTCCTCAGCCGCCCGAGGGGTAAACCAAGTTGGCTTGGATTCATCGGTAGCTGCTGCTCTAGAGAGGATGGAGAAATCTTTTAAACGGGAGTTGAATGAGATTAAGAAAAAGGTTGATAGGTGTTAGGTTTGTAGGGGAGGCCACAATACGATAGATTGTCCCACACTTACAGTCGAGCAGGTAGAGTACATTGCATGTCAGTCTAGGGGTCTGTTTAATAATAATAATAACTCTAATTTTAACTCCAACTGGCGTAGTGGCAATAATAGTGGCTTTCGCTCGTACGGTAATCCTCTTGGTTTTCCATCCAGCCAGTATCAAAATAAGGGCCCAATCTATACACTAGTGGAGGTTCAGGTCATGGAGGTCAGTTTAGTGGTTCAGGTTCAGGGGATCAATTTTCTAGTGGGGGGTCAAATCAAGATGGTCAAGTTAGTGGTAAGGTTTCAGAGGGTAGTCTAAGTAGGATTGAGTAGATGTTTGCTCAGTTGATGGTGAGAGATCAGGTTACACAGAAAACTTTAACCAAATTTGGTAATTTCGCTAAAAATCAAGAGCAAATAAATAAAAATCAAGAGCTTCACAATAAAAATCAACAATC
This sequence comes from Helianthus tuberosus, assembly GCA_030545235.1. Lineage (NCBI taxonomy): Eukaryota > Viridiplantae > Streptophyta > Magnoliopsida > Asterales > Asteraceae > Helianthus > Helianthus tuberosus. The sequence goes on along the minus strand of CM060414.1, from coordinate 114,819,617 downwards.
CACACTTTTAGATCTTCAGCGATAGGTAGGGGTTTAGCTAAACAGTTACAAGAGAACCCACCTGGTCAGTTTTCAGGAAATACCTACCCGAACCCGGCTAACCATTCAGCCAAGGCTATTACAACCCGTGGTGGAAAGAGTTTAGGGGAGGTAGTTAGAGAGAGTGTTGAGATAGAGGATGAGGACGAGGTAGACGAGGAGATAGAGATGGAAGCTCCCGGTAAGGTGCAACATAGGCTAGACCCAGCAAGTACCGCACACACCGAGGAGCCTCAAGTAGAAAAGAGTGTTGAAAAACCTCCTATAGGGGTTAGGCCTTCACCGTTAGTTGATCATTCACGCGTTCCTTACCCCGCCATGATTTTATAAGAGTATCAGAATCATGGCTTCGTTTACATGTTGCAGTACTTTATTAGACTACAAGAGTCAAAATACAAACCTCGTTTTGAAAAGTGTATTGCAACATAGCTAACCAACTCAAATCAAGTTGGTTATAGTTCATAAAATCTCGTAACCATGATTCTTAACCCAAAAACATTTGTTTTAGAAAAACAATTTGTAAAACATCTCGTAAAAACTCGTTAATAAAACTCGTATGGTTCATATCTTTTAGAAAACATCGTTGTGTGACATCGTTTCAAAATCATTTACCCAAGTGAACTAAATAACACCACGGTATGTAATATGTTGAAAACACTTATATATAAGAAGTACCAGCAGCGTATCTACCATGCTTTCAACACATTACACCCGTCCCGTTATCTAAACACTTAACCAAAAACCAATCGTTTATCCAATTCGTTTAACTTGTTCAAATCGTTTCCAAATCGTTAACTCGTTTAAATCATCCTCGTTTTAATTGTGAAAACTATTTATGGTCATCTCGCTAATAACATTCAAACCTTCGTGACTCGACTACCTCGTTTCTCGCTTCTCGCATTAACAAACCTCCAAAGGGTAAGTTAACAATCACAGATTCAGTCGTTACCCACAACCCCCATACATAACCATGGGTGTAGTCGATAACGGGATTTGTCAGATCCTATGGTACCATAACCTAATACTGGTCGGTTCGGCCAAATTAATGAATGTCATTCGTTATGTAACTACAACCAACAAGTTTGTTCACATTATCGAAATCGTTATCAGTTTAGTATAAATCGTTTTAATCGTTTTTGAAATCATCGTTTAAACCTTGAAATCATTTTTGTACATATGAATCACCCCAAAACAATTGAAAACAGTAAAATAGGGGAACTATGTACTCACATGAAGTCCAAAGTATCCTCAATCAATAGAATGTCAACAAACTCAAGTAAACCAGAGAAATCAAGCATCACCTAGTAATCGAATCACTAGTCAAACAATCGACACCTAAATCGAAAGATCGGACAGAATGAGGTCTTGTAAACCAAATGAGTGTTGGAACTCATGTGATATGGTTTAACAAAGCCTACATTCTAAATCGGAACCTAACCTAAGTGTTTTCGACCCATTACGACCCATTAAGGTAGCTTATGCTACGTTAACGCGTCGTGCGCGCAAATGCGCGTTCGAGACGTCTAACTAGTCCTATGACAAGTATTATATGCCAAAACATGTTTAAATATGTTGCATAATCAGTTATGTGACAAAAGTTTGTGTTACATATACTTAATTACCAATTATGCATGAAAAGGGCATTTTGGTCTTTTACCTAAGGCATATAAACTACCTAGCATACAACTAATTAAACCTAAGTGACCATAAGGTATAACCTCGGAAGGTTATTCCCTATACAACTATGGTCACAAAACATGTTTGGTCGGATCCTAATGATCGACCAAACGGGTCGAGTTCGAAAGTCTAAGCGGGTGTTTAGTCCGCTTGACTTACGACTCTACACAAGCACTAATCTAAAAGTGACGAGCTAAAAATGCTAAAACATGTTTAGTTAAGTTAGAAAACAGGTTTGGTATAGTCACTAGGGACTGTAACCATCGTGATTACGCTCACGTTATGAAGTTCAAACGAACTTCATGTTGACCATAAACTGCTCAATGCAAAAAGTCAAACGTAGTTTTACTTTTAAGCTAAAAACGAATGAAAGAACGAAGGAATACTTACAAAGGGTCCCCGCAAGCAAAGCTTGATCCAAGTAGCTCAGGTATGAAGCAAAGGCCTCAACTTAGAGCATCTTAGATCAGATTTGAGTGAGGATGAAGTGAAGTGGGTTGGGTATTTATAGGAAAAATAGAACCGTTAGGATCATTCCTCGATTCCCGAGCTTTAATCTCAGCCGTACACCTCGTGCCCACAGATTTACAAAACCAAGGGAGCCCCTAGGATTGCCCAAAACCATGTGCAATTGTGTGTAACAACTGGAACAAGCTGGAAACAAGTTTTTGCTATTCTGGAACCTGCTTATGGACCGCAAGAAGAAGTCCATACGGTCCGTAAGGACCCAGCAGGTCAGCAAATTTGAAATTTGGCAGAACAGGCCCCTGCAGCCCCAAAACTTGGTTTTCGATGCATTTTTGACACATTTAAGCCCCGTTAACCCCATTTCAAAGCTCTTAAATGAAGTTAAAGTATAAGGAACTTAAAATGTGCTAAAAAATATCTCAGATGTCGGCTCGTTTGGTCGTACGGTTGCGTTGTTCGGTAAATTACGACGGAAGTCGTAACGAACGCAAAAACGATCCAAATTAAGCGACAAATAGAATTTTATCATGCCAATCACTAAAATAAAATATTTTAATGATTACATAAATTTTTGGATGTCTGGATATATATTCAGAACGTAAGATATGCGCAAAAATGCAAACTTGTGCACTTTTTGACGCTTTTAGTCCCTATTGATCAATAAAGTTTATTTTTGTGCACAAAACACCTCAAAGCCTATTTCTAAGCTATGTGAAGGATATTTAGGGCATATTTAACTTATGAACAAGTTCCGGAATGTTCGTTTCTATACAAATCGGTATAGTTTCGCAGTTTGACACAAATAGTCCCTGCGATCGAACAAACTTGATTTCAACACACCAAACCATCCAAAACTTATTTCTAAGTTATGTGGAGGTTATTTAAGGTATGTTAAGCCTATTTCAATATTCCAGAGTGTTCGTTGCATTAAACTGGTTATATTTACCCATCAGTGCGCGGAAAAGTGGCTATAAAAGTTACCGAAATAAAGAAGAAGTTTTATTCGAATAAAATAGGGTTTATCCCTATAAAAATATTATGAATAGAAATTTGGGTTTTACCCATGTGTTTATAATTTATAAAATGAGGTGTTTTACTCTGATGAAATATTTCCTAACTACGGTCCTGATGTAAATTCCGCTGCCAAATTAATAAAAACTGATAGCAATGTCTCATAAAGACGTACAGATAAATGAAAGCCTAAGATTTGTTGAAAGGCCTATATCGATCAAGGATTGACAGGTTAAAAAGCTTAGAAGAAAGATGTACCAATTGTGAAAGTAAAATGGGATGCCCGTAGATGCCCAGAATATACGTGGGAGTTTGAATCCACTATGAAACAGAAGTACCCTCATTTATTTCAATAAATCTTGAGGTCGAGATTTATTTTAAGGGGGTGAGGATGTAACACCTCGCAAAAAAATATATACAATTATGTGAAGACACGTGTCCTAAACCCTACACGTGTAATAAATTTCCTTGGAAGTACTAAAGTTGACAAACAATGAAAAGATATAAGATGAAGGGGTTAAACGTGTTAACATGTTAAATCTTATCCGAACCAAGTGCCATCCGGCCGGATAGCCTTCAACAAAGCGATTTAAAGCTTGAAATCGGAATCGAATCGAATTGAAAAATCACCAAACACAAATACACACATAAAAACACCAAAACACATATAATAACACCAAAGCACATTGTTTTATTAATAATCATCATTGTTTTACATTGTACATCGATTACAGAACACAGTTGTCACTGTCTCCCCTACTTTAGGAAATTTTGTCCCGAAATTTTATTTAGAGGAAACTTGTGGAAACAAATGCGGATATTTCGTCTTCATCTGGTCCTCACGTTCCCAAGTAAACTCTGGGCCACGTTTGGATTCCCAGCGAACTTTGACCAATCGAATCCGTTTGTTCTTCAACTGTTTGAAAGCACGGTCCACTATCTCCATAGGTTTCTCGACAAAGTGCATTGTTTCATCAATTTGAATTTCGTCGAGAGGGATGTGAAGATCAACATCAGCTAAACACTTTCGCAAATTGGACACGTGAAAAGTCGGATGAATATTCCCAAGCTCTGGAGGTAGCTCTAGTCGATTGGCAACCTTCCCAATTCTTTCCACAATCTTAAATGGTCCCACATATCAAGGTGCAAGTTTTCCTTTCTTTCCAAATCTCACGACTCCCTTCCAAGGTGAAACCTTGAGTAGGACACTGTCTCCGACTTGAAATTCTAAGGGCTTGCGTCGCATATCCGCATAACTCTTTTGAGGGCTTCGAGCTGTCACAAGATTATCGCGAATTTTCTTGATTTTGTCTTTTGTTTCCAGAATGAGCTCAGGTCCAGTAAGCTGAGCTTCACCGATTTCATTCCAACAGACAGGTGAACGACATTTTCGACCGTAGAGAGCTTCGAATGGTGCCATATTAATACTAGCATGATGACTGTTGTTGTAAGAGAACTCGATCAATGGAAGATGAGAATCCCAATTACCACCAAAGTCTATTACGCATGCTCTAAGCCTATCTTCCAAAGTTTAAATCGTTATCTCAGATTGACAATCTGTTTGGGGATGATAAGCAGTGCTTAGATTTAGTTGGGTTCCCATAGCAGATTGCATGGTCTTCCAAAAATGAGATGAAAATCGAGCATCACGATCAGAAATGATATCCAAGGGAACACCATGTCGTGATACAATCTCATCAACATAAATCTTTGCAAGTTTATCAGCAGATAGATCCTTGCGAATCGGAATGAAATGAGCTGATTTCATTAATCGATCGATAACAACTCAAATCGCATCTTGACCTTTAGATGTACGCGGTAATTTAGTGATGAGATCCATCACAATGTTCTCCCACTTCCAAACCGGTATCTCTGGTTGTACAAGCAAACCAGAAGGTCGTTGATGTTCAGCCTTGACTTTGAGACAAGTTAGGCATTTCGATACATACAAGGCAACATCCTTTTTCATACCAGGCCACCAGCACTGAGTACGAAGAACCTTGTACATTTTATCAGCACCAGGATGGATAGAATATTGAGACTTATGAGATTCGTCCATTACCAAGGTGCGAAGATCATTTTGTTTTTGAATCCAAAATCGATCCTTGAAGTAGAGCAAACCATCGTCTTTCTCTTTGAGCTTAAGCTCAAGTTGACGTGGTAATTCCTTACTTATCAAAATTTGTGAAACACAAAATTGCTGAGCTTGAAGAACACGAGTCTGCAGATCAGATAGAGTTTGAATAGAATGAAGCTTGACTCGCTCCTTTCGACTAAGCACATCGGCTACGACATTCGCCTTACCAGGATGGTAGTGAATCTCGCAATCATAATCACTTAAGAGCTCAACCCAACGTCGTTGCCTCATGTTCAGCTCCTTTTAATTTAGAATATGCTGGAGACTCTTGTGGTCTGTGAAAACCACACACTTCGTGCCATAGAGGTAGTGTCTGCAGATTTTAAGCGCGAAAACCACAACTCCCAACTCAAGATCATGAGTTGTGTAGTTCTTTTCGTGAACTTTCAATTGTCTAGATGCATATGCTATAACTTTATCTCGTTGCATGAGAACGCAACCAAGGCCTAAGTTGGATGCATCACAATAGAAAACGAAATTGTCGTTTCCATCGGGAAGAGATAGAACGGGAGCATCACACAACTTCTGCTTCAGTGTTTGAAACTCTTCTTCTTGCTTAGGTCCCCACTCAAAAGGCTTATACTTCTGAGTCAAAGCAGTGAATGGAACCGCGATCTTCGAGAAATTTGAAATGAAACGTCGATAATATCCAGCAAGACCAAGAAAAGATCGAATCTCTGTAGGCGTCGTCGGTGTATTCCAGTCTTTAATAGCAGCAATCTTGGATGGATCCACGTGAATACCCTGCTCATTGACTATATGACCCAAGAATTGAACTTCTTCAAGCCAGAATTCACACTTGGAGAATTTAGCAAAAAGTTGTTCCTTCTTCAGGAGTTCCAATGTTAAGTGAAGGTGTTGCTCGTGCTTGGCTCAAGACTTCGAATAAATGAGAATATCATCGATGAACTCAATGATGAACTTGTCTAAATAAGGTTTACAGACCCAATTCATTAAGTTCATAAAGATAGCTGGGGCATTTGTCAAACCAAAAGGCATGACAGTGAACTCGTAATGCCCATATCTTATGCGGAAAGAAGTTTTGGGAATATCTTCTTCGAGAACATGAAGTTGATGATACCCAGAACACAGATCGATCTTGGAAAAACAGGTAGCACCTCGCAGCTGATCAAAGAGATCATCAATTCGAGGTAGGGGATATCGGTTCTTGATGGTAAGCTTGTTAAGCTCACGATAATCGATACACATTCGAAAAGATCCATCTTTCTTTTTCACGAAGAGGACAGGAGCTCCCCAAGGCGAAAAGCTCGGACGAATGAATCCTTTATCAGATAACTCTTGAAGCTGTTTCGATAACTATTGCATCTCCGACGGTGCAAGACGATAAGGCGCTTTCGCAATCGGATTGGCATTGGGTACAAGGTCAATATGAAACTCGACTTGACGAACTGGAGGCAAACCAGGCAGTTCATCGGGAAACACCTCTGGATAATCCCGAACAATCGGAACATCCTGAATACTCTTGCTCTTGCCTTTCTCCTAGGTGACATGTGCCAGAAAAGCAACATATCCTTTTCGTAAATAACTTTGGGCTTCCATACACGACCTAAGCTTCAATCCACCTGGAGGTTTCTTACCACGAACTTCCAAAACATCGCCAGACGGAAGAGGAATACAAACAATCTTATCGAAACAAACCACCTCAGCATGATGTTTGGTTAACCAATCTATCCCCACGATAATATCGAAACTCCCAAGTTGCATCGGTGTGAGGTCAATAGGAAAAAGATGGTTATCAAGGTTTAACTGACAATCACGAATCACAGAATCGAGAACAAGAGGTTTACCAGTAGCAACTTCGACAGACAAGGGTTTCCTTAGTTTAGTTCTAGGTATCGCAAGTAAAGGTTCAAAAGATAACGAAACAAAACTTCTATCGGCACCAGAATAAAAAAGAATAGATGCAGGTCGATTGTTAACAAGAAATGTAGCATTAACCACCTCGTTGTCGGCCCTCGCTTCGTTTGCATTAAAATTGTATGCTCGTCCACGAGCGGGATTCACGTTTGCGTTGACATTCGCATTCGGGTTCGCATTAGCATTCGCGTTCACCAACCTCGGACAGTTGTTGCCGAAGTGACCAAACTCTCCACAATTAAAACATGAACCCGGTGGGAACCTCGCAGCATTCCCCTGAACCGGAGCTTGAACCTGGGCAACCTGATTTTGTCCCAAACGACAAATATTGGCCAAATGCCCAAGTTTACCACACGTTGTGCATTGCTTGCAAGCTTGTTGTGCAACATGATGACCGTTGCAGTGAGCACAATGAGGTGCGGTACCAGCATACACCTTCTTCGCAGACGGTTGAGCCGGTGGGTTCTGCGGGTTCTGAGCTGTCTGTGCTGTAACAGCAAAATTCTAAGCACCTTTTCGCTTTCTCAACTTCTTCGACGACTCGCCTTTCTTACCCTTACCCTTTTCCTTTTCAGAATCGGTCGACTTCATTTTATCACCCTTACGGGTAAGTTTACCCTTCCTGACTTGCGACCCAGTCAGGGTAGCCGACAACTCGATCACGTGACGAACAGTAGTGGGATTAATGCCAGTCACAATATCCTGTATGGAATCGGGTAAACCATCGATATATCTCTCGATTGCTTTCTCTAGAGGGGTAACCATAGTGGGACACAACAGACTGAGTTCCTCAAAACGATCCGTATACGCACGGTGTTCACCCCCCCATCTTGCTTTAAATCGTCAAACTCTCGTTCCAAAGCTCGAATTTCGTGACGGGGACAAAACTCTTTCATCATGAGAGCTTGAAGATCTTCCCATGTTTGTGCTAATGCCACTTTGGCACCCCTATCGCGCATAATAGCGTTCCACCAGGTAAGAGCTCGCTTCTCAAACACGCTTGATGCAAATTCAACCTTACGCGCATTTGGACACTGCACATGTCTGAATGTGCTCTCGATACTCTCGAACCACTGCAGGAGATCAGTTGCTCCTTGTGACCCGGAAAACTTAAGCGACTTCGCAGAATTGAAATTCTTGAAATTACACGGTGCGTTATTGTTGTTATTATTGTTGTTGTTGTTGTATAACACGTGGATTTGGGTCACAACGCCCGGAAGTACAGCAGCCATTTGCTGAGAGACAAGGGCTGCGACTTCTTCAGCAGTAAAAGTTCGAGCATCGCGTCGAGGAGGCATTGTCTAACAAGGAAACAGGGGAATCGAGTGAGATCGACAATTGGAAAAACAAAAGAGGTATTGAAAATTTCGACAAAACATAAGGAAGGCGATCATTTGTTCGTTGAACAAACAAACGACACGTAATGACTAATCAAAGTAAATGAGTCAAAATAATGTATCGCGAAGACATGCTCGCGTATAAGTGAACACTCACCCCAAAAGTTCCCAGGTAAGAGTCACTGGTCCGATTATGTGGATTTATACGAACACTCTAGCCTTAGACAGAAAACTCAGAGTACATGCATTCACTCTTCCAGTTTGCACGTGTTCACATTATTTAGACCCAAACTTTGACAAGATTTTGAAAACTTAAAGGGTTTAAAACCTTATAACAGAGGGTTCAAAACCTAGTAATCAATCATCCTAGAACAGATGATTGGTTTTCAAGGCGGATTCAAAAATTGTGTTCTCATTGTGGTTATCACCTAAGGATAGGTGACGGTTTTTGTTTTAAAATCTAAACGCGAATTTCCTTGCGTTAGGGTCCTAGAGGTTATAGTCTACGTCAAAGCATTACTAATAACCTAATTCCCTATAACCACTGGCTCTGATACCAACTCTTCTATCACACCCCGACCACGTAAAACAACAAATCGTGGCGGAAACGTCGGGGAGTGTTGTAACAGAATTATCGTTTCATAACCATGGATACAAAAAGAGTTTCTTTTTATTGATAATATTAAACATTTACATTGTCTTAACACACAACAACCAAGTACATATCGTCTATCATTATTATTATGTCACTAAGGCCTCATCCAGATCCTATGTGACGCATGCATCCTAGAAATCAATCAAGCAACAACACCTGAAACATATGTAAAAACAAAGGCAGCAAAGAAATGCTAGCGAGTACATAGGTTTTATAAGAGTATCGGAATCATGGCTTCGTTTACATGTTGCAATACTTTATTAGACTACAAGAGTCAAAATACAAACCTCGTTTTGAAAAGTGTATTGCAACATAGCTAACCAACTCAAATCAAGTTGGTTATAGTTCACAAAATCTCGTAGCCATGATTCTTAACCCAAAAACATTTGTTTTAGAAAAACAATTTGTAAAACATCTTGTAAAAACTCGTTAATAAAACTCGTATGGTTCATATCTTTTAGAAAACATCGTTGTGTGACATCGTTTCAAAATCGTTTACCTAAGTGAACTAAATAACACCACGGTATGTAATATGTTGAAAACACTTATATATAAGAAGTACCAGCGGCGTATCTACCATGCTTTCAACACATTACACCCGTCCCGTTATCTAAACACTTAACCAAAAACCAATCGTTTATCCAATTCGTTTAACTTGTTCAAATCGTTTCCAAATCGTTAACTCATTTAAATCGTTTAAATCATCCTCGTTTTAATTGTGAAAACTATTTATGGTCGTCTCGCTAATAACATTCAAACCTTCATGACTCGACTACCTCGTTTCTCACTTCTCGCATTAACAAACCTCCAAAGGGTAAGTTAACAATCACAGATTCAGTCGTTACCCACAACCCCCACACATAACCATGGCTGTAGTCGATAACGGGATTTGTCAGATCCTATGGTACCATAACCTAATACTGGTCGGTTCGGCCAAAATTAATGAATGTCATTCGTTATGTAACTACAACCAACAAGTTCGTTCACATTATCAAAATCGTTATCAGTTTAGTATAAATCGTTTTGATCGTTTTTGAAATCATCGTTTAAACCTTGAAATCATTTTTGTACATATGAATCACCCCAAAACAATTGAAAACAGTAAAATAGGGGAACTATGTACTCACATGAAGTGCAAAGTATCCTCAATCAATAGAACTTCAACAAACTCAAGTAAACCAGAGAAATCAAGCAGCACGTAGTAATCGAATCACTAGTCAAACAATCGACACGTAAATCGGAAGATCGGACATAATGAGGTCTTGTAAACCAAATGAGTGTTGGAACTCATGTGATATGGTTTAACAAAGCCTACATTCTAAATCGGAACCTAACCTAAGTTCTTTCGACCCATTACGACCCATGAAGGTAGCTTATGCTACTTTAACGCGTCGTGCGCGCAATTACGCGTTCGAGACGTCTAACTAGTCCTATGACAAGTATTATATGCCAAAACATGTTTAAATATGTTGCATAATCAGTTATGTGACAAAAGTTTGTGTTACATATGCTTAATTACCAATTATGCATGAAAAGGGCATTTTGGTCTTTTAACTAAGGCATATAAACTACCTATCATATAACTAATTAAACCTAAGTGACCATAAGGTATAACCTCAGAAGGTTATTCCCTATACAACTATGGTCACTAAACATGTTTGGCCATATCCTAATGATCGACCAAACGGGTCGAGTTCGAAAGTCTAAGCGGGTGTTTAGTCCGCTTGACTTACGACTCTACACAAGCACTAATCTAAAAGTGACGAGCTAAACATGCTAAAACATGTTTAGTTAAGTTAGAAAACAGGTTTGGTATCAAAACAAACGGTTTTAATACCTAAAAGTAGTTTTGTTACAAAATACACGAGAAAGCGCATTTTGGCCGAAACTACGAATCGTCACAGAGCCTAGATAACGTGGTAATCAGTAGGTATAGTCACTAGGGACTATAACCATCGTGATTACGCTCATGTTATGAAGTTCAAACGAACTTCATGTTGACCATAAACTGGTTAATGCAGAAAGTCAAACGTAGTTTGACTTTTAAGCTAAAAACGAATGAAAGAACGAAGGAATACTTACAAAGGGTCCCCTCAAGCAAATCTTGATCCAAGTAGGTCAGGTATGAAGCAAAGGCCTCAACTTAGAGCATCTTAGATCAGATTTGAGTGAGGATGAAGTGAAGTGGGTTGGGTTGGGTTGGGTATTTATAGGAAAACTAGAACCGTTAGGATCGTTCCTCGATTCCCGAGCTTTAATCTCAGCCATACACCTCGTGCCCACAGATTTACAAAACCAAGGGAGCCCCTAGGATTGCCCAAAACCATGTGCAATTGTGTGTCACAGCTGGAACAAGCTGGAAACAAGTTTTTGCTGTTCTGGCACATGCTTACGGACCGCAAGAGTAAGTCCATACGGTCCGTAAAGACCCTGCAGGTCAGCAAATTTCCTTGCAGCCCCAAAACTTGGTTTTCGATGCATTTTTGACACGTTTAAGCCCCGTTAACCCCATTTCAAAGCTCTAAAATGAAGTTAAAGTATAGGGAACTTAAAATGTGCTCAAAAATATCTCGGATGTCGGCTCGTTTGGTCGTACGGTTGCGTTGTTCGGTAAATTACGACGGAAGTCGTATCGAACGCAAAAACGATCCAAATTAAGCGACGAATGGAGTTTTATCATGCCAATCACTAAAATAAAATATTTTAATGATTAAATAAATTTTTGGATGTACGGATATATATTCAGAACGTAAGATATGCGCGAAAATGCAAACTTGTGCACTTTTTGACGCTTTTAGTCCCTATTGATCAACAAAGTTTATTTTTGCGCACAAAACACCTCAAAGCCTATTTCTAAGATATGTGAAGGATATTTAGGGCATATTTAACTTATGATCAAGTTCCGAAATGTTCTTTTCTATACAAATTAGTATAGTTTCGCAGTTTGACACAAATAGTCCCTGCGATCGAACAAACTTGATTTCAACACACCAAACCATCCAAAACTTATTTCTAAGTTATGTGGAGGTTATTTAAGGTATGTTAAGCCTATTTCACTATTCCGGAGTGTTCGTTGCATTAAACTGGTTATATTTACGCATCAGTGTGCGTATAACCTTCCTGAAAGCGATTTAAAGCTTGAAATCGGAATCAAATCGAATTGAAAAATCACCAAACACAAATACACACATAAAAACACGAAAACACATATAATAACACCAAAGCACATTGTTTTATTACTAATCATCATTTTTTTACATTGTACATCGATTACAGAACACAGTTGTCACAATATGGGCAATTTCTCGAAATGTTCAAGCAACTGAAAATCAACCTTCTTTTCATTGAAGCCTTACAGTCCATGCCTAAATACGCCAAATTCCTTAAGGACCTTCTCAAACGTAAGGATAGGATATGTGAGCTTTCCAACATTCCATTGACCGGAGGTTGTTCTACGGTGGTCTTGAATAAGCTACCGGAGAAATTAACCGACCCAGGTACATTCACCATTCCATGCTTCTTCGGGAGTACCGTTACCCCCCGCTCATGCCTTAGCCGACTTAGGTGCTAGCATCAATTTGATGCCATTTTCTCTTTATGAAAAACTAGGGTTAGGAGAGCTTACACCCAAACGTATGTCATTATCCTTGGCCGACGGTCAAGTATCCTCGTGGAGTCATAGAGAATTTGCTTGTTAAGGTAGATAAGTTTGTGTTTCCTGCAGACTTGGTTTTAGACATGGAGGCCGATGAGAGAGTGCAGATCATTCTTGGCTGTCCATTCCTTCAAAGCGCAAAGGCCGTCATCAACGTCTTTGACGGTAAGATTTCACTTCGTGCGGGTGATGAGATAGTTACCTTTGAGATAGATAGAGCCATGCAACATCCTAGTGGTAGTGATGATTCTAGTGGTCCATGTCACTCCGTTTACTTCCTAGATTCATTCATCTCGTGCCTTTATATGTGCATGGATTTCATTAGTGGAGCCGATCTAGTTAGTGAGGGAGTAGTTGAGGAGGAGTTTGTTGATGAGGGTGAGGAGGTAGATTCGTCTTGGGTCCCCGAGACCTTAGAACTTTGTGAGATTAGGGAGGAGAGTGAGAGCAAACCCGTAGATACGCCACCCCTAGAGCTTAAGGTTCTCCCGTCCCACCTAGAGTATGTTTTCTTAGGAGAAAATTCTAGTATGCCCGTCATTATCTCTTCTAGATTGACAGAAGAGGAGAAGGGAAAGTTATTTGAGGTGATAAGGGAGCACAAAGAGGTGATAGCTTGGAAGTTGTCTGATATTAAGGAGATTAGCCCCACTTTTTGTACCCACCGTATTCTTTTGGAGGATGAATTTAAACCGGTGGTGCAACCTCAAAGGCGTCTAAATCCTAACATGAAAGAGGTAGTTAGAAAAGAAGTGTTGAAGCTTATGGAAACTGGTTTAATTTACCCCATATCAGATTCTTCATGGGTGAGCCCTACTCAAGTTGTCCCTAAGAAGGGGGGATGACTGTTGTCGTGAACGAGAAAAACGAGCTCATCCCTTCTCGTACGGTCGCCAGTTGGCGTGTGTGTATTGACTACCAAAAGCTCAATGTCGCCACTCGGAAAGACCACTTCCACTCTCATTTATCGATCAAATGCTAGAGCGTCTTCCGGGGAAACAATTCTATTGTTTCCTTGATGGTTTTTCCGACTATTTCCAAATCCCTATCGCACCAGAAGACCAAGAGAAGACGACGTTTACATGTCCATATGGCACATATGCATACCGACGCATGCCTTTTGGGTTATGTCACGCTCCGGCTACATTCCAACGTTGCATGATAGCGATCTTTCAAGACATGGTTGAGAGCGCTATGGAGGTTTTTATGGACGATTTCTCGGTATATAGCGATTCGTTTGATCATTGTTTTGGGAATTTTGCAAGAATGATGAAAAGGTGTGTTTAGACGAAGTTGATGCTTAATTGGGAAAAGTGTCACTTCATGGTTACGAAGGAGATTGTCTTAGGGCATAAGATTTCTAGAGCTGGGATAGAGGTAGATAGAGCTAAGATAGATACTATTCGTAGGCTTCCTCCACCGACTAGTGTCAAGTCCATCCGTAGTTTCTCAGGTCATGCGGGCTTTTATAGGCGCTTTATTAAGGATTTCTCAAAAAATACTCACCCCATGACTCGACTCCTTGAGAGGGATGTCCCATTTTTCTTTGATGAGGAGTGTCTTAAAGCGTTCGATTTCCTTAGAGAGAAACTGGTGAGTGCACCCATTCTTGTATCCCCCGATTGGAGCTTACCGTTTGAGCTCATGTGCGACGCGAGCGACAACGCGGTCGGGCCGGTCTTGGGTCAAAGACGGGAGAATCACTTTCACCCGATCTACTATGCGAGTAAAACCCTCAATGACGCTCAAGAGAATTACACTACGACCGAGAAGGAACTTCTTTTCATTGTCTTTGCTTTCGATAAGTTCCGGTCATATCTTGTGCTTTCCAAGACTATAGTATTCACCAATCATGCGGCTTTGCGCTATCTTTTCCAAAAGAAAGATGCTAAGCCCCATCTCATCCGTTGGATTCTACTCCTTTCCGAGTTTGACATAGAGATTAGGGATAAGAAAGGAGCGGAAAATGTTGCGGCTGATCACCTTTCGTGATTAGAGGATCCGAATAGGGAATAGATTCATGAGGAAGCGATAGGAGATAAATTCCCTCATGAGTCCATAGATTTTGTTTTGGCGGAGAAAGAAGGGTTGCCTTGGTTTAGTGATATGGCGAACTATCTTGCTAATGGGTATGTGATGAAGGATATGAATGCCCAACAAAGAAGGAAGTTGATTAGGGATGCGAAGAAGTATATTTGGGATGATCCTTACCTCTTTAGGATAGGAGTAGATCGCATTCTTAGGAGGTGTGTTAGCAAGGAAGAGGGGTTGGATATACTTAGGCATGTGCACGAGGGGTTAACGGGAGGTCATCATGGCGCACACACTACCGCACAAAAAGTATTTGATTGGGGTTTCTTATGGCCTATGGTAGTTGAGGATGCGTTAGAATTCGTTAGGACATGTGATGCTTGCCAACGGACTGGCAATATTTCATCCAAGAATGAGATGCCTCAAAATCCCATTCAAATTCTTGAAATCTTTGACGTTTGGGGCATTAACTTCATGGGACCTTTCCCCTCCTCGAGTGGGAATAGGTACATCCTCGTGGCGATAGACTACGTTTCGAAGTGGGTTGAAGCTCAAGCTTTACCTACAAATGATGCCCGGGTGGTGGTGAAATTCCTAAAGAAGTTGTTTACTCGATTCGGTATACCCAAAGCCATCATTAGTGATCGAGGATCACATTTTTATAACGCCGTATGCAGAAGGAATTAGAGCGTTATGGAGTTACTCACCGTTTGTCCACCGCGTACCATCCACAAACGAATGGTCAAGTAGAGAATACAAAGAGGGGAGTGAAGAGAATATTGTAGAAAACGGTAGGAAAGAGTCGTAAGGATTGGTCGAAAAAGCTTGATGATGCTTTGTGGGCATTTCGTACCGCCTACAATACGCCTTTAGGGATAACTCCGTTCATGATAGTCTATGGCAAAGCTTGCCATCTCCCGGTTGAATTAGAGCACTGAGCGCTTTGGGCTCTTAAAACCTTCAATCTTGATTTTACACCAGTGGCTAGGAGGAGGTATTTCCAAATCCATGAGTTAGAGGCCCTTAGAGATGCGGCTTATGAGCGTTCATGGAATATAAAGGAGAAAACGAAAGCGTTGCATGATAGGAGGCTTAAGGGGTTGAGAGGGTTCAAAGTTGGTGATAAAGTGCTTCTTTATAATTCAAGGTTCAAATTATTTCCCGAAAAGTTAAAGTCGAAGTGGACAGGGCCTTATGTTGTGAAGGAGGTGTTCCCGTATGGAGCGATTGAGTTGTTTGATGAAGTTCCGAAAGGATCTTGGAAGGTGAACGGCCATAGATTGAAGCATTATTTAGGTGGCCTGATTGACCAGACCGAGAGGGAGGAAACTCCTATCGAAGACATTCCGAATATCACCGTTTAAAGTCTTGAGAGCAATCTCAAGTGTAGAGTTTGTACCGTTTGTATTTTCATTAATTTTGATTATTTTTCGTAGCTAATGGTTGTTTTCGATAGTGTTTCGGTCTTTGTTTTTTTGTTTTGAGTCATTTGTAGGAATTCATTACCGAAGATGTGCAGGGATTTGTGAGAAAAACGAATTTCCAGGTAAGTTCCAGTGTTAGAAAAATTTTAAGGTTGAGTTTTGGGGGAGTTCGGTAATCTTTAAAAAAATTTATAAGGCATAAAAGCAACAAAATCACGAAACTTACTGTGAAAATTGGCTGCTGGAGGGTCGCGAGGTATCTACCTCACTTTATCGCGGCCCGTCAGGAACTCAACGATTCGGAATGATAATTGCTAGAGACTTAAGTCACTTAGTCACGGGGCGCTAGAACCTCTCTCTGCAGCCGAAGTCCCTTTAATCCCCAAATTCAACTTTTTGACCTAACCTTCTTCCTCTAAACCACCGTAAACCCTCTTCCACCACCATCTTTCACCGTGAATCAGCCATTGTTATCCAAAAACCACACCACTACTTCACATACAACCATCCTACAACCGATTTCTTCCATCATACCACCATTTTTCACCATTAAAATTGAACTTTGCTTTGGGCTTCAAGTGTCAACCGAACTTCTTCTAGTTTTTTCTTCTTAACTCAAATCCGAGGTATGTTTCCTGTAATTTTTTTACTATGAGTCATGTGTTTCAGTCCTTACTTAGTTTGGTGTTCGTTTTAGTATTAGGTCTTGTGTTAGTCAGGTGTTTTGCAATGGTTAGGGGTCGTTTGAGGTTCCGGGTGCTTTGTGTTTCAGTCCAATACAGCTTGCGGGTGGCTCAGTTTGGGGTATGATAGACATGTTTGTGGTGCATAAGCTAGGGTTTGGTAAAATTGAGTGTGGGGATTCCGGTTGGCTATTTTTTAGATGAACTTCAAATTTATTACACTGTTTTGACCTGTGTTCACCAATGCCATCATAAAGTTTTAAACTTTAGTTCAGTTGACACTCAATGTTGGTTTGTTTTGGCATTCGGGATTTAATTGAGGACAATTAAAGTGCCGGGAGGAGGTAGTGTACATTGAGTCGTGTATTTTGAGTCTAGTTTAGTCGGTTTTTGGGTTTACTTGCACGTACAAGTTAATTAGGCTCGCCCGTACTCAATCTCCATTCGGGCGAGTTTAGTTACTACTTAGCAATTGTAAAAAGTAACCCGGTCTTTTTATTTCAACTTTATTTTCAGAATTAAACCACGAATGAAATGTTATATGGTTATTCTATTTTTTTTTTATTTTTTCCAAAAAATCCAAAAAAAATTAAAAAATACCAAAAATAGTTCGTTACTAATAATCTGCTTTGCTTTGTCTAGTCAATCTTGAATTGTTTTGCAGAATGTCAGGTGAAGGTTCGTCTAGTCGAGCTGACAGGAAACGTGGTCCAGCCACTCGCCCAAGTGGGGGCCCGGCTCAACGGGAACCGGCTCAGCAGGAACAAGCACGGCCGGTGCAACAGCCACAATATGTCAGGATAGTTGAGTATACGGGACCTGGGGTCCCTCATGGTCAGAGTCAGAGGAGTTTGGATAGCCCGTTGTTACAATTCGAGTTGGGCTCGGGTGAGTCTCAGAGGTTGGCCACTCTGTATTCGGTAGAGCTGCTACCATTTAGGAGGATTGACTGGGAGTTGCTAGATCGCCTGGGGGCGAGGGCTAGGGTTGAGCAGTTGTTAGGACTGAAGTTTAGGAAGGTGTTGGATTGTGATGCGAGGCAGTATAAGGAAATCACTTTGGAGTTCCATTCTACTTTTGAATACAAGCAAGGGAACTTTCATGAAAAGGATGCAGTGTTCTTTGCCTTGGGTAGGCAATCATATGAGATGACGATTCCAGAGTTTGCAGTAGCTACACAATTTTACACACAGGAAGAGGTGCGAACACCCAAGTTTCTTACTAGTCTGCAAGGGGTGTTTAAGAAGAAGCGTCGGTATAGTGTTCAAGTGGATGAGTTGATTAGGTTTTGAGGCACTATATCGAGAGTTCCATACTCGAATGGTGCGGTTGCTAGCGACATCATTGATCCGGTTCATCGATACATTCACAAGATTCTCGCAGCAACGTTGGTTGGTAGGGGGCAAGGTGATAACAAGGTAAATCAAGTTAGTTTGTTTTGATTGATGTGTATGGTGGAAAGGAGGCCAGCGAACTTGGCTACTGTGTTTGCCTTGTCGATGATGAGATTGTGGAGAGATGGCCAAGGGGCCCGTGTGTACTATGGGTCGTATGTGACATGGTTGGCTGAGAGCCTTGGGGTGTTTCAGAGGTACCCAGCGGATAGGATGCGAGATGGCCCAGACCCTTGCCTCATGAGTGTTAGGGATTTACAGTCTGCGGGGATCTTGTCATACACTAACCCGATTGGTTGGGAGCCCATTTGTGAGGGTCCACTGGTTCAGCCTCCTCCTGGTTCAGGTGCTGCAGTGGCTATGTAGGGGGCTGTTGCTACTCGTTATCAGAGGCCACGTATACGACAGGACATTCCAGCTAGACAGGACATTCCAGCTAGGCAGTACCCGTTGGCGCAGCCACGACCCGATCCACTTACTTTGGATTTGTTATATGATTCGATGCAGACAGGTTTCGGGGATTTACGTGTGTATGTTGATGAGCATATTGGTGGAGTTAGGCAGGCGATGGAGGCTGGTCAGAGGATACTAGAGGATGGCATGCGGGTTCTTATGGCGAATTTTCATTTGCATCCACCGCCATCTTAGCAGACTCAGGCAGGACCCAGTAGTATGTGGGGAAGTGATGAAGAGCAGTGGAATGAAGGGGAGTCGGATGACGAGGATTAGTGCGAGGATGCAGCAGGAGCTGATATGATATCTTTTGTTTTTATTTATATGTTGTTTTGATCCTCGGTCTTTTGGTGTGTACCTATACTTTGGATATGTTTGAACAGGTCGGTTGGGATGGTTTGGTTGGGTTGTGGTTGAACTGGTGCTTAGTATGTTGATATATTATCTTTTGCTAGTCTTTAGTTATGATGTTTGTTAGGTTGATTTTTGCTGCCGCTTTCGTTCGCGTGTCCAAGTTTAGAAATTGTTTGCTGAGCGCGTTCGGATTGGAGGGCATATGTGGAATTGACTGGCACTTTGACAGTTTCACATATTCAGCTAAGTCGTTTCACTTGTATATTTTGTATTTATTTATTTCGTTTTTTTTTTGTTTTTTTTTTTTAGTTTTAGGTAGTTAGTTTGAGTCGTATTCTCGTTCTTGCATTAGGGACAATGCAATCTTTAAGTGTGGTGATGGGGTACATGTACATAGTAGTAGTAGTCGAGTCATAAAATTTGAAAAATACAAAAAAATTAAAAAATCAGAAAATTTCTTTTGAATAAAGAAGTTTGCAAAATTAATACGGAAAATAATAGAAAAGATGGGTTTTTGTTGGGGTTCAAATAATGATAATATGAGATTAAAAGAGTCGAGCTTGTGTCTAGTTTGGGATATGTGATTAGGCCCGGTTTGGTTTTAGGTCCCTTTGAATTAATATTACCTTAATTGTCGGTCTATAAGTGGGTACTCATCTGGGAAAAATGGGAAATTGAAACTGCCAATAAGAGTATAAAGAATGCCGTTATAAGCTAAAATCGTTAGAATTTTTTATCATGAAAAGAAAAGAAAAAAATAGAATAAATGAGCTAGAAACTAAAGAAAACTAACCCAGGCCTATGTAATCTTGGTTGGCGATAGTGACTCTGACCTGGAATTCCTCTTGGATGTGTGAAATCAAAATTGCAACAAAATTACCGACACCTATTGTAATCTCTCTCGGGGATGGTGACTCTGATTGGGAATGCCTCTGGGTTAGGTAAAACAACGTAAAGAAAAATGAAAAAGGAAAAAAAAAGAGAAAAAAATTGGTTTTAAATTCTCTTGATTTTGGTATAAAGTGGTTAGGAATTGGTCCAGTGATCGTTCCTTTTGTTCTATAAGCTTGAGGCGGGATTAGGTGGACCGTGACTTTTAGCGTCAGACCCTAGGTAGATTGACCGCACTTGAATTAAATTTGCATGATAAGGGGCTTAGAACCGGATTTGGTTTTAAAGGGAAAAGCATATTTGCAATCGCGGCTAACACAAGTTTTGATGTTAATAAGTATAAATAGCTTTTTGACCCGAGTATTTAACTATCTCTGATTCCGTATGCATAGATTCTTTTCGAGGACGAATAAAGAGCAAGTGTGGGGATATTTGATGTATTGTAATATACATCCTTTATTCGTGTATAGTTTGTATAATTTTCCGTTAGATTTAGTTTAGTTGTAGTTAGAATTTGCATACTGTTGATCCAATTGCGTTTTGCAGGTCTTTGCGCTTGAAACTGCTGGAAATTGAGTAAAACAAGTTAAAATACGGAAAAGTCAAGTCCTGAAACGTATTGGAGAGCTCGGGAGCTGAAACAAAGTAAAAATTCTAGAAAATAGCTTTTTGGCGGGCCGCGACTAAGGAAAGGAAGTCTCTCACGCCCGGTGAGAGACCTAAAAGTTTTGAGAGCATTTGTTAAGCGCTGGCGGCCCGCGACATACTCATACATCTTTATCGTCGGGCGCCAGAGAATGTTACTGGCAGAATGATTCGAGTTGGTCATGGGTTTTGAGTTGGAAATCATATATAAACATCATTAACTTTCATTAAACACTAACTTACGAATTAAGAAGACTTTAGGCAATCTTGGAGCTGCATTAAGAGCGTTTTTGAGCAATCGGAGCTGCCGGTTGAAGGTTGGAAGTCCAGAGAATCATTCGGGTCGTCTATTTAACATCCGGGTGTCTTCCTTTGGGTTTCTTTCTCTTTGACCATGTTTCGTTTCTTTAAAAATACTATGTTTGCGTTTGTTTCCATGACTATGATCGGCTAGCTAGATTTTGTTAACTACCTAGATAAGATGAATGGTTGCTAAAGTTTGGATTTTTATTATGAATTTATGATATTTATGGATTTATTTATGTATTGTAGGCGATTTAATTATTAGTTAGATGTGTATGCATGCTTGATTGTGTTTGAATATTGTTTATTCCTTTACATAATTCTTGGTGACGGTCTTTATCACATAATAGAGTTGTGTTAGGTTCTTGATTTTGGTGACTGTCGATATCACATGATAAATCGTGAATCTTTAGGGTTAAATTGGCCAATAAACCTTAAAAGCAATACTCGGTAATCTTATAAAATCAAGTGTTCTACTAACCCTCAATAGCTGACAGGTGCGAGGTTACTGTTAGGTCTAAGCGATTAAACTGTAAGGTGGGTCCTTCTTAGGAAGTTAACCTATTAGCTGATGTCTAACAAGTCTAGTTAAGAACCCAAATTTATCCTTGACTTGAGTCCTGAAATGGAGAGAGTCTTGTAGGGTACTTTCATAAATCATTAGAGGTCCGAACAAGGAATCTAATTTACTGGTAATCATAACAGCCTTTAGGGTGCCCTAATGCATTCTTGAGAAGGGTTAGGAAGCTTAGTTGGTAAATCGAGAGGTTTAGCATCTTACGATCCCGGTCCATAATAATCAACTTTCAAATAAAATCCATAACTAAAAGCAACCAGGATTCGAGTCTAGGTAGTGTTTTCACCGTCTGAGTAAAAACCTAGAGTAATTCGTTTTAGTTTAATTGCTTTCTAAGGATTTTTAGAACCCCCCCCCCCATCAAACAAACAAAATAGTTCAGTCTGTGTCAGTATAGTCTAAATAGAGTCGTTAGCGTAATTCGATAGAGTCTCGTGGGTTCGATATCCAGACTTACAGTAGCTATACTAGAGTCGATCGGTACACTTGCCGGTTAGTAGTTTAGTGTGTCTTAGTGAGTCTAGAGTATTACTTAGAGTCTATAATTAGGTCAATTTAGTTATTTTTATTAAACTACTTTTTAGCACATCAGTGGCTTGGTAGTTGTCTTTGTTGTCGGGTCCGCATCAACAGTTAAATGGAGATCGTGGAGCAGTGGTCGGCAAACGATGATTAGTGACACGTAGGTGTCCTTGTGTACTACTTGTCTCCTGCACGTTTCCTCATCGTGCAGCATTGCAGGACCCAGCATGTTGTGTGCCCATTGGCTATCTGCTCTGACATTCGTACCACTTGTAATTTCCAAAATCATGCAGCTGGCGCCGAGAAGCTTGCGCTTCTTAGGCTTGCGCCATTCGTTTGCAAAATGGACTAAGTGTTAGATTTTGTCTATTTTGGGTATGGTTCCATGTGCGTAACCTGAGCGTGCCTCGTGTAATCGGCGCGCAATTAGGGACCGTACACCTTCAAGTCCCCCAGTCCAGTGCTTCTTCCATGTGCGAACGCGGGTGGTTGGAGCTCTTGACTAGAAAGTTAGGAGTATCTGCGCAGCATGTTGAAATATAAGAAGTTGTAGAGTGGCTAGAAAACTTGGTGTGCGCATGTGTTGCCTTTTTACTATGGCGCGACTATTAAGCCTCTTCAATACGATTGGGCAATGCCACGAGTCCTTGCTCTTGAAATTTTGAAAAGAGCATCTCTCAGACAGGTTGGTGGTGAAAGCAAAAGTAGATGTGCCGCTGACACTGTGACAAGCATGTCGTCACAGTGTCAGGCACGTCATTTAGTCTGGTGTTAGGAGAGTGAGGACCATGCGCGCGTAGTAATTGTCACCCTGTTTTCCCACTCTGACGTGTCGTCCTGCTATTGGGCTTGCACCGTAAGTTGTAGGCATAGTTACCCATCGCATTAAATGCGATGGGTATAAATAGTCACTGAAGGGCAGAGCAGGAGGCACTTCTCTCTGAATTGTCTTCTTTTTCTCTCTCGAACCTTCAAGTGTTCTACAAAAAAAATTGAAGATCTTCAACCTCGTTCCAGATTATTTGTAGATTCTTCGTGATACCCCGAATACATTCATGGCTGATCACGAAGACGATGTCATTGAAGTGAAGGAGGTCGGCGGAGGAATGCCTCCGTTGAAGTGGGAAAAGGCCCTATTTGAGCGAATTGTTAGGGGACACCAGTTTGACGATGAGTGGGGTGCTCTATATCCATTGGTAGGTCAAACGGCAGTCGACGCTCTGGCTGCTTTTATTACGCTCTTCTCCGACTATTTCCAGGAAGGGAATTTCCAGATGTCGGCGACGAATTTCGTTGGGGAAATCCTTTCCTATTACAGATTCAACATCTCCTAACTTTGCACTCTAGGGAAGGTGAGGGTAAGACATTTCGAGTTTGCCTGCCGTTCTGAAGGTCAAGACCCAACCGTTGAACGGTTCAAGGTCATTTACAAGTTGCAGTGCAACCTTGGGTTCTATTCTTTTGTCATGCACGGTGTGGCCAAGAAGATTTTGATCAAACCGCCCAAGAGTTATCACAGTTGGAAGGGAAAATTTTTCTTCATCCGTGAGGAAGTAATTCATGTGGCGATGGAATTTCGCGCACCTGACCTGATCGAAAAAAAAATCATTCCTATTCCCAAGAACGCGAGCTGGTATAAGGATTTGAAGGCATTTCCGAATTAATCCTTTGGCGAGAATACACTTGTTGCTGCTGGTATGAGTGACAAGTGGTCGCGCGAGAGTCTGGAGGTTCTTGTCTTTCTTCAAGACGGTGTTGATAAGTTACTTAACTTGGTCTCCTTTCTTGCATTCGATAATAGATAACTCATCATTGAGTTTGCTTTTGCAGAGACGGGTCTGTATCACCGAGCATTTCTTGCTTGCTCCGGAACAATGGGTGTAAACGACCAAATCCGCAGAAATTTTATGTTACCGCGCACATAACTGTTTGTGGCGCCTCCTGCTGGAAATGATGTGTGCTTTATTTGAACCCTAGGTCGTATAGGGCCAGAACTCCCGCTGGGGAAGAGGTTGTATTACTCTCCAGCGAGGAAGCGAGGAATCTGTAGCTTCATAAGATCAAGGGTTAACTCCCCTTCGACATGCTTATGTAGGTGTCTTGCGTGACGTAGGAGTTGATTCTGAGGGTCGGAAGGCCAAGAAAGCTCCAAAGAAGAAGAAACCTAAGGCGAGTGCTGCAGCGTCGGATGCCCTCGTCAAAGTAGCTTAGACGATTATATTTATGTTGCTGACTCTATGGAAGAACTGGACATACTAGGTGGCAAATTTAAAGCCGGTGGCGCTAGTGTGACTAAAAGTTCAGGCAGTGTGAGCTCAAAAGAACAACATTCTTGTATCTCTCCGTCGTCTGCGCCTACCGCTGAAGAGCAAGTAACCAAAAGCAGCCTCGTGCCTGAACTAACTCGTAAAAATTCTTCCAAATGCGAGCGCGAAGACACCAAATACTATCTTGTGCTAGCGCCGAAGAAAGTTGCTTTCCAGAAACCACCCACGATTGGGAAAAGGGAAACCTTAGTTCCCTTATGTCGAAACTCTCACCTGGTAAGTGACTGTGCGGCTTTTGTGTGCAAGTTACACTTAAATATTATTTCAATGCTTCTAACATATCTTTTGTTATGCAGAACCGAGGGCGGCGTAACCCAAGATTAGAATCATTCATTCTAAGTCTGCACCTCTCCCACCTCCGCCTCCTCCTACTGATTCCCCTAAAAAGGTGGAGGCCGCACCTGAGGTAACCCATGAGAAGGTTGTTGAAGAAGAATTTGAGGTCATCACTTCCGTTGAAGCCCCGATGGCTAAAGGTGCCACCCCTAGTGGTGGACCTGTTAAAAATATTAGAAACATTGAGCGCGTGGAGCAAACAACGCTGAGCTGTACCCCTGCTCAAAGGGAGTGCGGCTGAGAAGCCAGTTGAGGAGGCGAAGAAAAATATGAAGTGGTCGGTAAGGGTAATCGGGCCAACGTTCAACAAACCGCTGGTCCAGCGCGGATGTTGAGAAGGTTAGTTCTTTCAGTGCCCAACATAAAAAATTTTCCCAACCTGACCACCAGACCTTTTTTTGAACCCTGGAGGATACCCAATCAATTCAAAACATCTATCAACAGTATGACCCAACATATTACAATGAGTACATTTAAGGTATGATTGGGCCCTCTAAACACTTTCTTTTTTTACATAAAAGACACATTTTGACCTTTAGTTCCTCCACTAGCATTTCTATGTGATATTTCTCCGGACACAATTGAAAAAAACAACTTTGACTGAAGGAAATGGCTCTCTAGTCAACAAATTAGTTCTTACAGGTTGATAGACATCATTTAAACCCATTAGAAATTGCATTAGTTTTATTAAAGTGGAAAAATCATTATAATCCTTAGCTGCCTGACATGAACATGAAGGCAATTGAAGCATAGCATCAAACTGCCTCCACATTGTGTTCAGCGTATGATAATATTCTGATACAGAACTCTCATTTTGAGTAATAAAGTTGATCTTTTTATACAAATCATACACTACAGAGCCATCTACTTTATCATAAGTTTCTTTCAAATCTGTCCAGATTTCAAAGGCTAATTTTGAAAACACTTGACCTAAGTATAACTCCTCTGACATAGAATTTAATAACCAACTTAAGACAACTAAGTTACATTTATCCCACTGATTACTCAACACAGGATCATCAGAATCTTTTTCACATTTACCATCATTAAAGCCAAATTTGTTCTTTGCTTCTAAAGCCAACTTCATAGCACTAGACCAAACCCTATAGTTTTCAGTTCCTTTAAGTTTGATACTAACAATAGTAAGACTACTAGAATCACTAGGAGGCAAGTAAAGGGGATCTCCTATATCAAGTCTGCTAATCAGCGTAGCAGAGGGACCAGCCATATTAAAAAATAACTAATATAAACAAATGATAACAAGTAGAACAGTCAATCAACAGAAATATCACTGACAAGATACAAAACCTAAGCCGAAGCTGTGTTAGTATCTAGATTCCAGGTTCGTCACTTATAGTGCTTGGGCAGGTCTTCACACAGGAGCTAAACACTACTAGACAGAACAACAAGACAAGATAGATACAGAAAACACAAAAATCACAAGAAATAGATCACCACAGAATATGGACAAGTAGTAGCAAATAGCAAACAAACCGGTCCTCACTACCCCGACATTAACTAAACCAACATTGGAAAAATAAAACTCGAGATAAGATAAGAGCGATCTTATAAATCTGCGTTCAAAGCAAGTATGAAACCGTAACCTTCTAGGGTTACAGATCACACAACAAAGAGTCAAAACAAAAATCAACACTGGTCAGTTTACCCTGAAACCTTCTAGGGTTTCAGAGACCAACACAGCCTTCAAACACCAAGATCGAGATGATCCAAATTCACAACAGACAGATTCGCAAACCCTAGAACACCAGGAGCGAACCTAAAACACAGAACAACAAACAAATCAAATTTACAGCGGAAACAAACACAGATCCGGAGCAATTTTGCTCTGATAACATGTAGAATTTTATGAATCAAACACAATGAACAATGAACAACATAAATAGCGACAAAACAAGGTGACAAAAATCTTATTAAACCAACCCAAAATATTTGCCCCCCAAATAAACCCTAGATCTTACAATCGTATGATTTGTAACAACACAAGATACAAAGAGTATCAAGATGATCATCCACTGATGATCATCAACATAACCAAACGAATCTCTCAGATATAGTTGAGAGATTGTCATTACAATCTAAACAATCAAAACCCTAATACAATACAGAGCGAAATAGAGAAGAGAATGTGTAAAAGTGACTGAGACAAGTGACGATCTTAGAGAAGTGTGAGAAAGAGCTCTTTTATATCCTGTAATTTTCAAAGTTACACTTAAGTCCAAAACAATTGCACATGATGATCGCGACCCCTGTAGCTTTTCACATTAACCCCTCAACTATCCAACCTGTACAAAACAACCACAACAGACTAACAAACTTGCAACAACATGGGTCCATATGAGCAGCCCACTTAACCAGTTAGCCCAATACACAACAATAAACCAACAAGTCCATATGAATGACTATGAGCGTTATAATACTTTTAACATAAATACTAATAAAAAAAACATTGTAAAAAAATCATATTATGATTCCATACTTAAAAACACTCTAGTTTCGTCACTGGTTTATAATGCATGATAGATATATGGAACAATTTCACATTTAGGTAGAGATCAACATTTCATTTAAAAGAAGCTAAGATGGAATAATTTGCATTCTCCATGTTCCCACACAAGAAAAAAATGTGGACATAAAGTAAGCAAGAGTTATCATCTCATTGCTGAAATGAGACCCAACTTAGATATACTCATCTTTGATCCTTTATACAAGTCATAATTAAGGAAATTAAACACTTAGCAACAATGTTATGAGATGGTTAAAAACTGGTAAATCAAACAATATACAAGGTTCACACCAACCAAACCCTATATCTAGGTACAAGTGACATCAAGGCAAATTAAACACTACAAGAACATTCACCAAATTAAGCTACATGCATGTGTTCTATCTCAGATAACATGCCTTCATCTTCATCATCTTCTTGTTCTTGAAAGATATCTATACCAGAAGCACTACCATGGCCATGACCAAATGCCTTAACATGATCCTTTAGTGACCTTTTATGCTTAAAGTCAGAACCACAATTACAATACCAAACCCTCCCACAATTTTTTTCATGTGTTCTCCAATCACCCTTGACTGCAATTGCTTTCCCACATTTCCTGCACACAAATTGCTTGATTCCATGCTTTCTCTTGTAATGTGTTTTTAGTGTTCTAAAGTCTTTGAGTGGTCTTGACCTAGGATGGTCAATGTGGTGCTTGCATCCTGGTGTACAACAGTAACACGGCAGCTTTAACATTAATGCTGTGGGCTGGGATCCCTTTAAAGACTCTGGTCCCTTTCTGTATTGTGATCCATGTCCCCACATATGCATCTGTTTTTCATACATACAGAATCAGGCCTTAGATACATGCAATGCAAGAGTAATTTCGATAATGACATATGTGCCTGCCTTAGTTTTTTTAATCATCAGAACTCATTATGGAAAATTTACGCAACATACCAATACACTGTTAACCAATGGGACTAGGTAAAACACACGGCTTGCGCTTGGCAGCATGACATCTGTCACTACTATAAAGGGGCAATTTCCTGCTAAAATTTTCTGAGGGAAAATCGGAATTTTCTACGCATTTATGATACAATACCAACGCGACATAACACCCTAATTTAGCGACGATATGACGGTAATAGAAGAAAACCTTGATAATTCGATGGAATTCCTACAACAGTTTTCTTGGTAAACGCCATTTCCAACGCATTTCCGACGAATATTTCCGGTTGGAAACAATCCTGTTTTCTAGTATGTGTGACTTTCTTTGGTGAAAACAGTTAACATGAAATTGGTATTGGCACAGCCTTTTTTTTTCTTTGCAGATGGTGCTTACTATAAAGTGCCCTTTATTCAATGAAACATGACATTAACTTAACAGCAATCATCACATGTACATTTTTGGATCTTCACTGACCCTGCAAACATGGTGTTTTACTATGAATCTCATTATGATTTTACTTTATCTCTTTAATTTTTACCCTTCTGATTCATATCTACAGTAACACACTGAAGTTTTCAGATATGAATAAGTTTGAACACGGGAATATCTGAACAGCATGCTACAAACAAATGCTAAGGCCACAATTTGTCCTTTTTATATCATATTTTTGTTTTTGTTCCTGAAAACTTTATGGTCATATATTCTTTATGTTTGATTTGATATATATGCTAAAAGAAGTATTTGTTTATAAGTATCAAGGGCATTGAACTCAATACTAAAATTAATAGTTAGTTCTATAATGCAAACTTTGTAAATTAACTTAGAAAAAGACTTGGGAGAGTTGGTGTAAATTTGTATAATGTAGTGTCTTGTGGTGTTGTTGCCGGCTTGGTTTTGGGCCGGTGAGTTTCTAATGAAGTTCACCTTTCAAAAAACAAAAAAACTTAGAAAAAGACTACATCTCTTAATAAGAACGCCAGCCAATGTGTTGCGAGTTTCATGGACAAACCGGTATAAACAAGTAAATAATACAGTTTTTTTTATTTATCATTAAAGTTTCATTAATATTTCAAGTCTTGGAATAATTATTTTATCCAAGTCTATGCATATAGTTTAATTCACATTTTAGCATTTCAATAACTCCATTAAAGCACAATTTTTTTGAAAGATCAACAAAAACATGATAACCCGATAAAACCAATGGAAAAAGGTGACGCACACACCCATGCCCGCGAACGCAGACGATGCTGGCAAAAGCGGAACTATTAAACCCACAAGTGTCTATCATGATAATTAAGTGTCTATTATTTACACGGAAAATCACGGTGTAACCATTGGTAACTAAGTTTTTACATGGAAAATCACGTGTGACTGGGAGAAGGGTCAAATGGTCATATCCGAAGCCTAAAAAACATTTTTTAAAGCCTAAATAAAGTGTCAAAATTGGTTAAACAAAATAACCCTGCTATTTTAGGTTTTTTACTCAAAACCGTGTAAATTTTAGTTTTGGGTTGATGTGTCCTCAACCGGCCGTGCCATTATAATTTTTTAAAGCCAGAACACTACCATTAGCAATATATAAGTTCATGTGGTGTCTTTTGATTAGGTAAATATTTTCGTATAGTTATTTGTAATGCTCAAATGTTTATATCTTTATAAAGTTGCTCAAATAGCTAGCTATTTAAGTAAAAGATCGATAAATTTACCATTTTTGAGATTTTACTATATTCATATCATCTAATGATTGTAGGATTAAATCTTAGAAGAAACATTTTTGTTTGGTACTGCTTCGAAATTTAAAAGAAATGGAATGGTCAAAAAGTCAAAAGATATTGCCAAGAACAGTATTGCGATTAAGCAAAGTGTTAGATTTTCAAACTGATGATTTCTTAATAATGACAAGTTTGATGTTGCCATATATGTTTCAAGTAATTTAAACTATTTTTAATACTGGTGGCTCACACACACCCAATTTAGCATGTATGTGCATACACATATGTGTATATACTAAAACTATCTTTGGAAAGAAGATGTTAATACATACACATGAATATGGATTTATTTGTTAGGGGTAAGATCAAATAAAAAGTTTATTTTGCCTAAGTAGGATGAGAAGGAATCTTAATCATTCATTTTTCAAATCAATGGTTAATATGAAAGTGTAGGAGAAATGAGGAGTGCAAGGGTATTTATGGGAAAAATCTTATTTATACGACATTATTTTTTCATAAAAATTTCACGGTAAAAGCGAGTGTCTTTTTATATTTAATTTAAATACCATAGTGCTATATAAAATATGAAGACTAAAAAAACCCACTAAAATGTGTTGTATTTCTATTTCGTATAACATTTTTTGTGTTGGATTTTTGTACTATATTTTTGTGCTGAATTTTTTTTGTCTTAAATTTTTTTTCTAAATTTTTTGTGCTTGATTTTTTTGTACTAGATTTTTTTGTGCTATATTTTTTTGTACTACATTTTTTGTGCTATATTTTTTGTGCTAGATTTTTTGTGCTAGGTTTTTTTGTACTAGATTTTTTTGTTGTATTTAAAAAAAACAAAAGGGGTGCCACATGTCATTTTCACTCCTATTTATAAGGACCAAAATGCCCTTCATTCTTACTTATTAGGAGTGACACATGTCATCATCACAATCCTTCTTAGGCTACTTAGGCAAAATCCACTTTTTAGTGGATCCTTCCCCTTTATTATTATATAACATAGATTCAATATAGAAAAATGTGATTAACTAGTTAATCACAGATTGTATATTTAATTATTTGTTAAATAAATTAGGTTTATCTTACTGTGTATTACATCACAAATTGGATTTTAATATAAACTGGCAATCAGATATTGTAAATTATCTTATTAAAATGACATATTTATATTACAATCAGACGAAGTTACGTCTCCATTAGGGTGGAAACGTGCGATTATCACTGAAGACAAAACAAAAGTTAGAAGTGTCATTTGTTAAATTGACAGTATAGATTATTTTCAACTAATGGATCATTGTTTGGACCTTTAAATCCATTTTTTTTCTTTATCTATAAGTTAGTTTCAATTTTAGAAATTATTGAATATATAGATAATATACATACCTGAAGATTATTATATCTGGTGAAGTTCTTGGAGCAAACTGGACAAGAAAACTTATTAGGACCAGTAAGAATTTGACTAGGGTTTGGAATCCAGTACTGGTTAACCTTCTTTAAAAGTACTTGATCATCCCTATTGAAACCCTTGTTGCCAGAACCATTAGGGCACCAATGAAACCCTAAAAGCATTTCATCACTATTGATGCCCTTAGGTTGAGTAGTAGTACTAGTAGTTGTACTAGTAGTAGGGAGGCCTATATTTAGGGTTACATTTACTTCTGAATTTGTGGCTGAAAAGGTGCAGCTGTTTTTATATACATCTTCAATGGCATTACAAGAAAGTTGATGGTGCTGCAGCCCTTTGTTTGGAGTGTCTATTAACTTGCTAAGAAGAGGAAGAGCTTCTTTCAGTTGAGGTGATGATGATGTCATGGTTTGATGAGAATATGAAGGAGAAGACTGATTATTTGATGAATAGCAACAGTAATAAATTGGGTGGTGAGAAAGGAAAGGCAGCCATCCTTTGAAGGTGGGGTTTGTCATTGTGTGAATACTAGCTAGTGATGACACACACTTACACATACATGCAAGTGTATAACATACTTTTAGACATGGGATGTTTGGATTTATAGTACTATTCAAAGTTTTTGGTAAATTTGATTATATACCTCTCATTTTTATATGTTCTACCAAAATAATGCTGTTGCATGTAAGTTGTTATGTTTTCATTACCGGATCTGTTATTATACCTGATGCTTTACCAACAGAATCGGTTTTAAAATCGATAACTTAACTTAAAAATTAAATCTATATATGCAACTAATATAAAACAACTTACGCTGGAGGGTGGGGGGCTCCATCCCCGCCACGTCACCTTGTATAGCGCCCATATGGGCTCCATCACCACACCCTCCAAGTGAAGAGGGGGGCGCCATTGATGGGGCTCCATCATGGTAACACCCGGTAACGCCATGGCTTGGAGTTTGGACCAATCAAATGTTTTTTTTTTTTAATTTTGTTTGATAGGGGCTCCATCCACACCATGTAAATTAAAAGGAGGCTCCATAGGTGAGGTGGATCCTAGGTGGACTTGATAAAGCCCTATGGGGCTCCATCCACACCTCATAGCCTTATGAAGCTAATTTACGTTTTGACATTACTTTTTAACTTTAGTAATGCATGAAGACTTCATAGATAAAATATGATGTATTAAATACATTAGTATATAAAACTTCTAAAGTAACATAATAAACTGTAGCTCAATCGAAACATAATAAAACTTCTAGAGTTTGTAATCACTCTAGTAAAGTTGAGAATTAATCCATTTGTGAATATATAAAGTTAAAAAGAAAGATCCTCTAGATTGGAGAATTTGTATATATATATATACTATATACATATTTTATTTATTTATATATACCTTAAATAAGCTAACCTCATGTCTTTAGTGGCTTGTTTGATTTGAGAGTTTAATATTTACATAAATGAAATTGGCATTAGTCTTCTTTTTATTTTCATTTGCATATGCTATTTCTAATTAATAAACCAAAGATATACCTGATTTTATTGGTAGTTACATAACATTTTGATTTTAAGACTTGAGGTACGTTAAACAATAAATAAATATAAATTCAAATTAATAACATACAATGCTAATAAGCATTGGTGGATCTTGAACTTCGTTTTTTATAAAATCAAATCAAAGAAGCCGAACTCAATACATATAAAATTTCTTATAAATTTTTGATAAAATTTACATTACTAAGCAAAAATAAAGGCCGAAAACGCCCAAACTAAACTCAAGCTCAGCCACTACTGATAAGATAATATAAAATAGGCAAACCATGTTACAAGAATCAAATTACTTTTCATCAGAAGACTAAAAAGTGAGAATTGAACAAATGCGGAGACAAATAAAAACTCTTTTACACAATTCAAAATTGTATTAGATAGAGATAAGTAATGTGAAAATCGATTTAATTGGTCAACCATTTGACCACAAACTTCACCTTTCCCCAAAACAATATTACATATGTTTCCAAGAATGCACGAGTGATAGAGAGGTTCGAGAATTGTGTTTAAGTATCCGAGTATCCACGTTCCAATTTAATATTCCATAAATCATGTTGAAGATTTCCATAACCCCAAATCCAAAAACCCTTAAGACTGGAGGGTATGGGGCCGGCCCTGCCCCGACGAGACCCGGCGCCGGACCCCCACACAGCCCTCCCTGAGGCTTGTCCCGGCTTCACTGTCGCCTAGAGGACGAGCTCGACGTGCCTCTCTGTTAGGATCGGAAGGTATCACACGAACACAATCAACTCACGCACACTCAATCAGAAGAACAACACAAAGATTTATAGTGGTTCGGTCCGGCTCTGACCTACGTCCACTCTCGGTAACTAGGAATTGTTATTTCTTTCTGTGTGTTACAAGTTGTTACAAATACAGAGAATCATCTTATATAAAGATTGGATACAAAGAGAAAGTTGTATGCATTTAAGTCTGCTCATCCAAATGCTCCCATTAAAGTGAATGCTCTCGTTGCATGCTCTCATTGCATTGAATACTCGTTGCATTAAATGCTCTCAGTGGGTTCACACTTAACAATCTCCCACTTGAAGCCACGGAACAATCTTCACCTGTGCTTCAACTGTGCATCTGTATTTCTGTAAATAAGATCCCTTGATCTTAGCTCATTCCTAGTTACCCGGCCTTCTCTTCAGTTATCCTGAAGGCCAGTTGAAGCTGTGCAAAGCTTCAACTTCTCTAAGGTGACAACCTTAGTCAACATATCAGCTGGATTTTCAGTTCCTTTGATCTTCTTCAACTTCAGAGTGCCATCATTAATTCTCTCTCTGATGAAGTGATATCTCAGCTGTATGTGCTTTGTCTTCGAATGGAAGACAGGATTCTTTGCAAGATGAATTGCACTTTGATTGTCACAGAATAGTGCACAATCATCTTGTTCTTTGCCGAGCTCTTTGAGAAAATTCTTCAACCATATAAGCTCTTTGCTTGCTTCAGCAACTGCCATATACTCTGCTTCTGTGGTTGAAAGGGCAACACTTTTCTGCAGTCTGGACATCCAGCTTACTGCAGTGCCTCCCACTGTAAAGACATATCCGGTGGTGCTTTTGTATGACTCTTTGCAACCACCAAGGTCTGCATCTGCAAAACCCTTCAGAATAACCTCTTTCCCCTTAAACTGTAATGCCACTTTTGAAGTCCCCTTCAAATACCTTAGCAGCCATTTAACTGCTTCCCAATGTTCTCTCCCCGGATTAGACATAAACCGACTAACAACTCCCACTGCATGAGCTATATCTGGTCTCGTGCATACCATTGCATACATGAGGCTACCAACTGTAGATGCATACGGAACTTTAGCCATTTCTTCCTTGTCTTCATCTGATTTGGGTGACTGATCTTTAGAAAGCTTAAAGTGACTTCCCAAAGGTGTGCTTCGAATCTTGGCATCTTTAAGGCTGAATCTTTCTAACACTTTCTCAATGTACTTCTTTTGAGAGAGTGTCAAAGAACCATCTTCTTTGTTTCTGAAAATACTCATCCCGAGTATTTGGTTTGCAGCTCCCAAGTCTTTCATCTCAAACTCTTCAGACATCTGCTTCTTCAGTTTCTTGATCTCTGTCATGTCTGAACCTGCAATCAACATATCATCCACATATAGTAACAGAATGATATAAGAACCCTTGAACCTCTTGATGTAACAACAATGGTCATTGTCACATCTCTTGTATCCGACTCTTCCCATGAAGTTATCAAACTTCAAATACCATTGTCTGGGCGCTTGTTTAAGACCGTACAAACTTTTCTTCAACTTACACACCAAGTTTTCTTTCCCTTTAACCTGAAAACCTTCTGGCTGTGTCATGTAGATCTCTTCTTCTAGGTCACCATGTAGAAAAGCTGTCTTGACATCTAGCTGCTCTAGATGCAAGCCTTCTGCTGCTACAATACTGAGAACAAGTCTGATAGTAGTCATTTTCACCACTGGAGAAAATATTTCATTGAAATCAATTCCCTCTTTTTGCTGGAATCCCTTGACTACTAATCTTGCTTTGTACCGTTTGGTACCGTCATGTTCATCTTTGACCCTGAAAACCCACTTGTTCTGAAGAGCCTTCTTCCCAGCTGGAAGCTTTATCAAGTGCCAGGTCTTGTTCTTCTCAAGCGACTTCATTTCATCTTTCATTGCTAACTCCCACTGCAATGAATCTTTCAACCCCATGGCTTCTGAGTAACACTGGGGTTCACCATTTTCTGTCAAAAGTATGTAATTGACGGATGGTGAATATCTGTCTGGTGGTCTAATGACTCTGGAGGATCTTCTTGATTGAAACTGAGGAGTTTCTGGGGATTCTGGAATTTGAGGAGCGACCTCTTCTTCTTCTTCTTCTTCTTCTGCAGAATCATTACTAGAATCATCCCCTGAGCTCCCACTGTCGATTGACTCATTCCCATTTTCTGGAATGTCGACTGAAGCTTCCTTTCTTGTTTCACCACTTTCAAATTCAGCATAGTCTTTCTGAACTTCTGGTCCTTTGGTGTTTCTGTCTTTATACAATTCGTTTTCATTGAAGACGACATTCTTGCTTCTGATTACTTTTCTGCCTTCATTATCCCAAAGCCTGTAACCCATTTGTTCTGACCCATAACCAATGAATGTGCACTTCTTGGATTTTGAGTCTAACTTATCCCTGTCACCAGCTTCTAACAAATCGTAAGCACTACAACCAAAGACTCGTAAATGTTTGAGACTTACCTCCTTTCCTTGCCACATTTCTTCAGGCAACTTGAAATCTAAGGGACCTGTTGGTGAACGGTTGATCAAGTAGGCTGCAGTGCTAACTGCATCGGCCCAGAATGTCTTGGGCATCCCGGAATTTAGCCTCATGCTTCTAGCCCTCTCATTTAGAGTTCTATTCATTCTCTCAGCTACACCATTCTGCTGAGGAGTTCCGGGAACTGTCTTGATCATCTTTATCCCTTCCTTGGCGCAATAGTCAGTGAACTGATTGCTTATGTATTCACCACCATTATCAGACTTTAAGCACTTTACCTTCAAGTTAGTTTCATTTTCAACAGCAGATTTCCATATCTTAAAAGCATCAAATACGGCAGATTTATGCTTAAGAAAATATACCCATACCTTTCGTGTTGAATCATCGATGAAAGTAACATAATATCTTGAGCCTCCTAGAGATGAAACTGATGTTGGTCCATATACATCCGAGTGAACAAGCTCCAACTTCTGAGCTTTCGGTGTTCTCCCTGTCTTTACAAAAGTAACCCTCTTTTGTTTTCCAAGAACACAAGGTTCACAGAATTCAGTTTCCACTTTCTTTAAGTCTGGAAACTTTCCTTTCTGAGCCAACATCTTCAATCCCTTCTCGCTCATGTGTCCGAGTCGGTTGTGCCATAAATTTGATGGACTCGGACCGGTGGTCATTGCATGAACACCTTCAGCAGAAACTTCTGCCATGTATAGAGTACCTTTCTTCTTTCCTTTGGCAATCACTAAATTGCCTTTGATCACTTTCCATTGTCCACCCCCAAAGTGAACATTAAACCCTTCATCATCCAGTTTACCAACTGAAATCAACTTTCTCCTCAAATTAGGAATAACCCTGACATCTTTCAATGTCCATATAGTTCCTAATGAGGTCTTCAAGTCTACATCTCCAATACCTGTGATATCAAGCATTTGATCATCTGCTAAACGAACTTTACCAAAGTTACCTGTTCGTAGATTCTTGACCATATCTGGGCATGAGATAGCATGGAAAGAAGCACCTGAATCCATAATCCAAGATTCAATTGAATCTTCAACAGAACAGATGAGAGCATCACCTAATTCTTCCGAAGATACACTGTTTACTTCTTTCTTTGAAGCGGGTTTTGTACATTGGCTTCTATAGTGACCTTTTTCTTTGCAATTCCAACATTCAACGTCTTTTCTGTTCTTTGACTGTCCCCTTCTTCTGGACTTGGACCTGCCTCGACTATGTCCTCTTTCGTTTCTTCTTCCTCTACTTTCTGTATGCAATAAAGAACTAGAATTAGAAGTCTCACCGTTGCTTCTCCGTCTGATATCTTCATTTACTATCAAGTCACGAATACTCTCGAAAGTGAGTTTGGTAGTGCCGGATGCACTACTAACAGCTGTGACTGTGCCTGACCAACTGTCGGGCAATGATGATAAAAGGAGTAGCGCTTGTACTTCATCTTCAAACTTTATTTCAACTGAGGCTAAACGAGAGATAATTGAGTTAAACTCGTTTATATGAGCGGCAACCGACATGCCTTCCTTCATCTTGGTGTTAACCAATTGTCGGATGAGGAATACTTTGTTTGAAGCGGATGGTTTTTCATACATATTGGACAAAGCTTTAAATACACCGTGCGTAGTTGTTTCATTGACAATGTTATAGGCAACACTCTTTGCCAATGAAAGCCTAACCACACCCAAAGCTTGTCTATCCAACAACTTCCATTCTTCATCTTTCATGTCTTTCGGTTTTTCGCCCAACATAGGCAAATGCAAACTTTTCTGATATAACAAGTCTTCAATTTGCATTTTCCAAAATCCATAATCACTTCCATCGAACTTGTCAATCTTGATTTTACTATCTTCTGCCATTTAAAAAAATAATTACTAATTGCTACAAACCAAACCAAGTTCGTACCAAAAAAATAATTATGCAAGCGGAAGCAATTAATAGAAACAAATACTTATCTGTTTCGTGCTTTAAATGGCAATGAACAAGTAGTAGTGGGTTATGACAACCTTTGTCAAGTTGAGGGGTCTTGATGTAACTTTAGGATATTTTTGGAAACAATTCCAAAAAAAATTACAACCACCCGTGACTTTTTCTTTTCCACCTATTACTTTCTTCTTTGTTTCTTCTTCACAAGAATCTTTTCTTTCTTATATTTCTTCAAGAAATATTCAACTTCACCAAATAAAAGTCTGATCATGATTAACCGGCGAGGTTGGTTCCGGCGACAAAGTAGGAGGTCGTGGTTGAACAGCGGTGACTAGATGAACAGCGACAGTGGCAGCGAGAAACACCAGCGGCGGCGGTTCAACTGAGCGGCGATGACGACGGTCACTGGTTGACAAGCAAGGTCAATAACTTCCCCTCTCCTCTACACCTCTGTGTTCGTGTTCAACAACAAGAGCCTAAGCTCTGATACCAGTTGTTAGGATCGGAAGGTATCACACGAACACAATCAACTCACGCACACTCAATCACAAGAACAACACAAAGATTTATAGTGGTTCGGTCCGGCTCTGACCTACGTCCACTCTCGGTAACTAGGAATTGTTATTTCTTTCTGTGTGTTACAAGTTGTTACAAATACAGAGAATCATCTTATATAAAGATTGGATACAAAGAGAAAGTTGTATGCATTTAAGTCTGCTCATCCAAATGCTCCCATTAAAGTGAATGCTCTCGTTGCATGCTCTCATTGCATTGAATACTCGTTGCATTAAATGCTCTCAGTGGGTTCACACTTAACACTCTCCTCCACACACATAACTATACATACATATATATACATATATATATATATATATATATATATAGCCTCATCCTCCACCTCCTTGGTCCATCCCCTTTAGGCCCATCCTCACTTCCGGTGACCTGGCGGGTGACGTGGCGGCCCATCCTCCGTCACCATACCTTCCAGTCTAATAATCTAACCAAAATTTTACTTCGGTTATGTGCCTTTATTGTGAAGAATTCGAGGAATCGGTGGAGTACTTATTTACTGCATGTTCAGTGGTGGAGAGGGTTTGGTCGGTTTTCAATGCTTGGTGTAAATTGCCACAGATATATACTTTCGACTTCAAACACATTATGGAGATACACAATTTCACGCAACTAGGTAAGAAAGCTAAGAGTCTCATTGAAGGTCTGGTGATTATGTCGTGTTGGTGTATCTGGAAAGGGAGAAATGAATTGGTTTTCAAGCAGATTAGACGAAGTCCGTAATATATTTTAGGGATGGTAAAATTGAGGGATTATGGGTGGGTAAGAAATAGATCTTCTTGTAAATGTATTAGTTGGATGGATTGGTGTAAATACTCGATGTATATGCTGTAATTGTCTGCCATTTTCTCGTTTGGGTCGGGGGTGTTGTTTTTGTTGTTTGGTCTTTTACCCATTTGGATCAGATGTGTGTTTTAATGAAGTTTACTTTAAAAAAAAGGGTAACTTCGTGGAAATGTAACCAACTTTGACAAGTGTTCCAATTAAGTAATTGAAACTTTTTTTTCTCTATAAAATAACTCAAGTTTCATTTGATGTTCTAATACTATGTAATAATCAGGTTACCATGTTAGTAATGATGATGTGTCTGATTTTATTATTTTTTTAATTTTTAATATGATGTGGAAAATAAAATTAATGACATGGTTTTTCTCTAAAAAATTTGAAAAATCATTTTTATTCTAAAATTAATAAAATATATAGTGTTACGATTGAGTTTTTATAAAGCAAAAAAAAATTGTACTTTTTGAATGAGTAACACAAATTGTTACGATCGAGGTTTTTTTTTTAAATCGTATTGGTATTTTTTGTGATTTATACTAAACTGGTGAATGAAAAATAAATGATAAACTAAAACTTTCAATACCATCGTATCAATTCGTCACAAAAAGATAAACAAAAAACGTAGGAAACATCGTCCAAAATTCATGTCACAAAAAGATAACTCAAAAAAATAAAACTAAAACACGAAATCATGTTAGACTTTCTTCGTTGCACCACACTTTTTAGGTCTACCTTTTGGCCTTTTCACCTTTGGCTGGGGGTCTTTTTTCTCGTTTTTGCAAGACCTAACATTATGCCCCGTTCCATAACAATTTTGACAAGACATTTTTCTTCCAATTCCAACCTTCGGGTTCTTTTTCTCTTTCTCATCAACGCTTCTTTTCCTCTTTACTGCTGGTCTACCCGGCATTCGTCTCTCTTTTGGAGGTAAAGGTTTTATATCATCAGTTTTGGGCCAAAATGTACTTCCCCTCAGTGGTTTGATTGGATATTTATATGCTTCTCTGAACATGTCCTTTTTAAGCCAAGAACTAACAAAAGTTTTTGGGTCCTTGTTAACGAAGGACAACGCTGCCACTGTATGAACACAAGGTATGCCTGACAACTGCTATAATCTACAACTACAAGTTTTTCCATCAAGGTTCACCACGCACACATATTTTTCACTTCTCACTTCAAATACTGTCACACCCCTTTCAAAGTCGGAAGCACGAGGTGTGATCTGAGTGGTTTTGATTGCATACAATAAGTAAACATTGCTACATGAATTAAAACATACTCCAAATTGTCATTCAAGTTTGATTATCCAAAATACTTAGTTTAAAGTTTACATCATAACTAAAAGATAATTGTTTGAAAGTTCACATCACAATTTCAAAAACAAAGCTCAAGGTTTTGTTTCCTATATCACCACAGAAGGTGGGATATAGTAAACAAATCTACAAAAGATGACAACGGAGACTAGACACTAAACATCTTGAAAAGGAGCCCGCGAACATCATCCACTAATTTCCTGAAATACATGTAAGTTTAAAAATCGTCAAAAAAGTTGGTGTGAATTCATGCAGATTGAGTAAAAGGTAACATTTGTGATTGTGTAAAAGTATGGTATGTAGTTTGTAAAATGTAAGTTCGTAATTTGTAATGAAACGAAACGGAATCGAGATCGCTAATGTGTAGCTAGTACATTAACATATGTGACGACATAGGAAGCATCCAAACCTAGGCGATTTTTGACACCGTTTACCCTACGACTGTGACCCAAGACACTCCATGACTATGTTTTGTCAAGAGAGTGAGGCTGCCCGGACCTAATAGATTTAACCCTTTGTTCTTTCGGTCTAAACAAGATTGATGGTGCTTACGTATACCCTATTCGTGACGTGATCTATGTATGATTCCTTTGTTTAAAGATACCAATTTGTACATGTATTTTTCCCAAAGTTTAGAAAACCGTAAAAACGTTTAAAAGTGGGGACATGAACTCACTGCTTTGCGTCTTGAGCGTCTAGCTGCACCGGCTTATGCTACTCGAGTGTCGTGACCTATAGACGTTCTAAGTATGTTAATTACTTAACTTGTAAACTTCTAAGTACAAGTTACTTTTTGGATTTAAGGTGTCTTATTTGTATGTCACATTACGTTTAATATTGTATTTGTTATATATTGTTATCCCAAAAATATATGTATTTGTGTAAGTAAGATTTGAAAATATTATATGTTAAAAATAATATATTTTTAACTTTTATCAAATATATGTCAGTTATATTAATTCTCAAAAATAATATAAGTAATTTGTTAAATAATACTTCCAATATTATTTTTAGGTGTAAGTATACTTAGGAAAGTATACTTGTATTTTAAGTATAAATACCTGTATATT
Organism: Helianthus tuberosus; assembly: GCA_030545235.1. Lineage (NCBI taxonomy): Eukaryota > Viridiplantae > Streptophyta > Magnoliopsida > Asterales > Asteraceae > Helianthus > Helianthus tuberosus. Next base: position 114,777,794 of record CM060414.1, on the reverse strand, counting down.
TGTGTTTATTTACCAAAAATCAATTCTTTGTTTTTATTACTTTCCGGAGTTTTATTTCTTAAAAATAATAATATTTTTAAGGTTTATGGGTTATATATATTTTGTCACACTTTTATAATTCTTCCATTACTTGTAGTAATTTTTGTATAAGTCCATAAATATATAAAATTGTCCAATAAGTCCAATAATTGTCCAAGTCCGTAATTTTGTAGAAAATATATGTATATTGATATATACTTTGTATTTGTCCATGTATCATTTTTATATGTAATTTTTGTATATTTGTATCATTGCATATTTCTTAAGTATTTGTATGTGTATTTTTGTAGTATACTCCTTGGGAGTATTTAATGTATTTTTCAAGTTTCCTAACGTCACTAATACATATAATACACATAATATAAACTTAGCACATAATCTTGTGACCACTAAATATATATATATTTCCTAAATATATATATATATATATATAAATATATATATATATATATATACTTAATATTGTTTTTATACTTGAAGAAATCCTTATTTCTTACTTGTAATTTTTGTATAAAAATTAGGAAACCTTTGTAAATATTTTTAGGTGAATTTTTGGGGAATAAGTTTCATCAAAACTTATATTTTTCTAAGTGTCAAAATTTTATAAAAATTTTGACAAAGTTTCCCCTAAAAATGGAGGTTTCCCATGTTTTTAAAACATGTGTTTATTTTCGTTTCATCATCCAAAATCAATTTCCAACAAATTACACAAACAACATACACTAAATTCACCATGAAAACCTTATGATGAACTTGATTTTTGTTAAAAATGTGTAGTCTTTTAGATCTACACTTTACATACAAAGATCTTTCAAAGTGTTCTTGTTTAATTTCTACAAACTTTGTGTTAAACTTTATTTTACTAAGTAAACCATCCATAAGTTTTAGGGTTTTAAAACCATGAAAAACACAATCTAAAACCATCTTTATGTTCATCATCAAGTTTCATCATGGATCTTTCAAGATCCATGCTTAACATACTTGAATCTTTCAAAAATAAGTTTCTTGATGAACTTTTTACAAACTTTTTATGATGTTTAGTCTCATAAGTTAGTCTTACATAGACTTAGTTTCTTCAAGAACACAAGAACATGCTTAAAAATCATTTTTCAAGTTTACATAAAGGCTTTTCAAGTTCATCTTCAAGTTTAACAATGGATCTTTCAAGATCAATGCTTAAACTTGTTAGATCTAAGCTTCTAACAAGCTTTAACATGATAGATCTACACATGCACACAAGATTCAACAACAACAACTTCATCACATACATCAAATATCACTAAAAACACTTGTTTTTCTTTAGATTATGTTTGATCTTCATGTCTTCATACTTTAAAGTTTAGTTTCTTTGAAAGTGTAACTTGTACATAACACTAACATGAAGTAAAATAGAGTTTAGCATGCTTACTAGTAGCTCTAGTGGCTAGGGAAGTGGCAAGAACAAGATGAAGATGAAGAATGAAGAAAACAATTGGATAAAAGCTCCTCCAAGTGGTTCTTGAACTTCTAGCACTTCAAGCCTTCTTAGATAACCTTCTTACACCTTGTGATCACCTTGGATTACTTGGAAGATCGTTGAAAATGGAAGTGTGTGGGTGGTGGTGTGTAGCCGTGAGCAAGGGGGGAGGAAGAGAGGAAGTTGAAGTTGTGAAATGTTGAAATGATCTTGTTTCATCAACTTATGGTTTCTTATAATATCTTCCAACAAGTGATTAACCAAGAGTTATTATGTCTAATATCTAGCCCACATGACTAATATTTTAATCAAAAGTGGGGTGGGCCCTTTGGGGCCGGTTATGGATAGGGGGGCTAAAGTGTAAGTTTTTGGAAGTTGTGGGTTAATAGTGTAAGTTTAGGTGTTAAGTGGAAGGTTAAGTGTGTTTATGTGTTTTTATGATTTTTAAGGTGTTCTAGCATTATAACTAGCTTTATATCACTAAAACAATGCTTCTAGTATATTTTTGGTGTTTTGGGTAGTGTCCGGTTATTCGTTCGGTTATCGGTTCGTTAAAGTGCTAAATTACGCCGTTTTGTAAGTTATGAGCTACCTTTTATGACAGTTTTCATTCCCGGCACTTTACAAGTTATTTTGGACATTTAATCCTTATTTCTACATAGTATTTTTATGTTTATTTGCTGATTTTTGCTGAATTCTGCAGAATTCTGCATTTAAAGTGCGTTTCGGGTACTTTTTGATGTCGGTTTTAGCTTCCAGAAAGTGTTTATATTAACATTTATTCACCTACTTAGTTTCCAATGTATTTTTTATGTTGGACCTACTTCTAAGTCCTAAATCTATTGTCTGATTGTTTTCTGCAAACATGCTGACGCTGCTTGTCTAACCGGTGAGCTTACTAATCAATTAGACGCAACGCTTAAAGTATTGTATGATGTAACAGTTAATATATGAAACATGCATGAATTCAATTGTATATCAAATAAGCACATAACGTTGACATGTAATCACATAAATGCAGGTAATAAATATTAACTAAAATAGTACGGAAATTACCGGTTTTGGGCCAGTTGTCACAGTCTCCCCCCGTTAAAAGAATTTCGTCCCTAAAATCAGGCTGAGTTATCTCTCGCAGGAGATTCCTCGAACAAGTGGGGGTACTTGGCCTTGAACTGGTCCTCACGTTCCCAAGTATACTCGGGCCCGTGTTAAGAGTTCCAACGTACTTTAACTAGCTTAATGCGACTTCTCCTCGTCTTCTGGACCTTCCAGTCCATCACCTCAACAGGTTCTTCTGTGAATTGGAGCTTGTCGTCAATATTAACTTCATCCGCAGGGATGACAATGGTTTCTTGTGTTGGACTCTTTTTGAGGTTCGATACGTGGAACGTATCGTTACACCATTCAGTTCCTCCGGTAACTCCAATTTGTACGCCATGGTGCCAATTTTCTCCAAAATCTTGAATGGACCGATATATCATGGATTCAACTTTCCGCGTTTCCCGAACCTTGCTACACCCTTCCAAGGTGAGACTTTTAACATAACCATGTCTCCTACCTTGAAAGCTAACGGTTTTCGTCTTCGGTCGGTGTAGCTTTTCTGTCGATCACGAGTCTCTTTGATCCGGTCTCTAATCTGAAAGATCTTGTCAGTCATTTCTTGGACCAGTTCACCATCAATTAGCTGTCTGTCACCAGCTTCTGCCCAACACAAAGGTGAGCGACATTTGTGACCATACAGAGCTTCAAACGGAGCGGCTTTAATGCTTGTGTGATAGTCATTATTATAGGAAAACTCCACCAAGGGTAGGTCAGTATCCCAGCTGCCGCCTAAATCCATAACACACGCACGAAGCATGTCCTCAAGGGTTTGAATAGTCCGTTCGCTCTGACCATCGGTTTGCGGATGGAAGGTCGTGCTTAGATCCAGTTGAGATCCAAAGGCCTCCTGAAAAGATTGTCAGATTCTCGATAAGAAGCGTCCATCTCTGTCAGAAATAATCGAAGTAGGCACCCCATGACGTGCTACTATTTCCTTCAGGTACAATTCGGGAAGCTTTCCAGTGCTATCCTATTCCTTTATCGGCAGGAAGTGTGCAGACTTGGTCAATCAATTAACCTATTACCCATATCATATCATGGCCTCTAGGGGTCTTGGGTAATTTGGTTATAAAATCCATTGATATTTGTTCCCATTTCCATATGGGAATCTCCGGTTGCTGCAACAGGCCTGATGGTTTCTGATACTCCGCCTTGACCTTAGCGCAGGTCAAGCACTTTCCAACGTACGTAGCAACATCATTCTAGAGATTCGACCACCAATAGTATTCTCTCAAATCTTGATATATTTTATCCGATCCTGGGTGGATCGAATATCTTGACTTGTGGGCTTCATCAAAGATAACCTCCCGAATACCGCCAAAGAGCGGAACCCAAATGCATCCCATGAAATATAAGGTTCCCTCCTCATTCGGCACCAAATGTTTCTCCATACCCCGGAGAAGTTCAGCTTTAAGGTTCTCTTCTTTCAATGCTTCTTACTGGGCATCGTGAATACGTGTAGTAAGATTCGTTCGGATTGTCATCTCCAAAGCTCGAACCCTTAAAGTTTTAGCTCTTTCCTTTCTGCTCAAGGCGTCTGCTACCACATTCGCCTTTCAAGGGTGGTCCTTAATCTCACAATCATAATCATTCAGCAACTTAACCCATCGTTGTTGACGCATATTTAACTCCTTCTGATTAAATATGTGCTGCAAGCTATTGTGGTCTGTGAAGATAGTACATCGAGTACCATAAAGATAATGCCGCCAGATCTTCAAATCAAATACCACTGCACCCAATTCCAAGTCGTGGGTGGTGTAATTCTTTTCATCAACCTTCAACTGTCACGATGCATATGCAATGACCTTCTGTCATTGCATCAGCACGTAGCCCAAACCTTGACGCGAAGTGTCACAGTACACCACAAAATCTTCAGTACCTTCGGGCATCGACAAGATCGGCACATCACATAGCTTATCTTTAAGCAGTTGAAAGGCTTCTTCTTGTTTGTCTCCCCAGTCAAACTTCTTGTCTTTCTGCGTAAGGATGTGAGAGGTTGAGCAATTTAGAAAAATTCTCAATAAATCGTCGGTAATAGCCTGCTAATCCCAGAAACTGACGTACTTCGGTCGGAGTTTTGGGAGTTCCCAATTCTTGATTGCTTCGATCTTTGACGGGTCTACGTAAATACCACTCTCATTCACAACATGACCAAGGAACTGTACCTCGCGAATTCAAAATTCGCACTTTGAGAATTTCGCCTAGAGCTTCTCCTTTTTCAGTAGTTCCAGAATGGTTCTTAGATGTTGCTCATGCTCCTATTTCGTCCGTGAGTATATCAAGATATCATCGATAAATACAATCACAAATTTATCGAGATATGGCTTGCATACGCGATTCATTAGATCCATAAAAACTGCGGGTGCGTTCGTCAATCCAAACGGCATCACAAGGAACTCGTAGTGCCCATAACGAGTCCTGAACGTTGTTTTCGGTATACTCTCCTCCTGAATCCTCAACTGATGATATCCAGATCGAAGGTCAATCTTGGAGTAATAACTCGATCCTTGCAACTGGTCAAATAAGCCGTCAATCCTCGGTAGCGGATACCGATTCCTAACGGTGAGCTTATTCAACTCTCTATAATCAATGCACATCCGCAGGGTTCCATCCTTCTTCTTTACGAACAACACTGGAGCACCCCAAGGCGAAAAGCTCGGCCTTATGAATCCTTTATCCAACAACTCCTAGAGTTGTGTAGATAACTCTTGCATCTCGGATGGCGCAAGTCGATATGGTGCCTTGGCTACAGGAACGACGCCTGGAACCAAGTCAATATGGAATTCGACTTGTCTCTGCGGAGGTAATCCTGGCAAGTCTTTGGGGAAGACTTCAGGGAAATCCTTTACCACATGTATGCCTTCAAGCTTCGGCACCTCAACCTTCTTATCTACCATGTGTGCTAGGAAGGCAACGTATCCTTTTGGTAGGCATTTCTGCACTTTCATGCAGTTGATGATTCGCAGAGGCGTGTCTCGTTTCTCTCTATGCACTCTGAGAGTTTCATCATTCGCAAGGGGGATGCGAATAATCTTCTCATGACAGACGACTTTGGCTCGATTCTTAGATAGCCAATCCATGCCGACTACAACATCAAAACTTCCTAACTGGACAGGTAGAAGATTGATGCTAAACTTCCCAAAGTGATTGTTGAAAAGAAACGTACCGGTGACCACATTAGGGTCTTCGCGGGCGTTCCTTGCTCCAATAATAAATGCTCATGCCTGAGCATCGTTCTCCTTTAGGCAATCCTTCTTATAGTGCTCCTTACTACCACATCCAAAATATCGTTGATCACGTCCATTTTCGTTTCCATTCCGATTAAAAGTGTCATTCCCACTCCCGTTTCCATTCCCATTTCCATTACCAATGTTGCTACCACTGCGGTTCCCATTACCAATTCCATTTCCTCCTCTGTTACCTCTTCCCCAACAATCTTCAGTACGATGAACCAATTTACCACACTTTTCACACTTCAGCCCACGACAAGCACCCAGATGGTGATACTTGCACTTATCACACTTGGGCAGGTTGCCCAGATACTTCTTAACTCTAGTATCGTTTGTAGCAGCAAACGTCTTCACCTCATGGGGCGGATTTGAGTCACGCTTCTTGTTGTTGTTGCGGTTGCTTGGGTAAGGCTCGAATGTTTCCTCTTCTTGTCCCTTGATGACTCAGCATGTGTCTCCATTTTCTCAGTTATCTTTAGGGACAACTTCTTCATTCTAACCGCATCTTCCGTAAGGCTGACAGCCAGAGTTATAGCCTGAGTGATTATTGCAGGTTCAGCCGATGTCACCATACTACGAATCTCAGGAGCCAATCCTCAGATGTAGCGCTCAATGCGCTTAAATTCATGAGTCACAAGATAGGGGATCACTCTTGAGAGATCATAGAACCTATGAGTATAACCAACAATGTCCGCACCAACCATGGACAGATTCCAAAACTCAGTCTCCAACTTCTGAAGTTCAGCACATGAACAATACTTCTCCCTCACCTGTTCCTTCAAATCATCCCAAGACATACCATACGTTGCATCATTACCCGGAGTCTGAACTTGCAGGTTCCACCAAGTCAAGGCTTCATCTACGAACAACCCAGTAACAAAAGTAACTTGTTGATCCGTGGTGCACTTTCTCATTCGGATCGTGGAATCAATTTTCTCTGTCCATCGCATGAAAGCCACTACACCTCCGGTGCTGTCATAATTCAGTGGCTTGCAGTCTAAAAACTGCTTGTAGGTGCAACCTGGAATTCATCCAACAGATTCGTAAATGATCAAACAATGAAACAATGGCCATTCATAAGTTCCATCAAATTGTAGAAAATCAATCCAACGTTACCTTGGTTAGGGATTCCTCCAGATGAATCTCCATGACCGTTTCGTCCAGTACCTCCCGAGTCTCCACTTTTCTCAGCACGGTTCGCCTCGTACTAGGCGAGAGCTTCAGAAATCCTTTCTTCGAGAAAAGAGTTCAACTCTTCAGTAGTCCTCGGCATCGGTGGGGGTGGGTTAGAACCTCGAGTATTCATTATTCTCCTGGGTGGCATGTTTCTTTCAAACCACAACACAACAGCGTTAGGCATTTGTCTGATACCATCATACTAGATAGTAAAAGAATATATATATATATATATATATATATATATATACGCACAATCAAACAATCCACCAAGCATATAAATCAATTCATATAGGCGACAATCATGCATAAACAGATAAATAATAATGCGTCACAAAGATAATCACCGAGATTTTATATATATCAGGACAACTTGTTACATAATTGTTTGTGAGGAAAATAAAAATGCATATTGGTTACATAACCCAATCAGTGCAAGTTTAATACATATAAAAGGCAAAATATCTTTCTTCACATTGGCGGTCCTTCATCTTCAATTTTTACCCAAAACTCAGTTGTAGTCTTCATACCCAAAAATACTACTCCAATAAAAGTACCTGCAATGAAAAACCTAATGGGCTGGTGGAGAAGGTGGGGGTGTAGGGAAAACCAAAATACGAAGAGGAGCTACCTCAACCTCGAGCTCGTGGACTCGTCAAGTCAGGAAACTCACTTGCTGCTCAAGCGTAAGGACCCAAGCAGCATGACCATCAACAGGTGCAGGACAGGTAGTGGTGGGGATGCTGGTGGTAGTGGTGATGCTGGGGGTGGTGAAGATTGTGGTAGCGGTGTGACTGGTGGCGGGAAGTACAGTAGGTAAAGTCTTCTAGCATCGGCCTCATTCTCCAGCTCATAGACCCTACGATAGAGGATCTCAGCCTGAAGCTGGACTAATAGCAGGAGATCATCTCTGGTGTAACTAGAAGGATGATGTGGATCAGACAATCGCATAGTATATGGAGGGAAAGATGGAAAAGATCGGGATGTCTGTAAACATGGACTCGACTCTGGTGGAGGTACATGTGGGTGTCCTAAGGGCTCTCCCCCATGAGTAGGAGGTGTGTGTGGAAAAGCTGAAGCATAACGGATACAACGTATCCAGCTAGAATGGTCCACTAGGACAGGTGGCTGTGAAAAGTTGTCACTCGCAACATGAGTCAGAGTATGAGGAGGTGTATCAGTAGGAGTGGGAACATGAGTAGGGGTAGCAGGTGCAACTGATATAGCATCATCATCGTCGGCAGGATAAGCCTCTAATCCTGTGGCTCGAAGGGCAGAGGATGTAACTGACTCGAAGGAATCAGCGTCAGAATCGTAGTCAGAATCGGAAGAGATGTCAATGACAGAAACAACGGGGGATGCTACATCTAGAATAGCGGCATCGAATACCTTGCCATCGCCAAGCTTATCGTCAGGATGGTCAACCTCAAACACAGGGACATCAACATCAACATCATCATCCAAATCGACAACGAAAGGCTAGCACGAATTGGAATAGGCTCGGCAAGATGCTCACCATCGGGATGTCCAATGATAAGCTGATCATGGATGGGTAAAGGTAAAACTAGGACACCATCAATGAAAGGGACATCATCACCAAAATCTGGTAGGGCAAAGGGATGAAAGTCATCGAGATCGTCGTCATCAGACATAAGCTCGGGATCCGACTCAGAATCGGAAGTGAAGACCTCGGGGGCAGGTTCTACCTCATCATCGGAGACGATCGCCATAAGATCGTACTCATCAGACAGACCACTGCTCTTAGAAGATGACATGGGTACCTAAAACATAAAATCCATGGTATATGTATATATATTAATTATTATCACTTAACTAATATATATATATATATATATAATTATACACATTGTTGCAAGTAATCCCTAGTTGCCGATAAGTGCTACTTCTGTGCATCCTAAGTCACGTAGTGTCCTCGCTTGATTTTTCTGAAAACAAGTTTATGTAGTGGATGTCGCGGAATGTTTTATGCAATGAAAAACTTTTGCGAAAATTGTTTTTGTAACACCCCAATCGCGTAATACAACAACACGCAGCGGGAATATCGGGGAGTCACGTTACAAATTGCTCACAACTACTGGTACTAAATTGTTTCAATATTGTTAACATTGTTTTACAAAGAAAACATGTAAATGTCTTTTGATTAAAGAAGTCTAAGGCCTGGATGCAGTCCTATGCGTTGCATGCTTGAATAGTCGAACTCCTAAAACATATGTGAAAAACAGTCAGCATAAAAATGCCGGCGAGTAGATAGGTTTTGTTAGCCAAATAAATGGCAAAATTTTTGGCATTGCAATACTTTGACAACTACGAGAGTTGTCGATTGAAAAGGAATCTCGAAACCAAAGAATGGCAAAAGTTTAGTATTGCAATACATAATCTTGATTGTGAAAACTTGTGGCAAATAGTTTTGTATATGGCAATATGATTATTACTAAGTAATTTTTATGCCACTGAAATTGTACTTTGTAATCTTGTTAAAATCGTCATAAAGCTTGTGAATGTGTTATTAAAAATCCAATCAAGAATTAGTAATAACTGTTTTGAAATCCGTCAAAACTTGTGTGAGTATTATATAAATCAAGTCAATGATTTATAGTAATACTTTAGATATCCTTCTAAGAATCTAACATATGAAGATATGGAAGATTCTACAAGGATTTGGATACTTGAACATTGAATCAATCGAACATAAAATCCTAAAGTTATTCGGATAACGCTATAAGAGTAATAAAACAAGAACACTTATATATAGGAAGTACCAGCGGCGTATCCACCATGTTCTTATTTTATTACGCTCGGTTCGTTATCTAAATCACAACTACCACATAAACACATAAATCGTCAACTTGTAAACACGCATTAAAGTACACAATGAATCCAAACAAGGACTCCAATATTAGTTATTTAAACATCCCTTTAGTGTCTAGCTATGAAGACAGATAGATACTACAGGAATCCGGTTTTTGTCACATCGTCTTGTCACATACGCATTAAAGTACACAATGAATCCAAACAAGGACTCCAATATTAGTACTTTAAACATCCTACAAGAATCAATCTATGAAGATAGATAAATGCTAAAAGGATTTGGTTTCTGTCACATTGAATCATTGAATCATAACATTCTAAAACCTAATTGTGATTCAGGATAACGCCACGAAGGGTAATACAATAAGCACACTCATATATAGGAAGTACCAGCGTCGTATCCACCATGTCCCTATTGTATTACTCTAGTTTCGTTATCTAAATCACCAACAATCTCTACATATAAACCATAACCATCGTCTTGTAAAGTACTTCTTAAAAATCCCACTACGAAGATAGGAAGATCTAAGACTGTACTTCAAATACCCTATAAGACTCTAACTATGAAGATAGATAGATCTTTTAAGGATTTGGATAATCATGGTGTTTGCGTAATCGGAATAATACACATAAAAGCACTTAGTAAACACATATATGCCAAACATTGGAAAACAAATTGGTTACACATATGAATCACCCCAAACCATTTGAAAACGGTAAAAGAGGGGAACTATGTACTCACATGGGATTGCGTATAGGTCTTGTTAAAATGGTATAACAAAGCTCAAAGGATCAAGAGTTCAAGTGTCGAAGCGGTTCCTAGTGTATCGAATACTATGTTAGTGTAACGGGGCATAAATCGAGGAATCGGATAGAATGAGGTATTGTAAACCAAATGAGTGTTGGAACTCATATGAAATGGTTTAACAAAGCCTACATTCTGATTGAAACATATCCTAAGTGCTTTTGACCTGATACGAACCGTTAAGGTAGTTTAAGCTACTTTAACGCGTCATTTGCGCAAAATGCGCATTCGGATGATCTAACTAGCCCTATGATAAGTATTATATGCCCTAATATGACAACTGTGCTCTGTAAATGATGTAAGATGTAAAACAATATCAATTATCAATAAAACGATGTGTTTTGGTGTTATCATGTGTGTATTTGTGTTTGATGATTCTACGATTTGATTCGAGTTCGATTTCAAGCTTTAAATCGCTTTCTAGAAAGTTATATGCAAACTGATGCATAAACGTAATCAGTTTAACGCGATAAACAAACTGGAATAGTGAAATAGGCTTAACATACCTTAAATAACCCTTACATAACTTAGAAATAAGTTTTGGATGGTTTGGTTTGTCGAAAACAAGTTTATTCGATCGCATGGACTATTTACGTCAAACTGTGAAACTATGTCGATTCGTATGATAACGAACATTCCGAACTTGATCATAAGTTAAAGATACCCTAAATATCCTTTACATAGCTTAGAAATAGGCTTTGAGGGGTTCGGTATGAGAAAATAAACTTCTTGATCAATAGGGACTAAAAGCGTCAAAAAGTGCATACGTTTGCATTTTCGCATATATCTTACGTTCTGAACATATCCGGACATCCAAAAATTTTTGTAATCATTAAAATATCTTATTTTAATGATTGGAATGCAAAAATACCATTCGTCGCTTAGTTTGGATCGTTTTTGCGTCCGTTCGAGTTTTCGCCGTAATTAACCGAATAACTCAACCGTACGACCAAACAAACCGACATCCGAGATGTTTTTGAGCATATTTCATGTTCCCTATGCTTTAACATCCTTGTAGAGCCTTGAAAATGGGTTAACGGGGTTTAAACGCCTCAAAAATGGCCTAAACGAGTTGTAGGGACCAAACCTGACAATTTTCAAAAGTTTCTGGATCTGGCATGTGGTGGCGTCGTGCCACATCCTAATGGCTGTGCTATGGCGGCACGCCACAGCCTCATCTAGACAGAAAATGCATTTTTGACAACCAGGTTGATTTTCAGGGGCCTTAATGTAACTTTTTCAATACCGTGTGATGGTTTTGGGCACCCCTAGTATTCCAAAACAATGTGCCTTACATGTACGGTCCAGATCGAAGCTCAATTATCGAGAAACGATCCTAACGGTTCTTCAAAATCTATAAATACCCACCATTTTCACTTCATCTTCCTCACATTTGATCTCAATCTTCTTCTCTAAGTTGAAGCTCTCCCGGTGAAGCTTCATACCTGAGAATTTTTTAGTTCAAATCTTCATTACTTGGACCCTTTGTAAGTTTCTTTCGTGCTTGTTATTGCTTTTCAAGCATGAAAGTCAAACAGCGTTTGACTTTCTGCTTTAACCTCGATTTGGTCAACACAAAGTTCGTTTGAACTTTGCAACGTGAGCGTAATCACGATGGTTATAGTCCCTTGTGACTATACCTACTGATTACCACGTCGATTAGTCGAAGTGACGAGTCAAAGTTTTGGTCAAAATACGTGTTTATGCGTATTTTGCATCAAAGCTATTTTCAGGTATCAAAACACTTTGTTTTGATATCAAACTTGTTTTCTAACTTAGTTAAACATGTTTTAACATGTTTAACTCGTCATTTTTAGTCTAGTGCTTGTATAGAGTCGTAAGTCAAGCGGTCTAAACCACCGCTTAGACTTTCGAAATCGACCCGTTTGGTCGATCATTAGGATCCGACCAAGCATATATTGTGACCATAGTTGTATAGGGAATAACCTTCCGAGTTTATACCTTATGGTCACTTAGTTTAATTAGTTGTATGATAGGTAGTTTATATGCCTTAGGAAAATGACCAAAATACCCTTTTCATGCATAATTGGATTTTAAGCATATGCAACTTAACTTTTTTTACCTAAACTAATTATGCAACATGTTTAGGCATATAATACTTGTCATATGACTAGTTAGGCGTCTCGAACGCGATTTTGCGCGAACGACACGGTAAAGTAGCATAAGCTACCTTAATGAGTCGTAACGGGTCGTAAGCACTTAGGATAGGTTCCAATTTAGAATGTAGGCTTTGCTAAACCATATCACATGAGTTCCAATACTCATTTGGATTACGAAACCTCATTCTATCCGATCTTCCGATTTAGGTATCGATTTATTAACTAGCGACTCGATTACTAGGTGCTACTTGATTTCCTTAGTTTGCCTGAGCTTTGCTAGTTCATTTAATCAAGGATACTTTGCACTTCGATGTGAGTACATAGTTCCCCTATTTTACTGTTTTCAATTATTTTGGGGTGATTCATATCTGTTAAACGATTTCGACGCTTTAACGATGATTTCAAAAATGAATACTATGGTTTATATTAAACAAAACGATTTCGATAATGTGAACGAACTTGTTGGACGTATTTACATAACGAAAGACATTCATTAATTTTGGCCGAACCGACCAGTATTAGGTTATGGTACCATAGGATCTGACAAATCCCGTTATCGGACTGCACCCATGGTTATGTGTGGGAGTTATGTGGGTAACGACTGAACCTGTTAATTGTTAACTTACCCTTTGGTGGTTTGTTAATACGAGTTGAACGATGGACGAGTTACGAAGGTTTGAATGTTATAAACGAGACGACCAAAAGTAGTTTTCACAATTAAAACGAGAAAGATTTTGAGACGATAGAACGATTTGGACTATTTGAACGATTTAAACGAGTTGAACAAACGATTGGTTTTTGGTTAGTGTTTAGATAACGGGACGGGTTTAATGTGATAAAAGCATGGTAGATACGCCGTTGGTACTTCTTATATATAAGTGCTATTGGGATTGAACCCTATCAGAGGAACAGAAAATAAAAGCCAAAACTGGTTCACAACAGTGGATTCATCATAAGCAGCTGTTTACACCAGGCTTTCCCCTTGAAAGTGTTTATAACATCTGATGTCCTCTATCCACTGTCCGTATACAACAGCTGTTGTCCTTCAAACTGCTGATGAAGCCCTGAAGACTGTTTAGGATTAAACACTACTGGATCAAAACTACTGATGCTGTCTAAGTATCATTGATTGATTAAAGTATTGCCCACTCAAGGACTGGTCAACCTTGAGGAAAGCACTGACGAAAGGAGAAAGCAGTAGTTTAGTGTGTCACTTGTTTTGTATAAAGTCAGTGGTTAAGTTAGCAGTGTTTGTATTAGAACAGTGGTTCAAGGTTGTTAGGTTGTTAGATGTCACTTTCACGGTGACGTCAGCTTAGATGCTTCAGTGGTTTGATTTGCCTATAAATGGAACACTACCATGTACTGTTACATTTGATGGACTGAGTGAGTTCTTCTCCTCTGATCCAATCCTTTCATCTTGTGCAATCAACCATGGAGTATCAGGCTGAGGGGGAGTTTAGTTTGTAAGCATGCTTTGTAATCTTTTGATTTGTATTGAAATCATTCGACTCAATGAAAAGCATGTATTTATCAAAACTATTTTCCTCTTTGATTATGTTTACAAAGTTTGTGTTCATTTCCGCTGCATAAATCATTGAATCATGTTTAATTATTGTTCATCTATTACAAACAAACACAATCTTGAGAGCCTCAGATCCTAACAATTGGTATCAGAGCTCGGGCAGTCAAATTCGATCTAACAATCAATTTGACATAACAGTTCAGCTCAAAATTCATTGATACTAAGGTTGATTGTATTTTGTTGAAAAACAGAGTAACGAGTAAGGACGTTCAAAGTTGCTACTCAAAACTCTGTAAAACAACCAAGATGTCATAAGACACACAAACTTCTTATAACAAGTGATATCATACATAAAACACCTATTTGATTTCAAATGTTGATATGAAGTTTGTGTTGTTTCCATCATGTCTGATACTAAGGTATGAACCTCTGGTCAACAAAAACCTATGATTTGTAAAGCATTAGTGTTTTTGTTAACATTAAAAGAGGGAAATTAAAACTTTAGTTATCAAATCTTATGTGTTGAAAAACAGGTTGAGAATCCTGTTGAAAAGGATCAAATCAACTTTGTTAAGAACACATTAAGAAAATCAGGTGTTAAGATAGACTAAATCATAGGTAATGTGAGATTTGACATAAATATGTGCAAAAATGTCCAAGTCTTTCCAAACATTGCTGTAAAATGATTCTGGTCTGAGTATTTCTTCAATAAAAACCTCTTAGTAAGTATTTTAGTACTTATGAATGGGAAGGGTAAAAAGGGAAAATGAAAAATCACAAAAACTCATAAGTGTGTTTATCTCAAAACTTTTGAAGTTAAATGAAAAGAGTATAAATGAAAAACACTTAAGAGTTCAGAATTGGGTAAACAATGGTCATCGAGCAGCTGTGTGCATTTATTGATTCAGGTAAATTCAGGTAACAATAGTGTCACCAGTGATTTAACTCAAATGAGGACTAGGCAAGTTTTTCTGTGTCATCACATGGTAACAAAGTCTATGACAGGACTTTCAAAACCTATGTGTACATGTCTCCTCATTTTTGCAATCAATTAACAAGGAAGTGCTCTCAAACAGTTATCATCATTGACTACTTTCTTAAAACTTGAAGAATGATGTGACCATGTGTCTTAATTGAAAATATACCCAATCCTTTTTGATGCTGTTTTCAGAATAACCTTTAATTATTTTTCTTGAAAAGGTTTTTCTAAATAAAACAGGATATATTATTCATTTTTTTTTTGGGAATGATATATTTGGTACTTTTACTTATTTTTGATGATAAAAGTTTCAATCTCCTGTCAGGATGTATAATTTTTTTTATAGATACTATCCTTGAAAACAGATCAAAAGGAAATGGTTCAAGTGTCAAGGTCATGTCAAACTCAAGTTTGGTTTAACTCAGATCAAAGATTGATTGTTAACAGACCTTAAAATGCATGGATACTCATATCATAATTAAAAAATTATGTCTCAAAATGAGTAGCCATTGTAAAAGAGTTTTCATCATCTAGGGCACTAAACCACTGTCATGAATTAATAAAAGCTTCAAATCTGGAAATAGACATGTGGCAAAACCTTGAATATCAATTCTTGTAAAAACTGCTGACATATTAACTTGACAATGTGCATCTAAAATGTATTTTGTTAAGAATAGCATTCTTGCAGACATTTCACAAATCACTATCAACAGATCTTGGACATGATATTGTGGTAACACAAGACAAAATCATTCTCTTCATCTGAGCAGCTGATGCTAAAACTTTTGTCAAAAGCTATACCTCTGTTTCTTAACTATTGTTCTACTAAAACATATGTTTCCTAAACACTGTCCACTGCTGAAAGTCAACCTCTGTTCTCTCATTTTCATGATAAGCACTGTTGTTCAAAATCAGTGTTTTATCCACTGATATGCTATCCACTGATAGTAAAATCATCCACTGCCTTCATTTGTTACCGTTGTAACCACTGATCTTTTTCATCAGTGGCTTCTTAAAACAACTGTCCTCCATCATTCATCTTTTCATCAGAGGTTGGCACGTGGTCAGTTTCTAGCCATCAAATCATTATAACCACTGCCACATCAGTATTCACTTTTTCCCTAAATAAAACCCTGACCAAAACCCCAAACAGGTTTTTTACACAGTCGAATTGAATTCCAAAATTCTCTTCTCAAAGCAGTTTCCAACCTTCCATCTCAAATCATCCTTCGTTTCTTCTTCATCAAAATGACGAAATCAAAATCAAAATCATCCTCATCTTCCAAAGAGGTCACTCAAAAGGCCGATGAACCCATTGAAATTCCATACAAAGCACCTCACAACTACTTGGGTCTACTCACAAAACCCACCAACAACAACACCTTTGATTCCATCATTGACACCCTTGTAGCTTCAAAGTACAAAACTTTGTTGACTGCTGATGCTCCTATTTACAAACAAACCCAGAGAGAATTCTGGAAAAATGCCACACTTGAGTATCAAGGTGAAACAGTTATAGCCATTAATTCTTCCATAAAGGGCAAAAAGATTCAAATCACTCCACAATCAATTTCAGAAGTCTTTGCACTCGATGATCAGGAAGGTAAAACTTATTTTCCTAAAAACGAGTTAAAAACTGATTTTCTGGAAAGAGGGTATGGTGCGGAAATGAAAAGGGACACCTTACAAAAAGGCTTCTTCCCTTCTGCACCAAGGTTTTTATTCCATACCCTTTTGATGTGTGTCTCAAATAAAACAACTGCTTTTAATGAAATACCATTAAAGATCCAAAACCTGGGATATGCTATTTTACATAATGAAAACTTTAACTATTCCCAGGAGATCTTTGATGATTTAGTAAAAAATGTTGATAGCAAATCATTTCTACTTTTTCCAAGGTTCTTAAGTTACTATTTTAAACAAAAAATTGGAAAGGAAAATGAAAACTTGCTCATCCAAGGTAAATCTTTTCAAATACATAGTTTAACATCTGAAACATTTACTAGAATGTTAACACCTGCAAAAACACAAGCAGAGGTGCCTGAGCAGACTTTAGCAGCTACCACTGCTCCTCAGGCATCTGCTGCTGAGCCCACTGCTCTAGGTGATCATGGCAGCACACCCACTGCTATGAAACCCACACCTGCCATCACCAAAAGGCCTAAAAAGAAACCATCCAAAAAGCCCCCCAAACCCACTAAAAATGCAACTCTAGAAGATGAGATCCCAGAGCCACTGTCAGTGACAACATAAATGTCACCAAAAATCACTGCTGCTACTTCCTCACAGCAGATGGAAGAAAGATCTCCACCCTTGCCTCAAACTCCTCCTACATCCTCACAAAAGGATCAGGTTGTAAGCACAGGGACCCCACATTATGAAGCTCTGGATCCAATTGGATCCATCTTCCTCAGTCCTGATCCCAAGGACATGTCTCTTTCAACACCCATATTTTCACCCCTCTCATTACCACAATCCATAATACCCTTGTTGCATGCAGTTGCTATAGCTCAGACACAAACCAGTTCCTCTCTATCACCTATCACTGAGAGTACACCCCCACAAGTGACTGGGTCTGATGCTTATACCTCTGTTATCCCAACAACAACTGAGGAGGTTACACTACAGGAGTTACAAGTAATTCCTGTCAGTGGTTCAAGTGGAGCAGCAACTACAAGTGTTGGATCAACAGATCTACATTTGGCCAGTTGTTTCATCAATCAGACTCCCTTGAAGGCAATTTCTTCCATAGCACATCTGATAACCACTAGTGAGTGTATTTTGACCACTGGTACCATCAAAATGATATCAAGTGCTGAAGAAAGAAGTCCCCAGTGCCGAGAACAAGGGGCATCAATGGATGATTTTTGGAGTTCTGCCCCTAAATCACACATTGATATAACCATTTCCAGTGGGGAATCAGATGATCCCATTAATTTGGGTGATGATTTAAAATATCAGGAATTGACGAGTAGAATTGGCAAACTTGAGACATCTGTTGCTGAAATAAAAGATATGATGCAACAGTTGTTGAAAGCTCAAAATGTCTCAACCACTGCTGTTCCAACTCAAGCACCTGCTCCACCACAGGCACCTGCTGCAAATGAGTTGTGGAATTTATTCCAACCTCTGCTCCAACAACAAAGACAAATGGCTGATCAGCAGCATGCTATACATGTTCAAGAGCTGAGAAACATGATGGAGTCAAGGTTTAGAAATACCCAAGCAGACATCAAGGCTATAAAGGCCCACATCCTAAACACCACTGGCAAAGCTTCTCCCACCGTTCTCTTCATTGATAAACTTCCTTCAGATGATGCCAAAAAGGGGGAGAAGATCAAATAGTGGATAAAGAAGGGAATTGATGATGGTCTTTACATTGAACCAGAAAAAGAAAACATGACTAAAAACATCCCTTTGCCAGATGGTAGTAAGAAAATTGATGAAACCATAAATTCACTTGTAGAAGCAAAAGCAAGTGTTAAAAGAGATTGAGAGGCTAAGGATAAAGCCAAGTGGGAAAAGGAGAAAAGAGCTTACATGGAGCTGAATGCACAAGGTACTTCTGAGCCAAAGGATGATGAAAATCCTAAGGATGAAAAGAAGAAGCCCACTAGACAAGTGAGGCAACCTAAATCCACACCATCCAGACCCACAAAGCATGCCTCCAAACCACCTCCCAAAGGCTCCAAACCTCAAACCACCAAATCTCAAACTTTCACCCAAACAGTTGTTGTAACACCTGTTGTATCAACAACTGATACCTCAGTAGTTTCAACATCTGCCAGTCAAACACCTGCCATCTCTTCAACACACACCACAACCACTGCCCTACCACCACAAACTAAAATCACTTCACCACCCACCAAATAATCACCTGCTGAAAAGCAGAAGACATCTACTGACACATCAGTAGTTGTAATGACAACAGAGGTTGAAACACCAGTTGTTTCAACAGCTGTTTGCCAGCCATCTACCACTGCCCTCACCATTTCATCTATCACCACACAACCCATTATCACAACACAACCAAAACCCCCTTCACCCAAAAGGCTTTACACAAGAAAAAGGAAATCTCATGAGGGTAATGATGATATACCAGCACCCATTCCTTTATCCTCCACACCTTACATTGCCATCAAACCACAACAACCCATTCCACCAACTGTTGTCAAACCAATAAACCCTGCTAACCTTGTATCCATTGATCCACTGGAATTGGAAGCTGTAAAGGATGAGATGAGACAATTCTATACAATGGATGATCCTTTACAAAGAAAATTTCCTTCTCTCATAGGCTTCAGGAATCCAGCAAATATGGATGAGTATCTAAAACTCAAAGCCAGGCAAGCTGATATAAGGGCTAGACTTGAATGTAAAGATCAAGGTGATAAAGCCATTTCTAAAAGAATGGAATTTCTGCTAACTAAGGTCAAACAAATGGAAGATTATGCAAGAGACCTAAGCAAAGATATGTCAAATCTGCCACCTGGAGCCATCCTACAAAAGGAAATGAGAAAGGATTATCTTGCATTTATTATGAAAGAAAAATTTTATCCAGCCAAAGAAAAAAAATTCAGTGAATGGCCACTCATTGCATTAAAGCATGAGGTAAACAGAATCAGGATGATCAAGAATGATCCAGGTTAGAAAAAGACAGCTCCGAACTGGAGCAAATACAAAAAGGCCATTGATAAACTTACCTCAGAATACAAGAGGAAGAAACAAGAGTTGGTGGATGCAAAGGTTGGACCTGCCAAAGCCATAGCAAAATTGACAAGGCAATACACATATAAGGCTTATGAAAGGTTAAAGAAAAGAAGGATAACAGATCCCAGTTTACCACAGAAGCCTGAATACAAAGAACCAAAACAGATCAATACTCCTGAACCACTGTTCACATCAGCAGATGTCTCAGTCATTGAGATAGATCAAAGAAAGAGACAAGAGCAGATTGAAAAAAAAACTGCAGAAGATATAGCTACAGCAAATGAAATCATAAACAAGGCTTTCAAACAAATGTCAGCTGAAAACTCCGAACTATCAAAAGCTCAGGGTACAGCTCAACAAATTTTCACAAGGCCAGCATCACCAAACTCCTCATCAGTAAATAAACCTCTCCCAAGAAACCCATTGGGTTCAAAAATACTAAAATGGATGTCTGATCAAAAGACCCATGTAATAACCCTGTTCAGATCCAATGGAAAAGTAAAGCACATATCAAGGGAACAAGCTCTGGGCCTAAGTGTTGAAGATCTACAAGATCTCCTTGAGCTTATACTTTTTAGGGATGAGGAGGATACAAGTTCTATGGATTTTGAATTGTAATTTAAAGGTCAAGTTAGGGAACTTCTGATGAGACAATAAAGATCCAAATAATGAAGAGTTTTGGCATTATCTGTTCCAGGGGGAGGTTGTTGAGATTGAACACTATCAGAGGAACAGATAATAAAAGCCAAAACTGGTTCACAACAGTGGATTCATCATAAGCAGCTGTTTACACCAGGCTTTCCCCTTGAAAGTGTTTATAACATCTGATGTCCTCTATCCACTGTCCGTATACAACAGCTGCTGTCCTTCAAACTGCTGATGAAGCCCTGAAGACTATTAAGGATTAAACACCGCTGGATCAAAACTACTGATGTTGTCTAAGTATCACTGGTTGATTAAAGTACTGCCCACTCAAGGACTGATCAACCTTGAGGAAAGCACTGAAGAAAGGAGAAAGCAGTAGTTTAGTGTGTCACTTGTTTTGTATAAAGTCAGTGGTTAAGTTAGCAGTGTTTGTATTAGAACAGTGGTTAAAGGTTGTTAGATGTCACTTTCATGGTGACGTCAGCTTAGATGCTTCAGTGGTTTGATTTGCCTATAAATGGAACAGTACCCTGTACTGTTACATTTGATGGACTGAGTGAGTTCTTCTCCTCTGATCAAATCCTTTCATCTTGTGCAATTAACCATGGAGTATCAGGATCAGGGGGAGTTTAGTTTGTAAGCATGCTTTGTAATCTTTTGATTTGTATTGAAATCATTCGACTCAATGAAAAGCATGTATTTATCAAAACTATTTCCCTCTTTGATTGTGTTTACAAAGTTTGTGTTCATTTCCGCTGCATAAATCATTGAATCATGTTTAATTATTGTTCATCTATTACAAACAAACACAATCTTGAGAGCCTCAGATCCTAACAAATGCTTTAATCATATTACATTCCGTGGCGTTATTTAGTTCACTTGGACGAACGATTTTAAAATGATGTCACACAACGATGTTTACTAAACTATATAAACCATACGAGTTTTATTACGAGAACGATTTACGATTTCGTTTACATAAACAAATGTTTTGAGTTAAGATTCATGGCATCGAGATTTTATAAACTATAACCAATTTGTTTTAACATGGTTATTCATTTTATAATACAAAATTTTTTACAAAACAAGCTTTCAAATAACGATTAACGAAGTTGTACGAGTTATTTCAACACATAAACGAGCCATGAATTTGACACTCACACAAAACCTATGTGCTCGCCGGCAATTCTTTGCTGACTTTATTTTCCATATGTTTCAGGTGGGGATTGATGATGTTGATTACAAGTAGGATGCATGCTCACTTAGGAATGGACGAGGCCTTAGTGACAAAATAACAAATGATAGATGATGTTTGACTTGTTTGTTAAACTTTAATACAATGTAAATTATCTAATGAATCAATGAAACGAAACTTTTTAATCCATGGTTGTGAAACAATGATTCTGCCACGACACTCCCTGACGTTTCCGCCGCCATTTCGTTGTTTTAACGCGGTCGGGGTGTGACAGAAGAGTTGGTATCAGAGCTCATGGTTATAGGGAATTAGGTTATTAGTAATGCTTTGACCTAGACTATAACTTTTCTAGGACCCTAACGCAAGTTTCTTGCATTTAGATTTTTAAAACAATACTATCACCTATCTTTAGGTGATATCCACAACGAGAACACAATAACAAATCCGATTTGAAAATCAATCATCTATTCCTAGATGATTTATTATAAGGTTTTGAACCTTCAAAGTTTCTAAAACGATTTTGAAAATAATCACCACCCTTTGGATTATTCATTTTTGGCTTAATGCCTTCTAAGTTTTCAAAATCTCGTCAAAGTTTGGGTCTGGATAATGTGAACACGTGCAATCTGGAAGGGTGGATGCCTGTATCCTGAGTTTTCTGTCTAAGGCTAGAGTGTTCGTACAAATCCACATAATCGGAACAGTCACTCTTTCCTGGGAACTCTTGGGATGAGTGTCCACTTATAGGCTAAAGCATGTCTTCGTGATACATTATATTGATCCATTTACTTTGATTAGTCACTGTGTGTCATTTGTTTGCTTTGTGGTATGAACGAATGACCACCATCCATGCTTGTTGTCGATATTTGTATCATCTCGTTTTCATCTTATCATCTCACTCGTTTTCTCTCATGTTTCCTCTTTTATAATGCCTCCTCGACGCGACAGTCAGTTACCTAATGCCGAACTGGCAGCAATCATTGCGCAGCAAATGGCTGCTGCACTCCCAAACATTATTGCTCAAGTTAACCAAGCCAACGATAACAATAATGCTCCATGCAACTTTAAGAGTTTCAATTCGGCTAAACCACTCAAGTTTAGTGGTTCTGAGGGATCAACTGGGCTCCTACAGTGGTTTGAGAGCATTGAGAGTACCTTTCGTCATGTTCAGTGTCCTGATAATCGCAAAGTCGAGTTTGCTTCTAGTGTGTTTCAAAAGAGGGCTCTTACTTGGTGGAATGGAGTAATGAGAGACCGTGGTGCAGATGTTGCTTTAGCACAGACCTGGGCAGATCTTAGGGCTTTAATGATGAGGGAATTCTATCCTCGTCATGAACAGAGGGCGTTAGAAAGAGAGTTTGATGATTTGAAACAGGATAGTGGTGAACATCGGGCTTATACCAACAGGTACGAGGAACTGAGTTTGTTATGTCCTACAATGGTTACCCCACTCGAGAAAGCTATCGAAAGATATATCGATGGTTTACCTGCCCCCGTGCAAGACATCGTCACTGGTAGCAACCCTACCACAGTTCGTCAGGCAATCGACTTGGCTGCGACTTTGACTGAGTCGCAAATCAGAAAGGGTAAGCTTCACAGGAAAAATGACAAGGATAAGAAACAATCGTCTGATAAGGGTGAGAACAAGAAGGGTAAGAAATCTAGTTTTTCGAAAAGGTCAAGGAAGCGAACGCTAATGCGAATGCAAACGCGAATGTGAATCCTGCTCGTGGACGAGCGTACAACTTGAATGAAAACGAGGCGAGGGCTGACAACGAGGTTGTTAACGGTACGTTCCTTGTTAACAATCAACCTGCATCTGTTCTATTTGATTCTGGTGCCGATAAAAGATTTGTATCATTTTCATTTGAGCCTTTACTTGCGATCCCTAGAACTAAACTGAGGAAACCCTTATCTGTCGAAGTTGCTACTGGTAAACCACTCGTACTCGATTCTGTTATTCGTGATTGCCAGTTGAACCTCGATAACCATATTTTTTGCTATTAACCTCACACCGATGCAACTTGGAAGTTTCGATATTATCGTGGGGATGGATTGGTTAACAAAACATCATGCTGAGGTGGTTTGTTTTGATAAGATTGTTCGTATTCCTCTTTCATCTGGTGAAGTTTTAGAGGTTCGTGGTGAGAAAGCATCAGGTGGTTTGAAGCTTATGTCGTGTACGAAAGCCCAAAGTTATTTACAAAAAGGATATGTTGCTTTTCTGGCAAATGTCACCGAGGAGAAGGGCAAGAGCAAGTGTATTCAAGATATTCCGATTGTTCAATATTATCCAGAGGTGTTTCCTGATGAATTGCCTGGTTTGCCTCCAGTTCGTCAAGTCGAGTTTCATATTGATCTTGTACCCAACACGAACCCGATTGCGAAAGCACCTTATCGTCTTGCACCTTCTAAGATGCAAGAGTTATCGAAACAGCTTCAAGAGTTATCTGATAAAGGATTCATCCGACTGAGTTATTCACCTTGGGGTGCTCCTGTCCTATTTGTGGAAAAGAAAGATGGGTCTTTTCGAATGTATATCGATTATCGTGAGCTTAATAAGCTTACCATCAAGAATCGATATCCCCTACCACGAATCGATGATCTCTTTGATCAGCTGCAAGGTGCTACATTTTTTCCAAGATCGATCTGCGTTCTGGGTATCATCAGCTTCGTGTACTCAAAGATGATATTCCCAAAACTGCATTCCGCATGAGATATGGACACTACGAGTTCACTGTCATGCCTTTTGGTTTGACGAATGACCCAGCTATTTTCATGGACTTAATGAATAGGGTTTGTAAACCTTTTTTAGACAAGTTCATCATTGTATTCATTGACGATATTCTTGTTTATTCGAAGTCTCGACCCGATCACGAACAACACCTTCGTCTGACACTGGAACTCTTAAAGAAGGAACAACTTTTTTGCTAAATTCTCCAAGTGTGAATTCTGGTTTAAAGAAGTTCAGTTTTTGGATCATATAGTCAACGAGCAGGGTATTCATGTGGATCCATCCAAAATAGCTGCTATTAAGGATTGGAATACACCAACAGAAGTTCGTTCTTTTCTTGGTCTTGCTGGGTATTATCGACGATTTATTTCGACCTTCTCAAAGATCGCGGTTCCATTCACTGCTTTGACTCAAAAGAATAAGCCTTTTGAGTGGGGACCCAAACAAGAAGAAGCGTTCCAAACGCTGAAACAAAAACTCTATGATGCTCCTGTGTTATCATTACCCGAGGGAAACGATGATTTCGTTGTCTATTGTGACGCGTCGAATCTAGGCCTTGGTTGTGTTCTCATGCAACGAGGTAAAGTTATAGCTTATTCGTCAAGACAACTGAAGATTCACGAGAAGAACTACACGACTCATGATCTTGGGCTGGGTGCTGTGGTTTTTGCGCTCAAAATCTGGAGACACTATCTTTATGGTACAAAGTGTGTGGTTTTCACAGACCACAAAATTCTCCAGCACATTCTCAATCAGAAAGAGCTGAACATGAGACAACGACGCTGGGTTGAGTTATTAAACGATTACGATTACGAAATTCGCTGCCATACTGGTAAGGCGAATGTCGTAGTCGATGCGCTAAGTCGAAAGGAACGAGTCAAGCTTAATTTTGTTCGCCCTATCTGATATTCAAACTCGTGTTTCTCAAGCTCAACAATCTTGTGTTACACAAAATTTGATGGGTAAGGAGTTACCACGTCAACTAGAGCTTAAACTCGAAACGAAGGATGATGGGTTACTCTATTTCAAGAATCGTTTGTGGATTCCGAAACAAGTCGATCTTCGCACTTTAGTGATGGACGAATCTCATAAGTCTCGATATTCTATCCATCATTGTGCTGACAAAATGTACAAGGATCTTTGTACTCAGTACTGGTGGCCTGGTATGAAGAGGGATATTGCCTTGTATGTATCGAAATGCCTAACTTGTCTCAAAGTCAAGGGTGAACATCAACGACCATCTGGTTTGCTTGTATAACCAGAGATACCGGTATGGAAGTGGGAGAACATTGCTATGGATCTCATCACTAAGCTACCGCGTACATCTAGAGGTCACGATGCTATTTGTATTGTTATCGATCGATTAATGAAGTCAGCTCACTTTATACCGATTCATTAGGATCTATCTGCTGATAAACTTGCAAAGATTTATGTTAATGAGATTGTATCTCGACATGGTGTTCCTTTGGATATCATTTCCGGTCGTGATGTGATAACCAGTGATTTACGGCTCTTAATTTCATGATTAACAGGTGATTAACGATATAATAAATAGTGTTTAAAGACGTAGATTAACTCATTTAGGCCTTTGGAGTGCCTAGGAACGTCTATACGACTTTACAATGCGTGAACGGTGGTTTACGGAAAGATCTGCTGAATATTAAGCGACAACGAACTGATGCCGTACAAAATACTGACAACGCCAACAAATACGGATTTTCTACGATTATTTTATATTTATGAATTAATTTTGTGAATTTATTGGGCTTCCGTACAACACAAACGTAAACGTGAACTAAAAACACGATGGTAGGAAACGCATCGGCAATGAAACGGAATCGACGGAGACGCCTGTCACCTTCAAAACTTACATTTTACGCTATATTTAGCTCCGTAATGAAATTTTAGCAACTACAGTCGAAACCGGATTAGAAAACGCATTAAAGCGACGACAACACGTTTTTACGCGATTTTCACCGTAATTGACGAACGGACACGACAACCGGCTACTGGCATACATTTTACGGGATTTCGGCTATATAAATATACGTCATTAAATTTTACGGAGCACGAGTGTGTTAACGGGTCTCGTAGGAATTACGGGCCACTTAAACACGGGGATTGAGCTTGTGGGCCCTGGGCCCAAGCCCAAAACCCACAAGCCTAAACCTGCACATCATATATTAGATCTTCCTTAAAAATCTTGTCAAAATCATATTTAGATCTTACAAGATCTATGCAAGATTTATAAAATCCATATAAGATTTACAAGATCCTTATAAAATCTCAACAAGATCTCTAAAGATCATGCAAGATCTCACCAACATCTTTATAAAAGTAGCTATTGTGCAGACAATACAATTCATACACACACATACAATACATCAGATCTTCATCTCTTTGCAAAACCCTAAACTCACTACTCTCTCCAAAACACAAATAAAGCTATGCCAGTCCCTCATTCCTCTCCACAACACTCACAACCTGTTAACCTCTTCTCTCTCGTCATCTACAGCCGGCGACCAGAGCTGCCATCCCGGCGACTCCTCTGACGCCCCCCTGCTTGTTTAAGACGAACACACACCTATTTCTCCTCTCAATCTCCTTCTACCTGTACCTCACCCCCACATCTGCAGATTTAAGAGAGAGAGAGATCGAGCAGTGGATGAGAGAGAGAGAACGGCGAGAGAGGGAGGGGGAGTCGACAGCTCTCCACCGCTCACGGCGGCGACGGACGGCTTCGCCGTCAGTCCGACGAGGTTCATCTTCAGCCGACAGCCTCGATTTCTTTTAGGATTATTCCGATGATGAGACGATGATGGTTGATGGTGGTGCTCGGTTCCACGTCGGGCCACGACGGCGACCAATTGGGGACTGATTTGGGTTCGAGTTGAGTCAGTGACGGTGGTTCAAGCATACATGGTCCTGTCAAAGCTCCGATTCAAGTGCGGGTTTCGGGTCAACATTTAAGTCTTAGTTCGGGTTCGGGCTCGGTCGAGACAGTCAACGGGACTCGATCCGGGTCAACAGTGGTCAACAAATCAGTTAAGGTGACGCCTCGGGTTCCGGGTCAGATCTAGTATGGTTCGGGTTCGGGTCGGCAGTTTTGACGGGTCCGGTTCGGTCAGATTTGTCAGCTTTAGAAACGGTTCGGGTTGACTCGGTCAACTTAGCGAGTCAAACCTGGTCAACTCAGTCAAATGGTTCGATGTTTCGAAGCGCGAAGACTCGGTAAAGAATTTAAGACGCGAACATTAATTACGATAATTATTACTTATTTTATTACGTGATAACGAGCTCGAACTGATTCGTATTGATTATAGATTACGTTTTTTTATATTTAGCAAATTTGATATATTATAATTGAATCTTGTTGAATTTTGAAAACATAACGACAACTTGTATTGTCGGGGGCGTCCAAAAACAGAGGAAACTCTGCCCGTTTTTCGAGAAAACCCGTAAAGCAAACGCGTTTTAAACTCTCGGATTCTATTAAACTTTTAGAAAGACAAATACAAATATGCAATTACTTTTGACGACGCTTTACAAACATACGAAAACTACGAATGCGGATATTATTTACAATAATAAATATAGTCATTATGTTTATTTGAAACGTCAAAATTCGACAACTCTTCTACAAAATCAATATAGCTTTTATATTTATTTTCAAATGCCAATAACACCAATGAGATTTCATATGTTGTTATATAGAAAATAAATATAATTATATATTTATTTCAAATCCCAAACAACACGCGTTCATTTTATAAAAGTAAATACAGTTTATGTATTTGTTTCGAATAACAAACAATACGACGATTCTTTTATTAAAATAAATATAGTTTATATATTTATTTTAAATATCAAACAACACAAACTCTTTATAAGATAAATATAGCTTATATATTTATTTTAAACATCGTACAACTCAAGTTCTTTTATAAAATAGATATAGCTTATCTATTTATTTCAGACTTCAAACAACTCGACGATTCTTTTACTAAATAAATATAACTTTTTATATTTATTTTAAACGCCTAAACGGCATCTACATATACTTTGACGAATATATATACAAGACACAATATATGATGCGAGTTTGTCATATGTTATTTTCATATAAACTTTGGTACATACACGTTAGACTTCGCGAGACGACTAACACTATCCTACCAATATATTTATACTTTGTGTAGATATCTATATATTCGAATTTCTCGAAAGCTAAGTACTTTCTAGGCTTAGTAAACTATCAACGACATTAAGCGAAACTTAACGAGTATAACTTAATCATTACTACTAAGTTATCAACAAATCGTCGAATTGTTCGGTCAACGATTCGGTAGAGCTCGATGACACGTAGTTTAGTTACTGCGTTTATTTAGAAACTTATAAGATATTTCGTGTTAGGAATATTGTAGAATGCACGCTAGCGAGTCTCATCTTGGAAACGACATCACGAAGTCGTATTTAGCTAGCTTTGCACAAGGCGATTCAGGTGAGTTCATAACCCCATCTTTTTACGGTTTTACATTTTTATAAATGTTTTCGGGGTGGAAAGACATGCACGTTTTGCAGAAAACACACAACGTTCTCGATGAACAAAGACTGCATATTTTTAGACAAAGCACGTTGTGCAAGAACATACAAAGCTTTTGAACGAAGGAAAACTCATATTTCTAAATCATATTACGAATGGATTTCGAGGAACTCAAATGGTTTACGAATGGATTATACTAAATATACCGGTTTTTATAAAATAAATGCGTATTATCGAAATGTGAATGATTTTCATGACTAGGGATGGATCGTCTGATGATAATATATAGAGACTGGGGAGTTGGCCTTAGAGGCTGGGGAGGTTCAGCCTTAGAGGCTGGGGAGGTTCAGTCTGAGAGACTGGGGTAAAATACATGTTACAAAAGGATTACAGACATTTTATACATGGTATGATTAGCTTAAGGAGGGTGTCACACCCCGACCACGTCAAACAACAAAACGTGGCGGAAACGTCGGGGAGTGTTGTAACAGAATCATTGTTTCATAACGCATGGAAATTGAAATATTGTTTTATTGAATAAAAGTGTTAGAATGTCTTGACAATCAAAGAAATATAACATAAATAACTAGTCTTGCATCTTTTATTGTCACTAAGGCCCAAGTCCGCCTAAGTGTATCTTGATAAATCCTATGCATCATATCCTGAAACACATGTGAAAATAGGTACGTCAGCATAAAAATGCCTGTGAGATACATAGGTTTTGTGAAAATAGAATTCATGACTTATGTTTAAGAAAATGTTTAGTCATGAACCTTGTAATTTGCTTTGTCTTGTAAATCATTTGAAAAGCAATAAGACCAGATGATATGTATAAATAAGAGAATAATGTATGGTTAAATGAATAACCAAGTAAAACGAGTTTGTATAAGATAAGTTGTTTTGTAAAACAATGTCTTGTGAAAAGTATGTTATTTGTATAAAATGTTATACGTCTTAAATTGAAATGATTCGAATAACGCTACGATATGTAATACCATTGTCACACCCCGATTTCCACGTCTGTCACCGGTGGGCCCGGTGGGGAGTATCGTGACGTGGTTGGCAACATAATAGTCAAACAACACAATATTTAATATGCACAGCGGAAGCAAATGAAAGTTATAAATTCAACCGAATATAATATATTGTAATATCGTGTATCACAACAGTCGATTGTTTATCCACAGACGGATCGAAAATAAAATGGAAACAATAGTTCAACAGACTTTAGGCATCTTAAGCTTGCGAGACTTCTATTGATGCTAAGGAGAAATCCCAACCAATTACGCTTAGTACCTGCATTTAATCTTTTTGGGAAAATACGTCAGTTTACACTGGTAAATACAATCAACTGACTCATTTTGGAAAATGATTGAAAATTGATTTGGATGCACGTGGCATAAACATTTTTATTTAACTTGGGACAATTATTTAAATATATAATCTTGTGAACGAATTACATGTTCCTTGTGCGTTCAGTAGCCCGGATCTTGTCCGGGTTAAAGATCAATAGACACACCACATTATTCTTTTGTGCACTGACGGGTGTACGCCTACACCCCTCGCTTAAGTCGTGGCCATTTCGTAAAATGATGCCAAGGATATCCGGGACATGGTCATTAACCCCCCAAAGGCTTTAAGTAACAAGACTGTTTAAACGAGCCGATCAAATTATTCAATTAACCACCCAATGATGGAAGATTTGATGCCCGATCAAGCGGTATTCTATATACCGTAACCCAAGCTCGTATAGGGAAAATAAGTTAAAAGTATTTACCTGAGCAAAGTAAAAATCACAACAAGCAAACGCAAGTAGCTTTTACTGGTACTCCTAATCTGGAACGAAGGTTTATAATAACCTATTAGAATCCTAACGGGTCTTTAGTTAAGCTTAAGCTTAGACCGGTTAGTTTCAAAGACACGGTTCGTACGCACGATTAAGCGAAGACCGGATAGAATGTGATTTAGACCCAACAAGTTCAGAGACTTGTTTAATATGGGTATTTTATACACATTCTGGATTTTGAGATAAAACCGATAAGGTTTGACCCGTTTAGGCTAGTTTATGTAAACTTGTTACATAAACCGAACCGAACACGTAATAAGCGTAACGGGTAATAATGAGAGCCATTTATAGGTTTCCTAAGTTAATATGCTCCATATATGTTGTGACATCAGTAAGATATCATTTATTATGCCCGAAATGAATTTAAACACAAACTATGCCCCGTAGGGGTAGTTTGGTCATTTATAAGGTGATAAAAGAGTTTAAGTAGTATTCTGAGTTATAGGTCTGATATAATCAGCCACAATACTCATTTTACTAAGTTATAACAGTAGGGTAAAGTATATATGTGAAATTTATCAATTTTAACCAAACTATGCACCGTAGGGGCATTTTGGTAATTTCACATAAGCCGTAAAGCTCAAAACTAAAGTCTGAGTTAAACAACCTTTGCTTACTATTAAATTATTATAATTTACCTCAAATATCAGAAAGTATCAACCCTTGTATGTTTAAAATAATTCTAGTACATACTATGCGTTAAAAACGCTTAAAAGGGCAATTAGAAGCCATTTCCGGGTTAGATACATAAAGCTGATATTTTTATTATTCTAGAAGGCTTAAAATAATTTATTTATCATATGTAATCAGTAGCAAAAGGTTTGGAGTCAATTAGATATGTAAAACTCATTTTATGGCCCGTAAAGGCAAAACCGACAATTACCGGATTAAGCCTACGACTATTAGTTATGCTCAGCCTAAAATTAATTAAAAATCTTTAAAATCCCAAAATAATATATTACATCAGTGGGTAGTAAGTTTGATGTCAAAAAAGTAGGCTTAACTAGGCTATACGCTAATTACGTCGTTTAATTAACATAAGGCTTTCATTTTACGCTAACGAGCATAACTCTTAACCTACCCCTCAAACTGATGTCAAACTTTGCATACAAGTTTATATATCAGTAATTAAAGTTTCTACTCTTTTACATTTCCAAAAATCACGTTTTAAGGTAATAAGGGCATAATGGTCAACATATGAGCAATTAACGGAATCATGCGTATTAATCGGTTAACTAATGAACCATGGTGTATAATCACAGAGGGTTATACTAGCATGCAACCTGGTCCAAATGAAGCTCTAAGGTATTTCTAAAACATACCATAACGGGTCAGAACTGAAAGTCAAAGTATAAGTCAAACTATGCGACTTTCGGTTCCGAACTGGGTCTAAACAGGAAATTGTCGGGTTGAACATATTTAGACATGTTCTTACACTAATTACCAAGTTATATTAATGATCAAATAGGTTGTATGTGTTCTACATTGCTAATCATGCATGAATTAGAATTTAAGTAACCTGTTGACTTTTTATCTACAAGTTTGACCCGACATTTGACCTAGTTAGAGTGGGAATCAGGGGGAACCCTTTTGAGGGTTTATTACCCACATAATTACCTACTTAGAGGTACTTTTAATTCGAGATTTGACTGAGCCATTATTAATTAATCTCAAAGTCAAACCGTAATTACGATGGTTTGACTTTTAGCTAAATAACTAAGCTAAACTCGATTTAAGAAGGTCAAGCAAACTTACAAGTGTCTAATGGTTGATTAGGAAGGCCTGGAAGGTGCTCTTGTGCTCCATAATTGATCAGAAGATGTTTGAGGAATGAATGATCAAAGTGTTGCATTAGTGAGCTTTATATAGTGCCCAAGACACCACAAAGTGTTGAAATCTAAGTCTACCACTGACCATAATGTGACACCCCAGGAAAATCAGGAAAACAACGCAACTTAACTAGCTTCCTCAGTAACCACGTGCTAAATTTCGGGACGAAATTCTCTTAACAGGGGGAGGATGTGACAACCCTCAAATTCCATGTAATCCGTACAATTTATTAAATGATAATTAAAGTGCTTGATGACTGTGCTGAATCATTTAACTGCTCTCTGATTTCTGTGTTATACTTACATGTGCGTGTTAGCATACTAGTAGTATACAGAAAAGTTACTAAAAAGTCCGGTATGTTTTCCTATGTGTTAGGAATAAATTGCGTTACAAAAATATATAAATAAGACGCCTTACGGAACAATTAAACAATTTAACGGAACAATGTCCGACCGAACAACCGGACATTACCCGGGACATCAAATATTTGTCAAACACACTATTTAATTATTTTTGGCTAGTCATGGTCCTCGTATGCCATAACACCCGCTAAAAATAAACAATCTAACATATATCATCCTAATACTTGAGTTCTCACTTATAGTTACACTTTAGTTGAAATCTTTGCAATTATACCCCCCCCCACCCCCAACCGAAATCAACCCTCAAGGGGACCCACCCCCATACTTCAAATCCCCTAACTTGATTTAATTCTATTATTTTAGTTGATGTTGCTTGTTGAAGTTGCAAAAATA
Source organism: Helianthus tuberosus (assembly GCA_030545235.1). Lineage (NCBI taxonomy): Eukaryota > Viridiplantae > Streptophyta > Magnoliopsida > Asterales > Asteraceae > Helianthus > Helianthus tuberosus. Next base: position 114,744,276 of record CM060414.1, on the reverse strand, counting down.
TGTGAAGATGATGATATAAGTACGGGACTTGGATTAGCACATCATTTCACAAGATTTTACACTCCATTTCACTTCTCTCTCCCTCTTGTCTCGGCTGCCCCAAACCGAAAACACCACCATCACCCTTACACCTTCATCTTCTTCATTTACATAGTCTATTCAAAGCTTAGTGTTCATCCATGGAAGGTGCAACTTGAAGGGGTTTCAAAGGAGCATTGTTCTTGCTTAGTTTTTCACCTTTTCTCATCACATTTCTTCACTAGAGTTCATCCCTAGCTAGAGGCTAGTAGTAAGTCTCATTTTTCCTTGGTTCATCTTGTTCAAATTTATGATTTGTAGTATGATGTGTTGTTGTTTAAATCACTAAATTACAAGAATACTAGAAAATGTGAAACATGAGTTATGAACATAAAAGCTACATAAAAGTTTACTTATGTCTGAATCATGAAGCGGAATCTTGTTGGTTTGAGGGTTGGTTAAATCATACTTGATGTTTAAAAGTTGTTTTCTTGTTAAACCCGTTAATCGGACACTTGTAACACGATTAATAACATTTAAACTTTAAAATAACATGCTGATGTACTTTTTTCAGCCGCCTTCAACAGGCTGTAAACGGACTTTAATAAATCGAAAAACGGAATTTCTGAAGCCTAAATCGTGTCTTTTCGAAAAACGAAGAAAATGGCGCTGGAATTCTATTTTTCTGAGGTCGGTTACTATTTTAAAAGTCTGTTTTCGTGACAGAAGCTAAGGCTGATTTTAACTGCAGTAAAATGGGTCAAACGTTTTCAGTCACAACTTGAAATCTAAACCGAACCAGCCCCTGAAATTTTTATCAAAGATGGTCACTGATGTATTTGTGACCCCCCAACTGGAATTTCGACAAACGGACTTACGAGGAATTTTAGACGAATTATTCCGTAAACTGTGATCAGAATGTGACAAATCTGATCACAGTTTGGTAAACGATTTTCTATAAAATATTGGTAATGAACCGGACCCCGATATTTTTACACAATAAAATATGGAACGTTTAAGACATCCTGTAAAAATTTGGGAATTTTTGGAATAATTTAACTATTTTATTTAAAGGTCCGAAAAACAGCCGGTTTTGAATATTAATGCTGAATTGACATAAGTTGTGACTTGCGTGTCTAAATGTCGAGTATGCTATCGGTGAATGATCTAACATGTATTATGTGTTACGTGAAATATCATATGTTTGTTTATGAGTGGGGAATGGATGGGAAGTTTATATGGGCATAAATCGTTAAAGTGTGTACCTGTTATGTGGACGAAGTAATGTGCAAATAAACCATACGTAGGATACGTGTTATGCATGAGAAACTGATTGTTATCCGTACCTTATTAGGACGTGATTGACCGACCTTGACTGTAAACTATATTTGAGAACCTAACCGAGCAAACCGAGGTGAGTTCACACACTTTCTAAGGCATGGGATTCCGGGTGGGTTGGGAATGGGATTTGAATAACTACTCGTACTATCATTACTACTAAACTACTTTTCACTGTCCTCGGATTAAAGGGCACGTACGTAAAACCTACGTACACTCATACTTACTACTGTCCTCGGATTTAAGGGCACGTACGTAAAACCTATGTACACTCATACTCGCTATGGTCCTTGGATCAAGAAGGGCACGTACACACACGACTAGTCTACAACATGGGAAGCCCCCACTAATCATCGCAAACATATTTGGGAAATCGCGATACGGATTAATACTATCCACATGGGAATCCCCCACTAATCTTCGCAAACATGTCAGAAAGACCGCGATGCAAATTCATACGATACATGGTTTTCAAAACGAACAGATGATTTACGAAACGAATGCTATAACTAAACAACCAATTGTGTATTCACTCAACTTTGTTGTTGACTCATTGTTACATGCCTTACAGGTCGCTAAACATTTGGAGCTTGCACGAGGAAGGAGTCGTTGTGGTGTGCGGACGGTTATGTCCAGTGTTTAATGTTTAAAACATTATGAACTTATTAAACCTGTGTGTGGACTTTAAACTTATGAACTGCGAACTTATGTTTTGAACTTTACGTTTATGCTTCCGCTGTCTAAATTAAAAACTTGGTTAACTAGCTTTTGATCACCAATCGTATTGTGGATGTCTTTATTTACTTAAGTACGTTGTTTAGTATGATTGGTGGCTCGATCCTGGTCACGTCACGCCTCCAAGCGGTGGAACTCCGCATGGTGGATTTTGGGGGTGTGACAGATTGGTATCAGAGCCATTGGTTATAGTGAACTTGGTTTTAATACGGGGAAAAAGTTTTTGTTAAAACCAGACTATAACCTGTACAGTGCTCAACGATCCACAACGACGCTTCGCTCCACGTGCAAGACTCGACATTATAGGTAATATGGTTTATGTTTGTATTACCTACCTGCTAGTAGCATATTTGATCATAGTATGCATTAGCTAGTGTAATAACTGCTATTTGAACCTTGTGTGCTTACTCTCTTCTGTCATCCCACACTTACGCACCTTGCGACACCTTCTTACGTGTGTTCCTTCTATATGAAGATCATGAGTGGACGTCTCGACATGACCCAGGGTCAGCTGACGACCTTGATTAACGAACGGATTGCTGAAGCCTTAGCAACCCAAACAGGGAGTCAACCCATGCACCTTCAAACACGCATGGGCACCTTCAAGGCGTTCCTGGAATGCAAACCTCCCACTTTCGACGGCACTGAAGGGACAATCGGCCTTCTACACTGGATCCGAAGAATCGAATTTACATTCGAAGAGAGTGAAAGCCCTACCAACAAACGAGTGGAGTACGCTACTGGCATGTTGCAAGGGAAAGCGTATTCTTGGTGGAACGCACAGGTTCAGATGCTCGGGTTGGCAGACGCGAATGCCACCCTCTGGAGCGACTTCAAGGATTGGATTAAGGAAGAGTTCTGCCACCTGGACGACATACTGAAACTTGAGATAGAGTATTATGCTTTGAAGATGGAAGGATCAGAGATTGAGGCATACACAAAGAGGTCCAACGACTTGGCTGCCTTATGTCCTAACATGTCACAATCCATATCTAGGCGAATCAAGCTATACCTCAGAGGCTTAGTCCCGGAAATCCAAGGGTCTGTAAGTGCGGCCAACCTTCCCACAATCCAGCAAGTCATTCGTTTGGCACACCAGCTCAACGATCAGGCGGTGGAAGAGGGCAAGCTGCCCAAGCGTATTAACGCTACTACTACTGATGCTCCCAGTAACAACAAGCACAAGTGGGATGGAAATTCGGGCGAGGGTTCCACTCCAGTTCAGTCCCAGCCCCAGCGACGAAAGACAGATGAACACTGGAGCCCCAGTCAGCAGCCTTTTGGAAATCAAGGTCAGGGTAGATACAGGGGAAATCACCCAAAGTGCAATCGATGTAGTTTGCACCACAGCAGGCCGTGCAACAAGGGTCATTGTCAGAGATGTAGCAAGTTGGGACATGAAGCCAAAGATTGCCGAAGCTTACGTCCTGCGAAGCAGAACCGACAACAGCGGCCACAAACTCCCCAAAACCAACAGCAACACCAGCAAGGTAATAAGGGATGCTTCCAGTGCGGTGCTGAGGGTCACTTCAAGAGGCACTTTCCTCAGCTGAATCAGAATCAGAACAACAACCAAGGAAATGAGAACAACAATGGAGGCAAAAACGGGGGTAACAATAACGGCAAGGGTCGCACCTTCGTGATTGGTCAGGCTGACGCAAGGAACGATCCCAACGTTGTGATGGGTAAGTTTCTTCTAGATGATTTCTTTGTTACTGTTTTATTCGATTCGGGTGCCGATACTAGTTATGTGTCCTTAAAAGTTGGTCAAATGCTTAAGTGCACCCCAACACTTTTGACCGCCAAACACACGGTAGAGCTAGCAAACGGTAAAAGTCTCGAGGCCACACACATAGTTAAAGGTTGTAACCTCGTCTTAGCTGGTCAGACTTTCTCTATCGATCTCATCCCTATCACACTTGGTAGTATCGACATCGTTATTGGGATGGATTGGCTATCTCATCATCAAGCGGAGATTGTTTGCAGGGAGAAAATCGTCCGCATTCCTCGTTCTAGTGAAGAACCTCTGGTGATTCAGGGCGATAAGAGTGGTGCTGTTGTAGGCATTATCTCTTTCCTTAAAGGCCCATAAGTGTTTGCATAAGGGCCACACTGCCATTCTAGCGCTCGTTACTGACACATCAACGGAAGAGAAGAAAATTTAAGACATTCCTATAGTGCGCGATTTTCCTGAGGTATTTCCTGAGGAATTACCAGGTCTTCCGCCTCATCGACGAGTCGAATTCCAAATCGAGCTAGCTCCTAGAGCAGGGCCCATAGCTCAAGCACCTCATCGCTTAGCCCCAACCGAACTGGAAGAACTGTCCAAGCAATTACAAGAACTTTGGAAAAAGGTTTTATTCATCCTAGCTCTTCGCCCTGGGGAGCTTCAGTGTTATTCGTAAGGAAGAAAGACGGTACCTTCAGAATGTGCATCGACTACCGTGAACTCAATAAGGTGACCGTAAAGAATCGTTATCCTCTCCCGCGCATTGATGACTTATTCGACCAGTTGCAAGGGTCGAGCTATTACTCCAAGATTGATTTGAGATCGGGATACCATCAGCTGAGAGTCCGAGAGGAAGATGTCTCCAAAACAGCATTCAGAACTCGCTACGGCCATTACGAGTTTCTGGTCATGCCTTTCGGGTTGACGAATGCACCAGCGGTTTTCATGGATCTCATGAGCCGAGTATGCAAACCTTACCTGGATAAGCTCGTTATTGTGTTCATTGACGATATCCCGATCTATTCTAAGAGTCAGGAGGAACACGAGCAGCATCTACGACTTATGCTGGAACTTCTTCGAAAAGAGCAGTTGTATGCCAAGTTTTCGAAATGTGACATCTGGCTTCGCGAAGTCCACTTTCTAGGCCATATGGTAAACAAGGATGGAATTCATGTGGATCCATCTAAGGTTGATTCGATCAGGAACTGGCCTGCACCCCGTACACCAACAGAAATCCGCCAATTCTTGGGTTTGGCAGGATACTCAAGGATTGCGCAACCTCTCACTTCACTGACTCAGAAGGGTGTCACCTATCATTGGGGTGATGCACAGGAGTCTGCATTTCAGCACTTGGAAGATAGACTTTGTAGCGCGCCTATTCTCTCATTGCCTGAAGGCACAAATGATTTTGTGGTTTATTGCGACGCATCCATACAAGGACTGGGTTGCGTATTGATGCAACGTGACAAGGTCATTGCCTACGCATCGCGCCAACTTAAGGTTCACGAAAGGAACTACACTACGCACGATCTGGAGCTGGGAGCAGTTGTATTCGCGCTTAAGATATGGAGACATTACCTGTACGGTACCAAGTGCACCATTTACACCGATCACAGGAGTCTCGAGCATATCTTCAAGAAAAAGGAGTTGAACATGCGTCAACGCCGATGGGTTGAGCTCTTGAACGATTATGAATGCGCAATCAAGTACCATCCGGGCAAAGCCAATGTGGTGGCAGACGCCCTCAGTCGAAAGGATACCATACCTAAGTGTGTACGTGCTTTACAGCTTACCATCCAATCCAACCTTCCCGCTCAAATTCGAGATGCTCAGGTTGAAGCATTGAAAACAGAGAACATCAGAGCTGAATCCTTACGAGGATCGAGGCAGCGCCTGGAACAAAAGGAAGACGGTACCTACTATGTTAACGGACGCATCTGGGTTCCACTGTATGGAGACCTACGCGAGCTTGTGATGGATGAAGCACATAAGTCTCGTTATTCGGTACATCCTAGTTCGGATAAAATGTACCACGACCTCAAGACTACGTATTGGTGGCCTGGCATGAAAGCCCACATAGCAACCTACGTCAGTAAGTGCTTGACTTGTGCGAGAGTCAAGACTGAATATCAGAAACCATCAGGCCTACTTCAACAACCAGAGGTACCTAAATGGAAATGGGAGCAAATTTCCATGGATTTCGTTACTGGCCTGCCTAGATCTCAACGCGGAAATGACACTATTTGGGTAATAGTGGATTGATTGACCAAGTCTGCACATTTTCTGGCTATCAAAGAAACGGATAAGTTTTCTACTCTTGCAGACATTTACCTAAAGGAAGTGGTATCAAGGCACGGAGTGCCAACCTCTATTATATCTGATTGTGACGCACGTTTTACTTCTGAACTGTGGCAAGCAATGCACAAGTCTTTTGGCTCACGTTTAGATATGAGCACCGCTTATCACCCGCAGACGGATGGGCAATCTGAACGCACCATCCAAACCCTTGAAGACATGCTTAGGGCATGTGTAATCGATTTTGGTAATGGCTGGGAAAAGCACCTCCCGCTAGTGGAGTTTTCGTACAACAACAGCTACCACACCAGCATCCAAGCCGCTCTGTTCGAGGCATTGTACGGACGCAAATGCCGATCACCTCTCTGTTGGGCAGAAGTTGGTGACAGCCAAATCACTGGCCCAGAACTTGTGGTAGACACCACCGAGAGAATTGCTCAGATACGACAGCGAATGGCGGCAGCTCATGACCGTCAGAAAAGCTATGCTGATAAAGGAAGAAAACCACTCGAGCTCCAGGTTGGGGATCGAGTGCTACTCAAAGTCTCACCTTGGAAAGGTGTAGTCCGCTTTGGCAAACGAGGCAAACTCAATCCGCGTTATATCGGACCATTCGAAGTCACCGAGAAAATTGGCAAAGTCGCCTACAGATTGAACCTACCTGAAGAACTCAGCGGAGTTCACAACGTATTCCACGTGTCAAATCTGAAGAAGTGTCTGTCAGATGAGACCCTCATAGTTCCTCTTAAGGAACTCACTATCGATGACCAGCTGCGATTCGTCGAGGAACCAGTAGAGATTACGGATCAAGATGTTAAGATCCTCAAGCATACCAGGATACCTCTGGTCCGAGTTCGTTGGAATGCTCGTCGTGGCCCAGAGTATACCTGGGAACGAGAAGACCAAATGAAACTCAAGTATCCCCAACTGTTTAAGAAAAACGCAACCGCTACTGAGGCTGAAGCTACTCAGAATTTCGGGACGAAATTCCAAATCAACGGGGGGATGATGTGACACCCCAGGAAAATCAGGAAAACAACGCAACTTAACTAGCTTCCTCAGTAACCACGTGCTAAATTTCGGGACGAAATTCTCTTAACAGGGGGAGGATGTGACAACCCTCAAATTCCATGTAATCCGTACAATTTATTAAATGATAATTAAAGTGCTTGATGACTGTGCTGAATCATTTAACTGCTCTCTGATTTCTGTGTTATACTTACATGTGCGTGTTAGCATACTAGTAGTATACAGAAAAGTTACTAAAAAGTCCGGTATGTTTTCCTATGTGTTAGGAATAAATTGCGTTACAAAAATATATAAATAAGACGCCTTACGGAACCATTAAACAATTTAACGGAACAGTGTCCGACCGAACAACCGGACATTACCCGGGACATCAAATATTTTTCAAACACACTATTTAATTATTTTTGGCTAGTCATGGTCCCCGTATGCCATAACACCCGCTAAAAATAAACAATCTAACATATATCATCCTAATACTTGAGTTCTAACTTATAGTTACACTTTAGTTGAAATCTTTGCAATTATACCCCCCCCCCCCAACCGAAATCAGCCCTCAAGGGGACCCACCCCCATACTTCAAATCCCCTAACTTGATTTAATTCTATTATTTTAGTTGATGTTTCTTGTTGAAGTTGCAAAAATATGTGAAGATGATGATATAAGTATGGGACTTGGATTAGCACATCATTTCACAAGATTTTACACTCCATTTCACTTCTCTCTCCCTCTTGTCTCGGCTGCCCCAAACCAAAAACACCACCATCACCCTTACACCTTCATCTTCTTCATTTACATAGTCCATTCAAAGCTTAGTGTTCATCCATGGAAGGTGCAACTTGAAGGGGTTTCAAAGGAGCATTGTTCTTGCTTAGTTTTTCACCTTTTCTCATCACATTTCTTCACTAGAGTTCATCCCTAGCTAGAGGCTAGTAGTAAGTCTCATTTTGCCTTGGTTCATCTTGTTCAAATTTATGATTTGTAGTATGATGTGTTGTTGTTTAAATCACTAAATTACTAGAATACTAGAAAATGTGAAACATGAGTTATGAACATAAAAGCTACATAAAAGTTTACTTATGTCTGAATCATGAAGCGGAATCTTGTTGGTTTGAGGGTTGGTTAAATCATACTTGATGTTTAAAAGTTGTTTTCTTGTTAAACCCGTTAATCGGACACTTGTAACACGATTAATAACATTTAAACTTTAAAATAACATGCTGATGTACTTTTTTCAGCCGCCTTCAACAGGCTGTAAACGGACATTAATAAATCGAAAAACGGAATTTCTGAAGCCTAAATCGTGTCTTTTCGAAAAACGAAGAAAATGGCGCTGGAATTGTATTTTTCTGAGGTCGGTTACTATTTTAAAAGTCTGTTTTCGTGACAGCAGCTAAGGCTGATTTTAACTGCAGTAAAATGGGTCATACCTTTTCAGTAACAACTTGAAATCTAAACCGAACCAGCCCCTGAAATTTTTATCAAAGATGGTCACTGATGTATTTGTGACCCCCCAACTGGAATTTCAACAAACGGACTTACGAGGAATTTTAGACGAATTATTCCGTAAACCGTGATCAGAATGTGACAAATCTGATCATAGTTCGGTAAACGATTTTCTATAAAATATTGGTAATGAACCGGACCCCGATATTTTTACACAATAAAATATGGAACATTTAAGACATCCTGTAAAAATTTGGGAATTTTTGGAATAATTTAACTATTTTATTTAAAGGTCCGAAAACAGCCGGTTTTGAATATTAATGCTGAATTGACATAAGTTGTGACTTGCGTGTCTAAATGTCGAGTATGCTATCGGTGAATGATCTAACATGTATTATGTGTTACGTGCAATATCGTATGTTTGTTTATGAGTGGGGAATGGATGGGAAGTTTATATGGGCATAAATCGTTAAAGTGTGTACCTGTTATGTGGACGAAGTAATGTGCAAATAAACCATACGTAGGATACGTGTTATGCATGAGAAACTGATTGTTATCCGTACCTTATTAGGACGTGATTGACCGACCTTGACTGTTAACTATATTTGAGAACCTAACCAAGCAAACCAAGGTGAGTTCACACACTTTCTAAGGCATGGGATTCCCGGTGGGTTGGGAATGAGATTTGAATAACTACTCGTACTATCATTACTACTAAACTACTTTTCACTGTCCTCGGATTAAAGGGCACGTATGTAAAACCTACGTACACTCATACTTACTACTGTCCTCGGATTTAAGGGCACGTACGTAAAACCTACGTACACTCATACTCGCTACGGTCCTTGGATCAAGAAGGGCACGTACACACACGACTAGTCTACAACATGGGAAGCCCCCACTAATCATCGCAAACATATTTGGGAAATCGCGATACGGATTAATACTATCCACATGGGAAACCCCCACTAATCTTCGCAAACATGTCAGAAAGACCGCGATGCAAATTCATACGATACATGGTTTTCAAAACGAACAGATGCTTTACGAAACGAATGCTATAACTAAACAACTAACTGTGAATTCACTCAACTTTGTTGTTGACTCGTTGTTACATGCCTTACAGGTCGCTAAACATTTGGAGCTTGCACGAGGAAGGAGTCGTTGTTGTGTGCGGACGGTTATGTCCAGTGTTTAATGTTTAAAACATTATGAACTTATTAAACCTATGCGTGGACTTTAAACTTATGAACTGCGAACTTATGTTTTGAACTTTACGTTTATGCTTCCGCTGTCTAAATTAAAAACTTGGTTAACTAGCTTTTGGTCACCAATCGTATTGTGGTTGTCTTTATTTACTTAAGTACGTTGTTCAGTATGATTGGTGGCTCGATCCTGGTCACGTCACGCCTCCAATCGGTGGAACTCCGCATGGTGGATTTTGGGGGTGTGACACATAACATTCCCACAGGTGTCCTAGATGTTTAGGGATTGTTTAGGTGCCAAGGGAGATGAGGAAAATCATTTAAAGGTCGAAAAATGCGTTTAAACAGGCAACAGCCGGTTTTCTGTCGCTGAGCACATGCTTGCGCACCGTAAGGGTTAATGCTTGCGGTGCGCAAGCCTTCCTCTGCAGCCAAAAATTTGTTGTTCTTTGGTGTTTCGAAGGTTCAACCATCTTTTCCGAATTTGGGACTTCAATTATCAGTTTGGGGCCTCTAAATTGTGCTTGGAACAGTTACATACCCTACCATTATGTTATGTTTGCTTGGATCCTTTTCAAAAGTGCCGAACAAGAAGGTTTACCGTAGAAATTTCCATAGGAACCTATCATGCACTTCGAATTCGTTTATTGTCAACGAATTTCTGGATTTAAGATATATTAGATGTTTGATATATATATACTTGGGTCTTGGGATTTATAAATGAGGTTGTTCAGAGGTAAAAATTAACATGACACCACTTTTAAATCCTCCCAAAACATCTTTATTAAATCCGGGTTTACAACACGTTTTGTCTTACATGACACGTGTCGTTATATCATTGAACACGAATTTTTCGAGGTGTTACATCCTCACCCCCTTAAAATAAATCTTGACCCGAGATTTACTGAAATAAATAAGGGTACTTTTCTTTCATCGTGGACTCAACCTCCCACGTATATTCGGGACCTCTACGGGCATCCCATTTGACCTTTACAATAGGTACATGCTTCCTTCGAAGCTTCTTTACCTGTCGATCTTCAATCAAACAAAGGTTTTTCCACAAATTTTAAGCTCTCATCTATATGCACATCTGTATGCGGTATTACCAGTGATTCATCAGCGAAGCACTTCTTCAGATTGCAGATGTGGAACACATTGTGAATTCCACTGAGCTCTTCTGGTAAGTTTAACTTATAGGCAACTGACCCGACACGTTCGATAACCTCGAAAGGTACTATGTATCTCGGGCTTAGCTTGCCTTTCTTACCAATTCGCATCACTCCCTTCCAGGGTGATACTTTTAGTAATACTTTGTCACCTACTTCGAAGTGAAAAGCTTTACGCTTTGGATCTGCGTAACTCTTCTGCATATCTCGGGCAGCTTTGAGACGGTCACGAATCTGGACAATCTTGTCCGTCGTTTCAAAGACTATCTCTGGTCCTGATAATTGGACATCTCCAACTTCCGCCCAACAAACGGGCGTTCTACACTTTCTACCATATAAGGCCTCGAAAGGCGCAACCTTTATGCTGGTGTGGTAGCTATTGTTGTAGGAGAATTCGATCAAAGGTAGGTGGTTATCCCAACTACCACCTAAATCAATTACACATGCACGTAGCATGTTTTCCAAAGTTTGGATAGTAAGCTCACTCTGACCGTCTGTCTGAGGATGGTAAGCCTTACTAAAATTCAACCGCATGCCCAAAGATTGTTGGAAGCTTTTCCAAAAATGTGATGTGTATCTAGTATCTCTGTCAGAGATAATAGACACAGGTATGCCATGTAAGGCTACAATCTTATCCATGTATAACTGGGCTAACATGTCGGAGCTATAAGTCTCCTTGATGGGTAAGAAATGTGATGACTTAGTCAGTCTATCAACTATAACCCATATTGTATCATTCCCTTTCCTTGTCTTAGGTAACTTGGTGATAAAATCCATAGTTACCATTTCCCACTTCCACGTAGGAAGTTCAGGCTGTTGTAGCAAGCCTGACGGCTTTTGATGTTCTGCCTTGACTTGCGCACCAGTCAAGTACTTAGCCACATAGGCAGCTACAGACTTTTTCAAGCCTATCCACCAATAATTTGCCCTTAGATCCTGGTACATCTTATCAGCTCCAGGATGAACGGAGTATTTGGAACTATGGGCTTCCTGGAGGATGACATCTCGAAGTCCTCCATAAATTGGAACCCATATTCGTCCATTTAATCTTAGAATTCCGTCCTTGCTAAGAGTTAACTGCTCCTCAGTTACCCCTAGCTTTTCGTTAGGATAGTTAGCTTCCAACACAGCTTCCTTCTGTGCAGCTAACAACCTTTCAGTCAAACAGTTCTTTATCTCCATGCGCTTGGCATTGATTCGGATGGGTTTCACCCTCTCCTTTCGACTCAAGGCATCGGTGACTACATTCGCCTTACCGAGATGATATCTGATTTCACAATCATAATCATTCAAAGTCTCCATCCAACGGCGTTGCCTCATGTTTAAATCTTTCTGATTGAACAGATGCTGGAGGCTCTTGTGATCAGAATAGATCACACACTTAATTCCATATAAATAATGCCTCCACAGTTTTAGTGCGAATACAACGGCACCCAACTCCAAGTCGTGGGTGGTGTAATTCTTTTCATGCACCTTTAACTGTCTTGAAGCATAGGCAATAACTTTGCCTTTCTGCATAAGCACACACCCCATGCCAGTGTGCGATACATCGCAGTAAACCACAAAATCTTCTATTCCATCTTGCAATGTCAGTACTGGGGCGTTGCTCAACTTTTGTTTTAGGATATCGAAGGACTTTTGCTGCTTAGGGCCCCAAACGAACTTTACTTTATTCTTAGTCAAGGAAGTTAGGGGTGCAGCAATCCCTGAAAAATTTTCAATGAAACGCCTGTAATATCCTGCCAATCCCAGGAAGCTACGAATCTCTGTAGGCGTCATTGGCTCATGCCAGTTCATAACTGCTTCAACCTTAGCGGGATCCACTTGGATACCACGCTCACTCACCACATGTCCAAGGAATTGGACTTCTCGAAGCCAGAATTCACACTTAGAGAATTTGGCATAGAGTTTGTCACGATGCAGGAGTTTGAGAATACAGCGAAGGTGTTTCTCATGGTCAGCTTGGTTCTTAGAGTAAATGAGAATGTCGTCGCTGAAAACGATGACGAATTTATCTAAGTACGGCTTGCAAACGCGATTCATGAGATCCATGAACGCGGCCGGTGCATTAGTGAGCCCAAAAGGCATCACTAGGAACTCGTAATGACCATAACGAGTCCTAAATGCAGTTTTATGTACGTCTTCATCTCTAACCTTCAGTTGATGGTAGCCTGACCTCAAGTCAATCTTTGAGAAATAACCTGCCCCTTGTAACTGATCGAACAAATCGTCGATCCTGGGCAAAGGATATCTATTCTTTATTGTGACCTTGTTAAGCTCACGGTAATCGATGCACAGACGCATCGATCCGTCCTTCTTCTTGACAAACAGGACTGGCGCTCCCCAAGGAGACGAACTAGGTTTAATGAAACCCTTGGCTAGCAATTCGTCTAGCTGTGTCCTCAATTCTTTCATCTCCGTTGATGCCAACCTATAAGGTGCTCTAGCAACTGGTGCTGCTCCGGGGATGATATCAATTCTGAATTCCACTTGCCTATCTGGTGGCAAACCAGGTAGTTCTTCCAGAAAAACTTCTGGGTATTCAGAGATGACAGGGATGTCTTCTATCTTCGGTTTAGGCTCATCAATAATCACTTGTGCCATGTAGATGACACAACCCTTCTTTAAACATTTTGAAGCCTTGAGCATAGTCGCTTACTCAGGCAGCCCATACTGGGTATCTCCCCGAATGGTAAGTGATTCACCAGACAGAGTCTTTATTACCACTTGCTTTCTGTTGCAGACGATTTGGGCCTGGTTGTGAGATAACCAGTCCATACCCAAGACTATGTCAAAACCGGCCAACCTAAAGGGAAGTAGAGACAGAGGAAAAGAATGGTTCTTAATGGATATAACACATCCATCTAACACAGTTGAGACGGCTTCTAAGGTGCCATCTGCTAACTCTACCTCATAATTTATACTCAAGGTTTTGACAGGTAAATTCAGCAATTTGCAAAATTTATGATCTACAAACGACTTATCAGCGCCTGAATCAAATAGTACTCTTGCATAGACATCATTTACAAGGAAAGTACCTATAATCACATTGTCGTCTAGAACCGCTTCTTTGGCATCCATTCTGAAGACTCTAGCATTTGTCTTCTTGGCCTCTTCAGGCTTCTTGGTGTATTTAGGGCAGCTGATTTTAATGTGCCCCTTTTCATTGCAATGGTAGCACGTTGCGTCTTTCATCTTCTTGCAATCCAAGGTCTTGTGATCCATGGACTTGCATATACCACAAGCAAAAGTTTTCGACTGAGTCCGAGAGTTCGACTCGAGTCTGCACTTTCCAAAGTGCTGTTTCTTGCAAATCTTGCACTTGGGCTTCTCACCAGAATGATGCCCATCTTTACTGGACTCAGATCCTTTCTTGTTGTCACCGTTCCCACGGTGCTTCTTGTTCGATCTCCGTGAACTATCATCTTCACGTTTTCTCTTCTCAGCCTCCTTATTCCTCAGCGATCTTTGCCTGACCGCATCCAAAGTGAGGGACAAGGATATGTCAGCTACAGATCTAAAAGTAGCTGGCCGAGAAGCCTTCACGCTTGCCTTGATTTCTGGGGCTAAACCACCGATAAAACGAGCTATTCTTTTTTGGTTCCGGGGTTACCAGATAAGGAACCAACCGGGACATTGTGTTGAAGCTCGTTAGGTAAGCTTGACAGTCAAGGTTTGTCATCACCAATGAAAGAAAATCAGACTCTATCTTCTCAACCTCATGCTGGGGGCAGTAATTTTCCCTGATGAGGGCAACAAATTGATCCCATGACATGTTGTACAATGGGATTTTCCCGGTGGCTTGAATCAGTGATCTCCACCATGCTAAAGCTTCACCCTTAAAAGACTGCGACACAAACTTGACTATATCCCTCTCAGCGCAACCGCTAATATCCAAAACTGTGTCCATCTCATCCAACCACGTCATACAGTCAATGGCTCCTTTCTCCCCAGTGAAATCCCGGGGTTTGCAGGAAACAAAATATTTATAAGAGCAACCCTTGTCACGGGTCCCTGGTTTAGTACAACCTGCTGAGATGGAGCACTGTGGTGGTTCGAGGAGTGTCGATCATCATCTTTCTTCGGTTCGTCCTTCTTGGACGGTGGCTTTGAAGGCTGTGTAGATAGGGTCCTACTATGAGTCCCACTATACTCTTCGTACTGCCGTTCCAATGCCTTTGTAACTGCATCGTCTACCAACGCTTTCAATTCAGCACCCGTTAAATTAATCCGGGCGTTATCAATGTTCTCCACTGGATGGCTATTAATTTCGTCTGAGTTAGCCATTTTAATTGAACTGTTACAGAAAACTAGGACAATAGTTTATTTGGGAGTTTATTATGGAATTACCCCTTAGGGTAATTCATTAACCATGGTAAACAGAGACCATATTTGGTTAATTTATTAATCATATTTATTTAGGATTTCTATCATAATTTATCCTAATTATAAAACAATAACAGTTTTATTTGTGGCACAAAAGGCCTAGTCACAAGGACATTTTAATTTATAAGCTATGATTTCAGAGAATCAAAACATGAAGGGATATTGGCACAATAGGCCTAGTTACAAGGACGTTTATAAATTATAAGCTATGATTTCAGAGAATCAAAGCATGAAGGTATATTGGCACAATAGGCCTAGTCACAAGGACGTTTATAAATTATAAGCTATGATTTCAGAGAATCAAAGCATGAAGGTTTGAACCTAGTTCATTACCTTTATTCGACAGGGAGTCATCGCTACCACTGTCTTTTGGCTCATATGGAAATGAGCAGGGCCCGTAGGCTCGATATTACCACGTATGGTCAAAATATGATCATCTTAATTGATGATCTAACCCATGATTCAGAGATCATTAAGTCGGGTTAGGAATCTGTGGAAAGATCCTTATAATAAGAATGACGTGTGTGATTTTTAATGAATCACGTCTGCCAGGAGTGTTAACATGTTTTCAGATGTTAACTGGGATTTGAATCTTTTGAACAGGTCTTACCATCATGGCCAGGTCTTTATAATGACACTCAGGCTAGGTTTCACTCTTAAGATTCTTATTCAATATTTAAATAGGCAGATTATTATTAAAAGGAATGATTTTGATTTATTTATTTCATATATAATATTTATGCATATAATAGCAAGATGAAATTTATAGACATAACATTCCATTAATTATCAAAAGATTACATGTTGCCCTAAACGGGACTTTTCAACAAACAACTTACCCACGCAGGGGTTTAAACAAGTACTTACCCACGCAGGGGCTTAATAACACACATACCCACGCAGGGGCTTAATAACATAATAGTCCACGCAGGGTCTTACACAAATAGCATACCCTCGTAGGGGTTTACAGAAAGATAGACCCACGCAGGGGTCAAAACAAACAAGCATACCCACGCAGGGGTTTATACAGCAAGACGGGCCCACGCAGGGGCTCAACAACAAATGGAAGGATCAGTGGTCCTTCTTGCTCTTCCCTTTAATTAGGCTCGTTAATCCTTGGAAGAAAGTTTGTCGCTCCCTTCGTTCCCTGTGAAACTCTCGCTCTACATGGTCCAACCTTTGCAGAATTTCTTCACGCTCTGGTGGGGAGAACCTTGGTGGTTGCGTTTGTTGCCTGATAATAGGTCTTGGAGGTATTTGGTACCCATGTGTTGGGTACCCTACTCCCCATGGATCTCCATAGGGTCCTTGGGTGTTGTAGTTAGCCGCTACCATGTATGGGTCGGCTTCGGCGTAGTTTTAGTTGGTGTGCACTGGCTGTTCAAACGGGTTATACGCCATGGAACCCGTGTATGCCGGAATTGGGTTATCAAAACCCATTGGCGGTGGTTGCGGTGCAACTGGTTGTGAAGGTCCACCCATTTGTGGATCTTCTTGATGTGGCGGGTAATGGCTGCCACTTGATTGCCGAGGAGAGCTGAAATGGAAATCTCCTCCCCGTGTAGACATACGCGGTCCAGATCTCCTACGCCTCGGTGGTTGCGGAGGTGCCGGCTGAACTGGTGGCGGTGGAGGTGGTGGCGTGACTGCCACAAACCGTGAATCCACAGAGGGATCCTGTTGCTGCTGCTGAGGCGGTGAATGGCGAGGAGGTGTATAGTACCATTCGTGCCTGGTAAACATAGCTTGAAAGCTATCTGGACCAACATAGGGTGATCCGTGGAAAGATGATCCGTCAGAGATCTCTATCGGGTGGTTTGGTGTACCACTGGCAGGTTCGACGGGGTTCGTATCCTCGTCCATATCTTCCGCGTGATCGCCCGAGAAATGATCCTCCAGCCCCAATAGGTTAAAACTCGTTGGTTCTGGTATGTAATTCGCCGGGTTAAACCGGCCCCTGAAGACAGGTGTAGGGTCTCCAAAAGAGTTGTGCGATAAGGATCGCTGTAATGGTATGTATGAAGGTTGAGGGTTGTTGGGCTCATACTCCGGCTGTGGCCCGTAAGGGTTATGGACAGGAGGTGTTGAACTGTGCGAAACCGACCGTCTAGCCGGCTCGAAGAGGTTCCTCCGGTTTTGCCGGGGATCGTCACTCTCTGTGGTCGAAGGAGCTCGCACCTTCGAAGGTCCTGCCTCGTTGTCATTGGGGGCGGTGATTGGCCCCTTTCCACGTCCTCTTCTTCTAAAGAATCTTGGCGGCATTTTGTTAATCCTATCAATATAGCATGAGATAACAATAACAATATATATAAATTAAAGGACAAAACAAAAACCAAACAAGGTAGAATTTGTCCTATGTTACTTGTCTAGACTCGAAAGTTTAGATATGTGCAATTGTGTTATTGAGATTAAACACAAAAGGCTAGTGTTTAATTCACTCAATGTTGGCTCTGATACCAACCTGTCACACCCCGATTTCCACGTGTGTCACCGGTGGGCCCGGTGGGGAGTATCGTAACGTGGTTGGCAACATAATAGTCAAACAACACAATATTTAACATGCACAGCAGAAGCAAATGAAAGTTATAAATTCAACCGAATATAATATATTGTAATATCGTGTATCACAACAGTCGATTGTTTATCCACAGACGGATCGAAAATAAAATGGAAACAATAGTTCAACAGACTTTAGGCATCTTAAGCTTGCGAGACTTCTATTGATGCTAAGGAGAAATCTCAGCCAATTACGCTTAGTACCTGCATTTAAGCTTGCGAGACTTCTATTGATGCTAAGGAGAAATCCCAGCCAATTACGCTTAGTACCTACATTCAACAGACTTTAGGCATCTTAAGCTTGCGAGACTTCTATTGATGCTAAGGAGAAATCCCAGCCAATTACGCTTAGTACCTACATTTAATCTACATATACTTTGACGAATATATATACAAGACACAATATATGATGCGAGTTTGTCATATGTTCTTTTCATATAAACTTTGGTACATACACGTTAGACTTCGCGAGACGACTAACACTATCCTACCAATATATTTATACTTTGTGTAAATATCTATATATTTGAATTTCTCGAAAGCTAAGTACTTTCTAGGCTTAGTAAACTATCAACGACATTAAGCGAAACTTAACGAGTATAACTTAATCATTACTATTAAGTTATCAACAAATCGTCGAATTGTTCGGTCAACGATTCGGTAGAGCTCGATGACACGTAGTTTAGTTACTACGTTTATTTAGAAACTTATAAGATATTTCGTGTTAGGAATATTGTAGAATGCACGCTAGCGAGTCTCTTCTTGGAAACGACATCACGAAGTCATATTTAGCTAGTTTTGCACAAGGCTATTCAGGTGAGTTCATAACCCCATCTTTTTACGGTTTTACATTTTTATAAATGTTTTCGGGGTGGAAAGACATGCACGTTTTGCAGAAAACACACAAAGTTCTCGATGAACAAAGACTGCATATTTTTAGATAAAGCACGTTGTGCAAGAACATACAAAGCTTTTGAACGAAGGAAAACTCATATTTCTAAATCATATTACGAATGGATTTCGAGGAACTCAAATGGTTTACGAATGGATTATACTAAATATACCGGTTTTTACAAAATAAATGCGTATTATCGAAATGTGAATGATTTTCATGACTAGGGATGGATCGTCTGATGATAATATATAGAGACTGGGGAGTTGGCCTTAGAGGCTGGGGAGGTTCAGCCTTAGAGGCTGGGGAGGTTCAGTCTGAGAGACTGGGGTAAAATACATGTTACAAAAGGATTACTGGCATTTTATACATGGTATGATTAGCTTAAGGAGGGTGTCACACCCCGACCACGTCAAACAACAAAACGTGACGGAAACGTCGGGAAGTGTTGTAACAGAATCATTGTTTCATAACGCATGGAAACTGAAATATTATTTTATTGAATAAAAGTGTTAGAATGTCTTGACAATCAAAGAAATATAACATAAATAACTAGTCTTGCATCTTTTATTGTCACTAAGGCCCAAGTCCGCCTAAGTGTATCTTGATAAATCCTATGCATCATATCCTGAAACACATGTGAAAATAGGTACGCCAGCATAAAAATGCCTGTGAGATACATAGGTGTTGTGAAAATAGAATTCATGACTTACGTTTAAGAAAATGTTTAGTCATGAACCTTGTAATTTGCTTTGTCTTGTAAATCATTTGAAAAGCAATAAGACCAGATGATATGTATAAATAAGAGAATAATGTATGGTTAAATGAATAACCAAGTAAAACGAGTTTGTATAAGATAAGTTGTTTTGTAAAACAATGTCTTGTGAAAAGTATGTTATTTGTATAAAATGTTATATGTCTTAAATTGAAATGATTCGAATAACGCTACGATGTGTAATACCATTGTCACACCCCGATTTCCACGTGTGTCACCGGTGGGCCCGGTGGGCCCGGTGGGGAGTATCGTGACGTGGTTGGCAACATAATAGTCAAACAACACAATATTTAATATGCACAGCGGAAGCAAATGAAAGTTATAAATTTAACCGAATATAATATATTGTAATATCGTGTATCACAACAGTCGATTGTTTATCCACAGACGGATCGAAAATAAAATGGAAACAATAGTTCAACAGACTTTAGGCATCTTAAGCTTGCGAGACTTCTATTGATGCTAAGGAGAAATCCCAGCCAATTACGCTTAGTACCTGCATTTAATCTTTTTTGGAAAATACGTCAGTTTACACTGGTAAATACAATCAACTGACTCATTTTAAAAAATGATTGAAAATTGATTTGGATGCACGTGGCATAAACATTTTTATTTAACTTGGGAGAATTATTTAAATATATAATCTTGTGAATGAATTACATGTTCCTTGTGCGTTCAGTAGCCCGGATCTTTTCCGGGTTAAAGATCAATAGACACACCACATTATTCTTTTGTGCACTGGCGGGTGTACGCCTACACCCCGCGCTTAAGTCGTGGCCATTTTGTAAAATGATGCCAAGGATATCCGGGACATGGTCACTAACCCCCCAAAGGCTTTAAGTAACAAGACTGTTTAAACGAGCCGATCAAATTATTCAATTAACCACCCAACGATGGAAGATTTGATGCCCGATCAAGCGGTATTCTATATACCGTAACCCAAGCCCGTATAGGGAAAATAAGTTAAAAGTATTTACCTGAGAAAAGTATAAATCACAACAAGCAAATGCAAGTAGCTTTTACTGGTACTCCTAATCTGGAACGAAGGTTTATAATAACCTATTAGAATCCTAACGGGTCTTTAGTTAAGCTTAAGCTTAGACCGGTTAGTTTCAAAGACACGGTTCGTACGCACGATTAAGCGAAGACCGGATAGAATGTGATTTAGACCCAACAAGTTCAGAGACTTGTTTAATCTGGGTATTTTATACACATTCTGGATTTTGAGATAAAACCGATAAGGTTTGACCCGTTTAGGCTAGTTTATGTAAACTTGTTACATAAACCGAACCGAACGCGTAATAAGCGTAACGGGTAATAATGAGAGCCATTTACAGGTTTCCTAAGTTAATATGCTCCATATATGTTGTGACATCAGTAAGATATCATTTATTATGCCCGAAATGAATTTAAACACAAACTATGCCCCGTAGGGGTAGTTTGGTCATTTATAAGTTGATAAAAGAGTTTAAGTAGTATTCTGAGTTACTGGTCTGATATAATCAGCCACAATACTCATTTTACTAAGTTATAACAGTAGGGTAAAGTATATATGTGAAATTTATCAATTTTAACCAAACTATGCACCGTAGGGGCATTTTGGTAATTTCACATAAGCCGTAAAGCTCAAAACTGAAGTCTGAGTTAAAAAACCTTTGCTTACTGTTAAATTATTATAATTTTCCTCAAATATCAGTAAGTATCAACCCTTGAATGTTTAAAATAATTCTAGTACATACTATGCGTTAAAAACGCTTAAAAAGGCGATTAGAAGCCATTTCCGGGTTAGATACATAAAGCTGATGTTTTTATTATTCCAGAAGGCTTAAAATAATTTATTTATCATATGTAATCAGTAGCAAAAGGTTTGGAGTCAATTAGATATGTAAAACTCATTTTATGGCCCGTAAGGGCAAAACCGAAAATTACCGGATTAAGCCTACGACTATTAGTTATGCTCAGCCTAAAATTAATTAAAAATCCCAAAATAATATATTAAATCAGTGGGTAGTAAGTTTGATGTCAAAAAGTAGGCTTAACTAGGCTATAGGGTGCTTCATCAGAAATGGAAATGATAAGGATAAACAAACGGATATTCATTTCCTCAACGGACAATCTTCAGAAACGAAAAATGATCAGACGGAGTCATTTTTCAATGGGTGCTTCATCAGAAATGGAAATGAGAAGGATAAACAAACGGATATTCATTTCCTCAACGGAAAATCTTCAGAACCGAAAAATGAACCGACGGAGTCATTTTCAACGGTTGCTTCATCAGAAATGGAAATGAATAGAGCTAATTCTAGACACATGACAAAACTCGCTGTGGTTTCTGTGCACTAAATTCCATAATTATGTATGCATCCATAATTACATAATTCCTTGCACAGTCCGCACAGTTTGTCTTGTAATGTTTAGGGGAAGAAAATCAAACTTGTGATGAGGGTGACTAGACTACCATAGGGTCCTTTTAATTAGATCGACAACTGATCTTTTTAATTAGGCCACCAAGGAGTCCTTTCAGCTATCATCACAAGATGTTCCTAACCAGATTTTTGGATCAATCTGATTAACTAGACCACTCAAGGGGTCTAATTATGGAGTAGTACTTTATAATCCAAGGGACTTAACTACCACGTAGGAGTCCATTAAGGATTTTAGATAGTACCTTTGGGTATCCTACTATGAATCCCTTATACGAAGATATGGAAGATTCTACGAGGATTTGGATAACAAAACTTGGATTACACAAAAACATAAAAGGGAACACATAAGCACATATTCACATAGTTGTTTAACTTGGTTATTAATTTGTTATTAACTTGTTATCGATTGAAAATGGATATGGAAACCAGTTGATGGACTTCAATGTCCTCCGGGATCTATCTGAAAAGATAGGAAGATCTCCCAAAAATTCGATTTTGTTTTCAAAGAAACGTAATATTCGAATTTAAGGAGCACAAAAATTTTCGGATTTACGGAAATACCCTTAGGTACCCTATTAAGGATTTATAGTGGTACTTTGGGTATTCGTCCATTGCTGTAACTTGCGCCTTGTACTTCGTTTTTCCTTAGAAGAAACGGGTACTTAGGAATTTCATGGAAAACGCAAGAGATCATAAGATGGAAAAATTTTGGGGGTAGTTTGCTTTTCAAGGAATACGATTTCTTGCTTGTCGGTATTGTAGGGGATATGTTCTTTATACATACAACCACATAAATACATTGCAATGTAAATAAAAGTTTTATTTATAAACAATGATAAATAACAACTGTTTCATGGACCTTGACAACAAAAGAAAATAATACATAAGACATGATTATTTCTAAACGATGTTGTCTTCTGGTCGGTCAGATGCTCATCCCTGTGCTGGATTTGCATTAGCAAGCTTTGGGCAATCTCTTCGGAAATGACCCATCTCGCCACAGTTGAAACAAGAACCTGGTAGAAAATGACCTTGAGCGGGATTGTTGCCAGCTTGGTTTGGTGCAGCTGCAGCTGGGCAGACTCTTGCTGTATGGCCTATAAGTCCACAAGTTTGGCATTTGCGGCACTTTACATTGGCATGATGATGGAGGCTACATTGGTTGCACAAGGGTGCAGTTCCATTGTTTGGCTTCCTAGCAGGGGGTTGAGCTGGTTGGTCGAGGACGGCTTGATCATTGTGAGTAACCATGGCGAAGTTCCGAGAAGCCTTTCGCTTCTTTGACTTCTTAGGGGATCTAGTCTGTTCATCCATGGTCTTTGATTCCTCAATTGGTTTCTTGTCACATTTTCGAAAAAGTTTACCTTTCCTGATTTGAGATTCAGTCAAGGTTGCAGATAGCTCAATGGCCTGTCTAACTGTAGTGGGTTTACTACCAGTAACAATGTCCTGAACTGAGTCAGGGAGACCATCAATGTATTTTTCGATCGCCTTATCCAAAGGCGTAACCATGGTAGGACACAACAGGCTCAGCTCCTCATATCGATCAGTGTATGCTCGATGTTCACCGTTGTCTTGCTTAAGATCGCCGAATTCCTTTTCCAAGGCCCTGATCTCATGACGAGGACAGAATTCCTTCATCATCAGAGCTCGAAGCTGTCACACCCTCAAAATCCACACGCGGAATACTACAGCGAGGCGTGTGACTGACCAGGATCTTAGCCACTAATTATTTTGAACGGATTAGTTATTGTTATAAACATTAGTATAATTAGTGACCTAATTTAAAATTTCATAAAACATGGTTCTAGTTTGCAGCGGAAGGGAAAATAGAACATATCGTAATTTAAAACCACAAGTTTGTTATCATGAAACTTACAAACCACGCACTCCATCCGATTGCAATGTCCATCCAAAGTTGTACCGAGCAACCTGCAAAGCATGCAGTAGAGTGTCAACATAACGTTGGCGAGTTCACGTGTTTGCGGTTTTCCTGTTTTAATTCCGAAACTTGTTTTAACCAGTTAATTTATCCGTTTATACATGCCATGGGGAGCTACCCCATAAGTGAGCGACTAAACTGTTTTTCCAATACCGAATACTTACTTAACCGTATGTTTCCGCAGTGCCCCGTTTGTCAATGTTCTATCATCATTGACGGTTTTCCTGAGTCTATTAGTTCACGCCCGTTCCCAGTAACAAGGGTCGGTGTAAGGCTGGTTACACCTAAATAACGCTATTAACTAATAACCCGTTCGCCTGGCCCCGGCGACTAATCGGTATTAAATGGTAGGGTCTTAAGTGATAGAGTTTCGTTTAGTGTTGCTCGTTGCATTCCGTATAAATCGCAATTAACCAAGAGTTCCCAGTAACAAGGGAAGTAAGTAAGTTTGTTCCCAGTAACAAGGGAAGAAAAGTAAGTTTGTTCCCAGTAACAAGGGAAGAAAAGTAAGTTTGTATCCCTCACAAGGGGATAGTGTTGTTACCCGTATCCCACACAAGGAGATAGAAATACCGTATCCCGCACAAGGAGATAGTAAGCAATCCCAAACCAGGAAAAGTGTTTCGTTCTGTTTCCCAACCACCGGGAACGCATGCTTTAAGTAAAAAGTAGTGAACTCACCTTTGCTTTGCTCGGTAATCAATTTACTTGTGTTACATTGGTCAACCATACCCTATTATGGTTATTAAATATTTATTAGGTTCGCATGCAAGAAATGTCACGTATAATTTACACGTATCTAACACATAGCACATAAGTCATGCTCGCCTATGTGGTTTTTGGCCTACACTAGCATATGAACAGTTAAACAGTAGTAGCACATAGCCCAGTCAAGCAGTGATAAATAACACATGGTCCAAACAGGCTATCACATAGTGCGGCCCAATAACGGAGTCAAGCAGCCCAGTCGAAACCGGATAGTCTCGACTCGAGACTATGAGGTCTCGAGTCGCAACCACTGGACTTTAAGTCGAAACCAGCTGGTCTCGAGTTGTGAACATTTGAGTCGCAACCGTAGAGGTCTCGAGTTAGGCTTGAGTCGAGATCGGGAGATCTCGAGTCGCAACCATGCCAGTCTCGAGTCCTTACGTGTGAAGTGCCTGGTTTCGAGTTGCCAACATAACGGTCTCGAGTCGCAACCGTGCCAGTCTCGACTCACTACTTTTGCTGATGTTTCTAGAATCCTCACCCAAATTGTACGAACCAATCAGATTACCCTAACATGTTCCCTATACCGTACACTTCTAAATTCAGATCAAAGCTCCTTAATTCAAATATTCTTAACACAATCAACCAATGCATCAGGTTCTTCATTCATAAAAATAGATCTAATACTATAACTTTTCATCAAAACATATCATCATGCTCACAACATCACCATAAAACATATCATGGATATAATCGACTCATCCCTGCTCCATCCGTACTTATTATGACAAACCATATTTCAACATTTTATTCAATTAAACAAATATCACAACCATGATTTAAAACTAATCAGCGAGCATATGTCCTTTTCTAAGTTAACCATTTGTTACAAGAATTTTTACCAAAACCCTATCATCAGCCTATACACACATCTTATTTCACCAAACAACCATAATGTACAAGACTACTATTTCACAGTTTGCATATCATCCCAAAAAGGAAAAACATCACATATCGGAACATCTAGTAATAACCAGTGTCAATCAATCATCAAAACCTAGTTTAAATCACACCACATTCATGTTTTTCAGCCAATCAAACAGTAACAGTTGTCTTAATAGTTGTAGAAATTTTGGGACCTTTTGTGCACATAATCACAACAAGCAGCCAGCTAAGATTAAGATACAAAATAAAAGCAGACTGACCAAAGGGGTTTGAACGGATGGTTGTGGGTGTGACCCGGACTTCTCTCGAGCCGAACCGAACCACGGCTGACCCGAACCAGACTTGAGCCGAACAGAGCACCTCTTGAATCTCGCCCGAGCCTGTGGTGCTTGAACTCTAACCGAGACTGGGTCTGACTCATAACATCTGAACGGTTGCACCTTGTATGCGACTAAATCGAGATAAATTTGCGGGAGTTTGTTGAAAACAAGAACACCACTGCCGCCGTCTCGGCGGCATCGTCGTCACCGGTTCCGCCCTCTTCTTTTTCTGAGCAGTCTCTCTCTCTCTCTGTGATGTATGTGTGCGATAGAGGGTCGTGATGTATGGATGGGTGGGTGTGAAGGTGTAGAAGAAAGAGGGAAGTGTGGTCACGTCAGCAAGCCGGAAGTACGACCGGAGCTGGCCGGTAATGTCGCCGGAAATCCGGTGACCGGAATGTGAGGGAGGAGGGTTAGGGGAAAGCGGCTGAGATCATGTATGTGTATGTTATTAGGGTTCTCAATGAATGGATGGGGGTTAAGTTGAATATATAGGGTAGGGTTTAGATGTAAGGATTTTGGGTTGGGCTTGAGCCCGTGTGTATGGGTTCGTAAAGTATGGGGCGTCTAGCTTCACCGACCGACCCGCTCATCTTAGCCCTCAAATGTATGACGGTAAATAATTAAATAATTAAGTAAATCTCTCATCGCGTGTTATTATTATTTAGTAAACAACAACAATAATAATAATAATAATAATAATAATAAATTATGACCAAAATACCCTTCTCTCGACAATGAGAGTACGGGTTGTCACATTCTACCCAAGTTACAGGGATTTCGTCCTCGAAATTCAAGCAAAGGTCATACGTTACGCTCTATATGTATACATAGTCTCCATTACCATACGTAGATACAAGCGTTTCCACGGAAACCCACAAAACGAACATGTAAGTCACATAGCACATAAAATCACATAGCACGAAAAAATCACGTAGCACAAGATCCACCGAGTTCGTATGTATTTCACTTAGTATCGAATTTCACAAAATTAACTATAACATCCAAGAAACGTACAGGAAAACCCGAAGTGTTACATTATCCCCAAGTTCAAGAAATTTCGTCCCGAAATTTAGCACGCAGCCACTGACAAGCTAGTGTGTTCAAACGTTTTTGTGGGGTGTCACATCACCCCCTGTTGGTTTTGAAATTTCTTCCCGAAATTTAGCGGTAGCCTCAGTGCTGGAAGTAATGTTTGTAGACAACTGGGGATACGTGCACATCAGCTGGTTTTCTCGTTCCCAATTAAACTCTGGGCCACGGCGTGGGTCCCATCGAACCCGTTCTGTTGGTTACACTAGGCTAGAGGGTTTTGATTTCTTGATCCTTGATCTCAACCGGTTCCTCAACGAAGCGTAGTTTGTTGCTGATCACGAGTTCCTAAAAAAGGAATAACGGATGTTTCATCTGACTGACACTTCTTCAGATCAGGTACGTGAAAGACGTTGTGTACCGCATTCAGCTCAGGCAGGTTTGTTCTGTAAGCAACCTTACCTATCATCTCTGAAATTTCGAATGGTTTGGTGTATCGTGGATCAAGCTTGCCTCATTTACGAAAACGAACCGCACCCTTCCAGGGTGAGACTTTAAGTAGAACCCAGTCTCCGACTAGGAATTCTAGAGGTTTCCTACGCTTATCCGCGTAGTTTTTCTGCTGGTCACGAACTGTCGCCATTTGTTGTCTGCTCTGGGCAATCCTACCCGTTGTGTCAAGTCTTGGGCCGGTAATTTGGCTTCCGCCCAACACAGAGGTGACCGGCATCTGCGTCCGTGCAATGCTTCAAATGGTGTTGCCTGAATGCTAGTGCGGTAGCAGTTGTTGGAAGAGAATTCTACAAAAGAGAAGTGTCACTCGTATCCAAGGACGATAACACATGTTCTCAGCATGCCTTGGGGTATTCGAATGGTGCGTTTGGCCTGACCGTCAGTTTGCGGGCGATAAGTGGTGCTCATGCCTGACTGTGAGCCAAAGGTTCTTGTGCACGGCCTATGATGAATCGGATGCAAAACGTGGGTTTCGATCAAAAGTGATAGAAGTGGCACTCCGTGCCCAGCATCTGCTTTTATCCAGTAGATGGTTGCAAGTTCAGAAACTTATCGTTTCCTTTGGTCGCGTACCGTTACTAGCAGACATTTCAGCAATGCCTTGGATGGATTAAGATAGAAGCGCCTCATAGATTATCTCCTAATTGCTGGAGTTGCGGATAATTGAGCATTTCTCCAATGTTAGGCGATGCTCTTTCGAGTTTAAACCGTGAGGGGGGGGTGGTTGCGTATACGGTCGAGAAATATGGGCTTTGCGTCGTTAAAAGTCATGCATTGAAAACTTAGCGCAAGGGGGTTTGCGTAGTAGAAGTACCAGAGTAAAATGTAGGAGTTATCCTGATTCCTACTGGGTTTCGGAGTAGGTTCGGTCGTCGTCGAAAGAAACAAGTGTCAAATTTTGACAGGATGGAATAAATTCGAGTGTCGTAACTAGGTGTTGTTCGTATCGATTTTGGGGAACAGTTCTTGCGATACCCGTTACCCCCAGGGTATCCTTGGCTCGTTGCCCCAGCAGGTAACATTCGTAGGAAGTAATTCGTTCAAACGGAGATTTGTGCAGAGTAGAGTAGGATAAGGATCATGGGATCCGCGGAACATAATACGAGTAGCGAGATAACGCAAGAAGGATAGTCGCAATAAATGCGTTCAAACTTGAGGCAAAACATGAAAGGCTTGGTGGTCGGCAATAAGGATTTATCTGGTGTCGATGAGGTAGCTGGTCGTACATAAGCCGTGGGTGATTAGGATAAAGAACGTCGTTTTGCCGATAAGAGGTGTTACGTCAGTATGAATGGCACAACAAGAACCAATGATAGAGAAGGACGGTCGTCGTATGGGTCGGGGGGGTTTCGACGTGAAACTGTGAAAACAGGTTTTCAGGAAAGTACGATTGAAGTAACACATTGTTGAATTTCTAGGGATAAAAAGTTTACTGACTAAAGGTCGAGTTGGTTGAATTCACCAAACTGAAGAGAGATCTGGTCGAGGTTTCTAAACGGAGAAACGTGGATATCACGATAAAGAAACGATAGGAGCGGGGATACCAACTGAGCAATAAACGCGGATTCGTACGAAAGCTGGCGAAAGGATTCACAGAATCAGGAAAGTCGTCAAACAATAACAGCTCTGACAATTGAAGGATAGGGTAAGCATCAAGGTCGCCGTACTCGTCGGTGGGTTGACTGGCTCGTGTCTTCGTCTAGCCACGCTTCCAAATACGCCGGTTTATAAGGAAGTTATCAATTCGTTGGGTTTTGGGGCGTGCTAAGGTATAAGGTTGCACTTGGATAGGGGTTAACCATGTAACGAGGGATTAGGGAGAAATAACTTTGTGGTCAATGGAAAGGTGAGACGATTGCTGGCACTACAATAAGAAGCATACACCACGCATGCTTTTCGTGTTTGAGACGTGCAAACGGAAACCCAAAAGGTGTAGACTTACTAGAATGCTTCAAGAATCTAGGTGATCAGTCGTATGAGGGAACAAGTCTCACTACTTAAGTCGGGAAAAGAAATACGCAAGTAAAAAGGATGCGAATGACGTCGTCGTTCTTTCTAATATCCCACGATATAGGGGTGGCTCCCCTTCGTCGATTCGTTCTCGTAACTTCTCTATGTGCTTCGTAGCAGGCCTTCCCTGGGCGGATCTATCGAGTGTACGTCCCTCGCATCGATTGGCAGTCCAGGGATGATATCAGGGAATACATGGACGAGGGCTTGAAATAATTGGTTCCTGGCCCTTAGTGTGTTGTGGTTTCGAACCGGTTTTAGGAGGACTCGCTCCTGTTTAACACGTAACACACTAGCCTAGTCTTCGTATGATCCACTGTGTTAAATACTAAATATGCGCATACATACTAACACATATATGCTAATTATACACATACACACATGCGTGTTCACACACATAATTTTTGCACAAGTAAATGCCGTTAGCATACCATTACCAGGTGAGCATCTGAGGTTGACGAACCTTGCAATCCGGAGTGGTGTTGTTGTGGTTTTCACTAAAGAACGGTTATAGTCTGTTTTTCATATAAAGATATTTTATTTCCCAAACCAAAAATATTTTATATTTAAAACCTAGTTCACTATAACCAATGGCTCTGATACCAATCTGTCACACCCTCAAAATCCACACGCGGAATACTACAGCGAGGCGTGTGACTGACCAGGATCTTAGCCACTAATTATTTTGAACGGATTAGTTATTGTTATAAACATTAGTATAATTAGTGACCTAATTTAAAATTTCATAAAACATGGTTCTAGTTTGCAGCGGAAGGGAAAATAGAACATATCGTAATTTAAAACCACAAGTTTGTTATCATGAAACATACAAACCACGCACTCCATCCGATTGCAACGTCCGTCCAAAGTTGTACCGAGCAACCTGCAAAGCATGCAGTAGAGTGTCAACATAACGTTGGCGAGTTCACGTGTTTGCGGTTTTCTAGTTTTAATTCCGAAACTTGTTTTAACCAGTTAATTTATCCGTTTATACATGCCATGAGGAGCTACCCCGTAAGTGAGCGACTAAACTGTTTTTCCAATACCGAATACTTACTTAACCGTACGTTTCCGCAGTGCCCCGTTTGTCAATGTTCTATCATTATTGACGGTTTGCCTGAGTCTATTAGTTCACGCCCGTTCCCAGTAACAAGGGTCGGTGTGAGGCTGGTTACACCTAAATAGCGCTATTAACTAATAACCCGTTCGCCTGGCCCCGGCGACTAATCGGTATTAAATGGTAGGGACTTAAGTGATAGAGTTTCGTTTAGTGTTGCTCGTTGCATTCCGTATAAACCGTAATTAACCAAGAGTTCCCAGTAACAAGGGAAGTAAGTAAGTTTGTTCCCAGTAACAAGGGAAGAAAAGTAAGTTTGTTCCCAGTAACAAGGGAAGAAAAGTAAGTTTGTATCCCTCACAAGGGGATAGTGTTGTTACCCATATCCCAAACCAGGAAAAGTGTTTCGTTCCGTTTCCCAACCACCGGGAACGCATGCTTTAAGTAAAAAGTAGTGAACTCACCTTTGCTTTGCTCAGTAGTCAATTTACTTGTGTTACATTGGTCAACCATACCCTATTATGGTTATTAAATATTTATTAGGTTCGCATGCAAGAAATGTCACGTATAATTTACACGTATCTAACACATAGCACATAAGTCATGCTCGCCTATGTGGTTTTGGGCCTACACTAGCATATGAACAGTTAAACTGTAGTAGCACATAGCCCAGTCAAGCAGTGACAAATAACACACGGTCCAAACAGGTTATCACATAGTGCGGCCCAATAACGGAGTCAAGCAACCCAGTCGAAACCGGATAGTCTCGACTCGAGACTATGAGGTCTCGAGTCACAACCACTAGACTCTAAGTCGAAACCAGCTGGTCTCGAGTTGTGAACATTTGAGTCGCAACCGTAGAGGTCTCGAGTTAGGCTTGAGTCGAGATCGGGAGATCTCGAGTCGCAACCATGCCAGTCTCGAGTCCTTACGTGTGAAGTGCCTGGTTTCGAGTTGCCAACATAACGGTCTCGAGTCGCAACCGTGCCAGTCTCGACTCACTACTTTTGCTGATGTTTCTAGAATCCTCACCCAAATTGTACGAACCAATCAGATTACCCTAACATGTTCCCTATACCGTACACTTCTAAATTCAGATCAAAGCTCCTTAATTCAAATATTCTTAACACAATCAACCAATGCATCAGGTTCTTCATTCATCAAAATAGATCTAATACTATAACTTTTCATCAAAACATATCATCATGCTCACAACATCACCATAAAACATATCATGGATATAATCGACTCATCCCTGCTCCATCCGTACTTATTATGACCAACCATATTACAACATTTTATTCAATAAAATAAATATCTCAACCATGATTTAAAACTAATCAGCGAGCATATGTCCTATTCTAAGTTAACCGTTTGTTACAAGAATTTTTACCAAAACCCTATCATCAGCCTATACACACATCTTATTTCACCAAACAGCCATAATGTACAAGACTACTATTTCACAGGTTGCTTATCATCCCAAAAAGGAAAAACATCAGATATCGGAACATGTAGTAACAACCAGTGTCAATCAATCATCAAAACCTAGTTTAAATCACACCACATTAATGTTTTTGAGCCAATCAAACAGTAACAGTTGTCTTAATAGTTGTAGAAATTTTGGGACCTTTTGTGCACATAATCACAACAAGCAGCCAGCCAAGATTAAGATACAAAATAAAAGCAGACTGACCAACGGGGTTTGAACGGATGGTTGTGGGTGTGACCCGGACTTCTATCGAGCCGAACCGAACCACGGCTGACCCGAACCAGACTTGAGCCGAACAGAGCACCTCTTGAATCTCGCCCGAGCCTGTGGTGCTTGAACTCTAACCGAGACTGGGTCTGACTCATAACATCTGAACGGTTGCACCTTGTATGCGACTAAATCGAGATAAATTTGCGGGAGTTTGTTGAAAACAAGAACACCACTGCCGCCGTCTCGGCGGCATCGTCGTCACCGGTTCCGCCCTCTTCTTTTTCTGAGCAGTCTCTCTCTCTCTCTGTGATGTATGTGTGCGATAGAGGGTCGTGATGTATGGATGGGTGGGTGTGAAGGTGTAGAAGAAAGAGGGAAGTGTGGTCACGTCAGCAAGCCGGAAGTACGACCGGAGCCGGCCGGTAATGTCGCCGGAAATCCGGTGACCGGAATGTGAGGGAGGAGGGTTAGGGGAAAGCGGCTGAGATCATGTATGTGTATGTTATTAGGGTTCTCAATGAATGGATGGGGGTTAAGTTGAATATATAGGGTAGGGTTTAGATGTAAGGATTTTGGGTTGGGCTTGAGCCCGTGTGTATGGGTTCGTAAAGTATGGGGCGTCTAGCTTCACCGACCGACCCGCTCATCTTAGCCCTCAAATGTATGATGGTAAATAATTAAATAATTAAGTAAATCTCTCATCGCGTGTTATTATTATTTAGTAAACAACAACAACAACAATAATAATAATAATAATAATAATAATAATAATAAATTATGACCAAAATACCCTTCTCTCGACAATGAGAGTACGGGTTGTCACAGAAGCTCTTGCCACGTTTGAGCCAGTGCCACATCGGCACCCCTATCTCTCATCACACCATTCCACCATGTCAAAGCTCGTTTCTCAAAGACACTAGATGCGAATTCTACCTTTCGCTCGATTGGACATTGAACATGCCTGAAGGTGCTCTCTAGACTCTCGAACCATTGCAGAAGTGCAGTCGCTCCTTGAGACCCAGAAAACTTTGATGGCTTAGCCGAGTTGAACGTCTTGAAGTTGCAGGGGGCATTATTGTTGTTGAGGGTTTGGTTACATTGAGCAACGATGTTCGGGATTGCAGCAGTCATTTGCTGTGTAATGACAGCTGCCAGCTCTTTAATAGATACCTGATTTTCGCGTCGTGGAGGCATTCTAAAAGGGGAAACAAGAGAGAAAACAAATGAAATGGCATTGGGTAAGAATAGGATGTTACAATTACCGACCAAAATCATGGGTGATGGTCATTTGTTTGAACCACGAAGCAAACAAACGACACACAAAGGCCGAATCAAAGCAAATAGATCCTTATAATGTATCGCGAAGACATGCTCGCCTATAAGTGGACACTCACCCCAAGAGTTCCCAGGTAAGAGTGACTGGTCCGATTATGTGGATTTGTACGAACACTCTAGCCTTAGACAGAAAACCCAGGGTACAGGCATTCACTCTTCCAGTTTGCACGTGTTCACACTATTTAGGACCCAAAGCTTTGACGAGATTTTGAAAATTCAAAGGGGTTCAAAACCTTATAACAGAGGGTTCAAAACCTTACAATAGAGGGTTCAAAACCTAGAAATAAATCATCCAAAAACAGATGATTAATTTTCAAAGCGGTTTTGAAATTTATGTTCTTGTTGTGGTCGTCGCCTAAGGATAGGTGACGGTATTGTTTTATGACTAAACGCAATTAAACTCACGTTAGGGTCCTAGGAAGGTTACAGACTAGGACAAAGCATTACTAATAACCTAATTCCCTATAACCATGGGCTCTGATACCAACTTTTCTGTCACACCCCGACCACGTCAAACAACAAAACGTGCCGGAAACGTCGGGGAGTGTTGTAACAGAATCATTGTTTCATAACGCATGGAAATTGAAATATTGTTTTATTGAATATAAGTGTTAGAATGTCTTGACAATCAAAGAAATATAACATAAATAACTAGTCTTGCATCTTTTATTGTCACTAAGGCCCAAGTCCGCCTAAGTGTATCTTGATAAATCCTATGCATAATATCCTGAAACACATGTGAAAATAGGTACGTCAGCATAAAAATGACTGTGAGATACATAGGTTTTGTGAAAATAGAATTCATGATTTATGTTTAAGAAAATGTTTAGTCATGAACCTTGTAATTTGCTTTGTCTTGTAAATCATTTGAAAAGCAATAAGATCAGATGATATGTATAAATAAGAGAATAATGTATGGTTAAATGAATAACCAAGTAAAACGAGTTTGTATAAGATAAGTTGTTTTGTAAAACAATGTCTTGTGAAAAGTATGTTATTTGTATAAAATGTTATATTTCTTAAATTGAAATGATTTGAATAACACTATGATATGTAATACCATACAGGCACTTATATATAGGAAGTACCGGCGGCGTATCTACCATGCTTGTATCATATTACACACGCCTCGTTACTTAAATCACTTACTCAAACCAAACCACCAAAGTAAAATGTTTATGTATAATCAAATGTCAAAATGTTTGTGTGAA
The DNA here is from genome assembly GCA_030545235.1 of Helianthus tuberosus. Classification (NCBI taxonomy): domain Eukaryota; kingdom Viridiplantae; phylum Streptophyta; class Magnoliopsida; order Asterales; family Asteraceae; genus Helianthus; species Helianthus tuberosus. Next base: position 114,709,508 of record CM060414.1, on the reverse strand, counting down.
AACCATGTCTAATGTCTATGTCTAATGTAAATCATGAAATGTGTATATCAATGTCAAAATGTTTATGTCTAATGTAAATCATGAAATGTGTATCCAAAATATCATGTATGGTAAGTGAAATATATCAACTCATCCATATGTAAAAAAATGCACAAAAACAAGGTATTGAAGTAAAACATGGTTTAAATCAAAGTTATGTTTTGTGGAACAAATGCATGCTATACTGATATAAACATCTATGCGGTATTGTAAAAATTCATACATCCAAGCCTTGCGACTGTAGAATAAACCCTAGCACAAAGTCTAAGGTCCACCTAGAAATGTAGTCGGATTCGGTCATTCCTTCCAATCCAAACAAACCCGGGATTTCAGGAATGGGAGTTGTCAAGTCCTATGGTACCACTACCTACTACCGAGTGGCATGATCGGTGTTAATGAATGTACATTGTCCCATTTAAACAAACCAAATGTCATACCAAAATGTAAACATGTGATGAATAATAAATGTACTAAGTATGCACACAATGGGCATACATAGCATAAAATGTAATGTAAAATAATGTACTATGTATGCAGACAATGGGCATACATAACATGAAATGTAATGTAAAACGATGTACTAAGTATGCACACAATGGGCATACATAGCATGAAATGTAATGTAAAACGATGTACTAAGTATGCACACAATGGGCATACATAGCATAAAATGTAATGTAAAACGATGTACTAAGTATGCACACAATGGGCATACATAGCAAAACACAATGAAATCATGTATATAAATGTACTAATGAACATAGCAAGTATATGATGAGAAAGCAGGAAAGCATGAAAGTAACAAGTAGGCACATGTGTTTCACCCCAAAATGTTTGAAAAACAGTAAAAGAGGGGTCTATGTACTCACTTGAGATTGCTTAGTAGTCCTTGAGTAACAACCAAACAATGCTAGAGATCACGGATATCAAACGGCACCTAATATAGGTAACTATGTTAATATACCGGACCTAAAATCGGAGGATTGGATAGAATGAGGGTTCGTAAACCAAATGAGTATGGAAACTCATGCAATATGGTTTAACAAAGCCCACATACTAAAATGGAACCTAGCCTAAGTGCTTACGACCCATTACGACTCGTTTAGGTAGCTTATGCTACTTTAACGCGTCGTTCGCGTAAAACGTGTTCGGAACGCCTAACTAGCCCTATGATAAGTAAAATATGCCTTAACATGTCTAATATTGTTGCTAAATCAGTTTAGATACCAAAAGTTATGTTACATATGCTTAAAATGAATTTTGGCGTAAAAGGGGCATTTTGGTAATTTACCTAAGGCATATAAACTACCTATCATACAACTAACTAAACGACGTGACCATAAGGTATAACCTCGGGAGGTTATTCCCTGTACAACTATGGTCACCTAATGTATTTGGTCGGATCCTAATGATCGACCAAACGGGTCGGGTTCGAAAGTATAAGCGATTGTTTAGATCGCTTACCTTACGACCCTATATAAGCACTAAACTAAAAGTGACGAGCTAAGCATGTTAAAACATGCTTAACTAAGTTTAGAAAACAGGTTTGGTATCAAAACAAACGGTTTTGATACCCACAAGTAGTTTGGTTACAAAATACGCAATAACACGTATTTTGGCCGAAACTACGACTCGTCACTGCGCCTAGATAACGTGGAAATCAGTAGGTATAGTCACTAGGGACTATAACCATCGTGATTACGCTCACGTTATGAAGTTCAAATGAACTTCGCAATGACCATAAACTGGTCAACGCAGAAAGTCAAACAAAGTTTGACTTTTACGCTAAATGAATAAAAAAAACGAATGTACACTTACAAAGGGTCCCCGAAAGCTAATCTTGATCCAAGTAGCTCGGGTATGAAGCAATGGCTTCAACTTAGAGCTTTTAGATCAGATTTTTTGTGGGTTTTGGGTTGAATGGGGTTGGGTATTTATAGGATCTTCCATATAGAATATTCCTAGCATATTCCAAGCATATTCCTAGCATATTCCAAGCATATTCCTAGCATATTCCAAGCATATTCCTAGCATATTCCTAGCATATTCCAAGCATATTCCTAGCATATGCCAAGCATATTCCTAGCATATTCCAAGCATATTCCTGGCATATTCCTTAGCATATACCTTAGCATATTCCTGGCATATGGCTAAAACAGGTATTTAACTGGGTACCGGGTATTTTATCTAGCGTTTAAATCCCGGTTTATGGCGTTCTAAATTATTTTTATTACTCTATAAAAGTAAACTCGTCAAGATATTACTGAAATAAATTTCAGTGGCCAGGACTGGCTGCGTTGTCTGCGTTTTGCTGTAGAAGCACTGTGTTGCGCAGAAACACACGGTACGCGCTTAAACTTTGAAAAATAACGTTTTTAGGCGTTTTAATTTATTTTTCAACACGGACCTGATTAAAATAAGATTTTAATCATAACAGAATATTTGTGGGATTTAAATATTATCCGGTCGGTCACCAACGTTCGTTTGGTCGTACGATCGCGATGTTCGGTTAATTACGACGGAATGCGCATAAGCGCGAAAAACGATCCAAATTGCGCGACGAATGGATTTTTCTTATGCCAAACACTAAAATAAAATATTTTAGTGCTTACATAAATTTTTGGATGTCCGTATGTATTCAGAACGTAAGTTATGCGCGAAAGTGCAAACTTGTCACTTTTTGACGCTTTTAGTCCCTGAATGACCCAAAAGTTTATTTTAGCACACCGAACCCCTCAAAGCCTATTTCTAAGCTATGTAAGGGATATTTATGGTATGTTTAACTTATGGTCATGTTCCGGAATGTCTGTTACAGTTCAAATTGGCATACTTTCGCAGTTTGTCAACTTTAGTCCCTGTAAGCGATTTAACTTGATTTTGCCATACCAAAGCCTTCGAAACTTATTTCAAAGTTATGTAGAGGTTATTTAAGGTATGTTAAGCCTATTTCACTATTCCGGAGTGTTCGTTGCATTAAACTGGTTATATTTACGCATCAGTGCGCGTATAACCTTCCAGAAAGTGATTTAAAGCTTGAAATCGAACAAAAATTGATATGTGCAAAAGATACACATATTTTTCAGATCCCAAGTATGAAATACAATATTTCATTGGTTTGGTATTTGTTTGATGGTCGCAGTGACCCAGGTGTCACAGAGGGTTTACTACTAGATCATGTGAGGGGTGGGTACAACACTTAAGGCCATTAATCCTCGTCGTAGGACCGAGGGACATGAGTGATAGATCTATTTGGTTGTAGCGAGCCAACACCCATGAGGCCGGGGCGGCCCATAGAGGTGACTATGTCTTCCAGCCGGAAGCCCGGTACAAATTTGCTAGGTTTGAGTTCTTCCGGCACCTTTTCACACATACCATTGGCTTTGCAGCCCATTGGTGATCTCTTTTTCCTTATTGCTACATACCAGGGACATACATACTTACAGAAATACTTGATTTATACAAATTTATTACCATGTTTTATACAAATTCAAAGCATAGGATTATGCGGGCATGTAGTCAAAGTCAGGGTGGGCATTGACGGTTATACGAACAATACAAATACGAGAGTTTAGAAATACATGGTTTTACGAACATAATGCGTTACAAATACAAAGTTTTCATATAACTTGGCAAGAAAATGATTTCTAAATTTGTTTTCTCAATATTATTTCACAAACCGGTTATTCAAAAGATTTAATTCAAATCTTTTACAAACAAACTATGAACTCGCTCAACTTTATGTTGATTTTTCGCATGTTTCTTTCTCAGGTTGCATTTCTAAGACAAGGCACGGTTGGAATAGGAGAACCATTGGAGATTCGAGTACTTAATGGGCGTTAAATTTCTAGAAGTATACGCTTATTTGCTTCCGCTGTGCAATGAAGATACCAGTCCAGACAAGCCAGCTCTGATAATTTCGGGGTGTGACACGTGATGCTCGATTTTCATCTCATTTTTGGAAAACCATGCAAACTGCTATGGGAACTCAACTAAATCTAAGCACAGCGTATCATCCCCAAACAGATGGACAATATGAGAGGACGATACAAACTTTGGAGGATATGCTTAGAGCATGCGTGATAGACTTTGGTGGTAATTGGGATTCTCATCTGCCGTTGATCGAGTTCTCTAACAACAATAGTTATCATGATAGCATTAATATGGCACCATTCGAAGCTCTCTACGGTCGAAAATGTCGTTCACATGTCTGTTGGAATGAGATCGGTGAAGCTCAGCTTACTAGACCTGAGCTTATACTGGAAACGACAAACAAAATCAAGAAAATTCGCGATAATCTTATGACAGCTAGAAGCCGTCAAAAGAGTTATGCAGATATGCTACGCAAGCCCTTAGAATTTCAAGTTAGTGACCGTGTCCTACTCAAGGTATCCCATTGGATGGGAGTGGTGAGATTTGGAAAGAAAGGAAAACTTGCACCACGATATGTTGGGCCATTTAAGATTGTTGAAAGAATTGGAAAGGTTGCCTATCGACTAGAGCTACTTCCTGAACTTAGGAATATTCACCCAACACTCCACGTGTCTAATCTACGAAAGTGTTTAGCTGATACTGATCTTCACATTCCACTCGACGAAATTCAAGTTGATGAAACGATGCACTTTGTCGAGAAACCTGTGGGGATAATGGACCGTGCAGTCAAACAGTTGAAGAACAAACGAATACGATTGGTCAAAGTTCACTGGGAGTCCAAACGTTGCCCAGAGTTTACTTGGGAATGTGAGGACCAAATGAAGGCGAAATATCCACATTTGTTTTCACAAGTTTCCTCTAGTTAAAATTTCGGGACGAAATTTCCTAAAGTAGGGAAGACTGTGACAACTGTGCTCTGTAAACGATGTATGATGTAAAAAAATATCAATTATCAATAAAACAATGTCTTTTGGGGTTATCATGTCTGTATTTGTGTTTGATGATTCTACGATTTGATTCGAGTTCGATTTCAAGCTTTAAATCGTTTTCTGGAAAGTTATACGCAAACTGATGCGTAAACGTAATTAGTTTAATGCGACAAACACACCGGAATAGTGAAATAGGCTTCACATACCTTAAATAACCCTTACATAACTTAGAAATAAGTTTTGGATGGTTTGGTGTGTCGAAAACAAGTTTATTCGATCGTAGGGACTATTTACGTCAAACTGCAAAACTATGCCGATTTGTATGATAACGAACATTCCAGAACTTGATCATAAGTTAAACATACCCTAAATATCCTTTACATATCTTAGAAATAGGCTTTGAGGGGTTCGGTATGCGAAAATAAACTTTTTGATCAATAGGGACTAAAAGCGTCAAAAAGTGCATAAGTTTGCATTTTCGCGCATATCTTACGTTCTGATCATATCCGGACATACAAAAAAAATTTTAATCATTAAAATGATTGGAATGCAAAAATACCATTCGTCGCTTAGTTTGGATCGTTTTTGCGTCCGTTCGAGTTTTCCTCATAATTAACCGAATAACGCAACTGTACGACCAAACGAACCGACATCCGAGATGTTTTTGAGCATATTTCATGTTCCCTATGCTTTAACATCCTTTTAGAGCCTTGAAAATGGGTTAACGGGGTTTAAACGCGTCAAAAATGGCCTAAACGAGTTGCAGGGACCAAACCTGACAATTTTCAAAAGTTTCTGGATCAGGCATGTGGTGGCGTCACGCCACAGCCTAATGGCTGTGCTGTGGTGGCACGCCACAGCCTCATCTGGATAGAAAATGCATTTTTGACAACCAGGTTGATTTTCAGGGGCCTTAATGTAACTTTTTCAATCCCGTGTGATGGTTTTGGGCACCCCTAGTATTCCAAAACAATGTGCCTTACATGTACGGTCCAGATCGAAGCTCAATTATCGAGAAACGATCCTAACGGTTCTTCAAAATCTATAAATACTCACCATTTTCACTTCATCTTCCTCACATTTGATCTCAATCTTCTTCTCTAAGTTGAAGCTCTCCTTGTGAAGCTTCATACCTGATAATTTTTTAGTTCAAATCTTCATTGCTTGGACCCTTTGTAAGTTTCTTCCGTGCTTTTTATTGCTTTTCAAGCATGAAAGTCAAACATGAGCGTAATCACGATGGTTATAGTCCCTTGTGACTATACCTACTGATTACCATGTCGATTAGTCGAAGTGACGAGTCAAAGTTTTGGTCAAAATACGTGTTTATGCGTATTTTGCATCAATACTATTTTCAGGTATCAAAACACTTTGTTTTGATATCAAACTTGTTTTCTAACTTAGTTAAACATGTTTTAACATGTTTAACTCGTCACTTTTAGTCTAGTGCTTGTATAGAGTCGTAAGTCAAGCGGTCTAAACCACCGCTTAGACTTTCGAACTCGACCCGTTTGGTCGATCATTAGGATCCGACCAAGCATATATTGTGACCATAGTTGTATAGGGAATACCTTCCGAGTTTATACCTTATGGTCACTTAGTTTAATTAGTTATATGATAGGTAGTTTGTATGCCTTAGGAAAATGACCAAAATGCCCTTTTCATGCATAATTGGATTTTAAGCATATGCAACTTAACTTTTGTCACCTAAACTAATTATGCAACATGTTTAGGCATATAATACTTGTCATAGGACTAGTTAGGCGTCTCGAACGCGCTTTTACGCGAACGACACGTTAAAGTAGCATAAGCTACCTTAATGAGTCGTAACGGGTCGTAAGCACTTGGGATAGGTTCCAATTTAGAATGTAAGCTTTACTAAACCATATCACATGAGTTCCAATACTCATTTGGTTTACGAAACTTCATTCTATCCGATCTTCCGATTTAGGTATCGATTTATTAACTAGCGACACGATTACTAGGTGCTACTTGATTTCCTTGGTTTGCCTGAGCTTTGCTAGTTCATTTAATCAAGGATACTTTGCACTTCGATGTGAGTACATAGTTCCTCTATTTTACTGTTTTCAATTATTTTGGGGTGATTCATATCTGTTAAACGATTTCGATGTGTGAGATCTGTGCTTATGTTATCATTGTACAAACTCTGAACAATTCAATATTAATAAAACATTGTGTTTTGATCCTAATGTTTGTTATTTATGTTTGACATTTTGCGCGTTTTGATTTTTGATCGATTTTAAACTCTATTTCGCTTTCTGGAAAATTATACGCAAACTGACGCGTAAACGTAATCAGTTTAACGCGACAAACACTCTGGAATAGAGACATAAGCTTAACTTACCTTAAATAACCTTTACATAACTTAGAAATAAGTTTTAGAGGGTTTGGTATGGCAAAAACAAGTTTATTCGCTCGCATGGACTATTTGCGTCAAACTGCAAAAGTCTGCCGTTTCGTATGACAACGTACATTCCGGAATATGATGATAAGCTAAACATACCATAAATAACCTAAACATAGCTTATAAATAAGCTTTGAGTGGTTCGATGTGCAAAAATATGCTTATTTGATCTTACAGGGACTAAAAGTGTCAAAAAACGGCGTAAGTTTGCATTTTCGCGCATATCTTATGTTCTGACCACATCTGGATATCTAAAATTTTTGTAGTCACTAAAATATTTTTATTTTAGTGATCGGCATGCAAAAATACCATTCGTCGCTTAATTTGGATCGTTTTCGTGTGCGTTCGAGTTTCATCGTAATTAGAGGAATAACGCGAGCGTACGACCAAACGAACCGACATCCGAGATATTTCCAAGCATATTTTGTGTCCTATATACTTTGACTACCTTGTAGAGCCTTGAAAATGGCTTAACGGAGGTTAAAAGTGCCAAAAATGAGCTTAGGCAAGTGCAGGGACCAAAACTGTAAAAGCTGAAACTTTACTGATCTGCAGAAAGGACGCGGGCCGCGTAAGCCTGGTCCCTATGCTTACATGGGGTGCGAGCTCATGCCAGTGACAGAAAGTTGTTTTTCAGCAACAAATTGATAATTCAAGGGTTGTTCTTGTAATTTTTTTGTGTAATGGCCAAGTTAACACCTCTCCAAGGCATATTAGCTGGCCCTTAACACTTGTATGGCTGTGATTTCATCCCTTGTTGGCAAACAAACACTTGTGATGATCTTGTTCATCATCCACAAGTATAAATAGCCAAGCTCTCATTCCTTTTCACTCACCCTTGATCTGATTAACACTCTAAGTTGGAGCCTTTGCTTCATACCTGAGTGTTATAGATCAAGTTCTCCCTAGCTTGGACCCTTTGTAAGCTTCTTCCGTGCTTTTATCGCTTTTCAAGCATGAAAGTCAAATAGTGTTTGACTTTCAGCTTTGACCAGTCAATGGTCAACACAAAGTTCGTTTGAACTTTTTAACGTGATTGTAATCACGATGGTTATAATCCTTAGCGATTATACCTACTGATTACCACGTTAACTAGGTGTAGTGACGAGTCAAAGTTTCGGTCAAAATGCGTTTTAACACGCATTTTTCAACGGAACTACTTTTAGGTATCAAAACACTTTGTTTTGATACCAAATCAGTTTTCTAAGTTAGTTAAACATGTTTTGACATGTTTAACTCGTCACTACTAATTTAGTGCTTGTTTAGAGTCGTAAGTTAAGCGATCTAGACAACCGCTTAGATTTTCGAACCCGACCCATTTGGTCGATCATTTGGATCTGACCAAGCATGTTTAGTGATCATAGTTGCATAGGGAATAACCCCTGAGGTTATACCTTATGATCACTTAGGATTGGTTAGTTGATTGTAAGTAGCTTATATGCCCACAGGAAATGACCAAAACGCCCTTCTTGAGCATAAACCCATATTGTGCATATGTGAACATATTTTTGACATAAAATTTTGATTTAGTAACATGTTTAGGTATAATTGGGCATGTAAGACTTGACATAGCTCATTGATAACCATCCGGCCATAGTTTTACGAAACCGACGCGTTATAGTAGCTTAAACTACCATAACGGGTCGAAACGAGTCAAGAGCACTTAGGTAGACTTTCAAATCAGAATGTTAGCTCTATTAAATCATACCATATGAGTTCAAATACTCATTTGATTTATAGAACCACATTCTATCCTATCTCCCGGTTTAGGATCCGATTATTAACATAGTTACTTATACTAGGTGCCGTGTTGATTCCGTGATACTTGGAGCTTAATTTGGTCTTATTCCTAAGACTAATAATCAATCCCAAGTGATTACATAGTTCCCCTCTTTTACCGCTTTCAAATACTTTGGGGTGATACACATGTGCATACTTGATACTTTCATGCTTTACATTGCTTTTATGACATAAACATGCTAGTTTCACCTAGTACACATATTGTACGTGATTTTCCATTATGTTTTGCTATGTATGTTTACTTAGCATGCTAGCACCTTGATTTCATAAACATCTTTGCTATGTATGTTTATTTAGCATGTTAGCACATTGATTTCATAAACATTTTTGCTATGTATGTTTACTTAGCATGCTAGCACATTGATTTTATGAACATTTCTACTATGTATTTTTACCTAGCATACTTAGTACATTGTTTTCACATGCTACATTGGTTATGACATTTGGTTTTTTTAATCGGGACAATAATACATTCATTAACATCGATCATGCCGCTCGGTAGTATGTAATGGTACCATAGGACTTGACAAATCCCATTTCCGACTTCCTAGGTTTGTTTAGAAGTTGGGAATGACATAATCCAATATACATAATTTAGATAAACCTTTAATTTGTTTAAAGGTTTTTCGCCACTGTCACAAGGCTTGAATGTATGCGATTAACATTACTGCATAAATGTTTGTAATCATAAAGCATTGTTTTCTGCAAAACATAACATTTGATTTAAACTTAAGTTTATTCAAAAACTTTGTTTTGTACATTTTCCTATGGGGTTGAGTAATTACTAGTTATTCACCATACATGACATTTGTTTTCATATTGATATTATCACATAGTTTGAGTAGATACTTTCTACTTGCTATGCATTACATTTGGTTATACTTGATACATTTCACACATGACATTGAACATGGTTTACACATAAACATTTTGACATTGAACAAGACATTTTGGTTGGTTATTGATAAGTGACTTATATAATGTGGCTATGTGTTATATGATAAAAGCATGGTGGATACGCCGCTGGTACTTCCTATATATAAGTGCTTTTATTGTATTATACATTGTTGCGTTATCTAAACCACTTTGACAAGACATGAAACATTTTATACAAGAACACGACATTGTTTTACAAATTACATATTATACAAATTCACTTTTACATGGTTATACATTTAACCATGCATTATCCTTTTATTTTCATTTGATTTTACATCGATTTTCATATGATTTTATAAAGAAAATCATTTTATAACGTTCATGACTACATTTTTGTAAAACTCTTCTTTTAATTACAAGTCATGAATCCTGCATAAACAAAACCTATGTATCTCACAGGCATTTTTTTGCTGACGTACCAATTTTCACATGTGTTTTAGGTTCTAATGCATGATGAGGTTTGTGCTACACTTAGGCGGACTTGGGCCTTGGTGACTTAAAAGACAGTTAATTATGTTATGTTTTCGTTAATTCATAAGACAATGTAAACTTTAATCTTAATAGTACAAAACTTTGATTACTATGGTTGTTGAAACAATAATTCTGTCGCTCCACTCCCCGACGTTTCCGCCGCGGTTTGTTGTTTTACGCGGTCGGGGTGTGACAGAAGAGTTGGTATCGGAGCCAATGGTTATAGGGAATTAGGTTATTAGTAATGCTTTGACCTAGACTATAACTTTCTAGGACCCTAACACATGTTTACTTGTGTTTAGATCTTAAAACAATACCCGTCACATATCCTTAGGTGATTACCAACATGGACACAATTTTCCAAAACAATTTTTGAAATCAATCATCTATCCTTAGATGATTTCTTTTGGTCTTGTACCTTCCAAATTTTTAAAAATCTCATCAAAGTTTGGGTCTAAATAATGTGAACACGTGCAAACTGGAAGGGTGGATGCCTGTACCCTGAGTTTTCTGTCTAAGGCTAGAGTGTTCGTACAAATCCGTTGTATCGGACCAGTCACTCTTACCTAGGACCAGTCACTCTTACCTAGGAAGCATGTCTTCAGTGATACATTATTATGACCTGTTTACTTTGATTTGTCACTGTGTGTCATTTGTTTGCTTTGTGGTAACAAACAAATGACCACCATCCTTGCATTTTGTCGATTTTATTGATATCTCATTTCTTTCATCACATCATCTCACTCGTTTTCTCTCATGTTTCCTCTTTTTGAATGCCTCCTCGACATAACGTTCAGCAGCCTAATGCCGAACTGGCGACTATTATAGCACAGCAGATGACTGCTATACTACCTAATCTCATCACTCAAATAAACCAAGCCAACAATAACAAAAATGCACCTGCTCCGTGCAATTTCAAAAGCTTTAATTCGGCTAAACCACTCAAGTTTAGTGGTTATGATGGAGCAACTGGGCTTCTCCAGTGGTTTGAGAGCACCTTTCGCCATGTTTAGTGTCCAAACAACCGTAAGGTCGAGTTTGCTTCAAGCGTATTCCAAAAGAGGGCTCTCACCTGGTGGAATGGGGTAATGAGAGACCGAGGTGCTGATGTTGCTTTGGGTCAGACATGGGAGGAACTTAGAGCTCTTATGATGAGAGAGTTCTGCCCTTGTCATGAGCAGAGGGCACTGGAAAATGAGTTCCATGACCTCAAACAAGACAGTGGTGAACACCGGGCATACACTGACAGATACGAGGAGTTAAGCTTGCTCTGTCCGACAATGGTCACGCCTTTGGATAAAGCTATTGAGATATACATAAACGGTTTGCCAGATCATGTTCAGGATATTGTCACTGGTAGCAACCCTACTACCGTCTGACAGGCCATTGAGCTAGCTGCAACCCTTACTGAATCGCAAGTTAAGAAGGGTAAACTCCACAGAAAGGGTGATAAGAAACAGAAACAATCTGATAGCACCAAGGAGCAGAAGGGCAAGAAGGTTGCTGAGTCTTCAAAGAAATCAAGGAAGCGTAAGGCTTCCAAGAATTTTGCTGTCACTGCTCAGACTAATCAGGCGGCACAGAATCAACATGCACAACCTGCCGCCAAGAGGCAGTATGCTGGTAACGCACCTCTGTGCAACAGATGTAACAGCCACCATCAACCACAGGTGCAATGCCGTATCTGCACAAACTGTGGCAAGTCTAGTCATCTTGCAAACACCTATATCTTTGCTCCGAACCAAAATCAAGCTGCTCACAACCTAGCACAAAACCCTGCCCAGAATCCTGCTCGACCTCACTACCCGCCTGGTTCATGTTTCAACTATGGGGATCTGACCTACTACAGGAACAACTGCCTGATGTTGGCAAACGCAAATCAGGCTAAGACTCGTGGACGAGCTTTCAATCTGAATGCAAATGAGGCACGCGCAGACAACGAAGTGGTGAACGGTACGTTCCTCGTTAACAACCAACCTGCTTCTGTTCTATTTGATTCGGGTGCCGATAAGAGTTTTGTGTCCTTAGCTTTTGAGCCTATGCTTTCGATGACTAGAAAATCTAGGAAAGCCCTTGACAGTAGAAGTAGCTAGTGGTGAACCCGTAGTACTCGATTCCGTTCTTCGAAATTGCTAGTTGGACCTTAATAACCATCTTTTCCCTATTGACCTCACACTGATGCAACTTGGAAGCTTCGATGTTATAATAGGAATGGATTGGTTAGCCAAATACCATGCTGAGGTGGTTTGTTTTGAGAAGATTGTCCGTATACCGCTTTCGACTGGTGAGATCTTTGAAGTTCATGGGGAGAAACCCGTTAGTAGCCTTAAACTCATGTCTTTTACCCAAGCCCAAAAATACTTATGAAAGAAATATGTCGCCTTCTTGGCACATGTTGTAGAGGAGAAAGGCAAGGGTAAGACTATTCAAGATATCCCTGTTGTTCGGGATTATCCTGAGGTATTTCCTGAAGAAATACCTGGTTTACCCCCCTGTACGACAAGTTGAGTTTCGCATTGATCTTGTGCCTGGCGCAAATCCTATTGCTAAATCCCCTTACTGTCTTGCACCGTCTGAGATGCAAGTGTTGTCTAAGCACCTTCTGGAGCTTTCTGACAAAGGATTCATTCATCCAAGTTTTTCACCTGGGGGCGCTCCTGTCCTATTCGTGAAAAAGAAAGATGGATCTTTCTGAATGTGTATCGATTATCGTGAGCTTAACAAGCTTACCATCAAGAATCGATATCCCCTACCTCGTATTGATAATCTCTTTGATCAGCTACAGGGTTCTACTTGCTTTTCAAAGATTGATCTGCGTTCTGGGTATCATCAACTTCGAGTGCTTTAAGAAGATATTCCCAAAACAGCTTTCCGTACAAGATACGGTCATTATGAGTTCACTGTTATGCCTTTCGGTCTAACAAATTCTCCTATTGTTTTCATGGACTTGATGAATAGGGTTTGTAAGCCTTATTTGGACAAGTTCATCATTGTATTCATAGATGACATTCTGATCTATTCTAAGACACGAGCTGATCATGAGTAACATCTTCGTCTTACAATGGAGCTCCTAAAGAAAGAACAGCTTTTTTTCCAAATTCTCCGAGTGCGAATTCTGGCTTAAGGAAGTTCAATTTTTAGGGCACATCGTCAACGAACAAGGTATTCATGTAGATCCCACCAAAATCAGCGCGATTAAGGATTGGGATACACCTACTACTCCTACCAAGGTTCGTTCATTTCTTGGTCTAGCGGGTTATTACTGCCGCTTTATTGAAAACTTCTCCGAAATTGCGGTTCCTCTCACTGCTTTAACTCAGAAGAATAAGCCTTTTGAGTGGGCACCCAAAAAGGAAGAGGCTTTTCAGACCTTGAAACAGAAACTCTGCAATGCACCTATTCTATCTTTACCTGAGGGCAATGACGATTTTTCCGTGTATTGTGATGCATCCAACTTAGGCCTTGGCTGCGTTCTTATGCAAAGAAACAAAGTCATAGCTTATGCATCAAGACAGCTAAAGGTACACGAGAAAAACTACATGACTCATGATCTTGAATTAGGTGCAGTTGTTTTTGCTCTCAAAATCTGGAGACACTACCTGTATGGTACAAAGTGTGTAGTGTTTACTGACCACAAGAGTCTCCAATATATTTTCAATCAGAAAGAACTTAACATGTGGCAAGGACGTTGGGTTGAACTTCTAAACGACTACGATTGCGAAATTCGCTACCATCCTGGTAAGGCGAATGTCGTGGCTGACGCATTGAGTCGTAAGGAACGTGTCAAGCTTCATTGTGTCCAAGTTCGATCTGACATACAAACCTGCATTTCTCAGGCTCAACATACTTGTGTTGCACAAGGTTTGATGGGTAAAGAATTACCATGTCATATTAAACCTGAGCTTGACCTGAGAGACTTTGGGTTATTTTATTTCATGGGCCGTTTGTGGGTCCCAACTCAAGACAATCTTCACACCTTGCTAATGGATGAAGCTCATAAGTCTCGTTATTCTATTCATCCGGGTGTAGATGAAATGTATAAGGATCTTCGAACCCAGTATTGGTGGCCGGGTATGAAGAAGGACATTGCCTTATATGTTTCCAAATGCCTTACTTGTCTCAAGGTTAAGTCAGAACACCAACATCCCACTGGACTTTTGGAGCAACCAGAGATTCCGGTTTGGAAATGGAAAACATTGCTATGGATCTCATTACCAAACTGTCGCGCAATAAAAGAGGTCATGATGCCATTTGGGTAGTCGTTGATCGTCTTACAAAGTCAGCACATTTCTTGCCGATCCGTGAGGATCTATCTGCTGACAAGCTTGCTAAAATCTACGTTGATGAGATTATATCTCGACATGGCGTTCCTTTGAACATCATATCTGACAGAGATGCTCGATTCTCGTCTCGCTTTTGGAGAACCATGCAATCTGCCATGGGAACCTAACTCAATTTGAGCACAGCATACAATCCTCAATTGGATGGTCAATCTGAGAGAACAATCCAGACACTGGAGGATATGCTTAGAGCTTGTGTGATCGACTTTGGTGGTAGTTGGGATTCGCATCTACCGTTGATCGAATTCTCCTACAATAATAGTTATCACTCTAGAATTAACATGGCTCCTTTCGAAGCTTTATACGGTCGAAAATGTCGTTCACCGGTCTGCTGGAATGAGACAGGAGAAGCTCAACATACTGGACCTGAACTCATTCTAGAGACTACATATAAGGTTAAGAAGATTCGTGATAACCTTCAGATAGCTAGAAGCCGTCAAAAGAGTTACGCGGATCGACGACGCAAGCCCTTAGAATTTCAAGTTGGTGATCACGTCCTACTCAATGTATCCCGTTGGAAAGGAGTGATCCAATTTGGAAAGAAAGGAAAACTTGCACCACTCTATGTTGGACCATTTAAGATCGTTGAAAGAGTCGGAAAAGTAGCCTACAGACTTGAGTTACCTCCTGAACTTGGAAATGTTCATCCAACTTTCCACGTGTCCAATCTCAAAAAGTGTTTAACTAATGAGAACCTCCACATACCACTTGATGAAATTCGTGTTGATAACACGACGCACTTCGTTGAGAAACCTGTGGAAATCATAGACCGTGAAGTCAAAAAGCTCAAACACAAGCGCATCCCAATTGTTAAAGTTCGTTGGGAATCTAAACGTGGCCCAGAATTTACTTGGGAACGTGAAGATCAAATGAGAGCGAAATATCCGCATCTATTCTCACAAGTTTCCTCTAAATAAATTTTGGGACGAAATTTCCTAAAGTAGGGGAGACTGTGACATATGTGCTTGTGTTATCATTGTACAAACTCTGAACAATTCAATATTAATAAAACAATGTGTTTTGATCCCAATGTTTGTTATTTATGTTTGACATTTTGCACGTTTTGATTTTTGATCGATTTTAAACTCTATATCGCTTACTGGAAAGTTATACACAAACTGATGCGTAAACGTAATCAGTTTAACGCGACAAGCACTCTGGAATAGTGACATAAGCTTAACATACCTTAAATAACCTTTAAATAACTTAGAAATAAGTTTTAAAGGGTTTGGTATGGCAAAAACAAGTTTATTCGCTCGTAGGGACTATTTGCGTCAAACTGCAAAAGTCTGCCATTTCGTATGACAACGTACATTCTGGAATATGATCATAAGCTAAACATACCATAAATAACCTAAACATAGCTTAGAAATAAGCTTTGAGTGGTTCGATGTGCAAAAATATGCTTATTTGATCTTACAGGGACTAAAAGTGTCAAAAACGGCATAAGTTTGCATTTTCGCGCATATCTTACGTTCTGACCACATCTGGATATCCAAAATTTTTGTAGACACTAAAATATTTTTATTTTAGTGATCGGCATGCAAAAATACCATTCGTCGCTTAATTTGGATCGTTTTCACGTCCGTTCGAGTTTCGTCGTAATTAGACGAATAACGCGACCGTACGACCAAACGAACCGACATCCGAGATATTTCCATGCATATTCTGTGTCCTCTATACTTTTACTACCTTGTAGAGCCTTGAAAATGGATTAACGGGGGTTAAAAGTGCCAAAAATGAGCTTAGGCAAGTGCGGGGACCAAAACTGTAAAAGCTGAAACTTTGCTGATCTGCAGAAAGGACGCGGGCCGCGTAAGCCTGGTCCCTATGCTTACGCAGGGCGCGAGCTGATGCCAGCGATAGAATGTAGTTTTTCAGAAACAGATTGATAATTCAGGGGTTGTTCTTGTAAGTTCTTTGTGTAATGGCCAAGTTACCACATCTCCAAGGCATATTAGCTGGCCCTTAACACTTGTATGACTGTGATTTCATTCCTTGTTGGCCAAACAAACACTTGTGATGATCTTGTTCATCATCCACAAGTATAAATAGCCAAGCTCTCATTCCTTTTCACTCACCCTTGATCTGATTAACACTCTAAGTTGGAGCCTTTGCTTCATACCTGAGTGTTATAGATCAAGTTATCCCTAGCTTGGACCCTTTGTAAGCTTCTTTCGTGCTTTTATTGCTTTTCAAGCGTGAAAGTCAAACAGTGTTTGACTTTCATCTTTAACCAGTCAATGGTCAACACAAAGTTCGTTTGAACTTTGTAACGTGATTGTAATCACGATGGTTATAATCCTTAGCGATTATACGTACTGATTACCACGTTAACTAGGTGTAGTGGCGAGTTAAAGTTTCGGTCAAAATGCGTTTAGCATGCATTTTGCAACGGAACTACTTTTAGGTATCAAAACACTTTGTTTTGATACCAAATTAGTTTTCTAAGTTAGTTAAACATGTTTTGACATGTTTAACTCGTCACTACTAGTTTAGTGCTTGTTTAGGGCCGTAAGTTAAGCGGTCTAGACAACCGCTTAGACTTTCGAACCCGACCCATTTGGTCGATCATTAGGATCCGACCAAGCATATTTAGTGATCATAGTTGCATAGGGAATAACCCCTGAGGTTATACCTTATGATCACTTAGGATTGGTTAGTTGATTGTTAAGTAGCTTATATGCCCATAGGAAATGACCAAAATGCCCTTTTTGAGCATAAACCCATATTGTGCATATGTGAACATATTTTTGACATACAATCTGATTTAGTAACATGTTTAGGTATAATTGGGCATGTAAGACTTGACATAGCTCATTGATAACCATCCGACCATAGTTTTACGAAACCGACGCGTATAGTAGCTTAAACTACCATAACGGGTCGAAACGGGTCAAGAGCACTTAGGTAGACTTTCAAATCAGAATGTTAGCTCTATTAAATCATACCATATGAGTTCAAATACTCATTTGATTTATAGAACCACATTCTATCCTATCTCCCGGTTTAGGATCCGATTATTAACATAGTTACTTATACTAGGTGCCTTGTTGATTCCGTTATACTTGGAGCTTAATTTGGACTTATTCCCAAGACTAATAAGCAATCCCAAGTGAGTACATAGTTCCCCTCTTTTACTGCTTTCAAATACTTTGGGGTGATACACATGTGCATACTTGATACTTTCATGCTTTTCATTGCTTTTATGACATAAACATGCTAGTTTCACCTAGTACACATATAGTACGTGATTTTCCATTATGTTTTGCTTTGTATGTTTACTTAGCATGCTAGCACCTTGATTTCATAAACATCTTTGCTATGTATGTTTATTTAGCATGCTAGCACATTGATTTCATAAACATTTTTGCTATGTATGTTTACTTAGCATGCTAGCACATTGATTTCATGAACATTCCTACTATGTATGTTTACTTAGCATACTTAGTACATTGTTTTCACATGCTACATTGGTGATGACATTTGGTATGTTTAATCGGGACAATAATACATTCATTAACATTGATCACGCCGCTCTGTAGTATGTAATGTTACCATAGGACTTGACAAATCCCGTTTCCGACTTCCTAGATTTGTTTGAAAGTTGGGAATGACAGAATCCGATATACATAATTTAGATAAACCTTTAATTTGTTTAAAGGTTTGTCGCCACAGTCGCAAGGCTTGAATGTATGCGATTAACATTACTGCATAAATGTTTGTAATCACAAAGCATTGTTTTCTGCAAAACATAACATTTGATTTAAACTTAGGTTTATTCAAAAACTTTGAATTATACATTTTCCAATGGGGTTGAGTAATTACTAGTTATTCACCATACATGACATTTGTTTTCACATTGATATTATCACATAGTTTGAGTAGATACTTTCTGCTTGCTATGCATTACATTTAGTTATACATGATACATTTCACACAAGACATCGAACATGGTTTACACATAAACTTTTTGACACTGAACAAGACATTTTGGTTGGTTATTGATAAGTGACTTATATAACGTGGCTATGTGTTATATGATAAAAGCATGGTGGATACGCCGCTGGTACTTCCTATATAGAAGTGCTTTTATTGTATTATACATTGTTGCGTTATCTAAACCACTTTGACAAGACATGAAACATTTTATACAAGAACACGACATTGTTTTACAAATTACATATTTTATAAAAATTCACTTTTACATGGTTATACATTTAACCATGCATTATCCTTTTATTATCATTTGATTTTTACATCGATTTTCATATGATTTTATAAAGAAAATCATTTTATAAGGTTCATGACTACATTTTTGTAAAACTCTTCTTTTAATTACAAGTCATGAATCTTGCATAAACAAAACCAATGTATCTCACAGACATTTTTATGCTGATGTACCTATTTTCACATGTGTTTCAGGTGCTAATGCATGATGAGGTTTGTGCTATACTTAGGCGGACTTTGGCCTTAGTGACGTAAAAGACAGTTAATTATGTAATGTTTTCGTCAATTCATAAGACAATGTAAACTTTAATCTTAATAGTACAAAACTTTGATTACCATGGTTGTTGAAACAATAATTCTGTCGCTCCACTCCCCGACGTTTCCACCGCGGTTTGTTGTTTTACGCAGTCGGGGTGTGACACGATGCTTTAACGATGATTTCAAAAATCGAATACTATGGTTTATATTAAACAAAACGATTTCGATAATGTGAACGAACTTGTTGGACGTATTTACATAACGAATGACATTCATTAATTTTGGCCGAACCGACCAGTATTAGGTTATGGTACCACAGGATCTGACAAATCCAGTTATAGGACTACACCCATGGTTATGTGTGGGAGTTATATGGGTAACGACTGAACATGTTAATTGTTAACTTACCCTTTTGTGGTTTGTTAATACGAGTTGAACGATGGACGAGTTACAAAGGTTTGAATGTTATAAATGAGACGACCAAAAGTAGTTTTCACAATTAAAATGAGAACGATTTTGAGACGATTGAACGATTTGGACTATTTGAACGATTTAAACGAGTTAAACGAGTTGAACAAACGGTTGGTTTTTTGGTTAGTGTTTAGATAACGGGATGAGTTTAATGTGATAAAAGCATGGTAGATACGCCGCTGGTACTTCTTATATATAAGTGCTTTTAACATATTACATTCCGTGGCGTTATTTAGTTCACTTGGACAAACAATTTTAAAACGATGTCATACAACGATGTTTACTAAACTATTATTACGAGAACGATTTACGATTTGGTTTACATAAACAAATGTTTTGAGTTAAGATTCATGGCATCGAGATTTTATAAACTATAACCAATCTGTTTTAACATGGTTATTCATTTTATAATATAAACATTTTTACAAAACAAGCTTTCAAATAACTATTAACGAAGTTGTACGAGTTATTTCAACACATAAACGAGCCATGAATCTGACACTCACACAAAACCTATGTGCTCGCCGGCAATTCTTTGCTGACTTTATTTTCCATATGTTTCAGGTGGTGATTGATGATGTTGATTACAAGTAGGATGCATGCTCACTTAGGAATGGACGAGGCCTTAGTGACTAAATAACAAATGAGAGACGATGTTTGACTTGTTTGTTTAACTTTAAGACAATGTAAATTATCTAATGAATCAATGAAACGAAACTTTTTGATCCATGGTTGTGAAACAATGATTCTGCCACGACACTCCCCGACGTTTCTGCCGCGGTTTCGTTGTTTTAACGTGGTCGGGGTGTGACACCTAACATGTTAAATAAAGTTGCAAAATCATTTCAAGTGTCAAAATTTAGGTTGCATAAAATTGAAATTATGCGTAAAAAGGGCATTTTGGTCATTTTCCTAAGGCATATAATCTACCAATCATACAACTAATTAAACGAAGTGACCATAAGGTATAACCTCGGAAGGTTATTCCCTATACAACTATGGTCACATATTGTGTTTGGTCGGATCCTAATGATAGACCAAACTGGTCGGGTTCGAAAGTCTAAACGGTTTTCGAGACCTCTTGACTTACGACCCTAAACAAGCTCTAAACTAAAAGTGACGAGTTAAACATGTTAAAACATGTTTAACTAAGTAATCATTAGGTATAGCCGCGAGGGACTATAACCATCGTGATTACGCTCACGTTGCAAAGTTCAAACGAACTTTGACTTGACCAATTCATGGTCAAAGCTGAAAGTTAAACACTGTTTGACATTCTTGGTTGAAATAAATAAACAAGCATGAAAGAACACTTACAAGTGTTCTAGGCTGGAAAAAGGACTAAGAAATCTCAAGTATGAAGCCTCCAACAAGTGTGGTAGCCTCAATTAGAGCAGAGATGAAAGAAAGAAGGAATGAGCAAGTGAAGAATGAAATGGTCTTGAATATTTATAGAAATCAAGAATGCATAGGATCATGCCATGTGTTTGTGTGGTGATTAAGGAATGATCAAGGCCATACATTTGTTAGGATCAGATTTGGGAGCTTGGGGAACACTTAAACCAGCCCACAAGTTCCAAAAACCAAGCTTTAAATCAGGTTTAGCAAGTTGTTTAGAAGAAACTGGATTCTGCTGAGCTGGGACTAGCTTACGGAGTGTAAAGGTCCTCACCATACGGTCCGTATGGTGTATGCAAAACAACAACTTTTGAAAATCGACAGTTTCAGTCCTTGAGCTTGTTTTGTCGCGTTTCAGCACTTCTAACACCCGTTAAACCTATTTTCAAGATCCATGATGAAGTTAAAGTATATTTAACTTGACTTATGCTAAAAAATGTCATGGATATTAGTTCGTTTGGCTCTACGGTTGCGTTTTTCGGTTAATTACGACGGAAATCGTAACGAACGCGAAAACGACCCAAATTGCGAAATGAAAGGTATTTTTGCATTCCCATCATTAAAATGCAATATTTTAATGATTACAAAAATATTTGGATGTCCGGATATGGTCAGAACACAAAATATGCGCGAAATTGCATACTTTCGCATTTTTTACGCTTTTAGTCCCTAAGATCAAATAAGCTCATTTTCGCATACCGAACCCCTCAAAACTTATTTCTAGCTATGTTAAGGGTATTTAGGGTATGTTTGGCTTATGATCTTGTTCCAGAGTGTACGTTGATGTGCGAATCGGCAGACTTTTGCAGTTTGTCGTAAATAGTCCCTGTACTTGTATAAACATGTTTTCGTCGCCCCTAACCCTTCGAAACCTATTTCTAACTTCTATAAAGGGTATATAGGGTACGTGCAGCTCGTGTCCTCATCCTAGTGTGTACGTTGCATTAAACGGATTACGTTTAAGCATCGGTTATCGAATTGCTTTCAAAGAAAAAGTTTTTAAAAGCCCGAAATTTTGCACAAGGGTTACAGTCTCCCCTACTTTAGGAAATTTCGTCCCAAAATTTATTCGAAGGAGAGCGTAGAGTGTAATTGAATTGTCTGAAAGATAAGCAAATTTCTAGATCCCAAAGATGCGAAGCATCATCTAGTGTTGGAAATTTTGGGGGATTCAAAATGTTATTTGGGATATTCAAAGTATCTCAAGGTATTCAACCCTTTGAAACTTGTGAATCTTTAAAAGTGTAAATCAGTGTACAAAAATTGTTTGGCATGGCATTATGTTATACTAAGCTCTTAGTGTAAATCCTAGCAAATAAAGGGGTGTACATTCTAGCCTTGTCCATATGTACACGGTTTCTAACGTAACACGAGGTACATCCCATGTACCATGAGCATCTCATGCATAGGAGACGGGTCAACATACCTATGGCATCAAGTTCGTCACCTTTAACACCATGATATACTCCCGGTCGGCTCGATTTGAGTTAACGAATGTACTCGTCATCGTCCATTGCATTCAATAAACCAAATAACAAATAATCACATAATGGTCCAAGATAACATAAAATCACCAAGTGATCTTAGTAACGTTCTGAAGAATAACACAATAAGAACACTTATATATAGGAAGTACCATTGGCGTATCCACCATGTTCTTATCGCATCATACTTCTCTCGTTACTTTAATCACTCTAGATTTTATGCCACCATACTTAACAAGGCTTACTATGATTCTCATGCGTCGAACCTCATAATTAAGTGTGCACCCATAATTTCTCATTTCGTCGCATGGTCCACATAGCTCCTCTTGTTAAGTGAGGGTAAACAATAATAAGGTCAAACTATCATCTAAATCAAATAAACATCGTCACAACACAACATCTATCAAATCGAATCGTGTTTCATACTAGCAGTGATAGCACTACTTGGTTTGCATACAACAAATTTAGTAGTAGGTATTTCATTCTAGTAAAAATGTTAATACATGTTTCATTCTAACCAAACTGGTAGTATGCAACATATACTAAACATGCATTGTTATCATATTGTAAGCAGATCGAGAAAATGTTTTCAAATCATGTGCTAGGTATGCTAAGCCAACATACTAAGCAAAATGTATTTGAAAATAGTGTACTAAGTATGTTAAGTCAACATACAAAGCAAATTGTATTTGTAATCTAGTACTATACATACTAGATAAACAAATCATGTATGTAATGTCATGATCACGAAATAGTACTGGTCACACAGTATTTGTAGCGATCATGTTGCCAAGTTCTTATGAATGCACTAGAGTGCAATCATAGTATGCTAAATTATAAGATTTAGTTCCTAAAGAACGGAATCCACAAAGTTGGCATGTAGTTGTAATCACACAAAGTGTAATCATATTGGAATTTGTAATTGGAATACGAATAACAAGGATAAAGATAAACTTCTTGAAATTTATATTGTTATTACAAATATAGTTGAAATATGTCCATTGTTTTTGAAAATAAACAGAAAATGTAGAGGTTCAAATGATCATAAGTGCTTGATCATCAGCTTGAGCCTCATTAAACACTCGTCCACTAGCATTGGCAAGCTTAGGGCAGTTTCGCTTGAAATGATTTAAATCCCCACAATTGAAACATGCTTGAGGGCAAGTCTGAGTAGGGGCTGCTCAGTTCTGGACACGACAGGTCACAGCTAAATGTCCAAATAGACCACAGATTGTACACTGGCAGGAAGGAGAATTTATTTCATGATGATAGTTGCGATGATTGCACCGAGGTTGCTTTCCATGGAAAAATCCCTTAAAGGGTACTGAGTTTAGTGGAATTGGTGCAGGAATTACAAAATTCTTTGAAGTCTTTTGCTTCTTAGAATTTTTAGAAGATTCAGCCTTTGTTCCCTTTGAATTCTCCTTAGTAGTTTCAATGTTTCGTTTCTTGTCTCCCTTTCGAAAAAGTTTCCCTTTTCTAACCAGGGAGTTGGTTAAGGTTGCGGCTAATTCCTTAGCCTCCCTAAGCGTTGCAGATTTGCTACCAGTGACAATGTCTTGGACAGGATTAGGTAGGCCATCAATGTATTTCTCAATGGCCTGATCCAAAGGTGTGACCATAGTGGGGCAAAGTAGGCTTAACTGTTCAAATCGGTCAGTGTAGGCACGGTTTTCCCCACTATCTTATTTTAGATAATAGAATTCGTTTTCAAGTGCCCTCATTTTGCTTCGTGGGCAGAATTCTTTCTTCATAAGATTTTTAAATTCTTCCCACATTTGTGCCATCGCTATATCGGCACCTCGGTCTCTCAAGATACCGTTCCACCAAGTGAGTGCTCTCTTTTGGAAAACACTTGAGGTGAACTCCACCTTGCGCTCACTGGGACACTGAACATGGCGGAATGTGCTTTCTATACTCTCAAACCATTGTAGGAGTGCAGTTGCTCCTTCAGACCCATTAAACTTGAGTGGTTTAGCCGAGTTGAATTGTTTATAGTTACATGGCGATATAACATTGTTGTTGTTATTGTTTTGGATTTGGTTGACTTGGGTCACAATGCCTGGGAGTAAAGTAGCTAGATGCTAAGAAATCCTTGCTGCCATTTCAGTGTTCCAAATGACGTCGCGATGAGGAGGCATCTTAAAGATATAGCTGTAGTGAAAATTAAATAAGTGAGATTCATCAAATTGTCATAAGTTTGAATCATCATAGTGAATTTAAATATCTCGACTTAGTAAAAATCTTGTTCAAAAGTCTTGTTCTTGTACTTAGAAAATATAGTGTTGTAGTTTTTGTTTTGAAACAAGAATTGTTTGAGAAATAAGCTTTTGTAGTATTTTTGGATGAGAGAATACAAACCAAGTTAATGGTTTGTGTTATAAATTCTTTATCTTTTAAAAATTTATTGTTTTTAGAATAAAATGTTTTAAATTAAATTTTTAATATAAAGAAACTTTGTGCTCAAGATTTTGAAAATTCTCATCCAAATAGTAAAAATTTTGAGATCTTGAAAGACAATTGGTAGTGTTTTGAAAATGAAATAGGTTTGCATAGTGTCGTGAAACGAAATGAAATTCATTTCAATTGTCTCGAATAAAACATATCACCGAAGGTAATATGATGGAATAGTACTGTAAAGGGAAATTTATTTCCATTGTTGTGAATAACAAACCTATTACCGAGGGTAATTTGAATGAGTAGTGTCACAAAGGTTGTAGTGTTTGGAAATCGTTCGACATGTGGATAGGTTTTTATAATGTTTTGCGAAAACATGCTTTAGCCTATAAGTGGACACTCACCCTAAGAGTTCCCAGCTAAGAGTGACTGGTCCGATAATGTGGATTTGTACGAACACTCTAGCCTTAGACAGAAAACTCGGGGTACAGGCATCCACCCTTCCAGATTGCATGTGTTCACATTTTAAAACCCAAGATTTCGATGAAAAATGTTTGAGGAAAAACATTTAAGAAATCCTTTGATATAAATTGTTTGAGATAAACATGTTGTGAAATATTTTGACAAAAACGTTTGAGAAAACATTTTTAGAAATATTTCAATGAAAATGTTTTGAGAAAAGCATTTTGAGGAATACCTTAAGGCATAAAGCCTAAGGGTTTAGGATAAATCATCTAAGGTTAGATGATTTGCAAATCATAGAGTAGTTGTGGCACGAATAAGGATGAGGATTAGGATAGAGATCCTAAGTCTACTCATGTTTGGGTCCTAGGAAGGTTATAGACTAGGTTAAAGGCATACTAATAACCTAATTCCCAATAACCAGTGCTCTGATACCAATCTGTAACACCCCAATCGCGTAATACAACAATACGCGACGGAAATATCGGGGAGTCACGTTACAAATTGCTCACAACTACTGGTACTAAATTGTTTCAATATTGTTAACATTGTTTTACAAAGAATACATGTAAATGTCTTTTGATTAAAGAAGTCTAAGGCCCGGATGCAGTCCTATGCGTTGCATGCTTGAATAGTCGAACTCCTGAAACATATGTGAAAAACAGTCAGCATAAAAATGTCGGCGAGTACATAGGTTTTGTTAGCCAAATAAATGGAAAAAATTTTGGCATTGCAATACTTTGACAACTACGAGAGTTGTCGATTGAAAATGAATCTTGAAACCAAAGAATGGCAAAAGTTTAGTATTGCAATACATAATCTTGATTGTGAAAACTTGTGGCAAATAGTTTTGTTTATGCCAATATGATTATTACTAAGTAATTTTTATGCCACTGAAATTGTACTTTGTAATCTTGTAAAAATCGTCATAAAGCTTGTGAATGTGTTATTAAAAATCCAATCAAGAATTAGTAATAACTGTTTTGAAATCCGTCAAAACTTGTGTGAGTATTATATAAATCAAGTCAATGATTTATAGTAATACTTTAGATATCCTTCTAAGAATCTAACATATGAAGATATGGAAGATCCTACAAGGATTTGGATACTTGAACATTGAATCAATCGTACACAAAATCCTAAAGTGATTCGGAAAACGTTACAAGAGTAATAAAATAAGAACACTTATATATAGAAAGTACCAGCGGCGTATCCACCATGTTCTTATTTTATTACACCCGTTTCGTTATCTAAATCACAACTACCACATAAACACATAAATCATCAACTTATCACCAACTTGTAAACACACATTAAAGTACACAATGAATCCAAACAAGGACTCCAATATTAGTACTTTAAACATCCCTTGAGTGTCTAGCTATGAAGATTGATAGATACTACAGGAATCCGGTTTTTGTCACATCGTCTTGTCACATACGCATTAAAGTACACAATGAATCCAAACAAGGACTCCAATATTAGTACTCTAAACATCCTACAAGAATCAATCTATGAAGATAGATAAATGCTAAAAGGATTTGATTTCTGTCACATTGAATCATTGAATCATAACATTCGAAAACCTAATGGTGATTCGGGATAACGCCACGAAGGGTAATACAATAAGCACACTTATATAAAGGAAGTACCAGTGGCGTATCCACCATGTCCTTATTGTATTACTCTAGTTTCGTTATCTAAATCACCAACAATCTCTACACATAAACCATAACCATCGTCTTGTAAAGTACTTCTTAAAAAAACTCACTATGAAGATAGGAAGATCTAAGACTGTACTTCAAATACCCTATAAGAATCTAACTATGAAGATAGATAGATCTTTTAAGGATTTGGATAATCATCGTGTTTGCATAATCGGAATAATACACAAAAAAGCACTTGGTAAACACATATATGCCATACATTGGAAAACAAATTGGTTACACATATGAATCACCCCAAAACATTTGAAAACAGTAAAAGAGGGGAACTATGTACTCTCATGGGATTGCGAATAGGTCTTATTCAAATGGTATAACAAAGCGCAAAGGATCAAGAGTTCAAGTGTCGAAGCGGTTCCTAGTCTATCGGATACTATGTTAGTGTAACGGGACATAAATTGAGGAATCAGATAGAATGAGGTATTGTAAACCAAATGAGTGTTGGAACTCATATGAAATGGTTTAACAAAGCCTACATTCTGATTGAAACTTATCATAAGTGCTTTTGACCCGTTATGACCCGTTAAGGTAGTTTAAGCTACTTTAACGCATCATTTGCGCAAAATGCGCATTCGGATGGTCTAACTAGCCCTATGATAAGTATTATATGACCTAACATGTTTAATAAATTTTCAAAATCAGTTCAAGTGTCAAAATTTAGGTTGCATAGGCTTAAATTGAAATTATGCGCAAAAAGGGAATTTTGGTCATTTTCCTAAGGCATATAATCTACCTATCATACAACTAATTAAACGAAGTGACCATAAGGTATAACCTCGAAAGGTTATTCCCTATAGAACTATGGTCACATAATGTGTTTGGTTGGATCCTAATGATCGACCAAACGGGTCGGGTTCAAAAGTCTAAACGGTTGTCGAGACCGCTTGACTTACAACCCTAAACAAGCACTAAACTAAAAGTGATGAGTTAAACATGTTAAAAACATGTTTAACTAAGTTAGAAAACTGTTTTGATACCCGAAAATAGTTTCGTCGCAAAATGCACATAAACGTGCATTTTGACCGAAACTTTGATTCGTCACTTCGACTAGTCAACGTGGTAATCAGTAGGTATAGCCGCGAGGGACTATAACCATCGTGATACGCTCACGTTGCAAAGTTCAAACGAACTTTGACTTGACCAATTCATGAAGCACGAGGTGTGATCTGAGTGGTTTTCATTGCATACAATAAGTAAACATTGCTACATGAATTAAAACATACTCCAAATTGCCATTCAAGTTTGATTATCCAAAATACATAAATTAGTTTAAAGTTTACATCATAACTAAAAGATAATTGTTTGAAAGTTCACATCACAATTTCAGAAACAAAGATCAAGGTTTTGTTTCCTGTATCACCACAGAAGGTGGGATATAGTAAACAAATCCACAAAAGATGGCAACGGAGACTAGACACTAAACATCTTGAAAAGGAGCCCGCGAACATCATCCACTAATTTCCTGAAATATATGTAAGTTTAAAAATTGTCAACAAAAGTTGGTGTGAATTCATGAACATTGAGTAAAATGTAACATTTGTAATTGGGTAAAAGTATGGTATATAGTTTGTAAAATGAAAGTTTGTAATTTGTAATGAAATGAAACAGAACCGAGATCGCTAATGTGTAGCTAGTACATTAACATATGTGACGACATAGGAAGCATCCAAACCTAGGCGATTTTTGACATCGTTTATCCTACGACTGTGACCCAAGACACTCCATGACTATGTGTTGTTAAGAGAGTGAGGATGCCCGGACCTGTTAGATCTAACCCTTGTTCTTTCGGTCTAAACTAGATTGATAGTGCTTACATATACCCTTTTCGTGACGTGATCTATGTATGATTCCTTTGTTTAAACATACCAATTTGTACATGTATTTTCCCCAAAGTTTAGAAAACAGTAAAAACGTTTAAAAGTGGGGACATGAACTCACTACTTTGCGTCTTGAGCGTCTAGCTGCACCGGCTTCTGCTACTCGAGTGTCGTGACCTATAGACGTTCTATGTATGTTAATTACTTAACTTGTAAACTTCTAAGTACAAGTTACTTTTTGGATTTAAGGTGTCTTATTTGTATGTCACATTACGTTTAATATTGTATTTGTTATATATTGTTATCCCAAAAATATATGTATTTGTGTAAGTAGGATTAAAAAAATATTATATGTTAAAAATAATATATTCTTAACTTTTTTCAAATATATGTCACTTATATTAATTGTCAAATAATATTTCCAATATTATTTTTAGGTGTAAGTATACTTAGGAAAGTATACTTGTATTTTAAGTATAAATACTTGTATATTTGTATTTACTTCTTTGATTTTATTACTTTCTGGAGTTTTATTTCTTAAAAATAAGAATATTTTTAAGGTTTATGGTTTATATATATTTTGTCACACTTTTATAATTCTTCCATTACTTATAGTAATTTTTGTATAAGTCCATAAATATATAAAATTGTCCAATAAGTCCAATAATTGTCCAAGTCCTTAATTTTGTAGAAATATATATGTATAATGATATATACTTTGTATTCGTCCATGTATCATTTTTATATGTAATTTTGTATATTTATATCACTGCATATTTCTTAAGTATTTTGTTTGTGTATTTTTGTAGTATACTCCTTGGGAGTATTTAATGTATTTTTCAAGTTTCCTAACATCACTAATACACATAATATACACTTAGCACGTAATCTTGTGTCCACTAAATATATATATCTTTCCCAAAATTATATATATATATATATATATATATATATATATATATATACACTTAATATTGTTTTTATACTTTAAGAAATCCTTATTTCTTACTTGTAATTTTTGTATAAAAATTAGGAAACCTTTGTAAATAATTTTAGGTGAATTTTTGGGGAATAAGTTTCACCAAAACTTATATTTTTCTAAGTCTCCTATGAAATTTTGACAAAGTTTCCCCTAAAAATGGAGGTTTCCCATGTTTTTAAAACATGTGTTTATTTTCGTTTCATCATCCAAAATCAATTTCCAACAAATTTCACAAACAACATACACTAAATTCACCATGAAAAACCTTATGATGAACTTGATTTTTATTAAAAATGTGTAGTCTTTTAGATCTACACTTTACATACAAAGATCTTTCAAAAATAAGTGTTCTTGTTTAATTTCTACAAACTTTGTGTGAAACTTTATTTTACTAAGTAAACCATCCATAAGTTTTAGGGTTTTAAAACCAGGAAAAACTCATTCTAAAACCATCTTTATGTTCATCATCAAGTTTCATCATGGATCTTTCAAGATCCATGCTTAACATACTTGAATCTTTCAAAAATAAGTTTCTTGATGAACTTTTTACAAACTTTTTATGATGTTTAGTCTCATAAGTTAGTCTTACATAGACTTAGTTTCTTCAAGAACACAAGAACATGCTTAAAAATCATTTTTCAAGTTTACATAAACGCTTTTTCAAGTTCATCTTCAAGTTTAACCATGGATCTTTCAAGATCCATGCTTAAAATTTTAGATCTAAGCTTCTAACAAGCTTTAACATGATAGATCTACACATGCACATAAGATTCAACAACAACAACTTCTTCACATACATCAAATATCACTAAAAAAACTTGTTTTCCTTTAGATTATGTTTGATCTTCATGTCTTCATACTTTAAAGTTTAGTTTCTTTGAAAGTGTAACTTGTACATAACACTAACATGAAGTAAAATAGAGTTTAGCATGCTTACTACTAGCTCTAGTGGCTAGGGAAGTGGCAAGAACAAGATGAAGATGAAGAATGAAGAAAACAAGTGGATAAAAGCTCCTCCAAGTGGTTCTTGAACTTCTAGCACTTCAAGCCTTCTTAGGTAACCTTCTTACACCTTGTGATCACCTTGGATTACTTGGAAGATAGTTGAAAATGGAAGTGTATGAGTGGTGGTGTTGAGCAAGGGGGGAGGAAGAGAGGAAGATGAAGTTGTGAAAACGTTGAAATGATCTTGTTTCATCAACTAATTATTTCTTATAATATCTTCCAACAAGTGATTAACCAAGAGTTATTATGTCTAATATCTAGCCCACATGACTAATATTTTAATCAAAAGTGGGGTGGGCCCTTTGGGGCCGGTTATGGATAGGGGGGCTAAAGTGTCCGTAACGTGTTCTGAAAGCTGTTTTGGAGACGTCCTCTTCCCGGACTCTCAGTTGGTGATATCCCGATCTCAAATCAATCTTCGAATAGTAGCTCGATCCCTGCAGCTGGTCGAACAAGTCGTCAATACGCGGTAGAGGATAACGGTTCTTCACCGTCACCTTGTTGAGTTCTCGGTAGTCGATGCACATTCTGAAAGTACCGTCTTTCTTCTTTACAAATAAAACTGGAGCTCCCCAGGGTGATGAGCTAGGACGAATAAAACCCTTATTCAGGAGCTCTTGTAGTTGCGTGGAGAGTTCCTTCAACTCTGATGGGGCTAAACGATAAGGTGCACGAGCTATAGGCGCAGCTCCAGGAGCTAGTTCGATCTGAAACTCGACTTGGCGATGAGGCGGAAGACCAGGTAATTCCTCAGGAAATACCTCTGGATAATCGCGTACAACTGGAAAATCTTCTATCTTCTTCTCTTTTTCTGAGGTGTCAGTAACGAGAGCCAAAATGGCAGTGTGGCCCTTTCGCAAGTACTTTTGGGCCTTGAGGAGAGAAATGACGTTCTCAACAGCGCTCCTCTTGTCGCCATGAATCATAAGAGGTTCACCATCGGGACCTGGAATACGGACAACCTTCTCGTTGCAAAGAATTTCTGCTCGGTGTTGGGATAACCAATCCATCCCAATGACAACGTCGAAACTACCCAAGACGATAGGAATGAGGTCGATAGAGAAGGCCTGGTCAGCGAGAATAAGTTTACAACCCTTGACTACGTGTGTGGCTTCTAAACTCTTACCATTTGCTAGCTCTACGGTGTGCTTGTTGTTCAAGGGTGTTGGAATACGCTTAAGCATTCGACTAACTTCTAGTGTCACGTAGCTAGTATCGGCACCCGAATCAAATAAAACTGAAACATAAAAGTCGTCGAGAAGGAACTTACCCGCCACAACATTGGGGTCATTCCTTGCTTCACCTTGGCCGATCACAAACACCCGCCCCCTGGCGCCATTGTTGTTGTTGTTCCCATTGTTACCATTCCCCTGATTGTTGTTATTGTTGTTGTTGTTCTGGTTCCTGTTTAGTTGAGGACAATCTCTCTTGAAGTGGCCTTCAGCTCCACACTGAAAGCACCCTTTGTTATCACCTTGCTGCTGCTGCTGGCGCTGGTTCTGTTGAGCTTGCTGACGATTCTGATTGGCGGGGTACAAGCTCCTGCAATCCTTTGCAGCGTGACCAGGCTTGTTGCACCGATGACAGTTGCCCCTGGTGCATGGCCCGCTGTGGTGCAGGCTGCAGCGATTGCATTTGGGATGATTTCCTTTGTATCCACCACCAGACGATTGCTGATTAGGGCTCTTGTAGTCCTCAGTCTTTCTCTGCTGAGATTGGGACTGAACAGAAGTCGAACCCTTACTTGGAGTTCCATCCCATTTCCGTTTGTTGTCACTAGAGGTACCAGAAGTAGTTGCAGCACCTATGCGTTTCGGTAACTTGTTCTGCTCCACCGCCTGGTCCGTGAGACGGTGAGCTAACTGGACGGTTTGCTGGTAGGTGGCGAGGTTCGCTGAAGTCACATGACTCTGGATTTCCGGCACTAAGCCCTGAAGAAACAGTTCGATGCGTTTGATGGGAGGGTCCACCATAGTAGGGCACAGAATTGCCAGTTCGTTCGACCTTTTCACATAAGCTTCAATTTCGGACCCCGTCATCTTGAGGTTGAAGAACTCCACTTCCAGTTTGTGAATCTCATCCCGACTGCAGTATTCTTCTTTGATCATCTCCTTAAAAGTTTCCCATGGGGTGGCGTTGGCAGCAACCAACCCTAGCATCTGAACTTGAGCGTTCCACCATGTGAGGGCTAAACCCTCGAGAGTACCAGTAGCATACTTCACCCTGCGCGCCTCAGGGCATTCGCACATTTCGAACACGGATTCTAGCTTCTCAAACCAATGTAGGAGACCTACTGCTCCTTCAGTGTCGCTAAAAGTAGTTGGTCGGCAGTCCATGAAAGTCTTAAAAGTGCACACGGGTGGCTGAACATGTTGACCTATCGTAGGTGAAAGAAAAGACAGAGTTTAACACAAAGGTTGGTTCACGAGAGTAGGATCCTAAAGACCCTAGAATGAGTTCGGACTGCAGGATATACCTCCTGCGTGTGCAGCTGCAAGTGCTGCGGCAACTTGTTCGTTGATCAGAGCCGTCAACTGGGCTTGTGTCAGGTTAACGCGTCCAGACATGATCTTCATATCAAGAAGAACGTGAGTGAGAGGGGTTCGCGAAAGTACGACGATAAACTAGGGTAAGCACGCACGTGTTCAAGCAACAGTAGTTATACTAACCAAGTATACCATAAGCAATGTACTATGTAACTAACAAGTAGGCAATATATACACAGATCATATCACCTAGAATGTCGAGCCTTGCATGTGGAGTGAAGCATCGTTGTGGACCGTTGAGCACTGTACAGGTTATAGTCTGGTTTTAACAAAAACGTTTTTCCCTTTATTAAAACCAAGTTCTCTATAACCAATGGCTCTGATACCAATCTGTCACACCCCCAAAATCCACCTGCGGAGTACTACCGCTTGGAGGCGTGACTGACCAGGATCCAGCCACCAATCATATTGAACAAGCATATACGTAGTTAAAAGAAATCCAACCAATACAATTGGTGTTCAAACAAAACATAGTTAAGTTGCAGGCGGAAGCATAAGTCTTAAAGTTAAAACATAAGTTTAATAGTTTCAAAGTTTAACATGGCACACAGCCGTCCATGTCCCACAACGATCCTCCTCCATGCAAGCTCCAGCTTAAGAACCTAAGGACCTGCAAAGCATGTAGTAACGAGTCAACAACAAGTTGAGTGAGTTCACGGTTGGGTGTTCGTTTTAAGTTGTTTCGAAAACAGTTTCCTTTAGCTGGCATCCTGCCGTGGGGGTTACCCCGTAGTTAAAAACGTGACATGTTTATTCCCGGTTACTCTGGCTATCCAGCCGTGGGGGCTACCCCGTGTTAGTTATCTGGCATTTCGGCCGTGGGGGCTACCCCATGTATACACTAGACTCGTTACCATATCGACTGCTGACTGTAGTCATGTTTATGTGCCCTGAAACTGTCAATGTCTATCATCATTGACGTGCCCCAGATCCATTAGTTCACGCCCGTCCTCTGCGGTACGGTGTGAGGTTTGTCAGACCTAAATAGCGCTATCTAACTAATGACCCGCTCGCCATTGGCCCGGCGATTAAGTCGATATAAAAGGAGGGACTTCGTGATAGAGTTTTGGTCTAGTACGAGTTATCTGTCCGTGAGGATGAGGAATTTCATTCCTGAACCTTTGCTGTCCTACCCAAGGAGGACGAGGAACCCATGTTCCTTAACCCCAATTCCCGACCCCTGGGAATCCCATGCTTTGTAGAGGGTGTGGACTCACCTTGGCTTGCTCGGTAGAAACGCAGAAAAGTCAAACAAGCAATGTTGTGGTTACTCACGTCCTATCATAGGTGTATCATGCAATCAGGTTCGTATTCAAACGGTGCACGTATGTTTCTAGCATAATGCATTCAAGTATCGTTCATGGCAGTTCAACAATGTTCACGTTCAAGTAACATACAAGGTCTGGGCATCAGGCCCAAGAGTCCGGCCCAATCAATTAAGTCCGAATCGAGGTGCAAGCCCAAACAGCGAGTATCCGTGTATAGTCTCGAGTCGCAACTAGGCGTTTGCGACTCGCAACCTGAGTCGCAATCGTGGTTTCGGTTCGTGCTGTTTTGGTTTCGAGTCGCAACCGGACTCGTAACTAAGGTTTCGAGTTATAAGGTTCATGTGCTGATCTCTTGTGGTTTCGAGTCGCAACCAGGTGTTTGCGACTCGCAACTGATGTCGCAACCGGGGGTTTCGACTCATCATGTGATGGTTTCGAGTCGCAACAGGAGGTTTCGAGTGGACAATTGCTGATTCGGAACAGTGTACTATCCAATAACATTCTGATTTCATGAAATGGTTTGTACTATCCACTTAAACATGTTTGTTTGTCTAACAATTTCCTAAAATGGATCAAACAAATCAGATTTCAAATATTCAACCATGTTCATATCATATTCATCATGTTCTTCAAACATTCAAGTAGTTCATACTGCTTATTCAAACTTGTTCATCTTATTTCCGGGTTTTTATCATTAATCACAACATATAATCATGAACAACCATCAAATATTTGAACATATTCATCTAATGGTTTCAAGTCATCCAATAACATCACCAAATTTACCCTAATCCGATTAACATGATGCCCTCTATATACATATGCAAGCCGGTTTTATGAACATCAATATTCAATGGTTTGAATCACATTTTAGACATAAGATATTGTGTGTTCATTATGCAACATATCCGAAATCAAAACATGTTATCCGATTATCAACAACATACATATCCGGTTCACAAACATCATCAAGCGTACAACTACACAAGTTAATCATATCATTCATATTATCTCCTAATCAACAAACATCATGAAATCACTAACCGATTGATGGGTTTCGAAGTTGAGTGTGAAGCTTCCGAGTGTGTGTGCGTGTGAGAGCCGATCCGCTAGTCCTAGTGTCTCCGGTTTGGATCCGAGAAGAAGGAGAAGGGAGGTGATGTTATGGTTTAGGGTTTTAGTGTGAGAGAGTGGAGAGTGTGTGTTAGAGAGTATGTGTGTTGTCCAAAATGGCAACATGGCTATCTATCAAGTTTATATATCCGCTCCAAGTCCTACACCCTAATGGGCTCTCGGTTGGGTTAAGTGAGGTGTAAGGCCCATCCGGCCCATTGTTTCATTGTTCACTCGAGACCACATGGTCTCGAGTCGGGTCCGTGTTGTCTCGGTTCATATACATACTCGCATACATACACACAAGCATACACAATTAACACATAATCACATAAAGGTTCATTTGTCATTAATCACATAAGTTAACTAGCCACACGTTTAAGCATACATGAAAGGTTCTAAATTTCGAGTTGTCACATCATCCCCAAGTTGAAAGAAATTTCGTCCCGAAATTTGGTAGGCACTCACTGAGGAAGCTAGTTAAGTTGTATGGTTTTCCTGGTTTTCCCGGGGTGTCACATCCACCCCCCGTTGATCTGGAATTTCGTCCCGAAATTCCGTAGCTTCGGCCTCAGTAGTGGGTGTACTATTTGCGAACAGTTGGGGATACTTTTGTTTCATCTGATCTTCGCGCTCCCAGGTGAACTCTGGGCCGCGACGTGAGTTCCAACGAACTCGAACGAGAGGTATTCTGGTGCTCTTGAGGACCTTAACATCCCGGTCCGTGATCTCGACTGGTTCCTCGACGAATCGTAACTGTTCGTCGATAGTGAGTTCCTTCAGAGGAACTACGTGGGTCTCATCTGACGGACACTTCTTCAGATTCGACACGTGAAAAACGTTGTGAACTGCACCGAGTTCTGCTGGTAAGTTCAGTCTGTAGGCCACCCTGCCTATTTTCTCAATGACTTCGAAGGGTCCAACGTATCGTGGGTTGAGTTTGCCGCGTTTACCAAAACGAACCACACCCTTCCAGGGTGAAACTTTGAGTAGTACCCGCTCCCCAACCTGGAGCTCAAGTGGTTTCCTGCCCATGTCGGCGTAAACTTTCTGACGTTCGCGAGCGGCCGTCATGCGTTTTCGTATCTGAGCGATTTTCTCGGTTGTATCTACCACATATTCTGGACCCGTGATCTGACTATCCCCCACCTCTGCCCAACAAAGAGGTGACCGGCATTTACGTCCGTACAATGCCTCAAACGGAGCAGCTTTAATGCTGGTGTGGTAGCTGTTATTGTACGAGAATTCCACAAGGGGCAGATGCTTTTCCCAGCGGTTGCCAAAGTCGATTACACATGCACGAAGCATGTCCTCTAAGGTTTAAATAGTGCGCTCGGACTGCCCGTCCGTCTGAGGATGGTACGCCGTGCTCATATCTAGTCGTGAGCCAAAGGATTTGTGCATTGCTTGCCACAGCTCTGAAGTAAAACGTGCATCTCGATCCGAGATGATGGAGGTGGGCACCCCGTGCCTCGAAACGATTTCCTTGATATAAATTTCTGCGAGCGTGGAGAACTTATCCGTCTCCTTGATTGCCAGGAAGTGTGCAGATTTTGTGAGTCGATCCACGATCACCCAAATAGTATCGTTCCCGCGCTGGGATCTAGGTAGGCCAGTGACAAAATCCATGGAAATTTGCTCCCATTTCCATTGAGGTATCTCTGGTTGTTGGAGTAGGCCTGATGGTTTCTGGTATTCCGACTTGACTCTCGCGCAAGTCAAACACTTGCTGACGTAGGTCGCTATGTGGGCCTTCATGCTAGGCCACCAATACGTAGTTTTGATGTCGTGGTACATTTTATCCGAACCAGGATGCACCGAGTAGCGAGACTTGTGTGCTTCGTCCATCACAAGCTCTCGTAGGTTGCCATAGAGTGGGACCCAAACGCGTCCCGTTACGTAGTAGGCACCGTCTTCCTTCTGTTCTAAGCGTTGCCTCGATCCGCGTAGGGCTTCGGCCCTGACGTTTTCTGGTTTCAGTGCTTCTATCTGAGCTGTTCGTATCTGGGAAGGAAGACTAGAATGGATCGTGAGTTGTAGAGCTCGTACGCGCTTAGGCGCGGTGTCCTTCCGACTGAGGGCGTCAGCCACAACATTGGCTTTGCCCGGATGATATCTGATTGAGCACTCGTAGTCATTCAGTAATTCGACCCATCGTCGCTGCCGCATATTCAGTTCCTTCTGCTTGAAGATGTGCTCGAGGCTCCTGTGGTCGGTGTAGATCGCGCACTTGGTACCATACAGGTAGTGCCGCCATAACTTAAGTGCAAAAACAACAGCTCCCAGCTCTAAATCGTGCGTAGTGTAGTTCTTTTCATGAACCTTAAGTTGGCGTGAGGCGTAGGCTATAACTTTGTCTCGTTGCATCAACACGCAACCAAGACCCTGAATTGATGCGTCGCAGTAAACCACAAAGTCGTCTGTGCCTTCCGGCAAGGAAAGGATAGGTGCGCTACAAAGCCTATCCTTTAGGTGTTGAAATGCCAACTCCTGTGTGTTTCCCCAACGATAAACAACGCCCTTCTGCGTTAGTGAGGTGAGAGGCTGTGCAATCTTAGAAAAATCCTTAATGAATCTCCGGTAATATCCCGCCAAACCCAAGAATTGGCGAATTTCCTTTGGTGTACGAGGTGCAGGCCAGTTCTTAATCGAATCTATCTTGGATGGATCAGCGTGAATCCCATCCTTGTTTACCACGTGGCCTAGGAAATGGACTTCTCGAAGCCAAAAGTCGCATTTCGAGAACTTTGCATAAAGCTGTTTTGTTCGAAGGAGTTCCAGGATAAGTCGCAGATGTTGCTCGTGTTCCTCCCGACTCTTGGAGTAGATCAAGATGTCGTCGATGAAGACTATAACGAACTTGTCCAGGTAAGGCTTGCACACTCGGTTCATCAAGTCCATGAAAACCGCAGGTGCGTTTGTCATCCCAAAAGGCATAACCAAAAACTCATAGTGTCCGTAACGTGTTCTGAAAGCTGTTTTGGAGACGTCCTCTTCCCGGACTCTCAGTTGGTGATATCCCGATCTCAAATCAATCTTCGAATAGTAGCTCGATCCCTGCAGCTGGTCGAACAAGT
The DNA here is from genome assembly GCA_030545235.1 of Helianthus tuberosus. Classification (NCBI taxonomy): domain Eukaryota; kingdom Viridiplantae; phylum Streptophyta; class Magnoliopsida; order Asterales; family Asteraceae; genus Helianthus; species Helianthus tuberosus. Next base: position 114,670,403 of record CM060414.1, on the reverse strand, counting down.
CGTCAATACGCGGTAGAGGATAACGGTTCTTCACCGTCACCTTGTTGAGTTCTCGGTAGTCGATGCACATTCTGAAAGTACCGTCTTTCTTCTTTACAAATAAAACTGGAGCTCCCCAGGGTGATGAGCTAGGACGAATAAAACCCTTATTCAGGAGCTCTTGTAGTTGCGTGGAGAGTTCCTTCAACTCTGATGGGGCTAAACGATAAGGTGCACGAGCTATAGGCGCAGCTCCAGGAGCTAGTTCAATCTGAAACTTGACTTGGCGATGAGGCGGAAGACCAGGTAATTCCTCAGGAAATACCTCTGGATAATCGCGTACAACTGGAAAATCTTCTATCTTCTTCTCTTTTTCTGAGGTGTCAGTAACGAGAGCCAAAATGGCAGTGTGGCCCTTTCGCAAGTACTTTTGGGCCTTGAGGAGAGAAATGACGTTCTCAACAGCGCTCCTCTTGTCGCCATGAATCATAAAAGGTTCACCATCGGGACCTGGAATACGGACAACCTTCTCGTTGCAAAGAATTTCTGCTCGGTGTTGGGATAACCAATCCATCCCAATGACAACGTCGAAACTACCCAAGACGATAGGAATGAGGTCGATAGAGAAGGCCTGGTCAGCGAGAATAAGTTTACAACCCTTGACTACGTGTGTGGCTTCTAAACTCTTACCATTTGCTAGCTCTACGGTGTGCTTGTTGTTCAAGAGTGTTGGAATACGCTTAAGCATTCGACTAACTTCTAGTGTCACGTAGCTAGTATCGGCACCCGAATCAAATAAAACTGAAACATAAAAGTCGTCGAGAAGGAACTTACCCGCCACAACATTGGGGTCATTCCTTGCTTCACCTTGGCCGATCACAAACACCCGCCCCCTGGCGCCATTGTTGTTGTTGTTCCCATTGTTACCATTCCCCTGATTGTTGTTATTGTTGTTGTTGTTCTGGTTCCTGTTTAGTTGAGGACAATCTCTCTTGAAGTGGCCTTCAGCTCCACACTGAAAGCACCCTTTGTTATCACCTTGCTGCTGCTGCTGGCGCTGGTTCTGTTGAGCTTGCTGACGATTCTGATTGGCGGGGTACAAGCTCCTGCAATCCTTTGCAGCGTGACCAGGCTTGTTGCACCGATGACAGTTGCCCCTGGTGCATGGCCCGCTGTGGTGCAGGCTGCAGCGATTGCATTTGGGATGATTTCCTTTGTATCCACCACCAGACGATTGCTGATTAGGGCTCTTGTAGTCCTCAGTCTTTCTCTGCTGAGATTGGGACTGAACAGAAGTCGAACCCTTACTTGGAGTTCCATCCCATTTCCGTTTGTTGTCACTAGAGGTACCAGAAGTAGTTGCAGCACCTATGCGTTTCGGTAACTTGTTCTGCTCCACCGCCTGGTCCGTGAGACGGTGAGCTAACTGGACGGTTTGCTGGTAGGTGGCGAGGTTCGCTGAAGTCACATGACTCTGGATTTCCGGCACTAAGCCCTGAAGAAACAGTTCGATGCGTTTGATGGGAGGGTCCACCATAGTAAGGCACAGAATTGCCAGTTCGTTCGACCTTTTCACATAAGCTTCAATTTCGGACCCCGTCATCTTGAGGTTGAAGAACTCCACTTCCAGTTTGTGAATCTCATCCCGACTGCAGTATTCTTCTTTGATCATCTCCTTAAAAGTTTCCCATGGGGTGGCGTTGGCAGCAACCAACCCTAGCATATGAACTTGAGCGTTCCACCATGTGAGGGCTAAACCCTCAAGAGTACCAGTAGCATACTTCACCCTGCGCGCCTCAGGGCATTCGCACATTTCGAACACGGATTCTAGCTTCTCAAACCAATGTAGGAGACCTACTGCTCCTTCAGTGTCGCTAAAAGTAGTTGGTCGGCAGTCCATGAAAGTCTTAAAAGTGCACACGGGTGGCTGAACATGTTGACCTATCGTAGGTGAAAGAAAAGACAGAGTTTAACACAAAGGTTGGTTCACGAGAGTAGGATCCTAAAGACCCTAGAATGAGTTCGGACTGCAGGATATACCTCCTGCGTGTGCAGCTGCAAGTGCTGCGGCAACTTGTTCGTTGATCAGAGCCGTCAACTGGGCTTGTGTCAGGTTAACGCGTCCAGACATGATCTTCATATCAAGAAGAACGTGAGTGAGAGGGGTTCGCGAAAGTACGACGATAAACTAGGGTAAGCACGCACGTGTTCAAGCAACAGTAGTTATACTAACCAAGTATACCATAAGCAATGTACTATGTAACTAACAAGTAGGCAATATATACACAGATCATATCACCTAGAATGTCGAGCCTTGCATGTGGAGTGAAGCATCGTTGTGGACCGTTGAGCACTGTACAGGTTATAGTCTGGTTTTAACAAAAACGTTTTTCCCTTTATTAAAACCAAGTTCTCTATAACCAATGGCTCTGATACCAATCTGTCACACCCCCAAAATCCACCTGCGGAGTACTACCGCTTGGAGGCGTGACTGACCAGGATCCAGCCACCAATCATATTGAACAAGCATATACGTAGTTAAAAGAAATCCAACCAATACAATTGGTGTTCAAACAAAACATAGTTAAGTTGCAGGCGGAAGCATAAGTCTTAAAGTTAAAACATAAGTTTAATAGTTTCAAAGTTTAACATGGCACACAGCCGTCCATGTCCCACAACGATCCTCCTCCATGCAAGCTCCAGCTTAAGAACCTAAGGACCTGCAAAGCATGTAGTAACGAGTCAACAACAAGTTGAGTGAGTTCACGGTTGGGTGTTCGTTTTAAGTTGTTTCGAAAACAGTTTCCTTTAGCTGGCATCCTGCCGTGGGGGTTACCCCGTAGTTAAAAACGTGACATGTTTATTCCCGGTTACTCTGGCTATCCAGCCGTGGGGGCTACCCCGTGTTAGTTATCTGGCATTTCGGCCGTGGGGGCTACCCCATGTATACACTAGACTCGTTACCATATCGACTGCTGACTGTAGTCATGTTTATGTGCCCTGAAACTGTCAATGTCTATCATCATTGACGTGCCCCAGATCCATTAGTTCACGCCCGTCCTCTGCGGTACGGTGTGAGGTTTGTCAGACCTAAATAGCGCTATCTAACTAATGACCCGCTCGCCATTGGCCCGGCGATTAAGTCGATATAAAAGGAGGGACTTCGTGATAGAGTTTTGGTCTAGTACGAGTTATCTGTCCGTGAGGACGAGGAATTTCATTCCTGAACCTTTGCTGTCCTACCCAAGGAGGACGAGGAACCCATGTTCCTTAACCCCAATTCCCGACCCCTGGGAATCCCATGCTTTGTAGAGGGTGTGGACTCACCTTGGCTTGCTCGGTAGAAACGCAGAAAAGTCAAACAAGCAATGTTGTGGTTACTCACGTCCTATCATAGGTGTATCATGCAATCAGGTTCGTATTCAAACGGTGCACGTATGTTTCTAGCATAATGCATTCAAGTATCGTTCATGGCAGTTCAACAATGTTCACGTTCAAGTAACATACAAGGTCTGGGCATCAGGCCCAAGAGTCCGGCCCAATCAATTAAGTCCGAATCGAGGTGCAAGCCCAAACAGCGAGTATCCGTGTATAGTCTCGAGTCGCAACTAGGCGTTTGCGACTCGCAACCTGAGTCGCAATCGTGGTTTCGGTTCGTGCTGTTTTGGTTTCGAGTCGCAACCGGACTCGTAACTAAGGTTTCGAGTTATAAGGTTCATGTGCTGATCTCTTGTGGTTTCGAGTCGCAACCAGGTGTTTGCGACTCGCAACTGATGTCGCAACCGGGGGTTTTGACTCATCATGTGATGGTTTCGAGTCGCAACAGGAGGTTTCGAGTGGACAATTGCTGATTCGGAACAGTGTACTATCCAATAACATTCTGATTTCATGAAATGGTTTGTACTATCCACTTAAACATGTTTGTTTGTCTAACAATTTCCTAAAATGGATCAAACAAATCAGATTTCAAATATTCAACCATGTTCATATCATATTCATCATGTTCTTCAAACATTCAAGTAGTTCATACTGCTTATTCAAACTTGTTCATCTTATTTCCGGGTTTTTATCATTAATCACAACATATAATCATGAACAACCATCAAATATTTGAACATATTCATCTAATGGTTTCAAGTCATCCAATAACATCTCCAAATTTACCCTAATCCGATTAACATGATGCCCTCTATATACATATGCAAGCCGGTTTTATGAACATCAATATTCAATGGTTTGAATCACATTTTAGACATAAGATATTGTGTGTTCATTATGCAACATATCCGAAATCAAAACATGTTATCCGATTATCAACAACATACATATCCGGTTCACAAACATCATCAAGCGTACAACTACACAAGTTAATCATATCATTCATATTATCTCCTAATCAACAAACATCATGAAATCACTAACCGATTGATGGGTTTCGAAGTTGAGTGTGAAGCTTCCGAGTGTGTGTGCGTGTGAGAGCCGATCCGCTAGTCCTAGTGTCTCCGGTTTGGATCCGAGAAGAAGGAGAAGGGAGGTGATGTTATGGTTTAGGGTTTTAGTGTGAGAGAGTGGAGAGTGTGTGTTAGAGAGTATGTGTGTTGTCCAAAATGGCAACATGGCTATCTATCAAGTTTATATATCCGCTCCAAGTCCTACACCCTAATGGGCTCTCGGTTGGGTTAAGTGAGGTGTAAGGCCCATCCGGCCCATTGTTTCATTGTTCACTCGAGACCATATGGTCTCGAGTCGGGTCCGTGTTGTCTCGGTTCATATACATACTCGCATACATACACACAAGCATACACAATTAACACATAATCACATAAAGGTTCATTTGTCATTAATCACATAAGTTAACTAGCCACACGTTTAAGCATACATGAAAGGTTCTAAATTTCGAGTTGTCACAGGCTGGGTCCTTTGGGGCCGGTTATGGATAGGGGGTAAAGTGTATGTTTTTGGAAGTTGTGGGTTAATAGTGTAAGTTTAGGTATTAAATGGAAGGTTAAGTGTGTTTATGTGTTTTTATGATTTTTAAGGTGTTCTAGCATTATAACTAGCTTTATATCACAAAAACAATGCTTCTAGTCTATGTTTGGTGTTTTGGGTAGTGTCCGGTTATTCGTTCGGTTATCGATTTGTTAAAGTGCTAAATTGCGTAGTTTTGTAAGTTATGAGGAACCTTTTATGACAGTTTTCATTCCCGACACTTTACAAGTTATTCTGGACATTTAATCTTTAACCTTTGTTCACCTACTTAGTTTCCAATGTATTTTTGATGTTGGACCTACTTCTATGTCCTAAATCTATCGTCTGATTGTTTTCTTCAGACATGATGATGCAGCTTTATAACACCCCGTGTTCTGGAAAGTCAAAGTACAAGTCAAAGGAAGAAAAGATTGCTGATTGTGATCTGTCACTCCTTGCTTAACTATGGATTGTACATCGTGACTTGTAATCGAATTCTATTATTTGTCGACTTTAGCTGTATTATGTGGAGTATCTATTAAAAATCGAGGTTTTATCGCATGTTTTATTGCTAATCGCATCGCAACTCGAATTATGCATTCGGGATATTGTTTTACGTGTGTGTGTGTGTGTGTAATTTCTGTGTTTACTTGTGCATGTTTATTTATGTTTTGTGGTGATTATTCGAAAACACAATCGCAACTCTATCGCAATCGCAGTCTAATCGCAAACGCTAAACGCAAGTTAATTAGGACGATTGTATGTTAGATATAGTATTTCTGTGACTATTAGTAACCCATCGCATCGCCTAATCGACACACGCTCAAACGCATCGCAACGCTCAACGCACGAAACATCGAAACGCAACTCGTCGGAGCCACTCGATCGAATGGTCATCCAAACGGATGACAATCCGATCGGATGGCCAGTAGATCGGAGTAACATCCGATCCGCGCACCAGCTCCACTTTCTTTTTTTTTTTTGGCAACCTATAAATAACCCCTGTCACATCACAACAGTGATGTGACAGCTCTCTCCCGTTCGACCAGTGCTCAAGCCCTCTTTTCTCTCGATTTCTCGCGATTCTTGTAAGTTTTCAACCCAAATCTTGTACTTCTATGATCTAAACACACTTCTTCATCATTTTCACCTTTGAATCTCAACTTTTAACCGTGAAATCAGTGGATTTGAGGTGTTCTAGGATGATGTCATCATGGAGTTCTTATGAACTTCAAGTTTTGACCTCATTCCACCAAGAACAACTCAGATCTAAGGGATGTCCATATGATTTAACACTATTTTCACCTAGATCTAAACATATCCAAGGTTGAAAGGATTGAAAGATGGTTTTGTAACTTTCTTTCAACTCTTTTACACTCAATGCACTCAAAACTGATAGAATCGGAGCATGATCAGGCCTTTTGCTCATTCTTAGTGATGTGTCGGTCCAAGATCTGATTTCTATCTAAGAGACAACCGATTTCGGGTTGAACATGAACAACCGTCAAGAACAGTTAGACCAATCGGATTAGGGTGATTCCTGTTCGATCAGGTAACCTGCATCTTGGTGGAGTTTCTGTTGTTTAGCACGTTGTCAAATCGTCTCGATCAAACCGCAAAACCTCCAAAACTTAACAAAGTTTCAAGTTTGCAAAACGATCAGATTAAGGGACGGATTGCCGTCCGATCAGATTGCCATCCGATCGGATATCCATCCGATCGAACGACAATCCGATCGGATTGCACTTGGTTTCAACACTTAACATTTTTCATAATTTTCACAGGTCATCAGTTCCTAACGGATTGCCATCCAATCGGTAGACCATCCGATCGAATGACAATCCTGCTGTGAACTTGTTCTCCAAAGAAATGTCTCGCCGGACGGATCGCCATCCAATCGAACTGCCGCTCGATCGAACGACCTGAAGGGTAGAGATACTTCTCTGTTTTCAAAATGCTACAACAAAAACTTCAAAGCCGTCATACACAAACACATCCATCCCAAACGAGTGGCAATCGAACCGAATGGCCATCCAAACGGATTGTCATCTGATCGAATGACCACCCGTTCGGATTGCTATCCGATCGGATGACCATTCGTCACTTGGTCACTTTGCACCATTTTACGCGCCGTTCTTCGCTTATGCTATCGTTAACTGTTCAGGCTAATCCCTCAGCGCTCCCTTCAATCCAAGAGAGTGTTTACTTGTTAAACGCTATCTGTGAGTATACTCGATCCCTTTTTGCTTTACGCACTTTTGGGTGTTACATACATTACTTATATCAAATCACAACGATCACACAACGCAAACACTTTATACGCTAACCGCTCTGCATGTTATACGTGTTACTCGATGAATGCTTGTATGTTATGTTTACACAGTGATTGTTTCCTGACGCCTTAGCAACGATAGTACTATAGTTTGGACTCAGCACATGTCGTGGACATGGGTTGTTAAGGTTATTTCTTCAAGTGTCACAGTTGTGATATGTGTTGTGCATTCTACAACTCGCAGTCATGTCTATGCATATTTCATTGTCGATAACCTACTAGCTTCACTTTGCTACATGTTACATGGTGGTTATGCGTAAACACTTTTCGCAATCTATTATACTATTAAAGCTGTATGCTCACCTTTACACTATATGTATTGAATTTTGTTTTAACGTATGTGACAGGTGTTTAGGATGCTTTTGCTTGTTAGCTGCTATGGAATCGAGCTAGGAGAGTCTAGAAACAAACTAAATAAAATTTGAGTTGTCGTAATGGATATTTGTCTTTGAGAACATCGTCTATAATAACTGTTTTTATTTTATATGTTTGTGGTATGGGATATGAACCTTTAATATATTATAACAAATATTTGTTATGGATTCTCCTGGACAATCTGTTTCGCTCAGTGTCGCGCCCCGATGTTTCCGTCATCGGTTGGGGTGTGACAGATTGGTATTAGAGCCATAACTATAGGGAATTAGGCAACACTCGACCTAGTCCGGGTCGATGTCTTAGAAACGACGTAGTCTATAGTCTAAGTACCAACAGGGCAACTTGTGCATACCCTGTAGGGGTTTTGTACGAGCTTACTTGTTATTCTCTCTCGCACTCGCTGAACACTATCATTGCACATTGTTTTTAAAAATGGACGAGTGATTAGATCGAGACTAGGTGTGAAAACCGCAAACAATCGATCGGGTCGCTTGTTCGGCCCGCACTTTTACTATAAAACATGAGAAATTGCGTTGAATCAGGAGTGAAATCCATACTTCGACGCAAATTTTCCTCTCTATCTCATCAAAACAGGAACGAAGTTGTTAAGTCAGGGGTGAAACCCGAACCTTGACAACTTATTCCGTTCTTTAATTTGGTTTTACAAAAGTCTCACCAAAGTCTCGACGGACTCCAACAACTTGAGTCGCGCTGTAACTGAAAGGATGCGTTTCGTTCGCCCAAATCAAGGCGAGAGCACAATCCGAAAGGCCAAAGTGTGTGCTCAAAGTCCTTGTGAATAGTCGAACCACTTTGGATAGTCAACGTCTACGCACCCAAGACAATCTATCTTCGATTTTATGCCGCTGACTCTGATATTTATCGCTTTTATGTGGATTTTGTGTGTTTTATGTGGTTTTACCTGTCTATGTGTTTCGATTTTTGGTAATTTATTCGCTTTTCGCTCTCGCTTTGATCAACACACACAACTCGCACTGCACATCTATCTCAAAATGCTAACAAATCGTGAAACTCTCGCCATCGCTACTCGCTAATCTCACTCGCAACTCTCGATCGCCCTACGCAACTGTGAAGGATAGGTGAATGTGTAAGACAAATGTAGGTGAATACGTGCAAGATATAGTATGGTGTACATGTTTCTGTGCTCTACGTGCTTATGTGCTTCTGTGGTTTATGTGCCTATGTGATTAGACGTGTTACTGAGCTTTAGTAGTATTAAGTGTGTTGTGAGGTGAGATTCGACATATAGTGTCTGAATCCTATGGCGATGTCTGTTGCAGACAATGTCATCATTTGGATCGCATGCATCCCGCACCGCTCGTCGAAACTTTGAGAACAAACGTATCGCTTCTCTCGTTGCTAAGCAGATGGCTAAAGTTATCCTGCAAATCGTCAGTGAGCTTCACGAAAATGCCAGCAAGTCCTCTGAGGAATCAAGGACTGACTCACCCAAGGGCACTTTCAGCTTTAAGCAGTTTAAGGCTTGTGGCCCAAAAGACTTTACGGGCGAAGACGGACCAACCACGATGTTTCAATGATTCGACTCAATCGAAGTCACGCTCCGTCAGAGCGGATGTCCTGAACACCTACGAACAACCAACGTAACCGGCGTCTTCCAGTCCAGGGCTTTGGAGTGGTGGACAGCCGAAAGGAACATATGTGGGAAAGATGCAGCCTATGGGATTACGTGGGACAAGTTGAAGGACATCATGATGAAAGAGTTTTGCCCTCCCCACGAGCTTCAGAAGCTGGAAGATGAGTTCTGGCACATCAAGCAAGACGGTGGCGATAATGCCGGTATAACTGCCCGCTTCAAACAGCTGAGTATCATTTACCCTGGTCAAGTTACTACCCCCAAAATCACCATCAAGAAATACATCCGTGCTCTGCTGGATTGTGTGGCTGATTTCGTTCAAGCTGCGAAGACGACAACTATTGAAGAGACCTTCTTGCTCGCTTGTACCTATCATCATTCCGTGGGGATTGCTTGCAGATTCTGTGTTCACTACAACACGTACGGCCACTTCACTGCTAATTGCCGTACCAGTCCACGTCAAGCTCCTGCACCACAAGCTCTCCTTCCTGCTCCCAAGGGCCAACCCGCAGCTCATGCAAGGGTTTGCTTTGCATGTGGTGATCCCAACCACTTTGCAAACATGTGCCCCAACAGAGTGGTGAAGCAAGAGCCACAACAGTAGCCGCAACAACACCAACAGCAGTAGCCTCACCAGCAGCAGCAGCCAGCAACCCGCGGACTTGCTTTCAACATCAACGCCCGCCAGGTTCAAGCCGAAAACAATGTGGTTAATGGTACGTTCCTCGTAAATGTTATATATGCTTCGTGCTTGTTTGATACTAGAGCAGATAACTGTTTTGTATCGTTGGAATTCGAAAAGCTCCTAAATCGTAAGCGCGCCCATCTCACCTCGACGTTCGATGTTGAAGTTGCCACTGGAAGAACCGTCCCTGTCAATTCTGTTCTACGTGATTGTACGCTTGAACTCAACAATCATGTCTTCCCTATCGACCTTATTCCGATGCAGCTCGGTAGTTTTGACATCATAGTAGGCATTGATTTTCTTCGCGAAAATCGTGCTGAAGTTATTTGGTTCGATAAGATGATTCGATTCTCGCTCGCTAATGGTGATAAATTGTGTGTTTACGGTGAAGTCGCATCGAAGAAACTCCAACTCATGTCGTGTGTCCAGGCTAGCAAGTATCTCCGCAAGGAATACCAAGCTTTCTTGGCACACATGGTAGTAGCGAAGAAAAAGGAAGTTAAGGCAATAGACAAGGTGCCTGTGGTTCGTGATTTTCCTCTTGTCTTTCCTGGTGATCTACCTGGTTACCCCCAAGTCGTGATATCGACTTCCCTATTGATCTCATTCCTGGAGCAAATCCTGTGCTCCTTATCGTCTCGCTCCGTCTAAAATGCGCGAACTCTCGAGTCAACTCCAGGAATTGCTTGACAAAGGCTTCATTCGCACTAGCACTTCTCCTTGGGGCGCACCAGTTCTTTTCGTCAAAAAGAAGGACGGGTCGTTCCGGATGTGCATCGATTATAGGGAGTTGAATAAGCTGACTATCAAGAATCGCTATCCTCTACCTTGAATCGATGATTTGTTTGATCAGTTACAAGGCGCTACGTGCTTCTCGAAGATTGATTTACGCTCAGGCTATCACCAGTTACGCATTCAAGAGGAAGATATACCCAAAATCGCTTTTCGCACCCGTTACGGCCACTATGAGTTCATTGTTATCCCCTTTGGTTTAACCAACGCACCCGCGGTTTTCATGGATCTGACGAATCGCGTGTGTAAAAACCCTTTCTCGACCGCTTCGTCATCGTGTTCTTCGATGATATCCTGATCTATTCTAAGTCGAAAGCCGAACACGCACAACATCTACGTTTGGTTCTCGAATTACTCCAAGGGAACCGACTCTATGCCAAGTTTTCCAAGTGCGAATTCTGGCTGGAGGAGGTTCAATTCCTCGGTCACATTGTCAATAGTCAAGGTATTCACGTCGACCCCATGAAGATCGAAGTTGTTAAGAGTTGGGTTACCCCTAAGAACCCGTCTGAAGTCCGTTTTTTTCTCGGACTAGCGGGCTATTATCGCCGATTTATCGAAGGATTCTCTAAAACCGCTGTGCTGCTTACCCCTCTCACGCACAAAGACAAGCCTTTTGTTTGGGGAACTGAACAAGAGACTGCCTTTCGAACCCTCAAGCACATGCTCTGCAATGCTCCTGTGCTCACTTTACCCGACAAAAACGATGACTTCGTAGTCTACTGCGATGCCTCGAACCTTGGTCTCGGTTGTGTCCTTATGCAACGGGACAAGGTTATCGCCTACGCATCTCGTCAGCTCAAGATCCACGAGAAGAACTATACAATCCACGATCTCGAGCTTGGTGCAGTTTTTTTTTGCATTAATGATTTGGCGACACTACCTTTATGGTACCAAGTGTACGGTTTTCACAGACCATAAGAGCCTGCAACACATCTTGAGTCAAAAGGAACTGAATATGTGCCAACGCCGATGGGTTGAACTTCTTAATGATTACGACTGTGAGATTCGTTATCATCCTGGCAAAGCAAATGTCGTTGCCGACGCTCTAAGCCGACGAAGCTATTTGCATAGCGTTCGTAATATCCAAGCCCAGCATAATCTCAAAGCTCTTATCCGCGATGCCCAACATACTTGTTTTACGGAACACACTTTGAAGAAGGAAAGGATTCTAAATGATGGCTCCACGTTGGTGAATAAATCGAATGGGATATTCCACTATCTAGACCAAATTTGGATCCCCAAGCGTACCAACTTACGACAAGTTCTTCTGGACGAAGCCCACAGTCTCGATATTCTATTCATCCTGGTGCCGAAAAAATGTACCAGGACCTTCGCTACAAGTACTGGTGGCCGGGCATGAAGAAAGATATCGCTCTCTATGTGTCGAAGTGCCTGAATTGCTCGAAAGTCAAGGCCGAGCATCAAAGACCCTCTGGCTTACCTGTCCAACCCGAGATCCTATGTGGAAATGGGAGAGTATAGCTATGGACTTCATAACGAAACTTTCACGCGCGCCATCAGGTCACGACAGCATCTGGGTTATCGTTGACCGTTTGACTAAATCTGCTCATTTCCTGCCAATACGAGAAGACTTTAAGGTAGAAAAATTAACCCAAATCTACACCGACGAGATCATTTGTCTACACGGGACGCCTCGTGATATCATCTCTGACCCGATGGTCGGTTTACCTCGCGTCTTTGGGAAACGTTTCAATCTGCTCTCGGTACTACTCTTAATCTAACTACCGCTTTCCATCCCCAAACCGACGGTTAGACTGAAAGAACGATTCGTACCCTTGAAGACATGCTTCGCTCGTGTGTCATAGATTTCGGTGGTAATTGGGACGCGCACTTACCTTTAGTAAAATCCTCGTACAATAACAGTTATCATTCTAGAATCCAAATGGCACCATTTAAGGCATTATGCAGAAGAAAATGTCGATCACCTATTGTATGGCACGAGATCGGAGACTCGCAAATAACCGGTCTTGAGCTGTTGCAAGAAACGACTGACAAAATCCTCCAAATTCGAGACAATCTACTGAAAGCTCGGAGTCGTCAGAAAAGTTGCGACGATAGACGCCGCAAGCCCCTTCAATTTGACGTTGGCGATCACGTACTCCTAAAGGTATCACCTTGGAAGGGTGTGATCAGATTCGGCAAGAAAGGAAAGCTCGCGCCTCGATATGTGGGAGCCTTTAAAATTATAGAAAGGATCGGCAAAGTGGACTACAGAATCGAGCTACCGGAGGAACTTAGCAACGTCCACCCGACTTTCCACGTTTCGAACCTCAGAAAGTGTCTGGCCGACCAGGATTTACAAGTTCCACTCGAGGATCTACAAGTGGATGAAACATTACACTTCATGGAAAAGCCTGTCGAGATTATGGACCGAGAAACCAAGAACCTCAGGCGCTCACGCATTCCTATTGTGAAAGTTCGATGGGAAAGCAAACGCGGCGCAGAGTTCACCTAGGAACTCGAAAGTGACATTAAGGCGAAGTACCCACAGTTGTTTGTTACAGCTAAGCCCTAATTTCGGGACGAAATTCCCTTAAGAAGGGGAGGCTGTAACACCCCGTGTTCTGGAAAGTCAAAGTACAAGTCAAAGTCAAAGGAAGAAAAGATTGCTGATTGTGATCTGTTACTCCTTACTTAACTATGGATTGTACACCGTGACTTGTAATCGAATTCTATTATTTGTTGACTTTAGCTGTATTATGTGGAGTATCTATTAAAAAGCGATGTTTTATCGCATGTTTTATCGCTAATCGCATTGCTATCGCATCGCAACTGGAATTATGCGTTCTGGATATTGTTTTAGGTGTGTGTGCTTTTTATATGTTTACTTGTGCATGTTTATTTATGTTTTGTGGTGATTATTCGAAAACGCAATCGCAACTCTATCGCAATCGCAGTCTAATCGCAAACGCTAAACGCAAGTTAATTAGGACGATTGTATGTTAGATATAGTATTTGTGTGACTATTAGTAACCCATCGCATCGCCTAATCGACACACGCTTAAACACATCGCAACACTCAACGCACGAAACATCGAAACGCAACTCGCCGGAGCCACTCGATCGAATGACCACTCGATCGAATGACCATTCTATCGAATGGTCATCCGAACGGATGACCATCCGATTGGATGGCCATCCGATCAGAGTGACATCCGATCCGTGCACCAGCTCTTCTTTCCTCTTTTGGAAACCAACTCTCTCTCTCTCGTTCGACCAGCGCTCAAGCCCTCTTTTCTCTCGATTTCTCGCGATTCTTGTAAGTTTTCAACCCAAATCTTGTACTTCTATGATCTAAACACACTTCTTCATCATTTTCACCTTTGAATCTCAACTTTTAACCATGAAATCAGTGGATTTGAGGTGTTCTAGGATGATGTCATCATGGCGTTCTTATGAACTTCAAGTTTTGGCCTCATTCCACCAAGAACAACTCAGATCTAAGGGATTTCCATATGATTTAACACTATTTTCACCCAGATCTAAACATATCCAAGGTTGAAAGCATTGAAAGATGGTTTTGTAACTTTCTTTCAACTCTTTTACACTCAATGCACTCAAAACCAATAGAATCGGAGCTTGATCAGGCCTTCTGCTCATTCTTAGTGATGTGTCGGTCCAAGATCTGATTTCTATCTAAGAGACAACCGATTTCGGGTTGAACATGAACCACCATCAAGAATAGTTAGACCATTCAGATTAGGGTGATTCCGGTTCGATCGGGTAACCTGAATCTTAGTGGAGTTTCTGTTGTTTAGCACGTTGTCATACCGTCTCGATCAAACCGCAAAACCTCCAAAACTTAACAGATTTTCAAGTTTGCAAAACGATCAGATTGTGGGACGGATTGCCGTCCGATCGGATTGCCGTCCGATCGGATTGCACTTGGTTTCAACACTTAACATTTTTCATAATTTTCAGAGATCATCAGTTCCTAACGGATTTCCATCCGATCAGTAGACCATCCGATCGAATGACAATCCTGCTGTGAACTTGTTCTCCAAAGAAATGTCTCGCTGGAAAGATCGCCATCCGATTGAACTTCCGCTCGATCGAACGACCTGAAGGGTAGAGATACTTCTTTGTTTTCAAAATGCTACAACGAAAACTTCAAAGCCATCATACATAAACACATACATCCCAAACGAGTGGCAATCCGACCGAATGGCCATCTGACCGGATGACCATCCGAACGGATTGTCATCCGATCGAATGACCACCCATTCGGATTGCCATCCGATCGGATGACCATTCGTCACTTGGTCACTTTGCACCATTTTACGCGCCGTTCTTCGCTTATGCTATCGTTAACTGTTCAGGATAATCCCTCAGCGCTCCCTTCAATCCAAGAGAGTGTTTACTTGTTAAACGCTATCTGTGAGTATACTCGATCCCTTTTTGCTTTACGCACTTTTGGGTGTTACATACGTTACTTATATCAAATCACAACGATCACACAATGCAAACACTTTATACGCTAACGGCTCTGCATGTTATACGTGTTACTCGATGAATGCTTGTATGTTATGTTTACACAGTGATTGTTGCGTGACGCCTTAGCAACAATAGTACTATAGTTTGGACTCAGCACCTGTCGTGGACAGGGGTTGTTAAGGTTATTTCTTCACGTGTCACAGTTGTTTTGGTCAAAAATTACAGAAGCAATTTAGTGATCAAATTAGTAATGTGAGGTAGTGTGCTAGAAAGTGTATAGAAAATATGCTTGTTGAGTTATTTAGAAAAATCAGTATTCAGGATACGGCTCAGGATATTGAGCTGTATCTACGATCAAACAATGAGCAAACAATGAGCAAAAAGTAAAGGAAATGACACGAGATGTACGAGGAAAGCCCTTGATCAATTTAGATCGCCGGCATAAAACCTCGGGAGTTGACAATCGCAGCTGCCTTGTTCTTCTTATTGCTTTAAACTTCAGGATACAGTGCAGGATATAGACCAGATCGCTAAGTGTTACAATGCCTTTGTATGAAAGTAAGAATTGCTCGAGAGCAAGTGTTAGAGTGTAGCGAGTGTGATTGTGATGTCCTATTTGATCTGGTATACCCACCTATTTATAGTAATGAATTACAAACAATAATACCTACAAATATGGGGTACTTCGAATATTCCATTATGAACGTTACTGACCGAGTAATACGGCTTCAACGTCTTCATTTGAACGACTTGGACCGAGTCTTCCGCGGAATGAGTCTTATGAACATTGCCAGCTTCCAACCCACGTACCTGCACATAATCCATTAGTAATCCTGAGGATACCATTCAGGATATTACCAATATCCTGAACCAGCATCCCGGATGTAAACAGATACTAAATAACCAACATATAAACTAAGATATTTTCCAGGATATAGGGGTTCAGAATTTCACCCATAACAATTGTCCCCAAAAATGTTACCATTTGATATCCTGCACTAACGGTTACATTTTTCACGGTGGCCGAGGTAATTAAGAGATAAGACCATTGATGTGACAGCTTTCAACCACCCGGCCTATATTTACTCATCATGCCCTATATCTTCTCATCCTCATCTTCTTTTTTAACCACAATCGACAAGAAAAGGTAATATTCTCTCCCTCATCTTCATATTCATCTTTTAACTTTCTCCAGCGAGAATTCAGGCAACCAAATGCCTAGGCAAACGAGGTCCAGTTCAGGCGACTCGGCTCCCACATTCATCCAACAGAATCTTCTCCAAGAACCGGAGAATGAAACATGCACCTTTGACAATGCTCATCTGTCGGCTTTGAAATCCTCCGGTATCTTTCCGGAAGGAACTATATTCCGACCCTTTGATAGAGAAATCCGGTCAGATATGGTTTCCAACGAGTGGATTTGTTTCAATGCTTTCCCCTTTACCTTAGGGCTACGATTCCCCTTACCGGACTTCATCACCGAGTTTTTTAATATCACCAAAATTTCTTTCAGCCAAACCATGCCAATGCTCTGGCTGGTTTTGTCTGTTCTTGACCAAATCAAGAGAAACCACATACCTGACCTTTCTGTCCATGATCTCCCTTTAGCCTACAAGCTTAGATGCCATGGCTCATCTAGATTCCTATTTTATTCTACTTCCGGTGATCCATTGATACTTCGTGCCACCAGGAACGAGGATGGTTGGCAATCCAAGTTTTTCTTCGTGAAAAGGGATTCAATCCCTGGTGGAACGGATTATCCGATGAGATGGTTAAGAAAGGGTAGGACTTAGGGTTTAAGAATGATCCTGTCTTTTATCCTGTCTCATATCCTCAGCTAATGAATTTTATTTCTCCTGTTTTTGTATGCAGCTGATTTCAGAAAGATCGCACCTCCCCTTGCTGATTCTCAAAAAAGGATAGACGCTATCAGACTGTTTCCAGAAACAGAGAGAAGTTTTAATCCGTCTCCACCAACTCCAAGCCCTCTTTCAAGCGCAAACATGTCTGGTAAGAATCCTGCAAGATATCCTGCACACATATGTTTTTTATTTGCTATTCTTAGGAGAGATTTAGAAATTTACTCCCTGTGTGCAGATTCCAGCAAAGTCCCAATCTATCTAGACCTTGATGAACTTGACAGCTATCCAACTCCAGCCACAGTCAAGAAGGAGACTCCTGCTGCTACTAGCTCCAAACCACTCCCGGCTCCCAAGGCCAATCCAAGAACCCGTGCTTCCACAGCGAAAAAGAGGAAGGGTCTTGAAGTCAGTGCTCCGGGCTCGGAAGGGTTCTCCTATGACGAACTCAGCTTCTCCGATTCCTTAGAGCCAATGACATCCTTCCTTAACAAGGTAATATCCTGACGCATATCCTTCATGTATATCCTGCACATATATCCTGCACGTATATCCTAACAGGATATCCTGGTAGGATATCTTGATCAACATACATTCTAACTTTATACCTGTAATTGATGTGCAGGGCCTCCAGCATTTGCTCCACTTGTATAATGACGCTATTGGTACTGTGGCACTTCATGAAGCCAGGATCAAACAGCTCGAAAGCACCGTTGCTGACCAAGGTGCCATTGCTGAAGTGAAGAGCCGGCACTACGAAAGCTTGCTGAAGAAGGTCACCCAAGACGCTGAGGTCAAACTTGCCACCGTTCAAATGGATCATGATCAGGCCTTGATCAACTTCCGAAAGGGAATCAAGGCTTCTGCTATCGTCTCCCTGCTACAAGCACGCATCAAGATGGCCTACGAGGCCAAGGAGACGGGCCTTGTTTGTCCATCTTGGCCAGTTGAATCCTGGGTGGCCAAGTTAAAGGAGCTCGGAGGCAAAGCTGTGCCATTTCCTGCTGAAGCCGGTGAGTCTTCTAAGTCAGCAGAGGTGGTGGTCCAAGTTGGAGACAAGAAGGATGCTGGAGCTGATGCTGGGATGGACATAGGTCAGGATGCTGGAGCGGAGAAGTCTGAGAAGGTTGGAGGAGATGCCGCTGTGTGAGGGCATTTAGGTGGGCGATGATGGATATACGTGCCAAGGCCAGAGCCCACCTTTTTTAATTTGAATGTTGGTTTGTAGTCCCATAAACAATTTACTTTTCTGCACTTTACTTTCCCGCACCTGAACAATTTACATTTCCTGCATGCTTTTTGAACAATACAACAGTTGAAGGTGGATGGGTCTCGGTTTGAGATGAAGCATTCAACTGTTGGGTAAATATGGTAATGAACTATTAGTGCTCTTAGTGGATGGGCCTTGTTTTGAGGGGAAACTAAGAGCACATCTTTTGGTAATATAACTTCTCTTTTGACCTTATTACTGTTGTCATTGCTATCAAAATCGTAGTTGTAAAAATTGTTTGGTTTGTACACTTTTAGGAATATATATTATAGATGTATCCTGAAAGGTATCCTGAAAGATATCTTGATTAAAATATAACCTACAAATTGTCCAAAAAAGGAGAGATCATACCAGAGATTCTTACAGAACCAATTTTAATCCTCCATTATAAGTTTTGTCCCCAGTGCATACTTGTGAACTTGGATCCATTCTTTGAACAGTATAATGTATGTCCCCTGTGTTTGACACAGAAACGCAAATGCATTTATACCTTGTCTTAAGTAAATTCCGCATACCCTGGGGCAAAACCCCTGATATCCTGAAATGAATCTTTAGCATACTTGGGATAAACCCTTAATACCCTGGGGATAAACCCTGATATCTGGGGATAAACCCTAAATTTCATGCGCTACAGGCGAGAGTGTATAAACTCCAATCCTTAGAAAGGTGAAAACCTTTAAACCTTTGAGAGTATGAAAATACTCTTTCGTGAGAGAGGGTGATCAATCCTCATATACCTTTAGGATCCAGGATATAGCCAACAGTAACGAAATTGTCAGCCACTTTTACATGAACTGGTCCCGCTACCTTGAACTATACCTAGATAACTTGCGCTCCAGGCGAGGTGTTTAAACCCAATTCGAAAGAAAGGTGAATACCTTTAAACCTTTGAAGGGACCAGGATCCCTTAAACGTGAGAGAGGGGGCCAATCCTCTAATCTTTCGACTTATCCTGAGTATATATCCTGGAGCTATATCCTGAAACATATCCTGCAAAACAATTGTAAACTAAGGTGGGTGTTAGCTTGGCTAACACCCCTCCGATGCTTAAGTCAGTATTGGGTTCAAGACAATAAAATAAAAAATATATTTAAAAATAGAATACATACCATTCCGAGATAGAAAATAAATTCTACTCTTACTTGAAATAGAGCTTCAAATGTATTGCATTCCAGGATCTTGGTAGCATATCCCCTTCCACATTCCTGAGTGGATATGCTCCTTTCCCTGCTTCTGACTCGACTTCAAAAGGTCCTTCCCATTTCGGAGCTAGCTTGCCATCGGCAGGATTAGTGATATTTTGAAAAGCCTTTCTTAGCACCCAATCACCAACTCGAAATCTTCTAGTCCTTATGTTTTTATTATATGCTCTGGATATTCTTTGTTGATATGCTGCTATCCTTAGCCTTGCTGCATCTCTTTTTTCGTCTATAGTATCCAAATCCTGACATAAGACTTCAGGATTCTGTTCAGGATCCTGCAGCATAGATCTTGCAGTAGGTATCGTCATTTCTGTTAGAATCATCGCCTCCTCTCCAAATACCAAGGAAAACGGGGTTTGGCCGGTTGCATTCTTTACCGTTGTCCTATCAGCCCACAAAACAAAGGGTAACTCTTCCGCCCATCTTCCTTTTTTGGCCCCAAGTCTCTTCTTTAAGTTATTGACTATTATCTTGTTTGAAGATTCAGCTTGTCCATTCGCTTGAGGATGTACTGGAGTAGATGTGATCATTTTGATTCCCCAACTTTTGCAAAAGTCAGTAGTCCTTTTGCTTATAAACTGGGACCCATTATCACAAATGATCTCAGCTGGTACTCCAAACCTAGTCAGGATATTCCTCTTTATGAAGGATACTACTTCTTGGTCTCTAACTTGGACAAATGCTTCAGCCTCAACCCATTTGGAGAAATAATCTGTCATAGCTAACATAAAGACTTTTCCTCCTGGAGCTTTTGGTAACTTCCCTACTATATCCATCCCCCACTTCATGAATGGCCAAGGGGAAACTACAGGATATAATGGTTCAGCTGTTTGATGTAGTATGTTACTATGTCTTTGACATGCATCACATCTTCGAGCATATTCTGCAGCATCTTTCCTCATCGTTGGCCAATAATATCCTGTCCTTAATACTTTCGAGAACAATGATCTGCCCCCGGTGTGATTACCACAATCCCCTTCATGTATATCCTGAAGTACTTCTTTGGCTTCAGGATCCTCCAAGCACCTCAAATACGGTCCTGCAAGAGATTTCTTGTATAAAACATTATTTATAATAGTGAATCGTGATACCTTCATCCTAAATGCCTTAGGATTTTCATTTCCGGGGAGGTGTCCTTCTTTGAGATATCTCATAATTGGAGCCGTCCAGGATTTAGGATCCTGTTCAGGATATTCCACTTCAGGATCCCGAATACCAGCTACTTCTTTATCCTGAGGATTCGTTGCAGGATATAAGACGTGTAATATTGGTATTTGGGTCCCTTCAGGTATCCTGATTGATGATCCCAAATTTGCTAAGGTATCCGCTTCAGCATTATCCTCCCTTGGTACCTGTTCAAGTGTAAAAACATCGAAATATCCTGCTAATTTTTTGAGAATATCAAGATATTCTATTAATTTCTCACCCTTAACTGCATAGGATCCATTAAAATGGTTAGTAATTAACAAAGAATCAACATATACTTGTAAATTTTTGATACTCATGCTCTTAGCCAATTCTAATCCTGCGATTAAAGCCTCATATTCTGCTTCATTATTGGTAGCAGGAAATTCACACCTAGTAGCCTGGGGTAATATGTCCCCCTGTGGCGATTTTAGTAGTATTCCTAATCCTACTCCTCTTATATTAGATGCACCATCAGTGTATAATGTCCAGGATCCTGAGGATTCTCCTAGCTGTTGAACTTCTAGGTCTACCTCATCCTGAATGTCACTACTAAAATCAGCCACAAAGTCAGCTAAAGCCTGAGACTTTATGGCATTCCTAGGTTCATATACTAAATCATAGGCACTTAACTTTACTGACCACTTAGCCATTCTACCCGACATTTCCGGTTTCCTAAGTACATTTTTGACAGGATAATTTGTTTTAACGTGTATCCTATGTGTCTCAAAGTAGTGTCTAAGTTTTGTTGATGCCATAACTAATGCTAGTATTAATTTTTCTAAATGAGAGTACCTAGTTTCAGCATCTAACAAACTTTTACTAACATAATAAACAGGATATTGCTGACCTTCATGGTCTTTTATGAGAACGGCACTTACAGCATTCCCTGATACAGCAAGGTACAGGGATAGTGGTTCACCATTTTCAGGTTTCATCAATAGAGGTGCGGTTGAGAGATATCGTTTCAAATCCTGTAGGGCTGCTTCATGCTTCTCACCCCACTCGAATTTTTTGTTCTTCTTCAGGATATCATAAAAATCTTTACATTTTTCTGAAGATCTTGAGATAAATCTATTCAATGCTGCCGCTCGCCCTGTTAATCGTTGAACATCCTTCATATTTGAGAGTGATTTAATATCCAAGATGGCTTTAATCTGCTCCGGGCTTGCTTCTATTCCTCTTTTGGTCACCATATATCCTAGGAATTTTCCTGCTCCCACTCCAAAATGGCACTTAGCAGGATTCAGCTTCATGTTATACTGATCCAGGATATCAAACGTTCCTTTAATATCCTGGAGGTGATCCTGAGCTTTCTTTGACTTTACCACCATATTGTCGATGTACACCTCCATGGTGTCCCCCAGTTTGTCTTTGAACATCATGTTTACCAATCTTTGGTATGTTGCACCTGCATTTTTCAAACCAAAAGGCATAGCTGTATAACAATAAATACCTGTTGGTGTCATGAAGGCAGTATCCTCCTGGTCAGAAGGCTCCATTTGGATCTGTTGAAATCCTGAGGATGCATCCATGAAAGTCAGCATTTCATGCCCGGCAGTGGCATCTACCATTGCATCAATGTGGGGAAGAGGAAATGGGTCTTTAGGACAAGCTTTGTTCAAGTCTGTGTAATCTACACAGACTCTCCATTTCCCGTTTTTCTTCTGTACCACAACCACGTTTGCTAGCCACCTTGGGAACTTAACCTCTCTGATCATCCTGGACTTCAATAATCTCTCAACTTCCTCTTGAATAATCGTATTCCGCTCAGGAGCAAACTTCCTTCTTTTTTGTTGCACAGGCTTGAATGATTTATCAATTCCAAGCTTGTGAGTGATAATATCTTTGGATATGCCTGTCATATCCTCATGCTTCCATGCAAACGTTGACATCCTGCATTTTAAAAAGTTAATTAATTGCTCTTCAATATCCTGAGGGATATTGGTTCCCACGAGCACCGAAATATCGGGATTATCCTGGTCTAGGATAATTTTCTTCACATCCTGCTCCGGATCCTCCACGATATCCTGGGCCCGCGTCTTTAATTGCTATGCTGCACTAGGTTTGGTTGAGGATTTCATCGAGGATGAGTAACATTCTTTCGCCTCCTGCTGATCACTATCAACTTTAACAACTCCCCAAGGGGTAGGTATCTTGATGCATTGGTGATATGTTGATGGCACGGCCTTCATATCGTGAATCCACGGTCTTCCCAGTATAATGTTATAGCAGGATAGAGAGTCCATCACACAGAAACGTTGTATCGAGTTGACTCCTTCAACGTACACCGGCAACTTTATCTCTCCCACTGTGTTTCTAGCCTCTCCACTGAACCCAACAAGCATGGTAGACTTTGAAGTGATATCCATTGGAGATACATTCATTCTTTTAAGCGTCTCTAGTTGGATTATGTTGACGGAGCTGCCATTATCAACCAATATCCTGCGTACAAAATGGTTAGCCACATATAACGTTATTACCAGAGCATCATGGTGAGGATCCTGGACAGTATCCCTGTCATCAGCATCAAATGTGATCACTTTGTCAGTTGTGAGTGTAGTCATCCTGACAGGTTTATCTCCCCTTTCGGCCTTAGCTTCTTTTGCATGCCTCTTTGCTGCCGAATACGAAGTCCCACAAATGTCGGATCCTCCCGAAATGAAATTGATTATCTTGGCATCCGCGGGAGGTGATGCTGCTCGCTCAGGATCCTTCTCAGTATCCTGACCCTTATTCTTCTTTCTTCCTAAGAGATCTTACAAATATCCCTTGCTTAGAAGATAGCTTATTTCTTTCCTTAAAGCGATGCAATCCTTAGTCATATGTCCGAAATCTTCGTGGAAAGCACACCATTTTGATTTGTCTTTCCAATCGGCTTTTTGTTGATTCTTTCGAGGCCATCTAGCCTTGTCCCCTAGACCCTGCATGGCATACATCAATTCAGGAATGTTAACAGAAAAGCAATATTCAGATAATTCAGGATACTCTTCAGGATCCTCATCTTCGACAGCATTCACTCTCTTGTTTTCATTTCTACCATATGGCTTAGGCCGATATGACTTGAATGAGGATTCTGACTTCCTGTTAGTTGACTCATAAGTGTTAGATGAGTTCATCCTTTCTTGGATCTTTCTGTCATCCTCCAACCGAATATATCTTAGGGCCCTGTTCCGAGCTTCATCCAAGTTCCTGCATGGGTTCATTACAAGGTCTTGATAAAATTGAGAATCTTTTTACAGCCCCATCTTGAAAGCTTGCACAGCTGTTGCAACATCAAGATAGGGAATGTCTAGTGATTCCCGGCTGAACTTGTTCACATAATCCCTGAGGGATTCCTGAGGCCCCTGTGTTATCCTGTAGAGATCACTTGTTAATTTTCAAAGCTTCTACTACAAGAAAACTGACTATTAAACAAATTTACTATGTGAGCAAAAGATGTAATCGAATGTGGAGGAACATTCAAGAGCCATTTCAGGGCTGATCCTGTCAAGGTTGAACCAAAACCCTTGCACAAGCATGCTTCCTTGAGATCCGGAGGGATAGGGTTAATCTCCATCCTTTCCCTATACTGAGCAATATGCTCCTCAGGATCCGTTGTTCCGTCGTAAAGCTTCATGTTGGGGGTTTGGAACCTCTTTGGGATCTCAGCATCACAGATAGGATATGCAAAACGAGATATCTTGTGGCTGTCTTGAGACACTTCCGGGATCGGCTGGACCACCCCGGGTACACTTGATATCATGTCCTTCAACTTCTGAAGTTCCCTAGTAAGTGCTGATGTCACACCTGTATCCTGCAAAGATCCACTATTGTTAGTAGTATGAGTATTATTATTATTTGATACGTTACCCGTTGGAGGATTTTGCCCATATCCTGAAGCATATCCTGAGCTCCTTATGGTCGACATCCTGACCGAGGAGGGTATTTCAGGAGTATGATTCTGAGGAAGGCTGGGCACAATATTCCCCCGGTTATCCTCAGTATACACAGCTGAACTGAAGTTCAAAGTTCTGGGATGTAATGGAGTGACAATATCCTCAGCAGATCTGCTCGAGCCGGACTTCAAGAGTTGTATTTCCCTTAAAAGCATTTGGTTCGTTTCCTGTTGCTGCCTCATTTGTTCCTGCACACTTCCAAATAAGGTTAAAATTTCATCGTTAGAAGCTATGTAGGTCCCGTGAGCCGTATGGATCGTAACAGAATCGTCGATCCAACCTAGAGTGCGGAATCCTCTAGATCAGATTTTGCAGAAAACGTGTAGAACAAGAATCAAGAACACGATACACTTTCAATCCGGTCTTCTATTGATTATCCAACTCGATGTTTACAATCAATTCAAGACCCACAAGAAATCTCTCAGCCACTCTCTGTAGATTTCTCTAACTCTCTCTCAATTCCTCTAAGTGTCTAACCTAAACCCTTATGCCAAGCCTTGTTTATATAGGACAAGGTTTGCACATGGGCTTTGGTCTGGGCCAGGCCATTCTCCAAGCCCATTACACTAAATAACTCCCTAACCAATATGCTAAGGCCAATACAAAATATCCAAAGACTAAATAATCCAACTATTAAGCTGTTGTCACAAAACATGCACCAACAAACTCCCCCTTGACAATAGCTTCATAGTGTAACTTTGTCTTCAAACATCTTGCAGTCTTTTGGTCTTTGGATAGCGTCAGCTACACAGTTTCTGACATCAACAAACTCCCCCTTAGCTGATGCTTCCAATCTCCAAAACTTTCATCGTTGTAGATCAGTGAACTAGCAATCTTTGGTTAAGCAAGTAAGCTCCAACTCTTCCATATCTCTCTCTCTTTCTGCAATGTAGTAGAAGGATCCTACCATGCATCTTCACACGTTCTTCACTTCACTCTCAATCTGCACTTTACTTGTATTCTGCACTTCATTTTGATAACCGCATCAATCTGTTTAGCAACACAAGAAAGTATCTCGAAAAACCATTAGCCTTTTTCACATTTAAAGATAAACCAATATTTTATCTTAGTTTGCAAAAACAACTGCCTGTCAGTTCAAAATGGGAGATCTTTTAAAAGAAAATATTTTTGATATTTTTCAACACAAACTAAACTAACAAAAACTAAACTGAAAAATATTTACAACACTTCTTTTTGTGAGTATCATGTGCAAGAAGATCATATCAGCAAAATCAAACTGTTTCACACTATTAGATAATTCTATATTTAATTTTCGTGGAAAGCAGTTCAAGACGATTACCAGTATGTTTGTCCACTTAAACAAATGCATGAACATTTCAAGTACCATTACCGTATGATACGTTAAGGTAATTTTATTTCTGATATATTAGTGTGTCCCACTTCAGGATATACCCCCGCGATCAAGGTATGCACAAAGATTCATCGTAGTAGGTGAGTATACTGAATTCATCCGTTTTGTTTTTCAACGATAGATAATTGGTGAACAGGTCAGTACTTCCGTACAGCAGAGAGACCAAAATATCTTATCGAGGGCTAAGACAGATACCATTTTTGGTACGATTTGTGCATTTTGCACTTATTTTGAATGACTCTCTATGAGAGCTTCTTCATTTTCAGGGTTTTGGCATTTTTAGCTCTTTTAAGATATCCGGGGTGTGTCTAGGTCAGCATGTATCTGGATGCAGCAGAAGGACACCCCTGATATCCCCAGATGAAATAACAGTATAAAGACCCAAAACTTCAGATTTTGGCAATCTATCAACGCAAGATTTAAGGTCATTAAACCATACACCACTGATGTGTTCCCCACTCATACTCAGTACATTTAGGTTTATATCACATTGGTAAGTTGATTATTTCATGCTTTTGCCTACTGGTATATCATGTGATGAAGCTGCTATCACACTTAAGCATTTTAATTTCGTTCGAGTGTGACAGTCTAACTTGCTGATGTACTATCATTTCTTCTTTTTCACACAGTGAAAACTCATTTTTCCAATTTTTCAATGTTTTTGGATTTTTAAAATTTTATAACTTACTCCCCCTAAACACACGCCCTAACTAAACTCTTTTTGGCGTAGAGGAATTTTCTGAAATGCTTGATTTTGATCTGAAATCAGCAGCAGAACTCCGAAACAGCCTTCAAAAACGCTCGAAACTTCGATTTTCTGCAGAAAACGATTCTGAACCAAGCCAATCTAGAGCTAAAAGCTCTGATACCAATTGTAGGTCCCTTGAGCCGTATGGATCGTAACAGAATCGTTGATCTAACCTAGAGTGCGGAATCCTCTAGATCAAATTTCACAGAAAAACGAGTAGACACAGAATCAAGAACACGATACACTTTCAATCCGGTTTTCTATTGATTATCCAACACGAAGTTTACAATCAATTCAAGACCCACAAGAAATCTCCCAGCCACTCTCTATAGATTTCTCTCAATGTCTCCAATGTCTAGAATGTCTAACCTAAACCCTTATGCCAAGCCTTGTTTATATAGACAAGGTTTGCACATGGGCTTTGGTCTGGGCCAGGCCATTCTCCAAGCCCATTACACAGATATAACTCCCTAACCAATATGCTAAGTCCAATACAAAATATCCAAAGACTAAATAAACAAACTATTAAGCTGTTGTCACAAAACATGCACCAACAAACTCCCCCTTGACAATAGCTTCATAGTGTAACTTTGTCTTCAAACATCTTGCAGTATTTTGGTCTTTGGATAGCGTCAGCTACACAGTTTCTGACATCAACAAACTCCCCCTTGACAATAGCTCGCAAAGGAAACTTCAGTCTTCAGAATCTCACAGTCTTTTGGTCTTTGGATAGCTTCAGCTTTAACAGCTCCTGTCAGCAACAGACTCCCCCTAAGCTGATGCATCCAATCACCAAATCTTCAAAACTTTAGCGTTTGAGTAAACTCCAGTTCAGCTTTTGTATAGCACTCTTCAATGCTTCAACTTTGTCTGCAATGTAGAAAGGAGGGTCTACCATGCATCCAATCAAACTCTCGTCTTCACAGCAACTTCTCAGCAAAACAGCAACTATTCAGCAACACAGCAACTTCTCAGCAACACACTGCTTCAATCTGTATACTATAAAACAAACATCTCGAGAAACCATAAGAATTTTTCAACAAAAGTTAAACAAATTATTATTATTCAAGAGATTAGTTAAACTGTATAACAGATTAAGCACTTTCCAACACAACACCAACACGCACAAATTTTAAACAAACACCCCATAACCTGCATCATTTCAAAATTTTGAACCCACTTACTAACACTGTCTCCCCCTATCGGTAACAAATCCTCCAAGAATAACAGTTTCCCGTACATTAAGAATTTTTAACAGAAAAAGACACTATTTTTGTATTTTTTTTGTATTTTCTGAAAGCAAATAAATACGAAAAGCAATAAACACTCTGTTTTTGTGAGAATCACCGGTAAGAAGATCATATCAGCACAATCAAACTGTTTCACACTATTAGATAATTTTTTTATTTAATTTTTCGTGAAAAGCAGTTCAAGACGATTACCAGTATGTTTGTCCATTTAAACAAATGCATGAACATTTCAAGTATCATTACCGTATGATACGTTAAGGTAATTTTATATCTGATATATTAGTATGTCCCACTTCAGGATATACCCCCGCGATCAAGGTATGCACAAAGATTCATCGTAGTAGGTGAGTATACTGAATTCATCCGTTTTGTTTTTCAACGATAGATAATTGGTGAACAGGTCAGTACTTCCGTACAGCAGAGAGACCAAAATATCTTATCGAGGGCTAAGACAGATACCATTTTTGGTACGATTTGTGCATTTTGCACTTCTTTTGAATGACTCTCTATGAGAGCTTCTTCATTTTCAGGGTTTTGGCATTTTTAGCTCTTTTAAGATATCCGGGGTGTGTCTAGGTCAGCATGTATCTGGATGCAGCAGAAGGACACCCCTGATATCCCCAGATGAAATAACAGTATAAAGACCCAAAACTTCAGATTTTGGCAATCTATCAACGCAAGATTTAAGGTCATTAAACCATACACCACTGATGTGTTCCCCACTCATACTCAGTACATTTAGGTTTATATCACATTGGTAAGTTGATTATTTCATGCTTTTGCCTACTGGTATATCATGTGATGAAGCTGCTATCACACTTAAGCATTTTAATTTCGTTCGAGTGTGACAGTCTAACTTGCTGATGTACTATCATTTCTTCTTTTTCACACAGTGAAAACTCATTTTTCCAATTTTTCAATGTTTTTGGATTTTTAAAATTTTATAACTTACTCCCCCTAAACACACGCCCTAACTAAACTCTTTTTGGCGTAGAGGAATTTTCTGAAATGCTTGATTTTGATCTGAAATCAGCAGCAGAACTCCGAAACAGCCTTCAAAAACGCTCGAAACTTCGATTTTCTGCAGAAAACGATTCTGAACCAAGCCAATCTAGAGCTAAAAGCTCTGATACCAATTGTAGGTCCCTTGAGCCGTATGGATCGTAACAGAATCGTTGATCTAACCTAGAGTGCGGAATCCTCTAGATCAAATTTCACAGAAAAACGAGTAGACACAGAATCAAGAACACGATACACTTTCAATCCGGTTTTCTATTGATTATCCAACACGAAGTTTACAATCAATTCAAGACCCACAAGAAATCTCCCAGCCACTCTCTATAGATTTCTCTCAATGTCTCCAATGTCTAGAATGTCTAACCTAAACCCTTATGCCAAGCCTTGTTTATATAGACAAGGTTTGCACATGGGCTTTGGTCTGGGCCAGGCCATTCTCCAAGCCCATTACACAGATATAACTCCCTAACCAATATGCTAAGTCCAATACAAAATATCCAAAGACTAAATAAACAAACTATTAAGCTGTTGTCACAAAACATGCACCAACAAACTCCCCCTTGACAATAGCTTCATAGTGTAACTTTGTCTTCAAACATCTTGCAGTATTTTGGTCTTTGGATAGCGTCAGCTACACAGTTTCTGACATCAACAAACTCCCCCTTGACAATAGCTCGCAAAGGAAACTTCAGTCTTCAGAATCTCACAGTCTTTTGGTCTTTGGATAGCTTCAGCTTTAACAGCTCCTGTCAGCAACAGACTCCCCCTAAGCTGATGCATCCAATCACCAAATCTTCAAAACTTTAGCGTTTGAGTAAACTCCAGTTCAGCTTTTGTATAGCACTCTTCAATGCTTCAACTTTGTCTGCAATGTAGAAAGGAGGGTCTACCATGCATCCAATCAAACTCTCGTCTTCACAGCAACTTCTCAGCAAAACAGCAACTATTCAGCAACACAGCAACTTCTCAGCAACACACTGCTTCAATCTGTATACTATAAAACAAACATCTCGAGAAACCATAAGAATTTTTCAACAAAAGTTAAACAAATTATTATTATTCAAGAGATTAGTTAAACTGTATAACAGATTAAGCACTTTCCAACACAACACCAACACGCACAAATTTTAAACAAACACCCCATAACCTGCATCATTTCAAAATTTTGAACCCACTTACTAACACTGTCTCCCCCTATCGGTAACAAATCCTCCAAGAATAACAGTTTCCCGTACATTAAGAATTTTTAACAGAAAAAGACACTATTTTTGTATTTTTTTTGTATTTTCTGAAAGCAAATAAATACGAAAAGCAATAAACACTCTGTTTTTGTGAGAATCACCGGTAAGAAGATCATATCAGCACAATCAAACTGTTTCACACTATTAGATAATTTTTTTATTTAATTTTTCGTGAAAAGCAGTTCAAGACGATTACCAGTATGTTTGTCCACTTAAACAAATGCATGAACATTTCAAGTATCATTACCGTATGATACGTTAAGGTAATTTTATATCTGATATATTAGTATGTCCCACTTCAGGATATACCCCCGCGATCAAGGTATGCACAAAGATTCATCGTAGTAGGTGAGTATACTGAATTCATCCGTTTTGTTTTTCAACGATAGATAATTGGTGAACAGGTCAGTACTTCCGTACAGCAGAGAGACCAAAATATCTTATCGAGGGCTAAGACAGATACCATTTTTGGTACGATTTGTGCATTTTGCACTTCTTTTGAATGACTCTCTATGAGAGCTTCTTCATTTTCAGGGTTTTGGCATTTTTAGCTCTTTTAAGATATCCGGGGTGTGTCTAGGTCAGCATGTATCTGGATGCAGCAGAAGGACACCCCTGATATCCCCAGATGAAATAACAGTATAAAGACCCAAAACTTCAGATTTTGGCAATCTATCAACGCAAGATTTAAGGTCATTAAACCATACACCACTGATGTGTTCCCCACTCATACTCAGTACATTTAGGTTTATATCACATTGGTAAGTTGATTATTTCATGCTTTTGCCTACTGGTATATCATGTGATGAAGCTGCTATCACACTTAAGCATTTTAATTTCGTTCGAGTGTGACAGTCTAACTTGCTGATGTACTATCATTTCTTCTTTTTCACACAGTGAAAACTCATTTTTCCAATTTTTCAATGTTTTTGGATTTTTAAAATTTTATAACTTACTCCCCCTAAACACACGCCCTAACTAAACTCTTTTTGGCGTAGAGGAATTTCTCCCCCTAAATTTTTGTTTTCTTGGAGTAAGTTTTAAAAACATAAATTTAAAAACACAAACAAACTCCCACCTTAACCTGACTACAGTTTTTCACGTTTTAAGTTTAAAAACAATCAAAATGATCACAGAAGTAAATAGTTCGTTACCCATGTTAACCTACTATTCACCTCAAATGCTTTACAGGAACAACCACTGTCGAACACATCAACAGTCCTTCTTGGTCATCCTGCATACACTCAACAACTCAGTTAGTCTTGAGAACCCAAGCCCTGATAGTCTTGGGTTTTCCAAATTCATCCATTACAGGAACATCCATCCAATGTCCATCACACTTCAGTGGATCCTTGGGTAACTTTTTATCTTGATACCTTCTTCTCCCATAATCATACCATGAATTTTGAAAAAAATTTGGATGTTGTTGAACATTCGAGTTACTAAAACCCCTATGTCCATTTCTTTGTTGAAAATCTCGATTACCAGCAGTTTGGTATCGATTTTGATATCCAAAATTTTTATTTTGACTTTGAAAACGATTTGATTTACCACTATATTGACTAAATTGTGGAAAATACTTCTTGGTCTATCAAATCTTTTCGAAGTTGAGGGTTTTGATTGAGATTCAGGTTTCTTTGTCTGACAACTTGTTTTTACACTATTGTTTGACCCTACCTGAATCCCTTCATTAACCTCATCAACCTTTTGTTTACCTTTCTTCAAAGGACAACAACTCACCACGTGCCCTTTGTTGTGACATTTAAAACATGATCTTTTCTTATAATTTTTCTTTTTGTTTGATCCCTTTTTAAATGTGTTGGACTTTTTGTCTTCAGTATCCTCATCCACTTTATGAGGTGTACTGTTAGACCCTACAGATTCTTTCAAAGAAACTGGACTATTTGGCAAGTCCACAGCTATCGGATCCACTACCTCTTGTGCAGTGGTAACAAAATCAATTAGCTCTTCTTCTTTTGGTAGAAAAGAGTAGTCTTGATTTCCAGAAGATGAAGCTTTAGTAAACCCCACCCCTGTTTTATCATTACTCCTTTTTAAACCTTTTTGAATTTGAGTCCTGACTAACGAAGAATTCCCAAAATTGTCTAACTTCCCCTGAAGTTCTACAATTTTAGCTTGTGCAACAGCCAATTCTGTGCACTTTTCTGAAAGCTCGTTAGTCTTTTCTTTCACAGTTTCACGAGCCAAATCAATGACCTGTAACAGTTCATTGACTTTGCTTGTTAAACTGCTAATTTCTTGTTCATTTGATTTTAGTTTATCTAAACAATTTGACTCTCTTTTAATCAAAAGAACATTTAACTCTTTTCGGTTTTGCAAATCAGCTAACAGAGTTTTGTTTTGTTCCGATAGGCTGTTAACTTTACCCTGTAGTTTAGTGCAATTAAGACATGTATGACTTACAGATTCTAATGATACCTTTACCTCTGTTGTAAGTCCATTCACATCACTCAAGCCCTTTGAAACTTCTGCCTCAACCTTTTCAGCATTCTCCTCATCTGCTACCTTTGCAAGCTCAGCTACCACTGCTTGATCATAAGTAGTTACTTTGGAAGGAATCTGATAACGTTTTTCTAAAGCTTCCCACAGCTCTCTAGAAGTCCCATACGTCTTGAAAGTATGTTTAACACCCTCAGGCAAGGACATCTTTATTGCTGCGAAAGCTTTCTTCTCAGCATCAACCAACTGTTTCTCAGATTCATCCATCTTCTCATAAGAAATTACTTTTACTCTACCATCAACACGACGTGTGGGAGCAAAGTATCCATCTATCATACAACTCCACATTCTCGCATCCTTACTTTCAACATATGCCTCAACCTTCTTTTTCCATTCAGCATATTCATTGACATTTATAAGCTTCGGCCAGTTCTTAACAACCTCACTTCCATTATCCATCTTAGCCATTATGCAGCGTAAAAGTTCAAATGAATTTTGGTAACCTGTGTCAAAATCCAATTCTAACTTCTCTACTGGTCCTTGTTGAGCTTTTACCGTAAGCGAACTGGTAAAACCGTACAATTATTATCCGAAAACTGTTTTTATCAAATTATACCGTTAGATTCGTCTCGAAATTACGATTCCAATGATATAAAATGTCAAAAACCTATATCCGGATTTTCCAGAGTCTTTTTTTTTTTTTTTTTTACCCTAAAAATCCAAGGATTCCAACGGTCCAAACGGTTTCCTTAGATTAGTTACGGATGATTTTCTAAACGCGAAACAGTGTAATTTTTCTTACGCAAGCCAAGCCAAATACCACCTCGTCCGAAATGAACCCTATTAATTCGAAATGGTCCGTAATTCAACAAAGTAATCCGAAATGGTTGAACTGTGTCCGAAATGGATCCGAAATCAGTGCCTTTTGTCCGAAATGGACTAATCTGATTCGAAATGAACAACACTTGATCCGAAATGATCAGTAATCCCTTGGTTTATCCGAAATCTGGTCCGAAATGGATCCGAAATGCTAATGATTGATCCGAAATGCAAGTTAACTGGTCCGAAATCAAGTCAAACTGATCCGTAATCAACTCAGAAGATCCGAAATGGTCCGTAATTATTGCTGATTATCCGAAATGACTGATTTCCTGTCCGAAATCAATCCGAAATGCTGGTATTTGATCCGAAATGCAAGCCTGTGAATCCGAAATGATCTGAAATGCTTGATTTTGATCCGAAATCAGCAGTAGAACTCCGAAACAGCCTTAAAAAACGCTCGAAACTTCGATTTTCTGCAGAAAACGATTTTGAACCAAGCCAATCTAGAGCTAAAAGCTCTGATACCAATTGTAGGTCCCGTGAGCCGTATGGATCGTAACAGAATCGTCGATCCAACCTAGAGTGCGGAATCCTCTAGATCAGATTTTGCAGAAAACGTGTAGAACAAGAATCAAGAACACGATACACTTTCAATCCGGTCTTCTATTGATTATCCAACTCGATGTTTACAATCAATTCAAGACCCACAAGAAATCTCTCAGCCACTCTCTGTAGATTTCTCTAACTCTCTCTCAATTCCTCTAAGTGTCTAACCTAAACCCTTATGCCAAGCCTTGTTTATATAGGACAAGGTTTGCACATGGGCTTTGGTCTGGGCCAGGCCATTCTCCAAGCCCATTACACTAAATAACTCCCTAACCAATATGCTAAGCCCAATACAAAATATCCAAAGACTAAATAATCCAACTATTAAGCTGTTGTCACAAAACATGCACCAACAAGCTAAAACAGGAGCAGATTCCTGAACACTGCGGGTAGGGATAATACCATGAGGTCGTGTAGAGGCTGGCATCCTTGGAGGAGGTGGTGGAAGCACCGGACCGGTAGTAACAGAAGTCATAGCAGACACAGTAGAGGAACTCATGTTTGATCTTGAGGCCATTATGGACAATGTGGCAAAAAGTTTTGAAAATAGAAAACCGATTAGCGATTTGACAAAAATTTTTAGTAAAGAGAGCACCACTTGCCCCACGGTGGGCGCCAAATTGTTTTGGTCAAAAATTACCGAAGCAATTTAGTGATCAAATTAGTAATGTGAGGTAGTGTGCTAGAAAGTGTATAGAAAATATGCTTGTTGAGTTATTTAGAAAAATCAGTATTCAGGATACGGCTCAGGATATTGAGCTGTATCTACGATCAAACAATGACCAAACAATGAGAAAAAAGTAAAGGAAATGACACGAGATGTACGAGGAAAGCCCTTGATCAATTTAGATCGCCGGCATAAAACCTCGGGAGCTGACAATCGTAGCTGCCTTGTTCTTCTTATTGCTTTAAACTTCAGGATACAGTGCAGGATATAGACCAGATCGCTAAGTGTTACAATGCCTTTGTATGAAAGTAAGAATTGCTCGAGAGCAAGTGTTAGAGTGTAGCGAGTGTGATTGTGATGTCCTATTTGATCTGGTATACCCACCTATTTATAGTAATGAATTACAAACAATAATCCCTACAAATATGGGGTACTTCGAATATTCCATTATGAACGTTATTGACCGAGTAATACGGCTTCAACGTCTTCATTTGAACGACTTGGACCGAGTCTTCCGCGGAATGAGTCTTATGAACGTTGCCAGCTTCCAACCCACGTACCTGCACATAATCCATTAGTAATCCTGAGGATACCATTCAGGATATTACCAATATCCTGAACCAGCATCCCGGATGTAAACAGATACTACATAACCAAGATATAAACTAAGATATTTTCCAGGATATAGGGGTTCAGAATTTCACCCATAACAACAGTGGTGATATGTGTTACGCATTCTACAACTCGCAGTCATGTATATGCATATTTCATTGCCGATAACCTACTAGCTTCACTTTGCTACATGTTACATGCTGGTTATGCGTAAATGCTTTTCGCAATCTATTATACTATTAAACCTGTATGCTCACCTTTACACTATGTGTATTGACTTTTATTTTAACGTATGTGACAGGTGTTTAGGATGCTTTTGCTTGTTAGCTGCTATGGAATCGAGCTAGGAGAGTCTAGAAACAAACTAAATAAAATCTGAGTTGTCAGAATGGATATTTGTGTTTGAGAACATCGTTTGTAATAACTATTTTTATTTTATATGTTTGTGGTATGGGACATGAACCTTTAATATATTATAACATATAGTTATTATGGATTCTCCAAGACAATCTGTTTCGCTCAGTGCTGTGTCCCGATGTTTTCGTCACCGGTTGGGGTGTGACAAGCTTGTCTAACCGGTGAGCTTACTTATCAATTAGACGCAACGCTTAAAGTATTGTATGATGTGACAATTAAGATTTGAAACATGCATGAATTCAATTGTATATCAAATAAGCACATAATGTTGAAGTGTAATCACATAAATGCAGGTAATAAATATTAATTAAAATAGTACGGAAATTACTGGTTTTGGGCCAGTTGTCACAAATACGGTGTTATCACTTGGAACTACCTTCCAATACCTACCAAAAAGTTTAAAAAAATAATAAAAAATACCAAAAATGTAAAAATAATAATTACTTTTGTCGTACCTTTGATTTTCTTTGATGTCTTCTAACTTTTTTCTGATTTTCGGACAGACATCACGTTTTAATTTTCTAGTTTTTCGCCATTAAAAATATTCTTTCCATCACAAATGTTCTGATTTCTTCCATCACAAACTTTTCTACATCCATTTATCCATCCATCTTTGACACCCTTAAAACAAATATAATAACTACTGAAGTAAACTTCTCCACTCTCCATTTCATTCGTAGCCATCTTGACAGTACTCCCTGGATTAGTTTCTAATATCTCGGCTTTATAATCCGAAAGTCTAGCATAATGTTCTTTTAAACCACCTTCATAATCATCCAAAACCTTTTTTTTTTTTGCTCTACTACATTGACCAGTACTCACTTTGCATTCAAATTGTCTCATGATATCAGTCTGCATTTGCCTTAAACTAATTTCCGGATTTTCAACTATTTGTTTGAAATACCTTTTTGCAATCCAAGAATCTGTAACAAGAGAGCCCAAACAATACTTTCTTGTGCATGTGTGTTTCTCGTTTAGTGTTTTTATTTTGAATGAATCCTCGCTTGTAAGCCTTGAGGCCCAAAGCCTAAATGGACACGTCCTGACTTTCTTCTTTTTCCCTGCATGATCCTCTTCATCTTCAGTTTTTTCTTCCCCACATACCACCAGCAACCTACGATAGTTGTTGACTGTAAACTCTAATTGATAACCATTTGATACTCCATAGTTCATTAAACTCTCCTTTAGTTGTGTAGGACTCTCAAATTTCATTCCTAGAATAGGTTTGGTCAATCTCCAATTAATTGTTGGATCGTAGCTCGGATATACAACATCACGCTCCATATTTTCAACACCATCACTGTCATAATCCTTTTCATTTGCACTCCAATCGTCAGCGGAACTGGCCTCGTCATCTTTTCAATACGATCATCCTTTTCGCTATCACTGTCATAAAAAAGTAGACTCAAAAAAGGGTCCTTTTCGATTTGATCATCTTCATGTTGTAATGTTCTTTGAGACCCAACTTCCGTACTATTTATTGCTGAATATAAATAGCAAAAAAAAATACAAATTAGTAAAGCAACAGTGATCGCCCAACATCACATCAAAACCAAGCTGTTGAATATTATTGTCACTTGACCGACCTTCCGAACTATGACTAGTTAGGCATATTTGATCAAAACAATATATTATTGCTGATTTCTTTCTGAAATCTTTTATACTTTGATCTTTAAGTGAATCAATTCTTTTAACATGTATCCATGAACATTGATAAACAAAACCCATCATTTTCTTCACTAAATGCTTTCATATGACCAAGTTAAGATGCCATACCCAATTTCTTCATTAAATGCTTTCATTACACGTGCAAGTCTGTATATATATTATACTCGTTATATATTATGTGATAATCTGTATATATATTATTCTACTCGTTAGGCATATTTGATCAAAACAATATATTCTTGTTGTGAACAATATATTATTGCTGTGAAACAAAATGAAAGAAGCTATGAAACAAAAACGAATCGATACAGGTCGTCTCCGGGTCTTCGTCGAAACAATATATATCATTGCTATGAAACAAAAACGAAAGAAGCAATGATACCTGACGAATCACGAATCTGATCATCAAAGGTGGAAGGTCGGTCGTCGTCGTTGTTCATGTCGTCTACGGTTTTGGGAGGAATGAAGCAGTTGTAGGTTATAATATGTTTTTATTTTATAAATTCCACCTAATATAAATAATATCCACATAAGCATTAAAAAGAAAATAAAAAATAAAAGAAAAACATGGTAACCTGATGACCTGGTAATTACACAGTATTATAACACAAAATTAAAGTTTAGTGACTTTAGAGCATTCTCATCCAATCCATCAAATTATACATACATTCCACTAAAAAACAACTCCTATATCAATATATTTTCACTAAAAACAAATACTTTTTCTCTCTCCTTTTCAATTAAATAATATTATCATTACATTTTTCTCTCTCCTTCACTCACAACCACTTTCAATATATATTAAAAAAATTATACTGGGTGAACAGTGTCCCCCCAAATATACAGATGAACAGTAACATTTTCTCTCTCCTCCACTCACAACCATTTTTTATACCCTTTATAATATAAAAACTACCCCTCACATATTTTGATGGTTTGGATGAGAATGCTCTAAGAGATACAAAAAAAGTTTGGATGACTTAATTGAGACACTTGACAAACTTAGTTACATTTTAGTGGCATTTTCCCATAAAAAATCTAACCAAAATTTATTAAATAAAAAATAGGCAATTTTAACTTTGGTCGGGTGAAAGAGGTTCTTCTCTTTTATCTTGTGGATGTCTTTTATCTTTTAGAAAGAAGACCAGAATTCAATTTTTAAAATGAGGTAACATTAAGAATATGTTGGTCTAGTATAGATAGGGTATTCTTACTTCCACAATGTTATAAATCTAAATTTGCCATCAAATCGTATTTCGGGGCTGTTGTGTGGAGATCGATGGGTCATGGATCCGATAGAACTTAAGGATAAAATCGCGAAGTTTTTTTTGGTTCGCTTGGCTGAACCAGTACCGGTTAGGCCAAAATTTGTGTGTCACGCAGTGAACCGGCTCTCGGATGAAGATAAAGATATGTTGGAGACTTAGTTTTTGGTGGTGGAAATTGAACGGGCGGTTTGGGACTGTGCGAGTGATCGTGCCCCGGGACCTGACGGGTTTAATTTCAAGTATGTTAAACGGTTCTGGCAATTTCTAAAACAAGATTTTGTCAAAATGTTTAATGAATTCTATGACATGAAAGAGATCTCGGTCGGGACGTTTTCATCCTTCATTTCTCTTATCCCTAAAGTTAGGGACCCTCAGTTGGTCTCTGATTTTAGGGCAATCAGCCTTGTGGGTTGTATTAACAAGGTGCTGTCGAAGGTGCTCGCCAACCGGTTGAAAGGTGTAATTGGAGGCCTAGTGTCAGAGGAGCAAATGGCATTTCTTTTTAACCGTATTATTCTTAACGGTCCCCTTATATTGAATGAAACAATTACTTGGTTGCGAAGATCAAAGAAAAGAGGTATGCTTTTCAAAGTTGACATTGAGAAGGCCTATGATTCATTGTGTTGGGACTTTCTATTGTCAATGTTGGAACAAATGAATTTCCCTTTTCGATGAAGGCGCTGGATTGCGTCAATTTTATCCATGGCCTGGGTTTCGGTCCTCGTGAATGGATCCCCCTCATGTGAGTTTGTATGCTCACCACCAAGGAGATCCTATATTTCCATACCTTTTTATCCTTGCTATGGAGGCCTTAACTTGCATTATGAAGAAATCATACACTGTTGGTATTTTTTACGGAATTAAAGTCGGTGTATATGACTCATTTTCTCTTTGCAGATGATGCTATGTTCCTTGGTGAATGGTCGGTTAGGAATGCTTTAATGCACAAACGCATTCTTAGATGCTTCCATATGGTCTCCGGGCTAAAAATAAATATCCAAAAGTGCATTTTATACGGAATTGGGGTGCATGTTAGGGTCAGTTCCATTTACTCACCTTTGTCTTCCGATTGGTGGGAATATGAATATTGTACGAAACTGGACACCGGTTGTTATAAATTTCAGAACCGACTATCTCTCTGGAAAGCTCGACAAGTTTCCAGCGGTGGTAGAATAACCCTATTGAAGTCCATCTTAAATGCCTTACCAACTTATTTTTTCTTGTTATATCGGGCTCTGGTTCAAGTTACAAAATTGGAGCGCCTAAGACGAATGTTCTTTTGGGGCGGGGTGAGGAAAATGACAAGATGAGTTGGGTGGAATGGGCGAATGTTATAAGCCGGTAAACAAATGGGGAGTTGGTCTTGGGTCGCTTCGGGAGGCAAACCTAGCCATGCTCGCCAAATGGTGGTGGAGGTTTAAGACGGAACAAAACGCTCTTTGGAGAAAAGTCATGTGGTCTATTCATAGTGGCTCTCGTTCATGGTCTTTCATTCCAAGAAAGCCTACTAACTATGGACCTTGGTTTCGCAAGATATAAATTTGGAACCTCTTATAAAAGGCGTTGTTAGGAACAGGCTTTCAGTTCTGTTCTGGCATGACTTATGGGCTGGGTCGGAGCCATTTAGGTTTCCCAATTTATTCTCTCTTGAAAGGAACGAACTGTGTGTTGTTGCTGATCGCTTAGGGCCTGGTTCGAATGACTCATTTTTTTCTTGGAATTGAAGCAATAGACGGTTGTCTTCAGTGGAAACTACTGAATTAAATGTCATTAGCTCTTTGCTAATGATGATAATGCTTTCAAATGAGAGGGATGGATGGGTTTGGGTTAACGAGGAAGTCGGGATGTTTTCGGTTGGGGGTATTAAACGATTATTAACAGGTGTGGCAGCCTTCCAGATTAGGTCCTATTCCCTTGCAACAGTTGGATTCCCGCAAAGGTTCTCACATGCCAGTTATCGCAAGCAGTTTGGAGTATAATTGGTCAATAGTGTCCACTACCACCTATCTATGCTTTTAAAATAAAGGATCTGCTGACACTTCACAGATTCTCGAGCGGGTCAAAGAAAGGGAAAAAGGCTTTACACGCGGTAATACTAGCAACTTTTTGGAGCATCTGGCGGTCCAAAAACAAGGCTGTGTTCGAATCAAAAGTCCCTTTGTTGTCCAAGTTGTTGAAGAAATTAAGTCTTGGTGTTATCTTTGGGTGAAAACAGATCAAAGTCGGCTGTTTTGACATGGGAAAGCTGGAAATCTTTCAACCTTGAAGGCTTGGGCTAGCTGGGTAATATCTTACTTTGCTGTGTCCCTTTTTTTTTGTTTTGCTTTCCAGTTTGTGTTCCAGCAAATGTAATAGTCGGGTATGGTTTTTGTGGCTTTCGGGTGCTATGAACTCTGAAGCTAGCTGGTAGGCGTTTTGGTATATAATGTTGTTTTGTTGGTCGTTAAAAAAAGATAGGGACCTAGAAGAACATACCTAAAGTTGAAAAGGATTTAGGAAAGTTCGCCAACATGGTATAGCCCAGTTGGTCAAAGGAGTTTTCCGTAAGGCTTCTCATCTGGGGAGATCCCAGGTTAGACTCCTGCTGTGTACGTATTGGGATTTCAGTATGGAGTTGGACCTGGGCAAGGTTTAAGAGCTTGTCTCGCCCTGTGGGGTAGTGGGTCCTTTGGCCCCTACAATTGCCGTTCTAAAAAAATAAAAAATTAGGAAAATTCAAAATTAAAGGATTTAGGAAAATTCAGACCTGTCTTAAAGGGATAGTGGGGCAAGGGAATAGGATTTCCATTTAACATGATTGTTGGGCGGATCAAAGATGAATTATTCCAACCCTTGTTTTATTAAAATTGGTTTGAAAATAAAGTGTATGGTAATTGATCAATCCACTTAATTTAGAGAATTCTTTAACATGGGAATTGGAATTAAAAGGATCAACAAGATACTTTGGAGATAAGTGAACTTAAGCAATACAAAAATTTGATAAACTAAATTACAAGGTCAGAAAGAGACCGATAAATGGATTTGGATGGATGGAGACCCTAGCAAGTTTAGTTACATTCGCTACAATCACTCAGGAGGGATATATAATGAAGAAATCCTAACCAAACATATTACTCTTTTGTTGGACAAAATGACCCACTCAAAGATATAGAACGAGGAAATGCTAATCAAACATATTACTATTTAGTTGGCGAAAATAAACCCCTCAAAGATAAACTCCTTTGGATAGAGAGTCTCGATAGATAGACTCCGAACAACAGAAGCACTTTCAAAATGGGGAGTTAGCTTTAATGCAACATGGTGCATGCTTTGTGAAGAAGGGTTGAAGTCCATCAAACCTTTTTTAACAATTTGGCACATAGTAAAAGTCGCTTGGACTGCCATTAGTCAGTGGGCAAAATTCCGACCCTAAACGACTCTACAATCAAAGCAATCATGGACATCCTAGACCAATTTCTAATACCTACCGTTTAGAAGAAGGTGTTGACAACAATACTCTTGACATCAAGTTGTTGTATCTGGTGTGACATCTGCCAAAAACGGGTCTTGGAAAAACCGACTCATTTTGAAAGTCGGATCCAGAATGTAATAAATAAAAATGTGAATTATAATTAATCTTATTATCTTTAGTAATGACATGTATTAATTTAATTAAAATAATTACTTTTAAGGTTTAAATATTAGTTTTATAAATAAACAGTACTAGTTCCTAAACGACATGTGAAAGAACTAAACGCATCACCCTCAAATCCTAAACGACATCACATGATGTCCAAATGGCACACAAAACTATTTCAGCTCCAACTATTCGCGCGACCGACGAACCCAATGATCCGACCCGACTTTAAACGATTCACGACATAATGTTTCGATTTCATTCTTGACTCAATTAACTTGCATTCATGGAGAATTAATAACCATGCCATCAATCATCATATTACACCTCTTAATTAACATAATAAACTCAAAACTTAATTCACCATTACCTCCATTAAATTTTATGAAGAACACCAAAAGAATTCATCAGTTGCTATCATTAGCTTATCAACTTGATTTTAAACGAAACCGCTAGTCATTTTCCCCACTTCTAAATTCCTTTATCAATCTCTCTCATCCGAGAATTCAAGTGAAGATCAAATCTAGGGCTCGTATCTTGTTTCAACGATTTCTCCTTCACTTCTCAAAGGAATTGGGTAATCCTTGAACCTATTCTATTTAATTTTTTTATGCTCTACAAAACGCCGTTATCCATAACTGTGATAGAGGGCAATCAAATCTGAATCTATAATCTATAAATTATAATAAAGCAAAACAAGTTTAGGCCACAAGGCATGAACTTAAGCTACTAGATGCCACGTGGCATTTCATTGTTTCCTCTTTTTTTCCTTTGAGCAGCAAACGATTACACTTCCTCTACACGCTTCTCAATCATCCTCTCCTTTTGTTCCGCTTTGTTCTTCCCTTTTCTTTCATCCGCTTTCACATTCATAAACCCTAATTTTAATCTACTGCATCTATGGCTTTCTAAGGGAAATCAGGTCTGCAATCAAGACCAAATTATCGTTCTTTAGGCGGTAATCCACTTTACCTTTTACAATCATATGTGACCTAACGACTGATTTTCATCCCCTCACTTACACAAACCCTAAAACTTTGGTTTGGGGTCTGATTTCTGATGTTATGTTGTTGTTCCTCACAGGGTCAGATCGGCAGTAGTAGCGGTGTTCTATAAGTGACTGATGGCTCTAAGGACTATGGTTTTTTTTCCGGTCATCTCCCCATTTCCGGCGAGAAAAAAGGTAAACCGTGTTGTGTACACGTCATTTTTTCGGTGATTTGAAAGAATTTTTGTTTAACGTGTATGATTTTGGGGTTGCTACCCATTTCTGGCGAGAAAAAAAGGTAAACTGTGTCGTGTACACCTCATCTTTTCGGTGATTTGAAAGAATTTTTGTTTAACATGTATGATTTTTGGGTTGCTGGATTATTCAAGCATTTGTCATGCGTGCACCAGTACCGTTTTCAAAATTTTGATTAACAAATATGATTAAATCCTATAAAAAGGTGGATGACTTTCGATGGCATTGGCTATTTTGTTTGTTGCTGCATAAGTTTGTTCCCTCTTTGAAAATATTTAGGTAGTAGGGGAGGTGGGAAGAGGATGATGTATTAAACAATAAAATCAAATACTTAAATACTCATTAAGAAACTCAAATAATGGAAATTTTAAGATAATTCTTTTTTATTATTATTTTTTTGTAGTATAATTTTGAAGGAAGATATGATTTGGTAAAGTTTGTAAAGTTGGTTCAGAAAGTTGGGATGTATATGCATCTAAGAATTGGGCCATTTGTTTGTGCAGAGTGGAATTTTGGGCAATTTTATCAAGAAACACTTTGTAATTTTTGATGTTTTTAAATTTAATAATGATTTTGATGTTTTTAAATTTAATAATTATTTTGATGT
The DNA here is from genome assembly GCA_030545235.1 of Helianthus tuberosus. Classification (NCBI taxonomy): domain Eukaryota; kingdom Viridiplantae; phylum Streptophyta; class Magnoliopsida; order Asterales; family Asteraceae; genus Helianthus; species Helianthus tuberosus. The sequence goes on along the minus strand of CM060414.1, from coordinate 114,626,131 downwards.
TTATGTAGGGGTTTGCCTGTTTGGCTGAAGTATGTTCCTGGAATTAGCTTCAAAACTGATAATAAACCTTTCAAGGTATGTCGTTTACCGAAATCCTCTGTTTTATTGCAGATAAATCGTTTGTTTAACATAATGGTGGTGTTCGGGTTCACCTATTTAACTCGTTTAATCAAAGAAGATGACCATCAACACGTTTAAAATAAAAATATATGTTTATTAAGCTCAACCCGTCAACATGTTTATGACCCGTTTAATCCATTTACAACTTGATTACAACCCACTCACAAATGTTTGGTTCTTTTGCATAAATAGCTTATACTATTTTATGTGTGTTCGGGTAAGAGTTGATGAATTTGTTATAAATATATTATATGAACTATGTTCGGGTTCATAAGTTCAACCTGTTAAACCACCAACCCAACACGATTGGCATCACTCTTGGAGAAATTCATAAAGATTACCAACTTATAAATTAACATCATTGGTGAATGCAAATTGCAATTCGAAAGTTCACAACAAAAATAGTGGAAATGATGAAGAATGAAAAGTTGTTTGAGTCTCAAGGTGGCCCTATCATCCTCTCTCAGGTTACTCCTGCTTTCTTGCTAAGACTTTTTTTTTTCAATTATTAAATTTGCAAATATATCACTTACTTGAATTATTTATATATGTAATATTCATTATAAAACTAGATGTTGAATTCATGTAAATGCTAAAGATGAAAGTGAACCCACATGATCTCATAGGTAAAAAGTTTTTGAAAAGAAGTGGAGTTTGATCGGTTTCATTTTAAGCAATTTTTGTTTACCTTTTTGATCCCTTAAATATAAACATAAAAAAGGCAAGATCCTCCAGATTTCTCACACATACTCTAAAAGGTATGTTCTTGAAAAGCTTTCGTTTGACCTTCGTGTGTTTACTCCTTATGGTCCTTTCCTCTTCTTCCTCCCACCAAGAACTCCATTGAAGCTTGAAGCTTCAAACTCAAAAAGCTTCAATAGGAGGTTCAAAAGCTTTTTTTTAGCTCAAAGTTTTGCAATTCTACTACAGTAAAACATTACTTTAAGTTATTTATGTTCAGAAAAGTAAAAATCAAACAAATTTAACTTAAAATAAAATTTATTTAGCTAAGAACCTAGCACTGGTAATGCAACACGGGGTCGTGCCACATAGGCACGGGGCTGTGCTGAAGGTCCTGATGTCCCATAAAAGTGTTAACAGTTAGCCATTTTACCTAGAATGTCGAGCTAACAAAGCAGGACTTCATCAACCAGCTCTAGGAACAACAGAAAGGGGAGAAGACTCTCTCTCGAAGCTACTCTTGTTAGATACGTGAGTGCTTTGAGGGAGTCTCTCGATGAAATGACCTTGGTGGAATAAGTTCTTATATACCGGGTGAACTACCTCTCAATTGGCCTAGAGGATTGCTTCAAGGAGATCAACCTTTTGTACCAAAGGTTGAACATCTTGGCCATGCCTCCGATGGAACCGATCTGGTCGCAAGAAGATTGGAACCTCGCAAATGAGGTCATTCAACCCACCGGGTGGGAAGATGAGATCCCGGAACCTCCCCCTCTCAATATCTCCTTCAAGGTTCCAGTGAATCCCGCTCCCCCTCAAGAAGAAGTCGAAGAGGAACCCTACATCTTCCTTCCAAGGGAGATAGAGGAGATGCTCAATGACCACTAATTGAGTACTCTTGGAAATAGCTCAAGTCCTCTGACGTCTAGCCTTCTTAGATCTATGAGAGTAGCTGAAGGTTTTAAATAATGATCTCGGGGAGGCATCCCTCAAGATTCTATCTATCTTAGGTTAACTAAGGATTGTAATCTTTATTTTCTTGTACTTGTCCTTTATTTTCAATGAAATGCAAGTATGGTTGATGATGGTTTCAATAAATTTGTTAAAGAAATTGGAAATGCCAGAAAGGTGACAAAAAATGGAACCCATGCATGTAAATCAGAAGCCTCCCGACTCAAAAACTGCAAAACAGTGTCTGCAGCACGGGGCCGTGCTCACCCAGCACGCCCCCGTGCCCAACTATCTGATATCCAAAATCTTCTGTCTAGAAGGTGGCACGGGCCGTGCTCACCCAGCACGCCCCCGTGGCCACCCCACTGTAAGTATTCTGATTTAAATTGTTGCTGGCACTTTGGACACGGGGTCGTGTCCCCATAGCACGCCCCCGTGCTGCAAGTGCCAATAACAAAAAAATTTGCTATTTTTCACAATTTTTACACATTTAACCAAAATAAATCCTATTTGGGACACATTGAGGGCAATGTGTAATTTAAATTTGGGGGGATGATAAAACCTTGAATCGTTTGTCCTAAAACCAAGCCTTACACAAAACTTGACTTGGAACCGCTAATCACCCCAAACTTTTTCAAAAAAAAATTCTTTACTTATCTTGGTTTAGTTGGGTAAAATAAGTTCTAAAATTTATGTTTTTACAACTGATAGCGTCGTAATAAAAAGAACCAATTAAGAAAATTACGAAAACAGGCATAACAAATCTTTGTAAAATTTGATTATATATACATTTTTACACTACAACCCCTTTTCTCACAAAAAAAAAGTGAGTTTTGAGCCTTTACCGAGCATATAAATACACATCTTTACTAATTGCTCAGTTTTCGTTTCTTGTGTGAATAGCCCGTTTGGTTTTCATGAATCTAGAACTTGACAATGCGATACATTACATGTCCTTATCGACAAAAATCCAAGTAAGTAAATGATGGAGGCATTAGGACCAACCCATTTTTCACTTCAAAACCTTTATTTTTCTTTGCTTTACCAAAAACATCCCCCTAAATTAACCCTTTGAACCTTAAACCTTTTTCATTTCTAAACTCACAAAAACAAACCTTTTCATTTTTCCCTTTTATTTTTATAAAGATATCGATTATAAAATTACAATTATGGCTCAGTTTCCACTTTGGCCAAAAAACTCAGAAAATTTGCCCAAAGTATTTTTTGCTAAGCCATAAAGCAATATAAAAACCGATACTTTTTACGCTTTTTCGCCATTTCAATAAAACACACCAAACCCAAACCACAACCTACCCTTTAAAGCCTTCTTGATATTTATAAGGATTTAACGTCAAAAGGAGGATGTTTAATTGGTTGTCAAGCCTATGGTAGGAATAAGTTCCAAAACCGGGCACGAGCGTTCTCACTTACACAACTTCGGTTGAGTGTTGAGTGACCACTTGTGAGGTGTGTAAATTTGTATATAACTAAATGGAATTTTATAAAGGAATGTTGTGCCCAAAGTAAATAATTTTTCTTAACTTGTGTTTTAAATAAATCATGACGAATAAGATTGTAAATAAAATAAAAAATAAAATAAACTTAGAACTTGGATACCCAACACTCTAAAGATGAGACCAAAACCTTCTCTTCTACCTATTCCATCTGGGTGAGTAAGCCACGATATAGAGTTTTGCTTGAGGACAAGCAAAGATTCAAGTGTGGGGGTATTTGATGTGCACAAAATACAACATATAAATTGTATAAAATATGGCGTAAAATCAACCCTTTTTCAGTGTTAATGTTGGAAAAAGCTCGTTTCTTTGTTCCTTTTTAATTTACAGGGTCAAAAGAGCTTAATTGCATAAAAGGGACGAAATAACAGCAAAAACCAACATAAAATACAATGAAGGAGGATTGACGCAGCTCGCCAAGCCCCTATCCACATCCAAACCAAAGCAATAGCAAGATCAGAAGACTTGACACGGGGCCGTGTTCACCAGACATGGGCCGTGTCCAAGACTGGAATCTCTGCAAAAGAAAAGATAATAGCAAAGGACAAAATAGACAACCAACACAGGGCCGTGCTAAGGCAACACGGGACATGGTCAACTCTAAGATTCGAAGAATCTGAGGTAGTACCGCAAGTACATTGGCCACGGGCCGTGCCGTTGACACACGGAGTCGTTTTAGTACAAGACTTGACACAGCAGTTAATGAGGAAGAGAGAGAGAGAGATGACCACGGGACCGGGCTAGGCGGGTACGGACCGTGCTAAAGCTTCTGATTTCAGCTATAAATATGGGTGCTTGGTTCCATTCCAAACCATCCCTTGGCAAACCACTTCTCTCTCACTTGCCACCACTCCACCACCATCATCCATCTTCCATCATTTAGAGTGTGTAGTAGTCTCGGGATCCAAGATCGATCGTAAGAGTCTTTGTCAAATAAAGGCCATGCTTGGCTAAACTCTTACATCACTTGGCGAAGACAAATCTTTTATGTATTTCTTTTTTATTTCCAATATTTGGCTCCTTTTTAATTGGATATGTATTAATGACTTTAATCACTAGTTTTTATATTGAAGGCGAATTTATCTAATCATTCTTCATATGTCATTCACATATTCGTGTCTTTACGGTCTATATAAAGCACGTTAATTGCCTGGAAGGGGGTTAGAAGGGTGGTTCGGTAAATTGTATGTCTCGTTCAGTGTATAGATCCTGCGAGAACCTGGTTCAAGCTTAGTAGGACTTCACGAGAGGATGGTCTTAACCCCCGCAGGAGAAGTAAGAAATGCTTGAATCACTTATTTATAAACTACTATTAAAACTTTAAACCGACCTTGCGGGACTGTATCCTTGGTGACTCAGACCAATAGGTTGAGGGTAACGTCGCCTTCAAAAGAGGGGCCTACCACTTTTCGCATTAATAACTTACTTAATTATCTTTCAATAATCCGACCTTGTGGGACTGTATCCCTGTTGACTCAGACCAATAGGTTGAGGGTAACGTCGCCTTCAAAAAGGGGCCTACTACTAGGGGTGTGCACGGTCAGTTTTTGGGTAAAACCAAAACCGTAACCGAAAGTTCGGTTTTTGGTTTTTAAAAAACCGTTCGGTTTCGGTTTTTTCGGTTTCGGTTATTTCGGTTTTAGCAACGGTTCGGTTCGTTTTTTCAATTTTTAAAACAAATTATGTAAGATTCAAAACTTATAAGTATAATTCAAAGTTTAAGAATATTTCTTAAATGTTTACCTTTAAGTTAATATATCTAGTCTTTTAAATTAATATTATTCACATAAACCTAACCTTCTAATCTATTTTAATGTTTCTCCAAAGTTTTTGTTAAGACGTTTTCTTTTGTAATACTTTGAAAACCATTTAATTTTTATATTAAACTTTGTTAGTTCTTGTAAACAATGGATAATTTTAATGATAAATAAACATGGTAATGTTCTTATTATAAATATTTAACAAACAAGAATAAAATTAATAATTCTTAGTAGCATGGGAAAACACTTAGGCTCTGTTTGTTTTTGCAGACATAAACTGTCTGCAAGCTGATTTCATCTGTTTTCATGTCTGCAACTGAAGATGTGGTCTGAAGATCTGTAAGCTGAAAATATAAGACTGTTTGTTTTTTTAAAAACATTAAAACCCTAATTTTCTCATTTCATGCGCACACCACTCCAGATCTTTCCCTTCATCTCCCTGCTCTCTCCCTCTCAAGTAAACACCGGCGACCGGAGTCCGATTCCTGCAACCGGTTACCTCCGACAAACCCCCAACACCCACACAACACCCCTCGTTCTCCCTCTTTCTCTGATGGGTTAACTCCGGCCCGACACACGCACCTCCACCTCTCTTCTCTTGCTTTATCAGCGAGTTATTCTCCGGCAAGCGACCCCCCCCCCCGAATCACCTTCTTCCCTGTAACACCTTCCTCGTCGCACAGATCAGGGACTGAGAGAAAGAGAGAGAACAGAGAGCGAGGAACAGAAGCAGATGAAGAAGAAGATGACGAAACGATGGCGGAGAAGATGGATCAGACGGAGGAGATGAGTTGCATACGGTGGCAGAGAAGACGGAGGAGATGAGCTGCAGAGAGTTGGTTTGGGTTATTGGATTTTGGGATCAATGGGCTGTTGTGAAGATGTTTGAAGAAGGAGACTCATAGCTTTTTTTTTAAGATGAAAAAAGTCGTTTGCAGATCTGTTTAACAAAAAAAAAACAATCTTCAAGGGTAACATCTGCCCGCCTGCAGACAACAGTTCCCTTGAAGATGTTTGAAGAAAAAACAAACACCCCCTTAAACAACTTAAACATAAAAATATATAGATTTGGTATACTATTAAAACTTATCGGTTCGGTTCGGTTCGGTTATTTTCGGTTATTGAAAATGATTATCCGAAAACCGAACCGAAATTTTCGGTTATTAAAAATCCGAAAACCGAACCGTCGGTTTTTGTTTCGGTTTGGTTTTTCCGGTCCGGTTATTTTGGTTACGGTTCGGTTATTTCGATTTTCTGCTCACCCCTACCTACTACTATAACTTAAAGATAATCTCTTAAAATGCCCAAAGTGCGGAAATCACTAAAGGATATATAAAAGAGGAGTTGGAACCAAGTGATTCCTTCTTGTCTATTTGTTTTTCCTTATATTTTATTTTTGTTTTTTATTTTATCTTTTTCTAGCTTTAAAAACCTTTTCATCAAAGTTTGGTTCGATTAGACGTTAACGATAAGCCAGTATTAAAAGTTCTTGTGTCCTTGTACAACCTCGGTATCTTACCATCACTATACTACGTCCGCGATGGGTGCACTTGCCCTAACGTGTGTGTAGAGTGATAGTAGAATATCGTGTTTTATAAATTTAAAACTTGAATTTGCGAGTAAAAAGAGCTAAAAATATACTTAAAAATATAACCTCACAGGCACACGTCAAGACCCCCACAAAGTTGACCACGGGGTCGTGCCTACTGTCACATGGGGCCGTGTGTGCATACGATATGACACTGGGCATTAAATGAAGAAAAAGAAAGAAGGGACACGGGGTCGTGCCCCATGGACACGAGGCCTTATGGAGGGACTGAATTCAGCTATAACTAGAGGGGCTTGATTCACATCAACTCATCCCTTGGCAAATCACTTTTCTCTCACTTGTCACCATTCCACCACCAATCCAACACCATCATCCACCACATTCCTCCATTATCCACTTTTAGAGTGTGTGTAGTAGTCTCGGAATCCAAGATTGATCGTAAGAGTTCTTGTCAAACAAAGGCCATGCTTCGCTAATCTCTTACATCACTTGATGAAGACAAATCTTTTATTTATTACTTTTGATTTCCAAGCTTTGACTACTTTTTATTTAGGTTTGTATTAATGACTTTAAAAACTAGTTTTCTATATTGAAAGTGAACTTTACCCTATCACTTCTTCATGTTTTGTTGATTCACTCATTCGTGTCTTTACGGTCTATATAAAGTGCGTTAACTGCCTGGAAGGGGGTTAGAAGGGTGGTTTGGGTAAAGTTCTTTCCTCATTCAGTGTATAGATCCTGCGAGAACTTGACTCGAGCTTATTAGGACTTCTCTTGATGCAGATAGATCAAATCGGGGGAAGTAAGAACGGCTTGAATCCCTTATAAATAAACTACTATTAAAACTTTAACCCCGCCTTGCGGGACTGTATCGCTGCTGGCTCAGACCAATATGACCAATGGTAACGTCGCCTCCAAAATAGGGACATACCACATTTTGCATTAATAACTTACTTAGTTATCCTTCAATAATCCATCCTTGCGGGATTGTATCCCTGTTGACTTAAACTAATATGGCTGATGATAGTGTTGCCTCTAAAAGAGGGACATGCTACAATAACATAGATAATCTCTTAAAAGCCTAACATCTTTTTTCCAATTTTTGGTTAGATTAGACATCAACGACATTCCGGTATTAAAAGCTCTTGGGTCATTGGACGACCTTGGTATCTTACCATCACTATGCTACACCAACGATAGGTACACTTGCCCTAACGTGTTGTAGAGAGTGATTTTATTGTATCGTGTCTTATAAATTTAAAGCTTGATAACGAGTAAAAAGTGCTAAAAATATACTAAAAATTATACCACACTTGAAACAGTCATAAATTCAAAGGAACTAGCAGAAGAACCCGATACGTCTTCTATGATGATTCGAAACATTCACGAACCACAATGGACTCAGACTCATACTACTCACCCTCCCCTGAGGAAAAGTTTTCCCGACGACTCAAGATAAAGCAGTTCGTTTGTGTTCATATAAACGTTTTTATCACCCTGTGTGAGCATTGGAAGCCCGACCTCTAGCAGAAGAACTCGACACGTCTTCTATGATGATTTGAAACATTCACGAACCACAATGGACTGAGACTCATACTACTCACCCTCCCACTGAGGAAAAGTTTTCCCGACGACTCAAGATAAAACAATGGACTCAGACTCATTGTTGTGAATTTGGTTTCTTCGGTACAGGCTGATGAAACCGAAGCTGTTATTTCGGTTGTTCAGTACTTTCGAGACGATTCAAGTGAGTCCTGTGAAGCAAGTGTCTGTTCATTCAATTTAGAGGAATCATTGCATTACATCCCCGTTGAAAACAAGTGGTTGTAATGACGAGACCCTTGAGTTGAAACGAAATCGTTTGTGACTATAGGAAACACAAGTTTTCTTTTTCAGCTTGATGGATGCCCGTTATCTCAACGCTTCTCCTTACATTACTGATATGGAATTGGAAAACCGTTGTGTATTTGCTTAATGATCTGGAATTGGAGAACCGTTGTAAATCTGAATCAGGTTCTCAAACAAACACTACGTACCCTACCTTTTATTTTGTAAATAGCTTCCGTTTTATTACAGTCATACGACGCGACTTTTTGTTCTTCAATCTTTGTTACTTGTTAATGTTTTATTTTTTTCTACTTTTAGAAAGGTTTGACCACCTCACGACTGTAAAATGTCTCCTGTGATTGGCACCTTAAACCCCTTAAATACTTTGAGAAAAATCCAATTTTCGAAGAATACGGGCCGTATAACATGATATGTGTCACACCCCCAAAATACCACCTACGGAAACCCCACTAGGCGTGTGACGTAGCAAGATCCAGCCACCAATCATATTGAACACATACAGGATATAACAAGAAAACCCATTTATTAAATTAAATCATTCTCAAACATAATGTAGGTCCCTCTTTTCGGACGAGGTCAAACCTTATCCCTGTTGTATTAACACACTAGCGAGTGCGGAATCCAAGCTAGCATGCAAACCGAGTTAGAACACGCAAAAGCACGACACACAAAGTTCACCGATTAACACCACTTGTATTAATACGAATGAAGGTTCCGGTTACAAGCTCAATGTTTACAGATGTATTCTGCAAACTCTCTAGTGTGTGTGTGTTCCTGGACAGAATGCTCTCCCTATCTCTCGAGTGTATCTTTCTGTCTCTCGTCTCTCCAAAGTGTCTTCTACCGAAATAAACACAACACTTGGGTATTTATACCCGTAACAGCTAACATGCTCGAAGGATACTGTAGTCTGGTCGAAGGATCATCTATCGACCAGAAATTCTACCGAAAGATCCATACATACCTCGAAGGATGATATCCTTCGAGGTCCATCTGCATCTATCGAAAGACATCATCTTTCGAGGTCATCGAAGGATACAAACCATCCTTCGATGACATCCTTCGACAACAGCATGTTTCACCCAATGTGCTAACTGTTTGGCCAGGTCAAACCGGAGGATGGTTGACTGGTCAAACTTACATCGAACGCACATATAAACAAAACTAAACACAAGACATCGTTTTGTATCATGACACATTACAGACAAAGTACAGACACAAGTCTTCGTCTTGATCTTCGTGTCTTCAAGTCGAAACCAAGTTGAACTGAGCCGAGTTGAACCGAGTCGAGTCGTGTCCACAAAATATGCATCAACAAACTCCCCCTTGGACGCTACTCGTGAGGTTCAACGCTATTCGTGAGATTCAACTTCGATGTCTTCCACGTCGGAGGATCTTCAAAGTCTTCACGCGTCGAAAGAAGAAAGTGTATCAACAAACTCCCCCTTTTTGTTTAGGAAGTGTGTCAATAAACTCCCCCTTAGATTGAACTCTTCATTGAGTCATGCTCGTGAATATTTTAACTTGTCAATTCTTCAGATCCTTGTGGTGTTGATGAAGGGTAAGCGGCAACTCGATCACTTTATCCTTTGAGTGCCTCCACTTCGTGTCTTCATTCCAAAGCTTGTCATCGATCATGTTCTCCTCGCCTTTAGCATCTGCACATGCAAGAAAGCTAAACGCATAATGAGAACAACAGCTTGGAATATAGTTAACATTTAAACAAATGACACATATGAGATCAAATCTCAATCAAACACCAACCGACAACAGTTTGAAAGTTTAGAAAAATATTCAATTTTAATCCTTTAACTTTCAAAACTCTTTAACTTCGACAGTTTATGAAGATGCAATTGTTTTCAGGCTTACGATCAGGATTTTGGGTAGGATAGACTCGAGTTCCAACATCAGTCAATCAAAAATAAACTAGAGATAAAATCTTTTTGGATTTTATAAAGTTTATATTAAAACACACCTAAAATCTTTTTGGAATTTTTCATTTTTCAAACGTAAAGACGAAAAACAAAAAAATAAATATATACAAGATCATAAACTGAAAACAGTAAATAAATATCTACAGACATTCTTTTTGCGAGTTTCGAGGGTAAGAGAATCATATCAGTGTACGGTCATGCCAAAACGCTCCTTTTGTTCAATTAGATAACATTAAGATAAGCATCCTATAACGATTATCGGTATTGTTGTCCACATAAACTCAACTTATCATTTGTAATCATGGCGAGGGGATACGTTAATGTATGATTTATACTTACCGACCGGTGTTCATCCACATCACGACACATTCCCGTATCAAGGTATGCACGAGGGTTCATCTTACCGGTGAGTATACCGATTATCATCTGTTTGACCGTATATGATGTGAGATTCTCACTTATTTTGATTGAAAACAAGCCCTTTGTGATATAATCACTTATTGATGAGGAACTTGATTTTCGAATGCATGAGGGCACAGGAGCAAGTCCGTGAACAGGTCAGTACTTTCGTACAGCAGAGAGACGAACTTGACTCCCGGATAAATGTGATACATTATCACTTATTTGTTTGGACATGTGATTGTTGATCACTTATTGAGGTCGAATGCAGTATGTACACGTATGTATGGTATCATGGAAGATCTTAGACTTCGCTTTTATAGAAACAACCATGATACCCAGATGATAAGCAGCATAAAGACCGAATATCTCAGAACCTCGGCAATCTCTCAAACGAAATTTCGGTACTAAGACCATATGCCAATGAATGGTTCCCACCCAGTCTTCAGTCGATTTAAGTTTATATCACCCTGCACACTTTAAAATGATTGTGAGCCTACCGATACATCTTATATAGAGCTGCTTATCGCTTTTCATTTAAGGTTTAAAGAGGTTAAGACAGACCACCGATGTACTATCATTTTCTCTTTTGCTCGCCAGGAAACTCATTTTTGTTTTTCTATTGTTTTTGTGTTTTTGAAATTTTTCAATGTTTTTTTTTTTTTTTTTTTTTTTTTTTTTTTTTTTTTTTGGATTTTTCAATTTTGGAATTACTCCCCCTAAAATCAACAAACTAAGAAAAAAAAATTTAAAACACAAAGGTATTTACAAAAATGACTTTCCGATGTTGGTTAACTCATGTTTTACCTCAATGCCGTTTACCAAAATTAAGTTTTAATCAGAAATGATTTAGCGAATTTTGGAAAAATCAGTTGGCATGTCGGTAAGCGGTGCGGACCATGACAGCATTGTCTGGCCAAAGATTGCTGCGCGAGATGATAACAATTTATAAAGCAGCTTAAATATCGATAAGTAAAGGAGAGATTAGAATTTTAAAACCGTATCCTGCAACTGCTTCGTGCATTGCCAGGAATCTGAGTGCTCTCCCAAACAGGATATCCACCCGGTGTGGATTTCAAAGTCGATTCTTTGTAGCTACTGAGAAGTCTCTTGACAGCAACAAGATCATAAACCTTCGGGTCCGGTTGGACTTCAACATTTCACCAGCGAAGGTTTTTGTCTTTCTCTTTCAGAAGTAGTGTGCGGTTGTTCAACCCATGCCAAGGCATCCGCACACCCGGTTGGTTTGTTCAACAAACACTTTTTCTTCAATCACACCACGAAGAAATGTACACTGCACGTTCGACTTGATGATTTTGAACTTCAAACGTGCTGCAGGTGCGTACATTTGGATTTGAATCTACCCTGGGGAACCCGATCACAGCCTTTAACAATTTAAACGTTGGAATGATTTTCAATTTGTCGAAGCTTCTCAATCCTTTCAACAGACACTTCTGTCTTCTCTTTTCCTTTTCTTTTCTTCTCTCCATCAAAGGCAACAATTTCTTCTGTCGCCTATTTTGTGCATGGACACTCCACTATCAACAATCTTACGACTATTGAAAGTTCCTCCTGGAATATCCTACACACTCATTCAAAGATTAGACGGAGAGGGGGACCCAAGCCTTTGTGGACTTGGGTCGTCCTTGATCATCAAGGAAGGTGATCTCAATCTCCTGATGATTAGGAAAAAGAACCTGCGGAGCTCCCCCTGACTGAATTACCTGTTTTGGTTTCCAAACTGTTTGTTCTTTACCAGTATTTGAATTTGTTTTTGCATTTACTGGTTTTACCGATTTAGGTTTTGTTTGAACAGGTTTTTCTACTTTCACCTCTGCCTTTAAGGCCTTTTCAATTACCTTTTGATTCTTTTGTTTCAACTTCTTTTCCTTTTCTTTCAAGACACGCGGGTCTTGTTTCGGGGAAAACGATCGTTTTTGGTAATTGGTTTCTTGGGGAGCCTTCAACTTTTGCAGGTATGGGCAGTATCTCACAATATGCCCAATTGTGCCACACTCAAAACACATTCTCCGCTCTACAAACCTCGGAGAAACATGTTGATGACCAGACGAAGAACCAGATAATGAACTTTGTGATCTAGATGTACTTGGACCTGAATCACATCCTTTGGTATGTTGGGTGTAATTATTCTGATCATTTCGTTTCAAAATTCTAACTTGTTTTATAAAATCAATGTTAGATTTATCCTGAAATGTTTCAAGTGTATCTGTACCCTTTGATCCAACAAAGTTCACCTTCTGTTCTCTTTTCTTAACGGGAGCTCTTTTGTTTTGCACCTTTTGCTGCTGAACTTTAGGTGCTTGAACATTCTTGTTCTGAGCTTTCTTTCCCTGTGTCTTACCCTTTCCAGAATTGACTTGTTGTTTTCGCTCAATTGGTTGTTTTTGGTTTCCGTATTGTTTTCTAACTTGTTCACACGGAATTGGATCACATTGAGTGACGGTGACTTTGCCACTTTTGTTTCCCAAAAACTTATCAATACATCCTTCAAAAATTTGCTCAATTAAATCTTGATTTACATTTTTAATTGGAAAATATTTGTTAGAGTAGATTTTGTCATCTCCTTTGAGCGTATACAACAAGTTATTCCCTTCACAACTAGAAACAAGGGACTCCATTCCTTTTGACATTTCAGTCTTACTCGGTTCCACTGGTGGATCACACAAGATGTGATTCTCAATTGGAATATCTGTTGTAACCGAGTTAGACTGTTGGTTCACAATCACTACAGACTCATCATCAGATTCATCATCCGAAGAATCAGTATCCTCAACAGTGGGAGGACTCTGTTCCTTAACACACGATGAATCTGTCACATTCTCAGATTCAGATCCAGATTGACCTGAGGATGATGTACCAGTTATGAACCCGAGGCCTGCTGCAAAATCATCTAGATTGAGTGGCACTGTAGGTTCAAAACGGGGCATATCCTCAACATCAGGCGATTTGGAGTAATTGTGATTCATTGGGGGAGGACATGATTTGAATCCATTACCCTTCCTATCCCCCTTTTTCTTCTGAACATCAATAATGTGATCCAAAACATAGCGGGAATTGGAATAGCTTTCCAATTTCTGCTTAATTGTCTCACATTCACATCTAGCTGTTGCTAACTCTACCATTTGCTTTTCAATTGTGTCGATTAAATCATTGTTAACATTTTGTTTTCTTAAAACAGCCCTTTGTAATTCAGAAACATCATGTTTTAATGACGCAATTGTAGCTTTAAATTCCTTTTCATTTCTGGTTAAAAACAAGTTAGCTTCAGTTGCTTTGGAAAGATCTACAATCAATTCTTGATTGTGTTTGTGTGTGACTTCAAATTTACTTTCCTGTTCAGCATATTTAACCTTTAAGCTATCACAAGTTTCACAGCTAACTACAGTGGGTTCATCGACACTTACCTGACCTGATGAACTGTCGACATTAGCCGTAAAGGCTGAATGGAGAGAAGACGAAGAGTAAGCAGCTTGATCCACCAAATTAGATCTTCTTTCAGTTCCTGCTGCAGCTTCTTCCAAAGGTTCATCAATATCTGCATCGACTGACGCACTTGATCTCTCATCCACATGATCATTGCCTGAAGTGGAAGATTCTTCATCTGAGCTTCCACTATAACCAGAACTGTCTTCATCTTCAGAAGATGCAACACCATTGGTGGAAGATTCTCCACCACTGGCGTGCTTTAAATCCTTTACGACTTCAGCAAAACATGTTGTTCCACCATTTCCTCCTTCACCCAGCTGAAGCGACCAATCACAACCTTCATCTATTTGAACCACGAGTCCCCGGTTGGCATTTGACGACCCTGCTTGGCCTTGGTTGTTGACAGGTACCAACGTACGAACATTGTTCCTGTTTTGGTTCTGCTGGTTGCCTTGATTTCTGAAGGGGTTTTGGTTTCCATGCTGAGCTGGTCTTGTGCATTCCCGTTTGAAATGACCACGTTCACCACAGTTAAAGCACGTGACAGCTTGCTTGTCGAACCCATACTTGGTGTCTTTCTTGCTTTCCAAGTTGGTTCTCCCGGTCCTTTCCATAAACTCCTTTGCTCTTCGAATTGCACTAGCAAGAGCCCACTTGATATCCATCATCTCAAACTCATCTCTATCCACTTGCTGATAATCTTCATTGGTTAGATTGATATTCCCAATCTGACCTGCGATCAATCCACTATAAGCACTAACCAAGGTATTCAACATCTCCATATGCTCCTTGGCTATTTCGACACTAACTTTGGAAAAGTTGGAAGTGTCCAATCTGACTGTGTTTGGATTGGAAGTGGCTTGAACGTTTGAAGAGCTTCCATAGAACCCTTGCTGTTGCGGTTTTTGCTGCTGAGCTGTCGGTTTCACATCTGGTCTTGGATACATCAAATATGCTGAAGGATCAAACTGTTCTGTTGTTGATGGACCAGTGTTTGAGACGAAGGCTGTTTGAAGCTTCGCGTGTTGAGAAGCTGATTTTTCTCCACTGATGCCTCCTGCAATCCCAAAGTACATTTCTGGACTTTGAGGAGTTAGAGTTCTTTTTGCCTTAAGCTTTTCTTCCACATCCTTGTTCTCCAACTTTTGAATTAGATCATAAATGGTGATTGTGTCTAAAACACCAGTTTCTTTGAGAATTTCAAGATAACTGCTCCACTTTGCTGGTAAGCTATCAGCAAATCTCTTCACTATTTCTTGTGGAGTGGCATTGACTTTAAAAGCAAACATCTCGCTCATCAAGTGATGGAACCTTGTAGATAACTCTGCCAAAGTCTCATTCTCCATACACGTGAATCCTTCAAACTCTTTCTTCAGCAAATCTTGCTTGATCTTTCTTGATTGAGCATTTCCTTCACATCGTAACGTGAGCATATCCCACAAGCTTTTAGTAGTAGTGCAGTAAACAAACTGGTGGTAAATGTCTTTGTGAAGAGCTTGTGTGAGAATCATGAATGCTTTCTTTTCTAACTCAATTTTCTTCTTATCTTCATCAGACAGAGTGCTGTAAGTTTGTGGATTAGATCCTGCAACTTCCAACTCATTTTCAAATGCGGTGAAGAAGCACATCCACAGATCTTGACCTTGCCCCTGAACATAAGTTTTCAGCCTTTCTTTCCACCATCCCCAATCATTGATGTGATTTAACTTGGGCGGTTTTGTGCTTGTACCAGTTTCACTGTCGTTCTGCATCATAGATTGAATGCTGTTGCTTTGATTTGTGACCAATGCCCATTGATTTGCAGTTATCATTGCAGCTTGAGTTGGGGCAATAGCTTGCAAGAATGCATTTTTGTCGAACTCTGGCTCAGGTTGTGTAGCTGATGATTGTGGAGTCGAAGTTAATTGAGTCCACCACTCACCGTTTGTTCCCATTTTATAAAAATTAATATATTAGGTGAAAATTGATTTAAAAATAAAATTAATTTTCACAAACTATATTAAAATTTCGAATGATAATCAAACAGCCGAAGGATCCTTGATCGAAAGTCCTGAAACACAAACTGTTAAGCTTAAACAAATTAGGATCGAAAGATGCACACAGGTTCGAAAGACAGACACTTGTTCGAAGGATCAACAGTGTTCGAAGGATCACTGTTGAGTCTCGAACAATGGTTTCGAAAGATTCACTAACTCGAAAGATTCACAGATTGACAGATCCTTATCTTTCGAATATATATCCTTATCTTTCAAATAACTATCTTTCGAATAGATTCCCTTGATCGAAAGATATGTCTCTGACTTCGAATGATGGATCGAAAGATGATTATCTATCGAGCCTTCCTTGATCGTAAGATGATCTTTCGATGTCGAAAGATATCCTTCGATTGCAACTGACACAACTGACAGGTTGGTGAGAAAAGTGACGGGTTGGTGCGCAACTTTCGGCAGAAGGTATGTTCAGACCCTTCTTTTCTGCCAAAATCAGATTTGGGTACCTTCCCAATGCACAACAACTTTCGAAAATATTCAAACAAGATCAAAATAGATAAAATTTTGAAGAACACTTGAATGAATGATGAAGATACTAAGAACAAACCCATAAAATTTGAATTTCCAGAAAAACCGACACGGCCGAACACGAGTTTTGGCCGAAACTTCAATAAAAACCAACTTTTAACAATGTGAAAATGAAGAATAAACAGGTTTTTATAACAACTTTCAGCAAAACATGCAAATTTTAGAAGTTTTAAATAGAAAAATCCAGAAAAAAAAGCTTCTAAAACTCGAAACACACCCGAAAACACTCGGTTTTAACAAGGAAAAAAGCCAAGGCTCTGATACCACTTGTAGGTCCCTCTTTTCGGACGAGGTCAAACCTTATCCCTGTTGTATTAACACACTAGCGAGTGCGGAATCCAAGCTAGCATGCAAACCGAGTTAGAACACGCAAAAGCACGACACACAAAGTTCACCGATTAACACCACTTGTATTAATACGAATGAAGGTTCCGGTTACAAGCTCAATGTTTACAGATGTATTCTGCAAACTCTCTAGTGTGTGTGTGTTCCTGGACAGAATGCTCTCCCTATCTCTCGAGTGTATCTTTCTGTCTCTCGTCTCTCCAAAGTGTCTTCTACCGAAATAAACACAACACTTGGGTATTTATACCCGTAACAGCTAACATGCTCGAAGGATACTGTAGTCTGGTCGAAGGATCATCTATCGACCAGAAATTCTACCGAAAGATCCATACATACCTCGAAGGATGATATCCTTCGAGGTCCATCTGCATCTATCGAAAGACATCATCTTTCGAGGTCATCGAAGGATACAAACCATCCTTCGATGACATCCTTCGACAACAGCATGTTTCACCCAATGTGCTAACTGTTTGGCCAGGTCAAACCGGAGGATGGTTGACTGGTCAAACTTACATCGAACGCACATATAAACAAAACTAAACACAAGACATCGTTTTGTATCATGACACATTACAGACAAAGTACAGACACAAGTCTTCGTCTTGATCTTCGTGTCTTCAAGTCGAAACCAAGTTGAACTGAGCCGAGTTGAACCGAGTCGAGTCGTGTCCACAAAATATGCATCAACACATAACTCAAGTTTAATGTACTCAGCGGAAGCATAATGAAAACCATTGTTTAATGTTGCAAAACCACATGTATGTAAGTTAATAAGATTGTTTCATGATTCCAAAAGCTCGACCCATGACTACTCCAACAATCCCAGACAGCAAGTCCTTGTCCAAAGAATCTAACGACCTGCGAGCATGCAACAAGTGTATCAGACAACGCTGGTGAGTTCATAGTTTTACGAAAACGTTAATTGCCAAGTGTTTAGTCCAGTTTATTAATAATGTTGATAATAAATCGAGTACCGTACAAGATGGCTCCAGATTGTTTTGCCCGTCCCCAATGCCCCCTATCTAAGCATTGGTCGTGATCAAGGTCATTAGTTCACGCCCGTCCTCTTAGGTACGGTGTGAGGTTGCCAAGCCTAATAGCGCTATCAACTAATACCTCGTTACCTCTCAGGTAACTAATTCGGTATAAGATGGGACTTAAAGTGATAGGAAATGAGTGTTTATCTAACATCCCAGTTTTACCCAAAAGACTTATTCCTCTCAGGAATACCCATTTGATTGTCCCACCCACTAGGATGCATGCTCAAGAGGAATGAACTCACCTTGGATTGCTCGGTAATTCAAATTACTTGTTCACGGTTGATCAACCACGTCCTAACATGGTTATCAATACTAATCAGTTTTGTTTATTAGTTAACCATGTATACAACAGGTAACATCACATAACACGTATTAGTCAACGCATATCATCATGAAATGATTCAGCACACTTAGACTATCATGCCAGTTTATAAACAAACATCACGTATCAGGCTAAACATCAAACTCACAAATGCGCAGCCCAGACATTTAGGCCCACACCTCAACGGCCCAAGGCCTTGTGCGATCTGGATGGCCTTGTGCGACTCGAAGGGCCTTGTGAGATCCAACAGTCCAGGCCCGTTAAAATGTTGTGCGACTCGTTTATGCCTGTGGGCCACTAACTGTTGTGCGGCCCAAGTACAACTCAGACTCATGTGCTTGTGCGACTGACTAAATCTTGTGCGACCAGCCCAAATACCCGCCCCAATGTTTATACCAGCCCGGAATCTTGTGCGTTTGGACTACATGTTGTGCGAGCCATAACACTTGTGCGACTCGGGGTTCTTGTGCGATTAGGTTGGCTTGTGCGACCAAGCCAAATCCCCAATTCAGTTACACAGTTTCCACATTTACAGCCCATCAATTCCCCAATCAATTTACACAAAATTCGAAACAGTTATTCATCAATCCATACACTCAAATTATCATCTCATGATTAATTCTATCATCCTAATTTACAATAAATCATTCAACAAACATAATCCAAGATCCATACCAAGTCATCGATCGTCCACATAACACAAACGCTAGTTTTGATTCACATCAATCTACTACCAAGAACACTAGCAGTTTATATGATATTTTCATATAGTCACATGTGTACTCATGTCTCCTTAACATACATTCATGCAGGCTATCATTGTTCATAACATCTATTATGTTTTCTAGCAACAACCCTAGATGGATATGATCTCACATAATCAAGTATAATCGAACAAGATTAAAACAATTCTCAATCATACTAACCGAGATATGTCGAGTGCCCTAGATTGCTTGGATGAGAAGAGTGGTGCCACATGATGAAAGGATTCCGAAGAATGGAGAAGGCAGCCTTTGAGTTCGAGTAGAGAGGAGAGAAAGAGCTAGGGTTTGGTGTGTGTGTTTATGTTTTGCAAGATTATGAGGGGTAAACACCCATCCCCATGTTGTTATGCGCAAAAGAGAGTGGGCCGAACCCATCATTGGGTTGCCCTTGGGCCACGGGTTCAAAGCAAGTGGAGTTGGCCCAATTGTTTGTGCGACCGGACCAGTGTTGTGCGACCAACCATATTTATTCACATTACACTACGTAACACATACCATACAAAATCATAACATTCATTGAAATCAAACACATCAATTAATCACGTATGTTCATACAAGTTACATTAAAGCACAACGAAAAGGTTCTAAAGTGCGAGTTGTCACAATACGGCCCGTATACATCGTTCGTATACTTTGTATACGACCAGGTAAATTATTTTCACATGGTGTATACGGGCCGTATAATGTTATACGGCCCGTATGGAATTAAAAAAACTGACAAAGTCTGCTGGCACAGACTTTGTTAGTTTTTTAAATTATATACGGGCCGTATAACATTATACGTCCCGTATACACCATGTGAAAATAAGTTTTTTCTATGTGTTAATATTAGGACCCTTAAAAAACGATTGTTATTAATCATAATTTGTTCTCTATTTTAATATTAAACTAGTAGACTTCCCCCGCGCATTGCAGCGGGAAGCCGACCAGTATCGATTTAATTCAATAAGACATCGATGCCGTAATCGGCACTTTGTATAGCAACTGTAAGATAAACCAAAAAATTAATGTCATGATATGCCTAAAAGAATATTGATACATATTTTATATGGATCAAAAAGTAAAAAAATGAATATCAAAAGTACAAATATCGGTACCGATGTTATGTTGAAATCGATGTGGTACCAATGTTGATGTTGTTCCAACAATATCAGTTTTGTTCGTCACCGACACTTGTTATAGCTTATGATATAAAAGATGTACTCTATACTGCTACCAAATTTGTTCGGACAGTATCGATTCAGTTTGTCACGGTAAAGAACAAAAAAAAGCAAACAATAGTAATTGACTCGTTCAATTTTAAACAAAGCTTTTATCGAAACGCAGATAAAAATTCTAAGCATGCTGTAACACTATATTCAGAGTTTAATAAATCATTAAACTATATTATTAGAATAAACGAAAAATGGTAAACGGCGTTAATTTACAAACTATCGTATCTTAAAAATTATAGAATATAAATAATATATGATTAAAATGATTTATAATAATAAAATATTAAAAAAATATATAATAATACATAAATGTTAAATTACTGTTCATGACCACTTTTGTTTAATATGTATAACTAGCTAGTTTTAAGCCCCGCGTTGCGGGGCGGGGGTGTAAACCGTGCTACCAACATTTAGGGGTAGAACCGTGCTAAGTGGCAAGTAAAAAACAACCAAAACCGGAAAAACGTTAAAGAAAAACACGGATTTATCACACCAAGTAACTCATACGATGTAAAACGTAGATGAACTCGAAATTATACTAACAAGTATTAGAAAGTAGAGGGGTCAAAAGAAACTTTTAGAAAATGAAGGGACAAATGTGACAATTTTAAAACTTAAAAGAGGTAGAACAGATTACTTTTTGAGTCCCTATGTGTTAGTACTTTTAACCACTTGAATTCAAAATCAAAAAGTTTAACGCCCTGAGTCCCTAACCGCTCATTTTATAACATTTTGAGTCCAATTTTTTAAACACTTGTACTTTGATTTTGGACTCAAGTGGTTAAAACAAATAAAACACAAAGACTCAAAACGTTATAAAATGAGTGGTTAAACTTTTTGATTTTGAACTCAAATGGTTTAAACTACTAAAACACAGGGACTTAAAAAGAAATTTACTCAAGGAGGTAAAATAAACTTTAAGTAAAAAAAAATAAAAAAGCTTAAAGTTTGGTGGTGGCCAAAATTGGCTAGGTGAGGTGATAAAATATTAGGGGCAAACTTGTAAATAACATTCCATTCTTGTCTTAATAATACATTGTAGACAAGAGTCTACCAGAAATGTTATATTTACTAATACTAATAGTAATACTAATATAATTAAAAAAATATATAATAATACATAAATGTTAAATTACTGACCACTTTTCTTTAATATGTATAATATAATAATAAGTAACAAAATGATCATTAAACTCAATGCAAACTGACTTTTTATCGACCGAGTATTATTAACTAATTTACGTATAGTGATGCATAGAACAAAAAGTGTTTTGTCCTTATAAAAAATTAAACTTTAGAAAGAATCTCTTAAAATAAACGATCAAAGGTTATTTTTGTATAATCTCAATAGAGTAAATAACATATATGGTTATTCTTAAAATAAACTATCAATGGTTTATCTTTATATAATCTCGATAGAGTGAAATAACACATATGGTTATCTTAAAATAAACTATCAATGGTTTATTTTGTATAATCTCAATAGAGTAAAATAACACATATGGTTATCTTAAAATAAAATATCAATGGTTTATTTTTGTATAACCTCGATAGAGTAAATAACACATATGGTTAAAAACAACATTAAAAATTTATCTAGCATAATTTACAACTCACTTTAGCTTCTAGTATGTTAATGATGAAAAACTAATATGCTATATGTTAATGATGAAAGACTAACTAGCAAAAAGACCCGCGCGTGTTGCTTTGCGGCCACATTGCAAACATTGAATGGATTAGTACAAACGTTATGTGATGCGTTAACCATATAAAAACGTGCGTTTCGACGTATCCGATCAAACTTAATGTAACCTGTATAAGCATTGCGATTGGATCAAAACATAAAGTAAATCAAATTTATACCGTACAATCATAACGTATTATATGTGACCCGACTCATATATAGACAAACGTAACGGGTATAACGGAAAAATGGACACGTATAATCAAAAGAGATTAATTAGAGCTTTTGAAAAAAGGGAAAAAAATAAACCACAATTTGACTCCACTCGGTTCGCAACAAATTTACGAAACATTCGTAAAATAAGTACGAAAACATATTATATTTGACCTGATTCGTTTTACAAAAAAAAAAAATATACGTCGAAACATACACCATCTCGAATTTATACTAAAACATACATAAAAATATGCATGTAAAAAATGTTTTCTAAACGTAAACGTATTATATTTGACCTGACTCGTTTCAAAAAAAGAGTTTATGTCAAAACGT
Organism: Helianthus tuberosus; assembly: GCA_030545235.1. NCBI lineage: Eukaryota > Viridiplantae > Streptophyta > Magnoliopsida > Asterales > Asteraceae > Helianthus > Helianthus tuberosus. The sequence continues at coordinate 114,603,431 of CM060414.1, read as the reverse complement.
AGAGCAAATCCTATTCATACTGACACGTACATAAAAATATGCACGTAAAAATAGTTTTTTAAAGTAAAGGAGGTATAGGGGTAAACTCGAAACAAATTATTAGTAAAAAACTTACGAGGTTAAATACGTTCGTAAAATCGTGCCAAGTAGTACCACTGCCAGCGACCACCAACATTGGAAGAGTTCGTAAAAGTTAAATAAATAAAAAGGAAAAAATAACACCGAGCGAAAAATAGACATAAAATCGTTGAACCACGCATGCCTGTTGCAGGTTGTTAATGCGAAGAAATTAGACCGAAACGTAAAACGTAGAAAATAATAACTAAGTCGATCTAGAACATGTGCCTTGCGACGAACTTGTCAAACAGAGAAAAAATAGAGGGGTTGTGACAGCCTGTCAAACGGGAAAAAACAAACGGAAAAACGTTGAACCCCACACGCACGTTGTAGCTTGTTGACTCGCAACATTTAGAACGAAAAACGAAAAACTTGCGAAAAAATGAAAAATATGAGACAACAAAGTTGAAAACAAAAAAGTGTTTGGATTAAATTTTAAAAGACGAAAGGCCTTGGGTTAAAAGTAAAAAAATTAACCAATGATCTTTTGGGTAAGTGGTCAAGGGGGAGATTAGAAGCTTTGCTTCTCTTGGAGGTCTTGAGTTCAAATCCAGGCAATGGGAGATTTTAATACGAACTTAGTGATTCTAACTACTAACCTGATTAGCGACATTCTAACCATACGCCGTTCAAAAAAAGTAAAAAAAATTAAAGTGATTAAATTTAAAAGATTAAACCTTTGTATTGAAAATGGAAAAAAAATCAATTATTTTTTGAAAGTACATAATGTACAACAACATAAAGCAACTTTGTGTTGCTAATTTATATTATGGTAATGTTCATTTTTTATTTTCATTTACAATTTGAAAGAGACATATGCCTACAACTTTCTACAACAATCATAAGTGTTATGTATTCGGTAGCTATTTTTGCAAATTACAAAAATCAAAGACAAAAAAAAAGTTAGTTATGCAGAGGACAAAATTTTGTTATTTGGCCCAAGTTTTGATTGGGAGCACAAGTTAATTAGTTTATCAAACATCATAAATAACTTTCTTTACATATTTAAATCATAATTGTTTTACACGTTTCGTATTTTGTCTTTCTCTTTCGATGGTGTTACCGTCCCAAATCGAACTGTTACTAACCGAATGCGCCGCAAGACGCAGGGAATCACACTACTTTTTTGAACAGATAGACAAGAAACAATAGTCTCAAACAATTTGACTTTATCGTTACAACTGTCGAGTTATCCTTGTGAAAAAATGGGCATACTTTCTTATGTGTTGGTCCATGTAGGGCTCCACACAAACCATTTCTTTATACAAAAAGAAAAATAAAATAAAATAAACCCTTTTATAAAGAAAAAACATTCATTATAATTATATAAAGTTGAAATTAAACTACTATTATTTCTGAAGTTATCATTATTATATATATCAATTCATAACGTATGATTGCTACAGTACCGGGGTATTTTCGTAATTTTAGGTTTCACACAATAACATTCACCACGCTTTTGTTCTCCGACTCATTCCTCCTCTCCCAACCCTTCAAACTGGGTTTGCCTACACCGCCACTGATCTTCATCTCCGCCGACGCTGATCATCGTTGCTTTAATCGGACGATTCCAAACCAGGTTACTTGGGTTCCCCTACACCGCCACTGATCTTCATCTCCGCCGACGCCGATCATCGTTGCTTGAATCGGACGATTCCCAGGTTACTTGGCTTCCCCTACACCGCCACTGATCTTCATCTCTGCCAACGCTGATCGAGGTTAATTTAGTCATTTATCGTTGTTGCCCCGTTCACTTTTCATCTTCAGCTTCGACACCCTTGGTAGCCAGAGAGATAGCCAGAAAAAACTCATCGCACATGAAGAATGAGGGTTTGATAGCCAGAGACCAGAGAAACTGAAGAGATGGTAGATAAAAACGGAGTAGGTTCTCCGGCGTTGACACAGGGGATCCGCCGCAAATCGCTCTCCGACGTCGACACATGGGATCCGCCGTACATCGCTCTCTGGCGTCGACATGACAGAGGTGATCCGCCGTTCATGGCGGCTCTACGGCGTCCACAACAGGTTATTTATTCTTTTATCTATTTCACTTACTGTTAGTTAATTAATATCTGTTAGTAACAGAATGGAAATGAACAGTTGTGCCTGCTGAATCACCTGTCTACCACCGTTGTATGTTCGCCAGTCTTCACCAACAACGGCGACACCAGTTGACAGTTGACTGACGTACTCCGGTCTGTGAAACGAAGCTCGGGATTGGGATTAGCCTGAGGCGAAACCGAGTTTTCAGGTATGATGTCTATGTTCTTCTTCGCTATGTGTTTGCTTTCTTAAATGGCCTACGATCTGAACTGATATGGGTTTTTCGGTGACGGGGACGACTCGCCAAAGAAGATCGTTTTGAATGTTTTCGTTCCCCCCATTGTTTGATATCAAAGATAGATTCAAATGAATCTAATTTTACATATAAAAATCGGCACATAAAGTATTTGTATAAATGTTCGTGATACAAACAATGGTAAAACCCTATCACATATTTGCACAAGCACACCAAAAATGATTTATTGTCAATATTTTCTTTTTATAACTAATGGTTTTGTTATTGTTAACTATGACTATCTAAAGATTATTGTTCACAGCCTTTTCGAACAATTGCCACCGACCCCCAAATCTCCGCCCAACGCGTCGGCGACAAAGCGGTGATGTCGACGCCTTTTGTCGTTGGCGGCGATGATTATGGGTGATTGTTTTGCTTTGAACAAACGGTGCTTTTGACTATGTGACGGTGCTCGGCATTGAGTGTGGGTGATTGCTTTGCTTTGGACAGGAACGGTGGCCTGGTAATGTGATTTTCATTTGTGATTTGTCTTTCTAATTGTTATTTTCTGTGGTAATATGTTGTTTACATTATTTGTGTCTTCTCTATTAGGTTTTGATGAACAAACAATTTGTGATTTCTATGCTCTAACTTGGATACATTATTATAAATTTCAATTTTGTGATTCCAAAACATGTCCAGGGGATGTTCTTGGAAGGCAAACCTTGCAATTTCAGGTAGGATATCGCCTTACTTTTCATCACTCAGAATCTGAAATCCTAATTTGTTTTCCTTTTGTAATTGATTATGGATCCGTTACCGTAACAGTTAATGCGGTATAGCAATTTAACACCATTAATCCAGTGATATATCGGTTATACCGGTCAAATATCGGTGATATATCGGTCAATATTGCAGATAATATCGGTACCGATATTTTGACCCCGTTATTTTACTAAGGGACAGATAAAACCGATATATCACCAATATTAACTGCATAACCGTTACGTCTACTCAGGGATGTAACTATATGTTGGTTTTTTAGGGGAGGTTGGGAAGTGCTCAAGGAGTTGTGAAGTGGTCAAAATGGTGTGGAGTTCGAGTGAAGAGTCCGGGGTTAGCATACAATTATAGGGATTGCCAAACGAACAACAATGGTCTGGGGAAGAATTAGCAAAATGGTGGTCTTCTGAGCAGGGGAAAATTGATGGAACGGTGGTCTTCTGGGTGGCAGGTTGGTTTCTTTTTCTTAACTGTTTTATTTTTGTTGCAAAAACAAGTATATGAATTAGTGAACAGGTCAAATGGGTTGAAAATAATTGGAACTTCCTTAAAATGCTTATATTAATAAAAGTACTATATTTTATTATTTCAAAGGACCATATAGTACATAAATTATACATTTTTTAGAAAGAAGATGCATAGCCGAGCAAGCCACGACCTTGCCATCTTCTAGGTGGAAGTGCAAAACCGCCCTCTAAAGGTGCATAATCTTCGGCGAACCTTTTTGAGACCGCCTCCTGATCCTCGACTCAAGTACGGAATCTAAACTGGGATCATTGTTTTTGGTCTATCTGTTACAAGGCTTAATCTTCTGTTTGGTTCACCATTCCAAATTAGATAAACAAATCTACCACATCTGGGCGGGTTAATGATGATTTACCAACATCTGGCGGGTTAATGATGATTTACAAAGATCAGGTTGGATATACTTCTTATCTTGGTTATAATTTTTTTGCTTGAATTTGTACCAATTTACTCAAAAGACTATACTTCTCATTTGTTTTTAATTTCTGCGAACTTACACACAACAAGATAAACAAATATGCTTTTAAGAGGATAATAAAAATACTATCATTCTACATTTGTCAGGTGATTGATTTTTAACAAAAAATAGGTTGTATATACTTTTGATCTTGGCTCTAATCCGTATTTCTTCTTATTTGTAGTTATGATGTGGTGAGCATTATTGCAAATACGGTTTCTCGTGGGGAATGGCCAGATTTACTTCCATTTTGGTTCCAGTGCAGGTAGAGTCCACAAAAAAACCATAGAGAGGTGCGTTGTCTCTCAATATTTAAAGCTTAATTAGTTTTACAAATTTAAATATACCATCATTGTTGTAAATATTACACCCCCACTCTTGATGCTTCCGCTCTTTTGTAATGTGTATCTATGTGCACACATATACGTCTATTACACTACCAAAAGAATCATATAAAAACATTCAAATGTTTTTCGAAGACATATGTTTATCTAGAATATTATCTTTTGTTTCGGTTGCCTTTTTTCTCTCACATTTGTGTCATATATATTGAATTAGACTAATAATTGGATCTTTTTATGACACTAGGTGGAATTAATATTGCATGGCTCCTTAACTAGGGATCGTTACAACCATATTTTGCCGATTTACAAGCATTCTACTCAAGCGTCTACAAGACCAAACTACCAATAGTGTTAAGACTTGCTTCCCTCGAATCATGAGAATACATGCACCCACTACATATTTTTGTTTTGGTTTATTGTAATCAATTTTAGTGCTAATATAGTCTTTATGTTTTGAACAGGATTGTTGGCTCTTTTCTTGAGTTTACTCAAGAAAGAATTGAAGTGGTTATTGTGTTTGATCCCTATACCAAATGTTATACTTGGCCTTAATTTGCTATTTTGACACCTAAGGATGTGATATTTGCTTTTATTATGACCTGTAGCAGTTAATTTTTTAATTGTTTTACATAGCGACCCTAAAAATAAAATTGTTGAATTTGTTTAATTGACTAGGTCAAACTTTCCATTAGAAGTTGCTTTACACTGAAATATTGATTATTAATCATTTCCAACATCTTAATTGCATCAACACGATGCATTGCCTCTGGTGATGAAGATTTTATTTTTCCTTTGGTTTGTGATGTGTCGATAGTTTTGATATTTGGGGATTTAGGGGTGGTTTATTGCTATGGATTGTTTTTAGTGGTGATGATGAAAACGATCAATTAGGTACAATCCGAGACCCACGCGCAACGCGCGAATGAATAAACCTAGTTTTATTCAAAGTTCAAACGCAACATCACTACCATTGTTCACCGTGTGAAACCAATTTGCACCACCGCCCATCATCATTGCTATCCACATCTAACTACATAATTCCTTACCACTATTGTCATCATCTTTCATCTTTATCTCATCTTTTAGACGGTCGGGGAACGGGTGCGGGGTGATGAGGTGGCCCTCATCCCTGACGGGGAACATCGCCCCTTTATGAACCTTTGGTGCCACGGGGAAAACTTCTTGATCTCCCGATGAACCCCTCTCTCTCTCTCTCTCTCGCTTTCTCTCTTAATATTATTGGATGGGGATGAATGGGGAAATCATTTCTTCTTGACGGGGAAGAGGAAGAAGAAGAAAGTTATGAGGTTGAGATGATGTGAAGGTGAGGAAAGAAGACCATACCCCACAATCTTATCTCCAAGAATTGTAGAAAAATGACGTTCATAATCACTTTTTCCTTTAATTACTCACATTAATCATCTTCAAATCAAGATCTAAAGATTAAAAGCAAAATCAAATCGTCTACATCATTGTCTCATTGTCTCATTGCTCATCATCGTCTTATAGTACGTATCTCACAATCGTTCATCATCACTATCTTGAAGAACAATAGAAAAATCAAATCAAAAGTGTAAGTCAAAATCCCTAATCGTTAACTTTTTAGCTCAAAATTCACAAATATTTACTAATATGAATCACATTTAATCATATATTATCAACAATGTTGTTATAAATCATATTTTTCACATATACAATTATTTCTGATTATAAAACCATCTTATCATCAAATTAGCATATACTAGAACTAGCATAAAAACAAAACTAGTACAATAATGGAAAGTGTCTACTTAACTATGGTGTTTATGGAAAATGATATGGTTTTGGTCAAGAGGTAACATGTACATTTTTTTACCAAAAACGCTACAGGCGGAAGCATGCTTGATGCACACTCGGACCGTGGATCAATTCAATCGTCTCCTATAGAAGATTTTCAAAAGTAATATCTTGCCTCTTTAATTACAATATAACCTCATGCTTGAACCAACTCCTGTAGCGCTCAATCTTTCAACGTTCGTACATATTTATAACTGACCTCTAACTCTTAGGAACACTTTTCTTTTCTTTTATAAGGCCATGCATAATAGAGCGTGATATACCGCCCAAATCAAACATAGCGCCCTCATAGCGCCACCAACACCACTACGGCGGGCGCTATGGGGTGGTTTTTCTTCTCCGGTGTGATCTCCTTCGCGGCGTGATATTCTCCAGCATGTTTCCCCCCACTCATACACATTTATATACATATGTATGTATAATTGAAGGGGTTATATAACCCCCTTACCACTACACACTATTTTGATATAACGCCCCATAAAGCCTCTCTCTTACGCATTTCGTCACATGTCGTATAACGCCCCCAAATAGGCTTTATGACTACACATGGCCTAACTGACCTCTAACTCGAACACTTTTCTTATTAGAAGAAATGTCATAGAATAGGAAGAGAAGAAATTGCTTGTGAGACATATTAAAATACTAGTATGGTGCCCGCGCGATGCGGGGGAGCAACACTTTGCATTGCGGTACTCAAAATGTTTTAACATCTGGTTGGAGGTTGTAAGATTAAATATATTATGTTTAATATTTAATCTAGTAGCCATTATAATCATTGACATTATATAGATCAAAATATATAACAACCTATTAAATAATTAGTTGGTAATTGTTGATGGACCATATTACCCTTATTAACTAATTAGGTTTCCTCCTGGGTGCTTATATAAGGAGAATTATGTAGAGGTTAAAGGGTTACTCAGTTACACACTTAGACATAACCTAATAAGCAAAACATCAATCTCGCATCTCTCTCCATAGCTGATTCCCTTTCGGTTTAATCATCACCATCATCAGTCAGCACCCTAAGGAGGAACCAGATCACCTTGATAACGATGTCGAACTCTATGGCTTCTTCCATCACTGGATTCTCCTCTGCACTGTCTGCGGTGACAGGTATGTTTTCATGTTTTCCATTATGTTTAGAACAGAACTGAACCAACATGTGGTATCAGAGCATATGTTGATTAGTCAGTTCTGTTTTCGTATCCATTAATTCTGGGATTGAAATCATGAAAACAGAAATTTTGAAAACCTTATGAACATCACAGCCGGTTTCGAGTGGTTCAATATCACTGTTTAAATGATTAAGTTGGTACGTAATATAACTCGAAACCAATATGGGTAATTTTATGACCGAAATCTGTTTTAGAAGCCTTAATTTTTCAGTTTTTGGGTTCCAGAATTATGTTTTTTATGTTAGGGTTCATCATATGTTCTTAGGAAAATTCGAAAATTCCTTTATGTTTTGGAATGTAATTAGGATTGATGAGTGTTTTTTCCTGTTTGATCCAATTTTATCTTTTAAGTTTATTCGAAAACTGTTAAAAGGATATACAGTTATAATTTTCGAAATCCTTGATAAATTTAGATCAACAATAAAACAGGAAACACTATCACACAATCCCATAAATTTCGAGTTTTCAGTTATTATCACATTAACAGCTGTTAACAGGAAGTTTCGAGATCCCTTTCAACAAGCCGAGACCAAGATCTCGACTCGAGACCACGAGATCTCGACTCGAAATAAAAAATGTTCTCAAATATTCACAACTCGAGACAACGATTTCGACTCGAGACCATAAGGTCTCGACTCGAGACCACTAAGGTTTCGACTAAAGGCTTAAATCTTCACAACTCGAGACCATGGTTGCGACTCGAGACCTCATAAGGAGTCGAGATCTCATAATTCACAGCAGTAGAGACCATGATTGCCGCTCGAGACACTGAGGTTGCGACTCGAGACCTTGATGTGTCGAGACCTCATAATGATGACTCGAGATCTCACTCGAGATCTCATAACGGAGTCGAGATCTCACTCGAAACCTCATTATCTTAGGCTCGAGACACTGAGGTTGCGACTCGAGACCTTAATGAGTTCGATCCGCGCTAACAGGTGGTTTGCTATTAAATAAATGGTTTTTGTAAATACTTAGTTAATTAATCAGAATCAGATAATGTTTTACAAAACCAAAATAGCTTTACTTGAATGAGCTTCTGATGTACCATTTCTGGCCAAAGCTGATTTGATACATCTACTTATCGTTCAAGTATTACGAAAGCTATGTTAAGTGTGCATCATAAACATGAATGTCTTAATATCTGGCCAAAGCTGATTTAATTCCTTCATAGATGGCATACTTAACGAGTGCATAACTAAAGTGATTGTCTCAATTTCTGGCCAAAGCTGATTTGTTACAATCATTTTGCACACATGCTTAAATGATTACACTTCTGGCCAAAGATGATTTGTCTTCGTTTAAGTAGAATTTTAACTAAGTCTATTATTTTGATGTTAGTAATAGACAACATCACAGCTTCATAACGTAAAATGGTCATTATTTATGCCTGCCTTAGTATCATAACTTGCTCATCTTATTTCCACTATCAGCGCCCAATTGCGGGATTCCACCTTTGACTGGTGATAACTTTGCTGCATGGAAGGATGCTCTCATGCTTACTCTTGGGCTGCTGGATTTCAATTATGCCTTGAGAGAGAATAAGCCAGCGGACCTTACTACTCAAAGTACTACTGCTGAGCAGTTGACTCATGAAAAGTGGACTAGGTGTAACCGCATGTCTCTCATGTTCATGAAGCAGTCCATCAGTAATGCAATCAGAGGAGCTATTTCTGATTCTGAAGATGCTAAAACCTACTTGGCTTCTGTGGAGGCGCAGTTCAAGGGGACGTCTAAAGCACACGCTAGTACCCTTATCCTCAAGCTGGTGACAACTAAGTATGATGGGAGGAGCGGCATTCGCGAGCACATCATGATGATGAATAACATGGCCAATAAGCTGAAGGGGCTGGAAATGGAAATCAGAGAAGGTTTCCTCGCTCATTTCATCATTACTTCGCTTCCTTCGTCCTTTGAAGCATTCAAGATCAATTACAACACTCAGAAGGACAAATGGACGATGAGTGAGTTGGTCGTTATGTGCGTACAGGAGGAAAAGCGTATGAGGATGGATCGCACTACTGATGTTGCTAACTTCACCACCTCCAACTCTAAGAAGAGGAAGAACAATCATCAGAGGAAGGATGCTTCAAAAGTCCAAAGGCCCAATCCCAATACAAGTGCACCTTCCAGCTCTAAGAACTCGTTAGGCAGAATTCACTGCAAGTTCTGTAAAAAAGCAGGACATATGCAGAAGGAATGCCCTGACTTTAAGGAGTGGCTGGCTAAGAAAGGTAACGATTATTTTATGATACTTGAGTCCTATAATTTAAGTGTTCCTGCTAATTCTTGGTGGTTTGATTCTGGTTCTATGGTTCATGTTACCAATTCAACTCAGGGATTCCTTACAATCCGGAAGCTGGAAAGAAGCCAAAGAACGCTTAAGGTTGGGGATGATCGAGAATTAGAAGTGAAGGCCATTGGAACATTACAATTATTTATGAAAACTGGTTTATGTATTATACTTTATGATACCTTATATGTTCCTGAGGTAACTCGGAACCTTGTATCAGGACCAAAGTTAGACATGGACGGTTTTATTGTTTCCCATGGTCATCGCAAACTCTCTATCCTCTATGATTCTGTTCTTTATGGTACTGGTATTCTAGATGGTGGTCTCTATAGATTAGAACTAGATGATGACTTTTCCAAATCTTTGTTGCCATATAACATTAATGAATCACTCACAAAGATGAAAGAGAAACGAGACTTAGAGACTTCGTCCATGTTGTGGCATCAGCGTTTAGGCCACATCTCAAGAGAACGATTAAATCGTCTCGTAAAGGATGAAGTCTTACCTCCTCTCGATTTCTCTGATTTTGGAACATGTGTCAAATGTCTTAAAGGTAAAATGACATTAGCGAATAAGAAAGGCGCCACTAGGAGCTCTAATTTATTAGAACTTATTCACACTGACATTAGTGGTCCCTACCAAATCGTTGGCATAACTGGACATACTTCATTTATCACTTTTATTGACGATTATTCTCGTTACATGTACTTGTATCTTATTAAGGAAAAATCTGAATCTCTTACAACTTTTAAAGATTATAAGGCTGAAGTTGAAAAGCAATTAGATCGGCAGATTAAAGTTGTGAGATCAGATAGAGGCGGTGAATATTATGGAAGACATACTGATGTGGGTCAGGCTCCTGGTCCATTTTATGAGTTTTGTAAGGGCCAGAGGATTGTGAACCAATACACCATGCCTGGTACACCTCAGCAGAACGGTGTCGCTGAAAGAAGAAACCGTACCCTTATGAACATGGTGCGCAGTATGTTAGCCAACACTAATTTACCATTATTCCTCTGGACTGAAGCATTAAAAGCAGCTGTTCATATACTCAATGCAGTTCCTTCTAAGTCTGAACCTAAAACTCCTTATGAACTTTGGACGGGAAGGAAACTAAGTCTTAAATATATGAAAGTATGGGGTTGCATTGCTGAAGCAAAACTTTACAATCCTTTCCTAAGGAAAATTGACCCTAAAACAGTTACCTGTTTCTTTATCGGGTATCCTGATAATTCAAAGGGTTATCGTTTCTATTGTCCTTCCCATGTCACCAGTATTGTTGAAACCAAGCGTGTTGCGTTCCTGGAGGATTTCAAGGTCAGTGGGAGCAGTACCAACCCTTACGAAGAATTGTAAGAAGTACAAGACGCGGGGGGGGGGGGAGACTCGTCGCTTACCATTACTCCGATTACTCCTCTTGTACCCAATGCAACTACTGCACCTGAAGCTACTGCACCAACTCCAAATTTATCTCCACAATCAGAACCCATTATACCTCATGACGAAGGCACATCAAACACTCAACACCAAGACAACGATGAACCTGATAATCCACTCAGGAGGTCATCTAGGCAAAGAAGGCCTACTAATTGGGATGATTATGTTACCTACCTGACTGAAATGGATCCCAGAAAGCTCAATGATCCTATCTCTTACAATGAAGCCATTAGCAGTGATCAGTCTTCTGAATGGAATAAAGCAATGATTGATGAGCTTGAATCCATGAAGAAAAATGACGTTTGGGATTTGGTAGAATTACCCAACGGAGTCAAACCCGTAGGATGTAAATGGGTGTTCAAAACAAATCTGGATCCGAATGGGAACGTTGAACGCTACAAAGCGAGATTGGTTGCAAATGGCTACACTCAGAAAGAGGGAATTGACTATCAAGAGACTTTTTCACCTGTCTCTCATAAAGATTCATTAAGGATCGTCATGGCCCTAGTAGCTCATTTCGATTTAGAGCTGCATCAGATGGACGTTAAAACCGCTTTCCTTAACGGAGACTTGGACGAAGATGTTTACATGAAACAACCTGAAGGTCAGGAGCATCTAGTCTGTAAGTTGAAGAAATCCATTTACGGGTTAAAACAAGCATCACGTCAGTGGTACCTCAAGTTTGATGAAGTCATGAAGAAGCAAGGTTTTATGAAGAATCAAGTGGATCAATGCACCTACCTCAAGATGAGTGGGAGCAACTTTACTATACTTGTCCTTTACGTAGATGATATTCTATTGGCAAGTAATAGTTTAGACATGTTGCATGAGTCGAAGCGGTTACTCTCGCATAACTTCGACATGAAGGATCTCGGAGATGCTTCTTACGTCATTGGCATCGAAATTCACCGAGATAGACACAAAGGGATCTTAGGATTGTCTCAAAAGGCTTACATAGATCGTGTCCTCACACGTTATAACATGCAACAGTGCAAAGCCTCCGTCGCTCCAGTAGTTAAGGGAGATGTTTTCGGTTCATTCCAGTGTCCGAAAACAGAGGTTGAGAAGGAGCAAATGAGCCAGATACCTTACGCGTCAGTAGTCGGGAGCCTGATGTATGCTCAAGTCCGTACTCGCCCAGATATCGCTTATATTGCTGGAATGCTAGGCCGTTATCAGACTAATCCTGGCCTAGATCACTGGAAAGCAGCTAAGAAGGTACTTCGATATCTATAAGGGACGAAAGACTATAAACTGACTTATAGAAGAAGTGATCATTTAGAAGTGGTGGGCTATTCTGATTCTGACTTTGCCAAATGCAAAGATGACAAGAAATCCACTTCGGGCTATATCTTTATGTTAGCAGGCGGCCCTATCTCTTGGAAGAGTCATAAACAACAGTTGACCACAACTTCCACAATGATGGCATAGTACATTGCTGTTTATAACGCAACCTGTCATGGAATATTGCTTAGAAATCTGATCACTGGACTCAAAATTGTTAATTCCATTTCTAGACCATTGAAGCTTTACTGTGATAATTCAGCTGCCGTTAGTTTCTCGAACAGTAACAGTTCGACTAGAGCTGGTTTATATCTCGATACAAAATATCTGTTCGTACGTGAACGAGTTGAGGAAAATAATCTTTGTATCGAGTATATTAGTACTAAAGATATGCTTGCGGATCCGATGACTAAAGGTCTCCCTCCTAAGGTTTACGAATAACATGTTCGGAATATGGGATTTAGTAAAGACCTTATTTAAGCATATTGTACTAGCTTATGTTTTATGTTTAATGAAATTTCCTCAGTTTGATTTTGTATGTCTCTTAGAATATGTTCAACCGGTATAATGACATATAGACAAATAAAGTTACAAATCAAACAAAGGACTTATGCGTATTTTGATCATAACGATTAGGTTTTAAATTAAGGCTATAGTATGACTAATGGGGGTCCTGAGTCGCATAATGATTCAACGGCTGTATTTCTCTGCTATAGTACTTGTTTAAGGCTAAAATGAGTGTTAACTCCTGATCAGGCTTATCTAATACTCATAGTAAATGATTACTCGGCTAAGTGGGAGAATGTAAGATTAAATATATTATGTTTAATATTTAATCTAGTAGCCATTATAATCATTTACATTATATAGATCAAAATATATAACAACCTATTAAATAATTAGTTGGTAATTGTTGATGGACCATATTACCCTTATTAACTAATTAGGTTTCCTCCTGGGTGCTTATATAAGGAGAATTATGTAGAGGTTAAAGGGTTACTCAGTTACACACTTAGACATAACCTAATAAGCATAACATCAATCTCGCCTCTCTCTCCATAGCCGATTCCCTTTCGGTTTAATCATCACCATCATCAGTCAGCACCCTAAGGAGGAACCAGATCACCTTGACAAAGATGTCGAACTCCATGGCTTCTTCCATCACTGGATTCTCCTTTGCACTGTCTGCGGTGACAGGTATGTTTTCATGTTTTTCATTATATTTAGAACAGAACTGAACCAACAGAGGTTCGTTAACAGATATTGAGTTTTGGGTTTTGTATGAAGGTTCTAACAATTGATTTAAAAGTTATATTTGTTACCTTGAACTCAAAACAAAGCAAAATTGGTGGTGAGGAGTGGTGATGGTGCGCAACACTTGTGATGTTTATAAGCTATCGTGTAATGCGAGGATGACGAATGAAATGGACTAGGATGGCAAGCTACCAAGCTTTGATTGTTGATTACAACTGTTACCATTTGAATGTTGATTTTGGTGGTTGCGGTGGTCGTCGACGTCGGAAAAAAAAACAAAGAAAGAGAGAACGATGGAAAGCCAACAAATAATATGATGAGTTTCAAAAGTTTAGGCAATAATTTCTTAAAACAACTCAAAATGGTTTCAATTAATTATGCCAATGATGGCTTCTTGAATGCTTGTGATGGTTCCCTCATTCAAGACCCCGGTTAGTTATGAATCGATGTGGCAGATAACTACACTTTGAATTTTATTTAGGGAAAACCTCACACAATAGTAACCAAGTTTATCCTCTGTTCCACTAAAGTCACTCATTCTTTTTTTGTCTTTCTAAAATCACTCAAGTTTGATTTACCGTTTCAATCTTACGTAATTATCAGGTTACCAGGTTACTTAGATGATGTTTCAGGTAACACTCTTTTTTTTAATTAATTTCTAATGCTTATGTGATAATTATGACAATTCTTAAGTAAAAAAAATGATAAAATAATATTGAATATGCATTCTCATAAATCATAATCACGTTAACCTATAAAAGATCAGAACTCTATACATGATTCAATATCTATGATTATGTAAATCACGTTTGTCTTACACAAACCAAGTTTTACAAGCTCAATTGTTCCAGAATCAATCATCTATCATCAGAATCATGTTCCTCATAAACATTCCAGTTTGCTGACTTCGACTTAATCAATCGTGAAACAATCCAATCCATTTCAAGAACCATGTTCATCATAGACAATACAATTTCGGCGACTTCGACTCGATCGTGCTATGAAACAATCCGATCTACTTCGACTCAATCAGTCCTAGCGACTTCGATATTAGGAGAACTGATGTTGGCGACATCTATTTTAATAGAACTAGTTGATTGCTTTCAGAAACAATCCAACCCACTTGATTGTTTGCTGTTCCACAAATAATTTGGGCATAACCATCAATTCAACTTAATCAAACTATTTTGGCAAGAACATATGTTTCAATCTTTCTTGGCAGTTTGATTTTGGCAAATATGTATGTTTCAATTTGGGAATTAGAAAAAAGTTGTCACCTAATCTGTCATCAAGTAACCTGATGACCTGGTAATTACGCAAGATTGAAACGGTAAATAGAACTTGAGTGACTTTAGAGAGACAAAAAAAGATTGAGTGACTTTAGTGAAACAAATATTAAACTTGGTTACTATTTTATAAAGTTACCCCTATTTATTTATTATTTATTTATAACTTCAAGTTCCTAATTCCACCTCTTTATTTTGTAATTTTATTATCATTTATATTTGTCTCAATTACCTTTCAACATTAAATGGTTTAGTAAACTATGAGGTGAGGATTTTAGAGATTTTACCGGCTTTTCATGATTGCCGAGTTAAGCCTATTTTGTCACTTCAAGAACTATCTGTAGCTAATTGTATATTCATCAAGAACTATCAGTTTTAAAGAAAATATATTTTACCCTAACAAAAATAAATTAATAAGCATAAACATTTTTCTTCATCCAAAAACTCAAAACTCAAAAGCGTTAAGCTAATTAAAAATAGAAACCGATGTCAAGATTTCTTGAAAAGAAAAAAAAATGTACCTTTTTCAATCACAACCCTCAGATATTAACTTTAGACCTTCAGATTTTACAGCAGTTGGTTTTTTAATAAGTTTAGAATCAAAGGGACATTGCCCATATTCTGTAACCAAACTTTTAATATTCTTCATCAACAAACTACGGTACCATAGATCATAAGTTAGATCTGTGAATTTGTTATTTGAGGTTTTAGTAAGTTATCATTGTATTTAGTTTATACATGAAAGATCAATAAAGTTATAAAATGATATTAAGTAGAATTAGAACTATACACCCTATCTATAAATAATACTAAAAAAATTAAACCTTGTTCCATCTACGGGCCAGCCAAGAAAGATAATAGAATGTAATGCTCATTCCATTAGGCTGACCAACAATATAACTTCTAAAATAGACCTAAAAGAATTTCAAAATAACTGAAGTTAAATATATTAATGTCCTATATTACTGAAATACATCATCCGCGCGCCTTCTTCCGAACCGCCACCGGTAATTACTGTTCCTTCTTCCAACTCTTTTATTTCAGCGTCAAAGCATGTGAAAGAGAAAGCAAGCCAACCAATGTTTGCAAGCTTATTCCACTTATGGAGGCCTAAATATATCCTACCTATAATGTAAATTATACTACTATGAAACACAAACTCATATAATAGACTATACCATGTACAAAAAAAAAACATTTCAAAGTATCAAAAGACAACAATTTTACCTAACTATGACTATATGCACCAGGAGCACTTCAAGAATTTGACCAAGGATCTGCCATGCTCGTTCAAGGGAATCAACACTGCAAGTTTAATGATGCACATTAAGGTATTTGATTTCATACAAAAGTTATAAAAGATTCATAATTGACAACTGTTTAAATATATATACCTAAACAAACCCTATGTAAATTGAGTTACCTAAGCCGGAGAAAATATTCCACTGCGAACATATCCCTATGTAAAAAACAATTTTAAATGTTTTGATGAATAAAAGTGTACCTTATTATCTACTTGTTTAAGGGCAAAATGTAATGTTCTAATTTGAGTTTGATTATTTCAAACTCACCATCCTTAGAAAATCCAAAATTACAAGTTTAAAAAACATGACTCAATACTATTAAACAAAGTAACAAACATTAGAAGCACTAACAAAAACACATGACTCAATCCTAAAATCATGTCAGAAAAGTAAAAAAATAAGATCAAGTAATGAATTAACAAACCTTGGGGTTAAGGGAGTCAACAATAAGAGAGGAGTTGACTCATGATAGGAGGAAGACTAATCTCTCAAAAAATTCACCACCGAAGTTGCATCTGACCATGATCAAATAAGGTGGACATCAACAAACTAAACAAATCTCTGAAACACAATCAATATTTAATCAATTTAATCAGAAACATAAAAAATCAATAGCCCACCTAGAGTTATTTTACCAGTTCTAGCTAAAAAAATGCTTAAAACAACCAATAAGCAAAAATAACTCAATAGAGAATTAAGGTTAGCGAATTTAGGTACCTGATACAAAACCTACAATGATAAAGATGGAGTTGTTAGTAGCCGGTGGTGACTCTGGCGGACAGAGGAGTAGAAGTAGGAAAACGAAATAATGGGAGAAGGTGGAAGACGACTGAAGAGTATCCTGAGAGAGAGAGATGGCGACGGAGTATCTTCCTATGTGCTTTATAAAACAATACATATAACAACTATATGTTTTAAATTTTAAAAATTGTTTCCCACTTAGTTTTTTCCATCCTTTTTATAGAAGGTTTGTTATACTATCTATCCTTAAAATTAGGAAGTTTTATAAAATTTGACTAAAGTATAAAGAAATTGTTTAATCAATTATTTGACAGTAGTTTTAGTTTTTAAAATTTTAGAATGAAAATCTTATAGAACATTTAACTTATGAAATGATTATATAGTATAGATTAGTTGTTATATTCTTATTTAATCACTTGTACATTAAAACATTATCTACTTGTACCTTTTAATCCGTGTGTGGATATTGAACAAGATAACTACCGAAACGTTGACAAAAATGTGTAGGTCGTCATGCTATCTTTGGATTTTTTAAATAATATAGTTTATAAGATATGTCAAGAATAAGTAAAAAAATTATAAGTTTGTTGTGGAGGGGTGAATTGTAACTAATTATCTACAATTTGTTAAAACCTTAGAGATTTAAGTGTAATAAGTTTAGGGTTAAAAATAAATAGTGTTTAAAAGACCAAACTACTTTCATTTTAGGGGTCTTTCTATAAATAAAGGGGGGAAAAGTTCTTATTTTTTGGGTATCTTAAAATGCCCTTGCCTTATGCATTATAATAGTATAGATTTATTCAAACACTTACGTGTATTTAGTAGTGACGTCTTACGTGTATTTACGAGTGACGTCTTATTAGAGAGAAGTTGTTGATTCATATCACGTATGAAAAAAAAAAGTCTATTGTGATCTTTACGATGAAGTTATTAATTTCTAACAAATGGATGGTGGTTCATTGGCGAAGACAAAGTCTTTAAAAACCTAATTTGAGAAAGAGAGGTTTTAGGTTCAAATTTTATACATTACACGTGATTAAAAGAAGTTAGCCGTTAAAAGAAGTTAATAATTTATAATGTGATATAGACATATTCTAAGAGAGACGACACTGAAAATATTTTTCTATTTTATAACTAAATGTAATGTGAATTAACTAACTTTGTTTGAGTCGCTACATATAAGAAGATTCTATCCTTTTCAATTTCACTTTTATTTTACTTAATTTTCGTAACATTTTTAAGAAATTTAAATGAAAAATATGTTAACTTATTTACTCATTCATGAATATAAGTGTTTATAGAAGAAAAGTGACTGAAATGTAAATTCGGCATTACCATATTATAAGATAAAATTAGGCTGCAAACGAACCAAACGAATACGAACAAGACCTTGTGTGTGTTCGTTTGTTAAGAAATATTTGTGTTCACAACAGTTTATGAACACTTAAAGAACGAGATTTTATGTTCGTGTTCATTTGTTAAAAAATGAAGTTGTTCGTGTTCGTTTGTGTTTGTTAATTTTAACAACGAATGAAAACGAACGTTCATGAACACAAATGAGCACAAAATAATGTTCATGAACACAAATGGAAACAAACGAAAACAAACAATCGTTCATGAACTGAATATACAATGCACTGACACTAAATACATATTTTTTGTCGGAATTTTGAAGTGTATAAATAATAAATAAAAACTAAAAACATTAATGAACTACTGAACACAAACGAACACGTTATTGAACGTCCAAGAACATAAATGAATGAACGCGGCATCTGATCATGTTCGCTCATTTAGTTAAACGAATGAAATTTCTTGTTCATGTTCATTTGTTTAATAAATGAACGAACACAAAACGAACTTCCTGCTTAAAGGTGAACGAACTGTTTGGTACGAAACAATTACGATCAATATTTCAAAAATAAACTGAGTTTAGATAACCAAATACTGAGTACTCCTTTTGATTTGTCGTGTATGATGTCAGAACCAAAAAATTAACTGGATTTGACATGTCGCTAAAACGTTTACTATATATCGTTTACGCCGAAGTATAACCCATTAGTGACAATCGCTATATATAATTTTAATGGTGCGTCTTCGAACCGTTGTGACGTGCAATTCGTGTTCGTTCAAAAAGGTGTGTTTCGCAGTGATGCGATGTTTCGCATGTCTGTTATAAAACAATCAAAGAATATGGTATGGTCGTTCATGAATTTTAATTATGTTAAAACATTGAACCGTCAACTTTTTCCCATTTACGTTATTTATGTGTCCAAACATGCAAATGGACACCTCTATTCGCAAATGAATCGCACCACTTGATGTAATTTTCCATCCCCCTAATTATTTAATAATATTATACTATAATTTAAAACGTGATGATCATCGTTATTAAAACACATACCCTTTTGATGGTTCCACTTTTCTTGTGGATACCAGGTAAATATATAAATTATAGATTAAATAAAAACACACCTCTTTATTTTAGAAAGGCGGTGCTTAGGAGTAATTATATGGATACAATTAAAACACACCCTTTCATTTTAGAAAGGCGTCACTATTAACTGACGTGATTTTTAATTCCCTCTTCAATAATTATTTGGTGTTGTTGATATTTAAAGTACGCAATGTTTAAAAAAGTATATGTTTATT
The DNA here is from genome assembly GCA_030545235.1 of Helianthus tuberosus. Lineage (NCBI taxonomy): Eukaryota > Viridiplantae > Streptophyta > Magnoliopsida > Asterales > Asteraceae > Helianthus > Helianthus tuberosus. Next base: position 114,583,662 of record CM060414.1, on the reverse strand, counting down.
TCTTAAATAAATTTTCTAACAGACATGATGTTTAAAAAAAGAGACACAACCCATATACTATAACTAATATATACCATAACTTTTTAACAAACGTGACTTTTAAACGACAGGGTATGACCCATAGATATGACTAATCTAATCTAATCTAATAATCTAATCTAATAAAATTCAATAAAAGTCACATGGCTTCTCTTATTTAATATAATCAAATAAATGCACATGACATTCTCTTCTTCAATTCTTTAATAATATATTAGTTATTATTATTATTTTTTTTGAACGGCTATATTAATTATTATTATATAACATAATATCTAATTATAATTTATTATTAAATAACTACATAAATATTCTATAGTTAATTCCTATTATTTTAATACTTCTTACAAATAAAATAGTTTAAATTACAAAAAAAAAAAACTATCATCTATATGTGATATTATATATAAAATCGATATATAAGTTATATTAAAAGATACACTATAATAAAATTTAATATTATTTTTACACACTAATTCGTAACTTCATTCATAATACACGGGCTATCATGGTATTTCAGTGTTATGTTGCTAATTAACAAAGACCAATTTTTGTGATAAATTTAAGTTAGTTGTTTGAACTGTCATATGGTAATAAAAATTAGTTTATATAAAGTTTCATCACTAATTAACATGGTTCGTTAGTTATATAAAATTATTTTAAAGATTATATATTATAATGTTTATATTGTATAAATTCGTGTAATACACGGGTCTATAACCAATATTACAAATATATAATATAACTTTTTAACCGACGTGACTTTTAAACGACATAGTATGACCATAGATATGACTAATATAATATAATTATCTAACGGATGCGACTTTTAAACAAAAGGGTGTGATCCATAGGATATGACTAATATATAATATTAAATGAAAGGGTAATAGATTTTCTAATAGACGTTTCTTTTAACTAAGACATAATTCAAGTTACTTTTTGTATGTATATATATAATATGGTTACTGTCTTGCAAAGAGTATATTAAATTATTATGATTTATGTTATTTTTAATTAACCAACTATTTGTTGTACAAAAGAGCACCACACAATGCAAGCAAGACCAGGACATGTAAATCGATTCTATTACGTTAACCAACGAGGGGCTACTTTACTTGGTAGTTACTAGTTAGTATGAGCACATGTCTTAAATTAGAGGTCAGGATAAAATTCGAGCAAAAGAGTAGTTTAATGTAAGAAGCACATAAAGCATAAATTAAATGCATAATGTAACAATTAACTTTAACCCGTAATTGTTAATGATGAACACTAATCAATCTTAACCCTTGATTCAATTAATCAACAATCAAAATTTGTTCTTACTGTTTTAGATAATATAAGGTTTGTACCGAATCTTAACTCGTATAAAACATGATATCGATGTATAAAAGTTAGAAATATATGAAGATTTAAATGATTTGGTTTGGGTTGGTTAATTTCAGTTAACTGATAGTACAAAAAAATATCCGTTAACCGATTTTCAGTTAATTCAGTTTCGATTAATTTCCGTTCGATTTTGTCGGTTCCGGATCAGTTTTGGTTAACAGTTCAGTTATCGCTCATCCTTGTAAACACATCTACTTCATCCTTCCCGCTCGTCTCGCTTCCACTCTGTGCAAAGACATACATGGCTCAAGGGTTGGACACGTCTCCTTGATATTCAGTAAAGGACCCTTTCTGAACCCACTACTCCCACCAACAAAATCTTTAAGACCACTTTTAGTAACTCCCAGTCCCACCAACAAAAACCTTCAAGACCACTTTTAGTTTTTTTATTTTTATTTTTTATTTTGACCACTTTTAGTTGAAGTAAAATCTATAATATAATGAATTCTTTTTAGATAATGATCAGTTTGGTGGAGCGGTGGGTAGGCCGTTTGCTCTCCTTGAGGGCGGCGGTTCGATCCCCGTTTCCAGCAGGTGATGAGTGGTCATGGCAATGATGGATTAGAGCCTTGAGTGCGTAATAGCCCGGGTTCGAGTCTTGAGCCGCACACGAGTTTTCTATTACCCAGCGGTTACTCCGGCTTTCGGGTGCGGAGGCCGCAACTGCAGTCAAGTGGCTGCCGGGGGGAAATTTTCTCGTGGAGCGCCTATGGTCAACCTCGGATGCCTCGCCCGGGGGGGACTAGGGACCCGTGCAATGCGGGTGTGATCCTCTCGTCTGTTGGAATCGATCGCCGTTCAAAAAAAAAGATAATGTGACATCCCATCATTGTGTTAACGTCCATGTCATCAATTCCTGACAACTTGTTGGGTAAAGAACGTGGTGAATGTTTCTCCACTATTTTTTTTTTTTTTTTTTTTTTTTTTTTTTTTTGAACAGCGAGGCCTGTACAACCCTATGGAAACCCACTCTTGTACATTTCACCGCATTGCTTAAGGAAATGCAGCACCTTACTCAGGCCTTGGGATCGAACCTGAGCACCCGGGCAGGAACCTCCGAAGGAGTAAAACCTTCCCACCTCCACCACTGGGCTGTGGCTTCATTGGCGTTTCTCCACTATTGTTTGACCAATCAGAAGCTTTCTTGTTTTTTGTTTTTTTTAAAGATAATAATTGGGTAATCATTGATGGGCATTATTAGGCATTATCCCACTATACCCATATATGAAAAACGCCTCATAATTCTCCTTTACTACCAATGGGGTGGTGGTTCATTGACAAAGGCAAAACCCTTAAAACATCTAGGTTGGGAAGGGGAAGGTCTTGGGTTCAAGTCTCACAGACGATAGAGGATTAAAGAAATTAGTCGTTCAAAAAAAAAATTCTCCTTTACTGACTGGGCTGCCATATGACGCAAAAACACCCAAGATTAGAACATTACTATTACACATGGTCTAATAGAAATAAAAATACTGTAAAAAGTAAAAACCACCTAAGAATAGACACATACATATTGTCCTTGGATGTTATACTATACATTAATTTATTTATCTTAGGGGTTGTTTGTTTACCTCTTAATGAGGCTCTTCTTGGTTCAGACCTCTTACTGGTTCAGCACTTAATGGTTTAGACTGTCTGTTTCGTGAGCAGATGTGTGAATGGTTCAGACATTTTTTCAAGTATTGTTTTTTGTTTTACTTTTTTAAAGATAATAATTGGGTAATTATTAATGGACATTATTGGACATTATCCCACTATACCCATATATGAAAAACGCCCCATAATTCTCCTTTACTACCAATGGGGTGGTGATCCATTGGCAAATGCAGAGTCTTTAAAACACCTAGGTTGGGAAGGGGAAGGTCTTCGGTTCAAGTCCCACAGACGATAGAGGATTAAAGAAATTAGCCGTTCAAAAAAAATTCTCCTTTACTGACTGGGCTGCCATATGATGCAAAACGCCAAAAATTAGAACATTACTACCACACATGGTCTAAAAGAAATAAAAATACTGTAAAAAGTAAAAACCACCTAAGAATAGACACATTCATATTGTCCTTGGATGTTATACTATACATTAATTTATTTATCTTAGGGGTTGTTTGTTTACCTTTTAACGAGGCTCTTAGTGGTTCAGACCTTTTACTGGTTCAGCACTTAATGGTTCAGACTGTTTGTTTCGTGAGCAGATGTGTGAATGGTTCAGACATTTGCCTCTGAATGATTAAGTATTATAAAGAGTCTGAATGGTTAAGAAATCTAATCTGAATTGGTCAGACATTTGCCTCTGAAGGGTTAAGCATTATACTGTCTCTTAATAGTTCAGACCTCTTGCTGGTTCAGCATTTAATGGTTCAGACATCTTGCTGGTTTAGCACTTAACCATTCAAAAGTTGCCAAACAACCCTTAGACTCTGTGTTCTTCTGGTGAATGTAAATTGTAAAAAACTAAAGAGCACCCACACCCACGTAGGTGACGGAGGGAGATCAAATGTGAAGCGTAGTATTAAGTTGAGGTGATTGGATTATATGTTATTTAATATTTAAAAAAAAGTTAACTCTAGCAATCGCAAGCTGGATCACCCCCGTGACGATGTTCCCTTCTTGTGCCCTGCTGATGTAGCTCATGTTTGCGCCCGGGTGGTCTAACCGCATAGATATAGGCCATGTTTTTTTTGAAAGGTGTGAATTATTCGCGAATGTCGGAAGGTCTAGCATACGTTGTCTTAACCGGGTCCGCGCTAGAGAGCCCCCTCGCACAATAGATCCCCAATTTAAACCCCTCAATGAGAAACCCCTATCACCAAGACTCGAACTTGAGACCTTGAGGGGAAAACTCACCCGGGCCTACCATAAGTGGAACTTAAATACCCGTGGCCACCACTAGAGCACTAGTGATGGTTAGATATAGGCCATGTTTGGCTTAGCTTTTCATAACAACTTATAACTTTTTGGAAAAGTTAATAAGTCATAATGCAGTAACTTACTGAGTTTTCCTCTTGCAAAATAGTTTCACCCAAACAATTTTTAACTTCTCAAAAAATCAATAAGCTAATAAGTAACTAAAATAAGCAATCCCAAATACCCCTGTCTTTTGCTAGCGATTTACTAATTTGTTACCCATTTTCATTGTTCAAAAAGACATAATTACACAATAATATTCCGATAATTTTTTTTTTTTTTTTTTTTTTTTGAAAAAAACTATGTTTTTTTTTTTTTTTTTTTTGGGTAAAATATAGTTCCCACCGGTTTAGTGCCATTTGACCTTTTATATATAAGGCCAAACAAATTACACCAAGATAATAAGAAAAACACAAAGATTGAAAAGTAACACAAATGAGCACTAATAATTATCATTGTCTTGTCATCATAATAATAGCATGATGTACCAATTAACATCAAAATTAAAAATCATACTTATATGATATATGTGTGTGTTGTATATATACAATCCAAGTCGATCCAAACTTATCAGTATACAAATCACTTTAACGGACGGAATTGCAATTGCAAACGCTACAAATCCAAACCCTAACCCTAGAACAACAACAACAACCATACCGTAACACAGAGGGTGAAATCCGCATAAGTCTTTTCTCACAAAAGCTTTAATCATAAACCTCCGGCACTGTCAATTCAACGAGCGGAATTGCATAGCATACAATCCAAAACCCTAGAACACGCATACCGCACAGCCGGATAAATCCTCCTGGTGTGTACGGATGAGTCCCGCAACAAACCTTCTATAGCGGCAACCAACAGATTGAAGTTACGTACAGGAGGTATGACTAGAATCAACGGTGCCGCTGAGAATCCAACTGCGAAGAACAGGTGAAGCATTTTCAAGAAGGTTTTGGGGGTTTCTCAAGAAATTGGGTTGGTTGGTGTTTATGGTTGTTGATGGAATTTGCAGTTTTGGTCCTTGAGGTTTTGGGTGCTGGTGAAAGGGTCCATGTAAGCGTGTGACGTGGCGGGTTTTTGTTTGGAGATTGGAGTGTGGCAACGGAGAGCATGTTTTAGCCCCTTGTTTTGTAGGTTGTTAGGTTGATGTTTTTTTTTAGATTTAACTAGATGGGAAAAGAAGATTACAGATAGAGATGGGAAAAGAACAGAGAACTGATTAACAATTTGCATAATAATTTCTGACTTTATTTTTTTAATATAAAATTATATCTATTATAAAATATATAAACATTTACAAGCACCAAAATAAGAAACATTATTTTGTATTTTTTCTTCTAAATACTATTATGCATTTATGTAATTAAGTGCATTTTACATCAATATCGCAGGTAAGCGAGCAACAAGCTGCGCCGCTACCCTTTTCTGAATAGCGATGGTTCTTTCACAAACCCTTTAACTTGTTGGGCCTTAGCTAACTCTTGACTGGGCTGCTTAATTGGGCTTGTTGTAAAGGTCTGGATATCTGCCGTGATTAAGTCCATAACATTCACAACTAGAGGTGCACAAAAAACCGTATCCTGTAAAAAAAACCTGGAATTGGTTTTTTAATACCCGGGTATTCTATACCAGAAACCGGAACCGACCCTGCCCTCAGGGTATAGATAGGGTATGTATTTTGATCTCCATACCTGGAACCGGAACTGATCATACCCGATTAATACCCGAAACCGGACAAGAACCGGAACCGAACCCGATTATGCCCGATACATGATTCTAATGTCTTTCTTTTAAATTTATGTTAGTGCATTTATTTTAATTTTCGTATATTATACAATGCATATTTAATAATAATAAACAAAAAATACGAGAAAATAAGGTAATAAAAACGCAATACATTATTAAAAAAATATGAAAATATAGAACTAAAAAAACTCGGTTTTAGGGTATAAAAACCCGAAAATAAGGTATTTTAATACCCTGTTTCTTAAAAACCGGAATTGAACCCTACCTGGAATTGGGTACATAGGGTATGGTTTTTTGGTCAAATAACCGGAACCGAACCGATTATAGCAATAACCGGTTCCAACCCTTAAAATGAGAAACCGAAACCGGTTCCATAACCATAACCGGTTATTAAGAATACCCGGTTTGTGCACCTCTATTTAAAACAGTGACATCTGAATAATTCGTTAACTTTCCGTCCAAAGCATAAATACAAACTTTATTGTTCTAGAAAAATAATTCAAGATTACAAACAAAATAAACACCATAATTATAGAAACGCCATTTATCAAAATCCAAAAAAAAAAAAACCACAAACAATTAGCAACATTTATGTGCTTTCATAAAGGGAAAATGTCATAGAAATGTAATCAAGTTTGTCAAGCGTTCCAATTAAGTCATCCAAACTTTTTTTGTCTTTCTAAAATAACTAAACTTTAATTTTGTGCTATAATATTGTGTAATTACCAGGTAATCAGGTTATCATTTTTTTCTTTTAATTTTTTTTAATGCTTATGTGGATATTATTCAAAGTAAATGCATACAAAAATAATTTACAAAATAAGTACACCCCAACCCAGAAACATTCATCGTCTCCAAGACCGTAACACTTCAGCCCCCCTGTTCAAAATCACCAGCGACCAACCTTGACAACTATGGTCTAAACACCCTTATGATGAAACGAACCACTGGAAAAGACCCAAACAACACCCCCCATATTAGGGCTTTCAGATCTGGTGGTTTAGCGGAGGTAGCAGTCGATCTCTCCGGCGACATTAGGGCTTTCACGGTGGTCAGTGGTAGAGGTGGTCAGCGGTGGTGGTGGTCTCATCACGGCAGATAGTGGTTTAGTGGCCACTGTGAAGAAACTATAAATGTGTAGAGAATGATATTGAAGGTAAGTGTAAAGCTTAATTGCATTAATTCAATTCATATATATAATATACATATACATGGGTGTGCGAGAGAGTTTACATCAATGATACATGGAAGTTTTCAAATATACAACAAATGTTTGACTTAAATCAAGTTCAAATAATAGAAAAGATAAAGAATATATGAGCGGGATAGTTTTTTCATTGCCAGAAACCGGCTAAATCTGCTTATTTCCGATGAAGATGGTGGTGAGTGGAAGTAGATGAAGATGATGATGATGAGTGGTTGAGGATGAAGCAATGAGATTTTCAAATCTTTATAAAAGTATGACTTCTTAAATTTTTAAGTTGAAAAATCCATTTCATTATATATATATTTTACACATCATATTAAAGATTAATTTTTTTTATGAAGGTGACATGTCATCATTAGTAACCTGCTAACCTGATAATTACATAACATTGGAACATCAAATGAAACATTAGTAACTTTAGAGAGACAAAAAAACTTTCAATGACTTAATTGGAACACTTGACAAAGTTAATTACATTTCTATAAAGTTACCCCCATAAATGTCTAATAACAGGTGGTGTTGTGGCGGGTACACAACCTTGAGTGACTAAAGTGTATAATAACAGATGTACATAAATGTTGCTAATTGTTATTATACAAACAAATCATCACCGGCAACATCAGGTTCATCACCACTGGTAACCCAGGATGTCTACGCAAAATCTTTAAGACTTAAAGCATTTCATCGAACATCTATTGTGCACATTTTGTAGGTTAACAAACATCCAAAACGATGGCTAAGGTAACCATCATAGCCAGGGCCGGCTCTATAGGCTTGGCAACCTAGGCACGGGCCTAGGGCCACCAAAAAATAAGGGCCTCCAAGTTTAAAAAAAATAATTATATATACTATATGTATGTATTATGCCCAAATAAATACGTTTATTTCAAAACTAAACTGATTTTTCATTCAAGGAGTCTAAAATAAATATTGTTTAGCAAACAAAGGTCAAGTTTCAAAACCTATTTCACCTTGATTTCCAACTATTACAACACAACAACCATCGACCTAATCATCAATATTTAGCGGCCTAAAGCCCCTAAATACAGCTGCAATTGTCGTTCCCACTTCTCATCGCAACCTGCTTTCAATTTCTAGGCTAGCGGCTATCACGAAACGAAAAAGGTAAGGGCAATCACCCATTGCGTCGGGATTGGAGGAGAGTTTATCGGCGATTAGGGCCTCTACTTCATAGTTCGCTTAGGGTCTCCAAAAACCTGGGAAAGGCCCTGATCATAGCCTTAGAAGCTCAGATACACTCATACACATCATAGCTTCGTGGATTTCAAATATACAAACATCATACCATCAAAGCAACATAGCTTTTCATCAAATACCATTATACCAGAACTCTCTACAACAACCAATAACCTACGTGCACAATTTATAACGACTAAGGCATTTCATCGAACAACTCTTGTGCATCACACATGATACCTTCACAAATTACTATATCCTTAAAATGCATGGTCGGTGGTTTCGACTGTGCGTATATGAAGTGACCAAAAATGTTGTCATACTTATTAATAAAATGAAGGGGCTGTTTGTTTACTTCTTAATGGGGCTCTTAATGGTTTAGACCTCTTACTGGTTAAGCACTTAATGGTTCAGACTATTTGTTTCGCGAGCAGATGTCTGAATGGTTCAGACTGTTTGTTTCACGAGCAGATGTCTGAATGGTTCAGACATTTGTCTCTGAATGGTTAAGCATTATACTAAGTCTGAATGGTTAAGACCTCTAATCTTAATTGGTCAGACATTTGCCTCTAAATGGTTAAGCATTATACTGGATCTTAATAGTTCAGACCTCTTATTGATTCAGCACTTAATGGTTCAGTACTCTTACTGGTTCAACACTTAACCATTCAGAAATTGCCAAACAACCATGAAGACTAGTTAAACAAGGATTCTTAGATTGACCCGTAACCACACTTCCATACACTCATACATCATAACTTTTAGCATATTCATTATTCTATTCACACTAATTATTAATACTATTACTATATACTTAAAATACCATGTTGCCCACCCCTTCAACTTTTGTAAATGTTATTTCTAACCTATTTAAGTTTTCTTTTTTAAACATCATGTCACAACCCCCGACCCCTACCCCGGGAGCGGGTGGTCGCGAGATCCAGATTAGTGTTTTATCAGTGTTTATTAATTTGGCAGCGGAAATTAAATATCAGGACCGTAGTTAGGAAATAGTTTATCAGAGTTAGAACATCACATTTTCATAAATAATAAATACATGAGAAAAACCCAAGTTTCCATTACAATATGTTTATAGGGATAAACCCTAATTTATTTAAATAAAACTTCTTTCTTATTTACGTAACTTTTATAGCCACTTTTCCAAGCTTTCAGTGCTCTCTAGCTGGCTTCTATTTTCCTTTCACATTTTGTTACCTGAAACGCGTTTTTAAAAGTTTTATCAACAAGAATTACTGGCGAGTGCATCCCAGTTTAATCAAAACAGGATTTTATATATTTACAGTACTGGGAGCAATTACAATGTTTTTATCTACCCAATTACCACCCACGGTACTTTCAATCCTGACTTGTGGTCATGCTACTACTCACAGTGCAGTAACAAGTAATGTATACAAAACCCCAACATACCGACAGTAATTATAGAATACATAGACTCAATCACTGTTATTATAATCTAAAATAATTGAGGTTTTGTAAAAACAGTTTATAAAAATAAGATGTACCCACTTTGCTATTTTAGATAATACTACTGCTTTCTGGTGATTTCCAGGTGATAATCTATTAAAATTAAACAATGCACACGTGTTAGTAAGATAACCCAATTTACATTAGTCATACCCCCGAGACAGAACTCCAATGACTGAGTCAGGCAGAGCTTTGACATTCGTTACGGAGCCCTAGATCAATCGGGTATAGTAACTAAAACGTAACCGGGGGTTATAATACTTACAACAAGGCAGAGCTTCGCTTTTTAGGGGTATAATTCCCGAGAATTATTGCTATTATAGGGACAAGGAAAGAAAGAAATGAGCGGCTGAAGACTGAGGCTTTGTTTCTCATTTATAGGCTGAACATAGGGCGGCTCGCGGCCCGTGACGCCTGATGTTAATTCCTTCGCGGCCCGCGAGGGACCTTGGCTAGGCTCTAGCCTTGACTGATCACCACCGTAGACCTCACACGCGTTAGGACACGTGGCATCACGAGGTTTCGCCTGGTGTCAACAGGTCGCGGCCCGCGACGGACACACCTAAGTGTGTCGCGCCCCGCGAGGACCTAATATAATTTGTTTTATTTGATTTTTATAAATATAAAGGTATTTTAAGCTCCTTTTTCATATACGGGGTGTATTTTAGGATGTATAGGAGTATTGTAAGGGTTTTAGGAGAGTTGTTATATCCTCCCCACCTTGTTTTAGATCTCGTCCTCGAGGTCTACTGGAACAGGTGTGGATATTTCCTTTGTATTTCTGATTCGAGCTCCCAAGTGTATTCTGGTCCTCCCTTAGAATCCCATTTCACTTTGACTGGAACAAATCTCTTGTGTTTGAGATTTTTGATCTTTCGGTCTTCAATCTATAGGGGTTTCTCTACAAACTTAAGTTTCTCATTTACCTCTATGTCGTTAAGAGGTACAACTAATGATTGATCTTCTAAACATTTCTTGAGATTACATACATGAAATACATCATGTATTCCCGCCATTTCCTATGGCAGTTGTAGCTGGTAAGCTACTGGTCCTATTCTTTTAATAATCTCAAAAGGTCCAACAAACCTGGGGCTTAGCTTTCCCCTTTTTATGAATCTGACCACTCCTTTCCATGGAGAAACTTTTAATAATACCTTATCTCCTACTTAATGGTTTTCGTCTGTTGTCAGCATAACTCTTTTGACGATCGCGTGTTGCTTTTAGTCTTTCCTTGACTTGAATAATCTTGTCTGTTGTTTATTGTACTATCTCTGGTCCAGACAGTTGTTTTTCTCCAATTTCTGCCCAACAGACTGGAGTTCGGCACTTTCGTCCATAAAGTGCTTCAAATGGTGCAGCATTGATACTGGTATGATAGCTGTTATTATAGGAAAATTCTATTAATGGTAAATGATCGTCCCAATTTCCTCCAAAATCAATTACACAAGCTCTAAGCATATCTTCCACTGTCTGATTTGTCCTTTCGCTTTGTCCGTCCGTTTGAGGATGATAAGTTGTGCTTAGTTTTAACTTGGTTCCCATTGCTTTTTGGAAACTAGTCCAAAAATGAGAAGTAAAACGGCTATCTCTATCAGAAACAATAGATAAAGGAATTCCATGTAATGAAACTATTTCATTTACATATAACTTGGCTATTTGTTTCATACTGAAAGTTTCCTTCATCAGTAAGAAATGAACAGACTTGGTTAATCTGTCTACAATCACCCAGATTGTATCATTACCTTTTCGTGTCTTGGGCAATTTGGTAACAAAGTCCATTGGTATTAATTCCCATTTCCATATAGGCATTTCTAGTCGCTGCAATAAACCTGAGGGTTTCTGATGTTCGGCTTTAACTTGTGAACAAGTTAGGCACTTAGCAACATAGGTTGCTATATCCTTTTTCATTCCAATTCACCATAAATTCTTTCTTAAGTCTTGATACATTTTATCACTACCGGGATGTATCGTATGCTTAGACTTATGGGCTTCTTCTAAAATTCGGTGGCGTAGGTTTCCTTGTTTAGGTATCCAGATTCTTTTCTTATGGAATCTCCAAATTCCATCTGTTCCTTGTTCTAATTCCTTAATCATTCCTTTTAATTTTTCAGTATCGTTCTTGATTACTGATTCCTGTATTTCTCTAATTTGCTCGTTTAAATCTATCTGCAGATTTAAAATAAAGAAAAAGGGTATTTTAGTCAATCCAACCCTTTCTTCTTCCTTTTCAAAACCCAGTAACTTCAAAACCCATCATTTTCAAAACCCACCATCTTCAACCATTTCTTCACTTTCTATCTCAATAATCACTACAATATAGTGTGATTTTCATCACCAATCAATGATTCAAACACCCGATCAACGTGTTCTTCAGCTTTTTTGAAGAAAACCCACTTTAATTTCATAAAAAATCTCGTTTTTTCCGGTGATTTTGGAGATAATCACTCGATTCGAGCACTGATAAGTGTTTCAATCATTCAAAATTCGTCAATTGTTGAAGAAATCACTTCGATCCATGTAAGAAATTCTTTAATTTCATTTTTACGATCTGGGGTTTTTGATTTAGTCATTGCGTTTTACGATCATGGCGGGGGTCCGGGGGCAGCGCCCCTGGTAGCGGGGTCCCAGGGGCGGCAGCCCCTGGCGGGGTCCAAGGGGCAGAGCCCCTGGCTGGGGTTGAGCTGTTTTATGTGTCCATTGCGTTTTAGAAATAAGAGAGTTTTATGTGTTTTCTGGCTATTGCGTTTTAGAAAAAAACACATTTTTAAGTGTTTTTAGTCATTGCGTTTTAGGTAAAACACATTTTTTAGGTGTTTTCAGTCCATTGCGTTTTAGAATTAGTTATTTTTAAGTGTTTTCTGGCCATTGCGTTTTACAAATAAGACATTTCTTTGTGTTTTTGGTGCATTGCGTTTTAGGTAAAACACTTTTTTATGTGTTTTTGGTGCATTGCGTTTTAGGTAAAACACATTTTATGTGTTTTTAGTCCATTGCGTTTTAGAAAGTACATTTTCTTTTGAGTTTTTAGGCTATTGCGTTTTAGAAATAACACATTTCTTTGTGTTTTCTGACCATTGCGTTTTACAAATAAGTCATTTCTTAGTGTTTTTGGTGCATTGCGTTTTAGAAAAATGTCATTTTTTAGGTTTTTTTTTCATTGTGTTTTACGTAACTGGGGGTTTTTCTATTGCGTTTTACGCAACTGGGTTTTAAATTTTTTTTTTGAAAATATAGCAATAGTATACTCGTTTTAAAGATAAAAAAACGCTCGTTTTTTTGGTGCAATTTTTATAAAAAATAATGTCGTATGAAAGAGTTATTAACGTTTAAAAAATGGGGGGAATTGGAGGAGAGAGAAACTATTGGCTTGGATTGACTAGAATGCCCCTAAACAAACTCACGCGCCTCTTTTCTTCTCTTCAATTTCCATCATTTAATCTTAGCCCTTGATTAACTAAATGGATGGTCAAGATCACTTCCTAGCCAAATAAACTTCCTATTGTAACTCCACCCTATGATTGAATTATATGTTATTTAATATTTAAAAAAAATAACTCTAACAACCGCGAGCTGGATCAATGTGACGATGTTCCCTTATTGTGCCCTGCTGATGTAGCTCATGTTTGCGCCGCTACACTTCTGCGCCCGGGTAGCCTAACCGCATAGATATAATCTGCTTTTTTCTGTCTTTTGCTAGCGATTTACTAAGAGGGCGTTTGGTTCGTGGAATGATTTGGAATTCGAATTAGAATTTGTATAGGAATTAGAAATTGAAGAAATTGGATTTGGAATTGCAAATTGTTGGAATTAAAATCTCAATTCCATTTTTGTTGTGTTTGGTTGTTAAATGAATTGGAATCCATCACCCCGGCACCTACAACCACCAGTTCGGGTCGAAACGGTTTCGGGTCGAAACGGTTTCGGGTCGAAACCGTTCACGTCGAAACGTTACGGGTCGAAACCAGTATGGGTCGAAACAATTCGGATCGAAACGGTACGAGTTAAAACGGTGCGGGTTGAAACGGTCGAAGATTCTAAGGAATTTGCTTTAATTCTTCACATATAGGAAGGATTTTGTATTCCTTTAGTTAAAGTAATTTGAAAGAATTCATGCCTAATTCCAATTCCATTTTCAACCAAACATATGGAGATTGGAATTGGGATTCCAATTCCATCAAATTCTATGAACCAAACATAAGAGAGATGAAATTCAAATTTCATTTTCCTTAAATTCCATTAAATTCATGTGAACAACGCCACCTAATTTGTTACCCATTTTCATTGTTCACAAAGGAATTTACATTTTCACCTACGACATAATTACACAATAATATTCTGATAATCAGTGAAATTTTGATAAGTTTCTTTTAAAAATAGTAATCAACAAATTAATAAGAAAAACACGAAGATTGAAAAATAACACAAATGAGCACTAATAGTAATCATTGTCATCATAATAATATGATGTGCCAATGAACATCAAAATTAAAAATCATCCATATATGTGTGTGTTGTATATATACAATCCAAGTCGATCCAAACTTATCAGTATACAAATCACTTTCACGGAGAGAATTACAATTGCAAACGCTACAAATCCAAAACCCTAACCCTAGAACAACAACAACCATACCGTAACACAGAACAAAACCGACCTGTACACAGACGGTGAAATCCGCATAAATCTTTTCTCACAAAAGCTTTAATCATAAACCTCCGGCACTGTCAATTCAACGAGCGGAATTGCATAGCATACAATCCAAAACCCTAGAACACGCATACCGCACAGCCGGATAAATCCTCCTGGTGTGTACGGATGAGTCCCGCAACAAACCTTCTATAGCGGCAACCAACAGATTGAAGTTACGTACAGGAGGTATGACTAGAATCAACGGTGCCGCTGAGAATCCAACTGCGAAGAACAGGTGAAGCATTTTCAAGAAGGTTTTGGGGGTTTCTCAAGAAATTGGGTTGGTTGGTGTTTATGGTTGTTGATGGAATTTGCAGTTTTGGTCCTTGAGGTTTTGGGTGCTGGTGAAAGGGTCCATGTAAGCGTGTGACGTGGCGGGTTTTTGTTTGGAGATTGGAGTGTGGCAACGGAGAGCATGTTTTAGCCCCTTGTTTTGTAGGTTGTTAGGTTGATGTTTTTTTTTAGATTTAACTAGATGGGAAAAGAAGATTACAGATAGAGATGGGAAAAGAACAGAGAACTGATTAACAATTTGCATAATAATTTCTGACTTTATTTTTTTAATATAAAATTATATCTATTATAAAATATATAAACATTTACAAGCACCAAAATAAGAAACATTATTTTGTATTTTTTCTTCTAAATACTATTATGCATTTATGTAATTAAGTGCATTTTACATCAATATCGCAGGTAAGCGAGCAACAAGCTGCGCCGCTACCCTTTTCTGAATAGCGATGGTTCTTTCACAAACCCTTTAACTTGTTGGGCCTTAGCTAACTCTTGACTGGGCTGCTTAATTGGGCTTGTTGTAAAGGTCTGGATATCTGCCGTGATTAAGTCCATAACATTCACAACTAGAGGTGCACAAAAAACCGTATCCTGTAAAAAAAACCTGGAATTGGTTTTTTAATACCCGGGTATTCTATACCAGAAACCGGAACCGACCCTGCCCTCAGGGTATAGATAGGGTATGTATTTTGATCTCCATACCTGGAACCGGAACTGATCATACCCGATTAATACCCGAAACCGGACAAGAACCGGAACCGAACCCGATTATGCCCGATACATGATTCTAATGTCTTTCTTTTAAATTTATGTTAGTGCATTTATTTTAATTTTCGTATATTATACAATGCATATTTAATAATAATAAACAAAAAATACGAGAAAATAAGGTAATAAAAACGCAATACATTATTAAAAAAATATGAAAATATAGAACTAAAAAAACTCGGTTTTAGGGTATAAAAACCCGAAAATAAGGTATTTTAATACCCTGTTTCTTAAAAACCGGAATTGAACCCTACCTGGAACTGGGTACATAGGGTATGGTTTTTTGGTCAAATAACCGGAACCGAACCGATTATAGCAATAACCGGTTCCAACCCTTAAAATGAGAAACCGAAACCGGTTCCATAACCATAACCGGTTATTAAGAATACCCGGTTTGTGCACCTCTATTTAAAACAGTGACATCTGAATAATTCGTTAACTTTCCGTCCAAAGCATAAATACAAACTTTATTGTTCTAGAAAAATAATTCAAGATTACAAACAAAATAAACACCATAATTATAGAAACGCCATTTATCAAAATCCAAAAAAAAAAACCACAAACAATTAGCAACATTTATGTGCTTTCATAAAGGGAAAATGTCATAGAAATGTAATCAAGTTTGTCAAGCGTTCCAATTAAGTCATCCAAACTTTTTTTGTCTTTCTAAAATAACTAAACTTTAATTTTGTGCTATAATATTGTGTAATTACCAGGTAATCAGGTTATCATTTTTTTCTTTTAATTTTTTTTAATGCTTATGTGGATATTATTCAAAGTAAATGCATACAAAAATAATTTACAAAATAAGTACACCCCAACCCAGAAACATTCATCGTCTCCAAGACCGTAACACTTCAGCCCCCCTGTTCAAAATCACCAGCGACCAACCTTGACAACTATGGTCTAAACACCCTTATGATGAAACGAACCACTGGAAAAGACCCAAACAACACCCCCCATATTAGGGCTTTCAGATCTGGTGGTTTAGCGGAGGTAGCAGTCGATCTCTCCGGCGACATTAGGGCTTTCACGGTGGTCAGTGGTAGAGGTGGTCAGCGGTGGTGGTGGTCTCATCACGGCAGATAGTGGTTTAGTGGCCACTGTGAAGAAACTATAAATGTGTAGAGAATGATATTGAAGGTAAGTGTAAAGCTTAATTGCATTAATTCAATTCATATATATAATATACATATACATGGGTGTGCGAGAGAGTTTACATCAATGATACATGGAAGTTTTCAAATATACAACAAATGTTTGACTTAAATCAAGTTCAAATAATAGAAAAGATAAAGAATATATGAGCGGGATAGTTTTTTCATTGCCAGAAACCGGCTAAATCTGCTTATTTCCGATGAAGATGGTGGTGAGTGGAAGTAGATGAAGATGATGATGATGAGTGGTTGAGGATGAAGCAATGAGATTTTCAAATCTTTATAAAAGTATGACTTCTTAAATTTTTAAGTTGAAAAATCCATTTCATTATATATATATTTTACACATCATATTAAAGATTAATTTTTTTTATGAAGGTGACATGTCATCATTAGTAACCTGCTAACCTGATAATTACATAACATTGGAACATCAAATGAAACATTAGTAACTTTAGAGAGACAAAAAAACTTTCAATGACTTAATTGGAACACTTGACAAAGTTAATTACATTTCTATAAAGTTACCCCCATAAATGTCTAATAACAGGTGGTGTTGTGGCGGGTACACAACCTTGAGTGACTAAAGTGTATAATAACAGATGTACATAAATGTTGCTAATTGTTATTATACAAACAAATCATCACCGGCAACATCAGGTTCATCACCACTGGTAACCCAGGATGTCTACGCAAAATCTTTAAGACTTAAAGCATTTCATCGAACATCTATTGTGCACATTTTGTAGGTTAACAAACATCCAAAACGATGGCTAAGGTAACCATCATAGCCAGGGCCGGCTCTATAGGCTTGGCAACCTAGGCACGGGCCTAGGGCCACCAAAAAATAAGGGCCTCCAAGTTTAAAAAAAAATAATTATATATACTATATGTATGTATTATGCCCAAATAAATACGTTTATTTCAAAACTAAACTGATTTTTCATTCAAGGAGTCTAAAATAAATATTGTTTAGCAAACAAAGGTCAAGTTTCAAAACCTATTTCACCTTGATTTCCAACTATTACAACACAACAACCATCGACCTAATCATCAATATTTAGCGGCCTAAAGCCCCTAAATACAGCTGCAATTATCGTTCCCACTTCTCATCGCAACCTGCTTTCAATTTCTAGGCTAGCGGCTATCACGAAACGAAAAAGGTAAGGGCAATCACCCATTGCGTCGGGATTGGAGGAGAGTTTATCGGCGATTAGGGCCTCTACTTCATAGTTCGCTTAGGGTCTCCAAAAACCTAGGAAAGGCCCTGATCATAGCCTTAGAAGCTCAGATACACTCATACACATCATAGCTTCGTGGATTTCAAATATACAAACATCATACCATCAAAGCAACATAGCTTTTCATCAAATACCATTATACCAGAACTCTCTACAACAACCAATAACCTACGTGCACAATTTATAACGACTAAGGCATTTCATCGAACAACTCTTGTGCATCACACATGATACCTTCACAAATTACTATATCCTTAAAATGCATGGTCGGTGGTTTCGACTGTGCGTATATGAAGTGACCAAAAATGTTGTCATACTTATTAATAAAATGAAGGGGCTGTTTGTTTACTTCTTAATGGGGCTCTTAATGGTTTAGACCTCTTACTGGTTAAGCACTTAATGGTTCAGACTATTTGTTTCGCGAGCAGATGTCTGAATGGTTCAGACTGTTTGTTTCACGAGCAGATGTCTGAATGGTTCAGACATTTGTCTCTGAATGGTTAAGCATTATACTAAGTCTGAATGGTTAAGACCTCTAATCTTAATTGGTCAGACATTTGCCTCTAAATGGTTAAGCATTATACTGGATCTTAATAGTTCAGACCTCTTATTGATTCAGCACTTAATGGTTCAGTACTCTTACTGGTTCAACACTTAACCATTCAGAAATTGCCAAACAACCATGAAGACTAGTTAAACAAGGATTCTTAGATTGACCCGTAACCACACTTCCATACACTCATACATCATAACTTTTAGCATATTCATTATTCTATTCACACTAATTATTAATACTATTACTATATACTTAAAATACCATGTTGCCCACCCCTTCAACTTTTGTAAATGTTATTTCTAACCTATTTAAGTTTTCTTTTTTAAACATCATGTCACAACCCCCGACCCCTACCCCGGGAGCGGGTGGTCGCGAGATCCAGATTAGTGTTTTATCAGTGTTTATTAATTTGGCAGCGGAAATTAAATATCAGGACCGTAGTTAGGAAATAGTTTATCAGAGTTAGAACATCACATTTTCATAAATAATAAATACATGAGAAAAACCCAAGTTTCCATTACAATATGTTTATAGGGATAAACCCTAATTTATTTAAATAAAACTTCTTTCTTATTTACGTAACTTTTATAGCCACTTTTCCAAGCTTTCAGTGCTCTCTAGCTGGCTTCTATTTTCCTTTCACATTTTGTTACCTGAAACGCGTTTTTAAAAGTTTTATCAACAAGAATTACTGGCGAGTGCATCCCAGTTTAATCAAAACAGGATTTTATATATTTACAGTACTGGGAGCAATTACAATGTTTTTATCTACCCAATTACCACCCACGGTACTTTCAATCCTGACTTGTGGTCATGCTACTACTCACAGTGCAGTAACAAGTAATGTATACAAAACCCCAACATACCGACAGTAATTATAGAATACATAGACTCAATCACTGTTATTATAATCTAAAATAATTGAGGTTTTGTAAAAACAGTTTATAAAAATAAGATGTACCCACTTTGCTATTTTAGATAATACTACTGCTTTCTGGTGATTTCCAGGTGATAATCTATTAAAATTAAACAATGCACACGTGTTAGTAAGATAACCCAATTTACATTAGTCATACCCCCGAGACAGAACTCCAATGACTGAGTCAGGCAGAGCTTTGACATTCGTTACGGAGCCCTAGATCAATCGGGTATAGTAACTAAAACGTAACCGGGGGTTATAATACTTACAACAAGGCAGAGCTTCGCTTTTTAGGGGTATAATTCCCGAGAATTATTGCTATTATAGGGACAAGGAAAGAAAGAAATGAGCGGCTGAAGACTGAGGCTTTGTTTCTCATTTATAGGCTGAACATAGGGCGGCTCGCGGCCCGTGACGCCTGATGTTAATTCCTTCGCGGCCCGCGAGGGACCTTGGCTAGGCTCTAGCCTTGACTGATCACCACCGTAGACCTCACACGCGTTAGGACACGTGGCATCACGAGGTTTCGCCTGGTGTCAACAGGTCGCGGCCCGCGACGGACACACCTAAGTGTGTCGCGCCCCGCGAGGACCTAATATAATTTGTTTTATTTGATTTTTATAAATATAAAGGTATTTTAAGCTCCTTTTTCATATACGGGGTGTATTTTAGGATGTATAGGAGTATTGTAAGGGTTTTAGGAGAGTTGTTATATCCTCCCCACCTTGTTTTAGATCTCGTCCTCGAGGTCTACTGGAACAGGTGTGGATATTTCCTTTGTATTTCTGATTCGAGCTCCCAAGTGTATTCTGGTCCTCCCTTAGAATCCCATTTCACTTTGACTGGAACAAATCTCTTGTGTTTGAGATTTTTGATCTTTCGGTCTTCAATCTATAGGGGTTTCTCTACAAACTTAAGTTTCTCATTTACCTCTATGTCGTTAAGAGGTACAACTAATGATTGATCTTCTAAACATTTCTTGAGATTACATACATGAAATACATCATGTATTCCCGCCATTTCCTATGGCAGTTGTAGCTGGTAAGCTACTGGTCCTATTCTTTTAATAATCTCAAAAGGTCCAACAAACCTGGGGCTTAGCTTTCCCCTTTTTATGAATCTGACCACTCCTTTCCATGGAGAAACTTTTAATAATACCTTATCTCCTACTTAATGGTTTTCGTCTGTTGTCAGCATAACTCTTTTGACGATCGCGTGTTGCTTTTAGTCTTTCCTTGACTTGAATAATCTTGTCTGTTGTTTATTGTACTATCTCTGGTCCAGACAGTTGTTTTTCTCCAATTTCTGCCCAACAGACTGGAGTTCGGCACTTTCGTCCATAAAGTGCTTCAAATGGTGCAGCATTGATACTGGTATGATAGCTGTTATTATAGGAAAATTCTATTAATGGTAAATGATCGTCCCAATTTCCTCCAAAATCAATTACACAAGCTCTAAGCATATCTTCCACTGTCTGATTTGTCCTTTCGCTTTGTCCGTCCGTTTGAGGATGATAAGTTGTGCTTAGTTTTAACTTGGTTCCCATTGCTTTTTGGAAACTAGTCCAAAAATGAGAAGTAAAACGGCTATCTCTATCAGAAACAATAGATAAAGGAATTCCATGTAATGAAACTATTTCATTTACATATAACTTGGCTAATTGTTTCATACTGAAAGTTTCCTTCATCAGTAAGAAATGAACAGACTTGGTTAATCTGTCTACAATCACCCAGATTGTATCATTACCTTTTCGTGTCTTGGGCAATTTGGTAACAAAGTCCATTGGTATTAATTCCCATTTCCATATAGGCATTTCTAGTCGCTGCAATAAACCTGAGGGTTTCTGATGTTCGGCTTTAACTTGTGAACAAGTTAGGCACTTAGCAACATAGGTTGCTATATCCTTTTTCATTCCAATTCACCATAAATTCTTTCTTAAGTCTTGATACATTTTATCACTACCGGGATGTATCGTATGCTTAGACTTATGGGCTTCTTCTAAAATTCGGTGGCGTAGGTTTCCTTGTTTAGGTATCCAGATTCTTTTCTTATGGAATCTCCAAATTCCATCTGTTCCTTGTTCTAATTCCTTAATCATTCCTTTTAATTTTTCAGTATCGTTCTTGATTACTGATTCCTGTATTTCTCTAATTTGCTCGTTTAAATCTATCTGCAGATTTAATTTAAGAGAACGTACTTGTCTTGCCTTTTCATGATACTTTCGACTTAAAGCATCGGCTACTACATTAGCCTTTCCTGCATGATACTGGATATGACAATCATAATCACTGAGAATTTCCATCCATCGTCTCTGTCTCATATTTAACTCTTTTTGCCCGAAAACATATCTTAGAATCTTATGATCGGTGAAAATAGTAAACTTGCTACCGTAAAGATAGTGTCTCCAAACTTTAAGGGCAAAAATTATGGCTCCTAACTCTAGATCATGGGTTGTATAATTCTCTTCATGATTCTTAAGTTGTCTAGAGGCATAGGCTATAACCTTTTGACGTTGCATCAACACACATCCATAACCTAACTTAGATGCATCACAATAGACTATAAAGTCTTTAGTTCCTTCTAGTAATGCGAGTATGGGTGCGTTGGTTAACTTTTGCTTAAGAATTCTAAAAGCTTCTTCCTGTTTTGGTCCCCATTCAAACTTAACTGATTTGCAAGTCAGTTTTGTTAAGGGAATGGCTATTCTAGAAAAATCTTGAATAAAACGTCTATAATATCCTGTCAGTCCAAGAAAACTTCTTACTTCCGTTGGTTATTCAGGTATTTCCACTTAGTAATCGCCTCGATCTTTGTGGGATCCACATGAATTCCTTCATGATTAACCAGGTGTCCAAGAAATTGTACTTCTTGTAATCAAAATTCACATTTTGAAAATTTAGCGTAAAGTTTTTCTTTTCTCAGCAAATTTAAAAGTATATACAAATGCTCTGCATGATCTTCTTTACTCTTAGAGTAAATAAGAATATCATCTATAAAGACAATTATGAATTTATCCAGATATGGTTTACATATTCTGTTCATCATGTCCATAAATGCGGCTGGGGTATTGGTTAAACCAAATGGCATGACTGTAAATTCATAATGACCATACCTTGTTCTGAAAGCAGCTTTAGGAATGTCCTATTACTGTACTTTCAATTGATGATATCATGAGCGTAAATCGATCTTAGAAAAGAATCGAGCTCCTTGAAGTTGATCAAACAGATCATCGATTCTCGGTAGTGGGTACCGTTTTTTAATCGTGACCTTGTTCAGTTCTCGGTAATCAATGCACAAACGCATTGATCTGTCCTTTTTCTTGACAAAAAAGATTGGTGCTCCCCATGGTGATGAACTAGGCTGTATGAAACCTTTCTCCAGAAGTTCGTCCAACTGTTTCTTCAGTTCCTGCATCTCCGCTGGTGCTAAACAGTAAGGTGTCTTGGCAATCGATGCTGTTCCTGGTAGTAGGTGAATTCTGAATTCAACCTCTCTATCGGTGGTAATCCAGGTAATTCTTCTGGAAAACATATGAGAATTGAGATACTGTGGGAATATCTTTCAATTCTTTTCCTTTAGTGTTAATGATTATAGAAATCAGACACACTAGTGATCCTTTCCTTGCATAACTTGCTGTTTTCATCACAGAGATGAATTTTGTGGACCTGGTTGGCTTATCTCCATTAATTGTGATATTTTCACCCTTTGGTGAACTTACTTGTATTGACTTTTGATCACATAGAATGCTGGCGTGATTGGCTACTAACCAATCTGACGAGGTATGACCCGGACCGGCTAACCCGACCCGGTCATTATCTATTATTTTATTATAAATATTTAATTACACATGTTTATTCTAGAATCTTCCATTCTGCATGGATAAACCATGTAACCAAATCCCCAATCTTTTGGGAAGATCATGCAAATCCCTAACTTATCGGAGCCCATCCTAAGTTAGGGGAAACCCTAATGGTAAACTATAAATAGAGGTAAACATCAAAGGTATGATCATTCTGTTCTCGTTTACTCTCTCTCTCTCTCTCTCTCTCTCTCTCTCTGCACATATTCTTTTACTCCCAAAACTGAGACTTATTCTCATGCCGGAGGCTGGTTACAGGAATAACCCCATTCCTGTAACGAGTCCTAATGGTGTTTTGTTTTGCAGTCAGTGGTTCGGATCGCCAAGAGTTGAAGTCCTAGTCGGAGCTTACCGTTCCGGTCAGTGTTTCTTCATTGGCGCCATCCGTGGGACCTATTCGGTAACATCTGTGAACGTAGACCCAATGGCAAGCGATCAGAACACGGCAACAACACCGAACCAAGCAATAATAACCAGCAATCCACTACTGATGACAAGTTCTGTGGTCACCACCGTGCCAGCCTCTCCCGCCATTACCAAGTCCTTAGACCAGGAGTTTGAAGCAGAAGCACCACCGGGGTTTGCAAGCACCTCAGTCGCCCTCTCTGGGACAGCAGCTGGAGACCCTCTCTCATACACCTCATGGCAACTACGACCGGTGGCACCAACCACAGCAACCACCATCGTTTCTACCCAAGCATCAACGACAAGTGCACAGACTATACGTCATAGCACTATGCCCGTTATCACATCCGTGGGCCCAAGTAACATTACACAGCAAATGAGCATAGCTCAGTATTATTAGCCACCAGCCACATACGCTATGCCACCGTTGTATTCAGCGGCGCTTACAGCAGCGCCATCCACGCCACCCCATCAACCGGTAATCATGCCTGCTGGAATTATGAATGCTCCAGTCACACCTGGGAATCAAGCTTATTTCCCAGGGTACTACTACGCACCTTCTTATGGGTACCTACCCCCATACAGTAACCAGGCTTACTCTCCCCAGATGACAGCACAAAGTTATGCTCAACAACCGCCATATGCGGCCTACATACCACCATGGTGGTCTTTTCCAACATCACAACCAACTTATGGACAAACCCCGCCTATGGCGGAACCCGTTTATAACAGGGGAAACACATCAAGGCCTCGTTTCTCTCCAAACGGGGGTCCCAGCTCCACACTCAACATCGCCATATCCCAGCCCCCAGTCACTCAAGGGACAAGCCAGGGTGGGGCAACTCAACAAATACAGCCCATCAATGTGGAAGATGACGACCTTACCAGGCCTTACAAGCCAGCAGACGCCACATTCAAATCAAAATTCACAAGTTGGATCGCTGAAGCCCCGATCAAGGAGAAACCTAAGATGCCCCAGACAGTGGGCAAATACGATTGTTTAAGCTATCCTGATGATCACCTTAATCTGTTCAAAAGCGCTGGAGAGGTTGTGACAACTGGCACCAAACCGGTAATTTCCGTACACTTTAATTATTATTTAATGACTGCAATTATGTGCTTACATGTCAACATTATCTTATTACATACTATACAAGTGAATTCATGCATGTTTTATACTACAATAATTACTTTATGCATTAATGAACAGCGTTGCGTCAGAAATACTAGTAAACTCACCGGTAAGACACATTCTGTTAACAAATCTGCAGAAAGCAGTCAGACAATAAAATTGGAGCCTAGGTGTAGGTCCAACGTCAAGAATACATTAAAACCCAAGAGTACATACAAGGGTTAACATATAGACTTTCTGGAAGCTAGAATACGCACTAAAAAGCACCCGAAACGCACTCTAAATGCAGAAATCTACATAATTCAGCTATAATCAGCTTTTTAATACATAAATATTATGCAGAATTCATGTTTTATTATCCAGAATACCCTCCTAAGTGTGGGAATTAAAAGGGTTACGAAAGGGTACTTTAACGAACCGGTATTTAACCGAACAACCGGACTTTACCCGGAACATCAAAATATTACTAGAGGCATTATTTTAATGTTTCTGAACTAGTTATGGACTCCAAACACCATAACACCTCTTATAACATAATAACACCTTAAGTCCCTAGACTTTACCCTTGAAACTTAACTTATTTATAAATTAGAGTTGGAAATTACACTTTGCCCCCCCCCCCCCCATCCATGTCTACGGTTACAAAGGGGGTGGCCCCACCAAATATTTACCAAATATTTCCAAGATACATTTAGATCTTGCTTGATCTCTTTAGATTTCATATGATCTTTCTTAGATATGTTTGGATATTGTAAGATTACATAAGATATTGTAAGATCTTGCAAGTAGTATACAAAGTATTAAGCTCATCATCTTCACCCACTCTTCCCCTCTCCCTTGCTCCCCACCTACGGCCTCCATCCATCACCACACCACCATTATTTTCATTCCAATTCAATCCATTCCAAGGTTCACATAAGGTGCTAGAAGGTGAATTAGGAAGTTGGAAGCTTGTGGATCTTGAAGGTCCTTCTTCATTTGCTTTTATCCAACACTTTTGTCATCTTTAAGTTCTAGTAATCTTCCCTAGCCTTGTTTCTAGTGGTGAGCCCTCATAATCTCTTATTACTTCATATATTGATTGGTTAAAAGATATATTATGGTGAAAATTACAAGAACACTAAAGAATATGAACATGAATCTTTCACATAAGCTTAAATACATAAGAATATATGTTGAATATGTTGATTTGCTTCTTGTTGATTTATTATTAGTGTTGGTGATGTTAGACATCATATGGAGCCTACTAGATTGTGATTAAACACAAGATCTAGTGAGTTAAAGTGGTGATCTTGTGAAAGATCAAGATCTTCATACTTTATGTCTTCATGAACTTGAATAATGAATTGGGTTTTCTTATGAAAAGATGGTTTAAACAAAATACAATTCTTGTAAATGGGTGATTACAAAAATAATTTTCTCAAGAAACCAATATTATTTACAAGACTTACAAAGTCATGGTTTCTAAGTAAACTAATAATATTTTTAGTGTTTAAACAAGAATAGAAACATGTTTGTAACAAGAAAAATACAAGAGAAGTATTTTTAGAAAAATCATCCTACAAGTTGTAAATGACTAAATTCTCCAAGAATGAGATTTACAAGCAAACAACCATGTTCTTAAGAGTAACTAAACCTACTAAATAACATGGTAAATTACTACAAGTTTATACAAAACTTCAAGTTCATGATGTTGTGTGATTTACTTGATTTTGGCACTTGATAAGTGTAGAATAAGTTGTTGATGTTTGATGATGATTTAAAAGAAAATAAACACATGTTTTGAAAACATGGGAAACCTTCATTTTTAGGGGAAACTCTGTCAAAATTTCTATAAATTTTGACAGTTAGAAAAATATAAGTTTTTGAGAAACTTATTCCCTAAAATGTATCCAAAAACATTTACCAAGGTTTCCCTAATTTTTGTGTTAAGGAATGATGATTTCTTCAAGATTAAAACTGATATTAAGTATGTATATTTTTGAGAAAAATATATATATTTATTGATCACCAAATTTTGTGCTAAGTGTATGTAGTATGTATTACATGTAATAGTGTATTAAGACTTGAAAATACACTAAATACTCATAAGGAGTGAAAATACAAAAATACACATACAACATGCTTAGACACATACAAGAAAATACATTTACGAAAATATATTATTTGATAGGATAAATAACTTGGACAAGTTATGAACATGAAATGAAGTTTCGGACAAAATACATAATTCGGGTGAAAAATACAAGATACTCATATTTAATTTTGAGAAAATAATATAAGTAAGACACATAGTTAAAAATGTAAATTATTTTTAACACAAGAATACATAGACAAAAGATAGTGACTTGTACCTGTGCGATACAAGCCTAGTGACTAACGTTAATAAAACACGTTTAGGTCACAACGCTAAATAAGCAAATCCGGTTAAGTTTACGGCGCAAGGAACGCAAAGTCTTAGTTCATGCTCCCCCTTTTCTTTTAACTGTTTTCAGTTTTATAAATTCGGGGGTGAAATACATGTTACAAATGTTACAATGTTTATAAATGGTATGATTAAAAAACAAGAAGCACTCTTGGTGAAAACTAGTACCAAGTATGATGCATTTTAAGGAATGATACGAGAAATGATACGAGAAATCGTGTCACGAATAGGGTACCATAAGCACCATTAATCGTGTACATACTAAGACCGCAGGACAAAAGGTTAGATCTAATGGGTTTTCAGGCAGCCACACTCTTGGTGAAAACTAGTACCGAGTAGTGCTTTTGTGTCTCTGTCGTGAATCGACAACTAGAAAAATGCCTATGGTTTGGATGCTTCCTATGTCGTGTCACCTGTTAATGGCCTTGCAACCCATTAACAACTTGATACATACAGAAATACTTGACTTATACAAGAATACTGGATTTATACAAGAATACTTGATTTATACAAGATACATACCATGTTTTTCATACAAGTATACAAACGTTCAATACAAGAACAGCATGAATTCACACCAACATTATGTTGACGTTTTTCCAAAACTCACATGTATTTCAGGTAACTAATGTGGATGTGCGCGCGGTCTTATTCATGCTCCTGGATGTTGTTTATGTTTAATCTTAAATAAAGTTGTAAACTTTCAGACAAAGTGTCGTCTCGTGATGTAAACACTTAATCTATGTTTTCAGTTATGTTATGTTAATGGTTATTTTTATGAGCATGTAGTATGTTTACTAATTGTATGCAATGAAAACCTTTCATGATCGCACCTCGTGCTTCCGCCTTAGAAAGGGGTGTGACAGATTGGTATCAGAGCTGCGATTGTAGTGAACCAGGATTCCCTCTCGAGTCTAGACTACAATCTCTAGGATCCTTTCACGAAAACAATTTTTCAAAGAGTTTTCATTGCATAAAACTTTCCGCGACATCCACTACCTGAAACTGTTTACCAAATAGTCAAGTAAAGACACTATGAGACTTAGGGTGCACTGGAGTAGCACTTGTCTTTGACTAGAAATTACTTGCAATTATGTGTGGTAATTGATATATACATATGCTAGAAATAGAATAACTCAGGTACTCTTGACTTTACCTGAAAGCAATGGCCTATCTGAAGGAAGTAATACGAGGATGAAACGAACTGTGCGGACTGTGCAAGGAGTTACGTAATTATGGATGCATACATAATTATGGAATTCAGTGCACAGAAACCACAACAAGTCTTGTCATGTATAGATTCCCTCAGTACAAGAAAAGGTCAAACGTGAACACCCCTCCCCCAGCCTACTAAGTACTCTACTGGAGTAATAATTGTTTGATGTCACTTATGTGGTATATGCCAGTGTATATATATACTACTACTGTCTCGTATGACGATATCAAACAAATGACTAACCCTATTGTGTGATGTTCTTCCAGAACATGGCACCTAGGAGAAATGTGAACAATTGAGATTCTGATCAACCTCCTCCCCCACTACCAAGAACTGCTGAAGAGCTTAACGCTCTACTGGAAGAAAGAATCTCCGAAGCTATCGCCCAGTACGAGGCGAACCGTACTGAAGACAGTGGAGGACCAAGCAATGCTAGACATAATGGGAATGGAGATTCGTCTGGAGTAAACGCAGCTCAAGGTAACCTTAAGACCATTTGCTAAACATGGAAAAATTTATGAACGGTCTTTGATTCATTATTTCCTCGATCGCTCACATGTGAATTGGTTGGATCAATTACAGGCTGCACTTTCAAGCAGTTCCTCGACTGCAAACCGTTGAACTATGACGGCACTGGAGGTGCAGTGGCATTTGTACGCTGGACAGAAAAGACTGAAGCCACTATCCGTATGAGCAAGTGTACCGCGGATCAGCAAGTCACTTTTGCTACTGTATTGTTTGTTGATGAAGCTCTGACTTGGTGGAACTTGCAAGTCCAAACCCTGGGTGATGATGCCGCTTATGGCCTGACTTGGGATGAACTAAAGGAACGTATGAGATAGAAGTATTGCTCTCGTGCTGAACTCCAAAGGTTGGAGACTGAGTTCTGGCACTTAACCATGGAAGGTGCAGACATTACTGGTTATACTCGAAGGTTCCACGACTTGTCTAGAGTGATCCCTTATATGGTGACACCTGAATTTAAGTGCGTTGAACGCTACATTTGGGGATTGGCCTCATAATTTCACGGCATGGTAACTTCGGCCAAACCTCAAACAATCACTGAGGCTATAACTCTGGCTGTCAGCCTTACTGAAGATTGTGTTCGTATGAAGAAATTATCACTGAACCCAACCGAAAAGACCGAGACGCATGCTGAGTCGTCTAGTGACAAGAAGAGAAAGCATTCAAATCTGAACCAAGCAACCCGCAACAACAACAAGGGTTTCAACAACAAGAAACGAGACTCCAACCCGCCTCAGGAGGCAAAAACTCTTGCAACCATGAATGACGCTCCAGCTAAAGGATACATGGGCACTCTGCCCAAATGCAATCAGTGCAAGCGTCATCACGAAGGAGTTTGTCGCATTCCAAGATGCGACAAGTGTGGAAAGTTGGGTCACTATACTGAAGACTGTTGGGGTTAAGGAAACAGGAATGGAAATGGAAACCGCAACGGTGTTGGTAATAGGAATAATGGTGGAAATGGCAATGGCAATGGTAACGGAAAGGGGCAGAACCAAGGATGCTTCAGTTGTGGAAGCGGGGATCATTTCATGAAAGATTGCCTAAGGGGAAACAATGCTCAGGCTCGGGCATTTGTGATCGGAGCAAAGAACGCACGCGAGGACCCTAATGTGGTCACCGGTACGTTTCTAATTAAAAATCACTTTGCATCCATATTATTTGACACTGGTGCCGATTATAGCTTCATGTCTGTGGAATTTAAACGTATGCTTGGAATAGAATCTAGTAGATTAGATATCCCTTACTCCATAGAGCTAGCCAATGGTAAACTTGTTGAATCGGGCGAAGTTGTTAGAAGTTGCACATTAGAGCTTGGTGAGCGAAGATTTAGCATCGACCTCTTACCTATTCAATTAGGTAGCTTCGATGTAGTGGTCGGAATGGATTGGTTGTCCAAGAACAAGGCTGAAGTTATTTGTCATGAGAAAATCATTCGCATCCCTTTGGCGAATGATGAAACTCTCATCGTACATGGAGAAAAACGAGACGCGCCTCTACGAATCATTAGTTGTATGAAGGCACAAAAGTGCTTAAGGAAGGGATGTGTCGCTTTCCTGGCACATGTTGTAGACAAGAAGGCTGAGGAGTCGAAACTCGAAGACATTCCTGTGGTGAAGGAATTCCTTGATGTTTTTTCCCGAAGATCTGCCAAAATTACCTCCGCAACGACAAGTCGAATTCCGTATAGACTTGGTTCCAGGAGCCGCTCCTGTAGCCAAGGCACCCTATCGGCTTGCACCATCCGAAATGCAAGAATTATCTACATAACTCCAGGAGTTGTTGGATAAAGGATTCATAAGGCCAAGCTTCTCACCTTGGGGAGCTCCAGTATTGTTCGTGAAGAAGAAGGATGGAACACTGCAGATGCGTATCGATTACAGAGAACTGAACAAGCTCACAATCAAGAATCGGTATCCACTACCGAGGATTGATGACTTATTTGATCAATTGCAAGGATCAAGCTACTATTCCAAGATCGATCTTCGATCTGGATACCATTAGTTAAGGATTTAAGAGGAAAGCGTACCAAAAACTGCATTCAGAACACGCTATGGGCATTACGAGTTTCTTGTGATGCCATTTGGACTGACGAACGCGCCAGCGGTATTTATGGATCTGATGAACCATGTATCCAAACCATATCTCGATAAATTCGTGATTGTATTTATCGATGATATCCTGATTTACTCACGAACGAAAGAAGAACACGAGCAACACCTCAGAACAATTCTGGAACTACTGAAGAAAGAGAAACTTTATGCAAAGTTTTCAAAATGCGAATTCTGGATTCGCGAAGTACAGTTTCTGGGTCATGTTGTGAATGAGAAGGGCATTCATGTAGACCCATCCAAGATCGAAGCCATAAAGAATTGGGAAGCCCCCAAAACCCCAACTGAAGTTCAACAATTTTTGGGCTTAGCAGGC
Source organism: Helianthus tuberosus (assembly GCA_030545235.1). Taxonomy (NCBI): domain Eukaryota; kingdom Viridiplantae; phylum Streptophyta; class Magnoliopsida; order Asterales; family Asteraceae; genus Helianthus; species Helianthus tuberosus. Next base: position 114,552,084 of record CM060414.1, on the reverse strand, counting down.
TATTACCGATGGTTTATTGAGAATTTCTCAAAGATAGCTCAACCGCTAACTACCCTTACACAGAAAGACAAGAAGTACGACTAGCAGGAAGAAGCCTTCCAACTGCTAAAAAACAAGCTATGCGATGCACCGATACTATCCTTACCCGAAGGCACTGAAGACTTCGTGGTATACTGCGACGCTTCACGTCAAGGTTTGGGCTGCGTGCTCATGCAACGCCAGAAGGTCATCGCTTACGCTTCAAGACAATTGAAGGTACATGAAAGAAACTACACCATGCACGACTTGGAACTCGGCGCGGTGGTATTCGCCTTGAAGATCTGGCGACATTATTTATATGGTACTCGATGTACAATCTTCACATATCACAAAAGTCTACAACACATATTTGATCAGAAGGAATTGAACATGCGCCAGCGGCGATGGGTCGAGCTGCTAAATGATTACGACTGTGAGATTAAGTACCATCCTGGAAAGGAAAACGTTGTAGTGGACGCATTAAGCTGAAAGGAAAGGGTTAAGACCCTAACGGTTCGAGCATTGAAACTGACTATTCAAACGAACCTCACAGCACGCATTCGGGACGCGCAACAAGAAGCCCTTAAGATGGAAAACCGTAAAGTTGAATAGCTCCGGGGTATGTTGAAATATATGGTGCCAAATGAAAAGGGAGCCTTATACTTTAAGAAGCGTATTTGGGTTCTGCTCTATGACGGTATTCGAGAAGTCATCCTTGACGAAGCACACAAATCCAGATACTCGATCCATCCAGGATCGGACAAAATGTATCAAGACTTGAAGGATTACTATTAGTGGCCGAGACTTAAAAGCGATGTTGTTATTTATGTTGGAAAGTGCCTAACCTGTGCTAAGGTTAAGGCTGAATATCAGAAACCATCTGGGCTACTGCAACAACCAGAGATTTCGTAACGAAATTACCCAAGACACCTAGAGGGCACGATATGATATGGGTGATAGTCGATCGATTGACGAAATCTGCGCATTTCCTACCGATCCGAGAAAAGGATAGCACTGGAAAGCTTGCTGAGATATACTTAAAAGAAATCGTAGCACGTCATGGAGTGCCTATCTCAATTTTTTCAGACAGAGATGGACGCTTTGTCTCAAGAATCTGGCAATCCTTTCAGGAAGCCTTTGGATCTCAGCTAGATCTAAGCACTGCATTCCATCCAGAAACAGACGGTCAGAGTGAACGGACCATACAAACATTAGAAGATATGCTTCGCGCATGTGTTATGGACCTAGGCGGTAGCTGGGATACTCATCTACCTTTAGTTGAGTTTTCCTACAATAACAGTTATCATACGAGCATAAAAGCCGCACCGTTCGAAGCTCTGTATGGCCGCAAGTGCCGCTCGCCCTTATGTTGGGCAGACGCTGGAGACAAACGCATGGTTGGTCCTGAACTAGTACAAGAGACAACTGACAAGATTATGCAGATCTGAGAACGCATTAAGGCGGCCCGAGATCGACAAAAGAGCTACGCTGATCGAAGACGAAAACCATTAGAATTCGAGGTGGGAGACAAAGTGTTGTTAAAGGTCTCACCTTGGAAGGGCGTAGTAAGATTTGGAAAGCGTGGAAAGCTGAATCCACGATACATCGGACCATTCAAGATTTTGGAAAGAATTGGTACCGTGGCATACAAGTTGGAATTACCGGAAGAACTTAATGGAGTACATGATACGTTCCATGTATCCAACCTCAAGAAGAGTCCAACACAAGAAAACCTAATCATCCCTGCGGATGAAGTGCATGTTGATGACACCATCCGATTTACAGAACAACCCGTTGAGGTTACCGACTGGAAAGTCAACAAGACCAGGAGGAGCAGTGTGAAACTTGTCAAAGTACGTTGGAACTCTAAGCACGGTCCCGAGTACACGTGGGAACGTGAAGACCAGTTTAAAGAAAAGTACCCCCACCTGTTCAAGAAGACTCCTGCGAGAGTTAGTTCAGCCTGAATTTCAGGACGAAATTCTTTTAACGGGGGAGACTGTGACAACTGGCACCAAACCGGTAATTTCCGTGCACTTTAGTTATTATTTAATGACTGCAATTATGTGCTTACATGTCAACATTATCTGATTACATACTATACAAGTGAATTCATGCACGTTTTATACTACAAGAATTACTTTATGCATTAATGAACAGCGTTGCGTCAGAAATACTAGTAAACTCACAGGTAAGACACATTGTGTCAACAAATCTGCAGAAAGCAGTTAGATAATAAAATTGGAGCCTCGGTGTAGGTCCAACGTCAAGAATACATTAAAACCCAAGAGTACATACAAGGGTTAACATATAGACTTTCCGGAAGCTAGAATACGCACTAAAAAGCATCCGAAACGCACTCTAAATGCAGAAATCTGCATAATTCAGCTATAAATCAGCTATAATCAGCTTTTTAATACATAAATATTATGCAGAATTCATGTTTTATTATCCAGAATACCCTCCTAAGTGTGGGAATTAAAAGGGTTACGAAAGGGTACTTAAAGGACACTAAACGGTGCAATTTAGCACTTTAACGAACCGGTATTTAACCGAACAACCGGACTTTACCTGGAACATCAAAATATTACTAGAGGCATTATTTTAATCTTTCTGAACTAGTTATGGACCCCAAACACCATAACACCTCTTATAACATAATAACACCTCAAGTCCCTAGACTTTACCCTTGAAACTTAACTTATTTATAAATTAGAGTTGGAAATTACACTTTGCCCCCCCCCCCCATCCATGTCTACGGTTACAAAAGGGGTGGCCCCACCAAATATTTCCAAGATACATTTAGATCTTGCTTGATCTCTTTATCTTTCTAAGATATGGTTGGATATTGTAAGATTACATAAGATATTGTAAGATCTTGCAAGTAGTATACAAAGACTTAAGCTCATCATCTTCACCCACTCTTCCCCTCTCCCTTGCTCCCCACCTACGGCCTCCATCCATCACCACACCACCATTATTTTCATTCCATTTCAATCCATTCCAAGGTTCACAAAAGGTGCTAGAAGGTGAATTAGGAAGTTGGAAGCTTATGGATCTTGAAGGACCTTCTTCATTTGCTTTTATCTAACACTTTTGCCATCTTCAAGTTCTAGTAATCTTCCCTAGCCTTGTTGCAAGTGGTGAGCCCTCATAATCTCTTATTACTTCATATATAGATTGGTTAAAAGATATATTATGGTGAAAATTACAAGAACACTAAAGAATATGAACATGAATCTTTCACATAAGCTTAAATAGATAAGAATATATGTTGAATATGTTGATTTGCTTCTTGTTGATTTATTATTAGTGTTGGTGATGTTAGACATCATATGGAGCCTACTAGATTGTGATTAAACACAAGATCTAGTGAGTTAAAGTGGTGATCTTGTGAAAGACCAAGATCTTCATACTTTATGTCTTCATGAACTTGAATAATGAAATGGGTTTTCTTATGAAAGGATGGTTTAAACAAAATACAATTCTTGTAAATGGGTGATTACAAAAATAATTTTCTCAAGAAACCAAGATTATTTACAAGACTTACAAAGTCATGGTTTCTAAGTAAACTAATAATATTTTTAGTGTTTAAACAAGAATAGAAACATGTTTGTAACAAGAAAAATACAAGAGAAGTATTTTTAGAAAAATCATCCTACAAGTTGTAAATGACTAAATTCTCCAAGAATGAGATTTACAAGCAAACAACCATGTTCTTAAGAGTAACTAAACCTACTAAATAACATGGTAAATTACTACAAGTTTATACAAAACTTCAAGTTCATGATGTAGTGTGATTTACTTGATTTTGGCACTTGATAAGTGTTGAATAAGTTGTTGATGTTTGATGATGATTTAAAAGAAAATAAACACATGTTTTGAAAACATGGGAAACCTTCATTTTTAGGGGAAACTCTGTCAAAATTTCTATAAATTTTGACACTTAGAAAAATATAAGTTTTTGAGAAACTTATTCCCTAAAATGTATCCAAAAACATTTACCAAGGTTTCCCTAATTTTTGTGTTAAGGAATGATGATTTCTTCAAGATTAAAACTGATATTAAGTATGTATATTTTTGAGAAAAATATATATATTTATTGATCACCAAATTTTGTGCTAAGTGTATGTAGTATGTATTACATGTAATAGTGTATTAAGACTTGAAAATACACTAAATACTCATAAGGAGTGAAAATACAAAAATACACATACAACATGCTTAGACACATACAAGAAAATACATTTATGAAAATATATTATTTGATAGGATAAATAACTTGGACAAGTTATGAACATGAAATGAAGTTTCGGACAAAATACATAATTCGGGTGAAAAATACAAGATACTTATATTTATTTTTGAGAAAATAATATAAGTAAGACACATAGTTAAAAATGTAAATTAATTTTAACACAAGAATACATAGACAAAAGATAGTGACTTGTAACTGTGCGATACAAGCCTAGTGACTAACGTTAATAAAACACGTTTAGGTCACAACGCTAAATAAGCAAATCCGGTGAAGTTTACGGTGCAAGGAACGCAAAGTTGTGAGTTCATGCTCCCCCTTTTCTTTTAACTGTTTTCAGTTTTATAACTTCGGGGGTGAAATACATGTTACAATGTTTATAAATGGTATGATATAAAAACAAGAAGCACTCTTGGTGAAAACTAGTACCAAGTATGATGCGTTTTAAGGAATGATACGAGAAATGATACGATAAATGATACGAGAAATCGTGTCACGAATAGGGTACCATAAGCACCATTAATCGTGTACATACTAAGACCGCAGAACAAAAGGTTAGATCTAATGGGTTTTCGGGCAGCCACACTCTTGGTGAAAACTAGTACCGAGTAGTGCTTTTGTGTCTCCGTCGTGAATCGACAACTAGAAAAATGCCTATGGTTTGGATGCTTCCTATGTCATGTCACTTGTTAATGGCCTTGCAACCCATTAACAACTTGATACATACAGAAATACTTGACTTATACAAGAATACTGGATTTATACAAGAATACTTGATTTATACAAGATACATACCATGTTTTTCATACAAGTATACAAACGTTCAATACAAGAACAACATGAATTCACACCAACATTATGTTGACGTTTTTCCAAAACTCACATGTATTTCAGGTAACTAATGTGGATGTGCGCGCGGTCTTATTCATGCTCCTGGATGTTGTTTATGTTTAATCTTAAATAAAGTTGTAAACTTTCAGACAACGTGTTGTCTCGTGATGTAAACACATAATCTATGTTTTCAGTTATGTTATGTTAATGGTTATTTTTATGAGCATGTAGTATGTTTACTAATCGTATGCAATGAAAACCTTTCATGATCACACCTCGTGCTTCCGCCTTAGAAAGGGGTGTGACAGAGGTAGCCTGCTGGCCCATGCCTCTCTGGTTCAAGATGTTCGTTCAAACACTGGTAGGGGCGGCACGAGTATGGTGGGATAGTCTGCCCGTGGGGGAGATTGACAGTTTTGAAGATTTAGTGGCCAAGTTCCAGCTGCAATTCAGTCAGCAAAGGCAGCACACAAAGGATCGAAACAAACTCCTCCATATTCGTAGGCGAGACATTGAGACGGTGGAGAGTTTCATCGTCAGATTCAACAAAGAAAGCCCGACGATCCCAGGTATAACAAATGATTTGGCCTGCGGTGCTTTCCTACAAGGAGTAAACGATGACGAGTTGTTAAGGACACTATATGGAAGGGATGGCGTGCCCTCTACCATAGATGAAATCCTGAGAATAGCCAAAGTGTATATCACACAAGAAAAAACTGTGGCAACCAGTCACGCGGCTAACAGGAGAAAGGAAGCACAAAAAAGCCAAGACTATAGAGAGCAGCGAAACTCTAAGGGCAAGAATAGAGGGGACATGTTCCAGAAAAGTGACAGGTCAGATTCACGATATGACAGATCCAGGGGCTCATATTCAAGAAACGAATCTTCCTCCAAGTCAAGGTCTGAGTACCCTAACCTAAGTAAAACGCCGGCAGAAATCCTGGCTTCTGAAAACCTGAAACTCAACCCTCCCAAGCCCCTGAAAGACGCACCCAATAAAGACACCAGCAAATACTGTGAATATCACAAGGGCAGCGGCCATGATACTAACGATTGCTATCAGTTGAAGAAGCAAATCGAATACTACGTAAAGACGGGGAAACTAGCCCACCTGGTTCGCGACATAAAGCAGGGCCCGCCCCCCAACAAGGAAGATGCAGACAAAGGGGCAGGTAAGAGACAACGGGAGCTAAATATGGTATACGCGGATAAGGGAAAGGGAGCGAAATGGAGTTTCTCCACACTCGAACCCTGGATGTTGGCAACCATGACAGTCTAACCACGTGTTGAGGATTTACACCTCACCACTGACCCCCTAATCATATCCGCCGTTGTAGGCGACTATAACATGAGAAGAATCCTGGTAGACACCGAGAGCTCTGAAGACATAATCCATGATCACTGTTTTAATAGAATGCAATCAGAGGATAAAAAGTTGCTCGAGACAGTACACGTCCCTATAAAGGGGTTCACCGGAGAAAAGGTTGACCCAATTGGCCAAATCACTTTTCCAGTAACATTTAGACACGCCCCTCGGGAAAGGACCATACTCCTCATATTTCTTGTGGTACGTGCTGAATCCTACCACAATGTAATAATTGGAAGGTTCACCCTGGGAAAACAAGACGTTGTGGTCTCCACGGCAAGCGGGTTTATGAAGTTCCCTATACCGCGGGTGTAACAACTCTCGTTAAAAAATTACTATCTCTTATTCTATTTTGTCCAATAGGAAACCCTAATTGAGACCCCCAAGAAATATTTCAGGACCGCTAAAATTTTCAGAATAGTTGGAACTAGGATCAGGGCCCCCTAAAACTCAAGGGGGTGTTCCCTAATTACGTTTATCCATTCGAAACTGTTACAAAACACGTATTTTCAAAAAATTCCGACTCACCAAGGCTACATAAGACACGAGGCTACTCTAGGCTAGGGGGTATGCCCCACGACTCGTGACAGGGGTGGAGGAACCCTCCGCGACACGCGGGAGGTTCCAATTCGGGCTATAAATTCAGGGGCTTGGGACTTGAAATTCTGCATTGGTTCGACGTAAAAATTCATTTCGTACGTTGAAATATTATATGTTTACTCTAAAACACACACTGTCCTGAACCTCTGCTGCGATAACAGGGTAATAGCTCGATCACTGCTACGATTTAATGTCCGATCGATAGAAACCAATCCAATGGATGTTTAAGTGCTGCTCAAACTTGGGTTATACTTTGTCATTCATCGTGAATTCGATGGATGTTTAAGTATCGCACTTTGTCATTCATTGTGAAGGTTTTGAATCTCGTGAGTTGTCGTAAAAGTTGGATTAAAGTTACTAACCTAGTTTTCGTGTGCATTGTTATTTGAATTAGGTTAACCAAGCTAGAATCAGTAGGCTAAACGCTGCCCGTTTAAATCTGTAATGTGAGTCATTCTCTTTTTACTAAAATGCTTTACATAACCCTAAATGTTTTCGAAGTTATAATTACAGGGATTAAGTCTTTGTAGTCTTCAACTACTGCCGGTATGTGGGGTTTTATATACATTACTTGTTTCCCGTCACCATTGGACAACGAGTTAGCCAATGGGTGATCTGACCACAGTCATAGATACAGTTGAGTGACAAATACCGATTTGGGGTAATTTGTTGATATAAACAATGTAATCACCCTTAATACTGTATATTATAACAATGTGTCGTTTTGTGCAAAATGAGTGACTCGCCAGTATTTCCCCGCTGATAAAACCTTTTTAAAAACATGTTTCAGGTGATCTACTGTGATCAAGGAAAAGTGCCGTGTAGCACTACAAGCTTGAGGATGTGGCTCAATAAAATGAATAAACATGTTTTTTGTAAAGTAGGGGTTTCCCAGTGAAATCGCCTTGATTGTAAATTACGGGGTTATCTCGAATAAATATGAAATAAGATAATCGGCATTTTCAAGTTTTAAACGATCCTGTTAATTATTCCGCTACCAAATTAAATACCACAGGATTTCTGTCCCGCGACTCCTGGACCGGGTCAAACCGGACCGGGGGCCGTGACAGAAAAAGGTGGTATCAGAGCCACTTATTTAAGCCAATTAAGTATTTAGAAATACTTAATTTTTCTGATTGCCATTATGTAATTATGTGTTTTTGTGTTATGTGACTAATTGTTAATTTAAAGTATGGGTAAGCAAAGAATTTTGGACATCTATCGTCAATTAGATAGTTCACCGAAAAATAAGGGAACCTCATTTTCCCCAAGACACACAGCCGATACTGAGGGAGGAATATTAGTTCGTAAGGCACAGTTTGAGAAACCACTTACCACTAAGAAAAGAAGTTGGATTATTAGAAAAAGTCAAGAGAAAATAAAGAAGTCACAACCAAAAGAAATGATGGTTAATAAGGAAACTCAGGAAATAGGAAATAACCCACCGTAGGAAAATGAATTAGATGAACAATGGGCAAATCTCTATATGTTAGCCACTACAGCAGTAAATGTTAACTTTTAATTAAGTTAAACTGTCAACACCCTGACCCAGTACTAGCACCCATATCATCTATAAGCCAGAAACTTTACAGAAACTTTGCCCATTAGATAAACAACTTAGTAAGAGAAGATTGAATAAACCTTATATAAAGGCATGTTGAACATAATGAATTCTGAATGCACAATCCCTAGTATATTTCGAATTTCAGTTGTAAATTATATATATATATGTATATAAAACTCGCAATATTTCGTTTTAATCAATTTGTTTGTAGAATTGAATTAGATGCTTATAATTAATATTTAATTTTTCTGATTCTGTAAAAATTTAATCTACCAAATTTTAACTTAGAATTTGTGTGTTTTCTTCATATATGCTAAACAGCATGAATGAGTTATCTGAAGCTCTTTAGAATCTCAATCTTTACTCTGTTAATGTGGAAGTTTCCAGAGACTTTACCGGTTATTGTGCCGACACTGAGGAGGAACCTATGGAATTTCAAGCTCAACCTCCGGAGAAACCAAAACCGAGAAAGAAAAGAAGATTTGTGGGCTGGAGGCGTGTGCGGAGGAAGAAACCAGCGACACAGAAGGTTATAAAGACAGAGGATCCTAAAGATAAAGGAAAGGGAATAGAGATCGGAGAAAGTTCCAGGCAAGACCAAGAAATGCCACCCTGGGAGGAGCTGGATCATAAAATGGCACTTAGTGACCTCATCGGACCTGCCGGTGAAAACCTCTTTAACTACCCAGCGGAAGCACAACTTCCAATCGACCTAGAGCCTGAGATCCCCGATCCTATTATCCACACCCAACCGCTACCAGAAGAGCTAGAAGAATGGTGGACCACCGACTGGCAGTTTCAAAATCTCCTAAACAACCCTAATACCTTTTTCCCTCAGTTCGACCCTGAGCCTCCACTACACCCACCTATGAGCGCAGAAAATTTGGCTGAACTCCGCCATTTTGGCGAGGAACTGGTGGACGCAGGGAATCGAATCCGGGAGGTGGGAGAACAGATCTCTTGGAAATACGAAGAGAGGGAACGTCGTTTCTGAGATACCAGCTGACTAGAGTTGTGTGGTTGTGGGAGTATGTGTTTAATAATAATATAATAATAAAATCTAATCATGTGAAATAACTAAAAATAAAACTCTCGTAAGATAACTGGTGTGTACGGACGCATAGTAATATATAAAAATGGAAGTCGAAGAATCGACAATTTTGGTTATACGTGTTAACTTGATTATGTGCAATTGTTCTATTATGTTTGGTTGTTATTTATTTTGTGCTAATAAGTTATATATATTAATTACCAGATGGCACACGCTGGTAATGAACAAGTTAATGAGGGTAATCAATCCGAGCAACACAATGAAGATCAGTTTTTGAATAGGCAAGATATCGAGAACATCGTTGCTCAAGGAATAGCCAATGCTATTCCAGCAATTCTTGCCGCTTCCCGGAATCCAGTTGAACCTCAACAAATTATTCCTAGCAAACGTACTCATGAAGACAACTTTAGTAATAGCATAAATGGAGGCGGTAACATTAATAATAATAATAATAATAATAATAATAATGATGTAGTGCAAGCCCCAATTCTTAAGAGAATGAAAGCTGCAACGCCTGGTTGCACTTATAAGAAATTCCTTGCCTGTAAACCAGCTGAATTTGCAGGCAACGAGGGGGCAACTGCAGCACTGCGTTGGTTGGAGAAAACCGAAGCAGTGATTAAGATAAGTAAATGTGCCGAGGAGGATAAAGTCATGTATGCTTCACACCTTTTCAAGGAAGAATCATTAGAATGGTGGAACACAGTGTTGCAAGCCAAGGGAAGCGACATGGTTTATGCCATGAACTGGGAAGAATTTAAGCGTCTGGTAGAAAGAAAATTCTGCCCAGAATATGAAAAAGAGCAGATGGCAAACAAATTCCTGAACCACCGAATGGTGAATGTTGATTGCCGAGGGTATACTTCTAAATTTTTCGAGTATGCCAGAATTGTGCCTACTCTGGCTTCGTCAGAACCGGTACTTATCTCCCGCTACATTTGGGGTTTAATTAGCGAGATTCGTGATATTGTCAAAGCTGCAAGACCCCGCACGATCGATGATGCGGTGGAATTAGCTAACACTTTGACTGACGGATTGGTGCGTACACGAGAAGAAAATAGGAAGAAGGAATTAGCTCAGAAAATTACCCAAGGATTTCGTGTGGGTAATAATAACAATTTTAAGAAAAGAGGAACTGGGCAATCATCCACTCCGCCGTTCTGCAGAAACTGCAAAAATAAACATTTTGGAAAATGTAATGAACCCTGCAACTTCTGCAAAGCTATAGGACATCGTGAAGAAGATTGCAGAAAGAAAACAAGGGTCTGCTATAACTTTGGAGAAGCTGGGCATTTCAAACCAGAATGCCCTAAGTTGGTCAAACCAGCGGATAACAAGGCTAAACCTGCAGAAGGAACTACCAAGAAAAACGTAAGAGCCTTCCAATTGACTACACAGGAAGCTGAATTGATTCCTGACGTAATAGCTGGTACGTTCCTAGTTCACAACGTTTATGCGAAAATATTATTTAACTCTGGTGCAAACCAAAGTTTTATAAATACTTCATTCTGCCAAGCTCTTAAGCTACCTTTAACAAAACTTAGGCAAGTTTTTATAGTAGAAACGGCAAATGGAAACTTTGTTAACATAGACACGGTTTTGCAAAAAGAAATTATAGAACTTTCAGGTCATAAATTTTCTGCAAACCTATTACCCATGAATTTAGCTGGATTCGATGTCGTGTTAGGAATGGATTGGTTAGTAGCCAACCATGCTCGAATCCTCTGTGATAAAAACTCCATAGAAATTCGTGCACCAACCGGAGAAGTAATCATGGTTACAGGAGATAAGCCGCGAAAACCCATAAAGTTCATTTCAGTAATGAAAGTTTCTAGTTATGAACGAAAGCAAGGAATAGTGTATATGATTTCGGTAATCATTAGCACTAAGGGTAAGGAACATAATGAAATTCCTATAGTCACAGAATACCCAGATATATTCCCAGAAGAACTACCGGGATTACCATCTGATAGGGAAGTAGAATTTAGAATTCATTTGATTCCTGGAACTACACCTGTAGCTAAAGCACCCTAAAGATTAGCACCCACTGAAATGTTAGAACTGAAAAAGCAGTTAGACGAATTGCTTAGTAAAGGATTCATACAACCTAGTTCATCCCCTTGGGGAGCTCCAGTGTTGTTTGTAAAGAAGAAAGATGGTTCGATGAGAATGTGTATCGATTATAGGGAATTAAATAAGGTTACAATTAAGAATCGATACCCATTGCCTAGGATTGATGATCTTTTCGATCAACTTCAAGGAGCTAGATATTTTTCTAAAATAGATTTACGCTCCGGATATCATCAATTGAAGGTACAAGAAGAAGACATACCTAAAACTACTTTCAGAACTAGGTATGGTCATTACGAGTTTACAGTCATGCCCTTTGGGTTAACAAATGCTCCTGCAGCATTTATGGACATGATGAATAAAATCTGTAAACCGTATTTGGATAAATTTGCAATTGTCTTCATCGACGATATACTTATTTATTCCAAAAATCAGGAAGAGCATTGTGAGCACCTACATGCACTCTTAACTTTGTTAAGAAAGGAAAAACTTTACGCCAAATTCTCGAAGTGTGAATTTTGGTTACAGGAGGTGCAATTTTAGGACACATGGTGAATCACGAAGGTATTCACGTATATCCTGCTAAGATAGAAGCAATTACCAAATGGAAGGTCCCGCAATCAGCTACAGAAGTTAGAAGTTTTCTAGGCTTAGCTGGATACTATAGGCGCTTTATTAAGGATTTTTCTAAGATAGCTGTGCCATTAACTAAGCTAACCTGTAAAACTGTTAAGTTTGAATGGGGACCTAAGCAAGAAGAGGCTTTTAGAATTTTAAAGCAAAAGTTAACCAACACCCCAATTCTTGCCTTACCAGAAGGGACAGAAGATTTTGAAGTATACTGTGATGCTTCAAAGCTAGGATTAGGATGTGTGCTAATGCAACGCAAAAAGGTAATTGCGTATGCCTCAAGGCAATTGAAAAAGCACAAGGAAAATTATACGACACATGACTTAGAATTAGGGTCGATAATTTTTGCCCTTAAGATTTGGAGACACTATTTGTATGGAAGTAAGTTTACTGTCTATACAGATCATAAGAGTTTAAAATACATATTTGGGCAAAAAGAATTGAACATGAGACAAAGAAGATGGATGGAAATCCTAAGTGACTACGACTGTGATATTCAATATCACGAAGGAAAGGCAAACGTAGTTGCAGATGCCTTAAGTCGTAAGTATCACGAAAAGCAAAAGCGAGTTTGTGCTCTTAGATTAAATCTACAGTTAGATTTAATGGAACAATTAAAGAATGTCCAGGAAACAGCAATCAAGGATGATGCTGAAGGAATGAAAGGAAGAATAAAGGAATTAGAACAAGGAGTTGATGGAATTTGGAGATTCCATAAGAAGAGAATTTGGGTTCCTAAGCAAGGAGAATTAAGAAATAAGATTTTAGAGGAAGCCCATAAATCTAGGTATACCATGAACCCTGGAAATAATAAGATGTACCAAGATTTAAGAAACAACTTCTGGTGGATAGGAATGAAAAAGGACATAGCTAGATACGTTTCTAAGTGTCTAACTTGTTCACAAGTTAAGGCAGAACACCAGAAACCTTCAGGGTTACTCCAACAATTAGAAATGCCTGTATGGAAATGGGAACTTATAACTATGAATTTCGTTACTAAGTTACCCAAAACCAGAAAAGGTAACGACGCAATTTGGGTAATTATGGATCGATTAACCAAATCAGCTCACTTTCTATCCATGAAAGAAACCTTTAGCATGGAAAGGTTAGCAAAATTATACGTAGATGAAGTAGTATCCTTACATGGAGTTCCACTCTCCATTGTATCGGATAGAGATAGTCGTTTCACTTCGCATTTTTAGACAAGTTTCTAAGAAGCCATGGGGACACGGTTAAATTTAAGTACAACTTATCATCCCCAAACAGATGGACAAAGTGAAAGGACGATCCAAACCCTGGAAGACATGCTCAGGGCATGTGTGATAGACTTTGGTGGAAACAGGGATGACAACCTACCCTTAATTGAATTCTCCTATAATAATAGTTATCATGCAAGCATTGAAACTGCCCCATTCGAAGCACTGTACGGATGAAAATGCAGAACTCCAGTTTGCTGGGCAGAAATAGGGGAAAGTCAGTTATCAGGTCCTGAAATCGTGCAAGAGACCACCGACAAAATCACTCAAATCAAGGAAAAACTAAAGACGGCTCGAGATCGCCAGAAGAGTTATGCAGACAATAGACGCAAGCCACTAGAATTTCAAGTCGGAGATAAGGTACTTTTAAAAGTTTCTCCTTGGAAAGGAGTAGTTCGGTTCGGAAAAAAAGGAAAGTTAAGTCCAAGGTACGTAGGACCATTCCCAGTAATCCAAGAATAGGACCAGTTGCTTATCGCTTACAACTACCAGAAGAGCTAGCCTGGGTACATGACGTATTTCATGTATCCAACCTCAAGAAATGTCTATCTGACGAATCCCTGGTAATACCTCTTCAAGATGTAGAGGTAAATGAAAAGTTAAAATTTTGTTGAGAAGCCACTAAAGATAGAAGACAGAAAGGTCAAGTTTCTCAAACATAAAAGACTCGTATTGGTCAAAGTCAAGTGGGATTCAAAAAGAGGACCAGAATACACTTGAGAGCTGGAATCAGAAATGAAGCGAAAATATCCCTACCTATTCCAGTAAATCTCGAGGACGAGATTTTTATTAAGGTGGGGAGGATGTAACAACTCTCATTAAAAAATTACTATCTCTTATTCTATTTTGTCCAATAGGAAACCCTAATTGAGACCCCCAAGAAATATTTCAGGACCCCTAAAATTTTCAGAATAGTTGGAACTAGGATCAGGGCCCCCTAAAACTCAAGGGGGGTGTTCCCTAATTACATTTATCCATTTGAAACTGTTACAAAACACGTATTTTCGAAAAATTCCGACTCACCAAGGCTACACAAGACACGAGGATATTCTAGGCTAGGGGGTATGCCCCGCTACTCGCGACAGGGGTGGAGGAACCCTCCGCGACACGCGAGAGGTTCCAATTCGGGCTATAAATTCAGGGGCTTGGGACTTGAAATTCTGTGTTGGTTCGACGTAAAAATTCATTTCGTACGTTGAAATATTATATGTTTACTCTAAAACACACACTGTCCCGAACATCTGCTGCGATAACAGGATAATAGCTCGACCACTGCTACGATTTAATGTCCGATCGATAGAAACCAATCCAATGGATGTTTAAGTGCTGCTCAAACTTGGGTTATACTTTTTCATTCGTCGTGAATTCGATGGATGTTTAAGTATCGCACTTTGTCATTCATTGTGAAGGTTTTGAATCTCGTGAGTTGTCGTAAAAGTTGGATTAAAGTTACTAACCTAGTTTTCGTGTGCATTGTTATTTGAATTAGGTTAACCAAGCTAGAATCAGTAGGCTAAACGCTGCCCGTTTAAATCTGTAATGTGAGTCATTCTCTTTTTACTAAAATGCTTTACATAACCCTAAATGTTTTCGAAGTTATAATTACAGGGATTAAGTCTTTGTAGTCTTCAACTACTGCCGGTATGTGGGGTTTTATATACATTACTTGTTTCCCGTCACCATTGGACAACGAGTTAGCCAATGGGTGATCTGACCACAGTCATAGATACAGTTGAGTGACAAATACCGATTTGGGGTAATTGGTTGATATAAACAATGTAATCACCCTTAATACTGTATATTATAACAATGTGTCATTTTGTGCAAAATGAGTGACTCGCCAGTATTTCCCCGCTGATAAAACCTTTTTAAAAACATGTTTCAGGTGATCTGTTGTGATCAAGGAAAAGTGTCGTGTAGCACTACAAGCTTGAGGATGTGGCTCAATAAAATGAATAAACATGTTTTTTTGTAAAGTAGGGGTTTCCCAGTGAAATCGCCTTGATTTTAAATTACGGGGTTATCTCGAATAATTATGAAATAAGATAATCGGCATTTTCAAGTTTTAAACGATCCTGTTAATTATTCCGCTGCCAAATTAAATACCACGGGATTTCTGTCCCGCGGCTCCTGGACCGGGTCAAACCGGGCCAGGGGCCGTGACAGCGGGGGATTGCAACAGTCTACCAGGACAAGGTTGGGGAAGTATTGGATACTAAAAGATGTCGGCAAGGGCCTACAGGTGCAAATTGGGACCTACCTGGGAAAGCCCCTACATAATCTAGGAAGACTTAGGCAAAGGGGCTTATCGCCTGTCCAGGCTCGATGGCACGGCGTTTCCACATAGCTGGAATGCCGCTCAGTTGAAAAGATGTTACATGTAGGTCCCCGCCCCTAACGGCGGGTTTGGTTATTTTCTTTTTTGAACAAGTGTAATCCATCATTGACGATGTCTCTTTTTCTTTTAAGTCACTGAGTTAATAAAAGTAACCTTGTTATTAACTCTGCAGGGGTATGCAATGCCTCACCATAATACTCCAATGGGTGAGGATCGATGATCAGATCATCAATATTCACCTCGTCTACCGGAGAAGATGACATCCTCCGATCACCAACAGGGCTTACACATCGACGGCCACTCCGGCGTCGTTCATATACTGCCCTACAACGTTGGACATACTCGGAGTGAAATGCTTGCATCAGGGTGTCGGCCGATAGGAGAACCACACCTGCATCAGCCTTAGAAGGGCCGTCATCTCCGATACTCTTGCAAGACCTGTTTATCCAGGGCATGGTATCACCGGAGTCAGTTTTCTTACCTCTGATCATCTCCTCTGTCACCGGATCCTGGAGACGGACCAGAGCCTCCGCTGCGTTAAAATTTCGAAGTACGTCGGAAATTTTCCGATTACAGCATTGTCGGCCCATTTCTTCAATTACCAAATTTGGAAAGAGAATGACATAATTTATAGAAGATTAAGAGGTCTGACAATAGTGACGACAACAAAATTAATAACAAGGCATCATTACATGTCAAATCGCCACACTTAAGTAAAACGGCGGCGCCATCATGATGGCATTGTTTGACAGAAATCAAGTGCTTACACGCGCCCCAAACAAAACAGTGTTTTTACAAAATATCCAAAGAACAGTATACATAACAAATAAAAAACACTCATTCCTCCCCAGACTCCTCCGCCACGTCCAGCATCTGGCGTAAGGAGTCCATGCCATCTTCGGCCACCTTGTCAACCAGCTCCGCATATGCGGGCAGAGGGTCATTACAAGCCGCCTCAAGAGCATCCGCCATCTCCACTTGCAGCTTGCCTCAGTTCTCCTGGAACGCGGAAGTAATCACATCCGTTTGTTGACAATTAAAGTAACCCTGGTAGACGCCATCATGGTGCCCTGACTGATAAGCGGCAGTAGACAGGCGGTCCAAAAGAGTCACAAAGGACTCTGATTGGGGGAGATACTCAAAAGCCCCAACTAAGCCATTGGTTATCAACCACTTCCTATCACCTTGTAAACCAGTCAGGCAGCTGGTCAGGCTATCCACTTCCGCATTTGACTGGTCCAATGCACTTTCTGCCTCTTTAAGGCATGCCTGGTGAGTGGTTGAGGATTGAACAAGATGATTCTTCTCAGAGACTGTTGGGATTGAACCCTACCAGAGGAACAGATAATGTAAAGCCAAACCCAGGTCACAACAGTGGATTCACAGTAAGCAGCAGTTTACACTTTGCTCTCCCCTTGAAAGTGATTTATAACAACTGATGGTCTCTATCTGCTGCTCATATTCAACTGCTGCTGTCCTTTCAACTGCTGATGAAAACCCTGAAGTATCCAACAACTGCTGGTCCTATCTACTGATGGTAAAGCACTGCCCAGTCAAGGACTGATCAACCTTGAGGAAAGCACTGACATTAAAGGAGAGCAGCTGTTTAGTGAAATATCTGTCTTATGTATAGTCAGTGGTTAGGTTAGCAGTGTTTGTGTAAGGACAGTAGATACAGGTTGTTAGGCTGTTAGACGTCGCTTTCATGGTGACGTCAGCTGAGATACCTCAGTGGTTTGGTTTGCCTATAAATGTATCAGTACCCTGTACTGTTACATCTGATTGACTGAGCGAGTTCTTCTCCTCATGTCTAATCCTTTCATCTTGTGTGCAACCTACCTTGGGGCATCAGGCTGAGGGGGAGTATAGTTTGTAAGCATGACTGTAATCTTTTGCTTTGATTTGTAATCTTTTGACTCTATGAAGCAATTGTTTATCAAACTATTTTCTCCTTTGATTGTGTTTACAAAGTTTGTTTTCATTTCCGCTGCACCTAACATGTTTTCATATTCATTGATCATTCATTTTCAAACAAACAAACACTATCATGAGAGCCTCCGATCCTAACAATTGGTATCAGAGCTTGGACAGTCAAATTCGATCTAACAATCAATTTGACATAACAGTTCGGCTCAAAATTCATTGATACTAAGGTTGGTTGTATTTTGTTGAAAAACAGAGTATCGAGTAAATCATGTTCAAAATGGTTATTCAAAAACTCTGTAAATCAACCAAGATGTCATATAACACACAAATTTCACACAATAGGTGATATCATGCAAAAGTCACCCATAGCTTTCAGATCTGTGACCATATCTGTCAAATTATGGGATTGTTTTATATTCTTCAATATTGATTTCAACTATTGTTTTGATATTTGTGATGTTTTCATTAAATACTAAAGTACAAACCTCAGATTAACAAAACCTATGTTCATAAAAGCATTGTTGTTTTGTTAACACTAAAAGAGGGAAATTAAAACTTTAGCTATTTAGATCTTATGTGTTGAAAACAGGTTGAGTTCCTAAAAAGGACAAAATCAACTTTGTTCAAGTACATTAAGAAAACAGGGGTCAACATAGTCCGCATCATATGTAATGTGAGATTGGATGAAAAACTTGTGAAAACATGACCAAGTCTCTCAAAACATTACTGCAGAATGATTTAGGACTAATATTCACAAAAACTCAGAAGTGTGTTTATCTCAAAACTTTTGAAGTCAAAAGAAAAGAGTATAAACATAAAACACTTATGAGTCAAAATTTTAGGGAAATAATGGTCATTAAGCAACTATGTGCATTCATCTGTTCAGGAAAAGGTTTTGATTCCAGTAAATGAACTCCAAAAAGGACTAGACATATGTTTTAAAAATATATCCATGTGTCCTCATGTTTGCAATCAAATGACAAAGAAAATGGTACCAAACAGTGGTCAAAATGTTGTCAAAAATTCTACCACTGATGTCAAACCACTGACCATTTTTCATAAAACTTGAGAATGATATGATTATGTTGTCTATTGAAAACATACCAGATCCTTTTTGATACTGTTCTCAGAAAATCCTTTAATCATTTTTCTTTCAAAGGATTTTCTCAAATAACCAGGATATATTATTCATTTTTTTGGAAATAATATATTTGGAACTCTTGCTTGTTTTTGTTGGCAATAGTTTCAGCTCCTGTCAGGATGTAATACCTTATTTTCTTGGTGGTATCTGTGTCCTCATAAATGGGTTATAAGGAAATGGTACATATGTCATGATCATGTCATACTCAGGCTTGCTCCTAAATTTCCATCAAATATTGATTGCAAACTGTGCTTGAATTACTAGGGTGCTTATGTTTTAATTGAATATTAAATGAAAATGAGTTGCCTTAGTAAAAAGTTTTCATCATCTGGGGTATTAATTCACTGTCTTTCAAAATTGACATGTGGCAAAACCTTGAATGAAAATCTTCAAACCTGTTGCTGAAACACCTGTCCTTCAGAATTATACCATTTACCCTAACCACTGTTTTGTTCTAACGTCTGATCTCTAAACCCTGTCCACTGCTGAAAGTCAACCCCTGCTCTCTCATTATTTTGATAAACTCTGTTGTTCAAAAGCAGTGTCTTATCCACTGATATGCTATCCACTGATAGTAAAAATCATCCACTGCTTCCATACCACTGCCTTCATCAGTCACTTTAACAAAAGTACTGTCCTTCACTTTCAACAGGGGTTGTCACGTGGACAGTACATATTGGTCAGACCTTTTGTAACGGCTGCCACCTCAGCATTCACTTTCTTCCCTATAAAATCCCCCACTCACCATCAAAACAGGGTTTTACTGTCGAATTGAATTCTTAAAAATTCTCTTCTCAAAGCAGTTTTTCTTCACATTTCTTCACAAATTTCTTCGATCAATCATCCTCAAAATGACAAAATCAAAGAAATCTTCAAAACCCTCATCCAAATCATCATCGAAAACAGCCTCTCAAAAGGCAATCTCCACTGAAATTCCACATAAACCATCTCACAATCTCCTGGGTCTTCTCACAAAACCAGGAACCACCAACGTTTTCGATTCCACCATTGATCTCATGGCAAAATCAAAGTACAAAACTTTGTTCACCGCCGATGCACCAATCTATTTGGCTACCCAAAGGGAGTTCTGGAAAAATGCAACCCTTGAAAAACAAGGAGACACTGCAACCACCATAACCTCTCTTTTAAAGGGTAAAGCTGTCCAAATCACGCCACAATCCATTTCAGAGGTCTTTCAACTCGGTGATCAGGAAGGTAAAATTTCTTTCACTAAAACCGAGTTACAAACTGACTTCATTGAGAGAGGGTATGAAGCCACAATGATGAAAAAAATTACCTTAGAAAAAGGTTATTTTCCTTCTGCAACCAGATTTTTATTTCATACCCTCCTATTATGTGTTTCAAACAAAACCACTTCTTTCAATGAAATCCCTTTAAAGATTCAAAATCTGGGATATGCAATTCTTCAAGGAGAAAATTTTAACTATTCTCGGGAAATTTTCAAAGATTTGGTTAATAATGTTGAAACAAAATCATTCTTACTGTTTCCAAGGTTTTTAAGTTACTATTTTTCAAAGAAATTCAGTAAGGATGATTTAGCTATAATAAACCAAGGTGATTCTACTCAAATAAACAGTTTAACAACTGAAACTTTTTCAAGAATGTTAGCACCTTGCAAAACACAAGCAGAGGTGCCTGAGCAGATTTTAGCAGTTACAACTGCTCCTCAGGCATCTGCTGCTGAGCCCACTGCTCAAGGTGATCAAAGCAGCAACACAACTGTTTTGAAACCCACACCTAAAATCACCAAAAAGCCAACAAAAAGAAAAACACAAAAACCCCCCCAAAACCATCAAAAAGGCATCTCTGGAGGATGAGATACCAGAGCTTCTGCCAGTGACAACACAAAAGTCACAAGAAACCACTGCTGCTACTTCCTCACAGCAGTTGGTACAAATATCTCAAACCATAACCGAAACTCCTCCTGATTCTTCACAAAAAGAACAGGTTGTACAAATAGGGCCTCCACATCATGATGCTCTGGAAACACTCGTTTCTATCATCCACAGTCCAATGCCCGGGACACATCCTATTTCTACACCAATCCTCACATCCAAAATTCCCTCACCAATAAAACCACTGTTGGATGCAATTGATTTGAACCAGGCATTATCCAGTCCTTCTCAATCACCTATTAATGAGAATATACCTCAACAACTGACTGGGTCTGATGTATCAATCTTTGCTAACCCACCAACACAACCTGAGGAGGTTACACCCCTTGAGTTACAAGTAACTCTTGGTGGTAATCCAAGTGAAGCAGCCACTACAACTGTTACACCCACTGGGTTACATTTGGACAGTGGTTACATTCATAAGACTTCCTTGGAGGCAATTCCTTTTATAGCACCTCTGCCAACCACCAGTGGATTTATTTATCCTACTGGCACCATCAAAAGGTTGTCAAGTGTTGAAGGAAGAAGACCCCAGTACCAAGAAAAAGGGGCATCTGTGGTTAATGTTTGGAGTATATTCCCTACATCTACCACTGATAAAACCACTGCTAGTGGGAAATCAGATGATCCCATTAACTTGGGTGATGGTTTAAAGTACCAGAAATTGACGGATCGCATTACAAAGCTTGATAACTCTGTTGCAGAACTCAAAAATATGCTACAACAGGTGTTACAAGTTCAGAAGGTACAATCAACTGTTGTTCCACCTCAAGCACCTGCTCCACAAAGGGCACCTGCTACAAATGAGCTCTGGAATCTATTTCACTCTTTTCTCCAACAACAAGCACAATTAGCAGATCAGCAACATGAAAAACATGTACAACAGCTGAGAAATGCAATGGAGTCAAGGTTCAAGAACACTCAGGCTGACTTAAAGGCTCTCAAAACTCAGATCTTGCACACCACTGGCACTGCTCCTCCAAAAGTACGCTTCATTTATGACCTCCCAGAAGATAATGCCAAAAAGGGGGAGAAAATTAAGGAGTGGAAAAAGAAGGGTATAGAAGATGGTCTTTATCTTGAACCAGAGAATTCAAACATGACCAAAAAGATCCCTTTGCCAGATGGCAGCAAGAAGATTGATGTGACAACAAATGCACTAGCAGAAGCAGTTGCAAGTGTGAAAAGAGATAGAGAGGCCAAAAGGAAAGCCAGGGTAGACAGAATGGATCATCCAGATCAGGGTACTTCTGGGTCAAGGGATCATGAAAATCCTGTTGAGGAAAAGAAGAGGCCTACTAGAAAAGTAAGGCAACCCAAATCCATTCATATCAGACGTTCAAAGTCTGCTCAAAAACCACCATACAAAACAGCTGATGCAACAGGAGTTACAAAAACTACTGTTTGTCAAACAGTTGTTCCATCAACACACACCACCTCAACACACACAACATCCACTGCTTTACCATCATCACCACCAAAAACAACACCTGCTGACATAAAGCAGAAGACAGCAGATGTTATAACATCTGTTGTAATGACAACAGTGGTTGAAACACCAGCTGTTTCAACAGCTGTTAGTCAATCACAATCCACTGCCACAACATCTACCACCATTGTCCCATCCAAAACATCATCAGTCTCTCCTAAACCAAAAAGGAGAAGGCTAATTTTAAAAGATGATGACACACCTCCATCACCAACATCTTCAAAATCCCTATCACTTATCACTATTCCAAAACCCATACCTCTCTCTTCAGCTCAAATTGTAAAACCACTACCTCCTGCTGGTGTCTCATTTCCTCTGGAACTCATTGCAGTCAGAGAAGAAATCAAATCCTTTTATTATGAAGATGACCCAGCCAAAAGGAGTTTACCATCAATTGCAAATTATCCCAGGCCTAACAATATTGAAGAATACTTGAAACTCAAGGCTAAACAAGCAGAGGATATTGCAATCAAAAATAGAAAAGGGAAATCTGATAGAGAATTTCAACAAAACTATCAGTTTCTACTCTCACAGGTCAATGCTATGGAGCGTTTTGCCAAAAATGTATGTCAGAAAATTTCTGAAAGGGCAGATGAGTCCTTAAGGAAAGACTACATTGAAAACATCATGACCTACAAGAAATACAAGGGGGAGAAACACATGTACAAGAACTGGACCATTCCTGAGCTTGAAAAAGAAGCAGCTAGGATTCAAAACATGATAAAAAATAAGGTCAAGCAGACTCCTCCTGAAAAATTCAAATAATTTGAAGCTGAGAAGATGTTAGAGTTGAAGAGAATGAAAGAGGAGCTCATTGCAGCTGATTATGGGTCAAAGAACTCTGTGACAAAGTGGGGAGAAGATAGAGTCAGGGCAACATATAAGAAATTGGAGGAACTTAGAAAGAAAGATCCAAGAGTTCCACAAAAGCCTGACTATTCCAAAGCAGAGGTTTCAAAAAGACCACCAAAGCTGCAAGTCAAAAGAACCACTGCTCCAGCTGGTGCTGCCATCTACAAAAGAAGGAGCAAAAACCAGTTTAGCATGGAAACAATTCAAGATCTATTAGCTGGAGATGCCATTGTAAAAGCAGGCACAAACGTAATGATTAAAGAAGATCTTGAATTGGAACAAACTGCAAGTGCTGCTCAGCCAGCCATGAATAGGCCAGCCTCTCCAAATACTTCTGCAAATAAACATCTCCCAAGAAACCCACCAGGCTCAAAAATACAAAAGTGGGAAACTGACAAACAGACCTGCGTATTGACTTTGCTCAGGTCTGGTGGAGTAGTGGAGAAAATATCAAGGGAACAAGCTCTTGGCCTGAGTCTTGAAGATTTGCAGGATCTCCTTGATCTTCCACTTAGCAGGGATGATGAAGATACAGATACCCTAGACTTTGAATTACAATTTAAAGGTCAGATAAGGGAACTGTTGATGAGGCAATAAAGATTTCCACAAATAATGAAGAGTTTTGGCATTATCTGTTCCAGGGGGAGATTGTTGGGATTGAACCCTACCAGAGGAACAGATAATGTAAAGCCAAAACCAGGTCACAACAGTGGATTCACAGTAAGCAGCAGTTTACACTTTGCTCTCCCCTCGAAAGTGATTTATAACAACTGATGGTCTCTATCTGCTGCTCATATTCAACTGCTGCTGTCCTTTCAACTGCTGATGAAAACCCTGAAGTATCCAACAACTGCTGGTCCTATCTACTGATGGTAAAGCACTGCCCAGTCAAGGACTGATCAACCTTGAGGAAAGCACTGACATTAAAGGAGAGCAGCTGTTTAGTGAAATATCTTTCTTATGTATAGTCAGTGGTTAGGTTAGCAGTGTTTGTGTAAGGACAGTAGATACAGGGTGTTAGGCTGTTAGACGTCGCTTTCATGGTGACGTCAGCTGAGATACCTTAGTGGTTTGGTTTGCCTATAAATGTATCAGTACCCTGTACTGTTACATCTGATTGACTGAGCGAGTTCTTCTCCTCATGTCTAATCCTTTCATCTTGTGTGCAACCTACCTTAGGGCATCAGGCTGAGGGGGAGTATAGTTTGTAAGCATGACTGTAATCTTTTGCTTTGATTTGTAATCTTTTGACTCTATGAAGCAATTGTTTATCAAACTATTTTCTCCTTTGATTGTGTTTACAAAGTTTGTTTTCATTTCCGCTGCACCTAACATGTTTTCATATTCATTGATCATTCATTTTCAAACAAACAAACACTATCATGAGAGCCTCCGATCCTAACAGAGACAAGGGAGTCACACACTTGCTGCAGTTTTCTAAGTCGTTCCTCCCGCATTTCCAACTCAGCCTGCTTGGCTTGGGCGTTGGCATTGGACGCCTCTAACTCCACGGTTAGACTTTGATACCTCTCATGCACCTGAGACACAAAATCAGTGTCAACACGGAACTTTTCCACCTCGGCAGAGAGTTCAGACCTCACCTTTTGAGCCTCAGCAACAACTTTACGTTCCAGCTCCTCCTGAACGGTTTTGGCATCAGAAAGGACCCGATCTTTTTCCGCCATTTCGCGGGCCCATAATATCCTTTCCTCAGCAAGGTTGGCTGTTACACGCTTCAAATCCTCCTCTGCCTTGTTTTTCTCGTAGACAAACCGACTCTCCCTGAGACCGGCAGCTTGAAGTTGGCTTTCCAAGCGATACTTTTCATCCATCATCTCCTGAATGGTAATCCGCGCCTGGTGGAGCTCATTGTTATCATGCATCCACCGGCGTCGGATTTCTGCCAACCTCCGAGGTTGACTTACTGCATCCACCATAGTTGTATTCATCAGGTTCTTATTGTCCAACCCCTCCACATAGGCTGATTCAGCCGGGGGGTACGCTCGCTCAACCCAGTGATGCATCACTGGGGGGGAAAACCAACCTGGAAGATTCCGCTATTTTCCACTTAGGTTGATAGCATTTATCCTGAGCATTCGGATCCCAGGAAATGATGGGCAGATAAAGATCATCACCCAAACGGGCCCCATCATCAACAAAACCACTACTAGACCCCCCAGCATCACTTATAGTAGCATCACTTACAGTAGCATCCCTGGCACTTGTGGACTCTCCAGCAACGGAAGTTGTAGGCATCTCCCTTTCAAACGCAAAGAAAACACCAATAGGAGATTCAAACAGGGATACGGGGGCGGCGCTGGAAGAAAGCGGTGTAGTAACAGGGCTGGGTGTCACAACCATAGCAGTTGTAAACACAGGCGGCAGTTGTGAAGAGCTAACAGCGACAACACTCGCCTGGGATATCAGGTCTGAAAGGCTTGGTCCGCCAGCAGCGGAATACACAACATCCCCAGAGGTCAAGGGCATGGAAGACACACCCTGAACTTGGGCCTCAGCAAAGGAACCTGAATCAAATCAGATATTCAGGACAAGAATACAGGCATTCAACTCCTACATTAACAAACACAATCACTTACCAGAATGGAAGGCATGAGCAGCCTTGATTGCTTGAAAAGAAGTTAAAGGAGGCATCATCCTACGCTTTTTCAGCGCGCGTTGCGGACTCACCAAAATGGTAGGGGCGGAAGTAACAGCAGTACCTTCTGGGGCCGCAAAAATGATAACCACCATAGGTGAAATAGTACCACCCTGGGCTACAGAAACGCTAACCGCCACAGGCGCGGCTGTAGTCCCCGCGGTAATAAATTTCCTCCCAGTTATCTTCACCCGGGTTGGTTTCTTTGCTTCTCCAATGGAAACACAGCTCCCCCCGCTGGGGGGAGGCTGAGATACATAAGCAGTTGGATCCGCTAGCACGGTGGGTAACAGAAACTGCTCAAGATGGATCTTCAGTACGTCGGGCATTTGTTCCCCAATCACGCGGACCACGGCTATTAAAGTAGCAATCCGAGGAGGATCAATGAAGTCAAACAAACTCCATTTACCTATTTGACACTGGTATACATTAAAACAAGTACAACTTGCAGATTAAATTCAAAGCAAACTTCCATGTACCTTCATCAACCCTCTGAAAGGAAGGGTACAACCGGATATCACGCCATAACAAACTCATCCCCGCCATCACCAGGGCCCCCTTCGGGATCACCGTGCACTCGGAGGGGCGTTGGCACAACCTCTTAAATAAAGCGTTCTTGACATAGGCATCAGCAGGGGGACCGTCATCCTTGAACTTGTCCTTGGCCCCCGTTACTCTCCACTGCATCTCCTCGGGAATAACACTGGCGCCAATATAGAAAAATTTCTTTTTCCAATCCTTATCCCTGGCACTAGCAGGAATGTCCCTCAGGCAAGACACACCAATGTCTCCCTGGTCAAAGGTGAAAAAGGGGGATTTCCACACAAGAATGAAAAAAACCCTAAACACCATGATTTCAGGGATATGACCCAGGGCTATACAGGAAAATTCGAAGTGACGAAGTTTCACCAACTCCAACGGATGTAGTTGGGAGATGTGGATGGGATATTCGTCAAGAACGGACTTACAAAACTTGGTGATTGGCAATCGGAAATTGCAGAATTTGAAAAAAATCACTGAATATAGTGATTTTGCCCTTTTTCAATGGAAACGCCGTGTCTGTCTTCGAAGGCAACACCGGGTTCCATTCTGGCCTTATATCGCACTCTTGTATAAGATTTTTGTACGAAACAGTTCCCCATTTGCAATACAGTGCATCGGAACTGGTTTGGGCTGAAGAAGATTCGCTGGTTTTGGAAGCCATTTTTGTACAATCAAGAAATGGAAGAAGTTGAAGAGGGTGAGAGCAAAAAATGAAATGGGAAAACCCCAAACGGGGCACCTATTTATAAGGAAGGGATGACAACCTTTCGAATTCAAAAAGGAAAACGGATAGGAACGCGTGTCAATACAGGGCAGGTACAACTGCCATCCTAATGATGACTTTCCTGTCACACTTCCTCACATCGCCACCATTTTTCAAAAAAGTAACGATACCCCACCCGAGAAACATGCGCTCAAAGGGGGAATTT
Organism: Helianthus tuberosus; assembly: GCA_030545235.1. Taxonomy (NCBI): domain Eukaryota; kingdom Viridiplantae; phylum Streptophyta; class Magnoliopsida; order Asterales; family Asteraceae; genus Helianthus; species Helianthus tuberosus. The sequence goes on along the minus strand of CM060414.1, from coordinate 114,524,653 downwards.
TGACTTTTTCCTTTTTTAGTCCGATCTCATGAACTTCATTTCATAACTTCGGACTGGGGGGACATGACGAGGTATGACCCAGACCGGCTAACCCGACCCGATCATTACCTAGTATTTTAATATAAATATTTAATTACACATGTTTATTCTAGAATCTTCCATTCTGCATGGATAAACCACGTAACCAAATCCCCAATCTTTTGGGAAGATCATGCAAATCCCTAACTTATCGGAGCCCATCCTAAGTTAGGGGAAACCCTAATGGTAAACTATAAATAGAGGTAACCATCAAAGGTATGATCATTTTGTTCTCGTTTAATCTCTCTCTCTACACATATTCTTTTACTCCCAAAACCTAGACTTATTCTCACGCCGGAGGGTGGTTACAGGAATAACCCCATTACTGTAACGAGTCCTAAAGGTGTTTTGTTTTGCAGTCAGTGGTTTGGATCGCCAAGAGTTGAAGTCCTAGTCGGAGCTTACCGTTGAGGTCAGTGTTTCTTCACAATCCATTCCTAATACGATATCAAATCCAGCCAGATTCATTGGGTAAAGGTTAGCAATAAAATTATGGTTTAAAATTTCTATTCTTGCTCCCTGCAAGACTTCAGTGATCTTAATGGATTCTCCATTTGCTGTTTCTACCAGACATTCTTGTTGAAGTTTAGTTAATGGTTGATTGAGAAATATTTTAGAATGAAGTATTAATAAAACTTTAGTTTGCACCAGAGTCAAATAATACTTTAGTAAAAATATCATTAACTAAAAACGTACCGGCAATCACATCCGGAATCATCTTGGCTTCTTCAGCAGTCATAACAAATGCTCTGGCATTCTTGGTAGTTTTGCTATTTGTGGCTGGAGCTAGCTTCGGACAGTTCGGTTTGATATGCCCCGTCTCTCCACAGTTGAAGCATAGCTTATTGCTGGGTTTCTTCTTGCAGTCTTCTTCCTTGTGTCCTGATATTTTGCAGTAGTTGCAGTATATGGAACATCTTCCTGAATGCTTCTTCTTGCAGTACTTATAGTAAGGTGCAGAAGTAGAACTTGTACCTTTCCCACGGTTGGAATTACCGTAGCGAAGTTCCTGGGTAAGCATTTGGGCTAGGCTCTTTTTCTGGTTTTCTTCTTGCTTACGTACTAATTCATCAGTCAAAGTATTGGCTAGTTCTACGGCTTCTTCTATGGTTTGTGGTCTAGCTGCCGTGACTACGTGTCTGATTTCACTAATTAATCCCTAGATGTAACAGGAGATTAATATTGGTTCTGGTAAGGCCAGGGTTGGCACTATTCTAGCATATTCAAAGAATACGGTAGTGTAACCCTTGCAGTCTATTCCAGTCATTCTAAGATTTAAGAACTTATTGGCGATTTGTTCTTTTTCATGTGGAGGACAAAATTTCCTTTCAACTATGTTCTTAAAGTCAGTCCATTCCATATTATAAATTTTATCACTTCCCCTAGACTCGAGAATATTATTCCACCATTCTAAGGCTACATTCTTAAAAAGATTAGAAGCAAACATAATCTCATCTTTCTCTGCACATTTACTTATTTTTAAGACTGCTTCTGTCTTTTCTATCCAACGTAGAGCTGCAACGGCTTCTTCATTGCTAGAGAATTCTATTGGTTTGCAAGACCATAATTCTTTGTAAGAACAACCATATGACATGGTTCTTTTTCTTTTTGGAATAGGTAATTGAAGTAGCGGTCCATTATTCACGTTGTGACTGGGTTCAGTAGGTGGTCGTTTACTTCCACTATTAGTTTTATTATTTTCTGCTTCCTTAACAGTCTTGATAATATATGGCATAGCGTCTATGATTCCTTGTACTACTATATGTTGGATGACACTGTTATCTATTTGGTTCCCATTATTATCATTATTCTTGTTTTCTAGATTTACTTCATTGTCCATCTGAATTATAAACATTTATCAGGTATTAATATCACATAATAAGATTTAATGCAAACAATCACGCAAACAATTTGATCAAAATCGTCGAGCATTGCGAGTTTTACTCTTTTCATATATATATATATATATATATATATATATATATATATAGGGAGCCGCTAAAATAGAAACCATCCCCAGTTGTAAAAACCGCGAGAACCACTCTGATGTGTGCAAAATGCAACATATAAATTACATCAAATAAGGCATAAAACTAACCCTTTTTAAGTACTAATATTGGAAAAAGAGTGTTTTTGTCTTCCTTTTGTATTTTCAGGATTAAATGAGCTCAAAAACGCAAAAGAAGCAAAAAGACAGCTAAATCCAACATAAATACAAGAAAAGGAACACTAGTGGACTGCCCGACCCCTCAACGGCATCTTCCCAAGCAAAATAGAGAAGACAGAAGGCTGAACACGCCCCGTGCTCAGCCAGCACGGGGCCGTGCCCAAGAAGCAGCAGAAAAGACAAACCTATAGAAGCTTCTATTGCCCACCACGGGCCGTGCCCAGCGGACACGGGGGCGTGTCGAAAGTACTGCAGGCGCATTAATTGTAATTGCGAATTACAATTAATGAAGAGAGAGAGTGTCAGACGGGCACGGGGCCGTGCCCAGCGGACACGGGGCCGTGCCCAGCTCTCTGTTCAGCCTATAAATAGGAGTGCTTGGATTCATTTCAACTCATCCTTTGGCACACCACCTCTCTCACACTTCATCCACCACCCACCACCATCACAACACCATCATCCACCACCATCATCCATTGTCCATCGTAGAGTGTGTGAGTCGTCTCGGGATCCAAGATTGATCGTAAGAGTTCTTGACAATCAAGGCCATGTTTGCCTAAGTCTCTTACATCACTTGGTGAAGACAAAGTGTCTAGTATAATACTTTTTATTTCTAATCTTTTGCACTTTTTATTTGGTTTTGTATTAATGACTTTAATAACTAGTTACTTATGTTGAAGGTGATCTTTCCTTATCGTTTGTCCGTGGTGTCTTGGCATTATTTTACTGTCTATATAAAATAAAAGATTTTCACCATTCATATCTCCACGGTCTATATGGAGGTATGTTGGCTACCTGGTCGGGGGTTAAGGGAACGGTTTGGTAAAGGTCTTGCCATTGTTCAGCGTTTAGAGGTCCTGCAATGGACCTGGGTCAAATTTCGTAGGACCTCCTTCAATACTTCACGGTATTGGATGGCGGGGGTCCAAACTCTTTGATCCCCTCATAAGTTAACTACTATTAATACTATAACCCGGCTATTTAGGACTGTATCCCTGCTGACTCAGACTACTTAGCCGAGGGTAACGTCACCGCCAAAAGCGGGGCCTACCACAATACTGCATTAATAACTTAATTCATTATCTTCCAATAATCCACCCCTTTAGGATTGTATCCTTGCTGACTCAAACTACTGGGGTGAGGGTAACGTCACCTTCAAAAGAGGGGCCTACTACAATAACTAAGATAATCTCTTAATTATGTGCAAAAGTGCGGAAATAATCAAAGGTTATACTAGATACGAGTCGGAACCAAGTGATTCATCTTGTCTATCTGTTTTTCTTTTTATTTTATATTCAGCATTTTAGTTAGTTTTTATTTTTCTTAGTTTAAAACCTTTTTCTAAATTTTTATTTTGATTAGACGTTGAGGATAAACCGGTACTAAAAGCTCTTGTGTCCTTGGACGACCTCGGTATCTTACCAACGCTATACTACACTCAACGATGGGTGCACTTGCCCATATGTGTGTTTAGTGTTAGTGAAATATCGTGTTTTATAAATTTAAAACTTGGCTAAAATAAGTGTTAAAAAGGGCTTAAAATATACACCTAATATATACGACACTTTATCGCTCATCAAGTTTTTGGCGCCGTTGCCGGGGACACAAGGATTTTAAGAAAGTTAGGAATCAACGGCCTAATCATTTTTTCCTTTTCTTTTTAATTTTTTAGGATTTTTCTTAGTTTTTCAGCTTCTGCAGAGCTCGGCACGGGCCGTGCCCGCTGAACACGCCCCCGTGCTCAATCATTGGAACTGGCAATCCTGTTTTACGTCAGACAGTAAGCTGAACACGGGGCCGTGCCCACTCAACACGCCCCCGTGCCCAAGATTCACTTACTGAAAACAGAACCGTTAGATCCCGGCGGTTGGTAATTTCTGACATAAACATGAGTGATAGTAATTGTTTTTACTTTCGGCTCTCTTATGGTACGTGGTGTCAATTATGTGGTGGCAAACATGAAGAAGTAAAATGCTACTTTCTAAATTATAGGCCCCACTACATGGACCCACCGACTTCTCACAACCTTAAGAGGGGCGAAAGTAAAAATAAGCACTATTTCTCCCTCGAATGCGCCCAGCCAGATATTCTAGGGGAAATGCTCCTTGATGAGTTATTTCAACTAGAAAAGCTAATTCTGAATTGGTTAAAAGAGCTTAGGAAGGATTTTATTGATCCACCCCAAGACGATAACCATGAAGAAATGTTGGAACCGCATTCCGACAACCTCGTTGCTCCCGAAAATACCTTCGTTCCTAGCAAAGACTTGGACGATAGTCGTCCCTGTGTCGATTGTGCCGTGAAGGACTCTCCATCGACTTCGTTCGGTGCATACATAGACCTGAGCGATTCGGCATACACCTTCTTTAACAAGAGCCCGGGAAAGGGTTGGACTTGTCCACCTAGAATGAAAATAGGAATTACCCTCACCGACAACCTCTTGCGTTCTCGCCTTAGTCTAGGACAATTAAGGTATCTTAGGCACTTTGGGGTTGTTCCAACCAGTCAGGAGCCACCCGATACTAACAAGTTCCTTAAAAACTAGACAACTTCATAAAACAGTCCCTCGACACGGGGCCGTGTCCAGCCAACACGCCCTCGTGTCCATCAAAAGATTCCATTCTGATCAGTACGTCAGAATACGGACAAACTGTGTCAGAACTCCACCTGCACACGGGGCCGTGTCCAGGGTGCTGTCATTTTCTATAAATGCAGCCAAGAATTCTGCACATTTGGACCAACTTGGGACAGAGATTTGCAGGAATCTTCTCTCAAACTATCCTAGGTAAGTCTAAAAGAAGGTTCCAACAACCCATCTTGTCCTTTCCTCTTTTAGTCATTTCCTTCTTCTCCATCTTTCTCCAAGAACTACCATTGAAATTTTGGAATTCTTCCAACTTTGTGGTAGGGATTAATGAGTTTTGTTCAAGGAATCTTGGTAAAAACATGTTATGTAACATTGTTTTAAGTTATTAGTAGCTAAAAAGTCCCCACAAGTTCAGAAAATAACTTAAAAATCCAAGTTTCCTTGCTCCGAAATTCTGCAGAAAGATGAACACGGGGCCGTGCTCAGTGAGCACGGGGCCGTGTCCGGTCACTGTTTCATTAAATAAACTATTTTCAGTTTATTTTTCATAGCATGTCGAGTGAAAACAGAGAAACATCTTCTGTGCATTCGTCAAACAGCCGAAGAGGAAGGAGACCCTCCATTGAAGCTACACTTGTGCACTATGTGGTAGCATTAAGGGAGGCTCTCGACGAAATGACTTCAGTAGAGGTGGTCCTAATCGACCGTATTAACGATCTTACGATGGGACTTGAAAGCAGCTTCCAAGAAATTAACCTCTTGCACCAGAGGTTAAATATTCTTGTAGCACCCCCAATGGAACCAGTCCTTCCTCAGCAGGATTGGAACTTGGCACTCGGAATCAACAACCCTACCGGGTGGGAAGATTTGCCAGCGGAACCTCCCTTGGAACACCAACAAGAGATCCCGGTGGAAATCGAGACTCCTCAACCCAATGCCAATGAGCCTTCTTTTCTCCTTCCAAGGGAGGTGGAAGAATGGCTCGCAGACATTTGAGGAGAACCGCACGCGGAAGATGGAGTTCAAAAAGGCCTTGTTTAACCAAGATTAATTACTTCTTGGAAATTTTGCTAATTAAAATAAAGTAAAGGCTAGGACTCCATGGTTTATTATTTCCTTGTTTTATCTAGTTTAATTTAGGACTATGTAAGTTCTCTCTATGATGAAATGAAATGATGGTTTTAAGGTTTGGATGGTTTGTAATGAATGAAACACACTCATGGTGGTAAAGGATGAAAAGGGGAACGAGAAAAATGAACTCATGCACAAGAACAAGGCAACCCGACAATTCTCTCCAGTTCAGAAGGTTCAACACGGGCCGTGCCCAACCAACACGGCCCCGTGCTGAACCACCTGCAGAAAACGCCCAGTTCAGGTAACTGGACACGGGCCGTGTTCACCCAACACGCCCCCGTGTCCAGACTTCTGTTTCTCTTGTTTTAATTTTGTTACTGGCACTTGAACACGGGGCCGTGCCCGGACAACACGGGGCCGTGTTCAGAGCCCAGTAACAGAAATTTTTTGCTTTTTACACCATTTTACACATCTAATCAACCTAAAAATTTATTTTTGGGACACATTGAGGACAATGTGTAATTTAAGTGTGGGGGGGATGCTAAAACCTTGAATCTTGCAAGTCCTAAACACAAGCCTTACACAAAACTCTATTGGAACCGCTAATCACCCCAAATTTTTTTCAAAAAATTTCATTTTTTTTACTTGTCTAAGTTTAACTCGGGAAGTTCAAGTTCTCAAAAAGGTTATATTTTTACAAGTTTACAACCGATAGCGTAGTGATAAAAAGAACCAACATAAGAAAATTATGAAAAGGCATTACAAACTTAGTTAAAATTTGATTATATATACTTGATCACATAAAAACCCATTCCCACAAAAGTGAGTTTTGAGCCTTTATTGAGCATACAAATTTACATCTTTAGACTAAATGCTCATTTTTCGTTTCTTGTGTGAATAGCCGCTTGGTTCTTACAACTCTAGAACTTGCCATGACGATACATTCCCGGTCCTTATCAACTTAAACCCGAGTAAGTAAATGATGGAGGCATTAGGACTAATCCCTTTTTATTTCTACGCCATTATTTTTCTTTTTCTTTTACCACCTACCCAAAAATCCCCCTAGTTAGCCCCTTTGAGCCTAAACCTTTTCATTTCATCACCCAAACCAAAAACCCTTTTACCCACCAAAACCTTTTTTATTTTTAACCCTTTGTTTTAGTAACAAGTTTGGTTTTTCGTAAGATCAAAAAAAAAAAAAAAAAATTATTTTTGTGTTGATTGATGAAGCAAAAAGAAAAATAAACAAACAAGTTCATCAAAAATAACTTTGTTTGAATAAAAGCTTCATCAAAATAAAAAGTTATAAAAAAATAGAAAGTCTTACGAAAACCGACACTTGTTACGCCTTTCGCCTTTTTTTTTTCTACTAACCACTAACCACTATCCCAACCACCTACCTTTAACCCAAGCCTAACCCTTAACCCACAAAGTCCTCTTGATATCCACAAAGGTAAAAAAGTTAAAAAGGAGGAGGATTGATTGCTTGGCAAGCTTATGGTAGAAATAAGTTCCATGCCGCTCTCGAGTGATTCACTAAAAAATTACACCTTCGGCCGAGTGTGAGTGATTTCTCCCGTGAGGTATGTGAAATTGTATATTAATGGAATTTTAAAAAGGCATGTTATGCCCAAATAAGTAATTTCTCCTATGAAACGTTCTAAATAAATCATTACGAATAGGATTGTAAATAAATAAAAATAAAACCCAAAAAGATCTTGGATATCCCGACACTCTACGACAAGCCCAAAACCTTCTCTTCTACCTATTCCATTTGGGAGTGTAAGCCACATATTAAAGAGTTTTGCTTGAGGACAAGCAAAAGTTCAAGTGTGGGGGTATTTGATGTGTGCAAAATGCAACATATAAATTACATCAAATAAGGCATAAAACTAACCCTTTTTAAGTACTAATATTGGAAAAAGAGTGTTTTTGTCTTCCTTTTGTATTTTCAGGATTAAATGAGCTCAAAAACGCAAAAGAAGCAAAAAGACAGCTAAATCCAACATAAATACAAGAAAAGGAACACTAGTGGACTGCCCGACCCCTCAACGGCATCTTCCCAAGCAAAATAGAGAAGACAGAAGGCTGAACACGCCCCGTGCTCAGCCAGCACGGGGCCGTGCCCAAGAAGCAGCAGAAAAGACAAACCTATAGAAGCTTCTATTGCCCACCACGGGCCGTGCCCAGCGGACACGGGGGCGTGTCGAAAGTACTGCAGGCGCATTAATTGTAATTGCGAATTACAATTAATGAAGAGAGAGAGTGTCAGACGGGCACGGGGCCGTGCCCAGCGGACACGGGGCCGTGCCCAGCTCTCTGTTCAGCCTATAAATAGGAGTGCTTGGATTCATTTCAACTCATCCTTTGGCACACCACCTCTCTCACACTTCATCCACCACCCACCACCATCACAACACCATCATCCACCACCATCATCCATTGTCCATCGTAGAGTGTGTGAGTCGTCTCGGGATCCAAGATTGATCGTAAGAGTTCTTGACAATCAAGGCCATGTTTGCCTAAGTCTCTTACATCACTTGGTGAAGACAAAGTGTCTAGTATAATACTTTTTATTTCTAATCTTTTGCACTTTTTATTTGGTTTTGTATTAATGACTTTAATAACTAGTTACTTATGTTGAAGGTGATCTTTCCTTATCGTTTGTCCGTGGTGTCTTGGCATTATTTTACTGTCTATATAAAATAAAAGATTTTCACCATTCATATCTCCACGGTCTATATGGAGGTATGTTGGCTACCTGGTCGGGGGTTAAGGGAACGGTTTGGTAAAGGTCTTGCCATTGTTCAGCGTTTAGAGGTCCTGCAATGGACCTGGGTCAAATTTCGTAGGACCTCCTTCAATACTTCACGGTATTGGATGGCGGGGGTCCAAACTCTTTGATCCCCTCATAAGTTAACTACTATTAATACTATAACCCGGCTATTTAGGACTGTATCCCTGCTGACTCAGACTACTTAGCCGAGGGTAACGTCACCGCCAAAAGCGGGGCCTACCACAATACTGCATTAATAACTTAATTCATTATCTTCCAATAATCCACCCCTTTAGGATTGTATCCTTGCTGACTCAAACTACTGGGGTGAGGGTAACGTCACCTTCAAAAGAGGGGCCTACTACAATAACTAAGATAATCTCTTAATTATGTGCAAAAGTGCGGAAATAATCAAAGGTTATACTAGATACGAGTCGGAACCAAGTGATTCATCTTGTCTATCTGTTTTTCTTTTTATTTTATATTCAGCATTTTAGTTAGTTTTTATTTTTCTTAGTTTAAAACCTTTTTCTAAATTTTTATTTTGATTAGACGTTGAGGATAAACCGGTACTAAAAGCTCTTGTGTCCTTGGACGACCTCGGTATCTTACCAACGCTATACTACACTCAACGATGGGTGCACTTGCCCATATGTGTGTTTAGTGTTAGTGAAATATCGTGTTTTATAAATTTAAAACTTGGCTAAAATAAGTGTTAAAAAGGGCTTAAAATATACACCTAATATATACGACACTTTATCGCACATCACACTCTCAACCAATCAGAATAAAGGGTAATTTAGTAATTTCCTTCAAATGTCCAATCTTTCTCTCTCTTCATTAAAGTCACCTGACTTTTTTAATATCTCTCTCCTCTCTCATCTCTCATCCTCCATCTCCATTTTAAATTAGCAGATCTTCACCATTCTCTCATCTCTCTTTCTCAAAAATCCTCACCACAACCCTGTTCTGTGGTAGAATCCAGACGTTAATTTCTAAAGCCTCAACAACCCTAGATTCAACGCCATAACCGTATCAACAACCTCCTCAGCTCTCGACAAGTCCACATGTACAAACCTAGCAAGCCCTAGGTCAGAGGCTATAGCCGAATCAACGACACGATCGGACAAGCCGAGGCATAAGACGATCTGCCACAGACGAAGGCAGCGCTGTGCGGCGCGTGGGAGGAAGACGAGCAAGTGGAGGAGAACGACGGCAGCGGGATTCACCTTTTCTGTGCAGAGAGAGAGAGAGAGACGGAAAAAGGAGATGCAGGTGTCGAGCTCCGGTGAGCTGCGGCGGCGGCAGACGGGGGCGCCGCCGTCTGCAGCGACGATGGTGGTGGTTTTTGTTGTATTTCAGTTTTGCTCCGCCGGTTCAAAGATTCAAGATGTGTTTGGGTCGGATTCGAGTTATGTTCGAAAACGGTCTCATTTCGGGTCGGCTCAAAAGAGTAGTTCAGATTACAGGTTCTGGTTTTGGGACGATAGCAGCCCGTGTGTTCCTCTCGATCCTCCTCATACCCTGGTTAGTAGTATGTTGTTTTTTAATATTTGTGATTCACTGTAAATCAACGAGTCGGGTTAGATTGGTTATGGGTTCAGGTTAACAAAGTCAACCTTGGTCAGCAGCTCGGTTAACTGTGGTCAACGGCTTCGGTTCAGGTCTCGGGATTCGGGCCAGTTTTGGAACTCGGTCAGCTTCAATTTCGGGCTCGGTCGACTCAGCGAGTCAACTAGATCAACTCAGTCAACGTCTCGACGCGAAGAATGGTAAAGATTTTACGGCGCGGTTTATTTCGTTATTTTTATAGTTCTATTTATTTTCGTGAAAACGAGCTCGAACCGATTCGATCAAAGTATAGTTACGTTTTGATATAGTTGACAAAAGTTGATATTGTGATTGATTATTGAATTTTGAAAATTATAACGACAACTTGTGTTGTCGGGGCGACCAAAAACAGAGGAAACTCTGCCCATTTTTTGTTGTAACGTAAAACGTAAACTTTTTAACGTAAAACGTAAATTTTTAAATGTTAAACGTAAACTTTTTAACGTAAAGAGTAAAACGTAAAACGTAAACTTTTTAACGTAAAAACGTAAATTTTTTAAACTAAAACGTAAACTTTTTATCGTAAAACGTAAAACGTAAACTTTTTAACGTAAAACGTAAACTTTTTTAACGGAAAACGTAAGAAGTTTAAAAAGTTTAACGTAAAACGTAAACTTTTTAACGTAAAACGTAAACTTTTTTAACGTAAAATGTAAAACGTAAACTATTATGTAACAACTATTTAACGTAAAACATAAAACTTTTCTACGTAAATTGTAAAACGTAAAAAACCGAGTGATTAAAAGGCGCCTAAACAAGGGGCGTGAAATACGGGCATAAAAATGCCATGGAAAAAACGGGACGTAAAAAACGCCGCGTTAAAACGTACGTAAAAAACGCCGCGTTAAAAAAACGACGCTTGAAAAAGCCGAGCGTAAAAAATGGCGAGCAAAAACGACCCGTTAAAAAACGATGCGTGAAAAAGCCGGACGTGAAAACGGAAAATGGAAAACGTAATTTTTAACGTAAAACGGAAAACGTAATTTTTTTAACGCAAAACGGAAAACGTAAATTTTTTAACGCAAAACGTAAAGTTTTTAACGTAAATGACGGCGCATTAAAAAAACGACGCCTGAAAAAGCCGGGCGTAAAAAAACGGCTCTTCAAAACGTTTTTTTTAAACAAATCTTAAAAAAAATTATAATAAAAATCTAATTTCAAAAAAAAATTTAACAAAAAAATATGTTTCTTAATAAAAAATATTTAAGACAAAAAAGTAATTAATGAATATGACAAAAAAGGTAATTAAAAATTAATATATATAAAAAGACAAAAAAACAATTTTACTTATATACTGTTTAACAATAAAATATTTAAAACATAATAAGAAAAAAAAGATTTTAATATTAATTTTTATTATTTTCAATCTCATCCATCCATCTTCTTGATCTAATGGCCAGAAAGTGGTTCTCGTGGTTCTTACAACTGGAGGTGGTTTTCATTTTAGCGGTCCCCTATATGTATATATATATTACAATCTACAACGGGAATTTAAACACACTACTAGTTATGCATCGATAGATATTAGGTTATCTATTTTGATTATTTTGATTTTTTTTCAAATAACACACATTTATATATATATATATATATATATCTACATATTATTATTATTACTAGGGGTTGTTCATCCAGAACTGCATTTCTCGCTCGTCGTATTTCCACACGAGCTTTTCTCCTATCTGTTTTATTCTCTCTCCTTCCTCCAATAATTCCTCACTAAATGTGCGGAGTTCTTGCACATTCTCTTCACTCATGGATGGCAGTGGTGCAGGTACTGGGTCAGGGTACTGTGGTATAGGTTCTCCATATGGGTACGAGTCGCCTAACATATTCTGAAAATACGGGTCGTTATTCCAAAATTGATCTGAAGGATTAAGGTTGGTATACTGTGCTATGGGATCTAGCATTGGTCCTCCCTGTGGATAAAATTCCTGATATTCCATATGGTCATCTTCCCATGGATCATATGCTAAAGGATTAGGTGCTGGGATTCTAGGAATCTCGTTAGGGTCAAATGTTGGTATGGGTAATTGGTTTCCTTGATTAAGTTCTATCTCCATTGGTTGGGTTGGGAATAGTGGCAGTGGTTGTGGTGCAATTATTTGGTCTAGGTTTGGATCTGCTACAGTGGTGGCTAGTATATGAAAGTTTGCCAACCGTCTATTAACCGCTTCTTGTGTTTGGGCATTTACTTCCCTATTGGCTGCTGCTAACGCTCTTTGTTGTTGTAACTTTCTCATTCGCTTTCTCCTCTCATGTGCTCCCCTACTAAACCATCCTCTCTTATTCGAAAGGAATGGTTCCTCGGATTGCGCCTTAAAGATGAAGATTCCTTCTTCAGTGTCAGCAGAATACCCCGAAGGAGTAGGCTGTGATGAAGTTCCTTCACTTTTGGGAGAACTAGCTAGGTGACGATAGGCATCAGACGTATCTTGCTCACTCATACTGTAAACTAACAAATTGTCAAATAACACAAAACAATAATATACATGTATACACATAATCACACAGATTATTTCCTAACACAAGATAAAATCTTGGTGTTAGCAGAACACTTTCGTGGCTTAAATCAGTGGCTGTAACTCAGATACCACTCTCTGTCGCAACCCCCGACCCCTACCACGGGAGCGGGCGGCCGCGAGATCCAGATTAGTGGTATCAGTGTTTATTAATTTGGCAGCGGAAATTAAACATCAGGACCGTAGTTAGGATGTGACAACTCGAGTTTCCGACATTCTTTATTCGCATTTATTGCACGTTGACTGTTTAGTTGCTTGAATGTTTGACTTGTAAGTGTACACTAAACTATAATATGAGACATTTGTTGATGTGTTATGTGCTTAACATGAATAAAGCGTTTGATTTCATGAACATGAACTTGTATACTTGATTTAACTGTTGAGACTAGACCCGACGAAACAAGACGTGTTTCGCCACCAAATAACTCGACGAAACAGTGTGTTTCGCCATAGAACATCACGACGAAACCCAAGTGTTTCGCCGGCCCATTGATTCACCGAAGCCCAGTTAGGGCCCAATACGCTACGTAATTATAATAAGCATTCTGTTTCATTCGCCACATGTTTTGGCAATCAGAAACCCTAGAACTCTTTGTGTGACGGCAACCACAAAACTTCAACCTTTTCCTCCAATCGATCTTGTGATCTATCATCACGGTTAGTTGCACCGTTGTTAGAATTATGCACGATTTCATGTCTGTATGTTACGTTTGATTGAATACTGATGTTACGTTTTATTGAATACTGATGTTAGAAGATGTCGATTGAATATTGATTATGATATTTTAATTGTGATTGGACCGAATCTCGTTTGTAACTACATGTGGACACACTATTCAATGCCCTTTCACGTGATGCATATAAACCGATTTGAATTGATCAAATCAACTAAATAAATGGCCGACCAACCTTGCTGTTGTTTCACATGCATTAATGATTGGATTTTTGTATGTTGTTGAATAGACAATTAGAGGTGCATAGGTATTCTATTAAATTTGTCAGTGACTTGATGTTTGGTTGGTTGAAGTAAGCTAGGGTATATGATGAATCTGTGAATATTCTCTCATGTAATGGCCAACATATATGCTAGATTGTCTAAGGTTAACACATGTTTATGTTATGATTGGTATAATAAGTGGCATCGATGATTCTGAGTGACTGATATCAATTTAATATAGATGTTGTAACCTAGATGTTTGTAACCTAGATTGTAATGCTCTTTCACGTGATCCAATTTCTATTGGACCTCAAAACAAAAGCTACTGACCACATGCAAGCAATATGCGAACAAGAAATATAGACTAACCTAGAATGAGCACGTGATAATCTGATGAAAAACACAACCGGTTGTTAATAAACTTTTTATTTAATGGCCGACAATAAATGATGATGCTTAAAGGTTGTATAATATTAGAACACTAGTGATTTCGTTTTAAAAGGTGAACTGATGTGTTGGGCGGTTGATTGATGAAGTCGGCATGATGATTAGACGATCATTAGGGTTCTTTGTTTGTAACTGTTGTTGATGATTACTGATAACGACGTAACTGACTTTTGGCGAAACACCAATCTCGGCGAAACTGATTCAACGAAACGCATGACGACGAAGCAAATGTGTTTCGCCGAGGGATATCACGACGAATCAAAGTTGATTCGTCGAAGGGGCTTAACGACGAAGCAGGGGTGTTTCGTCGAATGGTTAAACTGTTCAATAACTTAGGTTAATTCTGTTAAACTTAACTGAGTTAGTTAACTACTGTTAGATGGTGAACATGACTTGTATGATTACGAAAACGTGCAATGTGATACTCGATGTTATTGATACGATGTCCACTATGATTATACCAATGTGCCAACTTCATGAATACAAACTGATTATGTATACGTGCGTACTTTAGGACGTGACTGATAAACTGTGAGCATACTTAGCATACCGAGCAAACCAAGGTGAGTTCACACAGCCAAGGCATGGGGTTCCCAGGGTGGGAATGGGTTTGGATTATTTACTTGTACTTACCTAGCTTATGGAACTTAGTTATATGGTCCTCGGGTGAGGATGGATTATTGATAAGATACGACTAGACTAGTGATACTAATAGAACTGATCTTCGCACACACGCCGGGGTTGGCCGCGATAATATGACTGATCTTCGCACACATGCCAGGGTTGGCCGCGATAATATGACTAATCTTCGCACACATGCCTGGGAAGGCCGCGAACTATACACTAAACTAAGCATACATGCCGGGTGGCCGCGATACAAATATACCTAGTCTAGAATACTCGGGAAGTTTCCCCTAATCTTCGCATACATGCCTAGCGGGCCGCGATACGAACTAATACGATACATGACTTAATGAATGAACACAAGGCTTACTATACTATTACAATTACTGAACTATTAACTGTGAACTCGCTCAACTAGTTGTTGACTCTCTGCTGCATGCCTTGCAGGACCTTAGGTACTTATGGAGCTTGCACAGGAGGCGCGGTCGTTGTGGACATGGATCGTGAATGTTTGTTAAACGTTATGACATTTCGTACTTATACTTATGATTGAGTTACATAATTATGCTTCCGCTAAACATTGATACTATACTTTGGTTTTTGGAACACCTTTCATATTGTTTGGTTGAATTACACTTACTATTTACGTTGTTCAATATGATTGGTGGCTTGATCCTGGTCAGTCACGCCTCCAAGCGGTGATACTCCGCGTGTGGATTTTGGGGGTGTGACATAGGAAATAGTTTATCAGAGTTAGAATATCACATTTTTATAAATAATAAATACATGGGAAATGTCACACCCCGACCACGTAAAGCAACAAAGCGTGGCGGAAACGTCGGGGAGTGTTGTAACAGAATTATCGTTTCATAACCATGGATACAAAAAGTGTTTCGTTTTATTGATAATATTAAACATTAACATTGTTTTAACACATGACAAACAAGTTTTATATCGACTATCATTGTTTTATGTCACTATGGTCTCGTCCAGATCCTATGTGACGCATGCATCCTAGAACATCAATCAAGCAACAACACCTGAAACATATGTAAAAACAAAGTCAGCAAAGAAATGCTGGCGAGTACATAGGTTTTATAAGAGTATCGAAATCATGGCTTGTTTACTTATATTGCAATACCTCGAAAACCTTGTTTTTTTTAAAGTGTATAATGTTGCAACATGATTAACCAACTCAAATCAAGATGGTTAAAATTTATAAAATTTCGTAGCCATGATTCTTAACCCAAAAGCTCTTTGTTTTAGAAAACCATCTTGTAAAACATCTCGTATAAACTCGTTAATAAAACTCGTATATTATTTCGAAAACATCGTTGAGTGACATCGTTTCAATATTGTTTACCCAAGTGAACTAAATAACGCCACGGTATGTAATATGTTGAAAACACTTATATATAAGAAGTACCAGCGGCGTATCTACCATGTTTTCACCACATTACACCCGTCCCGTTATCTTAAACACTAGCCCAGAAGCCAATCGTTTACCCAAATCATTTATCATCGTTTCCAAATCGTTCCCAAATCGTTTCCAAATCGTTCCAAAATTGTTTCCAAATCGTTTACTCGTTTAAATCGTCCTCATTTTAATTGTGAAAACTTATATATGGTCGTCTCGTTAATAACATTCAAACCTCTGTGACTCGTTCATCGTTCAACTCGTTCTTGCATTAACAAACCTCCAAAGGGTACGTTAACAATCATCAGATTCAGTCGTTACCCACAACACCCACACATAACCATGGGTATAGTGCAATAACGGGATTTGTCATATCCTATGGTACCATAACCTAATACTGGTCGGCTTGATCAATGCTAATGAATGTCGTTCATTATGTAACTACAACCAACAAGTTCGTTCACATTATCGAAATCGTTAATAGTTTAGTATAAATCGTTCTATTCGTTTTTGAAATCATCGTTTAAACCTTGAAAACATTTTGTACATATGAATCACCCCAAAACAATTGAAAACAGTAAAATAGGGGAACTATGTACTCACATGTAGTGCAAGGTATCCTCAATCAATAGTACTTCAACAAACTCGAGTAAACCAGAGAAATCAAGCAACACCTAGTAATTGAATCACTAGTCAAAAAAATAGACGCCGAAATCGGAAGATCGGACAGAATGAGGTCTTGTAAAACAAATGAGTGTTGGAACTCATGTGATATGGTTTAACAAGGCCTACATCCTAAATGAAACCTAACCTAAGTGCTTTCGACCCATCGCGACCCATTAAGGTAACGCGTCGTTCACGTAAAACGCGTTCTGAACGCCTAACTAGCCCTATGATAAGTAAAACAATGCTTCTAGTATAATTTTGGTATTTCGGGTAGTGTCCGGTTGTTCGGTTAGATGCCGGTTCGTTAAAGTGTCAAACTATTCCGTTTAGTGATATTTAAGTACCCTTTTGTGACACTTTTAATTCCCAACACTTAGGAGGGTATTCTGGATAATAAAACATAAATTCTGCATGATATTTATGTGTTAAAAAGCTGATTATAGTTGATTTATTGCTGATTTGTGCAGGATTCTGCATTTAAAGTGCGTTTCGGGTGCTTTTTAGTGCATATTTTAGCTTCCGAAAAGTCTATATGTTAACCCTTGTATTCATACTTGGGTTTTAATGTATTTTAGATGTTGGACCTACTCCTAGGCCCCAATTCTACTATCTGACTGCTTTCTGCAGAATTGCTGACACAGTGTGTCTTACCGGTGAGTTTACTAGGTTTTCTGACGCAACGCTAACATTAATGCATAAAGCAATATTTGAAGTATAAAACGTGCATGAATTCACAAGTATAGTATGTAATCAGACAATGTTGACATTCAAGCACATAATTGCAGATTTTAAATAATAATTAAATTGTACAGAAATTACCGGTTTGGTGCAAGTTGTCACAGTCTCCCCCCGTTAAAAGAATTTCGTCCCGAAATTCAGGCTGAGCTAACTCTCGCAGGAGTTTTCTTGAACAGGTGGGGGTACTTTTCTTTAAACTGGTCTTCACGTTCCCACGTGTACTCGGGTCCGTGCTTAGAGTTCCAACGTACTTTGACAAGTTTGACACTACTCCTTCGGGTCTTGTTGACTTTCCAGTCTGTAACCTCAACGGGTTGTTCTGTAAATCGGAGTGTGTCGTCAATATGCACTTCATCCGTAGGGATGATCACTGTTTCTTGGGTTGGACTCTTCTTGAGGTTGGATACATGAAACGTATCATGTACTCCGTTAAGTTCTTCCGGTAATTCCAACTTGTATGCCACGGCACCAATTCTTTCCAAGATCTTGAATGGTCCGATGTATCGTGGATTTAGCTTTCCACGTTTTCTGAATCTTACTATGCCTTTCCAAGGTGAGACCTTCAACAAACTTTGTCTCCCACCTCGAACTCTAATGGTTTTCGTCTTCGATCAACGTAGCTCTTTTGTCGATCTCGAGCCGCCTTAATGCGCTCTCGGATCTGCATGATTTTGTCAGTTGTCTCTTGAACAAGTTCAGGACCAACCATTCGTTTGTCTCCAGCGTCTGCCCAACATAATGGCGAGCGGAACTTGCGGCCATATAGAGCTTCGAATGGTGCGGCTTTTATGCTCGTATGGTAACTGTTATTGTAGGAAAACTCAACTAAAGGTAGATGAGTATCCCAACTGCCGCCTAGTTCCATAACACATGCGCGAAGCATATCCTCTAGCGTTTGTATGGTCCATTCACGCTGGCCGTCTGTTTGCGGATGGAAGGCCGTGCTTAGATCTAGTTGAGATCTAAAGGCTTCCTGAAAGGATTGCCAGATCCTCGAGACGAAACGTCCATCTCTGCCTGAAATAATTGAGATAGGCACTCCATGACGTGCCACGATTTCTTTTAACTACAACTCAGCAAGCTTTCCAGTGCTATCCTTCTCTCGAATCGGTAGGAAATGTGCAGACTTTGTTAACCGATCGACTATCACCCATATCATACCGTGCCCCCTAGGGGTCCTGGGTAACTTTGTTATGAAGTCCATCGAGATTTGCTCCCACTTCCACATGGGTATCTCTGGTTGTTGCAGTAGTCCAGATGGTTTCTGATATTCAACCTTAACCTTAGCACAGGTTAGGCACTTTCCAGCATAGATAGCAACATCGCTTTTAAGTCTCGGCCACCAATAGTAGTCCTTCAAGTCTTGATACATTTTGTCCGATCCTGGATGGATCGAGTATTTCGACATGTGAGCTTCATTAAGGATGACTTCTCGATTACCGCCATAGAGCGGAACCCAAATATGCCCCTTAAAGTATAAGGTTCCCTCTTTGTTTGGCACCAAATTCTTCAGCATACCTCCGAGGTATTCAGCTCTACGATTCTCCATCTTAAGGGCTTCTTGTTGTGCGTCATGAATGCGTGTAGTGAGGTTCGTCCGAATAGTCATTTCCAATGCTCGAACCCTTAGGGTCATAACCCTTTCTTTTCGGCTTAACGCATCTGCTACAACGTTTGCCTTTCCAGGATGGTACTTAATCTCACAGTCATAATCGTTCAGTAGCTCAACCCATCATCGCTGACGCATGTTTAATTCCTTATGATCGAATATGTGTTGTAGGCTTTTGTGATCTGTGAAGATTGTACATTGAGTACCATATAAATAGTGTCGTCGGATCTTCAAGGCGAACACCACTGCACCTAGCTCTAGGTCGTGAGTGGTATAGTTCCTTTCATGCACCTTCAATTGTCGTGAAGCGTAAGCGATGACCTTTTGGCGTTGCATGAGCACGCAACCCAAACCTTGACGCGAAGCGTCACAGTATACCACGAAGTCTTCAGTGCCTTCGGGTAAGGATAGTATCGGTGCATCACATAGCTTATTTTTGAGCAGTTGGAAGGCTTCTTCCTGCTTATTACCCCAGTCGTACTTCTTGTCTTTTTGCGTAAGGGTTGTCAGCGGTTGAGCTATTTTGGATACATTCTTGATAAATCGTCGGTAATAGCCCGCTAAGCCCAAAAATTGTCGAACTTCAGTTGGGGTTTTGGGGGCTTCCCATTCTTTATTGCTTCTATCTTGGCTGGGTCTACATGAATGCCCTTCTCGTTCACAACGTGCCCAAGAAACTGTACTTCGCGAATCCAGAATTCGCACTTGGAGAATTTTGCATAAAGTTTCTCTTTCTTCAGTAGTTCCAAAATGGTTCTGAGGTGTTGCTCGTGCTCTTCTTTTGTTCGCGAGTAAATCAGGATATCATCGATAAATACAATCATGAATTTATCGAGATATGGTTTGCAAACGCGGTTCATCAGATCCATAAATACCGCTGGCGCGTTCGTCAGTCCGAATGGCATCACAAGGAACTCGTAATGCCCATAACACGTTCGGAATGCAGTCTTTGGTACGCTTTCCTCTTGGATTCTTAACTTATGGTATCCAGATCGAAGGTCGATCTTGGAATAGTAGCTCGATCCTTGTAACTGATCAAATAAATCATCAATCCTCGGTAGTGGGTACCGATTCTTGATTATGAGCTTGTTTAACTCTATAGTCGATACACATCCGCAGTATTCCATCCTTCTTCTTCACGAACAGTACTGGAGCTCCCCAAGGTGAGAAGCTTGGCCTTATGAATCCTTTATCCAACAACTCCTGGAGTTGTGTAGATAATTCTTGCATCTCGGATGGTGCAAGCCGATAGGGTGCCTTGGCTACAGGAGCGGCTCCTGGAACCAAGTCTATATGGAATTCGACTTGTCGTTGCGGAGGTAGTCCTGGCAGATCTTTGGGAAAAACATCAGGGAATTCCTTCACCACAGGAATGTCTTCGAGTTTCGGCTCCTCAGCCTTCTTATCTACAACGTGCGCCAGGAACGCAACACATCCTTTCCTCAAACACTTATGCGCCTTCATACAACTGATGATTCGCAGAGGCACGTCTCGTTTTTCTCCATGCACGATGAGAGTTTCATCATTCGCCAGAGGGATGCGAATGATTTTCTCATGACAAATAACTTCAGCCTTGTTCTTGGACAACCAGTCCATTCTGACCACTACATCGAAGCTACCCAATTGAATAGGTAAGAGATCGATGCTAAACCTTCGCTCACCAAGTTCTAATGAGCAACCTCTAACAACTTCGCCCGATTCAACAAGTTTACCATTGGCTAGTTCTATGGAATAAGGAATATCTAATCTACTAGATTCTATTCCAAGCATACGTTTAAATTCCACAGACATGAAGCTATAATCGGCACCAGTGTCAAATAGTATGGATGCAAAGTGATTGTTAACGAGAAATGTACCGGTGACCATATTAGGGTCGTCGCGTGCGTTCCTTGCTCCAATCACGAATGCTCAAGCCTGAGCATTGTTCCCCCTTGGTCAATCTTTCATGAAATGATCCTTGCTTCCACAACCAAAGCATCACTGGTTCTGCCCAGTCCCATTACCGTTCCGGTTACCATTGCCATTTCCACCACCTTTTCTATTACCAGCACCGTTGCGGTTTCCATTCCCGTTCCTTCCTTTTCCCCAACAGTCCTCAGTATGGTGGCCTAGTTTTCCACACTTGTCGCATTTTGGAACGCGACAAACTCCTTCGTGATGATGCTTGCACTGGTTGCAGATGGGCAGAGTGCCCAGGTATCTTCTGGCAGGAGCGTCATTCATGGTTGCAAGAGTTTTCGCCTCCTGAGGTGGGTTGGGGTCTCGCTTCTTATTGTTGGAACCCTTGTTGTTACGTGTCGCTTGATTCGGGCTCGCATGCTTCTTTTTCTTGTCACCAGACGACTCAGCATGCGTCTCGGTCTTTTCAGTAGGGTTCAGCGATAACTTCTTCATCCAGACAGCATCTTCAGTAAGGCTAACAGCCAGAGTTACAGCCTGAGTGATCGTTGCAGGTTTAGCCAAAGTTACCATACTGCGAAATTCTGGGGCCAGTCCCCAAATGTAGCGTTCAACGCGCTTAAATTCAGATGTCACCATGTAAGGGATCACTCTAGACAAATCGTGGAACCTTCGGGTATAACCAGTAATGTCAGCACCTTCCATGGTCAAGTGCCAGAACTCAGTCTCCAACCTTTGGAGTTCAGTACGTGAGCAATACTTTTCTCTCATACGTTCCTTTAGCTCATCCCACGTCATGCCGTACGCAGCATCATCACCCAAGAGTCTGGACTTGCAAATTCTACCAAGTCAAAGCTTCATCAACAAACAACCCAGTAGCAAAAGTGACTTGCTGATCCGCGGTACACTTGCTCATACGGATAGTGGCATCAGTCTTCTCCGTCCTGCGTACAAACGCCACTGCGCCTCTAGTGTCATCGTAGTTCAGTGGTTTGCAGTTGAGAAACTGCTTGAAGGTGCAGCCTTGAGCTGTGTTTCCTCCGGATGTATCTCCCTGCCCATTGCGTCTAGGATTGCTTGGTCCTCCACTTTGTTCGGTGCGGTTCGCCTCGTATTGAGCGATAGCTGCGGAGATCCTTTCTTCCAGTAGGGCATTCAGTTCCTTAACGGTCCTCGGCAGAAGAGGAGGAGGGGGTTGATTGGAATCCTGATTGTTCACAGCTCTCCTAGGTGCCATGTTCTGTCGGAACATAACACAACAGGGTTAGACATTTGTTTGATATCGTCATACGAGTCAGTAATAGTATATATACACAGATATATACCCAAATAAGTGACATCAAACAATCCGTCAAACGTATAAATCAATTCATACAGCAACAAGCATGCATAAATAGATAAATACTGGTGTGTCATAAGATATTCACCGAGTCTTTACACATATCAGAACAACTTGTTACATCATTGTTTGCGAAGTAAACAAAATGTATAAGGGTTACATCTCCCCAAGGTACAAGTTTAATATATGTAAAGGACAAAATGTCTTACTTTACATTGGCGGTTCTTGTCTTTATACCCTAAATTATTACTTCAATAGAGTATTTAATAGGCTGGGGGAAGGGTGTGGGTATTCACGTTTGACCTTTTCTTGTATTGAAGGAATCTCTTATGATACGTGACAAGACTTGCTGTGGTTTCTGTGCACTGAATTTCATAATTATGTATGCATCCATAATTACGTAAGTCCTTGCATAGTCCGCACAGTTCGTTTCATCGTCGGATCACTTCCTTCAGATAGGCCACTGTTTTCAGGTAAAGTCACGAGTACCTGAGATATTCTATTTCTAGTATATGCATATATCAATTATTACACATAGTTGCATGTAATTTCTAGTCAAAGACAAGTGCTACTCCAGTGCACCCTAAGTCTCGTAGTGTCCTTACTTGACTTTTTGAAAACGGTTTCAGGTAGTGGATGTCGCGGAAGGTTTTATGCAATGAAAAATTTTGAAAAATTGTTTTCATGAAAGGATCCTAAAGATTGTAGTCTAGACTCGAGAAGGAATTCTGGTTCACTACAATCGCAGCTCTGATACCAATCTGTCACACCCCTTTCTAAGGCGGAAGCACGAGGTGTGATCTTGAAAGGTTCTCATTGCATACGAATGGTAAACATACTACATGCTTGTAAAAATAACTTCAAATACCAATAACATTACGTAACTGAAAACATAGGTTAAGTTTGGAGTTTACATCACATCATAAAATGTTGTCAGAAAAGTTTACAACATTATTCAAAGATAAACATAAACAACATCCAAGAGCAAGATTAAGGCCGCACGCACATCCACTTTAGTTACCTGAAATACATGTGAGTTTTTGGAAAATCGTCAACATAATGTTGGTGTGAATTCATGCAGTTTTTGTATTGAACGTTTGTATACTTTGTATGAAAACATGGTATGTAATTTGTATAAATCAAGTATTTCTATAAGTATAAGGAAATCGAGATCGCTAATGGTTTGCAAGGCCATTAACATGTGACACGACATAGGAAGCATCCAAACCATAGGCATTTTAGTAGTCGATTCACGACTGAGACACAAAAGCACTGTTTGGTACTAGTTATCACCAAGAGTGTGGTTGCCTGAAACCCATTAGATCTAACCTTTTGTTCTGCGGTCTTAGTATGTACACGATTAATGGTGCTTCTGGTACCCTATTCGTGACATGATCTAAAGTATCATTCCTTAGTTTTTGTATCAATCATACTATAACACATGTATTTTCCCAAGTTTAAAAAGCATGTAAAATATTAAAAGTGGGGACATGAACTCACAACTTTGCGTTTTCTTGCGCCGTAAACTTCACCGGGTTTGCTTATATAGCGTCGTGACCTATACGCGTTTTATTAACGTTAGTCACTAGACTTGTATCGCACGAGTACAAGTCACCATCTTTTATGTATTTGTTCTTTGTTGTTAAAAATAACTTATATTTTTAACTATGTATCTTACTTATATTATTTTCTCAAAAATAAATATAAGTATCTTGTATTTTTCACCCGAATTATATATTTTTGTTCAAACATATTTTAAGTTCATGACTTGTCCATGTGCTTCTATGTATTCTCATGTATTTTGTATTTTTTTTTCTCCTTAGGAGTATTTAGTGTATTTTCAAGTCCTAATACACTATTACATATAATACATACTACATACACTTAGCACAAAATTTGGTGATCAATAAACATATATATTTTCCTCAAAAATATACATACTTAATATCAATTTTTATCTTGAAGAAATCATCATTTCTTATCTTGAAGTTTACATAAAAAAAATTAGGGAAACCTTGGTAAATATTTTTAGGTGAATTTTTAGGGAATAAGTTTCACCAAAACTTATATTTTTCTAAGTGTCAAAATTTTATAGAAATTTTGACATAGTTTCCCCTAAAAATGGAGGTTTCCCATGTTTTTAAAACATGTGTTTATTTTCTTTTAAAATCATCACAAACAATCATCAACTCATTCAACACTTACCGAGTGTCAAAATCAAGTAAATTACACTACATCATGAACTTGAAGTTTTTGTAAAAACTTGTAGTAACTTACCATTTTATTTAGTAGGTTTAGTTACCCTTAAAAACATGGTTATTTGTTTGTAAATCACCCTTTTGAAAGATTTAGTCATTTACAACTTGTAAGATGATTTTTCTAAAATTATTTCTTTTGTATTCTTCTTGTTACAAACATATTTCTAGTCTTGTTTAAATACTAAAAATATGATTAGTTTGCTTAGAAACCATGACTTTGTAAATCTCATAAATAAACTTGGTTTCTTGAGAAAATTATTTTTGTAATCATCTATTTACAAGATTTGTATTTTGTTTAAGTCATATTTACATATGAAAACCAATTTCATCATTCAAGTTCATGAAGACATAAAGCATGATGATCTTGGTCTTTCACAAGATCACCACCTTAACTTACTAGATCATGTGTTTAATCACAATCTAGTAGGTTTCTTATGATGTCTAACATCACTAACACAAATAATCAATCATCAAGAAGCATATCAACACAAATCTCATGTATTCTTATGTTATTAAGCTTATGTTAAAGTATCATGATCATGTTCTTTAGTGTTCTTCAATGTTCATCATCTTTTAACTAATGAAATATGAAGTAACAAGGGATCATAAGGGTCTTACTACTAGCACAAGGCTAGGGAAGAACATAAGAGGTTGAAGATGACAAATGTATTGGATAAAAGCAATCGGGAGAGGTCCTTCAATATCCACAAGTTCCACACTTCGTTAGACACCTTCTTGCACCTTTAAGTGGACTTGGAATGTATGGAAGAAGTTGAATGAAGATGGTTATGGTGGTGATGGGTTTCGGCCGAACACAAGGGAGCAAGGGAGAGAGAGTTTGTGTGTGTTTAGTAGGTATGAGAATGATGGTTATGATCTTTCATGCCTTTTTATAAACCATCTTTCCCTTTAATCCTTTGGTCAATATGTTTGTTAAGTACTAGACATAATCTTCTAGTAAATCTTGTAAGATCAAGTGAAGATCTTGATAGTGGGGTCACCTTGTGACCGTCCACATGAAGGGGGGGGGGGGGGGGGTAAAGTGTAAGTTTCAATGGTAAGTTAAGTAATCTAATTAGATTTCAAGAGATTTAGTTAGTGTTTAAGTATATGATGTGTTATATAGTGTGTTAGGGTGTTTGGGGATCATAACTAGTTCAGAAACATTAAAACAATGCTTCTAGTATAATTTTCGTATTTCGAGTAGTGTCCGGTTGTTCGGTTAGATACCGGTTCGTTAAAGTGTCAAACTATTCTGTTTAGTGATATTTAAGTACCCTTTTGTGACACTTTTAGTTCCCAACACTTAGGAGGGTATTCTGGATAATAAAACATGAATTCTGCATGATATTTATGTGTTAAAAAGCTGATTATAGCTGATTTATTGCTGATTTGTGCATGATTCTGCATTTAAAGTGTGTTTCGGGTGCTTTTTAGTGCATATTTTAGCTTCCGGAAAGTCTATATGTTAACCCTTGTATTCATACTTGGGTTTTAATGTATTTTAGACGTTGGACCTACTCCTAGGCCCCAATTCTACTGTCTGACTGCTTTCTGTAGAATTGCTGACACAGTGTGTCTTACCGGTGAGTTTACTAGTCTTTCTGACGCAACGCTAACATTAATGTATAAAGCAATATTTGAAGTATAAAACATGCATGAATTGACAAGTATAGCATGTAATCAGACAATGTTGACATTTAAGCACATAATTGCAGATATTAATTAATAATTAAATTGTACGGAAATTACCGGTTTGGTGCCAGTTGTCACATTTCGTTACCAAATTACCCAAAATAAGGAAAGGTAATGATACAATCTGGGTAATTGTAGATAGACTAACCAAGTCAGCTAATTTCCTATCAATGAAGGAAACTTTTAGTATGGAACAATTAGCTAAATTGTATGTAAATGAGATAGTTTCTTTATATGGAATTCCTCTATCAATTGTTTCTGACAGAGATAGTCGTTTTACCTCTCATTTTTGGACAAGTTTCCAAAAAGCAATGGGAACCAAGTTGAATCTAAGCACAGCTTATCATCCTCAAATGGATGGATAAAGCGAAAGGACAATTCAGACAATGGAGGACATGCTTAGAGCTTGTGTAATTGATTTCCGAGGTAATTGGGACGATCACTTACCATTGATAGAATTTTCTTATAATAATAGTTATCTCACAAGTATCATTGCTGCACCATTCGAAGCACTTTATGGACGAAAGTGCCAAACCCCAGTCTGTTGGGAAGAAATTGGGGAAAAGCAACTATCTGGACCTGAGATAGTACAAGAAACAACAGACAAAATCATTTATGTCAAGGAACGGCTGAAAGCAGCACGTGATCGACAAAAGAGTTATGCTGATAACAGGCGAAAACCATTGGAATTTCAAGTAGGAGATAAAGTGTTATTAAAAGTCTCTCCTTGGAAAGGAGTGGTAAGATTCATAAAAAGGGGAAAGCTAAGCCCCAGGTATGTTGGACCTTTCTAGATTATTAAAAGAATAGGACCTGTAGCCTATCAGCTGCAACTGCCAGAGGAAATGGCAGGAATACATGATGTATTTCATGTATCTAATCTCAAGAAATGCTTAGCTGATGAGTCACTAATAGCACCTCTTAAAGATATAGAGGTAAATGAGCAGTTAAAATTTGTTGAAAAGCCTCTACAAATTGAAGACGGGAAAGTTAAGAACCTCAAGCACAAGAGATTAGTTCTGGTCAAAGTGAAATGGGACTCCAAAAGAGGACCAGAATACACATGGGAGCTTGAATCAGAAATGCAAAGGAAATATCCACACTTGTTCCAGTAGACATCGAGGACGAGTTCTAAAACAAGGTGGGGAGGATATAACAACCCTCCTGAAATTTTTCTGACACCCTGATATATTTTAAAATACCCCTATATGTCTTAAAATACACCCCGTATGTGAAAACCGAGCCCAAAATATGAAATGTCATTAAAAATAAATAAAAAACAAGAAAAATGGGGTTCTGGCGGGCCGCGTAAGCCACCCCTTAACCCTTACGCGTTTCAGGTAACACAATGTGACAGCCAATTAGTAAAAAGCCAGCTGGAGAGCACCGACGGCTTGGAAAAATGTGGCTATAAAAGTTACCAAAAAGACGATGTTTTAATTTCAATAAAATAGGGTGTATCCCTATAAACATGTTGTAATAAAGAAACTTGGGTTTTACCCATGTGATTATTAATATAAAATATGGTGGTTTTACTCTGATAAACATTTCCTAACTACGGTCCTGATGTAATTTCCGCTGCCAAATTAATAACTGATACCACCACAAACGAATGTTCACGGCCGCCCATTTGTAACACCCTTGTCATTATTTTAAAGGTTTTCGTATAAATAACGAAAATAAACATGTAATTACGATTAAGTATCCTTAGAAAATACGAGTAATTTAAAACTTTTACAACTTAAAAGTTTTCAACATAATATAAATAAGTTCGCCATTTAAAAGTTATGACGTAATGCCGTGCGGAAGCTTTAATCTCGTGTGTTCGGCTCTTCGTAGCTGCTTGATCGCCATCCGTAGCATGCCCAACATCACCTAAGATCAAAACCAACTTAAAAGTTAGTTTTGATAGTCAACTAATAAGTTTAAACAAGTACCATGGTCAAACAAACAAAAAAAATAACATTTTTCCGAGTTAGGGGGCGTCGCGTGACGCTAGGCCCCCTTTTTCACAGACTGATGCTTAATCAGTTGCTGTACATACCCAGCTCAACCCGATTTCATGGAAATGGCCATAACTTCTTCGTTATTGATCCGTTTTACCCGATTCTTTTTCCTACGCGTCCGTAATTTAATTCTCCATCATATGGAGTTAAAATCCAACATACAACATAAATAAATTTTGAGACCTTCAAGCCTTCGACTCGCTACCTTTTTATCAAATTTTACCCGTTTATGCATTTTATCAAACAAACATATTTGTTTGATTCCTACATCATCTACACTTCTTCAAATAAATGTTATATACCATATTAGGTTCTAATCAAAGGTTTATTACACAATTTAAACCTATTTTCGCTCGTATGCTTATTTTGACCCGTTAAGAGTATTTACGCATTTTAGTCTAGAACTTGTGCTTTTCTTTTGACGCTACAAAATTCCATGTCTAATTAACTACAAATATTCCACCACAACTATTTTGTGGCGGATTTAACATAATGAACTCCTTTTCCCCAAATTTACCCATTGGTTGATCATTTTACGCAAATGACCAATTTTGAGCATTTAGCCTACGAATATGGATTTCTATGACTCTTAATCATATTTAATGATTTCATAAACTTAATGTAAGTTCCTAATCAACCCCCCTATGGGTCGTTTGCCCGATATACCCTTCAAGGGTGTTTTTGTCAACTTAAGTCCCTCACTTTACGACGAAGGAGTTTCGCTAAATATTTGACAAAAAATTGTATGTTTAACCAAAAGCTTATTTATACGTACCTGGCTCGGGTCAAAGTATTGACCCGTTTACATAACTTTTGCTTTAAATCTTTCTAGTTAAAGCAACGCAAGCTTATGATATTTCCTGTGATTGGAAAACTCAACAAGCTATTGTCAAATGTTATTGTCAAATGGTGTTAACAACACCATTTGACCTATTTAGTCTAATTGAGCATTTTTCTGTATGAGATGGTATTTAATTACCATTTCATCCCTTTAAACCTATCCCGGTTTTCCCTTGAACTCGTTTTACTAAAAACCGTTTTTATTTGTTCGTCATTACATGACTAATTTATCATTTTACCCCTTTTTCCATAACTCATGATTTCTTACCAATTTCCCTCGTTTCGACTCTTATTGAATCGTGTCGGAACATTCTATACCAACCATTTAATAGCATTCATATACAATACTTGCAATTATGTAATTTATACATAATGTAAAGGGGCGTAAGCTTTACTTACCTCACATCCAAATTACGCTTTTCCTTTCCTTTTTGATTCGTTTGACCCGCTCACTCATCAAGCTTCCACCTAGCTCATTAGGCGTCAAACTATCATCATAATTCATAAGATGGTTAGATTAGTCATTATCAATTATGACTACTCCATCTAACGGGTCTTATGTCAACTTTATCACTCGATTAAATCATTGATTAGTTTGACTTCCTAAAAGTCAATTGATCTATCAACACATTCAAATGCACACTTCACATGGAATATCAACATTTTAGCTTCGTTTAGGCATTTTAACAAACACATAGTAGGCATAATTTTTACATAACCATTACTAGGTTCTTGACATGTTACTTTCATCTACTTTCACTTCAATTAACAAATCTATACTAATTTTTTTAACATCAATAATCTCAGATTCGCCACACAATTCAGATTTCACTAGAATAAGAACCATAATTCTAGTGTTTATTTGGTTTCTACAAACTCACTAATCACCTACAATGGTGATTATAAACCCCACAAGTATAATGCTAGGTTTTAACAAGAAATCATCTAGGGTTTATCCCTAGATGCCATATTACTTCTAATTTCATCCATGCAAGAGATAATCAAGCTCAATTTCAGTTTTTCAGAATTAACCTATAATTCAAGATGAATCAAAACATCAAATTTTTGCATACCTTATGATCCCCTCAACAAGGTGATCACTAATTCGTGCTTGAAAATCGATTTGGAGCTGATTTGAACCCTCAATTTGATCAATTTTGACATGCTCTAGGGTTTGGTGGGGAGCATGTGTCGCCCCCTGTGTTCTTGTTCGACCAGACATCTCAAATGATGTGTTTGGTTTTGTTTTTAATTAAAATTAATAATATAAGTTTCAATTTTAACAACATTGGCCCCTCTAATTTGGTTAGTTAATTAAGTAGGGCACAACCTACTTATTTCTAACAATATTCCCCACTTATTAACTAGGATAAACATTCCTAATTAAATTAGTGGGTTTTGGGAATCTATGACTAAGTTTAGTTTAAGTCCCGTTAACTCGGGCCTTCTACAAACTTTATTTCCCAAACGCATTCTTTTTTTCTCTTTTTATTAAATATTAGATTTAGTTATATAAATTCTAATATTTTCTGGCTTAACTTTTACCATTAACGGTTCTTTAGCCGTCTTTTAGTGTTAACGTGGTTTGATTACCAAACCCGTTATTGGGGTTTTACAAGTCTACCCCCCTTAAAGAGGTTTCGTCCTCGAAACCTTTTCTTACATAATTCATTGAGTTTAACTCAATGTATTCAATTCGAGAAATCTTTTAAACATTACTTATACTTTTATCCAATAGTTTGTATTACCAGAAAAGTATGGTAACATCTTTTTGGTTACTAATTGTCTACATAACTCATACGACATAGTGCGACTTGAAACATCATAATCTCGTTATTTCCACTAGTTTAGTTAACTTAGCAATATCCATCGCTTTCATATACTATCGAATTCTTTATGAATCCGTTACTTTGACCCGTTTAAAGGTCTTTAGTGAAATCTTTCACTTTTAGCAACAATTTCTTTTGTTTTCAAATTTATTTATTCGGTTCAGTTATACCGAATCCACCGCTTACAAGCAAACCAAATTTTCTTGATTTGAATTACTGACCTTAACCGGTCTCACTAACTAGACTTATTAGTCCAGTTACTTTTTACCGCTCGCTTGGTTATAATGTGATTTTACTTCACATTACATTTCCCAACCGTGATCGTGTCACATCATGTTTAAATTATATCAACCTTTCATTTTCGAAAATATCACTTTTCGAATATATCGTCTTGCGCCTATCAGTGTCAAAACTTGAATCTTTCATGCTTACTATTCAAATTCCTATCAGGATTTTTATTTGTAAAAACGTTATTTCTTACTAAAACTAAATTTTAGTCTAACGTTTTTCTCTTTAACTATGTCAATTACTCATATCAAGGAAATTGACAACCCATAATTTATTATTTTCCGTTCTCGTTTTACGCGGGGAATCGTAACAAGTTCCCTCACCTTACACTATTGACCCGTAGGTTCCTTCACTTAACCACGTAGGCTATTTCCTTAAGCTTTCATCTCTTTAAGACGAGGCCCTTATGATCCCTTTGCTTCAATTCATGACCCGTGGGTCATTTTGGCCCCGTAAGCCTTTACACTATTTAATATCCCGTAGGTTATGATGGTCCCGTAGATCATCTTTTACTCTAGTCTTTATTCAATTGTCTATTTATACATATATAGCTTTAAAGCATCCTTTGTTATGTTTGGAATCATTTAATTTTGCTTTTGAGCTTTAGTTGACCTTGACCGTAGTCTAAGGTTTCATTTGTTTACTTTCGGACTATCTTTCCGACTTTACGACTTCTAACGTCATTTACACGTCGGTTTGTCCTACACTTACCGTTACCCGGTTCACACTTATACTCCTTTACCACCCATTACCAGGGTCCTTCTATTTTATTGTTTTTAGCTTTCCTGTTTCACCGGCTTGCGTTTTCCTGTTATATTAAGCGTTATTCCTTAATTGACTCGTTTGACTCATTTTGGGTGAATTTTCATCACTTATGAATGTCAAACTTCATTCTTTATTTGACCCGTCCAATTTTAAAATGGTTGAACGTAATTACCAAAATTTATGTTTGCGAAAATTCTTGTCATCTTTTAGTCATGACTCATATTCCGAGTCTTTTGACTTTCTATTTCGCATTCCTGTTTCTCAGTCTACGCATGCGTTTAATTCCTTACTCATCAACCGGGTGTTTTACCGAAATCGTTATTATTGCAACCCTTACGGTGTGCATTATGACTTCGTTTCGTTTTTATATTCCTACTTTGTTCTTAAATTTGGCGTTTTACAAAATCGGCCCGTTAAGAGTCATATTTGCATTCTCCGAGTTCGAGTGTAAGCACACCCCTCCCAATTGCATACTTTAATCATTTTACATTAATCTTTGTCCCTTCACTCGGGCTCATCATCCTAATGTAATACGCTTCCGTCACCCGGCTGTGCGTTTACATTATTATCAAATATTTTGCTCCTTTGATTCATTTGGGTACTTTTTAAGTTAGGGGACCATTCACCCTACCCTTACTACATCGGATATAAATGTGTCCATCATAAGAAGTTCATGGTACCACGTGTTCACTACTTACTTGGCCAGAGTAAGTGATCAACACCTGGTATACATGACCTTTTTATAATTTTCACATTACACCCCATGTAAGTAATGCCTCTATTTGTTTTTCTTGGAAACAATATCCCGGATAGGTTTTCTATTCAGGTTTTTCCAAGTTTTTAATCTACATATGCAACTTTCAATTTCTATATATTTGTTGCATATTACTTATTTATGCAATAATTTAAAACGTGCACCTGATAATGCTTGCTCTATCAGGCTCTCCTTTTTCCGTTAACCTTGTTCGTGATCGCTACGCGATTTAGATCCTTGATGAGTATGCTTTACTTGTCATACATCGGACCGTTTCATCCTCATATCCGTAATTTGTCCAACTCTCGTCATCTTCAGATGCGAGTGTCCTTCAATTAAAACATTCACAAAAGTTAGTAGTGTCGTCATCAATAATCGCCCGTATTATAATACAAGGCTTTTCCACTATACGTGTCAAAACACGTAATTTCATTAACTATATCTATCCTTTATCGATTTGATTGATGTATCGTGTATTACACGATAACCCTATGTGTTGTTCTTCAACACTTTAATCATACTCAATCATTACTATATACATGTACTTACCGGATTTGAGATCAAGCCTCGAACCGAACACATTTTGTCAACAACCTTGGGCTCTGATTACCAACTTGTAACACCCTTGTCATTATTTTAAAGGTTTTCGTATAAATAACGAAAATAAACATGTAATTACGATTAAGTATCCTTAGAAAATACGAGTAATTTAAAACTTTTACAACTTAAAAGTTTTCAACATAATATAAATAAGTTCGCCATTTAAAAGTTATGACGTAACACCGTGCGGAAGCTTTAATCTCGTGTGTTCGGTTCTTCATAGCTGCTTGATCGTCATCCGTAGCATGCCCAACATCACCTAAGATCAAAACCAACTTAAAAGTTAGTTTTGATAGTCAACTAATAAGTTTAAACAAGTACCATGGTCAAACAAACAAAAAAAATAACATTTTTCCGAGTTAGGGGGCGTCGCGTGACGCTAGGCCCCCTTTTTCACAGACTGATGCTTAATCAGTTGCTGTACATACCCAGCTCAACCCGATTTCACGGAAATGGCCATAACTTCTTCGTTATTGATCCGTTTTACCCGATTCTTTTTCCTACGTGTCCGTAATTTAATTCTCCATCATATGGAGTTAAAATCCAACATACAACATAAATAAATTTTGAGACCTTCAAGCCTTCGACTCGTTACCTTTTTATCAAATTTTACCCGTTTATGCATTTTATCAAACAAACATATTTGTTTGATTCCTACATCATCTACACTTCTTCAAATAAATGTTATATACCATATTAGGTTCTAATCACAGGTTTATTACACAATTTAAACCTATTTTCGCTCGTATGCTTATTTTGACCCGTTAAGGGTATTTACGCATTTTAGTCTAGAACTTGTGCATTTCTTTTGACGCTACAAAATTCCATGTCTAATTAACTACAAATATTCCACCACAACTATTTTGTGGCGGATTTAACATAATGAACTCTTTTTCCCAAAATTTACCCATTGGTTGATCATTTTACGTAAATGACCAATTTTG
The DNA here is from genome assembly GCA_030545235.1 of Helianthus tuberosus. NCBI lineage: Eukaryota > Viridiplantae > Streptophyta > Magnoliopsida > Asterales > Asteraceae > Helianthus > Helianthus tuberosus. Next base: position 114,490,183 of record CM060414.1, on the reverse strand, counting down.
AGCATTTAGCCCACGAATATGGATTTCTATGACTCTTAATCATATTTAATGATTTCATAAACTTAATGTAAGTTCCTAATCAACCCCCCCTATGGGTCGTTTGCCCGATATACCCTTCAAGGGTGTTTTGGTCAACTTAAGTCCCTCACTTTACGACGAAGGAGTTTCGCTAAATATTTGACAAAAAATTGTATGTTTAACCAAAAGCTTATTTATACGTACCTGGCTCGGGTCAAAGTATTGACCCGTTTACATAACTTTTGTTTTAAATCTTTCTAGTTAAAGCAACGCAAGCTTATGATATTTCCTTTGATTGCAAAACTCAACAAGCTATTGTCAAATGTTATTGTCAAATGGTGTTAACAACACCATTTGACCTATTTAGTCTAATTGACCATTTTTCCGTATGAGATGGTATTTAATTACCATTTCATCCCTTTAAACCTATCCCGGTTTTCCCTTGAACTCGTTTTACTAAAAACCGTTTTTATTTGTTCGTCATTACATGACTAATTTATCATTTTACCCCTTTTTCCATAACTCATGATTTCTTACCAATTTCCCTCGTTCCGACTCTTATTAAATCGTGTCGGAACATTCTATACCAACCATTTAATAGCATTCATATACAATACTTGCAATTATGTAATTTATACATAATGTAAAGGGGCGTAAGCTTTACTTACCTCGCATCCAAATTACGCTTTTCCTTTCCTTCTTGATTCGTTTGACCCGCTCACTCATCAAGCTTCCACCTAGCTCGTTAGGCGTCAAACTATCATCATAATTCATAAGATGGTTAGATTAGTCATTATCAATTATGACTACTCCATCTAACGGGTCTTATGTCAACTTTATCACTCGATTAAATCATTGATTAGTTTGACTTCCTAAAAGTCAATTGATCTATCCACACATTCAAATGCACACTTCACATGGAATTTCAACATTTTAGCTTCGTTTAGACATTTTAACAAACACCTAGTAGGCATAATTTTTACATAACCATTACTAGGTTCTTGACATGTTACTTTCATCTACTTTCACTTCAATTAACAAATCTATACAAATTTTTTTAACATCAATAATCTCAGATTCGCCACACAATTCAGATTTCACTAGAATAAGAACCATAATTCTAGTGTTTATTTGGTTTCTACAAACTCACTAATCACCTACAATGGTGATTATAAACCCCACAAGTATAATGCTAGGTTTTAACAAGAAATCATCTAGGGTTTATCCCTAGATGCCATATTACTTCTAATTTCATCCATGCAAGAGATAATCAAGCTCAATTTCAGTTTTTCAGAATTAACCTATAATTCAAGATGAATCAAAACATCAAATTTTTGCATACCTTATGATCCCCTCAACAAGGTGATCACTAATTCGTGCTTGAAAATCGATTTGGAGCTGATTTGAACCCTCAATTTGATCAATTTTGACATGCTCTAGGGTTTGGTGGGGAGCATGTGTCGCCCCCTGTGTTCTTGTTCGACCAGACATCTCAAATGAGGTGTTTGGTTTTGTTTTTAATTAAAATTAATAATATAAGTTTCAATTTTAACAACATTGGCACCTCTAATTTGGTTAGTTAATTAAGTAGGGCACAACCTACTTATTTCTAACAATATTCCCCACTTATTAACTAGGTTAAACATTCCTAATTAAATTAGTGGGTTTTGGGAATATGACTAAGTTTAGTTTAAGTCCCGTTAACTCGGGCTTTCTACAAACTTCATTTCCCAAACGCATTCTTTTTTCTCTTTTTATTAAATATTAGATTTAGTTATATAAATTCTAATATTTTCTGGCTTAACTTTTACCACTAACGGTTCTTTAGCCGTCTTTTAGTGTTAACGTGGTTTGATTACCAAACCCGTTTTTGGGGTGTTACACCATTCCCGGGACAGATAAGGGGGCGGGGGTTGCGACACTCGGGATGACCCATGGGTGGGTAAACGTGGTAATTTGGATCCATTCTGAGTCAACGAGCAACGTGGTAGTTCGGGTAAACAATGCTAGGTTTTTTGTCGGATCTTCAACGGGGTCGGGTCTTTCGTCGGATCTTCAACAGCGGTCGGATCTTTCTTCGGATCTTCAACGGTGGTCCTAAAGGAGCATGTGGTCCCGAAGACGTTTGCCGGCAGAAATGAAACACATTAACCCACACAAAGTTCTCAAAACCTCTTTTGCAACACGTGTCACGCGATGGCTACACGGGGAAATGAACTGGAACACGTGTCGTTGATCAAACGGTAGACATGAGGAAACGTCTCAAGTACCAGTTTAGACGTCTCAAGATTCTTGTGAAACGTCTCAAGTACCCGCGTTGACGTCTTAATAAAGAAACGTCTCGTGCATGTTGGAAACGTCTTAAATTGACAGCGTTGACGTCTCGTGCATGTTGGAAATGTCTTGAGACGTCTTAAATGAAACGTCTTATATGTCAGGCATGAAACGTCTTAAAAAGCTGTTGAGACGTCTTAAATATGCCACGTGTCCTCGACTTCAAACGTCTTGGAAATATAAAACACAAGACGTCTTGGTTGAAACGTCTTGAATTAAATTCTCGTTTAATTTATCGAAATTTTGTAAAATAAATAATAAATAAATTAGAATTCTTCCCTTTAAGTATAGTATTGGGGGGAATACCTGTTGGAGTACATTTCTGGAGCTCGCAAAATGTCTGAAAAAAATAAAAATGATGTATACTGCTCGCAACCAGCAAACAAATCATCATCTTGGATTCTCAAAAAATGGAGAAGTTCCAAGGGTGAAAGTTCTTCTGAAGTTTCACAACGAAATGATTCGGAACAAAGCCACTTTGTACACAATCGACAAAGTTTTCACCTCCACCGGGCTGGTACATGGGCAATTCCAGACGACGAAAGTGAGAACTGGTCAAAAGACGTGACAACATTCTACACAAATGGGGACGCGCCGTTCTGTTATTCAGCAGTTTTCACAAGATCAATAGAGTTGGACAAAAAATTTTGGGGGACTCTATTAGGTTTTCGCTGTGGCGGCTACCTAACGTCAATAGTTAATTATTCTTCCTAATATTTTAATTAAATCTTGAATTTTTTTTTCCTGTTATTAATTAATTTTAAATTACAACTTATACAACATATTGAAGGATGGGTGGGAAGACTAATGGCTTGGAGGAATAGAAAGATTCAAAGGGATCTGTTGTTAAACTTACGGTGGACAATTCTTCCACCACAATTTTATGAAACGTTGTTAGATTCTACTCCTAAAAACGTTGTTAAATATGCCAATGGCAAATTACACCCATTTCCTTCTTTCTTCGAAGTGGATTACGTCTTCTTTCCGTTACCGTTAGAAAATAACGAATGGCTCCTAGCTCGACTAGAGTTATCATCACAGGAGTTGGTGTATTACCCGTGCGAAATTGTTTGTGTCGGCAATAAATACATAAACGTTATTCACCCACGTTTGACGAAGGTTAAAGTTTATTTAGGAGCATTACTAGTGCATTTGCGATATTGAAAAAAACGGGAAAACCAGAAAAATGTATCTCTGCCGAGCTCAATGACAACTACGTGGTATCTAACACATCAATCGCAGGGAATGAAGCTGTCTACCTGTGTATGCTTATGGAGCATCTGGTTACGGACAAACCAATAAATATAACTGGAGACATTTGTAAAACTTTTTTATCGTACAGACAATTCATTGCAGAAAAACTGTATTTTTGGCGGTGTTTACCCCGTCCAAATGCTGTCTAGTTTATGCAATAAAATACCTGTTTTTAATTTATTCATTTAATAAATAGTGATCAATGAACCCACTATAAATAGGCATAGGCATTGTTGCCATTTAACCACATCCAATCACAATTTAACCGAAAACTTGAAATTTGCTAAAAAAATCATGGATTCTTGGACCGACGAAGAAGACATTGTTGTTGCCGTCTCCTACGCCGCCGCTCGTGATGAAGGCACTTACTCAATTTCCAATCCCGCGTTCTGGGGTCAGGTCATGAACTATTTCTGCATTCACGTGCAACAAACGACCCGTAGCGCCAATGACCTCAACACTCGGTGTGCTTTCCTACGCTTCAAATGTAGCCATTTCCTAGGAAGGTACAAGAACGTTAAAAAAAATCGGCACAACAACCTGGCTGAAGAAGAGGTCATTGAAGAAGCCCTGCTAGACTACGCAATGGTTTATGACGAGGACTTTGAACACATTTCCATGTTTGAAACTTTCAAAAATTATATTTAGCTAATGTTTTTAGGATGCTATTTAATTTTATCTTGTATCGATTTTTAGGATGTAATAACTTTGGGAATTTAAAGTTATTATTGTTTAAAAGCCCATATTTAAAAACTTATAAATATGAAAAATAAATAAAAGGGGAAAGCCGGGTATCGAACCCGCGCAAAACCCGTTTCACACACTCAGCAACAACTTAACCAACATATCAAAAGCCACTACACCGTGACCTTGAGAACGAGTTACATCGAGTTTTAATTTTATTTATACACATTATTTATTTTAATTAATTATTTTAACCAAATAAATATTTATAATTTTAGTAGTTAAGGTTCAAGGGGCTTTTGGCCCGTTTATAAATAATATAATTTTATTTAAAAAGCCCATTACATGTTGCTGCCAAAACACATTATTTATTTTAATTATTAATTTTAAGTAAATAATATTTATAACATTAAATAATATAATTTAAACTTGTTATTTTTAACATTAACATTATTGGGTGTAAGCCCAAACCCCTTACACCCAAACCCCGTCAGCCCACACCCCGTAAGCCCAAACCCCTTAGGCCCAAACCCCGTAGACCCAAACCTCGTCAGCCCACACCCCGTAAACCCAAACCCCTTAAGCCAAAACTCCGTCAGTCCAATACCCGTAAGCCCAAACTCCGTAAACCCAAACCCCTTAAGCCCAAATCCCTTAGGCCCAATCCCTGTAGACCCAAACCCTGTTAGCCCACACCCCGTAAGCCCAAACTCCGTCAGTCTAAACCCCGTAAACCCAAACCCCGTAAGCCCAAAACCCGTAAGCCCAAACCTGTGAAACGGTCAACAGGCCCACCCCGTAAACAGTTAAAGAAAATATAAAACATTATATTAAAAAAAGAAAATACTAAACATTACATTAAAAAAAAGAAAATATAAAAAGAAAAAAAACCATTACATTAAAAAAAAAAACCAAACATCTAAAGCCAAACCCTCATCGTTTCCCACTACGAGACGTGTTCGAAATCATGTCCTTCTTTGTGGCGGTAGTTGATGTGGGCAACCGCCTTTATGTCCTCCTCACCAAGATCCTGGGATGAATCCTCCACATATTTGTAGTATCGCTCGAACTTCTCACAGTCCAAGCGTATAACCCGGAACCTTGAAGATAAGGCGTCAACGGTGCGGTCGTGGTCCGGACCATGGAGTTGTGCAAAATATTGTTGCACACGGACCCATAGACCCCCCTGCTCTCGACGAGGAGGATCGGTATACACCTCCTCCCAAGCCTCCACCAACGCAATGTCCTCAACATCGGTCAACGACGAACTAGCCATGTTGAACAGAAATGTAAACGTTAAACAGAATATGAAAGTAGAAGAAGAAGAACTGTGAACGGCGTGTGTGTGTTTGTGTGTGTTTAGGGGTATATATAGTGGGGTTAAATGAATATTTAATGTAACTTTAAATATTCAAACGTCCTAAACATAACTTCGAATATTTAATTGGTTGTTGAAACGGCGTTGAGTTAATTATATGTAATTTTTAATTTTTTCCTTGAATTATACTGAATTGAACTAGAATTGAAACATAAATTAGTAAAATTTATAACTTTATTATGATTGAATACAAAGTACATAAAAAACATAACACAGAAAAATACAAACATAATCATTTGAACTAGAATACACCAAACCGCTACTTTCAACTGGGTAGGAGATCCGGATTCTGATTCCGGAATTTGCATCGAAACACCTAGCAATGATAAAGATGGGTCGTGAACTGGTAAGTTCCATCAACCCACATTTATATTGGCCTAGGTGATATGTAACGGGTTGTTGACATTTTCTTCAACGGTTCTGCGGCTTCAGTGATCTTTGGAGACCTGGCCAACACATTGGTGAGAGCCCATTGTGTTAGCCAAGGTCTCATCAACCACCCTAAAGGGGCAGAACCGTCATGTGCCGAACAACCCGTTAGACCCTTCACGTGTCCGTTGTAGATGAGTTCTTGAACCCGATCGACCCCGCAGAGCACGTGGAAGGGGAAATCCGATCTCATCCGATTAATTTGGAGAAGATCTGTGTCCGTTGTAGATGACTTCTTAGACCCGTTGTAGATGACTTCTTAGACCCGTTTGTTGAATCAGGGGGTCTGCCCATTTTTTGAAGCTGTGAACACTAATGGGGTAGAAGATATGGTGAAGAAGAAAAGATTGTGTATAACAGGGTTGAAAATTATGAACGTCTTAAAAACATGTTTCAAACGTCTTAAAAACAACTTTGAAATTCGTGAAACGTCTCAACTTTTATAGAAAACGTCTTCAAAAAAAACTTTTAAATTCGTGAAACGTCTTAAAAATAACTTTGGAAACCGGGAAACGCCTCAAATGTCTTAAGGTTTGAATGAAACGTCTTAAAAAGAACTTTGGAAACCGGGAAACGTCTCAAACGTCTCAAGGTTTGAATGAAACGTCTTAAAAAAATTTTAAAATTCGTGATACTTTCAAACGTCTCAAGCCATGTTGAAGCGTCTCAAGCCGGCTTCAAACGTCTCAAACCATGCAAAAGTGTCAGCTTAACAGCTCAACTTTAAGACGTCTCAAGCCGCCGTCTGAAACGTCTCAGCTAAGACGTTAAGATGTCTGAGCTGTGTCGGACACGTGGCAACGTTTGGTTGGTCAGCCGCCAAGACGCTAGAACCTTTTTGTCGCGTCTCCCCAAGACGTTTGACTTGGCCATTTTGGAAAAGTTGACCAATACTTGGCCATTTTGGCTATTTTCCCATCAATTTATCTCTTTCTTTGTTTTCCTCGACCAAAGCACCACCAATAACTGTACCTAATTTTTCACCTACCAAGCTTTTCCTCTTCTCCGGCAAAGAGCCGTTATCGGCCATCCTCACTTCTTCCGAATTTATCTCTTTCTCCTGTATCGACCCATTCACGAACAACGTTTGATTATCATCTTGATTATTACCACCGACACCCGACCTTATTTCCGATGTTCTGGAGTTATCATCGCCGGAATCCGACGAAAACGCAGTTGCGTTGCAACCCCCTCCACCTTTGCCGTTGCTTGTTTTGTCTTCAAGCCGCGAAACAAACCTTTTTGGGGACCCAAGAATTCCAAACAAAGTCTGCAATGGGATGGTTCTCACCATCGGAAGCCATAATTGGTTTTAAATGCTTTACAGAAAATTCACCCGACTCGTGTAAGGCCCACGACCACTTGTCTTTCTGTTGGCCCAGCGAGACCGAGCCCAGCAAGCAACAGAGTTGCTGGAACTCAGCGTGTTCAGCCGAATCCATATGCACTCTAGACCAGTTCCAAACGAATCTTCTAGTCCCCGTCCCCGACTCATACCCCACCCTAGCCGCGACTACACACCTTTTGTTTTTTTCCAGATTAAAAAGACTAGGGAACATGTATCTTAGCTCCCCGAATCCGGTCCAAACATCAATCCAGAACAAAATAGTCTCCCTGTTCCCCACCGTTCCGGTGATGGCAAAATTCAATTCGATGTTAAGCCGAGAAAAATCCTTATTTATACTCACAATGAGTTACATAATTATAGGGATTATGTTATTACTTAATTAGGTGTCATGTATAGTTATGATAGATTATATTACTTGGTGATCAAGTATATATAGATGATTTAGGGTCATTGTAATGTGTGGGTCTTTGTTCATAATAATATAGAGTTTGTAACTAGTGATTAGTTACATAAATCTTCGTGTTTGTGTTGTTTGCTCGATCTAATTGTTCCAACAATCCAAACGAGATCTAGAAAGTCTTGGACATGCACCAACACGAAAGATGTCACTGGTGGTCATGGCGAAATCCTATAAGCTTTTCATCCTAGGGTCACTGTCTTGTAGAGCAATAAGAAATCAATGTAAAATAAAATGTCTAAGAAAGATAAAGGTTCTAATTTTAGGTTGGTAAATCCGACACATGTGGTGTACATACTAACCTTATCCTTACCAAGTCAAATGAAAACGTGGCATAACGTGGACAAGTCGAAGACTTGAGACAGAATAATTTGTTTCTTTCTATAGAAAGAAAAAGTTGTTTAATCTTTTAGTTGTTCAACAAAAACGGATTGAATTATCAGCCAGCTAGCCTCCGCTTGAGATCTTGCAGCTCAAGTGTGGAATCGACGGTATCCGTTCATCTTGGAATCACGTTTTACAGGTCGCTTTCTAAAACTCCATATATAACTCTAGAGTTTCCTAAGTTTTATGCATCCGAATCTTGGTGTGAGTTTTAAAGTTTTGGTTTAATTTTTTTTTTTTTTTTAACGGCAAATTTGGATCACTGACGGACTACTGCAGTATCATCATGCCACCAGCGAAACCACCTGATCATATCTATCTCCACTAGGCATAATGCCTACACACTAATTCAGGAGAAAACCCAATAAATATGGGAAACCCCCCTTGTGGGAATCGAACCCAGAACCTATTAGTTCAAAGTGTCTTATACCACCCCCAAGATACCACTAGAATATAAAGTCATGGGTAGTTTTGGTTTAATTAGTTCGAGTTTTTTCCCAAAGTAGTGTATTTATAAAAAATATTTACCTTTTTGAGTATTTTGAAAAATATTTACCTAAATGGGTACTTTTGTTTATCTCTTTGTTAATTTGTTTGTCTCTCTCCTAATCTAATTGATCAAACCCTAAATTAATAATACCTAAATAAAACATAGTATTTTTATTTAATAAACTGACTTTTTTGTAAATGATTATATTTTTTTATCTTACGTTTTATAATTATAATTAATATATGTCTATTTTTAATTTGTAATAAAAATAATTTAAGTTTAAAAGTAAAAATTATGTATTTAGCCTGGCCTTTTATTCTAAGAATAAAAACTTATTTAGTCATTACTTATTAACAGAGTCGAACAACAATTATAACAAAGTCGAACTACACTTACGTTGGACAATTATACACTACATTAAAAAAACACGATTACGAAAACGTAAAAGCACAATAAAAGCAATTATTTAATACACAAAATAGTAAAGAGAATAAGATTACTCTCTAAATAAATTGAGTAAATGATTAAATTAGTTTTTTTATTACTAAGATAAAAGCCAAACTACATATATTTAACTTAAAGGTATTTTTATTACAAATTAAAAATTAAAAATTAAAAAAATCGAGATATACTAATTGATAAACACAATTACATTAAATTTCAATTTACAAAAACGTATGATAAAAAAAACTTAGAACAAGCTAAATACATAATTTTTTTAGGTATCCATAATTAAGTAAATAATTAAATAAGTTTGTTGTTCTTAGAATAACAGCTAAATACATAAATTTTTACTTTCAAACTTTAAGTATTTTTATTACAAATTGAAAAATACATATATTAACTAAAAAAAGTAAGCTAAAAAAATATAATAATTTACAAAAGTAAGTTTATTGAACAAAATCACTATAAAAATGTAAGCTAAAAAAATATAATAATTTATAAAAGTAAGTTTATTGAACAAAATCACTATGTTTTATTTAGAAATAATTAATTTAGGCTTTAACCAATTAGATTAGGAGAGAGACAAACCAATTAGAAAAATACCCATTTAGGTAAATACTTTTCAAAATACACAAAAATGTAAATACTTTTTGTAAGTACACTAGTTTAGGAAAAAACTCAACAAAACCTTATTAGACTAAAACTCCATATAACTCTTTGTTACCTCTTATAACCCTGTGTTTATTGAATCGAATAACAAATTTTTAAATAAATCAATCGAACTTTTCGGCTTTTTTTTATTTTTTTTTACTTTTTTTAAAAGTAAACTTTATTAGAAAAACCAACCCACAAAACGGGGCGGCACTGCAAACACATCACATAATTAAAAAATTACACCACTCGGTCCAAGATACGTACCTTGTTTTCAGTCTACTACTAATCCACAAGAACCCAACCGATCTAATGTCGTTAAAAGTGTCTTCCACCCGCACTTGACTATTAGAGAACTTAGCTTTATTCCTGGCACGCCATATGCTCCAACAACTAATCATGACAATCCCGTGGAAAATCTCTTTCGACAACCCTCTCAACCTGATATGATCGTGAAGGTCTAAGAGATCCCTAACCGAATGAACAGATAAAGGCACAACTTTACACCATCTAGCAATTTGTGACCACACCCTACTCGCCACAATACATGAAGTAAAAAAGATGGTTACTCGTTTCATCGAATGTGCCGCATAACGTACAAGACCCATCTTCAACATCAATATTCCGTCTCTAAGCGCCATACACATAGGTAATTTTCCCATTTCAGCTCTCCAAGCATGAACTTTGCATTTTATAGGAATCCATTTACACCATTTCATCACGTAATTGCCACTATGATCCGTCCCTCTATTTAGGATTCTTCTAACATCCCCCACTGAGTACTCTTCCGTGCGGATCCATGACCATTTCTCGTTCCGATCTTCAAGCATAACCGCATCTAGCTCCCTGTTGATAAAGAACGGTGTTTTAATAAAGTCTTAGTTCAATTCATGGTGTTTTACAACCTACATTTCAAGAAGATGTTCTTAGTATAGTGTTTTATACAAAAAAAGAAGATGTTTCTTAGTATAGTGTTTTATAAATGTGTTAACACATGGTGATATAAACCTGCATTTCCAGAATATGTTTTTAGTATGGTGATTTGTTACTAAATCTATGACCTGAATCATAATACAATCTTTTCAAGATGTTAAAGCACAATGACTTGAATCGTAATATAGTCCTTCTAGATATTAAAAAACCATGACTTGAATCGAATAGAGTCCTTCCAGATGTACAACACCATAACTTGAATAGTAATACAGTCATTCCAGATGTTAAAACAAAATGACTTGAATCACAATACAATGTTTGTAGATGTTTAAAAACAACACGACTTAAAACACTTCCGTTAACCATGGCCGGCCCTAGGGGTGGGCGGGGAGGACCACCGGCCAGGGCCTAATATTTTGAAGGGCACGTTTTTAATGAAAAAAAACTCGATATGTATATGTTAAATATTTTTTAATAGGGTATACACGTATAAACACCAACATAGGCCCACTTACAAAACGATTATTATGGTTTACATTAGTTATTAGCTCAATGACATTAGGTTTAGACTTTTAGTGAGCTCAATACCCAATTTCGTTAAGGCCTAAGGGCACGTTTTTTTAAACTCGAACAGGGTACACAAATTCTTTGGGCCGGCCCTGCCGTTAACACATGGTGTTTTGCACCTGCATTATCATAGTGTCAGCTCGTTGTTTTTTATCCATGATCTCTAATTGTTCTTTCTTTTTTTTTTTTGACGTCTTCATGAAAAAAAATCGAAACACCTAAGCACAATCAAGCAAGAAACGGTTAGGAGATGAGGAAACCATCGAAGAAAGAAGTCGTGGATGTTGTTAGAAAAAGGTTTAGAGGTTTTTTTTTGGCGATATGGCCGGAGGCGATAGTTAGCAATGGATTAGGGGTGGAGGAGGAGAGAATCCCTGACTTTGTGCGTGATGAGCGCGAGGTATAGGATGAAAGCGATAGAGTTTCTTTATTTAAGTCGATGGAAAAGACAATATTACCCCTAATTAAGTCAAATCAAACCACAAAAAAATAAAACAATTTACAATTTTGCCGATGTTGATCTCAGCCATTAAAATCTAGATCTAGTTGTCTAAAACAGTTCTTATCATTCTTAGATAGGACCCCATTCTTAATGGTTCAGACATATTACTAGTTTAGCACTTAATGGTTCAGACCTTTACCTTTTACTGATTCAGCACTTAATTATTCAGAAGTTGGCAAACAGCCCCGCCCATTACACTTATCTTTTTTACACCAATCTTTTTCCTGTATTTTAATTCCAATGCTATTCCAAAAATACTTTACACCCATCTTTTTTCCTGCATTTTCATTCTGATTTGAAAAATGAAATGTTATTATCTCTTCTTAATATGCTTATACAAAATCAGTTTTTTATTTTGCTTCACTGACTTGCATTGAGCATCACGATGTTTTAAAGTGAGTAATTGGGTAAAACAATGTAATTTATTAATTTTGGAGATATTTATGTTGTATAAATATGCATACACACTACAAGAAAGTCGATCAATAGCGGCGACAAATGTCGCCGCTAATAGTCCCAAATGTCGCCGCTAAAGGTAATAGCGGCGACATGTCGCCGGTAATGAGTCGCCGCTAAAGGTTGGCCGCTAAAGGGTCTTGTGTCGCCGCTATTGGCTGATATCGCCGCTAATGATCAGGACTTTTAGCGGCGACAGATGTCGTCGCTAAAAGCGTCTTCGCTAATAGGAATACTTAATAGCGGCGACATATGTCGCCGCTAAAAGCCAATTTTTTTTTTTTAATTTTTGCTGCATTTGCAGTATTTCCCGTTATAAACAAACCTGCCAATTTTCAAGTTTTACGCAACACAAACAGACTAAATAAACATATTGCTTTACATACTAAAATCGCATAAAACGTTTCCGTACAATAACATCCTAAAATATCCGAAAAATAACATTCTAAAATATCCATACAATAATACTAATTACTCCTCATCATCCTTGTCAAAAAGGTCGTCATCGTCATAGTCATCATCGGATGCGGCTTGCTTTCCCCTCGCCGCAAGATAGGATTCAAGTTGGTTTACGAATGCCAGAGTTTGGAACAAACTCGAAACATATTCCTACATTAACACATATCAAAACCAATATTATGAGTATTCAGAGCGGTAAAAAAAGAACCAAAACTAAAAGCATAAAGAGTATGTGATGTTTTACAATACCGAACAACACACTATCAATGCAAATTCTTCTTCTGCGTTTTAATAAAACAACCTTCTGTTCGACAAGAAATGGCTTATAATCTGCAATTATTTGACAACATAACTGAACCATCAGTTAGACACATTTTTCGGCAATTATTTGACAACATAACTAAACCATCAGTTAGACACATTTTTATTAACTAGTATTTAACCCGCGCTTAATATTAACTAGTATTTAACCAGCGCTTTGCGGCGGTGTCACAATTCACCGTTTCGACCGGTACCATCAAATCAAATAAAACAAACAGCGGTCACAGATTACAAAAACAAATTCAGATAAACTATAAAGTAGCAGCTAAACTATCAAGTAGCAGCTAAACTGAAACATGAATGCTAGGCTACATATCAAATTGAATGAAAATTATGTAATTCTAATCACAAAAACATTTAAACGAACAGTTATAGCAAACACCATGACGATAACATACAGTACCAGTCAATTAACACCTACACGATCATTAATTTAACGATCACACTCACATCCAGCTTGAATTCAAACACATAGGCAGCATAAATTACCAGAAACAAACTATAGGTTTCAGCTAATTTAGAAATTAGAACACGAATACAGTGTTGCTTATCAAAAGAGTAAAAGCATAACCATAACAAGTTAAACACAGAGATTGTCCCTAACAGCATTAATAGATAAGATCACAAATTACAAAAAGGAATTAGGGAGACTATCAATTATCAGCTACATCTAAACATGAATAGTGAACTACATATCAAACTGAACATAACTGCAATCATAAAATCGCTAAAACGTATCAATTATAGCAAACAACATGACGAAAACGTACAATACTAATCAATCAACACCTACACGATCGTTAATTCAACAATCAGTCTCAAATACAGCCTAAATTCCTCTACAACAAACCTCACTCGAAGACATGAATGCTAAGCCACATATCAAATTGAACATAATTACATTATTCGAAGGTTACCAACCCGGACCCGTTTTAACCCGACACAATTGCCCCTTGATGTACAATCACTTTTTTTTAAAAGACATTTTTTAACCAACCAACCCGATCCGACCCGAACCTGTTTTGACCCATGACCCGACCCGTTTTGACCCATGACCCGACCCGACCCGTTTTGACCCATGACCTATGCATAAAAATCTTGTTAGACATTGCTTCCGTGATAGCACCTAAGTGCGAGAAAACAAAGAACTATTAGCAACGAAATGAGAAAAACATAACAAGTCAAATATAAAAAATATTACCTCAAACATGAAAATTTTGGTGAGACGTCGCTTCCCCGTGTTTGCAACGGCTCAAGTAGAAGTTGCTATTAAAAAAACAATGAAAATATAAGGCGCTCACTTAAACTATCATTAAGTGAAAATATAAAATGTTATGACAATGATAATATTTTGGTGAGTCGAATCTTCACCACGGATATGACAATGAAGATAGAAAATGTTACCATAATACCCTTGAACCCTTTCATCTAACTTGTGACAGCATGAGCAAGTCCTTTATTTTGAAATGTCTGCAAAAAGGGACAGTCTTGAAACATAAGATGCTCACTTAAACTGTCATTAATTAATGTAAAAAGAAAAAAAATAGAGCAGCATATAGAAAATCACCTACATGAGTGTGTTGAGAACATATTTACAAGACCTTGAAGAGGCACAAATAGGCTAATGTCAAAGTCCTTGCCAAAAAAAAAACATATAAAATCAAATCGAAGTGTGAAAGATATATAATATAAGTAGAGCAGTGATTACCTTAGTTGCCAAACAAGATGCAAGCCTGTTAGCATACTAAATGTGTTTGGCCAGCAGTCCGCTTGGTGTGAAACATTCTTGCAGCATAAATATCTTGTTGAACTTCTGCTCCCCTCCACTCGTAGCACCTACGTGCAAGAAAACAAAAGCTTATTAGCAACAAAAAGTCCAAAACATAACAAGTTTAACAATGAAGATATTACCTGAACATGATAATTCGGTAAGGTTGTCGCTTCCTCAAGTACGCATCAAGTTCATGTACAAGCTGTCATTAACCAAACAACTATTAGCAAGCCAAAGAGTTGAAAACAAAATAAAATAAAACATAAGCATTTTAAAATTAAGAATTAACATCAAAACAATAATCTTTTCGCTTCCTTGAGCTCGCATAGAAGTCTAGTGCATCCTCACTTTTAAAAAACAAATAAACTTTGGAAAAAAGATAGAAAAGAAAAACAAGCTTTTTAGTATTTACACCCGAACCAAAGCTAGTTTTTTCTCTTAAGAGTTTTCCCTCAATATAGATTATTATACACAAAAATCAATTGGTAAAACCCAGACCAGTTCAACTTCCACTGATTTGCTAAAGTCTCTTTTAGTCTTGTGCATATTGAATTAGTTATAACTAATTGGTTTAGTTGTGTTGCTTCGATTGTCGGGTTGGACTCGCCAACCTACTAACATGACCCGTTTGGAACCTTATGGTAATTTTTATTTATTCTTTGGCCCTTGTTTATAGCTATAAATAGTACACCATACCTCAATACAATTCATTCAGTTCACATATTCAAACAGTCTGTATGATTGTGTCAAATATCCCAATGTAATACTTCATTTGTTCCATAAAATATATGATCAACTAAGAAACTAAATATAACAACACTTTCTAACATATGGCATCAACATCAAAGATACACACTACACTGATCATATTATGTATGAACAAATACCTTTCTGTAAAAATTTCTAACATATATCGCATCATAGCCTTGTATAAAGAGTAACTCAAGAAATTTTGATAGCAGAACACCCAACTATGTTGTGTAACTCAAGAAAGTTACATAGTTGTGTACCCGGAAACCAAAATACCCGACCAGAAACAGATCTGCAGCCACATAAAACTAGGGTTTCAACAGTTTCACATATTTAACCGATAACCGTGTCACAAACTCGCAACTTTTGCCATTACAAACACTAAACTAGGGTTCTAACAGTTTATGTACGAGCAGATTTAAAAAAAAAAACAAAAAAAAATATGTATAAACAGATTTAAAACTAACCGGTGGTGGCCGTGGAGACAAGGTGGTGACGGTGGTGGCCGTGGAGACAAGGTGGTGCCGGTGGTGGCCGTGGAGACGAGAAGGTGCCGGTGGAGAACCTATATTCACCAAGAACCAATAAATTAACAACCTATATAACAAAAATAAACAAAAAAATCAACATAAAACTAACCGATTTGAAGTAGGAATGAAGAGATTCGCCGAATTTTGGAGAGGAAACCGTGAGTCCGCTGAAGATATGGGGGAAAGTAGGTGGAGGGAAGCAAAAAAGGCGCTGAATCTGATCTTATTCGTTCGACCAATAGGGGCGACACTATGTCGCCGCTATTGATTGATAATGTCGCCGCTGTTGATGTAATAGATCCGCAGCCGTTGGATCATGGTGACAATCGTATGGCTATCGTTCAACAAGGGACACCGGATTGCGGATTGGACCAATAGCCGTTGGATCGCCGCTATTACTCTAATTTCTTGTAGTGACAGTTTTAAAAAAAAATATATTTGTTTTTAATTTTATAACAATTTGTATAACTTTTTATAAGTAATTTGAACTTGTATAAAAACAATTTGTTATAAGTAATTTGGATTTGTACAAAAAAAACAATTTGATTATGAAAAATAAATGTGAAGAGTAGTGATGATATAAAAATGCAAGGATGTTTATATGATTGGTTGAAAATGAGCACTTTCTAAGGATTCATGGAAATTCAATGTGTTCGCTTATTGTGCTCATTTGTGGTGTTTTTAGGCTTTTGCATCGAAGATGCTCTAATGGCAGGACTGAAAGAATCACAACATCTAGCACTGCCATTCAAAGAAATAGAAACGGCAACCGAAAATTTCCGAACATGTATTGGAAAAGGTGGATATGGTCCTGTGTACAAAGGAGAACTCTTGATAGCCGGAAAACTCACCGCGGTTGCTGTAAAAAGGTTAAATGATCATCTCGGACAAGGGTTAAAGCAATTTTTAACAGAAATTCAGCTGCTCACTGGTCAAGAGCATCCGAACCTCGTTTCTCTTCTAGGTTATTGTGACGAGGGGGCAGAGAAGATTATTGTCTATGAATATGCAGAGCGTGGAAGTTTGAATCGGTATATAAGGCCTAGTGATACTGCCTATTGTCTTACGTGGCTGGAAAGACTCAAAATATGTGTAGGGGCTGCTAGTGGATTAGATCACCTGCATAGTCACGTCGGAAAGCATCAAAGCATAATCCACAGGGATATAAAAAGCGACAATATTTTGTTGGATGACAAGTGGGTTGCAAAAATTTCCGACCTTGGATTGTCCAAGTTAAGTTTAGCGGGTTTAGATAGAAGTGTAGTTATTTCTCATGCTTGTGGCACACCTGGATATTGTGAACCAGAATACGTTATAAGCGGCATCGTGACAAAAAAATCGGATGTTTATTCTTTTGGTATGGTACTATTTGAAGTTCTTTGTGGAAGGTTGTGTACCGTTAAAGAGGATGATGGCTTATATTTATCAGCCACAATGGTTAAAGAATACTACAAAAGAAGTAAACTGGACGAGATTGTTCATCCTATTTTAAGGAAACAAATAAGCACAGATTGCATGTACAAATTTTCAGGAATCGCATATAGATGCTTGCACGATGATCGAGAACGCCGGCCTCCTATGCATGTTGTCAAGAAAGAGCTTGAAGAAACGTTGAGAATCGAGGTACGTTGTTTATAGAGATTATAGATGACTCTTTAATCCAAACAAATAATGTACAGAAAAAAATATTGTGTAAAAATTGTGTGTGTGTGTGTGTTTTTTGTTAATATTAGCAGGTTATTTCAAACAAATAATAAATGTAAACCAAAAGATAAAAGCTAGACCTACAAATAATAATTGGACCCGTTTTAAGTTAACAAGTTTATAATAGTTACTCTTTTTGATCCGTTGTCTAATTTGAATACATGTATGGGCGGTATGTGCATATAATGTATAATATATGTGTGGGCTCCCGGGGGGCAAAAGTGAAAGTGCACTAATTATAACGTTATTTTAATAAGTTCGTGAAAATAACGTTAAAAGAGGTGGATAGTTAATCATGCATCATGTGGTGGCGTTGATAGCCAAAAGACAAGGGGGTACGTGCACTAATCGGCATTTGTCTCAATTGCTGAGTGTTATGTGCTCTATGTCTAAGGCTTGATGCAAAACTACAATCGAGTCGGGGGTCTCACTAGAAGCAACCTCTCTATTCCTACGGGGTAGAGGTAAGGTTGTCTACATCATACCCTCCTTAGACCCTACCTTAGCTTAGCTTTGCTATTGGTGGGATTTATTGAGTATGATGATGATGTCTAATTTGAATACACCTTAGTGGTCCTTTTTATCGAATTTGAGATGACACATATGAACCCATATAGAACCCATATATAGATAGTTTTGCTCAAATCAACTCATTGTTCAAAGAATGAGTCATGGCTGCCAGTCTGTCACCTATAATTCCAATATGGGGTAGTTATTATTTTCTAAAATTACCATTCTCCAATTTTCCAGAAAAAAAAAAAAAAAACTAAACTCGATCAAGATAAAGCGGACTAGAGAAAGATATGTTTTTGTTTTGCATTCTTTATTTGGTACATGATATGAAAAAGTTGCTTTGGTTTTTAGTTGTCCCGATCAGGCTCTCTCTCCATTGAGGCAGAGTCAACAGACACACAACCTGTAATCCAGCCTATTGCTGTCCCTGCTCTTCAAACGAGCGAGTCAGAGAAAACTAACGCCATTGCGGCAGCACCAACAGACACACAGCCTATTGGTGTCCCTGCTCTTCAATTTATGGAGTTGAGGAAGATTACTGCTAACTTTGGTAGTAAGTCAAGAATCGGGGAAGGTACTTTTGGAACTGTGTACGTTGGTCACTTAAGCAGTGGCCAGGCTGCAGCTATTAAAGAGTTGAAGCACAATGGACAAAGAGGCGAAGAATTTTTAGCTCAGGTTTGAGTTATGGTTGCTAATATCTGTATTCCTAGTAAGTGTCAACTTAAATTAATGTTAGAGCATTTATATTGGAGCCTCTATATATGGACATTCTATATAATATATAGGAAAAAATAGAAGAAACAACAAAAAAGCCACTACATTGGAACCTTTGTAGTTGAGAAAAATTTAAAGGGACTAAACTACACCTCCATATTTAGAGGGTTGTATTCAACTCTCTATAATTTTTTATGGGTGTGTAGGAAAGAGAAAATGATAATAAAATAAGTTAATGTGAGTAAGATAGAGGTAGAGATAGAAGGTTGGATGCGAGAAGGTTTTTAGAAATTAACAAAATTTAGAGAAAAATGTACTTTCTAATTTGAATATATAGATGGAGGTGGAGTCTCCAATATGAATGCTCTTACTAGTTGTAAATTATTTACGTTGGCGCCTCTAAATTCTACATTCTATATATTTAGAGAGGAAAAAATAGAGAAAATTAAAGTGACCATCTATATTTAGAGGTTTACTATTCATTAATATATGTATTATTATGACTAAGGAAAAAAAGTAAGTGTCTATGAGTAAGATGTCTCTCTATACAGTCAGATGTGAGATGTTAAGAACATTTATATCCGAGTCTTTAACTCCATCTATATAATTAAACTAAAAACACATTTTTCTTTAAACTTTGTTTATTTAAAAAAAAAACCTCACATTCGATTCTTCGTCTCTATGTTACCCTCGAACATGTATCTTATTGTTTTTTGAGTAAATTGTCATTTTAGTCCCTGAGTTTTTGTCCAAATTGTCATTTTAGTCCAAATAGTTTTTTTTTTCCTCCTCTGGGTCCCTGACTTTTCCTTATTCTTACCATTTTGATCACATTGCCTAACTTAGTCTAAAAACCAGGTTATAATCAGGGGTATTTTTTGCATTAAATTATTATGAGGTTTATAAATAATGTTGTAAACTACCTCTGGTTATCACTACACAACAGTTATGCTAAAGCCTAAAAATACCCCTGGTTATAACCAGATTTTTAAGACTGAGTTAAACAATGTGATCAAAATGACAAGAAAATGGAAAAGTCAGGGATCCAGAGGAGAAAAAAAAAACTATTTGTACTAAAATGGCAATTTAGACCAAACATCAGAAACTAAAATGAGAATTTACTCTTGTTTTTTCATGGTTTCAGACTAGACTGATGAATAGTCACACTCTAACTACA
Organism: Helianthus tuberosus; assembly: GCA_030545235.1. NCBI lineage: Eukaryota > Viridiplantae > Streptophyta > Magnoliopsida > Asterales > Asteraceae > Helianthus > Helianthus tuberosus. The sequence continues at coordinate 114,469,912 of CM060414.1, read as the reverse complement.
GAGGGTCATTATTGTTGTCATCAATTTTTTTCCATATCACATATTCCGATGGATGGGTTTAGTTGTTTTCTCTATTTTTTATCTATATTTATAGAGAAAGCGGTTACAGAGGCTCTAGTATGAGTGCTTTTAAAAAAGGTGTACCTATTTGCACACTTATTTGCCTATTGGCACACCAAAAAGGTGTTTTTTGTCTTATATGCACACTTTGCAGTGTCGAGCTATGAGCAAAGCGCGGCGTTCTGGTCCGGTCAACCAGACAAAGACTGACGGGGGCTTTCAAGGAATACAAATAACCCCTGGGTTTTTTTTCGCAAAAAATAAAATTCTATTGTACCGCAACTGGAAGCAACTTCGATGACTTGTACAATCGTGTTTCGATAACTTGTACATTGTCACACGAATTTGGCTTTAAATGAAATTTTGTACCAAAACGTAAATAAAAATAATAATGTCCCAACGGTATATTAAGATACTTGTAAAAAAAAATTAAATTTATAATTAGAGAAAAAGTATATGAAAAATTCATTATAAATATTTAAAGATTAATTAAATATTAATAAAAACTTTGAACCATCCCAGCCAGCCAACCATCCTGATTAATCTCAATTAAAAGAAGGCACCGTTGACTGATTTGACATGTTTACTATATTTGTCGACCAGGTAAAATAATTGATATATATAATATCTGGTGTATCATTGCAGGTTTCTAAGGTATCGAGGCTTAAACATGATAATGTGATTCAAATGCTAGGATTTTGTATAAATGATGGTTGGAGAATACTTGTTTACGAATACGCTCCAAAAGGATCTCTTCGGGATATTCTTCATGGCAAGTTTCCTAGCTTATTGTCTTTTTAATTTGTGTCCCTAGTGAGCTTGGTGCTTAGGGTGCACTTGGCTCATTGTCTTTTAAATGCAAGTCCCTAGTTAGCTTAGTGCTTAGGGTGCACAGAATGGAGATCTACACCGGACGTGCAGTTAGTGGCGAACCCAAAATTTTTTTTATGTGGGTGTGGAATATTTTTAAAGATTTTAAGCCCTTAGCTTAGCTATGTAAAAAAATCCAGTTCATAGCGGGACGGATCAGGTCGGGTCATATAAAACAAAAGAACATCAAACTAAAGTTTATATAATCATAAAAAAACACGTCAAATGTCATTACAAATATATTTAAAATTGTGCCATGTGGGTTTTCATTTTTTGAAATTTATCCAAAACATCATACAGAGATCGCGTCATAGCTTCCCTACTCATAGTTCTTAACTTCCTATCAAACATAAAAAAAACAAAACCATTTAAAACAACACTAAACACTTAAAGTCTTAAACAATCATCAACCATACTTCATAATTTTCAAGTCATATTTTACTTGTTGATTACTTGTAACTAAACATTTAAACAAACAAAACTTTTACTAAAACAACAAAATCACCCTACTAAAGTCTAGAACAACAAAAAAAAAAACATCAAAACACATAAAATTTTAAACCCTTTTAACATTTCTATTTCTCCTAAAAATCCACATAAAACAACAAAAAAACATAAATAAACGAAGCATACCCGTGTGGTTTCGGATTCCGGTGATTACAGGTGGTTTGGTGACCAGAATTTTGGTTTTCCGGCAAAAAAAGGGTTGTTGTCGATGCTGCTGTTTGCGTCGCTAGGAATCAGAGTGAGAGCGGGAGCCGAGAATTGGAAAGGGCGGTTAGGTTGGGTTATTTTATTTACTTCAAATTTGATTGGGTTGGGTTTGAGTTAATTGCAATGGATTCTTTATTGGGCTAAATTGTTAAGTAAAAGTGATTGGGTTAAATTGTTAAGTGAAAGTGGTTAAATAATAATTATATAAATTATGTTGCATTTTTAATAAAAATCAGTGTTTACAATTTGTTTTTATAAATTCATAAGATTTTTTTTTTCTTAAGGGGGCGGTTGAAAATTTCCAAAGGATGCGGCCGGGATTTTCCGTGAAATTTAACACTATTTTTTTTTCAAGGGGTACTCGCCCACCCACGACTAAGGAACACATGGTGTTTGGCATAAGAAAAATTTTTCTTGCTGCAAAAAGTGCCTGAGCGAGGGAATCAATTTAGCATAAGGGACAACAATTATTTTATTAATTTTCTAAGAATCTATATCTATATTTACGTCTCATCTATCTATACTACATGAAAATAAAAAATCTTGGGTGATTATACATGACAACTTCGGGTAAAATCTAAAAATGTTTTTCTCGATTCCTCCTCTTATTAAATATGTATATTTCCAATTAAATGATAATGATTTCAAATAACTAAATTAAACAATTAAATATCTCAAAAATAATTCTTCTTATTTTAACAATTAATAAAATTTACTAAATCATAAGATTTCAATTACGTTTATTTTAAAATATAAATTTATACATCTTAAACCGTTATTATTTATGGTTGTTAAATCTTTAATATTTTTTATTTCATCAATGACTGATGACATTCAACATACAATATTTTCACATAAACTATAGCTTATAGGTTATTGATATACTTTTATGTATGCTTCTAGAACTAAAAATCGATATATTATACACTCAGTTTATTTTCGAGGCCATTTTATAACATGTTAAAGTAAAAATAAAGAAAAATATGTTAATTTGAAACAAAATATATAATTTTAAATTTAGTACGCTCAATTTATTATTTTGTTTATTTGTTTAATACAATTTGATTTTTCTCAAATAATGTTACTCCCTACTAAAGATAAAACCAAACAGTGTTTAGTTTTTGTGTGAACATTCCAATATAAGCTTTAATTAATGAAAACAGAATTGTTTTTAAACAAAAAATGGTCTCGAAAGCAGCTGTGACACGTGCTTTGGTCGACACATTTAAAAAAACAAAAACACTTAGGGGTGAGCAGAAAACCGAAATAACCGTAACCGAGAAAACCGAACCTAAACAAAAACCCACGGTTCGGTTTTCGGATTTTTAATAACCGGAAATTTCGATTCAGTTTTCGAATAACCATTTTCAATAACCGAAAAAAACCGAACCAATGAGTTACAATAGTAGGCCTAGTCCATATATTTTTATGTTTAAGTTGTTTAAGTGTTTAATTAATGCTAGTAGAAATTATTAATTCTATTCTTGAATGTTAAGTATTTATAATAAAAATATTAACATGTTTTTATTTGTAATTGAAATGATTTATTGCCTACATAAAATAACAAAACTTAATATAAAAATTAATTAATCTTCAAAGTATTATAAAACAAATTGTCTTAATAAAAACTTTAAAGAAAAAAAAAAGATTGTTTGTTTGTGAGAAAGAAACACTCTCATTTCACATCCTATAGGAATAAGCATGCCTAAACTTTGGGTGTACATGTCGTACTTTGGTGTAGAGGAAGTTTTGAATCTAAACTTGGGTGTACATGTCGTACTTTGGTGTAGAGGGAGTTTTAAAAGTGTTTGTTCATTTCTTAAGGGTATACCTATTGACACACCCAAATGCCTATATGCACACCTAAAAGGGTTTTTTTATCCTATATGCACACCCTGCAGTGTCGAGCTGTGGCTAAAGCGCGACATTTTGTTCCGGTCAACCAGACAAAAGACTGACGGGTCTTTTGACCGGACCAAAACGCCGAGCTTTGGCCGCGTTTTGGTCCTGTCAACCAGACAAAAGATTGACTGGGTGTCTGGTTGACAGGACCAAAACACGGCTCGACGTTTTGGTCCGGTCAAAAGACCCGTCAGTTTTTGTCTGGTTAACCGGACCAAAACGCCAAGCTTTGACCACAGCTTGACACTACAGGGTGTGTATATAGGACAAAAAAGCTCTTTTTATGCTTGACTATTTACACACCAAATGTGCAAATATTCTCCATCTTTAAACTTCCCAACACACATCCTCAATTGGTGTAGAGGGGTTTTAAAACTGTTTGTTCATTTCTTAAACTTCCTAACACACATCCTCAGTAATTAAATTTAAATTTTATAAAATTTATGATACGTTTTAAAGTATTGTTTTTAAAAAAGTTGGTTTTTAATTAAAAAGAATATTTTTTTAAAATACTTATATATTAAGTTCTCAAGTTAAGTTTTTAAATATATTTAAATTTTAAGTTTCAAAAGTTATAAAATTAAGAATTTGAGGTTTTAGATATTTTAAAATTCATGTTTCTAAACATTTTAAAAATTTAAGTTCTAATACTTTAAGTATTTTGTTTATAAAAATTTAAGTTTTTAAGCCCAAGGTGTGGGTTAGTTAGGTGGTATTTAGGGAGTGTCTGGGATTGCTTATCAACCAATTTAATGACTTATAAACTTTAACAAAAAAGAGATTTTTATTTAATGTTTGGGTAATGGGTTGAAAAGAAGGTTTTCAGGCCATGTGTAGTTATAAAGCCCCTTTTGTGGGCGTTATGAGACACGTGTCGTGCCACGTCATACAGGGGCTTTATGCGGCGTTATGTCACTAGAGCCCGTAGTCATAAAGCCCTTACCTCATCATTACTCAATTAATTAATTTTCGTTTTTTAATTAATTTCTAACTTTATAAAATTAAAAACCATTTCATTAAATAAACAAAAGATTACAATAAAATAAAAAAACGTTAAAATAAAATAAATAAAAAAACCTTACACTAATTAACTCAAATTTTGGTGGAATATGAGGGGAAAACCAGAGCCCATAAAAACAAAACACAAAACCAGCCCAAACCCATAAATTAAAAACCCTAAAATTCTTGTTCTTCCTTGTCTTCCTTCTTCTTCAATATATACCTGCAACACAAAATAAGAACAGAGCATTAAATATATGAGGGGAAAACCAGAAAATTAAAAAAAAAAATTCGAAAAAACACACACATCACGCCGCTATAATTCTTGCGCCACACCCCCATTTTTCATTTATAGCGCCCAAAGTTATGGTGTGCCCGGCGTTTTGCCGGCGCCAAAACCGGGCATACCGCCCCACTACGCAAGTCCTCATGCTCTGAAAAGTCCTCATTTTTCATTTTTTTTTTAATGAAAGTTTCTGTTCAAAAAAAAGGGGGAGTGATTTTTTTCCAAAACGAGGAAAGGGAGAAAAAAGAATTTTTGATAAGCAATCTTTTAAAGCACCCACATCGGTGGTGCTTTTTCTCGTCTTAACCATTCAGACTCTATATAAATCTTAACCATTTAGAGGTAAATGTCTGAATCATTCAGACATCTGATCGTGAAACAAACAGTATGAACCATTAAGTGCTGAACCAGTAAAAGGTCTGAACTATTAAAAGTCTCATTAGGAGAGGTAAACAAACAGCCCCTTAAACTATTAAATACATATATTTATTTGTGAGCCCGCTTCTTTAAAAAAATAATAATAATAATAATAACAACCCCATCCCCCACCCTGCTCTTGCTTTCTTCTCACTATCTTCACGTTCCACCTGCAACTCCACCACCGTCTGCCTGCGATACAACAAAAACAACCATCATACCACCGCCTCCACCTTGCCTCCACAACCTGCAAGATAAAGCATTTTAACAAACACCTGGTAGACAACAATCTCTCATGCAATTGCGTCCATACCCAGCAACACAAGCACCAGCTTCCTCCACCTCATCTTTCTAGTAATTAGACACAACGGTTAGGAACCCTTTTGATCCTCAGCATCATCTTCAACCACTTACTTCCAAAAACACCAATTGAGCACACGCGTATATCCGTAAAAACCACAAAACTAAAACACACACCTACCCTACAACCGAAACAAACCAAAACAACCCACCACTAGCAAGATAAAGTAGATCAGAAGGACAACCGCCTTTAGGGGGGAAAGCTCCACGTCCGCCGTGCGTATAGGGTTGCTTTTGATGGTTACAACGCCCAATCCACGATCAGATCGGACATATACAGATGACCGCGGGGCTCCGAATATAGCCGTGATGTACGCAACTTTTTGATACTGGGTTTCACCCCTAACACGACGAGTCGACGACAATTGTGTGGATTGAATTGGGAGATGAGGAGGGGTTGATTAGGGTTGAGGCTGTCAGGTTGATAAAGGGGATTGATGGGGTTAGACCGGAGTGTCGCCGTTGAGGGGTTTATCAGGTGTGGAGTTTGGTGGTGAACTTGCAGAGAAGAAGAAAGGGTGAAAAGAGGTGGGGGTGGGTAGGTAGGTGGGCCCACATGTATGCGATCTTGCTATTCACACACCCCCACCTACCCCTTTGTCTATTTACACACCCCCTAGTGTCGAGCTATGGCCAGAGCGTGGCGTTTTGGTCCGGTCAACCAGACAAAAGACTGACGGGTGTCTGACGGGTCTGTTGACATGACCAAAACGCCAAGCTTTGGCTGCGTTTTTGTCCTGTCAACCAGCCAAAAGACTGACCGGGTGTCAGTCTTTTGTCTGGTTGACAGGACTAGAACGCGGCCAAAGCTCGGCGTTTTGGTCAGGTCAACAGACCCGTCAGACACCCGTCAGTCTTTTGTCTGGTTAACCGGACCAAAACGTCGCGCTCTGGTCATAGCTCGACACTGGGGGGTGTGTGGATAGACAACATGGGTGTGTGAATAGACATGCCCTTGTTATATTTTTAATACTAAGGGTATTTTTGTAATTTCACACATACTTAACACTAAAAACTAAGGGGCTGTTTGGTAGCATCTGAATGACATTAAGAGGCTACCTCTTAATGAAATCATTTAAGAGTTTAACAAAGATAATGTAGAAGAATGTGACATGTGATGGTTTACCATTCAGATGTTACCTCTTATCCAGTCAGACATAAGGTTACCTCTTATTCATTCAGACATAAGGGCCACAAATGATTTCATCTAGAGGCAGCCTCTGAATGGATTAAGAGGCTACCAAACAGGGCCTAACTCTTATCCATACTAGGGACTATTCGAGAACGAATATGCAAAAGTTGAGGACTATAGCTGTAATTTTAGAACTGTAGGGACTATAGGTGAAATCTGGACAAACCACAGGGACTATCCGAGCACTTTTCTCGATAGTTTATTTAAATACTTAACCATACCAAATGGATATAAAAAACAAAAGAGTAAAATGCCATTTTAGTCCCTGTGGTTTGGCCCATTTTACCAGTTTAGTCCAAAGGTTTCATTTTTAACCTGTGGGTCCAAAAAGGTTTCACCGTTGCCATTTTAGTCCACTAGGTTAACTCCACCCATTTTTTCTGTTAACGAGAAGATCAAATCGGTCATTTTATATGGCTGAATTGCCCTTTTAGTTAACAGAATTACATACAAAATTACCGAATTGGCCTTCTCGTTAACAGAAAAAATGGATGAAATTAACCCAGTGGACTAAAATGGCAACTGTGAAACCTTTTTGGACCCACAGGTTAAAAATGAAACCTTTGGACTAAACTGGCAAAATGGCCCAAACCACAGGGACTAAAATTGCATTTAACTCAAAACAAAAAGCAAAGGTAGAAATAAGAGGACAAATCTTTAACTGTATCTAGTAACATTCGACGAGACTCATTTAGCATGAATGGTAGGTGTCCAAAAGTTTTCCTGCGATTGATCTTGATTGTCTGTGTGACACTGTTTGTGAATGCAGCACGTGGAACACATGTTATATTAGCATGGTCCGAAAGAGTTAAAATTGCTATTGGAGCTGCAAAAGGGCTTGAATACTTGCATGGAATGAAGATTATCCATCGTGATATAAAGTCTAGTAATGTTCTGGTTTTCGACGACTATGTTGCTAAGATTGGGGATTTTGATTTATCACACCAAACCGACATGTCACTGTCAGAACGTTCTCATTCTACCCAAGGTTTTAACTTTGGTTCTAATGCACCGGAGTAAGCAAGCTTCTCTCTCTTTCAAAGCTATTGTCACCAGGATTTGTTACATCCTACGATGCCCAAGGTGTTGTTTTGATTTGTTATATCCTACGATGCCCAAGGTGTTGTTTTGATCTTCATATGTGTGGGCAGTGGCACACCCAATAATTTTTTCCATTGTGTCGGAATTTTTTGAGGCCAATCTATAGTTACATATTAAAGCTTTCAATCTATGAAGTGTCAGGTTAAGTTAAAAAAAAAGTTTAAAAACATAATTAAATATCAAGTACATAATATAAGTACCTCAACTGTCATTAGAAATGTATAATACAAATACAACGGTTAAACTTTACAGTTTTCACATTCTAAAACCTAGCCATTACCTCATCTACAGAAACATTACCGGGCACCTTTCTTTCAATATAACAAATACAATTGTTGTCCAAAATACAAAACACGTTTTCATTAGGTACTCTGGTTAGCCAAAGATTTGTTCAGGTCGGTGTCGAAATTTCATGGAGGTCAGTTTTAAAATTTCATGTTTGTTGGTGTCAAAATTCTTGTGCGGGATAAATCGCATATATACCAAAAGAAATATTAGTATCCATGGGGTGTGGGTGTCCCCCATGCCGCACCTAGGGGCTAGGTCCGGCCATGTGTATGGGTTACTGACTTGCTTCTGAAAACTTTCCATTCATATCAGATATGCCTTGACTGGACGGCTGGATTCAAGGAGTGATGTTTACAGCTTTGGAGTTGTTCTCTTGGAACTCTTGACTGGTCGAAAGCCTGTTGACTATAATTGTCCGGAAGAGGAACAAAGTCTAGTCACTTGGGTATGCTCCTTAATTAGTTGCATCATGCCCTTTTAAGATATATGGTTTCTTGTTAATCTAAACGTTTGTGAATGTTTTACTTTAATTTCAGGCGAAACCATTTCTTCGTAGCAGAAAGTTCAAACGGTGTGTTGACCCTAAACTAGAAGGAGAATACCTTCTCACCACAGTTATGAAGGTGTGTCTTCCATAGTTTTGTGTATTAATATATAACTGGCCTTTCTCTAGTTATGTCTAAGTAAGTATTTGCGTAATTGCGTACTGACAGATGGCGAAAGTTGCATCCTCGTGTTTGCACAATGATCCTAAAAAGAGGCCAAAGATGAGCGATGTTGTTGAAAAACTACAACGAGTGCTCGAAGCTCCTCCTGCTGAAGCATCACGCTTCAGCGTGTTTATGCGTTGTTGCAGAAGACCAACTTAGCAGATATACCCCTATGCATCCCTTTGGCTTCTAATTCCTTCCACTTCAATGCGTACCCTCTATGCATCAGTTACAAAGAAGATGTGAATTAATGGAATCACAAGTCGCATCAACAGATGGTGTGGGGCTGTGTAAAATGACTGGAGTAATGGCGAGAGTGACCGAAATAAGTAGTCTTCAACGAAGATGTGTTAATAGAAGGAGTGGCGTAAATATCCTATGTATATGTTGTAAGTTTTGGCCCTTTGCCCGTTTGGGTCGGGGGTGTTGTTTTGTTTGGCCTTTTGCCCGTTTGGGTCGGAGGTTGTCTTAGTGAAGTTTTATTTTCAAAAAAAAAAAAATAGAAGGATGTGATAAGTTTCTTTTTAAACAATAAGTTTCAAATTTTGTGGTACATTGTCCTGCAATCAATATAAAGTCAGTAAACTTCAATACATCACTAATTTTTAATAATAACTGGTCCGGCGTGGAACCATTAAAAATCAGACAATTTTTAATCTATAATAAAATATGTTAGATTTAATTAGAACTCGCGAATTGCTGCGGAGTCAATAAAACTTGGTATTTTTGTTCCGTTTGTCTAAATGTGATGGACTGAGTGGTCTTTTGGTGATGAGTGCAACACCTAAATTGGTTTGACGAGTGCTTATGGAAGCTTAGCTTATGGGCGGGTCAGGTAATGGTTAATATGGATCAATTTTCAGTACAGGTTGAACCAGTCTGGATCTGTTTGAGACTTTGAGTTGACTAGTAAACATTTTTTTTCATTTATAAAAGAAAATAATTAATATGTCAATTTTGATTTAGAAACAATATCAAAATCATTGAACAAAACAATTTAGGAGGTTGTATGAATAAAAATTCGGCTATAAGAAACTTCCAACTCATTTGCCATTATCCCTTTTTAGCTAACATCTTTCAGAATGACCCATTTGAGATTGAACAACAACAATCTAAATTGATTCAGTTATAAGCAAACAGGAGGAAATTTCCCATCTCTATACAAATCTAACTGCTGAATGTACCTTTTGTTTAAAAATAACAATATCATCTCTTTCATTATGAACGCCCGCTTACGGTATGCACATATAATTTATATATGTGTCGGTGTTCTGGGGGCAATAGTGAAATGCACTAATTTTAACATTATTTACTAATTTCGTGAAAATGACGTTAAAAGAGGGGGATGGTTAATCATGCATCATGTGGTGGCGTTGATAGCCGAAAGACAAGGACGTACAAGAACTAACCGGCCTTTGTCTCAATTGCTGAGTGTTACGTGTCTTATGTCCAAGGCTTGATGCAAAATTACTATTGAGTCGGGGGTCTCACTAGAAGCAACATCTCTCTTCCTACGGGGTAGATGTAAGGTTGTATGCATCTTACCGTCCTCAGACCCTACCTTAACTTTGCTATTGATGGGATTTACTGAGTATGATGATGATGATCTCTTCCCTTGAAACTGCAGAGAATATAAGGGTACTATTATAAATAAAAAACCTATAAGTATTCCGGTTAAATGACACGTGTTTCTTTTTATGAAAATAAATCCGAAATTAGGTGGCGCCCAAAAAAAAATTCCATCCATCCATTTATCTGAGCTAGATGTGTAATAACGAAGCCTATGGTATTGCCACTGGGATGGTGACTCGGGTGGTGCATACTAGTGGTGGCAAAGTGGGCAAGTTGGATGGGTTTGGGTAAATAGGTCAAGATGGGTTTGGGTAAGGATGGGAATAAGTCAGGATGTGTATTTAAAAAAAAAAGATCGGATGGGTAAGGAGTCAAGATGGATTTGGGTTAGGATGAGTTTGGGTTTAGATGAGATCTAAAAAATCAAAAAAATCTAAAAAAATCATAAAAATCTAAAAAAATCAAAAAAATTCTAAAAAAATCAAAACAATTTCTAAAAAACTCAAAAAAAAAATCATAAAAATTATAAAAAATCCAAAAAACTCTAAAAAATCAAAACAATTCTAAAAAATAAAAAAAAAGTTTAAAAAATCTAAAAAAATCTAAAAAATCATAAAAATTCTAAAAAATCAAAAAAAATTCTAAAAAAATCAAAATAATCTAAAAAATCAATAAAATTCTAAAAAATCATAAAAATTCTAAAAAACCATAAAAATTCTAAAAAATCCAAAAAATACTAAAAAATTATAAAAATCATAAAAATTCTAAGAAATCCAAAAAATTCTAAAAAATCCAAAACAAAATCAAAAAAATCTAAAAAATAAAAAAAAAATCTAAAAAATTAAAAAAAAATCATAAAAAATTCTAAAAAATCTAAAAAATAAAGGCAAATTGGAAAAAAATAATCTCATCTTTCTGAAATTGGCCGATAATAATCCCAAGTAAGTTATTAGCCAATAATAATCCGACCTCGTCCAATTTTTTTGTAAAATAGTCCGCCGTTAAAATAGCTTAACGGAGTTAAGTTTTTTTTCTAAATTACAAACTGATGTTTTAGGGCTTTTGATCAGAACGAGTATACGAGTCGATTGATGTAAAACTTACCTCAAAACACTGCCCCCAACCCACGAAAACGGTGCTTCAATTCGGGTGTTTAACTTCCAATTAACGAAATTCAAGCCATTTCGAACACAATTTCGAGGTAAGTTTTACATCAATCGACTCGTATCCTTGTTCTGATCAAAAGCCCTAAAACATCGGTTTGTAATTCGGAAAAAAAACTTCACTCCGTTAAGCTTATTTTAACGGCAGCCTATCTTACAAAAAAATTGGACGAGTTGGGATTATTATTGGCTAATAACTGACTTGGGATTATTATCAACCAATTTCAGAAAGATGAGATTATTATTTTCCAATTTGCCAAAAATAAACAAATTCTAAAAACTCATATTTATTATTTTTTGGAATTTTTTTGATTTTTTATATTTTTTTTTTTGGATTTTTTTAGAATTTTTTGGATTTTTTAGAATTTTTAATTTTTTTTTTATTTTTTAGAATTTTTTTAGCACTTTTTTATTTTTATTCTTTTTCTTTAAATTTTTTGATTTTTTTGATTTTTTTTGGTTTTTTAGAATTTTTTGATTTTTTATAATTTTTTTGTTTTTTAAATTTTTTTGATTTTTTATGAGTTTTTTTATTTTTTAGAATTTTTATGATTTTTTTAGAATATTTTTATTTTTTTAGAATTATTTTGATTTTTTACAATTTTTTGATTTTACAGTTTTCTTTGTTTTTTTATGATTTTTTAAAATTTGTTGGATTTTTTAGAATTTGTATGATTTATTTGAATTTTTTGTTATTTAGATTTTTTTATTTTTTTAGAATGTTTTTATTTTTAAGAATTTTTATGATTTTTTAGAATTTTTTTATTTTGAAGATTCTTTTTTATTTTTTACGATTTTTTTGATTTTTTAGATTTTTTTTTTTAATTTTTAGAATTTTTTTTTTAAGATTTTAGAATTTTTTGGAATTTTTATAATTTTTTTGATTTTTTTGATTTTTTATGATTTTTTGCTTTTTTATAATTTTTTAGAATTTTTATGATTTTTTAGATTTTTTTTATTTTTTTACAATATTTTAGATTTTTTTATTATTTTTAAAATTCTTATTATTTTTAAACGAAGAATGACGGGAGAGTACTACGGGAGATATCTACGACTAGTAATTAGTTTAGTGATTTTATCTTATACCCATCCTGACCCGCTTGGGTTTTATCTCATGCCCATACTGACCTACTCTTTTGTTTTTATCCACCACTTCATAACCCATCCTAACATAGTGACTAATTTTGTTTGGCCCATCTTAACCCATCTTAAAATTTAAAATGCCCATATCAACCCAAAATAGAATGGATGGGCTTGTTTTGGCAGGTCTAGTGCATACCCTCTAGGTGGAGTTAGAGAAAAAGGAAAAATATGTGAAACTTATGGCACTAACCACTGGAATGGTGACTCGGGTGGGGTATGCCCGCTAAGTTAACATAGGTAAAAGCATGTCGAAGCTCGAAACATCATCCTTTATCAATTATAAATTTAATCGGAATTACATAATGGTTTTTCATATAAAAGGGTAGATAATTATCTTTTAACCTCATAAACTTGAAGCGGGATTAGGTAGCGGTGTGGTCTCTTGAGGGTAGAAAATATTGTATCTAAAAGAAACGTCGATTGGAATCTTTGATGTTTGGGTTTTTTGGTGTTTTCTAAGATGATTTGTATATAGTAAAATATGGCGTTTTTGGGTTTGGTGTGTTTGATGTTTGGGTTTTTTGGCGTTTCTAAGATGAATGGTATATGGTAAAATATGTCGTTTTGGGTTCGGTATGTTTAATGGAAGGTCTAAGATTTTTATACTGGATGTTTTTGGCGCGTAATGGCGTTTTATTCATAAATTTGGCGTTTTGGGTAGAGAAGTCTAAAGACCCTTTTACCCTTAATGAAGCGCGTCCACTTAATAGAATTGGTGTTATTTATGAAAACACCACCGCGCCAATCTAGTCCGTAGATTTTTTTGATCGGACGATCCATAACCGTTCTCACTGTTCTCACACTTTTCACTGTTTTCTCTAAATCCTGACCCTATATATATATATATATATATATATATATATATATATATATATCTTTGTATCCTTGTCGTGTATGAACGGCCCCCGCCCTTCATGAGTCTTCGTGCCTAGCACGAGTGTAAGTTGGCCTAGCCCATGTGTGTCTTCGTGCCTCGCACGTGTAGGAATAGGCCTAGCCCATATGCGTCTCCGTGTCTAGTACGGTGTGAGTGGGCCTAGCCCATAAGTGTCTCCGTGTCTCGCACGGGTGTTTTGTCATTATGAGTTGGATATATATTCTTCTAATATATTTAAGAATGGTGAACCTCGTTCACTTGTATAAGTACGTTCATTTCATTTGTATATATTTGTCTTCAAATATGGCTAACTTTTGTGTAATAGTGAAGATTATCAAGTAGTGTATACAAAACCCCACATACCGACAGTAATTTCAGAATACAAAAACTTAATCACTGTGAGTATAACTGAAAAACATTTAGGGTTTTGCAAAGCATTTGGTAAAAAGAAAGAATGACTCACTTTGTAGATTTAGGGTTTTAGATTAAAAGCTTCCTGGTGCTAATCCCGAGTTCCTAATAAAAATACAAAGCAACACGTGTCAGTGTAACAACCCAACTTTGGCATCACGAGATCAAAACCCCAATGTAGTTAACAAAATATAGCCTTATTCAGGCAGCACTTTGGCATCTGTTGCTCGGTTTCAGATCAATTGGATAGGGTATCGAATCAGTGATCAGGGTTAAAACACTTACAACAGGGCAGAGTTTCGCAGGTTTAGGGGTATAATGCAAAGAAACGTAGAACGAGAGAGCATAGTACGTGAAAAGTCGAACATAAACGTGCAGAAGCTTAAGTCCCTGGTTGCTGCATTTATAGGTCCACTTGGACCCTCCCGCGCGTCGCGACAGGCTAGGGGGACACCGCTGTGTGTCACCTAGTAGACCTAGTAGCCCTAGACAGGCTTCGTTTCACGTATAGCCTTGCCACACGTCGCGCTCAGGTAACACGTGTCCTGGTACTCCCCCGCGTGTCGCGGAAGATTTAGGGGTATCCCCCGCGTACCTCCTGGGAGTCCAGTTACTAGTTTCTTTGTTTTTCGTATTGGGCCACGTCGTACAAGTTCGTGGTTTCGATCAGGAGTCCTTATAAGGTGTTTTGGGAGTTGTTACATCCTCCCTACCTTGTTTTAAATCTCGTTCTCGAGATTCACTGGAATAAGTAAGGATACTTTCGTTTCATCTCTAATTCTAGTTCCCATGTGTATTCTGATCCTCTTTTTGAATCTCATTTTACTTTGACTAAAATTAACCTCTTGTGCTTGAGATTTTTAATCTTTCTATCTTCAATTTGTATAGGCTTTTCCACAAATTTCAGTTTCTCATTTACCTCTATGTCTTGAAATGGTACTATCAATGATTCGTCGGCTAAACATTTCTTTAGGTTACACACATAAAATACATCATGCACTCCTGCCATTTCTTCCGGTAACTGTAGCTGATAAGCTACCGGTCCTATTGGTTTGATAACTTCAAAAGGTCCAATGTACCTTGGGCTTAACTTTCCTTTCTTACCAAATCTGACAACTCCTTTCCAATGTGAAACTTTTAATAGCACTTTGTCTCCGACTTGAAATTCTAATGGCTTTCGACGATTATCTGCATAACTCTTTTGACGGTCTCGTGCTGTTTTCAGTCTTTCCTTAACTTGAATTATTTTCTCAGTCGTTTCTTATACAATTATTGGGTTTATAATAAACAATCAATAGATAACATTTGTTAGTTAATAGTAAATTTATATGTTTTATTTATAATTAATAAATTAATAGATAAGATTTTGTTTAACAAACTGTTTTTAATAGATTTATAGGTAATATATTTTTACAAAATCTATAAACGTGTTCATAAGCAATGCTATTTTTTATAAGTATATTATATCCCTTATAATTTTCTGTTTAATAATTTCAATCCTATTAACATAAAAATGATCCATATGATATACATGGATGTATTCAATTATGGTTCTATTATATGGGTTAAATAACTAACAAAAAAAGTAAACTTTCTAAATATTAAACAAAATGTATATCTAACAATTAAATTAATTGTAAAAAATTAATATTGTTACCCACAATTAATAATATCATAGATACCACATGTATATTCTGCTACTTTAAAGTAAACCAATTTAAAGATCATTATTATATTTTTTTTCAAGTTATGAAGGGGTATGGTCCTAAAAAAGCTGCGCAAACCTCCGTCAAGGTCGCGCGCGGGACCATACTCCTTATTCAACAATCTTCTTATCATGATTCTCGCGCGAGCTACATCACATCCTGTTTTACGCGGCGCGAGGCCTAGACAATAAGAAGCTCTAATAACAACACTTAGCATGCTAAAAGAGCACTCAGTCATCCAAACCCCGCGCGAGGTAGTTACATACCCAGCAGGAATCGCGCAGGGAAGTAACGCAAGGCTGTCCAGATAGTACACAAGGTACAAGTGGCAGAGGAAAAGAGCCAATCAACGTCCTTCTGGCCCTGCTCAATCGTGCTCCACGATCATCTGACATGCAGGAGACAAAAAGTACTTAAGGACGCCTACATGGCACCAATCATAAGGCAGAGATAACTGCCCCACGATCTCCACTTACCTGCTGATGGCAGAAGGACGGCCAGGCCGACAACAGTGACACGTGGCTCCAATCACATTGCGCCAGCTCCAGAAATCTCCTAGAAGCCACTAACGGTCGACAACAGCGAGACAAGGAGCATACCCTCCATGTTGTCGCCTTCCGGCCCAAGGCCCATCAGCCCACATCCTCTTACACCTCTCAGGCTATAAATAGAGACCTCACTTCACAGGTTAAACATTGGATTCCCTCTACTCTCACTCTTAATACACACTTATCACCTCAAATACAGTCGCTTATTCTCATGCCGGAGCCTGGTTAAGAGGGAAACCCCCATGTTCCCCTCTTAACGAGTAACGGTGTTCTGTTTTGCAGGATTAGACGATCATTACGAAGCTCAGAAGGCCATTAGAAGATTAACCACTATGGTAGGAACATAAACCAAACTGATTAAGCCCATAATTAGTTCCGTGTTTCTTCATTGGCGCCCACCGGTTTTCTACAAATCACTTTCATCTTCTTTTTCTGAGTTTTCGTGGTTTTTTCTTCCCTCGATCATGGTTGGTCAAGGAATCATTTTTGAGTTTGTTGGTTTTGGAGCAAACTCTAATGCAGCGTTGGGGGTGGACAACCAAAACGTCCAACCCCAACACATTGAAGAAATTGGCGAAATCGAAGTAACCAACACTGGGGGACCGCGCGGGAGCATCACCCGCATCACTCAAACGGTAACCCCAGGAAACAACGGCGCCGGACCTTCAAACCCAGCTCCACCTCAGAACATTTCGGCGCTACTAGGGCTACCAGAGGGCGAAACCCCAGCCTCATGGTACGCCAAGCAACTTGCCACCATTAACGAGGCATATCAATCTTTGAGCGCACAGCAAGCAGTCTTAACGGCAGAACCGTCCTTGGTTACACCAACCGGCCCCAGTCACGGGGCGCGCCAGATACCACCAACGCAAAACATCCAAGGAAGAGCTAAAAGACCTCCCCTTACCCGAAGACTAAGCGTGCAGGACACGCGCGATACACGGGGAGAAACAGAAAGCTATTATGACTATCCGTCAAACGTCCAAAGAGGCCCAGTTCATAGCCGGCTCACGCCGCGCAAGATGAACAATGAATGGGAAGATACTGACCCGAATGACCCAACTTGGCAAGATGATGAGGGTTCGTCAGTCTTCAATCGCTTGCAAAGGAACCATGAATACTACAAACCAAGACAACATGTTGGGTACACCGAAGAGGCAGAGCAAGACTTTCGCCTTGCCTATCGACCAGCTGAAGCTGTAGAACATTCAAAGTTCATTCCAAAAATCGCACTGGCGCCGCTTAAAAGAGAGAAGTTACCTCCGACAGTCGGAAAGTTTAACGGATTGACTGATCCCGATGATCACGTCAGAGTTTTCACAAGCGTGGGTTGCATGGGAGGATGGAATATGCCCATGTGGTGCCATCTGTTTATTCAAACGCTTACCGGGGCTGCTCGCGCCTGATTCGACAGCCTTCCTCCGGGAAAAATCAAATCATGGGTGGATTTCAGGACACAGTTTTTGAGTCACTTCAGTCAATAGAGACGTTACCAGCGCGACACAGCCGAGGTAGAGGACATCTGGCGCAGAGATAACAAGGGTCTCGAAGATTTCATCACTCGCTTCAACAAGGAGTGCTTGGAAATCGGTGGCTTAAGTGAACAACTCATGCGCTGCCACTTCAAGAAAGCCATTCGTTGCGATAGTCTCATTAGAACCATCACTGGGAAGGACGGAATGCCTAAAGAATGGGATAAGCTCATGGAAGCCGTGAAGATAGTCGCGCAAACTGGAGAGTCACTCACAAGAAACAAGAGTTATCGTACCGAAGATCGATTTTCTAAAGGGGGCCATTCGCGCGACGACAACAAACGGAACTGTAGGATCGGTTTTGACACCGTACGATTGCGTAACGAACGTTCGACGTGCGGAATCCGTCAACGTGCGTGACCGAACACACAAGAACGTACTAATAACGTGATTCTATTGAATAAGATGACGTGTACAAAGCCGAGAATCACGTGAGAGAACTTTCTCTCTCTAGACTTTCTCTCTCTAAGATTAGATCTCCTAAACCTCCAAAGGAGCAAAAGTCTTAAATTCTAACACTAACTCCTCTATTTATAGGCTAAGGGATATAAGGATTTCTCCTTATTTACAAAATTGCCACCTTGCCTTTCTAACTAGATATTACAATAAAATGCTAGAATTCTTCTGTTTTTGCTACGGACTAGATTGACGGAGGCGATAGACACATAATGCACTAACAGACTCCCCCTTGGATATTGCCGTAGTCAATCTCGTAGCGTCTTGTCTTTTCTCTTTCACGAACAGAATCCCCGTGGATCTGTCTTCGAGCTTCCGTTGCTCCCCTTCTTCTTAGACTCTTTTTCCTTCAGGCTCCCCCTTTCGTCAAGCTTCCGTGCTTTTGGGATCGACACCTGGATTTCCGAATACAAGCTCCTTCAGGATAGTTATCTGGCTCTTTGAATCCACGCTTCCTCTTGCGTTGAGCTCGTTTTCAGACTCCCCCTTAGACTCAGCTGTCGGGATCGTAGTCTGGCTTTCACAAGTTCACAAATTCAGGATCAATTCCTGGCTCTATTCTGCATATGCTCAGGATTTGAAACCTGGTTAACCTGCAAATCCTCTACCCATAACATAAGTTTCACAAATTTATAACACTTATATTTAAGAAACTTACTTGGTAGAAATCATTCATTTATCAATCTGTATAGTTACATCAAGTTCAAGTGAATGACCTTGATTAACTAATCACACAATCTTTCAAAACTTTTGTATATAACGTTCAAATTTTTCAACATATTCTCCCAACCCTCTAGTTCATCAAGTTTAGCATTTGGAATTTTGAAAATCAACTCTCCAACATCAGTTGTCGAAAATCTTTTTATATTTTTCAAAACTTTATGTTAAAACGCACTAAAATCTTTTTGGATTTTGAGTTTAAAGAAATGCAGTAAAGAAATATATACAGACAATATTTTTGTGAGTTTGTGTAAGAGGATCATATCAGTTTATGAGACCAATCACTAGCACCGTTAAGCTTTAATCATTTTAAGTTCTAAACGATTCACTTAGATTGTCAGTATACTGGTCCACTTAAATTTTCACACAAAGTTCAACTGCTTCGAGATACGAGTTTAATGTCTTAGATACTTAAACTTAATCGCGTGTCCCACCTCAGAATATACTCCCGTATCCAGATCCCAATATTCAGTCTTACAGGTAATTATAACACAAATGATATCTGTAAGGGGTTAATAAATTATGAAGAATCATGAGAGCTCAGGTCAGAACTACCGTTCAGCAGAGAGATCATGACTCAACTTTTGGGTGTGTCCCCTTTAGAGGATCTTTTTTTACAACAGTATTGCTAAGCAATTTTATTGTCTTATCATATATGCTGAGGGTGATGCTATGTTTCAAGCATTTGCGGAAAGTATTATTCGAGGACTAGGTCAGAACTTCCATTCAGCAGAAGTCCCGGAATAATACCCCAGACATCACTGAGTATAAAAACCTAGTATATCAGAAAAAGGAACCTTTCAAACAAGATTTCGGGGGTTACCCATATATCCGAGAGATGTTACCCACGATATAAGCAAGTTTGAATTTAGGTTTATATCTCGTCACAATCTACTAAACGTGCAAAAACCTACTGGCATATCATCAGTGAGACCGTTTATCATTTTTTAACTTTCCATATCTTTAGCATGCTGTGATCGTCTACTGATGTACTATCATTTCCTCTTTTATACACCAAAACTCATTTTTGCTTTTTCAATGTTTTTGGCATTTTCAAATTTTCTAATTTTTTTTTTAATTTTTCTCCCCCTAAAATCAAAATATGATTCAATTTTGATTTTCAAGGAAAATTTGAAAACAAACTTTGATACTCTACCTGTACAATTTGTTTTTTAAAAAAATTGACAACCGATATCGAATTGCTTCAATTCGCCATCCACTTGGCATAAACAATCAGAACTCCCCCTCACAACAAACTATTTTCCCATTATGATTTCAAAACACTTAAGTTTGTTTTAATCAAATGGTTTTTCCGAAAAATTAGTTTTATGTGTCATTTCACAAATTCGGGGTTCTTTCATCACATTGTTCACCTTTATCCACTTATCAGAAAGATAAATCAAGTACAACTTAATGTCCTTGATTAGTCTTTTGTGATTCGAAATATCACAGTTACCAACCTGTGAATTTCTCAAGAAATATGCCGATTCCTGTTCCACACTTACCAACTTGGGAACTCCGGCAAGTCAGGTTTTTCATTTAAACAGATTCACCCAAGCCTGACCAGCCTTGAGTTTGACAGTTTTTACCTCAACAGATGGCTCTTCTGGTTTTGTCGAACCAGAATCATTGCCTGAATGTGGCTTGTCTGACTTTAACGAGTCAGATTCAGCGCCAACACGTTGCTCCTTTGTTTCTGAAGAAACAAATTCATGGCTAACAACTTTCTTTTTCTTCTCTTTTGTCCTCAGATTTGCATCTGATGAACGTTTTGCTTGCCTTTGCAGTTGAGGAAAACAATTCATCAGAACTTTTTCTCGGATTACCAGTTGTATCCGAGGACAAAATTTTCTCCAAGTATTCTCTTGCCTTCTTTCTTTTCTTCCTCGGTCTGTCTTTCTGCCCCTGTGAAAGCTTCACTTTTGGTTCGTGAACTTTCTGTTCTTTGGGATTGACATTGACTGGTTTCTTTGCCATTTTCTGAGATTCAGCCCTCGATCTTCCCTTTGATCTCATTGGGCAATCTCTGACAATGTGTCCTCTGATGTGGCATTCATAGCACCTTCTTGTTTCGATTCTCTGACTTTGGCAGTTAACAGCAATGTGTCCTTGATAGCCACAAGTGTAACACACTCTGTTATCATACCTCTCACTACTTTCATACCAAACACCGTCTTCATACCACACACATAGATCAAAGCATTGAGTTGCCTTGTGGTAGTCATTTCTCCTCTTCTATCCTTGATTTGTCATTTGAGCACTGTGGTCAAACCTGCACCACTGGTTACCAACTATTTGTGAGTTTTGATTTTTAAATTTTTGTGGTTTTTCATAATGATTGGATGATTGATCTGATGAGCTTTTATTTTCTTTTTGAAAATTTTTCGGTTTTTTATCTTTTTGTTTTTGTTCCACATTCTTCTTTATAGGTTTTTGCGTTGAGCATTCACCTTTCTCAGTAGAATGTAAAACAGTATTTTTAAACATTTCATTTAATTTCAAAAATGTTTTTCTTTTTTCTTCTTTTTCTTTTTCATCATCAAATTTATCATCACAATCTTCAATTTTGACTTTGTCAAAATTTGTGACATTATCACTTATTGGAACTGAATTGATCGGTTTTGGACAAACATATGATGCAGAAGTCACAAAACTTTTCAATTTATTCTCTAAATCTTTTATTTTATTTCTATCACCTTCAGCTTCTTTTTCAAGTCGAATAATCTTCTGACGATGGGAATTTATTACCTTTTGCTTTTCAATATTGTTCTTGCTAAAAACAGATCTCCCATCTTCAAGAATCTTTATTTGACTTTGAAATTCTTTTTCAATTTTTACTTTTTCATTTTCAAAACTTTTAATTTTATCTTGAAAAACTTTGTTTTCTAATGTCAAACTGTTCAAATCACTTGACAGTTTAACATTTTCAGATTTCAGCTTCTCACAATTTTCTTGCAACACAAGAATCTGTTTATCGTCAAATTGTTTCTCATCCTTCATCTTTTTGACTTCCAGTGTCAAACTTTCCTCATCCTTCAAGAGTTTGATATTGTCAGCTTCAAATTTATTACATTTAGAGCACCCAACTTCACATTTTGAAGTTTCATCCTTCTTTGATTCTTCATTCTTTATCATTCCTTCTTTCTCCGTCTTCTGTGTTCCTTTTCTAATCCTTTTGATTAATTCAAGAAACTCAACCAAACTTATATTTTCTGAGTTTCTTTCTATTTCATTTATTAACTCTTTCTTTTTCTTTTTCTCTTCTTCATCTCCCCACCATTTTCTCTGCCAATAATCATCTTCCCCTTTATACTCTTGGATTATGGTTTCCAAATCAAGAGTTTTATGATCAACAGCAATGTTTCCATAGGGGTCAAGATAACATTCTCTGTCTGGATCCCATCTATTTGCTCTTTTTGCCTCATCAAAAATACCAGATATTCTGATCATTTTGTTTATGGCTAACTGCTTTCTGTGCTTGTACTTCTGTTCTTCATTTCTGTCATCTTTCCAAGGAATAGGTTCAGATTTTGCCATGATTTTATAACCTTGAATTACCTCGGAATATTCTGCAAACAAACAAATAAACAATCAGTTCAAACAGACTGAATACGTAACAGTGTACGTTTGATGAAATCAATCTAAGACTCGTTGTCGAAGATTCGCTGATTCGATCCAAGGTTGTTCGGGTGAAATCGTTGAATGAGTGGGCTTGATCAGATCAAAATGGATTCAATTGGGCCTTAGAATGATTTGGGTCGATCAATTAGTGGGTTGACAAAACTTTCACTTGATTGGACCAATACACTTGAACTTCAATCAACACATGCAAAATACAATCATGAGCCAACAAATTTTTAACTTCTACATTCTCATTGGGTCGCTAATATGAAGTCACATGGGCTGCCTATTCAATAACATCTGACTGGGCCTTCAAAACAATCTGATTGGACCTCACTTTACTCGATCAAATCAATATATCTTGGGCTAAACAGTTTTTAATATTCACGTGATACACTTAATGATCTAACACAAATCACACATGGGCCTTTCAATCGATGTTTTGAAACAATCACACAATTAATGACTTCACATGCACTCTTTTTTTTTTGGCAGTTAGGAATCGAATTCACATGCACTCCTGATTCAATTAAGAGCCTATTGGACCTCCAAGTCCACTAAATCGATAACATCAATTGTTATGTGAAAATGATTGGTCCGAGTAGTTGACTGACACAAATATTACCGATTAATTGTTGATTGGACCTAAACTATGTATTCACATTAACATATCTGGTCACATGCAAATACTTATATCAATACATGGGCCTGACACAATCAGTTATGATTTCACACAATGTATGTCTGCTCAATCAAAATCACGACGTTCAAGCGGAATCTGATATTCGGTACTCGGGAGCGGAATCAAAAAATTAATGAATTTTGGAGCGGAATCATAATTTGATTTTCTCGAGCGAAATCAGAAGATAATCTCGGGCGGAATCAGACTTTATCTGATTACGAGCTGAATCAGAATGTGTCTTACGAGCGAAATCTGATTTTTATGATTTTACGAGCGGAATCAGAGAATAACTTTTGAGCGGAATCAGGTTTTTGACGCGAAATCGGACCTAAAAACTCAAATTTCTCCTAAACGGCTAGGAGTTTGAATCTGAAATTTGGTAGGGTTGTAAATCAAGTGTTTTCGCACAACATATCAAAAAATCAGCCGATTTGGACCGTAAAAACCTTTTCAATTTGACGAAAAACCGTTAAAAACGTGAAAAATGAGTAGAAGATGAAGAAATAGATGAAACTCAGGTCTGAAATCAATGAAATCTGGTACGAATCTATGTGTTTGATCAGCGCAATCGAGCTCCTGCTCTGATACCACTTGTAGGATCGGTTTTGACACCGTACGATTGCGTAACGAACGTTCGACGTGCGGAATCCGTGAACGTGTGTGACCGAACACACAAGAACGTACTAATAACGTGATTCTATTGAATAAGATGACGTGTACAAAGCCGAGAATCACGTGAGAGAACTTTCTCTCTCTAGACTTTCTCTCTCTAAGATTAGATCTCCTAAACCTCCAAAGGAGCAAAAGTCTTAAATTCTAACACTAACTCCTCTATTTATAGGCTAAGGGATATAAGGATTTCTCCTTATTTACAAAATTGCCACCTTGCCTTTCTAACTAGATATTACAATAAAATGCTAGAATTCTTCTGTTTTTGCTACGGACTAAATTGACGGAGGCGATAGACACATAATGCACTAACAGGAACAAAGGCAAGAACCCTGGGTGGAAAGCCAACCACTCCGGCGGTTATGGTGAACGACCTCGTTATGAAGAACGGTCGCGCTACAGAGAAGATGCGCGAGATACTATTGATCGAATTGGGTATCGAAAGGCAGTTAGAGATGACAACCGAGATAAGCACTGGACTCCGCTCATAAAAACACCAAAAGAGGTGCTGATGATGGAGAATCATGATTTCAAGGCGCCAAGGCCTATGACAAACAAAAAGGGGCAAGACCCCAACCTGTACTGCGACTTCCACAAAGATACGGGACACCTGACAGATGACTGTTACAGTTTACGTCAGGAGATCGAAAGAGCATTAAAAAGCGGGAAGCTAAGCCACCTGGTGAAAAACGTGCTCAAAGAAACTCGACAGCTCCAACGCCACGATGAGGGGAATCACAAGAAAGTCAGACGCTTAGAAACCCATATGATCAACGGACCAAGATACAACGCAAAAGAGAAAGGCAAGCGCCCGTACGAACCCTCGTGGCAAGAGCAACATGTCATTTTCCCGGTAGTACGCGGGGGCCCTCGCGCCACTCGACCCGTTGTCATTTCCGGTATTATCGGCCATTATGAAACGGAGTATGTCTTCATTGACCCAGGGAGTACGACCGATATCATCTATGAGCAGTGTTTTAATCAGTTTGATGAGGATGACAAAGCGAGACTTGAGCCAGTTGATTATCCACTGTCTGGATTTTGCAACGAAATGGTCTTCCCGCTAGGCCAGATCAGCTTCCCCGTCACGCTCTCTGACGGAAAGCACTCAAGAACAACAAATGTAAACTTCATGGTGATGCCTGTCAAATCGAGGCATGATGTGTTGATTGGGAGAGAAACCCAAGGCGAACTAAACATGGTAACTTCCACACCCCACTCAGCGATAGGGTTTCCAACCAAAACGGGGGTGGCGATCATCTATGCTAAGAAAGAAGTAATGGCGACAGAAGAGATGCGTCCAACAAAAACGGCCAAGGTTTCAACAACAGAGCCAGAAAAATGGGTTTTAAATCGCAAGTACCCAGAGCAAATGGTGACGATAGTCCACGCAATCTCACCAAACATCAGAACTCATCTCAAGCAGCTCCTGTTCAAGAATATGGATATCTTCACCTGGACCCCGGCCGACATGACCGGTGTCCCGCGCGACATCACCGAGCATTGTTTAAACACATACCCCTCTGTTGAGCCGAAAGTTCAAAGAAGGCGCAGCTTAGGGGCAGACAAAACCAAAGCAATGAATGAGCAAGTATGTGAATTACTCAAAGCGGGAATCTTGCGGGAGGTCCGTTATCAAAGTTGGGTTGCGAACCCCGTGATGGTGGAGAAGTCTAGTGGAGGATGGCGAATGTGTGTTGACTATACCGATCTCAACAAGGCATGCCCTAAAGATTGCTACTCTTTGCCTGAGATCGACAAAAAGATAGACTCTCTCGCGCCATACAGATGGAAATGCTTCTTAGATTGCTATAAAGGGTACCATCAGGTTCAAATGAAGCTAGAAGACGAAGACAAGACAACTTTTCGAACCGATCTAGGGATCTTCTGCAACACAAAGATACCTTTCGGCTTAAAAAATGCTGGCGCAACGTATCAACGCCTGATGGATAAGACCTTCGCTGGAGATATCGAGAAGCATATCGAGGTTTACATCGATGATCTGGTGATCAAAAGTCCCGAAGAGGACCAAATGTTGAAGGACATCGAAAAAACACTCAACTCATTGCGCAGCGTGAATATGAAGTTGAATCCAGCCAAGTGTTCTTTTGGCATGGAAGAAGGGAAGTTCTTAGGATTTATAGTCACAAATGGCGGCTTTAAAGTGAATCCAGAAAAGGTCCAGGCAATAGAGCGAATGCCATCACCGCGAACAATCAAAGAGATGCAAAGGTTAGCCGGCCGCCTAGCCGCGCTTAACCGTTTTTTGTCAAATCACGCCACAAAGTCGTACCCTTTTATCAGCACTCTGCGCAACTGGCTGAAGAAACAAGAGTTCAGGTGGACCCCTGAAGCAGAGAAAGCTTTTCAGCAAATGAAGGAGTGTTTGATCGAACTCCCTACCCTGACTGCACCGTTTGAAAAAGAGCCACTCGTACTGTACTTATCTTCTTCGGATAAGGCAGTAGGGTCCGTATTACTGGTGGAGAGAAATGGAGTCCAAACTCCAATTTATTACGTCAGCAGGGTACTCACTGAACCAGAAACGAGATATTCAACAATGGAGAAGTTGGTACTTGCATTACTCCATGCTTCTAGGAGGTTGTGCAGATACTTACGGGGCACGTAGTCACAGTACTTACCAACTTTCACATCGGAACGATATTGCAAAAGCCAGAAACATCTAGGCGACTAGCAAAGTGGGCGATCGAGCTGGGGGGACACAACATTTTGTACAGGCCACGCCCAGCCATCATGGGCCAGGTCCTTGCAGACTTTATCACAGAAGTCCCAGCAGAAAAAATCAAGGATTGCGAGATTGTTGAAACTCCCATGAAAGATACATCTGACGAGTTGTGGTTGATGTACATCGATGGGGCCTCAAACGAAGACGGCGCAGGAGCAGGATTGCGCCTCGTGAGCCCTGAAAGACATGAATTTATGTACGCCATCAAGTTGGATTTTAAGAATACCAACAACGAGGCAGAGTACGAGGCATTTCTGGCAGGCTTACGCCTCGCCATAAAAATGGGAGCTAAGAATCTTCAAGCGCATGTTGATTCACTTTTGATCGCCAGTCAAATCAACGGAATCTATGATGCAAGGGGCGAAGTTATGGCCTTATATTTGGATCAGGCGAAAGAGCTGCTTCAGAAATTCAAGTCATACAAGGTAGTACACATCAACCGTTCTGAAAACAAACCAGCTGACGCCTTGAGCAAGCTTGCTTCAACTTCGTTCCAACATCTTGCCAAAGATGTAAGGATTGAAGTACTTAAAAATCCATCAGTCCTGCTGCGCCAGGTAAATGTGATTGAAGTAGGGCAGCCATCTTGGATGACCCCTATAATTCAGTATCTGCAGGAAGGGGTACTCCCGGAGAACAAAGCAAAGGCAAGGAAGATTCAAAACAAGGCCCTGCATTATGAGATGAACGATGGTATCCTATACCGAAAGTCCTTCTTGGGGCCCTTATTGCGCTGCGTGGACCTTAGGACGCCAATTACTTGATCAGAGAGATTCACGAATGAATCTGTGGCATCCATGCAGGACCGCGCATGGTTGTCGCGAAAATTATGAACGCTGGATATTATTGGCCAGGGATGCATGTCGACGCCCTGAAGGAGCTGCGCAAATGCGACTCCTGTCAGCGGCACTCTCCAAAAACCCTGCATCCAAAGAATGATCTCATTCCCGTATCCACTGCTTGGCCTTTTCAGCAGTGGGGAATTGACATGGTGGGACCCTTCCCAGACGCCCCCGGCGCCATCAAGTTCATAATCGTGGCCGTTGATTATTTCACTAAATGGGTAGAGGCCAAAGCCCTCGCCTCAACCACTGCAATGATGGTGCACAAGTTTATTTGGGAGCACATCATTTGCAGGTTCGGTCTCCCACTCAAGATCGTCACAGACAACGGTACCAATTTTGCTTCTGAGGACCTTCAAAATTGGATGAAGGAAATGAAAATCGAGCATACCTTCTCCTCCGTTGCACACCCTCAAGGCAACGGTCAAGTGGAAAGCGTGAACAAAAGCATCGTCGAGGGGATAAAAGCCCGACTGGGCACAAAGAGAAGAGGCTGGGTAGATGAGCTCCCAAGCATCCTGTGGGCTCATCGCACCATGCCGAAGACAAGCACCGGCGAAACTCCTTTCAGCCTAGTATACGGCTCAGAAGCAGTTATCCCAGCAGAAGTTGGACTCCCCTCACCGCGCTTGACTGCAGTCAACACGATTGATAATGAAGCAGAGCGCCGTCTCGATTTGGATTTGCTGGAAGAACGAAGCGAGATTGCGCATATCAAAGAAGCTAAATACAATACAACGAGAGTCCGCATTTGTACCTTCACTCCAGGAGAATACGTCTTTCGAGACAACGAGGCTTCAAATGCCGAACGCCTAGGAAAGCTAGCACCCAAATGGGAAGGGCCATAGTTAGTACATGAAGTGCTAGGAAAAAGGGCATACAAACTGCGCTCCCTGGATGGACACATCATCCCACGCACATGGAATGCGCAACAACTGCGCAAATGCTATATGTAATCGCTCTCGGTCTTGCGCATCTACTCACTAACGTTGGCCACGCGCCTTTTTACTTTCCTATGTTGGCTAAACGCCCTTTACGTTACAAGCAATGTATGTTGGTCTAAGCGCCTGTTTCCAAGTCAATGAAAGCATACGACATGTTTTCTTCTATATTGCTTCTTGAGTTACAAATGCATGTTAAACTTTTGATTAGAACGAAAACACTCCAGTGAGTTACAAGCTCACACCTTCGAGGTCCCCCGCGAACAAAGCGCGAGACCAAGCAACTACACTCGCTTAAGAGCCACACTTACATTTATTCGCGCTAACTTAACCAAAGTTTCTAAAAACAGTGTAATAATTGTAACATGACAAGAATAAACATGAAAATTATATTCAATAAACACAAGCGCGCAATGATTACATAGAAACCAACGATCATTCATCTGATCCAAAACAAGCGCGACCGCGCAAATGTTATAAAAACCTAAAAATTACAAGGCACAAAGCCTGAAAACACTCATCTATTCGAATCCATCACCATCGTCGCCATCGTCGTGCTTATCGCCTTCACCGTCGCCACCATCACCAGCAATTTACTCTTCATCTGATAATTCAACGGTTTCTGGTGGATCAAGGATGGCCTTTAACCGATGACACCAATCGTCATGCTTCAACGTTTCAGTAACCAAGTCCATCACGGGCAGTGATAAGTGATCATAAGCATTTTCGGCACGTGTCAACTCGGCATTAGCCTGGTCAGTCACTGAGCAATGAGTAGTGTCAAACTCCTGTCCGAATACCTCTTCAACGTGCTGCGCACATTCCAGATAGCCTCCACAATGACCAACTGCACGCGCGGCATCTGTCAGAGCAGCAACAGCGCGATCCAGTTCTCCAGCGTTAAGGACAGAGTTAGCAACCTATAGCGAAGACTGTGTATTAAAAACAACTTTTTGCAAATAAAACTTTTAAGGGAAAAGAATAGCATACCAGCACTACTCCGCGGCCGCGCATCCACTCGGCCTCAGAGACAAGAGTATCAACGATGCCCTGAGCCTCAGAATAGTTAGTCTGCACTACATTGAGGGCCGCGGTACTAACATCACGCGCTTCTTCAGCTCTCTGCTTGGCCTCCTCAGCAGTTGCGGCCTTAACCTTCTCCGCCTCAAGATCGATTTCCAAGGATTCGCATTTGTCAACCTGCTCGTTCAGGCGGCGTTTCAGTTCAGCAATCTCGACATCCTTGGTCGTCAGATCCTTGTCTTTGCTTGACAGCTGCACCTTCACCTCAGCCAGCTCAACCTGCAAGGGATAAAAGATTCACTTAACTCTGCTAACAAAAGCATAAATTGAAAAGAGAAGTCTCTCGAACCTCAGCTTGTTCCTTAGCAGCACGCACAGCCTGCGCATCCTCGACTTGCGTTGTCAACTCAGCAACCTTGCCTTCGAGCTCAGTAATTTTAGTGCGAGCAGCATAAGCGCGCTGGTTGTCTTTCTCGCAGATCTTCTTCCATTCAGCTTTCTCCTTTGCCAACAGATCCTCGGTTGCTCGAAGCTTGCCCTTCAGGCCCTCGCGCCCCCACTCCTCCGCTTTCCTATCAGCCTCAAATTTGGATTTCTCTTCCTCAAACTTGGCATTAGCCTTCTCAAACTCCTTAACTTGCCGCACAAGGCGCTCGCGGTATTTCTCCCAATCGACCCGCTCCCTAACCATCGTTCGCCATTCGCGAACGATTTGGTGGTTGGCGGCGCGAGTATTGGCCTCCCCAATCACATAAGTGCGATACAGCCCATCATGAGTCTTAGCCCTCTGCCGATTAACCTCACCAGGAGGGAAGGAATTTAAGAACCAATCGCGGCAAGGGCCGAACTCTTGAAAGGTGTCTTTCTGCTTCAAACCCCAGGGAGCTTGGTGGGGGGCATTACCACGTTCCTCTTCAGTATAACTTTTATAATAGATGTCACCAAGGGTATCCTTCGCCCCGATAACTTGTGGGTTGTAACCCCCAGCGCCACCAGAGCCCGCGCCACCAGAGCTCGCGCCACCAGAAATGTACGGACCTGATCCCCCGGTAGTTCCCTTGAAGCGATGGGAGGCATCAGGCCGCGCAGGGTGGGTAGGCTTATCCACCCTAAGTTCCTTCCTCGTCTCTTCATGAGCAGTGGTAGAAGCAGCACCGGTATACTTTAGAGCATCATCAATAGGCTCTTCAGGGGCCTTTTTCTTTTCCTTCTCCTTCTCAACATCAGCAAGAGGCTTTTCAGCAGGCCGTTTCTCTCTCTCCTGCTCAGCCCGCCTCTTCTCCTCGTCAACTCTTTTCTTCTTATCATCCTCAGCTTTCTTCTTGTGCTCCTCAGCAGCCTTCTTCTTCTTGTCTTCCTTGGCTTTCTTTTCCTCAGCCTTCTTCTTCTCTTCAGCAACTTTCTCCTTAACCCCCGCAGCAGCCTGTTTTCCCTTCTCAGACTCCACTTCAACAGTCCGCGAAGGTTTAATGGTAATCTTAGGCCTCTTTGGCTCTGGCTCCGAAGGCTCCGTCAACACAGCACCTTTCTTTTCAGGCGTTTTCTTCTTGGCCTCTGCAGAAGATAAAACGTGTCAAAAAGAGGAAACAAAGAATGAGAAGCTAAGGAAAACTAACCAGGAGAAAACCGATAAAGGGAGCGCAAGTTGCTCGTCTTCCCGATCAAGGGAACCGCACCAGCTTTCGGCGAAGCAACCACCCCAGTTGTGGTCTCGCTTCTATTTCTATTTCTGCTGATCAACTTTTCAGCAGCCTCCTCCTCTTCTTCGTCTTCTTCCTCTTCCTCATGCGCAACAGAGGAAGGAGTAACACCAACATCCGGGTTGCGAGAACCCGCGCTTCCGGAGCTCTTCGAACCAGCTCCTCCAGATTTCTTCTCCCCTATACGTGACAAACCTTCAAATGAATCACTGATAATAACGTAATCCTCCAAGTTACTTTGACGAAGGCGGAGAGTACCTTTGTCAGCAGCGTTAGCGGTTGCGCGACTACTCCCAGCTCCCTTGCTGGTCACCTCAGGATCCAAGGTGATAACCTTCTTCTTTCTCACAGGCTTTTTCTTCTTATCCTCAGGGTCGATACCCAGGTCGCGCAACACACCTGCAAAGACGTTAGACCACGAACTTAGCTCCCCATTCGAAGACCCTACAGACTCCTCGCTGGAAAGATAGACAATCTCTTTCCCAGCAGAAGTCATAGAGCGCAAAGGACGAGGTTTAGGTATGTGCGCACCTTCAGTTGCAGTAGGCGGAGCGGCGAATGCATCAGCAACTGGGTACATGAAATTACCCTTAATCTGGTCATACCAGTATTCTTCTCCAGCCTGAAGCGGGCGCACGCCCATGGAACCACCAAAGGTGGGGATGGCAGCTTGATACAGATGCACCTCTACATGAAAAATTATGAAAATAAACACAAGTACGAAACTGGAAACGAACAAAATTAAGAGAATTACTAACCTCTATCATCGATCATCAGAATGGGAACTTCCTTGCTGTCAGGCAGCCATTGATCACTCATCCGCGCCGCCACCAAGACGTTCTCACCAAACACTCGGTTTGGGCTGGCAGTAAGCGTCCTATACCAAGCCTCAGTTTTGGGGATCGCCAAGTCTTCTTTCACAATGGGTTCAGACCAAGCGCGAAAGGTCATGACGATCGGAATTACCTCCTCACGAATATAGAAGATTTCGGCTTCCAATCATGGAAACTCTTGGGAGGATTAAGGAGTATCTTCTTCGCAGCGCCTCGACTAGCAAAGGAATAGAAGCCCATATTCCGGATAAGCTGGTAAAATGCCCGGAACCTCTCAACCGTTGGCTCGATATCATGAGAGCGACATAAAAACTCGAAATGTCAAACTCTCACCATCCCTGGTGGACTCAGCTGTGAGATATGAAACCCATAAAACTAAAGAATATGGGCCATAAAGTTCGTCGCCGGCAGCCGAAAGTTGCCCTGATGAAAGAAGTCTTCAAATAGCGTGATATAACCCGGCGGTGCATCGGCGGCCGTCTGATTTTGACCGGGATATCTGGCATCCCATTCCGGTGGAAACCGGAAACTCCTCGTGATTTGCTCAAACAGCCCTAAATCCCACAGGAGAACGGGAACAAGGCCTTCTTCTCTGGGATTTTCTTCGTGATGTTCTTCAGCCATTGATAATTGACAAAGAAGCCTTGAATATTTTGGAAACAGACTTGAAGATCTGCTACGATGTTCTTCAAGGACTTAAAGATCCGCTACGATGTTCTTCAAAGTCTTGAAGATTCAAAGGAATTTGAGAGCAAATAGGAAAGAGAATGCAACAGAAGAAGAAAAGTGGTTTCTTCTCTCCGTCTCATCGGATATATATACCCATCGCATTTAATGCGATGGGTAAACATGCCGAGATCGCCGCGCACGTGACCAATCAGAGGATGTCACGTAAGGCGAGAATCCTGAAGTGACGGTTACCACGCGCACGTGGAGCTCACTCTCCTGACGTGACCAACCGTCAGAGACAACTTGATGACAGCCGTGTAAGTGGTCAACTCAAACGTCACCGTCAATGACGTTTCTCACCAACTTATCAAAATTCAAATCTAGAAGGTTTTCCCGCCAGAAATTACTACAGACTTCATGAAGAAGCTAATAGGGTCGCGCAGTTTTAACAATGGCTTAATAACCCTGCGCACTTACACCCAAAGGCAGCAACCCACCTGGAACCAAACCTGGTAGTCACGCCGTAGTAACCAATAAGAGTTTACACGCGCCCCGTCTACCAACGTCAAGGAAACATTTTCTACAACTTTATTTTTCTAAGTCCAGAGCTCCAACCATTTGCCATGCGCATGGTGCAGCACTGGACTGGGGGGACTTGAAGGGGTATGGTCCCAAAAAAGCCGCGTAAACCTCCGTCAAGGTCGCGCGCGGGACCATACTCCTTATTCAACAATCTTCTTATCATGATTCTCGCGTGAGCTACATCACATCCTGTTTTACGCGGCGCGAGGCCTAGACAATAAGAAGCTCCAATAACAACACTTAGCATGCTAAAAGAGCACTCAGTCATCCAAACCCCGCGCGAGGTAGTTACATACCCAGCAGGAATCGCGCAGGGAAGTAACGCAAGGCTGTCCAGATAGTACACAAGGTATGAGGTGACTTTGTTTCACATATGTTATAGACAATAACATTTTAACGTATTGAGCATATTAATAACTTTTGAGCAAATGCACCGCAATTATTTTGTATTTTTATCTATTAATGATTAGCGTTGTAATGTTGTGAGCAAATTGCTAATTCTCAGCATATGGCATTATGTATTTCTATCGACTAATGAATACAACTTAAAGAGTTATGTACTTACGATTGATTCGATGGAAAAATTGATCTTATGGTCTAAAACAAACCCGTGTAATACACGGGTCATAAGCTAGTATCTTTATATCTTTATACTAATAAATGAAAATAATTTGGCACGTGTAAGTTGTTCAGCTCACCCTCTTTATATTTTTTAAATAAACTGATCATCTAAAGATGGACACGTGGCTAACTATTGAGGCAGTATAGGATTCACACGCGCATATCATAAACCCACCCATTGCTTGTGTCTTCCCCAAAACCTGTTTGTGGATAAACCCTAATTTTTCTTTCCTTTCACCTTATATTCATTGGCCGATTCCTTCTTCCTCACGGAGAGATTATCGCCTAAGGATTGTACGGTTTTATAATTTTCCTTCTGTATATGCTTCTTTCTTCATCGCTTTTTCTCACTTCAATGAACTTGGGTTTTCGGGGATGCTAACAGTCTTCTCATCGCCGTTCAGGTGAGTTTGTCTTGCCTTTAATTTTGGATTCTTTGATTGTGATGCGTGTTTGAACGGTTTTGATTGGACCAGTCGATAGTTTACCGGACGTAGATGATTGGTTTCTACTGCTGAGGCGATTTGTGTATGTTGTTAAAGATGGATTTGGTATGACTTTTAAGTTATTGTTTCAATTTAGTATGTATTAGATGGTGTTATGGTTGTGTTGTTGTTTGAAAAATTGAATAAGATAAAGGATGTATGTTAGGTTTTTGAGGTGAATCGTGGAGTGTGACACTAGATTGTATGGTCAATAAATTTACTGTAGGGTTTATTAGTGTGGTTTATTACAGCCACTAAAAGGATAGAGAACTTACAAATATTCTAGAAAGTTTAGGATCTGAATATGAGGCTACTTCGATTGAAGCAATCGCATAATGTTAAATAGGAGAATAATTTTTATGGGATTACTTAGCTAATTGGAATGATATGTAGAAGTGATCAACTTTATACACAATACATCCATTGTTGTTTTGTTATCATTTTGTATTTACAATTGGCTTTTGCTCCTGTTTACATATCTTTAGGAATTCAGACAAATCAAAGGAAACATAAGCGCGATGACAAAGCATGTTGAGCTTTCTGTAAAGATGATATCAGTGAGTACAAGGCGAGGAAAGAAGTCAAGAACTACTAAACCCCCATCATTAATATATAATTGAGACTATTGTTATTATCTTTAAAATTATGTATTATAATCTTAACCATATGCAGGCATCTAGGAGACTAAGAATGCAGATACTAAGGAGCTATGCAGTTAATAGCGGTGCTATAGCGGTTAGCGGACGTCTGGGTTTGTAGCGCTCCAAATAGCGGTGGCTCATAACGGTTCCGCTATTAGCTGTGCCATAGCCCGCTATTTGGAAACCTGTATAGCGGTCAAAGTCAAATTAGGTCAAAGTTTGAAAAAATCGGTCAAAAGTCGCCTATAATCGGACCAAATCAGTCAAAACTGGATCAGATATTAGTCAAAATTTGACCAAATCGGTTAAGTGAAACGAATTGTTACCTTAATTCGAACAAAAATCAGTTGTTGCTCCATGATTTTGAACCATTGAAGAGATAACTGGGTACTATGCCTGATGAAGAAGAGAATGGGAGTGGGAAAACGACGTATGATGAAAGTGGGGATAATTAGGTTGGAGGGCGTGGTTGGAGCCCACTAGGAGCTTTATCAGTCCACCTAAGCGCCACGTAGGAGCCATGTCAGCCTAGGGGCTTTATCATGCCCCCCTTTAATTTGCAGGGTGTGGATGGAGCCCCCGTCATGATTACCTAATTATTTATTTATTTAAATATTTATTTTTTTTAAATTAAATGGCAATTTTAATAACTAGAAAATTAAAAAAAAACATAATTTCATTAAAAAAATAAAAACACTACAAAGTCATTAAAAAAATATAACTAGAAAATTTATAACTCGTCGTCTTCGTCGACTCCTTGTTCACGATAAAACCATAGGTGCTCGGTCAGATCTGCTCGAAGGTTATGGTGTGTGTTCCTGGCCCGTATCTTCGCTCGGATAGCTTCTTTCTCAGCGTATGTTAGTATTGGGTTCGTCGATCGGTTACTTTTGTCACACCCCGATATTTCCACATATTACCGGTGGGCCCAGCGGGGAGTATTGTGACGTAATTGATATCATCATAGTCAATAAACACACTATTATAGCAC
Source organism: Helianthus tuberosus (assembly GCA_030545235.1). Taxonomy (NCBI): domain Eukaryota; kingdom Viridiplantae; phylum Streptophyta; class Magnoliopsida; order Asterales; family Asteraceae; genus Helianthus; species Helianthus tuberosus. Next base: position 114,433,839 of record CM060414.1, on the reverse strand, counting down.
AGCGGAAGGCTTGGTAGATAATTACTATTACAAACCATAATGTCCGAGTGTCCGAAATAAAAGAATATACAGACTGGTTGTAATAGAGATCCACAGGCGGATCATAAAAATAAAATACAAGAAACTGAAATAACAGACTTAAGGCATCTAAGGATTTGCAAGATCCTCTTATTTGACACCAAGTAGCTCTAGCCTAATTTCGAGAGGTACCTGTCACTTAGTCTTTGGAAAATACGTCAGTTTTCACTAGTAAATACAATTAACTGACTCATTTGAAAAGAGTTTATAAAAATTGATTTAGGCGCACAAGGCACAAAACCATTTATAATTTGGGACAATCTTTAATAAATCTTGTATACAGTTTTACATATTTGTCATACATATGGGGCCGGTTTGGAAGCCGGTCATGATTAACCGACTCACCACTATAAAACCCACAAAGGAGTTATCCCCAACATGTGGGTTATTTAGCATTTGCATATGTCAGGTGTATGCCTACACCCCGTACATAGGTCGTGGCCATTTTCAAATGAAATGAGCCGAGGATATCCAGGACACGGTCGTATTAACGCCCAATGTCTATGTTATCAAACAAAATAGATTAAAACGGGTTATGCAAATTTATTAATCACAATCCGATTAAATGTTTTCATACCCGACCAAGCGGTATTATTATAATATCCCAAGCCCGTATAAGGGAAAATAAGTTAAAAGTATTTACCTGAGCTAGATGTGAAAAAATGTTACTCAACCGTATGTTTCCTAAAGCCTTATGTAAATACCTTCTACCGAAGTTACTCAATCTGTATGGAAGGTTTATTAACCTATTAGGATACTTACGGGTCTTTATTTAAGTCAAAGACTTAGACCGGTTAGTTTGAAAGATACTTTACGGTTCGAAACACTAGATTAAGCGGAGACCGGAATGGAATGTGATTTAGACCCGACAAGTTTGGATACTTGTATAATATGGTTAAACTAAACACATTCTGGATTTTGAAGATTTAATGATAAGGTTAAACCCATTTAAGCTAATTTATGTAAACTAGTTACATAAAGCGAACCGAGCGCATAATTGCATAACGGGTAACCAAATGAACAATATACAAGTCTCATATGTTATTATGCTTAAAATATGTTAATACATCAGTAGGATGTTAACATATATGCCCAAAAAGTATTTAAAACCAATTTAAGTCCTGTATGGGCATTTTGGTCATTTTAATATTTAAAAAAGAGGTTTTAAAGTAAACTGATATTCTGGTCTAAAATATTCAGTAAAAATATTTATTTTATGATATTAAAACAGTAGGATATCATTCATATGTGTGATTTACCATTTATGGCCAAACTATACCCCGAAAGGGTATTTTGGTCATTTCACATATGCTTTTAAGGACATAATTTGAAGTCTGAGTTCATGACTTATACCTACTGTCAAAATATTAAAATTTATTTATAAATTCAGTAGGTAACAAGTCTTAGGTACTAAATATGGTTTTAAACCATACTATGCACCTAATTAGCGTAAAAGTCGATAATTGACGATATTTGAAATGTTTATGTGATTCTGAGATTTTGATCAGCCTTGAATGCTTAAAATATTTTATTTTTCATATCAAGTCAGTAGAAAAAGGTTTGGTATGCTAATCACATGTAAATCACATTTTATTAGCCAAAAGGGCATTATCGTCAATTAAGGAATTTATACAAGAACTCTAAGTTATGGTCAGTATCTAATCTGACTCAACATTCCAAAAATTCCTAAAAATGATATCATAACAGTAGGTAATGAGTTTTGGGTCAAATTCTATGTTTAAACATGTATTATGCACAAAGGCGTAATTTAATTAATAAAAAGTTCAATTTTACGATACCTTGCATAACATCGTTTTAAGACCAGAAAATGATGTCAAATTAATTTAGACATGCTTATATATCATTACTTAACCTATTTTTATGCTCATAAATTCAGAAATCTCATTTTTAGACTAAAAGGGCATAATGGTCAATTATAAGCATAATAACGGAAACTAGCATATAATTCAGAATATTAATGACCTGATAATATAACCTCAGATGGTTATATTACAACATAATATGGTCCTAATTGTCGCAACCCCCGTCCCCTAACATCCCGGGAACGAGCGGCCGCGGCCAGTGTCGGTGGTATCGGTGTTTATCATTTTGGCAGCCGAAATTACATTAGGACCGTAGTTAGAAAATATTTTATCAGAGTAAAATACCACATTTTCATAATATTAAACACGTGGGAATAATCCCAAGTTTTAAGTACACACATTTTCATAGGGATAAACCCTATTTTATTTAATAAAAACATCTCTTCATTTTAGGTAACTTTATAGCCACTTTTCCAAGCCTTCAGTGCTGTTCAGCTGACTTCTAATTTGTCACACCTTGACTTTTGCGGAAGCGTATACGTGTGACTTGTTCAGTTTTCATTGCATTCGATTATAATAAACAACTATATGATTAAAATGATGTTCATTCATTCATAAAGTTAAAAACATTACAAGCACCAGTCATTTAAGTTTCAAACAACACAACCTCTGATTAAGTTACAAACCAACAAAAGTGGATGATATCTAAACTTGAAATTTACATCCCGAAACAACACCAGCGCCCAAGATCCATCTTGTTTCCTGAAATGCATGTAATTTTGAAAACATCAACAAAAGTTGAGCGAGTTCATGTGTTTTGTATGAGTTCCAATAAACTTATAAACATTTGAGAGAATCCTTTGAAAACAGGTATGCAAATCGTCTATGAACAGATCAATTAATGTTTTGCAAGGACATTAATATATGTGACGACATAGGGAGTACTCAACCCGAGTAGACAATTATTAGTGTCGAATCCCCTCGACTGTGTCGAATCACCTTGACTGTGTCAAATCTCCTTGACTGTATCAAATCACCTTGACTGTGTCAAATCACCTTGATCGTTGCCGAATCACCTCGACTGGGATACAAAAGCACTCTAAGTGGTCACACAAGGACCATGAGTGGGGCTCGGCCGTACCCGTTAGATCTAACATTTGTCCATGTTTCTTAAGAGAGTAAATGGCATTTCATTTTCAGCCTATGCTCACTTGATCTAATAGTTCATTTCATAGCCAAATCATACCCATGTTGACATGTATTTCACCCCCGAGAGTTATAATCCAAAAACAGTTAAGAGAAAAGAGGGACATGAACTCACAGTTTTGCGTTCCGAAGCGTATTCTAGCAAAATCAAATGTCCAAAATAATTCCTGACCTACACGTGCCCTAATTCATATAAGACACTAAGGTCCATGACATAAAGCCCTAGCACATGTGTTGGTCATAATCAAATCATCCAACTAGCTAGTTTTGAAATAACTCGTTTCTTGTTTTGACATGACACGCTGACACGTTGGTGATTCGTTCCAAATTGACAAAATATATATTTTCACACCAATATATATATATATATATATATATATATATATATATATTTATAGTAATATGTATTGACATTATTGTACTCGTAGTAGTTTTGACCTAATCATACCCGGGTATAAAAGTAAATATACCTTTAACCCGGTTCGGCGGCAACTAGTTATATACATAAAAATTTGTGTATTTTATTTAGAGAATTAACTCTCATGATACGACAAATATCAATGTACAAAGAAATGATAAATTTATATTTGTTTTGTTCAAAGTCTACATTTGTTTACATAAATGCTAATAATACTCTCATAGCATTAATGGTATGAGTTTAGTGTCTTTAAGTTTCTATGTATTTTTCTTAAAAAAAATGAACATCCGTAGCATAGTCCTTCACATTTATAAAAGATTTATGGCACAATAAATACCTATTTATCACAATTCATTTCAACAATTCTTTAAGTCCATCTATCACGTATTAATGTAAATATGAAATTAGTTCTCAAAAATTCTCATATACAATATTCTCTTCTTCTGTATAAGCTTTTTGTTCAACGTCTTTTAAGATTTTATACACCAACTCACTAGTTTTAAATTATATCTAATCTCTAGATTTTTAATATCCCAACAGTACCATACGTGGTCCAAAATTATATATGCTACAAAATATTTGTATATATATACATATACATATACCTACTACTTACATAGTAAGCGAGGTCGCCGGTCATTGGCTTGACCTTTCTTCCTACTGCCGACCCTAATTCTCTCCCTACTGCCGACCGCCGGAGGCTCGACGGAGGCTACCGATTCTCGACATAGTAAGCGAGGTCGCCGGTCATTGGCTTGACCTTTCTTCCTATCTTGTCCGTCGGAAACTCCCATTCGCCGCTGGGGCGTGCTTTTTGGGTTTTTCACCCTTTTCTCTCGCAGATCGCCGGTTGGCTCGACGGAGGGTTGAAGCCAACATAGTGAGCGAGGTCGCCAGATCTTGGTTTTGACCTTTCTTCCTATTTTGTCCTTCGGAACTCCCATTCGCTGCCGGGGTACTTTCTCGTTTTGGGCATGGGGGAATCCAGTTTCGGGTTGACGAAGTTCTTCGTTACCAACTTGCCGGAGGGTTGTAGCTCTATGGACATTGGGGATTTTTTCAGTGTTTTTGGGGAGGTGGTGAGCGTTTACGTGGCTAGGAAGAGAGACAAGAAAGGTAACAAATTTTGCTTCGTTTCTTTTAAGGGGGTTAGGGATCCGAAAGAGTTGGAAGGTAGGTTAATGGGAGTCAAGTTGGGTTCGTCTAAGCTTCTGGTTAATGTGGCGAGATTTGCGGTGGAGAACTCAGGTTTGTCTGGTCATAAGAAGGACGGCTATGCTCCTGTGAATTCTTCCAGTCAGGCTGCTACTAAGGGTTTTAATGTTCGAGATGAGAGATCGTTTCGTGATGTTCTGGGCAACGCCAAAGCCTCTAGCGATCCTGCCAGTACCTGTGTAGTGGGAGGGTTGGGAGGGGAAGGTTTGGTTTCTAGGGAGAAAACGGTGGTTGTTCCTGATCGCGTGTCTGCTTTTAAAGAGTTGGTGGGTTCTGCGGTGATTGGTAGAGCGGTTAACTTGGAGACCCTTGTTGATCTTGACAAAATTTTCAGAACTGCTAAGGTGGATGTGGCCAGGTTTCAGTACTTGGGAGGTCTTTATGTTATCATCTCTTTCTCCGATGTGGATGTGGCAAACAAGTTTCTGGAGTCTCGTCAGGTTTGGGGGCCCTGGTTTTCGAAGTTAGAAGTTTGGGGAGGGCAGTCTTTACCTATGGAAAGGGTGGCTTGGCTCAGTATACACGGTATACCTCTTAATCTTTTGGAGTCAGAAGTTTTAATGCAGATTGGAGAACTATTCGGTAAAGTATTACATGTGCCTAAATCTCTGTTTGAGGACAGTGATCTGTCGGTGTTTAAGATTGGTGTGTTAGCCGGGGAGGCTCAAAGAATCAGAGAGGTTGTGTCGTTAAAGTGGAAGGATAGGACGTTTAGGGTTTGGGTCGAAGAAGATCAAGATGTATGGGTACCCGATTGTTTAGAAGGAGAGGACTGTGAATCTCAGCTGGCCGATTCTCCGATGATGTCTTCTCCGGTAGTGGACTTGGCTAACTACGAGCTTGGGGAAGGTGGTGAGAATTAGAAGGCAAAAGGGGTGGAGGAAGATAAAGGGTTGTCTGGTAACGTCATGGGTGTAGTTCCCATGCAAGAGGAGGACTTTGGGCATGGGGATTCTCATGTTTATGCTGACAATTATGAGAAGGTGGTGGGTCTCTCTGGGGAATCAGAGAATATGGGGACTAGGGGACAGAAGAATGATGAAGGTGGGACCGTTTTGGGAGATGGGGTGGGTCTGTCTTTGGCAGATAACTCTTTAAGGGGCAGTGGGGCCAAGGATTTTGGGTTTAATAACAATTTTGGTTTTATTGATGGAGTTGGGCTTTCTTTTCCTAAGCCCGGTGGATCGTCTAAACGGGTCAGGGGTTACAAAAAGAAACATGGGGGTAATGTTCATGTCATAGACAATTCAGGTACTAAATCTGGGTAGCCCAAGACAAAGAAAAGGAGGAGATCAGAGGAGAAGTGGTCGTACCCACTGGAAAATTTGGATTCGGTGAAATCTTCAGCCGTGGAGGTTCTTCTTCCCAGTAATGGCGATATGGAAAAAAATCTGGATTTGAATGTTGAGGCACAAGTGGAAGAGGCCGTTCGGTCTGATGATATTCCGAACTCGAACCAGGTTGACCTTCAGGTTGATGGTAATGACCCGGTGCCGGATTTTGGGAGTGACCCCTTCTCCTTAGAGGAGCTGATTAGAAAGGAAGCAGAGAACACTATCAAACTAGCCAGTGAAGTGGGTGTGGATCTTGGGCGGCATCAGGATCTGATTTCGGGAATAATTTCGGAAGAAGGTGTTCAAGTTAAGAAATTATGAATTTCTTATCTATAAATATCAGAGGTATGGGGTCTGAGTGTAAAGCTGGGTGGATCAAGAGACTGAGACAGGAAAACAAGGTTAATTTCATTGCTATACAGGAGACTCAGTTCGAAGAGGTTAGTCCGTGCTTCTTCTTATTGGGGTAGTAATGATTTCTCTATGGAATTCGTGGGGGCCGCGGGCAGATCTGGGGGTTTGACTTGTTTATGGGATCCTTCAGTTTTTCGGGCTCTGGGTGTGACTAACCATAGACATTTTCTTTTCATTCATGGTCGGTTGGCGGGTAGCAATCAGGATCTGAATGTTATAAACGTGTATGCCCCTCAACGCGTCTCAGATAAAAAAGTGATTTGGGAGTCCATATTAGAGGTTATGGGTTCGGGTTCGGGTCAGTGGGTCCTGCTTGGTGATTTTAACGCTGTTAGAACCCCGAAGGAGAGGAAAAATTCTGTTTTTAATAGTTCTTGTGCTCTTCATTTTAATGGCTTTATTGAGTCGACAGAGTTGGTTGAGTACTACATGAGGGATCGCAGGTTTACTTTTCTTGCCCCTAACTCCAACAAGCTGAGCAAAATTGATCGGATGTTAGTCTCTAAAGAATTCTTTAATGCTTGGCCTAATGCTTGCCTTAGGGCTCTTCCTAGACTGTTCTCAGATCACTGTCCATTGCTTTTAATTGTGGATAGTAAGAATTTTGGTGCTAAACCTTTTAGGTTTTTCAATTCGTGGATCCAAAAAGAGGGTTTCGTGAATGTAGTCGAGAGTGCAGTGGGGTCTTATGAGAAAGTGGGGAGTAGGCCGGATGTTATTCTTAACAACAAATTTAAGTATATAAGAGAAAAAATCAAGAAATGGAGGAGTGATCTTGTATCTAAAGAAAAGGAGAGTTTTAACAGAAACAAAGAGGAATTGGAGCTGATTGATTCTTTCTGTGAGGCCAGGGAGCTGACTGAAGAGGAGGCTTGGATTAAAGCTGATTGTTTTTAAAATATATGTGAGTCGGTTCGTTTTGAGAACATGGATTTGAAACAAAGGTCTAGGTGTCGATGCGCCATTGATGGGGATGAAAACTCTGCCTTCTTTCACAGATTGATTAATAACAGAAAGTGCACTAATGGTATCCCGGGTTTGAATGTTGATGGTCAGTGGATTTCTAAGCCCAAGCTCATTAAAAGAGAAATTCTAAGGTTTTTCAGAAACCATTTTTCTGAGAGTGTTTCTTCAAGGCCGGTTGGTAGTTGTTATGGGGTGAAGAAATTATCTGAAGAGGATGCTGTAGCTTTATCAGGTCAATTTTCCTCGAAGGAGATTAAAGAGGCCGTCTTCGAGTGTGGTATAGATAAAGCCCCTGGCCCGGATGGTTTTAACTTTAAGTTTTTGAGGTTCTTTTGGAGGTTCTTTGAAGAAGATTTGAAAGATATTTTGTGTCACTTCCATGAATCGGGCTCTATTGATAAGAGTTGTAGTACGTCTTTTATAACCCTTATCCCCAAAAAGAAAGATCCCCTTAGTTTGAGGGATTATAGGCCCATTAATCTTGTTGGAATCATAAGCAAAGTTATTTCGAAGGTGCTGGCTTCTCGTGTGAAGAAACACATTGGTAAAGTCATCTCGGATTCTCAATCGGCCTTTGTTCAAGGGAGGTTCATTCTGGATAGTCCTTTAATGTTAAGTGAGATATGGTCCTGGCTGAAAAAATAAGGGAAAAAGCGTTTATTTTCAAGATTGATTTTGAGAAAGCATACGACAACGTCAATTGGGGTTTTCTTGTGGAAGTTATGTCTCAAATGGGTTTTTCTTAGGAATGGTGCAAATGGGTTAAAGGGATTCTCGTTTCAGCTAGATCTTCGGTTCTGGTAAATGGTTCTCCTACCTTCGAGTTCCAGTGTCAAAAAGGTTTGAGGCAAGGCGACCCGTTATCTCCTTTCTCTTTTTAATTGTGATGGAAGCACTTTCTCGAATGATTTCTAGGGCCTGCGAATCGGGGAGTTTCAAGGGAGTAAATCTTCCCAACGAAGGTCCGACTATTTCTCATCTTCTTTACGTAGACGATGCTTTAATTATCGGAGAATGGGAGGAAGAAAATATTTTAGTGGTGGCTAGAATTTTAGGAATTTTTTACGCTTGTTCGGGGCTCAAAATTAATATTCATAAGTCAAGCCTTATGGGGGTAGGGGTGGAAGATGATGATATTTCTCGCATGGCGGAGTTGTTGGGTTGCATTAAAGGTAATGTCCTTTTTTCTTATCTGGTAATCCCTCTTGGTGCTAACATGAATAGGATTTCCAACTGGGATCCTATTGTGTCTTTGTTTAAAAGTCGTCTCGCTTCCTGGAAAGCCCACACTCTTTCAATTGGGGGGAGGGTTGTCTTGGTGAAATCGGTTCTGGAGAGTCTTCCTATATACTTTCTTTCTATTTTTAAAGCCCCTTCTAAAGTCTTGGAGAAATTGGAATCTATGATGAGAAGTTTTCTTTGGGGAGGTTCGGAAGGTATCAAAAAAACCCATTGGGTAGCTTGGGAGGTGGTCTCTAAGTCTAAAAAATGTGGTGGTCTCGGCATTAGCAGGTTGAAAATTGTAAATGAGGCCCTTCTCGCTAAGTGGGTGTGGCGGTATAAGAGTGAGGATAACAGCCTGTGGAGGAGGGTTGTTTTGGCTATTCACGGTTCTAGAAGAAGATGGTCTTGCCTTCCTTCGAAGCAAGGCTTGACGGGTGTGTGGCTCAATATAGTTAGAATGGAAGCTAAATTGTCGATAAATGGTAAAAGGATCTCCAATTATATCAATGCGGTGGTTGGAAATAGGGGTTACATTAGATTCTGGATTGACCGATGGCTAGGGGACACCCCTCTTATGTACAAATGGCTGAGTCTTTTTGCTATTGATGTTAGGATCTGAGGCTCTTGTGATTGTGTTTGTTTGCATGATTTGAACATTATCTGAATATGAAACAATGTAAAGTGCAGCGGAAATGAAAATAAACTTTGTAAACACAATCAAAGGAGAAAATAGTTTGATAAACAATTGCTTCACATAGTCAAAAGATTTACAAATCTAAGCAAAAGATTACAGATATGCTTACAAACTAAACTCCCCCTCAGCCTGATGCCCCAAGGTTGGTTGCACACAAGATGAAAGGATTAGACATGAGGAGAAGAACTCGCTCAGTCAATCAAATGTAACAGTACAGGGTACTGTTACATTTATAAGCACTCCAAACCACTGAGGTATCTCAGCTGACGTCACCATGAAAGTGACATCTAACAACCTAACAAACTATATCTACTGTCCTTACACAAACACTGCTTAACTAACCACTGACTATACATAAAACAGATATTTCACTAAACAGCTGCTTTCTCTTTATGTCAGTGCTTTCCTCAAGGTTGATCAGTCCTTGACTGGGCAGTGCTTTATCATCAGTAGATAGGACCAGCAGTGTTAGATACTTCAGGGTTTTCATCAGCAGTTGAAAGGTCAGCAGCAGTTGAATATGAACATCAGATAGAGACCATCAGTTGTTATAAATCACTTTCAAGGGGATAGCAAAGTGTAAACTGCTGCTTATTGTGAATCCTCTGTTGTGACCTGGTTTTGGCTTTACATTATCTGTTCCTCTGGTAGGGTTCAATCCCAACAATCTCCCCCTAGAACAGATAATGCCAAAACCTTTCATTATTCAGGACCTTTATTACTCATCAAGAGTGCCTTAGCTTGATCTTTGAATTCAGCTTCAAATTCCTGTGCACTCTGGTCATCCTCATCCCTACACAGTGTAAGTTCAAGGAGATCCTGCAAATCTTGAACACTAAGGCCTAGTGCTTCTTTCCTTGATATGTACTTCACTTCGCCATTGGCTCTGACCAGGGTCAATACGTGAGTCTTTTGATCAGACATCCACTTTAGTATTTTTAAGCGAAGTGGGTTTCTTGGGAGAGACTTATTTGAAGATGAGTTAAGGGATGATGGCCTTGAAAACACCTGCAGACTTTCAGACATTCTTTTGAAAGCTTCTTCAGTGACTTTGTCTGCTGCAGCTATATCTTCTGCAGTTTCTTGTTCAATAAGTTCTTGTCTTTCAGCTTCTGTCTTGTCTTTAGCAGTGTTTGGAGACGCAGGTTTGTTTAATGCCTTAAAAAGGCTTTGAAGCTTTGTTGAAGTTTCTTCTTTTAGACCCATTTTAGTGATGGTATCTTTGAAGTACTCTGCTTCCTTTTCTATTACCTCTTCTTCAGTCAGCTGTTCTCCCTCTTCTTGATTTGTTACAAAAGTAGACCGGAACAGTGTGTCGAGGTTTCCTATCTTCTGTTCAAGCTTCATCATTTGTTCTTGCTTCTTAGAAGTGCCTGAAACAGTTATTTTTCTTTTCATTAGCCTTTTGTAGGCTTCATCAGTCTGCTGTTTTGACCATTTTGATATGGCTTCAGCAGTATCCATTTTTGCATCCACCAGCTCCTTTTTCTTTCTTTTATACTCAGCAGTGAAGTCAGCAATGAGCTTTTTGAATTTGTTCCAGTTTGGAGCATTTTTCTTCTTTGTAGGATCATTCTTAATTCTGTCAATCCTCTCAGCCTCATGCTTTAGAGCGATTATTGGCCATTCTTCAAACTGTTTTTCTTCAGCAGGATAGAATTTTTCTTTCATAATGTAGGCAAGATATTGTTTTCTTAGCTCTTTGCGTTGTTCAGCCTTTTCTTTGATTAGTTCCTGTGCGAATTCTTCCATCTGCTTTACTTTTTCAAGGAAGAAATCCAGTCTTTTAGCAATGCCTTATTCGCTTAGACGTTCACGTTCACTTTCAAATTTAGCTCTTGCTTTAGCCTGCCTTGCCTTGAGTTTGAGGTAATCATCCATATCTTCTGGTGGCATGTAGCCTATGAGTGAGGAGAATCTCCTTTTTGAAGGATCTTCTTCTGTATAGAATTGCCTCATCTCATTTTTTATAGCTTCAAGTTCCAGTGGATGTTGTGCAGCATTAGGATCATGTGTACTCTCATCGGCAGGTATTGGCTTTCTTTTTCTGTTGAAGAGCTTTGGCTGTGAAGTAGGAAAGGTTAGAGCAGTGGTGGATGATTGACTAACAGCTGTTGAAACTACTGGTGTCTCAACTGCTGTTGTCATTACAACAGATGTTATAACATCTGATGTCTTCTGCTTTTTCGCAGGAGGTGAAAGTGGTGAGATAGTTTTTGATGGTGGTGATGGTGGTGGTGAATCATAAGGAATGATGGAGAGTGTCTGATCAGCAACTGTTGAAACAACTGGTGTTTCAACTGCTGCTGTCATTACAACAGATGTTGTAACATCTGTTGTCTTCTGTTTTATGACAGGAGGCAGTGGTGGTGATATGATTGTATATGATGGTGGTAGAGCAGTAGTTGTGGTGGTGTGTGGTAGAGTGGTGTGTGTTGAAGATGTGTGTGTTGACGTAACAACTGTTTGGCTACTGACAGCAGTTTTTGTAACTACTGCTGTATCAGCTGTTTGAGATTTTGTGGAAGGTGGCTTAGATGTTTGCTTTGCTTGCTCAGGTTCAACACACAGGCCATGTTCTATTCCCTTCTTCTTTGCTTGTTTCATTATCTCCCCCTTTTTGGCATTATCTGCAGGGAGGTCGTCAAAGAATAGTAGAGTAGAAGGTGCCTTGCCAGTGGTGCTATGGATGCTGGCCTTTATAGCCTTGATATCTGCTTGAGTATCTCTGAACCTTGATTCCACCATATTGGTCAGCATTTGTATATGCATTTCATGCTGCTGATCAGCCACTTGTTTTTGTCTTTCAAGCATGGGTTGAAACAGATTCCAGAGCTCATTTGCAGCAAGTGCTTGGGGTGGAGCAGGTGCTTGAGGTGGAATTGCAGTGGACTGTGCTTTTTGAGCTTTTAAGATCTCTTGCACCATTTCCTTTATTTCAGAAACTGATTCTTCAAGTTTTTCCACTCTGTCCGTCAATTCCTGATATCTTGAAACATCACCCATTTTACTGGGATCATCTGAATCCCCACCAGTAGTGGTTATATCAATGTGTGACTTAGGAACTGTGTTCCAAAAATCATCCATTGATGCCCCTTGTTCTTGGTACTGGGGACTTCTTTCTTCAGCACTTGATAAACCTTTGATGTTACTAGTGGTCAAAATAGGCTCACTAGTGGTTAACATTGGTGCTATTGAAGAAATTGCCTTCAAAGGAGTCTGATTTATGAAACAACTGGCCAACTGGAGACCTATTGATCCACCAGTTGTAGTTGCTGCTCCACTTGAACTACCACCGAGAGTTACTCGTAACTCAGGGGGTGTAACCTCCTCAATTGTTGCTGGGATAGCAGAAGTAGTAGCATCAGACCCAGTCACTTGTGGGGGTATACTCTCAGTGACAGGTGATAGAGAGGAACTGGTTTGTGTCTGAGCTATAGCAGCTGCATGCAACAAAGGTAGCATGGATTGTGGCATTATTATTGGTGAGGGGATGGGAGTTGAAAGAGACATGTCCTTGGGATCAGGACTGTGGAAGATAGAGCCAAGTGGATCTAGAGCTTCATAATTTGGTGTCCCTGTGATTACAACCTGATCCTTTTGTGAGGATGCAGGAGGAGTTTTAGGCATGGGTTGAGATCTTTCTTCCAACTGCTGTGAGGAAGTAACAGCAGTGGTTTGTGGTGACTTTTGTGTTGTCACAGGCAGTTGCTCTGGGATCTCATCTTCCAGAGTTGCCTTTGTTTTGGGTTTGGTGGGTTTTCTGGATATTTTTCTTTTGGTCTTTTTGGTGATGTCAGGTGTGGGTTTCAAAGCAGTGGTGGTGCTGCTTTGATCACCTGGAGCAGTGGGCTCAGCAGAAGTTGCCTGAGGATCAGTGGCAGTTTCTAAAGTTTGCTCAGGCACCTTTGCTTTTAATTTTATTGGTGCCATCATTCTTGAAAATGTTTCAATTGTTAGACTCTTTATTTGAAAATGGACACCTTGTTTGGGCAAATTTTCATCCTCTTTTTCAAATTTTTGTTTAAAATAATAGCTTAGAAATCTTGGAAAAAGAAGAAATGATTTGCTTTCAACATTCTTTACCATGTCATTGAAGATCTCCTGGGAATAGTTGTAATCTTTATTGTTTAAAATAGCATAGCCCAGGCATTGAATCTTCAATGGTATTTCGTTAAAGGATGTTGTTTTATTTGAAACACACATCAAGAGTGTGTGAAATAAAAATCTGGGTGCAGATGGAAAATAACCTTTTTGTAAGGTATCAACCTTTGATTGTTCTGCATACCCCCTTTTTACGAAATCAGTTTTCATCTCGGCTTTCTCAAAAGAGAGTTTACCTTCCTGATCGTTGAGATTAAAGACTTCGGAGATCGCCTGTGGGGTTATTTGAACTGCTTTACCCTGTATTGAGGAGTTAATGGCTATGACTTTTCCATCTTGTTTTTCAAGCGACGCCTTTTTCCAAAACTCTCTCTGGGTTTGCAGATAGATGGGAGCATTTGCTGTCAACAAAGTTTTGTACTTTGATGCAGACAATGTATCAATGATGGTGTCAAATGTGTGATTATCAGTAGGTTTTGTGAGTAAACCCAGATAGTTGTGAGATTGTTTGAATGGTATTTCGATGGGTTTTTCGGCCGTTTGAGCGACCTCTTTGGAAGGTGATGGTGATTTAGGTTTTGATTTTGATTTTGACTTTGATTTTGTCATTTTTTGCGGAGAAGAACGAAGGAGAGTTTTGGAGATTTTGAGAAGAAGGGTTGGAAACTGCTATGGGAAGAGAATTTTGGAATTCAATTCGACAGTGTAAAACCCTGTTTGGGGTTTAGGGCAGGGTTTTATTTAAAAGATGATCGCTGATGTGGCAGCGGTTATTAAGATCTGAGGGCTAAAAACTGACCACGTGTCAAACACTGATGAAGTAGATGAAGTATGGAGAACAGTTGTTTTAAGGGCCACTGACGTATCAAGCATCAGTGGTTACAACGGCAAAAATTGTGGGCATTGGATGATATTAATTATCAGTGGATAGCATATCAGTGGATAAGACACTGATTTTGAACATCAGTGTTTTTCAATAAAGTGAGAGATCAGTGGTTAACTTTCAGCAGTGGACAGTGTTTAGAGATCAGATGTTGGAACAAAAACAGTGGTTAGGGTAAATGATACAGATCTGAAGAACGAGTGTTTCAGCAACAGTTTTGAAAATTTTCAATCAAGGTTTTGCCACATGTCAATTTTGAAAGACAGTGGTTTAGTACCCCAGATGATGAAAACTTTTTGCTAAGGCAACTCATTTTCGTTTAATATTCAATTAAAACATGAGTACCCTAGTAATTCAAGCACAGTTTGCAATCAACCTTTGATAAAAATTTAGGAGCAAACCTGAGAATGACATGATTTTGACATAAGTACCATTTTCTTTTGACCCATTTAAGAGGACAATAATACCAACAAAAATAAGGTATTACATCCTGTCAGGAGCTGAAACTATTGCCAACAAAAACAAGCAAAAGTTCCAAAAACATTCTTTAAAAAAAATGAATGATATATCCTGGTTATTCGAGAAAATCCTTTGAACACAACAAAAAAATGGTTAAAGGATTTTCTAAGAACAGTATCAAAAAGATCTGGTATAATTTCAATAGAAAATACAATCACGTCACTCACAAGTTTTTGAAAAATGGTCAGTAGTTTGACAATAGTGGTAGGAAACTTTTGGTATGCATTTTGACCACTGTTTGGTACCATTTTCTTTGTCAGATGATTGCAAACATGAGGACACATGGATAAATTTTTGAATCATTTGTCTAGTCCTCTTTGGAGTTCATTCACTGGGATCAAAACCTTTTCTGAACAGATGAATGCACATAGTTGCTTAATAACCATTATTACCCTAAACTTTGACTCATAAGTGTTTTATGTTTATACTCTTTTCTTTTGACTTCAAAAGTTTTGAGATAGACACACTTTTGAGTTTTTGTGAGTTTTCTTAATGTACTTTAACATAGTTGATTTTGTCCTTTTGAGGAACTCAACCTGTTTTCAACACATAAGATTTGAATGACTAAAGTTTTAATTCCCCTCTTTCGTTTTAGCAAAACAGCAATGTTTTTACGAACATAGGTTTTGTTAATCCGAGGTTCATACTTTAGTATTTAATGAAAACATCACAGATTGCACATCAACAATTGAAATTTTTTTTAGAAAATAAAAATAATCTCATGGTTTAACAGATATTGCTTTCAGATCTAGAAGCCATGAGTGTCTTGTGCATGAATTCACTTGTTGTGTGAAATTTGTGTGTCATATGACATCTTGGTTGATTTACAGAGTTTTGATTAACCACTTTGAACATGATTTACTCGGTACTCTGTTTTTCAACTAAATACAACCAACCTTAGTATCAATGAATTTTGAGCCGAACTGTTATGTCAATTTGACTGTTAAATCGAAATTGACTGTCCAGGCTCTGATACCAATTATTAGGATCTGAGGCTCTTGTGATTGTGTTTGTTTGTATGATTTGAACATTATCTGAATATGAAACAATGTAAAGTGCAGCGGAAATGAAAACAAACTTTGTAAACACAATCAAAGGAGAAAATAGTTTGATAAACAATTGCTTCACATAGTCAAAAGATTTACAAATCTAAGCAAAAGATTACAGATATGCTTACAAACTAAACTCCCCCTCAGCCTGATGCCCCAAGGTTGGTTGCACACAAGATGAAAGGATTAGACATGAGGAGAAGAACTCGCTCAGTCAATCAAATGTAACAGTACAGGGTACTGTTACATTTATAGGCACTCCAAACCACTGAGGTATCTCAGTTGACGTCACCATGAAAGTGACATCTAACAACCTAACAACCTATATCTACTATCCTTACACAAACACTACTTAACTAACCACTGACTATACATAAAACAGATATTTCACTAAACAGCTGCTTTCTCTTTATGTCAGTGCTTTCCTCAAGGTTGATCAGTCCTTGACTGGGCAGTGCTTTATCATCAGTAGATAGGACCAGCAGTGTTAGATACTTCAGGGTTTTCATCAGCAGTTGAAAGGTCAGCAGCAGTTGAATATGAACAGCAGATAGAGACCATTAGTTGTTATAAATCACTTTCAAGGGGAGAGCAAAGTGTAAACTGCTGCTTATTGTGAATCCTCTGTTGTGACCTGGTTTTGGCTTTACATTATCTGTTCCTCTGGTAGGGTTCAATCCCAACAATTGAGAAACACAAAGAATGCGTGGTCAATCAGCAGTTACAGTCTGGGGGTGGAGAAGGTTCGGTGATGTGGAATTGGTCAAGAATCCCGTCTTCGGAATCGGAGGTTCGTGAATTAACTGAAAGTGCTTCTTTGCTCTCAGGAGTGGAGTTATCGTTAGCTAAAGATAAATGGAGGTGGGAAGCTGATACCTCTGGGCTGTTTTCTTTAAAGTCTTTCAAAGATTTGTTCACGGTCCAGTCGAATACGGCTCCGGTGTCTTTAGTTAAAGGTTGTAATTGGCGGCCGTTTAAGTGTAAAATTTTTGCGTGGAGAGCGGGTCTTGATCGCATTCCAACTAAACAGGCTCTGGTTCGAAGAAATATTATCTCCGGTTCGGATGAATGTGTGTTTTGTCATGAGGAGCAGGAAACTGTGGATCATATTTTCACGGGTTGCATTGTTGCTATGAGAGCGTGGAGCGGTATTAGTACGTGGATCAATTCCTCTCCTATCTTTGCGTTCGGTTTCAATGATCTAATGGAAGTCTATTCGAATTCGGGAGGTGGAGCTCTGGCTAAGGAGATTGTTCGGGGTATTATCATTACGGCTTGTTGGTTCATTTGGAAGACAAGGAATGAGAAGATCTTCGAAAACGGTAAAGGGGATTGGCGTGAGATTGCTGGTCTTACAAAATCGTATAGTTTCTTTTGGTTTAAAAATAGATCCAAGTTTAAAGATTTAGATTGGGGAGAGTGGTGTAATTTCCCTATGTATATGATGTAATTTTGGGTGGTGCGGTCCTGCTTTTTTGTGTCAGGCCGGCCGTTTCTAATAAAGTTTACCTTTAAAAAAAAAAAAAACATAATATATATACCAATGTTCAGAAGATACATTTTAATTAAACATTCTTGTGAGAGTTTTTGTGAACCACTAAGCATGCTTATTAAATATTCTGTACAATCTTTCGTGAACCAACTTTCACAGTTTAGTAAAAAAAATCACGTTTAGCCAAGTTTATATCTCAAAAGATTCATGGTTTTAAGTGGGAAACACTACTCGGATGATTTGACGTCTAAACAACATAAGAAACTCAAAGGATAATCATAACAACACTTACAAAACCAAGCGAGGATGCGTTCGAAAGGTGAGATGATGAAGAACTCGAACTCGTTTTCCAGGGAATTTGAGACTTCTTTCTTGCAGATTGTGAACTAGTTTTGATCATAAAAGCGACTAGATAAGAAGGAGATTTACGAAAGCTAGTTTTGATCTAAGGTTCGAACTCGGAAGAAAACTTACGCTAATGTGGGCTCGAACTAGAAGACAAGGCAGTGAGAACGGTGTTGAACGAAACCTGTAACGATGCTCGGTGATGAACTAGCTTGATTTCAGAAGGTTACCACACTAGAACACCTTGGAATCACTTAGGTGGGCTGGGATTTTGGGTGGCTTCGGTTGGGTGTGCAGAACCGAGAGAAATGGTTGTATTTGTTGGGTTCTCCAAAGTGTGATAGGTGCATGTAAGTTGGGTATTTATAGGAGTCTCTAATGGGTATATGAAGCCTTGTGAAGGTAACCAAGGTTTTGGGTAGATATTCTAAATAGTTGGACTTTGACCATCCTAGTTATTGAAATCGGTTTGAATCTGATGGATTGTTTCATATTTGGTTTGTAGACAAAATCATGATGTTTGCATGGAAGTTTGGTGAGTATGTTTTATTAGTAATTTAATAAACAAGCATGCATCCATTTTCTTTGGAATTTGTTAATTCTTTAAAAGGTTGACTACCTTTTCTGTTTAGCTAGCTGTCAATCTCCAAAATGGAGAAAGGAGATGTTTTATGAATAATCAAGTGGTGGATTTTTATGCACATGGTGATTTAGACATCACCATACACAATCCCAAGCCAAAGATTTGTAAGGGTTTTGTGGTTATTTAATGGGTCATGCTATTTACACACGGCCAAAATTATTTTCACACCTCAAAGCGCCGCGCTTTGGCCATAGCGCGGCGCTTAGCTCGACAAAAGGTGACTTGATTGACGTTTGAGACATGAGTTACTGTTTGAGAGACATAAAGCTGATTACGAGGTTTGTCGTTAACCCTAAGCGTCGCGCTTTGGCCATAGCGCGGCGCTTCGACCATAGCGCGGCGCTTCGACCCCAAATTTTCCCTTTTAAAAGCAAGCTGCTGAGACAGTACCTTTAATGTTCGAGACATAAGTTTACAAACATACGGGGGTTTTGTTGTTTGTCGATTTCCAAATTACTTGTGTTTCTTCAAAATAACGCGCGGTTTTGCTGTATTAGTTACGTGTCTTGAAAAAACGATGTCGTGGTTAAGCAACTATCTTTTCGGTCCATATTCTGACGAGTCAGTTGTTCCTGATTCTTACGAGAGGACCGCTATTTCTGACTCGTATGAGAAACCGGTCTCGTCCAACTTGAAGGAGGCAGAGGTTGTATCTGGCATTCGTTATCGTGATAACACGGTGACGCTGGATTTGAATACCCCTGTGGAGGACCCTTACGCACAACAAGGTTATTCGAATTTCGGTTACGGTGGCGAGCACAGCTTTGTACAGCAGGAGTGTTATCCAAATCACAGTTACGGTTGTCAACAGAGCTTTGAACATCAAGTCTATTCGGACCTCGGTGACGATGGTGAGCCGGAGAATGTGTCTGTTGACGAGGAAGGCTGTTACCCGGTTACATTTTCGTTTGATACAACGCAGACCTTTTCGTCACGTAAAGAGTTGGTGCGTTGGGTACAAGACACGGCAAAAGACAATGGTTACCTCATTGTGATTAAGAGGTCAAATAAAAGATGAGAGAATTACAAGATTTGGTTTCAATGTACTTTTGGTGGGAAGCATAAGAGTATAGCTACACAGAGGAAAACGGGTAGCAAGAAATAGGCTGCCCGTTCGAGATGATTGGGTTTTCGGAATCATCCGGAAGTGTTTGGAGGATCGAGGTGACGAAGGCGAAGCATAACCACACTCCTATTGAAAACTTAGAGGGTCACGCGTATGCGAGAAGGCTTTCTTCGGAGGATACAAAACTGGTTAAGGAGCTGGCAGAGCAAGATATTCCCAACCAAAGTATCTGGCGAACGCTGACGAAAAACAATCCGGCTAGAAAGCTTATTCCGAAAGATATACACAACGCTGTTCAGAAGATCAACGCCGGAAAAAAAATGTCGGTAAGTCTCCGATGCAAAAACTTGAAAACATTCTTCTCGAAAAAGATTACACTTATTACATGCGCACGAATGAGATATCGAACGCAGTTGAAGATATCTTCTTTGATCACAAAAAATCATTCACTATGTGGTGTGCCTTCCCGCATGTGCTAATGATTGACGCCACCTACAAAACGAACATGTACAACCTGCCATTTGTTCAGGTCGTAGGCATGACGTCGACAAACAAATCGTTTACGGCTGCTTGTGCGGTAATTTCCGCGAGAAGTTAGAGAACTACCTATGGGTGTTGCAGAGGATCAAGTCTATGCTGGTAGGATGTATGGAACCGCGCGTGATTTTAACAGACAGGGAATTTGCGCTAATTAACGCGTGTGAACAAGTTTTTCCAAAAGCGCATAAGTATCTTTGTCGGTTCCATATTCAACAAAATATTAATAAGAACAGCAAGAGGAAATTCTCTGACAAGCAGTGGAAAGAATTCGTACGTACATTTTGGACATTGTGCGAGTCTACGACCGAGGAAATATACAGGTATAACTTGGAAAACCTTGAAGCACAGCTGAAAGAAGATGGCCGTGAACGTGAGTATTTCTTACATAATTATGTTCAGATTTTATATAATAACAAAAACTGACTATTTACGTTTTTTTAATTTCAGAGGTTTTTGATTATTTGATGAAATCCTGGTTAGATCCATACCGTGAAAAGTTTGTATCTTGCTGGATTAACAAAACTATTAACTTTCACCAAACTACGACCAATAGGGTTGAGGGCATGCATGCAACACTAAAAAGTCACTTTCCAAGTCATCGCAACACACTGGATAAACTTGTACTGTATGTTGATCATGTTGTTGATAGACAATACGCCAAGATTAGTAGTAGCTTTGAAACAAGCCTCCGAAAAGTGATGAAGCACCACAAGGATCATCCCATGCTTGCAAATATTCTCAGAAAGGTTTCAATATTTGCGATTGAGCTTTTGAATATGGAACTAAAACGTAAGGAAGACGGGTTGAGAGCCTACGGTGGAAGCTGTGGTTGCCAACTTTTTACCAGCTGTGGTTTGCCATGTGCCTGTCGTTTGGAAAAGTTGGAAAATAACGGTAATTAATATTTTTGACCTTTGTCGTTATGATTTTGCCACCTAATTTGTTTTCGTCCATAGGTCAGCAAATCCGTATCAATTTGATAGACGTGTTCTGGAAGAAGCTTGACTTCAAGCCTGCAAGGACTAAGATAGAGGATATCGATGTAGACGCGGAATTTGAAAAATTGAAACGACAGATCGATCCAACACCCCCTCAAGTGAAAAGGAGCTTCTTTGAAAAGTTTCAACAAATCCTCAATCCAGGGAACAATAACAAAAAACCTCCTGTTGTTCTAAAGAAAACTCGTGGATGCCCAACATTGAAAACGCAGGAACAAAGGAAGGTTGAAGCCGATAGAAAAAGCTCGTACATTCCGTCGGAAGAAACTTGGGTCGAGGCCTCAGACGATCTTCCCCGTCACAGCTCGTACGTATCATCCCAAGATTCTAGAAGACAAAAGAATACCAAACCGCTCAACCTACACCCTGATTTCCCGATGATCAAGCTCGGTCCTAAGATGGATATAGCGATCCGCAACTACGCATCTCAAATTCCCAAAGTGATCCATCCATACATCGTGAGAATATAGGACGTGAAACCAGATGGTCATTGTGGGTTTCGATCGGTGGCTGTTGGGTTAGGAGTGAAACAAAATACGTATTTGATGATCCGAAAACAACTTAAAATGGAGTTACGTAAGAACAAATCGCTTTGGAGGCAGTTTTTCGATCCGGAAAACATAGGACATTATGATGCGCTGGTTAGACGGATCGATTTCAAGGGGGTGGGACGAGCAGGTATCGAAAATTACATGACGATGCCTGAGACGGGGTTTCTTATTGCCCAACGATACGGTGTGATTGTTCATACCTTCGACATTCGTGGGAACGATACAATTTTCCCTCTGCTGGGCGGGCCAAACGAAGCTGAGCAACCTCACCTGGTGGTTGCGGTTGGGTTCGTCGACGATGGGCATTTCATACATGTAGAGCTTGGAGGATGTTATCCAATGCCTCCCCCAAACCTACTCTGGACAGCGAACAGAACAGAGCGCGCAGCAGCCTGGCATACATTATACAGGGATCAGATCAACGCGTACGAAATGCTTACGTATCGCCCCCTGACCTTAATGTAACCCCATATGTTCAAGATGTATGTTAAATGTGTTTAATAATAATCACGTTTGTGTTTGTTCAATATATGCGTTACATCACGTTAAAAACCGAATGTCACCGACACGACCCAATCAGATTCAATACGCACTTGTACGACCCAAAATGACAATATACATCATAATACTACAATTAATGAAAAAATACGTCATGTACATGTACGGTAGGTGGCTAATACACATAACAGTACTCATAGGAGTACTTGTGCTTTCAAACCAAAATGATACGATATAATGGAATAAGACATCACACGTAACCGATTTGATCCGGAACTTGCAGTATAGTCCATATATATTAAAAAATGATGTATAATGGAAAAAGCGTAAAATTTAGACTATTATCGATGCGTTTGTGAATTAAAAACAATTTTAAAAAAAATTTAAAAAAGGCCCAAAGCTCCCCGCTTTGACCTAAGAGGGGCGCTTTGCCCTTAAACATGAACCGAAGCGCCGCGCTATGGCCAAAGCGGGGCGCTTTGGTCCCTCGTTTAACCTGAAGCGGGGTGGCTTCTCCCCCATTTCAACACAAAACACAAACACACACACAAAAGGTGCGATTACACACACTCAACTCGCGATCGTGTTTTTCCAGATTTCAAACGCTATTAGGTACGATCGAACTTCATTTATTGTTTTGGTTCAATTTTTATGTTTGATTTTGTTTTGATTTGGGGGGTTTTGATCTTGTGGCTGGGTTCTGTTTTTGAGAACGAAGAACCAAAGTGCCGCGCGGAGGCCAAAGCGGGGCGCTTTGGTTCATGTTTAATTTTTTTTTCTATTATTTATTTATTATTTGTTTAATATTATTTGTTTATTATTTATTTAAATTGTTTAATAATAGTATTTGTTTATTATCTTTTATTTAATATTATTTGTTTATTATCTTTTATTTAATATTATTTGTTTAATAATATTATTTGTTTAGTATCTTTTTTTAAATTGTTTAATAATATTACTTGTTTATTATCTTTTATTTAGATTGTTTAATAATATTATTTGTTTATTATCTTTTAAACGTGCAGGGATGGATTCCGATGACGAGATTGAGCATATGGACGCTGAGGGAGAGGTGGGAGAGGAGGGAGAGGAGGCATGTCCGTACCTGCAGTTTCCGCAGGGGTCACGGGCGAGGAGGAGATGCGCTAGGTTGCGCACCATAGAGATTGGGGGGCATGTAGGGATAGACTGGGACCTGCTGGAGACCGTGGGAGAGGCCGCGCGGGCGCGTGATATAGTTGGACTAGATACTCCTTGGTCGCGCCTATTTCAGATAGCGATGCAGGACTCGTACTGTGAGCTTACGGTCGAGTTTCTTTCTACGTTTACATATGCGCCGTATCCGGCGGATTACGTGGAGGACCCGGATTTTTCCAGTCCACGAGGTTACATTCTGTCTCGCCGGTCAGCAGTTTGAGATGAGTGTGCGGGAGTTTGCTGTCCATACAGGTTTGTACACAGAGCCCGAGCTTGATACTGATTTATATACGCAGGGGGTTAGGCAGATGGACAGGTAGACGCTTATTAGTTTCTGGAGGGCCATTTCCAGGGTTCCCTTTGGGAAATCCTGGCAAAAGGCCACCACTATTAGAGACCCCTTGTACCGATACCTGCACCATATTATCGGGTCATCTATCGTGCCGCGGGGTACCAGCAGGGAGAAGGTCAACCTCAGTGACCTTTTCTTTGTAGACTGCCTACTTCGCGGCCAGACCTGCGATCTAGCAGGCTGCCTGGCAGATTACTTTGCCACAGCATACCACCGGCAGCTCTGCAGGAAGCTGCACGGTGGCTCATACATCACCGCCATTGCACGCTCGCTAGGGATCGTGCCCGAGAGTGATTCGGAGCTGTCCGCGCCGATCCCGTCGACTAGGTTGGGCCGCGCGTCAGTATCTAGCATGCAGATCACCCGTACCTTTGATGTTGGTATGAGGTTTAAGGGCCGTGACGGGCTGATTTGGCATCCGGAGGTGGTGCCGGAGGTTATCCCGGTTGTTATTGAGGTGAGGCCTGGAGTGTTAGCCCCTCCTCATGTTCAGGAGGCCGCTCGGCAGGCTCAGCTACAGGCTCTGGGCCTCGATCAGTACCTAGGCCAGCCTCAGGATCAGCCTCAGGCTCAGGCTCAGCCTGTATTCGAGGATCCGGCTCAGGAGGAGCATGTCGAGGAGATCCCGGTACCACCAGTTCAGCCAGCTCCTAAGCCGCCACAGTACCCGCAGCACGTTTACACTGACCTGCCTCCGGCAGCGCGTGAGGTGGCTCGGGACTTCGACCGGCGCCTCAGACGTCAGGGCGCACGCATTGACTGGATCATCGAGACGCTCGTTGCTCTACGAGAGCTCGCTGGGTTGCCTCCACTTCCCCTCCCACCGTCCCCACCGCACGAGGATTAGTAACTTAGTTTGTTTGTTTAGTGTTTTGTTATGTATTATGTACTCAGTTGTACCTTTTTGTTTTGTATGTACAAACAGATATATATATATATATATATATATTGCAATTAATCTTCTATTTACATCACGTTGGTTTTGGATTGTTTACGTTTAATTCTTATGGCTTTCTGTACATTTTATTTAACGTGTTCGTTTAATTTAACAAAATAAACTAGGTTAACAGTTTATAAAGACGCACTTACATTTTATACGTTCTATAAAAATAATGACGTAAAAAACGTATTTATAAAACAACTATGAATTATATGTAATACTAATATTTTATAATAATAATAAAACTCAAATACATTTTTTTCCTCCAAAAAACACTACCAAACTAACCCACATCCCACCTATTTAAAAAAAAAAACAACACAAACTCATCTCCACTGGCCATTTGTCTTTTTGCACACCCAAAGCGCGCGCTTTGGGTGTGCAAAAAGACAAATGGCGTGTGCGAATGTCAGACCTTGTATGTTGACTTATCCCAAAGCGCCCCACTTTGGCCAAAGCGCGGCGCTTTGGGTGTGCAAAAAGACAAATGGCGTGTGTGAATAGACCAGGCCTATTTAATTCCCTTGTGTCTCCCCTTAGGTAACATGGGTTTCAGGGATTTTGTAGATTTCACTTTAAATAAAATAAAATGAACATGGAAAATGTATAAGTAATATGAATGCATGGTGTCAAGTGAGGAATTTAATTCTTGGAAGTTAATACATGACGATTAGGCAGAGTGGATAGAAAGCTACTAGATAACATCAAGATAAAAAAAATATGAATATGTGATCTGTAGTGTTCTTAAATGCTGTCATAGCTAGTCTAACCGGCAAGTCTACTAGTTGTTTTAGTGCACTGCCTAAACTGTTTTCAGGTACGACTATCAAAATAGTTGACATGCACTATTTAAATGTATATGACTGTATTCAGGAAATCATTCGTCTTGTTAATTCAATCATGCACAATCATCAAGGTACAATTTACTGTTCATTATTGTACGGAATACATGGAAAATTGCCACTAATATATGAATTTAAGCATTTGTTTGGATATATAACAAAATGCATAATTTCATGTCCCTAAACTATTTAGTACTCAATAAGCATATCATGTCCCATAAGTTCATATATCAAGTTTTGTGACTCTAAAACTATTTAAAGCTCAATAAGTATACCATGTCCCTTGGGTCCCAAAACTTGACGTATAACAAGAGTTAGCAAAATAGAAAATAGAAACACATACCTCAATACATTAGAATTGTTTGTTCTTTCTTCCAAAGACGAGATCTTCAGTTAGAAGTTTACTTGACCCGCTAAGGATCTCCTTCTCATGTGTTGTCCAGTATCAAAGTTATGACCCGTATTTTCAGCACATAACGAACCGCTCAATTGCATGTGAATCCGTACTAAAACCTACCTATTTGGGCAAGGACCCATTTTGACCTATAACTGAACCGGACTGACATCGTCATATTTCCGCTTCTACTATTGTATATGTATGACACAGAAAAAACAGACAAATAGAAATATAGTAAGCGTACCATTAGAATGGTTATAAATCATTTAACCATGGTGCAACCAACTGTCAACTTATGACTTTTAAAACTCCAAACCTAAAACAAAACATAATTAGATAGGCAAAAAATTGTAGACAAATCTAGTACTTAAATATATAGTTACAACTTACAACAAATAAATTAAATCATGAAATTCAATAACATATACAATTGTGTGCATCCTTTTCATATATTAATATGTATTCTATTAAAAAGTACACCAAATTCCTAACTAAATACATATTAATTACAATGGATAAAGACATACCTGCAATTTCCAAGTTGGATGTGGCCATGACCTAACAACATGCACTTATATTCCTTTCATTCTCAATCACAATTTTTGTAGTAGGCTTATAATCTGCGGGTATTATACCCCTAATTAGCGAGGTTCTGCTCCATTGTAAGTGTTATAACCCCAGTTTCGTAATAGATACGCTGCCCGGTTGATTTAGGGTTCCGTAACAACTGTCGTGGTTCTGCGCGACGTAGTTGTTGGAATCCCGTCTCGGGGAGGGTATCATTAATATTTTCAAAGGGTTATGATACTAACCAATGTACATTTGTATAAATTATAGATTATATCCATGAAACCCTTACAAGAAGTCTAAGATAGCAATGTGAGTTTATCCTCTTTTTGTTAACCTTTTTGGAATGTTTTACAAAACCTTAATTGTTTTACAATGTGATTAAGCGGTGATTGAGTCTTTGTAGTTCTTCAATTACTGCCGGTATGTTGGGGTTCAAATCCATATCCGTGATGTGATGGCAGGAGACGGTAGTAGTAATAATAAAATATAATAAAATAAAATATGTGTGTACGGATGCATATTACTATTAGTGTGATTCTATTTCTGTTGGTATTGTAATTTTTATTTCAGTACTAGTATGTAATAGATGCATAATAGTATATGAATAGAGTAAAAGTAGCAATGATCTACGTTTTTTGCTAGATTGAGTGTCATGTGATTAACTATATTCAGATATTATTTGTGATATTAATATGGGGTAAACGTTTAAAATTCAGATGGCCGACGAAGGAAATCAAGGAAATCTGAATAACGATAACCAGAGTAACATTAACGTGGTTAATGAAAATCCAAGCATCAATAACAATGGAAACCAAGTGGATAATAGTGCTATCCAACACATAGTGGCACAAGGAATTATAGATGCAATGCCATTTATTCTTCAAACGGTTCAAGAAGCTAATAATAAGAGTAAACATAGCAGTAAGCGACCAATTGAACCCGAAAACAGCGTGAACAATGGACCTATACTTCAAATGCCCATTCCCAAAAGAAGAAGAACCATACCTTACGGTTGTTCTTACAAAGAATTCTGGTCTTGTAAACCAATAGAATTCTCGGGCAATGAAGAACCCATTGCAGCTCTACGCTAGATAGAAAAGACTGAGGTTGTTCTGAAAATAAGTAAATGTGCGGAAGAGGACAAGATAATGTTTGCTTCCAATCTATTTGAGAATTCAGCCTTAGAATGGTGGAACACTATCCTTCAGTCTAAAGGAAGTGATAGGGTTTATAGTATGGATTGGGAAGAATTTAGGAATATGGTAGAAAGGAAATTCTGCCCTCCTAATGAAAAAGAACAAATAGCAAACAAATTCCTAAATCTTAGGATGAATGGAGTGGATAGTAAGGGGTACACGAAGTTATTCTTTGAATATGCTAGAATAGTACCAACCCTTACATCACCAGAACCGGTATTAATCTCCCGTTATATCTGGGGATTAATTGGAGAGATTAGACATGCAGTCAAGGCAGCTAGACCTCAAACTATAGAAGAAACTGTAGAACTAGCCAATACCTTGACAGATGAACTAATCCGTACTAGAGAAGAAGATCAGAGGAGGAACCTAACCCAAAGGCTTACTCAAGAATTCCGTTCTGGAAATTACAATCGTAGGAATATGGGTTCTACTTCTGCACCATACTGCAAAGTCTGCAAGAAAAAACATTCAGGAAAATGCTCCACTCTCTGCAATTATTGCAAGATGCCAGGACACAAGGAAGAAAATTGCAGGAAGAAATCCAGTAATGGATTATGCTACAACTGTGGAGAAAAAGGTCATATCAGGCCAAACTGTCTGAAATTAACTCCAGCTACAAACAACAAGAATACTAAAAATGCTAGAGCATTTGTTCTGACTGCAGATGAAGCCAAGATGATTCCAGATGTCATAGCTGGTACGTTTTTAGTTAATGATATCTTTGCTAAAGTATTATTTGACTCTGGTGCAAACCAAAGTTTTATTAATACATCGTTTTGCAAAATTCTAAAATAGTCATTAACTAAACTACCACGAGAATGTCTAGTAGAGACAGCTAATGGAGAAACTGTTAGAATTTCTGAAATCTTGCAGGGAGCAAGAATAGAAATTTTAAATCAGAAATTTAGGGCAAACCTTTATCCAATTAATCTGGCAGGATTCGATGTTGTTTTAGGAATGGATTGGTTAATAGCCTATAAAACCAGTATTTTATGTGATCAAAAGTCAATTCAAGTAAAATTCACCAAAAGGTAAAACGATCACAATTAAAGGAGATAAGCCGTTTAGACCCACAAAATTCATCTCTGTGATGAAAACTGCAAGTTCTATAAGAAAATGTTCTATAGTGTATTTGATTTCTATAATCACTAGCACTAAAGGAAAAGAACTAAAAGACATTCCGGTAGTATCTCAGTTTTCAGATATCTTTCCAGAAGAATTACCTGGACTACCACCCGACAGAGAAGTTGAATTCAGGATTCATCTACTACCAGAAACAGCACCGATTGCCAAAGCACCCTACCGTTTGGCACCCGCTTAAATGCAAGAATTAAAGAAACAATTAGACGAATTGTTGGAGAAAGGATTCATACAGCCAAGTTCGTCACCATGGGGAGCGCCGATACTATTCGTTAAAAAGAAAGACGGATCAATGCGTATGTGCATTGACTACCGTGAATTAAACAAAGTCACGATTAAGAATAGGTATCCATTACCAAGAATCGATGAACTGTTTGATCAACTGCAAGGAGCTCGATTTTTCTCTAAAATCGATTTAAGGTCAGGATATCATCAATTAAAGGTACAGGAAGAGGACATTCCTAAGACCGCTTTCAGAACAAGGTATGGCCATTATGAATTTACTGTCATGCCATTTGGTTTAACTAATGCCCCAGCTGCATTTATGGACATGATGAACCGAATATGTAAGCCATATTTGGATAAATTCATAATTGTCTTTATAGATGATATTCTAATTTACTCTAAGAATAAAGAGGATCATGCAAAGCATTTGCACGCACTTTTAAGTCTATTAAGAAAGGAAAAGCTTTATGCTAAATTTTCTAAGTGCGAATTTTGGTTAGAACAAGTACAATTCCTTGGAGACCTAGTCAATCATGAAGGAATTCATGTAGATCCAACAAAGATTGAGGCAATTACTAAATGGAAAACCCCTGAATCACCAACCGAGGTTAGAAGTTTCTTAGGATTGGCCGGTTATTATAGAAGGTTTATTCAAGATTTTTCTAGAATAGCCATTCCCTTAACTAAGCTAACCTGTAAATCTGTTAAGTTTGAATGGGGATTAAAACAAGAAGAAGCCTTTAGAATCCTTAAGCAAAGATTAACCCATACACCCATACTAGCATTACCAGAAGGAGATGAAGACTTTGTAGTCTATTGCGATGCTTCCAAATTAGGTTATGGATGTGTATTAATGCAACGTCAAAAGGTTATAGCTTATGCATCTAGACAACTTAAGAATCATGAAGAGAATTATTCAACTCATGATTTAGAGTTAGGAGCTATAATTTTTGCTCTTAAGATTTGGAGACATTACCTTTATGGTAGTAAGTTTACCATATTCACTGATCATAAGAGTTTAAGGTATATTTCAAACAAAAGGAGTTGAATATGAGACAAAGACGCTGGATGGAGATGCTTAGTGATTATGATTGTGACATCCAGTATCATGAAGGAAAAGCAAATGTAGTAGTAGATGCTTTAAGTCGAAAGTATCATGAAAAGCCAAAAAGGGTACGTTCTCTTAAATTAAATCTGCAAGTAGATTTAAATGATCAGATAAGAGAAGCACAAGATTCAGCAATCAAGGATGATTCTGAAAAATTAAAAGGTATGCTAAAAGAATTGGAACAAGTAACAGATGGAATTTGGAGATTCCATGAAAAGAGAATGTGGATACCTAAATTAGGAAATCAACGTCATTGTATATTAGAAGAAGCCCATAAGTCTAAATATACGATGCATCCAGGAAGTGATAAAATGTACCAGGATTTAAGGAAAAATTTCTGGTGGATAGGAATGAAAAAGGACATAGCAGCCTATGTTTCTAAATGTTTAACTTGTTCACAAGTTAAAGCTGAACACCAGAAACCCTCAGGTTTGTTACAGCAATTAGAAATGCTGGTGTGGAAATGGGAAATGATAACAATGGATTTTGTTACTAAATTACCTAAAACCAAGAAAGGTAATGATACAATCTGGGTGATTGTAGATAGGCTAACTGTCACACCCCCAAAATCCACATGCGGAGTATCACCACTTGGAGGCGTGACTGACCAGGACCAAACCACTAATCATATTGAACAAGTAAATAATTAAATGTAAAGGTCCAACCAACACCATTAGTGTCCAAAACAAACATAGTTAAGTTATGAGCGGAAGCATAATGTTTAAAACCAAATCAAAAGTTCAATTATCCAAAAGTTTAACATGGCACACAGCTGTCCATGTCCCACAACGACTCTTCCTTGTGCAAGCTCCAGCTAAGTACCTATAGACCTGCAAAGCATGTAGTAACGAGTCAACAACAAGTTGAGTGGGTTCACGTTGGTTGTCCAGTTTATAGCTGTTCCGAAAACACAGTTTGCTCTTTACAGCTATCCAGCCGTGGGGGTTACCCCATAGTTCGAAAAACGTTTCTTAGTTACCCGTTCTTACGTTGGCTATTCCAGCCCGGCTCTATGGCCGTGGGGGCTACCCCATGTTTAATTCACCAGACTCGTTACCATATCGACTACTAACGTTCGTCATGTTTAAGTGCCCTAACGTCTGTGTCTATCATCACTGACGTGCCATAGTCCATTAGTCCACGCCCGTCCTCTGCGGCACGGTGTGAGGTTTGTTAAACCTAATAGCGCTATTTAACTAATGACCCGTTCGCCATTGGCCTCGGCGATTAAGTCGATATAAAAGGAGGGACTTCGTTGATAGAATTCTAGTCTAGTATAGTTAAATCCGTCTCATACTGGACGAGGAATCTACGTTCCTGAATACGTCTCAACAGGACGAGGAATCTATATTCCTTAACCCATTCCCAACCCCTGGGAATCCCATGCTTTGTAAAGAAGTGTGAACTCACCTTGGTTTGCTCGGCAGATTACACAGAAAGGTCAAGTCTAAATGCTAGTGGTCAACCACGTCCTATCATGGTTATTATACAAGTCAGGTCTAGGTGCACGTACGATTACACATAGGTAGCAGATTATGAACACAGGTTGATCATGGCAAACACATAATACATGTTAACACCTTAACAGTAACAGTCAAGCAATCATCATGTCTAACTTGTATGATCCAAACGATATAGCCCAATAACAGTCGACCCAACATGTTGTGCGTTCAGCACCGCCTTGTGCGATCCA
Organism: Helianthus tuberosus; assembly: GCA_030545235.1. Lineage (NCBI taxonomy): Eukaryota > Viridiplantae > Streptophyta > Magnoliopsida > Asterales > Asteraceae > Helianthus > Helianthus tuberosus. The sequence goes on along the minus strand of CM060414.1, from coordinate 114,402,116 downwards.
CAACATGTTGTGCGATTCCGTTAGACACCCGGCCCCAAATAACAAGAAGCCCAAATAAACATAAGTAGTTCAATAAGTAACCAGCCCAAACAATTTACCATGGATCCCTTGTGCGATCCGAGAACCCTTGTGCGATTGGGACTAGCCCAGCCCAACATGTTTACCCGGCCCAATAGTTAAGTAACATTACAACTTGTGCGACTAGAGGCACCTTGTGCGACTGAAGACATCTTGTGCGACCAAGATGTCTTGTGCGACTAGTTTTATTATCCGGATATTACGGAAATCAGTTACACAACTTTTATCTTGCAATCAATTACAAGGTTTCCATTTATTTGATCAATCAACAATTTACAGTTTCCAATCCAAACAATATTTGATCAAAACGACAATCATCATGTGATTCGTATAAACCCTATTATCATCATTACACTCGACAATGGCCGACATCTGACAATACTATCTTGTTCATACTGGACCGAATCAATTAATAGGCTGCAAGTTAATCACGTGAAACATGGCACACAATCCTTTCAGTGAATTGTTTAATCATGAAATCATACTTGCAAGTATCACACTAACCGAATTCAACAAGCATTAATATTATATTCCTACTAGTTCATTGTTAACGAGGTCACCTACCAGTATCATACACCATCATATGAATTATTCAATACTCATTATAGTTTGACTATATCATGACTACACACATGGGCCTCCACTTTTATTCAAGGTTATCACTTTGTCAGACCACTTACTTTCAAATGTATTGGACCCCTAAAAGCTATTGATATATCATAATCAGTTGCTTGGATTTTGTGAATTTAGTGGATAATTTAATTTGCATTAAACTATGTATTATAATATCATGCACTACTGATTTTTATACATTAACATTCAATTGTCAATCAGATTTCGAACCCATGCATGCACAACCCTAAATAGTTCTTACATCTCAATCATACTAAAACAAATGAACACATGGACTCATCATAAACATAACAAGGGACACAATTAAGAAGTGGCATAAGACAACTAACCGAGAGGTTGTGAAGCAATCACTGCTTGGAACGGAGGGAGGGGTCTCGAAGAAGGGGGCTGCCGTTGCTTGTTTGGTGTGAGTCTAGGGTTTACCATATAAGTTGTATCTTATAACCATTGAGTTTACGTAAACATGAAGGGGAGGAGGGGATGGGCTGAGTTTACTTAATGGTTGAAACGGCCCAATGAATAGTGTGTGAGACAAGGGTGTGAAGTTGGGCTATTTACGAATCACAAACCATCTACTCACCACACAACTAAACAATTAAACCAATCAAATACAATAAAACCAATCATATAAACAATTCGCCCATACGTACACATATTCACATAACATAACATTCAATTAGCACCTCATATAACGTAATCACATATTGCTCAAACAAGTAACATCGAAGTACAAAGAAGGTTCTAAAATACGAGTTATCACACTAACCAAGTCAGCTCATTTCCTACCAATGAAAGAAACTTTAAGTATGGAACAATTAGCTAAACTATATGTAAATGAAATTGTTTCTTTACATGGTATTCCTTTATCAATTAGCTAAACCTTGGATTGCAAGAAATTGAAAGACGCAACGTGCTACCGTTGCAATGAAAAGGGGCACATTAAGACCAACTGCCCTAAATACAACAAGAAGCCTGAAGAGGCCAAGAAGACTAATGCTAGAGTCTTCAGAATGGACGCAAAGGAGGCGGTTCTAGACGACAACGTTATTACAGGTACCTTCCTTGTAAATGACGTCTATGCTAGAGTACTATTTGATTCAGGCGCTGATAAGTCTTTCGTAGATCATAAATTTTATGAATTGCTGAAATTACCTGTCAAAACCTTAAAAGTGAATTATGAGGTAGAGTTAGCAGATGGAACCATAGAAACCGTCTCAACTGTGTTAGATGGATGTGTTATATCCATTAAGAACCATTCTTTTCCTCTGTCTCTACTTCCCTTTAAGTTGGCCGGTTTTGACATAGTTCTGGGTATGGACTGGTTATCTCGTAACCAGTCCCAAATCGTCTGTAACAAGAAGCAAGTGGTAATAAAGACTCCGTCTGGTGAATCACTTACCATTCGGGGAGATACCCAGTATGGGCTACCTGAGCAAGTGACTATGCTCAAAGCTTCAAAATGTTTAAAGAAGGGTTGTGTCATCTACATGGCACAAGTGATTATTGATGAGCCTAAACCAAAGATAGAAGACATCCCTGTCATTTCTGAATTCCCAGAAGTTTTTCCGGAAGAACTACCTGGTTTGCCACCAGATAGGCAGGTGGAATTCAGGATTGATGTCATCCCCGGAGCAGCACCAGTTGCTAGAGCACCTTATAGGTTGGCGCCCACGGAGATGAAAGAATTGAGGACACAGCTAGACGAATTGCTAGCCAAGGGTTTCATAAAACCTAGTTCGTCTCCTTGGGGAGCGCCAGTCCTGTTTGTCAAGAAGAAGGACAGATCGATGCGTCTGTGCATCGATTATCGTGAGCTTAATAAGGTCACGATCAAGAATAGGTATCCTTTGCCTAGGATCGACGATTTGTTCGATCAGCTACAAGGGGCAAGTTATTTCTCGAAGATTGATTTGAGGTCAGGCTACCATCAACTGAAGGTCAGAGATGAAGATGTGCATAAAACTGCATTTAGGACTCGTTATGGTCATTACGAGTTCCTGGTGATGCCTTTTGGGCTCACTAATGCACCAGCCGCGTTCATGGATCTCATGAATCGCGTTTGCAAGCCGTACTTAGATAAATTCGTCATCGTTTTCATCGACGACATTCTTATCTATTCGAAGAATCAAGCTGACCATGAGAGACACCTTCGCTGTATTCTCAAACTCCTGCATCAAGAGAAACTCTACGCCAAATTCTCTAAGTGTGAATTCTGGCTTCGAGAAGTCCAATTCCTTGGACATGTGGTGAGTGAGCGTGGTATCCAAGTGGATCCCGCTAAGGTTGAAGCAGTTATGAACTGGCAAGAGCCAAAGACGCCTACGGAGATTCGTAGCTTCCTGGGATTGGCAGGATATTACAGGCGTTTCATTGAAAAATTTTCAAGGATTGCTGCACCCCTAACTTCGTTAACCAAGAAGAAAGTAAAGTTCGTTTGGGGCCCTAAGCAGCAAGAGTCCTTTGATATTCTTAAGCAGAAGTTGAGCAACGCCCCAGTACTGACATTGCCAGATGGAATAGAAGACTTTGTGGTTTACTGCGATGCGTCGCACACTGGCATGGGGTGTGTGCTTATACAGAAAGGCAAGGTTATTGCCTATGCATCACGACAGTTAAAGGTGCACGAAAAGAATTACACCACCCATGACTTGGAGTTGGGTGCCGTTGTATTCGCACTAAAACTGTGGAGGCATTATCTTTATGGAATTAAGTGTGTGATCTATTCTGATCACAAGAACCTCCAGCACCTGTTTAATCAGAAAGAGTTAAACATGAGGCAACGCCGTTGGATGGAGACTTTGAATGATTATGATTGTGAAATCAAGTACCATCCTGGCAAGGCGAATGTAGTCGCCGATGCCTTGAGTCGAAAGGAAAGGATGAAACCCATCCGAATCAATGCCAAGCGCATGGAGATAAAGAATAATTTGATTGAAAGGTTGTTAGCTGCACAGAAGGAAGCTGTGTTGGAAGCTAACTATCCTAATGAAAAGTTAGGGGTAACTGAGGAACAGTTAACTCTTAGCAAGGACGGAATTTTAAGATTGAATGGACGAATATGGGTTCCAATTTATGGGGGACTTCGTGATGTTATCCTCCAGGAAGCCCACAGTTCCAAATACTCCGTTCATCCTGGAGCTGATAAGATGTACCAGGATCTAAAGGCAAATTATTGGTGGATAGGCTTAAAAAAGTCTGTAGCCACCTATGTAGCTAAATGCTTGACATGTGCGCAAGTCAAAGCCGAGCATCAAAAGCCGTCAGGCTTGCTACAACAACCTGAACTTCCTACGTGGAAGTGGGAAATGGTAACCATGGATTTTATCACCAAGTTACCTAAGACAAGGAAAGGAAATGATACAATATGGGTTTTAGTTGATAGACTGACTAAGTCAGCACATTTCTTACCCATCAAGGAGACTTATAGCTCCGACATGTTAGCCCAGTTATACGTTGATAAGATTGTAGCCTTACATGGCATACCTGTGTCTATTATCTCTGACCGAGATACTAGATACACGTCACATTTTTGGAAGAGTTTCCAACAATCTTTGGGCACACGTTTGAATTTTAGTACGGCTTATCATCCTCAGACTGACGGTCAGAGTGAGCGTACTATTCAAACGTTGGAAGACATGCTACGTGCATGTGCGATCGATTTGGGTGGTAGTTGGGATAAGAACCTACCATAAATCGAATTCTCCTACAATAATAGCTACCATACCAGCATAAAAGCTGCGCCTTTTGAGGCATTATATGGTAGAAAGTGTAGATCGCCCGTGTGTTGGGCAGAAGTTGGAGATGTCCAATTATCAGGACCAGAGATAGTCTTTGAAACGACGGACAAGATTGTCCAGATTCGTGACCGTCTCAAAGCTGCCCGAGATAGGCAGAAGAGCTACGCAGATCCGCAGCGTAAAGCTTTTCACTTCGAAGTAGGTGATAAAGTGTTGCTAAAAGTATCACCCTGGAAGGGGGTGATGCAATTTGGTAAGAAAGGCAAGCTAAGCCCGAGATACATAGGACCTTTCAAGGTTATCGAACGTGTCGGGTCAGTTGCCTATAAGTTAAACTTACCTGAAGAGCTCAGTGGAATTCACAATGTGTTCCACATCTGCAATCTGAAGAAATGCTTCGCTGATGAATCACTGGTTATACCACATACAGATGTGCATATAGATGAGAGCTTAAAATTTGTGGAAAAACCTTTGTCGATTGAAGATCGACAGGTAAAGAAGCTTCGAAGGAAGCATGTACCTATTGTTAAGGTCAAATGGGATGCCCGTAGAGGTCCCGAGTATACGTGGGAGGTTGAATCCACCATGCAAGAAAAGTTCCCTTATTTATTTCAGTAAATCTCGGGTCGAGATTTATTTTAAGGGGGTGAGGATGTAACACCTCGAAAATTCGTGTTCAATGAAATAACGACACGTGTCATGAAAGACAAAACGCGTTGTAAACTCGGATGTAATAAAGATGTTTTGGCAGGAGTTAAAAGTGGCGTCATGTTAATTTTTACCTCTGAACGACCTCAATTATAAATCCCAAGACCCAAGTATATAAATATTAAACATCTAAATCCAGAAATTCTTGACAATAATTGAAATGGTGGACTCCTACGAAGAAAATGCATGGTAAACCATCTTGTTCGGCACTTTCAAAATGAATTCATTGAAACATACCAAATGGTAGGGTATGTAATAGTACAAGGCACATTTTAAGGGCCCCTAATTGATAAAACAAAGTCCCAAATTCGGAAAAGATGGTTGCCCCTTCAAAACACCAAAGAACAACAACTTTTCACTTCTGATCAACGGCTTACGGACCGTAAGCCTTACCTTACGGTCCGTAAGGTAGTGCCCAGCGACCAGAAACTTGCTGTTTGCTATTTAAACGCAAGAACTCACCTTTAAACGAGTTTCCTCATATCCCTTGGCCCCTAAACATGTAGGACACCTGTGGGAATGTTGTGGTAAGTGCTAGACTTTGTTGTCAACACTTTGTGGTGATTGAATTCACTATAAAAGGGTCTTGAGTTGCAAACAATTCATCACACCATTTCCTTCAGCTTTCTGATCATTCCTGGAGCTCAAACCTTCTCTCAAGTGATCACTAATCAAGCTTAGGACTTCATTAAGTTTGCTAATCCTTTCTTAATTAAGTTTAGCTTAGTTATTTAGCTAAAAGTCAAACCATCGTAATTACGGTTTGACTTCGAGATTAATTAATAATGGCTCAGTCAAATCTCGGATCAAAAGTAGTTATAAGTTGGTAATTATTTGGGTAATAAACTCTTAAAAGGGTTCCCCGTGATTCCCACTCTAACTAGGTCAAATGTCGGGTCAAACTTACTAATAAAAAGTCAACAGAATGTGTAAATTACAATTTATGCATAATTAGCAATGTAGAACACATACAACCTGTTTGATCATTAATATAACTTGGTAATTAGTGTAAGAACATGTCTAAACATGTTCAGCCCGACAGTTTCCTGTTTAGACCCGGTTCGGAACCGAAAGTCGCATAGTTTGACTTATACTTTGACTTTCAGTTCTAACCCGTTATGGCATGTTTTAGAAATGCCTTAGAGCTTTATTTGGACCAGGTTACATGCTAGTATAACCCTCTGTGATTATACACCTCGGATCATTTGTTATCCAATTAAAATGCATGATTCCGTTAATTGCTCATATGTTAACCATTATGCCCTTTTCACCTTAAAACGTGATTTTTGTAAATGTAAAAGAGTAGAAACTTTAATTACTGATATATAAACTTGTATGCAAAATTTGACATCAGTTTGAGGTGTAGATTAAGAGTTATGCTCGTTAGCGTAAAATTAAAGCTTTATGTTAATTAAACGGCGTATTTAGCGTATAGCCTACTTAAACATACTTTTTGATATCAAACTCTTTACCCACTGATGAAATATATTATTTTGGTATTTTTAAAGATTTTTAATTAATTTTAGGCTGAGCATAACTTATAGTCGTAGGCTTAACCCGGTAATTGTCGGTTTTGCCCTTACGGGCTATAAAATGAGTTTTACATATCTAAAAACTCCAAACCTTTTGCTACTGATCACATATGATAAATAAATTATTTTAAGCCTTCTAGAAATATAAAAATATCAGATTTATGTATCGAACCCGAAAATGGCTTTTAATCGCCTTATTAAGCATTTTAGCGCATAGTATGTACTAAGAGTATTTTTAAACATACAAGGGTGATACCTACTGATATTTGAGGCAAATTATAATATTTTAACATTAAGCAAAAGTGGTTAAACTCAGACTTCATATTTGAGCTTTTCGGCTTAGGTGAAATTACCAAAATACCCCTACGGGGCATAGTTTGGTTATAATTGATAAATTTCACATATATACCTTACCCTACTGTTATAACTCATTAATTTGAGTATGTTTGCTGATTACATCAGACCTATAACTCAGTTAAACACTTAGACTCTTTTATAACCTTGTAAATGACCAAACTACCCCTACGGGGCATAGTTTGTGTTTAAACTCGTTTCGGACATAATAAATGATATCTTACTGATGTCACAACATATATGAAGCATATTAACTTAGGAAACCTGTAAATAGCTCTCATGAATACTCGTTACGCTTATTACGCGTTCGGTTCGGTTTGGTTTATGTAACTAGTTTACATAAACTAGCCTAAACGGGTCAAACCTTATCGGTTTTATCTCAAAATCCAGAATGTGTATGAAATTCCCATATTAAACAAGTCTCTGAACTTGTCGGGTCTAAATCACATTCTATCCGGTCTTCGCTTAATCGTGCGTACGAACCGTATCTTTGAAACTAGCCGGTCTAAGCTTAAGCTTAATTAAAGACCCGTTAGGATTCTAATAGGTTATTATAAACCTTCGTTTCAGATTAGGAGGACCAATAAAAGCTACTTGCAATTTGCTTATTGTGATTTATACTTTGCTCAGGTAAATACTTTTAACTTATTTTCCCTATACGGGCTTGGGTTACGGTATATAGCATACCGCTTGATCGGGCAATAAATCCTCCACCGTTGAGTGGGTAATTGAATAATTTGATCGGCTCGTTTAAACAGTCTTGTTACTTAAAGCCTTTGGGGGGTTAATGACCATGTCCCGGATATCCTTGGCATCATTTTACGAAATGGCCACGACTTAAGCGCGGGGTGTAGGCGTACACCCGTCAGTGCATAAAAGAATATTATGGTGTGTCTATTGATCTTTAACCCGGAAAAGATCCGGGCTACTGAACGCACAAGGAACATGTAATTCGTTCACAAGATTATATCTTTAAATAATTCTCCCAAGTTAAATAAAATGTTTATGCCACGTGCATCCAAACCAATTTTCAATCATTTTCTAAAATGAGTCAGTTGATTGTATTTACCAGTGTAAACTGGCGTATTTTCCCAAAAAGATTAAATGCAGGTACTAAGCGTAATTGGCTGGGATTTCTCCTTAGCATCAATAGAAGTCTCGCAAGCTTAAGATGCCTAAAGTCTGTTGAACTATTGTTTCCATTTTGTTTCCGATCCATCTGTGGATAAACTTCCGAATATTGTGACATTTGATATTACAATATTAAATTCGGTTGTATTATATCTTTTAAATTGCTTCCGCTGTGCATATTAAATATTGTGTTGTTTGACTATTATGTTGCCAACCACGTCACGATACTCCCCACCGGGCCCACCGGTGACACGTGAAAATCAGGGTGTGACAAGATGGCACATTTTGACCATCTATTATGACACGAACTCACTAGGGTGTTACCCTCTTTGAACTAACCCACCCATTTTGCTTGGTGTATATAACACTTTTTATTTATAATATTTCCATAATATAAATTTGCAACAAATTGTTGCATTATGTGTTGTACCCCAAGCATGGGGGGTTTTCCAAAAAAAAAAAAATTGGGATTTTTCATTTTTAACCCAAAAGTTTAATCATTTGTATTTTAACACTTTTAATTTGTTTAGTTTTAACCCAAAACTTTTTACCTTTTGTAATTTAACCAAAAACTTTTTTATTTACAACTTTGGTCCCCATACTTTTTATCTTTCGCAAGTTTTTCGTTTTACGTTTCGTTCTAAATTTTGCGAGCTAATACGTCCCAACGTGCGTGTGTGGTTCAACGTTTTTCGTCTATTTTTTCACATTCGACAGGTATGTAGCAATGTGTCTATTTTCCCCCTTTGACAACTTCACTGCAACGGGAGGATCCTACATTGACTTAGTTATTCTTTTCTACGTTATTTTGCGAGTTAACACGACGCAACATGTGTGTGTGGTTCAACGTTTTTACGTCTATTTTTTTCCATGTAACAAGTTCGTTGCAACGCGTGTGTCCTAAATCGACATAGTTATTTTTTTCATGTTATACGTTTTGGTCTTATATTTCCGCATTAACACGCCGCAACTTCAGTGTTGGTGGTCGCTACTAGCGGTGTGGCATTGATGTTATTTGGCATAGTTTTAGGCCCCCGCCGCAACGCGGGGGTGGTTAATTCTAGTTAACAACATTTTGCAAGGTGTATATAACACTTTTTGTTTATAATTTAAAAAACCGAATTGAATTTTATATGAAGGTTTTAATTTGCACTCTATAGTTTTATATACATAATATATGATAATTACTAAGAACTAAATCAATTTTTATGTTAGCTTATTCTATCTAAAATTAGTTAAATGATTTCCCCTCATAAATTTGTCAATTTTCCCTCCACTACTATCAAATTTTCCTACTCACTAATATCCCCTCCTTTCAAAAATTCCCTCTCAAAGGCGGATGCACTAAAGTCATTTTACTAGGATAAATTGTGGGACCTTCACAATTTATTAATCCTCTTAAGTGCTGTTTGTTTACCTCTTAATGAGGCTTTTAATGGTTCGGACCTCTTACTGATTCAGTACTTAATGGTTCAGACTGTTTGTTTCGCGAACAAATGTCTGAATGGTTCAGACATTTGCCTCTGAATGGTTAATAATTATACAGAAATGTCATAAAATAAGTGTGTGTCATTATTCGCATATCAAGATAGATCTTGTTTTTTTAAGGCGCTAAAAGGATGATACACAAAAAAGTGTGTCATAAATATATTGAATTTTGTAAAACCATGACATTTTTTTCTTGACAGGCACCTTTGAATGTCATAAAATCAGCGTGTGTCATTGTTTGCGTGTCAAGATAAATCTTGTTTTTTTATGACGCTAAAAACATGACACACAAAAAAGAATGTCATAAATTTATTAAATTTTGTAAACCATGACATTTTTTTCTTGACAAACGCTTTTGAATGTCATAATATATGCTCGTGTCATTGTTTGCGTGTCAAGAGGAGTGTATTTTCTAGTAGTGTGTTCTTAAATGTTGTAGTGCATATAGTCTTGTTTGAATTATCATACTATATATACTAAGGTGTATCGTGTATATATATATATATATATGAGCGTACGCGTTTTAAATCCTAAATCTTTAGAATGCGACTCCGCGTATATAAAAGAAAATATTGGTCAGAGGTTATATAAAAAAAATTATTAATCTTTATTAATAAGGTCATATGGATACCAAATAGAATATTCGAATTTATAATTTTCTGTTTTGTACCATCACCAACGTGTGCGTTCGTTTACCGACTAACATCACACCGAATCTAGGTCCTAAACCTGATGTTTAGTTGAGTACCGGAACCGTGCTGTCATAGCTAGTCTAACCGGCAAGTCTACTAGTTGTTTTAGTGCACTGCCTAAACTGTTTTCAGGTACGACTATCAAAATAGTTGACATGCACTATTTAAATGTATATGACTGTATGCAGGAAATCATTCGTCTTGTTAATTCAATCATGCACAGTCATCAAGGTACAATTTACTGTTCATTATTGTACGGAATACATGGAAAATTGCCAGTTGTCACATAATTGGCTTTCACAATTTGTTACCTGAAACGCGTTTAAAAACATTTTGTCAGTGGGAAATACTGGTGAGTGAATCTCAGTTTAATCAAGTTAAGTAAAACCATTGTACAGTATTGAGGGCGGTCGCACAATTACATTTATTTCCATCTACTTTAATAACCACCCACGGTACTGTCAACCCGACTTGTGGTCATGTTACTACTCACAATGTAGTAACAAATTTTGTACACAAAACCCCAACATACCGACGATAATTGTAGAATACAAATACTCAATCACTGCTTAATATAAGGTTAATTAAGTGAGGTTTTGTAAAAACAGTTTGTAAAAAGGGAGATTACTCACATTCCTGTCTTAGGGTTTTCTTTAAGGATTTCCTGGTGATTATCTATAAATTACACAAATGCACACGTGTTAGTATGATAACCCAATATTTACATTAGTAATACCCTCCCCGAGACGACATTCCAACTACTACGTCGGGCAGAACCTCGACAGCCGTTACAGAACCCTGGATCAATCGGGCAGCGTATCTAATACGTAACCGGGGTTATGATACTTACAACAGGGCAGAACTTCCTTATTTAGGGGGGTATTATACCCGAGAATCACTTTAACTATGTGAAAATTCGAGAGAGAGAAATTTTGGTGCGAATTGGAATGAAGGCCGATCAAGGGAATTTATAGGGCTGATCAGACTCATCGTTGCACCCCATGACGGAAACCACGAAGGGCTTCGTGGCCCGCGACGCCAGCTAGGGTAGGCTCTAGCTTGGTTGAGTTGACACGAGTCCGACACGTGGCGGCACCGGGTTAAGCCTGGTGGCCAGGCCGCCGCGCCCCGCGACTGAAGTAGCCAAGGGCGTCGCGCCCCGCGATGACCCATTTAATTTCGTTTTTATTTTATTTTTATAATATTAAAGGTATTCGGGGTCCGTTTTCGTGTACGGGGTGTATTTTAAGACGTATAGGGACAATTTAATTATTTTTAGGGTGTCGAAAAATTTAGGAGGGTTGTTATATCCTCCCCACCTTGTTTTAGAGCTCGTCCTCGAGGTCTACTGGAATAAGTGTGGATATTTCCTTTGCATTTCTGATTCAAGCTCCCATGTGTACTCTGGTCCTCTTTTGGAGTCCCCTTTTACTTTGACCAGGACTAATCTCTTGTGCTTGAGGTTCTTAATTTTCCTGTCTTCAATCTGTAGAGGTCTTTCTACAAATTTAAGTTGCTCATTAACCTCTATATCCTTAAGAGGTACCATCAGCGATTCATCAGCTAAGCATTTCTTGAGATTAGATACATGAAATACATCATGTATTCCTGCCATTTCCTCTAGCAGTTGTAGCTGATAGGCTACAGGTCCTATTCTTCTAATAATCTTAAAAGGTCCAACATACCTAGGGTTTAGCTTTCCCCTTTTGATGAATCTTACCACTCCTTTCCAAGGAGAGACTTTCAATAACATTTTATCTCCTACCTGAAATTCTAACGGCTTGCGTCTGTTATCTGCATAGCTCTTTTGTCGATCACGTGCTGCTTTCAGTCTTTCCTTGACTTGGATAATTTTGTCGGTGGTTTCTTGTACTATCTCAGGTCTGGATAGTTGCTTTTCTCCAATTTCTGCCCAACAGACTGGAGTTCGGCACTTTCGTCCATAAAGTGCTTCAAATGGTGCAGCATTGATACTTATTTGATAACTGTTATTGTAAGAGAATTCTATCAGTGGTAAGTGATCGTCCCAATTACCTCTGAAATCAATTACACAAGCTCTAAGCATATCTTCCATTGTCTGAATTGTCCTTTCGCTTTGTCCTTCCGTTTGAGGATGATAAACGGTGCTTAGATTCAGCTTGGTTCCCATTGGTTTTTGGAAACTTGCCCAAAAATAAGAGGTAAAACGGCTATCCCTATCAGAAACAATTTATAAAGGAATTCCATGTAATGAAACTATTCCATTTACATACAACTTAGCTAACTGTTCCATACTGAAAGTTTCCTTCATTGGTAGGAAATGAGCTGACTTAGTTAGCCTGTCTACAATCACCCAGATTGTATCATTACCTTTTCTTGTTTTGGGTAACTTGGTAACAAAATCCATTGTTATCAATTCCCATTTCCAAACTGGCATTTCTAACTGTTGCAACAATCCTGAGGGCTTCTGATGTTCAGCTTTGACTTGTGAACAGGTTAGACATTTAGAAACATAAGCTGCTATATCCTTTTTCATTCCTATCCACCAAAAATACTTTCTTAAGTCCTGATACATCTTACACTTCCAGGATGTATCATATACTTAGACTTATGGGCTTCTTCTAGTATACGATGGCGTAGGTCTCCTAATTTAGGTATCCACATTCTTTTCTTATGGAATCTCCAAATTCCATCGGTTCATTGTTCTAATTCCTTAATCATTCCTTTTAACTTTTTAGTATCATCCTTAATTACTGATTCTTGTGCTTCTTTAATCTGTTCATTTAAATCTACCTGCAGGTTTAACTTAAAAGAACGCACTCTTTTTGGTTTTTTATGATACTTTCGACTTAAAGCATCAGCTACTACATTTGCCTTTCCTGCATGATACTGGATATTATAATCATAATCACTAAGGATCTCCATCCAGCGTCTTTGTCTCATATTCAACTCCTTTTGCCCAAAAACATACCTTAAACTCTTATGGTCTGTGAAAATGGTAAACTTACTACCATAAAGGTAATGTCTCCAAATATTTAGGGCAAAAATTACGGCTCCTAATTCCAAGTCATGGGTTGAATAATTCTCTTCATGATTCTTAAGTTGTCTAGATGCATAAGCTATAACCTTTTGTCGTTGCATTAATACACATCCATAACCTAACTTAGAAGCGTCACAATAGACTACAAAGTCTTCAGTTCCTTCTGGTAATGCTAGTATGGGTGCATGGGTTAGTTTTTGCTTAAGAATTCTAAAGGCTTCTTCTTGTTTTGGTCCCTATTCAAACTTAACAAATTTACAGGTTATCTTAGTTAAGGGAATGGCTAATCTAGAAAAATCTCGAATAAATCTTCTATAATAACCGGCCAATCCTAAGAAACTTCTAACCTCGGTTGGTGACTTAGGGGTTTTCCATTTGGTAATCGCCTCGATCTTGGTGGGATCCACATGAATTCCTTCATGATTGACTAAGTGTCCAAGAAACTGTACCTGTTTTAACCAAAATTCGCACTTCGAAAATTTAGCATAAAGCTTTTCTTTTCTTAATAAACTTAGAAGTGCGTGCAAATGCTCTGCATGTTCCTCTTTACTCTTAGAGTAAATGAGAATATCATCTATAAAGACAATTATGAATTTATCCAAATATGGCTTACATATTCGGTTCATCATGTCCATAAATGCAGCTGGGGCATTGGTTAAACCAAATGGCATGACAGTAAATTCATAATGGCTATACCTTGTTCTAAATGCGGTCTTAGGAATGTCCTCTTCCTGTACCTTTAATTGATGATATCCTGAGCGTAAATCGATTTTAGAGAAAAATCGAGCTCCTTGCAATTGATCGAACAAATCGTTGATTCTTGGTAATGGATACCGATTTTTAATCATGACTTTGTTCAATTCGCGGTAGTCAATGCACATACGCATTGATCCATCTTTCTTTTTAACGAATAAGACCGGTGCTCCCCATAGCGATGAGCTTAGCTGTATGAATCCTTTCTCCAACAATTCGTCTAACTGTTTCTTCAGTTCCTGCATTTCGGCGGGTGCCAAACGGTAAGGTGCTTTGGCAATTGGTGCTGTTCCTGGTAGCAGATGAATTCTGAATTCAACTTCTTTGTCTGGCGGTAGTCCTGGTAATTCTTCTTGAAACACATTTGGAAACTGGGATACTACTGGAATATCCTTTAGTGTTAGTGATTATAGAAATCAAATACATTAATGATCCTTTTCTTATATAATTGGCTGTTTTCATTACATAAATAAATTTCAAGGATCTAGATGGTTTGTCTCCTTTAATTGTGATCTTATCACCATTTGGTGAATTTACTTGGATTGACTTTTGATCACATAAAATACTGGCTTTATTGGCTATTAACCAATCCATTCCAAATACAACATCAAATCCTGCCAGATTCATTGGGTATGGTTTACCATAAACTTTTGATTTAAAAATTCTATTCTTGCTCCCTGCAAGATTCCGGAAATCTTAATGGTTTCTCCATTTGCTGTCTCTACTAAACATTCTTGTGGGGGTTTAGTTAATGGTTGATTGAGAAGTTTGCAAAATGAAGTATTAATAAAACTTTGGTTCGCACCAGAGTCAAATAATACTTTAGCAAAAATATCATTAACTAAAAACGTACCGGCTATCACGTCCGGGATTATCTTTGCTTCTTCCGCAGTCAGAACAAATGCTCTAGCATTTTTGGTAGTCTTATTGCCCATGGCTGGAACTAGTTTCGGACAGTTCGGCTTGATATGACCTTTTTCTCCACAGTTGAAGCACATCCCATTATTAGGTTTCATCATAAAATCTTCTTCCTTGTGTCCTGGTATCTTGCAGAAATTGGAGTAAGTGAAGCATTTTCCCGAATGCTTTTTCTCGCAGTCCTTGCAGTAGGGTGCAGAGGTAGAACCTACATTTTTCCCACGGTTGGGATTTCCATAATGAAATTCTTGGGTAAGCCTTTGAGCTAGGTTTCTCCTCTGGTCCTCCTTTCGTGTACGCACTAATTCATCAGTCAAGGTATTTGCTAGTTCTATAGCTTCTTCTATAGTTTGAGGTCTAGCTGCCTTGACTACATGCCTAATCACGCTGATTAATCCCTAGATGTAACGGGGGATTAATACTGGTTCAGGTGATGTAAGGGTTGGCACTATTCTAGCATATTCAAAGAATAACATAGTATAACCCTTACTATCTACTCCAGTCATTCTAAGGTTTAAGAACTTATTTGTTATTTGTTCTTTTTCATTGGGAGGGCAGAATTTTCTTTCTACCATGTTCTTAAATTCCTCCTATTCCATATTATAAACCCTATCACTTCCCCTAGACTGGAGGATAGTGTTCCACCATTCTAAGGCTGAGTTCTTAAACAGATTAGAAGCAAACATTATCTTATCCTCTTCCGCACACTTGCTTATTTTTAAGACAACCTCAGTCTTTTCTATCCAGCGTAGAGCTGCAACGACCCCTTCATTACCCGAGAATTCCATTGATTTACAAGACCAGAATTCTTTATAAGAACAACCATAAGACATGGTTCTTCTTCTTTTGGGAATGGGCACTTGAAGTAAGGGTCCATTGTTTACGCTGTGTTCAGGTTCAGTTGGTCGTTTACTGCTATGGTTACTTTTATTATCCGCTTCTCTAATTGTTTTGATAATATATGGCATTGCATCTATTATCCCTTGTGCCACTATGTGTTGGATGGCACTGTTATCCACTGGGTTTCCATTATTATCATGGTTCAGGTCATCGTTGTTATTCTGGTTATCGTTATTCGGGTTATTGTCATTCTGGTTATCGTTATTCTGGTTTTCCGGATTCACTTCATTTTCCATCTGAATTTTAAACATTTACCACGTATTAATATCACAAGATAACATTTAATACAACCAATCACACAACACGCATATTGATCAAAATCGTCGAACATTGCGACTTACTCTTTCTTATATTATGCATCTAATACAAACTGGAACATGGAATTTAAAATTACAATACTAGTAGGCATCTGTAGCTATATATTTAGATATTTTTTTTAAACATACACACATATTATATATTATTATATTATTATTATTATTATTATTATTATTACTACTACTACCACCATCATTGATATGGGTTCATCCAGAACTCCATATTGTGCTCGTCATACTTCCAGATGAGTCGCTCTTCGACCTGCCTCATCCTCTCGCTACTTTCTAAAATCTCTTCACCGAAAGTTCGGAGCTCTTGTACATTTTCTCCACTCATTGGGGGTGCAGGTGCTGGGACTGGGTTTGGGAACTGGGGTATGGGCTCCTGGTACGGGTATGGATTCTCTAAAGTTTCCCTAATGTATTGATCGCTATCATAGTAGGGATCTAGAGGGTCCAAACCTGGGTAGGCTGCTAGATTTGGCATGGGTTCATCTTCTGGTATTGGGTAGCGTTGTTGGTAATCCCTATGTTTGTCTAACCACGGGTCGTAGTCTGGGTCTAAGGGATTGGGTGCTGGTACTCTAGGTATCTCTTCTGGGTTGAAATTAGGCATTGGGAATTGGTTTTCTGGATTGTTTTCTATTTCCGTTGGCTGTGTGGGAAACAGTGGTAATGGTTGGGGTGCTATGAGTTGCTCCAGGTTAGGGTCGGCAGCTGTGGTTGCTAGGATATGGAAGTTTGCTAAACTCCTATTGAGCATATCCTGTGTGTGGGCATCTGTCTCTCTTTTAGCGGCTACTAGGGCTCGCTGCTGTTGTAACTTTTCCTTTCTCTTCCTACGTTCATGCGCTCCTCTACTGAACCAACCTCTCTTTTTAGGAGGGAATGGCTCTTCAGACTGAGCCTTAAACACGAATATCCCATTTTCATTGTCAGCTGAATACCCTGAGATGGCAGGCTGTGAAGAGGTGCCTTCGCTTCTAGGTGAGCTGGACAACTGACGGTAGGCGTCGGAAGGTCCTTGATAGCTCATACTGTAAACTAACAAATAGTCAAAGAACACACAACAATAAAATACAAATATGCACGTAGTTCTGTAATTTATTTCCTAACACTTTAGATAACTTTTGGTGTCAGCAGAACAATTATGTGGCTGAATCAGTGGCTTAGCTCTGATACCACCTTCTGTCGCAACCCCCGTCCCCTAACATCCCCGGAACGGGGGCCGCGGCCAGTGTCGGTGGTATCGGTGTTTATCATTTTGCCAGCGGAAATTACATCAGGACCGTAGTTAGGAAATATTTTATCAGAGTAAAATACCACATTTTCATAATATTAAACACGTGGGAATAATCCCAAGTTTTAAGTACACACATTTTCATAGGGATAAACCTTATTTTATTTAATAAAAACATCTCTTTATTTTAGGTAACTTTATAGCCACTTTTCCAAGCCTTCAATGCTGTCCGGCTGGCTTTTAATTGGCTTTCACATTTTGTTACCTGAAACGCGTTTAAAAACATTTATCAGTGGGAAATACTGGTGAGTGAATCTCAGTTTAATCAAGTTAAGTAAAACCATTGTACAGTATTGAGGGCAGTCGCGCAATTACATTTGTTTCGATCTACTTTAATTACCACCCACGGTACTGTCAAACCGACTTGTGGTCATGTTACTACTCACAATGTAGTAACAAATTTTGTATACAAAACCTCAACATACCGACGATAATTGTAGAATACAAATACTCAATCACTGCTTAATATAATGATAATTTAGTGAGGTTTTGTAAAAACAGTTTGCAAAAAGGGAGATTACCCACATTGCTGTCTAGGGTTTTCTTTAAGGATTTCCTGGTGATTATCTATAAATTACACAAATGCACATGCGTTAGTATGATAACCCAATATTTACATTAGTAATACCCTCCCCGAGACGGCATTCCAACGACTACGTCGGGCAGAACCTAGCTTGGCTGAGTTGACATGTGGCTTCGACACGAGTCCGACACGTGGTGGCACCGGGTTAAGCCTGGTGGCCAGGCCGTCACGCCCTGTGACTGAAATATCCAAGGGCGTCGTGCCCCACGACGACCCATTTAATTTCGTTTTTATTTTATTTTTATAATATTAAACGTATCCGGGGTCCCTTTTAGTGTACGGGGTGTATTTTAAGACGTATAGGGACAATTTAATTATTTTTAGGGTGTCGAAAAATTTAGGAGGGTTGTTATACTAATGGAAGCTTAAAACATAAAATATTTAAGCTTAATCGGGTCAGAACTGAAAGTCAAAGCAAAAGTCAAGCTTTTACAACTTTCGATTACGAACCGACCTTAAACTCAGAATTGTTGGGTTGAACATGCTTAGACATGTTCTAATAATATTTACCAAGTCATTTAAGTGATAAAACGTGATTTATATTCTCTACATTATCATTTTATGCTTTTATTCAAAAATCTGACTAGTTTGACTTTTTAACTAGTTATTTTGACCCGACAATTAACTAAGTAAACGTGATAATTAGGAGGTGCCCTTTTTAGGGATTAACACCTACCTAATTACGATCATGTAGCCACATTCGCCTCGAACAATGGCTGGACCGTTTAGGTCTAAACCGAAAGTCAAAGCCGTTTTGCGGCAACTTTGACTTTTCAGTTTTTAAATAATAAAACTGAACTAAAAGTGGCTATGGACACTTACATAAGGTCCTAGCACGAATGTTGAACTAGAATGAGCTTCCTTATGGTCAGGAATCCCAAAAATAGAGAGGAGAAGTGATTAAAATGATATGAGCAATGAAACAAGGCACCAAGGAGTCCTATTTATAGTTGAGGATCATGATTCAAGATAATCACAGGTGTTATGGAATGTCTAGGATCATCACAGGTGTCCTAGTGGTAAAATTAAACCATCAACAAGCTCCTGGTATAGAGTTTCTGGTGTTTTAAGTCGGTTACAAGCAGAAACCTGCAGCTGGCAGTGTTTTTCTGCGCTAGGGGTTCTCTCGCGGCCCGCGTAGGATATAGGGGCAGGTCTACGAGCCCCGTGACACTCCTCCATTCAGGTTAAAAATGTTTCAGGTTTGGCAGAATCAGTCCCTGAACCTTTATATGCTATATAACTTTCATTTTAGGCACCATTAGCCGTTGTAGTTAGTTTGTAGAGGATCTTGGGAGTGTAACCAAACATCGTTAGGCCTGATTCCGTTAAATGATCACCGAAAACACAAGTTTCTGCTCGTTAACGCTTTTAACCCTTATTCTTGGGAATTTACATAAATAACACATATCAATATCGAATCCTCATGAATTTGATATCATATACTCTTGAGAGTATAATCGAACATTATGTAGCCCCGACTCGTTAAAAGGCCACTCAGAGGTAAGAATTAACATGTTAACATGTTTAACCCCTGTATCTTGTAAACTTTCGTTTACTTTCACAAACGACTTCTTATATCCGACTAATTACTTGTTTAAGAATATATTCATCATGTGTGGACATTCAGAGGCACAAGTTTGGCATGTTGACACTTTTAGTCCCTTCGCATACATATTTTCATCGATTGGCAACTTTAGTTCTTCAAACTCAAACTTTCTCATGTTTAGAGTTTAGGACACGTGTCTTTACATATTTGGACACGTTTTTATGAGGTGTTACATCCTCACCCCCTTAAAAGAAATCTCGACCCCGAGATTTACTGAAACAAGTGAGGGTACTTTTGTCGCATAGTGGACTCAACCTCCCACATATATTCAGGGCCTCACGGGCATCCCATTTAACTTTCACTATAGGAACGTGCTTCCTTCAGAGCTTTTTAACATGTCGATCCTCGATCGATATAGGTCTTTCAACAAACCTCAGGCTTTCATCAATCTGTACGTCTTTATGAGAAATTGCTAGCGATTCATCAGCTAGACATTTCTTTAAATTACAGATGTGGAACACATTGTGAATTCCACTAAGCTCCTCAGGCAAGTTTAACTTATAAGCTACACTACCGACACATTCGATGATTTCAAATGGTCCGATATACCTTGGGCTTAGCTTGCCCTTCTTACCAAAACGCATCACACCTTTACAGGGTGATACTTTTAGTAAGACTTTGTCGCCTACCTCAAACTTTAGAGGTTTTCGCCTTTTATCTGCATAACTTTTCTGCCTATCTCTGGCAGCTTTTAGGAGATCATGAATTTGACAATATTGTCCGTTGTTTCAAGGACTATATCAGGTCCTGACAACTGAGTCTCCCCTACTTCAGCCCAACAAACAGGAGTTCTGCATTTCCTCCCATAAAATGCCTCAAAAGGCGCAGCCTGTATGCTAGTATGGTAACTATTATTGTAGGAGAACTCGATCAATGGTAGGTGGTCATCCCAGCTACCACCCAAATGAATAACACTTGCACGAAGCATATCTTCCAAAGTTTGAATTGTACGCTCACTTTGTCTATCCATTTGGGGATGGTAAGCAGTACTAAAATTCAAACGAGTGCCTAATGATTGTTGGAAACTTTTCCAAAAATGAGAGGTGTATCTAGTATCTCCATCGGATATAATAGATACTGGCACTCCGTGGAGAGATACAATCTCATCCACATACAACTGAGCTAGTTTGTTGGAGCTATGAGTCTCCTTGATGGGTAAGAAATGTGCTGACTTAGTCAGTCTGTCAACTATGACCCATATAGTATCATTTCCATACCTTGTTTTAGGTAACTTGGTTATAAAATCCATGGTTACCATCTCCCACTTCCATGTGGGAAGTTCTGGTTGTTGTAGCAAACCTGACGGCTATTGATGTTTAGCTTTAATCTGAGCGCATGTCAGACATTTAGCTACATGTGTGGCAATGGACTTCTTCAAACCTATCCACCAATAATTGGCTTTCAAATCTTGATACATTTTGTCACCTCCAGGGTGAACTGAATATCTGGAGTTACGAGCCTCCTGGAGGATTAGATCTCTAAGTCATCCATGGATAGGAACCCAGATCCTACCATTCAATCTTAGGATTCCATCCTTGCCAGGTGTTAACTGTTCAGCAGTTACACCTAATTTCTCGTTTGGGAAATTAGTTTCCAAAACAGCTTCCTTCTGAGCAGCTAACAGCCTTTCATTCAAGCTGTTTTTAAGTTCAATACTCTTGGCATTAATCCGAATAGGTTTAATCCTTTCTTTTCTGCTCAATGCATCTGCGACTACATTCGCTTTACCAGGATGGTAGCGAATTTCACGATCGTAGTCATTCAAGGTTTCCATCCAACGACGTTGCCTCATATTGAGATCCTTTTGATTGAATAAGTGTTGGAGACTCTTGTGATCTGAATATATCTCACATTTAGTTCCATGTAAGTAATGTCTCCATAACTTAAGTGCAAATACAACGGCACCCTATGACAACTATGCTCTGTAAACGATGTACGATGTAAAACAATATCAATTATCAATAAAACGATGTGTTTTGGTGTTAATATATGTGTATTTGTGTTTGATGATTTTACGATTTGATTTGAGTTCGATTTCAAGCTTTAAATCGCTTTCTGGAAAGTTATACGCAAACTAATGCGTAAACGTAATCAGTTTAACGCGACAAACAATTAGGAACAGTGACATAGGCTTAACATACCTTAAGTAACCTTTACATAAC
Source organism: Helianthus tuberosus (assembly GCA_030545235.1). Classification (NCBI taxonomy): domain Eukaryota; kingdom Viridiplantae; phylum Streptophyta; class Magnoliopsida; order Asterales; family Asteraceae; genus Helianthus; species Helianthus tuberosus. Next base: position 114,380,202 of record CM060414.1, on the reverse strand, counting down.
TTAGAAATAAGTTTTGGATGGTTCGGTATGTCGAAAACAAGTTTATTCGATCGTAGGGACTATTTGTGTCAAACTGTGAAACTATGCCGATTTGTATGATAACAAACATTCCGGAACTTGATCATTAGTTAAACATACCCTAAATATCCTTTACATAGCTTAGAAATAGGCTATGAGGGGTTTGGTATGCGAAAATAAATTTATTTGATCAACAGGGACTAAAAGCGTCAAAAATCGCATAAGTTTGCATTTTCTCGCATATCTTATGTTCTGAACATATCCGGACATCCAAGAATTTTTTTAATCATTAAAATATTTTATTTTAGTGATTGGAATGCAAAAATACCATTCGTCGTGAAATTTGGATCGTTTTTGCGTCCGTTCGAGTTTTTGTCGTAATTAACCGAATAATGCAACCGTATGACCAAACGAACCAACATCCGAGATATTTTTGAGCATATTTTAAGTTCCCTATACTTTAACTTTATTTTAGAGCCTTGAAATGGGGTTGACGGGGCTTAAATGTGCCGAAAATCAAGTTTTGAGCATGCAGGGACCTGTTCTGCCAAAAGTTGAAACGTAGAACTGACCTCCCCCGAGCCACGCGCCGAGCCCAGGTTACCCTGGCGTGCCACGAGATAGGGACCATTTTTCAGCAACTCAGTTTCAGCAACAGGCTTCAATTCCAGGGTTAATTATGTAAAATTCTCAATACCTGGAGCTGGTTTTGGGTCCCCATTATATTTAAATACCATATTCTACAATGAAGGGCCAAGATTGATCCTTCTAAACACATGTAATGATCTCATTCATCCTAACTTTCTATAAATAGCATGGGTCTTTCATTTGGTTCTTTGCTCATTTCATTCAATATCTGCTCTAAGTTGGAGTTTTCACTTGTTGAAGCTTCATACCTGAGTTTTCTTGATATTGATTCTAGCTTGGACCCTTTGTAAGTCTCTTTCATGCTTGTTTATGTATTTCAAGCATGATAGTCAAACAGTGTTTGACTTTCTACTTTGACCATGATTTGGTCAACACAAAGTTTGTTCGAACTTCGCAACGTGAGCGTAATCACGATGGTTATAGCCCCTTGTGACTATACCTACTGATTACCACGTTGATTAGTCGAAGTGACAAGTCAAAGTTTTGGTCAAAATACGTGTTTATGCGTATTTTGCATCAAATCCATCTTTGGATATCAAAACACTTTGTTTTGATATCAAAACCTGTTTTCTAACTTAGTTAAACATGTTTTAACATGTTTAACTCGTTACTTTTAGTCTAGTGCTTGTATAGGGTCGTAAGTCAAGCAGTCTTGACAACCGCCTAGACTTCCAAACCCGACCCGTTTGGTCGATCTTTAGAATCCGACCAAACATTTTTTGTGACCATAGTTGTATAGGGAATGACCTTCCGAGGTTATACCTTATGGTCACTTAGTTTAATTAGTTGTATGATAGGTAGTTTATATGCCTTAGGAAAATGACCAAAATGCCCTTTTCATGCATAATTGGATTTTAAGCATATGTAACTTAACTTTTGTCACCTAAACTGATTATGCAACATATTTAAACATGTTAGGGCATATAATACTTGTCATAGGACTAGTTAGGCATCTCAAACGCGCGTTTGCGCAAACGACGCATTAACGTAGCATAAGCTACCTTAATGGGTCGTAACAGGTCGAAAGCACTTAGGATAGGTTCTGACTTAGAATGTAGGCTTTGTTAAACCATATCACATGAGTTCCAATACTCATTTGGTTTACGAGACCTCATTCTACCCGATCTTCCGATTTAGGTGTCGATTTATTAACTAGCGATCCGATTACTAGGTGCTACTTGAATTCCTTGGTTTACTCTAGCTTTGCTAGTTCATTAGATCGAGGATACTTTGCACTTCGATGTGACTACATAGTTCCCCTATTTTACTGTTTTCAATTGTTTTGGGGTGATTCATATGTGTTAAACGATTTTGATGTTTTCAAGCGATGATTTCAAAAACGAATACTATGGTTTATATTAAACAAGAACGATTTTGATAATGTGAAAGAACTTGTTGGACGTATTTACATAACGAATAACATTCATTAACATTGATCAAGCCGACCAGTATTAGGTTATGGTACCATAGGATCTGACAAATCTCGTTATCGGACTGCACCCATGGTTATGTGTGGGGGTTATGTGGGTAACGACTGAACCTGTTGATTGTTAACTTACCCTTTGTTGGTTTGTTAATACGAGTTGAACGATGGATGAGTTACGATGGTTTGAATGTATTCCACGAGACGACCAAAAGTAGTTTTCACAATTAAAACAAGAACAATATTGAACGATTGAACAATTATGAACGATTGAACGATTTGGAACGATTTGAACGATTTAAACAAATGAACGATGGTTTATGACAAGAACGAGTTAAACAATTTGAACGATTATAATGATGTCACACAAACGATGTTTACGAAACGATATAAACCATACGAGTTTTATTACGAGAACGATTTACGATTTGGTTACTTAAACAAATGTTTTGAGTTAAGATTCATGGCATCAAGGTTTTATAAACTACAACCAATCTGTTTTGACTTGGTTATTCATTTTACAATACAAATGTTTTACAAAACAAGGTTTTCTAATATCGATTAACGAAGTTGTACGAGTTATTTCAACAAGTAAACGAGCCATGAATCTGACACTCACACAAAACCTATGTGCTCGCCGGCATTTCTTTGCTAACTTTATTTTTACATATGTTTCAGGTGGTGATTGATTGATGATGTTGATTGCTAGGATGCATGCTCACTTAGGACTGGACGAGGCCTTAGTGACTAAATAACAAATGTTAGACGATGTAGTTGTGTTTTAACTTAATGACAAGACAATGTTTAATGTTAATATTTTAATAAAACAAAACTTTTGAATCCATGGTTGTGAAACAATAATTCTGTTGCTCCACTCCCCGATGTTTCCACCGCGGTTTCGTTGTTTTAACGCGGACGGGGTATAACAGAAGAGTTTGTATCAGAGCCAATGGTTATAGGGAATTAGGTTATTAGTAATGCTTTAACCTAGACTATAACTTTTCTAGGACCCTAACGCAAGTTTCTTGCGTTTAGATTTTAAAACAATACCATCACCTATCTTTAGGTGATAACCACAACGAGAACACAATAACAAATCCGATTTGAAAATCATTCATCTATTCTTGGATGATTTATTATAAGGTTTTGAACCTTCAAAGTTTTCAAAATCTCATCAACATTTGGGTCTTATAATGTGAACACGTGCAATCTGGAAGGGTGGATGCCTGTATCCTGAGTTTTTTGTCTAAGGCTAGAGTGTTCGTACAAATCCACATAATCGGACCAGTCACTCTTACCTGGGAACTCTTGGGATGAGTGTCCACTTATAGGCTAAAGCATGCCTTCGTGATACATTATATTGACCCATTTACTTTGATTAGTCATTGCGTGTCGTTTGTTTGTTCGAGGTAATGAACGAATGATCGCCTTCCTTGTGTTTTGTCGATGTTTTCAATACCACTTTTGTTTATCCAATTTTCGATCTCACACGTTTCTCATGTTTCTTGTTCTTTTTAGAATATGCCACCTAGACGCGATCCCGAACAGGATGCTGCAATCGCAGCCCTTGTCGCTCAGCAAATCGCAGCTGTGCTTCCGAACCTAGTAACTCAGATCAATCAAGCGAACAACAACAATAATAACAACAATGCTCAGTGCAGTTTTAAAACTTTTAATTCGGCTAAACCACTGAAGTTTTCTGGGTCTCAAGTAGCAACTGCGCTCCTACAATAGTTCGAGAGTTTAGAAAGCACCTTCAGACATGTGCAATGTCCGAATGAGCGTAAGGTTGAGTTTGCGTCAAGTGTTTTCGAGAAGCGTGCTCTAACATGGTGGAACGGTGTGATGCATGATAGGGGTGCCGATGTGGCAATGGCACAAACGTCGGAAGAGCTTCGGGCTGTCATGATGAAAGAGTTCTGTCCCCGTCACGAGATTCGAGCTTTGGAACGAGAATTTGACGCTTTGAATCAAGATGGGGGAGAAAACCGTGCGTATACGGATCATTATGAAGAGCTCAGTTTGTTGTGTCTCACTATGGTTACCCCATTGGAGAAAGCGATTGAGACGTATATCGATGGTTTGCTCGATTCTGTGCAAGACATTGTGACTGGTAGTAACCCTACCACTATGCGTCAGGCGATCGAATTGGCTCCAACCCTGACTGAGTCTCGGGTCAGGAAGGGAAAACTAACCCGCAAGGGTGACAAGAAGCAGTCAACCGACACCGCTCAAGACAAAGGTAAGGGCAAGAAGAAAGGCGAGTCTTCTAGGAGGTCGAGGAAGCGCAAGGCTTCCCAAAAATTTGCAGTCACTGCACAGAATGCTCAGAACCCACCAGCACAACCTCATGCAAAGAAACAATATGCTAGTACCGCACCTCATTGTACTCGATGCAATGGTCATCATGCGACCCAACAGGCTTGTAAACAGTGCACTACTTGTGGTAAACTTGGGCATCTGGCCAACATTTGTCGTGTGGGTCAGAATCAAGCTGCTCAGATTCCAGCACAGGTTCAAGGGAATGCTGCTAGATTCCCACCTGGTTCGTGTTACAACTGCAGTGAAATGGGTCATTTCCGCAACAATTGTCCAAGGCTTGCAAATCCAAACGCGAACGCGAATGCCAATGCGAACGCGAATGTGAATCCCGCTTGTGGACGAGCCTATAACTTGAATGCAAATGAGGCGATGGCTGACAACGAGGTTGTTAATGGTACGTTCCTTGTTAACCATCAACCTGCATCTGTTCTTTTCGATTCTGGTGCTGATAGAAGTTTTGTATCATTATCATTTGAGCCTTTGCTTGCGATACCTAGAACTAAACTGAGGAAACCCTTATATGTCGAAGTTGCTATTGGTAAACCACTCATACTCAATTCTGTTATTCGTGATTGTCAATTGAACCTCGATAACCATCTTTTTCCTATTGACCTCACACCGATGCAACTTGGGAGTTTCGACATTATAGTAGGGATGGATTGGTTAAGCAAACATCGTGCTGAGATGGTTTGTTTCGATAAGATTATTCGTATTCCTCTTTCGTGTTGTGAAGTTCTAGAAGTTCGTGGCGAGAAATCATCTGGTGGTTTGAAACTCATGTCATGTACGAAAGCACAAAGTTATTTACGAAAGGGATATGTTGCCTTCCTGGCACATGTCACCGAGGAGAAAGGCAAGAACAAGTGCATTCAAGATATTCTGATCGTTCGCGATTATCCAGAGGTGTTTCCTGATGAACTGCCTGGTTTGCCTCCAGTTCGTCAAGTCGAGTTTCATATTGATCTTGTACCCAACGCTAACCCGATTGCGAAAGCACCTTATCGTCTTGCGCCGTCTGAGATGCAAGAGCTATCTAAACAGTTTCAAGAGTTATCTGATACAGGATTCATCCGACCGAGTTATTCACCTTGGGGCGCTCCAGTCTTATTTGTGAAAAAGAAAGATGGATCTTTTCGAATGTGTGTCGATTACCGTGAGCTTAATAAGCTTACCATAAAGAATCGATATCCCCTACCATGAATCGATGATCTATTTGATCAGCTGCAAGGTGCTACATGTTTCTCCAAGATCGATCTGCGTTCTGGGTATCATCAGCTTCGTGTACTCGAAGAAGATATTCCCAAAACTACATTCTGCACGAGATATGGTCATTACGAGTTCACTGTCATGCCTTTTGGTTTGACGAATGCCCCAGCTATTTTCATGGACTTAATGAATAGGGTTTGTAAACCTTATTTAGACAAGTTCATCATTGTGTTTATTGACGACATTCTTATTTATTCGAAGTCTCGAGCAGATCACGAACAACACCTTCGTTTGACACTGGAACTCCTGAAGAAGGAACAACTTTTTGCTAAATTCTCCAAGTGTGAATTATGGCTTAAGGAAGTTCAATTTTTGGGTTACATTGTTAACGAGCAGGGTATTCATGTGAATCCTTCCAAAATAGCTGCTATTAAGGATTGGAACACACCGACGACACCTACCGAAGTTCGTTCTTTTCTTGGTCTTGCTGGTTATTATTGATGGTTTATTTCGAACTTCCCAAAGATCGCGGTTCCACTTACTGCTTTAACTCAGAAGAATAAGCCTTTTGAGTGGGGACCTAAACAAGAAGAAGCGTTCCAAACGCTGAAACGAAAACTATGTGATGCTCTTGTTCTATCTTTGCCCGATGGAAACGATGATTTTGTTGTCTACTGTGACACGTCAAATCTAGGCCTTGGTTGCATTCTCATGCAACGAGGTAAAGTTATAGCTTATGCATCAAGACAATTAAAAATTCATGAGAAGAACTACACCACTCGTGATCTTGAGTTGGGAGCTATAGTTTTTGCACTCAAAATCTGGAGACACTATCTTTATGGAACGAAATGTGTGGTTTTCACAGACCACAAAAGTCTCCAGCACATTCTTAATCAAAAGGAGCTGAACATGAGACAACGACGATGGGTTGAACTCTTGAACGATTACGATTGCGTAATTCACTACCATCCTGGTAAGGCGAATGTCGTAGCCGATGCGCTAAGTCGAAAGGAACGAGTCAAGCTTAATTTTGTTCGCACTCTATCTGATATTCAAACTCGTGTCTCTCAAGCTCAACAATCTTGTGTTTCACAAGATTTTATGGGTAAGGAATTACCACGTCAACTAGAGCTAAAAATCGAAACGAAAGACGATGGGTTGCTATATTTCAAGAATCGTTTGTGGATTCCAAAACAAGATGATCTTCGCACTTTAGTGATGGACGAATCTCATAAGTCCCGATATTCTATCCATCCTGGTGCTTACAAAATGTACAAGGATCTTCGTACTCAGTATTGGTGGCCTGGTATGAAGAAGGATATTGCTTTGTATGTATCAAAATGCCTAACTTGTCTCAAAGTCAAGGCTGAACATCAACGACCATCTGGTTTGCTTGTACAACCAGAAATACTGGTATGGAAGTGGGAGAACATTGTTATGGATCTTATCACTAAATTACCGCATACAACTAGAGGTCACGATGTTATTTGGGTTGTTATCGATCGATTAACAAAGTCAGCTCATTTTATACCGATTCGCGAGGATCTATCCGCTGATAAACTTGCAAAGATTTATGCTGATGAGATTGTATCTCGACATGATGTTCCTTTGGATATCATTTCTGATCATGATGCTCAATTTTCATCTCACTTTTGGAAGACCATGCAATCTGCTATGGGAACTCAACTAAATCTAAGCACTGCTTATCATCCCCAACACAGATGGACAATCTGAGAGGACGATACAAACATTGGAGGATATGCTTAGAGCATGCGTGATAGATTTTGGTGGTAATTGGGATTCTCATCTTCCATTGATCGAGTTCTCTTACAACAATAGTTATCATGCTAGCATTAACATGGCACCGTTCGAAGCTTTATACGGTCGAAAATGTCATTCACCTGTCTGTTGGAATGAGATCGGTGAAGCTCAGCTTACTGGACCTGAGCTCATTCTGGAAACAACAGATAAAATCAAGAAAATTCGCGATAATCTTCTGACAGCTAGAAGCCGTCAAAAGAGTTATGCGGATATGTGACGCAATCCCTTGGAATTTCAAGTCGGAGACTGTGTCCTATTCAAGGTATCCCCTTGGAAGGGAGTGGTGAGATTTGGAAAGAAAGGAAAACTTGCACCACGATATGTTGGACCATTTAAGATTGTTGAAAGAATTGGAAAGGTTGCCTTTCGACTTGAGCTACCTCCTGAACTTGGGAATATTCACCCAACATTCCACGTGTCCAATCTACAAAAGTGTTTGGCCGATACTAATATTCATATTCCACTTGACGAAATTCAAGTTGATGAAACGATGCACTTTGTCGAGAAAGTGGAGATAATGGACCGTGCAGTCAAACAATAGAAAAACAAACGAATTCGATTGGTCAAAGTTCGCTGGGAGTCCAAACGTGGCCCAGAGTTTACTTGGAAACGTGAGGACCAAATGAAGGCGAAATATCCACATTTGTTTTCACAAGTTTCCTCTAGTTAAAATTTCGGGACGAAATTTCCTAAAGTAGGGGAGACTGTGACAACTATGCTCTATAAACGATGTACGATGTAAAACAATATTAATTATCGATAAAACGATTTGTTTTGGTGTTAATATATGTTTATTTGTGTTTGATGATTTTACGATTTGATTCGAGTTTGATTTCAAGCTTTAAATCGCTTTCTGGAAAGTTATACGCAAACTGATGCATAAACGTAATCAGTTTAATGTGACAAACACTCTGGAATAGTGACATAGGCTTAACATACCTTAAATAACCTTTACATAACTTAGAAATAAGTTTTGGATGGTTTGGTGTGTCGAAAACAAGTTTATTCGATCGCAGGGACTATTTGTGTCAAAATTCGAAACTATTTTGATTTGTATGATAACGAACATTTCGGAACTTGATCACAAGTTAAACATACCCTAAATATCCTTCACATAGCTTAGAAATAGGCTTTGAGGGGTTTGATATGCGAAAATAAACTTATTTAATCAACAGATATCGCATAAGTTTGCATTTTAGCGCATATCTTACGTTCTGAACATATCCGGACATCCAAAAATTTTTGTAATCATTAAAATATTTTATTTTTGTGATTGGAATGCAAAAATACCATTCGTCATGAAATTTGGATCGTTTTTGCGTTCGTTCGAGTTTTCGTCATAATTAACCGAATAACGCAACCGTACGACCAAACGAACCGACATCCGAGATTTTTTTGAGCATATTTTAAGTTCCCTATACTTTAACTTCATTTTAGAGCCTTGAAATGGGGTTAACGGGGTTTAAACATGCCGAAAATCAAGTTTTGAGCATGCAGGGACCTGTTCTGCCAAAAGTTGAAACTTAGAATTGACCTCCCCCGAGCCACGCGCCGAGCCCAAGTTACCCTGGTGTGCCACGTGACAGGGACCATTTTTTAGCAACTCAGTTTCAGCAACAGGCTTCAATTCCAGGGTTAATTATGTAAAATTCTCAATACCTGGAGCTGGTTTTGGGTCCCCATTGTATTTAATTACCATGTTCTACAATGAAGGGCCAAGATTGATCCTTCTAAACACATGTAATGATCTCATTCATCCTAACTTTCTATAAATAGCATGGGTCTTTCATTTGGTTCTTTGCTCATTTGGAGTTTTCACTTGTTGAAGCTTCATACCTGAGTTTTGTTGATCTTGATTCTAGCTTGGACCCTTTGCAAGTCTCTTTCATTCTTGTTTATTTGTTTCAAGCATGAAAGTCAAACAGTGTTTGACTTTCTGCTTTGACCATGATTTGGTCAACAGAAAGTTCGTTCGAACTTCGCAACGTGAGCGTAATCACGATGGTTATAGCCCCTTGTGATTATACCTACTGATTACCACGTTGATTAGTCGAAGTGACGAGTCAAATTTTTGGTCAAAATATGTGTTTATGCGTATTTTGCATCAAATCCATCTTTGGATATCAAAACACTTTATTTTGATTTCAAAACCTGTTTTCTAACTTAGTTAAACATTTTTTAACATGTTTAACTCGTCACTTTTAGTCTAGTGCTTGTAGAGGGTCGTAAGTCAAGCGGTCTTGACAACCGCCTAGACTTCCGAACCCGACCCGTTTGGTCGATTTTTAGGATCCGACCAAGCATTTTTTGTGACCATAGTTGTATAGGGAATAACCTTCCGAGGTTATACCTTATGGTCACTTAGTTTAATTAGTTGTATGATAGGTAGTTTATTTGCCTTAGGAAAATGACCAAAATGCCCTTTCATGCATAATTGGATTTTAAGCATATGTAACTTAACTTTTGTCACCTAAACTGATTATGCAACATATTTAAACATGTTAGGGCATATTATACTTGTCATAGGACTAGTTAGGCGTCTCGAACGCGCGTTTGCGCGAACGACGCATTAACGTAGCATAAGCTACCTTAATGGGTCGTAACGGGTCGAAAGCACTTAGGATAGGTTCCGATTTAGAATGTAGGCTTTGTTAAACCATATCACATGAGTTCCAATACTCATTTGGTTTATGAGACCTCATTCTACCCGATCTTCCGATTTAAGTGTCGATTTATTAACTAGCGATCCGATTACTAGGTGCTACTTGAATTCCTTGGTTTACTCGAGCTTTGCTAGTTCATTAGATCGAGGATACTTTGCACTTCGATGTGACTACATAGTTCCCCTATTTTACTGTTTTCAATTGTTTTGGGGTGATTCATATGTGTTAAACGATTTTGATGTTTTCAAGCGATGATTTCAAAAACGAATACTATGGTTTATATTAAACAAGAACGATTTCGATAATGTGAACGAACTTGTTGGACGTATTTACATAACGAATAACATTCATTAACATTGATCAAGCCGACCAGTATTAGGTTATGGTACCATAGGATCTGACAAATCCCGTTATCAGACTGCACCCATGGTTATGTGTGGGGGTTATGTGGGTAACGACTGAACCTGTTGATTGTTAACTTACCCTTTGGTGGTTTGTTAATATGAGTTGAACGATGGATGAGTTACGATGGTTTGAGGTATTCCACGAGACGACCAAAAGTAGCTTTCACAATTAAAACGAGAACGATTTTGAACGATTGAAAAATTATGAACGATTGAACGATTTGGAACGATTTGAATGATTTAAACAAATGAACTATGGTTTATGACAAGAACGAGTTAAACAATTTGAACGATTATAATGATGTCACACAAACGATGTTTACGAAACGATATAAACCATATGAGTTTTATTATGAGAACGATTTACGATTTGGTTACTTAAACAAATGTTTTGAGTTAAGATTCATGGCATCAAGGTTTTATAAACTACAACCAATCTGTTTTGACTTGGTTATTCATTTTACAATACAAAGTTTTACAAAACAAGGTTTTCTAATATCAATTAATGAAGTTGTACGAGTTCTTTCAACAAGTAAACGAGCCATGAATCTGACACTCACACAAAACCTATGTGCTCGCCGACATTTCTTTGTTGACTTTATTTTTACATATGTTTCAGGTGGTGATTGATTGATGATGTTGATTGCTAGGATGCATGCTCACTTAGGACTGGACGAGGCCTTAGTGACTAAATAACAAATGTTAGACGATGTAGTTGTGTTATAACTTAATGACAAGACAATGTTTAATGTTAATATTTTAATAAAACAAAACTTTTGAATCCATGGTTGTGAAACAATAATTCTGTTGCTCCACTCCCCGACGTTTCCGCCGCGGTTTCGTTGTTTTAACGCGGTCGGGGTGTGACACACCCAACTCCAAATCGTGGGTGGTGTAATTCTTTTTGTGCACTTTTAATTTTTGTGATGCATAGGCAATCACCTTGCCCCTCTGCTTAAGCACACAGCCCATACCAGTGTGCGAAACATCACAATATACGACAAATTCTTCTATTCCTTCGGGCAATACAGGAGCATTGCTCAATTTTTGTTTAAGAATCTCAAAAGACTCTTGTTGTTTAGGATCCCAATCAAACTTCACATTCTTGCGGGTCAGAGTATTTAACGGTGCAGCTATCCTTGAGAAGTTCTCAATGAACCTTCTATAAGAACCAGCTAATCCTAAAAAACTGCGAATCTCCGTAGGTGTCTTAGGTGCCTCCCAGTTCATGATTGCTTCTATTTTAGTAGGATCCACTTGGATACCACGCTCACTCACAACATGTCCAAGGAATTGGACTTCGCGAAGCCAGAACTCACACTTGGAGAATTTAGCATACAGCTTCTCCTGTCGTAGCAATCCTAAGATACATCGAAGGTGTTTCTCGTGATCATCTTGATTACGAGAATAGATAAGTATGTCATCTATAAAGACAATGACAAATTTGTCCAGGTACGACTTGCAGACTCGATTCATGAGATCCATGAATGTTGCAGGTGCGTTAGTGAGCCCAAAAGGCATCACTAAAAACTCATAGTGACCATACCTCGTTCTAAACGCTGTCTTAGGTACATCTTCAGTTCTAACCTTGAGTTGATGATACCTAGATCTTAAATCGATATTCGAGAAGAAGCTTGCTCCTTGGAGTTGGTCGAATAAGTCGTCGATCCTGGGCAATGGATAACGATTCTTGATTGTTACCTTGTTTAGCTCGTGATAATCAATGCATAGACACATTGAACCATCCTTCTTCTTCACAAACAATATAGGTGCTCCCCAAAGCGAAGACCTGGGTTGTATGAAACCCTTTTCCAATAAGTCATCCAATTGAGTCCTTAGCTCTTTCATTTCTGTAGGCGCTAGACGGTAAGGTGCTCGTGCAATTGGTGCTGATCCTGGCAGAATGTCTGTCCTGAATTTGACCTGCCTCTCAGGAGGTAATCCAGGTAGCTCATCAGGAAAGACATCTGGGTATTCAGAAATGATTGGAATGTCTTCAATCTTGGGTTTTGGTTCATCAACTGTCACTTGTGCCATGTAGATGACACATCCGTTCTTCAGACACTTGGATGCTTTGAGTATAGACACATTATCGGGCAATCCATAGTGAGTATCACCATGAATGGTGACTAATTCACCAAATGGGGTTTTGATGTTAACTAGTTTCTTATCGCAGGCAATTTGGGCTTGGTTATGTGATAACCAATCCATGCCTAAAACTACATCAAACCCAGCCAATTTCATTGGCAAAAGAGATAGCGGGATAGAATGATTCTTAATGGATATAAAGCATCCATCAAGAAGAGTTGAAGTGGTTTCTAAGGTACCATCTGCGAGTTCTACCTCATATTTTATGTCTAGAGTTTTAATAGGCAGATTCAGTAACTTACTAAACTTATGGTCTACAAATGACTTATCAGCACCTGAATCAAATAAAACTCTAGCATAAATATCATTAATGAGGAAGGTACCTGTTATAACGTTATCGTCATTCACCGCCTCCCTGGCATTCATCTGAAAAACCCTAGCATTGGTTTTCTTCGCCTCATCAGGCTTCTTAGCATTTTTAGGGCAATTAGTCTTGATATGCCCTTTTTCATTGCAACCATAACAGGTTGCATCCTTGATGTTTCGGCACTCCACAGTTTTGTGTCCTTTCTTTTTGCAGATTCCACAAGGCTTAGCTTGTGGATCCTGATTGCACTTCCTAAAGTGCCTCTTATCACAAGTTTTACACCTGGGCTTGTCACCCGACTGCCCTTTCTTGAAACCAGAGTTTCCTTTCTTCTTTTTATTCGACTGGTGGGACTGGTCATCCTCCCTCTTCATCTTCCTCTTCCCTTCCTCGGTGGTTTTCTTTGACTTACTCCTTGTGACATCGAGAGTAAGTGACAATGATAGATCTACAGTCGATCTATATGTAGCAGGCTTAGAGGCCTTGACATTTCCCTTAATCTCAGGGGCTAAATCACCTATAAAACGCGCAATGCGTTTGGGTTCTGGGGTGACCAGATACGGGATGAGTCGAGACATCAAGTTAAAACTGGTCACATAAGACCTGCAATCCAAATCTTTAATCACCAGGGTGAGGAAGTCAGTCTCCACCCTTTCTACTTCATGTTGCGGACAATAAGTGTCCTTCACAAGTTCAACAAATTTATTCCTAGAAAGGTTATACAGAGGAACCTTTCCTATGGATTGCACCAAGGCTTTCCACCACGTCAGGGCATCGCCTTTGAAGGACTGAGACACAAACTTAACGATGTCCTCCTTGGTACACCCGCTGATATCAATCACAGTTTCCATCTCGTCTAACCACTTCATACAATCAATAGCTCCCTTTTCTCCCGTGAAATCTCTTGGCTTATAAGAGATGAAATATTTGTAAGTACAACCCTTGTTGTACCTGGGAGCTTGATCAACGACAATTTGCCTCTGAGGTTCACTCTTTTGATTGGATGAATGTTGAGAATCATCATTTTTCAATGTATGCGAATGCGATAGGGACTTTGTATGAGTTTTAGACTGAACATTACTCGGTTCCTTAAACATATTGTTCACAACTTGAGCCACCACTGTGTTTATCATAGCTTGTAGTTCAGCACCGGTGACATTTATCCTCGTATCGTTATTGTTTCCTTCTACTGGATGACTATTAGCTTCATCGGAGCCAACCATGATTTGAATACTAAAATCAAACAATAATGATTTATTTAGATTACATAATGAATCATCGTATTCGATGATTAGATGGCCATGGTATTAATAACCATATAGACCATTTTGGATAATAAGTCAAATTTATTTGATTATGATTTACCTAGGCTATAAACGAACCATTATTGGCAATTAAGTAGGATATAATCCTTTATATTTATCAGACAGGGGACATAAGCCACAACTATCAATGTCGTAAAGACATTTTCATATGGCACAAAGGCTCATATCGAAGGACATTTAAATGGCACAAAAGGCCTTGTCACTAGGACAATTCAAGTATTATCAATGATATTTTGGATCAGTGATTTTAAGGGTCGAACATAGTTCATCGCCTTTTGGACAAGAAGTTATAAAATATAGCTATCCTCGTCAGAATTTATACATTGGCCCGTAGGCACAACACCTCAAATGGATGTTTTAATTTAGACATCATTTTTTTATGTTAATAGCCATGATTCACATTGATCATATAGGCCATGGGGGTGACTTGGAAAGATCCAAGTACTTTTGGAAGCTAGTGTGGTCTCTCGAGTCACACTGCCAGGAATGTAAACATGTTTAAGATGTTAACAAGGAATTATTGTCTTAAAAAGGTTATACCATCATAGCCATTAATATTTTGGCTAGGTTATACCTTTAAGAACTTCTTTTGAAATTTCATTGGCAGAACAATTAAAATTGAAATGATATTTGCATGATGATGTAATAAAATACACATATAAAAAAATTCAAAAGAAATTCCATTAAAATACTAAACGATTACAATAGATGCCCTAAACGGGTCTTGGAAATAACAAATTGTCCACGCAGGGACTACTGAAAAGACACAAGTCCACACAGGGACTAAATACAGAAATGAAATGTCCACGCAGGGACTTGATTAAAATTACAATACAAAATAAAATAAAAGTCTTCTACTTCTTCTTTCCCTTTATGAAGTTCGCAAGACCCTTAAGGAATTTATGGGCCTTCTTTTCCCGTTCCTCCGCTTTTTGTTCAACCTCGTCCAACCTTTGTAAAATTTCTTGCGTTTGAGAATGTTGAGGTGGAGGTTGAGGTTGATGCTGATAAGGAGGGTATTGATACCCTTGCACGGGATACCCAGTTGGGTATGCTAGAGGAAATGGTGAGGGATAAAGAGCGTTAAAGTGAGCTGCCTCAATATATGGATCCTGGGCAGGGGCTTGATATTCATAACCCGTAGGAGCTTGATATTCAAACGGGTTATACCCAGACGAACCTGGGTAAGTAGGTATTGGGTTTTCATAACCCATAGGCGATGGCGGTGGTGCAAAGGTAACCGACGGGGGATCATTTTCCGGCACCACGTGAGAAGGTCCACCCATTTGTGGATCTTTGGGGATTGGAGGGTAAGTGCTTGAAGCTTGTGGGCAACTGAATCTCGGTCCCCCTCGCACGGACAACCGTGCATTCCTCCTCCGCCTTGGGAGCTCGGGAGGTGGTTGTGGTGGTTGTTGAGGTGGTTCCTCAACTGGCAATGGCGGTGGAGTTACCGCCTGAAAGTGTGGTTCCTCCATTGGAGTTTGTGGTGGAGAGTTATGAAAAGAAGGGGTGAATTCCCAGGTGTAAGTGTTCCACCTTTCGGCCCACGAATCGGGGCCTTGGTATGGCGATCCTGCATAAGACGAACCGATGGATATACTGATGGGATGCGTAGGCATCCCAATCGGTGGCATCTATGGATCTGGATCATCGTCCATATCCATATCTTGCGAGAAATGGTCCTCGGGTCCTAATGGGTTGTAACCTGGTGGTTAATTAATATAATCATTTGGATTAAATTGGCCCGGAGAATAATAATGGTGAGAATCGGTATGGTGAAAAGAATGAGAGTGTAGCGAGTAATGTGAATGATGTGAGTGGTAAGAATGATGAGAATGGTGAGAATGTTGGGGCTCGTCTTGTATAGACGGCCCAAAGGAAGGGTGATAAGATGGTGATGTACTTAGCGAAACGGATCGCCTCGCGGGTTGTAAAGATTGCCTCTAATCATCATTTGAATCAAAGGTACTAAAGGACACGGATGGAGTGCATCTATGTGAGGGTCCAGTGTGACTAGATGGTCCTCCCCTCATAGGACCTTTTCCTTTTCCTCCAAGGCCTCTAAGTCTTGGCGGCATTTTGATTAGTAAACCTGTCAAAACAAGTAAAACAAAATATAAACGACAAAAGGAAAATTAAGAATAATCCTAGGTCATTTGCCTAGACTCGGAAGTCTAAGGAATGTGCTTATTGTGTCATTGAGATTAAACACAAAAGGCTGGTGTTTAATTCACTCAATGTTAGCTCTGATACCAACCTGTCACACCCCGATATTTCCACATATTACCAGTGGGCCCGGCGGGGAGTATCGTGACGTAGTTGATATCATCATAGTCAATAAACACAATATTATAGCACAGCGGAAGGCTTGGTAGATAATTACTATTACAAGCCATAATGTCCGAGTGTCCAAAATAAAAGAATATACAGACTGGTTGTAATAGAGATCCACATGCGGATCATAAAAACAAAATACAAGAAACTGAAATAACAGACTTCAGGCATCTAAGGATTTGCAAGATCCTCTTATTTGACACCAAGTAGCTCCAGCCTAATTTCGAGAGGTACCTGTCACTTAGTCTTTGGAAAATACGTCAGTTTTCACTGGTAAATACAATTAACTGACTCATTTGAAAAGAGTTTATGAAAATTGATTTAGGCGCACAAGGCACAAAACCATTTATAACTTGGGACAATCTTTAATAAAATCTTGTATACAGTTTTACATGTTTGTCATACATATGGGGCCGGTTTAGAAGCCGGTCATGATTAACTGACTCACCACTATAAAACCCACAAAGGAGTTATCCCCAACATGTGGGTTATTTAGCATTTGCATCTGTCAGGTGTATGCCTACACCCCGTGCATAGGTCGTGGCCATTTTCAAATGAAATGAGCAGAGGATATCCAGGACACGGTTGTATTAACCCCCAATGTTTATGTTATCAAACAAAACAGATTAAAACGGGTTATGCAAATTTATTAATCACAATCCAATTAAATGATTTCATACCCGACCAAGCGGTATTATTATAATACCGTATCCCAAGCCCGTATAAGGGAAAATAAGTTAAAAGTATTTACCTAAGCTAGATGTGTAAAGATGTTACTCAGCCGTATGTTTCCTAAAGCCTTATGTAAATACCTTCTACCGAAGCTACTCAATCTGTATGGAAGGTTTATTAACCTATTATGATACTAACGGGTCTTTATTTAAGTCAAAGACTTAGACCGGTTAGTTTGAAAGATACTTTACGGTTCGAAACGCTAGATTAAGAGGAGACCGGAATGAAATGTGATTTAGACCCGACAAGTTTGGATACTTGTATAATATGGGTAAACTAAACACATTCTGGATTTTGAAGATTTAATGATAAGGTTAAACCCATTTCGGCTAATTTATGTAAACTAGTTACATAAACCGAACCGAGCGCATAATTGCATAACGGGTAACCAAATGAACCATATACAAGTCTCATATGTTATTATGCTTAAAATATGTTAATACATCAGTAAGATGTTAAAATATATGCCCAATAAGTATTTAAAACCAATTTAAGTCCCGTAGGGGCATTTTGGTTATTTTAATATTTATAAAAGAGGTTTTAAAGTAAACTGATATTCTGGTCTAAAATATTCAGTAAAAATATTTATTTTATGATGTTAAAACAGTAGGATATCATTCATATGTATGATTTACCATTTATGGCCAACCTATGCCCCGAAAGGGTATTTTGGTCATTTCACATATGCTTTTAAGGACATAATTGGAAGTCTGAGTTCATGACTTATACCTACTGTAAAAATATTAAAATTTATTTATAAATTCAGTAGGTAACAAGTCTTAGGTGCTAAATATGGTTTTAGACCATACTATGCACCTAATTAGCGTAAAAGTCGATAATTGACGATATTTGAAATGTTTATGTGATTCTGAGATTTTGATCAGCCTTGAATGCTTAAAATATTTTATTTTTCATATCAAGTCAGTATAAAAAGGTTTGGTATGCTAATCACATGTAAATCACATTTTATTAGCCAAAAGGGCATTATCGTCAATTAAGGAATTTATACAAGAACTCTAAGTTATGTGTCACACCCCGATATTTCCACGTATTACCGGTGGGCCCAGTGGGGAGTATCGTGACGTAGTTGATATCATCATAGTCAAACAACACAATATATAAAATGCACAGCGGAAGCAAAAGATAGATTCATTTCAACTTTAATAAATTGTAATATCGAATATCACAAATAGTCGAAATGGATCCACAGGCGGATCAAAAATAAAAAGGAAACATTGTTCAACAGTTTTATTGACATCCAAGCTTGCGAGACTTATTGTGGACGCTAGGAGAAAGCCAGCCTAGTTCGAGTAGTACCTGCAGTTAACCTTTTGGGAAAAATACGTCAGTTTACACTGGTAAATACAATTTAACTGACTCATTTTGAAAAGGTTTGAAAATTGATTTGAATGCACGTGGCACAAAACATTTTATAACTTGGGATAATTATTTGAATGTAATACTTGTAAAAGAATTACATGTTTCTTATGCGTTCAGTAGCCCGGATCGTGCCGGGTTAAAGATCAATGGACACACCACATTAATTATTTAGACACTGACGGATGTACGCCTATACCCCGTGCTTAGGTCGTGGCCATTTCGTAAAATGATGCCAAGGATATCCGGGACATGGTCATTAACCCCCCAAAGGCATTCCATTAATTTAACCTTCATACAATTAAAAATGCAATGCCCGACCAAGCGGTATTTTATATAACGTACCCCAAGCCCGTATAGGGAAAATAAGTTAAAAGTATTTACCTTTGCAAGTATGATCACAAATAGCAAATGCGGGTAGCTTTTACTGGGCCTCCTATTCTGGAACAAAGGTTTATAGTAACCTATTAGATTTCTAACGGGTCTTTAATTAAGCTTAAGCTTAGACCGGTTAGTTTTAAAGGAAGATATGGTTCAAACGTACGATTAAGCAAAGACCGGAATAGAATGTGATTTAGACCCGAATAGTTTGAAGACTTGTATAATATGGGTAAACTAAACACATTCTGGATTTTGAGACAAAAATTGATAAGGTTTGACCCGTTTCGGTCAATTTATGCAAACTAGTTACATAAACCGAACCGAACGCGTAAGATGCGTAACGGGTAACTATAAGAGCCATATACAGGTTTTCTAAGTTAATATGCTTTAAATATGTTGGGACATCAGTAAGATATCTTCTATTATGCCCGAAATGGATTTAAACTCAAACTATGCCTTGTAAGGGCATTTTGGTCATTTAAAAGGTTATAAAAGAGTTTAATTAGTAATCTGAGTTACAGGTCTGATTTATTTAATAAATATACTTAATTTAATAAGTTATAACAGTAGGGTACTAAATATATGTGAAATTTATCATTTAAAACGAAACTATGCACCTTAGGGGTATTTTGGTAATTTCACATAGGCTAAAAAGGTCAAAACGGGAATCTAAGTTAAACAACTTTTGCTTACTATCAAAATATTGTAATTTACCTAAAATATCAGTAGGTATCAAACTTTATATGTTTAAAATAGTTTTAGTACATACTATGCGTTAAAAACGCTTAAAAAGGCGATTAGGAGCCATTTCTGGGTTTTATATAGAAAGCTGATATTTTTATATTTCCAGAAGGTTTAAAATAATTTATTTATCATA
Source organism: Helianthus tuberosus (assembly GCA_030545235.1). Classification (NCBI taxonomy): domain Eukaryota; kingdom Viridiplantae; phylum Streptophyta; class Magnoliopsida; order Asterales; family Asteraceae; genus Helianthus; species Helianthus tuberosus. Next base: position 114,360,213 of record CM060414.1, on the reverse strand, counting down.
TAAAATCAATAGCAAAAGGTTTGGGGTCAAAAAGATATGTAAAACTCATTTTATGGCCCAAAAGGGTAAAACCGACAATAACCGATTTAGAACTACAACCCTATGTTATGCTCAGCCTAAAATTAATTAAAAATATTCAAAAATCCCAAAATATTATATTACATCAGTGGGTAAAAAGTTTGATATCAAAAAGTGGGTTTAAATAGGCTATATGCTAATTACGCCGTTTAATTAACATAAAGCTTTCTAATTACGCTATTGAGCATAACTCTTAATCTAGACCTCAAACTGATGTCAAATTTTGGGTACAAGTTTATAAATCAGTAACTAAGGTTTCTACTCTTTCACATTTTCAAAAATCACGTTTTAAGGTCAAAAGGGCATAATAGTCAACATATAAGCAATTAACGGAAACATGCATATTAATTGGATAACTAATGAACCAAGTTGTATAATCTCAGAGAGTTATACTTATATAAAACCTGGTCCAAATAAGGCTCTAAGGCATTTCTAAAACATGCTTAAATGGGTCAGAACTGAAAGTCAAAGCGAAAGTCAAACTATGCGACTTTCGGTCCCGATCCGAGTCTAAACTGAAAATTGCCGGGTTGAACATGTTTAGACATGTTCTTACATTAATTACCAAGTTATATTAGTGATCAAACAGGTTTCATGTCTCCTACATTGCTAATTATGCATTAATTTGAAAATAAGCATTCTGTTGACTTTTTAATAACAAGTTTGACCCGACAATTGACCTAGTTAGAGTGGGAATCAAAGAGTACCCTTTTAAGGGTTTATTACCGTCATAAATACCTACTTATAGGTCCTTTTAATTCGAGATTTGACTGAGCCAATTCTAATTAATCTCGAAGTCAAACTTTAATTATGACGGTTTGACTTTTAGCTAATTAACTAAGCTAAACTGAATTAGGAAGGGTTAAGGACACTTACAAAGGTCCTATGCACGATTAGGGATCACTAGGAAGCTTGTTTTTTATCAGAGGAGCTCCAGAAATGAAGTTGCAAGTGAATTAACAAATATTGCAACTTTGGGTGTTCTTAAATAGTGGATTTTGATCTCATAAGATGATGCTAAAGAGGTCTATGAGTGTTTCCAGATCAAGACAAGTGCCCCCTATGCATGAAATACCATTGGGGCAGCCCCTGGTATGTAAAACAAGAGTTCTAAGTCAGTTACAAGGCTGCAACAGGAAGCTGTGCGCTTTTTTAGCGCTGGCGGGTTTTACGCGGGCCGCGAAGGGCCTCTTGCGGGGCGCCTAAAAGTGGCGCAACAGGCCAAACAAGTTTCATGTTTTGCAATTCGGCCCCTGGTCCTTTCTAACGTGGCTTTAAGTGTTTTTCTTGCACTTTTGGCCCTCTAACTTGATTTTTAAGGACCTTAAGACTTTTACAAACTTGGTTAAGTCCTTGGTTAACTTTGGGCTTACCCGAAAAGTCACAAATTTCAACGTTGACGCTATTAGCCCCTCGTATACGAATTTGATCATAACTTTCTCATACGATAACGAAACTTGGTGAAATTTTTACCGCATATTCTAGTGAGTATAATTTATAGTTACAAAGCTTCGGGTTTGCTAAAAGGTCACTCAGAGGTACACTTTCAACATGTTGACACATTTAACCCCTGTAGTTTGTACTTTCTCACTTTCTTCCACGATTTGCTTCGTATGATCCATGATTTATTCGTTTAAGGTTATAAACATCTTGTAGGGTTATTGTAAGGCATATTTATCCATTTTTGACACTTTGAACCCTTATATTCACATACTTTCCATGTTTGTCAACTTTAGTCCTTCATAAGTGATCTTTTACACGTTTAAAGCTTATGACACGTGTCAATACATTATTGAACATGAAATTACAAGGTGTTTCATCCTCACCCCCTTAAAAGAAATCTGGACCTCGAGATTTACTGAAACAATTGAGGGTATTTTTCTTTCATTGTGGACTCTACCTCCCAAGTATATTCGGGACCTCTGCGGGCATCCCATTTGACCTTTACAATAGGCACATGCTTCCTTTGAAGCTTCTTTACCTGTCGATCCTCAATCGACAATGGTTTTTCCACAAATTTCAAGCTCTCATCTATATGCACATCTGTATGTGGTATGACTAGCGATTCGTCAGCTAGGCATTTCTTCAGATTGCAGACGTGGAATACGTTGTGAATACCACTGAGCTCTTCAGGTAAGTTTAATTTGTACGCCACTGACACGACACATTCGATGATCTCGAATGGTCCTATATACCTTGGGCTTAATTTACCTTTCTTACCAAATCGCATCACCCCCTTCCAGGGTGATACCTTTAGCAAAACCTTATCACTAACCTCATATTTCAGAGGTTTACGCTTTAAATCTGCGTAGCTTTTCTGCCTATCTCTGGCAGCTTTCAGGTGGTCACAAATTTGGACAATCTTGTCCGTCGTTTCAAAGACTAAATCAGGTCCTGATAATTGGACTTCTCCTACTTCCACCCAACAAATAGGTGTTCTGCATTTTCTACCATATAATGCCTCAAAAGGCGCAGCCTTAATGCTGGTATGATAGCTATTGTTATAGGAGAATTTGATCAATGGCAGGTGGTTATCCCAACTACCACCTAAATCAATCACACATGCACGAAGCATGTCTTCCAAAGTTTGGATGGTACGCTCACTCTGTCCATCCGTTTGAGGATGGTAAGCTGTACTGAAATTCAAGTGCGTCCCCAAAGACTGTTGGAAACTTTTCCAAAAATGTGATGTGTGTCTCGTATCTCTGTCAGAGATAATTGATACTGGCACACCATGTAGAGATACAATCTTATCTACGTACAATTGGGCTAACATGTCGGAGCTAAAAGTCTCCTTAATGGGTAGGAAATGTGCTGACTTAGTCAGTCTATCTACTATTACCCATATAGTATCATTTCCCTTCCTTGTCTTTGGCAACTTGGTGATGAAATCCATTGTCACCATCTCCCACTTCCATGTGGGAAGTTCAGGCTATTGTAGCAAACCTGACGGCTTCTGATGTTCAGCTTTGACTTGCGCGCACGTCAAGCATTTAGCTACATAGGCGGCTACAGACTTTTTCAAGCCTATCCACCAATAGTTTGCCTTTAGATCCTGGTACATCTTATCCGCTCCAGGATGAACAGAATATTTGGAACTGTGGGCTTCCTTGAGGATGACATCTCGAAGTCCTCTATATACTGGAACCCATATTCGTCCATTTAACCTCAAAATTCCGTCCTTGTCATAGGATAACTGCTCCTCAGTTACTCCTAACTTTTCTTCAGGATAGTTAGCTTCCAACACAGCTTCCTTTTGTGCAGCTAACAACCTTTCGTTCAAACTATTCTTTATCTCAATGCTCTTGGCATTGATTCTTATAGGCTTCACTCTTTCCTTCCTGCTTAAGGCATCAGCAACTACATTCGCCTTTCCTTGATGGTATCTTATCTCACAATCATAATCATTTAAAGTTTCCATCCAGCGTCGCTGCCTCATGTTTAAATCCTTCTGATTAAATAAGTGTTGAAGGCTCTTGTGATCTGAATAGATCACACACTTGGTTCCATACAAGTAGTGTCTCCACAGTTTTAGTGCAAATATAACGGCACCCAGCTCCAAGTCATGGGTGGTGTAGTTCTTCTCGTGCACCTTTAACTGTCGTGAAGCATAGGCAATAACCTTACCTTTCTACATAAGTACACAGCCCATACCTGTGTGTGATGCATCACAGTACACCATGAATTCTTCTATTCCATCAGGCAATGTTAACATTGGTGCATTGCTCAACTTTTTCTTAAGAATGTCAAAGGATTCCTGCTGCTTAAGGCCCCAATCAAACTTAACCTTCTTATGTGTCAACGAAGTTAGGGGCGCAGCAATCCTTGAGAAGTTTTCAATAAATCGCCTATAGTATCCTACTAGTCCTAGAAAGCTGCGAATCTCAGTAGGCGTTCTTGGCTCTTGCCAATTCATAACTGCTTCTACCTAAGCGGGATCCACTTGGATACCACGCTCACTAACCACATGTCCAAGGAATTGGACTTCTCGAAGTCAAAATTCGCACTTCGAAAATTTGGCGTAGAGTTTCTCATGATGTAGAAGTTTAAGAATACAGCGAAGGTGTTTCTCGTGGTCAGCTTGGTTCTTCGAGTAGATGAGTATGTCGTCAATGAAGACGATGACAAATTTGTGTAAGTAGGGCTTGCTGACGCGATTCTTGAGATCCATGAATGCGGCAGGAACATTAGTGAGCCCAAAAGGCATCACTAGGAACTCGTAATGTCCATAACGAGTCCTAAATGCAGTCTTGTGTACATCTTCATCTTTAACCTTCAACTGATGATAGCCTGACCTCAAATCTATCTTAGAAAAGTAACTTGCCCCTTGAAGTTGATCGAACAAATCGTCGATCCTGGGCAAAGGATACCTATTCTTGATAGTGACCTTATTAAGCTCACGGTAATCGATGCACAGACGCATCGATCCATCCTTTTTCTTGACAAACAAGATTGGCGTTCCCCAAGGAGACGAACTAGGTCTAATGAAACCTTTGGCTAGTAGATCATCTAACTGCGTCCTCAATTCCTTCATCTCTGTTGGTGCCAACCTATAAGGCGCTCTTGCTACTGGTGCTGCACCAGGGATGATGTCAATTCTGAATTCTACTTGCCTATCTGGTGGTAAACCAGGTAATTCTTCGGGGGAAACTTCAGGATATTCAGAAATGACGGGAATATCTTCAATTTTAGGCTTCGGCACATCGATAGTCACTTGTGCCATGTAGATGACACAACCCTTCTTCAAACACCTAGAGGCCTTGAGCGTAGACACTTGCTCAGGTAATCCATACTGGGTATCCCCATGAATGGTAAGTGGCTCACCAGACGGGGTCTTGACCACTACTTGCTTCCTGTTGCACACAATCTGGGCTTGATTATGCGATAACCAATCCATACCTAGCACTATATCAAAACCGGCTAGCTTAAAGGGAAGTAAGGACAAAGGAAAAAAAATGGTTCCTAATGGATATAACACATCCATCTAACACAGTTGAGGCGGTTTCTATGGTTCCATCAGCTAATTCCACCTCGTACTTCACACTTAAAGCTTTAACAGGTAAATTCAGTAACTTACAAAACTTATTATCTACAAATGATTTATCGGCTCCTGAATCAAAAAGCACTCTCGCATAAACATCATTTATGAGGAAGGTACCTGTGATCACATTGTCGTCCTGAACAGCTTCCTTTGCATCCATCCTAAAGACCCTAGCATTGGTCTTTTTCCCATCCTCGGTTTTCTTCACGAGTTTTGGGCTGTTGGTCCTGATGTGCCCTTTTTCATTGCAACTATAGCACTTAGCATCCTTGATTTTCTTACAGTCTAAGGCCTTGTGCTCGAAAGACTTGCAAATCCCACAAACTTTTGACTGCGACTGGGATTTCGACTCGAATCTGCACCTCCCAAAATGGTGCTTCTTACAAACCTTACACTTGGGCTTATCTCCAGATTGATGTCCATCCTTCTTAGATCCAGACCCCTTCTTGTGGTCATTGTTCCCTTTATGTCTCTTCTCTGAACGTCGTGAATTGTCATCTTCACGCTTCCTTTTCTCGGCATCCGTGTTCCTCAGCGATCTCTGTCTGATCGCGTCCAGTGTGCTTGACAGGGATATATCAGCTACGGACCTGAATGTAGTTGGCCGAGAGGCTTTTACACTTGCCTTAATTTCTGGGGCTAAACCCCCAATGAAACGTGCTATTCTTTTGGGTTCCGGGGTCACCAGATAAGGAACCAACCTTGACATTTTATTAAAACTCGTAAGGTAAGCTTGGCAATCCAGATTTTTCATTACCAATGACAGAAAATCCGACTCAATCTTTTCAACCTCATGCTGAGGACAATAGTTCTCTTTGATGAGGGTAACAAATTGTTCCTATGACATATTATACAGTGGAATCTTCCCAGTGGCTTGTATCAACGATCTCTACCAGGCTAAGGCCTCACCTTTGAACGATTGAGACACAAATTTTACTACATCCTTATCAGCGCACCCGCTGATATCAACCATGGTATCCATTTCGTCCAGCCATGTCATGCAGTCAATCGCTCCTTTCTCCCCAGTAAAATCCTGGGGTTTGCATGAGACGAAATATTTATACGTACAGGACTTACCACGCGGTTCCTGCTTAAGTTCGATCTTCTTTGAAGGAACACTTTGCTGGTTCGAGGAGTGATGATCGTCATCATCCTTCTTAGGCTTATCTAGCTTAGAGGGTGGCTTACTATGAGCCTCAGAATGAGTCTTAGGCTTAGAATGCGGTGCTGAATGGCACCTGCTTCGAGTACTTCCCGATTCACTATACTGCCTATCTAAGGCTTTTGCGACAGCATTCTCTACTAACGCTTGCAGTTCCGCACCGGTCACATGAATTTTAGTATTTTCATGGTTTTCTACTGAATAACTGTTTACTTCCTCTGACTTAGCCATGTAGCTTTATTTGCTACCTAAAGAAAATAAGGACAAGGTTTATTTAGAAACCTAAACAGTACTATCGTTCTTGACGATTTATTAACCATGGTTTTAATAGCCATTTTAGTTAATTTGTTAAATATATAATTAGTCAGGATCTTTATCATAATCCTAAATTATAATAGCATAATAGGCTTAGTCACGTAGATAAAATTTAGGTTATAAGCCTAGATTTTATGAAATCGAGGCATTAAGATTTGAATCAAAGTTCATTACCACTTCTTGACTGGGAGTTTATAAGCTACGGCTGTCTTTTATTTTATATGACAATAATTATAGCCCTTAGGCATTTCACCACATGTGAAACCTGTGTCACTGCGACCATCAAACAAATACCAAACCAATGAAATATTGTATTTCATACTTTGGATTTGTATAAATATGTGTATCTTTTGCACATATCAACTCTTATTCGATTTCAAGCTCTAAATCGCTTTCTGGAAGGTTATACGCGCGCTGATGCGTAGATATAACCAGTTTAATGCAACGAACACTCCGGAATAGTGAAATAGGCTTAACATACCTTAAATAACCTTTACATAACTTAGAAGTAAGTTTTGGAAGGTTTGGTATTGTGAAATCAAGTTAAATCGCTTACAGGGACTAAAGTTGACAAACTGCGAAAGTATGCCAATTTGAACTGTAACAGACATTCCGGAACATGGCCATAAGTTAAACATACCATAAATATCCTTTACATAGCTTAGAAATAGGCTTTGAGGGGTTCGGTGTGCTAAAATAAACTTTAGGGTCATTTAGGGACTAAAAGCGTCAAAAAGTGCACAAGTTTGCACTTTCGCGCATATCTTACGTTCTGAATACATCCGGACATCCAAAAATTTATGTAAGCACTAAAATATTATGTTTTAGTGTTTGGCATGAGAAAAATCCATCCGTCGCGTCATTTGGATCGTTTTTCGCGCTTATGCGCATTCCGTCGTAATTAAGCGAACATCGCGATCGTACGGCCAAACGAACCGACATCCGAGATATCTTTGAGCATGTTTTAAGTTCCCAATACTTTAACATCATTTTAGACCCTTGAAATGAGGTTAACGGGGCTTAAACGTGTCAAAAACACCTCAAAATGCATGTTTCTCAAGTTCAGGGACCAAAACTGCAATTCTGTAATAGAAGGCCATGCGGCCCGCGTAAGTTTTATGTGTATCCTTATGCGGCCCGCATCAGAGTCTCAGATAGCAGAATGTGCAGAAACATCGAATCTGGTCCGTTCCACTTGTTGCACATGGTTTTGGGGAATCTATGGGTTGGTTTTGAGTGCACATGGTATTACAATACCATGGGTGCAAGTGTATGGCCAAGATTGAAGCACATTTTCCAAGAAACGATCCTAACGGTTTGGGAAATCCTATAAATACCCAACCCACCCCATTGCAAAACCCACTAGAATCTTGATTTGAGAAGCTCTAAGTTGAAACCTTTGTTTCATACCTGAGCTACGTGGATCGAGGTTAGCATTCGGGGACCCTTCGTAAGTATTCCTTCGTTCTTTTATTTCTTTTCGAGTCTGAAAGTCAAACTTTTTTTGACTCTCTGTGTTGACCAGTTTATGGTCAATGCGAAGTTCATTTGAACTTCGCAACGTGATTGTAATCACGATGGTCATAGTCCCTTGGGACTATGCCTACTGATTACCACGTTGTCTAGGGTCGTAGGGTAAGCGATCTGATAAATCGCTTATACCTTCGAACCCGACCCATTTGGTCGATCATTAGGATCCGACCAAATACATTAGGTGACCATAGTATATAGGGAATAACCTTCCGAGGTTTTACCTTATGGTCGCTTCGTTAAGTAGTTGTATGATAGGTAGTATATATGCCTTAGGTAAATTACCAAAATACCCTTTTCTTGTGTAATCGGTAATTAAGCATATGTAACCTAAACTTTTGTCACATAACTGATTATGTAACATGTTTAAGCATATAACACTTGTCATAGGGCTAGTTAGACATCTCGAGTGCGCTTTTGCGCGCACGACACGTTAAAGTAGCATAAGCTACCTAAACGGGTCGTAATGGGTCATAAGCAATTAGGTTAGGTTTCATTTAGTATGTAGGCTTTGTTAAACCATATTACACAAGTCTCCATACTCGTTTGGTTTACGAACCATCATTCTATCCAATCATCGGATTTAGGTCCGGTTATTAACATAGTTACCTATATTAGGTGCCGTTTGATATCCGCGATCTCTAGCATTGTTTGGTTGTTACTCAAGGACTACTAAGCAATCTCAAGTGAGTACATAGACCCCTCTTTTACTGTTTTCCAAACATTTTGGGGTGAAACACATGTGCCTACTTGTTACTTTCATGCTTTCACATCATATACCTACTATGTTCATTAGTACATTTATAGTACATGATTTCATTACATTTTATGCTATGTATGCCCTTTGTGTGCGTACTTAGTACATTGCCTTACATTACATGCTATGTATGCCCATTGTGTGCATACTTAATACATTGTTTTACATTACATGCTATGTGTGCCCATTGTGTGCATACTTAGTACATTTGTTATTCATCACATGCTTACATTTTGGATACACATTACATTATTTACATTAGACATGAACATTTTACTTTGGTAGTTTGGTTTGAGTAAGTGATTAAATAACGAGGCGTGTGTAATATGATACAAGCATGGTGGATACGCCGCTGGTACTTCCTATATATAAGTGTTTGTATGGTATTACATATCGTAGCGTTATTTGAATCATTTCAATTTGGACATATAACATTTTATACAAATAACATACTTTTCACAAGACATTGATTTACAAACAGCTTATCTTATACAAACTCATCTTACATGGTTATTCATTTAACCATACATTATTCTCTTATTTATACATATCATCTGATCTTATCGTTTTTCAAATGATTTACAAGACAAAGCAAATTACAAGGTTCATGACTAAACATTTTCTCAAACATAAGTCATGAATCCTATTTTCTCAAAACCTATGTATTTCACAGGCATTTTTATGCTGACGTACCTATTTTCACATGTGTTTTCAGGAGATGATGCATAGGACTTATCAAGACATACTTAGGCGAACCTGTGCCTTAGTGACTTAAAACGAGACAAGAACTAGTTAATTTATGTTATGTACTCTTTGGTTCTTGTTTAAAACAATGTAAACTTTCATGTTTGATTAATAAAACGAACTTTAATTGCCATGGATTTGAAATAATTAATTCTGTTACAACACTCCCGACATTTCCGCCACGTTTTGTATGTTCTACGTGGTCGGGGTGTGACAGAAAAGATGGTATCAGAGCCAATGATTCTAGGGAATTAGGTTATTAGTAATACTTTGACCTAGTCTATAACCTTCTTAGGACCCTAACGCGAGTTTACTTGCGTTTAGTCATAAAACAATACTGTCACCTATCCTTAGGTGACGACCACAACAAGAACATAAATTTCAAAACCGCTTTGAAAACTAATCATCTGTTCTAGGATGATTGATTACTAGGTTTTGAACCCTCTATTGTAAGGTTTTGAACCCTCTGTTATAAGGTTTTGAACCCCTTTGAATTTTCAAAAATCTCATCAAGGTTTTGGGTTTTAAATAATGTGAACACGTTCAAACTGGAAGGGTGAATGCCTGTATTCTGGGTTTTCTGTCTAGGCAAGCACTTCGTATATATCTCATCAGACGCGAGACCAGTTGTGCTTACCTGGGAATTCTTGGGATGAGTGTTCACTTATAGGCGAGCATGTCTTCGCGATACATTATTTTTGACCTATTTACTTTGATTAATCACCGGGGTTGTTTGTTGCTTTGTAGTAACAAACAAATGACCACTATCCTTACTTTCATCAGATTTGTTCATCTCATTCTTTTCGTCTAATTCTCTCACTCATTTCATTTCATGTTTCCCCTTTTAGAATACCTCCACGACGCGAAAATCCGGTATCTATTGAAGATCTGGCAGCTGTCATTACACAGCAAATAACTGCTGCAATCCCGAACATCGTTGCCCAATGTAACCAAGCCCTCAACAACAATAATGCCCTCTGCAGCTTCAAGACGTTCAACTCGGCTAAGCCATCAAAGTTTTATGGGTCTCAAGGAGCGACTGCACTTCTGCAATGGTTCGAGAGTTTAGAGAGCACCTTTAGACATGTTCAATATCCAAATGAGCGAAAGGTAGATTTCGCATCTAGTGTCTTTGAGAAACGAGCTTTGACATGGTGGAATTGTGTGATGAGAGATAGGGGTGCCGAAGTGGCACTGGCTCAAACGTGGGAAGAACTTCGAGCACTAATGATGAAGGAATTCTGTCCTCGTCACGAGATCAGGGCCTTGGAAAGGGAATTCGACGATCTTAAGCAAGACAGCGGTGAACATCGAGCCTACACTGATCGATATGAGGAGCTGAGCCTGTTGTGTCCTACCATGGTTACGCCTCTGGATAAGGCGATCGAAAAATACATTGATGGTCTCCCTGACTCAGTTCAGGACATTGTTACTGGTAGTAACCCCACTACGGTTAGGCAGGCCATTGAGCTAGCTGCAACCTTGACTGAATCTCAGATCAGGAAACGTAAGCTTTTCCGAAAGGGTGACAAGAAACCGGTCGAGGAATCGAAACCAATCGAGGAATCAAAGACCATGGATGAACAGACTGGATCCCCTAAGAAGTCAAAGAAGCGAAAGGCTTCTCAGAACTTCGCCATGGTTACTCACAATGATCAAGCCGTCCCCAACCAACCAGCTCAACCCCCTGCTAGGAAGCCATACAATGGAACTTCACCCTTGTGCAACCAATGTAACCTTCATCATCATGCTAATGTGAAGTGCCGCGAATGCCAAATTTGTGGACGTAAAGGTCATACAGCAAAAGTTTGCGTAGCAGCAGTTGCACCAAATCAAGCTGGCAACAATCCTGCTCAAGCTCGTTTTCCACCAGGTTCTTGCTACAATTGTGGCGAGATGGGTCATTTCCAAAGAAATTGCCCAAAGCTTGCTAATGCAAATCCAGCACATGGATGAGCATCTGACCGACTAAAAGACAACACCCTTTAGAAATAATCATGTCTTATGTATTATTTTCTTTTGTTGTCAAGGTCCATGAAACAGTTGTTATCATTGTTTATAAATAAATCTTTTATATACATTGCAATGTATTTATGTGGTTGTATGTATAACGAACATATCCCTTACAATACCGACAATCAAGGAATCGTATTCCTTAAAAAGCAAACTACCCCTCCCCCCAAAATTCTTCTATTCTATGATCTCTTGCGTTTTCCACGAAATTCCTAAGTACCCGTTTCTTCCAAGGAAACGAAGTACAAGGCGCGAGTTACAACACTAGACGAATACCCAAAGTACCACTATAAATCCTTAATAGGGTACCTAAGGGTATTTCTGTAAATCCTAAAATTGTTGTGTTCCTTAATTCGGATATTATGTTTCTTTGAAAACAAAATCGAATTTCTGGGAGATCTTCCTATCTTTTCAGATAGATCCCAGAGGACATTAAAGTCCATCGACTGGTTTCCACATCCATTTTCAATCGATAGCAAGTTAATAACAAATTAATAACCAAGTTAAACAACTATGTGATTATGTGTCATGTGTTCCCTTTTATATTTTTGGTGTAATCCAAGTTTTGTTATCCAAATCCTCGTAGAACCTTTCGTATCTTCATATGAGGGATTCGTAGTAGGATACCCAAAGGTACTACCTAAAATCCTTAAATGGACTTCTACGTTGTAGTTAAGTCCCTTGGATTATAAAGTACTACTCCATAATTAGACCCCTTGAGTGGTCTAGTTAAACAGATTGATCCAAAAATCTGGTTAGGAACATCGTGTGATGATATAGCTGAAAGTACTTCTTGGTGGCCTAATTAATAAGATCATCTGTCGATCTAATTAAAAGGACCCTATGGTAGTCTAAGTCACCCTCATCACAGGTTTGATTTTCCTCCCCTAAACATTACAAGACAAACTGTGCGGACTGTGCAAGGAATTACGTAATTATGGATGCATACATAATTATGGAATTTAGTGCACAGAAACCACAGCAAGTTTTGTCATGTATCTAGAGATAACTCTGTTCATTTTCGTTTCTGAAGAAATTGTGAAAAATGACTCGTTCTGTTCATTTTTGTTTCTGAAGAAATTGTGGAAAATGACTCGTTCCGTTCATTTTCGTTTCTGAAGAAATTGTGAAAAATGACTCGTTCCGTTCATTCTTGTTTCTGAAGAAATTGTGGAAAATGACTCGTTCCGTTCATTTTCATTTCCGAAGAAATTGTGAAAAATGACTCGTTCTGTTCATTCTTGTTTCTGAAGAAATTGTGGAAAATGACTCGTTCCGTTCATTTTCGTTTCTGAAGAAATTGTGAAAAAGACTCGTTCCGTTCATTTTTGTTTCTGAAGAAATTGTGGAAATTGACTCGTTCCGTTCATTTTCGTTTCTGAAGAAATTGTGAAAAATGACTCATTCCGTTCATTTTCATTCCTGAAGAAATCTTGGAAAATGACTCGTCCCGTTCATTTTCGTTTCTGAAGGAATTGTGGAAAATGATTCATTCTGTTCTTTTTTCGTTTCTGAAGAATGCCTGTTGAAAATAACTTCGTTCATTTTTCATTTCTGAAAAATGTCCGTTAAAGAGAAATAACAGGATTATGCCTTGCTTATCTTTGATGGTTACTTAACACAAAGCCACAGATAGACTCCTACGAATTAATTTCGGGACGAAATTTCCTAAAGTAGGGGAGACTGTGACACCTGTGTCACTGCGACCATCAAACAAATACCAAACCAATGAAATATTGTATTTCATACTTTGGATTTGTATAAATATGTGTATCTTTTGCACATATCAACTCTTATTCGATTTCAAGCTCTAAATCGCTTTCTGGAAGGTTATACGCGCGCTGATGCGTAGATATAACCAGTTTAATGCAACGAACACTCCGGAATAGTGAAATAGGCTTAACATACCTTAAATAACCTTTACATAACTTAGAAGTAAGTTTTGGAAGGTTTGGTATGGTGAAATCAAGTTAAATCGCTTACAGGGACTAAAGTTGACAAACTGTGAAAGTATGCCAATTTGAACCGTAACAGACATTCCGGAACATGGCCATAAGTTAAACATACCATAAATATCCTTTACATAGCTTAGAAATAGGCTTTGAGGGGTTCGGTTTGCTAAAATAAACTTTAGGGTCATTCAGGGACTAAAAGCGTCAAAAAGTGCACAAGTTTGCACTTTCGCGCATATCTTACGTTATGAATACATCCGGACATCCAAAAATTTATGTAAGCACTAAAATATTATGTTTTAGTGTTTGGCATGAGAAAAATCCATCCGTCGCGTCATTTGGATCGTTTTTCGCGCTTATGCGCATTCCGTCGTAATTAAGCGAACATCGCGATCGTACGGCCAAACGAACCGACATCCGAGATATTTTTGAGCATGTTTTGAGTTCCCAATACTTTAACATTATTTTAGAGACTTGAAATGAGGTTAACAGGGCTTAAACGTGTCAAAAACACCTCAAAATGCATGTTTCTCAAGTTCAGGGACCAAAACTGCAATTCTGTAATAGAAGGCCATGCGGCCCGCGTAAGTTTTATGTGTATCCTTACGCGGCCTGCGTCAGAGTCTCAGACAGCAGAATGTGCAGAAACATCGAATCTGGTCCGTTCCACTTGTTGCACATGGTTTTGGGGAATCTATGGGCTGGTTTTGAGTGCACATGGTATTACAATACCATGGGTGCAAGTGTATGGCCAAGATTGAAGCACATTTTCCAAGAAACGATCCTAACGGTTCGGGAAATCCTATAAATACCCAACCCACCCCATTGCAAAACCCACTAGAATCTTGATTTGAGAAGCTCTAAGTTGAAACCTTTGTTTCATACCTGAGCAACTTGGATCGAGGTTAGCATTCGGGGACCCATCGTAAGTATTCCTTCGTTCTTTTATTGCCTTTCGAGTCTGAAAGTCAAACTTTGTTTGACTTTCTGCGTTGACCAGTTTATGGTCAATGCGAAGTTCATTTGAACTTCGCAACGTGATTGTAATCACGATGGTCATAGTCCCTTGGGACTATGCCTACTGATTACCACGTTGTCTAGGGTCGTAGGGTAAGCGATCTGATAAATCGCTTATACCTTCGAACCCGACCCATTTGGTCGATAATTAGGATCCGACCAAATACGTTAGGTGACCATAGTATATAGGGAATAACCTTCCGAGGTTATACCTTATGGTCGCTTCATTAAGTAGTTGTATGATAGGTAGTATATATGCCTTAGGTAAATTACCAAAATACCCTTTTCTTATGTAATCGGTAATTAAGCATATGTAACCTAACTTTTGTCACATAACTGATTATGTAACATGTTTAGGCATATAACACTTGTCATAGGGCTAGTTAGACATCTCGAGTGCGCTTTTGCGCGCACGACACGTTAAAGTAGCATAAGCTACCTAAACGGGTCGTAATGGGTCATAAGCAATTAGGTTAGGTTTCATTTAGTATGTAGGCTTTGTTAAACCATATTACACGAGTCTCCATACTCGTTTGAATCATCGGATTTAGGTCCGGTTATTAACATAGTTACCTATATTAGGTGCCGTTTGATATCCGCGATCTCTAGCATTGTTTGGTTGTTACTCAAGGACTACTAAGCAATCTCAAGTGAGTACATAGACCCCTCTTTTACTGTTTTCCAAACATTTTGGGGTGAAACACATGTGCCTACTTGTTACTTTCATGCTTTCACATCATATACCTGCTATGTTCATTAGTACATTTATAGTACATGATTTCATTACATTTTATGCTATGTATGCCCTTTGTGTGCTTACTTAGTACATTGCCTTACATTACATGCTATGTATGCCCATTGTGTGCATACTTAATACATTGTTTTACATTACATGCTATGTGTGCCCATTGTGTGCATACTTAGTACATTTGTTATTCATCACATGCTTACATTTTGGATACACATTACATGATTTACATTAGACATGAACATTTTACTTTGGTAGTTTGGTTTGAGTAAGTGATTAAGTAACGAGGCGTGTGTAATATGATACAAGCATGGTGGATACGCCGCTGGTACTTCCTATATATAAGTGTTTGTATGGTATTACATATCGTAGCGTTATTTGAATCATTTCAATTTGGACATATAACATTTTATACAAATAACATACTTTTCACAAGACATTGATTTACAAACAGCTTATCTTATACAAACTCATCTTACATGGTTATTCATTTAACCATACATTATTCTCTTATTTATATATATCATCTGATCTTATCGTTTTTCAAATAATTTACAAGACAAAGCAAATTACAAGGTTCATGACTAAACATTTTCTCAAACATAAGTCATGAATCCTATTTTCTCAAAACCTATGTATCTCACAGGCATTTTTATGCTGACGTACCTATTTTCACATGTGTTTTCAGGAGATGATGCATAGGACTTATCAAGACATACTTAGGCGGACCTGTGCCTTAGTGACTTAAAACGAGACAAGAACTAGTTAATTTATGTTATGTACTCTTGGGTTCTTGTTTAAAACAATGTAAACTTTCATGTTTGATTAATAAAACGAACTTCAATTGCCATGGATTTGAAACAATTAATTCTGTTACAACACTCCCCGACATTTCCGCCACGTTTTGTATGTTCTACGTGGTCGGGGTGTGACACCACAATTGGATGTTTAAATAATAAAAATAATTGGGATAATTTAACACAAGGGTGACATGTGTGACTTTGCGGATCACATTAGCCAAGAATATTAATATGTTTGCAGATGTTATCAGAGATTCGAATCTTTTTAAACAGGTTTTACCATTTTGGCTAGGTCTTTATAATGACATACAAGCTAGGTTTTACCTTTTTAAGATTCTTATTAATATACAACGCAGAACAATACTAAATTGAAATGGTTAATATGGATCTGAATCTAATTGTGGAACTACCGTTTTGGCCCTTGTTTTAAAATGACATAAGGCTAGGTCTTGTCCTTTTAGATTTTATCATTCTAATAAAATGATTGATCAAAAATTTTATTCATTTATTTCACATTTTATGTTTATTCAAGTAATTAAAAATGAAATTTAAACTAACCATTCCATCACATAATAAAAATAAATTACGAGTCTGCCCTAAACGGGACTTCTACCAAATAACACGCCCACGCAGGGGCTTAAACCACACACATACCCACGCAGGGGTCAACAGAAAAACACATGCCCACGCAGGGGCAGAATACTAAAGAACATACCCTCACTGGGGTCAAAACAGAAAAACAGGCCCACACAGGGGCTCAACTAGAAACAAGGAACTACTACCAACAATTGAAGGATTCAATGGTTCTTCTTGCTTTTTCCTTTAATTAAACCTGCCAATCCTTTGAGGAAACCATGTCGTTCCCTGCGATCTTTGTGAATTTGATGATCAACCTGGTCCAGTCTTTGGAGAATTTCCTCACGCTCAGGTGGGGAAAACTGTGGTACCTGCGGCTGCGGTTGATGTGGAGGTCGAAGAGGCGGTTGTTGTTGGTATCCATATGCTGGGTAACCAACTCCCCAAGGAGTTCCGTAGGGCCCTTCGGGGTTTTGAACATTGTAGTTCCATGCCGCTAGGTAGGGGTAGATCTCAGCATAATTAAAGCTGGTGTGAGCAGGCATCTCAAAAGGGTTATATGTTGCTGGACCAGTATACGTGGGAATTGGGTTGTCAAAACCCAAAGGTGGTGGCATGGCATGCGTAGAGTTCACTTCCGGGTTGGGGTTTGAAGGTCCTCTAAACTGCTGGTTCTCGTGGAGCGGTGGATAGTGACTACCACTCGATGGTTGGGGGTGCTGATATGCACTCCTTCACCTCGCACGGACATTCGTGCGTTAGATCTCCTTCGCCTTGGCGGCTCAGGAGGCTGCTGCTGAGGTGGTGGTGGTGGCGGAGTAACTGCCACAAAGCGAGAGTCCCTGGAAGGATCTGATTGCTTCTGCTGTTGTTGCTGATAAGGTGATGAATGGTAAGAGGGTGTGAAATACCACTCATACTGGTTCATCCTCGCTTGAAAGCTTTCTGGACCACGGTAAGGTGATCCGTGAAAAGACAATCCATCGGAGATTTCAATAGGATGAGTGGGGGTACCAGACGGTGGTTCGGTTGGGTCAATATCCTCATCCATGTCCATAGCGTGATCTCCTGAAAAATGATCTTCAGGCCCCAATGGGTTAACACCCACTGGTTCCTCTAGGTAGTTAGCCGGGTTGAACCGGCTTCAAAAGAGATGGGACGGGTTGTCAAAGGAATGGCGTGAGTTGGACCGTTGAAGAGGGATAAACGATGGTTGTGGGTTTTCAGGTTCGTTCTCAGAGTGGGGTCCAAAAGAGTGTAAGTAAGAAGGTGACGAAGCTAACGAGCCAGATCGCCTCGCTGGCTGTAGGTGCGACCTCCAGTCTCCTTGTGGACTGGTGTTAATAGGAACAGGTGAAGTCCGCCTTTGAGAAGGTCATGCCTCCTCGTCGTGGGTTCCTACAAGTGCCTTTCCTTTTCCTCTTCCTCTGAAAAATCTTGGCGGCATATTTTAGACCTGTGAACATAAACAATATAACAACAAAGAAAGAAAAAAAAATATAAACAACAAAGGTAGCACAAAAATCAGGAATTGACCTATGTTCTTTGTCTAGACTCGAAAATTTGAGGAATGTGCAATTGTGTAACTGAGATTAAACACAAAAGGCTAGTGTTTAATTCACTCAGTGTTGGCTCTGATACCAACCTGTCACACCCCGATATTTCCACGTATTGCCGGTGGGCCCGGTGGGGAGTATCGTGACGTAGTTGATATCATCATAGTCAAACAACACAATATATAAAATGCACAGCGGAAGCAAAAGATAGATTCATTTCAACTTTAATAAATTGTAATATCGAATATCACAAATAGTCGAAATGGATCCACAGGCGGATCAAAAATAAAAAGGAAACATTGTTCAACAGTTTTATTGACATCCAAGCTTGCGAGACTTATTGTGGACGCTAGGAGAAACCAGCCTAGTTTGAGTAGTACCTGCACTAAACCTTTTGGGAAAAATACGTCAGTTTACACTGGTAAATACAATTTAACTGACTCATTTTGAAAAGGTTTGAAAATTGATTTGAATGCACGTGGCACAAAACATTTTATAACTTGGGATAATTATTTGAATATAATACTTGTAAAAGAATTACATGTTTCTTATGCGTTTAGTAGCCCGGATCGTGTCGGGTTAAAGATCAATAGACACACCACATTAATTATTTGGACACTGACGGGTGTATGCCTACACCCCGTGCTTAGGTCGTGGCCATTTCGTAAAATGATGCCAAGGATATTCGGGACATGGTTATTAGCCCCCCAAAGGCTTTAAGTAAACAAAACATTTTCAAAAGAAGACATTTCATTAATTTAACCTTCATACAATTAAAAATGCAATGCCCGACCAAGCAGTATTTTATATACCGTACCCCAAGCCCGTATAGGGAAAATAAGTTAAAAGTATTTACCTTTGCAAGTATGATCACAAATAGCAAATGCGGGTAGCTTTTACTGGGCCTCCTATTCTGGAACAAAGGTTTATAGTAACCTATTAGATTTCTAACGGGTCTTTAATTAAGCTTAAGCTTAGACCGGTTAGTTTTAAAGGAAGATATGGTTCAAACGCATGATTAAGCGAAGACCGGAATAGAATGTGATTTAGACCCGACAAGTTTGAAGACTTGTATAATATGGGTAAACTAAACACATTCTGGATTTTGAGACAAAAATTGATAAGGTTTGACCCGTTTCGGTCAATTTATGCAAACTAGTTACATAAACCGAACCGAACGTGTAAGATGCGTAACGGGTAACTATAAGAGCCATATACGGGTTTCCTAAGTTAATATGCTTTAAATATGTTGGGACATCAGTAAGATATCTTCTATTATGCCCGAAATGGATTTAAACTCAAACTATGCCTTGTAAGGGCATTTTGGTCATTTAAAAGGTTATAAAAGAGTTTAATTAGTAATATGAGTTACAGGTCTGATTTATTTAATAAATATACTTAATTTAATAAGTTATAACAGTAGGTACTAGATATATGTGAAATTTATCATTTAAAACCAAACTATGCACCTTAGGGGTATTTTGGTAATTTCACATAGACTAAAAAGGTCAAAACGGGAATCTAAGTTAAACAACTTTTGCTTACTGTCAAAATATTGTAATTTACCTAAAATATCAGTAGGTATCAAACCTTATATGTTTAAAATAGTTTTAGTACATACTATGCGTTAAAAACGCTTAAAAAGGCGATTAGGAGCCATTTCTGGGTTTTATATAGAAAGCTGATATTTTTATATTTCCAGAAGGTTTAAAATAATGTATTTATCATATAAAATCAGTAGCAAAAGGTTTGGGGTCAAAAAGATATGTAAAACTCATTTTATGGCCCAAAAGGGCAAAACCGACAATAACCGATTTAGAACTACAACCCTATGTTATGCTCAGCCTAAAATTAATTAAAAATCTTCAAAAATCCCAAAATATTATATTACATCAGTGTGTAAAAAGTTTGATATCAAAAAGTGGGTTTAAATAGGCTATATGCTAATTACGCCGTTTAATTAACATAAAGCTTTCTAATTACGCTATTGAGCATAACTCTTAATCTAGACCTCAAACTGATGTCAAATTTTGGGTACAAGTTTATAAATCAGTAACTAAGGTTTCTACTCTTTCACATTTTCAAAAATCACGTTTTAAGGTCAAAAGGGCATAATAGTCAACATATAAGCAATTAACGGAAACATGCATATTAATTGGATAACTAATGAACCAAGTTGTATAATCTCAGAGAGTTATACTTATATAAAACCTGGTCCAAATAAGGCTCTAAGGCATTTCTAAAACATGCTTAAATGGGTCAGAACTGAAAGTCAAAGCGAAAGTCAAACTATGCGACTTTCGGTCCCGATCCGAGTCTAAACTGAAAATTGCCAGGTTGAACAAGTTTAGACATGTTCTTACATTAATTACCAAGTTATATTAGTGATCAAACAGGTTGCATGTCTCCTACATTGCTAATTATGCATTAATTTGAAAATAAGCATTCTGTTGACTTTTTAATAACAAGTTTGACCCGACAATTGACCTAGTTAGAGTGGGAATCAGAGAGTACCCTTTTAAGGGTTTATTACCCTTATAAATACCTACTTATAGGTACTTTTAATTCGAGATTTGACTGAGCCAATTCTAATTAATCTCGAAGTCAAACTTTAATTATGACGGTTTGACTTTTAGCTAATTAACTAAGCTAAACTGAATTAGGAAGGGTTAAGGACACTTACAAAGGTCCTATGCATGATTAGGGATCACTAGGAAGCTTGTTGTTGGTCAGAGGAGCTCCAGAAATGAAGTTGCAAGTGAATGAACAAATGTTGCAACTTTGGGTGTTCTTAAATAGTGGATTTTGATCTCATAAGATGATGCCAAAGAGGTCTATGAGTGTTTCCAGATCAAGACAAGTGCCCCCTATGCATGAAATACCATGGGGCAGCCCCTGGTATGTAAAACAAGAGTTCTAAGTCGGTTACAAGGCTGCAACAGGCAGCTGTGCACTTTTTCAGCGCTGGCGGGTTTTACACGGGCCGCGAAGGGCCTCTCGCGGGGCGCCTAAAAGTGGCGCAACAGGCCAAACAAGTTTCATGTTTTGCAATTCAGCCCCTGGTCCTTTCTAACGTGGTTTTAAGTGTTTTTCTTGCACTTTTGGCCCTCTAACTTGATTTTTCAGGACCTTAATGTCACACCCCGACCACGTAAAACATCAAATCGTGGCGGAAACGTCGGGGAGTGTTGTAACAGAATTAATTGTTTCACAACCATGGAAATTAAAGTTACGTTTTATTTATCAAACAAGAGTGTTACATTGTCTCAAAATAGGAAATAAAGAGTTCAGAACATAATTAAACTAGTTCTATCTTTATTTTATGTCTCTAAGGCACAGGTCCGCCCTAGTGTCACAATCATCATCCTAAGCAACAGCTCCTGAAAACACATGTGAAAATAGGTACGTCAGCATAAAAATGCCTGTGAGATACATAGGTTTTGTGAAAATAGGATTCATGACTTATAAGTTTAGAAAAAAAAAAGTTGTTTAGCAAAAGTCAGTCATGAACCTTGTAAATTATTTTGTTTTGTAAATCATTTAAAAAGCAATAAGATCAAATGATATGTATAAATAAAAGAATAATGTATGGTTAAATGTATAACCAAGTAAAATGAGTTGTATAAAGTAAATTGTTTGTAAACCAAAGTCTTGTAAGAATTCGTGTTACCTGTGTAAAATGTATAAGTCCAAATTGAATGATTTAAATAACGCTATGATATGTAATATAATACAAACACTTATATATAGGAAGTACCAGCGGCGTATCCACCATGCTTGTATCATATTACTCACATCTCGTTACTTAAGTCACTTTAACAAACCACCAATGTATAAAGTCTATGTTTAAACCGATTGTCAAAAGTCCTTGTATAAATCATATCAAATGTTAATAGTCCAAATGTAGTTAAGTAATGTGTAGCAAGTGTATGTCTGGTAAGTAATGTGTAGTTACATAAACCAAATGTAAGAATGTACAAAACAAAGTATTTTGAATATATCAAAAAGTTATGTTTTGCAAAGTAATGCATGTCACATTGATACAAACACTTATGTGGTAAGTTAACGCATACATTCAAGCCTTGAGACAGTCGGATAACCCTAAGTCAAGGTTATCAAAAGAAATGTTTTCGGATTCATTCATTCCTTACATCCAAACAAACCCGGGATGTCAGGAATGGGATTTGTCAAGTCCTATGGTACCAGTACTTACTACCGAGCGGCGTAGCTAATGTTAATGAACGTATATAAGTCCCGTTTGTGCAAACCAAATGTCATAGCAAATGTGAACATGTTATACGAAAACAATGTACTAAGTATGCTAAGTTAACATACGAAGCAGAAAAGTCATGTAAATCAATGTGCTAGCATGCTATCAGTCAACATACATAGCAGAAATATAAAGTAAAACAATGTACTAAGTATGCTCACAATGGACATACATAGCATGAAATGTAATGTAATGTAAAACGAGGTACTAAGTATGCACACAATGGACATACATAGCATAAAATGTAATGAAATCATGTACTATAATGTACTAATGAACATAACAAGCATATGATATGAAAGCATGAAAGGCACGAAAGTAACAAGTAGGCACATGTGTTTCACCCCAAAACAGTTTGAAAACAGTAAAAGAGGGGTCTATGTACTCACTTGAGATTGCTTAGTAGTCCTTGAGTAACAACCAAACAATGCTAGAGATCACGGATATCAAACGGCACCTAATATAGGTAACTATGTTAATATACCGGACCAAAATCGGAGGATTGGATAGAATGAGGGTTCGTAAACCAAACGAGTATGGAGACTCGTGTAATATGGTTTAACAAAGCCCACATACTAAAATGAAACCTAACCTAAGTGCTTACGACCCGTTTAGGTAGTTTATGCTACTTTAACGCGTCGTTCGCGTAAAACGCGTTCAGAACGCCTAACTAGTCCTATGACAAGTAAAATATGCCTTAACATGTCTAATATTGTTACCAAATCAGTTTAGATACCAAAAGTTATGTTACATATGCTTAAAATGAGTTTTGGCGTAAAAAGGGTATTTTGGTAATTTACCTAAGGCATATAAACTACCTATCATACAACTACTCAAACGATGTGACCATAAGGTATAACCTCGGAAGGTTATTCCCTATATACTATGGTCACCTAATGTGTTTGTTCGGATCCTAATGATCGACCAAACGGGTCGGGTTCGAAAGTATAAGCGATTGTTTAGATCGCTTACCTTACGACCCTATATAAGCACTAAACTAAAAGTGACGAGCTAAGCATGTTAAAACATGCTAAACTAAGTTTAGAAAACAGGTTTGGTATCAAAACAAACAGTTTTCATACCTAAGAGTAGTTTGGTTACAAAATACGCAAGAATACGCATTTTGGCCGAAACTACGACTCGTCACTGAGTCTTGATAACGTGGTAATCAGTAGGTATAGTTTCTAGGGACTATAACCATCGTGATTACGCTCACGTTATGAAGTTCAAACGAACTTCGCATTGACCATAAACTGGTCAACGCAGAAAGTCAAACAAAGTTTGACTTTCGGACTAGAAAAGCGATAAAAGAACGAAGGAACACTTACAAAGGGTCCCCGCTAGTAAAACTTGATCGAATAGCTCAGGTATGAAGCAATGACTTCAACTTAGAGCTTTGAGATCAGATTTGTGGGGTTTTTGCAAGTGATGGGTTGGGTATTTATAGTAAATGGACAACCGTTAGGATCGTTTATCGAATAACGTGCTTTGATCTTGTCCATACACTTGTTGAAACCTTGTGGTGACTCAAAATGGCCCCTCATGAACTGAAAGGGCAAGTGTGGGTGAGTTTTTGGGTGCTTAATAGCTGTAATCTGCTGTTAAATTGATCTTATCTGATCTGGGAAGCTGACACGGGCCGCGTAAGGGGACTCACTAAACTTACGCGGGCTGCCTGGCCTGTCTGGTCAGAAGAAACTTTCAACAAATGTCAGTTTTGGTCCCGGTTGTGTTTTAAAGCCATTTCCGACACGTTTAAGGCCCGATAAGCCAACGTTAAGGCCCTAAAATGATGCTTAAACATTGTGGACATGAAACATGCTCAAAAATATGCCGGATGTTGGTTCGTTTGGTCGTACGATCGCGATGTTCGCTTAATTACGACGGAATGCGCGTAAGCACGAAAAACGATCCAAATTGCGTGACGAATGGATTTTTCTCATGCCAAACACTAAAATAAAATATTTTAGTACTTACATAAATTTTTGGATGTCTGGATGTATTCAGAACGTGAGTTATGCGCGAAAGTGCAAACTTGTGCACTTTTTGACGCTTTTAGTCCCTGAATGACCCAAAAGTTTATTTTAGCACACCGAACCCCTCAAAGCCTATTTCTAAGAAATGTAAAGGATATTTATGGTATGTTTAACTTATGGTCATGTTCCAGAATGTCTGTTACAGTTCAAATTGGCATACTTTCGCAGTTTGTCAAATTTAGTCCCTGTAAGCGAATTAACTTGTTTTTGCCATACCAAAGCCTTCAAAACTTATTTCTAAGTTATGTAAAGGTTATTTAAGGTATGTTAAGTATATGTTGATGTTACAGAGTATTTTTCGCATTAAACTGATTACATTTACGCACCAGTTTGCGTATAATTCTCCAGAAAGCGATGTAGAGTTTGAAATTGAACAAAAGTCAAAACATGAAAAATGTCAAACATAAACAAACAAACATTGGGATCAAATAACATTGTTTTATTGATAATTAAACTATTCACAATGATTACAAGCACAGGTGTTACACTTGACTTTTACAAACTTGGTTAAGTCCTTGGTTAACTTTGTGCTTACCCGAAAAGTCACAAATTTCAACGTTGATGCTATTAGCCCCTCGTATACGAATTTGATCATAACTTTCTCATACGATAACGAAACTTGGTGAAATTTTTACCACATATTCTAGTGAGTATAATTTATCGTTACAAAGCTTTAGGTTTGCTAAAAGGTCACTCAGATGTACACTTTTAACATGTTGACACATTTAACCCCTGTAGTTTGTACTTTCTCACTTTCTTCCACGATTTGCTTCGTATGATCCATGATTTATTTTTTTTAAGGTTATAAACATCATGTAGGGTTATTGTAAGGCATATTTATCCATTTTTGACACTTTGAACTGTGACAACCCGCACTAAACCAGGTATCCGTACAACTTAATTAATGATTAATTACTACTTGATTACTGTGCTTGATTGAACTAGCTGATAAACTGCTACCTGCATACTGATACATGCACTTACTTGCATCATACTTCATTTGCTGTCACTACATTATTTACATGCTGAACCCTAGTGACAAACATGATGCACAAAAAGCACAGTAGCACTAAACGGATACACAGTGAACATGCTGATATAACCAGCATCAGGCAAACACTGCCTCTAAGGCCTGTTAAGAGCCTCATATATTTTGGCTACACTGGTAGTGAGTGTAGGATATAAGGGTTGTGGTACCGCGTCTCTAGGGATAAGATACACTGATTCGGATGTGCCAAAAACGTACTTTAAGTACCAAACACAGCACTTTAATAATTAATCCAGCTTCTAGCTGACTAGTAAAGTGCCAGAAAATGAGAAAACAACACTAGACACTTTCTAAAGTGTCGGGAAAACAAACTGTGTCACTAAAAATGTAATAACGACACTTTAAAGCTTTTATAACGCTTTAACGGATTACTATCCAACTGAACAACCGGACTTTACCCGGAACATGGAAATATTAGTATTTTCACTATTTTTATTTTTCTGAGCCAGTTAGGGTCCCTGATTACCCTAACACCCGTCATAACACGCTATATATAACTAACGAGGTTAAACACTTAACTTGCCTATTTAACTAAACTAATTACCCTAACTACTTGGTTACCATCGAACTACCCCCCCCCCCCCATGTCCCTAACCGGCCCCAAGAACCAAGGGGACACACTAGTACTTGAGATCTTGCCAAAATCTTGTGTTGTCTAATATCCATGCTACACATTATCCAAAGGTTAATAACACATGATTTCTTCTATAAATACACACTAACCACACTTAACCATTTCCACTAAATCACAACAAACTCACACCCCTCTCTTGCTCTCTCCCATTCTCGGCCGAACACCCCACCAACCGCCACCATACTTTCGGTTCTTGCTCTCAACATTCCAAGCTCATACACACTTGAAGGATCACGTATTAGGAGCTTTGGTGCAAGCGGAACACGAAGGACCTCAACCGTTAGCTTTTATCCACGCGTTTTTCATCACGATTCTTCCCTAGCCTTGAGCTAGAGGTATATCACTTAAAACTTGTTTTTACACTTATCTAAAGTGGGTAAAAGGAATATTGTCGGTTGAATCTTGTTAAAATGAAAGATGATGCATAAAAGTCTAGTAAAATTACTAAAAGTGGTGGATAATAACATATAACTTGTGTAAAAGTTGTAGGACTTGAAATATGTGATTATTGAGACCCGATCTATGATGTGGTAGCTCGGATCTCCGTTTAACCCGACTTTGTAAGATCATGTATCTTCACATAAGCTTGTTTTTGACTAAATACAAGGGTTAAAGGCGAAACTCTACCACACAAGATACATGAACTTGTGTGAAAATATTTTACTTGTGTAAAAGTGGTTTAACCGGTAAAATGGTGTTTAAAACTAGCGGATCTACGTATCCGCAAGTGGTATTTTTGAAGGACCACACATTTAAGAAATCATGTATTTTAAAGATGGATCTTACACTAATAAATATGGTTTTATAAACCACGAGTGTGTAAACACTTGTGAAACAAAAGATCCGACAAAGAAGCAGATTTGTCACTTGTTACTAGAAGTTGTAAAGACGGATTTCTCTAAACACGAGGTTTTTATGAGATTAAAGTTACTTTATATAAAGATCTACATATATAAAGGGTGTTTACACTATAGATTCGGAAAAACTGCAAGTTCGTGCGATTATGCAAATTTACATACTTGTCGACTAGTTTGATGTGTCGGAAATTGTTTGATTGAATAAAGAAGTTGTTGAGTTGATTTGATTAAAAGAAAATGATACGCTTGAAAGCGTGGCCACCTCCAGTTACAGAGGAAACTCTGGCGAAATTTTCTAAAAACCTAACACTTAGACTTTTTACCCAACAAGTGTTAGAACTATCTTTGGACATATTTTTCGAAACATAAATTTCGCCAGCACTATATTTTACTAAATATTCGGAGGTGGGATTTTCACAAAGAATAACGTGATAAGTATATTTGTCACAACACTGTTTATGATTATTTTGTGAAAAATACATAAATATTATTTTAGAGTAAAAAAATAATATTTACAAGCGTTAATGATTCCAAAACTTTGCGAACGCTTCCACAAACATATAAGTTACACCGGTAATTACATTACCACAAGATTGATAAAACGTAACTTACGCACATGTATTGTATCCCCCATCCTTGGGAAGAAGAATGACTACCAAGTGTATACGGAACATAAACACGAAATAGTTGTCTAACTATTTCCCAAAGACATAAACTATAAAGCTAAAGCACGGCCGTCCGTCTAATAGAATTAGCACTTGTAGGTCGTTGCACAGCTTACTGTATTGGAGACACTTGGTAGAGACGCGCATTCACTGTGAGTTCATGTCCCCCTTTTCTCTAACTGTTTTCAGTTTTCTTAACTGCGGGGGTGAAATACATGTTACTTTGTTTACAAGTACTTTATACACGGTATGATTAACGTAAGGAGGTTTAGATCATGTGAATGGGTAGTTAGAACACCGAGGGACTCGAGCGGTAGATCTATCTGGGTGTAGCGAGCCCAGCTCCCGGTCCAACAGAACAGGCCTCTCGGAGGACTAACAGAACGGACCTGGAGTGACTTGGTACCCAACGCAAAAATCGGCTAGGGTTGTGTCTACTTACTTGCATTTCACGACATGCTAATGGCCTTGCAAACCATTGGTGATCACAAGTCCTCTTACACTGCTACATACCAGGAAACTTTTATACTTACAAGTGTTTTACTTACTCACTTGCACATGAACTCGCTCAACATTATTGTTGATTTTTCAACTCACATGTATTTCAGGAAATTAAACGGATCTGGCACGGTATGGAACGTTTTCCGCTGCATATTGTCATGAAGTCATCAGGGTTTAGGGGATGTGTCTCTTACCTGGACAAGACACAGTCCCTAAATCACGTTTATGTTTATGTTATAAGTTGTTATGTCTTTTGAACAAGGTTATTGTTGTTGGAGTATGTTCTCGTCAAACAATGGTATTGTATGTTATTTTCAAACTTAATGGATGACTTGCATGGTTTTTAAATTCATATAGCTTGTTATGATTAAGCTATGGTATTAAGAAGTCACACCAAAATTAACCACGCTTCCGCAAAGCCAGGGTGTGACAGCTTGGTATCAGAGCTCTGATCATAGCGAACTAGGATTCTGTCTCGAGTCTAGACTATGATCACTAGGGCTCTCACGAAAACATTTTTCTGCATACCACTTAAGTCCAGATCCACAACTTTTTACAAACAAATGTTGAGCACATTTTATTTATTTATAGGCTCAGCTTGGAGGGCTGAGGATCGATCTGGAGGATCGAAGTGATCGAGGTAGTTGAGCACGTTGGTTTGTTATAGGATCGATCTGGAGGATCGAGGTTTGGTTTAAGTGAAGGATAGAGCAGTCTTGTAGACTGGATGAAATTGGCTAGTAAGACTAGGAGAAGTATGTGATACTTTACTTGGTGACTTATGTGATTAACTGATTATATGATTGATTATTATACGTATATATGTTTGTGTTACAAACGTTATGCTTTCATCAAGTACTAGAAAGATGGGCACTACGAACCCCATGACCATAGTATCAGACGACATAGTTCAACGAAGCACGAGGTGTACATTTCTGATACTACCGGCACAGATAATGACGACTTTCAGCCCTTTGTGCACTGCCTGAAGTCGTAGCAGAGCCTACTGATGGCCATCTTGTTGGGAATTTGCCACTGGCGGTGATCCCTGCTCCTGTGCCCCTTGCCGCTTATCTCGTTGTTGATATGCCCCCGACATTGCCTCTAAAGACGATGTCGAACTATTAAGAGGAGGACCCACTTGAGGGCAAGGCCCTCTCGCTGCTAGCATTAGACTACTGCATGCGGACGCTCCTGCAGGGGAAACTCATTTCCCTATCCCAGACTCATTTGAGTCTCTGACATCCGCGTCTTCGCACATACAGGGAATGCAGCACCACTCACACGACGCCGACCCTGATATGGCATCATCAGCTGTACCGGATCCCGCCCACAGCTTTGAGTTTGATCACGATATCGAGGTTGATCCTGCTTTTTCCACCTGGTTTTGATCCAGACCATGACATTGAGTTCATGCACTTAGACCAGCCCTTGGGGGATCCTGTAACCCCTGTGATTGTTGATCCCGCTGATTTTGAGATGGAGTTTTTGATTCGAAGCTAGCCGTGGCCCCTGAGCCAGGCGTTGCTCCTAACCCCGCATTGGAATATGACCCTGTTCATGCCAATGCACCGGCTGTTGCTCCTTGATTGATCATCTGCTTGGATGAGAGAAAATTTGGGGTAACTGTGCAAGACAATTTATTATTACGGGGGCCCACGTAATAACGATTTGTAGTGCACAGGAATCCTGATGGACTCTGCAGGCCAAGCTAATGATAACCAATGCAGCAGGAAATAACCTAAACACAAATGACCTAGGCGATGTAGCCTCGAGTTCATTCTATTACAAGCAACAAGCCAAATTGACAAGCCTATGTGAAGGCTCAGGAATTTATTTCCCCACTTATACAGTGAGTATATTTGCGTGTGAAATGGGGTGATTACATGATGGCTTACGTTGCTATATATATACCCCATAGACAATTGAAACATTGTCCAACCCGCTTCACGCTATTTCGACAAAAAGGGAATGTCACCCAGACGTGACACAAGCACCAGTACGTTACTAAGGACAGAAGACGAGCTGCAAGAATGCATCTCACAGATAAATGCACGACATGAAGCCCTCCACTCTATGTACAACGATGACATTACTGGAGATAACCCTCCAACTGGCTGCACCTATAAACAGTTCCTGAACTGCAAGCCTTTGAACTTTGTCGGAACCGGAGGCACCGTTGCATTTGTTCGTTGGTCCGAGAAGACCGACTCCACTCTAAGAATGAGTAACTGTTCGCCCCAACAGAGTGTTACCTACCACTCATGGATATTTCTAGATGACACACTCTCTTAATGGAACCTCCAGGTTCAGACCCTTGGCACATACGCTGCTTATACACTGAGCTGGGACGAGCTCAAGGAAACGATTGAGAAGAAATGTTGTTCTAGGACAGAAATTCAGAAACTTGACGTGGAGTCCTGAAATTTGAGAAAGGACGAACCAGAGACTCCTGAACATGTCCAGCGATCGCACGACTTGCCTAGGGTCGTCCCCTACTAAGTCATTGATGGAGTATGATATAGTGGTGTACTTGTAAGCTTTACATTGTGGTCTCGAATTGTGGCAATACAATCGCAGTATTCTCATCACATGCGATGTTCAATCAATTGTTTATGTCCTGTAACATAAGAGGTTATGTGATTGACTTGTTGATAACACGAGATGTTATGTGTTGGTATTGTTGAATGCATACGTACACTTCACTTGCTATGACCTAACCTATGCGAAACATCTTTTAGGAGATGCCGCCAAGACGCGAAATGCGCATGCCCACCTCTGAGGCAGAACTTAAAGAGATAATTGCTGCAGCTATAGCACAGTACGAGGCCCTACGCTCCGAACCAATCAAAGGTACCTCAGAAAATAACGGTTGTTCCTACTGGCACTTCCTCAACTACAAGCCTCCGAAGTTCGACGGCACAGGGGGTGCCATAACTTTTGTAAAATGGATTGAAAGTATGGAATCCATCTTTCGAATGAGTGGCTGTACGCCAGAACAACAGGTCCCATACGTTTCTGAGTTGTTTCAAGATGGAGCTCGATTATGGTGGAATCTTCAGGTTCGAATAATGGGCCTAACTACAGCATACGCGTTAACTTGGGATGAGTTGAAAGAAATGATGCATAAGAAGTACTGCCCCCACACGGAAACCCAGAAGTGGGAAGATGAATATCGGAGCCTAATGATGGAAGGTCCGAAGGTGTTGGAGTACGTACAACGACTTTATGATCTGTCACAAATTGTTCCATACCTGGTAAAACCAGAACTGAAGAAATTGGAACAATTTATTTGGGAACTGGCGCCTCAAGTCTTGAGCTTGATGACAGTATCTACGCCACCAACAACCATTGTTGCAGGTAAGATGGGTTTGGCACTCGTTACGGAAGCAATTAGGCTAGAAAAACTTGCAAACCCTGACAAGAAAACTCAGGTAGAGTCGTCTGGAAAGAACAAAAGAAAGCTTACCGAAGATACCCAAATGAATAACGATGAACAAAGATCTATTCGAGGTTGTTTTGACTGCGGGGACAAAGGGCACTTCAAGAAAGATTGCCCTAACAACAAACAGGCCAATGATAAGATTTACTTAGAAACTAAACCAAGATGTGCTGAGTGCAAGTATCACCATGATTGTGGATGTCAGAAGCCTAGGAATGGGAAAGGAAATGGCCGAATGATAGGATGCTTCCATTGTAAGGAAGTTGGACATTTTAAGAGGGAATGCCTGAAGTTGAAACAAGACCGTGAGAGAAAATCCAACATCAGAGCCTGTGAGGCATGCCAGGATCCAGGTGTGATTTCTGGTACGTTCTCTAACAACCAAAACTTTTGCACCTATTTTGTTTGATGCTGGTGCCGGTTATGGCTTCGTGTCATTAGAATTTAAGAATATACTCGGTTTAACCGCTAATAAGTTAGATATTCCCTACTCGATCAAATTAGCTAATGGAAAGTTGGTTGAAGCCAACGAAGTTATCAGAGGTTGTGTGATAGAATTGGGAGAACGTGAGTTTACTTTGGATCTACTACCAGTCCAATTGGGAAGCTTCGACGTGGTGATAGGAATGGATTGGTTATCCGGAAACAAGGCTGAGATAGTATGTCACGAGAAAGTTGTTCGTATCCCAACTGATTATGGTGAGACAGTTGTGCTTCACGGAGAGGAGCGTGACACACCGCTAAGATTTATCAGCTGCTTGAAAGCAAGGAAGTGTTTACAGAAAGGATGTGTTGCTTTTCTGGCACACATCGTGGATAAGAAGGCCGCTGAGCCAAGAGTCGAAGATATCCCTGTCGTAAGGGAGTATCCAGAAGTCTTCCCGGGAGACTTACCCGGACTGCCACCTCAGAGGCAAGTAGAGTTTCACGACGATTCAATTCCAGGCACTGCACCCGTAGTCGATGCATCTTAGCGACTTACATTTTTGGAGTGCAAGGATTGACAGAGAAGTGTTGACAACGGATAGAGAAGGAAGATAACAGACCAAAAATTCCTTTTTGGGTAATCCCATTTTTACCCATCAAAAAGAAGGATGATGATTTTCAACTAAACATCAACCACAGAGAACCGAACGAGCTAACGATCAAGAACAGGTATCCTCTGCCAAGAATCGACGATCTGTTCGATCAACTTCAAGGTTCAAGCTGTTACTCTAAGATCGATCTTCGATCTGGATACCATCAATTAAGGATACAGGAGGAAAGTATCCCGAAAACCGCCTTCCGAACTCGTTATGGACACTACGAGTTCCTCGTTATGCCATTTGTTTGACGAACGCACCTGCAGTCTTTATGGACTTAATGAATAGGGTTTGCAAGCCATACTTAGACAAGTTCGTGATTGTATTCATCGACGACATCCTGATTTACTCAAAGACGAAGGCTGAACACGAACAACATCTTAGAACCATATTGGAGCTGCTAAAGAAAGAACAACTGTACGCCAAATTCTCCAAGTGCGAGTTTTGGCTACGCGAAGTCCAGTTTCTTGGACATGTGGTTAATGGGGATGGAATTCATGTTGATCCCACAAAGATCGAGGCAATCAAGAATTGGGAGACGCCTACAACGCCAACCGAGATTCGACAATTCTTGGGTTTGGCTGGCTACTATCGAAGGTTCATCGAGGATTTTTCGAAAATCGCTCAACCTTTGACGCTCCTCACGCAGAAGGACAAAACGTTTGATTGGGGAATCAAACAGGATGAAGCGTTTCAGATATTGAAAGATAAGCTCTGCAACGCGCCAATCTTAGCTCTACCGGAAGGTACCGACGATTTTATGGTATACTGCGACGCATCGCGTCAGGGATTGGGTTGTGTGTTGATGCAACGCCAAAAGGTCATTGCTTACGCATCACGCCAACTGAAAATGCACGAAAAGAATTATACCACACATGATTTAGAGCTTGGCGCAGTGGTTTTCGCTTTGAAGATCTGGAGACACTACCTGTACGGTACGAAATGCACAATCTTCACAGATCACAAAAGCCTACAGCATATATTCAACCAGAAGGAGTTGAATATGAGGCAAAGACGATGGGTTGAATTATTGAACGATTACGACTGCGAGATAAAGTATCATCCAGGGAAGGCGAATGTAGTCGCCGATGCCCTAAGTCGTAAAGAAAGAATCAAGCCCATAAGGGTTAGAGCTTTGGAAATGATTATACGAACCGATCTTTCCTTGCGCATTCGCGCTGCACAAAAAGAAGCTCTCAAGGAGGGAAACCTTGAGGAAGAATATCTCCGTGGAATGGAGAAGCTTTTGGTACCAAACAAGGAAGGGACGTTATGTGTTGAGAAAAGGATTTGGGTTCCTCTGTTTGGTGGATTAAGGGAAGTTATTTTCGACGAAGCGCACAAGTCACGGTACTCTATCCACCCCGGATCGGATAAGATGTATCAAGATCTCAAGGATTACTATTGGTGGCCTAGGATGAAAGGCGACGTTGCTGTCTACGTGAGCAAATGTTTAACGTGCGCTAAGGTCAGGGCAGAATACCAGAAGCCTTCGGGACTTCTGCAACAACCTGAGATTCCCAAGTGGAAATGGGAACAAATCTCAATGGATTTTGTTACAAAATTACCAAGAACGCCAAGAGGCCACGATATGATTTGGGTGATTGTTGACCGCCTAACAAAATCCGCACACTTTCTGCCAATCAAGGAGAAAGACAGTACTAGTAAACTTGCGGAAATTTACTTGAGAGAGATCGTAGCACGTCATGGAGTACCACTCTCGATCATCTCTGATAGAGACGGAAGATTTGTGTCAAGAATATGGCAATCTTTCCAAGAATCTTTTGGCTCACAATTGAATCTGAGCACTGCGTTCCATCCGCAAACTGACGGCCAGAGCGAGCGAACAATACAAACTTTGGAAGACATGCTGAGGGCATGTATTATGGATTTAGGCGGTAGCTGGGATAAACACTTACCTTTGGTTGAATTTTCATACAACAACAGCTACCACACCAGTATTGGTGTCGCGCCATTTGAGGCCCTATACGGACGCAAGTGCCGATCACCACTATGTTGGTCTGACGCAGGTGATAGGCAGCTTGCTGGTCCCGAAATCGTCCAAGAGACGACAGACAAAATTGCGCAAATACTTAAACGCATCGAAGCCGCTCGCCACAGGCAAAAGGCCTACGCGGATCCAAACCGGAAGCATGTGGATTTTCAAGTTGGAGAAATGGTTTTACTGAAAGTTTCACCCTGGAAGGGGGTAGCACGCTTTGGAAAGCGTGGGAAGTTAAATCCACGCTACATTGGTCCCTTCAGAATTCTGGAAAGAATCGGAACTGTAGCATACAAGTTGGACCTGCCTGCTGAACTAAATGGTGTTCACGATACATTTCATGTATCCAATTTAAAGAAAAGTCCAACTCAAATTGACGTTGCCATTCCTATCGACGAGATTCATATTGACGACACGCTCCACTTCGTTGAAGAACCTGTTGAGGTCACGGATTGGAAAGTTAACAAGACCCGCCGGAGCAGTGTCAAACTCGTCAAGGTTCGTTGGAATGCCAGACATGGTCCTGAATTTACCTGGGAACGTGAGGACCGGATGAAAGAGAAATACCCCCACTTATTTCCTAAGAACCCTGCTTCTACAAGCAGAACTTAAATTTCGGGACGAAATTTATTTAACGGGGGGAGAATGTGACAACCCGCACTAAACCAGGTATCCGTACAACTTAATTAATGATTAATTACTACTTGATTACTGTGCTTGATTGAACTAGCTGATAAACTGCTACCTGCATACTGATACATGCACTTACTTGCATCATACTTCATTTGCTGTCACTACATTATTTACATGCTGAACCCTAGTGACAAACATGATGCACAAAAAGCACAGTAGCACTAAACGGATACACAGTGAACATGCTGATATAACCAGCATCAGGCAAACACTGCCTCTAAGGCCTGTTAAGAGCCTCATATATTTTGGCTACACTGGTAGTGAGTGTAGGATATAAGGGTTGTGGTACCGCGTCTCTAGGGATAAGATACACTGATTCGGATGTGCCAAAAACGTACTTTAAGTACCAAACACAGCACTTTAATAATTAATCCAGCTTCTAGCTGACTAGTAAAGTGCCAGAAAATGAGAAAACAACACTAGACACTTTCTAAAGTGTCGGGAAAACAAACTGTGTCACTAAAAATGTAATAACGACACTTTAAAGCTTTTATAACGCTTTAACGGATTACTATCCAACTGAACAACCGGACTTTACCCGGAACATGGAAATATTAGTATTTTCACTATTTTTATTTTTCTGAGCCAGTTAGGGTCCCTGATTACCCTAACACCCGTCATAACACGCTATATATAACTAACGAGGTTAAACACTTAACTTTCCTATTTAACTAAACTAATTACCCTAACTACTTGGTTACCATCGAACTACCCCCCCCCCCCCCCCATGTCCCTAACCGGCCCCAAGAACCAAGGGGACACACTAGTACTTGAGATCTTGCCAAAATCTTGTGTTGTCTAATATCCATGCTACACATTATCCAAAGGTTAATAACACATGATTTCTTCTATAAATACACACTAACCACACTTAACCATTTCCACTAAATCACAACAAACTCACACCCCTCTCTTGCTCTCTCCCATTCTCGGCCGAACACCCCACCAACCGCCACCATACTTTTGGTTCTTGCTCTCAACATTCCAAGCTCATACACACTTGAAGGATCACGTATTAGGAGCTTTGGTGCAAGCGGAACACGAAGGACCTCAACCGTTAGCTTTTATCCACGCGTTTTTCATCACGATTCTTCCCTAGCCTTGAGCTAGAGGTATATCACTTAAAACTTGTTTTTACACTTATCTAAAGTGGGTAAAAGGAATATTGTCGGTTGAATCTTGTTAAAATGAAAGATGATGCATAAAAGTCTAGTAAAATTACTAAAAGTGGTGGATAATAACATATAACTTGTGTAAAAGTTGTAGGACTTGAAATATGTGATTATTGAGACCCGATCTATGATGTGGTAGCTCGGATCTCCGTTTAACCCGACTTTGTAAGATCATGTATCTTCACATAAGCTTGTTTTTGACTAAATACAAGGGTTAAAGGCGAAACTCTACCACACAAGATACATGAACTTGTGTGAAAATATTTTACTTGTGTAAAAGTGGTTTAACCGGTAAAATGGTGTTTAAAACTAGCGGATCTACGTATCCGCAAGTGGTATTTTTGAAGGACCACACATTTAAGAAATCATGTATTTTAAAGATGGATCTTACACTAATAAATATGGTTTTATAAACCACAAGTGTGTAACACACTTGTGAAACAAAAGATCCGACAAAGAAGCAGATTTGTCACTTGTTACTAGAAGTTGTAAAGACGGATTTCTCTAAACACGAGGTTTTTATGAGATTAAAGTTACTTTATATAAAGATCTACATATATAAAGGGTGTTTACACTATAGATTCGGAAAAACTGCAAGTTCGTGCGATTATGCAAATTTACATACTTGTCGACTAGTTTGATGTGTCGGAAATTGTTTGATTGAATAAAGAAGTTGTTGAGTTGATTTGATTAAAAGAAAATGATACGCTTGAAAGCGTGGCCACCTCCAGTTACAGAGGAAACTCTGGCGAAATTTTCTAAAAACCTAACACTTAGACTTTTTACCCAACAAGTGTTAGAACTATCTTTGGACATATTTTTCGAAACATAAATTTCGCCAGCACTATATTTTACTAAATATTCGGAGGTGGGATTTTCACAAAGAATAACGTGATAAGTATATTTGTCACAACACTGTTTATGATTATTTTGTGAAAAATACATAAATATTATTTTAGAGTAAAAAAATAATATTTACAAGCGTTAATGATTCCAAAACTTTGCGAACGCTTCCACAAACATATAAGTTACACCGGTAATTACATTACCACAAGATTGATAAAACGTAACTTACGCACATGTATTGTATCCCCCATCCTTGGGAAGAAGAATGACTACCAAGTGTATACGGAACATAAACACGAAATAGTTGTCTAACTATTTCCCAAAGACATAAACTATAAAGCTAAAGCACGGCCGTCCGTCTAATAGAATTAGCACTTGTAGGTCGTTGCACAGCTTACTGTATTGGAGACACTTGGTAGAGACGCGCATTCACTGTGAGTTCATGTCCCCCTTTTCTCTAACTGTTTTCAGTTTTCTTAACTGCGGGGGTGAAATACATGTTACTTTGTTTACAAGTACTTTATACACGGTATGATTAACGTAAGGAGGTTTAGATCATGTGAATGGGTAGTTAGAACACCGAGGGACTCGAGCGGTAGATCTATCTGGGTGTAGCGAGCCCAGCTCCCGGTCCAACAGAACAGGCCTCTCGGAGGACTAACAGAACGGACCTGGAGTGACTTGGTACCCAACGCAAAAATCGGCTAGGGTTGTGTCTACTTACTTGCATTTCACGACATGCTAATGGCCTTGCAAACCATTGGTGATCACAAGTCCTCTTACACTGCTACATACCAGGAAACTTTTATACTTACAAGTGTTTTACTTACTCACTTGCACATGAACTCGCTCAACATTATTGTTGATTTTTCAACTCACATGTATTTCAGGAAATTAAACGGATCTGGCACGGTATGGAACGTTTTCCGCTGCATATTGTCATGAAGTCATCAGGGTTTAGGGGATGTGTCTCTTACCTGGACAAGACACAGTCCCTAAATCACGTTTATGTTTATGTTATAAGTTGTTATGTCTTTTGAACAAGGTTATTGTTGTTGGAGTATGTTCTCGTCAAACAATGGTATTGTATGTTATTTTCAAACTTAATGGATGACTTGCATGGTTTTTAAATTCATATAGCTTGTTATGATTAAGCTATGGTATTAAGAAGTCACACCAAAATTAACCACGCTTCCGCAAAGCCAGGGTGTGACAGCTTGGTATCAGAGCTCTGATCATAGCGAACTAGGATTCTGTCTCGAGTCTAGACTATGATCACTAGGGCTCTCACGAAAACATTTTTCTGCATACCACTTAAGTCCAGATCCACAACTTTTTACAAACAAATGTTGAGCACATTTTATTTATTTATAGGCTCAGCTTGGAGGGCTGAGGATCGATCTGGAGGATCGAAGTGATCGAGGTAGTTGAGCACGTTGGTTTGTTATAGGATCGATCTGGAGGATCGAGGTTTGGTTTAAGTGAAGGATAGAGCAGTCTTGTAGACTGGATGAAATTGGCTAGTAAGACTAGGAGAAGTATGTGATACTTTACTTGGTGACTTATGTGATTAACTGATTATATGATTGATTATTATACGTATATATGTTTGTGTTACAAACGTTATGCTTTCATCAAGTACTAGAAAGATGGGCACTACGAACCCCATGACCATAGTATCAGACGACATAGTTCAACGAAGCACGAGGTGTACATTTCTGATACTACCGGCACAGATAATGACGACTTTCAGCCCTTTGTGCACTGCCTGAAGTCGTAGCAGAGCCTACTGATGGCCATCTTGTTGGGAATTTGCCACTGGCGGTGATCCCTGCTCCTGTGCCCCTTGCCGCTTATCTCGTTGTTGATATGCCCCCGACATTGCCTCTAAAGACGATGTCGAACTATTAAGAGGAGGACCCACTTGAGGGCAAGGCCCTCTCGCTGCTAGCATTAGACTACTGCATGCGGACGCTCCTGCAGGGGAAACTCATTTCCCTATCCCAGACTCATTTGAGTCTCTGACATCCGCGTCTTCGCACATACAGGGAATGCAGCACCACTCACACGACGCCGACCCTGATATGGCATCATCAGCTGTACCGGATCCCGCCCACAGCTTTGAGTTTGATCACGATATCGAGGTTGATCCTGCTTTTTCCACCTGGTTTTGATCCAGACCATGACATTGAGTTCATGCACTTAGACCAGCCCTTGGGGGATCCTGTAACCCCTGTGATTGTTGATCCCGCTGATTTTGAGATGGAGTTTTTGATTCGAAGCTAGCCGTGGCCCCTGAGCCAGGCGTTGCTCCTAACCCCGCATTGGAATATGACCCTGTTCATGCCAATGCACCGGCTGTTGCTCCTTGATTGATCATCTGCTTGGATGAGAGAAAATTTGGGGTAACTGTGCAAGACAATTTATTATTACGGGGGCCCACGTAATAACGATTTGTAGTGCACAGGAATCCTGATGGACTCTGCAGGCCAAGCTAATGATAACCAATGCAGCAGGAAATAACCTAAACACAAATGACCTAGGCGATGTAGCCTCGAGTTCATTCTATTACAAGCAACAAGCCAAATTGACAAGCCTATGTGAAGGCTCAGGAATTTATTTCCCCACTTATACAGTGAGTATATTTGCGTGTGAAATGGGGTGATTACATGATGGCTTACGTTGCTATATATATACCCCATAGACAATTGAAACATTGTCCAACCCGCTTCACGCTATTTCGACAAAAAGGGAATGTCACCCAGACGTGACACAAGCACCAGTACGTTACTAAGGACAGAAGACGAGCTGCAAGAACGCATCTCACAGATAAATGCACGACATGAAGCCCTCCACTCTATGTACAACGATGACATTACTGGAGATAACCCTCCAACTGGCTGCACCTATAAACAGTTCCTGAACTGCAAGCCTTTGAACTTTGTCGGAACCGGAGGCACCGTTGCATTTGTTCGTTGGTCCGAGAAGACCGACTCCACTCTAAGAATGAGTAACTGTTCGCCCCAACAGAGTGTTACCTACCACTCATGGATATTTCTAGATGACACACTCTCTTAATGGAACCTCCAGGTTCAGACCCTTGGCACATACGCTGCTTATACACTGAGCTGGGACGAGCTCAAGGAAACGATTGAGAAGAAATGTTGTTCTAGGACAGAAATTCAGAAACTTGACGTGGAGTCCTGAAATTTGAGAAAGGACGAACCAGAGACTCCTGAACATGTCCAGCGATCGCACGACTTGCCTAGGGTCGTCCCCTACTAAGTCATTGATGGAGTATGATATAGTGGTGTACTTGTAAGCTTTACATTGTGGTCTCGAATTGTGGCAATACAATCGCAGTATTCTCATCACATGCGATGTTCAATCAATTGTTTATGTCCTGTAACATAAGAGGTTATGTGATTGACTTGTTGATAACACGAGATGTTATGTGTTGGTATTGTTGAATGCATACGTACACTTCACTTGCTATGACCTAACCTATGCGAAACATCTTTTAGGAGATGCCGCCAAGACGCGAAATGCGCATGCCCACCTCTGAGGCAGAACTTAAAGAGATAATTGCTGCAGCTATAGCACAGTACGAGGCCCTACGCTCCGAACCAATCAAAGGTACCTCAGAAAATAACGGTTGTTCCTACTGGCACTTCCTCAACTACAAGCCTCCGAAGTTCGACGGCACAGGGGGTGCCATAACTTTTGTAAAATGGATTGAAAGTATGGAATCCATCTTTCGAATGAGTGGCTGTACGCCAGAACAACAGGTCCCATACGTTTCTGAGTTGTTTCAAGATGGAGCTCGATTATGGTGGAATCTTCAGGTTCGAATAATGGGCCTAACTACAGCATACGCGTTAACTTGGGATGAGTTGAAAGAAATGATGCATAAGAAGTACTGCCCCCACACGGAAACCCAGAAGTGGGAAGATGAATATCGGAGCCTAATGATGGAAGGTCCGAAGGTGTTGGAGTACGTACAACGACTTTATGATCTGTCACAAATTGTTCCATACCTGGTAAAACCAGAACTGAAGAAATTGGAACAATTTATTTGGGAACTGGCGCCTCAAGTCTTGAGCTTGATGACAGTATCTACGCCACCAACAACCATTGTTGCAGGTAAGATGGGTTTGGCACTCGTTACGGAAGCAATTAGGCTAGAAAAACTTGCAAACCCTGACAAGAAAACTCAGGTAGAGTCGTCTGGAAAGAACAAAAGAAAGCTTACCGAAGATACCCAAATGAATAACGATGAACAAAGATCTATTCGAGGTTGTTTTGACTGCGGGGACAAAGGGCACTTCAAGAAAGATTGCCCTAACAACAAACAGGCCAATGATAAGATTTACTTAGAAACTAAACCAAGATGTGCTGAGTGCAAGTATCACCATGATTGTGGATGTCAGAAGCCTAGGAATGGGAAAGGAAATGGCCGAATGATAGGATGCTTCCATTGTAAGGAAGTTGGACATTTTAAGAGGGAATGCCTGAAGTTGAAACAAGACCGTGAGAGAAAATCCAACATCAGAGCCTGTGAGGCATGCCAGGATCCAGGTGTGATTTCTGGTACGTTCTCTAACAACCAAAACTTTTGCACCTATTTTGTTTGATGCTGGTGCCGGTTATGGCTTCGTGTCATTAGAATTTAAGAATATACTCGGTTTAACCGCTAATAAGTTAGATATTCCCTACTCGATCAAATTAGCTAATGGAAAGTTGGTTGAAGCCAACGAAGTTATCAGAGGTTGTGTGATAGAATTGGGAGAACGTGAGTTTACTTTGGATCTACTACCAGTCCAATTGGGAAGCTTCGACGTGGTGATAGGAATGGATTGGTTATCCGGAAACAAGGCTGAGATAGTATGTCACGAGAAAGTTGTTCGTATCCCAACTGATTATGGTGAGACAGTTGTGCTTCACGGAGAGGAGCGTGACACACCGCTAAGATTTATCAGCTGCTTGAAAGCAAGGAAGTGTTTACAGAAAGGATGTGTTGCTTTTCTGGCACACATCGTGGATAAGAAGGCCGCTGAGCCAAGAGTCGAAGATATCCCTGTCGTAAGGGAGTATCCAGAAGTCTTCCCGGGAGACTTACCCGGACTGCCACCTCAGAGGCAAGTAGAGTTTCACGACGATTCAATTCCAGGCACTGCACCCGTAGTCGATGCATCTTAGCGACTTACATTTTTGGAGTGCAAGGATTGACAGAGAAGTGTTGACAACGGATAGAGAAGGAAGATAACAGACCAAAAATTCCTTTTTGGGTAATCCCATTTTTACCCATCAAAAAGAAGGATGATGATTTTCAACTAAACATCAACCACAGAGAACCGAACGAGCTAACGATCAAGAACAGGTATCCTCTGCCAAGAATCGACGATCTGTTCGATCAACTTCAAGGTTCAAGCTGTTACTCTAAGATCGATCTTCGATCTGGATACCATCAATTAAGGATACAGGAGGAAAGTATCCCGAAAACCGCCTTCCGAACTCGTTATGGACACTACGAGTTCCTCGTTATGCCATTTGTTTGACGAACGCACCTGCAGTCTTTATGGACTTAATGAATAGGGTTTGCAAGCCATACTTAGACAAGTTCGTGATTGTATTCATCGACGACATCCTGATTTACTCAAAGACGAAGGCTGAACACGAACAACATCTTAGAACCATATTGGAGCTGCTAAAGAAAGAACAACTGTACGCCAAATTCTCCAAGTGCGAGTTTTGGCTACGCGAAGTCCAGTTTCTTGGACATGTGGTTAATGGGGATGGAATTCATGTTGATCCCACAAAGATCGAGGCAATCAAGAATTGGGAGACGCCTACAACGCCAACCGAGATTCGACAATTCTTGGGTTTGGCTGGCTACTATCGAAGGTTCATCGAGGATTTTTCGAAAATCGCTCAACCTTTGACGCTCCTCACGCAGAAGGACAAAACGTTTGATTGGGGAATCAAACAGGATGAAGCGTTTCAGATATTGAAAGATAAGCTCTGCAACGCGCCAATCTTAGCTCTACCGGAAGGTACCGACGATTTTATGGTATACTGCGACGCATCGCGTCAGGGATTGGGTTGTGTGTTGATGCAACGCCAAAAGGTCATTGCTTACGCATCACGCCAACTGAAAATGCACGAAAAGAATTATACCACACATGATTTAGAGCTTGGCGCAGTGGTTTTCGCTTTGAAGATCTGGAGACACTACCTGTACGGTACGAAATGCA
The DNA here is from genome assembly GCA_030545235.1 of Helianthus tuberosus. Classification (NCBI taxonomy): domain Eukaryota; kingdom Viridiplantae; phylum Streptophyta; class Magnoliopsida; order Asterales; family Asteraceae; genus Helianthus; species Helianthus tuberosus. The sequence goes on along the minus strand of CM060414.1, from coordinate 114,316,422 downwards.
CAATCTTCACAGATCACAAAAGCCTACAGCATATATTCAACCAGAAGGAGTTGAATATGAGGCAAAGACGATGGGTTGAATTATTGAACGATTACGACTGCGAGATAAAGTATCATCCAGGGAAGGCGAATGTAGTCGCCGATGCCCTAAGTCGTAAAGAAAGAATCAAGCCCATAAGGGTTAGAGCTTTGGAAATGATTATACGAACCGATCTTTCCTTGCGCATTCGCGCTGCACAAAAAGAAGCTCTCAAGGAGGGAAACCTTGAGGAAGAATATCTCCGTGGAATGGAGAAGCTTTTGGTACCAAACAAGGAAGGGACGTTATGTGTTGAGAAAAGGATTTGGGTTCCTCTGTTTGGTGGATTAAGGGAAGTTATTTTCGACGAAGCGCACAAGTCACGGTACTCTATCCACCCCGGATCGGATAAGATGTATCAAGATCTCAAGGATTACTATTGGTGGCCTAGGATGAAAGGCGACGTTGCTGTCTACGTGAGCAAATGTTTAACGTGCGCTAAGGTCAAGGCAGAATACCAGAAGCCTTCGGGACTTCTGCAACAACCTGAGATTCCCAAGTGGAAATGGGAACAAATCTCAATGGATTTTGTTACAAAATTACCAAGAACGCCAAGAGGCCACGATATGATTTGGGTGATTGTTGACCGCCTAACAAAATCCGCACACTTTCTGCCAATCAAGGAGAAAGACAGTACTAGTAAACTTGCGGAAATTTACTTGAGAGAGATCGTAGCACGTCATGGAGTACCACTCTCGATCATCTCTGATAGAGACGGAAGATTTGTGTCAAGAATATGGCAATCTTTCCAAGAATCTTTTGGCTCACAATTGAATCTGAGCACTGCGTTCCATCCGCAAACTGACGGCCAGAGCGAGCGAACAATACAAACTTTGGAAGACATGCTGAGGGCATGTATTATGGATTTAGGCGGTAGCTGGGATAAACACTTACCTTTGGTTGAATTTTCATACAACAACAGCTACCACACCAGTATTGGTGTCGCGCCATTTGAGGCCCTATACGGACGCAAGTGCCGATCACCACTATGTTGGTCTGACGCAGGTGATAGGCAGCTTGCTGGTCCCGAAATCGTCCAAGAGACGACAGACAAAATTACGCAAATACTTAAACGCATCGAAGCCGCTCGCCACAGGCAAAAGGCCTACGCGGATCCAAACCGGAAGCATGTGGATTTTCAAGTTGGAGAAATGGTTTTACTGAAAGTTTCACCCTGGAAGGGGGTAGCACGCTTTGGAAAGCGTGGGAAGTTAAATCCACGCTACATTGGTCCCTTCAGAATTCTGGAAAGAATCGGAACTGTAGCATACAAGTTGGACCTGCCTGCTGAACTAAATGGTGTTCACGATACATTTCATGTATCCAATTTAAAGAAAAGTCCAACTCAAATTGACGTTGCCATTCCTATCGACGAGATTCATATTGACGACACGCTCCACTTCGTTGAAGAACCTGTTGAGGTCACGGATTGGAAAGTTAACAAGACCCGCCGGAGCAGTGTCAAACTCGTCAAGGTTCGTTGGAATGCCAGACATGGTCCTGAATTTACCTGGGAACGTGAGGACCGGATGAAAGAGAAATACCCCCACTTATTTCCTAAGAACCCTGCTTCTACAAGCAGAACTTAAATTTCGGGACGAAATTTATTTAACGGGGGGAGAATGTGACAACCCGCACTAAACCAGGTATCCATACAACTTAATTAATGATTAATTACTACTTGATTACTGTGCTTGATTGAACTAGCTGATAAACTGTTACCTGCATACTGATACATGCACTTACTTGCATCATACTTCATTTGCTGTCACTACATTATTTACATGCTGAACCCTAGTGACAAACATGATGCACAAAAAGCACAGTAGCACTAAACGGATACACAGTGAACATGCTGATATAACTAGCATCAGGCAAACACTGCCTCTAAGGCCTGTTAAGAGCCTCATATATTTTGGCTACACTGGTAGTGAGTGTAGGATATAAGGGTTGTGGTACCGCGTCTCTAGGGATAAGATACACTGATTCGGATGTGCCAAAAACGTACTTTAAGTACCAAACACAGCACTTTAATAATTAATCCAGCTTCTAGCTGACTAGTAAAGTGCCAGAAAATGAGAAAACAACACTAGACACTTTCTAAAGTGTCGGGAAAACAAACTGTGTCACTAAAAATGTAATAACGACACTTTAAAGCTTTTATAACGCTTTAACGGATTACTATCCAACTGAACAACCGGACTTTACCCGGAACATGGAAATATTAGTATTTTCACTATTTTTATTTTTCTGAGCCAGTTAGGGTCCCTGATTACCCTAACACCCGTCATAACACGCTATATATAACTAACGAGGTTAAACACTTAACTTGCCTATTTAACTAAACTAATTACCCTAACTACTTGGTTACCATCGAACTACCCCCCCCCCCCCCCCCATGTCCCTAACCGGCCCCAAGAACCAAGGGGACACACTAGTACTTGAGATCTTGCCAAAATCTTGTGTTGTCTAATATCCATGCTACACATTATCCAAAGGTTAATAACACATGATTTCTTCTATAAATACACACTAACCACACTTAACCATTTCCACTAAATCACAACAAACTCACACCCCTCTCTTGCTCTCTCCCATTCTCGGCCGAACACCCCACCAACCGCCACCATACTTTTGGTTCTTGCTCTCAACATTCCAAGCTCATACACACTTGAAGGATCACGTATTAGGAGCTTTGGTGCAAGCGGAACACGAAGGACCTCAACCGTTAGCTTTTATCCACGCGTTTTTCATCACGATTCTTCCCTAGCCTTGAGCTAGAGGTATATCACTTAAAACTTGTTTTTACACTTATCTAAAGTGGGTAAAAGGAATATTGTCGGTTGAATCTTGTTAAAATGAAAGATGATGCATAAAAGTCTAGTAAAATTACTAAAAGTGGTGGATAATAACATATAACTTGTGTAAAAGTTGTAGGACTTGAAATATGTGATTATTGAGACCCGATCTATGATGTGGTAGCTCGGATCTCCGTTTAACCCGACTTTGTAAGATCATGTATCTTCACATAAGCTTGTTTTTGACTAAATACAAGGGTTAAAGGCGAAACTCTACCACACAAGATACATGAACTTGTGTGAAAATATTTTACTTGTGTAAAAGTGGTTTAACCGGTAAAATGGTGTTTAAAACTAGCGGATCTACGTATCCGCAAGTGGTATTTTTGAAGGACCACACATTTAAGAAATCATGTATTTTAAAGATGGATCTTACACTAATAAATATGGTTTTATAAACCACAAGTGTGTAACACACTTGTGAAACAAAAGATCCGACAAAGAAGCAGATTTGTCACTTGTTACTAGAAGTTGTAAAGACGGATTTCTCTAAACACGAGGTTTTTATGAGATTAAAGTTACTTTATATAAAGATCTACATATATAAAGGGTGTTTACACTATAGATTCGGAAAAACTGCAAGTTCGTGCGATTATGCAAATTTACATACTTGTCGACTAGTTTGATGTGTCGGAAATTGTTTGATTGAATAAAGAAGTTGTTGAGTTGATTTGATTAAAAGAAAATGATACGCTTGAAAGCGTGGCCACCTCCAGTTACAGAGGAAACTCTGGCGAAATTTTCTAAAAACCTAACACTTAGACTTTTTACCCAACAAGTGTTAGAACTATCTTTGGACATATTTTTCGAAACATAAATTTCGCCAGCACTATATTTTACTAAATATTCGGAGGTGGGATTTTCACAAAGAATAACGTGATAAGTATATTTGTCACAACACTGTTTATGATTATTTTGTGAAAAATACATAAATATTATTTTAGAGTAAAAAAATAATATTTACAAGCGTTAATGATTCCAAAACTTTGCGAACGCTTCCACAAACATATAAGTTACACCGGTAATTACATTACCACAAGATTGATAAAACGTAACTTACGCACATGTATTGTATCCCCCATCCTTGGGAAGAAGAATGACTACCAAGTGTATACGGAACATAAACACGAAATAGTTGTCTAACTATTTCCCAAAGACATAAACTATAAAGCTAAAGCACGGCCGTCCGTCTAATAGAATTAGCACTTGTAGGTCGTTGCACAGCTTACTGTATTGGAGACACTTGGTAGAGACGCGCATTCACTGTGAGTTCATGTCCCCCTTTTCTCTAACTGTTTTCAGTTTTCTTAACTGCGGGGGTGAAATACATGTTACTTTGTTTACAAGTACTTTATACACGGTATGATTAACGTAAGGAGGTTTAGATCATGTGAATGGGTAGTTAGAACACCGAGGGACTCGAGCGGTAGATCTATCTGGGTGTAGCGAGCCCAGCTCCCGGTCCAACAGAACAGGCCTCTCGGAGGACTAACAGAACGGACCTGGAGTGACTTGGTACCCAACGCAAAAATCGGCTAGGGTTGTGTCTACTTACTTGCATTTCACGACATGCTAATGGCCTTGCAAACCATTGGTGATCACAAGTCCTCTTACACTGCTACATACCAGGAAACTTTTATACTTACAAGTGTTTTACTTACTCACTTGCACATGAACTCGCTCAACATTATTGTTGATTTTTCAACTCACATGTATTTCAGGAAATTAAACGGATCTGGCACGGTATGGAACGTTTTCCGCTGCATATTGTCATGAAGTCATCAGGGTTTAGGGGATGTGTCTCTTACCTGGACAAGACACAGTCCCTAAATCACGTTTATGTTTATGTTATAAGTTGTTATGTCTTTTGAACAAGGTTATTGTTGTTGGAGTATGTTCTCGTCAAACAATGGTATTGTATGTTATTTTCAAACTTAATGGATGACTTGCATGGTTTTTAAATTCATATAGCTTGTTATGATTAAGCTATGGTATTAAGAAGTCACACCAAAATTAACCACGCTTCCGCAAAGCCAGGGTGTGACAGCTTGGTATCAGAGCTCTGATCATAGCGAACTAGGATTCTGTCTCGAGTCTAGACTATGATCACTAGGGCTCTCGAGTCTAGACTATGCTCATAAATTCAGAAATATCATTTTTAGACTAAAAGGGCATAATGGTCAATTATAAGAATAATAACGGAAACTAGCATATAATTCAGAATATTAATGACCAGGTAATATAACCTCAGACGATTATTATAACACCCCGTGTTTTGAAAGTCAAAGTAAAAGTCAAAGTCAAAGGAAGCAAAGATTGCTAATTGCGATCTGTCACTCCTTGCTTAACTGTGGATTGTACACCTTGACTTGTAATCGAATTCTATTATTTGTTTACTTTAGTTGTCTTATGTGGAGTATCTATAACAATCGAGGTTTAATCGATGTTAATCACTAATCTATTTATTGCTTTATCGCTAATCGCATCGCAATCGCATCCGCAACTTTAATTGTAGGTTCTGTATATTGTTTTACATATGTGTGTTATCTATGTGTTACTTGTGCATGTTTACTTTATGTTGTGGTGATTAATCGAAACGCAATCGCAACTCTATAACAACACAATCTAATCGCAAACGCTAAACGCAAGTTAATTATGTTGATTGTATGTTAGATATAGTATTTGTGTGGATATTATTTAAATCTATCGCATCGCTTAATCGACACTTGCTTAGACGCATCGTAACGCTCAACACGCGAAACGAAACATCAAAACCTAACTCGTCGTTTCACTTCAATCGAATGACCATTCGATCGAATGGTCATCCGTACGGATGACCATCCGATCGGATGGCCATCCGATTGGTTTGCCATCCGATCCACACTTGTGCACACATTTCCTCTTTTGGAAACCTATAAATACCCCCTGTCACATCACCAACAGGTTGGTGATGTGACAGCTCTCTCATTCGACCAGCACGTTCCAGCCCTCTTTTCTCTCGATTTCTCACGATTCTTGTAAGTTTTCAACTCAAATCTTGTACATCCATCATCTACACACAATTCTTCATCATTTTCACCTTTGAATCTTCACTTTTAACCGTGAAATCAGTGGATTTGAGGTGTTCTAGGATGATGTCATCATAGGGTTCTTATGAACTTCAAGATTTTGCCTCATTCCACCAAGAACAACTCAGATCTACGTGATTTCCACATGATTAAACACTGTTTTCGCATAGATCTAAACATTTTCATGGATTAGGTGGATTAAAAGATAGTTTCACAACTTTCTTTCAACTCTTTTACACTCAATGCACTCAAAACCGATAGAATTGGAACTCATTCAGGCCTTCTGCTCTCCTCTAGTGATGTATCGGTCTGAGATCTGAATCCTATCAACGGGATAACTGACTTAACGGGTTGAACATGAACAACCGTCACGAACAGTTAACTAATCGGACTGGGGTGATTCCCATCTGATCGGGTAACTCGGACTTGATGGGGTTTCCGTTGTTTAACACGTTGTCATACCGTCTCGATCAACCCGCAAACATTTCAAAACTTAGCAAAATATTTCAAGTTCAAACGATCAGATTGTCGAACGGATTGCCATCCGATCGAACGACAATCCGATCTGATGACATCTGGTCTTCAATACTTAAACATTTTACATTTTCAAAACACAAGTTTATTCAAACGAGTGGTCATCCGATCGAATGACAATTCTGCTGTGAACTTATTCTCCAATAAATGTCTCGCTGGACGGATCGCCATCCGATCGAACGACCGTTCGACCGAACGACCTGAAAGGTAGAGATACTTCTTTGTTTTTAAAATGCTACAACGAAAACTTCAAAGCCATCGTACACAAACACATCCATCCCAAGCGAAGGACAATCCGACCGAATGGCCATCCGACCGGATGACCATCCGTACGGATCGTCATCCGATCGAATGACCATCCGTACGGATTGTCATCCGACTGGATGGAACTTCGTCACTTAGCTCATTTGCATCATTTAACGCGTCGTTCTTCGCTTATGCTATCGTTAAATGTTCAGGCTAATTACTCAGCGCTCCCTTCAATCCAAGAGAGTGTTTATTTGTTAAACACAATATGTGAGTATACTCGATCCCTACATTCAAAACACAATCGACACACAATGCAAACACTTTTATACGCTAACCGTTACTGCATGTTATACGTGTTACTCGATGAATGCTTGTATGTTATGTTTACATAGTGATTGTTGCCTGACACCTTAGCAACGATAGTACTATAGTTTGGACTCAGCACCTGTCGTGGACAGGGGTTGTTAAGGGCTTTACTTCATGTGTCCCAGTGGGGATATGTGTTGCGCATTCTATAACTCGCAGTCACGTCTGTGCATATTTCATTGTCGATAACCTACTAGTTTTACTTTACTACATGTTACATGCTGGTTATGCGTAAATGATTTTCGCTATCTATTATACTATTAAACTTGTATGCTCACCTTTACACTATGTGTATTGACCTCTATTTTAATGTATGTGACAGGTGTTTAGGATGTTGTGCTTTGCTTGTTGTTTGCTGGAATCAAGCTAGGATGGATTCTAGAAATAAATCTAATAAAATCTGAGTTGTCGGAACATTTGATCTGTCTTTGAGAAAACAATGTCTGTAATAACAGCTTTTATTTGATATATTATGGTATAGGACATAATGTTAAATATCTAGTAATTTTAGTTGTTATGGATTTCTCCTAGACAATTTGTTTTGCTCAGTGTTGCGCCCCGATGTTTCCGCCATTGGTTGGGGTGTGACAGATTGGTATCAGAGCCATAACTATAGGGAATTAGGCAAGACTCGACCTAGTCCGGGTTGATGTCTTAGAAATGACCTAGTCTATAGTCTAGGTACCAACAGACCGCCTTGTGCGAACCCGGTAGGGGTTCTGCACGAGCCTACTTATGCTACGCTCTCCCTCGAACTTATTCTCGCACAAACACTACACATCGCATGCTATTTTTCGAAAATGAACGCGTGATTAGATCGAGATTAGGTGTGAAAGCCATAAACTCTCGATTGGATCGCTTGTTCGACGCACAACTTTTACTATAAAACTCGAGAATTTGCGTTGAATCAGGAGTGAAATCCATACTTCGAAGCAAATTTTCCTCTTTATCCCATCAAAACAGGAACATAGTCATGAAGTCAGGGGTGAAACCCGAACCTCGGTGACTTATTCCGCCTTTTATTGTGGTTTTACAAAACTCTCACCAACGTCTCGACGGACTCCAACGACTTGAGTCACGCTGTAACTGGAAGGATGCGTGCCGATCGCCCAAATCGAGGCGAGAGCACAGTCCTAAAGGCAAAAGTGTGCACTCAAAATCCTTGTGAATAGTCGAATCACTTTGGGTAGTCGACGTCTATCAGCCAGACAATCTAATCTCGATTTTATGTGTTTTCAATTCTGGATTTCCCAGCCGCTGACTCTGTGATTTATCGGTTTTATGTGGAATTTTATATGTTTTATGTGGTTTTACATGTTTGTGTGTTTCGATTTTTTTTGGAAATTTATTCGTTTTTCGCTTCTCCCTTTGACCCACACACACCACTCGCACTGCACATCTACCTCAAAACGTTAACAAATCGCATGCTATGTTACTCGCAATCTCGCTATTCGCACTCGCAAATATCGATCGCTTTACGCAGCTTTGAAAGATAGGTGAATACGTGCAATATATGTAGGTGAATACGTGTAAAATATAGTGGATTACTTACCTCCGTGCTCAACGTGCTTACGTGCTTATGTGTTTACGTTCCCTGCTTGATTACGTGCTTATGTGTAGACTTGTTACTGAGCTTTAGTAGTATTAAGTATGTTGTGAGGTGAGATTCGACATATAGTGTCTGAATCCTGTGACGATGTCTATTGCAGACAATGTCGTCATTTGGATCGCACACTGCTCGCTCCACTCGTCGTAATCATGAGGACAAACGCATCGCTGCTCTCGTCGCAAAACAGATGGCGAAAGTCATTCCGTAGATTGTCAGTGAACTGAACGAAAATGCTAGCAAGTACTCTGACGAGTCCAGGACTGATTCTCCACGAGCAACTTTTAGCTTCAAGCAGTTTAAAGCCTGCGGACCCAAAGAATTCACCGGAGAAGATGGACCTACTGCCATGTTTCAATGGTTTGATTCAATCGAAGTCACTCTGCGCTAAAGCTGCTGTCCTGATAATCTCCGCACTGTTAACACCACTAGCGTTTACAGTCCAGGGCTCTGGACTGGTGGACTGCCGAAAGAAATAAGTGTGGAAATGATGTTGCCTATGGGCTTACGTGGGATGAGTTGAAGGACATAATGATGAAAGAGTTCTGCCCTCCCCACGAGCTTCAGAAGCTAGAGGACGAGTTCTGGCACATCAAACAAGAGGGTGGCGACAACGCTGGTTTAACTGCCCGCTTCAAGCAGCTGAGTATCATTTGTCTGGGCCAAGTTACTACCCCCGAGATCACCATCAAGAAATACATCCATGCTTTACCGGATTGTGTGGCTGATTTCGTGCAAGCCGCGAAGATAACAACTGTAGGTCCCCTATTCGTATGGATCTTTCACAGAATTGTCTTTCCAATCAAGAGTGCGGAATCCTCTTGATCAGAATATCACAGAAACAAGTAGAAGAACAGCAATCACTTTCAAACTGGGTTTCTATTGATTATCGATTCCAAGAATTACAATCAATCAAACCCTAACCAACACCAATTTCGTCCAAGTCTCTCAACTCTCACGAAATTACTCTCACACAATGTTCTAGCTGATTAACCTAAACCCTAAAGCCTAACCTTGTTTATATAACACAAGGTTGCAACTTTAGGCATGGGTTCCTACATGGGCTAGGCCCATTTCGTCCCCCATCACCCAATGTGGGTTTTGTTTAGCCCAAACTCTATTAACTCACTAATACAAAGCTAAACCCGCTAACTGTTTATCGTTTTACTAATTACAAGATATCCAAAGACCAAATCTAAGCTGTTGTCACAAACATGCACCAACAAACTCCCCCTTGACAATAGCTTCATAAAATAACTTTGTCTTCAGTCATCTTGCAATCTTCATGTATTCTTGCACTGTCTTTGGTCTTTGGGTAGCTTCAGCTTCAACAGCTTCTGTCAGCAACAGACTCCCCCTAAGCTGATGCATCCAATCACCAAATCTTCAAAAACTTTAGCGTTTGAGTTAACTCCAGTTCAGCATTTGAATAGCAATCTTCAAACTCTTCAACTTTGTCTGCAATATAGAAAGGAGGTTCTACCATGCATCCAATCAAACTCTCATCTTCACAGCAACTTCTCACTCTAACTTCTCAGCAACATACTGCTTCAATCTGTATACTATAAAACAAACATCTCGAGAAACCATAAGAATTTTTCAACGTAAGTTAAACAAATTATTATTATTCAAGAGATAGTTAAACTGTAACACAGATTAAGCATTTTCCAATCCAACACCAACACGCACAATTTTTTAAACAAACACCCCATAACCTGCATCATTTCAAAATTTTGAACTCACTTTCTAACACCGTCTCCCCCTATCAGTAACAATTCCTCCAAGAATAACAGTTTTCCGTACGTTAAGAATTTTAAACAGAAAAAGACACTATTTTTGTATTTTTGTATTTTCTGAAAGCAAGTAAATAACAAAAGCAATAAACACTCTATTTTTGTGAGAATCACTGGTAAGAAGATCATATCAGCACAATCAAACTGTTTCACACTATTAGATAATTCTTATATAATTTTTCGAGAAAAGCAGTCCAAGACGATTACCAGTATGTTTGTCCACTTAAACAAAATGCATGAACATTTCAAGTACCATTACCGTATGATACGTTAAGGTAATTTTATTTTCTGATATACTAGTGTGTCCCACTTCAGGATATAACCCCACGATCAAGGTATGCACAAAGATTCATCGTAGTAGGTGAGTATACTAATGTCATCCTTTAAGATATCCTGACAATGTCTAGGTCTGCATATAATCTGTTTTATCATGTTTTAATTTCTTAACAATGAACACCCAAATAAATACTAATCAAATCCTGGAAATAGAAACAACACACTCTATCATGCAAGTATCTTCCCTACCACATATTTCACAAGTCCAATCCAGATTTCTGAAATCTTAACTGGGAATAGGTTAAGAAGAGAACAGAATAGATCTTTAGGAGAGATGGTATAATATACAGATCAAATGAGTTTTTCTCAGTTTGATATAGGTTTCTTGGGTTTCTTTTGGGCACTAGAGGGCCTCTTTCGGGTGTATTAGATCTATAGCGCGACAACGTACAGCTAGGTCAGCATGTATCTGGATGCAGCAGAAGCTGTCGTTGCCTAGCACCTCCAGGTCAGCATATATCTGGATGCAGCAGAGGAGTTACACGATTTTTTTCAGAGAAGATTTCAGAATCAGATCAAAATTGTGTGTATCGGGACAACATACAGACATTCAAATAGAAATGAGCTAATTCCAAGTGACTTTCCTGGGGTTATGTACAATTTTAGTTCTGAACAGAAGTACAGCCAAGATATCCCCAGATGAAATAACAGTATAAAGACCCAAAACTTCAGATTTTGGCAATCTATCAACGCAAGATTTAAGGTCATTAAACCATACACCACTGATGTGTTCCCCACTCATACACATTTCATTTATGTTTATATCACATTGGTAAGTTGATTATTTCATGCTTTTTGCCTATTGGTACATCATATGATGAAGCTGCTATCACACTTAAGCAATTTAATTTAGATTGAGTGTGACAGTCTAACTTGCTGATGTACTATCATTTCTCCTTTTTCACACAGTGATAACTCATTTTTGTTTTTCTATTTTTTTTATGTTTTTGATTTTTCAAATTTTTTTATTTTTGATTTTTAAGAAAAGCAATAAACTATTCACAAAAATTCTTATGAAAAACCAGTTATTCAGGATTCCTCATCCCGTTGAGTTTGACTAAATGTTCAAAGTGAGCCCTGTCAAAAGCTTTAGTATAAAGATCTGCCAGGTTATCTAGTGTGTCGAATCAGCACTTTGAACTTCAATTTAAATCAATTAATATAAATATATCAACAATCTCACATCCCCCTTCCTGTGCCTAGAGCAGCCACTATCAACATAAGTTGATAATCCTCCTTAGCAACTCCTGCACACACCAACTAAGAAATTAGTTAGATTGGGGGACCCAAGCCTTAATGGTCTTGGGTCGTCCAAATTCACCAACTATTTGAACATCCATCCAATATCCATTACTCCTAACTGGAGTCTTGGATGTTTTACCCGTTGTTGAACAAGATTTATAACTTCCACTAGGTCTTTGATCACGAGAGTTCCAATAAAATCTCGGATTTTCTGACCTTTGAAAATTATTATCTTGAAACCTTCTTCTCCCATTATTATACCATGAATTTTGGAAAAATTTTGGATGTTGTTGAACATTTGAGTTACTGAAACCCCTATGTTCGTTTCTTTGTTGAAAATTTCTATTTTGACTTTGAAACTGATTTGATTTACCATTATAATAACTAAATTGTGGAGAATTACTTCTTGGTCTATCAAATCTTTTCGAAGTTGAAGGTTTTGATTGAAATCCAGGTTTATCTGTCTGACAACTAGATTTTACACTATTGCTTGACCCAACCTGATTCCCATCCTTGACCTCATCAACCTTTTGTTTACCTTTCTTCAAAGGACAACAACTCGCCACGTGCCCTTTGTTGTGACATTTAAAACAAGATCTTTTCTTATAAGTTTTCTTTTTGTTTGATCCCTTTTTAAATGTGTTGGTCTTTTTGTCTTCAGTATCCTCATCCACTTTATGAGGTGTACTGTTAGACCCAACAGATTCTTTCAAAGAAACTGGACTATTTGGCAAGTCCACAACTATCGGATCCACTACCTCTTGTGCAGTGGTTACAAAATCAATTAGCTCTTCTTCATTAGGTAGAAAAGGGTAGTCTTGATTTTCAGAAGATGAAGCTTTAGTAAACCCCACCCCTGTTTTATCATTACTCCTTTTTAAACCTTTTTGAATTTGAGTCCTGACTAACGAAGAATTTCCAAAATTGTTTAACTTCCCCTGAAGTTCAACAATTTTGGATTGTGCATCAGCCAATTCTGTGCACTTTTCTGAAAGCTCGTTAGTCTTTTCTTTCACAGTTTCACGAGCCAAATCAATGACCTGTAACAGTTCATTGACTTTGCTTGTTAAACTGCTAATTTCTTGTTCATTTGATTTGAGTTTTTCTAAACTATTTGACTCTCTTTTAATCAAAAGAACATTTAACTCTTTTCGGTTTTCCAAATCAGCTAACAGAATTTTGTTTTGCTCCGATAGTCTGTTAATTTTACCATGTAGTTCAGTGCAATTTAGACATGTAAGACTTACAGAATCTGATGATACCTTCACCTCTGATGTAAGTCCATTCACATCCTTCAAGCCCTTTGAAACTTCTGCATCTTTCTTCTCAGCAGTTTCCTTATCAACTTTCTTCTTTTCCTCTACCTCAGCAGCTACTTCTCCTATATTCACAGCTGCAAGCTCAGCTACACATGTTTGATCACATGTATTCAATCTTGAAGGAATCTGATAACGTTTTTCCAAAGCTTCCCACAGCTCTTGAGAAGTTCCATACTTAGTAAAGGTATGTTTAACGCCCTCAGGCAAGGACTTCTTTATTGCTGCTAAAGCTTTCTTCTCAGCATCAACCACTCGTTTCTCAGATTCATTCATCTTGTCATAAGACATCACTATAACTCTTCCATCAACACGACGTGTTGGAGCAAAGTATCCATCAATCATACATGTCCACATTTCAGTATCTTCACTTTTCATAAACAACTCAAACTTCTCTTTCCAGTCGGCATATTCTTTGATGTTTGTAAGCTTTGGCCAATTCTTAATAGTTTCACTGAACTTATCCATTCTGACCATCTTTAAACACGTTTTACCGTAACCGTACCGATAAAAACCGTACAAAATATCTCCGAAAACAGTGGTTACCAAATTACACCTTTAGAATCGTCTCGAAAAGACGAATCCAACGATATATAATGTCAAAAACCGAATTCGGGATTTTCCAGAGTCTGTTTTTTTTTTTTTTTCACCCTAAAAATCCAAGGAATTCAACGGTCCAAACGGTTCTGTCTAACGGGCTACGGATCAATTTCTATTTGCAAAACACTGAAATTTTATCGACGCTTGCCAACTGAAATTCCACCTTGTTAAATTCGCTGGTTTTAAATTTGCTGATAATTTCGCTGGTCAATCAGATAATTTCGCTGGTCAAGTTCGCTGACAAGTCTCTTAATTTCGCTCAAAATAATTTCGCCGGGTAACCAGTTCGCTATTATAACGACTGGTAAGGTCGCCGAAAACCGTAATAATTTCATTGTGGAAAATTATACGGTTACCAAAGTCGCCTTTGGATTTAACTTCGCCGGTCACCGAGGTATCAAGTGTCAAATTCGCTGATCAGTCTGCGAATTAGTTAAAATCGCCTAGAGTCAAATTCGCTGGTCCAGTTAACTTTGGAAACTTAATCTTTTCGAAAATTTTGAAGATTTTCTGGATTCTTCAAACAGTTTCTGCACAATCGAAGCAGCAAATCAGCAACTTTTTTTTCAAAATTGATGAACTTTATGAACAAAACCAAGAACAGTTTTCGGATTTCAGCCAAAAATTCATCCAAAATCAGCAAAAAACTTCCCAAAAATCCTGCAAAAACAACAAACAAACAAACCAGAAGATCAAAACAGCCAATAATTTCGAATTTTTTTTTTTCAAACAAACAGAAAAATTTGAAAATTTTAAAAACCCTAATTTTTCAAAAATTTCGAAAACTCCCTGTTTCTGCAAAGAACAATTCTGAACCGAGCCTTCAAGAGCCTAATGCTCTGATACCAATTGTAGGTCCCCTATTCGTATGGATCTTTCACAGAATTGTCTTTCCAATCAAGAGTGCGGAATCCTCTTGATAAGAATATCACAGAAACAAGTAGAAGAACAGCAATCACTTTCAAACTGGGTTTCTATTGATTATCGATTCCAAGAATTACAATCAATCAAACCCTAACCAACACCAATTTCGTCCAAGTCTCTCAACTCTCACGAAATTACTCTCACACAATGTTCTAGCTGATTAACCTAAACCCTAAAGCCTAACCTTGTTTATATAACACAAGGTTGCAACTTTAGGCATGGGTTCCTACATGGGCTAGGCCCATTTCGTCCCCCATCACCCAATGTGGGTTTTGTTTAGCCCAAACTCTATTAACTCACTAATACAAAGCTAAACCCGCTAACTGTTTATCGTTTTACTAATTACAAGATATCCAAAGACCAAATCTAAGCTGTTGTCACAAACATGCACCAACAACAACTATTGAGGAAACCTTCCTTCTCACTGCTGAGATTAATGACAAGCGAGTCCGGGCTGGTTACTTTGATAAAGCCTCCAAGAATCTTCACCAAGTTACCGCTGCTCCCACCAGTGAAACCGCCGCCGCTCCGCAAGCTTCAAAGTCCTCCCGCCGCAAGAGAAAGAACAACAACAACAATAGAAGCAAGAATTGCGTTGTTACCGCCGCTCCGCTCCAAGCCGTCACTGCTCAACCGCAACCCCAGAACCGTCAAGTAGCGGCCCCAGTGACCAATGCACCGTCGGCCAAGCGTGCATATACTGGTCCTCACCCGCTCTGCCCTACCTGTACTTATCATCATCCTACAGGGATTGCTTGCAAATTCTGTGTTCACTGCAACATGTACGGCCACTTTACAGCTAATTGCCGTACCGGTCCTCGCCAAGCTCCAGCTCCAGCTCAGGGTCAAGCTCCTGCACCACAAGCTCTCCTTCCTGCGCTTTGTGTTTGGTGATCCCAACCACTTTGCAAACATGTGCCCCAATTGAGTGGTGAAGAAAGAGCCACAGCAGCAGCCGCAACAACATCAATAGCAGCAGCCTCAGCAGCATCCATGTAAGACCCTAATACGTAATTGACGAAACGTCACAGCGGAAATTCGTGCCATAAAATTTTTTTCATTATAAACTTCTTGCCTTACTTGAAGGTCCATTTTAAAATAACTCTTTTACATTAAAATCATCAACCAAACTCATTTACGAAATAAAAGCATAATTTATTTACCACATTACATACTCAAGCATTCCCGTACAATCTCACTTGTGACTCGATCTTCAATCTCTACTCCCCGATGATCCTTCATGTCTCGTACAACCTGCACTCACCACATACATTCATAACATTAGTTCACATTATAAATATAAACAAAGATTCATCCTCGTATACTTTTCATTCCGTTATCCTTTTACATTTGAGCATTCCATCCGAGCATCAAACCCCTGGTGAGACTACAATATTGTACCTGCAATACTCTTCATTCTCAAGGTACATTAATAATAATTTCAATATTCGAGCCTATTGAAACCTTGCGTACATACATACATACATACATGCATACTTACATACCTACATACCTACTTACGTACATACATACCCGCGTACGTTCATACATACCTACTTACATACATACAAACATATATATACATACATACATACATTTCTGCATACGTGCATAAGTTCATACATATCTACCTACATACACATGAACATATATACATACCTACATACATACATGTATACATACTTACGTACATACATACATACTTTATTCCTTTGTGTACATTCAATCACATCTAATACATACGTACATACTTTCATATATGTATACTCATACATCTATTTACATACACCCGAAAACATCCATGCAAACATAAACACGTCTATACGTACATGCTTACATACTTACATATAGTTATACAATGCATATAACGTAGTTAGATAGCCTTCACACAAGTTTGGAGTTGAAGAATGCGAAAAATATGAAAGAACCAGCGATTGGCGCAAGAAGAAACCCATCTGGCGCAACCTTGTGCCAGTTCTGGCGCAATACAGAAGACATCAGTCAGGGGCGCAACCTTGTGCCAGGGGGGCGCAACCTTGCGCCTGGTTCAGACCTGCAACTTTCAGCTTAACGAATTTTTTACAATTTTGGTCATAACTTTCTCATTTCTTGTCCGTTTAACCTCCCGTTTCTTCCCACATGGCCGTAAATTGGTCCTCTATCATAAGGACTCAAAATCTAACATCCGGATTAAGGAAATTTCTTAACCTATAAGCTTTCGGCTAAATATTCAATTATGAATTATTCAACCTGTTCATGTTTTTAATAAACAACTCCTATGTTTATGCCCAAAGCTCACATGAACGTTATAACTATGAAACTTTTACATTATCCGGAGTGCCGTACATGGGGTTTATGAACCCGATTCCCGGTATACGTTAAACTTATTCGTTTCAATCAATTTTACGTAACTGAACTTTATTAGCAGAATTTCCTTACACGAAATTCTTCCCTTTAGTCATAACTCAAAACCGAGTCTTTTGACTATTTATCCACATCTCCGTTTCCCGATTAGCGTACTTATGTGCAATTCTGCCCATTACCCGGTTATAATACCGTAGCCATTACTTACACTTTATTCCGTTATAACAACAAGACCTCATCTTGACCCATTATATCTACTTAGCGAAAATTATCGATTTCATACAACCAAATCCATATTTGACTTCAAACATCATGCTTAATTAACTAAAATGCTACCTTACTTAAACAAACTAAGAAGTGATTCCAGAAATCACTTACCTTATGCGTCCGTATTCGCATCCACTTCCTTGTCTCCTTTTGACCCATTGCCTTCCTTGCTTGAGTCTATCTCAACATGATCCCTATGCTTTCATGTCATCACAATCACATTCTCGTTAGCATACTTGATTGTATATATTAATGATCACATCATTTGCATAACTCACATATGGCTCTTTCTTAGTCACTTATAACAAGCATAAGGCATATACCCAAAATCACATCTTTTCAATTTCATATAATTCATCATGTCATCATATTAGGCTGTCACAATGACATTATATACACTTCATACTCATGATGTAATATGCTTACAACCACATGATCAATCAATTACATACTAATGCTTTCATGATCCCATAATAGACGACCGTATTTAGAGTAAATAATCAACATGACTCTACCATCCTTACTTGCTATATATCAACATCAATTTCATTTCATAATCCCAACTAAACCATCCACTAAGCACATAATGTGTACCATACAATGCAAGTGAACAATGCAAGACACTAGTGCACATCTCTACCCAAACGAGAAATCAACAAAACCTCCACATAGATTCAATCTGACACATGTTCCTTGTGTAAGTTTACTAACAATTTAATCATTTACACATTATATGCATATTCATCCACTACTTGCATACATTTTCACATAATATTGTCATTTAGTCATTTCATCAAACGCTTGGCGTGCGTACTACTATCTAAGCATAATGTACAAGTAGTCCATGCCTAATCTTCCTAATTCATACACAATTCATCAAATCTTCTTGCTAATCAACAAGTATCATTAACACATAAACATCAACATATTAACACCACATTTCTTTCAATTCATCTCACAAGAATTCATCATATCCATCATAATACATCAACAATCAATAAGAATTGAATATGGATGATTATTCAAGTCATCATCCTTACCAAAACAAATGGGTTTCACCTCTAAACATCAAATTAACCCAAACCATGCATAATCTATGTTCTATATGATGATTCTAACACATACTCATGCTCAATTTCCTACAAATCCATGGATTAAAACATAACCCACTTCATAAAAGATCATCAATCTTAGTTTTAAAACATACCTTATGATCCCCTTGCTAAGGTGATCATTAATTCATGTTTGGTTGTGAATTTGAGCTTCGATTCACCCTTCAATTTGAAGCTTCTTGAAGAACTAGGGTTTGAACCCAATGTTCTTCTCCAAAACACTCCACACACACACACACATGATATGTGTATTGTGTGTTTAATTCTTGTTTTATAAAACATTAGTTTTCCCATGTTACAATTTAGCCCCTCGTGTTCACCACTTAAATATAATTGGCACAAACTTTCGGCATTTAATAGTTTTGACTACCCATTTAACTAGGTTAAATAGCCTAGTTATTTATTTCATGATATGTCCTATAGGAACATACGACAAATATAAACATTCGGGTTTTGGGGTGTTACAAGTCTACCCCCCTTAAATGAGGTTTCATCCCCGAAACCTTTCTTATTTCCATTAAACACTAGTTATACTTTTCCCTTGCCTCATCAACACGACCACTAGCCCATCTCAGTGACAATCTTCTATTTTCAAGAACCCGTCCCAGAGTTTTTATTAGTGTCGCTTTCACTAATAGTGCTAGCTTCTAACGCACTTCATAGCTAATGGTGTCACACCCCCAAAATCCACCTGCGGAGTATCACCGCTTGGAGGCGTGACTGACTAGGATCAAGCCACCAATCATATTGAACAAGCAAGTAAGTAATTATAAAAGTCCACCCAATACAATTGGTGTCCAAACAAACATAGTTTAAGTTGCAAGCGGAAGCATAATGTTTAAAACCAAAACATAAGTTTAAATGTTTCAAAGTTTAACATGGCACACAACTGTCCATGTCCCACAACAACTCTTCCCCATGCAAGCTCCAGCTAAGTACCTATTGACCTGCAAAGCATGTAGTAGCGAGTCAACAGTAATGTTGAGCGAGTTCACAGTTGGGTGTTTGTTTTAAGTTGTTTCGAAAACAGTTTCCTTTATCTGGCATCCCTGCCGTGGGGGTTACCCCATAGTTGAAAACGTGTTCTGGTTAAATCCCGTTTACTCTGGCTATCCAACCGTGGGGGCTACCCCATGTTTAGTTATCTGGCTTTTCGGCCGTGGGGGCTACCCCATGTATATACTACTAGACTCGTTACCATATCGACTGCTGACTGTAGTCATGTTTATGTGCCCTGAACTGTCAATGTCTATCATCATTGACGTGCCATAGTCCATTAGTTCACGCCCGTCCTCTGCGGCACGGTGTGAGGTTTGTCAAACCTAAATAGCGCTATCTAACTAATGACCCCCTCGCCATTGGCCCGGCGATTAAGTCGATATAAAAAGGAGGGACTTCGTGATAGAGTTTTGGTCTAGTGAAAGTTAACTGTCCATGAGGACGAGGAATTATATTCCTGAACCCATACTGTCCTACCCAAGAAAGGACGAGGAATCCATATTCCTTAACCCATTCCCAACCCCTGGGAATCCCATGCTTTGTAGAAAGTGTGAACTCACCTTAAATTAGCTCGGCAGATAATCAAAGGTCACTTGAGCTAATTGTGGTCAACCACGTCCTAGTATGGTTACCATACAAGTCAGATTCAAACCAAGTAATGCACGTATATTTTCTACACGTATACTAGCACGTTGCATACAAGTATTATTCATGGCATACACGTATAAACATGGCGGTTTAGCAACATCACATACGAGTTCAACAGTAACGTGTATATAAACAAAACCCAAATGTCTGGCCCAATTACTTGGCTTGTAACAGCATGCAAGTCCAAACAGAAGGTGTGGTTATGTGGTCTCGAGTCGAGACTAGGGATCTCGAGTCGAGACGGCGTGGTCTCGGGTTGAAGTCCTAGAGTTCTCGAGTCGCAACTAAGGGAGGTCACGGGTCATACATTTGTCACTCGAGACCAGGTGGTCTCGAGTCAGGTCTCGAGTCACAACAAGACCCATAACCGTGGTCTCGAGTCTTGTTTTTTGTGTGCTGGTGCAGTGTGGTCTCGAGTCGAGACTGTGCGGTCTCGGCTCGCAACCACTGTCGCGATTAAAAGTGTAACAACCTTCCAAATTCCCAGCCTGTTATCACCGTAATATTTGCTAACAGTTTTGACAGTTTCAATTTAGATCAAATCAATAACTACTCAGCAATCATGCATATTCATATTACCTTAATCATCATCAATTCAAGAACAATTGATTTTATCATAACAGCCGATTACATCTATTAGGTTCTAGATCTAAATCATGCAATCCTATTCATAAGAACATCATCACATAAATCCTAATTCTAAACCAAACACTAATCTCATGATCATCATGTGGGTTCGGATCAATCACTCAGAGACAACAATCAAACATACATCATTTAATCATGTATTCATAGTTTATCACAACATCAAGGATCAATCATCATGCATAACATCAAGTATCATATATTAAGCAAACTAACAATGATGGAACACTAACCGATTAGAGATAGGGTGAGGGCAATCCGAATCACAAGCTTCGAGGGAGAGGGGTGTTGTTGCCGTCGAGTTCTAGAGAAAAGGAAGAGAGCACTAGGGTTTTGTGTGTGTTATGTGATTTTGCAACAAATGAGAAGTGTTAACCCCTTCATGGGGTTATGCGTGTGAGGGGTGGGCCGAACCCATCACAATGGGCTGCCCATTCGGTTGAAACACCAAAAGGGTGTGGGCCGAGGGTGTTAAGGAACCACAACCCAAAGACTTGTGCGTTCGGTTGGATGTTGTGCGATCGGTTTACTTCGTGTGACTCTAGTACATACATACAAGCACAACACATATTCACATAACATTCAATAACATAACATTCCATTTAATCATCAAATTCACATAGTCACATAATGTTCACATTCGTTACATTAAGCCCATAAATAGGTTCTGAAATACGAGTTGTCACAAATGGTTCATACATCATTCTAATACTCGTACATCATGTGAAATATACCATTTTGTTTACTTGAAACAATTACAACATCCTATTAATATCATTCCTTTTTGTTTATTTCAACATTCATATTATCTTCGTCGACTATATGATCTCAGTTCGTAATCTATACCTACACATCTATGTTTAACTTTGATAGGTACATCATATTACTAAGTAACTATCCATTCTCGATTCATAAACTATTCATATAATTGACTTCTTTCTAACAAGTCCATATTTTTCATACTTTACTTTTACATAACATTCTCATTTCCTCGACCCGTTTGTAACAGGTCAATATTCATATTTATTCAAACTTGTAATAATACTTACATTCATATGATCCGTTTATAATGGATCTAATACCTTCATCTCATCTCTTAAAATTACATTCTATACATATATCATATAACATTTAGTTCTTGTCTTGTTATCACTACAAAACTACTATTTCATAGTCACATATACATGCTTAACTTCAAAGTTAATATCATTCTACTTTTCTATAGTTACTTATACCAGGCATACCCTCACGTTACCTTCAAATCATCTCATTCATTTTACATTACCATTACTCTCATTTCATGCATTGCTTGATCTTCATAAGTAAGCGTGTCAAGCACATTCATCATACAGGAGTTTAAATACATACCTAGATTTTTTCACTCAAAACTTTTGAGATTTACTCTTTTTTTAATGACATAATTTTCTTCTTATATTGCCTGTTAACAGTCAAGCATCACATACCATACCATACCATACCATACCATACCATACCATACCATACCTATCCTATCATTAACTTCATATGCCGTTTTCAATCTACTAAATCATATATGTCCGACATGAGTTAAACATTTTACTAACCTCTATTTTACTCCGTAAACCAGTGATCCGTATACCAGATCGATCGGCCCCTTCACGGGTACTGACCGTACCAGGCCAGATTTCATACATCCATGTATTGAGCTTCCACTCATGCACATTCTTTCACCAATTCAATTAGCTTCATCACATTAAGAGTTCTACCCTTATCATCTACAAAATCGACGGTTAGCACATTTCATTCAAACATTCATTGCATCATTGTAGTATTCTTGCCAAAACTTACCCTTCTCAATCATGCTCAAATTATTGTCCGAGTCGTAACCCGTTAATCATTATGACTCCTAAGAGTCGATTTCTAAAACATCTGACACCTAACATGTTCAAAACTTCTTTCTTTCGTCCAAAATTTAGGGTTGCGTGCCAAACATTATGCTCACCTATTAGTATAAAACTTAACAAATCAAAACATTAAATATATCGGGCTTAAAAGGCGATTACCATTTGACCAGCATGACTCATTCTTCTCTTTAACCATTTTTACATACAAACATATTTGTATATATATATATATATATATACATTTATTCACACATATATATAAGTTTAAGACATAACTTGGATAATATTCGCCTTTTAAAGAATATTTACTTGCTTAGTCTGTAATTACTTACACATTCGAATCTTTTCATTCTTATCATTCATTATGTTTCGAACCCGTCTCGCGGTTTCAAACATATCATTCATACTTTTATTCCTTCTTGGTTTCGAATCCGTCTCGCGGATTCTAACATATCATTCATGCTTTCATTCTTTTCATGCTTCAAATCCGTCTCGCGGATTCTAACATATCATTCATGCTTTCATTCCTTTCATGCTTCGAATCCGTCTCGTGGATTTTAACATATCATTCATGCTTTCATTCCTGAAAGTCTTACATTTCTCTTCACCCTCACGTCCACCTACTACCTGATTCTAACGGACATACCTGTAACAATTATCATGGTCTCACAAACATCATATGTTTCTCATGTACTGGCCAAGTACACAGTCCACATACTAGTTTCGCGTCTTCATGTAATCGCCACCTTATGTCCGAATAATTAAGTTTCGGCACGTGTAACATTTTCAAAACTTCATTACCATTCAATTATTATATTTCATTTAAAATTTTTCTTTCACTTGCTGGATTATACTATTACATGCGCCTTCATGTTAAATTTACGTACCTGGGGTCAATTTGTCTTATCACATGCCTTGATGCCGGTCCTAGACCGTATTCACGACTCGTCCTTTCCCAGCAATTATGCTTACCTTACACATAACATACTGTTAGTTTTCTTCAAATACATACTTAAGCACATACTTACCTTTACTTCCTCCCTTAGATCTTGATCGAGTCTCGGATTGTAAGGTTTCCTTATCACATGAGCACACAGGTTTGAGTTCAAGCATTTATCTACTCGTACTTGATTCACTCAAACCAGGGCTCTGATACCAACTTGTAAGACCCTAATACGTAATTGATGAAACGTCGCAGCGGAAATTCGTGCCATAAAATTTCTTTCATTATAAACTTCTTGCCTTACTTGAAGGTCCATTTTAAAATAACTCTTTTACATTAAAATCATCAACCGAACTCATTTACGAAATAAAAGCATAACTTATTTACCACATTACATACTCAAGCATTCCCGTACAATCTCACTTGTAACTCGATCTTCAATCTCTACTCCCCGATGATCCTTCGTGTCTCGTACAACCTGCACTCACCACATACATTCATAACATTAGTTCACATTATAAATATAAACAAAGATTCATCCTCGTATACTTTTCATTCCGTTATCCTTTTACATTTGAGCATTCCATCCGAGCATCAAACCCCTGGTGAGACTACAATATTGTACCTGCATTACTCTTCATTCTCAAGTTACATTAATAATAATTTCAATATTCGAGCCTATTGAAACCTTTCGTACATACATACATACATGCATACTTACATACCTACATACCTACTTACGTACATACATACATTTCTGCATACGTGCATAAGTTCATACATATCTACCTACATACACATGAACATATATACATACATACCTACATACATACATGTATACATACTTACGTACATACATACATACTTTATTCCTTTGTGTACATTCAATCACATCTAATACATACGTACATACGTACATACTTTCATATATGTATACTCATACATCTATTTACATACACCCGAAAACATCAATGCAAACATAAACTCGTCTATACGTACATGCTTACATACTTACATATAGTTATACAATGCATATAACGTAGTTAGATAGCCTTCACACAAGTTTGGAGTTGAAGAATGCGAAAAATATGAAAGAACCAGCGATTGGCGCAAGAAGAAACCCATCTGGTGCAACCTTGTGCCAGTTCTGGTGCAATACAGAAGACATCAGTCAGGGGCGCAACCTTGTGCCAGGGGGGCGCAACCTTGCGCCTGGTTCAGACCTGCAACTTTCAGCTTAACGAATTTTTTATAATTTTGGTCATAACTTTCTCATTTCTTGTCCGTATAACTTCCCGTTTCTTCCCACATGGCCGTAAATTGGTCCTCTATCATAAGGACTCAAAATCTAACATCCGGATTAAGGAAATTTCTAAACCTATAAGCTTTCGGCTAAATATTCAATTATGAATTATTCGACCCGTTCATGTTTTTAATAAACAACTCCTATGTTTATGCCCAAAGCTCACATGAACATTATAACTATGAAACTTCTACATTATCCGGAGTGACATACATGGGGTTTATGAACCCGATTCCCGGTATACGTTAAACTTATTCGTTTCAATCAATTTTACATAACTGAACTTTATTAGCAGAATTTCCTTACACGAAATTCTTCCCTTTAGTCATAACTCAAAACCGAGTCTTTTGACTATTTATCCACGTCTCCGTTTCCCGATTAGCGTACTTATGTGCAATTCTGCCCATTACCCGATTATAATACCGTAGCCATTTCTTACACTTTATTCCGTTATAGCAACAAGACCTCATCTTGACCCGTTATATCTACTTAGCGAAAATTATCGATTTCATACAACCAAATCCATATTTGACTTCAAACATCATGCTTAATTAACTAAAATTCTACCTTACTTAAACAAACTAAGAAGTGATTCCGGAAATCACTTACCTTATGCGTCCGTATTCGTATCCACTTCCTTGTCTCCTTTTGACCCGTTGCCTTCCTTGCTTGAGTCTATCTCAACATGATCCCTATGCTTTCATGTCATCACAATCACATTCTCGTTAGCATACATGATTGTACATATTAACGATCACATCATTTGCATAACTCACATATGGCTCTTTCTTAGTCACTTATAACAAGCATAAGGCATATACCCAAAATCACATCTTTTCAATTTCGTATAATTCATCATGTCATCATATTAGGCTATCACAATGACATTATATACACTTCATACTCATGATGTAATATGCTTACAACCACATGATCAATCAATTACATACTAATGCTTTCATGATCCCATAATAGATGACCGTATTTAGAGTAAATAATCAACATGACTCTACCATCCTTACTTGCTATATATCAACATCAATTTCATTTCATAATCCCAACTAAACCATCCACTAAGCACATAATGTGTACCATACAATGCAAGTGAACAATGCAAGACACTAGTGCACATCTCTACCCAAACGATAAATCAACAAAACCTCCACATGGATTCAATCTTACACATGTTCCTTGTGTAAGTTTACTAACAATTTAATCATTTACACATTATATGCATATTCATCCACTACTTGCATACATTTTCACATAATATTGTCATTTAGTCATTTCATCAAACGCTTGGAGTGCGTACTACTATCTAAGCATAATGTACAAGTAGTCCATGCCTAATCTTCCTAATTCATACACAATTCATCAAATCTTCTTGCTAATCAACAAGTATCATTAACACATAAACATCAACATATTAACACCACATTTCTTTCAATTCATCTCACAAGAATTCATCATATCCATCATAATACATCAACAATCAATAAGAATTGAATATGGATGATCATTCAAGTCATCATCCTTACCAAAAAAAAATGGGTTTCACCTCTAAACATCAAATTAACCCAAACCATGCATAATCTATGTTCTATATGATGATTCTAACATATACTCATGCTCAATTTCATACAAATCCACGGATTAAAACATAACCCACTTCATAAAAGATCATCAATCTTAGTTTTAAAACATACCTTATGATCCCCTTGCTAAGGTGATCATTAATTCATGTTTGGTTGTGACTTTGAGCTTCGATTCACCCTTCAATTTGAAGCTTCTTGAAGAACTAGGGTTTGAACCCAATGTTCTTCTCCAGAACACTCCACGCACACACACACACATGATGTGTGTGTTGTGTGTTTAATTCTTGTTTTATAAAACATTAGTTTTCCGATGTTACAATTTAGCCCCTCGTGTTCACCACTTAAATATAATTGGCACAAACTTTCGTCATTTAATAGTTTTGACTACCCATTTAACTAGGTTAAATAGCCAAGTTATTTATTTCATGATATGTCCTATAGGAACATACGACAAATATAAACATTCGGGTTTTGGGGTGTTACAATCCAGTAGCCCGCGGGCGTGCTTTCAACATCAACGCCCGCCAGGCTCAAGCAGACAACAATGTGGTTAATGGTACGTTCCTTGTGAATGGTATATATGCTTCGTGTTTGTTTGATACTAGAGCAGATAACTGTTTTGTATCGTTTGAATTCGAAAAGCTCCTTAATCGTAAGCGCGCCCATCTCCCCTCAACGTTCGATTTTGAAGTTGCCACTGGAAGAACCGTCGCTGTCAATTCTGTACTACGTGATTATACGCTTGAACTCAACAATCATGTCTTCCCAATCAACCTTATCTCGATGCAGCTTGGTAGTTTTAACATCATAGTAGGCATGGATTTTCTTCATGAGAATCGTGCTGAAGTCGTTTGATTCAATAAAATGATTCGTTTCTTGCTCGCTAATGGTGATCAATTGTGTGTTTACGGTGAAGTCGCATCGAAGAAACTCCAACTTATGTTATGTGTCCAGGCTAGCAAGTATCTCCACAAGGAATACTAAGATTTCTTGGCACACATTGTAGTAGCAGAGAAAAATAAAATTAAGGCAATGGATAAGGTGCCTGTGGTTCGTGATTTTCCTAATGTATTTCCTGATGATCTACCAGGTTTACCTCCGAGTCGTGATATCGACTTCCGAATTGATCTCATTCCTGGAGCAAATCCTGTTGCTAAAGCTCCTTATCGCCTCGCTCCCTCTGAGATGCGCTAACTCTCAAGTCAACTCCAGGAATTACTTGACAAAGGCTTTATTCGCTCTAGTACCTCTCCTTGGGGCGCACCAGTTCTTTTCGTCAAAAAGAAGGACGGATCGTTCCGGATGTGCATCGACTACAGGGAGTTGAATAAGCTGACTATCAAGAATCGTTATCCGCTGCCTCGAATCGATGATTTATTTGATCAGTTACAAGGTGCTACGTGTTTCTCGAAGATTGATTTACGCTCAGGCTATCACCAGTTACGCATTCAAGAGGAAGAGATACCGAAAACCGCCTTTCGCACTCGATACGGCCACTATGAGTTTGTTGTTATGCCCTTTGGTTTAACCAATGCACCCGCGGTTTTCATGGATCTGATGAAACGCGTGTGTAAACCCGTTCTCAACCGCTTCGTCATCGTGTTCATCGATGATATTCTGATCTATTCCAAGTCGAAAGCCGAATACACGCAACATCTACGTTTGGTTCTCGAGTTACTCCAAGGGAATCGACTCTATGCCAAGTTCTCCAAGTGTGAATTTTGGCTAGAGGAGGTTCAATTCCTCGGTCACATTGTCAATAGTCAAGGTATTCACGTCGACCCCGCGAAAATCGAAGCTGTTAAGAATTGGGTTACACCTAAGAACCCGTCTGAAGTCCGTTCTTTTCTCGGACTAGCGGGCTATTATCGCCGATTTATCGAAGGATTCTCTAAAATCGTTGTGCCGCTTACTTCTCTCACGCACAAAGACAAGCCTTTTGTTTGGGGAACTGAACAAGAGAATGCCTTTCGAACTCTCAAGCATATGCTCTGCAATGCTCCTGTTCTCGCTTTACCCGATGGAAACGATGACTTCATAGTCTATTACGATGCCTCAAACCTTGGTCTCAGTTGTGTTCTCATGCAACGGGACCAGGTTATCGCTTACGCGTCTCGACAGCTCAAGATGCACGAGAATAACTATACAACCCACGATCTCGAGCTTGGTGCAGTTGTTTTTGCATTAAAGATTTGGCGACACTACCTTTATGGTACCAAGTGTACGGTCTTCATAGACCATAAGAGCCTGCAACACATCTTGAGTCAAAAGGAACTGAATATACGCCAACACCGATGGGTTGAACTTCTTAATGATTACGACTGTGAGATTCGTTATCATCCTGGCAAAGCAAATGTCGTTGCCGATGCTCTAAGCCGACGAAGCTACTTGCATAGCGTTCGTAATATCCAAGCCCAGCATAATCTCGAAGCTCTTATCCGTGACGCTCAGCATGCTTGTTTTACATAACGCACTTTGAAGAAGGAAAGGATTTTCCATAACGGCGAACAGTTGGTGAATAAATCGAATGGTATATTCCATTATCTAGACTGAATCTGGATCCCCAAGCGCACTAAATTGTGACAAATTCTGCTAGACGAAGCCCACAAATCGTGATATTTTATTCATCCCGGTGCCGATAAGATGTACCAGGACCTTCGCTACAAGTACTGGTGGCCGGGCATGAAGAAAGATATCGCTATCTATGTTTCGAAGTGCCTGACTTGTTCGAAAGTCAAGGCCGAACATCAAAGACCCTCTGGCTTACTCGTCGAACCCGAGATCCCTATGTGGAAATGGAAGAGTATAGCTATGGACTTCATAACGAAACTTCCGCGCACGCCATCAGGTCACGACAACATATGGGTCGTCGCTGACCGTTTGACTAAATCTGCTCATTTTCTGCCGATACAAGAAGACTTTAAGGTAGAAAAAATAGCCCGGATCTACACCGACGAAATTATATGTCGACACGGGACGCCTCGTGACATCATCTCTGACCGCGATGGTCGGTTTACCTTGCATCTTTGGGAAACGTTTCAATCTGCTCTCGGTACTACTCTCAATCTAAGTACCGCTTTCCACCCCCAAACCGACGGTCAGACTGAAAGAACGATTCGTACCTTTGAAGACATGCTTCACTCGTGCGTCATAGATTTCGGTGGTAATTGGGACGCGCACTTACCTTTGGTCGAATTCTCGTACAATAACATTTATCATTCTAGCATCCAAATGGCACCATTTGAGGCATTATATGAAAGAAAATGTCGATCGCCTATTGTATGGCACGAGATCAGAGACGCGCAAATAACCAGTCCTGAGCTGTTGCAAGAAACGACTGAAAAAATCCTCCAAATTCGAGACAATTTACTGAAAGCTCGAAGTCGTCAGAAAAGTTACGCTGATAGACGTCGCAAGCCCCTTGAGTTTGACGTTGGCGATCACGTACTCCTAAAGGTTTCGCCTTGGAAGGGTGTGATCAGATTCGGCAAGAAAGGAAAGCTCGTGCCTCGATATGTTGGACCCTTTAAAATCCTGGAAAGGATTGGCAAGGTGGCCTACAGACTCGAACTACCGGAGGAACTTAGCAACGTCCACCCAACTTTCCACGTTTCAAAACTCAGAAAGTGTCTGGCCGAGCAGGATTTACAAGTGCCACTTGAGGATCTACAAGTGGACGATACATTACACTTCGTGGAAAAGCCTGTCGAGATCATGGATCGAGAAACCAAGAAGCTCAGGCGCTCACGCATTCCCATTGTGAAGGTTCGCTGGGAAGGCAAACGCGGCGCAGAGTTCACCTGGGAACTCGAAAGTGACATGAAGGTGAAGTACCCGCAGTTGTTTGTTACGCCTGCGCCTTAATTTCGGGACGAAATTCCCTAAAGTAGGGGAGGCTGTAACACCCCGTGTTTTGAAAGTCAAAGTACAAGTCAAAGTCAAAGGAAGAAAAGATTGCTAATTGCGATCTGTCACTCCTTGCTTAACTGTGGATTATATACCTTGACTTGTAATCAAATTCTATTATTTGTTTACTTTAGTTGTATTATGTGGAGTATCTATAACAATCGAGGTTTAATCGATGTTAATCGCTAATCTATTTATCGCTTTATCGCTAATCGCATCGCAATCGCAGCTTTAATTGTAGGTTCTGTATATTGTTTTACGTGTGTGTGTGTTATCTATGTGTTACTTGTGCACGTTTACTTTATGTTGTGGTGATTAATCGAAACGCAATTGCAACTCTATCACAACACAATCTAATCGCAAATGCTAAATGCAAGTTAATTATGTTGCTTGTATGTTAGATATAGTATTTATGTGGATATTATTTAAATCTATCGCATCGCTTAATCGACACTCGCTTAGACGCATCGCAATGCTCAACACGCGAAATGAAACATCGAAACCTAACTCGTCGGATCACTTCGATCGAATGACCATTCGATCGAATGGTCATCCGTACGGATGACCATCCGATCGGATGGCCATCTGATCGGTTTGCCATCCGATCCAACACTTGTGCACACCTTTCCTCTTTTGGAAACCTATAAATACCCCCTGTCACATCACTAACAGGTTGTTGATGTGACAGCTCTCTCGTTCGACCAGCACGTTCCAGCCCTCTTTTCTCTCGATTTCTCGCGATTCTTGTAAGTTTTCAACTCAAATCTTGTACATCCATCATCTACACACACTTCTTCATCATTTTCACCTTTGAATCTTCACTTTTAACCGTGAAATCAGCGGATTTGAGGTGTTCTTGGATGATGTCATCATGGGGTTCTTATGAACTTCAAGATTTGGCCTCATTCCACCAAGAACAACTCAGATCTATATGATTTCCACATGATTAAACACTGTTTTCGCATAGATCTAAACATTTTCATAGATTAGGTGGATTGAAAGATGGTTTCACAACTTTCTTTCAACTCTTTTACACTCAATGCACTCAAAACCGATAGAAACGGAACTCATTCAGGCCTTCTGCTCTCCTCTAGTGATGTGTCGGTCTGAGATCTGAATCCTATCAACGGGATAACTGACTTAACGGGTTGCACATGAACAACTGTCATGAACAGTTAACTAATCGGACTGGGGTGATTCCCATCCGATTGGGTAACTCGGACTTGATGGGGTTTCCGTTGTTTAACACGTTGTCATACCGTCTCGATCAACCCGCAAACATTTCAAAACTTAGCAAAATATTTCAAGTTCAAACGATCAGATTGTCGAACGGATTGCCATCCGATCGAACGACAATCCGATCGGATGACATCTGGTCTTCAATACTTAAACATTTTACATTTTCAAAACACAAGTTTATTCAAACGAGTGGTCATCTGATCGGAAGACCATCCGATCGAATGACCATCCTGCTGTGAACTTGTTCTCCAATAAATGTCTCGCTGGACGGATCGCCATCCGATCGAACGACCGTTCGACCGGACGACCTGAAAGGTAGAGATAATTCTTTGTTTTTAAAATGCTACAACGAAAACTTCAAAGCCATCGTACACAAACACATCCATCCCAAACGAAGGACAATCCGACCAGATGACCCTTCGTCACTTAGCTCATTTGCATCGTTTAACGCGTTGTTCTTCACTTATGCTATCGTTAACTGTTCAGGCTAATTACTCAGCGCTCCCTTCAATCCAAGAGAGTGTTTATTTGTTAAACACGATCTGTGAGTATACTCGATCCCCTTTTGCTTTACGCACTTTTAGGTGTTACATACGTTACCTACATTCAAAACACAATCGACACACAACGCAAACACTTTTATACGCTAACCGTTACTGCATGTTATACGTGTTACTCGATGAATGCTTGTATATTATTTTACATAGTTATTGTTGCCTGACACCTTAGCAACGATAGTACTATAGTTTGGACTCAGCAGCTGTCGTGGACAGGGGTTGTTAAGGGCTTTACTTCACGTGTCCCAGTGGGGATATGTGTTGCGCATTCTACAACTCGCAGTCACGTCTGTGCATATTTCATTGTCGATAACCTACTAGCTTCACTTTGCTACATGTTACATGCTGGTTATGCGTAAACGATTTTTGCTATCTATTATACTATTAAACTTGTATGCTCACCTTTACACTATGTGTATTGACCTTGATGTGTGCTGAACAGACTATAAAATATCAACTAAATTAGACTCTCTAAACTAGACACGAAAAGCTTTAAATTTATAACTAAGACCTCTAAACCTAAACCACACAATCGGCAAGTGTACCGATCAATGTAGTATAACCTAGCAAGTCCGAGTATCGAACCCAAAGACTCTATGTATTACGTAAACTAGACTCTAATAGACACCGACTGACGCGACTTAAACTTGTTTGATTGTTTTGGGGGGGGTTACTGAAAATCTAGGAAATCTATATTAACTAAATTAATTAATTAGACTTAGACTAAGACACGAACGGAAACTGAGGTTTGTATTCAGATGAGATTAAAGACTACCTAGACTCGAATCCAGTTTGACTAAGAATGGACTTCTAATGGTATTAAAGTTGTATGGAGCCGGGATCGTAAAATACTAAACCTTAAGGTATTTCAATGCTAAGACTTCCCGACCCTTCTCAGGAAGAAACCTAGGAAACCCTACAAGGCTGTTGTGATTACCGACTGTTAGACTTCCTCTCAGTCCTCTAACGATTCTAAAAGTGCCCTAATATGACTATCTACCTCTCAGCGCGATAATCTAAGGCAATTCTAGGTTCTAACTTGGTTTACTAGACACGGATGCAATTAGGGAACTAAGATCGACTTCTCTCAAAACCTATCTTAGATATATATTGCACTGCGACCTAATAACTAACTCGAGCCTCTCAGCGACAAATTAAGCAGAACACTTGATTTTATTAAATTACTAAATATTACTTCTAAGGTTAATTGTGCACTTTTCACCTTAAAGGATCAAAGGTTTATTATGTGATATAGACACTCACCAAAACCTAAAACCCTAGCCTGATTCTATTCTGTGATAAAGACCGTCACCAAGATTCAAGCGAAGCAATAAACAGTAGTAAAACAATTGTCAAGCATGCATGTGCACCAAATCAGAAATTCTAGAACAAGTTACTTTCAGAAATCAATCCATACGCAAACAATAATAACCATTAAAGAATCCAAACTCAAATCAAACGTTCATCTTATCTAGGTAGTTATAAAAGTTTAGCCAATCATACTAATTAACGAAAACAAATCAAAGTTATCAAATAGAGAATTCATTGTAACAAGTTCTAAGCAAATAATCGACTAAATAAGGGATTAGGAAACCCGATTAGTTCTTCGATTCTTCACTCTCGGCTCGTACCAATGATTCCGGTGCTTCAAGATCTTTAATTGCTCGCCAAAAGTACTCTCAAGTTGCCTCCAGAACTCTCCAATTCGTAACTTTTTGTTTATGATTGATTATCTTGGTTTTATACTAAACCCTAATCGCCCCATAAATCAGACGTAATTCTCTTACCAGTCGCGTAGCGCGACTGGTCTTGCTCTCATGCTCGCGCTACGCTAGAGTCTCAAAAGTCAGCGAAGTCCAACACCACCTCAGTCGCGTAGCGCTAGTGATCACCTTCCATGCTCGCGCTACGCTAGTGGCTTATTTTCACAGAATGTTCACCTCAAAACTCAGCTTTAACACCCCAAAATCCTTGAAATAATTTCTAACTCTTTTTAGCTCCTTCCAATGCATACGATTTAAACGTCAAGCTCGTTTCCACTCAATTTCCAGCCAATTATCATATCAAGACCTGGAAAACCGAACTTTTATCAATAGCACGCAATTCTAAATAAAACTAAACTAAACATAACGAAAGAACGTACAAACTATACACGATATAAGTATGTATTTTGCAATACATCAAATATCCCCACACTTACACTTTTTTCGTCCCCGAAAAAGAATTGTGCAACGGAATCAGAGACAAATCATTACTTGGATCAAAAATTATTTATATCTTATTAAAACCAAGACTTGCGTTAGCTGCGATTGCGAATATACTGATCCTCTTAAACCCGAATCTAATCCTAAGCCCTTATCATGTGAATTTAATTTAAGTGCGGTCAATCCACCTAGGGTCTCACACTAGAATCTACGATCCATCTACTCCCACCTCAAGCTTATAGGACTAAAAGAACGATCAATTGATCAATTCCTAACCGTTTTATATCAAAACCAAGAGAGTAAACAATCAACTCTTTTTTTTTCTTTTCATTTTTTTTTTTTTTATTTCTTGCTTTTTTTCTTTTTTTCTTTTTTTCGCATTCGTGAGACTAGACGATGCTTTCCCTTAACCCAGCGGTATTCCGACTGTAGAGTCGCTATCCCCAATCACAGATTACATAGGTTTCGGTACTTTTATTCGGCAAATCGATTTCACACATCCCAGAGGCAAACCGGCTGTAGAGTCGCTATCCCCAACTCGGAATACGTAGGCCTGTGCTACTTTCATTTAGTTTCTAGCTCACTTTTATTCTATTTTTTTCATTTTTTCTCGCATGATTACAAACTCTAACAGTTTTAACTTATAACGGTGCCCCTTATACTATTATCGGCAGTTTTGATTCCCCATATTTCCCAGGCGAGAACCCACTAGCAGACCGACAATTTAAGGTATTTTAGATCAAAGGGACTTAAAACCAAACCCGGGCCTATCCACATATCCCTAACTAGACGCAAGCTCGATTTATTATCATCTCATATTATTATTATTCAATCCAAGCAACAAATCACCTTTTCTATCATTTTCCGTTTAATTGCAAACTTCTTTTTTATTCGAAAGACATTTTCTGATTTTTTTAATTTTTTTTGAATTTTTCAAATTTTTTAATTTTTTTGTGTTTTTCATATTTATGACTCAAATATTTACAAGTATCCCATCCCCACACTTAGAGATTGCATTGTCCCTAATGCAAGAACGAAAATACGACTCAACAACTACCTACGAAAAGAAACTGCAAACGAAAATAAATAAAATATACAACAACAACAAAAAGGGAAACGACTTAGCTGGTTAGGACAAAAGTCAGTGCCAGCCGTACGAATCTTGAATCCCCCGAACGATCGTATAGCATTCCATTCGCGATCGTTGACTAGTCTGCTTGAGTTTATCAATATAGCAAGTCCGAAATCACCCGAATGGCAATTGAGTACGGGCGGTACAATCCAAACCTGCATAATCAAAACAAAACAAAACCCAACGCAGAACCGACTCTAAAAACGAAAAGACTCAAAAAAAACTACTACTTAGACTCATGGTACAAAATAAAAAACTCTCAAAATACAAACTCTACAAACTATTATCAACTTCTCACAAACTTACGGAGGATCATGGATGTGCAACTCACCCTCCAACATCGCTCTCACCTTACGGGCTGTAGCACTATCATTCCTAAAACTGCCCGCATCGCTCACAACTCTCTCATACTCTCTCAACTCATCATCTGGTGGTTTGAATCTAAAAGTATCATCTCTATACTTATCCCCACACTGAGCCTTGCTCAATGTCTCAAACCTAGACTCTAAACTCACCACCCTCTCTTCTAATTCTACCAACTTCCTATCCGGAGGATCCCCACACTTAAATCCTAGCACATTCTCTAGACCCGGATCACTCATCACCTTCTTCTTACCTGTCTCATCCTTCTCACATTCCCCCACTAACGAAATTGCTTCCACTTTACCACTCGAACCTCTCGAATTCATGACGTTAAACACAACCGCTTCCTCGCCCGCTCTAAGTGTGATAGTGCCTAAAGAGACATCTATTAATGCTTTAGCAGTGTTTAAGAATGGGCGGCCTAAAATTAGCGGTACCTTCTCGTCGGCTTCCATGTCGAGTACGACAAAGTCTACCGGAAAAACAAACTTGTCTACTTTAACTAACAAATTCTCAACTATACCCCTAGGGTACTTAACAGACCGATCGGCTAAAGATAGTGTCATTCGGGTAGGTGCAAGCTCTCCTAGGTCTAGCTTCTCATAAAGAGAAAAGGGCATCAAATTGATACTAGCTCCTAAGTCGGCTAACGCTCGAGTGTTGGTATTACTACCGAATAGACACGGAATAGTGAAAATACCCGGATCGGTAAGCTTTTCGGGAAGTTGATTTGAAACAACGGCTGAACACCCTCCATGCAATGGAACATTCGACAACTCTCCTAACTTCTCCTTATTCCTAAGAAGGTCCTTCAAAAATTTGGCATACTTAGGCATGGACTGGAGTGCCTCTATAAACGGAAGATTAATCTTCAATTGCTTGAAGATATCTAAGAACTGTCCGTATTCCTTTGAATATTTTTGATTCCTAAGACGTGAAGGAAACGGAGCATACGCATGGTTTACATAAGGTGACGGCCTAACAACTACGGCCTCTTTCTCAAGTTTCTTCTCACCTTGAGACTCACCGGACTGTGCGGTACTTGCTGGGCTTAGCCTCTTTTGCACTTTACCGGGAGCCTCCATCTCTATCTCTTCATCTATAAAATCACCATCCTCATCAACCTCTCTTTCCTCTATAACTCTCGGGTCTCCTACGGTCCTGCCACTACGAGTAGTAATGGCATTAACTTGGGCATTAGGGTTTTGTTGGGTGTTACCTGCAAATTTACCGGGTAATCTCTCCTCTAACTTTCTAGCTATATCACCTACAACCCTAGAAAGGTCCTGGACCGCAGCTTGGTGGTTCCTAAGCATGAGATCATGTTCACTCAGTTTCTTTTGGGTATTCTGATCCTTAACAACTAGCTGGCTCATCATAGCCTCCATTCTTTCCATGCTACCCCCTAAATCAAAACTCGAACCCTGACCTGTTTGACCTTGGCTACTCGACCCCCCATTCTGAACCTGCCCATTCGAACTTCCATTAAAAAGTGAACCTAGACCCCTATTTGGATTTTGAGCTATTTGCAAACTAGGAGGTCCACTTGAGCGAAAATTGCTATTATTATTAAAATTATTATTATTATTATTATTAGACCGCCAACCCGAACCTACATTATTATTACCAGACCCACCAGACTGATTTCTACCAAAACCTCCTCCTACGAAACCAACTTGCTCCTCACCGACTAACAAAGGACACGCACTAGTACCGTGACCGCCTCGACACAACTCGCACTTATCTATCTTAGCCTGAATTTCCTTAAGTTGCCTATCCATATTTTCCAAAACAGAGGCCAAACTAGCATCCATAGTGACATGGTTCACCCCTTGAGAGAGTGTGCTAGTAGTGGTATTAGAATTACCACTTTGATACCTCTGATCGGATCGTGATTGTGACTGAGACTGTGCAAACGCCTCAAATCGCTCTAGACACTCAGGAACAGTAAGAATACCCATCATATGCCCCCCCCCCCCCCCCCCCCGCATTTGTATCAAACCTATCTCTAGTCTCCTGGGTAAGACCATTATAAAATTTCTCACATAAGGCCCAATCGGAAAGACCGTGCTGGGAGCAACGAGCACAAAGGTTTTGAAACCTTTCCCAAGCAAGGTAGTAAGGCTCGTCGGGCCCCATGCGGAAGGAGTGAATCTCGTCTCTGAGCCGTGAAGCCTTGGCGGGCGGGAAATACTTGTTCAGAAAGGCTTGACGAAGCCCCGCCCAGGTGGTAAAAGTACCGGTTGGTTGTGAGTCCAACCAAGTAGCCGCACGGCCGGCTAAAGAAAATGGGAAAAGCTGTAGGTATGTAGCATCATTGGGTGCACCGCTAAGGCTAAAGGTAGCTAACATCCTAGAGAAACGGTTAATGTGGGCCGGGGCGTCCTCATCGTCTCGGCCATGGAATTGGATACTATTGGTGATGGCCTGCATGGCATAAGACGGGATCTGCCATGAATTTTCATTCACTATGGGTGGGACGGTGATGGGTGAAGCTAGGCCGGTGAAATTCTGAGTGGCCTGCTGATGGACGGTTTGCCTAGGGTTAGCCATGTGTTCTAAGTTTTCTAGGTTACTAGAAGTACTAGAAGTAGGGCTACCGGGTGGTGAATCCTTAGGTGAGTGGTTAGGCGAAGGTGGTGGTGTGGGTGGTGGGGTGAAATCGAATTCGGGGAAACGAGATGAAGATGTAGAAGTAACCTGAGATGATGACTGCTTGACTGGTGGTGGTGGTCCGTGCGAGCGCAGATGTGGCATCCACTACTAGCAAAAACCTGAACACAAGAAAAGCAAACACTAGTTACCGAGACACAAGAAAAGACAAAGACTCAACAAAACAAAGAAAACACGTAGCACGTATATATCAATTAGGTCTATCAAAGCTAATAAACGAAATCGCCAAGAGTCCCCGGCAACGGCGCCAAAAACTTGATGTGTGCTGAACAGACTATAAAATATCAACTAAATTAGACTCTCTAAACTAGACACGAAAAGCTTTAAATTTATAACTAAGACCTCTAAACCTAAACCACACAATCGGCAAGTGTACCGATCAATGTAGTATAACCTAGCAAGTCCGAGTATCGAACCCAAAGACTCTATGTATTACGTAAACTAGACTCTAATAGACACCGACTGACGCGACTTAAACTTGTTTGATTGTTTTGGGGGGGGGTTACTAAAAATCTAGGAAATCTATATTAACTAAATTAATTAATTAGACTTAGACTAAGACACGAACGGAAACTGAGGTTTGTATTCAGATGAGATTAAAGACTACCTAGACTCGAATCCAGTTTGACTAAGAATGGACTTCTAATGGTATTAAAGTTGTATGGAGCCGGGATCGTAAAATACTAAACCTTAAGGTATTTCAATGCTAAGACTTCCCGACCCTTCTCAGGAAGAAACCTAGGAAACCCTACAAGGCTGTTGTGATTACCGACTGTTAGACTTCCTCTCAGTCCTCTAACGATTCTAAAAGTGCCCTAATATGACTATCTACCTCTCAGCGCGATAATCTAAGGCAATTCTAGGTTCTAACTTGGTTTACTAGACACGGATGCAATTAGGGAACTAAGATCGACTTCTCTCAAAACCTATCTTAGATATATATTGCACTGCGACCTAATAACTAACTCGAGCCTCTCAGCGACAAATTAAGCAGAACACTTGATTTTATTAAATTACTAAATATTACTTCTAAGGTTAATTGTGCACTTTTCACCTTAAAGGATCAAAGGTTTATTATGTGATATAGACACTCACTAAAACCTAAAACCCTAGCCTGATTCTATTCTGTGATAAAGACCGTCACCAAGATTCAAGCGAAGCAATAAACAGTAGTAAAACAATTGTCAAGCATGCATGTGCACCAAATCAGAAATTCTAGAACAAGTTACTTTCAGAAATCAATCCATACGCAAACAATAATAACCATTAAAGAATCCAAACTCAAATCAAACGTTCATCTTATCTAGGTAGTTATAAAAGTTTAGCCAATCATACTAATTAACGAAAACAAATCAAAGTTATCAAATAGAGAATTCATTGTAACAAGTTCTAAGCAAATAATCGACTAAATAAGGGATTAGGAAACCCGATTAGTTCTTCGATTCTTCACTCTCGGCTCGTACCAATGATTCCGGTGCTTCAATATCTTTAATTGCTCGCCAAAAGTACTCTCAAGTTGCCTCCAGAACTCTCCAATTCGTAACTTTTTGTTTATGATTGATTATCTTGGTTTTATACTAAACCCTAATCGCCCCATAAATCAGACGTAATTCTCTTACCAGTCGCGTAGCGCGACTGGTCTTGCTCTCATGCTCGCGCTACGCTAGAGTCTCAAAAGTCAGCGAAGTCCAACACCACCTCAGTCGCGTAGCGCTAGTGATCACCTTCCATGCTCGCGCTACGCTAGTGGCTTATTTTCACAGAATGTTCACCTCAAAACTCAGCTTTAACACCCCAAAATCCTTGAAATAATTTCTAACTCTTTTTAGCTCCTTCCAATGCATACGATTTAAACGTCAAGCTCGTTTCCACTCAATTTCCAGCCAATTATCATATCAAGACCTGGAAAACCGAACTTTTATCAATAGTACGCAATTCTAAATAAAACTAAACTAAACATAACGAAAGAACGTACAAACTATACACGATATAAGTATGTATTTTGCAATACATCAGACCTCTATTTTAACTTATGTGACAGGTGTTTAGGATGCTGTGCTTTGCTTGTTGTTTGCTGGAATCAAGCTAGGATGGAGTCTAGAAACAAATCTAATAAAATCTGAGTTGTCAGAACATTTGATATGTCTGTGAGAAAACAATGTCTGTAATAACTACTTTTATTTGATATATTATGGTATGGGACATAATGTTTAATATCTGGTAATTTTAGTTGTTATGGATTTCTCCTGGACAATCTGTTTCGCTCAGTGCCGCGCCCCAATGTTTCCGCCATTGGTTGGGGTGTGACAATTATACTACAACATAATATGGTCCTAATGGAAGCTTAAAACATAAAAGATTTAAGCTTAATCGGGTCAGAATTGAAAGTCAAAGCAAAAGTCAAGCTTTTGCGACTTTCGGTTACGAACCAACCTTAAACTCAGAATTGTCGGGTTGAACATGCTTAGACATGTTCTAATAATATTTACCAAGTTATTTAAGTGATAAAACTTGATTTATATTCTCTACATTATCAATTTATGCTTTTATTCAAAAATCTGACTAGTTTGACTTTTTAACTAGTTACTTTGACCCGACAATTAACTAAGTAAACGTGATAATTAGGAGGTGCCCTTTTTAGGGATTAACACCTACCTAATTACAATCACGTAGTCATATTCGCCTCGAACAACGGCTGGACGTTTAGGTCTAAACCGAAAGTCAAAGTCGTTTTGCGGCAACTTTGACTTTTCGGTTTTTAAATAATAAAACTGAACTAAAAGTGGCTATGGACACTTACATAAGGTCCTAGCACGAATGTTGAACTAGAATGAACTTCCTTATGGTCAGGAATCCCAGCAATAGAGAGGAGAAGTGATTAAAATGATATGAGTAATGAAACACGGCACCAAGGAGTCCTATTTATAGTTGAGGATCATGAATCAAGATCATCACAGGTGTTATGGAATGTCTAGGATCATCACAAGTGTCCTAGTGGTAAAATTAAACCATCAACAAGCTCCTGGTATCGAGTTTCAGGTGTTTTAAGTCGGTTCCATGCAGAAACCTGCAGCTGACAGTGTTTTTCTGCGTTGGGGGTTCTCTCGCGGCCCGCGTAGGATACAGAGGCAGGTCTACGCGCCCCGCGACACTCCTCCATTCAGGTTAAAAATGGTTCAGGTTTGGTAGAATCAGTCCCTGAACCTTTATATGCTATATAACATTCATTTTAGGCACCATTGGCCCTTGTAGTTAGTTTGTAGAGGATCTTGGGAGTATAACCAAACATCGTTAGGTCCGATTCCGTTAAATGATCACGAAAACACAAGTTTCTGCTCGTTAACGCTTTTGACCCTTATTCTTGGGAATTTACATAAATAACACATATCGATATCGAATCCTCGTGAATTTGATATCATATATTCTTGAGAGTATAATCGAACATTACGAAGCCCCGTATAATTACTCGTTAAAAGGCCACTCAGAGGTAAGAATTAACATGTTGACACGTTTAACCCCTGTATCTTGTAAACTTTCGTTTACTTTTACAAACGGCTTCTTATATCCGAATAATTACTCGTTTAAGAATATATTCATTGTGTGTGGACATTCAGAGGCACAAGTTTGGCATGTTGACACTTTTAGTCCCTTCGCATACATATTTTCATCGATTGGCAACTTTAGTCCTTCAAACTCAAACTTTCTCATGTTTAGAGTTTAGAACACGTGTCTTTACATATTTGGACACGTTTTTACGAGGTGTTACAACTTTCATCATAGCTTTCTCCACAAAACGCTCTACCCGAGTCCTCCAATATCATGTTATGCAAAATGATACACGTATACATGATGTTTCTCATTTTACTTTTTCAAGTATCCTCGACGAATGGGCGATGATAGACCATCTTTTTTTAACACACCGAAAGTCCGCTCGATATCTTTTCTTGCTGACTCTTGTTTTTTCTTGAAATACAATCTTTTTTCGTTATCTGGACACGAAAGAGTTTTTACCAACGTAGCCCACTCGGGATAAATACCGTCTGTGCGATAGTAGCCATACTTATACTCCACGTCGTTTGCATAGAATGAAGTATCTGGTGCAACCCCGTCTATGACATCGTCGAAAAGATTCGAGGACATTAAAACTGCAATGTCATTGTTCGCACCAGCCATGCCAAAGTACGCATGCCAAATCCATAAATCTTGAGAAGCGACCGCTTGTAATATTAGGGTAGGACCATCGTGGTCACCACGATGATGTTGCCCTTTCTAAGCGGTTGGACATGCCACCCATTCCTAGTGCGTGCAATCAAGACTACCCAACATCCCATAAAACCCGTGTATGCGCTGATGGGCCTCGTATAGAAGTGGAACGTTGGCTGCGGTTGGCATCCTCAAATATCATCTCCCATACAGAGAGATAACACCTAATAAACTAGTGTTAATAAAAAAATAATAACGATGTAAATAAAAATAATAAATAATAGTGTTAATAAAAATTACCTTAACAAAAATTTTCAAGAGACTCACGACACATTCTTGACGACATCCTTAAATATTCATCTCACGCATCACTCGTTGTGCCGTACGCTAGTTGCCTAATTACTGCTGTACACTTTTGTAGTCCAGAGAAACCAACTTTGCGACTTGCACTTACTCTTTGCGTGAAAAAAGGGAATTCGCCCGTAAGATCGTTAGAAATTTTAACGAATAGTCGTCGGCTCATACGAAACCTACGCTTAAACTGACCATCATCGTACAACGGATTTTCACAAAAATAATCTTGCACTAGACGTTCATGAGAACCTAACCGATCCCGTTCAAGAGGCGGTTGTCTGGTACGCGATGTAGAGGATTCGGCTTCTTCTCGCAAATAATTAATCGCCTCCTGCGTAATTGCGACAACCATATCGTCAAGAACACCGTCGGATGAGGAGCTCGAAGACATTTTTTAGTTGTGACTGGTGTGTGTTTTAGTTGTGATTGGTGTGTTATTTAGTTTGGGATAGGTTTATATTTATATTTAAATAAAAAAAAGTTTTTTTTATTCGAACGTTGCCAAACGGTCACATTTGACCAAGCCACCTCGTTCCACGCATTTTGAGCTCGTTACCACGATGGTGCCCCACCCATAGCGCCCCTCTTTAAATCCAAGGGTGTGGTGGTATAGCGCCCCGGGGCGCTATAGATGATGAGTTGGCGGGGGTGGCGCCCCCACACCCTCCGGCCTTAGGGTTATTTAAGTTTGGGTATTTTAACATATAACCCCCTCCATCTTCATTAGTTTATATTTAGTCTTTATACTTGTGAATTTATATATAAAAAATATAAAATTAATGGTATATGTATATAATATATATAAAAATACATAAATTATGCATGGTATAAAAATTACCGCTATATCACCGCTATACCGCCGCTATAACCTATATATCATATAGCGGACCTTGACCGCTATTCGATTTTGGACCGCTTTAACTGCTTAGCTAAGGAGCAAGTTGCCATCCATGGAAGCATAGCACATGTAAGTTTTTATTTAAATTCCACATTATCTATATATCTTAAAGCACAAAGACGGTGGCATAGCCACCGACTAAATGCCAAAACTACCTCTAATCGTCTTTTTTGTTGTGTTGTGGTCTTCCACAAACCTTCGATCAATCGCTCACGTCTGCACCTTCACTCAACCACACACTCACCAGCGATCCGAACACTGCCTATATCATATGTGTCGTTGTCTGCCACCATCACCATCAACGTGACTGCCACCGTCCTCCGCCGCATGTGGCGTCAACTCCCCTCTGTCGTCCTCCGTTGCCTGGTAACAGCGGCGGTTAGGGTTTCAAAGATGCAACCCCATTAGCAACGATTTTTAGGGTTCTGGCAACCTGATCTGTT
The DNA here is from genome assembly GCA_030545235.1 of Helianthus tuberosus. Taxonomy (NCBI): domain Eukaryota; kingdom Viridiplantae; phylum Streptophyta; class Magnoliopsida; order Asterales; family Asteraceae; genus Helianthus; species Helianthus tuberosus. The sequence continues at coordinate 114,271,721 of CM060414.1, read as the reverse complement.
TTCTGATGTAGCAAAGGGAGGCTACAGTTTCATATGTAAACAAAAATTTGAGTGCTGCAGCTGCAAAAATTCTTGAGACCAAATTGTCCATCCCTAAGTCACGTTTCTATCTCAAGTTCTATGACACCAAGGCAAGTTAATCTTCAGCATATTAGTATTTTATAATAGGTGTCAATTTATTTTTTTATTTAATTTTTGTGTGTATTTAGGCCTATAAAAGTCAAGAAAATGCACAGTCCCTTCATGCTTTACACCAATTCTAGATCTCATGTAAATCACCCTTCACTGTTTTGAAATAAATAAAAGCATTTAGATGTTTTCCATATAGTACTTCTACACATACTTAAGTGTTAACTAGAGATGTTGATTTCGACCCATTTACTTGAAAATAGATTGATTTGAGTTCTTCAATGAGCCAAATATAAAACTTAAGAGCATACCTAGATGTGAAACGGGTCAAGTTGGAAGTCCCCGAGTTCGTTATTCAAATGTTTGCCACTTCTTAAATGTATTTACTAATCTATTTTGGTGTTAACGAACAGCCAGCAGCGGCCTATGGGAATTAGTGTCAATCGGGGAGCTTAATGCTGGTGATGCGGCGAATTACAACATGGTGGTTGGGCTCTGATTGGCCTACATATGTATGATTTTAGAGATCTTTAATTATAAATTTTTAAATAATTTAACACAGAGCCCATATGGGGACATATTGGATTGTCTGATGGTTTATCACCAGCCAGCTTTTGACCATGCGGTGCTGAAAGGAGCAACACCGTTGGTGGGCTTAACTTTACTTCTTTACGATATACATAATTCATTATTTTTCTTCTTTTTAATAATTTTGTTATTACTTTTTGAATAAAATTAGGACCCATCGGAGAGACCATACATGCATGATCATCATCCAGGGACGGAATCGGAAATGTATCAACTATGGAGTTTATCCAGCGAATACTGCCCGGAGGGAACACTTCCGATCAGAAGAACAACCGAACAATATATTTTATGAGCAAGTTCTATCAAAAGTCTCCTTGGTTTACTTTAGTTTTCTGGTAGATTTTGCCTGCATTCGTGTAACACATGTGCCTCCACGGCCATCAAACAAATACCAAACCAATGAAATATTGTATTTCATACTTGGGATTTGTAAAAATATGTGTATCGTTTACACATATCAACTCTTGTTCGATTTCAAGCTCTAAATCACTTTCTGGAAGGTTATACGCGCACTGATGCGTAAATATAACCAGTTTAATCCAACGAACACTCCGGAATAGTGAAATAGGCTTAACATACCTTAAATAACCTTTACATAACTTAGATATAAGTTTTGGAAAGTTTGGTGTGGTGAAATCAAAGTTAAATCGCTTACAGGGACTAAAGTTGACAAACTGCGAAAGTATGCCAATTTGAACTGTAACAGACCTTCCGGAGCATGACCATAAGTTAAACATACCATAAATATCCTTCACATAGCTTAGAAATAGGCTTTGAGGTGTTCGGTATGCTAAAATAAACTTTTGTGTCATTTAGGGACTAAAAGTGTCAAAAAGTGCACAAGTTTGCATTTTTACGCGTAACTTACGTTCTGAATACATCCGGACTTCCAAAAATTTATGTAAGCATGACTACATTATATTTTAGTGTTCGCCTTAAGAAAAATCCATTCGTCGCGTCATTTGGATCGTTTTTCGCGCTTATGCGCATTCCGTCGTAATTAAGCGAACATCGCGTTCGTACGGCTAAACGAACCGACATCCGAGATATTTTTGAACACATTTTAAGTTCCCTATACTTTAACTTCATTTTAGAGCTTTGAAATGGGGTTAACGGGCCTTAAACGTGTCAAAAATGGCCTAAATACAGTTCAGGGACCAAAAGTGTAATTCTGCCAAAATAGTGCCTAGCGGTGCGCTACACTTTAAGCGTAGCGGTGCGCTAGGGGTCTGCAGACCAGATGCAGAGTACTTAACAGCCTGTTTTCAGCTGTTTTGCACTCCTAATCTCTCTTCCACATGTCAAATCCTTATGGTTAGTGGCAATTTAGGCACCATAACATTCCGACAAGTGTACGGCTTTGATCGTTGCCTCCTTTTCCAAGAAACGATCTTAACGGTTACCCGAAAACTATAAATACCCCATCACCCCAACCTCATTTCTTACAAGAATTCTGATTTGAGAGCTCTAAGTTGAAACCATTGTTTCATACCTGAGTTCTTGGATCGGGATTAGCATTCGGGGACCCTGGGTAAGTATTCTTTCGTTCTTTTCCTTATTTTATTGCTTTTCGAGTCAGAAAGTCAAACTTTGTTTGACTTTCAGCGTTGACCAGTAATGGTCAATGCGAAGTTCGTTTGAACTTCGCAACGTGAGTGTAATCACGTTGGTCATAGTCCCTTGGGACTATGCCCACTGATTACCACGTTGTCTAGAGTCGTAGGGTAGGCGATCTAATAAATCGCCTATACCTTCGAACTCGACCCATTTGGTCGATCATTAGGATCCGACCAAATATATTAGGTGACCATAGTAGGTAGGGAATAACCTTCCGAGGTTATACCCTATGGTCACATCGTTTAAGTAGTTGTATGATAGGTAGTTTATATGCCTTAGGTAAATTACCAGAATACCCTTTTCATGTATAATTGGTAATTAAGCATATGTAACCTAAACCTTTGTCATATAACTGATTATGTAACATGTTTAGGCATATAACACTTGTCATAGGACTAGTTAGACGGTCCGAACGCGTTTCACGCGCACGACGCGTTAAAGTAGCTTATGCTATCTTAATGGGTCGCGATGGGTCGATAGCACTTAGGTTTGGTTTCATTGTAGTATGTAGGCCTTGTTAAACCATATCATATGAGTTCCAACACTCGTTTGGTTTACCAAGCCTCATCCTATCCGATCTCCCGATTTAGGTCCGGTTTATTTATATAGTTATCAGATTTGTCGATTGATTCCGTGCTTCCTCTAGCTTTGCTTGGTTGTTGTTCAAGACCTCTAAGCAATCTCAGGCGAGTACATTATTCCCCTATTTTACTGCATTCAATTGTTTTGGGGTGACTCATATGTGCTAAATGTTTTCGATGTTATAACAAATGGTTCCAAAAACGATTAAAGGCGATTTATACAAAACTAATAACGATTTCATAAAGTGAACAAACTTGTTGATTGTGTTTACATAACAAATGACATTCATTAGCAATGATCAAGCCGACCAGTATTAGGTTATGGTACCATAGGATCTGACAAATCCCGTTATTTACTACCCCCGTGGTTATGTGTGGGCAATGGTAGGTAGCGACTGAATCTGAAAACATTAACTTACCCTATGGAGGTTTGTTAATGCGAAATCGAGAAGCGACGAGGTATATTCGAGTCACGAAGGTTTGAATGTTATTAGCGAGACGATCACATAAGTAGTTTCACGACCTAAAACGAATTAAACGATTAACGATTGGGTTTTCACACGATGTTTTAACGATTGGGTAACGATTGGGTAAACGATTGGCTTCAAAGCGATATACGATATTATTTTGGTTATACATATTACATGATTTACATTTGGGCATGAACATTACTTTGGTGGTTTGGTTTGGATTAAATGATTAAGTAACAATGCGTGTGTAATATGATACAAGCATGGTGGATACGCCGCTGGTACTTCCTATATATAAGTGGTTGTATGGTATTACATATTGTAGTGTTATTTGAATCATTTCAGCTCGAGACATAGAACATTTTATACAAGTAACATACTTTTCACAAGACATTTATTTACAAACAACTTATCTTATACAAACTCATTTTTACATGGTTATTCATTTAATCATACATTATTCTCTTAGTTATACATATCACCTGAACTTATCATTGTTTTTCCAAATAATTTACTAAAACAAATGTTTTTGAGTTAAGAGTCATGGCTACGAGGTTTTACAAATTATAACCCGCTTGATTTGAGTTGGTTAATTAAGTTGCAATATTATACTCTTTTCAAAATAAGGTTTTTAAATAAAGTATTGCAACATCTAAACTAGCCATGATTTCGACACTCCTACAAAACCTATGTACTCGCCAGCATTTCTTTGCTGACCTCGTTTTCACATATGTTTCAGGTATTGTTGAATGTTATCGATTGATAAGATGCATGCTCACATAGGACTGGACAAGGCCTTAGTGACTAAATAACAATGATAGACTATGTTTGAATAGTGTATTTAGATTTCCAAACGATGTAATTATTCAATGATTAATAAAACGAAACACTTTTGATATCCATGGTTGTGAAACATTAATTCTGTTGCAACACGCCCCGATGTTTCCGCCACGTTTTGTATGTTCCACGTGGTCGGGGTGTGACAGAAAAGATGGTATCAGAGCCAATGGTTATAGGGAATTAGGTTATTAGTAATTAGTAATGCTTTGACCTAGTCTATAACCTTCTTAGGACCCTAACGCGAGTTTACTTGCGTTTAGTCATAAAACAATACTGTCACCTATCCTTAGGTGACAACCACAACAAGAACATAAATTTCAAAACCGCTTTGAAAACTAATCATCTGTTCTAGGATGATTGATTACTAGGTTTTGAACCCTCTATTGTAAGGTTTTGAACTCTCTATTATATGGTTTTGAACCTCTTTGAGTTTTCAAAACTTCGTCAAGGTTTTGGGTTTTAAATAATGTGAAAACGTGCAAACTGGAAGGGTGAATGCCTGTATTCTGAGTTTTCTGTCTAGGCAAGCACTTCGTATACATCTCATCAGACGCGAGACCAGTTGTGCTTACCTGGGAATTCTTGGGGTGAGTGTTCACTTATAGGCGAGCATGTCTTCGCGATACATTATTTTTGACCCATTTACTTTGATCAGTCACCGTCTCATTTATTTGCCTTAGGTAACAAACAAATGATCGCAATCTTCATGCGTTATCATTCTGTTTTAATTGTCCAATAATCTTTCACCTGTTTCTCCCTATGCCTTTCTTTTTCTTCAAGAATGTCTCTTCATCACGATGACGCCCAGATATCTGAGCAAGCAGCCAAATTCGCTCAGCGAATAGGCGATGTATCATCTCCAGGATGAAGCCACTCAAGAATCACCAAGACAGGCAGGACCTAGTCAGGCGACAACACCACCGGCCGAGAAACCAATCGAGGAATCAAAGACCATGGATGAACGATTCCCTAAGAAGTCAAAGAAGCGAAGGGATTCTCAGAACTTCGCTGTGGTCACTCACAATGGTCGAACCGTTCCCAACCAACCAACTCAACCCCCTGCTAGGTGTGTATGGTTTTTCCTATGATACCTACACCAAGGAACTATGCACCTTACAAACTACTCTTGTGATTTCTCTCTTTCAAATGATTGCTCATGATTCCCTCGAAAATTTTAAGTACTCGTTTCACTCTAAGAAACAAAGTACAGAAAATTAGGTGACATTATGAGTAATCGTGCTTTTCGCACATCTGTGCCTTTGAATCCTTGGTTAGATAACTAAGGATATTTTCAAATCTCATACCCATTACGTTTTGATTTTTTTTTCAAACATACACAGTACCAGTATTTCAAAACAATCTTCATGATCTCAAAACATTTCATATAGTTTGAAAACAATTTTTCTAGATACATTGTCTATGTTATTTCAAAGACATTGGCCATGTTATCAAAACCAACCTTTCAAATTTCAAAATATTTCATATAGTCTGAAGACAATATTAATACAAAACATTTTCTTATCAAGTGCATGATTTCGAAAAGCATCATTCATATTTTCAAAAACCTTATACATAATTTCAAAATTCATCTCGCATGATTTTAAAATTTTTTTTGTAAAAAATATCTATCTAATACACCTACTTTATGATTTCAAAAAGTATTATATATAAGGTTTCAAAAACGTTAAACACATTTTTCTTAAAAGAACCCCATGCACAGTTTTCAAAAATATTTTCCTTGTACATTTACATAACCTTCAAATTCTGCTTCATCTGTCGCCTTGACATATCTAGCATCTCAACTTCATAAGCATTTCAACTTCATGTTTTGACTTAAGCACATCCCGTGCAAGATTTCAAAACATCTTCAACTTCTAAAATTCATATGGGATCTTTTTATCTTTACAATTAGATCCGTGTGGATAATCATCATTCAAATCAGAGTCCTTAATTGGATTCTTTATGTACCTTAATTCGAACACTTCGGTTCCTAATAATCGAAATCGAATTTTCTTTTTGAATCTTTCTATCTTCATAGTTAGATTCTTGAAAATATTTAAAGTACCAAATGAAATCCACGGATTGGATTCCTAGTATGCTTTAAATACCCATGTCCAAAGATAACAAATTAAACGATTATACAATTAAACGATTATACGAATAAGCGATTATGTGTTTATGTGTTCTCCTCTATGTTTTTGTGTGTTCCGATTTTCAAATCCTCATAGAATCTTTCATATCTTCATATGAGAGATTCATAGTAGGATATTCAAAAGGTACTACCTTAAATCCTTATGGGCTTCTACCTGGTAGTTAAGACCCTTGGGTTATATAGTACCACTCCATGATTCATAAGAGACCCTCTTAGTGGTCTAGTCAAAAAGATTGATTCGCAATCTGGTTAAAGAATGACATCTAGTGATGTAGCTGAACAGACTCCTTGATAGTCTATTTAGATCATTTATTGATTTAATATAAAGGACTCTATGGCGGTCTAGTCACACTCATCACAGGATTTTTCATTTGGTTTTCCCCTACACATTATAAAATAGACTGTGTGAACTATGCAAGGAATTGTCTGATTATGGACGCGTACATAATTATGAAATACAGTGCACGGTAACCACAGTAAGATTTATTATGTGTAAGAACCGATAGTGACGACAATAACGAAATGAGAACGATGCAATAGAGGTACGGTGGACGCACCAATGACGCTTCATATACATGTATATAAGTATCCCTCTTACATTGCAATCATGATGTTATTAAAGGTTACTAGAAGTTCAGAACCCTAACCAATATTGTTCGATCTTTTCAACCTCATATTTCCAAGCTCTCACAAGTTTCCTCTAAATAAATTTCGGGACGAAATTTCCTAAAGTAGGGGAGACTGTAACACCTGTGCCTCCACGGCCATCAAACAAATACCAAACCAATGAAATATTGTATTTCATACTTGGGATTTGTAAAAATATGTGTATCGTTTACACATATCAACTCTTGTTCGATTTCAAGCTCTAAATCGCTTTCTGGAAGGTTATACGCGCACTGATGCGTAAATATAACCAGTTTAATCCAACGAACACTCCGGAATAGTGAAATAGGCTTAACATACCTTAAATAACCTTTACATAACTTAGATATAAGTTTTGGAAAGTTTGGTGTGGTGAAATCAAAGTTAAATCGCTTACAGGGACTAAAGTTGACAAACTGCGAAAGTATGCCAATTTGAACTGTAACAGACCTTCCGGAGCATGACCATAAGTTAAACATACCATAAATATCCTTCACATAGCTTAGAAATAGGCTTTGAGGTGTTCGGTATGCTAAAATAAACTTTTGTGTCATTTAGGGACTAAAAGTGTCAAAAAGTGCACAAGTTTGCATTTTTACGCGTAACTTACGTTCTGAATACATCCGGACTTCCAAAAATTTATGTAAGCATGACTACATTATATTTTAGTGTTCGCCTTAAGAAAAATCCATTCGTCGCGTCATTTGGATCGTTTTTCGCGCTTATGCGCATTCCGTCGTAATTAAGCGAACATCGCGTTCGTACGGCTAAACGAACCGACATCCGAGATATTTTTGAACACATTTTAAGTTCCCTATACTTTAACTTCATTTTAGAGCTTTGAAATGGGGTTAACGGGCCTTAAACGTGTCAAAAATGGCCTAAATACAGTTCAGGGACCAAAAGTGTAATTCTGCCAAAATAGTGCCTAGCGGTGCGCTACACTTTAAGCGTAGCGGTGCGCTAGGGGTCTGCAGACCAGATGCAGAGTACTTAACAGCCTGTTTTCAGCTGTTTTGCACTCCTAATCTCTCTTCCACATGTCAAATCCTTATGGTTAGTGGCAATTTAGGCACCATAACATTCCGACAAGTGTACGGCTTTGATCGTTGCCTCCTTTTCCAAGAAACGATCTTAACGGTTACCCGAAAACTATAAATACCCCATCACCCCAACCTCATTTCTTACAAGAATTCTGATTTGAGAGCTCTAAGTTGAAACCATTGTTTCATACCTGAGTTCTTGGATCGGGATTAGCATTCGGGGACCCTGGGTAAGTATTCTTTCGTTCTTTTCCTTATTTTATTGCTTTTCGAGTCAGAAAGTCAAACTTTGTTTGACTTTCAGCGTTGACCAGTAATGGTCAATGCGAAGTTCGTTTGAACTTCGCAACGTGAGTGTAATCACGTTGGTCATAGTCCCTTGGGACTATGCCCACTGATTACCACGTTGTCTAGAGTCGTAGGGTAGGCGATCTAATAAATCGCCTATACCTTCGAACTCGACCCATTTGGTCGATCATTAGGATCCGACCAAATATATTAGGTGACCATAGTAGGTAGGGAATAACCTTCCGAGGTTATACCCTATGGTCACATCGTTTAAGTAGTTGTATGATAGGTAGTTTATATGCCTTAGGTAAATTACCAGAATACCCTTTTCATGTATAATTGGTAATTAAGCATATGTAACCTAAACCTTTGTCATATAACTGATTATGTAACATGTTTAGGCATATAACACTTGTCATAGGACTAGTTAGACGGTCCGAACGCGTTTCACGCGCACGACGCGTTAAAGTAGCTTATGCTATCTTAATGGGTCGCGATGGGTCGATAGCACTTAGGTTTGGTTTCATTGTAGTATGTAGGCCTTGTTAAACCATATCATATGAGTTCCAACACTCGTTTGGTTTACCAAGCCTCATCCTATCCGATCTCCCGATTTAGGTCCGGTTTATTTATATAGTTATCAGATTTGTCGATTGATTCCGTGCTTCCTCTAGCTTTGCTTGGTTGTTGTTCAAGACCTCTAAGCAATCTCAGGCGAGTACATTATTCCCCTATTTTACTGCATTCAATTGTTTTGGGGTGACTCATATGTGCTAAATGTTTTCGATGTTATAACAAATGGTTCCAAAAACGATTAAAGGCGATTTATACAAAACTAATAACGATTTCATAAAGTGAACAAACTTGTTGATTGTGTTTACATAACAAATGACATTCATTAGCAATGATCAAGCCGACCAGTATTAGGTTATGGTACCATAGGATCTGACAAATCCCGTTATTTACTACCCCCGTGGTTATGTGTGGGCAATGGTAGGTAGCGACTGAATCTGAAAACATTAACTTACCCTATGGAGGTTTGTTAATGCGAAATCGAGAAGCGACGAGGTATATTCGAGTCACGAAGGTTTGAATGTTATTAGCGAGACGATCACATAAGTAGTTTCACGACCTAAAACGAATTAAACGATTAACGATTGGGTTTTCACACGATGTTTTAACGATTGGGTAACGATTGGGTAAACGATTGGCTTCAAAGCGATATACGATATTATTTTGGTTATACATATTACATGATTTACATTTGGGCATGAACATTACTTTGGTGGTTTGGTTTGGATTAAATGATTAAGTAACAATGCGTGTGTAATATGATACAAGCATGGTGGATACGCCGCTGGTACTTCCTATATATAAGTGGTTGTATGGTATTACATATTGTAGTGTTATTTGAATCATTTCAGCTCGAGACATAGAACATTTTATACAAGTAACATACTTTTCACAAGACATTTATTTACAAACAACTTATCTTATACAAACTCATTTTTACATGGTTATTCATTTAATCATACATTATTCTCTTAGTTATACATATCACCTGAACTTATCATTGTTTTTCCAAATAATTTACTAAAACAAATGTTTTTGAGTTAAGAGTCATGGCTACGAGGTTTTACAAATTATAACCCGCTTGATTTGAGTTGGTTAATTAAGTTGCAATATTATACTCTTTTCAAAATAAGGTTTTTAAATAAAGTATTGCAACATCTAAACTAGCCATGATTTCGACACTCCTACAAAACCTATGTACTCGCCAGCATTTCTTTGCTGACCTCGTTTTCACATATGTTTCAGGTATTGTTGAATGTTATCGATTGATAAGATGCATGCTCACATAGGACTGGACAAGGCCTTAGTGACTAAATAACAATGATAGACTATGTTTGAATAGTGTATTTAGATTTCCAAACGATGTAATTATTCAATGATTAATAAAACGAAACACTTTTGATATCCATGGTTGTGAAACATTAATTCTGTTGCAACACGCCCCGATGTTTCCGCCACGTTTTGTATGTTCCACGTGGTCGGGGTGTGTACACCGACGTGACTTCATTTCTCTTCTTCCACATACGGGCTCTACTTATACATCTGCTATTAGTTATCTCTTCATTTAAACTTAAATTTCAACAACTCAAAGGTACGTTTACTTGATCAATTTGGCCACTTATAGAGTTGTGATTTTTCAACTTTTAAGTATATAGAGTTGATTGTTTTTTTTTTTTTTTTTTTTTGTGTTAAAGGGGACGGCACCCCAGTAAATTTTATTGACCACAAGAAAATATATACAAGAGCACGAGAATAACTAAATACATGTAAAGACACAAGGCTCTTTATGAAAGAAAGAATGATGCTTGCAGTGCCTCCTCCCCCTCTTATCAACATGACATAAGTTTTTATCAATTGTAAGATGAATTATATATAGAAACTGAATTTTTTGCAGATCAGCAAACTGTAACATGACCATCTGCAGATGAACAAGAAAACAAACTATAGATCGTGGATATGTTGGGCTATTTAACGAGTAATTACTCGTTATTCTTTAAATGCTTGTAGGACTATGTATAGCCACATTTGTTTTCTTTTTCATAATGACTAAAAAAACCATATGGGACAACACACGGAAAGGTCAAAAAACAACTAGAGCAACCTTGGGCTCTCATAGGGCCATGTTTGGTGATGTTTAAGGGAAACGACTGAGTGACAAGTTCTCTATCATTTGTGGCCTAATCAGTATCACTCTTTTACTTTTTTTATTTTGCTTACATTGTGCAAATAAAATTTGCTAAATCAATTGAATAAATTTGGTTTGCGGGCTCTATTAGAAGGAAGAAATGTAGGGATACTATCATCCTGTTAGTTGTGTCATTGCGATGATGTTTTTTTATTATATATTGCTTTCAAAGTAAAAAGGATTATGCTATGATCGCGAAGCCGAACAGTATTGTATTTGTTAGATATCTTTCCTTCTTTGTTTATAGAGCTAACTGCCATTTTCGTCCCTGTGGTTTGGTCACTTTGGCCATTTCAGTTCATTTTTCAAAAATGCGCCATTTTCGTCCCCCACGTTCTGGAAAGGTGCCATTTCAGTCCAAAAATCATAACCCAGTTAAGTCAGTTTGTAAATAAGGACTGATTGTGTAAATTTGTAACATAAAGGACTGATTGTGTAAACTTGAAAAATGGAGATGGCAGTTAACACCACCACCACTAGCCCTGCCACCACCACCACTCCGCTGCCACCACCACCACCACCGCCACCACCGCCACCACAGCCACCACAGCCCTGCCACCACCACCACTCCGCTGCCACCACCACCACTCCGCTGCCACCACCACCGCCACCACAGCCACCACCGCCACCACCGCCACCACAGCCACTGCCACCACCACCACCACCGTCGCCGCCGGAACCACCACCATCAACGTCATGGCAAGACCCATATTTTCAGACGTTTGTATGTAATATAAAGTCAGAATTTATTGTATTTAATCCGAAAAGTAAACGAGCAAAACAAAGGAACGAGAACGGTATACCGAAACGAAAAGCTTGCGGGTTACGGGGACGTCTTGGAATTGAATTTATAAATTTTTTTGCAACAAAATTATCGTTAAAACTTTAGATGCCAAATGTTGCACTTCCAAAATTCTGGATTGGAATTGAATTTATAAATTTTTTTGCAACAAAATTTTCATATTTGCAGTGTTTTTCATATTGTATACTGGATTGCGTATTTAATAACAAATAAACGTGTATTTATCTTTGAATTGTAACGTACCATGCTGCATTTTATATATCAAATATGTCATAAACTAAATTATCATACTGTTATGATTATTTGCAGGCGTTGGTCACATAACCTTGATTTGCAGGGATATCCAAAAGTTGACTTATGTAGAGCTTATAACAGGAAACTGCATAAACTGTATATTGTACATTATGTAAACATTTGTTCGAGCGCTGGGACCAGTCGATTCCTCTTCAACATTAGATCATCTATATTGACTTAGGAGAAACCACATTTTGAGCTACTGATAGTGCAGCCAATTTGGTATAGTAATGTATATAGAATTTCATGCAGTTGGTGAATTTTAACATGACCTTAACCGCCAAATGTTGGATCGATCCCACTACAATCTGCCGTTATGTGTCGAATCGAATGGATTATAGAAGTTCCGCAGATCCCCACAAACATCTAGTTCCACCCCTGCTCATTTCTGCAACTCGCCGGAGTTCGGAGTTCATCGGAGAAGACGAAGACGTCCCCGTAACCCGTAAGCTTTTCGTTTCGGTATACCGTTCTCGTTCCTTTGTTTTGCTCGTTTACTTTTCGGATTAAATACAATAAATTCTGACTTTATATTACATACAAACGTCTGAAAATATGGGTCTTGCCATGACGTTGATGGTGGTGGTTCCGGCGGCGGCGGTGGTGGTGGTGGTGGCAGTGGCTGTGGTGGCGGTGGTGGCTGTAGTGGCGGTGGTGGTGGCAGCGGAGTGGTGGTGGTGGCAGGGCTGTGGTGGCGGTGGTGGCGGTGGTGGTGGCAGCGGAGTGGTGGTGGTGGCAGGGCTAGTGGTGGTGGTGTTAACTGCCATTTCAGTCCATTTTTCAAATTTACACAATCAGTCCTTTATGTTACAAATTTACACAATCAGTCCTTATTTACAAACTGACTTAACTGGGTTATGATTTTTGGACTGAAATGGCACCTTTCCAGAACGTGGGGGACGAAAATGGCGCATTTTTGAAAAATGGACTGAAATGGCCAAAGTGACCAAACCACAGGGACGAAAATGGCAGTTAACTCTTGTTTATAAAATTCGCAACTTTTATTTATGGCAGGACACTAAATTGGAATACTTTGGTTAGATGGGCTATTACATCACTTCTTTGTTGTCTACTGGATGGCTTTGGGAACCGATAAAGTTATAAAAATGGAATGTCCTATATTGCTTAAGACATATGGATTTTGGGTCAAGATCATGTGTTAGGTTAAACACTTTTAAATTACTTTCTCTATTGTATAGAAGGTTAGGATTTTTGATTGATTAGTATTTGATTGATTTGTGAATTATTTGAATCCATATGTTTGGATCATTTGTATTCCTAATTTAGCCTCTGTTTTGCTACTTATTATTTTTGTTTTATTTTTTATTTTTCATCTTCATTTTTATTTATTGTTTATTTTTCTTTCTTTTATTTTCATTTTATTTTTCTTTCTTTCTTTTATTTTCATTTTATTCTTTATTATTAAGTGATTTAATTTTTATTTTTAGCCCATCCTGATAATTTTTTAACCTACTCATCCTTACCTAACCTATACTAACCCAAATCCATCTAACCTGAAAACCAACCCAATCTAACCCGTCCATTTTGTCACCTCTAATCCTGATCATAATTGTGTCGATAACTAGATGTGGCAGTTTCGACCCAAATGAATTTGTCAATTTGGGTTATATTTCTTGCTATACGGGTAAAATCGGCTGAAAAGGGAATGAGTCAAACCTGATTGAAACTTGATAAACGAGAATGAAGACGTTGATGAATTGATGAACTTTGGGTGAATTTACTTTTGGATAAACAAAAGCTATTGAAAACCTACCTTAATTTAGAATTATAACAGTTGATTATTATACATAATATGTAATTTTAATCATAAGAACTATGATTAGATTTATGATTTGTATCATTGTAATTATTCAACCCGTAACCCGTGTAATACACAGGTTACATTAGCTTACATTAAATCATTTTAGGTCATAAGGTCATAACAAGTCGTGTGAGAAGGTGTTATTGAGTTGAAACCTTACCTAATTCACCTATGAAGCTTATTATGTGTTAACGTGTATTTAGTTTATTATTATTATTATTATTATTATTTTGCAGATCAAGCTACATTAAAAATAAAAGAGATATTGGATTTTAATAACTCAAACTTTTATCATTTGGCTGATAACACTTTTAACTTACGAATTTTACCACATCACTCCCAACTTCCTACTTTTTTTCCACTCACTCTCAAACTAATTGAACGCTAACTCAGTTAGTTTTTTTGCTGACATGGTATTTTTGCTGACATGGCAGACATGGCACTTTTTTGTTGATGTGGCGGATGATGTGGCCTTTTTTTATTGTGTGACATCTGATGTGGCACTTGTTAAGTGATGTGGCATCTGATGTTAGCTAACTGGGTTAGTGTTCAGTTAGTTTGAAAATGCCAGAGAAAAATAAGTTGAAAGTTGGGAATGACGTGGTACAATTCGTAATTAAGAGTGTTATCGGCCAAATAGTGAAAGTTTGGGTTATCCAAATCCAATATCCCAAAACAAAAATAGATTGAAAACAACAAAATCACCCACACAACTTTCATCCAACAGTATCTTTGAATCTTTGCGAATTCTAATCCTAATATTTTGGTTTGGTTTCAAAAATATACATATTTACATGCTTAAACAACATAACCTTGAAGGCATAGTAGAAATCCTGAGGGTAAATATGTACATGTTCATTAATGATGCAAGAGCTTGTTTTACATGTTCATTAATGATGCCAGCTTTATAATGTTGTAGCTGCAAAATTTGACGAAAAAAATATCAAGATAAGACTAAAATAAATTTTCTTCTTTTATTATGAAATACAATTTAGTGATGGTGATATAAACCTAACAGACGTAGCATGCTTTAGTTATAATTTTATATAAACAACTATATAAAAAAAGTATAAAACAAAAATTAAAGATGAAGGTTAGTTTTTTTTTTTTTAATTTTAATTTCATCTTTTATACTATAAATAATATAAATTGTTAGCCAATTTAATTTTTATTTAATTTTATTTTTCTCTGATAATAACTTGTCTTCATTAACCTTTTTCTAATAAAGTTGAACACATAACTGCATATAAAATTTTTCTCTAACATTCCACTATAAGCTTTATTGAAAACGGAGTTGTGTATGTATTTAAAACATAGTGTTTTTCTGGTACCGTAAACGATAATGAGTGCCGGTACCTACTTGTACAGTGACGAACCAAACTGAACCGATTCCGATCAAACAACATCGATACCGATATTGGCATAAACAATTTTCAATCGATATAAAATACATTTCAATACCGTAACAATTTAAACCAAATCAATAAATGACCGAATTCCCGCCACTTCTTCTCACACGAAATCCCACTAGCTTATATATAAAATACAAAAACAGAATAATATATATAAAATACAAAAACAGAATAATAATAATAATAATAATAATAAGACAAATAAACATCTCCCTCTAGAATAAAAAAATATCTAGGACAAGTTGCAATAATAAGCCGACTTGAATTCGTCCTACATCATTAATCAATCACCATTAATGCCAGTTGCAATGCAACAGACTACACATGCTGCTATTTACTTACTTCAACACCACCGTTGTTCATACTATACTATACCGGCTACAAGCCACAACGATTCCCGTTTCAATCCACTCCACAGGAGGAGGAGGAGGTATGTTATGCGTCATCCTATACTCACACCCACCGTTCCACGTCATCAAACGGTAGACATATTAAAACGGCCGTTTGAAATTCAGGTAACATACAAACCTGCAAACGGCCGTTTTATACGCAAACTGCCATTTGAAATAAATTCAGAGGGCTATTTAACGTAAAGTACTGAAAACAGCCGTTTGATCAACCTCAAACGGCCGTTCAACGTTACGCATAATCTGCAGTTTTGTTTTTACATTTGAATTCATTTCTTTCACATGAAAATTGAGATCTATAACTTGTTGAATGAAATCTCTGCTAAACTGTGAAATTATACTTTTTTTTTTTATGGATCAGCCAGCCAGTACAACTATGAGAAACTATCATTGAGGTCAACGTTGACTAATCAGGAGTACTGGAGTTGATTGGTGAATTTGCCTGGAAACAGCAAGGATAGTTGAAGATATTTGGTAATTCCTGTTAGAGGTTGGTTTCCCAGTTTTGGTCAACGGAAGTCAAAGCTGATTTTTGTCCAAACCGGTATCCAAGTGGAAAAGAATTGGTTCGGTTCCTGTCAAACTGTTTTCAAATTTCAATACTGGTTTTGGTTCGCGAACTGGTTTTTTTTTTTTAGACGTCTAATCCTAGTCCTATGCCGGATTGTAAAACCATGTCCCGTGCATGTTTCAATACCCGTTGAATATTGGGTATATTTGTTAGTTTATTAGAAATTACCTGTTGGGATTTCCAAAAGCATTTCTTACTATATTAGTTTTCATATAATATATAATAATTTATTACCTAAGAAACTTAGAAATACAAACACAAAAAATTAGTGAATTTGTAAATTATTCTGTTGCCAAGGAGTAGGACAAAAGAATAAAAAAGAGTAAAAACTCCTAAAATGGTACACGAGGTTTGGTCACTTTTGCAACTTAGTCCAAAACTTAAACTTTTTAAACTGGGTCCCTGTGGTTTCAATTTTGTTGTCATTTTCATTCAAAATCAAAATCTGGTCAGATGTTTAAGTTAGCATCCAGTTTTTTTGTCTTTTTCCTCCCTTTTAATGAAGGGCAAAATGGTCAAATATTTTAAATTTGTTATAATAAAACGTTAAAAGACCATGTTGCCCCTTCATTAAAAGGGAGGAAAAAGACAAAAAAACTGGATATTAACTGAAAAATCTGACCAGATTTTGATTTTTGATGAAAATAGCAACAAAATTGAAACCACATGGACCCAGATTAGATTTAAAAGGTTTGAGTTTTGGACTAAAGTGACCAAATCTCAGGGACCATTTTTGTTTCTAGTTCAAGTAAACGGGTATGTTTGTTTCTGGTAATCGGCTGGGTATCACCTAATACAATACCCGAGTACCCATCCCGAATGTTTCGGGCAAACACTTCCGTTTACGTAGCTTTATGATCATCATCTTTTTAATTTATAATTCTGTTTGATGTTGTGTAGCTTCTTTTATTATGGCCACTGAAAAGGATATGGAGCAAAGAGAAACCACTGTTGATGAGATAGGAGCTCCACTGATAGCTCAAGATGGGAAGAGCAAAGAGGATAATTTCATGGTTTACATAAGTACCTTTGTTGCAGTTTGTGGTTCCTTTGCTTTTGGATCATGTGTAAGTAATAATGATTACAGATTATCTTTTTCAAATAGTATATTATGAATAACTGTGTTCGGATCATGACGGTTTCTTGATGCTAACCATAATATGATTGCGCGACTTTCACATTGCAGGCTGGTTACTCGTCTCCTACGCAGTCTGCTATCAGAGAAGATTTAAATCTGTCGCTTGCAGAGGTTAGTTTAAGCGACAGGCACAAAATCCTGCAGGTTTTTGTATATGTTTTACATGATTTTCGGTTGCATAGCCGCAAAACAAACACATTTTGAAGATTTCAGATCAAACAACATGAATTAAGAAAAAGAAACAAGTAAATGAAAATTAGTGTTGTTATGATCATTAATGATGATAGGAACTAGTAACAAAACAAAACCAAAGTAGAACATGAATATAGGATAAAGTGAACAATTGTTTGGTAAGGAAAAGGTGCATGGACAACTTATTATTTAATAGGGGTCTTCATTATTCGGTTTGAATCCAGTTACTCTGAAAACCAAACCGAATTACAAATTCGGTTTTTTAAACCGAAACCGAATTGGTAATTTGGTTATCGGTTTCACAAAATTTGAATTTTGTTCAACCCGAATAAACGAATAATCCAAATAAACCGAATAATCAAAATAATGGTTGTTTAAGTTTTGCGTTTAGCCCGATCCAATTACAATTTGTCCCAATATTATTTAGCCCAACTCAATCCACTAACAAATAATGGTAAAAAAAATAAAGAGTTAAATGCCATTTAGTCCTTGTGGTTTGGGCCATTTTGTCAGTTTAGTTCAAAGGTTTCATTTTTCGCCTGTGGGTCCAAAAAGGTTTCACCATTGCCATTTTAGTCCACTGGTCTAACTTCATCCATTTTTTCTGCTAACGAAAAGGGCAATTCAGTCATTTTATATGGCCGAATTACCCTTCTAGTTAACAGAATTGCATATAAAATGACCAAATTGCCCTTCTTGTTGACAGAAAAAATGGATGAAGTAAGCTCAGTGGACTATAATGGCAGCGGTGAAACCTTTTTGGACCCACATGCGAAAAATGAAACCTTTGGATTAAACTGGCAAAATGACCCAAACCACAGGGACTAAAATGGCATTTAACTCAAAAATAAAAAACTAGAAAAAAGTTATTTGGTTATTCAGTCAAAACAAGACCGAATTCTGATTTTGGTTTACTTTTGAGCTACCTGAATTCGGTTTGGTTTCAACCGAAAGAATCTTCAAACCGGATAAACTGAACTGATAAACACCCCTACTTCGCGAGTTAAAATCTGAATTCGAGTCACCACAATTAGATATAGGACCACTAATTAAATTAAAACTGTAATATATAAACTTTTGTTCTCTTTTTTGGCTCATTACAAGAATTTTGTGCAATGATTTGAGGACCTCTGTTGTCTTTCTTACTAGTACTCCTTGTTTGGATCAATACTAACATTCAGGGCAATGATTGGCGCGGTTGCAAGTGGACCCATGGCCGATTTCTTCGGTCGCAAAGGGGTTAGTTAATAACATTTTCCACATCATCACCAATTCACCATAACTTTTGTACCACATTCTACCTCATGTAAGTTCACACAATAACAACTTGACAATGCAAACAGGCATTGAGAATATCAACCGCTTTCTGTACCGCAGGGTGGCTAGCAATCTACTTTGCTCAGGTACATAACTTTTTGGTAAAATATTTAATCAAGCAAACGTTCTTAAAGTTGAAATTATATGATCAGATACCTTTTTTTTTTTTTTTTTTTTTTTTTTTTTGTTATATATAGGGGCCTCTGCCTTTGGACATTGGAAGACTAGCAACAGGATTTGGAATGGGTGTGTTTTCCTATGTGGTACGTTAGTCTGACGTTCTCGGGTTTCGATTACATATATTATACATAAAAAAATTCATGGGTGTCGGGTGACACGTGTCCCCCTATGCTCGGTCCGCCCCTGCTGATACGTATATGTAATGTTTTGACATGTAAGGTACCTGTGTTCATAGCTGAAATAGCGCCAAAGAGTTTAAGAGGTGCATTAACAGCGGCAAATCAGGTTTCAGTCACATTAAATTATGAAATTTGTGCATTTAAGAAGTTGGTATAAGAAATATTTGAGATGTCTCTAAGCTATTCTCTATTTTGCAGCTTATGATATGTACAGGAGTGTCGGTTGCGTTTATTATAGGAACGGTGCTGACGTGGCGGATCTTGGCTTTAACAGGTTTAAACAAATAATCTAACCCATGTTTGTTTGGTACTTTTTTTAATTAATCCAGGGTGGCATAGACGCCATCCTGGTTTTTAAAAGGCGCGCATGATGCACGAGGCGACTTGGAAAGCATCTTAGAGGCTTGAGACGGAACCTTATGTACCTCTGGGTCAAAATTGGTTAAATGTAAGGAGGCTAATTGGGTTAACCCGTAGTTAGTTGGGAGAAAATAGGTTAAAGGTTGGGACTGTCATAAAACATTTGATTAGTTGGGACTGTTGTTGGCCAATAGGTAATAGGTGGGACTATCTAAATCTAATTTTCCTTAAAAATAGTTGATAAGTAAGACACATGAGATAGACGCGGTTTCATGTAGCAAATAAAGCTTATTTGGTTGTACAAAGAGAAACGTCTCGCGGATGTAATGCACCTCGCGCCCCAGCTTTTGGGACCTAAATGCCTCGTAGCGCCTCACGCTTTTTTTAACCAAGGGCATACTAGGGATTTTCTTGCCAACTAATTTCATTATTATTAACAAAAAGAAAATATGAATAAATCTTGTTAGGTGACAAATTCCAGTGAATTTGTTGCAGGTTTGATACCTTGTGCAGTTCTACTAGTGGGGCTGTTTTTTGTTCCAGAATCTCCTAGATGGCTGGTAAGGTTTTGTAAAAAAAAAAAAAAAAAAAAAAAGCCTGAAGTACTATGTTGTTGGTTATTTTTATAAAAAGCTTCTAGAAGTTATATTTTGGTATGCATGCAGGCTAAGATAGGAAAACATAAGGAGTTTGAAGCTGCCCTGAGAAAACTTAGAGGAAAGGATGCCGATATATCCGAGGAGGCATACGAAATCCAGGTTCACATTTAAAAAAATATATATATTCACTGAAAAAAATTACATAAAAATTTGTGGGTATTGATGATGTGTTGCAACTGTTTATAGGATTATATAGAAACGCTACAAAAGCTTCCTAAAGCCAAATTATTCGACTTGTTTCAAAGAAGATATTTGCGATCGGTCACTGTAAGCTGATCATGTTGTTTAGATGATGATTCTGGCATTTTCATGTTTCTCGTATAATTTTGTTTGTTTCTTTTTTTGCATTTATGTTGTGAAGATTGGAGTTGGACTAATGGTCTGTCAACAATTTGGAGGAATCAACGGAATCTGTTTCTATACAAGCAGTATCTTTGAGTCTGCAGGTTTAGATTATAAATTTACTATATATCCGCCAATGTAGTGCTTCTGTATGGAGTAGAGGTGGCAAAATTGGGCGGGTCGGAAAGGTTGGGTCATGGGTCAAACGGGTTTAGCAAAAGTCAAAACGGGTTGGGTTGGGTTAGAATGATCTGTCTATACATGTTTATGTCCTTTTTTTATGAATGCTAATAAGTTTTGAACCATTTGACCTGTTCAGGATTTCCTGCTGATATTGGAACAATAATCTACGCTATTCTTCAGGTTATATTGAAGTTCTATTAAAATTGTTTTCAATCTCGAACCACTTATCTACGCAAATTATGCGTTATGAAGTGTTTAGTTATACTTTTTATTTTTTATTATTATTATTTTTTTTTTGCAGGTCATCATTACTGCCTTAAATGCACTCTTTGTAGACAAAGCCGGTCGAAAGCCATTATTACTGGTAAAGTTTAGTGTTCTTTTCTGTAAAAGTAAATGCGAAAATATTTGAATATATTAAGGAAGAAATCCTAGGAAAACCTATAGCGGGCCATCGGGCCATAAACTAATAGACTGTTACAATATATACAAACAACATTGCCAACAATACATTAATAGCTTTTTGTGGTTTTTTATTGATTCATGGCCTTCTTTTTTAATACAAATTTATTTTCAAGGTTTCAGGAGCCGGATTGGTCATCGGTTGTTTATTAACAGCAATTTCATTCTACTTGAAGGTAATCTTAAGACTTGAAAACCATCCCAAAACAAACTTAACTTTTTATTCAACATGTACTTTACAGGAATGATGATAAAAGTTAAATCTTGTGAACTAATATAAATGCCACTAGTAGTTTGTATTGATTACTAATGGTTGTAAATTGGTCGATTTGGGTGATTTTTTATCTCTATCGGGTCAAACGAGTAAAATCAAGACAAATTAGATTTGATATAAAGTGGGTCGAAAGTCTCCTAAAGCGTATTTTTAATGCATAAAACCTCCTAAATAGTTTTATTAAAAGTTGGATTATTATTGAAATGGCATAATGTTTTTTTGTCTTATTTGACATACTAAATATTTATTAAAAAAAAAGTTTGCATTTTTGAAAATAAATAAAAGGTGTTTTGGTTCAACACAACCTGACACGACCCGTTCATACTATACAAAATTACTTGTTTTGACCCGTTACCCATCTTAATTGATATTTTGCATTAGTTTTTGGATGGATGGAGTATTTTGTTGGCTTTGACCACTTATAGTGTTTGTTGTCTAACGGTCATTTTGTGCACCAGACTTATGAAGTAGGACTAGAGGCAGCACCCGCGCTAGCTGTAACTGGAATACTGGTAAATATACATCGTTTACAAAAACGAGCTATGAATTAATATAATACTCATTTAAATGTTCCGTGAATGCAGTTGTATATAGCTTCATTCTCTGCAGGCATGGGAGCAGTTCCATGGATTATAATGTCCGAGGTACATACATTATCAATACAATTTTTTATTTAGGTACCTGTCATATTGTAGAATGACGGGTCAAAACGGGCTCAGGGCAAAAGGCTATAGGGTTACGGAAACACTTGACTTTAGGGGTGTTCATGGTTGGGTGTGGCCAGTTTTGATGAAATTTCTAGGCCGAACCAACCACTCTCTAACTACGGTTTCAGGAAACAACTAACCAAACCGACCGGGTTTGGGGGTGGACCGGACTGTCCGGTTTTAAGGGTCTGATGGTTTTGTTCAGGAGGTTTTAGATGATTTTATTTTCTTCATTCGAAAATTTTGAAAATGATAAAAATGGTCCTTGTATATAACACATACATAATGACATTCCAAAAGTGAATATTTAAATAAATAAAAAGGCTAAACAGCCGATTCGGCATGCACAGTTGGTTCCAAATTCTAAACCGAAGCTAATGAATCATAACCGACCAACCTGCTTCGGTTTGGACTGTTCGACCTGTTTTATCTTAATGTTTTAGCTATTTGACCACTCAACAATTAATCATGACCAAAAATGACCCATTTTCACATTACTATATGTAGATATTCCCTATCAACATCAAGGGGGCAGCTGGAAGCCTAGCAACACTTACAAACTGGTTTGGTGCACGGCTTATATCATTCACTTTCAATTTTCTCTTAAGCTGGAGTTCTTATGGTAATTATAACAGTTTCATAAACATTTCATGATTCCGAAACTCGGGTATTCTTAACGTTAAATGAATTAGCGCGTCTCATACATGCTGTTTCAGGCACTTTCCTCGTATATGCGGCTATAAACTTAGCCGGTATTCTGTTTATTATCGTGATGGTTCCTGAAACAAAAGGAAGAACTTTGGAACAGATTCAAGCAGCCATTAATGCTTGATTTACCACAATTTATCACCATGGTATGTACTCTCTTATCGTCTCACGTATACTATACGTATACACACAGTAGCAAGCTCAAATATCTATGAATATGGTTGGAATTTACAGTCAGAACGGGTTTGGGCTGTCTCGCTAACACTTTTTGTCGGTTTTTTTAAACGCTAAATGTGTTAAGTGTGATTACAAAAACAATATCAGTACAATTATAATCTGAATCTTTAAATAAAATGATTTAGAAAGTTGTATGCATTAAATATAGACTTTGAAGGCTTTCGAGCAATTTGACCTGTTTCCCTTTTAGCTAACGTAGGAGAGTCCCCCTAAGAATTGGCATAACCAAACCGTTTTGAGTCTAGTGTTACTGTTAGCGCTTTGAGTGGAACTTTTTTTTTCGAAATCTATAGTTTGTATTCATTTTTCTTAACAATATAGATTGTTTATGAATATAATACGTGTACATAACCCAAGGGTTTAAGTGGATTCAGTAACTTTCAAGGGTTTTTACTTGTATTATAATTAAATACAAAGTTGCTTTATTGTTTTAATTAATTCAGGGTGCCAAAATGTGAAGATTGCAAGGTACAGCAAGAAATAGAGAACTTCAAATTAATGACGTCATCCTGTGTTGTACTGGAGTTGATTTATTTTCTGGCCCAATTTGTAATTCTAGTTTATTGTTATTGTGTTTTAAATCCATGTTTCATTCAACCTTATGTTATAATTCTGGTTTTATTTAACATTTTTTTTAAATTCAAGTATATTTTTAGTAGAACACTTTATCCCGATTAATATTTCTCGATAAAACGTTAAGTAACGGGTTGCGTAAGAACAAATAGTTTCGTTTTTTTATTAAATATTGAGGATTGATCTCGCTTTGTCTTTGATTTGAAGTATCCGACTAACTTGATCCCTAGGGACTTGCATCATGTACACACATGTTTGTTATTATGCTCGATGAAATGAACGTTTTATTATTTGGAATAACGACTACAAACAAATGTTATAATAGATATGAATCATCATTTTTGTTTCGGATTTTTGTCACCTTTTTTATATATAAATTTGTTTCATGTATACATGCACAATTAACGTTTGAAAAAAAATGTATACATGAACAATTCCTGGTCATACGAGCAGGGGCGGAGACAGCATAGAACCAGCCGTAGCACGGGCTACGGCTCAAAGTCGTGTTCGCAGTGTTTCACAGTGTTAATTTTTTGTTTTTTTTCGATTTTATATAAAGGATACCCCTAAAAAATACGAGGATACCCCTATAAAGGATTTTATATGAATACACCGTAATTTTTTTTTTTTTTTTTTGGATACCCCTGGTGTTAAAGTCTAGCTCCGCCACTGCATACGAGTCTCACCATATACATGAATGGCCCCGTTGATTGATTCTTAAAAATCGTAAATTGGCCGCTAAGATATACGTGTCATGACACCTATGTTACATGGTATACGCATGTAAAACCTTACACATGTCTAAATTACAGTTTTTATTTTTATTTTTATTTTTATCTCCAAACCCAACTTTTATCATCCTAGTCACACTATAAACATATTTTAACATCTATGGATGCATTATCAAAAACACCATTAGTTGACTAATCACCCAAATCAAGTATTAGGCCAAATTTGACTAGATGTTCCCAATTTCTTTGCATACATGCTTTTAATCCAAGATTTGATGATTAATGCGCTACTAACTGCAACATACTAATCCCTTTTATTATTAAAGCACATGTTGTGGAGTGTGACACCCTGTCACCTCACTACTCTTTTAACGCCCTCACCACTGCCAAACTGTAACACCATCTTCCTATTTGGGTGTTAGAGCATTCACATCCCTTCTATTAATTTTACCCTATAATACCCTCACCACACTTTAGGTGGGTGGGGTCCACTCCGTCTACCGGTCACATGCAAACACACACACGCATTTAATTATTTTTTCTTTTATATAATTATTCGTTAAACTACAAGGTGATAGTTAAAGAGTGGGTTAGTAGCGCCTATTGTCTACGTGGTGGGTGGTTATATCATTTTTAGTTAAACCATAACACACGGTCTTGTTATCTAAAACATTATACATCAATCTTGACTCTAATATCCCTTGCAAGTTCAAAAACCACAACACATGGTCTTATTAGGGTGTATGGGGTGGGTTAGGCAACACACTTCGGCAATGTGTTTGCCGATAGGCAACACCGCCGTCTTCAATTGTCGCGCGGCATGGTTGTAGAAATCGCTAGTCGCTAGTCGGTCGGTGGGGTGGGGACTAGCTATTAATCAGGATTAACTGGGGATTAATCGGATATAATCGGGATTAATTGTAATTAATTGGCAATTAATCGAGATTAATCGGGGATTAATCGGCGCCTAGTCGGGATTTTTACAACAATGCCGCGCGGTGTGACATGCATCATGTACTTTTTAGTTTTAAGCATTTATCTTAAATTTCTTGATCGTCTATTTGTATATGAAAACAAATGCAATGCACGACAAGTATAAACATATTTGAGCCTAAATGTATAACATAACATGTATTAGCCAAACCGATTGCATAAATGCATCACATGACGTGTATTACAGCGAAGCCTCCTCATATCGAATTCAGCTCATGGAAAACCGCATTGTGTCAACTCAAGCTTCCTTACACATGAGTTTGTAATTAGAAACTATTACTCTCATAATGTTAAAAAAACAAAGTAATAATCTTTTATTTTAACAAGATTAAACGACTAAAAATAACAGGGCTGACCCTGAGAATTCGTGTACCATGTTTGAGCTCGAAAAAACATACCCTTAGGCCTTAACGAAATTGGGTATTGGGCTCACTAAAGTTCTAAACTTAATGCTAATGGGCTAATAACTAATCTAACTCATAAAAATAGTTTTGTAAGTGGGCCTATCTTGGTGTTTGTATGGATATACACTATTAATTATTTTTTTACATATACATATCAGATTTTTTTTTTTAATATAACGTGCCCTTCATAATATCAGGCCCTGACCGGTGGTCCTCCCCGCCCACCCTTAGGGCCGCCCATGAAAAATGACAACAAAAAGACATAAAGCAATCATCACATGATAGGCACGTGACGTGACATTTTCATGGACCAAAATATATCAAATATAGCCATTCCATAAGGAAAATTCATTCAAGAAAACTCCATATTTTCTTTAACATACAAAAACTAAAGAAAACCTCAATAATTACAACAAGCTGCACAAAAACATAAATATATACATGGTTAAAGATAATCTCCAGCTCCTCTCCATTAAACAAACATAAACCACATCCCAACAAATAAAAAAACACACCCCACATCAGGGTCGTTCAATACAAAATCAATTTAATTAAAAAACTGCAAGGACCACATAAACACTCGTCCTATTCTTTAAATGTGATACATAAGACCGTTATTTAACCGCATAACCACATCACTTTCCTGTCCCATTATCTGCCATGTGCTACGTGCAAACGCTTATGCATTTTTGTGGTTCTCTGCTTAAAATTGGTTATGTATTGAATGCACAGCATATATATGCATATAAAAAGCTAACCATACGTATCACTACTACCGGTCTAAAGTTTGCATTTTCCACACCCCTTTTGTTGAATTAGAATCCATGATCTTTACAACTTTTTGTTTAGGATGTCGATGACTCCTAACACACGGTGGTTGACCAGAATCGTCTGCCTTCGTTACATCAACTTTGACGATATGGTGGTCAGAAGTACCTTTTGATGATAAAACCATATATGAACCCGGAACAAACTTGTAGGGAGAATCAGGCGACACCAATATGTAATCTACCCTAGTACCATATTTGCACGTACCCTGCACGTCTGCATTAAATCGTTAAAATTATTATTGTTAATATTCACAAAATAAACAGGAACCGTGATAGACATAGATTCTTAAGGTTTATACTTTGGCCTTTGGCGATAATGACTACAGATTCGCATTCGCCTGCGCAATCCTTGGCATCGGTGTACTGTTTGTTCTTTAAATACTTCATCACTTCAACTTTTGGTGTCGGTTTTCCCATTTCTTCATAGTACTGAAAGAACATGAACGGGTTGATTTGAGTTGTGTTTTATTCCAAACGGCTCAAATCAAATTACGAAAACAAGAACGGGTCAAACCTGGCCTGTTTGACCCGATTGATGGATCTTTACGAACCTTAACAATGTCGGTCCACCTTTCGGGGGAGTAGTCTGTTTCGTCAAGAGAGTTGATACCTCCGGCTAAAATGTGTGGTCTCTCATTAGACTCGATTATTGCGTTTATTTGTTTCATTCGCCAATTCTCGTCAAGATGATCAAGAAGGGTGCAATGAAAATCAACTTCTCCAGTTTGGGGGACATCAATTGTCGCCTTTAAAACATTCCTGAATCCGTTTGAATAACCCGTTAAATTATGTTTTTAGTGCATACAACCTTCTAAAATCATTTCATTCAAAAAGTTGAATTACTATATTATAAGATAGTTTTTCGCTCGTAGTTATTAAGTTTCCGAAGTTCGGACAAAAAGACTTGACTCGTTTTTAAAACACTACAGGTTTGACCCGTTACCCAATCCAGCCTGACCGGCCCACTTTGACCTAAAAAGTCAACCCAGATGTAATCTAATGGCAACTATTGTCTTTAACTAAACTAATCAATCACATGTTTTAATCTCATAATAGAATATTTTCAGTTTTCTTCTAGTTCTTTCTTACATATAAAAAAAATAAAACTTATGTTGAACAAAACCTATGGGATAGGTCCGGATCAATGTAAATTTAACTAAATGTAACCATCATAGTTGTTAATGGCAAATAGCGACAAATAGCGATAAGGTACCTATATGCTACATAGCGAATGACGATAAATAGCGGGGGGCTATTTTATAAATAGCGATACACTAGAAAAAAAAAATTAAAATCTTATATGTATATTATATCAAAATACCCTGGTATATATGCTACTTTATATGTGTATTTAACAAAAACCTAAAATCCAGTTATTTTATAGCTATATTTAATTGCTATTCATATTAAAAAAAAATAAAAAATAAAGGGTCGCTATTCTCGCTATCCATCGGTACAATCCTAATAGCGACACTAGACCTATACGCTATGTAGAGCGCTATAGCGACAGGGGCGGATGTATGTGTATACAAGGGGGAGCGCCCGCTACCGCTTGGCCGGAAAATTTTTGACGTTTTTAGTGTAAATTTTGGAAAAATTTGACGTTTTTTCGATTTCGTTACCGCTTATTTATAAAACGTTACCGCTTGGTCGGAATCCTAGATCCGCCACTGTATAGCGATTGCTACGATCGCCATTGACAACTATGGTAACCATCAAAAAAGACCTATGTCAGCATTATTAAGAAGAGTGTAACACTACAGACTCTTTATTTACAAATTATCATACCAAACCAGGAACTAATTGGGTCAATTCCATCCACATAAAGACAACCATGAAGTCATGGACCACAAAAAATAATGTCATTACTAAAGATCTTCATATTTCACCATCACACTGTGAAAAAAATAAATGACATTCATACATAAATGGAACATGATTGAACACTTGGCATGTACATATTGGGTCAGTATCATAAAAAACCACTATACTTTCTTACTTTTTACGAAGAAAAAAAACATCAACATTATTTGGTATATTAATGTCTCTCAACTTGTAAAAATACACAAAAAAGTCACTAAACTAATTGTTGTATATTAAAGTTCCTAAACTTGTCGAAAATGCACGTACTTTTGAATTTATTTAAAAATAATGACTTGTTAACTCTTAGATTGGTTAAAATAAGGTGGTATAATATAATATTTATTTATTTTTTTGTAAAAATATTGGATGACACGTTATCAATGTTTTTAACAAGTTAAGAGTTAACAAGTCATTATATTAAAATTAATAGTTTAGTGACTTTTTGGTGTAGTTTTTACAAGTTTGGGGACTATAGTATATCAACATTAAGTTAAGGAACTTTCTGTGAAAATAAGTAAGTTTATCGGTTTTTTTAACAATGTTAACCATGGATATGTTTTAATTAATGTTAGGGTTTTAGTAGGAATCAAGAGGTAAAATTTTCAATCACATACCCCCCCCCCCCCCACCCACACACACACACACACCCACACACCCAATGTGTTTTTTGTTTAGCGGGTCCCATCTTGAATCAATATGTGCCAAACACGTTGACTATTTAACATGTCGATGAAGAACAATCTAAGTTGATTCATATTCATGTAAATAGAATTAAATTGCTTTGTAACATATGTTATCTGTTTGAAGAACTATACCTATGTGGAGGATCTATTTATGGCTTTTCACAATTAGTGAACTTTTGTACTATTATGCCCTATTCCATGAGGAATTCTATTACCCTTTGCTTCTTTTCAAAAGAGGTGTCATGGGGTCCCCTCAATAGAATCCATGATTCAACCCAAACATTAATTATTAAAAAATTGAGAAGAAGATTACTTTAAACAACATTGATGCTAAATAGAAACCATGCAATAATCAAAAGAATAATTCCTTAACTCAGTTTATGTATTAAAAGATACTATGTGACACTCAATAATCAGTTGTAACAAAACACTAGGCAGTCAAAGGTGCAAGGCGCGTAAAAAGCACACGCCTTGAGACAAAAAAAATGCAATAAAAAAATATATAATACATATCATACGCTTAGAAAATTAATACTGCTCTCCAAAAAAAACAACTTAATATAATTAGCAATTAAAATCATCCAACTAATATCAAAATGTTTAAAAAAAACCTTTCAAAAAAATCATCCAATTAAAATAAAAATCCAAGCAGTTGTTGATGTTGAATGTTTTAGCATACTGAAAGTAATTGTACTCTTAATAATTAGTTTTGCTAAAGCTAATATCACACTGATTATTCAGATAATTTTTGTTCTTTTTTATAAAAAAAATGCACAACCAAACACCACAAGATTGAACTGAAGGATGAAACTCAAACCTGAAATCAGAATCATCAAAAATCTTCTGAACCTTGGATCGTTTAATCGGCCATTTCGACAAAACCGCATTACCAAATTCCGGTGCCCAACTCTCAGCAAAAACATAATGCATACCCAAAGCAGCAGCCAAATCAGACAATGGCTTCATATCCTTTTCTTCTTCAGCTTTCACATCCTGTAAAGCCAATATATCTGCATCCAATTCTCTCAAAACCTCAAGCACCGTCTTCGTTGACCGACACTCCCCCCTTTGACTTTCTAACTCCCTTGAACAAAAACTGTTGTTTGACCTCAAAACACCCTTTCCTTTCAAAACCTTGCTTATACCTCTAGAACCACTAGTTTTCAAACTCGGGTCGGTTTCGGTTTCATCTCTAACAAAGCTCAACTGCCCACTTCGCCTTAACGAGATTTCGTTATCGGGTAAATTAATAGACACCCTCAGCTTTGACTTTGCAAACTTCTGCTGTTTTGACTCTTTTAACAAACTTTCTGAACTACTACTAATTGAACTTGAATGCAATGAATGCAATGGTGATTGTTTTAATATACTTTTGGGTCTATCAACCACTGATTTTGACTTTATATTAGAGCAAGAAACTGAATAATCAGAGGCTACCTTTGTGTAATCTTGATCATCTTCAAAAAGGTCAAAGCTTGAACCTTTTTTGGTCAACTCTGGAACTGCTGGTGCCATGGAGAACAAAGCTGCATTAAAAGTTGCAATTCGAATTGGGGTTTCGGATTTTGAGACACCCATTTGGTTATTTGGGTGAATTGTGGCTGACCCATTTGGATTTGATGAATCTTGACCCATAAAGTTTGACTTTTTAAGCCTTTTGATTGTGATTTTGGGCTTTGTACGGCGGCGCACCGGCCACCGGAAGAGTCGCCGGAGTTTTATGTTGAAAAGGTTGAACATTTTTTGGAAAAAAGATTTTACCCAATTGAGGGTTTGGTTTCTTTTTGTATAATTTGTGATCTAGAAAGGTGAATTGGGTTGAGAGTAATAAAGTTTGAAGAAGTGGTTTTTGGTGTGTGTGTGTGTGTGTGTTTAGGGGTTTTATGAGTTGTGTTTTGTGGGGATTTTAGGAAGGTTTGATTTAGTAGTGAGAAGCATTTAATAAAGGAGGGGTTTTAGGATATGGGAAACAAGTTGGTGACATTTGGCAATAATTAGAAGGTACTCTATGTGAACTTTTATTGTTTTCATACTTTGCTAAATTAGGAGGATTTAAAAAAATAATAAATGATTTTGACATCTATTAATCTATACAAACCAATGAAATATAACATAGTTTTTAGTTTAAAATAAACAGCTTTAGGATACAAGGGGCGGAACCTGTCGAAACCCGTTTATCACCATATAATAGGTCGACACCTCATCGTTTCCAAGGGGTACCCGTCGGGACTCACTCTCCTACGTCGATTTTCCTATGAACCTGCCCCATGTGCCGTCTTCCAAACTCAATGGTCATAAACACACACACAATCAACCCTATCCCGACTGGTGAGTATTACCCTCTACCTCTACACGCGACCTCGACGGCAATGTTCCCAATATACCCGAGCTACCCGCGAGCCCTACCCGATGTACATCCCCGGCACCCGTAAAAAGAAATTGTAACTATTTGTTGATGAAACAATCTGTATTTTACTGGATTTTTAAACTATTACAATCTATTGTGAATAACATAACAAATAAGGGGTGAGACACATACATACTCACTTCGGTGAGTATAACTCTTACTATTTCTAGAAAATACTGAAGCACAAATGATGAGTCAATCTTTTTCATCTTTATTAGTTTCATACACATTCCCGAAATTGGTTACAGGTAATTTCGATTTTTGTTCACTTATATTTAAATTCTTCATCAAGATTGAATCTAATGTAGCATGCCAATATACGGTTAAATGGACATTAATATTATGTTCACTTATATTTAAATTCTTCATCAAGATTGAATCTAATGTAGCATGCCAATAGTTAAATGGACATTAATATTAAATAGTATATTTGAAGAATTGGTGCTTGCATATGATTGAAATAGATATATCAAAGATTTGTTGGTTTATTATTGCATGTAAATAGGGTTGTTATGAGAGAAAAAAATTATATGAAAAAACTCTTTTAATTTAAATTTCCCTTTAGACACTGAAATATATTAGGCATTTCTTGAACAAAGTAGTAGCAACTTTTTCAAGATGATGTTTAAAAGAAGCCCT
Source organism: Helianthus tuberosus (assembly GCA_030545235.1). Taxonomy (NCBI): domain Eukaryota; kingdom Viridiplantae; phylum Streptophyta; class Magnoliopsida; order Asterales; family Asteraceae; genus Helianthus; species Helianthus tuberosus. The sequence goes on along the minus strand of CM060414.1, from coordinate 114,239,241 downwards.
GACAAAGTGATCTTGTACTCCGTTGTCAAGGCTTACCTAGGCGTAGGCATGTAAACAAACCGACCGTTCATGAACTTGTTCGGCGGGAAGTTTGTTTATGTTCGTTTATTTAATAAACAAACGAATATGAACATAAAAGTTTGTTCGTTTAATTTATTGAACGAACATGAACACACCTTGTGTTCGTTCATTTATGTTCATGAACATTCGTTCATTTATGTTCGTGAACGTTTGCTTATTTACGTTTGTTTATGTTCGTTTAATATTTAGTAAATACATAAAGACTTATATTTATATAAATATTAGGTTTTCTAACTACTTATATAAATATAACTCATTAGTATATCTATGAACCCTAATTTAGATGTGTTTTTGGATGAACTGTAATATGTTAGACTTGTTGTTCAATCATGCTAATTTATGTTTGTTTTTGTTTATTCAAAATACATTCACTTAAATTTTTTTGTTTATGTTCGTTTGTGTTCGTTAATGTTCATGAACTGTTCGTTTAGGCTTTAAACGAACGAACATAAACGAACACGAACATGCTCGATTTCTTAATGAACGAACACGAACAAAAAAATGTGTTCGATTATATGTTCGTGTTCATGTTCGGTTAAAGTTAAATAAACAAACACGAACATGCTTGTGTTCGTGTTCTTTCGGTTCATTTACAGGCCTACCTAGGCGCGCGCCTAGGCTCACTTTTCAGACACATCCTAGCCTTCTCGCTTCGCTTTAAAAACACCACTTTCAGGCCTTTAGGCGCATTTTCTGGCCAAAATCCAACGAAATTCCGGTCAAAAATCGTTTGAACAGGTTTAAACATGTTTGAAACAATTATAAGAACACTGAACAAGCCTGAAAACAACCCAAAACAACTTAAACTAGCCCTAAAGAAGTCTAAAACATGTCTAAAATCCCTAAAAGTTGTATTTTTATACTAAACGACTCGTCTAAAAAAGTCACCGCTTTTTAAACGCCTTGCATTGAGGCCCAAGGCTCATCCACTGCGCCTTAAGTGTGCCTTGCGCCTCTGACAACTATGATATGTATACCTTGGTTTGAATGTCGCAGTTAACCACGTATCCAAAAGAAGATTATTACAAATACATTGCACCTTGTTTATCATACAATGTAGATATTAATTGTGTTTTATATAATCAGTATTTAATTTAATATTTGACCCCCCTAAATTATTGGAGTGTATAGTCATATAATTGAATTAAGTAAAAGAATTACCAGAAATAGAAATTAATAATACCACATAAAATTATTATTTACATCTATTAATTCACAACATAGTGAGAGGAATAGTAACTTTTTCTGTTTTTTTTTATTATTTTGTCTTTTATGATTTGTTTTTTATAATAAACTTTAAGATTTTTTATATTTATAATACAACTTTGTTTCTATTATAATTTTGTGATATAAGTCAAATGAGTTTAGTTTTTTTGTAGCTTTTGTTTTACGTTTTTCTTGAGTTTTGTCATCGTTTGGTGGTCACAACATTTGGTCCCTCAGGTGTTTTTACCACTGCGAATTTTTAATATGTGCTCGTATACATTCGACTTCGTCTATGTTATTGTGACACCCACGACGAAACCAGGTACACCCTAAACGGTCCAAAACTATAAAGCACACTTAACACTTTAATTTCGTGAAAACCCTAAAAACATGTGTGACTTATATGCTTGATTAACTGCTATCTGTTATGTCTCGGAGGAATCCGAGAACACGTTATGACTAACATGACACTAATAAGGACCCATGATGTGAAATTGGTATCCTTAGACTTTAAACACGTGTTAAACCGAAGCTTTCCGTTTAACAGCGCTTTAAACCTTTGACATTGATTATTAGGTTATCGGTAGCATCATTTAAGATTTCGAGTTCCAGGAACAACTTAGTTTTGTGCCTTAGACTATGACATCAGGTTTGAAACCAATCAGAAATCGGGCACGCAAAACAGAGCAGCTTCCCGGTTAGGGAAACGCTTTCGTTTCAGGAATAACATAAGGCAATCAAAAGTGCAAGGAACGATCGATCAAGCTTAAAAACACTTAAACCACTCTAATACGAGTCTTTTATGATTAAAACGTAACTGGGTTCGGATTTCAAGACAGTTATACATGATTTTTAAAACAGAGTCTTTTGACACTAATTACGCGCGAAACGGAGTCCGTCACGTAAATCGAGAAAGCTTCCGGGACCCGTAAACGAACCTAAACACTCAACGGCATCATCTTTAAGCGCTCAAAACGAAGCACGAGGTGTCCCTTGTGGGACCCACACCCAAACCGCCCCACCCCCTTATTTTATTATATTTTTGTCTTTTTAATCCTTTTATTTATTCCATTTTCATCCAAAATTTCCTTGAGACCTGCACCCTCACACTTGAATCTCAGCTGATCTTGTCCTAAACACCATCAAATCCAAGGTATTAGCCTTGTTTCTTATAGTTTTAACCATGATTTCTTAATTATACATGATTTACAACCTAAAAACCCTTTTTAAATCAAATTTGAAGGTTTAAACAAGTTTAGGGGATGAATAAGAACACCATGGGAGTTCCCTGGTGTTATATGGCAGCCATGGTTACAAATCTTTGGGTTTTGATACCCTAATCGACACCTATTCGACAAAAATCACATAACTAGCCGATTAACCGAACAACAATGAAAAAAAGCTTGATTGATCTAAGTTCTAGCATATTTGGATTGTACTTGATGTGTAGGTACTAAATATAGCCCACACATACTTCTGGACTCACAATGAACACTCGGAATCGAAGGAATCGCTAGGTATATGACCCGAAACTTGAATCTAGACTAGGCAGCATATTGTTCGGACTATAACTTGGTCCGTGATACTTGGACTGAGCTGAAATTTGTTGTGGTGATTAAGACTAGTGTCAGGAAGGTCCACGTAAAATGTTAGAATTTTTGAAATTTTCTACGATTTTTGGTGAAATTTTGACTGTTTTACAAAAAGAATTCTGGAAAAAATACCAAACGGATTCAATAAATCACCAAATTTTACAGAGACACTAAGGAACATATGAGGAATGTTCTGGGAAAATTTGGAGTCCATTGGTTGAGTTTTGATTTGGGTTAAAAATCCGCGTTTTTGCGAATTTTCGGTTGCCGGAAACGCAACGAAATCGAAAAAATCTAAAAATTTTTGGATATGTTTCTGGAAACATAAGGGATGTCCAGGAATTGTTTGGGAATTTTTGGATAACTGATGTTAATTAATGTTAATTATGTGAATAAATATGGTTTTATAAATAATTTATTTAGATAAGTAAAATGCCAAAATAAATTTCCAGAAATTTTTCCCATATGCTACAGATTTTTAATGAGTTATATAAAATTTTTCAGAATTTATTCAAATTATGGATAAAATGGGAATTTTTGGGATTAAAAATGGGTTATTTTAAATCAATTTCGGCAGTTTACCGTGTAACGAACCTGCCGGAACTGGGAACTGACCCAACCCGACAAATACTATAATTGGAACACGGGGAATATTCTGGGAGATTCCAGGGCAGATTGGACATTCGGGTGTGTCCAATACCATTTCGGGAAATCCCCGCCGGTGGAAACGGAAACTCAAAATTGGGCAACCTGGACTCCCCAAACACCCAAACTCCCTTAATGAAAAATTAATCATTCTTAAATAACAACGTGTTGGCACTATTGGTATTCCCGTTCCATTATCCGAACGCGTTAAACTACTGACATTGACTGGCACGCGAACCGGTACCCGGAAGCCAAACTGAAAACTAACACTACCCTGACCTCCATCACCATACCCGTATCCTATAGACTCAATCCGGGGTGAAAACTCCTGACCAAATCCAATTTATAACCATTACCGACTTAGATACTGATTTGAGTCCTTACTTGCATGTGTGCTATTAAAGCTGATTTCGTTGATTAAACACTCTTTAGCCGAGACTACTATTTGCACTGTGAGTTCCCTTCCCCCACTTTTAAATTGTTTTCCTTTTTTTCTAGGGTGAAGTGCATGTACAAACTGTGTTACTGTTTTGAAGTAATTTGCATGTTACAAACTGTGTTAATTGCACCAACTTATGATGATGTGAAATTGCCTAACCCACGAACTACCTCGACTGATTGTAACACGGACCAGTGAACTGGAGGTGTCCGTTGTGACACGGTCCGGCAAGCTGAAGGTGCTGATTGTAACACGGACCAGCAAACTGGAGGTGTCCGTTGTGACACGGTCCGGCAAGCTGAAGGTGTTTGTGACCACGTGAAATTCATTTGTGATTGTGACACTCGTGTAATTCCATCTATGAACCGTGATATGTGCAATTAAACATGTTGATACATTTTGAAACGAAACAACCAAACCAGTGGAACTCACCAGCAGCGTTTAGCTGACCCTTTTTTAAAACTAACATGCATTTCAGGTAACTTGAGACTGATGTGATCCGTGTATGTTGTTCAAGACGTGTTTATTGGCAAATATTGAGATAGACGCATGCGACTTAGAAGACTTATGTGGTTCATGGGAACACGCAGTTGTAACATACATGTAGTATGTAATCAACATTTTGTAATTAATAAAATGTAGTGTCTTTATAAACAATGTGCTTGTACCAGAGGTGTCTGTTGCATCCCACGTTTTTTTCTTCCGCTGCAAATCGGGGTGTGACAGAAGATGGTATCAGAGCCATTGGTTATAGAGAATTAGGTGCCTTTAAGGAAACCTAGACTATAAATCCAGGCTCGGACCTTAGTGGACATCACTGGAAAATTAACCACTACTAAAAGTAGTTAATGAACACTGTAAAGTATCCTATTGGCGAGTACCAGGATGGCCTTATGGGGCAAGTGGGTTATTATGGTCCAGAACGTAATAACAGACTTGCTCATACGAGGCGGTGTTGGGAAAGTCGTGGTAATAAACACGCTTAAATATGTGGAGTGATACATGCGTGTACCAAGGTGATAGTGTGTGGATGTTTGTGTGTGGATTGATACATGAATTGGGATTGGTGGATTATACGTTCCTGCATGTGCCTTAGTGATAGGCAGAAAACTGGTATTACAGTCCATTCCACATTCCTACTGATCACATATTTAATATACACTAGAGTTTGATTCCTATGACTCACACAGTTGTTACTTATACTTTATGATGTGAGAACTCAAGACTTTATTATGATACGATCTCACCAACTCTACTCTTATAGCTACTATAACGATGGTTATATACTAGAGTGATACTTCAAAAAGAACATAGATACCCAAAGAACGCTCAGGTCGTTCTAATAGACTGGGAGGACGTGTACGGATTCTTACTCCACTTCTCATTGCTTCACATTCGATTGTTATACAGTCGTAGAGTTTAAACATCTTACGAAACTTTTTCGTCCGTGAATCCATGATCCATTTGATTGACCGCTGGATTCCTCTTCTGTTTACAATATTGGCTTTAGCCTTCACGTCGTGTGATAGTAGAATGCTTCGTGGTATTCCTTAGCACATGTTTCGATATATGTTATATCTGAATATGACGATCTCCGGGTTATTGTAACACCTCGTAATTTCATGTCCAATATAATAACGACACGTGTCATAAGCTTTAAACGTGTAACAGATTACTTATGAGGGACTAAAGTTGACAAACGAAGAATGTACGTGTATAAAAGGATTCAAAGTGTCAACATTTGATAATTATACCTTTCAACAACCCTACACGATGTTTACAACCTTAAACGAATGAATTATGAAGCGTATGAAGCCATTTGTGGAAGAAAGTGAAAGATTACAAAACGCAAGGGTTAAAAGTGTCAACATGTTTAAGTTATACCTCTGAGTTACCTTTTAGCGAACCCGAAGCTTTGTAACGATTAATTATGCTCACGAGAATAAGTGATAAAAATTTCACAAGGTTTCGATATCGTATGAAGAAGTTATGCTAACATTCGTATATGAAGGGTTAAAAGCGTCAACGTTGGAATTTAGGGCTTTTCGGGTGGCCATAAAGTTGATCAAGGACTTAACAAAGTTTGTTTATGGCATAGGGTCCTTAAAAGTCAATTTAGAAGGTTAAAAGTGCAAAATAAAAGGTTAAAACCAGTTCAAAAAGGATCAGGGACCTAAAGTGCAATTCCTGAAACTTATTTAACCTGACTCGGGCCTCATACCGGCCGCGTAAGACCCTTGTGGTCACTTACGCGGGCCGCCTCAACCTGCCAGTGACAGAAACATTGCACAAGTGTCTGTTTCAGCATGTTAACCGACTTATATGCATGGTTTTTGGATTCTAGGAGCGTGGACAGTAGTTTTACATGCATAGGGACACTTGGGGGTGATCCAACATCAGTTGTAGACTTGTTTGGCACCATCTTGTTGCATTTAATCCCCTATATAAGAAATTATAAGTTGCAACATTGAACTTGCACTTTGAAAACTTTCATAACTCAAATTCTGGAGATTCCTGGAGCTCAAGGCCACTTCCTAGAGATCATTAGTCGTGCATAGGACTTCAGTAAGTGTCCTTAACCTTTCTTAATTCAGTTTTGATTAGTTTAATGGCCAAAGTCAAACCGTCGTAATTAAAGTTTGACTTCGTGATTAATCACAAATTGTCCAGTCAAATCTCAAATCGAAAGTACCTATGAGTTGGTAATTATATGGGTAATAAACCCTTAAAAGGGCACTCTCTGATTCCCACTCTAACTAGGTCAATTGTCGGGTCAAACTTGATTATAAAAAGTCAACAGAAAGCAATTTTTCAAATAAACACATAATTAACAATGTAGAAGCCATGCAACCTGTTTTATCATTCATATAACTTGGTAATTAATGTAAGAACATGTCTAAGCATGTTCAACCCGACAATTTTCAATATAAGCTCGGTTCGGAACCGAAAGTCGCATAAGTGGACTTTTGCTTTGACTTTCAGTTCTGACCCAATGTAGCATATTTTAGAAATGCCTTAGATCCTTATTAGGACCAGGTTACATGTTAGTGTAACCCTCTGAGGTTATACAACTTGGTTCATTAGTTATTCGATTCATGTGCATGTTTCCGTTATATGCCTAAATGTTGACCATAACGCCCTTTTGACCTTAAAACGAGATTTTTGAAAATGTGAGAGGACAAAAAACCTTTATCACTGATTTATAAACTTGTCCTAAAAATTTGACATCAGTTCGAGGTCTAGATTAAGAGTTATGCTCAATAGCGTAATTAGAAAGCTTTTTATTAAGTAAACGGCGTAATTATCATAAAGCCTATCTAAACCCAATTTTTGATACCAAACTTTTTACCCATTGATGTAAAATAATATTTTGGGATTTTTGAAGATTTTTATTTATTTTTAGGCTGAGCATAACATAGGGTTATAGCTTTGATTCGGTAATTGTCGGTTTTGCCTTTTGGCCTATAAAATGAGTTTTACATAATATTTTGATACCAAACCTTTTGCTACTGATTTTATATAATAAATAAAATATTTTGAGTCTTCTGGAATGATAAAAATATCAGTTTTTCTTTAAAAACCTGAAAATCGCTTAAACCGTCTTTTTACGCGTTTAAAACGCATAGTATGTATTAAAACCATTTTTCTCATATAAGGCTTAATACCTACTGATGTTTTAAGTAAATTTATATATTTTAACAGTAGAGAAAAGTTTTAAACTCAGATTTCAAATTTTGACCTTTAAAGCTTATGTGAAATTACCAAAATGCCCCTACGGTGCATAGTTTGGTTATAAAAGGTAAATTTCACATATATGCAATACCCTACTGTTATGACTTATAAAAATAAATATTTTTACTGATTATATCAGACCTGAAACTCAGATTAGTATTTAAACTCTTTTATAACCTTTAAAATGACCAAAATACCCCTACGGGGCATAATTTGAGTTTAAATCCATTTTGGGCATTATGGAAGGTATCTTACTGACATCACAATATATTTAAGGCATATTAACTTAGGAAACCTGTTCGTGACTCATTTGGTTACCCGTTACGCATTATTCGTGTTCGGTGCGGTTTATGTAACCAGTTTGCATAAATTAGCCGAAACGGGTCAAACCTTATCGTTTTTGTCTCAAATTCCAGAATGTGTCTAGTTTACCCATATTATACAAGTCTTCAAACTTGTCGGGTCTAAACCACACTCTAATCCGGTCTCCGCTTAATCGTGCGTTTGAACCGTATATCTTCCTTTAAAACTAACCGGTCTAAGCATAGGCTTAATTAAGACCCGTTAGGAATCTAATAGGTTATTAAAAAAAACCTTCGTTCCAGATTAGGAGCCCGGTAAAAGCTACTTTCACTTGATGATTGAATACGGTTGAGATAAATTTGAATATTTGCTCAGGTAAATACTTTTAACTTATTTTCCCTATACGGGCTCGGGATACGGTATTATAATAATGCCGCTTGGTCGGGTATGTAGTTGTTTAAATCGGATTGTGATTAATATATTTACATAACCCGTTTTAATCTGTTTTATTTGGTATATGGCCCTTGGAGGGTTAATGACCATGTCCCGGATATCCTTGGCATCATTCATTGAAATGGCCACGACCTAAGCACGGGGTGTAGGCATACACCTGACAGTTGCATATGTAAAAACTGGTAACCCACTTTAAGGAATCAACCTTGTGGGCATTATACCTGTGGCGTGTCAGTTAATCTTGTCCGGCTCTTCTAACCGGCCCTGACGGACGACAAATAAGTAAAACTGTATACAAGATTATTTTTAAATAATTGTCCCAAGTTATAAAAGATATTTTGTGCCTTGTGCATTCAAATTAATTTTCTTAAACTCTTTTCAAAATGAGTCGGTTAATTGTATTTACCAGTGTAAACTGACGTATTTTCCAAAAGGTTAAAGTGCAGGTACTAAACGGAATAGGCTGGCTACTCCAGAGTGAATAAATAAAAGTCTTGCAAGCTTGGTCACTTAGAATCTGTTGAACACGTTATCTTTTTAATTTTTTATCCGCCTGTGGATCCTTTACAGTCCGTTTGTAATACTTTGATATTACTTTTTATTCGGTTTGTAATGTGATTCATCTTTTGCTTCCGCTGTGCATTAAATTGTGTTGTTTGACTATGATGATATCAACTACGTCACGATACTCCCCACCGGGCCCACCGGTCATATGTGGAAATATCGGGGTGTGACAGGTTGGTATCAGAGCCAACGTTGAGTGAATTAAACACTAGCCTTTTGTGTTTAATCTCAACGACACAGTTTGCACAGTCCTCGACTTCCGAGTCTAGACAAAGAACTTAGGACTGATCCAAATTTGTTTTATTTTAATTTTGTCCTTTATTTTTCTTTGTTGTGTCCTTTGTTTGTTTTGACAGGTTCAAAAAGAATGCCGCCAAGGATGAGAGGAAGAGGTAGAGGCAAGGGGCCATTCGTCGCCCCCAATGATCACGAGGCCGGGCCATCACACCGGCGAACCCCATCAGATTCCTTAAGCAAAAGTCCTCAGGATAACTGGAGGACCTTTTTAGAACCCGCGAGGCGTTCAGTCTCGCTGAGCTCCTCACCTTCTTATCTAAACTCTTACGGGCCTCAATCGGAAAATGAGCCCCACAACTCACACCATTCTTTCATACCCCTACAAAGCCACAACTCACCCTTCAACGACCCAACACCATACTTCCAAAGCCGGTTCAACCCGACCAACCTAATTGAAGAACCAATGGGTTATAACCCGTTGGGACCGGAGGACCATTTCTCCATGGATATGGACGAAGATCCGGAACCTGCCCAACCGCCATCCGGAACGCCTACTCACCCCATCGAGATTTCGGATGGGTCACCCTTTCTTGGATCACCTTATAGTGGTCCCGACAGCTACGAGGCGAGGTTTAACCAAATCGACTGGGTGTTTACTCCTAGTTACCACAACTCACCGCAGTAGCAGGATCCTTCGGAGGATTCGCGCTTTGTAGCGGTTACTCCACCGCCACCACCACTAGTGCAACAACAGCCTCCGGAGCCACCGAGGCGTAGGAGATCAACCGCACGGATGTCCGTGCGAGGGGGAGTCCACATCAGCACCCCTCAACCATCTAGTGGCAGTTATTATCCGCCACTATACGAAGACCCACAGATGGGTGGGCCTTCGAACCCTGTTTCTGAGGTGCAGTCTGTGCCGGTCGCACCGCCACCAGTGGGTTATAACAACCCAATTCCTACATACGCCGGTTCAGCGGCGTACAACCCATTTGAACAGCCGGCCCATACCAACTACAACTATGCTAATGTTGACCCATACCAGGCAGCATGGGACTACAATGCTCTCCATCCCGAGGGGCCCTATGGAGTCCCGTATCAGACTGGGTACCCACCTTATGGGTATCAACAACCGCCACCTCCTCAACCTCCGCTGTATCAGCAGCCCCCGCAGCCGCCATTGATATCGCCACCGCAGCAGTAGGAGATTCTTCAAAGGTTGAGTCAGGTGGAGCAGGAGGTTCGGGAAAAGCGTAGGCAAAATCGGGGAATTCTCAAGGGTCTGGCGAGCTTAATCAAGGGGAAGAGCAAAAAGGGTCATTAAATCCTTTATTTGTTTATTTGTATTTCTTTAATGTTTAATCAAGTCCCTGCGTGGACATCTGTTTCTGTAATCCGTCCCTGCGAGGACTTGTATTTCCTGTTAGCCCCTGCGTGGGCATATCTTTTCTGTTTAGCCCATGCGTGGGTAAGTTATTTCAGTTAAAGACCCGTTTAGGGCAAAATGTACTCCTTTTAAATTTAATGGCATGTTGTAATTTAAAATTTCATTTTATCATTATATGCATAAATGTAAAACGTATGAGATAAATAAATAAATAAATTCAAAATATGTCATTCCTTTTACAAGGTCTGCCTTTAAATATTAAATAAGAATCTTAAAGGGTATAACCTAGCCTGCTTGTCATTATAAGACCTGGCCATGATGGTAAAACCTGTTTAAAAAGAGATTCAAATCCTTGTTAACATCTGAAAACATGTTAACATTCCTGGCTAACGTGATTCGTAAAATCACACGGGTCATCCTTATATTGGATTATTCCGATTCCTTCTTTATTATTTAAACATCCATTTGTGATGTAGGGCCTACGAGCCATAATCATTGTCATATAAGACAAAAGACAGATTGTAGTCTACGACTCCCTGTCAATAAAAGGTAATGAACTACGTTCAAACCTTAATACCTCGATTCCCAAAAATCATGGTTTATAAATTAAATTTGTCCCTGTGACTTGGCCTTTTGTGCTAATATTATATTTTAAAAATAACTAAGGATTACTATAATGAAAATCCTGAAAGAAATACTTAATAAATTAACCAATATGGTTCTTGATACCATGGTTAATAAGTTAATAAGATGACAAATCTATTATATACCTCTAAGAAACTACTGTCATCCTTTTATGTAGCAATCAAGCTACATGGCTGAGTCTGAAGAAGTCAACAGTCATCCAAGGGAGAATCATGATACTACCAGGATCAATGTAACTGGTGCGGAACTTCAAGCATTGATTGATAATGTTGTTACCAAGGCCTTGGATAGGCAGTTTAATGAATCTAGTGGTACTCGAAGCAGGACCCTATCTGTACCCCACTCTAAACCTAAGACTCACTCTGAAGCTCATAGTAAGCCACCTCCTAAACCTAAGGGGTCAAAGAAAGATGATGACGACCATCACTCCTCAAATCAGCATAGTGTTCCATCGAAGAAGATTGAGCTCAAACGAGAACAACGTGGTAAGTCTTGTACCTACAAATATTTCGTCTCCTCCAAGCCCAGGGATTTCACTGGGGAGAAAGGGGTTGTGGACTGCATGACATGGTTGGACGAAATGGATACCGTGGTTGACATCAGTGGTTGCGCTGATAGGGATGTTGTGAAGTATGTATCTCAGTCGTTTAAAGGAGAAGCACTAGCCTGGTGGAGGTCTCTAATCCAGGCTACTGGGAAGATCCCATTGTACAATCTGTCTTGGGATCAGTTTGTTGCACTCATCAAAGAGAATTACTGCCCTCAGCATGAGGTCGAAAAGATTGAGTCCGACTTCTTATCTCTGGTAATGAAAAACCTAGACTGTCAGGCTTACCTTACTAGCTTTAATACCATGTCTCGACTGGTTCCATATTTGGTAACACCGGAGCCCAAGCGAATAGCTCGTTTCATTGGGGGTTTAGCCCCAGAGATCAAGGCCAGTGTCAAGGCATCACGACCTGCTACTTTTAGGTCAGCAGCTGACCTATCTTTATCCCTTACCTTGGATGCGGTCAGGCTAAGATCGCATAAGAACTCGGAGGAAGGTAAGAGAAAACGTGAGGACGATAACTCACGATGGTCTGAGAAGAAGTTTAAGGGAACCACAGACCACAAGAAGAAGTTTGGGTCTGGCAAGGGTAGTCAGCAAGCAGATGAAAAACCAAAGTGTAAAACCTGCTAGAAACGTCACTTCGGAAAATGCAGGTTTGAATCCAAGTCTCAGTCAAAACCGTCTGCATGTGGATTATGCAAATCCAAGGAGCACAAGACATTAGACTGCAAGAAAATAAAGGATGCGACGTGCTATAACTGCAACAAAAAAGGGCACATCAAAACCAACTGCCCTAAATATGCCAAAAAGCCTGAAGAAGTCAAGAAGACCAATGCAAGGGTCTTTCGAATGGATGCACGAGAAGCCGTTCAGGATGATAATGTGATAACAGGTACCTTCCTTATAAATGATGTGTATGCAAGGGTGTTATTTGATTCAGGTGCGGATAAGTCATTTGTAGATGATAAGTTTTGTAAGTTGTTGAATTTACCTGTTAAAACCCTAAGCGTGAAATATGAAGTAGAGTTGGCCGATGGTACCTTAGAAACCGCATCAACCGTGTTAGATGGATGTTTCATATCCATTAGGAATCACTCTTTTCCGTTATCCTTACTTCCTTTGATATTAGTTGGTTTCGACATAGTAATAGGCATGGATTGGTTATCTCATAACCAGGCCCAGATTGTTTGTGATAAGAAACAAGTGGTGATCAAGACTCCGTATGGTGAGCCGCTTACCATACAATGAGATACTCAGTATGGGTTGCCTAAGCAAGTGTCTGTGCTTAAGGCATCAAGGTGTATGAAGAAAGGTTGTGTCATTTATATGGCACAAGTGACTATTGATGAGCCAAAGCCCAAGATTGAAGACATCCCTATCATTTCTGAATACCCTGATGTATTTCCTGAAGAACTACCTGGTTTACCCCCAGATAGGCAAGTAGAGTTCAGAATCGACATTATACCTGGAGCAGCACCTGTTGCAAGAGCACCTTACCGGTTAGCCCCAACTGAGATGAAGGAGTTGAGAACTCAGTTGGATGATTTATTGGAAAAGGGATTCATTAGACCTAGCTCATCTCCTTGGGGAGCACCTATTCTGTTTGTTAAGAAGAAAGATGGATCAATGCGGTTGTACATTGATTATCGTGAGCTTAACAAGGTTACAATCAAGAACAGATATCCATTGCCCAGGATCGACGATCTGTTCGATCAACTGCAAGGGGCAAGTTACTTTTCCAAGATTGATTTAAGGTCGGGTTACCATCAGCTGAAGGTTAGAGATGAAGATGTACATAAGACTGCATTCAGAACTCGATATGGTCACTACGAGTTCTTAGTGATGCCGTTCGGGCTCACTAATGCACCAGCAACGTTCATGGACCTCATGAATCGCGTTTGCAAACCCTACTTGGACAAGCTTGTCATTGTCTTCATTGATGACATTCTTATTTATTCAAAGAATCAGGCTGACCATGAGAAGCACCTTCGGTGTATTCTTAAACTTCTTCAGCAAGAGAAGCTTTATGCTAAGTTCTCTAAATGTGAGTTTTGGCTTCGTGAAGTCCAATTCCTTGGACATATAATTAGTGAGCGTGGTATCCAGGTGGATCCCGCTAAAATTGAAGCTATCATGAATTGGCAAGAGCCAAAGATGCCCACAGAGATTCGCAGCTTTTTAGGTCTGGCAGGATACTACAGACGTTTTATTGAGAATTTCTCAAGGATTGCAGCACCCCTAACTTCGTTGACTAGAAAGAATATTAAGTTTGATTGGGGTCCTAAGCAACAAGAATCCTTCGATATTCTTAAACAGAAGTTGAGCAATGCTCCTGTGTTGACATTGCCTGAAGGGATTGAAGAATTTGTGGTTTACTGCGACGCATCGCACACTGGCATGGGATGTGTGCTAATGCAGAAAGGTAAAGTTATTGCATATGCTTCTCGACAATTAAAGGTGCACGAGAAGAATTACACCACCCACGACTTGGAGTTGGGTGCCATTGTGTTTGCACTGAAACTTTGGAGGCATTATTTATATGGTACCAAGTGTGTGATCTATTCTGATCACAAGAGCCTTCAACATCTGTTTAAGCAGAAGGATCTGAACATGAGGCAGCGACGATGGATGGAAACACTGAATGATTATGATTGTGAAATCCGATACCATCCAGGCAAGGCGAATGTGGTCGCCGATTCCTTAAGTAGGAAGGAAAGAGTTAAGCCCATAAGAATCAATGCCAAGAGCATTGAATTAAAGAACAGTTTGAATGAAAGATTGTTAGCCGCTCAGAAGGAGGCCGTATTAGAAGCTAACTATCCTAATGAAAAGTTGGGAGTAACTGCCGAGCAGCTATCTTATGGCAAGGATGGAATCCTAAGATTAAATGGACGAATATTGGTTCCAATCTATGGAGGACTACGGGGTGTTATCCTCCAAGAAGCCCACGGTTCTAAGTATTCCGTTCATCCTGGAAGTGACAAGATGTACCAGGATTTGAAGGCAAATTATTGGTGGATAGGCTTGAAGAAGTCTATAGCTACCTATGTAGCCAAATGTTTGACATGCGCACAAGTTAAAGCTGAGCAGCAAAAGCCGCCAGGTTTGCTACAGCAGCCTGAACTTCCCACCTGGAAGTGGGAAATGGTGACTATGGATTTATCACCAAGTTGCCAAAGACGAAGAGAGGAAATGATACTATTTGGGTTATAGTGGATAAACTGACTAAGTCAGCCCACTTCTTACCGATTAAGGAAACACACAGCTCAGATAAGTTAGCTCAGCTGTACGTGGACAAGATTGTATCTCTCCATGGAGTGCCAGTTTCTATCATCTCAGATAGGGATACAAGGTATACATCACATTTCTAGAAAAGTTTTCAACAATCCCTAGGCACTCGATTAAACTTCAGCACAGCATATCATCCTCAGACAGATGGTCAAAGTGAACGTACTATACAGACACTCGAGGATATGCTACGAGCTTGTGTCATTGATCTAGGAGGAAGTTGGGATGATCACCTTCCCTTAATTGAATTCTCATACAATAATAGTTATCATTCCAGTATACAAGCTGCACCTTTTGAAGCTTTGTATGGAAGAAAGTGCAGAACGCCTGTTTGTTGGGCAGAAGTTGGAGATGTCCAACTAACAGGACCTGATATAGTCCTGGAGATGACAGATAAGATTGTACAGATACGAGATCGTCTCAAAGCTGCCAGGGATAGGCAAAAAAGTTACGCAGATAAAAGGCGTAAACCTCTAAAGTTCGAGGTAGGTGACAAGGTTCTACTTAAGGTCTCACCCTGGAAAGGGGTGATGCAATTTGGTAAAAAAGGGTAAGTTAAGCCCAAGATACATAGGACCATTCGAGATCATCGAATGTGTTGGAACAGTGGCTTACAAGTTAAATTTGCCTGAAGAGCTCAGTGGAATCCATAATGTGTTTCACATCTGCAATCTGAAGAAATGTCTAGCTGATAAATCACTAGTCATACCACCTACGGATGTGCATATAGATGAGAGCCTGAAATTTGTGGAAAAACCTTTGTCGATTGAGGATCGACAGGTTAAGAAGCTTCGAAGGAAGCATGTACCGATCGTAAAAGTTAAATGGGATGCCCGTAGAGGTCCCGAGTACACGTGGGAGATAGAATCCACAATGAAAGAAAAGTACCCTCATTTATTTCAGAAAATCTCGAGGTCGAGATTTCTTTTAAGGGGGTGAGGATGTAACACCTCGTAATTTCATGTCCAATATAATAACGATACGTGTCATAAGCTTTAAACGTGTAACAGATTACTTATGAGGGACTAAAGTTGACAAACGAAGAATGTACGTGTATAAAAGGATTCAAAGTGCCAACATTTGATAGTTATACCTTTCAACAACCCTACACGATGTTTACAACCTTAAACGAATGAATTTATGAAGTGTATGAAGCCATTTGTGGAAGAAAGTGAAAGATTACAAAACGCAAGGGTTAAAAGTGTCAACATGTTTAAGTTATACCTCTGAGTGACCTTTTAGCGAACCCGAAGCTTTGTAACGATTAATTATGCTCACGAGAATAAGTGATAAAAATTTCACAAGGTTTCGATATCGTATGAAGAAGTTATGCTAACATTCGTATATGAAGGGTTAAAAGCGTCAATGTTGGAATTTAGGGCTTTTCGGGTGGCCATAAAGTTGATCAAGGACTTAACAAAGTTTGTTTATGGCATAGGGTCCTTAAAAGTCAATTTAGAAGGTTAAAAGTGCAAAATAAAAGGTTAAAACCACTTCAAAATGGACCATGGACCTAAAGTGCAATTCCTGAAACTTATTTAACCTGACCCGGGCCTCATACCGGCCGCGTAAGACCCTTGTGGTCACTTAAGCGGGCCGCCTCAACCTGCCAGCGACAGAAACATTGCACAGGTGTCTGTTTCAGCATGTTAACCGACTTATATGCATGGTTTTTGGATTCTAGGAGCGTGGACAATAGTTTTACATGCATAGGGACACTTGGGGGTGATCCAACATCAGTTGTAGACTTGTTTGGCACCATCTTGTTGCATTTAATCCCCTATATAAGAAATTCTAAGTTGCAACATTGAACTTGCACTTTGAAAGCTTTCATAACTCAAATTCTGGAGATTCCTGGAGCTCAAGGCCACTTCCTAGAGATCATTAGGCGTGCATAGGACTTCAGTAAGTGTCCTTAACCTTTCTTAATTCAGTTTTGATTAGTTTAATGGCCAAAGTCAAACCGTCGTAATTAAAGTTTGACTTCGTGATTAATCACAAATTGTCCAGTCAAATCTCAAATCGAAAGTACCTATGAGTTGGTAATTATATGGGTAATAAACCCTTCAAAGGGCACTCTCTGATTCCCACTCTAACTAGGTCAATTGTCGGGTCAAACTTGATAATAAAAAGTCAACAGAAAGCAATTTTTCAAATAAACACATAATTAACAATGTAGAAGCCATGCAACCTGTTTTATCATTCATATAACTTGGTAATTAATGTAAGAACATGTCTAAGCATGTTCAACCTGACAATTTTCAATATAAGCTCGGTTCGGAACCGAAAGTCGCATAAGTGGACTTTTGCTTTCACTTTCAGTTCTGAGCCTTATTAGGACCAGGTTACATGTTAGTGTAACCCTCTGAGGTTATACAACTTGGTTCATTAGTTATTCGATTCATGTGCATGTTTCCGTTATATGCCTAAATGTTGACCATAACGCCCTTTTGACCTTAAAACGAGATTTTTGAAAATGTGAGAGGACAAAAACCTTTATCACTGATTTATAAACTTGTCCTAAAAATTTGACATCAGTTCGAGGTCTTGATTAAGAGTTATGCTCAATAGCGTAATTAGAAAGCTTTTTATTAATTAAACGGCGTAATTAGCATAAAGCCTATCTAAACCCAATTTTTGATACCAAACTTTTTACCCACTAATGTAACATAATATTTTGGGATTTTTGAAGATTTTTATTTATTTTTAGGCTGAGCATAACATAGGGTTATAGCTTTGATTCGGTAATTGTCGGTTTTGCCCTTTTGGCATATAAAATGAGTTTTACATAATATTTTGATACCAAACCTTTTGCTACTGATTTTATATAATAAATAAAATATTTTGAGTCTTCTGGAATGATAAAAATATCAGCTTTTCTTTAAAAACCCGGAAATCGCTTAAAACCGTCTTTTTACGCGTTTAAAACACATAGTATGTATTAAAACCATTTTTCTCATATAAGGCTTAATACCTACTGATGTTTTAAGTAAATTTATATATTTTAACAGTAGAGAAAAGTTTTAAACTCAGATTTCAAATTTTGACCTTTAAAGCTTATGTGAAATTACCAAAATGCCCATACGGTGCATAGTTTGGTTATAAAAGGTAAATTTCACATATATGCAATACCCTACTGTTATGACATATAAAAATAAATATTTTTACTGATCATATCAGACCTGAAACTCAGATTAGTATTTAAACTCTTTTATAACCTTTAAAATGACCAAAATACCCTACGGGGCATAATTTGAGTTTAAATCCATTTTGGGCATTATGGAAGGTATCTTACTGATATCACAACATATTTAAGGCATATTAACTTAGGAAACCTGTTCGTGACTCATTTGGTTACCCGTTACGCATTATTCGCGTTCGGTGCGGTTTATGTAACTAGTTTGCATAAATTAGCCGAAACGGGTCAAACCTTATCGTTTTTGTCTCAAATTCCAGAATGTGTCTAGTTTACCCATATTATACAAGTCTTCAAAATTTTCAGGTCTAAACCACAATCTAATCCGGTCTCCGCTTAATCGTGCGTTTGAACCGTATATCTTCCTTTAAAACTAACCGGTCTAAGCATAGGCTTAATTAAGACCCGTTAGGAATCTAATATGTTATTAAAAAAAACCTTCGTTCCAGATTAGGAGCCCGGTAAAAGCTACTTGCACTTGCTGATTGAATACGGTTGAGATAAATTTGAATATTTGCTCAGGTAAATACTTTTAACTTATTTTCCCTATACGGGCTCGGGATACGGTATTATAATAATGCCGCTTGGTCGGGTATGTAGTTGTTTAAATCAGATTGTGATTAATATATTTACATAACCCGTTTTAATCTGTTTTATTTGGTATATGGCCCTTGGGGGGTTAATGACCATGTCCCGGATATCCTTGGCATCATTCATTGAAATGGCCACGACCTAAGCACGGGGTGTAGGCATACACCTGACAGTTGCATATGTAAAAACTGGTAACCCACTTTAAGGAATCAACCTTGTGGGCATTATACCTGTGGCGTGTCAGTTAATCTTGTCCGGCTCTTCTAACCGGCCCTGACGGACGACAAATAAGTAAAACTGTATACAAGATTATTTTTAAATAATTGTCCCAAGTTATAAAAGATATTTTGTGCCTTGTGCATTCAAATTAATTTTCTTAAACTCTTTTCAAAATGAGTCGGTTAATTGTATTTACCAGTGTAAACTGACGTATTTTCCAAAAGGTTAAAGTCCAGGTACTAAACGGAATAGGCTGGCTACTCCAGAGTGAAAAAATAAAAGTCTTGCAAGCTTGGTCACTTAGAATCTGTTGAACACGTTATCTTTTTAATTTTTGATCCGCCTGTGGATCCTTTACAGTCCGTTTGTAATACTCTGATATTACTTTTTATTCGGTTTGTAATGTGATTCATCTTTTGCTTCCGCTGTGCATTAAATTGTGTTGTTTGACTATGATGATATCAACTACGTCACGATACTCCCCACCGGGCCCACCGGTCATATGTGGAAATATCGGGGTGTGACAGTTATGGAGATGGCATGGAGCGCGTGAATAAGTTACCCTTCCCGTGTCATTTGGTTCCATTGGGTATAAATTTTGTGATGATACAGATTCCTTGGAACGCTTTGCGTTGTGAAATCTCGTTTCATGTGACCGTCGGTTACATTGTGTTTTTTTTCTCGATTAATGAGTGTTTCGGATTTCAGTTGGTTATTCACGGAAAGTAATATTAGGCCTGAATATTTTGGTGAACGGAACATTGATCATGTATATGGGTGTGGTGGATATGTTGCGGTACTTCCTATATATAAACACCCGGCTAGATTATCAAGGTACCGTTACTTAGGGCAGACGTGCTTCATGTTGCGATCCGTTCGGTTATGTTTTGGGCAATGCAGTGTTGAGACTTCGACCCTGGTTGATGCGAAAGATGAGGCCACAGTTGTTGTAACCACGATATCTATACACGTTTGTGGTAATTCTAAATGAAAGGTAGTTGGGTCGACATATAACGACCTTTGGGTTATGTCCATGTCGAGGTAGTGATGCAGTCGTAGTACTTTCATATTTTCGTAGTTTGTGCTGTCGTGGTATGATGCACGTACGTCACTTTGATGACCAGTTTTGATAACGCATTTAGGCACTAGCCCTTATGGGTTAAGTCTGTGTGCAAAATTTGATAGATGATTTTGGATATACGTGTTGTGAACCTATGTGTGTGATGAAATTATGTGATGTGCGATGGAATTGTGTGGTATGTGATAACTGAAAATGTGATAAGTGATGATTAACTATGTGACATTGATACATACATATCTATTGTTTATAATGGAATGGCCCCGAAACGTGTACCTCAAATGACAGAGGCAGAAATTGCCCAACTGATAGCACAACAACTTTAAGCCGTTATTCCCACTATCGTGGCGCAGGTTAACGCCGACATCAATGCTAACCCGCAACCAGGGCCGGGAGGTCAGAACAATAATCAAAACAATGGTAGGCCAGTTTGCACGTATAAACACTTTATGGAGTGCAAACCAATGGAGTTTAATGGAACTGAAGGACCGAACGGGTTGGTGAAATGGATTGAGAAGTCGGAATTGGTCCTTAACATAAGTAATTGTCCGGGTGACTGTGCGGTAAAGTATACAGCTTGTACTTTTACCGACCACGCTTTGAACTGGTGGAATGCTATTGTGCAATCTCGCGGGCAGGATGCGATTAATGCTATGACGTGGGATGATCTTAAGATACTAATGAGAGAAAGGTTCTGCCCAATCCACAAAATTCAGAAACTCGAGCATGAGTTTTGGAACCTGCAGATGCAAGGTGCAGATCATGCAGGATACACAAATCGTTTCAATGAACTGGCACGCATCTTGCCAGATATGGTTCGACCGAAGTTCAAGAGGAAGATATCCCTAAAACAGCCTTTCGAACTCGGTACGGTCACTATGAGTTCCTGGTTATGCCCTTCGGGTTAACCAACGCACCCGCGGTATTTATGGACCTCATGAACCGAGTTTGTAAACCATATCTAGATAAATTCGTCATAGTCTTTATTGACGATATTTTGATCTATTCCAAGAGTAAAAAGGAACACGAGCACCATCTACGAGCCATACTAGAGATATTGAGGAAAGAGAAGTTGTACGCCAAGCTTTCAAAGTGTGACTTCTGGTTACAAGCGGTGCAATTTTTAGGACATGTGGTAGATCAACAAGGGATTCATGTTGACCCTAGTAAGATCGAATCTATTAAGAATTGGCAAGCGCCTAAGTCTCCGAAAGAGATACGCCAATTCTTGGGATTGGCTGGATATTACCGTCGCTTTATTGAAAAATTTTCCTTTATTGCTCAATCCTTAACTGCCTTGACACAGAAAGATCGAAAGTACGAATGGGGTGAAGAACAAGAAACAACTTTTCAGCTGTTAAAACAAAAGTTATGTGAGGCGCCAATTTTGACTTTGCCAGAGGGCAATGATGACTTTGTAGTGTATTGCGACGCATCTCGACGTGGTCTAGGATGCGTATTGATGTAGAGAAACAAGGTTATTGCATATGCTTCCAGACAATTGAAAGTGCATGAAAAGAACCATACAACGCATGATTTAGAGCTGGGCGCAGTGATTTTTGCACTTAAGATCTGGAGGCATTACTTGTACGGTACGAAATGTACAATTTATACAGATCACAAGAGCCTCCAACATATCTTCGATCAAAAGGAACTGAATATAAGACAGCGCAGATGGGTGGAATTATTGAATGATTACGACTGTGAGATCAAGTACCACCCGGGAAAAGCGAACGTAGTAGCAGACGCTCTTAGTAGAAAGGATCGATCTAAACCTCTCCGCGTACGAGCTTGGGGAATGATTGTACAAACAAGCCTTACCGAACGAATTCGGAATGCACAAAAGCATGCCTTGGAAGAAAGCCGGTTACCAGGTGAAGGCTTGTACAGAAATGAGATCAATTTTGTGAGGAAAACAAATGAAGTGTGGTACTTTAAAGATCGAGTGTGGATCATTGCGGATCTGGAGGTGAGACAATTAATCATGGACGAGGCCCACAAATCAAAGTATTCAATTCACCCGGGTACAGATAAAATGTATCACGACCTTAAAGAATTTTATTGGTGGCCATGTATGAAAAAAGACGTAGCATAGTACGTGAGCAAATGCTTGACTTGTGCCCGGGTAAAGGCAGAATACCAGAAACCCTCGGGAATGTTACAACAACCCAAAATACCTCAATGGAAATGGGAGCAAATCACGATGGATTTCGTGACCCGCCTTCCAAAAACACCCCGAGGTCATGATACGATTTGGGTAGTAGTAGATAGACTAACCAAATCGGCGCACTTTATTCCGATTCGTACGACTTACAACACCGAGAAATTGGCCGAGATCTACCCGAATGAAATTGTGGCTAGACACGGGGTACCAGTTGCAATCATTTCAGACCGTGATAGTCATTTCACTTCACACTATTGGCAACAGTTACAAGAAGCTTTGGGGTTTAGAATAGACCTGAGTACGGCTTACCATCCCCAAACCGACGGCCAATCAGAACGAACTATCCAGACCTTAGAGGATCTGCTTCGTGCTTGCACCCTAGACTTTGGAGGAAGTTGGGATAAGCACCTTCCCCTTATTGAATTCTCTTACAATAACAACTATCATAGTAGCATTCAAGCTGCACCGTACGAAGCACTATATGGCCGGTAGTGCAAATCGCCACTTTGTTGGGCTGAAGTGGGCGATACTCAACTCACGGGGTCTGAACTAATTCAAGAGACGACATACAAGGTGCATAAGATCATCAATTAGACTGAAAGCGGCCCGAGATCGGCAGAAAAGTTACGCCGATGTTCGCAGGAAACCGTTGTCGTTTGAAGTAGGTGACAAAGTACTGTTAAAAGTGTCATCGTGGAAAGAAGTGATCAGGTTTGGCAAGACAAGAAAGTTGGCTCCGAGATACATTGGGCCGTATGAAATTATTGCTAAGGTTGGATCTGTAGCGTACCGACTGAAATTACCAGATGAACTGAGCACAATTCACGATGTCTTCCACGTATCCAACTAAAATTCCGGTGGAACTCGAAGCAAGGACCTGAGTATACCTGGGAACGGAAGGATAAGTTCCGTAGAAAATACCCACATCTCTTCCCTAACTAGACGAATTGAATTTCGGGGATGAAATTTCTAAACCAGGGGAGACTATGATACCCACGACGAAACCAGGTACACCCTAAACGGTCCAAAACTATAAAGCACACTTAACACTTTAATTTCGCGAAAACCCTAAAAACATGTGTGACTTATATGCTTCATTAACTACTATCTATTATGTCTCGGAGGAATCCGAGAACACGTTATGACTAACATGACACTAATAAGGACCCATGATGTGAAATTGGTATACTTAGATGTTAGGCCCTAAAGTGTGAGACTGACGCATCAAATTAACACAACGGGTTATGGTTACGAACTGGGCCTTACCGGGTTAGTTTATATTAGGTTGTGGACCTTTATAGGTCACTTGGGCCAAGCTTTAGGCCATGTGGGCCAAGCAGGCCCAAGGGGAGCCCATGTAGGGAAGTGGGCTTGTCTATGTATATAAACAAGTTTCTAACTTGTTTTAGGGTTTGAACCTTATTGTTACAATTTCTCTAGAGAAGGAGGCGATCGATTGGTAGTGGTGAGCTTGTACCAGATGATTTTGCTAGTTCATAGTAATAGAATCGTGTGCAAGTTTGATAGTGATTCCGGTTTGTTCTTCGTTGTTCATATTTCTTGTTGGTTTTCGTTTTATTTCTTGAATCTCACCAAGTTTGGATTCCGCACAAACTTGGTGATTGTTTGACATCATTGAAAGATCCGGTTTACGGGACTTACATTAGACTTTAAACACGTGTTAAACCGGAGCTTTCCGTTTAACAACGCTTTAAACCTTTGACATTGATTATTAGGTTATCGGTAGCATCATTTAAGATTTCGAGTTCC
The DNA here is from genome assembly GCA_030545235.1 of Helianthus tuberosus. Taxonomy (NCBI): domain Eukaryota; kingdom Viridiplantae; phylum Streptophyta; class Magnoliopsida; order Asterales; family Asteraceae; genus Helianthus; species Helianthus tuberosus. Next base: position 114,215,098 of record CM060414.1, on the reverse strand, counting down.
AGGATTTTGTGCCTTAGACTGTGACATCAGGTTTGAAACCAATCAGAAATCGGGCACGCAAAACGAAGCAGCTTCCCGGTTAGAGAAACGCTTTCGTTTCAGGAATAACATAAGGCAATCAAAAGTGCAAGGAACGATTGATCAAGCTTAAAAACACTTAAACCACTCTAATACGAGTCTTTTATGATTAAAACGTAACTGGGTTCGGATTTGAAGACGGTTATACATGATTTTTAAAACAGAGTCTTTTGACACTAATTACGCGTGAAACGGAGTCCGTCACGTAAATTGAGAACACGTCCGGGACCCGTAAACGAATCTAAACACTCAACGGAAGATAAACATCATCTTTAAGCGCTCAAAACGAAGCACGAGGTGTCCCTTGTGGGACCCACACCCAAACCGCCCCACCCCCTTATTTTATTATATTTTTGTCTTTTTAATCCTTTTATTTATTCCATTTTCATCTAAAATTTCCATGAGACCTGCACCCTCACACTTGAATCTCAGATGATCTTGTCCTAAACACCATCAAATCCAAGGTATTAGCCTTGTTTCTTATAGTTTTAACCATGATTTCTTAATTATACATGATTTACAACCTAAAAACCCTTTTTAATCCATGAATTTTGATGGTTTAAACAAGTTTAGGGACTGAATAAGAACACCATGGGAGTTCCCTGGTGTTATATGGCAGCCATGGTTACAAATCTTTGGGTTTTGATACCCTAATCGACACCTATTCGACAAAAATCGCATAACTAGCCGATTAACCGAACAACAATGAAATAAAGCTTGATTGATCTAAGTTCTAGCATATTTGGATTGTACTTGATGTGTAGGTACTAAATATAGCCCACACATACTTCTGGACTCACAAGGAACGCTCGGAATCGAAGGAATCACTAGGTATATGACCCGAAACTTGAATCTAGACTAGGCAGAATATTGTTCGGACTATAACTTGGTTCATGATACTTGGATTGAGCTGAAATTTGGTGTGGGGATGAAGGGTAGTGTCAGGAAGGTCCATGTAAAATTTTAGAAAGTTTGGAATTTTCTACGATTTTTGGTGAAATTTTGACTGTTTTACCAAACGAATTCTGGAAAAAATACCAAACGGATTCAATAAATCACCAAATTTTACAGAGACACTAAGGAACATACACATTCCCGAAATTGGTTACAGGTAATTTCAATTTTTGTTCACTTATATTTAAATTCTTCATCAAGATTGAATCTAATGTAGCATGCCAATATACGGTTAAATGGACATTAATATTAAATAGTATATTTGAAGAATTGGTGCTTGCATATGATTGAAATAGATATATCAAAGATTAGTTGGTTTATTATTGCATGTAAATAGGGTTGTTATGAGAGAAAAAAATTATATGAAAAAACTCTTTTAATTTAAATTTCCCTTTAGACACTGAAATATATTAGGCATTTCTTGAACAAAGTAGTAGCAACTTTTTCAAGATGATGTTTAAAAGAAGCCCTGACAAAGTGATCTTGTACTCCGTTGTCAAGGCTTACCTAGGCGTAGGCATGTAAACAAACCGACCGTTCATGAACTGTTCATGAACTTGTTCGGCGGGAAGTTTGTTTATGTTCGTTTATTTAATAAACAAACGAATATGAACATAAAAGTTTGTTCGTTTAATTTATTGAACGAACATGAACACACATTGTGTTCGTTCATTTATGTTCATGAACATTCGTTCATTTATGTTCGTGAACGTTCGCTTATTTACGTTTGTTTATGTTCGTTTAATATTTAGTAAATACATAAATAGTTATATTTATATAAATATTAGGTTTTCTAACTACTTATATAAATATAACTCATTAGTATATCTATGAACCCTAATTTAGATGTGTTTTTGGATGAACTGTAATATGTTAGACTTGTTGTTCAATCATGCTAATTTATGTTTGTTTTTGTTTATTCAAATACATTCACTTAATTTTTTTTGTTTATGTTTGTTTGTGTTCGTTAATGTTCATGAACTGTTCGTTTAGGCTTTAAACGAACGAACATAAACGAACACGAACATGCTCGATTTCTTAATGAACGAACACGAACAAAAAAATGTGTTCGATTATATGTTCGTGTTCGTGTTCATGTTCGGTTAAAGTTAAATAAACAAACACGAACATGCTTGTGTTCGTGTTCTTTCGGTTCATTTACAGGCCTACCTAGGCGCGCGCCTAGGCTCACTTTTCAGACACATCCTAGCCTTCTCGCTTCGCTTTAAAAACACCACTTTCAGGCCTTTAGGCGCATTTTCTGGCCAAAATCCAACGAAATTCCGGTCAAAAATCGTTTGAACAGGTTTAAACATGTTTGAAACAAATATAAGAACACTGAACAAGCCTGAAAACAACCCAAAACAACTTAAACTAGCCCTAAAGAAGTCTAAAACATGTCTAAAATCCCTAAAAGTTGTATTTTTATACTAAACGACTCGTCTAAAAAAGTCACCGCTTTTTAAACGCCTTGCATTGAGGCCCAAGGCTCATCCACTGCGCCTTAAGTGCGCCTTGCGCTCTGACAACTATGATATGTATACCTTGGTTTGAATGTCGCAGTTAACCACGTATCCAAAAGAAGATTATTACAAATACATTGCACCTTGTTTATCATACAATGTAGATATTAATTGTGTTTTATATAATCAGTATTTAATTTAATATTTGACCCCCCTAAATTATTGGAGTGTATAGTCATATAATTGAATTAAGTAAAAGAATTACCAGAAATAGAAATTAATAATACCACATAAAATTATTATTTACATCTATTAATTCACAACATAGTGAGAGGAATAGTAACTTTTTCTGTTTTTTTTTATTATTTTGTCTTTTATGATTTGTTTTTTATAATAAACTTTAAGATTTTTTATATTTATAATACAACTTTGTTTCTATTATAATTTTGTGATATAAGTCAAATGAGTTTAGTTTTTTTGTAGCTTTTGTTTTACGTTTTTCTTGAGTTTTGTCATCGTTTGGTGGTCACAACATTTGGTCCCTCAGGTGTTTTTACCACTGCGAATTTTTAATATGTGCTCGTATACATTCGACTTCGTCTATGTTATTGTGACACCCACGACGAAACCAGGTACACCCTAAACGGTCCAAAACTATAAAGCACACTTAACACTTTAATTTCGCGAAAACCCTAAAAACATGTGTGACTTATATGCTTGATTAACTGCTATCTGTTATGTCTCGGAGGAATCCGAGAACACGTTATGACTAACATGACACTAATAAGGACCCATGATGTGAAATTGGTATCCTTAGACTTTAAACACGTGTTAAACCGGAGCTTTCCGTTTAACAGCGCTTTAAACCTTTGACATTGATTATTAGGTTATCTGTAGCATCATTTAAGATTTCGAGTTCCAGGAACAACTTAGTTTTGTGCCTTAGACTGTGACATCAGGTTTGAAACTAATCAGAAATCGGGCACGCAAAACGGAGCAGCTTCCCGGTTAGGGAAACGCTTTCGTTTCAGGAATAACATAAGGCAATCAAAAGTGCAAGGAACGATCGATCAAGCTTAAAAACACTTAAACCACTCTAATACGAGTCTTTTATGATTAAAACGTAACTGGGTTCGGATTTCAAGACGGTTATACATGATTTTTAAAACAGAGTCTTTTGACACTAATTACGCGCGAAACGGAGTCCGTCACGTAAATCGAGAACGCTTTCGGGACCCGTAAACGAACCTAAACACTCAACGGCATCATCTTTAAGCACTCAAAACGAAGCACGAGGTGTCCCTTGTGGGACCCACACCCAAACCGCCCACCCCCTTGTTTTATTATATTTTTGTCTTTTTAATCCTTTTATTTATTCCATTTTCATCCAAAATTTCCATGAGACCTACACCCTCACACTTGAATCTCAGCTGATCTTTTCCTAAACACCATCAAATCCAAGGTATTAGCCTTGTTTCTTATAGTTTTAACCATGATTTCTTAATTATACATGATTTACAACCTAAAAACCCTTTTTAATCCATGAATTTTGAAGGTTTAAACAAGTTTAGGGGCTGAATAAGAACACCATGGGAGTTCCCTGGTGTTATATGGCAGCCATGGTTACAAATCTTTGGGTTTTGATACCCTAATCGACACCTATTCGACAAAAATCGCATAACTAGCCGATTAACCGAACAACAATGAAATAAAGCTTGATTGATCTAAGTTCTAGCATATTTGGATTGTACTTGATGTGTAGGGACTAAATATAGCCCACACATACTTCTGGACTCACAATGAACGCTCGGAATCGAAGGAATCGCTAGGTATATGACCCGAAACTTGAATCTAGACTAGGCAGCATATTGTTCGGACTATAACTTGGTCCGTGATAGTTTTATTGAGCTGAAATTTGGTGTGGTGATGAAGGGTAGTGTCAGTAAGGTCCACGTAAAAGTTTAGAATTTTTGAAATTTTATACGATTTTTGGTGAAATTTTGACTGTTTTACAAAAAGAATTCTGGAAAAAATACCAAACGAATTCAATAAATCACCAAATTTTACAGAGACACTAAGAAACATATGAGGAATATTATGGGAAAATTCGGAGTCCATTAGTTTAGTTTTGATTTGGGTTAAAAATCCGCGTTTTTGCGAATTTTCGGTAGCCGGAAACGCACCGAAACGAAATTGGAAAAATCTTAAAATTTTTGGAGATGTTTCTGGAAAAATAAGGGATGTCCAGGAAGTTTTTACGAATTTTTGGATCACTGATGGTAATTAATGTTAATTATGTGATTAAATATGGTTTTATAAATAATTTATTTAGACAAGTAAAATGCCAAAATAAATTTCCAGAAATTTTTCCCATATGCTACAGATTTTTACTGAGTTATATAAAGATTTTCAGAATTTTATTCAAATTATGGATAAAATGGGAATTTTTGGGATTAAAAATGAGTTATTTTAAATCAATTTCGGCAGTTTACCGTGTAACGAACCTGCCGGAACTGGGAACTGACCCAACCCGACAAATACTATAATTGGAACACGGGGAATATTCTGGGAGATTACAGGGCTGATTGGACACTCGGGGTGTGTCCAATACCATTTCGGGAAATCCCCGCCGGTGGAAACGGAAACTCAAAATTGGGCAACCTGGACTCCCCAAACACCCAAACTCCCTTAATGAAAAATTAATCATTCTTAAATAACAACGTGTTGGCACTATTGGTATTCCCGTACCATTATCCGAACGCGTTAAACTACTGACATTGACTGGCACGCGAACCGGTGCCCGGAAGCCAAACTGAAAACTAATACTACCCTGACCTCCATCACCATACACGTGTCCTATAGACTCAATCCAGGGTGAAAACTCCTGACCAAATCCAATTTATAACCATTACCGACTTAGATACTGATTTGAGTCATTACTTGCATGTGTGGTATTAAAGCTGATTTCGTTGATTAAACACTCTTTAGCCGAGACTACTATTTGCACTGTGAGTTCCCTTCCCCCACTTTTAAACTGTTTTCCTGTTTTCTGGGGTGAAGTGCATGTACAAACTGTGTTACTGTTTTGAAGCAATTTGCATGTTACAAACTGTGTTAATTGCACCAACTTATGATGATGTGAAATTGCCTAACCCACGAACTACCTCGACTGATTGTAACACGGACCAGTGAACTGTAGGTGTCCGTTGTGACACGGTCCGGCAAGCTGAAGGTGCTGATTGTAACACGGACCAGCAAACTGGAGGTGTCCGTTGTGACACGGTCCGGCAAGCTGAAGGTGTTTGTGACCTCGTGAAATTCCATTTGTGATTGTGACACTCGTGTAATTCCATCTATGAACCGTGATATGTGCAATTAAACATGTTGATACATTTTGAAACGAAACAACCAAACCAGTGGAACTCACCAGCAGCGTTTAGCTGACCCTTTTTTAAAACTAACATGCATTTCAGGTAACTTGAGACTGATGTGATCCGTGTATGTTGTTCAAGACATGTTTATTGGCAAATATTGAGATAGACACATGCGACTTAGAAGACTTATGTGGTTCATGGAAACACGCAGTTGTAACATACATGTAGTATGTAATCAACATTTTGTAATTAATAAAATGTACTGTCTTTATAAACAATGTGCTTGTACCAGAGGTGTCTGTTGCATCCCACGTTTTTTTTCTTCCGCTGCAAATCGGGGTGTGACAGTTATACGTCATATGAATCATTCGGGGTTAAACATTCGTGATTTTGTTTTACGTTTTTCCCGGTTTAGGTCATTATTTGGTTGCTACTTACTACTTAGCATGGTTTTATGCCTACCGCCCCGCAACGCTGGTAGCACGGTTTTACGCCCTCAAGTTTTTTTTATCTCCGCAAATTTTTAATACGTGTCGGTATACATTCGACTTCGTCTATATTTTACGTCACGTAAGTCACTCGGGGCTAAACATTCACGGTTTTGTTTTACGTTTTTTTTTTTTTTTTTTGGTTCTGGTCATCGTTTGGTTGCAACTTTGCATGGTTTTACGCCTCCCACCCTACAACGCTGGTAGCACAGTTTTACGCCCAGAACCACTGTGGGTTAAGACTAGTTGAATACAATTTGTTGTTAAAAGGTGGTTGGGTGAGAATCTTCTCGTTGTATATGTGTTGGATCGAGACAGAGAACCAGAAGATGCCAACTGCCCCATGAAGAAGGAGAAGAAATAAGAAGCCTTGAAATATGGATTAATTATTGGTTTAAGTTATAAATTATTAGAAGAAAATTATTGGATATTGTGAAATCCAACAACTACATATAATATTCAAAGTAGTTAAAATAATTCTCATTATCTAACTTATTTATTTTATTATCATTGTTTCATTTCTTGGCAGGACAATATCCTATGAGCTAGCTAATGACATCGGTAATTGCCTCTTATAATAGTTTAATGTATGCAAGTGGTAGTTGATAATGTGATATTTAGTAGTAAAAAATAATGTTTTTTTTTTTTTTTCTGGTAGAACAAATATAAATAATTTCAAACTAATGATACAACTGACGTTCTTAGGTACCATGGTTAAATAAAATACATATATATATACTTGTACATGGTGAGAGAGAAAAAGAGGTAGCCATATAACTTTTATGAGAAAAAAAGTAGATGAAAAAAAGTAACAAATACCGAATTTATGTATATAACTTGTTTTAATTGTGTAGTTTTGGACATCAATTCCTATTATATTATACATATTATTTTAAATTTTCCATGAATAGTAATTCAATATTTTAGATTATTTATTTTAATTTTATAATAATATTTTATTCTATCACATAACTTGATTTTTATGTATATTATTTGAAAGTTGTCATAGTAATTCAATACTTTTTGAGTATATGTTTTAATTTTTATAATAATATTTTATTCATCATATAATTTGCTTTTTAATAACTTATGTACATCAACTTTTTTTAAAAATCTACCTTCTTAACTATGATTGCTTTTTTCTAACATTGCGATATAAATTTTATTAAAAACATATACTTTGCCATTGTCACCCCCCGCTGGCGGTATGCACATTACACATATAACGTATATATGTGTGGGCGCTCGGGGGGCAAAAGTGAAAGTGCACTAATTTTAACATTATTTTACTAATTTCATGAAAATAACGTTAAAAGAGGGGGATGGTTAATCATGCATCATGTGGTGGCGTTGATAGCCGAAAGACAATGGAGTACATGCACTAATCGGTTTTTGTCTTAATTGCTGAGTGTTATGTGCCTTATGTTCAAGGCTTGATGCAAAACTACTATCGAGCCGGGGGTCTCACTGGAAGCAGTCTCTCTATTCTTAACGGGTAGAGGTAAGGTTGTCTACATCTTACCCTCCTTAGCCTACCTTAGTTTTGCTATTGGTGGGATTTACTGAGTATGATGATGATGCTGATGACTTTGCCATTGTCGTACCAAACCGAACCAAGACCGACCGAACAACATTTGTATCGGTACCGATGTTTATTTTTTATTGTTTTTGCTTTCTATATTATGACACGGTAGCTATCATATCGTACCAAACAATATTGGTAATGGTCATATATTCATTTTTAAGGTTTCTATTTCTGATATTTTTTTATTATACAACTCTGGCAGCGACGATAAATGAATATCATCGCTACTGATACCGTGTCAATCTGAATTGATCTATATTTTACAAACAATATCGGTGTTGGTAGCAATGATCGCTTTTTTTCATTTTCGATCGATATAAATACATGTTGATTTCTATACCAAGTGAATTATCGTACCAGTACTGAAACGAATACCCATTAAATACCTGCAATAACGTACCGTCGCAAAACGCAGAAAAATAACCTACTTTAATTAATAAAAGAACTTTAATTGATGTCTTATATATTATAATATGTTTTCATGTCTTTAGAGTTTTATTAAAAGAACTTTAACTGATGTCTTATGTATTATAATATGTTTTCATGTCTCTAGAGTTTTATTATGGTGAATATTATATGCCTAAAACGTAACCATATCTAATAGCTCAAAGTAGTTATAAACACTACAAAACAAAGAACTTTCAGTGACATACGTATCTATTGGAAATCTCTTCGTAAAAGTGTGTCTTGTTGGTAATTCATCGGTGATAGAATAGAACAAACTCAGCTTGAAGACACATGCAAACAACTCTAAAAGTTTAATTAAGTTTTTATAAACTCAATACTCGACTTGTATATATTACAAGTTCACTTTGATATTCAGTTTTAATAATTTTAACTCGGTAAATTGTAAATCCATCTCAATTCTCAACTCGAGTTATCCGGTAAATTTTCACTTATTGATAATCACATAATTAGAGAAGCTATCAAGATTTTACAACTTTGCATTATTAATACAAAATTAAAGTATGTTAAGTATTAATCTTATGTAATATCTACAATTATATATAAACATGTATTGCCTTACAATTAATACAAATCTATATAATCTATAATAAGAGATGAGAAGCTGATGTAAGTTTGCATATGTGTCAGGTAACTAGATATGCTACGTAATCTTTGCTGATGGCATAAATCACAATTTAAAATGTTAATATATGTGTGTTTTAAATACCTCTCTTTCTCTACCTTAAATCCAGAAGCCTCTTTCAAAATTCAAACCAAAACTTCTAGGGTTTCAAAATTCAAACCATCGGTTCCACCACCACATGAATCCGACACTTCTCTCTCCTTTTTCTCTCATCTCTTTCTTTATGCATCGGCTCGGCGATTAACAGTAAACAGAGACGAATCACACTTGAGATGGCGATGACAACGGCGAACTCATTTCAAGACGAGACAACAGGAGATGCAAGAAACAGAAGTTGATGTCCCTGGTTTTGCAGAATGGGGAGATGCAAGACAAGAAACAGAAGGTGAATTTCATACACCGATTTTGTTTTTAGTGTAACTAACTTTGTTTTTCGTTTTTTTTCCTAATTTTTTAGATTTTTTTTTGTTTTGAAGATGGCGAATTCAGGTGTGAATGATGAAGTTGTTTCTCTGGAGCTTCCTGCACCTCCTGGCTGGAAGAAAATGGTTTGTGTTCTTTTTTTTTTGTTTTTGTTTTTACATTTGTGTTTTGTGTTGTTCGCAAGTATATTTGTGGTGATTTGGTTCATGCCTTGGTTAAATTGATGTTTAAGTTTGTGAATTGGGGTCTGGGTGAGCTTTAATTTTGTTAAAGTTTAAGTTTTGGGGGTAATTTTGTTTGGTTTTTGTGGGTTTGAAAATTAGGGTTTTTGAGGTAAAAAGACAGATCAATTCAGTGATAGTGATTTGGATACGTTGTTGAAAAGCATACGTTGTTTGTCTTTTATTGATCTATATCTGTCTGTTGTTGTGTTGTATTGCTTTTATCGACATACATTGTTTTTGCAGAGATCCTTGATACACAACTCAACCCCTTGAGCTACACAATGCTTTGGGTATAGAAAGTGGCAAGAGTAGAGCGGTTATTTCTAGAGATTTGGAGGGTCGCGCAAATGATAATTCCTCAGTTGTGTCTACTAATGGTAAGGGAATGGGCGAGTTGGGTCATGGGTCAAGATGGGTAAATTTTTTTACGTGCTGGGTTAGGTTACGTTAGGGTGACCTGAAACAGTGTCCAGAATTTTTTACCTTTTGATTGATTATTAACAGTCAAAATGATTACTGAAGTTTATAATCTGTTATTTAATAGAAATATGTTCTTTAGCAAATGATTTGGGAGGGTTGTGTTTCAAAAAATACACTACAGGCGATGTTTGAGCCATTTGACTTTTTTTTTTCTATTTTATTAAAACTGTTTAACCTCTTAGAGATATATGGTGCTCAGGGTTTAAAATTGTCACTTCTAGCGTGTCCCATTTTGCTCCAAAGAAAGATACAATTTGACTTTTTAAAGCCAAATTGGCTTATTTTTCATTTTAAAGTTGGTACATTGTATTTAATCTCAATGCTATAGTTAGGAACAAGAGGAGTTGCAAGGTTTTTATAAAACTGAATTAAGTGTTAAGGAATATGTCCTTTTGGAACCAGATTTGTACTTAATCTTTTTACTAATAATGAAATATTTTTGTAACAGGTCAAGTGCTAGATATTCAAGAAGGAAGGCCATCAATGGATCTGCATGAATCTGAAGGTCACATAATCAATTTTGAAATACACATCCAAACACAACATGACTATGTTATCTCTTTATATTGTTTATGTTGATAGATTAAGATCAAACATAACCGACAGTCACTTTTTGCAGGTCAAACACCTTCACCCGGAATGGTCCGCAAAGCATCTGAATCTGCGGAAATCCAAAGAAGCCAAACAATTGGTCAACGACCAAGTTATTGATTCGTGTGCCCCATCTTTATAAATCCTCATACGAAGTTAGTGAGACCCGTAATCTGATATTTGTTTATTCTCAAGTCATATAGCTCAGACCCACAAAATCAAATGTTAAATGATCTGATCAAGATCCAAATCGTTTCGTGATTCGTTCGGTTTATTTGACATTAGAAGAACGACTGATGTTGTTTTGTATTTTACCATTTTTAAGTTGTGGCTTCTAATGTGCTTTTGGTTATTGGCTTGATCAGAAGAAGGACAAGATGAATATGAGAAGGACGGTTTTATAGTGGATGATATCGATGAGGAGGAACAGGATGGGGAGGAAGAGGATAGAGCGGATAGTGACGAGGAGAGACAAAAGAAGAAGAAAAGGTAGAAACGGTAATTTCATATTCAGTTTTAGTTTTGTTTTGAAGCATTTTAACTTGTGCTTTGTTTTTAAGAGAATCGGAGAAGAACTATGTTCTTGATGAAGACGACTATGAGCTTCTTCAAGATAATGTTGGATTTCGACGCCCAAAAGTTATGAGTCTATGCTCCCTTTATTTCCACTTAAAAAATCATATTGAAGACGATGCTTGAACAATTTTTAATTATCTCTTTGTTTAATGTTTTATAGGAGAGTAAAAAGTTTAAGCGATTAAAGAAAGCAAGGGCCGATGCTGATGAAGGGCAATCTGGATTTTCTGACGAAGAGGAATATGACATAACTGGAAAAGGCGGGCGAAGCGCTGAGAATAAGATTAAACGTAGTTTATTTGATGACGATGAGGCTATGTGATATGTGTAGTTTGAATGCAGAATACTATTTTACAAAGTTTCTTTGTGACAAAATTGTAATATGCCTATAACTTTTAGGTCCACCGTTATTACAAAGTTTCTTTGTGACAAGATTGTAATATGCCTATAACTTTTAGGTACACCGTTGGAGGATATTGCTGAAGAAGATCAACAATTAGAATAAGATGGTGACATCGGTGAAGAAGAGAACGAAATGATTGACTTTATCGTTGACGAAGAAGAGGTTGATGAACACGGAGAACCAATAAGGTGCATCTATCTACTTAATCATTAGATTTATGGGTTTTTTTCAAAGAGTTTGTTGTTAATAATTGACACATAATGCAGGAGAAGAAAGGCTAACAAGAAAAAATCGAGGCAGGCCCCTGGGGTCTCATCTACCGCAATTCAAGAGGCTCATGACATATTCGGTGATGTAGATGAGCTCTTAAGGCAAAGAAAAACAAGGGCTCAAAAGGATTAGCAGGTATGATGAAAGTGGCGAATGTTGGGAAAGGAGGCTAGAAGACGAATTTGAACTGTGCATTTAATGCACATGTGAGAAGTAATCATATCTCAACTCTCTCTTTCTTCTTCACACTTTAATCTCTATCTCTCTCTTTCTTCTCATTTCAAAATCACAGACGATTTTAGGGTTTATTTTCCTCATCTTCCACACGAACCATGTCATCCGCAAAGAAATTCCGTCGGTGAATCACCATCTTTGTCACTCAGACCGATGAAGATGATTTTGTCATCTGAGGCTACGATGGCGAGATCTGGCGTGTTGTTGCAACATATAAACCATCGTTCCCGGCTGCCGTTCGCGGCTGTCCTAGGTAGCGTTGGGTGTAATCGATATTCGGTTGATGATGATGAGATCGATGTCACCTAAGGGATATTAAGTCAATGATGTTGATGAGATGTTTCTCACCTGAGACTAAAACTATGTTGTTTTCCGAAAATTCTAGGGTTGACGGTGCTCCAGAGTGTTTTGGTAGGAAGCTAGGGTTCCGGGCACTTTCCAATAACTTAGATGCGTTTCCGATGAAGCAAACGTCGACCCGAATATACGCGAGGTCTGACATTTTGCAATCATTTAGGATTTATGACATCAGCCGGCTGTTTATGTATTTGTCACTCAGACCAATGAAGATGATTTTGTCATCTGAGGCTACGATGGCGAGATCTGGCGTGTTGTTGCAACATATAAACCATCATTGTCGGCTGCTGTTCACGGCTGTCCTAGGTAGCGTTGGGTGTAATCGATGTTCGGTTGATGATGATGATGAGATCGATGTCACCTAAGGGATATTCAGTCAATGATGTTGATGAGATGCTTCTCACCTGAGACTAAAACTATGTTGTTTTCTGACAATTCTAGGGTTGACGGTGCTCCTAGAGTGTTTTGGTAGGCAGCTAGGGTTCCGGGCACTTTCCGGTAGCTTAGATGCGTTTCCGATGAAGCAAACATCGGCACGAATATACGCGAGGTCTGACATTTTGCAATCATTTGTCAAATTTTATCTATTTTCTTTTGAATATCTGGATGGTATGCCTCATTCTTGATCCGATAATTGTTTTAAGGTTTGATTGGACTGTTATTGTATATATGTGTATCTGAGGAATTATTTGATTTGGGGTTTTTTCTTAATTTGGGTTTCTGTTTATGTATTGATTACACCCGAAATCATTTAGGGTTGACTGTGATGGTGAATAAAAATGAATGCAAAGTGCATTTTTCTTGTCCTTTCAAGATGTGGCTATGATGATTTTGTAGATCTGAGTAAAAATTGAATGAAGATAGCATTATGGCATGGCAAGGTTGTAGGATGGCAGTTGTTCATGCAACCTCTCTTGCAGCCATGGTGTTGTCATCTTTATGCACAATCTGAACCTGGCATTCTGTCAATGCAAATGTTTTGCAAATTCACCATGAATGACCTTCGCCGACGTTGTGTTGGTGATTAAGGTTTTGAAAAGGGATCGTGTATAATCATCGTCACATCTATACAAGAAAATGGAGTTTGGTTGGTCTGAGATGCCTATTTAGCTGTATGTGATGACGCCGGTAAGTTTTCCAATTTTTCGTTTGTAGATCGGTCATATAAATTGATGTTTGGACCCGATTCCTGTGTTTTGTTTTACAGGTCGTCATGTGGCTATGGTGGTTTTACCAACAGATCATTGGATTTTGTAGATTAAAGTGTGAAGAGAGAGATGGAGATATGATTACTTCTGACAGGTTCATTAAATGCAGAAAACAACTTGAACGTCTCTACTCAGATCGATGAAGATGATTTTGTCATCTGAGGCTATGATGGTGAGATCTGGCGTGTTGTTGCAACATATAAACCATTGTTGTCGGCTGCTGTTCGCGGCTGTCCTAGGTAGCGTTGGCTGTAATTCATGTTTGATCGATGATTATGAGATCGATGTCACCTAAGACCACGTTTTTTAGATTGTAAGGGATATTCATTCAATGATGTTGATGAGATGCTTCTCACCTGAGACTAAAACTATGGTGTTTTGAAAAGGGATCGTGTATAATCGTTGTCACATCTATACAAGAAAATGGAGTTTGGTTGGTCATATAAGGTACTTTTACCATCCGTCACTGATTGTTATTCACTCAGAAAGATAAGGTACTTTTACCATCAGTGAAGATGTTCTTGGACTGTTTGTTCTTAGTCGTGTAATTTCAAGAATTTGTAGTTTGATAAAGGTTTCATCTTTTTTGGTTGGTTTTGGTTACGATTTTTTTTTGTTGTTTAGTGGGCATGGAAGTTTCTCCATAGTCGAAACTTAACAATGTAGTTTGTCATTTACTTCATTATTCAATTATTGTACCTTATTATGGATGGTATGCTTTGTTGTTACTAATTTTGTTTCAGTTGTTTTTAATGAATTTGTAGTGTTTGATTTGTTTTTTAATTATTTTGGTTGGCTGATACAGGAGAATCACCCATAGAACTCACCACCAGAACCATCGGGGATGTCGAAAACGATGATTATGAAGCCAACAACAGCAGCTTACATAAACAATCCCCGGTTAATTCAACCCACGGGTAAGTCTGGATGATGTCTATAGATCCAATGATGTTTGTTTGTTTTTCATTCAGCTTACTTTTCTCTAATCGTGTTTTGATGATAATAACAATTTGATGATTACGATGACGGTTATTTTGATAAGCAGCAAACCGGTGTACACATGTGGAGGCTGCGGTGCAACACTTCAAGGTTGGTATCATATAATTAACTACTTGTGTTTTGTTTTTTTTGGAACATTTTGTTTGCCTTTATGTTTTAAGATTTTAATGTGTTAATACAGCGAAGAAGCGGAACAACAGTACAATTGACACCACATCATACAGACCGGACAACAATTCTTCAGGAAAACCGGTTAGTGCATTCAGATGTTAATAACTCGGCAGTTCATGTTGCATCTCAGTATGGTCAGACATCCTTCTTGAATTAGATTAAAATTTGGTGCGCTCTGATTAAAATACAGAAAATACGCTACGCAGGGCATGTGAGACATCCATAATTATGGTTTCAAATCTGTTTCCTGAGTTATTTACAGTTGTAGCACACTAAATATTTAATTTTTGTATTGAGTTGTTATATTGGAATTAAATACTGAACTGGTGGAAT
Organism: Helianthus tuberosus; assembly: GCA_030545235.1. NCBI lineage: Eukaryota > Viridiplantae > Streptophyta > Magnoliopsida > Asterales > Asteraceae > Helianthus > Helianthus tuberosus. The sequence goes on along the minus strand of CM060414.1, from coordinate 114,199,797 downwards.
TACAGCAAGTACATGTTATGCTTCAATCTGTCTCGATCTCTTTGGAGGCGGATAGGTGGCTTTGGGAGGTATGAAAAACAGAATTGATAAATTTAGGGAAAATGTGGTTGAAAGATAATAACGCAATAGTTGAGGATCTCATTCTACAGCTTCGATAAATTCAGGTGTGTTTTCAAATAATGCTTCCTAGATGTTTGAAGACCGACAAATGTCCAAAGAAGCAGCACTGTGGACATTTGTCGTTCTTTGTCGGTTTTCAAACATCTAGGAACCATTATTTGAGAACACCCTTGCATTTATCGGAGCTGTAGAATGAGATCCTCTACTGTTGGGTTATCATCTTTCAAACTCATTTTCCCTAAATTTATCGATTTTGTTTTTCATGCAGGGATATAATCTGTTTTTTAGTATTTGATTTGGTCGATGACCCATGTTCAAGGATGCCTTATGTTTCAGACTATACGAAGATTGCCTCTTGGTTATTATAAGGTTAAATTTTAAATTAATATGGTCTCATTCGTTAATAAGCTTATAATTATACTTAAGCGACTATGAAGAGCCAATATCTAATCATCAATGCACCTAATTACAGCAAACCATAAACAAAGCAAGAAGATTGGAGGCATTCTGTTCTTTGTATGTTTTGTTGGATTTGTTAGCCATGGAATCATGTTACCCTAGCGTCGACATCAGATCATCCGGAAACCATCATTGAGCCATCACATTCTTTCCGTTTACATCTCAGGTAACGGTTTTCCTTAATTCATCTCGACACTTAGGTTGTTATGGATGATTTTTGCTGTGGTTTTAAAACTTACGGGATAGTAATTGTCAATTTCATGTAGGTTGGGTATTGAGACCAAGAAATTCAGCGCCACTTGCAGTTACGGTTTTAAGGTCAGTCAATTATTGGCTTGAAACAAAGACAGAGGACCTTTGTTTCTGAATGTATTGTAGCTTCACTTATGACTTATGCCTGATGTTGTTGTCATGGTAGGAGAGAGCGATTGGATTTGTTGTCTAAAATGGGTTTTTATTAGACCAGGTTCAAGTTCAGCTGTTTGGTGATCATGGTCATACATGGCCTCAATGTGATCAGATCAATGTCAAGGTCAGTGAACATTCAAAAACATTGTTTAGTGGTTATAGTTTTTGGGAAGTTAACGATCTTTGTTTTGTGGCCGGTCAGGTTGGGAACAACAATCACATATTTTGCTGGATTTGTCAAAGCCACTACTGTTACTTGTGTAGAAAGATTGTTAGGCGCGGCTCACAACACTTTGGTCCAAAGGGTTGCAAACAACACACCGTCGGATAGCGATAAAGAAGTTACACCGATTCATTCTTTTGTTTTCTAGATTTTGTGTTGTTTGTTATTTGTTAATTGTTAATCTAGTTTTGATACTCAGAGGTGAAAGTGCGAAACAAGGGTCGAGTGAATGTTTGTTACATTACATTACATTAGTACTGTTGGATCACATGATTTATTATAATATTTGATTAATTTCCTATTTATTACTAGATAACCAAATTAAAGAAAACCAGACATATTATCAATTACTATTAATTTCCTATTGATGGATATTAATTTCCTATTAATTTAGACAACATATTATCAATTACTTAGCTTATTTCTATATCAAACCTGAACTAATAATTTTTTCGTAAGATAGTAATGAAATTTTTATGTCCTAACACATACTGTCTTTAACATTGTTTTATAAAGATTTGTAACTAAATGTAAACAATTTAAATGATATATTATAATATGTTTTTTAGTGTTTGATTTCGATCGTTATTAAACCTACCCGTGTGTTCACACGGGTCCTACAACTAGTATATATATATAGGGTTGAGTTTTAATGCAAAGGATTTAAAAATAGGGAAAATTTCACAGAATAGTAACCAAGTTTTAAAAGTGTTCTAATTAGGTCACTGGTTTCGTTTTTGTCACAATTAGATAACTTAACATTCAAATCGAGCCATGTCTTTTTTTCCACGTGTCAAGAAAAAAATGGAGCATAAGATGCTGGGGTCGAATTATTTTAATATATGAAATTATATTTATTAAAAATAAAAACCATTTAATTACATTAAAAATTAAAAAAACAAGTTACAATCCACGTCATCACTCGACGTTAGCATCAAATAAAAGAGAAAAAAGAAACAAAAATCCACATTGCCACGGTTACCTATGAAATGGATGAAAAAACCCTTAATTTTAATGAAAAATGAATGTTGAGTGACCTGATTGGAACACTTTTGAAACTTGAGTGACCTAATTGCAACACTTTTGAAACTTTGTTACTATTCTACAAAGTTACCCCTTAAAAATAAGAAGGGTAAGAAGCCACCAGAGAGTGACAAGTGTCCTAGGAGGAATTAAATGGAAAGGGTAATTTTGTCTACAAGAGGAAAGAGAATATGCACATGCAAGTCACATATTATTCCCCCCTCCAGTTTTTAAACGTCCGTAACTTTTTTATACATCATTTGTTTTTAAAAAAAATATACCATAAAATCGAGCGTTTTTTTATCTTTAATATGAGTACCATATTGTTATATTTTTCAAAAAAAAACATTCAAAAACCCAGTTTCATATTACACAATGGACATGATGTAAAACACAATGTAAAGTAGATCAAAAACACAATCAATGACAACAGATAAAGACACAATTGACAACATACTAAAACACAATGACCATAACGTATAACACAATGGCGATAACATATAACACAATAAGTATCAGACTAAATAAAAACATAATTGATGACAACAGATAAAAGACACAATTAATGACAGCAGATAAAAGACACAATGGAGAGAAGATGAAGACACAATGGAAAACAAACTAAAAACACAATACATAACAAACTAAAACACAATGAACAAAGATAATAAAAAAAATTGAACAAATTATTAAAACACAATGGACAACATATTAAAACACAATCAATAACATATTAAACACAATGACCTGAACTAATAACACAATTTATAGAAAACCCAGATATAACACCATCTTCATTGTGTCATATATTGTGTTATAGGTTCTTATAAAAAACGCAATGGATAGAACCCAAATTAACATTGTGTTATAGGTTTTGATAATAACACAATGGACATGATGTAAAACACAATGTAAAGTAGATAAAAAACACAATCAATGACAACAGATAAAGACATAATGGCGATAACATATAACACAATAAGTATCAGACTAAATAAAAACACAATTGATGACAACAGATAAAAGACATAATTAATGACAGCAGATAAAAGACACAATGGAGAGCAGATGAAAACTCAATAGAAAACAAACTAAAAACACAATACACAACAAACTAAAACACAATGAACAAAGATAATAAAAAAATTGAACAAATTATTAAAACACAATGAATAACATATTAAACACAATGACCTGAACTAATAACACAATTTATAGAAAACCCATATATAACACCATCTTCATTGTGTCATTTATTGTGTTATAGGTTCTTATAAAAACGCAATGGATAGAACCCAAATTAACATTGTGTTATAGGTTTTGATAATAACACAATGTATAGAAACTCTACTGACCAAAACCCAGTTAAAAGACACAATGACCTGATCCTTTAACACAATGCAAAAAAAACCCCAGTAAAAATGAAATTTTTTATTTTATTTTTATATGATAATATGGTACTCATATTAAAGATAAAAAAACGCTCGTTATTATGGTGAATTTTTTTTTAAAAAAATGTCGTATGAAAAAGTTATGGACGTTTTAAATCGATGGGGGAATTGGCATGTGCCTTGCATGTGGAGAGAGAAAATCTATAAATATAGGATTCTATTTATGCCCTTCTATTATCTTCTTTTCCCTACAACTAATCTCAACCCTCCAAATCTAAGATCAATAGACTAGAATCCTACTTACCCTTCTTATTTATTTTATCCTTTGTATTTGATCATAACCCTATATATAGGGCAAGGATAAATTGAAAACTCACTTGAGTTGAAGAAACCCTGAAAACCCATTAATAACCATTGATTAGAAGAGATGTATGGTTGTGATGTGTTTGGGTATTATCTCTCTTACTTTTTATTATATTAATCATTAAATAGTACAAGGGTAAAATGGGGATGGAGTGTTACAAATGTATTCTTGGGAGGATGCAACTGCATCTGACTTCTGACTTCCTTTTTGATGTAACACATAATTCAAAATACATATTAAAAAAAAGAAGAGAAAAAAGTTCTGACAAATCCCCCCTTTCTCGTGCATCTTTTTATTATTAAAAAAAACACTACAATCTATATATCACCCTAAGGTCCATTCATGAGATGATGTTTTTTTTAATTCATATGTAACATTTTACAAAAAAAAAGTACAAAAAATAACGTTACATTTTCTGTATAAATTCAAAAAATGTAAACACCCAGTAAACAAGAAAAATGCTTGTTTTTTTTACCATTTAAAGGATATCAACATCCATAAAAGTGTAACACGTTTTCTTTTCTTTCTCCTCCGACACAAAGTGTTATATTACATCACATTGTTACAAAAGTTGTCTTCCTACTAAAAGATGTTACATGTTGGTACGTACACTACAATTTTTACATGATCAATTTTACGTCACATATGTAACACTTTTTTTTTGTAACACAAAAAATGTAACACTTTTTTTCTGTAACAAACACTTTATTTTTACAATAATCTGGAAAAAAGAAATTGACAACACACTTTATTTTTACAATAATCTAAAAAAGTGTAATAATTCACTTTATTTTCTGTAACGGGCATTATTTCTATAACACCAAAAAATGTAACAGACATTTTTGCTTTGATTGATTGTTACATTTCTAACACACAAAAAAAAATGTAACAACACACTTTGTTCTGTAACAGTCACTTTATTTTTACAATAATCTGAAAAAAATGTAACAACACACTTTAGTTTTACAACAATCTAAAATAGTGTAACAATTCACTTTATTTTCAGTAACATACATTATTTATGTAACACGAAAAAATGTAACATGCATTATTTCTTTAATTGTTAAATTTCGTAACTAAAACACAAAGAATTGTTATGAGAATTGTTACATCAAAAATAAACTTCATTAACAATAATCCAACATAAGTAATGTAACTAGCAATGTTACAAAATGTATATAAAAAATATAACTTCATAAACAAGAATCCAACTGTGACAACCCGAGATTTCAAGGTCTTTCCTCTACGCATCACTTGTTTCACAATCTTGTTTTCACAAGTTCGTTTTACGGTGTATCTTGCGCATGATATTGGAATGATTAAAGTATTTTTACGTTTGAGTGTGGCATGAAAACTTAAGTATTGTGTACTGTTCATAATTATGCTTAACACTGATTGAGAAACACATTCGACGAAGATTAGTTCTTCGTCACAGCAACCCCTCGACGAAGAGTGGTCCTGCGTCACAATCAACCTTCGACGAAGGTTGATTCTTCGTCACACACCCATCACGGCGAAGAGTATACTTCGGCAAAGGAGAACCTTCGACAAAAAGGGCCTCGACCCAGGATGTTGCGCGGCCCAACTGTTATGTGGTCTGTATAACCCTTGCAACCAGTAGATGTAATCACAAAAACCCTAAAGTCCCTCTCCCTATTCTCTGTGCGGCGGCAGACCACCATCTCGAAGCCACCCTTTTGGATTCAACACTTTTGCACGCATCACTCATCGGTTAGTATACTCGCATTTGTTTTGATTGTTACTCATTATCTTGGTTAGTTGTGATATGAATTGTGTGAATCTGTAATTGTTAGAAAGCATGTTAAACGCCATTTAATTTCGAACGTGTAAGTGACAATCTGATTGATACTTGTTAGCGTGAGACTGATTGTGATTCAGCATGATTTTATGTGGTTAATAGATTGATGATCTAGGATTACGCAACGTATTACTGCTAAACAAGAACCCTAAAAACTATTTTGCTATGGCTTGTGTTGACAAACTGTTAAGAGTGTAAATCTTTGATTTTGATTCATGTGATGATTCGTATTATATGAAAGGTGCTATGCAATGTCTAAATCAACTTGGATGTGGTTGATCATCGTGAAAAATAAATCGTTATTGATTTGGGTGGTTATTAGGGTTTAGGAATCACAAAACTGTCTGATGTGAGCAGTGACGAAACACACCTCGACGAGGAACACGGCTCGACGAAGGTTCGTCCTTCGTCAGAGGAATCTTCGTCAAACCCCTAGACGACGAAGGATAAATTCTTCGTTGACACGTTCTTGACGAACCATTAAGGTTCTTCGCCATGATCATTATCGACGAAGAACAGTTCTTCGCCAAGGGATTCTTCGCCGAGGAGGCAACCTTAGAACAGAATGAGCAGATTAGTGAAACAGCTATGTGATGAGGAGCCTTAGTGTTTATAAATTCTAATTGCTGCATGATAACAATGTTAACTAGAAATGAGGATCTTGACTTGACTAGTGTGAGTAGCCAATCCATCTGATAAATGTTATTATGAGACTTGCACGTGGAATGTGGATTTACATGAGAACTTCGTACCTGCTATGCGATATACGGTAATCTTGTGATGCAAGCAAACTGTGTAAAATACGTGAGTTAATTATTATGAAACTGATGTTACTGGTAACTGCTGTTGGGAGAGAGAACTTGTGTTATGAACGCGTATGAAATCTAAACGTCTTCTATGTGTTACGTGTCAATGGTATTACTTGTGATTCGCTGAATACGTGATTTGGATATGTATTTACGAAACTGATCATCTTTGGTAACCACGGTAGGGTTTGGTTGACCAACTTGGAACGGGTAAAGTAACTTAACAAACCGAGCAATCCAAGGTGAGTTCACTGCTCTTTTGCAAGCATGCGTCCTGGGGAGGGACATCTGGTAGGTATTCCGGGGAGGAATACTGGGTTATTAGGTTTGACTGGAATGTTAAACTCGGGATGTTGGTTAATACACCCATATCTATCATTAAGTCCCATCATATACCGAATTGGTTGCCGGGGAGGCAACGGGGTTATTAGTTGATAGCGCTATTAGGTTTGGCACCCTCACACCGTACCGGGGAGGACGGTCGTGAACTAATTACCTTAACCACTTGACCAATGTTTGATAGAGCATTGGGGAAGGGCAAATAATCTGGAGCCATATACGGTAATCGAGTTATTAACAACATCGAATCTCTGAAATGTTTTAAACTTATAACTGGTAACTGAACGCGTTAACAAACTTTGAACTCACCAGCATTGTCTGATACACTTGTCTGCATGCTTGCAGGTCGTTAGATTCGTGGGTATGGAACTTGCTATCTGGGAGTGCTAGAGTGGTCATGGGTCATGGCTCTTGAATACATGTTCATTGTTTTCGCACATTTGTTTTGAAACACTTGAGTAACGATTTACATTATGCTTCCACTGAACGTATTTGTTTATGTTGTGATTTGAGATTACTTTATGAAATAAATGGAAAATTTTATTTAATATCTTGTTATAGTTCAATGTGATTGGTGGCTGGATCCTGGTACGTCACACGTCCCGCGGTGTTTCTGCATGTGGTATTTTGGGGGTGTGACATTTTGGTATCAGAGCCACTGGTTATAGTGAACTTGGTTTTAAATTTTTTTTTATAAAACCAGACTATAACCGAACAGTTCTGAATACGTGAATACGACCATGACACTCAGCTCCAGATTGCAAGGTTCATCTTTTTCACCTGCTGCATACATTACATGGCTAGTACACATTTGTTTATGATGTAGCGTATGAACACACACTCATCACTATAGCATGATTACATGAATTGCTTGCTTACACTATGATGCGTTGATAGTTTTTCATAGTCTTCATATTTCTATGATCTTATCGTTTTGATAACCTCCGTTTAACATCTGAGTTTGAGGAACCATTTGACATGAGTTAGGAGGAACTGAGATGAGCATGCAAATCACAATATTATTGTGGGTGCACACATAATAATAATGTGGGGTGCATGTGAGTCCCAGTGAGGCTTAACAAGTGAAAAAGGGGTTCTGTTTCGTTATTTGATCAATGAAAAACATAACAAATCTATAGGAGCCATAACAGTGATTGTTTCCTACTCGAACGTGATCTTTTCACGCCTCTCTGAAATCCTTACGAATCTCGATGCTATCGGGTATCACCTGAACACTCATCTGAACGTCTAGCGAACAGGGTAGAATGTTAGGTGCTAGTACGAACGTCTCTGAGTTGGATGTCGCAGCGTCGAATGATTGGTCTAAACCTTTCTCGCTTTTCTTTATTTGCTGGAACTTAACGTAATGACGCCTTAGATCCCGAAGTGCGATCACTTCTGCAACACCCTCGCAACATACCATGTATTACTCAATCAACTTGCAAGATCGATGGACAAGAGGATGAGTGTAGTACCTTACTGACCTCAGAATTAGGGCGACCCTGATTACCGGCAGCGAACACCAGCAAATTGACTTCAATCAAATCCTTAACCCTAGTCAGCAACTAAGGGGAGACAACTCTTACGAATCAATCGGGACATGAGCGATGAAAATTGACTATGGTGTGGAATGTGTGACTGCCTACACAATGAGTAGCGCCTTAGGACGTGACGCGGAATGTGAAAAGATGGACCCTGTTGGTGAAAGATCGTGGGGCTCCGTTTCAAGCAATGAAATTATAGGCAACAGTCACGGCAACATCAAGGTACTCGTAATCGTAGCCTACAGTATGGAAATGAAGGTGTCTACGACATGGGTTGGCCGTTGTTAAATCAGGACGACAACAACCAAGGGAACGACGGCAATACTGGAAATTCTCGTAATGAAAACAACAACACTGGAAATGATGCTCGTGGAAAGGGCATTTAGGATTGGCGTGGGCGACGCCAGGATTATAGCAGCATGGCGGCTTGCACGTTCTTGGTAACTCATCGTCTCGTCCCTGTTTTGTTCAACCCTGATACTTCTTGAAACTGAACTTGTTGTAGAAGCGGCTGATGACAAGTCAATTGAAGCCTCATATGCTTGTTGGGATGCAAACTCGACCTTGTGGGACAAGTGTTCGACATAGACTTTCCTGTTGCTATTCTTGATAGTTTCGATGCAGTAGTTAGTGTGGGTGGGTTATCCAGATATCGCGCAGATATACGTTGTGAGGAGAAAATTTTGCGTATCCCTCTCCCTAGTGGAGAATCTCCGTCTGTCCTAAAGTGTCAGAGTGGTGTAAAGGTTAGCATCATATCAGCAATGAAAGCCCAGAAGTGTCTACGGAGGGATTACCCCGCTATGTTGGCAACTGTTACTTATGTTAAAGCTAAGGAAAGGAGGATCGAGGATCCACCAATTGTTCGTGATTCCTCTCGGTGTGCTACCCGAGGAACTTTCAGGTTTACTTCCACGATTGCTAGGTAGAATCTCAGTTTGATCTCACGCCAGAGGCAGCCCTGATTTCTCGTACTCCTTACCATCTTGCCCCAGTAAGGTTGCAAGAACTGTCTAATCAAGTACAGGAACTACTAGATGGGAGTTTTATCGATCTAGCTCCTCGTCTTGGGGAGCCCGAGCTCTATTGTGGAAATGAAGGACGAGTCCTTCCGTATGTGTACAGACTACCACAAGGTGGCAATCATAAACTGTCACCCTCCATCTCGCATCAACGACCTGCTTGACCCGCTGCAATGGTCAAGCTTCTATTCGGAAACCGACTTAAGATCGGACTGTCACATGATGGAAGAACCAGGGGAGGATGCTTTCTGACACGGTGTTGCAGGCACAGTGCAGCCATTATGATTTTCTGTTCTTGTTGTTTAAGTTATCCAACACACCAGTAGCCTTAAGGATCACATGAGTAGTATGTGACAACCTCATCTTGCCCGATTCGTTAAACCGTGTTTATCTATGACGTTTTGAATCAATTCCAGGATAAAGGAAACCATGAACGACACTTGTATTTCGTTCTAGAACTCCTAGGGGAGGAGCAACTCCATGTGAAGTTTACCTAAGTGTGACTTCAGGATTTGAAAAGTACACTTCCTTGGTCACGTAGTCAACGAAGTGGGATGCACGTGGATCTTGTTGAGATCCATTTTATTAGAAATTGATCGGCACCAAAGAGTCTTTCAGGGATACAACAACTTCCTTGGTCTCGCTAAATACTATCGCAGATTCATCGCGGGATTTTTGAAGATCGCGCAGCTTTAATCTCTTTAGCACAGCAGGGTGTTGTGTATTCGTGGGAGACAAAATAGGAGGACATCTTTTCAGCTTTTGAAACCTAACTCTGCAATGCACTGAGCATCGTTTCTATCCGAGGGTACTGGTGATCTAGTGATATACCATGATGATTCGAATCAGAGTCCCGATTACACATCGATGCAACACGGGAAGGTGATGGCTTACGTGGTGGATTTACAAGAAGAATTGCACGAGTCACAACCTGCGGTGGAAGCCATGGTCTTTGGATTTAAGTTGGAGGCATTACTTGGACGGTACCAAATGCACTACTTAGACCGATCACAAGGGCCTCCCGTGTACCCTTGCTTCGAAAGAGCTAAACATGTGATGGCATCACTGGATGGAACTCTTGAGTGATTACGACTATGGAACCTAAACGCGTATGAGCTTGCAGCTCACTATCGACTCTAGCCTACCCGATCAGATTCGCCCTGTTCAAACTGAAGCATTGAAGGAAGAGAATCTTCAAGTTGGGTCCATGCGGGGCATGGAGGAGCAACTTTTGGCAAGACGGACGATATTCACTACTTTATGGAACGGATATGGATCCCATTATGCAGCAACCGTAGGGAACTTGTGTTGAGCAAAGCACACCAGCCTCGATATTCTAGTCGTCTGGATTTTGATAGGAGATATTAGGATCTATAAATCTGGTACTGGCAACCGGGCATGAAGGTCCTCATAGCAATGTATGTGAACGATGTTGACTTGCGCGAAAGTCAAGGTGGAATATCATAAACCCTCTAGTTTGGGGTCAGCAACCGGAAACACCCATACAGAAATGGGAATAAACTGCCATGGATTCTGTCACTGGTCCACTTAAAACCCGAAACAGAGACGATATCACCTGGTGATCGTTGATTGTCTCACGTAACCAGCACACTTTCTTGCAATCAAGGAAACTGACGAGTCTTCATAGCTTGTAAATATACCTCCAAGAGAGATGGTTCCTAGGCATGAGGTGCCAACTTCTGCTATCTCTAATTGTGGTCCGCATTTATACTCGATTTATGGCAGACAGCACACAAAATCCTGCGGTTCGCGTCTAGACATGAGCACTACCTATCACCATTAGACAGATGGTCAAAGTAAACGAACCATCCAGACATCCAAGGACATACTGCGAGCATGTGTGTGATTGAATTTAGTAAAAATTGGAAGGACACCTACCTTTGGTTGAGTTCTACTGCAGCAGTTACTATTCTAGTATTCAGACAGCTCTGTTTGGGGCATTGCATGGACGATAATGTTGATCTCCTTGTTGGACTAAGGTGGGTGACAATCTAATCACGGGTCCAGGACTTGTACCTGAAACCTCTAAGAAGATTGTTTAAATCGGGAATCGTATGGCGGCAATGCGTGACCGCTAGGAGAGCTGATAAGCTTAGGAAACACTGGGAGTTCGTTGCAGGCGAACGTGTCATGATTGAAAGTCTCACCCTGGGAGGGTGCGGAACGCTTTGGGGAACGCGGCAAGCTTAATTCGAGTTATGAAGGGCCATTCAGAATGCGGGATTGAATCGGTAAAGTGGCCTACCAGCTTGAGTTACCTACTGAGTTTGGTAACGTCCATGATGCCTTCCATGTCTCTCAATTAAAGAAGTGTTTGTCCGATGAAACACTTGTGGTACCACTTCAGGAACTGAAAATCGACGACAAATGGCAGTTGTCGAAGAACCTATAGAAATTATGGATCGGTAAGTTAAGGTTCGTAAACACAGTCAAACTCCAATCGTGAGAGTTCGTTGGAACACAAGACGTGGACCGGAGTTCACGTGGGAACGTGAAGACCAGTTGTAGTTCAAGTGTCCTCGAATGTTCAAGCTACGGAATCAACTCCTGTTGCGACTGGTGAATTTCAGGACGAAATTCCCTTTTGTTAGGATTGAACCCTACCAGAGGAACAGATAATTAAAGCCAAAACTGGATCAGAGCAGTGGATCCAGAATAAGCAGATGTTACATACAAATCTCTCCCCTTGAAAGTGGTTTCAACATCTGCTGACCTCCTATCTACTGATCTTGCAAACTGCTGACCTACAAGCTGCTGATCAAGTAAAGGCCTGATGAAAGACTAAAGCTCTGTTGTTCAATCTGCTGCCTTGAGTCAAGCACTGCTGATCCGGAACAAGTACTGCTGGGTTCACAGCAGTGGAAGGATGCAGCAGTTATTAGATGTCTTTTATGTAATGAAATGTAATAGCAGTAGTTAGCATAGCAGTGTTTGTATTGATCAGAGGTTAGAGTTTGTTAGGAGGTTAGATGTCACTTTCATGGTGACGTCAGCTTAGATGCTCAGTGGTTTGCTAGTGCCTATAAATAGAACAGTGCTCTGTACTGTTCTATTAGCTCTTTTGCAAAATCGTCTTCTCTGCACGAACAAACACTGAGATCTGGCTGAGGGGGAGTTTGTATTCAACATTGCATTGTAATCGTAATTGAAATAAATTCAATCTTTCGGTTCTTTGTGGAAAATGTTTGATCAAAGCAATACTCTCGTTTGATTGTATGCAAAGTTTGTTTCCATCTTAATTCCGCTGCACAACTCATCCATCTTTATTTTAATTCAAACGAAAAATACAATCAAAACCAAACTCAGATCCAACAATTGGTATCAGAGCTTGGACAGTCAAATTTGATTTAACAATCATTTTGACATAAATAGTTCAGCTCATAATCATTGATATCGATAGTTTGTTCGGTTTGTTGAAAAACAGAGTAAGGTTTAATCACCATTAAAGTTGATTAATCTGTGCCTGTAAAACAACCAGGATGACGTCACAATCACAAGATGATAAGAATAACATTGGCTCGCTTTTTAAACCACCCATGCTTAAACGTAATGAATACAACATCTGGGAGAGAAGGATGGGTCACATCCTTGCTCAACAGAACACTGGATGTTGGAGGTCTGTTGTTTTTGGTCCCCATGTTCCTATGGTGCCAAGTGCTGAGGATGCAAAGAAGTTCGTTCCTAAACCATCTGAAAACTATACTGAAACTGATTTTCAAAAGTTCGAATTCGATGCCAAAGCATTTAGCATCATAGCATCTGCATTACCTAATGAGATCTATGCAGGACTGTTACATTGTAACAGTGCTAAAGAGCTATGGGATGCGTTGAAGGAACAGTTTGGGGGGACAGAAGAAGTCATTGAAAATAATAGGGAAATTCTGAATCAGCAGTATGAAACATTTTGTCACATCAAGGGTGAATCATTGACTCAGCAGTTTGAGCGATTCAGTTGTCTCACTAGTGAACTAAGGCTTGTTAAAGTAACATTTCCAAATTCAACTCAAAATAGCAGGTTCCTTAGGTCACTACCAGAAAAATGGGACACCATAGCTTTTGTTACTAGAAACTCTGCTGAGTTCAAAGATCTGACCCTGACCCAACTTCATGGTAGACTCCTAACCTATGAAAGGGAGTTGAACCAGAAAAAGAAGTTGCAAGAGTCTGGCAAAGTTACTGATGATTATTCATTCGATAGCACAGCTCTTTTTGGTCAGGAAGAATCTGGTAGCAGTGGTAAGGATCAGGGTTATGATCACTTCATTGATATAACTGCTGGTGGAAATTTTAACAACCCTGATCCTCACTCTGCAAATTATGCTTTTACTGCAAATTGTGAGAACCAGATGTCAGATAATTTGTGCTTTGAACTCAATGATTTGCAACACTTTGATCCCACTGACTTAGAAGAGATGGACATTCTGCATCAATTGGCTTTGCTTTGTGTAAGAACAAGCAAATTCTACAAAAGAACAGGGAGAAAATTCCCAGGGTTACATGGGAATTTAAGGGTGGGGTTGGATAAATCTAAAATCAAGTGTTACAAGTGCAATAGGCTAGGTCATTTTACTAGGGAATGCAGGAGTCAAACTACTGGTCCTATAATTACTCATCCCAGCTCAAACCCTAGACCACAAAATCAAAGCACTGTTCACTATACCCAATATACCCCTGCAGCCCATGTTAACACTGCTCACTATGCTGCAACCCATGTGCCTGTGCATTATGTCCAAACCACTGTTCCACAAATTCAGTATGTTCAAACCCCTGTCCCCCAGGCACAAGTGCAACCTGTTACACCTCAAACTGCTGCTCCAGCAGTGGTACAGCCAGATCAACAAAGCTTTTTCACTCAAGGCTTTGTTGACTGGAGCAGCATGCCTGATGAGCTTGGTGATGAAAATTTTGCACTCTATGCTTTTAATGAACCCTCTAATGATGAATTTTGTTTGATGGCATTAGAGTCAATAGCAGAGGGGGTAGAAACTAAAGGTGAATAGCTAAGTGATGAAACAGTGGATGAGGTGACTGAAGCAGTTGTTGATGCAGTTGCTGGTGAACTGCTGCTGGGAGAAAATTCAGAAACCCTGATTGAACCACTGACAGACCCCTGGTCCAAAGAGGACAAAGAAGAAGAGGAAGAGAAGAGAGCAGGTGAGAAAGAAGTAAGAGCTGATGATGAAGAAAATCATCAATGTGATTGTGCCATGATGGCTGCTGCCAAGGTATCACCTCAAGTTCTTGAAAAACTGTGTTCAGACAATTGCATTATTGCTTTTGCTAACATCAAAGAGGTAAATGAAAACCTTAGGGATAAAATCTTAACTGATGAAGTCAAATTTGAAAGGTCTTTAAAAGAACTTAAAAACAAATTGACTGAAAAAGAGAAAGAGATCAACAGTCTTAAAGAAGAGCAGAGCATAACCAAAACTCAACTCCAAACTATGGTAGAAAAATACCAAGTTTGCAAAAAGGAGTTGGAGTCCACCCAGATCACCTGTGAAAAATGGGTGGAATCATGCAAAGGGTATGAGGTTATGCTTGAAAAACAGATTAAAAGCAATGTGAAATTTGGTGTTGGTTATAGAAAACATGATGATGAAAAAACTGTTTTTGAAAAATCTGTTCAAACCACTGATGTAACCACTGAGTTCATCCCCACAAACAAGAATGGCCAAGAAGTGAAAATCACTGATAAACTTGGTAACAAAATCACACTTGACAGACCAATGGGATTCTCTACTTTTGAGGAGATTGAGAAATACCAGTTTAAACCCACATGGTCTGATGAGTGTGACATTCTTGAAAATTTCAAGCCCATGGATTTTACAACCACTGACGGTGTTAAAGCTCCAAAAGCAAAAGTCATTCCTCTTAAGGACATCCCAACAGAGGTTAAAAACTCTGTTGCAAAGGAGTCTGAGAAGAGAAAGAAGAGAGAAAAGGTCAATAACCTGTTTTGTGAATTTTGTGAGAAAAGAAATCATCTAACAAAAGACTGTTTTCATTTAAAAGCTTACGATCTAAACAAAACAAGTGTCATTGTTCCTGCTGAAAGCTGCATTGTCTGTGGTAAATCAAACCACAAAACTCAAGCATGTGTGTATCTCAAAAACTTTTATGTGAAAAAGAGTGAATACACTGCTAAAACATCCTTGAGTCCATCAACATCATCTGTCAAATTCACCAAGAACCAACCACTGTTTGTGCCAGTTCAAACAGCTGTCACAAAACAGCTGAACCAAACATCTGTCAAAAGAGATGTTCAGGTTACTAATGCACCCCCTGCCAACCAGTTCAGAAGAGGTAAGGGACAACCATCTTACCAAAGGATTCCACACGTTTATGAGACCTACAAAAGGCCCTCTAAACCTAAAGTGAATAGGCATCCTTTTGGTTATCAACAAGTGATTGGTCAAGACCCCCAACAGTGGCTAGCAAGAAACAGTCCTAAAACTGCCCAAACCCCTGACTTAACCACTGTCCATCAATCTGCATCCATCCCAGACACTGTTGAGACCCCATCCAAAGCCTTATTGGCTTTGGAAACCCTAATGAACTAATCCTTTAACTTCATGTGCAGGGAGCTTCTGCCTGCTTAGATAGCCTCTTGTATATTGATAGTGGAGGCTCCAGGCACATGACTGGATGTAAAGCCCTACTCAAAGATTTCAAAATTCATGGAGGGGGTGATATATCCTTTGGGAATAACAGTAAAGGGAAAGTTCTGGGGTCTGGTACAGTACAGTCTGGCAATGTAAAATTTGAAAATGTCAATCTGATAGACAGTCTGAAATTCAACCTCCTGAGTGTTTCACAAATGAGTGACAAGGGGTATGGGTCATTCTTCACAAAGGAGTGTTGTAGGATTGTTGGACCAGAAATGGTCAAAAAGATTGAAGCAATAATAAAAACTGGTCAAACAAAGCTTGTTGCTCAAAGAAGTGGCAATGTTTATGTTGTTGATATGTTAAAAGAGTGTCCCAGAGCTGATGCCTGTCTGTTCTCAGCTGCCTCTAACAAAGAGACAGAACTTTGGCACAGAAGACTGGGGCACACAAATCTTAAGACAATCACTGAAATTTCAAAAAATGGTTTGGTAAGAGGCCTACCACAAAAATTGTTTTCATGTCCTGAGCATTGTGTTTCCTGTTTAAAAGGAAAACAACATAAAAGCTCTTTTAAGTCCATTGAAGAGTCCAAAACAACCCAGTGTTTGCAAATGCTGCACATGGATTTGTTTGGCCCAGTTCAAGTCATGAGTCTCAAAAAGAAGAGATATTGTTTAGTTATCATTGATGACTTTTCTAGGTTTACATGGACTTTCTTTTTACACTCAAAAGATGAGACTGCAGGCATTTTGCAAGACTTGGTGACACAGGTTGAAAAGCAATTTGACCTACCAGTAAAAGTCTTCAGGAGTGACAATGGCACATAATTCAAAAATAAGGAGTTGGATGCCTTCTGTGTGAAGAAAGGGATTGTAAGGCAGTACAGCATCCCTAGAACACCAGAGCAAAATGGGGTAGTTGAAAGAACAGAACTTTAATTGAGGCTGCCAGAACCATGCTTGCTGATTCAGGTTTACCATTGACTTTTTGGGCACAGGCAGTAAACACTGCTTGCTATGTCCAAAACAGAGTTTTAATAAACCCCAGGCACAAAAAGACTGCCTATGAAATTCTGTATAAAATCAAACCACTGATCTCATACTTCAAGGTATTTGGCTGCCCATGCTTTATTTTGAACTTAAAAGATTCCATTTCAAAATTTGCAGCCAAAATTGACTGTGGTTATCATCTGGGATACTCAATGTCGCAACCCCCGATCCCTTATTCCCGGGAACGGGCGGACGCGATCTCAGTTGTGGTGGTATCAGGTTATTTAATCTCGCAGCGGAATTTTCTCATTAGGACCGTAGTTAGGAAATATTTATCAGAGTAAAACCATCTTCTTTTATATTAATAATAACATGGGCAAAACCCAAGTTTCTTATTACAATACATTTATAGGGACAAACCCTATTTTATTGAATTTAAAACATCGTTTATTAGGTAACTTTTATAGCCACATTTTTCCCAAGACTTCAGTGCTCTCCAGCTGGCTTTTTACTAATTGGCTGTTCACATTGTGTTACCTGTAATGCGTTTTAAAAACATTTTTCAGTCGGAAATACTGGTGAGTGAATCCCAGTTTAATCAAGAAACATTTTATCAATTAAAACAGTATTGAGAGCGATCACATTGTTTATTTCTACACAATTACTCATTCAGTATTTACCACTCGACCGGATCTATGGCTATGGTCAAATTGCCCATTGGCTAACTCGTTGTCCAATGGTAATGTACTGTCGTTCCCGACTTACTACTACTCGTAGTAAATTTTGTATACAAAACCCCATAATACCGGCAGTAATTGAAGAACTACAAAGACTCAATCACCGCTTAATCACATTGTAAAACAATTAAGGTTTTGTAAAATATTCCAAAAACATTAACAAAAAGAGGATAAACTCACATTGCTATCTTAGGCTTCTCGTAAGGGTTTCCTGGATATAATCTATAATTTATACAAATGTACATTGGTTAGTATCATAACCCTTTGAAATTATTAATAATACCCTCCCCGAGACGGCATTCCAACAACTACGTCGGGCAGAACCACGACAGTTGTTACGGAACCCTAAATCAATCGGGTAGCGTAACTATTATGAAACTGGGGTTATAATACTTACAACGGAGCAGAACCTCGCTAATTAGGGGGTATAGTACTCAAATATTATGCTTAATACTTCAGAATTCGAGATTGAGAAGTGTGAATGAGCGACGGAAAACGTAAACTGAAGCCTGTTATATATAGTTGTGTAACCTGGTCCTTACGCGGCCCGCGTAAAGTAAGGCTAAGCCTTACGCGGCCCGCGTCAACACGCGGTCAACATATAGCTTAGCTGGGTCAGCTACTAGACTCGCCACGATGTTGACACGTGTCAGCACCGGATGATTCCGCGTTTCATGATCTGTCGCGGCCCGCGTAAGCTTGAGGTGAGGTCCTACGCGGCCCGCCTCAACTTACATTTTCAGATTTTTAATTTATTTTATAAACTATAACATATTTTGGGCTCGGTTTTCACATACGTGGTGTATTATAAGACACATTAGAATATTTTAAGATATAATAGGGTGTCGGAAATATTATAAGGGTGTTGGTTTTACCGAGGGTTGTTACATTCTCCCCACCTTGTTTTAGAGCTCGTCCTCGAGATCTACTGAAACAAGTGCGGGTATTTCCTTTGCATTTCTGACTCAAGTTCCCATGTGTATTCCGATCCTCTTTTGGAGTCCCACTTCACTTTGACTAGAACTATTCTCTTATGCTTGAGATTCTTGACTTTCCTGTCTTCAATTTGTAGAGGTCTTTCTACAAACTTAAGTTGTTCATTTACCTCTATATCCTTAAGAGGTACTATCAATGATTCATCAGCTAAACACTTTTTAAGATTTGATACATGAAACACATCATGTATTCCTGTCATTTCCTCTGGCAGTTGTAGCTGATAGGCTACAGGTCCTATTTTTCTAATAATCTTGAAAGGTCCAACATACCTGGGACTTAGCTTTCCCCATTTGATGAATCTTACCACTCCTTTCCAAGGAGAGACTTTCAACAATACTTTATCTCCTACTTGAAACTCCAATGGTTTTCGCCTGTTATTAGCATAACTTTTCTGTCTATCACGTGCTGCCTTCAGTCGTTCCTTGACTTGAATAATTTTATCAGTTGTTTCTTGCACTATCTCAGGTCCAGATAATTGTTTTTCCCCAATTTCTGCCCAACAGACTGGGGTTCGACACTTTCGTCCATAAAGTGCTTCAAATGGTGCAGCATTGATACTTGTGTGATAACTATTATTATAAGAAAATTCTATTAAAGGTAAGTGATCGTCCCAATTACCTCCAAAATCAATTACACAAGCTCTAAGCATGTCCTCCATTGTTTTAATTGTCCTTTCACTTTGCCCATCTGTTTGTGGATGATAAGCTGTGCTTAGCTTTAACTTGGTTCCCATTGCCTTTTGGAAACTTGACCAAAAATGAGATGTAAAGCGACTATCTCTATCAGAAACAATTGATAAAGGAATGCCATGTAAAGAAACAATTTCATTTACATACAATTTAGATAATTGTTCCATACTAATTGTTTCCTTCATTGGTAAGAAATGAGCTGACTTAGTTAGTGTATCTACAATCACCCAGATGGTATCATTTCCTTTCCTAGTTTTGGGTAATTTAGTAACAAAATCCATGGTTATAAATTCCCATTTCCAAACTGGCATTTCTAATTGCTGTAACAAACCTGAGGGTTTCTGATGTTCAGCTTTAACTTGTGAACAAGTTAAACATTTAGAAACATAGGTTGCTATGTCTTTCTTCATTCCTATCCACCAGAATTTTTTCCTTAAATCCTGGTACATTTTGTCACTTCCTGGATGCATCGTATACTTGGACTTATGAGCTTCTTCTAATATACGATGGCGTAGCTTTCCTAATTTAGGTATCCACATTCTCTTTTCATGAAATCTCCAAATTCCATCTGTTCCTTGTTTTAATTCTTTTAACATACCTTTTAACTTTTCAGTATCTTCCTTGATTACTGACTCTTGTGCTTCTCTTATTTGATCATTTAAATCTACTTGCAGATTTAATTTAAGATAACGTACCCTTTTTGGCTTTTCATGATACTTTCGGCTTAAAGCATCTGCTACTACATTTGCTTTTCCTTCATGATACTGGATATCACAGTCATAGTCACTAAGAAATTCCATCCAGCATCTTTGCCTCATATTCAACTCTTTTTGCTTGAATATATACCTTAAACTCTTATGATCAGTGAATATGGTAAACTTACTACCGTAAAGGTAATGTCTCCAAATCTTAAGAGCAAAAATTATAGCTCCTAATTCTAAATCATGGGTTGAATAATTCTCTTCATGACTCTTAAGTTGTCTAGATGCGTAAGCTATAACCTTTTGACGTTGCATCAACACACATCCATAACCTAATTTAGAAGCATCACAATAGACTACAAAATCTTCAGTTCCTTCTGGTAATGCTAGTATGGGTGTATGGGTTAATCTTTGCTTAAGAATTCTAAAGGCTTCTTCTTGCTTAAATCCCCATTCAAACTTAACAGATTTACAGGTTAGCTTAGTTAAGGGAATGGCTATTCTAGAAAAATCTTGAATAAACCTTCTATAATAACCGGCCAATCCTAAGAAACTTCTAACCTCAGTTGGTGACTCAGGGGTTTTCCATTTCGTAATTGCTTCAATCTTTGTTGGATCTACATGAATTCCTTCATGGTTGACTAGGTGTCCAAGGAATTGTACCTGTTCTAACCAAAATTCCCACTTATTGAATTTAGCATAAAGTTTTTCCTTTCTTAACAAACTTAAAAGTGCGTGCAAATGTTTTGCATGATCCTCTTTATTCTTAGAATATATTAGAATATCATCTATGAATACAATTATGAATTTATCCAAATATGGCTTACATATTCAGTTCATCATGTCCATAAATGCAGCTGGGGCATTGGTTAAACCAAATGGCATGACAGTAAATTCATAATGTCCATACCTTGTTCTAAAAGCGGTCTTAGGAATATCCTCTTCCTGTACCTTTAATTGATGATATCCTGACCTTAAATCGATTTTAGAGAAAAATCGAGCTCCTTGCAGCTGATCAAACAGATCATCGATTCTTGGTAATGGATACCGATTCTTAATCGTGACTTTGTTTAATTCACGGTAGTCAATGCACATACGCATTGATCCGTCCTTCTTTTTAACGAACAATATCGGTGCTCCCCATGGCGACGAACTTGGTTGTATGAATCCTTTTTCCAACAATTCGTCCAATTGTTTCTTTAATTCTTGCATTTCTGCAGGTGCCAATCGGTAAGGTGCTTTGGCAATTGGTGATGTTCCTGGTAGCAGGTGAATTCTGAATTCAACTTCTCTGTCTGGAGGTTGCCCTGGCAATTCTTCTGGAAAGACATCTGAAAACTGAGACACTACTGGAATGTCTTTTAAATCTTTTCCTTTAGTGTTAGTGATTATGGAAATCAAATACACTATAGAACCTTTTCTTATACAACTTGCAGTTTTCATCACAGATATGAATTTTGTGGATCTAGAGGGCTTATCTCCTTTAATTGTGATCGTTTTACCTTTTGGTGAATTTACTCAAATTAACTTTTGATCACATAAAATACTGGCTTTAATAGCTATTAACCAATCCATTCCTAAAACAACATCAAATCCTACCAGATTCATGGGATAAAGATTTGCAATAAATTTCTGATTTGAAATTTCTATACTTGCTTCCTGCAAGATTTCAGAAATTCTAACGGTTTCCCCATTAGCAGTTTCTACTAAGCATTCTAGTGGTAGTTTAGTTAATGACTGATTTAGAAATTTGCAAAATGATGTATTAATAAAACTTTGGTTTGCACCAGAGTCAAATAATACTTTAGCAAAGACATCATTAACTAAAAACGTACCAGCTATGACATCTGGAATCATCTTAGCTTCATCTGCAGTCAAAACAAATGCTCTAGCATTTTTAGTATTCTTGTTGTCTGCAGCTGAGGCTAATTTTGGACAATTTAGCTTGATATGACCTTGTTCCCCGCAATTGTAACATACCCGGCTGTTAGCTTTCTTCCTGCAGTTTTCTTCTTTGTGTCCCGATAGTTTGCAAAAGTTACAATATATGGAGCATCTTCCGGAGTGCTTTCTTTTGCAATACCTACAGTAGGGTGCAGAGGTAGAACCTATATTTTTCCCATGATTAGAATTTCCAGAACGAAATTCTTGAGTCAATTTCTGGGTTAGGCTCCTTCTTTGATCCTCTTCTCGGGTACGAACTAACTCATCAGTCAAGGTATTGGCTAGTTCTACAGCTTCTTCTATGGTTTAAGGTCTAGCTGCCTTAACTACGTGTCTTATCTCCCCAATTAATCCCCAAATATAACGGGAAATTAATACTGGTTCTGGCGAAGCAAGAGTTGGCACTATTCTGGCATATTCAAAGAATATTTTAGTGTATCCCTTACTATCCACACCAGTCATCCTAAGGTTTAAGAATTTGTTTGCTATCTGTTCCTTCTCATTAGGTGGGCAGAATTTCCTTTCTACCTTATTCTTAAACTCTTCCCATTCCATATTATAGGTTCTATCACTTCCTTTTGTTTGGAGGATAGTGTTCCACCATTCTAGTGCTGCATTCTTAAACAGATTAGAAGCAAACATTATCTTATCTTCTTCAGCACATTTACTTATCCTTTAAATGTATGTGAGAAATAGGATTTGTAGGTTTTGTGAATGATACTCATTATCATTCCACACGAAAAAAGGCAATTACAAAGCAATGGCAGGTAGTCGGGCAACAAGTTGTGCCGCCACCCCCTTTTGAATAGAAAAACCAATTCTACTAAATACAAAGTTTGAAACCTTTAGCGACGTAGAATTACTATTAACGACTTTTTGAACCCGATTCAAGAGTCGCACAGCTTCAGGAGCGAGACCACCAAAGGTATCAAACGCAAACGGGACAAACACATGTTGATTCTCCCGGCAGGCTTTCTCATGTTTTGCCACTTTGCTCGCCTCTGCCTTGAGCACCGCTTGCCCTACGACAAAACCCTTTTCCTTGAGCCCGACAAGGGGGGAGACTCCAGTTAGATCTACACAAGCGTGTTTCCCCCTTTCCCATCCAAACACAAGGATGTCCGCCGGGCGTAAAGTGGACCTCCCCTCTAAGGGGTCAGTCAGGAAATTTACTGGAGCCTCCTTTTTGGCAGAGATCCCGGCCCGCTTAAGAACATCGCATAACACATCTCTCACCCAATCATGCCGATATTTAAACCCTGGTAGCTCTTTACAGTGGATCGCGTGCTCGCCGAAAGAATCCAAACACGCTTTGCGGCATACCGGACATGGCTCGTCAACTGGGAACAAAGGAATCATCAATCGGTATCTAAGGATAGCACGGTATTCCACAGCCGACATGTGTTGCCCCAAGCCTTCAATAGGTGCAACAGAAAGAAAATCCTGAGCATGTAGGGCACGTAGACATTCAAACACAGCTCTTTGCCGAGGGGATAAAACAAACTTCTCTTCAAACCTCTTGACAATTTCGCCATATAAGGCATTCGCCAGAATTTTCTGGGATTTAGGAGGGGCGGTGTCTTTAATGTAGAAACCGCCAATATCAAGGTCGGGAAGAGAACTATGTAAAAGGTCCAACGCACTCCTGTAATCGGAGTCTAAAACATCCCCACCACATTCTCGAAGTATGTGGTCTTGTAAGCCCCAAGATTGGGCCCTTGAAGCTACGAAAGCATATGAAGAGGCATCCTTGGCCGTACAAATCCCTAAGCCTCCGAACCGGGTCGGGAGAGAAGCCAACCTCCACTGGAGATCACCAAAAAAGGCACCCCCACAAACAACAATATCCTCTAATGCTCCCCGGAGACCTTCATCAAAAACAGAGACAGCTCCCCCGACCAGAGAAGGTTGACACGTTCGAAGACCAAACAGTAATTTAGCAACACCCATACAAGAACGAAGCAAGAGGAGCTCACTCTGAGGGTCCCGTAGGCGTTTAAGGCACCTCATCAGCTCAACTGCACAGTTCTCTCTTTTAAGAGCCATACCACTGATAAACTCTGCATCACGACTAACGGCACCCCCCAGGAGTTTCACACCCAGCACCGGCCTCCCAATCCCCCGAGGGAATAAGCCCTCCTGAACCTTTACACCATTGCAGGTTGGCCAGAAAACTTCAGTTTTCTTTATATTAAGTTGAAGCCCTAAGGAAGGACCCTCAACTCTGATGATATCTAAAGCATTAGCCACTTGGGTAGCATCTCCAATAAGCGTTCCGTCATCTAGGTACCAGGCGTGAAATAGAAGTTTGCAGCGATCCCTTATTCGGTGAACAAGGGGGTGTAGAACAAGGGAAAAAAGGAGGGGCCCCAAGGGGTCCCCCTGCTGAACGCCAGTAGAAGACCAAATATACTCATCCCCCACATATAATCTAGCTGGTTGACCATATAAAAAATCGACCCACGTAGAAATAGAAGGACACCTTTTCCTTACCTCGTACAGTAGGGCTGTCCTATCAACCAAATTAAAAGCGTTCGAAAAATCAACAGTAAGCATAGCAAGAGACCCATCTTGGTGGTACTCATTAAGGAACCTGTTCGCACTATGAAGAACGGCCTCTGCCCCACACGGAATCCCTACCCCAAACTGGAAATTGCTAAGGTATTTGGCCATCTCCTTCCCAACACCTTTCATGGCCACCTTGGAGATCACCCTCCTCCAAATCGACCCAACAGCGATAGGCCTAATCCCATTATCCGGTTTGAGAAGAGGTGTAAGAGGAGCAGAAGCAACAAACTCCGCCAGACTCCTCGAGCACCTCCCCCCCAAGCACAAATTAACCATAGCTGAAGTAGCCCTAAGCAGGCTATCAGCAATCACAGACCCCTCCCCACAAAAAGCATCTAAAAGATGTTGGGCCCTTAAGCCGTCTCTCCCGCACGACGTACCTTTGGGGAAAGATTTAATACACCCAAGCACACAATCGGACTCCACCACAAGAGGAGACTCAGAAGGCAAGGAGGCAGGCATGGAAGGAGGGGGCATACATGGGTGCTTAGCCACTAAAGCCTCCAGAGTATTCTTATTGAGAGGGGCGACCCCCGAGGAGCATAAAACCTTAACCGCTGCAGTGAAATGACCATCAGCAACCTTACGTAAACATTGTTTCACATTGGTCCCCCCACACTCATTGTCATCCTCAGTGCCATTTTTGATTCCATCCTTAACCCCCCTCGCGGGTTGATCAAACAACGATTGGACAAGAGTGGCAAAACCCTCACGATCACCCCACTGAGCCAAAGACCGCTGGATGCTAAGGCATTGGCCCGTCTTCCTATTGCCTGACCTCTTGTCCTGACGACCAACAGGCTTGAACACCCGCAAGGTGCAACGTGGTAAAATCAAAAGTCGAACCCATGCCTCAACAGAATCAGGCATAGCAACCACCTTGTCCAAAGCTGCAGTTAAGACTTGGGCAAATGCCATACGACAACTAAGGGGGATACTCTTAACAGTCTTGATGGGGAGAGAGAAAACACGGTCAAGCAAAGCAATATCTACACCCAACTCTTCCGACGAGGTATCAACGTTTTCAACACCGGGTCTAGTGATGCCAACAATAAAACCCTGTTCATCTCTCTCACCTGGCACAAACCGAATAACCTTATCCTCATGGTGGCATGCCCGACTGAGAGCATGAGGGCACATACACTCTCCACATAACCATTGTCCGGACACCCTCAAAGCTTCACAAACAGAGGTAAAAAGATTAAGATCGTCAGCAATTGCACATCTCAAAAAATCCTTCCTCTCGTCTGAGCCCAAATGGTGACTCTTGATATGTGCCATTAACCTTGAGAATCCCTTAGCCCCCACCAAGCCATCGGGGCAACAATGAAACCGTCGGAAAGGACAAGGCCAGAAACCGCTACCATTAGAACCAACCATAACAAAACTAAGTAAGCGGAGTCGACACTTAGATAATGTCGCGTACGCCACCACCAATAAAGAAAACCCAACCCAAAAGGAATCATAGCTGATGGGTCAAAAGGTAATTGAACCGCTACGCTAAAAAACCCCAAAGAAATCACCTAGGCATTTCGTCGAACACCTTGCGTGCGAAGAAGAAAAACATAAAAACGGAAGCTTCTTTACTGGTAATAATATCCATAATTGAGAATTCACACAAATCTGTTATCTGTCTCCATGTGCATATCTTGACGCAATCGGTTGATGAATTCAATAGCAAATCGGCAAAAGATTATTTATTATTAAACAATAATAATAATGAAATGCCAGACTTAAGCTGAATGCACACAAGAGATCAAGAGATGCGCATGTCTCATCCGCTTCCTCACATTATTGGGATCAAGATTTTGAGGGAATTGTGCTTACCCCAACACTGATGAATCCAAATCGTTGATACCCATTTAACGAAACACAATTTTTAGAACCCCAAATCGTTAATTACAAAAACAAGCGGTTGAAATCAAAATGGTACCTTAAAATCATGATAATGTCAGCTGAGATCAGAGAATGTCAGACCCAGATGAGAAATTGTTAAGATCAGAGAATGCCAGCTGGAAATTCGAGTGAGATTTAAGGAGAAAAAAGGGTTCAAGAGAAAAACCCTAACTGAAGTAGCGAACAGAAGGATTTAGACTGGCTTTCTCTTTCAGAAACGAACTCAATCGGTTACAAGTCATGGCAACACTAGACTTCTCTTTGCCGGTGCCGGAAAAACGGTTTTTAGCGGCCAACATGTTTGATTAATGTACTGAAATTGCTATGAAGGAGTGAGAGTCAAACCTGTTTGGATAAAGGGTGAATGTGAGAGGAAGAGGGGTTTGGTGGGAGTGAGGAATGGGGTCAAAATTGAGGGACGGAAAAGGGGAGATGTGAGGAGATCTGTGTTGACTGAGGAAGGTTCTAGAGGTTGAAGATGAAGGTCCGGAGAAATTGGAATATTTAATAGACGGTGAGGGTTTAGATTTGGGGATTGTGTCGTGTCCGAATTGCCCGAGAATTCCATTGGTTTACAAGACCAAAATTCCTTATAAGAACAACCGTAAGGCACAGTTCTTCTTCTTTTGGGAATGGGCATTTGAAGTACAGGTCCATTGTTCACGCTGTTTTCTGGTTCACTTGGTCGCTTACTGCTATGCTTACTTTTATTATCAGCATCTTTAACAGTTTGAAGAATAAATGGCATTGCATCTATAATTTCCTGTGCTACTATGTGTTGGATAGCACTATTGTCCACTTGATTGTTATTGTTATTGATGCTTGGATTATCATTAACCACGTTAATGTTACTCTGGTTATCGTTATTCAGATTTCCTTGATTTCCTTCGTCAGCCATCTGAATTTTAAACATTTATCCCATATTAATATCACAATTAATAGGTAATATAGTTAATTACATGACACGCAATTTAACCAAAACCGTCGATCATTGCGACTATACTCTTTTTCATATACTATGCGTCTATTACACACTAGTACAGAAATAAAGATTACAATACCAACAGAAATAAAATAGTAATATGCATCCATACACACATATTTTTATTTTATTTTTTTTTATTTTTATTTTATTATTATTACTACCGCTTCTTCCATTCTAACATTCACGGATATGGATTTATCCAAAAATCCATATTGCGCTCATCGTATTTCCATACGAGACGCTCTCCCACCTGACGCATCCTTTCACTGCTTTCTAAAATTTCCTCCCCGAAAGTCCTAAGTTCTTGAACGTTTTCTGCACACATTGGGGGTGCAGGTTCTCGGACTGGGTTTGGAATCTGGGGTGCATGTTCCTGATATGGGGGTGTAGGTGCCTGAAATTGGTAAGGATCCTCTAATATTTCCCTAATATAATCATCTTGGTAATAGGGATCTAAAGGGTCCATACCTGAGTAAGCTTCTATGTTCTGTATGGGTGGATAATCCTGGATAGGATAACGTTGCACAAAATCCCTATTGTCGTCCCACCAGGGGTCGTAATTCGGGTCTAGAGGGTTTGGTGCAGGCACTCTAGGGATTTCTTCTGGATTAAAATCGTACATCTCCACTTGGTTTTCCTGATTTTCTATCTCCATAGGATGTTCTGGGTTTTGTGGTTGTGGGGCTACTAGTTGTTCCAGACTTGGGTCAGCAGCAGTCGTAGCTAAGATATGGAAATTAGCTAAGCTTCTATTTAGCATATCTTGAGTATGGGCATCTGTCTCTCGCTTAATAGCTGCTAAAGCCCTTTGCTGTTGCAATTTTCGCATTCTCTTCCTACGAGCAAAAGCTTCTTTACTGAACCATCCTCGTTTCTTATTAGGAAATGGCTCTTCAGATTTAGCTCTAAAAGCAAATATTCCGTCTTCCTGATCAGCAGAATACCCTGAAAGGGCAGGCTGTGATGATATACCTTCACTCCTAGGTGAATCAGCTAACTAACGATTCACGTCTGATGGTCCTTGATCACTCATACTGAAAACTAACAAATAGTCAAATAACACATAACACATAATTACAGTTATGCATGTATTTCCATAATTTATTTCCTAACACTAAAATTTAAAATTTAAGTGTCAGCAGAACACTTCTTTGGCTCAGACCAGTGGCTAGGCTCTGATACCACCTTCTGTCACAACCCCCGATCCCTTATTCCCGGGAACGGGCGGACGCGATCTCAGTTGTGGTGGTATCAGGTTATTTAATCTCGCAGCGGAATTTTCTTATCAGGACCGTAGTTAGGAAATATTTATCAGAGTAAAACCACCTTCTTTTATATTAATAATAACATGGGCAAAACCCAAGTTTCTTATTACAATTAGGGCTGTAAACGAACCGAACGAACACGAACGAGGCCTTGTTCGTGTTCGTTCGTTAAGGAAATAAATGTGTTCACGAACGGTTCACGAACACTTACCGAACGAGATTTTATGTTCGTGTTCGTTCATTAAGGAAATGAGCGTGTTCACGAACACAAGCGAACACAAATAAATTTGGCGAACGCGATGAAGGATAAAGGTGGATGGCCCAAAGAGTAGCACTAGAACTTGAATCCCTTATTGTGGAACGGAGTAGATCATATTCGTCGATGTAAATAATGAGAAAAGAAAGGGAAATGGTGCATAAACAAGGTGAAAGAGGGTTTCCTAGTTTAATTGTTTGGATAATGATATAAATAAAAGTTTAATAGTATAAAAATTATAGATAAAATATATGAAAGTATAAAAATCTTTAATTAAAACACGAACATACGAACATAAACGAACGCAAATGAACGAATGTTCACGAACACCTTACCGAACGTTCACGAACACAATTGAACGAACGAGACCTTTGTTCATGTTCGTTCATTTAACTAATCGAACGGAATTTCTTGTTCATGTTCGTTCGTTTATTAAACGAACGAACATAAACGAACTTCCCGCCGAACGGTTCATGAACTGTTCGCTGAACGTTCGGTTCGTTTACAGCCCTAATTACAATACATTTATAGGGACAAACCCTATTTTATTGAATTTAAAACATCGTTTATTAGGTAACTTTTATAGCCACATTTTTCCCAAGCCTTCAGTGCTCTCCAGCTGGCTTTTTACTAATTGGCTGTTCACATTGTGTTACCTGTAACGCGTTTTAAAAACATTTGTCAGTCGGAAATACTGGTGAGTGAATCCCAGTTTAATCAAGAAACATTTTATCAATTAAAACAGTATTGAGAGCGATCACATTGTTTATTTCTACACAATTACTCATTCAGTATTTGCCACTCGACCGGATCTATGGCTATGGTCAAATTACCCATTGGCTAACTCGTTGTCCATTGGTAATGTACTGTCGTTCCCGACTTACTACTACTCGTAGTAAATTTTGTATACAAAACCCCATAATACCGGCAGTAATTGAAGAACTACAAAGACTCAATCACCGCTTAATCACATTGTAAAACAATTAAGGTTTTGTAAAATATTCCAAAAACATTAACAAAAAGAGGATAAACTCACATTTCTATCTTAGGCTTCTCGTAAAGGTTTCCTGGATATAATCTATAATTTATACAAATGTACATTGGTTAGTATCATAACCCTTTGAAATTATTAATAATTCCCTCCCCGAGACGGCATTCCAACAACTACGTCGGGCAGAACCACGACAGTTGTTACGGAACCCTAAATCAATCGGGTAGCGTAACTATTATGAAACTGGAGTTATAATACTTACAACGGAGCAGAACCTCGCTAATTAGGGGGTATAATACTCAAATATTATGCTTAATACTTCAGAATTCGAGATTGAGAAGTGTGAATGAGCGACGGAAAACGTAAACTGATGCCTGCTATATATAGTTGTGTAATCTGGTCCTTACGCGGCCCGAGTAAAGTAAGGCTAAGCCTTACGCGGCCCGCGTCAACACGCGGTCAACATATAGCTTAGCTGGGTCAGCTACTAGACTCGCCACGATGTTGACACGTGTCAGCACCGGATGATTCCGCGTTTCATGATCTGTCGCGGCCCGCGTAAGCTTGAGGTGAGGTCCTACGCGGCCCGCCTCCACTTACATTTTCAGATTTTTAATTTATTTTATAAACTATAACATATTTTGGGCTCGGTTTTCACATACGGGGTGTATTATAAGACACATTAGAATATTTTAAGATATAATAGGGTGTCGGAAATATTATAAGGGTGTTGGTTTTACCGAGGGTTGTTACACTCAACCACTGCCAAGGCCTACAAAGTGTTTAATACACGAACCAAGGCAGTGGAGGAGACCTTGAATGTAAAGTTCAATGAACTTTCATCAATGAAAATCCCAGCAAATCCTGCAGATCTGTTTGATCTTGATAAATTCACTTTTGAAAATACTGCTGTCAAGACTAACAGTGCAGGTCCATCAGAGGATTCATCATCAGACTATGGGTATGAGATCATCATTCCTCAACAAAAGTCTGTCTCATTGGGTAGAGCAGCAGATGTTCAAAATAGCTGCCAAAGCTCAACCACTGCTACCTCAACAGTTGTTGACCAAAGTAGCCCATCAACCACTGCTTCCACATCAACAAACACTGCTGACAAAAGTCCCCAAACAGTGGATAAAAGTCAGCATGTGTCCTCACCATTACCTCCTATTCCACCACCTTTTGAAGCCACTGCTGGGTCATCAAAGTCACCAGCAGTGGTTAGCTCAGATGATACACATTTGCAGCCCTCACCAACAAATGCCATCATTCCATACCAAGGAGATTTAATGTACTTGAGATCTCATCCACCTGATCAAATCATTGGCAACATCAATGAAGGGGTGCTCACAAGAAGCCAAACCTAAAACATTTGTCTTTTTGCTGGTTTTCTATCACTCCATCAGCCAGTCAAGTACCAAGAGGCACTGAAAGACAACAGCTGGGTAGAAGCTATGCAAGAAGAGCTCCAACAGTTTAAAAGACAACAAGTATGGGAGCTTGTACCACTGCCAGAAGATGTAAGTCCTATTGGCACAAAGTGGGTCTTCAAAAACAAAACTGATGAAAGGGTTATTGTTGTCAAGAATAAAGCCAGGCTTGTGGTTCAAGGTTACAGACAGGAAGAGGGGATTGATTATGATGAAACATTTGCCCCTGTAGCAAGATTGGAAGCTATAAGACTGTTCCTGGCCTTTGCTGTCAACCACAACATGAAGGTGTTCCAAATGGATATCAAAAGTGCTTTCCTCTATGGTACAATTCAAGAAGCGGTGTATGTGTGTCAACCTCCAAGTTTTGAGGATCCATTTTATCCAGATCATGTCTACAGGCTAAACAAAGCCTTGTATGGCCTGAAACAAGCACCTAGAGCCTGGTATGAAACTCTTTCCAACTTCCTACTCTCAAATGGTTTCAAAAGAGGTACCATTGATAAAACACTGTTTCTAAAATGGAGAGGGAAGAATTTAATGATTGTCCAAATTTATGTGGATGACATTATTTTTGGAAGCACATGTAACAAAACGTGTGAAGAGTTTAGGGAACTCATGTCAGCTGAGTTTGAAATGAGTGCAATGGGTGAGCTGCAATGCTTTCTTGGTCTCCAAGTTCAGCAAATGCAAAATGGAACTTTCATTCATCAAAGCAAATATGCTAAAGAACTTTTGAATAAATTTGATATGAATGATTGTAAACCATGCAGCACACCCATGGCAACAAATAAGCTTGTCATGTCTGATGAAAAGGATGAGCTGATTGACCAAACACTTTATAGAAGCATGATTGGGTCTCTACTGTACCTAACTGCATCTAGACCAGACATCATGTTTGCAACATGTGTCTGTGCAAGAAGTCAATCAGCTCCCAGAAAATCAAATCTCATTGCTGTAAAAAGGATCTTCAGATACAAAAAAGGTGCTCCCACACTTGGTATCTGGTATCCAGCTAATGGGAATATCAAGCTTTCAGGTTTCTCAGACAGTGACTTTGCTGGATGTAACACCACAAGGAAGTCCACTTCAGGAGGGTGCCAGTTTCTAGGTGATTGCTTAGTTTCATGGCAAAGCAAAAAGCAAGCAGCTGTTTCAACATCCACTGCTGAAGCTGAATACATTGCTGCTGCAAGCTGTACAGCCCAACTCCTGTGGCTTCAAAATCAGTTGCTGGATTTTGGTATCACTGCCTTAAAGACACCACTCATGTTGGATAGCCAGGCAGCAGAAAATATCATCAAAAATCCAGTTTCCCATTCAACCACCAAACACATCGACATCAGACATCACTTTGTGAGGGATTGCTATGAAAAAGGTTTGATTTCTCTGCATCATATTCCAACTAAAGACCAGCTGGCAGATGTGCTCACAAAAGCATTAGACACAGCCACTTTTGAAAGTTTGGTCTCTAGGATTGGCATGCTAAACATGGAATAACAAGCAAAATCTTGTTTTTCTATGAATAAAAGCATTAAAATGTTTTCAGAAAATCAAAATTCCATCCTTAAAAATAGCTAAAAATGAAGTTTTCATTAAAATCCTTAAAAGTCTGCCATAACCACTGCTTGTTCAAAAGTCTGCTCTACTTCAAAGTCTGTCCACTGCTGAAAGCCATCCTCTGTCCTCTCATTTCCTTGATAAACTCTGTTGTTCAAAAGCAGTGTCTTATCCACTGATATGCTATCCACTGATAGTGAAAATCATCCACTGCTTCCATTTTACCGTTGTAAACACTGCCTTCATCAGTATCTTTCATAAAAGTATTGTCCTTCATTTCACTAGGGGTCGGCATGTGGGCAGTACACTGTGGTCAGACCTTTTGTAACTGCTGCCACGTCAGCATTCACTTTTTCCCCATAAAACCCCCACTTTACATCAAAAACAGGGTTTTACTGTCGAATTGAATTCTCAAAAATTCTCTTCTCAAAGCAGTTTTCTTCAAATTTCTTCACAATTTTCTTCGATCATCATCTCCAAAATGACAAAATTGAAGTCATCTGCAAAACCCACTTCCAAATCAACATCCAAACAAGCCTCTCAAAAGGCAAAATCCACTGAAATTCCACACAAATCATCTCACAATCTTCTGGGTCTTCTCACAAAACCCGGCACCACAAATATCTTCAACTCCATCATTGATACCATATCTGCATCGAAGTACAAAACTTTGTTAACAGCAGATGCACCAATTTACTTGACAACCCAAAGAGAGTTTTGGAAGAATGCAACCCTTGAAAAACAAGGAGACACTGTAATAGCCATCAACTTTGCTCTAAAGGGTAAAGCCGTCAAGATTACACCACAATCCATCTCAGAGGTCTTTTAACTCAACGATCAGGAAGGTAAAATTACTTTTTCCAAAAACGAGTTAAAAAAATGATTTTCTAGAAAGAGGGTATAATGCAGAAGTGAAAAAGGACACCTTACAAAAAGGTTACTTCCCTTCTGCAACAAGGTTTTTATTTCATACCCTTCTAATGTGTGTTTCAAACAAAACCACTGCTTTTAATGAAATACCATTAAAAATTCAAAATCTGGGATATGCTATTCTTCAGGAAGAAAATTTTAATTATTCCCGGGAAATTTTTAATGATCTGGTTAAAAATGTTGAAACAAAATCATTCTTACTATAAACACGATTTCTAAGTTATTATTTTGAAAAGAAATTCAGTAAGAATGATATTTATGAAATAAACCAAGGTGACTCTTTACAAATGCACAGCTTAACTGCTGAAACATTTACAAGAATGTCAACACCTTGCAAAACACAAGCAGAGGTGCCTGAGCAGAATTTAGCAGCTACCATTGCTCCTCAGGTATCTGCTGCTGAGCCTACTGCTCAAGGTGATCAAAGTAGCAAAACAACTGCTTTGAAACCCACACCTAAAATCACCAAAAAGCCACAGAAAAAGAAAACTCAAAAACCCCCAAAACCTATCAAAAAGGCAACTCTGGAGGATGAGATACCAGAGCAACTGCTTGTGACAAAACAAAAGTCACAAGAAACCACTGCTGCTTCTTCCTCACAGCAGTTGGTACAAATATCTCAACCCATAACCGAAACTCCTCCTGCTTCTTCTAAAAAATAACAGGTTGTACACATAGGGACTCCACACTATGATGCTCTGGAATCACTCGCTTCCATCATCCACAGCCCAATGCCCGGGGCAAATTCTCTTTCTACACCAAACATCACATCTACAATTCCCCCACCAACTAAACTTCTGTTGGATGCAATTGATTTGAACCAGGCACTAACCAGTCCTTCTCAATCACCTATCAATGAGAATATGCCTCAACAAATGACTGGGTCTGATGTATCAATCTTTGCTAACCCACCAACACAACTTGAGGAGGTTACACCCCTTGAGTTACAAGTAACTCTTGGTGGTAATCCAAGTGAAGCAGGCACTACAAATGTTGAACCCATTGGTTTACATTTGGACAGTGGTTACATCAATAAGACTTCCTTGGAGGCAATTCCTTCCATAGCACCTCTGCCAACCACCAGTGAATTTGTTTTAACCACTGGCAACATCAAAAGGTTGTCAAGTGTTGAAGGAAGAAGACCCCAGTACCAAGAAAAAGGGGCATCAGTGGTTAATGTTTGGAGTACACTCCCTACCTCAACCACTGATAAAACCACTGTTAGTGGGAAATCAGATGATCCCATTAAATTGGGTGATGGTTTAAAATATCTGGATTTGACGGAACGTGTTGATAAACTGGATACAGATGTTGCAGATATCAAAGACATGCTACAACAGTTGTTGACAGTACAAAAGCTGCAATCCACTGCTGTTCCACCTCAAGCACCTGCTCCACCACAAGCACTTGCTACAAATGAGCTCTGGAATCTATTTCAACCTTTTCTCCAACAACAAAAGAAAATGGCTGATCAGCAACATGAAATACATGTACAAAAGCTGAGAAACATCCTGGAGTCTAGGTTCAAGAACACACAAGCAGACATCAAGGCTCTCAAGGCCCATCTATTGAACACCACTGGCACTGCTCCTCCTACTGTTCTCTTTATTGATAAACTTCCCCCAGATAATGCCAAAAAGGGGGAGAAATGTTGCAACCCCCGATCCCTTATTCCCGGAAACGGGCGGACGCGATCTCAGTTGTGGTGGTGTCAGGTTTATTTAATCTTGCAGCGGAATTTACATCAGGACCGTAGTTAGGAAATGTTTATCAGAGTAAAACCACCATATTTGATATTAATAATAACATGAGTAAAACCCAAGTTTCTTATTACAATACATTTAAAGGGACAACCCCTATTTTTATTGAATTTAAAACATCGTTTATTAGGTAACTTTTATAGCCACATTTTTCCCAAGCCTTCAGTGCTCTCCAGCTGGCTTTCATTAATTGGCTGTTCACATTGTGTTACCTGTAACGCGTTTTAAAAACATTTGTCAGTCGGAAATACTGGTGAGTGAATCCCAGTTTAATCAAGAAACATTTTATCAATTAAAACAGTATTGAGAGCGATCACATTGTTTATTTCTACACAATTACTCATTCAGTATTTGCCACTCGACCGGATCTATGGCTATGGTCAAATTACCCATTGGCTAACTCGTCGTCCAATGGTAATGCACTGTCATTCAGACTTACAACTACTCGTAGTAAATTTTGTATACAAAACCCCATAATACCGGCAGTAATTGAAGAACTACAAAGACTCAATCACCGCTTAATCACATTGTAAACAATTAAGGTTTTGTAAAATATTCCAAAAAGGTTAACAAAAGAGGATAAACTCACTTTGCTATCTTAGGCTTCTCGTAAGGTTTTCCTGGATATAATCTATAATTTATACAAATGTACATTGGTTAGTATCATAACCCTTTGAAATTATTAATAATACTCTCCCCGAGACGGCATTCCAACAACTACGTTGGGCAGAACCACGACAGTTGTTACGGAACCCTAAATCAATCGGGCAACGTAACTATTACGAAACTGGGGTTATAATACTTACAACGGAGCAGAACCTCGCTAATTAGGGGTATAATACCCGTGTATTATAACTTCTCTACAGAATTGAGATTGTGAGCGACGAAAAACGTAAACTGATGAGTTCTATTTATATGGTCCGATTCTGGTTTCTAGGCGGCCCGCGTAAGGTAAGGCTAAGCCTTACGCGGCCCGCGTCAATCACACGGTCAACACATAGATTATCCGGATCATCACTAGGCTTGACACGATGACGACACGTGTCAGCTCAGGATGTATCTGCGTTTGATGAGCTCTCGCGGCCCGCGTCGACTAACCAAGATTCTTACACGGCCCGCTTTAACTTATAGTTTCACCGGAATCAAGTTTAAACCTTGATACCGCCCGCGTGAACTTGGGGTGAGGTATTACGCGGCCCGCCTCAGCCCTATATTTCTTGTTTTTATTTTATTTTATATGTTATAATCTATTTAGGGTTCAGTTTTCACATACGGGGTGTAATATAAGACATATAAGAGTATTTTAACATATAACAGGGTGTCTGAATTATTATAAGGGCGTTGGTTTTACCGAGGGTTGTTACATTCTCCCCACCTTATTTTAGAGCTCGTCCTCGAGATCTACTGAAATAAATATGGATATTTCCTTTGCATTTCTGACTCGAGTTCCCATGTATACTCAGGTCCTCTTTTGGAGTCCCACTTCACTTTGACTAGAACTAGTCTCTTGTGTTTGAGATTCTTGACTTTCCTGTCTTCAATTTGTAGAGGTCTTTCTACAAATTTGAGTTGTTCATTTACCTCTATATCCTTAAGAGGTACTATCAATGATTCATCAGCTAAACACTTTTTGAGATTTGATACATGAAACACATCATGTATTCCTGCCATTTCCTATGGCAGTTGTAGCTGATAGGCTACAGGTCCTATTTTTCTAATAATCTTGAAAGGTCCAACATACCTGGGACTTAGCTTTCCTCTTTTGATGAATCTTACCACTCCTTTCCAAGGAGAGACTTTTAACAATACTTTATCTCCTACCTGAAACTCCAATGGCTTGCGTCGGTTATTGGCATAACTCTTTTGTCGATCACGTGCGGCTTTCAGTCGTTCCTTAACTTGAATAATCTTGTCAGTTGTTTCTTGCACTATCTCAGGTCCAGATAGTTGTTTTTCCCCAATTTCTGCCCAACAGACTGGGGTTCGGCACTTTCGTCCATAAAGTGCTTCGAATGGTGCAGCATTGATACTTGTGTGATAACTATTATTATAAGAAAATTCTATTAAAGGTAAGTGATCATCCCAATTACCTCGGAAATCAATTACACAAGCTCTAAGCATGTCCTCCATTTGTCTGGATTGTTCTTTCGCTTTGTCCATCCGTTTGAGGATGATAAGCCGTACTTAGCTTTAACTTGGTTCCCATAGCCTTTTGGAAACTTGACCAAAAATGAGATGTAAATCGACTATCCCTACCAGAAACAATTGATAAAGGAATGCCATGTAAAGAAACAATTTCATTTACATACAACTTAGATAATTGTTCCATACTAATTGTTTCCTTCAGTGGTAGAAAATGGGCTGACTTGGTTAGCCTATCTACAATCACCCAGATTGTATCATTACCTTTCCTAGTTTTGAGTAATTTAGTAACAAAATCCATTGTTATAAATTCCCATTTCCACACCGGCATTTCTAATTGTTGTAACAAACCTGAGGGTTTCTGATGTTCAGCTTTAACTTGTGAACAAGTTAAACATTTAGAAACATAGACTGCTATGTCCTTTTTCATTCCTGTCCACCAGAAATTTTTTCTTAAATCCTGGTACATTTTATCACTTCCTGGATGCATTGTATACTTAGATTTATGGGCTTCTTCTAATATACGATGACGTAAGTTTCCTAATTTAGGTATCCACATTCTCTTTTCATGGAATCTCCAAATTCCATCTGTTCCTTGTTTTAATTCCTTTAACATACCTTTTAACTTTTCAGTATCTTCCTTGATTACTAATTCCTGTGCTTCTCTTATTTGCTCATTTAAATGTACTTGTAGATTTAATTTAAGAGAACGTACCCTTCTTGGCTTTTCATGATACTTTCTACTTAAAGCATCAGCCACTACATTTGCTTTTCCTTCATGATACTGGATATCACAATCATAATCACTGAGCATTTCCATCCATCGTCTTTGTCTCATATTCAACTCCTTTTGCTTGAAGATATACCTTAAACTCTTATGATCAGTGAATATAGTAAACTTACTACCATAAAGGTAATGTCTCCAAATCTTAAGAGCAAAAACTATAGCTCCTAACTCTAAATCATGGGTTAAATAATTCTCTTCATGATTTTTAAGTTGTCTTGATGCATAAGCTATAACCTTTTGACGTTGCATCAATACACATCCATAACCTAATCTAGAAGCATCACAATAGACTACAAAATCTTCAGTTCCTTCTGGTAATGCTAGTATGGGTGTATGGGTTAATCTTTGCTTAAGAATTCTAAAAGCTTGTTCTTGTTTTAATCCCCATTCAAACTTAACAGATTTACAGGTCAGTTTAGTTAAGGGAATGGCTATTCTAGAGAAATCTTGAATAAATCTTCTATAATAACCGGCCAATCCTAAGAAACTTCTAACCTCAGTTGGTGATTCAGGGGT
Organism: Helianthus tuberosus; assembly: GCA_030545235.1. Classification (NCBI taxonomy): domain Eukaryota; kingdom Viridiplantae; phylum Streptophyta; class Magnoliopsida; order Asterales; family Asteraceae; genus Helianthus; species Helianthus tuberosus. The sequence goes on along the minus strand of CM060414.1, from coordinate 114,160,505 downwards.
TTTCCATTTAGTAATTGCTTCAATCTTTGTTGGATCTACATGAATTCCTTCATGATTGACTAGGTGTCCAAGGAATTGTACCTGTTCTAACCAAAATTCACACTTAGAAAACTTAGCATAAAGTTTTTCCTTTCTTAACAGACTTAAAAGTGCGTGCAAATGTTTTGCATGATCCTCTTTATTCTTAGAATAAATTAGAATATCATCTATAAAAACAATTATGAATTTATCCAAATATGGCTTACATATTCGGTTCATCATGTCCATAAATGCAGCTGGGGCATTGGTTAAACCAAATGCCATGACAGTAAATTCATAATGACCATACCTTGTTCTAAATGCGGTCTTAGGAATGTCCTCTTCTTGTACCTTTAATTGATGATATCCTGACCTTAAATCGATCTTAGAGAAAAATCGAGATCCTTGCAGTTGATCAAACAGATCATCGATTCTCGGTAATGGGTACCAATTCTTAATCGTAACCTTGTTTAATTCACGGTAATCAATGCACATACGCATTGATCCGTCCTTCTTTTTAACGAACAGTATCGGCGCTCCCCATGGCGACGAACTTGGCTGTATAAATCCCTTTTCTAACAATTCATCTAATTGTTTCTTCAATTCTTGCATTTCTGCAGGTGCCAAACGGTAAGGTGCTTTGGCAATCGGTGATGTTCCTGGTATTAAATGAATTCTGAATTCAACTTCTCTATTTGGAGGTAGTCCTGGTAATTCTTCTGGAAAGACATCTGAAAACTGTGACACTACTGGAATATCTTTTAGTTCTTTTCCTTTAGTGTTAGTGATTATAGAAATCAAATACACTATAGAACCTTTTCTTATGCAACTTGCAGTTTTCATCACAGAGATGAACTTAGTGGACTTAGAAGACTTATCTCCTTTAATTGTGATCATTTTACCTTTTGGAGAATTTACTTGAATTGACTTTTGATCACATACAATATTGGCTTTATTGGCTATTAACCAATCCATTCCTAAAACAACATCGAATCCTACCAGATTCATGGGATATAGATTTGCTTTAAATTTCTGATTCAAAATTTCTACGCTTACTCCCTGCAAGATTTCAGAAATCCTAACAGTTTCTCCATTAGCTGTTTCTACTAGACATTCTTGTGGTAGTTTAGTTAATGTCTGATTTAAAATTTTGCAAAACGAAGTATTAATAAAACTTTGGTTCGCACCAGAGTCAAATAATACTTTAGCAAATATATCATTAACTAAAAACGTACCAGCGATGACATCTGGAATCATCTTGGCTTCATCTGCAGTCAGAACAAATGCTCTAGCATTTTTAGTATTCTTGTTATCTGGAGCTGGAGCTAATTTTGGGCAATTCAGCTTGATATGACCTTGTTCTCCACAGTTGTAACATACCCTGCTGTTAGCTTTCTTCCTGCAATTTTCTTCCTTGTGTCCCGACATTTTGCAAAAGTTACAATATATGGAGCATCTTCCTGAATGCTTTCTTTTGCAATACCTACAGTAGGGTGTAGAGGTAGAACCTATATTTTTCCCACGGTTAGAATTTTCAGAACGAAATTCTTGAGTCAATTTCTGGGTTAGGTTTCTCTTTTGATCCTCTTCTCGGGTACGGACTAATTCATCAGTCAAGGTATTGGCTAGTTCTACAACTTCTTCTATGGTTTGAGGTCTAGCTGCCTTGACTACGTGTCTAATCTCCCCAATTAATCCCCAAATATAACGAGAGATTAATACTGGTTTTGGTGAAGCAAGAGTTGGTACTATTCTAGCATATTCAAAGAATAACTTTGTATACCCCTTGCTATCCACACCAGTCATCCTAAGGTTTAGGAATTTGTTTGCTATCTGTTCTTTTTCATTGGGTGGGCAGAATTTCCTTTCTACCTTGTCCTTAAACTCTTCCCATTCCATATTATAGGTTTGATCACTTCCTCTTGTCTGGAGGATAGTGTTCCACCATTCTAATGCTGCATTCTTAAACAGATTAGAAGCAAACAGTATCTTATCTTCTTCAGCACACTTGCTTATCCTTAAGACTGCCTCAGTCTTCTCTATCCAGCGTAAGGTTGCAATGGCCCCTTCGTTGCCCGAGAATTCCATTGGTTTACAAGACCAGAATTCTTTATAAGAACAACCATAAGGCATGGTTCTTCTCTTTTTGGGAATGGGCATTTGAAGTACAGGTCCATTGTTCACGCTGTTTTCTGGTTCACTTGGTCGCTTACTGCTATGCTTACTTTTATTATCAGCATCTTTAACAGTTTGAAGAATAAATGGCATTGCATCTATAATTCCCTGTGCTACTATGTGTTGGATAGCACTATTGTCCACTTGATTGTTATTGTTATTGATGCTTGGATTCTCATTAACCACGTTAATGTTACTCTGGTTATCATTATTCAGATTTCCTTGATTTCCTTCGTCGGCCATCTGAATTTTAAACATTTATCCCATATTAATATCACAATTAATATTTTAATATAGTTAATCACATAACACACAATCTAGCCAAAAACGTAGATCATTGCTACTATACTCTTTTCATATACTTATGCGTCTATTACACACTAGTACAGAAATAAAGATTACAATACCAACAGAAATAAAATAGTAATATGCATCCGTACACACATATTTTATTTTAATTTTATTATATTATTATTACTACCGCTTTCTCCATTCTAACATTCACGGATATGGATTCATCCAAAAATCCATATTGTGCTCATCGTATTTCCATACGAGACGCTCTCCCACCTGACGCATTCTCTCACTGCTTTCTAAAATTTCTTCCCCAAAAGTCCTAAGTTCTTGGACGTTTTCTGCACTCATTGGGGGTGCAGATTCTAGGACTGGGTTTGGAATCTGGGGTGCGGGTTCCTGATATGGAGGTAAAAGTGCCTGAAATTGGTAAGGATCTTCCAAGATTCCCCTAATGTAGTTATCATGGTAATAGGGATCTAAAGGGTGCATACATGAATAGGCTCCTATAGGTGTGTCTTCAGGAATAGAGTAACGTTGCACATAGTCCCTATTCTCGTCCCACCATGGGTCGTAATTTGGGTCTAGTGGGTTTGGTGCAGGCACCCTAGGGATTTCTTCTGGGTTAAAGTCGTGCATCTCCACTTGATTTTCCTGATTTTCTATCTCCATGGGTTGTTCTGGGTTTTGTGGTTGTGGGGCTACTAGTTGTTCCAGACTTGGGTCAGCAGCAGTTGTAGCTAGGATATGGAAATTAGCTAGGCTTCTATTTAACATATCTTGAGTATGGGCATCTGTCTCTCGCTTAATAGCTGCTAAAGCCCTTTGCTGTTGCAATTTTCGCATTCTCTTCCTATGAGCAAAAGCTTCTTTACTGAACCATCCTCGTTTCTTATTAGGAAATGGTTCTTCAGATTGAGCTCTAAAGGCAAATATTCCCTCCTCCTGATCAGCAGAATACCCTGAAAGGGGCAGGCTGTGATGATGTACCTTCACTCTTAGGTGAATCAGACAACTGACGACTCATTTCTGAGGGTCCTTGATCACTCATTCTGAAAACTATCAAATAGTCAAATAACACATAACAAATAAATACAGTTATGCACTTATTTATATAATTTTATTTCCTAACACAAATTTCAGAATTTTAAGTGTCAGCAGAACACTTCTTTGGCTCAGACCAGTGGCTAGGCTCTGATACCATCTCCTGTCGCAACCCCCGATCCCTTATTCCCGGAAACGGGCGGGCGCGATCTCAGTTGTGGTGGTATCAGGTTTATTTAATCTTGCAGCGGAATTTACATCAGGACCGTAGTTAGGAAATGTTTATCAGAGTAAAACCACCATATTTGATATTAATAATAACATGAGTAAAACCCAAGTTTCTTATTACAATACATTTATAGGGACAAACCCTATTTTTATTGAATTTAAAACATCGTTTATTAGGTAACTTTTATAGCCACATTTTTCCCAAGCCTTCAGTGCTCTCCAGCTGGCTTTCATTAATTGGCTGTTCACATTGTGTTACCTGTAACGAGTTTTAAAAACATTTGTCAGTCGGAAATACTGGTGAGTGAATCCCAGTTTAATCAAGAAACATTTTATCAATTAAAACAGTATTGAGAGCGATCACATTGTTTATTTCTACACAATTACTCATTCAGTATTTGCCACTCGACCGGATCTATGGCTATGGTCAAATTACCCATTGGCTAACTCGTCGTCCAATGGTAATGCACTGTCATTCAGACTTACTACTACTCGTAGTAAATTTTGTATACAAAACCCCATAATACCGGCAGTAATTGAAGAACTACAAAGACTCAATCACCGCTTAATCACATTGTAAACAATTAAGGTTTTGTAAAATATTCCAAAAAGGTTAACAAAAGAGGATAAACTCACTTTGCTATCTTAGGCTTCTCGTAAGGTTTTCCTGGATATAATCTATAATTTATACAAATGTACATTGGTTAGTATCATAACCCTTTGAAATTATTAATAATACTCTCCCCGAGACGGCATTCCAACAACTACGTCGGGCAGAACCACGACAGTTGTTACGGAACCCTAAATCAATCGGGCAGCGTAACTATTACGAAACTGGGGTTATAATACTTACAACGGAGCAGAACCTCGCTAATTAGGGGTATAATACCCGTGTATTATAACTTCTCTACAGAATTGAGATTGTGAGCGACGAAAAACGTAAACTGATGAGTTCTATTTATATGGTCTGATTCTGGTTTCTAGGCGGCCCGCGTAAGGTAAGGCTAAGCCTTACGCGGCCCGCGTCAATCACACGGTCAACACATAGCTTATCCAGATCATCACTAGGCTTGACACGATGACGACACGTGTCAGCTCAGGATGTATCCGCGTTTGATGAGCTCTCGCGGCCCGCGTCGACTAACCAAGATTCTTACGCGGCCCGCTTTAACTTATAGTTTCACCGGAATCAAGTTTAAACCTTGATACCGCCCGCGTGAACTTGGGGTGAGGTCTTACGCGGCCCGCCTCAGCCCTATATTTCTTGTTTTTATTTTATTTTATATGTTATAATCTATTTAGGGTTCGGTTTTCACATATGGGGTGTAATATAAGACATATAAGAGTATTTTAACATATAACAGGGTGTCTGAATTATTATAAGGGCGTTGGTTTTACCGAGGGTTGTTACAAGAAAATTTAGGAGTGGATAAGGAAGGGGATAGATGATGGTCTTTACATCGAACCAGAAAAGGATGTTATGACCAGAAAAATTCCTTTGCCAGATGGTAGCAAAAAGGTTGATGCTACCCAAGAAGCACTTGATGAAGGAGTAGCAAGTGTAAAAAGGGATAGAGCGGCAAAGGATATTTCAAGGTGGAATGAGGAGAAAAGAGCTTACATGGAACTGAATGCGCAGGGTTGTTCTGGGCTAAAGGATGTTCAAAATCCTGATCTAAAAGGAATTCTCACTAGAAAAGTGAAGAAACCCAAGTCCACACCATCCAGACTCATAAAGCATACTCCTATAGCATCATCCAAAAGCCTACTGCATCAAACCTCCACCCAAACAGCTGTTGTAACTCCTGTTGTATCAACTACTGCTGGTACTTCAGAGGTTTCCATATCTGTTAGCACTTCAACACACACCACTTCAACACACACCACAACCACTGCTTTACCACCACCACAATCACCACCAAAAACAACATCACCACCATCGCCTCCTGCCAAAAAGCAGAAGACAACAGATGTTACAACATCTGTTGTAATGACAACAGTGGTTGAAGCACCAGTTGTTTCAACAGCTGTTAGTCAATCACAAACCACTGCCACTCAAATCACCACCACTGATCCACCCAAAACATCATCTGCCTCTCCTAAAATAAAAAGGAGAAGGTTTTTCATACCAGATGATGATTCACCATCATCACCTGTTCCTCTCTCATCAGCACAAGTTCAACAGCCCTTAGCTCCTACAGGTGTTCAATTTCCTCTTGAACTTATAGCTGTCAGAGAAGAAATCAAATCTTTCTACTATGAGGATGACCCTGCTAAAAGGAGATTGCCATCAGTTAAAGGATATCCCAGGCCTAACAACATTGAAGAATATTTGAAAATCAAGGCTAAGCAAGCAGAGGATATCTCAAAAAGAAATACACAAGGGAAATCTGATAGGGAAATACAGCAGAACTATCAATACTTGCTCACACAAGTCAGGTCCCTGGAACAATTTGCAAAAAATGTATGTCAACAAATTTCAGAAAGAGCAGATGAAACTCTGAGAAAAGACTACATTGAAAGCATTATGGCAACAAAGAAATACAAGGGAGAGAAGCACATGTACAAGGAGTGGACCATTCCTGAGCTTGAACAAGAAGCAGCCAGGATTCAAGAGATGATAAACAAAAAGGTCAAACACACTCCTCCTGATTGGTCAAAGTACAAAAAGAATGTGCCTGAAAAATCACTTGAGCTGAAGAGAATGAAAGAGGAGTTAGTTGCTGCTGATTATGGGTCAAAACATCAAGTGGCAAGATGAAAAGAAGATACAGTCAGGGCCACCTACAAAAGGTTGGAGGAATTAAGGAAGAAAGATCCCACAGTTCCACAAAAACCTGACTATCCTGAAGCAGAGGTTTCAAAAAGACCATCAAAGCTGCAAATCAGGAGAGCCACTGCTCCAACTGGTGCAGCCATCTATAAAAGAAGGCCACACAAACAGTCGGGTGCTGAAACCATTCAAGAGCTCATGGAAGGAGATGCCCTTGTAAAAGAAGGCATCAAGAAAATGATTGTAGAAACTCTTGGATTGGATCAACCTGCAAGTACTGCTCAAACAGTCATCAATAGGCCAACTTCACCAAATACCTCATCAAATAAAAATCTCCCAAGAAACCCACCAGGCTCAAAAGTACTAAAGTGGGAAACTGACAAACAGACCCATGTATTGACTATGTTCAGGTCTGGTGGAGAAGTGAAGAAAATAACAAGGGAACAAGCTCTTGGCCTGAGTCTTGAAGATATGCAGGATCTCCTTGATCTTCCACTTGGTAGGGATGAAGATGACACAGATGTCCTAGACTTTGAGTTACAACTTAAAGGTCAGATAAGGGAACTGTTGATGAGGCAATAAAGTTCCACAATAATGAAGAGTTTTGGCATTATCTGTTCCAGGGGGAGATTGTTGGAATTGAACCCTACCAGAGGAACAGATAATTAAAGCCAAAACTGGATCAGAGCAGTGGATCCAGAATAAGCAGATGTTACATACAAGTCTCTCCCCTTGAAAGTGGTTTCAACATCTGCTGACCTCCTATCTACTGATCTTGCAAACTGCTGACCTACAAGCTGCTGATCAAGTAAAGGCCTGATGAAAGACTAAAGCTCTGCTGTTCAATCTGCTGCCTTGAGTCAAGCACTGCTGATCCGGAACAAGTACTGCTGGGTTCACAGCAGTGGAAGGATGCAGCAGTTATTAGATGTCTTTTATGTAATGAAATGTAATAGCAGTAGTTAGCATAGCAGTGTTTGTATTGATCAGAGGTTAGAGTTTGTTAGGAGGTTAGAAGTCACTTTCATGGTGACGTCAGCTTAGATGCTCAGTGGTTTGCTAGTGCCTATAAATAGAACAGTGCTCTGTACTGTTCTATTAGCTCTTTTGCAAAATCGTCTTCTCTGCACGAACAAACACTGAGCTCTGGCTGAGGGGGAGTTTGTATTCAACATTGCATTGTAATCGTAATTGAAATAAATTCAATCTTTCGGTTCTTTGTGGAAAATGTTTGATCAAAGCAATACTCTCGTTTGATTGTATGCAAAGTTTGTTTCCATCTTAATTCCGCTACACAACTCATCCATCTTCATTTTAATTCAAACGAAAAATATAATCAAAACCAAACTCAGATCCAACACCTTTCAAGTTGGGGATGATGTGGCACCCAACGAAAATCCATAATCATTCTAATCAGTCACTTCACTTTTATGAAACTGCTTATCAAATTTCGGGACGAAATTTCTTTCAAGTTGGGAATGATGTGACAACCCGAGATTTCAAGGTCTTTCCTCTACGCATCACTTGTTTCACAATCTTGTTTTCACAAGTTCATTTTACGGTGTATCTTGCGCATGATATTGGAATGATTAAAGTATTTTTACGTTTGAGTGTGGCATGAAAACTTAAGTATTGTGTACTGTTCATAATTATGCTTAACACTGATTGAGAAACACATTCGACGAAGATTAGTTCTTCGTCACAGCAACCCCTCGACGAAGAGTGGTCCTGCGTCACAATCAACCTTCGACGAAGGTTGATTCTTTGCCACACACCCATCACGGCGAAGAGTATACTTCGCCAAAGGAGAACCTTCGCCAAAAAGGGCCTCGGCCCAGGATGTTGCGCGGCCCAACTGTTATGTGGTCTGTATAACCCTTGCAACCAGTAGATGTAATCACAAAAACCCTAAAGTCCCTCTCCCTATTCTCTGTGTGACGGCAGACCACCATCTCGAAGCCACCCCTTTTGGCTACAACACTTTTTCACGCATCACTCATCGGTTAGTATACTCGCATTTGTTTTGATTGTTACTCATTATATTGGTTAGTTGTGATATGAATTGTGTGAATCTGTAATTGTTAGAAAGCATGTTAAACGCCATTTAATTTAGAACGTGTAAATGATAATCTGATTGATACTTGTTAGCGTGAGACTGATTGTGATTCAGCATGATTTTATGTGGTTAATAGAATGATGATCTAGGATTAAGCAACGTATTACTGCTAAACAAGAACCCTAAAAACTATTTTGCTATGGCTTGTGTTGACAAACTGTTAAGAGTGTAAATCTTTGATTTTGATTCATGTGATGATTCGTATTATATGAAAGGTTCTATGCAATGTCTAAATTAACTTGGATGTGGTTGATCATCGTGAAAAATAAATCGTTATTGATTTGGGTGGTTATTAGGGTTTAGGAATCACGAAACTGTCTGATGTGAGCAGCGACGAAACACACCTCGACGAAGAACACGGCTCGACGAAGGTTCGTCCTTCGTCGGAGGAATCTTCGTCAAACCCCTAGACGATGAAGGATAAATTCTTTGTTGACACGTTCTTGACGAACCATTAAGGTTCTTCACCATGATCATTATCGACGAAGAACAGTTCTTCGCCGAGGAGGCAACCTCAGAACAGAATGAGCAGATTAGTGAAACAGCTATATGATGATGAGCCTTAGTGTTTATAAATTCTAATTGCTGCATGATAACAATGTTAAATAGAAATGAGGATCTTGACTTAACTAGTGTAAGTAGCCAATCCATCTGATAAATGTTATTATGAGACTTGCACGTGGAATGTGGATTTACATGAGAACTTCGTACCTGCTATGCGATATACGGTAATCTTGTGATGCATGCAAACTGTGTAAAATACGTGAGTTAATTATTATGAAACTGATGTTACTGGTAACTACTGTTGGGAGAGAGAACTTGTGTTATGAACACGTATGAAATCTAAACGTCTTCTATGTGTTACGTGTCAATGGTATTACTTGTGATTCGCTGAATACGTGATTTGGATATGTATTTACGAAACTGATCATCTTTGGTAACCACGGTAGGGTTTGGTTGACCAACTTGGAACGGGTAAAGTAACTTAACAAACCGAGCAATCCAAGGTGAGTTCACTGCTCTTTTTCAAGCATGCGTCCTGGGGAGGGACATCTGGTAGGTATTCCAGGGAGGAATACTGGGTTATTGGGTTTGACTGGAATGTTAAACTCGGGATGTTGGTTAATACACTCATATCTATCATTAAGTCCCATCATATACCGAATTGGTTGCCGGGGAGGCAACGGGGTTATTAGTTGATAGCGCTATTAGGTTTGGCACCCTCACACCGTACCGGGGAGGACGGTCGTGAACTAATTACCTTAACCACTTGACCAATGTTTGATAGAGCATCGGGGAAGGGCAAATAATCTGGAGCCATCTACGGTAATCGAGTTATTAACAACATCGAATCTCTGAAATGTTTTAAACTTATAACTGGTAACTGAACGCGTTAACAAACTTTGAATTCACCAGCGTTGTCTGATACACTTGTCTGCATGCTTGCAGGTCGTTAGATTCGTGGGTATGAAACTTGCTATCTGGGAGTGCTAGAGTGGTCATGGGTCGTGGCTCTTGAATACATGTTCATTGTTTTCGGACATTTTTTTTTGAAACACTTGAGTAACGATTTACATTATGCTTCCGCTGAACGTATTTGTTTATGTTGTGATTTGAGATTACTTTATGAAATAAATGGAAACTTTTATTTAATATCTTGTTATAGTTCAATGTGATTGGTGGCTGGATCCTGGTACGTCACACGTCCCGCGGTGTTTCCGCATGTGGTATTTTGGGGGTGTGATACCAACAACAATAGATTTTTTTAGGGCTGTGCAACGGTTCAGAACCGGACCGAACCGAACCGGAACCGTTAATTGCTAAATTTAAGAACCGGAACCGAACCGTATTATAACGGTTCTGGTTCGGTTCCGAACCGGTTAAACGGTTCAATTAAATCGTAAAATTAACAATTCAATAAAAACAAATCAAACCATTGAAAACATTAACTAAGAGTTGCAACATTCAAAGTTCAAACCAACCAAAATAAAAGTAGTAAAGCAACAATAAAAATTTCAAGTCATAAAACAAACTTTAAATAAAACTATTACAACCATCGTGTTAACAATTAAAACAAACATCTTCAAACTTCATTCGATCTTCATCCTCTCAATTTTCTCATAAACATCTAAATGAAACCAAGTGTTAGCAATTAAAAAAAACAAAACGAATAATGCATCTACTGTATTTGGTTCACGTGAATAGATTGATCAGTAATGCATCTACTGTATTTACCAAGCGATACACTATCTATATACACGTTTACAATTTGATCAACATTGATTTGATTATTTTTGTTCAATTTTTATTTTCACATACAGAAAACTATATGTATCAGAAAGCAAACATCTAGAAAGAAAATATATGCAATCATAAAAAAAGGTCATGTAGAATAGCGTACCTGTATTTGCAGGGTGTTGATGGAGATGAACTTGTATGATAGCAATTAGGGTTAGGGTTGAGAGATGGAGAAGAATTAGAAGATGAAAGATGAGATTGTGGAATGAATATAAGAGTAGGGAATAAGAATTAAGATGGTCCTATGATGTTGAAAAGCCAATTAATAAAATAGGGTTTTAAATATTTATAATCCCAACTGGTTTTTGCGGTTCTTTAACCGGAACCGTGGTTTTAACCAGAACCGAACTGGGACCCGTTTTTACCCAAATTTAAGAACCGGAACCGGACCCTATATACAAAAATACGGTTTGGATCTAGCGGTTCCGGTTCGGTTCCCCGGTTCTGGCGGTTCTGAACCGTATACTGCTCAGCCCTAGATTTTTTAGATTCAATCATAAAATCAGTAATAAAAAACAACATATCCAGAAAACAAGAACTTAATAACATTCATCTTCTTAAACAAAAAAAAATAAAAAAAGTAGCAAATCTACAAAACACAAAAAAATGAAGATTTACAAAACACAAAAAAATTGGAAATTTGAAAATTGCAAATCTGGAGGACCTTTTAGATCTGGAACACAAAAAAAATTGCAAATCTGAAAATTACAAAAAAGTTGGAGATCTATAAAACACAAAAAAATGAAGATCTACAAAAACACAAACATACTTATAGATTTGGAGGATCTTTTAGATCTGGAACATCATGTTTAACATCAAACATCTTTTGGATCATCTTCAACATCGAACCGTCATCTGAAACATCATCTTCAACATCGAACATCTTCAACCGGATCTGGAGCATCTTTTGGATCTGGTAGCATCTTCCCGGAGCATCTTCAACCGGAGCATCTGAAGCATCTTCAACTGGAGCATCTTTTTTTATTCGGATCGTCTTTTTTGTTCGGAGCATCTGGAGTTTTGGGGGTTGATTATGAAGGATTTTGATAAGAATAAGTTTTTTTTTGTTTTGGGTATTAGATCTGGAAAATGGTTATCCAGAGAGAGAGAAAGAGGGAGAGAAGTGTGTGGGATGAGGTAGAGAAGTATGAGGGTGATGAAGGTTAATGAGTGTCAGCACAAAAGCTTCTCCATGTCTAGTGCAAAATTCCCTTTTTACCCTTTATCTCATATTTTACATAAATGGCGTGGATGTTTCTAGTCCACACAATTGGGTTTTCTGGGTTTTCTTAACTGGGGTGAGTTTTCTCATTATAATTAGCATATACATATATATATATATATATATACCATTTAAAGTAAAATGCAATTTGCGTCCCTATACTTTAGGGGTGGTGTCAAGTGAGTCCCTATTTTGAAATTTTGGATGTATAAGAGCATTCTCATCCAATCCATCAAATTACACATACATTCCACTAAAAACAACTCATATATCAATATATTTTCACTAAAAACAAATATTTTTTCTCTCTCCTTTTCAATTAAATAATATTATCATTACATTTTTCTCTCTCCTTCACTCACAACCACTTTCAATATTTATTAAAAAAATTATACTGGGTGAACAGTGTCCCCCCAAATATACAGATGAACAGTAACATTTTCTCTCTCCTCCACTCACAACCATTTTTTATACCCCTTATAATATAAAAACTACCCCTCACATATTTTGATGGTTTGGATGAGAATGCTCTAAGTCCCTGTACTCTGAAATTCACTATGATTTGAGTGCCTAATGCTAACTCTGTTAGTTAAGTTAATTGAAAAGACCATTTTGCTCCTTATCCTCAATTGTGAAAAGACTTTTTGACCCTTTATGTTTCGGCATAAATCCAATTTGGTTTACGTTTTGACGTAAGTTTTTCTCGCTCATGAGTCAGATCAAATATAACACGTGTTCATGCTTATTTTATATGTTTTAGTTGGTCTATGTTTTGACGTAAGTTTTGTTCAGAAACGAGTTGGGTTAGATATTTGATGGTATAAATTCAAGTTACTTTAAGTTTTGACGCCGCGGCAACACGCAACTGGTCAAAATACTAGTTATATATCATATAAAAAATGTCTTACCTTTTGACTAAAAGTTATGATGTTTCTAATTTTAAGAAACAAAGGATTCTTGCATGGGAAGCCACGTCACCTAAAATACGGCGTACGCATCTCCAATGCATTCCCACCGGGGCTTCATCTAATATCTACAACGACATTCAAATTAATTTTGTTGACTTTTGAAGTCAAATTCTTTGTAAAGGTAACTTTATTTGTTTTCTTAATCATTATTTTAGATCTTAATCGATCTTAATTCGTTTAAGCAGCAGGTTTCAGATGATTATATTAGTATTACAAAAAATGATATTTTTGTAGCATTAAAGTAAAACTTTATTAAAACAAGCTAGCTAGAAATAGGTGTACATGAAGATATGGATCCAACGACCTCGTACATACGTTGATACACAAGTAAACCGACCTAAGGCCAATCAAAGCCTCCATGAAAAATCGGACCGAAACGCTCAAATATTTCCAGGTAGCTTCTGTTAAATATTTTAGTGTAATCGGGATTGACTTTGGTGGTCACAGCGAATAATAATATACATCAAGCAAGTTAGGAGGTGCGGGAGTGCACGCTTGTTTGAGTTATTATAATTCAAAGTGTACGGGCGGGGGTTCCAAGGGGGCAACGCCTCCTTGGTGGGGGTCTGGGGGCAGGCGCTGCCCCCGGGAGCAGGGTCCAAGGGGCGGCAACCTTGACGGGGTCCAAGAGGCAGAGCCCCTGGCTATGGTCGAGCTGCCATTAGGCAGTTAATCATCCCAACCCCAAAATTCATAAATAGTTTTGATCATAATTTTCCTGGTTCAGGCGAATTCTACGAAAACATGCAATTGTTCAATTTCTCGAAAATCAGATTTGTATTCGATTAAATTATTCGGGAGAACCACAGAAAAAATTTGATCTGAGAGTGATTACACGCCTTTCTGATCATCCGGTTTTCTGAAAATTCCCCAACAACTTCCAACTAGAGGAAGATACTTGGTATAAATTTTGAGTAACTAGTCTTTAGGTTTAATTTCAAACAAGTCATGACCAGTTTCGGGTCAAATCTGTATGCATGTTAAGCTAATCATGTTGTGTTCAAGTCAATATGGTGTAAATTTAGAGTACTAATATGCAAGTTTTATAGTTTAAACATAGTTATTTTATATAAATTTGTAAATTGTAAATTTAGAGTATTTTTTAACGACGTAAATTTAAAGTACTAATATGCAAAATGTATATAACAAAAAAAGAAAGAGTTTTGAGTTAAATGAACCGTATTTGTCTCGATCCATAAAAAATTTAGGCCGTGTTCGAGTTCATGTGTGTTACATGATTTTCGGATTGGTGTCACTCAAGAAAGCTACACCAACATATTATGACTAAGAGATCAATAACTCACCATCAAGTAACCCATTTATTTTGACAAAATATATAACAAAAAAGAAGGGAGCGAGATGGAGGTTGGTGATTATGTGGCCTCTTGCCTGTTGTTAATAAATTGGCTATATATTTTCATGTCACCATCAAGTAACCCAATTATTTTTGACAAAATATATAATCCAATTATTTTGACAAAATATTTTCAATTGTATTTCATGTCACACTTCAAAATTCATATTATTAGTATGTTAATTATTAAGTACCCGTCAACCTTGGTGGTTGGGAGAAGAGATGGCGACGATGGTAAACAACAATCAATGATAATGACACAGACAAACACATACCATAACTTAACCGCGTGAAGAAACAAGGACTTTGTCATGGTCTTAGTGTTCTGTCATGAGCCTTGGGACAACACGTCGATGGAGGGTAAGGGTTCAACAAATTAGGGCTAGGGTTTCGTGACAGCGTGTGAGAATCTTTAGAGGAAGAGAATACACAACCGATTATAAATGTGGGCTACTGTATTCATTTTGGGGTGGCGATGATGTACTTGAGTCAATCATATAGAGTTCATTTGATGAGAGGAGAAAAATAGTAGATAAGTATAATACTTCTTACACACCTCGTAATTATTTATTTATTTATTTATTTATTTGAACGGCGTAATTTTTTATTTATGTGTCATACATCGATTATAATGTGTCACATGTTATGTGATTGTCATGATTTTGATGTAATTTTACATACTAAAAATCCAACTAATTTTTGTATTAAAATTTACGCAAAAGTAGATTTATGTGTCATACATTGATTATAATGTGTCAAATGTTATGTGATTGTCATGGTTTTGATGTAATTTTACATACTAAAAGTCCAACTAATTTTTGTATTAAAATTTACGCAAAAATAGAAAAGAAAGCCCTCAAACTTTATATAGCTTTTCACTAAAATATCTTACGAACTTTAGATTGAATTATAAAGTTCATTTTATCCTTGTTAATGAAAAAGAAAGTAAGATGCTAGACGCACTATGTGAACTTACTTTAACCTATATTTTTAAGGGTAAAATGTATAACTCGCAATAAAAATCTGAATATATTAGAAGATTATAAAAAAAGATGGAAGAATTAATATCTGAAAAAAAAAAGAATTAATATCTGAAAAACAAGAGTCGAGGCTCGAGATTCTGTACACAGAAAGTAAGAATGAATAATATGGTATCTTTTGTCATTGTCAAACTCAATTATTCCCAACTCCATCCCTCCGCTTTGGCCTTTCAAAAAAAATTTAATTTTCCATAATAATTTAGATAAACTTTATTGTTTTTTTAACGGCATAAATCACATCAAATCGGTCTTTGATAAAACTTGAACCTTTGACTTCAAGGGGAACAACATCTTAATTCCAATGAATTTGCCAATTGGACCCGATCTCCCAACCCAGATAAACATTATTGTCAACTAAATTTTTTGAAATGATTATTTTCCAATTTTCTTTTCCCACAGTTGTAAATGCAACAGAAATAAGTATATACAATCGAATTGTTACACAAGAGACAATCTTTGTTATGCTATATACCATACATAAACAGTGAAAACTTGGCAAACAAGATGACATAATGAGAAGCAACAATGAGCTAAATAAAAATGTTTATTTTATACATAATATGCTTGTTTATACATTTGATTCACATAAAACAATATCTTACTAAAAAAAATCAAGATTCAACATAGTCACGGGAAACCCGTGTATTGCTAAAGGATCACAAGAGAGGTTACATGTTCTTACAAGTTTGAAAAGTCTAATAATTACAATTATTCTATAATAAAATCTTTTTGAACAAATTTGCAAAAAAGCATTTATGACTGTAAAGGTTCATAATTATTGTTAAAATCATGATCTTTTACTATCTATCATAATAATCTTTGTATATATCATAACAATAAAGTTTTCTCGCCGTTACCGACTTTGCTTCTTAAATTCTTTTCTATACTAATATTACTTTTCAAGAACTCCTTATCGATATCACCAATACTTTTCCAAACTCCTGGTAGAGATTTTTTAAACGGTACCGATTCTATTTTCCTTTGGTTTGTATGTATCGATTTTATGACCTTCACCCATAAGCTATCCGGCTCCATCTTTATTCTCCACCTCCATTTCAAAAGAAGAGCCAAGTTCGTATCTCTAATATTGCCGATACCAAGGCCGCCAAAATCCCTTGATGCTACCACTTTCTCCCATTTCACCCACCTTACTTTATTGTTGGAGTTGCATCCCCCCATAAGAATTTTCTTTGGATTCCTTCCAAAATTTTAATAACTCCGATCTGGCACTTATAGAGTGAAAGGAAGTAATTTGGCAAACATCCAAGGACTGCCTTTATGAGAATTACTCTACCTGCAAAAGAAAGTATTTTTGCTTTCCAATTTGTAAGCCTTTTATTAAATATATCAATGACCTCTTTCCAGTTCGCAATTTTATTCATATTAGCACCGACTTTTAACCCAAGGTAGACAAAAGGGAATTTGCCAGCCTTGCAATTAAACATTGATGCCATATTTGATACCTCGACATCATTTGTGCCGACCCCGTAAAGCTGACTTTTCCGCGGGTTAACTTTTAGGCCCGACATCATGTAAAAAATGCGAAGAATCCTTTTGAGATTTTTCGCATTATTCCCATCCCATTCACCAATAAATATTGAATCATCTGCATACAACATATGGGTTAGATAGAGGCCGTCCCTAGGTAGTTTTACTCCCGAAAACACGTTATTCATTTTTGCCCTCTCAACCAACACATGTAATGCTTCCATTGCTGCGATGAAGAGAAAGGGTGATAGCGGATCCCCTTGTCTAAGCCCCCTTTTATAATGGAATTCACCAGTGGGTGAACCATTCACCAAAATCGATCCCCTGCTTGTAGATAGTATACCCATTACCCAGTTTCTCCATTTCGGTGGGAAACCCATGTGAGTGAGAATAGAAATTAAAAATTTCCAGTTTAGAGTATCATATGCTTTCTCGATATCCGCCTTAAACACAAACAAATTCCTCCCGGTTCTTTTTGCCCATCCCACCACTTCATTTATAACTAACGGCCCATCAATGATATTTCTTTCCGACATAAAAGCCGACTGCACATTAGACACTACACTCTTAATTACACCCTTCATTCTATTAGCTAGAACCTTAGAGATTATTTTGTTCACTACCCCCACAAGTGATATTGGTCTAAAATCAGAAAGAGCAATTGGGTCGAGTACCTTCGGAATGAGTGCGATGAAAGATGAACTGCACGTATGATGTATCATCCCATGTATAAAGAACTGACTCATAACCTCCATTATTAGACCTTTTAGCTCCTCCCAATATGTTTTTATCAGCTTAAAAGTAATGCCATCCGGGCCCGGGGATTTCCCTACACCACAATCCCAAACCACAGTTCTTACTTCTTCCACTAAGAATACTTGGTTGGGAAATGATCCGTTAAGAGTGCAATACCCAAATTTGTATCAATTATCATTCAAGAAAAAGGCTATGGTTCTAGAAAATTATAAAGTAACTAATGGTGGGGTAATCTGGGACTGGAGCTGGATGAGGGCACCTTCCAGTAGTGAAGAAAAAGAAGAAATGGAATGCTTAAAGGAGCGGCTACAAAATCTGCATCTAACTCAAACAGGTGACTTATGGTTCTGGAAGAATTTTGAACATCAGGACTTCAGCGTAAGAAATGTTAAATTTACACTAAGTCAAAGATTAGATTTAAATATTCCGCCAAATAACTTCAGTTGGAACAATTGGGTAACAAGTAAAAGCGTTGCGTTTGTTTGGAGAGCGGTGGACGAGAAAATTTCGTCGATGGTGGCACTTCGAAATAGAGGCATAAACATGCCGGATGTCAGTTGCAAAACATGCGGGGCGGAGGATGAAACGACAGTCCATATACTCTTAAAATGTAACTTTGCCAAAAGGGTATGGGAGGTAATCACAAGATGGATGAAAACCCCGGCGGTAAACTCGGAATGGAATATAACGGAACTTCTGTCAAATGTACTTGAAATTCGAAGAAACCGGAACATGAGAAAAATAATTCATGCAATCACAATTCAAACGATGTGGATTCTATGGAAGACCAGGAACGAGAGAATATTTTCGGGGCGTCAAGCTGTAGTTCAAACAGTCGTGGAAGAAATAAAGGAAACTACGTTACAAGGTGTGAAGACAAAGTCAAAATTTCACGAGATTACGAGACAAGAATGGTGGGATTTTAATTTAACTTTGTAATATGTTTTATGTCTTCTGTTTGTTCATTTTTTCTTGTTTTCTTTTCGGTGTAATATCCAGCTACTGGCTGGAAGTGTGTATGTTTTGGTTTTTGGTTTTGAGTTTTTAATGAAGTTCCGTTGGCTATTCAAAAAAAATATATCATAACAATAGAATCTTTGTATAATATTCTCATAGTAGGGTTATGTAGATTTTACTATATCATCATAATATAAGTCTAAAAAACATGATCTTTTTATATAATAATATTTTATGATACTGTGATAGTAAGGTTAAGTAGACTTTTACTATATAAGGGTGGTTTCATTGGGGAACCCCAAAAAAGTGAGCAACCGGCTAAAAAAACTTCAATTGAACTCATTCAAGTGGCGTAGGAACCGGCTCGTCGAACCCTAAAAGCCTAAACCCCAAAGCTAAATCCTAAATGCTAAAGCTAAACCCTAAACTCTAATGCTAACCCCTAAAGTTAAACCTTAAAAGCTAAACTTTAAACAATTAAAGCTAAACCCTAAATAAATATACTTAGGGTTCGACGAGATGGTTCCAACACCTCTGAAATAAGTTTAATCGTAGTTCGTTTGAGTTAGTTCCCTACTTTTAAGAGTTCCCCCATGAACCTCAACCTTCCCATCTATGGTAGTAATAGAAATTAAAGAGATTTTAGCAATATGAATATATTGTATATTTATTATTTATACTTTTAAGTTTAATGTAAATCATAAAAATAATTTATTTTGAGTACATTTATATAGTGTTAAATTTAGTAAATAATATCATAATCAGAAATAATAATTTCTTATATGTGAAGATTATTTGATTTAGATAATTTTTGTATTTTTAACGCCAACTCGTTTAACCCATTTTTATAACCCACCAACCCGATTAACACATTTACAATTTGACCACTACCCGCCAACCCATTTGACACGTTTAGGTAAATGGATCGTGGAGTGTGTGCGGATTACGTGCCATGTAAAGTGAAAATTCAAAACATGAAACGCAAACCTTGGATATGAATCCACCAAAACTTGCCTGGCTTCTGCATTTACCTGATCTGTGAGCCAAATTAGCAGGTTTTCTTTACGGAGCTTTTAAATGAAAGTTCAAAAGTAAGTGATCTTACCAGAGTGCATGTAGCAGGTAGCGAAGAACACAAACACGAACACGAGCTGACGGCTCACCTCCGGAGCCTGGAGAAAGAACACGAACACGAGCTACTTTCATTTGAGACAATCTGCCTACGCTTGGAAAATTCAATACAGTCTTTTGCCTTCATATTAACCAGCCTTTTTATAGTCTGAAAATTCAACTAAACAGTACTCACTTTATATTATAACAGAGTAAATAATTAACCATACAACTACTTAATTTTTAGTTTTTATCTTCTTGGCAACAAAGTTAAGATCCTGATCAGATTGAAGTTCCGTAAATGCTCCCCACGAAGACAAAAAAGCAGCCATAAAAACACTAAATCATAAGTAACATTTTTTCATACAAAAATTGGAGGCAATCGATAAAAAATATATATAAAGCACCTTTCGGAGCATCTTTTTAGGAAATGAACCTTTCAGTTCCATGTGAATAACAAAACTTTCCCGGTATAAAGCTCAAAGAAACAACAACCACATATCAACAGGATGATCATAAGTCAACCCTTAAACCGCATAATACAATGTTGAGTAAATTACTGTTTTGGCCCCTGTGGTTTAGCCAGTTTAATCATTTCAGCCCAAAAAGGAATCTTTTAACATAACAGATCCGTAGTTGCATTTTATAACGGTTTTGGCCCCCTATACTAACTTTGTTACTTTTTTGCAGTTAAGTGTAAGAGTAATTCGGTCATTATATATCTTAGGGCTGTTTTTGATAATTGCAAAGTTCTTTTAATATTTAAAAGATTATTAATGCAATTACTCAACTTTTTTTTTATTATTTCGTTATTTTCACGATTATTATTTAACATAATAAGTTTTAAATATACAAATAAATATGTATTTTCATTAACCGTTTGTTTTTACAAAAGCTGTTTTGAAAAATAATTTGTTTTTTACATATTTTTTAAACCATCTTCGTTTTTTATTTTTTTCCTTTAACACCATTTGTTTATTAAAATCGTTTTTTAAAGTCATTTGTCTTTTTAAACACTTAATTTTATACCATTCTTTATAAAATCATTTATTTTTTAAACATTTTTAAACAACTCACTTTTTTAAGTTGTTCATTTTTTAAAATTTTACAAAACGACATGTATAATAAACAAAAGAAATGTAAGATTTGAAAAAAAAAAAGAAACATTCTAATAAAAAGTTTGCAAAAGATCGTTCATTTTTCAAACTTTTTTTAGAATGGTTTATTTCTTTTTTCAAATCTTTCATTTCTTTGGACCGTTTGTTTATCCAAAATTCGTTATTTTTTTAACCTTTCGTTTATTAAATTCTTGCATTTTTTTTGTACCTTACACTTGTTAACTTATTTTCTTTAAGGTTTTGTTTTTTATAAACGTCCTTTTTTTAATCTTCGTTTTTTAAACCACTCATTCGTTTAAAATTGATCATTTTTAAATTTCCTATGATAATTGAAATCGTTCAGTTTCTGAAGTTCTTTTTCCCTAACGGCTATAAGTAAACTGAATATAAAGTTTCAAAAATGAACGATTTCAAAAACGGTTTTAAAATGAACGGTTTAAAAAGAAACACTTTTAAAAATTAACGACTTAAAAAAAACAAATTGTTTAAAAAAGTTAAAAATGATTTTAAAAAAGAACGGTGCAAAATGAATCGTTTAAAAACCTTTAAAAAACAAACAACTTTAAAAAGAACGATTTTAATAAACAAGCGGTTTAAAAATAAGTAATTTTAAAAACGATAGATGGTTTAAAAAGGTTAAAAAAACAAATGATTTTAAAAAATGGCGTTTATAAAAAACAAACGCTTAATGAAAAAACATATTTATGTGTATATATAAAACATATTTTGTTAAATAATAATCATGAAAATAACGAAATAATAAAAAAAGCTTTGAGTAATTGCACTAATAATCTCTTAAATATTAAAAGAACTTTGTAATTACCAAAACAGCCCCTAAGGTATATAATTACCTAATTACCCTTACACTTAACTGCAAAAAAGTAACAAAGTTAGTGTTAGGGGCCAAAACCGTTATAAAATGCAACATCGGGGTCTGATATGTTAAAAGATTTATTTTTGGGCTGAAAGGGTTAAACCGGCTAAACCACAGGGGCCAAAATATTAATTTACTCTACAATGTTTGACTAGTCAACAAACGACACGGCAGAATGAAATAGATTATCAAATTTATAGTGTTTACTTATTTCAGGCATGTGAATAACAAAACTTTCCCAGTATAAAGCTCAAATAAACAGCAACCAACAGACCACATATCAACAGGATGATCATAAGTCAACCCTTAAACTGCATAATACAGTATTTGACTAGTCAACAACCGACATGGCAGAATGAAATAAATTATCAAATGGCCCAAACTATCTACACACTTGGTGTGTAGATAGTCACCCCAAAAAGGTGGTTTTTGTCCTTATATGCACACCTTGTAGTGTCAAACTGTGGCCAAAACGTGTCGTTTTGATCTGGTTAACCAGATAAAGACTGACGGGTGTCTGACGGGTCTGTTGACCGGACCAAAACGTCGAGCTTTGGCCGCGTTTTGGTCCTGCAACCAGACCGGGTGTCAGTCTTTTGTCTGGTTGACAGGACCAAAACGCGGCCAAAGCTCGACGTTTTGGTCCGGTCAACAGACCCGTCAGAAACCCGTCAGTATTTTTCTGGTTAACCGGACCGAAACGCCGCGTTTTGGCCACAGTTCGACACTGCAGGGTGTGCATATAAGGACAAAAAACACCTTTTAAGGTGTGTAGATAGGCAAATGGGTGTGCCAATAGGTACACCCTTATCAAATTTATAGTGCGTACTTATTTCAGGGGCACAGTAAAACCAACTCACGAGGTACAATGTGATCTCGTTTTTCCCAGCAAACATAGCATTCCCAAAGTCACAAAGCTTTAGAACAATTTTAGTGTAATTTACCTGATTATCATACAGAGTTAGAATCATCATCATCATCATCATACTCAGTATATCCCACCAATTGCAAAGCTAAGGTAGGGTCTGCAGCATTATAAAATAACAAAAGTGACAAGATAAAAATAAAAACGCAAGTTCAAAAGTACTAACCTGAATGTTGTCAGGCTTGATGTCCGTATGAAGGACTCCATAGTTTCTAAGATGTTTTAGAGCGATGAAAAGCATAGGCCCTTACAGCAGTTAATTTTGGACCAATGTTACGACCAAACTTCACGTAGATTCAAATGAAGAGATTCAAAAACTAAACAAAGATGATTCCGGTACTTGAAACTGGAAAGAAACCGAACGCAATGACGTCTGTCCTCCAAATCAGCACCGACTAATTCCTTCAATATCGCCAACTCTTCTAAACCAGCTTTGTACCTGTTTAAACCAGACAGACAATTAAAACCGATCAACGCTTTATACTTTAGTGCATCACTAATTAGATATAAAGATTACGAATTATATCATTGTTGCGTATGATTTTTATAGCGACTTCTTCTGAGCTTTGAGATCTTTAGCACGAACCACCGTTGAAAAGACACCCTTACCATGAGCAGTGATAACTTCATACCTACCATCAAGTATTTCCCCAAAACGGTAACCTGCAGGGAGAACATAATGTAGATTTTAAATCTAAATACACCATTATAACAGGGAATGAAAAGTCGATTATGATACTTACTGTAGTAACCTTCTGCATCATCCCAGGGGTTATCCTGAAGGCCACTTCTCTGAATGATCAAACCATCACCTTTTCACTGCAAGCACAACAACCAGGTGAGCATGCTAGAAACTAGTGTATCTGCTATTAAATTTTAATAGAATACTAGTGGAAAACAGGTCCAAACTTGTCTGAAGTGTACATACTGCAGTAATAGTCATGATTAACCCATTAACTAATTATACCATTTACAACAGAAAACAAAAATGTAAGCGTTTCGGGTTAACACGACCCATCCTTTACTAAAGGTTGCTCATTTTCTCCCGTTACCCAACCCGGCTACTTTTCTACCTCTAATTATTCATTTAGAAAATAGAATAAAATAGAAGTGTTCCAGATAAACCCCGACCCATAATAAATGTGACCCACTATGACGCATTACCCAACATATCCATTTCCTCACATCTAACCACAACAGAGTACCTATTACCAACGGGTAGGAGGGTCCTCAGGTGCAATGGAGAGAACAAGTGCCTCATCAGGATTGGCATGTTTCTTTTTGTTGCTTCGCCAAACCGACGATCCAGTAGCAGTGGGCCCACTAAACTCAACATCAAACGAAAAGGCAAACCCATTGATAGTAGCTGAGATAATTATAAGATATATATACATCAGTTAAAATGCTATCAACTTTAAGTTACAAAAATAAAAATTTACCTTAAAGTGCATAAAGGGACTATACCTAAAGCTTCCTTGGTTAGGTGCATTTGTGAGTGGAAACACCAGAGACATATTCCAAGTAAACGGATAAGGTTTCCCCTCCCTGAAAATCCACAAAAGTTTTTGACTTTTTGGGTTTTTTTTACCTCTAAAACATTTATAACTCTAAATACAATCACTTCCCCTTGTCTGCAGTCAACCTGACCAATTTCAAACTGTTATTCAACACAACCCATTTTGCCACCTCAAGATTCAAAATGCAAACAACACTACTGATAGATTTAGATCCATTACCTGTTAAAACCGAGATAAACATATCCAAAATTGCCTCTTCTAGATATCCACTGAGTACCTGGAGCGCCTGGTCGGGTTTCCTTCCTAGGCTGACCATCATCCTCCGAATTAATAAGTACTCTTCCCCTCTTTTGTGCACCTACAACAAACAATTATCTAAAGTTACATCAAGAAGCATTAAAAAGATAAACTATAAATTGTCAAAATCACACCTTTGATAACTCTAACCTATCATTTACACTGGTTCACCAGCTCGAATCTTAATCAACATTACGGTTTCGTATCATGCTAAACCTCATAGTATGCTGTAAACATCGTAGCACTTAACAAAAGTGCAATCATTCTAGGGGCGGTGATGGTTCCGCAGCGGTTGGTGGTGGAAAAACCAGGCAGAATCGGTGGTGGTTGTCGATCGATGATTTGGCGACGGTGGTTGGTGGAAGTCGTGCGGCGGCGTTGGACAACTCAAAATGATGGCCTGTGACTTACAGATTTTCGCACTCCAGCTGGTGAATATATCATCAAAAATAGTAGAAGCAGCCTACCTGCCCATAAAATACCTGGACCACCACGAAGCTCCCATGGTAACTGGCCGAGTACTTAAACCGGAAAATAATAGTAATAACAAACAGCAAGAACAAAAGCATAATAATTATTGATGCAACAAATACTAGACCGATGGTAGTAGCTGGGCTGGTTAGGCAAAAAGGTTGAAGGGTTTAGTTTTGCCTAACGCAGGTCGTGGGGTCCCCCCACGTTTGCAAGACGTGGAGAGAGGTTCACTAGTTTGATTTTGTTGTTTGCTCGGGATCCTCCACTGAAATGTGTTCAGTTTCGGATGTGGGAGCAATAAGAATGTGTGTGTTGAATGTGATGAAGAGTGACTTGCATAGAACAATTACTCAAGAGCAATGACCAGAGATTCACGTAGAATCAGAGCTGATCCAGAATGTCCTGAGCACTAAATGAAGTGTCACATCTATAGGGAAGGTTATCGCTCAAAGAGGAAACCATTGACTAGTGAATATGCTTGCAGTGGGGGACTTACCCTTTTGGGGGTTGAAGCCTTTTGACCTGCGGGTAAAAGACTGCATTCTGTGCACTTATCTTACTTTTGCGGCTAGGAGAGTTGTTGGGGTAATCAGAGATATGACCGATTACTGTTCATGTGTTGCTTTATCTTGGCTCCCGAGTTTTCAACCCTTGAACCCTTTAACCTTTTGAGCATTCATGTATTTAAGTCACTTTATTTGGTCTTGGGCTACCCCTGTCATCAGCCCCCCAAGTCAGAGGCTTTTGGGCATAACCACAAATGTTTCTGACTTTAGTACATGTGTTTTATTTTGCTTGAAGGCTTCAAGGCTTCGAAGCTTGAAAGGTTGAAAACGGTTGAGCTTTTTGATTTTTGAATTTTGACAAGACAGTTGATATGACTTGTGGCAGTTTTTCTTTTGTGTCAGGCAGCGGTTTTAATTCTTCTATTTAATTATATCATTTTCTTTTCATTAATTTACATTAACTTTCACAGAAGAACATCATTTGCTCCCTTTCTCTCAAGTGTTCCCCCTTTTCAAATCAGGTTAGTTCCGATTGCTTACTTTCTGCTTATTTTCTTATATCATGGGTGCTCGTAAAGATTTAGCGAAATCGTTTTCTTGATTGACTCAAGAGGAGGTCGAATTTTTTTGTATGGAATGGGGGATTGGGCAGAAGTTTAAACCGGTTGCACCGGCTTGTGACGTTTCGATCGATAAATGTCCCCCTGGATCCATTGCTCTCTACTGTCGCCATTTCGAGTTTTCTAACCTTCGTCACCAATTTCCGAACTTTGTTTTGAATATCCTGGAGTATTATCGTATATCTTTCAGCCAAATTCATCCTCATGGTTTGGCTAGGGTTTTACATTTTGAAGTTTTGTGTCGGGCTTCTGGGTATGATCCAACCCTTTTATCGTTCCGCCATTTTTTCCGACTAGCTAAGAATGGTGACTGGTTTACCTTCGAGACGTCTCAAGTTGACACTTGCTTGATTTCGTCAATGGTTTCTAGCCTTGGTGTCTGGAAGGACCGGTTCTTCTGGGTGTCCGAGGAAATTGTTCCTTTTAAACTTGTTTGGAGGCACCCGGATGCCGTTTTGAATGAACCTGAGCCCTCTGCCTCTGATATAAATGCTCGTTTTCTAGAAACTCTTAGGTAATGCCCTTCAAGGCTTCGTCCCATTCCCGAGCATTTATTGGTGTTGTTGGGTCTTAGTAAGTTATGGGAAAAACGCGATCGAGACCCGGTGCTTTTGAGAGATGGGCAGGGTATGCATTTATTCTTGTTGTGCTGTTATGTTCCTGTTTTTCGCTTGCTTATATGTTTCGTTTTTGTTTATTTTCCAGTCATGTCTGCACTCGATTGTATCAAGAGTGAGGATACTTCCGATGTTGCTTTTGATGATGTTGCTGCTACTCTGGGTGATGACGCAGTTGTCAGGGGTTCTGAACAGAGGTTCGAGGGTTCCGGCTATGTGAACGTCCCCAATGTCAAGGGTTTTACAAAGGCTCTAGGTTCCAAAGTTTCTGTTCGTCGTTCAAAACGTTATTTGAAAGGTGCTGATTAACCATCTGGCTCGGAGGCCATTGATGTTAGTGACGATATTGAAGTATCAGCAGAGCAGGCTATTGAGGTTGATATGTCGAAGGGTAAGGAAAAAGAGTTGGTTGTTTCCGGCAAGAAGAAGAAGTTGGTTGAGAAAGGTAGCACCCCTACCATCCAGGGTTCATCTGCCAAAAGTGTTGAGAGCTTCGAGGGTCCCGAGGCTGAGGAGGTGTATGTTCCCAACTGGGGGGTAAAAGTTGGAGATAGCTTCAAAGATCCGGCTGTTTGTGCTGAGGTGTTGGCTCATTTTGCTCCTCCTGTCCGGAGTGCCATTTCTGAAATGGAGGCTGATCACTTCATCTCGAGACTGATGCTAAGCTCCTGCAATCTTCAGGCCTTATTGGCCGAAGGTGTTACCCGTTTTACCAAGGGTATGCAGGAATACGAGGATGCTTCCAAGAAGAAAGACAAGATGAAAACCTCCATGGCCGCCATGAAGAAGGAGATTGATGGTTTTTCAGAGAAGGAGTTAGCTTGGGTTAAGAAGGTAGGTGAATTGACAAGAAGGCACGAGATTGAGATAAATGATCTCAAGAAAAGCTTTGAAGCTGACCGGTTGAAGCTAAAGGCTGATAGGGAGGCCTTGACTGTTCAACAGAGAGCCTTTGATGAAGAGAAAGAAGGCATGAAGGCTTCAGTTGATCAAACCACCAGTGATAACCAATGGCTTATTAAGCAAGGTTTCCACCAAGTTGTTACTTACCTTCTTTATTCTAAGGAGTTTAATTCTGCTCTTGGAGAAGTTTATACCAAATTGCTCAATTTGGGGAAATATCAAGGTCTCATTGCTGGTTACAAGCTTCATGAATCTGGTCATCCTTTGGAAAAGTCTCCTTTGTACCGTCCTGAAGCTTCTGAGGTCTTCAAGGGTTCTGTTGAGCAGATGGAAAGGCTGACCTATCCGTATGTTAATCAAGTTGCAGCTTGTTTTGGTAAGCCCCTTTCTGTCTTGCAGGAGCTAATACCGGATGGTCTTAACGAAAAAGTTTGTGCCGAAGTGCTCGGTTCCCTTTCAAGAAAGCGATCTTATTCAGGAGACAGCGAGGATACCTTTTCTGGAGATCCTGATGCTTCCAAAGATGCGAGTTTGGAAGGTTCAGCAGTTGGTGGTGATGGTGGTTCGAAGGCTAAGAAGTCGAAGAAGACCAAAAAGGCTAAAGGTAACGGTTCCGGGGCTTCTAAGCCTTCTGTTGATGCTTGATAAACATTCGTAGCTTTCTTAGCACCATTGAAAACAATTTATGGTTTGTATGTTAACTTAAACAATCTTAGGTTTTGCAGGAACCCTTAAGGTTCCTATTCTTTGGTTGTGGTTTGGCCTTGATGGCCATTTGAACAATTTCTAGGTTTACAAGTCTTTAAGGCTTGTTTTAACTTGTTTGAATGTTTGGGAGCCTTTAAGGCTCTTATCTTATGTTATTAAGTTTCTATTATTTGCCTTGTGTTATGTTTTTTGTGCTTATGCCTATTTTGTTAAGGCAGCTTGGTTGGCTTCAAGCCTTGAAGGCTTCTAGTTGTTTGAATGTATGTAGCTTGAAGCCTTCAAGGCTTCTGGTTACTACTTTAGTTTTATAACTTGATGTCTTAGTTTGTATTTTTGAGTTTGGGCTGTGTGCAACTTTTTCACTCGTGTTGTTGCCTTGTTCCTTGAATCATTTCTTATCTTTGTGGTATTTGTCTTTGTTGAGTTTGTGTTGTCTTTATGTTTTTCATACCTTAAAGGGTTCAGTGTTGCAGTCACTTAGCCTTGGTATTTTTAACAATAAGACATAGAACCTATCCTATTCATTACTTTTCTTAGTTTGGTTTCATTTCGTAAGCCTGTTTTTTGATAAATTTTTTAAGGCTTAAGGAACATTTGGTGTAGGCTGTTTGGACCCGTCTATGAGACAACTTTGTTTTCAATCATAAGTCTCATGGAGTTGTATTGATTTAGGAACTCACCCCTTATATAGGTTCATTCAACCCTTGAACCTATTGAGCGATGTGGCCTGGGAGCTCATCCCCTTACATGGCCCTTGCCATGGAGTTTTTTGCTAGGTTCTCAACCTGATTTTAGGATAGAAAGACAAATTTGATAAAACATTATCATTCATTCAAGAGATATTGTATTACAAAAGGTGATCGTAGTACAACTCTTGAAATACAATTTGAAATATAAACCAATCTTTCTTGATTAGACATGGAACGTCTTGAGGGTCTTTCCATTCCAATGTCTTGGAAGCTTTTTACCTTCTGAGTCGGCTAGCTTATAGGATCCACCCTTATGTGCCTCAAGGATGGTATATGGCCCTTCCCATTTCGGGCCAAGCTTTCCTTGGTTCTCTTTTTTACTAGCCTCATTGTTTCTAAGCACCAGGTCTCCTGGCTTGAAGCGTTCGTGCTTGACTCTTTTGTTGTAATAGGCTTCCATCATTTGTTTGTACTTAGCTTCTTGGATTGCAGCTTGGTCTCGTGCTTCCTCTAGGAGTTGTAAGTTCAACATGGTCTCTTTTTGGTTTGCTTCGGGATCCATGTTGACCGTTCTTTGTGTTACAACTCCTACTTCAGCTGGAATCACGGCTTCAGATCCAAACACCAAGCTGTAAGGTGTTTTTTGTGGCTTGTTTTTTCGGTTGTTCTTATGGCCCATAGAACACTTGGCAACTCTTCAAGCCAATTGTTTTCATGCCTTCCCAATCTGGCTTTGATTCCTTCAACTATGCTTCGGTTCATCCTTTCAACCTGACCGTTTGATTGTGGATATGCCACTTAACTGAAAACCTGAGCTATTCTAAATTCTTTGCACCAAACGCTGAAAGGCTTCTCAGTGAATTGCTTTCCATTATCGGTAACAAGCACTCCCGGCAATCCATAGCGACAAATGATGTTTTCCCAAATGAAGTCAATGACTCGCTTGCCCGTGATTTTTGCAAGTCGTTTAACCTCAGGCCACTTGGTGAAGTAGTCTATGGCCACTAACAAGAACTTCAGTCCACCTTTGGCTGGTGGGAATGGGCCAACGATGTCCATTCCCCATTTATAAAATGGCCATGCTGAGGTTATCGGGACAACGTCATGCTTGGGACTTTTCGGGACGGGTGCATGAATTTGGCAGGAATCACACTTTCTTAGTTGTTCAGTGGTGTCTCGGTGCATGGAGGGCCAAAAATACCCAAGGTTCATTAGTTTAGCAACCACCGTTCTTGCTCCCAAATGAGCTTCCCATATACCTTCATGAACCTCTTTGATCAAGTACTGGCTTTGTTCGGGACCGACACATCTTAGCAAGGGTGCAAGGTAACCCTTTTTGTAGAGTATTTCACCTTGCAACACGTATTGTCTAGACTTGACTTTAACCCTTTCAGCCTCTGTTTGATCAGCAGGTAACTCACCATTTTTAAGGAATTTTTTAAAAGGAGTCATCCAATTGGTGCCTTCTTCGGTGATTACGTCTTGAACCTCCAATTCTTCAATTGATGGAGTTTTCAATACTTCTACTAATACCTTTTTGGTGAGGTGGGCAAAGGTGAGAGAAGCGAGTTTACTCAAGGCATCAGCTTTCTTATTTTGAGACCTGGGAATTTGCTTGATGGTACACGTTTGGAATGTGTTCATTAGTTCTTTGGATTTTTCTTTGTATCTCTTCATATTGGGATCCTTTGCAACATAATTAGCATTCACTTGGCTTGACACCAGCAACGAGTCTGTGAATACTTCAAGCTTTTTGACCTTCATCTCCTTAGCCAACCTTAGGCCGGCTATCAATGCTTCATATTCGGCTTCGTTGTTGGTGGTCTGAAATTCAAATCGAAGAGCATACGTAAATTCTAACCCTTCTGGGTTGATCAGAATGAGCCCAGCCCCTGACCCTTCAACGCTTGAAGCCCCATCGGTAAAAAGCTTCCAGGCTTCAAGGTCTGAGGGTTCAGTGGCAGCTGTGTTTACTTCAGTGATTGCTTATTTTGGGACTTCTACAATGAAATCAGCCAAGACTTGGGCTTTGATGGCCTTTCTTGGAACATAGGTGATGTTGTGTTCACCTAGTTCCACTGTCCATTTGGCTAATCGTCCCGAATTTTCTGGTTTTTCAAGCACACTCTTAATGGGTTGGTCAGTGACCACTTGTATAGGGTGTGCTTGGAAATACCTTCTAAGCCTTCTAGCCATTTGGACTAGGGCTAGAGCAAGTTTCTCCAAAGGAGGATATTTGATTTCTGCTAATTTTAGAGTTTTGCTAAAGAAATAAATGGGTACCTGAACTTTTTCTCGTTCAATGGTGAGGACCGCACTTATTGTTTCTTCAGCCGAAAGATATACAGAAATCAATTCTCCTGTTTCTGGGGCTGCAATGTCTGGGAGTGAAGCTAAGTGTTGCTTCATCTGGTTGAAGGCTTCCTCAACCTCTTCAGTCCACTTGAAATCCTTTTTGTCAGAGCATCCTTTGAGTGTTTTGAAGAAAGGCAGCGATCTTTCAGCCAATTTTGAGGTGAAACGCATTAAGGCTGCAAGCTTACCGTTTAAGCTTTCTACCTCTTTCTTGCTTCGTGGTGGCTTGGTTTCAAGGATAGCTTTGACTTTGTTTGGATTGGCCTTTATACTTTGTTTTCCCACAATATGCCCCAGGAACTTTCCTTCTTCAAACCCAAACGGACATTTCTCGGGGTTGAGTTTCATGTTGACCTTTCTTAAGTTCTTGAAGGTTTCTTGGATGTCATCAAGTATTTGGTATTCCGTTTTGCTTTTGATTACCAAATCGTCAACATATGCCTCCATGTTTCTACCGATTTGACTAGCAAAATCCTTATCAACCAGGCGTTGGTAGGTTGCACCCGCGTTTTTTAGGCCAAAAGGCATCTGTTGGTAGCAAAGATTCCTTTGTCCGTGTGAAAGGCAGTTTTTTCTTTATCTTCTTTCTTCATGAGAATTTTATGGTAACCCTTGTAAGCATCGAGAAAACACTTGAAAGGGTAACCGGTGAGGGAATCAACCTTGAGATCAATTTCTGGCAACGGGTAACAATCTTTGGGACAAGCCTTGTTCAAGTCCTTGAAGTCTATGCACATTCTCCAATAGTTATCCGGCTTTCGAACCATGACTGGGTTTGCAACCCAGGATTGATACTTGACTTCTCGGAGAATTCCAGCTGATACAAGCTTTTCAACCTCTTGGCATGCAGCCAAGCTTCTTTCAGGTGCTAGACTCCGCTTCTTTTGGACAGCAGGCTTGACATCGGGTGGAATTTTCAACTCGTGTTCAGCAATGCTTCGAGGGATACCCGTCATGTCTTCCGAACACCAAGCAAAGACATCGCTATAATGCACTAGCAGCTTTTCAAGATATGAGAGAGTTTCTTGTGAAAGGCTTGGATTAACCCTTATCTTTTGTTTAGGATACTTAGGGTTGATGAGTAGCCTTTGCTTGTCTTCTTCACTCTTGAAACTTTCCCCTTCAACCATATAGGCCTCTTGAGTAGGTTGAAGGGTTGCAATCCCCCTCTCGGTAGGAAACTTGACAGTGCCATGACCAACAGAAACAGCCATGTAGAATGCACACTGCCCCGACCTTCCTATGATCACGTCATAGTTTGAAGTTATATTGATGACCACAAAGGTGAGGGGTTGGATTCTTTCCATTTTGCCTTCGCTGAAACGAACATCAAGGGTCAGTTTCCCTAAAGGCTTGAGAGGTATGTCTGCAATACCTTTTATGGAGGTTCCTGAGGGTTGAAGCTTTGAACGTTCCTCATTGCTTAAACGGTTGAAAAACTTCTCAAACATGATTTCGGTGGCTGCACCAGTATCTATCTATGCTTTGTTTGTTTGTAGTGTACCCACAGTTTCTTCAACCACAAGGGGTTTGAAAGTGGGTTCTTTTCTGTTGGAGGGAAACAAACACACTGAAGCTCCCAAGCTTCCAACCTCTGTCGTTTGTGAGGAACCTTTCCATCAAAATCCACCATGTTAACTTCCTTGCCCTTTCCTTCGGCCATCTTGTCCCTTACCCCCTTTACTAAGCGAGCAAGTTCCCCGGATTTGATGGCCTCTTCAATCCTCTTCTTCAATTGAAAGCAATCATTAGTATGGTGGCCCTTCTCTTCATTAAATTCACAATATTGGGTGGAATTCTCGTTTCTTTTGCTTTTGGGGAGAGGCCTTGGAGGTCGGAAGCTTTGCTTCACTTCTTCCATAGCAAGGATTTCTTGAGGGGTCTTAGTGAGGGGTGTGAAGCTCATGCCTTTTTCCCTGCTGGAAGGGTTCCGGCCTTCAGGCCTTCGCTGCTCTGAACCCTTTTGGCGTCAGTCATAGGGATGGAAGCTTCCCCTTTTTCTAGCTGGGCTGTCGCCTCGCCAGCTTGATCCCCTTTTTCTTTGCTCTTTAATATCCACGGCCTCTTCTCCTCTGATCTGGGCTTCGGCTCTTTCAAGAGCTTCTTCCAAGGTCTTAGGCAGGGATTTGTTAAAATCTCTTGTGACATATTTGGATGTAATGGCGTTCATAAAACCGGCCACTCTCATTTTTTCATCTGCCCCCACATATGTTAGACCTTCCTTTTTATACCTTTCTATGAACTCTCGAAGGCTCTCGAAGGCTCTCGACATCCCTTTGTTTGATCTGGAAGATTACTGTAGCATCCTTAACATATCGCCTTTGCTGGGAAAAGTTGGCCAGGAACCCCTTGCTAAGGTCATCGAAGCGTCGAACGCTTCGGGAAGGTAAGTCGTTGAACCAGATCCTGGCTGACCCGACAAGGGTTTGCATGAACATTAGACAACATTCAGCATTGGACCATTTCTCAATCCTAGCAGCACCAGTAAAGATCTGAAGATGGTCTTCAGGATCCTCAGTCCCATCATACGTTTTGATATGGGATGGCATTTTGATCTTCTTTTGGAAATCATAGTCAGCGATTTGCTGAGAAAAGTATGACAAGTTGCTTGGTTTATATGGCTTGGCCAGATCTTCTTCCATTCTTACACCTGTGTTGTTGTTATTGTTATTATTGTTCCTTGGGTGGCTAACACTTGATTAATAAACTGTTGCCATGGGAAGCTTGCCATCATCTGGGCCATCATCTGGGGCATAAGGTTGAAGCCTTGAAGGCTTCCAGATGCAACTGGGCAGTTTATACCCAAGGGAGTGCTCATAATGGCACTCCATGCCAAGGGATGCACAGGCAAAGCTTGTTCCCATGTGGTTGTTGCTGAGGGTGGAAGGCTTGCTACTAGAGATTGTAGGAGCTGGTCCAAAGTCAGCTCGTGCCCCAAGGGAGCACCAGTTGCAACTGGTTGGGAAGAAAAGAGAGGAAAAGACGTTGGATCTGACCTCGTATACAAATATGGGTTAGGATTTGGAGGAGGATTACTGGGACCAGCCTCATTCCTAAATGTAGTTGGCTGTGAACTTACAAAAGGAAGAGGGGGAGGCCCAGGAGATAGTGATGGTTCTGGCTCGTCATAATCCAGACAGATCCTCACTCCCTTGTCTCGTTCCCTACTCACATGTTGGTTAAGGAGAGACCTTAACTCAAGAAAGTTATTAGCAACTCCTTCAGGTGTGAGATCGATACGTGAGGGAGTGTTAGAGGCACCAACATTGGGAGATGGTACTCCGGAACGAGACGGTGTCGGCGTTTGGAAAGTGAGAAACTCAGGGTATGTTGCTCCAGTTGGAGTGCTTCCCGGTGTTGAGATAGAAGTTGGCATAGCCATGGGAGTTTGGCTAGTGTTCGGGGTAGAGGTACGAGGGACTTGGTTAACCTCTCCCAGAGACTCACCTTCCGACATGCTGAGTCTTGAATAGAAATGGAGCTACACTACTAAGTCTTTTGAAGAAAATAAGTGGCGTAGCCCCATGGTGGGCGCCAACTTGTTGATGCAACAAATACTAGACCGATGGTAGTAGCTGGGCTGGTTAGGCAAAAGGGTTGAAGGGTTTAGTTTTTCCTAACGCAGGTCGTGGGGTCCCCCCACGTTTGCAAGACGTGGAGAGAGGTTCACTAGTTTGATTTTGTTGTTTGCTCGGGATCCTCCACTGAAATGTGTTCAGTTTCGGATGTGGGAGCAATAAGAACGTGTGTGTTGAATGTGATGAAGAGTGACTTCCATAGAACAAGTACTCAAGAGCAATGACCAGAGATTCACATAGAATCAGAGCTGATCCAGAATGTCCTGAGCACTAAATGAAGTGTTGCATTTATAGGGAAGGTTATCGCTCAAAGAGGAAACCATTGACTAGTGAATATGCTTGCAGTGGGGGACTTACCCTTTTGAGGTTGAAGCCTTTTGACATGCGAGTAAAAGACTGCATTCTGTGCACTTATCTTACTTTTACGGCTAGGAGGGTTGTTGGGGTAATCAGAGATATGACCGATTACTGTTCACGTGTTGCTTTATCTTGGCTCCCGGGTTTTCAACCCTTGAACCCTTTAACCTTTTGAGCATTCATGTATTTAAGTCACTTTATTTGGTCTTGGGCTACCCTCGTCAACCTGTTTTGCAGAAAAAATATTATACTGATCAAAGGCTTCATCGTCATCATTGGGAAGGAGATGTACATACCTGAATCACAAAAAAAAACAAATATATTGCAAAATATTATCCTCAAAGAAACTAACCTGATTCTGCTTCTTTTGCAACATCAAAAGTCAAAACTTCCATGGGGGTGGTTGTGGTACAGTTTTTATGGTTGAAGGGTTCAACCGGTTTAAAGGCTTTCTAGAAGAGGGGAGTGGTTGTGGTACAGTTTTTATCGTTGACCGGTTTAAAGGCTTTCTAGAAGAGGGGAGTGGTTGCGGTACAGTTTTTATGGTTGAAGGGATCGACCGGTTAAGAGGCTTTCCAGAAGAGAGGAGTGGTTGCGGTACAATTTTTATGGTTGACCGGTTTAAAGGCTTTCTGGAAGAGGAGAGTGGTTGCGGTACAGTTTTTATGGTTGAAGGAATCGACCGGTTAAGAGGCTTTCCAGAAGAGAGGAGTGGTTGTGGTACAGTTTTTATGGTTGACCGGTTTAAAGGCTTTCCAGAAGAGGGGAGCGCGTGTGGTACAGTTTTTATGGTTGACCGGTTTAAAGGCTTTCTAAAAGAGGGAAGTGGTTGTGGTACAATTTTTATACTTGGCATCAACCGGTTTAACGGCTTTCCAGAAGAGGGAAGTGGCTGTAAGGGTTTTTTGGTGGAGAAACTTGGTAGTTTTGCGGGATTTTTAGTGTCTTTGGTGGTAGTGAGAGTAGGTGGCTTTATAGTGTTTCT
This sequence comes from Helianthus tuberosus, assembly GCA_030545235.1. Lineage (NCBI taxonomy): Eukaryota > Viridiplantae > Streptophyta > Magnoliopsida > Asterales > Asteraceae > Helianthus > Helianthus tuberosus. The sequence continues at coordinate 114,124,141 of CM060414.1, read as the reverse complement.
AGTGAGAGCGGGGGTTGGCAGTTTTAGTGGCTTGTGGGTAGAGCGAATTGACAACTTTGAAGTCTTTTTGATGGTAGCAGGTTTTGTTAGCTTTATAGCCTTTTTGGTGGCTACGGAAGTTGGCTGTTGTACCGGCTTTTGGGTAGAGTGAATTGGCAGTTTTATGGGCTTTTTAACAGGTTTTCTAGCAGTAAGGATAGTTGGTTTTTGGGTGGCAGGAAGACTGTGGATTACAGCACGCATAGCAGCAAGCTGTAGATCAACAACCTCAAGCTCATTTAACATGCTAGCTATGCGGAAGTTAGCATCCTCAACGAAATGATCAGGATGATGAAAAAGAATAGGAATACGAGGATGATCTATGTTAGCGGGATGCGAAATAGGAATAGGAAGAAGACGAGGTTGTATGGTACCCCTAATTGCAGCAAGATCAGGAACAGGTTCACACTCTTTGGTACGGTGAAGAAGCTTGGTCAACGTGGCGGCGATCCACCCACAAAGCACGACAAAAGAGGTGAAGATCGTGTCCCAGAAGGAGCGTGCGACTGCTGCTGCAAAAGCCTGATTAAAAAAAGTTAGAAAGAAACATTGAAAGTCATAAATAACAAAACAAACGAACAACGTCTGCCAAATTCCAATTCCTAGGCAAATTCTAATTCCAATTCCTTGAAACGAATGCTAGCTATATGTTTCAAAGTACAGTTGATAGCAACAACTTATCACATTAGCGATGAACATTTTCACAGTCAGCAGCAACTAGACTAGACTAGACTAGACTGACTACTAGTAAACTGAATTTCAGCCTTGGTTTTAAAATGCGCGATGCGCTCCGATGCGTTTTAGTCCAAAAATCCAATGCACGATATGCAATGCGTAATGCGAGCGCATCACGTATGCGATGCGTTTCTTATAAAAAAATACTAAAAACTAATTATGCATAACAATTTTTATTGTCAATATTTACATATAATAATATACTTCTAAAACATTTATTAAGCGTACTTATACACAAAATACATATAAAAAACACCAATAAACGTCTATAAAAATCAAAGAAAATAAGGAAAAAGATCATAAAACTAATTCAGTAAAAAGACGAGATTGTGAAAAAAAGAAAAAAAAATCAGAAAAAAGTAGCATGAATTTACCTGCAACACAATATCATAACGGAAAAATACAAAAATAAGAAAAAGTATAGTTTTTTGTACTTTTTACTACTGCAACACACAGAAAAAGTATACTTTTCACAAAAGCATAAGAAACAATGTTGCGTGCATCAGAGCACATTATTCGATGAGCGCACTATGCGAAATGTGCGCAATATTCTCGCATCACGTAAACGCATCGCATCAGCTGTTACGATGCGCTCTCATTAGCGCATCGGGTGCATCACGCATTATGAGCGCATTTTAAAACCAAGGCAATGAGTAGCATAAATCTATACTAGGATAAACCTAAACACCAAATCTGGAGCAATCAATGAGAGCATGAAAAGTGCATTCAACTATACATCGCAAAATACATATCAAATCAAATACTCAAAAAAGTCTTGTTCCACTTTGTGTGTCGACTCGCACACATATCAAATCAAATACTAAAAAGACATGTTTAAAGATTCATCCTAAAACCAAAAATCCATATTAACAGATCAGATCAAACTAAAGTCAACTGGTTTTGTCTCCATGCACACTTAGGTTTTGAAAATATATATATCAATATATCAATTTAATCAAGAACATCCCTCATAAAGTAACCCCATAAACAAAGCAAATCTCCTAATCAGATTCCAACTTCCAAACATCATATTATAATCAACCCTAATTCCTATTATAATCAACCCTAATTCCTATTCCTATTCCTATTCCTATTATAATCAATCAAGAGAATACGTACCCTAGTACTGAAGAAGAAGAGTGACTTCATTACAGAAGAAACAAGATCATCGATTGCGATTTGTGACATCATTACAGAAACAATCAGAGAAACAAGAAGATCCATTGTGTGTGTATGTGTGCGATTAGCGATGGCGAGAGAGAGATCAGATCGATTGATTGATTGATTGATTGTACCGCTCCCGCTCCCTCTTTCTTTCTTATATATACATTGCGCCTAATATTTTTTTGAGTAAACTGCAATTTTACCACCTGGGGTTTAAGCCAATTGGCACTCTGACCCCCTCCATGGAAATAATTGCAATTTCCCCCCCAACGTTGATTTTATGTCGCAATTTTACCCTCTCTGTCTAGCCAACGTTAATATTACCGTTAGTCCGCATTGAAATGTCCATTTTGCCCTTTGTCTTCCTCATTTAAGATACCTAGCCAACTCATTTTGCCCTAATTCCATCGCTGTTCAACACACTTCTTCAACTGTGCTCCCCCAATTATTCAATCGCCCCCCCCCCCAAATCTGCAAGCCCTCTTTAATTCCTTGTTGCTGAACATGTCCAGCTCTTCTTCCTCTATGCTTCGATCGAAGGAAACAATGGCCAAAACTCAACCCTTAGACATTATATGTCCTTGTGGTGGGCAAACGGTTTGCAAACAATCAGAAACGAAGGCTAATCCTGGAAGATGGTATCTTCGATGTGTAAGTGAATTCTGTTTTATGCTTATTGAAACTACTTCTGTGATTATTACTGAGTTGTGGTGTTGCTAATGATGTCCGATTATAGGTTGGAGGATGTGGATTCCTCAGATGGGCTGATGTTGGTGAAGAACAAGGATGTCCGATTTGTCGAGAGGTAATGCCTGCTTTAATTCAAAGCATTAAAGATAAGGATGAGTTGGCTAAGTGCAAAGACCAGTTGGCTCAGTACAAGAATGGCGATGTGTTCAAATTGAAGAGAATACGTACCCTAGTACTTAAGAAGAAGAGTGACTTCATTACAGAAGAAACAAGATCATCGATTGCGATTTGTGATATCATTACAGAAACAATCAGAGAAACAAGAAGATCCATTGTGTATGTGTGCGATTAGCGATGACGAGAGAGAGATCAGATCGATTGATTGATTGTACCGCTCCCGCTCCCGCTCCCGCTCCCTCTTTCTTTCTTATATATACATTGCGCCTAATATTCTCCTATATATTAATAAACGGATCGAATGAACAGTACATTTCAGGGGGTATTTAAGGGTTTTTCCACTTCTGGTGGTAGAAAGAGCTAGCGAGAGAGTGCGTGACGGAGGGAGAGAGAGAGCGCGCCGGCGGCAGAGTGAGATAGAGAGAAGTGCGGCGGTTATGGTGGAATCGGCTATGGTCTCCTGTCGACGGTAATGTTGTCGATCATCGCTGAATGGGAACTTGACGGCCGGGGGTTCTAGGGTTCCGGCGTTGGTACGGATGACTCTAATCGGTCGATTCTGGAGACGGAATGGGATACTTGAAGGTGATCTTGAACAACCACAACCTCAGAGACTTGAACCGTGTTTCAGCTACAATTTCGGTAAGCACTTTTGGTCTGCATGTCTCCATTTATTGGGTAGATCACACTTTCCTCTTTGTGGTGAGATTACGCGAGGTGATATCGAACAGGCGGCTGAAGATACCACCAGCGGTGGAACAAGCCACCGACAGGTAGCCTCAGTTTCAATTTTATTTTGCTTTTTGATTTTTTTCCATTCTTATGCCCTCATGAACTCTAGGCTTCTATTCGTTTGCCAGTATAGTTACTTTGGCTCATTACCAATTGACTTACAAAATTTATCTGTCAACATAAGTTTGAGTTTCTCCTTTTTAATTCATTTGTAGTAGTCTGTTGTTTTTTGATTCATAACACCCAATACATTTTAATTTTTGTCCTTAAATTCATAGTTTTGATCTCTTTGTAGAAGGATTATGTTTCACACTTTCACCTAGCAAGGAGACCGAGTTTAATACTAGCAGCGATGATGAAAGTTTTCAGGTCCAAATGCTTAACCCTCTTAGGACGAGATCCAAATTGACGAATGCTAATCATCAGCGCGTCGGGTTGGAAAGCTATGGCGGTGGGGTTTCGGTCGGAGAAGATATGTAGCAAAGATGAAAAACGGGTTGGATCCGGAATTTTGGTATGTAAGTTTCACAAAAGGTGTGTGTAGGTTGTAAGACTGTACGATGGGGGCTTGAAAATGGGGCGTTATGCAACACGTGGACGACACGTAAGCACGCGTCAGAAATGGGGCGTGGTGAAAAAACGGGAGGTGTGGGACAGGGCATGGACGGCGTTATTCGACACGTGAGACACTTTTATACTTAAAAATTATATAAAATCTATTAAATTTAAATAAAAAACATTAATATTAATTGCATCCAATCACATGCGGCCATGTTGTCTCCCACCCTCCACGCCGGTGGAATTCTTGCCGTCACTTCACCAACGCCGTCTACAATGTCGGGCCCGGTGTGGTGTGTGCGGTGTGGAGAGGCAACAACGCCGCTCCACCATGCCCACACCATGTGGTCTAAGGATGAGAAGTTGTAGGTATGTAAGTTTCACAAAAGCTTTGGCCTGGATGTGTGCTATGTTCTCAATGAAGCCTGATACAAGGTAAACGTAATACATGCTACTTTGTTATGCTCTCATATGAATAGGGTCAATTGTTTGAAATAAGTATGTAGCTTACTATATTAATGCCCAACATCTTTTAATATTTTGAAAAGGGATACTCTTACATCTGTTATGCCTCATATTGCCCAGCAAGTTAAATATTTTGTTGATACACTTTTGTGTGGACGCGGCACGTTCGGTTCGAGCCTTTAATGGAATGAGGACCAAGTCGGATATCCTCCTATCCCACTTGGGTCCAACAAGTTTGTTCTGTTTAATTTGTAATGTATAAACAAACAATGCATGTTGCATTTAGGGTATTATTTGTTTGTGTGTTTATTTAGTATGCTGGGCCAAATCCTCCTTTGGGCTTTGACTTCCTTGGGCCAAAACTCCTACTGACGAAACATGAAGAAACACAAAGTGTTTCACCCACTACAGGACAAAACATGATGAAACACAAAGTGTTTCATCATGCTACAGGACAAAAGCATGACGAAACTCCCTGTTTCGTCGTGTGATTGGGTTTCTTCAGGCCCAATGTTGTTTCGTCGAGCCCATGTGTGTTTCGTCATAGTTAAGGCCCAGGCTACTATATAAATAGCTTTCTGGTTTCACTTTGAAACTAGATGAGAGCATACCCTGAGAGTTATACTGTAAAACTGTGTGTGTATCAGTTGTTCTTGGTTCTCATCCCGTTTAATCAATAGATTGTGTTTCATTGGTTATTCCGTTTTGTTACTGTCTGTGTTTGGTTTGGCATCGTTACGGGGATTCCGCACCCGTGACCGTGTTTGTTATAAACAAGGATTCGGTTTTCGTTATCGATCCTCAGATTTCGGGACCTACAAGTGGTATCAGAGCTTTGGCTCTTATCCTTGTTTAAAACCAAACATCGTTGGATTTTATCAAGTGTTAAAATTGTTTGTGGTTGATTTTCTGAAAACTATTGTTCTTGAAAACTCATCATTTTCTGGAAAATGAACTCTTAAAATCTGTTGGATGTTGTTTGTTTGCTAAAAGTTTTATCGAAAACCTTGTTTGTTTGCATGATTACATAGTAAAACCGGGTTTTTAGTGAAAGTTTTGTGCAAATTTGTTGTTCGGAAAATTTATCGATCACCGGAAACTTCATAGTGTTCTTCAAACCTTCAAAGTGTTATTCAGAATATCAACTTTTGATCCTTTTTAAATCTACTGTTGAAGTTGTTTGTTGAATTAAAATTGATTAAATATTGTGTCACCATACCGGTTGGTAACTGTGAAGTTTGAAAAGTAGTGTGTTTGTCAGAAGGAGATAAGGTCTATTTGAAAATATCTCACCAACTCAGATCTTATCCAATCTGTTTTGTCGTTTAAAACAAACCTGAATTAATCAATTCAGTTTCGTCGCACAAGGGACAAGTCAGAGCGTTTCGTCAAATCTGAAATTCATCTTTGAGTTTCGTTACACACATCAACCATTCAATTTCGTCGACCTTCTTCAGCATTCAGTTTCATCGCATAACCAAAAGGATTTCTGTTTCGTCGACATCAGAACAGTTTCGTCGATCATCTTTGATTCAGTTTCGTCGACATTACATTCTGAGTTTCGTCGTTTGAATCTTATCCAAAATGATATGACGTTTCGTCGATCAAGATCAGCACATTGACTTTCGTCGATCATTTATTTCATCATTCACATTTTCGTCGTTCATCACATATAAATCAGATTGGGCTTCAAATTAATTGGGCTTCAACAAGTTTCATAATCCAGTTTCGTCGTCCATCATAATTCACAAAAAGGAATTCTGTTTCGTCTATCATAATTAACAACGTTTCGTCGACCATAGTTCAGCCTGAGTTTCGTCGAGAAACTTGTCATTTTTAACAGAAGACTTGCAAAAGTGTTTTAACAGTTTGTTATTAAGTGTGTGACCAGGTTTTCACTTTCATATATCAAACATGAGTAGTACTAGCCCTTGGGATTGGAGTACGGACCCACGACCAAGTCAAAAACCGACTTCAATGGCCGAATATTTAGCGAATTCCATACCTAAACAACAACAGTCAATAAGTGCAAGTCAATGGGCATTGGTGTCGAATCAAAATCAAAGCATTCAAAATCTATTGCTTAGTGAGAGTGAGACGGGTAGCAACAATCGCCCGCCAAAGTTAAATCACATGAACGACTATCCATTATGGAAGGGTCTTTTCCATAATTACGTTCAAGGGCAAAACACAGAATTATGGACGTGTTTCACCTCTGAATTTAGTCAAGCTCTTGAAGAAGCAGGATCAAATGCGACAACTTTCAATAATATGCAAGAAGCCGACAAAAAGGCATATGATCTGGAGAAGAAGGCGTATGCTATTCTCACTCAAGCACTTCACAAAGACATCTTTCATCAATTCTCTTATTGTAAGAACACGAAAGGTTTATGGGATGCATTGGTAGCGAGAGGAGAAGGAAATGCAGCTACTAGAAAGACACGCCATGATCTATTGAAGAAAGAGTTTGAATCATTTCAGTTCTTGGAGAATGAAACTCTAAATGATATGACTTCTCGTTTTTATCATTTGATTGGTGAAATGAGTTCTTATAATGTTGCTGCAACTCATCCGGAAATGATTGCACGGTTTGCTGATGCTCTACCTCCTAAGTGGAGTCCATTCATTGAACTTCTAAAGCATACGGGCGCTATGGATACAGCCAATGGCACTCTCTATGAATTCATTCAGAAGTTGGAGCACAAGAACGAAGAGGAAATTCGAAAAGCTAAAAGGATTGCAATTGCACCTCCTCAAAACACAGAAATGTATTTGCCTGGTTTTGGCCCTTCAGCTAGTTCTAGTTCCATTCAGCAACCGAAGCTTCAAACGGCGTTTGTGTCCAATACAAGCTCATCTCCGTTTCCACAGTTCAATCAAGCCCAACCACAGTGGGATCAAAGTGCTTATCTTTCACAATCTATACCCAAACCTCAAGCCCTACCACAACAACAACAAGCACATTATACCAACAATCCTTTACCCCAAAACACCAACACTGTCAGAGTTGATACTTACAATCTTTCAAAAGTCAGTGTAGAAGTTGCAAAGGAAAATTTGGAACTTCTCAACACAATGTTCAGTTCCTACTGTGGATTGGTAGTAGGTCAAATTGGAAACATCAATATGACCAATGAAGATTATCAGCAGATAGACCGTGATGAAATGGAGTTAATGGATATCAAGTGGGCGTTTGCAAGTGCTGTTAGAAGGGCAAAGGATTTCATGACTCGAACTGGAAGAACAAGCTTGGAAGGCAAAAATGATACGAAGTACGGGTTTGATAAAAATACGGGTACATGTTTCAATTGTGGTGAAAAGGGTCACTTCAAACGTGAGTGCACCCGACCAAGCAAACAGGGCAATCAGAATCCGTTTAGAAATCAGACGAGTACTTCTAATGCAAATCAAGACAATCGTGAACGAAGGATAGTAGCGGTGAACAACAACCAGAACCAGAACCAGTCTGGACCTTCAAACACCAATCGAGCATTGATCGTTCAAGCCGATGAAGGGTGTAATTGGTCTGTACAATTTGGAGATAATAATCAAGGAGGTGGAACCACATGCTATGCAAAAATCATCAATCACATCAAGCATGTTCACAAGGAAGAGTTTTCTGAAAGTGATGATAGCTCGGGTTATAGCGGGAGTTCAGATGAAGAAAGCTCGAATGTGGGAGATTATAATTCTGAAGATGGATCTTTTTCTTATCAGACTGCCTTTATGGCAAATGTCTCAGCCTCGACAAGTCAGGTAAATTCTGATCCTCCTGCTCCTAGTGTTTGTAATGTTTGTGCAGAATTGAAAGATGAATCTGAAAAGGTTCACAGTCATAACCAAAGTTTGGTTGTTGAGTTGTCTAAGTGTAAGGAGGCAAATATGGCTCTAGCTAGAAACGAAAAAGAATTTAAATCTGTGATTGAAACCTTAAAGAAAAGTGTTTTCGAGCTAACAAAAACTGTTTTCAATAAGCAAATTGGTATTAACAATTACATTAATATCATAGAGGAAACAAAGAAAGAGCTAGCCATTGCAAAATGCGAGCATGATGCGATCAAGCTCAAATTGGATAGTTATTCTAACTCCCGATATGTGCTTGATCACATCATAGATGTTCAAAAGCTGAAAGGGAATGTGAAAGGCGTTGGGTATAAGTCGTGTCCGCCCCCTTTGAGACACAACTATACCAGAATGCCCGATGAAGAGGATATGCCTCGTTTTGAGCCAAGTGTGCCTCTTGATTATGAGGAAGTTACTACTGGCCTAGGGTTTAAATCGGACAGTTCTTCAAGTACATCATCTGAGCAAACAGAAACTTCAACATCTACGAAACAAAGTCCTCCAATCATTGAGGACTATGATTCGTCGGATGATGAATCAGATGTGAATGACCAGGATGAATCACTTGATAAGAAGAAGGGAATGGAAATTCCAATTGAGAATCATATTCTTTGTGATCCTCCTATTCCTGTTGTGCAACAAGTTGTCAAACAAGTGATTAATCCTGTCAAGGAAGTAAAAGAATTTGTGTCTACCGTTAAGAGTTATAAAGTGTTGTACACTTTGGTCGGTGATTCTAAAATCTATTCAGATCATGATTTTTCAATTAAAAATGTCAATCCATCTTCGATTGAAAAAGTTTTTGAAGATAATACAAACAAGTTTTTGGGAAAGACAATTCCAGGAGTCATTGTAACTCAATGTGACCCAATTCCAAAAGCTGAAATCAGGAAACAATTTGGAAATAAAAAATCACCAACAAAGCAACAACCTTTTGCTAATAAGGGTAAACAACCAAAAAGGCGAGCTCAAAAGCCTAATGTTTCTCAATCAAAATCTGAAACAAACGGAGCTCGTAACCAGAAGAAAAACAGTGATGTCAAGTTTGTAGCATCGAAGGGTACTGATAAAATTGAGACTTTTGAAAACAAATCAAACACCGATTTTATCCAACAAGTCAAGATTTTAAAACGTAACAGTCAAAACAATTACACTCAACATACAAATGGGTGTGATCAAAGAGCAAGTACCTCAGGTTCTACGGGTTCGACATCTGTTGGTCGATCAAATTCTCCTAAGTTTGTGGAAAGGAGAACGTGTTTTAAGTGTGGGGAGTTTGGACATATCATTAAAAATTGTACAAATACTCCCAAATAGAAATTTGTTGAAAGAGCACCACCTGAAAAGGTTCACCCACAACGTCGTCCTGTTTCACCAAAATATGATAAAAGAACTGTTAAAGAACAAGAAACAAAACAACGACGTCAAAACGTCAAAGAAGTTGAAAAGGCGTTAAAACCGGAGGTTGTCCAAACAAAGTCTGTTAAGTTAGAAATTAAAAATGAAAAACAAAAACAGATTTGGAAACCAAAATCGGTAACTGTTTCAGGGGAAGCTCAATCCATTCCGAATCATCAGGAAATCGAAGTCACAATCCTCGATGATGAAGGACGACCCAAGTCTGTGAAGGCTTGGGTCCCCCTCTCCAACTAATCTCTGAGTGAGTGTGCAGGAAGTTCCAGGAGGAACTATCGATAGTCATAGGATTGTTGATAGTGGAGTGTCCATGCACAAGATCGGCGACAAAGAAATTGTTGCCTTTGATGGAGAGAAAAAGGAAAGAAGACAGAATTGTCTGTCGAAAGAGATTGAAAGCTTCGACAAAAATGAAAATCATTCCAAAGTTTGATTGTTCAAGGCTTTAATCGGGTCCCCAGGGTAGATTCAAATCAAAATGTACGCACCTGCAGCACGTCTGAAGTTCAAAATCAACAAGATGAACGTGCAGTGTACATTTCTTCGTGGTGTGATTGAAGAAAATGTGTTGTTGAACAAACCAACCAGGTGTGCGGATGCCTTGGTATGGATTGAACAACCGCACACTACTTCTGAAAGAGAAAGACAAAGACCTTCGCTGGTGCAATGTGGAAGACCAGCCGGACCCAGAGGTTTCTGATCTTGTTGCTGCATAGAGATTTCTCAGTAGCTACAAAATCGACTTTGAAATCCACACCGGGTGGATATCCAGTTTGGGAGAGCACTCAGATTCCTGGCAATGCATGAAACAGTTGCAGGATACGGTTTTGAATTTCTAATCTCTCCTATCCTTGTCGATACTTAAGCTACTCTTTGAATTACTATTTCGTACAGCACTCTTTGGCCAGACAATGTTGTCATGGTCCGCACCGCTTACCGATGTGCCAACTCATTTTTCCAAAATTCGATAAATCATTTTGGTAAACGGCATTGAGGTAAAACATGAGTTAACCGACATCGGGAAATCCTTTTTGTAAATATCTTTGTGTCTTTTAAATTTATCATAGTTTGTTGATTTTAGGGGGAGTAAATCCAAATTTGAAAAATTCAAAAACATCGAAAAATTTCAAAGCGCAAAAACATTAGAAAAACAAAAATGAGTTTCCTGGCGAGAAAAAGAGAAAATGATAGTACATCAGTGGTCTGTCGAAACCTCTTCGAACTGAAATGCAAAATGAAAAATGTTAAGCAGCTCTATATAAGATGTATTGGTAGGCTCACAATCATTTTAAAGTGTGCAGGGTGATATAAAACTTAAATCGACTGAAGACCAGGTGGGAACTGCACATTGGCATATGGTCTTAGTACCGAAATTTCGTTTGAGAGATTGCCGAGGTTCTGAGATATTCGGTCTTTATACTGTCTTATCATCTGGGTATCATGGTTGTATCTTTTACCGAAAAATAACGGAGACGAAGTCTAGATCTTCCATGATACTATACATACGTGTACATATTGCATTCGACCTCAATAAGTGATCAACAATCACATGTCCAAACAAAATAAGTGATAATATATCACAGATTCTTTGCGGGAGTCAAGTTCGTCTCTTTGCTGTACGAAAGTACTGACCTGTTCACGGACTTGCTCCTGTGCCCTCATGCATATGAAAATCAAGTTCCTCATAAATAAGTGATTCTATCACATAGGGCTTGTTTTCAAATCAAAATAAGTGAGTTTCTCACATCTTTTATACGGTCAAACAGATGATAAATGGTATAGTCACCGGTAAGATGAACCCTCGTGCATACCTTGATACGAGAATGTGTCGTGTGTGGATGAACACCGGTCGGTAAGTATAAATCATACCTTGACGTATCCCCTCGCCATGATTACATCTGATCAGTTGAGCTTAAGTGGACAACAATACCGATAATTGTTATAGGATGCTTATCTTAATGTGAACTATTTGAACAAAAAGAGCGTTTTGGCGTGACCGTACACTGATATGATTCTCTTACCCTCGAAACTCGCAAAAAGAATGTCTGTAAATTTTTTTTACTGCTTTCGTTTCTGCATCGCTGTATATATTTATTTATTGCTTTCCGTCTTTACATTTGAAAAATGAAAAATTCCAAAAAGATTTTAGGTGTGTTTTAATCTAAATTTTATAAAAGCCAAAAAGATTTTGCTTCTATTTTATTTTTGATTGACCGATGTTGGAACTCGAGTCTATCCTACCCAAAATCCTGATTTTAAGCCGGAAAACAATTGCATCTTCATAAACAGTCGAAGTTAACAAGTTTTGAAAGTTAAAGGACTAAAATTGATCATTTTCTAAACTTTCAAACTGTTGTCGGTCGGTGTTTGATTGAGATTTGATCTCATATGTGTATTTTGTTTAATTTGTCTATATTCCAAGCGGTTGTTCTCATTACGTGTTTAGCTTTCCTGTATGTGCAGATATGACATCAGAATCAGCTAAAGGCGAAGAGAACGTGTCAGATGACAAGCCGTAAAGTGAAGACACGATGTGAAGGCACTCAAAAGATAAAAATAATCGAGTTGCCGCTGACCCTTCATCAACACCACAAGGATCTGAAGAATTGACGATCAAAAGATTCACGAGCATAACTCAATGGAGAGTTCAATCTAAGGGGGAGTTTGTTAACACACTTCCTAAATGAAAAGGGAGTTTGTTGATACACTTTCTTCTTACGACGCGTGAAGACCTTGAAGATCCTCCTACATGAAAGACATGGAAGTCGAACCATCACAGCAGCGTCCAAGGGGGAGTTTGTTGATACACTTTTGTGTGGACGCGGCACGTTCGGTTCAAGCCTTTAACGGAATGAAGACCAAGTCGGATATCCTCCTATCCCACTTGGGTCCAACAAGTTTGTTTCGTTTAATTTGTAATGTATAAACAAACAATGCATGTTGCATTTAGGGTATTATTTGTTTGTGTGTTTATTTAGTATGCTGGGCCAAATCCTCCTTTGGGCTTTGACTTCCTTGGGCCAAAACTCCTACTGACGAAACATGAAGAAACACAAAGTGTTTCACCCACTACAGGACAAAACATGATGAAACACAAAGTGTGTCATCATGCTACAGGACAAAAGCATGACGAAACTCCCTGTTTCATCGTGTGATTGGGTTTCTTCAGGCCCAATGTCTGGCCCAATGTTGTTTCGTCGAGCCCATGTGTGTTTCGTCATAGTTAAGGCCCAGGCTACTATATAAACAGCTTTCTGGTTTCACTTTGAAACTAGATGAGAGCATACCCTGAGAGTTATACTGTAAAACTGTGTGTGTATCAGTTGTTCTTGGTTCTCATCCCGTTTAATCAATAGATTGTGTTTCATTGGTTATTCCGTTTTGTTACTATCTGTGTTTGGTTTGGCATCGTTACGGGGATTCCGCACCCGTGACCGTGTTTGTTATAAACAAGGATTCGATTTTCGTTATCGATCCTCAGATTTCGGGACCTAGATATTTTGAAGATGGATGCTACTAATAATGATAAAAATATTATGTGACTGTATATGTTGGTAGCTTTCTATTAAATTTCATGACATTTTATACCCTAAATCAAGAGACATCTCAGTTACAATTTACAAATGTCTATGCATGTATAGCATCTAACCACCTCATTGAACATAGTCTGGCATTGTTGGTGTTTTGGTCAAAAATTACCGAAGCAATTTAGTGATCAAATTAGTTAAGTGAGGTAGTGTGCTAAAAAGTGTGTTGAAAATATGCTCGTTAAGTTATTTAGAAAAATCAGTATTCAGGATACGGCTCGGGATATTGAGCTGTATCTATGATCAAACAATGAGCAAAAGTAAAGTAAACGACACGGGATGTACGAGGAAAGCCCTTGATCAATCTAGATCGCCGGCATAAAACCTCGGGAGCTGACAATCGCAGCTGCCTTGTTCTTCTTATTACTTCAAACGACAGGATACAGTGCAAGATGTGGTGCGGATCGACTACGTGTTACAATGAAATTTGAATACAAGTGTGGTGTTTGCAATGAGCTAGAGAGTGAAAGTGTTCGGGAGTGTTAGCAAAAATTGTGTGCCTTAAACTGATCCGCCCCCACCTATTTATAGTAAAGATAAAATAACAAACTATCCTAAACTTCCGGGATCCACCGAATATTCCTTCATCGAACGTTGTAGACCTGGTCTTTTGGGCTCAACGTCTCTCCTTCAACAAACTCGTCCGAGTCTTGAGGAGAAGAAGTCCACTTGACCGTTAGCAAGCCTCAGCCGTTAACCTGCACGTGGTTAATTCAATAAACCTCAGGATATCGCCCAAGATGTTAGCAATATCCTCTTCCAGCATCCTGGTCACAAATAAACAAACAAAGGCAGGATATTGGTCAGGATATGTATGCAAAGAAAATGAGCCATAACAATTGTCCCCAAATATATCAGTTGGTATACCAATCCAACGGATATATTTCAAAAGTTTCACCTCATAACTTAAGGTAATTAATACGACTAGACCCTTGAAATGACAGCGGTGCAACTTCCAAAGCATTATTTACTCTTTACCCCCCTATATTCATCCTATATTAACCGAGGGACTCCTTATTACGGTTATCCTTATCTTCAAGCGGACATCATGTATTTTCCTTTATATCCTTCTTTCTTGAATCTCTCTTAATTTGCTCAATACTTTTCATGGCACCACGAACAAAATCCCGATCGGACCGACCAGCTCCAAGCCTCGTAAGTCAGAACTTCATTGTTGATCCAGCAAAGGAGATCTGCTGCTTCAACAATGCCGACATCGCTGCTCTTAAAGATTCCGGCGCCTTCCCCACCGGAACAGTCTTTCGCCCTTTTGATCAGGAAGCCCGATCAGATGCAATATCCGATGAGTGGGTTTGTTTCTTCGCCTACCCCTTCTCTCTTGGACTCCGGTACCCATTTCCACCCTTTATTTCTAGCTTTTTCGACCTCACCGGCCTCAGTTACGCCCAGGTTATGCCAATGGTTTGACGAGTTTTAATAGTGCTAGATCAAATCAAATCTCGTCATTTTCCTAACCTACTTGTTGAGGACCTTCCTATAGCATACCGGTTGAGATCCCACGGCAATCATCGTTTTCTTCTATTTTCTACCTCCAAGAACCCTCTGGTTCTTAAAGCCACCAAGAATGAGGATCGATGGCGACGAAAATTCTTTTTCGTAAAAAGAGACTCTATTGATAAGGGTTTCGATCTACCGGTTAAATGGTTAACAAAGGGTAGGATTTAGGGTTTTAGGAATATCCCCAATTATATCTTCAAACTGTATCCCAGACTTATATCCTGATGTTTTTACGCAGCGAATTTCAGAGATTTAGTGCCTCCCAGTGCAGAATCCGAATCCAAGATCAAGGAAATCTACCGTCTTCCTGCCAGTGAAAGAACTTTCTCCCTGTCTCTTACAGATTCAAGCCAGAAATCAAGCTCAGAAATGTCTAGTAAGCACATTCTCAGCATATATTAATTATTTTTCAAAAGTATGATGAGTTTAAGAATATCTTCCCTTGTGTAGCACCAGTCGTCAACCTTGAAGGTTTCGAACTTGACGAGTTGGATTGCTACTCCAGCCTCGAACCCATCAAACAAGAATCCAAGCCAAAGTCGTCCGCTACACCAAAGGCTACCTCCTCGAAGACTATTTCTGCTCCCAAAGGCCCTCCGGCATCCAGGACCCGGGCATCTAGCTCTCGGAAGAGAAAGGAGACGGACTCCCCAGCTGTTTCTGAAACATTCTCTCTCGCGAATCATGGGTTTAACGAAGCCACCTCATTCCTCAAACAGGTAAAATTTCCCTTACAATATCCTGCACAAGTATGTTAGTCTTTATCCTGCCTATTTTTACGTTGATACCTGTGTCTTTATCGATAGGGTTTGGACCGCCTCATGCACTTGTATGAAGACGCCTGCGGGCTTAACAAGATGTTGGAGATCAAGCTGGAGAAAGCTGAGGCCACCATAGCTGACCAAGGAACCATTGCAGCTGCTAAATCCCAGCATTATGAAGACAAATACAAGGCAATGATCCGGGATCACCAGGCTACTCTCCACAAAGCCAACGAGGATGCTCAAGCCAAACTAGATGCCGCCCTTCTCCAATATCAGCAGAATATGAGTTCATATCGGGATAGCCTCAAAGCATCTGTGGTCGTCTCTCTTCTCCAAGCCAGGATAAGGATGGCTTATGAGGCCATGGATTTGGGTTTTGAATGCCCTTCCTGGAATGTAAAGGCTTGGGAGGAGAAACTACAGGGCCTCGGAGGTCATCCCGTCGCTCATCCTGCAAAACATACTGGTGAAGGGCCTTCTAAGGCGACAGAGGAAGCGGCCAATGCTGATGATGATGCCGAGAAGAATCCTGAGGCTGATGCTGGTGCGAACGCTGGGAAGGAAGTTGCTGTTCAAGAGGGCGCTGCCCCTTAGGCAGCGGAGTGGGCGATGATGGATATACGTGCCAAGGCCGGAGCCCATTTTTAAATTTCATGGTTGTGGTTGCATAAACAATTTACTTTTCCTGTCTTCGAACAATTTACATTTCCTGCACTAGAACAATGTGATGACCAAAGGTGGATGGGTCCTAGATTTTAGGATGAAGCCCTTGGTCATCAATTAGTATAACTCGTTTTGAATGTGATAACGGTTGCAGGTGGATAGGTCCTGTTTTGAGATATATCCTGCAACCGTTACACAAGTATAGTAAAAACTAATTGTGCTTTTGGCGGATGGGCCTTGGTTTGTGGTGAAACCAAAAGCACAACTTTTGACTTGTTAATAATATAACTATCTTTTGACTTATTTGCTGTTACCTTGCATTACTTAGTGTAATTCTTAGCTTTGTAAAAATTTTATATTACTATCTTATGAGAATATCCTGATCAGTATGCTCAGCGATATACTGTAAAAACCTTTTATTAGATAGAACTTTCAAACGTTCCTTCAACTTTGTAGAAATTTCTTTAGAAGGTGAAAAACAATCTATCTTTTCAAAACCAAGTTTTGATAATATTTAAATGATCAAAGTTCCAAACTAATACTAGTTTCAAACACCCTAATCAAATATCCTGAAAAGGACTTTGAGAATATATCGGGATACTTAACATAATGTTACTAAAAACTTAGACGATGCTTACAAAGGAAAGATCATACCCGGAGTAGTATACAACCCTTTTATCAAACCTCAATCTCCTTGCAACTTTTCCAATGAAGATGTCCCCTGTGTGAGATATTTAGCATACTAGTTCCGAACTTTAGCCTTTGAGCTTTACATTACTGCCTTGGTAGGAATGTCCCCTGTGTACAATGTCTTCAAATACTTAGAAATCTTCTGAATGTCAGTTTCCATTGTATAGGCAATTTTTTAGATCCCAAGGGTAAAACCCAATGATGTACTGGAGATAAATCCCTTGTATCCTGGGGAAAATCCCAAATTTTCATGCGCTACAGGCGGGAGTGTATAAACTCCAAGACTTAGAAAGGTGAAAACCTTTAAACCTTAGAGAGTATGAAAATACCCTTTCGTGAGAGAGGGTGATCAATCCTCATATACCTTTAGGATTCAGGATATAGCCAATAGTAACGAAATTGTCAGCCACTTTTACATGGACTGGTCCCACCACCTTGAACTATCCCTGAATAACTTGCGCTCCAGGCGGGGTGTTTAAACCCAATTCGGAAGAAAGGTGAATACCTTTAAACCTGTGAAGGGATCAGGATCCCTTGTACGTGAGAGAGGGGGCCAATCCTCTAATCTTTCGAGTTATCCCGAGTATATATCCTGGAGCTATATCCTGAAACATATTCTGCAAAACAATTGTAAACTAAGGTGGGTGTTAGCTTGGCTAACACCCCTCCGATGCTTAAGTTAGTATTGGGTTTCAAAGAATAAATTAAACCAAAACATATTTAAAAAAGATAGAATTCATACCATCCTGAGTTAGAAATTAAATTCTAAACTCACTTGAAATAGAGCTTAAGGTGTATAGCATTCCAAGACCTCGGTAGCATATCCCCTTCCATATTCTTGAGTTTGTATGCTCCTTTCCCTGCTTCTGATTCAACTTCATATGGTCCTTCCCATTTTGGAGCTAACTTACCATCGGCAGGATTAGTAGTATTCTGAAAAGCCTTTCTTAGCACCCAATCTCCAACCTTAAATCTTCTGGTCCTAATATTCTTGTTATATGCCCTGGATATTCTCTGTTGATATGCTGCCATCCTTAGCCTTGCCGCATCCCTCTTCTCATCTATAGTGTCTAAATCCTGACTCAAGGCTTCAGGATTCTGCTCAGGATCACTTAGGGTAGATCTTGCAGTAGGTATTTTCATTTCCGTTGGAATCATTGCTTCTGCTCCAAATACCAAGGAAAATGGGGTTTGGCCTGTTGCATTCTTTACCATTGTCCTATCAGCCCATAAAACAAAGGGTAATTCTTCTGCCCATCTTCCTTTTTTGGCTCCAAGCCTTTTCTTTAAGTTGTTGACAATTATCTTGTTTGAGGATTCTGCTTGTCCATTCGCTTGAGGATGTACTGGAGTAGATGTTATCATTTTGATTCCCCAACTTTTGCAAAAGTCAGTAGTTCTCTTGCTTATAAACTGAGAACCATTATCACAGATTATCTCGGCTGGTATTCCAAATCTGGTCAGGATATTCCTCTTTATGAAGGATACTACTTCTTGATCTCTCACTTGAACAAATGCTTCTGCTTCAACCCACTTAGAGAAATAATCCGTCATTGCTAGCATAAAGACTTTTCCTCCCGGAGCTTTTGGTAGCTTTCCCACTATATCCATACCCCACTTCATAAACGGCCAAGGGGAAACAATAGGATATAATGGTTCAGCAGGTTGATGCAGTATGTTACTATGTCTTTGACATGCGTCACATCTTCGAGCATATTCTGCTGCATCCTTTCTCATTGTTGGCCAATAATATCCTGTCCTTAACACTTTTGAGAATAACGACCTGCCCCCAGCATGGTTACCACAATCCCCTTCATGTATATCCTGAAGTACTTCTTTGGCTTCAGGATCCTCCAAGCACCTCAAATACGGTCCTGCAAGAGATTTCTTGTATAAAATATTATTTATAATAGTGAATCGTGATACCTTCATCCTAAATGCCTTAGGATTCTCATTTCTAGGGATGTGTCCTTCTTTGAGATATCTCATGATTGGAGCCGTCCAGGATTTAGGATCCTCTCCAGGATGTTCTGCTCCAGGATCCTGAATACCCGCTACTTCTTTATCCTGAGCATTCGTTGCAGGATATAAGACATGTAATATTGGTATTTGGGTCCCTTCAGGTATCCTGATCGATGATCCCAAATTTGCTAAGGCATCCGCTTCAGCATTATCCTCCCTCGGTACCTGTTCAAGTATAAAAACATCGAAATATCCTGCTAATTTTTTGAGAATATCAAGATATTCGATTAATTTCTCACCCTTAACTGCATAGGATCCATTAAAATGGTTAGTAATTAACAAAGAGTCAACATATACTTGCAAATTTTTGATACTCATGCTCTTAGCCAACTCTAATCCTGCAATTAAAGCCTCATACTCTGCTTCATTATTAGTAGCAGGAAATTCACATCTAATAGCCTGGGGTAATATGTCCCCCTGTGGCGATTTTAGTAGTATTCCTAATCCTACTCCTCTTACATTAGATGCTCCATCAGTATATAATGTCCAGGATCCCGAGGATTCTCCTAACTGTTGAACTTCTAGGTCTACCTCGTCCTGAATGTCACTACTAAAGTCAGCCACAAAGTCAGCTAAAGCCTGGGATTTTATGGCATTTCTAGGTTCATATACTAAATCATAAGCACTTAACTTTACTGACCACTTGGCCATCCTGCCTGACATCTCTGGTTTCCTAAGCACATTTTTGACAGGATAATTTGTTTTAACGTGTATCCTATGTGTCTCAAAATAATGTCTAAGCTTTGTCGATGCCATGACTAGAGCTAATATTAATTTTTCTAAATGAGAATACCTAGTTTCAGCATCTAACAAACTTTTACTAACATAATAAACAGGATATTGCTGACCTTCATGGTCTTTTATAAGAACGGCACTTACAGCATTCCCTGATACAGCAAGGTATAGGGATAGTGGTTCACCATTTTCAGGCTTCATCAATAGAGGTGCGGTTGAGAGATATCGCTTCAAATCCTGTAGGGCCGCTTCATGCTTCTCACCCCATTCGAATCTTTTGTTCTTCTTCAGGATATCATAAAAATCTTTACATTTCTCTGAGGATCTCGAGATAAACCTGTTTAAAGCTGCTACTCGGCCTGTCAATCTTTGTACGTCCTTCATATTTGAGGGTGATTTTATATCCAGGATAGCTTTGATCTGCTCTGGGCTTGCTTCTATCCCCCTTTTTGTCACCATATATCCAAGAAACTTTCCTGCCCCCACTCCGAAATGGCATTTAGCAGGATTCAGCTTCATGTTGTATCGATCCAGGATATCAAATGCTCCCTTGATATCCTGGAGGTGATCCTCAGCCTTTTTAGATTTCACCACCATATCATCGATATATACCTCCATGGTGTCCCCCAGTTTGTCTTTGAACATCATGTTTACCAATCTTTGGTATGTTGCACCTGCATTTTTCAAACCAAAAGGCATAGCTGTATAACAATAAATACTTGTTGGTGTCATGAAGGCAGTATCCTCCTGGTCAGAAGGCTCCATTTGGATCTGTTGAAATCCTGAAGATGCGTCCATGAAGGTTAGCATTTCATGCCCGGCAGTGGCATCTACCATTGCATCAATGTGGGGAAGAGGAAATGGGTCTTTAGGACAAGCTTTGTTCAAGTCTGTGTAGTCCACACAAACTCTCCATTTCCCATTCTTCTTCTGTACTACAACCACGTTTGCTAGCCACCTTGGGAACTTAACCTCTCTGATCATCCTGGACTTCAATAATCTCTCAACTTCCTCCTGGATAATTGTGTTCCGCTCAGGAGCAAACTTCCTTCTTTTTTGCTGCACAGGCTTGAATGATTTATCAATTCCAAGCTTGTGAGTGATAATATCTTTGGATATGCCTGTCATATCCTCATGCTTCCATGCAAACGTTGACATCCTGCATTTCAAAAAGTTAATTAATTGTTCTTCAATATCCTGAGGGATATTGGTCCCTACGAGCACCGAAATATCGGGATTATCCTGGTCCAGGATAATTTTCTTCACATCCTGCTCCGGATCCTCCACGATATCCTGGGCCCGCGTCTTTAATTGCTATGCTGCACTAGGTTTGGTTGAGGATTTCATCGAGGATGAGTAGCATTCTTTCGCCTCCTGCTGATCACTGTCGACTTTGACAACTCCCCAAGGTGTAGGTATCTTGATGCATTGGTGATATGTTGATGGCACAGCCTTCATATCGTGAATCCACGGTCTTCCCAGTATGATGTTGTAGCAGGAGAGAGAATCCATCACACAGAAACGTTGTATCGAGTTGACTCCTTCAACGTATACTGGCAACTTTATCTCTCCCACTGTGTTTCTAGCCTCTCCACTGAACCCAACAAGCACGGTAGACTTTGAAGTGATATCCATTGGAGATACATTCATTCTCTTCAGAGTTTCTAGTTGGATTATGTTGACGGGGCTGCCATTATCAACCAATATCCTGCGTACAAAATGGTTAGCCACATATAACGTTATTACCAGAGCATCATGGTGAGGATCCTGGACAGTATCCCTGTCATCAGCATCAAAAGTGATCACTTTGTCAGTCGTGAGGGTAGTCATCCTGACAGGTTTGTCTCCCCTTTCGGCCTTAGCTTCCTTTGCATGTCTCTTTGCCGCCGAATACGAAGTTCCACAAATGTCGGATCCTCCCGAAATGAAGTTGATTATCTTGGCATCCGCAGGAGGTGATGCTGCTCGTTCAGGATCCTTCTCAGTATCCTGACCCTTATTCTTCTTTCTCCCTAAGAGATCTTTCAGATATCCCTTGCTTAGAAGATAGCTTATTTCTTTCCTTAGAGCAATGCAATCCTCAGTTACATGTCCGAAATCTTCGTGGAAAGCACACCATTTTGACTTATCTTTCCAGTCAGCCTTTTGTTGATTCTTTCGAGGCCACCTAGCCTTGTCTCCTAGACCCTGCATGGCATACATCAATTTAGGAATGTTAACAGAAAAGCAATATTCAGACAACTCAGGATACTCTTCAGGATCCTCATCTTCGATAGCATTCACTCTCTTGTTTTCATTTCTGCCATATGGCTTAGGCCGATATGACTTGAATGAGGATTCTGACTTCCTGTTAGTTGACTCATAAGTGTTAGATGAGTTCATCCTTTCTTGCATCTTCTTGTCATCTTCCAGACGGATATATCTCAAAGCCCTGTTACGAGCTTCGTCTAGATTCCTGCAGGGATTCATTACAAGATCCTGATAAAACTAAGAATCCTTTTGTAATCCCATCTTAAAAGCTTGCACAGCTGTTGC
Source organism: Helianthus tuberosus (assembly GCA_030545235.1). NCBI lineage: Eukaryota > Viridiplantae > Streptophyta > Magnoliopsida > Asterales > Asteraceae > Helianthus > Helianthus tuberosus. The sequence continues at coordinate 114,101,808 of CM060414.1, read as the reverse complement.
AACATCAAGATGTGGGATATCCAAGGATTCTCGACTGAATTTGTTCACATAATCCCTCAAGGATTCCTGAGGCCCTTGAGTTATCCTGTAAAGATCACTGGTTAGTTTCTCAAAACTCCGGCTACAAGAAAATTGACTGTTAAATAAATTAACCAAATGAGCAAACGAAGTAATTGAGTGAGGAGGAACGTTTAACAGCCATTTTAAGGCTGATCCTGTTAGAGTAGAACCAAATCCCTTGCACAAACATGCTTCCTTGAGCTCCGGAGGGATAGGGTTAATCTCCATTCTTTCCCTATACTGAGCAATATGCTCCTCAGGATCCGTAGTTCCGTCGTAGAGCTTCATGTTGGGGGTTTGAAATCTCTTTGGAATCTCAGCATCACAGATAGGATATGCAAAACGAGATATCTTGTGGCTGTCTTGGGACACTTCTGGGATCGGCTGGACCACCCCAGGTACACTAGATATCATGTCCTTCAACTTCTGAAGTTCCCTAGTAAGTGCTGATGTTACACCTGTATCCTGCAAAGATCCACCATTGTTAGTAGCATGAGTATTATTATTATTTGACACGTTACCCGTTGGAGGATTTTGCCCATATCCTGAAGCATATCCTGAGCTCCTCATGGTTGACATCCTGATCGAGGAGGGTATTTCAGGAGTATGATTCTGAGGAAGGCTGGGCACAATATTCCCCCTATTATCCTCAGTAAACACGGCTGAACTGAAGTTCAAAGTTCTGGGATGTAATGGAGTGACAATATCCTCAGCAGATCTGCTCGAGCCAGACTTCAGGAGTTGTATTTCCCTTAAAAGCATTTGGTTTGTTTCCTGTTGCTGCCTCATTTGTTCCTGCACACTTCCAAATAAGGTTAAAATTTCATCGTTAGAAGCTAAAACAAGAGCGGATTCCTGAACACTGCGGGTAGGGATAACATCCTGAGGTCGTGAAGAGGCTGGCATCCTTGGAGGAGGTGGTGGAAGCACCGAACCGGTAGTAGCAGAAGTCATAGCAGACACAGTAGAGGAACTCATGTTTGATCTTGAGGCCATTACGGACAATGTGGCAAAAAGTTTTGAAAATAGAAAACCGATTAGCGATTTGACAAAAATTTTTAGTAAAGAGAGCACCACTTGCCCCACGGTGGGCGCCAAATTGTTTTGGTCAAAAATTACCGAAGCAATTTAGTGATCAAATTAGTTAAGTGAGGTAGTGTGCTAAAAAGTGTGTTGAAAATATGCTCGTTAAGTTATTTAGAAAAATCAGTATTCAGGATACGGCTCGGGATATTGAGCTGTATCTATGATCAAACAATGAGCAAAAGTAAAGTAAACGACACGGGATGTACGAGGAAAGCCCTTGATCAATCTAGATCGCCGGCATAAAACCTCGGGAGCTGACAATCGCAGCTGCCTTGTTCTTCTTATTACTTCAAACGTCAGGATACAGTGCAAGATGTGGTGCGGATCGACTACGTGTTACAATGAAATTTGAATACAAGTGTGGTGTTTGCAATGAGCTAGAGAGTGAAAGTGTTCGGGAGTGTTAGCAAAAATTGTGTGCCTTAAACTGATCCGCCCCCACCTATTTATAGTAAAGATAAAATAACAAACTATCCTAAACTTCCGGGATCCACCGAATATTCCTTCATCGAACGTTGTAGACCTGGTCTTTCGGGCTCAACGTCTCTCCTTCAACAAACTCGTCCGAGTCTTGAGGAGAAGAAGTCCACTTGACCGTTAGCAAGCCTCAGCCGTTAACCTGCACGTGGTTAATTCAATAAACCTCAGGATATCGCCCAAGATGTTAGCAATATCCTCTTCCAGCATCCTGGTCACAAATAAACAAACAAAGGCAGGATATTGGTCAGGATATGTATGCAAAGAAAATGAGCCATAACAGTTGGAATCTTTTAAAACGATTTAAATGAATTAAAGTTATGTAGTTAGTCAAATGAATGTATTGTTGTACATATAACATTCTTTATGAGTTTATGGTGTATTAGTTTATCTTTTAATAACATAAAGTTTTATTTTAATATCTCTTTTAGTTGATTTTTTTATCGGCACAAATCGAATACATATTGATTGTTTTAAAAAGTTGAAAAAGGGTGAAGGGGAGGGGAACCATGAACTCCAAAAGACATTGGTGGGGTTTGCATGAGTTCGATACCCAGGCAAGTGAACTATGTATTTGTACATGTTCCAAAAAAAGACTAAAAGTCTTAGCAAACAACAAACAAATACAAAATACTCTTAAATATGTATTCTGTATATAACAAGGCTAGATATTTTTTGAATATTACTCAACTTATGGTGTAAATTTCATTTGCAGCTTGGAATTGTGAGTGATCATTACCAGGCATTTGCTTAGATGAGTTCAGAAAAGAAAAGTACACAACTGATCATTATATAAAACTACCGCGTTAAATGTTGTTATATGCTGATGTGGGCGGTGGACATTTTGTAGGGTTGTTATTCGCGTATTTGGGCGGTGAAGCCACTTCTATTTTCACAGTTACCCTGTGTCCTCCACAGACCTGCATAACACATCCAATTCCCCACCGCACTGCCATGCCTTTTTAGATTACAATCCAGCTGCCTCCTACAAAAGCAATAGAAACCGGCTCATCTCCACGCCACACAACTCCACAGCGACACGATGGGGCATCGCAGGTTAATTGTACTAAGTCTCCAATGATCGTAAGTTTACGGATGTCACAGGAGCCGTATGAGGTGGAAGCTCGACGTATGGTTTTGAAGCCGAGCTACAAGTGGGTCTACGGAATAATCACATGTAGGAAAAGGTAGTTTTTTAATATGATTACAAAGATGCAATCAGTATGCTACAAACCTGAATCCAATGATGGGTCAAAAATGATTCTGGTTATGAGTTTAATGTAATGATTCGGTTTAGCGCGATTGCGTTATGAGTTGTAACGTTAATCATACATGTTATCACACCAAGAACTATTCGGATTAGCGCGGCACAACGCGCGCAATGTATAAAACTAGTTCAAATTAAATAGTTGGAGAGGTAAATAATTTATTATCTTACATTTTTATATTTTCTATAATAAATAATGATTTTAATTGGTTTCTCGCGAATTCTTAAAGTTCTCGTAATAGTTAGAGTTCTCATTCCATACTGCCCCATCACACACATTATGGTCCATTATGTCATGTCCTGCCTGAAATCAGATAGCGTATCCTGACATCTAGAATTTTGCATGCAACTTTAGAAGCAAACAAGACTTCGAAAACTATTCTAAATTTTTGGTACAGAGAGGTTGCAAAGAAGGCTCTAGGCCATCCTTGAACATCCTCATAAAAACTAAATATTTCTTAAGAAATGCCTAGATTTGTTGACCAAAGAGGGATGCCAAAATATAGTATGGAACTTTCTAGACTTAAAACTCGTCTAGAAACCTTGTAACTAGTATAAATAGAGCATGGTGGCTTCAAACAAAAACAAAAACTTGAGTCATGTGGTTATGCCTTTATTTAAGAATTCAAAACATACAATCAAAATCTGGTTTGATTTTGTTAGTACATGATTCTTATGGAAGTTATCCGTAGTTATTGCAAGGTCTTCTCAAGAACCGAATCTGAGTCGGTATAATTTTAACAAAAACAAAATTCAGTTACCGTGTTATGTTCTTGATTCAAGAACAGAAAACGGTTACGTCAAAATCATGTTTATTTATCAGGGTACCTAAACATCACCTTTTGTTGCACTATCCTAGAACTTTAGATCAAAATAGTCAGTATGTTTCTAACAAAAATATTTATTTTACTGGGTTATGTTCTTGCTTCAAGAACTAAAAACAGGTACCTCAAAATCAAACTCTTGTTTGATTTTCATGTACCTAATCTCTTTGGACATGTATTTCAATTTTCGATGATTTTCTCTTCAACTCGGCTAACCGCCCTTTCTACACATGTTTATCATACTTCTCTTCCTCAGTGGTGCCTAAGGATTTTCAAAAGTATCCGAATCAGAAAATCCGATTCGAACTATCCGATATATGAAATCTGGATATCTGAATCTTTCGGATTCAAATAGTGATTTTAAAATTTTTCAGATATTCGAAACATCCGAAAATTTATAATTTTTATGGATATTCAAAATATCTCGAATATCCGAAAATATCAAAAAGTCTATATTCGGGTATCAAAAAAATTACATTCGGATATCCGAAAATATCCTAAATATTCGGTTTAGAATAAATAAAAAATAAAATAAACATTCAAATACGGATTCGGATAGTAAAATTAGGTCTTCAAAAAGGTCGGATATTCAATTTTGAACACCCATAGTGGTGCTAATTTTTTTAATAATAGAGTAAATTGTCCCTCTCTTTTGTCCGTTTTTCACTTTTAGTCCCTAACTTTCCAACATTACATGCTTGTTCCCAATGGCTTAATTTAAACACCCGAATTGAAGCGTCGTTTTCATCGTTTGGAACACCGTTTCGAGGTAAGTTTTACATCAATGGACTCGTATCGTCATTCTGATCAAAAGCCGTAAAAATCTGTTTGTAATTTGGAAAAAAACATAACTCCGTTAAGTTTTTTTAACGGGGGACCAGTGTAGGAAAAATAAGTGAACGGTGGGACTGGTGGGGAGCATATTTAAAGGTGAGACTGTCAATGGCCAATGACCTCTAGTTGGGATTATTACAGGCCAATTCCCCTAAATTACATAATTCTACGCTTAACTCTACAAGTATTTAAGTAATAAATTGGATAGACATAGTATCTCGAATAAACAAAAATAATATATTTTATTTGCTTGCGCTAACTATCTTCCGAGAGAAAATCAATAAGTATTAATAATGATAATCAGATAAGTCTGGCCCTAAAGGTTGGTTCATTCTTAATAGTAGCTGGAGGTATCTACTCTAACTTAACTCCTACTGCTGCTCCTGCTCTTATTGAAAAATCTTAGCAAAGGACTATCTTCAAGGAAGGCTGATGATGTTCAGAGTATAGATTAAATTGCAAAGCTTACAGCCCAAGTTGAAGCATTAACTGCGCAAATTGGAAAGCTAATGATAAAACAGGAAATGTTCAGAGTACTGAAGAAGAAGAGTGACTTCATTACAGAAGAAACAAGATCATCGATTGCGATTTGTGACATCATTACCGAAATAATTAGAGAAACAAGAAGATCCATTGTGTATGTGTGTGATTAGCGATGGCGAGAGACATATCAGATCGATTGATTGATTGTACCGCTCCCGCTCCCTCTTTCTTTCTTATATATACATTGCGCCTAATATTTTGGGTAAATTACACTTTTCGTCCTTTATGTTTGTACCGGAATGCAACGGATAGCCTTTAAATTCAATAATAATTACAGTCACAATCCTTAATTTGGATAACTCGTTACATCTTTCGTCCTTTAGCACTAACAAAGTTAAACATTTCAGTTAAGTTGTCATTTCATGGTAAAGCTTCTCAACCTTTGCGTGGGAAACAATTTAGGTTCATAGATAATCCTTGTTTGTGTGCTCGGAAACACCCTTTAACACCTCAAAACTTATGTACTGTTAAAACATTTATTATTGTGATTTTTATTGTTCGTATTATCACTTAAACTCATGTTATATTTCTATGTTTTAACGTAACTTTATAGACAACACATTATAATTGTCCCCTTATGACCTGACGCTATTTAACACCATAATGTCAACCATAAAACACACCAAAAACCCACAAATAACATAATGAAGATTACTAAAACATAGCTGACTGACCGATGTTGTTGGCATGGTGGTACACTCACTTGAATAACGGCATCAAAAAAATCAGCTAGATGTAAATCATAGATGCCAAAGAAAAAGAACACTTTTCAGTAAATAAACGCCAAACTTAATGGTATGGCGTTTTAGATAAAGATGGTGTTTCATCTGGTAGTGACTGATGTGTATGGCTTGTAGTTTAAGGCGAGAATTTTAATGGCGTTTTACTCATGAGTTTGGCGCTTTGTATTAGAGCAGTAAAGGACCATTTTACCCTTAATGAAGCGCGTCCACGTAATAAAGTTGATGTTATTTACGAAAACGCCACCGCGTCAATCTAATCCATAGATTATTTTAATCCAACGGATGAGGGGCGTTCTCACCGTTTCCACAATTATAGATGTTTTCCCTAATCCTGCCCCTATGTATATATATATATATATATATATATATATATAGACATATATATTTACATATATATATAGGGTGGGGTTCTAGAGTGAACACTAGTGTATTTGCGAACTAAGTGAACAAATCCTGGCCATTGATCTACACACGTGTATGGCCAGGATCTCATCATCAAATCGTAAAATACACTAGTGTATTTCAACATCAAATCCTGACCATTGATCTATCTACACACGTGTATGGCCAGGATTAGTTCACTCAGTTCGCAAGCTACAATAGTGTTCACTCTTGAACCTAATCCTATATATATATATATATATATATATAATACCTTATTAGGAGAACTGGGTTTTCTACCATTTTTGTAATTTTGCCATAGGTACAAATCTTGAAGCACCATGTACCAATGAAGCAAGCCATTTTAGAGGGAGGAAACTTGGACATTGTCAAAACTTCCATGGGGGTGGTTGTGGCACAGTTTTTATGGTTGAAGGGTTCAACTGGTTTAAAGGCATTCTAGAAGAGGGGAGTGGTTGTGGTACAGTTTTTATGGTTGACCGGTTTAAAGGCTTTCTAGAAGAGGAGAGTGGTTGCGGTACAGTTTTTATGGTTGAAGGGATCGACCGGTTAAGAGGCTTTCCAGAAGAGAGGAGTGGTTGTGGTACAGTTTTTATGGTTGACCGGTTTAAAGGCTTTCCGGAATAGGGGAGCGCTTGTGGTACAATTTTTATGGTTGACCGGTTTAAAGGCTTTCTAAAAGAGGGAAGTGGTTGTGGTACAGTTTTTATACTTAAGGGCATCAACCGGTTTAACGGCTTTCCAGAAGAGGGAAGTGGTTGTATTGGTTTTCTGGTGGAGAAACTTGGCAGTTTTGCAGGATTTTTAGTCTCTTTGGTGGTAGCGCGAGTAGGTGGCTTTATAGTGTTTCTAGTGAGAGCGGGGGTTGGCAGTTTTAGTGGCTTGTGGGTAGAGCGAATTGACAACTTTGAAGTCTTTTTGGTGGTAGTAGGATTTGTTAGCTTTATAGCCTTTTTGGTGGTTACGGAATTTGGCTGTTGTACCGGCTTTTGGGTAGAGCGAATTGGCAGTTTTATGGGCTTTTTAACAGGTTTTCTAGCAGTAAGGATAGTTGGTTTTTGGGTGGCAGGGAGACTGTGGATTACAGCACGCATAGCAGCAAACTGTCGATCAACAACCTCAAGCTCATTTAACATGCTAGCTATGCGGAAGTTGGCATCCTCGATGAAATGATCAGGATAATGAAAAAGAATAGGAATAGGAAGATGATCTATGTTAGCGGGATGCAAAATAGAAATAGGAAGAAGAGGAGGTTGTATGGTACCCCTAATTGCAGCAAGATCAGGAACAGGTTCACACTCTTTGGTACGGTGAAGAAGCTTGGTCAACGTGGCGGCGATCCACCCACAAAGCACGGCAAAAGAGGTGAAGATGGTGTCCCAGAAGGAGCGTGAAACTGCTGCTGCAAAAGCCTGATTAAAAAAAGAAAAGAAAAAAGTTAGAAAGCAACGATATGTGATAGATGCTTGAAATTGAAAGTCAGAAATAACAAAACAAACGAACAACATCTGCCAAATTTCAATTCATAGGCAAATTCTAATTCTAATTCCAATTCAATGAAACTAACGCTAGCTATATGTTTCAAAGTACAGTTGATAGCAGCAACTTATGACATTAGCTATGAACATTTTCACAGTCAGCAGCAACTAGACTAGACTGACTACCAGTAAACTGAATTTCAGCAATGAGCTTGGTTTTAAATTGCGTGATGCGCTCCGATGTGTTTAGTCCAAAAATATGATGCGCGATGCGAGCGCATCACGTATGTGATGCGTTCTTTATAAAAAAATAGTTAAAAATTATTTAGACATAAAAACTTATAAAAACATACTTAAAGTAAAACAACTGGCGTAATTAGAAGATAAGAGTTGTGTTTTTTGGTTCAAATTAAGCATACTAAGATGTTAATTATGGAAAAAACCGAACACAGTTCATAAAATCTGGAAAAAAAGCATAAGAGACAATGTTGCGTGCATCAGAGCGCATTATGCGAAATGCGTGCAATATTCTCGCATCACGTAAACTCATCGCATCAGCTGTTGCGATGCGCTCTCATTAGCGCATTGGCTGCATCACGCATTATGCGCGCATTTTAAAACCAAGGCAATGAGTAGTATAAATCTATACTAGGATAAACCTAAACACCAAATCTGGAGCAATCAATGAGAGCATGAAAAGTGCATTCAACTATACATCGCAAAATACATATCAAATCAAATACTCAAAAAAGTCTTGTTCCACTTTGTGTATCGACTCGCACACATATCAAATCAAATTCTCTAATAATAAAAAGACAGGTATAAAGATTCATCCTAAAACCAAAAATCCATATTAACATATCAGATCAAAGTGAAGTCAACTGCTTTTGTCACTTATGTTTTGAAAACATATATATCAATATCAATTTAATCAAGAACATCCCTCATAAAGTAACCCCATAAACAAAGCAAATCTCCTAATCAGATTCCAACTTCCAAACATCATATTATAATCAACCCTAATTCCTATTATAATCAACCCTAATTCCTATTCCTATTATAATCAATCAAGAGAATACGTACCCTAGGACTGAAGAAGAAGAGTGAGTTCATTACAGAAGAAACAAGATCATCGATTGCGATTTGTGACATCATTACAGAAACAATTAGAGAAACAAGAAGATCCATTGTGTATGTGTGCGATTAGCGATGGCTAGAGAGATATCAGATCGATTGATTGATTGTACCGCTCCCGCTCCCTCTTTCTTTCTTATATATACATTGCGCCTAATATTTTGGGTAAATTACACTTTCCGTCCTTTATGTTTGTACCGGATAGCCTTTAAATTCAGTAATTACAGTCACAATCCTTAATTTGGATAACTCGTTACATCTTTCGTCCTTTAGCACTAACAAAGTTAAAAATTTCAGTTAAGTTGTCATTACATGGTAAAGCTTCTCAAGTTTTGCGTGGGAAACAATTTAGGTTCATAGATAATCCTTGTTTGTGTGCTCGGAAACACCCTTTAACACCTCAAAACTTATGTGCTGTTAAAATATTTATTATTGTGATTTTGATTGTTTGTATTATCACTTAAACTCATGTTATATTTCTATGTTTTAATGTAACTTTATACCCAACACATTATAATTTTCCCCTTATGACCTGGCGTTATTTAACACCTTAATGTCAACCATAAAACACACAAAAAACCCACAAATAACATAATGAAGATTACTAAAACATAGCTGATTGACCGATGTTGTTGGTAGGGTGGTACACTCACCTGAATAACGTCATCAAAAAAATCAGCTAGATGTAAATCATAGATGCCAAAAAAAGAACACTTTTCAGTAAATAAACGCCAAACTTAATGGTATGGCGTTTTACATAAAGATGGTGTTTCATCTGGTAGTGACTGATGTGTATGGCTTGTAGTTTAAGGCGAGAATGTTAATAGCGTTTTACTCATGAGTTTGGCGTTTTGTATTAGAGCAGTAAAAGACCATTTTACCCTTAATGAAGAGCGTCCACGTAATAAAGTTGATGTTATTTACGAAAACGCCACCGCGTCAATCTAATCCATAGATTGTTTTGATCCAACGGATGAGGGGCGTTCTCACCGTTTCCACAATTATAGTTGTTTTCCCTAATCCTGCCCCTATGTATATATATATATATATATATATATATATCTTACTAATATAATAAATCAAACCTTCTAAATCCCATGTGTCAACACCACATGCCTTCCCATTTTCTCTCTCCTAGGTGTCAACTTGTGAAGCCCTTTCCCTAATTTCTTTTTGTTCGAACCTTTGTTGATTGTGTTAATCAAGTTGTGGATCTGGTGGGTTTGATGTTTGATTCTTGAATTGGTTAGCTAAAGTTTGTTACTTTTATATAATTTCAAAAGAAGAAAAAGATAGTGATTTGTGTTGTGTATATACATTTCTAAATTGAGATGTTATTTGATTTCAAGATGGCCTTTTTGTTGCTTTCTTGAATCTTTTTCATCCATAGAAGAAAACCCAAGTTGCATTTTTTATTACAGTTTTTGGGTTCTATAGTTTTTCAGTTTATTAGTTTCTTGACGTAGGATATGTTATATAGGTTATATAACAAGAATTGGGTTTTGATATGTAGATGATGTTGAATCGTACTTGAATTGCTGTTGAAGATTATTTTAATTGCTATCGGTAGTTGGTTTGAGTAATCGTTGATTTATGTTTGCTGTTGAAGATTATTTTAATTGCTATTATTAGTAGATGATGTTGAATCGTACTTGAATTGCAGTAATACGTCTTATATTATCATATGTTTATATAGTTTAAAGCTATGAAGATATGTTAGTTATGGTATTGTATAGTTGATTTTTATTATGCTTAATCACGTGTTTGTAGTTTATTCAAATCTGAATGTTTGATGTGTGCTTGAATTTCGTAATTGGACACGTACAGGTAGGGGATGAGCAAATCCCGATCCCATCCCGATCCCGAATTTTGCCAAAAGTGGGTACCGTTACCGAAATATGTCGGTATGGTATCGGTTTGGTATCGGTATTTGAAGGTAAAATTTGGTATTTTACCGGTACCGTACCGAACCGGTACCGATCCCGAAAATGCCAAAAAGTGGATACCGTTTCCGGTAACGAAAAATTTCGGTACAGTATTTTTGGGATCGGGATCGGGACGGTATAGGGACGGGGTCGGGATTTGATACCAAATGCTAATCCCTACCTACATGTTAGTTTTTTCATTGTCGGTTTGAGTTATTGTTCATTTATGCTTACTGTTGAAGATTATGTTGTTGATTTTTCCCCTCAAATTACACTCTTTTTTTCTTTCTTTTTTTTTTTTTTTTGTATTTTGGTATGTATGTGATGAACAGGAATTGACAACAATAGATGCAAATGATGTGATAATTTGAAAAGGAGAAATTATTTTCCAACTACTGATGCACAGTTGGTTTTTTGCTTGTGGACCAAGTCATGTTTCGTTTTTAGACTTTCAATTAAGTTTTATAAAATGAACAAAATATCCTCTGTCGCAAAATTCCAAAATTTAATACCAAATAAAGCAACCACTTCAATATCATTTCATTTCATTTCCACACACTTCTTCTTTATCTGTGATACATATGGGAACCATGGAGGCGGAGATAGGCGGAGGAGTGGTGGCCGTAAACTCTAAGCCGAGAAACGGCTTCGTTTCTAAAGCAGTTGATTGGTTAGAGAAGCTACTGGTGAAGTTGATGCATGATTCATCGTAGCCTCATCACTGGGTGTTAGGTAACTTTGCTCCTGTTGATGATGAAACTCCTTCTTGCAAAGATTTAACCGTCATCGGTCACCTTTCGGTTAGTTTTTTTCATGCCCCGACGGTTGTATCGGTAGTTAGTGACAGTTATTGTTGATTTATGCTTGCTGTTGAAGGTTATATTAGCTTAATTTGCTGTTGAATATATTGTTTACCTGTACTTGAATTTTGGTAATTCGTCTCATGTAGGTGTTCACTTTAAGTTATTAAGATATGTTTGTTACGGTTAGTTACGGAATTGTATCGTTGATGTATTACTATGCTTAATCATGTATTTGTGATGTATTTGTATCTTAATGTTTGATTCGTGTTTGAATTTCATAATAGGACACCTATCGGTTAGGTTTTTTCATGCTCCGACGGTTATATCGGTAGTCGGTTTGAGTAATCGTTGATTTATGTTTGCTGTTGAAGAGTATTTTAATTGCTATTATTAGTAGATGATGTTGAATTGTACTTGAATTATTGCGTACAAGTGTCTTTGTTTAGCTTTATAGTTTAGGGTTTAGCATTAGGGTTTAGCTTTAACTTTTAGGTTTAGCTTTATCATTAGGGTTTCCATTAGGGTTTAGCATTAAGGGTTTAGCTTTAGGGTTTAGTTTTAGCTTTAGGGTTTAGCATTAGGGTTTAGCTTTAGGGTTTAGTATTAGGGTTTAGCATTAGGGTTTAGCATTAGGGTTTAGGGTTTAGCATTAAGGTTTAGCTTTAGTGTTTATGGTTTAAGGTTTAGGATTTATAACACATATTTTTTCAATTTTAAGCATGTATATACATATATGTATAATTGACAATATACATATATGTATAGTTAAAAGATTAACAATATACACATGTGTATAAATCCAAAAAAAATAAAAATAAAAATTAATCCTTAAAGAAAAAACTGTGATTTTCCAAAAAAAAAAAAAAAGTATTGCATTTTTTTAAGTTTTTTTTTTTGCATTTTTTGCTTAGGGAAAATGTGTGGTCCAGATTGCTTCTCAAGTTTCTCAAATAGGGTGGACTTCTCTTAGGATCCCTATCCTATATATATATATATATATATAGGGTGGGGTTCTAGAGTGAACACTAGTGTATTTGCGAACTAAGTGAACAAATCCTGGCCATTGATCCACACACGTGTATGGCCAGGATCTCATCATCAAATCGTAAAATACACTAGTGTATTTCAACATCAAATCTTGACCATCGTTCTACACACATGTATGGCCAGGATTAGTTCACTAAGTTCGCAAGCTACAATAGTGTTAACTCTTCAACCTAATCCTATATATATATATATATATATATAATGCCTTATTAAGAGAACTGGGTTTTCTACCATATTCGTAATTTTGCCATAGGTACAAATCTTAAAGCATCATGTACAAATGAAGCAAGCCATTTTAGAGGGAGGAAACTTGGACATTGTCCAAAGTTTTAAGAGACTTTGAGGGCAATTTAGACATTTGATCCTTGTAATCCATGCCCACTTCTGTCTTCCATTAATTGAATTAAATTAAGAAATTAAATAAAAGTTTTAAGAATGACACTAATTATCTTCATAAATTAATTATTAGGAACTCTTAAGTTCTTGTAAGTAATGCATTCAATTGAATTAACTTGGACATTCTCCAAAGTTTTAAGACACTTTGAGGGTAATTATTTAGACAATTGATCCTTGTAATCCATGCCCACTTATGTCTTCCATTAATTGAATTAAATTAAGAAATTAAATAAAAGTTTTAATAATGACACTAATTATCTTCATAAATTAATTATAAGGAACTCTTAAGTTCTTGTAAGTAATGCATTCAGTTGAATTCACTAACTGATTAATAAAGGAATTAATTGATTAAATTAAAGGTTAGACATGCAACCTTTGATATTTTTATGATTTAATAGTATGTATAAATATAATAAATAGATTTATATAGACTATAATATCGATACTATATTATAATACATTTCACAAGGATGATTGCAAAATTACAAATTTTTATGCTTACAGTACAAATACTAAATGAGGTTAGTTGAGGGTAAAGTGGTCTTTCTATATAATAATTAAATTGCAGAAGAAAAATTAATTAAATAGATTGTGAAATTAACAACGGTAATTTGAAAGGTCTATCCTTCCACTCATCTATAACATCCGAAAAATTTCAAGATCACCATCACAATGACTAATGGTAGAAATCTCTATGGAATACAAATTGTTTGATTATGCTGCAGCCAAAGTTGGAACACATGAGGTTTTGCATCATAATATCAAGAGGAAAGTAGGAAACCAAGAGTTTTTGCAACCAGTTATGCTACCAATTGGGAAAGAAGCAGTCTCAAAGTTTACACCCAAGATTATGAGGTTTGTCATTCTCTTCGATCTGTAATTAAATTGAGTTAATTATTTGTCTTTTGGTTGCTCTTGCGATACCATTACTCTTTAATTCATTGAAAAGTAAAATAGCTAGATTAAATACAAATAAAGATTGTGAATTTCTTGAGGAATTAATTACAAATAAAAATGAGTTTTGGATAAAAACTATGAAGAATAATTGAATGGTTTTTGCAACTCTAAAATGCCATCGGTAGGCCTAAGTGTTTTAGAAATTTGTTTCTTGTAGTAACTTATCTTGTTGCTTTTGTAGATATGTAGAATTTGGCTTTTCAATTTTTTTTATCATAATACGGATTGTGCATTACAAATACTTTGAACATTGAATGCTGGGAACCTTTTTTAATGGGTTGCAGCAAAAGGAGATGGTTTTGGGTCGTCTTCATGAATCTCATCTACTATCAAATGGTATAATCATATCAATGGTAATTCACATCTATAAAAAACAATAAAAGTTTGGGTTTTTTCGTGTTTTGGGTTATTCGGGGCAGGTTGTTTGGGGTTTTGGCCGGGAAAAGTGACCAAAAAACGACCCATATAAGGTTCGGGTTGGTCGGGTTTGGGTGGCTTTGGATTCGGGTTGGGTTTAGGTAAAAATGGACAGTTCTAATTCTTTAGTTTACATGAATTAGATTAGAATTTGCTAAAAAAGAAAACATCAAACTAAAAATGACTTTGGGGTTTGACTTTTAAGACTTTCAAACTTTAAAATCAATTTGCCGTTTCTTGTCTTGAAAAAGAAAATTGGACAAATCCTAAAAGGTAAGGATCCGAATTGCATACCCTATTAATTCCATTTGTTTTGTTTGAAAGGGGTAAAACCTAGGAAGATACTGAATTGTTTGAGTTTTATGAAGAAAAAAAACATAGTAGTTAGAAGAATATAGTTGAAGAGCTTAGTAAGCATATGTCTCTGCCACAGATGATGCATCAATTAAGATCATATGCCACAGATGATACATCAATTAAGATCATATTGTCACACATGTCACAACATATATATATATATATACTAGTCCTTTACCCGCGCGATGCGGCGGGAAACATATCACTCAGGTTGATGAGTTTAGGGCTATGTACGGGGATGTAGTTTCCGATGTGGCATGCGACTACGATGGTCGGTTGCGGCCTTCTTCAGCGGCAGAGAATCAGCGGTGTGCGGCGATTGGAGGTTTCGTGATGGCGTTTGGTTGTTTACTTAATTGTAGGATGATGATGTAGTTGAATAGTGTTTCGTGTTTGTTATGTAATTACTTAATTGTATAACCTTTATTATTTCGTTTACGCTTGACTTTGTAACATTTTTTTTGCGAATGGTGACAATTTAGTAAAACAGACTTTTTATATATTACAGGGAGTTGGTAGCCCAAATCATCTCTCTGAAATTACGCTCACTATCAGGGCGGGTTGGCGCTTAGTGTTAAGAGAAGAGTCACAACCAATGGGTGTTAAGAAAAACATTTTTCAAAAACAAAGTAATTATATATCGTAGGGGTGATCACGATTCGGTTTCATATCGTAAAACCGCCCAAACCGGTCTTCGGTTTGGTTTCGCGATCACTTTCTTTCTTTAACTTTTGGCTTGTCGGTTTCAAAATCTTCAAAACGTAGTGACTGGTTTGATTTTCGGTTTTATACCAAAACTGGCCATATAAAATCAGACCAGACCGTTAATGAGGTGGCGAAAATTTACAAGCTTGATCTCGTTTTCTATTATTTTATCAATCCCTCTCGTGATATAGTTTATGGTATATCTGTTTTTTTCCTCACTTTTTTTCTCATAACATCGTTGTAGTATGTCCTTTTATCCATTTTTTTTATATTTTTCTATTTTTCATTGGGCCTGTTAGAGATATAGCTTAACCCGAATCAACCATACAAAAGTAAACATGGAGTGAAATAGCCTAATTTTTAAAGATGAACACAATTCATTATTTTCAACATACTGTACAATTCACCCACTTCTAATTAGTCCTCTGTGACAATTTAGAACTCATTCAAAAGAAAGTCATGCGTCATATTGTACCATCACTATACAATGTAAATGAAGTCTTACTGTTATCACACCATTTATGTAAATCAAAAGAAGAGAAAGAAACGTTGTCATTCATACTTTTTCGAGTTGCACTAAAAAATACCTTACACCCCCCCCCCCCCCCCCAATTTTACCACTACTAAACCTAAATGAAAATCAACCAAGTTATACATGACCAATGACTAACCAACACTCAAGACTAATAAAAATGAAAACTTGTACGTCTTGGGTTCGGAAACTGAATGTGTGTTACCCATGTCTCGTTCCCAGACTTTAAGCTTTTTATGCGAAGAATTTGGCGTCGAGGTTATTGTAGCAAAGAATTTCCCATCACCTCGCCAGGTAGCGGGACTTCCAGGTGTACATTCCGAGTGCAGGCAGGCCTTGATCACCTGAGACAAACTTCAGTAATCGTAACAAAATTATAATCAAGAAATAGCAGAAAACAACTTAGAAACGTGTCGTGAATACCCTTACGTGTGTCAGTATCTTCAATACGCTCTTCAAGTGGCGTCTCATACAACAAGTCCCAATCATGAACCGGCCGAAACAGATTATGTTGTAAGTGAAAAAAATGGAAATGGGTCAAAAGTAGTTCAAAGTGGATTATGTTTAATACATAAACATCTTATATAGCCTTGCTCCATGATTAGATTATTATGATATTTGAAAACACTATTTATTTCATTCAGGTAAAACAGACCCATCCACAAAATGACCCATTTCAACCAATCACCCCTTGTGCCACCTCAACATAAACAACTAAAGATACAAACACAGGAACATCTGCCCATACCAATATTTAGGGAAAGACCACCCTGAGTGAACTTTTTAACATCTTTGAGTGAAAAGGACTAAACACACATGTGTTACGGTTTGGAAAACACTATATTCATATGTTTAATCTACTTGATATCAAACTAATAGTTTTGGACAGTTATTTTGAGATAAGGATAAATCTCAATATTCTTCCATCCATAATAAATAATATAGTACTAACCTCGATACCTACTTGGATTAATTCCTTTCTCTGTCGATAAGACACAATAAGATATACATCAGAGAAATGACTAATAAATAAGAAGTTTAGAACAAAAAGTTGATAGAAAAGGTTATAGGATCAATTTATTTAAAAAAAAAGTATCAATGTCCGTACCATACAAAATCACCTGAACTGGAATAAGTTAGGAGCACCGAGAGTCACGTTGTTGGGTTTCATTTGAAAGTCACCATTTCTCCTTTTAATTTATCCCAATTCAAGATACAAAGCTCTTCATCTAGAACAAAACAAAACCCACGAAAGTGAAGAAGGAAAACCTTAGATAACTTGTGAAATCTATTAACAAAGAACAAAACATAATTCACTCTCAGTGATGCAATATGCCAAAAGCTATTACTTGTGACAAAAAATGGAGCTTCGTTGGTGATGTAGAACAACAGAACTTCACCATCGTGTTCTCAGTTACCTTATAGAATACCTACCAAAGTATCCATTAAGTCAAGATAACAATGCAACAAAGATTAAATAAAACAATGTGATTCTCTAATTACCTGCAATATTCATTTGTTCCATAGGCTGCAAAAATACCCACACCCATTGATGGATTTCGAGCACCACATTGTATGACTATGATGCCAGACCTTGCTCTACCTGCAAATAGACACAACATGTTAAATCTATCATAACATCGACAATCAGACAAATTGTCTATAACAAATTAATAACAATCACCCTAAAAACAGAATTCAAACCCTATAAAAATGAAGATTATCACTTCACAAAACATTAAAAAAACACAATACCAACACAGATCTGAAGGAAGATAATTATTACATTCACATTATCACTTCATAAAACATTATAAAAACACATTATCACAATACCAACACAGACTATATGAAGGAATATAATTCTTACATTCACATTATCACTTCACAAAACATTATAAAAACACAATACAACACAGATCTGAAAGTATTACACAGATTTGACATAAACACCTCCAAAAATAGTAGCAAAACTGTTCAAAAACACTTATAAAACCCTAGAACAATAGAAGGACACAAAACTAAAAAAAATAAAAAGTGTAAATAAAGATACCCAGATCAGCAAAGTTTTGTCATATTCATTGGTACCGTAACCTCCCTGGCTTGTGTATCTACAAAAAAATAAATAAAAAATATTAAAACTAAGGATTTAACTTAACTGATGAACAAAATCGAAACGAATCTGGGAGAAATCGACCTGGATCTTTGTTTTTCACCTTGCGGTGCTTGACATCGAACCCTAGAACCGCCATTGAGTGAAAAATCGGAACGAACTTGGGAGAAATCTTCATGATTCAAGAAACCCTAAAAACCATTGAGAGAAAAATTGGAACGAAACGAATCTGGGAGAAATCTTCATGGTCACAATCGCCATTAAACAAACCAAACTAAAAATCGATAGAACATGCCGTCTCATACAACAAGAGCAGATAAACCCTAGATCCGGATCTGGAATCGCAAGAGAGAGAGAGATAGAGAGGAGGAGCAGGGAAGCGGGTTTTTTGAGAGAAAGAGAGAGAAAGTGAGGAGAAAGTCTGATCCGTGATCCGTGTGAAATGAATATCAACCGTCAGATCATGATCCATGTGAAGAATTGAAAGAAAATGGACGGCTGATGATGAATCCGGGTGAAGGGTAAAAGATTTGTGTTTCTTGGTGCTTTAAGACTTGTACATTGTGCATTGAGGGTGTTTTAAGTACATATTTTTTTTCCAATCTTGCCCTTCCTATATGTATTATAAAGTAGTATAGATATACACACACACATAAGGGAGGGTTCAAGCGAAAACTCCTTTTATTGTGAAAACTCGAAAAGCAACTAAAAAAGCTTAAAAAACATATCAATTTTTTTTACAATTTTTTTATAAATTTTCGGTATTTTTTATATAAAAAAAACTTTAAAAAATTGTAGTGCACATGTGTAATACACATATAATGCATATGTGCAGTACAAGTTATTTATTTATTTATTTTTTTTTTTTTGAAAACAAAGTTTTATATATATATATAAAGTAGCGAAAATTTATTAAAAAAATTTGTATGTTTTTTAGGCTTTTTAGTTAGTTTTCAGGTTTTCACTCTAATTAGTTAGTTTTAGTGGTTTTCACTCTATATATAGTTATATTAATTTTTTTTTTTTTTTTTGAAAGGAGTGGATCAACCGGTTACCTTGGCCGCCTCTAGGCGTACCCGCTCAAGTTCGAATCCGCCGGCCCGCAATGCGGTACCTTCCGGTCGGTCTGGCCTAAACCTCGTACAGGAACCCCACTGGCCCGAGATCGAACCCATAACCTGTAGTAAACCTTCACACCTCTTACTAGTTGGTAGTCATCGGCACTAGTTATATTAATACTTTAGTCTTTGCCCATATGGTTTCAACCAGGCCGATTGCTGAGGAGGGGGCAAGGCACCCCTCAAATTCATAAAATTCGTGTTAATGTTTTGACTTAAAAGAGTTGAGCACCTACGGATTTATCTAACACCCTAAGGCCCCCTGCTACCAAACACAATCCAATATAAAATTCATAATTTATGTACCAAATTTTACCATTCACACATCATATATACTTTTTATAATAGTAAAGCTTTAAAAGGATAACCACCCAACAAATAAGACCATACCAATTTCTTATGTGTGATGTGAAACACCACTACAAGCCCGGAAACAGACCAGAGGTGGGATGTGGCCTGTGGCCTGTGGGCATGAATGCAGCCACTGGGCCATCACTTTTTCTAGTTTTGTATGTTTACTCGGATGCTAACACAAGGCATAGCCTACGGGTCAAGTGGCCTTATTTTATATATAGTAAACATATAAATATAATTTTAATGGTGAACAATCTAGGGGTGTAAACGAGCCGAGTCGAGCCCGAGCTCGCCTGGGCTCAAGCTCGGCTCGTCATGTTTTTTTGAAGCTCGAGCTCGAGCTCGGCTCGGTTCGAGCCTACTTATTTGAGCTCGAGCTCGGCTCGCGAGTAAAACCCAAAGCTCGAGCTCGGCTCGGGCTATTTTAAGAACAACCTTAGACGAGCTAAAAACTTGGCTCGAGCTCACTTCAGTATCGCTTAAACGAGCCAAAGCTCGGCTCGCCAATGTTATCATCATTATTATTATATTATATATAAAATAAATAAATTTTTGTTTGGGCTCGTTTAGGCTCGCGAGCCTAAACGAGCTTTATATTTCAGGCTCGAGCTCGGGCTCGATAACTAAACGAGCTCTATTTCAGGCTCGAGCTCGGGCTCGGGCTCGTTAAAGCTCGGCTCGTTCGAGCGTTTAACCGAGCCGATAACGAGTAGCTCTCGAGCCTCTGGGCTTGTTTACACCCCTAGTGAACATATAAATATAATTTGCCTGATATGAGACCAAAATTGAAATGTATCTTATACTTAGCGCAGTTAACGTGAGTCGCGTAGGCATGACGTAAACAGAGGACCCCTCTCACACTCACTAAACATATGTTATACTTAGTGAGTGTAAGTAACTTTCTTTAATATTTTAATACAAAAATATGTTATGAAATTTTTCATTAACGCAATTTCAAAAGCATGTAGATAAATTATAATTAATGGTTTTGGGATCCTCAAATATATTGACCCAAGCTTGAGCTGACACGATTTCTTCTTTTGGTGTCTATTTTTAAGATGGTCGGACGGTTTCAAGCTTGAGCTAACGTGATTGCTTCTTTTGTGTTTTGTGAACAACTCTAGACACGGGCTGTGTTTTAAGAACAAATTTGGGTCGCACGGTGTTGTTGGATAGATTCAATAGAGGTTACTTGGGTTCATGTTGGGTTGAAAATACAACTTAGGTTCAAGTTGGGACGATAATACATTTGAGCTTTTACAGGATTAAGTCTAAAATAAAATACCAAGTAGCTTATTTTTATTTTATTATTATGTTCATATTTACGATTTTAAAATCATGGAAACAGTAAAATCAGATTTATGATTTGGGAATTGGGACAGTTAATTGAAACCAAAACCTATAAATCGTAAACTTATAAAACTTTTTTATTTTCGACTGAAAAAAAAAACAAAAAACATTTCGTCGACAGCAGGGTTCGAACCTGCGCGGGCGAAGCCCAACAGATTTCAAGTCTGTCTCCTTAACCACTAGGACATATCGACCTTGCTGGTTATAACTTTCATTATTTAATACTTATTAGATTGCTTAGTATAGTAATATATATTTGGAAATAGAAAATGAATATTTTATTTTATCCTTATTTACAACCT
The DNA here is from genome assembly GCA_030545235.1 of Helianthus tuberosus. NCBI lineage: Eukaryota > Viridiplantae > Streptophyta > Magnoliopsida > Asterales > Asteraceae > Helianthus > Helianthus tuberosus. The sequence goes on along the minus strand of CM060414.1, from coordinate 114,080,584 downwards.
CAATATAATAGCTTTATGAATATGATTATTGTTTTACTAACTCCGAAAATTATTGTTTGTCATCACGAGATATTATTGGAGTAGAAAGAGATGATCCAGCTCTATGTCTTACTATTATTGCAAATGATCGTATATGCTTGTTGGAAAAATGAAGACGAACGTAAACATAAGGTTTATTTTTTTTATTTATTTATTTATTTTTTTTGTAAATACTAATCTAATTCACTCCTACATAAAATATTAATTTAATATTTTTGCCGTTGCCTCAAGATTTCGTTTTAAGGGATTTTTTCCTTTCACAACCTAAATAATGTTTTGCCTTTAGGATGATGCCTTAGCCGCAGTGTGGGAGTTGTAACTTTTTGACGTTAGTTACTTCAAAAGTGGCAAGAAAACTTTTAAGGAACATAAAAGTAAAAATAAAAAAGAATAAAAAACTCATGAAAATGTAATATCAACTTTCTAGTTAGAGTGGTGGGACGAACTTTTCAGCCACCCCTCTGAATAGATCGAGTTTTTCGGGTAGGGGTGATACTACCCCTTCCCCATCAAGTACTTAGATCGAGCATCAACATTGGGTTTGGATACTCGGACTTGTGTATATATAGTCTATTTGTATTTCTATTTTTTCTACTTTATTTGGGTTTTTTTATTCAATTATTGTATTTTGTTTTTTTATATCAATGAAAATTTCAAATGCTAAGTTTTTTTTTTTTTTTTTTTTTTTTTTTTTTTGTAATCTTTAAAGAAAAATAAATACAATGTGACGAGTACTTGAGGGTAAGATGCCCTCACAAAAAACATGAGTAGCTTGAGTACCTGGGTCAGTTTTGAGTTTGTATAATTCTATTGGACATTGTGATTAAATACTTGGGGTAAGTAGGTAAGGTGTTCTCTTCACCCTATTGCTAAGCTTTTCCTCTAAAACCCGATTAGTTTTTTTCAAAGTTTTCTAAACTTTTCAACCTCAATTTTGCCTTAGTATCGTTGTGTACCATTGCTCACATCATCGTTCTCAGTGACCACTAATCATGTCACTTACATTGATCACTGATGTTGTTATTAGGCCTTATAGATAGTTGCCAGTTGTCACCATCAACCACCACTTGTTGACATTGTCGCCACGCATCTTCGTTGATGCCAGTGTCGCCCACCTTAACGAGTCTGGTGTTGTTGACGTCCCTGTGTCGTTCACCAATGAAATTATGCACATGAAGCTACAATGGAATTTGAAAAATACCTAAAATTGTTTGATGATCTACGTAATAAATTAGTTCATCAACATACTCAGTAAAACTTGTGAACCATTTTTGAAACTTAAAGAATAGTTGCATTTAAGATGTGGAATAGATTAACTTTTAATGTTTAATTAATTATGGTTTTCCTCAATTGTGAATCCAAAACTCAAAATTTCATCTAATTTAAGATGTAAACAGACCGAAAACATAAATGGGGGCATGTTAGCTTTTGCTTAATATACTTTAATCAAACATGAACATAAACATTTTTCAATAAATCTTTTGTTTATGTTCATTCGTTGAGCATGTTAGTTTGTTAAAAAATATAAATGAACACTTCAAAAACGTAAACGAACACGTCTAATACATTAAGTATCCAATAATGCTAGTGATTAAAAAACACATGACAAACGAACATTAAGTATCCTATAATGCCAGTGATTGTTAACAAACACATGACAAACGAAGACAAATAAATGAAAATTCACTATGATGTGTTCATTTTCCTATATTTAATTTAAAATTAAAAAAAAACCATTAATCATCAAAATTGTCGATACTCACACTTTTACTATTGAACTAATGCTACTTTTGGTTGTGTTTTATAATTGCTACAACATCTCATAATTTTCATTTTTCTTACCTTTGACTTTAGTAAGTTTTCAATTTCTTCCAAAACACTAGAAGATCTTAAAAGTGGTTGAGCCAAGTCTGCACCAAGAATAGCTTGCGCTGACGTTTTTTAATGAAACGTCTTCGGAAAAACAAACAGTTTGCGTGTGGCAATGTCTGCGAGTGGTCTTCGCGGCGCAGACAGAAAAAGCCTGCGCAGAGCTTTTCAGAAAAAAAAAAAACAAACAAACAACACCTATGTGTTGTGGGTTAACTAAAAAGTTGTTAATAAAGCCACGTCACCCGTTAACGAACAGAACATTGCGCCGCTCCGTTAACGGGGTTAGTTGATGGGAACTTTGTTAATACATAGGTTTTTATTTTATTATTATGTTCATATTTACGATTTTAAAATCATGGAAACAGTAAAATCAGATTTATGATTTGGGAATTGGGACAGTTAATTGAAACCAAAACCTATAAATCATAAATTTATCAAACTTTTTTATTTTTGGCTGACAAAAAAAACAAAAACATTTCGTCGACAGCAGGGTCCGAACCTGCGCGGGCGAAGCCCAACAGATTTCAAGTCTGTCTCCTTAACCACTCGGACATATCGACCTTGCTGGTTATTTTCATTATTTAATACTTATTAGATCGCTTAGTATAGTAATATATATTTGGAAATAGAAAATGAATATTTTATTTTATCCTTATTTACAACCTCAATATAATAGCTTTATGAATATGATTATTGTTTTACTAACTCCGAAAATTATTGTTTGTCATCACGAGATATTATTGGAGTAGAAAGAGATGATCCAGCTCTATGTCACTTACTATTATTGCAAATGATCGTATATGCTTGTTGGAAAAATGAAGACGAACGTAAACATAAGGTTTATTTTTATTTTATTTTATTTTTTGTAAATACTAATCTAATTCACTCCTACATAAAATATTAATTTAATATTTTTGCCGTTGCCTCAAGATTTCATTTTAAGGGATTTTTTCCTTTCACAACCTAAATAATGTTTTGCCTTTAGGATGATGCCTTAGCCGCAGTGTGAGGAGTTGTAACTTTTTGACATTAGTTACTTCAAAAGTGGCAAGAAAACTTTTAAGGAACATAAAAGTAAAAATAAAAAAGAATAAAAAAATCATGAAAATGTAATATCAACTTTCTAGTTAGAGTGGTGGGACGACCTTTTCAGCCACCCCTCTTAATAGATTGAGTTTTTCGGGTAGGGGTGATACTACCCCTTCCCTATCAATAAGGCTGGCAAATCGTGTCTAAACAGGTTTCTGACGGCGCGCACAACATAAGTTTCAAACAAGATTACGACTCGTTTAACTACTTTCTACCTCATGTTTTTTTTTTTTTTTTGGTAAAGGGTTACCCCGGTGATTCTATTAAAACAAACCGCAAATAAGTACAAGTAGTGAGGATGAGTTCCACACTAGTTCATATACAGGACATGCCCCATATATGTAAACCAAGAAAAAACAAATGTATCAATGACACCACATAACCTAGTCTACTTTACATCATGACAAATAAAGTAGACAAATAAAGTAGACAAGCAATAGACACCAAAACAAAAAACTCTCAACCTCCATCATCAAAGACGAAATAGTCACAAGCCATCCGCCCCTTAACACGAAACATAAAGCGTTTATCCGTTGTAGAACTTTGTGGAAGATGTGCTCGCCCCTGCTCTTGAAGATGAAGAACGAATACCCGAAGTCATAAAATCATTCGTTTCATTATAGACTTCAACAACCTCCTCCTCGTCCGAATCCTGATTGTCCCTAGCCTTCGTAGCCTTCTTCTCCACTCGACCCACAGTGGTACCTCCCTGATCACCATCATCCTCCTTAAGGACATCAAATGGGTTTGACGTTGACACCTGGTTCGAACTCCTCAAGGACTGTTTTGGTTTAGGTTTGATAATTGGTCTATAAACTAGCTTAGGTTTCTGATTTTTCATGTGGAGGCCTTGGTTATTAGCTTTCTTCTTTTTGGCACCCACAACCTGAAAATCATCACTCTTTTTCCCAGATTCCCCATTCGAAACAACCTGAGGATTCTTTGGGCACGAGCTATCTTCATGACCAAACACACAGCAGGAAGAACACCTTAGAGGCTCCCAATCATATTCAATTTTTACCTCCACCTTTGAATAACCATTACCATCTAAGGATGGAATTGCAACAGTAACACTTCTCTTTAAATCAGCCCCCGCTTGAACTTCAATGAGTGCTCTAGCATAACTGCTTCTACCCCAAGACTCTGCACACATCGTGGCAGTATACGAATCCAACATCTTAGGCACCCCTATCTTAGAGGCAACCAAACTAAGACCATCCTCAGTATATGCCGCTAACGGCACATCATGCATCTTTACCCAGACTGGAATAGCTTTAAGCTCCTCTTTCTCCAGTTTGATAGAGGCCGACCACTCTTTCAAAATAATCGGAACATTTCTTATCATCCATGGCCCATCCTCTAACATTTTGTCCATCCCTTCCTTAGTTTTGAATTTAAAGAAAAAGAATCCATTCGCATTCATCATTAATCTAGACAGACCGTACTTAACCCAGTTGTTCTTTGCAAAATAATCCACCACAGGAAACGCTAGACGTTTGCCCAAGAAATACCCGAAGAGAGTGTTTGCATACCTGTCCGTGACTTGTTTAACCGAAGACAACGGAATAACAACATCAGCTCCATCCACAGCCTCGGAAGACTCCAACTCCCTAAAATTCACCTTCACCTTCTCCTTGGTGTTGTTTACTACATTAGCAAATGATAACGGTTCGGTCAGCCCGGCAGAATACCCTTGACCAGCCGATGAAGTTACTGGCCGCAGGTTTTCACCCGTGTATGGGACTGATATCTTTGTCAATTCATCAATTATGTTAATCTTATGGGGTTCAGTTGGAGACGTCTGCATTGTGCCCCTTCTAGGTAACCAAGTATTACCTTCTACATCAATAATTCGGCTGGCCAAACCCTCAAACGAGTATGTAGGTTTGCTGCCGTCATTAGCAAGTGTCTTATTGTCATCCATTCAGGAGAAAAAAAACAACTCTCTCCAATACACACGAAGCAGCCGATCATGCAACAACTCCAATCCGACAACAAACTCAACAAACAGGAACGAAAAATCAAACCCTGAACTAGCATAACCTTACCCCATGAATCTTGCAGATCGAATAGAGAAGACGCTATCCAATGAGTTCGAACCAAGAGGATACGGCGGCGATGGCAGAAACCCTACTTTTGCACGATCACCACTAATAACAGATTAAGTATTAGATAATCGAACACTAATCCCCAATCTGTTAACTAGCAGATTACGAAGAAAGATTATGATTGCATGAGGGACGAAATCGCCTAGGCTAGAGAGAGAGAATTAGGGTTTTTTGCGTACGATTTATGTTTTATGTACAAAGATGAATAAATAATAGATCCTAACATTGTAATTTTAATTATTTTAAAAATTAAAAAGTCAAAGGGTGTATTTTTCAGTCAAACAGGTCTAATCGTGTCTTAACAGGTACCCAATTGCCAGCCCTACCTATCAAGTACTTAGATCGAGCATCAACACTGGGTTTGGATACTCGGACTTGTGTGTATATAGTCTATTTGTATTTCTATTTTTTCTACTTTATTTGGGTTTTTTATTCAATTATTGTATTTTGTTTTTTTAAATCAATGAAAATTTCAAATGCTAAGTTTTTTTTTTTTTTTGTTTTTTTTTTTTGTAATCTTTAAAGAAAAATAAATACAATGTGACGAGTACTTGAGGGTAAGATGCCCTCACAAAAAACATGAGTAGCTTGAGTACCTGGGTCAGTTTTGAGTTTGTATAATTCTATTGGACATTGTGATTAAATACTTGGGGTAAATAGGTAAGGTGTTCTCTTCACCCTTAATTGCTAAGCTTTTCCTCTAAAACCCGATTAGTCTTTTTCAAAGTTTCTAAACTTTTCAACCTCAATTTTGCCTCAGTATCGTTGTGTACCATTACTCACATCATCGTTCTCAATGACCACTAATCATGTCACTTACATTGACCACTGATGTTGTTATTAGGCCTTATACATAGTTGCCAGTTGTCACCATCAACCACCACTTGTTGACAATGTCGCCACGCATCTTTGTTGATGCCAGTGTCGACCACCTTAACGAGTCTGGTGTTGTTGACGTCCCTGTGTCGGTCACTGACGAAATTATGCACATGAAGCTACAATGGAATTTGAAAAATACCTAAAATTGTTTGATGATCTACGTAATAAATTAGTTCATAAACTTACTTAGTAAAACTTGTGAACTATTTTTGAAATTAAAGAATAGTTACATTTAAGATGTGTAATAGCTTAATTTTTACTGTTTAGTTAATTATGTTTTAACTCAATTGGGAATCCAAAATTCAAAATTTCACCTAATTACATAGTATTCATATATTTTTTTTTGGAGTTAAATGCTTGGTTGGTCCCTGTGGTTTGCAAAAATTTCATACTTGGTCCTAGTGGTTTACTAATTACACGCGTGGTCCCAAAACTTGTCAAAAATGCACTCGGTTGGTCCCCAGCCCTAACCTCTGTTAAATTTCTCAGATAACTAAGTGTGAAATGACTATATTACCCTTGAACAATTAAAAACCTAAAACTAAGAATTAAAAAATTAAAAAACAGGATATATATGAAAGCTCTGCATTTCATCTTCATCACCATCATCATCTTCATCACCAACCCACCTCCATCGTCACCTTCAACCCACCACCACCTCCACCGTCACCTTCAACCCACCACCACCACCTCATTTTGAGATTTAATGGAATCAGACAACACGGTGGAGAAAAAACCGACCACCAAGCTTACAGTTTAAACGGCTCCGCTGATGTCGAACACATTGTTGCTTCAGTATAGCGGCTGTTGATGAATCGGAAGTCGAAGCGGAAGCTACCTGAATCGAATCGGTGTCTCCGTCACAGTCGGAAGTCGAAACAAAAGCTCCCTGAATCGAATCGGTGTCTCCATCACAACAGTTAGATCTGAACAGATTTGATCTGAATCGAATCGGTGTACAATCGTTGATCTGAGAGGCTGTGATTCAGGTGAGGTTTGTTGGACAATTGTGGATCTTGGTGGATCTTGTGATCTGGGTATGATGAAATTGGGGAGATTGGTTAGAATTAGGGTTAGGGTTTGTTGTTTATGGTTGTTGAGGAATTAGGGGATTGTTGATTCATTATGCAGCTACACTTCTCACCTAGCATGAGAAGTGTAACGATATCGAGCAGTAATGGGCTTATTGATTTTATGAAGATCAAGGTTGCAGCTCGTCATATTCTAACAGGACTTTGTTTCATACTATTTTGTTTCTTGCTTTCTTGTTGTCGTTTGTGTTTATTCTTACTGCTTTGGTTACCCTTGAAGGTGTCAACAAGTGCTCATCTATAGGTATGTTGTCTTGATCTGCTTTTTCTTGTGTGTGTGTGTGTGTGTGTGATTATTGTGATATTGGGATTGGTTTCTAGATCTTGAAAAGTTGTGGTGGTTGTTTCTTGATTTCATCAGTTTGGTGTTTCTAGATCTTGATTTGGTTTATTGACATTGGTGATGAAGATGATGATGGTGATGAAGATGAAATGCAGAGCTTTCATATATATCCTGTTTTTTAATTTTTTAATTCTTAGTTTTAGGTTTTTAATTGTTCAAGGGTAATATAGTCATTTCACACTTAGTTAACTGAGAAATTTAACAGAGGTTAGGGCTGGGGACCAACCGAGTGCATTTTTGACAAGTTTTGGGACCACGCGTGTAATTAGTAAACCACTAGGACCAAGTATGAAATTTTTGCAAATCACAGGGACCAACCAAGCATTTAACTCTTTTTTTTGAATGGCTAAACTTGCATGTCATGAGGATTGAACCCATGACCTTCTTCTATTCTACACCTTATCTAACTCACCAACACCATTGGGCTATTCCCAATGGATAACTATATACCTATTTGGTGTCTCTTTTGTAGCTCATTGTGTAAGCATGTAAACAGACCGAAAACATAAATGGGGCATGTTAGCTTTTGCTCGATATACTTTAATCAAATATTAACATAAACATTTAATTTAATTAAAAAATCTTTTGTTTATGTTCATTCGTTAAGAAAATGAGCACGTTCGTTTGTTAAAAAAATATAAAAAAACAGTTCAAAAACGTAAACAAACACGTCTAATACATTAAGTATCCAATAATGCTAGTGGTTAACAAACACATGACAAACAAACATTAAGTATCTAATAATGCCAGTGATTAACAAACACATGACAAACGAACACAAATAAATGAAAATTCACTAATGATGTGTTCATTTTCCTATATTTAATTTAAATTTAAAAACATTAATCATCAAAATTGTCGACACGCACACTTTTACTGATGAAATTAATTGATGCTACTTTTGGTTGTGTTTTAACGTTGCTACAACATCTCATAATTTTCATTTTTCTTACCTTTTACTTAAAGTTTTCATTTTCTTCCCGTAGGCTAGAAGATCTTAAAAGTGGTTGGGCTAAGTTTGCACCAAGAAGAGCCTGCGCAGACGTTTTTTAATAAATCGTCTTCAAAAAAACAAACAGCTGCGTGTGACAATGTCTACGCGGCGCAGACAGAAGAGCCTGCGCAGAGCTTTTCAGAAAAAAAAAAAAAAAAACAGCACATATGTGTTGTAGGTTAACTAAGAAGCTGTTAATACAGCCACGTCACCCGTTAATGAACGGAACACTGCGCCGCTCCGTTAACGGGGTTAGTTAATGGGAACTTCGTTAACACATTGGCGGTGTTAACAGAAGAAGTTGGGAAGGATGGAGGGGCCCATGGATGTAGGAACCAATCACATGTCACCTTTATTTTATTTTATTTTATTTTTTCTTTCTTTTTGTTTAGTTAACGATATTAGATGTCAATTAACCCACAACACAATGTTAATACGAATTTAGTTAATGATCAAGTTATGACGTGGCAGTGATGTGATAATATGTTAACAGATAATTTGTTAACCCACAACACATAGTCTTAGAGTTTTAATAAGTATTACTTTTTTTTTCTCTTAAACTATTACTAAAAATACAATATACACCTTATTATATGTGTGGTTTATGTTGAATTTTATAAACCGTGTACATTATATTATTATTTAAGGTTTAATTTAGTCGATTTTCCTGTAGGTTCTTTTTACCGTTTCGACTTAGTTATTTTTTTTTTTACAAGAATGCTTTATCTTTTAGCATAAACTAGAAAACGGACCCGTGCGTGTTGCGCCGCGGGCCACGAAATTGTTGAAGAAAGGAAATCCTATTAACTACACCAATCAATACCCACCACAACTAATAAAAAGAACAGACCTTTAATAGCATTATAGTTGAAGGAACTAATTATTGCGAGAACAAAAAAAACAACTCTAAATCACTAAATTTTGGGATTTATGGTTCATATTTCTTAAATTTTATGTTTCTTACATTCATATGTGTATTATATATACGTACAGAAATCATATATTTTTCCCTACACATAGTCTACATACATGTAGCTAATTTAGCCTACACATAATCTACATGTGTGTAGGTTATTTAAAAACTGAGGATTTTTCATATTTTGTTTTAAATTCTAGTGTGAGAAACAATAAATCTTACATTTATAACATTTTCATTTACTTTTTAGGTTTTTTGGATTGAATAAATGAGTGATTCATTTTGTTCTGCGTGTTCTCGCAATATTTAGTGTTCTGCGTAGAACCTTCCCCTATATATATATAGTATATGGGTATTTATAAGTTAGTTGTATTTTAGCAAGTAAAGAAAAATGACTTTTAACGTTTACTCACATTTATTATGTAACAATTTATACACCAAGTCTTCACCGGCACCTGCACCTCCACAATAGGAGGAGAAAACGAACACTAATAAGCTACGATGCATTGTTTCCTCCTTAATCTTCCATTCACGGCAACGTCTATGCATAACCTCTCTATAACCCTACGTAAAATTCATTCAATTAGCACAAAAAAAACATAACTCACGCATCCTCCAATAACACATAACACTTGGTCATGATTATCTCTGAAGAAGTCGAATCAAGAGCATTGGTGACGAGAAAACGGAACAACCTTGATTGAACGTAAACAAAGTAGGACATCTGCCCGAGCGCTACCCTAGAACATGTGACCTGAACTTATCGTGAGTCGACGATGTCGAGCCAAAACTCATTGCCACTCCCACAGAAGCCCCCCAATCGTCAGTTACCAGCTTACCGCCTTTATTTCCGTCGATCTGATCGAAACTATCACATGAAATGAACCCTTGTTCGGACCCTTTGAAGCCCTGGTTTTGGTCATCATTATATGTGTAACAACTCTCATTAAAATTATTACTTCTTATTTTATTTTGTTCATTAGGAAACCCTAATTGAGACCCCCAAGTGAGATTGCATGACTCCTAAATTTTTCAGAACAATCAGAACTAGGATCAGGGCCCCTAAAACTCAAGGGGGGGGGGGATATTTCCTACTTGTTATTATCCTCGCAGTTTGTTGTCAAATGCGAATTTCTTCGAACGGTCGACTCACCTAAGCTACCAAGACACGAGGCTACCCTATGCTAAAAGTGGCCCGTCGCGCCACGCGCGGGAGCCAGGTGTCCCTGGCGCGCCACGCGACGGGGACCATTTTCCAGCATATAAATGAGGGACTTGGCACTTGAAATTTGGCGTTGGTTCGACGTAAAAATTCATTTCGTACGTTGAGATATCGTCTGTTTACTTCAAAACACACACTAGCACGAAATTCTGGCGCGATAATAGGGTAATAACTCGATCACTGATACGATTTAATGTCCGATCGATAAAAAACCAATCCGATGGATGTTTAAGTGATGCCCGTACTTGGGCAATGCCTTTGTCATTCGTCGTGAGGGTTTTGGATCTCGTGAGTTGTCGTAAAAGTTGTATTAAGTTACTGACCTAGTTTTCGTGTGCATTGTCATTTGAATTAGGTTAACCAGGCTAAAATCAGTAGGCTAAACGCTGCCCGTCTAAATCTGCAATGTGAGTCATTCTCTTTTTATCAAATTGTTTTCCAAACTCTATTTGTTTCAAAGTTATAATTACAGGGATTAAGTCTTTGTAATCTTCAATTACTGCCGGTATGTGGGGTTTTGTATACATTACTTTATTCCCGTCACCATTGGACAACGGGTTAGCCAATGGGTGATCTGACCATATTCACAGATACAGTCGAGTGACAAATACCGATTTTGGGTAATTGGTTGATAGAAACAATGTAATCACCCTTAATACTGTATATTATAACAAGGTGTCGTTTTGTGCAACTTGAATGACCCGCCACTATTTCCCTGCTGATAAAACCTTTTTAAAACATGTTTCAGGTGATCTGGTGTGATAAAGGAAAAAGTGCCGCGTAGCACTACAAGCTTGAAGAAGTGGCTCAATAAAATAAAGAAACATGTTTTTGTAAAACAGGGGATTTCCGTGAGAAATCACCTTTATTGTAAATTATGGGTATTATCCCCAAATTATGAAATAAAAGAAATTGGGCATTTTCAAGTTTTAAAAGATCCTGTTAAACTTCCGCTGCCAACATAATAATTACCACGGATTTCTGTCTCGCGGCTCCTGGACCGGGTAAAACCGGGATGGGGGCCGTGACAGAAAAAGGTGGTATCAGAGCCACTGATTTAAGCCAATTAAGTATTTAAAAATACTTAACTTTTCTGATTGCCATTCTGTGATTATGTGAAAAAAAAAAACAATTTACAAAATTTGAACTTAGAATTTTGTGTGTTTCTTCATATATGCTAACAGCATGAATGAGTTGTCTGAAGCTCTTCAGAATATTACTATCCATTCTGCTGATATGGAAGTTTTCGAGGACTTTTCCGGTTATTGGGCCGACACTGAGGAACCAATGGTATTCCAAGCCCAACCTTAGGAGAAACCAAAGCCGAAAAAGAGAAGAAGACTCGTAGGCTGGAGGCGTGTGCGCAGGAAGAAACCAGCGGTACGGAAAGTTGTAAAGACTGAGGATCCGAAGGATAAAGGCAAAGGAATAGAGATCGGGGAGAGTTCAGGGCAAGCCCAGGAAATGCCATCATGGGAGGAGCTGGATCGTAAACTAGCACTTAGTGACCTCATCGGACCTACTGATGAAAACCTCTTCAATTACCCGGCGGAAGTACTACTTCCAGTCAATCTGGAACCTGCTATCCCAGATCCTATTATCCACCCCCGACCTCTACCAGGAGAGCTGGAAGAATGGTGGACCACTGACTGGCAATTTCAGAATCTTTTAAATAACCCTAATACCTTTTTCCCTCAATTTGACCCTGAGCCTCCACTACACCCACCTATGAGCAATGAGAACTTGGCTGAACTCCGCCACTATGGCGAGGAGCTGGTGGACGCAGGAAATAGAATCCGAGATGTGGGGGAGAGGATATCATGGAAATACGACGAAAAGGAACGTCGTTTCTGAAATGCCAGCTGACAGGGATCGTATGTGGTGGTGTGGTTACGTGTTTAATAATAACAAAATAATAATAATAATAATAATAATATAATTATGTAAAATAATCTAAAATAAAACTTTTGTAAGATAACCGGTGTGTACGAACGCATACTACTATATAAAAATATCAATGTCGCAAAAATCGACAATTTTGGCTATACGTGTTAACTTGATTATGTGCGATTGTTTTATTATATTTGGGTGTTATTCATTTTGTGCTAATAAGTTATATATATATTAATTACCAGATGGAACACGTTGGTAATGAACCAGTTAACGAAGTTAACCAATCTGAACAAAACCACGAAGATCAATTTCTGAATAGACAAGATATAGAAAACATCGTTGCTCAAGGAATAGCCAATGCTATTCCAGCAATTCTTGCTGCTGCCCGAAATCCAGTTGAACCTCAACCAATTATTCCTAGCAAGCGTACTCATGAAGATAACTTCAGTAATAGTATAAATGGAGGCGGCAACATTAATAATAATGATAATGACGTAATACAGGCCCCAATTCTTAAGAGAATGAAAGCTGCAACGCCTGGTTGCACTTAAAAGGAATTTCTTGCCTGTAAACCTGTTGAATTTGCAGGCAATGAAGGGGCGACTGCTGCACTGCGTTGGTTGGAGAAAACCGAGGCAGTAATTAAAATAAGTAAATGTGCCGAGGAGGATAAAGTCATGTATGCTTCTCACCTTTTTAAAGAAGGGGCGCTAGAAGACATACCTAGAACTACTTTTAGAACTATGTATGGTCATTACGAGTTTACAGTCATGCCCTTTGGGTTAACAAATGCTCCTGCAGCTTTTATGGACATGATGAATATGATCTGTAAACCGTACTTGGATAAATTTGTAATTGTCTTCATCGACGATATACTTATTTATTCCAAAAGCCAGGAAGAGCATTGTGAGCACCTGCATGCACTCTTAACTTTGTTAAGAAAGGAGAAACTTTACGCCAAATTCTCGAAGTGTGAATTTTGGCTACAGGAGGTACAATTTTTAGGACACATGGTGAATCACGAAGGCATTCACGTAGATCCTGCTAAAATAGAAGCGATCACCAAATGGAAGGTCCCACAATCAATTACGGAAGTTAGAAGTTTTCTAGGATTAGCTGGGTACTATAGGCGCTTTATTTAGGATTTCTCTAAGATAGCCGTGCCATTAACTAAGCTAACCTGTAAAACAGTTAAGTTTGAATGGGTACCTAAACAAGAAGAGGCTTTTAGGATTCTAAAACAAAGATTAACCAACACCCCAATTCTTGCTTTACCAGAAGGGACATAAGATTTTGAAGTTTATTGTGATGCTTCTAAGCTAGGATTAGGATGTGTGTTAATGCAACGCAAAAAGGTAATTGCGTATGCTTCAAGGCAATTGAAAAAGCACGAGGAAAATTATACGAATCATGACTTAGAATTAGGAGCAATAATTTTTGCCCTTAAGATTTGGAGACACTATCTGTATGGAAGTAAGTTTACAGTTTATACAGATCATAAAAGCTTAAAGTACATATTTGGGCAAAAAGAATTGAATATGAGGCAAGGGAGATGGATGGAAATCCTAAGTGACTACGATTGTGATATTCAATGTCACGAAGGAAAAGCAAACGTAGTTGCAGATGCTTTAAGTCGTAAGTATCATGAAAAGCAAAAGCGAGTTAGTGCTCTTAGATTAAATCTACAGTTAGATTTAATGGAACCACTGAAGAATATTCAAGAAACAGCAATCAAGGATGATGCTGAAGGAATGAAAGGACGAATAAAGGAATTAGAGCAAGGAAGTTATGGAATTTGGAGATTCCATAAGAAAAGAATTTGGGTGCCTAAGCAAGGAGATTTAAGAAATAAAATTTTAGAAGAAGCCCATAAATCTAGATATACCATGCACCCTGGAAATAATAAGATGTACCAAGATTTAAGAAATAATTTCTGGTGGATAGGAATGAAAAAGGACATAGCTAGATATGTATCTAAGTGTCTAACTTGTTCACAAGTTAAGGCAGAACACCAGAAACCTTCAGGGTTACTTCAACAATTAGAAATGCATGTTTGGAAATGGGAACTAATAACAATGGATTTTGTTACTAAGTTGCCCAAAACCATAAAGGGTAATGACGCGATTTGGGTAATTATGGATCGATTAACTAAATCAGCTCATTTTCTACCCATGAAGGAAACCTTTAGCATGGAAAGGTTAGCAAAGTTGTACATAGACGAGGTAGTATCTTTACATGGAGTTCCACTCTCTATTGTATCATATAGAGATAGTCGTTTCACTTCGCATTTCTGGACGAGTTTCCAAGAAGCCACGGGGACGCGATTAAATTTAAGTACAGCTTATCATCCCCAAACAGATAGACAAAGTGAAAGGACGATCCAAACCCTATAAGACATGCTCAGGGCATCTGTAATAGATTTTGGTGGAAACTGGGATGACCACCTACCCTTAATTGAATTCTCCTATAACAATAGTTAACATGCAAGCATTGAAGCTGCCCCATTCGAAGTACTGTATGGATGAAAGTGCAGAACTCCAGTTTGTTGGGCAGAAATAGGAGAAAGCCAATTATCAGGTCCTGAAATTGTACAAGAAACTACCGACAAGATCACTCAAATCAAGGAAAGACTAAAGACGGCTCGAGATCGCCAGAAGAGTTATGCAGACAATCGACGCGAGCCACTGGAATTTCAAGTTAGAGATAAGGTATTCTTGAAAGTTTCTCCTTGGAAAGGAGTAGTTCGGTTCGGAAAGAAGGGAAAGTTAAGTCCAAGGTACGTAGGACCATTCCCAATAATCCAGCGAATAGGACCAGTTGCCTATCGGTTACAACTACCAGAAGAACTAGCTGGAGTACATGACGTGTTTCATGTATCCAATCTCAAGAATTGTCTATCTGACGAATCCCTGGTAGTACCTCTTCAAGATGTAGAGGTAAATGAAAAGTTAAAATTTGTTGAGAAGCCACTGCAAATAAAAGACAGAAAAGTCAAATTTCTCAAGCACAAACGACTAGTGCTGGTTAAAGTCAAGTGGGATTCAAAGAGAGGACCTGAATACACTTGGGAGCTGGAATCGGAAATGAAGCGGAAATATCCTTACTTATTCCAGTAAATCTCGAGGACGAGATTTTAATTAAGGTGGGGAGGATGTAACAACTCTCACCATAATTATTATTTCTTATTTTATTTTTGTCCAATAGGAAACCCTAATTGAGACCCCCAAGTAATATTGCATGACCCCTAAAATTTTCAGAACAGTTGGAATCAGGATCAGGGCCCCTAAAACTCAAGGGGGGGGGGGGGGTATTCCCTAATTGTTATTATCCTCACAGTTCGTTGTCTAAATTGAATTTCGTTAAACCGTCGACTCACACAAGCTAGGTGGAAACGTGGCTACCCTACCCTAGAACTGTACCCCTCGCGCCACGCGAGGGAGCTGTTTTTTCAGTATAAATAGAGGAGTTTGGCACTTGAAGTTTGGCGTTGGTTCGACGTTAAAATTCAATTCGTACACTGATATATCATCTGATTACTCCAAAAACACACACAATCACGAAATTCTGCCGCGATAACAGGGTAATAACTCGATCACTGCTACGATTTAATGTCCGATCGATAAAAACCAATCCGATGGATGTTTAAGTGCTGCTCAAACTCGGGTTATACTTTGTCATTCGTCGTGAATTCGATGGATGTTTAAGTATTGCACTTTGTCATTCGTCGTGAGGGTTTTGAATCTCGTAAGTTGTCGTAAAAGTTGTATTAAGTTACTGACCTAGTTTTCGTGTGCATTGTTATTTGAATTAGGTTAACCAGGCTAAAATCAGTAGGCTAAACGCTGCCCGTCTAAACTTGCAATGTGAGTCATTCTCTTTTTATCAAATTATTTTCTTAAAACTCTATATGTTTTCAAAGTTATAATTACAGGGATTAAGTCTTTGTAATCTTCAATTACTGCCGGTATGTGGGGTTTTGTATACATTACTTTTTCCCGTCACCATTGGACAACGAGTTAGCCAATGGGTGATCTGACCATAGTCACAGATACAGTAGAGTGACAAATACCGATTTGGGGTAATTGGTTGATAGAAACAATGTAATCACCCTTAATACTGTATATTATAACAATGTGTCATTTTGTGCAACTTGAGTGACTCGCCAGTATTTCCCTGCTGATAAAACCTTTTTAAAACATGTTTCAGGTGATCTGCTGTGATCAAGGAAAAAGTGTCGCGTAGCACTACAAGCTTGAAGAAGTGGCTCAATAAAATAAAGAAACATGTTTTTGTATAAACAGGGATTTCCCAGTGAAATCACCTTTATTGTAAATTATGGGTTTTAATTCCCAATTTGTGAAATAAATAAATTGGGCATTTTCAAGTCTTAAACGATCCTGTTAATACTTCCGCTGCCAAATTAAATAAATACCACGGGGTTTCTGGCCGCGGCTCCTGGACCGGGTAAAACCGGGGACGGGGGCTGTGACAAATAGTTACCATTCAAGCATTGAAGCTGCCCCATTCGAAGCACTGTATGGGCGAAAGTGCAGAACTCCAGTTTGTTGGGCAGAAATAGGAGAAAGTCAATTATCAGGTCCCGAAATTGTACAAGAAACTTCCGATAAGATCACTCAAATCAAGGAAAGACTGAAAACGGCTCGTGATCGCCAGAAGAGTTATGCAGACAATCGACGCAAGCCATTAGAATTTCAAGTTGGAGACAAGGTACTCTTGAAAGTTTCTCCTTGGAAAGGAGTAGTCCGATTCGGTAAGAAGGGAAAGTTAAGTCCAAGGTACGTAGGACCATTCCCAGTAATCCAGCGAATAGGACCAGTTGCGTATCGCTTACAATTACCAGAGGAGTTAGCTGGAGTACATGAAGTATTTCATGTGTCCAACCTCAAGAAATGTCTATTTGACGAATCCCTGGCAGTAACTCTTCAAGATGTAGAGGTAAATGAAAAGTTAAAATTTGTTGAGAAGCCACTGCAGATAGAAGACAGAAAGGTCAAGTTTCTTAAACACAAACGACTAGTGCTGGTCAAAGTCAAGTGGGATTCTAAGAGAGGACCTGAGTACACTTGGGAGCTGGAATCAGAAATGAAGCGAAAATATCCCTACTTGTTCCAGTAAATCTCGAGGACGAGATTTTTATTAAGGTGGGGAGGATGTAACAACTCTCATTAAAATTATTACTTCTTATTTTATTTTGTTCATTAGGAAACCCTAATTGAGACCCCCAAGTGAGATTGCATGACTCCTAAATTTTTCAGAACAATCGGAACTAGGATCAGGGCCCCTAAAACTCAAGGGGGGGGGGGGGTATTTCCTACTTGTTATTATCCTCGCAGTTTGTTGTCAAATGCGAATTTCTTCGAACGGTCGACTCACCTAAGCTACCAAGACACGAGGCTACCCTATGATAAAAGTGGCCCGTCGCGCCACGCGCGGGAGCCAGGTGTCCCTGGCACGCCACGCGACGGGGACCATTTTCCAGCATATAAATGAGGGACTTGGCACTAGAAATTTGGCGTTGGTTAAGTTTGCTAATTTTATTACATCAAAGCCGGAATTCAGGGTGTGTGTAGAACAGGAATGGATAAAGCGAGTTGATGGGGTTACAATGTTTGCGGTCACAAAGAAACTTAGAAATCTGAAGTCGTGCATGCGGAAACTTTTGTTTAATCAGGGGAATTTGCAAGAGAAAGTTGCTGAGTTGCGAAAGAAGCTTGATGATATTCATACTCGTATTGATAGCAATCCGTTAGATGTTGATCTTCGTCAAATGGAGGCCAAGTGTCTTAAAGATTTTCAGATGGCAGCATATGATGAAGAATGTTTTCTTAAGCAAAAAGCTAAGGTGGAGTGGTTATGTGCTGGAGACTCTAACACTAAGTTTTTCCATAACAGTGTGAAGTGTAGGAATGCCAGAGGTAAAATTCACTCTATTAGGGATGTTAATGGGGACCGTTATGAGGGAGAAGGTATTTTTGATGCATTGGTTTCTCATTATGCGAATTTCTTGGGTATGGAGGATCGAGTTGCTAGTATTAATCTGGATGATATTTGTGTCAATTCTCTGAGTGATGAAGTTGCGGTTAATATGGTTCGGCAAGTAACCCGAGAGGAGGTTAAAAATGCTATTTTTAATATTGGAGAGAACAAAGCCCCAGGTCCTGATGGTTATACATCGGCGTTCTTTAAGTCTTCGTGGGATATTATGGGTGAAGATGTGGCTTCTGCTGTGTTAGAGTTTTTTGATAATGGCAAACTGTTAAAGCAATTAAATCACACTATTCTGGCTCTTGTTCCTAAGGTTGACACTCCGGATTCGATGTTTGACTATCGTCCGATATCTTGTTGTAATGTTCTGTATAAGTGCATAAGCAAGATCATTACGGATAGAATAAAGGGTAGTTTGGAGAAGTTGGTGAGTATTAACCAGTCTGCTTTTGTTCATGGTAGGACAATATATTGTTAACTCAGGAGTTGATGCATAACTACCATTTGAGTAAGGGCCCCGCTAGATGTGCTTTCAAGATAGATATTCAGAAAGCCTATGATACGGTTAACTGGGAGTTCTTAGAGAATGTGCTCAAGGCGTTTGGGTTTCACCATAAAATGGTTGCATGGATTATGGAGTGTGTTACTACGACGTCGTTTTCGATTAGCATTAATGGTAATCTGCATGGATATTTTAGAGGGAAACGGGGGTTGAGGTAAGGTGATCCTATGTCACCGTACCTTTTCACGATGGTTATGGAAGTCTTATCGTTATTGCTTCAGCATGCGGCTGCGTCTAGTAATGGATTCAAGTATCATGCTCAGTGCGCTAAACAAAAGATAATTAATGTCTCCTTTGCTGATGACCTTTTTATTTTCGTGCATGGGGATGTTTGGTCCGTGGGGAAGGTTAAGCAAGCCCTTGAGAAGTTCACCAGTATATCGGGTTTGGTTCCGAGTCCAGCCAAAAGTACGGTGTATTTTTGTAATGTTCCGCTTAACGTTAGACAGGATATTCTCCGTTTGATGCCTTTTCAGGAGGGCTCTCTTCCGGTTAGATATTTGGGGGTGCCGTTAATTACCACTAAGCTGATTTTTAAGGATTGTAAACCCCTTGTTGATCGTATGGAAAAGAGGATTGATAATTGGCTTAATAAATCTTTGTCCTTTGCGGGGAGGCTACAACTTGTTAATTCTGTATTATCTTCCATGCATATTTATTGGGCCTCGGTCTTTATTATTCCTACTCGGGTTATTCATGAGCTGGAAAAGTATATGAGGAGATTCTTGTGGAATGTTGGGTTGCAGAGAAGGGCGAAAGCTAAAGTGGCTTGGTCAGATGTTTGTTTGCCTAAGGCGGAAGGTGGGCTTGGTATTCGGAGCATATCGGACGTCAACAAGGCCCTCATGACCAGCCATATCTGGAGCATTCTTATTAGAAGGAAGTCCTTGTGGGTCGAATGGATTTATTCTCATAAGTTGAAAGATCGTAGCTTTTGGGATGTCCAGTGCCGAGGGAGTATCAGCTGGGGATGGAGGAAACTTCTTTCCATTCGTGACATAGTTCGGCCGTTCATTTGGAAGTTGGTTAGGAGTGGGCTTCAAACTAATATGTGGAGTGATAACTGGTGCCATCTTAGTCCGCTTAGCTCTTTCATAACTCCAAGACGTATTTTTAATGCGGGGTTTTCTATTTCTTCTTCTTTGGCGGACCTGATTGATATTAATGGACAATGGAAGTGGCCGCAAGCTTGGTATGATACCTATCCAGTGTTAATTCAGTTGAATGTTCCTCAGTTGATTCGCAACATGGAAGACCGTACAATTTGGAAGGATTTGGAGGGTAACCATTGTCATTTTCGGTCGTTGGAGGTCTGGAATGTGATTAGACATCGTGAGAGCCTGGTGCCTTGGGTTAATGGGGTTTGGTTTTCTCAGTGTATCCCAAGACACTCGTTTCACCTTTGGTTGGTTATCAAGAACAAGCTTAAGACGCAGGATAGGTTGGCTGTATGGGAGGCGGGAAGTGCAACTAATCTTAATCTGATGTGTTGCCCCTTATGCAGAAATGATCGAGATTCTAGAGACCATCTTTTCTTTCAATGTTCATTTGCTTCAAATGTATGGAAGGAGGTCAAGCAGATGGTGTCTTTGGAACAGGTTGATGACTCGTGGCAGGCTATAATGGATTGGATGTCCCAAAATGCTTCGTCCAAGAAGACAGAGCACATTGTATGCAAGTTAGTCATTGCGGCGGCTACTTATTTTATATGGCTTGAGAGAAACAACTGCCTGTTTTCTAATGATCATGCAAATGTTGCTTCGGTGGTTGGGAGGATCAAGAACACGGTCAGGTTACGTCTACTGGGATTCGAGTTTAGAGGGGATTCCAAAGTTGACAAGATGCTAAACAAGTGGGAGATCGCTATGAATGAAGAAGTTAAGGACCCGGGGTAGAGGCTAGCTCGTGGTTTGTCTAGTTCTGGTTCGAGTGTGAGGCTCGTGGCTGTTTTTCTTGTTGGGTTGTTTTTTATTTGTTTTCTATCTAGGGTTGTGTGTTTTGTCTTTGTTTTCCTAGGCTTCGGTTGTGTTGCCTAGTTGGTGTGTCATTCAGGCATGCCCTTGTACTGTGTTTGAGTTATTTATAAAATTCACCTGGGGTAACCCTTTACCCAAAAAAAAAAAATTCATTTCGTACGTTGAGATATCGTCTGTTTACTTCAAAACACACACTAGCACGAAATTCTGCCGCGATAACAGGGTAATAACTCGATCACTGATACGATTTAATGTCCGATAAATAAAAAACCAATCCGATGGATGTTTAAGTGCTGCCCGTACTTGGGCAATGCCTTTGTCATTCGTCGTGAAGGTTTTGGATCTCGTGAGTTGTCGTAAAAGTTGTATTAAGTTACTGACCTAGTTTTCGTGTGCATTGTCATTTGAATTAGGTTAACCAGGCTAAAATCAGTAGGCTAAACGCTGCCCGTCTAAATCTGCAATGTGAGTCATTCTCTTTTTATCAAATTGTTTTCCAAACTCTATTTGTTTCAAAGTTATAATTACAGGGATTAAGTCTTTGTAATCTTCAATTACTGCCGGTATGTGGGGTTTTGTATACATTACTTTATTCCCGTCACCATTGGACAACGGGTTAGCCAATGGGTGATCTGACCATAGTCACAGATACAGTCGAGTGACAAATACCGATTTTGGGTAATTGGTTGATAGAAACAATGTAATCACCCTTAATACTGTATATTATAACAAGGTGTCGTTTTGTGCAACTTGAATGACTCGCCAGTATTTCCCTGCTGATAAAACCTTTTTAAAACTTGTTTCAGGTGATCTGCTGTGATCAAGGAAAAAGTGCCGCGTAGCACTACAAGCTTGAAGAAGTGGCTCAATAAAATAAAGAAACATGTTTTTGTAAAACAGGGGATTTCCGTGAGAAATGACCTTTATTGTAAATTATGGGTATTATCCCCAAATTATGAAATAAAAGAAATTGGGCATTTTCAAGTTTTAAAAGATCCTGTTAAACTTTCGCTGCCAACATAATAATTACCACGGATTTCTGTCCCACGGCTCCTGGACCGAGTAAAACCGGGACGGGGGCCGTGACAATATGGGTCCCAAATAACATTCTACTTGTTTGGATCCATCATGGAAATAGGAAAGTATATTTTAGCTTGTACGTTGGCTGCCATTCCTCCATTATACTCAAGTAGCATAACAAATGTCATCATTTACAGTGATGAACCATATGCTTCCAGTTTTGCAAGTATATGTAAACTCAAAATTTGAATCAGTTAAAACATACTGAATATGTGAAGCACACAATTTATCAAATATAAATTATCATTCTTTGAAAAACTATACATAGCCACCACTAAACAATATATGAAGCTGCAATAAATCTCTTATCAGTTTCAATCAAATTGAGATTGAGAGTTTGAAACATAGATTTTGTTCCTAATTTTACTTAAATTTCACTACAATTGCTTCTATAAATCATCAATTAAACTCTGTAACCCTAATTTTCAACAAACCTAGACTTGCTTTCAATAACAAAAGATACTGCCAAAGCCAGACAACAGAGTAAACCACAATCAATAACAAAATAGGGTAAAATTCATACCTAATAGGTGAGTTGAATTTGTGGTGAACCCTAATAAGCAGCGTTCATCTGGTTTCAAAACCCCTAAACTGGACCGGCTAGCCGCCATCGCTGCCAATCTGGTTGTCAGAATAAAGACCTCAGCCATAAGCCGCCGCTATCACCCCCTTCGTCAAGTTGGGGTGGCCCTCTTCCTCTTCCTTTCATCAGTCTCTCTCTTTATCCTGCTTCTCTCTGACTGATGCGACGCCGTCCTGACTCTCTGTAGGCTTGTATGCGTGAGTTTGGAGGTATGGGTTGTAAAAGAAAAGCAATGTTTCTTTGAAAGAAACATCCATTAAGCAGAAGGTACAACCCTCATAGCCTAGAAATGATACAAATTAGAGTATTATATAACTATGTTATAACTCCGTGTATTACACGGGGTGAATAAATAAATTTTATATACTAAATAATAAAACAATATATCTTTAAAAACCTTATTTATTGCACAAGTTGAATAAATATAATTTTATATATTAAATAATAAAAAAGTTATATCTATAAGGGATAAGGATAGTGTAAAAAGGGCCTAAAGTGTAAGAAGTGTGAGAAGTGTATTATAACACTATATATAATACTATATAACACCATATAAACACCGTATAACAATATGTAACACCATATAATACCATATAACACTATGTAACACTATATATCATTATATAACAAATATAACACTATACATCTATCATAGACATGCTATCAGACAACCTATAGTGTTATATTTGTTATATAATGATATATAGTGTTATATGGTATTATATGGTGTTACATATTGTTATACGGTGTTTATATGGTGTTATATAGTATTATATATAGTGTTATAATACACTTCTCACACTTTGAGCACTTTTTACAGGATCCTCTACCTATCTATAAGAACAAAATTGTACAGGTTGAATAAATGTAATTTTATATAAAAATAAAAAAAGTTATATATTTAAAACCACGTGTATTACTCGAGTTGAATAAATGTAATATTGTTTACCAAATAATAAAATAATACATCTTTAAAGAACTCATTTATTACACGGGTTGAATAAATGTAATTTTATATACCAAATAATAAAAAAATACATCTTTAAAAATATGTGTATTACACGGTTTGAATAAATGTAATTTTCTGTACTAAATAATAAAAAATATATATCCTTAAAAAACTCGTGTATTGTACGAATTGAATAAATCTAATTTTATACATCAAATAATAAAATTATGATTTTGGCTCCTTGGTTATATCACTTTTATCCTTTTAGCCCAAAAAAGAATTTTTTAACATCTAAGCCCCTAACGTCTTTTTTTCTAACCTTTTTGGCCTCTACGTCTTTTTTTAACCCTTTTGGCCCCTAACATTTAATGGATGGGGTTAGTGTTAAGGGCTAAAAGGGTTAGAAAAGAAGACGTTGGGGGCTCAGATGTTAAAAATTCTTTTTTGGGTTAAAAGGGTAAAAGTGATATAACTACAGGGGCCAAAATCGTAATTTTCTCTAAAGAATTTTTTAACATCTAAGCCACTAACGTCTTTTTTTCTAACCTTTTGGCCCCTAACGTCTTTTTTTAAAACTCTTTTGGCCCCTAACATTTAATGGATGAGGTTAGTATTAGGGGCCAAAATGGTTAGAAAAGAAGACGTTGGGGGCTCAGATGTTAAAAAAATCATTTTAGGACTAAAAGGGTAAAAGTGATATAACTACAGGGGCTAAAATCGTAATTTTCTCTAAATAATATTATAAATGAGAAGAAGATTAAACTAAATAATAATTATCCATAAGATATTAAACTAAAGAATATTTAATAGCAGGGTTATATATAATTAATTAGAAAATATTAAATTAAAATAATAATTATCTATAAAAAGATGTTGAAGAGTGGTTTCTTTTTATTATTCAGGTAGATTCCAGAAACAAAAAAGAGGAAACGTGAAACTGAAGCTTAGTATAACCGTTTCCAGATTGGTATCATTCATCGCCATTGTTGTACAACATGCCGGAGCTTACTTCCATAATCCACCTGCTTACAATTCCTCTCTTCATAACCGCATCCTTCTCCTCTCACTCTTCAGCTTCCTCTGGTCTCTCTACTTTCTGTTATTTCAACTTACCTTTCACTTTCATATGCTTAATTTTGCATCAACACCTCCTTAATCTTCTCCTTTACGTCTAATTTCTGTACCACAATGACTCGATATAGCAGTTTTTTTAGCGTTAATCGACATTTGAAGTTAGGTTTAGGTTTCATATGCTCGATTTTGTATCCACTGCTCATTAATGTTCTCGTTTTATGTCAAATTTCTCTACGGATCTCACTAAAATGATTCCATATAGCGGTTTTGTGTTGCATTTGATTTGGCCTAATTGACGTTTGAAGTTAGGTTTAGGTTTCATATGCTTGATTTTGTATCAACTGCTCGTTAATCACTAGTTTACGTCATCTTTCTTTACCGATGCTTAAGTTGATTCACTATAGCGGTTATTAGCAGTGTTTGGTGTTTTTGTTACGTTTGATTTGACCTAATTGACATTTGGAAGTTATGTTGTTGTTAGATGCTAAATGTGTTTGGATGATGACTTTTTTTTAATTAAGGTGATATAATATTTTTAAGTTAGGTTTTGGCGTTCGCATGCTCGATTTTGTATCAACAGCTTGTTGATCTTCTCGTTTAATGTCAAATTTCTGTACAGATGAGGAAAATGATTCGATATAGTGGTTTATTAACCGTATTTAGCGTTTTTGTTGCGCTTGATTTGTCCTAATTGACGTTTGCAAGTTAGGTTTAGGTTTCATATGCTCGATTTTGTATATTAACTGCTCATTAATGTTCTCGTTTATGTCAAGTTTCTGTACCGATGACCAAAATGATTCGATATAGCGGTTTTTAGCGGTATTTGGCGTTTTTTTTGCATTTGATTTGACCTAATTGGCGTTTGCAAGTTATGTTGTTGTTAACTGCTTTTGGATGATCGGATATTCTGAATTAGTGATATTATGGTAAATTTAGGGTTTATTGGTCTCAATAGTTTGATATGGTTGTTTTTATCAGTATTTGGTGCTATGCAGTTAATGCGATAAAATATCGGATATCGGTCAAGGACCGATATTTGAGATATAGGTTATCTTAGTGAGATACCGGTGGGATATCGGTAATTTTATTATAATGCAGATTATATATATATAGCAATTTAACACTAATAAGTCAGTGATATATCGGTTATATTGGTCAAATATCGGTCAATATCGCCAATAATATCGGTACCCATATTCTGACCGATATTTGACAACGGTATTTTACTAGGGGACCGATATAAACGATATAGCACCGATATTAACTGCATAGATTTGGTGTTTCTGTTGCGTATGATTTGCTCTAATTGACATTTGCAAGTTATGTTGTTGTTAACTGCATTTGGATGATGACTATTGCGAATTAGTAATTTTCTGATAAATTTAGGGTTTATAAGTCTCCGTAATTAGAATATTAGATATGGTTGTTTTTATCAGTATTTGGCGTTTTTGTTGCATAGATTTTGCCTTAATTTTGCAAGTTATTTGCTCTTATCTGCATTTGGATGATGACTGTTGTTTATCAAAGATGATCGGATATTTTGCTACAGTCAACAGAGCTGAATGAGCTAACTTAAATGTCAAACCACAGAAAATTACAAATTATTATCTGCAAATGTCTCTCAGCTCTTCAAGTATACTGATTGAAAGTTTTAAATAGGCTTTCTATTTAGATAACATACAGTTCTTAAAAAATATTAGTGACCAAAGTAGGTCATCGTGTTTGTTCCTATTTTCATGTTTGTAACCTGTGCTGCTATTGTTTTATTATTTCTGCTAACATAACTTGCATATTATATCAAAATGTTATATAGGATTACCACTAGTGAGAGATATCAGTACTCTGCCACAAGACAACTTTGGAAGGCCTGGGTTATCTCACCTTACCGTTGCAGGTTCACTCATGCATGGGCTGAAAGAGGTGAAAAACCACCTTTAACTCTGCCACATATCGATAAATATATGACGATTACTCTACAAAACTATTATGATTCGTGTATTCACTCAGTATGCCGAGATACACTGTTTTTATTCCATGTCTTTTAACTTTGTTTGAACAGGTTGAGGTATGGCTTCAAACGTTTGCTCCAGGAACACACACACCGATTCATAGACACTCTTGTGAGGAAGTTTTTGTAGTCTTAAAAGGTAGCGGTACACTTTATCTTGCCCCAAGTTCTCATTCAAAGTACCCTGGCAAGCCACAAGAGTTTAGCATCTTTTCAAACAGCACGTTTCACATCCCTGTTAATGATGTTCACCAGGTACACTGTTCTGCTGTTTACCTTTTCACGCATAACTGAACCCATGTTTCTTCTTTTCTTTTCTTTGGGGGGCTTTATTATCTGAAACCCTTTACTAGCAGACATGTAATAGCACCATACTTGACCCAAAATGCGTACTGTGTCATAACAAACGTTGTGCCACACGTGCTAGTTAGTTGCTAACCATCATTGGTCATACATGTACAGGTGGCGAAATGGGTGGGTGAAGCAGGGTTGGGTACGAGTCAGGGTCAAAGTAGGTAATTTTTTAGGACGGGCCAAAACTCAAAATGGGTTCGGTTGATCTGCCAGTGTGTTTTCGTCCATATTATATATATAGTTAATACAGTTATATGTGATAGCAAAACTGTTATTAAAAATATCGATCGTTTTCTTTCAATTATGCAATTTAGGATGTAGTAAAAAATACGAGTCCTTTCTGCAGCTTTGGAACACAAATGAGGAAGAAGATTTGCAGGTTCTGGTTGTAATTTCTCGTCCACCAGTCAAAATGTACATGATTGCTTCCATCCTTTTTCTATGATATATCACCATATCTTGATTTGAATAAATGAATCTTCCATTTTATTTTCTTGATGTCAGTTGTCTATATATAATATATATGCGTTTGTGACACGGTTATGCAGATTCATATACGATGAATGGCTGATGCCACACACTGCAGCCAAACTGAAATTCCCATATTATTGGGATGAAGAATGGTACCAGTCAACTGTAAAAGACGAGCTTTGACTTGGTAATGTTACAAGGTTAGTTACTGATTTGCTGTTCATTTCTCTTGCAAAAATTAGTACAAGTTGCAGTTAAAATAATATCAATTTTTGAAATTGCCTTTCTAAAAAAACTTCAGTGGTTACTTTATTGTATAATCATATTTAATACAATAACTATTTTTAAAATTTGAGAAAAATGGACAAACAACACTAGCGGGTTATTGCAATCTGTGTTAACTCGTTACCTGAGTACCTGACCGTGATTGTGCCACCAAAATAAATTTAGACAAATTTGAAAGATGTTAGTGGTGTACAAATCACCTCGCGTAATACCCATATTCATACATGTATATATTTGTTTACTCTCCCATGGAGTACAAGTTTTCCGTGTTCATCTGCAGGCTGCAGCTTTCGATTTAACAGACAAAATGAGAGCGACATGTTCGAGAACTATTACTCTTAGCACAAAAACAAATTGCATTACAGGAGTTCATGGGTTTTTTGTTGGCTTGTAGGAGTCAACTTCATAGGTTCACGGATGACGGATCCAATTAAATAGGTTTGAAATGTCTTCTATATTTGCAGACGTGGGAAAGAGTTGTAAATTTACAGTTTGTTTTCTTATGCAATTATCGCTAGTTTGAAGTTTCTATCAATCATATCTGAAGCTTTGTTGCGTATTGCCGCATTTATATGCGTTAGAAGCCATTTGGAGGAGGCTAATTTCGCAAGAAATTAGAGAAGAACAGATGATTTATAATTCTTCATTTGAAAGCTTTTATAGGCTTAGAACCAACAAACAATGGAATTGGAAATAACTTGCAGCTAGCGCCAAACCCACTATGTGTTGAGATGTCTTCAAGGATGGATGATATTGGGGGTGAGGTTTGGCGCTGCTGGCATTCGGGGAAGTCGTAATGGAGCGTCATGATGGTCGCCACTCAAGTCTCCTGGCTGCACCCTGTATCTGTTCTTCGATGTACAACTTCGAGCACCAGGGGAATTGTGGCATGCCGATTACACCCGCCTCAAGGGCGATAGGTTGGACCGCCGGTGTTCTGATTAGGATTATTTTAGTACCATATTGAGAAACTCTCCTCACCTTGGCTTTCGAGACCTAAGCATCTTGGAGTGTATCACAATTTCCGTAAAGTTTATATGTTAAAATGCAAAACGAACATGCAAATATGTTAATTTTGGACATCCTATGGTTATTTGCAATGGTAAACGAACAGGATGGTTAAAGCTATATGTACTATTACAGTTGATAGTGTATCACTCGAATAAATTAAAGTGAGAAGAGGCTCCTAACTAAAATCAACTGAAAAAATATAACTAGAAATAGGTCAAACTTATGAATATATTGGTGTTGAAGATTGATTTAGATATACTTAGAAATAATTGTTATACTAATCTTATGTTAGATTACAAATTAAGTTCAGCAGCTGATCATATGGTGATAAATTCCACCAAGTAAAATTTTTGAACTTCTACACTAACCACAAGGTTAGCAAGAATATTTCCGAGTGTAAGTCATCCTGGCTAAAGATCAGCACGAGACAACTTGTTATGATCGACACAGTGACTGTATGATCACTTCAACGAGGCTTTGACGTGTAAGTCACTTGAACCTTTTGGACTAGCAAGATGAAACTCCAAGCATGTGTTTGCAGTCTAAAGTAACATTGTTTACGTTGACTAGTACCAAGGTCAACTGCTTCAGGTAAAGTTGATTAAAGGATAGATTCTGTTGAACTTTGAAAATACAAACCTTTGAATTCGGAACCGCAGAAGAGCATTCACAATGGAACCTTGTATTTTTTATACGAGTGTGTTACTTATAAATTGCAAGTGGTTTTTGAGTGTTGTGAGTGGAGGAGATATAAAATGTTACCGTTCATCGGTGAATATACGGAAAACACTGTTCACGCCTATAAATTTTTAATATTTTTTAAGTGGTTGTGAGTGGAGGAGAAAGAAAATATAATGATAAAAGTATAAAAATATATTATTTAACTGAAAAGAAGAGAGAAAAATTAGTTATTTTTAGTGTAACTATAGAAATAAGGATAATGGATTGAATGTGAATGATCGGAGGCGAGTTGTGAGAAAATAATAATAGTAAAATGCCAAAGTGGTCCCTAAGTTTCGGTCACTTTTGCCATTTCAGTCCAAAACTGAAACTTTTTGTATTCAGGTCATTGAGGTTTCATTTTTGTTGTCATATCCATCCAAATGACAAACTCAGTTATAAATATCGTTAACTCGCATGGACGATTTTGACAATTCTCAAACCTCAGGGACGATTTTGTCACTTACCCATTTATCTTTTTTTTTCAATTTTATATATTTTAATTTTCTTTTTTACCTTTAAATAATAATAATAATAAATTAGTGATGTTTGGTACGACAGGAGAGATGAGTGGTACCGATCTTTGGTAAGGCAGGAGAGACGAGTGGTACTGATGTATGGTACAACGGATTGACGAGGGGAGATGAGGTACGAGTGCCGAGATAGAGGGGGTGGTTGTGGCGGCGACAGTGGTGGTGGTTGTGATGAAGGTGGAAGTGGAGGAGAGAGAAGGATAGAAGAGAAGTAGTGTGTATGGTGTGTGTATACAATGGCAGAGCTTGAACGAAAACTCAATAGGGACTGAACTCTCAAAATCCAAATCGGTGGGGCCAAACTTTTAAAAAAGTCCAATATTTTACACGACAAAAAATTTAGAAATTTTCGATAAAGTTATCACTACGAGCCAAAAAAATCGGTGGGGGTCGGGATATCCCCTGGCCCCAATAACGCTTCACCAATGTGTGTGTATATGTGAAATTATAAACGTGTGCGTGTGTGTATATATATATATATAGATTATGGTTAATGTATTATTTTTTATTCAAAATTTAAAAAGAAAATTAAAAAAAAAGTGTGTATATACAAATGTGTGTTTATGTATATATATTATATTTATAATTATTTTATGCTTTTTATTTAAAGATAAAAAAGAAGATTAAAAAAATAAGGATAAATGGGTAAATTGCCAAAATCATCCCTGAGGTTTGGAAATTGCTAAAATTGTCCACCATTTAACAATTTATTTTAACTGAGTTAGTTATTTGAATGGAAATGATAACAAAAATGAAACCTCAGCGACCCAGATACAAAAAAAAAAAAAAAAAAAAAAAAAAATTGAACTGAAATGGGAAAAGTGACCTAAACCGCATTTTACTCAAATAATAAAACTAGATAGCTCCCAATCTCATTAACCAAGAAAAATAACTCAAAAACTTGGATTACAATATACCCTAACTCGATATATTTATAGCCTAACCAAACTTGCTAGACAAGTATAACAATTCAAATTCTAAACATATTTAAATTGCTAACTAGTAGGATATAACCAACTTGTTATTATCCTCTTTTAATTCCAGGATTAAGTTAAGTCCGGTCACCAAGCTACCTACTTGTAACTTGGGCCTCCAACTCAAATGAACTTAATTGAGTCGGGAATTAATTACTTAGCCTAACAAAAACTTGGATTATATGCTTCGAAGCGGTGCCAATCAAGGATTTAGACTAAGCATTCAACCATATCAGACCCAGTTCCAACTTCCAAATAATCGATCCATCATGTTAGCTTAAATGCAGTTTTAGTTTGTTATACAACAATCTGATCATAACCTATAAAGCCCAAATCAGACCTAAGCCCAACCAAAAAAATATTTTAGTTTATAAAACCCAATAATAACTAACAAACATTCCCAATATTAAATACATGAGTTAATTACTGATTTCGTCCATGTGATTTGTCAAAAATCACTATTTTAGTCCATTAGTTTAAAAATTATGATTTCAGTCCCTGTGGTTTCACTTTTGTAACCATTTCAGTCCATCTCGTAACCATTTCAGTCTTTGTACTAACAGAATCGAGTCCATCTCGTAACCATTTCAGTCCATGGATTTACGAAAGTGAAACCATAGGGACTGAAATCGCAATTTTTAAACTAATGGACTGAAATAGTGACTTTTGACAAACCACATGGACGAAAACCGTAATTAACTCTAAATACATTTTAATTGCAAAACCAAAAGCGATACACCAGATCTTATCGAAGTAAAACGAGCATGTACTTACACATCACCTAACTCGTTTAGTATTTAATAAGATTAACATAGTGGGTATTTGGGATTCCTTCTCAAAAATGACTTATTAACTTATATAAGTCATAAGTGAGAAGTTAGAAATTCCGACTTCTCAAAAATGACTTCTCAACACACAAAACCCTCCAAAATAAGCTAACCCAAACACTCAAAAAATAACTTATTAACTTTTATAAGTCAATAAGTCATAAGTTGCTCTAAAATAAGCTAACCCAAACACCCCCATAGTCTACAAGTTAATCCAATATTGCCAAAATATGTTGATAACACTAAAATTACCAACAAATTATATGGTTAAAGTTGATTAAAGGATAGATTCTAAGTTGTTAAAATTGATTAAAGGATAGATTCTAAGCTTTGAAGCGGGAAAAAATCGGGTTATGATTCAACATAGATCTCAAAAATCGGGTTGAGTTAAAACAGAAATGATTGTGTGGATTGCAAATCTTGAAATAATCATATCTAGTTTCACAATTTTTGTAAAGGATTTCAAAGCTTCTAACAAACTCAAGATTCATCAATTATTAGTTAAAAAGAGTTGTAAATAAATGTTAGAAACCAGAAGAATTGTCTATATAACGTAAACTTTTTAGTAGAAATTAGGTGGGTGATACACGAAGATAAACGTGAAACCTTTTTGCACACTTGGTAGTTGTGTGCCAACTTGTGTTAAATAAAGTGGATATGTAAAAATATTATCAAGTATACATGTCTATATAGATAACATCTAGTATTGTATGCTTAGGCTACTCGGTATGGTGATGGACCATCCTGGTCCGCCACGTAGGCGCCACGTCATAATCCTCCCAAGGATGGTCCATCCTCCAAAACTAGAAGGCATGGGAGGATGGTCCTAGTCATAGTCCTCCACCACTTTTTATGTTTTTTTTATTTTTTTTAGTCTTCTATTTTTTTTTAACATTTAACAAATATACTAACAAAATATTTTCATTAATATTAAAACCACATTACATAAACATAAAAAAAAAAACATAAAGTTAATAAAAAAAAACATAAAGTTAATAAAAAAAACCAAAGACTTAAAAAAAAACATAGACTTAAATAATATTATGCTTCTTCATGATGTCGTTTTGAAGTTTTTTCAACATCGAACGTTTCGGCTCGGGTTCGTCCTCGACATTCATCATCATTATTTCCCATTCCTTGAGCCGAATTTTTTCATCGGAAATTCGGATTTTCTCATTCGACAACCGCACCTTCTCGCGTAACTTTTCTTCCTCTACACGAGCTTTTTCTTCCGCGGCCCGGTCCTTCGCCTTCGTCTTTTGGGCCGTGACGTCATTGTACACTTTTAAGTGTTCCATAAACTCAACCATGTTCGGGTCCACCTTTTCCTTTTGTTTCCCCTTGGCCCGCTCCTTCTTTGATTTGTCTCGGCCCGGTGGACGCTCCGGCTCATGTACGGCGTACTCCTCTTCGTCAAAGGCGGCGTCATCATTTAAGTTTAAGTTACACCTCGCGTCCGATCCACCGGCGCTAAAACTACTCGTTTCCGATGTTTTTTGGCGTTTCGCCATCGCCACCTCGTTGGGGATCGGCCTCCATTTTGGTTCGTCTTTTACAACCATCCACGCGCGAACGTGAGCAAAATTGGTATTACCATTGTTCGCCTTATACTTCTCCAACGCCATTCGGAACACATCGTCGTCGCTCATGCCGCTACGACGGTCACTTGTATATAGTTTATTATATTCCTCGCAAAACCTATTGATGAGCGTGTTCATTTTCCGCCACTTTGCTGAGACCGAATCGACATCTCGATACGCGCCTTGACCCATATAGTCGAGAAACTTCGCCAAAACCTTTGCCCAAAACCCTTCACCCGGTTGGTTATTACCTATAAAAAACAAACAAAATATATAGAGTGTTAAGTAAATAATAAACCTTAAAAAAAACAAACTTTACAACTTATAAAAAAACCCACTGTTAAGTAAATAAAAAACAAAAAAAACAAACTTTAAAACTTATAAAAAAACCCACTGTTAAGTAAATAAAAAACAGAAAAAACAAATTCTAAAACAATTAAAAAAAAAACGAACTGTGAAGTAAATAAAAAAAAACAAAACAAATTAAACTTATAAAAAAAATACGAACCTCTAATCGGGTTGTCAGACGTGCCAATGTAGGCCTTGGCTAAGGCTTCTTCTTCGATTGGCGTCCACTTAATCCCCTTTGCTTTGGACGGTTCATCACCCACCACTTTCTTGCCTTTGTTTCGTTTTCCTTTTCCTTTAGGCGGTTGGGTTTCGGGAATAACCTCCACATCGTCGTCGGGTTCGGATTGTTGAAAGGATTGCGTCGGGATCGATTGGGGTTGAACGGGTGGTGTCGGGTTCGGTGGGAAATTATAAGCACCCCGCATCATCATTTGTTGAAGGGCTTGATTTTGAGAGAATTGAGCGAATTGGTTTGGCGAGTGTTTGAATGATGCAAACGCATTTGATGAGTATTGCGAGAATTGGTTCGGTTCTAGCGTCGGATAATATCCCGGACCCGAGAAAACATTAGGTTGGGTCGGGTTGATGGGAGTCGTCGGGTTATACGGATTGTTCGGGTCGCTCGGGTTGTTGAAAGGATCCATGCTAAAGTATAAGGTTTATAAAAGTGGAAGAAGATTTATAAAAATTATGTGAGAGAGGGATGAGATGTTGTGGTTAGTTTGGTGAATGAAAGTGAAAATGGAATTGAAATTTATAAATATTATAAATATTACCGTTAGTTTTTGAAAAAAAAAATTGAATTTTTTTTTTAATTAAACGGTAACTTTTTGATTGGGCCCCACCTCATTTGGATCGTCGCAAACGGCTAAGATCGGACGGGGAGGACGGGACGCGGGGGGGGGGGGGCACGGTGTTCCCTCCGTCGCCGACCCACGACGACCCGGGGCCGAACCCCATACCGACCAGCCTTACTTTCCAACAGGGAAGGAAAAATGAATATTATTCCATATATATGTTTGCAAGTTTTTTGTGCATTATTAGTTGTAACCTGTGCTTTGTGAGTTTTTAAAAAAAAAACTTGATTTTTTTCTTTTAACCCCAAGGTTTTTACCTTTTTCAATTTTAACCCTACATAATTTGTTTTTTTAACTTTAACCCAAAACTTTTCATTATTTGCAATTTAGCTTCGCAACTTTTGTAACTTATGCTTTTCATTTTTCGCAAAATTTTGTTTTACGTATAGTTCTAAATTTTTCGAGTTAATACGACGCAACGTGCATGAGTGGTTCAACATTTTTACCTCTATTTTTCCATGTTTGACAGGTTCGTCGCAACACGCATATCCTAGGTCGTGTCAGTGTTGGTGATCGATGACGGTTGTGTGACATTATTACTATTTGACACCGTTTTATGCCCCGCCGCAACGCGGGGTGTGCTTTGGGGGTTTTCAAAGAAAAAATGGTTATGCATATTGTTGTCGTAACGTTGGCTTTGGGGGGTTTCAAAAAAAATGTTTTTTTTTTTACTTTTCACCCAAAAGTATTTCATAAATTACTTTTAACCCAAAACTATTTGTTTTTTTTACTTTTAACCCAAAACTTTTTATCTTTTGCAATCTATCCTTATAACTTTTTTTACTTTCAACTTTGGTCATTTATAGTTTCCATTTTTCGTAAATTTTTATCGCTTTATGCTTGGTTCTAAATCTTGTGACTTAACACATCACAGCTGTGTCTTTGGTTTAACGTTTAGTTCTAAATTTTTCGAGTTAACACGACGCAACGTGCGTGTGTGGGTGAACGTTTTCACATCGTCTATTTTTCCCCGTTTGACAGGTTTAACATAACATGCGGGTCCTAGATCCACTTAGTTATAACTAAAGAATCCCCGCCGCATTGCGACGGGTCGCAATCCTAGTTATTATGATTTTGTAGTTGTACTCTTTTTCATCCAATTAAAAAATGACACAAGTCTTGATCCCAAGTATACATGTCATGGTATGTCGAATTTTATCCACAAATTAGAAGTTTTATTGAATATTGATATACCAAAAGTTTTTAGAAGTTTTATCGATTTTTGATAGGGGAGGGTTCAAATAAAAACCATTAATTAGAGTGAAAACTCGAAAATTAACTAAAAAAGACTAAAAACATACCAATTTTTTTTACAATTCTTTTATAAACTTTCGCTACTTTTTATATATAATAAAAAACTTTTTTTCAAAAAAAAAAATTTTTAGTGAACGTGTGCAAGTAATACAAATATAATGCACATGTGCAATACAAGTTTTTTTTTTTTTTTTTTTTTTTTGAAAAAAAGTTTTTTTTTATATATAATGTAGCGAAAATTTGTAAAAAAAAATTGGCATGTTTTTTAGGCTTTTTTAGTTAGTTTTCACTCTAATTAATGGTTTTCATTTGATAACCCTCCTCATTCTTCATATACCAAAAGTTTTTCAAAATTGATACAACAAAAATTTAGGTAAAGATTTTTTTCTTTCACTTCTTTATTTTTCGATATCTAGAAAACTAATAAAAATTTAAGAAAAAATATAGCACAAAAGCGTCGGGTTGGAAGTGGTGGTCTATGTCGATAATTATTATATATATCAAAACATAACGCATGTTTGCGCCAGTGAGTTTTTAGATTTACCACCGAGCTTTTTGTTTTCTTCTTTTACCACTCCTGCCTCTTAGAATGTATTTGAAAAAGCCTAGACAGAGAGAGACGTCATTTTAGGTTTACCCAATCGGAACACCGCCTACAATCAGACGACCACAATCATTGGAATAGCAGCAGCTGATACGGAACATTAAAAAAAGGACGAAAATGTCTTAATGGGTTGAAAGCTTGGTCATAGGCGGTTTCCCCAACCTAGATATCCAAATGCATCATATGAAGCCTTGAGTTTCTGATATTAGTTTCATCGATTTCTCCAATTTTAGTAGATCAATTATTTATTTTATTATAAATACACCTGAATCAAAAAATGGAGTAATTTACTGTTTATTTAGACAGTTAATTTCAATTCTAGGCTGTCAAATTTAAATTCCTTGATTTGGATTAGAATTTTCCTATATTTATAGAGCTTGGTTTATTGTTATTTTCAATCAATAAGATATCAACAAGCTTAGTGGAACACGATATTTTAATTCAACATCTTGTTTTAATTATAATTAACTATAAAAGTTTAATTAAAAATCTTGGATAAAAACTGATACAAAGATGATATTTTTTTAACCGGTAAATTTTTGTCACAAATGGGATTTGAACCCTCACCAGATGAAAATACAAAGACTTAGGGGAGTGGGGGCGGTCCGTGATGGCCACCCCACTCGTTATTTTTTTTGGAACACCGCCGCCACTATCTTGGTCACGAGTGATAGGATTAACGCGTTGTTTATATCACGCGTTGAAAACAAATTAGCCCAAAGATTGTTTTGTCGTTTTATGATTTGAATTAATAGCAACTTTGATGAAAAGTGTAAATTAGCCCCTCAACTTTTGTTAGCTATTTTTAAATAGCTTTCCTTTAATTGCAATTCAGGTCCCTCATCTTTATATAAATTTTAATTGTCCATCTCGACGAACCGTTTAAGTCAGTTGTAATTCAACAAAAGCGCGAGATTTGCGAAAGGTGGGGTTAGGAGATGCCACCCGTTTAATTTAAGTTTTTTTTTCCAATGTTTAGTTGTTTTTTATTTTGCTATGTAATTTATTTTTTAATTTTAATGAAATTTATAATTTAGTGTTTTATTGTTAATTTATAATTTAAAAAATAAAAAAAAAGTTGTGAGTGATGGAATTCCATCACTAGTGATGACCACCGCCATTAAAAAAGGCTTGTGAGTGATAGAATAGTGGTTGATGACATGACGGAACTTGATTGGATGTTTGTGAGTGATGAAATTCTATCACTAGTGACCACCCCCACTCCCCTTATCCAACACCTTGATATCATACCCTTTCGATAAAAAAACTGCTAGAAAGTTGATATACATTTTGGGAATGTAATGAAAAAGAGAATTCGAAATACTTTGAAGTCGCTTGACATAAAAGGAAAGAAAACTAGTAAAGGTTTTAATTTTCCTAGAGAATGCTATAGCCTAAAAGCTCACAATAGTTTATAAGTAGTAGGCTTCCATGGTATCTACTTCTTTGGCAATAAGAAGAGATGGTGACTTAAAAGGGTCCAATATACCCTTTTGCATTCGTGTCGTGACTTAGAGCGATGAACATAATGTGATATTTTAATGGCGCACTTTGCACTTTATGTATCACTTGAGCCTTTTGAGAATCTCCTTGACTATTTTGGACATTACGAAGTAGACATTGTGCCCCTAAATTCCAGAAGGTGAGCATACACACGTTGGTAAGTTTCTCATGGTGCGTCTAACTTGATTGGAGTTTGTGATACACGCGATGTGTCTAATGCATAATCCAAATAGTCAGAATGATCTATCAAACGATTTTGAAAGAGTTACTTCCTTGTCGGGACAGCCGGCCCAATCAGCGTCCGTATAAGAAACCAAAGATGGAGACGACGAACCTGTTAACATCAAGCCGAGAGTTGCAGACCCCTTTACATACCTGATGATCCTTTTTAGAGCATTCCAGTGGTCTACGCGAGGGGCATGCATGTGCATGCAAATCTGTTGCACCGCGTAAGTAATATCCGGACGGGTGAATGTGAGATATTGAAGTGCCCCAGCGAGACTACGATAGAGAGTGGGATCATGAAATGGTTCACCGGATGTGGCACTAAGCTTCGAATTTGTGTCGACTGGCGTGGCGACCAGGTTACATGATTGCATCCCGGCTCGAGCAATAATGTCAGCAGCATAGGATTGTTGCGAAAGAAACACAGTGTTGGCAATTCTGGAAACAGAGATCCCCAAAAAATAGCTAAGAGGGCCTAAGTCTTTCATTGCAAATTCATGAGCAAGACTGGACATTAACCGTTGGCGAAGAAGGTCGGATGATGTGACCAAGAGGATGTCGTCAACGTAAAGAAGTAAGAATGCTGTATCACTACCATGGTGAAAAGTGAAGAGAGACGCATCGCAGCGACTATGCTTAAAACCCAGAGTGAGAACGTAGTCTGTGAATCTTTGGTACCAAGCCCGTGGTGCCTGTTTAAGCCCATAGAGAGATTTCTTGAGACGACACGTGATCAGGAAACTGTTTATGTCGAAAGCCCATAGACTGATACATGTAAACTGTCTCATTTAAGTTCCAGTGCAGAAAGGCGTTAGTAACGTCTAATTGATGAACCGACCACCGTTTCGATAAAGCAATAGACAATACTGTACGTAGTGTCGCTGGCTTCACAACTGGACTAAAAGTTTCCCCGCAGTCTATACCAACCTGTTGTGCCCTACCGTCGCATACCAAGCGTGCTTTGTATATTTCCAATGAGCCGTCCGATTTGAATTTGTGCTTAAATAACCACATACACTGAATAATGTTCATATCTGATGAACGAGGTACTAACTCCCAAGTTCCGTTTCTAATTAATGCGTTGTACTCCGTAGTCATGGCGGAGTACCATTCCGGTATATTAAGGGCATCAGTGGGGTTTTTGGGAATAGGTTGGATAGTAGGGGATGTGGCAGTAGTGTGTAAGTTGAGGGGGTGTTTAGGTTTAAAAATTCCGCTCATAGAGCGCGTATGCATGGTGCGTTGTGGCTGACCGGTGGAGGGTTGGTTCGGAAGGGTTGGGTCAGGGATCGGGTGGGTTTGATTAGGGGTAGGCAAATCAGTTGAAGGGTGAGTGGTATTATGGGTGTTCATTGGCTGAGAGGAAGTGTGACGGTTAATGGGTGTGGTTGGGTAGTGAGGTAGTTGGGTGTGAAGGGCATGGGCTTGTGAGATGTTGTGGAGGTGGGCTGACATGGTTGAAAGGAGTAGTGGACTGCTGGGTAGTCGGACAGATAGGGGACTGGAGTGGGCCGAGAGAGTTAGAAGTGAGGTTAGGGCCTTGAGAAGGGTTAGGTTGGGCCGATATATGGGGAGATAGATGGAAAGGAAAAGGGTCAGAAAGATAGTCGTAAGACGGTGTAGGACCGATCTGTTGACTGAACGGAAATGTTGTTTCGTCGAACGCTACATGACGCGAGATAAATATTTGTTTTGTTTGAAGGTCCAGACAACGATACCCGCGGTGAGTAGCGGGATATCCTAGAAAAAACGCATGGTTGTGAGCGATATTGAAGCTTATGAATGGAGGTTGATGGGGTAAGAGGGTAACAAAGGCACCCGAATACCCGAAGATGATCGAATGTGGGTGTAGTTTGGTATAATATTTCTGTTGGAGAAGCAGATTTGGTGTGGGTGTTAGGTAAAATGTTGAGGAGATAGGTGGCGGTCTCGAGTGCAAAATGCCATAAGTGGGTGGGTAGAGAAGCATGAGCAAGTAAGGTACGAACCATGTAATTTATTGTACGGATTTTCCTTTCGGCTTTACCGTTTTGGGAGGAAGTGTAGGGACATGAGAGGCGATAAAGAATGCCATTGGTGGTGAAAAATTTTTGAAACGAGGAGTTGACATATTCACGTCCATTGTCGCATTGAAATGTTTTAATGGTTCGTTCAAATTGGGTTTTGATAGTAGACGCAAATTGTTGAAAAAATGAGAAAACTTTGGATTTGTTTGCAATTGGATAAGTCCACAAAAAATTAGAACAGTCATCTAGAAACAATACATAATATTTGTGACCACCTGAGCTAAGAATAGGAGAAGTCCATACGTCACTATGAATAATATCAAACGGTTGAATAGTATAATTATTGGATGCAAAAAATGGTAACCGAATACTTTTACCAAAAACACAAGACTGGCATACATTATTATGAAGTTTATCAAAAACAATAGAACTAGAAGTTTTTAAAGATTGCAAAGAAGAACGTCCAGGGTGGCCTAGACGGTGATGCCAGAGTTGTGCGGAGATAGCAGCAAGAGCAGTAGGTTGAGATGGAGATGACCCGAGCACCAGAGGGTACAGATCACCGCTGCTGTTGCATCTGAGGAGCGACTTCTTGGTCTTGTAATCATTCACAAGAAAACCAAACGGGTCAAATTCCACAGAAACAGAATTATCCGTGGTAAAACGACGTACGGATATTAGGTTTTTGACAATTTTAGGTGAATATAGGACATTTTTAAGGATAAAGGGTGGGAATGGTTTGGGAAGGTATTTTGTGCCCTGTCCTAATACCGGAATGGTGTCGCCGTTTCCTACAATAATTTTTTGAGACACGCACGAATTAGAGAAAGAATGGTAGTTACCTGATTCATGAGATGTGTTGGATGTCGCTCCTGTATCCATATACTGAGTGGGGTCAGGCTGCTGCAAAGTCATGGTGTACATGGCTTGCTCGATGTCCGTTGGGCTGTAGGCAGTATGAGCTTGAGATGGGCGTGGGCCAAGAATGCCAGAACTTTGGGCCGAATGATTGTTGGACCGATTTGTAGTTGGATACGGGCAGGGTGGTATAGGCCAGTAGCCCTGTGGGGATGGACCGAAAGATGGATATGGGTCGTAGGGTGGGTTGGGCCAAGGGTTATAAAATTGATTGGGCCAGTAGTTAGCTGACCGCCCTCTGCCATATGAACCGCGGCCCCTGCCACGTTTGCCCGACCGACCGCGGCCCCTGCCGCCGGTCCGGTCGTCTTGCCGGTTCAAGTCAGATGATGTTGTACGGTGTGTGGTGGCGGTGAGAGCCGAACCAGCCGCTTTGGACGCGTGTAGAGCTTGTTCGGCTTTACGGCTTTCGACTTGAATAATCTTTGAGCGAGCAGTGTAGAAGGACGGCAACGGGTCCTGTTGTTGTAAGATGGTGGCGATTCCGTCATACTCTTCATTTAAACCGGCAATCAACTGAAGCACAAGACGATCACTATCCACAGGAGCATTAACGTTGGCAAGCTGATCGGCCAAGATTTTGAGTTCTTGGCAGTAGGCGGACACGTTCGGGAAGCCGTCAAGCCTGGTGTTCGAAAATTTGTGCATGAGATGAATCGCCCGAGCACTCTTGTTGTCATGAAACAGGTTTTCGATGGCAACCCAGGCGTCATACG
This sequence comes from Helianthus tuberosus, assembly GCA_030545235.1. NCBI lineage: Eukaryota > Viridiplantae > Streptophyta > Magnoliopsida > Asterales > Asteraceae > Helianthus > Helianthus tuberosus. Next base: position 114,038,711 of record CM060414.1, on the reverse strand, counting down.
CGGTGGCAGTCTTGTTAATGATGGTGTGTAAGAGATCGTTTGAGATCGTGCTGTATATCCATTGTAGAACAATGGCATCCAGCCGCTCCCAATCGTCCGACTGTTTTGCGGTTTCGGTGGAAGAGGAGGAGGTTTCCGGTTTACTTTTGATATGATCATAAACGAGGCAGGCTTTACAGTGTAGTGTGAAGAGGGTTGCCCAAGAGTTATATTGCCCAAACTCTATTTCGAGAGTGATGGGTATAACTGTTTTGATGTTTGTGACTGTAGTAGCGGGTGAATCTTAGATTCAATGGTGATAGGAGAGGTATTGTTAGGGCCAGTCATGGCGGCAGAAGCAGATGAGAAGGAGAAGGGTGAGCCGTGAAGGGTTAGAGAGGAATAAAGAGAGGATCGAAGGAGGGTGATACCATGAAAGAGTTACTTCCTTGCCTTCCTCTATTGATACATATGACTATAAATAATACAATGAGATCCACAATTTTGGGAACAAATAATGACAGAATGATACACATAATATATGCTAAATATATGCGCTATTAGATTTCGTATGACGTCTCTTCGATGGGATCCCGACCATGTTCACACATGAATGAAGGATTGTTTTGATATCTAATGCATCCACGTTATCACACCTCTATGTGCAAGAGTTAATTACATTTACATATGTTGCTTCGAGTGGCAATTCACCAAATACACGCAACTAGCAAAACCATTTTAACACTATTTACTAAAAAGATTTGGCAATTATATCATTTTTGTGTTAGAACAAAGAGAATTTAACACTAGTTAATATTGATTCTTTCCATCTGCCCTACCTCACTTAATTTTGAAAAATAAGTAAAAAAATATAAGTATATAAATGTGGCTGTAATCTATCAACGGACATGCAACGTGGAATGAAATATTTGGACTTTGGAGGATGCTTTAAAGGTAGGACAGGAGTGGCGTGAACAACTTGGTGTTGTCAACATTAAGCCATGTACTTGATTTGCTTTTTTTTTTTTTTTGTTTGAATCTTTTGTGCTATATTTACTATTATATTTAAATAATTTGTCACACGCTTTACATGTTTATTTATATGGGTTATAATGGTACCAATCAAGGTTAGAATGCAACATCTTAACATGAGTAATTGTTGTGTTTTGTTCCAGTTACAGGTTATTTGTTCCCGTGTTTGAGTTATATTTATCTCTTTCAAGTAGAGATGTTACCGAGTTGGAACTCTAAGCGTTAGTACAAAACACAACTCGAAATGTATAACAAGCCAAGCTCAGGCTTACCATGTATTGACTAAAAGTTCTTATCAGAGTGTTTAATCAAACAAATTGACCCATTTAAAATTAGATTTTAAAAACTAAAACTATGGGGTGTGGGAAGGCCTCAGAGGAGTTCAAACAAGATTGGGGAGATCAGGGGGAATTCCCCATTTGCACCTAAGAAGGGTCAAGAGGGAAGATGTTTCCCGACGGGATAACCTGCCACCTCACCTCCCCGACACCACACCCCATGGCCTAATATATATTAAAACTTCAACCTGCCAACTACTTAGGACATGTTTAACCCATTTATAGCTTGATTACAAACTCATTTACAACAACAAAAAAAAAACCTTTTATTTAGTCAAGCTATCAAGCATCAAGAAACATAATCAAACACTAACCGAATTCAAGGTTAGGTCAAGCGGTCAAGTCGAGCTTGACTCGACTCGCTTTTAGTCATATGCAAATCTTAAAACAATCAAAACATGAGAACTAAATATGTAAAAGCGAAAAATAATGGTAATAAAGATAATAATTCACACTTTTCTTCAATAAAAGATTTTAACTATTTCTGATACTCATGGCGACTGACATTGGCATCAACACATGTAGTCTAATCATCGATACTAAAACCTATTAGATTCCCTCTAGACAAAAGATAACTCATGTTTCCAATGCCACACAAATAACACCCCTTTCACAGCCCCGCATTTCTCAAGCAACGCTAATGACAGAATCAGGGGTTTTGTTTATTTTGTGTGGTTCAGTGGGGGCAGACAATGCTAGAAGACGCCCCCTTTGAGCACGGGGAGGTAGATGTTTAGTTTGTTTTTTTGACCCGTTGTTCCATGGTAAGAAAACACCAGTCCCGCCACGTGGTAGCCTTCTTGGGCTCATAACCATGGGAGGGACCGGTGCTAACATAAGAAGTTGTGGGGCTCGAATGGCACCCCATTTGGGAAGAACGTGGACCAAATCACCCGTTGGAAGGCTTGGCTGCCATACGGTCATGGCTCCGGCCATGGGATCTTTTGAGGGTGGGTTTTTGTCTATTCGGACTTTGAAAAATGTAATGCTGATTCGCTTAGTCTGAGACTGGGACATGGCATGGCGTGCCATGTCAGCACTGTTTCCCCTCATCACTAAGAGTGACCTGTTGAATTGCAAAGCTAATTATCATAAGATACAATAAACTTATAATTAGAGGTATACTTAAAACAAGATTGCTTACCCTTCCTTAAGAGAAAGCATGAGGGGTCCTTTATAGTTGCCTTCATTATCACAGACTAGACTACGCCCAAAAGCCATTGTAGATTCGGATAAAACAATTGTTGAGATAGGTTGCTCTAGATGTGGTGGTTTCAAGAAAGGCTGTGAAAATTCTCCCTGCATAAAAAATCGGTGGTTCAGTATTGTGTGTGGCATGCACATATAGACCCATATAATTAAGAATCATGAGAACCGCGATAACAGTTTTAGCACTTGTACATAAAGCTTATGCGGTTCTGACAAATCTATACATCAAATTGATCATGTAATGAACGACCCTCTCTATCTATACATATATACACACTGTAAAGACTTATTTTAAAAGTAAGTTATGGTACCTCATCAAAAAAGTTTATGATGCAGCTGTTGGGTCTTCTGTTTTCAGAAATTAAGTGAAGCTGAATTAGATGGTCAATGATACCTTCAAGAGGAGCAGGAATCGGGTCGATATTGCCTGTAAACATATATATCGATGTCACAATATTATATTTTTGGATCGAATCTAGAATATTATTTATATTAAAGGATTTGTGATGATGAGTCTTACTAGCTTGATCATCTTTAATCTGTCCAAAAATAGGAGCTCCAAACTGAATAAGTTCTCTCTTTATTGCCTTTGACTGCTGGTTGTACATGATAAAAGTCTCACCTAATCATCATCCACACCCAACAAAAAGGATTATAAAATCATGCTACCGAAAAAGATGACATTATTTTCTAAATAAGGAAATGAAATATTTCTAAGATATTATTAATTTGGAAACATTATTAATGGTCTTAAACGTATATAAAGGCTGTATTAATTAGTTGGTTCTACAAGTTAATATATATAATTAACTGAAAATTAAGAAAATTAATTAACTGCTGCAAACCTGTTCAATCCCTTACTATCTCAAAACTTCGGTCGGAAAAGGAAAGAACAAGGTTAACTAGAAAAGCATCACGAATCACAGGATCCACCTGAAAGTTCACCATTTTGGCCAGCAATTCTGAGTTCAGTTACATAGTCGGTCAACTTAGATAGCTCTGTCGCGTTAAGTATGTCCTCGTACAACTTCAACCCTCTCACCACATTCACCTGCCATTCCGCAACTCATCTTCAATCATGTGTTCAACACAATAATTTAAATGCTAAAGAACCTACCATATGTCCTTTTACGGACTCCTTGGCCGCAAACCCTTTCGTTAGCTTCATTTCAGCCCGGCGCGCTTCCCAATCTTCTTGGTTTGAGCATGCTTCAATGCTTTCTGCTGCCGAATGCACTTCTTGAGATCCTGGTGGTTCAAAGTGATACAACTAAATTATAAGCATAGAATATAATATAGAATAATGAATACGTGTAAGGTATTATGTATAATTACTCAGCTATATATGAATACAACGAGAATACTTACAAAAAAGAAAAGAAAACCTAATCAATTCAGATCTCTTTCCTAATTATGGTTACAATAAATTCTTAACTTATACATTCTATCTAGTATATAATTGTAACCTTATGAAGATTTCTTAAAACGATTTGAGTCCAATCATGGGCGAAACCAGATGAGCTCAGAGTGTTCATTGGCCTTTCTAGTCTACCAAATTATCTGAAAATAAAGGTATCTAACATCGTCGTTTTCTTATAGCTTGATATCTGAAGCATGTTTCACCTGTTAAATAGTTTCAATCCATCACCTATTATGTTGTAAAAATTATTTACTTTTTTATTTGTAAATAAAAAATATACCCAACAACTTTATTAGTCACAATCATTGTTATGCCAACATACCATTTCTGACCTTATTCAGAGGATCTTTTTAGAATTTCAGAAGAAGAAACCACCAACCTCCCAATGTGGCGACCCCACCCCACCATATGGTCCATTCAATTCCTTTTATCCTTACCAAACACTTTTGTAAGCCTTTACAAGTAAAAACATTCGTTATTGGCACGCATCACTGTTTCAGGCTCCTTTCCACTAACATATTACGACAAAGTCCCCTCCCACTATTGCAACTCATCCCACTAAGAAGATTGTCAAGATAGTATAAAGAGTAAAATGGCCACTTAAAGGTTATAGCCTAGTGGTTAAGAGGAATTATCTCTTGTGTGGAGATCAAGGTTTAATCCTTAGAGGTGTAAGTATTTAAGGGCAAAAATTAGCTGTTCAAAAAAAAAATAATAAATAAATAAATAAAGAGTAAAATGCCATTTAAGTCCACGAGGTTTGGCAAGTTTTGCGACTTTCATTCAAAAGTTTGTTTTTTCGCATCTGGATCCAAAAAGTTTGAAATCTTGTCATATTCATCCAGTTCGTTAACTTAATCCCTTTTTCTCCGTTAAGTCAAGGGTATTTATGTCTTTTTGTTAACTTAAAGGGCAATTCGGTCTTTTTCAATTTATGTAAAAATACTTAATACCCCTAAAAAAGACCAATTTGCCCTTTAAGTTAACAAAAAAGATGAAAATATTTAATGGAGAAACAGATGGAGTTAACGAACCGGATAAAAATGGCAAGATTTCAAACCTTTTGGATCCAGATGCGGAAAAACAAGCCTTTGGACGAAGCCGCAAAATTGACCGAACCTTAGGGACGAAAACAACATTTTACTCTAGAGTAAAAGTAAACTATTTTCTATCTTTTTTGATGTTATGTTATTTTACGGTTTATGTAACGCGCTTATATTCTTGGTAGCAAAATATAAGTAAATTAAATCGTATACAAAAGGAAAAAAAATATGCTACATGCATAAAGAGATCAAAACGATTTTGACAAAAATAAAGCAATATATATAATTAAAGCATAATACAAAGGCAAAACCATGATATATAAAGTTAGAATAAAATTTACATGTAATTTGTATAAAAATAAATAAAGTTCAAATGGTTTGGTCCACTAAAATGGGCGGAGGACACAACATACAGAGTTATAAAGGAATCCACGTCGCCCCAAGGGTTAGAATCCAATGACCAAATGTCAAAACCTCCACCAAACAAACTATATATCTATGATAATTGGTCGTTAATTCACTGGTATCCCTAAATCTTTATGATTTTTCGTATATATTTTCGAATATTTATCTAAGCAGTTAATGCGGAAAAATATCGGTTATCGGTCAAGGACCGATATCTGAGATATCGTTTATCGCGGTGATATATCGGTGAGATATCGGTAATTTCTAATATAGTGCATAAATATATATATACATATAAATATATATATACATATAGAACCTATATAAAATAAAGATCCAGACAGTACCCAAATGGTGACATTCGGTTATATGGGATCTGGAAATGCAGATTGCAGAGTGATGCTAAACCACACACATCTCGAGCAATTCAGCTCCCCTATGAGAGGTTAATATATTTTTTTTTCATCTAATTAGAGTTAACCAGATGATCAACTCAGTATGGTTAATGAACAAATAATGTATTAGAAGCGTGTATAGAAACAATAGCAAACACTAATGATTAACCTCAACACGCTTAATCCTAATTACATATTTTAACGGTATCTATTGTCTACTTTATGGGACTTGACCTACACCAATTTGGTGGAGACAAGGCTATTTGTTGTGGTTTACTAAAATTGGTGCCAACCCAAGTAGATAGACTGGTTTCAAATTTTTCACTCACGGAAGTTATGTAATGGGTCTCACTTGAATTGCAATTTTTTTTTTATAAAAAAATTGTAATTCGGATGGCTTTAACTAATCAAAAAAGAGTCTGGCCCACACCTGAGCCCACTAATGCCCCCACGGGGTGGTGTTTCATGCCTATTTTGAATAATTTAGCAAGGGACGTGAACACATAACACAGTCTAAACACCTTATGTTACCATGGTTGTTAGTAAAATCTAAATAGAGTCATGCCTACGTTTACTCAAAGTTAGAAAAGGACTTTTTATAGACTTCGAAATTCACACCAAAATCCTCGGGAAATTACCAGACGTAATTGAATTATCATATTTAATGATTCTTGCATTCATAGGAGCAGAAAAAGATTAACAGAAGAAATTTAAGACTTTTAAAGTCAAATAAAATCAGTAAAATTAAAGGACATTAAAAGCTGCAAGTTCTAGAAATGATACATTGGGAAAAACAGAGAAAAAGACTGATTCTAACTAAAGTCGGAAGATACTAGAGGAAAAGAAACATTGTTGTTGAATTTGGCTGTGCTACGCGATATTATTGAATTAAAAATGTATATAAAGCTCCAAAAAACCTGTAAAGTACTAAAGTGTTCATTATGAAAAGAATTATATATGTAAAACGGCCATAAATTTAAAAATTATTAAAATTAACGAGTAACATGTGTGTGATGACGATTGATAAACAGAGGATAGAGATCTGAAATCTACAATTTGACATAAACAAATATGCAGATTATTATGAACTCAAGACTAACAGATGATTTTTTTTCAAGATCCTACAATTGCAGTAAAAAAAAATTAATTAAAAAATAGACATTTTGCATCGACACATATGGACCGAACATCGGTACTTGTATTCATTTTTATGGTTTTAAGTTTCAGTGCTAGTCCGCGTTGTTTTTTTATAGTTTTCACTACCGGTACTGAATCGATACTGGATCAATCAAACAGGTACCAACCAAACAATGTCGGCACCGGTATACAATTTTATGTTTTTAAGTTTCGGTACTAGTCTGATTCGGTATCTTTATAGTTTTTACTAACGAACCAATACTGTACAAAATTCGGCTCATAAGTACCGTAATAATCGTACAGTATTCGGCTCATAAATTCTGTATCTATACGGTACTGATCTCATCCCAACACTATATTAATAAAATAACAAATACATAATAATAGTTCGTTACCTGCATCTGTAATCCCGCTTTTCGGCGAATAATCCTTGAACAAATCGTCATCAACCACCTCAACACCACCATTAACATCCATAATTTCCACCGGTTCCTCCACCACAATCTCACGCTTCATCTCCACCACCGGAACCTTCACCTTCACCTTCTCCGCTACCTTCTCCAGCTCCACCGTCACATCCGCAATCGAAAAAAACTTCTGCATCTGAAGAATCGGGATCCAATTCAACCGGCGCCGATGAATCGCCGCAAACACCGCCTCATATTCACACCTTCCGCCTTCTAACTGCGACAAATGTCCACACAACGCATCGATTATCGCGTTCGCCGCCGCGAACTCGCCACGAAACCACGAGATTATCGCGTCCTTCGCGTACGCCTCCGGCATCACCGCCGCCGGCTGTACCGCCGTTGCCGGAATCATCATTGCCGGCGTTCGATCCGCCACAGGTGCAACCATGTCAGTTCTCGTCCGATTCACGTGAAATGAAACACTAACTTTCCGTTCACGTTTCAACGAAACGACGACGTACGACGGTGATTCAGTGATCGGAGATTACCTGTATGAAGAGAGATTGAAGAATTTAGAGAGAAAAACAGGAATGTATATAGAGACGATATATACGTATATATATATATACATATATGATGATATATGCACCTTGTATGTATGTGTAGTTACTGGAATGTTCTTATCCGATATAAAATGAAACCCTAACTTTTTGTTCACGTTCTAATAAAACGACGACGTAAGGCGGTAAATCAGTGATCGGAAATTACCTGTATGAAATGGGGAGAGTTTTAAGATTTAGAGAGAGAAACGAATGTATACATATATATGTATGTATGTATGTATGTATGTAGGCACCTTGTGTGTTTATATAGTGACCGGAAATAGTTAAGGAAAAAACAAAAAAAATTTTTGAGTGGAGATGAAAGCGAGGGGACATGATGCTGACGTGGCAAGTTGTTATTTGTAACGTTTTGCCAGCGTGTAATTATTTTTTTATATTTTAGGCTAGTATTTTGGACAAAGTGTTAGGTTTCTGTATACTTATTAAAAAAAATAGAATCTAAAGATTCACATATGATATTTTTTTAGTAAATGCTACAATTAAATGAATCTGGTCATCACGAAGGAAAAGAAAAAGGTAAAAATAATTAAGTTTGTAAAGAGTTTTTTAAAACTCAGTTAAACGTTTTACGTAATTAAACTCGGCCCTGTTGACGAATTGTTGTTTCTTGGAGCACAAGTCGATGATCAAGAAAAATGGAGTTTAGGTTAGGACCGAATTGTTTTATTTAATTAATACATATACATATTTGGAATTGTTTGAAATTATCTAGTATGTTTGAATGAGTAGTTGTTTTCTTGGTTCATGACTTTATAGCCTACTGGCATTTTGGGTTGGGATAAAACTTTGGGACTAATAGGTCTTGAGTTCAATTCTCATAAGGGTTTTTTTTCCCGTATTTATTGATTTTACTCCTAAATTGGTGTATAGACATTATGTTTAGTGGAGATGTATATGATCGGGTGATTCCGTTGGTGACATGATGATACTCCAGTGGTCCGTCAGTGATACAAATTTGCCATTAAAAAAAGTTTGATTAAGTAATTTAGTGATGGCAATTTGAGTAGGTTTATAAGTTACTTAGACTTGTACACATATTGTAATCACTTTTTTTGTGTAGATCTTTTCATAAATACAATTGGGAGTTGGCCAATATTTTTTTCGTTTTGTTATTTGATACCGATTCACTTTGAATTGGTATTCGAGCCTTGTGAAGGACCTGCGAATAAAGAGCATGCAAGACCCGTCAACCAAAAGTAGTTGCCAATTAAGGAGGGTTCAAGGCTAATCCGTTGAACTAGTGCTAAGAGTTTGCGAATTAAGGACTTCATGTGATAACTGCTACTTTGTGACCATAACGATATAACAAAAACTCTACCAACTAAAGACGTTATATTTCCACGTTCAAGCATTACCTTACCGTAATATGTACATGTTTTCTCCCCCTGTGTTTTATAAATATTTAAAGAGTAGGGGCCGTGAACTTACCTTAGTTTTGCTCGGTAAGACTTAAGTGTTTTATGAGTTGGATTGTCAAGCACGTCCTATTACGGTTACCATAGGTTCATTAGTGTGTGCTCATACAAAACACATAAATTCTATATGTAACTATCACATAGCAAGTAAACAAGTTCACACATAGCCGTTCAATCGTGTGGATTCGTGCATGTGTTCATAGCATAACATACGGCATGTTAAACTATGGTCATGTAGGTATTAAACAAGAAATAACACCTAAGATAGCAAAATTAACACATAAGAATGCATAACTCAATTAACTGCAGTTCCCGTTTATATTTCAAAACCGGACTGTTTTCGGGAATTTTTTATAAAATAGTTTGTGAGCCAGAAAAATTCCCAACAAATTATATGACGTGTCAATTAGTCCAGTGAACCTTGTGTAAAATTTTCAAGGCCTAACTCATCAAAAAGAATTTATGAAAAATCAATTACTAAGCAATGGTCAGATTCGTCACTTTCTGACCCATGTCTATAGTTTAATTTATTTAAAAATCCCCGGTTATTCGATTGACGTGATTCCAGTTGGAGATTCATTTGGACACATAAGACAATTTACTGTATAATTTTCATAACATATCACCAAGTGTTCAACAAGATACAACACAGAACATAAGACACCAAATTTGCCAATTTTCACAGCTTAGACCTTCGAAACGGTTTAAATCTTTTGATTGATCAAACGAGGTTGAAAAATTATGAAACTAGCGCGGTAAGAAGCATATTTCAAAGAGGTTTGTTTTAGACTCAAGAAAATCTCAAGTTGGCTCTGTGATGATCAAGTTATAGCCGTTGCAAGATTGCTGCAAAATTCTAACATCTTCTGTTTTCGACATCACTTTACAAAACGAGTTTTAATGATTTCTTTATCATGTTTTGCGATTATACAACCTATCAACACCCTCTATTGCAGATTATACAAGTTACCTATCCAATTAACCAACAAAACTCATCAAGATTTGTCAAACACTCATCAAGAACATAAACCCTAGTGTACATATGTGATAACCAAGTTATTAAACCATCAAGAATCATTATGTAAACGCTAAAATACATATCTCTAGCAAAACCCTAACACATGTCATCATGTTATCATGCATCAACTAATCAAACAAAAATCAAAACTTCAAGTTTCACACATGTATACGAAATTTAAATAATAATTAGATGATTATTGGAAGCAAGCAAGGGCCCAGAGATGAAGAAGATGATGATCCGAAAGATGTATGTGTGTGTGCTAGAGAGAGAGAGACGATGAAAGAGATAGAGAATACGTGAATAAGAGGTGGGGGCGATCTAGGGTTTGGGGATTGTTTACATTAAACAAATATATAGTAAATGCACAAAAGGTCCCCCAAGTTTTCTAACTCAAAACTTGGGTAGAAAGCTATCAACATAACTTTATATAAAGACTCGCAAGTCCCTTTATTTGCAAAGTTAATAATCTTAACTTCGTGCGTTAAAACTTGTGCATGTAAACTAATAATACTTAACGGAAAGGGTTAACGACGTTAACCTGAACGTAAGGGATGTCACATTATCCCCATGTTGAAAGAGTTTTCGTCCCGAAAATTGAGTAAGCATGAGTTGTGTCGCTAAGTTTGATTGATAATTACCCAGGCTGTCACATCATCCCCTCGTTGGAAGAATTTCGTCCCAAAATTCAGTTTATGCTATCTGCAACCTGTGCTTCGGTTGTAAAGAGGTGAGAATACTTGTCTTTCATTTGGTCCTCTCTTTCCCACATGAAATCCGGTCCATGCTTAAAGTTCTAACGAACCCTAACGATCGGTATCTTGTTGTGCCTCCGAGTCTTAACCTCCCGGTCCATAATTTCGATTGGTTCTTCAATGAACCATAGTTGTTCGTCCACTTGGATCTCGTCCAATGGAACGACTAGTGTTTCATCCGCCAAACATTTTTTCAGATTTGAAATGTGGAAAACGCTGTGAACTCCACTGAGTTCATCATGAAGGTTTAATTCACATGTCACCGGCCCGATTTTCTTCGTGGTTTCAAAGGCCCCACGTAGCCCGGGTTTAGCTTGCCTCGTTTGTCGAAACGAATCACACCCTTCCAGGGTGATACCTTTAGTTGGACTCTATTGCCTATTTAAAATTCCAATGGTTTGCGGGGTTGATCGGCATAGCTCTTTTGACGACCCCGAGCTTGTAACGCTCTGAGTTTTCGAACTTTCCTTATTTAGAAAGTTTTTTCGTAATTATATTTTTGGAAACTTACAACCGTATTGTATCGTATTTCATTTCCAATCTTGTAATTTGAGACCTTGATCTTAACGAAATTCCACACTTTATACATACAATCAATCGTTAATTATGTGTTTACTTACAATTTAATACTTCCTATACTTTCGAAACACTATTCACGCATTCACGATACGTAATTTGTGCATACATACGCTTTCGATACTTGAAAACATGTTAAATTACAAAGTTTTAGCATAAAATGATGAACATATAAAAGTTTAGGGACTAAAATGCAATAAAACTAAAAATTGGCTAAATGAGGCGTGGTGTCACACCCCCAAAATCCACAAGCGGAGTATCACCGCAGGAGGCGTGACATGACCAGGATCAAGCCACCAATCATATTTAACAATGTAGTAAAGTAAATATAAAACCAACCAGCAATATAATTGATGTCCAAAACAAATTAACTAAGTTCAAGTTATCAGCGGAAGCATAAAGTTTAAAACCAAAGCATAAGTTTAAAAGTTCAAATGTTTAACATGGAACTCAACAGTCCATGTCCAACAACAACCTCGACCTCCTGTGCAAGCTCCATCTAAGCACCTAACGACCTGCAAGGCATATAGTAACGAATCAACAACAAAGTTGAGCGAGTTCACAGTTGGGTGTTCGTTTTAAGTTGTTTCAAAAACATAGGTTTTCTTTAGCTGGCTTACTTGCCGTGGGGGTTACCCCATAGTTGAAAAACATGTTTAACCCTTTCCTTTTACTCTGGCTCCCAGCCGTGGGGGCTACCCCATGAATATCCCACTAGACCCGTTACCATATCGACTACTGACTGAGAAAGTTGGGTGCCCTAAGTCAATGTCTATCATCATTGACGTGCCCAGATCCATTAGTCCACTCCGGTCCTCTACGGCACGGTGTGAGACTTGTCAAACCTAATAGCGCTATTTAACTAATGACCCGCTCGCCATTGGCCCGGCGATTAAGTCGATATAAAAATGAGGGACTTAATGATAGAGTTTTTGGTCTAGTTCCAATGTTATCACCCTTCAATTAAGAGGGTGGAGGTACGTATTCTAACCAAAGAGAATACGCAGGTTTCCATTAAATCATTTACCCATTCCCAACCACCAGGAATCCCATGCCTTGTAGAAAGTGTGAACTCACCTTAGGTTAGCTCGGCAGATACACAAGAAGGTCACTTGAGCTATTTGTGGTCAACCACGTCCTAACATGGTTACCATACAAGTCAGGTCTAGGTTTAAGTTGTGCATATAGGTTTACACATAAGCTAACAGGTTACGAACACGTAATGATCATGGCAAACACGTAGAACACGTTAACAGTCAAGTACACACATAATGTCCAACTTGTGCGACTCAGATGATTGGGCCGTTGACCTTGTACGAGCCCAATCATCTTGTACGATCCATTATATAAAGCCTAATACAACCGGCCCAACCTGTTGTGCGTCCAGCACAACCTTGTGCGACTCACAACGGGTTGTGCGATTAAGAACATACCCGGACCAAAACATGCAAGCCCAAAACCTATACGGCCCAAATGTACAAACAGAACATCAACTTTTGCGGTTCAGTTACACTTGTGCGATCCAACATAACTTGTGCGATTGGGGTTTTGGGCTGCTCGGCCCAACAACACATCATAACTGAATATATTTAGTGGCCCAACATCTTGTGCGATCAGCACAACCTTGTGCGATTCACAAGATGTTGTGCGACTGAGCTTAAAAGAGTTGTACGTTGTGCTTTAACTGTTGTACCCTAACCTATCCTAGCTTGTGCGACTGGCCTTGTGCAATCGGTTATAACATTCCAAAATTCATGCAATTTAGCTATCCAGTTTCCATTTATTTTGCAAACTAATTCTAACGGTTTCTATCTTTTACATTAGTTGATCAAATCATGGTTTTTATCAATTAATTCATATGAACCCTAATCACATTCATAGGATGAACAACATCCATAACATAAATCACATTAACCGACTCATGATCATGATTACTAACATGCACCCTAACAATTTCAACACAACCAATCATCCGAATATACTCTCATAACATCCGATTAACATGCATTCGGTTGTAGATCATCATTAACATCATACAGTTATCAAACCCTATATTGATCTAAACATATTACACATGTGAGCCGATACACAAGAACACCAATGTCATCAATTTGCATTATAATCAATCATATATCATCCCTAAATCATTATGTAGAAACATATAAGTCATAACATCATCTAACATACAATCAATAGTGAGATACTAACCGGTTAGAGGGTAGAACAAGAGTTGATCCGAACAATAAAGTCTTCGAGAGAAGGGGATGTTGCCGTCGCCCTTCGAAAGAGAGAAAAAGAGAGTAGGGTTTGTGTGTTGTGTGTTTTTGCAAATAATGAAGAAGCAAAACCTCATAAGGGTTATGTGTGGGTTTAAATAGGGGAGTGGGCTGAACCCTTGCATGGGCTGCCCTTGGTTTCGAGTTCAAAGGTTGTGGGCCGAGAGTGGTGTGCCCAAAAGGGCTTGTGCGATTAGGTAGTCTTGTACGATTAAGAGTTGTTATTTATTCTTACTTGTAATATAATCACACGTAACACGTAGCATACAACTTATAATCATTTATTAAAACCAACATATCAATTAATCACATAATGTTCAAAACATGTTACATCAAAGTACGACTAAAGGTTTGAAATACGAGTTGTCACACGTGGCGCTACGCAACGCCTCACCCCATTTAGCTTGGTGGGGTACCAAGCCCCTTAATCCGAAGATTATTGTTTCCAGCTCTTGGGTTGGCCAATTCTCTCCACCTTTCTTCTTCCCCAATCACCATACAACCTTCTTTAACACTAAACCCTACCTCACCATTATAAAACCAATCCTTCATCACCCCATTTTCACTTTCCCAACTCCTTTACATTCTCAAAACACTCCCAAATCAGTTGCAAACATAAGAAAAAGTAGAATTATTCTAAGTTCAAAAGTGGGTCCAAACTCACCTTTCTTCATGTTTTCTTCATCTTTTTTTTTCGACTTGAAAGATTGGAACACCTCTAGGAGTGTTTCCACAAGTTTACCATGGTAAACTAAGGTGGAACATCACCATTTTGAGGTCCAAACATTCTGTTTTTAAGTTATATTTAGCAAACTTTTTCATAACTTAACTATCTTTACGGCTGTAAACGAGCTGAGTCGAGCCGAGCTCGACCCAGCTCGAGCTCGGCTCGAACTCAATTCGAGCTGGCTCGGCTCGAGCTCGAATTTCAAATCAAGTTAAGATTTGAGGCTCGAGCTCGACTCGATTAAAATTCGAGTTGGCTCGGCTCGGCTCGATCTAGCTCGAACTAACAAAGAACCGCAAAATTTACTACTTAAAAAGCCCTAAAAATAAATATCTTCATAGACTTAGGGCCATAATTGCAATTTAATTTAACTAAATGGCTAAATATGCAAGTATAAATAGTTAGCTCACTTTGTATATTGTCTTTACCTTCTTTTATAGGGGAAATACTCCCTTGATTTTTGTCTTCAGAGCGATGTGGGACAAAAAAATGAAAGATGTAAACCTTATCGAGCCGGCTCACGAGCCGAGTCAGGCCAAGCTCGAGCTCGACTCGTTTACAAACCGAGCCGAGCCGAGCTGGCTCGTTTACAACCGAGCCAATTTCAAGCCGAGCTTTTCTCAAACTTTTTTCGAGCGAGTTTCAAGCGAGCTGCGACCATAAGTTTTTTGAACACCCCTAACTATCTTGAATGAATCTTGTTCCTATCTTGTTCCTAAACCCATCTATAGTTATGAGACTTGTTAAAAGATGATTCTTATGAGTTTAGAGGTGTAAACACACTTTAAACTTTCTGTTTTGGACAAGGTTTAGATGACCTACAAGTGATGAAACCATCCAAGCTCACCATCTTCAATATGGTGAGACTTGTGTTTTGGTAAAGGTGTGAACCATGGAAGTCTTGGCTTTCCAAACTTGTTCCACTGCCTCACTTGATGTTTTGTTTATGTTCAATGGTGTGTGTCGGGTGTATTATATTTTTCTTTATATTTTAACCCCTTTTTAACACGTTAGTCAAGTTTTAAATTTATAAACACGATATTCTACTAACACTAAACACACACATGGGCAAGTGCACCCATCTTGAGCGTAGTATAGCGTTGGTAAGATACCGAGGTCGTCCAATGACACAAGCTTTTAATACTGGTTTATCCTCAACGTCTATGTAGGTCCCCTTGTTCGTATGGATCTTTCACAGAATTGTCAATCTAATCAAGAGTGCGGAATCCTCTTGATTAGAATATAGCAGAAAACGTGTAGGAACAGAAATCACTTTCAAACTGGATCTTTATTGATTATCTATCAACCTGATTACAATCAATCAAGACCCTAACAAACACACAAATTCGTCCAAGACCAGTATCTCTCACGAATTCTCTCTCAAACTCTGTTTTGGCTGATTAACCTAAACCCTAAAGCCTAACCTTGTTTATATAACACAAGGTTTGCAACTTGGGCTAAGGTTTCCTACATGGGCAAGCCCAATTCGTCCCCCTAGACACAATGTGGGTTTTGTTTAGCCCAAACTCTATTATTCCACTAATACAAAGCTAAACCCGCTAACTGTTTATCGTATAACTAATTACAAGATATCCAAAGACCAAATCTAAGTTGTTGTCACAAACATGCACCAACAGTCTAATAAAATCAAAAGTTTTAGAAAAGGTTTTAAACATAAAAATAAAAACTAAAAATGCTGAAAAATAAAAATAAAAATAAAACAGAAAGACAAGATGAATCACTTGGATCCGACTCACCTTTAGTGTAGTAGGCCCCTCTTTTGAAGAGATTATCTTAGTTATTGTAGTAGGCCCCTCTTTTGATGGTGACGTTACCCTTAACCCAGTAGTTTGAGTTAGCAAGGATACAATCCTAAAGGGTTGGAATATTGGAATATAATTAATTAAGTTATTAATGCGTAATGTGGTAGGCCCCTCTTTTGAAGGTGACGTTACCCTCGGCTAAGTTGTTTGAGTCAGCAGGGATACAATCCCTAGTAGCCGGGTTAATGTATTAATAGTAGTTTACATATGAGGGGATCAAGTCATTCGCACCCCCGCCATCGAATACTAGTGGGTATTGAAGGGGGTCCTAGTAAGCTTGACCCAGGTCCTTACAGGATCTATACCCTGAACAAGGCAAGAACCTTACCAAACCATTCCCTTAACCCACGACCAGGTAGCCAACATATCTCTATATAGACCGTAGGGATATGAATGGTGTAAATCTTTTATTTATATAGACAGTAAAATAATGTCAAGACACCACGGACAAATGATAAGGAAGTTTCACCTTCAACATAAGAAACTAGTTATTAAAGTCATTAATACAAAACCAAATAAAAAGTGCGAAAAGATTAAAAATCAAAAGTATTACACTAAATGCTTGTCTTCACCAAGTGATGTAAGAGACTTAGGCAAACATGGCCTTTGATTGTCAAGAACTCTTACTACCAATCTTGGATCCCGAGACTACTACATACACTCTAGGTGGATGATGGATGATGGTGGTGGATGTGGGTGTTGTGATGGTGGTGGAGTGTGGGTGAAGTGGGAGAGAGGTGGTTTGCCAAGGGATGCCTTTGAAGTGAGCCAAGCACCCCTATTTATAGCCTCTACAGAAGCCCAGAGACGGCCCCGTGTCCATTGGGCACGGCCTCGTGTCCATCCTTATTCTCTTTCTTCATTAATTGCAATTTGTCTGCATTAGCTCCACACGCCCCCGTGTTCACTGGGCACGGCCCCGTGTGCAGAAGCGAATCTGTACTATCAAGATTTGCAAGATTTTGCGAATCTTAGCGTTGACCACGACCCATGTTGAGTTGGGCACGCCCCCATGCTGGGAATAGAAGCTTCTATGACTTTGTCTTTTCTGCAGGTGCCTGGCTGTAACATCCCTATTTTTTATATAAGAATTATAGGTTTGGTTAAATTTATTAACCACTAGTAACTAATAACTAGTTTATTTTTAATATAAATATTCAACCCAAATAGTTTTAAAACACTATTTTATATAGTTGGTTGAAATATTATATTAGTTGGTCTGTATATTGGTGACATTTCTAATAAAATAAAAGTATATAAAAACTTTTACTATTAGACGGGTAGTTTACGGGTAAGTTAAAGGTTAGAAATATGAAGTATTTAGACGGGCCTAGTAACCGTTTAATAATTAAATTATAAAAATACATTGTATTTTGAACCTACTCTATTTTTAATAAAACTTAGACCCAAATGTAGACAAAAATATTCTGATTCTAATGATATATTTATTATTTTACAAAACGTTATATTTTAAAAGTTATACGTGCCAAAGAAGTAAATCAATTGAATTAATTATAATATATAAATTAATTATAATAATAAATAAATTTAATTGAACGTAAAATATGAAAAAATAAAATAAATATTATAATTTTTTTCATTTTAGATTTTGTTTGTAAATAGATATGTCGAGATAAGGGCAAGAATCAAAATAATAATAATTAAATCCAAATAATTAATTCAAATTGTGGTTACTATATACATACGTGGCTTTAAACAAATAAAGAAATAAATAAAATAAAGTGACATTTTCATTAATTGTAAAGTAACCACGTGGAAGATGAAAATTTGTGTACGTGATCTCCAAGTTTTGAGAATATGTATAAATAGAAGTGATAGCTATTCATAAGTTCTTACAACTTTCGTTTCCCTGTTTCACTCTCACTGTGTCTCGCCAACCTCCTCTAATATTTTTTTTTCTTTCATTTCTTTTTAAGCCAATTATACTTCAAAGCCCTGCCTCGTTTTAAGTATTGTAACTCCTGATCACCGCTACCCTTTCCGATTGATCTGAAACCCATAACACATGTCAGGGCTCTGCTCGACTAAGTTGTTGGGATTCTGTCTCGGGACATCGGGACAAGGTTGAATTAGGGGTACTATACTTAACACAAGTGCATTATATATTTTTAAATAGCTCAGAAGTTATACCCAAAATTTATACTAGGATGCTTTCTAATTGAACCCTAAAGTTACAAAGTGAGTCCATTTTCCTTTCTCACTATTTTATTCCCTTTTTCTTTGTAATATAATTATATTAAAAAATGTCCCAAACCATAACAACTCTCACCAAAACTATTATATTTTTATTATTATTATTATTATTATTATTATTATTTATATTTTATCCAATAGGAAACCATAATTAAGACACCCAAGTGATTCTACACAAACCCTAAAATTATCAGAATAATCAGAATCAGGATCAGGGCCCCTAAAACTCAGGAGGGGGCATTCCCTACTCAACGATTATCCATATAAATCGTTATATAATTTGAATTTATTAAAACTGTTGACTCAGCAAGGCTAGTCCCAAACGTGGCTGGCCTATAATGAAAACGTGTCCCTTGCGCACCGCAAGGGATTGATTGTTACGGTGCGCAAGGGTGCTTACGGACCGCAAGGGTTTTTATGGTTACGGTGCGCAAGCAATGTCAATTTCTGGCTATAAATAGCAGGCTTCGGGACTTGCTTCTGGGCGTTCGTTCGACGAAGAAATTCTCTTCAGGCACCGAGAAATCGTCCAATTACTCTTCCAAACACACACAAAACACTAATTAGTAGGGGGATGCTGCTACGATACAGGGTATTAACTCAATCGCTGTTACGATTCAATGCCCGATCGATTGGAACTATCCAATGGATGTTTAAGTGCTGCTCAAACTTGGGTTATACTTTGTCATTAGTTGTGATTCCGACAGGATGTTGAGTGCCACCCGAACTCGGGAAATACTCTGTCCTTCGTTGTGAATCCGATGGATGTTTAAGTATCGCACTTTGTCATTCGTTGTGAGGGTTTAATCTCGTGAGTTATCGTAATTGCTGTATTAAGTTACCTACCTAGTTCGTGTGCACTAGGTTACAAGGTCAAATCAATAGGCTAAGCTCTACCTGTCTAAATCTGCAATATATCAAGGATTATTTGTAGACTAAATTCTGTCCGTATGAATCTGCATGATTATAATGTGAGTCATTCTCTTTTTATCAAATTGATTTCAAAATCATGTTTATTTTCAAAGGTTATAATTACAGTGATTAAGTTTATGTAATCACCAAATTACAGCCGGTATGTGGGGTATTGTGCACATTACTGCTGTATTATCACTTTAGGTGGGCGAACCTAAAATTTGTGATATACGTCACTATTGGGTGAAAGGACCCAATAGTGATATAACGTCATTCATTGGGGCAGCCAATGGTGATATGACCATAGTCACAGATCCGGTCGAGTGACAAATACCGTGGGTAGTTGGTTGATATCAGAAACATTTTAATACTGTAAATTATAACAAACAGGTCATTTTAGTAAAACTGAATGATTCACTCAGTATTTCCCGCTGACAAAACCTTTTTAAACATTTTTCAGGTAATTACAGTAGATTGGAAGTAAGCGTTGGATACGGCACTGAAAGGCATCAAGAAGTGGCTTATTTTATTAAATAAATCAAATTAAGAAATATGGTTTTATGTAATCAAATTTATCTTAATTAAAGCTACCATTGTAAAACATGGGTTTATCCCATCTATTTAATAAATAAAATCCGGTGTTTCTAAACTCTGATATTTTTCCTAACTCACGTTTCTGATGAAATTTCCGCTGCAACGTTTTCAAAATAATCACCGGTACCACACGGGCTGTTCACGACTCCCGATTCCGTCCAGGGTGGGTCGGGGGTCGTGACAGAAGGTGGTATCAGAGCCACTGATTTAAGCCTTTAGGTGTTGTAACCATAATACCTAAGTTTGTATAAAAGAGTTAGGAGATTGCTGTTAACTGGTAGCACACATGATAACATTTAGAATTGAACTTAAGAAAAGATGCCTTAGTATCAGATTCGAAATAAACTAAGTACTTGTGTAAATAAAGTAGGATGGATTTTGGTATGACGTAAGAATGATAATTAGAATATTGCAAGATACGATAAATAAGCAATAACATTTAATTGTTATTAATCCTTGCTTATTGATATTACTAGGTCTAGAATAAAGATATGTTATGGAAATACAAATTTCCTTGATTTTTGATAAAATCCCTAATAAAAGAGGCACTTTTGAAAAGATACTATTTATGGGAAAATCTAAATTTCTTCTCTGGCAAGACTGGGTATGGTGTAGCAGACTCTCCAGCTTGTCCGGATATACTGAGGTTACCTCTCCGGCGAGAACCAGATAAGACGGGGTATATAATATGTCAAACAAGTGACAAGATTTCCCTAAATAGTATCATGATCAGATATTTGACTGGTTTTTGGAAATATGAATCTGTTAAATACATTGACCTGATAAATGGTATGTTTAATTCAGTATGTGAAATATATGATTTAATAGATATGTATATCTATAAGGAAATCCAAAAACCATAAGGATTGACAATTTGGAATAAAGCACAAGTATCTGTGTCTAGATTTCTTTATTAGGAATCTCTTTTCCGACATCAAACATTATTTCGTTTGATTATTTGCCTAGTAACTCTAGCAACAATAATAACAATAGAAACCCATTAAGTTGGGATATCATCAAAAGTATAAAGAATTTCTAACGCATTACCATAAACTATTAACGCAAGTAAGAAGCATGTAAAGTTGTGATAATATACAAGAAAACACATGAAAATTTAATTATAAGTCCACAGAAGTTGAAGTATATCACACACAACTTTCGAGGCAAGATCTTTGGAAAATATAAATTAGGCACGATGATACCAATGTTAAATTCCGTCAGTAGAAGAACTAAAAGCAGCACTTTGCCACATGATCCAACAAGCAACATGAAATTTCGCTGAGGTACGTTGTAACAAGATTTCACAATCATCGGTGCACAGTCTAATCAAAGCCATAATTATTAGCATTGAAAAAGGAGTTATACTTTTTTCAAATTCCCTATTTCATTTTATTCGACATTCCCTGATAATGTCACTTAAAAACGGTTATCACTCGAAATTCCAGATAGATGTTCTTATATTTCTTTTGTTAAAAAAAAATTCTGACTTCTGCATATAATAAGTTGACTTTCGCAACGGTCATCATACCAGAAGGATTTATTTCATAGTAACGGATATTGATTCATTTCAATTCTTGGTAAATCCACATGTTACACATGCACCATTTGTCGTGCATGTGGTTCGTTTAATTTCTGAATTTCCACTGGAGGGCTTCATTTTAATTCGTCGTTTTATCCAAACTCAAATATCCTTTAGTTAGACTTGATTTTGGTACTGTAATCCGCATTATTACAAAACGATAACTTTTTGATATCGAGTCAATTAATTTTTGAAAAACTCAATTTTCTTTGGCATCCATGGTTTTTGTTATGACCATATCCGAACTTTCTTATTTAAACTCATTTTGTTTAAACCGAGTTCAATTGTTTGAACTTGCTCGTAATACATATTCAATGCAAGGTTCTATATGATGAATTAAAACCATCATATTCGGAATAATCCTAACAAGCATTTCAATTCTCTTGAACTATGACATGCTTGTGTGATCCTCGACTTCACTAAATCATCTCTGTGATCACAATCACTTTGTGGTGACATCTTCACAAAATCTGAAGATTGCGCTAATCTCGGATTTAATTATTTATTATTTATATTAAATCCACTTTTTAATACAAGAAAATCTTAAAACAATCACGTGTTCAGATAATGATACCCAAATTCATATTTCGGTATATCTCTTAATAGTTATTACAAGAGCAATCGAACCTTTCGTAATATTTATTGCTCTATCGAAAAACATTATATATAAATTTAATTGATTATATATGGAATTACCTAATTTACAAATATAATGTTTCTATACTTTAAACCATTGCGGTGAAGAAATTATATATTTATATATAAAAACTATGTTTGAGGTATACTTTTATTTTAAAAAGTTATTGTTTAGTTATTTATTATTGATAATTTTAATAAAAATATATTAATAGTAGTAGTGTTAATATTAGAGTATTATCAGGGGCAGGTATTGGATAGCCTAGCCTTAGTTATGCATGGACTGATCACCTATGCTTAAATAAGGCAGCACTAACCAATATCCACCATGATAATGACTAGTTAATATATATAAATTTAGTCGTCATACGTATTTAGTAAATTTTAAATTATATATGAAAATATATATACATTGGAGAAAGAGATATTTTCATAAAACAATATATAAGAATAGTCTCCGTTTTCACTTATTTACAATATTTGTAAATACATTCACAACCGTTATATGATTTCAAAATAAAAATAAGTAATCCCATAGAATCGATCCATTAAGTGTAATATATGTACAAAGGTATTTGTACGAATATTTTGTATAATAAATATTTTTACACCTTTATTTATAACTCTCATTTAACGTTATAAATAATAATGATTTTTTTTACAAAATAATATTTTGTAAACGTAATAACTTCATTACGATATTTTGTAATATATCTTACATATTTATTTTACCTAGTATGGTAAAATACTAAAATAATATTTATTTAAAAGAGGTGACCATTTACATATAGTAAAAAAAATGCGTAACAAATAATATATATATTATATAATATTTATATGTGATATATAAGATACGGTTCAGATAAGGACACAAATAATAATATATTACAATTGCTTTGCAAAAGTATAATATAATGGTTGGTCAGGCCAAAATAACTTGTTCTTATTATATTTCAATTTCTAGGACATAGTATGAAAAACATAGTCACTAATAGTGTGCTATTATATTATTTCAACAAATAAAACAACTTGAAGCTCAAAAATGATACACTAACTCTATTATCTTTTGGTGTATCTTTGCAATTCACTCATCTCAACACTTTGATTTTCTCATATCATAAATATTTGACAAATCATTTTTCATGCTTTTATTTCATTTTGAACCTGTCAATTCTAAGTCTTCCTCAGTTGCCAATCAAAGTAAGCTTTCTTTTGACAAAGAATTTTATTAATTCTAAAAGTCCTTCACATTCATTTTTAAATATCTATTGATCATATATCTTTTGGCTTGAACCTAGTCACTTTGGAAATTATATCATTTCATCTCATTCGTTTGTCATCAATTTCTTGAACTAATTCAGTTGAACCATTGAATCCTACTTTTGAGTACAACTCGTATTCACAAAATTTGATATTTTAATTCTGTGTCATCTACCTTAATATTGTTTTTATTAACTAAAATATGACATAAGTTTAAAAGAAATATCGTAACCCAAATCTCGAGGACGAGATTTAAAACAAGGTGGGGAGAATGTAACATCCCTATTTTTTATATAAGAATTATAGGTTTGGTTAAATTTATTAACCACTAGTAACTAATAACTAGTTTATTTTTAATATAAATATTCAACCAAAATAGTTTTAAAACACTATTTTATATAGTTGGTTGAAATATTATATTAGTTGGTCTGTATATTGGTGACATTTCTAATAAAATAAAAGTATATAAAAACTTTTACTATTAGACGGGTAGTTTACGGGTAAGTTAAAGGTTAGAAATATGAAGTATTTAGACGGGCCTAGTAACCGTTTAATAATTAAATTATAAAAATACATTGTATTTTGAACCTACTCTATTTTTAATAAAACTTAGACCCAAATGTAGACAAAAATATTCTGATTCTAATGATATATTTATTATTTTACAAAACGTTATATTTTAAAAGTTATACGTGCCAAAGAAGTAAATCAATTGAATTAATTATAATATATAAATTAATTATAATAATAAATAAATTTAATTGAACGTAAAATATGAAAAAATAAAATAAATATTATAATTTTTTTCATTTTAGATTTTGTTTGTAAATAGATATGTCGAGATAAGGGCAAGAATCAAAATAATAATAATTAAATCCAAATAATTAATTCAAATTGTGGTTACTATATACATACGTGGCTTTAAACAAATAAAGAAATAAATAAAATAAAG
Source organism: Helianthus tuberosus (assembly GCA_030545235.1). Lineage (NCBI taxonomy): Eukaryota > Viridiplantae > Streptophyta > Magnoliopsida > Asterales > Asteraceae > Helianthus > Helianthus tuberosus. Next base: position 114,013,983 of record CM060414.1, on the reverse strand, counting down.
TGACATTTTCATTAATTGTAAAGTAACCACGTGGAAGATGAAAATTTGTGTACGTGATCTCCAAGTTTTGAGAATATGTATAAATAGAAGTGATAGCTATTCATAAGTTCTTAGGTCTTGCGTAGTGGGGCGGTATGCCCGGTTATGGCGCCGGCATGGCGCCGGGCACACCAAAACGAGGGGCGCCATGAAGGAGAAAGAAGAGAGGGGCGCGACCTCCATAGCGGCACCATGCTTGTTGTTTGTTTTCCCTCCACTCACACAGACATATATATATACATATATATCTATAATTTAAGGGTTTATTAATTAATTGGGTAATGATGAGGTAAGGGCGTTATGACTACGGGCTTAAATGCATAAGGCCCCATAACGCCCACACGCTGACGTGGCGCGCCACGTGTCGCATAACGCCCACAAAGGGGCGTTATGACTACGGATGGCCTTACAACTTTCGTTTCCCTGTTTCACTCTCACTGTGTCTCGCCAACCTCCTCTAATATTTTTTTTTCTTTCATTTCTTTTTAAGCCAATTATACTTCAAAGCCCTGCCTCGTTTTAAGTATTGTAACTCCTGATCACCGCTACCCTTTCCGATTGATCTGAAACCCATAACACATGTCAGGGCTCTGCTCGACTAAGTTGTTGGGATTCTGTCTCGGGACATCGGGACAAGGTTGAATTAGGGGTACTATACTTAACACAAGTGCATTATATATTTTTAAATAGCTCAGAAGTTATACCCAAAATTTATACTAGGAGGCTTTCTAATTGAACCCTAAAGTTACAAAGTGAGTCCATTTTCCTTTCTCACTATTTTATTCCCTTTTTCTTTGTAATATAATTATATTCAAAAATGTCCCAAACCATAACAACTCTTACCAAAACTATTATATTTTTTTTATTATTATTTATATTTTATCCAATAGGAAACCATAATTAAGACACCCAAGTGATTCTACACAAACCCTAAAATTATCAGAATAATCAGAATCAGGATCAGGGCCCCTAAAACTCAGGAGGGGGCATTCCCTACTCAACGATTATCCATATAAATCGTTATATAATTTGAATTTATTAAAACTGTTGACTCAGCAAGGCTAGTCCCAAACGTGGCTGGCCTATAATGAAAACGTGTCCCTTGCGCACCGCAAGGGATTGATTGTTACGGTGCGCAAGGGTGCTTACGGACCGCAAGGGTTTTTATGGTTACGGTGCGCAAGCAATGTCAATTTCTGGCTATAAATAGCAGGCTTCGGGACTTGCTTCTGGGCGTTCGTTCGACGAAGAAATTCTCTTCAGGCACCGAGAAATCGTCCAATTACTCTTCCAAACACACACAAAACACTAATTAGTAGGGGGATGCTGCTACGATACAGGGTATTAACTCAATCGCTGTTACGATTCAATGTCCGATCGATTGGAACTATCCAATGGATGTTTAAGTGCTGCTCAAACTTGGGTTATACTTTGTCATTAGTTGTGATTCCGACAGGATGTTGAGTGCCACCCGAACTCGGGAAATACTCTGTCCTTCGTTGTGAATCCGATGGATGTTTAAGTATCACACTTTGTCATTCGTTGTGAGGGTTTAATCTCGTGAGTTATCGTAATTGCTGTATTAAGTTACCTACCTAGTTCGTGTGCACTAGGTTACAAGGTCAAATCAATAGGCTAAGCTCTGCCTGTCTAAATCTGCAATATATCAAGGATTATTTGTAGACTAAATTCTGTCCGTATGAATCTGCATGATTATAATGTGAGTCATTCTCTTTTTATCAAATTGATTTCAAAATCATGTTTATTTTCAAAGGTTATAATTACAGTGATTAAGTTTATGTAATCACCAAATTACAGCCGGTATGTGGGGTATTGTGCACATTACTGCTGTATTATCACTTTAGGTGGGCGAACCTAAAATTTGTGATATACGTCACTATTGGGTGAAAGGACCCAATAGTGATATAACGTCATTCATTGGGGCAGCCAATGGTGATATGACCATAGTCACAGATCCGGTCGAGTGACAAATACCGTGGGTAGTTGGTTGATATCAGAAACATTTTAATACTGTAAATTATAACAAACAGGTCATTTTAGTAAAACTGAATGATTCACTCAGTATTTCCCGCTGACAAAACCTTTTTAAACATTTTTCAGGTAATTACAGTAGATTGGAAGTAAGCGTTGGATACGGCACTGAAAGGCATCAAGAAGTGGCTTATTTTATTAAATAAATCAAATTAAGAAATATGGTTTTATGTAATCAAATTTATCTTAATTAAAGCTACCATTGTAAAACATGGGTTTATCCCATCTATTTAATAAATAAAATCCGGTGTTTCTAAACTCTGATATTTTTCCTAACTCACGGTTCTGATGAAATTTCCGCTGCAACGTTTTCAAAATAATCACCGGTACCACACGGGCTGTTCACGACTCCCGATTCCGTCCAGGGTGGGTCAGGGGTCGTGACACTGGCCACGCCCTCGTGTCCGCTGGGCATGGGGCCGTGGTCAGCCTTCTGTTCCTTTGTTTTTGCTTGGAAAGATGTTGTCGAGCGGTCGGGCATGCCACGTTTATTCCTTTTCTTGTATTTATATTAGATTTGGCTGCATATTTGTTCCTTTTGTTCAATTACGCTCATTTAGTCCTGAAAATACAAAAGGAAGACAAAAGCACACTTTTCCAACATTAGTACTAAAAAAAGGTTAGTTTTATGCCTCATTTGATGTAATTTATATGTTGCATTTTACACACATCAAATACCCCCACACTTGAATCTTTGCTTGTCCTCAAGCAAAACTCTTTATAATGTGGCTTACACGCCCAAATGGAATGGGTAGAAGAGAAGTTTTGGGCTTGTCTTGAGTGTCGGGAATCCAAGATCTTTATTGGGTTTTATTTTTATGCTATTTACAATCCTATTCGTTATGATTTATTTAGAACGTTTCATACGAAAAATTACTTATTTGGGCATAACATGCCTCTTTAAAATTCCATTTATATACAAGTTCACATACCTCGCGGGAGATCACTCAACACTCGGCCGAATATGTATTTTTCTGAAACATTCGAGACCGGCATGGAACATACTTCTACCATATGCTTGCCAAGCAATCAATCATCCTCCTTTTTAACTATAAACCTTTGTACATATCAAGAGGACTTGGGGAAGGGTTTGGGCTTGGGTTAAAGGTAGGTGGTTTTGGGTTAGTGGTTAGTAAAAATGGCTAAAAGCGTAAAAAGCGTTGGTCGTCGTAAAACTTTTTGTTTTTGTGACATTTTATTCCAACAAAGCACTTTCAAACAAAGTTTCTTTGAGGAACTTGCTTGTTTATTGCTAGGCTTTAATTTTTTTTATAAGGAATGTCACAAGAAAACCGGGCTTTTTACTAAAACAAAGGGTTTAAAAGAAAAAGGTTTTGGTGGGTAAAAGGTGTTTGTTTTGTGGGTTTTGAAATGAAAATGTTTTAGGCTCAAAGGGGTTAACTAGGGGGATTTTTTTGGGTAGGTTAAAAGAAAAAGAAAAATAATGGTGTTGAAAAGAAAAAAAGTTAGTCCTAATGCCTCCATCATTTACTTACTTGGGTTTAAGTTGGTAAGGACCGGGAATGTATTGTTGTGGCAAGTTCTAGAGTCGTAAGAAACCAAGTGGCTATTCACACAAGAAACGAAAAATGAGCATTTAGTTTAAAGATGTATATTTGTATGCTCAATAAAGGCTCAAAACTCACTTTTTGTGGGAATGGGTTTATAATGTGATCAAGTATATATAATCAAATTTTAACTAGATTTGTCATGCCGTTTCATAATTATCTTATGTTGGTTCTTTTTATCATGACGCTATCGGTTGTAAATTTGTAAAAATATAAACTTTTTAGAACTTGTTATTCCCAAATTAAACCAAGACAAGTAAAAAAAATGAAAAGTTTTTTGAATTTTTTTTTGGGGTGATTAGCGGTTCCAATAGAGTTTTGTGCAAGGCTTGTTATTAGGACTTGCAAAATTCAAGGTTTTAGCATCCCCCCACACTTAAATTACACATTGTCCTCAATGTGTCCCAAAAATAAGTTTTTAAGTTTGTTGAATGTGTAAAAAGATGTTTAAAAACAAAATTTTATGTTACTGGGCGTCTGGACACGGGTCCGTGTCGGTCCGAGCACGGCCCCGTGTTCAGATCGCCAGTATCATAATTAACAGAAGGCTGGGCATGGGGGCGTGTTCAGTGAGCACGGCCCCGTGTCCAGTTACCTGAACTGGGCGTTTTCTGCTGAACCTCGGGCACGCGGCGTGTTGGGCTGAGCACGGCCCCGTGCTGAACTTGCTGTAGTGCTGAACTTGCTGTAATAAAGAAAAATTGTCGGGAGGCTCTGTTTTTGTGCATGGGGCGTGGGTTCAAGTTTCCCTTAGTAACCTTCACCATTTAGAGTGTGTTTTATTCATCACAACATCATCCAAATCCCAATTACTACTTAAAAACCATCATTCATTGAAAATGACAAATTACATTCTTTCCTAGAAAATAAAAACATAAACTTAAATCTGGATAAGTAGGTCATGAAACACAAGAAATCTCAAACCTTAAAGAAGTCCTAGCCTATATAATTTTATTTTAAGAGCAAAATTTCCGAAAAGATAGTTTTCTCGGTTGAGTGCGGCTTAAAGAACTTATTCTTCGGAAAGGGCTCCTCACACATCATTAAGACATTCTTCTATCTCCCTAGGGAGAAGGAAGGCGGGCTCATTAGCGTCCTCGTTTTGAGGAGGAGTGACTTCCACAGGAACCTCTTGTAAATTGTCAAGAGATGGTTCTGGGGAGATGCCATCCCACCCGGTGGGGTTAATGATTCCTTGTGCCAAGTTCCAATCTTCTTGGGGAAGGATTGGTTCCATAGGAGGTATTGCAAGAATATTCAACCTTTGGTGCAAAAGGATGATTTCTTGGAAGCTATTTTCTAGCCCCACCGTTAGATAGTTGATACGGTCGATAAGGACTTCTTCTACAGATGTCATTTCGTCGAGAGCTTCTCGTAGTGCCACCACATAGCGCACGAGAGTTGCTTCGATCGAGGGCCTTCGTTCCCTGCGGTGGTTCCTTGAATGTGCTGAAGAGGTTCCGCTATTCTGGCTTGACATTCTAAGAAAACAAACCGAAAAATTTCAAATTAATGAAACAGTACTCCGGCCACAGCCCCGTGCTCGCTGAGTACGACCCCGTGGCCACCTCTATGCAGGTTTTTTGAAACAAGGAATCTTGGAGTTTTGAATTATTTTTCTGACTTTTGAAGCATTTATAAGCAGGAATTACTTAAAACAGTGTTGTGAAACTTAATTTTGATAAGATTCCTTGAATAAAAACCTAACAATGATAACAATTAAGCTTGAAATCATGAGAATTTCAAGTTTTAATGGAGGTTTTGAGTGGAGAACGAAGAAGAAGGCAATAGAAAAAAGTAGAAAAGACAAGATGGTTGTTGAGAACCTTCTTTAGAATATACCTTAAAGGGTATATGTGAAGATTCCACCAGATCTTTGTCTTTGGAATGGGTCCAAGAGTGCAGGAATCTTGCTGCATTTATAGAAAATGACAACACGCTGGACACGGCCCCGTGTCGGCTGGACACGACCCCGTATCAGCTGGACATGCCTCCGTGTCGGCTGGACATGGCCCCATGTGCAGACAAGATCCTGACACTTTTTGTCCGTATCTTGACCAAAAGTCAGATGGGAATCTTTAGGTGGACACGGGGGCGTGTTGACCTGGACACGACCACGTGGCTAGAGGTTTTATGAAGTTTTGTCTATTTTTAAGGAATTTATCCGGATCGGGTGGTTCCTTACTGGACGGAACAACACCGAAGTGCCTGAGTTACCTAAGTTTCCCTAGTTTTAGACAATAACGCAAGAGGTTATCGGAAAGGGTGAATTCTAACCTAAATACCGGTGGGCGAGACCAACCTTTATTTTCCTTACCCGGGCTCTCGTTAAAGAAGGTATATGTCAAATCGCTCAGGTCTATGTATGCATCGGCAGAGACCGATGGGGAGTCCTTCACGGCACAATCGACATAGGGACAACTATCGCTCAAGTCCTCACAAGAGTTGGAGGTGCTTTCGGGAGCAACGATGTTGTTGTAATCCGAATGTGTTCTCAGTAATTCTCCTTGATCGTCGTCTTGAGATGAATTAGTTATTTCCTTCTCAAGTTCTCTTATCAATTGGAGAATTAATTCTTCCATTTGAAATAACTCTTCGAGAATCATATCACCTAGAAGAGATGATTGAGAGCATTCGAGGGAGAGATAGGGATTGTTTTTACTTTCGACCATTTTAAGGCTACAGGAAAACAATGGGTCTATATAGTGGGGAATGTAGTTTAAAAATAACATTTTAAATCTTCATGAGTTCCGCCACATATTTGAAACCATGTACCATAAGAAGAGCGAAAGTAAAAGTAATCAGTATCACTCATGTTTATGCCAGAAATTACCAACCGCCGGGATCTTACGGTTCTGTTTTCAGTAACTGAAGCTTGGGCACAGGGGCGTGTTCAGTGGGCATGGCCCCGTGTTCAGCTACTGTCTGACTTAAAACAGGATTGCCAGTACCAAAGATTGGGCACGGGGGCGTGTTCAGCGGGCACGGCCCCGTGCTGAGCTCTGCAGAAGCTGAAAAATCTAGAAAAAATCCTGAAAAAAACAGAAAAATAAGAAAAACGATTAGGCCGTTGATTCCTAAATTTCTCAAAATCCTTGTGTCCCCGGCAACGGCCCAAAAAACTTGGTGTGTTTCGGGTGTATTATATTTTTCTTTATATTTTAAGCCCTTTTTAACACGTTAGTCAAGTTTTAAATTTATAAAACACGATATTCTACTAACACTAAACACAAACATGTGCAAGTGCACCCATCGTGAGCGTAGTATAGCGTTGGTAAGATACCGAGGTCGTCCAAGGACACAAGAGCTTTTAATACCGGTTTATCCTCAACGTCTAATCAAATCAAAAGTTTTAGAAAAGGTTTTAAACATAAAAATAAAAACTAAAAATGCTGAAAAATAAAAATAAAAATAAAACAGATAGACAAGATGAACCACATGGATCCGACTCGCCTTTAGTGTAACTTTTGATGATTTCTGCACTTTTGCACTTTTTAAGAGATTATCTTATTTATAGTAGTAGGCCCCTCTTCTGAAGGTGATGTTACCTTCAACCCAGTAGTTTGAGTCAGCAAGGATACAATCTTAAAGGGTTGGAATATTGGAAGATAATTAATTAAGTTATTAATGCGTAATGTGGTAGGCCCCTCTTTTGAAGGTGACGTTACCCTCGGCTAAGTGGTTTGAGTCAGTAGGCATATAATCCCAAGTAGCCGGGTTAATGTATTAATAGTAGTTTACATATGAGGGAATCAAGCCATTCGCACCCCCGCCATCCAATACCAGTGGGTATTGAAGGAGGTCCTAGTAAGCTTGACCCAGGTCCTTGCAGGATCTATATACTGAACAAGGCAAGAACCTTACCAAACCATTCCCTTAACCCCCGACCAGGTAGCCAACATATCTCTATATAGACCGTAGAGATATGAATGGTGTAAATCTTTTATTTTATATAAACAGTAAAATAATGCCAAGACACCACGGACAAATGATAAGGAAGTTTTACCTTCAACATAAGAAACTAGTTATTAAAGTCATTAATACAAAACCAAATAAAAAGTGCGAAAAGATTAAAAATAAAAAATTACACTAATTGCTTGTCTTCACCAAGTGATGTAAGAGACTTAGGCAAACATGGCCTTTGATTGTCAAGAACTCTTACTATCAATCTTGGATCCCGAGACTACTACACACACTCTAGGTGGATGATGGTGGTGGATGTGGGTGTTGTGATGGTGGTGGAGTGTGGGTGAAGTGGGAGAGAGGTGGTTTGCCAAGGGATGCCTTTGAAGTGAGCCAAGCACCCCTATTTATAGCCTGCACAGAAGCCCGGACACGGCCCCGTGTCCATCCTTATTCTCTTTCTACATTAATTGCAATTTGGCTGCATTAGCTCCACACGCCCCCGTGTTCACTGGGCACGGCCCCGTGTGCATAAGCGAATCTGTACTATCAAGATTTGTAAGATTTTGCGAATCTTAGTGTTGACCATGGCCCGTGTTGAGCTGGGCACGCCCCCATGCTGGGAATAGAAGCTTCTATGACTTTGTCTTTTCTGCAGGTGCCTGGCCACGCCCCCGTGTCCGCTGGGCACGGGGCCGTGGTCAGCCTTTGTTCCTTTGTTTTTGCTTGGGAAGATGTTTTCGAGGGGTCGGGCATGCCACGTTTATTCCTTTTCTTGTATTTATGTTAGATTTGGCTGCATATTTGTTCCTTTTGTTCAATTACGCTCATTTAGTCCTGAAAATACAAAAGGAAGACAAAAGCACACTTTTTCCAACATTAGTACTAAAAAGGGTTAGTTTTATGCCTCATTTGATGTAATTTATATGTTGCATTTTACGCACATCGTTCAACTAAATAGTTTCCAAAACCCAAAGTAAGTTAACCCCGCCTCACCTCCAACATTTGCCATGTTGGGTATGATACGCCCGAGTTGTTCTTATTTGGCTACTTAGTATCTTACTAGATGATGTGATTAAAATACAACATATAAATTGTGTCAGATACGACATAAAAGCAACCCTTTTTTAGTACTATTGTTGGAAAAAGCTTGTGTTTTCGTTCCTTTTATACTTTCAGGGATAAAAGAGCTTAAATTTGCAAAAGGAGCAAAAAGACAACAAAATCCAACATAAATGTCAAGAAGAAGGAATTGCTGCAATTCGCCAAGCCCCGATTCACTTCCAAACCTCAAAATAACAAGAACAGAAGGCTGACACGGGCCGTGTCCGAAGATGGATACCGGGCAGAAGAAAAAGACAACTGCAAAAGACAAAAATGGCAGCCAGCACGAGGCCGTGCTAAGCCAATACGGGGCATGGTCAACCCAAAGGTTTGTAGAATCTGCGATAGTACAACAAGTACTTTGGCCACGGGCCGTGCCATTGACACACGAGGCCGTGTTAGTACAATATCTGACAAACAGTTAATGAGGATGAGAGAGAGATGGGCACGGGGCCGTGCCAGGCGGGCACGGGCCATGCTGAAGCTTCTGTTTATAGCTATAAATAGGAGTGCTTGGTTCCACTTCAACTCATCCCTTAGCATACCACTTCTTTCTCACTTGCCACCACTCCACCCCCACTACAACACCATTATCCACTACCATCATCCATTTTCCATCTTTAGAGTGTGCGCGTAGTCTCGGGATCCAAGATTTATCGTAAGAATCTGTGTCAAACAAAGGCCATGCTTGGCTAAATTCTTACATCACTTGGTGAAGACTTTTCTTTTATGTATTTTCTTTTATGATTTCCAATCTTTGGCTACTTTTTAATTGGGTATGTATTAATGACGTTAATAAATAGTTTTTTTTTTATATTGAAGGCGAATTTACTTAAACATTCTTCATATGTTCATTGATTCAACATGTTCATGTCTTTACGGTCATTATAAAGCATGTTAATTGCCTGGAAGGGGGTTAGAAGGGTGGTTTGGGTAATTCTATGTCTCGTTCGGTGTATAGATCCTGCGAGAACCTGGTTCAAGCCCAGTAACACCTCACGAGTTGGAGCGGGCATTACCCACCACGGGAGAGGTGCAAAAAGCTTGAATCCCTTATTCTTAAACTTTTATTAAAACATTAAACCAACCCCGCGAGGACTGTATCCTTGCTGACTCAGACCAGCGGGTTGAGGGTGATCGCCGCCTCGGAAGAGGGGTCCACCACATTTTGCATTAATAACTTACTTAATTATCTTTCAATAATCCAACTTAGTGGAATTGTATCCTTGCTAACTCAAACCACTAGGTTGAGGGTAACGTCGCCTTGGAAGAGGGGCCTACTACTATAACTAAGATAATCTCTTAAAATGCCCAAAGTGCGGAAATCATTAAAAGGGTACATGAAAGATAAGTTGGATCCAAGTGATATTTTCTTGTCCATCATTTTTTTCTGTTTTTATCTTTTTATTAGCTTAAAAATCCTTTCTCAAAAATTGGTTCGATTAGACGTTGACGATAAGCGGGTACTAAAAGCTCTTGTGTCCTTGGACGACCTCGGTATCTTGCCATCACTATACTACGTCCGCGATGGGTACACTTGCCCTAGCGTGTGTGTAGAGTGATAGTAGAATATCGTGTTTTATAAATTTAAAACTTGAAATTGGCGAGTAAAAAGGGCTAATCATAACTAAAAAATATATACACCCGCACGCACGTCTGTTGATTAGTTGTATTCTCATTTTTATTCATGACAAACCGGGTTATCAATTATGTTGATAGCCTTGTGCTTTGGTTAATCCATACAATGAGGTTAATGGATGTTAATCATCCTACCTCCATGCTTGACTTACATGAATTATCTGATACTATATGATATACTTAAACTATGTAATATAAAATATATATTTAGCCAAATTGATGATACTAAATGGATTATGGTTAGATGTTATGAACTTAGGTTATATTATCTTTGTTCTTTATTCCTTGTTTGTGATTCTAATGGGCAAGTTTGGACCCATGAAAACATATAAAATCTTAGTGTCCAAACGAGTACTTAGACGAGATATATTTTCGTGTACTTATACTTTTATATACTTAAATCCAAATCCAAACTCTCCACTAAATCCGAATATTCACACACATCCGTTTCTCCCATGTAGGGTAACGTCGGTGTTTTAATCCCAACAACTCATCAACTCGCGGTTAAATAGAAAGCTTAGCAAAACCGTGAGTATACATGATCCCCTTTTCTTTTGTCACTTTTGGGTGCAATATATAACTTATACAAAAACTCACATAAACACTTATACGCAAACACTTTATTTATGCAATCGAATCCAACATACATGCTTTATACGTTTATACTTAGAAATACATGCATGCTAGAAACTTTTCTTGCACAATACTTTGTCATTAACTTCGTACAAGCCTCCCTTAACATGTATAGCGTTATAGGAGTAATGCACCGCCCGTATTCTTGAGGTCATGTTAAGTTAAACAAAAGGGTATTGTTGTTGCTACGACAAGATTGCGCTAGTGGGAATCTTTGGGTTGACAAGTACACAAAAACTCTTTTATACTTATGCTAGTACACAAAGACTTGTATACTTGCCAATACTTTATGTGTTGACATGTTATTTTACTATATATTGCAGGATAGTGATTGTTTCGCATTGAAAAGAATCGAGTAGGAAGGACTAGAAACGCACCAGACTTTAATTTATGTTTATTAGATTAGTCATACGTTACTTGTTGTACTTTTGTTTCCATATCTTGTACTTGAACCGTTAGCAATGAAATGAAAATCTACCTTTTAAATACTTGTCACGTTTAGTCGTTATGAACTCTCTTGCAATTTCGTTTTCGTCTCACTCCGATGTTTCCGCCATCGGTTGAGGTGTGACAAATTAGTATCAGAGCCATAACTATAGGGAATTAGGAAAAAATGCCATGTTTTTGACGTAGTCTATAGTTAAGAACCTTACTTGACCATTCTTGATTAAAATCTTTACCATATATTAAATTATGATGAACAACATACATATCATCACCGTAAAATATTTAAAATTGTAAATGTATTATAATATTAATCTCAAAAACTATTTTTCAAGTAATATTAACTCCCTTTTGCATTTCGTATAATATAAAATCTTAGCAATATTAAAGCTTCATCGCATATTCTGAAACTGACATCTTATTTACTGCAGTTATTTGATCTTTTAGTGTTAATTATTAGTAGTTAAAATGTGGCTGCTCATATTCATAGGTTACAAAACAATGAGCAATATAAATTTTGTATTCAGCTTTCTTTGATAATAGAAAACCACTATTATAATTTTCCTTCATAGTATCTAGAGCCTTCATCGATCCACTCTAAACTCATTTTTTTTCTCTTGCTGCTCCTATTCTTCACCAAATCATGACTGACACCAGTACTCCTCCTCCCCCTCCTGATAATCAACGTTTTCAGTCTCTCCCTAATATAGCCAACTTTGTTAGTGTCAAACTAACCTATGAAAATTATCTTACATGGAAACACCAACTTGTTACCATTCTCAAAACAATGGGACTACTTGAACATATCAGTTCGACCCCACCCCCCTCCATCAGTGATACCGATAAATGGGACCGCGATGATGGGTACGTCTCTGCTTGCATCAATGCAACGCTAGATACTTCAATTGCTCATCTTGCCATCGGTACCGAAACCGCTGCGGACCTGTGGAAAATCATTGAAGACACCTTTTTTGACCAAGTTTTTGCCAAACGTTCACATCTCAGAAGCCAATTTCAGTTATTAAAACAATCAAACCAATCTGTTACCACTTATTGTGATCGAGCCAAACAACTTTCCGATCAATTGAATTCCATAGATGACCCGGTTACTAATGAAAGTCTTGTGCTCCAAGTTTTGAATGGCCTTGACCATCCAACATTCGACAACTTTGTGTTAAATGTTGAACATTCTGATAAACAACCAACTTTTGCCCAACTACGATCTAAACTTCTAAACTATGAAGAACGCCTCAACCAACAAAAGCAATTTTCCACTCCTCCAGTAGCCATGGCTGCTGTCGATAACTTCGGGCAGTCGCCCGTTGCCGACAATTTCCGCTCCTCACCATCCAACCCTCAACTTCGTTTCATGTGTCAGATTTGTAAGAAAAATGGTCATGAAGCCCCATATTGTCATTACCGTTACACTCCGAGCAATCAATCCCCTGGTCCTCGTAATAACAATTTCACAAATCGTTACACCGGAGGTCGTCGCGGCACTTTCAATGGCTACCGTGGTCACGGCCGTGCTTACAACACTCGCCCGCCATTTGCAAACACTTCCCAACAAGCAATGGCCTCCTCCGTTAATAACTTCTCTAATCGTCCCTTTGATTTGGAATTTTCTAACCAGGTTTTTAATAATCCCACAAATGGTGGTGCATTGAGTCAACCTTCTTCATCTCATGTTAATCCCATGCCTCAACACCTACCCTCCTATAATCCAACCCCACCCCTAAACCTACATGGGGACCCATTCTTACCACAAACACCACATACCCCATCCTCTTTTCCTCATCAAGTTTATTTCTCATTTCCTAATCCACATACTCCTTTTCATGCCAATTTAGTAACAGGCCCAACAATCTCAAACCCACTAGAATCTTTTTCTTATTTTTCACACGCTTCCAGCTCTCACTCTGGGGGATCGACTTCTGATGTTTTTGGTCTTAATTATGATACATCTTGGTTTGACCAGTCTTCAATCCCCTCACGTTTCGGATTCACTGCCAATCTTCCAACTTTTGCAGATTTATGTGAGGAAATTGACTCTTGGGTTCCTGATTCCGGGGCCACGTCTCACAGGGCTACTGACATATGCATGGTTGATCATGCGACACCCTATCATGGTTCGGAAAAGGTTATTATTGGAAATGGTATGGCTCTAAAGATAACTCATATCGGATATTCTACTCTCACTCTTTCAAATCATAAACTTTACTTAAAACACGTGTTGATAGTTCCTAATCTAACAAAAAATTTATTATCTATAACCCAACTAGTTCTTGATAACCCTGTTTCAATTATGTTCTCATATCTTGGTTTCTCTATATAGACCTTGACAGGAAAAGTGATTCATCGGCTGCGTCCTAGGCCTTTTCAACTCTATTCACTCACAGCGAAGACCTCAGATGCTCACACGTTATGGCACAATCGCTTAGGCCATCCATCTAATTTTGTTTTTGATTTTGCTTCCTTTCTGTCTTTGCCATGTACTTCCTTTAATAAAAATCATAATAAACATTGTCGTGCTTGCAATATGTCAAAATCTATCAGATTGCCATTCTCTCCTTCTCAAAATCATAGTACAAAACCCTTACATATCATTCATTATGATATTTGGGGACCCTCCCCTATTATTTCTCGTTCGAACTATCGATATTATATTACTTTTATTGATGACTATAGTCGTTTTACATGGATGTACCCCTTAACTTACCGTTCCCAAGCGGTTGAAGTTTTTAGACATTTTAAAATCTCCGTTGAAAACCTGTTTTCTACAACAATTAAACATCTCCAATGTGACGGTGCACCTAAACTTACTCAAGGAATTATGAGAAAATTTCTCTCCGAATCTGGAATTATTTATCGTATCTCTTGGCCTTACACACCTCAACAAAACGGAACGGCTGAAAGGAAAAATCGACACTTGTCTGAAATTGCTAGATCCTTACTTTTCCATGCAAACTTATCTAAAATCTATTGGTATGACGCTTACGCCACTGCCACCTTTCTAATCAACCGTATTCCTTCACAAACTCTAAACCATCTATCTCCTTATGAGCTCCTGTTTCATTCCAAACCCAATTACTCCTATCTTCGCACCTTTGGATGTCTTTGCTACCCCTTTCTCAGTGACATCCATCCCGATAAATTATCACCAAAATCAATCCCATGTATATTTTTAGGGTATGCTTCCAATTATCATGGATATATTTGTCATGATCCTAAATCCGGACGCACTTACACCTCCCGACATGTTATTTTGCACGAAGATGTCTTTTCTCTTCCTCATCACCTGCCACCTCTACCACCTCCATTGCAACCATACCCTCCATCGACATATTACCTTCATTCCCAGAACCCTCATCCCCTCAACCATCACAAACGCCATTATCACCACCAACACCCACTACACCTCCATCTCCACCATCCGCTTCTCCTCATCCAACACCATCACCCCCGCCACCGCCTCCTCCACCACCTCCACCATCCGCTTCTACTGTCACACCCCGGATTTCCAACGTGTCACCGGTGGGCCCGGTGGGGAGTATCGTGACGTAGTTGATATCATCATAGTCAAACAACACAATATTTAAATGCACAGCGGAAGCAAAAGATAAATATATTACAATCCGAATATAAAGTAATATCAAAGTATTACAACGAAAAGTAAAGGATCCACAGGCGGATCTTAAAATATAAACATTGTTCAACAGACTTTAGACGCCTAGAACTTGCAAGATTCCTTATTAACGCCCTGAGCTTCCAGCCAATTACGTTCAGTACCTGTCACTTAACCCTTTTGGAAAATACGTCAGTTTACACTGGTAAATACAATTAACTGACTCTTTTGAAAAGAGTTTAAGAAAATTGGTTTAGATGCACCAGGCACAAAACATTTTGACACATTGATTAAAATGCACAAGGCAAAATTAATCTTTTATAACTTGGGACAATTTTTATTAACAAAGATCTTGTATCCGATTTACATGGTTGTCCAACATTTAGGGCCGGTGATTATACAATACAAGCCGGTCAAGATTAATCGACACACCATAAATATAACTCACAAGAAGACATCCTTACGAGTGAGTATATCTTTTACATACGCAACAGGAGGTGTTATGCCTACACCTTGTGCTTAAGTTATGGCCATTCACTTTTTAAATGAGCCAAGGATATCCAGGACACGGTCATTAACCCCTAAAGTTATTTGTTATCAATCAATACAGATTAAAACGGGATTATGCAATTTAATCATCTCCGATTAAAAGGTTTCTACACCCGACCAAGCGGTATTTTTATAATACCGTATCCCAAGCCCGTATAAGGGAAAATAAGTTAAAAGTATTTACCTGAGCTAGCTCTTGTCTTAAATAGCAAGAATTATAATAACTCAGCCGTATTCACTTAAGTAAGCGTAGGTACAATTTACCGGAAGGCTCTAGTCTGGAAATGATGGTATAAATAACCAATTAGAATACTAACGGGTCTTTAATTAAGCCTAAACTTAGACCGGTTAGTTTTAAGGAAATATACGGTTCAAACGCATGATTAAGCGAAGACCGGAATAGAATGTGTTTTAGACCCGATAAGTTTGAATACTTGTATAATATGGGTAATCTAAACACCTTATGGATTTTGAGATAAAACCGATAAGGTTTGACCCGTGTCGACTAATTTATGTAAACTTGTTACATAAACCGAACCGAACGCGTAAGAAGCGTAACGGGTAATAATGAGAGCCATTTATAGGTTTCCTAAGTTAATATGCTCCATATATGTTGTGACATCAGTAAGATATCATTTATTATGCCCGAAAAGAGTTTAAACACAAACTATGCCCCGTAGGGGTAGTTTGGTCATTTATAAGGTGATAAAAGAGTTTAAGTAATATCCTGAGTTACAGGTCTGATGTAATCAGAAAAGATAATCAATTTGCTAAGTTATATCAGTAGGGTAAAGTATATATGTGAAATTTATTAATTATAACCAAACTATGCACCGTAGGGGCATTTTGGTAATTTCACATAAGCCGAAAAGCTCAAAACTGAAGTCTGAGTTTAACAACTTTTGCTTACTGTTAATATATTATAATTTACCTCAAATATCATTAGGTATCACCCTTAGTATGTTTAAAATAGTTCTAGTACATACTAGGCGTTAAAAACGCTTAATTAGGCGATTAGAAGCCGTTTCCGGGTTCTATATAGAAATCTGATATTTTTATTATTCCAGGAGGTTTAAAATAATTTATTTATCATTTAAGATCAGTAGCAAAAGGTTTGGAGTCGATTAGATATGTAAAACTCATTTTATGGCCCGTAAGGGCAAAACCGACAATTACCGGATTAAGCCTACGACTATGAGTTATGCTCAGCCTAAAATTAATTAAAAATCTTTAAAAATCCCAAAATAATATATTACATCAGTGGGAAATAAGTTTGATATCAAAAAGTAGGCTTAACTAGGCTATACGCTAATTACGCCATTTAATTAACATAAAGCTTTCATTTTGCGCTAATGAGCATAACTCTCAATCTACACCACCAATTGATCTCAAATTTTGGGTACAAGTATATATATCAGTAACAAAGGTTTCTACTCTTTTACATTTTCAAAAATCACGTTTTAAGGTGATAAGGGCATAATGGTCAACATATGAGCAATTAACGGAATCATGCGAATTAATTGGTTAACTAATGAACCATGGTGTATAATCACAGAGGGTTATACTAGCATGTAATCTGGTCCAAATGAAGCTCTTAGGTATTTCTAAATCATACCAAAACGGGTCAGAACTGAAAGTCAAAGTATAAGTCAAACTATGCGACTTTCGGTTTCGAACCGGGTCTAAACAGGAAAATTGTCGGGTCGAACATGTTTAGACATGTTCTTACACTAATTACCAAGTTATATTAATGATCAAACAGGTTGTATATGTTCTACATTGCTAATTATGCATAAATTAGAATTTAAGTATCCTGTTGACTTTTTCTTAGCAAGTTTGACCCGACATTTGACCTAGTTAGAATGGGAATCAGGGGGAACCCTTTTGAGGGTTTATTAACCACATAATTACCAACTTATAACTACTTTTAATTCGAGATTTGACTGAGCCATTATTAATTAATCTCGAAGTCAAACCGTAATTACGATGGTTTGACTTTTAGCTAAATAACTAAGCTAAACTTAATTTAGAAAGGTCAAGCAAACTTACAAGTGTCTAATGGTTGATTAGGAAGGCCTGGAAGGTGCTCTTGTGCTCCACAATTGATCAGAAGTTGTTTGAGGAAGGAATGATCAAAGTGTTTGCACATTGGAGCTTTATATAGTGATCAAGGCTCCACAAGGTGTTGACATCTAAGTCTACTACTGACCATAACATTCCCACATGTGTCCCTAGTGTCTAGGGGTTGTTTAGAGGTCAAGAAGGATGAGGAAAATCGTTTAAAATCAGTTCCAAGCGTTTAATCAGCAAACAGAAGCATTTCCTGTCGCTGGGCACTGCTTGCGCACCGTAAGAGTGTATGCTTGCGGTGCGCAAGCCTCGGGCAGAAACAAAAAGTTGTTGTTCTTTGGTGTTTCGAAAGGGCAACCACTTAACTCGACTTTGGGACATTATTTTGTCAGTTTGGGGCCTCTATTATGGGTCTTTAACAGTTACATACCCTACCATTATGTCATGTTTGCTTGTATCCTTTTCAAAAGTGCCGAACAAGAAGGTTTACCGTAGAAATTTCCATACGAACATATCATGCACTTCGAATTAAATTATTATCAACAAATTTCTGGATTTAAGATATATTAGATGTTTAAGATATATATACTTGGGTCTTGGGATTTATAAATGAGGTCGTTCAGAGGTGAAAATTAACATGACGCCACTTTTAAATCCTGCCAAAACATCTTTATTAAATCCGGGTTTACAACGCTTTTTGTCTTACATGACACGTGTCGTTATATCATTGAACACGAAATTTTCGAGGTGTTACATCCTCACTCCCTTAAAATAAATCTCGGCCCGAGATTTACTGAAATAAGTAAGGGTACTTTTCTTTCATTGTGGACTCAACCTCCCACGTATACTCGGGACCTCTACGGGCATCCCAATTGACCTTTACAATAGGCACATGCTTCCTTCGAAGCTTCTTAACCTGTCGATCCTCAATCGACAATGGTTGTTCTTCACATCATAATTCTGCATATCATTATGTGATAGTGCTTCTTGACTTATTGGCGAAACACATCCTTTAGTCACTGGTGTGCAATGTATTGCGAGCTCCGCCAAGCCCCTTAAATAGGTTTTTAGCTTAAAGGCTTCTTGATCTTGATACATTCGATTTCATTCGAATGTTTCTATATTTTCAGGGCTTAACTAGACTGATAATTTAACAAATTTGGCACACCCTTCCTGGGTGATATCTTTTGTCGAACTTTATTACTTAACAAGAATTTAGGAGATTTGCCATTTTCATTAATTCTTTATTTTCTGCCGAATACTGGCAACTTACAGATGATTATGTATTTGCGTGATCTTATTTGTTGTTTCTAATGCAACTTTCAGATCCTGATAATTGGACTTACCAATCTATTGTCCTATCAATAGGCGTTTAGCATTTCATCTATACAAGGTCTTCAAAGGAGCCACCTTGATACCTATATACAACTATTTAGGAAAAGCTTATCTTAAGGTGAGATGGTTATCCCAACCATTGCTTAAAACTATTCTTAAGGAATAGCTAATCCTTATAGCTAGTTGAATAACTCAACGATCCTGGGTAGTTGATGGCGATTCTTAATCGTTGTTAGAATTGGGTTGCGGTAATAAGTGCATAAGAAAAATGAACCGTCTTTCTTATCTACAATATCAAACTCTCGGAATATCGAGTTAGGCTATACGAACCCTCTATTTTAGAGCTTAGTTAATCAGGGTTTCGATTCTTCCAATGATGGTACTAGCCGTCTTGGAGATTTCATAATAATACAGCCTTAATGGGATATAAATCTTAATTCTACCTTTCTTCCCGGGGTAAACAGGATAATCTTAGGAGAAGATAATCAAGATATAAGGAGGTTACAGAGATTTCCATATCTCAGGCTCCAGTTCACCCATCATTGCTTGTGTCAAATAAGCGACACATTTATGTTACTAGTCCACAAATTCCTTAATTGGGAACATTTACTTGGACAATTCCATGCTGGATATTTCCTTTGAATACCATTAGTTGACTTTAGTATCATATGACCATCAGAATATCTTTATGGTCCCATGCATTAAACCTCCATACTGATCAGGCATGGAAGCAATCTATGGAACATATTAAGATATACCAATCCTCATATGGCGCTTTTTATCATACTGTTTGGTATTCGCAATCAATAAGGATTAAAGAGATGTCAATTACATGTGAATGTCCTTTATCTATACAGAGGGCACATTAAAATTTTTATGACTCAAAGATTCCTGACAGGATCAGAAGAAATGGTTCCTATTACTGAATGAATCGATTTCTTGGTTGTGATCCGACCACTGCTATTCCTCATCCTGATGGCCTTAATATATACTAACCATGGTATCAATAACCCATACAGGCTAATATAACACTAATATTCTTAATGAACGTTATTTAAAATATATATTATTATTACTTAGCCTAGGTCGCAAAAGACCATCAATGGCATTTAAGGTTTGGACCTAGTCCATCACTTTTCTGACAGAGGATCAAAACGTCACATCTGTCTTTATTATATTGGAAGATTTAGGTAGCTTGAAAGCTTGCCATAGGGATATCAGAAAAGGGTGATTCCTAATAGATGTAAAATATCCATCTAAGGTTTGTTGGAGTATATTCATTTAAGGTATCATCGGTCAATTTCTATCTCGCGTTAAATGACCGGAGTCCTAGTAAGGCGGAGACAACAGTTCTTAACAGTTATCGTTCATTATAGAATCATATGTGCCAGCATCAAATAATTTTCTGCATAAATTGCTTGATAAGGAAAGGTACCTGCTATATAATTATTCTGCATCATCTCCTGGGTGTTCCTCTGGGAGTCTCATGCGTTTGTTCCTTTGGCCTCTCCAGGCTTCCTTATAAGTTTTGGGCAGTTGGTTTTGATGTGCCCTTCCTCGTTACAATTGTAACATGTCGTGTTCTTCAACTCCTTGCAATCTAAAGTTTTGTGACCCTTGGTCTTGCAAATTCCATACAATTTAGCACTTGGGTCAATCGTACATTTTCCAGAATGTTGTTTTCTGCAGTTACTGCATTTGGGCTTGTTATTGAACTGACTCGAGCTTTTCCTAAACTCGGAATCTTTCTTATGCTCAGAACTTCCCTTCTTCTTCTTGTCAGACCGATGAGAGTTCTCCTCCTCTCTTTCACGCTTTCCATCTTCAGAGGCTTTGGCAGCCTTGTTTCTGACCACATCGAGTGTGAGAGATAGCGACAGATCTGCCGCCGACCTGAAAGTAGTAGGTTTCAATGCTTTCACACTTGCCTTTATTTCCGGGGCTAGACCCCCAATAAAGCGAGCTATTCGTTTTGGTTCCGGTGTGATCAAGTAAGGAACCAACCGAGACATGGTATTGAAACTTGTAAGATATGTCTGACAATCTAGGTTCTTCATGACCAATGTCAAGAAATCAGTCTCGATTTTCTCAACTTCATGTTGAGGACAGTAATTTTCTTTGATAAGAGCAGCAAACTGATCCCATGTCAGATTATATAACGGGATCTTCCCAGTAGCTTGGATTAGTGACCTCCACCAAGCTAGAGCTTCTCCTTTGAAAGATTGTGAAACAAACTTCACAATGTCTTGCTCTGCACATCCACTAATATCAACAACATTGTCCATCTCATCGAGCCATGTCATGCAGTCGATGGCTCCTTTTTCTCCTGTGAAGTCTCTGGGCTTGCAGGAGACAAAATATTTATATGAACAGGTTTTAACATGTGGCCCTTCGTTAAGCACAACCTGTCTAGACGGAACACTCCTCTGATTTGACGAGTTATGAACATCGTCTTCCTTTAACTCATGTGATTTAGAAGGGGGCTTATTACGAGCCACAGATAGAGTCTTAGACCGGGTATCATATGAATCATTATACTGTCTGTCAAGAGCTCGAGTAACAGCATCATCTATTAATGCATGCAGTTCCGCTCCAGTTATATTAATCCTGGTAGTATCATTGTTCTCCTTCAAGTGGCTGTTAACTTCATCTGATCCAGCCATGTAGCTTGATTGCTACATAAATATTGACAATGATTTATTCAGAGGTGTAACACCCCAAAATTTATAAGAGATTATTTTGGTGTTTAAGAGTTTAATTTAAGTAGTTAATTTTAATAACTATGATATAAGTTATAAAGAAGGAAACATTTATACTAGAATGACAATAAAAGTATGTACAAGGGCTGAAAGTGTAAATGTTATAATTAAAATAAGGAAAAACAAAACTCAGTGTTTTGGTGTGGGTGTGTGGTCGCGAGAAAGGGCAGGGGCAAAGGAGAAACCCTTCTCCTTCATTCCAACTCAAGAACTCAAGAAATTAAACCTGATTTAGGGCAAAAATCGAATGCATGAGTCAAGATACCCTTTAATCTAAGTGTATTGAACATAAGGTGAGTTCAATTTTATGTTTTGAAGCTTTTGTTAAGTGGGTTTCGATTAATCAGTGAAAGTTGTATGAATCTGAGTTTGTATGTGAATTAATATCATCATGTAGAATGTGATTTGTGTTCGAATTTCTGATTATATTGATGTTTTAATGAAAACCCACTTGTAGAAGTAATGTTATGAAGATGATGATGTTGCATGTGCTAAATCAAGTATAGTTTTGATATATATGAAGTTGGATATGGTGGATTATTGTTAATAACCTTGATTTAGGATGAAAGTTATGTGAGGTTAGTGGAATTTGATGATCTTGATATGAACTAGTAAGGATATGCAAAGAATGCTTGTACAATATGCTTCGTTAGTAGTACGCACACCAAGTGTATGATGAAATGTCTAAATGAAGTTAGGAGGTGAAATTACGTGAAACAGCTTGACGTATATAGTGTCGTTCGTATAGCCTATTGGAATATTACGGATATATATATAAAATGATAAGCCGAAAGCTCATATGATGAATTATTGACTTCTGAAAGTCAACTATACACATAAAAAGCATGATTTGGTTTGTTGTCGTAAAGGTAGGATTATAGGAAGTTGTATGGCACATGTTACGTTAATATGCGTTATTTGTGATTACATGATGAATTTCATGAGTTTGAAAGGATATGAATTAGATTATATGTCATATGTTTGTTAGAAATGACTAATGAAAGTTTAGTGTGAAATATGCGATTTATATGATAGTTAACATGTACAAATGAGTATGCTAATAAGGGCGTGATTTTGATGAAATGGAAGTAAAGGAATCACGTCGAGACGGACTCAAGCACGAGGTGTTAACGGGTCAAGAAGAAGCAAGGAAGCAGATACGAGCATGGACGCATAAGGTAAGTGATTTTTGGAATCACTTCTCATGTTATTTAAGTAAAGTTATGTACTAGTATATCAACATGATAATTGAATTCGAGTAAGGTTTTACATATATGGTTGTGTAGAATGATAGTTAGATGTGATAATGTGGTCATAAGATATAAGGAAAGGAAAGCAAGATTTAAGTTTAAAGTGTTTGAATCCTTTAGCGGATTACAATACGTTTACACGTAGAAATTGGTAACGGGCGCATAAACTTCATGATTAAGGTCCGAGTATTAGGGAACATTCATGGTTATGAAGCTAGTACGAAATTTATAGTAATCACACAAGTTTGTGGATTTAAAACATGAACGGGTCGAATAAGTGAAAAAGGGTATTTAAAGCCGAGAGATTAAGTTAATATTTTCCTTAAACCGGATGTTGGATTTCAAGTTCATATGATAGAATGTGAATTTACAAGCATGTAGGAAGAAACGGGAGGTTAAACGGGTAAACGGTTCAAAAGTTATGCGAGTTTAGTGCGTACGAACGACAAAACAACACAGCAAGAAAACTGATGTTTCTGGAGGCCGTCGCCGACGCCCTAGGGGCCGTCGCCGAAGCCCTAGGGGCCGTCGCCGACGCCCCCTGGAAACATCAGTTTTGCCAGACGCCCTATTTAACTGTCTACGGGTGTTTTTGGCTACGGGTAAATGCAAGGCCCGTCGCCGACGCCTCTAGGGCCGTCGCCGACGGCCTCCCCAAGTCTCAAAAGCTGAAATCTTGTTATTTAAGTTGATTTATGTATCGTAGGCTTCGGTTTGTTACCCGTGGACTACGGCGGGCTTTCTAAACATGATTTTGACCGATCCTTAGATGTTTATGGGCTATAAATCAAAGTCTAAGTCCCATGTAATTAACGTATGAGTATGTAAGAGGTATGCAAGATTTTGTAGGTGTATGTAGATGTGCATTGATGTATATATGGAAGGTATGTATGAGTGTATGCATGTATGTAGAGACGTATGAATGTAGGTACGTATGTAGAAGCGTATTTATGTATATATGAAGATATGTACGATAATATGTATATATGTGAATGCGTAGGAATGTATGTACGTATGCATATGTGTATTTATGTATGTATGAAGATACGTGTGAGTGTAGGCATGTATGTAGAAACGTACGAATGTAGGTACATATGTAGAAGTGTATTTGAGAATATATGAAGATACGGATGAGTGTATGCATGTATGTAGAGAGGTATGGATGTATGCACGTGTATATGTAAGTATGATTTTGGATACGTTGAGTGTTAATGATATTAATCGTGTGCCTGGAAAACAAAGATTTATGCAGGTACATTATTGAAGGCTCACTAGGGAATGGATATGCGAATGGTATGCTTATAAGTGGAGAGAAAGCTGAATGGAAAGTGTACATGTATGAATCTTGTTTATATGTATAACGTATGCTAATGTTATAAATGTATATGGTGAGTGCAGGTTGTACGAGAGCACGGATGATTATCACAAGGAATAAAGATAGAAGACCGAGTCACAAGGTAGATTGTACGGGAATAATCGATTGTATACCTTAGCAAACAGGAAGTTTGCCTTTGTTTAGTAAAAGAGTTATTTTTAAAACGGACTTTCAAGTAAGTCAAGACGTTTGTAATAAAAGAAATTTTATGGCATGAATTTCCGCTGCAATTTTTGTCAAATACTAGTTAGGGTCTTACAAGTTGGTATCAGAGCCCTGGTTTGAAAGAAATCAAGTATGAGGAGGTAAATACTTGAACTCAAACTCGTGTGCTCTCGTGACCAGGAACCCGTACAATCCAAGACTTGATCAAGATCTAAGGGTAAAAGCCAAGGTAAGTATGTGCTTAAATATGTATTGGAAGATAACTAACAATGTGTTATGTGTAAGGTAAGCATGGTTGCTTGGAAAGAATGATTTGTGGATGCGGTCTAGCACCGGCACCAATGTATGTAATATGATATATTGACCCAGGTACATATATTTAATATATGTAAGTACATGTGATGGTAAAACCTATCAATGAAAGGAAAATTTTGAATGAAAAATAATGATAAGAATGGTAATGAAGTTTTGGAAATGTTACACGTGCCGAAACCTAATTCTTCGGACATAAGGTGACAATTACACGAAGACATGAAACTAGTATGTGGATTGTGTACCTGGCCAGTACACAAGAAACATATGACGTTCGTGAGCCCGTGATAATTGTTACAGGTGTGTCCGTTAGAATTGGGTAGCAGGTGGGCGTATGGGTGAAATGGGTAGTAAGACTATCAGGAGATTGAGAGTACTACGTAAGAGTGAAAAGTGCGAATGATAAGAATGAAGAATGTTGAATCCGTAAGAAAGTACAGATCAACAATGTATGAATGCAATGCTTGAATCCGCGAGACGGATTCAAGGGATGAAAAGCGTAAATGCAATGTTTGAATCAGCGAGACGGATTCAAAGAATGAAAGATATGAATGCAATGCTTGAATCCGCGAGACGGATTCAAGGGATGAAAGACGCAAATGCAATGTTTTAATCCGAGAGACGGATTCAAAGAATGAAAGATGTGAATGCAATGTTTGAATCCGCGAGACGGATTCAAAACATAGAAGGTACGAAAGGTATGAATAATGTGTTCGAATCCGCGAAACAGATTTAAGATATAAAAGACGGAACTAGTCTACATAAGAAGAAGTCAATAGCTTGACCATGTATGCGTCAAACAAGTCATATAAGTAAATGTAAAGCAAATGAACAAAAGAATGATAGGAATGAAAATATCCGAATGTGTAAGTAATTACGGACCAGACAAGTAAATATTTCTTAAGTGATATGATTCAAATTATGCTTAAACTTTCATGTATATATATATGAATATATTTATGCAAATGCGTTGCATGCAAGAATGGTCGAAAGGATAAATGGGTCTTACGGGTCAGATGGCGATTGCCATTTGAACTCGTTAGTTAATGTTTTGATATGTTAAGTTTTGTACTCATAGGTGAGCTTGATGAATGGACACGCAATGTCACCAATCGGAAAGGAATGATCACCGTAAGATAAGGATAACGAATCAATGGAATTTACTTCCGTCAGGTATGTATAAAAAGGGGTGTAACTTTAATAGGAGGTTATGACTCGACTAGAGATGGATGTGTTAGAATAGAATGTATATATACAAACCGTAATGCAAAATGTGGAGTGAATTTCAAAATGTTCGTAATGATCGTCGGGTGGTATTGAACTTAAATGCTTGTAACTGTGGAAATTCTGATAGAATATAAAAGACGGCAAGTGTCGCTAAGAAATGCTAACTTTGATGCTCGGCTTCTTGGCCATGTTCATTTGAACAAGACATTGTAGAAAAGATACGCATGGCATAAATAACAATAGTAACCATGGAAATAATGCTTAGTCTTCGTGATTTAAGTACGGATAATTAAGTTAAGAAAGGTGAATTTAGTTGTAATAATAAGCCCTTGAATGATTATAGTATGCGTATGGTAATATATCGACCCCTCCTATGAGCTTAAGGTAATCGGAAGTAATGATAGTAATGGAATGTTTAGGATGGCTCACAGTGAACAAAATGAAAGATAGCATATGATGTATGAGTAGTATGAAATAAATCGATTAGCAAATATATGAATGTAATATGCTTAAATAGGAAGTTAGAAACAAACCGCAGACTTAGGTTTGTACGATTAATAATTGTATACAATCGGAATAAATTCGATGAATGAACCGTTAGTAATGCAATATGCTAGGAACTAGCACTATGAAGTGTAGTGACACTAATAAGGGCTCTGGATAAATTTCTGACCTATTATGTGTCTGTGAAAGTAGATTACTTAATTCAAGAAGGTAGGAAAAATGTGTACAAATATGTTTGTCTATGAACCAAATCTTTAGCCAAGATTTCGAATGTATTAGAAATGTATTATGCACCTTGAATGAGTATAATGAAAATATAAGAATAGGTATGAGAAAGGTTTCGGGGACGAAACCTCCTTTAAGGGGGGTAGACTTGTAACACCCCAAAATTTATAAGAGATTATTTTGGTGTTTAAGAGTTTAATTTAAGTAGTTAATTTTAATAACTATGATATAAGTTATAAAGAATGAAACATTTATACTAGAATGACAATAAAAGTATGTACAAGGGCTGAAAGTGTAAATGTTATAATTAAAATAAGGAAAAACAAAACTCAGTGTTTTGGTGTGGGTGTGTGGTCGCGAGAAAGGGCAGGGGCAAAGGAGAAACCCTTCTCCTTCATTCCAACTCAAGAACTCAAGAAATTAAACCTGATTTAGGGCAAAAATCGAATGCATGAGTCAAGATACCCTTTAATCTAAGTGTATTGAACATAAGGTGAGTTCAATTTTATGTTTTGAAGCTTTTGTTAAGTGGGTTTCGATTAATCAGTGAAAGTTGTATGAATCTGAGTTTGTATGTGAATTAATATCATCATGTAGAATGTGATTTGTGTTCGAATTTCTGATTATATTGATGTTTTAATGAAAACCCACTTGTAGAAGTAATGTTATGAAGATGATGATGTTGCATGTGCTAAATCAAGTATAGTTTTGATATATATGAAGTTGGATATGGTGGATTATTGTTAATAACCTTGATTTAGGATGAAAGTTATGTGAGGTTAGTGGAATTTGATGATCTTGATATGAACTAGTAAGGATATGCAAAGAATGCTTGTACAATATGCTTCGTTAGTAGTACGCACACCAAGTGTATGATGAAATGTCTAAATGAAGTTAGGAGGTGAAATTACGTGAAACAGCTTGACGTATATAGTGTCGTTCGTATAGCCTATTGGAATATTACGGATATATATATAAAATGATAAGCCGAAAGCTCATATGATGAATTATTGACTTCTGAAAGTCAACTATACACATAAAAAGCATGATTTGGTTTGTTGTCGTAAAGGTAGGATTATAGGAAGTTGTATGGCACATGTTACGTTAATATGCGTTATTTGTGATTACATGATGAATTTCATGAGTTTGAAAGGATATGAATTAGATTATATGTCATATGTTTGTTAGAAATGACTAATGAAAGTTTAGTGTGAAATATGCGATTTATATGATAGTTAACATGTACAAATGAGTATGCTAATAAGGGCGTGATTTTGATGAAATGGAAGTAAAGGAATCACGTCGAGACGGACTCAAGCACGAGGTGTTAACGGGTCAAGAAGAAGCAAGGAAGCAGATACGAGCATGGACGCATAAGGTAAGTGATTTTTGGAATCACTTCTCATGTTATTTAAGTAAAGTTATGTACTAGTATATCAACATGATAATTGAATTCGAGTAAGGTTTTACATATATGGTTGTGTAGAATGATAGTTAGATGTGATAATGTGGTCATAAGATATAAGGAAAGGAAAGCAAGATTTAAGTTTAAAGTGTTTGAATCCTTTAGCGGATTACAATACGTTTACACGTAGAAATTGGTAACGGGCGCATAAACTTCATGATTAAGGTCCGAGTATTAGGGAACATTCATGGTTATGAAGCTAGTACGAAATTTATAGTAATCACACAAGTTTGTGGATTTAAAACATGAACGGGTCGAATAAGTGAAAAAGGGTATTTAAAGCCGAGAGATTAAGTTAATATTTTCCTTAAACCGGATGTTGGATTTCAAGTTCATATGATAGAATGTGAATTTACAAGCATGTAGGAAGAAACGGGAGGTTAAACGGGTAAACGGTTCAAAAGTTATGCGAGTTTAGTGCGTACGAACGACAAAACAACACAGCAAGAAAACTGATGTTTCTGGAGGCCGTCGCCGACGCCCTAGGGGCCGTCGCCGAAGCCCTAGGGGCCGTCGCCGACGCCCCCTGGAAACATCAGTTTTGCCAGACGCCCTATTTAACTGTCTACGGGTGTTTTTGGCTACGGGTAAATGCAAGGCCCGTCGCCGACGCCTCTAGGGCCGTCGCCGACGGCCTCCCCAAGTCTCAAAAGCTGAAATCTTGTTATTTAAGTTGATTTATGTATCGTAGGCTTCGGTTTGTTACCCGTGGACTACGGCGGGCTTTCTAAACATGATTTTGACCGATCCTTAGATGTTTATGGGCTATAAATCAAAGTCTAAGTCCCATGTAATTAACGTATGAGTATGTAAGAGGTATGCAAGATTTTGTACGTGTATGTAGATGTGCATTGATGTATATATGGAAGGTATGTATGAGTGTATGCATGCATGTAGAGACGTATGAATGTAGGTACGTATGTAGAAGCGTATTTATGTATATATGAAGATATGTACGATAATATGTATATATGTGAAGGCGTAGGAATGTATGTACGTATGCATATGTGTATTTATGTATGTATGAAGATACGTGTGAGTGTAGGCATCTATGTAGAAACGTACGAATGTAGGTACATATGTAGAAGTGTATTTGAGAATATATGAAGATACGGATGAGTGTATGCATGTATGTAGAGAGGTATGGATGTATGCACGTGTATATGTAAGTATGATTTTGGATACGTTGAGTGTTAATGATATTAATCGTGTGCCTGGAAAACGAAGATTTATGCAGGTACATTATTGAAGGCTCACTAGGGAATGGATATGCGAATGATATGCTTAAAAGTGGAGAGAAAGCTGAATGGAAAGTGTACATGTATGAATCTTGTTTATATGTATAACGTATGCTAATGTTATAAATGTATATGGTGAGTGCAGGTTGTACGAGAGCATGGATGATTATCACAAGGAATAAAGATAGAAGACCGAGTCACAAGGTAGATTGTACGGGAATAATCGATTGTATACCTTAGCAAACAGGAAGTTTGCCTTTGTTTAGTAAAAGAGTTATTTTTAAAACGGACTTTCAAGTAAGTCAAGACATTTGTAATAAAAGAAATTTTATGGCACGAATTTCCGCTGCAATTTTTGTCAAATACTAGTTAGGGTCTTACAAGAGGTTATTATGAAGTTATCATTTTTGATGATTTGTTAACCATGGTAATATAAACCATATGGGTTAACTTGTAAATTTTATAAGTATTTTCATTATAACTTATCCTAGTATATAAGACATTAAGGATATTAAAGTGGCACAACGGCCTTGTCACGAGGACAGTTTTGAATTTATAAGCCATGATCGTTTGGGATCGAGGCATTTAAGGTTTGAGCATAGTTGGTTACTTTTCTTGACAGAGAGTTTACGACTACAACTGTCTTTTGTCTTCTAGGACAATAGATATAGCCCGTGGGCATTTCCCTTCTGAGGGATGTTTATGATATGATCATCTTTTCAGGTGCTATTAGTCGAGATCGTATGGATCATACCGACTATTATGCTTGGACATGGTCCAACATTTTTAGACAGGAGGTCAAGACCACCACTGTCGTTGTCTTATCAGACAACAAATTTTAGCCCGTAGGCACTTCATCACTAATGGATGTTTATAATATGATCATCTTATAGGATGATATAAGCCATGATTTCAGAGAATCGAGGCAAATTTATAAGTTAGTAATAGCACAAAAGGCCTAGTCACGTGGACAAGTTTAATTTATAAGCCATGATCGTTTGGGATCGAGGCATTTAGGTGTGAATCAAAGTTCATTACTTTTTCTTGATAGGGAGTTGTAGGCTACCACTGTCTTTAGTCTCAGAGAACATTAACTATAGCCCGTAGGCATTTCCCTTCTGAGGGATGTTTATAATATGATCATCTTATAGGATGATTTAAGCCATGATTTCTAAATCAATAGACTAGATAAGAAAATTGGAAGAATCCAATATAAGAATGACCGTTGTGATTTTCTCGACTCACATCTGTCAAGAGTTGTAACAACCCTAATTAAAAGTTATAATTATTAAATTAATTAGTCCAAAAGGAAACCCTAATTGAGACACCCAAGTGATTCTGAACAAACCCTAAATTTTTCATAATTTTCAAAATCAGGATTAGGGCCCCTAAAACTCAGGGGGGGTTAAACCCTATGGACGATTATCCATATAAAACGTTGGCAACAAGTAAAATTCGAAAATTACCAACTCAGCAAAGCTAGTCCCAGTCGTGGCTACCCTATAGCCTATTTTGATTCCATACGGACCGTAACACTCTCAACCTTACGGTCCGTAAGCAGTCATACGGACCGCAACATTGATAAGCTTACGGTCCGTAAGCTAGTAAAATTTCACCTATAAATAGCAGGCTGTGGCACTTGAATTCTGAACATTTTACGTCGAAAGAATTACATTCACACACTGAGATACGAACTGTTATTTCGAAATTACACCCCCGGGTATCGAAATTCTGCTACAAAACAGGGTATTAGCACAATCGCTGCTACGATTCAATTATCCGACGATCAAGATATCCAATGCATGTTTAAATGCCGCCCACATTAGGGTTATACTTTATCGTTCGTCATTAATTTGACGAATTGTCGTTAATTCGATAGGTAAAGTATTATATTTTACCGTTCGTTGTTAATTCAACGGATCATCGTTAATTCGATGGGTAAAGTATTATACCTTGTCGTTCATTGTTAATTCAATGGATCATCGTTAATTCGATGGACAAAGTATTGCATTTTGACATTCATTGTGAGAATTTGATCTCATAAATTATCGTAATTGCTGGATTGATTACTAACCCAGTTTTGTGTGCATTGTTATTTATATTAGGTTAACAAGGCTAAATCATAGATTAGACTCTGACCATATTAAATCAGCAATGTGAGTCATTCTCTCTTTTTATCAAATCTATTTACAAAATCATGTTATTTTCAAAGTTATAATTACGGGGATTAAGTCTTTGTAATCACCAAGTTACAGCCGGTATGTGGGGTTTTGTATACATTACTTGATAATCGTCACCATTGGGGCAGCCAATGGGGGATATGACCATAGCCACAGACACCATTGGACGAATGGGCCAATGGGTCGAGTGACAATTACCGTGGGTAGTTGGCTTGATATCAGAAACATTGTAATCACTCTTAATACTGTAAATTATAACAAATGTGTCATTTTAGTAAATAGAATGATTCACTCAGTATTTCCCGCTGAGAAAACCTTTTTCAAACATGTTTCAGGTGATCTGTTGTAATTCAGGAAAAGTGCTGGGGAGCATTTCAAGCTTAAGATAGTGGCTCAATATAAAATAAAGAAATAAATTTTGTAATATCACGCTTTTATAGTAAAAACATAATATTGTAAATTATCAGGGTTTTATCCCGAATTGTGAAATAAAATAATCGGGGAAAAATTTTAGCTTTAAGCGATCCTGTTTCCGCTGTTAAACTCAATTAAATCAATACCGCAGTATTTCTGTCCCGCGGCTCCTGAAATGGGTCAAACCGGGTCGGGGGCCGTGACAGAAAAAGGTGGTATCAGAGCCACTGAGTTAAGCTAATTAAGTATTTAGAAATACTTAATTTTTCCTGATTACTATTATGTGATTATGTGTTTTATTAACTGGCTTTTTGTTAGTTACAGTATGGGTAAGAAAAAGCTGTCAAGTATCTATCTTAAATTAGATAGATCATCCAAAGAGAAGGGAAGTTCATCCCGAACCAAATCCTCGAATCCGGCTGAAATTCCTGAAGAAGGAATATTTGTGCGAAAAGCACAATACGAGGAATCACTTTCTCCTCAAAGGAGGGAAATGATTATTAAGAAAAGTAAAGAGAAAATTCAAGAAAAGAAGATTAAACGGGAAACTCAGGAATTAATTGATAAATCACCTTGGGAAGATAAACTAGATGAGAAATGGGCAAATTTATATATGCTAGCTACAGTAGCAGAAAATATAAATCTTTAAAGTTTAGCACCCTACCCTCACAATCTAGAAACCCTGTGTGATAAATAAAATTTGAAACCTAAGTGTGTTTTTCAGTTATCTTTGTAATCAACTAGTACACAGTATGTAATAAATTACAAAGTTATTTGTAAATTTTAACTTAGTATTTTATGCATTTTGCATATATGCTACATCAGCATGAGTGGGATATCCGAAGCTTTTCAGAACCTTAATCTTTACCCCGTAACTATCGAAGCTTCCAAAGAATATACTAGCTACTATCCCGATGTAGAACAACCAGTAGAATTCAAGGTTCCACCTGTGAACAAGCCAAAACAAAAGAAAAGAAGATATGTAGGATGGAGGAAAATACGTAGGAAAAAGCCAGCTACAAAACTTCCCAAAATAAACAATTCTTTGAAAAAGGGAAAAGAAATCATAACCGGCGAAAATTCTAAACAAATGGAAACGGAGGGCAATGAAGAAGTTAAGAAGAAAGGAAAAGAAATTGTAACCAGGAAAAGTCCTAGACTCCAAGAGATGGAGACTGAAGCTAAAGAAGTTTCTAGGCAAATGGAAAAGCAGTTTGAGGAATACTCTAAAGACATAGTAATGGAAATTGGGCAAGGCTCTAAAACAACTCAGATAGAAATCGGAGAGAGCTCCAATCAAAACCAGGGAAGGACCTTTCAAGATGAGATAGATTTCCTATTGGCAAGCTGTGAAACAATTCAGCCTGTCAATACTAATAATAATAATATTTTTACCTATCCTCTTGAAAACCAACTCCCTATGAATTGGGAACCAGCAATTCCAGACCCAATAGTCCACTCTCAACCCATAGGAATGGACGAATGGTGGACGAACGATTGGCAATTTCAAAATATTGTCAACGATCCTTACTCTTTTCTTCCACAATTCGATCCAGAACCCCTACCTAATCCACCCATGAGTAATGAAAACATGGCTGAACTTCGCCACTTTGGTGAAGAGTTGTTTGATGCTGGAACTAGAATCAGGGAAATAGGGGGACAGATTGCCTGGAAGTACGATGAGAGGGAACTGCGTTTTTAGAACGGCAAGTGATGAGAGACAGTAGGATGATAAAACAGTGTTTGTATAATAATAATAGTAAAGTTAGTCTGTAAATAACAAATAAAACTCTGTATGATATTTGCGAGTAATGATGCATACTATGATAGATATAAAATGAAATCGAGAAATCGATTGTTTTGACTAAATCTGTATTATAAAATTTTCTGATTGTTTGTATGTAATTATTATTTAGCAGATACTAATAAAAGCTATACATATATTAATCAGATGGCCAACAATGGTAATGAACCAGTAAATGAAGATAATCAGTCTGAGCAACATCCAGGAGATCAATATGTGACTCGGCAAGATATTGAAAACATTGTGGCTCAAGGGATAGCCAATGCTATTCCAGCATTCGTTGCTGCTATAAAGAATCCAATCGAACCGCAACAAATGGTCCCTAGTAAACAGATTACTGAAGATAACTTCAGTAATAGTGTAAATGAAGGCAATAATCATGTTAATCATAATAAGGAACCACATCAAGCTCCATTACCCAAGAAAATGAAAACTGCAACGCCTGGTTGCACTTTCAAAGAATTCCTTGCTTGTAAACCCACTGAATTTGCAGGCAATGAAGGAGCAACTGCATCACTGCGTTGGTTAGAGAAAACCGAAGCAGTCATTGCAATAAGTAAATGTGGTAAAGATGATCAAGTTATGTATGCATCCAATCTGTTCAAAGAAAGTGCACTTGAATGGTGGAATACTGTGTTACAATCAAAAGGAAGAATAATAGCTTATGCTATGACTTGGGAAGAATTTAAGGGTTTTGTGGAAAGAAAATTCTGTCCTGAGTATGAAAAGGAACAGATGGTGAATAAGTTTCTAAATCATCGGATGATGGGTGTGGATTGTCGTGGGTATACCTCGACATTCTTTGAATATGCAAGAGTGGTACCAACACTGGCTTCGCCAGAACCGGTACTCATTTCTCGCTATATTTGGGGGCTAATTAGCGAAATCCGCAATATTGTTAAAGCTGCGAGACCTCGCACTATTGATGATGCGGTAGAATTAGCCAATACTCTAACCGATGAACTGGTGCGCACAAGAGATGAAGATAGGAAAAAGGAACTAGCTCAGAAAATTACCCAAGGATTCCGTATGGGTAATAATAACAGCTTCAAGAGAAAAGGAACAGGGCAAGCTCCAATTCCGTCATTCTGCAGGAAATGCAAAAAGAAACATTATGGAAGATGCGATATCACTTGCAATTTTTGCAAGGGTGTAGGACATCGTGAAGAGAACTGCAAAAAGAAAACAGTAATCTGTTTTAATTGTGGAGAAGCGGGGCATTATAAAACAGAATGTCCTAAATTGGTCAAACCAGTAGATAACAAACCCAAGACGACCGAAAGAACTACTAAGAAGAATGCCAGGGCCTTTCAGCTGACCACTCAAGAAGCAGAACTTATTCCGGATGTGATAGCGGGTACGTTCTTAGTTCACAACGTATATGCAAAAGTATTATTTGACTCTGGTGCAAACCAAAGTTTTATAAATACTTCATTCTGTTAAGCTCTTAGTTTACCTTTAACCAATATTAGGCAGATTTTTACAGTTGAAACAGCAGACGGAAATTCAGTTAAAATAGATAAAGTTTTGCAAGAAGGAAACATAGAACTTTTAGGACATAAATTCTCTGCAAGACTATTACCGATGAATTTAGCTGAATTTGATGTTGTATTAGGAATGGATTGGTTAGTAGCCAACCATGCTAGAATCCTTTGTGATCAGAATTCCATAGAAATTCAATCACCTACTGGAGAAGTGATTAGGATTACAGGAGATAAACCACGTAAGCCCATGAAGTTCATATCAGTAATGAAAGTTGCTAATTATGAACGAAAACAAGGAATAGTGTATATGATTTCAGTAATCATTAACACTAAGGGAAAAGATCTTAAGGAAATACCAGTAGTCTCAGAATATCCTGATGTATTTCCAGAAGATTTACCGGGATTACCTCCAGACAGAGAAGTAGAATTTAGGATTCATCTAATTCCAGGAACTACACCGATAGCCAAGACACCTTATCGGTTAGCACCCACAGAAATGTTAGAATTGAAAAAGCAATTAGATGAATTACTAAGTAAAGGATTCATACAACCTAGCTCATCCCCTTGGGGAGCGCCAGTGTTGTTTGTAAAGAAAAAGGATGGTTCAATGAGAATGTGTATCGATTATAGGGAATTGAATAAGGTTACAATTAAGAATCGATATCCATTACCTAGGATTGATGATCTTTTTGATCAACTTCAAGGGGCTAGATATTTTTCTAAAATAGATTTACGCTCTGGATATCATCAATTGAAGGTACAAGAAGAAGACATACCTAAGACTGCTTTCAGAACTAGGTATGGTCATTACGAGTTTACAGTCATGCCCTTCGGGTTAACAAATGCACCTGCAGCATTTATGGACATGATGAATAGGATCTGTAAACCGTATTTAGATAAATTTGTAATTGTCTTCATAGACGATATACTTATTTATTCTAAAAGTCAGACAGAGCATTGTGAACATCTTCATGCACTCTTAACTTTGTTAAGAAAAGAAAAGTTGTACGCCAAATTCTCGAAATGCGAATTTTGGCTAAAGGAAGTGCAATTTTTAGGACACATGGTGAATCATGAAGGTATTCATGTAGATCCTGCTAAGATCGAGGCAATTACCAAATGGAAGGTTCCACAAACAGCAATGGAAATTAGAAGTTTTATAGGATTAGCTGGGTATTATAGACGGTTTATTAAGGATTTTTCCAAGATAGCTGTACCATTAACTAAGCTAACCTGTAAAGCCACTAAGTTTGAATGGGGACCTAAATAGGAAGAAGCTTTTAGAATCCTGAAGCAGAAACTAACCCATGCACCAATCTTAGCCTTACCAGAAGGAACTGAAGATTTTGAAGTATATTGTGATGCTTCAAAATTAGGATATGGATGTGTGCTTATGCAACGCAAAAAGGTAATTGCGTACGCATCAAGGCAGTTGAAAAAGCACGAAGAAAACTATACGACTCATGATTTAGAATTAGGAGCCGTAATTTTTGCCCTTAAGATTTGGAGACATTATCTGTATGGAAGTAAGTTTACTATCTATACAGATCATAAGAGTTTAAGGTATATATTTGGGCAAAAAGAGTTAAACATGAGGCAAAGGAGATGGATGGAAACCCTAAGTGACTACGACTGTGATATTCAGTATCATGAAGGAAAGGCGAATGTAGTTGCAGATGCCTTAAGTCGTAAGTATTATGAGAAACAAAGACGAGTTCGTGCTCTCAGATTAAATCTACAAATAGATTTAATGGAGCAATTGAAACATGTTCAAAAGACAACAATAGAAGACGTTGCTGAAGGAATGAAAGGACGAATCAAGGACTTAGAACAAGGAGCAGATGGAATTTGGAAATTTCACAAAAGTAGAATTTGGGTACCTAAGCAGGGAGAATTAAGACCTAAAATTTTAGAAGAAGCTCATAACTCTAGGTACTCTATGCATCCAGGAAACAATAAGATGTACCAAGATTTAAGAAAGAACTTCTGGTGGATAGGAATGAAAAAGGACATAGCCAGCTATGTTTCTAAATGTCTTACTTGTTCACAAGTTAAGGCAGAACATCAGAAACCTTCCGGTCTACTACAACAGTTAGAGATGCCAGTGTGGAAATGGGAACTTATAACAATGGATTTTGTTACTAAGTTACCCAAAACCAGAAAAGGTAATGATGCGATTTGGGTAATTGTGGATCGATTAACCAAATCTGCTCACTTTCTACCAATGAAAGAAACCTTTAGCATGGAAAGACTGGCTAAATTGTATGTAGATGAAGTTGTATCCTTACATGGAGTTCCACTCTCCATTGTTTCAGATAGAGATAGTCGTTTTACTTCCCATTTCTGGAAAAGTTTCCAGCAAGCTATGGGAACTCGACTAAATTTGAGCACTGCATATCATCCCCAAACAGATGGGCAAAGTGAAAGAACAATCCAAACTCTAGAAGACATGCTCCGAGCATGTGTAATAGACTTTGGTGGAAGTTGGGATGATCATTTATCATTAATTGAATTCTCCTATAACAATAGTTATCACTCAAGCATTGAAACTGCTCCATTTGAAGCACTATATGGAAGAAAGTGCAGAACTCCAGTTTGTTGGGCAGAAATAGGAGAAAGTCAATTATCAGGTCCTGAAATAGTACAAGAAACGACCGACAAGATTACTCGAATCAAGGAAAGGCTGAAGACGGCTCGGGATCGCCAAAAGAGTTATGCAGACAATAGAAGCAAGCCATTAGAATTCCAAGTTGGAGACAAAGTACTGTTGAAAGTTTCTCCTTGGAAAGGAGTTGTGAGATTCGGCAAGAAAGGAAAGCTAAGTCCAAGATACGTAGGACCATTTTCAGTGATTCAACGTATAGGACCAGTAGCTTATCGTTTACAACTACCAGAAGAATTAGTTGGAGTACATGATGTATTTCATGTATCCAATCTCAAGAAATGTTTAGCAGATGAATCTCTGGTAGTACCTATTCGAGAGATAGAAGTAAACGAAAAGCTGAAATTTGTTGAGAAACCTCTTCAAATTGAGGATCGAAAGATCAAGTTTCTCAAGCACAAACGCCTAGTGCTAGTCAAAGTAAAGTGGGATTCAAAAAGAGGAGCTGAATACACTTGGGAGCTGGAATCAGAAATGAAGCGAAAATATCCTCATTTATTCCAGTAAATCTCGAGGACGAGATTTTTTATTAAGGTGGGTAGAATGTAACAACCCTAATTAAAAGTTATAATTATTAAATTAATTAGTCCAAAAGGAAACCCTAATTGAGACACCCAAGTGATTCTGAACAAACCCTAAATTTTTCATAATTTTCAAAATCAGGATTAGGGCCCCTAAAACTCAGGGGGGGTTAAACCCTATGGACGATTATCCATATAAAACGTTGGCAACAAGTAAAATTCGAAAATTACCAACTCAGCAAAGCTAGTCCCAGTCGTGGCTACCCTATAGCCTATTTTGATTCCATACGGACCGTAACACTCTCAACCTTACGGTCCGTAAGCAGTCATACGGACCGCAACATTGATAAGCTTACGGTCCGTAAGCTAGTAAAATTTCACCTATAAATAGCAGGCTGTGGCACTTGAATTCTGAACATTTTACGTCGAAAGAATTACATTCACACACTGAGATACGAACTGTTATTTCGAAATTACACCCCCGGGTATCGAAATTCTGCTACAAAACAGGGTATTAGCACAATCGCTGCTACGATTCAATTATCCGACGATCAAGATATCCAATGCATGTTTAAATGCCGCCCACATTAGGGTTATACTTTATCGTTCGTCATTAATTTGACGAATTGTCGTTAATTCGATAGGTAAAGTATTATATTTTACCGTTCGTTGTTAATTCAACGGATCATCGTTAATTCGATGGGTAAAGTATTATACCTTGTCGTTCATTGTTAATTCAATGGATCATCGTTAATTCGATGGACAAAGTATTGCATTTTGACATTCATTGTGAGAATTTGATCTCATAAATTATCGTAATTGCTGGATTGATTACTAACCCAGTTTTGTGTGCATTGTTATTTATATTAGGTTAACAAGGCTAAATCATAGATTAGACTCTGACCATATTAAATCAGCAATGTGAGTCATTCTCTCTTTTTATCAAATCTATTTACAAAATCATGTTATTTTCAAAGTTATAATTACGGGGATTAAGTCTTTGTAATCACCAAGTTACAGCCGGTATGTGGGGTTTTGTATACATTACTTGATAATCGTCACCATTGGGGCAGCCAATGGGGGATATGACCATAGCCACAGACACCATTGGACGAATGGGCCAATGGGTCGAGTGACAATTACCGTGGGTAGTTGGCTTGATATCAGAAACATTGTAATCACTCTTAATACTGTAAATTATAACAAATGTGTCATTTTAGTAAATAGAATGATTCACTCAGTATTTCCCGCTGAGAAAACCTTTTTCAAACATGTTTCAGGTGATCTGTTGTAATTCAGGAAAAGTGCTGGGGAGCATTTCAAGCTTAAGATAGTGGCTCAATATAAAATAAAGAAATAAATTTTGTAATATCACGCTTTTATAGTAAAAACATAATATTGTAAATTATCAGGGTTTTATCCCGAATTGTGAAATAAAATAATCGGGGAAAAATTTTAGCTTTAAGCGATCCTGTTTCCGCTGTTAAACTCAATTAAATCAATACCGCAGTATTTCTGTCCCGCGGCTCCTGAAATGGGTCAAACCGGGTCGGGGGCCGTGACAAGAGTGCTAACACGTTCTTAGGTGTTAACAAGGATTTGAATCTCTTGAATAGGTCCTACCATCTTGGCCTCGTCATATAGGCTAGGTTTACCTTTAAGATTCCATTTTTAATAATTAACGTAGAACAATCCTAACTCGGGATGTTAATAAGGATCTGAACCTAAATTGAGGAACTGCCATCTTGGCCGGGTCTTAATAATGACACAAGGCTAGGTCTTGTCCTTTTTTAGATTTTGCCATTTTATTATAATGGTAGATCTTATAAAAGGAATGTTATTTTTTCATATTTCCTGATTAGGATGAATATTTAGTCATTCCATTATATGAAAATAAAAGTACAGAGTTGCCCTAAGCGGGTCTTTGAAAGGAAAAATGTGTCCTCGAAGGGACCGAAAGATAAATATGTCCTTATAAGGACTATTAAGGAAACGATCTTCAGTAAGAGGTGTTTCTTCTTTATTTTATTTCTGAATGTTCTCTCCCTGGATGCTCGTTTCATTCTAGCCGTGGTACGAAGCTCAGTCTTTCTAGGCTCCGGTTGCGGAGAATTTCTAATACGGCTTCTTCGCTTGGCGACGTATCCAATATATATAAGAAATTGGAAGCAATAGTTTTCAGATTAGGATCGAGAGCATTCCTATGTTAAGTCTAGACTCAAAAGGTCAAGGAATGTGCTACTGTGTCATTGAGATTAAACACATAAGGCTAGTGTTTAATTCACTCAATGTTGGCTCTGATACCAACCTGTCACACCCCGGATTTCCAACGTGTCACCGGTGGGCCCGGTGGGGAGTATCGTGACGTAGTTGATATCATCATAGTCAAACAACACAAT
Organism: Helianthus tuberosus; assembly: GCA_030545235.1. NCBI lineage: Eukaryota > Viridiplantae > Streptophyta > Magnoliopsida > Asterales > Asteraceae > Helianthus > Helianthus tuberosus. Next base: position 113,973,039 of record CM060414.1, on the reverse strand, counting down.
ATTTAAATGCACAGCGGAAGTAAAAGATAAATATATTACAATCCGAATATAAAGTAATATCAAAGTATTACAACGGAAAGTAAAGGATCCACAGGCGGATCTTAAAATATAAACATTGTTCAACAGACTTTAGATGCCTAGAACTTGCAAGATTCCTTATTAACGCCCTGAGCTTCCAGCCAATTACGTTCAGTACCTGTCACTTAACCCTTTTGGAAAATACGTCAGTTTACACTGGTAAATACAATTAACTGACTCTTTTGAAAAGAGTTTAAGAAAATTGGTTTAGATGCACCAGGCACAAAACATTTTGACACATTGATTAAAATGCACAAGGCAAAATTAATCTTTTATAACTTAGGACAAATTTTTATTAACAAAGATCTTGTATCCGATTTACATGGTTGTCCAACATTTAGGGCCGGTGATTATACAATACAAGCCGGTCAAGATTAATCGACACACCATAAATATAACTCACAAGAAGACATCCTTACGAGTGAGTATATCTTTTACATACGCAACAGGAGGTGTTATGCCTACACCTTGTGCTTAAGTTATGGCCATTCACTTTTTAAATGAGCCAAGGATATCCAGGACACGGTCATTAACCCCTAAAGTTATTTGTTATCAATCAATACAGATTAAAACGGGATTATGCAATTTAATCATCTCCGATTAAAAGGTTTCTACACCCGACCAAGCGGTATTTTTATAATACCGTATCCCAAGCCCGTATAAGGGAAAATAAGTTAAAAGTATTTACCTGAGCTAGCTCCTGTCTTAAATAGCAAGAATTATAATAACTCAGCCGTATTCACTTAAGTAAGCGTAGGTACAATTTACCGGAAGGCTCTAGTCTGGAAATGATGGTATAAATAACCAATTAGAATACTAACGGGTCTTTAATTAAGCCTAAACTTAGACCGGTTAGTTTTAAGGAAATATACGGTTCAAACGCATGATTAAGCGAAGACCGGAATAGAATGTGTTTTAGACCCGACAAGTTTGAAGACTTGTATAATATGGGTAATCTAAACACCTTCTGGATTTTGAGATAAAACCGATAAGGTTTGACCCGTGTCGACTAATTTATGTAAACTTGTTACATAAACCGAACCGAACGTGTAAGAAGCGTAACGGGTAATAATGAGAGCCATTTACAGGTTTCCTAAGTTAATATGCTCCATATATGTTGTGACATCAGTAAGATATCATTTATTATGGCCGAAATGAGTTTAAACACAAACTATGCCCCGTAGGGGTAGTTTGGTCATTTATAAGGTGATAAAAGAGTTTAAGTAATATCCTGAGTTACAGGTCTGATGTAATCAGCAAAGATAATCAATTTGCTAAGTTATATCAGTAGGGTAAAGTATATATGTGAAATTTATTAATTATAACCAAACTATGCACCGTAGGGGCATTTTGGTAATTTCACATAAGCCGAAAAGCTCAAAACTGAAGTCTGAGTTTAACAACTTTTGCTTACTGTTAATATATTATAATTTACCTCAAATATCATTAGGTATCACCCTTAGTATGTTTAAAATAGTTCTAGTATATACTAGGCGTTAAAAACGCTTAATTAGGCGATTAGAAGCCGTTTCCGGGTTCTATATAGAAATTTGATATTTTTATTATTCCAGGAGGTTTAAAATAATTTATTTATCATTTAAGATCAGTAGCAAAAGGTTTGGAGTCGATTAGATATGTAAAACTCATTTTATGGCCCGTAAGGGCAAAACCGACAATTACCGGATTAAGCCTACGACTATGAGTTATGCTCAGCCTAAAATTAATTAAAAATCTTCAAAAATCCCAAAATAATATATTACATCAGTGGGAAATAAGTTTGATATCAAAAAGTAGGCTTAACTAGGCTATACGCTAATTACGCCATTTAATTAACATAAAGCTTTCATTTTGCGCTAATGAGCATAACTCTCAATCTACACCACCAATTGATCTCAAATTTTGGGTACAAGTATATATATCAGTAACAAAGGTTTCTACTCTTTTACATTTTCAAAAATCACGTTTTAAGGTGATAAGGGCATAATGGTCAACATATGAGCAATTAACGGAATCATGCGAATTAATTGGTTAACTAATGAACCATGGTGTATAATCACAGAGGGTTATACTAGCATGTAACCTGGTCCAAATGAAGCTCTTAGGTATTTCTAAATCATACCAAAACGGGTCAGAACTGAAAGTCAAAGTATAAGTCAAACTATGCGACTTTCGGTTTCGAACCGGGTCTAAACAGGAAAATTGTCGGGTCGAACATGTTTAGACATGTTCTTACACTAATTACCAAGTTATATTAATGATCAAACAGGTTGTATATGTTCTACATTGCTAATTATGCATAAATTAGAATTTAAGTATCCTGTTGACTTTTTCTTAGCAAGTTTGACCCGACATTTGACCTAGTTAGAGTGGGAATCAGGGGGAACCCTTTTGAGGGTTTATTACCCACATAATTACCAACTTATAACTACTTTTAATTCGAGATTTGACTGAGCCATTATTAATTAATCTCGAAGTCAAACCGTAATTACGATGGTTTGACTTTTAGCTAAATAACTAAGCTAAACTTAATTTAGAAAGGTCAAGCAAACTTACAAGTGTCTAATGGTTGATTAGGAAGGCCTGGAAGGTGCTCTTGTGCTCCACAATTGATCAGAAGTTGTTTGAGGAAGGAATGATCAAAGTGTTTGCACATTGGAGCTTTATATAGTGATCAAGGCTCCACAAGGTGTTGACATCTAAGTCTACTACTGACCATAACATTCCCACATGTGTCCCTAGTGTCTAGGGGTTGTTTAGAGGTCAAGAAGGATGAGGAAAATCGTTTAAAATCAGTTCCAAGCGTTTAATCAGCAAACAGAAGCATTTCCTGTCGCTGGGCACTGCTTGCGCACCGTAAGAGTGTATGCTTGCGGTGCGCAAGCCTTGGGCAGAAACAAAAAGTTGTTGTTCTTTGGTGTTTCGAAAGGGCAACCACTTAACTCGACTTTGGGACATTATTTTGTCAGTTTGGGGCCTCTATTATGGGTCTTTAACAGTTACATACCCTACCATTATGTCATGTTTGCTTGTATCCTTTTCAAAAGTGCCGAACAAGAAGGTTTACCGTAGAAATTTCCATACGAACATATCATGCACTTCGAATTAAATTATTGTCAACAAATTTCTGGATTTAAGATATATTAGATGTTTAAGATATATATACTTGGGTCTTGGGATTTATAAATGAGGTCGTTCAGAGGTGAAAATTAACATGACGCCACTTTTAAATCCTGCCAAAACATCTTTATTAAATCCGGGTTTACAACGCTTTTTGTCTTACATGACACGTGTCGTTATATCATTGAACACGAAATTTTTGAGGTGTTACATCTACCCATCCTATGGTCACTCGAACTCTTGACAACACTCGACGACCAAAACAATTTTCTGATTACATTCTATATCATGCCTCTTCTCCTCCCACCGTTGAACCATCCACCTTTAATCAAGCATCTAAACACATTGAATGGCGTGATGCTATGCACCATGAAATGCAAGCTCTACACTCACATAACACATGGGTTTTGGTTCCTTCTCCTCCTATGGGTAACGTTGTTGGTTGCAAATGGGTTTTTCGTATTAAACGGAATTCAGATGGTTCTGTAGGTCGTTACAAGGCACGAATAGTTGCCAAAGGCTTTCATCAAACTGAAGGAATAGATTACACTGATACTTTCAGTCCAGTTGTTAAACCCACAACTATTCGGGTAATTCTATCTGTAGCATTCTCACGTCATTGGATTATCAGGCAGGTTGATGTCAATAACGCTTTTCTTAATGGCGATATATCTGAAACTATCTACATGACTCAACCACCTGGGTTTGTTGACTCTACGCGTCCTCATCATGTTTGTCTCTTAAAAAGGCTTTATATGGTCTAAAACAAGCTCCGCGCGCATGGTTTTCAAAACTGTCACAGGCACTTCATCATTTTGGCTTTAAGCAATGTGTTTCTGATACATCTTTGTTTGTTTATTGCCATGACTCAGTGGTTTTCTATATACTTGTTTATGTTGATGATATTATTATTACCGGCAGCTCCTCTAACTTTGTTACAGATTTGATAAGTCGTCTTAACCCTCGCTTTGCCTTGAAGGATCTCGGTGACTTAAGTTCTTTCTTGGGAATTCAGGAAACCTTCTCAAACGACACACTTCATCTCTCTCAGCAATGCTATCTTCTTGATCTTCTTCAGCGTACTGGTCTCAGTCAATGCAAATCCCTACCTACTCCTGTAAGCACCGGTTGCTAATTATCTCGCCTTTCTGGAACGCCGTTACCTGATCCTTGGTTATATCGAAGTACCGTAGGGGCTCTTCAGTACCTAGTTATGACTCGACCTGAAATTGCATATGCTGTTAGTAAAGTCTCTCAGTTTCTGCAAACACCTACTGATCGTCATTGGATTGCTGTTAAACGCATTCTTCGATATCTTAAGGGTACTCTCTCACATGGCTTAAGCATTCGTCGGTCTTCCAATTTTTCTCTCAATGCCTACGCTGATGCAGATTGGGCAGGATGCCCAGATGATCGGCGTTCTACTACAGGATATTGTGTCTTCATGGGGCCTAATCTGATTAGTTGGAGTTCCAAAAAACAACATACAGTAGCTAGGTCAAGTACGGAAGCGGAATATCGTGCTCTTGCCCACACAACAGCAGAAGTTCGTTGGCTCCAATCCTTGCTATCTGAAATTTTCGTGCAACCTACAAGTTCTCCCATCATATGGTGTGACAATCTTGGTGCTACTTATTTGGCTGCAAATCCTGTTCTTCATCAACGTACAAAGCACATAGAAGTGGATCTTCACTTCATTCGTGATATGATTCTCGCGCGAACACTTCAAGTTTGTTTTGTTTCTACCTCGTATCAGCTTGCTGACATTCTCACCAAAGGGTTGGCTGCAGTTCGGTTCCAAGCTCTTACGTCCAAGCTTCACGTCTCTCGGGCCGTTTAGCTTGCGGGGGCATGTTAGCAATATTAAAGCTTCATCGCATATTCTGAAACTGACATCTTATTTACTGCAGTTATTTGATCTTTTAGTGTTAATTATTAGTAGTTAAAATGTGGCTGCTCATATTCATAGGTTACAAAACAATGAGCATTATAAATTTTGTATTCAGCTTTGCTTTGATAATAGAAAACCACTATTATAATTTTCCTTCATAAAAATAAGTAACGTCATCAAAATGTATATTTTAAAAGAAAAGTTTGTTTTTAAGTAATTAAGCTACTATAATGAATCATTACTAAACAATAGTTAATGGAAAATATTAGTTTTCGGATATATGATTTGGATAAACGGCCATATGTTTTGGATAATCGAGTTGGATATCACCTAATCTCATACTTGTCACATACCTACGAAATATTTTTTTCTTTCCAATCTCATACCCGGTTACATGTCCGATACCCGTCGATCAACCCATTTCAGATGCTTCATGTTCCAGGTTTATATTGTCATTTCCGATCCCTAGTATTCAGTAACAATATTTATAGAGCTACTTTGAAATAAAACCACTAATAATTATGTAAACAGTTCTTACCAAGTAACAAAAATCATAAACAAAGTAAATGAGAAAATTACTTACAGGTTAGGATATGTATAAAATATAATAAGTTATAACAATATATTAATTCGTATTGCTTTTATATAATAATATGTGCCCTTGTAAGTTACTATTTTAAGTCTCAGTAAACCAAACAAATCCTATATTTCCATAAGAAAATAATAGCATATTCAAAAGAAAATGATACCAACAATTAAGGATAAGCATGGTATTAATTCTACCAAACTATTTATTTAAGTTAAATGTTTTATGATGAGGAAATTGTAGTAATGTACCAACTGTGGAATAATATAAGTCAATTATTGTACTTTTAAGTTTGAAGCACATATGCACTTCTCTTTTGAATAAATTCTTATGCTAAAGTGAATAGAAATTGGAACTTTCTTAAAAAGAATGTAAAAGAGAAGGTTCTTCTTTGTGATAAATAATGGCAAAAGCACTCCCTTTAGTGTTGAAGAAGAATATATAAAAAGAGTGATGAACAATTCATTGATCCATCAATGTTCCTCGCTTCAGAATCTTAAACCATATGCGACTTATGTAAATGTATCCTATCTCAAATATACTATTCTCAATTGAGTCATGGTTTTGAAACTGGACCAGTCGAATCGGTTAAACCAGGAAGCGGTATCTTCTTTGGTCCAGTATGCATTGTTCTAACCACTTTGGGTTGAGCCCTTGAGCAATGAAGAAGAAAAAAAGAGCTAAGGGGAGTGGCAATGATATGTAAAAGTAGAGAAATAGAGCAGCCATGTGAAACTTGAATAATGAAGAAGATAAAAAAAAAAGAGTTGCATGGTAAAGAAGAACAAGAAATAGACTTCTCACATAGTCACATGCGTCCCTGGAAAAAAATGGGCAACTGTTTGTTTATTATTTTGTAAAACATACAGACTTTTAATTTGTTGTTTGATTTTATTTAATTTCAATTTTTTATTTGGTATGAATGATTCATTATTTTCTAGGTTTTTAAATTACCTTTTAATTTTATTAATTTATTATGACGTCATAACTTATTTTTGGGTGAACCGATAGTGCGATCGTTTAATTGGTTAAATAATCAATTCATTTTTTCAAATATTAACATGAGTGCTAAACAACGAGATGGTAAACAAAACCTGAAACTCGAACAAATACATTCTAATAAGATTACAAACAAATAGAGGATCAGATCCCAAACAAATGACTTGCCGAGAGTGCTCAATCCAAGAACAAGAGTACTAAAATTAATAATAAATAAGTTATTACTAATGAGCACTAACCTAAGTAAAAAGGTTTTTGTATATTAGCAATTATGCATTGAAAAATAACAAGGGCATTTACAACGAGGTCTGTTGACCCTAATGGATGCCAAAGTTAAGAAGAGAGGCCCAAGGTGGAGGAGAGAGGGGACCGACGTGGAGAGGGAGAAGAGATGATGGGCACCTTCGTGGAAACGGGCGGTCCAAAAAGGAGGTCCATAAGATTTGGTGTGGCGTGTGAAGAGTTTTCTAGACAGCTACTATCATGCAGGAGAGATGGGTATGCGAGCCTCTAATTGTAGATGCTCAAAGTGCTAAACAATAACAAAACCAATCTCTAGTTTCGCAAACACTATTTGACTCTGGTTGTGTCACAAGGTTACATAAAAGAAAGTTGAACTAGCGAGAGTAAGGGGGTAAGAGAGTAATGTTTTGTTGTTAAAATCTAGGTATGAGAAAGTGGAATGGTTAAATGGCATATATATCTCTCTCTTTAATTTTAGGCGATTTACACGAAATAAGTCTTGAGTTTCCTTACTTAAAATTGATTACCATAATTCATTTAGGGTGGAAATGGTGCTCCTCATATGGGAGTGGTAAATTCTTCATTTAACCAATCACCTCATTTGATATCAACCCACCCTTTCATTCTCCATTTTACACTCAAATACTAAGGGTGTTCTGTAACACCCCGCGTTTTGAAGTCAATGTACAAGTCAAAGTCAAAGTCAAAGTTAAAGTAAGGAAAGATTGCTAAATGCGATCCGTCATTTCTTGCTTAATTATTGATTGTACTCTCTGACTTTGTAATCGATACTCTAATTTTAGTAACTTTAGTTGTATTATGTGGAGTAAGTGCTAATTAATCGCATTTTATCGTTAATCGACTTATCGCTATCGCTATCGCATCGCAACTCGAATCGCATGTTCTGGATATTATTTTACGTGTGTGTGCTATTTATGTGTTGCTTGTGCATGTTATTATTTGTTTTGTGGCGTTAATCGAAAACGAAACCGCAACTCTATCGCAACGCAAACTAATCGCAAACGCTAAACGAAAGGTTAATTATGTTAGTTAGGTTATTTGTGTAACTAATGTGTAACACTATCGCATCGCTTACCCGCAACGCATCGCAACGCCCAACACACGAAACGAAACGCCAAAAACCAACTCGTAGCAGCCCTTCGATCGAATGACCATTCGATTGAATGGTCATCCGTACGGATGACCATCCGATTCGTTACACTCCACCGCCTTTCCTCTTTTGGCATCTATAAATAGCACATGTCACATCACTTGAACATTGATGTGCCAGCTCTGGTGCGACCCTTCGACTTCTCAACCTCTTTTCTCTCGATTTCTCGCGATTCTTGTAAGTTTTCAACTCAAATCTTGTACATCTATCATCCCCACACACACCTTCATCATTTTCACCATCAAATCTTCACTTTTAAACCTTGAAATCGGCTGATTTGAGGTGTTCTAGGATGATGTCATCATGGGGTTCTTATGAACTTCAAGTTTTGATCTCATTCCACCAAGAACAACTCAGATCTAAGAGATTTCAACATGTTTAAACACTGATTTCGCATAAATCTAAATGTTTTCAAGATTAAAAGGATTGAAAAGTGTTTTCATAACTTTCTTTCAACTCTTTTACACTCATGCACTCGAAACCGATGGAATCGGAGTTCGATCAGGCCTTCTACTCGTTTTCTAGTGAAGTGTCGGTCTGAGATCTGATTCCTATCAAAGAGACAACCGATTTTGGGTTGAATATGAACAACCGTCACGAACCGTTAACTGATGAGGCTGGGGTGATTCCCACTTCGATCGAATGACTCGGACTTGATGGGGTTCCGTTGTTTAATACGTCGTCATACCGTCTCGGTCAAACCGCAAACTTTTCAAACTTAGCAAAGTATTCCAAATATTCCAAATATCAAACGATCAGGTTGTTCAAAGGATTGCCGTCCGATCGGATGACATTTGGTCTTCAACACTTAAACTTTTTACAAAATTTTCAAAGATCATCAGTTTCTAACGGATAGTCATCCGATCGGACGACCATCCGATCGAATGACCATCCTGCTGTGAACTTGTTCTCTAAGAAATATCTCCCTTGAACGGATCACCATCCGAGCGAATGACCAACCGACTGGAGGACCGTTCGATCGAACGACCTGAAAGGTAGAGATACTTCTCTGTTTTTAAAATGCTACAACGACAACTTCAAAGCCATCATACACAAACACATCCATCCTAAACGAATGTCAATCCGACCGAATGGCCATCCGACCGGATGACCATCCGTCCGGATTGTCATCCGATCGGATGACCATTCGTCATTCAGCACACTCGTCTCCGTTTTAACGCACCGTTCATCGCTTATGCTATCGTTCTGTAATCAGGCTTACTATAGCGCTCCCTTCAATCCAATCACAAATTGTGTTTAGCAACTACCATCTCTGTGAGTATACTCGATCCCTTTTTGCTTTACGCACTTTTGGGTGTTACATACTGTCGCAACCCCCGATCCCTTATCTATCCCAGGAACGGGCGGACGCGAACTCAGTAGTGGTGGTATCAGCTATTTAATCTTGCAGCGGAATTTACACCAGGACCGTAGTTAGGAAATGTTTATCAGAGTAAAACCACCTCATTTAATATTAATAATCACATGGGTAAAACCCAAGTTTCTTATTACAATATAATTGATAGGGATAAACCCTATTTTATTGAATTTAAAACATCGTTTATTAGGTAACTTTTATAGCCACGTTTTCCCAAGCCTTCAGTGCTCTCCAGCTGACTTTTTACTAATTGGCTGTCACATTGGGTTACCTGAAACGTGTTTTAAAAACATTTGTCAGTGGGAAATACTGGTGAGTGAATCCCAGTTTAATCAAGTTTAAATAAAAGTCACAGTGAACAGTATTGAGAGCGATCACATTGTTTATTTCTACACAATTACTCCATTAGTACTGTCAACCCTGACTTGTGGGTCATATTACCCATTGGCTAACTCATTGTCCAATGGTAACGTATTGTCATCCCGACTTATTACTCATAGTGTAGTAAATTTTGTATACAAAACCCCAACATACCGGCAGTAATTGAAGAACTACAAAGACTCAATCACCGCTTAATCACATTGTAAAACAATTAAGGTTTTGTAAAACATTCCAAAAAGATTAACAAAAAGAGGATAAACTCACATTGCTATCTTAGACTTTGCGTAAGGGTTTCCTGGATATAATCTATAATTTATACAAATATACATTGGTTAGTATCATAACCCTTTGAAAATATTAATGATACCCTCCCCGAGACGGCATTCCAACAACTACGTCGGCCAGAACCACGACAGTTGTTACGGAACCCTAAATCAATCGGGCAGCGTAACTATTATGAAATTGGGGTTATAATACTTACAGCGGAGCAGAACCTCGCTAATTAGGGGTATAATACCCGACTATTATAACTCTTCTACAGAAATTGTGATTCGAGATTGAAATTGTGAGCGAACTGAAATGAGATCCGATGCCATCTATTTATACTTGCTGAAATCGACTCTCAGGCGGCCCGCGTAAGGTAAGGCAAAGCCTTACGCGGCCCGCGTCAACACCTGGTCAACATGTAGCTTAGCTGGGTCAGCTTGTAGGTCCGCCACGATGTCGACACGTGTCGGCCTCTGGTGTCTCCGCGTTTTATGATCTCACACGGCCCGCGTAAGAGTTAAGGTGAGCTTACGCGGCCCGCCTTAACTTATAATTTCACCGGAGTCAAGGTTCAGCCTTGATACCGCCCGCGTGAGCTTGAGGTGAGGTCCTACGCGGCCCGCCTCAACTTAAACATCAGATTTTATATTTTATTTTTAATGTTATAACGTATCTCTGGCTCGGTTTTCACATACGGGGTGTATTTAGAGACATATAAGGGTATTTAAAAATATACTAGAGTGTCGGAAATATTTATGAGGGTGTTGCTTTTACCGAGGGTTGTTACATTCTCCCTACCTTGTTTTAGAGCTCGTCCTCGAGATCTACTGAAATAAATACGGATATTTCTTTTGCATTTCCGATTCAAGCTCCCATGTGTACTCTGGTCCTCTTTTGGAGTCCCACTTCACTTTGACTAGAACTAGTCTCTTGTGTTTGAGATTTTTGACTTTCCTGTCTTCAATTTGTAGAGGCCTTTCTACAAACTTGAGTTGTTCATTTACCTCTATATCTTTAAGAGGTACTATTAGTGATTCATCAGTTACACACTTTTTGGGATTAGATACATGAAACACATCATGTATTCCTGCCATTTCCTCTGGCAGTTGTAGCTGATAGGCTACAGGTCCTATTCTTCTAATAATCTCAAAAGGTCCAACATACCTGGGACTTAGCTTTCCACGTTTGATGAATCTTACTATTCCTTTCCAAGGAGAGACTTTCAACAATACTTTATCCCCTACTTGAAATTCTAATGGCTTGCGTCGGTTATCGGCATAGCTCTTTTGTCGATCACGTGCGGATTTCAGTCGTTCCTTGACTTGAATGATTTTGTCAGTTGTTTCTTGCACTATCTCTGGTCCAGATAGTTGCTTTTCCCCAATTTCTGCCCAACAGACTGGGGTTCGACATTTTCGTCCATAAAGTGCTTCGAATGGTGCAGCATTGATACTTGTGTGATAACTATTATTATAAGAAAATTCTATTAAAGGTAAGTGATCGTCCCAATTACCTCCAAAATTGATTACACAAGCTCTAAGCATGTCTTCCATTGTCTGAATTGTCCTTTCGCTTTATCCATCCGTTTGAGGATGATAAGCTGTGCTCAATTTTAACTTGGTTCCCATTGCCTTTTGGAAACTTGACCAAAAATGAGAGGTAAATCGACTATCCCTATCAGAAACAATTGATAAAGGAATGCCATGTAAAGAAACAATTTCATTTACATATAATTTAGCTAATTGTTCCATACTGAAAGTTTCTTTCATAGGTAGGAAATGAGCTGACTTGGTTAGCCTATCTACAATCACCCAGATTGTATCATATCCTTTCTTAGTTTTTGGTAATTTAGTAACAAAATCCATTGTTATTAATTCCCATTTCCATACTGGCATTTCTAATTGTTGTAGCAATCCTGAGGGTTTCTGGTGTTCAGCTTTAACTTGTGAACAGGTTAAACATTTAGAAACATAGGCTGCTATGTCCTTTTTCATTCCTATCCACCAGAAATTTTTCTTTAAATCTTGGTACATTTTATCATTTCCTGGATGCATCGTATATTTAGACTTATGGACCTCTTCTAGTATATGATGACGTAGGTTTCCTAATTTAGGTATCCACATTCTCTTTTCATGAAATCTCCAAATTCCATCTGTTCCTTGTTCTAATTCTCTCAGCATACCTTTTAATTTTTCAGAATCATCCTTGATTACTGATTCTTGTGCTTCTCTTATCTGATCATTTAAATCCACTTGCAGATTTAATTTAAGAGAATGTACCCTTTTTGGCTTTTCATGATACTTTCGGCTTAAAGCATCTGCTACTACGTTTGCTTTTCCTTCATGATACTGAATATCACAATCATAGTCACTAAGCATCTCCATCCAGCGTCTTTGTCTCATATTCAACTCCTTTTGCTTGAAAATATACCTTAAACTCTTATGATCAGTGAATATGGTAAACTTACTACCATAAAGGTAATGTCTCCAAATTTTAAGAGCAAAGATTATAGCTCCTAACTCTAAATCATGGGTTGAATAATTCTCTTCATGATTTTTAAGTTGTCTAGATGCGTAAGCTATAACCTTTTGTCGTTGCATCAATACACATCCATAACCTAATTTGGAAGCGTCACAATAGACTACAAAGTCTTCAGTTCCTTCTGGTAACGCTAATATGGGTGTATGGGTTAATCTTTGCTTAAGGATTCTAAAGGCTTCTTCTTGTTTTAATCCCCATTCAAACTTAACAGATTTACAAGTTAGCTTAGTTAAGGGAATGGCTATTCTAGAAAAATATTGAATAAATCTTCTATAATAACCGGCCAATCCTAAGAAACTTCTAACCTCGGTTGGCGACTCAGGGGTTTTCCATTTAGTAATTGCCTCGATCTTTGTTGGATCTACATGAATTCCTTCATGATTGACTAGGTGTCCAAGAAATTGTACCTGTTCTAACCAAAACTCGCACTTTGAAAATTTAGCGTAAAGCTTTTCCTTTCTTAATAGACTTAAAAGTGCGTGCAAATGCCTTGCATGATCTTCTTTGCTCTTAGAGTAAATTAGAATATCATCTATAAAGACAATTATGAACTTATCCAAATATGGCTTACATATTCGGTTCATCATGTCCATAAATGCAGCTGGGGCATTGGTTAAACCAAATGGCATGACAGTAAATTCATAATGGCCATACCTTGTTCTGAAAGCAGTTTTAGGAATGTCCTCTTCCTGTACCTTTAATTGATGATATCCTGACCTTAAATCGATTTTAGAGAAAAATCGAGCTCCTTGCAGTTGATCAAACAAATCATCGATTCTCGGTAATGGGTACCTATTCTTAATCGTGACCTTGTTCAATTCACGGTAATCAATGCACATACGCATTGATCCGTCCTTCTTTTTAACAAACAGTATCGGCGCTCCCCATGGCGACGAACTTGGTTGGATAAATCCTTTCTCCAACAATTCATCTAATTGTTTCTTTAATTCTTGCATTTCTGCGGGTGCCAAACGGTAAGGTGCTTTGGCAATCGATGCTGTTCCTGGTAGCAGGTGAATTCTGAATTCAACTTCTCTGTTTGGAGGTAGTCCTGGTAATTCTTCTGGAAAGACATCTGAAAACTGAGATACTACTGGAATATCTTTTAGTTCTTTTCCTTTAGTGTTAGTGATTATGGAAATCATATACACTATGGAACCTTTTCTTATATAGCTTGCAGTTTTCATCACAGAAATGAATTTTGTAGTTCTAGATGGTTTATCTCCTTTAATTGTGATCGTTTTACCTTTTGGTGAATTTACTTGAATTGACTTTTGATCACATAAAATACTGGCTTTATTGGCTATTAACCAATCCATTCCTAAAACAACATCAAATCCTGTCAGATTCATGGGATACAGGTTTGCCACAAATTTTTGATTTAAAATTTCTATTTTTGCTCCCTGCAAGATTTCAGAAATCCTAACAGTTTCTCCATTAGCAGTCTCTACTAGACATTCTTGTGGTAGTTTAGTTAATGACTGATTTAGAAATATGCAAAATGATGTATTAATAAAACTTTGGTTTGCACCAGAGTCAAATAATACTTTAGCAAAAATATCATTAACTAAAAACGTACCAGCTATAACATCTGGAATCACCTTGGCTTCATCTGCAGTCAAAACAAATGCTCTAGCATTTTTAGTATCTTTGTTGTTTGCAGCTGGGGTTAGTTTTGGACAATTTGGCCTGATATGACCTTTTTCCCCGCAGTTGTAGCATAATCCATTACTGGATTTCTTCCTGCAATTTTCTTCCTTGTGTCCTGGCATCTTGCAATAATTGCAAAGAGTGGAGCATTTTCCCGAATGCTTTTTCTTGCAAACTTTGCAGAAAGGTGCAGAGGTAGAACCCATATTCCTACGGTTGTAATTCCCAGAACGGAATTCTTGGGTAAGTCTTTGGGTTAGGTTTTTCCTCTGGTCTTCTTCTCTAGTATGGACTAGTTCATCTGTCAAGGTATTAACTACTTCTACAGTCTCTTCTATGGTTTGAGGTCTAGCTGCCTTGACTACATGTCTTATCTCCCCAATTAATCCACAAATATAACGGGAGATTAACACTGGTTCTGGTGAAGCAAGAGTGGGCACTATTCTAGCATATTCAAAGAATATTTTAGTGTATCCCTTACTATCCACACCAGTCATTCTAAGGTTTAGGAATTTGTTTGCTATTTGTTCCTTTTCATTGGGTGGGCAGAATTTCCTTTCTACCTTGTTCTTAAATTCTTCCTATTCCATATTGTAGGTTCTATCACTTCCTTTTGATTGGAGAATAGTGTTCCACCATTCTAGCACTGAATTCTTAAATAGATTAGAAGCAAACAATATTTTATCTTCTTCAGCACACTTGCTTATTCTTAAGACTACCTCAGTCTTCTTTATCCAGCGTAGAGCTGCAATGGCCCCTTCGTTGCCGAGAATTCCATTGGTTTACAAGACCAGAATTTCTTATAAGAACAACCATAGGGCATGGTTCTTCTTCTTTTGGGAATGGGCACTTGAAGTACAGGTCCATTGTTCACGCTGTGTTCTGGTTCGATTGGTCGCTTACTGCTATGCTTACTTTTATTATTTGCTTCTTGAATAGTTTGAATAATAAATGGCATTGCATCTATGATTCCTTGTGCCACTATATGTTGAACAACACTATTATCCATCTGGTTTCCATTGTTATTGATGCTCGGATTCTCATTAACCACATTAATGTTACTCTGGTTATCATTATTCAGATTTCCTTGATTTCCTTCATCAGCCATCTGAATTTTAAACATTTATCCCATATTAATATCACAAGATAATAGGTAATATAGTTAATCACATGATACGCAATCTAGCCAAAAACGTCGATCATTGCGACTTGTACTCTATTTTCATATACTATGCGTCTATTACACACTAGTACTGAAATAAAGATTACAATACCAACAGAAAGAAAATTACACTAATAGTACTATGCATCCGTACACACATATTTTATTTTATTTTTTTATTTTATTGTATTATTATCACTTCCTCCATCATCTCACGGATATGGAATTATCCAAAAATCCATATTGCGCTCATCGTATTTCCATACGAGACGCTCTCCCACCTGACGCATTCTCTCACTGCTTTCTAAAATTTCCTCCCCGAAAGTCCTAAGTTCTTGCACGTTTTCTGCACTCATTGGGGGTGCAGGTTCTAGGACTGGGTTTGGAATCTGGGGTGCGGGTTCCTGATATGGGGGTGAAAGTGCCTGAAATCGGTAAGGATCTTCTAAGATCTCCCTAATGTAGTTATCATGGTAATAGGGATCTAAAGGGTCCGTACCTGGGTAGGCTCCTATGGGTGTGTCTTCATGGATAGGGTAACGATGCACAAAGTCCCTATTATCGTCCCACCAGGGGTCGTAATTTGGGTCTAGGGGGTTTGGTGCAGGTATCCTAGGGATTTCTTCTGGGTTAAAGTCATGCATCTCCACTTGGTTGTCAGGATTTTCTATCTCCATGGGTTGTTCTGGGTTTTGTGGTTGTGGGGCTACTAGTTGTTCCAGACTCGGTTCAGCAGCAGTTGTAGCTAGGATATGGAAATTGGCTAGGCTTCTATTAAGCATATCCTGTGTATGGGTATCAGTCTTTCGCTTAGCAGCTGCTAGAACTCTTTGCTGTTGCAACTTTCGCATTCTCTTCCTACGAGCAAAGGCTTCCTTACTGAACCATCCTCGTTTCTTATGAGGGAATGGCTCTTCTGACTGTGCTTTAAAAGCAAACACTCCTTCTTCCTGATCAGCAGAATACCCAGAAAGGGCAGGCTGTGATGAGGTACCTTCACTCCTAGGGGAATCAGACAACTGACGACTCATGTCTGAGGGTCCCTGATCACTCATACTGTAAACTAACAGATAGTCAAATAACACATAACAAATAAATACACTTATGCATATATTTCCATTATTTCCTAACACAAAATTTAGAATGTAAGTGTCAGCAGAACACTTCTTTGGCTCAGACCAGTGGCTAGGCTCTGATACCACCTTCTGTCGCAACCCCCGATCCCTTATCTCTCCCGGGAACGGGCGGACGCGAACTCAGTAGTGGTGGTATCAGCTATTTAATCTTGCAGCGGAATTTACATAAGGACCGTAGTTAGGAAATGTTTATCAGAGTAAAACCACCTCATTTAATATTAATAATCACAAGGGTAAAACCCAAGTTTCTTATTACAATATAATTGATAGGGATAAACCCTATTTTATTGAATTTAAAACATCGTTTATTAGGTAACTTTTATAGCCACGTTTTCCCAAGCCTTCAGTGCTTTCCAGCTGACTTTTTACTAATTGGCTGTCACATTGGGTTACCTGAAACGTGTTTTAAAAACATTTGTCAGTGGGAAATATTGGTGAGTGAATCCCAGTTTAATCAAGTTTAAATAAAAGTCACAGTGAACAGTATTGAGAGCGATCACATTGTTTATTTCTACACAATTACTCCATTAGTACTGTCAACCCTGACTTGTGGGTCATATTACCCATTGGCTAACTCATTGTCCAATGGTAACGTATTGTCATCCCGACTTACTACTCATAGTGTAGTAAATTTTGTATACAAAACCCCAACATACCGGCAGTAATTGAAGAACTACAAAGACTCAATCACCGCTTAATCACATTGTAAAACAATTAAGGTTTTGTAAAACATTCCAAAAAGATTAACAAAAAGAGGATAAACTCACATTGCTATCTTAGACTTTGCGTAAGGGTTTCCTGGATATAATCTATAATTTATACAAATATACATTGGTTAGTATCATAACCCTTTGAAAATATTAATGATACCCTCCCCGAGACGGCATTCCAAGAACTACGTCGGGCAGAACCACGACAGTTGTTACGGAACCCTAAATCAATCGGTCAGCGTAACTATTATGAAACTGGGGTTATAATACTTACAACGGAGCAGAACCTCGCTAATTAGGGGTATAATACCCGACTATTATAACTCTTGTACAGAAATTGTGATTCGAGATTGAAATTGTGAGCGAACTGAAATGAGATCCGATGCCATCTATTTATACTTGCTGAAATCGACTCTCAGGCGGCCCGCGTAAGGTAAGGCAAAGCCTTACGCGGGCCGCGTCAACACCTGGTCAACATGTAGCTTAGCTGGGTCAGCTTGTAGGTCCTCCACGATGTCGACACGTGTCGGCCTCTGGTGTAACCGCGTTTTATGATCTCACACGACCCGCGTAAGAGTTAAGGTGAGCTTACGCGGCCTGCCTTAACTTATAATTTCATCGGAGTCAAGGTTCAGCCTTGATACCGCCTGCGTGAGCTTGAGGTGAGGTCCTACGCGGCCCGCCTCAACTTAAACATCAGATTTTATATTTTATTTTTAAAGTTATAACGTATCTCTGGCTCGGTTTTCACATACGGGGTGTATTTAGAGACATATAAGGGTATTTAAAAATATACTAGAGTGTCGGAAATATTTATGAGGGTGTTGGTTTTACCGAGGGTTGTTACACATACGTTACTTATACTAAATCACATCGATCACACAACACAAACACATTTTATACGCTAACCGCTCTCGCATGTGATACGTGTTATTCGATGAATGCTTGTATGTTATGTTTACAAAGTGATTGTTGCCTGACACCTTAGCAACGATAGTACTATAGATTGGACTCAACATTTTTCGTGGACAGGGGTTGTTAAGGGCTTTTCTTCACATGTCACAGTGGTTAAATGTGTTGCGCATTCTACAACTCGCAGTCACGTCTGTGCATATTTCATTGTCGATAACGTACTAGCTTCACTTTGCTACATGTTACATGCTGGTTATACGTAAAACGTTTTCGCTATCTATTATACTATTAAACTTGTATGCTCACCTTTACACTATGTGTATTGACCTCTATTTTAACGTATGTGACAGGTGTTTAGGATTTTGTGCTTTGCTAGCTTCTGTGGAATCAAGATAGGATGAGTCTAGAAACAAACAATTTATAATTTGAGTTGTCGAAACAGCCTTTATTTGTTCTTGAGATACTTGGTCTGTTATAACTGTTTACTTTGGTATGGGACATAATATTAAATATCTGTTAATTTAGTTGTTATGGATTTCTCCTGGACAATCTGTTTCGCTAAGTGCCTCACCCCGATGTTTCCGCCATCGGTTGGGGTGTGACATGTTCCACTCAAACAATTTTTTTCTTAAGAAAAGGTAGGTCTGTTTGGTATGGGGTAACGGAATAGATGAGAGAATGGAATGGACGAGGTAATGGAATGGACAACGGAGTGAAATGAATCATTCAATTCCATTGTGATGTTTAGTTTCTCATATGTGAATAAAATGAATCATTACTTTGTACAATTAGATAGACAAAAAAAGACGAAGTAACGAAACACAATTCTATTAAAAATGACACAAATATAATTGGCTCAATAATAATATATTAATCGTAAAAAATTAATAATAAAATTTTGATATATATTAATATTAGTATTATAATAATAATAATGATAATAATAATATATTATTATTATTATTATTATTATTATTATTATTATTATCATTATTAATATTATTATTTGCATTCATTGAAGGAATGAAAAAATAAAACACCCTTATACCAAGGAATGTAAATAATAATAATAATAATGATAATAATATATTATTATTATTATTATTATCATTATTATTATTATTATTATTGCTATTTCTGCTATTCGATCGACTAGCAACCATACTATACTCTATCACTCTGCCTTTCCTAAGGCAGGCACACCGCACACTATTTTCGAAAATGAACAAGTGATTAGTTCGAGATTAGGTGTGAAAACCGCAAACTCTCGATTAGATCGCTTGTTTGATGCGCGATTTTTACTATAAACACGAAAATGCGTTGAATCAGGAGTGAAATCCGTACTTCGATGCAATTCTCTCTCTATCTCGTGATTCTATCACACAAACAGGAGCGTAGTCACTAAGTTAGGGGTGAAACCCGAACCTTGATGACTCGTTCCGTTCCCGATTTTGGTTTTACAAAACTCTCACCAAGGTCTCGATGTGTGTTCGAAGCCCTTGAGCTGCGTAAATAACCGAAAGGATGTGTGCCATTCACCGTATTCCGGTAATAGAGCACAGTCTGTTAGGCCAAAATGTGTGTTCGAAGCCCTTGAGAATAGTCGAATCACTTTGGGTAGTCGACGTCTATCTGCCGAGACAATCTCTTCTCGAATTTATGTGTTTCGATTCTGGATTTCGCAACCACTGACTCGGTGCATTATTGTGAATTATCGCTTTTATGTGGAAATTTTTACGTGTTTTATGTGGTTTTACATGTTATGTGTTTCGATTTTTGGTAATTTATACGCTTTTCGCTTTTCGTCTTGATCACACACACAACTCGCACTGCATATCTACCTCAAAACGTTAACAATTCGCATGTAGGTGAATACGTGCAATATATGTAGGTGAATACGTGCAATATATGTAGGTGAATACGTGCAAAATATAGCTAAAGATGTGCTTACGAGCCTATGTGCTTCTATGCTTATGTGGATTATGTGCCTATGTGATTATGTGATTGGACGTGTTCCTGTGCTTTATAAAGTAGCTTTTGGAGATTCGCTAGACTATGCTAGGATTAATCGAAATTGTGTTTGAGTCCTGTGGTGATGTCTGTTGCAGACAATGTCGTCATTCGGATCTCACACCGCTCGCTCCGCTCGTCGAAACCATGAGGACAAACGCATCGCTGCACTCGTCGCAAAGCAGATGGCTAAGGTCATTTCGCAAATTGTCAGCGAGCTGAATGAAAACGCTAGCAAGTCCTCTGAAGAATCTAGGACTGATTCTCCCAAGTCTACTTTTAGCTTCAAGCAGTTTAAAGCCTGCGGACCCAAAGAATTCACCGGAGAAGATGGGCCTACTGCCATGTTTCAATGGTTCGATTCAATTGAAGTGACCATGCACCAAAGCGGCTGTCCAGAAAACCTACGCATTGTTAACGCCACTAGCGTTTTCTAGTCCAGGGCTCTGGACTGGTGGACCGCCGAAAGAAAAAAAGCATGGGAATGATGCAGCCTATGGGCTTATGTGGGATAGGTTGAAGGACATCATGATGAAGGAGTTCTGCCCTCCCCACGAGCTTCAGAAGCTGGAGGATGAGTTTTGGCACATCAAGTAAGAGGGTGGCGACAACGCTAGTTTAACTGCCCGCTTCAAGCAGCTGAGTGTAATCTGTCCTGGTCAAGTTACTACCCCCGAAATCACCATCAAGAAATACATCTATGCTTTACCGGATTGTGTGGCTGATTTCATGAAAGCCGCGAAGACGACGACTATTGAAGAAACCTTCTTGCTCGCTGCCGAGATTAATGACAAGCGAGTTCGGGCTGGTTACTTTGATAAAGCCTCCAAGAATCTCCACCAAGTTACCGCTGCTCCCACCGCTGAAACCACCACCGCACCGCAAGCTTCAAAGCCCTCCCGCCACAAGAGAAAGAACAACAACAGTAGCAAGAATTGTGCTGTTACCGCCGCTCCACTGAACGCCGTACCTGCCCAACCGCAACCCCAGAACCGCCAAGTAGCGGCCCTAGTGACCAATGCACCGCCAACCAAGCGTGCATATACTGGTCCTCACCCGCTCTGCCTTACCTGTACTTATCATCATCCTACTGGGATTGCTTGCAGATTCTATGTTCATTGCAACCTGTACCGCCACTTTACTGCCAATTGCTGTACCGATCCTCGCCAAGCCCCAGCTCAAGCTCAAGCTCCTGCACCACCAGCTCTCCTTCCTGCTCCCTAGGGCCAACAAGCTGCTCCTGCACCCGCTGCTCACGCTATAGCTTGCTTTGCATGTGGTGATCCCAACCACTTTGCAAACATGTGCCCCAACCAAGTGGTGAAGCAACAGCCACAGCAGCAGCCACAACAACATCAACAGCAGCAGCAGCAGCCCGCGGACGTGCTTTCAACATCAACGCCTCCCATACTCAAGCAGACAACAATGTGGTTAATGGTACGTTCCTCGTCAATGGTATATATGCTTCTTGCTTGTTTGATACTGGAGCAGATAACTGTTTTGTATCGTTTGAATTCGAAAAGCTCCTCAATCGTAAGCGCACTCATCTCCTCTCGACGTTCGAAGTTGAAGTTGCCACTGGAAGAACCGTCGATGTCAATTCTATTCTACGTGATTGTATGCTTGAACTCAACAATCACGTCTTCCCTATCGATCTTATTCCGATGCAGCTCGGAAGTTTTGACATCACAGTAGGCATGGATTTTCTTCGTGAAAATCGTGCTGAAGTTGTTTGCTTTGATAAAATGATTCATTTCTCGCTCACTAATGGTGATTAATTATGTGTTTACGGTGAAGTCGCATCGAAGAAACTCCAACTTATGTCATGTGTCCAGGCTAGCAAGTATCTCCGCAAGGAATACCAAGCTTTCTTGGCACACATTCTAGTAGCGGAGAAAAAGGAAGTTAAGGCAATGGGTAAGGTTCCTGTGGTTCGTGATTTTCCTAACGTCTTCCCTGATGATTTACCTGGTTTACCTCCGAGTCGTGATATCGACTTTCGTATCGACCTCATTCCTGGAGCTAACCCTGTTGCTAAATCTCCTTATCGCCTCGCTTCATCCGAAATGCGCGAACTCTCGAGTCAACTCCAGGAATTACTTGACAAAGGCTTCATTCGCCCTAGCACCTCTCCTTGGGGTGCACCAGTTCTTTTCGTCAAAAAGAAGGACGGGTCGTTCCGGATGTGCATCGACTATAGGGAGTTGAATAAGCTGATTATCAAGAATCGCTATCCCCTGCCCCGAATCGATGATTTGTTTGATCAGTTACAAGGTGCTACATGTTTCTCAAAGATTGATTTACGCTCAGGCTATCACCAGTTACGCATTCAAGAGGAGGATATACCCAAAACCGCTTTCCGAACTCGATACGGCCACTATGAATTCGTCGTTATGCCCTTTGGGTTAACCAATGCACCCGCGGTTTTCATGGATCTGATGAATTGCGTGTGTAAACCCTTTCTCGACCGCTTTGTCATCGTGTTCATCGATGATATCCTGATCTATTCCAAGCCGAAAGCCGAACACGCGCAACATCTACGTTTGGTTCTCGAGCTACTCCAAAGGAATTGACTCTATGCCAAGTTCTCCAAGTGTGAATTTTGGCTGGAGGAGGTTCAATTCCTCGGTCACATTGTCAATAGTCAAGGTATTCACGTCGACCCCGCGAAGATCGAAGCTGTTAAGAGTTGGGTCACACCCAAATCTCTATCCGAAGTTCGCTCGTTCCTCGGATTGGCTGGTTATTACCACCGATTCATCGTTGATTTCTCGAAAATCGCTGTGCCGCTTACCTCTTTCACGCATAAAGACAAGCCTTTTGTTTGGGGAACCAGACAAGAGTAAGCCTTTCAAACTCTCAAGCATATGCTCTGCAATGCTCCTGTGCTCGCGTTACCCGATGGAAATGATGACTTCGTTGTCTATTGCGATGCCTCGAACCTCGATCTCGGTTGTGTTCTCATGCAACGGGACAAGGTTATCGCCTACGCATCTCGTCAGCTCAAGATCCACGAGAAGAAATATACAACCCATGATCTCAAGCTTGGTGCGGTTGTTTTTGCGTTGAAGATTTGGCGACACTACCTGTACGACACCAAGTGTACGATCTTCACAGATCATAAGAGCCTGCAACACATCTTGAACCAAAAGGAACTGAATATGCGCCAACACCGATGGGTTGAACTTTTTAATGATTACGACTGTGAGATTCGTTATCATCCTGGCAAAGCAAATGTCGTTGCCGATGCTCTAAGTCGACGAAGCTATTTGGATAACGTTCGTAATATTCACGCCCAGCACAATCTCGAAGCTCTTATTCGTGACGCTCAACATGCTTGTTTTACCGAACGCACTTTGAAGAAGGAAAATATTCTCAATAATGGCGATCAGTGAATAAATCGAATGGTATATTCCATTATCTAGACCGAATTCGGATCCCCAAGCGCACTAACTTACGACAAATTCTGCTGGACGAAGCCCACAAATCTCGATATTCTATCCATCCCGGTGCCGATAAGATGTACCAGAACCTTCGCTACAGGTACTGGTGGCCGGGCATGAAGAAAGATATCACTATCTATGTTTCGAAGTGTCTGACTTGTTCGAAAGTCAAGGCCGAACAACAAAGACCCTCTAGCTTACTCGTGCAACCTAAGATCCCTATGTGGAAATGGGAGAGTATAGCCATGGACTTCATAACGAAACTCCCGCGCACACCATCAGGTCATGACAGCATCTGGGTTGTCGTTGACCGTTTGACTAAATCTGCTCATTTTCTACCAATATGAGAAGACTTTAAGGTAGAACGATTAGCACGAATCTACACCGACGAAATCATCTGTCGACACGAGACGCCTCGTGATATCATCTCTGACCGCGATGGTCGGTTTACCTCGCGTCTTTGGGAAACATTTCAATCTGCTCTCGGTACTACCCTCAATCTAAGTACCGCTTTCCATCCCCAAACCGACGGTCAGACTGAAAGAACGATCCGTACCCTTGAAGACATGCTTCGCTCGTGTGTCATAGATTTCGGTGGTAATTGGGACGCGCACTTACCTTTGGTCGAATTCTCGTACAATAACAGTTATCATTCTAGCATTCAAATGGCATCATTTGAGGCATTATACGGAAGAAAATGTCGATTGCCGATTGTATGGCATGAGATCGGAGATGCGCAAATTCCCGGTCCTGAGTTGTTGCAAGAAACACTGACAAAATCCTCCAAATTCGAGACAATCTGCTGAAAGCTCGGAGTCGTCAGAAAAGTTACGCAGATAGACGCCGCAAGCCCCTTGAATTTGACGTTGGCGATCACCTACTCCTAAAGGTTTCACCTTGGAAGGGGGTGATCAGATTCGACAAGAAAGAAAAGCTTGCGCCTCAATATGTTGGACCCTTTAAAATTCTGGAAAAGATTGGCAAGGTGGCCTACAGACTCGAACTACCGGAGGAACTTAGTAACGTCCACCCGACTTTCCACATTTCGAACCTCAGAAAGTATCTAGCCGAGCAGGATTTACAAGTGCCACTCGAGGATCTACAAGTGGATGAAACGTTACACTTCATGGAAAAGCCTGTCGAGATCATGGACCGAGAAACCAAGAAGCTCAGGTGCGCACGCATTCCCATTGTGAAGATTCGCTGGGAAGGCAAACGCGGCGCGGAGTTCACCTGGGAACTCGAAAGTGACATGAAGGCGAAGTATCCACAGTTGTTTGTTACGCCTGCGCCCTAATTCCTTAAACTAGGGGAGGCTGTAACACCCCGCATTTTGAAGTCAAGGTACAAGTCAAAGTCAAAGGAAGAAAAAGATTGCTAAATGCGATCTGTCATTCCTTGCTTAATTATTGATTGTACTCTCTGACTTTGTAATCGATACTCTAATTTTAGTAACTTTAGTTGTATTATTTGGAGTAAGTGCTAATTAATCGCAGTTTATCGTTAATCGACTTATCGCTATCGCTATCGTATCGCAACTCGAATCGCATGTTCTGGATATTGTTTTATGTGTGTGTGCTATTTATGTGTTACTTGTGCATGTTATTATTTGTTTTGTGGCGTTAATCGAAAACGCAACCGCAACTCTATCGCAACGCAAACTAACCGCACACGCTAAACGAAAGGTTAATTATGTTAGTTAGGTTATTTGTGTAACTAATGTGTAACACTATCGCATCGCTTACCCGCAACGCATCGCAACGCCCAACACACGAAACGAAACGCCAAAAACCAACTCGCAGCAGCCCTTCGATCGAATGACCATTCGATCGAATGGTCATTCGTACGGATGACCATCTGATGGGACTGCCTTCCGATTCATTACACTCCACCGCCTTTCCACTTTTGGCATCTATAAATAGCACCTGTCACATCACTTGAACAGTGATGTGACAGCTCTGGTGCGACCCTTCGACTTCTCAGCCTCTTTTCTCTCGATTTCTCGCGATTCTTGTAAGTTTTCAACTCAAATCTTGTACATCTATCATCTCTACACACACCTTCATCATTTTCACCATCAAATCTTCACTTTTAAACCATGAAATCGGCTGATTTGAGGTGTTCTAGGATGATGTCATCATGGGGTTCTTATGAACTTCAAGTTTTGACCTCATTCCACCAAGAACAACTCAGATCTAAGAGATTTCAACATGTTTAAACACTGATTTCGCATAAATCTAAATGTTTTCAAGATTAAAAGGATTGAAAAGTGTTTTCATAACTTTCTTTCAACTCTTTTACACTCATGTACTCGAAACCGATGGAATCGGAGCTCGTTCAGGCCTTCTACTCGTTTTCTAGTGAAGTGTCGGTCTGAGATCTGATTCCTATCAAAGAGACAACCGATTCCGGGTTGAATATGAACAACCGTCATGAACCGTTAACTGATGAGGCTGGGGTGATTCCCACTTCGATCGAACGACTCGGTCAAACCGCAAACTTTTCAAACTTAGCAAAGTATTCCAAATATTCCAAATATCAAACGATGAGGTTGTTCAATGGATTGCCGTCCGATCGGATGACATTTGGTCTTCAACACTTAAACTTTTTACAAAATTTTCAAAGATCATCAGTTTCTAACGGATAGTCATTCGATCGGACGACCATCCGATCGAATGACCATCCTGCTGTGAACTTGTTCTCTAAGAAATATCTCCCTTGAACGGATCACCATCCGAGCGAACGACCAACCGACCGGACGACCGTTCGATCCAACGACCTGAAAGGTAGAGATATTTCTCTCTTTTTAAAATGCTACAACGAAAACTTCAAAGCCATCATACACAAACACATCCATCCCAAACGAATGTTAATCCGACCGAATGGCCATCCCACCGGATGACCATCCGTCCGGATTGCCATCCGATCGAATGACCATCCGTCCGGATTGTCATCCGATCGGATGACCATTCGTCATTCAGCACACTCGTCTCCGTTTTAATGCCCCGTTCATCGCTTTTGCTATCGTTCTGTAATCAGGCTTACTATAGCGCTCCCTTCAATCCAATCACAGATTGTGTTTAGCAACTACCATCTCTGTGAGTATACTCGATCCCTTTTTGCTTTACGCACTTTTGGGTGTTACATACGTTACTTATACTAAATCACATCGATCACACAACGCAAACACATTTTATACGCTAACCGCTCTCACATGTGATACGTGTTATTCGATGAATGCTTGTATGTTATGTTTACACAGTGATTGTTGCCTGACACCTTAGCAACGATAGTACTATAGTTTGGACTCAGCACCTTTCGTGGACAGGGGTTGTTAAGGGCTTTTCTTCACGTGTCACAGTGGTAATATGTGTTGCGCATTCTACAACTCGCAGTCACATCTGTGCATATTTCATTGTCGATAACGTACTAGCTTCACTTTGCTACATGTTACATGCTGGTTATGCGTAAAACGTTTTCACTATCTATTATACTATTAAACTTGTATGCTCACCTTTACACTATGTGTATTGACCTCTATTTTAACGTATGTGACAGGTGTTTAGGATGCTATGCTTTGCTAACTTCTATGGAATCAAGATAGGATGAGTCTAGAAACAAACAATTTATAATTTGAGTTGTCGAAACAGCCTTTATTTGTCCTTGAGATACTTGGTCTGTAATAACTGTTTAATTTGGTATGTTAATGGTATGGGACATAATATTAAATATCTGGTAATTTAGTTGTTATGGATTTCTCCTGGACAATCTGTTTCGCTCAGTGCCTCACCCCGATGTTTCCGCCATCAGTTGGGGTGTGACATGTTCCACTCAAACAAATTTTTTCTTAAGAAAAGGTAGGTCTGTTTGGTATGGGGTAACGAAATAGATGAGAGAATGGAATGGACGAGATAATGAAATGGATGAGGTAATGGAATGGACAGCTGTGGCGGAGGTGGGTGGCAAGGGCGGTGGTGATCAGAGGTGGCAAAGGTAATGGTGGCGGCGGTGGCGGCGATGATTGAAAGTGGGTGGTGGCGGTGATCGGAGGTGGCAGCGATGACGATGTTGGTGGGGACGGAGGTGGGTGGCGGCGGTAGGTGGTGGTGGTAGTTGGTGGGTGACGACGACGGAGGTGGGTGATGGCGACGGATGACGGTGGTGGTGGTGGTGGGTGGTAGCAACGGTGATGGGTTGTGGTGTTGTTAATGAAGGGTGAAGAGGGAATGGAATAGAAAAAAACAGGGGGGACGGATGGAATGATTTTGAGGGAATGAAATGCATTTGGAATAGGCGATTCCATTCCATCGACTAACCAACACTCTTTTCTTCACTCCCTTACAATGGTCCCTTCCATTCCACCTTTCATTCCTGCAGACCAACCATTAACCATCTCTATCTCCTCTTCTCCCCCTTAGTGACTACTCTCCGCTTCAAGGTCAATCACCCTACTTAAACAAGGGGTGACGGTGGTGTGCCCGCGTGGGATACTCACTCAAACACCTCACCGTAACGCCTCGCTTTTTGTAACTTTCCTTATTTAGCAAGTTTATTGTACTTTCCATTTATAGAAACTTGTATTCCTCTGTATTCGTATTTCATTCCAAACGTTGTAATCTGAGACTTGAATCATAATGAAAATTTTATCTTTTATATACTTGTGTTATTCATTATTCATAAATATTTGTCGATTATTCATGTTACATACATACTTAATACCTTTTACATGCAAATTCATATGTAATCGTACTTATTATACATGCAAAATACATTTATCCGTTCCTTTATTTATGCACAACACTTATACATAGAACTTATACGCTTAAAACGCTTACAACCGTCGAGATCAACCAAAGTTGGACATTGGGCTTTTGTGCCTGGCACACTCATGCGAATGGGCCTGGCCCAGTTCGTCCGAGTGCACATCCGCACCAAAATGCCCCCTCCACTCTATAAATACAAGTCCATTCTTTCACTTCCAAACCTTCAACACCCGAATTTCTCTCTCGAGCTAACATTGAGCAGATCATTTATAGCTCATCTCAGTTATTCCAAAGTGAGTATCTAGCTTGAAAACAACTGATTTCATCTTATTTCTTCTACTTTTCTTTGTTTTCATCAAACTTTTACCAAGATTCTTCACAAATCTCTGTTTGGTTTATCAGATCTGCCATGGCAGCTGATGTAAACACTCAACTCAATTGAGGACAATAATGGAAGTGAAGTTAATATTTCAAAAACCTTTTTACAAACTTTCTGACTTCGAACTCAATTGGATAAGAGGTTCTACGAGCTCACAAGCTAAGTCAATAGCCGTGGATTCAAGTTTGAGCCAATTCCAGTTGAGTAGGTAATCAGTTCAAACAAAACTGAACTGATTTACCTAAGAAAACAGTTGTCCGAATGGCAGGCACAGTCGTCTGAGAGGGACATCCCTCTCGTACGAAAGAGCATCCCAGTTGGTACGAATACAGCTGTTCACTATGTTCCGATGATTTTCAAGTGTTGAATGACTGTCCAAATCACTATCTTCAATATAGTTGATTCTGCAACATCGGTGTGTGTTCTGTGGGAACTTTGGTTTCTAATCTAGATACACCACCTTACGTAACTTGTGTAATGAACACCCAAACAATCTCCTAGATCTAGAGCAAGTGAACCCCGTCCAGCCTTTGACACTTAGTTAATTCTTTCTATGTCTTGTTGGCACACCTGGGTTGTACATTGTTCGGTTGTTTATACATTTACATTTATTACGTTTATATAACTTTAATCACACTAACTAATATAAAAGGTGAATTTCAGGCTACAATATACAAGAGAAATTATCTAAGTTTGAAGAAGATAGTTCAAGAGAGACAAGTATTGATATATGACGCGTGGTCCGTAGGACGACCTTAAGTGCTATAAATGGTATTGTAATCCTACATTTAATCGGATATTTATCTAGAATTAAATAACTACTTTAGCTTGTGTTTCAGGTACATTAGAGAGTTAAAAGTTCGGGAATGAAAGCTTAATAGGAAGTGCGGCTGGAAACAAGATTGGAGTTAGAAGTTTGAAGAAACTAGGAGACAAACCCAGCCACTACCGTAGCTTACGGTGGCTACCGTAAGCTACGGTCGCTCCCAA
This sequence comes from Helianthus tuberosus, assembly GCA_030545235.1. Lineage (NCBI taxonomy): Eukaryota > Viridiplantae > Streptophyta > Magnoliopsida > Asterales > Asteraceae > Helianthus > Helianthus tuberosus. The sequence continues at coordinate 113,943,232 of CM060414.1, read as the reverse complement.
AGTCCCATAATTTCACCGTAACACAGTTTGAACAGGGAGTAAAGGATTTAAGGGCCACCGTAATTTACGGTGGCCGGTGTAATTTACGGTGGCGCCAGCAAAAAATGTAACTCCCATTTTTAATAGACAATTATGTGTGTCTTTTCATCATTCTCATCATTGTTTCCGTTTTGCAACTTTTTGGAGGCGATTTTCTGGTGTTCTTGAGTGTCTTTGAAGGTTCTAAACATTAAGCTTTTGTTTTTGATTTCCATGAACAAGATTTGAATGTTATGATGATTCACCGAACCATTAGCGGCTAGTTCGATTGGTGATCATCCCGAATGTATGATTTACTCATGACACTTATGTTTTATGCTTTAATTTCTGGAATAATGAACTTTACATGTGTTGTTTAGTTTATTATGGTGTTTGAATAACTGTTTGTAAATTGTTAATTTGTGTTTGATCATAGTTCTAAACCATACGTTCTTGGTGCCGTAGGCAATCGAGATATCGTGGGAGGGATTAGGGTTGGATATATGTTAATTGGTCATCGGGTAACAACCTCGCGTTCTAGGAATCCGAGTACTTAGTTCCCTTTCATCACAAATGATTAATCATACATGAATCATGTCTACATGGTTCTTTCCAGTTTAGCATGAACATTAGTGTCACTTAAAACCTGAAACACGGGATGATCACTACCTCTTTAATTTGTTTACAAACCTAATAGTGATTTGCGATTTAATTTAGTTACATTTAGTTAAACAAACCAATCAATTAAAACTCTGAATTTATATTTTCTGCAACTTAGTTTTAATTTGATCATTTAGAAAAACTACTTAGTGAACACGCATTCCACAAACTCAATGTGTTCGATACCCACTTACCACTATCTATTTAGTGTAATTGGATTATTATTGAGTGAGACTTCGACCTCACTCCGTTGCCGGGAAGTAGTGCGCAACGTGTGTTATCTTTAGTAGTTTTTGTTTATTATTTTTCAGGTTTACGCTGGTTGTGTTAGTGTGCAAGTATTAACTGGTTATCTTATTTCAACATTTTTTTCGTTTCTCTTATTTCACCCATTTATCATATATTTCATAAATTTTCATTACTAAATATTTAATTTTTCGTATATTCAACTGGTATATATATTTGATTAATGCATCACTAAGGTCAACCTAACTTCGTAGCCTTTAATTTGCTTATGTTAGGATGAGAAATTCTAAAAATCTTATGAACTAGTCAACTTATTATTAGTATTAATAAAGTAACACAAATATTGAAATCTAGTGAAATCATCAAAGTATTTAACACTTCATACAAGACTTTTATTATTTAATAATTTGTCAATTAACAATATCCGTTAAAAAAAATAAATAAGAAATGAATCGATATCAAACAATATTAAAAGAAACTTTTAAAACACGATATAATGATTTAACATTGCATCAAAATATCAAATGTGATATTATTAAAAGAAATAATACCATATTTGGTTAACATTACATCAAAGTATCAAATGTGATATTATTAAAAGAAATAATACCATACTTGGTTCCCAAATACCAATATGTGTTTTTTGAATATAAAGAAGCATGGGTCATGGGTGGAACTGTGGAAGTGGGAATAATAAAAACCATAGCTTTGGTTGGCCATGTTTCCTTTTTTGGGGTAAAAGTCAAAGGTTTGCCATGAGAAGAATGAAGAGCCCTTTTTGACGAGCACCTTTGAGAACAAAAATGGAACTGACCCTTTAAAGATTCTCATCCACCATACATTTAAATATTGTTTCTATAACAACACAACTTTGATGAAAAAATCACAAACATTAGCTTATGATATGTCTAACATATTGTAAAGTTATCATATAAGAGTTTATAACTTATGAGTTGTAGTTATCAGTTAGTTAGGTGTAGATGTACTTAATAGTTTTAAAGTGTAAAATGACATGCTATAAATTTTTTATATGGTGATGATGAAAAAGTATTTAGGTAACTTTTACTTGTAACACATACGATACAACTTCTGATAAACAATCAATAAAATAAAGGAAAAATGGATTTTTTTTATGTACCATAGTTCATTTTGCATAAATTCATCTATTGACCTTATGAATTCATCAACTATATTAAAGTTAGGGTGTATGGGGCGTCAACCGGTGAAGCCAAACGATGACAAGTCATCGGGTGAGAGCACCGTCACCAACCCCCTTCACTACCCGGTAAACTCAATAGGGAGTGGAGCATTCATCGTTAAAAAAGAAACGAATGAGACCGCTGGTGCCCCCCCCCCCCCCCCCAACGGTAATATTACCGTTTAAAAAATTATGTTTTTTTATTAAACACCTATTTTATATTTTTCACACCCACTCTTTATATTTCTTCATACATTTTTTATTTTATACCATAATTTATCAAAATGACGGATCAAATACCATTGTTTATTCCACCCGACAATAGCGACGATGGTATCTTCTCAAGCGATAGTAGATTATTTTTTTCAAAACTCTTATTGAACAAGCCGAACTAGAAGACACATGCACATCTAGTAAAAAAAGATATGTGTGTCGTGATAAGGAGAAATGCCACAAAATCCTTATAAAGAAGTTCAAGAAGCAACACGAGACGGCAAGAAAATAACGTGGAACGGGTTTTTGGTGTTTTAAAGTCAAATGAGGTATATTTAATTGAACGTGTGCTTAGATGGTGGAAAAGATTAGGTCTGTCGTATATACGTGCATTATTTTACATAACATGATTTTAAAGGACGACAGAAACGCGATAGCACCGGTACACATTCGAGATTCTCCGGTCGAGGTTGTTTACGATGATCCTTGTAAGTCCAGTAGCCTTCGTTAGGATATCACAACCACGATCAAGAGTGCAAAACTAATGAAAGTGTTGAACAAGAAATGTCGATTGTATTAATGTTGCACACAAGCTCTTGGCTCATCTGGTACAATATCGATCAATAACAAATTATCAACCACTTCAAATCATTCTCTTTAAAGCTCAACTGTTTCGAATGATTAACATTTCAAAAATGCTTAACCCTAATAATGAACTAAACATAACATTATATAGGGTCACATAGAATTCGGCCCACATGGCCTAACCCAAGCCCACTAGAAAACTAAGTCTAATACTTATAAGTGTGTTTGATAAAGACAAGCGTAAACCTACTTAATTTTATGGCCTTACAATATCCCCCTAGGTTTATATTGTCTTTATCATAACTCTGTGGGAAGATACTTCATCTCTTCATCCTCAAACTTAGGTCCTTTGTTCTTCTTGACCATTATCAGCTTTTGCTTGAACATCTTTCTTAAAAAGAATGCGAGAGGAGGATTCTCGTCAGCTCTTTTCTTTTAGAATATTTCTCTTTCAAGCAGGTTCACAGATACTTCTTAATAGATTGTAGTTAATATTTTATATTATTCTCTTGTATATTTCCCTAAAATAGGGATTGTATTTTGGTTATAAATATTGAGTAATAGAGGAGAGGGGTCATCGATCCAGTTACAAACAATATTGTTTACCATCATGGTATCAAGAGCCTAGGGTTCTCTCTCCTCCTTCTCACCCATTACGACCTTCTCCTTCCCCACTCTGTTGCCGCCATTCTTTTCTTCTTCTTCTTTTCTTCCTTTTTTTCCAACATATCTTTAATGGATTCCACTAAAATCCATCCTGCCTCAACAGTCACAAACATAAAAAGTCTCATCCCTATCACCCTGGAGATGGAAACTGGACAGTATGCATCCTGGTCCGAGTTATTTAAGATCCAGTGTAGGGCATATCTCGTCATCGATCACCTATCGCCCAAGCCTCAACCTGCTGCCACTTCCTCCTCTAAAGACGGCGATAAAGAACAGTCCAAACCTCCCTCTGACAACACATGGGATCGTCTAGACGCCATTGTTTTGCAATGGATTTATGCTACGATCTCAAACGATCTCTTACATACCATCTTCCATCTATCATAGTCAGATGATTATTCGTATCTGGTTCTTCTGACTTGGGTACATCTTATTGTTGTGATGCTTCATGCTTTGTCAGCAGCTAACAACATCTCATTTTTCATCAACCCCTGTTTCTTGATTGAAATTAGGTTATGCACATGCTCAAAAATTCATAAGCATACATTTCTATGCAACAGAGGAAAGTACCACATGAACACTTAGTACATCCAAGTGCTTATACTCGGATTTCACAATTCAAATTTCTCTCAATTTTTTTTAATGATCAATCAAATCTTCAAGAACGGTTAAATTTTAGATAAAACAAATAAACACTCTATTTTTGTATTTTTTTATTTTCTATTTTTTAATTTTTAAATATAAGAATATAAAGAGAAACACAAATAAACAAAGAAACTAGAGTAAACTGCCATTTTGGTCCCTAAGGTTTGGTCACTTTTGTTCAAAACTCAAACCTTTTAAATCTGGGCCCCTGTGGTTTCACTTTTATTGCCATTTTGGTCCAAAAATTCAATCAACTGATATTTGGCTAATAAAATCCTGTTATTTTGTCCTTTTCCTCAGGGGCAAAACTGTCAATATAATTTTATTATAACACATTATTAATTAAATTAATGAAATCAGTTGATATTTGGCCAATTTACCCCTGAGGAAAAGGACAAAATAACAGGATTTTATCAGCCAAATATCAGCTGATTTCATTTTTGGACCAAAATGGCAATAAAAGTGAAACCACGGGGACCCAGATTTAAAAAGTTTGAGTTTTGGACTAAAGTGGCAAAAGTGACCAAACCTCAGGGACCAAAATGGCAGTTTACTCAAGAAACTAATATACAATTACAATTGCAATGGGATCAAAATCGTTCTCAGGCAGACCAAGGAACATTTTTCGGTGCGAGCTTATTCAAACTGGTCTATGCGATTGCCGATATGTTTGTCCAGTTAAACCCAACGCTCAACATTCAATTTTTCAACTGCGTGATATGCTTAAGGTAATACCCATGTGTCCCATTCCCTGGCACACCCCCGTGATCAAGGTAAGCACAACAATTCATCGTAGCAGGTGAGTATACTGAGTTCATCCTTTCTTTTTACAACGTCAGACCATTGGTGATAGGTCAGTACTTTCGTACAACAGAGCGACCAATGTTTGTGTCTTATGAGGGTTAGGCAAATACCTTTTTGGTACGAATTTTGCTTTATAGCTCAATGGAATTCCCTCAAATTGAGTTTATCTTCCTTTAAGGTTTTTGGCCTCTTTGGCTCTTTTTAGATATCCTGACTGTGCCTAGGTCTGCATATGATCTGGATGCAACAGAACGATAGCCAAAATATCCTCGGATGACTCATCAACATAAAGACCCGAAACCTCAGACGTTGGCTATCTATCAACACAAGATTTAAGATCATAAAATCATACGCCGATGGTATGTTACCCACATGATACATAGTTTGTTATGTTTGTATCACTTAGTATCTTTTATCACTTTGAGCATCAAGCCTATCGACATATCACATTAGATCCTAGTCTTTTCAGCTATACCACCTTACATGTGTAAGTCAAACCCTTTAACACAAACATTTATTTCATTACCCAATTATGCACAAACTATTTCTGTCTTTTTCTCTTTTTCGAATGTTTTTCTCTATCTATCCCCTTAAATTTGTGCGTAAATCTTATACGCAAATTTACCTTATAAGGAAAATGTATGTACACAAAGGAAAACAAAAGAAAATGAAAACATTTTTGTTATTTTTGCTTAACCATTCCGTCAACAGATTTAAGACTAATCAATATCAACATTAGAACATGAAATTTAAATTGTACCTTTTCGCTAATCTTATCTTACCTCCCTTATCTCCTCCAAAGGAAACATATCAACTGTAAAGAAATACAAATTTTTGCAATAGTGAGATGTTACCCGTTTTGTCTTTGGAACAACCGCTATCAACATTCCAAGGTTTGTCAACAGCTCCTCCTTGGTTGTCCCTGAAAAATAAGGAGATTAGTAGGACATTGGTACCCAGGCCATCGTGGTCCTGGGATTTCCCGAAGCATCAAAATAAGATACTTCCCGTAAGCACATGTCCTCTTTTGTTTCAAGGATTGGTGATGTTGCTGCTTTATATTTTGCTTTCCAAATTTGTTTAGGCTTTTCTAATTTCTTAGGTGCCTTTGGCAAAATAATTTACTTTTCAACCTTATTAATTTTCAAAACTTGTTTAGGTTTCAAAGCTTGTTTTCATCTAGCTTTCGCAGCATTCCAATCCCCATCAGATGGTTTAACCTTGGGATGCTTATTCATCATTGCTTTAGGCTTTTTATCCTTCATTGGATTAGAATAAGATCTATCTCTTGGTGTATCCCTCTGATTCTATGTATAATATTGCACATAAGGACGATATGTGCAATTCCGTGCAATGTGACTGGGTATGCCGCAGTTGTAGCATGTTTGCTTCTTTACATAAGGGGCATACCTTGATCCATTCGATCCAACCGAGGATAAATTTGAGTTATAAGAAAACTGTTGGATGATTGGTTTGTAGACTTTCCATACTTTCTGCCCTGCTTCATATGTCGTTGTCTACAACAGTTAGTACATTCACTGTTTTTCTTTCTAAAAAACTGTGTTAGATTTTGCAATTTCATTTGTAACTGTTGGTTTTGGAGACACATATTTACTTGACGGGCCTCTCAAAACTGGCTCAGAAACAACCCTTTTCACATATGGATGAGCATGAACAGACAGATTGGATGTTTTCAAACGAACATCGATAGTTTTTTGGCAAACAATATCATCCCCCTCAACCCAATCCTCTACTTTTACCTCATCTGCACACGAAGTAGAAGCATCAGTATCGTTCACACATTTAAACTCAGGGACTATTGGCCTCACCACACTTGTACCAACAATCTTGAACGAGGCTTCATCCCATTCTTCTACATTTTCGACTTGCCTTCTTGTATCAGCTTCAGATGTTGTGGCTCAGTCAATGTCTCACAGCTTGATTCAGCTGAACCACTTGAGTTACATTCCTTTTGTAGCGGCTCTGTTGAATCCTCTGTTGTGGATTTAGCTGCTCCAGAGGACTCACAATTGGATTCACTAGATTCAACTGATTCCAATTTCTTAGAATCAGTTGCTTTAGGTGATTCACATTTAGAGATAGATGGTGCAGCTGGCTCAGTTGGTTCATTTCGATTCATCATTTGAAAACTGACTTTCAGGTTGGTTATCAAAACCTCTTTGTTCATTAGGATTTGAAACCTGAAAATGTGTCACACCCCGATATTTCCACGTATTACCGGTGGGCCCGGTGGGGGAGTATCGTGACGTAGTTGATGTCATTATAGTCAAACAACACAATATTTAAATGCACAGCGGAAGCAAAGATAGATTCATTTCAACTTTAATAAATTGTAATATTAAATATCACAAACAGTTGAAACAGATCCACAGGAGGATCAAAATAAAAAGGAAACATTGTTCAACAGTTTTATAGCATCCAAGCTTGCGAGACTTATTGTAGACGCTAGGAGAAAGCCAGCCTAGTTCGCGTAGTACCTGCACTTAACCTTTTTTGGGAAAATACGTCAGTTTACACTGGTAAATACTAATAACTGACTCATTTTAAAAAGGTTAATAAAATTGATTTGAATGCACGTGGCACAAACTTTTTATAACTTGGGATAATTATTTGGATATAATCTTGTAAAAGAATTACATATTTCTTATGCGTTCAGTAGCCCGGTTCGTGCCGGGTTAAAGATCAATAGACACACCACATAATTTATTTAGGCACTGACGGGTGTACGCCTACACCCCATGTTTAGGTCGTGGCCATTTCGTAAAATGATGCCAAGGATATCCGGGACATGGTCATTAACCCCCCAAAGGCTTTAAGCAAACAAAACATTTCCAAACGGAGCATATCAATGGTTTAACCTCTATTCGATTAAATATTCAATGCCCGACCAAGCGGTATTTTATATACCATACCCCAAGCCCGTATAGGGAAAATAAGTTAAAAGTATTTACCTTTGCAAGTATCAATCACAAATAGCAAGTGCGTGTAGCTTTTACCGGGTCTCCTATTCTGGAACGAAGGTTTATAATAACCTATTAGAATCCTAACGGGTCTTTAATTAAGCCTAAACTTAGACCAGTTAGTTTTAAAGAAAGATACGGTCCGTACGCATGATTAAGCGAAGACCGGAATAGAATGTGATTTAGACCCGACAGGTTTGAAGACTTGTATAATATGGGTATACTAAACACATTCTGGATTTTGAGATAAAAGTGATAAGGTTTGACCCGTTTCGGCTAATTTATGCAAACTAGTTACATAAACCGAACCGAACGCGCAAGAAGCGTAACGGGTAACCATATGTCACACCCCGACCACGTAAAACAACGAAACGTGGTTGAAACGTCGGGGAGTGTTGTAACAGAATTAATGTTTCACAACCATGGAAATTAAAGTTTCGTTTTATTCATCAAACAAGCGAGTTACATTGTCTTTAAACAAGAAATAAAGAGTACATAACATAAATTAACTAGTTCTTGTCTCGTTTTAAGTCACTAAGGCACAGGCCCGCCTAAGTATGTCTCGATAAGTCCTATGCATCAACTCCTGAAAACACATGTGAAAATAGGTACGTCAGCATAAAAATGCCTGTGAGATACATAGGTTTTGTGAAAATAGGTTTCATGACTTGTAAGTTTAGAAAGAGTTGTTTAATAAAGTTTAGTCATGAACCTTGTAAATTGATTTGTTTTGTAAATCATTTGAAAAACAATCAGTTCAGATGATATGTATAAATAAGAGAATAATGTATGGTTAAATGAATAACCATGTAAAATGAGTTTGTATTTGATAAGTTGTTTGTAAAACAATGTTTTGTGAAAAGTATGTTATTTGTATAAAATGTTATATGTCTCGAATTGAAATGATTCAAATAACGCTACGATATGTAGTACCATACAAACACTTATATATAGGAAGTACCAGCGGCGTATCCACCATGCTTGTATCATATTACACACGCCTCGTTACTTAAATCACTTACTCAAACCAAACCACCAAAGTAAAATGTTTAGGTATAATCAAATGTCAAAATGTTTGTGTGAAAACCACGTCAAAATGTTTATGTCTAATGTAAATCATGAATTGTGTATATCAATGTCAAAATGTTTATGTCTAATGTAAATCATGAAATGTGTATCCAAAATATCATGTATGGTAAGTGAAATATATCAACTATACCATATGTAAAATGCACAAAAACAAGGTATTGAAGTAAAACATGGTTTAAATCAAAGTTATGTTTTGTGGAACAAATGCATGCTATACTGATATAAACATCTATGCGGTATCATGAAAATGCATACATCCAAGCCTTGTGACTGTGGTGATAGACCCCTAAACGAATTTAAAGGTCTATCTGTGTAAATGTATATCGAATTCGGTCATTCCTTCCACCCAAACAAACCTAGGGTTCAGGAACAGGAGTTGTCAAGTCCTATGGTACCATTACCTACTAACGAGCGGCGTAGCTAATGTTAATGAATATACATTGTCTCATTTGAACAAACCAAATGTCATACCAAAATGTAAGCATGTGATGAATAACAAATGTACTAAGTACGCACACAATGGGCATACATAGCATAAAATGTAATGTAAAACAATGTACTAAGTACGCACACAATGGGCATACATAGCATAATATGTAATGTAAAACAATGTACTAAGTACGCACACAATGGGCATACATAGCATAAAATGTAATGTAAAACAATGTACTAAGTATGCACACAATGGACATACATAGCAAAAAGACAATGAAATCATGTACTATAAATGTACTAATGAACATAGCAAGTATATGATGTGAAAACAGGAAAGCATGAAAGTAACAAGTAGGCACATGTGTTTCACCCCAAAACAGTTTGGAAAACAGTAAAAGAGGGGTCTATGTACTCACTTGAGATTGCTTAGTAGTCCTTGAGTAACAACCTGAAGAAACACTAACTAAATGGTTGGAACCGAGATAGTTAGGGGGTTTAAATCCGCATAAAAAGGTTAGTTCTCTCTCGATTGATTCAGTCACAGCTGATTTCCTTCTCCGGTGATCCTGCAAAAAAGAGCACCGTTAGTCTCGCCAAGGGGAGAAGAGGGTTCTCTCCTTGACCCGACTCCGGTGTGAGAATAAGTATTGGTAATGGAGAAGAGAAAGTATTTGGGGAGTGGATGTAATCTGCCTTCATACCTGAACAGTTCTCGTATTTATAACCGGGAGTTTGGGAGGGAAAACCTGTTATTGAAAAGATAACGGAAGATGCTAACGCCGTAGCGGTTACATTTTCTCCCGTTTAAGTTCTTTGATCTGAGGTTAAGTTGTCTCGATCCGATGTGAATGCACACGGATCACGGTTTGATCTATGGCTGGGGAATTGCCATGTGGAAAGTGATTAAATGGAGATTACTCTCCAATTGCATGCCTTCGTTGTGATTTCAGGGGCGTTTGTGGTGATGACACGTGTCCTGACGGTTATAACCGTCTGGGTAGTGCACGATCGTATTCTTTCTAGAAGATTACTGTTGTAATCTAGTGTGGCACCTTACTGTGTGGAGACCACTGAATAAATCCTAAGTCTAAATTATCCAAGTCTGGATATTTAAGCGGAAGTATTGATCTCAGGATTCTAATCCTTTGTTAATGGGAGAAGGCGCAAGGATTTATGTTTTCCTTTGGGCGTGCGACTATAGATTGCTGATTACTTTCTTCCTTTTGTAAGACCAATGCGCGGCCGCGCAAGGTTAAAAGGTTAAAAGGTTGGTTTGCGGTATGGTCTTAAATCCTTTTCATGAGGTTTTTGGGACCTTACCCCTTCAAGTGCCCCCAGTCTAGTGTTGTACTTATGCAAATAAGTGGAGCACTGGACTTATGAGAGGGAAATGTTTTTGGGCGCGAAAAAATAAGGCACCTTCTCTGAGAAGCTTGAATTTCTCTGAGTAGGGAATCTTTTGTGAGAAGTTTGAATGTTGCTAAAAAGGGCTTTTTAAGGGGAAATTGACGTCATCTGCCGGTAAGAATGTGCATTTTTTCTTCTCTCTTGGGATTTGTAGTGGCGCTTTGTCAGGCTTTATTAATGAGGATATGACTCTTGTTCCAGTAGCGCCGCTTGGATGTGATATCTTTCTGACAGTTAATCATAACGATCCAGTTTCCCTTTCTCCAAGGTGTTATCCCCTTTATATATTTGTAGGATGTGTATTCTATCTTCTTATTTTGGAGATTATGGAGATAAAGGGTTTATATCGTACCCGTCGACTTCACGATATCTTGAATTTCTACGAAGCCGCCGAGAGCTTGTTGTTGCTTGCCAACTCTCCGTCACCGCCTCTTACCGGAACTGATGAGGTGACGTCTGCTGTTGGGCCTGTTGATGCTGATCTTCGTTTACCGGAGGCTAATAAAGAGACCGTTGTGCTGTCGGTTGAGACTTTAATGGCTCATTTCCCAACCCTCCGTCCGAGTACGTGTGAGTTGGTGTATTGTCGTCGTCGGAAGAAACCTCCGGTGAACATAGGTGTTGAAGATGAACTTGCTGTTGACTAAGTTTGGGAGTATCCCTTCTTTTGATGTTTGTGTTAGTCTGTTTAACACAACCCTCTTTTTTTTTTTTTTTTTTTTTTTTTTTTGAAGATCACTGGTGTGATTATTGTATGTATTCTTAGCTTTTGGTACTAAAAACTTCCAAAGATCATTGTCATGATTTAAGAAGTGTTTTATGTTACACTGGGTAATGTATATTTTGATGCACTTCTGTGCTTGTAAATTGCTGTACGTTTTTGCATGTTTGGATTACAATATGTTGCATGTGCTTTAATTGTTTTGATCAGGTAGAGCGAATTTAGAGATGGCATTGTGCTCATGTGTGAACGTTTGTCAGAATCTGCGCTTTTGTTGCGCTTTTTTCTCAGACTGTTCATGAGTTGTACAATTGTTGCCATTCCGTTTTCGCGTAAACCAAAAGAATTTCATGCAATTTGTAACAAACAGTAACAAGTATAGAAATAGCGTTTGTATTGATAGCGCGTGAGGCTTGTAATACAAGTGCAAATAGGAAACACATTGCTTGTGAATGATTTGACCTATATGTAACACCTGCGCAACTGTTGCGCATTCCAGGTACGTGGAACTAGAGTTCCGTCAATTCTTTTTAGGGTATATGCTCCCTTGCCTAGGACCTCGTTAATAACGTATGGTCCCTCCCATCTTGGTGCTAATTTGCCCGGCTTTTCAGCATTTGAGGCTTCATTGTCGCGCAAGACGAAATCACCGGGGACAAAGGTGCAAACGCGGACGCGCGCATTGTAATATTTTTCGAGCTTGGATTTGTACCTTGCTTCAGTTATGGCGGCGTTCTCGCGCCTTTCTTCCAAAAGGTCCAAATCCATTCTTCGCTCTTGTTCATTGTTCTGTTTTTCCATAGCTATCATGCGCGGGGATGGTAAACCGATCTCAGCTGGGATGACGGCCTCAGACCCATATACTAGACTGAACGGAGTTTCGCCAGTGCTAGTCTTTGGCATTGTTCGATGCGCCCAGAGGATGCTGGGAAGTTCGTCGACCCACCCTCTGCGCGCTGTCCCGAGTCGCGCTTTTATGCCGTCAACGATTTGTTTGTTTACGCTTTCTACCTGACCGTTCGCTTGAGGATGCGCGACGGAGGCAAAGTTGTGCTCGATCTTCATTTCTTTGAACCATTTTTGAAGATCTTCTACGGCGAAGTTTGTACCATTGTCAGAAATAATGCGCAATGGTAATCCAAATCTGCAAATGATATGTTCCCATATAAATTTGCGGATTACCATTGCTGTTGTTGAGGCCAAAGCTTTAGCTTCCACCCATTTTGTGAAGTAATCTACCGCGACAATGATAAATTTCACTGCTCCTGGCGCGTCAGGAAATGGGCCGACAAGATCGATGCCCCATTGTTGGAATGGCCAGGCGGAAGTAACGGGAATTAGCGGATTTTTGGGTCGGAGTGTCTTTGGTACTTGGCGTTGACATGCCGTGCATCTTTTTAATAGATCAACTGCGTCCATGTGCATTCCTGGCCAGTAGTATCCGGCGCTCATTATCTTTGCCACGACCATGCGTGGCCCCGCGTGTATTCCGCATAATCCCTCGTGGATTTCTCTGACTAGGTATTGGGCGTCTGTTTTATCAACGCAGCGTAGTAATGGGCCCATAAATGATTTCCGGTAAAGGACGCCATCTGCCATCTCGTAATTTATCGCTTTGTGTTGGAGTTTTCTGGCTTCTGCTTTTCCCTCCGGGAGTTTTCCGTGTTGTAAGTATAAGATGATCGGAGACATCCAGGATGGACTACCAATTTCTATCACGTTCACTTGTTTGAGATGAATCGAAGGGTTAGACAATACCTCTATGCGCACTTCCTTTGCCAAATGCTTGAAGCTGGTAGCGGCTAATTTGCTAAGTGCGTCTGCATGCTTGTTCTCGCTTCTGTTTATGTGGTTAACTTTGAATGTTTGGAATTGGCGGATTAGCATCCGCGCTTGTTCAAGGTATAATGCCATAACTTCTCCTCTCGCGTCGTAGTGACCATTGACTTGCTCGACCACCAGTTTTGAATCGACGTTAGCTTCAAGGTTTCTTGCCCCCATTTTTAGTGCTAAACGGAGGCCCGCTAAGAATGCTTCATATTCCGCTTCGTTGTTTGTGCTTGGGAAATCTAAGCGTATGGCATATGTAAGTTCATGATTGTCTGGGCTGACTAATCGGAGACCTGCCCCTGCTCCGTCGTCGTTGGAAGCGCCATCCGTGTGTAAGGTCCAGACTCTATCATCGAAAACGGGTATAGGGTTTGTTGGATCTGAGTTTCTTTTTGATTGTATTTTCGTTTGGAATTAAGATGGAAATGAAAGAGTTGTGCAGCGGAATTAAGATGAAAACAAACTTTGCATACAATCAAACGAGAGTAATACTTTAATCAAACATCTTTACACAATGAATCGAAAGATTGAATTTGTTTTAACAACGATTACAATGATTGATGAATGAATGCAAACTCCCCCTCAGCCAGAGCTCAGTAGTTTGTTCGTGCAAAGAAGACGATGTGGTGAAAGAGCTAATAGAACAGTACAAAGTACTGAACTATTTATAGGCACTTGCAAACCACTGAGCATCTTAGCTGACGTCACCATGAAAGTGACATCTAACCTCCTAACAAACTCTAACCTCTGATCAATACAAACACTGATGTACTAACTACTGCTATTACAAATCATTACACAAAAGACACTTAAACAGCTGCTGCATCCTTCCACTGCTGTGAACCCAGCAGTGCTTGTCCGGATCAGCAGTACTTGACTCAAGGCAGTAGATTGAGTCAGCATAGCTTTGTTCTTCCATCAGTCTTTGTCATTGGGCAGTAGATGGAAGGCAGCAGTTGTAGGTCAGCACTTAGTAAGATCAGCAGATAGGAGGTCAGCAGATATGAAACCACTTTCAAGGGGAGAGATTTGCATGAACCAACTGTAATCATCTGCTTATTCTGGATCCACTGCTCTGATCCAGTTTTGGCTTTAATTATCTGTTCCTCTGATAGGGTTCAATCCCAACAATCTCCCCCTGGAACAGATAATGCCAAAACTCTTCATTATTTGTGGAATTCTTTATTGCCTCATCAACAGCTCCCTTATCTGTCCTTTAAATTGTAATTCAAAGTCTAGGGCATCTGTATCTTCATCATCCCTGCTAAGTGGAAAATCAAGGAGATCCTGCAAATCTTCAAGACTCAGGCCAAGAGCTTGTTCCCTTGATATTTTCTCCACTACTCCACCAGGCCTGAGCAAAGTCAATACGCAGGTCTGTTTGTCAGTTTCCCACTTTTGTATTTTTGAGCCTGGTGGGTTTCTTGGGAGATGTTTATTTGCAGAAGTATTTGGTGAGGCTGGCCTGTTCATAGCTGGCTGAGCAGCACTTGCAGATTGTTCCCATTCAAGATCTTCTTTAATCATTACTTCCGTGCCTGCTTTTACAATGGCATCTCCAGCTAATAGATCTTGAATTGTTTCCATGCTAAACTGGTTTTTGCTCCTTCTTTTGTAGATGGCAGCACCAGTTGGAGCAGTGGTTCTTTTGACTTGCAGCTTTGGTGGTCTTTTTGAGACCTCTGCTTTGGAATAGTCAGGCTTTTGTGGAACTCTTGGATCTTTCTTTCTAAGTTCCTCTAATCTTTTATAGGTTGCCCTGACTCTATCTTCTCCCCACTTTGTCACAGAGTTCTTTGACCCATAATCAGCTGCAATCAGCTCCTCTTTCATTCTCCTCAACTCTAACATCTTCTCAGCTTCAAATTGTTTGAATTTTTCAGGAGGAGTCTGCTTGACCTTATTTTTGATCATGTCTTGAATCCTGGCTGCTTCTTTTTCAAGCTCAGGAATGGTCCAGTTCTTGTACATGTGTTTCTCCCCCTTGTATTTCTTGTAGGTCATGATGTTTTCAATGTAGTCTTTTCTTAAGGACTCATCTGCCCTTTCTGAAATTTTCTGACATACATTTTTAGCAAAACGCTCCATAGCATTGACCTGTGAGAGTAAAAACTGATAGTTTTGTTGAAATTCTCTATCAGATTTCCCTTTTCTGTTTTTGATTGCAATATCCTCTGCTTGTTTGGCTTTGAGTTTCAAGTATTCTTCAATATTGTTAGGCCTGGGATAATTTGCAATTGATGGCAAACTCCTTTTGGCTGGGTCATCTTCATAATAAAAAGATTTGATTTCTTCTCTGACTGCAATGAGTTCCAGAGGAAATGAGACACCAGCAGGAGGTAGTGATTGTATAATTTGAGCTGAAGAGAGAGGTATGGGTTTTGGAATAGTGACAAGTGACAGGGATTTTGAAGATGTTGGTGATGGAGATGTGTCATCATCTTTTAAAATTAGCCTTCTCCTTTTTGTAGGAGGGACTGATGATGTTTTGGATGGAACAGTGGTGGTAGATGTAGTGGCAGTGGATTGTGATTGACTAACAGCTGTTGAAACAACTGGTGTTTCAACCACTGTTGTCATTACAACAGATGTTATAACATCTGCTGTCTTCTGCTGTATGTCAGCAGGTGTTGTTTTTGGTGGTGATGATGGTAAAGCAGTGGATGTTGTGTGTGTTGAAGTGGTGTGTGTTGATGGAACAACTGTTTGGCAAGCAGTAGTTTTTGTAACTCCTGTTGCATCAGCTGTTTTGTATGGTGGTTTTTGAGCAGACTTTGAACGTCTGGTTGGAATGGATTTGGGTTGCCTCACTTTTCTAGTAGGCTTCTTCTTTTCCTCAACAGGATTTTCATAATCCTTTGACCCAGAAGTACCCTGATCTGGATGATCCATTCTGTCCACCCTGGCTTTCCTTTTGGCCTCTCTATCCCTTTTTACACTTGCAACTGCTTCTGCTAGTGCATTTGTTGTCACATCAATTTTCTTGCTGCCATCTGGCAAAGGGATCTTTTTGGTCATGTTTGAATTTTCTGGTTCAAGATAGAGACCATCCTCTATACCCTTCTTTTTCCACTCCTTAATTTTCTCCCCCTTTTTGGCATTATCTTCTGGGAGTTGATAAATGTAGCGTACTTTTGGAGGAGCAGTGCCAGTGGTGTGCAAGATCTGAGTTTTGAGAGGCTTTAAATCAGCCTGAGTGTTCTTGAACCTTGACTCCATTGCATTTCTCAGCTGTTGTACATGTTTTTCATGTTGCTGATCTGCTAATTGTGCTTGTTGTTGGAGAAAAGATTGAAATAGATTCCAGAGCTCATTTGTAGCAGGTGCCCTTTGTGGAGCAGGTGCTTGAGGTGGAACAGCAGTTGATTGTACCTTCTGAACTTGTAACACCTGTTTTAGCATATCTTTGAGTTCTGCAACAGAGTTATCAAGCTTTGCAATACGATCCGTCAATTTCTGGTACTTTAAACCATCACCCAAGTTAATGGGATCATCTGATTTCCCACTAGTAGTGGTTTTATCAGTGGTAGATATAGGGAGTATACTCCAAACATTAACCACTGATGCCCCTTTTTCTTGGTACTGGGGTCTTCTTCCTTCAACACTTGACAACCTTTTGATGTTGCCAGTAGGATAAATAAATCCACTGGTGGTTGGCAGAGGTGCTATAAAAGGAATTTCCTCCAAGGAAGTCTTATTAATGTAACCACTGTCCAAATGTAACCCAGTGGGTGTAACACTTGTAGTGGCTGCTTCACTTGGATTACCACCAAGAGTTACTTGTAACTCAAGGGGTGTAACCTCCTCAGGTTGTGTTGGTGGGTTAGCAAAGATTGATACATCAGACCCAGTCAGTTGTTGAGGTATATTCTCATTAGTAGGTGATTGAGAAGGACTGGTTAATGCCTGGTTCAAATCAATTGCATCCAACAGTGGTTTTATTGGTGAGGGAATTGTGGATGTGATGATTGGTGTAGAAAAAGGATGTGTCCCGGGCATTGGACTGTGGATGATAGAAACGAGTGTTTCCAGAGCATCATGATGTGGAGACCCTTTTTGTACAACCTGTTCTTTTTGTGAAGAAGCAGGAGGAGTTGTGGTTATGGGTTGAGATATTTGTACCAACTGCTGTGAGGAAGTAGCAGCAGTGGTTTCTTGTGACATTTGTGTTGTCACAGGCAGGAGCTCTGGTATCTCATCCTCCAGAGTTGCCTTTTTGATGGGTTTTGTGGGTTTTTGAGTTTTTCTTTTTGGCTTTTTGGAGATAGTAGGTGTGGGTTTCAAAGCAGTTGTGCTGATGCTTTGATCACCTTGAGCAGTGGGCTCAGCAGCAGATACCTGAGGAGCAGTTGTAACTGCTAAAATCTGCTCAGGCACCTCTGCTTGTGTTTTGCAAGGTGCTAACATTCTTGAAAAAGTTTCAGTTGTTAAACTGTTTATTTGAGTAGAATCACCTTGGTTTATTATAGCTAAATCATCCTTACTGAATTTCTTTGCAAAATAGTAACTTAAAAACCTTGGAAACAGTAAGAATGATTTTGTTTCAACATTATTAACCAAATCTTTAAAAATTTCCCGAGAATAGTTAAAATTTTCTCCTTGAAGAATTGCATATCCCAGATTTTGAATCTTTAAAGGGATTTCATTGAAAGAAGTGGTTTTGTTTGAAACACATAGTAGGAGGGTATGAAATAAAAATCTGGTTGCAGACGGAAAATAACCTTTTTCTAAGGTAATTTTCTTCATCATTGTGGCTTCATACCCTCTCTCAATGAAGTCAGTTTGTAACTCGTTTTTAGTGAAAGAAATTTTACCTTCCTGATCACCGAGTTGAAAGACCTCTGAAATGGATTGTGGCGTGATTTGGACAACTTTACCCTTTATCGAAGAGTTTATGGTGGTTGCAGTGTCTCCTTGTTTTTCAAGGGTTGCATTTTTCCAGAACTCCCTTTGGGTTGCCAAATAGATTGGTGCATTGGCAATGAACAAAGTTTTGTACTTTGATTTTGCCATGAGATCAATGATGGAATCGAAAACTTTGGTGGTTCCTGGTTTTGTGAGAAGACCCAGGAGATTGTGAGATGGTTTATGTGGAATTTCAGTGGAGATTGCCTTTTGAGAGGCTGTTTTCGATGATGATTTGGATGAGGGTTTTGCAGATTTCTTTGATTTTGTCATTTTGAAGATGATTGATCGAAGAAATTTGTGAAGAAATGAGATGAAAAACTGCTTTGAGAAGAGAATTTTTAAGAATTCAATTCGACAGTAAAACCCTGTTTTGGTGGTGAGTGGGGGATTTTATAGGGAAGAAAGTGAATGCTGAGGTGGCAGCCGTTACAAAAGGTCTGACCAATATGTACTGCCCACGTGACAACCCTTGTTGAAAGTGAAGGACAGTACTTGTGTGATAGAGACAGATGAAAGCAGTGGTATGAAAGCAGTGGATGATTTTTACTATCAGTGAATAGCATATCAGTGGATAAGACACTGCTTTTGAACAACAGAGTTTATCAAAGTAATGAGAGAGCAGGGGTTGACTTTCAGCAGTGGACATACTTTTGGAGGAAGCAGACTTTTGAACAATCAGTGGTTAATGGCAGACTTTTAAGGATTTTAATGAAAAATTTTCATTTTTAGCTATTTTTAAGGATGGAGTTTTGATTTTCTGAAAACATTTTGTTGCTTTTATTCATAGAAAAACAAGTTGTTGCTTGTTATTCCATGTTCAGCATCCCAATCCTAGAGACCAAACTTTCAAAAGTGGCTGTATCAAGTGCTTTTGTGAGCACATCAGCCAGCTGGTCTTTAGTTGGGACATGATGCAGAGAAATCAAACCTTTTTCATAGCAATCCCTCACAAAGTGATGTCTGATGTCGATGTGTTTGGTGGTTGAGTGGGAAACTGGATTTTTGATGATATTTTCTGCTGCCTGACTGTCCAACATGAGTGGTGTCTTTAAGGCAGTGATACCAAAATCCAGCAACTGATTTTGAAGCCACAGGAGTTGGGCTGTACAGCTTGCAGCAGCAATGTATTCAGCTTCAGCAGTGGATGTTGAAACAGCTGCTTGCTTTTTGCTTTGCCATGAAACTAAGCAATCACCTAGAAACTGGCACCCTCCTGATGTGGACTTCCTTGTGGTGTGACATCCAGCAAAGTCACTGTCTGAGAAACCTGAAAGCTTGATGTTCCCATTAGCTGGATACCAGATACCAAGTGTGGGAGCACCTTTTATGTATCTGAAGATCCTTTTTACAGCAATGAGATTTAATTTTCTGGGAGCTGATTGACTTCTTGCACAGACACATGTTGCAAACATGATGTCTGGTCTAGATGCAGTTAGGTACAATAAAGACCCAATCATGCTTCTATAAAGTGTTTGGTCAATCAGCTCATCCTTTTCATCAGACATGACCAGCTTATTTGTTGCCATGGGTGTGCTGCATGGTTTACAATCATTCATATCAAATTTGGTTAAAAGTTCTTTAGCATATTTGCTTTGATGAATGAAAGTTCCATTTTGCAATTGCTGTACTTGGAGACTAAGAAAGCATTGCAGCTCACCCATAGCACTCATTTCAAACTCAGCTGTCATGAGTTCTCTAAACTCTTCACACATTGAGTTACATGTGCTTCCAAAAATAATGTCATCCACATAAATCTGGACAATCATTAAATCCTTCCCTCTCCATTTTAAAAATAGTGTTTTATCAATGGTACCTCTTTTGAAACCATTTGAGAGTAGGAAGTTGGAAAGAGTTTCATACCAGGCCCTTGGTGCTTGTTTCAGGCCATACAAGGCTTTGTTTAGCCTGTAGACATGATCTGGATAAAATGGATCCTCAAAACCTGGAGGTTGACAAACATACACCTCTTCTTGAATTGTACCATAGAGGAAAGCACTTTTGATATCCATTTGAAACACCTTCATATTGTGGTTGACAGCAAAGGCCAGGAACAGTCTAATGGCTTCCAATCTTGCAACAGGGGCAAATCTTTCATCATAATCAATCCCCTCTTCCTGTCTGTAACCTTGAACCACAAGCCTGGCTTTATTCTTGACAACAATACCCCTTTCATCAGTTTTGTTCTTGAAGACCCACTTTGTGCCAATGGGACTAACCTCTTCTGGCAGTGGTACAAGCTCCCATACTTGTTGTCTTTTAAACTGTTGGAGCTCCTCCTGCATGGCTTCTACCCAGCTGTTGTCTTTCAGTGCCTCTTGGTACTTGACTGGCTGATGGAGTGATAGAAAACCAGCAAAAAGACAAATGTTTTGGGTTTGACTTCTTGTGAGTACCCCTTCATTTATGTTGCCAATGATTTGATCAGGTGGATGAGATCTCAAGAAGATTAAATCTCCTTGATATGGTATGATGGCATTGGTTGGTGAAGGCTGCAAATGTGTATCATCTGAGCTAACCACTGCTGGGGACTTTGATGATCCAGCAGTGGCTTCAAAAGGTGGTGGTATAGGAGGTAATGAAGTGGACAACTGCTGACTTTTATCCACTGTTTGAGGACTTTTGTCAGCAGTGTTTGAGGATGTGGAAGCAGTGGTTGATGGGCTACTTTGGTCAACAACTGTTGAGGTAGCAGTGGTTGAGCTTTGACAACTGTTTTGAACAGCTGGTGCTTTTCCCTTTGTGGCAGACCTTTGAGGGATGATGATTTCATACCCATAGTCTGGTGTTGTATCCTCTGATGGACCTGCACTGTTAGTCTTGACAGCAGTATTTTCAAAAGTGAATTTTTCAAGATCAAACAGATCTGCAGGGTTTGCTGGGATTTTCATTGATGAGAGTTCATTGAACTTAACATTCAAAGTCTCCTCCACTGCCTTGGTCCGTGTATTGAACACTTTGTAGGCCTTGGCAGTGGTTGAGTATCCCAGATGATAACCACAATCAATTTTGGCTGCAAATTTTGAAATGGAATCTTTTAGGTTCAAAATAAAGCATGGGCAGCCAAACACTTTGAAATATGAGATCAGTGGTTTAATATTATACAGAATTTCATAGGCAGTCTTTTTGTGCCTGGGGTTTATTAAAACTCTGTTCTGAACATAGCAAGCAGTGTTTACTGCCTCTGCCCAGAAAGTTAATGGCAAACCTGAATCTGCAAGCATGGTTCTGGCAGCCTCAATCAGAGTTCTGTTCTTCCTTTCCACTACCCCATTCTGCTCTGGTGTTCTTGGGATGCTGTACTGCCTTACAATCCCTTTCTTCACACAGAAGGCATCCAACTCCCTATTTTTGAATTCTGTGCCATTGTCACTCCTGAAGCTTTTCACTGGAAGGTCAAATTGCTTTTCAACCTGTATTACAAAGTCTTGCAAAATGCCTGCAGTTTCATCTTTTGAGTGCAAAAAGAAAGTCCATGTGAACCTAGAAAAGTCATCAACAATAACCAAACAATATCTTTTCTTTTTGAGGCTCATGACTTGAACTGGGCCAAACAAATCCATGTGTAGCATTTGCAAACACTGGGTTGTTTTGGACTCTTCAATGGACTTGTAAGAACTTTTATGCTGTTTTCCTTTTAAACAGGAAATGCAATGTTCAGGACATGAAAACAATTTTTGTGGTAGGCCTCTCACCAAACCAATTTTTGAAATTTTTGTGATTGTCTTAAGATTTGTGTGTCCCAGCCTTCTGTGCCAAAGTTCTGTCTCTTTGTTAGAGGCAGCTGAGAACAGACAGGCATCAGCTCTGGGACACTCTTTTGACATGTCAACAACATAAACATTGCCACTTCTTTGAGCAACAAGTTTAGTTTGACCAGTTTTGATTATTGCTTCAATCTTTTTGACCATTTCTGGTCCAACAATCCTACAACAATCTTTTGTGAAGAATGACCCAAAACCCTTGTCACTCATTTGGGACACACTCAGAAGGTTGAATTTTAGATTGTCTATTAGATTGACATTTTCAAATTTTACTTTTCCAGACTGCACTGTACCAGACCCCAGAACTTTTCCTTTACTATTATTCCCAAAAGATATATCACCCCCACCATGGATTTTAAAGTCTTTGAGGAGGGCTTTACATCCTGTCATGTGCCTGGAGCCTCCACTATCTACATACCAAAGACTGTCAAAGCATGCAGAAGCTCCCTGCACATGAAGTAAAAGGATTAGTTCATTAGGGTCTCCAAAGCCAGCAGGGCTTTGGATGGGGTCTCAACAGTGTCTGGGATGGATGCAGAATGATGGACAGTGGTTAGGTCAGGGGTTTGAACTGTTTTAGGACAGTGTTTCTCTAACCACTGTTGTGGGTCCTGACCAATCATCTGCTGGTAACCAAAAGGATACCTGTTCACTTTGGGTTTAGAGGGCCTTTTGTAGGCCTCATAAACGTGTGGAATCCTTTGGTAAGACTGTTTTTCCTTGCCTTTTCTGAACTGATTGGCAGGGGGTGCATCAGTAACCTGAACATCTCTTTTGACAGATGTTTGGTTCAGCTATTTTGTAACAGCTGTTTGAACTGGCACAAACAGTGGTTGTTTCTTGGTGAACTTGACAGATGATGAGGATGATGATGGTGGACTCAAGGATGTTTTAGCCATGTACTCATTCTTTTTCACATCAAAGTTTTTGAGATACACACATGCTTGAGTTTTGTGGTTTGTTTTACCACAGACAATGCAACCTTCAGCTGAAACAATGACACTTGTTCTGTTTAAATCATAAGCTTTTAAGTGGAAACAATCTTTTGTTAGATGATTCCTTTTCTCACAGAATTCACAAAACAAGTTATCAATTTTTTCTTTCTTCTTTCTCTTTTCAGATTCCTTTGCAACAGAGGTTTTAACCACTGCTGGGATATCCTTGAGAGGTATGACTTTGGCTTTTGGAGCTTTAACACCATCAGTTGATGTAAAGTCCATTGGCTTGAAATTTTCAAGAATATCACACTCGTCAGACCAGGTAGGTTTAAACTGATATTTTTCAAGTTCTTCAAAAGTTGAGGAACTCCTTGTTCTGCCAAGTGTGATTTTGTTACCAAGTTTGTCAGTGATTTTCACTTCTTGGCCATTCTTGTTTGTGGGATGAACTCAGTGGTTACATCAGTGTTTTGAACAGATTTTTCACAAGCAATGTGTTCATCATCATATTTTTTATACCCAACCCCAAATTTCACATTACTTTCAATCTGTTTAGCAAGCATCACCTCATATCCTCTGCAGGATTCCACCCATCTTTCACAAGTAATCTGGGTGGATTCCAACTCCTTTTTGCAACTTTGGTATTTTTCTACCATAGTTTGAAGTTGGGTTTTGGTGATGCTTTGCTCTTCTTTTAGACAGCTGATTTCTTTTTCCTTTTCAGTCAATTTGTTTTTAAGTTCTTTTAAAGATCTTTCAAATTTGACCTCATCAGACAAGATTTTATCCCGAAGGTTTTCATTCACCTCTTTAATGTTTGCAAAAGCAATTATGCAATTGTCAGAACACAGTTTTTCAAGAACTTGAGGAGATACCTTGGCAGCTGCCATCATTGCACAATCACATTGATGATCTTCTTCATCATCAGCTTTCACCTTCTTTTCACCAGCCTTTTCTTCTTTCTCTTCTTCTTTGTCCTCTACGGACCATGGATCTGTCATTGGTTCAATCAGGGTACCTGAACTTTCTCCCAACAGTAGTTCACCAGCCACAGCAGTAACCACTGCTTCAGTCACCTCTTCCACTGTTTCAAAGCACTGCTGTTCCTCCTCAGTTTCAACCCCCTCCTGTATTGACTCTAGTGCCATTAAACAAAACTCATCATGAGAAGAATCATTAGAAGCATAGAGTGCAAAATTTTCATCACTAAGATCTTCAGGCATACTGCTCCAGTCAACAAACCCTTGAGTGAAAAAACTTTGTTGATCTGGTTGTGCTGCTGCAGGAGCAGTGGTTTGAGGTGCAACAGGTTGCACTTGTACCTGTGGAGCAGGGGTTTGAACATATTGGATTTGTGGAACAGTAGTTTGGACATAATGTACTGGCACAGGGGCAGCAGCATAGTGAGCAGTGTTCACTTGAGCTGCTGGGGCATATTCGGCATAGTGCACAGTGTTTTGGTTTTGAGGTCTAGGATTTGAGCTAGGATGAGTAATTATGGGACCAGTAGTTTGACTCCTACATTCCCTAGCGAAATGTCCCAACCTATTACACTTGTAGCACTTGATTTTCGATTTATCCAACCCAACCCTTAGATTCCCATGCAAACCTGGGAATTTTCGCCCTGTTCTTTTGTAGAACTTGCTAGTTCTAACACTTAGCAAAGCCAGTTGGTGCAGGATGTCCATTTACTCTAAATCAGTGGGATCAAAATGTTGCAAATCATTTAGTTCAAAACTTAAATTGTCTGACATCTGGTTTTCATTTGCAGTGAATGCATAACTAGCAGAGTAAGGATCAGGGTTGTTGAAATTTGCACCAGCAGTTATATCAATGAAGTGATCATAACCCTGGTCCTTACCACTGCTCCCAGATTCTTCTTGTCCTAGAAGAGCAGTATTACCGAAAGTGTAATCATCGGTAACTTTTCCTGACTCTTGTAACCTCCTTTTCTGGTTCAACTCCCTTTCGTAGGTCAGGAGTCGACCGTGGAGTTGGGTCAAGGTCAGATCCTTGAATTCAGGTGAGTTCCGGGTGACAAAAGCTATAGTGTCCCATTTTTCTGGCAGTGACCTGAGGAACCTGCTATTTTGAGTTGAGTTTGTAAAAGTGGTGTTAACAAGCCTCAGTTCACTGATGAGACAACTAAAACGCTCAAATTGTTGCGTTAGTGATTCACCTTTAACGTAGCAAAATGTTTCATACTGTTGGTTCAGGATTTCCCTATTGTTTTCTATGACTTCTTCAGTTCCACCAAACTGTTCCTTAAGTGCGTCCCATAACTCTTTGGCACTGTTACAGTGTAACAGTCCAGCATATATCTCATTGGGCAGCGCTGATGCTATGATGCTAAAAGCCTTAGCATCTAGTTCGATCTTTTGAAAGTCGGTTTCGGTATAATTTTCAACTGGTTTAGGAACGAACTTTTTAGCATCTTCAGCGCTTGGCACTGAAGGAACATGGGGACCATAAATGACAGACCTCCAACAACCTGTGCTTTGTTGAGCGAGGATGTGACCCATCCTCCTCTGCCAGATGTTATACTCATTTCTTTTTAGCATAGGTGGTTTAAAAAGCGAGCCGATGTTGTTTTTATCATCCTGAGATTGTGACGTCATTCTTGTTGTTTCACAGACACTGAGAAATCAACTTTAATGGTGATTAATCCTTGCTCTGTTTTTCAACGGACGAACAAACGATCAGTATCAACTGTTATGAGCTGAACTATTTACGTCAAAATGATTGTTAAATCAAATTTGACTGTCCAAGCTCTGATACCAATTGTTGGATCTGAGTTTCTTTTTGATTGTATTTTCGTTTGGAATTAAGATGGAAATGAAAGAGTTGTGCAGCGGAATTAAGATGAAAACAAACTTTGCATACAATCAAACGAGAGTAATACTTTAATCAAACATCTTTACACAATGAATCGAAAGATTGAATTTGTTTCAACAACGATTACAATGATTGATGAATGAATGCAAACTCCCCCTCAGCCAGAGCTCAGTAGTTTGTTCGTGCAAAGAAGACGATGTGGTGAAAGAGCTAATAGAATAGTACAAAGTACTGAACTATTTATAGGCACTTGCAAACCACTGAGCATCTTAGCTGACGTCACCATGAAAGTGACATCTAACCTCCTAACAAACTCTAACCTCTGATCAATGCAAACACTGATGTACTAACTACTGCTATTACAAATCATTACACAAAAGACACTTAAACAGCTGCTGCATCCTTCCACTGCTGTGAACCCAGCAGTGCTTGTCCGGATCAGCAGTACTTGACTCAAGGCAGTAGATTGAGTCAGCAGAGCTTTGTTCTTCCATCAGTCTTTGTCATTGGGCAGTAGATGGAAGGCAGCAGTTGTAGGTCAGCACTTAGTAAGATCAGCAGATAGGAGGTCAGCAGATATGAAACCACTTTCAAGGGGAGAGATTTGCATGAACCAACTGTAATCATCTGCTTATTCTGGATCCACTGCTCTGATCCAGTTTTGGCTTTAATTATCTGTTCCTCTGATAGGGTTCAATCCCAACAGGGTTCTGGATTGCTTCGCATTCTTGAACTTTGTCAATGGGAACTTCGGTGGCGAAATCTGCTAGAACTTGTCCTTTGATTGCTGGTCTTGGCCTGTAGAAGATATTGTATCCTCCCAGCTCAATGGCCCATTTGGCCAATCTTCCCGCTATGTCAGGTTTGGATAATATTTGGCCTAAATGATAATTGGTGAGAACTATGATGACGTGGCCCGAAAAATATCTGCGCAGACGTCGTGATGCGTGTACTAGTGCAAGGACTAGTTTTTCTATCATCGAATAGCGAGTTTCTGGGCCGGTGAGCATTTTGCTTATATAGTAGATTGGAGTCTGAATGTTCTCGCGCTCTACCATCAATACAGCACCAACCGCTACTTCCGCAGCAGATAGATATAAAATCAGTGGTTCTTTTTCTTTTGGTGCGGTCAGCGTTGGTAGCTGAATTAAACATTCTTTCATTTGTTTGAACGCTGCTTCTGCTTCAGATGTCCATTGGAAGGCAGTTTTCTTTGCACAGTTTCGCAGCGTGCTGATGAATGGATAAGACTTTGCTGCGTGATTAGCCAAGAATCTGTTCAAGGCTGCTAATCGCCCGGCGAGCCTTTGCATTTCTTTAACTGTTGCAGGTGATGGCATTAGCTGGATGGCCTGCACCTTTTCTGGATTAACCTTAAAGCCGTCTCTTGTAACTATGAAACCCAAAAATTTTCCTTCTTCCATGCCGAAGGAGCATTTTGTCGGATTAAGTTTTAAGTTCACGCTGCGTAAGGAGTCGAACGTGCGCTGGATATTGTTGAGCATTGTCTCCTCTTCATGGCTCATGATGACGAGGTCATCCATGTATACTTCGACAGTCTTGCCAATATCCCCACTGAAGACTGTGTCCATTAAGCGTTGATAAGTTGCGCCTGCGTTGCGCAAGCCAAACGGCATTTTGGTGTAGCAGTAGATGCCTTTATCTGTGCGGAACGCGGTTTTGTCTTCGTCTTCTTCTTTCATCTGGACCTGGTGATAACCCTTATAACAATCGAGAAAACATTTCCATCTGAATGATGCTAGGGAGTCGACTTTTTTGTCTATCTCTGGAAGCGCGTAGCAATCTTTGGGGCATGCTTTGTTCAGGTCCTTGAAGTCGACGCACATTCTCCATCCGCCGCTATGTTTTTGTACCATCACTGGATTGGCAACCCATGTATGGTATTTCACTTCGCGCAAGATTCCCGCGTTGAGTAGCTCTGTCACTTGCTCGTCCATTGCTTTTGCTTTTTCTTCACTGAAGCTGCGCCTCCCCTGAGCAATAGGTTCTACTGATGGTTTGATGTTTAGACAATGTTGCGCGAAGTCGCGTGGGACTCCAGTCATGTCTGCTGGGCACCAAGCAAATATATCTTTGTTGTTAGACAACAATTCTTTCAGTTGTATGCGTGTTGCTGGTGAAATGGCTTGTCCTAGCAGAATGGTCTGTTCTGGGTATTCGTTGTTCAGGACCCATTTCTCTGGTTCGTTTGGTGCCGAGGGTTTGACTACCTTTGCTGGAGGTTCGTCGTCCACGTACATGACTTCTTTGCTTGAATAGAGAATTGCGACCCCGGTCTCTGTCGGAAATCCGCAAGCAGCATGTGGGATGGAAGTGATCATGCTAAATTCTCTTTGTGACCTTCTCCCGAGCAGGACATCATGACGTGATGTTGCTGGCATGACCATGAAATTGACTGTAACTGTTCGTGAATGTTCGCCATCTGATAAGGTCACCGGGAAAGCGATTTGCCCTAATGGGAATACAGCTTCATTACAGAATCCGGTGAGGGAAAATCGACCGGTTCTAGACGTGCTTTATCTTCTGGGTCGAGCTGTTTAAAGCACTGTTCGTATATGATGTCCATCGAGCTTCCTGGATCTATGAACATATAGTCCGTTCGGTAATGACCGAAAATACCAGTGATAATCACTGGTCGTTCTTCCTGAGGGCCCCCAGGAACAACAGGGAACACGACTTGCTGTTCTCTCCAATGTTGATCATAGTTTCGTTTATTTGGTCTTCGTGACGGACCTCCTTGAACCATGTGTATTTGTTTCTGATAACCGCTATCTCTGGATTGGCTGAATTGGATGTCCCCCCGACGTGGTGTTGGTGGGTCCAATACTGTAGTGTTGATTTCTTTTCCAGATCTGATGTTTGGGGAATCAGATCTGGCGATTTGTATAACGATTGTGTCTAAAGCAGCTTGGCATCTGTTAAACCAATGTTCTGGGGATCCTTCTATTTGGAAATTGTTTCCGACGTTTGGTCGAGGACCAGATTGCCGGTGGGATAACGAATTTTCTGCCATGTGCAAAAACAGAAAATGGAATGAACTGAATCGAAACGAGATAGAAACTAGAAAACTGAGGAATCGGTGGGCGCCAATGAAGAAACACTAACTAAATGGTCGGAACCGAGATAGCTAGGGGGTTTGAATCCGCATAAAAAGGTTAGCTCTCTCTCGATTGATTCAGTCACAGCTGATTTCCTTCTCCGGTGATCCTGCAAAAAAGAGCACCGTTAGTCTCGCCAAGGGGAGAAGAGGGTTCTCTCCTTGACCCGACTCCGGTGTGAGAATAAGTATTGGTAATGGAGAAGAGAAAGTATTTGAGGAGTGGATGTAATCTGCCTTCATACCTGAACAGTTCTCGTATTTATAACCGGGAGTTTGGGAGGGAAAACCTGTTATTGAAAAGATAACGGAAGATGCTAACGCCGTAGCGGTTACATTTTCTCCCGTTTAAGTTCTTTGATCTGACGTTAAGTTGTCTCGATCCGATGTGAATGCACACGGATCACGGTTTGATCTATGGCTGGGGAATTGCTATGTGGAAAGTGATTAAATGGAGATTACTCTCCAATTGCATGCCTTCGGTGTGATTTCAGGGGCGTTTGTGGTGATGACACGTGTCCAGGCGGTTATAACCGTCTGGGTAGTGCACGATCGTATTCTTTCTAGAAGATTACTGTTGTAATCTAGTGTGGCACCTTACTGTGTGGAGACCACTGAATAAATCCTAAATCTAAATTATCCAAGTCTGGATATTTAAGCGGAAGTATTGATCTCAGGATTCTAATCCTTTGTTAATGGGAGAAGGCGCAAGGATTTATGTTTTCCTTTGGGCGCGCGACTATAGATTGCTGATTACTTTCTTCCTTTTGTAAGACCAATGCGCGGCCGCGCAAGGTTAAAAGGTTGGTTTGCGGTATGGTCTTAAATCCTTTTCATGAGGTTTTTGGGACCTTACCCCTTCACAACCAAACAATGCTAGAGATCACGGATATCAAACGGCACCTAATATAGGTAACTATGTTAATATACCGGACCTAAAATTGGAGGATTGGATAGAATGAGGGTTTGTAAACCAAACGAGTATGGAGACTCGTGTAATATGGTTTAACAAAGCCCACATATTAAAATGAAACCTAACCTAAGTGCTTACGACCCATTACGACCCGTTTAGGTAGCTTATGCTACTTTAACGCGTCGTTCACGTAAAACGCGTTTGGAACGCCTAACTAGCCCTATGATAAGTAAAATATGCCTTAACATGTCTAATATTGTTACCAAATCAGTTTAGATACCAAAAGTTATGTTACATATGCTTAAAATGAATTTTGGCGTTAAAAGGGCATTTTGGTAATTTACCTAAGGCATATATACAACCTATCATACAACTACTCAAACGATGTGACCATAAGGTATAACCTCGGAAGGTTATTCCCTATACAACTATGGTCACCTAATGTGTTTGGTCGGATCCTAATGATCGACCAAACGGGTCGGGTTCGAAAGTATAAGCGATTGTTTAGATCGCTTACCTTACGACCCTATATAAGCACTAAACTAAAAGTGACGAGCTAAGCATGTTAAAACATGCTTAACTAAGTTTAGAAAACAGGTTTGGTATCAAAACAAACGGTTTTGATACCTAAGAGTAGTTTGGTTACAAAGCACGCAAGAAAGCGCATTCTGGCCGAAACTACGACTCGTCACTGAGCCTAGATAACGTGGTAATCTGTAGGTATAGTCACTAGGGACTATAACCATCGTGATCACGCTCACGTTATGAAGTTCAAACGAACTTCGCATTGACCATAAACTGGTCAATGCAGAAAGTCAAACAAAGTTTGACTTTAACGTTAAAACGAATGAAAGAAACGAAAGAACACTTACAAAGGGTCCCCGCTAGTAAATCTTGATCGAATAGCTCAGGTATGAAGTGATTGCTTCAACTTAGAGCTTTGAGATCAGATTTGTGTGGGTTTTGCAAGTGATGTTGGTGGGTATTTATAGGAAATGGACCACCGTTAGGATCGTTTATCGAATAACGTGATCGAATCTCATCCGTACATGTGTTGGAATGTTATGGTAACTCATTTTGCCCCCACCACCAGAGATTGACATGTGGCATTGGCCTTTGGGGTGTATAAGGGCTGTTAACAGCTGTTAAACAACTTTTGCTGATCTGAAAGGGCCTCGCGTGACGCCAAGGGGGCTAGGTGTCACGCTAAGGTCCTTCTGATCAGCAACAGTTTCCAAAGTTTCCATTTCAGTCCCCGTTGTGTATTAAGGCCATTTCCGACATGTTTAAGGATCGTTAAGCCAACGTTAAGGTCCTAAAATGATGCCTAAACATTGTGGTCATGAAACATGCTCAAAAATATGCCGGATGTTGGTTCGTTTGGTCGTACGATCGCGATGTTCGGTTAATTACGACGGAATGCGCATAAGTGCGAAAAACGATCCAAATTGCGTGACGAATGGATTTTTCTTATGCCAAACACTAAAATAAAATATTTTAGTTCTTACATAAATTTTTGGATGTCCGGAGGTATTCAGAACGTAAGTTATGCGCGAAAATGCAAACTTGTGCACTTTTTGACGCTTTTAGTCCCTGAATGACCCAAAAGTTTATTTTAGCACACCGAACCCCTCAAAGCCTATTTCTAAGCTATGTAAAGGATGTTTAGGGTATGTTTAACTTATGGTCATGTTCCGGAATGTCTGTTACAGTTTAAATTGGCATACTTTCGCAGTTTGTCAAATTTAGTCCCTGTAAGCGAATAAACTTGATTTCACCTCACCAAACCTTCCAAAACTTACATCTAAGTTATGTAAAGGTTATTTAAGGTATGTTAAGCCTATTTCACTATTCTGGAGTATTCGTTGCATTAAACTGGTTATATCTACGCATCAGAGCGCGTATAACCCTCCAGAAAGCGATTTAAAGCTTGAAAGCGAACAAGAGTTGATATGTGCAAACGATACACATATTTTTACAAATCCCAAGTATGAAATACAATATTTCATTGGTTTAGCATTTGTTTGATGGTTGAAGTGACACAGGTGTCACAGTCTCCCCTACTTTAGGAAATTTCGTCCCGAAATTTAATTTTAGGAGAGACTTGTGAGGACGACGGTGATGTTTTCGCTTTGAATGAACCCCTTGAACCCTAAGTAGAACTCTGGGCCATGATAGGGTTCTTAGCGAAATTGTCAATCCCTCAAAGTGAAATCCTTGTAGCAGCAAAACATGGAGTTTCAAACTATGGATAGGAGAACGTTTCCCATGAAGACTTATCATAGAAACTTGAATTCATGATTGGGAAGTGTAAGATAAAATGACATCGGTCAAAGTCCAAGACTTCTCCCGTATCATTACTCTTGTCACTATAGGTCTTAACACATGACAAAACTTCCTGTGGTTTCTGTGCACTGAATTCCATAATTATGTAGGCCTCCATAATTACGTAATTCCTTGCACAGTCCGCACAGTTCATTTCATAATGCGTATGGGGAAAAAAATCAAACGAATAATCCTGTGGTGATTTAACTTGACTGCAATAGAGTCTCTTTAACTAGGTCACCAAAGGATTTGATCAACGAGCAATCTCTTGAACTAGACCACCCGAGGGCCTATTTAACTACATAAACACATGGTATCTTTAACTAGATTGCCGAACCAATCTATTTAACTAGGTCACCGAAGGACCTCTTTAACTAGACCACCAGAGGGCCTCTTTAACTATATCAACGCATGATATATTTAACTAGATTGTCGAACCAATCTCTTTAACTTAGATCGACGAAGGATCTCTTTAACTAGACCACCAGAGGGCCTCTTTAACTATATCAACACATGATATATTTAACTAGATTGTCAAACCAATCTCTTTAACTTAGATCGACGAAGGATCTCTTTAACTAAACTACCCAAGAGGAATATTTAACTACATCGACGGAGGATGTCTTTAAACTTTGGAATAGTACTTTATAATCCAAGGGTCTTAACTACAACGTAGAAGTCCATTAAGGATTTAAGATAGTACCTTTGGATATCCTGCTACGAATCCCTTATACGAAGATATGGAAGATTCTACATGGATTTTGATAAAATAAAAAAAAAATTGGATTATACAAAAACACAAAAAGGGAACACATAATCACATAATTGTTTAATTTGGCCTTTAATTTGTTATCTTTGGACGCGGATACTTAAAGCACGCCAGGAATCCAATCCGTGGATTTCATTTGGCACTTTAATCATTTTCAAGAATCTATCTATAAAGATAGAATGATCTACCAAAAATTCGATTTCGTTTTCAAGAAAACGCAATATTCGAATTAAGGTACAAAAAATTTTAGGATATACGGAAATAACCTTAGGTACCCTATTAAGAATTTATAGTGGTACTTTGGGTATTCGTACAGAGTTGTAACTTGCGCCTTGTACTTCGTTTCCTTGGAAGAAACGGGTACTTAGGATTTTTGTGGGAAATCGCAAGAGATTATAAATTGGAAAGATTTTGGGGGGTAATCTGTTCTTCAAGGAATACGGCTCCTTGATTGTCGGTATTGTAGGGGATACGTTGTTTATACATGCCATCACATTTGTACATTGCAATGTAAAATAAAAAGATTTATTTATAAACAACAACAACTGTTTCATGGACCTTGACAACAAAAGAAAATAATACATAAGGCTTGATTATTTCTAAACAACATTGTCTTCTAGTTGGTCCGATGCTCATCCCTGCGCTGGATTCGCATTAGCAATCTTTGGACAATTTCTTCGGAAATGGCCCATCTCGCCACAGTTGAAGCAAGGACCTGGTGGACAACGAGCTTGAGCAGGATTTACTTGAGGTTGGTTTGGACCACCTTGGTTTGGGGTATATCGACAAGCATTTGCCAGGTGACCGAGTCGCCCACATGATGCACATAAACGACACTGTAGGTGAGCTAAGTGGTGTGCATTACATTTATTGCATATCGGTGCAGTACCGGCATAAGGTTTCCTTGTAGGAGGTTGAGTTGGTTGGTTGTGGGTGTTTTGGTTGGGTTGAGCAGCAATCGCAAAATTCTGCGAAACCTTACGTTTCTTAGAAGGTTCGGTTTTGCTTTCCTTGGTTTCCTCCTGAACATTAGCTGCTTGTTTCTTGTCACCTTTCCGAAAAAGTTTGCCCTTTCTGATCTGAGATTCGGTTAGGGTAGCAGATAATTCAATGGCCTGTCTAACTGTGGTAGGGTTACTACCAGTAACAATGTCCTGAACTGAGTCAGGGAGACCATCAATGTATTTTTCGATCGCCTTATCCAAAGGCGTAACCATGGTAGGACACAACAGGCTCAGCTCCTCATATCGATCAGTGTATGCTCGATGTTCACCGCTGTCTTGCTTAAGATCATCGAATTCCCTTTCCAAGGCTCTGATCTCGTGACGAGGACAGAATTCCTTCATCATCAGTGCTCGAAGTTCTTCCCACGTTTGAGCCAGTGCCACTTCGGCACCCCTATCTCTCATCACACCGTTCCACCACGTCAAAGCTCGTTTCTCAAAGACACTAGATGCAAAATCTACCTTTCGCTCATTTGGGCATTGAACATGCTTGAAGGTGCTCTCTAGACTCTCGAACCATTGCAGAAGTGCAGTCGCTCCTTGAGACCCAGAAAACTTTGATGGCTT
This sequence comes from Helianthus tuberosus, assembly GCA_030545235.1. NCBI lineage: Eukaryota > Viridiplantae > Streptophyta > Magnoliopsida > Asterales > Asteraceae > Helianthus > Helianthus tuberosus. Next base: position 113,908,596 of record CM060414.1, on the reverse strand, counting down.
AGCCGAGTTGAACGTCTTGAAGTTGCAGGGGGCATTATTGTTGTTGAGGGCTTGGTTACATTGAGCAACGATGTTCGGGATTGCAGCAGTCATTTGCTGTGTAATGACAGCTGCCAGCTCCTCAATAGGTACCTGATTTTCGCATCGTGGAGGCATTCTAAAAGGGGAAACAAGAGTGAAAACAAATGAAATGGCATTGGGTAAGAATAGGATGTTACAATTACCGACCAAAATCATGGGTGATGGTCATTTGTTTGAACCACGAAGCAAACAAACAACACAAAGACTGAGTCAAAGCAAATAGATCCTCATAATGTATCGCGAAGACATGCTCGCCTATAAGTGGACACTCACCCTAAGAGTTCCCAGGTAAGAGTGACTGGTCCGATTATGTGGATTTGTACGAACACTCTAGCCTTAGACAGAAAACCCAGGGTACAGGCATTCACTCTTCCAGTTTGCACGTGTTCACACGATTTAGGACCCAAAACTTTGACGAGAGTTTTGAAAATTCAAAGGGGTTCAAAAACCTTATAACAGAGGGTTCAAAACCTAGTAATCAATCATCGTAGAACAGATGATTAGTTTTCAAAACGGTTTTGAAATTTATGTTCTTGTTGTGGTCGTCGCCTAAGGATAGGTGACGGTATTGTTTTATGACTAAACGCAAGTAAACTCGCGTTAGGGTCCTAGGAAGGTTATAGACTAGGTCAAAGTATTACTAATAACCTAATTCCCTATAACCATTGGCTCTGATACCATCTTTTCTGTCACACCCCGACCACGTAAAACAACGAAACGTGGCGGAAACGTCGGGGAGTGTTGTAACAGAATTAATGTTTCACAACCATGGAAATTAAAGTTTCGTTTTATTCATCAAACAAGCGAGTTACATTGTCTTTAAACAAGAAATAAAGAGTACATAACATAAATTAACTAGTTCTTGTCTCGTTTTAAGTCACTAAGGCACAGGCCCGCCTAAGTATGTCTCGATAAGTCCTATGCATCAACTCCTGAAAACACATGTGAAAATAGGTACGTCAGCATAAAAATGCCTGTGAGATACATAGGTTTTGTGAAAATAGGTTTCATGACTTGTAAGTTTAGAAAGAGTTGTTTAATAAAGTTTAGTCATGAACCTTGTAAATTGATTTGTTTTGTAAATCATTTGAAAAATAATCAGTTCAGATGATATGTATAAATAAGAGAATAATGTATGGTTAAATGAATAACCATGTAAAATGAGTTTGTATTTGATAAGTTGTTTGTAAAACAATGTTTTGTGAAAAGTATGTTATTTGTATAAAATGTTATATGTCTCGAATTGAAATGATTCAAATAACGCTACGATATGTAGTACCATACAAACACTTATATATAGGAAGTACCAGCGGCGTATCCACCATGCTTGTATCATATTACACACGCCTCGTTACTTAAATCACTTACTCAAACCAAACCACCAAAGTAAAATGTTTAGGTATAATCAAATGTCAAAATGTTTGTGTGAAAACCACGTCAAAATGTTTATGTCTAATGTAAATCATGAATTGTGTATATCAATGTCAAAATGTTTATGTCTAATGTAAATCATGAAATGTGTATCCAAAATATCATGTATGGTAGGTGAAATATATCAACTATACCATATGTAAAATGCACAAAAACAAGGTATTGAAGTAAAACATGGTTTAAATCAAAGTTATGTTTTGTGGAACAAATGCATGCTATACTGATATAAACATCTATGCGGTATCGTGAAAATGCATACATCCAAGCCTTGTGACTGTGGTGATAGACCCCTAAACGAATTTAAAGGTCTATCTGTGTAAATGTATATCGAATTCGGTCATTCCTTCCACCCAAACAAACCTAGGGTTCAGGAACGGGAGTTGTCAAGTCCTATGGTACCATTACCTACTAACGGCGGCGTAGCTAATGTTAACGAATGTACATTGTCTCATTTGAACAAACCAAATGTCATACCAAAATGTAAGCATGTGATGAATAACAAATGTACTAAGTACGCACACAATGGGCATACATAGCATAAAATGTAATGTAAAACAATGTACTAAGTACGCACACAATGGGCATACATAGCATAAAATGTAATGTAAAACAATGTACTAAGTACGCACACAATGGGAATACATATCATAAAATGTAATGTAAAACAATGTACTAAGTATGCACACAATGGACATACATAGCAAAAAGACAATGAAATCATGTACTATAAATGTACTAATGAACATAGCAAGTATATGATGTGAAAACATGAAAGCATGAAAGTAACAAGTAGGCACATGTGTTTCACCCCAAAACAGTTTGGAAAACAGTAAAAGAGGGGTCTATGTACTCACTTGAGATTGCTTAGTAGTCCTTGAGTAACAACCAAACAATGCTAGAGATCACGGATATCAAACGACACCAAATATAGGTAACTATGTTAATATACCGGACCTAAAATCAGAGGATTGGATAGAATGTGGGTTCGTAAACCAAACAAGTATGGAGACTCGTGTAATATAGTTTAACAAAGCCCACATATTAAAATGAAACCTAACCTAAGTGCTTACGACCCATTACGACCCGTTTAGGTAGCTTATGCTACTTTAACGCGTCGTTCGCGTAAAACGCGTTCGGAACGCCTAACTAGCCCTATGATAAGTAAAATATGCCTTAACATGTCTAATATTGTTACCAAATCAGTTTAGATACCAAAAGTTATGTTACATATGCTTAAAATGAATTTTGGCATTAAAAGGGCATTTTGGTAATTTACCTAAGGCATATATACTACCTATCATACAACTACTCAAACGATGTGACCATAAGGTATAACCTCGGATGGTTATTCCCTATACAACTATGGTCACCTAATGTGTTTGGTCGGATCCTAATGATCGACCAAACGGGTCGGGTTTGAAAGTATAAGCGATTGTTTAGATCGCTTACCTTACAACCCTATATAAGCACTAAACTAAAAGTGACGAGCTAAGCATGTTAAAACATGCTTAACTAAGTTTAGAAAACAGGTTTGGTATCAAAACAAATGGTTTTGATACCTAAGAGTAGTTTGGTTACAAAGCACGCAAGAATGCGCATTCTGGCCGAAACTACGACTCGTCACTGAGCCTAGATAACGTGGTAATCAGTAGGTATAGTCACTAGGGACTATAACCATCGTGATCACGCTCACGTTATGAAGTTCAAACGAACTTCGCATTGACCATAAACTGGTCAATGCAGAAAGTCAAACAAAGTTTGACTTTAACGTTAAAACGAATGAAAGAAACGAAAGAACACTTACAAATGGTCCCCGCTAGTAAATCTTGATCGAATAGCTCAGGTATGAAGTGATTGCTTCAACTTAGAGCTTTGAGATCAGATTTGTGTGGGTTTTGCAAGTGATGTTGGTGGGTATTTATAGGAAATGGACCACCGTTAGGATCGTTTATCGAATAACGTGATCGAATCTCATCCGTACATGTGTTGGAATGTTATGGTAACTCATTTTGCCCCCACCACCAGAGATTGACATGTGGCATTGGCCTTTGGGGTGTATAAGGGCTATTAACAGCTGTTAAACAACTTCTGCTGATCTGAAAGGGCCTCGCGTGACGCCAAGGGGGCTAGGTGTCACGCTAAGGTCCTTCTGATCAGCAACAGTTTCCAAAGTTTCCATTTCAGTCCCCGTTGTGTATTAAGGCCATTTCCGACATGTTTAAGGCTCGTTAAGCCAACGTTAAGGCCCTAAAATGATGCCTAAACATTGTGGTCATGAAACATGCTCAAAAATATGCCGGATGTTGGTTCGTTTGGTCGTACGATCGCGATGTTCGGTTAATTACGACGGAATGCGCATAAGTGCGAAAAACGATCCAAATTGCGTGACGAATGGATTTTTCTTATGCCAAACACTAAAATAAAATATTTTAGTGCTTACAAAAATTTTTGGATGTCCGGAGGTATTCAGAACGTAAGTTATGCGCGAAAATGCAAACTTGTGCACTTTTTGACGCTTTTAGTCCCTAAATGACCCAAAAGTTTATTTTAGCACACCGAACCCCTCAAAGCCTATTTTTAAGCTATGTAAAGGATGTTTAGGGTATGTTTAACTTATGGTCATGTTCCGGAATGTCTGTTACAGTTCAAATTGGCATACTTTCGCAGTTTGTCAAATTTAGTCCCTGTAAACGAATAAACTTGATTTCACCTCACCAAACCTTCCAAAACTTACATCTAAGTTATGTAAAGGTTATTTAAGGTATGTTAAGCCTATTTCACTATTCCGGAGTGTTCGTTGCATTAAACTGGTTATATCTACGCATCAGAGCGAGTATAACCCTCCAGAAAGCGATTTAAAGCTTGAAATCGAACAAGAGTTAATATGTACAAACGATACACATATTTTTACAAATCCCAAGTATGAAATACAATATTTCATTGGTTTGGAATTTGTTTGATGGTTGAAGTGACACAGGTGTCACACCATAAGAGTCATATACAGGTTTCCTAAGTTAATATGCCTTAAATATGTTGTGATATCAGTAGGATACCTTCCATTATGCCCAAAACGAGTTTAATCTCAATTTAAGCCCCGTAGGGGTATTTGGTCATTTTAAAGATTATAAAAGAGATTAAATATAATTCTGAGACTCGGGTCTGAAATAATCTGTAAAACAACTTAATTTAATAGGTTATATCAGTTGGTGATAAGTCTTATATGCCAAAATGGTTTTAAACCCATACTAGGTGTTTAATACGCGTAAAAAGCCGTTTTAAGCGATTTCCGGGTTATACGGGAAATCTGAGTTTTCTGATCAGGTTATAAAGTTCAAATTACTTCATTTATTATATAAAATCAGTAGCAATTGGATTGGTGTCAAAATACTATGTAGAACTCATTTTATAAACAAAAAGGGTATAATCGGTATTTACCGAATCAACGCCATAACCTTAGGTTATGAGCAGGTTAAAAATAATTAAAAATCCCAAAATATTATATTACATTAGTGGTTAAAAGGTTTGGTGTCAAAAATTGGGTTTAGATAGGCTTTACGCTAATTATGCCTTTTAATTAACAAAAAGCGTTCTAATTACGCCTTTAAGCATAACTCCTAATCTAGACCTCCAACTGATGTGAAAATTTAGGGACATGTTTATAAATCAATAACAAAGATTATTGTCCTCTCACATTTCCAAAATTCTCATTTTATGGTCAAAAGGGCATTATGGTCAACATTAAGCAATTAACGGAAACGTGTAAACGGATTGGACAATCAACGAGCCAATCACAGAGGGTTATACCATCATGTAGCCTGGTCCTAAGGAAGCTCTAAGGTATTTCTAAACCCATCTAAATCGGGTCAGAACTGAAGTCAAAGCAAAAGTCAAAGTTTTTGCGACTTTCGGCTCCGAACCGAGCTTAAACAGAAAATTGTCGGACCAAACAAGCTTAGACCAGTTCCTATACTTATTACCAAGTTATATGAGTGATAAAATAGGTTATACGCCTTCTACATTGCTAATTATGCGTTAATTTGCAAATTAAGTTTCTGTTGACTTTTTATAACGAACTTTGACCCGGCAATTGATCTAGTTAGAGCGGAAATCAGAGGGTGCCCTTTTAAGGGTTTATTGCCCCCATAATTTCCAACTTATAACTACCTTAAGTTTGACAAATCACTGGACCATTAGTGATAAATCGATAAGTCAAACCTTAATTACGACGGTTTGACTTTTAAGCTAATAACTAAGCAAAACTCAATTAAGGAAGGTCAAGGACACTTACCAAGGTCTAATGCACGATTAGAGATGCTTGGGGAAAGGCCTTGAGCTCCAGAAATGATCAGAAGTGAAGGTATGAGTGAATGATCAAAGTTTGCAAACAATGGGGCTTTATATAGTGATCTTGATCTCACTAGATCATGCCAAGCAATGCTATACATGTCCCCTGATGTTAAACATGTGTCTCTAGCCTAAAAAACCAGTAGGGGTCTCTCATGGAAGTGAAAAATATCAATATAAGTCGGTTAACTTGTTCATAATAGGCATCAGCCTATTTTTTGTCGCTGGGGATGCCTTACGGACCGTAAGGCAAGACCTTTACGGTCCGTAAGCCTTTACCAGAAGGCAAAAACTTGTAACCTTTCAAGCTTTGAAAGGGCAACTTAGGTATTACGATTTTGGGGCTTGAATTATCAGTATGGGGCCTTTAGATCATGCTTGAACAGTTTAGACCACCTTTAATGATGTATAATTGTCTTGGACTTTATCGAAAAGGTCACTAATGAAGGTTTGATGTATATAATCTCATAGGATCCCATTTCTTGCACTTTGAATCAAATATTACTAGCATTTACCAGATTTGAGTATGTATCAGATGTTTATAATATAGATTAGGGTCTTGGGATTCATAACGAGGTCGTTCAGAGGTATTTAATTAACATGTCGACGCTTTTAAATCTTACCATACATCTTTGACTAAATCCGGGTTTATAACACCTTTGTCTTGCACGACACGTGTCGTTGTTTTATTGGACACAAATTTTCGAGGTGTTACATCCTCACCCCCTTAAAAGAAATCTCGACCTCGAGATTTACAGAAATAAATGAGGGTACTTTTCTTTCATTGTGGACTCAACCTCCCACGTGTACTCGGGACCTCTACGGGCATCCCATTTAACTTTTACGATCGGTACACGCTTCCTTCGAAGCTTCTTAACCTGTCGATCCTCGATCGACACAGGTTTTTCAACAAACTTCAAGCTCTCTTCTATGTGCACATCTGTATGTGGTATGACTAGTGATTCATCAGCTAGACATTTCTTCAGATTGCAGATGTGGAATACATTGTGAATACCACTGAGCTCTTCACGTAAGTTTAACTTATAGGCAACTGATCCGACACATTCGATGATCTCGAATGGTCCTATGTATCTCGGGCTTAACTTGCCTTTGTCACCTACCTCGAATTTCCGAGGTTTACGCTTTAAATCCGCGTAGCTTTTCTGCCTATCTCTGGCAGCTTTCAGGCGGTCACGAATCTGGACAATCTTGTCCGTCGTGTCAAAGACTATTTCAGGTCCGGTTAGTTGGATATCTCCAACTTCCGCCCAACAAACGGGAGTTCTGCACTTTCTACCGTACAAGGCCTCGAAAGGCGCAGCCTTAATGCTGGTATGGTAGCTATTGTTATAGGAGAACTCGATTAACGGTAGGTGGTTATCCCAACTACCACCTAAGTCGATCACACATGCTCGAAGCATGTCTTCCAAAGTTTGGATTGTACGCTCACTCTGCCCGTCCGTCTGAGGATGGTAAGCCGTACTAAAATTTAAGCGCGTGCCCAAAGATTGTTGGAAACTTTTCCAAAAATGTGACGTGTACCTAGTATCCCTGTCAGAGATAATAGACACTGGTATGCCATGAAGCGATACAATCTTATCTACGTACAACTGGGCTAACATGTCGGAGCTATAGGTCTCCTTAATGGGTAGGAAATGTGCTGACTTAGTCAGTCTATCTACTATCACCCATATAGTATCATTTCCTTTCCTTGTCTTTGGCAACTTGGTGATGAAATCCATCGTCACCATTTCCCACTTCCACGTGGGAAGTTCAGGCTGTTGTTGTTGGGCTTTGTACATGTTTATCAAAGCTAATTTTATCCGAATAAAATTAAAACGCAGCGGAATAAGGATTTAAAACATGTTACTTTACAAGATTTAAAACTCTTTTAAATGCAAAAACCCAAAATCGGATCCATATATGACATACATGCTATCAAAATACAACCATAGGGTGTTTGAGAGTTCAACCTTTCTTTGGAGCAAGGAGATGGAAGATGATGATGAATCTTGAATGGTAGCTTCCAAACGAGAAAGCCTCAAGCTAGTATACCCGAAAGCTCCAACAAACACCTTGAGATTGCTAGGATTTCTACACTTGAAGCTCACAAAATTCCTCTAAAATTCAGCTCTTGGCCGAAAATATTAGAGAGAAAATAGGAGTTTTTTACACTTGAATATGTTATGTTCTTGATGAGAGAGGATGTTGCATTATTTTTAAAATCAAGTGCCTTGTAAATATAAAAGTTTGCATGTAATTTTAGTGGTTAAAACCTCTTGGGAAGAGACATAGGGGGCGGCCCAAGCCACCTCCATTTTCACCCAATCAAAATTTTTTATCTTGTCTCCAAGTCTTTTATTTAAGTATTTATAACTTTTATAAAACTTAATATAACATTTTATAAACAATATGCAACCTTTTAATTGTTATTTAACCTATTAAATAACAAAATAAAATATTCTCTCAAAAATAAATTATCCATATAATTTATTAGTTTGTCAAGTGTAATTATTTAGAAAACCAATTTCTAAATATTCTAAGTGTTAATATTTATTTGTTTGATCATATCATAAATAAATATTGTAGGTGTTTGTCTAGCTTGTTATTGGGTATGACCCGACTTGGATCATAACGTACTAGCCACATCAATTCAATATGTGTCTTGGGCATACAGAGTCCAACAATCTCCCACTTGCACAAGATACATAGAAGATTGATGCAAGCAGTAAATGACGCCTAACAACGGTTTACTACCCCTAATACGTATGACGAAGTGCCATTCAATAACATCATCCCCTTCAAGTTCCTTACTTGAAAATGATTTAGGTGAATCTATCATTTATCCTTTCGTTACAGATGTCATGTCAAATCCAGAGACACAGTGTGATCATTCTCTGTTGATTTAACTTAAGCAGGCCTTAGACATCTTACTCTCAACGAATAAGAGGAACAAATCCCTTCTTGACTACATACGTCTCTCACAATCACCTCGTACCATACCTGAGCTTAGTCTTATGTACTATCTTATTACAGACAGCGAAGAACTAAGTCAAGGCATAATATTTGGTGAATATCAAGACCCAATATGTATCTCAGGTCAGAGGATACTATGATATTCGCCTTTGCTCAAATTTACTTATGATCAATCATAAATGATTCCATGCAGTAACATTTGAGAGCGGGTCAGTCCAATATTTGTATCCCACAAATATCTATGAACTTTGGCAGCAACACTTTGCTCTATATTCATACCTAATGAATATCCACCAATCCAAGTTCATAATAGTCTTACATTCATATTTGTTCCCACAAGTATGATCGACTACGGACATTTAGAATAATTAATTTATTCACGGATTTAAACATGCTAAAATGGAACATAACTCAAAATACCATAAAAGAGTTAAAATAACAATTGTTCCAATATCCAAATACAAAATAGATCAAATCCAATCACTAGAATACCGAAGTCCTAAGGCACAAGTATGACCCTCATGTTTTGGCCGTTCAAGGAGCTTCGTGAGTGGATCCGCAATGTTTTGATCGGTGTGAACTTTGCGAATACATATCTTTCCTTTTTCAACTTCATCCCTTATGTAGTTGAATCTCCGTTCAATGTGCCTAGTCTTTTGATGTGCACGAGGTTCCTTGATTTGAGCAATCGCACCCTCGTTATCACAAAAGATCTCTAGGGGGTCTTGAATGGTAGGGACTACCCCTAGGTCAGCAATGAACTTCTTTAACCACGCAGCTTCTTGTGCTGCCAATGAGGCGGCGATGTATTCTGATTCTGTAGTGGACAATGCTACAACATCCTGCTTCGAGCTCTTCCAAGAGACTGCAGCTCCATTCAAAATGAAGACATACCCAGATTGTGATCGAGAACCATCTCGATCAGTTTGGAAACTCGCATCCGTGTAACCTTTTACAACGAGTTCCTCTTCACCAGATCCATATATTAGAAACATATCCTTAGTCCTCCTAAGGTATTTCAATATGCTCTTAACAGCCATCCAATGACTGTTACCTGGATTTTGCTGGTATCTACTTGTCATGCTTAAAGCGCATGACACGTCCGGTCTAGTGCATATCATCGCGTACATTATGGATCCTATAGCAGACGCATATGGGATTCCTTTCATTCTTTCTTGCTCATCCTTTGAGCTTGGACATTGAGTCACATTCAATATTGTCCCCTTTTGAATAGGTACCAAACCTTTCTTAGAGTTCTCCATCTTGAACCTTTTCAAGACCTTGTCAATGTATGCACTTTGGTTTAAACCTATCAAGCGCCTTGATCTATCCCTATAGATCTTTATTCCCAAAATATAGGCAGCTTCTCCAAGATCTTTAATGGAAAAACATCTTCCAAGCCATGATTTTACACCTTCCATGGTTGGAATGTCATTTCCAAATAGTAGAATGTCGTCGACATACAATACTAAGAAAGTGACGGTGCTCCCACTAGCTTTCTTATACACACAAGCTTCATCGCCGTTCTTGATGAACCCAAAATTCCTAATCTCTTCATCAAAACGGTGATTCCAACTTCTCGATGCTTGTTTCAATCCATAGATTGATTTCTTTAACTTGCACACTTTGTTAGGATGTTTTGGATCGATAAAACCTTCAGGCTGAACCATATAGACATCTTCATCAAGATATCCATTGAGGAAAGCCGTTTTGACATCCATTTGCCAAATCTCATAGTCATAATATGCAGCTATGGCAAATAATATCCTAATCGACTTTAGCATTGCCACTGGCGAGAAGGTCTCATCATAATCAACCCCTTGAGTTTGAGTGAAACCTTTTGCTACAAGTCTCGCTTTATAAGTATCCAAGTTACCATGCATATCTGTTTTCTTCTTGAAAACCCACTTACTTCCAACTACTTTGGAGTTAAGAGGTGGCACAACCAATTCCCAAACTTGGTTGTCATACATGGATTGCATCTCTACGTTCATAGCCTCAAGCCATTTGTCGCAATCGGATTTCGACATTGCATCATGGTATGTGGTTGGTTCATCTGAATCTACCACATAGCATCCATCCATGAAAAATCCATATCTTTCAGGTGGATTACTAATTCTACCAGATCTGCGAACGTTTTGTGTATGTTGATCAACCATTTGATCATCTTCAACAACCTCTTGTTGAGTGCTAGTATCAACCAAACGTGTATCGGCTTGTGGTTCTTGATCCTCATCAAGTTCCACTGTTCTACTAGTTCCTTCCATAAGGAACTTATCCTCCAAGAACTTACCCTTTCGAGCAACAAATACCTTTTGTTCTGTTGGATCGTAGAAATAATATCCTATATCATCTTTAGGATATCCTACGAAGATACACTTAATGGATCGTACTTCTAACTTGTTTGGGGTGTATTGCTTCACATAAGCATCACAACCCCATACCTTCAAATATGATAATGATGGAACCGTTCCATGCCATATTTCAAAAGGTGTCTTATCCACTTTCTTGGTTGGGGCCATATTTAATATACGAGCCGCGGAGAGCAAAGCGTAACCCCAAAATGATAGAGGCAATGTGCTTCTAGCCATCATTGATCGAACCATATCCAATAGAGTTCGATTCCTCCTCTCAGACACACCATTATGTTGTGGTGTTCCAGGTGGAGTAAGTTGTGAGATGATCCCATAACTCCTAAGATGATCTTGAAAAGCATCACTTAGGTATTCACCTCCTCTATCGGAACGAAGAACTTTGATTGTCTTGGTGAGTTGATTCTCTACTTCGTTTTGGAAGATTTTGAACGTTTCAAAAACTTCATCTTTGTGTCTTAGCAAGTACACATAACCATAACGACTGAAGTCGTCGGTAAAGGTTACGAAGTATCTATCACCATTCCTAGTCATTGGCTTAAAAGGACCACATACATCCGAATGTATGATGCCTAATAAATCTTTTGCCCTTTGGTTTGTGCCACTAAAGGGTTTCTTGGTCATTTTACCTTGTAAACAAGATTCACATGTATCAAATGAACCAATTTCATTTGTTTCCAAAAGACCATTCTTTTGAAGTGTTTGCATGCGATTTCTGTTTATATGACCAAGACGACAATGCCAAAGATAGGTCTCATTCAAATCCATTTTGAGTTTCTTGGTGTTTGCTTGGTACATCGAATTATCAAATGATGTATTATCATGAACCAATTCATAAATACCATTTGAAGGCGTAGCTTTAAAGTAGAACATGTCATTCATCAAAGCATAAATTTCATTGTTCACAAACTTCAAATCAAATCCATATTGTCTTAAAAGGGAAACAGAAATAATATTCCTAGTCAAACTAGGAGCATACAAAACATTTTTCAAACAAATTTCCAAACCACTTGGAAGTTTTAAAACATAGTCTCCTTGGGCTTCAACTTGAACCTTCGCTCCATTGCCCATGAAGAGACTAGTGTCTCCCTTCTTGTAATGCTTATTTCTTTTGAACCCCTGCAACGAATTGCAAATATGAGTTCCACATCCGGTATCTAATACCCATGTGTTAGAAGAAATAACATTTAGATCAATATGTATCATAAAGATTGTACATGAGGTTTGCCCTGCATCCCTCTTGTTTTTCAACTCTTTGAGATAGGTTGGACAATTCCTTTTCCAATGCCCTATCTCTCCACACTCAAAGCATGGATCGCTCGTGGCAACCTTTGCCTTCTTCTCTTTTGGTTTTGGTGGTTCTGCTTTAGCCTTTCTTTTTCCCTTCCCTTTGACGTGCCCCTTTCCTTTGGCAACATTTGCCTTGGAGTCGGAGTGATGTCCCTTCTTGCCTCCCTCATTGATCGTTAGAACGGGTAAAGCCTTTTTACCCATTCCCGCTTCGGCCGTTTTGAGCATTGCATGAAGCTCACCAATGCTCTTGTCCCATCCATTCATGTTATAGTTCATAACAAAGCTTTCAAATTTCTTTGTTAAAGAGTTGAGGATCAAATCCGTAGCCAACTCTTTGGAGACGGGACAATTGAGCCTCTCGAGGCGATCAATGTGGCTTTTCATTTTAAGGACGTAAGATGAGACCGATTGGGTTTCCTCCATTCGACATGCATGAAGCGCTCGAACCGTTTCGAAGCGTTCTACCCTTGCTTGTTGTAGGAACATTTCCTTTAATTGGGTAATCATGTCGTATGCCCCATGATGTTCAAAGTCCTTTTGAATCTCGGGAATCATAGTTCCCAACATGAGGCAAGAGGCTTGCATGGAGTCCTCGGTATACTTAACCCAATTATTGTAGGCTTCTTCATCTTCCTCGTCAGGTTGATGGGGAATAGGATCGTCCAACACATAGGATATCTTCTCTTGCTTGAGAACAATTCTCAAGTTTCGAAACCAATCCATGAAGTTGTTATGGTTGAGACGATCCTTTTCAAGGATGGTTCTTAGTGATAGGTTACGGACGGTTTGGGTAATCGGGTTTGCATTGTTAGCGGCCATCTACAAAATTTAACAAAGTTCAATTTTAGTATTTTCGATATTATTAAAATTTTAATCATTAATACCCTTTTAACGTCTCATAGACAATTAATAATTAAAATCTAGAATCCAACGTTACATTTAAATATTGGTTAGGTGACCTTTATCCCATTATTTAAATTAACAAGGTAGTCAACGTTTGACAATTGCAACCCTTTGCAACTTCTAGCCATATGGGATCGGTTAAACATCTTTATGTTTAGATGGCATGTTTAATCCCATCAACACCTTTTGTTCGCCATGCTTCGGTGACCCTAAGTTCATGGTTTCTAAATCAAGTCGTCCAACTTACACACACGTGTGAGTTTATACACATAAGTGGTTAGGTGACCTTTATCCCACAAACATGGTAAACCCACCTCAAATATACAAGTTTCCTCAAATGTGGTTAGGTGACCTTTATCCCACAAAGAGTTCCCAAGTAATTTGAGTGTTGTATAAAAGGATGGTGTTTGACTTGTTTTATAAAAGGGATTTTTATTTTTCAAAATTCTAGTTTAGAAAAATTTTATGTACCATATATTTGCATGCATTCAAATGAATGGTACTTTAGTGAAAACCAATTTTCAAGGTTCTTTTAATAAAACCCATTTTATTTTAAAATCATTAATTTTTAATAAAACCTTTTATTAATCGTTTTAATGATTTTGTAAGAACCAATTTTAAGCTTGTTATGGGTTATTAGTTGTTAAGTATGCATATCCAAATATCATCCAAACAACCATAAATAAAATATAACCATACAAGCACACAACACATATGTTAAAAGGTGCATAACCATAGCCAACTATTTTGACCACACTTGTTAGCCGAAACAAGTGTGTCAAAAGGTCCTTCCTAAAGGGTGAATATGGACACAAAAAAGGTGTCGGTGAACTCCCACTTGATCCCGCATCCAAATGCTTCAAGTCTTCATCTTGTGTTGTGATTTCTTCACATTTTTTGAGCTTCCAAATGTCTTTTAAATTCAGCTCCAAACTCCTTTGGACTTCAAAAATGTGTTTTGGTTATCGGGCTAAAATCCCGTTAAGAATTATGAAGTCCTTTTTGCCCGAAATTGGGAAAAACCAAAACCGCATTTTTGTGTGCATCTTCTTTTACATAAAAGTATCCTAATACATTTTTCTAGTAAAATAAATGCATCTAATCTATTTACTTACATACCAAATGAAAATAAATAAATTACATATTTTTACAAATGGAAGACAAAATAATAATTATTACAACCCATTGAATAATTAACTAAAATCACAAACACAAACATATTCATACAAGGTTATGGCTAGGTTATGAACACCAAAATATATATCCAAATATATAAAATTCAAGAGCAAAATGGTTTCCTTTTACAACCTTTATTTTTCGGCCAAGAATGAAAAACCGAAAAATGTGGGTTTTTGTCCAAACAAAACAAATCATCAATATGACATAATTTTTTTTTTCAAGATTCCTTTATGCATGTAGGAAATAAATCTTGAAAAATAAAAGGAGAACCATGGTCAAAACTTTCGGCCATAGGGTTTAACCAAACCCAAAACCCGAAAATTTTAAATCCAATGAAGCATGCACTCATATAAGCGGCTCTAGATGCCATTGTTGGGCTTTGTACATGTTTATCAAAGCTAATTTTATCCGAATAAAATTAAAACGCAGCGGAATAAGGATTTAAAACATGTTACTTTACAAGATTTAAAACTCTTTTAAATGCAAAAACCTAAAATCGGATCCATATATGACATACATGCTATCAAAATACAACCATAGGGTGTTTGAGAGTTCAACCTTTCTTTGGAGCAAGGAGATGGAAGATGATGATGAATCTTGAATGGTAGCTTCCAAACGAGAAAGCCTCAAGCTAGTATACCCGAAAGCTCCAACAAACACCTTGAGATTGCTAGGATTTCTACACTTGAAGCTCACAAAATTCCTCTAAAATTCAGCTCTTGGCCGAAAATATTAGAGAGAAAATAGGAGTTTTTTACACTTGAATATGTTATGTTCTTGATGAGAGAGGATGTTGCATTATTTTTAAAATCAAGTGCCTTGTAAATATAAAAGTTTGCATGTAATTTTAGTGGTTAAAACCTCTTGGGAAGAGACATAGGGGGCGGCCCAAGCCACATCCATTTTCACCCAATCAAAATTTTTTATCTTGTCTCCAAGTCTTTTATTTAAGTATTTATAAGTTTTATAAAACTTAATATAACATTTTATAAACAATATGCAACCTTTTAATTGTTATTTAACCTATTAAATAACAAAATAAAATATTCTCTCAAAAATAAATTATCCATATAATTTATTAGTTTGTCAAGTGTAATTATTTAGAAAACCAATTTCTAAATATTCTAAGTGTTAATATTTATTTGTTTGATCATATCATAAATAAATATTGTAGGTGTTTGTCTAGCTTGTTATTGGGTATGACCCGACTTGGATCATAACGTACTAGCCACATCAATTCAATATGTGTCTTGGGCATACAGAGTCCAACAGTTGTAGCAAACCTGACGGCTTCTGATGTTCAGCTTTTACTTGCGCACATGTCAAACATTTAGCTACATAGGTAGCTATAGACTTCTTCAAGCCTATCCACCAAAAATTTGCTTTTAGATCCTGGTACATCTTGTCAGCTCCAGGATGAACGGAGTATTTAGAATTGTGGGCTTCCTGGAGGATAACATCGCGAAGTCCTCCATAAACTGGAACCCATATTCGTCCATTTAACCTCAGGATTCCGTCCTTGCCATAGGATAACTGTTCTGCAGTTACTCCGAGCTTTTCGTTAGGATAGTTAGCTTCCAACACAGCTTCCTTCTGTGCAGCTAACAACCTTTCATTTAAACCATTCTTTATCTCAATGCTCTTGGCATTGATTCTTATAGGCTTCACCCTTTCCTTTCGACTCAAGGCATCGGCGACTACATTCGCCTTGCCAGGATGGTATCTTATCTCACAATCATAATCATTCAAAGTTTCCATCCAACGTTGTTGCCTCATGTTCAAGTCCTTTTGGTTAAATAGGTGCTGGAGGCTCTTGTGATCAGAATAGATCACACACTTGATACCATATAAATAGTGCCTCCATAGCTTCAGTGAAAATACAACGGCAC
The DNA here is from genome assembly GCA_030545235.1 of Helianthus tuberosus. Classification (NCBI taxonomy): domain Eukaryota; kingdom Viridiplantae; phylum Streptophyta; class Magnoliopsida; order Asterales; family Asteraceae; genus Helianthus; species Helianthus tuberosus. The sequence continues at coordinate 113,892,128 of CM060414.1, read as the reverse complement.
CCAACTCCAAGTCATGGGTGGTGTAATTCTTTTCATGCACCTTTAACTGACGTGAGGCATAGGCAATAACCTTGCCTTTCTGCATAAGCACACACCCCATGCCAGTGTGTGATGCGTCGCAGTAAACCACGAATTCTTCGGTACCTTCAGGCAATGTCAGTACAGGCGCGTTGCTTAGCTTCTGCTTGAGGATATCAAAGGATTCTTGTTGCTTGGGTCCCCAGTTGAACTTAATATCCTTCCTAGTCAAAGAAGTTAGGGGTGCAGCAATCCTTGAAAAATTTTCAATAAAGCGCCTGTAGTATCCTGCCAATCCCAAGAAACTGCGAATTTTTGTGGGCGTCTTCGGCTCTTGCCAATTCATGACAGCTTCAACCTTAGCGGGATCTACTTGGATTCCGCGTTCACTAACCACATGTCCAAGGAATTGGACTTCTCGAAGCCAAAATTCACACTTAGAGAATTTGGCGTAGAGCTTCCCCTGCTGAAGTAGCGAAAGAATACATCGAAGATGTTTCTCATGGTCGGCCTGATTCTTCGAGTAAATGAGAATGTCGTCGATGAAAACGATGACAAATTTATCCAAATAAGGCTTGCAGACACGATTCATGAGATCCATGAATGCGGCAGGTGCATTAGTGAGCCCGAAAGGCATCACTATGAACTCGTAATGACCATAACGAGTCCTAAATGCAGTCTTGTGTACGTCTTCATCTCTAACCTTCAGTTGGTGATAGCCTGACCTTAAGTCAATCTTAAAGAAGTAACTTGCCCCTTGAAGCTGATCGAACAGAACGTCGATCCTGGGCAATGGATACCTATTCTTGATAGTGACCTTATTAAGCTCACGGTAATCGATGCACAGACGCATCGATCCATCCTTCTTCTTGACAAATAAGATTGGTGCTCCCCAAGGAGACGAACTAGGCCTAATGAAACCCTTGGCTAGCAATTCATCTAGTTGTGTTCTCAATTCCTTCATCTCTGTTGGTGCCAACCTATAAGGTGCTCTAGCAACTGGTGCTGCTCCAGGGATGATGTCAATTCTGAATTCTACTTGCCTATCTGGTGGTAAACCAGGTAGTTCTTCAGGGAAAACTTCAGGGTATTCAGAAATGACGGGGATGTCTTCAATCTTAGGCTTCGGCTCATCATTAGTCACTTGTGCCATGTAGATGACACAACCCTTCTTCAAACACTTAGAGGCCTTGAGCATAGACACTTGCTCAGGCAGTCCATATTGGGTATCTCCCTGAATGGTAAGTGATTCACCAGACGGAGTCTTGATCACCACTTGCTTCTTGTTACAGACAATCTGGGCCTGGTTATGAGATAACCAGTCCATGCCTAAAACTATGTCGAAACCAGCTAACTTCAAAGGACGTAAGGACAAAGGAAAAGAGTGGTTCCTAATGGATGTGAAACATCCATCTAATACGGTTGAGGCGGTTTCTAAGGTGCCATCTGCTAACTCCACCTCATATTTCACACTTAAGGTTTTAACAGGTAAATTCAGCAATTTGCAAAACTTATTATCTACAAATGATTTATCAGCTCCTGAATCAAATAGCACTCTCGCATAAACATCATTTATGAGAAAGGTACCTGTGTTCACGTTATCATCCTGAACAACTTCCTTTGCATCCATGCGGAAGACCCTTGCATTGGTCTTCTTCCCTTCCTCAGCTTTCTTTGCAGATTTTGGGCAATTTGTCTTAATGTGCCCTTTTTCGTTGCAACTGTAGCACGTTGCATCCTTCAGCTTCTTGCACTCAAGGGTCTTATGTTCAGGAGACTTGCAAATCCCACATGCCCTTGGCTGAGACTGGGATTTCGACTCATATCTGCACTTCCCGAAGTGCTGTCTCTTGCAGATCTTACACTTGGGCTTATCACCAGATTGATGCCCATCCTTCTTAGATCTAGACCCCTTCTTGTGGTCATTGTTTCCCCTGTGCTTCTTATCCGAACGTCGTGAATTGTCATCTTCATGCTTCCTTTTCTCGGCATCCGTGTTCCTCAGCGATCTCTGTCTGACCGCGTCCAGTGTGAGGGACAAAGATATATCAGCTACAGATCTGAAAGTGGCTGGCCGAGAGGCCTTCATGCTTGCCTTAAATTCTAGGGCTAAACCCCCAATGAAACGAGCTATTCTCTTGGGTTCCGGGGTCACCAGATACGGAACCAATCTTGACATTGTGTTGAAGCTTGTAAGGTAGGCTTGGCAGTCAAGATTTTTCATAACCAACGATAAGAAATCAGACTCAATCTTTTCAACCTCATGCTGAGGGCAGTAGTTCTCCTTGATCAATAACACAAACTGTTCCCAAGTCATATTGTACAATGGGATTTTCCCTGTAGCTTGGAACAAAGACCTCCACCAAGCTAGTGCTTAACCTTTGAACGACTGGGATACAAACTTTACCACATCCTTATCAGCGCACCCGCTGATATCAACCACGGTGTCCATCTCATCCAACCATGTCATGCAGTCTATAGCTTCTTTTTCCCCAGTGAAATCCCTGGGTTTGCATGAAACAAAATACTTGTAGGAGCAACCCTTATCACGGGGTCCTTGATTCAGTACGATCCTGTGAGATGGGACACTTTGCTGATTAGAAGAGTGACGATCGTCATCATTTTTCTTTGGCTCTTTCTTCTTGGAGGGTGGCTTGCTGTGAGCCTCAGAATGAGTCTTAGGCTTTGAATGCGGTGCGGATAGGGTCCTACTTCGAGTCCCGCTATATTCATAATACTGCCGCTCTATTGCTTTTGTAACAGCGTTGTCTATTAACGCTTGTAGTTCAGCACCCGCTATATTAATTCGGGCATCATCCTGATTCTCCCGTGGGTGACTGTTGATCTCATCCGAATCAGCCATGTAGTTTGAACTGTTACAAAAATATTGACAATAATTTATTTGGGAGTTTATTTTGGAATTGTCTTTTATGGCAATTCATTAACCATGGTAAACACAGACCATATTTGGTTAATTTGTTAGTCATATTTATTTAGTATTTTTTTTTATTGTAATTTATCCTAATTATAAAACAATAACAGTATTATTAGTAGCACAAAAGGCCTAGTCACAGGGACATTTTTAATTTATAAGCCATGATTTCAGAGAATCAAGGCATGAGGGTTTGAACATAGTTCTTTACCTATTTATGACAGGGAGTCGTAGACTACTACTGTCTTTTGTCTTATATTGACAATGAGTATGGCCCGCAGGCACTATACTACCAATGGATGGTCAACATGTGATCATCTTAATTGATGATTTAAACCCATGATTTATAGATCATTAGGTTAGGTTAGGAATCTTTTGAAGAATCCTATTATAAGAATGACGTGTGTGATTTTAACGAATCACGTCTGCCAGGAGCGTTAACATGTTTTCAGATGTTAACAGGGATTTGAATCTTTTTAACAGGTCTTACCATCTTGGCCAAGTCTTATAATGATATGCAGGCTAGGTTATACCTTTAAGATTCTTAGTTAATATTTAAATAGGCAGATTATTTTTTTAAAAGAAATGATTTTTGATTTATCTATTCCATGTATAATATATTTATGCCTATAATGACAGAGATGAAATTCATAAAGTTAACATTCCATTAAATACAAAGATTACACGTTGCCCTAAACGGGACTTTTAATAAAAATAACTTGCCCACGCAGGAGCTAAATCGATAATACAAATCCTCGTAGTGACTGATTACTTGCTAGATGTCCTCGCAGGGACTAAAAGACAAGTCCTCGCAGGGACTAAGTACATAGATAAATGTCCACACAGGGACTTGATTGAATTAGGGAATACAACAATACATATAGGGATTTAATGATCCCTCTTCTTCTTCTTCCCCTTTAATAGGCTTGCTAGGCCCTTGAGGAATCCCCTGTTGTTCCTACGTTCTTCTTGAAATTCATGTTCCACCCGACTTAGTCTTTGGAGGATTTCCTCCTGTTCCGGTGGGGAAAATCGTGGTGGCTGCGACTGCTGCCGAATCGGAGGTCGAGCAGGTATTTGATACCCATGAGCTGGATATCCCACTCCCCAAGGAGCTCCATATGGTCCTCCCGGGTGAAGGGCGTTGTAGTTTGCCGCTACTAACTATGGATCAGCTTCAGCATAGTTGTAGTGGGTGTGAGCCGGCTGCTCAAACGGATTGTACGCCGTTGAACCGGCGTATGTAGGAATCGGGTTATCAAACCCCAATGGTGGCGGTGGTGGTGCAACTGGTGTAGAATTCACCTCTGGAATTGGGTTTGAGGGCCCACCCATTTGTGGGTCTTCATGCAGCGGCGGGTAGTGACTGCCACTGGAGTGATGGGGAGTGCTAAAGTGAAAATCCCCTCCTCGCGCGGATATTCTTGCGCCTGTTCTCCTACGCCTTGGTGGTTCTGGAGGTGCTTGATGAACTGGCGGCAGTGGTGGCGGTGGCGTGACTGCCACGAAGCGCGAATCCTCTGAAGGATCCTGTTGCTGCTGCTGCTGTGGGTTATGAGAGGGTGTAAAATACCACTCATATTGGTTAAACCTCGCTTGGTAACTGTCTGGACCACCGTAGGGTGATCCGTGGAAGGATGATCCATCAGAGATCTCGATGGGATGGTTGGGGGTCCCGGTTGCAGGCTCGACGGGATCCGTGTCCTCGTCCATGTCCATTGCATGGTCTCCTGAGAAGTGGTCCTCTGGTCCCAATGGGTTAAAACCCACTGGTTCTTGAATATAGTTTGCCGGGTTGAGCCGGCCCTGAAAGACAGGAGTAGGGTCGCCAAAGGAACGGTGCGAAGCGGACCGCTGCAACGGTAAGATGGAATGGCGGGAGTCTTCGGGCTCATTTTCTGACTGCGGCCCAAAGGAGTGACGATAAGGAGGCGTTGAGCTGTGCGAGACAGACCGTCTGGCGGGCTCCAATTGGTTCCTCCAGTTTCCCTGAGGATCGGCACTCATAGTTGTAGAAGGAGTTCGCCGGTGTGAAGTCCTGGCTTTGTGATCATTGGGGGGCTGATTGGCCCCTTACCTCTTCCTCCTCTTCGGAATCTTGGCGGCATTGTTAAACCTGTCAACAACAATTGAAAGATACAACAAAAATATATATAAAATAAAAGACAAAAATAAAACAAAACAGAATTTGTCCTATGTTATTTGTCTAGACTCGAAAATTTAAGAATGTGCGATTGTGTAATTGAGATTAAACACAAATGGCTAGTGTTTAATTCACTCAATGTTGGCTCTGATACCAACCTGTCACATCCCGATATTTCCACGTATTACCGGTGGGCCCGGTGGGGGAGTATCGTGACGTAGTTGATGTCATTATAGTCAAACAACACAATATTTAAATGCACAGCGGAAGCAAAGATAGATTCATTTCAACTTTAATAAATTGTAATATTAAATATCACAAACAGTTGAAACAGATCCACAGGAGGATCAACATAAAAAGGAAACATTGTTCAACAATTTTATGGCATCCAAGCTTGCGAGACTTATTGTAGACGCTAGGAGAACGCCCTAGTTCGCGTAGTACCTGCACTTAACCTTTTTGGGAAAATACGTCAGTTTACACTGGTAAATACTAATAACTGACTCATTTTAAAAAGGTTAATAAAATTGATTTGAATGCACGTGGCACAAACTTTTTATAACTTGGGATAATTATTTGGATATAATCTTGTAAAAGAATTACATGTTTCTTATGCGTTCAGTAGCCCGGTTCATGCAGGGTTAAAGATCAATAGACACACCACATAATTTATTTAGGCACTGACGGGTGTACGCCTACACCCCATGTTTAGGTCGTGGCCATTTCGTAAAATGATGCCAAGGATATCTGGGACATGGTCATTAACCCCCCAAAGGCTTTAAGCAAACAAAACATTTCCAAACGGAGCATATCAATGGTTTAACCTCTATTCGATTAAATATTCAATGCCCGACCAAGCGGTATTTTATATACCATACCCCAAGCCTGTATAGGGAATATAAGTTAAAAGTATTTACCTTTTCAAGTATCAATCACAAATAGCAAGTGCGTGTAGCTTTTACCGGGTCTCCTATTCTGGAACGAAGGTTTATAATAACCTATTAGAATCCTAACGGGTCTTTAATTAAGCCTAAACTTAGACCGGTTAGTTTTAAAGAAAGTTACGGTTCGTACGCATGATTAAGCGAAGACCGGAATAGACTGTGATTTAGACCCGACAAGTTTGAAGACTTGTATAATATGGGTATACTAAACACATTCTGGATTTTGAGATAAAAGATATAAAGTTTGACCCGTTTCGGCTAATTTATGCAAACTAGTGACATAAACCGAACCGAACGCGCAAGAAGCGTAACGGGTAACCATAAGAGTCATATATAGGTTTCCTAAATTAATATGCCTTAAATTTGTTGTGATATCAGTAGGATACCTTCCATTATGCCCAAAACGAGTTTAATCTCAATTTAAGCCCCGTAGGGGTATTTTGGTCATTTTAAAGATTATAAAAGAGATTAAATATAATTCTGAGGCTCGGGTCTGAAATAATATGTAAAACAACTTAATTTAATAGGTTATATCAGTTGGTGATAAGTCTTATATGCCAAAATGGTTTTAAACCCATACTAGGTGTTTAATACGCGTAAAAAACCGTTTTAAGCGATTTCTGGGTTATACGGGAAATCTGAGTTTTCTGATCAGGTTATAAAGTTCAAATTACTTCATTTATTATATAAAATCAGTAGCAATTGGATTGGTGTCAAAATACTATGTAGAACTCATTTTATAAACAAAAAGGGTATAATCGGTATTTACCGAATCAACGCCATAACCTTAGGTTATGAGCAGGTTAAAAATAATTAAAAATCTTTAAAAATCCCAAAATATTATATTACATCAGTGGTTAAAAGGTTTGGTGTCAAAAATTGGGTTTAGATAGGCTTTACGCTAATTATGCCTTTTAATTAACAAAAAGCGTTCTAATTACGCCTTTAAGCATAACTCCTAATCTAGACCTCCAACTGATGTGAAAATTTAGGGACATGTTTATAAATCAGTAACAAAGATTATTGTCCTCTCACATTTCCAAAATTCTCGTTTTATGGTCAAAAGGGCATTATGGTCAACATTAATCAATTAACGGAAACGTGTAAACGGATTGGACAATCAACGAGCCAATCACAGAGGGTTATACCATCATGTAGCCTGGTCCTAAGGAAGCTCTAAGGTATTTCTAAACCCATCTAAATCGGGTCAGAACTGAAGTCAAAGCAAAAGTCAAAGTTTTTGCGACTTTCGGCTCCGAACCGAGCTTAAACAGAAAATTGTCGGATCAAACAAGCTTAGACCAGTTCTTATACTTATTACCAAGTTATATGAGTGATAAAATAGGTTATACGCCTTCTACATTGCTAATTATGCGTTAATTTGCAAATTAAGTTTCTGTTGACTTTTTATAACGAACTTTGACCCGACAATTGATCTAGTTAGAGCGGAAATTAGAGGGTGCCCTTTTAAGGGTTTATTGCCCCCATAATTTCCAACTTATAACTACCTTAAGTTTGACAAATCACTGGACCATTAGTGATAAATCGATAAGTCAAACCTTAATTACGACGGTTTGACTTTTAAGCTAATAACTAAGCAAAACTCAATTAAGGAAGGTCAAGGATACTTACCAAGGTCTAATGCACGATTAGAGATGCTTGGGGAAAGGCCTTGAGCTCCAGAAATGATCAGAAGTGAAGGTATGAGTGAATGATCAAAGTTTGCAAACAATGGGGCTTTATATAGTGATCTTGATCTCACTAGATCATGCCAAGCAATGCTATACATGTCCCCTGATGTTAAACATGTGTCTCTAGCCTAAAAAACCAGTAGGGGTCGCTCATGGAAGTGAAAAATATCAATATAAGTCGGTTAACTTGTTCATAATAGGCATCAGCCTATTTTCTGTCGCTGGGGATGCCTTACGGACCGTAAGGCAAGACCTTTACGGTCCGTAAGCCTTTACCAGAAGGCAAAAACTTGTAACCTTTCAAGCTTTGAAAGGGCAACTTAGGTATTACGATTTTGGGGCTTGAATTATCAGTATGGGGCCTTTAGATCATGCTTGAACAGTTTAGACCACCTTTAATGATGTATAATTGTCTTGGACTTTATCGAAAAGGTCACGAATGAAGGTTTGATGTATATAATCTCATAGGATCCCATTTCTTGCACTTTGAATCAAATATTACTAGCATTTACCGGATTTGAGTATGTATCAGATGTTTATAATATAGATTAGGGTCTTGGGATTCATAACGAGGTCGTTCAGAGGTATTTAATTAACATGTCGACGCTTTTAAATCTTACCATACATCTTTGACTAAATCCGGGTTTATAACACCTTTGTCTTGCACGACACGTTTCGTTGTTTTATTGGACACAAATTTTCGAGGTGTTACATCCTCACCCCCTTAAAAGAAATCTCGACCTCGAGATTTACAGAAATAAATGAGGGTACTTTTCTTTCATTGTGGACTCAACCTCCCACGTGTACTCGGGACCTCTACGGGCATCCCATTTAACTCTTACGATCGGTACACGCTTCCTTCGAAGCTTCTTAACCTGTCGATCCTCGATCGACACAGGTTTTTCAACAAACTTCAAGCTCTCTTCTATGTGCACATCTGTATGTGGTATGACTAGTGATTCATCAGCTAGACATTTCTTTAGATTGCAGATGTGGAATGCATTGTGAATACCACTGAGCTCTTCACGTAAGTTTAACTTATAGGCAACTGATCCGACACATTCGATGATCTCGAATGGTCCTGTGTATCTCGGGCTTAACTTGCCTTTGTCACCTACCTCGAATTTCTGAGGTTTACACTTTAAATCCACGTAGCTTTTCTGCCTATCTCTGGCAGCTTTCAGGCGGTCACGAATCTGGACAATCTTGTCCGTCGTGTCAAAGACTATTTCAGGTCCTGTTAGTTGGACATCTCCAACTTCCGCCCAACAAACGGGAGTTCTGCACTTTCTACCGTACAAGGCCTCGAAAGGCGCAGCCTTGGTAGCTATTGTTATAGGAGAACTCGATTAACGGCAGGTGGTTATCCCAACTACCACCTAAGTCGATCACACATGCTCGAAGCATGTCTTCCAAAGTTTGGATTGTACGCTCACTCTGCCCATCCGTCTGAGGATGGTAAGCCGTACTAAAATTTAAGCGCGTGCTCAAAGATTGTTGGAAACTTTTCAAAAAATGTGACGTGTACCTAGTATCCCTGTCAGAGATAATAGACACTGGTATGCCATGAAGCGATACAATCTTATCTACGTACAACTGGGCTAACATGTCGGAGCTATAGGTCTCCTTAATGGGTAGGAAATGTGCTGAATTAGTCAGTCTATCTACTATCACCCATATAGTATCATTTCCTTTCCTTGTCTTTGGCAACTTGGTGATGAAATCCATCGTCACCATTTCCCACTTCCACATGGAAAGTTCAGGCTGTTGTAGCAAACCTGACGGCTTCTGATGTTCAGCTTTGACTTGCGCACATGTCAAACATTTAGCTACATAGGTAGCTATAGACTTCTTCAAGCCTATCCACCAAAAATTTGCTTTTAGATCCTGGTACATCTTGTCAGCTCCAGGATGAACGGAGTATTTAGAATTGTGGGATTCCTGAAGGATAACATCACGAAGTCCTCCATAAACTGGAACCCATATTCGTCCATTTAACCTCAGGATTCCGTCCTTGCCATAGGATAACTGTTCTGCAGTTACTCCTAGCTTTTCGTTAGGATAGTTAGCTTCCAACACAGCTTCCTTCTGTGCAGCTAACAACCTTTCATTCAAACCATTCTTTATCTCAATGCTCTTGGCATTGATTCTTATAGGCTTCACCCTTTCCTTTCGACTCAAGGCATCGGCGACTACATTCGCCTTGCCAGGATGGTATCTTATCTCATAATCATAATCATTCAAAGTTTCCATCCAACGTTGTTGCCTCATGTTCAAGTCCTTTTGGTTAAATAGGTGCTGGAGGCTCTTGTGACCAGAATAGATCACACACTTGATACCATATAAATAGTGCCTCCATAGCTTCAGTGCAAATACAACGGCACCCAACTCCAAGTCATGGGTGGTGTAATTCTTTTCATGCACCTTTAACTGACGTGAGGCATAGGCAATAACCTTGCCTTTCTGCATAAGCACACACCCCATGCCAGTGTGTGATGCGTCGCAGTAAACCACGAATTCTTCGGTACCTTCAGGCAATGTCAGTACAGGCGCGTTGCTTAGCTTCTGCTTGAGGATATCAAAGGATTCTTGTTGCTTGGGTCCCCAGTTGAACTTAATATCCTTCCTAGTCAAAGAAGTTAGGGGTGCAGCAATCCTTGAAAAATTTTCAATAAAGCGCCTGTAGTATCCTGCCAATCCCAAGAAACTGCGAATTTTTGTGGGCGTCTTCGGCTCTTGCCAATTCATGACAGCTTCAACCTTAGCGGGATCTACTTGGATTCCGCGTTCACTAACCACATGTCCAAGAAATTGGACTTCTTGAAGCCAAAATTCACACTTAGAGAATTTGGCGTAGAGCTTCTCCTGCTGAAGTAGCGAAAGAATACATCGAAGATGTTTCTCATGGTCGGCCTGATTCTTCGAGTAAATGAGAATGTCGTCGATGAAAGGATGACAAATTTATCCAAATAAGGCTTGCAGACACGATTCATGAGATCCATGAATGCGGCAGGTGCATTAGTGAGCCCGAAAGGCATCACTAGGAACTCGTAATGACCATAACGAGTCCTAAATGCAGTCTTGTGTACGTCTTCATCTCTAACCTTCAGTTGGTGATAGCCTGACCTTAAGTCAATCTTAGAGAAGTAACTTGCCCCTTGAAGCTGATCGAACAGAACGTCGATCCTGGGCAATGGATACCTATTCTTGATAGTGACCTTATTAAGCTCATGGTAATCGATGCACAGACGCATCGATCCATCCTTCTTCTTGACAAATAAGATTGGTGCTCCCCAAGGAGACGAACTAGGCCTAATGAAACCCTTGGCTAGCAATTCATCTAGTTGTGTTCTCAATTCCTTCATCTCTGTTGGTGCCAACCTATAAGGTGCTCTAGCAACTGGTGCTGCTCCAGGGATGATGTCAATTCTGAATTCTACTTGCCTATCTGGTGGTAAACCAGGTAGTTCTTCAGGGAAAACTTCAGGGTATTCAGAAATGACGGGGATGTCTTCAATCTTAGGCTTCGGCTCATCATTAGTCACTTGTGCCATGTAGATGACACAACCCTTCTTCAAACACTTAGAGGCCTTGAGCATAGACACTTGCTCAGGCAGTCCATATTGGGTATCTCCCTGAATGGTAAGTGATTCACCAGACGGAGTCTTGATCACCACTTGCTTCTTGTTACAGACAATCTGGGCCTGGTTATGAGATAACCAGTCCATGCCTAAAACTATGTTGAAACCGGCTAACTTCAAAGGACGTAAGGACAAAGGAAAAGAGTGGTTCCTAATGGATGTGAAACATCCATCTAATACGGTTGAGGCGGTTTCTAAGGTGCCATCTGCTAACTCCACCTCATATTTCACACTTAAGGTTTTAACAGGTAAATTCAGCAATTTGCAAAACTTATTATCTACAAATGATTTATCAGCTCCTGAATCAAATAGCACTCTCGCATAAACATCATTTATGAGAAAGGTACCTGTGATCACGTTATCATCCTGAACAGCTTCCTTTGCATCCATGCGGAAGACCCTTGCATTGGTCTTCTTCCCTTCCTCAGCTTTCTTTGCAGATTTTGGGCAATTTGTCTTAATGTGCCCTTTTTCGTTGCAACTGTAGCACGTTGCATCCTTCAGCTTCTTGCACTCAAGGGTCTTATGTTCAGGAGACTTGCAAATCCCACATGCCCTTGGCTGAGACTGGGATTTCGACTCATATCTGCACTTCCCGAAGTGCTGTCTCTTGCAGATCTTACACTTGGGCTTATCACCAGATTGATGCCCATCCTTCTTAGATCTAGACCCCTTCTTGTGGTCATTGTTTCCCCTGTGCTTTTTATCCGAACGTCGTGAATTGTCATCTTCATGCTTCCTTTTCTCGGCATCCGTGTTCCTCAGCGATCTCTGTCTGACCGCGTCCAGTGTGAGGGACAAAGATATATCAGCTACAGATCTGAAAGTGGCTGGCCGAGAGGCCTTCATGCTTGCCTTAAATTCTGGGGCTAAACCCCCAATGAAACGAGCTATTCTCTTGGGTTCCGGGGTCACCAGATACGGAACCAATCTTGACATTGTGTTGAAGCTTGTAAGGTAGGCTTGGCAGTCAAGGTTCTTCATAACCAACGATAAGAAATCAGACTCAATCTTTTCAACCTCATGCTGAGGGCAGTAGTTCTCCTTGATCAATAACACAAACTGTTCCCAAGTCATATTGTACAATGGGATTTTCCCTGTAGCTTGGATCAAAGACCTCCACCAAGCTAGTGCTTCACCTTTGAACGACTGGGATACAAACTTTACCACATCCTTATCAGCGCACCCGCTGATATCAACCACGGTGTCCATCTCATCCAACCATGTCATGCAGTCTATAGCTCCTTTTTCCCCAGTGAAATCCCTGGGTTTGCATGAAACAAAATACTTGTAGGAGCAACCCTTATCACGGGGTCCTTGATTCAGTACGATCCTGTGAGATGGGACACTTTGCTGATTAGAAGAGTGACGATCGTCATCATTTTTCTTTGGCTCTTTCTTCTTGGAGGGTGGCTTGCTGTGAGCCTCAGAATGAGTCTTAGGCTTTGAATGCGGTGCGGATAGGGTCCTACTTCGAGTCCCGCTATATTCATAATACTGCCGCTCTATTGCTTTTGTAACAGCGTTGTCTATTAACGCTTGTAGTTCAGCACCCGCTATATTAATTCGGGCATCATCCTGATTCTCCCGTGGGTGACTGTTGATCTCATCCGAATCAGCCATGTAGTTTGAACTGTTACAAAAATATTGACAATAATTTATTTGGGAGTTTATTTTGGAATTGTCTTTTATGGCAATTCATTAACCATGGTAAACACAGACCATATTTGGTTAATTTGTTAGTCATATTTATTTAGTATTTTTTTTATTGTAATTTATCCTAATTATAAAACAATAACAGTATTATTAGTAGCACAAAAGGCCTAGTCACAGGGACATTTTTAATTTATAAGCCATGATTTCAGAGAATCAAGGCATGAGGGTTTGAACATAGTTCTTTACCTATTTCTGACAGGGAGTCGTAGACTACTACTGTCTTTTGTCTTATATTGACAATGAGTATGGCCCGCAGGCACTATACTACCAATGGATGGTCAACATGTGATCATCTTAATTGATGATTTAAACCCATGATTTATAGATCATTAGGTTAGGTTAGGAATCTTTTGAAGAATCCTATTATAAGAATGACGTGTGTGATTTTAACGAATCACGTCTGCCAGGAGCGTTAACATGTTTTCAGATGTTAACATGGATTTGAATCTTTTTAATAGGTCTTACCATCTTGGCCAAGTCTTATAATGATATGCAGGCTAGGTTATACCTTTAAGATTCTTAGTTAATATTTAAATAGGCAGATTATTTTTTTAAAAGGAATGATTTTTGATTTATCTATTTCATGTATAATATATTTATGCCTATAATGACAGAGATGAAATTCATAAACTTAACATTCCATTAAATACAAATATTACACGTTGCCCTAAATGGGACTTTTAATAAAAATAACTTGCCCACGCAGGAGCTAAATCGATAATACAAGTCCTCGCAGGGACTGATTACTAGCTAGATGTCCTCGCAGGGACTAAAAGACAAGTCCTCGCAGGGACTAAGTACATAGATAAATGTCCACACAGGGACTTGATTGAATTAGGGAATACAACAATACATATAGGGATTTAATGATCCCTCTTCTTCTTCCCCTTTAATAGGCTTGCTAGGCCCTTGAGGAATCCCCTGTTGTTCCTACGTTCTTCTTGAAATTCATGTTCCACCCGACTTAGTCTTTGGAGGATTTCCTCCTGTTCCGGTAGGGAAAATCGTGGTGGCTGCGACTGCTGACGAATCGGAGGTCGAGCAGGTATTTGATACCCATGAGCTGGATATCCCACTCCCCAAGGAGCTCCATATGGTCCTTCCGGGTGAAGGGCGTTGTAGTTTGCCGCTACTAACTATGGATCAGCTTCAGCATAGTTGTAGTGGGTGTGAGCCGGCTGCTCAAACGGATTGTACGCCGTTGAACTGGCGTATGTAGGAATCGGGTTATCAAAACCCAATGGTGGCGGTGGTGGTGCAACTGGTGCAGAATTCACCTCTGGAATTGGGTTTGAGGGCCCACCCATTTGTGGGTCTTCATGCAGTGGCGGGTAGTGACTGCCACTGGAGTGATGGGGAGTGCTAAAGTGAAAATCCCCTCCTCGCGCGGATATTCTTGCGCCTGTTCTCCTACACCTTGGTGGTTCTGGAGGTGCTTGATGAACTGGCGACAGTGGTGGCGGTGGCGTGACTGCCACGAAGCGCGAATCCTCTGAAGGATCCTGTTGCTGCTGCTGCTGTGGGTTATGAGTGGGTGTAAAATACCACTCATATTGGTTAAACCTCGCTTGGTAACTGTCTGGACCACCGTAGGGTGATCCGTGGAAGGATGATCCATCAGAGATCTCGATGGGATGGTTGGGGGTCCCGGTTGCAGGCTCGACGGGATCCGTGTCCTCGTCCATGTCCATTGCATGGTATCCTGAGAAGTGGTCCTCTGGTCCCAATAGGTTAAAAACCACTGGTTCTTGAATATAGTTTGCCGGGTTGAACCGGCCCTGAAAGACAGGAGTAAGGTCGCCAAAGGAACGGTGCGAAGCGGACTGCTGCAACGGTAAGATGGAATGGCGGGAGTCTTCGGGCTCATTTTCTGACTGCAGCCCAAAGGAGTGACGATAAGGAGGCGTTGAGCTGTGCGAGACAGACCGTCTGGCGGGCTCCAATTGGTTCCTCCAGTTTCCCTGAGGATCGGCACTCATAGTTGTAGAAGGAGTTCGCCGGTGTGAAGGCCTGGCTTCTTGATCATTGGGGGCGCTGATTGGCCCCTTACCTCTTCCTCCTCTTCGGAATCTTGGCGGCATTGTTAAACCTGTCAACAACAATTGAAAGATACAACAAAAATATATATAAAATAAAAGACAAAAATAAAACAAAACAGAATTTGTCCTATGTTATTTGTCTAGACTCGAAAATTTAAGAATGTGCGATTGTGTCATTGAGATTAAACACAAATGGCTAGTGTTTAATTCACTCAATGTTGGCTCTGATACCAACCTGTCACATCCCGATATTTCCACGTATTACCGGTGGGCCCGGTGGGGGAGTATCGTGACGTAGTTGATGTCATTATAGTCAAACAACACAATATTTAAATGCACAGCGGAAGCAAAGATAGATTCATTTCAACTTTAATAAATTGTAATATTAAATATCACAAACAGTTGAAACAGATCCACAGGAGGATCAACATAAAAAGGAAACATTGTTCAACAATTTTATGGCATCCAAGCTTGCGAGACTTATTGTAGACGCTAGGAGAACGCCAGCCTAGTTCGTGTAGTACCTGCACTTAACCTTTTTGGGAAAATACGTTGGTTTACACTGGTAAATACTAATAACTGACTCATTTTAAAAAGGTTAATAAAATTGATTTGAATGCACGTGGCACAAACTTTTTATAACTTGGGATAATTATTTGGATATAATCTTGTAAAAGAATTACATGTTTCTTATGCGTTCAGTAGCCCGGTTCATGCCGGGTTAAAGATCAATAGACACACCACATAATTTATTTAGACACTGACGGGTGTACGCCTACACCCCATGTTTAGGTCGTGGCCATTTCGTAAAATGATGCCAAGGATATCTGGGACATGGTCATTAACCCCCCAAAGGCTTTAAGCAAACAAAACATTTCCAAACGGAGCATATCAATGGTTTAACCTCTATTCGATTAAATATTCAATGCCCGACCAAGCGGTATTTTATATACCATACCCCAAGCCCGTATAGGGAAAATAAGTTAAAAGTATTTACCTTTTGAAGTATCAATCACAAATAGCAAGTGCGTGTAGCTTTTACCGGGTCTCCTATTCTGGAAGAAGGTTTATAATAACCTATTAGAATCCTAACGGGTCTTTAATTAAGCCTAAAAGTGATAAGGTTTGACCCGTTTCGGCTAATTTATGCAAACTAGTTACATAAACCGAACCGAATGCGCAAGAAGCGTAACGGGTAACCATAAGAGTCATATATAGGTTTCCTAAGTTAATATGCCTTAAATTTGTTGTGATATCAGTAGGATACCTTCCATTAGGCCCAAAACGAGTTTAATCTCAATTTAATCCCCGTAGGGGTATTTTGGTCATTTTAAAGATTATAAAAGAGATTAAATATAATTCTGAGGCTCGGGTCTGAAATAATCTGTAAAACAACTTAATTTAATAGGTTATATTAGTTGGTGATAAGTCTTATATGCCAAAATGGTTTTAAACCCATACTAGGTGTTTAATACGCGTAAAAAGCCGTTTTAAGCGATTTCTGGGTTATACGGGAAATTTGAGTTTTCTGATCAGGTTATAAAGTTCAAATTACTTCATTTATTATATAAAATCAGTAGCAATTGGATTGGTGTCAAAATACTATGTAGAACTCATTTTATAAACAAAAAGGGTATAATCGGTATTTACCGAATCAACGCCATAACCTTAGGTTATGTGCAGGTTAATAATCAAAAATCTTTAAAAATCCCAAAATATTATATTACATCAGTGGTTAAAAGGTTTGGTGTCAAAAATTGGGTTTAGATAGGCTTTACGCTAATTATGCCTTTTAATTAACAAAAAGCGTTCTAATTACGCCTTTAAGCATAACTCCTAATCTAGACCTCCAACTGATGTAAAAATTTAGGGACATGTTTATAAATCAGTAACAAAGATTATTGTCCTCTCACATTTCCAAAATTCTCGTTTTATGGTCAAAAGGGCATTATTGTCAACATTAAGCAATTAACGGAAACGTGTAAACGGATTGGACAATCAACGAGCCAATCACAGAGGGTTATACCATCATGATTGTATGGTAGAGGAATACTCACATATCCCAGACCTTTTTTCCTAGTTTCTTTCTTACTGGACTGTAACTGCTTATTTATCATGTTTTCAACTTTTTCACTAGAAACATCGAATTTTCGAAAATTAAAGTTAGTATTTTCAAAAGTTTATTTTATTGAATCAAGTTCAGCAGTTAGTTTTTCAGAAAGCTCTTTAAAATGGAGGTGCCTACGTTTCTCTTGACTTAAATCTTTATAAAACTGTCAGATATCACGTTTTGTGTCTCCACCATATCCTTGTATCCGTTAATTTTCTTCTTGATCTGATATAAATCAGATTTGGATAACTGAAGTTGCATAATTAAAGAGTTGGCCTATTCTTTGTGACCACTTACCTTCTCTCTACAGGCATTAGTACAGCAAATATCATCAACACATACCTCAGCTGGAGTGGGAGTGAAGTCATGAATCTGAGCCATGAAAGATTTATTCTAAGTTCCTGCACAACAACCTGATTCTGTATTCAGCGATGAATCAATAGAATTGATAACTGAGCTTAATACACCAGATAATGGAGCAGCAGGAGTGGATGAGCAAACTGCAGCTGATGTGTTGCCTTGAGTCTTCTGCTTGTCAGCCCTATCATATGATTTGATGAGTGAGATCAGCTCATCCGGCTTCATTTTGTAATAGTTGGTTGACAACACGATCTGATTAACATTTCTAAACCAGCTACTCTTTGACTAATCTGGAATACAGTTTAGAGCATTTAGAAGTTTCTTATTGCCCCTAAAAGTAGACACCACAATTTCTGCATTCTTCATTTCAGAGAGTAGCTCAGCAAACCGACCAATTAGTGCTTGTATAGATTCACCAGGAATATAACTGAAACCTTCAAGTTTCTGCTTAAGCACATCGCTTTGAGAAGACATTTCTAAGTTGCCAAACCGTGATCCCCCAAAAATGTCTATTTTACCGTAACCGGACCGTTAAAAACGCTCAAAAATTGTCCAAAAACTATGTTTACCAAATTATACCGTTAGACTCGTCTTGAAATTTCGAGTCAAATAATATATAATGTCCAAAAAAAATTTCGGGATTTTCATGCCTTTTTTTCCTAAAAATCACACGAATCCAACCGTGCAGTCGGTTTGCTAAGATTGTTTGCAGATCAAATTCTGCACGTAAATACGTTTAATACCGAATACGTCAGCTGGTTAAAGTTCCACCTTTGCACACACTAGCATACTAAATTTTAGGTCGCACACATCAAATTGTGCCGCACACAGTTCTATTGGGTCGTATACAGTTTAGTTGGGCCACACACTTCAATGTTCAGACCGCACACTAGTTAGTGGGCCACACACCAGACTAATTGGACCACACACAGAATGTTTGACCACACACAAAATGTTTGGACCGCACCACAAACTTGTTGGGCCGCACACTTGCTATTTGGGCCGCATACTTGTGTCATGTTCACAAGCTGATAACCTAGTCGTACACAAGCCAAGCCGTACACTTTTATCCCATACGCTAGCTAATAAACCAGGTCGCACACAAACCCAGTCGTACACCTCTTGTTTTGGAAATCAGATATATTCAAATCCCGATCCTTTAGGAAATTTTCAAAAATCAAAATATTTTTCAAATCTCTTGTAATTATTTGTCCAAAAAACCTGCAAACACAAACTAGGACTCGAAAAATAGATCAAAACGTAATTTTTTTAAAACAGTTCTTGATCTTCAAATAAGTTCTTAATGAAATATGTTATTTGTATCAAAATGGTTTGACCGTACACTCAGAAAAAAAAAAAAAAAAAACCTGTGCATGAACTAAACACAAACTTGGTCAGTCAAAATATGATAATCAAAACATATCAGAATAAAAAAACATCAACCTTTTTTCGATTTTGCTGAATCTATTGGCTTGTTCTTCGAGTGATATCTTTAAAACCGAGCCTTCGAATAGACTTCTTAGGCTCTGATACCAATTGTAAGTCGAGAAATCTTCGTTAGGATATCACAACCATGATCAAGAGTGCGGAAAACTAATGAAAGTGATGAACAAGAAAGTCGATTGTATTAATGTTGCACACAAGCTCTTGGCTCGTCTGGTACAATATAGATCAATGACAAAACAATCAACCACTTCGAATCATTCTCTCTAAAGCTCAACTGTTTCGAATGATTAACACTTCAAAAATTCTTAACCCTAATAATGAACTAAACATAACATTATATAGAGTCCACATATAATTCGCCCCACATGGCCTAACCCAAGCCCACTAGAAAACTAATTCCAATACCTATAAGTGTGTTTGATAAAGATAAGCGTTAACCTACTCAATTGTATGGCCTTACAATCTTGTTTTTAACGAGCCGATGGATGAAAATTTGCATTGGAGATCTCGTGGAGCATCTTGGACGACAAGATTTACCCCACCTTGAGGAGACCGACAACAACTAGTAGTTTCAGTTTGTTATCTTAATTATGTAATTTTTATTTTCAAGATTAAATAAACATATTTTTTTCTTGGTTTAAATTAATGCAAATTTTATTTTTAACGTAATATATGTCATATTTTATTATTATGCATAACTTTTAGAAAAAAAAAAAGAAAAGAAATGACATATCAACCGTTGGAGCACCATTTATGTTTGAGTGCAAAATGGGAAGTTGAGAGGGGAGTTGATGTCACATCCCGACTCGCAGCGGATTGGTATGGGGCATGATTATTGCCCATAGCTCATGACAACTAATCATTGTTACAATATTTAATGCACATCCAGTTAAGTTGTCACATAACATATAATAATCAAAATTGTTCATACATTTTTTAAAAACTAAACATAACATAAAATTTTGATTTATTTTCCTAAGGCCCATGCTAGGTGTCCTCATCACTTGTTTATCAACATTGATTACCTGCACCACGCTAGAAAAATATATTTTTGGGTTAACAAATATGTTGGTGAGGAATTTCCTCATTTTATAGAAAACAATTTTATATTTAATTTTAAAGAAAGAGAGTTTTAACATGTCGTACAAGGTTAGTATGGAGATTGTCTCATAATATTAACATAGTCAACATATACATAAACACCAAACAAGAACACACAATCAATTTACAATACGTAACAAACTAAACAATAGACTCATGACAATAGCGTGCATTAGTCTCAAGCCCCGAAAAACGAGTCTAATACTATTCGCGATACTAGGCTACAACCCATGGCCATGGGGAACCTAGTCAGCCGTGGATCCACATGACACAATAGCATGCAATAGGGGTGTGCATGGGTCGGTTTGGTTCGGTTTTTACTATTAACCATAACCATAACCGCTAGTTCGGTTATGGAGTTTTGGTAACCATAACCATAACCAAACTTCGGTTATGGTTAATCGGTTATGAAGTCGGTTATGGTTCGGTTTTGGTTAATTTCGGTTAAGTAACCAAGCAAGGTTTGAAATAAATAGGGTTGTGCACGATATGAACTTAGCTTGCCCCTATTTTATAAGATAACGGAGACTAAACTTTTTGGTTAAACTACCGATTTAGGGTTCTTTTTAATAAGGTAATTCTCACACAAAAACAATTATGGCCATAACACCTTAGTTCTTTATCAAAATAAATGGCATCTACATCAAGATCATTTGTTACTAACATAATTTTATCTTAGTAAAAACCCTCTATATAGTTTTGTAAAACACAAATCTATTATATAAAGTTAACATCACAAGTTCGGTCCGGTTTCGGTTATATCGGTTAACCAAAGTTCATAACCATAACCATAACCGATTGAGCGGCTATACAAAGTTTCATAACCATAACCATTGGTTATATTGGTTATCGGTTATCAATGGTTCAGTTATGTCGGTTATGGTTCGGTTATCGGTTATGGTGGTTAATTTGCTCACCCCTAGCATGCAATAGACTGATAAGACATAGCATATAAAATGAAGGAAACACATAAAGACATCCACATATTAACACTTTGAACATAGCATGCTAAAGGGAAAATAATTCGGAAATTTGTATAACAAGATGCACCCCTAAGTTTGAAAAATTAAAAACAGGAAAATGGAAGAGATTACTCACAGGTTGCGAACAATTGTTCCACAAGAATTACCGCATGAAAAGGAATGTATAGAATCTAAAAATAAAAACCACCCTAAATATAAATCAACAACGTCTAACCAAACGAAACGATAAAATCGGAACAAGTGATTCGGCTTCTTGATTTTGGGACTTTTGTATAAAATATATTTTTGAAAAATATATATATATTAGTGTTCCTACCCAACTTATTTATAAATTAAATTAAATTATATGTACATAAATAAATGCCTTGATTAGGTTTTAATGTTTCAAAGAGTAATAATCCCAAAATTAATTATAACACTTCAAATCTTGAATTATTATACTAAAATTCCAATCAAAGTTAATAAATACATTTTCAATTTTCAAACCAATAATTTACTAACAATAACTTTAAGTCCATACAAGTAATGAATATAAGTTTTGATTAACGATATGATCGAGACATAACATCATGAATTAATATAAAAATTAACATAATCAATATATATATTATATTTTTATGAGTTTCTAACCTTTTATATTGTTAGCTAATCCACCTAAAAATTTATATCAACTAGGATCTTGTACATCCTATATGGAATGTCATTTAAGTCCAAATAATTATTTTGTAATAATTAAATTAGTCACTTTTATAAAATATATATAAAAATATGCATAACTAGTTTCTACAAATTGTTAAATCACATATTATGCATAATTACTCCATTAATTAGGAAATTGGTTATTTAAATTCTACAAACAATTAAATGAACATATAAACCCCTAAACAAATTTAACGATATTTATAATAATAACATAAGATTATTATGTTAATATATACATATTTTGTAAAATTCTAAATTTAGTATCGTGTTAGAACATGTACACATATAACAATAAGATACTTGACTTTATGATTGCGTATCTAGTTTTACTCTTGTATCGACATGAATACCTCCTGCACATAATAAATGTTACACGGATTAAGTTTAAGTATCTAATCGCGTGACCGAAAAAAAAATGTCTTTTTGTCTAATTCCTAGGGGATGACTTTTGAGAACTTTAATTTTGAAACTTGGTGCATCATATCATAATGCTGGCTCCATGTTCACCATAAATCTCACTCCTTCGCGAGCCATTTAAAAGCTCACATTCTAAGAGTGTGCACAATCTTCAAGGTATATTGGCATGCGTTAATGGTAGTTCGAACAACAAATTGTTTATCGATGGTGTTGTGAGGGTCGGAGCAGGTTTTTGTTAAAATGGACGAGTGATCATAAAGTCAAGTAAAACTAGATACGCAATCATAAAGTCAAGTATCTTATGACAACTAATCACATCCCTAAACAAATTTAACGATATTTATAATAATAACATAAGATTATTATGTTAATATATACATATTTTGTAAAATTCTAAATTTAGTATCGTGTTAGAACATGTACACATATAACAATAAGATACTTGACTTTATGATTGCGTATCTAGTTTTACTCTTGTATCGACATGAATACCTCCTGCCCATAATAAATGTTACACGGATTAAGTTTAAGTATCTAATCGCATGACCGAAAAAAAAAATGTCTTTTTGTCTAATTCCTAGGGGATGACTTTTGAGAACTTTAATTTTGAAACTTGGTGCATCATATCATAATGCTGGCTCCATGTTCACCACAAATCTCACTCCTTCGCGAGCCATTTAAAAGCTCACATAATAAGATTATTATGTTAATATATACATATTTTGTAAAATTCTAAATTTAGTTTAAACGTAAAAAATCCATCTTGTAGGTTTATAAACTAGACAATTATAAAAATAAAATATCATTTCAAGAAAATACAAATTTTATATCATTACATATGAAATATCCTTTATAGTAATTTAGTAAAAATCCATCTTCATTTTATATACATTTCCAAAAATCAATCTTTTCTTATATTTATAGTTATATCATCATTGTATTAACAATAGTTCCATAGATCATGAAGTCCAATACAAATTCCATCATCTATTTATTTTGTAAAAGTTAGAAAATAATGATCACGAATTTTATATTTTGATAAACCCATATTTTATATAATTTTTTCCATATGATAATATCATGATAAAAATTTCATAGTAAATTCATAAGACATCCAAAATTCCCAAAATTTTCCATGAACTAATCTTATGTGATAATAATCAGTATCCTAAAGTCAATTCCATAAAAACATGTCCTTAAGATCAAAAGCCTCAAATAAGAATGTTCAAGAACCCTAGTTTTTCTAAGATTTCAATTCGAGTAGATGATGCCCTCTATCACAAGAATTGATAGAAGGGGATTTTTAGACCTCGGAAAAACAATAAAAATGGGCTTTTGAATTACCTGATTTGGAGCACGAATGAAAGAGATATCGCCTCGTAAAGTTTGGAGCCCTATAAACAAGCTTGCTCGAATTGAAGAGTTGTCTGATGATTTGCAGGTTCTTGAGAGTAGGGAAATGTTGTGTAACAATGTTTAGAATAGTTTAGGACAAATTTCGTGAACTATGGATGTCTAATTAGTAAAAAAAAAAAAAACGTTTTGTCTTCCAAGACCCTTTATGGTGTTAAATCTTGGTTTAAAGGAGTAGTTATGAGGTGATTAAGGATGGAAATCAAAAGGTTTATTGATGGTGAGTTATTAGTACATAAATTTAGACTTAATTGAGCCATTCATGAAACAAAACATCACATTTTAGAGTATAACCCCCTTGACTTTAAGAACCAAGCTAACCTGATTTAATTTAGTCAAAATAACTTAGTTAGTTAAATGGTTTAATAGGTTCCAATTACCTACATAAACAACCCTATTAACTTATAACTTTTTTTAACCAATAGATTTAACTCCGTTAATGCTTTGTTTATATAAAACTAACCAAGTCGAAGTCAACCTTTCAAGTTCGTTTTTTAACCAAACGTGATACGTGACGACACTTATCTACTAAAATACTAAAAATAGTAAAAAAAAATTAAAATCTCTATTTTTTATTTAATTGAAAGTGGTTCAGTTCTGAAATCCGGGTTGGGTTTCGCAGATCCGATTTTGACGGATGTTACAGTTGACATGGCAGAGTAGGATTGGCTGGGGAAGAAGATAGAACTACTCCAACAGGTGGAGTGCCCCTTACACCCTTACTTCATTAACCTACATGTAAATAACCAAATTTAATAACTATAATATTAGAAATAAGGATTTTGTGTATAAACGTAAATGGTACTCCTACCAAGTCATATACACAATACAACACATGATGTATTAGTGACACAATTATTCTTCCTAACTAAAAAAATGGAAATTAAGTTCTCAAGATCGACGATTTAAATCCTAATACATGGAAACAAATCGTCAAGTCGTTGGAGATCACTGAAATCCACTTATGGAAACAAGTCATTATGTTAACAGTGATTAAAGTTTCCAAGTTCATCTTTGTGGAAGCTAGTTCTTAAATCGTTGATAATCTAACACTTACGATATAAACTTAGCTTGCAAGCCTCACGCTTATCTTAGTATATAATTTCAACACATAAGATCTAGTATGTCACACATTTTACTAAACATACAAGCTTATTAAAGCCATTAATCTAACAATTGTTTAAACTCACATACAAATTGAGGTAATCATATAACAAAATCAGTCACCAAAGAGTCTTTGGCTTAGCGATAGTGGCAGACCCAAAGATTATTTTCAAGGGATGTGATCAGGATTTTTCCCTATAAAATACACTAACTTATTTTAGGGGTATGCCTATCCCCCTTCGCCACCCCTTGGGTCCGCCCCAGCCAAGCGGTATCTGGTGGACAAAGATAATGGCCTTGGTAATTTTTGGTAAGCGTTTACTTACAAAATGGTGTATTTATTAAACATGCCTTTATATGTTGTTTATCTGACTATGAAGTTATTTACATTATTTTGAGTAAAGTACAATTTCAGTCCCTGGTGTTTACACCTTATCATACTTCCAGCCCTCATTTGAAAAAAATGAACAATCAAGTCCATGTGGTTGTCAATTGCTCGCAATCAAGTCCCTTCCACTAACTAACTGTTTTTAATATTGTGAAAAGACGTAAATACACTCACAACTTTGATTACCATTTCGGTCCCTCCGGGTATGTTTCTTAAATTCCTTCCATATTCAGAAGTTTTTCCTAATCAAATAATAAACCACCTTTAGCCATTAATTAAACAACAATATCAAGGTACTAACACAACAACAACAACAACAAGAGATCAAAACATGTGACCAGAATTGGAATGTAGTTTATAAGTTGGACGGGGTTTGACTTTTTGGAGTTGGGCTGGGTTTGACTATTTACCCTTCAAACTATTTAACCTTTAGCAATTTAAATTGATTTGAGTTTTAGAACTTGAATTGGGTTTCACCTTCACAACACAAATTGACTTTTACTATCAAAACTTGAATTGGCATGTCTATCACTTGTTTGACCTTTTTATCTGGTCAAACAGTTCATGTTATCCCTACCAAGGTGTATGCTCCCTATTCAAGTAATTGATAACTCCTACTATGCATAACAAAGTCTATCATCCCTGTTCCTGAGTTTGCTTAAGCGTACTATGCATAACAAAGTCTATCATGCATGTTCAACTTAAAAGTAAGTTCAATTATGCATACAATGAGAAAAGACCCAGTCAGCATGTCATGTTCAAAGGCTCATGTACATTCAAAACATAATGTGCAGTAGTTGTTCAACTTATAAGTAAGTCTAATTGTGTATACATTGAGAAAAGGCTTATGTGCATTCAAAACATAATGTGCAGCAGCTGTTCAACTGAATATAATCTAATCAAGATCCTATTGACATCATCTTATGCACAACATAGAAAGCACAACTATTTATGTGCATTCAAAAAATAATATGCAGCAGTCATACTCAAGTGCATGTTATCTAATCAAAATGCTACTGACATGATCCTAATGCACAACATAGAAAGCATAATTGAGCTCATCAAAGTTATTATCCTGTTTGACAACCAAACATTAACTTCATCAAAGTCGTTATCATCCACTTTATAAGTCACACCCTGCTTAATAACTTCAAACATAATGTAATAAGCATCATTAAGACTTTCATTTAACCATTGAAGACCACCATTAGCACCCACTTCATAAGTAAAACAAAGTTTAATAAGCATCAATAAGAGTTTAATAAGCATCCTAATGAACATCACAAAACAGGGGTGAATCCTGCTCATAAACTTTAAAAACCCAAAAATGATCAGGATCAGTCCAAAATTAACCCTTTTAAAGTGTTATACTTATCCTAATAGTTAGATATAATATGTACAGGCAACCGAGCACCCCCCCTCCCCCCCGGTCATCATGCTCGCCGGCTAAAACAGAGCTCGAACCTGAACCCCCTTCCAGTCCTCAACAGAACCCGATATTGGATCTGATTGTGCATCAGGTCACCTACATGCAAATTCCAACTAGAATTCGATGAAAACCAACCCACGTTTCGGATTATATACATGAACGATTTCAAGTAAAATTAACACAATATCGTACCAATAACGTGGAGAGTCATCAATATTATCGTGTATTGCCTCATCTTTTCAATGATCGGAGCTGTTATGTATGGTTCGCCAAAGCTTCATTGTTCACCGGAGGATTTTTTGGGAGAGGGGGATTGAAATATTGCTTCTCTCGAAAGGTAGAGGATTAAAAGGTGTGATAAGGGTCAGGTTTTGGTGAAATGACTAAACTGCCATTCACACTGTTAAATAACTAAACGCTCAACTGACGAAACTTTGTGGGAGGGACTTGAGTGCGAGCAATTGACAACCACAGTGACTTGATTGTTTGTTTTTTTTCAAATGAGGGTTGAAAGTGTGATTGGGTGTAAACTTTAGGGACTGAAATTGTACTTTACTCCATTATTTTTTTATCATCAAACTCTTGATCTAACAAGTCTTTCTAAGACCATGCGTAGTGGGAGACACCCCATCCTTGGGCGTTTTGCGCCATGTGGCAGTCCAGTCAGCAATGGGGCATTATGAGGCGTTTTTCTAAAATGAGTGTAGTAGTAATGTGGGCATTATGTTAAAAGGTGTGTAATAGAATTTAATTAAAAAAACCATCAAAAATTGTTATTGGTCAAACAAAAAGGGATGCACAGTCATTGGCCAACACAAATGAACATGGCGTGGAAAAAACAACGCCAAAACAATTTTTTTTGACAAAAACGCCCATGGGGGCGGTTTGGGGGCGTGGATGGGCATGGTTTTGGCATAAAACGCCCAAATATTTCCCCACTACGGGTGTTCTAACACTTTTCTGTGTCATCGTGCATTTTAGTTATTACCGGTGATGATGAATCTAGTTGGAGGAAGAAGGAGACGATAGTGATATAAAGTATTTATATATGCATGAAAGATGCTAAACGTATGGATAACATCTTGTTTTACGATCGTTGATGATTAGTAACACCGAACTATGTTATGAGTTTCCATGTTCCTAAATTTAATTTGTTTAAAGGATAGATATAAAAATTAATAAGTCAGGCATAAGTTAATATAAGTTATGTACACTCGTACTAAAACTTAGGAGCTGTTTGTTTAGCTCTTAATGGTTTAGACCTCTTACTGGTTCAACACTTAATGATTTAGATTGTATATTTCGCGAGCAGATGTCTGAATGGTTCAGACATTTGCCTCTGAATGGTTAAGCATTATACTGAGTCTGAGTGGTTAAGACCTCCAAACGGAATTGGTCAGATTTGTTTTTAAACGGTTAAGCATTGTACTGGTTATTAATGGTTCGGACTTTTTGCTGGTTCATCACTTAATAGTTCAGATCTCTTTCTAGTTCAGGATTTAACCATTCAGAAATTGACAAACAGCCCCGTACTCAAATAACTCATGCTTCTTTTTCACTTGTTACTTAAATGGTTCATATCACAGCATTAAATTAAATACTTATAATTTGCTTAAAGATGTTATTACAAGTTTAATTGTTGACATTCACATAACTTTAACCGATAAATTTATAAATTTTAGTGATAATAGAATAAACCCATGTCATATTCAATTATAAATGTATAAACAAATAAACACATCATGACCCACGCTTGTTCATTTGTCAAACGAATTATTGTCAGCTCTTTAATCATTCATTTTCTAAAAGTCAAATATTTTTTTAGCACATTATGTAATGTGATGTTTGCCATTGACTATGTAAAATTGTTTATTCTATAATACAAAATTGTTTATTCTATAACAATAGATTTAAGAGTGTATAAGATTATTCTTTGTTTAATCAGTTACTCAAGATTTACTAATGTAACACCCCAAAACTCGAATATTTATATTCGTTAAAATGTTATGATATGGTACATCAAGAAATAAATAACTAGGCTATTTAACCTACCTAAATGTATGGTTAAAATTATTAAAAGATGGAATGTAGTAAAATGTTTAGCAAAGCAAACAAGGGAACAAACTTGAGGGACCAAAGATGAACAAGGGGGAAAGTTATGTTTTAATTAACAAACACACCCACACAAACACACACACATTTCGTGTGTTCTAGATCGATCAGGGAACTCCCCCATGAACCAAAACCCTAGTTCATCAAAAGCTTCAAATTGAAGAATGAATCAAGGCCCAAATTCACAACCGAGCATGAATTAGTGATCACCTTCACAAGGGGATCGTAAGGTATGTCTTGAATCAAAGATTGGTGATCATGTGTGAAGTGGGTTATGTTCTAATCCGTAAGTTAATGTGAAATTGATCATGTATAAGTGTTAGAATCATCATATAGAACATAGGTTATGTATGGTTTGTGTTAATTTGATGTTTAAAGGTGAAACCCAATTGTTAGGGTGAAGATGATAGCATGGATATATCATCTAGGTCTAATTCTTGTTCAAAATGGATGTATCATGTTATGTATGATGGATTCTTGTTAGAAGGATTGGAAGAAATGTGATGATTGTAGGTTTGATGGTTATGCATGTATGATTTGTGTTGATTAGAAGGAAGAAATTGATGAATTATGTATGAATTTAGAAGATTGTGCATGAATTAGTTGTACGTTATGCTTAGAAGGTGGTACGCACACCACGTATATGATAAAATGTATATAGTGTCGTCCGTATAGCCTATCGTGATGATACGGGTATAAAATGATAAGTCGAAAGTTAAATAAAATGAGTTGTTGACTTTCTGAAAGTCAACTACGAACAAGAAGCCTGATTTGACTCATTGTCGTTAAGATAGGGTTATAAGAAGTCGTATAGTACATGTTATAACGATACGTTTTAAATGGAATGATATGATGAATTACATGAGCTTGTAAGAATGCGAAATTGGTCACATGTTCTATGCTTGTTGGAATTGACTAATTAAAGTCAATGTAAAAGATGTAATTGTTATGATCGTTAACATGTGCAATGAGTATGCTAACAAGAATGTAATTGCGATGATATGAAAGTATAGGAATCATGTCGAGACGGACTCAAGCGCGAAAGGCTAACGGGTCAAGAAGAGGCGAGGAAGCGGATGTGAACACGGATGCATGAGGTAAGTGATTTCCGTAATCACTTCTTAGTTGTTTACGTAAGGATATGTGTTAGTTAATTAAAGTATGATGATTGAGGGCAATTGAGGATGGATGGTATGAAATCGATGATTTTCGTTAAGAAGATATAACGGGTCAAAGATGGGGTTTGTCGTCATATCGGGAAGAAGAGTATGAAAGGGTTACGGTATGATAACCGGGTAACGGGGATTGGGTGTGTAAACCCCAAGTACGAAACTCCGGACAATGTAAAGGTATCATGGTAGTAATGTTCATGCAAGTTTTGGGCTAAAACAAATGAGTTGTGTGATGAAAACAAGAATGGGTAAAATTGTCCGAAAATGAAAATATAGGCGTAAACGCATAAGTTAGGGATTTCCTTAACCCGGATATGGGATTTTAAGTTTATATGTTAGAATGTGAATTTACAAGCATGTAGGAAGAAACGGGAGGTTAAACGGGTAAACGGTTCAAAAGTTACGCGCGTTTTAGTGCGTACGAGCGACGAAACGGATCTGCAGAAAAGTGACTTTTCTAGAGGCCGTCGCCGACGGGCTCCCACCCCGTCGCCGACGGGCTCCCAAAAATCACTTTTTGGCCGACGGCCTAACTGACTGGATACGGAACAAAACGGGCGACGGGCATTTTTCGAGGGCGTCGCCGACGGTCATGGGACCCGTCGGCGACGGGTTGTCTAGCCCACTTCTTCGTTTTTCTTTATATTGCACTTCCGAACGATCCGTAACGCATTCCGGTATGTCGTTTTTCGACAAGATGATTGTTTAAGCGTGGTATGTAAGAAGCATGTATATATGTATGTATGTAGATGTGTGAGTACGCATGTAAGAATAGGTGTATGTCTGTAAGAATGTACGATTAATACATTGTTAATAACATGTTTGGTGAATATCGTAGATTGTATTTATGGACTATAAATCAAAGTCTAAGTCCCATGTAATTAACGTATGAGTATGTAGGAAGTATGTAAAATCTTGTACGCGTATGTAGATGTGTATGTATGTATGTGTAAAGATATGTACGAGTGTATGCATGCATGTAATGATGTAGGAAAGGTTTGTATGTATGTAGATGTGTATGTATGTATGTGTAAAGATATGTACGAGTGTATGCATGTATGTAATGATGTAGGAAAGGTTTGTATGTATGTAGATGTGTATGTATGTATGTGTAAAGATATGTACGAGTGTATGCATGTATGTAATGATGTAGGAAAGATATGTACGTATGTAGATATGTATGTATGTATGTAAGTACGTATGTAAGCATGATTTAGAGACAATGAGGGTTAACGTTATTAATGGTGTACCTTGAGAATGAACAGTAATGCAGGTACATTATTGAAGCCTCACCAGGAAATGGATATGCAGATGAAATGCTTAAAGCTTAAAAGATGATGAAGTGTGTAGTGTACGCGAATGAATTTTGTTTATTTAATGTGTGCTAATGTTATGAATGTATATGGTGAATGCAGGTTGTACCGATAATGAGCGATTATCACGAGGATTAGAGATCGAAGACCGAGTCACTAGAGAGATTGTACGGGGACGTTGAATGTAAAATGTAGTAAACTTAAGCTATGTTTTAAATTAGTAAATACGAGGATGACGGATTTATGAATAAGAGTTATGCTAAAGTTAAATTTTAAATAAGTTAAGGTATTTATAATGAAAGAAATTTTATGTTTCGTGTTTCCGCTGCGACTTTTGCCATGTACGAATATGGGTGTTACAACTAATGATTATCCCGCCTCCTAGCCCAGTTGGGTATCCCCACTTGGGTTAAGTTGGGCCGGCTTCCTCCTTGGAGGTCGCCGGTTCGACTCCCGGCTGCGGCATACGGGGGGTGGGAGTCCCAATGATGGATCGTTCCTACCGAGGCATGGTGCGGTCCTGAGGGCAACCAGGTTTTACCCAGCTGTTACCCCAGCGAGTCTCTCGTATGGGGGCAGTATGGTTTCCGGGCGGAAGTCAGCTTGCGCAACGGCCGGGGCCCGATCAAACATCGCGTCCGTAAGAGCGGGGCTGACGGGGGAATGTCTTTGACATGACCCCGGAGACCAATTCGGTCTTGTACAGAGAAAGTCTCCTTCCAAAAAAAAAAATCCTTCAATGAACTCGAGCTTAAACAAGGTTAAAACTGCAGTTCGATACATCTAACTTGATTAGGCTTTCAACTCTAAACAAATTTTTTTCATATAAATACAATATTATATAATATATATTATTATATATATAATTATGATAATAAAATGAAAATAATATATATATCGTATCATACATAAAATTATCTATCTATTAAAAACAGAACCTTAGGAATAGTAGCAGGTTGCTCCCTGGCACCCATTCATACCTAAAACTTAATTAAAATATCAATACAAATGAACTAAATAATAAATGAAGGCCGCCCATGACATTAGGGTGAAGGGAGTGGTGCGGGAAACCACTCGGCAAAGGAGAAAGCCGAGCGGTAACACCGCCGCCCTCCCTTGTTTACCGCGCGCCAAACAACATTATCGGTATGATATCACCGATCGACAAAGGAGAAGAGGACAAACACTTTTCAACAAAGGAGAAGAGGACAAAAAAACAAAAAAAAATGTTTGCCACTTTCAACTGTCTAAACCATTGCCAACACTTTTCAGCAAAGTTTAAACTTTTTCTCCTCTCTGACGTGACACTCTCTGATTGGTCCATTTTAAAGTTTGTCACTTTCACCTGTTTAACCACTCCCTTCACCCTTATAGCTAACTTAGTGACATGTTAGGAGTGGGATAAGACTTTTGGACTATTAGGTCTTGGGTTCAATTTCACAAGGGGTTTTTTCCTAGATTTATTGGGTTTTCTCCTGATTTGGTTGGTGTATAGACATTATGTTTAGTGAAGATGGATATAATCGGGTGGTCCCACCGGTGGCACGATGATACTTAAGTGATTTGACAATGATCCAAATTTGCCGTTAAAAAAATAAAAAAATAAAATAAATGAAAGCCTATCTCCAAGTTGCAGGGGATGAGTTTCGACAAAATGTCAAGATCAACCGCCATTTGTTAAAAGTTGGGATTGAATGAGTTTTCATAGGAATCCATCTTGAGTAAAATTTGATGAGTAGATTTGAGAGTATAAGAATCGGTAAGTAAAATTTGGTTTATATAGCGTGTAAATAAAGGTGAACTAGGAATTCTTTTTTTAAGTTAAGATGATCGTTGACGATGGTCATGTTTTGAAATTCCAACTTGTTCACCCGTGATTCCAATCATGAGGAGGGGGGTGTAGTGGCGTGAAATGAGGTAAACTTGCTCCATTACGTTTGGTCTTACGAGTAAAGTAGAGCTCAAAGCTAATACGACCAATCCTAAACTTTAGTTTAAAACAAGATGAGATCGAGTTCAAACACTTTTGAATTAAATGCGTTTAGCTTGAGCTCAACTACAACATATTACACCAAGAACAAATCACTAATTTGTGAAGATGTTTGTTATAAGTAAACTCCTCTATTTTTCCAAAATACCTATTATTGACATTTAACTAATGACTATAACCGTATTTATAACGTTTACATAATATTTTTGGTACTTGTTTAAAAAAACCAAATAACTTATAGATGTATTTTATAAAATAATAATCTAATTATTTGCTTATCCGTTTTCATAATTATACCTTTTGTGTTTAAAATGGTAATCTATATCTTCTATACTATATAATAAAGTAAACCTATGAGGGATACATGTCGTATTACTATGCATCCTCATAATTGTTTTCCCGCCCTTTTTTCTCTAATTTAGTTAATATCGTTTAGGTTTAAATATAATTTATATATTTCATAACTGATTAGTGATAAACAATGATTATAGATAAGTTTGATTTTTTATTTTACATATTATGTAGGTCTAATTATTATTTATATATTTTCTAACAGATAAATGATAAGCCATAATTATAGATAAGAAGTGATGAGTGATAAGCAATAATTATAGATAAGTTTTACTTTTTTATTTTACCCATGCTTTAGGTCTAATTCTTATTTTCCTAATTGATAAGTGATAAGCAATAATTATAAATAAGTTTTTTTTTTATTTTACGTATTCTTTAGATTCAAATATTATTTATATATTTTCTAACTAATTGATTACTTTAGAAATTTCATAATGTTATTAAATTTCTTAAGATTATGTTTTTCTTTTGTATTCCTACTAAAGAAAATTCAATTCATTCATTAATGATTTATTATTATTATTATTATTATTATATTATGGTTTTATAATCAGGATGTTACACAAATGAAACTACATAAAAGATAATCGGCTTGTAGCCTAGCGCTATCATGACATGTGATAAACGTGTTACTACAAATTATCTACAAAACCGCATAAAATACTTTTATTATTATTAATATTTTTGTTGTTGTTAGTATTATTATCATTTTGCGTCATATGTTATAATTTAGTGAGCTGAATATATATTTCCCTTCTTATTTCACTCTCTTTCAGATTCTGTTATTCAATTTTAAATTTTTAATTAAAAAAATCAATAATATCTTATCACAAAAACCGTTTTATAATATTTTAATCTTCACTATTAACTATATTTATTTTTTTCAACCCGTGTAATACACGGAGTTCTAGCCTAGTTATATTGTATTTTGATGATTTTATCAAATGATAATTTATTTAGAACTAAAATTGTGCACACGCGCGTTGTGTTGAAGACATTACGAATGTAAAGTGTTTATACGTAAACGGATTGTTAATGGTTCTCACATATTGTTACTTTCGAATACATAACAATTTGGTACAAATTGTCATTTAATATATATAATTTTAA
Organism: Helianthus tuberosus; assembly: GCA_030545235.1. NCBI lineage: Eukaryota > Viridiplantae > Streptophyta > Magnoliopsida > Asterales > Asteraceae > Helianthus > Helianthus tuberosus. Next base: position 113,857,503 of record CM060414.1, on the reverse strand, counting down.
CGTGAGTATGAATTCCTTGACTGTTGAATGCGAACCGACATGTGAAATGTGCGGAATCCAATCACGTGTGTGGATAGAACATGAAGAAGTAATTATAAACTGTATTCTATTAATGATAGAACAATCACAAAACCACGAAAACAATTGGACAGAGTTTCCCTACTCTAGTCACGAAAAGTTACAAATAATCAAGACCTACTCTCCTATTTATAGGCAATGCACATTCGGATGACCGTATGTAGCGGATGGCCTCATCCGGACGGATGGGCTTCCATCCAGATGGATGGGCTCTCGGATGAACAAACACTGCATTCGTTCATCCGTCCGAATGGACTTTAGTACAGATCAAAGTTGCCTTTTTCTCTGTTCAGCATCAGTCTTGTATCATCCGAATAAGCTACGTTACGTAATTGACGCAAGCGATAGACATATGCACTCACAGACTCCCCCTTGGATATTGTTGCAGTCAATCTCGTAGCTTTTCATCTTTCTCTAAGTCTTTGTAGAAATATTGACATATTCAACAACACAGACTCTCCCTTTATTCAACTAGAATCCCTGTGGATCTGCTTTTAGCTTCCAGCTGTTCCCCCTTTCGGTTTACTCGATCTACAGGCTCCCCCTTTCGTTAAGCTTCCGAGCTTTTTAGGATCGATACCTGGATCTAACAATCTGACTCTTTGAATACAAACTTCCCCTTGCTTCGAGCTCGTCTTCAGACTCCCCCTTAGCCTCAGCTATCAGGATCGTAGTCTGGCTCTTTCATCTGAAAAAAACTCAAACTATTTAAAAGATTTTGACAATAAAAGTTCAGAATCAACCTAGCTCTAAACATATAACATAGATAAGCTGGAGCATTTCAAATATGTGACAGCACAGGACATCGTTTGTTCACAGAAATCTGTGACCTGGTTCAAAATATTTTTGGATCAAGAACCTAGCTCACATTTAACAATTTAGAATCTATTTAGAGTTTCCCAAGAACAATTGCCTGGCTCTTAAACATATAAGTATCTGACAATTTTAATTTTTTCCAGAAATGATAACCTGGCTCTCTCCCCCTATCAAACAACTCCATATTTGACATTTTAAGAATCCAAAACCTCACGATTTATCATCCTAGTCCAACTTAATGACCTTGGAGATTTCACAAACTGTTTTTGATTTTTTTTTCATTTAATAACCTCAAGTTCAATTTAATGAACTTGTTTATTTTCAGAACCATGTTCAGCATACTCAGATTTTGAAACTCATCAATCAGACATCGGTTGTCAAAAATAAAGCAGAAACAAAATCTTTTTGTATTTTTTTTGAAACATAAAGCAATAAAGAAATATTTACAGACAATATTTTTTGTTTGAGTTTGTGTCAGAGGATCATATCAGTTTTTGACAAATCACTAGCACCGTTGAGCTATAAACACTTTAATTTCTAAACGATTCACTTAGATTGTCAGTATACTGATCCACTTAAATTTTCACACAAAGTTCAACTGATTCGAGATACGAGATTTAGTATTTTAAGCACTTAACTTATTTGCGTGTCCCACCTCAGACTATACTCCCGTATCAAGATTCCCTAGATTCAGTCTTACAGGTGAATATACTATATTGATATCTGTACTCTGGGTTAGTGCGAGACCTTGAGAGCTCAGGTATGAACTACCGTTCAGTCAAAGAGATGAAGGCTCGACTTTAGGTGTGTCCCACTTAGGGATCTTCTTTACAACTGCATTTGATATATATCTTTCGATATTTTCTCAATTTTTATACAGAGGTAAAGCTTTTTGATGTGTGTCGGTATGAATATATTTTTATGTATATTTTAAGCCCTTTTTAACACTTTAGTAAAGTTTTAAATTTATAAAACACGATATTTTACTAACACTAAACACACATATGGGCAAGTGCACCCATCGTGAGCGTAGTATAGTGTTGGTAAGATACCGAGGTTGTCCAAGGACACAAGAGCTTTTAGTACCGGTTTATCCTCAACGTCTAATCAAATCAAAAGTTTAGAAAAAGGTTTTAACATGAAAAATAAAAACTAAAAATGCTGAAAAATGAAAAAAAAAACAGATATACAAGATGAATCACTTGGATCCGACTCGCCTTTAGTGTAACCTTTGATGATTTCCGCACTTTTGCACTTTTTAAGAGATTATCTTAGTTATAGTAGTAGGCCCCTCTTTTGAAGGTGACGTTACCCTCAACCCAGTAGTTTGAGTCAGCAAGGATACAATCCTAAAGGGTCAGAATATTGAAAGATAATTAATTAAGTTATTAATGCATAATGTGGTAGGCCCCTCTTTTGAAGGTGACGTTACCCTCGGCTAAGTGGTTTGAGTCAGCAGGGATACAATCCCAAGTAGCCGGGTTAATGTATTAATAGTAGTTTACATATGAGGGGATCAAGCCATTCGCACCCCCGCCATCCAATACCAGTGGGTATTGAAGGAGGTCCTAGTAAGCTTGACCCAGGTCCTTGTAGGATCTATACACTGAACAAGGCAAGAACCTTACCAAACCATTCCCTTAACCCCCGACCAGGTAGCCAACATATCTCTATATAGACCGTAGAGATATGAATGGTGTAAATCTTTTATTTTATATAGACAGTAAAATAACGCCAAGACACCAAGGACAAATGATAAGGAAGTTTCACCTTCAACATAAGAAACTAGTTATTAAAGTCATTAATACAAAACCAAATAAAAACTGCGAAAAGATTAAAAAAACAAAAGTATTACACTAAATGCTTGTCTTCACCAAGTGATGTAAGAGACTTAGGCAAACATGGCCTTTGATTGTCAAGAACTCTTACTATCAATCTTGGATCCCGAGACTACTACACACACTCTAAGGTGGATGATGGATGATGGTGGTGGATGTGGTTTGTAGTGGTGGTGGAGTGTGGGTGAAGTGGGAGAGAGGTGGTTTGCCAAGGGATGCCTTTGAAGTGAACCAAGCACCTCTATTTATAGGCTGCACAGAAGCCCGGACACGGCCCCGTGTCCATCCACTTTCTCTTTCTTCATTAATTGCAATTTGTCTGCATTAGCTCCACACGCCCCCGTGTCCGCTGGGCACGGCCCCGTGTGCAGAAGCGTATCTGTACTATCAAGATTTGCTTGGATTCTGTGAATCTTAGCGTTGACCACGGCCGTGTTGAGCTGGGCACGCCCCCGTGTAAGGAAATAGAAGCTTCTACAGCTTTGTCTTTTCTGCAGACACCTGACCACGCCCCCGTGTCCGCTGGGCACGGGGCCGTGTTCAGCTTTCTGATCTCTTGTTTTTGCTTGCGAAGATGCTGTCGAGGGGTCGGGCATGCTACGTTTATTCCTTTTCTTGTATTTATGTTAGATTTGGCTGTTTTTTTTGCTCCTTTTGTTCATTTATGCTCATTTAATCCTGAAAATACAAAAGGAAGACAAAAGCACACTTTTTCCAACATTAGTACTTAAAAAGGGTTAGTTTTATGCCTCATTTGATGTAATTTATATGTTGCATTTTACACACATCAAATACCCCCACACTTGAATCTTTGCTTGTCCTCAAGCAAAACTCTTTATAATGTGGCTTACATTCCCAAATGGAATGGTTAGAAGAGAAGTTTTGGGCTTGTCTTGAGTGTCGGGAATCCAAGATCTTTATTAGGCTTTATTTTTATGCTATTTACAATCCTATTCGTTATGATTTATTTTGAACATTTCATAAGAGAAATTACTTATTTGGGCATAACATGCCTTTTTAAAATTCCATTTATATACAAGTTCACATACCTCACGGGAGATCACTCAACACTCGGCCGAAGATGTATTTTTGTGAAACACTCGAGACCGGCATTGTAAGTCCCGTGAAACGGATCTTTCAATGATATCAAACAATCACCAAGTTTGTGCGGAATCCAAACTAGGTGAGATTCAAGAAATAAAACCAAAACCAGCAAGAAATATAAACAACGAAGAACAAACCGGAATCACTTTCAAACTTGCACACGATTCTATTACTATGAACTAGCAAAATCGTCTGGTACAAGCTCACTACTACCAATCGATCGTCTCTCTCTCTAGAGAAATTGTAACAATAAGGTTCTCAAGGTTCAAACCTAAAAACAAGTTATAAACTTGTTTATATACTTACTAAGGCCCAACTCCCTACATGGGCTCCCCTTGGGCCTGCTTGGCCCACATGGCCTAAAGCTTGGCCCAAGTGACCTATAAAGGTCCAAAACCTAATATAACTAACCCGGTAAAGCCCAATTCGTAACCATAACCCGTTGTGTTAATTTGATGCGTCAGTCTCACACTTTAGGGCCTAACAATCTCCCCCTAGACTGATGCCATCAAATTGTCTTCATAACATGAAATCAGCAACGTCTTCAACGTAGTCTATGGTTGTCACTATGCTGCAGATGTTGTGGAAGTTCTTGACTTCTGAACTCTCAGCACTGGGTCTCTTTCTTCAGCTTTTGTGGTTAGCTTCATATCAGGATCTCGATCAGCATCTTCTTGAAAGTCTTTGTTAAAAAGAATGTGAGAGGAGGATTCTCAGCAGCTCTTTTCTTCTTCAATCTTTGTCTTTCAAACAGGTTCATGGTACTTCTTCAAATGTACTTTCACTGTCAGACGGCGTTGCGTATCCGGTTCTTCTGACTCAGGTACATCTTGTTGTTGTGCTGCTTCAGGCTTCTTCAGCAACTAACAGCATCTCAGTCTTCATCAACCCCTGTTCTTGATTGAAATCAAGTTCTGCACATGCTCACAAACTCATAAGCAAACATTTCTTATGCAACAGAGGAACGTACCACATGAACACTAGGTACATCCAAGTACTTGTACTCGGATTTCACAATTTAAATTCTTTCAACTTTTGATGACCAGTCAAATCTTCAAGAACGGTTACATTTTTTATTTTAAGAAAAACAATTAAACACTCTATTTTTGGATTATTGGTTTTATAGAAAAGCAAGACACTATTTTTGTATTTTTGAATTTTTATTTTTAATTTTTAAATTTTAAGAGCAAGAAACAAATAAGAACTTAAAATATAAACAACTACCATAATATACAATTACAATTGCAATGGGATCAAAATTCGTTCTCAGGCAGACTAAGGAACACTTTTCAGTACGAGCATAATCAAACTGGTCTATGCGATTGCCAATATGTTTGTCCACTTAAACTTTAACGCTCAACTTTCAACTTTTCAACTTCGTGATATGCTTTAGATAATATTATACTATTATACCCGTGTGTCCCATTCCAAGGCATACCCCCACGATCAAGGTAAGCACAACGATTCATCGTAGCAGGTGAGTATACTGATGTCATCCTTTAAGATATCCTGACTGTGTCTAGGTCTGCATATAATCTGTTTTTATCATGTTTTGATTTCTTAACAATGAACACCCAAATAAATACTAATCAAATCCTGGAAATATAAACAACACACTCTATCATGCAAGTATCTTCCCTACCACATATTTCACAAGTCCAATCCAGATTTCTGAAATCTTAACTGGGAATAGGTTGAGAAGAGAACAGAATAGATCTTAAGTAGAGATGGTATAATATACAAGATCAAATGAGTTTTTCTCAATTTGATATAGGTTTCTTGGGTTTCTTTTGGGCACTTGAGGGCCTCTTTCGGGTGTATTAGATCTATAGCGCGACAACGTACAGCTAGGTCAGCATGTATCTGGATGCAGCAGAAGCTGTTGTTGCCTAGCACCTCCAGGTCAGCATATATCTGGATGCAGCAGAGGAGGTACACGACTTTTTTCAGAGAAGATTTCAGAATCAGATCAAAATTGTGTGTATCGGGACAACATACAGACATTCAAATAGAAATGAGCTAATTCCAAGTGACTTTCTTTCCTGGGGTCATGTACAATTTTAGTTCTGAACAGAAGGACAGCCAAGATATCCCCGGATGATTCAACAATATAAAGACCCGAAACCTCAGATGTTGGCTATCTATCAACACAAGATTTAAGACCATAAAATCATACGCCGTTGGTATGTTACCCACATGGTACATAGTTCATTATGTTTATATCACTTGGTATCCTTTATCATTTTGAGCGTCAAGCCTATCGACATATCGCAGTAGATCCTAGTCTTTTCAGCTATGGCACCTTACATGTGTTAGTCAAACCCTTTAACACAAACATTTATTTCACTTCCCATATCATGCAATCTTTCTTTTTGGCTTTTTCATTTTTCTAATGTTTTTGTATTTTTCTCATTTTCTCCCCCTAAAACAATACCTATATACAGCAAGTGGATTCAAGAACCTGCATGCATAAACCTAGGGGGAGATTGTTGGAACCTGAAGGTTTATTCATGTAGGTTAGCATAGTTTAAGGGTTGATTATGTATATGTTTAGTTTACATGTTTGGGTCGATTTTGTTAGTGTTTGGGTTAGTAGACTTGTGTCGCAATGGGCCTAGGGTATAGCCTAGTTGTTTTGTATTTAAGTAAATCTCAATCTATTGGTTGAGGTTGTTGATCAGATAGTGGGTTGCGACACAAGGGAGCCGAAAGTTAGAGTCTTGTATCAGTCATCATATACAATAGATTGAGATTTACTTAAATACAAAACAACTAGGCTATACCCTAGGCCCATTGCGACACAAGTCTACTAACCCAAACACTAACAAAATAGACCCAAACATGTAAACTAAACATATACATAATCAACCCTTAAACTATGCTAACCTACATGAATAAACCTTCAGGTTCCAACAATCTCCCCCTAGGTTTATGCATGCAGGTTCTTGACACTTTAACTTTCACGATCATACGCCGTTGGTATGTTACCCACATGGTACATAGTTCATTATGTTTATATCACTTGGTATCCTTTATCATTTTGAGCATCAAGCCTATCGACATATCGCAGTAGATCCTAGTCTTTTCAGCTATGGCACCTTACATGTGTTAGTCAAACCCTTTAACACAAACATTTATTTCACTTCCCATATCATGCAATCTTTCTTTTTGGCTTTTTCATTTTTCTAATGTTTTTGTATTTTTCTCATTTTCTCCCCCTAAAACAATACCTATATACAGCAAACTCTTTTTGTATTTTCTGAATTTTCTCCTCCTAAACTCTATATCTATCTATATGTTCCTCTCCCCCCTAAATTTGTGCATAAATCTTGTATTTTTGCGCAAATTTACCATTTACTAGAGAAAGGACACTATATATACAAAATAATGAACTAAGAAAGAAAAAAAAATATATTTTTTTTCTTAACCGTTCTGTCATCAGATTGAAGACTAATCAATATTCAAATCAAAGTACTGAATTTAAAAGGTACCTTTTGCTGATCATTTCTTACTTCTGTTATCTCCTCCAAAGGAAACATATCATCTGTAAAAAAAAAAAAAAAAAATTTAAACTTTTTGCAACAGTGAAATGTTACCCGTTTTTATCTCTGGAACAACCGCTATCAACATTCCAGAGATTGTCAACAGCTCCTCCTTGGTTGTTCCTGAAAGGTAAGGAGATTAGTAAGACATGGGTACCTAGGCCACCGTGGTCCTGGGTTTACCTGAAGCATCAAAGTAAGACACTTCCTTCAAACACAAGTCCCCTTTCGTTTCAAGGATTGGAGACATTGCTGCTTTGTGTTTTGCTCTCCAAATTTGTTTAGGCTTTTCTAGTTCCTTAGATGCCTTTGGCAAAACAGTTGGCTTATCAACCTTGTTATTTTTTGAAATTTGTGTAGGTTTCAAAGCTTGTTTTCTTTTTGTTTTAGCAGCATTCCAATCCCCATCAGAAGGTTTAACCTTGGGATTCACATTCTTCATTGCCTTAGGTGAGGATACCTTCATTGGCTTAGAATGGTAGTTGTCCTTTGGTGTAACCCTCCGATTTAGCATATAGTATGGTACGTAGGGACGATGTGTGCAGTTCCGAGCTATGTGACCAGCAATGCCGCAATTGAAGCAGGTTTGTCTCTTCATGTAGAAAGCATTCTGATTAGCTGGATTTGCTCTTGCAGACCCTGAAGGACAAACCGGTCCTCTTCGTGTTGGATGCGCCTGCACATGACTTTCAGACGAAGACGAATTTGGGTGCTTATATTTGCTGTTTGCAGAACTCTTGTTGCTATGAGCACCATTTTTCGTCTTTTCTCCCTCATTGGAGCTTTCAATCACCTTGTCACGAGCCTTATGAGATCGTGATTGTCCTTGATAAGCAGACTTCGTATACCCCCGACTTTGATCTGCTTGTTTTGGCTCATTCCCCTTGTTGTGAACCGGCTCACAAACATCAGCACACGAGCGAGTGTTGGCATTTCGTTGCACTTTTGGACGATAAACACAATTTCTAGCAATGTGTCCAGGAATTCCACAGTTGAAACATGTCTGTCGTTTCAATGTATGGAGATTCTGAGAGCAAGCAGCATTAGCCGATCTGATTGGTCTAGATGACCGAGCTTGCTTAGGTTGCTTTGGTTGTGTTCCGTGTGCCTTTTCTGAATTCTTCTGTACCTGTTGATCAGAACTAGCACAAGCATGAGATTCAGACAGATGATGTTTTTCGTCTTTTATAATTTTATCAGGATCATTCTGAAAAGACGATTCAGTTTCTGTTTTAATTTCCTTTTCAGAAACATTTTCTTGTGACATTTCATTTAATGTGACCACCTCTTCTTTTTCAAAATCTAGTTCAGTTTTAATTTCAGAAGATGTAGAAGTTTCATCAACAGATGTTTCATCAATGCACGTATCATGTGAATCTACTTGTGGTTTACTTTCAGCTACAGTTTCCAATGGGGTCCCACTAGATTCGACATTAGGGACACTCACTGAGACAGTTTCAGAAGAAGAATCAGGATACTCTTGATTTTCTTGAGAAGTCGTTTCAGTGGTTTCACTGAATGCGTCCTGAGGGACCTCACCTATAATACTGTCATCAACTGAAACATTAGAAACATTACAATCACACGCATTAACTGAAACACAATCATCACCAGACTTATTGTTCAAAGTTTCACCACAAACATTATCAGTTTTGCCCAAAACAACAGGCTCACAAGACGAAACATAAGCAGAAAACGACGCAAATAAAGAACGACTAAAAGCAATGTCAGATTCAGTTGGTTCAGAATAAGGTTCAAAATAAGGTTCAGAAATATTTGAAATAACGACTGGTTCACTCCCATGAACATCTCCACACTTTACTTCAGAAACATCATCTACACATGAAGATGAAACGTTAGGATCAATTGAGCCTTTGGAAACAAAATTTAATGGAGTAGACTTCTGTTTCTCAACTTGTCTGTCATGAGAAGACGACTTGTTGGTTTTGGAACCATAAGTCATGTTACTCTCATTCATCATCTCCTCCTCAGTCATTGGCAGATAAGTGTAATTATCATTATAAGGAGGAGGAGCCTTATTAAAACCCAAACCACACCCTTTCTTTTCCTTGTATGCGAGCTGTTGATCACACAAATTTTTGACTAATTTACTGGAAGAATCAAATTTCTTTATGTTTAGCTCATTTATATGATATCTATCTCTGATATCTTCCAGTTCCTTAGTCAAAATACATACTTTCTCCTGAGCTTCAAGAAAATGGGCTGTTTTTACACTTACATCATCTTTGAGTTTGATGATGTCTTTTCGCTGAGCTTCAATCTTTTCTTTATAAAGTTTTTCATTTTTCGATAATGTGAAATTTTTATTTTTTATATCTTGATAATCTTGAATTAGCTCAGCATTGTGTATATGATAAGCCTCAACCCTTTCTCTACATTCAGGAGTGCAGAAAACAGAAAGTATCTCTTCACGAGTAATTTCTTGAGCCGCGGGTTTGTGAAACACAAATGCCATAATTTCAGCGGGTGATTGATACTTTTGTTCTTCTCCTCAAAACACAAACCAAATGAGAACCTGTGTAATCGCTAACTCAATCCCTTTGCACGTAATCGAACTCGCTTTCTGACCTGCACCTCAAAACCCTGTCAAACTTTTCACAACCAAACAACCTTTTTTTTTTTTTTTAATTAATAAACCCCTCTTTTTTTTTAATAGGATATAATATAAACTATTATAATTAAACAATAATAATTATTATTATAACAATGATTGACTTATGATAACCTAATGATTAATATTATTAAAAAAAAAAAAAAAAAGACGGTTGTATGTCTTCTTCGTTCAGAAACAAACCGCAACCCTAATTTAGCCTCTCAAAGTTATAACGTGAAAGAAGGTTGGCTGGAGATGGAACGATGATAATGATAGTTGTCGGTGATGAATGGAGATTGCGAGTCGGAACGATGGAGTCGAAACGATGAATTAAAATCGGCACTAGGAACCTCAACTCGAAACAATGGAGGTGGTTGCGACTCAACAGTGATGATGTTTAAGAAGTTGCAGGTTGCACTATTACAATGGTGATGCGCGGTGATCAAGATGAATGATGATGTTGCAGGTTTCGTCGAACGGTTATCGAAGAAGAAGATGATATGGTATAAGTCGTTGATGGAGATGGTGATTGATGTTGATGGCAGTGGTGATTAAGGACGGAGAAAGGTGACTGGAGATGATGTGGTGAACGATGATCGAAGAATGATGGAGGTTGATGGTGCACGGGGTAGTGATGATCGACGGAAATCGGAGATTGACGTAGGTGCTCGTCGGAGAAGAAGATGAACAGTGGAACTCGAAATCCTTTGCTGATTGCGACTCGAGAACAGAAAGTGATGACTCGAGATCTCGGTTGCGACTCGGAACCGAGGTTGCGACTCGAGACTTTGAAACCGTGAAGAGTCGAGACCGGTTGAAAAATGTGAAGTCGAAACCGTGATTGCGACTCCAGACGATGAAGCTTGAAGCCTGAAGTTGAGTCGAGACTAATTGTTGATAACTCGAGACCTGATGAAGATGATGATGATGAGTCGAGACCGTGAGTCGAGAACTTGAATGATGGTGATAACTCGAGACCGTTTGATGTAAGATAACTCGAGACCAGTGACAAGATGAAATCCACTCGAGACCCTTTGAAATTTGAATTTGAATGTGATAGACAATGACAGCTGAAGCCCGAGATATTTGGAAACTTTTAAAAACAAGATAACTTTCAAAATTAAAGGATTATGATTGATATCAAAGAATTTTCGGAAAAAGAATAAAAATATTATGTTTAATCCTTTAACAACCTTTTCAAAATCTAAGCACCAAAATATACCGATTTTTATAAAGTTTCGATGAATGCTACCAAGAACACGAAGAACGCGATGAACACCGAACCAAAAATAACAAAAATCTTGAATCCTTGATATCACACCGAGCCTAGAAACAGGTTCTAATAGCTCTGATACCACTTGTAAGTCCCGTGAAACGGATCTTTCAATGATATCAAACAATCACCAAGTTTGTGCGGAATCCAAACTAGGTGAGATTCAAGAAATAAAACCAAAACCAGCAAGAAATATAAACAACGAAGAACAAACCGGAATCACTTTCAAACTTGCACACGATTCTATTACTATGAACTAGCAAAATCGTCTGGTACAAGCTCACTACTACCAATCGATCGTCTCTCTCTCTAGAGAAATTGTAACAATAAGGTTCTCAAGGTTCAAACCTAAAAACAAGTTATAAACTTGTTTATATACTTACTAAGGCCCAACTCCCTACATGGGCTCCCCTTGGGCCTGCTTGGCCCACATGGCCTAAAGCTTGGCCCAAGTGACCTATAAAGGTCCAAAACCTAATATAACTAACCCGGTAAAGCCCAATTCGTAACCATAACCCGTTGTGTTAATTTGATGCGTCAGTCTCACACTTTAGGGCCTAACAGGCATGGAACTTACTTCAACCATATGCTTGCCAAGCAATCAATCCTCCTCCTTTTTAACTATACACCTTTGTAAATATCAAGAGGACTTGGGGAAGGGTTAGGCTTGGGTTAAAGGTAGGTGGTTTTTTGGGTTAGTGGTTAATAGAAAGGGCTAAAAGCGTAAAAAGCATCGGTCGTCGTAAATTTTTTTGTTTTTGTGACTTTTTATTTAAACAAAACATTTTCAAACAAAGTTTCTTTTGAGGAACTTGTTTGTTTATTGCTATACTTTTTTTTGATAAGGAATGTCACATGAAGACTGAGCTTTTTTCTAAAATAAATGGTTAAAAATAAAAAAGGTTTTGGTGGGTAAAGGGTGTTTGTTTTGTGGGTTTAGAAACGAAAAGGTTTAGGCTCAAAGGGGTTAACTAGGGGGATTTTGGGTAGGTGGTAAAAAAAATGAATAATAATGGTGTTGAAAAGAAAAAAAAAGGGTTAGTCCTAATGCCTCCATCATTTACTTACTTGGGTTTAAGTTGGTAAGGACCGGGAATGTATCGTCATGGCAAGTTCTAGAGTTGTAAGAAACCAAGCGGCTATTCACACAAGAAACGAAAAATGAGCATTTAATCTAAAGATGTGTATTTGTATGCTCAATAAAGGCTCAAAACTCACTTTTTGTGGGAATGGGTTTATAATGTGATCAAGTATATATAATCAAATTTTAACTAGATTTGTCATGCCGTTTCTTAATTTTCTTATGTTGGTTCTTTTTATCACGACGCTATCGGTTGTAAATTTGTAAAAATATCCTTTTTAGAACTTGTTATTCCCAAATTAAACCAAGACAAGAAAAAAAATGAAAAGTTTTTGAAAAAAATTGGGGTGATTAGCGGTTCCAATAGAGTTTTGTGTAAGGCTTGTTATTAGGACTTGCAAAAGTCAAGGTTTTAGCATCCCCCCCCCCCCCCACTTAAATTACACATTGTCCTCAATGTGTCCCAAAAATAAGTTTTTTGGTTGATTGAATGTGTAAAAAGGTGTTAAAAGCAAATTTTTATGTTACTGGGCATCTGGACACGGCCCCGTGCTGGATGAGCACGACCCCGTGGTCAGATTGCCATCAATGGAAACTTACAGAAGGTGGACACGGGGCCATGTCTGGTGAACACGACCCCTTGTTGGGCAGAAATTAAACAGCAATCTGCAGAAATTAAACAAACAGCAGGTCTGGGCGGTGGACACGGGGCCGTACCGGCTGGGCACGACCCCGTGTAGACAATCTGCAATCATTGAAAACAGGTTTCGACTTTCGGTTCTGCTTTCCCGGATTTAGTAGCACTAATATGTAGTGCTTTAAGCCTCGTAGGTACCTGTTTTACTTATAGATACCACACCAAAAATAACCAACATCCTAAATTACCATAAGTTCACCATTCACATCACAAACTAAAAAAAGTGCAGAAAATTAAAAGTGTTAAGAAAAGTAAATTGTTCAACAAGTGGCACGCATGCCATGAAATTGTTTTTGAGAGATGAAGTGTTAACATGTGACATCCTCCAACCATGTAACACCACCTCCAACTCTTCCCGCTCAATCCATGTCCTCATCATCGTCATCATTCCCCTCCTTGGCCCGCCATGTACTCCCGGATGTTGCCGATGTCATCCTGTATGTCGGAGATGTTTCTTTCTATAACTCTGACCCGGGCGTATGTGTTGCTGGCCATGTTGTAGGAGTTTCGGGTACAAATGAGATTTTCCTACAATAAATCATGTAAACTTTGAAAGTTAGGAAAACCACTTCCTTGAGAGGAGGACTGGCCCGGATCACCCTGAGGATGGTAGTGGTACTGGGGAGGAGGACGGATATGTGGAGCGTGTAGGACGAGAGCTTCTTGAGGGTTCCATGCATGCCCTTGAACTGTCTGAAATCTGATCTTCCCGTCATCCGCTTCGTTGATTAAGTTCATGGAGCGACATATGACAAGGTCCACCTTTCCCGGCCATGGGCCCTTTTGAAAGGACCTCGGCATCCTTGGAACAAAGTGTTTGAAAAGGCGGTTAATCCACCCTCCAAAAAGGATAGGAGTCGGGGGAGTAGCAAGTTGGTTCAAGTGCATGTTGCGAAGTAGCAGGTATGGAACATTGAGGTTGATACGGTTGTGAATGCAATGGAGGACTAGTAGATCGCGCAACCCTACAACACCATCGCTGTCATGTCTCTGGCAAAGAGAGTAGCTGAGGACCCTATGGATGTAGCGGTAGAGAGGGTCCCTCAACAGTGTGCTCTTGGTTCGGCTTGGGTTATAGTGTCCCTCCCCGATCTGAGCCCAAGCAGCTTGGCGTTGATCTTCTGGAATTTCGAGGAGGCCACCAGTGTTCTCTTCCTCCCCAGCATCCTCTTCCGAATATAACCCGATGATTGCCCCAAATTGTGCAATCGAAATTGAGTACACAACCCCTGCACAACGGAATTCTACCCCCTCATTGTGAAACGGCTCCGCTCGTGTCTTGAAAGCAAACGTGCTATAAAAATCCATGTTATATTCGTGCACGGAGTGAAGCCGAGTGCAAAGAGCTGCTCGTAGTGGACCAGTAACAAGGTTGTTGAAGCGGTCGATTTGGCCTACTGCTTCTAGAGTATCCAAGCAAACTTGTCGGGGATTTTCTTCGGGCCTAGTCTTGAGCACCTCATACCGTGCTTGAGCAGCCAGCTCACTTGCGTTGAATCTTGTAAATCTCTTGGCCATCTGAAAGAAAACACCAAACAATTAGCACGAAACAGTAAAATTTTCGAAGAAAACTGAAAACAGTCAGCTGAACACGACCCCGTGTTCGGCGGACACGCCCCATGTTAGCCTGAAATCAACTGGACACGCCCCGTGCTCGCTGAGCACGACCCCGTGCTCAGGTGTCTGTTTCCCAAAAATCCCATTTTTCGACCCGGTCCCGAAAACTTGAAAATTTTTGGTCCAGTGGGGACGGTTTTCCCCGAAAATGAAACCCTAAGTGCCGTTTTTCTCAAAACAAACCGTTTACTCCTTCAATTTCATCTTTTCGGTTAAAAAACAAGGGTTTGTGGTTTTTGTGAGAAATCGGGCAAATCTACAAACAATACAAGTTGATTTACTTCCTATAACATGCATCTACACTAATACTAACAGATCTAAGCAAAAATTTGAGGTTTGATTCGGTTCAAGTTAAAGAACCCTAGATTTTTCCTCAAATTTTTTTATGTTAAACTACATGCAAGTGATTAAACTAACTAATTATGATGATAGAATCATACCTTGACGTGGTCGGAAGTCGGAAAAACGTAGAAATCTGCAGAAATTTCCGGTGGAACCAGAGAGTTTTTGGGGAAACGGGGCGTGTTGAAATGAGAAAATGAAAGAAAAAGGGGTTTTATCCCCGACAGTTGCGCGGACACGGCCCCGTGTCCGCTGGACACGGCCCCATGGGCGGGCAAAATTAGATTTTTTTTAAGTGCTCGTGTGAGTGTTCTGTTTCCCGAAACTTGGTTTTAGAAATCTTACCGATTTAGATGTTTTCCTGTCGTTTGTTAGTTACAAGATATGATGTTGATGCTCAAACCTTCGTTTCATTCTTCGGTCGCTTGTAGCGAGATTTCTTCCTCTTCATCCTCAATAAATTTTTGATAGAGCTTTAGCCGTTGGCCATTGACTTTGAATGGGATTCCATTCCGAGATTTGATTTCAATTGCACCGTGCGGAAAAATGTGGGTGATGGAAAAAGGTCCTGTCCACCTAGACTTTAATTTACCAGGAAATAATCGAAGTCGTGAATTAAAGAATAGAACTTGATCTCCTACCCGAAATTCACTACGTTTAATGTGTTTATCATGCAAATTTTTCATTCTTTCCTTATAAATTTCGGAGTTAGAGTATGCATGATTTCTTAATTCGTCTAATTCATTTAATTGAAAAAATCTATTTTTACCGGCAATTTCTAAGTCTAAGTTTACGTTTTTAATTGCCCAGTAGGCTTTGTGTGCTATTTCTACCGGCAAATTACTTTTTCCATAGACAAGCTTATATGGGTTGTGCCTATTGTTGTTTTATACGCAGTTCGAAAAGCCCATAAAGCATCGTCTAATTTATCGGCCCATTCTTTTTTATTTAACCCTACGGTTTTTTCAAGTATTCTTTTTAATCCTCAATTAGTCACCTCGGCTTGTCCGTTTGTTTGAGGGTGATATGCCGTTGAGACTCGGTGATAGACCCCATACCTTGTTAAAAAAAAATTTCAAGTTGATGGTTACAAAAATGGGTACCTCTGTCACTTATTAATGCTTTTGGAGTTCCAAAGCGAGAGAATAAGCGTTTCAGAAATCTTACCACAACCCTTCCGTCGTTTGTTGGAAGTGCTTCGGCTTTGGCCCATTTAGACAAGTAATATACCGCCATAAGTATATTTTTGTTTCCTTTTGACGGTGGGAAAGGTCCCATAAAGTCGAGTCCCCACACATCAAAAATTTCCCAAACAAGAATGCCATTTTGTGGCATTTCGTTTTTGGAAGAAATATTACCTGATCTTTGGCAAGCGTCACATGTCTTGATAAGACTTTGAGCGTCTCTGTAAATGGTTGGCCAATAAAATCCTGAATCAAATACCTTTCGTGCGGTACTAGTGGCACCATGATGTCCTCCGTATGGACCTTCATGACAATGGCGGAGAATTTTTCTTGCTTCACTACCATGTACGCATCAACGGATGAGTTGGTCGGCACACATTTTGAAAAGATAAGGATCTTCCCAAAAATAATGCTTTACATCGGCAAAGAATTTTTTTCTTTGATGATGTGGCCATCCCTTTGCGACTATACCGCTAGCTAAGTAGTTAGCATAGTCGGCGTACCATGACTCTTCCCGGTATTCCACCATTTCTAGGGACTCCGTTGGGAATTTTTCATTGATTTGCTCGTCCCTAGTTGCCTCCAAAGCTGGATCTTCCAAGAGGGAAAGATGATCTGCCGCGGTGTTTTCTGCTCCTTTTTTATCTTTTATTTCAATGTCGAATTCTTGGAGGAGTAGAATCCACCGAATCAAACGTGGTTTAGCATCATGTTTCTTAAAGAGATAACGAATGGCTGCATGGTCTGTATAAACTATCGTTTTAGAAAGAACAAGATAAGAACGAAATTTATCAAAAGCAAATACTACAGCTAGTAATTCTTTTTCTGTTGTTGTGTAATTTTCTTGTGCATCGTTAAGTGTTTTACTAGCGTAATATATTGGGTGAAAATGCTTATCTTTTCTTTGTCCCAAGACAGCTCCAACTGCAAAGTCACTTGCATCACACATGATTTCGAAGGGTAATTTCCAATCAGGTGCTATCATGATAGGTGCATTGACTAGCATTTCTTTTAGTGTTAGAAATGCTTGGTTGCAATCCTTGTCAAAGATGAAAGGGGCATCTTTTTCAAGTAATTTTGTTAGAGGTCTTGAGATTTTTGAAAAGTCTTTGATAAATCGTCTATAAAATCCGGCATGCCCTAGGAAGCTTCTAATAGCTCTAACGGAGGATGGGGGTGGTAATTGAGAAATAGTGTCTATTTTTGCTTGATCAACCTCCATTCCTTCGCTTGAGATTTTATGACCGAGTACTATTCCCTCCGTTACCATGAAATGGCATTTTTCCCAGTTAAGGGCGAGGTTAGTTTCCTCTCAATGGGATAGCATTCATTCAAGGTTATCGAGGCATTGGCCGTATAAATCTCCAAAGATAGAAAAGTCGTCCATGAAGACTTCCATTGTCTTTTCTATCATGTCATGGAAGATGGCCACCATGCAATGTTGAAAGGTTGCGGGGGCATTACATAGACCAAAAGGCATGCGTCGATAAGCAAAAGTTCCGTAGGGACATGTAAATGTTGTCTTTTCTTGGTCTTCGGGTGCTATCAGTATTTGAAAGTAACCTGAAAAACCATCTAAAAAACAATAAAATTTGTGACCGGATAATCTATCTAACATTTGATCAATAAAAGGTAAAGGAAAGTGATCCTTCCTTGTTGCCTCATTTAATCGATGATAATCTATAAATACCCTCTATCCTGTGACGGTTCTTGTTGGTATTAATTCATTTTTCTCATTAGTTATTACCGTCATACCTCCTTTCTTTGGAACTACATGGATGGGACTTACCCAAGGACTATCGGAAATTGGGTAAATGAGTCCGGCGTCAAGTAATTTGATGACTTCGTTTTTAACCACTTCTTGGACGTTTGGATTTACTCTACGTTGTGGTTGTATTACCGATTTATAGTCATCATTCATTAAAATTTTGTGCGTGCACATGGAAGGACTTATTCCTTTAATATCTACAAGCTTCCAATTGATCGCGTTTTTGTGTTTTTCAAAAGCGTAATTAATTTTTCCATTTATATACTAGTTAATTTTAACGAAATAATTACAGGTGATTTACCATCTTTGTCGAGAAAAGCATATTCCAAACCTTTTGGAAGTTCTTTGAGCTCAAGAGGTGGGTCTTTAGGAGACTCCTTATTTGGTTGCTCATTTCGGTCAAGAACCACAAAGGTTTGTTCTATGGCGACCTCTTCTTCAACAAAGTGGTCAATTTCTTCTCTTGTATCGGGTGGTTCATCTTCAATTAGGGGGTCATCATTGCCGAATGGATATTTCATTGAACGCTCAAGATCGATACTTTTTTTGAATGCCCCTAATTGAATGGGTAGATTGTTATACTTCCGATTTTCAAACCTTCGTGGGTTTTAACAAAAGGTCGTCCCAACACTAGTGGAGCGTCATGAAGAATGACGAAGTCGGTTGGGATTACCAATTGATTGGACTGGACCAACACATCCTCAACTATCCCTATTGATTTTATCGTTTTCCGATTAGATAGAAAAATGGGTATTTGAAGTGGAGAAAAATCACCAATACTTACTTTTTCAAAAATGTAGTTCGGCATTATATTAACACAAAGATCTTTATCAGTTGTAATATTACTAATAAAGGAATTTTGAAAGAAACATGGAACAGGTGTAACGTTAATTTCAAATGGAGCTTCTTTTATTAGTGTGGTTTGATCATTTGTTAACTTAATGCTTACCATTTCGTCAATTTTAGTGTTAGTGTTTAACTCTTTTAAAAACTTTGCATGAGTGGGTACTAAACAATGATTTTCGAAAGAAGGTGACAAGAGATTAATTTCTTTAAAATTAGACTCTTCTTGAATTTTAACGTTGTCGGACTCACCTTTTTCGTTGTTTAACTCATGTGTCGGTTTTTCACTTACTTGTTCTTCCATTTTTACCTTTTCAACTATCTCTTCTTTATTACGAGTTAATTCTTCCCTTGCGCGGGATTCTTCTTCCCTTGCGCGTGCTTCTTTTATATAGCGCTCTATAGTTGTCAGACCCCGATATTTCCATGTATTACCGGTGGGCCCGGTGGTGAGTATCGTGACGTAGTTGATATCATCATAGTCAATTAATCACAGTTTAATGCACAGCGGAAGTCTAAAAGTAATTTATACAAACCGAGTTGAAATTATAATAAAATATTACACAACGGATTTTAAAAAGGATCTACAGGCGGATCTAAAACAGAAAGAAATATTGTTCAACAGATTTTAAGCATCAAAAGCTTGCAAGACTCTTTATTGATACTAGGAGTAGCCAGCCCATTATGCGTAGTACCTGCACTTAATTTTTTTTGAAAAATCCGTCAGTTTACACTGTTAAATACAATTAACTGACTCTTTTTAAAAAATATTTATAAAATTGCTTTGGATGCACAAGGCATAAAATCTTTTATAACTTGGGACAATTATTTAAAAATAATCTTGTATACAGATTTATATGTTTGTCGTCCATTCAGTAGCCCGGGTTAGAAGTACCGGGTTTAAGATTAATAGACACACCACTAATATAATCCCACGGCGAGTTACCCTCAACGAGTGGTTATATATTTTACATACGCAACTGTCAGGTGTATGCCTACACCCCGTGCTTAAATCGTGGCCATTCCTAATGAATGAACCGAGGATATCCAGGACACGGTCATTAACCCCCCAAAGGCATTGCATCAAACAAAACAGATTAAAACGGGTTATCTCAATGATTTAACCATTAATTGATTAAAGATTCAATACCCGACCAAGCGGTAATAATTTACCGTATCCCAAGCCCGTATAAGGGAAAATAAGTTAAAAGTATTTACCTGAGGAAAAATATAATTTTATCCTCAGCCGTATATCAATCAGCAAGTACAAGTATCTTTTACTGGGCTCTTAATCTGGAACGAAGGTTTTAATAACCTATTAGATTCCTAACGGGTCTTATTTAAGTATTAACTTATACCGGTTAGTTTTAATGAAAGGTTTACAGTTCAAAACGCAAGATTAAGCGAAGACCGGATTAGAATGTGATTTAGACCCTACAAGTATGAAGACTTGTATAATATGGGTAAACTAAACACATTCTGGATTTTGAAGTGAAAATGATAAGGTTTGACCCGTTTCGGTTAATTTATGCAAACTAGTTACATAAACTTTACCGAACGCGAATATTCATAACGGGTAGCCAAAAGAGTCATGTACAGGTTCCATAAGTTAATATGCTTAAAATATGTTATGATATCAGTAGGATATCTTCCGTTATACCCAAAACGAATTTAAAATCAATTTATGCTCCGAAGGGGTATTTTGGTCATTTTAGAGTTTATAAAAGAGGTTAAATAGTAATCTAAGGTTCTGGTCTAAAATAATCAGTAAAAATATTTATTTTAACAAGTTACATCAGTAAGATATCATACATATGTGAATTTTATCATTTATGGCCAAACTATGCACCGTAGGGGCATTTTGGTCATTTAACATATGTTTTAAGGGTCAAATTTGGAAATCTGAGTTCAAGACTTAAACTTACTGTTAAAGTATAAAAATTTATCCATAACATTAGTAGGTAACAAGCCTTAGGTGCCAAATATGGTTTTAAACCATACTATGCGCCTATATCGCATAAAAGTCGGTATTTGACGATATTTGGGTTGATTAAGGAAATCTGAGATTTTGACCAGCCTCTACTATTTAAAATAATTTATTTAATGTATAAAATCAGTAGAAAAAGGTTTGATATGTAAAGGATGTGTAAAACTCATTTTATTAACAAAAAGGGCATTACCGTCAATTACCGAGTCTATGCAAGAACCCTATGTTATGATCAGTCTAAATTTAACAAAATTTCCAAAAATCCCTAAATATTATATCTTAATAGTAGGTGGCATGTTTGGTGTCAAAAGTTGAGTTTAAATATGATTTATGCCAATAATGCCATTAAATTAATCAAAAAGCTTTTGTTTTACGATATTGTGAATAACTCTTATTTTAGACCAGTTTCGGATGTCAAATTTTTAGGACATACTAATATATCAATAATAAAGGCCTTTATCCTCTCACATTTTCAAAAATCTCGTTTTAATATCAAAAGGGCATAATGGTCAATTTTTAAGCATTAAACGGAAACATGCAATGAACTAGGATTTCTATGGAACCAAGTTGTATAACCTCAGAGAGTTATACTAACATATAATATGGTCCTAAAGGAACCCTAAGGCATATCTAAACTAAGCTAAATCGGGTCAGAACTGAAAGTCAAAGCAAAAGTCTACTTTTGCGACTTTCGGTTGCGAACCGAGCCTAAACTCAGAATTGTCGGGTTGAACATGCCTAGACATGTTCTTATATTATTTACCAGGTTATTTAAGTGTTAAAACATGTTCCATAACCACTGTATTATCAGTTATAAATTAATTTGTAAAAACTGACCCGTTTGACTTTTTATTAATAAGTTTGACCCGACAATTGACTGAGATAACGTGATAATTTGAAGGTGCCGTTTTAAGGGTTTAACACCTACATAATTACCAACACATAACCATTTTCAATTCGAATAATGGCAGGACCGTTTGTGATTAATCACTAAGTCAAAGCTTAATTACTCTAACTTTGACTTTCGGTCATTACACTAATAAAACTTTAACTAAGGAAGCTAAGAACACTTACTAGAGTACTTAGCACGAATTTAGAACAGGAGAAAGCTTCCTTTAGCTCCAGGAGGCTTCAGAGAATGAGCTTTGAAGTAAAATTCAAATGTGCAAATGAACTCAAGAACTACAAGGCCCTTATATAAGAAGTTTGATGCTCCAAGATCAAACCATTTGTCCCTATGTTGTTATCAGATGTTCACAGGTGTCCCTAGGGCAGTAAAAACCATGTACAAGCCCCAGGTATTGCTCAGAACCCATGCAAAGGCGGTGGAACAGGCTGCAACATGCAACTGTCCACTTTTCAATCGCTGGCACCTTTTACGCGGGCCGCGTAAGACTCAAAGGGAGTCTACGCGGGCCGCGACAACCGTATGCTCATGTGAAAATTGTTTCAGCTTTGACAGTTTCAGTCCCTGGTCCTTTGTAACTTTATTTAACTCTCTTTTATTACACTTATGACCCCCATAGTTAACTTTTAAGGGCCTTGGATCACAAATTAACTCCGTTAAGCTCCCGGTTAGTTATGAGATCACCCGAAAAGTCTTGTTTTCATCGAAACTCCATGAAATTACTATCAAATATTCTTGAGAGCAAAATATACAATTATTGCAATGCTTTCGGGATTGTTAAAAGGTCACTCAGAGGTAACATTTAACATGTTGACACTTTTAACCCCTATGTTTCATAAGATCCTTAATTTAAGCACAAACGACTTTCTATGTTCGACAAATTATTCATCAAAGAATACGAACGTCGTGTGAGGTCAATCAGAGGCACAATATTGGCATGTTGACACTTTGGATCCCTTTACTTACATAATTACATTGTTTGGAAATTTTAGTCCCTCCAGATCAATTCCTTACACGTTTAACCTTCATGACACGTGTCTTTATTATAATAGACATGATTTTGCGAGGTGTTACATCCTCACCCCCTTAAAGAAATCTCGACCTCGAGATTTACTGAAATAAATGAGGGTATTTCTGTTTCATTGTGGACTCAACGTCCCACGTGTATTCTGGGCCTCTACGGGCATCCCATTTTACTTTAACAATTGGCACATGCTTTCTTCGAAGCTTCTTGACAAACTTTCGTCTATCTGCAAGTCCTTATGTGACATTGCTAGCGATTCATCGGCTAGACATTTCTTTAGATTGCGGATGTGAAACACATTATGTATTCCACTAAGCTCTTCGGGTAGATTTAGCTTGTAAACTACCGTTCCGACACATTCGATGATCTCAAGTGGTCCTATATACCTTGGGCTTAGCTTGCCCTTTTTGCCAAATCGCATCACCCCTTTCCTGGGTGACACCTTGAGTAGCACTTTATCACCTACCTCGAATTTAAGAGGTTTACGCCTTTTGTCCGCGTAGCTTTTCTGCCTATCCCTGGCAGCTTTGAGAAGATCACGGATCTGAACAATCTTGTCCGTCGTCTCTAGGACTATATCAGGTCCCAACAGTTGGGTTTCTCCAACTTCTGCCCAACAAACTGGCGTTCTACACTTCCTTCCCTACAATGCTTCAAAAGGTGCTGCCCGAATGCTCGAATGATAACTATTATTGTACGAAAATTCAATTAAAGGAAGATGGTCATCCCAACTTCCACCCAGGTCTATAACACAAGCTCGAAGCATATCCTCAAGCGTTTGAATTGTACACTCGCTTTGACCATATGTCTGAAGATGATAAGCAGTGCCGAAATTTAATCGAGTGCCTAAAGATTGCTGAAAGCTTTTCCAAAAATGAGACGTGTAACTTGTATCCCTATCAGAGATAATAGATACTGGCACACCATGGAGAGATATAATCTCACCCACGTACAGCTGCGCTAGCTTATCGGAGCTGTGCTTTTCTTTAATCTGCAAGAAGTGGGCTGACTTGGTCAGCCTATCGACTATAATCCAAATAGTATCATTTTCGTGCTTTGTCCTTGGTAACTTAGTGATAAAATCCATGGTTACCATTTCCCATTTCCATGTGGGAAGTTCAGGCTGTTGTAGCAAAACTGACGGCTTTTGATGTTCTGCTTTAACTTGTGCACACGTCAGACATTTAGCCACATAAGTGGCTATAGTTTTCTTCAAACCTATCCACCAATAATTTGCCTTTAAATCCTGGTACATCTTATCACTGCCAAGATGAACTGAATATTTGGAGCTATGAGCTTCTTGAGGGATCACATCTCTAAGCCCTCCATAGATTGGAACCCAGATTCGACCATTCATCCTAAGGATTCCATCCTTGCCATATGATAATTGTTCAGCAGTTACGCCTAACTTCTCATTCGGATAGTTAGCTTCTAATATAGCTTCCTTTTGAGCAGCTAACAACCTGTCATTCAAGCTGTTCTTTAATTCAATGATTTTGGCATTGATTCTAATAGGCTTAACTCTTTCCTTTCTGCTCAAAGCATCAGCAACTACATTTTCCTTGCCAGGATGATATCGTATTTCACAATCACAATCGTTTAATGTTTCCATCCATCGGCACTGTCTCAGGTTAAGATCTTTCTGATTGAAAAGATGCTGAAGGCTTTTATGATCAGAATAGATCACGCATTTTGTCCCATAAAGATAATGCCTCCATAGCTTCAGTGCAAATACAACGCCACCCAATTCCAAATCATGGGTGGTGTAGTTCTTTTCGTGCACCTTTAATTTACGTGAAGCATATGCAATAACCTTGCCTTTCTGCATAAGCACACATCCCATACCTGTGTGTGATGCATCACAATAAACCACAAATTCTTCAATTCCTTCTGGCAATGTCAATACGGGAGCATTGCTTAATTTCTGCTTAAGAATATCAAGGGATTCTTGCTGCTTGGGTCCCCAGTCAAATTTGACATTCTTGCGAGTTAACGATGTCGGAGGTGCGGCAATTCTTGAAAAGTTTTCAATGAAACGTCTATAGTAACCTGCTAAACCCAAGAAGCTGCGAATCTCTGTAGGAGTCTTAGGCTCTTTCCAATTCATAATCGCTTCAATCTTAGCGGGATCCACCTGGATACCACGCTCGCTTACTACGTGTCCAAGGAATTGGACTTCACGAAGCCAAAACTCACATTTTGAAAACTTGGCGTAGAGTTTCTCTTGCTGCAGAAGTTTAAAGATACACCGGAGATGTCTTTCATGATCGGCTTGATTCTTTGAATAAATAAGAATGTCATCAATGAAGATAATGACAAACTTGTCTAAATACGGCTTGCAAACGCGATTCATGAGATCCATGAACGCTGCAGGTGCATTAGTGAGCCCAAAAGGCATGACTAAGAACTCATAGTGGCCATAGCGAGTTCTGAATGCAGTCTTGTGAACGTCTTCATCTCTGACCTTCAACTGGTGATATCCTGACCTTAGATCGATCTTTGAAAAGTAACCTGCTCCTTGAAGTTGGTCGAATAGATCATCGATCCTGGGTAATGGATACCTGTTCTTGATGGTAACCTTGTTTAGCTCGCGATAATCGATGCATAGACGCATCGAGCCATCCTTCTTTTTCACAAACATAATTGGTTCTCCCCAAGGGGACGAGCTAGGTCGAATAAAATACTTCTCCAACAAATCATCCAACTGTGTTCTTAATTCTTTCATCTCAGTTGGTGCCAATCTATAAGGTGCTCTTGCAATTGGTACTGCTCCAGGAATGATATCGATTCTGAACTCCACTTGCTTATCTGGAGGTAAACCAGGTAGTTCTTCAGGATAAACATCTGGATATTCAGAAATAACGGGGATGTCTTCAATCTTGGGCTTTGGTTCATCAATGGTTACCTGTGCCATATAAATGACACATCCTTTCTTCATACACCTTGATGCCTTAAGCATAGACACTTGCTTGGGTAACCCGTATTGAGTATCTCCTTGAATTGTTATTGGCTCACCGTAAAGAGTCTTGATAACCACTTGCTTCTTATCACAAACAATCTGGGGTTGGTTAGAAGATAACCAATCCATGCCTATTACTATATCGAATCCTGCTAGTTTCAATGGAAGCAAGGATAACGGAAAAGAGTGATTCCTAATGGATATAAAACATCCATCTAGAATTGTTGAGGCAGTCTCTATAGTACCATCGGCCAATTCTACTTCATATTTTATGCTTAGAGTTTTAACAGGCAGATTTAACAATTTACAAAATTTATTGTCCACAAAAGACTTGTCTGCACCAGAATCAAACAACACTCTAGCATAAACATCATTGATAAGAAAGGTACGTGTTATCACATTGTTATTCCGAATTGCTTCCTGAGCATTCATTTGAAAGACCCGAGCATTGGTCTTCTTAACCTCTTCAGGTTTCTTTGCATATTTGGGGCAATTGGTCTTGATATGCCCCTTCTCGTTACAGTTGTAACAAGTTGCGTCCTTCATTTTCTTGCAATCTAGGGTCTTATGCTCCTTAGACTTGCAGATTCCACAAACTCTAGGCTGCGACTGCGACTGTGACTGAGATTTTGTTTCAAACCTGCACTTCCCAAAATGGTGCTTTTGGCAGGTCTTGCATTTGGGTTTCTCATTCGATTGTTGGTTGCCCTTTTTAAAGCTGGAACTCTTCTTATGCTCAGAGTTCCCCTTTCGTTTCTTATCAGAACGACGTGAGTTCTCATCCTCACGTTTCCTCTTTCCTTCATCAGAATTTTTAAGCGATCTAAGCCTAACAGCATCGAGAGTAAGAGATAAAGACAGATCAACCACTGACCTAAAGGTGGTAGGTCTAGATGCTTTCACATTTGCTTTGATTTCTGGAGCTAGACCTCCAATAACACGAGCTATGCGCTTTGGTTCCGGTGTGACTAAATAAGGAACCAATCGGGACATGGTGTTGAAACTTGTAAGGTATGCCTGACAGTCCAAGTTCTTCATGACCAATGTCAAGAAGTCGGTTTCAATCCTTTCCACCTCATGCTGAGGACAGAAATTCTCCCTGATCAATGCAACAAACTGATCCCAAGATAAATTATATAATGGAATCTTCCCTATAGCTTGGATTAACGACCTCCACCAAGCTAAAGCTTCACCCTTAAATGATTATGAAACAAACTTCACCATATCTTGTTCTGCACAACCACTAATATCAACCACAGTATCCATCTCATCTAGCCATGTCATGCAATCAATGGCTCCTCTCTCTACTGTGAAGTCCCTTGGCTTGTAAGAGACGAAGTATTTGTAGGAGCAGGTCTTAACGCGTGGCTCCTGATTGAGCACGATTCGTTTGGATGGAACGCTTCTTTGGTTCGAATAATGATGAGAATCGTCTTTATGAGATACATGAGTCTTAGAAGGTGGTTTTGTATGAGGAACAGATTGGGTCTTGCTACGAGTACCACTTGATTCTTTGAACTGCCTGTCCATAGCTCGAGTGACAGCATTATCTATCATAGCTTGTAAATCCGCACCAGCTACATTAATTCTGGTGGTATCATTTGTTTCCCTTGGATGACTGTTAACCTCTTCCGATTCAACCATGTAGCTTGATTGCTACATAAAATGATGACAATAATTTATTCAAAAAGTCTTATTATGGAATTGTCATTTTTGACGATTCATTAACCATGGTAAATATAAACCATATTGATTAATTTGTTAGTCATATTGTTTAGGGTTTTCATTATAATTTATCCCTAGTTCTAAATCATTAAAGATATTAAAGTTGCTCAAAAGGCCTAGTCACAAGGACAGTTTTAAAATTTAATAGCCGTGATTTTATAAAATCGAGGCATTTAGGTTTGAACATAGTTCATCACCTTTCTTGACAGGGAGTCATAGACTACAGCTGTCATTTGTCTCATTTGACAATTATTATGGCTCGTAGGCACTACACCTCTAATGGATGCTTGGATCATTAGGTAAGAATAAGGAATTGGAAAAGTCCAATACAAGGTTGACAAGCGTGATTTTATCGTATCACTGCTGTCAAGAGTGCTAACATGTTTTTCAGATGTTAACAAGGATTTATTTCTTATAGGGGTGTGCATGGGCCGGTTTTGACAAAAAACCATAACCATAACCACGATGTCGGTTATTGGATAACCATAACCGATCGGTTATGGTGGTTATGGTTATTCGGTTTTGATGGTTATAGCGGGTCGGTTATGGGTGGTTAATCATTTATTTAGCTTAGCTAAAAATAGCTTAATTTTTTTTAACATGGAATAAATTATTATTACATATTTGTATATATTAGTATATTACATAGTATTAAAAAATACATATAATCTATAATATTAATACCAATTATTATCGAGTATTCAAATAAAGTGACATGATACATTACATAAATTCAAATAAAAATTCAACAAAAACCACAAAATGACATGAAAAGCCCATAAGTACTAAAAATCTTCAGTTAAAAACATCAAATATTAAAAATATGGTGAAAAGTCCTAAATCCTACAAAGATTTATTACATGTCGGTTCGGGTCGGTTATGGTGGGTATGGAAAAAATGATAACCATAACCGACCCGCTACTTTCGGTTTAAAAAAAAAAACCATTAACCGACCCACCGGTTTTTTATTTGGTTTGGTTTTTTCGGTTCGGTTTTGTCGGTTAATTCGGTTATGGTTCGGTTAATTCGGTTTTTTGCACACCCCTAATTTCTTAAAAAGGGATTACCATCATGACCCTGTCTTAAAATGACATATGGGCTAGGTTTTACCTTTAAGATTTTGTTTAATGGCGGATCAATA
This sequence comes from Helianthus tuberosus, assembly GCA_030545235.1. Classification (NCBI taxonomy): domain Eukaryota; kingdom Viridiplantae; phylum Streptophyta; class Magnoliopsida; order Asterales; family Asteraceae; genus Helianthus; species Helianthus tuberosus. The sequence goes on along the minus strand of CM060414.1, from coordinate 113,828,963 downwards.
TTAAAGTGGAATGATATTTTTGATTTATTTCATATAATATTTTCATATATATAATGACAAATGAAATATTAAAATTAAACATTCCATAATTAAAGAGAAGTACATGATTGCCCTAAACGGGACTTTTTAAAGAAATAACATTGTCCACGCAGGGACAGAAATAAAAAGACAAGTCCACGCAGGGACCAAGTACATAATTAAAATGTCCACATAGGGACTTAATTGAAAATAAAAATTACAAATCAAATAAATAAGGAATTTTCAATAATCCCTCTTCTTCTTCTTCCCCTTTGTCAGGTTTGCCAAACCCTTAAGTAGACCCCGGCGGCTCCTACGCTCCTCCTGCACCTGTTGCTCCACCTCGTGCAACCGTTGAAGAATTTCCTGCTGTTGCGGAGGTTGAGGAGGTGGTGGGTATTGATACCCATAAGTTGGGTACCCAGTTTGGTACGCTGTGAAGGGTCCTTCACGGTGGAGAGCATTGTAGTTGGCCGCTTCGAGGTACGGTGTAGTAATTGTAACCCGAATATGCCTGATGCTCAAACGGGTTATACGCCGCTGCACCGGCGTAGGAAGGGATTGGGTTTTCATAACCCATGGGCGGTGGTGGTGCGACTGGAGCTGAGTCGACTTCAGAAGCTGGGTTTGAAGGCCCACCCATTTGCGGGTCTTCATATAGTGGCGGGTAGTGGCTGCCACTGGAGTGTTGGGGGGTGCTGAAGTGGAAACCCCTCGCACGGACATCCGTGCACCTGATCTTCTTTGCCTCGGTGGTTCTGGAGGCAGTTGCTGCTCTAGCGGCGGTGGTGGCGGTGGTGTGACCGCCTGGAAACGCGAATCCTCAGAGGGATCCTGCTGCTGTTGCAGAGGTGGGTTGAAAGGGGGAGTGAACTCCCAGTGGTATTTGGACCATCTTTCAGCAAAACTGTCTAGGCCCCTGTAAGGCGAACTATGAAATGATGATCTGCTGGATATCTCGATGGGATGCGTTGGCGTCCCAGTTGGTAGCATCTCATGATCTGGATCCTCGTCCATCTCCATATCCTGCATCTCAGGATAGTGGTCAGCTGGCCCCAAAGGGTTTGGACCCTCTGGTTATTGAACCTGGTTCATTGGATTGAACCTGCTCTAGAAGTATGGGGTCGGGTCCTGGAAGGCCCGGTGTGAACTCGACCGCTGCAACGGGATGAAGGAGTGGTGAGAGTGGTCGGACTCGTTGTTCTGATGGAGCCCGAATGAATCGTGATATGATGGTGAGGAACTGAGGGAGACAGAGCGTCTCGCTGGCTACAGATAAGTTCTCCAATCCTCCTGGGGACTAGAGCTGAAGGTCGCCGAAGGAGTACGCCGGTGTGATGGCCCGGCCTTGTGGTCATTCCTAGCAGTTATTGGCACCTTGCCTCTTCCACCTCTACCTCTAAATCGTGGCGGCATTGTCTTTGTTCCTGCCAAAACAAACAAAAGAAAACAATAAGATTAGGATGAGCCCTAAGTCATTTGACTAGACTCGGAAGTCAAGGAATGTGCAAACTGTGTCATTGAGATTAAACACAAAAGGCTAGTGTTTAATTCACTCAATGTTGGCTCTGATACCAACCTGTCACACCCTGATATTTCCACGTATTACCGGTGGGCCCGGTGGGGAGTATCGTGACGTAGTTGATATCATCATAGTCAATTAATCACAGTTTAATACACAGCGGAAGTCTAAAAGTAATTTATACAAACCGAGTTGAAATTATAATAAAATATTACACAACGGATTGTAACAAGGATCCACAGGCGGATCTAAAACAGAAATAAATATTGTTCAACAGATTTTAAGCATCAAAAGCTTGCAAGACTCTTTATTGATACTAGGAGTAACCAGCCCATTACGAGTAGTACCTGCACTTAATCTTTTTGAAAAATACGTCAGTTTACACTGGTAAATACAATTAACTGACTCTTTTATAAAAAATATTTATAAAATTGGTTTGGATGCACAAGTCATAAAATCTTTTATAACTTGGGACAATTATTTAAAAATAATCTTGTATACAGATTTATATGTTTGTCGTCCATTCAGTAGCCCGGGTTAGAAGTACCGGGTTTAAGATTAATAGACACACCACTAATATAATCCCATGGCGAGTTACCCTCAACGCAACTGTCAGATGTATGCCTACACCCCGTGCTTAAGTCGTGGCCATTCCTAATGAATGAGCCGAGGATATCCAGGACACGGTCATTAACCCCCCAAAGATATTGCATCAAACAAAACAGATTAAAACGGGTTATCTCAATGATTTAACCATTAATTGATTAAAGATTCAATACCCGACCAAGCGGTAATAATTTACCGTATCCCAAGCCCGTATAAGGGAAAATAAGTTAAAAGTATTTACCTGAGGAAAAATATAATTTTATCCTCGGCCGTATATCAATCAGCAAGTACAAGTATCATTTATTGGGCTCCTAATCTGGAACGAAGGTTTTAATAACCTCTTAGATTCCTAACGGGTCTTATTTAAGTCTTAACTTAAACCGGTTAGTTTTAATGAAAGGTTTACGGTTCAAAACGCAAGATTAAGCGAAGACCGGATTAGAATGTGATTTAGACCCGACAAGTATGAAGACTTGTATAATATGGGTAAACTAAACACATTCTGGATTTTGAAGTGAAAATGATAAGGTTTGACCCGTTTCGGTTAATTTATGCAAACTAGTTACATAAACAGTACCGAACGCGAATATGCATAACGGGTAGCCAAAAGATTCATGTACAGGTTCCACAAGTTAATATGCTTAAAATATGTTATGATATCAGTAGGATATCTTCCGTTATGCCCAAAACGAATTTAAAATCAATTTATGCTCCGAAGGGGTATTTTGGTCATTTTAGAGTTTATAAAAGAGTTTAAATAGTAATATGAGGTCCTGGTCTAAAATAATCAGTAAAATTATTTATTTTAACAAGTTACATTAGTAAGATATCATACATATGTGAATTTTATCATTTATGGCCAAACTATGCACCGTAGGGGCATTTTGGTCATTTCAAATATGTTTTAAGGGTCAAATCTGGAAATCTGAGTTCAAGACTTAAACTTACTATTAAAGTATAAAAATTTATCCATAACATCTGTAGGTAACAAGCCTTAGGTGCCAAATATGGTTTTAAACCATACTATGCGCCTAAATCGCATAAAAGTCGGTATTTGACGATATTCGGGTTGATTAAGGAAATCTGAGATTTTGACCAGCCTTTACTGTTTAAAATAATTTATTTAATGTATAAAATCAGTAGAAAAAGGTTTGATTGTAAAGGATGTGAAAAACTCATTTTATTAACAAAAAGGGCATTACCGTCAATTACCGAGTCTATGCAGAAACCCTATGTTATGATCAGTTTAAAATTTAACAAAAATTTCCAAAAATCCCTAAATATTATATCTTAACAATAGGTGGAAAGTTTGGTGTCAAAAGTTGACTTTAAATATGATTTATGCCAATAATGCCATTAAATTAACAAAAAGCTTTTGTTTTACGATATTGTGCATAACTCTTATTTTAGACCAGATTCGGATGTCAAATTTTTAGGACATACTAATATATCAGTAATAAAGGTTTTTGTCCTCTCACATTTTCAAAAATCTCGTTTAATATCAAAAGGGCATAATGGTCAATTTTTAAGCATTAAACGGAAACATGCAATGAACTAGGATTTCTATGGAACCAAGTTGTATAACCTCAGAGGGTTATACTAACATATAATATGGTCCTAAAGGAACCCTAAGTCATATCTAAACTAAGGTAAATCGGGTCAGAACTGAAAATCAAAGCAAAAGTCTACTTTTGCGACTTTCGGTTGCGAACCGAGCCTAAACTCAGAATTGTCGGGTTGAACATGCCTAGACATGTTCTTATATTATTTACCAAGTTATTTAAGTGTTAAAACATGTTCCATAACCTCTGTATTATCAGTTATAAATTAATTTGTAAAAACTGACCCGTTTAACTTTTTATTAATAAGTTTGACCCGACAATTGACTAAGATAACGTGATAATTTGAAGGTGCCCTTTTAAGGGTTTAACACCTACATAATTAGCAACACATAGCCACTTTAAATTCGAATAATGGCTGGACCGTTTGTGATTAATCACTAAGTCAAAGCTTAATTACGCTAACTTTGACTTTCGGTCATTACACTAATAAAACTTTAACTAAGGAAGCTAAGAACACTTACTAGAGTACTTAGCATGAATTTAGAATAGGAGAAAGCTTCCTTTAGCTCCAGGAGGCTTCAGAGAATGAGCTTTGAAGTAAAATTCAAATGTGCAAATGAACTCAAGAACTACAAGGCCCTTATATAAGAAGTTTGATGCTCCAAGATCAAACCATTTGTCCCTATGTTGTTATCAGATGTTCACAGGTGTCCCTAGGGCAGTAAAAACCATGTACAAGCCCTAGGTATTACTCAGAAGCCATGCAAAGGCGGTGGAACAGGCTGCAACATGCAGCTGTCCACTTTTCAGTCGCTGGCACCTTTTACGCGGACCGCGTAAGACTCAAAGGGAGTCTATGCGGGCCGCGAAAACCGTCTGCTCAGGTGAAAATTGTTTCAGCTTTGACAGTTTCAGTCCCTGGTCCTTTGTAACTTTATTTAACTCTCTTTTATTGCACTTATGACCGCCATAGTTAACTTTTAAGGGCCTTGGATCACAAATTAACTCCGTTAAGCTCCCGGTTAGTTATGAGATCACCCGAAAAGTCTTGTTTTCATCGAAACTCCATGAAATTACTATCAAATATTCTTGAGAGCAAAATATACAATTATTGCAATGCTTTCGGGATTCTTAAAAGGTCACTCAGAGGTAACATTTAACATGTTGACACTTTTAACCCCTATGTTTCATAAGATCCTTAATTTAAGCACAAACGACTTTCTATGTTCGACAAATTATTCATCAAAGAATACGAACGTCGTGTGAGGTCAATCAGAGGCACAATATTGGCATGTTGACACTTTGGATCCCTTTACTTACATAATTACATTGTTTGGCAATTTTAGTCCCTCCAGATCAATTCCTTACACGTTTAACCTTCATGACACGTGTCTTTATTATATTAGACATGATTTTGCGAGGTGTTAGATCCTCACCCCCTTAAAGAAATCTCGACTTCGAGATTTACTGAAATAAATGAGGGTATTTCTGTTTCATTGTGGACTCAACCTCCCACGTGTATTCTGGGCCTCTACGGGCATCCCATTTTACTTTGACAATTGGCACATGCTTTCTTCGAAGCTTCTTGACCTGTCGATCCTCAATTGACAAAGGTTTTTCAATGAATTTCAAACTTTCGTCTATCTGCACGTCCTTATGTGACATTGCTAGCGATTCATGGGCTAGACATTTCTTTAGATTGCAGATGTGAAACACATTATGTATTCCACTAAGCTCTTCGGGTAGATTTAGCTTGTAAGCTACCGTCCCGACACATTCGATGATCTCAAATGGTCCTATATACCTTGGGCTTAGCTTGCCCTTTTTCCCAAATCGCATCACCCCTTTCCAGGGTGACACCTTGAGTAGCACTTTATCACCTACCTCGAATTTAAGAGGTATACGCCTTTTGTCCGCGTAGCTTTTCTGCCTATCCCTGGCAGCTTTGAGAAGATCACGGATCTGAACAATCTTGTCCGTCGTCTCTAGGACTATATCAGGTCCCGACAGTTGGGTTTCTCCAACTTCCGCCCAACAAACTGGCGTTCTACACTTCCTTCCCTACAATGCTTCAAAAGGTGCTGCCCGAATGCTCGAATGATAACTATTATTGTACGAAAATTCAATTAAAGGAAGATGGTCATCCCAACTTCGACCCAGGTCTATAACACAAGCTCGAAGCATATCCTCAAGCGTTTGAATTGTACACTCGCTTTGACCATCTGTCTGAAGATGATAAGCAGTGCCGAAATTTAATCGAGTGCCTAAAGATTACTGAAAGCTTTTCCAAAAATGAGACGTGTAACTTGTATCCCTATCAGAGATAATAGATACTGGCACACCGTGGAGAGATACAATCTCACCCACGTACAGCTGCGCTAGCTTATCGGAGCTGTGCTTTTCTTTAATCTGCAAGAAGTGGGCTGACTTGGTCAGCCTATCGACTATAACCCAAATAGTATCATTTTTGTGCTTTGTCCTTGGTAACTTAGTGATAAAATCCATGGTTACCATTTCCCATTTCCATGTGAGAAGTTCAGGCTGTTGTAGCAAAACTGACGGCTTTTGATGTTCTACTTTAACTTGTGCACACGTCAGACATTTAGCCACATAAGTGGCTATAGATTTCTTCAAACCTATCCACCAATAATTTGCCTTTAAATCCTAGTACATCTTATCACTGCCAGGATGAACTGAATATTTGGAGCTATGAGCTTCTTGAAAGATCATATCTCTAAGCCCTCCATAGATTGGAACCCAGATTCGACCATTCATCCTAAGGATTCCATCATTTCCATATGATAATTGTTCAGCAGTTACGCCTAACTTCTCATTCGGATAGTTAGCTTCTAATATAGCTTCCTTTTGAGCGGCTAACAACCTGTCATTCAAGCTGTTCTTTAATTCAATGCTTTTGGCGTTGATTCTAATCGGCTTAACTCTTTCCTTTCTGCTCAAAACGAATTTAAAATCAATTTATGCTCCGAAGGGGTATTTTGGTCATTTTAGAGTTTATAAAAGAGGTTAAATAGTAATCTGAGGTCCTGGTCTAAAATAATCAGTAAAAATATTTATTTTAACAAGTTACATCAGTAAGATATCATACATATGTGAATTTTATCATTTATGGCGAAACTATGCACCGTAGGGGCATTTTGGTCATTTCACATATGTTTTAAGGGTCAAATTTGGAAATCTGAGTTCAAGACTTAAACTTACTGTTAAAGTATAAAAAATTTTCCATAACATCTGTAGGTAACAAGCCTTAGGTGCCAAATATGGTTTTAAACCATACTATGCGCCTAAATCGCATAAAAGTCGGTATTTGACGATATTCGGGTTGATTAAGGAAATCTGAGATTTTGACCAGCCTCTACTGTTTAAAATAATTTATTTAATGTATAAAATCAGTAGAAAAAGGTTTGAATGTAAAGGATGTGTAAAACTCATTTTATTAACAAAAAGGGCATTACCGTCAATTACCGAGTCTATGCAGGAACCCTATGTTATGATCAATTTAAAATTTAACAAAAATTTCCAAAAATCCCTAAATATTATATCTTAACAATAGGTGGTAAGTTTGGTGTCAAAAGTTGAGTTTAAATATGATTTATGCCAATAATGCCATTAAATTAACAAAAAGCTTTTGTTTTACGATATTGTGCATAACTCTTATTTTAGACCAGATTCGGATGTCAAATTTTTAGGACATACTAATATATCAGTAATAAAGGTTTTTGTCCTCTCACATTTTCAAAAATCTCGTTTAATATCAAAAGGGCATAATGGTCAATTTTTAAGCATTAAACGGAAACATGCAATGAACTAGGATTTCTATGGAACCAAGTTGTATAACCTCAGAGGGTTATACTAACATATAATATGGTCCTAAAGGAACCCTAAGGCATATCTAAACTAAGCTAAATCGGGTCAGAACTGAAAGTCAAAGCAAAAGTCTACTTTTGCGACTTTCGGTTGCGAACCGAGCCTAAACTCAGAATTGTCGGGTTGAACATGCCTAGAAATGTTCTTATATTATTTACCAAGTTATTTAAGTGTTAAAACATGTTCCATAACCTTTGTATTATCAGTTATGAATTAATTTGTAAAAACTGACTCGTTTGACTTTTTATTAATAAGTTTGACCCGACAATTTACTAAGATAACGTGATAATTTGAAGGTGCCCTTTTAAGGGTTTAACACCTACATAATTACCAACACATAGCCACTTTAAATTCGAATAATGGCTGGACCGTTTGTGATTAATCACTAAGTCAAAGCTTAATTACGCTAACTTTGACTTTCGGTCATTACACTAATAAAACTTTAACTAAGGAAGCTAAGAACACTTACAAGAGTACTTAGCATGAATTTAGAACAGGAGAAAGCTTCCTTTAGCTCCAGGAGGCTTCAGAGAATGAGCTTTGAAGTAAAATTCAAATGTGCAAATGAACACAAGAACTACAAGGCCCTTATATAGGAAGTTTGATGCTCCAAGATCAAACCATTTGTCCCTATGTTGTTATCAGATGTTCACAGGTGTCCCTAGGGCAGTAAAAACCATGTACAAGCCCTAGGTATTGCTAAGAACCCATGCAAAAGCGGTGGAACAGGCTGCAACATGCAGCTGTCCACTTTTCGGTCCCTGGTACCTTTTACGCGGGCCGCGTAAGACTCAAAGGGAGTCTACGCGGGCCGCGACAACCGTCTGCTCAGGTGAAAATTGTTTCAGCTTTGACAGTTTCAGTCCCTGGTCCTTTGTAACTTTATTTAACTTTCTTTTATTGCACTTATGACCCCCATAGTTAACTTTTAAGGGCCTTGGATCACAAATTAACTCCGTTAAGCTCCTGGTTAGTTATGAGATCACCCGAAAAGTCTTGTTTTCATCGAAACTCCATGAAATTACTATCAAATATTCTTGAGAGCAAAATATACAATTATTGCAATGCTTTCAGGATTGTTAAAAGGTCACTCAGAGGTAACATTTAACATGTTGACACTTTTAACCCCTATGTTTCATAAGATCCTTAATTTAAGCACAAACGACTTTCTATGTTCGACAACTTATTCATCAAAGAATACGAACGTTGTGTGAGGTCAATCAGAGGCACAAGATTGGCATGTTGACACTTTGGATCCGTTTACTTACATAATTACATTGTTTGGCAATTTTAGTCCCTCCAGATCAATTCCTTACACGTTTAACCTTCATGACACGTGTCTTTATTATATTAGACATGATTTTGCGAGGTGTTACAATAGTTTTAAGGTGTTCTATTATCGTTTCGGCTAGGTGAAATAGTTGGTGGTTCGTCAAATTGAATAAGTATTATCAAAGCTTGAATTCGTAAGTTTGATCCTTGGTTCCTCATAATACTCTTATGAAGTAGATGGTTCACACCATTGTTCCTCATTGTAAGTATATGATGGATAAGGGTCGTAACTTTGTTCTTCATAATACTCATATGAGGTGGGTTGTTCACGCCATGGTTCCTCATAGTAAACATATGAAGACTGAGGCTCATATCTTGGTTCCTCAAAGTATGAGTATGAAGGCTCATACCTTGGTTCATCAAAATATGAGTATGAGGGAGAAGGTTTATACATTGGTTCTTCATAGGGTGTGTATGAAGTTGACAGCTCGTACATGGGCTCCTCATAGTAGTTGTATGAAGTGGATGGTTTAAAGAGGTCACAATATTGTACCGAGTGAGGGTTACCACAAATGGTGCAATAGTCTTCCCTATAAGCATCCTCCTCATAGTGGTAGTTGTAATCTCCTGAGTATTGATCCATAAGAATCACTCAGCAGACCACAACAGAGTCTCGGGACCAGAAAACAAAAATAAAAACGGAACAGAGGCTGGACACAGCCCCGTGTTCAGGGTCTGTATCTGGGCGTTTTAATAAAAGTGACTGGTTTTGTGCAGCACGGGGGCGTGTTCAGCGAACACGACCCCGTGTTCAGACTCTGTATCTGGGAGTTTTGTTAAAAATTGTGCAGCACGGGGGCATGTTCAGCGAGCACGACCCCGTGTTCAGTCTACTGAAAATGCAAAAACTAACTAAAAATGCAGAAAATGTGTGCGCGTTTTAAAAAGGTTTTGAAAAATTGATTAGGCCGTCGATTTTAAGCTTTCTTAAAATCCTTGTGTCCCCGGCAACGGCGCCAAAAACTTGATGTGTGTCGGTGTGAATATACTTTTATGTATATTTTAAGCACTTTTTAACACTTTAATCAATTTTTAAATTTATAAAACATGATATTTTACTAACACTAAACACACATATGGGCAAGTGCACCCATCGTGAGCGTATAGCGTTGGTAAGATACCGAGGTCGTCCAAGGACACAAGAGCTTTTAGTACCGGTTTATCCTCAACGTCTAATCAAATCAAAAGTTTAGAAAAAGGTTTTAACATGAAAAATAAAAACTAAAGATGCTGAAAAAAAAAACAGATAGACAAGATGAATCACTTGGATCCGACTCGCCTTTAGTGTAACCTTTGATGATTTCCGCACTTTTGCACTTTTTAAGAGATTATCTTAGTTATAGTAGTAGGCCCCTCTTTTGAAGGTGACGTTACCCTCAACCCAGTAGTTTGAGTCAGCAAGGATACAATCCTAAAGGGTCGGAATATTGAAAGATAATTAATTAAGTTATTAATGCGTAATGTGGTAGCCCCTCTTTTGAAGGTGACGTTACCCTCGGCTAAGTGGTTTGAGTCAGCAGGGATACAATCCCAAGTAGCCGGGTTAATGTATTAATAGTAGTTTACATATGAGGGGATCAAGCCATTCGCACCCCCGCCATCCAATACCAGTGGGTATTGAAGGAGGTCCTAGTAAGCTTGACCCAGATCCTTGCAGGATCTATACACTGAACAAGGCAAGAACCTTACCAAACCATTCCCTTAACCCCCGACCAGGTAGCCAACATATCTCTATATAGACCATAGAGATATGAATGGTGTAAATCTTTTATTTTATATAGACAGTAAAATAACGCCAAGACACCACAGACAAATGATAAGGAAGTTTCACCTTCAACATAAGAAACTAGTTATTAAAGTCGTTAATACAAAACCAAATAAAAACTGCGAAAAGATTAAGAAACAAAAGTATTACACTAAATGCTTGTCTTCACCAAGTGATGTAAGAGACTTAGGCAAACATGGCCTTTGATTGTCAAGAACTCTTACTATCAATCTTGGATCCCGAGACTACTACACACACTCTAAGGTGGATGATGGATGATGGTGGTGGATGTGGGTTGTAGTGGTGGTGGAGTGTGGGTGAAGTGGAAGAGAGGTGGTTTGCCAAGGGATGCCTTTGAAGTGAACCAAGCACCTCTATTTATAGCCTGCACAGAAGCCTGGACACGGTCCCGTGTCCATCCACTTTCTCTTTCTTCACTAATTGCAATTTGTCTGCATTAGCTCCACACGCCCCCGTGTCCGCTGGGTACGGCCCCGTGTGCAGAAGCGTATCTGTACTATCAAGATTTGCTTGGATTCTGCGAATCTTAGCGTTGACCATGGCTGTGTTGAGCTGGGCACGCCCCCGTGTCGGGAAATAGAAGCTTCTACAGCTTTGTCTTTTCTGCAGACACCTGACCACGCCCCCGTGTCCGCTGGGCGTTTATTCCTTTTCTTGTATTTATGTTAGATTTGGCTGCATTTTTGCTTGGGAAGATGCTGTCGAGGTGTCGGGCATGGCACGTTTATTCCTTTTCTTGTATTTATGTTAGATTTGGCTGCATTTTTGCTCCTTTTGTTCATTTATGCTCATTTAATCCTGAAAATACAAAAGGAAGACAAAAGCACACTTTTTCCAACATTAGTACTTAAAAAGGGTTAGTTTTAAGCCTCATTTGATGTAATTTATATGTTGCATTTTACACACATCACTTTTATTAATGTGCATTAAGTATTATACGAGGTCTAGGCCATTGCTCCTCAAAATCAGAAGACCAGGTATAATACCCCGGATATCAAACAGTATAAAGACCTAGTATCTCAGAATCTGGCAATCTCTCAATCAAGATTTCAGGGGTTACCCATATGTCCGAGAGATGTTCCCCACGAGATAAGTAAGCTATTGATATTTAGGTTTATATCTCGAAATCAATCTACTAAATGTGTAAAAACCTACTGGCATATCATCAGTGAAACCATTTGTCACATTTAACTTTCCATTTCTTGAGCGTACTGTGATTGTCTACTGGTGTACTATCATGTGACAATTGTCAAAATTTCATGTATCCATACAATACTTAAACAGTAATTTATGACTTAATGACTGTGCTGATTTAAATTAATGACATGAATACTTTCTGATTACTGTTATCATACATACATGTGCATCACATTTTGCATAATGTCATACCATTATTGCATGCAACACTCTATGATTCAAATGATGCACGAAACAAAGTTAGCACAGTTATCAGACAAATCAGAAGTACTGACGGGAGTTCAGTACTTAGACAGACATACAGAATGGGCCAGAAACCAAGAGTTACACTAGTATAGTATGTAGGAAAGTAAGGATCATAAAACTGCATTCCTAGTGATAGTTTAAGTGCCGGAAAGTGCCAAAAACTCACATAAACTACAGAATTCAGCAAAAAGCAGCATTTAAACAACCAAATATTATGCATAAATGTGGATAAATGGTCCAGAATGCTTTCCTAAGTGTCGGGAATCAAAACTGTCACAAAAGGTAACATAAATCACACTAAACTGCATAGTTTAGCACCTTAACGAACCGGTAACCAACCGAACAACCGGACACTACCTGAAACACCAAATTTTTACTAGAAGCATTGTTTTATCATTTCCAAGCTAGTTATGGTCCCCGAACATCATAACACACTATATAACATCATAACAACTTATAACCTAACTAAACCCCTTAGATTTCAACTAACTAACTTAACTACCAATTACAACTCAACTCTCCACCCCCCCCCCCCCGGGACGGTCATGAGGTGGGCCACCACCTTAGATTTTATTTGCTTATTATAATTGATCTTGCCTAAACCTTTTGAAACATAATGTACATTGGATAAGTGTATGTTGGGAACTTGTTAATATAAACCATTAGTTCATCCTTTCTTTCATTTCTTCACAACATCACCACACTCAAGCTTTCTCCTCCCTTCTCCCTACCTATGGCCAAGAACCACACCACCACCATCATCATTTTCAAGCTTGGTCCTTCCACTTACAAGTGATACAAGGGTGCTAGGAGCTTAACTAAGGAGCTTGGTGACCTTGAAGCTTGAAGGGCCTCTCTCACAAGCTATTAACTACCAAGTTCATCATCTTCATCTTCTTGAACATCATCCCTAGCCTTGTGCTAGTAGTAAGACCTTCTTAATCTCATTTTACATCTTGTTTAGTTGGTTAAAAGATGATACAAGTAACTAATCATGAAGAACACTAATGATCAAGAACATAATCTTTAACATAAGACTAAAAATCATGATGATCTATGTTGTATAAGTGTTATTATGCTTCTTGATTGTTGATTGTTTGTGTTAATGATGTTAAACATCATATGAACCTTGCTAGATGGTGATTAAAGACATGATCTAGCAAGATGAGAGGATGATTATGGTATACATCAAGATGATCATCCTTATGTGAAACATGAACTTGAAAGGTTAAATGTTTTTCTTGAATAATAATGATCAAAGTGTAATGTAAGTCTTGTAAATATGTGATTTCAAAAATAATTTCTCAAGAAACTAAGTTAAAATACAAGATTTACATAAACTTGGTTCTTAAAGAAACTAATCACATTTTTAGTGGTTAATCAAGTGTAGAAACATATTACTAACAAGAAAAATTCAAGAAGAAACATTTTTAGAAAATCACTTTGCAAGTTGTAAACATCTAAAATCTTCAAGGATGATGTTTTTGAACAAATAACCACACTTTAAAGGGTAACTAAGCTTACTAACACACTACCAAGTTACTACAAATTTTTATAAATTTTCAAGTTCATGAAGTTGTGTAAATAGCTTGATTTTGGCACTTGGTAAGTATTGTTTGATTTGTTGTTGATTGTGATTATTTATAAAAGAAAATGATATGCTTTGAAAGCATGGAAACCTCTGTTTTTAATGGGAAACTATGGCAAAATTTTTCTAGATATTAAACACTTAGAAAAATATTTTTAAACAAGTGTTTACGAATATATTTTAAACCATGATTTCTCATATAAAATTTACCATAATTTTGTTACAAAAATTACAAATATTGGAGGTTGCTTTTTAATAAATAAAAGTGACTAAATATGTATTTAGGAAAATATATATTTAGATGTCACAATGAGTGTGATTGTCACACCCTGACTTTTGCGGAAGCGTGGTTATTGGTGTGACTTACTTAATACCATAGCATTCAATCATAACAATGCTATATGATAAAAACCATAAGATGTTCATCCATTAATTAAGTTTGAGAATAACACAACGTACTTGTTTGAAACATCGACACTAAATTCAAGTTACAAACCACATGTTTAAATGAGTTCATAAAGACTCAACAAAGGACCTTAAATAAAACCGGGCCTAGGAACATGTATCCCGTCCAGGAATAAGATACATCTCTTAAAAATTACGACGACGGATGACACCCTTTATTCATGATGCAGCTTGAAAACATGCACACACCTGCCAGATCCACTTAGTTCCTTGAAATACTTGTAGTTTGAAAACATCAACAAAAGTTGAGCGAGTTCATGTGTTTGTATAAGTATGTATAAACCTTTGTAAACAGTGTATGTAAATCCCGGTATGAAAGCAAACAAGGAAAAGATCATCAATGGTTTGCAAGGCCGCTGATATGTGTGACGGTTTAGGAAGACTCAAACCTAGCAAATTTGTACCGGGCTTCTGGCTGGAAGACATAGTCACCCTATGGGCCACCCTGGTCCTGATGGGTGTGGGCTCGCTACACCCAAATAGATCTATCACTCATGCCCCTCGGTCCTACAACGAGGATTGATGGTCTCAAGTATCCGCCTACCCATTCACATGATCTATGGTTCTTTCCTAGGCTAATCATACCAATTGTATTTGTATGTAATCCTTTTGTAACATGTATTTCACCCCCGAAGTAAATAAGCAAAACAATTTAAAGAAAAAGGGGGACATGAACTCACAGTTTTGCGTCTTCAGAATCATAACTCAAATCTTCTCAGCAAACACGACTACCTACAGTGTACTAACGTCTATTAGACGAACGGGTCGTGCCTTGACTTAGAGTTAATGTTTTCGAGTTACGTTTCTTTTAAGTCTTCAATATTATTCCAAGTTATAATTACTTGTTAAAATAATAAATATCTTAACTTTAATTATATTTAATTTTGGAATAATTGTTAAACCATATTTTAGTAACAATACTTCTCAAGTATTTATTTTCGTATTTCCTTCCCAAGGATGGGGGTTACTTATACATGTATTTTCGCATTCTTGTATTCGTAGTTCCAAAATATATTTTCAAGTCTCACTTTTAGAAAATATATTTAAACTTACTTGTCAAAAATATTGTATTTCAAGAAAATATATATTTTTCCCAAAAATCATATGTCTTCTAAATATTCAAAGAAAATATATTTTTACTTCCAAAAACAATATATTTTCTTCTTGTCGAAAATATGATATACTTTGGTAATAATTACAAAAATCATATTTTCATTTCTTTCGTATCCAAAAATAATATTTACCAAAAATCTATTTGTAATGGTATTTTCCGGAATATTTTGTAAGTTACGTTCTTGCGTTCGGTTTTACAATATTAAATGCGTAACTTATACATATTTATTCCTTGTGATTTTTGGTATTATTTTGGATTGTAAATTTCTTAGTATTTTGTTAAGTTATATTACTTCAAATCCTAAAATAATATAACTAATACACAAAGTATACAAATAATCACACACAATGTGTAAATATATATTCTAAATACATATTTATCCATTTTTATTTATAAAAACCAACCCCCAATATTTGTATTTTTGTTACAAAATCTATGGTAAAGTTTATATTAAAAACCATAGTTAAAACTCACTTATAAATATTTGTTTAGAAAATATTTTTCTAAGTGTTTGTATTTTTAGAAAATTTTGCTATAGTTTCCCCTAAAAATGGAGGTGTCCATGCTATCAAAGCATATCATTTTCTTTTCAAAATCTTCACAAACAATCAACAATCAATCTATACTTACCAAGTGCTAAAACAAAGCTATCTACATTGCTTGTAGACCTTCTTACACCTTGGAATGAACTTGGAATGAATGAACTTGAAATGGAAGTGATGGTGGTGTGGGGGTGGCTCTCGGCCGAGAGTGGGAGGAGAGGGAGAGAGATGAGTGGTGTTGTGAAGTGTGAAAGACGTTGATGGTGATGATTACTTATAATCCAAATTAAGCTTTTAACCAATGGTTCATATGTTTCCCAAAGTACAAGCATGATCTCTAACCAGTCCAAGTAAGATCAATAGAGATCTTAGGAAGATTAAGAAAGATTGTGGGTGGGCCACCTAGTGGCCGTCCACTTATATGGGGGGGGGGGTCTTGGTTGGGTTTAAATGGGTAGTTAAGTGATTAAGTTAGATTTAGTTAGGTGTTATGCATCATGTGTGTTATATAGTGTGTTAGGGTGTCCGGGGAATAACTAGCTCAGAAACAATAAAACAATGTTTCTAGTATAATTTTGGTGTTTCGGGTAGTGTCCGGTTGTTCGATTAGATACTGGTTCGTTAAAGTGTCAAACTATTCCGTTTAGTGATTTTTATGTTACCTTTTGTGACACTTTTAATTCCCGACACTTAGGGAAGCATTCAGGACCATTCTGCCACATTTTTGCATGATACAAGCTTATTTAAATGCTGAATTTTGCTGATTTATGCATAATTCTGCACTTTATGTGGGTTTTAGGCACTTTCCGGCACTTAAACTACCACCTAGTGAAGCAGTTTTGTGATCCTTACTTTCCTACACGCTATACTAGTGTTAAACTTAGTCTCTGGCCCATACAAGGTCTCAAAACATTGTTTGTCTATGTACTGACATCGTTAGCATTTTTTTGAGTTATCCGCTAACTGTGCTAGCTGTGCTTTGTGAATTGTTTATGTCACTAAAAGTTTGTATGTAAAGATGATGTGACAGTATGAAATGTGATGCACATGTAAGTATGATACAGTAATCAGAAAGTAATAATTTGTAATTCAGCACAGTCATTAAGCACTAATCATGGTTAATTAAATAGTACGGATACCTGTATTTTTTACGATTGTCGCATTCTCCCCCTGTTAAGAAAATTTCGTCCCGAAATTTTAGTTCTGCTACTGGCTGCAGGGGTCTTGGGGAACAAATGTGGGTATTTCGCCTTCATGCGATCCTCACGCTCCCAAGTGAACTCTGGGCCGTGTCGCGCGTTCCAACCAACCTTGACGATTTTAACACTACTCCTGCGTGTCTTGTTAACCTTCCAATCAGTAATCTCAACAAGTTCTTCAGTAAAGTGGAGTGTGTCGTCAATGTGGACTTCATCGGCAGGAATGACAACTATTTCTTGAGTTGGACTCTTTTTCAGATTAGATACATGAAATGTATCATGAACGCCATTCAGTTCTGCGGGTAGATCCAACTTGTAAGCTACAAGACCAATCCTCTCCAGGATTTTGAATGGTCCAATGTATCACGGATTTAACTTCCCACGCTTCCCAAAGCGTGCTACACCCTTCCAGGGTGAGACCTTTAACAAAACCATATCTCCTACCTCAAACTCCAAAGGTTTCCTCCTTTGGTCTGCATAGCTCTTTTGTCGATCACTAGCCGCCTTGATGCGCTCTCGGATCTGTATAATCTTGTCTGTCGTCTCTTGAACCAATTCAGGACCAACAAGCTGTCTATCACCCGCGTCTGCCCAGCATAACGGTGATCGACACTTACGCCCATAGAGAGCTTCAAACGGTGCGGCTTGAATGCTTGCATGGTAACTGTTGTTATACGAGAATTCTACCAAAGGTAGATGAGTGTCCCAACTGCCACCCAAATCCATTACGCATGCTCGCAACATATCTTCTAGCATTTGAATCATTCGTTCGCTCTGGCCGTCTGTCTGTGGGTGAAAAGCAGTACTCAGATTTAACTGAGAACCAAAGGCTTCTTGGAAGGATTGCTAAATCCTTGATACGAATCTTCTGTCTCTATCAGAAATAATCGAGAGAGGCACTCCATGTCGTGTAACTATCTCTCTGAGGTATAGCTCAGCAAGCTTGCTAGTATTATCCCTTTCCTTGATTGGCAAAAAGTGCGTAGATTTCGTCAGACGGTCCACGATTACCCAAATCGTGTCATGACCTCTGGGTGTCTTTGGTAACTTTGTTATAAAATCCATTGAAATCTGCTCCCATTTCCACATGGGTATTTCAGGTTGTTGCAGAAGACCTGAAGGCTTCTGGTATTCGGCCTTTACCTTGGCACAAGTCAAACATTTGCCAACATACGTTGCAACATCGCCTTTCAATCTTCGCCACCAATAAAAATCCTTTAAATCTTGGTACATCTTATCCGATCCTGGATGGGTCGAGTACCTTGACTTGTGAGCTTCATCGAAAATCACGTCTCTTAGACCACCAAAGAGGGGAACCCAAATTCTTCCCATGAAACACAATGTTCCTTCCTCATTGGGTACTAACTGTTTCTCCATCCCACAGAGATATTCACCTTCAAGATTCTTTTCCTTAAGAGCTTCTCTCTGCGCGGCACGAATGCGCAACGAGAGGTCCGTTTGAATAATCATTTCCAAAGCCCTAACCCTTATGGGCTTGATCCTTTCTTTCCGACTCAAGGCATCTGCTACCACATTCGCCTTCCCTGGGTGATACTTAATTTCACAATCATAATCGTTTAACAACTCAACCCATCGTCTCTGTCTCATGTTAAGCTCTTTCTGATCGAATATATGCTGCAGACTCTTGTGGTCAGTAAAGATCGTACAATGGGTTCCATACAAGTAATGTCGCCAGATCTTTAGAGAAAACACCACGGCGCCTAATTCCAAATCATGTGTGGTGTAGTTCTTCTCATGAATCTTCATCTGGCGTGAATCATAAGCTATAACCTTCTGTCGCTGCATCAGCACGCAGCCTAAACCTTGACGCGAAACGTCGCAATATACCACGAAGTCGTCAGTGCCTTCGGGTAGGGATAAGATGGGTGCATCGCAAAGCTTGTTTTTCAACGACTGAAATGCTTCTTCTTGCTTGTCTCCCCATTCATACTTCTTGTCTTTCTGTGTAAGGGAGGTCAACGGTTGAGCGATTTTCAAAAAATCCTCAATGAATCTGCAGTAATATCCTGCCAAACCTAGGAACTGACGGATCTCGGTCGGCGTCTTCGGAGTCTCCCAATTCTTGGTTGCCTCGATCTTTGTGGGAACCACATGAATTCCATCTCCGTTAACCACGTGACCAAGGAACTGAACTTCACGCAACCAGAACTCGCACTTTGAGAACTTAGCGTATAATTTCTCTTCTTTCAGCAGCTCTAAGATAGCTCTTAGATGTTGCTCATGTTCTTCCTTCGTCTTCGAGTAGATTAAAATATCGTCGATGAACACGATCACAAACTTATCGAGGTACAACTTACAAACTCTATTCATCAAATCCATGAATACTGCTGGCGCGTTCGTTAGACCAAACGGCATAACCAGAAACTCGTAGTGTCTATAGCGAGTCCTAAAGGCCGTATTTGGAATACTCTCCTCTTGAATCCTCAACTGGTGATAACCTGATCGAAGATCAATCTTGGAGTAAAAACTCAAACCTTATAGTTGATCGAACAGGTCATCAATCCTTGGCAAAAGATACCGATTCTTAATGGTCAACTTGTTTAGCTCCCGGTAGTCGATACACATGCGGAAACTACCATCTTTCTTCTTAACGAACAAAACTGGAGCTCCCCAAGGCGAGAAGCTTGGTCTGATAAATCCCTTGTCCAATAGCTCCTGAAGTTGTGTTGACAGTTCTTGCATCTCGGAAGGTGCAAGTCGATAGGGTGCCTTAGTTGCAGGCGCGACGCCTGGAACTAAGTCAATGCGGAATTCGACTTGTCGCTGCGGTGGCAATCCTGGTAAGTCTTCGGGAAAGACTTCAGGATATTCCCTAACAACTGGGATATTTTCCAACTTCGGCTCAGCGGCTTCTTTGTCCACAATGTGTGCCAAGAAGGCAACACATCCTTTCTGCAAACACTTTGGGGCCTTCAAAAAACTGATGATCCTTAGGGGCGTATCGTGCTTCTCTCCATGCACCACAATTATGTCTCCATTCGCCATCGGAATGCGAATGACCTTCTCGTGACATACGATCTCTGCTCGGTTGCTTGATAACCAATCCATCCCCACTACTACGTCGAAGCATCCCAACTTGAGTGGCAGAAGGTCAAGCGTAAACTCGTGCTCTCCCAGTTCTATTACGCAACCTCTGATTACTTCATTCGCTTCTACTAGCTTTCCATTTGCTAGTTCTATCGAATACGGAATGTCTAGCTTACTAGCTACCAACCAACCCAAGTATATTATTAAATTCTAGGGATACAAAACTATAATCGGCACCGGTATCGAATAGTACAGATGCAAAGCGTCGGTTGATAGGGAACGTACCAGTGACCACATTTGGATCTTGGCGAGCTTCCCTCGCTCCGATGCTGAAAACCCTTCCTTGAGCTTGATTGAGCTTTGGGTACTCTCTCTTGAAATGCCCCATGTCTCCACAGTTAAAGCAACCTGGTCCCCAACCATTGCCATTCCCATTACCACCTTGAGTGTTGTTTGCTCCACGGTTTCCACTAACAGCTTGATTCCCAAAATTACCACGATTCCCATTACCGCCATTTCCTCCTTGAGGGCAGTTTCCATACCCATTACCACCACGGTTACCGTTTCCATTCCCACTACTATAACCTCTCTGACCACCATTTGCACGACCGGCACCCACCCAACATGTTTCTTTAGCATGGCCAACTTTTCCACAAGACTCGCATCTCCCAGCTCGGCATCATCCATTGTGATGCAACTGACACGCATCGCATTTAGGCAAGGTGCCCATATACCCTTTTCCTTTGTTTTCAGCACCAGTTTTGACCTTGGCTGGTGCGCTCTTCCTTCTTGTTAGCACTGCTGGTACCCTTCTTAAAAATTAAGAACTTCCTTTTGTTCTCACCGGATGACTCAACGTGAGTCTCCTTCTTCTTCTGGTCAGAGATCGAAAACTTGTTTAACCTGATCGCCTCTTCAGCTAGTGCTACACTCAGATCAATCACCTCGGTGATTGTGGCAGGCTTCGACGTCGTCACCATACTCATAATCTGAGGTGCCAACCCCCAAATAAATCGCTCGATGCGTTTGAATTTCAGATCAACCATGTATGGTACCAAGCGAGATAGGTCGTGAAATCTCTACACATACTCCGCGATCTTCGGGCCATCCATCTTGAGATTCCAGAATTCAGTTTCCAACTTTTGGATTTCAGCCCTGGAACAGTATTTCTTTCGCATGAGTTCCTTCATTTCGTCCCATGTCATGGCATAAGAAGCTTCTTCTCCCAAGGTCTGGACTTGAAGATTCCACCAGGAAAGCGCTCTGTCTAAGAACAATCCAGAGATATAGGTGACTTGGTATTCTGGAGCACACTTGCTCATTCTTATCACAGAATCAGTCTTCTCCATCCATCTGACAAAAGCTACAGCACCCCCGGTGCCGTCGAAATTCAATGGCTTACTGTCTAAGAACTGTTTATAGGTACAGCCTGTACAAGTAACATCATTCACATAAAGCTTAGCGATCGCACATGGAATATCCAAATGTAACGTAATGTTTCTTTAGTGACTCAAACATTACCAAGAGGTGGGTTGCTTCCCGAGGTACCTCCGCTATGCTCGGAGCGTAAGGCCTCGTGTTGTGCTATCGCTCGTGAAATTCGTTCTTGTAACTCGGCCTCAGTTGTAGGCAGTGTGTTATCTTTTCGAGGAGGCATCTTCTAAAGAAGATAGTATAGGTCAGGTCTTATGCATATAAGTATGTAGTACGCGTATGTAATAACATTTTTCAACGCAAGTAAACACATAACATCCCAATCATAACGTAAACAAGTAATTCAACAATGTATGTAATGAGAATGCTACGATTGAGCTTTCATATATCAATGACCACGAATACAGTTTTACATGTTCTACAATGTACCATACATCAAAAGGGACTACAGGGTCACATCACCCTTGTCCAAAATATCCATCAAACTACAACAATCAAAAGTCAAAAATGGTCTCCCAAAAAGGCTGTGCAATCTGGGCTCAATAGCTGCACTCTTACCAAAAGTATGCTACCTTCATAAAACCAGAAACTGCTATGCTGATGGTGGAGGAAGAGGAGGAGGAGGAACGAATAGCAAACTGCGCACATGCGCTAGCTCCTCCTCGAGGGCATGAACACTCCGCAACAGATAGCTAACCTGCTGCTCCATAGTAAGAAAACGAATATCAAAATCTGGGTATGGCAAAAGAGGAGCGGGTGGAGTCGCGAATGGTGACTGACAAGTACAAGGCAGAGGATGCGGAATCCTCTCTAACTCCATGACTCTGCGACACAACATCTCCTGCTGGAGCTGTAAGGATAGGAGTAACTCATCCCTCGTGTACCCAGTGTAATGGAAGGGATGGTATGGATCAGAAACAGGCATCGTGTTGGGCGGAAACCAAATCAGCGGCTCGCCCGATGGTGCAGAAGCAAAAGGTGCAGTATGTGAAAACTGTGGCATGAAAGGAAAAGCTGCCGACACAGGTGGTACAGGGCCAGATGGCTGGCTAGACGGTCCTTCCCCTGGACGGGGTGGAGGAATATCATGTAGGAACGTGACCGGTAGATCGGTGCGGTGTATATCAAACACGTGTGGGTGAAACGGGGCAATGTCAACTGGTGTATGTGCAGGTGCAGGTGGGGGAGTAACAGGCTCAACGAAAGGAGGCAGGTCATCATCATCTACCCACCCATTGCGGGTTAATGCATAACGGGGATCTATATGGTCAGCAAAAGGAGCATGGTCTGCGGGTGCAGGTAGAGGGTCAGGTAAAGGTGGTGCAACAACTGGTATGTCGAAAGGTGCATGCTCAGGTAGAGGATCATGAGCAGGTATAGGCTCAGGTGCAATCAAAGGCTCAGGGTCGGCTGGAGCTAACTCAAGATCAGCGGGTATCGGCTCGAGATCAGCGGGTATATCAAAAAGCTGATCGTCAGGAATGAAGTCAACCTCATGCTCAGGATCAATGTCAGGATCAAACTCATCATCAAACTCGAAGTCCTGTGGAGGAACAGGTGCGGCAGACATAGCTGTGTCAGAATCAGAATCTGTGGGATAACGGTGTAATCCTAGTGCGTGTAGAGTAGTAGATGACACAGACTCGAATGAATCAGGACCAGAATGGTCAGACGAAATCCCAATGATCGGAATCTCAATAAGCGGAATAGCAATGACATCATCGACTGGAATCTCGACTAGTTGAGCGACAATGACATCATCGACTGGAGCTCCATCATCCTGGGCACCCTCAGGGGGACCCTCAATAAAAAGATCGATGTCGTCAGACATGGCATCAAGAGGCAGATCCTCGAGAGGAAATTCAGAAAGAGGAAAAGGAGCAGGGATCTGAACAAGAAGTAGATCCTCGCCAGGAAGACCATCAGCTAGCGGTATATCATCGCCAAAATCTGGTAAGGCAAACGGCTGGAAATCATCATCATCGCTACTCTCAGTGTCAGATGTATAAACCTCAGGGTCCGGGACGATCTCATCATCCGAAACTATGGCCATAGGGTCTACTGTATCAGATACTCCACTCTCAGAGGAGGACATGGTGTCTGTAACAAATCAATCACAACATATGCACATACATCAACAATCATCAAATAAGCATGTAAGTAGTAACAATGTAAGCATGTATGCATCCTAGTCTTCCCAAGACTATCCCACCCAGCCTCTCAGACTGAACTACTTAGTCTCTTAGACTAAACCTCCCAGTTTCTCAAACTGTCCCAACTAGTCTCTCAGACTACCCAGTCTCTCAGACTGAACTACCCAGTCTCTCAGACTAAACTTTCCCAGTCTCTCAGACTAAACTTTCCCAGTCTCTCAGACTGCTCCAGCTAGTCTCTCAGACTAACTCCCCAGTCTCTCAGACTGAACCATAAACGAATTCCTTGAAATGTATTTTGTGTCTTTTATTTGTAAAAATGTTTGTTTCCTAGATCTGGACATTTCGTGTATGCAATGGAAATACGTTATGAAAACATTTTCGTGAGAGCCCTAATGATCGTAGTCTAGACTCGAGAAAGAATCCTAGTTCGCTACGATCGAAGCGCTGATACCAAGTTGTCACACCCTGACTTTTGCGGAAGCGTGGTTATTGGTGTGACTTACTTAATACCATAGCTTTCAATCATAAAAACGCTATATGATAAAAACCGTAAGATGTTCATCCATTAATTAAGTTTGAGAATAACACAACGTACTTGTTTGAAACATCGACACCAAATTCAAGTTACAAACCACAACATGTTTAAATGAGTTCATAAAGACTCAACTAAGGACCTTAAATAAAATCGGGTTTAGGAACATGTATTCCGTCCAGGAATAAGATACATCTCCTAAACCCTACGACCACGGATGACACCCTTTATTCATGACGCAGCTTGAAAACATGCACACACCTGCCAGATCCACTTAGTTCCCTGAAATACATGTAGTTTGAAAACATCAACAAAAGTTGAGCGAGTTTATGTGTTTGTATAAGTATGTATAAACCTTTGTAAACAGTGTATGTAAAACCCGGTATGAAAGCAAACAAGGAAAAGATCATCAATGGTTTGCAAGGCCACTGATATGTGTGACGATGTAGGAAGACTCAAACCTAGCAAATTTGTACCGGGCTTCTGGCTGGAAGACATAGTCACCCTATGGGCCACCCTGGTCCTTATGGGTGTGGGCTCGCTACACCCAAATAGATCTATCACTCATGCCCCTCAGTCCTACAACGAGGATTGATGGTCTCAAGTATCTGCCTACCCATTCACATGATCTATGGTTCTTTCCTAGGCTAATCATACCAATTGTATTTGTATGTAATCCTTTTGTAACATGTATTTCACCCCCGAAGTAAATAAACAAAACAGTTTAAAGAAAAAGGGGCACATGAACTCACAGTTTTGCGTCTTCAGAATCGTAACTCAAATCTCCTCAGCAAACACGACTACCTACAATGTACTAACGTCTATGAGACGAACGGGCCGTGCCTTGACTTAGAGTTAATGTTTTCGAGTTACGTTTCTTTTAAGTCTTCAATATTATTCCAAGTTATAATTACTTGTTAAAATAATAAATATCTTAACTTTAATTATATTTAATTTTGGAATAATTGTTAAACCATATTTTAGTAACAATACTTCTCAAGTATTTATTTTCGTATTTCCTTCCCAAGGATGGGGGTACCTTATACATGTATTTTCGCATTCTTGTATTCGTAGTTCCAAAATATATTTTCAAGTCTCACTTTTAGAAAATATATTTAAACTTACTTGTCAAAAATATTGTATTTCAAGAAAATATATATTTTTCCCAAAAATCATATGTCTTCTAAATATTCCAAGAAAATATATTTTTACTTCCAAAAACAATATATTTTTTTCTTGTCGAAAATATGATATACTTTGGTAATAATTACAAAAATCATATTTTCATTTCTTTCGTATCCAAAAATAATATTTACCAAAAATATATTTGTAACTGTATTTTCCGGAATATTTTGTAAGTTACGTTCTTGCGTTCGGTTTCACAATATTAAATGCGTAACTTATACATATTTATTCCTTGTGATTTTTGGTATTATTTTGGATTGTAAATTTCTTGGTATTTTGTTAAGTTATATTACTTCAATTCCTAAAATAATATAACTAATACACAAAGTCTACAAATAATCACACACAATGTGTAAATATATATTCTAAATACATATTTATCCATTTTTATTTATAAAAACCAACCCCCAATATTTGTATTTTTGTAACAAAATCTATGGCAAAGTTTATATTGAAAACCATAGTTAAAACTCACTTGTAAATATTTGTTTAGAAAATATTTTTCTAAGTGTTTGTATTTTTAGAAAATTTTGCCATAGTTTCCCCTAAAAATGGAGGTGTCCATGCTATCAAAGCATATCATTTTCTTTTCAATATCATCACAAACAATCAACAATCAATCTATACTTACCAAGTGCTAAAACAAAGCTATCTACATAGTAATCATGAACTTGAACTTTCATAAAAACTTGTAGTAACTCGGTGGTGTGTTTAGTAGGTTTAGTTACCCCTTAGATTGTGTTTACTACTTTAAAAATCTCATTCTTGGAAGATTTGAGTGTTTACAACTTGTTAGATGATTTTTCCAAAAATCATTCTTTTGAATTTTTCTTGTAAACAAAATGTTCTTATACTTGGTTCAACACTAGAAACATGATTAGTTCTTTTAAAACAATGTTCATGTAAATCTTTGTGATTTAGCTTGGTTTCTTTGGAAAACTATTTTAGAAATCGTCCACTCACAAGACTTGTATTTTGTTTAAATCCTCATTACATGAAAACAACTTTTATTATTCAAGTTCATAAGGCATGACGATCTTGGTCTTTCACAAGATCATCACATTAACTTACTAGATCATGTGGTTAATCACAATCTAGTAGGTTCCATATGATGTCTAACGTCATTAACACTAATAATCAATCAACAAGAAGCAAATAAACACAAATCAACAAGTATTCATATGTTTATAAGCTTATGTTAGAGATTCATGAATATGTCTTTTAGTGTTCATCAAGATCAACATTATTCATCATCTATTAACCATCAAAATATGAAGTAACAAAGGGTTATGAGAGTCTTACTACTAGCTCTATGGCTAGGGATGAACACAAGAGATGGTGATGACAAATGTGGAGGATAAAAGCTAAAGGGAGAGGTCCTTCAAGATCCAAGACCACCGAGCTTGCTTGTAGACCTTCTTACACCTTGGAATGAACTTGGAATGAATGAATTTGAAATGGAAGTGATGGTGGTGTGGGGGTGGCTCTCGGCCGAGAGTGGGAGGAGAGGGAGAGAGATGAGTGGTGTTGTGAAGTGTGAAAGATGTTGATGGTGATGATTACTTATAATCCAAATTAAGCTTTTAACCAATGGTTCATATGTTTCCCAAAGTACAAGCATGATCTCTAACCAATCCAAGTAAGATCAATAGAGATCTTAGGAAGATTAAGAAAGATTGTGGGTGGGCCACCTAGTGGCCGTCCACTTATATGGGGGGGGGGGGTCTTGGTTGGGTTTAATGGGTAGTTAAGTGATTAAGTTAGATTTAGTTAGGTGTTATGCATCATGTGTGTTATATAGTGTGTTAGGGTGTCCGGGGAATAACTAGCTCAGAAACAATAAAACAATGCTTCTAGTATAATTTTGGTGTTTCGGGTAGTGTCCGGTTGTTCGATTAGATACTGGTTCGTTAAAGTGTCAAACTATTCCGTTTAGTGATTTTTATGTTACCTTTTGTGAAACTTTTAATTCCCGACACTTAGGAAAGCATTCAGGACCATTCTGCCATATTTTTGCATGATACAAGCTTATTTAAATGCTGAATTTTGCTGATTTATGCATAATTCTGCACTTTATGTGGGTTTTAGGCACTTTCCGGCACTTAAACTATCACCTAGTGAAGCAGTTTTGTGATCCTTACTTTCCTATACACTATACTAGTGTGAAACTTAGTCTCTGGCCCATACAGGGTCTCAAAACATTGTTTGTCTATGTACTGACATCGTCAGCATTTTTCTGAGTTATCCGCTAACTGTGCTTTGTGCATTGTTTATGTCACTAAAAGTTTGTATGTAAAGATGATGTGACAGTATGAAATGTGATGCACATGTAAGTATGATACAGTAATCAGAAAGCAATCATTTGTAATTCAGCACAGTCATCAAGCACTAATCATGGTTAATTAAATAGTACGGATACCTGTATTTTTGACGATTGTCACAGTGATTACTTGTATATTATGTGTATTAGTTATATTATTTTAGGACTTGAAATAATATAACTAACCAAAATACCCAAAAATTACAATACAAAATATTACCAAAGTTCCAAGAAATAAATATATAATTTATACCCAAAATTGAAGAAACCAAATAAGGAATATAACTTACATAAATATTCCGGAATTATATTCATGAGTATATTTTGGTAAACGGTATTTTGGACACCAAGTGAACAAAAATATGATTTTTACAATTATTACAAAAATATATCATCTTTTTGACAAGAAGAAAATATATTATTTTTGAGTAAAGAAAAATATATATGTATTCTTGAATTACTAGAAAATATATCATTTTTGGAGAAAATATATATTTTCATAAATAAACTTAGAATATATTATTTTTGGGGGAAAATGGATTTATAGATATTTTCCAAGATAATCCTGAAATATATTATTTTTGAGGTTTATATGAAAATATAAATATTTTTGCCAAGAAAGAAGTATAGATAAAGTTCTATAAATGATTTCTTAAAAATATATATTTTAAGAATATATATTGGTGAATTTTTATTAGAAATATTATTCCGGAAAAACTAATACAAAAATTAAGTATAAGAATACTTAATGAACACAATAAAAATACGTATTCTCGTACGTATAAATACACCGGAATACGCCACCAATACATGGCAAAAATACACAAGTCTAAGAATGCAAGAGTTAAGATACCCATCCATGGGGAAAGATATACATGTATACATACATAATAAAACAAGTCAAAATATATTATTTTAACAAATATTCCAATAATTAATAAATATAATTTAAGTTAAAATATTGATTATTTTAACAAACAATTATATACTTTGGAATAATATTTATGACACAAAGAAAGGTAACTCAAAGATATTAAGTAAGACTAAAAGCTAAGGCACGACCCATCCGTCTAACAAACCGTAGCACGTTTGTAGGTAGTCGTGCGACCTAAAGGAAGCTTTGAGTTATTTGATCGAAGAATTCAAGACTGTGAGTTCATGTCCCCCTTTTCTTTTAACTGTTTTCAGTTTTATAACTTCGGGGGTGAAATACGTGTTACAAAGGATTACGATTACAAATGGTATGGTTAGCTAAGGAATGAACTATTAGATCATGTGAATGAGTAGGCGATTAACTAGAGACCATTAATCCTTGTTTAAGGACCGAGGGGCATGAGTGAGAGATCTATTGGGTGTTGCGAGCCCCGCCCATGAGCCTGCGGGTTGGACCATGAGGCGACTATGTCGTTCCCGCCAGAGGGCCCGGTACGAAATACGCATAAAGGATTGAGCCATTCCTACACCGTTGCACACATATTAATGGCCTTGCAAACCATTAATTGATCTGTTTCCTTGTTGCTTTCATACATGTTTACAAATACATACATACATACATGCATACTTACAGAAGTTTTACAAGGATATTCGTGCACACATACAAAATACTTGAACTCGCTCAACTTTTGTTGATGTTTTCAAACTACATGTATTTCAGGAAATTGATTATGGATCTGGCGGGCGTACAAGATATCAAGTTGTGTCTTCAAATAAGTGATGTCATCCAGCACTAAAGGGTTTGAATCATGTGTTTTATCCTTGATAGGATACATGGTTCAAAGCCTCGTTTTTACTAGTGTCTTTTGTGAAGTCCAGTATGGAACTTAAAACTCTGTTGTGTTGTTTTGAAACTTGAAGTCTGTGTTTGGATTTAAGACACTGTTGGTTGTAATGTTTTGAAACTAAGTTATGAATGAACATCATGGTTTCTATCATATAGATGTTTGTTGTGATTGAATGCAATGATATTAAGCAAGTCACACATAATCACGCTTCCGCAAAAGTCAGGGTGTGACAGTTTGGTATCAGAGCTTCGATTGTAGCGAACTAGGATTCTTTCTCGAGTCTAGAATACAATCATTAGGGATCTCCCACGAAAATATTTTTACAACATGTTTTCATTGCATACACAAAACGCCAAGATCCATGGAACAAACGATATTACAAAAAGAAAAGACAAGAAACACGATTGCAAGGTCACATTGGTGGTTTAGTCTGCATGGGGTAGACTAGGAAAGATAGAAAGAGTTTCATGAAGGATAACGTGAACACATGTCTAAGTGACGTTTGCTTTGTTTGTATATACTGAGTGTGAGTGGTTAATATATGTGCACATGTTATGATTGTTATGTTACAGGCACACATGTCATCATCAGAGAGTGGGTTGTCTGATAGCCAT